>CM070528.1:10942500-15942500 GCA_036346145.1 Olyra latifolia | reverse complement strand
AAGAGATAAAACAAATTTATAAAAGAAAAGAAAGAGATAAAACAAATTTATAAAATAAAAGAAATAGAAAAATAAAAAAAAAATTGGGCAAGGGGGCACAAGGGGGGCTCGAACCGGCGAGCACGCGAGTGAGCCCGCGCCTAAACGCCGCGCTCTAGCCAGGGGGAGGAATGTTACATCTCAACAAAGACCGGGCACGGCTTCCTTTTCAATGTGATTGACTCTGCAAGCGGTTCCTAATTGAAACCGCTTGTAGAAGGATCTCATTCATTGCCGCTTCCGCGCTGAGGGCCTCTACAAGCGGTTCTTAATTGAAACCGCTTGCAGAGAGACACTGCAAGCGGTTCCTATCTGAACCGCTTGTAGAAGGGGTTCCCACCGCCCACCTAGAATGGCCCTTTGCAAGCGGTTGGTAGTACGAACCGCTTGTAGAGATCGACCTCATAGCGGTTCGTACTCTGAACCGCTTGTGATATTTCTACAAGCGGTTCCTATCTGAACCGCTTATGAGGCCCTTTACCTTATATCGTACCTTGCACACCCAATTTTTTCTAGGTCCCAGAACCATGCGCCTACTGCTTCGACTCGTCGCATGGCCTTGCTGCAACCAAGCACCGCCGTCCTCGTCGCCTCCGATAGCGCGCCGGCCTCCTCGTCTCCTCCGACAACGCGCCGCCGCCGCCGCCACAACGGAGGGCCTAGGTTCCACTCTCCCATGCTCCCCTCCTCCTCTATTTGTTGCTGCCCGCAGGATGTTCGATGAAATGTCCCAACGGGGATAGAGAGGGAAGGCACGGGGTGGCCGGCTTGGGCTGCGGCGAGGGGCAAGGCGGCGCTGGCTGGGCAACATTGCACGCAATTTAGTTGTATATTTGCTGTTGGATTGATTAGTTTAGTTCTTGTGGCGTTTTAGCCCTACTGTTGTTCAGTATAGCTGATTTGTTCATGTGATTGAGTGTTGAATTAAATTATGTTCCGTAGTGGTCGTCTGCAGCAATGTATAATTGATATCCAGTGCATTTTGTCTTTGGGCAGTACATGGTCTATATTCAGATTTCAATCATTCATCATATTTACTAGTGAATCTATTCCTATTGTCGTTGGACGGCTGTTTTACAACAACTCGACATACATTTGATCTGAGAGCACCTAAGTTGCTAGTGAATCTATTCCTATTTGCTAGTGAATCTATTCCTATTGTCGTTGGACGGCTGTTTTACAAGCTTGTTTAGGAATTCATTTGATTATCTCTTTTGAATTTAGGGATTTGTTTTCTATTTATTTTAAATATTTTAGAAACACCTAAGTGTTCTAGGCTAAATACACCCAATTTGTAGTGCCTTTCAACAAAGCCACGGATTGTCAGGGTGTCTCAGCATAACCACCATATTTGTATTATCTTATAGCCAATTTCTTCTTAATTATATCGAAAAATCATTTATTTGTCTCACCAGGGATTTGAGTATTGGCTACGATGGGGGAGAGTGCCTTAGAGGCATCTAACCCACTCGGCTTCAAACCTGGATTCCCTCTTCTCTCCTCAGCGAATTGAGCTCATGGCCTCTCCTAAAAAGATGGCAATATACGATTTGACACTGTAAAGAATGTAATCCATTATTTGTCACTCTAAAGTATTATAGTTCCTTATTATGCCATTTGGGTCCATTAAACTCAATTAACATATTTCTACCTAATTTTTTCAACAAAAATACGTTTTGCCCATTGCCAGATGTACTCATATATGCTATCTTTTGGTTTGGTGCACTATCACTTAATGAAATGTACTCATGCTATCTTTTGGTTTGGTCTTTGAGATAGATTGTTAAAGTAATTGTTTTTATTCTATAGATCGCAAAATTAGGGTTTCAGTCCATGACGACACCAAGACGTGGTGACCCGGATTTTGATGACCAGAGAACTTCATGTTTGAGACCATCGCATTGTCTACACTCATAAGTGGGCATGTCGATCGACCGTAACGCTCCAAAGGTCATCTTTGTCGATCGACCGTAACGCTCCGGCCGTGAAAGTTGTCGATAAAATCGCTAACCTCGCTACCGGCGAGGACAATGAGAATACCGTGGACGACTCCGAGGTATATATCAAGTAGGCATGTTCATTAATATAAGTTAATTCACACATAACACGCGTTCTCATTTATATCCTATATGTTTTTGTATCAAGGCCGGTACATCGACCACTGCAAAGTCCCTTCAGCGAGGACCTACAAGAAGCTGAAGTCCAAGCATGTGATCACCGAAGTCGGCAACGACGGTAGTCTAATAGCCCCGGTCTCGGCACTTGCACCGTTCAACAACGCAATAGGATACTACGTTAGGGATCATGTGCCAATCAGCATCAAGACATGGCCCAAAGTTCCTGCAGCTACCAAGGATCTCATATGGAACGATATCAAAGCAAATTTCAGATTTCGGATGGTGTCGAGCGAAGGTGAAGGCATGGGCTTCAAGAAGATGGCAACTTCATTTCAGCGAAGGAAGTCGAAGCTCACCCGCGATTACATCGATAAGGGAATAAGGCCAGACTTCAATAAGTTTGCTAAGCTTGCGGATCATTGGGAAGAATTCGAGAACTTCAAGCTGTCCGAAGAAGGCAAAGCCGCAAGGCAGAAGAATAGGGAGAATGCGCTCAAGAAGAAATACCACCACCATCTCGGGCGGCTCTACGTTAGGGCTGCACCAAAATGGGACAAGCGAGAAGAGGAGCTGAAAGGCAAGAATATTGTGCCCGAATGCGATGGTTGGGATGACCGCATGCGCAATTACATCATGGCTCATGGGGCCAACTCAAGGATGACGGCAGCATGGTGGTGGAAGCGGACTTGCAAGAAGTTCGTCAGAGGATTGATGAAGGCATCGAAAATATCCGGTCGGGCTCCTTGGTGACGGACAGGGAGAATGACCTACTCACATATGCCCTCCAAAACAAGGAGCACCCGGGACGGACAAGAGGTTTTGGGAAGAAGCCGTGGAGGCTCGGCTTTGCGAGCGATGCACAGACATACAGGAGCCGGGAGAGAAACAAGAGAAGAGAAGCTTCCAGAGTGGCTCGATTGGAGGCGCAGCTCAAAGCCCACGAGGAAAACGTCGATCAGATGGTTACGCGCAAGATCGCCGAAGCAGTGAGCCAGGCACTTCAGGGGGCAGCAGTACTTCCAGTCAATGTTCAGGGGCAGCCGGACGCCGTGATAAGTCCGTCCACACGACGGAGCAGCTACGCGTCGGCCGTGGCCCCCCAAGATGATCTACTAGCTCGTCATCCAGTGGACAGCATCACGGTTCGCTGCCCCTGCGAGCTACACGTCGAGATGAGAAATCTCTCCTTTAAGGTGGCTTATGGAATGGCGTATTCGGTGGAGGCGGGCCAGAGGTTCCACTACATTGATATACCACCGGGTTACTCCAAGGTCACGGTGGATGAGGTGGTCGACGGCTTCGGGGATCTAATGCTAGACAATCCTACGGGCGATGACGTCACCAGCCTTGGACAGGCCCTCGACGGCTCATCCATTCTCTGGCGGAAAAAGTACATTATATTTCCAGATGTCGTGGAGGCGAAATCACCAGTAGGAGAGGCCTCGGAGTTGGAGCATGCTGCAGGGCCAAGCTTGTCTCCACAACGAGAACGCACGCCTGCTCCAGCGTCGCCGCCGCCACCTACAGCTCCACAGAAAAGCCCGTCTCCGCCGCCACCGCCGCAAAGCAAGAAGAACCCTCCAAGGGCAACCACATCTCCAGCATCTCCCCCGAGAAAGAAGCTCGCTGTCTGGCGTCGGGATCCGGCGGCGGCATCTCCTACCACGACGTCGGGATCCAGCCGAGGGAGAAAGGGAAAGGAGCCGGTTAAGCTTGCATATGACATGACTCCCGAGGAGCTGGAGGCAACAGCAAAGGCTGATGTGGCTAGGCAATTCGCGCCAAAGAAACCAGAGCCGAAGCTGAAAATTGATCCAACATATCTCCAACAGTTAGTTGGCAGTACGGCGCCACCTCCAGTGCTAACCAACTACGAAAGGACAATAGTGAAGAGCAAGACAAATGCTACTAGAAGTCGGAGGCGGCCAACAAAAAAAACAATGCAGGAGATGAGGACAAGATGTCGATCTAGAGATGGTGCGGAAATTCATGGAAGAGGCGGGGCTCGATACTCAAGGAGCGACTCTGGGAATGACAGATAATCTTCCAATGGCACCGATCGATGGAAGTATCAATCGGGCCAACATTGGTGGACCTAATCGAGATAGATGCTCTGCCTACCAAGATGCGACAGATGCATATCTGGTACATGAAACAGGCCATGAAAGGAACGACTATGTTTCCCTTAGTTTTGAAAGACGAGCACTTCCACCGCGGGGACAACACAGAAATATGGCTGGAATTCGAAGACTTGTACAATATATACCACAAAGACGCCGTCAACGTGTCTTTCATGAGCTGCTGGTGCCTGTAAGTGTCTCGAGTCCCTAAGTTTCCACCGCTATTTACTGTCGTACCATAAATTTGGACTCCAACTAACTAAGTTATATATCCCTCACGTAGATTGGAGATGCAACGGCTTGCTATAGACGGCATGTCGCATAACTACGGCTTTATCGATCCATCGATTATCAACAATAAAGTGTATTCATACCCCCCTCAAAGAAAGAATTTCGAGGAATACATTTTCCATGCAATGCTCGAACAACACGACAAGCTGTACATATTCCTGTCCTTCAACTACGAGTACGTGTTCTCACAATCCTTTTCTTCCTCTATATACTTTTTAAGACAATGATATGTAGTATATATGACCAGCTATTTACATATATGTTGCAATATGTGTCAATAGCTTTCATCGGATCCTTCTCACATCGAGCTTGGCAATGGAATTATTAGAGTACAAGACTCAAGAAGGAAGCCTAAGGCAGGATACCAATGGATCATTAACATCCTAAACGCGCGTACACGGAGTTCAAGAAGAAGCAAAAGGAAAATTCAAGAAAGAATTCGATGTCCGGCTAGCGATTGAGTGCGTACTACAAAGATCGTATATTATTATTATATGTGCGTCTTATCAATTTGTCATCTGAATATTTAATTTGTTTATTCTTATGAAATCTTCGCCCCAATGAAGGTTAGTCGCTGCATCACTGGAAACAACTTGTGTGGCTACTATGTGTTCCACTACATACAAAATTTTCTCCACGGCAATGTCCCCACTAATTTTTTCGAAGAGGTTCGTGTGTGCTACTGAACCAGTTAGCTAGCTAGAATAACATACGCTTTAATTACAAGCATATATATGTTCCGATATTTAATTATTTACTTATCGCTTTATTAATTGCCAACCCAACATCGATAGCCACGTTGCAGTACTGCCGCCTCACCGGGTGCTCGCACTTCAAGAACAACTCATCGGTTTCGTTGTCGACAAGATCGTAAACCCTCAAGGCGCGTTCCACGTGAGGGTTAACGGTTCTCCTTCCTTTAACACCGCCGAACTGGCGGCGATATCCACCACCCCATCGAGCAAGGCCGAGAAGAGTGACGCGGCGAAGAAATTAACTCGATAGACAATTTTCAATCATTCAAACTACTTGTAAACGTCGCGTGCGTGCACTTGTTATCACATGTAACATGTATATATATACTTGTGGATTTTTTACAATGTTAATATACTTGTGAATGTTTGTTCAGCTTGTGATCATGTCAACATGTGTATATATATATATATATATATATATATATATATATATATATATATATATATATATATATATATATATATATATATATAAATGCGACAAAAAGCCTCTTCTAGTATTTAGTTTTATTATTTCAAACGATATCAACAAACACCCTATAAAACCATTTTGAAATGGATTCAAGATCTCTGTGGAGATTGCTTCTCTAAGCGGTTGAATACCTCATAGCGGTTCCATTACTGAACCGCTTGCGAGCTATCCGAGGTGGCAGCCACTCACTTGGGAGAGCTACGCACCGATTCGTTAGGTGCAGCCTGGCGGTTGAGGAACCGCGTGTGATACCGACCAGTATCACACAGCGGTTCATAAGCGGTTCAAAACCGCTTGTCTGACCTTACGAACCGCTTGTGATGTTCCGTTCTGCAGTAGTGCTCCCCCCACTTTTTTCCATGCGGCCATTCCTCCTCACGCATTCCGTCGGGGAAACGATTGCTTAGTGCTCCCCCACGAGACTTTTACCCAGCCCTCCCTCGTCTCCCGTTCACCTCTCACCCACCTCTACAGCCACACCTCATGCGCGGGGGCAAGCGGCGCCAACTGTGGGCTACTCCTGGCCGAGGTTCTCAAGCCAAGAAGACACTGGGGATCCCTCTTCTCCTCTGTCCACGCAAGGTCATTTCTTTTCTTTAGGCCAAGATGTCATACCAAAATTGATTTCTAAATGCTTTCTAACGCTTAATGCCTTCATCAACTTTGTTCGTCAGCTCGCGAAATTGTTCCATGGCCGTTTTGTTTTACCTAGCCGTGCCTCTAGAATCCAGAGTTCACTCGGTCGACCTAGTAGTGAATGGCGCACTGTCAATGGTCACTGTCCAGCTATGGAGTCCTAAAGGGGCTCACATTCTTGGCGAATATCAATGCAGGCAGGTGCCCTGAACTGAGAAAGTGAGTCGTCCGTCTCGTTGCAACAAAGTAAGCGGCGGTCGAATCCGGCGATGTGAGGGCTCGCCAGATCTAGAGAAGAAGAGGGCTAGAAGAAGGTGCATCCCTATTTTCGTTATTTAACCTCAGCCATGTACATACGAAACTTTGTTTTTGTCTGATGAAACTTGTTTTTGTTATTGTGAAACTTCTTATATTTGCACAGGTGATTTTTTAAACAACAATAAAACACAAGGTTTTATCCGTAGTTTAGCCAAGTTTTATTAGTATTTATTCAAGTTTATTGTTCCTTTTTTAAGTTCCATCTATAATTTAGCCAAGTTTTATTGGTACTCTCAAGTTGCATTAATAGTTAGCCAAGTTTTATTGGTATTTCTTTAAGTTTTATCAATAGTTTCAGCAGGTATTTTGCAAGTTTCACCGACGCGTCCTGTTTTCATATGTATGTTGTCAAATTTTATCAGTAAGTTTTTTAAGTTTTACTAGTTATTTTTTAAGTTCCCGTGATGATGTCACCATGACGTCATGCGCCCGATGGCTCGGACGCCCGACGCATGGTGCCCGCCAATCTCTAGTCGCGTCGCCGTTCGCGTGTATGCTCGTGTGGATTTTAACTAACATGGCACAAGACTAGGCCGGGATATTCTGTTTGTTAGAGGATGAATTATGAATTAGTCAGACCGGTTCAAACGTATGCAGCTGTCAATCGGTAGCGAGGTTGGCTAGGCAGGTAAGTGTGAAATATTTCTGTGTTATTCGCTGGACTCGCGCCTACCCGCAGTAGAACTCAATCTGCTCCTGCTTGTGGAGGCTAATTGGTGAAAAGGAATGGGTAAAATGGTCATACTTAATGGTAAGTTAGATGAAATGGTACCAAATAAAACGATGTGATCATTGGATGGTATTTTACTGAACGGAATTCTATTAGTGGTATATTCTAAGAGTCATGATCTGAATTTTCCCTTGGTCATATTGGCTTAACGTGTGAACTCAGCCCCAAATGCAATACTGTCATCAGATGAAAAAAAACCCCAAATGCAATACTGTTATAACAGATCAAATTGGCTTGCATGTGTGAACTCAGCCCCAAATGCAATACTGTTATCAGATGGAAATAACCCTAAATGCAATACTGTAAATAGAGATGATTCATGATACCACAATCAACACTGCTGTGTATGTTTGGGATAAATAAATTAGACAACTATGAAAGGACACGAATAAAGAATGATTACAGCATCAACAATCCAATGAAATCAGTGTTACAAAGTTCAATCCCAAATTGCATTTCACAAACTCTCCAGCTGGGCGATCAAATGACACTGGCTGACTGGCACCAAGAGCAAAGGGATTAGTCCTGACTCCTAACAGCTGCTTATATATTCAGGACAGTTTGGGGCAAGAACAAAGACAGCATTAATCCCAGCACGATCATTAATATAATTATGAGCCAACCCGGAGGAACAATATGGGGACAAATTTGAATCATATTGTTAGGAATAAACTAGCAAAATAACATTGATCTGGAAGAAGTCTGTTGTATTAAATATTCTTTTCACGTTTAATAGTAAATTAGTAATAGATAACACAAGCACCATGACTGTTAGGCCTTACCAACCTCATACTTGTGTTAATCAGAAAACTGAGTAAATATTCATTGATGACAAGGAGTTGAAATAAAAAAGGCAGTGGCATACATTATATTACAAGTGGCAAAACCTAAAATAAACAGTGAATGAGTGACATATAATCGCTTCACCTACAAAGAATCCATATCTGTTGTGATAGCACACTGCCAATACTCTTCTACTTCGATGTAATTCTAAACTCACCAGTAACTAGTTCATCTTTCCTGTTATAGTTGCATCATGGGCCAAGAGTTAAGTAAAAATGGAAGAGCATAGTAAATTAGCAGATTATATGATGCTGCAGCTAGGCATGCTTATTAAAATGTAGCTGAGCCTGCATATATGAAAATGATGATCACTTGTTAGAACTTTGAACTCTTTAACAGATTCAAGAGTTTCAAGTTATCCATTCCCATCAGCAGAATATGAGTGGTTAGTAGACTCTAGTTGTATAGCTCTTAAGCATCTTGCAACAGAGTCCCAGCACAAGGAGAAGCCAACATTAGTAGTAGACAGGCTAACTGATGGCCAAGGAATTGCTATAAAAACTTTACCAAAATACCTTGATAAAAAAATAATGTTCCACTCTCTTCAGTTTAAACATTGAATCAAGACCAGTTTCTTGATAGAGAATTCATGATCTAATGCCTAACTAGTTGGTTGTATGTTTAAAAGTACAGCAAAAGAATTATCGATAGCTTTAAGAAATCATCAAAATCATTAGACTGTAAATCTCTAAATTAAACTACTTGGAGGTAAACAGATGTTACAGATCAATCCAAATCAACTTGACAAAGCACAGACAGCAGCAGGCAGCAGCTCACTACAAACTGGAATTGAACAATACAGCATGTCACCATATAATTAGAAGTCTCAAACCATTCAAGCCTCTTATTACTCCCATTATTAAACCTCTTAGGTTCTTACATCATTACTTGTTTAGGTGCTAACAACAAAAATTTTTTAGCAGTTTGAAAGCCTTTAAGAACCACACAAGAGGAAAAAGATGACACCACAAAAACCCAACCAAGACTTGTGATCACATTAAATAGGACTCGTATTTTTTCTCCATATCTGAAAATAGGCCACGGCACATTTTTCTCCCAAATGAAATTGCAGAACTTTGCACAGATTCAGACAGCCAAGAACCATTTCTTGAAAAGTGAATTTTGAAGGATTTAAGTGCCATATTCAGGATTTAGTGTATGCTATCAGAAGCCAATGTCAAAACTAAAGCATAATAACAAGAATATCTTGTCAGGCTTATGCTGCTGAATGTGTTGGAATGCTTATAATTATTGTGACCTCATGGGGGTTCTTAAATAACGTTGGGACTCCAACGGATTATTTAAAAAAATACATATAAGCAAAAAAGATTTCATAAATATATACATCAAGAGTTAAAAAAATGTAGGATACTGAAATCAATCTACAGTGTCTTGCTAGGGCTGACAGATTTAAAAGTGAATACATGAACGAGCACAAGTCTTCTTGTTTCTTGTTCTTGATCCCACCACAAGTCTTTCATGTATTTAGGAGCTGCAGCAAATCAGGTATTTGGGAGCTGCAGCAAAAGAGAGCACAGATGCATAGCAATTAACAAATTCAGAAAAAGTACATGAAAATAACCACATGAATCAAGAAGCTAAGCTAAAGTGGCAACCTTTTTAGTATCACGGCCAGATAGTTTAGTTTCATTGACAAAATACTAAACCAAAGGACACTTGACAGTAACGTGCAATGTTACTGACCTAGACGGTTGTAAAGCAAGACATCATGAAAATGCTGACTGTAAGAATGTCCAGTGATACTTGTTTTTGTGTTCAGCCATCTCAGAGACATTTAAAAGTGGAATTTGCAGTTGTACAGATTAACATACAGACAACAACTAGATGATTCATTAAACATACAGGATTATATTACAAGCAAGTTATTGGATGGGTGCACCAGAAACATGAAGAAACAAATGTACAGCTTTTAGCAGGGTAAAGATCAACGTTTAGAAATGGAGCTCCTTGCACTGTGAAGCAACAGCCTCTGAGGGGCAGTATGGGCACTTAAAAGGTCTGGAGCTGCTCTTTGATAGCTTCATTACAGATTGCTTCGATACAACGTGTCCACAAGGCATCAGCATTGGAGGGTTCTCATCACTTGACTGCTCTCTAAGCACTGGGCATACAAATACGGAGTGGTACTGGAACTCTGGTCCAATATCTATGGGGACTGGAAGCTGCTTCATTGCCTGCCACTCCTGCTTTTTGGTAGCCATTACCATGGTTAGCTTCAACAATGTTGGTAGTCCTTGAAAACCAGCTGAAATTGCTACATCAAGTGGGCTCTCACTAGCCAGTCCCAAAAGGCTGCAGAATTGATGTGTCAGCTCCTCAGCTAGCTTTTCCCAATGCGTCGATGACATTAACTCAGCATATGGGGACTGATCGAGCCGGCCAGCCCATAGAAGGCAGGCCATTAGCTTCTGGATCTCTGCCTTATGCAAGTCTGCAAAGGGCTGTAAGTGAGCCCTTGCATACTTTAAAGCCTCATCTCTGCTTCCTTTAGTCAGTATCTCGACGAACTGAAGTGAATGAAGATTCAACTCAAGCATTGAGCCATTCTGCAGCAGCTGGTCATGGTTCTTGGCAGCCCAACTGATAGCAGGCTCGAGGTTTCTTGCTTGCATCGCTTCAAGTATTCCATACATCTCCTGGAAAGGTAACTTCAAATAAGTCCCATCTGATTCACCGCACTCACGCGCAAAGGAGTCCCCAAGATCGAAGAGGCCTTGGCGGTAGAAATGATTCGCTATAATGCTATTTATTGTATGGACCTCAAAATCCACATTTCTGTATGCCTTCGATATGTCTGGATTAAAAGACTTCTCGAGGAGCTTAAGATATTTGCTTAGGGCAACATTCAGTTCCTTTTGACAGCCTTCAAGTTGGTTTAATGGTGCCATTTCATTTAGCTTGGCTTTCAGCTCTGCAAGGATGGATGAATAGTCAGCAGTTCCCATGGAATCTGTATTCATCATCTGCATTTTCACAATTGCCTGCTCAACTTCATTCGCTATCTGATCAATAGCTTCCTGAGCCTTAGCAGAAGATAATGCACGTTTTTCAACAACTCGGTCAAATGCTTCTCTTAGACTGTCAAGTTCCATTGTATGATTGCAATGCACCCAACTGCAGCACAGCTTCACCACTACCCTGCACACATCAAAAACAACATATACATAAGTAATTCAATGAGTAAACTACTACAAGGCAAAATATTTAGAAGATGCACTACAAAGCCCAAATGCTAACAAATCAGTCTGTGTTGAATGCAGCAATCATAGCAGGTTGAACTGATGTGACTGAATATACACTGGATAAACCTATAGTGATCAAGAAGCCACAAGGAAGAGTACAATAGTACAGCATAAAGACTAAGGTATTAAACTTCTCCTTAATTCCCCTGCTCATTCATGTTGTACTACACTAGAAGAGCAAAATGTTGGCTAAATTCTAGGAGTAACTGAAGTACGTTAGGTATGCTGTAATGCTTATAGGAAATTGAATGATTCCATTCTGCAGTTGCACTTTTAGAACATGTTAAAATAGTCATTCGTTTTCTAGAAATTGGAGCACTAGAAACAAATCCAACACAACACCAAGTTATTATGCAAGCCTGATCTCATGATTCAGCACCACTCGCCATGTCCTGTGCTCCCACTCCAGAGCAATATAAATCTCATCACTAGAAGTCTATTTCAAATTTTTCATCCATGTTGCTCAAAGTTAGTGGTTCCTGCAATCAACTCATTATGCGCCACATGCATACGAAATGTATATCTTGCGGGCATGATTGCAAATATAATTGGACCAACAAGTTCGAAACCCTGCATATACATGGATACTTACCTTATTTCTCCCTATAAATAGATCAGCAGCTGTGCCTTGGGATAAATACTTCGAGAATTCATTTTATGCTTCATCACCTAAAACTAATAACAGAAGCACATTCCCATGTACACTTGTAGGAGATGCATGTGCTGCCCATAACATGTACTAGTACAAAATACGACCTTCAAGCATACAAGCCTTATTCGTAGTTCAGAATGCGGATTTGTACCGCAAGTGTGCCGAATAGACATAGAAACCAACATGCCATCGACAGCCCAATCCAGGCCCCTCCAGCAGTCCATCCACGAGGACAACATACATGCAAGAAATGCACACAGGATAGGGCTAGGGCAGTAGCAAGCAGCACTGCTCACCACAAATTTTTGTGCTACTTGAGGAGCTCAGTTATTATTTATTAACAACACAATCATTAACAACACGACCTCAGCACAGCGCACGGCCGCTGCGAGTATGATCTAAAACGGGGCCTGCCTCGCAACCAGCCCAAGTGTGTCCGGACTGGCAGAACCCTAGGATCTCTACCGTCAGCAGACACAAATCAATCATGGGCAAGTAAGCAAGGATCCTATGAATCTAACCACAGGCACTCCCAACAATCGGATCAAGCAACCTCACGGCGGGGAGATCAGACAGGCCGCGAATCAGGCTGGGGGAAGCGCGAAGCAAAGGAAAAGGGAAGAACCGAGGCTCACTGCTCACGGAGAAGCACCAGCCGGGGGTCGCCGATCGGATGAGGGGCTCGCACGCGGCGGCGGCTCTGGGAGGCGATCGAGGTAGGCTCCGCCGCCTCGGCGCGTGACGAGAGGAGGGCGGGGCGGCGAGCGAGGAGAGGCGGTGGTTGGGTAGGGAGGAGACGCACGCAGCGGTGAGAGACGACGGCGGGTGGGTGTGGGGTAATTGGGTAATTTGGGGTGTCCGGACCCGGGCTGCCTGCTACGGGAAGGGCAGAGCCGGAGAGGGACGGGTCGTGACGCGTGCGCCTCTAGGCCGCTAGGCGATGAGGGGGTCGGGTGCGTGGGGCCGGGGGCGAGAGGGTGGCGTGATGGATCGATCTCGCCGACGACCCGAGCGTGGCCGCGTGGGGGAGTTGGAACGAACGAACGGGTCCGATTCGGATCAAGTTGGTATGGGTTATATCCGTGGATTCTTTTTTTTTTTTAGAAAACCCTTCTTCATGGACATCCAATTCAAGTCACAAGGCACCGCGTGCCCGTGTCTTCGGCTCCGTTTCTTTCAGCGTTTGCGTTTTGCATCTGTTTATAAGTTAGAAATTTATTATTTTCATACAAGCCAAATGCTTAGGCGTTTGGTAGCCAATTTTTGTAGGTCTTACAATTTCTTCTCAAAGCCCTCAAAACCATTTTTTCTATAATTTTTGATCCCTCGGATATCCTTATCGAGGAGCTATAAATTTTCAGTTTATAAGCAAACGCAACCGCAACCGCCGAAAGAAACAGGCCCTTCCACCCATGCTTTCGTCCCGTACACTCTACAGCATCCTCCCCTTGTGCCTCTTAAAAAATTCATCATCCATATCTTGAGCTCTCTCACTCCTCTTTCTTCTGCCCCCAGAAAATTCCCCATCCATCTTACCACTCTTTCCTTCACGAGCTCGTTAGGCACCGGCACTGCTGCCCTCCTCTCTCTCCTCTCTCCCACATCCTCTCTCTCCCCCCATCTCCTCCTTCCACTCCTCCTCCCCCATCTACCCCGTCTCTCTCGAATAAGGGATGGCAAGGACACGTCGTTATGCCACTTGGAAGCACGTCGGCGCCGGCTCCAGTCAACCCTCTCCTAGAGCTCAACATATGGGGGTTAGGTACTCTATTGAAAGGAGCAAGAGAGGTAGATGGAGAATATGTACGGTGCATTTTGGTTTCAAACATTACTCTAGTACGTATGAAATATGGTTTTCATCCGTTGAAACATGAGTTTGATCTGGTAAAACATGTATAAAAAATGCGAGACATTCCTGTTTGCTCCTTATGAAACATGAATTTACTCTATTGAAATGTTGTGTTTCTCCTAGCGAAGCATGGTGTTTTCTCTTGTAAACATGATGTTTGTCCATGTTTCATTATTAATTTTGCCACGTTTCATCAGTACTTCGCCAATGTTTTATCAGACAAAATCGATATTTCGTCAGTATTTCGCCATGTTTCATTAATACTTTGCCATGTTTCAGTCTGATACGCTCATGTTTTCACCATGTTTTATTAGTACTTTCACCATGTTTTATTAGTACTTTCACCATATTTTATCAATACGTTGCCGATGTTTCACCAGGCAAAAATGATATTTTTTTCGTTAGTACTTCACCATGTGTTCTTCGCATATTGTCATGTTTCGTCAGTGCTTCGTCGTGTTTAATCAGTATTTCGTCCATGTTTCATCAGTACTTCGTTTAGTTTCATCAGTACTTCATTTATGTTTCATTAGTACATCTTCATGTTTCATTAGGATCTCACAAGTGTCCAATGGGAAGTCCAATTTAGGCACTTGACTTTTTTTTTAGAAAAAAAAAATCCCATACGTACCACTCTAAAGGTGACAATTCCGCGTATGCAGGGACGGAGCTAGAAAATTTTATCCAGGGGGCCAGAAATAATCACCATTTTATCGAGGGGGCCAAATAGAATATTTTGATTATTTTAACTTGCAAATACATATGTTTTTAAGGAATTTTAGAACTTTTCTACTATTTTAATTTGCAAATCCATATGTACTTGAGAATTTTTAGGACTCTTCGCTATTTTGGCAGACAAATCGATAGGTATTTGAGAATTTTTGCTAGTATATATATAGATATATAAGCATGTATATGAAACATAGGGGGGCCAAGGCTCCACCTAGCCTGCGCGTATGCCCATATATGCTACTTCAAACAAAATATCATCCCTTATTTTGCCACCCTTGCCTATTAGCCTCCGTTCTAATATTACCTTTTTTCCCCATATTTTAAGACCAAAATACCCCTTCATATTAATCCTATTAACATCTATCTGTGCTAAACTAACCCTTTTCCCTGAGCGCGCTGCTACATCGCACTCAGGGCACGTCTACAGTTTAATTTTGTACCTGATTGCACTGCACGCGTGTTAGTTCGTCAAATGCATGATGCGTCTGCATGTGCAACACTGTAACCGATGAGTTCAAGGTGCATTTCGCGTCTCCATAAACCAAAGAACCAAACTTTATAGGTGTGTTTGTTTGATATACTAAACTTACCAATAAATATTTTATTTTATCATATCTTAATTTTTTTTTTAAAAGTGCTAGAGTTAAGCAAAGTGTGGCTGTGGACAACATGGGCCCCGGGCATCCGGAGATATATTATTGGACGTACTACCTCCTTGGACCGAGTTACACGGATCTTCCAGAAGGCGGGCTTGAAGGCTGGCGCGGGCCGACTTGATCTATAAGGAAACGAACTCGTCTCCTACTCAAATACATGGAGATAGATGTAACCAACTCGGTTATATCTTTATCTTTCTTATACGGATTAGGGAACCTATCTGTAACCACACCCTTGCACTATATAAAGGGGATCGGGGGTCCCTAGTTAGCATAGACAATACATCCAATCATCTAGCCATCTTACATCTCATTGTTCTTGAGATCCACCATAATACAATCCACGAGCACAGGAGTAGGGTATTACCTCACCTCAAGGGCCCGAACATGTATAAATTCGGCTCCCGGTGCTACTATCGTAGTTGTGATCTTTCGCACTGCCCCATAAAATACATTGCCGACGCAAATCGTCGACAGTTGGCGCGCCAGGTAGGGGCTTGCGTTTAGATCAGCTTCATCAACTTCGATGGCTTCGATTGGCGGATTCGTCTTCACCTACGCCCCCGGCCAAGGCTTCATCTTCGGAGATCTCGGCTTCATGGCCGGTGACTTCGGGGAACTACGGTTGTGTGAGCCGAATCTCGTTCGGTCTACGCATTACCAGGGGATGTGGTACGCGATTCCGGCCGAGCCTCGCCGCCTTAGGATCCTTCCCTTGGATTCCGATCTGGAAGATATCCAATCTCATGATGACAATTCCGACTGGCCTACCGCAGGACTCCCCTTCGGTTTCGGTCGGGATCTATTGCCTCTTGCTTTACCAGCTCCTTCTGCTGATAAAGAACCAAGTGGTGACCTTGTTCCTGGTCTGGACCGCGCTCAGATCCAGTCGAGAATCACAACCCCTCAATCGTGCTTCACCCCGTTCGGATTAAGAAACTCGGCCACTGTTTTTCATGAGATAACACGCCAGCTTTTCTAATCTAGGCCAAGGAGCGGAAGACGTCAAACACAAACTGGGACGAGTTTTCTGAGTCTGGGTTCAGGGATAACTCTAACCAGGTCAACTTCCCGAGTGGACATGCCATTCGGATTGGTCAATTCGGTACGCAAGATTTCAGCGATTAGCTTCGCCGAATCTCAGTCGGACCCTCTTCTGACCAAAGATCGGGCACGGGAAGTGGGAGTCATAATCACTCCTATCGACGAACCGACAAATCGGGACCAGTTGAGCCTCTCTTACTCGGAGTCCGAGTCGGAGGAGAGCGTCAACGGCTTCCCCAACTGTCGCGGTATCTATGTGCTAGATGAACAAGCCTTCGGATCGACTCGGCGTCCCGTGGACAAGGCGGGAGCCGAACACAACCAGGGAGGCGGAGAGGATCTGCGCGACAAATTGCGCGGCCGCACACGAGAAGTTCGGGAGGAACTGCTTCAAGTCCGTATGGGAGACCACTCCATCTTTCATACGCCCCAGCAGAACATCCTCGCGTGTAAGACCCTCCTGGACAATGTTGGACCTTTGCTTGGAGAAAACAGCCCCGCTACGCCGATCATGGATCAGATCAAAGCCATGGTGACGGCAACGGCTGTCCAGGGTACTCGGGACCAACAGGCAGACTCGGCCAGAAGCCAGACTGCCACGAGTAGTACTCAGCGCAGTCGGCACACGCCATCTCGCGGGCAAGACGCTCGCTGAAGTACAAGTCGCGACCTCCGCCAAGACATCGAAGCCCGGCGGAGGGAGCAAGAACAAGACCGACGCCGCACTCCACCACGTCGGATCCTTCCCCGCCAGTCTCCTCCTCCTGGGGACGGATTGATTGACGGGATCAAAGCGTTCACACCCCGACTTCGTCAGGTAAACTGGCCCGAAGGGTTCAACCCCAAGGAAATAGTGAAATTTGACGGGGAGCGGGACCAGAGGTTTGGTTGCAGATTTACTCTTTGGCAATCAAGGCCGCAGGCAGAGGATACAATATGATGGCAAACTATCTGCCCGTCATGTTAACTTCTCCGGCTCAGGGTTGGCTCGCAGGCCTTCCAGAGAACTCGATCAGTTCCTGGGGAGAGCTTTGCAAGCAATTCGTCGCCAATTTCAGGGCACTTACGAGAAATCTGGAACCCAATGGGACCTTTATCAGATTCATCAGAAAAAAGATGAGTCGCTAAGTGATTTCATTCGACGTTTCACCAAGAAGAAGAACACAATCCGGGAGATTTCGGAGGCGGTCGTCATCGCGGCCTTCCAGAAGGGAGTTCGCGATCCCGACCTGATCAAGAAAATGTCTCGGAAGCCCCCGACCACCGTCAAGGAGATGTTCGCCTTAGCGGATCGATATGCCACCGCCTTAGACGCTCTCACTGAGCGTCAAGAGGATCACCCGAGTAAGAACGAGGGCAAGAAGGATAAGCCCGAATCATCCTCCAAGAAGGACAAGAAGCGCAAGGGTGAGAAGTTGGTGGCGGTCGCGGACCATGGTCGACAAAAGCCGCCCCGGCCCGTTGACTACAACAAGGTAATGGAGGCACCGTGTCCTTTCCATCCAAATGGGAAGCACGCGGTGAAGAATTGCAACGTCTTGAAGTGGTTCGCTGAGGAGCACAACAAAGATGCTCCGAAGGACGACAAGCGAGACGACAAGCGTGACCCCTCCCCCCCAGGGTGACGCATACCCAGAAGCTGAGCGTGAGCTCAATTACATATTCGGGGGATCGGATGCATACGAATCCAAACGTAAGCAGAAGCTTACTCCTCGGGAAGTTAATGCAGCTGTTCCGGTGACCCCCGAATACCTTCGATGGTCCGAAGTTCCGATCAAGTTCGATCGCTCGGATCACCCTGACCACATCCCTTGTCCAGGAAGATATCCACTCATCCTGGATCCCATGGTATGGGGTGTCCGTCTTCGTAAGGTCTTGGTTGACGGCGGAAGCGGATTAAACATCCTTTTCGCCAAGACGTTCAATGAGATGGGGATTCCAAAATCGGCGCTTCAGAAGACCGACGCGCCGTTTCATGGCATAATCCCGGGAACCTCCTTAGTGCCGATTGGGAGAGTCACTCTTCCGGTCACTTTTGGCACTCGGGATAACTTCCGGACGGAAAACCTCAACTTCGAGGTGGCCGATTTCAAGACTGCGTATCACGCAATCTTGGGAAGGCCGAGCTTGGCCAAACTCATGCCGTCCCACACTACACCTACTTACTCATGAAGATGCCAAGCCCGCGGGGCGTAATCACGGTCCGCGGAGACGTCAAGTTCTCCTATCTTCTTGATAGGGAAAACTGCGACTTTGCCCAGTCAACCGAAGCGGCCGCCGAGTTGGACAAGATTCGGCAGGCGGTCACCACTCTCCGAGACGAGGGCGAACCGCCAAGCAAGAAGCCATCTAAATCAGGCATCAAGCCTGACGAAGATGTCAAGCGTATTTCGTTCGACCCGTCCGATTCGGCCAACGGCGCCCTGACGGACAGGCTCGATCCGAAATAGGAAGAAGCGCTCGTCACCTTCCTCCAAGCGAATCGAGGCATCTTCGCTTGGAAGTCGTCCGACATGCCTGGTGTCCCCAGGGAGGTGATCGAGCACTCTTTGAATGTATACAACAAAGCCAAGCCAATCAAGCAACGGCTACGTCGATTCGCACAAGATCGGAAGGAAGCCATCAAGACGGAGATGACCAAACTTTTAGCCGCCGGCTTTATAAGGGAGGTGCTTCACCCTGATTGGTTGTCAAATCCGGTGCTTGTACAAAAGAAGAACGGTACTTAGCGCATGTGTATCGATTACACCGACTTAAATAAAGCATGTCCCAAAGATCCGTTCAGACTTCCTCGCATCGACCAGATAGTTGATTCCACTATCGGTTGCGAGCTCTTAAGCTTTCTGGATACCTACTCAGGTTATCACCAGATTAGCTTAAAGGAAAAAGATTGTATCAAAACTTCGTTCATCACTCCGTTCGGGGCTTTCTGCTACGTCACTATGCCTTTCGGGTTGAAGAACGCCGGAGCAACATACCAGCGTTGCATTCAACGATGTTTCCACAGCCAGCTTGGGTGCAACGTGGAGGCATACATTGATGACGTTGTCGTCAAGTCTCGGGTAACCTCCGACTTGGTCGCTGACCTATCGGAGACATTCGAGAGCCTGTCGGCATACAACATGAAGTTGAACCCGGAGAAGTGTGTCTTCAGGGTCCCTTCAGGAAAGCTTCTCGGTTTCGTGGTATCGCACCGCGGAATTGAGGCCAACCCGGAAAAGATCAAGGCCATCATGGAGATGGCTCCCCCAACGTGCCAAAGGGACGTCCAGCGTCTAAATGGGTGCATGGTTGCACTCGGTCGATTTATCTCGCGACTCGGCGAGCGTGAGTCGCTCTTCTTCAAGCTATTGAAGAAGCAACAAGACAAGTTCGTCTAGACACCTGAGGCACAGAAGGCTTTTGAGGATCTCAAATCGTTCCTCACCTCGCCGCCTGTCTTGGCATCTCCTATGCTACAGGAACCGCTTCTGCTATACATTGCGGCCACCACTCATGTAGTGAGCGCCGCGGTGGTAGTGGAGCGTGAAGAACAAGGACGCGTCTACAAGGCTCAACGCCCGGTCTACTTCGTCAGTGAAGTATTGGGCGAGTCCAAGATACGCTACCGCAGGTGCAGAAGCTTCTGTATGTGGTTCTGATCGCCTCTCGGAAGCTGAAGCACTATTTCCAAGAACATCCAATTTCGGTGGTCATATCTTTCCCTATTGGAGAAATTCTCCATAATCGGGAAGCCACTGGGAGGATAGCTAAGTGGTCGGTGGATCTTGGGGCTTTCGAGCTCTCGTTCAAGCCACGCAGCGCTATAAAGTCACAAACACTCACCGACTTTGTCGCCGAGTGGATGGAGATGCAGGCTCCCCCAGCCACCGAAGAGGCCGAGTACTGGAACATGTACTTCGACGGCTCTCTCCGGCGACATGCGCGGGTCGGTATCGTTTTATATCACCTGGAGGCGAACGACTCAAGTACGTCCTTCAGATTTATTTTCCAGCTTCAAACAATGCAGCAGAGTACGAGGCGCTCATCCATGGCCTCCGTATTGCCATATCGCTCGGCATCCGGCGATTGGTGGTTCACGGAGATTCCCAGCTTGTGGTGAGCCAAGTACAGAAGGATTGAACTTGTGTCAATGACAACATGACCGCCTGCTGTCAGGAGGTCAGAAAGTTGGAGGACAAGTTCGACGGACTGTAGCTTATACACATCCTACGGCGAGACAACGAGGCGGCTGATGAGCTCGCAAACATGGGTTCTAGTCGGGCGCCAGTCCCGGCTGGGGTCTTTGTCCAAGAGCTTCACGCCCCCTCCATCACCCCGCAGGAACAATTACCCCAACTGGAGGAACAACAACCTGAGTTGGAGGCGCTTGCCCTCGACTCGGATTGGACGAAGCCATACTTGGAGTACCTGCAAGAAGAAAAGCTTCCCAACGATCGGGGGGCTGCCGAGCAAATTCAACGTCGGAGTCGTGCATACGTGGTGCATGAAGGAATTTTGTACCACCGAAGCGTCTCCGGCATACTTCAAAGTTCATACCCGAGTCAGAAGGACGCGCCCTGTTGCGTGAAATTCACTCGGGCATGTGCAGCCATCATGCTGCATCATCTACGTTGGTCAGAAAAGCCTTCCAGCAAGGATTTTACTGGCCAACCGCGGTCTCCGACTCAAAGGAGATCATCCGCAAGTGCGAGGGATGTCAGTTCTTCGCTCGGTAGATCATACGCCGGCTCAGGAACTTCAGACGATCCCTATCACTTGACCGTTTGCAGTCTGGGAGCTCGACATTGTCGGACCCTTCAAGAAGGCCCCGGATAGTTTCGAACACATCTTCGTCACCATTGACAAGTTTACTAAATGGATTGAAGCCAAGCCTGTGACCAAGATTAAGGCAGCCAAAGCCACCGAGTTCTTCCAGGAGATCATCGGTTGGTTTGGCGTACCATCTCGAATCATTACAGACAACGGCTCTCAGTTCAGAAGTGACGAGTTTCAAAACTGGTGCGAAGATGTGGGCATAAAGATTTGCTTTGCTTCCGTGGCACACCCACGAAGCAACGGGCAGGTCGAGCGCGCGAACGGCATGCTTCTACAAGGCGTCAGGACGCGCATCTTCGATCGGCCCAACCCATACACAGCAAAATGGATGAAGGAATTGACTTCCGTACTCTAGGGGCTTCGCACAAGTCCCAGCCGAGCTATGGGGCAGTCTCCCTTCTTCCTTGTATATGGGTCTGAGACGGTCCTTCCAACGAAGCTGCAATTCAGGTCACCCCGAGTCCAAAGGTTTGACGAGGATGAGTCGGAGGCTAGTCGGATCGACGACCTCGATCGATTGGAGGAAGCTCGGGACGCTGCAACAATTCGATCGGCCAAGTACCTCCAGGGTTTGCGTCGCTACCATGATCGCAATGTACGGGATCATGCCTTTTCGGTTGGAGATTTGGTCCTCCGGGTCAATCAATCGAGTGGCCATAAACTCTCCCCACGCTGGGAGGGTCCCTACATTATCGACTCAGTAACGCACCCGGGGGCTTACCGACTGAGGCGAGAAGACGGCGCTCTCATGGACAACTCGTGGAACATTGAACAATTGCGTCGGTTCTATACCTGACGACCGTTGTACACATATTTATAGATAAATAAAGATAAGTTTTCGTTCACATTGTCTTTACATTCATGCAATTCAGCTTCTGACTTGCTACTTATTTGTGTTTCAATTAAGTAGTAAGTCGGGGCTACACCTAATTAGGTGCGCAATCGCGCACCTAATCTTTTTTTTATCTAAAACTTCACCTGACTTGCTCCCTAGTCGGATCCCGACTAGCCAGTAAGTCGGGGGCTATACCTAATTAGGTGCGCAATTGCGCACCCCTTCTCTTAGTGAGGATAAATTGACTTGCTCCCTAGTCGGATTCCGACTAGCCAGTAAGTCGGGGCTACACCTAATTAGGTGCAGTCTGCACCTAATCGATACCTAATCGTTTTTTCTCTTTTCAAGTTCATGTTGAGCCTAAGTGTTAATCGTTCCGAGTAACGAAACTCTTGTCTCCAAGCAACACTCATACTTCCCGATTGCGTCTTCGGAGATAGAGCACCACGCCAACTCCTAACGCTAAGGAATGTGATGCGCTGGGCAGAGTGCTTAGTAAGGGAACCTAACTTGCTCGGGCAAAATACATGACTCGAATAAAGAAAAGCCGGTTAGCATATATTATATTGAAAAGAAAATCATGGACATTGATGATTTACATCGAATTCCTACATCTAGAGGGAGTCTAAACCTAGAAGGCCTACTGGCCAATTACAGGGCATGGCGGCGAGTGCGATCGACGATCACACCCGCCACTTCGCCGAGAGCTGGGACGACTTCGATCAGGACCGCGGCGCTGGCGGCGTCGTGGACACGAGCACGGACCAGCGCCTCGACGATCTCGTCGGCCACCTCGGCGAGAGCCGGGACGACCTCAATCAAGACCGCGACGGTCGCAACGTCGCGGGCGCTGGCCTCTTCCTCGGTGACCTCAGCGAGCGCGAGGTCGAACTGCGCCCAAAGCTCCGGCAACTCTACGTCTTCCATGGGAGCACGCGGAGGAAAAGGAGGGATGGGGGGAAGAAGTCTGGATGAGAAGCGGCCACCGCTCCAGTCTCTTTTTATAGCCGAAATCGGGAAGTCGAATCGATTTCAGGAAGTAATAGCATTGGGGGGAACCCAGATGAGAGCAGTTCCCGAGATCTGACGCGGATGTCTCTGGGAACATGGCGCAACAATCAAAGCGACGGTTGGCATTCCGGCAGGCTAAGCTAGGAATGCCCCGTGGCGGTGGGAGTATGGCGCACACTTATTAAAAGACCACGGGCGACGTTTCGTCTCCGCACTGGGCGGAAGAAAACAAAGCCCTGGGTTCGTTGCTGCAATATTCGGGCCCAGACTTAGGTTCCAGAGAGCACGCCCCATGTGGGTCATAAGCTGTACACGGCATAACTCGTGTACAGGTGCCGCTCAGATCAAACCTAGTTGGGAAAAAGGGCGCGCCCCCGGTTGGGCCTTGTGCCAGTCGTCAATTTCTTGAGGGTTGAGCGCCTCTCGGGTAATTAACCTAGCCTTGATGTGCCCTTTGGGGACATAAGTCGGTTCGGCTTTCAGTTGGATCGAACATCGAAAGTTTTTTTTAGTTGTCCCGATGGCACATCTCCGGATCGTTTGTTGTCAAGACAAACACCACCTGGGCAAATTTTAATTCAGCTCTTAGCGTACCCCCTGGGGTCAATGGCTGGTCTGATTTCCTAATCAGATTGGGCGTCAAGAGTTACTTCTTCAGTTGGGTCTCAGTGGCACATCTCTGGATCGTTCGTCATCAAGACGAGCACCACTTGGAGGACCTCAACTTGGAGGCGGGCGTATTCTTCCGAGAATCACTAGCTTGACTCCGCACTAGTCGAGTCAGGACGCCTGAACGCCCTACGCGAGTTGTGGCATGTCCCCCTGTTGGACCGAATGTCGGGTTCTGCCCGTCAGACTCGAATGTCATAATTCATAACAGGGAGGGTAACGCAGGGTGACACTGATCACTCGGCAACATCCACCTTTTTTGTATGCCTCCTCATGGGGCCAATAGCCAGCATACCGATCAGTCGGGCTGGGTACCAGACATCTTTTAAGGTTTAAGATTTTCTCTTGAGTCCTTTGCATCTGAGTTGTTTGATCAGCGAGCGGCACTTCATCGACTTAACGAAGAGTGACGTCACTCGGACTACATCTGAAGGGCTGCAAGCTGGACCCGGAGTCAAGACAACCTAGTCGCGAAGCACTCGGGGGCCTACTGTGGACAATATGGGCCCCGGGTATCTGAAGATATATTATTGGACGTACCACCTTCTTGGGCCGAGTTACACAGATCTTCCAGAAGGCGGGCTTGGAGGTTGGCGCGGGCCGACTTGGTCTACAAGGAAACGAACTCGTCTCCTACTCAAATACATGGAGATAGATGTAACCAACCGGTTATATCTTTATCTTCCTTATACGGATTAGGGAACCTATCTGTAACTCCACCCCTTGCACTATATAAAGGGGGTGGGGGTCCCTAATTAGCATAGACAATACATCCAATCATCTAGCCATCTTACATCTCATTGTTCTTGAGATTCACCATAATACAATCCACGAGTACAGGAGTAGGGTATTACCTCACCTCGAGGCCCCGAACCTGTATAAATTCGGCTCCCTGTGCTACCATCGTAGTTGTGATCTTTTGCACTGTCCCATAAAATACATTGCCGACGCAAATCATCGACAGTGGCAAAATTCGCCATCAACCAAACAGGCTGTGGAGTCAAGATGATGAGCATGTGAGGAGTTGGTCAAAACTTTTGGTTTCCGACAAAATTCTTCCAAATTTGACCACTTTGACGTGGCATGTTGTTCCTTGATTCTTGCGAAGTTTTGTGATCTCCTTAGCATGGAAAAGACCCCTAGATGATTTAGGTGTAGCCGACGAAGTCGCCAAAGTGCCACAGGACGCACTAGCCCCCAGGCGGTTGTTTCGTGTCGGGCTATTCACTATTTCGGTTATCATTTTTGTATACTAACCCCAATCGAGGATCGGTTTGTTGTGTTGGGTTCGTGGTGATGCCGCGGACGTTCTGGATGTGTTTTGGTTGTTGTTGGTGTTGTGGATGCAAGTGAAAACAGGGTGCGAGATGGAGGGAATGAGTCCGATTAGCAGTGGGCTGCCGGTTCTACCGAGGTCGAGCGCGAGTTTCACGGTGGGAACGGTTATCACTTGAGCACGAAGTTCTTCTTGGGCGTCGATGCGTCGCGGATGCTTGGACGCCAAGGATCGTTGGAGGCGGTTCGCGACGCCTAAGATTCGTGCGTGTGAGTTAAAACCCGTGTATGTGTTGGGTTTCGGGTTAGCCCATGTATGGTCCATGTTGGGCCATGAGTGAGTAGGCTAAGGCCCATGTAAATGGCTGGTTGGAGAGGGTTAATCTCAATCATCCAAGATTTGTAATTCCCGATGATTCATCGGACCTCAGCCTGGAGAACCGGTTGGCCTATAAAAGAAGGGGTGGAGGGGTGTCTCCACTCAAGTCTTTTGTAGCCAATAGTTTCTGAAGTTTAGCCACTTGTGAGTGTTTTCCACCCTAGGGTGGCTGTGTAAAACTTTCCCAAATCAAACAAAACTAGTTCCTCCATGTTCATGTCTTGTTCTTACTAGTTCTCTTGTTTCAATCTTCTTTCCTTGATGTTTTTTGTTGCAACTTATTTGTATGCCTCCCCTCCTTCTACATGGTTCTGATCCATGTGTCTTGAGGGTGTTTATATGGTGTTTACACCTCTCTTGCACCCTAGGATAGATTAGAGATCAAGTTTTCCATCAAGTTGCAAATCTCTGCAGATTTTGTTTTTCGCGCAGCACCCAGTGTTTGATTTTTAGAAAAATCTAGAAAAATCGTTTTTGTGTGCTTCTTATTGGAGAAGGTGCTTGACTCATATGTGCATCTAAAGAAAATTTTTTGAGTTATTCCATTGCACCGTTTGGACGCCATGAGGTGAATACCGAGCTCCAAACTTTCTGCTCGAAGTTCCTGACAGTCTGTAGTGTTTGATTTTTCATATTTTTTCTACAGAGAGTTTTGAGAAGATTTTTGGTGAAGTGTTTCGAGATTCATGTAGGATTATGCACACAAAATCCCAAAAATATTAGAGCTCCAGAAACCCACCAACCTCCTGCTCCAAGTGGAGGCAAATTCTGGAAATCTGTTTTTACTTTTCTGAAAGTATCTTTGATGGTTTGGCTTTCTCTCTTTTCCTTTTTGCTTTTGTTTTCCAGAGCTGATCTGGTCCATCCAGGTTTGAACTGGTCCTTTACTTCTTGTTTCTTCCAGATCTGAACAGGTCCTTCTTGGTCTGAACTGGTCCATGTTGCATATTTCTCTCGGTGTTGTTGGAGGGGTCTTTTAATAGTCCAGATGCCCTTGGGTATCTAAAGGACATCCCTGTACCTCCAACAGCTGGTTTAGATCTTTTCTCTTCTGTCCGCTGTTTTATCTGGTATTTGGGTTGGAGTTCTAAATGAAGCACAAAATATTAAAAATTTAAAAAAAGCTCCATTCACTCCCCCCTCTCTGTCGCCTTGGTGAGTTCACACAGGCATTATAACCAACATTGATTGATGGATAATTATCGACGTGTCTAACTGCATACGTGAAGATTTCAGACGAGCGGCTGGAGAGGCTGTTTGGGAGTCAAGGGAAGGGAGTGACAGTCTGTTCGTCCGAGGAGCAGGTCCAGGACGAGTTCATCAAATGCATTTAGATGTACAGTGCCATGGAGATGCTAAGAGCATCCACACGTGGTACTCTATCCTCCCATACTATAACACTATTCACTACTCCCTCTATCCAACACTCTTAAATTTCTTCACACTTTACACTACACTTTAAAAGATTCATTCCCTGTACCAATTACTCTATCCAAACTACAGTATTATATAGTACCTGCTCTGGATGCTCTAATAGAATTGAGGATTTTTTATCACACGGGAAAAGATTTTAGAAATATTTGAAAGGAGGTTTATAGGCGAGAGTGACAAATAAGGAATAATATTTTATTTGGAGTGGCATATATGGGATTTTGATATCTTTTAGAGTGGCATATATGGGATTGCCACTCTTTTGAGTGACATATATGGAATTTTCTTTTCTTTTTATAACGATCTGCGGATCTATCTATAGGGTATGAATGGTAGCCGCCAAGTACAATATTTCAACATTGTTAAAAAAAAGGTTAAAAAAGTCCAATGTTTTGGCTTTGTTTGATTGTAACGTCTTTTGCATGTGTTGGTTTTGACCGGCCCATATGTAAGCGTGCTTGATAAATAAGATCACATATTGTAACAGCCAAGTCTGACACACTAACTTCGCTAGGATTTTAGGAATCTTCCTCCTAATGGATAAATTGGGTTTTCCTTATCCATATTGACGTGTGCCTGATGAATAGGTTCACAAATCGCAACTATCAAGTTAAGCATTCGGACTCTGCTTTGACTGTAGGGACCTCTCCGCATGCGCATGTTGGGTTCGATAGGTCCATATTAACGCACGCTTGATGAATAGGGTCACGAATCATGGCTATTAAGAGCATCTCCAGTAGACGCTCTAAAATCAGATCTCTATATATCTCCTCTAAATCACTATTCGCCCTCTATATTTTTATTATCTCTGGCAGAACCTCTATCTAAAGAAATTTAGAGGCTGACATAAAGAGACTCCAAATTTAGAGGCTGGGAGAGAGAAACTCTAAATTTAGTGACTGAAATAGAGACTCTGCTGGAAAACGAAAGACTCTAAATATAGAGAAGATTCTATTTTAGAGGCTCTGCTGGAGTTGCCCTCTCATACTTCTCGGATCGTAATAGGTATGTTTGATATTAACCATATTTGTATTTTGGGCATTCTCCTTCATATGTGCATGCGCATGTTGGGATTGACCGGTCATATTGACACGTGCCTAATAAATAGGGCCCCGGATCGTAGCTGCCAAATTCGTCCTCCTCCGCACGCGCATGTTGGGTTCTAGACTGACGCATACTGACACGTACTTGATAAATAGGATCGTGGACTGTAACCCTCCAAGTTCGACACACTAGCTTTGTCTGGGTTGTATTCCTTTGCCCTTGGATTTGACCTGTCCATTGGATGTGAACTTGGTGAATAACATCACGCATCACAACCATCAACCATGATGCTTCGATTCCACTTGGATAGTAGATTAGTAGAAATCCCTGTCAGCATGTAGGAGAGGGCCGATTGTGCTGTAGCCTCTTTATCTTTTCCTTTTGATCTTTAAGGGGTTGATTGGATGCACAGGGGATTTGCTACCCTAGGAAATAATCCCATGAGAGGATTTTTGGGTCATTTCTCTTCCCGAGTTTATAATCTCCATTCCCCAACAGAATAATCCCACGATCTCGCTGCCAAATGCAATCAAGAAACTCTTTCGCGTCTCCTTCCCTAGCTCTCCAGCGTGGTAGCACCTCACGCGACACGCCTCCTCGCAGAGGCCTCTTTCCTTTCTACTTCCTCCACCACATTGTCCCATGCCCCTGGACCCTCCGCCCGAGCTTTTCATGTGCCTCTCTATGCATCGTCGGTGCCACACCGCGAATCTGGCCGCCACTGCGCTCCTCTCACGTCCGGCCCGTCACCCGACGCTCCAGCGCGCTGCGCTAAACCTCGATCGCGCCGCCCTATGCTCTTGCACGCCGTCTCACACTCCTACCATGTTGCCCTATGCTCCGACACAACGACCTGAGCTCCGGTCACGCCGCCCCGCGCCTTGGTCCTGCCTTCCCGTGCTTCGTCGTTCTCAGATCCGGCCACCTCGAGCCCCTGCGAACCCAATTCTAGCCGCCCGAGCTCCATCGCGTCGCAATTTGGCCACCTCATGCTCCGATGGGCTGATGAAGGCCTATGCTCTTGGCGCACGATGCCGCCCCATGCTTCATCAAGGCTCCCTACTTCTTCACCACCGCAGCCTCGCTCCACCGCCACGGTGAGCACAATAAGACGGAAAAATTTTTTTGTGGTAGAGGACATTTTTTTAGCCTAGGGATTTGGCCGGATGACAAAAATATTTCTCTCCTTAGGACATGTACAAAACCATTTAATAGGGTGTCTCTTAGCGATGAGGTAGATATGTTTCGCTGATGTGGCAGGAGAAAAAGTGAAAAAAATGCTAGAGTCAACTCTTAGTGAAGAAACGACTCTTCACAAGCTCCTAGACATAATTAGAGAGGAGCAACATTAAATCGCTAAGAGACGCCCTATTAAATGGCTTTATACATGCCCTTACATACTTGTCTTTTTTATTTAGAAGAATATACTAAGAGACATCTTTGACTCTCCATTGTACATGCCCTTAGCTGTCTTACCCAAATACATTCACAAGATATCCATGGAAAATTTGGCACCGGAGAGTTTTTCCCTAGGTTTGGTCCGGGATCCCGAAGGGATCGGTGGTGCCAAACAAGCACTAACATTTGGAATAGAAATTAATGATCTATATATTTCCCCTTAGTTTATTAACGTCAGTGGTTTGCGACATTGCTTGAATGAATATTGCGTTCTTGTTTGGGATTAAACAACGCATATGCGTAAAGGCAAATTGCGTTTTCTTCCTCGAGGCGGTTGGTGTGCATCCGCATATAAAATCTTCTCGGATTCTCGTGGGGAGTGGGAACTGCAAAATAGAGCTATTCAAACTGTGTTGAATCATTGATCGTTGGGTTTTTACAAGATGCTTGGGGAAGTGCGTATAAATAAAATGAGTTATTTTTTGCCATCTAAGATAACACCAATGCTTACAGGAGTGCTTTAAATAAGGGGAGTGATGCTTAATTTAGGCCCCGTTTAGTACAGCTTCAACTCTATCAAAATTGGTGAAGTTGGTAGAACACCTTATTCCTAACTTCAAAATTTATGGAGACAGAGTTGTGGACATATTGAGAATGTTTAGATGAGTTATCTTATTTACATTCTAAACTAAAAATATAAACTTAAGTCACTTTATTTTAACATACAAACTCCATATCTGAGATGGAGCTGGAAGCTGGAGCTGTGCCAAACAAGGCCTTAGCATGAGTGCTTACGGCACTCCCAATGTGGTCTCTTCCACCACTTCTTGTTTAGCCACATAGGAACATTGGTCGACGTGGAGAAAAATTAATTATTGGAGAGAGTGTTATCGTCTCAAAAACTAAAGATGGTTACTTGCTCAGACCATGCTAGCTCTATCCTACGTCTAATCTATTTTAGCTATATTTTATCCCTAGCACAACGTTGGACATATCGTGATCCTATTTGATATATCTTATTTTTTTTACTCTTAACTCTATTTATAATCTTATGGTGATCCTATTTTTGAAAGAAATAGACCATTAACATTCCCGCAGAGCCCAAAGCTCATGAAATAAACGAAAATCAGCCTTGGGTTGCAAAGTTTATAGTTTTGTGGGACCCATGCAATGAATGCCTTACCAAAAGTCCTCCCTCCTGGTGAGAGCAGAGAGCATCACCGTGCGCACCGCCAGGCCACTCGGGAGCTCGTCGCACCGCTTTGCCGGAAGCTCGTCGTCCGCCGCGAGCTCGCCGCATCGACCGCGGGAAGCACGCCATGCCTACCGCCGAGAGCTCGTCACCTCGCCCACAAGCTCGCCGCTCCCCGGAAGCTCGCCGCCTGCTGCCCGCATGCTCGCCGTCCGCCCGGAGCTCGCCTCCGCGCAGCCGGCTTCCAGGATGCTCGCCGCCTGTCGGGAGCTCGCCGCGAGCACCAACCGCACGCGCATTGCCCCACGCGTCCGCGAGCTCGTTGGCGCGTCCCCCGCACGCTTGCCGTGCTTACCTCCCACGTCGCCGGTAAGCTTGCCTTCACATCGCCGAGCTTGCCCGCCACCGCCAGATAGATGCGGAGAGGAGAGAGAGTGGAGTAGAAAAAAATGCATTTATTGATTGGGTCCTTTCGAAGATACTGTGCATTGGGGTTACTGTAGCTAACATTGTTTCTTGGTGACGCGAAAAGTTAAGAAACAATCAGATGAAACTAAAACGGTGGACTGGGAATCTCGCAGGAGGTTGCTTAGAGCAGTCCTAATCCAAAGTATCTTTTTATAGTTTCTATTTCTGTCATGTCAATAAGAAACAGTAAAGAATACCATCTCTTCAGTGTATTGTCTCTCCAATGAATCCCACCTCATTTAAAATAATTTTTTTTTCTTTCTTCATCACTATATGTGTCGGGACCCCCTGGTGGAGGTGAGGTCCCACCTGTGTTTTACCTGTGCTAGTCCCTGGATCAGTAGCTAGCACACACAGACAACAGAATTTGCATCACAACCATGACGATTAATTTACATAAACTTTACATAAGAGTGTGCCTTATGGCGTGGTTACATAGTTTGGCACGAAGGCCTTATAAAAGCGGAAGTTCGTATATTACAACTGAAACTCCAAAAGAAGAAAAGCCGAGGCAAATCCCCACAGGCAGAGCTGGAGGAACGCAATCCTAGGCGTCGAGGTACTCTTCGTCTTGGATCTCGGCGGCAAATCCTTCGTCGTGGTACATCTCCTCCTCGGGGTTCCATTGCTGTTCGCCTCCTGCTCGTTGGAATGAGCAGCCCCACATAAAAGGCGAGGGTGAGTATACTTTATACTCAACAAGCAAGGCTGATTACCATGCATCTAGGGCTTGACAAAGGAGAGTTAGGGGTTCTTTTTGCATAAAGCCAATTTTACAAAATTTTACCTAAGATTTTATAAAATGATTTAAATCATGTTGAGAAAAACAAATGTTTGAATCAATTTCTTTGAAGTTCCGGCACCCACCGATTTTTGCCCAACCTGGCTACTTACGGCACCCACCGTGCAGACACCCTCATCGCTCACAGCACCCACTGTGAGGAGAAAAGACAAAACACACGACCGCAATCGTGGTTTTCCTTTGAAACACCATTTTGAAAATAAATAGATAAGAAGTACCATTGAGGCAGCTTCCCGTCGTCCGTCCTTGACCGTGGACACGGCTATCATGATAGTTTCACGCTCTGCAGAGGTAGCACGCTTTACCCATGAGAGGTGAGTTCTCCTAGGAATCACCCAAAGGAAAATGATCACCACAAGGTCTTTCACCATAACCTTCCCTTAGTCCAGCATTCCCACTAAGGTTTCCACACCGATGCCCCTCTTGTGCCGATAGGTTCTCTCTATGGACACACCTGGATACCCACTCCCAACCACACAGGATGGTTCGACTCTATGGACGTATCCAGATGCCCACTCCCTATTCCACCTGGAATGCCTGACTAAGAGTCCGAAGGGTACTCAACCAGGGCCCGCCCATACAGGCACTCATGGCCGCACTGTTGTACTTAGCTCGTCTACCTCAAGGAATCGGTCCTTAGGGACCAGGGTGGTTCCCACACTAGGCCCGCATCTCGTGCTTACTGCACCCACCTTACAACCATCCACCCCGATCAGGTTTTGCAAAACATTTTTACCCAATAGCACCCACTATCCCAACTACGCCCATTTGCAAACATGACATCACTCACTGTCCTTTTAAAACCATCATTTAAACAAGCATTTAATAATTACAGATATCGAGAATGAGCGATAATTCAGTACTAAGCATTTCTAAGCAGTATGCAAAACCTAATTCAAGGGTGATGTCAAGTATTAGCAATTTTAATAATCCTAGGGCAGCAAGGGACGTTTTAGCATAATAAATTATTGATTGGGTGTTATCTAATTTGCTAGGTGATTAGCATTTTAATTTCTAGGATAACATGCATTTTGTAAATGTCTAAAAATTAAGTTTCAAAATCATAGGACACGAGGTTTCAGCACTTGCCTCGCTCAGCAAAATCCTGGTGATCCTCCGGGGGATTGGTCACGAAACTATCGTCGTTAAGACCTAACAAATAAAACAACCAAAATAAACACAATGCCAAAAGTAAATATGGAATGGTATGCATGTAAATGGATCTGTATAAATGTGATGATAGTATTTTTAAATTGTAATTTGTGTAAATTCCATTTTACTCCTTTTTATAAATTTTGGAAATTCTCATATATGCAATTTAACTAATGTACATATGTAGCAACATATTTCTTTTTAAATTGAGAAATGAAGAAAATAAACTAATTCCTAAAATAAATGTTTATGCTATTATATTTCACCATTTCAGAAATTGCCAATTTATTTTTATTTATCAAAATCATTTAAGGTTTAATTGATTTATGTCTTTACCTTTATAAAACTAAATCTAAATCATGTATTAATATGCATCAAATTATTTAAATTATATTTTTAAATTAAAGTTCACATTTTGTGAGTTTTAGAAATTTATTTCATAAATTTTGGACTTATATTTTTAAAGATATAAAATTTACAAGTTTTATATTTATAAATCTAATTGGAAAAAGAGGAGAAAAAGGCTGCTAAGGCGGGCTCGGCTCGGCTCACCAAGCGGTCTTGTGAGGCGTGACAGCCGCGGCGCTGCATGGCGAGCAGTGCATGGCAGCGGCGTGGCGACGCCGACGTCGCGTCTTGACGCTCGTGTGGCGTGTGATGCATTCGGCATGCGTCTTGCTTACTTGGGGCCGATCAAGGGTTGGTCCGTGTCGGGACCACCCCTGGCGGAGGTGAGGTCCCACTGTGCTTTACTGTGCTAGTCCTGGATCGAGAGTTAGCACACACGACAAATGAATTTGGATCACAACCAAGTCGATTAATTTACATGAAATTACATCGAGTCGCCTCGTGGCGTCATTACATAAGTTCGCTCAAGGCCTTACAAAAGCGAAGTCTTCTTATTTACAACTGAAATTCCCAACAGAGGAAAAACCAAAACACTCCCCACAGGCAGAGCTGGAGGAACGCGATCCTAGGCGTCGGCATACTCCCCGTCCTGGACTTCGTCGGTGAAGGCGTAGGCTTCGGGGTCTCCGTCTTCGTGGTCATCTTGGTACTTCGGAACTCGCGGCGTCGAATCTGTGACCCAGCGCCAAAAAGCGAGGGTGAGTATTGGTAAAAATACTCGCAAGTCAATTGACATATGCGTGTGTACGGTCTAGACAAAGGATAGGTAGGGTTCATTTGCGGAAGGCAAGTTTTGAAATAGTTTGCCTAGGGTTTTTAAAGCAATTTAGATAAGAAGTGCAGTGATCAAATCTTTTGATAAAACATTTAAATCATCCGGCCCCAACCGGCTTATGCCCAAAGGCTGGCTCACGATACAAATCGTGGTTTTTATCAAAAACATTTTCCTTCGGGCTAATCCACCAAAGGACCAACAACTCTCGACGGCTAACCACCGTATGCATAATACCACACGTCGGCTAGACCACCGAAGTCATCTCCTCACGGCTAACCACCGTAGGCTCCCAAAAACTAAAACACGGCACCTGCCGGTTTTCTTCTTTAAAACACTGAGAAAGAGAGGGAAGGAAACTACAATTGTGGCAGCGCCACCGTCGTCCGCCCTTGACCGTGGGCACGGCTTCCTAGAAAGTTTTACGCTCTGCAGAGGTCGCACGCTTTCCCCATGAGACATGACTCCCTCCCGTCGGAGGTCATCACGACAAAGCCTTTAACAGTCTAGCTCTTGGCTGGCATCCCCTCTAAGGTTTCCACCGCAGCCCGGTATCTCCAGCTGGTCAAGCCCTCTTGAGCTCGGTAGGTTGGCGAATCGTCGCGCCTACTCCACCACACGGGATGTCCAAACCAAGAGTTCGAAGGTACTCACCAGGCTTGCCCATACAAGCACTCATGGTCGCCTTGTTGTACTTAGTTTTGACAACCACAAGGTATCGGTCCTTAAGGACCGGGTGGTTCCTACATCGACCCGATTCTCGTGCTTATCGCACTGACCAATCAATCCGTCCAACCCAATCAAGTTTTATAAACATTTCCGAAACCCCGGTGACATACCGCCACCGCACTAACCTTTACCCACAAGAGCACCACGCTATCGCTAATCAAACAAGCACTTTGCAACAGGGAGGTACTTTGAATTAAAACAGGTATTAAATCAGGGTGGGGTGTTTCATTGTGCAGTAACTATTGACTAGTAGCATGAGTAAGCAGAGTTAATTAAGCTAATCAAATGTTGGCAGGTAATCATGGATTAATTATCCTAAGGTTAACAAGGGTCAGGATTAATAGCATAATTAAAGTGTGTTAGGTTATTAACTAATTTTCCTACCAATATGATAGTGATTAATCAACATAGCCATGCATGTTTAATAAACTTCTAACAAATCATTTGTAAAACTGGGCATTGATATGGTCAAAGAAAAAGTAAGGAAAATGTCAACATTGACTTGCCTTGATTGTGGTCGAACTCCTGCCCTTCGTGAGTTTCAGCTCCGGGCACGGGTCCGGTCGGATCTAACGACGGCAAATAGCACACATTCAAAAATAATAAATAAAATAAAACAAAATAATGCATGCAGATGGATATGCATAGACATGATGATGGTATTTTAAGTTGAAACTTGTGTAAATTCTGTTTTACTTCTTGTTATAAATTTTTGGAATTTCTTATCCCATATGAATTTTAACTAATATACATATATGGCAATATTTATTTTCAACTTTGGAAATATAGAAAATAATCTAATTTCTTTAAACAAATGTTTATTTTATTATTTTTAAAAGTTCCGAACTTATCAATTTAGTTTTTATCTTTTCAAAATTAATTAAGGTTAATTAATATGTGTTTTCCTCTTTATAAAACTAAAGCATGTATCAAGATGCATTAAATTATATAAGTAATATTTTTAAATTAAACTTTATATTTTTAGAAGTTTTAGAAACTTGTTTCACTAATTTTGGACTTATATTTTAAAAGATATGAAATTTACAAGTTTTTCTTATTTTTAAAATTTATTTGGAAGGAGGAAAATTGGGTGGGCAGCTAGGCTCGGCTCGGCCCAAAAACACTTCTGTTGACGCAGCTCGACCTCGGCCGAAGCGGTCTTGTGGGCGGCCCATGCACGTGTCGGCCGGCGTGGCACGCGATGGGCGAGCGTGCGCGCGCATGGCCAAGATTGGCCAGTTGCTGCTGGCGCTGGCACAAGGCGACGACGCGCAAGTGAGCGCGCGAGGCGGCTCAATGAACGCAGCAAGGCGCGAGCGCTGCTCGCTGCTTGCAGGCTCCGCCCAGCTTGACACGGGCGAGGGAGGATGACCGGCCGTGAAGTCGGCGTGTCACCATGCAAGGCCGGCCGACAGTGGGACTCACTGTCGGTGACTTCGAGCAGAGAGGCGGCGGAGGCGGCTTCAGCAGCAGCGATTCACGGCGGCGGTGGCCCCATGAGGGAGACGGGGAAAAGGAAGAGGAAGGAGAGGAGCTCGGGGTGGGGTCTGGCGAGGTGATGGCCGGCGTGAGGTAGGCAATGTCGCGGGGTGGAAGAGGGCGGCGCCTCGTCGTGCCGCCGAACGGCGGCGACGGAGGCAGGCGGGCGCGAAAGCAAGAGGGAGGTGAGGGGAGCTAAGGAGGTGACGGGGGCGGGACCGGCCGAGGCGGTGGGGCGGCGTGGCCGTGGTAAGGCGGTGAGGGGGACACGGCGTCGGCCTATTCCGGCGGCGGCGAGGTGGTGCCGATGATGGGGAAGGGGAAGGGGGTCCTAGGGAAGGAGAAGGGAGCCGGGGAGGGGATGATTACCCGGTGAAGTGGCTCGACGGCCTGGGAGAGGAGCTCGGCGGCGCCTCAAGGCGAGATCCAACGGCGGCGGCGGCGACCACCAGCGAAAATGGAGTCACGGGGACGAGGCGAAGAGGGTGGCGGAGGGGTCCGACCAAAGAGGGCCCTGCTGGGGAGATTTTGAGGGGGAAGTGAGGGTGAGTGAGGGAGGAGAAACCGAGAGTGTATCAGTGAGGGGGGGGTAAAAGGGGAAATGCCAAAAGAGGCAGGCCATTTTGGGAAAGGCCCAATTGGGAGGAGAGAGTGACAGGTGGGACCCACCTGCCATAGGGAGGAAAAAGGAAAGAGAGAGAGAGTAAAAATTGGATTAGAGATAAAATAGTTATATTAATAATTCATTTAGTTAACTATTTAGGTTTATAATTCAATCTTTTTATTTAGCCTAGTTTTCAATTTGGAATTTTAAAAGTCAAATTCCAAAATTACAATTTCTTACAATATTATCCTATAAGGTTTTTAATAAGTAAAGATTTTAAATTTTACAAAAGTTAATCCCTAATTAGTTTCTATATATGATAACATGCACATTTTCAAAAATTTATTTTGATTTGAAAATTTTCTTTTGCCATGCTCATGCTTATGCAATGATAATGCAAAAAGTTTTAAATTTTGAAAATGGGATATTACTGATCCGTCACCACTCGCCTACCGGTGACGGCGGGGCTCACTGTCGGCGTCGTGGAGCAGGGGCGCTGGGGGGGGGCTCGGCGGCGTCGATTCCGGCGACCAGCCACGGCCAAGGAGAGGAGGAAAGAGAGAGGAGGAAGGAAAGCCAGGGGGGTTGGCGGCGAGGAACGCCACGACGAGGCTAGGCGTGAGGGCGGCGGGCGGGGCTCGTCGCCGCACGAACGGCATGAGCTAAAGTGGCGGGCGGGGCGGACGAGTATCGGGGTGGAGGAGGCTCGGGGTGGCGTCGGGGTGGCAAGCGGGCGTGGGGGTCAAGGGCGGCGTGGCCGTGCTTGGGCGGAAAAGGAGGCGTCGCCGCCAAATCCGGCGACAGCGAGGTGGTGGTGGCGGGGAAAACTCCTAGGGGCCTTGGGAAGGACGAGGAGCAACGAGAGGAGGATTACCGAGAGAAGGACCGACGCCGCCGTCGGGTGGACTCGGCCCGCGGCACGGCGATCTCCGACTCGGCGACGGCGCCGAAATGGAAAACGGAGCGAGGGAGTGAGAGGAGGAGGGTGTCGGAAGGAAATGGGCTAGGAGCTCACGGTGGAGAAATTGAGGAGAGGCGGTGAGTGGGTTTGGGAAGAGAGTCGCCACTCTGTTGATCTGCTCAAGGTAGGGGGAGGGTGAGGTGGCAACGGGAGAGAGAGGGAGGTGGAGGAGAGAGAGTGCCCAGTGGGGCCTACTTGTAAGAGAGAGAGAGAAAAGGGAGAGAGAAAATGGAGAGGGGAAATTAATGGGTAGAGATTAAATAGAAAATTAGTAATTCATTATATTAACTATTTAATTTGCAATTCAAGTTTTTATTTGGATTAAGTTTTTAAAGTTATTGTTTCAAAAATCTAATGTGGAACTCACAAATTTCACCAACTTTTATAATAGGCTTTTTCAGTAAATATTTTGTAATTAATATATAAAAGCAAATCCTTTTTAAATTAGTATTTTAGTAAATGGAATATAGAACATGCACTTTATCCAAAAGATTTTTAAAACCATTTAAATCACATGCAATGATACCATGCTTTTTGCAAGATTTGAAAATCCTATTTAAAAACTTTTCCTTTTACTGAGAAAACCAAATTATGTGATTTATAATGCTCAAAAGTTATTGTAACATACTTATTTTCTAAAGGTTTTAAATTTTAGTGAAATTTATTAAAAGGTAATTGCATGATGCACGATGATTTTCAGTTTTTGAAAATAGGGATGTTACAATATGGGAACAAAGAAGTTCCCAATGTGAGTTTCTTAAGGGATCCTTCGCCTCGGAGTTGTCGTATGAATAGTTTCTTGTTTAAGGGACGCTGATACTCTCTCTCTGTATTAATTGTGGTCCGCATCATCATTCTCTCCTATGTGGCACATAAAGGAACGGTGAAAGGAACTGCATTAGAACTGCTCTGAGAGAGTTGTAATATGTAAACACTAATACAAACATCTTTACATTGAAACTATATAAATGCTTAGAGCATCTCTAGCAGATGCTCTAAAATTGGGTCTCTATACACTCCCTCTAAATCACTATTTGCTCTCTATGTTTTCATCCTCTTCGGCACTACCTCTATCTAGAAAAACTATAGAGGTTGATATAAAAAGCCTCCAAATTTAGAGGCTGTGAGAGATAAACTCTAAATTTAGAGGCTGAGATAGAGACTATGCTGAAGGGCAAGAGGCTCTAAATATAGAGAAGATTCTGTTTTAGAGGCTCTGCTGGAGATGTTCTTAGTAATGTGGCAACAATTTTTCTCTTTTAAGTACCTGTGCATAACCATCTTATATTCTACATAGCCCTTAAAGTATCTTTAGTTCGAGAAAGAATGGCAACATAAAAGACAGTTAATGCTGGTGTGTAACAAATGTTCTCACTGATAGCTGCAATATGAGGTTTTTACTGGGTGGTTGGGGGGGGGGGGGGGGGTTTGGTTAGTAGGTTTTTTTGGTTCGAGAAGCTAGCTTACATAGGAAAAGCGAGTAGTTTATGCAATGATTGGACAAGACACATACACAAATTATTCTGGCTGACTTGGCTGCAGTTGCTGAAGTACACTTGAAAGCAACCGCACAACAATAAGGAACATGATACCGCGAGAGACGGAAAAAAATAATAATCATGTAATCCTGCCAAAGTAATATAACAAACAGTTACAGGCTCATTTGATTGATATACCAAGCTTATCAACAAATGCCACATCTTTAGTTTTATAAGAAAAATGACAAAGTTAGACAATATGCGACAATGTTGGCATTCAACCAAACAAGCCTATTTTTTTAAAAGTGAATAACAGTTCCAGATGTCAAGTAAACAATTTATGACTGTACCAAACATATGCTGTGGCATCAACTTTAACATACATATTTACAATATAATGATCATTACCGTAGTACAGTACTATACACATACATGATACATCACCTTGGAAAAAAGAATGAGCAAAATCTCACACAAGTTGTTAAAAAAAAAAAATCTCACAAAAGTTGACCAAAAGGACAGAAGAATTGCTACATGGTGCACAAGAAAGTACATTACACAAGCAGATCAGGACCTTGCGCAACACTAGGAGAGCTCCTCGCTGGATTGCGCCCCTTTGGCGACCTTGACGAACACGTCCTCCATGGTGGTGTCCGCGAGGCCCCAGGCCTGCACCTCCACTCTCCTCTTGAAGCTTTCCACGGCCAAGAAGACGTCGGCGATCCTCACCTCCTGCTTCGGCAGCTCGTACCTCTGCGTCCCCGACAGATGGTACACCTTCCGCGCGCTGGCCGAGAGCTTGAGCACCAGGCTCTCCACCTCTCGCTCGGACTCCGACGGCGTCGTCACTGTCAGCACGTAGTACCCTCCGTATCTCGCTATGAGCTGCCATAAGAGTTTTTTCGTGTACATCATGTAAACAGCACTGTCACAACCAGGGATGTAAATTTCGGCCGAATTGCGCTGACAGAATTGCAAATCCACTCAAAAATATTTGGGTTGGATGATATTTGTTCAATATTGAAGAAAATTTGGCCAAAATTCATTTTTTTTACTGCATTTCGGCCGAATCTCAGCGGTAATTTTTTCGAATTCGGGTTGTATTTTGTAAATTTTGGCCAAACTTTTTCTAAAATTTTCCGAATTTTGGGGATTTCGATAGATGCGGACCCTTCTGATTTCTTAATATATACCTGGTCATATTTGATCTTAGATTATGAGGTAGAGTGTAACATGGTAATACCTCTTTAGGCGTTCCTATGCACTGGAGCCTGCCATCTACCATGATACACAATCGATCGCAGAGAGTTTCAGCTTCTTCCATGGAATGGGCTGCAAAGATGGCAAAAAGGAATCAATGGGTTGATTACTACCATGTAAGAGGAAATCAAGGCCAAATACAGGCGAACAAATGGTTTGTAGTTTGAGGATTACTAGTAAGAATGATTGCTCTATCTTGCTTTGCTTCCTTCACAGCACTCCAGAGACTCTTCCTTGAAGCTGGATCTAATCCAGTGCTGGGCTCATCCATGTACACAACCTGAGGTGCATTTAGGAAAGTGTAAGCAAGGTCTTAGATAAGCCCCAAGAAAATGGAAGATCATGTAGAAAGCTATACTTTAGCATCTCCAATCAGCGAGATGGCGACACTAAGCCGCCTCTTCATGCCGCCACTGTACTTCCTGACTTGCTTATCAGCAGCACCACCTTGAAGTAAGTTCACACTTTTTAAAGATTCTTCCACAGCCTACAAACATTTGTCATTTCAGTAAATCGCTCTTTCAGATTTCTTTGGAACTCCATGAACAAAGGAGTACTTTTACATATCCTACTAGATGGATTCAAAGAAAATGTAGATTTTTTTTTTTTAAAGCGGAAAATACAGAGATTTTAAGACATGCCAAAAAAGCATATGTTGGTTTTTCACCTTAAAGATTTTAGAGCATCCATAGCAAAGTCTATAAATTGGATCTCTATATTCTCTTCTCTAAACCACTATTCGTTCTTTATATTTTCATTCTCTCCAGCAAAGTCTATATCCTGAAAAAGATATAAAGAAAGAAGAAAGAATCTCTAAATTTAGGGACTGACATAGAGACTCTACTATAATAATATAGAGACTCGGAGTCTCTAAATATAGAGAAGATTTCCTTTTAGGGACTCTGCTACGATGCTCCTATGCTACTGAGCTATGGAATTAGTGAACTGGTACATGATAAAGCTTACATGGTCTAAAGCAGAGCCACCGAGGCTCTTCAGTCTTCCATAAAACTGGAGATGTTCTCTGCCCGTCAGCATCTCCCAAAGCATGCTGCATTCCATCATATAGTCAGCACAAGGTGAAAATCAAAAGGAGTTAATCATGAACATAATGGCCCAAACCAAATTTACTGATTACAAAATATGCAACAAAGAGGGTGCATATCCTACTCATTCTGTGGGCAAACCCCCATGCTGTTGTATATGTTTTCCATGTCAGTCCGTACGCTAAAATCCCGTACAAATGCATTTCCTGATGTTGGCTTTGCAAGCCCAATCATCTGCGAGGCACCAGCAGGAAGGATGAATACAACAATAGGATTTTAAAAACACAATTTACAAGTGATATTATACAGCTGGGAACTTTGAAAAGGAGATATTAGTGATTTAGTAATTTCATAATCAAGAAAGCCTGGTTAAATTGCCAGCAACATTGATGACATTAAATAATTTCGGAAATTCATATATATGTGACATTATCAAATAAAAGAGAAGATTGCAAAGAGATAATCAGCATAGACAAAATTCTAATAATTTAATTAATGAGTTTAAGAAACAAAAGAAAAACTTGATAAGAAGGTTTTAAGATCTTTAATAGAGTTTGGATAAAGTATGTGATGTAAGGATCAATGACAAACCATGCTAATAAAAGAGCTCTTGCCAGCTCCATTAGGACCAAGGATACCCAGACACTCTCCATAAGGCAAAGCAAGTGATAGACCTCGAACAGCAAACTTGTCAGGGTTACCATCCTTTCCATGATATACTTTCCTGAGATCATCACAGACAACAGCATAGCCACTATTCTGTTGGTGTAGTACTTGATCAACAGTCTCCCGCTGTAATTTGATTTTGACCATACCATAGTGATTTGTCAGCACATAATCAATAAGGAAGTAACATCTGATATAATAATAATTCGTACATCAAAATTAATCTGATCCTCGAGAAACAAATGAACATGGTAAATTTTACTTCAAAAGAACATTGTAGGTTATTACTAAGAGTAGTATGGTAGTAAAAACCAGTCTTACAAGTAATTTCAAACTTTCAAAGTACACATTAAATGATGATGGGAGGTGGGAAATAGAACTGTGCGCAAGCCTGCAAGGGTGATGAACTGTAATATAAGAAACTTACTTCTTTGATAATGTCAAGCTTCTCCATTTCGACATGAACATCATTATCCACTACTTCATTGACAGTTAACCTTCTCCAAGTGGGGTTCTTATTCAGGAGACGTTTGATTATAGAAAGGGGACTAAATCTGTGTCCAACTGAATCAGCATGGTCCAAATAATATGCAACCGGAAGCAAAACAAACCATTGTAGAATAATAATAATCAGCACATCTCTCATTCCATTTGTGTGGTCACTTAAATCACTCCATCGCATGCCAGGATTTCCTGTTTCTGAAGCCCTAAGAGCATATTGACCAAGATCATATAGTCCTCGATACAAAGAAAATGTAGGTATTATCTCCAGAACTGTAATCCAGTGTCCTGTAGAACACAAGAGGAAAATATTATGCTATGCTTTAAGCCTTATTTATTGAAAGAACTGCTCCTAAAAAATGTAAGTGAAGCACTAAAAGGCAAGACCCCAAATGGATGGCTTTTATTCATTGAAGAAGGGTATTTCCTTGCAATCATGAGGTTAAAATGTAATTAATGTTATGAATAACAAAAAAATGCTAATGTGATGTGCAGAACAGATAAAAACAGAAATATTTTTCATTGGAAAGTTTTAGGATCTAATTTAAATTTGAACATCCTAAAACATCCTGAGAGAGTACAAATCATCCAAAAAGGGCTTAAATTGAATGCTAAACTAAACTTACCTGGGAACTTTCCACCTTCTATAAAATTGCGAATAAGAGATCCTGCCATTAACCCTGTTCCAAATATGTACAAGTATGCAATTGCTGGAATAAAGAAAAGAATAAGTAAGAAACATCACATGTCTTGCAGCACCTGACCAATCGATCATAAATGCAGAGATCAAATGGCATGGTTTTGTTATACCTTGAGCAGTATTAACTTTTGAAAAGAATGTTGCAGATAGGAAGGATAATACAATTTGCAGGTTAATGAAACTGAAAAAGAAAACAAATTGGATACTGTAGTCATTTATCTTGAAAAAGTTCAGCCCTGCAAAGTAACAACTGAATTAGATAAATGGCTTGAATCACAACACTATTTTTTTAAGATAGTCATTATTGGATAGCTTGTTACCTATAAGGGATCCAAAAACGACAAATAGAACCATATATATTATGGACAAAATAAGGAAGTATGCATAGTAGATAATCCAGTAAGGGCCATCCCCAAGCCCGTGCATCTTCATCATTGTTCGCAGCTTGTGTTGCTTCTCATATACCAGGTATGTCAGCATAACCTGCATTACAGCTTATGAGGTTGAAAATTTGTTATCATGCAATAGAAAAAAATGGTCATCACTTCATCAAACAATTCCCTCTACCCTCCACTTTGATAAGATTTTACTTGTACTTGAGCAACCCATGAAGGGCATGATAATGATTTATTTGAAATAACATTTTATATTTTTAGTGGATGTTAGATACATTAACCATGTGTAGAATCTTACATTCAACCAAATCCTAGCTATTGTTTATCTCATTATCTGTGTATATGAGAAATAGGACAGATTTTCTATCTTCTAGCCCATTAGCCCATCCTGTACTCTTGTATATTGGTCTTGACCTCTTAGTTCTACTTGGAATACTATTGAAAAATTCCAAAATAATTGAACAGTTATAGAAAAAGACAAAATTGGTATCAACTATGATGCAACTTACCGGGAAAAGCAATGCAATAACCCATACAAAAAAGAGAGGACCAATAAGAGAAGAAAAATCGAACTTCAGACGAGTCCCTTGCTTAGGCATTTCTTTTGTGAACTCGAGCAGCATTTTTAAACCTGGACCTTGTAGAAATTGTAGATAGGCATTTGAGACCTACACAGATATAAAGTAATATGTTATTGGGAAATAAGCCATATAGATTCCATACCGCATTAACAAGGGAGTAATATTGCCAAGTTATAGTAATACTTTGGAAGTAGATGAAACTGTTGCGATGATATTGGGATCACTTTTTACCATTCAACATTTTAAACAAACAAGAAAATTATAAAGCAAATATCCTTAACTTATTATATGAAATGTTAATAGCATAGGAAGTTGAAAATTTATCATTATGCATACTCATAAGTTTTATTATCTTTTGGATTTCAATTTCTAACAATTATGACTGTTCTGGTTCACATCATATGACGTATTTCCATGGATCATACAGTGGAATGGAGTAGCACAGTAAAATATATAGAGGACTCAATCTTTTCAGTGGGTTAACAGACATGAAAATCAAGAATAAAACGCAAATGTTACATTAGAGAAGTAAATGACACCCACCGCATTCAATGACCGTGAAATGCGCAGAAGTCCAAATGCCATTGGCGTATAAGAGACATTCTGGTAAGTTGAATTATAAAAAGCAAGAACATTGAAATGCTTCTCATTTGAGTCTTGGAAATCATAGGCTGTAGCAACAGAAATAGTTAGTTAATCATGCCTTTAATGCTCGCATAAAATGAAACAGTAGCACTATCATCATAAATAAGGAAAGGTGGCATACCCATTGCAATTTCATTTATCCCTTCCTGTGTTTTCCCTTTCCGGTAACCCCTGAAGGTTTCCTCGTTTATTGTTGTTGAACTATTCCTCCACAGGGGTAAACTTTGAACACATTTGATCTCTGCTAAAAGAAAAGAAGTTCAGATATGACTCAACATTATCTAAAAGAAAAGATACGACTCAACCAACACACTTCAGATAAGAGAAGACTGAAGAGGCACATAAATGATAATACTTGGAATGTCATCGTGGGAATGCAGGAAGGTTGATGTTTTTTTTAGAGGATAAATAATGAAAAGTACTTGGCTATCAGGTTTGCGTTCTCATCGGTTTACCCACATTATTTTTTTGAGACTACTATACTCAGAAACAGAAGATTGACACAAATTTTACCTTTCTCAAAATTAATTGCACCAATGGTAATGGGGACTCTAACTGGGTCACTGGATTTGCACTGAGGTTGAAGAACATATACCGGTCGATCAGATATAAAAGCAGGTTCAATGAACTCCGTAGAAGTACCCGGCACATCTGTCCCCTGGAATTTAGATGATAAGAAAACAAGTTGTCTTGACTTTCATCCTTGGAGAAACATATATAGAAGTACTAGTCTGGTTATTTCCACTTACAAGGAGAAGATTAGATATGCTCGCATAATTAGAAAGATTTGAAAGCGGTGAGCTTGCGAACAAGTTCTGCATGACATCTGCCAAACAAACACACAAAGTTAATTAAGGAATATGGTGAAGACATAGAATTTAACAGAGTTTTCTATACCCTTATTTCCATTTTTACTGGAAACAAAGAAAACCTGATACAAAAACACACCTTACTTCTTAGTCCAACAGGCCTTAAGTGAATTTTTTGGGGGGTTAAAAGAAGTAGATGATATAGATTACTTACTGCTACATAGAGTTTTGTTCGAACCAGTGAAGGGTATACTGGCCGGGCAGGATTGTGATTTTCTGCATGATGCATCTGGGAGGCCTGTAAACAAATTGGAGGAATCCTGCACGGCAAGATACTCAGGACGAGGTACTTGCAAGAGAGCAGGCCATCCAGGAGGATTTGGTATAGGGCAACTGGCAGCCTGATCCAATGTAGAGTACTGAATTCCACACACATTTTGGCAAGAACCTGTGCCGTTGACATCAACACACTTGCAACCGCATCTGAACTTTGGCTTATCTAGAAGATTGTTGATGACTCTTTGAAGAACACTGATTAAGAGACATAGGTATATCGGAACTACGATTAGCCGAATGGTTGCCTTCCTGTTACGTTTCTGCATGGATAGGAAACATGGATTGCCACCTCTGAGCTTGAATGTAACCACAGGTAGTATATATACTGAAGATACTACTGGCAATAGCGTGGTGGCAAAGAAATATTCTTCTTTGCCATAAAGAAACCTAAAAAAGTACTAACGTACAATTGACAGTTGACATGTGCAGACTATAGATTGAAAACAGCCGGTAGAAATTTGCAGGAGATGAGATTATAGTGCAATTTTTTGGTGTTTAAACATCTACAGCACACACCACCAAGAAATTTCCCCTGTGCTGACGGTTGTATCGGTCCCCAAATTCTTTCCATTGTGACATATGACAAATCCTAATATATACTCTTAACTGACCAAGACCAGAGGTCGTGTGGACAACTAACCAAAAATCACACCCCGGAATTCATCAACAGAAGAAAACATAGAGAATTAGTAGCGCTGGAACCCACGACTTTACGCAAATAGGGCAAATTTGTAGTATTTATAATTCCAGAGCAGAGAAAGCTAGAAAATAAAAAAAACCAAATTTGCAACATCCGTTTGTGCTAGAAATGAATCCCTAGTTTGATCGTCTTTAGCTTAATACGGCATCGGATCACAAGACACACGCCTAGTGATACCCCAAAAGGATCAGAGCAACCAGAAGAAAATGGCCGAACGGCCATGGGCTAGAGTGAGACCTGGAAGATGAGATTCTTGCGCAGGAGCGCATTGGTCTGCGAGGCGAAGCTCGGCGGCCTCGATGCAGCACCACCAGCGCCGCCACCAGCAGCAGCAGTCGCCGGCGGCGGCGAGGGCTCCATCACGCGGAGGCGGTTTTTGGGTTTGCGCTCTCGTCTCTGCCCTCGCTGTCTGCCTCGCCCTTTGACCGAATGGGAGGCGAAAGAGAGAGAGTCGAGTTATTAGCCGTTAACATCTGGACAGGGGATTTATATAGGCAACGGGAATGAAGGTGTTTCCCGCCACATAGAATATTTATGTTTTTTTCAGTCAACCTTTTGCTTTTCAGTTCTTGGTTATTGACAGATTTTTTTAAAAAAAATACTCCCCATTTATTTTTATAAAATGTATTTTGATTTTTAAAAAAATCAAACTTTTGCCTTTCAACTAAGGAGGACCGCAAAAATGTTACAGAGCTGAAAATCATTATTGAGGGCATGTCAGTTTGGGACATCGAAAGTTGCTGAGGGATTTTACCGGAAAAAAGTATTTTTCACGGGAGTCTTGCGAATTCTGGATAGTTCATTCAGCGCTAGATAAAAAAAAAAAGGAGTAGCCGTGCAAACGCAGTTTATATGGGCCACTGTTCGTAAGGCTCCATTAGATTATTTTCAAAAAATTAAACCAGGTAAACACAAAGAAAATGATTAAAAAATGTGATTTACTTATGGAAACAAATTTGTGATTTTCTATGGTTGACTTTTTTTTTGCGTTGAACCTCGATCCGTGTTGTTTGGAAATTTCCCATATCTTGATTTACGCGGCTAGTTGATTGTTCAGATCGCGTAGCATTATTGCACGTGCTGACCTGCACGTTGCTTATTTCCAAGAAACTGCACAGTGCATTACTTGACGTGATTAATACACGGAATGGTATTTCTCTTCAAGCAATGGACTACGTGCTTTCACAGTTCTCATGAGTCAAATAAAAGAGATCGAAATTTGAGTTGGGGGTGGGTTCTTTTCAGTTTTTTTTATCTACTTATTTGTCTTAAGCTCGTAGGCGTGTCTATAAGCTCTCTAAACCTCAAAATTGGAGGCCAACCGGCTCTTGAGGCTATCTCGAAAAATTCTCGAAGTGACGAGATAATGCAAATAAGTAGATAAGAAAATATGAAAAGAACCCACCCTTAGACGGGGAAACTATACCTTGTTTTGTTGTTCACATACCTATGTTCTAAACGTAGAAAAGTCTATTTCGCCCTCTAAACTATCTTGTCTTGTCTACATAACCCCTAAACTCTAAAATAAATAAATAAAAAAGTCTATCTCACTCTCTAAACTATCGGGTCTCGTCTACATAACCCCTGAACTATAAAATAAATCGAAAAAGTCTATTTTACCTTCTAAACTATAGTGTCTCATACTCTCATCTACACAACCCATCAACTATGAAACAGGATATTCTATCCCCATAACCTTCAAAACCAGCGCAAATAATCTCTTGATGCGGTTTTGGGATGGTTTTACCCATGTGACGAGTGAGGTGGCAGTTCGGTCAAAAAACAAAACAAAATAAAAATAAAATATGTGGGGACCGATTGTCATCCTCTCCACTCTCTTCTACCTCTCCTCTTCTCTCCCCTCATGGCGTCAAGCCCCAAGGGCCACCCGGAGACCTCAGCTCCATCATTCGGAAGCCTTTGCCTCAACGCCCCCTTAACGGCCCAAACGCAGTGCCACCATGAAGCCAGATCGACCTGCGTCGACCAGAGGCACCTAGGGAATTTTATTTTTTTTTATATTTAAAAATAATTCGAAATAAATAAATAATATTCCATTTAATAAAAATAAATAAATAGCCTCCCGTCGCCACCCCATACGGCGGGAAACATAAATCGCCATATCAAACGGCGATTTTATAAAAATCGCCATTTGGTTGGGCGATTTATATAAATCGCCATTTGGAATGGCGATATTTGCCCCACGCCAAGAGTGGTCGTAGTGGGTTATAATCGCCATTTGGTTTGGCGAATTTAAATCGCCTGCTGAAAGGGCGATGTTTGCCTAAAATTTTGTTTTCATTATTAAATATTAAGTGTTTGCCTAACAAGGTCGAAATACAAGGGTCAAACTAAATTAGTACTAGGGCCCTACTAATCTATACATCACGACCCTCTTGGGCGAACCCTCGACCGACCCTCCGGCCGTGGCTTGCGACCCGTCAAGCTGCCCACTAGGGAAGGTAAGGCGGTCCGGAGGGTGCAAGTCCCGGTGCGGGCGCTCAGTCGGGGCCGGTGTGGCCTGCTCCGGCTGCGACGTCTGAGTCGGTGGAGGGTGGCTCGGTCTCTGAGAGGCGCGAGCTGCTCGTCGGGCGAAGCGAAGGAGTCCACGTCGTAGTAGGCGTGGCCTAGGTCCGCCTCGGAGGTAGCGTCATATTGTCCCATCCGCTCGGTGAGACGACGATAGTACTGAACAGTTAAATTTCAATTGAAATCACGTACAAAAATTATAAAGCGACAGGAGGGTTCTAACCTCGCACATCTACCCGGGGTAGGGACGAATCGAGACGCAGTCACGGAGGATGGCCCAGCCTCACGGAGGACGGGCGGCTCAGAGTCAAAGTATGTACTAATTACATCCGAGCGAAATCCCACCATCAATAGACCCTTATCTTAATCTATAAATACCCTACCAACCCTAAACCCATAGCCCTACAAATAACAAATTTCATTCCTAAAATTACCGTAAACATACTGTACTCATAATCTATACATACACTACGACATATGTAAACCCTACCCCATCGATATCAAATTCCACCCCTAAAAATACCGTAAACAAACCCTAACAATACTCAGAATATCATACGAAGCAAGAAACCCTAGCCCCATATATATCAAATCCTGCTCCTAAAAGGCCAAGAATATACCCTACCGATAATCTATACATACCCTAAAACCCCTAAACTCTATTCCTACAAATATCCTAAATATCCCTTTTACTATCTACTTACTACTAATTTTTAACATTCATATTGCTATCCTACCATGTTTTGAATAAAACAATAATACAAGATATAGAAAATTTACCTGAAAACGTAGATGGCAGTGATTTTCCTTCCTCTCTTCCACTTCCTCTCCCTCTCTTCCTTTTTTTTCTCTTCCTCACCTCTCTTCCTTTTTTTTTTCTCCGGCTCTCTGGTCTCGGCAAAGCAAAGATCGCCATTGGGCCACCATGCCGGATGGATATGGGCGATAGTTCGCCACCCCATTTGGCGATTTAAACCCGTGCAAAATTTCGCGAATCCAATGGCGGTTTTAAAATATCGCCATTTGGGGTGGCGATCTATTGGCCCTAGGGCCTGCCTCGGGGTGGGCTTAATCCCGCCAAATGGGGTGGCGAAATTTCAAAATTTCGCCTTTTGATATGGCGATTTATCGTTCCCGCCGTATGGGGTGGCGACGGGAGGCTATTTATTTATTTTTATTAAATGGAATATTATTTATTTATTTCGAATTATTTTTAAATATAAAAAAAATTAAAATTCGGCACCTAGGCATGCATCGCCTCAAAACCTCGAGCTGGGCTTGTAGCTGGCTTCTCATCTTCGGTGGACCTCTAAATCCTCGACATCAACAACTAGACATAAGATGTGATTGAATAGGCTGATCAAAAATCAATTTCGGAGTTGTGGATAAAGTATCCTTGCATATCAAAGTTCTGTTCAAAACCTCATATGAGAACTTGTATAGAGAAGAATTTAGGGGCTGTTTGGTTGATTGCATGGATAGAGATCTGGCTCTCTAGATACAGAATCTTTATATTTTGAGTTGTTTGGTTGTCTTCTCTTGATCTGAGCTTGGCCCAACTGATGCAAAAAGTCTCTTAAATCCTGACTCTCCAGAGAAGTCCAGATTGCTCGTTTCCAGGCATGCAGCCGCGGAAGCCTGGTGTTCTGCGTTCCAGGACCACATGCAGTGAGGCAAAGAGCGCACCAACCCAGTTGCTTTTCTTTCTTTTTTTCCTTTTTTTTTCCTTTTATCTTTTGATTGGCATCTCTAATTACAAAACCGATTTCAAAAATAGGTTCCTGACATTTTTTCAAACAAAACTAGACCATACTTGCCATATAAATTTTGAAATATTTAAATATCAAAATATACCTCTACCAAATACTCAACCAAACACCATCTCTGTATGTACACATCCCGTATCCGAGCAACCTGGCTGAGTCGAACGGACCAGACTCGTGGGAGAAGGTAACCAAACAGCCCATTATTGATTAGAAATAGTGCCAAGCTAGTGTAGTCACCCCGACATGGAATGGATTCGGGATGAACCTAAGCTGATTGCCCAGGAGCTCAATGGATAGTAGGGATGGAGTAGCTAATTTTTTAATTTTTTTCTAATAAGAAAAATACAGGAAAAAGAAAGGAGGTAGAAAATTTTTTGGATTTATGGTTAAATAAGAAAAAGAAGCACATCACAACGATGACCTGCATCTCAGTGGCCATGGTGGGTGAAACGCCATCTTTTCCTAGGCCTCCTTAGACGGCACATGCAAGTTCTGAAACATTCATCTCTTGGGCTTCCTCCGAGCAGCCGATCACCACGCTGCTCAGAGGGACACGCCCCGCCACCGTCTCTCAGATCTAGGAATGCTGGGAGGGGCGAGGGGGAGGCGGAGACGATGGCCTTGGAGCACGATATATGGCTGGCTAGGAGGGGCGTCGGCCTTGGTGAACGACAAAGCGGTGGCTGGGAGGGGGCACAACATTGGAGCATAGCGGAGGCACGTGGGATGGGTGGGGACCGTGGCCTTGGAGCATGGAGGTGGCGCACGGGCTGGGTGGTGGCAGTGGCCTTGGAGCATGACGAGGGCACACGGACTAGGAGGGGATAGTGGCTTTGGAGCTATGCTGGGGCGGCTGGCCGGGAGAGAGATCTAAAAGAGGGGGGAGAGAGAGAGAGGTAGAAGAAGAGATTAAGTGATAGAAGATGACATATGGGCTCGCTGACATGACTTCTATGTTTGTTGACTGTGGTGTCACATGTGACAACACGGTGGCAAATACATCCAGAATGATAGCTAAGTGGCAATACCACTCTTCAAAACCATCCTAGAGGGTTGTTTGCGTTAGTTTACAGTTTCGCGAGCTAGAATAGTTGGTTTTATAATTCAGGAGGTAAGTAGAAGAAGAACGATAGTTCAGGGTGTAAAATAAACTTTTTTCTTATCATTAATAAACAACATTGGTTACATGTGCTATTACATTAGAGCTAGCGCTCTCAGCTACCTTAAGAGCAAAATTGTGTCATGATCTACTTAAGGATAACATGATGGGACTGAGAATGTCTAACGCAATGAGTAAAGAAAAAGGCAGTGATTTGCAAACGTTGAAACAGTCACATGTGCTTCAGATTAGCTGCGATCATGCTGCTATTTTAATTAGGGCCGAGATTAGCTTTGCAGTGAAGCAACCGAGTAGGTTTTGTTACAAGTAATCAGCTCCGTTGACTTCACCGATCGACGGTCGTCGGCTTGCACCAGATCAGATGATGTGGGAAAGTCCATAAAAAGTTTGGATATTTTTCAAAATTTTTTGAAATTACAAAATTATTTTGCTTCCTCTACCTTCTTCTTTTACTTTCTTTTTTCTTTTCTATTTTCTTTTTCCTACACACTTTAAAATTCCAAAAATTCAAAAGTTTTTATTTTTTTAGCCCGTTTAAACTTGAAATATTTTTTTTAAGTTGAAAAATTTTCACCTTTAAAATCTATCTTCCTCGTGTAGCCATGATTCCACTTTTCTTCTTTCTTTTTTCTATGCTGTTTAAAGATTTTAAAAATAGGAAACTTCAAAAAAAAATAGAACCATGGCTACATGAGAAAGACATGTAAGAAGTTTACTTTTTATTTTTTTTATTTTCTTATTTTCCCACTGTTTAGAATTTCAAAAAAAATGAAATTTTGACAAAAGTGGAACCATGCCTACACGAGGAAGACGTGTAAAAAAAAATTGAATTTTTTTGAAATTTTTCTCTTTTTTTTTGCCTTTTCTACTTTCTTTTTTAGCCCATTTTAAAATCCCAACAAGAAAAATTCCAAACATGGAACCATGTCTACATGAGAAAGACCCATAAAAAGTTTTTTCTTTATAATTACAAAAAAAATAATCTGCTCCATTGCCCATAAAGAAGGTCCATAAAAAGTTTGGATTTTTTGAAATTTGAAAAATTTTACGTTGCTTCCTTTCCTTCTTCTTTTCCTTCTTTCCTTTTTTATTTTTTTTTCTGTGCAATATAAAAAGTTCAAATTTTTTTTTGCAATGATGGAACCATGCATACATAAAAAAAGGTCCATAAAAAATTTGGATGTTTTTGAAAGCTTTTTCAAATTTGAAAAAATTTTAGCTTTAGAAAAAATCTCGCTTTCTTTTTTCTCTCTTATTCTCTTTTTTGTATCCCGTTTAAAGTTGAAATATTTTTTTAGAGTTGAAAAATTTTCACCTTTAAAATTTATCTTCCTCATGTACCCATGGTTCCACTTTTCTTATTTCTTTTTTCTAGGCTGTTTAAAGATTTTTAAAAATAGGAAACTTCAAAAAAAAATAGAACCATGGCTACATGAGAAAGACATGTAAGAAGTTTACTTTTTTATTTTTAAAATTTTATTTTTTATTTTTCCACTGTTTATAATTTCAAAAAAAGAAAATTTGATAAAAGTGGATCCATGCCTACACGAGGAAGACCTTAAAAAATTAAGCTTTTTTTAGAAATTTTTCTTTTTTTCCTTTTCTACTTTCATTTTTAGCCCATTTAAAAATCCCAACAAGAAAAAAATTCCAAACATGGAACCATGTCTACATGAGAAAGACTTATAAATTTTTTTATTTTTTGATAATTACAAAAAAAAAAATCTGCTCCATTGCCTATTGTAGCACATTTTCCTTTCTATTTCCTTTTTTCTATAACATCAATAGTCCATATTATATATATATATACACACACACACACAAAGAAGGTCTATAAAAAGTTTGGATTTTTTAAAATTTGAAAAATTTGACGTTGCTTCCTTTCCTTCTTCTTTTCCTTTTTTATTTTATTTTTCTACACCGTTTAAAAATTCCAAATATTTTTTTTCAAAGATGAAACCATGCATACACAAAGAAGGTCCATAAAAAATTTGGATGTTTTTGAAAGCTTCTTCATATTTGAAAAATTTTCAGCTTTACAAAAAATCTCGCTTTCTTTTTTTCTCTCCTATTATCTTTTTTGTAGCCCGTTTAAAGTTGAAATATTTTTTAAAAGTTGAAAAATTTTCACCTTTAAAATTTATCTTCCTCGTGTAGCCATGGTTGCACTTTTCTTCTTTCTTTTTTCTAGGCCGTTTAAAGATTTTAAAAAATAGGAAGCATAAAAAAAAAGAACCATAGCTACATGATAAAGACATGTAAGAAGTTTATTTTTTTATTTTTTAAATTTTCTTCTTTATTTTTTCCTACTGTTTAGAATTTCAAAAAAATTGAAAACTTGACAAAAGTAGAACCATACCTATACGAGGAAGATGTGCAAAAAGATTGAGCTTTTTAAGAAAATTTCTCTTTTTTTGCCTTTTCTACTTTGTCTTTTAGCCCATTTTAAAATCCCAACAAGAAAAAATTCCAAACATGGAACCATATCTACATGAGAAAAACCCATAAAAGTTTGTTTTTTATTTTTTTAAAGTTGAAAAATTGTTACCTTTAAAATTTATCTTCCTCGTGTAGCCATGGTTGCAGTTTTCTTCTTTCTTTTTTCTAGACCTTTTAAAGATTTTTAAAAATAGGAAGCTTGAAAAAAAAAGAACCATGGCTACATGAGAAAGACATGTAAGAAGTTTACTTTTTTATTTTTAAATTTTCTTCTTTATTTTTTCCTACTGTTTAGAATTTCAAAAAATTGAAAACTTGACAAAAGTAGAACCATGCCTACATGAGGAAGACGTGCAAAAAAATTGAGCTTTTTAAGAAAATTTTTCTTTTTTTGCCTTTTCTACTTTGTTTTTCAACCCATTTTAAAATCCCAACAAGAAAAAATTCCAAACATGGAACCATGTCTACATGAGAAAGACCCATAAAAGTTTGTTTTTTATTTTTTTATAATTACAAAAAAAAAACTGCTCCATTGCCTATTGTAACACATTTTTCTTTCTATTTTCTTTTTCTATGACATCAATAGTCCATATTATATATATATAGTGGATATATAAAGCCACTGGGTTTGGAGCGCCGTTGTTGCCAAAATAAATCTTCCTGCCTTCCCACTTTGTGCATCAACAGTTGATATGTTTTCGTGTGTCTCAAATACCTTGTGAGTACAGTAGAATGCCTCATAACAGCTGACAACAATAGTAGTACCTCTGTTACTTACAAACTCTGCCCATATTCCACCAGCTCCAGCGTGATTAATCTCCTAGAAATAGACTAATTACTTATCTAGCTACAATGAATTATGGTTGCTTATACTTAGCTATAATGAATAATTATTGATCTAGAATAATTACTTTCAATAAAATACTACATTAACACACTTTTTTGTTGCTTATACTTAGATACTGATTGATGCCACAAAATGGTCCAAACCTCACACCTTTGTAAATGACAGTCTTCCGGTTTGAAAATCTTATATGTAGGTAATTGCTTCCTTGCTGACTACTCAGCTCATTATTTATAAGGAAATTTGATAACATACAATCAGTCCCTTTAAGTTTTTGCTCCTCCATGGAACTGTACAATGTCAGGACCCTCATAGGCTGATTACCTAATTCTATCAATACAATTAGAGTTTCCCCCCCCCCCCCAAAACTTCACCTTCATCACACAACGGTTATTTATAGCTTTCTTATGGAGGTTGTCACCATGAAGACACACTTTGTTTATAAATACGAAATCATTCAGTGTGGCATGCTTAACAGCTGATTAGATCCAATTTAATTCAGCATGTGCATTGTACCTGAAGATACTGTTTTCTGCTGTCAGTTTCTTCTCCTTTCAGAACATGATGATCATGTGTTCAAACTTGCTGTCCATTGGACTATAGTTTCTTTTAATCACTTATATCTTTTGTTTAGCACATCCTGCTATGTTGTCTTACTGGAATTTTAGAAGAGCAATAATCTATCAATTATGGCTCATTTCGATTGGAATATACATAGTCTATTTAGAATTTATCTATTCTTTCAATTTGCCATAGTATAGTCCATGATCGTGTTTTATTACTACCGTTGATGGCTATTTTAGCAACCCGGCTAATACAATCTGAGAGCAGTCCTTATCATATTCGGCTTGAGAACTATGCTAGATATCAGTTATATCTTATTTTTGCATAGTCTTCGACTTTCTTCAACTGACCTCCATTCTGCTTTCTCTCTATTTGGGATACCTAAGTTTGAATGATGTGATTTTTGCTGTTACACCCTCCTCTTTATCAACCAAGCAAAACAATCATGTAAATGATCAGGCCTATGTTCTTCAACATTTATATCAAATTGAGAATTTCTTGTGTTTAGATCTTCTCTATCTCCACATACTCCAACCGCACCAAAACTGGCTTCAACCTCAAGTTGACTTTCATCCCACAGGTTGCAACCTTGGATAAAAAGATCTTCCTCTTTAAGGTTGTCATAAAGCGACATTAATATAGCATTGTTTTTTTTTGTAGATTCCCAACTGTCATCTACAAGATTGTAAGGTTCAATTGACAATTTAAAATGATTTCCTTCTTTAGAAATACCTCTTCCGCTATATGTGACATTTGAAATGCCTTAAATAATCTCTACCTGATCGTTCTTACAACTAGGGATTTAATGCATTGCAGTTTGTGTTATATATATTTCATAGACGTTCGTATAAAGTTCAGTAATATATGTCATGTTTCTGACGGCGCGCCATGGGCGCGCCATCCATCCTAGTACTGCCTTTATCTGCTAGGCAACAGAGGGCATTTGGAAGTTTATCGATTCACGAACCAATTGCAGCAAGCTTCAAGAGATTACATTAGCTAACAATAACTTGGGGGAGCTGTGCCAAACTTTATCCAGTAGCAAGAACAAGAATCAGTCTTTGTTGCTCCTTTTCCTCTGGTGCATTAGGGAGGGGCGTTAGTGTCATTTGAAGTGGGGAAAATGAATTAGATAAATGATAAATAATGTTAAATGTGAAAGAGGGCAAATCCTAGAATGAACTTTGTAGAAGAGGGCAAATGATAGAAGTCAATGTTTAAGAGGGCAAATCCTAGAAGTGTATTGTTTAGGAGGGCAAATCATCAATTTTCTCATGAATGAATACCTGTGAGCACAGATATAAAGATTTTGATACACAGATATGATTTTGAGTACCGATATCCGTGAGGTGACAGGTGGGCCAATGCATTAGACAGAAATCTACAGAGAGCAAGGACGAGAGATAGAGATCAGTGGCGGAGTCAGGACTTTTTGAAAGCTTGGGCACAATGATTTTGGACTACATATTAGATTGTTGATACTCGGATTTTAGCTTGCATATACCAATAAATAGGAGGGTATATATACATTGCTTATGGACTAAGACCCCAAGCACATGCCCGGGGTCGTCGGGACTTGGCTCTGCCCCTAACAGAGATGATCCCGGGTCCCGAGCAGCCGTCTTCTTCTAACCCTAAGCCCCTAGTTACTCCAGTCTCCCCTCTTCACTCTTCCGTGTAGCCGCCACCACCACCTGGTCCAGCCAAGGCACCGCCACCGCCTGTGCCCAACCAATGCCCTGGTCCACATCACCAGTCTCCACGCCTCCACGCTTAGAGCATCTCTAATGGTGACACCTCAGCTGGCTATAGGAAATCCACCTCAGCTTTTTGCTTATGTGGAGGAGAGAAGGAGATGAGAGAGATAGAGGCTGTCTCTTAGCTAAGAGCCAGGCTATAGCGGATTACAAGGTGGATGCACACTATTACATATGGTCCAAATTAATGTTAGAGACAATGTTATATCTAACACCATTGTAGAGGTTGGCTATTTGCTATTTATAGATGGCATGGCACTTTCTTATAACCAACACCATTGGAGATGCTCTTAGCCATCAACGCCAGCCTAGCACCATCTGCCGCTGTCACCTACAGATCGAGGCCCAAGGAAAAGGGGAGTACTCTGGCAGCTGGCGCCTCGAGAGCAGCAGATCGATGGAAAGGGCAACCGGCGTGGGAGCGGCGGCTCAACGACGAGGACCGAAGCCTGGAGGGAGCCGAGTAGCATACTAGAGTGCACCAACAAGGTACCACCTCCATTCCTGCACCCATGTAAAGTCTCCCACGGCGGCTCAACGACAAGGGCCGAAGCCCCAAGGGGAGCTGAGTAGCATTGTAACACCCCGGTACCAACTCACGTCTTCCTACAAATTTTGGCAGCATTCTACCTTATAGGTTATACATTCAAACTCAGAGTTTTCACAACAGAAGCATAACAAATCATAATGATAACAAATGCCACTCCATGGCATTCCTCTCATCCATACCCAACACATATATATATCGAACTAACCACGACCATCACATATTAACATCACCTTCACGCATCAGCATAAGCCAAGCCAGAAATTAGTTCCACACGACCAAGTCCATTCATACCCATCTTACCATGGCGGAGTTGAACAGTAGGGCTAGATTCATAACCAGCCCGACATACAAACAAGTTTCACATACAGGTCTAATACTGTAGTTAAGATATTAAAGATAACAACATTCAAGCCTTAGGTTAGATCACTAGTTATTTAGTTTTTAGAGAGAGCATGGCTCGAGTGTTGAGCCAAAAGTGTGCGCTATTCCCTTCCCAAGTATGCTCCTTCAGGAATCACCTAAAAACATAAAGAAACAAGCGTGAGTCAATGACTCAACAAAGTACATAATAGCATGGCAAAAACACATACATAAGAAACCATAAATTTCAATCTAGCTCATTCACTACCTACTTATCAATGCAATTCAAAATGATCCTTTCTCTTAGCGCGCACCGGTATCTGAGTGTACACCCGTCGATGTCATGCTCGGTACTCCATCCCATGGAGGTGCCCACCGGAGTGGGTCTTCCCCGCCATCCCATGGGGGTGCCTACCTCTGTAGGTCTTATTTCAAGAGCACGCCAGATTAGTCATTTGGCTTTCTTACCGACCTGGCCTATGGCACTCTGGACTAGCCATATAACAATTCTCACCGTCTTGACTTGTATGCAAACTTTTTAGAAATCTTTGCAACATAAAACAAGAAATTACCACTTATCAATACAAATCCACCATCTCCATCATCCATCCATTCATCACAACAATATCATCGATTTTAAAAACAAGTATAAATAGCACATTATACCATTCAGTCAAATATCAACGCACATCGCATCATGTACTTGCCTCAGTTACCGAAGGACGTCGAGGGATGCTGCAATGGCACCGATCCCGACCCAGAAAGAACTCCAACTATACATCACCATCATTCATTCAATATACAAGCAACCAACACTATCAAGTAGCAACTAGCGCCATCCATCGATACCCTGATGTCTGATTCAAAACTAAATCTTATAAGCCCTTAACAATTCCAGTGCACCGCCACGCAACCGAAAACCAAACAGCGGCACTGCAGAGGTCATATCTCCCAAACTGCTTAGCTAAATCTCATGTTTTTAGACTCTACGGAAAGCTTAGAACATAAGCTACAATTCTTACAACATGAGCTAATCCTGAATCTCGACTTAATTACTCCAAATCAAGCTCCAAAGCTGCTGCCGCAACTGATCTCTAACAAGTCTCTATGTAGTTGCTCAATCAACCTCTAGCACTTACTAATTAGCATCTAAACATAACCAATCACAAGGGAAAGATGAGAAATCGTTACCCCAATTTGGATGCCAAAAACCCTAGCCTCCCATCTCCCCCTCCTCATCTTCTTGCACCTTCCTTTTTCCTCTTTTACTTATACAGACAGCTTGCATCCCCCATCTTCCTTCCCTTCATCTCTTCTCCTCTCCCCCTAGACCCACACCAGCAGGAGCGGCAGCGGAGCACTAGCTACTGGGGATGGTGAACCACAGAGAGGACTAAGTGGAGGAGGAAGAAGGCGCCGGCAGGGTGGAGCTCCGGTGGTGGCGCATCGAAGGCGGTAGCGGCGGCGTGCAGCGGCTGGGGAGGGCAGGAACGAAGAAGTAGACCTGATCACGCCCCGGGCCTTAGGGCTGAAAACGGGTCGGATCGGGTCGGATAATGGGTAAACCATATCCGTATCCTAATGTTTTCTTCAGATCCGGATACGGATACGGATAGCTCGGATACGAATACGAATACGGAAAATGTCGGACACGAATACAGAGTAGATTCGGGTCGAACCGAATACGGTCACGAATATTTGTCGAAACATAAAAACCCCACAAACTGTACACCTCAAATCAACTAAAGCACACACGTAATTCAATTGGTTAAAACATTCATAACATGCACACAAATTTAGTATGAAGAAAAATCCTTCACATATTGCATGCATAAATAAACCCAATCATGAATCATCATATAGGCCATATATAGCAGTCTCACAGACTCATAAACTCATAGCATCACAACATAGCAAACACATATATTAAATAATAGGATTGGAACAAACAAATAGTCATAGGCTCACAATTCACAACATAACAACATAAGTACTTGAAATTTGAAATTAATCCAAAGTTGACTGGTGGACGGTTTAACACAGTCACACATAACATTATGCCACATACAAAAGTTCAAGTCACACAGCAATACAACATACATAGTGTCCAGCATGCAACATGCAACAAAAAGATAAATTCATCACATCCAGGTTGTCCACTGTGTTGACTGATGGCCATATGCTTGAAGTCATGTCATTCCTCCATGTCATGCTCATCCAGGTTGTCCAGCCCATCCTCCTCAAAGACATCCACATCCTTTTGCTTCTACAAATACAATTATGCAAGTAATATATCAATATACAAAACCATGGCAAAAAGGGAAGAGTAATTGTATTTGTAATTACAGTACGTGGACATGCTAATTAGTAATTGTATTTCTAACTAGTACATGCATACAAATAGGTCCCTCTAGTACATGCTCCTACGTTGGCCTTGCTTCAGTTGATGCTTGTTCTCCAAGTGCTTCCAAAATGAAGAGGTCCCTCTAGTACCCTCGCAACGAGCTTTGTAAATACACTTATTGCATTTAGCCCAATTCTCTATGATCACCTTGCCATCTGGTTCTTTCTTCTTGACTATATACTTCGTGTAGTGTGTACAAACTTCAGATGAATCCTTCTTTGGTCTCTTTGATGGAGGGTTTTCAAGCTCGGTCTCAGCACCACTAGTCAAATCCACTTGCACCAGTTGCACGTCCACAACAGGTTCAGAAGTGCCACCACCACCGACAGCAGCAAGCGGTGGGGTGCTACTGCCACCAGCAACATCGGGTGCCATCACACTAGCACTTGCACTGCTGCTTTGATTGGTGGATTCCATCACAATTCTAGCACAAACAAGTGAACAACAAATACAAGAACAGACTCTTAACACATTGACAAAATTAGCAGACTCTTAACACATCGCCATCTTGAATTGGTTATCACTTGTGAGTTGTGAAGACTCAAGATTATACCTCCAAAGCTTGGAGCAGTGACGGCGAGCTGGCGACGACCTTGAGATGGCGGCGGCCTTGAGGAGGCGGCAACGACGGCCCTGTGGAAGTGACGGGACGGCCTTGAGGATGCAGCAGGACGCCTTGAGGAGGCGGGACGGCCTTGAGGATGCAGCAGCGACGACCTTGAGATGGATGCGGCGAGGCGGCGACGACGGCCCTGGCCGGTTGGCCCTCGAGGAGATGGCGGCGGCAACGGCCTTGAGTCTTGACTCTTGAGATGGCAAAGCAGCCGGCAATGAGGGCGGGCAGCGTGGCGGATGGCGGCGCAAGGATGGCGCGGCGGCGCCGGCCAGCGAGATGGCGCCGGCGGCGGCGGCCGCGCCGCGGGCTAGGGCGAATGGGGATTGGCCGATCGGGCAATGGCCAATGGGGATTGGGGAATTGGATTTGGGGATTAGTGGATTTAGGGTTAGGGGTCGCTCGGCCGCTCGGGTCGGCCGCCGGTCGCTGGTCGGGGCATCTGGGATTCGGGAAACCAGGCTCGGGCGCATCAGCCAAGTCAGCGCCTGCGACCCACGGTGCACGCAGCACGCCCACACCGGCAACGGCCACATGCCCACACCCACACGGCCACACGGACACGGTCACAACTCACACGGCCACACGCCGACACGCCCACACGCGACGCCGCAAGCCCGCGACGGGGCCACGGCCGCACGGGCCGCAAGACGCAAGACGCGCACGACCACTGATGGTGGTGGCAGGCACACCGCACGGCAGTGGAATGCCGGACTGGGCCTAGGTGAAGTGTGGCCTGTGTGGGCTTGTGGAGTTGTGGGCTGTGGCCCTTATGGCCTTGTGGGGTCTCGGATATCCGAGTACCCATATCCAATTATATCCGAAACCGGATCCGTATCCGTCGGATATGGTCATCCCGTATCCGAAACCGTATCCGACAAAAAATATCCGAGTATTGACCCGTATCCGAAAATATCCGACCCAATTATATCCGAATCCGACCGGATCGGTCCGAGAAATATCCGACCCGTTTTCAGCCCTACCGGGCCTGGGAGCTCGGCCCGAAGCCCGGCCCTGCCCGAATTTTTTTTCTCTGAACCGGGCTTGAGCCTGGCCCGAAGCCCGACTTTACACTGCCATTTTTATTTTTGCAGGCCCAAGCCCGGCCCACCTGGCTTGGTTTTAGGCCCAAGCCTGGTTTGGCCTGAAAAAAAAGGGCCGGGTCCGGGCCGGGCTGCCCATGATCAAGTCTACAAAGAAGGGAGCAACGGCTGGGTGGATAAGCTAGGGCATCCTTGCTCTTATCCTCTCCTTAGGATGGTATTGGGCTAGGTCAAACTAGTCCAAAAGCCCACAGAAAATGGGTATCACAAGCGTACCAACGTTCATGCACCCATGTAAAGGCTAACCCTAAACCCTATGTACGCTATACAATTTTGATGACACTTCGATCTCGTTTTGCATACTTCAGTTGGTGCTCCTGCAATGCTTTAATGTTGGCTGCCGCAGTTGGGTTGGGCTGTTGATGCTTGATTCTGAGTGATGGGGCCTGGTGCTAGCTTGTTGCGTTTGCGCGTATCGGGTACAGGTATGGTGGGCTTCTGGGCTTCTATACTTGGAGGCGGGTATAGGTATAGCTACGATTCTCCCGCGTGGGCATGTGTTCGTGAAGCTTGTACCGTGTTCGATCCATCCGGTTGCCATCTCTATGCATACCGCCGGTATTTTTCTTGTCTCTTTGACCGTTGCAAACATGCAATCCTGCGTTTCACAGCAACGCGACGACCGCTAAAAAAATTTTCCTCTCACGTTTTCTAGTGATCATCACTAACAGTACAGTTCATTTGCATATTTGCCACTAAACTTTCTCCAAACACGACCTGAACATTTTGATTTTTTGAATTGGTTTCTTTAAAATCTAGAAGCAACTTATTAAGACTCTTTAAAACAAATCGAGCGAAACATTGTTAGGAATTTAACACCATGGAAGATCTAGACGACACTAGAGGCATGATGTTTAGTAACGCAGTTCGACACGACTGCCTATATCTATAGGACACGATTACGGACGCTCCTTCCCAAAAGCACAAGCACATCGGGTCACCCGGATCACGGCCACATGCCGACTGTTGACCCCCTCCGCGCCCTGCACTACAGCCACGTCATCTTAACAGGTTACAACGGTAGTGCCCCTTTTATATAGGGCCCAAGGTACAGAGTCTGACTTTAACTCTATCCTTCTGTGCCTATTACAACTCAGATTCCACGTAACCTTATACGTACATATATTCAACACAAACTCTTACAAACTCCACCTTGACGAATATGACTTCACTACCAAGAAGCTCAAAATTGTCATGTGCGAACATCCATCTACTCGGATTCGAGTTGAGACTTTGCAACTTACTAAGATCCGTCCGATGAGTTTGACTTGATCTCAGACCCGCTGCCTCCCAGAATGAATATTGCTAACCCTACAACACCTGCTTCAGTGACTTTACTTGCAACAGTACGCCCTGCACCTGGAATTGAACTTCCTCACAGTCTGTATAGACGTGAAGCCATTATCTCCCCGATCATCACAGTCTCACCATCTAGTATTTTCCTGGGTTCAAAACTACATCTAGTATTTTCTAGAATTTTGACAAGATTTATGGAAATCATAAATTAATTTAATTAAACAAAAAGGATATTTAAAGTATTTTCCAAAAAGGTTGAGTTAGGGCTATTGTTATTTTACAACGGCAAGAAATGGGTTACTGTGCACAGTTATATTTTTATTAAATTTAGCCTACTGTCTAGTATTTATCATACTTTTTCTAATATTTTTAGTGCTGCATTACTATTTTTAGAAAATCATTAATACTTTCTAGATTAAATAAAATAGGAAAAGGCTGAAAATTCTAAACAGGAATGGGCCGAATTCAACACTGTGTAGCCCAAAGCAGTTCGATCCGCGAGCGCAGAAGTGGCCCGAATGAGCCTACGAACTGAAGGCGTAAACCAGGAGTACGTCTCTACTAATACTGACATGTAAAGTCATGGGCCACATGTCAGTGGCTGACAACGCTAAGTGCACGAGATTTAAATACTAATTACTGTTAGCATGGGTCTCGCATGTCAGCGACTCGTCTCGCGGCCGACGTTGGAGTGACGTCAGCCGGACGATGGATCGCTGGCTTCTCCGGCCGAACTCCGATGAACTTTCAGTGGCGGATCGGCGGCGCTATGGTTCACTATCCTAGTAGTTCATACTCGGGGTGGGTTCGGTTCGAAGAGACCTAGGACATCCTGGCCGGAACATCGTTAGCGACGAACCAGGACAGTAGCACCATGGGTGTGAGCGGTGGGAAGTTACAAGAGCATGCTTCTCCGGCGAAAGGAGGATGCTGCAACCAGTTCACCGGTGCGAGCAGCAACTAGGGACTACCAAGGAGCTACCTGAGATGATAGTGAGCTCGAAGGAAGACAGAGTTGAGCTGGCACCGTGGAGGCTGCGGCGGCCAAAACAGGGGCGTCGTTGCCGGGGTGCTCCAGTGGTTATTGGCCAAAATTGAGAACGAGAACATGAAAGAGGGCACTTAGAGGAGCTAGGGACGCGAGGAATCAGATGACGACGTACTGTGTCGGCGGCGAGGCAAAAATGGGAGATACCGAGCTCGGCGGTGGCAATGGCGGAAGGAGGGCAATTCAAGGCCAAGCCGGGGTTAAATAGGTGAGGGAGAGATCACTGAGAGAGGAGAGAGATGTCCCGTGGCGAGGGGCTCAAAAGCAGCGAGTCGACGTGGCGCGGAAATGATGAAGGGGTGCGGTAGGGAGCAGCAGCCGAGGCAAAGGAGGCGCAGGACGCGAGGCCTGTTCGAGCATTGCGGTAGTGGCACAGCCGGGAGGCGCAGCAATGGCGCACGGGATGCGAGGGAATGGCGCGATAGAGGATGGGACGCAAGCGGCGCATCAGCGCTGCACACAGAGAGAGGGGAGGGAGAAAGGGAGAGAGAGAGGGCTTGGCCAGGGCCGAACTGGGCCTAGGTTGGGCTGGGGCAGGGCTAAGCCCAAAAGAGATTTAGAATTGTAGAAAAAATTTGGAATTAATAAGATAATTAGAATTTATAGTTCGAATTCAAATTAGATTATGAAATTTTTCTTTTTGATATTTAGCAATTAAGAAGATTTTTGAAATTAGAATTTGGGTTTGTTATTTAAAGTTGAATTTTGAATTTAGAAAGTTTGAACTTACTTTTAGGTTTGATTTGCATTTAGAAATTAGAAATTTTCAGATAATGAATAGTAATTACTGGAAAAGCAAGTCAAATTTTTAAATTTTTGTGATAATTTCAAACAGGGCCTGAAAATGGGCTGTTACAAAAACTTTATTAGAGACGGTTTTTGAGCCATCGTTGACTTGTGTCTATGATAAACACAACTACAAAGCACATCATCCGTGCTGGTTCCAAACTGTCATTGGGCATAATACAATAGGCACTTATGTGACTAGTCATCTGTGTCGGTTACAAACCGGCATAGATGACCCATTCTATGTGCCGGTTTATGGCTTGAACCGGCATAGATATATTTTAATTTTTTTAAATAGCAAGCCTAGCTAGGGTAGGTAGCTACCTACGTCTACACTACTACCCTAGCTACCTATCTATATCCTTAGAAGTTGTCGTTGCCGCCGTCTTCCGTCACCTTAGGGTTAGAGAAGTAGTCGAACTAGTCACCGTAGTGATCAGATGGGATAGGGCTGTCCGGTAGCGAGGGGGTGGTGTCCTACTCGCCGGACAGTCAGGCCCATTCATACGTTGAGATGGCCCAATACTACTCCTTTGACAAAATGGGGGTCGGCTCGTCGTCATAGTTATTGTTGTCGTCCTGATCCTCCTCTTTCGAATCCGTAAACAGATCTGGTGATGTTGCCTACTGCCACTTAGGCGCTAGCTCCTCCCCGCGGGCCTCCTCGTAGAACCCCTTGACGCGCGGGCTCCTCGCGAGGCACCCCCTCCTCCCTGCGGGCCTCTTCGTTGGCGGGCTTGGCATCGGCTCCTCTTTGCGGGGCTCCTCGCCCGCGGGCTCCTCACGAGGCGACTGCGGTGGTGAGGCGGCGTAGGAAGAGGGTGACGATGAGACGGGTGAAGAGGGCAACGGCGACAAGGGAGATGAAGAGGATTGGGCCATGGCAGAGTGGTGAAAGAGGCGGCCGGAGATCTAGAGTGAAATGGCGGAGAGATCAAAATAGGATAGTCGCACGATCGATGTAGATTATAAAGATGTGTGTACGGGAAAAATGACTACGAAACGTCTCAAGAGATGAAATGTTATGTGTGCCAGTTGTAATTCCCAACCGGCACTTATGGGTACGAAGCGACACACCTATTTGCCTAACACGTGGGAAAATCTTTATATGTACCGGTTCTAATTTCTAACCACCACATATATACAGATTATATGTTCTGGTTCGTAATACAAACCGACACTGATCTATCTATGCCGGTTGGTAACCAGAACCAGCATATATAATCATTAATCTATGTCGGTTGGTAATTAGACCCGGTACATCAAAGCTTTTACCATGTGTCCACTGAAGAACTGGTACTAGTAACCTTATTTATGCCGATTCTAACTAAACCGATGCAGATATGCCAGTATATATGACCGGTTTTGGTCAAGTGAACCAAAACTATCAGAGACGTTTCTCTAAAATTATCTCTAACAATAATAATAATAATAATAATAATAATAATAATAATAAATGTGGACTTTGTAAATTGAGGTATTGAATACAAGTGTGATTGTCACCATAAATTTGTTTTAGATTTTTACGGATTTGTTTACTATATATTCTATAGTTTTTTTAGAACGCCCAAATGTCCTACGGTTAAATACACCAAATTTGTAATGTCTCTCGATGAAGTCAAGAATTGTTAGGAGGTCTCAGCATATCTACCATACTTGCAGTATCCTGTAGCCAATTTTTCTATAATAATAACAAGAACCGTCTATGATGGCGGTAACAGAGGGGAAAAAAATTGGTTCGGCGATGCTCGGGCAGCTCCACGGCGGGTCCAGTGGCAACTCAGGCAGCTCCACGGTGCACGGTACCAGCGGTAGGACAATGCAAAATATGACCAAACTGGAAAACTGATCCGAATTAACCGAAACTGAACCAGTCAACGTGGTTTTGACCGGCTTTCGTTATCGGTTCGGTTTCTAGTATTTGCAGCATGTGGTATTTCGATTTTTTCATTAAAAAGGGAAAGCCGAAAAAACTGAAGAAACTGGTCAGCTGCTGAGGCCTGAGGGGCTTCCTCGTTGCTGGGCTGAGCGCTGAGCGGCTTGCTATTGCCTATTGGGCTAGGCATTGACCCGCTGCTATTAGTTGGTTCCTACGTAGCGCTGGGAATTGGGCTGTGCTGGGCCGGCACGGCCCGGCCACCTCTCCGTGTCGGGCAGGGCTGGCACGAACAACCGTCAGCAAGGCTCAGTACAGTCGGTAGGCACGTCGGGCTGCTGTCGGGCCGGACCGGCCCGAGCATGGCTCGGGGATCTATAGCATTGGCCCAAAAACTACAGCACAATAATTTTTTAAAAAATTCATTCGTTGTTCAAATGAAAAAAATGTACAAATAAAATGATACGTCTCGAAATTCTACAATTTTCATGTAAAACATAAAATCATCCGAGCATAGAAAGACTTCAAAAAATGCAAATAACTGACTCGGACTACAATTCAAGCCGTGTCGGCCTGAGCACGGCTCATACAGCCGGGTAGTCCATTATGCCTGGTTTCAAGGCCTGGCCCATTTAGACGAGGCTAGCACAGTCCAAATTTTTTCATGTCGTGTCATGCTTGGGCTAGCCCATAGACCCACTGTCCAACTCCCAGGTCTACTCCTAGGTGCCACGTGATGGCGTGTTGGGCTGGGTCCCGTGTCCTTGGTGTTGGGCTAGATGGCTAGTTGCATTGTTGGCAGTTGCTTGCTCATTCACTTCAGGGGGCGTTTGGTTGCCTGTATCCAGCCAGGCCAGGCTCGTCTCATGCAGACACCGCTTGTTTGGTTGGCTGCGTGGAGGCTGGAGCCGAGCCACCCATCTAAAAATCTTGTCTTGGCTCGGCTCCCAAAAACAATTGGGTTGGCCGTTTGTACTGAGCCAGGCTAGCACATCAGGGTGCTTGCCTGTCTGTCACATGCATTACTAGTTCCTTTTTTCCTTTGAGAAAATTTTAAAAATTCAAACGACATCCAAATTCAATGAAACAAAAAAAATGGAACCGTAGATTCAAGTACAAGGTATTGAAAAAATTTCAGAATTTTTTGATTTTTTATTTTTTGTTTTCGAATTTATTGATTTTTTAGTATTTGTTTTTTGAATTTTTATTTTGTGTTTTGAATTTATTTTTGTTCCAATATTTTTTAAATTTTTTTATTTTCACTTTTGAATTTATTTTCTTTGTTTTTGATTTTCATCTTTTGAATTTGTACATCCCCCTCTCTCCTAGTGCAACCAACCAAACAATATCTCTACTCAGCTTGTCCAATCTCATACAACCAACCAAACAACGTCTCTTGCATCACCTCAGCCTGGCTCCCACCAACCTGGCTGAGCTCATACAGCCTGACTGAGCTCATACGGCAACCAAAGGCCCCCTTCCAGTATGCATGTACACGTACAAACAGGGGTTGTGCATGTCACAGAGTCTGATGTAAGTGTGTACTTAAGTAAGTTGATATGGTTTTTGAGTTATTATATGCATATGACATGACAAATGTTTGTAACTCACATGACAAATGTTTGTAACTCTGATATGGTTTTTGAGTTATTATATGCATATGACATGGCAAATGTTTGTAACTCGCGTTAACTTTGGTATATCTGGTATTTACTAAAATCGTACCGAAATAAATTGGTATTTACCGAAATTGAACCGTATTTTTCAAAAATACCTTATTTTACTGAACATATAATACCGTATTTACCGATCAATCGTATTTACCGAACCAAAAATACCAAATACACAGTCCTAACCAGCGGCAACTCTGCAGTAGCTTGTCATTCTCATGGTCACATATGCATGCATAGGCACCTGAGCCAGTATACGTGCTCTGCTTTTCTATATCTATAAATTCTTCACAAAATTTGCTCCTGGACTCACGATACTGGTTAGCTTGTCGCTACATCCAAGTCTGGATAGTGCACAATCGCATCACACACAGCTCCCCGCAGCCATCGGCCGTCAGGCAACGGCGCCGTAGCGCGTCAGCGGCAGCAGAGACGAGCACAAGCGCTCAGTTTGATGTACGAGACTATGAGCTAGCATGTCTATAACTTAGAAGGATGCAAGTGAATGTAACCTCAATAGTGGCGTAGATGTACTCATGTACGTCCTAGACGTGGTGAAGCTGCCCATCACGATGTGGATGCACTCTGCCGTCGCGCCGAGCTTGACGCACGAGTACACCGACATCCCCAGGAACGCCAAGTACACCGCCACCGCCGCCGCCGCGAAGCTCCTCCTCGCAATGTTCTTCTGGCCCATCGACTTCAGGGAGAAGAGGAATATAAGTGAGAAGTGGAGATAAATCTACAACTGCTGTTATCAAGATGGATGGTGTTAAGGTTTCAGCCAAAGATATAGAAAGAGAATTCAATGGCATTTTCATATCCTTTTCTAACTGGAGTTGCACTGCTAGACCTAATGGTGAGAACTCTTTCTTGATGAGATCCCCAAATGCCACGAAAGTGGAAGAGATGATGGTATTACCACCAATGAGAGTTAGATCTAAAGATGCTTTTATGAAGGTTTATAGGTGGAAACCAGAATTAGGGGCCAAGCAGATTCTGCAAGATGTGTGGGTCAGGATTTTTCATATACCTTAGGAGCTAGGACTCAAGATGTTATTTGCTACTCCCTCCGTTCAAGAATATAAGACGTATTTTGATTTGAAAAAGTCTTTAAAGGTAGACTTTAACCGTAAGTTTCTCTTATTATATATTGTCAATTACTATAAAGTAATAATGTATCAAAAGCTATTCGAAATACAAATCTATTGATACAACTTTGTACACTAAAGATTATATAATTTGACTAATTGTTGATCAAAACATACAAAGCTTGACTTTTTAGAATCAAAATACGTCTTATATTCTTGAATGGATGTCGGGACCCGTAAAACGGAGTCGAGTCCCTTCTGTGCTTTACCTGTACTAGTCCCAGGATCAAGTAGCTAGTACACATAGATTTCAGATCTTTGAATCATTGCCATTACAATTTGAACAAATATTACATCAGAGTGCATTACAAGTCACAAAATCAGAGTACAAAATTCAGGCACGCGGGCCTTACACAGCAGCAGTCTAACATATAGCGGAAGTCTTAACAGTCTTCCATAACTCTAAATGAAAGAGGCAAAATACAACAATCAATCCTACAGGCGAGCTGTAGTAGCATCCTAGGTGTCAGAGTAATCTTCGTCTTGAACTCAAGCAGTAAAATCTTCATCTTGGTACATCTCCTCCTTGGGATACCATTGCTGACAACTTGCTCGTTGGAATGAGCAGCCCCGCATAAAAGGCGAGGGTGAGTATACTTTATACTCAACAAGTAAGGCTGACTAAATGCAACTAAGGCTTAACAAAGGAAGGAGAAGGGTTTTTTTTTTGCATAAAGCCAGTTTTGCAAGTTTTTTCTAAGATTTTATAAAATGATTTAAAATGTGTTGAGGAAAACAAATCTTTAAATTATTTTCTTTGAAACTCCCGCCTCGACCGGTTTTGCTCGAACTTGGCTACTCACGGCACCCACCGTGCAATTACCCTCACCACGGCCCGAAATTGCCCGAAAGCCAGTTTTGCAAGTTTTTCTAAGATTTTATAAAATGATTTGAAATGTGTTGAGGAAAACAAATCTTCGAATTATTTTCTTTGAAACTGCCGCCTCGACCGGTTTTGCCCGAACTTGGCTACTCACGGCACCCACCGTGCAATTACCCTCATCGCTCATAGCACCAACTATGAGGAGAAAAATCAAAACACACAACACCGATCATGGTTTTCCTTTAAAACATCATTTAGAAAACAAGAGATAAGAAGTACCAATGAGGCAGCTCCCCGTCGTCTGTCCTTGACCGTGGACATGGCTATCATGATAGTTTTACACTCTACAGAGGTTGCATGCTTTACCCACGCGAGGTGATCTTTCCTAGGAATCACCTAAAGAAAAAGAACACCACAAGGTCTTTAACTAACATTCTCCTAGCTTGGCACTCCCTCTAAGGATTCCACCGCAGCGCTAGTTACTCTAGCTGGCTGAAGCCCCCTCTTGAGCCTGCAGAACAACACCAATTGCCTACTCCACCGACTGGAATGCCAAAACTAGAAATCCGAAGGGTACTCAACTAGGGCTTGCCCACACAAGCACTCAATGGTCGCACTGTTGTACTTAGCTCGTCTACCTCAAGAAATCAGTCCTTAGGGATCAGGGTGGGTCCCGCACTGGGCCCGAATCTCATGCATGCTGCACCATCCTTGCAACCATCCACCCCAATCAGGTTTTGCAAAACATTTTTCCCGATAGCACCCACTATCAACTAGCCCATTTACAAATTCAAAGAGAACACCACTTGTCCCTTTTTAAATCACATGGTGAATTGGTAATCAATTGTAACAAGCAAATTATCATGTGATCTATTATGAGCATTACTAAGAAGATGCAAAACCTAAACAAGGGTGTGGTGATATTTTAACAATCTTTAATAAGCTATGGCAGAAAGGAATATTTTATACGGATTAATTATTGATGGGAATTTAACTAAGCAATTAGGTAATTAATGTTTAACATTTAACATACATGCTAATTGTTAAATTCTAGTAAAACAGGTTTGCAAAACACGGGTTCAAGGGTTTAGCACTTGCCTCAATCAACGAAAAGAGAAGGGTCCTCCGTTGCGTCGGAATTGAGACCCTCAGCGATCGAATCTAACGCAACGAGAATAAAATAATAAGTACAATGCACAAATAAATAGCAAAAATTAATATGTATGGAAATGCAAATGAAAATTACCAAACAATAGGTTTTTGATTTTATAAATATTTCAAAATTGGTTTCATAATTTTTTTAGAGCTATATAATTAAAGATATGTAATTAATAAGTATTACTGTGAAATAAATTAGGAAACTAATTCTTGGAATGGGCCGAAGGACAAAGCCCACGGGTGCAAAAGCTCGGCTTTGGCGGCGCGCGCTTCATGCGCGATGGCCCGATGGCGCTGAACGGAGACGCGCCCAAGCACGATGTGGGAGCGGAACGAGCCGCCCCCAGACAACAAGACGAAGCGGCGGTCGATGGCACCAGTAGAAGCGTGTGGGGGCGGGACCAACGACAGAGCGGCGGCGGCCGGCGCAAGACAGCCGAGCTTAAGGCGTGGCCCAAAGCGCGTCACGACGCGAGCAGGAAGCGGCGTGGCCCACGCGGCTTGGTCCCGATGGGTGGGGCCCGGTTGTCGGCGGGATAGAAACAGTGGGGCGGTGCGTCAGACGGAAGCGGCGGCGCCGACGAACGGTGGCGCGGCGGCGGCAGTGGGGAAAAAAGGAGAGGAAGGGCGGCGGTCCCATCGGTGGCGATGGCTTCACGGGAGGAGGTCGGCGACAACAGCAGCGGGCGGCGACGGCATGGAGTGGCGCGGGGGTCCCCGCGGTGAGGGAGAGGCAGCGGTGGGGTGGGGGAGCATCGTGGCGGCATGGGCATGCTGTAGGAGGTGGTCCCGTGGTGCGGCAACGGGTGGCGTGCTCCAGCGGCATGGCTAGCTGTGGAGAAGGGGAAGGCACACGGTGGCGAGCTTCGCCGGCGGCGCTCTGGCCGAATTAGCCACAGGGATAGGTCCTAGGGACACCTAGGGATGAAAAGGCAGACATGGGGATGGTAGGGGAGGCGATGCACAAGAGTCTCACCACTCAAAACCGAAGTTTTCGACGAACAGGTGCTGCTGCAGATTCCGGCGACGTTTTCGGCGATCGAATTCGTCACACTCATTCGATGATTCTTCGAGCGCTTTGTTGGGTTGGATTCACAATGAAGATAGCCAGGACGTCCTCAGACGGTTTGACGAAATTCGCATCGAGGCAGTGCTGAGGCGAGGAAGAGTAGAGACCGCCAAGAATCGGGAGGCCAACCTTCGGCGTTAGATTGCCGAAGTTACGGACCTCGGATCTGCGAGTTTCTCGGCAAAATAGAACCGTGAGGAAGAACTCTAGGATGTCCTCGGAGAGTTTGGAGAATAGAGGCTTACCCTGGTCGCAGCAGAAGAAAAACCAAAAGAGGGAGAGTTAGCTCGTGAGGAGACGGCGGCTGGGATTTATATAGGGTTTTAGAGGGGATTTAGGGAAAGGGGGAGGATGATTTGGGTAGGGATTGATCCCCTAGGATCGTGGGAACGGATTTTGCTGGTTTTGGGGAGGATTTTAGGGAGGATTCCAAGAGAAGATAGAGAAGAGGTCTTCCCTGTCGTTTTGTACAGTGAAGATCCAGAAAGAAACGATCAGGGAGAAAGAAAAGGGAAGGAGGGAGAGAGCGGAAAAAGGAAAGGGGAAAAGAAAAGGAAAGAAAATAAAAATTAGGTGGGGTCCACTTGCAAGAGAAGAATTGAATAGATAAATTAAATCAAACTATTATTTATCTAGGCTTCAAATTATAGATAAATAGTTACTTTAGAGATTAAAATGCAAAATAATATTTAATAAATGTAAAATTAGCAAAATTGATATTAACCTTTTATTGTACCCATTAAACCCTTTTTCAAAGTTTTAAATACATTTGCATTTAGATTTTGGAAAATTTATTTTACAAAGCTTTTAATAAGGAACATACTCATTTTTCAAATGCTTTCATATTTTTCAAAATTTTCATGCCATGCAATGCATATGATTTTGGTTTTTGAAAATGAGGATGTTACAACGGAGGGAGTATGTTGCATCTCTAGTGGGTATTCCTCGAGAAGTGGATATGAGCACAGTCTATAAGACTAGTTTTGTCGGTCAGAATTTATTGCAAGGATATGACTAAACTGCTTGCTTTTGCTGAAGGAAGTATTGAGAGAGTTCTCTATGACTTTGAGTTTCAAGTGGAGGAGCCAGATGAATTTCTTGGAGGTCCCTTGAACCCAGTGGGAGTGGAATGTGAAGATAAAATGGAAGAGGATAGAAGAAGCCAAGCGTGCTGAGTAAAGAAGTTGGAAATAAGGGTAAGGACTTTGAGGTGGTGGGCTATGATAGTGGAGGGTAGAAGACTGATAACATGCAATCTGAAAAGAAGCTATGGGAGGTATGAGTCTTCTGGGCTAATTTGTGGCAAAACTCTAGACATGAAACAAATTGGTTACTGGAAAAAGGATTGTGGAAATAAATGATAGAATTCTTCAGATCAGCTGTCTAATTTGGTGGAATATTCTTCAAGGTCTGAGGGAGAACTCAACAATGGTTGGAGATATAGAGCACCAAGACTGAGGATGGCTTGTGCTGATATGGGATTTGAGAGGAAGATACATTTGTATAAGAATCATGAGATGGGTCAATCTTGGTTGATGAAATGTCCAATTATTCAAGTCCAAATCAGTAATAACCTTCAATTCTATTCAGTAGTAATAATATTGAATGGAGAGAAGTTATTGTCTCTGACTAAGGGCAAGAGGTTCATCCAAATTGTATCATTCAGGAAATTGAAAAGAAGGGAGGATCTGATGACAATGAAGGTTCTAAAGATAGAGGTGATATTTCTTGTAAGGGAAACAAATCTATTCTAGGGCCTCTGAGAAGAAGACTTAAAGGAAATAGCTCTCATACCCTTTTCAAGGCTTCTGCTTTGGCTAAGAAAAAGAATCTTGAAGGTAACCTCATTGATGAATATTCTTTTGCAATATTAGATTCTAAAATTATTTGTGATATTGCTTCTCAGTTTGGTGTTAATATAGAAGATACTCAATTGGATAAACTTGATGCTATTAAAGATTTAGAGCTAGTTAGATTAGAATTATACAAAAATATAATTCCAAAGCTAATTCCGAGGTAGTTTAATTTTTCATAAAATCCTGTGGAAGTAGAGGAGGCTAATGTGGCTTTATCTGATTGAATAGATTAGGATTTTGAAATTACTGACAATAGTCCTAAAGAATATTCTAGACTAAAGGATAAAATAAAGTACAATAAAAAGAAAGATGCTTATAAGAAAGGAGTGAGTGTGGATTACAGTGGTCCAAATAGGGAGAGTCCTAATTTGTTGAGAGGTAAAGAATTTTATTTAGAAAATGACCTCTAAAGGTATTTTTTGGAATTGTAGTGGTAGTTCTAAGAAAGGTTTGTGTAGTTATATTAGAAAGCTGTTGATTAAGGGTAAACTAAAATTTGTTTGTTTGTTAAAAACAAAAAATGTTTCATACAATGATGCTTTCTTTATAAAAATTGATCCTAATAAGAACTATTTTTGGGACTGGATCCCTCATAGGGGAAAGCCAGAGGAATTCTATGTGGTATTTTAATGCAATTTTTGGAGGTTAATGCTATTAGAAAGGGGAGGTTTATCGTTCAATTTGACTTGTGGGTTGTTTGTCTCAAAAAAAGATGGAATTTGTTAGCTGTGTATGGAGCTTCTCATGATAAAGACAGAGACATGTTTTTGGGAGAGATTTCAAGCTATTGTAGTGATTTATACACTCCTTACTTGGTTAGGGTGATTTTAATATTCTTAGGGATGTTTCTGGAAAAATACTAATGGTCGTTTGTCTAAATTTAGTAGAATTTATAATTCTATTATTAATGTTCATGGATCGATAGAAATTACTATGATTGGTGGTCAGGACACTTGGTCAAATTTGCAGTCTAATCCTATTTTACTGAAATTAGATAGGGTTTTGATGAGTTCTTCTTGGGAAACTATGTTTCCTTTGGTCCTAGTTCATAAGCTTCCTACATTTATGTCTGATCATTGCCCTCTTTGATTAATTCAGCAAACAATAGTGAGAAAAGTTTTAAAAAATTCAGATTTGATATGTGCTGCTTAAAGTTTGAAGATTTTATGGAAGCAGTGTCTACAGTTTAGAGAATAGAGTGTGGAGGAAAAGATAGGGTGGGTTATTTTTAGCTTTTCTTATCTACTTATTTGCCTTATCTCGTCACTTCGAGAATTTTTCGAGATAGCCTCGAGAGCCAATTGGCCTCAATTTTGGGGTTTAGAAAGCTTATTTGACTTTTTTACATTTACGAGATAAAAAAGCGACTCAAAAGTAATAAAAAAAATTGAGATCGTCAAATAAGACCACGAGATAAGTAGGATAAGTGACTTAGATACTTATCTCAAATAAGTAGATAAGAAAAGCTGAAAAGAACCCACCCATAGTATCTCTAGATTTCTGAGGAAGATTAAAAGGGTGAAAAGTAAATTGAAAGATTGGGGTGCTAATCGTTTTGGTCATCAGCAAAAAAGGAAGTATTTTATCAGAGGACAGTTAGGTCTTTTGAACAGAAAGAAGAAAGTAGAAAAAAGATAGAGGGGTTGTTCTCTTCAGTTTATCTTATCTTCTTATTTACTTGTAAGCTGAACTTTGAGAGCTTCTCAAAGTAGCTTTAAAACTCCAACGCGCTTCATTTGACATATTCCGAAGAGCTTTGAGATACACCTTCGAGACAAAAAAAAAGAATGGACTGCAAAAGCTAAAACGTTTGACTTTTCGATTTGGAAATAAGTAGATAAGATAAGAAGATAAGTTGAAGAGAACAATCCTAGAAATATGACTCGGATTTATTCTAATTATGAGGAAGAAGAGTTAAAGTGGTATTCTAGAACCAATGAAACTTGGCTGCTGACATGTCTTATTTTTTATAAAATTGCTAGTGGTAAAAGAAGAAAAAAAACTATTTCTTTGCTTAGAGATGGGGAGGACATTATTCAGGGTAATACAAAATTAGTTAATTTTGCAACTCAGTTTTAGAAAACATTATTTGGTCATGGTGAGGGGGGTATTTTTCTTTGCAGGAGAATTTTTGGGATAATAATGAAATGGTTGAGTTAGCAATAAATGAGAAACTAGTGGCTCCATTTATAGAAGAGGAGATTAAGACTGCCTTATTTACTATGGGTGAAAACAAAGCACTTGGTCTAGATGGTATGTTTATTGAATTTTATCAAAAGTGCTGGAATATCATCAAGAAAGATATTATTAGGATGTTTGAAGATTTCTTTTATAATAAGATTGATATTGCTAGATTGAATTGTGGTGTGATCACTCCTATTCCAAAAACTAAAGGTGCCGACCAAATCCATCAGTTTATACCTATTTGTTTGCTTAACGCTATTTACAAGATTGTAACCAAAGTTCTTATAATCATATTAGAGCATGTAATGAATCAAATTATTTCTAAAAATCAAAATGCTTTTATTAAAGGGAGGAATATTCTGGATGGCATTATGCTTCTTCATAAAATTATTCATGAAACTAAAAGAAATGATCAGGGTGTTATTGTTAAATTGGATTTAAAAAAAAGCTTATGATAAAGTTAACTGGAACTTCCTTTTTGACTATATCAGATCTAGAGGTTTTGATAATAAGTTTTGTTCTTGGATTCAGCAAGTGGTTAGCAAGGTACTCTTAGTGTGTCAGTTAATGGGATCATTGGTTCTTATTTTCAGAGTCAAAAGGGAGTTAGGCAGGGTGACCCTTTGCCACCTTTTTTGTTTAATTTAGATATTGATCGCCATAGTAAGATGATATGGACTGCTCAGAAAAATGGTTTAAGTAGGGGATTGGCTAATAATTATTTTGAAAATGGTATTATTGATCTCCAATATGTTGATGACACAATTCTTTGCTTGAAACATAATTTGCTGGGTGCTAGGAATATGAAGTTATTACTTCCTTTGTATGAATCTATGTTTGATCTTAAAATCAGTTTTCTCAAAAGTGAAGTGATATTGATTAATGGGGATGGAGATCTGAAGCTTGCTTACTCTGAGATGTTTATATGTCCTGTTGGATCTTGTCCTATGAAATATTTGGGAGTACCTGTGAGTGAGAATAAGCTTTTAAATAAGGATTGGGATTTTCTAGTAGCAAAATTGAAAAAAAATGGTTGTCTGGAGGAGTTCTACTTTATCTTTGGGTGGAAGATTAGTGCTTCTTAATTTCTATCTTTCTAGCATTCCTACTTATTTTATGTCAATATTTTTACTTCCTAAGGGGGTTATTAGTAGAATTGATAGGATCAGAAGAGTTTCCTTTGGCGAGAAAAAAGATATCATTAGTTAAATGGGAAAAAGTATGCATGTCAAAGAAATCAGGAGGTTTGGATGGCAGGAAGTTAAGGGAGTCTAACATTAGTCATATTACTAAGTGGTGGTGGAAGTTAGAGCATGAGGATAGTCTGTGGTAATAGTTGGTGAAGGCTAAATATATTAAGAACCAGCCTCTGTATCAGGTCTCTATGTCGATTGCTAATTCTCATGTTTGGAGGAACATTTTGGTTGTCCAATCACATTATCTAAAGGGTAGAGTTTATAAATGTCAACTGTGGCTTTCAGACATATTTTTGGGAGGATGTTTGGTTACTAAATGCCTTTGAGAAGTTTTTATCCTAATATTTTTGAGGTATGTAATAATAAGGAAATTTCAGTTGGCGAAGCTAGACAAAGGGGTTGAAGCTTTAGCTTTAGGAGATGGTTTGATTCAAATGACTCTAAAGTTTGGGAAGACATTATTCAGAGAGAGGATAGTTTCTCTGTAAGGGAGGATTTCAACATGTGGAATGTTGGCAACAAGAAAGTATTTTCTTCTATTTGTATTTATAAGATGATAGCTATATCTAGTATGACTAGAAATACCTTTCTATCCAAGATTTGGAAATCTAAAATACCTTTGAAAGTTAAAATTTTTATCTAGTTAGTATACTACATGGCGGTTTTGAATAGAGATAACTTGAGGAAAAGGAATTGGGTAGGAAATACAATGTGTAGCTTCAGTGAGCAAGTTGAAACTGGTGATCATTTATTCTTCTCTTGTTCGGTGACTAAAGTATTATTCAACACTATTGCAATGTGTTTTAATTCTTTGTACAATTCTATAGCTTCAACTATTCACTAGTTTGAGAGTATTTGGTCAGAGGGCAAACATCTAGTGGTTGTTTGTATTTTAGCAATCTGTTGGTCTATTTGGATAACCATAAATAGAATTTGTTTTGAAAATATGAAGCTGATGTCTTCTTTCTCTATTTTACATATGGCTTGTGCTTTGGTGAATTACTAGGCAGGCTTGTATTCTGGATTGGACAAGGAGATGCTAGAAAAAGGAGCAAATAACCTGTTGCATGCTTTGAAAGGGCTTAACAAGGTGAAGATGAAGAAGCAGATTGCTTGGTAGTGAAGTAGTAGAAGAAACAAAAAGGGATAGCTATCTGTATAAAGGAGAAAAATGATGCCTATGTATCTAGTAAGGTTAACTGTCTGAGAAAAATAATGTCTGTGTATCTAGTAAGGTTGATTGTCAAGATTGCTCAATTCGGTGAGAGATTCTAGGTGTGGACTTTCTTTTTTTAGCTCTTTAGATGATGAAGTATGAGTAAAGCTATTTTACTATCCTGGAGGTGGAGTGTGCAAGATTTTGTAGAACTATTTTGCTGTCCTAGATGTGGAGTGTGCTAGACTTTGTAAAACTTCGTCAATTCCATTTGTTAATGGTAATGGAATTGGGGTTTAACCCTATTTTGCAGAAAAAGTGAGAAGTGGAGATGAGGGAAACGGGAAGCTGTGATTTAAAGAAATTAACGATGGCAATTCAAAGTGCGAAGAGTGGGAAAATTGAAATTTGACGAGGGTGAAAAATTGAAATATTCCCACGCTAGTATCAGAGACGGTTTATTGTCGCAAATTAATCCTTCCTTCTACTTGTTTTTAGTATTTATACTTAGATACTGAACTGAAATTCTGAATTCTTTTTTACTTCATTTTCTCTAATGCTTCAACAAAGTTGGGTTTTTACTCGCGAATGCTTTCCATAGCGAGAACCGTGTTTGATGCGCTATTATTAGTGACGGTTGTCTCTGATACTATTAGAGACGACTAAGGTATAAATCGTCTTTGATGAGGGTAGATATCAGAGACGGTTTTTGCATTGAGGTGTCTCTAATAGTATTAGAGACAACTTAGTTTGAAAATTGTCACAAATGCCCTTTCACCAGAGACAGCTCATGTTGAGGGGGACTATCAGAGACGATTTTTCCTCGAACCGTCTATGATAGTGCTAGTGGCACCTATCACCATTCACCGACGGTTTTTGGCTGAAACCTTAGAATCGTCTCTGATAGGTTGTCTTCTATGACCATTTATGTAATAGTGCACGCTCTAGTATGCACCATGGAATTTCATTTTTTTTCTAAATTTTTGTTCATTTGATTTCGCAAAAAAAAGGTGCTGGCTTGCGCTTCAAACAAAAATGGGTCCCCATTGCTTGTTAGATGGGCGATCGCTGGCAGAGGGACGATAGTATGGTCTACTAACAATGCGGCTAGTTTATGTGGCACTTAATGTCTGACCATTGGATGATAGGTGCCTATGTGGGCCTAGTCTCTTCCCGTCGGGTGATGATCCTACTGTTCAACTATTGTACGATCGCCTTGTGGTTGGTTGAGCTATAGGTGCCACGTCAGCGTAGCGCGGGCAACCATAGGCTAGGGCACCATCCTATCGCCTCTTTGCCGATCGTCTATCGAACGGGCGATAGAAATTTATTTTTTTCTAAAACACGTGCCAGTATTTATTTTTGCAAAACCGAATAAAAAATAAAATTCGTATACCATTGGTTGACCTGGGCTGCTGAGCCCGTCGGCCCACCCATAAATCCTACCCAGTGGGCCCAACTCGTGTACCAGCAGCCGGGCCCACGGGCCACGGCCCCTTAAACCCGCGTCACCAACCTCTCTGTCTCCCACTAATGACGCCATCAACGCCAGCTCCAAACTCCGATTTCAAACGGCGACGCCATCTCTTTTCCCGCTCCGCAATTCAAACGGCGCCGCGCGAGCCGCGGGCCCCACCTCCGCGCTCCCCTTCCCCTCGAGCCCCCGCCCACGGGGCTCCCTTCAACCCCCTGTTGCTGACACGCGGACCCACGAGGCCTGCGGAGCCCGCGCGGGCGCGTGGGTACGCCTCGCTGCCGTGCCGTTATTATTTATACGCTCGAACTCACCATCTCCCTTGTAAACCCAAGCCCAGAACCTCCTCTTCCATCTCGCGCCGCCGGTTTCGATCTTGCGTCGCGTCGGAGGCTTCCGGCTCGGGCTCTATCGTGCGCGGAAGATCCTTCGTTGGAGATTATGGCGACCTCGGGCGATCAGTCGAGCGGAGGCGGTATGGGGGACGTGTCTTACCATTTTGAAATGGTGTTTTGTGATTTTGTCGAGGTGAAATGGATGTGCTGATCTCGGTTCTTGGTTGGGCAGGGTGTGCGGCGAGGGCGTCCAAGCTGCGCTATCCGCTGCGGTCGGCGAGCCGGGGGAAGGTGGCGCCGCCGGCGGTCGATACTCCTGCTCCTCCTAGCGCCTCCGCTCCGAGAAGGTACTTTTTTTAATAGGTTTCCTTTACTTCCCTCTCTCTCCATGTCGCGATTTGATTCATACGTACCTGGAATCATGGATCTACGATTTGGTTGTTTGGTCACGAGTGAAACATGTTCTTTCTCAAGAAACAAACCAAGCGGTAGGGGAAAAAAAAGAACGTGTATGCAATTACGCATACGGTGCATAGTTAACAAGAAACTATCAAAAAGCATTCATCAACTTTATCTTGTCAAATGGCTGATATATCTGCAAATGGTTTACCAAACACAGTGTGAAGGGGAGCCAACATGAACCCTATATATTTCTGTCTTAATTCTTTAGTTAAGACTAATTGACATGTCAAAGGTAGTTGGTGCCATTAACAATGTATGCACAAAACCAGCTCCGATTCTCTAAAATTAGAAATAGCAGCTATGTCGTTAGACTTAACCATAAGTCCATAATCTATGTTTGGCCTGATTGAGGGTCAGGCTGAAACAGCTTGAGAAAAGGATGCATTGTAACTAGGAAGGTCCTACATGTCAACCCGCTTGCCACACAGTAATTTTGTCTGCACGATGAGATGCTAAGCAAAACAGTTCCAACTAAAAGTTCATGTAAATAGGCTAATTTAAAAACGTTACTCACCTGTCTATTTTTTTGTTGTGGTGCTTGTTGAACGCATTCTTTTAGGTGAGTTTGATCAGCACATTTAATGCATCAAAATTTTATGTTCTCTCACAAAAAGTTAACAGATCGGAATATTTATGTGTGTGATTTTTATGTATAGTATTCCTGAATTTTTAAAAAACTGATGAAGGTACATTCAGATTTGTAAAAGTTATAACTGTGAATACTATGACTTTAGGTCCTGGTAGTCTTGCTTTAGTTTGTTCTGGAGGTTCAGCCATCACAATGCTGAGTTATCAATTCTTCAACAAGTTTCTGTGGGAAAACAATAGGCCAGCGTACACATGTGTAGATGTCCAGATTATTGCTTCAAAACTAAGCATCTGGTCGTTTGTTGCTATGTCCATGCAAAATTGACTAGCAACTTACACTGTTAGCCTATCAGAGTCCAAATTTTAAAATGTTATGAACTAACTTTATTTTTTGAAATTACCTCTAATTGTGCTCCTTATATAGGGCAAAACCATCTTCAGATGTCAGCAAGAGCATGTGTGTTCTCGATCTTTCTTCATTGAAGGATAAATCAGCCAAACCTCCTCGGAGGCACTCAATTCAAACCAAGCCAGGTGCTAGCCCGAGGCCAACACCTACTGGAACTATCACTCCAGTGTCAGGAACTCGGTCAAGGAGGTCGGACTGCCTGGTGAAATTTGATACTCCGACATCAGAAGTGTCCATGTCCACAGCAAGGCGCAAGTTCAGCACACTGTCCTCAATCTCATATTGGATGACACAGATTAGGCTTGCAGAGGCTGCTTCCAAGCACTGTGTCTCTCTGGGCTTCTTCAAACTTGCCCTTGAATCAGAATGTGAGGTGGGTTTCAATTGATCATTTATCATTTCTGATTAGTTCAGTTTCTTTCATCGATTGTATTGTTCTGATGTGCCTTCTTTCCCCCACAGCCTGTTGATCGGATGAGAGAAGAACTCAAGAATTATGTGGTCCGGCATGGACTCGCTATAGAATTGGAGGAACCAGTGAAGGACACTCTTCAGGTTTATGATATTGCAGAAGAATTTGACAAGCTGAAGATCTCTGTAGACTCCTCACAGCAAACAATTAAGTCTGACAAGGCTTCTCGTGGTGCCACCAATGTGTCACCTAAGGGCAATCTGAAGCCAAGGTCATTGAATTCTGATGCAACTCAAAACAAGGAAGCTGGCAAGAAAGAGAACATTCAGAAGGAGAGGCCTGATGCAAGGGTCAGAGGTTCCTACAATCGGAATCCAGCAAAAAATGCACCTGCAATGGATGTAGTTGCCAAAAATACTGGTAAGAAAACCAAGAAGCAGACCAAGGGTCAGCAGGAAGGTTGTAATGGAGGTACTGTGGCTTTGCCAGTTGGTCTGAATCAAGAATCTGGTAAGTACCGTCGTGTATTCCTGAATCCCTAATATAAATGTCATGCCTCTGTTTAGAACTATGGGATTGCTAATGGCAAATTTATTTCAGTTGTTGTGAAGGAGATTACAAATGAAGATAAGGAGAACATGGTAAGAACGTATATTGAGTATTACTACATCACTCATCGGTATTATATTACTGTTTTGTTCTTGTTAATTGAAACATTTATGCTTGCAGGGGGATACTGAAATGCCAATGGAAGCTGGCATAGCCCAAGAAGTCTAGAACGACAGGACCCACTTCAGATTCATACCTTTTTATTGCTGAATATGAAGTTTGAGTGTGTGGTGCTTGTTTTCATTTACCATTGTTGATATGTTACTGAAGTCTGTATTTCTGATTGTCAAACCGTAATGTATGGTTTGCTCGGTGGTTGATTGCCTGTATTGCCTTAGTCAAGTTTGCAACTCTGCATGAGTGAGTCTTGCATCTGAATATAGCTGAATTCTTTATTTGTGCGATACTCTGGAATATAATCCTTGGATCTTTGTATTCTTTTCCTGTATAATACTGCAAGTGCATGGCATAATTCTTCAAGTGCGTGCTTGCTAATTGTGATCTGGGATTGACATCCGTGCTCGTGTGTGCACGTTCTATGCTGTACTAGCGTGGAAGTTTGTACTGTGATCATGTTGTTTTCCTGGTACTATTGGATCTACAACAGAATTCAGGGCACACATGGTATTGGTTTTTGATTATGCAGTGTTCTTTTAGCTTACAAGATGCGTTTGTTTATAAGCTGGAAATTTATTATTTTTCGTATAAATCAAACGCTTTGATGTTTAGTAGTCAATTTTTGGAGATCTTACTATTTTTTCTCAAAGCTCTTAAAACCATTTTTTCTATTATTTTTTGATCTCTCGGCTGTCCTTATTAAGGAACTATAAATTTATAGTTTATAAGCAAACGTAGCTTATAAACTGAAAAGAACATAGTCTAATTGTACCTTGTGAGCCACATTTCTTTTGCTGTCTAATTACTTTGCTAGAGATTTTGCTTTCATAATGGAGTCCACTCTAAGGGGGTGTTTTTTTAGACTAAAAGTCTAATCTGACTTATCTCGTAACTTTGAAAATTTCTTGAGGTGGCATCGAGAGTCGGATGGTCTTGATTTTTAAGATTACGGAGCTTTTAGACATATCTACGAGATAAAAAAAGGATTAAAAAATAATAAAAAAGTCAGATAAGTCAATATTAGTCAGATAAGTCATGAAATAAGTCAGATAAGATGTGGCTAATATTGATTTATCTGGCTTTTTTATTACTTTTTGAATCCCTTTTTTTTTATCTCGTATACGTGTCTAAAAGCTTCCTAAATCCTAAAAATCAAGGCCATCCGACTCTCGAGACCACCTCGGGAAATTCTCGAAGTTACGAGATACAGATTAGACTTTTAGATAAGCCCAAAGGAACACCCCCTAAAGATGTGCAATCCATTATGTGCCACTTTCCATGTCATTTACATGTGGGTCCACTTTTTTATAGGGAGATTTTATCATATGCCACTCATAAACATGTGCAATTTATAATATGCCATTTATGTGTTACTGACACATGGGTTTTAGACCCATAAGTAAATGACATGGGAAGTAGCATATAATGGATTGTACATCTTTGAAGTGGCATATTCTGAATTTTTTTCATCTACATCTTTTTACATATGTTCAGTATTTTTTCTTTGATTATTGATATTTGAGTTTATGGTTGAAAATTTTTGATGTGGTTAAGGTGTTTCAACAGCACATGATGGTGTTTCAACAGCACAAGATGCTGAAAAGATGCCCATCACCTCAAGCAGGACCAAATGTACATTACAATTACTTGTAACATCACAACCCCGAAGAGGCTGCGAATAGACTTGTGAAAGGTAAAGTACAGATACCTGTATGGCAGAGGAACTACAAATAGACAGGTAGTATAAGATTCTGACAATTGTACAAGACAAGCTCTGATACACAAAATGACACATTTGACGGTGGGGGCCGCATGGAAACAGGTGCAGGCGTGCATCATTACCAGGGTTAGAGAAGAGAACAAACTTGAAGTTAGGTGGAGTCTGAAGAGTACGAGTTGGACAATGGCACATTGGCAGAAGCCATGTAGAGAAAGCAACCCAGGGAGGTTCTTGGATCATATCTTGTGTAACTCTATCCTTAATTTGCCATTTGCTCCAGTTTTACAAGTATTCAGGATAATATTTGCTATTGCTTCTTTGTGTTTTTGTCTCCGATGTGCTCATTTGTTCTTGCTCTTATATGGCTGTTTCCAATTTGTTCAGGATCTAGTGCATTGCTAGGAGCCATTATGTTATATAAAGAGAGAAGCTGCAGATGCATGCGAGGCACATTGATGGCGAGCTGAGAGCTTTTGCCAAATGGTCCAAAACGGCATGTGTATCCGTATATCTCCTTTCAGTAGCGTTTAATCATCGCTGGTTCACCATAAAAAAAAAAATTGCTCTCATAGAACTCCATCAAAATCACATTGAAAACATACCAGCTAGAAAGTAAACTCACTATAACAACACTGAAAATCCTTTGTTCCCTCATAATAACATTACACCACTAGATTAGAAACCAAATGTCTAGATAAAGCATCCATCCACCCCTATGTTAACCCACGGTTATCTCTCTCTCCCACTCGCTCTCTCCCCCTCTCCTACTCCCTGCACTGCTCTCTACTTAGGGGAAGACGTCTCCACCGCCGCTACCTCCTTGCAGGAGTCGCGCCGTCGGAGTCCAGGGTTGCCACTGACGCCCTACTTCCAACTCGCTGTCGCTGTCCAAGAGCTTCCACTGGCTAGATCTGCACCGCCAGCAGCCACTTGAGCTTATTTGCGTCAGCACGGCCTCCAACGTCGTCTACATTGTCATGCCCATGGATCCAGCCGCCTCATGGAGGATCCGGTCTTCGTTGAGCTCGAGCACCGTAGTCAGGGCTCTCCATGTCGTTCGTGCTCTGCTAGGCTACACCAGTGCTGCCCAACTACCACCCGAACCTCTCCCCCTGCCCGAACCACTCCCGTCGTCGGTGAGAGAGGGGATGGGAAAGGTAGGAAAAGAGAGAAAAGATGGAAATAGACGGAGTGCTATAAGAGCTAGTGGTGAGATCTTATGGTGCTATTGAAGCGCGCTGCAAGATTTTAGTGGTATGTTTGCCAACGGGTTTTTTGGAATGCTAGTAAGCTTTTTTTCCCAAAAAAATCATCACTGGCTCACTCTTGAGTCTTGACTGCTAAGACCATGTGTAATGGTTTTCCTTTACCTCCTCTTTTCCTTCGCGAAGAGATTTTAGTTCTCTTCACTGCTCTAACAGATTTCCTTCACCGTTCTTATTCGAAAGGGATTTTGTCCTCCATTTCCTTTGGAAAAGGATTCTCTCTTCTTTATATATATCATTCCCTCTGAAGGGACGTTGTTGGAGATGGTGGAAAATATAGTGAAAGAATACGGTGAAGAGAATGGAGAAGAGAATGAAATAAAAGAAATATGGGTGCACATGGCCTAAGCTTTTGCCACTTCTATGGTCAGGTACTCAGGTAACCTCAAGCAACCCCCATTTTTACAGCTCACTTTACTCTGAATATCCACACCTGATAGGCATTGCATACACGTAAACGCATCACATAGAGGCGTCGCATATATAATTAAAAAATAGCATTATCATGACAAAAAAAAATTGGGATGGAATAACTCACATCAGCACCAGCATTACATCAACCCAGCTGCTTAAACCTCCTGTGGGCTGTAGCATAGCGAAGCTGAAAGGGAAGAGCATCGGCATCGATCGCTAATTAATCATATTTGTTTTGGACAGCGGCATGTATGGCATCCAGTGCGTAGCTGAATAATGAGCTTGGAGACGAAAGGAAAGAGTCCACGCATATGTGACCCCAGTCAGTTCATCACTCTACCAACCACAGCCATGGCCCATGGCACGAATCCCCAATGAGATGGCTGGGTGTCACTGTGCGCGTGGGCTCGCGAGGACATGAGGATCCAACGCCAACGGAGCGCACAAGGCATCATCCATCCACATCACCGTTCTCCCTTCACCACCCACACAAACAGTCGGCACCTTTTGGCATGATCGAAAACGGACCACGATTCCACAAATTAACAATGGTGTCGGTCGCCGCTACCCATTGGTTTCCGGTGCACGACGGTGTCAATTCATTTCACGAGGTTGGCCATGTCCTGTTTAGTTCTTATCGTATGGCTTATGTTTATGGCTTTTACGGTATCGTGAATATTTTGAAGCTGCCTCCAAGCTCTTAAAACCCATCTGAACCAAATATTTCTATTTCTTGAAACTATTTCTTGAAGCTTTTAATGCCTAGAATTCCACTTAGCCATTTTCCAAGTTGAACTAAACATTGTTATCACTTGTCACCAGCTAGCTAGCGATTACCAAGGGCGTTGGGTTGGATTTAGTTGTAGCTTCCACAGGACGACGTGCTACTGGCATGAAACTACTTTGGTATGAATTAGAAAAAAAAATACATTTAAATATCACGTGCAGTTCAAGCTGATACTTAAATTGACTATTACAATAAAAAAGTATTGCTTGCAATATTTTCTTTAAAGACTCAGCTTGGTTGGCATTTATATATTAAAGGCAGGAAATGAAAAACATATGTACAAAGGCGATGGGATTACAAGGCCAACCCTAGGCCAAGTGATCGGAAGGAGAGATTACAAAGAAAAAGAAAGAAGGACACCAATAGGGCTCCAAGCAAGATAGCCAAGCCATAGCTATCTATCTATTATATAATTAAAACAGGAGTCAACGGAGCCACCATGTGAAACAACTAAATTTTTGAATACAAAATAACATAAAAAATAGTCTATATCAACTAAAACACTAGAAAAAGAGTTCATATAAACTAAAATAAAAAAATAAAAGCATCTAAAATTAGAATACAAAATGACATAAAATTAGTCCATGTCAAATATAATAAATAAATAAATAACAAGATTTTTAAAATAAAAATAGTAACACACACACATATATCCATCTATCTTTTTATCTATCATATTATTATCACAGGAGTTAACAGAGCCAAAACTGTGCAAGCTAAAGGAGAAGAACCAAGTGCTACAATTGTGGCTAGCATGGTGGGTCGGCGCCAGATCCACACAAAGATGATACGGAGATCAAGGAAAAGAGATCAAGATAACTACAACGGTATTGCCGGGTATAATGGTGTAGATTGGATTATTAATATATCTTTGGGATTACACGTAGACTATATTAGAGTTTATCATAATCTATATGGATACATATTAGAAAAGAATTATCTTATATATTAGAGCTTACACCTACAAAAGAGGTATTTTAAATTTTGACACAAATCTAACCATGCAAATACACGGAAGATGCTGCTCGTTGCAATGTAAATCAGCAGAAGGACTTCAATCTCTTCCCCCTGCTTGCCGCAATTCATCCTGAATTGATTGGACGAGGTGTTGGATGATCATAGCAACATTTTGAAACAACCTCCTATTCCTTTCCCGCCATATTTCCGAATAGACTAGGATTAACAAATGTCAGAACCCACAAAACAGAGTCGGGTCTCTGCTGTGCTTTTACTATACTAGTCTATGGATCAAGTAGATAGTATACACAGGTTTACAGTTTGCATCACAACTATCAAAAATAAAACATTATCACATCAAAGTATTGGCTAACATGGTATTATTACAATAGTTTGATACCATGACCTTACAATAGTGGAAAACTGAGATGACATTGTTTAAACTACAAATGGAAGACCCAAAACAACTCCACAAGCATACGTCGGAGTAGTATTCATCTTGAACTCTATCCGTGAAGTCATCCTGCTGGAACTTCTCGTCCTTGGGATAGAAGTCCTATGGATCACGGTCTTCTCGTTGGAATGAGCAGCCCCATATGAAAGATGAGAATGAGAATGCAACATTCTCAGCAAGCAAGACTGACTAATGCAGTATTAGGGCTCAACAAAGGTGGTATCAGGGTTTATTTGCCAAAAGCCAATTTTTGCAAAGTTTTTCCTAGAGTTTATGAAAACAGTTTAAAAGAGTTGAAAGAACCAAATATTTGAATAGTTTTCTTTTCAAACTCCAGCAACAACCGGTTTTGCCTAGACCTAGCTACTTCACGGTGCTCACTATGATCTCAACAACACCCTCATCACTCACAGTGACCACTGTGAGGAGCAAAAACCAAAACGCATGACCGCGATCATGATTTTACCTTTGAAACGCTGTTTTGAGGCAACGCCCTGTAGTCTGCTCTTCACCGTAGGCACGACTGTCATGATAGTTTTACACTCTGCAGAGGTCGCACGCTTTACCCATGACAGACGATCCATAAAGAATCATCGCAAGGCCTTTAACCAACTCACTCTTAACTCAGGCATTCCCGCTAAGGTTTCCACCGCCGTGTTGGTTTCTCCAGTTGACAAAAACCCCCCGTGCGCCAATAGAAACAGCAGCTGCTATCTACTCCACTGAATGGAATGCCCAAACCGTCCACCCCAATCAGGGTTTTGCAAAAACATTTGTTCACTGATAACATCCACTATCCCAACTGTCCCATTTTACAAAACATAACAACACCGACTATCTTTTAAAAGTCACGGATGTAAATCAAGCATTCGACATGAATAATTTAACAATCAACTGAATGGATACATCTACGGCTAGCAATGCTAAGCATGAACAACAAACCCTATAACAAGGATGGTGGCAATATTTAACAAATTTAATATACTAGGGCAACAAGAAATACATTTTAATAAATTAATTATTTATGTGGCTTTTAGCTAATTAACCTAACCAAATAACGTTTTTAATTTAAACATAGCATGCAAGGTTATCAAACTCTAGAAAACTCATTTACAAATATATAAACAATATGATCAGCCCTTGCTACGAGAGAAGAGGTCATATCTCCCGCTGGACAGCAATAGCGTTGACTTCACTCGTTTCCAGCAGTGGCATCCAATTGAAAAGGAAGCAGTGCGCCCAAAGTTGGAGGAGATGGAGTCGGCAAGAAATTCCCGGCGTCTCCGGCCATGGTTCAAAGAAGTGAGGAGACAGCGGCCGGTGAGGAAGACGGCGAACTCAAAGTCCAAATCCGGCATTCTCGGCGGCGATGGCGAAAATGGATTAATGGACGTAGAGGCCGAACGTGATGGAAGGATAGAGGCGAAGCTCACCCGCGTCCAACGAGGAAGAAACAACAAAGGAGACAGAGAGACGCTCGCTGGGTGATAAGGAGGAGGAGGAGAAAATCAGGATGATCTGGGAATTAATAGCGCCATCAATTGCTAATGGGAAATTACCGCCATAATCGATGGGATTCAATGGCCTTCAATTGCAATTAGAATTAGGGGGGAGGTTTCCTTCCTGCGCCAAAAGAAACAAAGGGAGAGCTGAGAGATGGCCGGCTGCTCAAGGAGGAAGGAGAGAATTAGGGAGCCCATTAGAGACTTAATGATGAGGTTATGGTAAAGAGAAACTGCCGATTAAAAGGGATTGATTGGCAATTCAAACCGATTCATAGTGGAGGGAGGAAGCTTCCTCTCCCTGGCTTTCTCATGCACAAGAAGAGAGAGGCAGAGAGCAGAGAAGGAGAGGCTAGTGGAGAAGAGAGGACGATGTGTAGGCCCAAGGTAATAGGAATAAATAGAAAGAGATGGCAAGGTTGGCCCACAACAATAGAGAGAAGAAAAGATAGGTAAAATTGATATTTTTGTTTATAACAATTTGAAATAAGATTCAAATCCACATGCTCTTTAAATGTTTAAAATAAATTATTTGCAAAACCAAAGTTCAAATTAAATAAATAATTCATTTCACTTTTTAAAATAATCAACTATATAAATAATAATTTAGAACTTTAAAATATTAGATGTAACATTCTTATTTTCAAAAGTTTTAAAACTTAGTGAAATTTTGTAAAAATGAAAATAACAAAACACATATGATTTTAGGATTTTGAAAATGAGGATATTACAGCAAACTACACATGCCTTTTCTTTTGTGTTCCACCATTGAGAAGATGTGTTCTTCCCGGTCCCACCAATCAACTAGGTTTGCCGTTTGATTCCAATTGGAGGGATTGAGTGATTTGCATCCAGTCCAGAATGCAATGCCCATCTACAATTCTTGAAAATTAAGGTGATATGCCGTCTCGAGCTCGACCCTGCAAAATGGGTAGGAATGGCTGTTTGGCCAACCTCTGGTGAGCAGTCTATCCGCCCTCCAAATTCTGTTTTGCATCAGAAGTCAAATAAAAAATTTGCACTTGGTAAGCCAATTTGGCCGTGCAGTTCGTCTCAACACAATTTCATCCTCTATGCCCTCGAGAAATATAATGTTTGCTTGGTGGAGTTGTTCGCAAATACTCTCTCCAATTCTTAAAAACATGATATTTGAGATACATGCAAGTTAAAGTTTAAAATTAATAAATATCTTTTAAACTATTTAGATTAGACACATGGAAATCATACATATATATTCGTCCTAAAATATATTTTCATAAATAATACTTTGAGTGGATTATATATATAAATTGCAATAGTAACTAATGATCAGAACTGTATTTCGGAGGCCGTGTCAATATCCAAAATGTATCATGTTTTTTGTGAATCGGATGGAGTAAACTCTTGCAATAGTGGCACTATTATTATGCCTTATCGGATCTAGGTATGCTTGGTGAGGGCAATGGCTATAGTTGACTACTTGTAATATTGAATAGTGTTTTCTGAAACTAAAGAAAGCACAAATATAAATATTTTTTAAAAAAAATTCTAGCCTAGTGATGTAAATTTTAGTGGATATGCTAGCGAGTGAGCCGGTACTCCAACACTTGTACGGTTGTACCCCCTGTCATCGGTAGTAGATTTGTGAAATTAACTGAGAGGCTCGTTTGATGTTGTGGTATCTTTATGAAAAGAACTTGCCTTGATTAGATATTGTTGGCACAGAAAGTTAAATCAGTTAAACACACGTGAGCTTAGGGTTTTGGAACCTTGCCAGCACCAAGTGTAGGTTTTATGGCGTGCTACCGGATTTGATCTCGCAATCGGCAAGAAAAGATATAATCAGCTCTAATTAGCCGATTAGATATTGAAATAGAGTGAACCTGTTTGATCATATATAAGAGTAGCCAAAAGAGTTAACAAATCCAAAAAATAACGAACTTATTGGCTAAGATTATATCTAAACCAATAGATTTAAAGGGTAAAAACTCTACTACTAAGCCGATGTAATCAACCACGTAGTAGAGCAAGGAGTAAACGAACTATGGACTTGAACAACAAATTAACCAAATCAACAGAACGAAGGATAAACAGACTATCAGTTAATAGTAAGATACGAGTCAATAGAACGAGGGTAAATAGACTATTGCCAACATATGTGTTGATCGATAGAATGATGATAAAACCTAACTCCTAGTATCTTAATAAACCAAACAAGAAGATTAGACTTAACCGAGATAGTATTCACCCGAGGTTGTATCCTAAAGTCATTTGAGAAGGCGATGCGGAAGAAGTCGATCGAAACCAAAATATGGCGGAACAATTGATTGGTTAGTTCTGGACCTCTTACACTCCTCTATCATATACATATTTATACAATACCTCAATCGACTAGGAGTCTAACTCGTTTTCCATACGAGTTCCAACTCAATACTCGAAAAATTTATCTAGAACCTGCCTAGGTTACCTAACACACTGCTACAGATAGCCGATTCAGCCCATAATAATTCCCGTTGTATTTGGCCCAATCTAGTCGATTCTAGAATCTTCTTGTACAATTGTTTTTTTTTCCCAAAATTTGACGTCAACACATATAATAGCTAGGTAGTTGAATTTATCATTTTAAGCTATATATTAAAATCTTTTAGTCACTATTTATACCAGAGTAATCTCACATGAAACGTTTCCTGATTCCAGTGGAATTCAGCAAAATTTTCACATGTAGGACCTGCATGGCTACATAAATATCCCGGTTCTGCACAAGATGCAACACAACTCATTTGGACCCATAGCATGATCGTCTTATTTGTTGTTAAATGAAAGGCCGTACCTATCCCTCTGAAAAACTACACACAACTGAACGTTTGAACCAGAATGTTTGATAAGCTAAGCTGTAATGCATGGGACAAACTCAGAAGGTTTTTTATTATCAGGTTCAGAAGTTCAATATTTTTTTAACTGCAGAGAATATTCAAGGGTTCAAACGCCGACCAGCCGTACGGTGGTAATTAATTATGAGTAAAAAAAACAATGTGTTGGATGATAACATCCCATTTGCACTCTTTAACGTGCAACGAGGATATTAAGTTATTCCTCCCGGGCTCCCGGCTAAATTGATTCTTACTTTTATTAGTATAGTCAACGATACGGGTGTCCGATCGATTTTCATGTAGGACTGTAATATAGCTAAGTGGATTCATGTAACCTGACAAGCCGATTGCGTCAACCATATGTAAAATAGTAATATGTGAAAACAATTCGTCTTACGGCATGATATGATCCTCGTGTACTCGATGATGCAAACTTTATGCATGGTTCCTGCATTCAACGAGGAAACCACAAGAGCAAGAAGGCGACAACGTAAAGAGTTCTTAATTACCAAGGGGGTGATTGATCCTCGATCATAGCTTAAGAAACAAGAATTTGGTGAAATTTATGCATAGTCTAAATTATATGGACATGATAAAATGGCTTATATAGCATTGTTAAAATATCTAAAACAGAATTTGACTTCCATACAAGTAAAAATGGAAAGAAAACACTAAGGGGACTTGTTTGACTCCAGGATAGATGATTCTAAGGAAGAGAATCTAACGAGGGGATTTTCTATTCTTTTCTTTTCATTTCCCAGCATATAACCCTCTCTGCTCGCACTTCATCTCTTTCTCTCCCTCTCCCTCCCCTTTCCTTCTCGTGCCCAACACCTAGACCAAATAAGGCTTTTCTTCCTTGCACTCTATCTCTCTTCCCTTTTCATCTTGTGCCTAACACCTAGACTAGAGAGCGCATGGGCGCTCTAGACACTACAAAGAGAGCGGAGGCAACAAGCTCAGCGGTGGCTGGCCGGCGAGTGGGCGTGACATAGAGGTAGGAGACAGTTGGCGTGACGTACAGGCGGCTGGTGATAAAGCCAACTTCCGAGACGACCTAGAACCAAGGGCCGACATCATCTCCAACATCATCCATCATCTTCCACATCATCCACCACCATCTCACCATTATCCTTCTTGGCACCTTGGAGCTCTCCTCTACGTCGTCCTCTTCTAATGCACTAGCCTACTTCCCTACACCTTGGAGGCTATCACCATGTTGTCCTCATCCACCTTGCCAGCCTCATTCCCTACGTCTTGGATTCGCCGCTGCTAGGAGGAGCTGTGCCAAAGCCTGCTTCCTCCCCCATGCCTTAGAGTCCAATGTCATGCTAGCCTCCTTGGTCTTTGGAGTCCACATATGTGTCGCGCCCCTTCTCGGCTTACCTTGCCAGAACGGTCGGACCTGCACTAGGCCCTGGATCAGTAGGCTAGTGCAAGAGTTACACAGCTGGAATCATTTCATACATCGGTGTCCAAATATTACATAACAGCGATCATCAGATCGCATTAGTAGCAAACGGCATTTTAAGCCTTAGTTACAGACCAAAGTTCATCAGAGTAGCGGAAATCTCTCAAAAAGGCAACTTGCAAGTTCAAAAGAATAACAAAATCACACCAAGAAATTGTGTAACCACACACGATCGGTGGAACGACTAAACCCTATCTTAAGCAACTACTCCCGGTCCAGTCATCGAGGATCTCCTTCCTCATGACAATCGTAGGCATCTTCCTCGACGGGCTCCTCCATGTCTAAAGATAGATATTTATGCGAGGTCGGTGTCATCCAAACACCGGCGAGCTAACACCAACCCAATGCATTTAGTGATAGAGGTTTCAAAGGAAAGGCTGGGTTTATTTATTTGCATGAAAGCCAGTTTTGGAAATGGAAGCCTATGACTTAGCAGTTTAACCAAATTCCCTGTCAAATTGATTATTTATCATATTTTCTTTTCAATGCACAACCAATCCCATGGCAGTTTTCAAGCACTCTGCTAAACGTTCTCTTCCCACTCCCGCCATCATCTTCCGAGTGTGGCGCACTCGTTGTGGATCACATTCCCCAGCAAAGTACCCGGTCTCGTCCTAGCTGGGTTTGCCGACCCACGCTAGACTCACGACTCTCTGTAAGAATGGACCTAGATCATCCTCAGATGACGACATGAAACTGTCTTCACCTCAAGCATGGCGGCATACAGGGTACGCCCGCAGGTCGTAACTACCTCTGAATCCCCACTACTTGCACTACCGCGCGATGGCCGGCGCATTGTGGTGTTAGGAACTATCTCCCGCAGGCAGATAGTCAGTGACGTCACACTGTGCATCCCTGATGCACTCGTCTGGGGGAATCCTTGATTCAGCCTAGCCAGTCCACAAAGGGCCTCACCCTTATGCACTTCCTTCTTCGGCTAACTCGCACCCTCCGTGTGAATCACATGATGTGGCGGAACCCCTCCTTTTGGGGCAGCGCACGACATTACGCGGATCTCGCCGTGCTCCTCTTCCATGCACTACGTATGTGGGCGATTAGCTCCTCAAATCACGTAGCCCAGCTACTTCATCTCTTACCCAATGCGGACCCGTGCGCATTGCAAAGACATCACAACCATACACACACTGGCATGCCAGGCCCAATTTCCAATTAACCATATTCATTGTGTGATCATGTCCGGTGAATGTCGGTTCACCGTTACGAGGCAATTCTAATCTTAAAATTAATAGTTGGACCTGAGCAATGTCTAAGCAAGATTTTATCCAAGACTTAGGAGTCTAAATCAGTTTATTTAAATTTAACCAGGCTACCAAGGGTGATCATCAAAGCGATCAATAGCAAACCAAATGACAGATGATTAATTCAAGGCAACATCATCATGGTAAATTGATAGCAAGTAAATAAATGGCATGATATATCATGATTGAACAAATAGGCATAAGTAGTTAAAAGGGCATGCAGTTTAATACTGTAAAATAAATACTTTAGAAATCTAGGATTCAATATGATATTATTGGATGTTAACTCGCACTAGGGAAAGCACATACTCTCCCTAGTAAAAGCAACACTATTAAGGATAGGTATTAACTCGCCTTGGGAATTGAAGTCCGGGTCCTGAGCGGAGTCCTCGAACGGTGCTTCCGGATCCTCTACGTCTAATCGGAGAATCAATAATTCATCATAAACACAATGCGGCGAGAAAAGAATGATGCATGAAATACAATCGAGATCGCTCGTATTCGTTCACTTACGATTTCTGTGTTTAACTATCTATATGAATCTATATATATCAAGAAAGTTCCATGATCCCTCTGAGTAATGAATTTTAACGAAATGGCCGCGAAGTGCTTGCGAGATGATGCATATGATATATGTATATATATATATATATATGAGTAATAGTGGAATTTCTACCCTATTTTAACCCAATAGGAGAAAATATGGTTTTATCGTGTTTAAAGTGCATTAAATAACTAGAATATGTAAATTCATATTTTGTTTGACGTATTTCCTTCATTATCTTATTTAATCCTTATTATCTTAGTAGAGTAGAAATTTAAGTGGTGTGTGGGTGATTATGGTCATGTATGCTATATATATATATATATATAGGAAAGCTATTCAAGGCTCCATGGAGCCTAGGCTCCATGATTGAATACCCTATGTTATGCTTTGAGATTCGTGTTGTTTGACGTGTATATCTTTACATACCTACTAAATAAAATATTTGAGATGCCAAACACTGAAAAAATTAAATTCATCTTCAGTTTGAACTAGTTTGAACTATATTTATCTTAAATTTAAAAGTAGTTTAAACTGAAGTTAAATTTTAATTTTTTCGGAGTTTGACGTCTCAAATATTTTTTTTAGTGGGTATATAAATATACAAATACCAAACATCACAAATCTCGAAGCATGTTAGTGGTAATGGATCATGGAGCCTAGGCTCCATAGAGCCTTATGTAATTTTCCTATATATATATATATATATGTAAATATATATATATAATCATGATGTTGCATGTTGTGAGATTGAATTGAAACAACAGATTTACTATTCTAACATGCTGTGTAATAGCTTAATTGAATAGGTTCATAGACTAGGTAGGTTAAGCTAGTTATTCATGTTTCCTAATTATACCAATATTGAGTTAACATGTAATTAGGAAACATACCATAGGTTATATTATATTTTCCTAGGTCCAGAAAGTCATTTAACGACAACCATGATTTTCTTATGTTTAACTTTGGTGTTCATCCATTTTTAATACACACAATCTATTTTTTTGCTTATTTCTATATGAATTAATACCCTAAAATAAGCTTAATGGATTTAATCTAGGAACCGTGTTCGGTTACTGTGTGAGGTACTATTTTTATTAAATCCATCACAAACCCTAGTATTTACCCTAATTTTTCCAGAATTTTTTAAAGATCTCTACCTATTTTAAATAAATCGTTTCTAATTACTGCCTTTATTTTATTGACAAAAATCTGGATAAATCGGTGAACAAGATCGGGTCGGCCGCTAACTCGCTGCTGACCACCACGTTGAAGACGTGCTTGAGGCGTAACCCATGAGCGAAGCCGCCGAGACGAGAAATATTATTATTCTCGACATGTGGGGTGAGGCCCACATGTCGGCGATTTAGTAAGCCGTGCGGGAATTTTTAAACCGGCGAAGGCCGACAAATTGGGCCCACTGTCAGCGACCACGCACGGTGAAGTCGCACGGATCTTGGCGCAGATCGGACGGCTCACCGTCATCGTCTTCCTCCAGCCAGCGCTCGCACGGCCGAGGCTTAGCCGACGGCTAGCCGGAGCTAGGGTGCACCATTTGGGGCGTTCTTGGGTGCGTTGGAATCAGTGAACTAGTGCGCATCTAGGGATGCCCTCGTCGAGGCCAAGAACGGCCGGACGCGGCGGAGCCATGCACGGCGACGGAACCGGCTACCGGCGGACACGAGTAAAAGTCCTAGGGTCGATCTTATGGAAAAATAGCGCGCGCATGAGCATCAGCGGGCTTCGGGGAGTCTTACCTAGTGATTTTTCGGGGTCGAGGGCGCCCGGGGTGTGTTGTCGACGAGGAGGCCGAACAGAGGAAGCGGCACGCTCACGGTGTTGGGGAAGACCAGCGAAGCCCTGTACCAAAAGAGGGGAGCACGGTGTGAGGGGAAGACAGGCGAAGCTCACGGAGCAAGGAATTGCCGCGAAGCTCACCAGAGATGTGGAAATCGAAAAGGGGGAAGAACCGGGCTGCCGGTGGTGGCGAGAGCGTTCCGACAAGCTCGGGGCGACTCCAACCAATTCCTTCGGATGGGAGCTTCACGAGGCCATGGTGAAGCCAACGCGAGTCAATGGGGAAGCTAGGGAGGTCTGGTTTAGGCTGTCGACGGGAGAGTGAAAAGAGGGAGAATATGGCCGATGCGGCGCGGTCGTATTTGAGCTCGGTCCCAGCGGCTATTGACCGCGGTCACGGAATGTGTGGCGGTCACAAAGAAGCTCTAACGCCGATTAGGCTAGGCGGTGGCTTGCTCACCCGCGACGAGCGATTGAGCGGCCGGCGAAGGTGGCGTCTTGTGGCGGTATTATAGCTCGGGACGCGGCGGTGCCAGGAACATCAATGGTGCAACTAGAGCAACCATTGGGTAACGAGGGCGGTGCCGGGCGCGTCTGACACAACCCGGCGACAAAGCGGCTTGGTTGGCGCGCGCCAAATAACGGCGGCGAACGATGGCGGATGTCACTTTGGCGTGGGCGTGGGCCCGCCTGAGCCAAGGCGACATGCACAAGCAGCCAAAGAAGAGATCTCTGGGGCGATTTCGGCAGCCGCAGGCTGGATTGCCGACGGGGGAGCCATGTGAGCTTGACGCAGCCAAGCTGCTCGACGAAATGCTCACATTAGCAAGAAAGAGGAAGAGGCTGCCAAGTGGGGTCCCACAGGGGTCCATTGATTCAGCAACCAAGTCAAACTTTCAATTAGGGTCCTAGCTAATATATAGAATTTTCCTGGGATTTTTAGAGCAATTTATCATATTTAAGTTTATATGAATATGTGTGCACACACACACACACACACACACACACACATATATATATATATATATATATATATATATATATATATATATATATGTATGTATGTATGTATGTATATATAAGTATATGTGTATGGATGTTTTATGAATATGTAAATATATTCCCAATTCAAGGTTTATTAGAATTTTATATTTCAACAATTTCCCAATTAGTGCTATAATTTATAAATTCCTATGCAAGGTTTATTAATTAGCTATTTGGTGATTTATTCAATCAAAATCATCAAATTCTAATGGCCCTTGAAATCTAGAAATTTGTGTTTGTCCCATAGAAATTTAACGGGAATTGTCGTAATAGTACGCATCATTGCAAACGTGTTTAAAGATAACAAAAGTACAACTTTGGGCTGTTACAATATGCGGTGGCGATTGCGTGGTCTTCTCAAGGAGTCGAGCTAGGGTATTATCCACATGTCCCAGCTCAATTTTTTTAGCCCTAGGATTTCATCGGGTTTTAGGGGGATAACCCTTTCCTTTGCTGCATCCAAACACACTGTAAGCTAACCCTAGGATATTCTCCCAGGGATTAGGTGGGGATCCCTGCCAATCTTGTACCTCCTAAACAAGCCCTAAAGTAAAAAAAAAATCTAGTTTGACAATTAGGGTAGGGTTCAAGTCGAGCTTGAGCAAGCTCTAGCTATCTAGGCTCGTGCTTGGTTCGAATAGTATTTTAGCATCTAGGTAGGCTTGAGCTCAATGGAAGCTCGAGAGCTCAATAGAAGCTCGATACAGGTGGAAGATTGGCAGCGACAGGGAGCAACACCAAGATGAACTCTTCATGATGATGCCCAGTAGCATCATCCGTCCAACCCATGCGTCCAACATCGGGACCTAGCAGCCTTGATCTACTCAAAGTCAGACAGACACTTGGGGGTGGCGGCGATTGGGAGCACTGGGGAACAATGGCGCTTGGGAGGACTTTGAGAGTTGGGGTGGGCAACCTAGACCGTAACATGTCAAAGGGGTATTGCCGGAGCCCAAAATGGAGAGGGGTGTTGTGCTGGGAGCTCAAGAGAGGATAGGGGGGTGGCAAGGACATTTCTAGGAGGGAGGGAGGAATGGCAGGAGGCAACGTGGGAGAGGAGGGAGGACAAAGGCAGGGCGGTGCGGTGTGCCATTCCTAGGAGGGGGTGAATGGCAGGAAGTGGCATGAGAGAGGAGGGAGGACAAGGGCGGGGCAGCACACCATTCCTAGGAGGGCGGAGGAATGGTAGGGGGAGACTTGGGAGAGGAGGGAGGACAAAGGTAGGGTGGCACGTTGCGTGGTTGGGTAGGATGAGAATTGGGATGTAGGAAAGGAGAGGGAGGTGTGCTAAGGTTAGAATTGGGCATGGGCTTTTGTTACTCATTGACCATGTTTCGAGTTGTAATCAAGCTGCTCAAGCTTGGCTTGAATTGTAATTGAGCTTAGGCCTACGTTTGGGCTCGGCTCGTTTTGCATTCGAGCTTGAGTCAAGCATGAGTCGATATCGAGGAGTGATAATATGTCCTTTTTATAAACAAAGAACCATTTTATTAGAAGGAGAATACAAGGTTCGTCATTCACATATCCTCTTAAATTTGCTACTTTTGATAACACCTATCGTAGTAACATCAGTTAGTAATCCGCGCTTGGCATGTGTAAATTTACCTTATATTCTAGGTCTCCACTCTTGTAACACCTCCTTTATTAGGCTATTTTCAAAACATTGATTATGTGAATTTCAACCCTTTTTTTTTTTTTCAAAAAGCACATTTTAAAATCTCCGAGTTTATCTTGTACATTGAAAACTAGCCATTGACACGAAAGTAATTACTATTCATGTTCAAGGCAATAGTCTTACTATGTATACATTTAACAAAATTCATCAAAAACATACATTGAGTTTCGAATACTGGACTTATGCAAAGTTCATATTATATAATTCAAATTCAAACCCTCTGTAAATTTACTACTTTGCCCCTAGGCCTCCTATATCTCTTTTCTCCTCTTTCGGTTTGCTCTCTTTCTGGGCGGATCCGGCTGGCCCAACCCTCTCTTCCCCTCGACCTTTTTTTTGGCCCACTCCATGCCAGCCCAACCCTTCGGCCTCTCCCTTCCCTTCCAGCCTACCCAGCCCTGCTGGTCCATTCTCCTCTTTCTTTGTCCCTCTCTCACGCCGCTCTCCTCTCGCTCAGACCGATGCTCGAGCACGCCACCATCGCCCGCCGACCAAAGCACTGCACACCCCGCACTGCCGAGCCATCCTAGTGCCAGACACACCCGCACGCATGCATGCACCTAGGAGAGCGGATGTGGCGCCACTATGTCTACCGCACACAACGAGCGCACAACACACGAATGAGCTTTCCAAGTCAACATAGACTAGTTCCCCCCTCTATACCGTCCTCCCCGCGGGAAACCCAGGACTGCCGCGCCTTTCCTTTGGCTCCACACCGGCGAGTACGTCCTTCTGCCCCTATTCTAATCCCGACATGGACAAGTGATCTCCCTGAGCTCGCACACACTGGACCCACTCTAGCCTCACCTCAACGCCTCCATGCCACTCGTCCACTCCCCTCTCTAAAACGGTTGCTCTCCCCTCTCTTTTACCCTCCGCCTGGGGCCGGCCGAGGACCCGATTCATCGAACCGCGTCCATGGTGAGTTTAGTCTATCGCCACCGCCAAACATTGGTGTCTCTCCCTCCCCTCTACCCCAACAGCCGCTTAATCTTTAGCCCCTTGTGGTTCGCAAGGGAGCCGTGCCGCCACTGCCACAGGATTCCATCCCCCTTTGGATTGCTCATCGCCGGTGACGTCTCTAGGCTTCCACTTCCATCCACGCCATCACCGAAGCCCCCTCTTCCACCCCGACTCACTGATGCCCGAAGACAAACCGAAGGTTGGAACGCCTACACCGCGCTCTCGACGAACCGAAGGTAGACGGAGGCTTCTTTGTTGGGAAACCTGGGGCCGACAGCTCTTCACAGGCCTCCGCCACTACCAGGGAACAGGGATTTTATCCCGGTTGGGAACGGGCTACGGTCCCTGTTTCCAAACCGGGATAATCTCAGGGGACTGATGGCAGGGGGCCTACAGTCCCGGTTAGCCACCAACCGGGACCGAAGGCCCCTAAAAAGCCTAGGAGCTAGGGGCGCCCGTGGCGGCTTATCCGTCCGGTTGGAACTACCAACCGACCGAGGTCGATTTTCTCGGTCCGGTTGGTTCTACCAACCGACTAGAAGGTGTTTTAATATTTTCTATTTGCCCGGATGACTTATCGGTCGGTTGGTTCTACCAACCGACTAGAAGGTGTTGTCATTTTTTTTTGCCCATTGAATGACATTTAATTGAAACTCATATAATTAATTGAAACTTAAGTATATGTATATATTTGTGTTAAATCACAATTAATTGAAACTCATATAATTATTCATACACAGTTAACTTGTTATTAAATGAAAGGACATTCATTAAAATTTAACTACAGCTGATTTAATTATAAGTAATTAATAAGTACTACAATTGCTAACAAACTGGGCTATATATACAAGTATCACAAGTACACATTGTTGTACACATAATTACAAGTACACATGTTTTTGTTCATCGGGATCATCTACGTGGATTGCTCTTGGTAGACCTAGATGTTGACCCCGACGCTTGATCGGTTCCTCTCGATCGGTCGGCTCCTAATCTTATTGAAAAAGGGTGATGATGCTTGCCCATTGGAGCCACGACCTCATCTAATATAAAGCCATGAGTTGCCCTTGTATTGCTTTCACCGCATCGCCGAGAGTTCGGACCTTGTTCCAAACCTTTCTTCGCCAATTTTAGAGGATCTGTCATTAATTAGGGAATTAACTAATCAATCCTTGGATCTATAGAGGTGTCCGAATAGTTAGGCATTATTAAGGTAGAAATTATAAGTACTCACCCTAAAAGGTTCTCCTTTTCTCGTAGAGGTAGCAGAGCCTCCGATGAAGTGATGCATCATCTCGCATACATAGTAGCTGCACAAATTGTTTCCCGATGCTTGATGCAAGACCTGTGGTGAAAAAGTTGTAGAACGTGAAATAACGCATAGAAATTTAGTGAACTAACTACAAAGCTAGCATTACGATATACTTACATATTTAGCGAGGTGCAACTCAAATTTTTTCTTAAATTCTCCAACGTTTTCCTTTTGGAATCTTGAAGGCACTACACAAGTGATTATGAGTTATACAGATTAGAGTTGGCTTCAAACCGAGAGAAAGAAAACAAGTGTGATAATGAAAGGAACGACAATGTACCGGTTGAGCATGGCCAAGAAGTCTTTGTATTTTGCGGGGGTTTTTTTTTGAGTCCATAACAATGACGTATACGATCTACCTCGATAATAAAAGGGCAAAGTGAAAGTCGCACATATATATGTCAACAGTAGTAGTTAGTACTTTTAACATCATGGCAAGAAAAAAAATTATAACGAGGCGGTAAGAAAACACATACTCAAAATCATAAGCTAGAAGTATCTTTGACTTGTATCTTTGTCCCATGAGCCCGTTGTATATGTGTTTGCTCTGTCTCTTCGGTTTATCTCTAACCGTTTCTCATTGATCACTCTTGGGTCGAGAAAGCCAAAGTCATAATTAATTCTCTCGGTTTGGTATCGTTTTAGCTCCATTCTACATAACAAGAAATCGCTTAGGTTTGGGGATTGTTACAAAGATATGGGCGTGCGACAAAATTTATGAATAAGACACTTACAGAGTCCAAAGAACTCAACATGCTCACGTCCGTGGCCCTACCCTAGTATAGATCAAATAGAGGTTCCCATTCGATGAAGAACTCGTTGTCCCCACGGAAGTAATGAGTTTCCTTGAACTCCGACGATATCGCATCTAAACCATGGTTGGCCGCGCCAAATACCATTCATGGAGTTGCCGATCTTGGTTGTTAGTCGGGAGCTCCTCACGCCTCACAAATGACGCACGGTACAAATTTCCATGCTATCTCCGCAACCGGATGTCCTTGAGGCCTAATACCGATCGCATCAAGGCCAGATCATCGTAGAAACTGTTCATCCTCAGGTAACCTCTTCGCCGTCGCTCGGTGGCGTCTCCTTGTCGGCTGTCTTACTCAAGACACGCTCGTCGTCTGACACGGGCGGCCTTTCTGGTTTATCTATGATGTCTTTCAATGATAGGATAGCCCTCCTAGCTTTGTGCCATTCGTCCGTACCGGGCTGGACCCTCGGTGGAGATGGCTTCTTCGCGAAGAATGAGGTGACCTCGGCTCTTACAAACTGCGAGGTCTCCTCATCAGTCATATCATACGCCAACTTCGGAGGTGATTTCCTTTTGGATTTTGTTGACGTGGATGTGGACCGTGTCTTTTTGAGAAGTCTTGGCCCCCTATCCGACCTGGTTGGTACATTACTTGGAGCTGTTTGCTGATTGGGGAGGCCTGCCTTGGCCGATGTGGGAGTTGGAGTTTCAGTGCAGGCTTAGCCGAGGAGACAGCTTCTTCCGGGGGCGTCGATTCAAGGTCAGAAGGTTGTGGAGGTGACGCCGAGACCGTGGAGAGGAAATGCGATGTTGTCTTTAAAATTATGAACCGCTTGCCCACGCGATGAAACTGTACATCATCTAATAGTTTCGTGCTCCGTCACCTCCTTCAATGTCGAGGTCAAGATCCTCGTACTCTGGGCATACCTCGTCCCACCGAGACCTTCGCAGAGCCCAAATGGTATGGCGAGACCATGGATGAGCCGCCTGCTCCACCGGGAAGCCATGCCTTCACCGCCTTTAATGAGAGGTTCCGTGCTTGCACGTGCAACTCACATGGTGTCGGTTGCGTGATGTCGCCCATCGCATAGGGGCCCAAGTCACCTTCAGCCAGCCACCGAAGCGCACTCCGCCGCCGAGGGACCGATGATGTCCGGATTTCGGAGGTTCTCGCGACTTGTCTCCGATGTTGGCTCAAGGCTAGTTGCGCTCTTTTCGGACCAAATCGGGTATGCCGGCCTTTGTTGCTCTCGATTCGTCTTGAAAGTCCTTGATATGTTGTGCGTGTCGACCCTTGGATCTCGACCGACTCCTATAGGTCTCCGCATCATGGGCTAAACCGACCTTCCACGGACGACGCCAACGCCTGTACGCCCAGGTGCTCCTGCTCAGAGAGCCCTTGTTAGCTTGTCGTCCTCCTGCTTGGCACGAAGGTGCCTTGGGCCGACTGGTGTGCGCCTCCGAAGCTCTGCCGACGACTTCTCTCATCGTATCACCAAACACCGCCTGCCGTCATCGCAAGGCTGCCGTTATGACCGAAGAACCAATTTCTCGATCTGTTGGACCAATCCAATGTGGCGGGGTGGACACCCTTAACCAAACAAGTCACGCTCCTCTTCTCCCATTTGGGTAGGGCCTTGCGGTAACCACCAGTCCGAGGCGATGGTGGTATTGCTTCTTCACGATTCTCGCTTGTTCCTTTCAGCCAAGTTCGACCTAGTGTGAATTTTTGTACCCCACAAATTCATCCCAAGATCTTGTAGCTTTGGGTACTTGTTGAAGTCGGGACTAAATTCTTCTTGACGTACTCGTTGTTCAGCTTCTTTTTGTACGTCTAAAAAGCCATTGCCATCTTCTTTAATGTGTACCTTTTCACCTTATCTTCGGTCCCTTCGGGGAAGGTGAACGTTTCCTTCATATCAGTCCATAGGGTGTTCTTCAGTTCTATAGGTACCTCGTCCCATTTCGCAAAGCTAATAGGCACGTGGTCCCTGACGATCACGCCGAACGTCGATCTGAATGGCCCAATCGCATTTTCTGGCTTTAGAGGCTCGCCTTCCTCGTTGACTTCAGTGAATATGTGTCTTGCCCTCGGCTTCTTGCTTTGACCTCGCTGACGTGACTGGCTACTCGTTTGACCGGTCTCAGTGGCTTCGACGGCCTCACTGGCTTGGGTGGCTTCGACGGCCTCACCGGTTTGGGTGGTTACGGCCGTCTCTGGTGCTTGGGTAGCGTGGGCCGCCTCTTGTTCGAACAACTCGCTCAAAAACTCGTCGTCACCAAGAAAATCCATTCGACTACATAGAATTGAATAGAAACATTCAATTGGGATTTCAAGTAGAATTGAATAGTATCATGTAACGTTATTCTTGTATAAGTTATTTTCTATGAAGAATTGAATAGTAACATGGAACTTTTTCTCTAAATAAGATATGATTACACATACATTTCACATAATGTGCGAGATAAGAATAGCATACATATGCACAATAGAACTTGATTACGTGACCACTTAGGAAAAAAATCATTTCACGGTGTTGATAATTAGAGCACATAGACTTGCAAATCATCTCCTACACAACGATGTTTTCAACGTTTTCCCTAGCTAGTCTCACGTTTCACCATCTAAATACACAAGCAGCATTACTTCATCTTCCTTTGGACTTCGATCTATCAATGCATATTAGTAGAAATTATTATATTGGAAAACAACCTCGAAAGACTGGAATTCCTGAGAAGGTAAAAAGCAGATAGATGAAAGATACATATAGGCCACACAGATATTAAAACAACTAAATAGCAAGAAAAATGACATGATAACATGTTGTAATTTATAACAATTAAACAACAACAGAGCTCAGTTTAGTTTGTTATAAATTGCTCTCAAATTTAATATGTTGGGTTGCTAAGAATAGCCTTCCAATGACATATACCATATATATATATATATATATAGGAAGCCAGTTTGGGGCACCATGGAGCCTAGGCTCCATGATTCAAAAACCTATGATGTGCATTGAGATTCGTGATGTTTAACGTGTAGATCTTCACATGTCCACTATAAAAAGTATTTCAGATATGAAACTACAAAAAAATTAAATTCGAACTCAGTTTAAACTAGTTTGAAGTATAGTTTGAACTAATTTGAAGTATCGTTAAATGTAGTTCAAACTGAATTTCAACTCAACTTTTTTCAGAGTTTGATGTCTCAAATATTTTCTTTAATGGGTATATGAAAGTATAATAACCAAACAACGCGAATCTCAAGGCACACCTAGTGGTAACGAATCATGGAGCCTAGGCTCCATGGAGCCTTATGTATTATTCCTATATATATATATATATATATATATATATATATATATATAGGAATAATACATAATATATATATAGGAATAATACATAAGGCTCCATGGAGCCTAGGCTCCACCCTCATCCACCATTCATCTTTGGTTGACCAAATTCATAGATTAGCGGGTTTCGACCTATATACCCATTAACCAAATAGAAGGAGTATTAATTTCATGTAATCAACTCCAGCCGTATGCATGTCCTTTTTTTAAATCAAAAGTTGCTCCTGTGATTGCTCCGGCCAGCCATATATAGCTTTCTATATGCATGTCCATCGAGGATTGCTTCAATTGAATTTGAATTTTTCCCATTCGTTCACATTGTCCGGGCTGTTCAAATGTAAGATCAGCTCATTTGGTTAGTAGAATATATATATGCATGGGTACCTTGTATCGCCGGTTCATGAGGGTATATAGTGTACTTAATTCGGATATAAATACCAAAACTATGTCCGCTATATGTATATTTAGTTACTGTTCCAAATGAACCAGGGGTATTCCAACCGCCATATATATATGTACATACACGTAAAAAATAATTGATTATTCCAATTAAATATACACATCATGTATATACACGTCTATATTCAAGAGTAGAGTACGTGTATATATTTGCATGAGCGTACCTATTCCGTATATACACATGTATAAAAGACATTATTAGTGATTTCGGGATGGTCCAACATAATGAGTATCCCATCACAAAAGATACACGAAAACAACTTGCATCTAAGTATATAACTTGCTTCAACTGAATAAAATGTAAAAGGTGCCGTGCAACTTCAGAGCGGACAAGCAATATCCACCGTAATCAACATAAAATGTCACGGCATTAAGACACTACATCTACTATAGAGCATGATTATTTGTTACTTGGCTCTGACTAGCATACTAAGGAGCTAATTTTCATATCATAAAACAAGACATACAAAGATCGGACCAACATCTGCGCTTGAATTGGACAGCAGCAAAATTTCCACCTTAAGAAACATCTTAAGCAAAATAAATGCTCTTCTTGGAGAATTTGGTACAGATAATATGTTTCCTTGTGCAATTCACTTGAGGAGGTAGTTGGGAGGCACATGGCGGTGGGACATGCATGTTGACCTTGGACCACTGTCGACGGCGAGGAGGTGCACGTGGCGAGGAGGGAGTGGCGTCGTCACGGGCGGCGGCAGCGAGGAGGTGCACGCGAGGAGGGAGTGGCGGCACACAGGCGGCGACAGGCGAGAGGTGCACGGCGAGAGAGGGGAGTGGCGTCGTCCACGGCGGCGACGGCGAGGAGGTGCACGGGCGAGGAGGGGAGGCGCGTCGTCACGGGGCGGCGGCGGCGAGGAGGTCCACGGCGAGGAGGTGCACGGCGGGGAGTCCACGGCGGCAAGGCGGCGATCTAGGGTTGGAGCAATGAGGAGGAGCGCGGTGTGGCAACCGGTAGGAAGATTGGAGGACTAAAGTGTCCGGGAATTTGTATTTTGACCTTCAATCCGGTTGAAGACAACAACCGAGATTGATCGGACCTTCGATCCCGGCCGTGTCTCCAACCGGGATTGGCGATGGTGCTAGCCCCACGTCGAGCGACGCGTAGGGTGGTTGACCTTCAATCCGGTTCAAAACAACAACCGAGATTGAAGAGAGCTTCATCCCGGCCGTCTCTCCAACCGGATTGCTAGTGGTCTTGGCCCCACCCAGATGCGTTAGGAGGTGGTGGACCTTCAATCCCGGTTGGTATCTCCAACCGGATCCATAGGCGATCTTCGGTCCGGTGGGTTTTCCCAACCGGATTGATTGGTGAGCCGCCCCACACGCCGATCTGAACGGGACCAACGCCTGAGTGCTAGGGTCTATCGATCCGGTTTATTATACAAACCGATCGATACTAAAATAAAAGGAAGCAGTGGCGCGAGCGCGGGCTCGAACCCGTGACCGCAAGGCCGGGGAGCCCGCGCTCAAGCGCACGCTGCTAGCCAGGGGAGAGGGGGGAGAGATGTTCTCTTTTGTTAGGAGCGAATTGTTTTTGTACCTTTCTTGGTCTTTAGTGGAGGGAAAGGAAATTTTTTTTAATTGTATTTTAATTCCTTATTTGTATTTTAAATCCATTTTCCCATTATATTTCCTTTTTTAAATATATTTTAATTCGTTTATTGTGGAGAAAGCCATGTTTTCCTTGACATGTGGGCCCATATATGGTGGGTCCCATATGTCAGTGGTAGTAATTTGCCATAAATTTCTTCAAAATTATAGAAAATTGTTGGGAGCCTATTAAAATTAAATAAAAATTTCACAAAATTCATAACAAATGTGCAAAAATTGACATATATAAAAATGAGTTGGGAACCTTGAAATTTCTCATTAGTTTATAAATGAGATGGGAATAATCTACTTATACATAAACGATGGGAATTTCTCATAATTGGCGAGAACGAACGGTTCTTTCCGGATCAATATGAATTTAGGGACAAATATCTAAAATATTACATGACTACTTTATTTTTACAAGTGATCCTTCGTTATGATCGTATGCGTCGTTTGAGCTTCCTCATCATCGCTAAGGACACTAATGTCTACGTCACGAGAAAGGCGGCTCGTCAAACCGATTATACTCTTCTTCGGGTCTGTGACGCCCTCAACTCCAACAATCCTTCTTTTACCAGAAAGAACCACGTGGTGCCTTGCTTGATCACTGCTGGTAGTCTTGTTCTTCTGTCTTTTTATAGTTTTACCCTTATGAACTTTTGGTTTGTTGTCCATGTCCATCACATAGAATATCTGTGTCACATCATTGGCGAGCACGAACGGTTCATCCCTATAGGCCACTTGCTTGAGGTCCACGATTGTCATACCATAGTCATCGATCTGCACGGCTGTCAGTTTCACCCATTGGCACTTAAACAGAGGGACTTTCAAAGGTCCATACTCGAGCTCCCAGATCTCCTCTATGAAACCATAGTAGGTGTCTATCTTTCCATTTTTGTCCAAGGCATCTATACGGACGGCGCTGTTTTGGTTGGTGCTCTTCCTATCCTGGGTTGTCGTGTAAAATGTGTACCCATTTATCTCATACCCTTGCCATGATACGATTGCTATGGATGGTCCCCGAGCTAAGAGCTGCAACTGTTTATGGACTCCCTCCTTGCCTAACAGATGCTTTTATAGCCAACCACCAAAGCTCTCCACTTGCTTGTTCGCGATCCACTTATCTGACTTATCTGGGTATTGGTCTCGTAATATCCTCTCGTGATCAAGTACATACGAGCCCTTGAAGATGCTTGTTTCATGATCGTGAAATGTGCTTGTTTAAATGAGAGTAGATCGTCACAGAGGATTCTTTTCTCCCTAGGGTCCTTTTCCTCGTAGCCTCCCTCATAGCGTGATACTGGGGGCCAATCGGATTCAGATCATCAATGTAGTCGACACAAAACTCAATCACCTCCTCTGTGCCAACACCACAGGCAATGCAACCTTCGGGCGAGAACGGTTACGAACATACTTCTTTAGGACACCCATGTACCTCTCGGCGAACATCTTGTGCAAGAAGATCGTCCGAGAATTTCTATCTGTTTGACTATGTGAACCATGAGATGAACCATCATATCAAAGAAGGATGGAGGGAAGATCATCTCAAGGTTGACCATACTAGCGACAATGTTATCCTCAGAGATTAGATAACTTATCCGGATCTATGACCTTTTGTGATATCGCGTTGAAGAACGAACACACCTTTATGATTGTACCTCATACCATGTCCGGTAGAATACCTCGCACCATCACTTTGGAGCAACGGGTCATCAACACATAACAATCATGGGATTTCAAGTTTACGATTTTATTCTCTTTTGTGTTTATGAGTCTTCTTATGTTCGACGAGTACCCGAAGGACCTTAACACTGCTCAACAACCTGAATCATGCTTTTTTTTCTTCTTTGCTTGGTGTGTAGCTCATGACGAGGTAATGCCCTTTGTCTCTCTCTTGTGGATGTAGTTCTTCCCCGAGACCTAACAATTATAGGTCCTTTCGTGCTTGAAATGTATCTTTTGATTTGCCATACATATCTATGAAGCCTAGCAGGCTCACGCATACATTCTTTGTGATATGCATGAAGTCCGTGGAGTGACGGACCTCTAAGTCTTTCCAGTAAGGCAAGTCCCAAAATATTGACTTCTTCTTCCAGCTAGGCTTCTTCCTAGATTCTTCAAAGGAGTGGCGGGGCGGGTTTGCTACGGGACCCTTTCCAAATACTATGTCTAGATCCTTTACCATAGAAAATACTTTCGCCCCACTGCGATGCTTGGGCTTCTTACGTTTCTCTTCGGTCCCATCAAGATTAACACGGTTACTCCGTAACGGGTGTTTCAAATTGAGGAACCTACGATGGCTCATGTAAACAACCTTCCGAGAGTTTGTTAGGTACTTGTCTTCCGTATCATCCAAGCAATTGGATGCGGGCTTTATATCCTTTATAGATAGGCCCGACAAGTTACCAAGTGCGAGCCGATCGTTGATGGTTACAAATAGCAATGCACGTGGTGAAATACTCTCTTTGTACTCATCCCATACACGTACACCATCATTCCATAGCGTTAGCGAATCTTCAACCAACGGTTTGAGATACACGTCGATGTCGTTACCGGGTTGCTTAGGGCCTTGGATAAGCAATGGCATCGTAATGTATTTCCGCTTCGACATAGCCAAGGAGGAAGGTTGTAGATACATAGAGTAACGGGCCAAGTCTTTGTGACTCTCGCTCATGTCACCGAACGGGTTCATCCCATCCGTACTCAATGCAAACCTTATGTTCCTCGCATCGTTCGCGAAGTCCGGATATTTTCTATCGAGTTTCCTCCACTGCGAGCCATCTGCTGGGTGCCTTAGCTTTCCATCGACTTTACGATCATCTTTATACCAACGCATCATCTTCGCATGCTTTTTGTTCGCAAACAAACGCTTCAACCGAGGGATTATAGGGAAGTACCACACCACCTTAGCAGGGCTCTCTTCTTCTTCGCCTCTACCTCACATGGGTCATCACGCTTGGTCTTATACCGTGATGTTTTGCACACCGGACATTCTTCCAAATCCTTGTACTCATTACGATAGAGGATACAATCGTTTGGACATGCATGTATCTTCTGTACCTCCAACCCCAAAGGGCGAGAACTTGCTTGGCTTCATACGTAGTTTCGAGCGTGTTACCCTCTGGAAGCAACTTCTTCATAAGGCCTAACAACTCATCAAATCCCTTATCGATACTCCATTAGTAGCCTTCCATTGCATCAATTCCATTAGTGATACGCAACTTTTGTGGCCCCGCCTACGTTTGGATACAACAATGTTCCTTGGTCCTCCATGAGACGCCAAACTTTTCGTAATGTCTTTCATCGGTGTATTCTCCTCTCCATCATGCAACATCTGTTCTAGATCATCGTCGTCAAACTCCCTAGTATATGTTCAATAGAACCGTGTTGGCCAACATCGGCCATATAATCTGCCACATCTTCTTCGTCACCATCTTCTTCTTCACCGTCTTCTTCTTCACCGTCTTCTCGTATAATCTCTTCTTCACCGTGTTTGGGCCAACAGGTATAGTTTTCCACGAAACCTCTTGAGATCAAATGGAAGTGAATTTGCTCAGAGTTTGACCACTCCTTGTGATTCTTGCAGTCTATACATGGACAACATATGTAGCTTTGATCTTGTGCGAGCACTTGCCCGACGATAAAAGTTTCCAAACCCTCCACAAACTGTGAGGCGGCGGTCCATGTACATCCATCGCCGATTCATCTACATTAAGTTAAATCAAGGTAGTTGTTAGTTCATTTTCCAATAATGAATTAATTTCTAAAACCAAAATTAAAGTATCTTGCTTAATTTATTATACATTTATTTAATTTTTAGGTCAATACTTCAATTTTAGGTTAAATACCTTTTTAAAAGAATTATTTTTAAGCTGATAATATTTTATCACATATTTTATCACAATCGAATCAAATTCTAAGGTAATGCAACAAAGTATTTGGCAACCCACTTAAAATGATATATCTAGATTTACCAACTTATAATTTTACATCAATGAAGTGAGTAGAGATCAATGAAGTTATAATATTTTATCACATATTAATTAATATATAATGTTAATTTTAAACAATCAAAATCTATGCAAAATCTACTTTAAACTCTACTCCCAAAATTTCTCCATGAATCGATGAAACCAAAATTCTAAATTTGAGTCACCTCCACGCATTCAATGTGTGCTACATCACAATCCAAGTAAATTCTAAGCTAATGCAACAAGATTTTACAATCCACTTCAAAATTTGGTCCACGAAAGTTAAGATTCAAAATCATAGATCCATGAAACCATCATCTAAATTTAATTAGCTACAACTACAAATTCAAAACGAACTACGTCTTAATCCAAGCAAAATCTAAGATTACACAACAAGTTTTCACCAACCCTTTCAAAAGATCGAGCTAAATCTACCAATTTATAACATTTCATCAAAGATGGGGAATAGAGACCAAATTTTTTCATATTAAATTTAAAGCAAATATAGAACTACATTTCATATACAAGTAGTGAGAAATGAAGTTACTAACCTTGGTTAACTTGCTTGGATTGAAGTGAAATGATCAAATTACAAAAATTTGAGCAAACCTCCCTCAAATCTGTAATGGCGGTAGAGCTCCTCTGTCAAGTTACAAAGTGGTGAGGAAGGTTACTGTAGCTCGGGGAGGAAGAAAGGTTAAATACGCTAACAATCCCTAACCAATCCGGTTGGTGTTACCAACCGATTGATATCCTCATTCTGTCTGGTGATGTTACCAACCGAGACCGAATTTAATTTAGTCGGTTGGTATTACCAACCGAACAGATATCCCACGCCGCCACCGCCTTTTTGAGGTGATACCGTCCCGTTGTAACACCAACCGACTAAATGGTCCCGCGCCCAGCGCCCCTTTAGCCGTTCAACCGGATCACAGATCGCTAAGTTCCGGTTGGTGACTAACCGAGATTGATGGGCCGGTATGGAAGACCTGTTCCCTGGTAGTGCGCCTACGAGCTTTCCTCACTGTGAGCCCAAATATCAGGCGCATCGAAAATATCAGGCGCTCAAATGGCTCAACGGATCGAAAAACAGTAGCCGAAACAGTGCAAGACGCAGCCAAATATATCAACCAGGCTGAAACCCATCTGGTCTTTGGGGTTCCCCGAGGCCTAACGAACACATGCGTTCCGACCAAACCCACCCAAAAAAACTTTCGCCGCGCTGCATGCGTTTGCAGCCCCCGGTTCGGCGCTAGCGTTTGGATTTGTACTTGCTTGCTGGATCCATCGATCCGGCTAGCTCGTCATGCACGAAAAGCTGGAAGGAACCGCACCGAGCGAGCTTGACTTTTCGGTTGAAGGTAGCAATGAGAGAGAGAGAGCCCAGCGCCAAGCTATCAGCTACTCGATTGACTCGTAGCATGCAAGTTAGGTGCACTCCAAGCAGAAAGAAAGAGGACCGATCAGATTTCCAATTCCCTGGCATGCTTGCTTTCTTCGCGAATGCCTGTGGCTTGGGGTCCTCTGAGACCATGTGCCGGTGATGTGCATGGTACTGTGGATCATTGCCTCATGGCCATGGGATCAAGAATGGAATGCTTAGATCTCAAAAGAACGAGGAGGAGGAGAAAAATGCGTAGATCGGATAATGACGGACAGTGTGATGAACTACTGTTGTAAAACTTCGTATGCAAGCTTGCTTTTTTTTTGCATGGTATATATCATGTTCGAAGTAAGCTTAATTGAAAACAAAATTGATGTGGCTTTTTTATCTTTTTTTTTTTATCATGAAGTTATCTCCAAAAGTTTTTAAAAATAATATAAATGAAGTCGGACAAGTTTCGAGAAGTAAATGCAAGAATCTCGTGAAGTTCAGCTTCACATTCAGCTGATCACTTCAGCTCAGTTAGTTTATTCATTTAGCTCCGCCATTTCAAATATGCTCATAGATTGTCTGTTCCCAATCCGACGGCTCAAACGGGAAACATTGCAGTTATCAATGTGAGATCCTGTTCTCTAGCTGAAATTAATTATCTGAACTTCAAGAAGCCTTGATTCCACCTAATATTAATTAATGTTTTTAAAAAACGACTTTGAAATTATATAAAAAAAGGATTCGACATGTGTTTAATTTTTTAAAACATCCGTAGACTTATAAACAGTGGATTATCATTGTAAGAGCATCTCCAGCAGTCCTCTAAATCACTGTAATTTTGACTTTTTTAAGAATAGAGTAGCTGTTGGAGAGAAGGAATCTTTTATAGTGTAGTGTAAAATGTGAAGGTAGTTTTGAGGTATGGACAGAGGAGACGTTAATAGTGTTTTGGAGGAGAGAATTTAGAGGGACTGCTAGGATGCTCTAACACCGAAAGAACGAGGCTGCATCGGCGTCACTCTGTTTAGGGTGTGATTGGTTGCCTGCACGCGCGAAGCACAGCTCGCACGAGCTTGGCCCACGGGAAAAGGCCGTGCGCGACATCTCCGTACATGCCGACGCGTTGTGCTATTTTAGCCTTCGTTGCATGCGTCCAGCCAGACCGCGTGCTCACGAGGCAGTAAACCAAACTCGAGCTCGTGCACACGGTGGGTGAATGCATGCGGCGAGTCTTGACCATGCAGGAACCAAACAGGCAGTTTCCCAACAAGCCGTGGCTGCAGTACGCGCCGACAGAGCCTCGCCTCCCTGACACGGCCGGTTTAATTCCCCGTACAGGCAGCCCGCAGGCTGCGCAGCTACCTGGCCCCGACCCTCGGGCCCACCGCGCTGCCGTGGCCCCACGCGCCAGTGACACGATCGACCTTTCCCGAGGTCAGAACGTGCAGACGGCGCCGACGCCGCCGTGTCTGCTCCACTGACGCGCGTACCCCACCATTACATGGACCCACTTGTCAGCGCAAACAGCAGTGGGCAGAACCACTAGTACTACTGTACTGGTGACGCGTCCGGTGTCCACCCTGACCCTGCAAGTTTGGCTGGCAAGCACTCGCACTCGTCGTCCTCCTCCCTCCTCCCCAGTGACGAGCTGATCTCTCTCTCTCAAGCTTCGCCATTGCGCCGTTCCTGGTAATCGCTTGCTTCTTGGTCATCGGCGCGGCGCGCGACGGTGCGATGGGTTGCTGCTGCTTCGACAGGCCCGGAGCTCTGCTTCTACTGCTGCTGCTCTGCGCTTCCACCGCGGTGACCTCCTCCCAGCCGCTCGCGTCCTCGCAGGCCAAGACGCTCCTCCGTGTACGCCGCCTGCTGGGGTATCCGACTGCGCTAGCGGCGCTCCCCGCCGCGGCCGACCTCTGTGCGCTGCCGCGCACGCGGGCGCTCACCGTCGGCTGCGCCGGCGGACAGGTCACGGAGCTCTCCGTGCGCGGCGACCGCGAGGCCGACCCGGCGTGGCGATCCGCACTTCCGTCTAACTTCTCCGCTGACGCGCTCTTCACCACGCTCACCAGGCTCCCCGCGCTGTCGCGCCTCTCGCTCGTCGCGCTCGGCGTCTGGGGCCCGCTCCCCGGCGCCAAGCTCCGCCGTCTCCAGGCGCTGCAGGAGCTCAACCTCAGCTCCAATTACTTCTACGGCGCCGTCCCCGAGCAGGTGTCGCGCATGTACTCGCTCCAGAGCCTCGTGCTGTCCAAGAACTACCTCAATGGCACCGTGCCGTCGCTGTCCGGGCTCGCGTTCCTCGAGGAGCTCGACGTGGCGCGGAACCGGCTTGGCCCGGCGTTCCCGGAGGTGGGGAAGGCAGTGGTGAGGCTGGTCTTGGCCGACAACAACTTCTCCGGAGCCATTCCGGCGGAGGCGACCTCGCTGGGCCAGCTCCAGTTCTTGGACGTGTCCGGGAACCGGCTCCAGGGGTGGATCCCTTCCTCCATCTTCGCGCTCCCCGCGCTGCGGTACATCAACCTATCGCACAACCAGCTCGCCGGGCAGCTGCCGGCGAGCACGGCCTGCGCGGAGGTGCTGGAGTTCATCGACGTCTCGGCCAACCTCCTCATCGGGCCGCGCCCCGCGTGCATGAGTTCCAACTCGTCGGCGCTCACGGTTCTCGACGCGGGCAATTGCTTCGCCGACGCGAAGCAGCAGCGGCCGAGCACTTACTGCAACCCCGGGGCGCTGGCCGCCGTGCTGCCGCCGCCCCAGGGGAACGGAGGAGAGCAGGGCAGGGGAAAGGGCGGTGAGTTGGGGATGGTTCTTGGCATTGTGGGCGGCGTCGTGGGAGGCGCATTGCTTATTGCACTGGTGATGGTGATGGTGATGGTGCTGAGGAGGGCGAGGAGACAGCATCCAGAGGTGAGCATCTTGCCCAAGTCGCCGGTGGTGACGTCGGCGAAGAAGGCGCAGGGTGGCAAGGCTCTGCCTAAGGAGACCCAGAGGATTATTACCCCTGCCGATAAGAGTAAGAAGGCATTTACATTTGCATAATTTCATTGCTTGCTTCATTTCATTTGTGTTGTTCTTGTGGGAACTTAAATTGGCCGCATGTTCTTAATCTTAGTTCATTAAAAAGGGAACACGATTATGGGCAACTAATTACAAATGAATGAGTAATCTATGATTGGTGGTACAAAGGGCCACGCAAGATTATGGACAACTAACTAGAATTGAAGTAATACTTTGAAAAACTGCTGCTTTAGTTTCCTCTTGCGTATTTCTTTTGTGAATAAAGTCTACTCGCTTTAGTTAATATAATTGGGAAGCTTTGCGTTAGTTTAGTCTGGATCTTGCTTAGACTCGGAGTATTGAAACATGTGGTGGATCTTTATTCCTTACTTCATAGAAGACTTTGAGAAAGTTAAAGCTGCAAAGTGCCAAAGTCAATCGACCAGAATGGGAATAGCCAAATAGGAAGCAATGGCCTAGTGATCTGTAAACAATTTGCAAGAAAACACGCCTAACATAGTAACATGATCTCCATTTTCACAGGGCATGCATCACAATCGACAAGGGTGAATACATTGGAAATACCAGCTTACCATGTGTATACACTAGAAGAGCTCCAAGAAGCAACCAATAACTTCGGTTCCTCCAACTTGATCAGGAATAGTAATACTGCACAGGTATGCAGATTGCAGATGCAATAAGGGAGAAACATGAGAGAGAATGAAACTCATAGGGTTCTTTTCACAAAATTGCAAATTACACGTACACGTTGTTTCCAATTTCCCCAGATGCAATATTGGGACCATGGGAGCATGGGACCGTGTTAGGTTTAATGGGAAAAGGGCAAACAATAAATATGCGAACAATTGTTCCACTGTTCGTAGTAAAGTATGTGTGCTTCAGACATTCATCATATAGATAATATGCTATACCGACAATATACAAATAATGTGCACATATATCTTTCTTCAGTTTCTGTTCGTAAAGTTTATGCTAAACGTATTGAGCTGTGCTATCTTATTCAGATGGGATCTTGTCAAATGGTCCACTTAAGCATCTCCACACACAATAGAGTACAATTATGGACTGCCAATTATTGTCCTGTTATGTTAGTCACATTTGGATCACCACATTATACATTCGATAAACAAAAGGCTTCACATCTAAAAAAATTTAAAGGTTCTGTATTGCTGGGGACTCAAATAGCCTTGCCGCTAAGGACGTTCATACCCCTAATTACTTCCTATAATGGAATGATATGAGATATCTATTCAAATTGAAGCAATTTGAGGCATTATAATTACAATTATATAAAGATTCTTTTACTTGATATTATGAGAATTTTTCTGTCTCTGAATGAACTTAAGCCACAATTATCAGTTCCCTTTTATGGGTCAATTTTTTGTATGTCTTTGCACAGTCAGATAGCCCCTTATGTGCCATTGTTTAGTCACCTCTTATTTATCATTGCAATTGCTCTAATATTAACCGGTACACCATTGTTGAAACTTATCCCTATTGTTTAAGCTATGTAAACATACAAAAAAAATCTTAAAAATCACAGCGTTATCAGATATGCAATACTTTCAATCTATATTTTTTTTGGTATTTTTACAAAAAAATTTTATGTTAAATTTACACTTAAAAAGTTTTAAACATAAAAGATTTATCTTAAAAATACTAAAAAAATTATAGATTCAGATTGCTGCATATTTAATAACTCTGTGTTTTTTTGGAGAATTTTTAAATGTTTACATAACTTAAACAAAAAAAATAAGTTTTCGCCAATGGCATATAAGACAATAATTGAGCAATTGTAATGGCATAGAAGAGATAAACATTTAAGTGATGGCATGTAATCTTTTTGAGTCAAGTGAAGTTGAGAATTTTTGTGATGTATGGCTGTTTTGTCCATTCTATTTTCTAGTGCTCTTTTGATTTCCTCTCGAGCAATTTTCAACACATAGCTTTACTCGCATTGTAGTTCTCTGCTATAAAATTATATTGAGACTAATTTTGTCCTCTGTTTCTGCCCCCATTTTCTATCCTGCATATAGCATTACAAGGGCCAGCTTCAAGATGGTTCTGGAGTCTTGGTGAGATGTCTCAGGCTTAAGCTGAAGTATTCTAATCAGAGCATGGCCCAATACATGGAGATAATTTCTAAACTTCGTCATCGCCATTTGGTTAACATCATTGGCCATTGCATTGTCAATGACCAGGAGAATCCTAATGTTGCTAGTTCGGTGTACCTCATTTCTGAATGTTTAACAAATGGATCTCTAAGAAGTCATCTTACTGGTAATTATAGTCGCTGACAGCACACATAATATTCCATGAGTAAATATTTGCAAGATAACTGATTTTACCCTTTCACTGCCTTTACAGAGTGGAGGAAGCGTGAAATGCTGAAATGGCCGCAGCGGGTTTCTGCTGCCATCGGTGTTGCGAGAGGGATCCAGTTCTTGCACAATGTGGCTGTTCCAGGCATTGTAAAGAACAATCTCAATATTGAAAATATTATGCTCGACAAAACTCTCACATCGAAAATCAGTGACTTTAATCTCCCTATGATATCAACTACCAAGAACGGGAAAGTAAGTTCAAATGTTTAGTGAAAGTTCCTCATTTGCCTAACCGACAGCTAAGTTGTAACCGTTCTTATTTTTCAGATATTCTCAGAATCTCCTTTCGCTGTCAACGAAGAAAATGATCTTGGAAGGTATGCTGTCCTTGCAGAAAGAAAGCGACATTTCCACTTATAAACTAGAATTGGATGTAGTTAATGGTCATCTAGATGGATAATGAATCTAATGATTAGGTGTTGGAACCCGATGAGATACCAGCCAACCATTCTTTCGGATAGAATGAGAATCTCATCAATTTTCTTGCCTCTGTAAACTAATACGATTATGATTCTTTCTGTCCACCAGTGCTCAGAGTGCAGAGCAAGGGGACACGGATGACATATATCAGTTCGGTCTAATTCTTCTGGAAGTAATCACAGGCAAACCAGCAGAATCCCAAAGAGAATTGGACTCCCTGAAAGCTCAGGTAAACCTCAAGTTCCATTTTCGCATCACAACAATGAATTAGACCAGCAAAATCTTGAAACGCCTCTATATCTCTTACGGTCTTACCAAAATTGTGATTCTAAATTTGCTTTCTCGTGTCGGTTCACAGCTAAGCGAGGCCATGTCTGAAGACCCTGACATGCTGAAAGACATGGCTGACCCGACGATCCGTGGCACATTTGCGGTGGATTCTCTGAGTACAGTGACCGAGATAGCCCTCAACTGCACGGCCAGGGTCCCAGGCGACCGGCCTTCCATCGACGATGTCCTCTGGAACCTGCAGTACTCCATGCAGGTCCAGGACGGGTGGGCGAGCAGTGAGAGCTTAAGCATGAGCGTCAAATCGCTGGCTTGAAGCCTTGAACACAAGGATGCAATGCTTTTGTACTGATGCATTCTTCATCCTGCGTATGTGTTCTACTTGGCTTGGATTTTGTTGTGTAAGAGGGGTAAATGCTGTTTGTTCCCGGTATATAGAAGTGAATTTTTCTTCTTTTTTTGTTGTTAGAAGCTGTAAAACTCAGCGCTATTAAAGTGGAAACCATTAGGCTTCAGCTCTACCAATCGTAGGCAAGCAGCCATTAGTGGCCACATTAGCATCTATAGCTGTCCCAAACGAAAAGAGGAAGATGAAGGGCTGGACAAAAACTAAAATAGAATAGATAAGGGCAATTACAATGGTTAGTGTGTATAGCAATGTCTAGAGAGGATTGAAGAGGAGAGATAGAGTATTTATTATGTGATATCTATAACAAATTTTCAATAGGTAGTGTGTATATTTAGTAATCCAAAGTCATTACTTATGCATGTGCTGTGATCTGGTGTGAGTAAAGCCACACACACATAGCATCAAATTGGATCTCGTATGGCGCAGGAAATCCAAAGTAGATCACTAATGCGCGCGCCAAAGAAATTGTTGGAGTCCCAGTGGCACTTTCGTGGTGTCTATACGTCTTGGTCTAATAAAAAAAATGATGTCTTGCTATCTCTTTCTTCTTTTAATGACCATCTACATCAGCCTTTTGTTCTCTATGTGGCATAGTATGGAAACTGCTTAGATATCGCTTACGTGGCCCATTGGGACTGCCCTAAGGGCATTTCCAGCAGAAGCTCTAAAATTTGGTCTCTATACATCCTCTCTAAATCACTATTTGCTCTCTATATTTTTATTCTTTCCAGTAGAGACTCCATTCAAAAAAACTAGAGGTTGACATAAAGAGCCTCCAAATTTAGAGACCAAGAGAGAAACTCTAAATTAAGAGACTGAAATAGAGACGAAGATGAGACTCTAAATATAGAGAAGATTCTGTTTTAGAGGCTCTACTAGAAATGCTCTAATAACACTAGAATATACTCTAGAATCCATTCAAATATGTCTTAACCATATGTCTTAATACCACCAGTAGATAACAGTGCATCATCGCAGACGAAAACTAAAAAGAAGCCACAACCATCAATCCAGAGGCAGGTACCAGAGAGCGGAGTAGGGACGCTACATGTCACAAAAAAACTAGCGACTCTGAAAGTCCTATTACGAATCCATTGGCCCATCGCTCAAGCACTCGACGGCGATGGCGCATCCTGATGCCGCAGAGCGTCCATGGCTTCACCAACTTTGTCCTTGAGATCTTCCGCGGACTCGATCAGGTTGAGCACCTCGGTCTTGTCCAGCTCAAGCAGCATTCTCGTCACCTTGCCAGCGTTTTCCGGCTCATATTGTTCGACCAGCGGGTACAGATTGTTGACCAGAATCTGCAAACCATAAACACAAGATCATCTGAACTCAGAAACTTACCCTTCGCTAAGATAAGATGGCAGCAATGCAATACCCAGGTCAAAAATTTAAAAAAAATCGAGTTATTGTGGTATTAGCAAATAGTACTACTTTTTTGGAAGTAGATGCTCTGCCATTCATTTAAGATAATAAAAGCATACACTAGGCAATACAAGATTCGACCAATCCAAAGTCTCACCCAAAAATACAGGGAAAAAAGTAGTAATTTGAGGAGCGATAGAAGTGTGGTTGTCCTTACCGATCGTTGCACCTCCGGGTCAGCAGAAGCTAGAGCAGTTGGAAGGTTGCTGCTGCTTGGAGTAGGTATTGGAGCACGGAGAGCGGCATCCCTTTGTGCGACGTTGTAAACGTCAAGTTGAGGAGGAAGCATAGGACTCGAGAAGCTCGGATGCAGCATTGGAGGGTAATTAACGTTTGGCATGTACCTGACGCGCTGGCTGGCATTTGGATGAAACATCTGCATGGCAAAAGCAAGGTGTGTCAAAGTGAAGTCAGGTGAAGTGAATTAGTTCCATTTAGGTGTTTTTTATAGCTTATTTGCTTATCTCTAATTATCGAAAATGCAAACTTTATGGTTTTTTGAGTCTTTTTTTTTCATCTGCAGGGCGCGTCTTAGAACTCTAAAAAACAAGTCCAACGAAGCAGGCCGAACTCTCCATTCTGCTTTAGAAGCTCGCAAAGTTTGGTTTTTCAGTAAATAAGAAGATAAGAATAAGGAGAAAAGCTATAAAGGACATCCGGTGCTCACAATAAGCAAGCAAAATCAAATATGATGCAGAAAGTAACAGCGGTCTAAAGAAGCCGAGCTTGATTCAAAGTAGAATTGCTCAATCACAAGCAAAAACATTAAAGGCTTCAATGCTCCACAATTGGCAGATGGAATTAGAAGATCAATTAATTTTCCTCTCATCTAGCAATCTGGACACATCACATGACTAAATGAGGCATGCTTTGTCATTTGAGGGTTGATACAAAAACTGAAAAAAAAAGGAATGTAAGATGCTGCTCATTAAGCAAAAAAAATACCTGATGATGCATTTCGCGGGGCATTCCTCCATGCCGAGCGCCCGGCCTTTGGCCAAGGTGCCTTGGCTTCTGCATGCTGAACGGCGGCATCATGTCGTGGGCAACAGGCCTCATTCCTGGGACGAAATGCTGCTGATACCCAAACCCTGCAGCTTGTGGTGGAATTAGGGCAGGCGCTGCCTGGCCGTAGTAAAACGGATGAGGAGCAATGCTTGGTGGCAACGTGGGTGTTATAGCTCCTGGGCTCTTAATGCCAGCAAAATATGCCTGGCAAAATAGAAGGTCAAAACATCAAACTCATGCTATGCGTTCGGAGAGAATTGTCGACACAACATGATTCGAATGTTGTAACATGTCTAACGCAACAACATTTGCAAAAAATGACTATTCAATAATATGTGAAATTCTAACATCTGAGAGTATATACCTGGATGACTCGTTAGCAGATGCAATGTTAAATATAAGCAGCAGGAGAAATATATTTTTGTAAATATTACTCATGAATTTTATGTGCAACGTTGAATATAAGAATTATGCCATCACTATCACACTTGAAGTCTCAATCATCTTAGCACAAGATACACAGCCACACAATCCCCAAAATTAATTGTTGAATTTTTAAGACACAACCTGTGGTACTTAATTGATCCTTGGCTGAGTCTCTGAAATCAATGTTGAATTTTTAAGACGCGCCTTGTGGTACTTGATCCAATGACATGCCTTGTAGTGCTTGATCCAATGATCTAGTGATCTCTTAGCTTTAATGGTAAGACGACGCCATCTGGTGATCTCTAAGTCTTAGGGGTAAGACAATGAATTTATCTAGACCATGTTTGATCTAATGACTCAGTGATCTCATACCCCCTAGTGTACCATCAAAGTGCTCATTGTTATTTCTAGTTTGTCATTGATTAATCCAGACAAAATGTATAGCTTTATACATTGATCCATTTAAGCCCACACAATTCACTAAACGTAAAAGTGATTCAGTCAAAAGGAAGTGACTAGCTATCAGCAAAAACCACCTAACTAAAAACTACAAAAGAACGGTCACAAGAACCATTAACACATTAACACTTACTGTTAGGATAGCTTTTCTTTCTTCCTTGCGTTGAGCTACAGCAACATATAATGGTTTCCCGCCAACAATCTTCCCATTCATTCCATAAATCTGCCAAATATTTTTTCACAAAATTCGAACAGTTACAACATAAGTGTGCAATCGAGTAAAAACCATCACCGCAACAGAAAAAATGGAAAAAAACAGAAAAAAAAAATCGAAGAATGCTTCTTACAGCATTGTGAGCAGCTTCAATAGAAGTAAATGATACAAATCCGGAACCCTTGCTCCTTCCATGTGAATCAAGCATGACCTAAAAAAAAGGCAAACATGATGAATAACAATGCTTGTTCTTAAGATGAAGAGTCAACAGTAAGAAAAAAAAAAAAGCAAACATGGCTAGTTCTTAAGATGAAGAGAGTCAACAGTAGGAAAAAAAAGCAAACATGGTGAATAACAATACTAGTTCTTAAGATGAAGAGAGTACAAAACATGGTGAATAACAATACTAGTTATTAAGATGAAAAGAATAGCATTTGTAGCGGGAAAGATTCCCAAGATGAAGAGAATAGTAACAGTCAGCATATGTAGAGAGAAATACCTTGCAAGACCCTATCTCGCCGAAGCCTTCAAACAACTTCCTAAGATGTTGTCCATCACTAATGCTATCATCTAGATTCTTCAGGTACAGGTTGAGCCCTTGATGCTTCTCGGGTTTCCCATTCAACTTTTTTCCTTTCAACTCGGCTTGTCTTTCTGCTCTTTTTTGAGCTTTGCCAACATACAAGACCATATCGTTGATGGATGTTCCGTTGAGATTTTCTATGGCAGTTGCAGCACTTTCTGGGTTCTTGAAGTTAACAAACCCAAAAGATCGTGACTTTCCAGCGGCATCTTTCATTACTACAGCACTAGTAATTTCACCAAACGGTGCAAATTCTTGACGCAGGTCATCATCAGTGAACTCTTCAGGCAAGTTTTTTACATACACATTTGTAAATTTGCTAGGTCCAACAATGCGTTCCCTCTCCTCGCGACACATGAAGAGACCAACAAAAATCTTTTTGCCATTGGCCAACATGCCATTGAGGCGGTCGATGGATTCCTTAGCCGATTCCTCGCTTTCAAACTGTACAAAACCATGCCCTTTCGATTGGCCATTGAAATCAGTGGCCACCTTGCACGAAAGGATGGTTCCGAAGGAGCAAAACATTTCATACAAACCCTTATTGTCAATGTTTCGCTCAAGATTTTTTATGAAAACGTTAGCATGTCCACTCTTCCGTAGGGTAGGATCCCTGTTGGAAAACATGACTCGGATGCACTTCCCATTGAGAGGGGCAAAATTCAAAGCTTCCAATGCACGGCTGGCTGCAAGCAATCATATACAACCAAGTTATAACAGTTATAAAGATGTTAATCTCAAAATGCAGTGAGGCAAACAAGCATGCATTTTTTCAATTACGAAATTATAAATTGACCATTATCAAGCTGTGTGCAAAAGTTATCAAACGGAACAGTGCAAAAAGCGTATTATCCGACAGAATTCTGTGCTATTATATTATATCTCTAGTTTATCTCTTTGAAAAAACTACATCTAGCCTGTTTCTCTTGATTAACTATCTGCATGCTTGGACAATCGGCACATGCACCAAAATTGGACAATCGGCACATGCACCAAAAATAGGATCATGAAGTGATTGATTGATCATGCAGTGCAGCAGTACAAAATAGCACGTTTCAACACTATTATTCGTAATTTTCTGCTGTTCAATTTTTGCCTAATCGCTACACACAATTGTCAATTTATAAAGGGAAAATTTTCTACGTGCCACTGCAAGCCCCTAATCCCCTCTGTGTCATCACTTAGTCACCTCTTCCCTTCGTACCATCACATTTGTATCTTGTTCCCCTATATGTCACCACCATTTGCACCATTAAGTGTCACTGGTAGGAAGCCTCCCATAATGCTCAAAATACCCCTTTTGCATTTTTTTTAGATTTAGAACTTTAAAACATTAATTATACATCCTCTGTTTTAACTCCAAATTGAATTATTTAAAATTCCTAAATTTTTTTAAAACCATGTTTTACTAGCTATTAATATCTAACATTTTTCTAATTTATGAGTTTTCTGGTATTTTGTTTTAACGAGAGATGATGCCATTTATTTTAAAACAACATGTCATATCCCAAAATTTTTAAATTTCAACTGTGCATTTGAGTCACATATAATTTTCTGAACCTACATAATTTTTCTCATGTTTTTATGAAATTTGTAGAATTTTTCAGGAATTTATATTATTTTCTATCACACTAAAAGGCAGGGGAAAACTCGTCCAGCACATATGGGATTGAGAGTTTCTCAGTGGCATAAAAAGAATTTCCCTTTTATAAAATGATGGAGCACAAAACGAAGTAGAGTTCTCTATCCCAATAACCTCAACTGACTAAGCCATATATATCAGAGGAAAACACCGAAAAATAGGAGCATCTCTGATCAATGGCAAAAGGAATTTCTGCAAAGGGAAAAATACAATTAGAAAAACCACCCCGGCTACCACAACTGATTGTCCATCACAACAGCTGATCTCGATCATCACATTGCTCATGAATGCAATCACAAGAACCCAAAACCCTCACTTTGATCAGGTAGAAAAGCTAACACAGTCGATCAAAACCTAGAGATCGATTACAACGAACGCCAATCTATGATCAAACCCTAAACAAAGCATTGAAACCCCGATAATCGAACCCGAACCCCGAGGCACGAGACACAGGCGACGGGGCAGACGATCGAGCTAGAGAGGAGACACTCACCGTCCTCCCGAGATTCAAAGTTGACGTAGCCGTAGCCGAGCGACGTGAAGCCGTCGACGGCGCGGCAGACGTGGACGGACAGGACGGGCGCGACCTGGGAGAAGAGCGCCCCGAGCTGCTCTTCCGCCACGTTCGCCGCGAGGTCGCCGACGTAAAGGGCCGCGCCGTCGGTCGCGTGCTCGATCGCCTCTCCGGCGGGCTGGGGAGCGGCGGGATGGCCAGACGGGGCCTCGATCGGGGGCGCCGGGGACGTCGAGAGGCTGGCCATTGCCAAGCACGCGACGCGACGGTGGCGGCGGCGACGACGCGAGACGGTGGGGGCTACCGTTTGCGCCAACGGCACGAGACGAGAGGGGCTAGGGTTTGCGGTTACGCTTACGCCTGCCTCTCCCGATCGCTCGAGCAGTCGAGCACTGGAGCGTCGCGTCGGCTTGCCTTCTTTTTTTTTCCTCTAATTTATTATAGGGGCCGCAGCCGCTTGGGCCCCGCTTGGCAGTGGCGTTGGGTGCAACGTATTGGTGTTGGATTGCGTGGAGGGGCCCAATTACAGTGGGACACGGCTGCGGTTGTACGTCACTCGGATGGAGCGAGGGGGGTTCAGTTTTTTACTTTTGGTTATGCACCCGACGATCAATGCGGCTAGCTTGCAGCGAGTAGGGAGTAGGGACTCCGATCCTACGTTGTTTCCACGGGTATATAGAAACAAGATCATTGACATCTTTGACCTTTTGCCGCTTCTAGAAGCAGAAGTGCTAAATTTGAGGAAATTAAGGTAAGAAATCTAGGGTGCTAGGATTGGTTGTTTGTTCGAGTATCTCTGTCAAGTCTTTTAAGTTTTTTTTTCCCTATATCCCCCTAAAACCTTAGTCTCTATCTTCTATCTTATATGTACAGTTACAATATCTCTATATTGCCAGCGCTATCTTCTGTCTCCAATATTATATTCTCATCCTCCAACAGCCATACGAACCACAGTTTATTTAAACAGGGATTTTCTAGCCGTATTTTGGTGCGTGTGCACAACACCGGTGGAATGCTGACACTAAATTTTCACTGTAGTAGTATGGTTGGGGCCAAATTTTATTTTAGTTTTTTCTACCATATTTTATGGTTGGACGTGCAGCACATATGAGGCATTTCTATGGTTCTACGTACATAGTAGCTTGCTTTGAATGGAACTTTAGACAATCTTCCCGTGAAAGGCACTTGAGCTGGGGATGGTTCCCTCATGGACACTACAGGAATCGCAGAATTTCTCGATAGCCAAAACCATCGAGATAGGTCAAGAAACCATCGGATATCCTTCTCTCGACGGTCGGCCGTCGACAAACGGCCTTCAACAAATAGTAGTCGAGAGAGAATGTCTGTATCGATAGCAACGTTCTCGACGGCTAACCATGTGGCTGTCGAGCGAGATGGAGAGACGGCGGGTTGGCTGTGAAACGGCTCCGTCTCTCTATCTCTCGACGGCCTAGAGGTAGTCGAGAGAGGCAATTCCCACAGGAACTGGGGTTAGATCTCTCGACGGCCAGGAGCGGTCGAGAGAGGGGGCCCTGGGATATCGCTGAGTCGACCTCTCTCGACGGCGGGCCCATGGCCATCGAGATACTTCGGGTCCAGGAGGATTTCCTAGACCCGCTCTGTCTCGACGGCCTAGTCCTGGTCGTCGAGAATAATCGAATTCCAGAAAAAAAAAAAAAGAACTACTAAAATGGCTAAACAAAATCAAAATTCAGCGGCTGCTGCCGCCCCAGCAGCACCTGCACCTGCACCTGCAAACCCAAAACAGCCCGAGCATTTCATAATTCCCCTACATTGCACAAATATTCATCCATAATCACATTTTCAAGCAAAAAACAAGCTATATAACACAAAATATAATCAAACCATGTCCATCCATCACATATATACATGCACAACCCAAAAGAACAAAACCCACAAGTCAAGAGGGTGGCGGGTCATCCCATAAGAAGCGCGTGTAGTCCATCGGCGTGCTCCCAGACCCGTCATCTCCCTCGTCGAAGTCGTCACGCCGAGCCGGAGCTGGAGCGGCCGATCCTGAAGTAGCACCAGGTGGCGGATGGCTCGACGAGGCCTACACATTCGCAAGACATTAGGTAAAGACTTGTACGGTAAAAAAACGAAATTAGATGGTCGTAGGCACTGTAACATCCCAAATTTTTAATAATTTAATTTGGCATGTTAAGTATTTTTAAATTCTCGTAATGATAATTTTAAGCAAATTTTAAATAATAATTCTAGTAGTGTTTGTCATTTATTCACGCTTAAGATGCTGAGCATGAGCCTTAATCCTTATTTCCTAATCCCTCCTAAATCATTATTTTCTAATCTCTCTCACATTTAGTTGCATGCATGCATGTCATTTATTTACTCTCTCTTACACAATTATTTGCATGCATGCATGACATGCTCTTGTTAACTCCTTGCATGCATGTCTCTCACTCTCCCGTACTCACTCTCTCACACACATTTTATTTACATGCATGCATGCCATTAATTCCTCCTCTTTCTTGCATGCGTACATGACATGTCTATCACTCTCCCGTACTCTCTCTCTCACTTATTTTCTTTGCATGCATGCATGGCATTAATTTTCTCTCTTTTTTGCATGCATGCATGACATTGATTTACATGCATGACATTGATTTACATGCATAACATGTCTCACTCTCCCGTACCCTCTCACTCTCTCTCTCACATATTTTCTTGCATGCATGCATGGCTTGTCAACTCACTCAGATGTCTTTGCATGTCATTGCACACAGATGCTTAGCTTCTTCTTGCATGCCGCCTTATTGCATGCATCTCTGTTGCCCCTCTCTCTCCCCGCTGTCTTCTCACTCACTTCCTTGCCTGCATGTGAGTGTGTAGATAGCTCGTCGTTGCTCTTAAAGCCAAGCCAGTGCATGCATTGCTCCGCGCGCATGCATTATTGACTAACTGCTGCGGTCGTTGTCGTTGTCGCGTCGCGCTGCTGATCGCCAGCACCCTGCAGCCCCCTCCATTTTGAGGTGAATGATACCATGATCACCGTCGCACACTTATATTTGGACCATTGAGGTTCCATTTTTCGCCGCCCTTGTTTGGCAACACAAACTTGCCGCCATCGGCTTCGGTCAGTATCGTCAGTTCTCTTCGTGCCACTGCGCCTCGGGTTCTCCTCTCATGTTCTGGGTTTGGCTGCAGGACACTGAACCGTCTCGCCGCTGTGTCGCGTCGGTCTTTCGGTGCCTGACCGTTTGGGGCTGCGCGAGAACCCCTGAACCCCGGTGAGCACCCCATTCGGGTAGCTCATGTCCATTTAGTCGAGCTGTCTCCGCTTAATTCGGAGACCCGGTTATTTATTAAAGATTCTGTTAGCATGTAGCTTTAGGACTAGTCTATTAGTTCATCATCGCATGTGGATCTTCTTTTAAAAAAATAAATAAATAAAAATAAAATAACAAAATCCATTTTAAAATAATAAAAATATTATTATTTGTACTGGTAGCCTGATTGTGTTGTGCTTGGTTTGTTTGGCATATTCACGCGTCTTGTGATCGCTTTCTGTCGAGAAGGACGGCCATGAGGGCACCACCGCCGAGGAGTACCGCTACCAGATTCCTGAAACTCAAGGCAGGTCCTTTGACGCATATTGTCTATAGCCTATTTTTATTAAAAAAGTTTTATTAGGAATTTATAAATGTGCATGCTAGTTTCAAAAATATTAAAACTAGTTTAATAGTGATTAGTTAGACCAATTTAACAGTATTGCTATAATAACCAATTAATATAAAACTAGGTGTAGCTAGATTAATTGTTATCTACTTTCCATTGGACTTAGGTTGTTTAAAATGAAATGCCCGCAAAAAAAAAATCATGTTATATTTCATGTTTACTGGAAATGTCTTTATAAACTTGTTTGGAAAAAATAGGCATCGGAGGGACACGATGCCGGGTATGGGTGTTCTTATTCTTCTCCCCCTCAAATATTCCGACTAGGAGAAACTTTCTGCCAGTGGGTGCTTTCATGCACCGTGTTGGTGCTTTCTAACACCGTGGATTTTGTAAATCGAGGCTTAAAAACTATTCCCTCCTAGTCTAAGTATTGTTCATCCTATAAACCTATGAGCCTAGCTTTACAATACAACCTCGGGTCCTGGTATGGGACAGGCCTGGTTCCCGGTCCTCTGGCTCTGTTGCGACCTCCTGGTGGGAAGCAATCGAGTTAGAGCCCGAGGACTTTGTGGCTGAACGCTTCGGCGGGAAGCCTCTCGAGGGTAAAGTGTACCCCCTCTGTAGAGATAAAACTGTCATAACAGCCGTGCTCGTGGGTATGAGCGCCAAAGCGAGTGTTCATATGGTAGCCACTTCTTTTATGAAAATTGGGGGTTCTTCTAAAATAATTTGGCAAAGGACCACTGTTTCAGATTTTACTATTGGGACCCGTCGTGAAACGATGGTGGTTCCGAACTTAGTACGTCGACGGGTGGCCAGAACAGTCCCATTGGCCGAACGACCAAGCCAGGGAGCATGGTTTGCCAGGGGTCAATCGGAACAGTTTCGTCTGGCCGAATGACTGAGCCGGACATGATTGGAGCCCCTGAAAATGATGTTTATTTAAAACCGTAATTTTTAACTCACTAGGAAAAATTATCCAAGGCTTTTTCTGCAAAAACACCTAAGCCACCCTTGTACAGAGCTATCATGCCGTTCACGTCCTTTCCCCTGCTGAGTATTAGTACTCACCCCTATTTTCTTTTAACTCACTAGGAAAAATTATCCAAGGCTTTTTCCGCAAAAACACCTAAGCCACCCTTGTACAGAGCTATCATGCCGTTCACGTCCTTTTCCCTGCTGAGTATTAGTACTCACCCCTATTTTCTCCCCCTCTTTTAAAATTTCAAAAGGTGAAGAGGTAGGATTTGACTCCGAGGCAGATGACGAGGACTACAACGAGTCGGACTACAGGAGTCTTCTAGGAGTGAAGCTTAGGGTCTGCTCCTCTGCATAAGATGCTGTGGGATTCTCAGATCAAAGAGTAGTCAGATTGTGTGTTTAGCCCGTGATTTCCGCTGTGTACTCTGTGGTTCAGCCTGCGTGCTGACATGTATGTAAAACAATCGGGACGAGTTCCCCGACCTTGTACCTTGTATAATTATGGCAATGTATCACTCTGTTTGATAACTGTGTGTACTAGCGATGATTCTTGGGACTAGTACATCATGCATAGGAAGGGTTCGGTCTTTTACGGCCGGGTCCGATAGGCACTTACCCCAACAAGTCTCGATGCCACCTACAACGCGAGGATCCTTGAGATCATCTCTTCCTGTGCCCGCCTCTGCTCCTCCCGCTGCCGCCGCTTCTCCTGCTCCGTCCTCAAGCTCGCTTGCAGCGCCTCTGTCATCTGCTGCTGCTCCTTCAACCTCTCCTCGTTCTCCCTGCGGACCCGGGCCTCAAAATCGCGGCAGCTCTTGGTGATGCCCTGAGAGGCCCAGACCTCGGGCATGTAATCCTACAACCTACAATTAAGAATAAGGACCGTGGTCAGTTTTTGAAATCAATGGTTTTAAACATATGACACGTTAGATAGTAATTAGCTCACTTGAGGTGGTCCCCTCCTATCGCCAGCCTGCCGTGCGCCTTGCCCCCCAGGTGCTTGTGGATCACCACAGGGTCGAGAGGCGCGTCCTCCTGGAAGCTTTCCGTGCCGTGCTCCTGAGTGTATGCTTCTCGGTCGCGATCCTGCGTTGTTTCGAATTAAACTAAGAAAAACTACAAATCTACTCATAATGAAAGTTTTCGTTGACACTTACCATCTTCTCTTGCGCGTGGGGTCCATCACGGGCTGGGTGCCGGGCTGCTTAGGCTTCGATGTGTGGGCCTTCTTCCAAATGTCCAACACGGCGGGCACCACCCTGGTACTTAGCGCCTACAATAGGGGAAAAACAAGTTTGCCAAAAAAAATAAAGTAAAGAAGAAAATAGAGCTTACCATTTTTTTCTTGAGCTGTGGAAAGGACCACTTCCCTATGGCCTTGTAGTAACACTTGGAGGCCTGGTTCTGCTTGGCCTTAGCAGACTTGTCCGGGAACTCCCTGCTCGCCCACATCTCGCCTAGAGCCCTCCATGCCGCCTGGTGGTGTGTGGCCCACTCAGACGGCACTCGGGCGTACTCGTCGGCCTGCAAGTACGTCCTGTGGGCCTCGGAGGTGCTGATCCGCTCCTGGCGCTCTCTCCTAAAATTACAGGCAATTCACAGCTGTACAAAAAGTACATACCAATTTGCAAGATTTATAGTGACAGTTGCTTACCTGTTGAACTCCTCCACCGCCAAGATACGAGCGCCATACATCAGGTCCTAGACCTTTTGCTTCGTGTTCTTGTCCAGGACAGGCTTGAAGTCTGTCTCAGTCAACCCCCATGTGGGGATGGTACCTAAGCTGAAATTTCACAAATGAAGTAAATTAGCAAGATGATAACAAATCAAAAGGTAAAGTCGATTAGATAGACTTACCCAGAAATCTCTCAGGCAATAGGTGGCGGCGGTCGAGGTCCCATGGGGGGCAAGTTTGTAGTCCTCCCAGCTATACGTTGGCCTGGTGACGTCACCTACAGTCACCATGCCAGGTTAAAACTTGCAGACCAAATCCCCTAGCATGTAGCCCTACTGCTTCTCCACCGTCGACATATTGCTACAAAGATTAAAAACATGTTAACAATTTTACATATAAAAATATGATATTGAAGCAAGGCTTTTCAACATACCTATCCCCATCGATCATAATGGTGATCCTCGAGGTAGGGTCTGTCGGGGCACTGGGGACCTTGTTCTGGCCCCTCTTCTTCCTAGCTGCCTGCGACCCACTTGCCTGGTCGGCCCCAGACCCCTCAGTGGGCACCAGCTCCTACCCAGTCCCCTGGCCAGACTCCTGCGCCTGGGTGCCGCCCTGTCCAGAGCCCTGCAACTCCTCGTACTCCTCCATCTGGTCATCCAACTCCTCGTCTGTCATGGGGGTCCCGACAAATTGTCGTCAAGATCAAGGCATCCTGCACATAAATGGAAAGTTAGTAACACAGTTTAAAAAATTAAGCACATATATTAATGGAAAGCTAGTAACATTTAAATAAATCAAGCAGATATACAAATAATTTAAGTGCATATGCTATGAAGTTTTATCAAATTCTATGAAATTCTTACAAATTCTACCAAATTCTTGCAAATTCTATGAAATTCTATGAAATTCTTGCAAATTATAGAAAATTCTATCAAATTCTAGCAAATAAATCAAGCAGATATATAAATAACTTAAGTGCATATGTACCATCCACTAGAAGTAATTTGAATCAACATCGTCCGGATCGTCCGTTGACGGTTCGACGTCATCGGTTTCATCCTGAGCATCGTGTTCCTCTTCGACATCGTCCTCCACTATGGCATCTATTCTGTCTAGGTCCAGGCTAATGTCGATCATAATTTTCCCCTTCAAGCTTTTTTCTTGCATCGGTCTATCATCGGCTTCATTGAATGCACTCTCATAGTCATCGGTCGTCGGTATAGGCAATCTTCCTGGCCGTCGAACCTTGTACACAACCCACCATGCCTCTAACTCTTTCTTTGTAGTACATGGATAAGGTAGGTAGTAAACTCATTCGACTTGGTTAACGAGAATGAATGGATCAAACCCTTTAAGTCTAGAGCTATGTTTGACCTCGACTAAACCAAGCTCATCCCGATGTCGTATGCCATTGGTAGGGTCAAACCAATCACAACGGAAAAAAACCACCGAGAGCTCTTTGCTTCCATCGAAGACCAGCTCGATTATCTCCTGGATGATGCCGTATTATTCGACCCCATCAATCCCCGAAACATGACACAGCTGTTTACCGATCGTAGATTAGGCTTGGGACGCTCGGCAGGTGCAGACCGAAAGCGAAACCCATTGATATCGTAGCAGCCATACACGATCACGAAATGCTTGCATCCACACGACAAAACCCAAAGATCATTATGAACGTTAGCATGGTGAGTGCACTGCGTGATAGATACGGAAAAGAGTTAAAAAAAACCAAGATAAGAAGTCATCGAACACAAGAGAAAAGATCAAAGGCACTTACGTGTATCCAGAACCAAGCTAATAAGTCATCACGACCAGGTCCGACACCTTCTTCCATCAACTTGCGGAGCTGAGCTGCATTGGGTTCACCCCTACCTCTCCATTTGGCTTGTACAAATTGCCGCTGCATGTCTTCCATTTCGTCCATGTTGTCGAAGGTATATAACGACGCAGTAACCCTTTCTTGTCTTGTGTGCTCACGTCTTGTACTCTATCCGACCGAAGCACCTAGGACTTGGAACAGCTTTAGGTCAGAATCGACCGTACGGCCAACGGTGTTATACCTCGGAATTTTTATGTTTACGTTGTTTTCCCTCGTCAGGTATTTATTTGTGAAAGTTGGAGATCTCTTGGATGTAGCAACCTCTGCGATGGAACCTTCCACCTGGGCCTTGTTTTTCACACTTGCTCGAACGCTCTTCAAACGTCGTTCTAGGAGGTACATCCATCGATACTGCACGGGTCCTTCGAGCTTTGCTTCTATAGGCAGATGGACAAGCAGATGCTGCATTGGATTGAAGAAACCGAGGACATATATCTTTTTTAGCTTGCAGACGAGTACAACTATATCCTCCTTGAGCTGCAACTCTCTTCCCTCTTGATCTCTTTAGCACACAATTTTCTGTAGAAGTAACTTAGCTTTGCAAGGGTTTTCCATATGTCATCGGGGACGTACCCACGAAACACGATGGGTACTAGGTCCCTCATGAAAATGTGGTAGCCATGGCTCTTCATATCATGTATCCTTCCATGAGGAATGCTCACGCCTCAACCAAAACTTGATGCATATCCGTCGGGGAATTTAAGCTTCTCTTGGAACCAAAGGAGAACCTCTGTCCTCTGTGCTCTAGTGAGACAGTATGGGGCCTTTGGCCTCTTCGTCCGTCCTTCTATCATGTCCATTGACGACCGATTGCATATCATCGCGCAATCAAGACGTTCTTTCATATTGTCTTTTGTTTTGTCGGGAATGTCAAGGTTTGTGCCAAATATGGCCTCTGCAACATTTTTCTCCTGGTGCATCATAACGATGTTGTGCGGTAGCAAGTCTTGGGCATACGGGAGAGAGTACAATAAACACGTGTGTGTCCAATTATGCGAGACCTTGTACCCCTCGTACATGTTGTTCCTCCCTTCGGCCAGGCTGTTCTACTAATCATTTATTTGTTGTATTCCTAAACGGCCACGCTTTTGTTCTTTGACCACCGTGTTCTAGCGGAACGTGGTCTTCTGTTTGGAGAAATCTCCGGTGACAGTCAAAGCAGCAAGTCTTGCCATCATTCAACAGCTGGAACGCCTGTGTATCATCCATGCATATTGGACAAGACAGCTTCCCATGCGTGCTCCAACCCGAAAACATGCCATACGTGGGGAAGTCATGGATTGACCACAAATACGCCACCCTCATGCGAAAATTGCTGTTCGTTGATCGGTCGTAGGTCATTGCCCCTCTTCCCACATCTCCTGTAGCTCCTTCACCAAGGGACTCATAAAAAGATCCAAGTGTTTCCCAGGATTCCTCAGACCGGGTACGATTAGAGATAGGAAGATGAACTCCTCCTCCATAAGGAGAGACGGAGGCAGGTTCAAAGGGATCGCGAAGACCGGCCAACAAGATTACGATTGGGCGTTCAAATTGAACGGAGTGAACCCATTGGTCGCAAGTGCCAGACGCACGTTTCTTAGATCGACCGTGAAACCTGGATGCTTTTGATCGAAGTGCTTCCAAGCTTCTCCATCCGACGGATCGACTATAACATCATCCCTCAGCCGTTTTGCCTCCTTCTGACATCTCATCTGCTGCGATATCTCCTTTGTCATGAAACACCATTGAAGGCACTTTGTCAATGGGAAGTAGCGCAACACATTCCTCGGCACACCTGACTGCTTAATATTACCATCTGCATCGATCGTTTTCACGAATCTTGACTCTTCACAACGATCGCACCTTGCCTTTTTTTGTCTTCCTTGTAATAGAGCATGCAATGGTTGGGGCAGTAATCTATCTTGTCGTATGGCATTCCAAGTCCACTAATGAGTTTCTTCGACTCATACCAGTTCGATGGCATCTTGTATCCTTCAGGGAGGACGGAACACCACAAAGCCAAAATCTCGTCAAAACAGTTGATAGAGAAATTGAACTTAGACTTCAACGCCATCATACATGATACCGCTGACAATTGGGTTACCGTGGTTTTCTTGTGCAACGGCTCTTGGGCGGATGACAGAAGGTTCAGTAATTCAGACACGGATGCGAAGGACTCTTCTTCCTCGAAATGGTGGCTGTAGTCCTCCATCATGTTCTGCATGCGGTTGATTTCATCGAAATCTTCAACTGGATCAGCTGGCGCATCCCGAACCCCCCTCGCCGTGGTATTCCCATCTATGATACACTGCCTTGAACCCAATTTTGCACAAATGCAACTCCATCTTGTCCCAAGATCTCTTTCGACAGTTAAGGCATTGAGCGTATGGACAAGTCACATGCACGACATTAGGGTCGAGGGTCGCCTTGAAAGCACGACACACGAATTCACGAGTCTTCTCGTACCATTCATCGGTGTGTTGTCCATTCTACTACCAACCATCGTACATCCAACTCCTGTCTTCTTCCATTCCTTTTCAATCTATATACAGATCAGGTTACACAAGAATTGGGGAGGCCTCTAAACTCACCCACAAATGCCGGTTTGATTATGACTGTTGTGGGGCCCATGGATCCGAGATTAAATTTTGGCAGCATACGCTTAGGTTCCCCTAGTGCAACGATGGTCAGGGTGTCGTTTCTGGCTCCCCAACACTTATGTTATGCATCGGAGAACCTTATAGGGTCATAATGTCGAAATCTCGTCTCGAAAACCATGGGTACCACAACGCGTCGTAACCAAACCGGTATTCGCAGGTTGTCCACTGGGACGCCAGTCGCGACAGTCCACTGGATAGTTCGGGAACACTTTCCACTTCTCGTAATGGAGCCGGACAAATCACCATCCAACATCCTTACGGTCTGTGACATTCCCAAACGGGTGACATACGGCTCGGTGACATCTTATACCAAATTAAAAAAAATCATGACAATTTATACTGTTTTGTAGCAATTCCCTGCAAACTACATCTATTCATAGCAAATTCGACCAATATACAAAAATTTCTAGCAAATAATACAACTTTCTAGCCAATCCTACCAATTTATAGCAAATTCTATCAAATTATCATAAATTCTTGCAAATTCTAACAATTTCTATCAAATTCTAGCAAATTCTATGAAATTCTATCAAATTCTAGCAAATCTATGAAATTCTTACAAATTCTTGTAAATTCTTGCAAATTCTATCAAATTCAATCAATTTGTACCAATTTATAACAATCTGTACCAATTTGTCACAATTTCTAATATTTTCTATCGAATTATAATTATTTGTCACAATTTCTATCAAATTTACAAAATTTACGCAATTTTCAGCTAATTGCTACTTTGGCATGCACTTAATTACGGAGATTAGTCTCAACCGCATGAGTGACCGTCGAGACTAATCTCAGAAAATAAAGAAGGGGCGCAAAATTTATCTCGGCGGCAATGGTGACAACGACGACGGTGGGTGCCCGTAGCAGGTACCTCCTCCACTCCTCCTACTTCTTCTTCTCCTCCTCCTCCTTCTCCCGATTCCTTCTTCTTGCTAGCCTCGGCTCCTCCTCCTCCTACTCTTCCTCCTCCTCTCCTTTTTCTCCTCTCCTCCCAAGAACAAACCTTGGGGCGCGGGCGCGGGAGGCAAGCGGCAATGCGAGGAGGCAAGGTGGGAGGCAAGCGTTGAGGCGACGGCAGAGCAGGGCAGCAGGCGCGGCAGCGGCAGTGGGAGGCAAGGCGGCGCGGCGTGGTGGAAGGCGGCGAAGGCGGCGACCAGGACGGCGAGCGGTGCAGCGGGAGTAGAGGTGGCGGCAGCGGCTCTCTGTGGGCTCGGGACTTGGGCGTAACGCCCAAATCCCGAGCCCATGGCGTTCATATGTTGTGCCCTCTCTCGATGGCCTAACTTAAGCCGTCGAGAGATGGGATCTCTCTCGATAGCAGCGACGTCTGTAGACGTCGAGACAGATTAGGCAGACCGACACCCTAGCTTCCATGGGGCTTTATCGATGGCCCAAAAGGAACCGTCGAGAAATGTGCATCAGGCTGCTACCAGTGGGTGGGTCTGTCTCGACGGCCCATTGCAAAACCGTTGAGACAAATAGTTTTTTGAAAAAAAAGGAGGAGCTCGCAGCAATCGAGCGACCGCGCGGGTGATCAGCCACGAGCTCCACTGCCTTAGCCAGTGCGTCCTTAGGTGTGTCTCGATTTGTAAGGGAGCGTATTTTTTTTATTAGCTCCTGTCGACCACGCGTGGCTCTTGAATAGGTCCGGTAGGCCATTTATCTCGACAGTCCGATTCAAGGCCATCGATACATATCTGTCCAGGGATACTTTCGGCCTAGCCATCAAGACAACCCTTTCTCGACAGCTTCAGCTAACAACCGTTGATAGAGGTCCATCTATTTCGACTGTTAGGCTTGGAGCCGTCGAGATAGATGTTTAACACGACGGCCCCCCTTATTGGTCCACCGATGGTTAACCCCGGCTGTTTTCAATTTTCTAAAATAATATATCGATGATATTGACCGTTACCTTTGATTATATTGCTCCATATGTGAATTAGCATGTATAAAAAAATCCAAAATTTTTTTAGTTTTCGAACTATCGAACCTTTTCTAATCGCCTTGATCGAGCCAACGGTGGGATTCAGTGTCTATAGACGTTCCGAAGCAATCCCCTCTAAATTTATCGGTTTCATCCCACAGCCACATGAATCATGCCAAACCATTTGAACAATACAAACTCTACATGGTGCCATGTTCAAAACTTGAATTTTCCTTTAATTTTTGAACAATTCAAATGTTTAAAGTTAAATCAAAACTATTTTCATGTTTAGGACACATATACGCGTCTTATACTTTACTAAATCAAAATTATTTTAAATTTTAAACAATTTAAATCTATAAGAACTATTTTTCTAAACATTGCAATGTCTAGGTTCATGATTACAAGTCGTATAGGGCACCACATGAATGAATTTGGAAAAATTTGTCAAAAGACAATCTCTCTCGACGGCAGAGTACAAGGCCGTCGATGCAAGTTGGCCTGGCCCACTTGACAGACACAGGCGGCCCAGCCGATCGGTCTAGGCTACCAAGGAGCTGTATCAACAGTCCTAGCTGAAACCGTCGAGACAAATAGTTTTTTTTTAAAAAAAGGAGGAGCTCGCGGCGATCAAACCCGTGACGCAGGTGATTAGCCTTGAGCTCAACTCCCTTAACTAGTGCGCCCTTAAGTGTTTCTCGACATGTCAGGGTGCGCATGGTTTTTATTAGGTGCTACTGACCACCCGTGGCTCTTGAATGGGCCCGGTGGGCCATTGATATCGACGGTCATATTACCAACCGTCGATACAGCCTGCGTCCTAGGTTGCCTCTCAGCGCGGCCTTTGGCTTTGGTCTACCCGCCAACGCGCCCATTCGTTTTTTGGTTTCCTACTCTCATTGTATCGACCGCTTCATATTAGCCGTCGATAGAGACTAACGCTGTGATTGGATTGTTGCGGTGCCGTGCGGCTGGTCGTGTCCATATCGACGACTACTGTTGAAGCCGTCGATAAAGGTTCAGTAGCTCGACGGCTTGCTCATAGCCATCGATAGAGATTAACGGTATTGACGGTTGTCCTGTGGCCGTCGAGAAAGATTGGTGTGGTCAGCTTTCGCTGCAATTCCTGTAGTGGGGAAAGCCTTTGGCTTGCCTTTTCTGGAAAGGATGATGGCCTATATAATGGGGTGGTACATGACCTATACAGTCACTCCATCTCCTCCTCCTTCCACTGTTGCTTTCAGAGAGAGATGTCCTTCCCATGGAACTTTGCTAAGGAGCCAGTGATGACTCGTCATCCTCAGATGACGACGATGTGGCTGCCTTTGCAATGTTGGCCCATACTAAGATGGAGGAGTGAAATAGGCGCCGTCATAGAGGCTCCGTTCCTAGCCAGCGCACCATCGACCGTCAGCTAGGGGTGCAAGAAAAACTCGAGACTGGCAAACTATTTGGGCTCTGCTTGATCCCCCAAACTAGCTCAAACCGAGCCTGTCCATAAGCTCGCAAGCCTGATCGAGCCGAGCTCGAGCTTCGTCGAACTTTATTTTTCTATATAGGATCATATTTTATGGAGTGTACTCGAGCGTGAGCTTCATTCGGGCTTATTCGAGCTTCATCGAGCCTATTTAAACTTTATTTTTTCTTGATAAAATCATATTTAATTGATTCTACTCAAGCATGAGCTTGAGCTTTGTTCGAGCCTACTATAGTTTTTCATTTTTTAACACAAGTTATATGTTATCGAGCCTAGACGAGCCAAGCTTGAGCTTACTCGAGCTTTGTTCACGCCAAGCTCGAGCCTACCTCAAAGATTGAGCGTCAACCCGAGCTCGACTCGAACCTTATCGAGCTCGAGCCTAGCAGGATAGGCTCGCTTGAGCTCGACTCGGCCATAGGAGGGCCATGTGTAGCCCATGGGAGACTATTTCGCCAACCCACCTGTTTACAACAAGACACTCTTCCAACGAAGGCAAGTTGCACACTGAAATTAGAGTTGAAGTATGTAGGCCGTAATTTGGGAAGGTCTAGTTGCGTCTATGTTGTAGGTTCTAGATGAGTCGCCGTCTATTCCTTCGTATCGTCGTTGTGATAGTGGCATGTGTCCTGTATTTCCAGTAGAAATGGAATGGCACGAAGACCCTTGGCTTGCATCCTCTCGTGGAGATCACAGCGGCACTCCGAGTGATTGAATATGGCAAAGTGGCGGACTCAATGGACGAGTACCTCCAGATCGCCGAGACCACCACCCTATATAGCACTAAGAAGTTCGTGAAGGCCATCGTGAACATATTCGGCGACGAGTACCTATGGGCTCCTACCGTAGAGGACTTGGCTCGGCTACTTGTGGAGGGGGAGCGCCGAGGCTTCCTAGTAAACTAATTGGTTATTTGGTCATATCCAAACCATGCCACACATTGTGACAGCAAAAGTTAGTCAGGTTTGATGGAGTTAGATTCAAGTTTGATTATTAGCCACAAAAAGTGTGGCTTAACTAAGTTTTGTATTAAGTTGCATGCGTTGACCAGTTTATTCAAAAGCCTAAGTTGGTGGAGCAAGGTGGGAAATTTACTTCAACATTCTTCTCACGTGAAATAGGAGCGGACGACAATTATTAACTGTGTCTATCAGGACTCGAACTCAAGGCCTCTCGTTTTGATACCATATTAAGTTACATGCACCAACCAGTTCACCCAAAAGACTAAGCTAATAGAAAAAAAATGAGCATTTCACTTATACTTCCAATATTTTGTATTTAAAATAGTGTAGCAAAGTTGTCAAAGCTAGCTAAAGTGTGGTTAGCAATTTCATAAACTAAATTTAGACAATTTTAGTAAATCACTTATGGTAAATCGTACCAAGTTAGGACACAAACCTAACGGACACAAATCTCCTCGCCTCATCTCACCTAGAATTAGTACTCTCCCCTCCCTTCCCAGTTCTTAATGAACAAACCGACTTCACGGGGCCGAACAGATGACCACGAACCACCCACCCATACACCAAAACCGGCCCACTAACGACCCTCGCGGGCCCATAAAGCGCGCGACTAGGTCCAGCAGAAAAGAGTCCCCTCTCCAACGCATGGAGTCCCGCGCTAGAAGTGAGGCCCGCGAGCGCGCGGTCCATGAAAGCTCGAGTCCCAGTCCCAGTAGCCAGGAGGGGAGCGACAGGGCGACAGAGCCGAGTGACAGTAGCAGCCAGCTGATCGCGCGGCGCGTACATGTACGTGTACATGGGGCATGGCAGAGCCGACGGCGACGACTACGGGCTTCCATCCCGCTGTCGGCGGCGAGGGAGCACGGCGACGGACGCGCCGGGGAAAGGCGTGGGCGAGTGTGACCGGCCCTGTCTGCACTCCCCTACTGGTCCTCTCTTCCCATCGCGGCCGGACAGGCGGAGCAGAGCAGAAGGGCGAGTACATCCAGCGATCGTTCCAGGCTCCAGCTGCACTTGAGTTCTGACTGGGATTCAGGAGGGGTCCATCCGTCCATGGCATGGTCCATGCTGTCCCCGTCTCACCTGGGAAGAACGCCATGTGACGACTGATGTGAGGGCTCGGAGACAGGAGGGGATGAACCAGCAGCAAGAAGACAAATCGGTGCTTCGCCGTAGGCTTTTCGTTCGTAGGGATGCCATGCCATTGCCAGTGCAGCTCTGGCAAAAAAAATTTCTCTGTCATTGCGTAGCAGCTGTGGATTAAGCCCCTTCGTCCCGATCAGTTGGTAATGTTGACCAACAATTAGTTAGTTCTGTGCAATTGCTTCACGGCGACAGCTACGGGCTGGTGGAAAGAAGCCGAGCTTGGGTTAGCTTGGTTAGTCTGGTAGGGTGGATGACCGAGGAAGAAGGGTCAGTTCACGCTCGTTTGCAAATAAGTTGAGCCAAATACCGGCTATTACATATAGTGGGGAATTCAGGCTTGGCTCGATCAAGCTAGTTGTGAAATGAATGAGCCGAGCCAAGCTCATTTTTTTTTGGCTACGTGGTCTGAATGAGAAGTCAAATACCTAGCTCATTTTGGCTCATCTGCAAAAGAAATAAAAATAAAAATCCTTGTTTACCCTCACCCACCCCAATTCCTCTCTAGCACACGTTCCCCCATCTCTTCCCTAACCTCAACATGCCGAGTTGCCGACATTGCCTTGGCTCCTATCTCCTTCCTCTTCCCTCGTCCTAGCACCATTCCTCTTCCCTCACCGTAGCACCACCCCTCGACCCATCTCCTCCACCTCCCTCCATAGCTCTGCCCTCCCCTCTCATCATGCACTTCCATTCTCTCTCACCGCAACACCATCCTCTCGTCTCTATCTCCCTTGTCCTCCGCATTCCACGGTGCTGCCCCCTCGCTGCTTCTCCTCCCTCACCACAGTGCACCCCTTCACCCTCCGACCCTCTCTCTTGGCCCTAAGAAGGCCAGAGAGGAAGCCCCTCTACCACCGTATCTTGCACCGATCTCCCTCAGGGCGGCGTGGTTGTCGACTACCTCTCATCTTCCCCACAACTAGTGGCCAACTCCTCTTCCTCCTCTTTTTGAGCTTGCGACCTTTCCACAAGCTGAGCCGAGCCGACCTAGGTGGTCAAACAAGCCAGCCTTGCCCATCCTCCTCATCTTGGGCTCACGAGCTATCCACAAGCCGAGCCGAGTCGGGCGGCCTCGCACGAAGTCAGGCTCTTTCTACCCCTACCCCTAGTGTGGATGAACGTTGCTTGCAGCTGCAGTCGCAGCTCATTTCAAAGATCAAAACGACTAACTGAAAATGCACAGGTGGATGTATTGCAAGAACAGCAAATAACTGAGAAATTTTCCATTCAAGTTTGCCACAATGAGCTGCAACGCCATTGGAAACTGTACAATAATTCCCTAACCAAAGCTAGCTAGGCACCTTTCTTTTCTCATGTCAAAACCCTACTGCTCCTTTCTCCCTCTCATGAATCCATTTCTCCCTCCATTTCCTCTAGCCTCTAGCTGCATCACTGAATCCACCAATCCAGTACAACAATGCTCTGCTGCTGCCTCTGCTCCAGCAAAGCTAAATCCAAAAGGGAAGCTACTGCAATGTCCATGTCAGGCTTGCTGGCTGCCGGGCTTGATGAGCGGCTGCTGCGACGTCTTGCTCCACTCCTCCGGCGGGCTCTTCACCTCCTTGAGGAAGGCCACCACCTCCTTCATGGTGGGCCGCTCCGTGGGCGCCGTGTTCACGCAGAAGATGGCAATGCCCAGCGTCTGCAGCATCTCCTGGATCTGCTGGTCCGGCAGGCCGTGCAGCTTTGGGTCCAGGATGTTCACCGCCGGCTCATAGCTCCCCATCTTCTTCTTCGCCCACTCCACGATGTGCAGGCTCTCGCCGACCATCGGCTCAATGGCGCTCCGCCCGCTCAGGATCTCCAGGAGCACCACGCCATAGCTGTACACGTCGCTCTTCTCCGTAATGTTGCTAGTGTAGCCGTACTCTGAAAACGAGAAAGATCAAAGATGTCAAACCATTCCGCCCTAACACTAATCCATGGCACAAAATGAATTTTTGTATTGCTACTTATATTGTGCATACAATGTAATATTGTGGTAAGCATTGGAAGCAACAGTATTAATTCAACATGCTTCAATGGACAAGGATGCTTGTGATGTGAGAAACTACTAGCAGCTAGATTACTGTATAAGGACAAGGTCAGTTAATGGCTAGTCAGAGTGATCAATTCACCTGCTTAAGCCACAAGCAATTTGAGGATCATGGTCATCGATGCAAAACCAGGTTAAGATTACTACACGCAACTACAGGTCAAAGATTCTTGCTTAGGTAACTGCATTAAATTACTGAAAGAATCATTGAGCTGTGGCATTAACTGATGTTGCTGGTCTTGTACACTACTACATGTCTTAGATGTCTACATGTCTAAATGTGCTGAAGATTGAAGAAACTATAACAGCTAGGGAAATGCAGATTAGTAGAAGAAATCACTTGCCTGGAGCAATGTATCCATAAGAACCGGCAATGCGCGACATGGCATTATGATAATTGGGGGAGTTCATCAGCTTGGCCAGCCCAAAGTCAGCCAAGTAGGCCTCATACTTGGAATCAAGCAGTATGTTGTTGCACTTCACATCCCGGTGGAGTATCGCTGGGACGCAGTCGTGGTGTAGATAGGCCAGTCCCTGTGCCACCCCAACCGCGATCTTGTACCGGGTGTCCCAGTCCAGGGCCCTGTTCTCCTTGAGGAGCTGCTGCAGATTGCCATTGGGGATGTAGTTGTAGAGCAGCAGCTTGACAGACTTGTTCGAGCAGTAACCGAGCAGCCTGACAATGTTCCGGTGCCTGATGTGCCCCAAAATCTGAATCTCGGCGGCAAAGGCGTCAATTGGCTCCCCCTTTGTCGATTTCCATAGCTTCTTCACCGCAACAATATCCCCATTTGGCATCTCGGCTCTGTACACAACACCTGAGCAGCCTTTGCCGATCACATTCTCATCTCTTAGGCACTCCAAGATGTTATCAACATTGAAGTTGAGCTTCTGGAATGGTGTAAATGTCCATGGGTAGGAGAACTCATCGCCTCCTGCAGCCGACAAGCTCATCGCCTTCTCACTGGCGAGCCTCCTGCTCCGGCTGATCAGGATCCAGACCATGACGAGCAGCAGCGTGATCGATCCCAGGATGGCGCAGACGAGGATGACGGTCCTGACTGTCCTCAGTGCCGTCCTGCGCACTATGTCCGACGCGCAGGTGCGGCCATCGAAGGACTCGCAGAGGCTGGGGTTGTCGAGGTAGGAGTTGCACGACAACGTCTTGAAGAACGGCGTCACTGGGATCGCTCCGGAGAAGTTGTTGTACGAGATGTTGAGTGACGTCAGGCTGGTGAGCAAGCCCAGCACGGAGATGCTGCCGTACAGGCCGTTGCTGGACAGGTCGAGCGACTGCAGCTGCGTCAGGCCGGACATCTCATCCGGCAGAGCGCCGGTGAACTTGTTCGAGCTCAGGTCCAGGCTGATGCTCAGGCTCGACAGCGCGCTGATCTCCGGCGGGATCGGGCCGGAGAAGTTGTTGTGGCTCATGTCCAGCATGGTCAGCTTCTGCAGGTTCCGGATCGACTTCGGCAATGCGCCGGAGAGCATGTTGCTACTGAGGATGAGCTTGTTGAGGTAGCTGAAGTTGCCGAAGCTGGCCGGTATCTCGCCGGTGAGGTTGTTCATGCTCAGGTCTAGCTGCTCCAGGTTCATGAGCTCGCCGAACTGCGGCGGGATGGCCCCCGTGAAACTGTTGTTGTGCACGTCGAGCAGCTCAAGCACCGTGATGTTGGCGAGCTCGGCGGGGAGCGCGCCGGTGAACCTGTTCGAGTACAGGTCCAGAAACACCAGGTTCTGCAGCTTGCCGATCTCCCTGGGTATCTCGCCGACGAGATGGTTCTCGCCGAGCCGGAGCCGGACCAATGATGCGCAGTCGGCGACGCTCGGCGGGAGCGGCCCCGACAGCGCGTTGCCGAGAAGCAGCAGCTTGCTGAGCTTCTGCAGCGCGAAAACCTCGTCGGGGATGCCGCCGGCGAGCCTGTTCTTGGACAAGTCCAGCGCGTACAGCTCGGTGCAGTTGCCGAGCGACGGCGGTATCGAGCCGGACAGCGCGTTGCCCCAGAGGAACAGCACCTGCAGCGCCTTGAGCTCCCCGAGAAGCGACGGGATCGCGCCCGAGAGGCCGTTCTTGTCGAGCTGCAGGGCGGTGAGGGTGCTGCAGTTGCTGAGCTCCGCCGGTATGCGCCCCGTGAGCTGGTTGTCCGATAGGTGCAGCTGTTCGAGCGCGCCGAGCCGCCCCAGCGCCCCGGGCACCTCGCCGGTGAGCCGGTTGCCCGATAGGTCGAGCACCACCAATGCGGAGCAGTTGGAGAGCTCCGGCGGGATCTTCCCGGAGAGGGCATTGCCCCAGAGCAGCAGGCTGGTGAGTTTCTGCAGCCTCCCGAGCTCCGGCGGTATCGGCCCGGCGAGCTTGTTCATGTGGAGATAGAGGTTGCGCAGCTCGACGCACCCGCCGAGCGCGGCGGGCACGGGGCCGGACACGCTGGTGTCGTACAATGCCAGCGTCTGGAGGTTGACGAGGTTGCCGAGCTCCTCGGGGATGGGGCCGGACAGTGCGGTGGCCGCGCCGCCGAAGACGGTGAGGTTCGAGAGCGCGCCGAGGGAGGCCGGGATGGGCCCTGACAGCGCCGGGTTGCCGCCGACGCGGAACTGCTGGAGCGCTGCGAGCGCGCCCAGGGACGCCGGGATGGTCCCGTTGAGGAGGTTGTCCTGGATGCAGAGCACCTCGAGCGCGGAGAGGTTGGCGAGGGAGCGGGGGATGGCGCCGGTGAGCCGGTTCGAGTTGAGAAGCAAGTACTGGAGCCCCGACAACGCGCCGAGCTCGCCTGGAACGGGGCCGGAGAGCGCGTTCGACGAGAGGTCCAGCACGCGGAGCGCGGCCAGCGACGCGTACGACGGCGGGATGGGCCCGGAGATGTTGCAGGTGGAGAGGTTGAGCAGCTGCAGCGACGAGAGCGTGGCGAGCGGCGGCGGGAGCGAGGAGAGGTTGAGGAAGGTGTTGGGCAGCGATAGCGACACCACCCGGCTCTGCGGGGAGCACGTCACCCCCTGCCACGAACACGGCGTCGCGCTCGAGGCGTCCCACGACGGCAGCACAGGCGACGGCGCCGCCGGGAGCAGCGACAGCAGCGCCTTCCCGTCCGGGGACAGCGCCGCGCCCGGCCGGACGACCAGCGCCGCCGCCAAGAACACCACCACGGCGGCGACCGCCAACAACCGGGCGCGCGGGTGCTCCATCCTTATTCCAGAAATCAAGAAACCGTGCAAAAACGGAAAGCACACTCTTTTATCCCCTAAACCAGGAGCGGAACGGCGAGGTCACGGCATTGGGGAAGCAAGCTCGCTCGCTCGCTTGCTAATGGGAAGAGGCGAGGCCAGTATCAGCAGGAGGAGGAGGAAGGGATGGCGACGCATGTGGGGGCGGAGAAGCTTGCTTTGATCTGGTGTCGCTTGAGCCGCACCCAAGAAGCATATGCAGGGAGGCTGGGAGCGGAGGTGGTGCTGCTGCTTCTTCAGTTCTACTCTCTCTCTAGATTATGCTTTGATTTTGCTTTGCTTAAACCCTTGTTTTGGGCTGGTAAAACCTCGGTTGGTTTGGTCTTATCCGCGGTTCTTGGGAGCGGCGGAGAGTATTTGACGGTGGCTAGCTACGAGAGGTCTTCTCAAGTAGGTCGGGGGCTAGAAATGTCACTTCTTTTTTTTTTAGAGGACTAGCAATGTCACTGTTGCTAGGTCTGTTTACTGCTTGTTTAGTTGCAGTTTTGGTCGCTTGCTAGTTGGCTCGACGTACTACTCACTGTTTCGTTTATTTTCCTTTGAAGAATTTCTCGCACCCTCTCCCTTCTCGTGGCGATACTGGGTGTCTTTGGGAAGAAAAAGCGTTAAGCCGGAAGTAAGTGCAGACCCTAAACTATAGCAAAACGCCGACCGCCGATGGCCGCCAAAAGAAACGGACCCTTTGTTTGTAAAGAAACTTTACCGGAGCGGTTATTGGTTTTGAGCATATTGAAGGCTCTTTGACAGCAAAGTATTGTCACATATTTGAGATAAAATTATGGTTTCCAAAATTACTATGGTTTTGGTGTTTGAACAACCAAAAAATAATAAATTCCAAAACCATGATATTTTTGGAGTATTTGAATCTCTCCTCTTAACTAAAGTTTTCATATTTTGCTCTTACTAGCTCTTGTGATTCATCAAGTTTACTATCCTAAAAATCAAGTATCCAAACAAATAATAGTTCCGATAAATACGAGAGTTTCATGGAGTTTTGGTGAAACTATGATTTTTTATATATACATAATTGCAAACTCACAAAACCATTTATCTAAACAGACCTTTACCATCTACAGTAGAGTTTCTAAGGCTATCTCTAAACACTCTCTCCCCTTCCAAAGATAGCCTTTAACTATTGTGGGTGCTTCAATATTTGCCTCCAAGCTTTTAGTGATAGCCTGTAAGCATAGAATTCATTAAATAGTTGCTAATAATTAGTGGGTCCAATGAATCTAAACTTGAATGCAATATTGATTCTAACTATTATAGGAAAAGTCTCTAAACCTTAGAGATCATGCATGGACACCATCTTAGAAGCAATATTGCATCTAACAACTATGGATGTTGTAATGTATGGTTTTAATATAGACTGTTTCTAAGTATGTCACATCATATAGAAACTATCATTCATACAACCTTCTTAACACACAATACCTAGCAATTAACCATCTTAATTGATTTTTTCCTTTTCTTTCACTCCGTCTCTCCTCGTAAAACGGTAACATAGCCCACAAAGGAGTAATACCTTTTCTTTTAAGTCGTTTATCAGTCATTTCTTTGTAAAGAAACAGCTCTTCTTCCTCTCTCCTTTATATAGCACAAAATATGACGTACATGTCTGTAGAAAGGATCAAAGGCATAGCATTGGGAGTGCCCGGCACATAACATTTTAATCCTACCGGTTTTCTAAGAAAAACACAAGAAGATCATCTGGATTTTTTTTTTTAAAAAAAGAAGAGCCGGAGTAGAAAAGGAGAGTAATAAGTGTGAGTGAACTTGTTGGTTAACGAGGGTTTACGGGAGAGGGAAGCGGAGATGAGCAGGACAAACATGTTAGAGCCGCGCTAGTGACAACGGCCGTGTGGGATTGCGTCCGGGATAAATCCACCTCGTGCATACCTAGGTAGGCAGCACGTAGCAGCCGTGCCATGTTGTGTTGTGTGAGATGACACGCTCCCTCTCGTTCTCTTTTCTATTTTCTTTCCCTATATTCGTTTCCTTTATTTCTTATTATCTTCAATAGCATCTATTCGAAAAGAATAATATAGAAAAAGAAAAAAAATCCCTTTTTAAAGAGAATAAAAAAGAAAATTCTTTCTAAATGTGAATAGCGGAAAAAATCTTTTAAAACATTCAAGAAAACAAGATTCACTTTACAACAAAAATAGAACAAGGCACAAAACTTCTTGGAGATCGTCTCAGCTTCTCTTTCTTTCCATCTTCCTCCGAAGAGAGGCACAGAATAGCTTTTCTGGCTCTTTTTAGCCTTTCTCTAGGGCGTCATGGCCAATCAGTGGCACAGGTCAAAAACTCAAAGTTAGCCGCCTGGTTGTCACGAGCTATTATTGCCCCCTTTCACTAGTTAATGGAGTAGTAGTATAGCTGTGAAATTTTCTTGTTCTTTTTTCGTTCAACATTTTAGTACAAGGAGAGCCCGAGAAATAGGGGTCGTATCTGTCAATCAGCATAGAGGAAGTATTATTTGAATGCATGCTTGTACAAAAACCTGTTGATTCTAAACAAAAAAGATGATTAGTAGTAGAATATAACCAAAAGGACTGCGGCGTTTGGTACTTGAATTCTTAAAAAGAGTACATCCTCATTCATTTTTTTCCTTGCACATTTTCTCCATAAAACCTCCAAGCTACTGGGCCCGTTGGGCCTGCAAGTACACGGGCCGGATAACCCAATCTAGAGCCCATGAGCACCCATTGGGATTGGCAATACCGAGCCCATATCCTCCACCCAATAACCTATCCCCATCGCTAATCCCAACCGTGCAAATCCCTAAGCACACTCCCCTAGCACCCACAAATACCCCTCCAAACCCTAGGCCATGGCCGCCCACCACTCCCAAAACCCCAGGGGCATTGTCGCCAATCCACAGCCCACACCACCTTGGGTCAGGTCAGATTCCTAGGGAAGGGCAAAAATTTGATGATATTGAGAGCTAGGCTGCTGCTGCCTGCTTGCTCATCTCATAGGGGAGTGTGTTTAAAGTAAAAGGGCTTAATTAGACAGAGAGAGAGGAGGCAAGCAAGCGCCCATTTCTATGTTTTGGGATTCTTTCGGTGATTAATCAATTTTTAACCCCTCCTCTCTCCCTGTCATGACCCATTGGGCTGGTCTAAAGCATCACATTTGGCATGGTGGTGTGGAGGATGCCTTTGTTTTTATTTACTGTGCCTTTGTTTTTTTAATCTCTGTCTGTTCTTTTCTTGCTTTTTTTTTTTACCATGGTGTGTGTGAAGACTGAAGAGGGTGAAAAGTGGAGAGGGGTTAATAATTGTGTACAGGAGACTATGGAGGGGGTTAAAAACTGGGGTGCTGGTCAGTTGGTGGGCTTTCCAAGGGGGTGGGGGTGGGTGGGCTTGGGGAATTGGGTTAAAGAAAGGGAAAATTCAGCAATTTGTACTTGCATGTTGCTGGTCTGAGTTGAGATGCCTCAGCTTTGTGTGAAACTGGTCATAATTACCAGGGAAAACTTAGTCCGTAAAACACTTGATGTGGAGTTTTAAATTGACCACTTGGACGATGTATGTGTAGAAATGTTATACCCGATTGAAAACCATACTTCAAATATTAATGTGGCCACGGAATAAACGTAGGATAATACCAGTATAATTATGCTCCAGCAAACATAATAATGCCTTTAAAAGCATCTCCAACACAGATGCTCTAAAATTGGGCATCCATATATCCCCTCTAAATCACTATTTGCTCTCTATATTTTGATCCTCTTTGGCAGAAACTTTATCCAGATATATTATAAAGATTGATATAGAGAGTCCTCAAATTTAGAGGCGGAGAGAGGGACTTTAAATTTAGAGACTTTATTAGAGGACGAGAGACTCTAAATATAGAGAAAATTATGTTTTAGAGACGTTGCTGAATATGCTACAAGACGGAGGACTTATTAGACCATGAGAGTATGAGACCGGAGAAAGGGCATGATGAAAATATCGCAAGTGGACATCGAAAATAAATGATTTTTGGGCAGGGCCTGGCTCGCAAGCCGGTGTGTCTGGCATCTGAAGGAAATTTTTTAGGTTGATGTGACTTTCTCTAAGGTTGTTCCTATCTTTTTTTTTTTTTGACTGCATCCGCACGAGACGTCGGCACCGTTTCTTTTGGCGGTCGGCGATTTGCTACAGTAAATTTGTAAAATTTTAATTATTTTTTTAAGCTCATTACACCTTTTTTTTCAAATACTTATAAATTTACTACAGTAAAATCGCCAATCGCCGACCGCCAGAAACCGCCGAAAGAAACAGGGCCATCATCTCAGGGCACGGGATCGAAACTTGGCCGTCCGATTAGCGGGCCAGATTGCTGCTACGTATTGCGCCTACAATATCTGTTATCCGACCCGTGACCCGTCTAATCAAGTTCATGGGTGAACATTTGCAAAATGAGAACAAATCTTGCAAAATAGATCCACACACGGGCAAGCATTTCTTATGGGGATAATTTTTGTTATACCACCACGAAAGCTGCTGATCCCTCGTTAGCCGTCACTGAGGGCATGTCTCCCCTTCGAAGTTTCGCATTTACCTGATCATTGCTTTTGTCTTCATTGATGAAAATTTATTTTTTTATCCAAACTATATGAACATTTTCCGAATAATCACAACATTATTAGATATGCATCGATTTCAATTGCCTTTTTTTGCATTTATGATTAATGATTTATGTTAAATATATTAATTAAAAGTTTATATAAATTTTTTGACAAAACATTCATTCGTATAAAAACCCAAAAATGGATTGAAACGACCAAGTGTTGTATTTTTTTCTTTTTTATTTTTGAAATTTTCCTTTATTTTGTTAAAAAAAATTGCTTTTGCCTTAAGGTCGACATCGTCATTGAGACAATGGCGTGCTATTATACAAACCAATTATTTCAATTGGTATCCACGAAAAGACGTCGGCACTAGATATACAATTTAGTAGGCATTTTCAATATTCAAAGTTGGCATATGTTTAGGGATAGTTTTCCCCACGCCACATCGAAATGATTTTCCTATCTTATCGGACTTATCTACCTATTTTCTTATCTTCATTTAAATTAAAAATAATTTATTTTTTCTATCTCAGAGGTTTGTCTAAAAGCTATAAAATAGAAGTCAATGGAAACTAGCCCGACTCTCGAGGTTATATTGAAAAGCTCTCGAAATTAGGAAATAAGCTAGATAGGTACATAAGACACATAAGTTAAAATGAGGAGAACAAGAAGCAATAGTAATACTGCTATGTTAAACATTTTGATGGAAATGTGAGCTTATGGGTTTGTGGGACACTGTGTTTGTGTGGGAGAAAGGGTTTCCTGAAGTGCTGGAATTATCTCACTATATGCTAAAACCGAACTTTGGTCAATGTTAATAGTGATTTCAAAAACCTGAAACTGATAAACAAAGACGGATTTAAAAATGTTTATCTTATGGCTTCAAAGTAATTGAGAAATGGTGTTAAAAAATCAAAGTGTTCAAAAAAAATAATCAAATGATTTAAGCAAAATAACTACATAGAAGTTCTCGAGTAGCATTGGATACTGTCTTCCATTTACGGGCTTGCTTGGAATGTGGGATTTTTCTTCCACGCGGGAATTGAACTGTTTCATGTAAACTATTTCATTAATATAAAGATATCTTCAACAGTGGAGTCAACTACTCCCTTCGTTCAAGAATATAAGGCGTATTTTGATTTGAAAAAGTCTTTAAAGGTATACTTCGACCGTAAGTTTCTCTTATTATATATTATCAATTGTTATAAAGTAATAATGTATCAAAAGCTATTTGAAATACAAATCTATTGATACAACTTTTGTATACTAAAGATTTAGAATCAAAATATGTCTTATATTTTTGAACGGAGGGAGTACTAGTTATAAGAAATATCTGCATCATCTATAGATACTAAACAAACAACCTCTCCAATCAACTAGATATAGCATACTCTCAAAAATTAATATGAACCCATATGTACTAGTCTCCATACATCTTGCAATTCGTTATAGACTAAGTATGTCTCTGTAACCACTCTTTATCTCTCTCCTTCCCCTCTCCCTCCACATAGATAATACTGATGTGTATTTCTTATAGCTAACTGATTTGACATTGTTGGAGATGCCCTAAGGCTTATTTAATAGTTCAATGCAAAATAAATGTGTCATTTCCTCAATACCCCTAATAAACGCTCCCTCCATTAATAAATACTTCATCCATGTCACAAAAACTTGATGTTTGAGATACGTGCAAATCAAAGTTTTGAAACTTTATCTATGATTTTTTTGAACTATTTAGATTAAGCGCTTGGAAACCACATACAGATTCATCTCAAAAAACTCTTTCATAATATCATAATTTTAGTTGATTTAATAAATATATTACAATAGTTACTAGTGGTCAAAGTTGCGTTTTGAAAACCGTGTTGATGTCCAAATATCACTTTTTGATATGAAGGGAGTATAAGGTGTATTTTGATTTAGCACAAAGATTAAAGTGTTGATCAATTTGAGAAAGGAATGAGAGAGAATGATTTATAGACCCTCTATATAATTGTCTTGGAAAGATCAGGAAGAACACTTTATGTATGTGCTAATGAATAAATATATAAGGTTGAAGAGAATAAATAGGGATTAATAGGAAACTCATATAGCTTATATATCCACACTTTCAAACTAGAGAAGTTGACATTTAAGGATTCTAAGGTCTTGTTCTTTCCAGCTTATCTGACTTATCTGTTTATTTACTTATTTTCGTTTAAAATAAAAATGATTTGTTTTTCGAACCCATTTTTGTCTATCTCAAAGACTTATCTAAAAGCTCTAAAACATAAGTCAAACGAAGCGCGGATTAGACTCTCGAGGCTACCTCGAGAAGCTCTCAAAGTTAGAAGATAAGCTAGATAAGTTAGATAAGTAAGCTGGGGCGAACAGGAGCGTGCATGCATCGACGTTTAAGGATTCTAAGTGTCAGCTAGCAAGCGTGCATGCAGTGACATTTATTGCAAGCCATGGAAAGGGTCAAGGTAAAAAAAAAAGAGCCGCAAGTTGGATTCCACCCAGGGACCTCATGACTCGAGGCAAAAACTCCAACACCTGAACCAGACGACTTTACTATTCCAAATTGAGGTTGATACTTTAATAAGGCAGGAGATCCTAATTGTTGTCTAAACGTCAACTTTTCATGATACGGGGAAAGTACTTCTTCCGATCACAAATAATTAATGCTTGAGATATGTGTCGGTCAAAATTTTAAAACTTAAGTTACGAATATCTTTTTAAATAATTAGATTGTGTACATAAAAATTATATGCGTAGATTTGTCTCAAAGTACTTCAATATATTATAATTTTTGTGGGTTTTAAAATAAATTATAATAGTAATTAGTGGTCAAAGTTGTATTTTGAAGACTGTGTAGAGTCAAAAAGTCAAATATCTATGACCGAAGGGAGTATTTTTCTAATGGAGGGAGTACCTTGCTTTAGCTTGTATTTCCTATATGCATGATATTGAATAGAGTCTTAGAGATAATAAATAGGGTTAGGATAGTTATTTTCAATGACTCCTTGGTCAATGTGCAAAATAGAAATAAGTCTTATAAACTTAAACTCCATTTGTCCAAGTTTAAAAGACGTATTTTTTTAATGGACTTGTCCATCAATATAGGGCGTATTTCATATTCCAATACAAAATAAATATATTGTTCCCTCATTACTCCTAATAAATACCTTGATTTAGCTTGTATTCCCTACGTGCTTATATAGAATACAGAGGTTTTAGATAATAACTAGGAATAATATGGTCATTTTCAATGCCTCTTTGGTCTATATGCAAAATAGAAATATGCCATATATTCTTGGACGGATGGAGTATGTAGCAACGCCACTGCATGGCTGTATTTGGGCAAGCATGCAGATGGTGGGTGTCGAGACTCGGCCAAAAGGACCGAACCCCTCTGTGTATTCTGTAGTAGTCCCAAGGATAGTAGTCCCAAGGAACATAGCTAGTACCCACAGTAAAAATAGAGTGATATATTACCAACGGAAATAAAATATTACATCACTCTTAAGTAACCCCGATACAATACACAAATGCCGACGCATAGGCCAGAATACAGAGTCTGAGAGCTTACAAAACATGGTGTCCAAAGCAACAGTACAACTACTCTAACTCCCCACAGGCATCAGGACAGTAGGAAGTGCCCTAGTCTTTTAGGAAATCCTTGCAATCTTCACCTTCGTAGTCTGCATCGGCGTCATCGAACTGCTGGTCATAGGCCTGCTACTCCTCGACTAGGGTTATAGAAATAAAGGGGGGAAAATAGCAAGTGTGAGCACAATTGTACTCCACAAGGCTTAGTACAAAAGGAGGCTTCAGTCATTTTACGGAAAGCATGTTTTTAAGATTTCGCCTAAGTGGAAAGAAAGTAGATTTCGAAACCATTTGAGTGTGAACAAAATCAGTCACTTAGACTTTTCCTTTGTCAAATATCCTTTTTCAAAACCATTATCCAAGAACCGGATTTTAGAAAAGAAGAGTCTACTGTATGAATACTCCCTTCGCATGCTCATAACGGTGAGCATAGTTATCATAATAGTTTTTTACTCTGCAAAGCGGGTACACTTTACCCTCAGAAGATTACGCATCGGAGTGCAACCCATAAAGCTGTTTGGGCAGTAAGCTTTAATAGCAATTGCTCTGTGAGTCATCTCTAGGCACCCGTGCAGGATCAGTCCAACGACCCTAGTCCTCACGTTGTACAGGAAGGCCAAGGAAATAGGTTCAAGGCACCGACGAACATGAAAAATCAGTCCATGCCCGTACAACCCAGATGTCTACGAAGGACATCTCCACCAACAAGTTGCTACTAGAGCTTAGAGCTTAACAGGCCAGGTCCGTTCCATAATGGAACCCGAGGTTGTATTATAAGGCTAAGTTTGTAGATTCAAAGGATGAGCAGTCCTTAGACTATGAGAGGAGTATGAGCACGAACCTGAAACTGTGCATACACTGCACCATACTATCAACTGGGTCCTCCCTAGTCAGAAGCATTTGAGGGGGATATAAAATCCCAATCCTGGCATTTACACCCAATGCCTTATCTCACGAGACCACACATTAGCAATCATTTTAATAATACAAAATCATGGGGTCATCATCATTTAATCAGGTAAAGTATTTTTACCCTATTTCAAGGAGATTGTATAGTCAAGGTACTTTATATTTATTCCTAAGGTCCAAAGCTATTAGGGTCATGAACACATTTTTATTTTCCGGTTGTAGCTAAGCTCTAGAAATTACTTATTTTATAAGTAGCATGCATGTTTGGAATTTCTACTAAAAACTTTAAATTAGACAAGGGTTCAATGAATATGCGTCAGGGTTCCACGAACTCTTTGGGTCTTACCCTCGCACACAAACAATACACCAAACAATAGCACACTATCAAAAACTAATTTAAAAACAGTTTTACAATTTACAAATCAGAATATGAAGGGTTTTGCCATTTTTAAGATTTATTTAATAGTCCTTAGCATGGTCCTGGAATTTTAACCACAATAATACCTATGAGAGTAAAAGGTGCAACATTTTTCCTAGGTCTAGAAACTTATATAGTATTTTACAGAATTTTTCTAGAATTTTTTAGATGTCATTTTCTACTTTTAATAAATATATTTGCCATTTCTAAGTTTTTAAATTAGTTAAAGGCTAGAAAATCGCTCAACACAGTACTGGGCCTAGTCCAATACTGCGCGGAGCGGGCGGCGCAGCGCGTGGGCCAGAGAAAACATTGCGGCGCGGTGCGAAAGGAAAACGTACCCGCGAGAGTACGCTTCCACTAAATCTAACGAGTGGGTCCTTGGTCCCACCTGTTAGTGACAGAACGCGCCTGCGCAGGTTAATTTTGAGTTTAAACTCGGCAGGGCTTGCTTGTCAGCGACGTATTAACCCCTAACTGTTAATTAACGGCTACACACTGAGGCCCACCGGTCAGTGACTCGGCCGGAGAATCATGACTCTAGCAGGTGTCATCGTCTTCTTCCTCTAGCCGTTCGCGACCGGGTGGGGGAGAGTGATGGCACGCCGGCGACTCGGGTCACCGTGGCTCACGAGCGCTGAGGCTAAGGTCCTAGAGCCTAAGGCGAACCTACAGGAAGCGATGGTGTCACCGGAGATGGTCTGTCGCGGTAGCGCGACGAGGAAAAGCGACGGCAGTCACGATTCACCGTGGTGCCGGGTACCCAGGGGTTCTGGAACATGCGCGAATGGTGCAGAAGCTACAAGAGAGGGTCAGGGAGTTACCGGTAGTGTCGGCAAGGATTGAGGAGGGCTAGATTGCTCTGGCAACACAGAGGTTAGCAGCGTCCGAAATAGGGTCCTCGTCGAAAATGAGCTCCAGTGAGACCTGAGCCAAAATAAGGCTAGGATGGTGAGTGCGATACCTCTAGGATGCTTCCAGAGCACGGGATTATGATAGGACTCACCGACGGCGACGAAATCGAAAAGAGGGCGATTCCATGCAGGCAGCGCCCTACGGGTGCTCCGATGAGCTACAAGGCAAGAGAACCCAATTAGAGAGAGGACTGTGTAAAGGAGAGGGAGAGCTCTCATCTGAGCTTAAGTTCAGGCAAGATTACTCACTAGAGAGGGCAGGAGGCTATGCTGGAGCGCGGTTGTAGAATCGACCAGGAGGGAAAAACGACGGAGGAGGCACCTCGGGCTTTATACTGCCTGAGGGTGGGTCAAAGGCATAGGCAGTGGCTCGGGGAGCATGCTCGCGGGTCCGGGCAGTCAGGGAGGGCCGAGGATGGCATCGCTAGTGAGAAACGCCACAGCATTGAAGAATCGTCGCCTAGTGGTTGAGCGGCCGGGCTAGGTAGGGGTAAGGAAGGAAGTAATGGCGCGGGGTGACCAGGTGGCGAGGCACGAGACCGTGTCGTGTCACTCTACGTGGTGTGGCCTCGGGGAAGGGCGCGGAGATGAAGGCATGGTGTCAATGGCGTGGCGATGGCGTGGGAGGTCATCCGAGGAGAAGGTAGGGAGATGACCATGCGGTTGTGTCGGTATGGCCGAGCGCGTGCGTCTGCCACTCCGTCGCATGCGCAAGGAGGGATGCGTCATGGCTTGCTTGTCACGCGCGCTTGGCGAGGGGACGAACGCAAGCGAGGCAGAGAGGGAGAGGCGAAGGCGAGGGAGTCGGCCGAGTTGGGCCTTGGTTAGGCAACTTCCAAGAGGAGGCGGCCCGGAAGGGGGTGCGGGTGAGAAGGAGAAGGAGGTGGGCCAGGTGTTGGCACCGGAATTTGGTAAAAGCCGATGGACTGAAAACCGGCTTGGGCTTAAAGAGAAACGGGCTAAAAACAAAGCACTACGGTAGCCCAAGTTGTCTATAAGATAAGTATGGAAGAGTCCAAATCGGCTAAGGGTTATATCTGAAAAATCTGGATCGACTAAAGATGTATATGGAAACTTAAGCCCAAGTCAGCTAAGACTTTAGCATATTAGGAAAAGTTGGTTGGATATAGAAGATAGAGTTGAGTTTGTATCAGTTACGAGTCAATAGTTCTAGTTGGAGTCAAGTTAAAGGGTCTGTATAAATAGTTTGCCCTCGAGGGCGTGTAAACGATCCAGAGATCAATTCAACATATGTACTTATTATTTGTCCTTTACTTTTCGTCGCATTAGAGTAGTTTTGTCGTATTTAGCTTTCGATCGACTTGTTGCACATCGCCTTTCGATCGACTTCGAGATACAACCCAGGAGTTTTTGCAAGTAAGTACTATCTCGATTAAGTTCAATCTACGGGCTTACATCGGCTTTCGGTCGAAACACTATCTCGGTTGATATTGCTACGCATCGCCGTGTCAACCAAGGGTTAGGTTTGACCCCTATTTATACCGATCAACACATTCATTGGTGGTAGATTGTTTACCTTCGTTCTATTGGTTTATAACTTGCTATTTGTCGATAGTCTGTTTATCTTGTTCTATCAGCTCGGCGATCCGGCTAGTTGATAGTCTATTTATCCCCCTTTTTGTTGCCTTGTTGATATCATCGGCTTTGCAGTAGACTATTTACCCCTTGAAATTATTGGTCTAGATCTGATCTAAGCCTATAGTTTTGCTGTATGTTACTTCGCTCGAATCTATTTCCGAGTGTTGTAGATTCGCCATAACATAGATTCAATCGGCTATATAAAAGCTGATTGCGTTTACTCTTGCCAATTGCAGATTGCATCGGCTGGTACGCCTTTGACTCTCCTCCCAGTGTTGTCGGGAATCTTATTTCCTAAGCCCACGTGAGTTGACGTGAAGACCACTTTTTACGTCAACACCGGGGGAGAGAGCAGGCCGGGGAACGGGCCAAGAGAGGGAGAGAGGGGGGGTTTTATTTTCTTTTAACAATTTGTTAATAGGGTTTAGGGGTTTAAGAGTTTAAAAGTAGTTTAAAATCAGGTTTAATTTATATTTTGAAAATTTCAATTTTGCATGCTTTTGGTTTTAAATTTCTTGTTCTACAATTCTTATTTTATTATAAAATTTTAAAAATTTAAAAGTTCCAATTTTATTTATTTGATAAAAATTGAGATGTTACAGTGGGTGACGGTTGTGTTGAGGGTTTCAAATCCCGCTGGATTTCGTCTAAATCTCGTGGTATTTCGTGATTTTGGTGTGGAGTAGGACCGGAATCCCGTGGTACGTAGAAACCGATCTAAATTTAAAATATCAAATTTTAATTATATTTTGGAAAAACATTGCTCAGGATTTCGAGCAGGAGTTGGAAGATCTCGTTTTGGAATTTTGAAGTTGGAAATCCTGGTTATGTTTGCACTGTGCGTGCCGAGAAGGTTTCAAGCACTTCGAAAGTGCTGTGTTGGGAGTTGGGATCATGTATTGATCCCTATGCTTAATTTAAAATTGAGTTAAAATCAAGAAGAAAACTTGCTCGTGGAAACAAAGATTGTTTTCTAATATTATTGCACAAAAAAAAAAATCCGCTTTTGCAAAGTTAAACCCATAACCCTCGTTTGCGTGGCCATGCAAGTTGGGTATTCATGTACTCACCTTTTACTTTCTATTGTTGTTGGCTTATTCAAACAGGACAATGCGACAAAAGTGAGGACCTTAACGATGAAGAGGAAATTTGTGGTGATATCTACTCTGCTTTTTTTTTAGAGAAGACACTTGTGAGGACGGGTGCAAATAGGATCAATATCCCGGTCGAGCCTGCGAGGGTTATGCAAAGCTACTTGGAGTTGTTTCTTACTTTTCCGCTACAATAAAACTTTGTAATTTCTATTTCAGAACCTAATTATCGATTTTAATCAAAGTACGGATGTGCTGTGTGCACTAGCAATTGATCGCATCACTAGGACGATTGGTACACGCTGGATCTTTGGGTCTCAAAATTCGGGGTTGACCATAATGGTTTGGACTCATTGTCCAGGTGATTAGATGATCGAGCTAGGAAAGAGGCTCAATGTGGGCTCATCAAAAGCTCGAGCTATCTTGCAAGCCAAAGATCGAGAAGGATTGGATTGGATCGCCACGAGCTTTCAAGAGGGAGGGGCACTAGAGTTCGCTTCTATTGCTAGGTCTAGACATGAGGCCCATGACGTCTCTTCGCCTAGACTTGAGCTCGATGGCAGGGGCGGATCCAGGCCCATGGCAGGGTGGGCTTCACAGCCCGAGACGTGGAGTTGCTACTAAGGTACCCCTCTTGCCTACGTAAAGCCCAGTAACCAGCCCTAACCCGTCATCCTTGTAGGCTGCAGCGGCCCAGACTAATAGCAGGCAGCGCTCCAACCTCCAACCATGGAGACCCACAGGGTACAGGGTGACAGTGCACAAGGCCCACAGACCACATCCACGAGCACCACAACCTAATGATCACATATAGTAGGCCGATTGCTAGTGTGCTGTGCTGCCTGTGCATTGAAGCAAAAGGTAAAGAGGCCAAGGCCTACCAACCGTCACGGTAGTCACGAGTAACCACTACACGGCGAGATTGCAGTCAAGGGATCAAGCGACACGGGCGAGGTAGTCTACGGTAAACACTAGATCGGAGAGATAACACAGTGATAGAAACACAATCAAGTGGTCACGCATGCCGCATGCGGACGGCTGACTGGCAGCCATTATAGTAAGCCCTAACTCAAGCTTTCGCAAGGCCTCTTCTCCTTTTCTACTTTTTTTTAATTAGTCACTACTCATTAATTTATATAAGAATTCACATGGAAATATTGAACTATCGATAGAGATGATGAGATTTTCATGTAAGTTCTAGTGTATTAGATTTTAGCCCGGGTCTCGACGGGATCCTGGATCCGCCAAGTCAATGGCGATGCTGCTGCTACTCCGATGGCCTGCCACCTACGATTGCCTGCACCTATGGTCCAACAATCCCTCAGCCCGACACCCCCTCTGGAGCAGAGGATAAGGAGGGAGACATGGATGGCTGACCAGGTGGAGGAGGAGGTGTCCTTGGCTGGGAGGAAGAGAAGGGAGGCTAAGATGTGACTGGTGGGGGGATGAGGAGGGAGGAAGAGGAGGGAAGCTAGGTCACGGATTGGAGATAGTGTTGTGGCCTCCTGTGTAGTTCTAGGATCTAATGAATCTGGACGGTGGATTTTGTGACCCATAGTGAGGTATGTTTACTTTCATATATGAGAATTAATTGCAAACAAGCCTAACCGAGCTACGAGCCATGGCCTGTCCTAGCCAAAATACATCTGCTCGCGAACCATGGCTAAAGTTCCAGGTTTTCAGCACTGTACATGTAGCCCAAGCAACTTCCAATTATTACCGGAGGAGTATACATATATAATACAGGGAGATTACAACCTCATGCCGGTTAATTTCTTTTTATGCACAGCCAGCATTTGCTTATCATATGAGAGCCTTCTAACACACTCTAGAATGAAAAAAAAAGAACTTCGCGCATCCAGACCCGGTATGGTGAAATTTGGGTAATACTTGGACGACCAGGCTGCTGTCGGTGACGAGGTTCAGCACGAGCTGACCCGTCCGGAGGGGCATAAACATTGGGGCGTAATCGTACGGTAAAAACCTTGGGAAATCCAGAGGCGCACGCGACGGGTGCGTGCGTGTGCTACAGCTCCTCGTCGTCTTCGCCGTCGGCGGCAGCGTACGTGACAGTGTTACTGCGCGCGCTCCTGCCCGAGGAGAGAGGGAACAACAATGGCGCCTCGCCTCTGCGCCCCCATCGGCTTGACTCGGCGCCGTGCTAGCGCGCACGAGATTTCATGCGAAGTTTTTTTTTACCGGTGAAGCGTGGTCACATCTCGATTATGCAATCGAGTTAGTCGTTGATGCTTGGATACCTTGTGTGCCAGACAATGGAGAAAAAAAATTTCGTTTCCAAAATATTACTCGAGGATAGCCAAGCAAGTGAAAATACCGTTCATAACCAGAAAATTCAGATTTTTTCAACGAAATTTTGTACTCAAAATATAATTTTAAAATTTGTATTGCCGAAGTTAATCAATACAATTTCCAGTAACACCTAAATTTCGGCCATCGCCAAATTTTGGGACAAAATTTTTGAAATTTGATTGTACCGAAACCTTTTTGAATACCATTTACTTTTATTGAACTCTGCGTATCGATACAACCGAAATTGCCGATAACAGGATAAATTTTGCCGATACAATTTTCCATGACGGACAACGTACTCACCAAAACTAACTGTGAAGCATGGCTGATCTTTCTCCACGGTAGGAAAACCACAAGTCTTCATAAAATGTACTCCCTCCGTTGGGATTTATAGGGCGTATTGGAGATTTGGATTTGTTGTTTAATATAGGGCGCACACAATTTCCAATGTTATTTTAGTGAGATCTTTCCTATAGTACTTTTATTTAAAGCATGCATGCATGAGTATGATTAAGTTCATTTGAAGCATTAATTGCCTCTACAAATTAAGTTCAAGGATAAATTTGTAACTTGACCATTACTCTTGGTCTTGGAGCCCATCTCTAATGCGCCCTATAAATCTCAACGGAGGGAGTAGCGGTGAGTCCTATAGCTTGAAGCACACGGAAGCTATATAGCCTGTAATTAAGTCGCATGCTAAGAAGAAAACAACCACCTTACCGCTACAACGACAGGATCAGCAGCAGACACATTACGGCTCGAACGGCGCCGCCTAGCAATAATTATACGGCCCTAATCGCAAAGGAACAAGCATAATTAATTCCACTCTCCCTCGTCTCCCGATATGATCAGCACTGTACTGACTAATTTTTTTTTTCTTAAGGAGTACTAGAGGCATCTGCGAGAGCAAACCAAGAACTCGACCCTACTATAGTAGTAGCAGTACTAGTATATATTATGTCATAGATAGTACTACTAATTACTATATAGTATTAACTAATTAACTAAGCCATGTTAATCTTGGGTTCTGTAAGCCAAGCAAGCATTCAATTGCATGTATCCACTTGGCTTGTGTGTAACTAGGGTACGTAGCTAAGCTTTGGTTGCAGCAGTAAGAAATGGGCTTTGCATTACAACGGACAAAGCCATCTATAGCTAGCTAATTATCAGTTCGGCATGGCCAGCATGGAGCCCCAAACCCTACTGTTCGATCGTACGTTTCTTCCCTCTAATCATGCCGGCCATCAGTTTTGGAACCGGTTAATTAAGGCTTTCAAATTCTATACCTGAAGTTTATGTATCCAAGTCACAAACACATTGGTTGGATTATGCGCTGCCAGCGAGCACTACACACTGCTCAGGATTCAGAAAGCAGTAGCAATACTTCAGAGTTCCGATCGATCGATTGCAAATGCAGACGTATTCAAGGGGGCAGCTCGTCTATTAGGTTTTTGATCGGGTGATTGCTTTTAGTTAGTCTGAAAGTCGCAATTAAGCGTGCACAAATGAGGTAAAAGCTTAGCCAAGAACCAAGAACAGTGTTGGTAATTAAGTGAGTAGTGAACATTAACAATTTTACACGGAGAAAATAATTCCTAATTCCCTGTAGGCATTTTTTTTACATAATGGAATAAAATTCCTGACCTCTACGTAGAGACGTTCGTCTCTACGGCTAATATAAATCACTGTCAGCATACAAAATTTCGTTTCCTCATAAAAAGGAAAACAAAACCAAGAAACACTACCACATTAGAAACTAGCTAGCGATTCTATTACTCAACCTCTACCATACTTGAAGAAGAACATCGTAGCAACGACTTCAAACGATTGGCAAGTTTCAATAGTTTCTTCTCTTTCATTCTCCTTTTATAGCAATGACTAATGGTACAATCAATGAGCTCCTGTAAAGGCCACCCGGAAAAAAAAGATATGTCTTTTCTATTGTTAAAATTCCCTATAGGCATGTGTGCAATTTTCCCTATATACAAACGTGTCATATATTATACATGGACTATGTTTTTCTTTCCGTGGTCTGTAGCTATGTATCACCTTGCCATTATATGCAAACACACAAGGTGGAAATTTCGAGGATGGCGACAAGAAAAGATTTGTAAAGAGAAGAAAAAAAATTCCCTATAGGCATGCATGCAATTTCCCTATATACAAACGTGTCATATATTGTACATGGACTATGTTTTTCTCTCCATAGTCTATAGCTCTGTATCATCTTGTCATTATATACAAACACGCAAGGTGAAAATTTCGAGGGAGGCAACAAAAAAAGATTTGTAAAGAGAAGAAAAATTCCCCATGGTTTTTTTGAGGAAGAAAAAATTGGAGAGAGAGGAAATGTGTTGTAGCTCAGAGTTTGCAAGCCTGGTTTCTTAGGGGCTAATTTGTCGCCTTGGATAAAACAACTAGGGAGAAGAAGAAGAGAGGATAAAGAGAAGAGGTTGCCTCTTGGATCTGCACCACCGAGAGGGGGCTCCCCGCATAAGGGAGGGAGAAGATGGTGGCACCCAGTGAAGGAGTGGTCATGTTGAGAGAGAGGAGAGAGGAGAGAGAGGAGAGAGAAGAAGAGGTTGCCCTTGATCTATACTCTATAGTGCAGAGAATCATCATATGAACCATGGACCAAGTGGCAGTAGTAGACTAATCCCCAGTGTTCCACACCATTGATTGGGTCCCGCAAGCACGAATCTCGAGACAACATCGAATGGTAAAAAATTATATATAGAGGAGCTTCTATGTGCGTTCCGTTAATTAATTAGGATAGACATCCAGGTTGGGCTTATGAGGCCATAGGCCCATGACAAATGGAAGCGGGCCAGGTGCTGAATTTGACTATATGTATCTTGGCAGAACCAAATGACCAAAGAAACATAGATCATCATAGGTCAAGTGTGCTTGATTGCTCTATGAAACTTGTCAAAAGTTTGGTTGTCAAATTGTTCCCTATGAATTGGTTATACTATTTTGAAGAAAAGAATTACAAAGTTGAATAAAAGTGAATCTTGATAAATTTTGGCAAGAGGGTGCCAAACCTGGTCAAAATTACCATCCTTCCGGCTTGTGTTTTTTTGGGGGGAAGGAATTTGGCTTGTGTTTTGGTTGGGACATTAGTTCCTTCCAGCCATGTGCTATTTTTTCCCCAACTTTTGTTGTTCTCCTGAAGTTCATATTCATGTAGCTTACTTCCACTCAATTGTCTGAATATGTATTTCTGCTGTGATTGCTTACATGCCAGCAATGAATGATGAATTCAGTACTAGCGCTATTCATTTCGCTGGTAAATTTGATATATATCCTCCGTGCTCTTACCTAAAGAAAAAAAATTAATAGTTTACAAAATGAGCTAGAAAGAGTAGGATAACTAACTTTTAACATTGTTCCATGCACACAATGAACCACATCTGCCTACGTTTTATAGAGAAAATTGAGATATGCCATTGTAGAGTGGGCTCTATTAAAATGCCAGTCCGCAGATGGGATTTATTAAATACCACTCCCATGGTGGTTTTCTTGTTTCAATGCCATTTTGTTATTTTTAATAGGAATTTGGCTATTTTGGCTTTGACACGACCCTTGAAAAGACCAGATTGCCCCGGTTAAGGAATTTGTACCATGCCCTAGAGCTAACATCGTGGTCAAAGAATAACCTAGGGAAAATATTTTTCAAGTGCCAGATGAATCAACTAGATGTAGGTTCACTGTTTAATTGCTAATTTGAACCATGTTGGTTGTTTTAGGGTTTTGGTTTTAATTGATTGTTTTGTTTGGTGGCAGATCCCCGGTAGATGCTTCTTCTATATGTGGCACGATCAATATGTCGAGCTACTTTTGAATTTACCAACTGGTGCTAGTGATCAACCTATGGAACCAGCTACTAATTTGAAGGAAATTTGTAGAAGGATGGAACGGTTGAGCTTTGCTGTTGATGGCAAGATGTCGAAGCTGGTCATGTTGGGGCAGATTTTGGTGATGACAAATGTAGTGATCGCAGTGGTAGTTATCCTAGATGTCTTAGTGCTGCTTGTGAAGTAAGACGGATGTTTTGTAAAGTGTTTATTATTGTAATGTTAGTAGTGTTTTTGTGACATTGAGAATTGTGTGATTGTCTGATGTTTTCAGAATTATGTGATTGATGTTTTCAGAATTGTGGGACACTGAGAATTGTGTTTGTCTAATGTTTTCAGAATTGTGTCTATCTCACAGAGTTGAAGGGAAATCCAGTATTTAATACATACTCTACTTGTGAAGTAAGAGTTGTCTAGAAAAATGTGTTTTTGTCCTTGATGGTGGGTGTCCAAATATATCACAATGCATGTTGTCAATTGGGATTCACACATAAGGTTAACAAAAAATAGCACATTGTAGCACTGCAATTAACATAAGGTTCAGTATTGCAATACAGAACGTTTATCACTACTTAACACATAAGGTTCATAAGTGATTACTATATAGGTTCATTTGGAGGTTCATCACTGCTTAATACATGAGGTTCTTCAGTGCTTAATACATAAGACTCATCAGGAGCTTAGACAAAAGGTTAACATCATGCACAACAACACAGATAAGTCTTGCTATCAGGATGTTCACAACCAGCGGCAAGACATAAGTTCAAAAGTTGAATGTTTCTTAAGAGCCATCTTCTTCCTCTGAGTCTTCCTTGGGCTTGCCTTACTTAGAGTGGACACTATCTCAGGAGGTCCTTGTGCTTTCCTAGTTGGCTGGGAAGGGCCTTCTCCATCCCTTCCTGGCTCAGAAAGTCCTGTAACTAATAGCAGCATGCTGAGTCGATTGTCAAATACAAATAAACATGTTAGACCAAGTTGAACTGCAATCACATGTATTGTTATGATATATACATTTTTTTACCTTCTAATAACCATTCCTGAGATGTCATTTGTTGAGTTCCTTGCTGTTGCACTGTCATCTATGCCCTATCTGGTGCTCCTCCTTCTAGGCTTCCTCTTCCTCTTTTTGCCCCATTGAGAGGGCATTTGTAGCTAGATTGGCTATGTTCAACCTCCCAACCTCGCCATATCTCTTGCACTTGATAGGGGCTCTAAATAGAGTTTTCCTTTTTGACTTATCCTTTACACCAGAACTGCCAGCAGCTTCAAGACACCCTTTCATCCTCAGCTTCCTTTGTCTTACAAGTGGTGCCTCTAGCTCAGTTATCTCCACTATTGGCCATTGTGACTTGTCAGGCATTGGCTCAATTAGTCCTGCATATGCATCTCTGAATCTCTGCACTGTGTAGTAGTCATGCACAAAATCTCTCATGTGCACCTTCCTTTGGGTTGTTATTACTGCCAAAGCATGTTTACAGGGTGTCGGCGGCTGGGGGCGAGCTTCCGCAGGCCGATATGCAAGGGAAGGGGTGTGCAAGACCCGAGAGCGGCCCTGCCTCCTCTCGACCGAGTCCTGTGGGTGCGGGCGCTACTGAGAGAAGGACGTGTGTGTGTGTGACACGGGTGTTATTATCCTGGTTCGGGCCTCCACTGTTGGATAACAGCCCTACTCCAGTCTTCGTTTAGTATCGAGCTTAAACGAGTACAGGGGAGTGAGGCCGAGCTTTGGGAAGTCCAGGCTTGAGTACCATAAGTGCTCGAGGCACTATGTGTGTTCCTACAATACCTGGATGCGAAGAACTATCGATTCGAACTAGAGATCCTACACAAGTTCAAGTGTTCCTATTCTATGGTGGCCGAGTGCTCTCCTGTGCATACTGTGGATGTCTTTCTTGAGTATTCTGGGGTCCTCCTTAGTTGTGGCCTGTGCGCCCCTTTTATAGGCGGCTCCCGGCCACTGTGGTCTGATTTCGGTCTGTTGTGAAGCACTGTGTTGTCTCCTGGTCATTGGTTGTATTCTCCCATTTCACCGTGTTACAGCATGACGGACATACGAGGTCCACCGGATATTCGGGCGTGTTTTTCCAACTTGCTAGGATCAGTGTTCGAATCGCTACACGGCAATACGTGTCTTTCTCTATGGGAGCGGACGATAAACTAACCGCTGAAACGACTGGCCACCAACCCGTCAGTGGCTTGTGGCAGACGTGCATTGATACTGCGGTTGCATTTAACTAGCGGTGACATACGGGACCCATGGCGTGCTGCTGTGGCGCGTAGTCCGCGATTGGGTCCGAGCCCCGGCCGAAGCTTCGGGAGGCGAGAGCCCGAGCCAGAGCGGGAAGCTTCGGTCTTGAGCTTGCTAAGCTCGGGTGCAAGCTTATGAAGCTCGCGCGAGCTCTCTGCTGGGCCAGAGGTAGGTAAATGGGCCGTGTTTCCACGGGCCGCGTACTTTCCCCAACACAGGGCTTACCTGTGTGCTGCCACTCTAAGCATGTACACTCATGTGATGTAGTCTTGACCACATGCCGTGCATGGTTAATGCCATTGTCCCACACTTCTGCTACACTTTTGTCAGCCCTCACAACCCTTAGGTATCCTAATCCTCTATTCCTTGCCTTCAATTGCATGAGGATAGCAGGTAGAATCATGCTATAGAGCTTTTCACCAATCTTCTCCTTCTGGCCCACAAAATCATCACCATCTTCCTAAGCTTAGCAGCAAGATCAACAGCAGCCAGATCCTTGATGTCTCTTATCCAATTATTGAAGCATTCGGCCAAATTTTTATTAATAGAGTCACACTTAACCTCTGTGATAGAAGCACATCTCATCCACTTCATAGAATAATATTTAATGTTCAAATAATCCATGGCAGCAGCACATTGTGTCACAATGTTGTTTAGATGGTGCTCAAAAACCTCTTTCCTATATGCCCTTGCTGCAAGGTACATCTCTCCAAATGGCCCACCATGGAACTTCTTAATGAAGTTCTGCATAAGATGCTTAAAGCATTCTCTCTCTTCAGCATGAGGGAAAACCCTATTGGATGCATTTTCTAATCCTTTGCAGGCATCCGTACAAATGGCTAGAATAGGAAGATCTCCTATTGCCTTATGCAGTTGAGACATGAACCAAAACTAGTAGTCCTCAATCTTTGACTCTATAAATCCAAAAGCAACTGGATACATCCAGTTGTGACCATCTAATGAAGTGGCTGCAGCTAAATGACCATTCCATCTCCTATTGAGTGCAGTGCAATATATGCTAAGATAAGGCCTACAACAATTGATAAAACCAGAAATGCATGGACTAAGTGCACAGAAGAACTATGGATATAGACTCTATCATCCGCTACGCTAGTGGAAATCTCTGCAATGCTACCAGCTGATCTCTTTAACACCTCTGCCTTCCACCTATACAACCACTGGAAACTTTCTTCCCAGCTGCCATACATCTCTTGTAGAGCCATTTGATGACTCTTCCAGACAGTGTCATATGCAAGAGTTACCTTATAATCATCGTGCTGCTTGGTCTGCATCTCCTTAACTCCCATATTAGGAGTCCTCAATGTTGGCAGAGCCTTGTCAGCAACCCAGGCCCTAGATGCAGTGGTACCTCTTACCCTGCTGCTTGATAAACAACTATGTTCTTCAATCAAAACAGATACCTACAAGCAAAACATAAGCGCAGCTTGATTAGTTGTAACATAACTTACAAGCAAATTTAAGTTATCTACTAAGCTAGTACCATGATTGTTTTCAAGTCAGGACTCTTGTGCCCAACAATTCTCCAGGGACATCCTTCTGCTTTATAATACCCTCTAAATCTAGTTGTGTCTGTTTTCTCAACCCCCAAATCAAACTCCTCATTAATGGTAAATTTCCTCACAGCAAGCCTGATTTCTTCATTGATGGGTATAGTGTGCCAAGGTCCATCTTGGAATGATCCTTGTCATATGAGATATGCACTTCTTCTAGCATGTGATCATCAACATGGATTAGTGCATCTGATGTACCCTTCATAGCAGCATCTGCTTGACCACCAACTGGTTGTGCAGTAGCACTTCTAGCCCTTTCATCCTCATCCCTCAAATCTGAAAGTACCTATAGGTCATCCTCATTCATTAGTTCTACCCTCCCTTCCTCATCTTGACTTTCTTCTATCCATAGATTGTCCCAATCAATCACCTCTGGAACTATTGAAATTCCATATGACTCTACCGCAACTGAACTGGTCCCTGTCCCTGCCTCACTCCATCTTACATAGGAGGAAGCAAACTCGGCTTCTGTACCAACTACACTATCCATCCCAACAGCAAATCTACCAAATCTATCATTTTTTTTGGAAAATGAAACAAACACATGAGTTAGGGTTCATCTAGCATTTGGTCCTACTCATATACAATTCAAAATCAATGCAATTACGAACAAAGAAAATACCTAGAGACATCCATTGACTTTGGGTTCATCAAGCTGGTTCACATTTCCCCACCTCCAATCAACAAGAACTATTCTAGGGTTTCAAGCATCTAGCAAAAGGGCAAAAAAAATATCAAAAATCAAAGTTCGGTACACGGAAGGATGCTAAAGCGAGTCGATTTCTAGGGCGACTTGCTGCCGGGTGGACCTAGAGGCTGAGGTTCATGCAGGTGGTTCCGCCATCGCCGAGCTCAGGAGAGGGGAAATACAAAGAGCGGAATGGCGGCGTGTAGCGTGGTGGCTCTCAGGGTTCGTCGGATCGGACCGGGTGAAGAGCAATCGGGGAGCAATCTGATCTTTTCATGGGTCAGGTCAAAGCCAAAATAGCAAAATTCCTATTAAAAACCCTAAAATGGCATGGAAACAAAGAAAACCACCACGGGAGTGACATTTTAATAAATTCCATCTATGAGTGGCATTTTAATGAAGTCCACTATACACAGTGACATAATCTCAATTTTCTCACGTTTTAAATTAGTAGCTACTCGCTCCAGATAATTGACATTTCAAAATCCATGTTTGATTAACACTTGCAGAATCCCAACCTATTAACTGCACTATACGAGTACATTTTTCTTAAAAAGATATGGATATGCAAATTCGTGTGAAGCGAACGAAGAAATCAACCACCAGTTCTGTGCTCTGGGTCTACATGGACCGGAAACGCCGACCCATTTGCAGCCCAACCCCAAATTTGCCCCAACCAAAATCGGATCCAGGCCTTGCCTAGCCCAGTTCCGCGCCAACAGCATCGTCACCGTGCCGAAGACGGAGACGAGAGAGGTGCCGTGCCATCTCGCGCGGCGGAGAATCGGCCAGCGAGGCGGGCTCCTGACTCCTGAGCCTTTGCGCGCTTTTCTTCCTCCCTTTCGAGGCTTTCAGAGAGAACAATCCCCGCTTTGCCCTGGGACAAGGCAGCATTTTCTTTCTCCTCCGTGCGAAGGCGGCGGGAAGACCGAAGAGAGGGGGCGAGCAAGATGTTCATCCAGAAGGTGACGCCGTTTCTGGTTGCTATCTTCCGCCATTGATCCGCGAGCGGCGCAAAGATTCCTTGCTTTCTATGCGTGGGTAATTTTGGCGGAATTTGTTTCGGGGTGGGGGCGCAGGCATGGAGGACGGCGGCGTTCGGGCTCTACGGCTTCACCCAGTTCACCAAGTCCGGTTTCGTGTAAGCCTAACTCGTCAGTTGTCTCGCGAAAAATTCTCTCTTTTGTTGAGTAGCTTGTGCGATTTTGTCATCTGATTGTGTTTTCTTTGTGAAATGAGAGTTTCTTGCAACGAATCAATACCATGTTAGGATATGATTGGATTGCCATTTGTTGAGATATGTCTGTGACCATAGCTCCATAAGCGCACTATGTGAATTCGAACCAATACCAAAAGTCCAAAACATTCTTTTGGCTGGTGGTTTAATGACATCTAGACTAGTTTTGCGAAGATTAACTATATCAAGTAAACGGATTAACTATGGGTCATTGAAGGAGCATATTCTATCAAAGTATCAAATTGTTTGAGCCCAGGTAGTTCAAAAATGGGGGGAAAGCTATTTGCAACTAGTGGGGATCGTGGGGTAGCAATTTTCACACAGTTTGGCATAATTCCTGAATCCCAATACTAAGGATGCAATTTTCGGTACATAGTTTCTTTCTTTTCTTTTTCTTTTGAGTGTGTACAAACTGATGACATTTCAATTACTCAGGGAACACGCCAAGAAATTCAGAGAGGAGGATATGCAGATCCGGTTGGATGGGAAAAATTGCCTAGTTACTGGAGCAAATTCTGGCATAGGTTTTGCTACTGCCGAGGGCTTGGCTTCACAGTATGAATATATATTCCTTATTGACTGTGATGATTTGCTCTAAAAAAAGAGTTTAAGTTCTTTTCACCATGTATGAATATGTGATGCCACTTGAAACATTGTGTTGTATTCTTCTAGTGGTGCCACTGTTTATATGCTTTGTCGTAACAAGGAAAGGGGAGAAACTGCTCTCAATCAAATAAGATCCAAAACCGGCAATATGAATGTTCATCTGGAGGTGTGATTTTTGAACACCGATTTTTTTTCCCTTGTTGATGTTCTATGATTTATTTATGGGCGAGTTTACACTTAAATTACTACTGTCTCGCAGATATGTGATCTTTCATCTATTAATGAAGTCAAATCATTTGCAACAAAATTCTCTTCCATGGATAAGCCACTCCATGTCCTGGTGAGCTTTGGTGCTTCAAAATATTTTGTACTTTGTGTCTCATCTCTGGATTCAGGTTCTTCTTAATTTCCGTTATGATCAGCTGATTTAATGAATTTTCTCGAGAATTACATTAACTACATGTTAGAAAAAACAGATATAGCAGATGATTTGTTCTTGTAGGTTAACAATGCAGGCTTACTAGAGCACACACGTGTGACTACATCAGAAGGGTGGGTGATACTCTGTAATGTACCGTGCATATTTTTTTCCTTGGTAGTTTTCAAAATGATCTGACCATATATATATCCTATACATCACTTATCCTGCTATATTTTTTTATTCAAGACATTTGTGCTCCTTTATTTTTTTAAAAAATAGGTTGGAGCTCAATTTTGCTGTGAATGTAGCAGCAACATACACTTTAACAGAGCTAGTGATGCCATTATTGGAAAAGGCAGCACCCGATGCTCGTGTCATTACAGTTGCATCAGGCGGGATGTATACTGAACCACTGAACAAGGATTTACAGGTAAATGTTTTGTTCTCTGTGCCTTTTTTTTGCATGGAAGTGTAATATGGAAAGGTAGGTACAGAATGAAAACCTAATCCTTACCCTGATGTCTCGAAACTACACATTATGATGGGGAGAGTAATAAAGGTCCTACATTTTGAACTTTGAAGTTCCTTGGTCGAGAAATGTAGTTATGCAGTGAAACCTGCCAGTCCACTAAGTAGAAACTAGCAAGATTGAAGAAAATAGTAGTGGATAAACACAAGTGAAGCCCTCAATTTACTTAAGCAGCACAATTCATTTTGTATGAATATTGAAGCAATTCCCATCTATCCAGTTTCTGGATTTTTTTTCGAGAACAAACAGAAAGATTTGTGTGTCACTGCATTAATTGAAGAGAAGTAAGCACATAACTGGACTAGAATGCAACGCCAACACCAGCTATAATAGACCATAGATGAGTAGTCTCAAAATTTCCTGTACAGAGCTGCATCTTCTGCCAAAAACACATGCAATCTTCTCCTTCCACGACAACCAAATCACTTCAGGTACTTTAAAATTGCACTTCTAGCCAGTTTCTTGATTGATTGCCAGTGTAAACGAACTGTTTGGTGGTTTGCCAGGAGCTTAGCAAAATTGTTGCTTTCCTTTCTCACGTGATCTCATTGTAATGGTATTACACTGTTTTTATGCATGGTATAGAGACAGAAATCATGCAATCTTTCAGTATTTATTTTGTCACTGAAAAGAAGTGGCCTTTGAAAAATACATCTTTTTGTTTCCCATAGCGAGATATTGCAGTTATAGCGCTTCTTACTATTGTTATAAAATTCAGTTCAGTGAAGGCAACTTCGATGGGACACAGCAATATGCTCGCAACAAGAGAGTTCAGGTCTGTGAACCTTGAAGTCTGTATTCTCTCTACCCAAATGTCTACACGAGAGCGAGGAAGTAATATGATCTGAGAATTTCCCTCAGGTTACGCTCAATGAATGGTGGGCTGAGAAATATGGCGACAAGGGGGTCAGTTTCTATTCAATGCATCCAGGATGGGCTGATACACCTGGAGTTGCCAAGAGTTTGCCCGGACTTTCAGAGAAGTAGGGTTTCATTTATTCATTTTAATATCAGTCTTCTAACTCGTTTACTGGTGTAATATATTATCGTTACTGCTATGCCAGATTGTCAGGAAACCTGAGATCAAATGAGGAAGGGGCAGATACAGTGATCTGGTTGGCTTTGCAACCGAAAGAGAAGTTAGTCCAAGGGGCTTTCTACTTCGACCGAGCTGAAGCACCAAAACATTTGAAATTTGCTGGGACTGCAGCATCCCATGCGCAGATAGGTTCCATCGTTGATAGCCTTCGGTTCATCTGCGGTCTCACTGCAAACTCATAAATGACAGCTTCCTTAAAAAAAAAACTCATAAATGACATATAGCTTCTATTGTTCATAGCCTTCGGTCCATCTGTGGCCTCACTTTAAACTCATAATGAATTGAAGTTGAGTGTATGATTCTGTGGTGTAGAAAAAAAGCCATTGCAAAATCATAAGCATTTTGCTGGTGCTTGCACTCATAAATGGCATATCCATTCAAAAAACTCATAAATGGCAGGTAGGTACTATTGTTGTATGGTTTCTTGGCGGAGTAAAAAAAATGGAATCAAACCCGGGTCTATACCGGGGCAGAGTACTGTTCTGCCTAAGAAACAATCTCTATTCTAGTGCCTAAGGTGACAAGTACAATGACGTTTCTTATTTAAGAAACAATCTCTATTCTAGAAGAAAGACAGAGAAACGAAAAATGCCACTGTGAGCAGTACATCGTTTCTACAGGGATCATAAATAGAAAGAAATAAAATAGAGAAAGTAATTGCTAGATACAGAAACGATTTGTGTAGACGATACATTAGGAGTGTCCTGCCCTGCTCTCCTCGTCTCCATCATCGGCTCGACGTAAGTTCCACTGATACTCTTTAAAATTAGGAGTGCAGCATCCCATGCGCAGATAGGTTCCATCGTTGCTATCTTGGCCGACTGTCATAGACACAGACGGTCCCACATGTCATAGATACAGGCAAATTGACAGACGAATTAAGTGTCATACAGCTAATTTTGCCCTTTACTCGCAGGTAATCCTGCTGTACCCATTTTCTCTCTTAGAGCCCCTTCACAATACATGCCCTAATTCTACTAGGTGCGTGCCCTAAATCTTCCAATGGTATGGATCACTCCAACGCCATGCCTTTGGAAGATTTTTGTGATGCGATGCTTTCGGAAGATATTCTTGATGCAAGACCTTCAGAAGATTGTTTTGATGTCATCACAAACGATGGATTCGATAGGCCAAAAAGGAAATCTAACCTACCTTTCGTTGTGAGTATATATTGACTGCCCTTATTGTTGCACTCTTGAATTAAAAGATCTCTGCATTACGAGACTAATTACATATCATTTTTTTATGTTGCAGTGCTTGGCATTCACACCCCATGGTCAAGGCCAATTAAAGCCCGTGGTAGGGATGATATTTGACGATGTTGGCTGAGTAGAGAAGTTGTACAAGAGAGATGCACATGACATTGGTTTTTTTTTGGTCTGTATTGGGCAGTAGAAATTGGATGATGACGTAGTGGAGGCAAAGCGCTACTTATGTGCAAGACAAGGATATAAGTCAGATAAAGGTAAGAGTATTATCGATCCCTCGAGAAAAGTTCGAAAACTTAGAGAAACAAGGTGTGGATGTGATGCTCATATCTTCGTGAAGCGAGATACTGATAATAAGTACAAGATAGCTGCATTTGTTGAGCAACATAATCATAAGTTAGTGACTCCTAGTAAATGTCATTTGCTTAGATCCAACCGCCAAATAAATGTGAAAACAAATACTGCACTATACAGCTGTCACAAAGTAAGCATAGGCACCTCACATGTCTTTAGGTTGCTTCATGTTAGTGCAGGGGTTTGAGTATGTGGGATGCACAAAGAAAGACCTACAGAATTATTACAGTGACTTTAAAAATAAAATCAAAGATGTGGATGCTCAAATGTTTGTTGACAAGCTTAGTCGTATGAAGGAACTCAATCCAACTTTTTTTCTTTGATTATGAAGTGGATGATGGTAGATTGGTGCATATGTTTTGGGCAGATGCCACTAGCAGGAAAAACTACAACCATGTTGATGATGTGGTCTCCTTTGATTCCACGTATAGTACGAACCAATATGACATGATTTTTGCACCATTCATCGGAGTCAACCATCATATGCAATGTGTTTTTTCGATGTCACGTTCCTAGCAAATGAAAAGATTGAGTCATATGTTTGGTTGTTTGAGACCTTCTTACGAGCTATGGGAGACGCCTAGACTTCACTAATGAGGATGCGAGCATAAGGGCTACTATTATAAACATTCTTCCAACCACCATCCATAGGTTGTGCATGTGGTATATCATGAAAAAACGCCCTGAGAAAATTGTTCCACACTTAAGAGAGGATCCATTGTTTTAGCTAAGAGTGAATTCATGTGTATGATGTTCAGAAATAACATAAGAATTTGAGGCAAAATGACATAATCTTATTTCTGACTTTCAGTTGGAAGGCAATGAATAACTGGCTAAAAGGTATTACATCCATGAGTCATGGATCCCATCATATTTCAAGGACATATTCCTTGCAGGTATTCTCCAAACCACATCAAGGTCAGAGAATGCAAATCCCTTTTTCAGCCCTTTTATAGGTCGTAAGCTCACATTTGTTGAGTTCTGACTTAGATTTGATACAGCTTTGCAATGTCAGCGCTAGGGAGAGTTGCTAGCTAATAACACGAGCATTTATACAAACCCTCAACTTCTTACATCATGGGAAATAGAGAAACATGGTAGTTTGGTGTTCACACATGAGGTCTTTGAGAAATTCCAAGAAGTACTTGCTACAAGAGACCAATGATGTTTGGAGCACGTCGACAATGGATGAAATGAAAATTGTGAGCATGAGTGATGACTCTAATAAGGTTAGAGAAGTCCGTTGTGACACAACATCAATGCTCACTAATTGTTCATGCATGATTTTTGAGTCTATAGAAATCCCATGTCACTAGATAATACGTACCTTGAGGGGTGTAAGGCTAAATGAACTGCCATTCCACTATATTATAAAAAAAATTGGGGAAAAGACCAAAAGGTATATATTAATACAGACTATATTACTTTTTTTTATATTGAACTGACGTAAAATTTCCTTTCATAGGGAGAGTATGATAACGAAGACAATATACTAGCAGAGACTCCCACCGATTCCATGGATGTAGTTATAATAAGGAAAATTTCATGTGCACAAAACAAGTTCGAAGATCTCATTCATATGGCTAAGTCCTCAGGAGAAGGGATTGATTTTTTATTGAGTAATTTGGACAACATTAAGGCACCTTTGTCACAACTGGTTTTGCTCACTCGCGTACTAGGCAAGAAGAACACAAGGCTTTCATTGGGTGTAGAATTCCAAATGAAGTTGACGTCCACCTACCTTCTAATATACATACAATGGGGAGATGAAAGGGGATACGCGGACATGGGGACAAGGAAAAGAAGAAAGGTGACGTGCAAAAAAATAAGAAAGAGGCAGGTACATGCAGATGTGAGACCTACAAGCAAGTTGGGTTCCATGATAGTCGGAATCGTCCACATAAGGAACCCCAAGCTTGAAACATGTATATCTGCTTGAAGTGTTCTCGGATTGTGACATGTTCTTGGATTGTGACAATTCAAGTTCTTGTTGCTTCTAGTACTTATCTTTGACATGTTTTCTGTACGTAGTATTATCTGAAATTGTGACATGTTCTTAGACTGTCACAATTGATGTTCTAGTTGCTTCTAGTACCTGTGTTTGACAAATTTATTGAACACTGGGCTTGTTAAAATTGAGCATGATGCATTAGCAAATTTATACATTCTCCAAATGGCAGACATCACATAAAGACTCAAGTAATGGATTCAAACTAAATACATTTTTAACATCTACCTTCTCCAAATGCCATTCTTACTGCTGCGTAGTTCAGACAGAACACATTTTAAATACCAAATGTTGCCCTTTTAATCATCCAAATATATGCTCACAATTCAGATAATGCATAATCAAAATTTAGAAAAATACATTCACACATCAGGTTGGCAGCATTAACAGGGAGACAAATGCCATTCAAAGCACAAATCCAATTTTTGGATTATATTCACACAAACAAGTCCATCATTACATTGTGAATTTCATACTTGAATTTCATACACATGGGTAGCCATACATCAAACAAAATACATTGTACATTCCCTCCAAATACATTTTAATTACATACTCAAGGCTTATTGCTTTGTCATTGCCGTAAGCTTCCAGGATCAGTGGCTATTCAGTGCCCCATTTAGCCATTTCATTCCCAATTTTGCCTTATCGAGCCTTCTAGATCCATTTGAAGATCTCTTGTTTTGGAACTCTTTTCTGAAGAGATTCTATTTCACATGTTCTACACATATGAAACTATCTTTTTTTTCTTACATCTGAATGCAGCAGGACGACTAACGCAATGTCCTTCATAAATGTGTAGGCTAGTTTAGTGTTGGAAGAAATGATCAGGTGCTTCCATTCTACAAGATGGATACAAGGACATGAGTGGCATGTTGTTCAGGTTGTCCTTGATGCACAAGAGCCAGACGTGGATGCATAGCAAAACCTCGTCCAGTAAATAGCTCTCTGCTATGGACGAATCTAGCTATTAGGCTACGTGTCCTCCCTTCCTTCCTTAACTTACATGCCCGAATTAAAAAAACAATAATCAAATCAACCTTTCAGTTTCCAACACCAATATCAAGCGATCATTTCATATTTCATTGATTGTATTAAGTGTTTAGACCTATAGTCTCAACAAATTCAGATCTGTTTATACTTACACACTTGTTCGCGCCGAAAGTTGACTATTAGCTAAACACATGTGGGCTTAGGGCTTAGGATCCCGTTAGTACTAGAAGCAGGGTTTAAAACGTGTCAGCCGATTTGATCCTGTAATCAAGAAGAAAAGACGTAATCAGCTTTCAACTAGCCGATTAGATCTATATTGTAAGAAACTTGTAACACTAGGAAACAAACCCAAACAAGAGTGAAAGATGATAAAACTATCGGCTTAGATGAGATGTAAACTAGTAGATTCAATGGGTAACCAATCTACTAGGCAGCTAATCTACTGAATAGTAGAGCAAGAGGTAAATGAACTATCACTAAATCAACAAGTTGATCTGGACAATAGAACGAAAGTAAACAGACTATCGATAAATAACAAGCTATAAATCGATTGGACGAAGGTAAACAGACTATCGACTAGATTGTAAAACCAAACTGGCTGATTGAATGAGGATAAACAGATTATCGCCAACGAATGTGTTGATCGTTAGAATGAAGATGAAATCTAACCCTCAGTTGAAACATCGATGCACAATAATATTGACTAAGATAGTATTTCGATCAAAGGCCAATGCAAGCCCGTAGATCGAATCGAATCGAGACAGTACTTACTTGCAAGCAACTCTTTGGGTGTACCTTGAAACCGATTGAGAAGGCGATGCACAACAAGTCGACCGAAGACAAAATACGACAAAACTACGCTAAACTAGACTAAAGTTGACATAAAGTAAATGACAGATAAAAGTAGATATGATTGATTGGTGTTCGTCCTCTTACACGCCCTAGAGGCTACCTAGTTATACAGACTCCAACAAACATCAACTAGGACTCTAACTTCGTACACGGTATGGTCTCAACACATTATTTCCTATTTTATCTATCACCTTACCTATATAATCCGATACAAACTTTAATATAGCCGATTCGATCCATATCAAATCTGACCCAACCCTAATCGATTTCAGAACTTTCCATGCCAATCAGCTTATCCAAATTTTGGTGTCAACACATGACCCCCAAATTTAAGATATGAGGATCATGTCCCAAAATTATCCAATATATCGTCTTCTTCTCTACCCGCACATATTTTCCTCTTCCTATCTTACCCTCAATCTCCATCGTTCATTTCATCCATCAACCGTTGATCTCCAGGGTTTTATCGTCATTTCACCTATTAGGGTTTTACCATGCCTGACGGTTAACCTTCCTGACTTTACTTCCTATAAATAGTTTTGTCCAGTGCTTTCATTCGCACGCCCTCAAATTCTTCTGCTCCACAATCGGCTTTTGTATTTGGCCACCAGCTTCCCCTCGTTCTCAACACTTCTCCTTAGTCGGCTTCATAAACCTTTCTGCAATCATGAGTCAGTTACTCCTCCCAATCCCGTCCTTCCCCGACCGCTTTAGACTAGGGTTGATGTTTAGATCCTTCGGCAATAACAAATCTAGATGTCCCAAGACTCCCCTTAATGCGGCAAACACAAATATTAAGGAGGTAGAAAGATAGTTTTAGGGCGTGGCCAACCCACCTTGATGGATGGAGAGATTGGTACACTAGGGTGTCGGCCTAGAGGATTCTTGAATGGGAAAGAATAGGCATAGCAGATTGCCTCCCCTTATCTCTAGCTAACCCAATATCTAATGAGTCGATGCTAGCAGCCGCGTGTTACATTTGGTCAGATACCTTCAATGCACTAATACTGAGGCCATGGCTGATAGGATCAACTCTCTTGGATGTAGCCATGCTTTGCGACTTGAGACCTGATGGGGGCAACTATCGGCTCACACCCTCTATGCCACCTATAAACTGATATCCCACAAAGGCGAAGGGTAGGACCGATATTTTGATGATAACAACCCAGAAGAGGGTCCTGTATTGGATAAAGAGCATGTAGCCTTCTTGAATATGTGGAGCAGCCCTCGGTCTGAGACAGGTGTATCAAGGACTAGCCGAAAGACTACTGGTCGAAGGGAGAGTCTCTCTATCAAAGCTTCTCTTAGGATCGACTTACCAGATGATACATATTATCTAATCTTGGCTATACACTGCTTTAGGTGGCCACTCTGTTGGAAATGTTGGAGGCTCAATGTGGTTTCTCCAATAATGGATGTATGCCAAATTCCATCAGCTTTGGGACATCATTATTTCTAAAACATCAAATTCCCACGAGAGGACACTAAAGAGAATCCGCCGATGGAATATAGAGAGATTATCTTCTTTGGGGAATATTATAAGCAAACCAAGGATATATTAAACTTAACGCATCAGTTTTTTTGCCTCCCATTTTGCTTTCTTCTTTGATCTTAAAGCTGATGATGTGCCAACTATACACTTGTTCTACTATGAAGATGCAAGGCTTTTGTGGTTCCCTCTTTCTTCAAACTATCAGATCAACTCTCTGAAGAATCATAAGAATCCTTAAAATACTTTGTCTCTCCATGCACATTCATCGTCGGCTTGAACTCAAGAGCAAGAACCTTGAAGCCATCATATGAATTCTACCATCCAGCTGTGTATTCTAGGCAACTTGTTTTTCGGCAACTGGTTCCAGATTTCATCCTGAACTGAAGACTTCAGCCTAGGATGCCATCAGCCACATGGACGATAAATGTGATCATAGAACTAGCTGATGAGCTTTTCTGCATAGCATTTCCACCCCTTTGTCTAGGTGCTAAATTTTCTATCAACTTTAGGAAATGGTGGCTCCAAGTTCTAGAAGCAATCTTTCCCAACGATCGGCCTATGAAGTATTACCAAGATCGGTTCTACCCAGACTTGCCCAATTTGCTTGGAAATCTAGATACTCACAATAGTCGGCCGGAGGAGGAAGATAATGAAGAAACACCTCATCGGCCCAACCAAGTTCGAGCCACCCCAGTTCTTCTTTGGACAATCAATCGACTTCTTCGAGTAATATTCATAATTTCTTATAACGATAGTTGAGTGTAACTTTTCTCACTTGTGCTCCTTGTAGGCTGACAAGGGCAAGAAGGTGGCTCCTACCTGTACTGTTGACTACTCCTCCGCCAACCTTCATCTAGACGCCCCAACACCATCCGAGCTAGCTAGCAGCGAAGAAAGACTGTACCCTACATCGGCTTTAACTCATCTTTTATTCTTTAGCCGATACTAATCCATGCTTTCAGATGTATCCAAGCGTGCTGCCCACAAGAAGGAGGCCACAAGGCCTAAAAAGAATTGGAAATCCAAGGATGATCCTACCCTGGTCGACGATATCAACTATAGGAAGAGTGCACGGCCGAATCCTAGCCCTATGGATCGGCTTACCAAGAGGTACCCCACTTCCCCACTTTTTGTCTCTTTTTAATGTCATGTTTATGCAACTTATGTAACATCTATACTTATGCGATTAGGACGTGGCGATTGATATCACCACCATTACCACCGGCATCTAAGGGGTCAAACACTTGGACATCACCTTGTTCACCTCCAACTACACCATGCCCCAGGGTCCGTTCCTGTAGTTGGCTCCATCCCTACCATGCCCTAGTGTTTGTTCTCCGAAGCCATCTCCATTCCCATTGTGCCCTAGGGTCTGTCTCCTGAAGCAGTCTCCATTCCCATTGTGCCCCGATGTCCGTCCCTACAAAGCCATCCCTATCCGCATTGTGCCTCGGGGTCCGTCCCCTGGAGGCGCCATTATCCTCGCTAGCCTCCCAGGGAACACCCTAGGGGCCATCCCTATCTTCGTCCTCATCAACATTAACTAGCTCCACAGCAAAAGCAGTCGGCCCTACCCTAGCCGAGGTCTAGAAGAAACATCCGAAGCAACATGTGAGCCTCCTCAACATCCAAAATGATGAAGAGGAGGACACCACCTAGGCGCCCTTCGGCGTTTGCCAACCTGCTTGAGAGCATGCGACAAGGCCACCCTCCTCTTGCATCTAGTGCTAGGCTCCTCTGTAATCTAGGACCTTCATTAGCCGATTAGTGTGGGGTTCGAAGATGACAGCCACATGTCAACGATGTTCGTCCAGCGTGTAGTTGCGGAAACCTACTATACGGTCTTCGCGACTGTGCGGAAACCTACTCCTCTTCAAAAACTCTATCAAGAGCCTTGCATCCGATTTGTGAATCTGGATACCCCACATTTAGGCTAGGGAAGCAATTTAGATATATCAAAACTCCTCGGCCAGGTCGCACATGTTGAGTCGAGGTTGGATGATCGCCAGGATGGATAGGTGAGCCCTATATAGCCCTATCAAAACCACCTTTAGGATGCCGATGGCCTCCACTAGACTGACTGTAGCACAGAGACGCCAATCCGCTTCATCCACGTGATGGTATTACCACCGTTGCAGCCACTCCTGGAGCAGGTTAGTAATATGCCCTAGAGGCAATAATGGAGATGATTGTATCACATTTATGTTTATGTACCACTGGATATTATGTTAAAAGTTACATGAATAATTGCCATTTTACATTGTTCATCAAGTACAACTTAATTGTGAGACATTTTTTTAGATGTTATTTTAAATGATCTTTGGTCTCATCATTATGTGGGACAATAATAATTCTTAGGGTAGCACATGTATTGATTGATAGAAATGTTTCACATGTCATAGATATACTTATATAGAGATATCAAATCAATAATGTGGACACATGTTAGAGAAAATAGTATTGGATAGACCCACCTTGAGACATTGTTTGGATTGTTATCGTTTCATGTGACATCAATTGGTCTTGAGTGGTATATCCATATGATCATTAGACTCGAGATCATCATTGAGTACCGTGATGTGTAGTGGTATGTTTTGGGCTATCAACTACTACACCGTAACTAGGTATTTATAAAGATAGTTTACAGATATGTTATAAAGCATGTCATGGGGTGTGAGCGATGAAGATGATATTTTCCCCTTCTCGATAATAGGAGGGATATCTCTAGGCTCCTCCATGTGGTTGGATTAAAGTGTTAATCACAATTTCAAAATCTACCACAGGATTGAGTGAACGGTCAAAATATCATAAGGGTGACACACATCTCGCCTTGAGTTAGACTGGTATCATTAGTATGTGCGTGTATCAAGGTTCAATCAATATGATCATTTGAAACATTCAGAGGTCAATATGTCCTGCTAAAAACTTTTATTGACTTGTGGTCTTGAAAAGGGTTTCTGGGGCCACTACCACTTGCACACAAAACTAATAGGTCACACACTCAACAAGTTGGAACAATGTATATGGATGATCCATTAGTGAGTTCTGTGGATACTGATCCTTGAGGGATTAGAGTCGTAATCTGTCTCTAATGTAAAAGCTCATTAGTGATTGCGCTACCACATAAAACCTAGTTATAGCCCTAGCCGACTTCGTTGAAACCCTAGTCGCACGAGTAGGTGCTAGCACGTCGATGCACGATGTTCCTCTCCTAGACGTGTGGCTACTGTAGAGGCGTTATTACGGTTGGTATCGCTGATCAGCTATGAAGAGGAGACAGTTCACAAAATTGAGTACTTCCACTACATCAGCATGTGTGACCCTCCTACGGTGGTGATCAGCAAGGATGAGAAGGCATTTGGCTCGGCGTGAACGACCACTTCCTCTACTTTAACACACGATTTGTTGGACTAGTCTGCTCCAACTCTTCTTTCGCTGCGGCTGCGCGTTAAGGGTGGCATCCATGATCTCCTACTCAGATGAACTCTTGGGTGATCACAGGGAAAAATTTTGATTTGTGCTAAAGTAGTCTACCGATTACCCAATAATATAGACTGCTATACTCCCACGAGACCGTAGAATCCCCCGTCTTCTTCGTATGCCACTGTGCCTCATGGAGCTACACGAACATGAGCGACAACGGCTAGACCCCCTTCGAGCAGAGAGCCCACTTAAATATGGCAATGTGCACAATCGCATTGTGCATTACCTACCCCAAACTGTGCCCAGTATGCCTCAAGATGCTAGCGAGCAGGGACGTTGTAGGCAGTCGTAGCCCAACGTCGAGGAAGATGAAGAAGACAAGCGCTTCGTTGTCTCTTGGGGCAGGCTGTCTCATAATCTAGAAGGCCCATGTCGTAGAGGGCAAGGGCGTACTTAGCCTCTAGGGCAATGAGCACGTCATTGTCGAGCAGAGTCACCCCGAACTCCCATACCAAATGGGCACTGGTCTCGTCAACCAAGAACTTCACCATGGCCGCTACTGGTGGTGAGCGGGCAGAGGATGTAAATTAAGGTGGTGGCATAAGGAGAGAGATAAAGAGAGATGGCAGAAGATCTAGAGATGGTGGCACGAGAAGACAAAGTGATGGGTAGCTCCCTCCCTAGCCCTGATATATAGGGCATAGAAGAAAGGTCGCTCAGTTAGTCAGATTAGCACCATGTACATGTCACAAGTGAATCACAACCACGCATACTGCGCATGGAGCTCAACATGTGCCATAAAAGATGAGTCCCATCAAGGGCGTCCCACTGATGAGGCCCACCAACCATCACAACGATTTTGAGGCAGCCCAGGGTGACAATCAAATGACGCTTTAAACTTGTAGCCATTGGAGACCGCAGTGCGTGCAACACGCGCGTGTCCCATGACACATGGGGTTGCCCCAAAAGCGTTGTGGCCACGCGACCAACCCGTCATACCATAGGGAGTTGTTGTGCCAAACACACGACATGGCGAAGAACATGACATATGCGGCAGGCCCTTAACCATTAATTGCTCTTGTTGTAGGGAGGCACACCCATCCCTACTACACAGGGGTCCACGGCCTCACCATTATCACACAGGGCCTATCGGGGCCTCGCATGGTCCAGAGCAGGCCTAGGCGTCAATCTCCTTGTAATATAAGTCCAAGGCCACACAAAGGCCTTCTGAGGCCCCGCATGGCTTAGAGCAGGCTTCAGACGTCAATCTCCCTAAATGACGGAGCCAAGGTCACACGGAGGTTCCCCGGGGCACCATGTGGCCTAGAGGACGCTCCTGATATCAATCTCCCCATATGACAGGGCCGAGGCCATGCGAAGTTCCTCCAGGCCCTGCTTGGCTCGAAGCAGGATCCGGATGTCACTCGTTGTAGGATGGGACTGAGGCAACACGGAGGTCCCTCCGGGCCCGCATGGCCTAGATCGAGCTCCATGCGTCAATCTACCCACAAGACAGTGCCAATTAAGGACACGCGGTCAATCCCACCAATGGGCAGAAGGGCAAGGGTAAAAAACGAAAGCATTATTGTCCAAGTTTGGCAGCCCCGACAAAGGCCTACAACAGGAGCAGAGAACTAAGACAAAACTACGGTGGGCAGAAAATAAGACAAACCTGCTACGGACAGTGAACATGACAAACCTGGCATTGCCTGGTGAAGGCTAAAGCAACTAAATGACCTTTCAACCCCTGCCTTGTAGCCCAGACAAGGGGCAAGAATGTCCATATTCCAGAATGGACCCTGAGGCCCCTACTTTGTAAGGCCAACCAAGGGTAGAAAGGGAATTTCTGAGTGTAGGACTTCTTAGCCATGAAGGCACCTCTGGCTTATTAGGGCAAGAGGGAATTCTTGGGTCCATATGACAAACCCTATATAAAAGGGTCATGTACATGCGCTGTAGCACAAACCAAGATTCAATACAACAGTACTTCTTTTTTAAAAAAATTCAGCTCTAGCTTGTGCAGTTGTGCTTCTCCTCTCGATCACTCTCGGTACAGATCTCTAGGTCCTCACGAGGGTCCCCCTTTAATGTGATGTTAGTGGCATCCCTACCACTAATATTATACCGAGGCACATGACGCAGTCGAGCTGCAACCAGAGCAAAGGGCATTCCAATTACATGAATCACCATATGATTGAGAATCGATACTTTTTTATTCGTAACAAAGCACAGACATATGGATAAATAAAGTGAGGAGCATGACAGTATCTTGTACGGAAGATGGCGAGATGGGATTATCTGATCGTTAAAATGCGGAGGTTGATGAGAACCGGCAAGATCAGGACGGCGAGGAGCACGAGGCCGGCGAGGATGGCGATGCACGTCCACTTGCGGTTGCTCTTCTGGTACTCGCGCGCCACCACCAGCTCGTCGGTGCCCCGGCGCACGAAGGAGCTGGCGTGCATGACGTGGCTCTCGATGTCGTTGAGCTGGTGCCCCTGCGCCTCCACGAGCGCGGCCATGTCGAGGAATACCTGGTGCAGGTCGAGCAGGCTGCGCTCGATCTCCTTCACGGCGTCGTGCCGCTCCTGGATCTCCGAGATGGTGTCCATGACCTGCCCGCGCCCCTGGTCCTGGATCGCCTTCTGCAGGAACGACTCGCTCTCCCCCGACGAGATGAGCGCCTCGATCGTGCTCTCCTCCGCCTGCTCCCCCGTCACCGTGTAGTACCGCCGCGCCACCGTCTCCTTGTATTCCGCCGCCATCCTCGTCCTCAACCCCTACGCGCATGTAGTTGCAGCAAACGACGTTCATGGCCGCCTCGGCATGTACGTACGTGCTGCGATAAATGTCAGATGCATGGGTTACCTGGAAGTCGTCCATGAGGTCCTTGAGCTTCTTGCCGAGGCCGGCGACGACGGAGGTGCGGGTGCGGTCAGCGGAGGAGCCGGGGCCGCAGCCTGGGACCCTGCGGGAGGTGGCGTTGTCACGGTCGAGGCCCTCGAGCTTGCCCTTGACGGCCTTGGCGCGGCGGAGCACCTGCTCGACGTCGGCGTCCATACGGGCGCGGAGGGACTTGACGGCGCGGGCGTCGTGCGCCGTCTTGGTCTCCTCGTTGGTGGACTGCAGGCGCCTGTACAGCTCCTCCAGGCCGCGCATGTCCCCCTTCACGGCCTCCACGTCCTCGAAGAACTTGTCCAGGTTCACCACGCTCTCGCCGCCGGCCTCCATGTCGCCGGCGCCCGCCGCCGGCGCCTGCGGGTTCGCGTCCGCATACTTCTTGAACGAGCTCGACGAGAACAGGTCGTTCATCTTGCAAGAAGCGAACCCTCCAACTCCACAACGACGTTCAAAGAGGCAGAAAGAACAAGCTATGGTACGTATTTGAAAGAATGGCAATGGCTTGCCTTCCTATAGGGATATATGCATGGTGTACGTCAAGGAGCTAGCAATGGATATGAAGTGGTAAGAAAGAAAGGTCTCCCTCTCGTGTAGGAGTGTCCGGCCTCTGTCTCTCCCCCTATTTGTGGCAGCAAGTACGGCATGCACGGCTCCCCCTCTTCTCCTTGTCTTGCCACTTTCCTGCATGTCTCGTCTCTAATCATTCTTATGGCAGGCGGCTCTCTCCTTGTCTATCGGGCCAATAATGGAAAGTAGCCGAGTTTAATATGGAAACAATTAATGACGCGAGTGTTGTATCCAAACTATTGAAATATATTGTGCGCCTATCTTTATCAATTTATGGCTGAATTGGTGTGTGTTTGGTCGATGCAGGTAATTCAATATACTATGAGAACCTAGAAGTCTTGAGTTCGAGACCCGGCCAATACATTATTAAAAATAAAATAACTTGACTAACGCATTAACTAGAAATAATATTTGCAGCCCACGACAAGGCATGCAAATGCCTACACATGAGTAGGAGTGTTAAAATATATTTTCTAAGACTGCAACTTTTGCATTATACAAGCAATTGCTTGCACTATCCACACCACTCATTGTGCACCAATCTTGATGCAACTATTTTTAAAAAACCCCCATAGTTCTCTGTCACCCATTGTGCACCAATCTTGATGCAACTATTTTCAAAAAACCCCCCGTGGTTCTCATTCTTCTCCCCTCAAATCCCTCTTCTTCTTCCTCTCTCTCTTTGAACCAAGCCACTCCTTGCCTCTCCTATCTTGCTCCCCTCTGGCCTAGCTGGCTCTTCTTTGCGCCTCGTGCAAAAGATGGACGGAAACCTCAAGTCACTGTTGAAGTTTTTGTTGAGGTTTCCAGCGAGGTTTCTGTCCATGTCCGGAGGGGTTTTTGTTCTTCTTTGGAGGGGTTTCAGTCACCAGCGATGGAAACCTTGAGGTTTCCGGTGAGGTTTTCAACACTGTTGATGGAAATCCCGAGTTTTCTATCCATGTCGAGCGAGGTTTCTGATGAGCCGTCTGGGTTCCCTAGCGGGCCGGGGCGGCAGAACTGCCAGAGTTAAGGGGCAAGCCAAGGCTAGCCGCTGGGTCGCACAGACACCGTAGCCGAGCTCGGGCTAGGGAGAGAGAGCAAGAGAGAGGAAAAATAAGAAGAGGAGTGGAGGGGGACAAATGAGAAAAAGGAGGTTTCTTTTGCAAACCTGGATCACTAGTCTCGATGTAAGTTTGATGGCTCAGATAGCACAAGGAAGCGCTTGTGCAAGAGTACACATATTACCCGTTGTTTAAACTTTTGGGTGAATTGGTCAATGCATGCAATTTAATGGAAACCTTGATTTGATCACCCACGCCCTAGCTGCTCGTGCCATGAGCCGTCCTTGACCTTACGTCAATTAGGTGGTGCACGCAATTCAATAGAAACCTCACTACTATAAAAATGATCATCAGTGCCGGTCCTAAAGTAGCATTAGTGCTAGTTTTTGAACCGATACTGATTTTGTGTCACAGATGATAAAAAAACATCAGTACCGATTTTCAGAACCAGTACTGAAAACATTAGAAAACAATAAAAAACATCGGGCAGTGCACCTGTCCTGTAGCCACACGCACGAACCTCCTAGCGTCGGGTTTGAGCCTGTAGCCTCATGTATTGACCACCTAACATGGGGGCCTCGAGCCTGTCATCGCTGCGCCATGTTAGCGCTCGAGTTAGGGCCACGCCCGCGCTCAGCCGCGCTGTGGCTACCACACCGCGTCTGGGCCATGTCTGCGCTCAGCTGCGCTGTAGCTGCCGCGCCCGCGCCATTAGTACTATGCAGTGTCCCCTGCCGGGGCCTCACGGCACCCGTGTCGGGGCCGCGCCGAGGCCGTGTCGTGATCATTCCACACCTGGGAAACCACACACTCGCCGTGCCGTGGTGGCCGCGCCCGCTCCCGCGCAGGGGCCGCGTCGTGCTGGCACTGTGGCGGTAGAGTCCGCGCCGTCCCCGTTTGTGGCCGCAGTCACTCGGGGCCGCGCCACGCCGTGCCCATCACGCTCACATCGTGGTCACACCGCGCTTCTCTTTGGACCGCGCCATGCCGTGGCCGCCTTGCCCACGCTGAGGTGGCTGTGGCCATCGTCGTTTGGGGCCGTGACGTGCCAGGGCCGCCACACCTGCATTGTGCTACCCGCGCCTGCCAGCGCTTGCTCGTTGGCACGACGCCTGCCAGCGCTGCCGCGTCTTGTCGCTCGTGCCACCCAGCCGTCTGGCCGTCCCCACTAGGAGGAGATGAGAAAGATGAGGTGTGGAGAGAGATGGTGGAGATGAGTGTCAGTGGTGGAGAAAGAGAGTGAGGTGGAGGGAAGAGATTGATAAGGAAGAGGGAGGAGCAAAGAGATAAGAGAGAGAGGGAGGAGTGAAGTGATAAGGGGGAGAGAAAGGAAATGACACCAACTTTTTAGTAACCGCGTGACTGTTCAAGTTTGAAACACGCATGAGGCTTTCGATTACCGCCCCCTTTTTAATTTTGTGCCGGTTATTTTAATAATAACTGGTACAGATGTGCAAATTATTTATGCCGGCTTTGTTAATGAATCGACACATCTATATTGATGCCGGTTTTTAATAAGAACCAATGTAGATAATCTGCATATCTATGCTAGTTCTTATTAAAACCCGGCACAGATAAGCTTTTTTCCACCCACTTAATAACTGGTTGATATATTCTTATTTGCGCCGGTTCTATATGAACCGGCACTAATGTGCCGATATATATGACCTCTTGGGGTGTAGTGCCTTGATTTGATAACACATGCCCTGGCCATCCATCGCTACTCGTGTCCCAAAGCTATCCTGACCATGTTCCCCATAGTTAGGGACTGAGATGTGGTGGTTAGGGCTAGCGGAGGGAGAAAAAGAACGACTTCATTAAAGAAATTGATAAATAAGCATGCCCCTGAGCCGTCTCCAACCATCTTCCCTATAGTTGGTGGGCAGGGGCGTTTTGTGGTTTGGGTTACAGGGAGGGAGAGAGAAATGGAGGGAGGGAGGAACGACTTCATTCGAGAAATTGATAATCGAGCGCACAGCGGCCGTGGACATACGGCGACAAGGACGATGCTCACAGCTAGGGTGTGGTGGCTGGGCCTGCAGGAGGGGAGATGAAAAAGGAGGGAGGGAGATGAAGGACTTTCATGTTAGAATTTGACAAAATGAAGATGTTATTTTCACACAATGGTTGGGAAAGTGCGGTGTACGGATCTCAGAGCAAGATCCAATGGAGGAGGTGTCTGTAAACGCAGATACAAGTTAGTTTTGCATTTCCTAAAAATAATGGCAATAATATCTGGTGGTCATCATTGCATGTCAATTCTTGAAAGAGTACTAGTCTCTGTCACAAACTCTCTCGCTGTACACAGTAACATGCCTCGCTAGTAGACTGTAATTTGCATCCCATGTTCCTTGCATCATCATACACCATGGGGTGTGTTGAAGCACAACTCATCTGGCCATTCAATCCATGTATCATTCATGCTCATATACATTGTACAGCTTTCACAAATGTAAACCCCTCTACACGAACACCACCCGCCCACTAACCTCTCTCATGTTCCTCACAGCATCATCATCACGGCGACATGGGCGGCCAGGGCCAGCAGCGCCGCCCACCCCAGCGCCGGCGCGGCGCGGCCGCCGGCGCTGACGACCTGGATCGGGAACAGGCAGCCGCGCGCCGAGGCGTTCTTGTCGGTGATCTTGGCGAGCCCGCCGAAGTCGCAGGCGCGCACGTCCTGGTCCTGCATCTGGAAGTACATGTTGAAGGCGTAGGAGATGTTGCTCTTCTCATCCAGCCCGTTGCAGGAGCAGCCGTACCCGAGCGCCGTGCAGTCGCCGCTGGCGCACGCGTACTCGATGTTGCCCGGCAGCCTGGACTGGTCCTTGGCCTCGTCGTCGAACACGCACCACTGCTTGGGCAGGTATTGGACGCCGGCGACGCGGGAGAGCAGCTTGTCGTGACCCTGCCCGGACAGGTCCATGGGGAACTTGGGCTTGCCGTCGTAGGTGAAGATGCCCCAGTGCCGTTCGAAGTTCCCCGGCATGATGCTCTTCATGTCCTCGTCGAAGAGGCCGAACAGGTATACGTCCATCTTACCCGGCCGGAGCGGGGTGCCTTCCTTCTTGGCCAGCTTCTCCAGGAGGCCGTCGTAGAAGCGCTGCGCGAGCTTGAGGTTGGCGTTCTTGTTGCCGTCGGTCGGCCACCCGACCTCGCCGACGACGACCTTGAGGTTGGGCACGCCGGCCTTCTTGAGCGCGCTGAGGAGCGTGTCGTAGTTGGCATCGAACACGTTGGAGTAGCTGACGCCGTCGTTGTCCTGGATGCTGCGGCCGCCGTCGAAGAAGGCGAATTCGAAGGGGAAGTTTTCGCTCTGGTACAGGCTGAGGAAGGGGTAGATGTTGACGACGAAGGGCGCGCCGTGGTCCTGCAGGAACTTGACGATGTCGGTCATGAGGCCGTCCATGTCGGGCCGGAACGCGCCGGACGACGGCTTGTCGTCGGGGGAGAAGTACACGTCGGCGTTGAGCGGGATCGTCGCCTTCACTTTGTCGCCGACGCCGGCCTCGTCGAGCGCCTTCTGGACGTTCTTCAGCGCCGGGAAGGTGGTCTTCATGAACGATCCGTTGTAGCTCTTGAGAAATGGCTCGTTCCCCACTGCCACATACCTGCCCTCGATCAAACAGCATCCGTCGACGCAGAAAGATTAGGATCGGCAGCCATGAACGGCCTCATCAACGACATATATCGAGCCATGCGTGCATGCATGCATTGATGCATACTTGATCTTGAGCTTGTCGCCGTAGCTGGTGACGTTCTCCTTGACCCAATCCTTGGCGTTGCTGTAGCTGCTGCTCATCATCTCCAGCATGTCGTTGGGGATGCCGAGCATGACCTCGATGCCGGAGTCGACGAGCTCGCCGACGGGCCACGGGTCGGCGTCGAACATCTTCACCCTGGAGATCCCGTTCTCCTTCAGCATCTTCACCACCGACGAAGGCAGAAGCGGGTGCGACATCTGCGAGCCCCAGTTCACTCCGACGTCGACGGCGGGCCCCGCAGCCGCGGCCGCAGGCGTCACGGCGAGCAGCAGCGCCAGCGCGGCCGCGGCGGCCACGAGCCGCAGGAGCCGAGCCATGCTGTGGTGTTCCCTGATTTCTCTCCCCTTGTCTCGGATTAACCGTAGGTTTTGAGATGTTAGGGTAGGCGGTGCTCGTGAGCCGTGTGCCTCCCATTTGGTGGAGGAATGGCGAGGAGAAGAAAATGGCGGGTAAAGAGGTTGGGAGTTTGACCAGCGCAGAAGCATGGGCCTGAGGGAAAAGCAGGGAACTACTGAAGAGAGAATGGCAGCTGGGCCCTTCTGCGGTTCTTCTGTCTGGCTATTTGGCAAATCTCTGTGGACCAAACAATGCGACGCAAGACACGTGCTTCTTTTAGGAGCATTAAAATTTCATAATGATTATAAAGAGGTAATATAAATTTTTGCCATTGAACGAAAGAAATGAATATTAATCGTTGAGACTAATGTATATAACAAAGATAACGAAGTTGTATAACATAAAATCAAATAATACAACACAATACCTAGCCGTTGGACCACACGAGTAGTTCCACCAGTTAAAAAAAAAGAGAGATAGAGCGACTATACCACATGGCTGATGGGACTGAAATTTTCAGAAAACTTGGTCAATTTCATAGATAGTCATGTAGCCCTTAGATCCCAATAACCTGGTTGCATATTTCTCTATGTTTTTATTTCTATTTTGGCGCCCCACAATAATAGAGAACACAAAAGGAAAATATTTTAATCAAACAAATACATAATTAACATTTTAGAACAATGTAATATTTAAAAAAAGAATCTATAATATGTGAACCTAAAATTTTTTAAAAAATGGAATTAAATGTTGCAGTATAATTTTACTAAAACGACTGTACATTGGCTAGGACTACGATTTTAGGCTGACTTGAAAGTGCATCTAAGCATATAAGTGATTTTGGTGATTAATGACAAACACATATAATGACAATTATTAGTAAATGTGTAAATGCTTGACTTAGTGCTTGCCTAATGTCAAACCTCTAGTAAGTATTTATTTATCCTATGAGACTAACAAGTTTGTTGACAAGATCATTCTAGTCTCATCCAAATAGAGGAATTCTTAAGGTCAAGTGAATAAGCAAAGATGAGATATACAATCTAAGTATCACTTCTATATTTATTATTGCAATCCTTTTGTGCAAGTGCATATTGAACTTTATATAACATATTGCTTATATATATGCACATTGGTTCATATCATATCAATTTGGGCATAATATGTGTCTTATCGCTAGTATGCATGTTTTAATTAGAGTTAAACTTCATATTGCTATAAATTGACTTTGTGCATGCTTGCCTTGTTTGTATATCTTCTCATGCACTTCCTTTGGTGAAGTTTAATCTAGAGTTGGATCACATATTTGCTTATGCTCTAAATGTTAAATGTACATATGTAATTCTTGTATATTTTATCATGTGGATCATTAAGTGAAGATTGTGATCCTTGCCATGGTTTAAATATTTCATCATATTGGCAATTATCTCACTAGTGCATCTAGCTCATTACATATTCATCTTGTTGCACTTAGTGGAGAATCTTTCTCTTATCAAGTGTTTCCACTCATATTGTGCATATTTATATGAAACACTTGTTGTACTTAATTGCTCACAAATATCAATCTATTTATATCTATTGAGCTTTTGGACTAATATCTTTCATGAGTGGTTTGAAAAGATTTAGGTCCCATGAGTATGTGTGATGACCAAGATATGTTAAAGGATGACGATTAAACCAAGGTCAACAAGACGGCGATGTCACCAAGAGTTGAAGACTAAGTCAAGATCAATTTGGCGTGGAGATCATCGGGAAGGATGATCAAGTTAAAGTTGATAGGACGAGAGTCTCATGAGGTGCATCGAGTCAAGTTGGACAAGGTGAAGGCGTCATCAATCTTTTAGTGAAGGTCATCATACATAATGAAGAAAAAGACGGCAAGTGACTATCCTAGACTTGTATTATCTTTGATTTAATTTAAGTCTAAGGATTGCCGTACTATTAAGAGGGATGCGATGGAGAATGACTTCTAGATGTGTCAAGTGCTCAAATGATCCATCCTAGTGAAACCTAGAGAGAGTGTGGTATTGGTGGTGTCGGAAAGCGAGAGTTGTAGGTCTCCCTTGCCTTCTTTGTGAGTTCTGCATTTATCCTTTAATATTTGAGAAGTGAGACCTTGTTGGTTGCTCTCGTTCTTAGCTTTCCGTAGAGTCCAAGATCACCCAAAACGGAGTCGGGAGTCAAAAGTATGCCCATTTTCGTCGGGGTGTGCGTTGGCTTGTTTTCAGGCCTCGATCGTCAGATAGTTGACTATCGGATGTCCGATACCCCTTCGGACATTTACCCTCGGACTGTCCGATTTTTAAGAGTTTGAGCTTCTCTGTCACACACTGAGTGTTCCTATCGGACTGTCCGATAGTTGACTATCGGACTGTCCGATACCCTCGACGAAACCTTGGATCGTCCGATTTTCGCGACCTTGGGTCTTTCTGTTTCCCCATATCGGACTGTCCAACCATTGACTATCGGACTGTCCGATATTGCACAGAATTGACTGTAACGGTCAGATTCGTGGAAGCTCCTATTTAAAATCCCCCCTCTCCAAATAGCCGTTGTGAAGGCTGTGCCAAGGCTGTGTGAAGGACCTCCCCTTGTTCTTGAGCCCCCATAGCACCCTCTACTCTTAGATCTTTGTGATCCCCTTTGGAGAAGGGTTTAGAAGAGTTGGAAGGAGGGATTGAGGGAGAAAGGTTGGGAGGTGATTCCTTTGTGGAATTAGCGTGTTCTTGAGCCTTAGTGACCCCTCCACTCTTCGATCTAGGTGATCCCCTTAGGAAGAAGGGTTTGGAAGAGTTGGGAGGAGGTGTGAGTGTGAATTGAGCAAGAGTTGATCTTTGAGCACTTGAGTTTATCTCCAAGTTCGTTCTTCGTGGCATTTGTTACTCTTGGAGGTTGAGGACTCCTAGACGGCTAGGAGTTGGTCACGAGCCACCGAGCTTTGTGTGGTGTGCCGTGTCAAGTTTGTGAAGGCCGGATTCCGCGTCCGCAAGGAAAGGAGTCAACTAGTGGATTCCAAGGGAGCTTGGTGCGGACCTTGGAGAGGATTAGGGTTGAAAAAGACCTCGGCTCAAGTGTGACCGAGCCGCCTCAACGGAGACGTAGGATCCCCTCAAGGATCCGAACTTCGGGAACAAACATCGACGCGTCTCCTCTTCACTTGTGGTTCTTCATTTCTATTCTCAAGTTTGATTTACTTGCTTATTTTACAATTGAATTGATTATCTTGTCTTGTGTGATACTACTACACCTATACTTGCTTGAGAACTATCTTTGGTGCAGGTGGTATCCATCAATTTGTGATATTTAAATTGAATTCGAAGTCCTCTGTTTTCTGTGCAGATCGGACAGTCCGATACTTGCCTCAGACAATCCGATACCCATCGGACTGTCCGACCCTGTACCATCGGACTGTCCGATACAGCTTCCGCAATTAACTCTGTTTATTGTTTTAGAATTTGTAATCGCCTATTTACCCCCCTCTAGGCGACATCTCGGTCCTTTCATGACTAATGCACAATTTTAGGTGGCTAGGTTTCAGTTAAATTTTTAGACGACTATGATATAAGAGTAAGGCTAATAATACAGCTCACTGCTGGCTATATGTGGTTGCCATGTCATGTACAGCCGTATAAAAGCCCACCCATATAAGAAGTTAGCTGTAGAAACAATCTGCACATTAATAAATGACTCACCCATCCATCCTCTTATCTTCTTTAGAATCTGTGTCTCAGCCAGCTGAGAGCTTGCCGTAGAAAAAGAGCCCGCTTCTTCTCTCTCTCCTCTTCTCTCTCTTCCAACAAAGTAAAAATATGACGTGGCAACTCTTATAACCCGTTTACACCACCTTATTATACTTGCTCTAATAGCACAATTGGGGAAAAAAAAGGACTCAAATTTTTAGCCAAAAGTTGTTTGATTCGGAGTCATAGCAAATCCATTATTGTTGCAAAATTTGATTTGAAGCCAACTGTCCAGTCTGAATTCTTCAATTTATGACTATGACATGGATCGGCCTCATCATTACATTATTACATTTGAATACTCCAAAGCGGAAGGAAATGATGCTTTCCTATGAGTACACAACGTCATCATAAGTTTCTCAGCCGTCCGATCGTATAACAAAGTGTTCATCTCACCCCCAACCTATTAATTTTGTAAAAAGGTCCTTCCAGTTTTGGTGAATCAAACCCGCCCTCCCGCATTCAAGCCAGTCCCGCCGCCCAACCTCGCGTGGTAGCATTTGCATAAAAGCGTTCTTAGTTTCAGAATTTACGCCCGGATCGTATTGCCAGTGACTACTTGGTGTTAACTGTTACCAAAAAATTGAGGGTAAAGCCAAATATTGCACAAAACTAAGTCCTAGCATAATAATATTCCCTTGGTCCTTGCGAACAATTGAGAAAGAACACTCTTTAAGGGTCCCTTTGGTTGAGACATGACTGACCATCCTTAATGTATAGGACTAGGAGGGTGGATGAGATGGTCAAGGAAGGATTGGTCTTTGTGTTATATTTGGTTGGCTTTTGGATGAGATGAATATGAATGTGATATTGTGCGCTCAAGCGTCGCCGGCAGCGACCGTACTGCTTCGTGGCCACCACCGCAATGCGAGTGACACCAGAGAGACCCTGGCGTGGAGAGTGCACGCCGCGAGCACAACCTGCACGTTCTTGCTGTTCATGGGCTAGCACGCGTGGGACACAATGCCCATGTAGCGCCGCCTAGGCTCTGCCGACGATACGACCACGACAACTGCATAGATGATGGTGAGGTAGATGAGGAAGGGAGATGCGAGCAATGGACTAGAGTTGGGTTGAAGAAGAGCAACAGCAGGGAGTACTCCAATCTCCAGACATGGCCGCGCTGAAGGAGGACAAGGAGGGCGCGCCGCTGGCGCTGAGGAGGAGCCACACATTGACATTGTGAGGATAAGGAGGACGCCCAGCTGTGATCGGGTGGGTAGAATGCCGCTAGGGTTTGGAAGGAGTCCGCGCTGATAAGGACAAGGTGGATGCCCCCCACCGCGCGGGGCAAGCTACTACTGGAGCTGGGGAGGAGGGCGCCTTGCCGTGCCGGGGCAAGCCATCACGCTAAGGAAGAGTGCCCGAGGAGGAAAGAGGGAGAGATGAGCCGATGTGGGGAGGAGGCATGGATTGGTGGTATGGCGGAGGCAGCGCAGACGGGAAAGGACATGAGACTTTATCGAAGAGAGGGGATCGATGAGATGCTGTCTGGGACCGAGCCATTTCATGGTTTCACGATGGATGGGTAGGACCGATCTCACAAGCTAGTTGAGATGTATCCATCCACGACGAGGTGATCTCGAAATAGCCAAACCAAACAAAAAATCAGCTCATCCGAGACGAGACGGTCGTGGACAGCCCAACCAAACACACCTTAGAGAACATAAGGGCTACACAAAAGCGCAGCCAAGAATTACCTGCTTGTCAATATTATTTTTTCCCAGAACTTCTAGTCTTCAAATAATTGTACCAACCACGCACAGATTAAACAGGCTCACCAAAGATTAAGTGCAAACGACTAATTAAACTACCAGGTGACAAAAATTCCTTCTTGACACTATATGCTGATATTAGTTATCCACTAGGCATCAAGTGTGTTTCTAATTTACACATGTTTAAAGGTGGCTGCCAAAGAGAGATTGCACCACGACCTCACAAACAAATGCATGTCTAGACATGTTTAACAGAATATTAAATAATCTGCAGAGATGACTTGATTGACATTTCTTTGGTTTAGCAAAAAACATGGAGCAATATCTAAGAACATATAGCAAACGAATGCTTCCACACACAAAACAGAGCAGATGCACCCGCTGCCTGTTTGGATGGCTGAACACGTGCTGGAGCCTACCTTGGAGAATGCAAAATCACTGTACTAGCCAGGCCCTAGGTAAATGTAGAAATTGATCGTTTCTCTAGAGCCTGGCTTGGTCGGTGCAATGATGAGCTAGAAACGCATGCGCAGGAGAAGGGAGGCACACACATGCAGGAGGTAGAGGGTACCAGGGAAGATGCCAGCGTTGATGTGGTGGCTCTGATGATGACTGGATAGCACCGGCGACAACGGGTGGAGCTGTCACTTGTAGAACTAAGTTTGGTCTAGTCATACTATGGGATGATATAGGGATTAGACAGGATTGATAACTGGGAACATCATCACTTCTATAACACTCTCTTTCCGAATGAAAATTAGCTAAGTCATGGGTTTATTAATACAGTTATTTTCAACTGCTTATTGCAAATAAATCAACCTTAGCCTTCCCTTGGAGCCCTTATCATTAAGGGCACTAGGAGGGTGTTAACTCGCAAGTATGGTTTGATTGCATACTTACCCTCGTACCCACTCACTTTTTAGATGGAAAGCATCTAGAAGGCCCTTATACGTGCTACAAGGATGAAGAGCATGGATTTGAAGATCAAATGAAAATTAGGGCGTTCCCTCCAGCCACATGTAGTGTTGCATAGCCGCTGGATATTTCTTTTGTTATAAAGAATTCAACTTTTGTCCTCTAAATTTTCGGGTGGCCTGTAATGCTTTTTGGGCTAGACGGCTGTGTTATAAAACTATTTGCCATAAGGCGTTACTTTTGCAGTTATCTAGGTTATCTTGTTCGTTATATGCTTTATTGATCTGGTTCTGTAATGGTGAGTACTAGCCTATCGATCCAGAGACTAGTGCAGGAATCATTTAGGAGGACCCCCAAGTGGAGCCCCCATAGTAAGAGTGAGCACTAGGCGAAGTTTCTGCGGTTTAGTCATTCCAAGGGGGCAACCATCCTTAGAGAAGATCACCGACATCTCAGACCACTTGAGGTGTCTAGGTTGAGGTTTGCGATGGTCGATATAATATACCTCCCTTGTCGCTTCTTTGAGGTCGCGTCTAGAGGAATATGCAGAGGAGCTACCGTAGATGACGGCGATGTGGTTCTCCGGCTCAGGGAAATCATCCTCACCGGCGTCATGGTCCTAAGCGGGCAGTTTGCCCTTGCTATTTTCACCTGGCTCAAGCAAAGTGGACGTGGGCCTCTTGCCATTGTAGAAATCCTCCATACGCACCAGTCAAGTCCTGCAGTTGCACAGATCATGCCCGTAAGCTTGATGGAGAGGACAGTACTTGCCATTTTTAGGCTTTTCACCTTGGTCGTAGCCACAACACTGTTGACCATGGCCTTTGCCCTTGTTAGGAGCGTACGCCTTGGGCTTCTACTCTGGTCTGGGTGGTGGTTACTCGTCAACAGCAGTGATGATATTTGGTGGCATGGCCTTTTTCTTTTTCTTTATCTTTTCTCCACCGAGGTGGACTTCTCTTTGCCCAAAGACTCCAAACCTAGTTGTGGTGGAACTTTGCCTTCATCAAGCATCTTCTTCCAACTAATGGCTTCGGCTGCATTTGCATACCTATTAGCCATCTTCAGCAACTCATTAGTTGATAGGTCAGCGTTGATCTCTAGGTTCTAAGTGAATCAGATGTCCCTAACCCCTTGTTTGAACGCGCGAAACACTATATCGTTTGACACATCAGAGATAGTATTGCAGACCTGAATGAAGCGCTCGATAAACTGCCTTAGGTTTACTCCATTCGTCTGTGTTAGGTGGTAGGGATGCTCTTTCCTACCTGGGCATGTGTAACAGCTCTGGAAATTGCTTCTAAGAGTGTCATATAGATTCCCAACCCTGGATTGAGCCCTACCTCTGATTGAAAAGCTAGAGGTAGGGCTGGTCCCTCCAGGACAGTAGGAAGGTAATTTGCTGTGACCCCCTCATCACCTCCAGCAGCGAGGATGGTCCTGGCATAAACAGAGAGAAATTCGTTGGGGTTTTGAGTCTCGTTGAATCGCTCTACGTGCCCGGGCTTGAATTTCCCAGGCCAAATGACATCGTGCAATGCAACAGAGAATGCCCGACACCCGTAGGTTGGGGCAGCGCGATGATGCCCATCATTCCCGCGCCCATCTTCATGGCTGTATTCCCTAGTTCTAGGGCCAAGCCGGCAAAAGATTTCTTGACGCCCATGGTGCGGGTACCTAACGGAGACGGAGCCCGTATCGCGGTCCCACCCTAGACAGTTATGATGACTTAAGTTCATGGAACCGCCTCGGTGTCGCTCCGGCAGTTGCTCCAACGTGGCCTAGCTCGAGCATGCATCATGGAGCTCCCCCGAGTACCACTCTAGTGGTCGCCCCATCATGGGCTAGCTCGAGCGTGCATCCCCTGAGCAAAACTTCGGGTTCTCTCTCCACGTGAATCGCTACACCGGACTTCTCGAGTATTGCTTTGGGTTCGCCTATGATCAATTGACCCAGGAAGATCCAGCTCAAACGCCAGCTGCTCCAAGTTTTCCGCTGCTGCTGCTCCCATGGCAGTAAGGTCATTCCTATTCGGATCAGACTGAAACCTGCGCAGCATCGTAGCTAGCGTCTGGAGGTGTCTCTACTCTGGTGAAGTAGTGGAGTTTGTGAGTCTTGGTGCAGAGGTCGCCCCTGCGCTGGGGTGGACGTAGTATGGCCTATCCTGCATGTGATAGGTTCTCCACGCTCTAGTGCTTTCTCTTGCCCTTGCTTTCATATCTGCTAGGGTACGGTTCAAGGAATTCTCTAACTGTTCCCTTGCATCATCATTAGCCCGGCGCTGGTCATCCTCTGAAGCATCACTGGCCAAATTGCTGCCCTCGTCAGCCATATTGATGTCTCGGACGACCTCACAGTGCGATGGGGACATCATAGTGTCCTGGCAGGAAATGCTATCAGCGACAGCCCATGTCATAGTTCGAAATATCTAGACTGTCATCAAGCCCATCATCATCCCCATCGATCATGGGGGTATCCTATTTTGGAATCTCTCAGAACTGATCTAGTAAGGGCTCGAGACCATACTCCAAGCCCTTACTCTCAAAATGACAGCGAAGTTGATACGAGCGTGACTGAGCTGCAGGAGAAATCTCTTCCCACTCAGTGCGAACATCCGGATTTGTGATCTTTGCCACCTCTCCATTGGTGTAATACCTGTCATGATCATCCACATCATCAAACATGCAAAGATCCCGAGTATCTTGAGAGTTCGGCATTTCAAAGGATTTCCTCAACAAAGGAACTTGTCGATCCCCACGAACGGCGCCAGCTATCGACGATTGGGAAATGGCTTCTCTGCCAAGATTTTTTCTTGATTGAGGGATCAAGATAGCCTCTTTCTGCTAAGGTATTGCTTTTGAGATGCTGCGGCTTCATAGAATGACAAACGAGCCAGACGTTGACTATTGCTTTTGAGTGTTTATCCTAGTTCAGGCCTCTCAAAGATGAGCTAATAACCCTACTCCAGTGGGTGTGTATTGCTTGTATTTCTAAGTATGGATGCCCAACCTCCGTTTACAAAAACGTTGGGTATATATAGGCCACCGGGAAACTAACGTACGAGGCTATTAATCTCGCTAATTAATCGCTATTATTTATAATAAACATGGCCTTTAATAGCGCACGTTGGTTACCACTACATTCGGATTGTGGGTAACGGCTCCAAGAAAGTAGAGATCATGGCCATGTGGTGCTTCACTGAGCATCCAACCTTCAAGTGTAACCACCTCGATCAAAGCGGTGCTAGGGTGCCAGCCCCGGGCATAAGGGTGTCGAGCAGGTTTTCTGCTTGGGAGCTAGGCAAAGACCCTTCTCGGTTTGGAAGAACGAACCGGGCAGACATTTTGCCCGGTCAAGCAGATCGACTGGGCAGACCCTTTGGGAACAACATCCAATGATACGGTTCAAGACTTTGAGCTGCCAGAGGCGCACTTAGCTCGTAAATGTTATTCAATCCCCAAGAAAGTTGACAATGTTGAGAAGCTTAACATGAGGCCACTGAAGACGAGGGAGCTTAACCGTAAAGTTTGGAAATCAAAGCCACATGATTTAAGGTATGACACTGTTATACTTGCTCAAGTACTGTGCCATCGCACAAAGAAGTAGTTAGAGGCACTTATGGAAAAGTATAATGAAGAAAGCAAGCTATGTGGTGGTGAAAAATTTGTAAAGAAGATAAGATCGATAAAGAAGAGTGATAAGTATTTGTTGAAGGAAATAAATTCTACTTGGAGACATGAGAAGAAGAAGAATAGGAATGACAGAGCACAGAAGATTCAAAGTTAGCATCACACGATATTATAAGACCCAAGTATGCATTAAGGGGAGTGTTCAGAAGTGGCGATGCATACTTGGAATCTTCTAGAAGAAAAGACAAGTTACAGGAAGGAAAATTTGCCATGAAGTTACTATTATAAATAATTAGAGAGTCTTTATGGAAAATTTAGAACATTCTAGAATATTTGAGAGTATGTATAAGTAGATATTTGCCATGGAGAATTAGTATGCTTCATGACAAAGTATCATGACACTAGATGAAACATCTAGATAGCTTTCTAGAAGTATTATGGCATCAGATATAAGAGAAGAAGAATGTGTAAAGTAGATATTATATAAGAGAAGAAGAATGTGGAAAGTAGATATTTGTAAAGCTGATTCTAGAGTTTAGATATTTTAGAGTTGTAGGGTTTGTATTGTGCCACATGGCAATAATCTAATGGTTATATACTAGTATAAATAGAGGTGCCCCTATGTGTGTGTGCTCTCATGGATGTACTCTAGAAGGTGTGCTCTAAGAAGGATGATTCCATTGTGGTGAAGCGTGGAACGTGAGAGAAAAGAGTGAGGTTAGAAAGAGTGGTAGGATAGCCAGCAAGAAGTGTACTCCCTCTTGCATAATAGTGTACATACTTCAATAAAGTACCACTCTGGTAGTTGTGAGTCTCCTGTCTTGTAGGTCCTCCTACGAGTGTGGGTAGAAGGGTCACCACCTAGTATTTCCAACCTTTCCATTCCTTTGTTATTGATTGTATGTACAATTTCTGTTAACCAAGAACCTTTCTTGGCGAATTATTTGTTAGTAAATTGATACATTTGAATGCAAGTTTACAGTGAACCTGTGATAGAAGAACATTCCGTGGTATCCAGAAAGGGTTATCTAATTTTCAGTTAAGCATACCATATATATTATTAAGTAGGAACTACACTAGAAGAATATGTTATTGGGCATAACTGTCAAAGATCTTATAACATCTTGGCCTATATACATATTTTGGCCCATATAACAGCTAAACTTAAATGTTTATGATCTATTAATTAGAAACTTTCAATTACAATAGGACAGTAGTATCTTATAAGATGCATGATTCTAATATGCAATATACATATTTCCGCGGGCTACAGCCTTTTCGGGCTACTCCTTGAGTATAGCATCCAAGGGCACGTGTCACCATTTTGACTTAGGTCATGGCATTTACTCCATCCTTGGTAGTTAGGGAATGGGAGTCTTCCCTGGCAGGTAGGGAATTGGAGTCTCTAATGTCTTAAAGGAACCAATCTAAAGATTTAAATATCAAAAGACAAAAAACAAGATATTAGCTACTTAGGGATGATATCTCTAAGTTGGTCAGACCGTCTGGAATCCTATCAGATTGTCTGATGCACATGCAGTCCCCATGAAGCAACTAGCAGTTAGAGTGTGCCAGAACGTCCGGCGCTCACTCGCATGACACCACTCGTCTGGCTAAGTCAACCTATCTGGCACGCCATTCATTTGGTCATTTGTGTGGCCGCAAAAATTACAACAAATAAAATTCCATACAATACAATATTCATCCACATTTAAGGCCTAAATTCAACATACAATTGAAACATTAAAACAATCTCTAGTTATTTTCCTTTTTTTTGTCTTTCCCCTCTTTTCCTTTCCTTCCTTTTCCTTCTTCCATGTCCAACTCCTAGCCGAGTTTCCCTGCATCAGCTTGTTCCAATTAGAGTTCTAGATGGACTCTAATATAGAGATGGTACATTACAACTCTATCTATAAACCCATATATATACATATATACATGCAAATTTCTCCCAAATTTGTCCATATCTAATTCCAAACCAATCTGTTAAACCCAAGCCAAACCATATCCCTCTGCACCGAATGTTGCCTCTGCCTCGCTCACCGGACCTTGCCTTAGTCACGCTGCTAAGCCTAGCCCTAACTGTCGATTACATTGCCGCTAGCGCCGCATTGATCCCAGCGCCGCAGGACCCCATGCGCCGTGCCGACCTCACCCGTTGTTGCCTCCTCGCCGGCAGCCATCATGGGTCCCATCACCAGCGACATCACCTATCGTTGCCCAGCACCGATTCTACTACTGCCTAGCACCCCGCACAGCTGCCTTCTAGCCCTATGCAGTGCCGCCGCCCATTGTCATCGCCATTACCTCTCGCCGCCATCGACGCCTCACCAAACGCCACCGCCGTCCTACCCGTCTCCCTTTCTCTGCCCCTCTCAGTCACTCTCTCTCTCTCTCTCTCACTCTGATCCCCTCTACCTTCCCCCCCTTATCTAGCCAGTGGAGACGGCCCATGCGCTACAGTGCTAGGCCACAATGAACGGTGCATGCTGATTGCACAATGCAATTTTCTATTTTCTGGAATTTGCAGTGTATAATGTTCATTCGCTTTTTTGGCCAAAAATTCATCCTAACTCCAAATCCAATGGTTCTAGTTTCAGTAACTCCATAAAAATCCAATCTAGGCACAATTGTTTTTCTATAACTTTTAGATTTAATTTATTTTTCTGCTATTTATTGTTTTTCTCAATTTGACTGTGATAGATTTCGCCGTTGCTAAGGAGCCATATGCTGACTTTCCACAAGACTAACCAGTCCATGAACAAGGCAAGTGTTTCCCTAGAATCCTAGTTTTATGATTGTGTCAAAACTGCTATCTTTTTAATTGTCTGATATATTGATCTAGTGTCGTCCAATGCACGTTACATTTCCAGGATATATAGCCACTGCCATGAATTGCCACTAGGATGATATTATTATCTATTTTCTTATTGTTGTAAATTATTAGTTGGCTTAGCATTGCTTAGATAAAACATTAGGTAGTGAGCCCACTCATCATTAATGTAACAGCCCAAATTTGGGACATTTTGAAAATTATGAGATATGCATGCATTTGGGAAAATATCTTTGAAATCCTTTTGGTTCTGAACTACATTTGTTCCTTATTTTAAAACATTTAAAGAAATCTTATATGTTAGGAACATATTCTATTAGAAAACCAATATACATTTAAAACTCGCGTAAAGTTCATATTTTCTTGTATAAGTAAATATATTAAAAAATGATTGTTTGTTTGCTTTTACTCTTTGCTAAAATAATTCTTGAAAATACATGAATCCATGTAATAGTATTTTTAGATTTATGAATAACAACATAGAATCTATTAGTTAGAACTAAAACCTGTCGCCTTAGGGAAACCTAAATCAAATTAATTTGTAAGATCCGACAAGATTAACGCAATTGTATAAGTAAGGGCACACATATCTATAGATATATATGTATATCACATAAGAGAGAGAGAGAGAGTGTGTGTATATGTGTGTGTATATATACACACATGTGTACTAAATTTTGGAAATTTTTTGTTAACCTTAACATTTGGAATCCATTTATAACTACAACCTTTTTATATAGATTTTGTATACAAATAAATGTATAGGGATAAATACTGGAGGATTAGAAACACATGGATAATCTAAATGGAAAATAGTAAATATTATCATGGAGTAAACTTAACAAAGTATGATTGGAGGATTTCAATTAAAATCTTAATTTAATAAGAAGGATCAAAACACCAAGGTTAAATCCTAATTTGAATTCAAAACTCAATGTGAAATTTCCCTAATGAAATTAAGGAAGGTTTAATATATATACTCTTTCGCAATGTCAAGTTACTAAGCTACCCTTTTGACCTTGGTCAACCTGTTTAGGTGGGCCCCACTAGCTGGCACCATCCTTATCTCCCTGTTCTCTCTCTCCTCTGTCCCGATGTATCTCTCTCACTCCCTCCCTCTCGCCGGCATTGCCTCTCCGGCCGCGGGGTCCCACCGTTGGAGTGCTCCTCTCTCTTTCTTTCTCCTCCGATGAACTTAGCAGTGTGTGTGCCCCTCCTTTCCTCTTTTCTGGCTCGTCGCGTGCATTCGCAACAGCTCGCTGGTGCGCTTAGGGCTTGCACGCCATGCGGCAGCCGAGCCCCTTGCGCGGCTCACTTCCTTTACCGCGCCGTCGCTTCACCGCTGCCACTGCCATCATCGCCTTGCCTTGCAGCCGCCTGCGCCGCCCTGTCTCACCGTGAAAGGCGATGCCAGGCCACTCATCGGACCGGTCCGTGGCTTGCCCTCTTCCTAGGCCACCCCTTCCTAGTCACCCTTTCTCTCTCGCGTCCACCGTACACCGCCACACCCCCCTGAATCGCCGCCTGGCCTTTAAAAGCCAGCCGGAGCCCTCGATTTTCCCCTTCCCCGCCATTACTTTGTTCTAGCCGAGTTCACCCCCTTTGCCAATTCGTCCAACCTGGTGAGCCTCGCTCCAATTCCCTGCTTGGGTAGCATCTCTCACACCGCCGCTATCTCCCTGACATCCTTTCTTTGGCAGCTCATCACCATAGTCATCGACCCACGTGAGAATGCTACCGCCTCCGGTTCAGACACACACGTCGCCGACCCGTTCAAGTAGTCCCCTATCCTCGTCATCACCATGGTGAGCTTCCCCACCTTCTCACATAGCCCATGCGCCCGCTAGCTCGCCATGAGCCGTATCATAGCACTGAGTCCATGCTTAACCTGACCCGAACTCCACCGCCACTCATCACGTCGTCGCGTCCGGCCGTCTCCGGCCTCGACGTGAGCACCAGTAGTCGTGCATGAACCCACTAATTCTGTAGAACCCAAGAACCCGCCCGATGGTGGTCGGTAGTGTCGGCGAGGCCTGGTGAGCCTCGCGGCCCCGCGCGCGCTGGCATAAGAAAGATGACGACCCAGAGCCATCCAATGTTCGCCAAGATTCGCGCTAGCCCTATGCACTTCGAAGCTGAGCCACTGACATGCGAGACTGAGCGAGACAAAGGTTGAGAGTTTAAATTTCGCGCGATTAGAGCTAATGGGCCACTGACTGGTAGAGCCTGCAGTCCCCCTCGTCGGTATTAATGGTGGCGCCGCTTTGGTAGTGCGTGTTCGCAGTTTGAAAGCATATATTGGAAATACGCCTTCAGTGCAGTAGCTCGTGGGCTATGCCATTGCGGGGCCGACCAATTACTGTTCAATCGGTTTATCAGCTTTTATTCGATTTAGAAATCTTAGTAAATGCAAATACATTTCTATAAATAGCTAGACCACGTCTAAAAATCCTAGAAAAATAATGTTAAAAACTATATGACTTGTTGGATTTAATAAAATTATCTAGGCAATTAGTAAGGTAGGGGTAAGTCTCTGTTAGCTTGAAAAGATCATTTGAGGTAATTTCCTTTTTGAAAATAAATGCTGAAATAGGGCTAAGGCTGCTAAGAATATCATATGACAAAATAAAAATCTGAGAAAATTTAGAGAGGTCTCAAATAACAAGATAAACTTAGTAAAATTTTAGTTTAACCCAATGACCTCCTTAAAGTCTCTAATTAAATCAAAACCCATTTTTAGTAATTTTAAATAGGTTTCCTATTTATCTTAAATTACTTAGTAAATTCCTAAAATTGTGGGAAAATTTGAGTGGAACTTAGATATGATTTGGGAATTTAAGAAACTTATTGCTCAATTTTAGGACCAGTAATGCTCACTAGATAATTAATTAGAGAAATTTACCAATTTTCCTTATGTGTAAATATAACAAAAACACAACCTGATTTATTCTAAATAGCAAATAACTTCAGTTAAATCCCAAATTTTTACAGAAGTATTGTTTGCCTGTAAAGAATTTATTAAAAATGTAGGGCCTTAATAAAACTTAGTAGGATTACTTAATTGCTTAATTAGGGATGTAAAACCTATAGATTACATCATAGGTAATTTAACACCAACTTAAAATTCACAGTAACACACCTACCCCATATGCAGCAAGTTATTTATCTTAAGTTGATGAAGAAAATACTTTAGACGAAACTATCTTCCGTGTATATCTATTTGCTGATTTTATGGGCAAATTATTATGGGTAGCATTATGCATCATCAACCATCGCATATCATATTCATAAACACTCACACCACCGCTATCTTTTTGTAGATTATTATATAAAAGTATGCTCATGAAACTTCCTTGATACCTAGGTTAAGACTATCTGTCACTGATCGCTAAGCTATATGAGTTGCATTTCATGCATCATGCTTTCTTACTGCATATTGTGGTTTTATTTATTGTTCTTCGAATATGTTCTATTATTAGACGCCAAGGAGCCCGAGGGACACTTTGAAGAGGAGCCGAAAGACCCCTTCCACTCACAGGATCAAGACGAGTTAACATTCAGTTAGTTTATGTTAAATCCCAGATTTTCTAAAAGTATTTTATTTACCATATCAAATTGCATGCTCTTTTAAGTACTTATGCCGACTTGCTTAATGATGGTATGTCATGCGATGTTAATTACTTGTTATTGATTTACCATGATGATATTTGCGTTGATGAAATCATCTGTCATTTGACTTTATTAATGATTGCTTTGATGATCACCCTTGATAGCCTGGTTAGGTTAAATAAAGTGATTTTAGACTCTTAAGTCTTGGTTAAAATCTTACTTAGACATTGCTCAGGTTGAATTATTAATTTTAGGCTTAGTTGCCTTGGAACAGTGAACCGATATTCACCGGACATGATAACACAATGAACTTGGTTAACTGGAAATTAGGCCTGGCATGCCAGTGTGTGTGTGTCATTGGGAACACGGATGTGTTCTGGCTTATGGATAAGGGTGTGATGTAGCTGGGCTACTTAGTGTGAAGAGGCCTATCGGTTCCAACATGGTGCTGAGAGGGACGCAGGGCAACATGCGTACTGCCGAGCGCTGCCACAGGGTGGTCCCGCCACAACATGTGCAGGGCACATGGAAGGAATGATAGCAAGAGAAGGAAGGCTGGACCACGGGGAAGGTGCTAGGCAGCCAGGGACGGCTGTGCCAGTTGGAGCGCGAGTTGTTTTCGTGTAGCTGTATGTTGCCCACTGGGGTTTCTGCACAATATGAGTTCCAGGCAAGCTGGGCGGCCAGGGACAGCTGTGCCAGTCAGAGCGTGAGTTGTTTTTGCGTAGTTTTATACTACCCACTGGGGTTCCTGCACACCATGTGGCCATCGCGTGGTAGTGCAGACTTGGGGACCGCTGACTGCTGGAGAGCTTTAGGGTAACCCCCAGTCCGATGCAAAGACAGGCTCATGTCATCATCCAGACAGATGATCTAGGTCATAAGTCACCAGGAGCCGTGACTCTAGGTTGGGCTTGGCAACCCAATCTAGGGAAGACCGGGCGCTTCATGGGAATATGACTCACAATGGGTGCGCCACACCTAGAAAATGATGGCGGGTGTCTGGAGGAAGCTTAGGATGGGTTTGGACTGTGGTATGGATTGGAAGTTGAAACTTGAATAATTGATTAGTAGAACTTTGGTTAAACTACTAAGTCATAGGTTTTGATTTAAATGCACTGGCTTTCTGCAAACAAATAAACCCCCAACCTTTCCTTTGAAACCTTTATCACTAAATGTATTAGGTTGGGTATTAACTCGCCACTGTTTGGATGACACTGACCTCGCACTCACTCACTCTTTTCAATGAACATGAATACGCTAACGATCAGGGCGAGGCTTAGGACGTCTCTCCAGTCGACTGCTTAGACATAGCCGGCAGGATACTCTTTTGGATGTTTTGGTTCTCATCGCACTCTGATCTATTGGATGTTTTTAAATTAATTTGGGCCAATGTGCCGTGCTGTAATACTTAATAGCCTCTGGGCTTAATATAAGTACTTTATGTAATATAAGTTTTCCGCTTGTATAAAATGATCCGGCTATGTAAATGGTATGCACTAGTGTACTGATCCAGGGACTAGTGCAAATCTAGTGGTGGCGAAGGATAGGCCCCACAATTAAAGGATTGAATATGATAATTTGGAACATCTGAGTATGAGAATTGAGAAATTGGGGATATGGTGGATTTGTTCGCTTTTTAATTAAAATTTGACAAACTAGTAATTTGACTCGTTGCGGTTAGCCTGAGTCGATGCTCTGATCCTTAAAGACCAAACTATGTGACTACTTAACTAAGTACTTACTGTGGGACTGCAAGCCTGCTATTGGACATGGCCTAGCCTAGAGGTAGAATAACGTTGGTATTATCATCGTCCACACTCCAGAGGTGGGATCCCGAGAGATCAACATCGCCACTGTTATGTCCAGTTAGGTTGTTCTGGTTAGGTCCACGACCGTGGAAAGACTGGGGTTAGTCTTCTGAGGGGCTTTGTTATGATGCTCTTCGACGGGAGGGTATTATATCATGTGGGTAAAGTGTACAACCTTTGCAGAGTAAAACCATTTGAATGGTCGTGTCCACGTTTTAGATCGGACAAAGTGGGTTTCACAATGTAGCATCATAACTTCTAATATGACATGGGTATGGTTTTTCTGGCCGCATACCGTTGCTAGACGATGAGTATGAGATTGAGAATTTGAGCTATGAGAATATAAACTAAGATGAGTTCTGAGAATTTGAGACTATGAGATTGATACATTAGTTACTTTTATGTTATCATGAGAACTTGTTATTTATTTTTTTATTTGTATTTCTTAAATGTTTTTATTCCTCTAAGTTAAATGCTTTTATCATGACCTTTCCTATGGTGAGCCCTAATCTGTCCATTAAAGGAAATCCTTGTTAGCATTCACGTGCTAATCTCGCATTTCATACAGGGCTGCTTATTTCATAAACAAGTCAGGAGTTCGAGTACGCGCAGGAGTATGTTGCTATTTTCCCGGAGGGTGATTCAAACTACTAGAGTTTCCTCAGTCAGCTGCCTGTGGCTGATGATGTGTTTACTTTAGTTTTTTCTTATTTTGTTCTTCTCAGGTCATATACTATGGTAATAAGTGGCTTAGCTGCACTCTGATTTACTTTCTAGTTATCATGCACTGTTGGACTCGTACTTTATTTTGTTTAATTGAGGGTACGTGCTTTGATCCTTAGGACATGTACTATTAACACAGCGGGATTCGATTTAGTAAAACTGCGTCCCAACATTCTGACGTAAAGTACGGCATACATGAGAAAAGACATGAATATCTCTTGACAACCATCTGGTGCAATATTTAGTGCCCCCACTAAAGTCCTCAACAGCCTGGCCCGTCCAGCACCTGCTGGGCCGTCCGGCCGAAACAGGCTCATGACCAGAACTCTTCTAGACAATGGTCTGTTCTGCCAGACCGTCTAGGCCTCGGACCATCCAGCACCCCGTCTGAGCAAAACTGAAAAAACCACACTGACCTCTCTCACACAGTTTTCGACAACCAGTAGACTCACCTAGACTCAAACTAGGGTTTACTGAAGGAGATATGGGCTTTACAGCTAGAACTCAATCCGAGGTGATCCAAATGCTTCAAACCCCTTTTTATAGTATGGCTAAAGAAACGAAAAGGCCCTGACTCTAGGATTAGCTCATCTCGACACTTGACCCAACTCCTAAACAAGTCCTTTAGCATTTTTGCTTAATGTCATCATCTTCACTCTTCCAGAGTTCCGAAGAAACCATAAACACTCCATTGAGCACATGTCTGCATAACACAAGTCATCAACATCAAAACTCAGGAAAATCCAAAATTTGTAGACTTAGATGCTTACACATGCATAGAAATCTTTTTTCTGAAGAAAACATGCATGCTCTCTTTCTTTATTGATTATTTTCAACCTTAGCAAAATATTCTAGGTGACAGCCATACAAACAATTTTTTTGGATGCTTTTGTCAATCTGCAGATGCGGTTGACATAGAAAGATGAGAGAAGAACAATGGAGGAATTAGATTGGGATGTTTGTGCTTCATCGCTAATAAGGAAAAAACATTCTTTTCAGGACATGCATAAAATTCCTAATATTATCCGGATGAGAGAAATGCAAGTTGATCTTATTACTGCTTTAAATAGATGTTGGTTCAATATGTGGTGTTGCATTGTAATATTTTTTCTATGGACCCTTTGGTGAATGATATAATTTTTTTTGCAAAAGGAGCCATGCTCCCATTTCCATTACCATAAGTAACGAAACCACAACGTATCCAGGGTACACCATTCCAGCGTTTCCGACCAACATTACACAACACTGCATAGGGGACCGTTCCACCTGATCACCAAGACACACCAACATCAAAAGGAAACTTAAAACCCACCAAGCATTACAACAAAACATCCAGAAATGAGCCCTCCAACAGACCACAAGGAGCAACACAGATTAAATGAAGCTGAGCCAGGAGTAGCACACAAACATTACCAAAAGACCCACAAACAAAGGACATAGCAGATTAAGGTTGAGCTCGGGGTACTCCTTCCGCCAGAGATCAGCAACACAGCTACATCTGCACATTCCTAGGGCTGTTAGCATTGCTCCCCCTCTCAGATTTTGCAACCCCCCGACAATCTGAAAAATCTTCTCGACGCCTGGTTCCACCAACTCTCTATCCTCCATCTTCAGTAGACCTGCTCAACAGCGAAGCAAAATGCAAATATAATACGGAATATCAACAAGGTTTTTAAGAATTTTATTGTCAAAGCAGCTCTTATTCCTACACAACCAAAGAGCCCACACCACCACAGCAAGGCAAATAAAGTAGAGTCTTCTTGTCGGCCCCGGTCACCGGTGTCGACGATTTGCGTCGGCAATGTATTTTAGGGGGCGATACAAGAGATCACAACTACGATAGTAGCACAGGGAGTCGAATTTTTACAGGTTCGGGCCCTCGGGGCGAGGTAATACCCTACTCCTGTGCTCGTGGATTGTATTGTGGTGGATTCTAATGATGATTACAGGATATGAGATTGGATGATGAACTAGGGGCCCCGTACCCCCTTTATATAGTGTAGGGGGTCGGGTTACAGATAGAAACCCAGATCTGTGTTTGGAAGATATAGATATAACCGATCCGGCTACGCCTATATCCATATACTGCGAATAGGAAACGAATTCGATTCCTTGTAGATTATCTTCAGCCGCGCCGCCTTCCAAGCCTGCCTTCTGGAAGGCCCAATTGACTCGGCCCAAGGAGGCGGTACGTCCTGTAGTGTATCTTCGGACACCCAGGGCCTATGTTTTTCACAGTAGCCCCCGAGTGCTTTGGGATTGGGTTGTATTGATTCGGGGTTGAGCTTGCAGTCCTTCAGATGTTACCCGAGTGACGTCACTCTTCGCCTGGTTGATGAAGTCTGCTTGCCGAGTAACCTGCTGATCAAACAACACAGTTGCAAAGAACTCGAGAAAATTCCCAAGCCATTAAATATGCCTGGTACCCAGCCCGACGAGTCGGTATGCTGGCTAATGGCCCCACGGGGAGACATACCAGAGAAAAAGTGGATGTCACTGAGTAAGCAATGCCACCCAGCGTTATCCTCCCTGTTACAACTTATGACATTCAAGCCTGACTTGCAGAGCTCAACATTCGGTCCAACATGGGACATGCCACAACTTTGTGTAGGGTGTTGGCGCCTTGATCCGCTAATGCAGATTCAAGCTAGTGATTCCCGAGAGAATCGCCCGCCTCCAAGTTAAGGTCCTCCTAGTGGTGTTTGTCTTGGCGACAAAGCGATCCGGAGATGTGCCACTGAGACCCAACTGAAGAGGTAACTCTTTGACGCCTAATCCGATTATAAAATCGGACCAGCCATTGACCCCAAGAGGTATGCCAAGAGCTGGATTAATTTTGCCCAAGTGGTGCTTGTCTTGTTGACAAACGATCCGGAGATGTGCCACCAGGACAATTGTAAAGAACTTCCGATGCGCGGCCCGGCTAAAAAGCCGAACCGACTACCGTCCCCAAGGGGCACGTCAAAAGCTAGATCGCGACCTTGGGAAGCGCCCAATCCTCAAATTGAAGACTGGCAATGAACCCAACAGGGAGCACGCTACTTTTCCCGACTAAGACGACCCGAGTGACACCTGTACCCGAGTAAGTCGTGTATAGCTCGCGGCACTTATAGGGCATGTCCTCAGGGGCTTAAATCAGAACCCAAGTCTTGAAGCGACAATTTTAGGGTTTCATCCCCTTCCCGCCTTGCACGGAAACGAAACGTTGCCCGCTTCCTTTTGAGTGAAGCCCTTAAGGGAGTTTGAACCGGTGCACTTACACTGTGCGCCCCAAACCGTTCCTTCCTGGGACTCCCCGCTAGGGTTTTTGTGCTCTCGCCGCCTCCAGGCGATCCTAGCACCGCCGCCGTCGTCAAGCCCCAAATCCACCGCATTCCGATGGCGGGGGACTGGGCAACCTCAAACACCACCGATGAGCGGCTGCAAGCCCTCGTCGACGCCGGCGTTCTCCCGTCGTCAGAGCTCATTGATTGGCGCACCGCCGCAGGTGAATCCTCCCCCACTCCTCATCAAGAGGAGACTGTTGTCTTCGAATCCTTCTTCTCCCGCGGGTTCGGACTCCCCGCATCCTCTTTTCTTCGCGGTTTGCTCCATCATTATGGGATTGAGCTTTTCCATTTGAATCCCAACTCCATTCTTCAACTTTCGATTTTTGTTCGTCTTTGTGAGGCTTTTCTGGGGATCGCTCCCCATTTCGCCATTTTCTGTCATCTCTTCTTCCTGAAGGCCTACCCCACCGACACTGCCCCTAAGGCCGTTGGCGGGGCTGGGTTCCAACTCCGGAGCGGCCTCAAGGAGTATTTTGCCTTGCCGCTACGGACTTCTCTGAAGGGGTGGCATCAGGACTGGTTCTATTGTTCCAATCCTCCCCCCAGTCTTCCTTGCTTTGATGGGAGAAAGCCTCGAGCTTCCTCCTCTTGGAACTCTCCCCCTCTTTCTTCTAAAATGGATCAGGTGACCGAGTTACTCGGTATGATCCAGCATCTCAAAGAAGAGGGGCTGACCGGCGTCGCTGTAGCCGTTTCCTTCAAGAAACGCTGCGTGCAGCCACTCAAGGAAAGGATCAGGCTCGGGTTCGAGTACACCGGGCCATCCGACTCTACTAGAGAGACGGATGCCCCAATCTCCAATTCCGACGCCATCGATCGACTCTCCGAATTCTTCGCTCCCGGAACTAACTTTTCAAATCCAGGGAGCCCCAGGAGTTTTTCCCTCAACCATCCACCTCCTGAGGTAAGGTTCGAGTACACTCTTTTACTTGTGTTGGACATCGCACAATCTTGTCGTTGAAGCTTATTGTTTGGGGATGCCTTGCTCCCATGCAGAGCCGCCGGTCTTTCGTATCCGCGGCCCCTACCCCTGATGCCCCTGCCAACAAGGGTGAGAAGCGCCCAGGGGAGGAACCTGAAGACACCCCGGCCGCCAAAAAAGGCAAGGGTCCGGCTCCCTTAGTGGAGGATAAAATCCCGCCGTCGGGAGGATGCGGTCCGCGAGGCTCGGGTCCAAAGGTAGGTGAGGCTCCCAAAGAGGGAGCGAGCCAACCAACTCTGGCCTCCGGATGTAGTCAGGGGGCTCACCCTCCGAGGACGGGTGGTAGCGTGACGCCAAACGGGGAAAAGAACTCAACCCCTCAGGCTAGACCGAGAGGCCCACCTGACGCCTCCTCGAGCGGAGCTTCTTCCCGAAAGGGGGCTGGCATCAAGATTAAGACCACCAGCCGGTAAGCGCAACTCCGCCACCTCCTGATAGTCTTTCTTTGCATCTTCTCTGACCGAAGTATTCCCTATTCCAAGGAAACCATCGGTAGAGGTTCCGTCAAGTCGCCCGATCGAGCCGGCATCAGGGCCTGCCAAGCCGAGTCAAGGAGCTCCACCTCCTCCACCCGATGGGGTGCCCCCACCAAATGGCCGGGCGGAAGCGGGGAGGTGCTACCGCCGCTGACCTCAGGCCCAAGCCCGTCCGTGGCGCAGCCGGGGCTGAGCCAATGGTCGAAGAAATCCTCCGCCAGCCACCATCTTCCCCAGAGAAGACTGAGCCAAAGCTCTCGGCGGGCTGGAGGGACGAGGCCGGGAACTGGGCCCTTGTTGACGACGAGGCCGAGGCAGAGATGAGGAAGGTCCTCTTTGAATATGCTGCCGAATGCGGCCGAATGGTTCGGGTAAGCTTTTTAATTTGCAGGAACTTGATCACAAATCTTCTCTTGCTTGAGTTACGGGTTCCCTCCGGTGTAAGTACCCTGACCTGAGTCAGAATTTGTTTGTCTTGTGTGTGACTGGGCAACGTTATGCACCACACCATGTGCAGCACGCGACGCCACGATCGCCAAGCTTCAGGCGGAGAGGCTGGCGCTGGAGAAGTCAGAGGGAAAAGCCGTTGCCGAGTTGGAGGGTAAGCCCCCAAACCTGACCGGCTCTAAACCCCCGGTGTCTACACGGTTATGTAATCATGCATTCCTTGTTCTTTGACAGAGCATAGGAGGAAGACGCTAGCCCAGTATGACGTTCTTTAGGAGAACGCCAAAATTGCGCAGGCGCGGTATGATGAGCTTTTGGCGGCGGTGGAGCCTACTCGACGCCAACTTTATGTTGGCGAGGACGAGCCGAGCTCTCGGGCTGAGCTGATCCAGAGGTGGACCGAAGCCCCCAAGCAACTAAAGGCACGGCTCAGGGAAGTCGGCCTGACGAGTTCCAGTCAAGTGCTGGGAATCGTCAAGTCGCACTATCCTCGAATCGATCTTGACGCTGCCAAGGACGGCTTCTCCTGCTCGGAAGAGGAGGCAATGGCGCTGCTTGAGGAAGTGAAGCCGACCGCCGAATGCGTTTTGGACAACTTAGAGTTAGATTTCCTGTGAAAATATAGGAACTCATAAATTATCCATGTACATGACTTTCCATTTTTTTTTTGACATGGCCTAAGCTAACCATCTTCTCTCTGTTTAAGTCATGGCTCTGGCCCGAATAAACTATGTTCCTTTGTTACTTGTAACGATTTATGCAAGGCTTCGTCATAGACTTAAAAGAGAAAAATCGATTAGGTATTGGTTAGGCGCAGACTGTAGCTAATTAGGTGTAGCCCCCGACTTACTAGCCCCAAGGTAGTAAGTCGTGTCAAATGAATAGGTTAGGTGCGTGATTGCGCACCTAATTAGGTGTAGCCCCCGACGTACTACTTAATTAACGTACAAATAAGAAGCAAGTCAGAAACTAAACTGCATAAGCGTTGAAATAATGTGAGCGAAAACTTATCTTTATTTATTTGTAAACACGGATTACAATAGCCGTCAGGTATAGCCCCGACGCGATTGTTTGATGTTCCTTTATTTCGGCAAGCCCCCGGGCGTGCCGCCGAGCGACGAGAAGATGTCCTGATCTATCTGGGGAAGAGCGCCGGGCACCTCTTCACTCATCATCTTCGCCATGCTTCATGCCCGACTTAGTCGGCTTCTTGTTTGGTAGATCGCCCTCGTCGCGAAGGGTGGTGGCTGCCTGCCGGATCTTGTCCAACCCAGCTGCCACCTCTATGGGTGGCGAATCGCGATTTTCCTATCGAGGAGCGGAGAACTTGACGTCCCCACGGACCGTGATTACGCCCCGCGGACCTAGCATCTTCATAATCAGGTAGGTATAGTGTGGGACGGCTATGAATTTGGCCAAGTCCGGCCTTCCCAAGATCGCATGATATGCGGTCTCGAAATCGGCCACCTCAAAACTGAGGTTTTCCGTCCGGTAATTTTCCCGAGTCCCAAAGGTGACAGGGACGGTGATTTTCCCGATTGGCTCCGATGAGGTTCCCGAAATTATACCATGAAACGGCGCTTCCGTCTGCTGGAGTACCGTCTTTGGGATCTGCATCTCGCCCAGAGTTTTAACGAAAAGGATATTTAATCCACTCCCGCCATCAACCAGGACCTTACGCAGTCGGACGCCCCGCACCACAGGATCCAGGATGAGTGGATATCTTCCTGGGCACGGGATGTGATCTGGTTGATCTGAGCGATCAAATACGATCGGAATTTCAGACCATCGGAGATACCCGGGGGTCACCGGGATAGCTGCGTTAATTTCCCGATCGGTAAGCTTTTGCTTACGCTTGGACTCATATGCATCCGATCCCCCGAATATGTAGTTGAGCTCTCGCTCAGTTTCTTGGTAAGCATCGCCCTCGGGAGGGTCGCGCTTTTCATCTTGCTTGGCATCTCTTGGAGTGTCGCTGTTGTGATCCTCAGCGAACTTTTTTAAGATGTTGCAGTTCTTGGCCGCGTGCTTCCCGTTTGGATGGAAAGGACACGGCGTCTGCATGACTTTGTTATAGTCGGCGGGTCGAGGTGGCCTTAGCCGACCCTACTCCGCGGCCGCTACCATCTCTTCACCCTTGCGCTTCTTGTCTTTCTTGGAGGATGACTCGAGCTTGTCCTTCTTACCTTCATGCCTGCTTGGGTGATCCTCCTGACGCTCGGCTAGAGCAACCGAGGCAGTAGCATATCGATCCGCCAAGACGAACATTTTCTTGACAGTGGTCGGAGGCTTCCGGGACATCTTCTTGATTAGGCCGGGGTCGCGAACCCCTTTCTGGAAGGCTGCGACGACGACCGCCTCTGAGATCTCCCGGATTGTGTTCTTCTTCTTGGTGAAACGCCGAATGAAATCCCTTAACGACTCATCTTTTTTTCTGATGAATCTAATAAAGGTCCCACTAGGTTCCGGGCTTCTCGTAAGTGCCCTGGAAATTGGCAACGAACTGGTCGCAAAGCTCTCCCCAGGAATCGATTGAATTCTCTGGAAGGCCTGTGAGCCAGTTCTGAGCCGGAGGGGTTAACATGACGGGCAAATAGTTTGCCATCACGTCGTATCTTCCACCCGCGGCCTTGATCGCCAGAGAATAAATCTGCAACCAAGCCTCAGGGTCCCGTTCTCCATCAAATTTCACAATGCCTTTAGGGTTGAACCCCTCGGGCCAGTTTACCTGACGGAGTCGGGGGGTGAATGCCTTGATCCCGTCAATCAGCCCATCCGCGGGGGAAGGAGATCGTCGGGGGAGATTTCGACGTGGTGGAGTACGGCGCCGATCTTCGTCTCGCTCCGTGCGCCGGGCTTCGATGTCGAGGCGAAGGTCGCGGTTTGCACTCCGACGGGCGTCTTGCCCGTGACTTCGCGTGTGCCGGCTGCGCCGAGTACTACTTGTAGCAGTCTGGCTTCTGGCCGAGTTGGCCGGTTGATCCCGAGTGCCTTGAACAGCCGCTGCCGTCACCATGGCTTTGACTTGTTCCATGATCGGTGTTGCGGGGTTGTTCTCTCCAAGTAAAGGACCAACATTATCTAGGAGGATCTTACAGGCGAGGAGGTTCTGCTGTGACGTACGGAAGACCGAGTGATCTCCCATACGGATTTGAAGCAGTTCCTCCCGAACTTCCCGTGCACGACCACGTAATTGGTCGCGCAGATCTTCTCCGCCTTCATGGTTCGGTTCGGCTCCAGCCTCCCCCGTGGGGCCCCGAGCCGGCCCGGAAGCTTGGCCATCCAGCACGTAGACACCGCGGAAGTCAGGGATCCCATTGACGCTCTCTTTCGACTCGGATTCCGAGAAGGAAAGGCTCAACCGATCCCGATTTGTCGGCTCGTCGATGGGAGTGATTATAACTCCCACCTCTCGTGCTGGATCTCTGGTCAGGCTTGGATCGGACTGAATTTCGGTAGAACGAATCTGCAAGAATCTTTCAGCCGAATTGACCAGACCGAATGGCGTAGCCACTCGGGGAATTAACCGAGCAGGAGTTGTCCCTGAGTTTGGCTCAGAAAGCTCGTCCCGGTATTCACGTGCCATGTTCCGCCCCTTGTCCCAGATTGGAAAAGCCGGCACATTATCCGATGGAAAACAGCAGCCGAGTTTTCAAATCCAAATGGGGCGAACCACGACTGAGGGATCGTGACCCCAGACTGGATCTAAGAGTGATCTGGGCCAGGAGTCAGATCGCGGCTCGATCCTTCGTCAGCACAAGGTGCTGGCGAGGAGAGAAGTGGTAGATTCCGACCGAAACCGAAGGGAAACCCCGTGGTGGGCCAGTCGAAATCGTCATCATCAGATCGGATCTCTTCTGGATCGGAATCCGGGAAAGAGATCCCAAAGTGGTGAGGCTCGGTCGGAGTCGCGTGCCATCTCCCCCGATAATGCGTGGACCGAACAAAGTTCGGCTCACATAACCGAAGCTCTCAGAAGTCGCCGGCAATAAAGCCGAGATCTCCGAAGATGAAGCCTTGGCCAGGAGCGTAGGTGAAGACGAATCCGCCAATAGAAGCCATCGAGGTCGATGTAGTTGATCGTGACGCTTGCCACTACCTGGCGCACCAACTGTCGACGATTTGCGTCGGCAATGTATTTTACGGGGCGATGCGAGAGATCACAACTACGATGGTAGCACAGGGAGTCGAATTTTTACTGGTTCGGGCCCTCGGGGCGAGGTAATACCCTACTCCTGTGCTCGTGGATTGTATTGTGGTGGATTCTGATGATGATTACAGGATATGAGATTGGATGATGAACTAGGGGCCCCGTACCCCCTTTATATAGTGTAGGGGGTCGGGTTACAGATAGAAACCCTGATATGTGTTTGGAAGATATAGATATAACTGATCCGGCTACGCCTATATCCATATACTGCGAATAGGAAACGAATTCGTTTCCTTGTAGATTATCTTCAGCCACGCCGCCTTCCAAGCCTGCCTTCTGGAAGGCCCAATTGACTCGGCCCAAGGAGGCGGTACGTCCTGTAGTGTATCTTCGGACACCCAGGGCCCATGTTTTCCACAACCGGGAACCTCGGTGCAGCTGTGCTAGCCTAGGATCTTGTCTTGCTAGCATGGCACCTTTTACAAAATGCTGGAATCATCTCATACCTGCGATAAAAATTATTAATAATATAGAGTTCAATTATAGCATGGCTCGTTTTTGCAGGCCAAAAAGGCGAAATCTATAAAACAAAAATGAACTCTTACCAGAGTTTAGCATAGCGGAAACAATAAGAAGAGTAGGGTCTCAAGGCTGTGCCCAACCCAATCAGACAAGTGACTGGAGTCTCGCCTAACCCTCGGCCTTTACGTTAATCTTCTGGCCCTTCTCCTCCTCGTCGATATCATCAAGGCCAAACTCCACCTCGACGCCACCTAAAAAGGTGAGTGGGTGCGAGTGTGAGCGCGCAATGAAACCGCGCTCGTGAACCAAGACCTTACCTAATGCTAATCATGCAAGACTTTCTAGTGGAGACTAGGTTCACATGTTTGCTTAAAATCAAAGATGCATATTTTTAAGTTAAAATCATAAGACTTAGCCCTTTTCTTAAACCAAAGACGTACTGGGCTATATATGCCAAATGTTCATATCACAAGGGTCTCTCAGTGGCGACACCGTAACCTTAGTCAAAGAATGCGTGTCCCACGTGGCAGATCCATACCATAGCCATGGTCATGGTCTCCACAAATGGCAGACTAGCTCCCATCGCCATGGCGAGCTATCTCCAATGGTATGGCGAACCCGTGCCCATACAACAACTAGCGCACGTTTCCCATCTTCTGGTGAACCCGTGCCCATACTACAACTGGCGCACGTTTCCTAGGCTCTGGTGAACCTGTGCCCATACAACATCTGGCGCATGTTTCCAGCTTCTGGCGGACCCGTGCCCATACTACAACTAGTGCACGTTCCCCAGGTAAGTGGTGGTAGACTCACCCTCTTAGCCAAGAGGCGTGATCCCCATGAGCTCAATAATAGCCAGGATCCACAGATCCTAATCAACAGAATCTCAGAATTATTGACTTTATTCACACTCAGGTTTTGTACGTACCCGAGTGTATGGACTAGTTCTTTAGCATGTCAAGTGCGAGGAATACTCGGGAACGTGGCATAACACATATCCATAATTATGTACTCAAGATATTCTCAATGATTAGACTGTCCAACAAATAAGCCATTTAGATGCTACAATGTTGTAGTCTTGTTCAAAGGAATCTTAGCTCCGTCGTGATACACATCATGGAAATGATGGGACCGTACCATAGAGATAGTCGCTCCGCATACGGTGTTTGTCGGGGTCAAGTTATACCGTTGATAGCGTGCTATGCCATTGCACTTGCACCGTTGATAGCGGGTTATATCGTTGCTTACGCACCGTTGATAGCGTGCTATACCGTTGCTTTCGCACCGTTGATAGCGGGCTATACCGTTACATAAACTGGTCCATCATCCTAGAACCGTATCGTTGACAACTAAGAATTAACCCACGGACTCTAGACTTAAGCGGGTCTAAGCCGTATCAAGGACTTATTAGTCAAAGAATTTAATTTCCAAACCTTAGGTTATCAATGGACAGGATAGGAAAATGTCAAGGAGAGTTTGTGTTTATTAACACTGCATATAATTTGGAATAACTAGACCTGCTCTATTAGCTTTTAATACCAACATATAATACTTGAGAAACTCATATTGCATGCAATCTATCATTTGAAATCAACACAATTTAGGCAATAATAGGTAAAAGGGAATGATCAAAAGATTTTGGCTTGCCTGCACCGAACGTGTCGAGGTCTTGCACCTGGTCTTCCAGCTTCTCTTCTGAGTCATCCGGTTCTAAATTCATCTCTTGGGTTGCCTTTGGGTCGAATCGCCCTGCCGTAGAGCCTGCGGGTGGTCTTCAGGCGTCGCCGACGCCTTCCTGTGTTTTTCGGTCTCTGTCTCCTTTGCTGCCGAACTACGCCTCCACATCTTGCGTCCGCTAGGTCAAGCTACCACCAATAGGCGCTGCCTCGGCTAGCCCTAGCCATGTTGCTGCTTGCCGACCTAGTTACCGTTGGCCATCGCTCGGTCGTCACCATGCCACTTCTACTCCTGCTCCCCGACCAGAGAGCCGCCGCAGCTCGCTCATCGTTCCAGGCCGACCAAAGCCGTCACTGGAGCCGCACGGCCGCCGTCTCCTCTCAGCTGTTGCCGGAGCCGCCACTTGGCCCATGGCCATTGCCGCACACGCCGTGGCACCGTGGTCGCTCGCCAGGCAGCTGCTCCATGCCGCCGGCGTTGTCCTCGTTCGTCACCACCACGGCCGTAGCCACGCCATTATAGCCGAACCGCCGCCCGCTAAGCGTTGCCGTGCTTCTGGTCGCCGCGACTCGCAAGATCGCTCTCGCTGCGCTTGCGCTTCTTGCCGCCGCCAACACACGCCAACCAGCTGCGCTTGCTTGCTCCTTGCGTCGTTGGCCGAGCCAGAACGCCATGCCATGACATGAAGAAGCCGCCATCGCTGCTGACTCTCCAAAGAAATGCCGCAGGAGGAGGTAAGAATGGGAAGGGGAAGATTTTTAGGGAAGTTTTACATTTTAGTCGTTTGGTTTTTATATAATTTCATAAGGACATTACGGTCTTCACAAACTATAATAAAAATATATTTGAGCTCCATAAAATTGTGAGGGTTCCATTTTTATGATTAGTTTTAAGAGTTGATGTGTATTTATCTCCTGTAATTTCTAAATCATTTTATTATGCTTTGATTAGTCGCGAATAGTTTTAAATCATGAGAAAATTATATTGTGGGCAGGTTACTTAGCTGCGAAGTAACCTAGCCGATTTAAGTTTTCTTTGCCATAAAGCAAATTAAGATTAAGATAAGGGCCTGAGAGATATTTTGGGACTTTTACATTTTAGTCCCTAAAACTTTAGGTAATTTCATAAAGTTATTTAGAGGTCTTTGACTTCTGTAGAGAATGTAATATAATATTTTGGGTTATTAAAAATGTTATTATTTCATTTATTTGATTTATTTCGATGTCTTATAAATATCTATTTTATTTCAAATGGTGGATTGACTGATGATTTATTATTATTTTTATCATAAGCAAAAATGGGGTGTTACACTTCTCCTCTTAGGCATAGTGTTCTTAGCCCAAAAGAAAAATTGTTCATGGGACTTAGGAATAATGTTCAAATCAAAGCACTTGACTAGACAGCCCCCAAACAACTCTGGACACACTACATTGGAAGAAGAGATGGTCACAAGTTTCAATCTCATTGCAAAATTGACAGGTAGCATGACCCATCCACCCTCTCTTCCTCATTATACCTGATCAAAATAGCCTTCCTCAAAAATAGCCAAATGAAGATTTTGATCTTCAAAAGAATTCCAGCTTTCCATAGGGCATTGAATCTGTGCATGGGGCCTCCAAACTGGGATGAGTACATGGATGAGATAGAAAAAACACCCTTCTTCTCAGACACCCAGATGCACTTGTCCTGTCCTTCACCACAAAAAACTGATTAATCTCATCTATCAAAGCCCTCCACCTACCAGACTGCTCAGGTGACATCCATCTTCTCATCTCATGACACCAATTCACACTGGCCACTTGGGCCACAGACATTCTGGGTTCAACACAGATATCAAAGATATTAGGATAGACCTAGAAAAGAGAGTAGGACCCAATCTAGTGATCAAACCAAAAACTAATACAATTACCATTACCTACCCTCATCTTCCTATGAGGTAAGTACCACTCTCTAACTTTTAACATATCAGACCAAACAGCAGAGTTAGAATGATTATGCTGAATACTAGCAATCGGACAACCTTTCACGTACCTTATTTTAACCAAATTCTGCCACAAACCATCATGGTTTTCCAATTTCCACCATGATTTCACAAGCAAGCTGATATTTAAGAGCCTAAGATCATGGATCCCCAAGCTCCCCTTATGTTTAGGCTTAACAATATGGTTCCACTTCACCAAATGATACTTTATCTTGTCAGCCCTACCTTCCCAAAAAAATGTCTCAACGCCTTGTCTAGTTTTTTTAATAATAGTCCGAGGTAAAAGAAACATAGACATGGAATATATGGGTATACCGGATAGGCCGGCATTAATAAGAGTACATTTACCACCCAAAGACAAAAGCATGCTCTTCCATGAGCGTAGTCTCTTTTGAACTTTCTCAACCAAAAAATCCCATTCCTTAACTCTAATCGTTCTGTGACTGACAGGCACTCCAAGATATTTAATAGGAAATTTGCCAATTTGGCAAGTAAGGATCTCCGAATAAACAAGTTCACTCTTTGGGGTGCCATTTATAAGAACCACTTCACCCTTAAGGAAGTTAATCTTCAAACCAGAGAGTTGCTCAAACAAAGATAATAGAAGCTTAGCATTCTGAATAGATTCTATATCATTTTTTAGGCAAACAATTGTATCATCAGCATATTGTAACACAGAAACACCCAAAGACACTAAGGGGGTGTTCTTTTGGGCTTATGAGCTCTGACTTATCTGTCTTATCTCCAACTTCGAGAATTTTCCGAAGTGGCCTCGAGAGTCGGTTGGCCTTGATTTTTAGGATTTAGGGAGCTTTTAGACACGCCTACGAGATAAAAATAAAACGGATTCAAAAAGTAATAAAAAAGTCAGATAAGTCAATATTAGTCAGATAAGTTACGAAAATTCCGTGACTTATCTGACTAATATTGACTTATCTGACTTTTTTTTATTACGTTTTGAATTCTTTTTTTATCTCGTAGGCGAGTCTAAAAGCTCCATAAATCCTAAATTTCAAGGCCATCCGACTCTCGAGGCCACCTCAGGAAATTCTTGAAGTTCAAGATAAGACAAATAAGTCAGATTAGATAAACTCAAAAGAACAGGGCCAAAATCAGAAGCTAAGCCTCTAATAATGTTATTCTGTTGAGCTCTCCTGAACATTCTAGCCAATCAATCTGCAACCACATTGAATAGGAATGGAGATAGATGGTCACCTTGTCTTACCAAGTATTCATCTTTGATGTCATTTAACAACACAGTCAAAGTACCCTTACATAACACCTCCTTAACCCAACCACACCAAGTGGCATTAAAACCTCTAATATCAAGACAGTTCAACAAGAAGCCCCAACCCACTTTGCCATATACTTTCTCAAAATCCAGCTTGAAAAAAACACCAGTTTCACCACTTTTCATGGTATGGTGTAAAATCTCATGAAGTGCTAAAACTCCAACCATAATATTCCTACCAGAAATAAAAGCATTCTGTTTCTTACTAATCAACTTATGCATAACCATTTCCATTCTTCTAATTAAAGTTTTGGTAATCAATTTATAGATGCTATTCAGAAGGTAAAAAGGTCTAAATTGTCTTATAGACTTAGCATTTTCCATTTTAGGAAGCAACACAATCACCCCATAATTAATTCTTTGGATATCCAAGGATCTCTCGAAAAACATCTAGAATATACCCATAATATCAGATTTAATCACGTCGCAATAAGGCTTAAAAAACTCGATAAGTATATTATCAAGGCTGGAGCCTTATTGTTAGCCATAGAACAAAGACTAGCATGAATCTCTTCCTCAAAAAAGGCCTAGTGAGAGAAGTGTTATCATCACCATAAATGGTAAATGATATAATAAAAATTCTATTATTAAAAAACACTAGAGCCGCCGATGCACCCAACACTCGACAGCTGCCCCTTGACAGAAGTTAAAAATGTCGTAGTACCGCTGACTTGCCATTGATTTTTTACAATTTCTTACTGTCGTTACGCTTAGCCGGCTACTTATCTCGGTTAAGAAATGCCAATCTCGATTCTCGAGCATATCGATTAGCTGACACATCGCATGCAATTCTTCTGGATTTCAAATTCCACGTGACAGCGACACTGTCAACACCCCCAGATACATTTTGGCAAGACCCCAGATACAATTTGGCAGGACATTGTAACTCTACTATTAAAAAGAGGTTTGTGATGATCACTGGTTATACGTTACTTCACAGAAATTATCCACCATGCTATTCTACACTCCATGTTTTAGTGACTCTTTGTTTACACTTTACTTGAATAGTATGTTCGATTTGTTATTTTAATCTTGAGATTTTGTTGGAAGACATCTTCTAGATGTCATCTAATATTATAATAAATGATTTATAATTTTATTATTTTTGATGTTTCATTATAAAATACGGCATTCCGCTGGTTCTAATTTATGCATAATGCATCCGCAATCCGCATACCGTGCAATTAATTAAAACTGTGGCGGTGCTGCATCCAAATGCCATCAAAGATTGATTTCCCCAAATCACAACAACGCCATGGCCGCCACCACCGCTAACGTTGGCGTTGCAGCCAACGGCGCGCCCAAGGCCGGTCAGGATCACGTCGTCGTCTTCCCGTTCATGGCGAAGGGCCACACGCTCCCTCTGCTCCACTTCACCACGGCGCTCTCCGTGCACCACAAGAACCTCCACGTCACCATGGTCACCACACCGGCCAATTTTGCCTTCTCCCGCAGCCGCCTCCCCGACTCGGTGGACCTCGCAGTGCTCCCGTTCCCGTCGCTGCCGCCGCTGCCTGCCGGCGTCGAGTCCACCGACGCCCTCCCCTGCTCGTCCCTCTACCCGACGTTCCTGCGCGCCACGGCGCTCCTGCGGGAGCCTTTCGCCGAGTTCTTGGCGTCGCTCCCGTCGCCGCCTCTCGCCCTCGTCTCCGACTTCTTCCTCGGGTTCACGCTCCGCGTCGCGGGGGACGCCGGTGTCCGCCGCATCGTGTTCCACGGCATGTCGTGCTTCTCCATGGCCATCTGCAAGTCGCTCGTCGCGAGCCCACCGCCCAGCGCGGAGCGTGGAGACAGTTTCCACGTGTCCCGTATGCCGGAACAAGTGAAGATCACGGCGGACGAGGTCCCGGATGTGGTGGCAAAGATCGCCGATCCCGACGACCCAGTGGTCCGGTTCATGATCGAAGATATCGGCGAGTCGGACGTGTGCAGCTGGGGCGTTCTGGTCAATAGCTTCGTTGCGGTGGACGGGGACTACGTGGAGCCCTTCGAGTCGTTCTACCTGCAGCCGGACGCCCGCGCCTGGCTGGTTGGTCCGCTGTTCCTCGCTGCCGGCGACATGCCGGAGCGCGGTGAGGTGCTGGATCCCGAGGGCTGCCTCCCGTGGCTCGACGAGAGGGCGGGGCGTGCAGAGTCGGTGCTCTTCGTGTCGTTCGGCACGCAGGCGCACGTCGCCGACGCGCAGCTCGACGAGCTAGCGTGTGGCCTGGTGCAGTCCGGCCACCCCTTCCTCTGGGCCGTCCGGTCCGACACCTGGTCGCCGTCGGTGGACCTGGGGCCCCAGGGGCGCATAGTCCGGGGCTGGGTCCCGCAAAGAAGCGTGCTGACCCACCGTGCGGTGGGAGGGTTCCTGAGCCACTGCGGGTGGAACTCGGTGATGGAGAGCCTCGCAGCGGCGAAGCCGGTGCTGGCGTGGCCGATGATAGCCGAGCAGCAGCTGAACGCGAAGCACGTCGTCGACATCATCGGCGCAGGCTTTAGGATGGAGGCGAAAGCCACCGGGGCGGCGGCCGTCGTAGAGAGGACGGAGGTGGATGAGAAGGTCAGGCGGCTGATGGACGCCGGCGCCGAAGAGGGGCAGAGGGTGCGAGCGCGGGCCATGTGGGCTCAGCACGCGGCGAAGGCAGCGGCGATCGACGGCGGCGCGTCGCGCGTGGTGCTGCAGAAGCTGGTGGGAGAGCTGCAGGCGAGCTACGGTGTCGTCAGCAAAGGGAAATGGTAGCAGCTATTTCCCTACGATCTGCTGTCCAGTGGTGGGCAAAACGACGGTTTGTCGGTTCTTCTTATGTATATGCATGTAGACCGTTTGCACTGCCCTACTCTCTCTTGAGTATGTTCCTTAAAGTTCTATCCCTCTTTCATAAAAAAGCAATGTGTCCCACACATCTTTGAGGTAGATTTATATCAAATTTTAAGAAACCTTTTATTGATATACACTATAGGAATAGCCGATAGTCCCGACGGCCCAAGCCGTCGGAATAGGACCCCAAAACAGTTGAGAGATACTATTCTCGATGGCCGGCCATCGAGAGATGGTTGTCGGGAAGAATCCGTCGATATAGACCCCTTTCTCTCGATGGCCAACCTCTCTCAACGGCTGACATGAGGCTATCGAGTAATTGGACACCAGCGTCGTCTGAGGTCCAAGGGGCCTTCTCTCAACGGTCATAGGTGAGCCGTCGAGAGAGAGGTAAGATGTTGCGAGCTTCGAAGGGGCAACACTCTCGACGGCTTCTCTAAGACCGTCGAGAGATAGTCTTGGCATGGGCTAACCCCCGTGGATCTCTCTTGATGGCCTATCTTTAGCCGTGGAGAGAGAGCCTTACAGGGATTTTTGCGCTAGCCCACTCTAGTCCTATATTCTTGACGGTTCCTAGGCTAGCCGTCGAGACATATTTTTTTTTAAAAAAGAAAATTTAAATCGGAAAAAATCAGAAATTTGCAGCTGCCGCTGCCCCAATAGCGGCAACTGCAACCTGTAAACCCAAAATAGCCCATATATACATATATATCCCCGACATTCACATGATATCACACATTCCACAATTATCAACAATAGGAAATAGAGGCAGTAAAATTGCAACCACGTGCACATTGATATGATCCATCCACAGTTCATCCACAAAGACAAAAGTAACATTTGTCCAAAATCACTGTCCAGTCATCCACAGTTTATGTACAAACGACATAATAATCACCTCGCTCCTAAGGAAAAGGAAGCAACGGACCGTCGAAGAATTGTCGAGTTAGCTCCAAGGCCATCTACTCGTCGTCCTACGTCCCGGGCATGTCGCCGCCGCCATCATCCCTCTGAGCAGGTGCTGGAGCAGCTAAGCCGGAACCCTAAAATTGGACACATGGTTAGTAATTTGAAATCTTCGCTTAAACGGTGAAGTATGATTAGATGGCAGAGTGTACCATCTCTGAGTTGCCAAGAGGAACCTGCGAAGGCACGTACCCGCTAAGATAGCGAGGCGCCATCCCGTAGTAGCCCGGAAGGGATGGCGACATCCCGTAGGCAGGCGGGACCTCGAAGACGCCAGGCTGGGCAGGCGGGACCCTGAAGGCACCAGGATGGCTAGGGATCCCATAGGCGCCAGGCTGGTCCGGAAGGACCATGTTGCCAAACCCACTCGGACTTGCCTGCACATTTGACAAACATTATTTAAACAAAAATAATAAAGAAATATAAGGATTAAAATGATGTTATGAAATGTTTACTTACTTGCTTTTGAATCTATTATTTTTTAAGTCTTTATTAAATGCTGTTTATGCAAAATAATCAAGTAGCCTATCCTTTGTACTAAGCTTGCATATAAATGATAGGTTTGCATTAATCCACTGTGTGGGATTTGCTGAGTATTCGTCTATACTCATTCTTACAAACTTTGTTTGTGGGCTGCCTATTCATTCTGGCAGGACAAGAAGTTGAAGAATCATCTTCGTTATTTGAGGATGATCTACCTAGAGGCGAGCAGCTGGACGTGTGTCCCAATCAGAAGCCGGTGGCTCTTGATGGGACATCTATCTTATATATTTTGCTTATTAGCTGCAATAATATGCTCTGATGGACATGTTATTTAGCCCTGCGTGGCATTTGGATTTTATTTGTAATAGTAGAGGTTATATTCAGTGTTTTTTTATCGATGTACTGTGATGATATCCACTAATGAAGTCACTTGTGCTCACTAGAATTGATCCTGAACTAGTGATGCATGAGGGATACCAGATCTTAGATTTAGATTCCCAACAAAGGCATCCAAGGGCGACTCTTCGAGTTGCTGTCAACCCCGTGCTTCTCGGTGTAGGTCTCACAGTAATGATCCTGAGAGTAATGAAATATTGGATGATAATTACCATCTTGGCCAGAGCGATTGGGTCCATGGCCGGCTGGGACCCATCCTTACTTTTCGAAGTGTGGCTTGCCTTTCACACATCCAGGAAGTGGGGAATCCTCCCGGTCGCCTGAGCCTGCATTAAAAAGACAATAGTGCAGTTAGCCGTAGAAATGACAAGATAGCAAAACGAAAACAAATAAAGTACCATCTTCTTGTGCAGCTGTGGTATCGACCACTTTCCAGTGGTAGTCTTGTAGTTCTTAGACGCCCGATTCTTGTTCGCCGTCTCGGACTTCTCCTTGAACTCCTGATTGGCTTAGTGCTGCGCGAGTGCCTCCTAAGCGTCAGGGCAGTTGGTGGCCCACTTCGGACGCAGCGAGATGTACTACACAGCTGTTAGGTACTTCTGGCGGGCGAGGGTGTTGTCTATCCTCTTGTCGTGCTCTCTCCTACAAGATGATGAGAGTTAATGCTACTAAGTGATCATAACGTATTTCTCAATTGAGTTATGCAAAGAACAATCACTTGTAGTAGTCCTCGATCGTAGCGACCCTCGTCCTGGACTTCAAGTCTTGGATCTTCTGCTTCGCGTTCCTGTTAAGCACTGGCTCGAACTGCATCTCTGGAGATTGTCACGTGGACGGTACCTAAGCTAAATGAACAAGAACCAGGAAGATTAGTAACAAAATTGAAAACATTGTTTAGAACATGGTTATCTATGGCTTATCCAGAACTGCCTCAAGCACTCAGCAGTGGCGGTGCTATTGTCGTGTGGCGCGGCCTTGTAGTCATTCCAGCTATAGGCTGGCTGCGCGTCATCCCCCTCGCCCACCATGCAAGGGTAGTATTGCCTGACGAGTGCCTGAAGCATACTCCCTGGCTAGGTCTTATGCCTAGGATCAACGATCGGCACATTGCTGCACACAGTGTATAAAGTTAATCAGTTGCAAGGTTAGTTGGAAAAGATTGGGAAAAGGTTTTATTATATACCTGTCCCCGTCGATCTCAATCGGGATCCGATGGCTCGGATCAGCAGGAGCCCTAGGCACCTTGTTGTGACCCCTCTTTCTCGTAGGAGCCTGTGTCTCAGGGACTTGGCTAGCCCCTCGGGTGTTCGCCTGGCCTGCACCTGACTCCTGGATCAAGGCTAGCTCCTGACCAAACGGCGTGCCGTCCTGACCAGAAGTAGGTGCGCCCTCCTGGCCAGAGGAAGAAGTGCCCCCCTAGCCAGAGGCAGAAGTGCCCCCTGGATGTCGGGAGTCTTGTCCTCCACCTGCCTCATAGAGTGCGCGAAAAGTTGATAGCGTGGCATCCTGCAATTCCAATACAGAAGGGTTAGTAAAAGTCTTAATGAAATAAATAGGATAAATAGAATTAAACATGGGAAATAACTATCGAGTCAACATTGAGCATTCAATAAGTTGTACCATCTAATTAAAAGTAATTGTCGTCGACGTCTAAATGATCATCACGATCTTCTTTCACGTTAGGTTCTTCTTCATCTTCACCATCTTCTTCGATGTCATTAGGTTCTTGTTGATCACCACGATCTTCTTCCACATCATCGTCGATAGTGGCAACCAGGTTGTCTAGGTCCAGCCCAATATCGATTGCAAAATTGTCGTTCAACCGTTACTCTTGCACCGGACTGTCGTAGTAGTCGGCCGTTGGAACTAGCAATCTTCCAGGCCGTCAAACATTGTACACAACCCATCAGGACTTCAAATATTTCTCGCCGCGTTTAATACTACCATCTGTGACCTTAGTGCATGGATAAGGTAGATAGTAAACTTGCTCAGTTTGGTTAGCGAGGATGAAAGAATTGTATACTTCGAGCCTCGTGGTAGGTTTGACATCTACCAAGCCAAGGTCTGGTTGCCGTCTCACTCCGCGTGTAGGGTTAAACCGGTTAAACCAGTCACAATGAAAGAGAACAACGGAAAGTTCTTTACTTCCCTTGAACACTAGTTCGATTATCTCCTGAATTATGCCGTTGTACTCGACCCCATCGGTCTCGTAGCTTAGGACACAACTGTTGAGCGTTCTCAAGTTAGGTTTTGCCAGCTCGTGAGACACCGATCGGAAGCGGAACCCATTGACGTCATAACACCTGTGCACTTTTAAAATTGGTTTGCATCCGCATGACATGATACGAAGATCATTGTGGACACCGGCATATGCGTTGCACTATGTAATACACAGGTGCATCTCCATCTCATCACGTGATCTCCTCCGACAGTTACCGCACACAGCGCAAGGACAAGTAACAAAGGTCGTGTCCAGGTTTCCTGCCGCCTGGAATGCGTGATTCACGAAGTTGGTGGTCTTCTTGTACCAGTCAACCGAGTGTTGTCCACTCTTCTGCCAACTGTCATACATCCACCTCCTTTCTTCTTCCATTTGTGTCCACCAATGAGCTAACATCTAGTGCACGTGAGGGGTTCTAGTAAAGGCTTGAGAAGCCTTCTAAACCCACCCACGAACGACCGTTACAGTACGACTGTTGTGGCACCTGTGGATCTAGGACAAAATTTCGGCAGCATAACCGAAAGGATCTCCAAGTGCAATGATGGCTATGGTGCTATTTTCAGCACTCCAACACTTATATTATGCACCGGAGAATCATAGGGTCATGCCGTTGAAATCTGTCCTAAAACCACCAGGTACCACAATGATTCGTACTCAAACAGCTGTTCGTAGGCTATCCACTGGGACGCCTGATCGGGGTTGTCCATTGGACAATTTGGGAACGCTTGCCACAACTCGTAATGGAACCCAACGAATCACCGATCGAGTTCCTTATGAGTTGTGCCGTTCCCGAATGGGTGATATATGTCTAGGTTATACAAACATGTAATGACAATACAAAATAGAATAAAAATTGCATTTGTAAACACAATTTTACAATATCAAACCATTTAAAACTAACCCTACACAAATATTGGTCATTATCCCTAATTTTCCAATTTCATAATTACTTTAATTTGTTTCACATTAACACTGCAATAATTAATTACCACTAATCTTCCATATAATATTTGCATATTTTTCCACATATTATGAACTTTCTATGACTTTAAAATGCTTCCATTAATTATTTACATTTTCTCTAATTTCTGGACTTACCACCACTAATTTACTAGCGGTTACTATTCTTCTAATTTTTGCTATTTATCCTCACACCATTGTCCTTTTTCCTAATTTTTCTAAATTATTTCACTAAGTACCACTTAATGACTAGATTATCTAAATACGTTAATTAGTCTCAACAGTCAAGACCGTCGAGAGTACCATTCAAATTTACAAAAAAAAAAAACACTGCGAACCTTACTTGAAGATGGAGGGAACGACGGTGTTGAGACGGACCGAGGCGGGGGTCGGCGTTAGACGCGACGAGGCACTGGTTGACGGCCAGTGAGGCGGGGGTCACTTGGCGATGGGGTGTCGAAGCGGGGCAGGACGGTGGGCGCAGCGGGGCCATCGGGGAGGAGGCGCGGCCAGGCGCCAAGGAGGAGGCAGCGGGGCCGGGCGCCGAGGAGGAGGTGGCTAGGCGCCGGGGATGAGGCTGGTCCGGGCGTCCGAGGAGGAGGCAGCGGTGGACCGAGACAACTGCTAGCGGGCTCGCGAGTTTTGCCTAAGTCCCGAGTCGGGTAGATCTAAATCTCGCTATAATCTCGACGGCCCAGTAGTAGCCATCGAGAGTATGGTGAGGAATGGCTGGTTGACTACACTCTCTCGATAGTTTGGTCCGAACTGTCAAGAGAAGGCCTGGTGAGGGGTGCCCAGCAAAGCCCTCTCTTGACGGTTTGGTCCAAACCATCGAGAGAGGTGCTGTTAAGGGGGTGGCCCAGCAAAGCCCTCACTCGATGGTTTGGGCTGAAACCCTCGAGAGAGGGGGTATTCGTCTCTACGGCCATTTTTAGGGTGGCTGTCGAAACAAGTCTCTCTCTCGGGTTTCCGTTGACAGCCCTCGAGGTAGAGCTCTTAATCTCAACGATTTCACTGCAAACCGTCGAGAATGGACTCTCTCTCGTAGGTTTTCCCCCTCAAGGGTCGCCAATGGTCAACACACCTTCCTCGATTTTTAAATAAATTGTAAAACTAACATAGTAATGGTACAACCCAACAAATATTGGTTCTTACATCACAAAAGCACTCTTAAAAAATTTGTTAACATGATTTGACATTCCAAGTTGTGGACCCTTTTATAAAGTGCAGCTTCTGGATAATGATCAGGTAATCAACTAGTGTATTCTTCAGGTGACCTTGTATCAACCAATGGCAATTTCTCTTGTAACTTGGGAAATTGATGTTTTCTCATGTGTCCACGATGTCGTAGACACATAAACATATGTTTGGCGCATTTCAATTTTTTAAAATTTTTGAACATTATCATTATGTATGGCTGGAAATCGACAAAATTCACGTTTCTTACAAATCAAATTGTTCTTATATAGCTACATTGCCCTATATCCATGCTTGCACTATACTCTCATACCCCCCCCACTTTTTGGGCAATTTTTCGGAATTTAACGGGCATTAATTCCTATTTTCCCCTAATGATGCTCACGTCGAGGCCGGAGACGGCCGGATGCGGCGGTGCCATGTGCGGCGGCGGAACTCAACCTCGGCGCGCATGGAGAGCAGATCTAGAGGAATGTTCATGGGGAAATGGCGGGCGCATGAGCTACTAGAGGTATTGGGAACGCTTACCGAGCAGTTATCCCGGGTTAGGGAGGCTCGGGGTGGCTTGTCGACGAGGAGGCCGAACAGAGGGGGCGGTGCACTCACGGTGCGCGCGAAGACAGGCGAATCTATGCGTAAAAGAGAGGTGAGCACTAAGTAAGTTGGAGCCTCACGAAGCTCTCGATGCAAGGAATTGCCGCAAAGCTCACCAGCGAGGAAGAAATCTGAATGGGGGAGAATCGGGCGACGGTGGCGGAAGCGGGAATTCCGGCTAACCGGTGGCGAGCTAGGCCAATTGGTTGTAGCCTGAGCACCATAGGGGCGAGAGGAGACTCACTTCGGCGAGAATGCCGGGCGCGAGGTTAGGATTTTGGGCTGGCAACGACACACGGTATGGGAAGAGTATTTTCATGGTGCGCGATTCGTTTATAAGATCGGGCGGGCTCAGACCAGTGACCAGCGGTCACTGGGATGGGCGGAGCGGTAGCTACGGTGTTCTTTGAGCGATTGGTGGACGAGGACGGTGGCGTGCTCGCAAATTGGGCTTGAATCGGTCCGAGCGACTGATTGAGCGTGCTAGGACACGCGCGCGGTCACGAGCTCTGATCCGGCTATGGTCGGCACGGCTCAGTGCCATGGAGTGTGAGGAAGTGGGGGGATTGGGCAATTGTGGGCGGTGCCGGAGTTGCCTTGCCCAACCGAGCTGACAGAGCAGTGGGACAGCACGCCATGTCAGGCGGCGACGACGGGCATTGGTGGCAGGGTCGTGTCGGCGTAGGCACGGGGCCCACGGGCCAAGACGACAAGCATGCGCGGCCCAAAAAAAATCTCCAAGGGGAGATTTTGGGCGTCCGCGATGATGGCGCCGGCGAGGTGAGGGCAGGGCGGCTGCAACCCAGCTGCTCGTGCAAATGCCAACAAGGGCAGGGAGAAGGAGAGACTGCCATGTGGGCCCTTTCCTTGGTCAGACTTGGTCAATGCTTCTTCAGGCCATCACATGTGGTCTAAATTATTTTCTAAAATTTTTGTGGGATTTTTGGTGGGAATTTATCCTATATATGTATATATACATATGTATATCATATATATAAATATATATACCTATGTGTTTTATAGATGCATTTTATGTGTGTGTGTGTGTGTATATATAGGAGATCTTTGAGGGGTTATTTGGAATGACAAAAATCATCCTAGCCTATTCATAGCTAAATTTTTTTGATATTTATGACTAGAGCCAAATTGTTAAGTTCAACTAAATCCAATGAGTTTAGCCATATTAGCTTATAGGGTTTCAAAGGTCTAGAAAAATGAATTTCATCTAAGAATTTCTTTTAAAGAAGAAGGTCTGTCCGGAAACAAGCATCACAAAAGTGTTTCCCAAAATATCATATTTTTGGGTTGTTACAGCGCCACCAGTACAGTAGGGCAGTGTTCTTTTCGATGGTTGCGGTTGCATTTGCGTTTGCTTATAAGCTGAAAATTTGTGTCCAAGTAGTATCCACTTGCGTTTGCTTATAGAATCAGGTTCCGAACGGTGGGCTAGCTCGTGGCAAGCGCAATTGCCATGGCTTGGCTAGGGCAGCATGCAGGCGATGCGGCGGGGGCTAGGGTAGGGCAGAGAAGCTGGACAGAGCTCGTGGCAGTGCGCCCACAGAGCGCTCGACGAAATGCCCATATAAGGATGAGCAAATTTCGTCAAACAATGTATTAAAAAAATCCATTTTGGTTAAAAAACTTTCACGTCAAAGTGTTTCGACTCATTAATACTATTTTTACAAATTTTGATGATTTTTTTCCTAAATTTGAATTTAAATTTGGAGTAGATCTGAATTTAGGATTTCTACATGTAATTTAACGATTTTCTACGTGACTTGAAACCCTGAGCATGACTGTGTGAGTAGACGCGGCGAGTGGAGCATTACTAGCTAGCCTTCTCTTCAGTGTTGTCTGGGACCGGAAGACTCGATTGATTTCCAGAGTCGCCGCTGCTACGTTTGAGCCCACGGATTCATTCCTCTCTTTCGTTTGCCGTGTTGCACGGTTGCGCATATCCAATCTAGCAAGACTAACCGGAGAAAAGCGAGTAATGCAATACTAACGCGGTGGCTGTCAGGGCCACGCGCACTAACGCAGTGGCTGTCAACTTAGTTAGAAAATCTTCGCCATGTGACGCGAACCAGCATGGGAATGACATAAATCTATATATGTGCAGCAAGGTGAAAACATCTGACCTCTCCACCGTGAAACTGGGGAAAATGAGGGGGTTGCCTGATCTTTTTCCCCTCCACGTCCCCAGTTGGGATGAATATAAGTACGGCCTCCCAGGCTCACAACGAGATTCAGTAAGCTAGCAGCAAGACAGCTCATGCTCACGGGGACAATAAGCCAACCGAAAGCTTGATGGCGTCCTTCACTAGAGCCACCCGCTTCCTCGTGCTCCTGCAGATCATCTTCTTCGTCTCCGCGGTGATCATGAGCAGCTCCTTCTGCCATGGTGCCCGTGATGGCGGTTAGTGCTTCAAAACTGTCCCATTTTACTCTCTTCTTCTTGTGCTGCTGCTGCTGCTGCATTCGACTGAGATTATCATAGCATTTCTAAATTGATTTGTTCTAGCTAAAGAGCTACGGCTGCTTGCATTTCCAGGGTACCTTCCCTACAACCCATTCAACCCTAGAGGTCGTGTGTGCATCGGCGTGTGCCCACGGCCCCATCTACCCCCCTATTACCATGGTCCCCCTGCTGCACAGAACGGAGAAACTAAACAGCCTTGATGCCTGCCTCTGTCGGGATCATTCTCCTCCTTGGCTAACATCGTACAATGTTATGCTAAGCCTCCAGAGTGGTCGACATTAGAAATAATTAATGCATGTTACCACAATAATATCGTCATAATAGGTAGTAATATCGTGTCGTGTACTTACATTTAGTTGGTCTGAATAAACCTGGAGGCCTGGAGCTAGCTAGCTAATGCAAATGGTCCAAGGCATGCTGGCCGCGGCCCTCGTACGAATGGTGTGTCGATGTAAAAGTTGAGTTCAGAATGGTGTGAGCGGTGAGCCTGGTACGAGGTATTGCTATCAGCTACTCCACAAGCTGTAGCCCTTGTGGCCTGTGCTCTCATTTGCCATTCCGTATATATGAACATGTAAGCTTAAAATAAAATTAAAAGCTACATCTGGAAATTTGTCTTTTTAGAGTAAACGCTGTAGCACTTTGTAGTCATTTTTGTTAAACCTTTTAACGGTTCTTCTTAAAACTTTCGAAATTAGTTTTTTATAATTTTTTGGGCTCTCCAAGACCCCTATTGACAATCCACAACTTTTTTAGATTGATTAAGCTGAAAAGAACAAAAGCTGAAAAAAAACAAGGCCACGCGATGCTCCATTAGTTCATTAATTTATGTACTTTGTACTTCTTCGGGACTCAAAAGGGCAACTAAATTAGAAAAGGAAAAAAAGTCATTTTTTGTAAATCAACTATGGTCGTTGACACATTTTAGACTTTAAACTATAATACCAGGTAAAATGGGTCCCTCAGATCACAAGCAGCTCTGTCTGCCCTGGGGCTGGTCGCGGCGGTTTCTTCTTCTTCTTCTATACTAGATTGGTCTGTTCTAATTGAAGAACTATGGCTGCTTGCATGCATGTCCAGCGTTATTTCCCGGCGCTTTGAACCGTGACCGTCCTGCAGTGTGCAACGGAAGGTGCGTATTGCCCAATCACCCCTATGACCGTGATCCCACTCCCCAACAAAATGGAGAAATTCCACGTCCTTGATGCCTGCCTCTGTCTGAATCTTAATTTCTTCGTCAACAAAAAAAAGTGGCAAACACCGACTGCGCGAGTTTATGATGTAACTGCAGACTCCGGAGTACACGACTCTACTATCATTACATGATACTACAATGTTAACAGATAAGACGAACACAACTCGTCTAGTTATGTTTGATTCTGAATAAAACGGGAGGCGCTGTTGCACGTATCGTTATTCGAGACGCTTCTAAAACTTCGTCAAAGACGGTTACCGTCTCTATCTTCTGTTTGTAATAACCAAGATTATTAGAAATGTTCTAAAAACCGTCTCGTCTCTCATAATTATTAAGAGAAGATAAAAACTAATAGATCGATTAACCGTCTATGATGAGAGGATCCATTTGTGTGAATATTAATGGGAATAATGGGAACTATTTTCAGACTTACAAAGGTGTTAGACAAGGGGATCCCTGTCTCCATTTTTGTTCAATTTGGTTACATATGCACTATTTAAGATGATGCATAACCTTCAAAAAGCTCATTTGTTTATGTGAATGGAATTATAATATTACAATATGCAGATGATACTATTCTGGGTTTAGAGGATGATTTGGAAAAAGCTAAAAATGTTAAATTTTTGCTGGCTGTGTTTGAAAATCTGTATGTTCTAAAAATCAATTTTGATAAAAGTAAAATTTACCCTATTTCTGATGTCAGCAATGGTGGAGTTGACTATTCTGAATTGTTTACTTGTGCCATTGGTAAATAGGATTCTTAGGAGAGATTGGATTAATCTTATCAACAAGATCAATAGTATGCTATTTTCCTGAAAGAGTAATGTGTTATCCTTGGGGAGGAGGTGTATTTTGTTGAATACTTATTTGAGTAATCTTCCAGTTTATGTGATGTCTATGTATCTTCTTCCAAAATCCATTATTCAGAAAATGGATAAGATCAGGAGAAGATTTTTCTGGCAGGGATGTGAAGCTAAGAAAAAATACCATCTAGTTAGATGGGAGGAAATCTGTGTTAGCAAAAAATTAGGTGGTTTGGGTGTTAAGAACTTAAGACATTTTAATATTAGTCTTACCACCAAATGGTGGTGGAGATTAGAGCATGAAGAAGGGTTGTGGCAGAAGATTATTCAATTTAGATACATTAACAATAGTTCTATTCTGGATCTAAATCATAGGATGTCAGATTCCCCTTTTTGGAAAAATTTGTTGAAAGTTAAAAAGATTTATTGTGCTGGTAGACAACTGATAGTTGGTAATGGGGAAAGAACAGATTTTTGGAGAGATTGTTGGCTATATGATAGACCCATGTGTTGTAAATTCTCAGACATTTTCAACCTTTGTGTGGACAAAACTATTACAGTTGCCAATGCTAGGAATTTACATTAGGATTTGAATTTTAGAGAATGGCTTTCTCCTGAGATGAAAGCCCAATGGGATGATATCATTTATTGTTGTAGTTCTTTTCTTTTTTCCAGTAATAGGAAAGTGGTGATTTGGAGAAAGAAAGGGCAAAAGAAATTCACAGTCAAGAGAATGTATAAACATGTAGAGAAAGTTTTAGGCTACAACATAGTTAACAACAATAATATTATGTGGAAATGCAAGATTCCACTGAAAATTAAGATTTTTCTTTGGCTTATTGACAAAGATGCGATCCTTACTAGATTTAATCTGAGAAAGAGGAACTGGAATGGAGATCCTTCTTCTGTGTTCTATGATTATTTGAAAACTGTCAATCATCTATTCTTTGGTTGTAGTGTGAGCAGAGTTATTTGGAATACAGTGGGGACTTGTTTTGGGGCTGTTACCAGACCAAATGGTTTTGATCAAGTACTACTTTGGTGTGGACAAATATGGCCTAATTTTAATTATCTCCATTTGGTATGTGTGGCTGCTGTTATTTGGACAATATGGCTATGGAGGAACAAAATCTGTTTCGAAAGAAAACCCTGAGATCACCTACAGATATATTACAAATGACCTGTGTCTTTATTAAATTTTGGGCAGATCTTCAGCAAGAGGATTCTAGAGCAATATTAGAGGAAGGTGATACTATTCTCATTCGAGCTTTGGGGGCTGTTCAGGAGCTTTGCAATGAAGACAATTGATTATCTCCCCCGTTTCTGATCAACTGAAAAGTGAGAGGAGTAGAAAAGGAATTGATGGATGGTTTGGAGAAGGCTTTGCTGGGACCGAGAGCAGTATGCTTAGCTTGCCATGTTGGATTGCTTCTAGTTGGTCTGTATCTTATGTTAGTTGCTCTACTTAGTTTCTGTTGGGGGAGAGTTGACCTTTTGCTGTAGCTTGTGCTGGTAGCCATTTTTTTGCTGCTGAAATCTTTGTCTCAATCTTGTTGCGTTTTTGGTTTTAGAGGTTGGACGGAGCTTGACTTTTTCTTTATCTTTTGGTTACTGACTATAAAGATTACTGTGTAATTCTGTTTTTCCTATAGAAAAAATGGAATTAGGGAGTGGGACACCTCCGTTGCCAAAAAAAAAAAAGGGTCTATGATGGCAGTAATAAGGGGAAAAAAATTTGCTCGCCCATGGCGGGGGCCGGGGACGTCCCCGTGGACCTGTCTTTAACTCGGTGACACTGGAAACTTCTTTCTTACATCAACCATAGTGCATATACCAAAAAGAAAATGAAAATAGAGTAAACAATATTGCTCACCACCAATCGAGATCTACTCATACTGACTGTGATCGACATCAGCTATAGCCGATATGGTAGCCACCTCGGACACCACCAATCGAGATCTACTCATACTGACTGAGAGTATCTCCAATGGTGCTTAGCCCACTAGCTATAAGGTTGTCAACTCAGCATTTTTGCTTATGTGGAGGAGAGTTAAGGAGAAGAGAGATAAAGACTATCTACTAATTTATAGTCGGTCTATAACTGATTCCAAGATGCATGTCCTCTATTATATGTAGGGCCATAATAATTTTATATACCATACTATAGCTAGTTTATTGGAGAGATTGGCTATATGCTATCTATAGAAGACATGTCTATTTTTTATAACTAGTAGTTGACTATACCATTGGAGATGTTCTAATCGACATCAGCTATAGCCGATATGGTAGCCACCTCGAATCGTCCGACCTCCTGTGCTTTCTACATATCCTGTTTGTGCTGATCCGCCTGCTCCTCCTTGGACTCACTACAGCTTCGCCTCACCACGCTCCACCTGCTGCTCCTTAGCCCGCTCCTGAGTCTTTTGCCGCGCTCGCCGTTGGTTGCTGCTACCTGCCGCCGCTAGCTGCTGCCTCCACCAAGCTCCGCCTCACCTTCCCATTCTGCCGCTAGCTGCTGCCTCCACCAAGCTCCGCCTCACCTTCCCATTCTGCCAAGCGATGCCGCCGTCGGCCGTCGCCGTCGCCGTTGCTAGCTCTAATACCACGTGGTATTTCGGAGAGAACTCTGGAACATCTCTTCCTATTGCTTCCTCTGCTATACATATACATCATGTATGGGCTCTTGGGCTTGGGCTACAACTTACACATCTAACACAGCCCAACAATCCGTAAGATTTCCTGTAAACCTATCTGGAAATACTAGCCTGTGTATGTGCCTGCAACTATTGGTCTATTGTTGGATGTGGAGATCATGATCATATCATCAGACCCACTGTGCCAAAATTTTTTTGTATCAATTTGTATTGTTTATGGAGCTCTGAAAAGCTCAATAATCACATGAAATAGCCTTTGCAACGTTCACGCTTGGCAAGGGACACTTCCTAGAGATCACAATGTCTCCAAAGTTCACACTTGGCAAGGGACACTTTTTTCAAGCCTTAGCTTGAAATAGCCTCTGCAACGTTCTTTTGTGTTTTTTTTTTGTTGGAGGAACAAAAAGAGGGGAATTATGTCATTGCTCTCTACCAGCTACTCTATCCTCTCACTCTATAACACTATTCACTACACCCTCTATCCAAACACTTTAAATTTCCTTCACACTTTATACCACACGTACGATTGGAAGGAGGAGAGCCATCTTCACACTGTACGTACAGCTGGGAGAGCCTGTGATGTGTGAAGGGGCCAAGAAAGAACGCCTTTCTGTGCTTTGGGAGTACCAGTTCCTTCGGAGAAGTACACCAGCTCTCTGGAAAGGGAAAATAACCATTGTGAATGTTCTGTTCTTGTTAGAACAATTTTTTAGTTTCTACCAACCTAGATGTTCTGTTAGTTTAACAAGTACAATTTTATGAACCTTTTTACCTAATAAAGTTTTCTCTCTTTTTTATCCTGTTTTCGAATGATTATGGTAGCACCTTGAAGCTAATAAATTATGCTTGTTGATTATCATCGAAGAACCAAACATGAGAACCTAATTCTCACCTAATTCATATAGCTCCTCGGTGGCGCAATCTTTAGTGAAATCTTCACATAAATACAATTATCTGACAAGTGAGTGACAAGAACTTGGAAACCAAGATTTGCATTAATCACTTTGCCAAGCTGTATCCCAAAGAATCTCAAAAAAAAAAATTAAAAGGAGAATTGCTGTGGGGCAATTGCCCAGATTGGTAAGTATGTCAAGAGTTGCGTGGTCATGAATGCTCATATGAAAAGTTTGTAATTACATTCCCTAATGACAAATTTAGAGCGCAGAGTTTGCGCTGGTTGAGGAAGAACAAGTTCCACTTTGAAGTCACACCCTGAATTTTGCTTTCGACCAGCAGAAAAGGTTACCCTGAGAATTAATTCTCTGCTATGCGACAGGCTTATGTAGCATGCATGTGCGTAGCTCTGTTTCGAGCTGGCCAAATGGGTTAGGCCAGTGAGCCGAACTGGACCGGCCTGGTTCGATCAACCAAACTGAATTTGGGCCAAGACCTTGGCCAGCAAGACTAGCCCGGTTCGGTTCATATAGTGACGGCCCGACCCTGTTCGGTTCGGTTCGGCCCGGTACTGTACCATGGATATTAAATTAAATACATACATTTATATCTCTATTTCCTTATGATCTATAATTTATTTCTTTATTTTATAACGCATAATTATTAAATATAATTATTTTCTTTATATATATAAGAATAATACATAAGGCTCCATAGAGCCTAGGCTATATGATTCGTTACCATTAGATGTGCTTTGAGATTCATGTTATTTGGTTATTATACTTTTATATACCAACTAAAGAAAATATTTGATACATCAAACTCCGAAAAAAGTTGAGTTGAACTTCAGTTTGAACTACATTTAACTATACTTCAAACTAGTTTAAACTAAGTTCGAATTTAATTTTTTTAGAGTTCCATATCTGAAATACTTTTTTTAGTGAATATATGAAGATATACACGTTAAACAACACGAATCTTAATACACATCATAAGTTTTTGAATCATGGAGCCTAGGCTTCATGGAGCTCCAAAGTGGCTTCCTATAGGGTTGGCCCGTTTGTAATCGGACTGGCCTGGTTCGGCCTAGTTACTGTATAAACCGTGCTTGGGTCGAGACCCTGACATGTTGGCCCGTTAGACCCAGTTACAAACCAGGTCAAGCAGGCCTGAACCGGGGCCAGCCTGATTCGGCCATTGGCCACCTCTAGCTCTGCTATCTCTTCTAAAATCTGAACCGCTGGTTCTTGTTATCCATTCTGATGAATTCTAAATGTTCTATTATGCATACTCACTGATAAGTTGACAGTTTAACATTCTCGAACAGGAAAGGAGATCAGTGCATGTACTGAAGATACATTGACTAATCTACCAGAATTCAACAAACAGTAAACACTGATGTTTTCGGTGGCCCAAAATAGGCTGCCTTGTCTACTGAACTACCAAAGTTTTTCCTTCAAAGATAAAAATACCAGAAGTTCTTGATGGTACATTATCAAACTTCTCAAGTAAAAATCACAAACCAAAAAATGACATTGGGATTGGTAGGCAAAATACTGGAACTAGTTTTTTGTTTGTATTAGCTGGGCACAATCACAGCATGCCAAACCATTGTTTTGGTGACATTGAAGGTGCAGCGTTCACCTTCTTTTATGTTGTCCCAGTAAAACCTTCTCCAATCTGGTCCAATTATGTAACGATTTGTGTTGGCAGCTTTCAAACTAATGGCCAGTATCTTGTGACTTGTGTAATTGTGTTTTTCAGTGTGATTATACACGCTTCTAGTACACTAACTGAAGAACAAAAAAGGTCCCTTATACAGCCTTCATTTTTACCACAAATCGCAGAAGTTTTCGTGCGAGATGTTTATGAATCTTTTGAAGAAAAAAAATAACCGTTACAAAAGTATTATTAGTCTTTGTAGACCCTAAAGAATGAAGGTTAATAGTTCATGACCCGTGAGTTCTCCAAGCTCAACATCTTTGGGATTTTTTCAGCAAACAGTCAATCGATCCCCACAGACGGCGCCAGCTGTCGACGATTGGAAAATAAGTTGTCTGCCGAGTTTACTTGTTGATTGAGGATCAAACAGCCCTTTTCTGCCGAAGGGTTTTCGTCGTAGATGCATCGAGTCGCGAAAATGGGAAACAATCTAAGAACATGGAGATTTATCCTACTTCGAGCCTCTCAGGAAGAGATAGCAACCCTACTCGAGCTGCATGGGTGCGTTTGTGTTATTGCGATAAGATCGTAAAAATGGATCTCGATCTGGATGTCATGGGATGCCCCCTCCTTTGAGGGAGGTATTTATATTACAAAGTGGACATAATCCTAATTCCATACGAACCGACAAACGCTCATGAGAACTACAAATCCTACCATAATTATAGATATATCCAAAAGCAGGTTAACTTACGCTCCAAGAAATCTTGTAGAAAGAAAGTCTCGGATTGTGGATATAGAAGGAGTTCGAAGTAGTTAAGCACTTGGACTCGGGTCGATTGTCTTGTCATATCCTTCTAGGATTCACGGTTGTCTTATGTACTGGGTCCATGAGTAAGGATCCTTGTTCCTGAGTATGTGGAATTAAGACCCAAGCATGAAGAATTGAAACCCGAGCATCAGTACTGGTTGAAGAGACCAACCGGTACTAATGATGTAACATTAGTACCGGTTGGTTACACCAACCGGTACTAAGCAGGTTAGCTAGCTCGGGGGCTGCTTAGTACTGGTTGGTGTAACCAATACACCAACCGGCACTGATGTTAGAGCATTAGTACCGGTTGGTCTCTTAAACCAGTACTAAGGGGTTGTTTAGCAGGGCTCCAGCTCCAAACTGCACCCCAGATCTGGGCGGAGCAGTGCCAAACACCCCAACTTCACGTAACTTTGGAGCAGATAACTTCATGGAGCAGGCTCCTTTGTAGTTCATTTTTTGGAACAGCCTAGAGGGTGCTCCACGAACCATATTTTTTAGAGTAGACATGGAGTTAAGGGGTAATTACCTACCATTGCCACTGGGGTAATACCCCCGTCCCCAAGCGCCTCTCCTTCCTGTGCTCAACCGAGCCCCGCCGCTCCTCTGTTCTCTCTGAAACCTAGCGTCTACTGCCGCCGCCTCTCATCTCTCTCGCCGCCGCCGCCTCTCTTCTCTCCCGCCGCCGCTGCTCTTCTCTGCCCCCGCCGGCGCTCTTCTCTCCCGCCACCTCTCTTCTCTCTAACCTAGCGCCGCCGCCGCCTCTCTTCTCTCCCGCCGCCCGCCTCCGCTCTTCTCTCTCGCCGCCTATCTTCTGTCTAACCTAACGCTGCCACCTCTCTTCTCTCTAAACCTAGCACCGCCGCTGCCGTTCTCCTCCTCTCCTCGGACGATGTGGCTGTGGCCTTCCCTGCCGGCAACCGCACCAGGTATCTACAAGTCTAGATCTTGCATCGTTTGTGCATGTTTATTTTGAGATCTTGCATCATTTAATTGACTGATTCTTGTTACTTCCTGTCAAAGAGATGAATTTTGTGGTCGTTTATTTCCAACGACCTGTAATAGAAGAGTTGTTGGGTTGCATTATAAAAATTTGTTTCGTAGATTCATCAATAAACATGGGGGATAAACCGCATGCCAAGAGATAATTGGTTGCCATACACTGCTTTCTGGAACAGTTCAATTGAAACTCCAAATATATCATTTCTTCATACATTAAACCTCCCATAAAATGGTAATTACCTTGGGTTAAAGAATATTGTGAATTGGCTGTTATTTGCTGTTGCATGGGCTGCAGCAGCAAGAATTCCGATATGCATACTATCACTAGACAAAACAGATGATGAGAGGTTAGTAATTTCCTATTTGCTTGTCTGATCCCCAACAGGAGTTGCTGTTTTGTCTATGATAAATTAGAAAAGGAATGTATATGATACAGAAGAATAGATCAAAAAATGAAGGTCAAAGCAGATATATCATATATGATATTTGAATATGTGGTTGACTTCAATTAGCTTTTATTCATACCTTGAGGGGAACTTTTTTAAAAAATATTACTTACAAGGTCAAAGCCTGGTTTGTTTAAGGGCAAGCTCTGCTGCCAGCAATATCTCCTTGTCACACTGTGTCACCTAGCAGTTCCAATTCCAAAATTATGACGTTACTAATCTGTAATCAGTAGTCACTAATCACCGAATAATGTATGTTTTGTTGAATATCCTATCTTATATCAATTTTTTACCTTCATACAGGCTGGTTATCATCTCAAGCAAACTGGTCCATATAGTGTCACTGCCTCTTCTAGTTGATAGTAGTCCCAAAGAAGCTACTTCGGATCCTTCTAGAGGTTACTGACTGTTCTCTTGCTTAGGGCTTTTTTTAATCTCAGCACTGAGGCCTTCTTTGTATTGGCAAAATAGGATAAATTTCATTTGTGTATAATATCTCTGTGCAAACTCGGTTGTAGATTGTAGAGTTCATGAATACAATCAACATGTTTGTTGGGATGTGAAACTTTGACTGTTGTGTGTATCACCACTCCAGGTTTAATGGGCCTTGTGTAGGTCTAATTGTATCAATGTGCAATGGTGTTCTATGTTGTAATTGTATCAATATGCAATGGTGTTCTATGTTCTATGTCCACCACGCATCAATCTGTAATCAGTAGTCACTAATCACCGAACGTATGTTTTGTTGAATATCCTATCTTATATCATTTTTTACCTTCGTACAGGTTGGTTATCATCTCAAGCAGTTATCATCTCAAGCAACCTGATCCATACAGTGTCACTGTCTTTGAGTGGTCCATAAAGTGTCACTGCCTCTTCTTAAGGTAATTCATTGATGCACTCATTTCCTGAAAGTTTTGCTATGCTGTGATGTTTTGCTATCCTATGATGTTGTGTACTGTACATACTTGTGCTGAATCATTTCAATAGTGGTGTGTTTTTGTGAGACTCTAGTTGTACCATATGAATACTATTGTTTTGTGTGTTTACTGTGTCAGGTATCTAGGTATCTGTGCATTTGTGAGTTGATGGCTGTTGATTGGGATGAAGTAAACACTAGGATCATTTGTGAGTTGTTTGCCGAACAAGTAGAGATTGGGAACCGACCAAACACACATTTGAACTCTGTAGCATATGTAGAGATTGAGAAAAGGTTCAAAGAGAGGATCGGCATAGAACTTAAAAAGGTCCAAATTAAGAATAAGTGGGACAAGTTAAGGGTTGATTTTAACACATGGAATAAGTTAGTATTGTGGCAGACAGGCATAGGTTGGGACAATTAGAAAGGTACTCTGAAGCAGGATGATGAATGGTGGGAGAAGGCAAAAAAGGTTATTATTCAATTTTTTTGTTTCATTGTTCATCATGTTAATTGAACTAATATATGTTTATTTTCAACGGGCCAGGACATTCCAGGATGTGGCAAATTTAAGAAGAAAGGCCTTCAAAATGAAGACCTTCTTCGGCAGATGTTTCGTGACATCGCTAACGATGGCGGAGACCATTGGAATCCTATAGGGGCCAGCCCCTTAGTACCACCATCTACAAATAATGATACAGAAAATGGAGGCACACAAGAAAGGAAAGGTGATGGTGGGGATGAGGATGAGGTTGCTGAGGATACTCCTAGCACTGGTAGTGGCAAGACACGAGCTTGGCTAGTTCTTGAAAAAGGCAAAAAGTTTAAGTCAAGTACAACACTTGTCATTCAAGAACAGATTACAAGGATAGCTGACTCAGCCTCATCTGTGGCTGAAAAAAATAAAGATCTTACAACCATTTCAGGAGTCATGGAGCTCGTTTTAGTATATGGTGCAGGCTGTGGAACCAATGAACACTACATTTCTACTGATTTGTTTGTAAAAAAGGAACAACGCGAGATGTTCATGACCTTGCCCACAAATGAGATTAGATTTGATTGGCTTAGGAGGAAATACATCAATAAGTATGGGCGGGAGATGTGTTAGAACTAGTTGTTATTTCCTCTTTGTGTTGGAATACTGCTATTTTGTATATTTGTGACCTTTTCCTGTTAGCAGAATTGTTGTACCTTCTTATTTGTATTTGAACACTATTATTATGTACACCTTTTAATACATATTGTCGTTGTGGCTGTCCATATTATTATTCTTGTTTACTATTTGTGATGTCTCATGTAATTATTCATTGTACAGATGTCTGAAAGCGATAGTGATGACTCTAGTGAGGAGACTGTCGATGAATTGTGTCGGCAATATACTTTATGGGGCTATGCGTAAGACCGAAACCCGATGGTAACACAGGAGACAGATCTATACAGGTTCGGGGTCTCTGCGGTGGAGGTAATATCCTACTCCTGTGTTCGTGGATTGTATTGGGGTTGATCTCGATGGATCAATATTGAGGATGGCTATGGATCAATGTGATCTCTTCTCATCTCCTATCCTCATGTCCTCCTTCCGAACTAGGGGCCCCTGCCTCCCTTTATATAGTGGAGGGAGGTAGGGTTACAGATAAGTATTCTAGTTGGTTATGAAAACTGGGGATAGAGATAGGAAGTCTATCTCTATCCTTTCTTGTCGAGTACGTAAATACCGGATTACAACTGTGCCTTTCTTGTGATACAAGTCGGGTCGTCATGCGGGGCAGTCCCGTCTTCTAGATGGTAGGCGTGACCCTGCTCCATTAGGTGGTCCGTCTAATTTCTCCATAAGGATACCCGGGGACCATGTTATCCATAGTAGCCCCCGAGTGCTTTACAGCGAGTTGATGCCTTCTCGGATGTGTGTCGACCGAGTCATACTTCAAGTCGAGTACTCCGACTGGAACCTTCTCTATGCCGAGTGCTCCATTGGCATGCAAGGAAGCTGTAAAGGACTCAAGAGAGCTTTGCAGGTTGAAATCTCCGAGTGACTCCTAGCCCAATTTCTTGGAGTCCTGAAAGTCGGCGCGATGGTTGACGTCACGATGTGAGTAGAATGTCGACACAACTGTCCTCAACACAGTGTGAGAAGCTGGCGTAGTAAATCGGCGCGGCTGTCCTCGGCGCAATGCGCGAGAAGCCGACGTAGTAAGTCAGCACGGTTGTCCTCAACGCAGTGCGCGAGAAGCCGCAAGTTGGGGTAGCCGTCCTCGTCGTTGCCGGAGCAGCGAGTCGGCGTAGGAAGTCGGCATGGCGGTCCTCGGCGCAGTGCGCGAGAAGCCAAGCCGTAGTTTGCGCTCGGGGCGCTGGCGTAGGCATGCAGCCGAGCCATATAATGCACTCAGGGTGCTAGTGTAGGCATGCAGCCATACCGAAGTTGGCGTAGGCTTGGAGCCATGCCGTAGATTGCGCTCGGGACGCAGGTGTTGACACATAACTCTGCCATGGTCGGTGCTTGTAGCGTAAATACTTCCTTGAACTCCTGTAACTTATACATGTAGGATTTAGGCAGTATCTGAATATGAAAACATTTGGTCGGATATAAAATCCGACTATCTTTATGTACAAAGTAGCCATTTTTATTTTTCCTACTTGATGATTTTTGTTAGTCCGAGTGGTTTTTATTCCTTTTGTTATGCACTCTGCCCGACTAGTCTAGCTCCCGAGTGTAGGGAGTTGGCACATGGCTTTTTATCCTAAGCACGCGTTTGGGTGACGTAGAGTTCACCGTGTTATGGGTTCAGAGCTTCACTACTCAGAATTATAGCGCACTCGGATTTCACTAAAATCCCTAAGTAACAAAAGCAAAAAAAATAACTATGAAAAAGATGGGTGCACGCAAGTGCACACAATTATGTGTAGCCCTGACTTACTGCTTAGTTGGAATTCAACTAAGTAGCAAGTCAAAAAATAACACGAGTTTATATGTGAAAAGATTATGATGATGAAAAACTTAGCTGCTTTGCTGACGATGATGTCGTCCTTCCTTTTGAGCTTTTAGCCCCTGGACATATCACCTAGTAGGCTTGAAGCGCAGACGTGGGCTTGTAGCAGTGTCGAAGTTTGCGCTTGGGACGCTGCCGTTGGTGTGAAGCCGTGCCGAGTTGATGTAGGCATGCAGCCGAGCCATATGATGCATTTGGGGTGCTAGCATAGACGAGCAGCCATGCCAAAAGTTGCGCTCGGGGCGCTGGCGTTGGCGTGAAGCCGTGTCGAGTTGATGTAGGCATGCAGCCGAGTCGTATGATGCACTCGGGGTGCTGGCCGTGCAGCCGTACCAAAGGTTGCGCTCGGGGCGCTGACGTTGGCATGTAGCCGTGCCGAGTTGACGTAGGCATGCAGCCGAGCCGTATGATGGACTCGGTGGTGCTTTGTCGTGAGACGTCACCGCAAAAAAGGTTGCGCTGGCGCCGGGCGTTGGCGTGAAGCCGTGCCGAGTTGACGTAGGCATGCAATCGAGCCGTATGATGCACTCGGGGTGCTGGCGTAGACGTGCAGCCATGCCAAATGTTGCGCTCAGGGTGCTGGCGTTGGCGTGAAGCCATGCCGAGTTGACGTAGGCATGCAGCCGAGCTATATGATGCACTCGAGGCGCTGGCGTAGACGTGCAGCCGTACCAAAGGTTGCGCTCGGGGCGCTAGCGTTGGCATGTAGCCGTGCCCAGTTGACGTAGGCATGCAGCCGAGTCGTGTGATGCACTCGGGGTGCTGGCGTAGACGTGCAGCCGTGCCAAAGGTTAGGCTCGGGGCGCTGGCGTTGGCGTGAAGCCGTGCCGAGTTGACATAGACATGCAGCCGAGCCGTATGATGCACTCGGGGTGCTGGTGTAGATGTGCAGCCGTGCCAAAGGTTGCGCTTGGGGCACTGGCGTTAGCGTGAAGCCGTGCCAAGTTGACGTAGGCATGCAGCCAAGCCGTATGATGCACTTGGGATGCTGGCGTAGACGTGCAGCCGTGGCAAAGATTGCGCTCGGGGCGCTGGCGTTGGCTTGAAGCCATGCCGAGTTGACGTAGGCACGCAGCCGAGCCGTATGATGCACTCGAGGTGCTAGCGTAGACATGCAGCCGTGCCAAAGGTTGGGCTTGGGGTGCTGGCGTTGGCGTGAAGCCATGCCGAGTTGACGTAGGCATGCAGTCGAGCCGTATGATGCACTCCGGGTGCTGGCGTAGACGTGCAGCCGTGTCAAAGGTTGTGCTCGGGGCACTGGCGTTGGCGTGAAGCCGTGCCGAGTTGATGTAGGCATGCAGCCGAGCCGTATGATGCACTCGGGATGCTGACGTAGACGTGCAGCCGTGGCAATGGTTGCGCTCGGGACGCTGGCGTTGGCGTGAAGCCATGCCGAGTTGACGAGGCACGCAATGAGCCGTATGATGCACTTTCGAGTGCTAGCGTGACGCGTCAACCTTGCTAAAGGTTGCGCTCAGGGCGCCGGCGTTGGCGTGAAGCCGTGCCGTGTTGACGTAGGCATGCAGCCGAGCCGTATGATGCACTCGGAGTGCTGGCGCAGACGTGCAGCCGTACCAAAGGTTGCGCTCGGGGCGCCGGCGTTGGCGTGTGTAACATCCTCATTTTCAAAATAAAAAAAACATTTGCATCATGCATTGCATTAAAATTCTTTTTAAATAAAATAAAAAAATGAGTATGTTACTTGTTTAATAAAAAACTTTAAAATTAATTGAGTTGTTTGCAAATAATTTTGGGTGGTAATTAAAATATAAGTAAAAAAAGAAATTAAATTAAATTTATAAATTGGCTTTTAAAAGAGAAAATCAGAAAATATATATATATATATATATATTAAAACCATTCCCTGTTCCTTGGTCCCACCTGTCATCCTCTCCTTGCTCTTCCCTCTTCCCTCTCTGCCTTCCTCCCTCTCACTGATCTCCCTCTCCACACAGAAACTCCCCTCATAATCTCCATAACCCCTCCACTACATTAATCTGGTTTTAAAATCTCTCTAATGGTTTCAGTTACCACCATCACGGTGTTAACACGCCAAAAATTCCCCCCTCGTCTCCCTACTCTCTCTCTTCTCCATGCAACGTAGGAAGTCTCCCTCATTCACTCCTAACCCCTCTCATTCACTCTCTAACCCCCTGGCCATAATCCACCCATGAAACTCCTTCTGCCATTAGGGGTGTTATTGGACACTGAGCAGACCCCCTCATCTCTCTGTCTCCCTCAAAATCTCCCAGCCGAGTTCCTCTTCCCCTTTTCGTTTTTCTTCGATTCGGCCACAGTAAGTATCCATTTTCAAAACTTTCTGGGACGTCCTAGATATTCTTCTCACGATTCCATTTTGCCCAGGAACTCACAGATCCGAGGTCCGTAGCTCCGGCAATCCAACGCCGAAGCTCGGCCACCCAATTCTTGGCCGCCTCTACTCTTCCTCACCTCAGCACCGCCTCGAAGCGAATTTCCACAAACCGTCCGAGGACATCCTGGCTATCTTCATCGCGAATCCATCCCAACAAAGCGCTCACGGAATCGTTGATCGAGCGCGACGAATTTGATCGCCGAAGACCTTGCCGGAATCTACAGCAGCACCTGTTCATCGAAATAGTCGGTTTCGAGTGGTGAGATTCAATTTCATTGTCTCCTCTACCATGCCCATGAATTCTTCTTCATCCCTAGGTGTGTTAGAAATTACCCCACCAATTTGGTCGGAGCGCCGCCAGGTAATCCCGTCGCCATGCGCTTCCTCCTCCCCATGGCCGGCCACGCCGCCGGGCCGCACCACCCCTCCATCTGCCACAGGACAGCCACCCAAGGCCTTCCAATGCCGTCGCCTCCCTCACCCACCTTGCCGCCTTTCCTCACCACCGGCTAGTCAAGGCGTGGTCTTGCACCGCCAGCAGTTGCCAGTGCTCAGCCGGCACTGCAAGGCCGCATCGAGCCACGCCGCCAAGATCGCCACCTAGGCCGGGCTAGGCCGCCTTGTCCTCAGCAGCTAGCATATCTTGCCGCTTGGGTCAGCAAATCTTGGGCCAAGCCCAAAGAAATGAGCCCGATCTCTTTTATAATTTTGTTAAACAATAACCTTGTTTATTTCATAACTTTAATTCTACAAATCTAAAAATTACAAAATAAATTTCATAATGTTTGTAAAAATGTGTTCTACCATTCAGTAAATTTTTATGATTTATTGAGCATATTTAATGTTCTGCATAATTTATTTATTAATGACAAATGCCCTTAATTTGTTATTTTGATAATTTTGTTTTAACAATTTGTAAATAAATATTATTTGACCAAAAAGATTACATGTACCTTTTTTAGATGAATTTTGTATAAGCATGAGCATGCATATCATTTCATGTTTTATTTTATGTGTTTATTTTTGTTAATTCCTTTGTTAGGTTCTAGCGACGATAGTTTTGCGATCAACCCTTCACAAGATCACCAAGACTGTGCTGACCAAGGCAAGTGCTGAACATTGCTTCCCATGTGTATAAAATGTTTTTCCTAGACTTTATAACTTGCATGGTATGTTAAAATCTAAAATGCTAATTGATTAGTTGTTAACTAAAAATCCCCAATTAAAGATACCGTTATAAAGTCATTTCTTGCTGCCCTAGGTTATTATAATATTGTTAAAATAATGCCAACACCCTTGAATTAGGTTTTGATCATAATAGCTATGCTCAGTTGCAATCATATTAAAATTGGATACATGATGATAATATCAAATGCTTATTTAACGTGGATTTTAAAGGACAGTTGGTACTGTCATGCTTGCAAATGGGTGTAGTTGGGATAGTGGGTGCTATCGGGTAAAAATATTTTATAAAAGCTGATCGGGGTGGATGGTTGCAAGGTTGGTGCAGCAAGCACGAAACTTGGGCCCAGTGTGGGAACCACCCTGGTCCCTAAGGACCGATTCCTTGAGGTAGACGAGCTAAGTACAACAGTGCGACCATGTGTGCCTGTATGGACAGGCCCTAGTTGAGTATCCTTCAGACTCCTGGCTTTGGCATTCCAGTCGGTGGAGTAGACAATCGGTGTTGTTCTATCGGCGCAAGAGGGGCATTGCAGTGGAAACCTTAGCGGGAATGCCTTAACTAGGAGCACGTCGGAAAAAGGCTTTGTGGTGATCATTTTTCCCCTGGGTGCATCCTCGGGAAAAACCATCTCGCATGGGTAAAGCGTGCAAGCTCTGCAGAGTGTATAACTATCATGATAGCCGTGCCCACGGTCAAGGGCGGACGACGGGGAGCTGCCTCATGGTACTTCTTACCTTTTTGTTTTCAAAATGGTGTTTTAAAGGAAACCACGATCGCGGTCGAGACCGGAGTTTCAAAGAAAATGATTTAAATATTTGTTTTTCCCTCAACACTTTTCAAACTGTTTTAAGAAATCTTAGGCAAACTTGCAAAACTGGCTTTATGCAAAAGAACCCTATCCTTCTCTTGTAAACATTAGATGCATTCAGTCAGCCTTGCTTGTTGAGTATAATGTATACTCACCCTCGCCTTTTATGCGGGGCTGTCATCGGTGTCATGCGCGAGAAGCCGGCGTAAGGAGGTCGGCGTGGCTGTCCTCAGTGTCGAGCACGAGAAGCCGGCGCAGTAAGTCGGCGCGGTTGTCCTCAGCGCCAAGCACGAGAAGCCGGCACAATAAGTCGGCGCGGCTGTCTTCGGTGTCGTGCGTGAGAATCCGGCCTAGGAAGTCGGCGCGGCTGTCCTCGGCGTCGTGCGCGAGAAGCCGGCCTAGAAAGTCGGCGCGGCTGTCCTCGGCGTGGTGCGCGAGAAGCCGACCTAGGAAGTCGGCGGTCACGATTTCGACCGAAACCTCTTCTATCGTCATCATGGTGACGTCTCTCATCTTCTTCTCGCTCCCATCACCGAGCTTCAATGTCTTATCGCGGTTTGTCGTTGTTGCCGGAGCAACGAGTAGGTGCGGCGGTAATCGTTGTCATCGTCGCCGCAAGTCGGCGTCATAGAAGACGCCAGTCGGGGCATCGCAGGAGCCGTAAGTCGGGACGGTGTAGGAGCCCCGCAGTGATCTCCGGGATGAGATCCACTTTGTCGTCGAGGTCCGTTATGCCCTTACTGAGGTGCACCAAGGATCGCCGAGGTGCCCAGTGAAACTTACGTCGAGCTCCATCTTCGCGCGGATTCACATCACCTCCGCACCGTCTGTCTAGAAACAGTCGCCACGGTCACATGCGAACTCGGTTTTCAATGATCTTAGACTTGTTGGAAAGATAACGATATAAGCTTTCCAACGCATCCAAAACCACCCCGAAATTCCTTCCGAGTCAACAAGAAATTGTGATGCAATTTTCATCCAAATTCTAGACGCGAATAGATCGCATCTTCTTCTTGCGTTCGCTTCGCGGTTGAAGTTATCTTCCGATCGGATCTGTCCCGATTCTTCGAGGGCAAGCTTGCCGAGGTTGTTGATGATGAAATCCAAGCCGAAAAACTTGGCCGAAGGTGAATTCGATGGCGCTGCCGCCGAGAGATGCCATCGAGTTTAATGAAGATGATCTTAGCGCTGCCCCTACCTGGCGCGCCAACTGTCGACGAATTGTGTCGGCAATATACTTTATGGGGCTATGCATAAGACCGAAACCCGATGGTAACACAGGAGACAGATTTATACAGTTCGGGCCCTCTGCGGTGGAGGTAATACCCTACTCCTGTGTTCGTGGATTGTATTGGGGTTGATCTCGATGGATCAATATTGAGGATGGCTATGGATCGATGTGATCTCTCCTCATCTCCTATCCTCATGTCCTCCTTCCGAACTAAGGGCCCCTGCCTCCCTTTATATAGTGGAGGGAGATAGGGTTACAGATAAGTATCCTAGTTGGTTATGGAAACTGAGGATAGAGATAGGAAGTATATCTCTATCCTTTCTTATCGGGTACGTAAGTACTGGATTACAACTGTGTTTTTCTTGTGATACAAGTCGGGTCTTCATGCGGGACAGACCCGTCTTCCAGATGGTAGGCGTGACCCTGCTCCGTGAGGTGGTCCGTCTAATTTCTCCATAAGGATATTCGGGGACCATGTTATCCACAGAGACAAGTAATTTTTTTGAAATGGTTTTGAGTGGTGCTGAAATTGCTCAAATATATTGCAATATGTACCTACAGAAGGCGCCACCAAGGACATCTCGAACATGTGGCATGGGATGGTTGATTGAGACGTTTAAGACTCCAGGAGAATGTCATACCCAGCTGCGTATGAACCAAACTATCTTCATGGATCTGCATGGTATGTTGGTGGATAGGTATGGATTGCAATCATCTACACACATGAGCACTTATGAAATGCTTGCAATTTTCCTATTCATATGTGGTGGCTATGAGTCAAATAGGAGATGTCAAAATCGGTTCAAGCACTCGGGTGAAACTATTAGTAGGAAGTTTGATGAGGTTCTACACAGCTTGGTTGCTATGGCAAAAGATTACCTAAGACATAAAGTTCCTAATTTTCCAACTGTCCATAAGAGGATTAGAGATGATAAGAGAGCTTATCCGTACTTTAAAGATTGCATTGGCGCTCTTGATGGGACTCATATTCGTGTCTCTCTTTCACCTGATGAGCAAGTGAGGTATGTTGGAAAAACTGGAATTCCCACTCAAAATGTGCTGCAATCTATGACTTCGATATGCGATTTACTTATATGTCTACTGGTCAACGGGGAGCTATGCATGACACAAATGTATTGTACCATGCAATTAGAGTGGATCGGGAGTTCTTTCCACATCCTCCATGAGGTAATGCGCTTATATACATGCATGAAAATTACATAAATGAGTGATGTGCAAATAGTAACTTGTTTTATCTTTTTTTAGGCAAGTGTTATGTTGTCGATGCGGGCTATCCTAACCGTCCTGGGCACCTTGCACCGTATAAGGGTGAAAGATGTCATTTACTAGAGTGGCATAGAGGTATGGAACCAAATACTCTCAAGAAAAAGTTCAATAGAATACACTCATTCGTGCGTAATATTATGGAGCGATCATTTGGAGTGTTGAAGATGAAGTGGCAAATCCTATTCAAGATGCCATGCTATCCGCTGCACAAACAAAAAATGATTGTTGCTGCTACTATGGTGATTCATAACTTCATACGTGAGCATGGGAGTGGGGACTGGGACTTCGCAAAATTCGATCGAGATCCTAACTACATGCCTACCATCCAAGAAAGATATAACAAATACGCAGTTCCTGAGCAGTTCCTGAACAAGCGTCTGATGGGTCAACTACTCAACCAAGTATTGTAAATATGGATGCATTTTGAGATGAGATGGCGACCGCTATTTCTCTTTCATGGGACTAGTATGATTGTAATGGAACTAGTATGTTTATTTTCTTACAAATTATCTTGCAAATGACGCTGTAATAGAACTAGTATGTTTATTTTCTTGCAAATTGTCTCGATCACAAGGGCCATCACATCGCAGGTCAATGACCTCATCAAAACATACCTGCAAAAGTACCAAGGGTAGTATTGACCATTCATCTAAAAATCTTGCTTATTTCTAGATCTGGAGCCAACCTACTAACCAAACACTAACTGATAGCTCCAACTCCACAGTGGATCTACTCTATAGTGGAGTTGTGGAGCAGAGCTAAAAAACTGGAGCGGGAGCTTTGCCAAACACCCCCTAAGCAACCTTATTTGAACCTTCTCTTCCTCCCCTCCTCCCCACACTCTGCTCGATCAATAACAGTGCAGTGCCAGCCAAGAGCTTCAATGAAGGGGGAGGTGCTGCAAAATTTTAAAATTTTGGTCATTTTACTCCAAGCTATGTTAACCAAGGTTAGTAACATCGTTCCTCACTATATTTGGTGTAAAATGGAGCTTCTTCTTTGCTTGAAATGTGAAAAAAAAATTTCATCTTTTCTCATGATCGATGAAAGATTATGAATGTAGAGATCTAGCTCGATCTTTTCATGTAGGTTGCAATAACTTGTTGTGTAAGTTTGGAATTTGCTTGGATTAGATGTAGCTCGCATTGAAGGTGTGCATCTAGCTCAAATTTAGATTTTGGTTCCGTCGATCGGTTAGTATTTTGAATGTAGATTTTGATTGTCCAATTCCTTTAATAGGTTGCAAAAACTTGATTAGTCTGAATACCAGAGCAAATAATCATTATAAATGAGTAATAACCTTTTTTAAAAAAAATTATTTTAGTGTGGAATATGTATGATTTATTATTTTTATTAAGCAAAGAAGAAATAATTGAATTTATATAGAAAGATGAAATTTTATCATGAAAACTGAATATGTAATGAAGTATTGACATTTTAAAATATTAACTTTTTAATGAAATTTCACCTAAAATTAAATTTATCCACCTAAAATTTTAAATAAATTTAATATTGGCTTAATTTGAATTTTGGAAAATGTTCAAAAATTTATTATTGAAAAATAAGCTAACAACTGCCTTGATGTAACATAACGTAGATAGACCGACGATGGATGTACATGGACCGACGCTCCCCGGAGTTCTTGCAGGGTTTGCAATCTTTTCTTCGTGCGGCCGATGCATACACGAAGTCAGGCTATATATGTTGTCCATGCATAGACTGTAAGAATGAGAAGGAGTGGCCAAAATCCAGCCACCTTCACTTCTAGTTGCTCTTAAGAGGTTTCATGCCAAACTATACCTGTTGGACCAAGCACGGTGAAAAAGAGACTATATGGAAAGATGGTGAAGAAGAAGAAGAGGGGGACAACAATATCCCGGATGCTGATCAACACGGTTCTTTCGAAGATACATTGAGGGAGTTTGGCGATGATGACCTAGACCAGATGCTGGTTGATGGAGAGGGAGAATACACCGATGAAAGACATTACGAAAAGTTCCAGCGCCTGTGGGAGGACTATGGAACACTATTGTACCCAAACTGCCGACAAGGCCACAAAAAATTGTGTACCACGCTAGAACTGATGCAATGGAAGGTGACCAATGGATTGTCTGATAAAGGATTCGACAAGTTGTTATGCCTCATAAAAAAGTTGCTTCCAGAAGGTAACATGCTGCCTGAAACTACATACGACTCCAAGCAAGTTGCCTGCCCTTTGGGGTTGAAGGTACAGAAGATACATGCATGCCGTAACGATCATATCCTTTATCGCAATCAGTACGAGGATTTGGAAACTTGTGCGGTGTGCAAAACTTCACGGTATAAGACCAGGCGTGATGACCCAGGCGAGGAAGAGGGGCAGCGTAAGACGAAGAGACCCCTCGCTAAGGTGGTCTGCTATTTCCCTATAATCCCCCGATAGAAGCGTTTATTTGAGAGCAAAGCGCATGCCTAGGTGATGTGCTGGCACAAAGAAGATCGTAAGGATGATAGAAGGCTAAGGCACTCCGCTGACGGCTCCCAGTGGAGGAAAGTCGATAGAAAATACCCCGACTTTACTGAGGATGCGAGGAACATAAGGTTTGAGTTGAGTACGGATAGGATGAACCCGTTCGGCGAGATGAGCAGCAGTCATAGCACTTGGCTCGTGACCCTATGTATCTACAACCTTTCTCCTTGGCTATGTATGAAGCAGAAGTACATTATGATGTCGTTGCTTATCCAAGGGCCGAAGCAACCTGCAAACTACATCAACGTGTACCTCAAACCGTTGGTTGAAGATCTGCTAACGCTGTGGAACGATAGTATATGTGTATGGGATGAGTACAAAAGAGAGCACTTCACCCTTCGTGCATTTCTATTCGTAACCATCAACGACTGGCCTACACTTGGTAACCTGTCGGGCCTATCTATCAAAGAATATAAAGCCTGCATCCATTGCTTAGAGGATACGGACAGGAAGTACATGAAAAACTCTCGGAAGGTTGCGTACATGGGCCACCGTAGAATTTTGATGGGATAGAATAGAAACGTAAGAAGCCCCTGTATCACAGTGGGACACTTGTATTTTCTTTGGTAAATGATCTAAAAGTAGTATTTGAAAAGGGTCCTAGTAGCAAACCTATTCCGACTGAACAAGATCATACGAAGCCCATTTGGAAAAAGAAGACAATATTTTGGGACTTACCTTACTGGAAAGACTTAAAGGTCTGCCACTCACTGGACTTCATGCATATCACGAAGAATGTCTGCGTGAACCTGCTAGGTTTTCTAGATATGTACGGCAAATCAAAAAAAATACACTTTAAGGGAGAAAGGACCTGCAACTATTGGGACTCAGGAACGGCCTACATCCAGAAAAGAGAGCGAAAGGACAGTATTACCTCCACTCCGCGAGCTACACTCTGAGTAAGGAAGAGAAAAAAACATGATTAAGTTCTTGAACAGTGTGAAGGTCCCTTCTGGATACTCGTCGAACATAAGGAGACTCATAAACACGAAAGAGAATAAAATAGTACACCTGAAATCCTATGATTGTCACATGTTGACGACATAGTTGCTCCCAGTGATGGTGAGAGGTATTCTGCAGGACTGGGTACAAGGGACAATCATAAAGTTGTGCTCGTTCTTCAACGCAGTGTCGCAGAAGGTCATCGAGCCGAATAATGTATCTAAGCTACAGGATGACGTGGTCGATAGTCTGATCAGCCTTGAAATGATCTTCCCTCCGTCCTTCTTTGATATTATGGTCCATCTCATGGTCCACATTGTCAAAGAGATAGAAATTCTCAGACCCGTGTTCCTGCTTAGTATGTTCTTTTTCGAGAGGTACATGGGTATCCTAAAGACGTATGTTCGTAACCGGTCTCGTTTAAAAGGCTGCATTGCACAGGGTGTTGGCACAGAGGAGGTGATTGAGTTTTGTGTCGATTACATTGATGATCTAAATCCGATTGGCGCCCTGTATCACACCATTATGGGAGACTACGGGGAAAAGGGACTCTAGGGAGAAAAGAATTCTTTTGCGACGATATACTTTTATTTAAACAAGCACATTTCATAGTCTTGAAACAAGCAACTGTAGTGGCTCAGTATATCTATGATCATGAGATAATTCTATGCGACCAATACCCAGAGAAATCAGAAAAAGTGGATCGCACTAGAGCAAATGGATCGTTTCGACGGTTGGTTACAAAAGCAACTGATGGGCAACCAGACAGATAATGAACAGTTGAAACTCTTGGCTTGGGGACCATCCATGACAATCGTGTCATTCCATGGGTATGAGATAAATGGGTACATATTTTACACGACTGCCTAAGATAGTAAGAGCATCAACCAAAACAGCGGCGTTCGTATATATGCCTTGGACAAAAATAGAAAGATGGACACCTACTATGGTTACATAGAGGATATCTGGGAGCTCGAGTATGGACATTTAAAGGTCCCTCTGTTTCGGTGCCCATAGGTCAAACTGACAGCCGTTGAGATTGACGAGTACGGTACGACAACCGTGGACCTCAAGTAAGTGGCCTATAGGGACAAACCGTTCGTGCTCGCCAATGATGTGACACAGGTATTCTATGTGATGGACATGAATAGAAAATTGAAAAGGCAGAAGGACAAGCCTACTAAAACCAAGAAGCAGAAGGACAAGCCTACCGAAGATAACAAGCAGAAGCAGAAGACTAGCAGTAGCGATCAGCCAAGGCGTTACATGGTTCTTCTAGGTAAAAGAAAGATTATCAGAGTTGAGGGCGTCACAGACGAAGAAGAGTACAATCAGTTTGACAAGCTACCTCCTTTTATGGTGGACGTAGACATTAGTGTCCTGAATGATATAGAGAAATCTCCCTACAAACGACACGATCATAATAAAGGATCACTTGTAAAAACAAAGTATGTTAGCAAATAAGTGCAACTGTGTTGTAGAAACCCGTGTATGAATTATAATTTTTTATTAAACAAAGAAGCAATAATTGAATTTATATAAAAAGGTGAAAATTCATAATTAGATGGTTGGAAAATAATATTGTAAAGAATATATAAATTTTAATATTATTGTTGAATTGTGGAAACTATTAAAGGAAATTATAATAACTAATAACCTTATTTTATTTTTTGAAAATCATTTTAGTGTGGAATAAGTATGATTTATTATTTTTATTAAGCAAAGAAACAATAATTGAATTTATATAAAAGGTGAAAATTTACCATAAAATTTAAAAATTAATGAGAAATTTCAAGACTCCCAACTCATTTTTATATATGTCAATTTTTCATATTTTTATTAATTTTGAGATATTTTTATTTAATATTTATGGGCTCCCAACAATTTTCTATAATTTTCCAGAAAATTTATGGTAAATTACTACCAATAACATGTGGGACCCGTCAGAGATGGGAACACATGTCAGTGAGCACATCCATTTCTCCCAAGAAGGGTACTAAAGAGATTCGCGCCTTGTAACAACGAACAAAACTCCATCCTCTCTCCTGGCTAGAAATGTGCGCTTGAGCGCGGGCTCCCCATGCAGTCACGGGTTCGAGCCCCGCTCGCACCGCTGCTTTCTTTTAATTTGGGGAAATCAGTCCCGGTTGGTGTAATCAACCGGAACTGATGTGAGGAGTCAGTCCTGGTGGATTACACCAACCGAGACTGATGGTGCTTAGGGCACCCCACATGGGCGGGTTGACGGGGCGTTGGTTCCGGTTGGTGTAATCAACCGGGACTGATGTGAGGAGTCAGTCCTGGTGGATTACACCAACCGGGACTGATGGTGTCTAGGGCACCCCACATGGACGGGCTGATGGGGGCGTCGGTCCCGGTTGATGTAATCGATCGGGACTAATGTGAGGTCAGTCCCGGTGGATTACACCAACCGGGACTGATGCTCCCATCATATAAATTGGATAAGCGAGAGAGGTTGGAGACTTATCCAACCTCTCTCGCCGACGCCACCTCCAACCCCCGCCGTCGACGACCCCATGCGCGCCGCCGTCCTCCTCGCCACCGACGACCCCGCGCGCACTGCCGTCTTCCTCGCTTCCGACGACCCCGCGAGCGTCACCATCCAGCGCTGCCTTGCTGGCCCCTAGTGTTGCCCTGCTTGCCCAGCACCGCCCTTGTGCTCCAGCGCTGCCGTTGCTCCGCCCGGAGCCGCCCTTGAGGTTAGCCCCTCTCTTCCCCTTGTGCTTCCCCTTCACCTCTATGGACAGCTACGTCGGCTTCCCCGACGACGACCCAGACCTAGGCACTCACTGTCGGCGTCCCCATACAAGCGCAACTCCCCGGCGTCCTCGACCTCGAGGTCATCCCTGGATTCACCGCCGCGCGTACCAGCCTACTCCCTGGCGACGTCATCCTCGCTGTCCCTGGCGACGTGCCGGAGCCGTCCGTTCCTATGCTCGTCGACCTCATCAAGGCCAGCCCCAACAAGGTTCCCGTCACCATATTAAGAACCGGGCCTGGACTCGGGGACAGACTCTCCGTAGAGCTCATTGTCATGCCGGACACCAGCGCCGATGGGACTGGGCGCATCGGCATCCAGCTCTCACCGAACTTCAGGGTCACGCGCGTCCACCCGAATAACCTGGCCGAAGCGACCATCCTTGCTATGCGCAAGTTCACAGCGTTGAGCGGGACATTGCTCAACTTCTCACAGTCTGCGGAGAAGGTGTCAGGCCCTGTTGCAATCATTGCGGTCAGCACAGAGGTTGCTAGGTCAAGCGCTGATGGCTTGTTTCAGTTTACAGCAGTGATTAACCTCAACCTCACGGTGATAAACTTGCTGCCATTGCTAGCATTAGATGGTGGGACTTTGGCGTTGATCCTTCTCGAAGCAGCCCGCAATCTAGAATTCGCTTATGTTATAAAAAATGTAGATTATGTTCTTAGCTTCGATGTCCATACATATGGTGTTGTAAGCGTTGATGTGTTCACTTGGGTTTGTGATCCCAAGTGTTGGATGGAATGAATGTGTGGATTTGGTTCCTATATGATGATAGCTGACAATTTTTATTATATGTTGTGGTGTGGATGTCCAAAATTTTAGATAAAACTCTGCCAAAATTTTCAATTTTCTGTAGAACTGTTTTCCAGGATATGAGTGTTATGTTTAGTAGCATTCTGGGCTCACGGAGGAGCTAGGGTGTTACAATCTTCCCCTATCTCACTGTCCTCGTCGTTGCCACCTGTCCTCCTCTACCTCCTCTTGTTAATCTTTGTTGAAATATATAAGTATATGTAAAATGTGTAAGTATACTTTTATTGATCTTTTTTCATTAATTTTCGGTGCCTTCTTCTAGTCTAAGAAACAACGATGTTGGGAGAAGGATTTGATGGAGACGAGTTCATGAGAAGTTTGATTTTGGGAGATGATGTTTATGAGCCCGCTGAGGCCGCCGAGATCGCAAGGCCCACCAAGACCGATAAGGCCCCAGAGTCCGCTGAGACGACCATGGTAATTAGTACGAATGCATATATGCCGGTTCCACTATCATGCTAAGCCAACATTCTAACCCGTTCATTATTGTATCATATTTTTAGATCAGTCAATCGAGTAGGCAATCATGTCAGCGAGGTCCAAGCAAGAAGTCGAAGGCAAGACATCTTATCACCGAAGTTAGCGATAACGACCAACCTCTTGCATCCCTAGGGGCGCTTGGGCGTTCAATTTTGCATGCGGCGTCCACGTCAGGGACCACGTGCCAATTAGCGTCGCGAAATGGACGAAAGTCCCTAAAGATACAAAGAACATGATCTGAACTGATATGAAGGAGACATTCACCTTCCCCTAAGGGACCAAAGAGAAGGTGAAGAGTTACACATTGAAGAAGATGGCCATCGCATTCCAGACATTTAAAAAGAAGTTGAACACGGGCTATATCAAGAAGAACCGAACGCCCGACTTCAACAAGTACCCAAAGTTGCAGGATCACTAGGATGCGTTCATGAAATATAAGAATTCGAAAGAAGGTCAAAGTTTGACCGAAAAGAGCAGGTAGAATGCACAGAAAAAGCAATACCACCACCACCTCGGCCCTGGTGGTTACCGCCAGGCGATGCCCAAATGGAAGAAGAGGGAACAGGAACTGCTGGCGAAGGGTGTCACACCTGCGACAATGGAATGGCCAGACAGAGCGAAGAGCTGGTTCTATGTTCACAGCGGCGGCCTTGACGATAATGGAAACACGGTGTTCGGGATGGTGTTGACAGATGTGGCCAGAAGACTTGTAAAGTCGATTGAGGACTCTTCCTAGGGCACCTTTGTGCCAAACAGGGAGGACGACGAGCTAACAAGGGCCCTACAAAACCTGGAGCACCTTGGACGTACACGAGGCGTTAGCGTTGTTCCGTGAAAGATTGGTTTTGCTAAGGATGCCGAGACCCATGGGAGTCGAGTGAGAAGCAAGTCCCGACAGGCACAACAGCTCCTAATGCTTAAAGAACACTTGAATCAAACACAACAGAGCATGATAGAAGAGTTTCAAAGACAAGTGCAGTTAGCCTTGAGCCAACGGATAGATGTGGGCCAGGAACCTCCTAGTAATCTAGATGTCATTAGCCCCACAAGGCGGCGAAGCAGCTGCGCTTCCGGTGGGCTTCTCGAAGCGAACTTGGGCCACTGGCCCGTAGACGACATCACGCAGTGGACACCTTGTGAGCTTCACGTCCAAGCGAAGAACATCTCCTTCAAGGTGGCTCACGGCATGGCTCACCAGTGGAGCCGGGGCAGGTCATCCATGGCTAGCAGATATCGCTGGGCAACTCCAAGGTCTCGGTAGAGGAGGTATGCCCTGGGTGCAAGGACCTTGACCTCAACATTCCCGGCGGTGACAGGACTACAAAGTTAGGAGAGACGGTACACAATTTCATTCTATGGCACAAGAATTACATCATTTTTTGAGATAACATGGACGTGTCCTCTTTAACACTTTCATCACCTCCGGCACACATAAGCAGTCCATCGTCACCTCCATCACCTCCATCATCACCAAAGAAGATGCCCCCCAGAAGAAGCCTGTCTCCTGCACCAACCCCCGCACGCGAAACTCCAACTCCAACATCATCACCCAAGACATGCCAGCCAGCTCGGCCAGCAGCTCGCAAGAAGACGGGGTCCACCCAACCCAAGAATCTGGCTGCACTTCCAAGCGGGCGTATGATATGACGGAGGAGACTGACAAGGTAGTTAGAGCCGAGGTCACTAAATTTTTTAAACCCAATTCACTAGAGAAGAAGGTTCGGCCTGGTATGGAAGGATTTATAAAAGGCTTGAGGATAATTAAAAATTTGAAGAATAAAAAGAAAAAACCTCGTGTCTCTAACTACGAGCGCACATTGGTCAAGAAAAGCTACAAGAAGAAGACGTCACAGGAGACGACGTCATCAGCTGAGCAGACGGCCAAGGAGATTGCTAAAATTCATCGAAGAAACTGGTCTTGACCCAGATCAAATATTAAGTGACATTAAGATTGAAGCTACACAAGTCAGATGGCCATTTACACTGGGCGCATCATTGGTCAGGCATGAAGAGCTTGTCCAGCCACCAACTAGGATGCGTCAATTCCATGAATGGTACCTGGATGCATTCCAGCATGGCCTAGCGTCATTCGCCATCAAGTACAAGGAACAAGATTTTTTCACGGTGATAGTGAATTTTATGTCGAATGGCAAGTAATGTACGATCTATACCAGATAGACGCCCTCGACGTGGCCATGTTGAGTTGCTGGACTCTATAAGTGTCTTATTTAATTGCAAAAATCCACCGTGCGGGCCTTTGCACTATACTAACTTGCAAGCCTAACTAATTTCTTCTTATATAGAATGGAGATACAAAGATGCAGAAGGGAGCGCATTTTCGACAGAGGCTTCCTTGACCCTTTAGTTATCAATGAGACGACTGTTACAAGGTTCCCTATCGATACAGAGACCAACATATACAAGGGGCTAATGGGTCGAAGATATAAGTCAAGGATACTTCTACCCTACAGCTTTGAGTATGTGTTTTCGTACCGTCTCGTTCTAATTCTTTTCCATAACATGATGTTAGAACTAATTAGTTACCTACGTTGACATATATATATGTACAGCATTCACTGGATTCTTCTCATTATCGAGCTAGATCGTAGCATGATCACAGTTATGGACTCGTCGAGGAAACCAGTTGAAAAGTACCAAAACTTGATCGACATGCTCAACCGGTATTCTTGTTTCTTTCATTATTGTGCTAGTTCTACTCCATTTGAAACAAATTCTAATAAGGTTTAATTCGCAATCACGTGTGTAGTGCATTTGCACGGTTCCGTACTAAAAACGTCGATGAATTCAACGAGGAATTCGATATTATATTTGCCTCTCGAGTACGTATACCGTCATGCTAGCTTTTTAGTTAGTTAACTTCATTTCCATGCATCCATTTCACGCTTTCAGCTTTTTTCATCACAGATCTTGTGTCAGCAGTCGGGCAACAATTTATGCGGCTACTATGTGTGCCAGTTTATGCACATCCAGATCGGAGGTGCTAGCCGCTTGAAAGATTCGTCGGATTTCTCATCGGCGCGAGTGAGAGCAATTCAAGAACAACTCGTCGGCCGGTTACGATGAGGTCGTAAATCCAAGAGGTGAGTTTCATGATCCAGCGTCAAATAGGTGGGGCCCTTCGATAAAGACTGGTGAACTGTCGGGGTCGATATCTACGGCTACCAAGAGCGATGCACATAAAAGATCCTGATGAACGAATTTTCTGTAAATAAAGTTGTAACGAATGTTATGTGAACTATATATGTGTACTTATATATAGGCATGATTGATTAATTGTGATATATATTAGCTAGTGGTAATTAAAGTTGTTAATAAAAGTTTTGTGATTTAATTATCAATTAATTATGCATGATTGATTATATATACTTTAATTAATAGTGACTTAACACACGCGCGCGCGCGCACACACACACATATATGTAATATTAGACTTAACACACACAGACACATATATAATATATATTACCTCACACGCATATATATTTGTGTTCGGGTAGGATGTTTGGGTCAGAGGTCCAAATTCGAAATAATTGGACCAAGAGGTAACTAACCTAATTGCCATCCCTATTCCAAGTGCATGCTGCTAAGCCTAATGAGTCCCGCTAGGTAGGCGGTCCATAGACCAGTTCCACAAAAGCACACGCTAGCTGGTCAAGGGAAGCCTCTATCCGTGTGATCCGTGTTGGATTGTTGCGTCCTGCTACTATGAGTCTACGACTACGGTTAGCAACGAACCACTTCGAGCGAGCCAGCTTTGGCTTGGTTCGAGCTCATTTGACAGGGCGAGCTGGCTCAGCCATGTGGAATCACTAAGCTACAAAGAAGGCCTACGAGAAGCTCAAGCCAGCTTGCGAACACCCATGAGTCCGTCTCCCTGGCATGCCCACAATGTTGCCCATTGTCTAGATTTGGATGAGGAGGATCGTGCCAATGACGAGGGGAGAAGACACCAACGTTGGGACCCGAGGCCGACCGTCCCGCATCCTCGAGCACAGCGCCTCCTGCAGGCTAGATTTGAAGGGAAGAGAACAACACCGTCGTTGATAGGACCCCTACCTCGCCATCACCTTTCCTCAAGGACACCGCCGCAGCCTCGAAGGTACCACTATTAATGCCACCACTCCTGGCCTCCCGGTCCTATCATCATTGCATCAAGCATGTGTGGAGGGAGATTGGAGAGAGGAGGAGGAGCAAGGAAGGTAGAGAATGAGTTGGTTGGCTTTGGGGATGCTAGGATAGAGTTGGAGGGAGAGAGGAAGCAAGGAGGGAGACACGAGATTCCTAGTACTGGTGGATATCGGGAGAGAAGGCTGTGAGTAGGAGCATGCGACCATGTGTTGGTTTGCCTTTTGGGTGGTCAGGGTATTGAGACGGGCCAAATGAGCAGGGTTTTGCATTTGTAGAATGGATGGTTAGGTCGAAATATAATTAGCACATGATCTTTTTACAAACGAGCCTAATGAAGCTGAGCCCGGAAGAGCTAGGGTCAAGCTTGCGCGCTTGTTTAGATACCGAGCTAGAATTTAGTTTAGGCCTATGCTCGTTTGATTCACAAGCCCATGCTACTCAGGAGCCATGAGCTAAAGTGCCAACCCTAACTACTGTTCCATAGCTCGTAGGTTTCTCTCGCATGACCATCCTCCTAGCTCCCCATCCCTATCGCCATCGCCTCCAGCTCTTCCTTTCCCATCCACACCGTCTACAACCACCCCACTCCTAGGTCCACATGGTTACACCGGCTACTTTCCATGAACCCCTGATTATCACTACAGGAATCAGCCTTTTTTTCATCGGCCAAATCTATTTTCGTTGGCTGAAAGCTAGCCGATGAAAAAACATGGGTATTGTTGTCGGCGGAGCAAAAACCAACGAAAAATAGGTGTTTTCGTTGGCCAAAGAGAAAGCCGACAAAAGAAAATGCACATCTGGTGCACGCTCTAGAAATTGAAATTTGAAGAGATTTTTTCGTCGACCGGTGAAAAAAGGCGACGAAAACAAACGAAAACCTGACGTGGGTCTTGAAATTTGAATTTTTGGGCAGATTTTCTCATGCTTTTGTTGGCCTAACTAGCTGACAAAAATATAGGCCTGTCAGAGCTTAGACACGTGTCTAAGCGTGAGTGGGCAGCAGTTATTTTTGTTGATTTTTAAGGCCGACAAAAATAGTCTGACTGACAATGCTTTCAGATGTCTAACTGTGAGTGGGTGGCAGTTATTTTCAATGGCTTTTTAAGCCGACAAAAATAGTCTGGCCGACAATGCTTTCCACATGTCTAATTGTGAGTGGCCAACAGTTATTTTTGTTGGCTATTATGGCCGACAAAAATAGTCTAAGCTGAAGTGCTTTCCACATGTTTAGTCATGAGGACGGCGGTATTGTCGTCGGTTTCAAAGGCCGACGAAACAACTTCCTAATATAACTTTTCACGCGCAGACCATCCAATCTCTCCTAGGGTTGCCTCTTTGCCGCTCATCCTCCTGTCTCGCCGACCGCCAAATTTCAAGATGGCGCCTTCCCCGACCACCTCAAGTGACGCCGCCACCGACCTTTCCTCAAGCACCCCGCCACTCCGCCCGGCTAGTCCAACCGGCCCCATCACCCCATCCCATCTGCCCCCGCGACGTAGTCCCGACTAGCCGCCACTGCCTTATCGCTTGTCGCCCCGACTGCTGCTCGTCGCCGCGGATGGAGCATGGCCGTCCGACCACTTGACAACGACGCCAGTGTCTTCCCCCTCCCTGGAGCTAGGGTTTGCCCCCATCCCGCCTCACCACCGGCAGAGGCGGAGGTGATGACGATGGGAGGGAAGGGGCTCAATGTGATGGTGGAGTTCTTCCGGCGGACAGACGAGTGGCGGAAGCACCCGTTGGTTGGGAACCAGCTACGCCACAACAACCTAGGGCTCGACATCGCTATCATCAGTTTGGAGATCCACCTCATCAGCGAGGCCACCTACAATCGTCTCTACCGCCCCTCCGGCGACCACCACCACTAGATCGTCCCTAGAGGTAGCCGCCCCGGTGCCCTCTTGTTTTTATAGTCAAATCAAATGGGTTAATTTGGTTGGATTTGGAAATGCTAAGTGTTGTTATTAGGCTGTGCTCGCCTAGATCTATCTATCGGGGATTGTGTAGTACTCTTTCATATAGAATCAATTATGAATTTGCATATGAGATTTGTAGCCCGATATTTGACTAAAATAGCTATTACTCTACAACGTAGCATCAAGGTTACACTAATCGTCGATTTGCCATGATTTATCACGGCAAATCGACGTATCGACTCGAGACGGCAATGGCAAACCGCCACCGTAATTCAAAAATTCAAAAAAATCACAAAAAAATTCTTAAAAATTCTATAAGCCGGTATGAAGACAATGGTGAAAAAAAATCAAAAACAACATGGGAATCATGTGGAAATTTGAATCTAAATTGTGAAAAATTAGAAAACATACTATTCATTGACTTGAGGGGAAGCTGCATTATTGCATGCTTTGTACTACCCGTAAATCACGCTGTCCCCTGCCTTGTCCGCGCACTAGCTTTCCCCTCCTCCACTCAGTCCACTGACTCCAGTCTTCACTCAATGCACTGTCCTCGGCTCCTCGGCAAACCGGCGTGTTTGGTGGGCAAATCGGCGCGTGTGGTCGACAAGCCGCGGCGAGGCGATAGGCAGATCAGTGGGCGGCAAATCAGGGCGGTGCAGCAGCAAGTCGAGGCAGGCGGGGCGGCAAATCGAAGGTGCGGAGGCAGCGGCGAAGCAGCAAGTCGGGCCGGAGGCGCGGCAAGCCAGGCGAAGACGCGGCAACTCGGGGCGGTGGCACGGCAACTCGGGGCGGAGGCCCGGCAACTCTGTGGAGTCAAGATGATGAGAATGTGAGGAGTTGGTCAAAACTTTCGGTTTCCGACAAAATTCTTCCAAACTTGACCACTTTGACGTGGCATGTTGTTCCTTGATTATTGCGAAGTTTTGTGATCTCCTTAGCATGGAAAAGACCCTTAGATGATTTAGGTGTAGCCGGCGAAGTCGCCAAAGTGCCACAGGACGCACTTGCCCCAGGCGGTTGTTTCGTGTCAGGCTATTTACTATTTTGGTTCTCATTTTTGCATACTAACCCCGATCGAGGATCGGTTTGTTGTGTTGGGTTCGTGGTGATGCCGCGGACGTTCTAACCCCAGGAGGTTGTGTTGGTTGTTTTTTTTGTTGTTGGTGTTGTGGATGCAAGTGAGAACAGGGTGCGAGGTGGAGTGAATGAGTCCGTTCGCCAGGTAGGCTGCCGGTTCGGTTGGAGGCTGGGGGCGGAGTTTCGCGGTGGGAACGGTTATCACTTCGGAGCATGAGTTCTTACTGGACGTCGGTACGTGCGGATGCTTGGACGCGAAGGGATCGTTGGAGGCGGTTCGCGACGCTCTAAGATTCGTGCGTGTGAGTTAAAACCCGTGTATGTGTTGGGTTTCGGGTTAGCCCATGTATGGTCCATGTTGGGCCATGAGTGAGTAGGCTAAGGCCCATGTAAATGGCTGGTTGGAGAGGGTTAATCTCAGCCATTCATGGGTGGTTCAAGGGGGATCTCAATATATCGCGATATATCGAGATACCCTAGAACCGGTTGGCCTATAAAAGAAGGGGTGGAGGGGTGTCTCCATTCAAGTCTTTTGTAGCCAATAGTTTTCTGAAGTTTAGCCACTTGTGAGTGTTTTCCACCCTAGGGTGGCTGTGTAAAACTTTTCTAAATCAAGCAAAACTAGTTCCTCCATGTTCATGTCTTATTCTTACTAGTTCTTTTGTTTCAATCTTCTTTCCTTGATGTTTTTTGTTGCAACTTATTTGTATGCCTCCCCTCCTTCGACATGCTTCTGATCCATGAAGTCTTGAGGGTGTTTATATGGTATTTACACCTCTCTTGCACCCTAGGATAGACTAGAGATCAAGTTTTCCATCAAGTTGCAAATCTCTGCAGATTTGTTCTTCGTGCAGTGCCCAGTGTTTGATTTTTCAAAAAATCTAGAAAACTCATTTTTGTGTGCTTCTTGTTGGAGAAGGTGCGTGACTCATATGTGCATCTGAAGACAAATTTGGGAGTCATTCCATTGCACCGTTTGGACGCCATGAGGTGAATACCGAGCTCCAAACTTTCTGCTCGAAGTTCCAGACAGTCGGTAGTGTTTGATTTTTCATATTTTTCTTACAGAGAGTTTTGAGGAGATTTTTGGTTAAGTTCTTCTAGATTCATGTAGGCTTATTCACAAAAAATCTCAAAAATATTAGAGCAACAGAAGTTCACCAACCTTCTGCTCCAAGTGGGGGAAAATTCTGGAAATCTGTTTTTACTTTTCTGAAAGTTGCTTTGATGGTTTGGCTTTCTCTCTTTTCCTTTTGCTTTTGTTTTCCAGAGCTGATCTGGTCCATCCAGGTCTGAACTGGTCCTTTACTTCTTGTTTCTTCCAGATCTGAACAGGTCCTTCCTGGTCTGATCTGGTCCAAGTTGCAGGCTTCCAGATCTGAACAGGTCCTTCCTGGTCTGAGCTGGTCCATGTTGCATATTTCTCTCGGTGTTGTTGGAGGGGTCTTTCAATAGTCCAGATGCCTGTGGGGATCTAAAGGACATCCCTGTACCTCCAACAGCTGGCTTAAGTCTTTTCTCTTCTATCCACTGTTTTATCTGGTGTTTGGGTTGGAGTTTTGAATGGAGCACAAAATATTAAAAATTTGAAAAAGGCTCTATTCACTCCCCCTCTCTGTCGCCTTGGTGAGTTCACAAACTCGGGTTGCAGCGTGGCAAGTCCAAGGAGCGGCGGGCGTGCAGGTTAATTTAGCTAGTTAATTTGTCGGTGAGTTAGTTATTTAGCTAGTTTATTACTTAGTTAGCTAGTTAATCGGTTAGTTAGCTAGTTAATTAGTTAGTTTATTAGTTAGTTAGGTAGTTAATTAGTTAGTTAGGGAGTTAATTAGTTAGTTCACAAAATATATATGACAGTTTTAGTTAATTAGACATTATTTAGTTGTCGGTTATTGTTAGACAGTGTTAGTTTACTAACTACTTAGTGTTAGTTCAGAAAATGCTGTTAGTTAGTTCACAAAATGTATATGACAGTGTTAGTTAGTGAGAAAAGATTAGTTAGTTAGTTCGGTGTTAGAAATGGATGTAGACAGTTTTAGTTAGGTCATACTTCATACTTCAGAGTGTTAGTTAATTTTGGAGTGGCACTGAATTAGATCATAATTGTACTATGAGTACGTGAATATATTGTTGTCTTTAAATCAGTTTTGATCTCTGTGTTATTTGATGGGCATGATGTCTTACAGTTACAGGTTTGAAGTATGTTGACGGGGGGCGAGCGCGACGCTTTTTGGCAGCACGGGGAGGCAATTAGTCATACTGCCTAGAAGTGCAAATACTACAAAAAGGAAAAGAGGGGAGGGGTGCAACTAGACTGAAATAACACCTAGCAGGACGCGGTACCAATGTGACATGTTGTGACGGAGTCCCCCCCGATGTGAGGGCTTTCTTTCAGCGTGAACTGGATCGAATTGCTGAGAAGAAGGGAAGAGCTCAGGTGTTGGTGAGGCAGCAGGGTGGCGAGATGATGATTTCACTGGAGGCGCAGATGAGGAGGCACAGATGGAGCATGCATTGAATATGTCAAGACATGAGGCCGAACTCCGGTCCTGTGCAGAACCACACTACGAGCATGGAGGTGCAAGTGGTTCACAGGGTGTAGGACGGATGCAGGGGATGAGGGGGACAAAGTCAACTTCGGATATGCCACGCCAAGTGCTTCGGGACCCCGACTTGACAGCAGCACGAGGGCTTACATAGACAAGGATTGACATAGGTAGCTGGTCCGCGAAGGGAAAAAAAAGGTGAAGGAAAGGATCGGGATGGCCTGGGCTAAGTTTTTTCACTCCGTGGGGGTCGCTGGTAGGCGGGCTGACAGCCCGTATTTCAAGAGCGCCGTAAAGGAGACACAAAGATGGGGTAAATTATGTCTATTTTCAGATTCTTCTTGCATTGGTTCATAATTAACTTCTGACGATGTTATGCAGGTGAGGACGTGCAGGTCCCTACAAGAAGGAATATAGATGGTATGTACTTAGAACAAAATGAGAGGGAGATTGAGAGGGAGATGGCAACATGGAAGGCGGATTGGCCCATGTATGGTGTGAGCATAATGTGTGATTCATGGACCGGGCCAACCAGGATGAGTGTCATTAATTTTCTTCTATACTGCAAGGGCACCACGTACTTCCACAAGTCTGTGGATGCCACTGGAGAAATGCAGGACTCGAAATTCCAGCTTAAGGTAATTGGAGTTCCAACTACTTACTCATTTATTTTGAATGAAGTCTAGCAGTAACCTAATTAAATTGGTTTGCTCTTGCAGGAGATCGAGAAGGTTGTCTAGGACGTGGGGCCAGACAATGTTGTGCAAATCGTGACTGACAATGGCTCCAACTACAAGAAAGCTTGCAGGGACCTTGCAAAAAAGTATCCTGCTGTTATGTGGCAGCCTTGCTTGGCCCACACAATAAAACTGATGCTAAAGGAAATTGGAGAAACGTAGGAGCACCGAGATGCCATTGATAGTGCAAAGAGGATATGCAAATGGCTATACAATTCGAACAAGCTGCACCATATGATGAGGCAACATATTGGTGGTGAGCTGGTGAAGTGGAACATCACCCGGTTCGGGACAAATTATATGTTTCTAGATAGCTTCGCCAGGAGAAAAGAAAAGTTCATGCAGTGGATGGCCTCATCAGAATTTCTGCAAAGTTCATACATAGGCACTGACGAAGGCAAGTATGCACATGAGTGCTTGTCTAGTTTGCAATGGTGGGAAAATCTTGAATGGGTCTGCTCCAGTGTCGAGCCCCTGTATGAATACCTGCGGTTCGTGGATCAGGACAGAGTTCCTACTCTCAGAGAGGTCACCCTGCGCTTTAAGAAGCTGAAAGCTGAGTACAGACAACTCTTTGGTCCTGACAACAAGACACATTATGATACATATACGAAAATTATGTTTGAAAGAATGGTGTCCGTGTCTACAGACAACTACTTGCTTGCAGGTACTTATGTCACATGTACCTTCGCATTTATTATTTTTGATAACAACATACATACTAACACGGTTGTCTCATGTTTGCAGCCTGCTCGCTTCACCCGTACAACCACTATGTCGGTGGTACCCAAGCTGATATACTTGGTCCGATACGAAAGGCTTTTGAACGGCTTGCAGACCCCGTAACCGCTGCGCTGGCACTTTTGGAAGTGGATCCTTGAAGACGTAGAATTGGAACATTTGCGGACGAGCTTGCCACAAGAATGGCCCATAACAGGGCGACAAACCCAGGTAAACTATTTGAATGCTCATTTAATAATGCAGTACTTACAACTTATTATTTCTTCACACTTACGAACTGCCACATATGACATGGTTTGTTGCAGCTGATTGGTGGATGATGTTCGGTTCGGAGACACCACACTTGCAGTAGCTAGCGGCTCGCATCCTCTCCCAGTGTGTCTCCTCAAGCGGGTGTGAGAGGAATTGGAGTACCTTTGCTTTCATCCACACCAAGACTCGCAACAGGTTATTATATGCAAAGCTGAATCGATTGGTATATGTTAACTACAACTTGGGGTTGCGACTGCAGCGGGCAACACAGGGGCACAAGTTCCATCATATGAAGACGATCCTTGCCAACGATTAATGGACCTAAGCTTGATAGACAGGAACAACGCTATTTGCCAATGGATGGAAAATGGAAGGTCAAATGCAGCCCCAGTGCTTGACGAGGAAGACACAGAGAGTGACACTCCTGTATCCACTCACACCGTGCTAGATCCTATTGCACAGCCTGCCGGTGTTTCAAACTGGGCGACAGAGAATGTGGGAGACATGCATCTAGGCAAGAGAAAAGAAAGGAAAGGGCCTCCTCCCCTGTGATCCAAAAAGACTAGAAGGGGAAATGACACAGAAGAGGAGGACATTAGTGATGCAAGCACAGATGATCCACAGAAGAGTCCACCATATCAGGAATCAAATGATAGCTCCTCAGCCGACGATGATGACGATGATGATGGAGCTGGTGGCGACGGTGGTGATGGTGGTGGTGGAGGAGCACCTGAACCTCAAATACAATCACAGCCCTGGTCTCCAGTACGGTTCACAATAGAGTCCCAATTTCAATATGCCACACAGGACCAAGACCATGGGGCTCCATCTTCCCAGAGGATCACAAGATCTACATCTACACATCGGTTCAGGGAACACATATATGGTTACGGGTACGATACCTCAGAGGGTGACTCCAGCTCCTATGGCAACGCAGATAGTTGGGGTGGATTATTTTCTTATCCTTACCCACCCTTGCAACAAATACATGACAGTTCAGCCAGACTCGGCTCTAGCTCCTATAGCGGCAGTCACCATCAAGCCAACCCGTCCCCCTACTCCAACCTGCCACAAGCACCTCCTCATCAGCCCTCCCAATATGTGTATGAGTGGGAGAATCCTGATTTCTATAGGATGCTGTACTCGGATTGGCAAATCTCTTCAGTGCACACGGGGTTTACTTGGCAACAATACAAGGAAAACCTTCTGGCGATGCAGGGATTGATCTTGATGTCCATTGAGGAGATGAATATGGCAAGCCAATCCCAGATTTACGGTGGCCAATGGTGGGAATAGAGGTAATGTCGCATATTTGATAGAATTTATATAAGTTCAATCTTAATTCATACATATATGACATTTCATTATTACTTATCACCAGGTACCTTGTCATATCGTATGACTCATATGTATATATGATTTATCTATGCAATGAATTGTTTCGTGAAATAGATACATGAAATAGATACGAATTTAGCAAAGGTCATGCCGAAATTTTCAAAAAATTCATTTCCTATGTTGTGTCATCTCGAGGTCATGCCAAAATATTTCATTTCCTAACATTTTACATAATTTTTAATGTTGCCTAAATGTTAAATAATTACCAAAAGTCATGCCTACCATTTACATTATTTTAAATCAATTTTTACCATTTTTCTGCACCATACAAAGTTTGAAATATATTTTTCCAATAATTTCAAATGTTGCTTAAATGTTACATAATTACAAAAAGTCATGCCCTAACCATTTCCGTTCGATTTACCGAGAAATAGATCGGTTTTTGCACTATCGGCAAGCAATTTGTGATTCAAATTTCAATTCTCAAATTTTTCGATAAATCACGATTTGCCGCGGCAAACCAAAAATCGCCGGGGATCGATTTTTGGAAGGAAAACGATAAGTGTAACCTTGCGTAGCATCACTCGTGTTTGATTTCGTTGTCTTGCCAAAGTATAATGCTTTAGCACAATTTTTTCTGCCCATCTTTTATGTCATAGGGTTATTATATGCTGTCTAAAATTCATTGAAGAAATTTCATGCAAAAGAAAAGGTGAGAAGATGCTATTTCTGTAATAGGAAATTAACCTTCACTGCTGATCGTTTGGTTGTAGCAGCATCTAGTGTTGACCAACAACACTACGTGGAGTTTGTGTGGTGAAAGTAGCATGTTCTGACACAAGGGGGAACATGCAATTTTCAACTTGTATCTATATAGACCATAGATAATTTTGTTATTCAGTTGTTCCCCTTGGAAATTGTCATTTGATGTAAACTCATATAGCTCCTGTCAATCTCTCTTACCTGAACTGAAAATTTCATTCTATGTCAAGTCTCTTCATTTCCATGAGTTAATTCCTTGTATTTTTATTCTTGCCACTTTATTTTTATGTGAAGATATGGGGATGTAGAATTTTCTATGATTTTTTTGAATTTTCTATAATTTATGTGAATTTTCTACAAATTATGGGATTTTTTTATTTTTTTAAAAAAAACTTGTATTTTCGTCGGCAATTTTGGCTGACGAAAATAAATAGCATCCCACGTAGTGCTGACAGGGGCGGAGCTACAGGTTGTACCCGTTGTGCCGTGGCCCAACTAACATTTTGCCGGTCCAAACAAGCACAAATCACACGCACTGACGCACCAACGCACGGGCTTCGGGCTGCACGGCGCGCCTGAGTCCTGTCTCCTCGTCTACTCATGCTGACGGTGCCGCTGGCCCACTTAAGCCTGCCTTTCGGGCAATCGCGCGGACCATCGACCGTAAAATTTGCGGCCCAGATCGGCCTACCTGGAATTGGCTGTAAACACAGTCCAAGAACACATCCGGCCCACGAAAATTTATATGGTCCCTAAACGCTCTCTGCTGTGGCCGTCTCGGCCCGTCACTGCCACTAGTACAGTACGTACTATAACTTGTACGAGTTGACGAATTGTATACGAGTACTAGTACTGTAGTTCTGATGATCCATCCATGTTTTGTTTTCCGATTAAATATCCAAACCTTTGATGCTCCATGCATGGTTCTCTGTTTGACCGAACTACGGTAGGTTCAGGACTTTATAAACCGGGGCTATTTTTAAAAATAAACGCTTTGGTTTTTTTTAGCACTTTTTATATTAAAATAATTTCTTCAAACTCTAAAAAAAAGTGGAAACGAAGCATGCGCGTGCGCATTGGCTTGGTTATTCTGGCTTATTTGGGATAGACAACATGTACACGTACGGGATGCGTAAAACCGAAAAGAAGAAGTAGCAGTAGTATGGTAATATTTTCTAAACTATTCTCAAAGTTTATAATTATCTTCGTATTTTTGCTTATTTGATTTTGCATACATTCTATATTTATATCACTATATGTTATCATGTAAGTTCTATAGTTTTCTAAACATCGGTCCAACCAAACCTAAAATCCTGGCTACGCCACTGAGTGCTGATCCGCGGCGAGTGGAGCACTACTAGCTAGCCTTCTCTTCTGTGTTGTCTGGGACCAGAAGACGACCACAAGATCGGTTGATTTCCAGAGTCACCGCCGCTACGTTTAAGCAGCCCACGGATTCATTCCTCTCTTTCACTTGCCGTGTTGCACGGTTGTGCATCTCCATTCTAGCAAGACTAACCGGAGAAAAGCGAGTAACGCAGTACTAACGCAGTGGCTGTCACGGCCACGCGCACTAAGGCAGTGGCTGTCAACTTAGTTGGAAAATCTTCGCCATGTGACGCAAACCAGCATGCAGCATGGGAATGAGATAATTAAATCTATATATGTGCAGCAAGTGAAAACATCTGACCTCTCCAACGTGAAACTGGGGAAACATGAGGGGGTTGCCTGATCTTTTTCCCCTCCACATCCCCAGTTGGGATGAATATAAGTACGGCCTCCCAGGCTCACAACGAGATTCAGTAAGCTAGCAGCAAGACAGCTCAAGCTCACAGGGACAATAAGCCAACCGAAAGCTTGATGGCGTCCTTCACTAGAGCCACCCGCTTCCTCGTGCTCCTGCAGATCATCTTCTTCGTCTCCGCGGTGATCATGAGCAGCTCCTTCTGCCATGGTACTGCCCGTGAAATCGGTGGCGGTTAGTGCTTCAAAACTGTCCCTTTTTACTCTCTTCTTCTTGTGCTGCTGCTGCTGCGATTATCATAGCATTTCTGAATTGATTTGTTCTAAGCAAAGAGCTATGGCTGCTTGCATTTCCAGGGTACCTTCCTGGCCGTCCTGTGTGCATCGGCAAGTGCCCATCTCCTGGCGGACCCTACAGGCCCCATCTACCCCCCTATTACGATCGTCCCCCTGCTGAACAGAACGGAGAAACTACACAGCCTTGATGCCTGCCTCTGTCGGGATCATTCTCCTACTTGGCTAACGTCGTACAATATTATGCTATAAGCCTCCAGAGTGGTCGACATTAGCAATAATTAATGCATGTTACCACAATAATATCGTCAAAATAGGTAGTAATATCGTGCCGTGTACTTCCGTTTAGTTGGTCTGAATAAACCTGGAGGCCTGGAGCTAGCTAGCTAATGCAAATGGTCCAAGGCATGCTGGCCGCGGCCCTAGTACGAATGGTGTGTCGATGTAAAAATTGAGTTCAGAATGGTGTGAGCGGTGAGGCTGGTACGAGGTGTCGCTATCAGCTACTCTACAAGCTGTAGCCCATGTGGCCTGTGCTCTCATTTGCCATTCTGTAACATATAAGCTTAAAATAAAATTAAAAGCTACATCTAGAAATTTATCTTTTTTTAGAGCAAACACTGTAGCACTTTGTAATAATTTTTTAAGACTTTTAATTAACGGTTCTTCTTAAAGCTCCCAAAAATCATTTTTATATTTTTTTGAGCTCTCCAAGACCCCTATTGACAATCCACAACTTTTTCAGATTGATTAGGCTAAAAAGAATAAGGCCACGCCATGCTCCATTAGTTCATTAGTTTCTGTACTTTGTACTTCTCCGGGGCTCAAATGGGCAACTAAGTTATAAAAGGAAAAAAAAGGTCATTTTTTATCTGTCAACTATGGTCATCGACACATTTTGGGCTTTAAACTATAATACCAGGTAAAATGGGTCCCTAAGATCACGAGCAGCTCCGTCTGCCATGGGGCTGGCCACGGCAGTTTTTTATTCTTCTTCTATACTTCTTCTAAACTAGATTGGTCTGTTCTAATTGAAAAACTATGGCTGCTTGCATGCATGTCCAGAGTTATTTCCCAGCGCTTTGAACCGTGACCGTCCTGCAGTGTGCATCGGAAGGTGCGTATTGACCATGATACCACTCCCCAACAAAATGGAGAAATCCCACGTCCTTGATGCCTGCCTCTGTCTGAATCATTCTTCGTCAACAAAAAAAGGTGGCAAATGCCGACTGCACGAGTTTATGATGTAACTGCAGACTCCGGAGTACACGACTCTACTATCTTTACATAATACTACAATGTTAACAGATAGACGAACATGACTCGTCTTGTTATGTTTTATTCTGAATAAAACTGGAGGCGCTGCTGCACGTACCGTTATTGGAGACGCTTTTAAAACTTCGTCAAAGATGGTTTTTGAACCGTCTCTGTCTTCTGTTTGTAATAACCAACATTATTAGAGACGGTTCTCAAAAGCCTCTTCTCTCATAATTACTATCAGAGACGAGACGATAAAAACCATCTCTAATAGAACGATTAACCGTCTACGATGACAGTAATAAGGCAAAAAAAAAAATTTGCTCGCCCATGGCGGAGACCGGGGACGTCGTCGTGGACTTGTCTTTAACTCGGTGACACTGGAAACTTCTTTCTTACATCAACCATAGTGCATATACCAAAAAGAAAATGAAAATAGAGTAAACAATATTGCTCACCACCAATCGAGATCTCCTCATACTGACCGTGATCAACATGAGCGATAGCCGATATGGTAGCCACCTCGAATCCTCCGACCTCCTGTGCCTTCTACATAGCCTATTTGTGCTGCTCCGCCAGCTCCTCCTTGGACTCACCACGCTCCACCTCCTGTTCCTTAGCCCGCTGCTGATTCTTTTGCTGCGCTCGCCGTTGGCTGCTGCCTTTGCTGCTTCTGCTGCTACCTGCCGCCGCTAGCTGCTGCCTCCACCAAGCTCCGCCTCACCTTTCCATTCTGCCAAGCGCCGGCGGCGGTGAGGGCGGCTAGGGCTTGGCCGTTGCCGTCGCCGTCGCTAGCTCTAATACCATGCGGTATTTTGGAGAATCTGGAACATCTCTTCCTATTGCTTCCTCCGCTATACATATACATCATGTATGGGCTCTTGGGCTTGGGCTACAACTTACACATCTATCACATCCCAATAATCCGTAAGATTTCCTGTACGTTTTTATCTGGAAATACTAGCCTGTGTATGTGCCTGCCACTATTGCTCTATTGTTGGATGTGGAGATCATGATCATATCATCAGACCCACTGTGCCAAAAAAAATTTTTTTCAATTTGTATTGTTTATGGAGCTCTGAAAAGCTCAATGATCACATGAAGATGTCTCAAGGACACTTCCTAGAGATCACAATGTCTCCAAAGTTCACACCTGGCAAGGAACACTTTTTCCAAGCCTTGGCTTGAAATAGCCTCGGGCCCTCTGCAACGTTCTTTTGTGTTTTTTTTTTGTTGGAGGAACAGAAAGAGGGGGAATTATGTCATTGCTTTAGGCAACATTGGATGGAGCAGAGCCATCTTCACACTGTACGTACAGCTGGGAAGAAAGAACGCCTTTCTGTGCTTTGGGAGTACCAGTTCCTTCGGAGCAGTACATCAGGGAAAATAACCATTGTGAATGTTATGTTCTTGTTAGAACAATTTTCTAGTTTCTACCAACCTAGATGTTCTGTTAGTTTAACAAGTAAAATTTTATGAACCTTTTTACCTAATAAAGTTTTCTCTTTTTTTAATCCTGTTTTCGAATGATTCTGCTAGCACCTTGAAGCTAATAAATTATGTTTGTTGATTATCATCGTAAAACCAAACATGAGAACCTAATTCTCGCCTAATTCATATAGCTCCTCGGTGGCGCAGTCTTTAGTGAAATCTTCACATAAATACTATTATCTGACAAGTGAGTGACAAGAACTTGGAAACCAAGATTTGCATTAATCACTTTGCCAAGCTGTTTCCCACAGAATCTGAAAAAAAATTAAAAAGGAGTATTGCTGTGGGGCAATTGCTAAGATTGGTAAGTATGTCAAGAGTTGCGTGGTCATGTATGCTCATATGAAAAGTTTGTAATTCCATTCCCTAATGACAAATTTAGAGCGCAGAGTTTGCGCTGGTTGAGGAAGAACAAGTTCCACTTTGAAGTCACACCCTGAATTTTGCTTTCTACCAGCAGAAAAGGTTACCCTGAGAATTAATTCTCTGCTATGCAACAGGCTCATGTAGCATGTGCGTAGCTATGTTTAGAGCTGGCCAAATGGGCTGGACCCGATGGGACAAACTGGACCGACCCGCACTGTTCACCAAAACCGGGCTAGCCTGGTTTGGTCAACCAAACCGAATTTGGACCGAAACCTCAGCCAACATATATATATATATATATATATATATATATATATATATATAGGAATAATACATAAGGCTCCATGGAGCCTAGACTCCATGGTTCGTTACCACTAGATGTGTTTTGAGATTCGTGTTATTTGATATTTGTACTTTCATATACGTGCTAAAGAAAATATTTGAGACATCAAATTCCCAAAAAAGTTAAGTTGAACTACTTTTAAACTATGCTTCAAATTAGTTTAGACTATACTTCAAACTAGTTTAAACTAAGTTTGAATTAATTTTTTTCAAGAGTTTGATATCTCAAATAATTTTTTTAGTGAGTATGTGAAAATATACACGTTAAACATCACGAATCTGAATGCACATCGTAGGTATTCTAATCACGGAGCCTAGGCTCCATGGAGCCTCAAATTGGCTTCCCATATATATATATATACACTCTCCACACTCTCGATGGGTTTACGAAATTCAAGATTTTTAACGACCGATCCAAACCGTTGATCTTGTTCATCTCATTGAATGTAACTACCGACCAAGTTTCGTATTTTTTTTATTTTGTTTACTATTTGTTTCGTATTTTCTAAAATCAGTTTTTGACGCTCCACGACTAATTAGAAGGCTGATTTTTCAAAATACGAAACAAATTGTTGGGGGAAGTACGTGGCCCATGGAGTTTCGGCCCACTAACTTACCCGCGGCCCCACAGGAAGCAAACTCGGGGCCGGCAAGCTCGCGCCCGAGCTTGGCAAGCTCGAGCCCGAGCTTCCCCGCCTCGGAAGCTCGGGCCTCTTGCTTCCTCCGGGTTTCTGAGGTGCAAAGGTACAGGACCCAAGGCAAATCATCACGAAGCGGCGACAGATACGCCGGGTTCCCAGAGTCATCGAGAATCTAAATACGCCAAGACGCTGGCGGAGCGGCGGGTGGCGGCGATCTGTCAGCTGCTAATCGCGCAATAGCAGGACACGTCTTGACCGTGGCGGTCCAAAGACGGTGATCGAAGATTGCACTCGATTACGATGGATTGATGCGCTACGGTGTGGCGAAAAAAGGCAAACGACTAATTCAACGGACCACAAGCTACGGTGGCGAATGGCGCTTATAAAAGAGGCGCCTGAGCCACAACAACGAGGGCTTCACTTCGGCATACACAACTCACTTGGAGAATAGCTATCAGAGAATAGGAGCACTTGCACTCTCAGAGAACTCTAGTTCCCGGCGGTAGTTCTCCGCATCGTAATCAGCTGTAGCACACACACGCAAAGGCCTTGAGCGCCATCTTGTACTCAAAGCCCGGCTTCCCAAAGCCCGACTTCACCCCTTGTACTCGTTTAAGCTCGGCATTAAACGAGATCGGAGTAGGGTGTTATCCCGCAGCGGATGCTGAACCAGATAAAACACTCGTGTCATCATCCTCGGCGATCCGGTCTCGACGCGTCCGGCCGCGTCGGGACTAGGGTCTTTTCGCCCGGCGACATCCGCCAGCGGCGGGCCTCGTCCGAGGGATGGGCGCCCGGACCTCGCACCTCTTTTCCTTGCTTATTGGCACTACGGAGGCTCGCCTCCCAGTCGCCGACAACTGGCGCCCACCGTGGGGCCCGATTTCGGTCCTCTCCCCTCGATCGAGTCGAGGATGGCCTTGTTGTCTTCACGGCGACATTGATACTGCGTGGACCTCGACTACGACGATTGCGACGATCTCGACGACGTCGACGAGTCGTATGAGGAGTGGCAGGCTGGTATCCTCGCCGGAGCTCAGTCCGACGAGATGGAGGTGGAGGCAACGCCCGCCTCAGGAGTAGCTGTTCGCTCCCCAGCTTTGCCCGGCACTTCGCTGACTCACGTTAGCGAAACTCTCATGGAGGGGCTGGAGGCACCGCCACCAGTGCCATATCCGGGCGGACCGCGCGCATTCGCGGCCATGTCTAAAGAGGAGGACCGATCTGCAGACGAATCGGGCGCTGGCCCGTCGAGGCCGGCAGCAGACCAGCGCGAGCCCATGGCGGTTGAGGGTGCCGAGGGCACCGCCTCCGTGGGTGACACCGACATGTCCCCTTCACGGGAGCCTGCCTCATGTCATGTCTTTGCGGTGTCAGGCGGGGCGACCCCGCACCAGCCACGTGCTAACCCAAGCGAAGAGCACCAGCGGCGTGAGGCCGCCGAAGCCTCTTTCTTTGGGTCGGTTAAGCGAACCCAGCGGATATCCGCCGCAGTTCGCCGGCATGACGCCCGCCGCGAGCGCTACACGTGTGCATTCGCCCACCACTACCATCACCAACCCGGTGCTGCGCAGTCAGCAGAGGGTTAAGGCGATTGCCCAGGTCATGCGTGACCTGGAGAAGGACCCGCGAGGGTTCACTATGGCGATCTAGGCGCGCTGATCGCCGACGGCCTAGAGGAGCTCGGCTGGGATCTCGGCGAGCACCTCGAGCCCGATCACACACCAAAGTGGCTCTTCGAGGCGACTTCGGCGAGAGATTCGATCGCGGCGGCGTCCCACGCCCACAATGACGACACTCCTCAGCGCACCGGCGGAGTTTTTCCGCCTCGGGCGCTTCGGCGGAGATCTCTCCTGGGAACAACGGGCCGCCTCGATGCCCGCCTTCTCCCGAAGCTTTGCGAGGCCCCTCGCCCCGCAAGTTTAAGCCCGGAGCATTGATAAGTTCGACGAGCAAGAATCCCGACGAATATATCGCCGTTTATACTACGCCATCCCGCCGCAGCGTAATGAGGCCGTAATGGTCAACTACTTCCCTCTGGCCTTGGAGGAATGGTCTTAACCTCGCTGTTCAACCAGCCGAGAGTTCGATCACGCACTGAACAACCGCGAGGCGCCCGACAAACTTCGAGGTACTCTGCGCTCGAAAAGCCCTGGACCTCAAGCTTGTGGTCCAAAGGGCCGGAGAGGGCTGCAGGACTACGCCCGCAGTTCGCCCAGCGCGCAACACCATTCCGTCGATCTCCGACGAGGCCATCATTGAGGCCTTCAAGGAGGGAGTGCGGAACACCCGTTTCACCGAGGACCTTGAGCTCCATCCGGTCCACACTGCAGCCGATTTATTTCATGCTGCGGAAGGATACATTAACGCCTCCGAGGCGGTGGAGCACAAGAGAGGAAGGACGGAGGAGAAGGCGGCGGCCCGAACTGGCACCGATCCCAAAAAGGGTGAAGCCGAGAAGAAGAAAAAGAAGAAGAAGAAGAAGAAGGAGCCTGCCGCCCGCCTCGTCCGCGACAGTGAGCCCGAAGGCCCGCTCCTCTGGCGGCTACTCATGCTAGCCCGCCCGGCAGGTGGCGGGAACGGCCAGGGCGCGGCCCAAGGGCGGGCGAGCTCCCGGCCTCGACCTCGACCGCCCAGGCTAACCTCCGAACAATCACATCGCCTCCTCCATCGGCAAGACGGCCATGACCTACGACCAGAGGACGTGGGCAGCGGTTGAGGACTTCTACGCCGGGCGCGGGCCCATGCCCGAGCTCCCCGATCAGGAGGTGCCAGACGACCGGGCGCCTCAGGGCGCCCATGGCGACGCCTTCCAGGAGGCCCGCGCACACGTCGCCGTGATCTTCGACGGCGCTTCTGCCTATAGCTCGCGACGCGAGCTTAAGGGCGCTGCCCGGGAAGTTTACCACCTCGAGAAGGGTAAGCCCGGGGACGCACCCTTGCGGTGGTCCCACCAGTTGATCACTTTCTCCGGGGACGATTGTCCCCCCGGAATGACCAGGCCTCAGCGTCTGCCGCTGGTGCTCTGTCCTACCATCAGCAACACGCGAGTCGATCGCGTGTTGGTGGATGGCGGGAGCTCCCTGGACATCGTCACTGCTCAAGTTCTTGAGCAGATGCAGGTCCCGCGGTCCAAGATCAAAGACATAGCCATCCCCTTCCACGGCATTGTCCCTGGGTCGTCCCTACAGCCGATCGGGCAAGTCGTGCTGCCCGTGACGTTTGGGACCCCCAGAACTTCCGGACAGAGTACGTCACATTCGAGGTGGTGGACTCCGAGCTCCCACACAACGCCATCCTTGGACGGCCCGCGCTATCCAAGTTCATGGCGGCTACCCACCACGGCTACCACTGCCTGAAGATGCCGGCCCCTCACGGGGTCATCACGATCAAGGGCAGTCACAAGGCCGCAATGGCTCGCGACGAGCGCCTTTGGCCATGGTCGGACAGCTTCGGCGTGGCGGGTTCGCCAAGGCCGAGCGGCCGCCTGTCCACCCAAGGTGGCCTCTGCACCGCAGAGCCCACCAAGCGATCCCCTCTCCGAGGACGCGACCCGGCCAAGGTCGCCCACGTGAGATCAACCTCGAGTCCAAATAGGAACTCGAGCTCATCACCTTCCTCCCGCTAACGCAGACGTGTTCGCGTGGGAACCGTCCGATATGCCCGGGTCCCAAGGAGGTCATCGAGCATAGGCTAGCTGTTCACCGACAAAAGCTCGCTGACAGTTCCCTACGGCGCTTCCCAAAATGGAAGGCCGACATTATCCAGAGTAACTCGGCAAGCTCCTCCAAGCCGCTTCATCCGAGAAGTCGAGCACTCGATCGCTAGCTAATCCGGCCGTCGCCAAAAGAAGGGCGGAAATGGCGAATGTCGTCGACCATCGCGACCTCAACGCCGCCGCCTCCCAAAGATAATTTCCCTGCAAGATAGACCAATCGTTGACGAACGGCGGACTCGGCGCCATGAGCTTTACGACGCGCCTACTCGGCTATCACCGATCACGCCGCAAGGGAGGACGAAGAGAAGACGCGCCGTAACACCTTTTGGTACCTTCGCTACACGACTATGTCCTTCGGTCTAAAAACGCGGAGCCACGCCCAATGGTGATCGAAAGACGGTCCCGATCGACGATAGGGCGCAACGTAGAGGTCTATGTAGACGATGTTGTTGTAAAAAGCAAAATCCCACGGGACCATGTGACCGACCTTCAGGAAATTTTTGCTAATCTTAGAAAGCATCGAGTTAAGCTGAATCCTGAAAAATGTGTCTTTGGTGTCCGATCTGGGATGTTGCTTGGCTATGTGATAGGAAAGGCAAATATCGGGCAAACCCCGAGAAAATCGAGGCCATCGAGAGTATGAGGTCGCCAACTTTGCACCAGGAGGTGCAAGCCCTCACCGGGCGGATGGCGGCTCTCGGCAGATTCATATCTCGCTCGGCGAGTGCGGTGCACCTTTTGTAAGATCTGCGTAAGCACGATGGTTTCAATGGACGGAAGAAGCCGAGGCCGCTTTTAGCGAGCTAAAGCGTTACCTGTCCACGTCTCCCGTCTTAGCCACGCTAAAGCTCGAGGAAGCTCTACTTCTCTATTTGGCGCTTGCCCCAGTCCGTAAGTGCCAGTATTAGCGATAACGCGAAGGCAAGCAACAACCCGTCTACTACGTAAGTGAGGTACTTCACGGGCCTAAGGAGCGGTACCCTGAGGTTCAGAAGCTCTTGTACGCTTTGCTTATGGCCTCGCGAAAATTGCGTCACTATTTTCAAGCCCATCCAATTACGGTCCCAACGAGTTTCCCGTTAAAGGACATCATTCGGAACCCAGACGCGAACGGGAGGGTCGCAAAGTGGGTAGTCGAACTTGGCGAATTTGACATCAAGTTCGTCCCTCGAACGGCGATCAAGTCCCAAGTCGTGGCTGACTTCTTGGTTGAGTGGACCGGCCCAGCCAACCCTTCGGGAGGCTCGCCCAAGCTCCCTAGCCAAGAAGCGCACTGGACCATGTTCTTCGATGGGTCGTGCCAATTTGAGCGATCAGGCTACGGGTTTGTTCTCATTTCCCCCCAAGGAGAACAAATTTAGCATATAGTACAGCTCCATTTTTCCAAGCGAACAATCAATGTCATGGAGTACGAAGGACTCTAGCCTACCTTACGGGCATGCATCAAGCTCGGCATTAGCGACTAACGGCGAAAGGGATTCGGTTGGTCGGTTGCCAAATAAACAAGGAGTATCGGTGTTGCGACGACTCAATGGCGCGACACTTGGCAGAGGTGAGAAAGTGGAGAAGCACTTCACAAATTTCAGTATGCTCGTCCCCAGATCGCTAATAGCTTTGGCCGATAAGTTCATGACTTGGCTCCTCAAAAAACACGCCCGTGGGTGCTCGTCTGAAGACCTACTAAAGCCCTCTATTCCTCGGAGAGGAGGCCCCGAGAAGACGGTTGCCTCGACCCAAACGACCGTACCGTTTAGTTTCCTAGAGCAATATGACACTGGATGACGCCATTCATCCAGCTTGACGATGGGACACCGCCACGGAGACACACCGAGAAATCCGGCTCCAAAGACAAGCCCGACCTTACCGACACTCGGGGCTTGTTGTACCGAAAGGGTTCTAACGGCGATTTTGCAAGTCGTGACCGGAGGAAGGCAAGTTTTCCTCCAAGACATCCATGACAGATCTGCGGGGCCCATGCCTCTTTCGTAACCTAGTAGGAAAAGCCTTTCGCATAGGGTACTCATCGCCAAGCTGCGTTAACCGACGAAGAGAGCTCAGAAAGCGCCGCCTGTCAAATATCATGCCCGGTATCCCACCACCGCATATGAGCCGCAGACTATCCCGCTAACTCGCCATTCCCAACATGGGGATGGACATATTTGGTCCGTTCCCGAGGCCTAAAGGGTCGCACACACTGCTCGCCGCCATCGACACTTTCACTAAGTGGATCGAGGCCAACCATGTCGAGCATATCCGCCCGAACGCCAAGAGGTTCCTTAGAAACAATATCGTGACCAGTTCGGCGTCCCAAGTAAGCCGATCGTGACAATGGGACACAGATTCAAGCGAGCTATTCGGGACTACTGCGAAGAGCTCGGCATGAAGGTCGCCCTAGCTTCGGTAGCTCACCCACAAAGTAATGGTGCAGCCGAACGCGCAAACGGGCAGATCATGTAGGGCATTAAGCGCCGAGTGTACGACGCTCTTGCCGAGCAAAGACACAACACAACTGGGTAGAGGAACTACCCTCCGTGCTTTGGGCAGCCCGAACAACCTCTAATCGGGCTACTGGAGAAACCCCCTTTAGACTTGTATACGGCTCGGAGGCGGTCCTACCCGCCGAGCTAAGAATTGGTTCAGCTCGTGTTGATTTTGCAGGGCAAATCGACAACGACGAGGAGCGCTTGCTGGACCTCGATCTATCTGAGTCCTGCCGCAAGCAAGCACTATCATGAGTGGCAAGATACCAAGAATCCTGCGGCGGCACGCAGCCAAAAAGGTACAGACCCGGACCTTGCAGGTGGGCGACCTGGTTCTAAGACAAGTTCAGAACCTGGCTCACGCCAACAAGCTCACCCTAAGATGGGAAGGTCCGTACATGGTCAGATCACCAGACGCCCGGAGTCAGAAGATCGCTATGCCGGACGGAGAGTCCTCAACAGCTCTGGAACATCGCTCAACTTCGGAGGTTCTACGCCTGAGAAAAGGTCGTAAGTCTCCATTCCCCCTATCTTTGTTTCTTTTTGTTCATCCCACTATTTCCTAGAGAGCCCCCAAACTAACCCCAGTGACCCAAACTTATGATCGGGCTTAGGAGAAAGCCCGGGCCGTTCCAGTACACATCGGCAGGATGGTGGCTACGCAGAAGCCAACCCCCGAGATTCCCTTACACACGGGTAAGCCGATATTTATCGCGCCTCGCAAAATCCCGTGCGGGCACACGCTTTCCGGCCCTATACCATAAGCCCGCATAAAACCTGCCACAGGCCCGGGATACCTCTAGAGTCCAACACCCTGCCTCTTGCAAAGGGACAGAGCTAAGGCCACAAGTTTCGTTCAAGAAGTGTGCGGTCTCTAAGCCACGTCCGGGCTTCTCCTCAGAAGTTCGGACATGGCTCGGGGGCTAGGGTCGATTTTTCAAAAATTGATCTTCTCTAAGCCACGCCCGAGCTTCTCCTCAGAAGCTCGGACATGGCTCGGGGACTAGGGTCGATTTTTCAAAATTGATCTTCTCTAAGCCAAACCCGAGCTTCACCTTAGAAGCTCGGACATGGCTCAAGGGCTACGGTCGATTTTTCAAAAATTGGTCTTCTCTAAGCCACGCCCGAGCTTCCCCTCAGAAGTTCGGACATGGCTCGGGGTCTAGGGTCGATTTTTCAAAAATTGGTCTTCTCCAAGCCACGACCAAGCTTCCCCTTAGAAGCTCGGACATGGCTCGGGGACTAGGGTCGATTTTTTCTAAAATTGCGATCTTCTCTAAGCCACGACCGGGCTTCTCCTCAGAAGCTCGGACATGGCTCGGGGGCTGGGGTCGATTTTTTAAGGGTCGATTTTTTCTAAGGGTCGATTTTTTAAAAAAGTTGATTTTCCAAGATCAGATTCCCAATCAAAAGACTTCCGATCTTCCTAAGCCACGTCCTGCTTCCCTCGAAGCTTCGGACATGGCTCGAGGCTAGGATCGGTAGGACTATATTACGCCAATCCTTTCTTGCCTATACGACTACTACCGCTCGCTTGCATGCAGAAAAACAACGAAAACAAAAGAGAAGCGGCGACAACCACCAACAACTTTATTAAAAGGGTTCTGGATGGCTCACAAGCCGATTACAATTAGTCCCAATGAAGGGTCCCGAAACCCGACAATGACGTCGGCCACCTCGGCAAGCGCCGGGCAGCCTCGACTAAAGCAGCGGCGGCAAGAAAGATCGCGGCACGAAGATCGACTCAGCGCCTCCACGAGCGGACCAAAGGCCCCACGAAGATGCGTAACGACTTCAACAAGCGCCTCGACCCTGGCGATGTCACAGGCGCGCGCCTTCTCCTCCGCAATCTCGGCCATTGCAAGGTCGAAGTCCGTCCAAAGCTCCGCCAACTCCGGGTCACAAGCCATGGAAGCAAGAGGGAAAGGTATGGAAGAAAGGAGTCAGGATAAGAAGTGACCGACGATTGGTCTCTTTTATAGCGAGATTCGGGAAGCCGGCGATCCCAGAGTAATGGCGTCGGAAGCGATTCCGCGTGGAACCGCTTCAAGACCGAACGCTAATGTCTCTTGGGACACGGCGCGACAATCAAAACGACGCTCGCATTTCGGAGAGAAGGCGGACCAAGAAGTAACGGCGAAAGAAGTCAAAACAAGTCAACTATATTAATCAAAGGTATTTACAAAGGCAGGCCGGATTATCGCCCAACAAAAAGGAAAAAAAAGGGCCTACGGCTTAGGCTGGCACCGGAGCTTCCGAAGCTCGGCCAGCAACTCCTCATTTTGGCCCTGAAGGCCGAGGAGCTCCTTCTCTTCGCCCGAGAAGTCTCGTGATTTTGACCAGAAGGCTTCATTGGCGCCTCTCGGCTCCGACGCGGTATCTGGTGGGTCTTGATGAGACCCTCCGTCATGTTGCAACAGCCTTCGTTTGGGAAAGCTCTGCGGCAAGAAGGTCGCTCTCCTCCACCACACAAGCAACCTCAGCAACACGGCACGCCTCCACCGACCGGAGACGCTCCTCGAACTCAAGGGCGCGGTCGCGTTCGGCCTTAAGGGCCTCCAGCGACCGGCGAGAAACCTCCTTGGCATCCTCCTGCGCCACAGCTAAGGCCGCCTCAGCCGCTGCGGCCCGAGCCTCCAGAGCTATCGCCTGGACTCAGCTCGAGCGAGCTTCCTCAAACTCGGCGCGTGCGGCATTGGCTTCCTATCGCTACCGCGTGCCTTCCAACCGCAGGGCCTCCCGTTCGGCATCGTGCTTAGCCTCAAATGAGCAAGCCATGCCGACAAACTCGCGGTAGATCTGCACCCGGAGGATAAACTAAGGAAAGGAAGGACCAAAGCAGAAAAAACACAAGACAACAAAAACCAAGCCTGGAGACACTTACCCGCTTGGCGACCGCCACGGCCGCGACATCGCATCGAAGCGTCTGGCTACACCTGGCGAGGAGAGCGCCGCGACCTGGCGGCCCGAGCTGTCGCCCGAGCTGCTTGGCCCCTCGGCCATCTCTCCTGCAGGTTCAACCGCCTCCACAGCAAGCTCGGCCGAGCCTCCCGCAAGCTCGGCCACCTCTCCCATAGGCCCGGCCAAGCCTCCCGCAGGCTCGGCCGCCTCCCCGGCATGCTCGGCCACCTCTCCTGCAGGCTCGGCCAAGCCTCCTGCAGGCTCGGCCAAGCCTCCTGCAGGCTCGGCCACCTCTCCCCTGGGTTCGGCCAAGTCTTCCGCAGGCTCTACCACCCTCCTGTAGGTTCGGCCGAGTCCACAGGGACGGCCGCTCCTCCCACCAGCACGACCAGGCCTCCCGTCGGCTCGGCAGTCTCCCCCACAAGCTCGGCAGCATCAACAACATGGAGACACGGCTCGGGAGGGAAGTCAGTCTGCGTCCAGGCATCTACCGGAGGTCCTCTCCCCAGACGATTCGCCAGCCATTCCTCGAGCGTTTGGCCGGGGACTGGCCGGAGCCGGATGGCCTCTTGGCGACTCCATGTGACAGTCCCAAGGTGGTGCTCGACCCACGATGGCGTCGTCGAGATCCACCCCGAGACGGTCAACGGAGCCACGCTCCATAACCGCACTGGAACGATGCTCGCAGCTGTGATGACCCGGACGGGCCAGTCCCAGCCAAGAAGAAGAGTGTCGCTCGCGTTCAGCGGGGGAACGGGTATGTTGCTCCTAGCAAAAAGCTCTCGAATGCCGCGGATGTCGATCGGGCGCCACCCGGTCGAGGTTCGCCCCTCGACGCGGATTGGCGCCAGGCGCTCGGTGCCGAGATCGGTCTCCACCTTCACAACCGCGGCCTGAGGGCGCACGTCCTTGTGCGCCACCAACGGGAGGACGAAGGGCCTCGAACCCCGGAGCCCGGGTTTGTCCTTGATAGGCTCATTCTCCCGCCATCGCCTCGTTGCGCCGATAGGATCCCCGCAGGGGACAACGCGACTGAAGAAACAAGGGAGAATTAGAACACGATCGGCCCGAGGGTCATAATCAACAGAGGAAAAGGACGGGAGAGGCCGGCATGCACAAGCAACTTACGTACCGCGACGGCCGCCTCGTTCATCTCGTCCGAAGTCATCGCTGCCCAAAGACTAACCGACGTCTTTTCGGCGCCGGCCGGTATCCTGCGCGACGATCGAATACCGAGCAGGAACTTCGGCCGGCTGGTTTGAACAGATCCGCCGACGGGCGCCGCCGCCATCGCGGCGGCCTTAACCGAAGCGACCGCCGCTTTTTCCCAGTCATCACCGGGAGTGGCTCGTCCTTCATGCTACGGGGCTAAGCTCAGCGCGCCACCACCAAAGATCGGCAGCCCCCGAAACCGCTGCCGACGCAGATGCGGCGGGCCCGGTTCCTGCTCTCGCTTTCCCCTGCGAAAAATAGACCGCAAGGCATCAGCTCACGTGCATGGGAGAAACCGCCCCGAGGGCACCTAAGCCCGAAGAGGCACGCACCTCATCTAGAACATTGCGAACACCCGAGCCTGATGGCTCGTTGTGGCTCGCAGGCAAGAGGAGCCCCACGACTCGAACCACATCGCCTTGGGGGCAAGGCTGCGAAGAAGGAAAAAAATGAAGAACATCACAAGCACGATTCGGGAAGAAGCTCGGGCACACAGCTGCAAGATCAAGAACAAATACTTACGGGAGGTGCCTTCGCGGGAGAGGTCATCCAACCCGCGGATCTTGAAGAAAGGGCAAACCCGCTTCCTCAGCGGGCTCACCCGGTGCCTGGTGAAATCGGCTACAATATCGAAGCCGTTAAGCCCTCGGCCGGCCAAATCTCGAATCTTGCCCGCCAGGGCTACCTCCGCCGGCTCTAGCGTAGGCCGGGGCATCGGCATCTTCCCGGGGTTCACGTTGGCAAACCAGAATCGGCAGTTGTCGGGCTTCTCAGCATAGTACCACCGCGACGCCCACCCCCCGACGTTCTCCTTGGCCTTGAACACCGGGTACGAGGACTTCATGTCACGGCGGAGCTTGAAGTAGGCGCACCCGCCGCATTGTGTTCGCGGTCGTGGTCACCAGAGAAGTGGAGGAAGAGGTCGACCGTCGGCTCCACCTCGACGAACGCCGCAGAGGTGCGCGAAGATCGCCAAAACAGGATCGAGTTGGGATTGAGGTTCACCACCGATCCCAAGACGAAGCGTAACGGATTCGACGAATCGACTCGAACCCGGAGCCCATGAATCGCGAAAAGCTCAAAGCAAACGAACTCCTTGCTCTTGGCGCGAGAACCGCCTCTCCGCCTCCACCCACCGACCCCGCGACGAAGCCGGCTTCTTCAACCCTTTAGATCGTCCTCAGTGAGGAGGCTCCACGTGAAAGGCGTCATCGGGAGGAGAAGGATCGGAAGGGAAGATGGCGGAGAGGCAGATAAAGGAAGAAGACGGAGGAACACAGTAGCACAAGAAACACAAGTAGTACGAGAAGGCCTGATGAGGAGATAACAAAGAGAGAAACTACCTGATATAAACCGGCGAGGGGGGGACGAACCGTCACCTGTCCGCCGGAAGACGTGGAACCCGAGGAGGAGGAGGCGGCGTGCGTAACCGCGCCGATTTGAGATTCCCGCCAAAGCTGTGGGGGCCCCGCGCGCGCGAAAAACCAAGCCTTTCGCCCGAAGGCAGTTACTAGATAAACCTCTGAACGGCACGTCACCCGCCCGCTCGAGGCTCAGGGACTAGCTGTTGGGGGAAGTACGTGGCCCATGGAGTTTCGGCCCACTTACTTACCCGCGGCCCCACAGGAGGCAAACTCGGGGCCGGCAAGCTCGCGCCCGAGCTTGGCAAGCTCGGGCCTCTTGCTTCCTCCGGGTTTCTGAGGTGCAAAGGTACAGGACCCAAGGCAAATCATGACGCGCCGCGGACAGGATACGCTTCGGGTTCCCAGAGTCATCGAGAATTAAATACGCGCACTGTACCGAGGAGCGCCTGGCAGCAGCTTCTGACGGGTAGGCGGCCAGTCCCGTCAACCGTCCGCATGGGCAAAGACACGTGCTGACCGGTAGCGGTCCAGCACGGTGATCGGAGGATTGCACTCGATTACCCGATGGATTCGATACGCTACCGGTGTGGCGAAAAGGCAAACGACTAATTCAACGGACCAGCGCAAGCTACAGTGGCCGAAGGGCGCCTATAAAAGAGGCGCACAGGCCACAACAACAGGGGGGCTTCACTTCGGCGTACACACAACTCACTTGGAGAATAGCTACTGTAGAATAGGAGCACTTGCACTCTCGTAGGAGCTCTAGTTCCCGGCGGTAGTTCTCCGCATCCGAGTAATCAGAGTGACACACACGCAAATGCCTTGAGCGCCATCGTACTCAAAGCCCGGACTTCACCCCCTTGTACTTGTTTAAGCTCGGCATTAAACGAAGACTGGACGTAGGGCTGTTATCCTGCAGTGGAGGCCTGAACCAGGATAAAACACTCGTGTCATCATCCCCAGCGATCCGGTCTTGACGCGTCCGACCGTGTCGGGACTAGGTCTTTTCCTTCGGCAGTTCGCTCCCAGCGGCCGGCCTCGGTCCGGGGACAGGCCGCCGCCAGACCTCGCACCCCTTTCTTGCTTATTGGCATCAAGGAGGCTCGCCTCCCGACGCCCGACACAAATAGTAAACAAATTCAAAAAAATACGAAACTTAGTCGGTAGCTATATTTCAATGAGATGAACAAGATCACTGGTTCAGATCAGTTGTTAAAAATATTAAATTTCATAAACCCGTCGAGAGTACGGAGGAATCCGTACTCTGGAGAGTACACTAGCCATCCTCTCTCTCTCTCTATATATATATAGCCAAAATGGGTTGGCCCGTTTGCAACTGGGCCAGCCCTATTCGGCCTGGTTACTATACGAACCATGCTTCGGCCGAGACCCTGGCCTATTGGCCCGTTAGACCCGGTTACACTGGGCCAAGCAGGCCCGAACTAGGCTGACCTGGTTCGGCCCGTTGGCCAGCTCTAGCTCTGTTATCTCTTCTAAAGTCTGAAGAAGACTCTGGTTCTTGTTATCCATTCTGATGAATTCTAAATGTTCTATTATGCATACTCACTGATACTGAAGTTGACAGTTTAACATTCTCGAACAGGAAAGGAGATCAGTGTATGTACTGAAGATACATTGACTAATCCACCAACATTCAACAAACAGTAAACACTGATGTTTTCGGTGGCCCAAAATAGGCTGCCTTGTCTACTGAACTATACCAAAGTTTTTCCTTCAAAGATAAAAATACCAGAAGTTCTTTATGGTACATTATCAAACTTATCAGATAAAAATCGCAAACCAAAAAATGACATTGGCATTGGTAGACAAAATACCGGGACTAGTTTTTTGTTTGTATTAGTTGGGTACAATCCCAGCATGCCAAACCATCGTTTTGATGACATTGAAGGTGCAGCGTTCACCTTCTTTTATGTTGTCCCGGTAAAACCTTCTCCAATCTGGTCCATTTATGCAACTATTTGTGTTGGCAGCTTTGGAACTAATGGCCAGTATCTTGTGTAATTGTGTTTTTCAGTGTGATTATACACGCTTCTAGTACACTAACTGAAGAACAAAAGGTCCCTTTTACAGCCTCCATTTTTACCACAAATTGCAGAAGTTTTTGTGCGAGATGTTTATGAATGTTTTGAAGGAAAAAAATTAACCATTACAAAAATATAATTAATCTTTGTAGACCCTGAAGAATGAAGGTTAATAGTTCGTGACCAGTGAGTTCTCGAAACTCGACATCTTCGGAATTTTTTCAGCAAAGGATCGGTCGATCTCCACATACGGCGCTAGCTGTCAACAGTTGGGAAATAAGTTCCCAGTCGAGCTTGCTTGTTGAGAGATCAAATAACCCCATTCTACTGAAGGGTTTTCGTTATAGATGCGTTGAGTCATGGAGGTGGAAAACAATCTAAGGACTGGGAGATTTATCCTGATTCATGTCTCTCACAAAGAGATAACAACCCTACTCCAGTCGCACGGTATGTTTGTGTTATTACGATGAGATCGTAAAGACGGATCTCGATCTGGACGTCATGGGATGCCCCTCCTACAGGGAAAGGTATTTATAGTACAAGGTGGATGTAATCTTGGTTCCATATAAACCGAAAAACACTCATGATAACTATGAATCCTACCATAATTACAATATATCCTAAAGCAGGCTAACTTGCGGTCCAAGAAATCCTATAGAAAGAAAGTCTCGGATTGCGGATATACAAGGATTCAAAGCAATTAAGCACTTAGACTCAGGCCGATTGTCCTGTTGTATCCTTCTAGGATTCATGGTTGTCTCGCGTACTGAGCTTAAGAAAGAGACTGAGAAAGAGACTCTCAGCCCCTAGAGTAGGAGAAACTTGACCGAGTGGACCTTGAGATCGAGAGCATCGCAGTCCCAGTGGGTGTTTGGGAACAACATCTGCATGGTTCCAAAGACCCTTCAAGCTTCTCGGGTCCCCCTTTAGCGGAGGAGATTCCTGTCGTAGCCCAATTTGCCACAAACATCAGCCATTCAAGCCCGGAGACAGAAGAGATCAAAGAGACCTTGAGCATGAAGGATGCTCGGGGTGGAGCTGAGGGCTACTTGGAGGAACACTCCCTCTAGGAGAGTCCTACAACCCTTAGGTGGGAGGTCACCGACCAGCCCCCGAGCACATGGGATGCTCGGGATGTTGATATCGGACCTCTGGAGGAACACCATCTACAAAAGAGTCGAAGAAGCCCCGTCCTAGAGGACATCGTCCTCCAGTCAGAGCATCCTACCCTTCCTGAGCATGACCTAGCAGCTAGAGATACCCTAGGCCTAGAGGCTACCGAGGATGATCCCTTCATGTCACTTCAAGGGGAGGACATTATCAGCCAATTCTAGGTAAATTTGCTTGCTCGGCGCAGTAAGGTAACAACTCCTAGCTCTTTTCTAATTGAATCCTATGAACAAAAGAAAACTATGCATGTAATAAAATTATTTGTTTTTACCTTTGTGCCTTGGTTGTTCCTGTAAGACGAGCAAACAGAATGCATAGTAGGAATAGAACATGTGATAGGAGTAGATTTTTTATGGAAATCACGGTAGTGCGACCCTACTCTCAGCCCTCACTGTGACTAAGTTCCGTGCACCTAATTTGCGAGCACGAGCTTGGTCACAGGAGAGTTAGGTGCAACTGTGCCCTTTAAAAGCCCAAGTTGCATGCCCCTATATTGCGAGCATGGGCTGCAACACTTAAAGAAAATCAAATTGTGCTTAGGCCTTATCCTCCTGGTGTCCCAACCCATGCACCTAGGTTGCGAGTATGGACTTGGTAGCAAGGAGGGACAACATGTGACCATACAACACTTAGATTATGGGATAGTCACACGCTAACCGGGCTGGGTTCTTGAACTGATCAAGGGGGGCTTGTGTGTGATAAGCATCGACTTATTAGGCATAGTCCCTTGGTGGCGAACATAGGGCCGAAATGTGTGTTATGTCCTTAATCGACACGTCCTATTGTCACACGCCGGCGAAAACTAGTGAAAAGTTGAAGCATGTCCTCTCACTGATTAATATTTTGGTTATCATGAGGCCGGGTTACCTCTGTGCGAGTATTGCTTGGGTAAATAGGAAAGCCCTTGGACACTCATGATAGCCAAAGTATTATGTAGAAAGAGTCTAAAACTGGCGAAAAATGACTACCGCAAATAGAAAATGAGGAGTAAAAAGAAGAGATTACGTGTAGAATTTGCGAAGCTGGTCGATATTCCATATGCTAGTTAGCTCGTGACCATGTTTCATTGCTAGGCACATAGCCCCGGGCATACTGCTGAAACAATCGTGTAAGGACTTCCAGTAGGGGAAATAGCTTGTTGGCATTCAAAAGATCATGAATTCTTCTTAAGACCAGATCGCCAATTCATAAGGTCCTAGGTCGTACCGCTTTTGTCGTATGCTTATGAAGAGCATGCAAGAAAGAGGCGACACACATCAAAGCTTGATGGCATGTGGCTTCCACGAGGTCAAGGTCGAGAAGATGTTCTTCCTCTTGGTCGACGTTGCTGGCCATGTTGACCCGTGGAGAACCAAGCATAATTTCGGCGAGCAAGATGATCTCTCCACCACATACAAGCTGAAAATGAAATTTCCTCAGTTGCTCGACTGGTCGTAGTGCGTACCGACCATAGGACGGAAGGAAGCTATCCAGCCATGCCCGTCCATACGGTCGAGACAGAGATCGCGTGGCCATATCCCTTCGGTGACTTGGGCCAAGCTCCTAAGTTGCAAGCATGAGATCATCCACTAGAAGGGGAGAACGTGCAGTCATATGCCCGAGTAACATACGGTTGAACGCGTACAGATTGCATAGGCTGTAAGGCCAGCTAGGGGTGTCTATTTGCGATGAGAATCAACTTATATACATTGAACCCTAATGGAGGAAAGCCTAGCGATCTTTGCTTGTTCGTTCTTTGGTCTTCTAACATAGCCGTGCACGCCGGCAAAAGGTATAGAAGCTCAGAGTGAAAACCCCAGGCTGCCTGAAACACATCCCAACATCAAGAACATTTGAGAACAGAATGCCATTGTGCGAAGAAAAAGATCGGCTTATCAAAGGGTAGATCACTTACATGTTCACAAAAATCATAGGAAAGGAATTACATGGGAGCATGGGTGCTGAAAGCTTTGAAAACAGATAGCTAAAAAAGAATTAAAAAGGAGAGGGAGTTATAGTGGGACTTAGTAGCTGGGTGATATTCCATGAACTCCAAGCTTGTGCCATGTCGATCAACGGGAGTAGGGTGGACTAGTGAGTTCTCGAAACTCGACATATTTGGGATTCCTTAAGGAAAGGATTAGTCGATCCCCATAGACAGTGCCAGCTAGCGACGAGTGGGAAATAGGTTCCTTGCCAAGCTTACTTGTTGATTGAGGAATCAAACGGTCCCTTCCTGCCAAAGGGTTTTCATCGTAGATACGTCGAGTTGCCAAGATGGGAAACAATCTAAGAACAGGGAGATTTACTCTGGTTCAGGCCTCTTAGAAAGAGATAACATCCCTACTCTAGCCGCATAGGTGTGTTTGTGTTATTGTGATAAGATCGTAAAGTCGGATCTCAATCTAAATGTCATGGGATGCTCCAGGGGGAGGTATTTATAGTACAAGGTGCACATAATCCTAGTTCCATACGAACCGATAAATGCTCATGATAACTACGAATCCTACTATAATTATAAATATATCCTAAAGCAGGCTAACTTGCGCTCCAAGAAATCCTATAGAAAGAAAGTCTCGGATTGCGGATGTAGAAGAGTTCAAAGTAGTTAAGCACTTGGACTCAGGCCGATTGTCTTGTCATATCCTTCTAGCATTCATGGTTGTCTTACGTACTGGGCCCATGAGCAAGGATCCTCGTTCCTGAGCATGCGGAATTAAGACCCGAGCATGCAGAATTGAAACCCAAGCATGGGCCCATTAAAACCAAGTTTCGATCCTTTTCCTCGTTATACTCCCTAGGCACATACTCCAAGGGCACGCATTATTTATTTTAACTGTTAGAGTATTTTATCCAATCCCTGACAAGCGCCAAGCCGGTAACGGCGCCAAGCCGGTAACGCAAATTGTACGTAGCTAGCACAATATAGATTACTGAAGGAGCAAAGCCTCCACCCTAAATGCCTCGCAAACTCTAGCTTGAGCATTCCAACGGCAAGGGCTGACCGAAACCGGTAAGGTCCAGTCCGAACTACAACACCAAATACCTGCTGCTAACGGTCTGAGCATCGCGACAATTCAAGAAACGTATGTGAACCAAAACCGTCGCAAGACATCCAACACCAAGCAAAGCAAACACAAGGCATTATCGCAAACGAGAGACAAGCCGGAAGATCCGTTGGATTCAACATATAGAAGTATACAAAAGAGTTTGGGACCGTCAAGCGGAGGTACACAAAAAAATAAAGAAAAAGAAAGGCTATTCAGCGGCAGGCCCTTTTATCTTCACGCGCGCCGTCTCTTCCGTCTCCTTTTTCTTATCCGCCTCGCGCCAGAGCCTAACACGGGCCGACAGAACCGACGAGTGTGCTTCGTCCCCTTCATGGCTCTGTTCTTTTAGACTTATCTAATCTGACTTATCTGTCTTATCTCGAACTTCGAAAATTTCTTGAGATGGTCTCGAGAGTCGGATGGTCTTGATTTTTAGGATTTAGGGAGCTTTTAGATTCGCCTACGAGATAAAAAAAACAGATTTAAAAAGTAATAGAAAAGTCAGATAAGTCAGACTAATAAGTCTGACTTATCTGACTAATATTGACTTACCTAACTTTTTATTACTTTTTAAATACATTTTTTTATCTCGTAAACGAGTCTAAAAGCTCCCTAAATCCTAAAAATCAAGGCCATCCGACTCTCGAGACCACTTAAAAAAATTCTTGAAATTCGAGATAAGACAGATAAGTCAGAACTCATAAACCCAAAAGAACAGCCCCTTAGACGGAGCGCCGACTTCTTCATCATCGGCGAGGCAAACCCCAGGCGTTGGATCGAGATCAGCGAAGGAAGGGCTCCCAGCACTAAGCCTGTTGACATGCGAGCAGCCCGATGCTTCCAAAAGCATCAGAGCGCTCATGCAGCCAACCTGTGTGCATTGGCCTCCAAAGTTTAGGGCCGCCGACCCTAGGCTCGCCGCAGCACCCTTCAGAAACTTTATAGACTCGGCGTGGTTTTCGGGCCGCGCAGCAGGAACGTCTATACCGAAGCGAGGCAGCTGACCCAGCAAGGCATCGCTAGCCTCGTTGATCTCAGCGGCCTTCTTAAATGAAGCAGCAGCCCGAAGATCGCTTCGCTCGCCGCCAGCCGTCAGCCGCATGCGTCCGGGCTTCCGCACACGCAGTGTCGCGCTCCTTCGTAAGAGCATCTCCAATGGTAGCACCAACAGTTAGCTTTAGCTATAAGAGTGTCCATGTCAGCACTATAGACAACATGTCCAATGGATAGGCTATAAGGCTGGCTATAGCAATTATTGATCTTTGCATGGCAAAAATAGAATGCACGGATCAATAATAAACTTGATCTTTGTGGCTTTTTTGTGTGACATGTGAGCAGTACCAGAACTACATGCACGTTCAACAAGTATATGAGCAAGACCGAGATCGGTGTGACAACCAAAGATGCATGCATGTTCACCAAGTAAATAAATTAGTATATTCTATTCAACAAGGCAAGTGCAACCAAAGATGCATGAACGTTTGTATAACGCAATCCATTTCACATAATTCAACAATACATTCTATTCAACAGTCTAAAGTCCAACAGTTTATTTCACGAAATTTCAATAGTCTAAAGTCCAACAAGACATTCCAAAAGTCCATTTCACTACCAACAAGACATTCTATTCAACAAAGATAAGGTCCAACAAGACATTAAAAAGTCCATTTCACATAATCCAAAAGTCCAACAAGACATTCCAAAGAAGACATTTCAAAAATCAATTTCACTACCCCGCCATCAAAAGTCCAACATCACATCACGTAACTTGAATTCAAAGCGGTATCCAAAAGTCCATTTCACAAAATCCAAAAGTCCAACAAGACATTCCAGAAGACATTTCAAAAGTCAATTTCACTACCCGCCATCAAAAGTCCAACATCTCGTAACAACCACCTTCACCTTCATACCTAGAGAAAGAGATAAAATAAAATGATAAGAACAAAATGGATAAGTACAATGGGCAGCCATATAAACAGAAAATTGTAATATTGTAAAATTGAGCTTACATGATAAAAAAATTGAAGACAGTGACTAATCATTATTTGTATTAGCATACCATTGCCAAATATGGGCAACTAAATCCATCTTTAGTTTTGTGTGGGTTGAACGATCACGGATAGACGCATTCCTACGCAAGACATCATTAAAGCATGCGTGTCCATTAGTGCCCTTTTTCACTTCGGGTGGAAGAACAATGAACGTGCATGGATCATTTAAATCAATACTGTACTGCACCATTTCTCCCTCATCTTCCACTATCATATTATGGAGAATTACACAAGCCTTCATGATTTGTCCAATAATGTTTCGGCTCCATACCCGTGCTGGACGGCGCACGATATTGAAGCGAGCTTGTAGTACACCAAAAGCACGCTCCACATCTTTTCTTGCCCCTTCTTGTTTTTTTGCGAACAGCTTGTGCTCATCTATTTGAGCAGACGGTATAGTCTTCACGAATGCAGCCCATTCCGGGTAAATTCCATCGGCAAGGTAGTACCCCGTGTCATAGTGATTTCCGTTGACAGAAAAATGAACTCGAGGAGCTTCACCCTTTATTGCCTCAATGAACAACGGGGACTGGTTGAGTACATTGATGTCATTGTTGGACCCAGCAACACCAAAAAATGCATGCCAAATGCGAAGATCATATGAAGCTACCGCTTCGAGGATAATGGTTGGGGTTCCATAGTCACCGCGGGTAAATTGCCCCTTCCATGCCGTAGGACAATTTTCCCAGCGCCAATGCATGCAGTCAATACTTCCAAGCATTCCAGGAAATCCACGAGACTCTCCAACTTGAAGCAAACGCTCGACATCATCAGTTGTGGGGCGTCGCAGATACTCTTCAAATATCTCAATCACCCCTTGCACAAATTTTTCCAAACAATCCATTGCAGTAGTTTGTGCAACCTTCAAGTACTCATCAAGAGAATCAGCAGCAGTGCCATATGCAAGCATACGGATTGCCGCTGTGCATTTCTGCAATGGCGAGAGCCCTATGCGATGTGTACAATCCTCTCTAAGAGTAAAATAACTAGACCACTCACCTAGAGCGCTCACTATCCGTAGGAAGAGAGGCCGTCTCATCCGAAATCTTCTACGAAACATTGTATCGATTATACGTGGTTGTTCTCGCAAAATAATCACCACAAGTGGTTATGAGCCCTCCATGGTCCTTTTGATGTACCTCCTTCGGCCGGTTTGACGCCTAGATGGACCATCATCGAAATTGGCCTTGATATTGGCTTCAAGACGCCGAGAGAAAGAGGCAAGTACATTTTGCTCGACAAGAAACTCTTCTAAAGGATATATATCGGCTGGGTCTACAGAATCATCGGATTCGTCGGACATGTTTGAAGGGGGAGAAAGAGAGAAGTTCTTCTGGAATGTAGGTGAGGATAGAATTGTTCTATTAGACTGCATATATATATAGAGAGAGCTGAAGCTCTCATCCTATTTATTGTCTTGGGACTGGTTTATTGACTGGAATTAATGGATTAATGGTTGTTGGCTGCATGTTAACTTGGAACTATTCATTGTCTTGGGACTGTTCTATTGACTGCATGTATTTCTGGTGGTATTTATTGTCTTGGGACTGGTTTTTGACCATGGACAAAACTCATGTACAGACTGAAATTAGTCCAGTGGAAAACCATGGACAGAACTCATGATAATAACAAACTTTGGAGCTAACTACAATAATAAGATTAGGGTGGTTTTTTAGCAAAACTATACAACATCCAGCAAATATAATATAACAAAACTACACTAGATTCATTGAAAACGTACAGCAAGAAGGCCTGATAATTTCCTATATGGTAAGGAATTACAGCAAGAAGGCCTTCAATGAAAACGTACCTCAATTCTTGTTGCCAAATAATTTCTCCTCATCATCTTCAATCCTATCACATGCTCAGCCTTCATATCATCTGACATGTCCTTAGTATTCATGTTCATCAAAGACTTGTATGTTTCTAGCATGGTAGTATCCCTCTTCATCCTCGCTGCCTCGGCCTTTGCATCAGAAACAGGCTGTTGGGTCGCTATAAACTCTTCATGGCGTTTTTGACTTGTAGCTTGCAAATCCATGTATTTCTTCAGATCCTCTTGCAAGCTAGTGTCATTAACATTGCCCTTGCCTTTAGCATTGCGTTCTTTCTTAGCCCGTTTTGTCCCTATCGGCCTTTCTTCATCATCATTATCAACAGTGACAACACTCTCTTGAACCCCCTCTCCATCCAACTTTCTTTTCTTTGCCTTCTCACATTCATCCAAGACTCCATTCCACTTGGGTTGTCCATGAAGAACTTTCCAGCAGTGCATCACTGTAAATGTTTCTTTGTTGTCTTCCTTATAAAATTTCAACGCCATGTCTTTCAACATGTCATCTGATTGACCGCTAACATAAATCGATTTGGCTTTTTTCCAAGCAGCACAATATAATGCAACCCATCTCTTGATTCTTACAAAACGGTCTTTCAGATGTTTGGCTTCTCTTCTCCTATTTATATGTGTGGTGACATTGTAGACTGCAAGTACATCTATCCAATACTTATCATTTTTCTTGTTGTTTCCATTAATTGGATCATTAGAATTATTCAACCACGCACTCGCCTAGCACACAAGAGCACAGTTCAAAAGCATGATATTGTTATGACAAATCATTTTTCATGCCATGCAGAAATCATAAATAAATTAGCTCCTACCAATCTATGTGTTTACTTACCAATCGCACATCCTCCTCTTCTGTCCATGGCAGGCGCTTTGCAGTCCTAACATCATCCACTTTTTTCATGTTCACAACAGATTCTGAACCAGGTACAGGAAAATTCTCTTTGCGAATAGGTGGCCTAGGTGTTGGGGGCAATCCATTTTCGATCAAGCTTACAAAACCACCAAAGTGGCGATCGCATCTAATCCAAAGATCAACAATTAATATACACAGACAATATGTTCATTCATCCAAAATTTGATTAGAAAAAAAATGCAAACTTACAGCTCAGAGATGCCAGATGTAGCCATTGCATCCATGGCCGAGGTATTGATAGGTGGAGGTGTGGTCCACCATCCTATCGAAGCTTCACCATTTGACGACGAGGCTACCCACCAAGGAGCAGCTGCGTATCCCATGGGCGCCGGCGGTGGAGCTACCTCCCGCTTGGATCGGGAATTCATGGCGATGGCCCAACCGCCGATTAGGGTTCTGGAGAGAGAGAGGTGCAGTCCGTAGATGGGGGAAGGGGAAGGTGAGGCGCTGGTGATGGGGAAGAGGAGGGTGAGGCGCCGACGACAGGGAAGGGGAGGGTAAGGCGCCGGTGATGGGGAAGAGGAGGGTGAGGCGCCGGCGACGGGGAAGAGGAAAGTGAGGCGCCGGCGACGGGGAAGGGGAGGGTGAGGTGCCGGGAAAGGGGAGGGTGAGGCGACGGAGAAGGGGAGGGTGAGGCGACGGGGAAGGGGAGGGTGAGGTGAGGGTGAGGCGGCGGGGAAGGGGAGGGTGAGGGTGAGGCGCCGGTGCCTGGCGGCGGGGAAGGGGAGGGTGAGCGTCGGCGGTTGCGCGGCGGGGAAGGCGAGGATGAGGCGCCGGTGGCGGCTGTGAATGGAGGGAGAAGGCGCCGGTGGGTGGCGATGGGGGAACGGGGGAAGGGCAGGGTCACGCCTTGACCAGATCTGGGAGATGGTGTGCTGGAGATTGGGGAAGGAGGAAGATGGCGCACAGCATATGGAAGGAAGGGGAAAATCCCTTTTTTCGCGCGCAGGAGACGGAGCGGGATGGATTCCCGCGAGAAAAAAATCGGGGAGGAGCACTGGATCTGCTAGCGCCGGGAATAGCCGATAGGCAGGCGTCAAGGAGACGATAGTGGTCTCGTTTTCTGAGCGAGCCCGACGCTTGATCAAGCGCCAGCGTGAGTCTCTCTCCTGCATCTCTTTCCTCCACGTAGGAAATTTGCTGATGGTGGCATGCTTATAGCCTGCTGACATGGCTCCATTGGAGATGCTCTAAGGGAGACGACTAGCTTGACCCTTCATTTCCGGGTTCGCCTTTTCCTTCACCTCGGCGAAGGTCTCAGCGACGCGAACGCGATCCTCGGCCTTGTCCCACTCGCGCTGAAGACGCACCTTCGTCAGCTCCAATCCTTCACCTTGCCCCGCTCCACCAACAGCTCATCCTCCAGCTGCTTCGTCCGCTCTAGGAGCTGATCCCGGTGGGTAGCAAGCTCCGCTTGGATTGCATGGAAGCTACCCCGAAGTCGCAAGACTTCGTCTTCCAGCTGGATCTGCCTCCGCTCGTCCGAAGCACGCAAGCGGATGTTCTCTTCCTCCATCGCGTCAAAGGACTGCAAGTGCGCACGGGATCGCGAGGCAACCTCGCCCGCCATGATGGAGACCTGATGCAAGCGATCCAGTAGTATTTTTTTTTTTTGAAAGGGCCATTACCCAATGCATTTCATTCATTGAAACGATAACACAATCTTACACTGCAGTTCCTGAAAAAAATGAAGAAAATACATTCCCATTCTCCAGGAGCCTAACAGCTAAGAGTCCAATACTTCCAATCCACGCCGCCGGTGGACGCCGAGACTGGAGCAAGCAGATCCGGCTGACACCGTCGCCGAAAATGCCACTTTCTGCCTTTACCTCGCACAGGTTTGAGACGGTGAATCGCCCATCGAGCCACAGTCCCAGGCTAGCTGGGACTTTGCACCCTGATCTGTAGCAAAGGGGCGATTCGACCGAGGCAAACGGCGACGGACACACCGAAGCACCACCACCGCCCAGAAGAACGAGGACAACGGCCTTCAACCACCATCTGCTGCTATCGACTCGGATGCCAGCAACACAAGATCGAAGCCAGGGCAAAAGATCCAACCTCTCCCCTACAACCTTCCACCCCCAATAAGTTGGAGAGGAACACGTACCTCCAGCTCGCATCTCCATAGGGCGCTCCGGTGATCCGGCCACCGTGGATCTGCCGCTGAGGATCATTATTGCCGTCGGAGCAGTGAAGACACCCAGCGCAAAAGCCCTATATAGATACTACTAAGTAGTACTATACACACGCCCGACGCGGATTCTTGACCGGAGCCCCCCACCAGTGACCCAGAGGCCATCGGCGCCGAGAGATCCGGCCGGATCCGCGCCGGCGAGCAGATCTCGCTAAGTCGCCTCTGCTCTGTCCTGTAGCGTGGGGAAAGCAGGTGGTTAATTGGTCACGGGCCGTGCCGACTGTTTTAGCACAACTACAAGGAGGATGGCCCTCAGAAAGGGCGACGCAAAGGAAAAATTAAATACGAAACGAAGCCGCGGTACGTTGGCCAGCACATCCCGAGTGCAGTCTAGCACCTCACAGTTGCTGCAGTGCTCGAAGAACAGACTTGCGCTGGAGTTGTAGCTCGCAGAGTGAAGACCGCGGAGCAAGGGAACGGACTCAACGCTAGCCCGAAAATCGCCCCGCTGGAGCGCCTAGGCGTGTGTTTGGTTGGTGGGATGTACAAAAATGGAGCTATCCTATCCTATTCTTTCATGTGTTTGGTTGGTGCAAGAGAACGGATGGGATGGCTCCCATAGAGAAATATTCTTCAAGATGCTACACGAGCCCATCCCATAAAAATGATGGAATGCAGCCATTCCACTTGGGACGTGAGGATGACAGTGGGCCCATTCTTGAAAACTGAGCGGAGCTATCCCATCCTTAAATATTAGGATGGAACTATCCCATCCTTAAAAACTGAAATGGAGTTATTCCATCCCACCTTGCTCTCTAACCAAACACACAATAGAAGTCGGCATCGCCTCAACTACAGTGCGCGTGGTGCTGGGATATCGACGCCGTCGTGGCAAAGTGAATATGGAGGCTAGCTGCTGACTGCTGTCTGCCCTCCAGTGTTCTTAATTGCGCGTGTAAAAAGGACACACACGTACACATATATTTGTGCGTGTGATCCATGTGAGGGTGTCGCGGCCCGTGCATGCGCTAGCGTTCTTTACAGCTTATTTACTTATATTTATCTATAGTCTGTTTCTTTCGGTGTTTACGTTTGCGTTTGCGTTTGCTTATAAGCCGAAAATTTGTTATTTTCGTACAAGCCAAACGCTGTGACGTTTGGTAGCCAATTTTTGTAGGTCTTATAATTTCTTCTCAAAGCTCTTAAACCATTTTTTCTATAATTTTTTGATCCCTCGGATGTCCTTATCGAGGAGCTACAAATTTTCAGCTTATAAGCAAACGCAACCGCAACCGCTGAAAGAAACAGGCTCCTAGTAGTACTTATTTGTTTCTCTCCAGTTTAAAAACACAGATGCGATGCTTTAGAAACTCAGAGCTCTAAAAAAAAGTCAAACAAAGTATGCTGAACTTTCCGAGCCACTTTAGAACCTTTTAAAATTTATCTTATTAGTAAATAATCAGATCAATAAATCACATCAGACAAAAAAAAAATCCATAAAAACTTGCTGACGGCCTGACATGCCATCCAGCCCAAAAAACCGAGGTGCCCCTGGTAGCGGTTTTTGCACCTCGGTTTTTTGCAGCTTCCGACAAAAACCGTAGGAAAAAATAAAGTTTAAAGTTGTCGAAACCAAAAGGTTGGGACGAATTTCAATCACAACCGAATTTTAACTAGCCAACACAAAATTTGACTTGCTAAATTCGAATAATGCATTAGCCGCGCTGGGAGGAGGGCGGGGGCGGCCATTTTCGGCGCCCGAGCCGAGCGTGTGCATGCATGCAGCATGGGACCAGCACGAAGCTGGAGACATGCAATGGGCTGCTCACCTTCGTTGCATCGGTGCAGCCCAGCGGCACATGCAACGTGCAACGGCGCTAAAACATGCTCTGGGGTAGGATTTTTTCCTTGTTTTGCAATTGTGCACTTCTCCCATTTCTATGAAGAAGCAGTGTCCCACGCATTTGCGCGGCTAGATTCTATGAAATTTAAAAGACCTTGTATGGTTGTAAGGTCTAATAGTTCATCTCCAATAGGATGGATAATTCTTTTCATATATGTAGCCATATAGACTGTGATAAGCTCTAATATTGTCAAGTCTAATTTGAAAGACATATTAATAGCTCCAATCTCAATAGAAGTGAACTTCCGCTTTAGTTATCTCGACTAATTTCTCATTAGTCTTCGTGTTATCTTTTGTTGATGTTGGCACCGATTCGCTTGGCTACCTACGACTCTAGCACCTAGTTCATATCCTTTAGCCCGCATACAAGATGGCTCTGTTGGCTCCTATTTTAATAATATAATAGGTAGATAGTTGAATTACTTTTATTTAAATTTTTTATTGCATTTTTATTATAGTAGATATAGATTCATTTTACTTTATTTTTCATTTTAATTTTAGTTATTCTCATATATATTGCATATATGTCGTGGCAAGCTTTAATACATTTAATTTCAGTTCTTTACACACACATATATATAGGTAAACTCTAATGTAATCAAGTTTAATTTCAAAGATATATTAATAACTCTAATCTAGTAAGATGTACATCATTATATCCAATACTACCGTTGTAGTTATCTCGGTCTTTACCTTCTCATTGGTCTCCATGTTACTTTGATGCTGGCACTGACTCGCCTTGCGAGCTATGACTCTATTTTAATAATACAATAGGCAGGTAAATAAATTATTTTTTATTTCAATTTTCTGTATTTTATTAGATATATACTCCTTTTCTATAATTTTCATTTTAATTTTAGTTGTTTTTATTTTATTTGGTATGGACTATTTTTTCTAGTCTTGTAGTTGATATGAAAAATTTTTATTATTTGTATTCTAAAATTTAGTTGGTTTACTATTTTAATGTATTATATATGAACTCACTCTTTTTCTATAATTTTTAATTTTATTTGATATGGACTATTTTGTAGTCTTGTAGTTGACATGGGCTTTTTTTATTATTTTTATTCCAAAATTTATTTGTTTTATTATTTTAATGTATTATATATGAACTCGTTTTCATGTCTTGTAATATTTTAATGTATTATTATTTTAATGTTCTATCATCTCTATCACGCTCAGATGGTGAGAAATATACAGCGGTCCATAGACACGATGCAATTCGTGATCACACTCCGCTAGCCCTGAGGCTGAGCCACTAGCACTACAACTACTTCCACCCCCCTTCCACCTTGACGGCGAGACGAGGCGGAGGCGAAGCACTCGCGGAGGTTCGTACGTGCGTGCTTTGTTCGCGTGGATCCCCCCAATCCCTAGTGCTAACCCAAACTATGTCCAACGCATGAGTAGAGGGCCTACAGATCGTGGGGTGGGCGGAGCACGCATGGCCTCTTCCTAGGTTCATGCGCACGCGCTCTTCACGCGGATCCCCGATCCCTAACGCTAACCCTAGCTATGTCCAATGCAGGAGGAGGATATCCTACTAGCGGCATGGTGGTGGTGGTTGTTAGGATTAATCTTGATAAGTTCAATGAGTCCGTTTCGTGTTAGAGTAGAATTGAGTTCGTATATGAGTTGGAGTTGTATTAGAGATAAAATTTACTTTTATACGTGTAAGAGTCCTAGTTGGTTTCATGTAATCTGCTAGTATAAATAAAGGGCCAGGGGTTAGAGAAAAGGTGCGACGGTTGGAGGCACCACCAAAATATTTCTCCCGTGATTTTCTCAGCGTATTGCTGGATTGGCGTCGCTGCGTGTGTCTTTGTTCGCGACGCATGACCGCTTCGGCTGCTAGGAGCATCAAGTATGACGTCTTCGCGTATACGCGTGTATATGGATGTTACATGAGTTTGCGTTGCATGCTGCTGCGTTGATCGAAGGGTGACGATGCGTGCGTACACATGTTGTCTATGTGCACGGGGTGTTGCCATTGTGACCTTGGGAGACTGTAGATCGATCCTAGAGTTCCAACAATAGGTATCAGAGCGAGGTTGTGAAGATGGACATCGTTGCTACGCCGCGGTGAACTGGACGCATGTGCCAGGTGGGCACATTCGTCGCCGCGGCGTGATAAAAGAGGCCAGGAGGGTCTCAGATGCTAACGATAGGCGCGTTAGGCACATGTGCCCGGTGGGCACGTTTGTCGTGCGCCGTTGCTGAGATTGGACCAGGCGACGACCGTTGCTGAGATTGGACCAGGCGACGAACGACCTGGAGAGACTCGGCGTGTTAGGCTGTAGCCATGGAGCGGAACTTCACGAGGATGGACGCCGAGGTGCAACGGTTGCGGAGACGGTTGCCGGTGCGAAGCAGGGCGACGACGTACGGCTGCCGGTGTGGTACGCATCAAGGCGATGGTGCTCGACCGGCTTGGCGGCAAAGGCCAGCATCGCTTGCGGCTTCACGAAGGAGCGTTGCAGATCGATGGGCAATGACCGTCTTGTTCATGCATGGAAGTAGCAGACAACGAGAGCGTGTGCATGCATGCAAACATTGCTTTGTGTTCATGGAAGGGGAGTTGAGCAGCATGAGAGGATGGCATGTGGCTATCTGCATGTTGTGTCGTGCATTTGGTCAAGACGAGACAAGATGGCATTGGAGGCTATCTACGTGTTTCGTCTAGGGCTTCCAAGGTTGTGAGTTCTCGTATAGTTTTGTCTACGAGAAGTTGAAGCATTTGCTGAAGATAAGCGGCATTGCTTTGAAATTGGATTCGACGAGTTGAGTCCAGGATGTTGAAAAGTTGAGATGCCATTCTGAAGTCGAGTTCAAGGAAAGGTTGGCTTCAACGAGTTGTGTCTAAGACGTTGAGGAGATGTGACGCCGTCTTGAAGTTGAGTTAGATGAGTTGGTTTCGATGAGTTGTGACCAGCGCGTTGAGTAGCTGTTTAGTTGAGCATGTCGTAGTTGTGTCCGACTGGTTCAAAAAGTTAGAGTATCAAGATTAAGGGGGAGATTGTTAGGATTAATCTTGATAAGTTCAATGAGTCCGTTTCGTGTTAGAGTAGAATTGAGTTCGTATATGAGTTGGAGTTGTATTAGAGATAAAGTTTACTTTTATACATGTAAGAGTCCTAGTCGGTTTCATGCAATCTGCTAGTATAAATAAAGGGTCAGGGGCCAGAGAAAAGGTGCGACGGTTAAACGCACCACCAAAATATTTCTCCCGTGATTTTCTCAGCGTATTGCTGGATTGGCGTACGCGTGTGTGCTGTTCGCACGTCCAGCCGCTCGGTTGCTAGGAGCATCAAATACGTCTGACGTCTTCGCGTATAGGCGTGTATATGGATGATACATGAGTTTGCGTTGCATTCTGCTGCGTTGATCCAAGGGTGACGATGCGTGCGTACACATGTTGTCCATGTGCACGCGGTGTCACCATTGTGACCTTGGGAGACTAGATCAATCCTAGAGTTCCAACAGTGGTTGAGGCGATGGCGGCGGCTCGCAGTGGCGGGGATGAGCGGCCGTCGCAGCTAGGGATGTAATCGGATCGGATACGGTCGGATATTGTTCATCCCGTATCCGTATCCATATTTTTTATCGGATACGAAGTTGGATACGAATGGTGTCGGATGTGAATACGAATGTGAATAATACCGGATACTATCACTTACGAATACGAAGCGAATACAAACCGGATTCAATACGGGTACGAATATTTTTAGCCGGATAATACACGAAAATATAGATAATTTATTGTACATGTAACATACTGAATGGTAGATTACTTATGAGTTATGAATAATTATTGACAAAATGTGAAGAAAATAGTTTTATTTATGTTTTTATTTGTTATGATTTATGACAAAATGTGAAGAAAATAATTATTGACAGACCGGATTGGGGATTTTATGTTTTTGGTTTTGGGTCTACCGCGTGGCAGTGTCGCATTGCCTTTAGTTTTGGCCCGGTGCCACTGGACAAGCCGGGAAGTATGAAACACGCGGTAAATTTTTGGTTTGGCACTGCACTGGCGCTGTGGTGCACTTGGCGTTGGCACTTTGGCAGTGGCACTTGGTAGAATGGCTGGTACTTGGCACTTGGCAGTTGGCACTGGTACTGGTAGAGTACCAAGAGTGCTATTGGTACACTGCTACTAGTGCCTCTAGAGTCCAGACTCTGGTGACTGGTGCTCTTTGATTGGAGAGTTACAGACTCAGAGTCTTGGAGAAGTCTTTAAAGTTTTCGGATAATATTCATATTTTATATCTGGATATTATCCGATTATAAACTCGGATATTCCTATATCCGTCGGATAATTACTATCCGTATCTGTATCCTTATCCGAGACAACTATCCTTATCCGTATCCATATCCTGGAAATTCTTCGAATATCCGAAAAACTATTCAAATCGCTATTCGAATTGATTCGGTTGGTCGATCGGTCGGAAAATATCCGTTCCAGTTGCACCCCTAGTCGCAGCATGGCGGGCTGAACAAGCGCGGGTTGAGGGGCATGGCCATGGCGACGATCTCCATGAGGTGTTCGACAACGAGGTGCCATCCACTCGCTGAACAGCGTCGCGCCCATCCTGCGCGTCGCCGCTGAGATCGAGCCTGAGAAGCCCGGCGTCGCATACCTCTGTACGCTCCGCCGCGCAAGCATTTTTGTGCTTTCTTTGAGGGATTTTTGGGGTGCTTTTTTGGCACAGTTTGTTGCATTTGGTGTTTGGAACGAAACAAGCAACTCGTAATGGTTTTTTTGAGGTCAGCAAAAATCGCACGGCATCCTTGTAGTTGAGAACTTGGGATGTTCTATGCTCGTAATTTTCAAAAGTTTATGCTGAAATTTCTCAGTGCGTGTTTTGGCTCGTGGTTGTTTTGATCGTTACGAGGCATGTGCTCTAACATGGCTGTATTAGATTTCGGACTTGAAGTTTTTCCCATAGTTTAGTAGTTTCACTCCCCTTTGCATGCGATGTTCATGTATATCGGATTAAAAAAAAAGATTAGATATAATTGATGCAATTTCGAAACACTCTCTCCTATTGTTTGAATTTTGAGTTTGAAATCATTTTCGGTTACCACAGGTCAGTTTCACGCTTTTGATGATGAGGAGCACCAAGACCAGAACTGAGTTTCATAGAGCTAATTATCTGAGGCCAGAACTGCATCATCCGTGGCATCCGGCAGTTCAAAACTTCGACTCTGGTAGAGAAGGTGAGACACGTCTCTATATCGTTTGTATGATCACTACTAGAGAAATGGTCTTTCATATCGGCACATCAGTACCGGTTATACATGAACCGGGACTAACAGTTACATCAGTCCCGGTTCAACGGTCTACGGGTCCGGGGAACATCAGTATGAGCTGAAGACACCAACCGGTACTAATTTTCTAACTTCCATGCCGGTTGGTTACATCAACCGGTACTAAGCAGGCTAGCTGGCCTGGGTCTGCTTAGTACCGGTTGGTTACACCAACCTGTACCGGGAAAGAGGAGGTTCAAATAGAGCATCGGTACTAAGCAGCCTTATTTGAACCTCCTCTTCCCCGCCTCCTTGGCTAGCCCCACACTCTTCTTCTTCCTCCCACCTCGGCTTCAGTTCATCCCTGGTTTTCTTCAGTTCCTAAACTTTTGCAGTTCCTTGGTTTTTCTTCCATTCATTATAACTTGTTTTTATTGATTTCGCATTGGATTTTGCAGTTCTGCATTGGAATTTGCTTTGTGTGTTTAATCACATTTGACTACATTAGAATTTGCCATATGTTTAATGGATCTGATCTTCTATCTTCCCCTCACCTATATTTCCCCCTCCATCCACACGGAGAACAATACCGCACCATTTCGATCCCCTTCTCTCCTTTGCCACCGCCACTAGCCGCACTGCATCCCCTCCGCCATGGTTTGCCACCTCAAGACCTGCAGGGCGACTTGCAATCCCCATCCTCCGCCGCAACCTCCCGCCGCCAGCGTAGGCCCATCCACCTCCTCCACCGCCAGAGCAGGTCCGTCCACCTCCTCTGCCACAACCGCTCGCGCCGCCCCACCCACCTCCTCCGTCGCAACCTCGCGCGCCGCCCCGCTCACCTCCGTTGCAACCTCCGGCACCAACCTGGAGGAGGCATGGAGGGCCTTTGACCACCGGCGCCCCATCTACTACCCGCCACCATATCAACCTCGCAGCTGGGAGGAACTGGCCTCGCTGCCGCCGCCGCTGTTGCCACCACCAAGCTTCCAGGATCGGATGCACATGGAGGTGGGGATCCCACGCCGCGTGCACCGCCTCGTCCTCCCTCCTGCGCCTTGTCCTCTGCCCGATGATGACGAAATCGATTGGGAGGCGCTGATGGCGGAGGATGATGACTAAAATATAGCTATTATATATGTATGTATATATGTTATTTAATTATGTGATGTAGTGGATCAGTGTTAGTTATTATGTATGTAGGTTGTTTAATTATGTGATGTAGTGGATCAGTGTTACTATTATGTGATGAATTATTTTATGATGGAATGGGATCAGTGTTTAATTATGTGATGTCCTTAAGTATGAATTATTTGTATCAGTGTATGATGGATGATGAAATGGTTATTTGTAAGTGATGATGATCTGTACAAATGTTCATCAAATGAGTTATGGTGAAATGGTAATTTATGCAATAAATTGGTGATATGTGCAAATGTTCATCAAATGAGTTATGATTCGGTGTTAGTCTTTTTCTTCAATTTGAAATGGTGATCTGTGCAATGAATTGGTGATATGTGCAAATACCGATTTGCATTGAAATAGTGATTTGGGTGTCCCACCAGTACCGGTTCATAACATGGGCCGGTACAGCAACCCCCGGACAGAAATGGCCTTCCATAACATAGACCGAGGGGAATATCAGTACCGGCTGAAGAAACCAACCGGTACTGATTCTCTAACAACAGTACTGGTTGGTTACACCAACCAAAACTCGGCCTGCTTAATACCGGTTGGCTACACCAACCGGTACCGATGTTAGAGCATCAGTACAGGTTGGTTTCTTAAACCGGTACTAAGCAGCCTTATTTGAACCTTTTTAAACCCAAGTCACCAGAGAAGAAGGTTCAGCCTGATACGGAAGAATTTCTAAAAGGCTTGAGGACAGTGAAAAATTTGAAGGACAAAAAGGAAAAACCTCGTGTATCTGACTACGAGCGCACATTGGTCAAGGAAAGGTCCAAGAAGAAGACGTCAAAGGAGACGACATCATCAACTGATCAGAAGGCCAAGGAGATGCAAATATTCATCAAAGAAACTGGTCTGCACCCAGATCAAATATTAGGCGATATGCAGATTGAAGCTGCACAAGTCAGATGGCAATTTACACCGAGCGCTTCCTTGGTCAGGCGTGAGGAGTTTGGCCAGCTACCAACTAGGATGCGTCAATTCCATGAATGGTACCTGAATGGTTCAAGCATGGCCTAGCGTCATTTGCCGTTAAGTACAAGGAAGAACATTTTTTTCACAGCGACAGTGAATTTTATGTCGAATGGCCAGTAATGTAATAGCTATACCAGTCAGACGCCATCGACGTGTCCATGTTGAGTTGCTGGACTCTGTAAGTGTCTTATTTAATTGCAAAAATCCACCGTGCGGGCCCTTACACTATACTAACTTGCAAACTTAACTAATTTCTTCTTATGTAGAATGGAGATACAAAGATGCAAAAGAAAGAGTATTTTCAACACAGGCTTCCTTGACCCTTTAGTTATTAATGAGACGACTGTTCAACTATCTCCTGCCGATACAGAGACCAACATATATAGAGGGGCTAATAGGTCAAAAATATAGTCAAAGATACTTTTATCCTACAACTTTGAGTAAGTGTTTTCGTACCGCCTCGTTCTAATCTTTTTCCATAACACGATGTTAGAACTAATTAGTTACCTACGTTGCCATATATATGTACAGCTTTCACTAGATTCTTCTCATTATCGAGCTAGATGGTAGCATGATCACAGTTATGGACTTGCTGAGGAGACCAGTTGAAAAGTACCAAAACTTAATCGATATGCTCAACTGGTATTCTTGTTCTTTCCATTATTGTGCTAGTTCTACTGCATTTTAAACAAATTCTAATCATGTTCAATTCGCAATCATGTGTGTAGTGCATTCGCACGGTTCCGTACTGAAATTGTGGACGAATTCAACGAGGAATTCGATATTACACTTGCCTCTCGAGTATGTATGCCATCATGGTAGCTTTTGAGTTAGTTAACTTCATTTCTATGCATCCATTTCACGCTTTTAGCTTTTTTCACCATAGATCTAGCGTCAGCCGTCGGGCACCAATATATGCAGCTACTATGTGTGCCATATTATGCACATCCTGACCGGAGGTTCTAGGGACTTCTAAGGTTCGTCCGATTTCTCGTCTGCGAAAGTGAGAGCGATCTAAGAACAACTTGTCGGCTGGATTTACGATGAGGTCGTAAATCCAAGAGGCCAGTTTCACGATCCAGCGGCAAATAGGTGGGGCCCTTCGATAAAGACCAGTGAATTGTCAGGGTCGATATTTACGGCTACCAAGAGCGATGCACATAAAAGATCATGATGAATGTTCTGTAATTAAAGTTGTAATGAATGTTAGTGAACTGTATATGTGTACTATATAGGCACGATTGATTCATTGTAATACCTAATAGTTGTAATTAAAGTTGTTAATAAAAGTTCTGTGATTTAATTATGAGTTAATTATGCATGATTGATTATATGTGCTTTAATTAATTGTGACTTAGCACACAGATATATATATAATAATATTAGACTTAACACACACAGACACATATATAATATATATTACCTCACACGCATATATATATTATTTATAGCTCAGTAGTGGTTGCCAAGATGCGGTTGGAGGAACCAACCGGATCGATATAACTTTATCAAGATTAGTTGGTGACTCCAACCAAGATCGATCCCAGGCTTCATGACGCGCGGGCTAAAGCCACGTATGGCCTCCAACCGTCTCGATACTATATCGATGCGGGTGAAAACGGATCGATGCCATGGGGCATCAGTCCCGGATGGTCTGTACCGGTTCAAAAACCGGTATTGATGGCCGTTGTGAACCGGTACTGATGGCCACACTACTGTGGATTAGCCCATCACTACCGGTTCCAAACCTGCATCTGTACCGGTTTTGGAACCGGTAGAGGGCAACCGGGAGTGATACTCCAGGGTATCACTACCGGTTCATACAACCGGTAGTGATAGTATTAGAAATGTTTAAAATATGTTAGGAATATATTGGGAGAAGCAGGACTCGAACCCGAGACCTCGTGACTCTAGTCTCACCCTTCTAGCCAACCCAATATCGCGTACTGATATAGATAGAATATGCATTCCTTTTAAACTTTCCAGAAACGAGGCACCACTACTAGTTCGTGACTTACACCGGTAGTAGTGGATAGGTATCACTACCGATTTGTGGCTCAAACCGGTAGTAGTAGTGCCTGAGGCACCACTACCGGTTCATGACTCAAACCCATGGCCCACTGAGGCACCACTACCGGTTCGTGGTTCAAACCGGTAGTGATTCAACTATCACTACCGGTTCGCAGATAACCGGTAGTGATATGCCGGTAGTGATACCCACTTCTCCAGTAGTGCTAGATCTGTAGTAGTGGAAATAGCTAGCGTACGTTTCAATTCACCGATGTTTGCTTGCTGTTTTTTACTTGCCAGTGGCTCTGTTTGACCTGCATGTTTTTGTTGTAAGTTTGCACCCGAGTGATCCAATGCTGTCAAAAACTCATAGAAACTAAATAGGCAATATGCAGTTTAAGCTGTGACTTTTATTAATCTGCCTACTTTTGGCTTCTTGCATTGTACTGTAAACATGAAGTTCTATATGACCGTCGAATTGCATAAATATTAGATTGATCTAATGACCAAATTCGAATGTGATGAAGAAAGAATGCAAACTATTTATTAATCCTACATGCTCATGTAGATAACACACAAATTGCTATTTCAATATAGAATGACGTGCCACGTTCTTCCGTATACCTGCAATGCACATTAACATTTTTTTGGCAAAGACATAAACCTATTTCAGGTTCTGTCATCCTCATGGTTAAACTCAATAGATCAGTAGAAGTATTCATCATTTACACAAATCACTGCTGGCTAGAGTGTAAAATGAGGTAGTTGTACCGTCGTCTTACCTCGACATCTTTTTTGAAAAGGTTAATTGCATACATACTACTATGAAGTATCTATTTCGCAGAAATGTCTTTACAAAATGCGAAATTATTGTCATGTCATTATAAAGTGCGAATCATTTCAAACATAACATTACGACCTTGAAATTACCAAAATGCCCCTTATCTCTTCTTCTTTCCTCTTCTCCAGCAAGCATGGGGGCGAGGCCGGGGGCGGCAGTGTCGAGGAGAGCAGGGGGCGACAGCATCAGGGCGAGCAAGGGTTGGCGGCATCGGGGCGAGCAGATGGCGGCTACGCCGGGTCGAGCAGGGGCCAGAGGGGCTGGGGCGAGCAGGGGGTGGTAGCGTCAGGGCGAGCAGATGGCGGTGGCGTCGGGTTGAGCAAGGGCCGGCGACGTTGGGGCGAGCAGGGATGGTGGCATCGGGGCGAGCAGAGGGCGACGACGCGTTGGGAAATCAGGGCGAGTAGGGGGCGGTGACGCCCCAGGTGAAGTCCACGGTCACGGTAATTGCTCGTTGGAGCCACAGAGCAGGCGAGGAAGGGGCAAAATTGATGATTTGTAGTGCATGAGAAGATTCACCTGAGCACACTGGAGTAGTTGGACAAGATTGAAAATGGCCAGCATGAGATAGCCTTGATGGCAGAGCTCAGACAAGGTTTGGCAATTGCACGGCAGCTGTACGGTGCTACTGGGCTCCAAAGGTTGGTATCTTGCTCATCTTTATTACCTAATGAAGCTTGTGATACCTCAGTTTGGGTTGTGATGGCCCGAGGCGTGCTGGCCATGAGCAGATAGCAAGCTTGTGTGGCGACACTCAAGACCGTGGAGGCGAGAGCCAAAAATGGTGCGCGTGCATGCTCTAGGTTGGCCCATGGTATATGTAGAAGCTACTGGAGGCATGAAATCAAAGTGGGGGCCAATCATACATGATGAATTTCACAAATTTATGGTTTCGGTTGAAATTAGGGAAAACATGGAAATGTGCTCACCGGCGGCGAGAGCGGGGGTTGCGGTGGGTTAGTGAGCTGTTGGGTGGTGTAATGGCGCGAGCCGAGGCAGAGGTTGAGGGAGGGTGGCAGTGGTGGCGGAGCGCCGGAGGAAGTGGGAGAGTGGAGAGAGAGGATGGAGGAGAAAGAAGAAGGCGAGGACATTTTAATCCAAAAGGTTCTGACAACTCTTGAAATGGCATGTTTGAAATGATTTGTACTTTATAATGACAACAATAATTTCAGGTTTTACAATGTCATTTTTGTGAAATCGATACTTAATAATGGTATATACTTCCTCCGGTTCCATAATACTTGTCATTTTAACTTTGTCCTAAGTCAAAGTTTCAAACTTTATCTATAAAAATATTTTGAACTATTTGGATTGGCCACATGAAAATCATACCTTTAGATTCGTCTCGAAAAACACTTTCATAATATTGTAATTTTTGCAAATTCTATATATAAATTGCAATGGAAATTAATAGTCAAAGGTACATTTCGAAGACCATATCAATGTCTAAAACGACAAGTATTTTGAAATCGGAGGGAGTATGCAAATTAACCTTTTTCAAACTGTCAAAGATTAGATAATATTCATGACGGATGTGAATTCCTGACAACCCTGAATTGCAACATCTGCCTTTGAAAGTTGTGCTCAAGAATCCTGGGAAGGTATGCCCAAAAGGATGCCTGACCCTGCCCGCTGCCAGGCAAAACTTACGCTTGAAACCCCGTTGCTCAAGGCCGGGCATGACGTCATGGTGCTCCTTGCCCGGCCCCAGGCAAGGTAGTTCCCTTACGACCAAGACAACATTGGTGATGGTTGTTCGGAGGCCTGTTGCCAGTATTGACGCCACATGGCCACGTCACTAACGTCTTTGGAGTTGTTACCCACGATCTAGGTAGTGTTTTTTTCGGCGTTCGCGTTTGTATTTGCTTATAAGCTGAAAATTTGTTATTTTTGTACAAGTCAAACGCTTTGCCGTTTGATAGCCAATTTTTGTAAGTCTTACTATTTCTGCTCAAAGCTCTCAAAACCATTTTTTATATAATTTTTTGATCCCTCGGATGTCCTTATCGAGGAGCTACAAATTTTCAGCTTAAACGCAACCGCAACCGCAACCGCCGAAAAAAACATTACCCTAGACGTAGGGGTAACCGTAAACGCAAGTGAAGAGCCACATTTATTGTAACTAAATGCTACTAATTACGTGGGTGGGTAGCTAACGTTGTGTTACCGTTAGCTAATCCGGGGCCTTTATATACCCCTTTCTTTCCATTGTAACACACAGGAGAACGATTTTCACACACAGAATCTTGTCATACACTGCACCCTAGAGTGGAGTTGTTATCTCATTCTTGAGAGGCCCAAACATGGATAAATCTTGTGTCTTGGTCATTTCAGTATCCTGATTGCTCATAGCATCCCAGAAGCAACACCTTAGCAAAAATGGGTCTATTTGATCCCTCATTCAAGAAGTAAGCTTGTCGGAGAATTCGTTTCTAATCGTCGACACAAATGATTCAATAGTACCGACTCGCTCAATGCTAAAAACACCTACAGTGTGTTTGGCAAGCATGGGGTTGGTGAAAGAAAATAGGAAGATCGGTGCAGTCTTTGAGTAGCTAAATCTTGTGTCTTTGTCATTTTAGTATCCTGATTGTTCATAGCATCCTGAAAGCAACACCTTAGCAAAAATGCGTCTATTTGATCCTCATTCAAGAAGTAAGCTTGTCGGAGAATTTGTTTCCCAGCCATCGACATAAACAATTCATTAGTACCGACTCGCTCAATGCTAAAAACACCTACAGTGTGTTTGGCAAGCATGGGGTTGGTGAAAGAGAATAGGAAGATGGGTGCCGTCTTTGAGCGACTCTGCACATCAGCACTGCACCTCGAGGTTGGCTCGTAGCACGGTCTACCATTCCGCTAGCGCCTAGGACGCCGACATGGCTGCACAACTGAGCTTAGGTTGTTGCATGCAGGACAATGCGTTCGCTGCTCGATTAGCTTTTTCTGGCCTTGTACTCTTCCTGAAAGTCAAACCTCATTAGTTTGCTAAGCCGACGTTATTGCGGTGGGGTTATGAGTGCCTCCTCCAATAGGAACTTGAGGCAACCATGATCCGTCCTCATGAGGAAGGAATGCCCACAGATAGGACCGCCAATGGCACACCGTCTTGGGTAGCCCGATGAGCTCGCGCTCATAAGCTACCAACTTCAACTTCATGTGCTCGAGGCGTCACATTCCACCATGAAGGGTGACCGTGTTGTTGTAGGATCACCCCGATTGTGCCTCAGGCGTCATATTCCACCATGAAGGGTGCGGGAAAATGGGCATTTGGAGTATTGATGCCATCATGAGTACCTATTTAAGATGAATAAAGGAGTGTTCGACTTTGTTAGTCCATCGAAAATTATTATGATGTATTAAAACCGTCAAGGGCTTGGCTATCACCGCAAAATTCTGGATGAAGCACCTATTGTGGGTTTAGGCACCTATAACCTCTGAACCAGGCTGTCGTCGAGACGCCCCGGACAACAAATTTCGAGGGCACCCCCTAGGGACAGTGAGAGTGTGCCCCTGGGAGGTGATCACAACGAGGGAAGTGCAGGCTAGGAGAGTGAGCCGAAGTTGGGAAGAATGTTATTCCTATTGAGCTTGGTTTACATGGTGTCCTTATAACCCTATTTATATTGTGTGCTACAGTTTTCCTAGGCTGCCCCTGATAGTACAGAATCTCGGGGGTAAGAAGGGGCTTTTCGAGTGCAATCCCCATAGGCCTCTTGTCGAGTGGCTAAAGCAGGGCCTGCCTATCTTTGGTGGCGTGGAGAGCTTCCTTCTGGCCCCCATATTTTGGCCTCGCAGCAAGGATCGAGAGTGCGGCAGCCTTTGTAGTTGCTGTTTCTGGCCTCTGAGGGCCTGTGCAGTTGTTTTGTCTCCTTGCAAAGAGAAAACAACTTCTGATTGGGGCAAAGCATCTTTCAACTCCGTGCGCTCCTTTTGACCATCGTATTTGGTGGAAAAATCTGATAATTCTCCTCTCCTTGAGCTCTAGGGGCCTTGCTCCAAGTACCGTCGAGGGCATATAGGCTTTTGCGCTGAGGTTCGCTTAGGGCTAGATTCTAGGGGCATAGGGCCCAGGCGACTCCTAGACGGATCGAATGCACTGGAATTGGTTCCGAGGGGGTGGGGGTTTGCCCTGGACTTGGCTCCGGGGAGTGTGGGGCCTAGGAGGCTCCCTCACGGAGGTGTGCCCCGGAGTTGGCTCTAGGGATGCAGGGGTCTAGAGGCTCCCTCGTGAAGGTTTGCCCTGAATGTGGCTCCGGGGAGCGCGAGGCCCCGGAGGCTTCCGTGCAGAGATGTGCCTTGGGGTTGGCTCCAAGGAGCGTGGGGCCCGAGAGGCTCCCGCGCAAAGACGTGCCTCGGGGTTGTCTCCGGGGAGCGCAAGGCCCAGGAGGCTCCCCCACTGAGACGTGCTCCGAACCTAGCGCCGGGGAGCGCAGGGCCTAGGAGGCTCCAATGGGGGAGATTTTGGTCCTACCGGCCCTCCTACCGTAGGCGGGCCTCCCTACAACACAGGCCACAGAGGGTGATTCTAAGGGGATCCTGTCATGCTAAAGGAAGGCGCACGAGGAGGGAAGTTGGACTGGAAGTTCCCTCCGCGTGAAAAGAAGACATGTCACCTGATGAAGGACAAGGCGTCATGGTGCCTAATATGCTCCGCCTAGGAGGAGCTACAACTTTTACCAAGAGGAGAGGCGAAGGACAATCATTGGATATATGTGCTGCATCAAGCCAAGACTTCTTTTGCCACACATCGTAGTAGCTTAAGGCCAGCTGCAATCATCTAGTGAAATCCCATCGTTGTCCCTGTCCTTTGGGAAAAGGACATGTGTTGGGACAATAATGTAATCTCATATAAACTTTTTGTCCATTTTCTATTTCACAGCCCTATAAATAGTATCGGTAGTCCATGCAGGATCGCCATGTTCCATCCGCTTTCTTGACCAACAAGACAGGGACGAAAAGGGCAAGCGGTTCACATGAATTGTTCTCTATTTTAACATAGCTTCACACTGCCGCTCTATCTCATCCTTCTAAAGGTACGAGTTCCAATAGGGCTGGACGATGATGGGATTGGTGCCGTTCGACCAACATATCCCTTGATCAGAGATGTGTGGCAGATATAAGCCTTGTGGCTTGGCGAAGATGTCGCCAGAATTTTGTTGAACTTGCTGCATGGTTGGTTCGTCGTCGAGCCATGCCAAGGGACAGAGTAGAGGGAGTGCAGGGGAAGAGGGAGGGCCGGAGGGGTCACCCGAATTGGTGGCCAGGAGAGAGGAGAGAGATTGTGGAGAGAGAGGAAGAAGAAAGAGGCAAGGGGCAAAATGGTCCTCAAATGTGGCCATGTAGGCGTCCGTGCTAGAATGTTGCTTCGAGATCTGGTTAGTGTCACTCCTACAATTTGCTCTATATTATGGGATTTTCACACAACTTTCTCTTGAGAAAATGTTTATTTTAGTGATTTCCTATGGTTATTTATTTTTATTTGCTATGAAAAAACTGTAGGATAATAAGATGATGCCAAGGGTATTAGCGAAAACAGAACAATACCCAGGATAGGCTTCTATGACTTCTAAATATTTATTGATTTCTCCTTTGGGCCTCTCGTGTCCAGTAGTTTTCGGCTATTATTTTTTTCACTGATGTTGTCTTACTATTTTTTAATATCGTAGAACACAGTTACTCTTTCCCTTCATGGGGTTGCTAAAGATGTGCAAAAATTATTAGCAGGTCATTAACCACTTATTGCTTTGGAACCACTGGAAATGTATCCGAGTGGATGTGAGTTCCATAATTGGAATACACAGACAGGTGTTCACAACACCTGACACTGGTACTTTCTATGTTCAGGTTGTTGACGATGGAGATCAACTGGCGTTCGTGTTGGAAGCCAGGTCTGGCTGGTTAAGATGCTACTTTGGAGCTGACATGGTATTTGAGTTAAAACCAGATCAAACTTACACAATGTACACATCTCATGTGATGTACACTACTCTTCCCTTCAAAAGGAATTACCATCAGATATGTGCTGGTGATCTAGGCTAAATGATTATTGGATTATACAAGTTGAGAAAGGCATTTAAAACTCTCCTGCAGCATAAAGGAAAACATGAACCACAAGGCTTCGGAACTACAGTTGGAATTTTCTGTTTGTATCTATGTGAGGGTTTTAAAACAAAACCTATCTTTGATACACTGCATAATGTAATTTTGGATTCAAATGTGAGCCGATTGGAGAAAGAAACAACTTTGATTATTGATACCATCCGAAATTGGAGTGATCAAAGTCGTTATGCAATTAAGTACAATAATTATGTCCACGGAGGTGAAACACCACCATAGTTGTAGTCCAAGATTCCGGTATATAAATTCTATACAAACAGTGTTAGAGAATGTGAGGGTATTGCTATTGGCTGTCTCAAACAATGGCTTATTCAGGCACAAAAGTATGAGATTTAATGTGCATTGGAAAAATATTGATGATGCTGATCAAGAAGTGGATACAAACCCTATGTCCAAGAAATGGTGGATACATGCTAAGTCTAGGATGCACCCAAAGGGCGGTCCAATTGGCGGTATCCGCATCCATATTGATAATGATCTGTTTCCCCATCAGAGCAACAAGGATTGTTCAAATGGAGTGGATCATACACACTTTAAAGTTGTCCCTACAACCTGCAATCATTTTTAGAAAGATGAATGAGTATTTATCAATCAGATCTTAAGTGCAAGAATGATTTTCCTACTCTGTCCTGTCTTCCTTGCCATAAACATGGCATAAACGACCTCCCTAAGATGGTGGAAGGTCTTTGTAACATCAGCAAGACCTATCCTACAAGCATTGCTAACGTAAAAAATCAATGGAACTGCTATGTTGTATCAACATTCTAAAATGAAGGACCAAAGAGAGCTTTGCTCTGAGGTGTACTTCCTCTTCCTTCTTTTTTGACAGATTTTTTGCTCTTCCATATTTTAATAGTGTTGTATGAACCCTTCGTTAAATGTTCAGAATCAACATGGTGTTGTTCTGTTCCATGAATTTTGCATCAAATTCCAATCTTTGTCTTTTTGCCATTGTAGGAACCTTATGGCCAAGAGGGGGGATGAATTGGCCTACTTTTATTTTTTTTGTTCTTTTCTTAATTAATCAAATTAGGGACCCAAGTTATCTAGCAAAGCACTAGTTGTAATTCATGAACTAGGATGTAAAGAAAGCAAATTGCGGAAATTAAAAGTGAGAGCAAAAAGGGACAATACAATTTTTCCCGAGGTTCGGAGACGAACTCCTACTCCTCGTTGAGGCAAACCCTCGACGAACGAGAGCCAGCTCCCTCTTGAGCCTATGCCTCAATCCACTCGTGGTAGCCCTTGCACGGACGAACGGCGAGGTGAACTCCAAACCTCTCACAAGGTGGCGAGTGCTCCCACACGCGACAAGCACCCCACTCCACGGTACCGACACACGGCACTGACCGCCGACACACGGCGGATTTCACCCCTCCAACACACGGAGGCTAAAGAATGAAGAAAGCTTGGAGAAGACCTTCACCTTGGCGAGGGGATCAAGAAGAACACGACCGAAGAATCAATCCCTCACCAAATCCAGCTCATGGAGGCCTAGGAAGCCCTAGATCACCATGGGAGAGCTCTCAACCTAGCTCTAGGATGAACTTGTGGCTAACCTAGCAAATGAAACCCTCAACTCGTTCCCCTCGGGGTAGGGTGGCTATATATAGTCTCCACAAGAGGACAGGCAGAAAACACTAGCGCACGACCGCGAGAGAATGGTACACGGACAGTCCGAGCCATCGAACCGGATAGTCCGGGATTTAGATCTAGGGACACAACTGGAGAAGGAGGACCAAGACCGAGACTACTCTACTGCGGCCGAACTGTCTAGGTGCCGAACCGGACAGTCCGGAGACTGGTCTCCCTACACAGCTCACGAGAGAAATAAACAACAACCTGCCCGAGAACTCCTAAGCAATCCGGACAGTCCGGCCCACTAAGCCGGACGATCCGGCCCGTGCTCCCGCGCGCATTCAGGCCTGACACCAAAGCCGAGAAGTGCCAACTACATTCTGACTATCCTAATTTCAAGCCGGACTGTCCTAGTGTAGTTCACTCCTCTCAGAACTCAATCGGGACTGTCTGAATTAAAATCCGGACGGTCCTAGTGTAGTTTAGTCCTCACTGCCCAGACTCAGAAACCTCCTCACACACTCCTAAGACTAGCACCAGCTCTAGAAAATTTATCTGAAGCTCAAAAACTAACTCTACTACACACTAGGACCAACCAATGTGCTCTCGAGATCCCCTGCAACCAAAGATCAACATCAACTCCAAATTAAAATCATTAGTAAGCCTCTCACACACACAAGACAGTAAAAGAAACTAGCAAATAAAAATCCCTAGTCTTGGTGAGACAATCCGAGCAATTCAATTGGGGGGGTCCGAGAATACCAATAAAGCCCCATTTGAGATTCAAAAATTCATCAATCGCCAAAACTTCAATTAAGCCATGGAAGCTTGATGCTTACAACCATAAATTCAATGTATCTTACTGAACTGGGTCCTACCATTTTGTCGGACAACCCCCTTTTACTTGAGGTGTATAAGAAGATGCTCAATGCTGTTAAAAATTCAACTATTGAATGGTAGGGAACCCATTTGTTCTGTTAGGTCCAAGTTTCGTTGGATTATATTGCTTGCTATAAACCATATTATATATTGCATTGTATATAAGTCTCATTGGGGTGGTAGAGAAGGTCTCTTGCTTGATAAACCAATTAGGAATGTAAAGTCTCCAAAGTTATACTGTGTGCACAATCAATTGTGTTTACCAAATCACATTGGACACAAAGTTTACATGTTTCAAGTAGGTGAGAGTCATGTTCATCAAGATCAACAATGTCACAATCTAGAATCATATCATGTTTAGCATCGGTGTTACATTGAGTAAGAAGTAAACCATGATGATTCTCTAAAATTTATTATTTTTTAATCAAAGTTTCATACTCACTAGTCATGGAAGCATGCAATTTTTAAGAGTTTTAAACTTTGACTTCACTTTTGAAAGAGCATAATTAAGATCATCAACCAAGCTAACAAGCTCATCATAAGAATGATATAAATTTCTTACATTATCCTGCTTAACCATAAGGGAATTACCATCAGGTATGTATATCTTATGTGATGTACACTACTCTTCCCTTCAAAGGGATTTACTATCAGATATGTGCTGGTCATCTAGGCTCACTGATTATTGGATTATACACGTTGAGAAAGGCATTTAAAACTCTCCTGCAGCATAAAGGAAGACATGAACAACAAGGCTTCAGAACTGCAGTAGGAATTTCCTGCTTGTATCTTTGTGACGGTTTTAAAACAAAACCTATCTATGATACTCTGCCTAATGCAATTTTGGATTCAAGTGTGAGCCGATTGGAGAAAGAAACACCTTTGATAAATGATATCATTCGAAATTGGAGTGATCATAGTCGTTATGCAATGAAGTCCATTAATTGTGTCCATGGAGGTGAAACACCACCGAAGCAGAAGTCTATGATTCCGATTTATAAATTCTATACAATCGGTGTTAGAGAATGTGAGGGTATTGCCCTTGGATGTCTCGAACAATGGCTTATTCAAGCACAAAAGTCTGGGATTTAATGTAGATTGGAAAAATGTTGATGATACTGATTAAGAAGTGGATACACACCCTAAGTCCAAGAAATGGTGGATACATGCTAAGTCCAGGGTGCACCCAAGGGGCGGTCCAATTGGCAGTATCCCCATCCACATTGATAAAGGTCTGGTTCATTATCAGAGAAACAAGGATTGTTCAAATGGAGTGGATCATACACGCTTAAAGTTGAACCTACAACCTGCTATCATTTTGAGAAATGAAGAATGAGTACTGATCAATCAGATCTTACGTGAAAGAATGATTTTCCTACTCTATCCTGTCTTCCTTGCCATAAACATGGCATAAACGACCTGCGTAAGATGGTGGAAGGTCTTTGTAACATCAGCAAGACCTATCCTACAAGCATTGCTGACGTAGAAATCAATGGAACTGCTAAGTTGTATCGATATTCTAAAATAAAGGACCAAAGAGAGCTTTGCTCTGAGGTATACTTCCTCTTCCTTCATTTCCGACACATTTTTTGCCCTTCCATATGTTAGTAGTGTTGTATGAACCCTTTGTTACATGTTCAGAATCATCATGGCGTTGTGCTATTCCATGAATTTGACATCAAATCCTAATCTTTGTCTGTTTGCCATCAATTGAATGTATCCTACTGGACAGGGTCCTACCATTCTATCGGACAACCTACTTTTATTTGAGATGTATAAGAAGAAGCTCAGTGCCATTAAAAATTCAACTGTTCATTGGTAAGGAATCCATTTGTTCTGTTAGGTCCATGTTTCTTTGGATGCTATAAACCATTGCTTGCTAGAGAAGGTCCCTTGCTTGACAAACTAATTAGAAATGTGAAGTGTCCAAAGTTATACTGTGTGCACCATCAATTATGTTTACCAAATCACATTGGATGCAAGGTTTACATGATTCAAGTAGATGAGAGTCATGTTCATCAAGATCAACAATGTCACAATCTAGAATCACATCATGTTTAGCATTGGTGTTATATTGAGCAAAAGTAACCCATGATCATTCTCTGAAATTTTATATTTTTTAATTAAAATTTCATACTGATTAGTCATGGTAGCATGCATTTTTTAAGAGTTTTAAACTTTGACTTCTCTTTAAATACAGCATAATTAAGATCATCAACCAAGGTAATAAGCTCAACATAAGAATGTTATAAATTTGTTACATTGTCTTCCTTAACTATAAGGGAATTACCATTAGATATGTATACCTCATGTGATGTACACTACTCTTCCCTTCAAAGGGACTTACTATCAGATATGTGTTGGTGATCCAGGCTCAATGATTATTAGATTATACAAGTAGAGAAAGGCATTTAAAACTCTCCTACAGCATAAAGGAAGACATGAACCACAAGGCTTCAGAACTACAGTTGGAATTTTCTTCTTGTATCTACGTGAGGGTTTGTTTTAAAACAAAACCTGTCTATGATAATCAGCGTAATTCAATTTTGGATTCTAATGTGAGCCTATTGGAGAAAGAAACACCTTTGATAAATGATATCATCCGATATTGAAGTGATCATAGTCGTTATGCAATGAAGCACATTAATTGTGTCTATGAAGGTGAATCACCACCGAAGCTGAAGTCCATGATTCCAGTTTATAAATTTTATGCAATCGGTGTTAGAGAATGTGAGGGTATTGCTCTTCGATGTCTTAAACGATGGCTTATTCAGGCACAAAAGTTTGGGATTTAATGTACAGAGGGAAAATGTTGATGATGCTGATCAAGAAGAGGATACACACCTTAAGTCCAAGAAACGGTGGATACATGCCAAGTCCAGGGTGCACCCAAAGGGCGGTCCAATTAGCGGTATCCCCATCCACATTGATAATGATTTGTTTCGCCATCACAGAAACAATGATTGTTCAAATGGAGTGGACCATATACGCTTTAAAGTTGAACCTACAACCTGCTATCATTTCAGAAAAGAAGAATGAGTATTGATCAATCAAATCTTAAGTGCAAGAATGATTTTTCTACTCTGTCCTATTTTCCTTGCCATAAACATGGCATAAATGAGCTCCCTAAGATGGTGAAAGGTCTATGTAACATCAGCAAGACCTATCCTACAAGCATTGCTGACGTAGAAATCAATTGAACTTCTAAGTTGTATCGACATTCTAAATGACGGACCAATGAGAGCTTTGCTCTTAGACTTCCTCTTCCTTCATTTCTGACAGATTTTTTGCTCTTCCATATTTTAGTAGTGTTGTATGAACCCTTTGTTACATGTTCAGAATCAACATGGGTTGTGCCGTTCCATGAATTTTGCATCAAATCTTAATATTTTTCTATTTGCCATCAATTGAATGTATCTTACTAGAAAGGGTCGTACCATTCTATAAGACAACCCCCCATTTACTTGAGTGTATAGGAAGAAGCTTAATGCTGTTAAAAATTCAACTGTTCAATGGTAGGGAACCCATTTGTTCTGTTAGCTTGAAGTTTCTTTGGATTATATTGCTTGCTATAAACCATATTATATATTGCACTGTATATAGGTCTCAATAGGGTGCTAGAGAAGGTCCCTTGCTTGATAAACCAATTAGGAATGTGAAGTGTCCAAAGTTATATGGTGTGCAACATCAATTGTGTTTACCAAATCACATTGAACACAAAGTTTACATGATTCAAGTAGATGAGAGTCATGTTAATCAAGATCAACAATATCACAATCTATACTCACATCATGATTAGTATTGGTGTTACATTAAGCAAGCAGGAAACCATGATCATTATCTAAAATTTTATATTTTTTAATCAAAGTTTCATACTCATTAGTCATGGTGGCATGTATTTTTTAAGAGTTTTAAACTTTGACTTCTCTTTTGATAGAGCATAAATATGATCATCAACCAAGGTAAAAAGCTCATTATAATATTGATGTAAATTTATTACATTGTCCGCCTTAACCATAATGGAATTTCCATCGGATATGTATATCTCATGTGATGTACACTACTCTTCCCTTCAAAAGGGAATTACTATCAGATATGCGCTAGTGATCCAGGCTCAATGATTATTGGATTATGCACGTTGAGAAAGGCATTTAAAACTCTCCTGCAGCATAAAGGAAGATATGAACCACAAGGCTTAAGAATTGCGGTTGGAATTTTCTACTTGTATCTATGTGAGGGTCTAAAACAAAACCTGTCTATGATACTCTGCGTAATGCAATTTTGGATTCAAGTATGAGCCGATTGGACAAAGAAACACCTTTGATAAATGATATCATCCAAAATTAAAGTGATCATAGTCGTAATGCAATGAAGTACATTAATTGTGTCCATGGAGGTGAAACACCACCGAAGCTGAAGTCCATGATTCCGGTATATAAATTCTGTACAATCGGTGTTAGAGAGTGTGACTATATTGCTCTTGGATGTCTCACATGATGGCTTATTTAGGCACGAAAGTCTAGGATTTAATGTGCATTGGGAAAATGTTGATGATGCTGATCAAGAAGTGGGTACACACCTTAGTCCAAGAAATGGTGGATACATGCTAAGTCCAAGGTGCACCCAAAGGAAGGTCCAATTGGCGGTATCCCCATCCACATTGATAATGATTCGTTTCATCATCAGAGAGACAAGGATTGTCCAAATGGAGTAGATCATACATACTTTAAAGTTGAACCTACAACCTACTATAATTTTTAGAAAAGAGGAATGAGTACTGTTCAATCAGATCTTAAGTGCAAGAATGATTTTCCTACTCTGTCCTGTCTTCCTTGCCATAAACATGGAATAAACGACCTCCCTAAGATGGTGGAAGGTCTTTGTGACATCAGCAAAACCTATCCTACAAGCATTGCTGATTGAACATAGTCGTTATGCGATGAAGTACATTAATTGTGTCCATGGAGGTGAAACACCACCGAAGCTGATGTCCATGATTCCGGTATATAAATTCCATACAATCGGTGTTAGAGAATCTAAGGGTATTGCTCTCAAATGTCTCAAACGATGGCTTATTCAGGCACAAAAGTCTGGGATTTAATGTGCATTGGGAAAATATTGATGATACTGATCAACAAGTGGATACACACCCTAAGTCCAGAAGATGGTGGATACATGCTAAGTTAGGATGCACCCAAAGGGAGGTCCAATTGGCGGTATCCCCATCGACATTGATAATGATTCGTTTCATCATCAGAGAGACAAGGATTGTTCAAATATATTAGATCATACACACTTTAAAGTTGAACGTACAACCTGCTATCATTTTTAGAAAAGAAGAATGAGTACTGATCAATAAGATCTTAAGTGCAAGAATGATTTTCCTACTCTGTTCTGTCTTCCTTGTCATAAACATGGCATAAACGACCTCCCTAAGATAGTGGAAGGTCTTTGTAACATCAGCAAGACCTATCCTACAAGCATTGCTGACATAGAAATCAGTGGAACTATTAAGTTGTATCGACATTCTAAAATGAAGGACCAATGAGAGCTTTGCTCTTAGGTGTACTTCCTCTTCCTTTACTTCCAACAGTTTTTTTGCTCTTCCATATTTTAGTAGTGTTGTATGAACCCTTCGTTACATATTTAGAATCAACATGGCGTTGTGCCGTTCCATAAATTTTGCATCAAATCCTAATCTTCGTCTGTTTGCCATCAATCGGATGTATCTTACTGGACAGGGTACTACCATTCTATCGGACAACCCCTTTTACTTGATGTGTATAAGAAGAAGCTTAATGCTGTTAAAATTCAACTGTTCAATGATAGGGAACCCATTTGTTCTGTTAACTCCAAGTTTCATTGGATTATATCGCTCGCTCTATACCATATTATATATTGCACTGTATATATGTCTCATTGGGGTGCTAGAGAAGTTCCCTTGCTTGATAAATGTGAGGACCTGGCTTAGCAAAACAGACCCCTCTGTTCCTTACAGTACTAGTCCCAATGGATCACAGTTAGTACGCACAGTTAGAGCATAATGGAATCACACCTTGCTGTTTAACGATTGACAAAATAAAGTACCTTGGCAACAAACACCAAACATTACAATAATTGTCTTAATATAAATAGTAACAAGCAGAAGATAGAAATTAAAATGATGGCTCGGTAAACCTATCCATAAGCCACAAGTATCTGACTAGGGATACACTTGTAGCCAGAAGCTGCATCGTCGTACCCTGTCTCGTAGTCGACGTACTCGGCAGTGTCGTCACCTACGCACAGATCTGAAGAACAACTAATGAGTATGGATAAACCATACCCAGCAAGCATGTATATCCTTAGGTAATGAATGCAGGGCTATCAAAGAAATAGATATGGTTATTTTACATAAAGAGCAATTTTCAACAATCCTATTAGTTTAAAGCAATAGTTCAAAAACAATTTCAAATTCATTTCTTTACACATATTTCCGCAACACCAAATATATTCTTATGCCATCTCAGCACAGATCAAGATAACACTCGCTGCCAACTCTACACGAAAATCCTTTGCAATACACTCCCTGTAATGCATCGCATGGCAATCGCTGCCTGGCACTCGCTACCGGGCAATCCCTGCCCCTACATCTACAGCAAGTTAATTATTAAAAAGGTGAGATAACATGTACAGCCGTCTAAGCCCGCTCTTGATCGTGAGCACATCTATCATGATAGTTTTAACTTTGCAGAGTGTGTATACTTTACCCATGGGACTCACCCGAGAATGAGACGAAGCTGCTATCCCGTTCCATCTAGGGTCAAGAATGCCTCACTAAGGATTCGCCCCAAGCCGTCTCCTACTAAGCCGGAGGTTCCCCTCTTGTGCCAGGTGAGTATACGGTGGTCGTGAGCCACACTCACACCGCCATGACAAACTAACCCTAGATTTCCCGAGGTAACAACTAAGGTATTACCATTATTAACACCCATGGTTATACTGTTGTGCTTGGCTAAATCATGTACTATGTTCGCTCCTTATGTCGACCGAGGTGGCATATCACAGAACCAACATCCACCGATCAAATCACCACCTCGAATCTACTCACACCACGTTGATTTTAGTTGAATTAAAGTTTAACCAAAATCACCAGATAAAGAGTAAAGTCCCTCTACCAAGATTTTAAATGATTTCCCATCATAATGACCATCTAGATTTCCCATCGAAGCAACTAAGCATCTAACGTGAGTAAATTCAAGGATGGCTATAATAAGATATAAATTATGCTAGGCGTCAATAGAAAAGTTAACACATGCTAATTAGGACTAGGTAGAAAGCTCGAGGCTCGCAGCTCGGCTCGGGCTCAGGCTCGCGCTGGCTCGTGGCTCGGGGCGAGCCCGAGCCGAGCCCAGTTTTCTGGTTCGCAATTTAGGCAAGCCAAGCCGAGCCGAGCCGAGCCACGAGCCGGCTCACGAGCCAATGAGCCGGCAGAAAGCATATTGCTGTCGGATTGTCTGAAGGCTAAAATGTTCATCATGGGTTTAATGGCTTGGTTGGTCATGGTCATGGTTGTTCTATGCTTTATTTTGCTGTTGTTGTTACCTGTTGATCAATGTTGGCTGCTGGATGGCTACTGGAGTGCTGCCGTGCTTGTGCTAAAGTGCTGGACGGCCTGGCTCGGCGAGCCAAAGCCGGCTCGCGAGCCAGGACCGAGCCGAGCCGTGCTGCCCTTTCGGGCTCGCAGAATCAGCGAGCCGAGCCTGGCTCGGCTCGCTACCTGACCGAGCCCGAGCTAGGCTTGGCTCGGCTCGTTTCCAGCCTTAGTGCTAATAGATGATTAACACGTCATTGGCAATAACTAAAATTAAATATACAAAATAAACATAAAATTAGCATGCACATTTAAACAAACCCTACGAATATTAAAAATGAGAGAAAATCGGTGGGATCAATATGAATCTAGCTTGCACCTTGATCCGAGTAGCACGTTCTTTGACAATCGGCAGCTAGCTCCCCTCCGGACTCTTCCGCGACATCTACACGCAAATTAAGGCATAGAAGAATCAACCACAGCAAATAAAATTTGAAAAATTATGAAATAATTTCAGTAGGTAGATTTGGCTAAAAGATGAACAACAAAATTTGTTTGGTGCGAATCGGAGCTACGGTTTGGGAGATACGAAATTGTGAAGGTATACTGTTCATATAAACAGTAGCTCGCGAGCATTGACTGGATTTTGACCGGACCGAGGCTTAAAGCTGGCTGCTGCTGTGTTTTCACGCAAAGAGCAGAGAGCAAGAAGGGGGGAGAGAGAGAGAGAGAGAAGAAGGGAGCGGCGGTGGCTTGTCCTCCGGCGGGGGCTTCCCGGTGGCGGCGCCATGGGTGGCAGCGGCGGCCTCGGCGCGGCTGCGCCAGGCGGGCGGTGGCACAACGGCACGGCTGCACGGTGGCAGTGCGGCCAAGCGGCGTGGCTCCGGCGGCGGCGGCCTCGGCGCGGCAGGGCGACGGTGGTGGCCTGGCTAGGCGACACAACGGCGAAGCGGACGGCTTGGGCGACTTGGGAGACGAGATGCTACGAGCGATTTGCTGGCTTTTTATAGTGGGTATTACGTGTGGTTTCTTGGGATTAATTTGGCAAGGTTAGATAGTACTGTTTTGGTATGATGGATTCGTTTTGGGCTTGATTTGGGGCTGTAGCTATGGAAATATCCGATCTGGTTTGACATGATTTTGGGGATTGGATTTAGCATGCATTGGGATACTTGAATTTGGAAGGAATTGATTTGGAATGATTTAGGTTGCACGGTTTTGGAAAGGCTGGATTTGCTGTGCAAGAGGACAGGTGGCTTGCGGGTCGGCTTTCACGGTTATGGGATGCCGTGATCAAGGAATTTGTGAATAGGAAGCTGTGATTAGGAAAAATGCGATTAGGGGATGATTAGGGCAAAATATAACCAATTAATGATTATTTATGAAATAAATCAATTTGAAAATTATCTTAAATTGGAACAAAAGTTACTAGGAGTTAGAAAATAACAGGATGTCACAATAAACCAATTAGAATGTAAAGGGTCCAAAGCTATACTGTGTGCACCATCAATTGTGTTTACCAAATCGCATTGAACACTAACTTTACATAATTCAACTAGATGAGATTCAAGTTAATCAAAATCAGCAATGTCACAATATAGACTAACATCTTGTTTAGCATTGGTGTTATATTGAGCAATAAGTAATCCATGATCATTCTATAAAATTTTATATTTTTAAATCGAAGTTTCAAACTCATTAGTCATGGTAACATGCATTTTTAAGTGTTTTAAACTTTAACTTCTCTTTTCATAGAGTATAATTATGATCATCAACCAAGGTAACAAGCTCATCATAGGAAGTACCATCAGATATAAATATCTCATGTGATGTGCACTACCCTTCCTTTTAAAAGGAATTACTATCAGATATGTATTGGTGATCCAGGCTCAATGATTATTAGATTATTCATGTTGAGAAAGGCATTTAATACTCTCGTGGAGCATAAAGAAAGACACGAACCACAAGGCTTCAAAACTGCAGTTGGAATTTTCTGCTTGTATCTAAGTGAGGGTTTTAAAACAAAACCTGTCTATGATACTCTGCATAATGTAATTTTGGATTCAAGTGTGAACCGATTGGAGAAAGAAACACCTTTGATAAATGATATCATCCGAAATTGGAGTGATCATAGTCGTTATGCAATGAAGTACATTGATTATGTCCATGGAGGTGAAACACCATCGAAGCTGAAGTCCATCATTCTGGTATATAAATTCTATACAATCGATGTTAGAGAATGTGAGGGTATTGCTCTTGGATGTCTCAAACGATGGCTTATTCAAGCACAAAAGTCTAGGATTTAATGTGCATAGGGAAAATGTTGATGATGCTGATCAAGATGTGGATATACACCCTGACTACAAAAAATGGTGCACACATAGGGTGGTCCAATTGGCGGTATCCCCATCAACATTGATATTGATCTGTTTTGTCATGAGAGAAATAAGGATTGTTCAAATGGAGTGGATCATACTTTAAAGTTGAACCTACAACCTGCTACCATTTTCGGAAAAGAAGATTGAGTACTGATCAATCAGATCTTAAGTCCAAGAAATGATTTTCCTACTCTATCCTGACTTCGTTGCCATAAACATGGCATAAACGACCTCCCTAAGATGGTGGAAGGTCTTTGTAATATCAGCAAGACCTATCCTACAGGCATTGTTGGCGTAGAAATCGATGGAACTGCTATGTTGTATCGACATTCTAAAATGAAGGACCAAAGGGAGCTTTGCGCTGAGGTATACTTCCTCTTCCTTCATTTCCAACAAAATTTTTGCTCTTCCATATTTTAGTAGTGTTGTACGAACCATTCGTTACATGTTTGGAATCAACATGGCGTCATGCCGTTCCATGAATTTTGCATCAAATCCTAATCTTTGGCTGTTTACCATCAATTGAATGTATCTTACTGGTCAAGGTCCTACCATTCTATCGGACAACCCCCTTTTACTTGAGGTGTATAAGAAGAAGCTCAATGCTGATAAAAATTCAACTGTTCAATGGTAGGAAACCCATTTGTCCTGTTAGCTCCAAGTTTCATTGGATTATATCGCTCGCTCTAAACCAAATTATATATTGCACTGTATATATGTCTCTTTGGGGTGCTAGAGAAGGTCCCTTGCATGATAAACCAATTGGGAATGTGAAGTTTCTAAAGTTATACTATGTGCACCATCAATTGTGTTTACCTCCCTTAATTCACATTGGACACAAAGTTTCATGATTCAAGTAGATGAGAGTTATGTTCATCAAGATCAACAATGTCACAATCTAGACTCACATCATGTTTAACATTGGTGTTACATTGAGCTAGAAGTAACCCATGATCATTCTCTAAAATTTTATATTTTTTAATCAATATTTCATACTCATTAGTCATGGTAGCATGCATTTTTTAAGAGTTGTCAACTTTGACTTCTCTTTTGATAGAGCATAATTAAGATCATCAACCAAGGTAACAAGCTCATCATAGGAAAGATATGAATTTGTTACCATGTCCACCTTAACCATAAGGGAATGACTATCAGAAATGTATATCTCATGTGATGTACACTACTCTTCCCTTCAAAGGAAATTACTATCAGATATGTGTTAGTGATCCAGGCTCAATGATTATTGGATTATACACGTTGAGAAAGGCATTTAAAAATCTACTGCAACATAAAGGAAGTCACGAACCACGAGTCATCAAAACTGCAGTTCGAATTTTCTGCTTGGATCTACGTGAGGGTTTTAAAACAAAACCTGTCTATGATAATCTGGGTAATGCAATTTTGGATTCAAGTGTGAGCCGATTGGAGAAAGAAACACCTTTGCTAAATGGTATCATCCGAAATTTGAGTGATCATAGTCGTTATATGATGAAGTACATTAATTGTGTCCATGGAGGAGAAACACCACCGAAGCTGAAGTACATGATTCCGATATATAAATTATATACAATCAGTGTTAGAGAATGTTAGGGTATAGCTCTTGGATGTCTCAAACGATGGCTTATTCAGGCACAAAAGTCTAGGATTTAATGTGTATCGGGAAAATGTTGTTGATGCTGATGAAGAAGTGGATACACACCCTAAGTCCAAGAAATGCTAATTCTAGGGAGCACCCAAAGGGTGGTTCAATTGGCGGTATCCCCATCCACATTGATAATGATCTGTTTTATCATCAGAGAAACAAGGATTGTTCAAATGGATTGGATCATACACACTTTAAAGTTAAACCTACAACCTGCTATCATTTTCAGAAAAGAAGAATGAGTAGTGATCAATCAGACCTTTAGTGCAAGAATGATTTACCTACTTTGCCTTGTCTTTCTTGCCATAAACTTGGCATAAATGACCTCCCTAAGATGGTGAAGGTATTTGTAAGATCAGCAAGACCTATCCTACAAGCATTGCTGATGTAGAAATGAATGGAACTGCTAAGCTGTATCGACATTCTAAAATGAAGCACCAAAGAGAGTTTTGCTCTGAGGTATACATCCTCTTCCTTTATTTCCGACAGATTTTTTGCTCTTCCATATTTTAGTAGTGTTGTATGAACCCTTCCTTACATGTTCAGAATCAACATGGCATTGTGCCGTTCCATGAGTTTTACATCAAATCCTATTCTTTGTCTGTTTGCCATCAGTTGAATGTATCATACTGGCCAGGGTCCTACCATTCTATTGGACAACCCCCATTTACTTGAGCTGTATAAGAAGAAGGTCAATGTTGTTAAAAATTCAACTGTTTAATAGTAGGGAACCCATTTGTTCTGTTAGCTTCAAGTTTCTTTGGATTATTTCACTCGCACTAAACCATATTATATATTGCACCGTATATAGGTCTCAATGGGGTGCTAAAAAAGGTCCCTTGCTTGGTAAACTAATTAGGAATGTGAAGTGTCCAAAGCTACACTGTGTTCACCATCAATTGAGTTTACCAAATCACATTGGACAATAACTTTACATGATTTAAGTATATGAGAGTCATGTTCATCAAAATCAATAATGTCACAATCTAGACTCACATCACGTTTAGAATTGGTGTTACGTTGAGCAAGAAGTAACCCATGATCATTCTCGAAAATTTTATATTTTTTCATCAATGTTTCAAACTCACTACTCATGGTAACATCCTTTTCTAAGAGTTTTAAACATTGATTACTCTTTTGATAGAGCATAATTAAGATCATGAACCAAGGTAACAAGCTCATCATAGGAAAGATATAAATTTGTTACCTTGTCCTCCTTGGCCATAAGGGAATGACCATCAGATATGTATATCTCATGTGATATACACTACTCTTCCCTTCAAAGGGAATTACTATCAGATATGTGCTGGTGATCCAGGCTCAATGATTATTAGATTATACACGTTGAAAAAGGCATTTAAAACTCTCCTGCAGCATAAAGGAAGACATGAACAACAAAGCTTCAGAACTGCAGTTGGAATTTTTTGCTTGTATCTACGTGAGGGTTTTAAAACAAAACCTGCCTATGATAATCTGCGTAATGCAATTTTGGATTCAAGTATGAGCCGATTAGAGAAAGAAACACATGATATCATCCGAAATTGGAGTGATCATAGTCATTATGCAATGAAGTACATTAATTGTGTCCATGGAGGAGAAACACCACCGAAGCTGAAATCCATGATTCCAGTATATAAATTCTACACAATCGGTGTTAGAGAATGTGAGGATATAGCTCTTAGATGTCTCAAACGATGGCTTATTCAGGCACAAAAGTCTAGGATTTAATGTGCATTGGGAAAATGTTGATGATGCCGATCAAGAAGTGGATACACATCCTTAGTCCAAGAAATGGTGGATACATGCTAAGTCCAGGGTGCACCCAAAGGACAGTCCAATTGGCGGTATCCCCATTCACATTGATAATGATCTGTTTCATCATCAGAGAAACAAGGATTGTTCAAATAGAGTGGATCATACACACTTTATAGTTGAACCTACAACCTGCTATCATTTTTGAAAAAGAAGAAGGAGTACTGATCAATCAGATCTTAAGTGCAAAAATGATTTTCCTACTCTGTCCTGTCCTCATTGCCAGAAACATGGCAAAAACGACCTCCCTAAGATGGTAGAAGCTCTTTGTAACATCAGCAAGACCTATCGTACAAGCATTGCTGACGTAGAAATCAATGAAATTTGCTAAGTTATATCGACATTCTAAAATGAAGCATCAAAAGAGCTTTGCTCTGAGGTATACTTCCTCTTCCTTGATTTTCAACAGATTTTTTTCTCTTCCACATTTTAGTAGTGTTGTATGAACCCTTCGTTACATGTTCATAATCAACATGCCGTTGTGCCGTTCTATGAATTTTGCATCAAATCCTAATCTTTGTCCGTTTGCCATCAATTGAATATATCATACTGGACTAGGTCCAACTAATCTATCGGACAACCCCCTTTTACTTGAGGTGTATAAAAAGAAGCTTGATGTTGTTAAATATTCAACTATTCAATGGTTGGGAACCCATTTGTTCTGTTAGCAACAAGTTTCTTTGGATTATTTCACTCGCACTAAACCATATTATATATTGCACCATATAAAGGTCTCACCGAGGTGCTAGAGAAGGTCCCTTGCTTGATAAACCAATTTGGAATATGAAGTGTCCAAAGATATACTGTGTGTCCATCAATTGTGTTTACCAAATCACATTGGACACAATGTTTACCTAATTCAAGTAGATGAGAGTCGTATTCGTCAAGATCAACAATGTCACAATCTAGACTTACAACATATTTAGCATTGGTGTTACATTGAGCAAGAAGTAACCCATGATAATTCTCTACAATTATATTTTTTTAATCAAAGTTTCATACTCATTAGTCATGGTAGCATGCATTTTTTAAAAGTTTTAAACTTTGACTTCTCTTTTCATATAGTATAATTATGATCATCAACCAAGGTAACAAGCTTATCATAGGAAGGATATAAATTTGTTACCTTGTCCTCATTAAGCAAAAGGGAATTACCATTATGTATATCTCATGTGATGTACACTACTCTTCCCGTCAATGTGAATTACTATTAGCATGTGATGTACACTACTCTTCCCTTCAAAGGGAATTATTATCAGATATGTGCTGGTGATCCAGGCTCAATGATTATTGTATTATACATATTGAAAAAGGCATTTAAAACTGTTCTGAAGCATAAAGGAAGACATGAACCACAAGGCTTCAGAATTGCAGTTGGAATTTTCTACTTGTATCTGTGTGAGGGTTTTTAAACAAAACCTGTCTATGATACTCTGCGTAATGCAATTTTGTATTCAAGTGTGAGCCGATTAGAGAAAGAAACATCTTTGATAAATGATATCATCCGAAATTGGAGTGATCATAGTCGTCATGCAATGAAGTACATTAATTGAGTCCAAGGAGGTGAAACACCACCAAAGCTGAAGTCCAAAATTCCGGTATATAAATTCTATACAATCGGTGTTAGAGAATGTGAGGGTATTGCCTTTGGATATCTTAAACGATGGCTTATTCAGGCACAAAAGTCTGGGATTTAATTAGCATCTGATCAAGAGGTGGATACACATCCTGAGTCCAAGAAATGGTGGATACATGCTAAGTCCAGGGTGCACCCAAAGGGCGGTCCAATTGGTGGTATCCCCATCAATATTGATAATAATCTGTTTCATCATCAGAGAAATAAGGATTGTTCAAATGGAGTGGATCATACACACTTTAAAGTTGAACCTACAACCTGCTGTCATTTTCAGAAAAGGAAGAATGATTACTAATCAATCAGATCTTAAGTGCACGAATGATTTTTCTACTCTGTCCTATCTTCCTTGCCATAAACTTGGCATAAACGACCTTCCTAAGATGGTGGAAGGTCTTTGTATGATCAGCAAGACCTAACCTACAAGCATTGCTGATGTAGAAATCAATGGAACTGCTGAATTGTATCGACATTCTAAAATGAAGCACCAAAGAGAGCTTTGCTCCGAGGTATACTTCATCTTCCTTCATTTTTGACAGATTTTTTGCTCTTCCATATATTAGTAGTGTTGTATGAACCCTTCGTTACATGTTTAGAATCAACATGGCATTGCGCCATTTCCATTAATTTTGCATCAAATCCTAATCTTTGTCTTTTTGCCATGAATTGAATGTATCATACTGGACAAGGTCCTACCATTCTTTCGGACGACTCCCTTTTACTTGAGGTGTATAAGAAGAAGCTCAATGGTGTTAAAAATTCAACTGTTCAATGGTAGGGAACCCATTTGTTCTGATAGCTCCAAATTTCTTTGGATTATATTGCTCGCTCTAAACCATATTATATATTGCACCGTATATATGTCTCATTGGGGTGCTAGGGAAGGTCCCTTGGTTGATAAACCAATTAAGAATGTGAAATTCAAGACCAATCCAAACATTGCTCCAAAATCATTGCACCGTGGTGGTAGACACATAATTCCGAGCCTCCTTATGGAGCTTGTTGTTGTTAAGGTTAGTCCATGAATTTTGCATCAAATCCTAATCTTTATCTGTTTGCCATCAATTTAATGTATCTTATTGGGCAGGGTCCTACCATTCTACCGGACAACCCCATTTTACTTGAGGTGTATAAGAAGAAGCTCAATGCTTTTACAAATTCAACCGTTCAATGGTAGGGAATGCATCTATTCTATGAGCTCTGAGTTTCTTTGGATTATATCACTCGCTCTAAACCATATTATATATTGCACCATATACAGGTTTCATTGGGTTGCTTGACAAGGTCCCTTGCTTGATAAACCAGTTAGGACTGTGAAGTTCAAGACCTAATCAAACATTGCTCCAAAATCATTGCACTGTGGTGGTGGACACATTATTCCAAGCTGTCTTATGGAGCTTGCTGTTGTTAAGATTAGTCCATGAATGTTTTTGCATAAAATTCTAATCTTTATCTGTTTGCCATCAATTTAACGTATCTTCTTGGACAGGGTCCTACTGTTCTATCGGACAACCCCTTTTACTTGAGGTGTATAAGAAGAAGCTCAATGGGTTAATAATTCAACTGTTCATTGGTAGGGAACCCATTTGTTCTGTTAGCTCCATGTTTCTTTGAATTATATCACTCGCTCTAAAGCTATATATTGCACCGTATATAGGTTTCAGTGGGGTGCTAAAAAAGATCCATTGCGTGATAAACCAATTAGGAATATGAAGCTCAAGACCTATGCAAACATTGCTCCAGAGTCATTGCACTATGGTGGTGGACACATAATCCAAGCCGCCTTATGGAGCTTGCTGTTGTTAAGGTTAGTAACTAGCGTGCTTCTTAATAAACATGACTGTCATGAACATTGACACAATGATACTCTTCTTCTCCTTACTGACGTAATTTACACCTAAAATGCAGAGAGGGCTTAACAATTGGCCAAGACTAGATGCTAAATGGAATCAACATTTACATTTTCTAGCAAGGCACAACAGATTTTTTAGAAGAATTTTCACTTGGTGGACCTTTTTAGCATCTATACTCTTAACAGAATCAAGCTTTACTGGAAACAAACATTTGTATGTTGTGACATACTCAAAATTTTGAATTAAAATTTAAATTTCAAATTCCAATCTCAAGTAATTTCTAAAATTTCCAAATTTTTCTAAATTTTCCTTCCTTATTTTCTTTTCTCTTTCTTTCTTTTCCTTTGTCGTGCTCTTCCTTCCTCTGTTCGGCTAGAACTGAGGCAGAGCTCCCAAGCGGTGCACAAGCGTTCGTTTCCTCCTAATCTTAACCCAAAACATATCCAAACAACTTAGAACCCCATCTCTAATCTCCCACATAAACCTCCCTCAATTTCCATATACCCAAAATCAATCTAGATTCTAGAGTACAAGAGGAGAAGCTGTTGGCCCAAGCTCTCCTCGGAGAGGACTCACATAGTATTCTCTCTTTTGGAACACACAAGACAATAAAAGCAAACTTTTGGTGCATCCCAAAAAATTGATTGTTGTTACCAATAAATTCTCTCTACGTGGATGTCCTTAACCTCATGGTCATAAACTTTCAAGCATAACCTCCTTCTAATAAAGCTTGAAAATCTTGTAACTTAATTATTCTCCACTTATGCCTATAAGTAAGGATTATAAACACTTGCAGAAAGATAGAAGAAAACACTCGCTCTCAAATATTTCCTTTGCAATATCTCTCTCTGTTATAGTTCATTTAAATAGTTATTATTTTAACACATCATCAGCACAATCACCTTTAAAAGCTACAGTGAATTTCACGTACTAATTAATTCTTAGAATACTTTGGTTGCCATATCCTTTTCTAAGGTAATGTATTCTTTCAATCCCTATTCTTTGTTGTTTAATTTATACACTATAATTCATAGTTTGCATTTCTATGTATTGTAGTTCGTTATGTCGAATCTTTTGAGTTCATGGCTTTGGATATTGCGTGCAAAAACTATTTATCCTTGGGTGCTTGATGCTGAAATCCATCTAGATGCAAATAGTCTCGGTGAAACAATCAAGGAGGAAAATAAGGCAAAAAAAAAGGGGAGAAACAAGGAAAAATGAAAATTATAAAACTGAAAATATTTGTTATCGTTGTGGAGGTAAGAACCATTTATCGCTCACTGTCGTACGCTGTAACATCCTGAACTTTCAAATTTGTGAAAATTAAAAATTTTGAGAGAAATAAAATTTCGAGAATATTTTGAAACTTTATTGAGGTAATAGTTTGTAAAATTATAATGAACCGGAGATTTAAAAAGATTTTCAAAAGTTTAAAATTAAATTTTGAGAATTTTGAATAAAAATAAGTTCAAAGAGTTGCTTTACAATATTTTCATTTTGACAATATATCTAATTAGATTTTTCGATTAATAAAGTATTTAAAATGAAGGTCTTATAAAATAAAAGGATTCCAATGATTTGTATATTTTCGGTTGTGGAAAAATTAAACCAATTTGATTTGTTTGAAAAAGAAAAATTTGTCAAACAAAATAATTCAATCTATTGGGAGTTGAAGAGTAATCAAAGCCAGGGACTTTCCTATTTGTTTTCAAAATTCTATTATCTTCTCTTATTACAAGATTTGGATTTGGATTTTCTCTTAATTAATTTCAAATAAAGTATATTCGGGGAATCCCTTTCCTCCCTCTAACCGGTAGACCCCACTTGTCATCTCCTGAGCCCCTTTCCTTCATTAATCTCGTCTTTTCTCCTGGCAAACCGACCGCGCTGCCTTCTCCTTCTCTTGCCGGTTGCGCCATATCAAAGTTCTAAACCACAATTTCGAGGAAAACACATCCTAGGAAATTCTTTGTAGATCATCCTCCCAAAATTTCGGATCCTAAAACTTTTTCTTTCGCTCTATAAAATCGCCAAAGGCCGACTTCGCAAAACCCTAACCGCACCGGATCATCGGTCAGCCAAACCCTAGAAAACATTATTTTCATTGAAGATAATTTTAAGTTGATTTTATTAGTCAACTATATTTTATCTTTACTCTTTTTGCCCTAATTTCCCTCATGAGCCATCTTTGTCCTCATTTAAATCGATCGGCTAATTCCTAACGATTCATGTTCAATTATTTTTATAAAGCAAATATTTTATATTGATTATATTCCAAAAGAGAAAATTTATTTATGAAAATAATTTTCAAAATGGGTATGTTACTTAATATTTAAATTCCATTTTGATTTTGAAATAAAGCATTTATATATCTAGTTTTGTCGTAAAAACTAAAGTTATATTGATTATCTAATGCAACAAGAAGAAAATCGGATTAATTCTTTAAAATATATTATTTTGGTATTTTTGGCACTAAGCTATTCTTCTACTCTTTTATCTCTCTTTCAGGTGGACCCCACCACCTCTGCTTCCTTTTCTTCCTTTTCCTTCCTTCTTCTGGCTGAACTTCCCTGTGCTGTTCCTTTTCCTTCCTTGCTTCTGCATAGATGACAGGAGGAAGCTTCCTCCTCCTTTCTTTTGGAAAACTCCACAAAATCCTCTTACCAATTATAGAATTGATCCCCATGATCAAGGGAGTTTTCCTTTTCCTGGGATTTTCATCTCTGCTTGACCTGCACCCTATATAAGTCTCTCCTCCCGAGCTCTCCCTTCCTCCCCTTGGTCTTTCTTCTGTTGCGACCAGGGTAAGGGTCCATTCCAAAAACCCTCCGAGGACATTCTAGAGTTCTTCCTCACGTTTCCATTTTGCCGAGGAACTCGCAGATCCGATGTCCCTAGCTCCAGCAATCGAACGCCGAAGTTCGGCCTCCCGAATCTTGGCCATCTCTACTTCACCTCGTCGTAGCGCTGCCTCGCTGTGAATTTCGTCAAACCCTCCGAGGACATCCTTGCTATCTTCGTCATGAATCCATCCCAACAAAGAGCTTAGAGAATCGTCAACCGAGCGCGACGAATTTGATCGCGGAATACCTCGCCAGAATCTGCCACTATCTCTGTTCTTCAATTTGAAGTTCCTGTACAGGTGAGACATGGATTTTGCCCCTCCTCTTGTCTTCACATGTCGCCCTCTTCCTCCCTAGGCCACTCGCGCTGCCTCCCGGGTGCCATCGCCGCCTTGCCGAGGAAGCCGCCGTCGTGTGTTGCTTCCAAACGCCGTTGCATGCCGTTTCAAGCCGGAAGCTTCGCCGCGCCGCCCTCTGCCGCCGCCGCCGCCGCCGACCGTCACCGCCGCCGTCGCCGGAGCAGAGCTGCCGCTGCCGCCCCACCCCTTCTCTCTCTTCCTCCTCACTCTCTCTCTCTGCCGTCTTGCTTCTCTGCGCGTGCGCGTGAAGGAGACAGAGGCTGCAGCTTCTTTAATCTTCAAATCCCGATCTGGTCAAAACTCGGTCAAAGTGCATGAACAGTGCACTTTCACATTTTTGTATCTCCTAATCTGTAACTCCGATTCGCACCAAACCAATTTTGTTAATCTTCTTTTAACCTAAGCTACCTCCTGTCATTATCTCATAATTTTCTGAATTTTACTTGCTGCTGTTAATTTGTCTGTGCCTCGATTTGCGTGTAGACGTCGCGGAGGAGTCCGGAGGGGAACTAGCTACCGATTGTCAAGGATCGTGCCTCTCGGATCAAGGTGCAAGCTAGATTCATATCGATCCCACTGATTTTCTCCCTTATTTACTATTCATAGGATTTTTAATGGTGCATGCTAATTTTATGTTTATTTTGTATGTTTAATATTTAGTTATTGCCTATGACGTGTTAATCATCTATTAGCACGTGTTACCCTTCTATTGACGCCTAGCATAACTTATGTCTTATTATTGCCACCCTTGATTTGTACTCACGCTAGATGCTTATTTGCTCCGATGGAAAATCTAGATGATTCATATGATGGGAAATCATTTAAAACCTTGGTAGAGTGAATCTACACTTTATCCGATGATTTTGGTTAAATTTTAATTCAACTAAAATCAACGTGGCGTGAGTAGATCGAGGTGGTGGTATGTTCGGTGGAGAATGGTTTGTGGTGTGCCACCTCGGTCGACCTAAGGACCGAACGTTGTGGATGGACTGACCGGGCAAAACAGTACAGCCATGGGTGTTAATAATGGTAATACCTTAGTTGTTACCTTGGGAAATCTAGAATTGGTTTGTCATGGCGGTGTGGGCGTGCTGGATCAGCACCGTATGTCCATCTTGGGCGTGCTTGATCAGCACCGTATGTCCAACTTGGGCGTGCTTGATCAGCACCGTATGTCCATCTGGCACACGAGGGGGCTCCGGGCAACGTGATGATGCGACCTGGGGTGAATCCTTAGTGAGGCATCCTCAATTCTAGGCGTACCTGGGATAATGGCTTCGTCTCACTCTTGGGTGAGTCCCATGGGTAAAGTGTACACACTCTGCAGAGTTAAAACTATCATGATAGCCGTGCTCACGGTTAAGAGCGGGCTTAGGCTGCTCCACTTGTTAGTCTCACCTTTTAAATAATTAACTGGCTGTAGAAAGGTAGGGCAGGGATTGCCCGGCAGCGAGTGCCAGGCAGCGATTGCCATGCAATGCATTACAGGGAGTGTATTGCAAGGGTTTCGTGTAGAGTTGACAGCGAGTGTCATCTCGGTCTATGCTGAGACGGCATAATATTATAATGTTGAGAAAACACGAGTAAAGAAATGAATTTTGAAATTTGTTTTACACTACTGCTTTAAAACTGATAGGATTGTTTAAAAGTGCTCTTTATGCAAATAAACCAGATCCATTCCTTTGATACCTTGCATCTCATTTCATAAGGATATACATGCTTGCTGGGTATGGTTTATCCATACTCATTAGTTGTTTGTCAGATTGTGCGCAGGTGACGACTCTGTTAAGTAAGTGGTTTACGAGGCAGAGTACGACGATGGAGTTTTCCAGCTACTAGAGGTGTACCCCCGGTCAGATGTCTGTGGTAGTTTGACGGGTTTCAGCCGACATGTGTTTTTGTCTTCCGCACTCTGATGTTTAATTTATTCATAATGTAAGTGGCATTGAGCCCATGTACGTTGTAAGTTATTTTCTTTATTAATAAAGTATGTGTTTGATGGCAATCCTGTTTAACCTGTGTGTACTAGCATATGATCCTTGGGACTAGTACTGTAAACACAGAGGGGACGGCTTTGCTGAGCCGGGTCCCGACATACGCCAAAGCACCTTGTGGATCTATCAACAATCACTTGAAAAGAAAGAGAAAAGGAGAGAAACTAATTTTGCCAATAGTAATGGAGATGATGAATATTTTGGCGAAACACAAGATGAAGACAGTGATCAACATGATGCAACTCATCTAGATATCTCTGACTTTCTTATCTAAGAATAAATTTCTTAATTATTTCTTTGTACAAGAATAAATTATATATGTTACCTCTTCATAAATGTTAGCATGTTATGTCTTTGCTTAAGAATAAATAAATTAAGTGTTGTATCATGGTTGTAACGCTTCACTTGTTAATGAACTTTTATGTTTTATTACACATCAATCTCATTAAAATGTTTTGTTTTGAAGTGAATGGAAAAGCCACTGGCTCAACAATGAATAAATGGTGAAGATATGTCTTGTAAACAACGTAACAACACACACCATACTCAAAAATAAAATATACTTGCATGATCTTTTGTGCGAGATGTTAACTATTACAAAAGTGTTATTAGTCTTTGTAGATCCTGAAGAATGAAGATTAATAGTTCCTGACTTGTGAGTTCTCAAAACTCGACATCTTTGGGATTCCTTCAGCAAAGGATATCTCCACAGACGACGCCAGCTATCAATGATTGAGAAATAAGTTTTTCGCCGTGCTTACTTATTGATTGAGAGATGAAATAGCCCCTTTATGCGCAACAAGGTAACAACTCCTAGCACTTTTATAATTGAATCCTATGAACAAAAGAAAATTACACGTGTAATAAAATTATTTGTACCTTTATGCCTTGGTTGTTCTCGCAACACGAGCAAACAGAATGCATAGTATGAATAGAACATGTGATAGGAGTAGATTTTTTATGGAAATCTCAGTAATGCAACCCTACTTGTAGCCCCCGCTGGGACTAAGTTCTATACACCTAATTTACGAGCACGAGCTTGATCACAGACGAGCGGGCAGCCACAAATACAGTGCGCGTGGTGCCGGGATATCAACGCCGTCGTGGCAAAGTGACTATGGAGGCTGCTGACTACTGTCGCTGCCCTCTAATCTTCTTAATTGCGCGTGTAAAAAGGACACAATACACATATATTTGTGCGTGTGATCCATGTGAGGGTGCCGCGGCCGGTGCGTGCGCTTCAGGCTTTCTACACTAGTATGTTCATTACAACTTGCTTGCTTATATTTATCTACTTATTTGTTTCTCTCTGGTTATGAAAATGCAGATGTTTTGGTATTTTCAGTCTATTCTTTTTTATTTCAAAAATGTATCCTAGAGCTCCAAAAATAAAATCAAACAAAATATGCCGAACTTTCTATGCCGCTTAAGAAATCTCTTAAAATTTACCTTATCAGTAAATAATCAGATCAATAAATCACATCAGACGAAAAAAAAACCCTAAAACCTAGCTGACAGCCTGACGTCATCCAGCGTAGCCTTTGGCAAGGTATTTCGAATTTTATTTTACCCAAAAAAACCAGGTGCCATCAGTAGCGGTTTTTCGCCGCTTCTGACAAAACCGTAGGAAAAATAAAAAACTAAAGTTAAAAGTTGTCGAAACCAAAAAGGTTGGCACGAATTTCGATCACAACCGAATTTTAACTCGCTAACACAAAATTTGGCTTGCTGAATTGGAATAATGCATTTGCAACGCTGCGCTGGGGCCAGGACGAGGGCGGCCATTTTCGGCGCCCGAGCCGCGCGTTGGCGATCCAACGCTGTGCACATGCATGCAGCGTGGGACCAGCATGAAGCTGGAGACATGCAATGGGCTGCTCACCTTCGTTGCATCGGTGCAGCCCAGCAGCACATGCAAGGTGCAACAGTACAAAAATTTACATGGAACACTTTACGAGTAAAATTACATGCTATACATTAACAAAGAGATAACATGGTACATATTACTATATAAAATACATGGTAGACATTCACATTTGGCATACAAATACAATTACAATGGTCCACACTCAAAAAAAATTACATGATACACATTACAATATATGTAAATTGCATGATAAAAATTTGCATTAGGTTCACATGGACAATTATAAATTACAAACATACTCAGCGCCTTCATCGACGAGATATGGATGGCCCAGTCTCTGGATCCGCAGATCTTTGAGTTCGACGATGCGCTTCTGACTCATCCATATCGTTGTGTATACGGTGGGTCCTTCAGCGGCCGACCTTCTGCTTCAACTTAGGCAGGTCTGGTACCCATCGATGGACAGCAGGCGGTGCTTCCTTAAATGACCCATTGACACGGTACCTGTAAACCTTATGATTCCACGTGTTGAAAACACTTTGCTTGAGGTAATACGTAGAGATGAACGGACGACATAATTGATATGTCTCGGCGGCAGCAGCAATCACATGGGAGCATGGCAGGTGTAGCAGCCTTGGCTTCTGGTAGGAGCACTCACATTCATTGGTTTGGAGTATACACAGATGGGATCTCCTCTCGCGGTGGGCACCTCTACGGCCGCGGTCACCGCAACGCACATGATATCTCCGCTCTACACCACTCTCTAGGGTGACACGGTGTGTCTGTGCCTTTCTGATATTTTTGCCATGTACACAGTTATAACTGCCGAATAGTACAGTCGATTGTCGAACATACATGTAGTTGACTTCCTATATCGATAAAATAAAATATTTTTATGTACCAAGCAGAACACCTTCAACTATATCCACCAAAGGAAGACATTTCGTGCCTTTCATGATCCAATTATACACTTCCGCTAAGTTCATGGTCATTATTCCGTACCTTGCACCACCCTCATCATGTAGCTGAGCCCATTTTTCCAAGGGCTCGTGGCATATCCAGTCGGTAAAACTCCTTATGGTTGTCCCCAATCTTTGCCGAATGTTTGGCGCATCGGTCGGGAGGGCACACAAGGCTATGAGATCATCTCCTTACTTGTGGTGGACCATAAGATTCTTCGACGAACTAGCTGTATCTCTAGGTTGTGCAGTCTGCTTCTTTGTCATCTCATTAAGTGTCTTCCAAAGTATCTCGAACTTGGCTCGCTGGTTCTGTTTGCATAGCCTCTTGAACATATTCATCAGCTCCTTGTTCTTAAACTGATGGTAAAAATTCGCATCCATGTGCCTCATGCACCACCTACTCTTTCCGTCTGGCCACTTTGCTACTCTAACAACGTCCAACCCTTGTTGCATGTTCACGAGCGCCTTCAGCAGTCCAGCATGTGGGTCATGTATGGCACACATTTAGCTGGTCCTATACCACTGTATGCTTCACTCTTTTGAGAAACCAATACCAGCTCTCCGTGTTTTTCCCCTCCACAAAGGCCAACGCGACTGGTACAACCTGATTGTTCGCATCCACAGCCATTACAGTTAATATCTGCCCCTTGTATTTGCCAGTGAGGAAAGTGCCATCCATGCAAATGATCGGTCGGTAGTGTTGGAAGGCATTTATGCACGCACCGAGCGCGAAGAATGCCCTCTGGAGCACCCACTTACCCGCATGCACACCGTCTGCGGATACTCCGCACCGTCGAAATATGTATCAGGGTTCCTATATGTTATTGCCCTCAGCAAGTGTGGAATATTCTCGTGCGATGTCTCGTACGTCCTGAACCTTATCTCCAATGCTTTTCTCGTTGCCCTCCACGCCTTCGCATAACTAATCTTGTATTGAAATCTCTCCTCCATAGCTCTAATAATAAATCGAGGTTGCAACTGCGGGTTGTCCACAATCTGACCATACAACACAGTTGCCACCTAGGTGGACGATAGATTTCGGTGCTCCTGCTCCGCTTGCTGCAATTCGCAGCTATGCTCCCTCACTATGGAGCATTTCCAGTATTTCTTCTACTTCCTCTTGTATGCATGCAGCCGCCATAGGCACGGATCTATGACACACTTCACATCGTACTCCTTCTTGCTTGACTTCACTACCTTGAATTGCGGCCGAAGAGACATTGCCTAGTACTTCATAGCATCCATAATAGCTTTCTTGTCTTTATATATGGCTCCCTTCGTGACCTTGTTCTCGTGATACTTCCATGCATCATGTCTCCCTTCATTCATTGCTAAGTCTTCGAAATTATAGGTACTCCACTCACCGGGGACAGGCACATCGGGAGAATTGTCCTCTTCGTCCGATTGTTAACCCTCCAGGACTTTATCGTCTTCACGGTCCTCCACCACCATCATCTCAACTATGTTCTCCACCTCCTCACCTTCATCAGCCAACCCTTCACCTCCACGCCTGTCTCCTCATCACCACCGATCTTCTCGTTACCACCAATCTCAGCCCCCCACCCTCAATCTCCTCGCCGCCTCCTACAACGCATGCTTCCAAATTTCTCTCCTCCTCCTCCATTACATCTACCTCGTCATCACACACTTCTGACACGGTTGGAGTTAATTGGTAGTATTGTATCAGTAACGTAAGAGGCCAACCACACTCTAAAGCAAATCCAACATAGCTCCTCCATGTTGATGTTGCATTTATAGGAACCAACTCTCCAAAAAAGCTTCTTGCACATGATTACTATGGCTCTAACCCGCAACCGATAAGTTTGGGCATCCAAATTGAACAACCGAGACAACTATTCAATTAACCCCCTGTTTGTCCTATCGCTCGGTCATGATATGCCCTGTGTGACCGAAGAAAATTTAGATAAATCCACTCCGTCGGACCCCTATGCTTTTTCCCAATCTCTATAAAATATTTTAAAATACACTTTCTTTGACATGTTGCCTACAACGTCCGGCCAAAAAAAAAATAGTTTTTCCTCCTATTGTTAACATATCATATGTCGTAAATTAACTACTCATATTTTTCCCGTACGGCATTACTTCTATAAATTTTTTATTTTTTCCTAACCGTCGTAACTAGCAATCTGCATGATATATCGTACTTTGTTTAATTTCTACATGGCATTTATTAAATTTTTACCCGTACGATGGCTATCCTTCCATGTTTACACATATGGCTATCCTACCATATTTTATAATAATACTCAAATTTCACTACTAAGTATTCATACTACATTACATTTCTAAGCATTCTATAATACATTATTTTCGGAAAAAAAAATTTCGGACTTAGCTCCACGAAAATGTCAGATCTACTTTCTTCTCTTCTTCCTTTTCTCTCTTTTTTCGTCTCTTTTTTTTATCTCTTTTTTTCCCTCTTCTCTCTTTTGTTTCCTCTTCTCTTCTTCTCCCCCCACTCTCGGTCTCGGTCTCTCTTGCTTGCTCGGTGAGTGTGGCTCGGCGAGAATAAGGGGAAGGGGAGGCCAACAGGTATAAATGGGCACCTATCACCCTATAACAGGCAATCGTCCCGTAATCAGGCGATATGTGGCCCCACCGCAAACGGCTCCGCCCGGCCTAACGCCTACTTCGTGGGCTGTTACCAGCCTAATGGTCATAATGGCCGATTGCCCGGAACTGGGGCGATCGCCCGGAAAAGGGGCGATCGGTGGCTATTTTTGCAAATTAAATTTTCCGACGAGTATTTCCAAAAAAGATTTAAAATAAATACTAAGTAAAAAAATACTGCATGCAGCGTGGGACCAGCACGAAGCTGGAGACATGCAATGGGCTGCTCACTTTCGTTGCATCGGTGCAGCCCAGCAGCTCATGCAACGTGCAACGGCGCTAAAATATGCGTGGGTTCGACCGTCCGAGCAGGAGAGAAGCATGCCAATGTTTTCCTTTTTTTTAATTTTGAATTTTCAGTTTTCATATCTATTTCATCTATGTTCAAATTGCACAAAACAAAATTCTAAATTCTTCAAAATCATTTTCTACCTTTAAATTTTTAAAATTATTTTATTTTGTGGTATTTTTAAGTAATGTGATATTTTTCTTTTTGGCAACAAACCAAACAACACCACACCATGTACTTTAACAAACTTTGGCTACGTCACTTTGCAACAAACCAAATAATAGCCATTAATATTTTCTCAAAATTTGTTCGTGCAATGGCTTCAATCCAAAGATATGAATACTACAAATTTTGAAATTTTGATTTCTTTAGATATGGATAAGTATTGCAAAAGATATCCAATTAACACCATTTACTATTGCACAAAAATAATTAAAAATACATAAATTCAGAAAATTATGAAAATTTACTGCGAGGAAGATTTGGATCTAGTAAGAGGAAAGAAATTTGTTTGAGGTCAATTGGACATCGGATGAATTTTTGGTGGCCTTTTAAAGGTTTGCAAAAACTATGCACTTTAGGCATTGGGCAGCCTACTAGTTACCTTTGGAACGGCTGACATAAGGGACCCAATGGACACTGAAAGGAAAAAAAAATTTTAAACCTTTTTTTAATCAATATTTTAATATTAACCCTCGGGAAAAAATAATTTTATTTCTAACCCTTTTGGCCGTGCCAACCCGCTTTGGCGCTCCTCCCACCACCATCCGCGCCAAGTGCATGTGGCGCGGCAAAGGTTGCCACGCAAGCGCCATGTCGGGCAGCCGCAGACGTGGCAGATGAGGGCCCCACCTTGCCGCGCCATGCCGCCTGGCGCGTCAGTAGTGCTGGTACAAAAATCCTGCAGAGCTCCTCCTCCCTCGGCCACTCTTCATTTTATCCCATCTCACTTCTTCTCTAACCACTCTTCTCCTCCTCTATTGCCAAATATTTTGAGCATTAGATCCGGCAAGATTATTTAGGGGAAAGGCTGCATTTCATCATGGCAGATGACCCCCTCTCCTTTGGTGTCTTTTGGTTGCATTTTTTTTGTACTTTTCAATTGATTTAGGGTTAGGGTTAAGGTTAAGGTTCTAGTTAAACTTAGCGTGGAGAAGTATGGATTGCGTAGTGGCTTTGTCTCCATTGATAATCTTTTGAAAATGTATAGATTGTGTAGTGATTTTTTTTCATAATATTTCATTAATATTATAATAGATTTATGGTTATGGTTAGGGTTAGGGTTAGGGTTAGGATTCTAGTTAAACTTAGCGTGGAGATATATGAATTGCGTAGTTGTTTTGTCTTCACTGATGATCTCGTGAAAATGCCTAGATTGTGTAGTGAATTTTTTTATAGTATTTGATTTAGTACTAATGTTAAGCCTAAGATGTATGTTTGTGCGGAGTACGTTTTGATAAAATAATTTATTTTCCCTCCATTCTGCACTATATTGTAGGAAATGATAGTGGGACGGCGAAGCCATTCCTCAAATATGAGAATTACCCTAGGGGTAAGAATGCTCCAGTTCGTGCCTCACCGTTTCCGGTTCCACTTTGTGAGCACGGCCTTCCTGCGGAGGTTCAGCAGTCAAGGGACCATGATACTGCCGGTAGAGCCTTCTACACTTGTGGTGTGAAGAATGAAGACATTGGCGGGTGCTCTATTCGTCAGTGTTGATTTTTCGAGTGGATTGATGGACCTGAAATGTTTGATCCGAGGATCCGGCTGTTCCCATGGCGCTCCATGGAAACTAAGCCAATGAAGTGTTTCAGGCATTGGGTTCCTCCTCCGCCAAATCCACCAGAAATGACAACGGAGGAGAAGGCGGTGACAAGTGCTAACCGGGTAGTAAACCCGCCTCTATGTCATTGCTATGTCAGTCTATATTAGTACGGCCTAACCCAGGGGTGGACTTTATCCCCTTCTTCCGTTGCTCGCGCAACGATCGGGTAAGTGTATGCATGCCTAGTCCATATGTAAGTTAGTCTCATGCATTGAAGTAGTTCGATAACAATGTTTTTTTTGTAGGATGGATGGCCTCTCTGTGATTTTCAGGAGTACATTTATGGACGCAAGGCTTGTTGGCCATCTAATGAGGAAGTGGAGGCCTTCAACTCTGGCGAGAAGAATTGGCCATGTCAGCAATATCCACCCACTACATATAAGTGCGGCATACCGGCTCATAGAGGTGTTGTGCCATCGGAGCTTGGGTATGGAGGGTATTGTGGCAACTCATATGGTGAATTTTGGGTACGATTTACTTACATCTGTTTTATTTAAAATTAAAATACCACAAAGGCATGCTCACTTGATGATAGTCGTTCTGTAATATTTGTAGGAGGGACGGACGTAACCGGGAGACATACAGTGGAAAACAGGACTTCGAAGCTGAGATTTTGAATTTGTGTGACTAGGAACAAGCTAGGAGAATAGAGAAGAGGAAACAGAACATAAGGCATGATTATGGTGTACTCATGCCTTCTGCTGAAAAAGACAGAAGAAGGTTATCGATGACATGATCGAGGTGCGTGGGGTGCCGCCACGTGGCTACTTCACCGAGTCGAAACTTTGGATTACTTGGAGGAGGCGAGGGGAGGTACCCACCGGTGTTGATCCAAGAGAGGTCAAACAAAGAAATACAAATGGGCAGAGGCAGATGGAGAAGGAGCGAGAGCTTGAGGAGAGAAGGAAGAAGATGGCGGAAGGTTCACTCATTGACCTCATGCCAATTATCGGCATAATTCATGGGAGGCTCATTTGCAAAGTCTACGGCGCAACAAGGCGAGGAGGACGGTGGAGATGGAGACCATGAGGGGTCTTGTTGGTAACTTGCCTACTATCATGCCGGATGACGACGAGGACCCCGAGGAGTGAGACCGTGTTTGTTGAATTTTGTGATGTAATATGTTGTTGAACTTAGTTGAGTGTTCCTTGTGGTACTTAGAACCTTTTAAGTAAGCGGTACATTTAAATATGTCATATGTTAGTTGAACAATTAATCTATGATACGTTTGTTAGTAAGGATAATAAGTGTTAATAGCTATAGCGATCGACGATTACATTGGTATTTGGTAGCTATAGTGGTTTTGTCGCCTTCTGAGAGTTGCATTGCACTGTGTATCTCTATAGGGAAGACATGGATCTAATATGTTATTTGAACATATTAGTGATGACGTGGAAAAAGATGATCTTCAAAGCGACATAGTAGCTAAGACATGGACCTCATGGAGGTCAATTTGCCATTGCCTCATAAATGAAAAGTAAACTCATACATTTGTGTTGATACCAACCATTTGTAGCTCTTTTAAAAGTAAAACATATTTGATAATTCAAAAATTTGAAAACTAAAAGAAGGAAACCTATACTCAAAATCCTTTTTATCCGGCATTATTTTGGAACCGCGTGCATCTGAAGCACCCTTTACTAAAATCAATGTAGTTGTATACAAACCTAAAGCAATAGCATGATAAACCAAGAAATCCCTGGAACCAAGAAAAAAATATGTCTACCTTGCCGCGCCATTCCCCCTGGCGCGGCAAGAAGACTCCGCGCCGGGCTCGCGCAATGCAGAGAGCAATATAATCGAGCCATGGCTCTCAGATTCTTGTGAGCCACGGCGCGTGAGCCCAGTCCTGTCGCGCCAATCCCACTGGCGCGGCAGGGCTGGGCTCACGCGCCCGTGGCCTACGCAATGCAGAGAGCCACGGAGGTCTCTGGCCTGTGGTTGGGGCCGGTGCGGTAGTACTGCCCTGCCGCGCCAATCCGAATGGCGCGGCAGAATTAGGCTCACGCGCCCGGAGGCAGCGCAATGCAGAGAGCGGATAGAGGTCTCTGGACTTTGGTCGGGACCGGCGCGGTAGCCTAGGACTGACGCGCCACCTGGAACGGCGCGGCAGGAGCAGCCCAAGCACCTGTTCTTTGGTCACGTGGAAGTACCTTGCCGCGCCAGCCCGTCTGGCGCGGGAGTTCTTTGTTGACGCGCCGGTTCGCCTGGCGCGGCAAGTCTTCTCCAGAACTTGCAATACCAATAACTCCAGATTGCTTTCTTTGTCACTTGGCTGCCCAAAAACTGCAAAGAGGCTGCCATATTTGTTTTCTCGTGCAATCAGAATCAACTCAGTTTTGGTATTATGAAACAAAAGAAAATCGTATACAAAATCCTTCATTGAAATCTGATGGAAGTAGTTCAACTGCGTTGGATCTACACATGTAATAAGACCAAGAACAAAAGTAACACAACAAATTTATTGAACAAGTATGCACTATAGGTCTGCACCGAGGGAGTGGAATAAAAAATTTGTTATATACAAAAATTAGTGTTTACATCACAAAAGGTAGTCTTCCCTGACTTCCTTTGCCAAAACATCAGAAAAGGTGGTCTCTCATGTCTTCCTTACACAAAACATCTGACTGGCGAGGAACAACTCTCGCCAGACCCCGGTGTGAAAGGAGCCCTCGGCCGGCGAGTCCTCCCGGGATTTGTCCGTACGACGTTGTGGCTGCCAACGTCGCTCTGGTCACGGGCACGCCTACGGCCTTGCCGCCTGTAGACCACCATCTCAGGGTGGGGGGTGCTTCCGCTAGGGCCCTGTAATGTAGCGACAATTTCAAGTTAGTTTGGAAAATACGAAGAAAATGGCGGGGTGGGCATAGACCGCGTACCGCTCCTGGGGTGGGCTGTGTCTAGCTCAACGAGGGAGCATCTGACATCTGGCTCAATCGTAGTGTGCTCCGGAAGGTAGGGTCGTCGGGGGAGGAGTCCGAGTCGTCCTCCTGGCCAGCGTCTTCGTCGTCCTGCACCGTAGAAACAGCCCGCTTGCCGCAGGCCCTATCTGCAAGAGCGTCGGGGGGAGGTGCCGACGAACTGGCCGACCCTGACGGCGTCTGAGCTGCCATGGCCCCGCCCCAAACGGGGGTCCGCTGGCTCGACGACTGCTGCGGAGGAATGCCGCCTCGCGCTGGCCCCATGTCTGCAGTATTCATGCAACTCATTTTGTGGGCCAGGCGGCGGCAAACCCTGGTCACGGTCTGGAAATAGGCCAAGCAGCGACAAAAAGGTTAAAAATATGCATTCAAAAATGCTCCGACACATCGCAGATGTCGCACCTCCGCAAGGTGCGTGGGGCACCACTCTCCGCCCACCCAAGATCGGCGAGAGCGACCCAACCTCATTGACAGCGTGCAAGCCGTAGCCTACAATAATAAAGGAATGTTAACAAAGTTCATTGAATGCGTAAATCACATATCGCACACGCCTAAATTCGTTTGTAGGTCCACTTACCATGTAGTGCCGCATGGGCCTCTCTCTGCCGCACCCTCCCGTGTGGGCGGTCGTACTCATCGGTGATGTCGCCGTCGAGTTGGTGTCACCGATGGATGCGTTGGTCGCTGCAGCCTAAGGAAGAGACGTGTCGAACAGTGCAGCCGAGCCGTACTCTCGGGCGCCGATCGTAATGCATTGCTCCATTGTTGGGCTCGATCCTCTCCCTGGCGTCCCACCGCTGAAGAGACACATGGTGGGTGACTCGCCAGTCCAACTCCCTATACCGCTTGCGCCTGTCGAACCTGCCAATATCAATGATCATTTAGTGGAGACAACCAAATACCAACGAATGAAATGCAAGTACGAAAACCAAGTTGTCACCCGTGCAGACGCTGATCCGTGGAGACAACGGGTGGTGGGTCGTCACACTGCTGATCGAATCGTCGCAAAACCCCGCAAGGAGGTGCCACTCAACCACGTGAAAGAATATGAGGGGAGTCACCACCCTGCACAGCAATCTGTCCCGAGTACAAAGGGGGCTAAATTCCATCCCCTCCACCTTGGGCTGCTCGTAGGGTGCCCACAATACCTACACATTAACAGCATGACCAATCCATAGGGCAACCGAAGAGTATTAGTAAACCAAACCCTTTTTTTCCGTATTAACTCGCCCTCACACACGCAATTCAACTCGATTCGTATGTCAAGTATCTTCTCGCGGGGTTGCCCCGACCGACCTAATGTTTTTCCAAAGGTACAACAGGTCGGTGCGCATCCTGGATGTTCCACGCCTCTGATCGGCGACGAAGTTAGAAACTCACGAGAGATATCGATAAGACCATATGTGATGCAATACGTCAGTATCGCAGAACGGTGTGGCCTCCCAATTGAAGCCGCTCCCAAGCCCAAACTGCAGGAGGTGCAGACACCCTCCTAGGCTCGCGGATGCCGCCGTGCGTCTGCGAGCCACGCCACGCCTAGCGGTATAGCCGCAGCAAGAACAAAGAGCCCGCCTATACGTGGCCACGTTCTCCCAAGGTCGGGCAAGCGAGAGAAGCACGCTCCAGGTGACGGTGTTCTCGGATGCGTCGGCCAGGAGGAAGCCACCGACCAAGTGCCATAGCCACACTCGTGCGTGCCGCTCGACCTCTGCCTCCTCGGCGTGGAGAGGGCAACAGGAAAACTCTCGCAGCCCACGCGAGCTCACACCGACGCCTTCCCGCAAACAAATATTCGTACAAGCCCAAAATTAGTAACTACAACATAAAATGCTGCAAATACACGATCTGAGCTTCATTAACTCGTACTTGCTCATTCGCCGGTCGCCCTCTGGGGCTACACGCCAAAGACACCTTGCACCAGATCGCGCCAAGTGGCCGTGTTCAAGATCCCGGCCATCGCAGCCTCCAATGGTAACCCGAGGATCATCGCCGTGTCCTCCAAGGTCACCGCTCATCTCCCGCATGGGAGGTGGAAGTCGTCGTCTCGAGCCTCCAACGGTCCGAAGGGGCGTAAGGAGAGGCCCGTCTAGGTCCGGCAGGCCAAGGGTAACGGTGCGACCCAAGTCGAGGAAGCCGGCTCGCGCCAAGTAAGGCGCTAACCTCTCGTCCCACGTAAGTACGAAGGCGCGTCGCGACTGGGGGCGAGCGAGCTCAAAAGCCGCAAAAAACAATAATCAGAGTCGATCGATGCGATAGCAAAACAAAGTACAATGCATCGACAACAATAAATAGCCCAACCTGTCGGTCATCGGCGATGCGCCGCGCACGGTGCTCCCTCTCGTAAAACGACTCAAGGAGCGGGTACCGAGGGTCCGCCATCCTGCACAAATCAAAGAACAGAGTTAAATAGCAGCGTAAATTGTTCCATCCAATTATATGTTCAAACAAATTTTACAACGGCCCTATTACCTGAACACGTTTTGTACCGCTAGTAGAACCCTTAGCCTTTAATTGGGTCTTGCTCCTAGTGTTATGCTTTTTGTTATGCGTACTCGCGTTGTGCCCAATTCTGTGGCACTTAGAGCATCGGACCTCCCTAGAAATCTCGTCAAAATCCCCGGTTCCATATCTATCGTCACCGTACCCTTTCATCTGGTCCATTTCACCTCGAAGCCTCTTCTTTTTCCGCCTTTCTTATTCTTTAGGAGGGCGGGATCGTGCAAATAATCGAAACCATTGTACTTTCAGACCCTCGTGGGATCAAGGTAAGGCTCGAATGTAGGTTCCTATATCTTCAGCGTGTGTTCCTTAAGGTACAAAGGAGACATGTATTTCGCAGCTTTGTGGTCCAGGCCTCTGGCGGAGCAAGCGGTGATCAAATGCGAACAAGGGGCGTGAAGAAGCTGCGGAACCTTGCACGTGCACTCCGCTTTTTCTATGTCAACTTTGTAGTTCCTGCCACCGAAACGCTCCGCCCCTGGATTAGTTCCCCTGGCAGACTTAACAGTATAGACCACTCTATTCGGCCCGTGTGCTTCTGCCATATGGTTTAGAGCCAGCTTCTCCTCTTGCTCCAAATGAGCGGCACCTGCCTTTCCCCACTCCGCCCCTCCATCAATACCATTCTTTGCTAAACCCCACCGATCAACAAAGTATTTGTTGCACTTTTGGAAAAGAGTATTGTACTATTCCAGAAACCGGCAAGGCACGAATCCCTTTGAACACATTGTTCCAAGACTCCGCGTCGTTTGTGGTCATGATGCCGTAACGACAACCACCTTCGTCGAAAGCAAGCGCCCACTTGCTCTTGTGCACCAACTGTTCCGCCATCCATTCCCTCGCCCGATCGTTCAGCATCATATCTAACTCTTTCAACTTTTTGTCGAAATTTTTCTCTTCTCTTGCGCAACAAACCTCCTTCAGCTTGGACACCACCTCCTTCTTATGTCTTCCCCATATATTGGCCGCGAAGTGTCTCATGCACCACCTATGCTCAAGAGGTGGAAAACCATCGATTTGTTCCACCGCCGCATTTAAAATGCCTTGGTGATGGTCCGAGATCATGCAAACCTTTCTGCCCCTGCCGAGAACCTCGCACCTCAGAATCATCATGAACCATGCCCAGCTAGCATTGTTCTCGCCCTCGGCCATCGCAAATGCAAGAGGCACCAATTGATCCTCCGGATCAACCGCAACGGCCGTCATCAACACACCCTTATACTTACCGGTTAGGAAGGTGGCGTCGACGAGTATGACCGGCCGACAATGCTCGAAAGACTCCGCACACTGGTGGAAGCACCAAAACACACGCCGAAGCACATACCGCAGACTGTCATTCTCATCGACCAAGTAACTACCACCCATGTAAGTATAGAACTTTATACCCGGGTTAAAGTGTTTAATTGCACTCGAGATCCTTGGCACCAAGTTGTACGCCTCCTTCCAGTCCCCATAAAGCATGTGCATGGCGTGTAGCTTTGCTCGCCATGCCTTTGAGTACTTCACGCGGTACCCTATGAATGCAAATATGGACTCTATCAATGAGGCAACTGACACGTCACTATCCACCGCGACAATGCCAGCGATACGACGGCCTAGATACTTGGCCGTGTTTTGAGCATACACCCTCTTTGTCTTCGACGAGCCACATGTGTGCGGTTGCCTCACACGAGTAATCTTCCATCTCCCATTATACTTGTTCGGCCGAGCCCACACGCCCCACAGGCATCCTTGCTTGCACATCACCGTGTATTTGACTTTGGCGTTCGAATGTATCACTGTGTACGGCCAATGGTGCCTCACCGCATAGTCCATCAAGAAATACTGCAAGTGCTCCAACGTGTCTAATGCCATGCCCTTTCGGATTTCCAGGTTCTCAGCATCCGGGAGTACTTCGGTTGACAACAAGCCGCTTTCACATATTGCCATGTGAGTTCGGCTTAGGTGGTGAAAGGTCACTACGGTCGGTGCGTCGACATCAACTAACTGCAGCTGACTCCTCTCCTTTAAGGGCAAAGCGTACAATGTTGGCCCTCTAACCAGCACGTCAAGGGTAGGAACCACGTTGGCACCTTCTTCGTCCACCGCATCTTCTTCCTGCACCGCATCTTCTTCCTCCGACTATACTGATATTTCATGGCCTTGTACCACCTCTTCTTCTGCGGCCTCCTCATCCGCGGATTCATCATCTGATCCTAGAGAGATTTCAGCGACATCCACCTCACGTTCTTTCTCCTCAAATGCTCCATCATCGAAATCATCCATGACAAAGGCATTATCAAAGGTAACACCTTCTTCCATCGCCTCCCCGGGAAATGCTTCATATATTACCCGGGTTTCTCCATCTATGGCCACATCCTGAGTCAACTGCTCTGCAGGCTCCTCTTCCTCTGCAACTCCCACCTCCTGAGTCAAGTGCTCGCCAGGCTCCTCTTCATCCACAACTCTCTGCACGGCTTGTACAAGAGTTGCTAACGACCTACCCGCAGGAGAAATATCAATCACCACCTCCCAACAGCTAACATTGCAATTCTTCACAACTTTCTTATAATTATTCCAATCCGACTCCGATGCAATCTTTATCATCACGTAGTGAGCCCTAGCCTTCCCACAATCGAATCTGCCTTGCAAAAACAATTCACCTTCACCAACACCACATCTAACCACAGACCGACATCGGGAAACTAAATCATCATAACTTGGGGTCCTATCAAACAACAGAACCTCTTCCTTCATATTCTCAAACTCCCTTTTTCTCTAACAGTTCCACCATGAAACAATCGGACTAAACGATCCATCTACAAAATTGCATATAACAAATGAAAATGGTTTAGCCCTAAGATGCATAGCACCAATCTATATAAATGTTCCTTTTGATTTGCCCTAATATATTCGTTGCGTATTAACAACTATATGAATTTCCAACATCTATATGCACTACCTATTAAAAAAATCCTAAGCTATTATATGCATTACCTACAAAAAAACCCTTAGCTAGCAACAATAAAAAACCTAACTTTAGATTAGCACCTAACATTATTTTCACCAAACTATGGACTACATATTATATGGATCAACATCTTTTTTTCACACATAATATGGATTAGCAACAAAAAAAACTAACTAAATACACGTACATATCTACACCTATATTTTGAGTTAAAATCGATACATGCAACAAATTCTACACGTTAATAGTTTGGATAGAATGTCCATAGCGAATCGCACAATACTTAGATTGAACTAAAAAACTTAAAATCAAACATAAATCCACATTTTCATTTCAAAAACTACTAATCAAAGAACTACGAAATGCGCTCAATCGAATGCGAAATAACGCAAGTGAAGGGGGGCATTACCTTCCTAGGAGGGTGGGGAATCCGTCCCTAGTCTCCGATCGGCCAAGCAAGCGGCGGCGGCGGCGGCGGCGGCAGTCTTTGGGCGGAAATAGGGCTAGAGCAACGCCCTCTGCAAAGGCCTCAGCGTCGATTTTAATTTGGTCCTGCCGCGCCAGGCGGGATGGCGCGACAGGGACTGGCCTGACGCCGCTTAGAGAAACTAGCCTGGCCCCACGGGTCAAGACTCTCGACGCTTAGCGGCATGGCGCGGCAAGGTGGGGCCCGATTCGCCACGCGTCTGCGGTTGCCCGTCATGAAGCGCCAACAGGCAACCTTTGCCGCGCCACATGCACTGGCGTGGCAGTGGCTGGGAGCCGCGCCAGGCGGGTTGGCGTGGCCAAAAAGGTTAGAAATAAAAATATTTTTTCCCGAGGGTTAATATTAAAATATTGATTAAAAAAAGGTTTAAAAAAAAATTTTCCACTGAAACGGAGCGGGGAAGTGGCTGCACAGTGGCTTACCAAGAAGGCCCACAAAGCAGTGAGACAAGAAAGAAAAAGATGAAACAGGGAGCAGCCATTACCCAGCAGCACGTATGAGCAGAGCAGCGGCTCTGGCTGCAGTGCTCGCCAGCGCTGGTCGGCGCGGCTGGCTAGAACGGCGGGCTTTGGTGGTGGCGCATTTTGCAGCCGTGCACCTAGCAGCACCTACAGCGGCGACGGTGAAGGCGGCGAGCGGCTGTTGCGGCGACGCTCCGGTGAAGGGACGGCTCGGCTGGGCATGGCGAAGGAGCAGCGGAACCTAGGGAGGAAGAGGGAGACATGGAGATGGTAGGGGAGGTGGTGAATTTGAGTCTCACTGCTCGAAACTGACGATTTCAATGAACAGGCGCTGCAGCAGATTCCGGTGAGATATTCCGCGATCCAATTCGTCGCGCTCATTTGACGATTCTTCGAGCTTTTTGTTGGGATGGATTTGTGACGAAGATAGCAAGCAACTTCTCGGACGGTTTGATGAAATTCATAGCGAGGCATTGCTGAGATGAGGAGAAGTAGAGGCGGCCAAGAATTGAGAGGCAGAAATTCTTCAATTCCTGGAGCTACCGACCTCGGATCCGCAAGTTCCTGGGCAAAATGGAACCGTGAGGATGAAATCTAGGATGTCCTCGGAGGGTTTTTGGAACGGATGCTTACCCTGGTCGCAGCAGAAGAAAAACGAAAAGAGGAAGAGAGAGCTTGGGATGAGTATATAAGAGGGGAGGTGGTGGCTGTTGTACCGATCCCGGGAAGACAAATAGGAAGGCTATCAGGAGCAAGAAAGGAAATGGATTAGCTTTAAAAGGAGATAGTGGAATTTGTAGAGTTTTAGGGAGGAGTTTCCAAAGGGAGAGGAAGAGGAAACTTTCTGCACCGAAGCTGAAACAGAGAAGAAGAGAAGGTCGGCTGGGAAAGAAAAATGCAAAGGAGAGAGAAAGAGAAAGGAGAGGTGGGGCCCACTTGCAAGAGAGAAAAGAATTTAAAGGAAACTAGAGATTTTCTAGGACCAAACCAATTTAAGAAATTATTTCAATAATTTATAATTCCAAATAAATTTATTTTGAAAATATTTTCCAACAATTATATTAATTTTCAAAAATCATTTTTTGAACTGCTTTATGTATTTTTCAACTGTAAATACCAAATATTTTTCAAGTAACATACGCATTTTGCAATTCTTTTTATTTTTTAAAACAAAATTTATTTTTATTGCAAATGCCATGCATGCATTTTATTTTTAATAGAAAATGAGGATGTTACAATGATCAGACCAAAAAATTTACTTTTTCATGTGTGCAGTGCTCATAAATGACAAGAAAAAAATTACTAGACAGAAGAAAGAACAAGCCGTATCCAGTCCGCTCCTCAATGCAATGGAGGATGCAGGAGGCACCTAGAATGCACTCTGCCACCTTCTCCATCCAGGCACAGACAGGGAGGTTCTCCAAGAACAGTCGAACCCGGTACGGCATAGGCTTGGACGGCTATGCTGTGTGAGGATGGCAAGGCTGAAGCTCAAGGTAGATGTCGCCGAAGGAGCAGTGGCCGTGCGGAAGGGCGCTGTTGTGAAACTCTGCCGATGGGAACTGGACGAGGAAGTCTACAGGGTAGTGGCGCGAGATGGTCACCCCGTGCCAAGGAGCACCCTAGGCTCCGACCACCACCATTTGCATATTGTTGAAGGCCCTCTCCGGGGGTTGACGCGACGTGCCCCTGAGCCGAGCCACCACGCAGCAAGACTCGAGGATGTGGAGGTCGACGGCCATGACCTCAGTGCTAAGGACAACATTGGAGGTCTTGCGCGGCCAGCACCACAGGTCACCAGGGAAGCGAGTAGCCGTGGTGGTTGGCTTGGACCGCGACCTGTGCAGAGCCATGGAGATAGTGGAGTTGCGAGGAGAAACTGGGGCGGGGGCCTGGCGAGGGAGAGCACGGCAGGAGTGAGCACGGTGACCGCTGCGCCTGCAACATCTGCACCGGATCGGGTCCCGACAGGAGGCAACAAGATGGTCCGTGGTGAGGCATCTATAACAACGCCGGTGACCAGGGAGCGGAGAGGAGTAAAGGTGACGTGCAAGCTGGCTGGAAGGGTGTTTAAGGGAATGGAGTTGAATGCGGTTGGTGGGTGATGGAGTGGATCGCAGAACTTCAGCATAGCTGCGGGGCGGGTGAGAGTAGTTACAACGCACTTCTTCCCTGGTCGACGTGCGCGGCGGGTCACGGCTGTCCCTGTGAACATCTCGCAGGGTCCCGAGGCGTAGGCGATGATGAGGTCAAGGCGGTGACGGTGGGGGGTTGGTCGGTCGAGCATCACTGAAGCGAGTGTGCCCGTGTTGCTTGAGGCAAGAGCAGAGGATGGCAGGAGAGGCTGGCTGGTGGTGGGAAAGGGGATTGTGGCGGTGGCGGGGATGGGGGTGGGGGCAGCGACGGAGAGGGAGAGGGAGGCGAACTACCTCTCTAGCCCCTCTTTCCCACTGTCCTCCTCGTCGTCACTACCCATCCTCCTCTATCCCCCTCTTTCCCACCGTTTATCATCTACTTACCTAAGAAAAGAAAAATTAGCAAATCACTTTTTATCATCTACTTCTGTTGATCTATTTTCGTTAATTTTTAGTGCCTTCTTCTAGCCTAAGAAACAACGATGGCGTGCGAAGGATTTGATCAAGAAGAATTTAGAGAAGTTTGATTGTGGGAGATGGTGGTCATGAGGCGGGGGAGCGTGAACCCGCCCTCGTGGATCAACCCATGGCCGATGACGCCGCAGAGCCCGATGAGGCCGGTAAGGCAATTAGTACGAATGCGTATGTCAGTTCCACTATCATGCTAAGCCAACATTCTGACCCGTTCATGATTGTACCATATTTTCAGACCGGTCAACCGAGCAGGCAATCACGTCAGCGAGGTCTAAGCAAGAAGTCGAAGGCAAGACACATTATCACCAAAGTCGGCGAGAACGGCCAACCATCTTCCATCCCTGGGGACGCTTGGGCCGTTCAATTCAGCATGCGGCGTCCACGTTAGGGACCACGTGCCCATTAGCATAACGAAATGGGATCAGGTCCCTGAAGATACGAAGAACATGCTCTAGACCGATGTGAAGGAGATATTCACCTTCCCCTATGGGACCGAAGAGAAGGTGAAGAGTTACACACTCAAGAAGATGGCCATCGCATTCCAGACTTATAAAAAGAAGTTGACACGGAGTATATCAAGAAGAATCGAATGCCCGACTTCAACAAGTACCCAAAGTTGCAAGATCACTGGGATGAGTTCGTGAACTACAAGACTTCGGAAGAAGGTCAAAGTATGAGTGAAAAGAACAAGCAGAATGCACAATGAAAGATTTACCACCACCGCCTCGGCCCTGGTGGTTACTGCCAGGCGATACCCAAATGGGAGAAGAGAGAACAGGACGTACCGACGAAGGGTGTCACACCCGCAACAATGGAATGGCCCGACAGAGCGAAGCATTGGTTCTAAGCTCACGGCGATGGCCTTGATGATGACGGCAACACGGTGTTTGGGGAGGTGCTGACAGCTGTGGCCAGAAGGCTTTTACAGTCAATCGAGGAGTCTTCCCAGGGCACCTTCGTGCCAAACAGGGAGAACGACGAGCTAACAATGGCCTTACAAAACCCGGATCACCCTGGACGTACACGAGGTGCTGGCGTTGTCCCGTGGAAGGTTGGTTTTGCTCAGGACACTGAGACCTATAGGAATCGGGTGAGAAGTAAGGCCCGACAGGCACAGCAACTCATTGTGCTTGAAGAACGCCTGAATGAAACACAGCAGAGCATGCAAGAAGAGGTCCTAAGAGAGGTGCAATTAGCCTTGAGCCAACAGTGGGAGATAGGCCAGGAACCTCCCAGTAATCCTGACGTCATCAGCTCCTCCTCGCGGCGGAGCAGCTGCACTTCCGGTGGGCTGCCCGAAGCGGACTTGGGCCACTGTCCCGTAAATGACATCACGCAGGGGACACGTTGTGAGCTGCACGTCGAAGCGTGAAACCTCTCCTTCAAGGCGGCTCATAGCATAGCTCACCTAGTGGAGCTAGCACAGGTCATCCATAGCCAACAGATACCGCCGGGCTACTCCAAGGTCACGGTGGAGGAGTTACATCCAGGGTACGAGGACCTTGACCTCGATATTCCCGAAGGTGACAGGACTACGAAGTTAGAAGAGGCAGTACACAATTTCATCCTGTGGCGCAGAATGTACATCATTTTTCGACATAATGTGGACGTGTCCTCTCCATGGAGAGACCTCTCGGACTCGGACCATGGCAGAAGAAGCCCAACTCCTCCAACACCTCCCGCACACATAAGCGGTGCAACTACAGCATCACCTCCACCACCTCCATCTGCCCCGAAGAAGATGTCCCCAGAAGAAGCCCGACTCCAACACCTTCCGCACACATAAGCGGTACAACTACAGCGTCACCTCCACCACCTCCATTTGCACCGAAGAAGATGCCCCTAGAAGAAGCCAGTCTCCAACACCACCCCTCGCACGTGGAACTCTAACTCCTACATCGGCCAAGACAAGCCAGCCTGCTCGGCCACCAGCAACTCCCAAGAAGGTGTCAGCCAAGACAAGCCAGCCTGCTCGGCCAGTAGCTCCCAAGAAGACGGAGTCCACCCCATCCAAGAAGCTAGCTCCACTCCCAAAGCAGGCGCACGATATGACCGAGGAGGAGACCGACAAGGTAGTAAGAGCCGATGTAATTAAAATTTTTAGACCAAAGTCACCAGAGAAAAAGGTTCAGCCTGGTACGAAAAAATTTCTAAAAGGCTTGAGGACTATTGAAAATTTGAAGGATCAAAAAGAAATGCTTCTCTATCAGACTATGAGTGCACATTGACTAAGGAAAGCTACAAGAAGAAGACGTCAGAGGACAGGACGTCAGCTGAGCAGAAGGCCAAGGAGATGCTACAATTCTTCGATGAAACTGGACTTGATGCAGATCAAGTTTTAGGCAACAAGAAGATTGAGTGTGCACAAGTAAGATGGACGTATACACCGGGACATCATTGGTCAGGCGTGAGGAACTTCTCCAGCTAACAACAAAGATGCGACAATTTCATGAATGGTACTTGGAAGGGGCCCAACATGGTCTAGAGTCGTTCGCCGCCAAGTACAAGGAACAAGATTTTTTCCACGGGGACAGTGAATTTTTTGTCCAATGGAAGGTCATGTACGACCTATACCAGACAGACGCCCTTGATGTGGCCCTGATGAGTTGCTGGACTCTATAAATCCAACAAAGTGTCTTATTTGTAAAAATCCACCGTGCGCACCCTTGTACTATACTAACTTGCAAACCTAACTAATTTCTTCTTATGTAGAATGGAGATACAAAGATGCAGAAGGAAGAGAATTTTCGACAGAGGCTTCATCGACCCATTAGTTATCAACGAGAGCACCGTTAGAGACTACCCTGGCGATACAGAGACCAACATATACAGGGTGCTAATGGGACAAAGATATCTGTAAAAGATAGTTCTACCCTACAACTTTGAGTACGTGTTTTGGTACTGCCTCATTTTAATCCTTTTTCATAACACGATGTTAGAACTAATTAATTATCTACTTTGACATATATATGTATAGCTTTCACTGGATTCTTCTTATTATCGACCTAGATCGTAGCTTGATCACAGTTATAGACTTGAGAAGGAAACTAGTTGAAAAGTACCAAAACTTGATCGACATGCTCAACCAGTATTCTTGTTCCTTTTATTATTGTACTAGTTCTATTTCCTTCCATTTAAAACAAGTTCTAATCATGTACAATTCATAATCACGTGTGTAGTGCATTTGCACGGTTCCGTGCTAAAACCAGGGGTGAATTCAAGGAGGAATTTGATATTACAGTTGCCTCTCGAGTACGTATATCATAATGCTAGCTTTTTAGTTAGTTAATTTCCATGCATCCATTTCACGCTTTCAACTTTTTTCACCACAGGTCTTGCGTCAGCCGCCGGGCAACAATTTATGCGGCTACTATATATGTGAGTTTATGCACACCCAAACTGGAGGCGCTAACCGCATGATAAAAGGTGACAAAAGGTGAGTAAATATAATTACTAGCTTAATGATACCCAAGTACTCCTCATATCTTGTACAAATTCAACGATTGATTAGTTAATGACCTAATTAATGACAGGTGCATGAATATTTGGCGGAACAAGGTTTGGAACTCTCGCCGGTGCGAGTGACAGCAATCCAAGAACAACTCGTTGGCTTCATTTATGATGAGGTCATAAATCCAAAAGATGAGTTTCACGAACCACTTCTAAATAGGTGGGGCCCTTCGATAAGGACCAGTGAACTATCAGGGTTGACATCTACGCCTAGCAAGAGCGATGCACGTAAAAGATTCTGATGAACAGAAGGAAAAGATGTAACACTATTTAATTAATTTTTATTTGAATTGTGTACATATGTGTACTTATATATAGGCTAGCTAGCTAGCCCTAGCTATTGTAATACATATTAGTTATAATTAAAGTTGTTAATGAAAGTTTTCTGTGCTTTAATTATCAATAAATTGTGCATGATTGATTATATGTGTTTTAATTAATTGTGATTTAACACACACACAATATTATAACTGTTTTGATGTAAACCGTGAAAACCATACCTAAAAGTTTGTAAATTCGAGAAAAAATTACTAGAGATAGGTCTTGGCATGAACTATATTATCACCAAATCTCAAGACCAAATTTAACTTCGTTTGGGAGCTATAAAAAAGACAAATTTTAAATGAATAGTTTCATATCACTGTTTGTTCAAAATTTTTCTTTTTTATCTCTCAAACGAAGTTGAGAATGATCTTGAGATTTGGTGATAATATTGTTCATGACTATCTCTATCTCCAGTAATTTTTTCACAAATTTATAAAACTTTTAGGTATGGTTTTCACAGGTTTGCAACACACACACACACACACACACACACACACACACACACATATATATATATATATATATATATATATATAAAAAACTAGTGGCCTACTGTACAGGGGTACTAGTTCATCAGTACCGGTTCGAGACACCAACCGGTATTGATAGGGGTCTTAGGGGACTCACGGGTTAGAACCACGTATGGTCTATCATACCGGTACTGATACTATATCAGTACCAGGTGAGGGAACCGGTACTGATGAGCATCGGTCCCAGATGGCCTGTACCGGTTCAAAAACCTGTACTAAATACCGTTTTGGACCGGTACTAAAGGTCAGTTCTGTATTAGTGAGTGTTCGCAATAGTTACCTGTTGGATGGGGCCTCATTTGTTCGACTGGTATGTCAGAGAAGTTGTATCTCCAAACATTTTATGAAGAGACGGGGAGATTGTGCAGTGTCGTGAAGGGGTAGATCTCTCAGGATTTAGTCGCAGGAGAACGTGCAAGATGATGTTATTTGGAATTTGCACGATAGCGTATAGAGTACAATTCCCTGGTTCCCATTATCACACAAAGATATTTGGGAGGCCACCGTGGAACATACATGCAAATTCTTCACAGTGGTCTTGGTTCAAAATTAGTTGTTAATCTTGGGGTTAGCAAAATTTCGCCTGCCATCTATGCAGGATGCTTCTCTCCTGCTCATTTGCTAAGCAGGTTTGGAGAAGAAAAAACAGAACCACGGGAGAACTACTTTAATAGGATGCAATTACGAGTACAGGGGTGCTATACTTAACAGCACTAGAAAGAGAGGAGCAAAACGCAGTTACCCTTTGACTCCACTCAAAAAACCTAGCTCGTGCGCTCCCGGCGGCGTCGCTTCGCTGCTCTCCGGTGAGTTCCCCAGTCACTCCCTTCCGTCGAGGGGGGCGTGTGGTGGTTGGGGCGGTGCCCGGAGATGGCTGCGCAGGTGCGGGAGGCGGGGCGGGGGGTTTTTGGTGCGGGAGGCGGGAGTCTTGGCGTTGGCGGCCTGAAGAGGATGGTGGAGGGGGAAGTTCTCTGCCTGCAACTGCTGGTCTCTGTCTAGCTGCAGGTGAGAGAGGTTTGTGAGCGAGATCCCTGGATCAAGCTGCACATTGGGAAGGAGTCTGCCAGCTTGAGCTTCATAATATCAAGTCTACCTCTTCCCCAACCTGCAGGCTGTGATTCGGGATGACTCAGGGGTGAGCTCTGCCTCACTGTCCATCCTTGGTCGCTCCTGCGTGTTGGGAAGGGGGTGAGGCCCTGTGGCGATTCAGGATGGCAAGCAAAAAAGAACCACCCAAGGGTGGGCGGGTGTTGCGGGAGAAGGCGCCAAGTGAAGAAAACCTAGTAGGGGGAGAAGAGCAAACCAGTGAGGAGGAACATGTTTCAACCCTGTTTGGCAAGTTGAACCTCACGAAGAAGGAGACAAGGACAGTGGTGTTTGAGGATTCTGAAGATGAAGAATTAGAGGGCTCAAAGCACACCTTGATTGGTAAGGTTTTGGCTCCTAATACCCTCCATATTCAGACAATTCTGGGAGCGATGAGACCTGCTTGGGGAAATCCTAGGGGCCTGGAGGGAAAATCAGTGGGTCAAAATCAATTTGTGGTAGAATTTCAGAATGAGGGAGACAAGCTACGAGCTTTGCAGGGCTCCCCTTGGCCAATGGGCAGATATGCGGTAGGCAAACAGACCATTATTCTACGGGAATATGATAGAGATGTTAGACCTTCGGATATTGTTTTCGATGAAATATCAATATGGATCCAAGTTCTAGATCTGCCTTTGGGGCTTAGAAATGAAAGAAGAGGAAGGGAGATAGCTGGACTTGTGGGAAGGGTGGAACAAATCCATGCCGATGACAAAGGCAGAGCTATCGGAGCTGAGCTAAGAGCCAGAGTGAGAATTCCGCTATATGAGCCACTCAGTAGGGGGGTTCTCATTTTCTCAGCAAAAAGGGGGCAGAAGGAGTGGTTTGATGTGGTATATGAGAAGCTACCATACTTTTGTTTTTCATGTGGCATTATAGGGCATTCGGTTTTGGAATGCCCAAATCCTGCAGAAAGGGATGAGAAAGGTTTGCTCCCTCCCATATAGTGATAAGATGCGAGCAGTGGATGAGAGGAAGAAATTCAATCATTATGACCAATCCAGCCAGAGCGAAAGTTCTTATAAAAAGTCCTTTAGCTCAGGGAAGACTAAAGGCAATTCAGGTCAAACGAAATCAAAAGGGAGCATGACTGGGAAGAATCCTATTGAGTTTGAGGATGAGGAAGTTCTGTCCCCCATGAAAACTATTAATATGGAGGTGGTAGAGATGAAACATCCCGGTGTTGCAAAAATCTTGTTTCCAGAGGAGGGGGGAACAGGGTCACAAGGCACAAAAAAGAGGAAATCTGATGAGAAAGATGGCCAACAACATAGAAGCAAAAAAGAGGTTCTTAGACTAATAGCTACAGAAGGGGAAGATAAAATGGGCCAAGGGACAGATGGGTATGAAGGGAGAAGTGATGATCCGGTGATCCCAAAAGACAAGGGGGAAGGCACAAAGAAAATGAAGAAGAAGCGCGGATCGCTGGACAGTCCCGCGAGGATCAATGAAAGTTATAAGCTGGAACTGCCGGGGGCTTGGGAACCAGCCGGCAGTTCGGGGGCTTCTGCAGATGCAGAAGAAGGAAGAGCCTGATATTCTGTTTCTATGTGAGACGAAGAAACAAGCCAGAGACATGGAGGTCTTCAGAGGAAAGCTGAATATGCCAAACCTTGTGGCTAAGGACAGTTTGGGCAGGGGTGGAGGTCTGGCCTTATTTTGGAAAAAGGGTGTCAAGGTTACCTTAGTCAATATGTCTAGAATGCACATTGATGCCGAGGTGGAGGAGAAAAATGGGGAGAGGTGGAGATTGACAGGGATGTATGGAGAGCCTAATAGAGAACGAAGGCATCTCACCTGGAGACTCTTAAGATACCTAAAGAGCTATTCAGATTTACCATGGCTCTGTGTTGGTGATTTCAACGAAGTTTTGTTTAGCCATGAAAAGGAGGGTGGACAGCCAAGAGGACAATATCATATGGACAATTTCAGAGAAGCTCTAGAGGGGTGTAATCTAGCTGATATCAATTTCCAAGGGGATATCTTTACTTGGTGTAATAATAGTCATAAGGTGGAGAGATACATCAGGGAAAGGCTAGACAGAGCTGTTGCAAACTCTGAGTGGCAAACAATATTCCCCCAAGCAGTAGCAACTCATGGGGAGTTCCTACACTCTGACCACAGATACATCATGGTAGATTGTGAAAAAGAAATCCACCAACCATGCCCTCGTAAAGCGAAGTACCAATTCAGATTCGAAGCATCTTGGATGGAGGAAGAGGAGTGCAAGAACATTATTGAACAAGCCTGGGATGACACTGGTCCTAGGGATACTCCTGTTAGTGAGCTTTTAAGCAAGGTTGCGCGGGTCCTTACTAAGTGGGGAAGGAATCATAGAGGGGGTCATGCAAAAACTATCAAGTCCCTGAAAAAGGAGTTAGAAACATGCAGGAAGGGGGTGTTATCACAGGAGAGACTGGACAAGGAGCTCAGGATAAAACATGTGCTGAACAAACTGGAAAACCAACAAGAAATGTATTGGAAACAGAGAAGCAAAACTGAATGGCTTAAAAAAGGGGACAAGAATACTAAATTCTTCCATGCACAAGCAACAGAGCGGAAAAGAACAAATAAATTAAGTAGGCTAAAGGATGACAATGACAACTGGGTCGTGGGGGATGATGGTTTAAAGGAGTTAATTTTTAACTCATACAGTGAGCTGTTCAAAAAAGGTTCAAATAGCATGGAGACCCAATTCATGGATAATATCACTCCTAAAGTGTCCACAAATATGAATGAAGTCCTGATGGAGGAGTTTACAACTGAAGAGATAAAAATTGCTATTAACCAGATGGGGATCTTAAAGCACCCGGACCAGATGGTATGCCTGCCCTGTTTTATAAACAATGTTGGCACATAGTGGGGGAGAAGGTGACAAAGGAGGTGCAGAATGTGTTAAGGGGAGGGCAAATGCCAAGTAAATGGAATGAGACGCAGATTGTGCTCATACCGAAAGTAAAGAACCCAACTAAAGTAAAAGAGCTTAGACCGATTAGCCTTTGCAATGTGATTTATAAAATTGTGGCCAAGACTGTTGCAAATAGGCTGAAACTGATCCTCCCAGATATAATCTCAAGCACCCAGAGTGCTTTTGTTCCAGGGAGACTCATCACTGACAATATCATTATAGCCTCTGAAGCTCTACATTTTCTGAACAATAAGAAGAGAGGGGCAAAAGGGTCGGCGGCAGTGAAGCTGGATATGTCAAAGGCCTATGACAGGGTGGAATGGCAGTTCTTGCTTACCATGTTAAGGAGGTTGGGTTTTACGGATAGTTGGGTGCAATTGATAGAGAAGTGTATATCCACTGTCTCTTATCGCATTAAAGTAAATTCTTTGCTCACTGAGAAGATCAAACCTACAAGGGGCTTGAGACAGGGAGACCCTCTGTCCCCTTACTTATTCGTCATTTGTGCTGAAGCCTTAACTATGGCCATTCAGAAGGCACAAGAGGGGGGAAGTTTGCAAGGAATGTTGATTGGCAGACAAGCACCGCGACTAACACATCTATTTTTTGCGGATGATTCTTTACTGCTTTTGGAGGCAACAAAAGGGGAAGCTAAGGAGATGAGAGATATCCTGAAAAGCTATGAAAGGTGCTCGGGGCAGACTATCAACAGGGAGAAGTCTTCTGTGCTTTTTAGCCCAAACATGACTGAGAATGCAAAGAGAGAATTTTTGCAGATAGTGGGGATAAACTCGGAGGCATACAATGAAACATACCTGGGGCTTCCAACCTACCTAGGAAGATCAAAAACAAAAACCTTTGCCTATCTCAAGGAAAGAGTATGGAGGAGGATACAGGGGTGGAAAGAAAAGCTTCTGTCAAGAGCAGGAAAGGAGGTATTGATAAAATCCATTGCTCAAGCCATCCCGACTTATGCTATGTCTTGTTTTTATCTAACAAAATTCATGTGTGATGATCTCACAACACAAAATATCAAGTATTGGTGGGCCGACCAAGATAAAGAGAGGAAAATTCACTGGATAGGCAAAGAGAAGCTGATGGCACCTAAAAGAGCAGGAGGCCTCGGATTTAGGGATCTAAATGCTTTCAATGTGGCTATGCTTGCTAAACAGGCTTGGAGACTGTTACAGTGTCCAGACTCCCTATGTGCTGTGGTCTTAAAGGCTCTTTACTACCCAAATACAGATCTTCTCCAGGCAAGCCTAAAATCTGGGGTGTCTTATACTTGGAGAAGCATTCACAAAGGAGCCCAATTTCTGAAACAGGGTATTATTTGGAGAGTAGGAGATGGTGCCAATATAAATATTTGGGGGGATCCATGGATGCCAGGAGAGAACTCTAGATTTGTCAAGACAACCAAAGGAAACTGCCTTCTCTCAAAGGTTAGTGAACTCCTGGACCCCATCTAGGGATCTTGGGATAGGGAGTTAATTGACACTATCTTTTGTCAGGAGGATGCAAAAATGATCAAAAGCATTCCAATTCAAGACCAGCATGACGACTTTGTGGCTTGGCATCCTGACAAACGAGGTATTTTCTCTATCAAATCAGCTTACCACCTTCATATGAGCAATAACCGAACCAATCAGGGTATTCCAAGCTGCTCTAGGGGGGTGGGCATCAGATTTAATTGGGCAAAAATCTGGAACCTTAAACTGCCTAACAAAATAAAACACTTTGTGTGGAGATTTTCCCACAATAGCCTGCCTTTGAGGTTACCTATCCTTAGAAGGGGAATCCCTATTGACACAATTTGTCCAGCCTGCTATAGATTTGATGAAGATGGGGGTCACCTCTTCCTAAAATGCAAAATTGTCAAGAAGGTGTGGAGGGCCCTCTGTTTAGAGGAGCTCAGAGCTAAGCTAAGTGAATGCCAAGGGCCAGAACATATTCTTGAAGAAATTTGGAAACTACTGTAAGCAAGAGCAAACCCAAGTGCTAACCTTCTCGTGGTTATGGTGGTTCTTAGAAATAAAGCTATCCAGAGAACCAACCCATACATGTAGAAGAAATAATACACCAAATAGTGATCAAATCCACGGAATTCATGTGCCTACAAGAAGACAACCAGCTAAGAGGACAACCTAATGAACTGCAGAAATGGAAGCCTCCAAAAGAGGGCTTTATTAAACTTAACACCGATGGTTCTTTCTTGTCGTGCACTAGCACGTGCGGTTGGGGAGTGGTTGCCCGTGATGAACAGGTCATTTGCTTATGATGGCAAATGGGAGAATCAATCATGCTCAATGCATCACAAACGGAAGCTATAGCTTGTCTCAGATGTTTCACGATAGCCCAAGACATGGGAATGTGTCTCATTGAATTAGAAACAGATGCCCAAGCGGTGAAGAAGGAGCTTTCTCAAGTCCACAGGAGCAGAGAGCACGGAAGCTATGATCATTAACGGCTAGATCCTTGATTGGGAATGCTTTCGGAAGGTCAATGTTTTGTATTGCTCTAGAACCTGTAATTGCTTGCTCACTCGATCGCTAAACTGGGGCTTGTGTGGAGGGCTATGACCTGTTGTTTGGGTGGATCGGTTTCCACCGGACATTTGTGATGCTGTGTCTGGTGACTTAACCAGACAAACCTAAGAGATAGTGCTTTCCATAAAAAAAAAAGAAATCGTCTTAAACTTTGACGGTGTCGGGGAGAATAATATGCAGAGATGGTGTCAACAGGAGCCGCGGTCGAGGTCCAACTACATGAACACTGTGAGAAAGAAAATTTTCTTCATGTGATCAATACCTTAACATGGGCTTACTAAATGATTTTATTTTTATAAATTTCAACGTAAGTAATATGTAAAAGAGCATGCATGCACACGGTTAAATATGAATCAACAGAAAGAAAAACTCAATCAAAACTATGACAATTTACTTTAATTACACTAGTGCCATGCTAATTAATTTGTCCAACCCAATGTCACGTTGAATGGTTATTAGTTTCCTCCACATACATACAGCAAATGACAAAATGGAAGCATCCGCCACATACAGATGAACAAATACATGGATGATAGCAAAACTAACCACCACCTGCATATGAAAAAATAGATTTCAAGGGAATAAATATATTATCAATTCTTTTACAGCACAAATATTTATGATTTTCATAATTAAGTAATATGAAAAAACAATAGTCAGTAACTGCAAAAAAAATATCCACTAAAAAGAATTAATGCATCAGAAAAACATTATATTTTATCAACATTTTGAATGCATTTTAATTCAGAATTACGCTACCTAGATACTGATCCGTTGGAGTAAAGTAGCCAAAATGCACGAGAAATTCAGTAAGCTCGACACCCGAAAAAAGCATCATTCTCTGAGAGCCACAAACCTAGAGCTGTCCAAGGGCTTGGTGAAGATATCTGCAAGCTGGTGGTCACTCTCCACAAACTGAAGCACTATGTCTCCCTTTTCCACATGGTCTCTAAGGAAGAGAAACCTGAGATCTATCTATGTGCTTGGTCCTAGAGTGTTGCACTGGGTTTTTGGCAATGTTTATGGCAGAGGTGTTGGGCCCCCTGGGTAGACAGTGTCTGTGTCTAGTCTCTCTAGTAGTCGAGTTGTAGGCTTGCTTTCCTAGTCTGTGGCTTGGGGTAGATGAGTGTGTTTCTGAGTCTTTAAAGCTATCTGCCTCTCATCTTTGCTCTTAGATTGCCCTGTGAGTGTCTCCAGCTCCTTATCTCTTCTGTTTTCTCTTGGATGAGTGATTCTTTGTTTGAGGGGGAGTTTGGAGATTTCATTACATTTTTGCATTGCATTTAGTTTTTATTTATATTTTCAGGGCTTTGTCTATGAGGCTTTTGAAGTTCTATGCTGAAATACACTTTAGCTTCTGAATGACACTTCTAGCTAGCTGGTTCATTTTGAAAATGGTAGCTTTTACATGCTAGGCTAGCTGAAAATTAATTACATTTTGGGATTTTCTTGAAAACTTGATGACTCTAGAACTTTGTCTTGTTAAATCTTTTAACTAGACTATTGTGCATGCTTTGAATTCCTTTGGTCTAGCTCGAATCCTTGTTGCAACTTGGGATCGAACTTGTCGCTCATGTTTTAACCTTCAGAGTGCTCTTGTACATGGAAATACAAAACAATGAAAAAGTCTATGGAAAGAAATTAAAAAAAGAATAAAAAATGCAAACAAACATGAGGAGGAGAGTGACCTAGGAGGCCTTTGTCGATGGCTCCTAGTCGGGGATGTGCTTTGCTAGGGATCACTCTCCAAAATGTAAGTTTGCTTTGAAAATAGGTAAGCATGAAGGTCTTTACATGTGTCTTTAGATCTTCCCATGTGTGCACAAGTTGAATTCTTGCATGACCATTTGAATCTTTGCATTTGCACTTATTCTAGTTTCTAGATTTTTCAAATACAAGGTTTCTAGCTAAATCATGCAAAATCAAATTTCTTTAGCTTTTGCTACCTAGCATGAATATTATTTAACTATTTCAATATGAACTAGTGGGCTTAAGTTGCTATTTGGCTACCTAAGTGCATTTCATGCCTAATGTTCATTTGCCTAATTTACAAAGCCCCTTAGGTTGCATTTTATGCATTTGACATTGTCTTGATGCCTATATTGCCAAAAGGGGGAGAGTATTTTTTGAAAAGGTATTTTGTGAAAACTTGAGTCTACTTGGACATGTTGACCAATTGCTCTTTCCTTTGGTCCAAGTATGACTGCGCAAATTTGATTTGCTTTATCGTCTCAAAACAAACTTTTCTTTATGCCTTTTGATGTTTGTCAATATACTCATCAAGGAAGAGATTGTGAGACCATGTGGAGGTCTTCATGTTGTGATGAGTATATGTGACTTGAATTGATATGGTTGAGGAGTTTATTTTGGAGACTAATTTGAGCCGGTCCGGCCTTTTGTGGTAAGACAGAGTGTTTTGCACTTTTGAGAGTCTTCTTGAGCTCAGATGGAAAAAATGTTATATACGGATTTTGTAGATAATATCGAGATACATCTTTTTTGTATTATGACTTTTTTCATTTCTGTAAGGGAAGTATTTTTAACATTTCTATCTTTGTTCTGTTGTGCTGAGGGAAGCACCGGTTTGAAAGGTTTCGGTTTTAGTTCGAGTGGGAAGTTGGGCATGTAGTCATGTATGTTTGAATTCATGATAAAATTAGACTAACATGTAGGAAACAAAGGTAAGAAAATATTTCTGTTTGTGGAAAATGGTTTGGTCCTTATGGGTGCAAGCTTGGAGGCAACAGTGGTCGGCGACGGTACTGGGACTAGATCGGGTGGATCAAGGTCCAGAACGGTGATGATGTCGCGGGACGGATGGGCTCAGGCTTGAGGGCTCATGAGGATGCCATGGAGAAGGACTTGAGGTGGCTCAAAGGTTCCGGTTTGGGCTGGAGGCCCGAAGGCACAAAAATGGAGCGGTCAAGTCCGACAGATGAAAGCCCGTTGCATCGGGTCGATCGGGTTTTGTGTAAAACCAATGTATGGCATATTTGGCCCATGTTGGGCTGTGTGTGAGTAGTTCAGGCCCATGTAAGTGGCTGGTTGAGTGGGTGAATCCTAGCTCTTGATTTAGTTGCTTAGAGTTGAGGCAAGAAATCAATGGTTGTGATTCACCCGGTGGCCCTATATAAGGAGGGGTGGAGGGGGTGCCTCCACCAAGTCTTGGGCTAAGGTTTAGTGGCTTGTATTATGCTCTTTTGTGAGCTTTGTCCACCTAGGTGTGGCTGTGAACAAACCCTTTCAAGCAATAAAAACTAGTTCCTCAAATTATGTCTTTGTTCTTGTGTTGTTCATGTGTTTGATCTAGTTTCTTTGGTGCTTTTGTTTGCATCACCTTATTCTATATGTTGCTGATCCATGATGTTTTGAGGTTGCTTATATGATTGGGCACCCTTGGCAATTTGTGAGAAACAAGAAATCACGTTCTTCTCACCTTTGTTCAAGTTGGCAGATTTGTTCTTCCTGCGCAGGAGTCCGTGTAATATTTTTAGAAAAATCATTCGAGATGCTTTTTGAGTGATTCTTATTGAAGAAGGTTCATGACTTCCATATCTACCTGTCGAAAGATTTTGAAGTCATCTGGATTCTTCGTTTGGGAGCTATGAGGTGAATACCGAGCCCCAAACTTTCTATGCGTGAGTTCCAGACAGTTCCTATCTCAAGAATTGTTCTGATTTTTCTGTGAGGAGTTTTGATCTAAAACTTGGCAGGAGGCTTCACGACTCGTTATGAAATAGGGAGCAAAATGCCCATAATTTTTGGAGCCAAAGAAAGCCAGAAACCACTCCTGTGATCATATTTGATTTCTGCTAGAATATTTCTACCCACTTTTCCTAAAGCACCTTTATTGGTTGGGCTGTTTTGTCTTAAGTGCAACCACTTTGGACTGAGATTACTTTTGTTTGAGCACTTAACAATCAGAAATATGGCTCTTCTTGTGGGATGTCATCCTTGAGGCGCGTTGGGTGGAGAGCATTATTCATCTCCTTGCAAGAAATTTATTTTGCTCCTATTCACCCTCCTCTAGTCGCCAGGTTTGGTATTTCAAGCATGCATGCACACGGTTAAATATGAATCAACAGAAATAAAAACTCTATCAAAACTAAAAATTATCCTGTATCATGCAATTGCATTGTAATGAATTTCACAAGAATTTAAAAACTTTTTGAAAATAAGTATGTTACATTAACTTTTGAGCTTTTAAACCAAGTAATTTGATTTCCTCGCTAAAAGAAAAGCTTAATGAGCTTTAACCCTAGCTTTTACAAGGCTTTATTTGAAAACTTCTTTTTCCAAACCCAGTTTTTCTACATGAGGTTTTACATAAAATACTTTTGATTTCATAAAAGAAATATTTTTGAACTGGCACTGCTGACTACACAAGAAAAGGTGAACAGTTTGGGATAAGTATATGTAATTAATACCTTACTAATGCCTAGCTATTTCGGACATCGATCTTCTATAAATTCAAGGATTAATTAGTCAATTTTCCTAATTAATAATTGGTTCCCCTAAAATTGGCGAAAAAAGGCTTGGACAAAGGCCCGGAACTCTCGCCGGTGCGTGTCAAAGCAATACAAGAGCAACTCGCCGGCTTCATTTTTAATGAGGTCGTAAGTCCCACGGGCGAGCATTACTACCATATTTTTAATCATGTTCCGGAGCTGGAGCCCGACAAAGAGACCGTTCAACGTCGGGGTCGACATCTACGACTACCAAGAGCAATGCGCATAAAAGATCCCGATAAACAAAAATATGTGTAATTGTGTACATATGTGATACTTATATATAGGCTAGCTAGCTAGCTAGCTATTGTAATACATTTTTTAATGAATGTCCTTTGATTTAATTATCAGCTAATTGTGCATGATTAATTATATAGGTTTTAATTAATTATGATGTAACACATGCATTCATAAATAAAATAAATATAATAGCTAGGGGCCACAGATAATACAATAAATATAATAGTTAGGGGCGTGGCAGGTGTGTCACATCACATGCACATCACAGTCCCGGTTGGAGACACCAATCAGGACTGAAAGGCTCCCCCGCCAGTGCATATGGGGCCTTAGTCTTGGCTCGTTAGAACCGGGACTGATGCCCAACAGCATCGATCCCCACATTGGCTGTCCTGTTCAGAACCAGATCAAGCCCGTTCGAACCGGATCAAGCCCGATTCCCAAAGAGTCGAGCCTAAGCAATTCTCCAGACACTCATAGTATACTCCAAATTAAGCAATGGCAGGTAGAGCAATGATCATAAAAACGACTTGGTTTTTTAAGTTTGTTCTTTTTTATCTCGAAGGCATGTCTGAGAGCTAAAAAAAAGTTGAATGTGCTGTAAAACTACTCTCCATAAGACGTTGCTTTCACATTTATCCTATTTATCTTCTCGTTTTATGCTTGTCTGATCCGGCTATGTGGTGTTGTGTACTACCGATCTAGGGACTAGTGCAGGAATCATTCAGGTGGACCCCGAGCAGGTCCTCCATAGTATGTCAGCCTACACGCCTACATCCAATGGGAGCACATGGTTGTCGATTGGGGAGCGGGTGGCTACACAAGGAGTGACGGTGAGGGCTACACCGAGGGAGGCGGGGAGGGAGCTGCACTAGAAGGTCGCATGGGAGAGATGATGGCGAGGGAGCTGTGTAGGGAGCAGTGTCGGTGAGGGCTTGTGGTGTCAAGATGATGAGCATGTGAGGAGTTGGTCAAAACTTTCGGTTTCCGATAAAATTCTTCCAAACTTGACCACTTTGACGTGGCATGTTGTTCTTTGATTCTTACGAAATTTTGTGATCTCCTTAGCATGGAAAAGACCCCTAGATGATTTAGGTGTAGCCGGCGAAGTCGCCAAAGTGCCACAGGACGCACTTGCCCCCAGGCGGTTGTTTTGTGTCGGGCTAGTCACTATTTCGGTTATCATTTTTGCATGCTAACCCTGATCGAGGATCGGTTTGTTGTGTTGGGTTCGTGGTGATGCCACGGACGTTCTGGATGTGTTTTGGTTGTTTGTTGTTGGTATTGTGGATGCAGGTGAGAACAGGGTGCGAGGTGGAGTGGATGAGTCCGTTCGCTAGGTGGGCTGCCGGTTCGGTTGGAGGCTGGGCGCGGAGTTTCACGGTGGGAACGGTTATCACTTTGCAGCACGAGTTCTTACTGGACATCAGTACGTGCGGATGCTTGGACGCAAAGGGATTGTTGGAGGCGGTTCGCGACGCTCTAAGATTCGTGCATGTGAATTAAAACCCGTGTATGTGTTGGGTTTCGGGTTAGCCCATGTATGGTCCATGTTGGGCCATGAGTGAGTAGGCTAAGGCCCATGGAAATGGCTGGTTGGAGAGGGTTAATCTCAGCCATTCATGGGTGGTTCAAGGGGATCTCAATATATCGCGATATATCGAGATACCCTAGAACCGGTTGGCCTATAAAAGAAGTGGTGGAGGGGTGTCTCCACTCAAGTCTTTGGGAGTCAAGAGTTTTCTGAAGTTTAGCCACTTGTGAGTATTTTCCACCGTAGGGTGGCTGTGTAAAACTTTCCTAAAGCAAACAAAACTAGTTCCTCCATGTTCATGTCTTGTTCTTACTAGTTCTTTTGTTTTCATCTTTTTTCCTTGATGTTTCTTGTTGCAACTTGTTTGTATGCCTCCCCTCCTTCTACATGCTTCTGATCCATGATGTCTTGGGGGAACTTATATGGTTTTTACACCTCTCTTACACCCTAGAATAGACTAGAGATCAAGTTTTCAATCAAGTTGCAAATCTCTGTAGATTTTGTTCTTCGCGCAGCACCCAGTGTTTGATTTTTAGAAAACTCTAGAAAAAATATTTTTGTGTGCTTCTTGTTGGAGAAGGTGCGTGACTCATATGTGCATCTGAAGAAACATTTGTGAGTCATTCCATTGCACCATTTGGACGCCATGAGGCGAATACCGAGCTCCAAACTTTCTGCTCGAAGTTTCAGACAGTCTGTAGTGTTTGATTTTTCATATTTTTTTTACAGAGAGTTTTGAGGAGATTTTTAGTGAAGTGCTTCGAGATTCATGTAGGCTTATGCACAAAAAATCCCAAAAATATTAGAGCACCATAAATCCACCAACCTTCTGCTCCAAGTGGGGGCAAATTCTAGAAATCTGTTTCTTACTTTTCTGAAAGTATCTTTAGTTGTTTGGCTTTCTCTCGTTTCCTTTTGCTTTTGTTTTCCAGAGCTGATCTGGTCTATCCAGGTTTGAACTGGTCCTTTGCTTCTTGTTTCTTCCAGATCTGAACAGGTCCTTCCTGGTCTGATCTGGTCCAAGTTGCAGGCTTCCAGATCTGAACAGGTCCTTCGTGGTCTGAACTGGTCCATGTTACATATTTCTCTCGGCGTTGTTGGAGGGGTCTTTCAATAGTCCAGATACCCTTGGGTATCTAAAGGACATCTCTATACCTCCAACAGCTGGCTTAAGTCTTTTCTCTTCTGTCCGCTGTTTTATCTTTTATCTGGTGTTTGGGTTGGAGTTCTGAATGGAGCACAAAATATTAAAAATTTGAAAAAGACTCCATTCACTCTCCCCTCTCTGTCGCCTTGGTGAGTTCACAGGGCTACACTGAGGGAGGTGGGGAGGAAGCTCCACAGGGAGGTTGCATGAGAGAAAGACAGCGAGATTTAGGGGAGAGAGGAGAGAGATTAAGCAATTTAGGAAAGGAAGAAGGAAGAAAAGAGAGGGGCAAAAAGGTCAAGAAATGTTGCCACTTCTACATCCTAGCTGGAAAAGTGATTAAGATCAGCATAAATGGCAACGATTATTTTCGCATCTAATCAATGACAGTTTACAATTTCGTACTAAGTAGTGGCAATTCTTTAATTTCCAAATTGAGATTGGTCCTACATGTCATAGTCATGAGTATCATGTCGTTAGATTTCTCTTGATTATCCTGTCCACCGCCTGCCCCAAACTTTTTCAATCCATACTGTGCAGGAAACACATCTTTCCATCAGCTCCGAGAGCCATTCACAACTGGCACACAAAAATCCTACTCCTTGTCCAACTCCCAACTCCCGCACCCAACTCATGACTCCAAACCTAGTGCCGCCCCTGCTGGCCTCCTCCCTCCCCCTCTCCGGCAGCCTCGCTGGAAGTGACAGAGAAGGGTCCCTAGGCCTCCCTCTTTCCTACCCTCCGCTCTCTTTGTTCCCTCCCCTCCCTCCCTCCTTCCTCCACCTCCGCTAGATCCCACCTTCTCCCACGCTAGTGGCGAGAAGGTGGGGTCCGAGCGTCCGGGGTACCTGTGGTGGAGGTGGTGTGCGGGTTGGCTACGGTAGGGGTGGTTCTAGTAGGCTTAGGTTTAGGGGTAGTTAGGTTTTCCTCACTAGTGGCTTCTCTGATCCGGTGGAGGCTTTTGGTCCTCGGTGATTGTTTCGATGTCGCCAACATCGGCTTTGGTGGTGGCTACCGAAGGTTTGTGTTCCTCACCTTGTTTGTCTCCATAGAGGCGTCGCGGTGGGGGATGGCTTGCATAGTAGAGGACCCGAGACACTACTCTTCTGTTGCTCTTCTTTGTGGTGTGGCCTTTCCCGGCAGTGATGTGATTTCCGGATCGGTTGTGTGCAACATGTTTAGGGTGGAGGCGTTGATTGCGTCTCTCTAGTGGCCACGATTGAGGTTTCCCTGGTCCACAGATCTTCCATGGATTGAAAGAAAAGCACTATGATGGCGTCACAGCATAGGCCATCTGTGGAACCTTACCACTTCAAAACCCATTGTGGGTATAGCTGGAAGAGCTTGTTCCTAGCGGCGACGGGTCCGGCCAGTTGTGGTCTCCTTTTCGGCAGTGGGCAGTGTCCCAGAGCAGAGAGCTGTAGGTTACATATGGGCTCAAGAAAGTATGGTCTTTGTTTGATCTTTTCTTTGGTTTTCCTTTGTAATCGTGCTACGAATGAGTATGTATGGCCTTAGCCTGAATGAAAATGATATCTGCTCCATTAAAAAAACAACTTTCTATGCACTCGACTAGAGGTGGCCAAATAGGCTGGGCCAACTGGAATGAATTGGGCTGGCCTGTTTCGTTCAACCGAACCGAATTTGGGCTAAGACCTCGGCCTATCGGGCCGGCCTGGTTCGGTTCATATAGTGGTGGCCCGACCCGGTTCGGTTCGGCCTAGTACTGTATCCCGCGTATTTAATTAAATATATATATGTTTATTCTCTTGTGGTATGTAATATATTTCTTCATTTTATAGCATATATTTATTTAATATAACCATTTTCTTTTTTATGTATTATTTTTGGGCTAAAATGGGTTGCCCCCTTGTAATCGGGCCGGCCCGGTTACTGTGCGAACCATGCTTCCTATTGTCTCGTTAGGCCTGGTTTATACAGTGAATTGGGCCAAATGAGCCCGAACCGAGCAAGGCCGGCCTGGTTCGTTGGTTGGCCATCTTTGTACTTGACTGTACGCCGCTGGCACCATGCCACCTCTCTCTCCCTTAGACCATCTTCAACCATTTTCCCCTTTATTTCGTTCCCTTTCCCTTTCCCTATATTCGTTCTCTTTATTTTCCACCATCTCCAACAGTATCCCTTCGAAGGGAATGATATATAGATAAAGGAGAGAGAATCCCTTTCTGAAAGAAATGAAAGAGAGAATCCCTTCCGAAAGGGAAGGGTGAAAGGGAATCTCTTTGGAGTCATGAAGGGAATTTCTTTCTTGACAAGAACAGGGGAAGGGGTGGAAATGGGTTGGAGATGGTCATACTCTTGATCCTAGTCTTCTTCGCTGCCAGTGTGATCGCCAACGAGGCAATGACCTGGCGAGAGAGGCTGCGTGAAATTCTTCTTGGAGGTGTGTGAATTACCCGGATCCTTTGGAGTTGGTGATCTGGAAGCCGACGATGATCAACAGTGAATGCTGCTAAAGCATGGCCTTAGGCTTTCTCTTCTCTGAGACTAGGTAAAACCCTTCGGTTAGCATTTGCTATTTTGCTCAAAGTTGACAATTTCCATTTAAAATGCTCTGAAGTTCATGTATCACTTAATAAATTATCCTAGGAGGGGTTTTTTTTACAAATTAAACTCACTTAAAAACCGTTTTACCCTCGTCTTAGGGTGGGTTCTTTTCAGCTTATCTTATCCTACTTATTTGCCTTATCTCGTCACTTTGAGAATTTTTTGAGACAGCCTCGAGAGCCAGTTGGCCTTTAATTTTTTGGTTTAGGGAGCTTATAAACACGTCTACGAGGTAAAAAAAACGACTCAAAAAGTAATAAAAAAGTGAGATAAGTCAAATAAGACACGAGATAAGTAGGTCGCGCTGCTCTGTCGTCAGGGTCGTCTTCCCCGCCTCGCCTGGCGCAGCTCTGCTTGGGCCTCCTCAGCGCCGCCGCCCCGGAGCCTCGCGCTTTTTCTTGTTGGGAATAGCACTTGTATTGATCTGAGACCAAAAGGCCAGTATATATACACAATACAGGGGCAAAAGAGGAAAGCCCAAAATACAAAAGGAAAGGGCCTAAAGCCCATATATACATATATCTAACACCCCCTCAAACTCATGGTGGGTTAACAACACTGAGTTTGGAGAGGTAAAAACTATGTTCTTGTCGAGTCTGTGCCTTCGTGAAGAAGTCTGCTAGCTGAATCTCAGATGGCACATACTGAAGAGAGACAACCTGCTCCTGAACCTGTGACCGCACATAGGAAGCATTAACACCAATATGCTTGGTAAGCTCATGCTTCACCGGATCACGGGCAATACCAATAGCTCCTGTGCTGTCAGACAAAAGAGGAGTCGATGTAGTAACAGAAACACCAAAATCCTCAAGTAACCAACGCAACCAAGTAACCTCTGCCGTCAAAAGAGCCATAGCACGCATAATTCACCTCTGCGCTCGATCGAAACGCATACCTTTTTAGTCTTCCAAGCAACGAGAGAATCACCAAGGAAAACACAATATGCAGAAAGAGACCGGCGATCAGAAGGATCCCCAGTCCAGGTAGTATCAGAATAAGCATGAAGCTGTAAAGAGTTGGAGCAAGGAAAGAAAAGACGGCGGCAGATAGTGCCACGCAAATGACGCAACACGCGAAGGAGGTGACTATAGTGGAGCTGAGTAGGAGCAGAGACAAACTGACTCAAGATATGAACAGCATAAGAGATATCAGGACGAGTGACACCAAGGTACACAAGGCTACCAACAAGGTGTCGATACCGAGTAGGATCCGAAAGAGGTTCCCCATCGGTGGGTCGAAACTGAAGATTAAGCTCCATAGAAGTCTCAACTGTCTTGTGGTCAGTAAGAGAGGCCCGATCAAGAAGATCCCCGATATACTTCTCTTGGGACAAGAAAATACCCTCTGGAGTGGAGGTAACCTCAATCCCAAGGAAATAACGAATAGGACCCAAATCAGACATACGAAACTGCTCATTAAGACGAGTCTTGACAAAATCAATGTAAAATGGATCATCACCAGTAATGATCATGTCATCGACATGGAGCAGAAGAAGAGTACGACCACGAGACGAGGTGTGAACAAACGGCGCAGGATCATGGTCACTAACAGAAAAGCCAGCAGCAGTGACCACGGAAGAAAAACGCTGAAACCAGGCCCGAGGAGCTTGTTTAAGCCCATACAGAGCCCGATGAAGGCGAAGAACCATCCCATCTGAAACAAAATACCCTGGCGGAGACCGCATGAAGACTTCTTCATGTAGCTCCCCATTAAGAAAGGCATTCTGAACATCAAGCTAATAGATAGGCCACGAACGAACAGAGGCCACAGCAAAAAGAGTCTTAATAGTGGTCATGTGAGCCACAGGAGCATAGGTCTCATCATAGTCAACACCATGCTCCTGCTAAAAACCACGAGCCACAAGACGAGCTTTGAATCGCTCAAGAGAACCATCAGAGAGAGTCTTAACCTTATAGACCCACTTGCAGGTGATGGGACGAGCGTGAGACGGAAGAGTCACAATCTCCCAAGTGCCAGTGCGCTCAAGAGCAGCAAGTTCCTTGGCCATCGCATGCTGCCATTCGGGATGAACAATAGCATCACGGTAAGAGGCCGGTTCTATAGGAGCTGCACCAGCAAAGCCAAAACGCTCAGGGGGTCGAATGGATCGACGATCACGAAAAGCATAACGAGGAGAGGTAGAAGTTATCTCATAAGAAGAAGATGAGGTAGTTGGTGGTTCCTCAACTGGCTGAGTACGACGAGTGTAGACAATAGGATAAGGAGAAGCAAAACGAGCTGGAACAGGGGGAGGAGATGATGGAGACGATGAAGGAGACTCTAAGGGAGGAGGAGGCTCTGGAGAGGATGAAACAGGAAAGTGTATAGTAGGGATAGGAGTATCAGGAAAAGTCAAGAAAGACAAGGAATCAAGAGTAGAAGTCGGAGAAGAAGGACGAGGATAGAAAGGACGAGACTCATTAAAGGTAACATCTCGAGAAATCCTCATCGTCGACCAACAAGATCCCAACACCGATAGCCCTTGTGCTCGGCACTATACCTAAGAAAAACACACTCAACTGACTGAGCAGTCAGCTTAGTGCGTTCACGTGGAGCAAAAAGAACATAGCACACACACCCAAAAGAGCGAAGACCAGAATAGTCTGATGTGTGCCCGAGGAGACGCTCTACAGGAATACCACCCTTAAAGGCAGAAGAAGGCTGAAGATTGATAAGATAGCAAGCAGAAGAAACAGCCTCAGCCCAGAAGTGAGGTGGAATAGAGGAGGAAATCATGAGCGCACTAGCGATTTCAAGAAGTAGTCGATGTTTACGCTCAGCAACACCATTTTGAGCATGAGCACCGGGACAAGAGAACTGAGAGAGTGTGCCCTGCTCAGTAAGAAACCCGCGAAGAGCCCCAGACAGATATTCCTCTGCAGAATCAGCTCGAAAGACACGAATGAGAGAATCAAACTGAGTCCGAATCATGGTGGCAAAATTTTTATAGATAGACAAAACCTCACTACGATGAGACAAAATATATCCAAGTGTAGCGAGAAAAATCATCTATAAAATGACATGATATTTATGACCACCTCACGAGACAAAAGGGGCCGGACCCCATACATCAGAATGAACAAGATCAAACGGACGAGCTGACATAGACTCACTAGAAAAATAGGAGAGTTACACCTGCTTGCCAAGGTTGTAACCGGCACAATCTAAAGAAGCATCACCAGACATAGATCCTAACAAACCACGACGAACTAAAGATGACAGACGCGAACCACAGAGATGTCCTAAACGATGATGCCACTGAGCAAAAGACGCCGTGGAGGAAGCAGCGGAGACGGAGAGACTAGCAGGAGCAGCGGAAGGAAGACAAAGTTAGTCAAGCTCCCAAAGACACTGCGAATCACGGCGCCGGGGGCCAGTACCAACCAGAAGACTTGTGCGACGATCCTGAATAGAATAAGAGTCAGTATCAAGAATCACACAACAGCCATGATCAGTGAGTTGGCCAGCGGAGATAAGCTGCATGGTTAGTTTAGGAACATGGCAAACTGTGGGAACGTGAAAAGAAGAAAACAGAAGAGTGCCTCGCCCTGTGACAGGAAGAGAGGTATCATCTGCCGTCTGAACAGTTAAAGGAGTGATCAAAGGACTGATGGAAGTAAGACAGGTAGAATCAGATGTCATATGAAAAGAGGCACCTAAATCAAGAATCCATGGTGATGTACCTGGAGTAGAGGAAGATGGTCTCTCACCAGAAGACTGCAAAGCAGAATCAGTAGAACCTGTCGGTGTAGAGGCAGCCATGCGACGTAATAGCATCAAAATCTCAGCAGATGGACCAGGGCTGCTACCGAGGAGTCTGAATCTCTCAGAATCGGTGTCGGTACTCTTGGTGGGCCGACGACGAGCAATATCCTTCTTCTTCCGGTAACAAAACTGCTCCACGTGACCATCCTTGTCACAATAGGCGCGATGAAGAAGGCCGCGTCGTCGTCACCCGAAGAGGCGGGGCTGGTGAAGTCGAAGGATGAGAAGCTGTAGGTGTCGAAGCAGGCGTCCAAAGAGCAAACACAGACAGAGAAGTCAGGAGACCCGCACCACGAAGTCGAGTCTCCTCGGTACGAAGAGCAGCCAGAGCCTCCAACAAAGAGACACGAGGATGACGAGTAAGAAGCTGAGCACGAATCTGCTCAAACTTTGGCCGAAGACGCGTAACAAAGTCGTAGATGCGGTGAAGCTCCAAACGAGACTGCTGGCGCTGGCAGCAAGCACAAGTCCGGCGGTCATGATCAGCATCTGCAGCATCAAGAGAGTCAAGCTGACGCCATACTGCAGAAAACTGAGCATACAGCTCATCCACCGTAGAGTCACCCGCTGCAGTGACTGCTCGTGTCGCACAGCGGCAAGATACTGTGAGTCACCAATTGGCTCATCGCAATCACGAAGATGTGACCACATTAGTTGTGCAGAAGCCAAAGAAATCACCTCTCCAGTAAGATGCACCTCCATGCTAGCAACCAAAATAGCAGAGACACGAGCATCCTCGTCACACCAGAACTTGTAGGCAGTATATTGAGATTTATAAGACTCCATAGCCTCTTTATGATCATCAGAGACCTTCTTATCAGCAGCAGGATCATCAGAGTCCTTCCGGGCAGGATCAATAGGCTTCGACGAGGCGGGCAGCGCAGGGGGATCAGGCCGAGGCGTGCAATGAAGCTCGCCAGTGAGAAAATCCCAAAGACGCTGACCGCGCATGTGAAGACGCATATGAAGAGACCAATCCTGATAGTTAAGGCCATTAAAAATCATCGGGCAACGAGGAATAGAAACGGTGCTCGACGACATCTTTTTTTTTGATTTTTTTTACTGACCCGGTCCTTTAAGCTACTGGGGCCGGAATCGAGTCGGTCACCCCCTACCGCCTCGGCCAAACCTGACTCGGGCTACCCGGGTCGGTCTCCCCACCGCCTCGGTTAGGGTTTGCCGTAGGGCGGCGACGGCGGCGGATCCCGCGGAGCCCTCAGCGACGACAGAGATGGTGCCCACGAAACGACGACCTTCGAGCCGGCGACGAGGACGGCGGCGATGATGATGGCATGCGGCGGATCCGCAGAAGAATGATCCCGCGAGCAGCAGCAGACGACGGAGATGGCGCTTCGCGAATTGCGAGAGCGACGCGGCAGACGCGTTGCCGCGAACGATGACCCGATGATTTTAACGATGGCGTCGGCGACGCCATGAACGCAACGACCCAAATGACGGAATAGTGGTAAGAAAATTGTGGGCAGGACGGCGCAAGTGCAACGCCACAATAAACCCTATCCCTAGGTAAATTGTTTTGATACCATGTTGGGAATAGCACTTATATTGATGTGAGACCAAAAGGCCAGTATATATACACAATACAGAGACAAAAGGGGAAAGCCCAAAATCCAAAAGGAAAGGGCCTAAAGCCCATAAATACATATATCTAACATTTCTCACCACCGCGCGTCCCCGGGCCGATGTTACCGCGAAGCCGCCACTCCGGGCCGAAGCTGCTGCCTCGCCGCCGCCTCACCATCGCCCGTCTCCATGCCGAACTCGCCGCTTGGGCCTCTTCACCGCCGCCGTCCCGGACCGACGCCGTCACCGCCTCGGACCAACGCGGTCCTCGCCACCGGACTGGACGCGCCGCCGGACCTCAACCTCGCCACCGCGCCGGACTGACGCCGTCCCCGCCGCGCCGTCTCCACCGCCGCGCCCCGGGCAGGGAGCCGCCTGCTCCGACACAGCGCCGTCGCGCCGTCTCCACCGTAGCGCCCCGGGCCGGGCGTCTGCCTGCTCCGACCCGCCGCTGCCGCCGCGTCCTCGCCACCGCGCGTCCCTGGCCGGGGGCTTCTTCCCCAAGACCGGTGCCGCCGCGCCGTGCTCGCCCAGCTGCGCTGTCCCGGACGCCTTCATCCTCGCCGGAGCGCCGTTCTTCTTCGCCTCGGCCCGGCGCCGCCTCGCCTGCGTCGACCACGAAGCTGCCGGCGCCATCCTTCACCAACACCGGCACAGCGCCGCTTGGGCCTCCTCTGTGCCGCCGCTCCGGAGCCTCTCCACCGCCGCTCCTGGGCAGTTTCGTCTTAATATTTCTTAATAAAGTGAAAGGACTACAAGGAAAATTTTAATCATCAATTATCGCAGAAGACAGTGTTCTTCTTGGATTCGGGCCATTCGATTCCCGCTGAGCCCCCACGGCTGCCGTCGTCGGCGCTGAAGGTGGTGGCCTGGTGGGTTGGTTCGAACGGGATGGGCACCGCACTTCTTAGATCCGGGGCTGCCCCCTTTCCTGATCGCTTGCTGCCGCATCATGTCCTCCCCATCCGTCCTGGAATCAGGCAGCGAGTCGCGCTCCCGCTGCCTCTGTTCGCCGCTACTGCTCACCGTCTTCGACGCCCTCTGGTTTTCTCCTCAGGAGACAGTGTGCCGCGTCGTCGCGTCTCAAGCGGCTTCCAAGGTGAGTTCTTTTCTATTTATTTTTTTTTGTGCAACTCTAATTTTAGTAATGAAGCTAATGGGCAAAACTTCGTTGAGTTATTCTTTTTCTGAATCTTTCCGCACTTCAATTGGTCTGATGACTCTTGAATAATGTATCTTGGCAATATTTTTGTCTGTCGATTTATACGTAAACCTTGGGTTATCCTTTTTATGAATCTTTCTGCACTTCAATTGGACTGATGACTCTTGAATAATGTATCTTGGCAATATTTTTGTCTGTCGATTTATACGTAAACCTTTGAGTTACCCTTTTTATGAATCTTTCTGCACTTCAATTAGTTTGATGACTCTTGAATAAGGTATCTTGACAATATTTTTATCTGTCGGTTTATACGTAAACCATTGTAGAAAACGTATATGCACAGTTTTTGCCCAATGTTTTCCTACTTATCTCCTCTGGCTTATAACGTGATTCTTGCTTGTTTTAATCATGTCACTATTCAGTATCATCTTTACTCATGTTTAAAGCCATGTGATCCTCCTAGAAGAAAAATTTTCAGCACAAATTTTTTTTGCTCCTACTGCACAACAAAACCAAAAAAAAAGGTTCTATATGTCGTACAACAAATGATGCCTCACATTTTTTTTTATGTTAACAAGTGAAATCAGACAATATAATTTCACTGAAAGAAAAGTTATCTAGAGAGTATATAGAGAAAACTTAAAGCACCATTGTTCATTTCAGCGTCAACACTAACGATAGTCAAACAACCACTAGCTACATAACAGTTTCTCTTAATCAGAGCTACTGCAGACTGCAGTACATAACACTTTCTCTTAATCAGAGCTACTGCAGTACACAACACTCTCTTGATCATAGGTACTGCACTGCATTACACTTTGTCTTATTCAGAGCTACTGCAGGTATAAACCAGTACACATCTAAAGCAATTCGCATGTGTTTACGCTCACCAACAAAGTGCACTAATCAAAGTGCGAACAGTAAAAAAGTCTGGGCTTTATTATCTGCGCAAGGAAGATCCTTATCTTGAATTGCTACCTTTGGTGTTATGGTGTGACAAGGTGCACTAACTGTGGCTTAAAAGGGGTTACTTGGCATTGTGTTTTTTTGAGCGAACACTAGACATTGTGTTCACAATTTGAAATATGATAGCTTGAAATGATCCGATAAATTCAAAGAAATCATACTTTCTTGTCCAAAGTTCTTTTAAGATATTTGTGTTGATTGTTTAACATCAAAAAACTTCTACCAGTTGGTATGCCAGTGACTCAGAGAAGTATTTGAGCGGTGGTATCTATAGAAGTCTCTTTCACACCTCTGAAGCATCAGTTTAGTTTCTTGTCTTCAAAGCAATTAAAAAAGGTACCTGATCTTGGAGGAGTATCTAGTGCAAACTGCTTTTTCAGTACATTCATGCAAACTTTTCTGTGTGCTGTCGATTGAGTAACAGGTGTTCCAGATGTTGTGAGACTTGAGGTAGTTTGTAAGCTGTGAAGGTGTAGTACAAAATTATTTATCCGTGTTGACCTCAGCTAACCTAAATCTACGTGGCTGAAATTCCCTGTCCGACGCTGAAGAGTTTGCATTATTTTGCCAAAACATGCATGTGCGCTAGATAACCCCCATCTTTGTTCATCATATCAATGAGGAAAAATGATGTAACCCAGATTTTATTAGTAACTATAAACCTCTTCGGTTTACTTTATTTCCTAATAAAGTGAATTGCCACAGCCTACAAAGCAACTGGATTGCACAATCCTGTAAAGAAGGAAGCTAATCTGGATTCTTTTGATTCTGAGAGATCACAGTCTCTGTTCTTGAAGGCTGGCTTTTTTAGCAAGATGTCATTTTGGTGGATGAATCCCTTGGTAAAGAAGGGCTATCAGAAGCCTCTTGATGAGAAAGATGTACCTCTATTGGGTTTTGCAGACAAAGCAGGCACCCAATACTCAATGTGCATAGAGAAAACCAGCGCTGGGCAATCATCTCTCTTTTGGTCAATTGTTTCATGTTACAAGAGGGAGATTCTAGTTTCTGGGTTCTTTGCATTGCTCAAGGTACTCACTCTATCTGCTGGTCCATTGCTCCTAAAGGAATTTATCAATGTATCATCAGGAAAAGAAGCTTTCAGGCATGAAGGTGGTGTTATAGCTCTTGGGCTTCTTTTGTCGAAATGCTTAGAATCATTAGCCCAGAGACAGTGGTATTTTCGCATGCGGAGAGTGGGAATCCAAGTGAGGTCGCTCCTGTCAGCTGCTATTTACCAAAAGCAACAAAAATTACCATGCTTTGCTAGTATAAAACATTCTTCTGGGGAGATAATGAACTATCTCATAGTGGATACCTACAGGGTTGGGGAGTTTCCTTTCTGGTTCCATCGGACATGGACTACAGTCCTCCAACTTGGCATTGCCTTGACAGTATTGTACAAAACAATTGGTCCTGCAACAATAGCATCTGTGTTTGTTATAGTTCTGACTGTTTTATTGAATGCCCCTCTTGTGAAGTATCAGCAAAACTGCCATAATAATCTCATGAAAGCTCAAGATCTAAGGTTGAAAGCTATGTCTGAGTCTCTTGAGAACATGAAGACTTTGAAGCTTTTTGCATGGGAGCTCCATTTCAAGGGTGTTATAGAACATCTTAGGGAGTTGGAGTTAGGATGGTTGTCAGCATTCCAGCTGGGAAAAGCATATACTATTGTTCTCTTCTGGGCATCACCTGCTCTTGTTTCAGCTGCAACGTTCGTAGCATGCTACTTTCTAGGAGTTCCACTTGATCCCAGCAATGTATTTACCTTTGTAGCTGCACAGCGTCTTGTTCAGGATCCTATCAATCATATTCCAAATGTTATTGGATCTGTAATTCAAGCAAGGGCTGCTTTCTCTCGGATAAATGAATTTCTTGGTGCATCTGAGCTACAAAAGGATCAAAATTGGATGGAGCATTGTGCACCTAATCAGTATCCTATAGTAGTCAAATCTGGCTGTTTCTCATGGGACAGCTCTGAAAATTCAAATCTGAGGAGTATCAATTTGGAGGTGAAAGCAGGCACAAAGATAGCAATCTGTGGTGAGGTTGGCTCAGGAAAATCAACTCTTTTAGCAGCTATTCTGGGTGAGGTCCCAAGGACAGAAGGAATGGTATATATGTTGCTGCTTTGTGTTTTAAATTCTTTGCCTTCAAATTTGTCATTGTTAATGCCTTAATGGTCCATATTATTCTGTAACCTCCTCCTCCACCACCAACTTAATGTCGATATGTTACATTCTTGTAGCATAATTAGTGAATGTGTTCCAATTACACTTATAAAATGACTTTGCTTGATTTAGAGTAGTGAAGTGCTATCTTCTTTTTTTTTTCATGGATTGGGTTTAAAATTAGTTGAAATTGCAGTGCTGCAACAATGTATATTGTGTACGTAGCACTTAGCTATTTCTTTTGGAAAACTTAGCTATAAAATTTGTTGTAGAATATCACAATGACTATAATACTACTATTCCTATACAATTGACAAGCTCTTTCATCACCACCTCCTTTTCCCCCAAGTGGATATTAGAGGCGGGTGGTGGAAACTGAGAAAAGGTGGAATTTTTCTGTACATCTAACAACCGTTCATTCCATAGCTATCCTTACAAAATAGGGAAAAATCTTTGTATGCCATTGGAGAAGCTCCTAGTCCCTTGTGTGGCATCACTTTGTCACTCTAACCTTATGTGCCATTACATTGACATGCTTATTATCGTCTATGCCAGTAGTGAAAACTTGTCTTTTTGTTTCAGGTACAAAAACATTCCATACAAAAAATCATATTGTTCTCAAATATCCAATACTTCCAACCAAATTTTTGGTATTTTTTTTACGAACAAATGTGTTATAAAGAAGAATGTATAATTTTCAATCAATATTTTTAGCATAAAATATTAAACATAAAAATACCAAAAAATATTGATTGAAAGTACTGTATATTTGATATCACTATGATTTTTTTTGGATTGTTGGGAATATTTATATATCTGAAACAAAAAAGACAAGTTTTAACCAATGGCATAGTCGTCAATAAGCATGTCAATGTAATGGCACATAGGGTTAGAGTGACAAAGTGATGGGGCATGCAAGGGACTAGGTGCTTCTCTAGTGGCATATAAAGATTTTTCCCTATAAAATATTGTTTTTATTTTACACAGGTAATATGCCTAACATTCTTAATAGAACTTCACGGCATTGTAAGTTAACACTATATAAGTCCATATATGGATTCTGGAGTGAATATTTTTTTAATAAATTAACCAACTTTTGCATGTAGACTTTTATTCTTTTCATAAATACTGATATCTTTTGTTAAACATAACTGCAGATTCATGTTTGTGGAAAAATAGCATATGTTTCTCAGAATGTGTGGATCCAATCAGGATCTGTGCAGGACAACATACTTTTTGGCTCCACCATGGATAAACCAAGATATGAAGAGACTCTTCAATGGTGTTCATTGGTGTATGACCTTGAAAACCTGCCCTTTGGTGACCTTACTCAAATTGGGGAAAGAGGAGTAAATCTTAGTGGAGGACAGAAGCAGCGTGTTCAATTAGCTCGTGCATTATATTATGATGCAGATATATATCTTTTGGATGACCCTTTCAGCTCTGTCGATGCACATACTGCTACAAGTCTTCTTAATGTATGGATGCTTAAAGGATTCTCAGTTTAGTTGCATAAGTTTTTGAGTTATCCAAAGTTCACTTTTGTTGCAGGAATATGTGATGGGAGCTTTATCAGAGAAGACTGTTCTCCTAGTAACCCATCAAGTGGAGTTTTTACATGCATTTGATTCTGTTCTAGTAAGTATTGATTCTAAGCCCAGCAGTTCACATTCTGAAAGAAAATAGGCACAATCTGATTGCCTGGATAGGGTTTGGACTATACCCTCTGCATGCAATTTCCTGGTATATGGTTTCTTAGGTCTCTTCAGCCAAGTTGGCTCATGCAAAATTCTCTCTGTGGTCAGGTCGTCCAAGAGAGGATCGAGCTTTCCTTCAGATCCAAGTCTTTTTAGTTGCATGGTGTTTTAGATGTTTTCTGATTACATGTTATAGTGTATTTGGGTGGATTAAGGGTCAATATAGTGCAATAAGGGTTGTTAGAGTGTATTAAGCGAAATTAAAGGTATGCTAATATTCTCTTCCAGCACCTCATGCATCCTCATCTCCCATCCACTCAACAAAATAATATTTTAATTCAGCACGTATCATCTCAGCAACCAACCAAACAACCGCTTTTGCATACGCACGTACTGGTTTGGCCTCACCCAATGGCTGGCAGAGGGGCATCCATGCAACCAAACAAGCCTTTTATACATCTTGCTTACTCAAATTACATTTTTTTAAGCTTGATTTTTGTCCTAGCTAAGTTCTACTCATAAATTTGTTGGTTTTGCCCTCTCTAATTTTGAGCTATCAAGCCTTAGTGTCTAGTGTCCATAATTCACTAAAGTTGAGCCCACATATGGTGTAGCCTACGCACATGTAGCAACCTGCTTGCATTTTCTTAAGGATTAACCTAGAGTTAGTCTGTTTGGACCATCAAGCATTATAAATTATTGTTTTACACTTTAAACTCTCAAGGACTACACTTGAACCCTTTGAACCACCTTTAATTATGCCGGTCTGTTACATGAGCCCTCTAGATTGTCCAATCATGCCCCTTAGTTGCCTACCAGTCCATTAGTAGAAAGTTTGTAATTATAAAGTTTTAAGCAGCAGAGGGATTAAATTTAAAAATAAGTGGAGTATGAGGGGATTGATTGCCACTTTGAATAAAAACATTGGTCCTGCTAATCTTTTTTAGTGTTTATAGTCTTTTGTCCCTGAAAAAAAGTCTGAACAAGTACTAACCTCTAGTGTGATCATTTCCCAGGCAGTCTCTTCTGTGACTTGAATTGATATTCTAATGTGATTTATACTTTATTAATTAATATCATAATATGTTGCTAATGAAGGATTTGAGTCGCATCTAGTTATTTGTGCTATTTGCAAGATGTACTGTTTGGTTCTTTGATGCATGAAATGTGGTGCTAAGGAACTCATATTGTTCTATTAACAGTCAGTAATATGTTTTTTGGCAGCTAATGTCCCATGGACAGATTATGTATGCTGCTTCGTACCAAGAACTGCTAGCAGCTTCCAAAGAATTTCAGGATCTTGTGAATGCGCATAAAGGCACTGCTGACCTTCCAAATGTTAACCTTATAGCTTATAATGGAGGTAAGAGGCAGTTTATAAGGGAGTCAGGTGTTCATGATAGGGAAAAAGAATACATCAAACCATCAGGATTTGATCAACTAATTAGGAAAGAAGAGAGAGAGATTGGTGATACTGGTCTGAAGCCTTATTTAATTTATTTGGGCCAAAATAAGGGATACATATATGCTACTCTTGTTACTATTACTAACCTTTTTTTCACATCTGGGCAAGTATCACAGAACTCATGGCTAGCTGCCAATGTTCAAAATGGCAGTGTAAGTACATTGAAGCTGGTTCTGGTGTATATAGCCATTGGATTTGGTTCAATCATCTTCTTGCTCTTTAGAGCACTGTTAGCAGTTCATCTTAATATCCAGACATCAAGGTCTTTGTTTTCCGAACTACTTAGTGCTCTATTCCGTGCGCCCATGTCTTTCTTTCATTCCACTCCACTTGGAAGGATACTTAGCCGTGTAAGTGCTCAAATTTTGGGTAAAATTATATCCACGTTCTTATATGACCCATGATAATTTAAAGTTATATGGTGAGAAATATGTTCTTTGATGCAGGTATCTTCTGACTTGAGTATCATCGATCTTGATGTTCCATTTACTTTGTCTTTCACTATTAGTGCTACACTGAATGCATATATCCATTTGGGTGTTCTGTGCTTCTTCACCTGGCAAGTATTGTTTGTTGCTGCACCCGTGATCTTTATGACTGTCAGACTGCAAGTAAGCAATCCCTGTTTTTAATGAAGTAGTCTTCCTTGAAAGCATTTGGAAAAAAAATCCCTCTTATGCACATATTAATCTGCTGAAACATTGTATTACAGAGATACTACTTAGCCTGCTCGAAGGAATTGATGAGGATCAGTGGCACAACTAAATCTCTTGTTGCCAATCACCTTGGAGAATCGATTTCAGGAGCAGTTACAATCAGAACCTTTAAGCAAGAAGATCGTTTTTTTGCTAAAATGTTGGAGCTTATCGACAATAACGCAAGCCCATCTTTCCATTGTTTTGCTGCAACTGAATGGTTGACTCAACGCTTGGAGATAATGGGTGCTGCAATTCTTTCATCATCTGCTTTTGTTATTACCCTTCTTCCCCTGGGAACTTTTAGCTCTGGTGAGATACTCTAAACTATTCTAGGGAATGCAATAGTTAGTTAGCTTGCTGTTTTTTTTCCCATAGTGCTAACATACTAACTTGGCTTTTCTGAGCCTCTTTGGTTGGTCTACACATAGAATATTATTCAAGTACACAAGAGCGCAGAACAAATACAATATAGCGCTTGTTCTCAGTGAATTTTCATCTCCTTATAATACCCTTAAAAGTCCCTTCTCTAAAGAGAAGGCAGATAAATTGTTTTCAGTTTGAAATGAAAGAAGCTATAACACCATAAGAGTCAAAGTTTAAAAGTTTGACTGGTGTGCTAGCAGAAGTAACATTCTTATTGGGCTGTACGACATAAAACTTGATTTGGAATAAAATGAGCAAAATGAACTGCAAAAACTGCAATGAACTGTAGACATTTTTAATGAAACATAAAGCTAGAGGTCCTGAGCAAAGTTTGCAAAAGAAACATAAAGCATATAGCAGAATATGCCTGCATCATGTGGTCCAAGCTTATATATGTGGCTCTATATCCCAGTCTATCATTTTCTTCTAAAATTTAGGTTTGCCGATATGTCATTGCATAATACTGCATTTCTTCTTGTCTTTTCAGTAGTTGCTGTAAAGATGAACAAGAAATTAAGATTAGCACATAATTGTTGATGTTTTGCTTTCCACAGGTGTTGTAGGAATGGTGCTGTCTTATGGTCTTTCACTTAACATGTTATTCCTTTTCTCAATACAAAACCAGTGTTCTCTTGCAAATCAAATAATCTCTGTCGAAAGGTTGAGCCAATACATGCATATTTCAAGTGAGGCACCAGACATTGAAGAAGACAATCAGGTACCAGCTGATTGGCCCTCAGTGGGTAAGATAGAGCTTCATGATTTGGAGGCAAGTGATGACAAACTAATTCCTATTGCAGTACCCACAAACTTAATCAATATTAATTTCTTGTGCATTATCCACAAGACCTGATCAGTATTGATTTCTGCAGATTAAATATAATCAAGATGCGTCTCCAGTACTGCATGGAATTACTTGCACAATTGAAGGTGGGGAAAAAATTGGGATAGTTGGTCAAACAGGAAGTGGAAAGACAACTTTGATAAATGCAATTTTTCGTCTTGTCGAGCCTTCTGGAGGAAATATAATCATTGATGGCCAAGACATCACAGCAGTGGGCCTACATGACTTGCGTTCTCGAATCGGTCTTATTCCTCAAGATCCTATTCTCTTTCATGGTTCCATAAGATATAATTTGGATCCACAAGGACATTTCTCGGATGAACAAATCATGGAAGTATGTGATTAAAATTTGATCCTCCCTGTTAATCACCATTTATGCCTCATTGTTTTTATATGATGACAAGAATAGTAAAGAGAAAAGAAGTAAACATACTGAAGGAGGCATTTTCACATCCCCCGATGAGTTACAGTAATCAATAGAATAACCTCACTGTCTTCTTGGAAGATGATAATTTAAAATTTCAGACTGTACCCCAGAAGGAATGCATCTTGGTGTTGGTGGGCCGGTGGTCCTATTGAATGTATTTTAACCATAGTTATATAATTGACATTATCACTGTAGTTAGCAATGTAGCATATCTTTTGGCAGCAAACACTTAAACAAATTGTTGGAAGAAAATTATTCAATACTTTCTTGCATGATAATTTTGGATTCCTATTCACCTTGCAAGCCTTACCTGTGCGATGCAATGTAATGAAATCCACCTTGGAAAGAAAAGTTTTTAAAGTCTACTCGTGGAAGTTCATATTCTGGATTAAATTATCAAAGGACTAAAAAAATATTAATGCTATTACATAATTTAAGTGCTAGTTTTCTCCCATAAGCATTCACCCTGGAAAGAAAAGCTGACAATGTCCTTATGAATTTTTGATTTGCAAGGTTTTAGGCAAGTGTCAACTTCTTGAAGGAATTAAAGGGAAGCAAGGGTTGGATTCACTTGGTAGGTCCTCCCACCTCATTCTCGTTCCGTATAAAACTCGCTGTTGACATATTGCATTCCTTTTATTTGTTCTGTCCACAAAGTTGTGGAAGGAGGATCAAACTGGAGCATGGGCCAAAGGCAGTTACTCTGCTTGGGCCGTGAACTTTTGAGAAGAAGCCGCATCTTGATCCTTGATGAGGCAACAGCGTCAATCGATACTGCAACTGAAGCTATCCTTCATAAAACTATCAGGACGGAATTCAAAGAGAGCACAGTCATCACAATTGCACATAGGATTCCAACAGTGATGGACTGCACCAAGATACTCGTTATTCATGAAGGTATGCATTCATCTGAACCTCTATCTTTGGCATTTCATTGTTATTTGCATATGCTATTTAAGTTGAGATTGTTTTTATTTGCTGTGTTACAATCCTTCAAGGCAATGTGTGTCATGGCATGGCCTTTGGGCCGGCGTGGCACTGTAACGTCAGTTACTGTAGCACCACAAATCCTGTAGCACAGGCTGATAAGCTCCTTAATCATCTCCTAGTGGATAGGTAGATTAGATAAGATTTACTTAAGTTACCATTGTATTGCTTAGAGGTTAAGTTCGCATAGTTTCGACCGTCGTTTCTTAACACGTCACGTCATATAGAGATGGCTATAATGCACCATATCCAGTAATTAATTTATTTTTTTGTCTTTTCTTTCTATATATGAGCCTTATATAAATGACTTCATGCTCTCATTAGAGATTTCTTCTCGTTTCTTTCCCTAGTTTCTAGGATATAGATCATTTCTTATATATGAAACGTCCACGCTCACTCTCCTTATTAGTTACTCTCCACCTTAGCAATCTATCCTACGTGGGAGCTGTAGAAACGACGGACACTTAGGAGGCTATGACTTGCCTATATAAAGGGCAGCCGGCATCTCTTCTGGAATTAAGCCAGAAATATTTCGGCGGAATTACGAAATGTCTTACGTCTGGACGCGGTTCTGTTTGCCTCAACTGCTCACGTGTGTATGCCTCAACCACACTCCCTCCCATCTTATCCATTCGCTCTCTGCCTTTCTCTTGCTTAGATTCTCATGCTCTCTCTCAGGCGCACCTGCCTCACCCATTCGCCAATGTTGCTTTCTGTTGGTCGATCGACACCAGGCCGCCTGGCTGCACCGTCCTCACTCCTCTTCCTTTCTCTCCCTTTTATCTCCTCTCTCTCTCGAGTAAGGCGCGGAAAGGAGCACCGTTGTGCCACTTGGAAGCCCGCCGGCCTTGCCTCCGCCTAGCCTCGTCTTGAAGCTCGCCACGTGAGGTGGGCTTGGTAGTCCATTGGAAGGAGCAATCAGTTAGACAGGGAAGATGTAGAGTGTATTTTGGCTTGAAACATCACCCTGGTATGTACGAAACATGGTTTTTGAACCGGTGAAACATGGTTTTTGTTAAACATGGCTTGCTCTAGTGAAACACGTAAAACATGTGAAACATTTTTGTTTTACTCTTGTGAAACATGGTATTTGCTTTTGTGAAACATCTGCTTATATGAGGCGAAACATATCTGAATAACTGCGGGAACGTCAGTACTTTGGCAATGTTTCATTTGTGCTTCAGCAATGTTTCATCAATACTTTCAACATGTTTCACACATTCTTTGTGAAATCTTTAGCGTGTTTTGGGGGGACGTCCGATTTTTAGGATTCCATTGCCATTAGAGGTCACCCAGCTCTGTCCCTACCCTTGCCATCATGATGTTTCAGAAGAATTATCACTATGTTTCGTGTGTTATTTTGTTTTATCAGTACTTCAGATTTCCTATTATCTCTTCTATTCCTGCCCTTGTGGTGCGGCCGCTGGGCCGCTCTGCTTGCGTTTAGGGCAGTCAGGCCGCGCTGCTTGGGTTTAGGACCATCTAAAGTATGCTCATGACATCTTCAATTCCTGTCCTTGTGGTGCGGCCATCGGGCCATGCTGCTTGAGTTCATGACCATCTAAAGTACGCTGATGACAACTTGGTATCAGAGCGTTTCATCCTTATCCATGGCTTCTGCTGACATGGTCGGATGAAAGCTCTTATCTTCATCATCGACATTGGCGCTGCCGTTGGTTTTGCCATTGCCATCCCCATGGACGGCGCCACCGGAGCCAACAGTAGTGCTGCCTACCACACCATCCAACTTGGTTGTGCCTCCGCTGGTTGGTTTCGCTGTTGCTATCCCAATGGGTTGCAGCGTCGAGGTCTTCTTTGACGCGGCTACATCACCTCGTTGTCCGGCGTCACTCGCCCTCAACATTGACTCGACCGATGGTTTCGCCGTCGCTAAGCCATGGGTGACGCCAACGAGGCCATCCTTGGCGTGACTGCGCCCCTCATCGATCTCGCCACTAGCGCCACCATTGGCTTCGTTGTTGCTATCCCCATGGGCGGCAACACCATTAGAGCCACTTGTGGCGCAGCAATCTGCCCCGATAGATAGATCGACGACCACTATCAGCAGCGCGGGCAAGGCAATCTAGACCACTTGGTGCTCTCATGTGACAAAATGTCGACGCTGCAACCTTTTGTCAACATGGGGACTTTATGGGCTGTAGCCATGGCCGTCACCTTGCAGCTCTAGGACCAGTTGCTCAAAAGGAGGGGTGAATGTCATGGCATGGCCTTTGGGCCGGCATGGCACTGTAGCACGGGCTGATAAGCCTCCTTAATTTTCTCCGGTTAGGTACATTAGATTAGATTTACTTTCAGTTTAGATAGGATTGCTTAGAGGTTAAGTAAGATATGTTTGATTGGAGGTCATGAGTTGCCTATATAAAGGGCTGCCGGCATCTCTTTTGGAATTAAGCCAGAAATATATCAGGGCCCCTAGTATCTCTTCTGTTTCTACCCTTGTGGTGCAGGCGCCGGGCAACGGCTTGAACTTGGGGCCATCTAAAGTATGCTCATGACTGTGTGGGGTGCTGGGGGTTGGGGTTTAGTGTTGTACGATGACACAGTGTAGCATTCTCTTTTCCATTACATTTGGCCTTTCACCCGATTTGTGCTGACAAATGCTTTGTTTTGTTTTAAATTTAAGAAACTCGAAAAGAAAAGATGAAAAGTTGATGATACTTTTAATGGGCTCAAGTCAAAAGCACTGCCAGGTTAATGCTGAAAATGTTCTCGTGCGGGAGTGGGGATGATCTTGCAATTATCCCAAAATAGGAACATCTGAAAATTGTTTGCGTTTATGAAATTCTAAAGACGCTGACACTTGTTACTTGACACCTACGCGGATGTTGGAATTCGACTCAGGCACAGGTGTCCAACTTGGTAAATGTTTTTTGGACACGACAAATAATACTTGGGAGTCTGAGTCACTGTTAAAAACTGATAAGGATGTTGAGTGTCCGACCTGGCAAAAAGACTTATATTGGTGTCAGTGTGTCTGACTCGGCAAAAGATATTTGGACTTGGGTTCCAAAGCGACACTCACGAGAGTTATTGAATGATCAATATAAATTCTAAATTTTCCAATAGTTGGCAAAAGTTTATTCTTAATTCCTAAATAGAAGTCCATACGGTATAACTAGACAATCTTTAGGTACTAAAATTGTTCTTATCAGTGAATTTACTAGATGTTCCATCAGTTTTTATAATTTTGGGTTTATAGTCTATAACATATTTTTAATGAAAAACATTGGGCAAAGGTCATTCCACTTATGTATTCTTTAGGTCATATCAAAATGGCCATAAGAAATTCATTGTTCAAAAAAGTTGCAATAGTTTGAAAAATATTTGATAATGAAAAATATAGATTTTTTTTATCTTTTTATAAGTTGTGGCCTAAAATTAGGAAAACCCAAAATTAAGATACGTTTAAAAAAAGTTGGTTTTCAGAAATATCTGGCCTATTTCGGGGTTGTTTGGATCCCAATTTCTATCGAAACCTTGTTTAGGGACTAACCTCCTAAAACATTGTTTGGCTAGTTTAGATAAAATTGGGATAATATAAATTAATTTTTTCTAAAACTCAAATTGTCTGTTTTATAAAAACCACTACAACCTGTTTTTCGGAAAACTTGTTCTCCATATCGGTTCTGTTGCGCGTCTTTTTCCTCCTTTTCCACCTGACACACATTTTTCTAAAAATCCTCGTAAAACATGTTTAACTAAAATTCATTTATTATTCTCGTGATCCAAACAACCACTTCAAGTAATTGGGAAGTAAGGCAAAATTTATACATGTAACATGCTGGCAAAAATATTTGTGTATGGTTGCCTTAATCTCTACTTCCTTGTTTAGAAATATGACATTTTAGGAAACGTGCTGTCAAATAACTTTGACTACTCGTGTATACAAAACTGCATAAATTGTTGATTGGTCATCAGGTCATGTGAAAGTGACATCATTAGATTTGTCATGTAAAACTATTTAAAAAATGCTATTGTTTCTGAAAACATGTTCATAGAAAATTTGGTGGTCAAAATTACATGTTGAAAGCCGTGCTGATATCCTAAAGTGGCATATATTCTTGAATGGGGGGCATTTTAATTAATCAAATTTGTCAGTGTTCACGTGAAAGTGCTGTTAATAATAGCTATCAGGAATGGTGAGACTAGAAATCTTTTCCAAACTATCATTCCATTAACTGAAGACCATAACGGATTCACTGGCCACGAAAGGTTCGATACAAGTGATTTTTGAAAAGCTTTAAAAAATCATATTGTATTTCACTCCATCTGTTCTTAGATAACCTCACTGTTCGCAAATGTATGATGTTCTAGAATGCGTGCAGTCAAAGATCTCTAACTTTGACCCCCTTTACGAATTTTTTTATTCGGTCATATGTATGTAGTTCAGTGGATTTGTCAAAAAATAATTTCATAACCTTTTATTATCGATTTATTATGAAAGTAGCGGTGAAAAATGCATGTTGGAGATTGTGACAATGTCCTTAACGTCATACATTTACAAATTTGTTGTATTTTGATCCTCTGTGCTTGAAATATAGTATTGCTGCAATTAACAAACTAGGCCTTATAGATGCCATGCTGGTGAGTGAGTAACTATCATTACTGTTTGACCTTTGTTAACAATACTTAAAAATAAACACCACAATGACTTGTTTGCAAAACTGGTCCTTTTTGCCACGCCAACTGACGAACAATCTCATGCCACAAATAAAAAAATTACAAGGCATAATCACGGCCATACCATGCAAAACCGGTTTATGTTGGACCCAACACGTCAAGCTAATCCCTATATGCAGAGAATAAAATATGTGAGAAGGTTGTTTTGTTAATACCTGCAACACTAGTTCTTCCATATTTCCTTTCATTTTCTACGTTTCTCTGCGCTCATTGTGAGTGTTCCATCACAGCATGTTGGTTGCTTATGGTTGCAGGGGAAATGGTAGAATATGATGGACCTCAGAAACTGATGGAGATGGAAGGATCTTTTTTCAGGGGACTTGTCGATGAGTACTGGCTGCATGCATCCCAAGGACGCGAGCGGCCTCGGCAACCAGCAAGCTCGGCAGCGGCGAGAGGCCGCGGCGAGCTGGGCGGCGTGTAGTGCTGCGTGCCAGTTCTCACCACGCCGGCGCGATTCCTTGCTCGCTTGCTCGGTGACATGGGCTGCTGCCTTGCTTGCTGTTAGCTACCGGGTCTTGGAATGGTTTAGGGCTGGGATCGGTAGGAATTAGTGGAGGATTGGAAGAACACAGGCAGGATTTGGGAATAGCAAGGAGGAATTGGGAATAGCCGTTTGCAACGGGTCTACCTCTCTGCAATCTTGCCAAACGGTAGGAGAAAATTGATCAGGCAAATGATCAATTTTCTCAGAAAGGTTGTGGCAAAAAACCAATCCAGCAAGTTTCCTCATGAAAAGAATTAAGAGACCTGCAAGTTTCCTTTCGTTAAAAGGAAAAAAAAAACCCAGCTAGTTCAAAAGGTAACTGAAGCGAATGGTGTGGTTCAAACAATGCTTGGCGAAATACTATACCAAACAGTGTTCCATTCAGACAGAAAAGTAGGGCCATCTGGTTCGAAAATATGAACAATTTCTTTTCAATTGGTTTACAAAGATTTCAGGCTACATAAGCAATCAAAAGAGCGAAAACTGGCGCTACGTACCTCTGGTGGCTTAACTCCTTCGAAGTCCGGCGTACATGCTAAACAACATCGCATGAACAGTAAAATAAATGCCCATGCAGCAACTGACTAGTTAACTCTACTAATACACACATGCATAGTTACTCTTTGTGCACTTTGTGCATGCTAATTAACCAATTAATCACTAGATTGTGAAGATTAATATCTAACAACTAAAACTATCAAGCAAAATTGTAAATTAACGCATCTCAAGGCACCCATAGCATAGCTGAGAACTAGACAAAAAAAAAAAAGAAAAAATACCTTACGTTTCATTGCATAGCCGTTTAATACTTTACATGACATCACCTAGAGGCTTATCTAATAACTAAAACTAGCTTGTGAAGATTAATATCTAACAACTAAAACTATCAAGCAAAATAGTAAATTAACTCATCTCAAGGCACCCATAACATAGCAGAGAACTAGATAAAAAATAAAGAAAAAATACCTTATGTGCCATTGCATAGCCGTTTAATACCTTACATGATATCATTTAGATGCTTATCTAACAACTAAAACTATCAAGCAAAATTGTAAATTAACTCATCTCAAGGCATCCATACCATAGCAATATCGTAAACTAGCCAGTGCCTCGTCGCTAATCGTGCAAGCTCCATGATTCACGGAAAATTTTTCAAACACTCTAGGCAATGAGATCGGTGTATGTTTTTCCCGCAAAATTCTCCATGTAATAAATGGCAGCACATTCCTATATGGACTATCATGCCGAAATTAATACTTGTCAAACTATCTTATCAAACAAATCCTTCATTTTGTCACTATCAACATATCATAATAAATATGATTTCGACAATTAATTTTTGCACTGTTTACTTAATACAGTGTCCATTTCTGCAAAATTGAATAACAAAAATATAAAAAAAAATTTCCTGCGAGTTGGAGTTAGCGCTCGTGGTGGAAAATTTATCACCAAAATTACCGCCGGCACCGAGCGGGAGTTCCGCTGATTGCCACCCCCTATGGCGAACGTGCCCATGGCCTGCCACTTGGCATGCCCTAGCGCCCTTCGTCGTGTGGTGTGGTGATCGCGACACTGTGTGGCGAACGTTGCCCCGGTTGACAATCCCTCCTGGTTTTTTTTTTTGCAAATTTGCTCCACTGTTGTGCACAATCCTAATTTTCATTTTACTGTTATATTTTTAGTTAAAAATCCATTGATTTCCAGAGTCGTCGCTCAGTTGAGTACTATGTAATACGTTTAGGTGCCGTACTAAAGCTGTCTTGTTCCCGTCTTTGTAGCCTTCTCGCGCGGCTGTACATGTCCAATCTATGGACTAACCAAAGAAGCACGGATCTTAAATCGGACATCCAATGGAGAGATTTTTATCGGACGTCCACTTGGACCGTTCGATGGAATTAGATTAATCTTGGCTATTCATTGTTTTTGACCAACTAAAATATCGATTTTGTTTAATAAAACATCGGTAAGTATTGATGAAACATTTACGAAATACTGATTAAACATGGACGAAGCATTGATGAAACATAGCGAAGCACTTATATAACATATGTAAAGTACATGTGGAAACATCGTCGAAACAATGTTCTCATAGTTATTCAAACATGTTTTAACTCATACGAGAAAATGTTTCACAAGAGTAAAAACAATATTTTACTAGAGCAAAAACATGTTTCATAAGAGCAAATAAGTAAATGTGGCAAAGCACTTATAAAACATATGTAAAGTACATATGAAAACATCGTCGAAACAATGTTCTCATAGTTATTCAAACATGTTTTAACTCATACGAGAAAATGTTTTACAAAAGTAAAAACAATATTTTACTAGAGCAAAAACATGTTTCATAAGAGTAAATAGGTATATTTCATATTTTTTACGCGTGTTTCACTAAAGCAAACCCATGTTTCACTGGAGCAAAAACCATATTTTATACGTATCGGGGTGATCATGTTTCAAATCAAGTTGTACTATATATGTTCTACGTCTAGCTCTTTGCTCATTTCAATGGAGTATCAAGCCTCCTCATGCGCCAAGCTCTGCGAGGGGGCCGTCATCGCCCCACGAGCTCATTGTTATCGTTGCTTTCCACGAACTTGGCATCGCCATTGCCGTCACTGTTGCCTCCATGAGCTCGCCATCACTGCTGGGGATGAGGGGGAGGAGGAAGTGGAGAAATGGGTCCACGAGCTCACCGTTGCTACGGGGAGATAGAGGAAGGAGGAGGTGTAGTTTGAGGAGATACTACAGAGAGATCAGATAGAGATGTGTGGACAAGGTAACAAGAGGCGAATGGATAAGGAGGCAAGTGACTGGAGAGCATTCAAGCAATGCGTTAGCATTGAACGACCCGATTTTAGCTTTTCCAGAAGAAAAAGAGTAATGACATGTGCGATGTGCCTACTGTCGCCGGAAAATCCGCCGACGGTAAGAACCGGCGCCCCTCCCCGGTGATGGAGAGGACGCCGAGAAAATGGTGGTAAGAGAGCAGAGCGCTCAGTGAATAAACTAGTGATCAAAAATGCGAATGATCAGAATGCTTGTCCCCTTTCATTCATGAGCTTATCTATTTATACAACTTTAGGGCCAGGGTTTACATGCATGGGGAATACCCAAAATACCCTGACCCTTGGGGAAATACCCAGAATACCCTAAACTCTGGATGTCGATCCCACAATCAATAGCTAGAATTGTTTTCTTACAATCCACGTTATCCTACTCCCTAACATGCCCTTGGGGGGCATACTCTGACAAAGTTGTTGATTTGATTTGATCCGATTCGTTCTTGTCAAGGCTGTCGCGAAGTCTTCGCCTTCTAACCCAAGACTTGTGAAAAATCGTTCTTAGTCTTCCCTAAGGGTCTTCGTGAACTTCTTGTCTAGGCAGCCCTCACCACCTTTGATGAAAATCCCGGGAACTCCTCATTTGAGATATACTTGGAATATTGGACCCTTCGCGTATGTCCATGCCTTCTACCCCTTGGTCTGACTCGAAGCTTATCTTGGATAGGCTTCCTCAAGTTTCCCTTCGGATAACATTTTTACACGAAGACTCTTCCCAACATCTTCGTGAACATCCACCCCTCTTAGAGATGGGTTGGCTGCCCCTACAACAGAAGCCCCTTACGGTCACGTCGCCACCTCGCCGTGGTGTCTGGCCGGAATATCCAGCCCCCCTTCTCCACGCCGAGGTGGTGTTCCCGAAGATGTTGTTTCTTCTCTGTCTTCGTTGGTATCTTCGCCGGTTGATGTGACTTATCTTCGCCGGTTGATGTGACTTGGACTAGACGTTCTGACATTGTCAGTGTTTTCGAAGTCCGGGCGTTGATCCTGTCCGTTAATGATCACACGCGTCATCAGATCTGTAGGCGCCCGTTGGGATTTTCTCTCTATATACATATTATTATTATTATTATTATTATTTTTGTGCCTGTTCGGTTTCTCTGCGGCGCATCGTCGCCGTTGATGTGGACACGTGGTGTTCATCCGTGTGTTGCTAGATTCTATATAAGGGTCTATGTTACTGTTCTTCTTCCCCACTTGCTTTCACGCCCAACCTCCCGCCGTTCCGATACTCTCGCTTCTGCGCGCTCTCTCCTCCGCCGCCGGTTCCCTTGCTTCTTGCGCCTTTCGTCTGCCGCCGCCAACTCTCTCGCTCCTGCACTCTCCTCCGGTCACCATCTGTTTGTTTTCCCTTCCGTACAGCTGCCGCTGGTCCGCCGCCGTCCGCCGCCGTTCTTCATCGCCGACTCCGTTTGTAGGTATGTTCCTCAACTGTATTCTTGTTTGATTTGATGTATACTTCTTTCGGATGTTTGGTGAGTTCGTCGCCGATGAATTTGGCCGGCGAGATTTTTGCGTTATTCGCAAGTTCATTCACATTCTGATCTCCGTTTTGTTGGAGTAGTAGTACTACAATGTTTTTTGCGGTTTTGAAATTAACATTGGCCGCGATTGTTCCTGTTCCTTCCCTATTTTTTTTTGTGGGGTCCCGAACGGATGTTCCTCGGGAGTGCTAACTTATAACTGTTTGTGCAGTTCCCGTAATCTTCAATGGCCCTGAAGAGAACCCTAAACTCGGCAGACCTCGCGCGACTGTCTTGGGAGTTGGGGCCGTCTAGAATGACCGCGGATATGCTCTCGAAGGTGTCGGACGGCTCCTTCGCTGATGACAACGACTTCAGATTGCCTGGCCAAGAGACTACTCCTCAGCCGACTGCCGACGAGGCCGTCGTTTTCCATTCACAGGTGCAGGCGGGTCTTCGGATTCCGTGCACTAGCCTCGTCGGAGAGGTTCTCGAGCTGTACAAGGCGCAGCTCGTACACCTCTCCCCAAACACCGTGGCGCGTCTTGCGGTGTTCGAGTGGGCGCTCCGAAGCCATGGAGCGTAACCCAGTGCCCGAGTTTTTGGTTTTATTCACGAAGGCCGGTGGCAGGGAAAGACCAGCGGCAGCCCCTTCGGATGTCTTAACTTCGTCGTGAAGGCGGCACACCTCGCAGATTTTCCGTCACTAGTTACGAAGAAGAAGTGGGACGGCGCTGCGGGGCTGAGCTGGAAACTGTTCTGGTTCTATCAAAAGGTTGATGAAGCTGATTCTTTGCTGAGGTACACCCCAGGAGCAGCCGACTGTGTCAAGTTCCTAGTGGAAAAACTCAACGGTTCCGAAGAGACGCAGAGGTTGCTACTCCAGATGATCAGCAAACGCTTCTCAATGCGTTCTCTTGCCGAGGAATTCTATACTGCCAAGGTGGGGCCACTGATGCGCTCCTGGGAGAGGTTTGTGATTGTGGATGACGGAGGCGACCACCTCGCTTTACGCGATAAGGACCACCGACCTCGGAAGTTGGAAACACCATGAGAGGGCGAAGGAATGTTGAGACCATCAGCAGACGGTCGCTGGCTCATGGCTGGGGTGGACGCCCGCATCAACCGTATCCTTGGGGTAGTTACCCCCTGGACGGAGCCTGAGCCGAAGAGGGCCGGGAAAAGGAAGACTGCTGAGGGGACCACCGCGGGCCCGTCAAAGCGTCCGCGTGGTGAGTATTTATTTATTTTTTTATACATCTTCGATTTGCCTCTTCTGACTATTTTTCGAACTCAGCTGCAAGCGTTGAGAACGAGGAAGCAGATGAAGAGGAGGTTGAAGAGGAGGGCCACCTTGTCGAGGATGACCACACCACCGGACGCGCAAAGCGCCGCAAGTGGTGGAGACGATCCTCTAGACGTCTTGGTCAGCAAGACCCCCTCGGGACCCTTAGATCCCGAACACGGCTCCAATGAGCTACAAGATAGTCATGGAGCTGGGTCTCTTCCTTCGGGTCGAGGCCCGGTGACTCCTGATGGAGCCTCCTTAGATATCTAGGCGGAGGCCGAGGATTATACCGCCGGCTTCATCGTTGACACGGAGTTTTGGTTGGCCGATTCTCCTTCCGCAGAAGGTTAATCGCCGACCCTTTTTTTTTTAACTTCTTATGTTTTTCTTTTCTTCAGAGGGAGCTCACGAAGAGCTACCTTCGACGCCCATCCTCGATGCCGCTGGTAGTAATACGGACGCTATCTTGGCCTTGGTGGCGACCGCAGTTGTAGAGGGGGGGCCTTCGTCCTCTGCCCCCTGTGCGCCTGATGCTGCTCCCACGCCCGGCGCCACTTCTTCGGCAGCGGTGACAACTATAGAGGGTGGAGCTTCTCAAGCTACCCCCTTACCCAGTGCCGCCCCTACCTCCGGGGATTTCTTTGTTGAGCCCACCACCATCCTCCGTGATGAACATCTGGACTCGATCCTCGGGAGGGTGCCTTCGTCAGTCCTCGATCGTTGCGAGGCGTTCCCTTTACTGGTGAACATGCGCAACGTCGAGTTGAGCCTCGCCTCGGTAATATATACATTATATATATATTTTTTATTTATTATGTTGTGTTTTAAAGTCTTCGTGTTACTTATGCTTATACCTCCTTTTTCAGAGTTTGGTTTGGAATCGTGCTGCAGCGGCACAAGTGGTGGATCTTTCGGAGAAGTGCGCTGCTCTCGAGGATCGCGTGGCCTCCCTCGATCGAGAGAATCACACCCTTCGTGAAGTCAGTGCGAAGGAGAAAGAGCTCGTGACTCTTCTCCGGTCAGAGAAGGAACAGACAGAGCAGCGTACAAAAACCGCCGAGGAGGCTCTGGCTGCACTCCGCATCCAGTTCGAGGCTCAACTAGCTGAGTTGGAATCATCGCGCAAGGAATGCAATGGCCTGCGTGACGAAGTGAGAAATGGGGCTGTGGAACTTGGAGCTCTTCGCAGCTCTGGAGCGAAGATCAAACAACAATTGGAGGCACTGCAAGGGGAACTACTTTTTCTGAGTCAAGCTTTTGCTAAGGAAATTACCAGACTCGGAACTGTGGCTGTGAGTGCCCCCCCGAAGAATCCGGCGCTGGCTGTGAAATATTTGAAGGAAGCCATCGGGACCTTCGTCGAAGGATCTTTACGTTATGGATCAGACTGCGCGGTCAGCTCTGTTTCCGCACTTACAGCTCGAGGATCGCGTGACCTCCCAAAGATTCTTCGGATCCTAAGGGCAAGAGACAAGTGGAGTGACGCAGTTGTAGTTTTTGGATTTTTATTATTATTATTATTATTTTTGATGTAATATGCAACTGTTTATGTCGTAAGTTGTCCCGTGTTGTACGTAAACATGCTTATCTATATGATGTTTTGCTTTCACTTGGCCTTAGCTTATTGCTTGTTCACTCTATCGCACCATACGTAATACCGTTGACACAGTCAGTATTCATGGAGGACGAAGGATAAGATTTGGGTGCTTGACGCGAGTGCTTTTGGCCTCACGCCAGCCCCTTGGTGCTTTAGCGCGTTATTCCTTTGCGAAGGCTCGTGGCCTGCGAAGCATATGATTCGGGTGCTTGGCGCGAGTGCTCTTGGCCTCGCGCCAGCCCCTTGGCGTCGTTAGCCCATTATACCTTCGTGAAGGCTCGTGGCCCACGAAGGATACGATTCGGGTGCTTGGCACGAGTGCTTTAGGCCTCGCGCCAGCCCCTTGGCGTCTTTAGCGCATGATACCTTCGCGAAGGCTCGTGGCCCACAAAGGATACGATTCGGGTGCTTGGCACGAGTGCTTTTGGCCTCGCGCCAGCCCCTTAGCGCCTTTAGCACGTTATTCCTTCACGAAGGCTCGTGGCCCGCGAAGAATATGATTCGGGTGCTTGGCGCGAGTGCTCTTGGCCTCGCGCCAACCCTTTGGCGTCTTTAGCCCATTATACCTTCGCGAAGGCTCGTGGCCCACGAAGGATACGATTCGGGTGCTTGGCGCGAGTGCTCTTGGCCTCGCGCCAAATTTCTTAGCGCTTTTTAGACGTTATTCGCCAGGCTCGTGGCCCGCGAAGGATACGATTCGGATGCTTGGCGCGAGTGCTCTTGGCCTCGCGCCAGCCCCTTGGCGTCTTTAGCGCATGATACCTTCGCGAAGGCTCGTGGCCCGCGAAGGATACGATTCGGGTGCTTGGCGCGAGTGCTCTTGGCCTCGCGCCAGCCCCTTAGCGCCTTTAGCACGTTATTCTTCAGCGAGGCTCGTGGCGCGAAAGAATACACGGTGCTTGGCGCGAGTGCTCTTGGCCTCGCGCCAGCCCTTTGGCGTCTTTAGCCCATTATACCTTCGCGAAGGCTCGTGGCCCGCGAAGGATACGATTCGGGTGCTTGGCGCGAGTGCTCTTGGCCTTGCGCCAGCCCCTTAGCGCTTTTAGCGCGTTATTCCTTCGCGAAGGCTCGTGGCCCGCGAAGGATACGATTTGGGTGCTTGGCGCGAGTGCTCTTGGCCTCGCGCCAGCCCCTTAGCGCTTTTAGCACTTTCTTCCTTCGCGAAGGCTCGTGGCCCACGAAGGAGACGATTCGGGTTCTTGGCGCGAGTGCTTTTGGCCTCGCGCCAGCCCCTTGATTAGTTTAGAATGTCTGTACGGGAATGTTTCTTTTCTTCATTTCCTTTGAAGTTACATCGTTGAAATTACATTCCCGAAGGATTTTGCCGGTCACAGCCGGTTGTCTGCGCGTGAGCCTCGTTAAAAACTCCGCTCGTAAAACCCGTTAGGGAAAAAACCGAGTCGGAGAAAAGAGTACACACCTCTTTTACATTCTTATGGGTAATATTTGATCAGGCTCTTCGCGTTGCAAGTATTTGGAACCGGAGAGCCGTCAAGGTTGGAGAGATGAAATGACCCTTGTCTTGTCTGCCTGTAGACGATGAAGGGTCCGTCCCAAATAGGTTCTAGTTTGGATGGTCGTTGTGGCATTCTTCGAAGGACCATGTCCCCTTCTTGAATTTCCCGTGGTCTCACACGCTTGTTGTAGGTTTTGCTCATTAACTCATTATACTTTTCTAAGGCTTGCTTTGCCTTGAGTCTGTCTTCCTCAACGGTATCGATTGGTGGTTGCTAAATAATGTTGGCTTCACCTGTTATGACTCGAAGGGTCTTAGCCTGGATTTCCGCGGGTGTCACGGCCTCTTCGCCATATACCAGTCTGAAGGGGGAATACCCCGTTGGTCTCGTGGGTGTTGTACGAATTGCCCGAAGTGTCTTCTCTAACTCTTCTGGCCATTTTTCTTTTGATTCATCCACTAATCTTCTTTTTAGTGATTTCATGATATTCTGATTTGCCCGTTCCACCACACCATTTGCTTGTGGATGTCCCACCGAGGCATAGCATATCTTGATGCCGAGGTCTTCACAAAATGACTTGAATCTTGATGAGATAAATTGTGTGCCATTATCAGCTACTATCTCTTGAGGTATGCCAAATCTGCATATCATATTTTTCCAAAAGAAATGCTGAGCTTTCGCAGCTGAGATATTCTTCAATGGTTCTGCTTCAACCCATTTGGTAAAGTAGTCAACTGCAACAATAATCCATTTGAAACCTCCCGAGTCCTGCTTGAGCTCTCCCACAATATCAATTCCCCACCTTGCGAAGGGCCACACTAGGGGAGAGGGTTGCAAGTCTGTTGGCGGAGCCTTCGGCTGGTTTGCATTGACATCCTCGGCATCTTTTTACGAACTCCTCCGCGTCACTGTTAGCCGTTGGCCAGTATATTCCCATGCGCAACACTTTCGCTGCTAGAGCTCTTGGGCTTTGATGCGAACCACAGACTCCTGCGTGTGTTTCTGCCAGCGCCTCCTTCCCCTCCTCTATAGAAACGCATCTCATCCATGGCGTACCGATCCCCGATTTGTACAGGAGGCCATCCATCATTATGTATGTCCTTGCCCGTTGTTTCGTTGTGTAAGCTTTTTTGCTATCCTCGGGTAATTCACCGTCACGAAAGTATTTTACGATGATTGATCGCCAATCCTCCTCTAGGGATCTTGCTATAAGCTGTACTTCGGGGCATATAGATGCTCGTGATATCGCTTCATAAAACACCCCCTCAGGTATTTTTGTGAAGTATACCGCTGCTTTGGCCAGCTCGTCTGCTCTCATATTTTCCCCTCTTGGTATTGTTTTCACAGATATTCCCACGAAATGTTTCTCCATTGTTCTTACTGCTTCCAGATACTTTGCCATTTCGGCATCTTTAGCTTGGAAATCTTTTGTGATATGTCCTTCTATTAGCTTTGAGTCGGTATAGATGATGACTCTCTTTGCACCGAGAGACTTCGCTTTCCGAAGACCCAACAGAAGTCCTTCATACTCCGCCGCGTTGTTTGTTGTTTTGAAATTTAGCCTCAGAGAATACTCTGTACTTTGTCCTTCGGGGTCTGTTACGATTGCTGATGCTCCAGCCCCTTCTGCTGTGAATGAACCATCGGATTTAATGCTCCACAAGGGAAGTAATGCTGGTCCATCTACCGGAACTTCAGCTGACCATTCAGAGATGAAGTCGGCCAGTGCCTGAGCCTTTATGGCTGTCCTTGGCTCAAAGGTGATGTCGAAGGGTGGTAGTTCAGCGGCCCATTTTGCTATTCTTGTCGTGGCATCTTTGTTCTCGAAGATAGATTTGAGAGGGTATGCTGTAAGGACCTTTATCTTGAACTCTTGAAAGTAGTGCCGTAATTTTCTTGATGCCATAAGTAGTGCATAAGCTATTTTTTCTAGTTCAATATAATTTCTCCTCGCCCCTTGCAATGATTCCGACACATAGTATACCGGCATTTGTCCTCCTTCGGTTTCATCCTTGACGAGGACTGCGCTGATTGTAAAGTGGCTTGCTGCTAGATACATCATTAGATGCGGTGCCCCCTTCGGGCTGGCAAGTCTTGGTAATTGTTGAAGATGATCCTTCAGCTTCGCGAAAGCGTCTTTGCATTGTGGTCCCCACTCGAAGGGTGCTGTTCCTTTAATTGTGTTGAAGAAATGTTTGTGTTTCTCTGCGGCCTTCTGGAGAAATCTCCCTAAGGCTGCCAGCTTTCCCAGGAGGCTTTGTGCTTGTTTTTTATTTTCTGGATCCTTCATGCATTGGATTGTATCTATCTTCTCTTTGTTTGCTTCTATCCCTCGGTGTGAAACAAGGAATCCCAGCAACTTCCCAGTTTCCACCGCGAAGGCACATTTTGTCGGGTTTAATTTTATACCTTCCGCCCTCAAGCTAGCGAAGGTTTCTTGAATGTCTTCGCAGTGATCCCTTCTCTTCTTGCTCTTGACGACAATGTCATCGACATAAGCTTCCACGTTTCTTCCCATCTGTTTTGCCAGCACCTTCGCAATGAGTCTTGCGAACGTTGCACCTGCATTCCTTAGACCAAAGGGCATTATTCAGAAACAGTATGTGCCGAAAGGCGTAATGAACGCTGTCTTCTCTTTATCTTCCTTTCTCATATATACTTGATGATAGCCTGAGAAGGCGTCCAGGAAACTCATTAGTTCGCACCCCGTCGTCGCATTAACCAACTGGTCGATTCTTGGCAAGGGAAAATCATCCTTCGGGCACGCTTTGTTAAGATTCGTGAAGTCAACACAGAGTCTCCAGGTGCCATTTGACTTTTTTACCATCACCACATTTGCGAGCCACTCCGGGTATGCCACTTCCCGGATGACTTGCGCTTGACGTAATTTCTCCACTTCCTCTTTTGCTGCTTCTTGTCTGTCAGGCCCCATTTTCCTAAGTTTTTGTTTGATTGGTTTGACATCCATCCTCACATTCAGTGAATGTTTGATCGTTTCTCTGGGAACTCCCTTAGATTCTCCTGGCGCCCAGGCGAAGATGTCACTATTTTGGCGGAGCAAGCTAATGATTCTTTCTTCTTCTTCTTCGGAGAGGGCAGCTCTAATAGACACTGTTTTCTCTTCATTTTCTGGGAATAGCTGAATTTTCTTCGTTTCGCTCTCTGGCTTGACCTGGGGTTTATAACCCTTCGGCCTGTATTGTGGGTCAACCCTCTCGGTGGTCTGGATTGGCTTTAGTTTTGGTATGCCTTGGAGCTCATTCTTCCTTGCCGATTGTTGGCATCCTCGGACAGTAATGACGTCCCCGTCGGCTGGCATTTTCATACAGAGATAGTTGTGATGTATGATTGCCCCGAAGGCATTAATAATTCCTCTCCCGAAGATGGCATTATAGCGGTACTCCATATCTACGACATCAAAGCAGATGCTTTTTGTTGTCTTCCTCTTGCCCTCGCGAAAAGTGATAGGTAAAGTTATTTGGTCAATGGCAGCCACAGGTTCCCCTCCAAATCCTATCAATGGCATGTTCGATGGTGTCAGCCTATCTTTAGGAATATTGAGCTGTTTGAACGCGCTTGAAAAGATGATGTCCGCTGAACTTCCTCCATCAACCAGCGTCCTTTGGACGTCATAGTCAGCGATCTCAGCTGTGATCACGAAGGGGTCTTGATGTGGAAACTTCACGCCCATGGCGTCAGTTGTATCGAATGTTATCAGCGGAGTTGGAGTAGGTTTACTTGTCACAGAAACGTGCGACACTTCGCGGATAAACTCTTTTCTCTTCCTGTTTGATGGGAGATTCAACGAAGAGCCTCCGGTGATGACGTGAATGACTCTTCGGTTTGGCTCTTCGACATTGTGAACCCTCTCGGGGGACCTGTGAACCCTCTGGCATCGCACAGCAGCAAATCTTTTATAGTAATCTCTTGTGCTTTCCTTCTTGCCTTGTTCCAAGGCAAAGAGGTCCCCTTCCACCATTCTTTGGATATAATTTCCTTGAAAATTGTTAGCGAAGGCATCTTTGAGTTGGTTCCATGAATGTATGGACCCTTGTGGCAGTGAAGTGTACCAAGATAGTGCAGTGCCCTTCAGGGTTAACAGCAGACTCTTCGCCTTAATGTCATCATCTCCTCCTGCTGCTTCAACTGCTGTATCATATACATCCAGGAATTCGTTTGGATCTGTTTCTCCTGAGAATTTGAGCACACTTGGCATCTTGAACCCTTCGGGCCATTTTTTGCCCCGAAGGTATGCGCTCAGAGGCCCTTCAGCAGCCTTTTTCGGCTGTGCCACCATTGCATTTTGCCGATATTGCTCCTGGTTCTCTTCCGGATATGGTACTCTCCGGGGCACGTAATGCTGTTGGGGCTGCATTGTCACGAGCTCTCACCGGAGCAAGTCGATTTGTTCCTCCAGCAGCCTTCTCCTGTCTCGCAGGATGTTTTCAGCGGTTGTAGGGTCTTCGTGATGATGTTGTTGCATGGGATGGGTGGGTTGGTTTTGCTGCATTCCCTCTCGAGCGACTCTGCTGGGTCCAGGCTCGTCGAATCTCCCCCCGCCCACATCCAGGGCATCTTGACCCTGGTTTCTCCAGCCCTGCAAGTTGATGCCGGGAGCTCTTGGAGTGCTTCACGTCCCTTCTTGGCGCTCCCTCTTGCCGACGTTCAGTCGTTGGCGCAGTGGCGACCGCCCTTTGGGCCACTCCCTCCGTCGACTCGCTAGTGATGTCTCGCTCTCCATGGATTTGGCGCTCTTGCCCTGCATACGTTCCGTCGTGCCCCGACTCCGGTGGCTCGCCTCCAGCGGCTGCAACACTCCTCCTGGGTCTAGCCATCACCGCAATCGCCCGCCTCTCCCCACGGACGGCGCCAACTGTCGCCGGAAAATCCGCCGACGGTAAGAACCGACGCCCCTCCCCAGTGATGGAGAGGACGCCGAGAAAATGGTGGTGAGAGAGCAGAGCGCTCAGTGAATAAACTACTGATCAAAAATGCGAATGATCAGAATGCTTGTCCCCTTTCATTCATGAGTTTATCTATTTATACAACTTTAGGGCCAGGGTTTAAATACATGGGGAATACCCAAAATACCCTGACCCTTGGGAGAATACCCAGAATACCCTAAACTCTAGATCGTCGATCCCACAATCAATGGCTAGAATTGTTTTCTTACAATCCACGTTATCCAACTCCCTAACATGCCCTTGGGGGGCATACTCTGACAAAGTTGTTGATTTGATTTGATCCGATTCGTTCTTGTCAGAGGTTGTCGCGAAGTCTTCGCCTTCTAACCCAAGACTTGTGAAAAATCGTTCTTAGTCTTCCCTAAGGGTCTTCGTGAACTTCTCGTCTAGGCAGCCCTCACCACCTTTGATGAAAATCCCGGGAACTCCTCATTTGAGATATACTTGGAATATTGGACCCTTCGCGTATGTCCATGCCTTCTACCCCTCGGTCTTACTCGAAGCTTATCTTGGATAGGCTTCCTCAAGTTTCCCTTTGGATAACATTTTTACACGAAGACTCTTCCCAACATCTTCGTGAACATCCACCCCTCTTAGAGATGGGTTGGCTGCCCCTACAACACCTACTAAAATGACTGCGATTATCCCTAGTGCCACACACACCAGGGTGTTAATTAGAAAATTTCTCCATATCTACGCAAGCTCCAGGGTGAAATTATAGGAGGGATAGGGCTATGTGCAGCTGATCGATGAAATAATCTGAAGAATACAAGGAGATCGAGGGGCCGAACTAATCTTTCTCCCCTTCACTCTTGGGATGTCTATAAATACGGCCTAAACAGATTCAGGAAGATAGCTCAAACTCTGAGGGATAATATATATAAACCAGCGGAAAGCGAGATGGCATCCTTAGCTAGAGCCACTAGTTCCCTCATGCTCCTGCAGATCATATTTTTCGTCTCGGCGGTGATCATGATCAGCTCTGGCTGCCATGGTGCCCGCGAAGGCGATTAGGATACGTTTGGTTGTCTGGCCAGCGCCAGCTAGGCCCGTGAGATATAGCACCGCTTGCGTTTGGTTACATGGTTGGGTGGCTCAGCCAGGCCCACCGCATGCAACCAAGGCTACGGAGCCAGGCCCACGGGAAACGAGAAATCCGGTCATCTCGCGCGAGCTAGGCTCGCGCGAAGCCACATGCCCACATGCAGCGCTAGGAACCTGGCAGGACTAACAAAGAAACTTGCACTTCTTCTAAACTTTCAAAAATATTTTAAAATTCAAACGACATCCAAATTCAATGAAACAAAAAATGAAACCACAAGTTCAAGTACAAGGTCTTAAGAAATTTTCAGATTTTTTTAAATTTTATTTTTATTTTGAATTTATTAATTTTCTAATATTTGTTTTTAAAATTTTTATTTTTATTTTTAAATTTATTTTCCTTCCAGTATTTGTTTATTCGAATTTTTATTTTTATTTTTGAATTTATTTTTGTTTCAATATTTATTTTTGATTTTCTCGTGTAACCAGTCAAACAATATCTCTATGCAGCCTGTACAATCTTATACAACCAACCAAACAATACTCATTCGCATCACCTCAGCCTGGCTCCCATCAGCCTGGCTGAGCTCATACGGCAACCAAACACACCCTTAGTGATTCAAACTCTTCTTCTTCTTGTACTGCTGCTACTACCACCACAGGCAAGGTTTCTTTCCTCTTTGTTATTATAGAATTTCTGAACTGATTTGTTCTAGATATGGCTGCTTGCATTTCCAGGGTACCTTCCCAATAACCCTAAGCGCCCAGCGTGTAACGTGTGCCATCCCAACCGACCCTCTCTGCCGTAACCGCTAGCCACTGCCATGTGGGGTGGGCCCACGCGGCAGTGGCTGTAACTGCATATGCAGTTACGGCAGAGAAGCTACGCTCGTGCCATCCGGTCCCCCCTCCCGCAGAAAACGGACAAATCCCACTGCCTTGATGCATGCCTGCGTACCTCTATTGGGATCATTTTCCGTCAACAAAAAGATGGCAAATTGACGACGTACCAGGTTATGCTGCAAGCTAGCATGTAGCTCCACACTCCAGCCGGAGTGCTCGACACGTGTTAGCACTCTAATAGTATATATATACACGTACATGTTGTAAATATTGCAGTGTAACCAATATAATATATAATATATATAAGATAATTCCAAATATATATAACAACAAGAAAACAAAACTATCATGAAATAAATCTACTGACATGAATTCATGAATTCTTCCAATACAGGAACAATAGTATTATAATTCATAATCAGCAAAAAAAGAAATGATAACATGCTGCCATTTATAACAATTAAACAGCAACATAGCTTAGTTTAGTTTGTTATAAATTGCTCTTAGATCGAAGCAGCTAGGTTGCTACAAAATAGCTTTCTATTGGCTCAAACAAATATGATCACAGATTGTAATATGGTAGATTCAGAGAAGAGACAAAACTAAATAGATGGTCTTTATATCTCAATCCAACCAAATATTAATTTACTGATTACTGCTCTCTGAAATCTAGTTAAACAGCATACATAATAGTAGCCCACTAGCAGGAATCAAGCACAAAGTATATCACTTTTCAATAAGCACATATGTTCTACTGTAACAATTAAACAGTATATATAAACCAGCAAATATCCAGGAGTGCAACACTGAAATTTTCAGTCATAAACAGTAATTAACAGCACAATAGACTAGCTTGTTTAGATTGAATTAAATCATCTATATAGCATTGCTATAATTCAGTCAATATGTCATATTGAAATAGGATCGATGGCCTAGAGGGAGGGGGTGAATAGACAATTTTAAATTTTCTTCCAATTAAGGTTGAATTAGGCTCACAATGTTAATAAAGAAGCTAGAAGGAGATAGAGCCTAAAACACAATCAACACAACAAAGTAAATAAGAGCAGAATAGTAAATGCAAGGAATAAAAGGAGACTCAACACTGGTACAGAAAACTACATTACTGGCGGTTCGTAACACTTATCACTGGCGGTTCTTGAAAGCGACAGTGGTAATATGGGAATCATCTATGTAGCATTGCTACAATTCAGTCAATATGTCATATTGAAATAGGATTGATGGCCTCGAGGGAGGGGTGAATAGGCAATTTTAAATTTTCTTCCAATTAAGGTTGAATTAGGCTCACAATGTTAATAAACAAGTTAGAAGGAGATAGAGCCTAAAACACAATCAACACAACAAAGTACATAAGAGCTGAATAGTAAATGCGAGGAATGAAAGGAGACTCAACACTGGTATAGAATACCACATAACTGGCGGTTCGTAACGCTTATCACTGGCGCCACTGATTAAGCGACAGTGAGAATATGGGATGATCACTGGCTGTTCTCGAACCGCCAGTAATAGTAGTATCACTGGCGGTTCTTTGAATGAATCGCCAATGATGAGGATATTCAAAAATGCGATTTTGGATAATAAAATTTGACTAAAAAATATTATTTTGATTCGAATAGCACCCTTACACCATCTACCACCACGTATATAGCCTTACTACTTTTTTCATGTGAAATTTAAATCACGCATAACTAAGATTCAAACTCTTGACCTCTCGCCTCTAACCTAGCCCTCCTAACCATCTCACCCATTAGCACCTTTTGACATATATAGGATATGCATATCATTTAAGACTTATTTTCTAAATCTTTCAATAACTTTTTGACTATACAAATGACATTAAATAAAAAGGTTTTCAACTACAAAGTTGTATATCTTGTCGAAGGCTACAGTTTTCATGTAAAGATTGTTTCTATCCGACTTCATTTGAATAAGTTATAAAATTTTTAAAATTGTAATGATTATTTAGGTATATATATTGCTTCAAATGGAAAACATATCAACTATAAAGTTTTTTATCTCATCGAGAGCTACAATTTACATATAAAGTTTATTTTTATCCGAGCTCTTATGAAAAAGTTATGAAACTCAGGAGATTTAGAAATTCTAAAAATTACTTTCACTGGCGGCGGTTCACTCAAAGAACCTCCAATGATATTTTCACTGTCACTAGCGGTTCTAGAATTGAACCGCCATTGATACTTTTACTAGTGGTTTGCTTATAGAACAACCAGTGATAGTGAAAATATCACTGGCGGTTCTATGATTGAACTGTCAGTGATATTTTTACTAGCGGTTTTCTTATAGAACCGCCAGTGATAGGTTCACTATCACTGGCGGTTCGGTATCACTGGCGTTTTTTTGGGTTCCTAGATGAGACGGAGCTGGGCGGGTTGTATCACTGGCAGTTCTAGATGAATCCATCAGCGACGAAGGGTCAAGGATGAGCATTTTTGTAGTAGTGCAAGGGCTTTTGCCAAGGTTCGAGGTCTTCCTCTACTCCTCGTTAGAGCACTCTTTCCAAGAGTATAGCTCCTCTCATACTCTACCACGACATAGGTTGTTGACTCAGGGAGTCCTTCGTCTCTCTGGCAAGGTGGACTCCGAAGAACATTGTACAACCACCGAGGTCTTCCAGAAGCTCGTCGGAAGATCATTTGGTCACCTCTCCTCCAAGAGACCGTCTAGGAGCTCTTGCTCCAAAAGTAACAAGCCCCAAGTGTCTTGATCACACCGGATCAAGAGCTTCTTAAGATGCACACTAATTAGGGCTAGAGACACACTAAAATGGATGAAAAATTCAAGAACAAAGTGCTCTCTTCTTCCAAGGCTATTGAATGGCTTAGACTAGCTCAATGAATGCTCAAAAACCTAGCAAAGGAGCTTAGCCACGCTCTTAAATAGCCCCAAGCCCGAAAACTAACCGTTGGAACTTAAAATCCCATGGAAACTAGCCGTTATAGTTGCACCAGACTTAGCCCGGTGGCAGTATATCACTAGAGTCCGATGGCAAGCGGACGCTGTCCGCTGCCCCGGCCCTATTAATATGCTAGCCTCGGGATGCCATCGGAGTCAATCCGGTGCCCATCGGACTCAGTCCGGTGGCTATATAGGACTTGGGTCTGGTGACGAGCGGACTCCATTCGCTGCCCTCATCTCCTATGCGCCAACTTCTCTGGAAAGCACCGGACTCAGTCCGGTGGCCCATTTAGCCACTGGGTTCGGTGGCCAGCGGACACCATCCGCTACCCCGGTTCCTCAAATGCACCTTTTTGTGCTTCACCGGACTTAGTCCAGTCGTCACTGGACTCAGTCCAGTAGGCTGCAGAGAGGGTGCACAGCTCTTCCCTGCTTCGGATAGCTCTCCACCAGACTCAGTCGATCGCCACCAGACTCAGTCTGGTGGGCTACAGAGGGGCAAATACAGGGTGCAAAATAATTTGATCCCAACACATTCCTCCTAACCTTACTCTAAGGCTTTAGAAAGATGATGAAAGGACTAATGTGTATCATGAGAGCTCAAAATCCAACGATAACCACCTAAACTTAAGACCCCTCTTGATAGTACGGTCAACAAACCCCAGAGCTACTATTAGTGACCCTTCTTGACACCCAGGTCATTTGCCTCTACGGACTTCCTCTTCTTGATGCCGTCACCATCATGTTAGGGTTCCGGAAAAGTTGTGAACGCTCTTCGCGAATCTTGATACCCTGTACCTTGTCATTAATACCCAAAACTCATCTTACCGAAAATAAGGGCCGAGATGCTTACACATATGTAATCTCACAATTAGATCATCATCAAGCTTAACTCGACGCCATACCCAACCAGTGCACAGTCCCCAAATTGAGGCAATTAGCCCCTTGACATAATTGCCAGGTACCCAAATTTGCCTCAATTAGCCCTGTGCAAAGATCAATAAGAGGAATTTGATAAACTTATGGTGCACTGGATTCAAACCAATGTGAAGATAAACAAGGCACATCTCAAAGATGTTGTCCTAGAAAATAATACTGCCGTCACTATAGAACAAGAGTGGCAAAATGTCTCGGAGATACAATGTCGTCAGTCTCAGTGTAGTAATTAACGACTACAACACCAAGACCCCGAAGCACAGCAAGCACAGCACAAGATCACAGCACCCAAGCCCTCGACCAAGGGACCAAGCCGAAGTGGACAACGCCTAAATCCACCAAAATCAACGGGCCAAACCCAATAATCAATCCAACCTTGCAAGATTGGGACTCCAGCGACCTCAAGGCTCAAGAATCAGAGACACGAGCACGGGAGGGAGCAAATAGAAGGAATGAGAAAACTATGGTTTTCGCTCGTCGAACAGGCAGCACAAAAAGGAGAAGAGTACCCAATTAATAGATGGGAAGAGAGGATCGGCCAGTCGTTGCAACAGCACGCGTGAGAATCGGCCGGGCCAACATCACCTAGGTGCACGACGAGCTCGTCGTCGTCCCGGGTTAGCCGCCGCCGCATTGCCTCTCTTTTGCACATGCTCGTGCACATGCCAGCAGCAGTCAGCACTGCCTTATCTGGTCCAAGTGGGCCTATGGCCCATGGGCCTTTTTATCGGTGCCAGGCAAAATCCCAACAGTACATATGTTTAATTAGTTTGAATAAAACTGGGTACTCAAGAAAACAATTAGTAAAAAGGAAAAAAAAGAAGACGACATTATGGCAAGTAGACAGTTGCAGCAGTTATAGTGGATCCTACTAGCTTTTATTCAACGGAAAAGCTCTTCCTTGCCCTAGGATGGGCTTTGAGATCCGTACCGACCATCTCCTATCTCTCTTCATGTTTTGCAAAGACACCCCTGGAATCTATCAAATTATCATCGATAGGTCCTTCTACCTCCCTCTCCCTATGGTGGTCTAGGCAAGGACCGCAACATCTCCCCCACTTGACATAGAAGCATTGGTGCCAACCACCGCATCACCTCCACAGTGCCCCACAACGATGGGCCATGGCGTCGGCTCTCTCTCCTATCCGGTGGTTAGGCACGACCGCCACACTACAACTCTGCACCGACCACACCGGCTGGGTGTGGTGGGATGCATCAGCGACGTGGTGGTTGGCTCCAACGCTGCCATGGTTGGTAGGGGAGACATGGCGGCAGCGCCGACCTAGATCACCAGAGATAGTGGGTAGGACTTGTGTACAAGAATTTAGTACATTTCATGGATGTTTTTGCAAAAGGTGAAGAGAGAACGGGTGTATGGTTGCACAATTTCCAAATCCCATTCCTAGGGCTCCCCTTTATATGAATATCGATCCCTGTACTAGAGGAAATTTGTTTTCTTTATTGAATTGTATGCATGCTCAATACTTTATACTTCTCGATACGAGAAGGTAATTATAGGAAAAGGAAAAAATAGCAAGAAGGCAAGCAGAAAATTGCAGCCACAGGAAAGTGTATCCTCTGCCTTATTGAATTGCATGCTCTACACTTTGAGCTTTTCTGAGACTCAGGAATGCCTGGACTCTATCTAGCTCTAGGCACTCTTTTTTTCTTAGAGGCAGCATTAGAAACTATTCTATAGATGCTCTTTTGGTCTGTTTGGTTACATGCAATTACTTGGTCTAACTCGTAAGAGGAGATTAGTCAAACTAAGTGGATACAAGTAATGGTGTTTGGTTGTTTCTATTTGTTGGGCTTATTTAGTTATATAGTTGTGTGTTTATTTGCATAAGACTAAGTGGATACAAAAAATATCAGATAATTAAGATGCATCGGAGCCTATATGGGCTAGACCCACGGGATGGGACCAAAATCCACGTTTCTCCATAACCAAGCTGAGTATATTTACATCCCATAAATCAGTCTATTCATAAATACACATGACCAAACACTATCTCATTGTATCGGCGTGGCTCGCCTATATAAGGCCAACCAAACAGCCTATGATTTTTCTTCTCCGTGTCAGGAGTCAGGACAGCCCCATGACCCGGCCGATTGATTTCGTGAGTCGTCGTCGTCACTCTGCAGACTCCCTTGATTCATTTTTTTCTTTCTCTTGGCATCTTGTGCCTCTGTACATGTCCAATACTCCAATATAATTGAGGGGCTGACTTCTTTCTCGATGCCTATAAATAAGGCTTACAAAGATCCACTGAGCTAAGCAGAAAGGTAGCTCAATAAGCCAACCAAGAGCACGTACGATGACATACTTCACTAGAGCCAACCGTCTCCTCGTGCTCCTGCAGATCATCTTCTTCGTCTCCGCGGTGATCATGAGCAGCTCCGTCTACCATGGAGCCTGCGGCGGCACCGGTCAGTGCTTCAACTAAAACTGTTCCTTCGCTTCTCTTCTCCATGCTCTTTAAACAAATTGAAGTCCCTTTGCTGGGATTGCAACATTTCTGAATTGACGACCTGATCTAACTAATTAAAACTAATTAAAGAACTATGGCTGCTTGCATTTCCAGGGTTACCTCTGAACCCTTCCGACAATAACCGTCCCTCTGACCCGCGGGTTCCTCGTAGTCCCTACGTGCAATACTACCATCACCCACCTCCTCCACAAAATGGAGAAATCACAGGGCCTTGATGCATGCCGCTATTGGAATCTTTATTTGTCGACGTCAACAAAAAATTGGCAAACGATGTATATAACATTGGGAAACCCCTGCTACCGGGTATAGCACAAGGGATTTTTAAAAACGTCGTCCCTCGGTCTCACAAGCAATCACATTGTTGACACCAGAATTTGGTAAGAAGCCTGTATCAGTTACGAATAAAGATAAAGTTGAGTCTGCATCAGTTACGAGAAAGAGTCCTATTTAGAGTCAAGCCTAAGGGTCTGTATAAATACTTTGCCTCTGAGAGCATATAAAGCATACACACATCAATACAACATATCTAGTTTTACCTATTCTTTACTTTTCCTCGTATTAGTAGTAGTTTTCATAGTACTTAGATTGGATCGACTCGTCGCGCATCGCCTTTCAATCGGTTTCGAGATACAAACCGGAAGTTCTTGCAAGTAAATACTGTCTTGATTAAGTTTGATCTATGTGCTTGCATCGGTTTTCGGTCGAAACACTATCTTTCAACCAAGGGTTGGGTTTCGCCCTTCTTTCTATTGATCCACACATTCATTGGCAGTAGATTGTTTACCCTTCATTTTATCGGCTTATAGCTCACTATTTATCGGTAGTCTATTTATCCTTCGTTCTATCAGTTAGACGATACTATCGGTTAGTTGATAGTCTGTTTACTCTCTTTCTGCTGCTCTATTAATTTATCGGCTTAGCGATTGATTGTTTACCCTTTAAATCTATTGGTTTAGATCCAATCTAAACCGATAGTTTCACTATCTTTTGTCTTGCTCAAATCTGTTTCCAAGTGTTGTAGAATCTTTATAATACAGATCCAATCGACTATCTGAAAACTGATTGTGTCTGCTCTTACCGATTGTAGATCAAATCGGCTGGCACGCGTTTGAACGCTGCTTCTGGTGCTGTTGAGGATCCAACTCCCTAAGCCCATGTGTGTTTGTGTGAAGACCACTTTTTGCGTCAAAAGTTACAAAATTAGGTTTAGATGATTTTGGATTAATTAGAGGGTGAATTCCCAATTATCTATTAAGTTTGGTTTAGACATACACATAAGGCTTCAATTTTTAACTTTAAATTGATATCATCAAGATGGGATTTTCATGTTAGTATATCACCCTTGATATTAGCAATAGTTTACATAGAATTTTCTTCTTGGTGAATTTTATTATGGGCATGAATCCAAATGCCTATATACCCATATTTGTATATGTGTATATGAATGTATTTTTTTCTTGATTTGGGACCAAAAGGATTATAAAACCATACACATGACATGCATATATTAAGATTCCTAGGTGTCCACAGTTGGGCTGTTACACATGGCTCATTGTGACACCTCATTCTCATGGTAATCCCATGCCGTATGAGTACCTTCATGGATAGATAAATCTTCAAAGTTATAGGAGTTCCACTAACCTGGCACATGAATGTCTGCACCAATTCTCTCATTACCTGACATGTCCTCCTCAGGGACTTGCTCATGCTCTGTATCGTCCGCCTCCATCTGTTGTACCGTTGCTTCAATTTGCTCCCCCCTCGTCCGCCGCACCTGTCGACTCATGTGTTGTTGTTTCTCCCTCTTGTGCCTCCCCGCGTTTGCCCACCTCTTCGTCTACCCCCTTCACCTCCTTCCTCTACTCCCTCCACCACCTCTGTCCTATCTGCCTCCTCTGTCCCCTGTGCATTGGTGCTCTCCCACGTCTCTTCTTCCCCTACCTCATTTGAGCCTACATATTATTTGAACTCCACCTGAGCCAACAACACTAGAGGGAGACCGCATTCAGTTGCAATCTCCATATAGCGCCTCCAGTTCCTAGTAGAATTGATCAGAAGAAACTCCCAAAATAACCCTTTGCTAACACGGCTGACCATAGCATTTACCTTCGTCACATATTCTTGCGGGTTCAGCTAGAACATCCGTAATAACCGGTTATGCAACCCACCAACTAACCTCTCTATAAGCCTCGATATCCTTAGTGTAACTAACTGGAATATAGAAAAATCTACTCTGCTTGGACCATGCATAATTTCCCCCTCCCCATAATAAATTTAGAAATATAACTTGTCTAACATTCCTCCTGGGTAAAAAAACATCGGGTACGAATTATTTAGAAATAAAATTCCTTTCCTCGGATCTACACTAAACATTTCACTAAAAATTCATTTCCTCGTATCTATTAAAAACCTCATTATGTAACTCTACCTCGGGTCTACCCTACAAATTACCGTAAAAATAACTCGCACCTAGTAAATATATAAAAAATTAACACATTGTCCTACTCGAACCTACTTCTCTTTCTCAAATACCACATAACTGTGTATAACATACGCTAATTGCACCTACTACCTGCGTCTAAACTATGTTACATTACACTAACTATAGTCACTTTATATGGCTAATCTACCATGTTTTCACTAATTACAAACTATGAAAACAAAAATTTTCTTACCTCCAAATCAGGCCGCGACCCCTCTCCTCCTCCTTCCTCTCTCCTTCTCTTCTCCTTTTCCTTCTTCTCTTCTTCTCTTCTCCTTTTCCCTCTCTCTCTCCTCTCCTCCCTCGGCCTCTCCCTCCCTCTCTGTTTGCTGCGTGCAAGAGGGCTGGCATGGTCACGCTTAAAAGAGGATGAAGCCCACCCGTTCAACAGGCAGTTTTTTTCCCTTCCCGCCCAATCAACGGGTGATTCTTCCGCACAACTCAAATTCCACCCTTTGAATGTGTAGTTTTTTCCTAGTGGGGCCCGTGGGCGGTTCAGGCTGAATAAATACCCAACGGTCAAGTGGGGTGACTATTACGCTATTTCATTTAGCGGGAAGGGTAAATCCCACCTGTTGGTCGGGTGGCTTTTCTGTCTTGTTTGACTGCATGGCGACGGGCGTCCATTTTTTTATAATAATAAACAATATATTATTTATGTATTTCTGAATAAAATTAAATATAAAAAAAAAATTGAGACTGGTCGTATTCCGGGCCGATGCCTTTACATATGGGAATTCTCAGGCTGGCCATCAATCGGGCCGCTGCACATATATGGCTGGGCCCTTCAGTGCAGCTCTGGATAATCAGTCTGCATAACTCGAAAGAGCACTTTTCCCACTTCCCTAAATGAGCATTTATTAATTCTATACTAATAGTACTGTCTTTTGATATCATTATCTAAAAAAAGTGTCGTCTTTTTAGGCAGATGATGTAGGATTGAAGCAAAGCGTAATGAAAATACAACCGATGGTTGGATTTTTAAAAGAATTGACAAAAGTAGTATAGCGTTGCTATAGTAGCTACAAAAATAGTGAACATAGTGATCAATTTAGCGGCTACATCGGTCATAGCAGCGTTTGCGGAATTCTAGTCCATAGCATAGTGTTTTAGTCTGAAAATGCTATAACAAAGTTATCACGGGCTATTTAAAACATTGTCTAAACCAATGTGCATTAGCCATCCCACCAGTCTAACACGTTAGCTTTTTGTGTTGTCGTATGTAGAATTGGTATGGTGGCTAGAAGATGTTTCAATAGATGTCAAATAAATCTTGACATTGTTTCACCAATGCATCATAAAATTTAAACCAAATGATGAACCTTGTCTTGTACACTACCAGGGAACAGGGATTTTATCCCGGTTGGGAATGGGCTACGGTCCCGGTTTTCAAACCGGATAATCGAGGGGATCGATGGCGGGGGCTGCAGTCGATTAGCCTACCAACCGGGACCGAGGCCTGAAAAGCTCGGGAGCTGAGGCGCCCAGTGACTATCCGTCGGTTGGAACTACCAACCGGATGGAGGTTGACTTATCGATCCTGTTGGTTCTACCAACCGGGACTATAAGGTGTTTTAATATTTTTTATTTGCCCGCTGGATGACATTTAATTGAAACTCACATAATTAATTGAAACTTAAGTATATGTATATATTTGTGTTAAATCACAATTAATTGAAACTCATATAATTATTCATACACGTTAACTCGTTATTAAATGAAAGGACATTCATTAAAATTTAATTATAAGTAATTAATAAGTACTACAATTGCTAACTAACTGGGCTATATATACAAGTATCACAAGTACACATTGTTGTACACATAATTACAAGTACACATGTTTTTGTTCATCGGGATCATCTCGTGGATTGCTCTTGGTAGACCTAGATGTTGACCCCGACGGTTGATCGGTTCCTCTCGAGCGGTCGGGCTCAAATCTTATTGAAAAAAGGGTGATGATGCTCGCCCATTGGAGCCACGACCTCATCTAATATAAAGCCGGAGAGTTGCTCTTGTATTGCTTTCACCAAGACCGCCGAGAGTTCCGGACCTTGTTCCAAACCTTTCTTCGCCAATTTTAGAGGATCTGTCATTAATTAGGAATTAACTAATCAATCCTTGAATCTATAGAGGTGTCCGAATAGTTAGGTATTATTAAGGTAGAAATTATAAGTACTCACCCCAAAAGGTTCTCCTTTTCTCGTAGAGGTAGCAGAGCCTCCGATGAAGTGATGCATCATCTCGCATACATAGTAGCCGCACAAATTGTTTCCTGGTGCTTGATGCAAGACCTGTGGTGAAAAAGTTGTAGAATGTGAAATAACTGCATAGAAATTGAGTAAACTAACTACAAAGCTAGCATTACGATATACTTACATATTTAGCGAGGTGCAACTCAAATTTTTCTTAAATTCTCCAACGTTTTCCTTTTGGAATCTTCGAAGGCACTACACAAGTGATTATGAGTTATCTGATTAGAGTTGGCTTCAAACTGAGAGAAAGAAAACAAGTGTGATAATGAAAGGAACGACAATGTACCGGTTGAGCATGGCCAAGATGTCTTTGTATTTTGCAGGGGGTTTTCTTTTTAAGTCCATAACCGTGACGGTGCTACGATCTACCTCGATAATAAAAAGGGCAAAGTGAAAGCTGCACATATATATGTCAGCGTAGTAGTTAGTACTTTTAACATCATGGTAAGAAAAAAATTATAACGAGGCGGTAAGAAAACACATACTCAAAATCATAAGCTAGAAGTATCTTTGACTTGTATCTTTGTCCCATGAGCCCGTTGTATATGTGCTGCTCTGTCTCTTCTGGTTTATCTCTAACCAGTTTCTCATTGATCACTACTGGGTCGAGAAAGCCAAACAAATAATTAATTCTCTCGGTTTGGCATCGTTTTAGCTCCATTCTACACAACAAGAAATCAGTTAGGTTTGGGGATTGTTACAGCATATGGGCGTGCACGACAAAATTTATGAATAAGACACTTATAAAGTCCAAGAACTCAACATGCGCACATCCAGGCCCTACCGGTATAGATCAAATAGAGGTTCCCATTCGATGAAGAACTCGTTGTCTCCACGGAAGTAATGAGTTTCCTTGAAGCTGACGGCAATCGCATCTAAACCATGGTTGGCCGCGGCCAAATACCATTCATGGAGTTGCCGCATCTTCGTTGTTAGCTGGGGGAGCTCCTCACGTCTCACAAATGACGCACCATGTACAAATTTCCATGCTATCTCCGCAACCGGGATGTCCTTGAGGCCCAATACCTGATCTGCATCAAGGCCAGTATCATCGTAGAAACTGTTCATCCCCTGTGCAACCTCTTCCGCCGTCCGCTCCGGTGGCGTCTCCTTGTCGGCTGTCTTACTCAAGACGCGCTCGTAGTCTGACACGGGCGGCCTTTCTGGTTTATCTATGATGTCCTTCAGCGATAGGATAGCCCTCCTAGCTTTGTGCCATTCGTCCGTACCGGGCTGGACCCTCGGTGGAGATGGCTTCTTCGCGAAGAATGAGGTGACCTCGGCTCTTACAAACTGCGAGGTCTCCTCATCGATCATATCGTCGCCAACCGGAGGTGATTTCCTTTTGGATTTTGTTGGCGTGGGCGTGGACCGTGTCTTTTGAGAAGTCTTGGCCCCTATCCGACCTGGTTGGTACATTACTTGGAGCTGTTTGTTGATTGGGGGCTGCCTTGGCCGATGTGGGAGTTGGAGTTTACGTGCGGGGCTTAGGCGAGAGAGACGGGCTTCTTCAGGGGCGTCTTATTCAGGTCTGAAGGTTGTGGAGGTGACGCTGGAGACCGTGGAGAGGAAATCTGCGCGTTGTCTTTAAAATTATGAACCGCTTATGCCACGCGATGAAGCGTGTACAGACATCTAATAGTTTAGTGCTCCGTCACCTCCTTCAATGTCGAGGTCAAGATCCTCGTACCACAGGCATACCTCGTCCACCGAGACCTTCGCGTAGCCCAGCGGTATGGCGAGACCATGGATGAGCTGCCTGCTCCACCGGAAAGCCATGCCTTCACCGCCTTTAATGAGAGGTTCGGGCTTGCACGCAACTCACATGGTGTCGGTTGCGTGATGTCGTCCGCGCATAGGGGCCCAAGTCACCTTCACCAGCCCACCGAAGCGCAGCTGCTCCCGCGTCGAGGGCCCGACAATGTCTAGATTTCGGGAGGTGCTGGCGACTTGTCTCGATGTTGGCTCAAGGCTAGTTGCAGCTCTTTTCGGACCAAATCGGGTATCTTGGCCTTTGTTGCTCTCGATTCGTCTTGAAGGTCCTTGATGTGTTGTGCGTGTCGACCCTTGGATCTCGACCGACTCTGAGGTCTCCGCATCATGGGCGAAACCGACCTTCCACGGACGCGCCAACGCCCGTGTCGTCCAGGTGCTCCGGGTTACAGAGCCCTTGTTAGCTCGTCGTCCTCCTGTTTGGCATGAAGGTGCCTTGGGCCGACTGGTGTGCGCCTCTGAAGCTTCTTGGCGACTTCTCTCATCGTATCACCAAACACCGCCTGCCGTCATCGTCAAAATTGCCGTTATGACCGAAGAACCAATTTCTCGTCTGTTGGACCAATCAATGTGGCGGGTGGACACCCTTAACCAGCAAGTCACGTTCTCTCTTCTCCCATTTGGGTAGGGCCTTGCGGTAACCATCGGCTCGGCGATGGTGGTATTGCTTCTTCACGCGATTCCTTGTTCCTTTCAGCCAAGTTCTGACCTAGCTGTGAATTTTTGTACCCCACAAATTCATCCCAGTGATCTTGTAGCTTTGGGTACTTGTTGAAGTCGGGGACTAAATTCTTCTTGACGTACTCGTTGTTCAGCTTCTTTTTGTACGTCTGAAAAGCCATTGCCATCTTCTTTAATGTATACCTTTTCACCTTATCTTCGGTCCCTTCGGGGAAGGTGAACGTTTCCTTCATATCAGTCCATAGGGTGTTCTTCAGTTCTGCAGGTACCTCGTCCCATTTCGCAAAGCTAATAGGCACGTGGTCACGGCGATCACGCCGAACGTCGTCTGAACGGCCCAATCGCATTTTCGGCTTTAGAGGCTCGCCTTCCTCACTGACTTCAGTGAATATGTGTCTTGCCCTCGGCTTCTTGCTTTGACCTCGCTGACGTGACTGGCTACTCGTTTGACCGGTCTCATTGTGTGAAGTCATGAGTGATGAGCATGTGGTGGTTTTCGTTTAAATTCAAAATTCAAATCCACTTTTGATTTGGCATGTTACAAATTTGATTCTTGCGAAGTTTTGAACCCCTGCGGTTGGAGCTTGCACTTAGGCGTTAAGCTTAACGGTCCACGGAACCTCTGGTTCCCGGCCGAATCGCTCCTAGATCACCGGACAGCGTCCGTCGGTCAGATTTCTGTCGTGCTGTTCTTTGTTTTCCTTTCACTGCGGATGAACCGTAACCCGATCGGAGATCGGTTTGTTTCCTTGTGTTCGTGTTGTTCTCGTGTGCGCAGTGATGGTCTCAATGCAGTTGGCCCCACGAAAGAACCGGCCAGTGGGCTAGCGGTGATGCGGAGGACCGGTCTTGAGTCTGCGGTGGAGGTTTTTGGCGCCGAACACTGGGCGTCGCTCGTGCACGACCTCGTCGAAGTCTTGGGAGCATCGGAGCCGCTGGAGGTGGTTGGCAATGCTTCAGGATTCGTGCGAGAGAGACCGGAGTGTGTTTTCGGGGTTTCCGGCCGCCCCAGGGTGTTTTTCACAAATGTGTGGCTTGGGCTATAAATAGGACCCCAAGGCTTCACTTGGAGGGTGTCCCTTGAGCCATTTGTAGCCAGCCAACATAGGTGTGAGTTGAGGAGCTGCGTCTCCTGTGTGAGTGTGGGGAGCTGCGTCTCCCGGGTCCCTGATCTGTAGTTCTGTTCATGAGCTAATAGATCAGCGTTTTTATATCGTTCTTGCACTTACTTTCAGCATTTAAATACCGTAGAGTGAAATGATCTTGTGGAATTTGTGTGTGTTCTTGTTTCGATCTTGAGCCATCCCTGAAAAACTCCCGTGCCTCCTTTTCTATTCTATATGCTTTGATGGCTCAAGTCTGTTCTTAAAGTTCCTGTCTTGTTCTTCGCGCAGCAGGCAGTGTTTGATTTTTATAAAAATCTAGAAAAATCGTTTTTGAGTGATTCTTGTTGGAGAAGGTGCGTGACTCATATATCTATTCACTATAAAAATTTGGAGTCCTGTTCTTGCACCGTTTGGGAGCAGTGAGGTGAAAACCGAGCCCCAAACTTTCTGCTCGATGTTCTTGACAGCTCGTGGTTTTTGATTTTTCATATTTTCTGCAAAAGGAGTTTTGAGGATATTTCTGGTGGAGTGCTTCATGACTTATTGATTAATCGGAAGAAAAATTTCCAAACATTGAGAAGCACCAGAAACCCACCATCCCTCTGCTCCAAGTGGAAACAAACTCTGGGGTTTCTGTTTTGCTTTCCAGAAAGCAGCTTGTGATGTTTGAATTTTCATGATTTATCTACATGGAGTTTTGAGATGATTTTTGGTAAAGTTGTGCACGACCCATTGAGAAATAGGGAGAAAAATTCCCAAAATTTTATGAGCACCAGAAAGCCACCATCCATCTCCTCCAAGTGAGAACAAATCTGTTTTTTGCTTTTCTGAAAGTCACTTTGGTTATTTGGCTTGATCTCCTTTCTTAAAGTAAGGTTTGAATTGATTCTTCTCTTTTGGACACTTGACAACCAGGATTGTGTGTGAAAAATCCCCACATATTCCATGACTCTCATTCATGCTAGGGGTACACATAGTTGTCAAGTTGTTCATATTTTGGGTGCCGGTGAATTCGAAAAAAACGGTAGTAAAAATTCGAGGCTCTCATTCACCCCCTCTGTTACGCCGTGGTTAGTTTCACAGTGGTATCGAGCCAGGTTGCGTTCTTCGTGATTCTTGCGGATCTGTTGAACCTTTCCTTTTGCCCTCACCATGGCTGAAGAAAATACTCAAACAAACCGCCCGGTGTTCAATGGCTCGACTTCTCCTTTTGGAAAATGCGGATGGGTTCATACCTCATGGCACAAGGACTTGGTGTATGGAGGAAGGTGAAATACCCATACAAGGTGCCAAAGGAAGATGAGGTTACCCCGAAAATGAGAAGAAGTACGAGCGAGAATGCAAAGCTCGAACATTCTGCCCAAGGCTTGGGGCGGAATGAGTACGACCGAGTTGGTCATCTCGAGTCGGCTCATGAGGTCTGGACTACCCTCCAAAGTTTCCATGAGGGGCAGTCAAAATTCAGACCGTCGCCAGACCCGGACTAGCGGAATACAACCGCTTCGCTCAGAAGCCGGGTGAATCGCTGAACGCCTGTTTCAGCCGGTTCACTAAAATCTTGAGCGCTTTGCGGTCTGTTGGCATCAACTATGAAGGAGCTGACAATGCTCGTCACTTGCTTTCTGCGCTTGACATGAAGATTTGGGGGGTCAAAGTCGTGGCTATCAGGGAAGCCGCCGACCTTACCAAACTTACTTTGGATGGCTTGTTTTCAAACTTGAAGTCCCATGAGGAGGAGCATCTTTCAGTTCAGATGACTCCAGACTCTCTCGCTCTTGTGACACACCGGTCTACTTCCTCCATAGACTTGGGTGGTGTCTCTTTAACTTGTTTGCTCGAACTTTCTGACGAGCATCTGGACTCTGTGCCAGAAGAGAGTCTTGCCCTCCTCTCCAAGAAATTTTCGAGAGCTTTCAGGAGAGTGAGTGAGAGGAGGAGGAGCACTGTGAGATGCTTCGAGTGTGGTGGTGTCAACCATATGCGTGCAGTGTCCCAATCTGAGGAACAAGGGGCGAGGAGGCACCAAGAAGCCCGTCACTACCATCACCGGGCCGTGCATCAGGCCGGAGGCCAGCTTCCTCTGGCGGCGAAGCCATCCTTCGGAAGGGCGCAAGCTGTTCATAAGGTGCTTGCCGCCTTGGACTCAGCTACGGGCGAGGAGGAGGAGGCCAGCGACGACGGCGAGGACGCTCGACGGGCGACGGCGTCGGCGACGACGGCTACGCCCGCATGTGCTTCATGGCCGCCACCTCTCCGACTCTTCGGCGCCGACACCGACTCGAGGTACCTTGCTTTGAGAACCCGATGACCTGAATGCCGCATTTCTCAAATTAGGCGGCTTTCTTGCTCAATCCAACCGTAGGGTTAAGGACCTCAAGTTAGAAGTAGCACACCTCTCGGTGAACTAGAAAATGCTAGGGCTGCGCCTAGTAATGATGCTTGTCTTGACACCGAGACTTGGAGGGTGCGTGATGAGGCCCTCTCGATTTGGATAAGCTAAGGACCACTCATGCTAGTGTGAACAAGGAGCTTGAAGAGCTTAGGACAAACATCTTAGTGTGCTTGACGAGTTAGAGGAGACTCGTAGTGCTTTACTTTCTGCTTTGTTTCACGAGCTTGTTGCTGTCTGATCATACTGCTCACACACTTGACACACCTAAGGACCATGTCGGTCTAGTTGAGGACTGTAGAGATCATGTTTCACCTAAGGACCCAACTAGCTCGATGATGATTCTTTTGTGTGCCTTTGTTTGTGATGAGTGCTTGTCCTTGAGGCTAGAGAACCTAAAACTCAAGAGTAAAATTGCTGATTTGAGTTCCCTAGTGATAGCTCCTTGCTTCTTATTGTGATGGGTTGGATGAACATATGGGTAGGCGCTAGAGGACATGAGTCTTAGGTTCGATCTCGCCTTATTTACGTGCAAAACTCGAGTGTCTCTCTGCAAGGCTTTTCAAAATGAGATCACTATCTTGAGTGATAAGGTTAAGTAGGTTGAAGGGTAAGGACCGGTGGGTGTCGAGATAAGTCTCCCGAGTCCTCTCTTCCCTCGTGTGAGTTTTGCCCCCGTCTACATCAGGAGTGTGAATACCTGATAAGCACTCTTGAGAAGTTCGTGGGGGCAAGAAGAAGCTGAACTTGATCTTGGATCAGTCCAAGATATCACAGGTAGAGGTCTTGGGTTTGGTGGCTTGATCATATCAAGCGTCACCCTTCGAGTTGTCACACCGAGCGGCGGCGGAGCGGCCGTCGTTTCTCGAGGGTTCCTACCAAGACCGGTTTTAGGTCTGCGGGTCTCGAGTTGCTCGACCGGTGGTTGCTTCCTCTGTAGCACCATCACTGGAAAGGCGAGAGCACCCTAGCGATCCGGTTCTGCACCTCCTGCAGCTTCGCCCACACCAAAGCCAAAACCAAAGCCAAGCCTAAACAAAAGCCCAAGGCTAGGTTCACTGTTCTTCTTGCCACGAGTTGGTCACCGAGAGACTTGTTACCGGCTCGTTGGGTTTCCACAGGTCACTCTAGGGAGGCGGCAGACCACCTAGAGCACACACCGCACCGCGTCCTAAGCAGGAGTTTTCAGGTCCCTCGGGTAGACCAGGCTAGGTTTCAAGAGTGTCGTTCCTCGGCGGGTTCGACCGAGCTAGGTTGCGTGAGTTCCGCCGTCCTCGGGGTGTACCTTCTTTCTCTGGTGGAGGCGGACACCCGGCGTGAGTTTCCTCCCATGTCGAGATGGGTGACGGAGAGGAGTGGTTCTCGGACTTGGGGCGGTCAAGGTTTTACGGGCGTAGGTCAACAGAGTTCCCAGTTTCATTCCGTAGAGTCGATGAGGTGCTTACGGGGTGTGACTCGATTTTGGGTACCTAGGTGCGCACTAGTGTGTCCTCGGTGAGTCCGTTTCTCTTTACTTGACTCGAGTTCGTGGGGGTGGGAGGAAGGGCATTTGGATCGTTGACTCGGTTGTTGTCGCCACATGACCGGTGAGTCACGATGGTTTGCCTCCCTAGCCTCAGATCCCGACGGTGAGCGAGATCACCTTCGGGGCGCTTCGTCGGGCCGTGTCTAGCTCGCGGTTCATCCGAGTTAGCCCTCGGTTCGTGCCGGGGCGTAGCTCTTGTCGGCAAACTGCGGTATAATCTGCTTTACGTGTCGCAGCTTGTTGATCGAGACTCGAGGTTAGGTTTAGGGCGTCTGGTTCTTGTGTCTGAGTCCCTCTGGCGAGTTGGTTTGCGGGATCTCCGCTTTCACCGAAGTTTTCGAGCTGATTTTCCTACTTCTTCGATTGGTGCTCCTCATTTGCTTACTTGCTTCGATTCTCGGGATATTCGTTTTTAGCACAGGCGCCTTGGACATATTGGTTTTGATCACCTTGTGCGTGTCGATTCTTGAACTTGCTTTCGGTTTGCCCAAGCTTTCTCTTCTTGAGGATTTGGTTTGTGCTCCTTGCCGTCATGGCAAGATGGTTGCCGCTTCCCATCCACGCGTCTCATGCGTAATGATGATGCACCAGACAGCTCTTGCATATGGATCTTGTTGGTCGGCTCGAGTGCGGTCGGTTGGTGGGAAGTGGTGCGTGCTTGTTATTGTTGACGATTTTTCTCGCTACTCTGGGTCTTCTTCATGGCCTCAAAGGAGAAGACATTTGAGCTGTTCGAAACCTCTCAAGGAGGCTTGCGGTTGAGTTTCAGTGCACCGGGCCATTCGTTACGATAATGGCACGAATTCAAGAATACTTCTTTCAATCTTTTTGCACACTTTACGGAGTTGAGCATCAATTTTCTTCGCCTCATGCAGCCCAGCGAGCGGGGTGGTAGAGAGAGAATAGAACCCTGGTTGAAATGGCGGGACAATCTTGGATGAGTACTCCACCCGCGACACTTCTGAAATGTCTCTGCTTTGCTTGCTATGTTTCCAACAGAGTGTTTCTCCGTGCCAAGTTGCACAAGACCTCGTCTGAGCTTCGATATGGGCGCAAGCCCAATGTTTCACACTTTCGAATCTTTGGTTGCAAGTGCTTCATTTTAAAATCGGCAATTTGGACAAGTTCGAGTCTCGCTCTTCGATGGTCTTTTCTTGGGGTACACTAAGTCCTCTAGGATCTCTGAGGTTTGGGACATAACTAGGCGGAGTGTTGTGGAGTCTTGTGAGGTCACTTTGACGAGGCTAGACCAGGTTCTAGGCCGACATCTCCAGTCGATCTTTCCTTTGAGCCTATCTTCGTGAGGAGAAGGTGAGTCGGGATGATCGCTCGTCGGTCCCCGATGACGAACCTCCTCCACAGTAGAAGCCATAGTCGACCCACCGCTTCGATCCTCCCGAGCCTCCGTGCCTCCACCCTCCTCGAGCCCACTCTGTTAGGACTTCTTCTTCCGAGGTGTCCCTGTGAGTCCTCCCTTGGTGGCTCGATCCCGCCTCGGCTTCACATGAGGTAGAGGCCACCTCGGGTGCACCTAGGCACGTTCAGGCTAGTCACCCTCTGATCAGATTATAGGACCTATAGGTGGCGTGTGACTAGGTCTAGAGCACACCAGTCCCTCCTCTCTCTGCCTTCGTTTCTTCTCTCGAGCCTAAGGACATAGCTCGGGCTCTTGGCGACCTGATTGGGTCAATGCCATGTCTGAAGAGTTAGAGAATTTTGAGAGAAACAAGGTTTGGGATTTAGTGGAATGCCCGTGACGTCAATATCATAGGTACTAAATGGGTGTTTAAAAATAAGCGAGTGAGGATGGGGTAGTTGTGAGAAATAAGGCTAGGTTGGTGGCACAAGGTTTCACTCAGGTCGATGGGATTGACTTTGATGAGACCTATGCTCCGGTTGCTCGACATGATTCCATTCGGATCTTCCTTGCTTTTATGGCTTCACACCGTTTCAAGATTTTTCAAATGGATGTTCAAGTGCTTTCTTGAGCGGTTTCATTGAGGAAGAAGTTTTTGTTCGGCAACCTCCGGCTTTGTTTGTGTTGAGTTTCCGATCACGTATACAAGCTCTCGAAGGCTTTATATGGGCTCAAGCAGCCCCTCGAGCTTGGTACGAACGACTCAAGAGTTATCGATTGGAAATGGTTTTCAATGGGCGCGTTGATAAGACCTGTTTATCAAACGCAAGTCATCGATTTTCTCCTTGTGCAGATTTATGTTGATGACATTATCTTTGGTGGGTCTTCGATTCTTTGGTCTCTGAATTTGCTTCCGTCATGAGCTCTGAATTTGAGATGAGCATGATGGGTGAACTGAATTTTTCTTGGGTTTTCAAATCAGCAGACCCTCGGGATCTTTCTTCACCATCCAAGTACACTAGAGACACTGCTCAGCGGTTTGCCATGGTGATAGTAAGCTGTGTTCCACTCCCATGGCAACCACTTACGTGCTTGAGCGACTTAGATGCTAAGCCCGTAGATCGAAGCTCTATAGGAGCATGATAGAACACTTGCTGTACCTTACCTCTTCTCGGCGGACATACACTTTGCCGTGTGTGCATGCGCTTCGGTTCGAGCTTCCCTAAGATTTCTCACCTTGAGGCTATCAAGCGGATCCTCCGCTACCTAGTAGCCACCCACGAGATAGGAATCTGGTTTTCTTCGCTTCTTGTCTATCTCTTAGAGCCTATTCGATCTGAGACTTTCTTGGGTCAGAGGATAGATAGGAAGAGCACTTGAGCACTTGCCGGTTCCTAGGCACTTCACTTGTCTCTTGGTCTTCTAGGAAGCGGACCGGTGTAGCTCGATCTCTGAGAGGCCGAGTGCGTGGCTGCAGCCGCTTGTTGCGACCAAGTGCTTTGGTTAAGACAAATGCTTGGGACTATGGGTTAGAGGTTGGTAGCGTCCCACTCTGTGTGATAATACCTCGGCCATCAACATTGCCAAAAACCGATCCAAATTCGGGACCAAACACATAGATATCAGTACCACTTCCTTAGAGACCATGTAGAAAGGGGATATAGGGCTAGGTTTTGTAGAAGGTGATCATCAACTTGCAGATATTCTCACCAAGCCCTTAGATGGTCCTAGGTTTGCCACTCTCAGGGAGAGCTTGGCTTGGTTAGTCTTTGGGGTATCGTGTGAGGGAGCTTGATCTTGTACTATATTGTATATATTCTTTCTGTTTTTGTCTGTGTTGGTTTGTTTTTAGAACATGCTAGAATCCAAGACACTTTCTTTAGCACCTCTTATCTCTTAGGTCGCTATCATGCGTGATTAGCAATGTCCTCTGCTCTAGTTAGAGAGTCTCACATAGACTTATTGGTTGACCAGGTATGTGGAGGATACATGGGTAGACAGGGTTTGTGTTTGTTCTCTCTAGTAGTCGAGTTTAGGCTTGCTTCCCTATCTTCTGTAGCTAGGAGTGTGCCTTGTGCTAGAGTGTCTGCTGTTTCTCTTCCTGTTCTATAGCAAACCGATTTTACGCCTCTTTCCTTCCTCTATGCGCTTTTGCCTCGGGTTCTTATTTTGAGGGGGAGGTTTGAAGCATTGCATTTGCATCTAGTTTTTGTTTTTCTTTGCAAGTGCTTTGCCTATTAGGCTTGTTGGTCTCATCGATGTTGAGTTTTGATGTACCATTTGAGTTTATGTGCAAACTTGTTTGATTTGACACGAGTTTGAGAAAAGGGTAGAAGGAGCTTAAAATCTTTGAGAAAATCATTGCAAAACTTGACATTTGCATGTTTTCATGGTTGGGCTTTTCATTGTCAAAATGTCGGTACATTTTTCTTGATCTCCGTCGAGATTTTGAAACTCGAGTTGCCTTCTTCGATCATGACCACTTCTTTAGTGGAGTCCATTTGCCCTTGCTTAAAATAAGGCAACCAAACATGGGTTTCAATCCTGAGGTTTGCATTTGGTAGAATTTGTGGGTGACCTAGGGGGTCGGTTCCAAGTTACCCTTGGGTTGTGCTCTACTAGCAATCATTCACCATGTGAATAGGTGCAAATAAAGTCAAGAAGGCCTCTCCAAAACAAAACAAAAAAAAACAAAAACAAAAACAAAACAAAAAAGGAAAAGGAGAGATTAAGGCCAAAAATAAAATTCAGTTTGGGCACTCTTTGGACACATTTTGGTCTTGGTCATTCTCGATTTGGCAACCTTGTTTTTCTTTGTCTTGATGTTTCTCAAGTTTGTGCACCCATTTTGATTTTGAAACGTCTATTCATTGCCAATGTGCACATGACTTGAATCAACAAAAATGTTTTGTTTTGCTCCTTTCATGCCTTAGTACCTTTATGCATCTTGTCGACTTGAACCTCAAACTTCATTTGAACCTCGATATTCAACTTTTGTGACCATTTGGCTAATTGGCAAAGCCCTTGGTTAGGTTTTCTTCATTTCTTTTGCATATGCATTGTTCGGGTTCATGATTGGTGTCTTCTTGACCATTTGACAAAAGGGGAGAATCATGATTTTAGGGGGAGTTTCAAAACTGAAAATTGAGTTTGAAATCAAAACTTCGCTTTCATGGCCAATTTTGGGAAATTTTGTCAACATGCTCATCAAGGGGGAGATTGTGAAGTCATGAGTGATGAGCATGTGGTGGTTTTCGTTTAAATTCAAAATTCAAATCCACTTTTGATTTGGCATGTTACAAATTTGATTCTTGCGAAGTTTTGAACCCCTGCGGTTGGAGCTTGCACTTAGGCGTTAAGCTTAACGGTCCACGGAACCTCTGGTTCCCGGGCAATCTTGCTCCTAGATCACCGGACAGCGTCCGTCGGTCGATTTCTGTCGTGCTCATTCTTTGTTTTCACTGTTCTGGATGAACCGTAACCCCGATCGGAGATCGGTTTGTTTCCTTGTGTTCGTGTTGTTCTCGTGTACGCAGGTGATGGTCTCAATGCAGTTGGCCCCACGAAAGAACCGGCCAGTGGGCTAGCGGTGATGCGGAGGACCGGTCTTGAGTCTGCGGTGGAGGTTTTTGGGCGCCCGCACCTGGGCGTCGCTCGTGCACGACCTCGTCGAAGTCTTGGGAGCATCGGAGCGCTGGAGGTGGTTGGCAATGCTTGAGGATTCGTCGAGAGAGCGGAGTGTGTTTTCGGGGTTCCGGCCGCCCAGGTGTTTTTCACAAATGTGTGGCTTGGGCTATAAATAGGACCCCAAGGCTTCACTTGGAGGGTGTCCCTTGAGCCATTTGTAGCCAGCCAACATAGGTGTGAGTTGAGGAGCTGCGTCTCCTGTGTGAGTGTGGGGGCTGCGTCTCCGGGTCCCGATCTGTAGTTACTGTTCATGAGCTAATAGATCAGCGTTTTATATCGTTCTTGCACTTACTTTCAGCATTTAAATTCAGCATTTAAATACCGTGAGAGTGAAATGATCTTGTGGAATTTGTGTGTGTTCTTGTTTCGATCTTGAGCCATCCCTGAAAAACTCCGTGCCTCCTTTTCTATTCTATATGCTTTGATGGCTCAAGTCTGTTCTTGAAGTTCCTGTCTTGTTCTTCGCGCAGCAGGCAGTGTTTGATTTTTATAAAATCTAGAAAAATCGTTTTGAGTGATTCTTGTTGGAGAAGGTGCGTGACTCATATATCTATTCACTATAAAAATTTGGAGTCCTGTTCTTGCACCGTTTGGGAGCAGTGAGGTGAAAACCGAGCCCCAAACTTTCTGCTCGATGTTCTTGACAGCTCGTGGTTTTGATTTTTCATATTTTCTGCAAAAGGAGTTTTGAGGATATTTCTGGTGGAGTGCTTCATGACTTATTGATTAATCGGAAGAAAAATTTCCAAACATTGAGAAGCACCAGAAACCCACCATCCCTCTGCTCCAAGTGGAAACAAACTCTGGGGTTTCTGTTTTGCTTTCCAGAAAGCAGCTTGTGATGTTTGAATTTTCATGATTTATCTACATGGAGTTTTGAGATGATTTTTGGTAAAGTTGTGCACGACCCATTGAGAAATAGGGAGAAAAATTCCCAAAATTTTATGAGCACCAGAAAGCCACCATCCATCTCCTCCAAGTGAGAACAAATCTGTTTTTTGCTTTTCTGAAAGTCACTTTGGTTATTTGGCTTGATCTCCTTTCTTAAAGTAAGGTTTGAATTGATTCTTCTCTTTTGGACACTTGACAACCAGGATTGTGTGTGAAAAATCCCCACATATTCCATGACTCTCATTCATGCTAGGGGTACACATAGTTGTCAAGTTGTTCATATTTTGGGGTGCCGGTGAATTCGAAAAAGAACGGCCGTAAAAAATTCGAGGCTCTCATTCACCCCCCCTCTGTTCGCCGTGGTTAGTTTCACACATTGGCTTGGGTGACTTCGACTGCCTCACCGGTTTGGGTGGCTACGGCCGTCTCTGGTGCTTGGGTAGCGTGTGCCGCCTCTTGTCCGAACAACTCGCTCAAAAACTCGTCAGAAAAATCCATTCGACTGCATAGAATTGAATAGAAACATTCAATTGGGATTTCAAGTAGAATTGCATAGCATCATGTAACGTTATTCTTAGTAAGATATGATTACACATACATTTCACATAATGTGCAGATAAGAATAGCATACATATGCACAATAGAACTTGATTACAGGACCACTTAGGAAAAAAATCATTTCACAAGTGTTGATAATTAGAGCACATAGACTTGCAGTCATCTCCTACACAACGATGTTTTCAACGTTTTTCCCTAGCTAGTCTCACGTTTCACCATCTAAATACACAAGCAGGCATTACTTCATCTTCCTTTGGACTTCGATCTATCAATGCATATTACTTCATCTTCCTTTATGCACCTGCAGGCCATAATCAGGTATACTAGGTCCATGATATATGAAAACCATGATATAGCTATTACATATCAGGGCTAAGTTAAACAAGAGGAGCAAGGATTTTCATTGTCAATCACGGGGCAAAACAATGCAAAATCGTTGTGTAGAGACAAGAAACTCAGAGCTATAGTTGAGGATTTTGCAAGGGTAAAAGTTACAGGTGAAATATATGCTACTGCCATATATAGCCATGATGAATTAAAAGAACATATATGTTTTTCATGGTCATTCCCAAGATATATATATACCTTGGATCGATTAGGCGGAGCAGAACTTTTGAGGAGCTCAGGCGCAATGTAAACTAATGCATAGACTACTAAAGAGCGCTAAGACATTACGCATTCATAACAAAAGCAAATTTGACACATAAAACACTCAATTTTCACTTAAGTCATTGTTCAACACCGATGCCAATATTTAATATCGAAAGAAATGAGAAAAAGCTTGACAAATATCTAAATAGAGGCCAATCGCATAGAAAGGACCACCAAAGAAGTCCCATTACAATCTCTGCAAGATAAATATATTGGTTAGACACTTGCGCATAATATAAAGTTATAAACTAACACTATTAAGCTTTATAAATTCCGTTGTATAGTAGTGGGGGCTGGTTAATGGAAATTGGGCCGGGAGCCCGGGCACGAGCCCAGGGTCGCCGGGCCCTGGCTCCGCCCCTGGACTTGAGAGAGCAAACTCAACAAGCCCTTTCTGTGCACAATCGAAAGCATTGACAATATGAAAACCAGAATCATCATTTATACTGGAATTATCCGCAAAAGGCTACCATCGTTCATTATGATAGTGTTAGTGAATTCCACCTCTCGAACAAGTAACAAATCTTTGCAACATCAGCTCACGAAACACTCTCTTTTCTTCTAACATTTTTATCGGTGAATATTTGGCCTTGGATGACGCCCGAGAGATCGTCTTGATCCAAACTAACCGGGATTTTCTTCCCAATAGATTACATATATTATTGGATGAATTAGAATGAACGATGGATGAAGATGGAGCCTAGGCTCACCGGGCGCGCGGCGGCGTTGGAGGCGAGGAGGAGGGGATTGGCGTCGTCACGGGCGGCGACGGCGAGGAGGTGCACAGGCGAGGAGGGAGTGGCGTCGTCCGGGCGGCGGCAGCGAGAGGAGTGGCGGCGTCACGGGCGGCGGCGGCGAGGAGGTGCAGCGGCGCGAGGAGGGGAAGCGGCGTCCACGGCGGCGGCAGCGAGGAGGTCCTGGCGAGAGGTGCAGCGGCGAGAGGAGGAAGCGGCGTCCGGCGGCGGCGATCTAGGGTTGGAGCAGCGAGAGGGCATGGTGTGGCAACTGGTGGGAAGATTGGAGGATTTTAGTGTCCGCGGAAATTTGTATTTTGACCTTCAATCCCGGTTGAAGACAACAACCGAGATTGACTGGACCATCAGTCCCGGGCCATGTCTCCAACCGGGATTGCCAGTGGTGCTAGCCCCACACGTCAGATGCGAGCGTAGGGTTGTTGACCTTCAATCCCGGTTGAAGACAACTACCGAGATTGAATGGACCTTCAATCCCGGTTGGTATCTCCAACCGGGATCTATAGGCGATCTTCAGTCCGGGTGTGTTTTCCCAACCGGGATTGATTGGTGGGCTGCCCCACACGTCAGATGACCAACGCCCGAGTGCTGGGGACTATCAGTCCCGGTTTATTATACAAACCGGGACTGATACCCAAAATAAAAGATAGCATGTCTTGTGGCCTGAGCTCGAACCCGTGACCGCAAGGCGAGGAGCCAGCTCAAGCGCTTGCTAGCTAACCGAGGAGAGGGGAGAGATGTTCTCCTCTGTTAGGAAGCGAGTTATTTTGTACCTTTCTTGGTCTTTAGTGGAGGAAAGGAATTTTTGTTAATTGTATTTTAATTCCTTATTTGTATTTTAAATCCATTTTTCCATTATATTTCCTTTTTTTAATGTATTTTAATTCGTTTATTGTGGAGAAAGCCATGTTTTCCTTGACATGTGGGCCCATATATGGTGGGTCCCATATGTTAGTGGTAGTAATTTGCCATAAATTTCTTCAAAGTTATAGAAAATTGTTGGGAGCCTATTAAAATTAAATAAAAATTTCACAAAATTCATAAGAATTGTGCAAAAGTTGACATATATAAAAATGAGTTGGGAACCTTGAAATTTCTCATTAGTTTATAAATGAGATGGGAATAATCTACTTATACATAAGCGATGGGAATTTCTCATAATTGGCGGCGAGAGCAGTTCTTTCCGGATCAATATGAATTTAGGGACAAATATCTAAAATATTACATGACTACTTTATTTTTACAAGTGATCCTTCGTTATGATCGTGGCGTACATACGGAGCTTCCTCATCATCGCTAAGGACACTAATGTCTACGTCCGCTGAGAAAGGCGGCAGCTCATCGAACTGATTATACTCTTCTTAAATGCGTGGCGCCTCAACTCAACAATCCTTCTTTTACCAGAAAGAACCATGTGGTGCCTTACTTGATCACTGCTGGTAGTCTTGCTCTTCTGTCTTTTTATAGTTTTACCCTTATAAACTTTTGGTTTGTTGTCCATGTCCATCACATAGAATATCTGTGTCACATCATTGGAAACACGAACGGTTCATCCTGTAGGCCACTTGCTTGAGGTCCACGATTGTCATACCATAGTCATCGATCTCCACGGTACCGGTTTCACCCATTGGCACCTAAGCAGAGGGACTTTCAAAGGTCCATACTCGAGCTCCCGGATCTCCTCTATGAAACCATAGTAGGTGTCCATCTTTCTATTTTTGTCCAAGGCATCTATCTGAACGGCGCTTTGTTTTGGTTGGTGCTCTTCCTATCCTGGGTCAGTCGTGTAAAATGTGTACCCATTTATCTCATACCCTTGCCATGATCGATTGTTATGGATGGTCCCCGAGCTAAGAGCTGCAAGCTGTTCATGGACTCCCTTCTTGCCTAACAGATGCTTTTGTAGCCAACCACCAAAGCTCTCCACTTGCTTGTTCGCGATCCACTTATCTGACTTATCTGGGTATTGGGCTCGTAATATCCTCTCGTGATCAAGTACATACGGAGCCACTTGAAGATGCTTATTTTAGTACCGTGAAATGTGCTTGTTTAAATGAGAGTAGATCGTCACAGAGGATTCTTTTCTCCTAGGGTCCCTTTTCCCGTAGCCTCCTCATAGCGTGATCTGAGGGGCCAATCGGATTCAGATCATCAATGTAGTCGACACAAAACTCAATCACCTCCTCTGTGCCAACACCACGGGCAATGCAACCTTACGGGCGAGAACGGTTCTGAACATACTTCTTTAGGGCGCCCATGTACCTCTCGGCGAACATCTTGTGCAAGAAGACTGGTCCGAGAATTTCTATCTGTTTGATCATGTGAACCATGAGATGAACCATCATATCAAAGAAGGATGGAGGAAGATCATCTCAAGGTTGACCATACTAGCGACAATGTTATCCTGCAGATTAGATAACTTATCCGGATCTATGACCTTTTGTGATATCGCGTTGAAGAACGAACACACCTTTATGATTGTACCTCGTACCATATGCGGTAGAATACCTCGCACCATCCTTTGGGAGCAAGCGGGTCATCAACACATAACAATCTTGGGATTTCAAGTTTACGATTTTATTCTCTTTTGTGTTTATGAGTCTTCTTATGTTCGACGAGTACCCAGTAGGGACCTTAACACTTGTTCAACAAGCTGAATCATGCTTTTTTCTCTTCTTTGCTTGGTGTGTAGCTCATGGGGACGAGGTAATGCCCTTTGTCTCTCTCTTGTGGATGTAGTTCTTCCCCGAGACCTAACAATTGTAGGTCCTTTCGTGCTTGAAATGTATCTTTTGATTTACCGTACATATCTATGAAGCCTAGCAGGCTCACGCATACATTCTTTGTGATATGCATGAAGTCCAGGGAGTGACGGACCTCTAAGTCTTTCCAATAAGGCAAGTCCCAAAATATAGACTTCTTCTTCCAGCTAGGCTTCTTCCTAGATTCTTCAGCCGGGAGTGGCGGGACGGGTTTGCTACCAGGACCCTTTCCAAATACTACGTTTAGATCCTTTACCATAGAAAATACTTCCGCCCCACTGCGATGCTTGGGCTTCTTACGTTTCTCTTCGGTCCCATCAAAATTAACACGGTTACTCCGTAACGGGTGCTTCAAATTGAGGAACCTACGATGGCCCATGTAAACAACCTTCCGAGAGTTTGTTAGGTACTTGTCTTCCGTATCATCTAAGCCTCTGGATGCAGGCTTTATATCCCTTTATAGATAGGCCCGATAAGTTACCAAGTGCAGGCGATCGTTGATGGTTACAAATAGCAATGCACGTGGCTGAAATACTCTCTTTGTACTCATCCCATACACGTACACCATCATTCCATAGCGTTAGCAGATCTTCAATCAACGGTTTGAGATACACGTCGATGTCGTTACCAGGTTGCTTAGGGCCTTGGATAAGCAATGGCATCGTAATGTATTTTCGCTTTTGACATAGCCAAGGAGGAAGGTTGTACATACATAGAGTAACGGGCCAAGTCTTTGTGGATCTGCTCATGTCACCGAACGGGTTCATCCCATCCGTACTCAATGCAAACCTTATGTTCCTCGCATCGTTCGCGAAGTCCGGATATTTTCTATCGAGTTTCCTCCACTGCGAGCCATCTGCTGGGTGCCTTAGCTTTCCGTCGACTTTACGATCATCTTTATGCCAACGCATCATCTTCGCATGCTTTTTGTTCGCAAACAAACGTTTCAACCGAGGGATTATAGGAAGTACCACACCACCTTAGCAGGGCTCTCTTCTTCTTCGCCCCCTCTACCTCACATGGGTCATCACGCCGTCTTATACCGTGATGTTTTGCACACGGACATTCTTCCAAATCCTTGTACTCATTACGATAGAGGATACAATCGTTTGGACATGCATGTATCTTCAGCCTCCAACCCCAAAGGGCGAGAGAACTTGCTTGGCTTCATCGTAGTTTCAGCGGCGTGTTACCCTCTGGAAGCAACTTCTTCATGAGGCCTAACAACTCATCAAATCCCTTATCGGATATTCCATTAGTAGCCTTCCATTGCATCAATTCGATTAATGATACGCAACTTTTGTGGCCCCGCCTACGTTTGGATACAACAATGTTCCTTGGTCTTCCCACAGTATTTGAAACTTTTCGTAATGTCTTTCATCGGTGTATTCTCCCTCTCCATCATGCAACATCTGTTCTAGATCATCGTCGTCAAACTCCCCTAGTATATGTTCAATAGAACCGTGTTGGCCAACATCGGCCATATAATCCGCCACATCTTCTTCGTCACCATCTTCTTCTTCACCGTCTTCTCGTATAATCTCTTCTTCACCGTGTTTGGTCCAACAGGTATAGTTTTCCACGAAACCTCTTGAGATCAAATGGAAGTGAATTTGCTCAGAGTTTGACCACTCCTTCGATTCTTGCGGTCTATGCATGGACAACATATGTAGCTTTGATCTTGTGCGAGCACTTGCACGACGATAAAGTTTCCAAACCCTCCTGGCTGTGAGGAGCGCGGTCCATGTACATCCATTGCCGATTCATCTACATTAAGTTACATCAAGGTAGTTGTTAGTTCATTTTCCAATAATGAATTAATTTTAAAAACCAAAATTAAAGTACTGCTTAATTTATTATACATTTATTTAATTTTTTAGGTCAATACTTCAATTTTAGGTTAAATGCCTTTTTAAAAGAATTATTTTTAAGCTGATAATATTTTATCACATATTTTATCACAATCGAATCAAATTCTAAGGTAATGCAACAAAGTATTTGGCAACCCACTTAAAATGATATATCTAGATCTACCAACTTATAATTTTACATCAATGAAGTGAGTAGAGATCAATGAAGTTATAATATTTTATCACATATTAATTAATATATAATGTTAATTTTAAACAATCAAAATCTATGTAAAATCTACTTTAAACTCTACTCCCAAAATTTCTCCATGAATCGATGAAACCAAAATTCTAAATTTGAGTCACCTCCACGCATTCAATGTGTCTTTGCATCACAATCCAAGTAAATTCTAAGCTAATGCAACAAGATTTTACAATCCACTTCAAAATTTGGTCCACGAAAGTTAAGATTCAAAATCATAGATCCATGAAACCATCATCTAAATGTAATTACCTACAACTACAAATTCAAAACGAACTACGTCTTAATCCAAGCAAAATCTAAGATTACACAACAAGTTTTCGCCAACCCTTTCAAAAGATCGAGCTATATCTACCAATTTATAACATTTCATCAAGGATGGGGAATAGAGAGACCAAATTTTTTCATATTAAATTTAAAGCAATTATAGAAACTATATTTCATATACAAGTAGTGAGAAATGAAGTTACTAACCTTGGTTAACTTGGATTGAAGTGAAATGATCAAATTACAGAAAATTTGAGCAGCACCTCCCCTCAAATCCCGTAATGGCGGCCGAGCTCCTCCTGTCGGGTTACAGTGGCTGTAGCTCGGGGAGGAAGAAAGGTTAAATACGCTAATAAATCCCGGTTGGTGTTACCAACCGGGATTGATATCCCCACCCCATCCCGGCTGGTGTTACCAGCCATGACTGAAATTCCAATTTAGTCCCGGTTGGTATTACCAACCGAGACGGATATCCCACGCTGCCACCTGCCTTTTTTCAGGTGATACCCGTCCCGGTTGGTAACACCAACCAGGACTAAATGGTCCCCGCCCCCATGCCCAGTTAACCGTTCAGCAGGAATTGTTGCCTTCTTGAGTCGGTTGGTGGCTAACCGAGATTGATGGGCCGGGACTAAAGGCCGTTTCCCTAGTAGTGGTATAATCATTTATTGGAGCCATCAAGAACCAAAGCTAACTAAGAAACAATAAACACTTGATTTTTTTTTCTTCCTAAGTGTAAAAGTCATACTATATATTAATATAGAGATTACTTAGCTTCTCCAACTCGTCAAAAGTGCCATAAAAAATGCACTCATCAGAACCATGTGAGGTACTAGATCTAAGCGAATCAAGCTCCTGAGTCAACCTCCCCTACTTCCAACTCTAACTTCATGTACCTAAATTTCAACCTAGCATAGAATCTACCAAGTTTGCAGAAGGCATCATTGAGCTCATCGTAAGTGGGTACCTCATCCGTGTTAGAATACAGCTCGGAGTCACGGGTGGTGTTCTCATCGACCGTCATAAAGCACATCCCAATACAGTTGTTGTTGTCCTTGAACTTGTCTTGCATATCACCCTCTCAATCATGAATGGCTCTAGGTTTCCTCCATGTCCAAGAGAGTGTCATTGTCAAGAGCTGCGAGCACATTTTGGAATAGTCTCCTACGTACCTTTGAGGTATTTAAAGTTATTTCCATCTTGATAAGCATGTTCGAAAGGTTTTTTATTGTGGTTCTTATCGGCAATGTGGTTAGTTCTTGCCCTTCTCCAATAGCTTGGGACAGTTAGCTCGAATGTGGTTGGAGCCACACCACACACGAAACAGGTGAGATGGTCCTTCTGTCTTCCTCTGTCTCGTTTGTTTGTATGTGTGGTTGAATTTTTTGTCTAGCATGGCAACTTGACTCTCTAGAAAACCTCAAAGTGCTCATCGCTAATTTCACACGAGACAGAGAGAAACAAGATCCAACTCCAAACCTAGAACACTGCAAAGAAGGATGAATGATCAGGTAGTAGAGTAAGGACTCGATTCATCAAAAAAAAAAACAATTCAAGTTCATGTGTCTTGATATTTGAGTAGAGACCATCCAAGATCATCTTATCTAGTTTAACTGTTTGTCTAATAGTGATAGCCTTGACTCCCAAAATTCCCTTATTAAGCGAGGAAAGTAAATGGCGAACATTCTCCGAATATGGGTATGTGGAACCAACCGTCTAAAAATTGCTCAAGACTTTAATGAAACAACCAAAGCATAAATCCAAAGATTCTCTAGAACGATGAACAAATATGTTGTATTTCCTCTTAAACTGGTCTACTGAAGTTGATCTGATATGTTCCCTCGTGGTATTTTGTGAGGCTGGTCTAGATCTCCTTGGCGGATATGATAGGAGTGATTCGCTCATACCCAACCCAGCTCAAATCCTTGGATGTGAAGTTTTTTGCTTTACATTTGTCTTGATCTTAGTTTTTTTTTTGAACACAAGGGCAGGAGCTCTACCATTCCATTCAAGAAGAAGAGAAACTATACAACGATTAGAGAGAAAGAGAGGGGTACAGGGGAGGTAGAAAGAGGACAGAGGAGGGAGGGAAAGAAGGCGACCCAGCCGAGCAATGGCCACAACACACCGGCATGCAACACCTAGTACAACCGCCTCCACGGCAAACCACTGCTAGGTGCGCGAAGAACACCGACCGACACTGCCACGAGGGATGCACAGCCCAAACGCTAGGAACATCGCTGCCGACTAAGAAGTGGAGCACGCGAAGATCAACTTGGCTATCAACCGCCACCCCGCACGGGATGCTCAGATGAGACAACAAAAGAGAGGAAGGGACGTCGTCCATCACCGCCGCATGGGATGCTCGACCAACAGTGCCAGCGACTACCACCGCCAACCGCACCCTAGTGCATGCAGAGTCCGAAGAAGAAGGCCGCCACCACTAGGCGGGAGGCTCTGCCTAGGAGAACGTCCGCCCACAACACTACTACAGAATCACTAATATAAGACGCATCTTTTGAGGCGGTTTCAACCTGCATAAATAAAAGGCGTCTTCAATTGTGGCGGAAGGGCTGATGGACCATGAGTAGGAGGCGGTTCAATTTTAACCGTCTTATATGACAGTTGGTTTTGATACGGTTGCATAGTTGGAACCGTCGCATATGAGATTATAAACAAAAGATACGGTTTCGTAATAAGAAGTGTCGTAGATGTCTAGGTATTATACGACGGTTTGTAGGTTGCAACCGTCTGTTGTGATGGCCGACGGTTGGTTGTTGAAACCGACTCAATTTACTACTTCATATGCGACAGCTGTTAGAGGGTTGGGGAGGGGATGAGTTGGAGTCCGTCTATAAAAGATGGTTTCTAAAGAAACGTCGCATATATCTCCTCGTGATCTCGTTCCCAGATATATAGAAGCTGGCAATCGGTCGTGATCTTGTCCCTGCACGCAAAATACGGCACAAGGATGAGTACATACTACAATAGCAGCACGTGGTAGCAGATTGCTCGTGTTCGCTGTGTTCCTTTTTTTTATCTTTCTCCTAGCCAAGAGCCAGCAGGAAGCCAAGACCGAGAACATACAAATCGGTCCCGCTCTTGTGGCCAGAATTGGGCGGCAAGGACGAGAGCAGTGGCAACAGGTGGCTACAATTAAGTGTTAGTTGCACGTCCACCAGGGCCTTTGATTTATTTTCTTGAAGATGGATAGCAGAGGATCACCGGTTACAAGAGGTAATATTCTAGCTAATTTGTTACTTGCTTATCTTTTGCCGATCGGTGTCCTAAATTATATGCAATGTATTAGATCATTAGATACAAGATGCATGGCAACATGATTATTGTAGCAGGTTTAATAAATAAAGGATCAATGTCTGCATTGAAATATAAATTTTACTAGGTTGGAAAAATAATTGTGGCGGTATTAATCGTTAAATCAGAACAATGAGACAAAAGCAATACTTTTCAACATGTATGGAATCGTGATAATAGTAAATGTTTGCCCATTTGCTGGGTCTTCATATCACTTGAGGGATCTGTTCTTTGCATAAAAAAGGGGAATAAACATCTAGTGTGTTGCTGGGTCTTCTCTTGAGAAGAGTCTGAAGATCATCGTGAACTTGCGGTGGTAGAGGCCGTGGAGCGCTGGTAAATGCACCGATGTTCTCCTTTAACTGGTAGCCACAATCATAGCCACCAGCCAACCAATAGCGCGAAGGATCTTTAAGGCGACACATTCATCAAGGATGCGATGACAAAGTCACCGCCATCGCCCACCCAAACCTAGGTTTTCACCCGAAGATACTCCGGGGGTAGGGGCACCACAACGAGGCCTCCAAGGAGGAAACAACACCTAAGGGCGCCGCCATCGTCGACCCAAGGAAGAAGCTGGGCAGGGCTTTCACCCGGGGCACCTACACCCCACGAGCCGCACTAGGAGGAGGCTGAGCAGGGCTACGATCGGAGACCACCTGCCGGACGCCAACGCTTCAGGAAACAAAGGGGGGAGGGGTCCCAACGCTGAGGATTGCCAAGCCGAAGAACAGACACCGTTGCCACAAGGGGGAGGGGACAACCGTGACGCTTCGACGCAGCCGCCAAGGAGAAGAACGGACATCGCCAACAAAGAGGATGGGGACGACGATGACGCTTCTCTTGACGCTCCACAGACGTGCAGACCACCGCCACCACCCGAACCGGATGGTTCCGAAGCCATCAGAGCAGACTGCCAGGGAAAGAAACGGACGCTGCCGCCACAGAGAAAGGGGACGACGGCGACGCCTCAGCCCAAGCCACCAAGGGAAGAATGGACGCCACTGCCACAGAGGAGGGGGACGGTGACGACACTTCACCAGGTGCTCCACAGCTGACAAACCCAGACCCGACCGAAACCGGCAACCTTGAAGGCGAGCCACCCACCGAAGACAACGTCTAGGACCACAGCCCTCGGCCCACTGCTCGGAACGCCTTCCAAGGCCAGAACTGCCCGGCGCCGCTGCCACCAAAGAGGGACACCGCCCTTGGAGCCGCACAACCACAACCCAAGGAGGAGATGGCCAGCCACGCCACCAACGCCCAGCTGGCTGACGTGGGGGTGATGGCGACGGCGGGACCAGAAGCCGACGCAGGCGCAGCTCCTCCACGACGTTGGCTCGCTAGCCTCCGTCGTGAACATCGGTGACGGCACGGCCCGTGCGGGCGCGCGGCTGGAGAGCTTCAGGATCTGGCCGCCGCCGCCGTCTCCTCACGGGAGTGCCCACCCGCCGCCGGATCTGGGCGGCTCATTGTCAGATCCGGGCGTCCCAGCCCATGATCCAACCGACCTGCCACCGGGGGCCACCTGCAAGCTGGCACGCGGGCGGGGGAAGGAAGAGGAAGGGGCAGGGAGAGGAAGAGGGGGAGGAGGAGGGGCCGCAGCCGCCGCGGGGAGGCAGGGCAACAACGACGGCGGGGTAGACCGCCGGCAACGAGGGGAAGCAAGGAGAGAGGGGGGAAGGACGGAGGAAAGGAGGGCAGGCTGCCGCCGCCACCGCCGGCCGGGTGGCCGGCCGCCAGCGGCGGCGGCGGAGGCTAGGGTTGGAGGGAGGAGCTGAATGAGAGGCGCGGACGCCCTCGAGCCGTCCCGCTCAAGCGACGCGAGGGCCAGGGTACAAGTTCTGCGATCTTAGTTTTGTTTGTCTCTTCGATCTTATCATCGTCTGGAGACATGTAAAGATTCTTGACCTTCAACCAAATTGAATAACCCTGCTATATTGAATAACTCTGCTATGATGTATGACTGCATCTGAATCTTCCAAAAAGGGAAGTATATGCCTAAAAAACACTGTTTAATTAATTAGGTGGTGCTTACATCTATTATTTTATTCATTGCAATATCTAAGTACCTTTATAGGCTTCCTTGCATTGTATGAGAGGTTTTTTATGTGCGTATTTAGTAATTAATGTGGAAATACATTATCTTCTTAACATGTGTATAGGCACCTTACACAATGTAGGCCATGAGCTGACCCAGACACTTCTGTTGCATCCCTAGTTCTACATAATCGGTGACTTCTTGCTCGAAGCCTCGAAGAATGTTCTACCCTTTTTTTTATCTAGTTAAAATTTAGCTGCTGTTTGACACCACCCCGCTCTAAAAAAAAAGTCTAGAGAACGCTATAACCTGGTGGAGATTTCAGTGGTATAGGTAGATGACAAAAAAAACTCAAATGTGAGGCCCACCTAATTAAACCACTTGAAACTAGGGGTGGAAAACAGATACAAATAATCTATATTATCCGACATCCGCATCCAAAAAAGTTTCATCCGTATTCATATTATCCGTATGCAAATACAAACACTATTAATATATGACATTATCCATATTCGAAAAGACGCTATCTGTATTCACATTATTAGTATTTGTATCTGGTATTGAAGTAATTTATACCATGGATTAAATAAAAACATCTCAGAAAGGCAATATTTGGTATCATATATGTATTCGGGAATATGCCAATTCGGATTGATATCTATATTCGTATTTAAGAATATCCGAGTTCATATTCATATCCATATTTTTTAAGTCAATACGATGATAGATCCCACCTAATGAAACCACATGTTACCATACTCGATGGTCGGATCCACATGATGAAACCACATGTAGCATGCAACGTTTTTATCTTTTAATTGTATTGTTGAGATTGCACTCAACACTAAAGTGTTGGGTAGATGCATAAAAAAAAATACTCAACAATGTAAGGTCATGGAATAATGGATCATCTAGGCGACCGCCGACCAGGCTCCACTCCATCCCCCGACTCCGTTGTCATCGCTAGTAGCAGGTCGTTTCCTCTTTGGGCTCGAATCGAGTAGGCGTTTACAGCTTCTTTTCTGGTTGTGCTCCGAGCCAACGCTCTGAGTTCTTGGGCAAGCAACCAATCGGGCCAGTCAGGTTTCAAATGCAGTAGGACTGGACATTTTGTCTATGGCTTCTTCAATTTTTGGCTTGTAACGAGTCCGAGCCAACTCTCCTTTATAGCTCATGCACCTTAATGAGTTAGAGCCGAGCCAGGATCAGCTCATTCCCATATAAGTGTCACACATATAGAAGCCCAGTCACCCAATGAATACCAACCACCTACATATAGAAGCCCTAGCCCACTAAACATCAACCACCACCAGCCATTCACTACTACAGAATTGGGCATCACAACCGGTCCATCAGAAGCGGTTTGGTGCGAACCCGTTGTAATCTTCGTACTAGAACCGGTTCGTGGGCAACGGGTGGGAGAGGGCTTCCAGAAGCGGTTTGAAACAAGAACCGCGTGTAAAGTCCCACCTCTACAACCGGTTTGTGTCCCAAACCGGTTGTGGGTTTCCAGAACCGGTTTGAGACACAAACCGGTTGTAAAAGGCAAGCTCTAGAAGCGGTTTGTCTCTCAAACCGGTTGTAGAACCATCCCGCCCAGCGCATTTAAAACATCTTCTTCCTCCCCGAGGGCGCAGACTAGGTGAACGGGAAGTGTTAACAGGAAGGGCCGAGGTACTGTTCAAGGGGAGGTGCTGCCCAATTTTTCAATTGAGGTGATTTAGCTGCAAATTAAGTGGTTCAAGGTTAGTAACGTCATGTTAACATCCTTCTCACCTAAGTATTGTTGTTTTTTTTGCATTGGATGTGGAGAAATGTTGATTTGTTCTTTGTTGAAAAGTGTGTATTTGTTTGCTAGGTAGCTTCACCAGTGAAAAGTTTCTTTGCTTGTTTGCTAGCTACCTAACTTGTTAGCGAGCTAGCTTGATCATCTAATTTTAGGAGTTGATCTCAAAATGAAGTTGTTTGCTTTAGGATCCAAAATTTAACGATAAATTTTCTAGCTAGCTTGATCACCCTAATTTTAGGAACTAATTATTGGAGTATGAAATAAATATGGCAAAAATTAGAAGGAAAAAAAATAAAAAGGTAGAAAGGAAAAATAATTCGTTAGATTTAGTTAAAAATTATAGAAGGATTAAAAATAATTAAAAATGTAACAATTAGTTATTTATTTGTGCAATAAATGTGAAGGGTAAAAAATTTTAGTTAGGTTTAGTTAAAAATGTATAAAGATAAAAAAATTACAAAGGTAGAAAGGGAAAAATAAATAGGTTCAAAATTGTAGAAGGAGAAGAAATAATTTTAAAAATGTAACAATTAGTTAGTTTTAGTTCAATAAATGTAGAAGGACAAAAAGAATTAGTGTAGGTGGATTTTTTGTTGCAAAGAAAAAATATTGTCTTTAATTGTAGACCTGAAGAAGAACAAAAAGTAATTAGAAAGGTAGATCTCAAGTGCTTGTGAGCTTTATATTTTGAAATGTAACTAAATTTTTTAATAAAATATAACTTGGTGTAGATGAACCGCAATGGATGTACAATGCGGACCGTCGCTCAGAGAGTTCATTGATGGCGTGCATGCAGGGTTTTACGGATCGGCCGTTGCCTTCTTACTGCAGTGACTACATATGTTGTCCGTGTGTAGACCGCAGAATGAGAAGGAGCACTCCCACCGATGGCGGGTTATGAACCATTTGATCATGAGAGGATTCATGCCAAACTATACTGTTGGACCAACCATGGCGGTTGAGGGATTAGCGGTAGATGATGAAGACGACGAGGAAGAAGAAGAGGATTGAACAAGATCCCGGACGCCAGCAATCTTGTTACGTGGAAGATACACTCGGAGAGTTTGGTGATGATGAGCTGGACCAGATCTTTGCGTGATTCGAGAGGAGACTACACAGATGAAAGACAATTCGACAAGTTCCAACAAGATGTTAGAGGACCACAGGACTCCTTTGTACCCAAACGTAGGCGGGGCCACAAAAAGCTGCGTACCACATCGAACTAATGCAATGGAAGGCCACGAATGGTGTCTCGGATAAGGGATTCGATGAGTTGTTATCACTCATAAAGAAGTTGCTTCCTAAGATAACACTCTGCTGAATCTACATATGAAGCCAAGCAAGTCGTATGTCCTTTGGGATTAGAAGTACTGAAGATACACGCATGTCCTAACGATTGTATCTGTAGACGCAATGAGTACGAGGATTTTGATGTTTGTCCAAGTGCAAAGAATCGCGTTACAAGATGAAGCGTGATTTACCTGTGAAATAGATGGGGAGCGATGAAGAAGAGACCTCCCGCTAAGGTGGTGTGGTATTTCCTGTCATCCCCGATTGAAGCGTCTGTTTGCTAACAAAGCGCATGCCCGGATGATGCGTTGGCACAAAGAAGAGCGTAAGGACGACGGGATGCTTAGACATCCGCGATGGCTCCCAAAGGAGGAAAGTCGATCGAACATACCCGCGCTTTGCGGATGAGGCGAAAACATAAGGTTTGGGTTGAGTACGGATGGTATGAATCCGTTCGGCGAGTTGAGCAAGAGCCATAGCACTTGGCCTGTTACACTATGTATCTATAACATTTCTCCTTGGTTGTGCATGAAGCGGAAGTACATATTGATGCCGTTGTTGATCCAAGGGCCCAAGCAACCCGGGACGACATCGATGTCTATCTGAAACCATTGGTTGAAGATCTCGTAACATTGTGGGAAGATGGTGTACGGGTATGGGATGAGCACAAAGACAATATTTCACCCTCGTGCATTGTTGTTTGTTACCATCAATGACGGCTCGCGCTTGGTAACCTGTCGGCCTAACTATAAAGGATATAGAGCTGCGTGCAATGCTTAGATGAAACGGACAGATGTACCTCAAAAACTCTCGGAAGGTTGTGTACATGGGCCACCGTGAGGTTTCTTCTTACAAGGCATCCGCTATGAAGAGAGGCAGGAATTTCAACGGAAACCGGACCTTCGTGCTAAGCCCGAGCATCGAAGTGGGCGCGTGTGTTTGCTATGGTCAAGGATCTGAAAGTAGTTTTTGGAAAGGGTCCTGGGAGAAAATCTATACCGAATGAGGAAGGTCAAGCACCCATGTGGAAGAAGAAGTCAATATTTTGGGACTTGCCTTATTGGAAAGTTTTGGAGGTCCGTCACTCACTTGACTTCATGCACATCACGAAGAATGTTTGCGTGAACCTGTTAGGATACTTAGATATGTACGGCAAATCGAAAGATACACTGCAAGGTCGGAGGGATCTAAAATATTTGGAACGAGGAACGATCTACATCCGTAAAAGACAGCAAAGGACAACATTATCTACATCCTGCGAGCTACACTCTAAGCAAAGAAGAGAAAAAAGCATGATAGAGTGCTTGAACAAGGTGAAGGTCCTTCCGGATACTCCTCGAATGTAAAGAGACTCATAAACATGAAAGAGAATAAAATCGTCCACGAAATCCCATGACCTGCCTTGTGTTGATGACACAGTTGCTCCCATGGTGTGAGAGGTATTTTGCCCGAGTGGGTCCGGGGACAATCACAAAGCTGTGTTCCTTTTTCAATGCGGTTTCGCAAAAGGTTATTGATCCGGATAAACTAAGTAAGCTACTGAGGATGACGTGGTACAAAGTGTGGTTATCCTTGAGATGATCTTTCCTCCTGCATTCTTTGATATTATGGTTCATCTCATCTGTTCACATTGTCAAGGAGATAGGTATTCTCGGACCGTGTTTCTACACAACATGTTTCCTTCGAGAGGTACATGAGTGTCCTAAAGAGGTATGTCCGTAACCGATCTCGTCCTGAAGGATGCATAGCCGAGGGTATGGCACGAGGAGGTGATTGAGTTCTGTGGATTACATTAATGATCTAAATCCGATTGGTGTCCCTATATCACGCCATGAGGGGAGGCTCCGGGGGAAAGGGACACTAGGTCGGAAAGCACTTGCATACAAAGATCTTCTTACTTTTAAACAAGCACATTTCACTGTTCTGAAACAATCTACTGTAGTGGCCCCTTATGTCCTTCAGCACAAGAGTATTCTATGCCGCGAATTCCCAGGAAGGTCTGAGGATTGGATAACACTGAGGCACATGGATTCATTCGGCACTTGGTTACAAAACTACATCCTTTCGAAAGGGTCTAACAATGAACAGTTGCAACGCCTGGCTCAGGGACCATCTAGTGAAATCGTGACATTCAAGGGGTACGAGATAAATGGTTACACATTTTACACGAAATCCTGTGATAAGATGAGCACGAACGAGCAATGGGCGTCCGTATAGACGCCATGACAACACTGCAAGGTAGACACATATTATGGTTTCATAGAAGAGATATGGGAGCTTGACTATGGACCTTTGAAGGTCCTCTATTCAAGTGCCAATGGGTTAAACTGAGTTCAAGCGGCGTGAAGATCGACAAATATGGCATGACAACCGTAGACCTCACACAAGTAGGCTATAGGCGCGAACCATTCGTTCTCGCCAATGATGTCGAACAAGTCTTCTCGTAATGGACATGTCAACCAAACCTAAGAAGCGTATGATAAGCCAAAGCGACACGTGGTACTTCAAGGCAAACGAAGGATTGTCGGAGTTGAGGACGCCCTGAGACGAGGAAGAGTATAGTCGGCTCGACGAGCTCCTCCTTTTGCGGTGGATGTCGACATAAGTGTCTGAATGACACAGATGTCGATGTTCAGATATACGCCATGATCATAACGAAGGCACACTTGTAAAGACAAAGTATGTTACTAGTTAAGATGTGCTCTTGTATGAAACTTGTATATTTGAAGCATATATATAGAAATTAAGCCCTAAATTTTATACATTATAATGAAATATGAAACACAAGCACGAAATTTTAAACATTTTAAAAAATATGAAACACAATTACTGAAATTTTAAACATTTTAAAAAATATGAAACACAATTATCGAAATTTTAAACATTTTTAAAAATATGAAACACAATTATTGAAATTTTAAACATTTTACAAAAATATGAAACACAATTATTGAAATTTTAAACATTTTTAAAAATATGAAACTCAAGTACTTGAAAATTTAAACATTATCTTGAAATATGAAATGTATAATGAAATTTTAAACATCTCAATAGTCAGTTAAATAAAAAAGGAGAAAAGCCCCTCTAGAAGCGGTTCGTAATACAAACCCCTTGCAGAAGGTAACCTCTACAAGCGGTTTGTATTACGAACCCCTTGTAGAAGGGAATCTCTACAAGCGGTCGCATGTCTGAACCGCTTGTAGAAGGCGACAAACAGAGCGCAAGAAGACATTCTCCACCCCTCTACAAGCGGTTCGTAATACGAACCCCTTGTAGAAGGCAACCTCTACAAGCGGTTCGTAATACGAACCCCTTGTAGAAGGCCACCAAACAGGGGCACGCGGGACAATCCGGATAGCCCCTTTACAAGCGAAGCCAGATATTTAACCCCTTGTAAGTGACCTCTACAAAGGGTTCTGACTACAAACCGCTTGTAGAGGGCCCTTACAAGGGTTCGCTTTCTGAACCGCTTCTAGAGGGTCTATCCTATATATTTCAGCTCGCCTTCCTTGCGCGCTTACATCTCCCCAAAATTTTTCTAAGTCCCGAGCCGTCCCATGCCAAGATCGCTCTGTCGCTCCGCCAGATCTCCGCCGAGCCCCGCGCCCGCGCCGACGCCTCCACTGCGGCGCGCCTCGCCGCCGCATCTCTCCGCCGAGATCCCACGCCGCTTCATGGCTCTTCACCGCCGTCTTGCGCTCTCGTGCCGACGCCTCGCCACGCCGTCTGCTGCCAGGCGTCGCCGCCTCACGTCGGACCTCCACGCGGACCGACCTCTCGACAAGGCCCCGCGCCCCAATCCCCGGAGGACCTAGGTTGCCCACGCCCACGACGCACTCTCGCCTGCTTTCATGTGTGCACACAGGTGTTCGATGAATCGTCCCAACGGGAAACTGAGAGAGATAGGGAGAGATAGGGAGGGAGCTAGAGAGAGAGAGAGCTAGGGAGAGATAGGGAGGGAGCTAGAGAGAGAGAGCTAGAGAGATAGGGAGGGAGCTAGAGAGAGAGAGAGAGCTAGGGAGAGATAGGGAGGGAGCTAGAGAGAGAGAGAGCTAGGGAGAGATAGGGAGGGAGCTAGAGAGAGAGAGAGCTAGGGAGAGATAGGGAGGGAGCTAGAGAGAGATAGGGAGAGACCTAGAGAGAGAGGGAGAGATAGAGAGGGAGCTAGAGAGAGAGAGCTAGAGAGAGATAGGGAGAGAGCTAGAGAGAGCTAGGGAGAGATAGGGAGGGAGCTAGAGAGAGATAGGGAGAGACCTAGAGAGAGAGGGAGAGATAGAGAGGGAGCTAGAGAGAGATAGGGAGCACTTTGGACCATACATATAGATTCGTTTCGAGAAGCACTTCTATAATATCATATTTTATGCCGTTTATCCAAAAAGTACAAATATAATTAGTGATCAAAGTTGTATTTCAAAAACCGTGTCAATAGACATCACGTAAGTTTTAAGAACCGCAGGTAGTATCTCACAACGAAAAAAACCATCAAATTTCACACGAATACGGCATGGCTTGGATGAGAGATTAGTGGCCCGATCGCAAAGTTGCGATCAGTTCATCTCGCACAAGTTGCGATCAGTTCATCTGTCTATGCTTTCTTTTTATCATGTGCACAAGTTGCGATCAGTTCTTAACATTGTTTCGCAATTATGATATATAGATGGATGTAACAGCCCAAAGTTATGATAATATTTTGAAAACACTTCTGTACCATTGCATAAGCTATGACGTTTCCCGTAAAATTTCTATGTGACAAACACACATTTCTAGACTTTAGAAGCCATTTGAAATTGATGATTTTTGTTTGAATAAAGCACTAAATAGCTAATTAATAAACCCTTGCATAAGAATTTATAATTTATAGCACTATTTAAGAAATTGTTGAAATATAAGATTCTAATGGACCTTAAATTGGGAATATATTTTCATATTCATAAAACATCCATACACACACACATATATATATATATATGTATATATATATATATATGTATACACATAATCACATAAGCCTAAATATGTTATATTGCCCTAAAAATCCCGGAAAAATCCATAGATTAGTTTAAACCCTAATAGAGAGTTTGACTCGGTGTTGACCAATTTGACCTGGTAGGGCCCACATGGCGACTTCCTATTCCTTTACGCCCTTGTGGGCATTTGGTCAACGCTTTGCCACCTTCCACCCCGGCTCAACCATCACTCCCTGCCTGAATCTCGGGAAGATCTTCACTTGGCGGCTTGTGTGTGTCGCTGGACCTGTGGACCCCACCTCCGACCATGACGCGACGCTGCCATCGCCGCCGCTGCAGCTCGCCGCGCCGTGGGCGACATGCCGTCTTTGTCGGCCGGCTCAAGCGGAGTTCCCAGCACCGCCCACCTTGCCCAATGGTCGACTTGGTCGCGCCATCGATGCCCCCGCACCGCCGCTGCTCCGGCCGGCAATGCCGCCGAAAGAAGCCATCTCGCCGCCGGCTCGGACATTCGCCAGCAACAAGCCACCGCCCAGCTAGCCAATGAGCACTAGAGCTCCTCTGGACTGCCTCACATCTTGGCGCCAAGAGCCGAGCTCGGACCGAGCTTATATGCCACCGCGCCACATCGGCCGCTTTCTCCCTCTTTTCACTCTCACGCCGCCACCCAAACCAGACCTCCTAGTCTCCACATTGTCTCGCTTGTTTCGCCATGACCTCGTGAAGCTCCCGCCCGAAGGAATTGGTGCGAGTCATCCCGAGCTCGTCGAACGCTTATCGCCACCGCCGACCGCCTGGTTCTTCCTTGCTCGACCTGCCGGACGCGCCGATCATCATCTCGGTGAGCTTGGCGGCAAGCCCTTGCTCGGTGAGCCGCTGTCTTCCCCTCACACCGTGCTCCCTCTTTGGCCCAGGCTTCACGGTCTTCCCAAAGATCTTGAGCGCCGCCTTCCTTGCTCGGACTGCTCGGGACGCCCGATCATCATCTCTGGTGAGCTTCGCGGCAAGCCCTTGCTCGGTGAGCCGCTGCCTTCCCACACACCGTGCTCCCTCTTTTGGCCCAGGCTTCGCCATCTTCACCAAAGATCTTGAGCGCCGCCTTCCTTGCTTGGACCCGCACGGGCGCACCGATCCAACCGTGCCCTCGACCACCTTTTTGCTCGGTAGCACCCACTAACCCCGTGATAGCTCATGCGCGCTATTTTTCCATAAGCTCGACCCTAGGTCATTTACTCATGTCCGCCGGTAGCGGTTCGCCGCCAAGATGGCTCGCCGCGTCCGGCCGCTTCGCCTCGACAAGGGCACCCCTAGATGCGCGTTAGCTCACCGATTCCACCGAACCCAAGAACGCCCAAACGGTGCACTTTAGTTCGGCTAGCCGTCGGCTAGCCTCGGCCGTCTTGCCGGCAGAAGGAAGACGATGACGGCGAGCCGTCCGATCGCGCTTAAGATCCGTGCGGCTTCACCGTGTGTGGTCGCCGACAGTGGGCCCATTTGTCGGCCGCATGATTTAAAACTCCCGCGGCTTCTTCGTTGCCGACATGTGGGCCCTCGGTCCCACATGTCGAGAATGCGGAGGCGCCTATGACCCCAAATACCACTCGCGAAGTTACGCCTTCCTGGCACGCTTCGACGTGGTTGGCTCGGCCATGAAGTTAGCGGCCTACCAAGATTGTTCACCTTTTTTTTCCCAGATTTTATAAATAAAACAAAGACAAGAATAGAAACGATTTATTTAAAATAGGTAGATATCATTAAAAATTCGGAAAAAGTAGGGTAAATACTAGAGCTTGTGTTGATTTAATAAAAATAGTACCACACACAAGAATCAACACGGTTCCTAGATTAAATCCATTAAGCTTATTTTAGGTATTAATTCATATAAAAATAAGAAAAATGGATTGTTGTGTATTAAAAATAGATTAACAATTAAGTTAAACATAAGAAAATCATGGATGCCGATAAATGACTTTTTGGGACCTAGGTGAATATAATATAACCTATAATATGTTTCCTAATTACATGTTAACTCAATATTGGTATAATTAGGAAACATGAATAACTAGCTACATGTATCATGTTAACAAATTCTAACTATTTAAAGTACTTTAAAAGACGATAAAACCATATTTTGTCCTATTGGGTTAATTAGGTAGAAATTTCATTACACATATATATACATGTATCATGTGCATCATCTCACAAGCACTTCGGCCATTCCGCTATGATTCATTATTTAGAAGGATCATGGAACTTTCTCGATATATATATATATATATATGGATTCATGTAGATAGTTAAACATAGGAATCGTAAATGAGCTTAATACGAAGCGACCTCGATTGCATTTCATGCATCATTCTCTTCTTCGCCGCATCGTGTTTATGATGAATTGTTGATTCTCCGCTTAGACGAGAGGATCCGTAAACACGCTTCGAGGACTCCGCACAAGACCCGGACTTCAATTCCCAAGGCGAGTTAACATTCACCCTCTAAGGATTGCTTTTACTAGGAGAATCTTGATTTTCCCTAGTGCGAAGTTAATACTACCCTTAATAATGTTGCTTTTACTAGGAGAGGATGCGCTTTCCCTAGTGCGAGTTAACATCTTAAACCATAATTGTGTTTGCTTTTATTAGGAGAGTTAGTTTCCTAGTGCGAAGTTAACACTCTAATGGATCATATTGATTCCCGCTTTATTAAATATTTTGTTTACGATATTAAACCGCATGCTTTTTAAGTAAATAATACCTACTTGCTTAATCATGATTTATCATGCCTTATTATCATTTGTTATTGTTCTACCTTGATGATATTGCCTCGATAATACTCATCGTCCTTTGACTTTATGAATGATTGCCTTGAAAATCACCCTTGATAGCCGCTAGGGTTAAATAAAACAATTTTAGACTCTTAAGTCTTGGTTAAAATTTATGAGACATTGCTCAGTCCGCTTATTAATTTTAGGCTTAGATTGGCCTCGAACGGTGAACCGATATTCACCGGACATGATTACATATCAAACTTGAAAACTAGAAATTGGGCTGGCATGCCGTGTGTGTGTGTGGGATGTGATTGGGAAAACGGACGGGTCCGACTTGTGGTTAAGGTGGAAGTAGCAAGGCTATTGGTGTGATGTGAAGAGGGCTATCGCTCACAGACGCGGTCTTTGTGAGGAGCGCGGGCAACACGCGTAGTCGCTAATCGCCGCCACGGGGTGGTTCACCACATCGTGTGCGGGGCACACGGAGGAACGATAGCGAAGAAGGAAGTGAATGTGAATGTGTGTGGTGGCCGGATCCGATGTGACTCGTAGAGTGGACCGGACGGGTGTGCGATGAGGCACACGCTGAAGTCGCCGACCAAATGCTGCGCGGATTTGGTTCCTATCACCACAACGCGTGGCCATCGCGCGGTAGTGCAAGTATTGGGGATTCAGGGATAGTACGACCGCGGGCGCACCTCGCTCGCTGCCATGCTTGAGGTGAAGACAAGATCATGTCGCTATCCGTGGGATGATCTAGGTCTTACGTGTCGTGAGCCGTGACTCTAGTGCGGGCGTGGCACCCCGGCTAGGGAAGAACGGGCACTTCACGGGCGAAGATCCATTAACGGTGCGCCACACCGAATGAGATGGCAGTGTGTGCGATGATTTAAGGACTGGTGTGGATGTGGATTGTGATTGGTGGAAATGTGGATTGTGGATTGTGACAAACTACAACAATGAAAATAATGATTAGCGTAACTTTGGGTTAAAAGTGCTAAGTCATAGGCTTTGATTTAGAAAACTTGCTTTACGCAAACAAATAAACCCAACCTTTCCTTGGAACCCTATCACTAAATTGCATCAAAGTTGGGTGTTAGCTCGCCAAGAGTTTGATGACATCGACCTCGATTCATATTCTCTTTAGATGGAGAATATGAGCAGGATCAAGACGCCCATGAAGATGAAGGACAGGATTTTGCCGACGACGGGGCAAGGCTTAGGGCGCCTCCAATGAGTGCTTAGGCATAGCCGCACGAGACTCTTTGCATCTTTGGGTCTCCGCACTCGATCTTTTGGACTTCGACTATTTGGGCCAATGTGCCATTTGTAATACTTATTAGCCCCGAGGCTTAATACGTATTTGTGTAATATATAAGACTTCCGCTTGTATGAAATGATTCCTATATGTGAAAGGTGTGCACTAGTGTATTGATCCAGGACTAGTGCAGATCGTGTGGTGGGCAAAGGACAGCCCCACAGAGCCGGTATCGAGCATAAGACCAGAGGAGCCCTAGACCTTGGCCGATAGCCTAAGATTATTTTAAGCTAAAAGGAGATTTCCTTACTTATAAACTTCGCTTTTTTAAAAAGAATGCTATAATCTATCCTTCTACTAGTTCTTGTATTAAAAGGTGCTAACTCCTTAAATTTGTAAAACTATTTTGTAGATGGAGATTCCGCATGCGGATTTGTTGACCACTGCTCCACTTTTGGGTACCGTCTGGACCCCGAGGAGAACGCCTGAGTCCGCAGAGCTTCAGACTACTTGGGGTTTGAGGGAGCCCCACCTACTTTTGGAGGCTCAGATGACTTTACCCGCCTCGCTTCGAGGTCGAGGTTAGGGTCTACTACTTGCTGACGTCGTGGCACACCGACACGGACACGGTGGTGCCTCGAGACCAGCTGGATTTTGCCATCACGATATCGCTATGATGGCAATCCAGAGCTTCAGAGGGAGTACGCCGACCTTGTTGGGGACCTTTGCATCTCTCGCTAGACGCCCCCTTCACTTGCTTCTCGGTCTAGGAGGGCCGAGCACGAGGAGCTGGACCCAGCTTCTCCGCCTTTGTCCGTCACAGCACTGCATGAGCCGACACGCCGCCTTGAGCTCTAGAGAGATCCAGATCCTCCGCACTTTCACGGAGTCGGACACCGCGCGTAGTAGCTCCTACCGTCAGCCTATCACCTCTCCCGCCACCTCCAAGTCTGCAGCGGGAGAGGATGAGGCCTTGCCGAGCTGGATCTGCTGGATCCTCGCCACCTCCTCGAGCTGGGATGGACCATCCCGGTCCACTCCTCAGACCGCCTCCACCAAGACCACCGCACTTCAGTAGGCACGCTCTCGCGTTACCCTGGAAGAGGTGTTTACCCCCAGGGCCTTGGTGGGATTCCCGCCACGACCCTCCACCGGAGGTTCCTCACCTCTAGCACCTCCACCAGCTCTTGTGACGCCGCTCCTTCGGCGTTGACCCCGAGGACTACCTCTACGCCCGGGAGATACCTGCGAGCCAGTCCGCCGTACACCTACTCTCGTCGTGCCCGTTAGGGCGTGCAACAGGATGTACTACTTTTGTTGTCTAGCTCCCTAGTAGAAGCTAGATGTAGTAGCAGAGATGTAGCTCAGGAATAGACTACGCACAGCCTAGTCAGTATTCGGTAGCTTTTGCCACGCCGTAGTAGACGATCGGCGTGAGCTGTTTGTACTATTTAGTCCCCTTGAACTATGTATGGATTTGCTTTTCCGCACTTATGATTGCATTTGGATCTTTTCGCACATTTTCTGAACATCATGCATGCATGTTAGACGTTGAGTTTGAATTAGTAGAGATTATGCAGATGGCTCGTGGGCGCACTGCCGCAAGAGGCCGAGGCGCCGGCGCCGCTAACAACCGGGGCCGTGGTCGAGGTCAGCGAACTTACTCCCCGCCACTGGGAATCCTACCACAAAGACAAGTTATGGCGATCGTGCCCAGATGCTTGGAGCGATACTAGAAAGTCAACAAGTTGCGCAAAGAAGTCGCTCAACATCGCCAAGGATCTAAATTGGCAGATTTCATGAGAACCAAGCCCCGACCTTCACCTATGCCACCAACCCACAGATGTCAAGATTGGCTTAGGACGGTGGTTCAGAAGTGAACCTTATCCGATGCCCGGATGAGGATAGGGTGTTGTTTGCCACCCAATCGCTTGAAGGACCCGCCAAGTGTGGTGGGAAAATTATCTTGCTACCCGCCCTGATGAGGTAGAAGATGAGGATGAGGATGAAGCGGAGGCTGATAACAATGGAGAACCAGGTCAGGATGCTGCCAATCTTGAGGAGGGAGGTGATGAGAATGCAATTGGGGAACAACAGAGGTACCAAACCTACAAGCCGCCACCCGTAATGTACCATGGGCTGAATTTGAAAGGGTGTTTGGAAAATCACATTCCTCGAGGAGTGCTCGTAATGAAGAAACAAGAGTTCCGCAATCTGCGGCAAGGAAACATGACGGTCGTGAGTATTTGACCAAGTTTAACTTGCTCGCCGATATGCTCAAGAAGACATAGCAGATGATGAGGAAAAAAATCGACAAGTTTTTAGAAGGAATGGCTCCCACTTACCGCTCTAAGCTCATCCTTCTCGATCTCACAAATTTTCATCAACTGGTGAACAAAACTCTCATTCTCGAGAAGGAGCTAAAGGGGAAGAAGCTAGCATAGCGCAAGATGGAGGCACGAGTCGCAAGAGGATCCAAATTGCCCCGACCCTACCGCCCCACCTATCACCAAGGCCACCACCACCGCCAAGACTCAGACTATCCAACGCAGCACCTACCAAGCCGGTGGTAGCCGACCCGCTCCTCCTCTGCAAGAAGACCTACAACCCACCATTGGTGCCCATGACCGGTGGATCATGAATGATAAAGCCGCTGAACTCGCTTCAAGTGCCATCACCGGCACTATGCCAATGAGTGCCCAACTCGAAGACTCAGCAGACCACGCTTTGATATCGCCCCACCCGTGCGGGTTAGCCCCACCGGGCGTGGAAGAGGAACTGCCTATCAAATCTACCCCGCCACTTATGGAAGAGGACGCCAACCAAATCTCCACCGAAAATGCAGAGGAGGCTCTCGAGTACTTATGGGTGCGTCGAATCCATCGCCACCCTGCTCAAGTACTTTTTGATTCCTGAGCATCTCATTCGCTTATATCTAAGAGTTTTGTGGATAAGCTTGAATCGCAAACTTTTCCTTTGGATAAACCCCTAATGATAAAGTCTCCGGTGGAAATCTAAAAGATGCAGGCTTGTAAGGAATAGATATTTCTCAGAGAGGATCACTTTCGATTCGACCTAATGGTCCTTCCCAATATGGGAATAGATGTGATCATTGGTATGGACCGGCCGACCTTTATAGAGGGGTGTTAGATTGTGAGAAGAGAGAAGTAAACCGTTAAGCCCCCGTTACGAGAGGGTTTGGAAAGTTGATGCCCCTTTCAGATGGGGAAGAGCCATCTGGTTCTTGGAGGAAGATAATCCTGCGAAGGTACCAAAGGGTCAAGGAATATCTAGATGTGTTCCTGAGGATTCGCCAGGTCGCCACCGACAGGAAATGGAATTCACCATTGAGTGGCACTGTGCACGCACACCCATCTACAAGACTTACTTCAAGATGAATCTCAGAGAGCTAGCGTAACTCAAGAAACAGCTTGGAAGAACTGATGCAAAAGGATTGATCCGCCTCAGTTCATCATCATGGGGATCACCACCATGTTTGTAGATAAGAAGGATGGTAGTCGAAGGTCGGTAGTGGATTACCGAGCCCTCAATGCGCTTACTATCAAAACAAATATCCTTTGCCTCGAATTGATGACCTGCTTGATCAACTTCGTGGAGCCAAAAGGTTTTCAAAGATTGATCTTCGATCGAGGATATCATCAAGTCAAGGTCGGAAGGAAGATATACCCAAAACGCTTTCACCACAAGATATGGGTCAGATGAATTCTTGGTTATGTCCTTTGACTTACCAACGCCTACCCATTTCATGAATATGATGAATATGATCTTTATGGAATACTTAGACCAGTTAAATGCGTCAGTGTGTTTATCGACGACATCCCGGTATATTCCAAAGATGACGAGGAACATAAGAAGCATCTAAGATTGGTCCTCGACAAGCTTCGAGAACACCGACTTTTACGCCAAATTCAGCAAGTGCGAATTTTGGCTAGATGATATTAGCTTCCTCGCATATCATCTCTGCCGAGGGAATCAAGGTCGACCCTTCCAAGGTAGCGATAGTTATGGATTGGAAATCCCTACCACCATAAAGGAAGTGAGAAGTTTCCTAGGGTTGGCGGGGTATTACGTATGTTCATTGAAGGCTTTTCTAGAATTGCCAAACCTATGACCCAACTATTAAAAAAGGAGCGAAGTTTGATTGGACAAAGGCCTCGTGAGGACTGCTTTCAAGAGCTAAAATCAAATCGACTACCGCTCTCTGTGTTGGTAACACCAAATACCGACAAAAAGTTTGAAGTATATTGTGACGCCAAAGCAAGGATTGGGCGGTACTCATGCAAGAAAGAAGGGTAGTCGCTTATGCCTCTCGACAGCACAGGAGGCATGAAGAGAATTATCCAACTCATGATCTGGAGCTGGCCGCAGTTATTCATGCTCTAAAGATTTGGAGACATTATTTAATGGGTAAGCAGTGTGATGTTTATACCGACCATAAGAGTTTGAAATACATGTTTACCCAAGCCAATCTAAATATGCGCCAGAGAAGGTGGTTGGAACTGATCAAGGACTACAACTTGAATGTCCTATATCACCCAGGCAAGGCCAATGTGGTGGCCGATGCCCTCAGCCGAAAGCCGCAGTGTAATCAAGTGACTCCTCAACAGACAGCTACCCGTATAAACGTAACTTGTGGTCCCGAAATTCCTGAACAAATCGTAAAGGATATGGACGATTAAACTTGAGTTTGGTAGAGGCGGTTACCTAGCCACCCCGGTGGTTCAACCGACTTGTTTGACCAAATCAAGGAACTACAAAAGAGTCACTCTAGCGCCAGTAAGATAAGAGACCAAATGAAAAGGAAATATGGGTGCCGGTTATGGAGGATGAACAGGAATCCTACGGATGGGACAAAGGATTTTCGCTCCCCATGACCAAGAGTTGAAGAATCACATCTTAAAGGAGTCCCATGAATCCCTTTCTCCCTTCACCCCGGTGCACCAAAATGTATCAAGACCTAAAAGCCCAATTTTGGTGGCCCCTGCTTTAAGCGAGATGTGGCCGAGTATGTAGCCAAATGTCATACCTGCCAATTGGTTAAAGCCGAAAGATCAACGCCAAAGCAGATCGCTGCAACCTCTCAAGATACTGAGTGGAAATGGGAAGAAGTAACAATGGACTTCATCTTAGGGCTTCCCAAGACAAAGACCGGTGTGACTCCATTTGGGTCATAGTGGACAGTTAACTAAGGTGGCCCACTTTATTCCTGGCCAAGACGACTTACAAGGGAGATAAGTTAGCTGAACTCTATATGGCAAGGATAGTCACTCTCCATGGAGTTCCTAAAAGAATAATCTCGGATCGTGGATCCCAATTCACTTCCCAATTTTGGGAAAAGCTACATAGTGCCCTTGGAACCATCTGTTTTTCAAGATCTGACCTACCATCCTCAAACAGATGGACCAGATCGAGCGAGTCAACCAAGTCCTAGAAGATATGCCGAGAACATGCATTTTGGAGTTCTCCGCAGATTGGGAGAAATGGCTGCCATATGCTGAATTCACCTACAACAACAAACTATCAAACCAGTTTAAAGATGTCCCTTTGAGGCCCTCAGATGGACGACGCCAGAGGACACCCCTGCTTTTGGTCGGTTGGAGAGCGACAAGTGTTTGGAAAGGAGTCATTGCAAGAAGCCGAAGGATGGTAAAAATCATTCGAGAACGATTGTTAGTCGCTCAATCCCGACGAGAAAGCTACGCGACCATCGCCGCCGAGAACTCTCCTTCTCCATCGGGATCCAAAGATACCTTAGGGTGTCACCGCCCAAGGGAATTCAAAGATTCCAAAGAAAGGGAAAGTTAGCCCCGATATATCGGCCTTACCAAATCATTGCCAAGAGAGGTCAAGTGGCATACGAGTTGGAATTGCTCATTAACTTGGAGATATACACAATGTGTTCCATGTATCGCAACTCAAGAAATGCCCGAGAGTACCGAGAAAGAACACATCGCCCGACCACCGCCACTAAATAAAAACCTCACTTATCGACCTCATCCAGCTCAAATAGTCGACTTCTCCGACAAACAAATAAGAGGCAAGACTGTTAAAATATGTAAAGTTCAATGGGATGATGGGTCAGAAGACAACTATCATGGGAACCAAGAGAAAATGCGCCAAGAATTCCCTACCTATTCGCTTCATAGAAATATCAATCTCGAGGTCGAGATTTGTTTTTAGGGGAGGATTTGTAATGACCCAAAGTTATGATAATATTTTGAAAACACTTCGCACCATTGCATAAGCTATGACGCTTCCCCGTAAAATTTCTATGTGACAAACACACATTTCTAGACTTTAGAAGCCATTTGAAATTGATGATTTTTGTTTGAATAAAGCACTAAATAGCTAATTAATAAACCCTTGCATAAGAATTTATAATTTATAGCACTATTTAAGAAATTGTTGAAATATAAGATTCTAATGGACCTTAAATTGGGAATATATTTTCATATTCATAAAACATCCATACACACACACATATATATATATATATGTATATATATATATATATATGTATACACATAATCACATAAGCCTAAATATGTTATATTGCCCTAAAAATCCCAGTGAAAATCCATAGATTAGTTTAAACCCTAATAGAGAGTTTGACTCGGTGTTGACCAATTTGACTGGTAGGGCCCACATGGCGCCTTCCTATTCCTTTCGCCCTTGTGGGCATTTGGTCAACGCTCGCCACCTTCCACCCCGGCTCAACCATCACTCCCTGCCGAATCTCTCGGGAAGATCTTCACTTGGCGCTTGTGTGTGTCGCTCGACCTGTGGACCCCACCTCCGACCATGACGCGACGCTGCGCCGCCGCTTCGCCGCACCGCCGCCGTGGGCGACATGCCGTCTTTGTCGGCCGGCTCGCGGAGTTCCCAGCACCGCCCACCTTGCCCAATGGCCGACTTGGTCGCGCCATCGATGCCCCCGCACCGCCGCGTCTCCGCCGGCAATGCCGCCGAAAGCAAGCCATCTCATTGCCGCTCAGACATTCGCCAAGCAAACAAGCCACCGCCCAGCTAGCCAATGAGCACTAGAGCTCCTCTGGACTGCCTCACATCTTGGCGCCAAGAGCCGAGCTCGACCGAGCTTATATGCCACCGCGCCACATCGGCCGTTTTCTCCTCTTTTCACTCTCACGCCGCCAAATTTCAAACCAGACCTCCCTAGTCTCCACATTGTCTCGCTTGTTTCGCCATGACCTCGTGAAGCTCCCCGCCGAAGGAATTGGTGCGAGTCATCCCGAGCTCGTCGAACGCTTATCGCCACCGCCGACCGCCGCCTGTTCTTCCTTGCTTCTGACTGCCGGGGCGCCGATCATCATCTCGTGAGCTTCGCGGCAAGCCCTTGCTCGGTGAGCCGCTGCCTTCCCTCACACCGTGCTCCCTCTTTTGGCCCAGGCTTCACGGTCTTCCCAAAGATCTTGAGCGCGCGCCTTCCTTGCTCGGACTGCCGGGACGCGCGATCATCATCTCTGGTGAGCTTGGGGCAAGCCCTTGCTCGGTGAGCCGCCGCCTTCCCTCACACCGTGCTCCCTCTTGGCCCAGGCTTCGCCATCTTCACCAATCTTGAGCGCGCCTTTCCTTGCTTTCGGACCAAGACGTGATCGCACCGATCCAACCGTGCCCCGACCACCTTTTTGCTCGGTAGCACCCACTAACCCCGCATAGCTCATGCGCGCTTATTTTTCCATAAGCTCGACCCTAGGTCATTTACTCATGTCCGCCGGTAGCGGTTCGCCGCCAGCGCGCATGGCTCGCCGCGTCCGCCGTTTCGCCTCGACAAGGGCACCCCTAGATGCGCGTTAGCTCACCGATTCCACCGAACCCAAGAACGCCCAAACGGTGCACCTTAGCTCGCTGGCCGTCGGCTAGCCTCGGCCGTCGAAGCGCCGGCAGAAGGAAGACGATGACGGCGAGCCGTCCGACCGCGCTTAAGATCCGTGGCGGCTTCACGCGTGTGGTCGCCGACAGTGGGCCCAACATTGCCGGCCTTCATGATTTAAAACTCCCGCGGCTTCTTCGTTGCCGACATGTGGGCCCTCGGTCCCACATGTCGAGGTAAATGGAGGCGCCTTATGACCCCAGCCTTTCACTCGCGAAGTTACGCCTTCAAATCGTCGCTTCGACGTGGTTGGCTCGACCATGAAGTTAGCGGGCCGACCAAGATTGTTCACCTTTTTTTCCCAGATTTTATAAATAAAACAAAGACAAGAATAGAAACGATTTATTTAAAATAGGTAGATATCATTAAAAATTCGGAAAAAGTAGGGTAAATACTAGAGCTTGTGTTGATTTAATAAAAATAGTACCACACACAAGAATCTAACACGGTTCCTAGATTAAATCCATTGCTTATTTTAGGTATTAATTCATATAAAAATAAGAAAAAATGGATTGTTGTGTATTAAAAATAGATTAACAATTAAGTTAAACATAAGAAAATCATGGATGCCGATAAATGACTTTTTGGGACCTAGGTGAATATAATATAACCTATAATATGTTTCCTAATTACATGTTAAACTCAATATTGGTATAATTAGGAAACATGAATAACTAGCTACATGTATCATGTTAACAAATTCTAACTATTTAAAGTACTTTAAAAGACGATAAAACCATATTTTGTCCTATTGGGTTAATTAGGTAGAAATTTCATTACACATATATATACATGTATCATGTGCATCATCTCACAAGCACTTCGCTGCCATTCCGCTATGATTCATTATTTAGAAGGATCATGGAACTTTCTCGATATATATATATATATATATGGATTCATGTAGATAGTTAAACATAGGAATCGTAAATGAGCGAATACGAGCGACCTCGATTGCATTTCATGCATCATTCTCTTCTTCGCCGCATCGTGTTTATGATGAATTGTTGATTCTCCGCTTAGACGTAGAGGATCCGTAAACACGCTCGAGGACTCCGCACAAGACCCGGACTTCAATTCCCAAGGCGAAGTTAACATTCACCCTCTAAGGATTGCTTTTACTAGGAGAATCTTGATTTTCCCTAGTGCGAAGTTAATACCTACCCTTAATAATGTTGCTTTTACTAGGAGAGGATGCGCTTTCCTAGTGCGAGTTAACATCTTAAACCATAATTGTGTTTGCTTTTATTAGGAGAGTTAGCTTTCCCTAGTGCGAAGTTAACACTCTAATGGATCATATTGATTCCCGCTTTATTAAATATTTTGTTTACATATAAACCGCATGCTTTTTAAGTAAATAATACCTACTTGCTTAATCATGATTTATCATGCCTTATTATCATTTGTTATTGTTCTACCTTGATGATATTGCCTCGATAATACTCATCTCGTCCTTTGACTTTATGAATGATTGCCTTGAAAATCACCCTTGATAGCCGCTAGGGTTAAATAAAACAATTTTAGACTCTTAAGTCTTGGTTAAAATTTGCGTGAGACATTGCTCAGTCCAGTTATTAATTTTAGGCTTAGATTGGCCTCGAACGGTGAACCGATATTCACCGGACATGATTACATATCAAACTTGAAAACTAGAAATTGGGCCTGGCATGCCAAAGTGTGTGTTGGGATGTGATTGGGAAAACGGACGGGTCCGACTTGTGGTTAAGGTGGAAGTAGCAAGGCTACTTGGTGTGATGTGAAGAGGGCTATCGCTCACAGACGCTGTCCGTGAGGAGCGCTGGGCAACACGCGTAGCGCTAATCGCCGCCACGGGGTGGTTCTGCATCGTGTGCAGGGCACACGGAGGAACGATAGCGAAGAAGGAAGTGAATGTGAATGTGTGTGGTGGCCGATCCGATGTGACTCGTAGAGTGGACCGGACGGGTGTGCGAGGAGGCACACAGCTGAAGTCGCCGACCAAATGCTCGCGGATTTGGTTCCTATCACCACAACGCGTGGCCATCGCGCGTAGTGCAAGTATTGGGGATTCAGGATAGTACGACCGCGGGCGCACTCTCGCTCTGCCGCCATGCTTGAGGTGAAGACAAGATCATGTCGCCATCCGTGGGATGATCTAGGTCTTACGTGTCGTGAGCCGTGACTCTAGTGCGGCGTGGCACCCCGCTAGGGAAGAACGGGCACTTCGCCGGGCGTAAGATCCATTAACGGGCGCGCCACACCCTAATGAGATGGCGTGTGTGCGAGATTTAAGGACCGGTGTGGATGTGGATTGTGATTGGTGGAAATGTGGATTGTGGATTGTGACAAACTACAACAATGAAAATAATGATTAGCAGAACTTTGGGTTAAAAGTGCTAAGTCATAGGATTTGATTTAGAAAACTTGCTTTACGCAAACAAATAAACCCAACCTTTCCTTGGAACCCTATCACTAAATTGCATCAAAGTTGGGTGTTAGCTCGCCAGTGTTTGATGACATCGACCTCGCATTCATATTCTCTTTTAGATGGAGAATATGAGCAGGATCAAGACGCCGCCATGAAGATGAAGGACAGATTTTGCCGACGACTGTGGCAAGGCTTAGGGCGCCTCTCCGCCGAGTGCTTAGGCATAGCCGACGAGACTCTTTGCATCTTTTGGGTCTCCGCACTATGATCTTTTGGACTTTCTGACTATTTGGGCCAATGTGCCATTTGTAATACTTATTAGCCCTGAGGCTTAATACAGGTATTTGTGTAATATATAAGACTTCCGCCAGTATGAAATGATTCCGCTATGTGAAAGGTGTGCACTAGTGTATCGATCCGTGGACTAGTGCGAGATCGTGGGTGGGCAAAGGACAGCCCCACAATGGAGCAACCAGCAATGCCAACGATATTTTCGATGAGAATCGGTTCATCCTCGACTCAATCGCGAGGGTAGCATCGAGAATACGATGAAGGTGACGCTTAACGCCGCTGGCCGATGAGGTCAGGAACCAAGGCGACGGTAATGCTACTACCTTGTGTTCCGGTGATGCCGTGGACACCGGGGCCAGCGAGGCAATGCCACAATAATGCCCCGTACACGCCGCCTTTCGAGCAATCTAAACACACTCATATTTTTACAGAATTTAAGCAGGTACATCGAGCAACCAATCGAGCGAGGACCTAACAAGAAGCCGTCGGCAAAGCATGTATTTACCGATGTTAATTCCGACGGATGCCGATTGCCCTCTTTCAGAATTGGGCCATTCAACAACGCTTGGGTTTCCATGTAAGGACCACGCCCCAATTAGCATCCAGAATGGGTGAAGTCCCTCAAGCTACCAAGGAGCTATTGTGGGCGATATTAAGGACAATTTCAAATTCACAAGGGTTCAAGACAAAGTAAAGAAATACACTTTGAAAAAGATGGCAACCGATTTCAGTCTTGGAAGACGCGTCTGTAAATGCCAAGTATGTGCGAAAGGTGAAAGGCCCGACTTCAATCTATTTTCTAAGCCGCCGATCACCGGGAAGCGTTTGAGGAATACAAGCCGTCACCAAGGCCAAGCCGCGAGCCAAAAGAACAAGATAAATGCACGTAAGAAGAAGTACCACCACCATCTCGGCTCGGTGGTTACATCAATGCTATACCGAAATGGGAGAAGCGGGAGGAAGAATTATTGGCCAAGGATGCACCACCGCCATCGCTGACCGAATTTCGCCAAAATTGGTTCATGGCTCACGGGGGCCCTTGCAGATGATGGCGGCTTGGTGATGGCACCGGAGTGCAGGATGTTGGGCAAAGGATCGTACAAGCCGCTCAACAGCCTCGGTCAGTTCCTTAGTGACAGATAGGAGAATGACGAGTGACACATGCCCTCCAAAACCCGGAGCACCGGGGCGGACAAGAGGTATTGGTTCGCCGACGCCATGGAAGCACGGAATCGCAAAGGATTCCCAAACGTCACAGAGCCGAGCAAGAAGCAAAACCAGAGAGCTATACAAATACAGCCAATTGGAAAGGGAGCTAAGAGCTACCCAGCTAGCATCGGCGATATAGTTGCTCAACAAGTCGCAGATAGCCCTCAAGAAGCTTCAGGAACAGTCCGAGCACCGCCAGATGCCATGATCACCCCTTGAGCCTCCATGGCGGAGCAAATTGCAAGGCCCACCGCGGCACTGATGGGGATGACCTCGCCATTTTCCATGGGATCGACATCAAGGTTCGCCGCCGATGTGAGCTACATGTCCAGCGCGAAACCTCTCTATAAAGGTGGCTTACGGCATGGCGCTCCCAAGAGAGCCGGGCCGACATTTCATTGCAATGAGATACCCCGGTTACTCGAAAGTCGCCGTGAGGAGGTGTTAAGCGGATTTGAAGATCTTATGCTCGATATTGCCGGAGGCGATGAGGTGGCCAAGCTTGGACAGCCCTCCACGGTATCATCCTCTGGCGAAACGGTACATCATGTTTGCAGATGGCGTGGTGTCATCTCCACCGCGAGACATCGAGCAATTGAGCCGACCGAGGAAGCTCGCCTCCTCCTACGACAAACCATGCCTCCTCCAATGTCACCTCCACGCAATGCCTCGCCAATACAGAGTACTCTGCTTCCACCACCGCTCCACGCAGGCCCAACTCCACCAAAGACCTCCAACAAAAACGAACCCCCAAGGAAAAGCACGCCCACCATCTCCTCCGCGAAGAAGCTTCAAATAAGAAGGAGCCATCCTCCTCCCCGAAGGGCCACCCGGCCGATCAACAAGGTCAAAGGAACCTTCAAAAGGGCATATGATATGACGGACGAGGAGACAAGCAAAATTGTTGCTGCAGAAGTTGCAGCACACTGCACCTAAGGTGCCACCAAAGCAAGCAATTGACCGAAAAGCTTCAAAACACTTCGCGACATCCCATGCAATACCATCGCCACGACGCCGCACCACGACCGGACAATAGTAAAGGCTACACGTAAGTCTAAACGGGCTAAGGCAGAGGCAAAGAAGAAGAAGAAAGAGCAAGAACAATTTGAACAATTCATGAAAGAGGCAAACCTCGGTTCTGCAAATGAACCTCTTGGATTAACAGATGATATCCCAATGGCGAAGTGAGATGGCAATATAAGTTGGGCCGGAGTTGGTTAACCCTAAAACCATAAAGGATTTACCAACCAAGATGCGGCAATTTCATGAATGGTACATGGTAGAGTCCGCCAAGAAAGAAATATGTTCCTCCGTATCACAAACTAACATTTCTATCGCGGGGACAACCAAATATGGCTAGAATTCAAGACTTCTACCAGCTTTTACCATCAGACGTCATCAACGTGTCTCTCATGAGTCAGCCGGTGTCTGTAAGTGTCGCTAATAAGTTTACTATGTGCTTCCTCGCACGTAAAGTTGCAACTCTAATAGTTTTTCCATTTCTATGTAGAATGGAGATACAACGATTGAGAAGACTGGTGACTTCAACATCGGCTTCATAGACCCAGAGATTGTCAACGAGGTCACATCGGATCTGACCCAAAGGTTGTTGACGAGTACATTCTCGATGCACTCTTAGCACAAAGACTACAAACCATACATACTTTTGCCCTTCAACTTCGAAAGTACGTATATATCCGCTCTCACAACCTCTCATTCCTAGCTTTTTAAAGCATACATAATATGACTAATTACATATATATGTTGAATATATTAATAGGTTTCACTTTGGGTCCTTCTTGTTATCATGCTTGATAATAGCAAGATCATTGTTCAAGACTCAAAAAGGAAACCACAGAAAAATATCAATATATCATTGACGCTAAATCGGTATGGTATATATTATTTTATAAGATGGTTTCCTTATTCTATTGAAATGCCTAGCTATTTAATTAATTCAAACTCTAATAATTACTATTCATGTATTAACGCATCACAGGGCATTCGCAAAGTTCCGAAAGAAGCATAAAGGAGCTTTCAAGAACGAATTCACAGTCCAATTAAGCACTCGAGTACGTAATAAAGCATACTAATTAATTCATATTCTTTATTGATAGTTTTTCATCTCAATAGTTGTATTCTTTTTAAATTTCATCATAGGTTATACAACAAACGGCTGGAAACAACTTATGTGGCTATTATGTGTGCCACTACATGCAAAATCTTTACCACGGTGATGTGCCCAAAATAGACGACGAGGTGCGTGTATGTCAAAAATACCAAAGTAATGATGCATCGAAATTAATGATGCATCTCAATTTCTTAGTACTTACAATTTACGTGTTCATAGATTTATTTATTTTCTATTTTGGCAGCCTTACCTCGATGTGCAAGGTGTGATCCCGCCTCACCGGTTGCAACAATTCAAGAACAACTTATCGGCTTCATTGTCGGCGAGATTATATCAACCAAAGGCGAGTTCCACACAAAGGATGGAGAGATTGTCCTTCTCTGGGACAGTGAAATATCGAATCATCGAAGGCCACACATAGCGATGCAGCAACAAATGACCTCAAGATTCACCCTTATACTCTTGAAATGTATAAACATTGCTTTGATCAGTGCATGTGCTCCTTATTTCATGTATGTACATATTTTTAATTCATTCAGATTATTGTGTAAATGAACTTAATTGTGGTTGTGTGAATGATCGAGTACACATCATATTATATTTTAATTGTGAAAAAATATTGTAGTTGTATTTAATTTTATTGTCAAACTTCATATTGAAAACCCCCTCGTAACATATTCTATATTGAATATAATTACGCTCGGCCTCTCCACAAGCGGTTGGTAACTCCAACCGCCAGGAGAGGCCACACGCTCGCCTCCTCATCGCCTACGAGGCTCTCCACAAGCGTTCGTATGTCCAACCGCTTGTGGAGGCACACGTGGCGAGGATGCGCCACTGAGGCTCTCCACAAGCGGTTCGTAAGTCCAACCGCCAGGAGATGGCACACGGGCGCCTCGCTCGGGCCGAGAGGTCTCCAAGCGTTTAAATGTCTGAACCGCTTGTAGAGCACCCATGTGGCGCCTACCACCGCCAGGGCGTTCAACCGCTTGTGGTGTCGTATCACAACCGGTTGAGGAACCGCGAGTGTTACCCGAGGTATCACTTTCATGATTGCCTACAACCGTTCCAAAACCGGTTCTAAAACCTGTTTCGAACCGGTTGTAGTAGCCGGTTCCCTGGTAGTGATTGTATAATCCACCAACCCAACGACATCTCTAATCAGTCTCTCCTTTCTCGCCAATCACTTATTCACCACACCACAACACCATCCACCGCCTCTTTCCTCCGGATTGCCGCCGCACCTCCCTCTCCCTCCTCTCAACTGGCCTATAACCTATCACCTCTCTTTCTCTCCTCCCCCCAAGAAAACGCAGTTGAGGCAAACCTAATGAACCCTAGCTCGAGGCTTTTGGGTGAGGTGAGGCGAAGCAAACCGTAGTGCACTAGCGCGCCGCCGCCGAAGCACTTACACTCATGTAGGCTCAATCCTTTGTTCCACCACTGGAGGCTCCAACCTGTAGGTATCTTCATTTCTTCGCCTCCCCTGTCCCTTCCTCTAGCCCTTGCTTAATTTGTACAGCGCCGCCACCAGGTGCTCAGCTCGTCCGCCCCTACGCTCCTCTGCCCAATGCTCCTTTGCTCAGCCCCTCTCTCTCCCCTGAGAGCACAAGACGCCACAACAATCGTGTGTGCCCTCCCAAATTGAGTGGTGCAACACCGAGCTCGTGATGCTCATGAGCTGTCTCGAGCTTCTCCCGAGCCTGAGCCAAGCATATTTCCTAGCTTGTCCGTTTTACCGAGCGAGCCAGCTCGTTACACCAAACAAACACTGCACGGCTAGGCGGTGGCAGCGAGTGTAGGACAGCACACTGCTGTACTAGACGCTCGTATACTTTTCTTCGTCCCAAGGCCGGCCGCCCCATGAATCGGTTGATTTCTGGAGTCGTCGTCGTCTCTCGGCTGACTCCATCCATCCCTTTCTTCTTCTTGCCGTCTTGCGCGGCTGTACACGTCCAATCAAGACTAACCGTAGAAAAGCGAGCAACGTACGACACGTGAGTAGCGGTCAACTTAATTGGAAAATCTTGACGATATCATGTACGCGCCAGGATGAAGAGGAGATAAATCAATATACAGCAGATAGCTCGATGGAAACGTCTCATCTCGCTGGAAGAATACAGGGAAATTGAGGGGGCCGACCTCCTGATCTTTTTTCATGTTCATATATACGTAAGTCATCAATTACGAACAACATGTTCATATATAGATTATACCTATCTCTCATATATGCAGCTATAGATCACAAAAACCCAACTTACAGCAAATTGCTTCGTCAGAAGTTGATGTCTGTAGAACGTAACAGATTTGAAGCAGTGAGTAGTCACGCGAACGCTTCTCAAAAACCTGATGGTCCCCAACCCGTGCAGGTTCTTCAACAAGGACGTGGTTTCGGAGATACTGCTCTCCCACACGCTAGTGACACACCTGTGTGCGGTATGGAGAAGCCTAGAGACGTGCAGCACAAGGATGCAGAAGCTCTCTCGCCGCGCCTCACCTGATCAGTTCGCTAGGGTTATATAGGGCGGCTAGGCCTCGAAAAACCGACGCAAAAAAGATAGGAATCGACTCGCCCACGATGCGTTTTTGTAGCGCGCGTGGATACGGTTTCCTAAAATCATGCATAGGTTAAGTCTGGATTATAGAAGGATTTCTTAAAAATAAAAGATAGGATTTAAAGGCCAGAAGACTGGTTGGTGCTCCTCCCAAGTCACAAGTCATGCGGGAAAATAACGCGAAATGCGCGCGTGTGTATGACTTTGTGTGCCTATAGCACTCTCTCCAAGTGTCATCCAAATAATAGAGAGAGAGCTTCACATTATAAGATGGTTCTTCTCCTTCTAACTTTTCATATGGTACCAAACTTTCCACCACTCATCCTTCATAAATGGGCCTATGAGATTTATTTTGATTTTCAGAATATTTAATTGGGCCAAGCCCACTTAGAATCTGTTTGGTTGAGTGAATGAGGGTGGATGGGACTATCCCATCCAGTTTTTTGGTCTGTTTGGTTTGGGAACAAGAGTGGATGGAATCATCCCAGCACAGGAATATTTCTATCAGATCCTGGATGGAGGGATACGCAAAAAAGTCACGTACGTGGTGTCGCCGGAAAATCCGCCGACGGTGAGAATCGGCGCCCCTCCCCGGTGATGGAGAGGACGCCGAGAAAGAGGTGGTGAGAGAGCAGGGCGCTCAGTGAATAAACCAGTGCTAATGTGTAGGATCAGAATACTTGCCTTCTTTCATTGATGAGCTTACTAATTTATACAACTTTAGGGTCAGGGTTTACATGCATGGAAAATACTTAAAGTACCCTGACCCCTAGGGGAATACCCAGATTACCCTAAACTCTGGATCGTCGATCTTACAATCAATGGCTAGAATTGTTTTCTTACAATCCACGTTATCCTATTCCCTAACATGCCCTTGGGGGGCATACTCTGACAAAGTTGTTGATTTGATTTGATCCGATTCGTTCTTGTAAGAGGCTGTCGCGAAGTCTTCGTCTTCCAACCTGAGACTTGCGAAAGATCATTCTCGGTCTTCCCGAAGAGTCCTCGTGAATTACTCGTCTAGGCACCCTTCGCCACCCTTCAATGAATATCCCGAGGACTCTCCTCACCTGAGATATACTCGGAATATTTTTACTCTTCGCGTATGTCCATGCCTTTCCCCCACGGTCTGACTCGAAGCTTATCTTGGATAAGCTTCCTCAAGTTTCCCTTCGGGTAACACTTTTACGCGGAGAATCCTCACAACATCTTCGTGAACATCCACCCCTCCTAGAGATGGGTTGGCTGCCCCTACAACAGAAGCCCCTTACGGTCACGTCGCCACCTCGCCGTGGTGTCTGGCCGGAATACCCAGCCTCCCCCTTCTCCACGTCGAGGTGGTGTTCCCGAAGATGTTGTTTTTTCTTTGTTTCCGATGATATCTTCGCTCGGTGATGTGACTTGGACTTGACATTCTGACATTGTCAATGGCCTCGAGGTCGACGCGTTGATCTTGACCGTCAATCGTCCCACGTGTCATCAGATCTGTAGGCGCCCGTTGGGATTTTCTTTATATATGTATATATTTATATTTTGCGCCTGTTGGTTTTCTTCGCGGCGCATCCTCGCCGTTGATGCAGACACATGGCGTTCATCCGTGTCACATCTGTTTCTATATAAGGGACCGCGATCTCGTTTTTCTTCCACACTTATGCTCACAAACTCATAACCTCCGCCACGGCTTCCTTTACTCTCGCGCAAGATTTCGTCCCGCCGCTTAGTTCCTCCGTCTCTTACGCTCTTTTCGCCTCCTAGCCCTTTCGCGCCTCTACTGCCGGCTATTTCTTCGCTCTCGGGCTCTTTCTCCGCCGCCGTTGTCAGTTGATCATCGCCGCAGATTTCTCCGTCGTTCTCCATCTCCGGCCAAGCTTGTAAGTATGCCACTTGCCTAGTTTGTTTTGTTTTTTAGGGTTTCGGCGTTTCTTTGGGGTCGACGCCGGCGATCTTGCCGGCGACATTCTTGTGCTAGTTGCGACGCCGCTCACTTGCAGTTGTGTTGTTTTCAAAGTTTTCGAGGTTGAGATGTTGTTGAAACTTGTTCTTGTGTTTTTTTTGTTTTTTTAATCATCCCGAAGGACGAAATTTCGAAAGTATTGATTTCCTTCTTCTTGTGCAGCTCGGAACCTTCAATGGCCCCGAAGAAGGTCTTAAGCCCTGCGGACCTTGCGCGGCTATCATGGGAGTTGGGGCAGTCTAGGATGACCCCAGATATGCTTTCGAAGGTGTCAAATGGTTCCCCTGCTGACGAGGAGGACTTCAGGCTTCCAGGGCAAGAGACGACTCCTCAACCCAATTTTGACGAGGCGGTCGTCTTCCATTCTCAGGTGAAGGCGGGTCTTCGGATACCGTGCACCCGCCTCATCGGGGAGGTCCTTGAGCTGTACAAGGCGCAGCTCGTGCATCTCTCCCCGAATGCCTTGGCCCGGCTTGCAGTGTTCGAATGGGCGCTTCGGAGTCATGGTGCACAACCCAATGCTCGAGTCTTCGGATTTCTTCACGAAGCTCGGTGGCAAGGGAAGACCAGCGGCAGCCCCTTTGGTTGCCTGAATTTCGTCGTGAAATCAGCGCATTCGTCGGACTTCCCTTCGCTGGCCACGAAGAAAAAATGGGATGGAGCTGCTGGGCTGAGTTGGGAACTGTACTGGTTTTACCAGAAGATAGATGCAGCGGACGCTTCATTGAGATATGTTCCTGGAGCGGCGAACTGTATCAAGTTTCCTGTGGATAAACTGTCAGGCTCCGAGAAGGCACAGCGACTACTCCTCCAAAGGATCAGCAAGAGGTTCTCCATGCGTTGCCTTACCGAGGAATTCTACGCAGCGAAGGTTGGGCCACTAATGCGCAGTTGGGAGGACTTTGTCATCGTCGGTAATGAAGGTGCCCATCTCACCCTTCGCGACGAGGACCGTCGCCCACGTAAACTAGAATCGGCCATGGAGAGGGCCGAGGGGATGTTCGGGCCTCTCCGTCCAGAGGAAATCGCGAGGGCTCGTGAAGCTGGAGTAGGAACCCGCGTTAACCGCATCCTCGGGGTGGTTACCCCCTGGGCGGAGCCCGAGCCGAAGAGGGGCGGGAAGAGGAAGGCCGCCGAAGGCACTGCCGCGGGCCCGTCAAAGCGACCCCGTGGTGAGTTTTCCTTTTACCCACTATGTTTCTCTAGTCATTGCCTAACCTTTATTCTTCGGCGCCGCTAAGCGCCAAGAGGAAGAGGAAGAGGAAGAGGAAGTTGAGGCTGAGGAAGAGGGTCGTGTTGCCGAAGATGACCTGACTTCGCCAGATGCACAAAGCGCCACCAGCGGTGGTGAGGATCCATTAGACGTCTTGGTCAGTGAAACCCCTTCGGGACCGTTGGATCCTGGACATGGCTCCAATGAAGTCCATCCTTTGGGCCGGGGTCCGATGTCTCCCGAAGGGGCCTCTGTTGACGTCGCCACGGAGGCCGATGGATATACTGCCGGCTTCGTGGTTGACACGGAGTTTTGGTTGACTGATTCTCCTTCCGCCGAAGGTTCACTATCATGTCTTCATCGCAGTGCCCCCTTTTTTTTCTTTTATTTAATTATAATTTTTGTTTTTTTTTGCAGAGGGGTTCACGAGGTCCCACCTCCGGTACCGGGCTCGGGGGCCGATGATTCCAATGCCGCAACCGACGCTATATTGGCGTTGGTGGCAACCAATACGACGGAGAGGGGATCTTTGGCTATTACGGCGCCCTATCGCCGCAGTTCAGCTTCCCCATTGCGGCGAGAGGAATTCAATGAGTGTTAACTACGCCGGCGCTTCATCTTCGGCAAGACGATCATCGTCGGCTGAGGCGCCACGCGTGACTTCGCGGCTCGGGCGCCCATCTTCGCCAAATCCGTCTGGGCCGATAATATACTTGCCGATGATCAAGTGGCAGCTATCATCGGGGGTTTGCCTTCGGCAATCCTCGACCGATGTGAAATGCTCCCCTTGTTAGATAACATGCGCAACATTGAGACATGCCTTGCTACGGTAAATATTTCGCCATGTTCGCCCTTTTTTTTTTAAACAAAAAATTTATTGCTATGTTAAACCTTTTTAGAGCTTGGCTTGCAATCGTGCCGCATCGGCGCAAGTATTGGGTCTTTCGGCGAGGTGTGCAGTTCTCGAAGACCGCATTGCCATCCTCGACCAAGAGAACCATACTCTTCGAGAAGTTAGCTCGAAGGAAAAAGAGCTCGTAGTCCTTCTTCGGTCAGAAAAAGAGCAGGCGGAGCAGCGTACGAAAGCTGCCGAGGAGGCCTTGGTTGCGGTCCGTGCCGAGCTTGAATCCCAACGAGCTGAACTCGAGTCGTCACGCAAGGAATGCAATGATTTGTGCGACGAACTAAAAAATGGAGCGATGGAGTTCGGGACTCTTCGGGGTTGCATGGAGAAGTTCAGGCTACAGCTGGAGGCGCTACAAGCAGAGCTGCTTTCCTTGGGTCAGATTTTTGCTAAAGAAATTACCAGACTTGGGACTGTTACAGTGAGCTCTCCTCCGAAGAACCCGGCTTGGGCTGTCAAATATTTGAAGGAAGCCATCGGGACTTTCGTTGAGGGCTCTTTACGTTATGGATCGGATCACGCCGTCGGCCCATTTTCGCCATTTGACAAAGTTAAGGGCACTGGGTGCGCCCATTTTTCCAGCAGTTCCTTTCCAAGTGTGCCATACCCTTCGGCCTTCATCGCCAGCTCGTTCGACCGCAGCTCTCGCCAGGTTGTTCGAGATTTTTTGACAAGGTTCTGGCGATCTGGGGGTCCTGCTTTCTGCCGCGCTTTCATGGAGCACGCGAGGAGGCAGACTTCTTCGGTTCCTCCTCCGAGGACAGTAAGGCCCCCGCTGTCAAGCGAAGGTCTTCCAACAGTTGCAGTTCCTCAAGATCCCACAGATCTTGCAGATCCGAAGGGCAAAAAGCCAGCAGAGTAGAATAGTGGTAGTTTTAGGATTGTAACACTTTCGCTAATGTAATATATGATCTCATGTTTTCGAGCTATTTCTCATTTGGAATTGAACTTGTTTAACTTTATGTTATGTCATTATTATTTTACGTGCACGATACTTCTCCGTCTTATTGCGCTTTCCGACGCGTAGTATCGATACCGTAGTCGATAATTGCCAAGGTCCATAACCCCCAAAGATTATGTTTTCGGGTGCATGGCGCGAGTGCTCTTGTTCTCGCGCCAGCCCCTTGGCGCTTTTGAGAGCTATGTCGTTGCGGATACGATTTGGGTGTCTGGCGCGAGTGCTCTTGGCCTCGCGCCAGCCCCTTGGCGCTTTTGCGTGGTACATCCTCGCGAAAGCTCGTGGGTCTGCTGGCGATTCGGTTTGGGTGTGGCGCGAGTGCTTTGGCCTCGCGCCACCCTGGCGCTTTTATGGTACATCTCGCGAAGCTCGTGGGTCTGAAGGCGATTCGGTTTGGGTGTGGCGCGAGTGCTTTGGCCTCGCGCCAGCCCCTTGGCGCTTTTGCGCGTTACATCTTCGCGAAAGCTCGTGGCTCGCAAAGGATTCGATTTGGGTATCTGGCGCGAGTGCTCTTGGCCTCACGCCAGCCCCTTGGCGCTTTTGCGCGGTACATCCTCGTGAAAGCTCGTGGCCCGCGAAGGATTCGGTTTGGGTGTGGCGCGAGTGCTCTTGGCCTCGCGCCAGCCCCTTGGCGCTTTTGCGCGTTACATCTTCGCGAAAGCTCGTGGCCCGCGAAGGATTCGGTTTGGATGTGGCGCGAGTGCTCTTGGCCTCGCGCCAGCCCTCTAGTTTAGAGTGTCAGGACGGGAATACTCCTTTTCTTCATTTCAAATGAGATTACATCGTGAAGATTACATTCCAGAAGGATTTTTCCGGTCGCAATGGTTTCGCTGCGTCGAGCCTCGTTAAAACTCCTCAGAAACCCGCTTAGGGACAAAACCGAGTCGGAGAAAAGAGTACTCAGTGCTTTTACATTGTCTTATGGATAGTATTTAATCAGGTTCTTCGCATTCCAAGTGTTTGGGACTGAGGAGCCATCAAGGTTGGAGAGGTAGAACGACCCTTGTCTTGTTTGCTTAGTGACAATAAATGGTCCATCCCAAGTTGCCTCTAGTTTGGATGTCCGCTGTGGTATTTTCCGAAGGACCATGTCTCCTTCCTGGATCTCCCGTGGTCTCACGCGCTTGTTGTAGGTTTTGCACATTAGCTCATTATACTTTTCTAGGGCCTGCTTTGCCCCTAGCCTGTCTTCTTCGACGGTATCAATTGGTGGTTCCTCAGTAATGTTGGTTCCGCCTGTTATCACTCGAAGGGTCTTAGCTCGATCTCGGCGGTGTCACCGCCTCTTCGCCATACACCACCTGAAGGGGAATACCCGCTGGTCTCGTGGGTGTTGTATTAATTGCCCAAAGTGTCTTCTAACTCTTCCGCCATTTTCCTTTTGATTCATCCACTAACCTTGTTTTTAGAGATTTCATAATGTTTTGATTTGCCTGCTCCATCGCACCGCTCGGCTATGGTGTCCCACAGAGGCATAGCATACTTTAATGCCGAGGTCTTCACAAAATGACTTGAATTTTGATGAGATAAATTGTGATCCATTGTCACCACTATCTCCCGAGGTATGCCGAATCGGCATATCACATTTTTTCAAAAGAAATGTTGGGCCTTCGCAATTTATGTTCGCCAATGGTTCAGCTTCAACCCATTTGGTGAAGTAGTCAATTGCAACAATAATCCATTTGAACCCTCCCGAGGCCTCGCTTGAGTTCTCCCACAATATCGATTCCCCACTCGCGAAGGGCCACACCGGGATGATGGTCGCAAGTTTGTTATGAGCCTTCTACCGGTTTGTCATCCATTGACATCCTCGACATCTTTTACAAATTCTTCTGCGTCATTGTTGGCGTTGGCGAGATATCCCCATACGCAACACCTTTACTGCTAGAGCTCTTGGGTCAGGATGCGAACCGCAGACTCCTGCATGGGTTTCTGCCAGCGCCTCCTTGCCCTCTTCTTTAGAAACGCATCTCATCCATGGTGTGCCAACTCCTGACTTGTAGAGGAGGCCATCCATCATTATGTATGTCCTTGCTCGTTGTTTTGTTGTGTAGGCTTTTTTGCTATCCTCCGGTAGTTCTCCATCACGAAGGTACTTGACGATGACTGTTCGCCAATCTTCCTCTAAGGATCTTGCTATAAGCTGCACTTCGGGACATATTGATGCTCATGATACTGCTTCATAAAACACCCCCTCGGGTATTTTTGGTATTTTTGTGAAGTACGCCGCTGCTTTTGCCAGCTCGTCTGCTCTCATATTTTCTCCCCTTGGTATGGCTTTCACAGAGATTCACTCGAAATGCTTTTCCATTATTCTTACTGCTTCTAGATACTTTGCCATTTCGGCATCTTTAGCTTGAAAATCCTTTGTGATATGTCCTTCTATTAGCTTTGAGTCGGTGTAGATAACTAATTTTTTTTTGCCGAGGATTTCGCTCAAGAGCCAACAGAAGTCCTTCGTACTCCGCCGCGTTGTTTGTCGTTTTAAAATTTAGCCTTAGGGAATACTCTGTACTTTGTCGTTCTGGGTCAGTTACAATCGCCGATGCTCCAGCCCCTTCTGCTGTAAAGGAACCATCAGATTTAATGCATAACAAGGGAGATAATGCTGGTCCATCTACCAAAACTTTGGCTGACCATTCAGAGATGAAGTCGGCCAGTGCATGAGCTTTTATAGCTGTCCTCGGCTCAAAGGTGATGTCGAAGGGTGCTAGTTCAGCAGCCCATTTTGCTATTCTTGACGTGGCATCTTTGTTCTCGAAGATAGATTTAAGAGGGTATGCTGTGAGTACTTTTATCTTGAATTCTTGAAAGTAGTGCCGTAATTTTCTTGATGCCATAAGTAATGCATAAGCTATTTTCTCCAGCTCAATATAGTTTCTCCTCGCCCCTTGCAACGATTCCGATACGTAGTATACCGGCATTTGTCCTCCCTCGGCTTCATCCTTGACGAGGACTCGCGGCGATCAGAAGTGGCTTGCTGCTAGATATAAGGTTAGATGTGCTGCCCCTTCAGGCTAGCGAGTCTTGGTAATTGTTGGAGATGATCCTTCAGCTTCGCGAAGGTGTCTTGGCATTGCGGCCCCCACTCGAGGGGTGATGTCCCCTTAATTGTGTTGAAGAAGTGTTTGTGCTTTTCTGCAGCCTTCGGGAGAAATCTTCCGAGGGCTGCCAGCTTTCCCAGGAGGCTTTGTGCTTGTTTCTTGTTTTCTGGATCCTTCATGCATTGGATTGCATCTATCTTTTCTTTGTTAGCTTCTATCCCTCGGTGCGATACAAGGAATTCCAGCAACTTCCCGGTTTCCACCGCGAAGGCACATTTTGTCGGGTTTAATTTTATGCCTTCCGCTCTCAAGCTAGCGAAGGTTTCTTGAATGTCTTCGCAATGATCCCTTCTCATCTTGCTCTTGACGACAATGTCATCGACATATGCTTCCACGTTTCTTCCCATCTGTTTTGCAAGCACCTTCACAATGAGTCTTGCGAATGTTGCGCCTGCATTCCTTAGACCGAAGGGCATTCTTCGAAAGCAATATGTGCCGAAAGGCGTGATGAACGCCGTCTTCTCTTCATCTTCTTTTCTCATATACACTTGATGATAGCCTGAGAAGGCGTCCAGGAAACTCATTAGTTCACAACCCGCGGTTGTATCGACCAGCTGGTCGATTCTTGGCAAGGGAAAATCATCCTTCGGGCACGCCTTATTAAGGTTTGTGAAGTCGACACAGAGTCTCCAAGTGCCATTTGACTTCTTTACCATCACAACATTTGCGAGCCACTCCGGGTATGCCACTTCACGGATAACTTGAGCTTGACGCAATTTGTCCACTTCCTCCTTTGCTGCTTCTTGTTTGTCAAGCCCCATCTTCCTAAGTTTTTGTTTGATTGGTTTGGCATCCGTCTTCACATTCAGCGAATGTTCTATTGTTTCTCTGGGAACTCCCTTAGATTCTCCTGGCGCCCAAGCGAAGATGTCACTATTTTGCCGGAGCAAGTTGATGACTTTTTCTTCTTCTTCATTGGAAAGGGCAGTTCCGATAGACACTGTTTTCTCTGATTTTTCGAATAGTCGAATCTTCTTCGCTTAAACTCGCCCGACTGGGCTTATAACCCTTCGCCTATATTGGGAGTCAATCCTCTCAGAGTCCGGATTGGTTTAAGTTTCGTATGCCTTGGAGCTCATTCTTCCTTGCCGATTGTTGGCATCCTCGACAAGAATGACGCCTTCTACCGACATTTTCATGCGAGATAGTTGTGATGTATGATTGCCCCGAAGGTATTGATAATTCCTCTCCCGAAGATGGCATTATAGCTGTATTCCATATCAATGACATCAAAGCAGATGCTTTTTGTCACCTTCCTCTTGCCCTCGCGAAAAGTGACGGGTAAAGTTATTTGGCCGACGGCAGCCACAGGTTCCCCTCCAAATCCTATCAATGGCATGTTTGATGGTGTTAGCCTATCTTCGTGAATATTGAGCCGTTTGAACGCACTTAAAAAGATGATGTCCGCTGAACTTCCTCCATCAACCAAATCCTTTGACGCCATATTCAGCAATCTCTACCGTGATCACGAAGGGTCCTGATGGAAACTTCACGCCTTGGCGCCGCTTGTATCAATGTTATCAGCAGAGTCGAGTTGGTTTGCTTATCATCAAACGTGTGATACTGTGGATAAATTCTTTTCTTTTCCTGCTTGATGGAGATTCAACGAAGAGCCTCCGTGATGACGGATGACTCTTCGGTTTGGCTCTTCGACATTGTGAACCCTCTCGGGGACCTGCGGTATTGATTTCTGACGCCGGTCCCGCCTTCCTTGTCTTTTTCTCGTTCGGTAGTTTTTCGCTATGCCTTGATCGCCTCTACAGTCCTCGGTTGTATGGGAATAATTTTCCCCATGCACCGCATAGTACTTCTTTTCTTTAGTCTCCTGGTTGCCTTCTCGAAACCTGTCGTTCCTTTGATAATTTTCTCTTTGGTAATTGTCATTTCTTCGATCATCCCTTCTCGTGTTATCTCTTTGATTGTTGTACTCCTCTCTTCGGGGATTGTAATCTCTTCGAGGATGGTCCCCTCTTCCATTGTTATCACTGGATCTTCGCTCCTCAAACCGCTTGGGTTCAATGTTGCTTATTCTCTTGTTAGAATTATGATGTTTTTTGTTCTTCTCTGAGTTGCTCTCTTTGTGGTTATCACGGTCTTTGTTTGTATTAAGCTGGCCTTGTCTCCTCAAATTTTCCTCTTCTCCCTTTGCATATCCTTCAACTTCATCGTGAAGAAGCGCAGCTGATTGCGGGGGGTCCTGAGTTAGCTTGTGTAGAAGGGGTCTAGGTTGAAGACCTCTTCGGAATGCATTGATTACCGAAGAGTCAGAAACATCCCTTATCTGGCACCGCACAGCAGCAAATCTTTTATAGTAATCTCTCGTGCTTTCTTTCTTGCCTTGTTCCAAGGCAAATAGATCCCCTTCTACCATTCTTTGGATATAATTTCCTTGAAAATTGTTAGCGAAGGCATCTTTGAGTTGGTTCCATGAATGTATGGACCCTTGCGGCAATGAAGTGTACCAAGATAGTGCAGTGCCCTTCAAGGTTAACAGCAGACTCTTCGCCTTTATGTCATCATCTCCTCCTGCTGCTTCAACTGCTGTATCATATATATCCAGGAATTCGTTTGGATCTGTTTCACCTGAGAATTTGAACACACTTGGCATCTTGAATCCTTCGGACCATTTTTTGCCCCGAAGGTATGCGCTCAAAGGCCCTTCAGCAGCCTTTTTCGGCTGTGCCACCATTGCATTTCGCCGATGTTGCTCCTGGTTCTCTTCTGGGTATGGTACCCTCCGGGGTGCGTAATGTTGTTGGGGTTGCATTGTCACAAGCTCTCTTCGGAGCAAGTCGATTTGTTCCTCTAGCAGCCTTCTCCTGTCTCGCAGGATGGTTTCAGCAATTGTAGGGTCTTCGTGTTGATGCTCCTGCATGGGATAGGTGGGTGGGTTTTGCTGCATTCCCTCTTGAGCGACTCCACTGGGTCCAGGCTCGTTGAATCTCCCTCCGCCCACGTCCGGGGCATCTTGGCCCTGGTTTCTCCAGCCCTGCAAGTTGATGCCGGGAGCTCCTAGTGTGTTTCTGCCTGGTCCTTGCGCCGGCGCGCTCTCCTGCCGACGTTCAGCCGTTGGCGTAGTAGCGACCGCCCTTTGGGCCGCTCCCTCCATGGACTCGCCAGTGATGTCTCGCTCGCCATGGATTTGGCGCTTTGTCTCGCGTCGCCCATCATGCCACGACCGGTGGCTCGCCTCCAACAGCTGCGACACTCCTCCTGGGTCTAGCCATCACTGCAATCGCCCGCCGGTCCCCACAGACGGCACCAACTGTCGCCGGAAAATCCACCGACGGTGAGAATCGGCGCCCCTCCCCGGTGATGGAGAGGACGCCGAGAAAGAGGTGGTGCGAGAGCAGGGCGCTCAGTGAATAAACCAGTGCTAATGTGTAGGATCAGAATGCTTGCCTTCTTTCATTGATGAGCTTACTAATTTATACAACTTTAGGGCCAGGGTTTACATGCATGGGAAATACACAAAGTACCCTGACCCCTAGGGGAATACCCAGATTACCCTAAACTCTGGATCGTCGATCTTACAATCAATGGCTAGAATTGTTTTCTTACAATCCACGTTATCCTATTCCCTAATATGCCCTTGGGGGGCATACTCTGACAAAGTTATTGATTTGATTTGATCCGATTCGTTCTTGTCAGAAGCTGTCGCGAAGTCTTCGTCTTCCAACCTGAGACTTGCGAAAGATCATTCTCGGTCTTCCCGAAGAGTCCTCGTGAATTACTCGTCTAGGCACCCTTCGCCACCCTTCAATGAATATCCCGAGGACTCTCCTCACCTGAGATATACTCGGAATATTTTACTCTTCGCGTATGTCCATGCCTTTTCCCCACGGTCTGACTCGAAGCTTATCTTGGATAAGCTTCCTCAAGTTTCCCTTCGGGTAACACTTTTACGCGGAGAATCCTCACAACATCTTCGTGAACATCCACCCCTCCTAGAGATGGGTTGGCTGCTCCTACAACACGTGGCCATCCAACTTCTCCTCACTCCAAATCCAGCACTCATCCAGCGTACCAAACAAAAAAACAGGCTCATCCCATCCGCCCGAACCAAACAGACTGCTCGGATGGTCCCATCCCAGAAACACATGGACGGGATGGTCCTATCCACCCTTGTCCTCAAACCTAACGCACCCTTAATTCCAACAGACAATCGGCCAGCCAAGAGCACGATGGCATCCTTCACTAGAGCCACCCGCTTCCTCGTGCTCCTGCAGATCCATCTTCTTCGTCTCCGCGGTGATCATGAGCAGCTCCTTCTGCCATGGTGCCCGTGATGGCGGTTAGTCCTTCAAAACTGTCCCTTTTTACTCTCTTCTTCCTGTGCTGCTGCTGCTGCGATTATCATAGCATTTCTGAACTGATTTGTTCTAATTAAAGAGCTATGGCTGCTTGCATTTCCAGGGTACCTTCCCTACACCCCACTCAACCCTAGAGGTCGTCCTGCATGCATCGGCGAGTGCCCATCTCCTGGCCAACCCTACACGCGGCTCCATCAACCCCCCTATTACCATAGTCCCCCTGCTGCACAGAACGGAGAAACTAAACAGCCTTGATGCATGCCTGCCTCTGTCGGGATCATTCTCCTACTTAATTGGCTAACGTCGTACAATGTTATGCTAAGCCTCCAGAGTGGCCGACATTAGAAATAATTAATGCATGTTACCACAATAATATCGTCATAATAGGTAGTAATATCGTGTCGTGTACCTCCGTTAGGTTGGTTTGAATAAACCTGGAGACCTGGAGCTAGCTAGCTAATGCAAATGGTCCAAGGCATGCATGCTGGCCGCGGCCCTGAAACGAATGGTGTGTCGATGTAAAAGTTGAGTTCAGAATGGTGTGAGCGGTGAGCCTGGTACGAGGTGTTGCTATCAGCTACTCAACAAGCTGTAGCCCTTGTGGCCTATGCTCTCATTTGCCATTCCGTAAACATGAACATGTAAGCTTAAAATAAAATTAAAAGCTATGTCTGGAAATTTGTCTTTTTAGAACAAACGCTGTAGCACTTTGTAGTCATTTTTGTTAAACCTTTTAACGGTTCTCCTTAAATCTTCCAAAATTAGTTTTTTATAATTTTTTGAGCTCTCCAAGATCCCTATTGACAATCCACAACTTTTTCTAATTGATTAAGCTGAAAAGAACAAAAGCTGAAAAAAAAAACAAGGCCACACGATGCTCCATTAGTTCATTAGTTTCTGTACTTTGTACTTCTCCGGGACTCAAAAGGGCAACTAAGTTAGAAAAGGAAAAAAAAGTCATTTTTTGTCCGTCAACTATATGGTTATTGACACATTTTGGACTTTAAACTATAATACCAGGTAAAATGGGTCCCTCAAGATCAGGAGCAGCTCCGTCTGCCATGGGGCCGGCCACGGCGGCCGGTTTCTTCTTCTTCTTCTATACTATTGATCTGTTCTAATTTAAGAACTATGGCTGGTTGCATGTCCAGCGTTATTTCCCGGCGCTTTGAACCGTGACCGTCCTGCAGTGTGCATCGGAAGGTACGTATTGCCCAATCACCCCTATGACCGTGATACCACTCCCCAACAAAATGGAGAAATCCCACGTCCTTGATGCCTGCTTCTGTCTGAATCTTAATTTCTTCGTTAACAAAAAAAAGGTGGCAAACACTGACTGCACGAGTTTATGATGTAACTGCTGACTCCGGAGTACATGACTCTACTATCATTACATGATATATACTACAATGTTAACAGATAGACGAACACGACTCGTCTAGTTATGTCTGATTCTGAATAAAACTGGAGGCGCTGCTGCACTGTACCGTCATTGGAGATGCTTCTAAAACTTCGTCGAAGATTGTTTTTGAACCATCTCTATTTTTGTTTGTAATAACCAAATTATTAGAGACGGTTCCAAAAACCGTCTCGTCTCTCATAATTATTAAGAGACGATAAAACTAATAGATCGATTAACCGTCTATGATGACAGTAATAAGGCAAAAAAAAAAAAAAATTGCTCGCCCATGGCGGAGACCGGGGACGCCGTCGTGGACCTGTCTTTTAACTCGGTGATACTGGAAACTTCTTTCTTACATCAACCATAGTGCATATACCAAAAAGAAAATGAAAATAGAGTAAACAATATTGCTCACCACCAATCGAGATCTACTCATACTGACCGTGATCAACATGACTACATGAGTGATAGCCGATATGGTAGCCACCTCGAATCCTTCGACCTCCTGTGCCTTCTACATAGCCTGTTTGTGCTGCTCTGCCTGCTCCTCCTTGGACTCACTACAGCTGCGCCTCACCACGCTCCACCTGCTGCTCCTTATTAGCCCGCTCCTGATTCTTTTGCCGCGCTCGCCGTTGGCTGCTGCTTTTGCTGCTACCTGTCACCGCTAGCTGCTGCCTCCACCAACTCACCAAGCTCCGCCTCACCTTCCCATTCTGCCAAGGACCGCCGCCGCTCTAATACCATGTGGTATTTTGGAGATCTCTGGAACATCTCTTCCTATTGCTTCCTTGGATTTTTTTTTAAAAAATATTTTTTTTTATTCAAAATTACCAAATTACTCGTCGGAATTGTGAAATTACAAAAATATCCGTCTGTCGCCCTGGTTAGGGGCGATCGCCCATCATTCGGGCGATAGGTGCCTCCCCTCGAGACATCGACGCTGCTGCCATTGCCGTCGACAAAGGACCTATTGCCCAAATATGGGCGATCGCCCGATTAAAGGCTTATAGCAACACATTTATATTTAATTATAACTTCGTATACATTATGTATTATATGTTATCAATATGTTAATTACAATAGTTATAAGAAATGTGAAAATAAATATTATCAAGACATATGGCCTGTTATTTGGACTATTTAATCTTAAAAATATAATAGTATGGAAATAATGGATAAGTTTCAACAGAGGTTTTATATTAATAATTATTTGGGAAAATAAATAAATAGCTAGAAGAATAAATCGCCTCTGCTCAAGGCGAGATTTAATCATAAATATGCCGTTGAAGGTAAAGTGCTCTCGGAAATTTTATTATTAGGATTACAAGAAAGGTACTATCGAGTACAACGGGATATTTCCCTTGCCGTAGCATCAGGTCCAGCTTCCTTCGCGCGACGTGCCCTCTCGCGCTTTCTCTCCCTTTCAGCCTCTCGGGCCTCGGCAGCCTGACGTTCAGCATTGATGTGACCGGTGTCCACAGTTATTGATGTGACCGGTGTCAGGAGGTAATGTTGGTCAACAGGGCCCCGAAATTATTGATGTGACGGTGTCGGTAGTCTTGTTGCAAAGGCCGAAATTATTGATGTGACCGGTGTCGGTAGTCTTCACAGTGGCGATGCCCGCAATTATTGATGTGACCGGTGTCACGTGGTACTGTTGGTGGCAAGGCTCAAATTATTGACGGTGACCGGTGTCAGTTGGTGGCGATGCAAAGGCGCAATTATTGACGTGACGCGGCCGGGCGGTCTCACAGGAGGCAAAGGCTCAAATTATTGATGTGACCGGGCGGGAAAGCGATCAGTGGAATGCATCACAACAAGTGAGTGCACTCCTCGGCCTATATAATGGGAGGCGAGTTGGCGTCCCTCTCACTCCCACCTCACTCTCACTCTTACTCAGGTGTGTAAACTCCCTAGTAGGGTTGGCTTCAGAGGAGGGAGGCGAGTAGAGATAGAGACACCACCTCGTTCGGTATGGCTTCACGACCCACCCCGAACGGTTGATCCGACAAGCCCGTGGACGCCAAATGGTCTCGATCTCAAGCCCGCTCTACCAGCGGCGACACGCCTATTCGGACGAGAGCTAGCTATAACACGAGCCAACAATGATAAGAGACCCAAACTTCTACGAGGGATGGCCACGTGCGCATGGAGTGGACACGCTTGTACAAACTTTTGATCGGTTGTCGAAGGATGGATCGCCGACGTTTTACCGCTATGCGCAGCCCATTGTGAGTAACCATCCCGACAACGGCCAAGGGTTTAATACATTTTCCATCTCACAAAGTTATTTTCATTTCAAAATGTAGACCGATGATCGCGGCTTCACCAAATGGATGGACGACCCTTCCCAATGGCGCGTTCAGCTACATCGAACATCTTTACGCAAGAATCTCCCGCTTGAGGAGCGAGTTGACTTTGCTACTCGGGCCTACAACGATATACCCGTGTGGAACTGCTCCATGGATGGCACTAAACCAAGCGCCCCTATTACAATAGGGTTTATTTCATGTAATTTGCATCAAGTTTACGTGGATTAGTACCATGTAATGCGCCTCATATTTTCAATGTCAACGGAGCACCATCTTCATTTCGCTCATATTAGGATAATATTACAAACAAAAGCTAGAGGCGCGATGGATCGATGGATGAATGGGTGTAAATGTAACATTCACGAATAAGCACAGAGTTATAAAAGTTCTACAACATGGTGGTAAAGGCATTAAAAAGTGCAGTCTGTAAGAAGTCACTCATGGCGCCGCTCGATCCGTCCGTGGGTACGTGAATGGTGACGGAGGACTGACAGCCCTCCTAGGCCGCCTGCGCCCACGGGTAGAGAAGCCCTGCCGCGAGTCGGGTGTGTCCTGCACGGTGCTCCCGACACCGAGAGGGGCCGAGAACTCGGTCGACAGTGCGTACTCACGCCGAACGGTGCCTCCTCCTCGTCGTGGTAGTCTGCGTCCAAAACCGCCGTGGGGTCTAGGAGGGGGCGAGACGAAGAAGCCCCGCGCTTCCCCACCGCCCTCGACCGTGTGTGTGAGACGAAGAAGCCCCGCCTCCCCATCTGCCCCCACTGCTGCTGCGGCAGAGGCCACGAGGACTCGCCATAGCCAACGCCGGGCCGTGGGAGACCAAGGCACGAGGAGGTGCGGGACAGCCCACGAGGACGCAGCAGGAAGGGCAGTCTTGCCCACGCGACGTGGTCGCTGGTCGACGACGCTCCGCGCCATCGGTACCGGGCGAGGCGACGCACCGCCTCACCGTGTCGAGGATCCGCCGCCAAGCCGTCGGGGTCTCCGGGGGTCACTCGATGCCGCCGAGGCGTGCCACCATGGTGTCGACCTCCACCTCCACCGCCCCTAGCCGCTGGTCCCGTGGGTAATGCCGAGTCGATATGAGGTAATTACTATGTATAACACGCACCCATAGAGATTCGATTATGAGACTTACCGCTGGTAACCTCTCAGAACATCCGTGAAGGGTACGTGTCCGACACCGATGCCTCCTCAGGCGACATACGGTGCTGGTGTGTACCCCACCCGAAGGCGAGTCCGAGGCGCGAACCATGCCATGTACTCAGCGTACATGTCATGGTCGACGCTTCGGTCTCGGTGACTCTCTCTGAAAGTCGTCGCCCCATCAGACCGCCTATGGTGCATGCGATGGGCGAACGGAGTGCCCGCCGCAGCCCCCATCCGGGTCATCCTGCAATGTATAGAAGTCATCATGCAATGTATACAAGGGGAATTGACAGAACATATATTGGGTACAAAAGGCCGAACGAGGTCATGGGGCGTGCCTGTGAGCGCCACGTGACACAACGTGGCGAGGCGGCAACGAAAAGCTCGACAGCCGAATCGCCGCAAAGACTTCGGTGCGGCGAGTACTCCTCCACACACAGGTCGAAGACGAGGACCTTACGGGTCAGCCAGTACGCCTGGTCCCGCGTGCAAAGCGCGGAGATCCCGAAGGAGCTCAGATGCGGACGCCGTCTGACGCTACCAGGGTGTCCATCAGACGCCCTCGTCGGCCGAGGCCGCCGAACTCCCGAACGAACTCGGTACGACCTCCTCACCGCCGTGAGCGCATAACCGCCGCGACGATAATAAATATGGTGGATGTTAGAAATGTGCGTAAGTGGGGAATTACATACGAGGGCATACTGCCGCCGAACCCGAGAGTGGCCCATGGTGGGCCATCCATTGGGTGCTCGTCGTACATCATCTGTGGGTACGGCGCGCGTGTCAACAAAGCGAGCCTCCCGACGGAGAAGCGCCCCAGACCATTAATCGCAGCAGCGATGGGGCGCAACCCGACATCGCCGCGTCCCCGGTCACCCGAGAGACACAGCGTCGCCTGCGTACCTCAGACGTCGCCGCGAAAGCACGGCAGAGGCCCACCACCATTGCACCATCTGTTGGCATCGATAAAGTTAGACAGTCATCGTGGCAACACATTTAAACGGAATACGCACTCGGTAGTCCGGGGTGTCGGCGATCGATCGGGCGTATTTCGATCGGTGGCGGTCACCGTGTTCCCGTGGGAGGACGGAACATCACCCAACCAAACAAAGAAGAGCGGTACGCCTAGGTGGCGGGCCACGCCCTCGCCCTCGGCGTGCGGGTGGATCGGATCGACTGCAACATTTGGTACAATGGAATTAGCAACTTAGTGGCGAGGTGTGAAATTGCAATGATGGAGATACTAACTGTGAATCGAAGCGACCACGCGCCGCCGCCCGTGCCGCCACCGCTCGAGAGGGACGACGCCGCCGGGGTGTCGCCGCACTCGGCGAATCAGCCGACAATCAAGCTGCCGCCACGTGACAGGGACGTCGTGCGGCACAACTGCAGGGCCCGCACAGGGAAGCCCTAGGAGGTAAGACACGTCCTGCAGCGTGGGAGCCATCTCTCCACAGGCCAGGTGGAAAGTGTGTGTCTCCTGCCTCCACCGACGACGAGTGCGGCGGAGGGAACGGTCGCATTCAACCGTGGGGCGTGCTCGCCTCCTGCAGGCGAGGCTCGCTCCACCATTCTACAGAGCGGGAGCAAGCCTGCCGCGCGTAACCTGCATGTAGTAAGTACCGTCATGAAATTTTATATAGCATGTAAGTAAATGCATACGAAATAGAGGCGTTGGCGCCATCTTGTGGAACCCAACGGGTCAATCGCGAAGAAATTGCTTAAACACGCGTCGCGTGTGTCCCAGCTCTCGGTTCTCCACGGCGGACAACCTAGACCGGTGCGTCGCATCGACGGTCCGGTCAAGTAGCTCGGGGCAATCATCCCCAGCACGCCCACCTCTCGCCATCAGTGCCTACATGGTTAGAGAGAAAATACAACAAACTGCAATAATAATTATTTGTTTAAATGTTATAAAAGACAGCTGAAAACAAGGTTGAATTACAATACAAACTGGTTCATATTTAAGTACACGAAATACAGAAATACATTTGGTACAAATACATAAATTAAAATGACATTATCCCAAATTACAAGGTACATATAAAAATTGAAATAATCAGAGTCTCAAAGTCTCAAGTACATAATACAGATAGTAGTTCGTGGACAACCTAGTGTGTGCCACGACGAGATATCGACGGCCTAGCCTCCGATGATCCTTCGCCGCGACGAGCCGGACTCGTCCCATATCGTTCGAATCGTCGTGTCCTTCGACGCCAAATTTCGCTTCAACATCCGGATGTCGGTACCAGCGATGACCCGAGGGGGCTTCGTGAACGATCCATCCACTCGCACCAGACACCTCGTGATGCCATGTGTTGAAAACACTTTGCTTGTAGTAGTACCGCGAGATGTAAGGACGACATGATTGATGTGTATCTGCGGCGGCGCAATAATGTGAGAGCATGGCAAGTGCAGCAGCGATCGTGGCTTCGGCAGAGCACTCGCGATCGAGAGCTTCGGATTACGCACGATGGGACGCCCTCTCCGCTGGCACCTTCGCGATCGCGGTCACCACAAAGGCACGTGGTATCGCTGCTCCATGCCACTCTCCTGTCACGCGATGTGTCTGCGCTTTGCGTGTTTTGTTGGCCATGTACTTAGAAACAACCGCTGAGTAGAAACGATGATTGTCCGACATACATGCAAAGCAGATTTCATATATCGGTCAATGAAATATCTTTATGCACCTAGTAACACACCTTCCACTATACCCACCAAAGGAAGGCATCCGTGCCTTTCATAACCCGATTGTACACCTCCGCCAGTTCGTTGTCATTATTCCATAACGGCAACCGCCTCATCATGCAATGGACCATTTTTCCAACGGCTCATGTCGATCCAAATCAGAAAACTCCTTATGCTTGAACCCGCCTCACGCCAATGTTTGAATGCGCTCTGTGGAGCGCACACAAGGTCATGGGTCATCTCCTTCCTCGTAGTGGACCATAGGGTTCCTTGACTAACTAGCGGTATCCCTTGGATTCATGATTGCTTCTGGTTAGTTCATCCAAACTCCTCCACAAAGGCCTCGAACTTCCTCCGCCGGTTCTGCTTTGCATAGTCTCTTGAACATGTTCATAAGCTCTTTGTTCTTGAATTGACGGAAAAATTGGCACCCATGTGCCTCATGCACCACCGCTCTTTAGGTCCGCCACTTTGTCGCACCCACGACGTCGGACCCTTCTTGCATGTCCACAACGCTCTTAGCAACCCGGCATATGTCTCATGGATGATACAAACATCGTATGATTCTCGAACAACCGCCACTTGACTCTTTCAAGGAACCAAGACCGGTGCTCGTGTTTTCCCCCTCCACGGCGAATGCGACCGGAGAACACAGTTGTTTGCGCCCACCGCGATTCGAAGAATCGCCCTTGTATTTTCCTGTGAGGAATGTGCCATCCATGCAAATCACCGGGCGATGTTTTTAACGATTTATGCATGCGCCGAGGGCGGCAGCCCTCTGCAAGACATACTTGCGGGCACACATCGTCCGCGGGAACTCCGCAAGGTCGATGTATGTACCAGGATTCCTGTGTGTTATTGCCCTGAGCAAGTGTATAATATTCTCGTGGAAGCCTCATACGCCCCGAACCGTATCTGTAAAGCTATCTGCTTTTGCTCTCCATGCCGCAGCATAGCTAATCTTGTATCAAACCTCTCCTCCACTACCGTGATGATAGCTCGAGCTGCAGTGTGGATTGTCTACGATCCGACGGTAAAACACATTGGCCACCCAAGTAGACGACAGATTGCGGTGTTTCGCCTCGCTTCCTCCAGATTCACAATATGCCCCATCACAATGGAGCATTTCCATACTCCTTCCACTTCCCTTGTATGCATGCACCGCCATGGGCACGAATCAACTTCGACTTCACATCGTACTCCTTTTGCTAGACTTCACTACCTGAATTGCCGCCGCAAAGACATTGCCCAATACTTCACGCGTCCATCACAGCCTCCTTGTCCTTATATATGGCCCCTGCGTGACCTCGCTCTCATGATACTCCCATGCATCACTTCTCCTTCATTCACCGTTAGGTCTTCCAAATTATAATCGCACCACGCCCTAGGGACAGCACTTCACCAAGATTGTCTTCCTCGTCCGAGTCTTCGCATCGAACTTCCTCATCGCCTCCGTCCTCCTCCTCCATCAGTCAACTATGTCCTCCACCTCCTCCCTCGTCGGCCAGCCCTGCGCCTCAGAATCGCTCTCCTCGACGCACCATCCCTCGGCACCACCAATCTCGTGTCCCCGCCTCCGTGCTCCTCGTCCTCTTCATCACCGCATTCGGCATATTTCTCCACCTCTTCCGTATGACATTCCCCAACATCACGAACTTCCGACATCGATGGAGTTACCGGTAGCACTTTACCAAAGAACATCACGCCACCCCGCCTCTCGAAACCCAACATAGCTCTTCCATGATGATGTCGCATTAATGGGAATTAACTCTCCATAAAAACAATGTTGCGACGGCTTACTATCGTTCTAACCCGCAATTAACAATCGGGCATCTAAATTGAACATCCAAACATCCACTCCAACAATGCCCTCAGATGTCCTATCCCGCGGTCTAGATATGCCCGCACAACTCTTGAAAATGCCGACAAATCCACTCCATCCGCCTCGTGCTATCTCCCCATCTCCGTAAAATATTTGAAAATACAATTTCTCCGACATTCGCCTACAACGTCCTAATCGAGAAATATATCGCTTCTCTATCTAACAACATCATATACTACCATATAATTGTTACATTATCCTATGTCATTCATTTACTCCTCGTTATTTCTGCTATCTAATTTCTAAGCGTGCCTGACATATGTGGCTAGCCTACCATTTTTTTTAACATATTTTTCTAAAAGGAATAATTCACAAAAGGGATAATACAATATATAAACCGTATGACGATCGTACTACAAATTACTGATATAAATAAATAATTAAACTACTCAGTTTTTCTTACAGCATTACTACTATATATATATATCATTATTTTCTCCTAACCCTACAAAATGCATATCTACTACATTTTATTTCTACGTCACATTTTTCCAAAACTTAAACCGCACAAAGATATGGCTATCCTACCAGGTTTTCATCGTAATATTTACTTTTTACAACTATACAATACTACCACACTATATTTCTAAATATTGTCTATTAAATAATTTGCAAAAAAATTAAAAACTTACCTACACGAAAATGACGCCTCACCTATCTTCTATTTTCCTCCCTTTTTTCTTCTCCTCTTTCCCTCTCTTTTTTTCCTCTCCTCTCTTCTCCTCTCTTTTCTTTTCTCTCCTCTCCTCCTCCTCCCTGCTCTCGGTTGCTCTCTCGGCGATGGAAATGAAATGGCCAGGAGTGGGGAAGGGAAGAAGGCTGACCGAGAGATATAAAAGCCACCTATCGCCCCAACGCCGGGCGATCGCCCCATTATGGGGCGATAGGTTGCTGTTGCAACGGCCGGCGAATCTTCCCCCGCATGTAGCCACTAAACTTCCCCCGCATGTAGCCGTTAGTGGCGCCGTTGGGGGTACCTATCGCCCGAATGAAGGGCGATCGCCCCAAACCAGGGCGATCGACGGATATTTTTGTAATTTCACAATTCCGACGAGTAATTTTGTAATTTTAAATAAAAAAAAATATTTTTTAAAAAAAAATTCTTGCTTCCTTTGCTACACATATACATCATGTATGGGCCCTTGGGCTTGGGCTAGAACTTACACATCTAACACAGCCCAACAATCCGTAAGATTTCCTGTACGTTTTTATCTGGAAATACTAGCCTGTGTATGTGCCTGCAACTATTGGTCTATTGTTGGATGTGGATATCATGATCATATCATGAGACCCACTGTGCCAATTTTTTTTTTTTATCAATTTGTATTGTTTATGGAGCTCTGAAAAGCTCAATGATTACATGAAGATGTCTCAAGGACACTCCCTAGAGATCACGATGTCTCCAAAGTTCACACTTGGCAAGGGACACTTTTTTCAAGCCTTAGCTTGAAATAGCCTCTTCAACCTTCTTTTGTGTTTTTTTTTGTTGGAGGAACAAAATGAGGGGGAATTAACCATCTCCAACCATTATCTCTTTATTTTGTTCATTTTCCTATTCCTTCCCTGTATTTGTTTCCTTCATTTTCCACCATCTCCGAAGGGAATGCTATAGAGAAAGAAGAGAAAATTCCTTCCTTAAAGGATTGAAAAAGAAAATTCTTTTCAAAAGGGATGGTGAAGAGAATCTGTTGAAGCGTTGAAAAGAACGGAATTATCTTTCTAACAGGAATGGGAGGACGGATGGGAATCCTTTTGAGACGGTCTTATGTCATTGGTTTAGACAACATTGGACGGAGGAGAGCCATCTTCACACTGTGTTGTACAGCTGGGAGCCTGTGATGTGTGAAGGGGCCAAGAAACAACACCTTTCTGTACTTTGGGAGTATCAATTCCTCCGGAGAAGTACACCAGGTTTCTGGAAAGGAAAAATAATCATTGTGAATGTTATATTCTTGTTAGAACAATTTTTAAATTTTTACCAACCTAGATGTTCTGTTAGTTTAAGTTAACAAGTACAATTTTATGGACCTTTTTACCTATAAAATTTTCATTTTTGTATCCTGTTTTCGAATGATCCTGCTAGCACCTTGAAGCTAATAAATTATGTTTGTTGATTATCATCGTAGAACCAAACATGAGAACCTAATTCTCGCCTAATTCATATAGCTCTTCGGTGGCTCAATCTTTAGTGAAATCTGCACATAAATACTATTATCTGACAAGTGATTGACAAGAACTTGGAAACCAAGATTTGCATTAATCACTTTGCCAAGCTGTATCCCACAGAATCTGAAAAAAAAAATTAAAAGGAGAATTGCTGTGGGGCAATTGCCAAGATTGGTAAGTATGTCAAGAGTTGCATGGTCATGTATACTCATGTGAAAATTTTGTAATTCCATTCCCTAATGACAAATTTAGAGCGCAGAGTTAGCGCTGGTTGAGGAAGAACAAGTTCCACTTTGAAGTCACACCCTGAATTTTGCTTTCTACCAGCAGAAAAGGTTACCCTGAAAATTAATTCTCTGCTATGCAACAGGCATATGTAGCATGCATGTGCGTAGCTCTGTTTAGAGCTAGCCAAATGGGATAGGCCAGTGAGACAAACTGGACCGGCTCGCACTATTCACCGAACTGGACTAGCCTGGTTCGGTCAACCAATCCGAATTTGGACCAAGACCTTGCCTAGCAAGACCGGCCCGGTTCAGTTCGTATAGTGACGGCCCGACCGGCCCGACTCAGTTCGGTTCGGTTCGGTTCGGCCTGGTATTGTACCACACATATTAAATTAAATACATACATTTATATGTCTATTTCCTTATGATCTATAATTTATTTTTTATTTTATAATGCATAATTATTAAATATAATTATTTTCTTTATATATATAGGAATAATACATAAGGCTCTATGGAGCCTAGGCTCCATAATTCATTACCACTAGATGTGCTTTGAGATTCGTGTTGTTTGGTTATTATACTTTTATATACCAACTAAAGAAAATATTTGAGACATCAACCTCCGAAAAAAGTTGAGTTGAAATTCGGTTTGAACTATATTGAACTATACTTCAAATTAGTCTAAACTTTACTTCAAACTAGTTTAAACTAAGTTCGAATTTAATTTTTTAGAGTTTCATATCTGAAATACTTTTAGTGAATATATGAAGACATACACGTCAAACATCACGAATCTCAATGCACATCATAGGTTTTTGAATCATGTAGCCTATGCTCCATGGAGCTCCAAAGTGGCTTCCTATAAGGGTTGGCCCGGTTCGGCCTAGTTACTATACGAACCGTGCTTGGGTCAAGACCCTGTCATGTTGGCCCGTTAGACCCGGTTACAAACTGGGTCAAGCAGGCCTGAACCGGGCCAGCCTGATTCGGCCCGTTGGCCACCTCTAGCTCTGTTATCTCTTCTAAAATCTGAACCTCTGGTTCTTGTTATCCATTCTGATGAATTATAAATGCTCTATTATGCGTACTCACTGATGAGTTGACTGTTTAACATTCTCGAACAGGAAAGGAGATCAGTGCATGTACTGAAGATACATTGACTAATCTACCTACATTCAACAAACAGTAAACACTGATGTTTTCGGTGGCCCAAAATAGGCTGCCTTGTCTACTGAACTACCGAAGTTTTTCCTTCAATGATAGAAATACCAGAAGTTCTTGATGGTACATTATCAAACTTCTCAAATAAAAATCACAAACCAAAAAATGAAATTGGGATTGGTAGGCAAAATACTGGAACTAGTTTTTTGTTTGTATTAGCTGGGCACAATCACAGCATGCCAAACCATTGTTTTGATGACATTGAAACTGCAGCGTTCACCTTCTTTTATGTTGTCCCAGTAAAACCTTCTCCAATCTGGTCCATTTATGTAACCATTTGTGTTGGCAGCTTTCAAACTAATGGCCAGTATCTTGTGTAATTGTGTTTTTCAGTGTGATTATACACGCTTCTAGTACACTAACTGAAGAACAAAAGGTCCCTTTACAGGAATTACAGCCTCCATTTTCACCACAAATTGCAGAAGTTTTTGTGCGAGATGTTTATGAATCTTTTGATGAAAAAATAACCGTTACAAAAGTATTATTAGTCTTTGTAAACCCAAAAGAATGAAGGTTAATAGTTCATGACCAGTGAGTTCTCAAAACTCAGTCAATCCCCACAATCCCCACAGACGATGCTAGCTGTCGACGATTGGTAAATAAGTTCTCTGCCGAGCTTACTTGTTGATTGAGGGGTCAAACAACCCCTTTCTGCCAAAGGGTTTTTGTCGTAGATGCGTTGATTCACGAAGATGGGAACAATCTAAGAACATGGAGATTTATCCAACATCGAGCCTCTTAGGAAGAGATAGCAACCCTTTTTCAGCCGCACGGGTGCGTTTGTGTTATTGCGATAAGATCATAAAGACGGATCTCGATCTAGATGTCATGGGATGCCCCCTCCTATGGGAGGTATTTATAGTTCGGACATAATCCTAGTTCCATACGAACCAACAAACGCTCATGATAACTATGAATCCTACCATAATTATAGATATACCCTAAAGCAGGCTAACTTGCACTCTAAGAAATCCTGTAGAAAGAAAATCTCCGATTGCGGATATAGAAGGAGTTCGAAGTAGTTAAGTACTTGGACTCAGGCTGATTGTCTTGTCATATCCTTCATGGATTCACGGTTGTCTTATGTACTGGGCCCACGAGCAAGGATCCTCATTCCCTAGCATGCGGAATTAAAACCTGAGCATGGGCCCGTTAAGACCATCACTACTAGAGAAACAGCCTTCCATACCGCTTATCGCCCCAGAAGATACTGAACCGTATTAATAGTAGCATCATCCGGTTAGTAGTTCCAAGGCTTCAATCCCGATTCGTCATTCACATTAGTCCCGTTGGTAATACCAATCGATTGATGCTCCTCCCATGCAGCTAGTACAGCTCACCGGCATGGAAGCTCATCGATCTGGTTGGTATTACCAACCGATCGAAAAGGTTTTAGTCCCGTAGGTATTACTGAACCGACTAAAGCCTCATCTAAGGAATCTTTAAAAGGAATGCATATCCTAGTTATATCAGAACGTGTGGGTAGGTGAGTTGGTTAGAAGGGTGAGTGGGGAGTCACGAGATCACGGGTTCGAGTCCTGCAGAAGCCATATGTGCGCATTATATTTTTAAATATATTTCTAACATCTATCCCGGGTTGAGAGCAACCGGGACTGATGGCTCCATCCCATCAGTCCCGAATTGCCTATCCCGGTTCCAAAACCGGGATTGATGCTGGTTTGGAACCGGGATTGAAGGCTCAATCCGTGGTAGTGCATGCTGCCTTTTTCTTGTTATACTCCTTAGGCATATACTCCAAGGGCATGCATTATTTATTTTAGCTGTTAGGGTATTTTATCCAATCCCTGATAACCGCCAAGCCCTTAACGCAACTTCAACATAGCTAGCACAATATATATTACTGAAGGAGCAAAGTCTCCACCCTAAATGCCTCGCAAACTCTAGGTGAATTACAACATCCACAAGGAAAATGCACAACATAAAGCCCAGGGACCGAGGAAAACGCCAACACCAAATACTTGCTGCTAACGGTCCGAGCATCGTGACAATTCAAGAAACGTATATGAACCAAAACCGGGTTGAGAGCAACCGGGACTGATGGCTCCATCCCATCAGTCCCGAATTGCCTATCCCGGTTTCAAAACCGGGATTGATGCTGGTTTGGAACCGGGATTGAAGGCTCAATCCGTGGTAGTGCATGCTGCCTTTTCCTTGTTATACTCCTTAGGCATATACTCCAAGGGCATGCATTATTTATTTTAGCTGTTAGGGTATTTTATCCAATCCCTGATAACCGCCAAGCCCTTAACGCAACTTCAACATAGCTAGCACAATATATATTACTGAAGGAGCAAAGTCTCCACCCTAAATGCCTCGCAAACTCTAGGTGAATTACAACATCCACAAGGAAAATGCACAACATAAAGCCCAGGGACCGAGGAAAACGCCAACACCAAATACCTGCTGCTAACGGTCCGAGCATCGCGACAATTCAAGAAACGTATATGAACCAAAACGCTCGCAAGACATTCAACACCAAGCAAAGGAAACACAAGGCATTATCGCAAACGACTAGGGCCGTTCCTAACAATTTGGGAGCTCTAGGACGAGACATAAGTAGAGGCCCTATAATTACAAAGAATCACATAATATAATAATATTTTTTATATCAAGGTGTGATATGTTCCATACATCTAAAAATAAACATAGGGCTTTGGATAAGAAATTTTACTTGTAGAATGAGTGAATGACATGAACATAATAACAATTCAACAAAAATACCAAATTAGATGAACAAAAATTAGGGATTAGATCATTCAGATAAATATCACAATATGAAGAGCAGGGATTAAGGAACAAATCAACCGGGCACCGGCCTAGGTCAGATGAGGTCGTAGCTCGACTTGCCGCGGCACGCCTGGGACTCACTGTCGCCGTGTGGGCTTGCGGTGTCGCCTTGCCGGTGCCCGTCACCAAACTTCTGTGCGCTGGCCATGTATGCACTGCCAAGAGAGAGGCCGGAGGGCTACTGCAGACTGCACGATTAGGGAATGTGAGTGGGAACGTTGAGATTGGGGAGACCAAGAAGTAGTTGAGAAAATCAGTCGTTTTCCATTAATCATGATGGCCTTGGGAAGAAAATTAATACTAATTTCGGATCAGATTCAGATTAGAAAAGAAAAGGGGAGAGGAGCTAAGGAGGAGAGGTGCTAAGCTTTGAGGAATGGGAGTCAGGTTGGGAGTTAGGACTCAGCAGTCAGGAGAGAGGATAGTACGCAACGTTAGGGATGGTAGTGGGTACCGGTATGGGTAAATACCCACGGATATTTACCCATCGGGCATGGGTATGATGAGATTTCATACCTGCGGGCACGAGTATGGGTATGGTTCGGTACTCGCGGGTATAATTTGGCGGGTATAGGTTTTAGGTATCCATACCCGTTATCCGTTACCCACGAGCTGACATGTGGATCATTTACTCAGTGTCTCAGTTCTCATCTTAATCCTTCCCCAAATCCCTTATCTGGAGCCCGACGCCAACAGTCCACCCCACGCATCCCGCAGCCCCGCTCCACCGAGTCCCCAATGTGGCGGCGCCAAACCTCACCATGCACACATGGGGTCGCCGTCCACCACGTCTCAGTAGTCAGAAGGCTCGGGGAGTCGCCCTCCACCACGTCGCCGTGCGCCGCCGTCTCCACCACACATCTATCCCTAACCCTAACACTACCAGTGTCGTCCACCTTTTCTAGCTATGTACGACGCCATCCCTCTGGCTTGAACAATGACGGCCGCTATTCTTGCTCTCTTCGCTACCCCTCGGGTAATATCCCCTCACCCTCCTCGTGCTAGAGACGTGTTTCTTCCTCTCCTCTTCTTAATCTGATGGGTCTCGGCCATGATAGGGAAGGTAGATCTGGTTGCAAGGGGATTGACGACGTTGATTGGGGCATGGCTACCAGCGGATTGATACGCACTTGCCCCAGGTGTTGTTCCATCTCTTTCCTCTACTTAGGCGCACCTCCATGGCCAGAATCTCCAGCCTCTCCTCCAGTCGATGGAAGACGATGCAATGCTATGTGCGGGTAGGCGGGTACCCGTCGGGTTTCGGGTACCTGATGGGTACGGGTATAGGTATGGTTTTCTGGCGTGGGTACGGGTCTGCGACACTACTATCCATGCTTGATCCGCCCGATTGCCATCTCTATGCAGCGCTGCCTATTAGTACCTAGGCCAAACGAGGAAAGGGGCCCCTGTTTCCTGGGGCTCTAGGCGGTTGCCCCTTTCGTCCACCCCAGGAACAGCCCTGCAATCGAGAGACAAGCCGGAAGATCCGTTGGATTCAACATATAAAAGTATACAAAAGAGTTTGGGACCATCAAGCGGAGAAGTACACAAAAAATAAGGAAAAAGAAAGGCTATTCGGCGGCAGGCCCTTTTTCCTTCACGCGCGCCGTCTCTTCCGCCTCCATTTTCTTGTCCGCCTCGCGCCAGAGCCTAACACGGGCCAATAGTCCATGGCTCGTCCAGAAGTCACAGTTAAAGCGAAGCGCCGACTTCTACACCATCGGCGAGGCAAACCCCAGGCGTTGGAGATCAGCGAAGGAAGGGTTCCCAGCACCAAGCCTGTTGACATGCGAGCAGCCCGATGCTTCCAATAGCATCAAAGCGCTCATGCATGCAGCCAATCTGTGTGCATTGGCCTCCAAAGTTGAGGGCCGCCGACCCTAGGCTCGCCGCAGCACCCTTCGGAAACTATAGGGGCTGTTTGGTTGTCTGCATACACAAAGATTTGCATCTACAAATATAGAATTTTGTTTTTTTTTATGTTTGGTTGCCTACATCTAGTATTGAGCCTGGCTCTCTGGATGCAAGATTCTCCATGCAGAGCAGCTCGGAGATACGGAGAAAATGGGCGATCTCGGATGCGGCAGCATGGCGATCTCGTGTTACTGCAAGCAAGGGCCACTTTGTCACCACAATAGCAAACCATGCCACTACTACATATTTAAACTTCATAAGTGGTTCGTAAAGCCTCTAGAAGCGGTGGTGTCTAAAAAGGTAAAGAATGTTGGGGTATGTGGGATTCGAACCAGGTCCTCACCCTCCTCATGACCCACGCCTCATTCAGCTAGCCAACCCACCCACGCGCTCTCTCTGATGAGATAAGGCAAGCTTTTCTTTTAACAATTCGAAAAATGGGTCTCTAACAGCGGTTCGTAATACGAACCCTACTAAAGCTCCTCTAGAAGCGGTTAAGAATCTGAACCCCTTCATTGCTTTGAGCTTTAGAAGGGTTCGTGTCCCAATTCTTCTTTAGAGGTCTTGAGCTTTTCAAGGGTTCATAACATAAACCCTTCTATTGTTTGGACTTTAAAAGCGTCAGATATGAACCACTTCTAGAAGGGCTTTTGGTGGAGCTATTGAGCGCTTTGTCTTCTGTTATTAAGCGGTCTTGTCGAACCGCCATGTGATATATCATTTGTAAAGGGGCTGATTTTCTAGAAGAGTGTATGTGGTGCCACGTGGGTATTTAAGTTTTCTTTTTTGTTTATATCTTTTGATTAGCATCTCTGATTACTGAACCGATTTCAAAAATGGGTTCTGACATTTTTTTCGAATAAAACTAGACCACACTTGCTATATAAATTTCAAAATACTTAGCTATTAAACATTCAATCAAACACCGTCTCTACATCTGTGCATCTTGTATCCTATCAGACTGGCTAAGTCGAACGGGCCAACCTCATGAGAGAAGGCAACCAAACAGCTCCTTTGTAGACTCAGCGTGGTTTTCGGGCCGCGCAGGAGGAACGTCTACGAGGTAGCTGGCCCAGCAAGGCATCGCTAGCCTCGTTGATCTCAGCGACCATCTTAAATGAAGCTGCAGCCCGAAGCTCGCTTCGCTCGCCGTCAGCCGCATGCGTCCGGGCATCCGCGCACGCGATGTCGCGATCCTTCAAGGGAGACGACTTGACCCTTCATTTTCTCACCTGGTACTGATAGTATCAGTACCGGTTGGAGGCCACAAGTGACTTTAGCCCGTGCGTCACCGAAGCCGCAGTCAGTACCGGTTGGAAGCACTAACTGGTCTCGATAAGGCTTGCTTCGATCGGTTGGTTCTCTCCAACCGATCTTGCGAAAAACGTGGTTTTAGCCCGTACATCACCGAAGGCCTGTCGATCTGGGTTGGAGATACTAATCGCTATCGATAAAGTTGTTGATCGATCGATTGGTTCCTCCAACCGTCTTGAAAGACCACCAATGAGCTATATATAATATATATATGCTTGTGAGGTAATATATATTACATATGTGTCTGTGTGTGTTAAGTCTAATATTATATATATATATGTGTGTGCTAAGTCACAATTAATTAAAGCACAATTAACTGATAATTAAATCATAGAACTTTTATTAACAACTTTAATTACAACTATTAGATATCACAATACATCAATCATGCCTATATATAGTACACATATATAGTTCACATAACATTCATTACAACTTTAATTAGAGAATGTTCAACGTGATCTTTTATGTGCATCGCTCTTGGTAGCCGTAGATGTCGACCCCGACAGTTCACCGGTCTTTATCAAAGGGCCCCACCTATTTGCTGCTGGATCGTGAAACTCGCCTCTTGTATTTACGACCTCATCGAAAATCCAGCCGACGAGTTGTTCTTGGATTGCTCTCACTTTTGCTAGTGAGAAATCGAACGAACCTTGCAAGTCGCTAGCACATCCGGTCAGGATGTGCATAGTATGGCACACATAGTAGCCGCATAAATTGGTGCCTGACGGCTGACGCCAGATCTATGGTGAAAAAAGCTAACAGCGTGAAATGGATGGATGGAAATGAAGTTAACTAACTCAAAAGCTACCATGATGGCATACATACTCGAGAGGTAAGTGTAATATCGAATTCCTGATTGAATTCGCCCACAATTTCAGTACGGAACCGTGCGATTGCACTACACACGTGATTGCAAATTGAACATGATTAGAATTTGTTTAAAATGGAGTAGAACGAGCACAATAATGGAAAGAACAAGAATACCGGTTGAGCATGTCGATCAAGTTTTGGTACTTTTCAACTGGTCTCCTTAGCGAGTCTATAACTTTGATCATGCTACGATCTAGCTCGATAATGAGAAGAATCCAATGAAAGCTGTACATATATATGGCAACATAGGCAACTAATTAGTTCTAACATCGTGTTGTGGAAAAAGATTAGAACGAGGCGGTATGAAAACACTTACTCAAAGTTATAGGGTAAAAGTATCTTTGAATGATATTTTTGACCTATTAGCTCCTTGTATATGCTGGTCTCTGTATCGGCAGGGGATAGTTGAACATTTGTCTCATTGATAACTAAAGGGTCAACGAAGCCTATGTTGACAGTAGAATCCCTTTTGCATCTTTGTATCTCTATTCTACATAAGAAGAAATTAGTTAGGCTTACAAGTTAGTATAGTGCAAGGGCTCGCACGGTGGATTTTTGCAATTAAATAAGACACTTACAGAGTCCAGCAACTCAACATGGACACGTCGATGGAGCCTGACTGGTATAGCTCATACATTACTAGCCATTGGACATCAAATTCACTGTCGTCGTGAAAAAAAATATTCTTCCTTGTACTTGACGGCAAATAACGCTAGACCATGCTTGAACGCATCTAGGTACCATTCATGGAATTGGCGCATTCTAGTTGTTAGGTGGCCAAGCTTCTCACGCCGGACTAAGGAAACGCCCGGTGTAAATTGCCATCTGACTTGTGCAGCTTCAATCTGCATGTCGCCTAATATTTGATCTGGGTGTAGACCAGTTTCTTCGATGAATTTTTGTATCTCCTTGGCCTTCTGATCAGCTGATGACGTCGTCTCCTTTGATGTATTTTTCTTGGACCTTTCCTTGACTAATGTGCGCTCGTAGGCAGATACACGAGGTTTTTCCTTTTTGTCCTTCAAAATTTTCACTGCTCTCAAGGCTTTTAGAAATTCTTCCATTCTAGGCTGAACCTTCTTCTCTGGTGACTTGGGTTTAAAAAATTTAGTGACCTCGGCTCTGACTACCTTCTCGGTCTCCTCCTCCGTCATATCGTACGCCCGCTTTGGAAGTGCAGCCAGCTTCTTGGGTTGGGTGGACCTCGTCCTCTTGCGAGCTGCTGGGCGAGCTGGCTTGCTTGTCTTGGGCGACGATGTTGGAGTTGGAGTTTCGCGTGCGGGGCTCGGTGCAGGAGACGGGCTTCTTCTGGGAGGCATCTCCTTTGGTGACGATGGAGGTGATGACGGACCGCTTATGTGTGCCGGAGGTGATGAAGGTGTTGGAGAGGACACGTCCATGTGATCTCGAAAAATGATGCCCAGTTCTGTAGTAGTGATAAGGTACATGCATTGTAATCAACGATGATCGAAGTAAAATGAAAGTAATCCAATTACACAGCATGGTAAAGATATAATCAAGGAGGAACATGAAGAGTCACTTCAGAAACCAGTTCAGCAACCCTTATACATATGTAAAGCCTGCTGTTGCTGACGAACGATAGTTGCACGTACGTACAGGTATAGGAACAATCATACGTACAATCCCATCTCACTAATTAATTATGTATTATTAGTGGCGTAATAATTGACCAGCTGGCCCCTCTGCGTGTCATTCGTGGCCATGTGAAGATCGGTCCCTAGCTCGTCGGTTACCTAGCTCGCCTTATCACGGGTCGTTCGTGGCTCTCTTGTCATTCGTGGCCATGCTTCTCTCACTCTCTCTGCTGGTGCTGCCTGGAGTCTGGTGAACCCGTGTTGTCGTGAGACAGTGCAATGTTGGGTGTCGTGTAGTGGGCGAACCAGAGCTCTTGACACATGGAGCTCACAACGCAGTGACACCACAGGATCATTCGAATTTGTCACCGCCCAGCTCACGCATGGGCCGGCATGGAGGTAGCTGAGAGTGGCGAGCGGCGACGTACTGCTTGCTACAAGCGTGGAGCTGCAAAATACTGTTTATTTAACTTTCTAGATATAGAATCTTTGATGAAGAGAAGAAATATTTAAGAATGTAATGTAAAGTATGAAGGGTTTAAGAGAAAAAATAGAATTTGTAGGAAACAGTGTTATATATGTACATGTGTACCAGTGTTCACATATATAGTACAGATACAGCAGCTCGCCAGCTAGCGCACATGAGAGGGGAAGTAGCTCGATCGAAATGTAGCAGTAGTACGTACGTAGTAGTAACTAATAAACCAGTAGCTGGCTAGGGTACAAAGACATGCATGCAAATATATGTGCAACAAGCATGGTAGCGGTGTACTTCATTTGGTTGGCAAGTTCGTTTCTAGCTGATCTTAGCTTGTAAAAGAAATCATTACGGGAATCGCAGGGTTTCTCGATGGCCCAAGCCATTGATAGAGGTTAAGAAACCATCGAGATCAATTACTCCCGATGGCCAGCCATTGACAAATGCCCATCAATTAACAGTAATCGAGAGAGACCATCTGTATCGATGAAACAGCCATCGATAGCTCCTTTCTCTAAGGCTAACCACACAACCGTCAAGCGAAGTCGAGAGACGGGTGGTTGGCTGTCAAATGGCTCCGTCTCCCTCTCTCTCGATGGCCTAGAGGCAGTCGAGAGAGGCAAATCCCACGAGAACTAGGGCCACCTCTCTCGACTGCCGCGTGGTCACACAGCGGTCGAGAGAGGGAACCCTAGGATATCGCTGGGCCTACCTTGCTCGACGGCAGGCCCATGGCCATCGAGAGAGCTTGGGTCCAATAGGGTTTCCTAGACCTCTCTTTCTCGACGGCCTAGGCCTGGCTGTCAAGAATAAGTGAATTCCATGAAAAAAAGAGCTACTGAAATGGCTAAAAAAAAATCAGAATTTAGCGGCAATTGCTAGGGGCAGCAGCAGCTGCACCTGCAAATCCAAAACAAGCCCAGATAATTCATAATTCTCTCGAATTGCACACATATTCATCCACAATCATAATTTGAAGCAAAAACAAACAATATATCACAAATATACCAAAACATGTCCTTCCATCCATCTAAAAACCAAAACATGTACACATATCCATCCATCCATTCATCCACAAACCAAAACAGGTCTTGGAAGCCGGCGAGTGGTCGTCCCTTAGGAAGCCGGAGACAAAGTCCATCGGCTGGCTCTCGGACACGTCGTATGCCTCCTGTGAGTCGTCGCGCCGAGCCGGAGCTAGAGCGGCCAATCCCGAAGCATCACTATGCGGCGGATTGCTCGACGAGGCCGACACATTCGCGACACCTTAGGTAAAGACTTGTAGAGTCGAAAGAAACAAAACAAGGTGTCATAGTCACTTACCCCAGCAAGTCTCGACGCCGCCTCCAATGCGAGGATCCTGGATATCATCTCTTCCTGTGCCCTCATCTACTCCTCCTCGTGTTGCTGCCGCTCCTGCTCTGTGCTCAGGCTAGCCTGCAGCACCTCTATCATCTGCTGCTGCTCCCTCAACCTATCCTTGTTTTCCCTATGGACCCGAGACTTAAACTCGCGCTGGCTCTCAGTAGGGCCCTAAGAGGCCCGGACCTCAGGTATATAATCCTGCAACCTACAATTAAGGTTAAGAACCATGATCAGTTTTTGAAATCAATGGTTTCAAACAAATGACACGTTAGATAGTAATTAGCTCACCTGAGGTGGTCCCCTCCTCTCGCCAGCCTGTTGGGGAACGGGTAGGCTACGCTAGCACAAATCAAAAATTTTCTACCACGAATACCCAAAATCACATGCAAGTAGGAGATCATGCATCGTTACCCTTGATGCGCAGAGGCAGCGAAAGCAGAGTCGCACGCGTCGAGGAAGTACTTATACACACCAAACACCTCCTCTTCGCTGGTCGTCGAGCATCCCGGAGCAACACCGAGTAGCGCGTGGTCGTACCTGAGAGCCATGAGATCACCGTGTTCATCGTCGTCGGAGATTCCACCGACCAGCGCGTCCATGTGTGGCAGCGCCTTTAATGGTATCCACACGTTTGGGGAAGGAACGCCGTGCGGGGTGTGCTACCACCTCACCATGCGACTAGGATTTCTAGCGAGCGGGATGGGCGTTCGGGGAAGGAACGCCATGCGAGGTGTGCTAGCACCTCACCTTCGTTGAACTTTTTCTAAAAGTTCTAAGAGATTATAAAAAGAATACACTGCAAAAGACAACACATTTGACTTTTTAATTCAGAGATAAGTACATAGATAAGGACATAAGCGAAAGAGAACAAACCCTAATCCACACGATAATAACTTTTTTTGTAACATCGGGTACATATGCAGTGTAATCAACGATGATCGAAGTAAAATGAAAGTAATCCAATTACACAACATGGTAAAGATCAAGGGCCGGGGAAGTTGAAGAGTCACTTCAGAAACCAGTTCACCAACCCTTCTACATATGTAAAGCCTGCTGTTGCTGACGAACAATAGTTGCACGTACGTACAGGTACAGGAACATTAGCTAGTGACCTGGAGTTGTCATAATCATACGTACAATCCCATCTCAATAATTATGTATTATTAGTGGCGTAATAATTGACCAGCTGGCCCCTCTGCGTGTTATTCGTGGCCATGTGAAGATCGGTCCCTAGCTCGTCGGTTACCTAGCTCTCTTTATCACTCTTGTCCTTAGCTTCTCTCACTGTCTCTGCTGGTGCTGCCTGGAGTTTGGTGAACCCGTGTTGTCGTGAGACAGTGCAACGTTGGGTGTCGTGTAGTGGGCGATCCAGAGCTCTTGACACATGGAGCTCACAACGCAGTGACACCACAGGATCATTCGAGTGTCACCGCTCAGCTCACGCATGGGCCGGCATGGAGCTGAGCTAGCTGAGAGTGGCGAGCGGCGACTGCTTGCTATACTGCCTCCAAGCGTGGAGCTGCAAAATACTGTTCATTTAATTTTCTAGATATAGAACCTTTGATGAAGAGAAGAAATCTTCAAGAATATAATGTAAAGTATGAAGGGTTTAAGAGAAAAAAAATAGAATTTATAGAGAATAGTGTTATATATGTGCATGTGTACCAGTGTTCACATATATAGTATAGATACAGCAGCTCGCCAACTAGCGTACACGAGGGGGGAAGTAGATCGATCGAAATGTAGCAGTAGTACGTACGTAGTAGTAACTAATAAACCAGTAGCTGGCTAGGGTACAAAGACATGCATGCAATTATATGTGCAACAAGCATGGTAGCGGTGTACTTCATTTGGTTGGCAAGTTTGTTTCTAGCTGATCTTAGCTTGTAAAAAAAATCACTACAAGAATCACAGGGTTTCTTGATGGCCCAAGCCGTCGATAGAGGTCAAGAAACCGTCGAGATCAATTACTCCCAATGGCCGGCCATCGACAAATGCCCATCAATAAAAATTAGTCGAGAGAGACTGTCTGTATCCACAAAACAGCCGTCGATAGCTCCTTTCTCGAAGGCTAACCACACAGCCGTCGAGTGAGGTCGAGAGACGGGTGGTTGGCTTTCAAACGGCTCCATCTCCCTCTCTCGATGGCCTAGCTAGAGGCAGTCGAGAGAGACAACTCCCACGAGAACTGGGGCTACCTCTCTCGATGGCCACGTGGTCTTAGAGCCGTCGAGAGAGGGAACCTCAGGATATTGCTGGGCCTACCTCTCCCAACGGCGGGCCCATGGCCGTCGAGAGAGCTTGGGTCCAATAGGGTTTTCTAGACCCCTCTTTCTCGACGCCCTAGGCCTAGCTGTCAAGAATAAGTGAATTCCAGCAAAAAAAAAAGAGCGACTAAAATGGCCAAAAAAATCAGAATTTAGCGGCTACTGCTGGGGGCAGCAATAGCTGCACCAACAAACCCAAAACAAGCCCACATAATGCTTAATTCCCTCGAATTGCACACATATTCATCCACAATCATAATTTGAAGCAAAAACAAACAATATATCACAAATATACCAAAACATGTCCTTTCATCCATCTAGAGACCAAAACATGCACACATATCCATCCGTCCATTCATCCACAAACCAAAACCGGTGTAGGAAGCTGGCGAGTGATCATCCCTCTGGAAGCCGGAGACGAAGTCCATCGGCTGGCTCTCGGACACATCGTATGCCTCCTGTGAGTCGTCGCGCCAAGCCGGAGCTAGAGCGGCCAATCCCGAATCAGCGCTAGGCGGCGGATTGTTCGACGTGGCCGACACATTCGACACATTAGGTAAAGACTTGTAGAGTCGAAAGAAACGAAATAAGGTGGTCGTAGTCACTTAACCCAGCAAGTCTCAACGCCGCCTCCAATGCGAGGATCCTCGATATCATCTCTTCCTGTGCCCGCCTCTGCTCCTCCTCGCGTTGCCGCCGCTCCTGCTCTGTCCTAAGGCTCACCTGCAGCACCTCTATGTCGTGCACCCCGGTATTTCTACCGGCTTGAATGGCCGAATACTAGTCTTAGAAGATCATCGCTAGTATTGCACTCAAGGACAATTTAGAATATCATCGCAGGCATTACAATAACTAGAAAATTAATAGTTTACATAGCATAAATAATCATCCGGTTGACATAGACATTCACATAGTCTTACACAGGACATAAATCAATAGCATAAGAACATAGTTGAAGACTTCAAATGCGATGATACTCCGAGGTTGATCCGGAACGTGTAGCTAATCACCTTGAGTTGGACCCTCCTAGTGACAACTGGCACTGACGTCGAGATCTTCTCCTGATCAAATAATCTGTGATCCATATAATGAGTACACGGCTACCCAGCAAGCAGTCCTTAATAAATGAATGCAGGAACAAAGGATGGGGTTGGTTATTTTGCTAAAACAACACCTATCTACTTGTTTATTCTTTTTATTTCATTGAACACTTTCTAACACAAGAGCATAGCTAAAGGACGACTAACCGGCTTAACACACGATGAGCGTAGCCATAGAAACGGCTAACCAGCTCCAAAGAGAGGCACTCCCTGTCTACAGTACCATCAAGTTAATTAATTAAAACACATGGGACTACCTTGTGTCAAACTCCTTTCCCCTGCCCATAACCGCGGGCACAGCTACCATGATAGTTTTAACTCTGTAGAGTGTGTACACGCTCCCCACAAGCCCTGTCTCATCCCAAAGAGAGAAACAGTACAAAATCGTTCACTGCTTTCACCTGCCCCTTAGTGTACTCTTTCTTTTGGTTCCGCGCCCCATACGCTACGCTTCGACCAGGCCGACAATCATGCGCATCTCCTTCAGCCGGACCTGATAGCGCACCGCATGAGGTTAGCCCCCATTTAAGCCATTCAGAACCGGTGATAGCTAGTCACATCCATCCATTACGAGTACACCGAAAACTAGGTTTCCACAGCTAACAAGTTAGGGCCAGAAGGCACGAGTGGCTGTACGGTTCAGGTTCGGTATGGTAGTCACAAGTGTACGGTCCTTATATGACAGAGAAAACCTGCACATCACAACCTCAAGCCCAGACCCGCCTCTTCTGGGTCTCCTCAAATCAACATACACCACGTTGATTTTAGTTGATTAGGTTTACCAAAACAAGACCACGAAGCCACGGCTTCATGGATACAGATTTAATAATGAGTGAAACCTAACAACTACCAACCCAGAAGCAAGGCTAAGCATCTACGCAAAGGATAGGCTAGGAAAAATATAACCAATGGGCTATGAATGGCAGGCTAGTTCATATTAATAAAGGACTAAGATGAAATGGGGATAAAATAGAACATATGATGATAATTCAAGCATGCAATTAAATAAAGATGAAATAAAGGAATTTTAGCAAACTATGAATTTAATATGAATCTAGCTTGCCTTCAAAGAAGTCTGGATATTGTTGTCCTCCTTCGAAGGGCTTCGGGGCAACTCCCGTAAAATAAGTACACGCTGGATCTACATGAAAACAAAATAAAATAGAAATAAATAACAAACACAGAGAAAATAATGTGATAAAAATATATAAAAATATTGGGATTATTTGTGATTTTTAGGCTCTGGAATCATCTAAATCGGAGTTCGGATGCTCCCTGAACAATTCGAGAAAGTTTCGGGAGAAAAAGAAAAGCTAGAAATAAATAGACCCGGTTAACTGTGGGTCAACCGATGGAAAACAAAGGGAAAACTGGCTCGAGCAGCGCGGCGGGCGGGGTTCGGCGGTCCAACGCGCGCGACAAACCCGAAGGCGACGCGTGGCGGGCTTTGATTAGGCGCGCGTTGTGCGAGCGGCGGGACACGTGGCGGTGGTGGTTGGCCGTGGCGTCTTCTGCGAGGACAGCGGCGGGGGTGACAATGCGGGGGTGTACGTGGCGGTGGTGTCGGCTCGGCGTGGCAACGCTCCACGCACGCAGCGCGAGAGACATCATGCGGCGGCGATGGATGAAGGCGTGGCGGCATCGCGACGCTGGTCGAGCGACAAGGAGTCAACACCGGCGCGGAAAGTGGGGCGATGGTGTGGCAGCGGCGGGCGTCTCGCTGGCGACGCCTACTCTGGTGAACTTTCGGTGGCGTGCAGCTCCTCTAATTATTGGCCAAAATAGGGCTTCCATATATCCAAATTGATCGTCTTGACGAGACCTACAATGTGTTGGTTTTAGATCTAGGGTTTGGGCACTAGAATAAGAGGGGCACCTCGGTTTTTGCTTCGGGGGCTAGGGTTTTGGTGGCTAGGGCTCCAATTTTGAGGCTCCGACCTTGGGGCTGAGGAAGGGGGTCTAGGGGGGTATTTATAGGGGGTGGGTAGTCGTGGTTGAGTCCTATTAGGGGTAGAATCTGATCTGGATAGGAATTAGAGTAAAGATTGGATTTAGGAGTCCTAATGGCCTTAGGGTTGATTAGGAGAGGGTTTTGGGCCTAGATTGGGCCCAATAAGGCTACTAAAGCCTAAATGGACATTTCTCTACTATTATTTTATATTTTTACCATTTAATTTATTATTATTATTTTTTTAATGATATGAGACATAATAATTTTATTAGAATGTCACAAACCTCCCCCCTAAGGAGAATCTCGTCCCCGAGATTTGGAAGGATTGTTGAATAACTCAGGGAACTCTGCCTGCAGATCTTCTTGTCGCTCCCACGTTGCTTCTTCATCGATGTGATTGGACCATTGCACCTTGCAAAACTTAATCACACGACTGCGAGTACGTCTTTCGGCTTCCTCCAGGATTTTTATTGGTCTTTCTTTATAGGTCAGATCCTCTGGCAAATCCATTGCCTTCACAGGCATTTGCTCTTCGGCCACTCGCAAACACTTTCGAAGTTGAGAGACATGGAACACATTGTGTACTCCAGACAAATTCGGTGGTAACTGCAATTGGTAGGCAACTTCTCCTCTTCTAGCAGTGATCTCGAACGGACCAATGTACCTGGGCGATAGCTTCCTTGATACATGGAACCAGCATAGTCCTTTTAACGGTGACACCTTCAAATATACGTGGTCTCCCACATCGAATTGTAAATCCCTCTGACGCTTGTCGGCATAACTCTTTTGTCGGGACTAGGCCGTTCTCATCCTCTGTTGGATCATCTTGACCTTCTCTTTAGCCTCTTTCAGGATTTCACGGCCAAACAACTTTCTTTCTCCTATCTCACTCCAGTACAAAGGTGTGTGACACTTTCGACCATATAACGCTTTGAACGGAGATATCTTTATGCTCGACTGATAACTGTTATTATATGGAAACTCGGCATAGGGAAGAGCTTCGTCCTAACTCCTGGAAACTGTCAGTGTGATTGATCTGAGCATGTCCTCCAGGATTTGGTTGGTCCTTTCGGTCTGTCCATCCATCTAGGGGTGATACGCACTGCTTAAGGCTAACCGTGTTCCCAACAAGGAGTGGATTTGCTACCAAAATCTTGAAGTGAACTATATACCTCTGTCTGAGACTATTCACTTTGGCACACCGTCCAGGCAAACAATCCTTGACATGAACACTTCTTCTAACTTGTGACTTGGGTAGGTTGTCTTAACTGTTACAAAATGAGCTACCTTGGTCAGCTGATCGATAATAACCCAGATCGAATCATAACCCCTTCGAGTTTTTGGCAATTCGACAATAAAATCCATGCTAACCTCTTCCCACTTCCACTGCGGAACTTGCAATGGCTGAAGCAATCCGGCTGGTCGCTGATGTTCAGCCTTCACACGCTGACAAACATCACATAGTGCTACATATTCGGCAATGTCCTTCTTCATACATGGCCACCAGTAATTCTCTTTTAAGTTAAGGTACATCTTGGTGCTACCCGGATGTATAGAATATGCTGCATCGTGAGCCTCTTTCATAATCAACTCCCTGAGTCCTTCTTTCTTTGGTACTACGATTCTCTTGCCGAACCAGACAATATATTGAATCCTGGAGCTTTTTCCATTATCAATTTAACAATGATGTCGATGGTGTCTTTGTCATCTTCCTGGGCTTGTTTGATTCTCTCCCCCAATGTAGGCTGTACTTCCATCGTATATAGGCATCCATGTGCCATGACCTCCAGATTTAACTTCTCCATCTCAATCTTCAAGTAATTATTCCTCGGCTTACGGCTCAACGCATCGGCAACTACATTAGGCTTCCCGGGGTGATAATGGATTCCGATATCATAATCCGCTATCTGTTAAAGCCATCTTCTCTGCCTCAGATTCAAGTCGGGCTGTGTGAAAATATATTTGAGACTCTTGTGATCGGTATATATTTCCTTACGATTTCTGACCAGATAGTGTCTCCAAATCTTCAGTGCATGCATAACTGCGGTTAACTCCAAGTCATATGTTGGATATCTTAATTCGTGTGGATTTAACTACTGAGAAGCATAAGCTACTACGCTTCCTTCTTACATCAGCACACAACCCAATCTGAGTAGTGATGCATCGCAATATACCTCAAGTCTTTATGTCGGTCAGGCAATACCAAAACTGGGGATGTGGTCAACTTACTTTTCAAAATTTCAAAGCTCTCCTGACATTGCGGTGTCCATTGGAATTTAACATCCTTCTTTAACAACTGAGTGAGAGGCTTGGCGATCTTGAAGAATCCTTCGATGAATCTTCGATAATATCCTGCTATTCCCAGAAATCCTCGGACCTTTGTCACTGTTTTTGGCACCTTCCAGTCCAATATTTCATTAACCTTAGAAGGATCAACCGATACTCCTCCTTCTGATATAACATGCCCTAGGAAAGACATTTCCTTCAACCAGAAATCACACTTGCTGTACTTCACATACAACTGATTCTTTCTCAAAATATCTAACACAATCCATAGATGCTTGGCATGCTCTTCCGTATTCTTCGAATAAATTAATATGTCGTCGATGAACAACACGACAAACTTATCCAAATATTCCATAAGTATTTTGTTCATCAGACTCATAAAATGTGCCGGGGCATTAGTAAGGCCAAAAAACATCACTAGAAATTTGTACGAACCATAATGAGTAGTGAACGCGGTCTTCGGGATATCCTCCTTTTTGATCTTGATTTGATGGTACCCGGATCGTAAATCAATCTTTGAAAATATACGGGCTCCTTCTAATTGATCGAATAAATCATCGACTCGCGGTAGAGGGTACTTATTTTTTATGGTTACCTCATTGAGTGAACGATAATCTACACACATCCTGAGTGTGCCTTGCTTCTTCTTCACAAATATCACCGGTGAGCTGAATGTGCCTTCCTTCTTCTTCACGAATATCACCCGTGAGCCCCAAGGTGAAGTACTAGGTCTAATAAAACCTTTATCCTTCAATTCTTGAATCTGCTCCTTCACCTCAGCCATTTGAGTTGCATTCATACGGTATAGCTGTTGAGATATTGGGGTAGTACCTGGCTGCAGGTCGATGGTGAACTCTACATCTCGATTTGGTAGCAATCCTGGTAAATCATCCGGAAACACATCTGGATACTCACTAACAACACGTACTTTCTCCAATGGTGGTCATTCTTTGTTGGTCGTCTTCACCTCTAGTTGATGCACGGTTCCAACAGGACTACCTTTCATAGTAGACTCATATCTGACTTGTGTACCATCGGTGTTGGTCAGAGTGACTGCTCGGCTAGCACAATCAATCTGTCCTTTGTACTTCATCAACCAGTCCATACCCAAAATGATTGGTATTCCCTTGGAATCCAACATGATTAAGTTCAACAAGAACTTAGAACCTTCGATTTCTATTTCCACTGCTGGGGCATCCCACACTTGTGTTCATGGATCCTCTCGGGGATTGGATTATTAGAGATTGTTTTAGAGGAACTAACCTCCACTGATTTTTAACTACCAAATCTTTTGTAATAAAAGAATGCGAAGCTTCAGGATCAAATAAAACTGTATTGGGTACTGAGTTCACTAGGAACTTACCAAGCACAACGTCCAGTGCCTCCTGAGCTTCCTCCACGGTGACGTGGTTGATGCGCCCAGATCCCATATTCGGTGTCGTCCTCGATGCGTTATGAACACTCTTGTTTGAACCAACGTGCGAAGATGCACCTCCTTGATTCTTCTGTTGCTGGTTCTCCGGCTTCATCGGGCATTGATGAGCATAATATCCACTTGATTACACCGGAAACAGGTAACTCCTGTTGCTCCACTCGATGCATTCCTGTTTGGCCCGTGGTTTCCATTCTGATTGGGGCGATGAGCATGCTGATTGATTGTCTGGCTCTGACTCTACGACTTCTGCACAAAATTTGAGGTCTGCCTCGGGTACTGATGATTATGCCCATGATGTTGAGGTTTATGGGAGTTCTGTCCCTAGGAAAAGCGACGATGGACGTTACATTCGTTTTGCCCTTGGAAGTTCATCTTCCTCGTCCTGTCTTCATTGTGTTTGCGTTGAGCTCCCTCTAGAATTATGGCCTTTTCAGTCAGTTGCTCAAAATCTTGACATTGGAAAGGTAGCAACTGTATCCTCATGTCGGAGTCCATTCCCTCAGTGAACCTCCAAATCTTGGCCTTCTCCGTAGGAATTAAATCCGAAGCATAGCGAGATAACTCTATGAACTTGTTGATATACTGTGCTATTGTCATGCTCCCCTGACGTAAATTCTCGAATTCACGTTTCTTCTCATCCCTCATGCTCTGGGGTGCATAGGCATTCTTGAACAATTCCACGAATTCATCCTACATCAGATTGTGGTAGTTCGGATGTGCATTGCAGTAATTTTCCCACCAATGAGCAGTGTTACCCTTCAACATATGAGTAGCAAGCTGAACGCTCTTATAATCATCACAATCTGCGAAATATAGTTTCTTCTCCACGTCCTTAATCCAGTCATCTGCTTCTGCCGGATCTCTTGTTCTAGAAAACTGCGGCGGCCTTATCCTCATGAAATCGCTGAACTTAGACTGCGGGTGGTTTGGTGCTACTTGCGGTGCCTGATGCTGAACCGGTGGGTCATTCAACCACTCCACGATAAGATTCAGCGCTTGCAAAACCAAGTTGTCTTCTTTGTTCTTTGGCGGCGAGTTGGAGATCTTGGCGGCGGCTGCAAATCGGAGCTTATTGGGATGCATCATTGTCTTGAGGGACAGCTTCCTCCTCTTGCTAGACTCTATTCTGGTTCTAGCTAGCAGCTTCTTCCATACCGTCGACAGGGGTCGCAGCACGACGTCCACGGCCTCGGCCATGGCCTGCGGGAATACCACGGCCTCTTCCTCTTCCTCCCGGCATCTTCCTCTTATCTGCAAAGTGTGTACACGTTCCCCACAAGCCCTATCTCATCCCAAAGAGAGAAACAGTACAAAACCGTTCACTGCTTTCACCTGCCCCTTAGTGTACCCTTTCTTTTGGTTTCGCGCCCCATTCGCTATGCTTCGACCAGGCCGACAGTCATGCGCATCTCCTTTAGCCAGACCTGATAGCGCATTATATGAGGTTAGCCCACATTTAAGCCATTTGGAACCGGTGATAGCTAGTCACATCCATCCACTACGAGTACACCGAAAACTAGGTTTCCACAGCTAATAAGTTAGGGCTAGAAGGCACGAGTGGCTGTACGGTTCAGGTTCGGTATGGTAGTCACAAGTATATGGTCCTTATATGACAGAGGAGACCTGCACATCACAACCTCAAACCCAGACCCGCCTCTTCTAGGTCTCCTCAAATCAACACACATCACGTTGATTTTAGTTGATTAGGTTTACCAAAACAATACCACGAAGCCACGACTTCATGGATACAGATTTAATAATGAGTGAAACCTAACAACTACCAACCCAGAAGCAAGGCTAAGCATCTACGCAAAGGATAGGCTAGGAAAAATATAACCAACGGGCTATCAATGTCAGGCCAATTCATATTAATAAAGGACTAAGATGACATGGGGATAAAACAGAACATATGATGATAATTCAAGCATGCAATTAAAATAACGATGAAATAAATGAATTTTAGCAAACTAGGAATTCAATATAATTGTATCTTACCTTCAAAGAAGTCTGGATCTTGTTGTCCTCCTTCGAAGGGCTTCGGGGCAACTCCCGTAAAGCAAGTACACGCCGGATCTACGCGAAAAATAAATAAAATAGAAATAAATAAAACATAGAGAAAATAATGCGATAAAAATATATAAAATTCTTAGGATTATTTGTGATTTTTAGGCTCTGGAATCGTCTAAATCGGAGTTCGGATGCTCCCTGAACAATTCGGGAAAGTTTTGGGAGAAAAAGAAAAGCTGGAAATAAATAAACTCGGTTAACTGTGGGTTAACCAGGAGAAAACCGAGGGAAAATTGACTCGGGCGGCGCGGCTAGTGGGCTACGACGGTCCAACGCGCGTGGCAAACCCGAAGACGATGCGTGGCGGGCTTTGATTGGGTGCCGCGCGCTGCGCTAGCGGTGGGGAGGCAGTGGGACACATGGCGGCTGGCGGTTGGGCGCGGCACGTGGCACGGGGACAGCGCTAGCGGGGTGGCCAATGCGGGGGCAGCACGTGGCGGTGGTGTCGGCGGCTGGGTGCAAAAACGCATGCATGCATGCTAGTCTTGGGAGACACGTGGCGGGGATGATGGGTAGGGGCGTGGCAGACGCGCATCTGGGCAAAGCGGCGTGGAAGTCAGCGCCGGCGCGGAAAGTGGGGCGGCGGCATGGCAGCGGCGTGTGGCTCGCCGGCGACGCCCAACTCCGCTGAACTTTCGGCGGCGTGTAGCTCCTCCAATTCTTGACCAAAATAGGGCTTTCATATATCTAAATTGATCATCTCGACGAGGCCTACAACATGTTTGCTTTAGATCTATGGTTTGGGGACTGGAATAAGTGGGATACCTCCATTTTTGCTTCAGGGGCTAGGGTTTTGGTGGCTAGGGCTCCAATTTCGAGGCTCCGACCATGGGGCTGAGGGAGGGGTGTAGGGGGGTATTTATAGGGGGTGGGTCATGGTGGTTGAGTCCTATTAGGGGTAGAATCTGATTTGGATAGGAATTAGAGTAGAGATAGGATTTAGGAGTCCAAATGGGCTTAGGGTTGATTAGGAGGGGGTTTTAGGCCTAGATTGGGCCCAATAAGGCTACTAAAGCCAAAATGGACCTTTCTCTACTATTATTTTATATTTTAACTTTTAATTTTATTTATTATTATTTTTAATGATATGTGACATAATAATTCTATTAGGATGTCATACTCTATCATCTGCTGCTGCTCGCTCAACCTGTCCTTGTTCTCCTTGTGGACCCGGGCCTTAAACTAGCGCCGGCTCTCAGTGGCGCCCTAAGAGGCCCGGACCTCGGGCATATAATCCTGCAACCTACAATTAAGGTTAAAAACCATGATTAGTTTTTGACATCAATAGTTTCAAACAAATGACACGTTAGATAGTAATTAGCTCACCTGAGGTGGTCCCCTCCTATCGCCAGCCTGTTGGGAAATGGGTAGGCTACGCTAACACAAATCAAAAAATTTCTACCGCGAGCACCCAAGATCACATGCAAGTAGGAGATCACGGATCGTTACCCTTGACACACAGAGGCAGCGAAAGCAGAGTCGCGCGCATTAAGGAAGTAGTTCTACACACCGAACACCTCCTCGCTGGTCATCGAGCATCCCCGAGCAGCGCCGAGCAGCACGTGGTCGTAGCCGAGAACCACGAGATTACCATGTTCGTCATCGTCGGAGGTTCCACCGATCAGCGCGTCCACGTGTGGCAGTGCCTCTAATGGTATCCACACGTTCGGGGAAGGAACGCCATGCGGGGTGTGCTAGCACCTCACCATATGACTAGGGTTTCTAGCGAGCGGGATGGGCGCAACGGCTAGGGCTTGGTGAGAGCTCGTCAATCACTACTGCGCCGCCCCAGGCCTCCCCTTTTATGGACGTGCCAATGGGCTCTAGTCGAGACCCACTAGACTGCAACTCCTACGCGGATCATATCCATGCGCAAACCCTTCTTCTAATATGTCAAATCTACTAGATATGTTCCAACCCGTTAAGTGTGTGACTCATTAGGTTCATGTGCAAGTTGGCCATGAATCTGGATAGTCTCTTTCCAATCCACAGATCAATAACGGCACCTAGCAATACATATTAACCCCGAATGCACAGAATGATCTCATCGGCGCAACCCTGATACACTCAACATACCAATCCTTTTGCCACACAATATCAGTCAAGCTCAAGACAAGATATGTGCCACCCTTGTGATAGCTCGACCATTCACTAGTCAATGTGATGGATATAAATATCATAATTAACTCTTTAATCATATCGGCAAGGCTGTGCGCTTTCCTTATCCATCCATGCCGAGGGGCCCTGAGATATCTCCCCGTTATCGAGGAGAGGCAAATTCCATCTTAATCAATCACATCCATACGCCATGCTTTGCGACATACCCAGTAGTTATCTTTATAACTAACCTGTTACAGTGTAGCATTTGATAACACCAAAGCATACGATTCCACAAGCTGGGATTCCATGATGACCTCAGGTCTAAGGATCATATAGGCATACCACTCGAGAGTACATGCTGATGGCACTTTGTAGATAACAATCACAGCAGCGTCTCGCAGTAGGTCTATCCAACCACCCAAGTTCAGTAACATGTGTCCACATTATTGATTTGATATCTCCATATCTATGGTACGTGAAACAATACCATCAATCAATACATGTGCTGACCAAATCATTACCGCTCATAATGATATGGCTCATAATGATATGGATTAGGATCGTTTAGAACAATATCACAATGACAATGTGTCTCACAACCAAATCATATTTGATGAAGAAAGTCGTGACATTAATTCAAAGAACCAATAAGCAATGTTATCATAAGTACATGAACAAAGACGTTACACAATCGTCATATGATTGCCTCTAGGACACATTCCCTTCACAGCCTCCCGTGCCCCTAGGTGCTTGTGGATCACCACTGGGTCGAGGGGCGCGTCCTCCCGAAAGATGTCCACGTCGTGCTCCTGAGTGTATGCTTTCCGGTAGCGATCCTGCGCTCTTTCGAGTTAAACTAAGAAAAACTACAAATATCCTAAGGGTGAAAGTTTTGTTGACACTTACCATCTTCTCTTACATGTGGGGGTCCATCACGGGCTGGGTGCCGGGCTGCTTAGGCTTCGGTGTGTGAGCCTTCTTCCAAATGTACAACACGGCGGGCACCACCCCAGTAGTTGGCGCCTACAAGAGGGGAAAGATAAGTTAGCTAAAAAAAGAAAATAAAGAAGAAAACAGAGCTTACCATATTTTTCTTGAGCTATGAAAAAGAAAATAAAGAAGAAAACAAAGCTTACCATCTTTTTCTTGAGCTATGAAAAGGACCACTTCCCTATGGCCTTGTAGTAACACTTCGAGGCCCGGTTCTGCTTGGCCTTAGCAAACTTGTACAGGAACTCCTTGCTTGCCCACTTCTCGCCCTAGAACCGTCCATGCAGCCTAGTATTGTGTGGCCCACTCAGGAGGCACCCGGGCATACTCGTCGGCCCGCAAGTACGTCCTATAGGCCCTAGAGGTGTTGATCCACTCTTGGCCCTCTCTCCTGAAATGTACAAGTAGTTCATAGCTATACAAAAAGTAAATACCAATTTGCAAGATTTATAGTGATATCAGTGGCGTGAAATTTACCTCGGCTCAGCGGCAGTGGCAACAATGGGGCAGTGGCAGCAGGGTCCCTTCTTTCTCTTCTTCCTTCTTCTTCTCATTCTCCTCCTCCTCCTCCTTCTACTTCTTCTTCTTCTTCAACCAGCGGCGGCCTCGACTCCTCCTTCTTCCTTCTCTCCTAGCAGCCTCATCTCGTCCTCCTCTCCTCCTCCTCCTCTCCTCTGGTGAGTGGCACGGTGGCAGCAGTGACAAGGCAGCGGCAGGGCCGAGGCTGTGAGGGGCAAAGATGAGGCAACGCTGGCAAGGGTGCTGGGCGGCGACGACGGTCTTGGGGAGGAGCCACGGGCGGTGGCTAGTCGGCATGCGGACGCGGCGGAGATGGCGGGCGGCTGGAGCTCGAGAAGGTGGCGGCCGGGTGAGAATGGCTCGGGACTTGGGCGTTCAAATCTTGTCACCATTCTCAACGGCTTCACTAAAGCCGTCGAGAGACATTGTTGGTAACGGTTATCGCCAACCCACTCTTGACAGCCCATCGACCCAACAGCCGTCAAGTCTGACCAGACAGGGCCAAAAACACTAGCACATCCATGGGTCTGTCTCGACGGCATTAGTGGGTCATTGAGACATGTGCTTGAGGTCAAGCTCACCCTGAGCGGGTGGCCGGCTTGTCTTGACGGCCTCCAGTGGGCCGTCGAGATATGCTCGTGGTCCCAAGAGAACTATCTATCTCGACGGTTTGGAAGGAACCCGTCGAGACAGCTCTCTCGAGGGCTAATTTTGCCCTGGCCCTAATGAGACCACTCTCTCAACTATTTGTGTTGACTAGCGTCGAGAGAGGGTCGTCTATCTCGACGGTTCTTCCTGTTGCCGTCGAGACAGAGGTTTGATCGACTTGATGGTCCCTCTTCTTGGTCATCCAATGGTCACCCTCGACTGTTTTGAATTTTATAAAATAATGTATTACTGATATTGACCGTAATCTTCGATCATATTACTCCATATGTGACTTAGCATGCTTGAAAAAAGTTTGAAAAAATTTTAATGTTCCGAGCTAGAGGTCTATGTGTAATCACCTTAATTGACACACCAGTGGGCTTTAGTGTACCAAGATGTTTGAGAATTATTTTATACAACTATGTCGGTTTCATCCCACCGCCACACTGAATGTGTAAAAATATCAAGTTCTGCTAGGTAACATGTTTGAAACATCATTTCTTGTCTAAATTTTCACCAATCCAAAATTTTTTGTTAATCCGAAACAATTTAACAATTTTCTATCTTCATAAAGTACATTTATATTACTTTTTCGTGCTCACCAGTTCAAACAAATATAGAAATTCATCGCAAACTAGAAGAACTATTTCTATAAACTTTGCAATGCCTACTTTCATAAATGCAATCTATATAGCCACATGTATACATGTATGGTAGTTTAGCAAAGTTTATCAAAATCCAGTCTCTCTCCATGGCCTACGGTACGGCCGTCGAGAGAGTGGCCTGGCCTGCCGGTCAGACAAATAAAACCATGAAGCCATCATCCAACTAAGACGTCTCTCAATGGCTGTTTAGTGGCTATCGAGTGCGTCACTTGCGAGCTAGCGAGCACGTGCGAATTTCCCCATTCCCGCTCAAGTCTCTCTCGATGGCTGATGGTGGTCCCTGGAGAGTGTTAAACGCCGTGAGTGTATTAGTGCTCCAGTGGACGGTTGCTCCAACTCTCTCGACGGTTGTTCACAAAACCATCGAGACAATTTTCGGGATTCGATGGCCGATTGCCAGCCTTTGACGGTCATCTCGTAGCCGTCGAGAAAGATGGACAGGGTTGGCTTTCGCTGCAATTCCTGTAGTGAATATATCTACATCTGCATGCAATCAGCTTCTGGCCAATAGGAGCTGATCTAGGACAAGCTGCAGTACTGCGCCCGTGGCACAAGCAGCAAGGGAAAGAGGGACCAAAAGCCATGGGGACAGCACTTAAACTCAGCCTCCTCGAGTGCTAGGGAACCTCGTCAACAGCAGCAGCTAGGCTTGCTTGATTGTGTGAGAGATTGCTGGGGTCCTTTGTCAATGTACTAGTTTGTCAATTTCTGAATTGTTTATTGGTGTAATTGTTTGTATGAGATTCTCCGGTACAATTTTGTATACAAGTTCAGATTCTCCAGCGTACAAATCATGCAGGGAATAAATGGGAACATTTTTGTATGAGATTCTCCAGTACATAAAAACATTCTTGATTCTGAATTTTGAATTTCTCTGGTGCATAAACAAATTTAGAGACATTCCTGATTCTCAATTTTGCATGACAGATACCACATGATGGTGTGGGTGGTAAATAAACAGTGAATCCTGAATTTTGTATGACAAATACCACATCTTGTATGAGATTCAGTGGGCAAAATTTGCTTCAGGTTATGGGCTATTTAATTTTCTTGAGCTTTGATTTATCTAGAGTAGTACAAGAAAAAAAATGCCATGCAATTCAGACTGCAAAAGCATGCCTCTGAATTTCAGAATTCTACACATGCTTACTTGGACAATTCACCCATTTACAGCTGAGTACAGGAAGCAAAAGGCCTGGAACTGGAACTGGAACTGAGTGAACGATTGCTACAATACAATTGCAGAATACTCATGAATGCTCTGATCTTGTTGAATCATGCAAAATGGAGGGCAATTGTTTCTATTTAGTATGTACTGGAACATATGTACTGCAGAACAAAGTGAATGGCCAAAAGCTGCTGCTTCATGGTTCATCTAAAACATATCCTCAATACAGAGAAATCACTTGATACATTCAATTCTGAAAATTAGAAGAGGAGACTTGGATGGTTTACTTCAAACTTGTGTATTTTACTTCCAGATTTGGCCAAAGCTCCTTTTGACTGAAAGCATGTAACATACAAATAAGAGGTATATGTCCAAGACTGAACTAGCAGCATAATTCAAGTAAAATCTTAACCTGTATACATATCAGGTCATTACAATCTTTGACTGAAATGCACCCAGATCAAAGCATTGAGAGAAATCCATTCAGAACAAATTGTAATTCAGTTGCTTTCAGACTTGGCTTTCATTTCATACAAAAATTTCAAGCTGACGGCGTTCATTTCATAGAAAAATAACAAGCTGACGGCATTCATTTCATACAAAAACTTGCTGCTGCTGTTCATCTCATACAAAAATGATGAAACAGTACCACCAAGCTTTATCTCAACAAAGAACTGCATCCTTGAGCTACTTGCAACTTGAGCTGTCGATATGGGGGGAGGAGGAAGGGGATGGAGTAGAGCATCAGACTCATGTAGTGGGCGGCGGCATGGCAAAAAAGAGGAGGGCTAAGCGGCCCATAGTAGCTGAGGAAAGTATTAAGAAAAGCCCTAATCATGTGATGATGGTTTAGAAGGATAATAAAAAGAAATGCAACACCAAAGGCAAGGGTGGGGATGTGATCCCAGACCCGAAACCTAAATCTAATGGAAAGTCCAAAACTGGTCCTGTTGTTTCTAATGCATGCCACTGCTGCCATAAGAAAGGACATTGGTGTCGAACCTATAAAGTAATACTTGAAAAATAAAAGAAATATAATTTTTTCTTCCGGTTCAGGTATTAATATTATAGAAATTAATCTTGCTACTTGTCATACCAAATCATGGTATTTGATACCGGATCGATGATTCACACTTACAAATCATTGCAAGGACTATGAAGAACTAAAAGTTTCGCAAGAGGTGAGGTCGAGATTCGTGTCAGCAATGGAGCAAAAGTCACAGCACTAGCAGTCAGCGTCTATCCATTGTCATTATCATTAGGATTAGTTATGGAATTAAATAATTGTTATTATATTTTTGCCTTGAGCAAAGGCATTATCTCTTCTTCATGTTTTGAAGAAGATGGTTTTGAATTTATAATAAAGGATAAATGTTGTTCGATTTATTTGAATAACATGCTTTATGGTCATTGTCTATTGGTGAATTGATTGTATGTATTAAATCTTGAGGATGCTCCTGTTTATAATATTAACACAACTGTTTTAATCCCGCTTATTTGTGGCATTATTGCATAGGCCATATAAATAAGAAGCTTGTGGAGAAGCTCCATAGAGATGATCTTCTTGATTTATTTGATTTCGAATCATTTGATCCATGTGAGTCTTATTTACTTGGCAAGATGACAAAGACGCCTTTCACTGGTCCTGTTGATAGGGCGAGTGACTTATTGAGCCTTGTACATTCTGTTGCACGCGGATCGATGAGCTTCACGGCCAAAGGTGGTTTTCAGTACATCATTACTTTTACTGATGACTTTAGTAGATATGGGTACATCTATCTAATGATGCATAAATCTGAATCTTTTAAAAAGTTCAAAGAGTTTTAGATTGTAGTACAAAATCAATTAGGTAAGACAATTAAATTTCTGTGATTTGATCGCAAAGGTAAATATTTGAGCCAAGAGTTTAATGATTATTTGAAGAATTGTGGAATTGTTCTACAATTGACTCTGCCCGAAACGCCTCAATGGAACAGTATCCGAACGGAGGAATTGGACTTTGTTGGACATGGTTCAATCTGTGATGAGTCAAACCGGTCTTCCTTTATCATTTGGGAACTTGCTCTAGAAACAACTGTGTTCACATTAAATAGGGTTTCATCAAAATCCGTTGAGAAGACGTCATATGAGATATGGATATGAGATATGGACCGGGAAGCGTTTTAGACTGTCTTTTCTAAAGATTTGGAGCTATGAGGCTTATATAAAATTATGACATCTGATAAGTTCCATGCCAAATCTGATAAATTCCATGGAAAACCTGATAAATGCTTCTTTGTGAAGTAACCAAGGGAATCAAAATGGCATTATTTCTATAACCGGGAAGAAGGCAAGGTGCTTGTCACCAAGAATGGTGTCTTTTTGGAAAAAATGTATTTCAAAAAAGCCAATGGGAGCAAGGTGCAACTCGAAGAAATTCAGAAACCATGTGAAAATGTTTCAACCCCTATTGATCCTCAGCGGGATATACAAGATGTTGTAGAACCCGTTGTAGAGGCACCAGCTCCACATAGGTCCGAGGGGACAAGTCACCCTCCCGAGAGGTTTATGTTCCTCACGGCGGGATAGCGCGACATATTATTGTTGGATAATGATCAGCCCAAAGACTATATGAAAGCTATAGTGAGACTGTACTCTACGAAATGGTTGGGACCATGAGATCCGAAATAATGTCTATATACGATAATCAAGTTTGGAATTTAGTTGATCTGCCTGATGGTGTCAAAACTATCGAGTACAAATGGGTCTTTAAGAAAAAGATAGATATAGATGAAAATTTTCACATCCATAAAGCATGATTGGTGACGAAAGGTTTCAAGAAAAGTCAAGGTGTTGATTACGATGAAACCTACTCATCCATCGCTATACTGAAGTCTATCCAGATCATGCTAACAATTGTATCCATTTGAGGTTGTTTATGATTCAAATCTACTGCTCCCATCGATCTTTTGCATTTACTTTTACAAGAACGTGTAAATATGGATGCTAGCAATCGTACTAATTTTGTCAAGAAGATACATGAGACAACAAAGGTACATATCTAGGAGATGACTCAGAAGTATGTGTGTTCAAACTAGGCCAGATTGTTTGGGTGCACTTGAGGAAAGAACGATTTCCAGAATTACATAAGTGCAAGTTGCAGCCTCGTGGTGATGGACTTTTTAAAGTGCTAGAGAGAATCAATGATAACGCATACAAGTTTATGCTACCAGTAGAATATGGTGTAAGCGCTACATTCAATGTTGCTGATTTGTCCCCTTTGTACGGGGAGCCAAGTGAGTCAAGGATGACTCCTTTTTAAGAGAGGGAGGATGATGTGGACATCCCACATACCTTCTCATACAACATATGTGAAGGAAGATGATATAAACACCGTTTCTAAGTAGAAAGTTTACGAAGATCCTATTATAAGCAACCATGCAAAACAAATAGAAAACCATATGAAAGCTAACTTGAGTTTAATTTCTAATATTTATGATGTTACGGTATTACTCATATGTTCTTCTTTTGTTATACATAGAAACATGGAAGAGGAGCAACCACGCGATGCACCAGAGATAGAAAATAGAGCACAAAATGCTGTCCATTGGATTCCTAGCCATGCTGGTGCAAATGTCGACCAATAACATGATCATGGGCCATATTAATGGAAAGATATGGAAGTCTAGTTTTCAACACTTCAAACTATGCATTTTTTCGACTTCTGAAGCTAGAGTTATGCTCATTTTGGTGAAAGGTGTACAGTCTGTTAAATATTGCGCGAGGATTGAAGAAACCTTCTCTATGGCTCTTGCTTATCCAAGACCAACTTTTCAATTGCTGATAGTTTTCACATCTAAACTAGGAGGGTTGTTCCTAGTACAAATTCCCATGTACACCAAACATTTGGAAACTTTTGATCAACTTTGATATAATCCTTATGCTAGACATATGATATTTCTAAGAATCAGAAGTGTTCTTGCTGCCAATTTCTTGTGATTCCATGTGAATTGCACCTAATCTATGCTTCTTTGCCTTCGAGTGTTGCTGTGTGAATTAGTTCCTTGGTTTGTGGACTTACGATTGTTTGGACAATAGGCTACGGTTGGCTTCCTCATCGTCGGGTCCTAATTCTACCATTTTATCCAAGAATCCTATACCATGAAGATCTTCATCCTTTCTCCATCAGCTTCTCACCAAGTTGGTGCCCATCATGAGAGCTCTCAACTTTTCATATTATAATTTACCACAATTTTTAGCTGAAAAGAACTATGCCCAGGGGACGCCGATTGTCACGCACTACTAGAAAACTGACCTTTCATACCGGCACATCAGTACCGATTCTAACAGTGGCATCAGTCCCGGTTCATTGGGTACAGAGCAGTAGTCCCGGTTGGAGCCACGAACGGCATCGATGCCCTTCAGATTAGTCCCGGTTCGTGATACTGAACCAAGATCAAGGCACGGAGTAAATTAGTCCCGGTTCGTAACACGAACCGGTAGTGATGCCCTCTCATTAGTCCCGGTTCGTGTTACGAACCGGTACTGATGCCTCGTTTTAGGAAAGTTCAAAAGAAATGCATATTCTATTTATATCAGTACGCGATGGTGGGTGAGTTGGTTAGAAGGGTGAGGATAAGTCATGAGGTTGTGGGTTCAAGTCCCGCTTCTCCCATACATCCTTAACATTTTTAAACATTTCATAGTACTATTCAGTACCGGGTGAGGGAACCAGGACTTGAGTATCAGTCCCGGATGGTTTGTACCGGTTCAAAAACCGGTACTAAAGCCAGTTATGAACCGGTACTAAAGGTGAGTTCTCTAGTAGTGACGGTTGCAAACTTGACCTAAATCTAGCTAACTTGAGGTGAAAATTTTTGGTACGAACTAAACGTCCCTTGATGGATTCCGTGGCAACTCTATGAAAATGTCCATCTTGGCCTCCTGCTGAACTATACAAAGGCGGGCTAGCAAGCTGAAGCTTCTGCCCTCACTCAGTCCCTCGCACCCCAAAAGCCCGAACGATAACAGTGAGCTAGTGACTCGTCACTCCCATCAGCTAGCTAGTACAGGAGAGCAATCCATAATGGCTGCTCAGTACGCAGCACCTGTCCCGATCAAGTATGCCATTGAGCAAGATGCCATTACCCCATTCCCAAAGCCAGCAGCAGCAGATCATTCCGACGGCGGGGCGCAAGACGATGATCTCATGATCTCATCCATGGAGGTCAAAGTCTACGGCAAGCGCCGGTTCTTCAAGCACCAGGCAACGTGGTGGCTGGAGATCTTCTTGCCGGGGGTGCTCGCAATTCAGCGGCGCTTCCCGCCGCGGTCGTCCGACGTGATCCTGGCCTCGTATCCCAAGTCAGGGACTACGTGGACCAAGGCGCTCACCTTCGCGACGATGTCGCGGAAGGAGTACTCCTTGTCAGACCACCCCTTGGTGCGGCTCAATCCTCACGACTGCGTCGTGGGCCTCCACCCTGCCTACGTCGCCGGCAAGGAATCGGTGGTGGAGGCCCTGCCGTCGCCGAGGATCATGTCGCTCCACATGCCTTACTCCACGCTGCCAGACTCGATCGTCAGCTCCAGCTGCAAGATCATCTATGTATGGCGTGATCCCAAGGACGTCGTGGTGTCTATGTGGCACTACCACAACAACATTTTCCCTGAAGAAGCTGACTTGTCTTCATTTCCTAAGTTGGTCGAGTCTTTCTGCCAGGGTGAAACCGGATTTGGTCCCTGGTGGGATAACGTCCTTGGATACTGGAGGGCAAGCAAGGACATGCCTGGGAGAGTGCTGTTCCTGAGGTACGAGGACATGCTGGAGGACACCGGGAGCTCTGTCAAGGCTATAGCACAGTTCGTGGGGTGCCCCTTCTCGGAAGAAGAAGAAGAAGAGAGTGGTCTCACTGTGGAGGAGATCGTCAAGCTCTGCAGCTTTGGCGAGCTCAAGAACCTGGAGGTCAACAAGTCCGGGAAGCACGGGCTCTTCCGCAAGCACTCGAGCTCGTTCTACTTCAGGAAAGGCGTGGCCGGGGACTGGCATGAACACATGACAAAGGAGATGGCTGACCGCATCGACACCATTGCTCGAGAGAAGCTCCAAGGATCAGGGCTGATTGTTTAATAATGTTGCGATAAAGCTGGAAGCAAGCATGGCGTTGTTGGCGTGCATGGTGTGACTATATCTCTTTAGAACTGTGGTGAATTGTTATGGTTGACTGGTTGTAATGTACCCTTGTCTAATTCTTTGTTTGCTATGTGTGTAATCAGGATGTCTGTCTAGTGTTGCTGGATTTGAGCTAGTGGTATTGGATTTTGTAAATTTGTTGTCTCTGGATGGATTGACGGCTTGATGCTTGAGCATTTTTAGCGCGTTCTGAAGGATTTTAGGGTAAGGTAGCCAAAAAATGAGTGCTTTAGCTAGGCTGGCTTGCTCACATTGCCATGCTCTTGTTTCATGCGCATAAAAAAATAGTAAACCAACCTAAAGGCGGGATAGGGTTTCTCGGGAGCCACCACAACAAAAAAGAAGAGAAAGCGATCGAGGCGCCGCCACAGATCCGCCCGCTGTTCTCTCTGCCGATGGCCTCTAGGGGGTTGGTGGGGGAGGCTGCGTCAAATCTGTGGCGGGTGGAGTTGTAATTGTAGTAGTTTAAGATCTGGAATAAGAGTCTAAATTTCTCTTGTCCGCGATGAGCTGGATTAAGTGATGGCGTTGGCTTTCTGCGGCGGCTGGTCCTCGGCGCGCTATGACAGCGGTGCCTTCGGTGATGTGGTCACGTGAGAATGGATCCTTGGTGCTGGATCTGGCAGCGGCATCGTTGTAGCGATGCAGATCAGATTTAGTCACCGGAGGATCACTATCACTTAAAACATGAGATAGATCCTACAAGGAGGGTAAGCGGAACCTTTATTTATGTTTTCTGACAATTTTATGCGATGGATGCATTAAGAATCTGATGCACGAAACATAGATTTCATCGTGCGGTTTGTTAGTAGGCTGGTGGAGAAACATACGTTAAGTAGTCATATTCTCCTATCTTTTGAGAAGCTTACCTATGATATTATTGTTAAAATTTGTCGTAACTCTCTTTTATAATAGGAGAGGACAAGGTGTTGCGTTCGTTACACAAACTTTTTTAGGGCTAGCAGATTGTAAGATCATACTATTTGTATTGTTTGTTGTAAAAGTTGATGGTTGTTACTGTTAAAACTCATTGATTTATGTTTTAGCTTCCCTTGCTGTAAAAGTTGATGGTTGTTACTGTTAAGACTCATTGATTTATATTTTAGCTTCCCTTGTAACTTTTATTATTGAGTAACAAAGGATATTTAGTTTGTTTAAAAACAGTAAACAAGGACTGGATGCCTAATTTGCAGTGTCCCCTCTCTCTCACTAACAGTTTTTCCACGTGTAAGGTTGGTAAAAATGTGTGCTTAACTTAATTGCTGGATTAATGTGGTAATCTTCACTCACGAGTGGCTTCAAGCACATGCTAGCTAGTCAGTCCTAAAAAAATTGAAGTACAAGCCTGTCCCAATGACAAAAATAGAAAGTGGGAACAAACTTTTATGTGACAAGGTCGGGTTGCACAGGGGAGGTAGGTGCCAAGCAATTAGAGCATCCACACCTGTTACTCTATTCTCTCACTTTATAACACTATTTACTACTCCCTCTATCCAACACTCTAAATTTTCTTCACACTTTACACTATACTCTAAAAGATTCCTTCCCTACACCAGCTACTCTATCCCGAGCTACAGTATTATAGAGTACCTGCTCCAGATGCTCTTATCACCTCCTCGGTACGCATTTGGCACTGCTGCGCCGCAACATATGCTCGTGAAATGGACTGCGCCCTTTGCCTGTGAATTTGAAGTGGACGGAATGTGCCGTTAAATCAAATTTCACAAGTGGGCACAAATGTGAAATGGAATATTTTGCAGCCAAACAATTATTGCTAGTGTTTCCAATATTGTCAAACACTCGAACCAGCCCTTCCTCTACCAAACTCACCTCTCCTCTCCCTAGTGCTCCTCGCAACCCTAGTGCCGCTGGCCCCCCACTACTAGAGAACTCACCTTTAGTACCGGTTCATAACTGGCTTTAGTACCGGTTTTTGAACCGGTACAAGCCATCCGAGATCGATGCTCAAGCGAGATCATCCCGGTTCCTCACCCGTCTTGAATAAGTCCCGTTCCTCACCCGATCTTGAATAGTACTATGAAATGTTTAAAAATGTTAAGGATGCATGGGAGAAGCAGGACTTGAACCCACAACCTTATGACTCTAGCCTCACCCTTCTAACCAACCCACCCACCATCGCGTCTCGATATAAATAGAATATGCATTCCTTTTGAACTTTCTGAACGAGGCATCGATGCGGTTCGTAACACTAACCGGGACTAATGAGAGAACATCGATGCGGTTCGTGTTACTGAACCGACTAATTTACTCCGTGCCTTGATCTTCGGTTCGTATCACTGAACCGGGACTAATGCAAGGGCATCGATCGGTTCGTGGCTCCAACCGGGACTATCGCTCTGTACCCAATGAACCGGGACTGATGCCACTGTTAGTACCGGTTCTAATCCAATCGGTACTGATGTGCCGGTATGAAAGGTCAGTTTTCTAGTAGTGCCCTCTCCCTCTCCGATGGCCTTGCCAGGCAAGAGGGAGGGGTCGTTAGTCCTCCCTCTCCCTTCCTACTACTCTCTTCCTCTGCCCCGGCCAGATCTCTCCTTCTCCCATGCTGGTGGAGAGAAGGTGGGTCCCGGCCTTCGAGGTACCAGAAGGTGGAGATGGCTTGCGGGTTATGTAGGATAGGGATGATTTTAGTAGGTTTATGTTTTAGTGCTAGTTAGGGTTTCCTTGTTGTTGGCTTCTTCAATCCAACGGAGGCTTTAGGTCCTCAGTAGCGGTTCTCTCTAGCAAAACTTGCTGGGGGTGTTAGAGAAGAATTGCTCTTACCTCTTGCAGGTACTTTGTCCCTTGATGCAACTAGTGAAAGTTTTTTCGAGTAAATTGCACCGTACGTCCTTAAAGTTGTTCCATATTTTCACTTGGGTCTAAAACTTTTAAAACATGATATTTTGGGAACAGGATATGGTCTAACTAATTAGCATAATATGTGGTCATAAATGGCCACATGTCATTCTAAATCAATAAAAAATTGAATTCCAATTCAAAATTTGTAAATAATTTTAAAATCCTAAATTTTTAAAAACTAAAAAAACCCTAATGTTCTTTAAAAATTAAAAACCTTAAAAAATTGTAAATTCGTAAACCATCAAAAACATATTTTTTAGATTTTTGAAAATCTTAAAAGCCATAAAAAATCTTAGAAAATCCTAAAAGTCAAAAAAGTACTACAAATAGATTTTTAAAGATTTTTTTGGAATTTTCAAAGTTTTGTTTGGATTTTGTGAATTTTTGTGTCTTTTATTTTTTATTTTTTAAAAATTTACAAATCTTTTATTTTTATGAAATTTAAAAATTTCAAGTTTTTATGGATTTTTGGAATTTTTTATAATTTAGTTTTTGTAGATTTTTTATTTTAAGATTTGTTTTTTATTTTTAGCATTTTTGTCCAGATGCAATTTTACTAAACTAAACCTTTCTATGTTAACAATACGTATGTATGCTAAGAATTAAAGCACGTACCCATAATAAAACCGAAATAAAGCCCCAATACCAACACCATGTTAACTAGAAAGTAAATAAGACTACGGCGAAGCCATCTATTACAATAGTTTATAGTTTCTAAAGAATGAAATAAGAACAAACTAAAGTAGATCCATCATTAAGCAAACAGGCTGAGGAAGCTCTACAAGTCCGGATCACCCTCCAAGAAACATCAACATTGTCTTACATATCCTCGTACTCACGTGGAATAAAAAGCCCTCAATAAAAGTTGGGGTTAGTATGCTTCATACTTGCAAGTCTTTCCCCAGGAAGGGCTAGGTTATGGTTCATCCTAGGAAAGGTCATGATTCGTTTGCATAAAAGCGTTTAACTTAGAAGTATAAAAGTATTTAAAAAATATAAATAAATAATTAACAAACTCTCATGATAAAATAAAAGTAATTCGTGTCTCAATGTCAAGGTCTCAATGCTCATATTCCAAACTCATAATCTCATAACTCAAATTCTCAAACTCAAACTTATCATCTAGCAATGACACATGGCCAAATCGACCTTACCCATGTCATATTTAAAGATGTAGCTACGTTGTTAAAAACCACCAAGTCGCTTTTAATCGGGAGAACAACCATTTGAATGAGTTTACACTCGACAGAGGTATTACGCTTTACCCACAAGATATGATATCTCTCCCATGCTCAGCGTATGCTAGAAGAAACATCATACCAAAGTCTCTCGGAAGACTAACCCCGAGCTTGCCATGGTCGTGACCTAATTGGAACACTCAGGTCATAGGCACAACACTAATGATACAGATCCCTTGGACCCCAACTATGGTGCATGGACAAATGATAATCCTAACATTATTTAACTTTAAGATTAGGCCATGTCCCACACCGGGATTGTAGTCGCACGATAATTCCTAGTTAAATCAAGTAGCCACACCCCTTATCGAGAAGCCTTTAAACAATCAACCTCAACCTCGAGGGTTTTTACACTTTTCAATACTTGCACCACGGAGATCAAGAAAAAGTGGAGAGGCGAAAAGAGGGTGTCAATTTGGGCGACGCGGACCAGACGGCCTCCCTCACCGTTGTTAGCATCTAGGTCAGCAGTGGTTGTGGAGGGTAGATAGTCCGTGCCTACCTCTATCCAGGAGTAGCCTTGGGATGTTAGGTTTCCTGTCGGTGGTACGGGACGGTGGCGTTTTAGTCTTTCTTGGTGACAAACTCGGGCGTTGGCGGCACTACTAGTCAAGCAAAGCATCTACGATGGTGGATCCAATTATTTGTCGCTGGATCTGGCGAGGTATTTTGGTTTTTGCTGAGACACCGGTTAGTAGGAGAATAAAGGGCCTTAGCGATAGTCTTGGGGGTCATCTGCGACGGCGACTATTTCGGGGCGACGGCTGGATAATGTGTTCAAAAGTTGTGGCTTGGGGAATTTCTGCGCTGGCGTGCTTTTTGTGCGATGGTGCTCTGCGACATAGTTTTCTTGATTTATTCTCTGCTCAACAACTCGCTACAAATCTTGATGCCGTCATGGCTTTTGTTGATGTTATCTTTCTAATCCGTTCTTGGTCAAGTTTGGCATACGAGAAGGAGGCGGTGGAGGTAAGTTTCGGCCACTTTGTCTTGGACGGCGACTGGACAACGAGCTCTTCTAGAAGCTTTTTTCTCTTGCAGTTAGACCCTTTATGGATGCATGTAACATTTTGCTGTTGGCTAGGGGTCTTGATGTAAAAGGGATGATCTTATTTTAATGAAGTTTTATCCTGTTCTCAAAAAATATTCTTAGTTTAACTCATCACAATCGTCGGTCCTTAGGGGCTACGACCAACACAAACCTGTCTCATGCAAGAATGTACTTTCCTTATAAACCAGCCGCTCCCTATCCCAATTATTAGTTGGTTAATTTTAATTTATAGCATAAACAGTTTTCATCATCACCCACATGATCTATCTTCCAATTTCATGATACCAAGAGTGCAATCCACTCTGAGGTTCCCCAACTAAGCATTGCTAAGGAATTAGCCATTGGGACTAGTGGCATATGGGGAGAGAGAGAGATATATATATGAGAGAGTGGCATAGTGAGGGAGGGGTGGGCGGGCGGCTAGGGTGGTGGTGTTAGGCCTGGCGGGCTGCAGCTAAGGCAGCGCAGAATGTAGTGGCTCTGGACGGCGGTGCACGTGACAGCGAGGACAGCATGTGGCACTTGAGCGGCATTGTCGGGGCATCAGAGGCACGAGGCAGCATGACAAGCGGTGGTGTTTGCCTAGGCCAGGATCAGGTGGCATGCGGCGGCAAACTAGCATAGCGACAGTGGCGTTTGGCAAGTGGGTGCCTAGGGTGGTGTCCGACAAAGAGGGGAAGAGAAAGAAGGAGGATAGGGGGCGGCAGTTGGGGACGGCGCGGCCATGGCCTGCGGTGGTGAAGGGCATAGAGGCCCAACCAAACAGCAGCACATCAAGGTCTATCGCTCAACAGCCGGTGGGAATAGGGCAAGACGACACTGCTCTGATAGGGTTGCTGCTGTAGAGGAGAAGAGGAAGAAGAATGAGGAGGCGGCATGGAATATGGCATCATCGACGGCGTGGTTGCTTTTGAAGGTTTTAGGGCTTCGGCCTGGTGTGGCGATAGTCGGTGGAAGCAGCACGACTAAGGGTTACCTTGGCAACAATGAGACGGTGACTACGGCGACGGTGTCCTCGACTGATGAGATGCATTCAACTTGGCAACGATGAGCAGATGGCTTTTGTGATGAGTTTTTGATGCTAAATAGAGATGTTTCAGGGATGTTGACACCCGATTTTGGAAGTAAGCCAATGCCCTGAAAATTTTTAAAAATTGGCTTGAGTTTGGAGAAATATGGGTTGGACCAGGCATGAAAGGGAAGGTTGAAGTCGGTTTGTATAAGTATGCCCGAATAGGCTAAAAAAGGAATAGCAAGAGTTTAGATCGGCTTAGCATGAATATATTAGGTAATATTAGATATAATGAGAAGATATAGAGTCGAATTCGTATAAATTACGAGAATAAAAGTCCTAATTGATTGAGTCCAAACCCTATACAAATACTTAGCTCGTGGGACGTGTAAGAGGATATACGAATCAATCAAACAAATTTACTTCTACTTGTCTTTTACCATTCATCTACTTTCGTGGCATTTAGAGTAGTCTCATCGTATTTTTTTGATCGACTTATTGCGGATCGCCTTGTCGATTGGCTTTAAGGCACACATCAAGAGTTACTTGCAAGTAAGTACTATCTCGATTCAGTTCGATCTATAGGCTTGCATTGGCTTTTGGTCGAAAAAAACGAAAAAACCATTCTTCCTTTCCTTTCTCTATTTCCCTCTTCCCTTTCTCCTCTTTTCTTCCAGCCGTGCCAATTTATGGCTAGAGGCAGCACAAATATATTTTAAAATATTTTTATCTAGCCTAGCTAGCAGCACACTAGTACTAGCTAGGCTGCTACTGTTTACTACATACTACTGTACAACCCTAGCTTACTAGCTATCTACATGAAGGCGTCATCATTGTCATCAACATCGACGCCGCCGCTCATCAGCTCGAAGTCGGAGTAGGTGCCGACATCGTCGTCATGCCCCATCTCATCCTCACCGTCCTTAGGGTCCGCCCTGTTTTCAGGGGAGGTTCCCTGTCGTCGAACACATTCAACAACCACCACCTCCTCCTCCTCCTTCTCGGAGGAGCCGGTAGGGTTGAGCTCTTTGTCGTCGTCCTCTGACGCCAGAAGGATCCAAAGATGGATTCGATGGTGATGTAGCCCGCTACTGCTTGGGTGTCAGCTCCTTCTCACAGGGCACTAGATCATTGGTGGTCGATGGCGACCATGGTGAGGCCAAACGCGGTGGCAAGACTGGTAGAGAGGGTTGCAGTGCTAAGGCGGGTGGAAAGGGGTGCGACGACAAGGCAGGTGGAGAAGGCAGCGGCGACGAGGGAAAGGAAGGGGATTGTTGGGCCCTGGCAGAGTGGAAAGAGGCGGTGGAGATCTAGGGGTGAGTGGCAGATGAATAGGGGGCCGATCAGAATGACACTACGGAAAAAGCACTTATCAATGATGCTAAAGATACGTCACCATAAATCATGAAATCGTCATAAGTAAACTTCTGTGACGAAATTATGACGAAACAGGAATCGTCATTGTTATCACGTCATAGATGGTTCCCAGTGACGAAACAGTATTATTCGTCATAGAACAGGTGCTCTTCTGTGACACACCTTATTTTCGTCATTAAAGGTTGTCGTTCTATGACGAAATATTGTGTCATAAAAAACTCGAAAACAGGTCCTAGGCGCTCTTTTGTGACGAAACATTCATCATAGAAGGATGCCACGTGATTGCTGCCACCTAGGATAATGACGTGGCACTGAAGTATTCTATGACGAACCTGCATGACGACGTGGCATCCTTCTATGACGAAATTGCATGTTGATGTGGCATCCTTTTATGACGAAATTTTCGTCACAAAACGAACACCCAACATCTTTTTCATCCTGTGAAACATGTTTTTTATGACGAAATGTGGCCTATACATGACATTTACGACAAGAATATTTTGTCAAAGACGTGAATCCTTCAATGACGAAAACACATTTTAAGCCATTTTTTCAGCCCATTAATATTAGCCCAATGAAATATTTAGGCCCAATACTTCTAGGGCTGTATAGCTAATACTTTTTTTTCATCACAAATACACATAACAACATCAACCACAGGTACATTGTTCCACATGAAGCCATCACAGATACAGATATAAGTGACACATTATATTTCATTGTTTCATAGCATCTCACAGATGTTCAGCACACACACACATAAGTAGTTTCAACAAGTCATGAAGTACCACATCAGTAAGCAAAATATAGTTTCATGTCTACCACAAGATCAACCACTTCCAAAGGACAAGTGCACAAGATCAACCACTTCCAGAGATAAGTGCACAACATCAACCACTCCCGCCTCACCAAGAGCAAAATATTACATCACATCACATTCATAGTCAGGCGGGGGATTAACCTGTGCAATGCCCAGGAGACGGCGAAGAACTGCATCATTTTCCTCTTGCCTCTTCCTGAATTCCTCCATCTCTCTCTGTGTCTTGGTCATTGCTTCATCTGCTGCTTGTGCCTTTTGCTTCAAGTCATCAAGTTCCTGCTGTTGATGCTCGATGGTCTGTCGAAGTGCAACTGCTTCCCGTCTCTCTTCCTCAAGTTGTTCTTGAAGAACTCGCTCACTCGATGTCTTTGTGGATGTTGTTGCCTCTAATCCAACATTTTTCAGGAATTTGCTGGTAGCACTGCTCTGGGAGAGAACCTTGGAAACAACATCTGTATGTGATTTTGTTGTGTTACCATCTGCATCAGGCACCATCATAGCTTCCATCTCAGCCTAATATATCAAGGATAATTAGTCAGTAGGGAAAGGAGATACATATTGAACAGAAGAAAATCCAAGATAAGATGTGCTAAATTTTCAGACAACACATTCATACATTTATTAAGGTTTAAGTAACACATTCTTAAGATAAATGTAGGTACTTGATTTTTTGGTACAACCATTTCATATTCATGATGCAACACTTCTACTTGTCTCTAGGCAGCTTATAGAGCAGAAGAAAGAATCTTGATTCTAGTTACTGTTCACTTGACCATCAGCTTAATTAATCAGCAGGGAACCCACTAAAATATATAAGTACTTGACCATCAGCTTGATTAAATTATTAAGGCACAAGGAACTATTCTACATGCATGTCCAATATATAGGAAACAACAATTATATGCTAAGAACAACAGAGTTTCTATTTACCAGTAAACTTTCACTAATGGTCCAAGTTTTGACAATAAGATCCCTTTTGAGCAAAATAGAAACAATTTTCATAACTTGCAAGACACTCTCACATATCATGTTCTTTATTAATTGTAAATTTGTATTCACACAGGCACGCACTACCAGATCAAGCAGATGCAAACACATCCTCTCTTAATCTCCCATATGGATATGGATAACATATAGATAGGGACAAAAGTAACATGTATGGCAAGCCATATAGATACAAATCAACCCATTACAGCAAGACTTACAATTGCATGTTGCACAGGCTCACTAAATCCTTTCCTCTTGCTGTTGTGGCACTCCTTGAACATGTCCAGTGCACTGAACTCTTGATCTTTCTTTTTCTCCCTCTGTATTTGGGTATGAAGCAAATAAAATAATATGTTATAGATCCTACCCCTTCTCATAGCATTAGAAATATCTACAATCCACAAAGGACCTAAGTGATACCTAAATAAACAACATGAATTTGGACCAGTTTTTATGACAAAATAAGTACAACAAGCTAAGTTGGAAGCTATAATCTATGTATCAGCTGGCTGGCTGATCATCACACATGTATGATATATACATCCACAAGATTAACAAGCACAAGTATTTTCATATTAATTAATTTCCTAATACATGCTAATTAATAAATTAAGCATTGTCTAAAACTCAGCATTGGCTGAGAATGAGACTAACAGTAGAATATACCAGATCATAGCAGTGTGCAATGTAGCTACGAGATCCTGTAGTTTGATGGAACTTGACTTTGGCACGGTTCTGCTTGTTTTTTTCAGAGATTTCCTATAGAAGGCAATTATATTAGACACATTTTGGAATAGAATCTGAAAAGAAAAGGTGATTCATAGATCGGACCTTGTTTTTTGTGTCAGACCATTTTTGAACAAGTTTTCTCCACTCCTCATCACTCATGTGAGGTATAGGAGATGTTGTGCTAACTTCATTAGCTGGAACACCATTAAATATCGCTTCTTTAGCATATATCTTGTCTGTCGTACCCCACCCTTCAAAACATTGGTACAAGCATGCTTGGTAGGATTGTCGTTGGTGTCAATAGACAACCTTGTCTATTAAATTGAATGAATCATATTAATGAGTTATACCATACAATGAGCTAACATGTCAAAGAGCAATGTAAAACAAATAGTGACAAAGAATGAATTCACTTACAGCTAATTTCTCCATGAAATTTTGTAAATGAGCATCATTATTCTTATATTCTTTCCAATGTGTAAGGATAGGAACAGACTGCCTAATATGAATACCAGCCTCTGATGCTAACTTGGCGGCCTGCAACGGTTTTTGTGGCCTTCTCATCCCTTCAGCAATTTGAATAGGCAACCGTCTTCCCATAGATCTAGTAATCCTGTCGAGCAATTTACCCATTGTAGGTGCCCTCCTCCTTCTTTGAGCAGTTGGTGCTATATCTACAAACAAAGTCATTCAAGAAGTTAGCTACAAATATAGAAAGCATAAAGGAGCATGACAAAAAAAAAACTTGCCTTCATCGCCTGGCTGAGTGCTCTCGTCACTAGCAGCAACACCTTCACCTTCTCCTTGAAAAGACCAATCCCTCACAGGACTTAGGGTGTGGGATTCATCTCTGCATTGACTCGTATCTTCAACAGTTGGTTCTTGTCCTTCACTACAAACTTGATGAATGAGTTGCTGTGATGCTACAGTGGTCCTATCTTCATTAAGTGGTGCTGAGGCCAAATTCTTTGCTGTTGACCTTGTTGAGACCCCAGTAGGTTGCTCTGTTGCTGCAGTTGCTTTCACTCTCTTGGAAGGTCTTGTGCCACCTGGAGGCATCTTGTCGCTCTTCTTAGGCCTTGCAGCAGGCCTTTTGACTGTCTTTTTATATGGTCCCTCATACAGAAGAATAAAACATCAATATAAATATGTCACTTCAAATAAATAGACAGGAACACAAGAAGTACACAAAGGCAACAACATCAAGAAATTAAATACAAGCAATGCGAAACACTACATGCACCCAACATCCTTAGCCCCTCGGCAAGATAGACGAAGAAGCACCTTTAAGGATGATCTAGCGGCTACGGATCGTTCTTCCGTTGGCGGCCCCTCCTTGTATGAAGGGATGTTGTCATTTTCATCTCCCTCGTTCTCCCTGTCCTCTTCAGGATCATATTCTGAATCAGAGTCTTCTCTGTTTCTACGCTCTGATTGCTTAGCCTTTACAGGGGAATGGGGAGTTGCTGATCCTGTCAGAGCATTTTTTACTGTGGCAATGCCAAGGGATTGAAATTTGGCTTGAACCACCGCGATATTTGAAAGCCGCAACTTCTCATATGGACATAGTTCAGTTTCTAATATGAAAACAACGATATTATTGTTTGAAAAATGGAAGGCTATTTTAACATGAATAAATTATGCTGCTGGACTATTAATCATAAGAGCATCATAAATAGGAAACTTTAATGATAATTTGGGAGCGAAAATTTTATGAAACAATATTTGTAATCACAACAGGGCAGTTAAAGCAAGATTTTGTGAATTAATAAACATCTGTGATTTCATTCTGGTTGCTACTGGTTATGTATTTCCCCTAAAAACAGTGATGAAACAAGGCTAGTGATGAAACAAGGCTGCTGGTTGATTCGATCTATATGACATACACTGCACTATAACACCCTATTCATCCACAAGCATAAGCTGCATAACAAGTGAATCTCCCACAAGAAGAGAGATACACACCATATTAATTCATTGTAATTTTGATTCGATAGTATAAAACATCGACAAGCACAACGATAGTTTTATGTCAAAAGATAAGTACAACAAGATAACCTTTGACTTGGTTGCGTGTTTTCATTGGCTGTTTTGCTGCAGTGGTTGTGAAGGTCGTTGAGGGTGCTCCGGAGCGGTTCACATCAAGGTCTGGGAGATAAGATTTGCTTGTTACAATTATAAGTCAAACAAACTAATAATACTTTGATACCAGTTGGAGATGAAGCGCTACAAACTAACGGGAGCATGAAACTACCATCTAATTTATTGATCACAAAACAAAGAGAAACATGAAACATTACTGAATAAACACATTCTTGTCTGAGTTATGACCGAGGCAAGCCGTTCTTTACCCAAATTATGTTTCATAGATATTTGATTATGTACTATAAATAACAACCTGCATGTTTCCAAGAGTAGTTACCTAAAAGCAAAATTTTCATGGAGACTTCCTACTTGTAAGAACAAAAGAAACTACCCAGCTATTCTGTAAAGTTTCAGTTACTATAGCTGGAGATGAGCCACATGTTCTCTTCTCCTGATCAGCTGATCCTTCATTTTCGTTTTCCGTATCCTAAAGGATAGTATTAGTACCATATATGTACTGCTTGAACTACTAGCACTGGCTGCCTTGTTAATTGGAAGAATGTACACTTGTTATGTATACCGTCTTGTCTGAATCCTCCTTGGTCAGAGAGAAGCAGGTCCGGGCATTACAGCAAAAGAGGTACAACTTCAATGTCCGTGATGTATAGTATAGTAGTCTGTATCTTGCTAACACAGCAAGAAGCAATGAAGAAGATTGAAGATCACAATGATACTAGATGTCGAGTTCTATACAATTAAGAGAATGTTAACTTTGATCAGGAATGCGCTATACTATGTCAGTGGGATTAGTTCCTGCCGAATAGATATCCAAGATGACTGCTGCTCTAAAAGAAGTAGTAGCATCAGTAAAGCGAAACGGACCCTTAGACAAGGAGCAAAAGCTAGACAGAAAGGGGGCAATGAATGATACATCCAATTAACAATCGATGTAGGGGAAAAAAGATTGCATGGCCAACTTGCCATTGTGCCGAGCTAAAAAGAAACTTATATGAGCTAGTAGCAAAGCATGAAGCATCACAACTGTCGATAAGCCCAAATCTGAATCGCTAAACCCTAGATCGACCACTCACCAAGCAACTCCACCACCAATGCAGCCTATCACTCACACAGGAAATTTTGGGGGAACAACCTGGGCGACGAGATGCAGCTGCGTGCCCTTGGTAGCGAGGTCACCGTCGTAGAAGCTGTTGCGGGGCTCCTCCAGGGAGTTGGTGAGGTTAATCACGCCGTGGAGGTTGAAGTCGAGGAGGGAGCCCGGGCGGAGCCGCGTTGGAGTCGGCCGGCGACGCGGTGAGGGATGAACGCTTGCCGGGGCCGGTGGAGAAGAGGGCACAGAGCAGCTCCTCCCTCACCGGCTTCGGCCTTGGGACCGTCCTGCTCGCAAGGAGGATGTGCGTCGAGGTCCTAGAGGAGGGAGGAGTCGCCGGCGCCAGGCCGGGGAAGGCGATTAGGGTTTGGGGGAGGAGCCAATTTGGGGGAAGTGGCGCGCCGTGCGCGTTGGTTTGGGGGAGGAGGTGTTTAGGCGAAGTGGGCGTGGCTTTGTGGAGGCGGTGGCTGGATTAGCCGCATGCGTTGGCAAAAATTTGTGCGCCAAAATTTTCGCAAAGGCGGCAGATTTTAGGAAAATCTGTGCGTCAAACCGTTTAGTGTTTTGTAGTCATTTTTGAAGATTGTAGTGTTTTTATTCTCACAGCTCTCAAAACTAAATTGTGATGATTTTTTGACCTGGCAAAACTCCTAAATGAGGACGTACCGGTTCGGTGAACTCGCCTAGGGATTGGAATGTGTACGGATGGATTCGGGTGGATGGGTTCCACGATTCAAAAAGACGCTAATCGCTAGTCGGTCTGCAAGCTAGCGACTACGGATTAATCGCTCTAGTCGGGGATTAGTGGTCATCCCATATCCGTCCCATAATTTTTTACCGGATCCGGATCCAGGTTCGGATAGTGTCGAATCCGGACACGGATCTGGAATATGTCGGATACGGATCCGGGTTAGAACTAGGTCGGATACCGGGTATTACCATATTCTCTTAGTTGGTCGAGAAAAAAATAGACATAGGCTATTCTCGATATTATCTATCCACAACATGTAACATGTCATATACACAATGATATTCCCATGAATAGCAAGCTCATGCATGCAGGAATGTATAGGTCACAGAATATCACATACTATTAATACAAGTACCAATCAAAGAAAAATAGTTAGGTTGGATTATGGTCCAGATGCCCATATACTTATATCCGGATATTTCCATGGGTACCCAGATCCGTTGGATATCTCCTATCCCATATACTTATCTCCGGATCCGGATTTTGTTCGGATAGAAAAATGACTACCATATGGAATAAAATCCAGATACGGATCCGGTCGGATCCGGATATTATCTGGACAATTTTCATCCCTAGACATACCTAGGAAGGGTGCTCGGACAGGTGGGTGATTTAAGAGAATTAGGCGGAGTGCTTCGGCTTAGGAGGAGGGGGGAGTTACCTTTGAAGTGACGACAAGCTGGCACTGGAATCGCATGGTAGATGGGCTAGCTTGGTGAGAGGTTTTCATTGAAGTTAATCAGGCCCAGCAGTGTTCCGTTCTGATTGAAGTAACTCCTTGTTCCAATTGCGGTTCCGATTGAAGTAACTCCCCGTCTATGTGACTCACTGACCCTCCTCTGAAGCCCAGATTCATTTAAAACACAATTTGAATATAGGAAAAGGTGTCCCATCCGTATCCGCATATTTTAAAAATATCAATGTAAATCAGAAAAATAAATATATAATAATATATTTCATTATTATTACACTTTTCATGATTTGCCCGAGAGAGACCTCCACGTACTCGTGCCTGTGCATGAATATAGGAAAAGGTGTCCCATGTGCATCCCCTACCCGTGCCTGCCTGCTCATCTGCCCGAGAAAGACCTCCACGTACGTACTACTATTAATTTGATGCAAGTGGGTGCTTGAACAAAGGCAAAATGGATTAATAGCAATGAAATGAATCCATTGGTACAAAAGGAAAATCTGGATTTGTCCACTGTCATCCACATTATCTCTGAACTAAAACAATGTAAAAAAACACACTGTACAACTTTAGTTGCCTGAACTGACAAAAGTCCATATACATTTCATTGAGATGTACTATCAATTAGACAATTAGCCACATTCTGACATGTATTTAATACATGATTGGATCTTACAAAATATAAAAGCCTAGAATAGTGGGCGTCTAAAATGTGCAATTACTGCATAATATATAAATTAGGACAGAACATTCCAGTCAAACAGAAAATGCCCTGGTGGCCATCCTGCTGCACAACGCTGCTATCTGCCCTCTGTGTTGAATTCTTCCATCCTGCAACTGGGAGTACCATGTTGTAACTGGGAGATTGCTCTTTTAGCAAAGCTGCAGGGACTGAGTCCCATATATGCTCTTGTTGCAGAGTTCATATGAAACAAAAGGGCCATTCTATCATCAATATAAATGAACATTACATGGCAGATTGAGCAAGATCCTATGTCATACAATTTCAGAGAATTAAAACAAAAAATAAAACAAGGTAGAACCAGTTTGAATTGAAACAAAAGGGCCATTGTAGATTTATCTAAACCTTACATTGCAGATTTAGTAAGAACCAATCTCATGCAAGTTCAGAGAACCAAACCCAAAAATAAAACAAGGTAGAACTAGTCCTCATCGCTGTCACCCATTTCAGTATCCTCATGCTCATTATCACTGGCAAACTGTAGCATAGTGTCATCTTCTTCGGATTCACTCGCACTATTCTCATTTGCTGCTACTATGTTGTTTACTAAAGTAGCATCAACAGCTAAGCCTTCTTCATCATCATGGCGGTGCGGAGTCCCCGTAGGAGGATTACTATCTTGCACATTAAATTCTGTATCAGAACAGTAATCTTCTTGGTATGCATCAATATTCTTAGTCATGTCATTTTCAGCCACACTATATAGATGTCTATGCTCAAACTTTTGCACAACTCTCTAGTTTTTTTCCCATTTAGTGTCTTGTAAGTAGAATATCTTTGTTGATTGAGTTGCCAAAATAAAAGGATCCGTCTTGTACCACAACCCCTCAATATTGATGGATTTGAAATATCCATCATTTTTTATGGCTCTCCTCTTGCCATCTTGATCATACCAGTCACATCGAAATAGAACCACCGATCGTCGGACTTGTAGATTCGAGTTATATACCAACTCAATGATCTCTATCAATGAACCATAAAACTCAGTGAACTGGCCATTATGTGTACCCTCGGCCAAGATGCCACTATTTTGTGTCTTCATGTCTTTCTGACGATGGACGGTGTTGTAACGAACTCCATTGATAGTGCGAGAGGAAAAGACGCTGACTCGCAGATCAGGACCACATGACAGTGCATATAGGTCATCACTAACCTCATCTGCCTTCTCCCTTACATGGTTCTTAAACCATTTCTGAAATCCAATCATAACCCTTTTGTCAATATCATGTTCCCCTTCTAACTCTTCTCTGAACATGCTGCAAAAGATAAAATCAAACATAACATTAAATATTTTTCTACAATGAAAGTTTATATAACATGTAATTCACAATGTACAAATGAGTACTCACTTAATATATGGCTCAACCTCTTCACAATTATTTAGCACGTACCAAACAAGCTTATCAAATTCATCTTCAAGGAATGTAACCCTAGAGGATCCTACTAATTTAACACCATGCCTAAATACTGAAATGTCACAATCCACAAGATTTTCTACTGATCCATCCCCACTTCTGCCCTCCCGATTAAATCTGGTGTCCATATCATCCATGTATCTTGAGCAAAATGTCAAGGCCTCATTAGCTACATATGCCTCTGCAATAGATCCTTCAGGTCTTGCCCTATTCCTCACAAAACTTTTTAAAGTGCATAGTCGACGTTCTATTGGGTACATCCATCCATATTATACTGGACCTCTAAGAATTGCCTCATCAGGTATCTGAACAGCTAAGTGGATCATCACATCAAAGAAGGCTAGAGGAAATATTTTCTCAAGCTTGCATAGAATTAATGGGATTTCTGCTTTCAGTCGATGCAAAACTTCTATCTTCAGAGTTCTACTACACAATTCTCTAAAGAAGTTTTCCAACTCTGCAATTGCTTCATATATATCCTTGCGCATGAATCCCCGGATGCCGGCAGGTAAAACTCTTTGCAGGAGGATGTGACAATCATGAGTTTTCAAGCCTTGTAACTTGCATCCATCAGTACTAATACATCTAGATAAGTTTGAAGCATAACCATCTGAAAATTTCACATCTCCAATAAATTGACAAAATGCAATCTTATGGTCCTTTTTCAAGGTATAGCATGCTGATGGAATACTATATGAGTTGCCCCTGTCCTCTAAATGAAGTCACTTCTTATGCCCATATCTTGCAAATCAAGCCTAGCATTGATAGTGTCCTTTGTCTTCCCCTCTATATTCAGTAATGTGCCCAGAAGGTTGTCGCATATATTTTTCTCGATGTGCATCATATCAAGATTGTGTCGCAGCTTCAATTCTGCCCAATATGGCAAAGAAAACAAGCTCACCTTTCGGCTAAATAATTTTGGCTCATCCTTGCATTGACGTTTCCTTTTGTTATTTTGAGAATGCTTTCCTGGTCTAACATCTTTGACCTTGTCTAGTTGCTCTAACAGCTCCTCTTTATTGAACTCTCCTGGCTTCTCACGGTTTTCATGATGTCCATCAAAAGCTAAGCTTTTTCGCCAACGGTGGTCCATTGGGAGGTAACGACGGTGGCCTACGTAACAAATCTTCTTCCTTATGGCCCGTGACAATGGATCTTTGTCACAATGAACGCATGCATAATAACCTCTTGTAGTTCGCCCTGACAAAGTGCTTAGAGCTGGGTAATCATGGATGCACCAAATTATTGCAACATGTAGATCGAACATTGCAGCGGTAAATGCATCATAAGTACGGACACCCTTCCATAGTTCAAGCAACTCTTCTATGAGAGGTTCCAAGAATACATCAAAATCCTTTCCAGGACATTTTGGACCAGGTATGAGTAAGGCCATCATGCAGTTCGATTCATCCATGCATGTCCACGGTGGCATGTTATAAGGCATCACTAGTACTGGCCACATACTATACGAGGTACTCATATTGCCAAATGGATTAAAACCATCTGTAGCTATGCCAAGCCTCAAGTTTCTTGCATCCTCTGCAAACATCGGATATTTTCTATCGAAGTCTTTCCATGCCTCACCATCAGCTGGATGACTCATTTCATTCTCCACAGGCTGTCTCTTCAACTTGTGCCATTGTGTGTCCTCTGCAGTTTTTTTGGAAGCAAAATACCTCTTCAATCTTGGTATCGTGGAAAATGTCTCAAAACCTTTGAGGGACCCGCTCTACCATCTCCATCTCTCCATCTTGATTCACCACATATTGGGCAATCATCTCTATTTGCATACTCCTTCCGAAATAGCACACAATTATTCTTGCACACGTGGATTGAATCATATCCAAGACCCAATTCACAAAGATATTTCTTTGCTTCATAATATGATTTGGGAAATTCACAATGAGGGAATACCAATGACAACAGCTTCACTAGTGCATTAAATGCTGTATTGCTAATCCGATAGTATGACTTGACATGAAGTAACTTCACAAGAAAAGAGAATCTTGATAGGTTAGATTCTGGGCAAAGTCCCCGCCTCGCATCTTCAAGCACTCTAACAAACATTGGCTGTTCTCCACCTTGGTCCATAGCTGTGTAGAGCTCTTCTATCAACCCTTCCATTCCACCATCCTCGTTGTTGTCATCCTCACCCACACCTAACCCATCATCACCAGAATGTCCCATATGGCTATCATTTTTATCTTCATTCACTTGATATTCCACAACTTCAGCATCAAATGACTCTCCATGATGAACCCACTTAGTGTATGCACTTGACATCCCATAAATATGAATATGATCATGTACATCTGACTGAGGTCTTAATGTCTGATTAAGACATCCACGGCATGGGCAAAGTATCTCAACATTCTCATTGAATCTTGCTCGAATAAATTCCATGAATTCTCCCACGCCGTTGATATATGCAGGGGTAAATTGTTTACCATGTATCCAACTTCTATCCATCTATTCAACATCATGACAACAAATACAAAATTAAACATGTATAAATGTCCCGCTAAACAAACAGATTGTCAAAAAGCAGACACAACAGAGCATTACCATTCAAGCAGGAGGTCAAGATTAATAGCGGCGACCGGAGTTCCAAAATACAAATTGAATTTAACAATTCTGCAAAAATTCACAAATATGCAAAAATTCACAAATGTAATTTAACAATATATGCAAAATTTCATAAAATGCAACTATGCAGTCCAACAGAATCAATCATAATGAGAAACAGAGGCTAAGCAAAGGCAAATCATTTGGCACCATGATCTAATGCAATTATGCAATCTTGGTCTTCCAAAGGCTAATTAGTAATCAGTCTTATAACAAAAAAAAAGTACATCTCAGTTAACTTAAATTTAGCTCTACGATTACCCAGAAGATCATATAAGTCAAATACATTCATCTGAACTGATTTTGCTGCTTGATTCAACTTTCTTAAAAAAAGAATCAATTGTTTTATTCCTCTTCATGGCTATCAAGTACTAATTTGTCCTAGCATTAAAACAAATCTAATCAATCTCTTCGGATGCCTATACATTAATTTAGAGACATTGAAAAACCTAGATACGGGAGGAAAGATTGGGATTGGTACCTGCAATGGTTTAATCCAAGCAAAGAGACGATGTGATAAAGGAATCAAACAAAAATTGCGATGATGGCTTACACGTGATTGATCGTACGTGTCTCGGTCAGCACCTCGGCAAATCAGCGGTCTGGGGACACCTCGGCGCCTCCTGATTTGTGAGTTCTTGTGTGTTACGGCGTGGAGTGCGGCCGTGTAGGGCTTCGAACGTGCGAGTTGATTTCAGCGAGTTGTAGTTGGTCACATCTCACCAATTAACGTGGGCTTCTAATTCTAGGCCAGTATCCATTAAGGGCTTAAAGAATTAAATACTGCATGCTACAGCTTCACGTGGGCCACCACTGGGCCTTTGTTTGCTACTGCTAATGCTTGGGGTTAGTTAATTTATCTGTCCACGTGTATCCGACATATGGGCCCGATAACACCACGTCGAACATGGGGCCTGACATACGGTCCCTGTTTATGACGAAAAGCATAACATCACAGGTAGGGGATACTACATGGCAGTCCCACTGAACAGATTTCTGCTATCTATGACGATTTATTATATTGTTTTATGACGAAATTTCATGTTTCGTCACTAAATTCTATGGGGCCGAGGACAAGGACACATTCCATGACGAGTAAAAAACAATCGTCATAGAAGCTTGCCTATTTATGATGAAAATTCACAACGTCACGACGTTTTCGTCACCGATAAGCACATTTGTTGTAGTGTGAGGCGGATATCAATTAGATTATATAGATATGTACAGGGATAAAAATGCCCGCAAAACACCTTAGGAGACGAAATGTTATGTGTGTTGGTTGTAAGTCCCAATTGGCACTTATGAATACAAAGCGACGAGCCATTTTAGTTGACACAAGAGAAAATCTTTATATGCGTCGGTTCTAATTTCATTCTAGCCGCACATATATATAGATTATATATTATGGTCATTATATGAACTGACACAGATATATCTGAGCCCATTTATAGTCAGAACCGGCATATATAATTAGTAATCGGTGCCTGTTGGTAATTAGCACCAGCACGTCAAAGTTTTATCACTTATCCTTTGAAGAACTGGTACCAGTAACGTTATTCGTGTTGTATCTAACCGATATAGATGTACAGGTGAAATTTGTGCCCACTTGTGAAATTTGATTCAAGGGTACATTCCATCCCTAGCAATAATTTGATTCAAGGTAGGGTCCTAGTCTTCGTGGTATCAGTGGTAGAGATGGCTTGCAGGTTGTGCAGAATGGGGGTGGTTATAGTAGGTTTATTTTAGTCGATATTGCCACACATCGCCGTTTCAACTAAGGTTTAGGTTTCACCCTTTTTCTACCGATCAACACATTCGTTGGCAGTAGACTGTTACCCCCGTTCTATTGGCTTATAGTTTGCTATTCGTCGATAGTCTATTTACCCTTCATTCGATCAATTAGGCAATCTAATCAGCTAGTTGGTAGTCTGGTTACCCTTCGTTCTACTACCCTGTCAATTTAGTCAGCTTCATAGTAGATCGTTTACCCTTTTGAATCTATTGTTTTAGATCTAATCTAAGCTGATAGTGCATTATCTTTTACCCTTGTTTGGCTTTGTTTCCAAGTGTTGTAGGACTTTCATGTCACAGGTTTAATCGGTTAACTAAAGGTTTAATCGGTTAACTAAAGCTGATTACGTCTTTTCTTGCCGATTGTAGATGAAATGGGCTAGCATGCTATGAACCCTGCTTTTAGTGCTGACAGGAACCCTAATCCATAAGCCCGTGTGCGTTCATGCCGACAATCAACTTTTGGTACGAACACACCTTTTGGCAAGCCCAATGGGACTCAATGGAATCCGATGAGCAAGACCGGACAAAGATTACTGAAGACCACATCCTTAGGGTGACCAACACTGATATTACTGAAGAGCAGCGTCAGGACATGGCTGCACGGATGGAAGAAGTGAGGCATGCTTATCTTGAAACTTTTTAGAAAAGCCGACACGAGAAAACGGTGCAAAAAGGAGAACTCTTGAAGTTGGTTGACCCTACCAAAGCTCGGTATGAAGTAACCCCTCATAGGTGGTTGACCCTGCTAAACCTTCGCAAATGGATGGTTCCTCGTGAAGAATAAGCATACATTTGACCACTCTAAGAAAACATCAATGAGCGCTATAATGTACTTAAATGCTCCTGACAAGGTCTTGATACGGCCACAAACATCTCCTAGATTCAATCTAGAAAAGGAGGATTCTTAACGTTCACATTAGCAGGAGAGCACCTAGTTAACACGAAAATCTTCATGATTCGAAAATTTTCCTAGAGTAAAACTATGGTCATTTAGGATTGCAATTCTAAAATGCTATAAAGGAAGAGATCAGGGCTTCTAAATATATTCTTTAGGGAAGGTACACCTTAGGTTCACGGATTCTAGTGAAGTATAGCCGAGATTCAAATAGAGGAAAGTTTTCTAATACATAGTTCTCACATTCAGTATTTTTTACAATGCGTAAGTATTATTTTCTATTCTATTCTCTTAATATGGTTTCTACAGGAAACCAATTTGCATGGATGTCTTGAAATTTAAGAGTCCGGATGGATTCATGGTACAATAATGCTTCTCTAAGTGCTAATGTAGTACGATAGGTAGTACAATTATGGCTTTTCCTAAACCTGTTATGCACGAATCATTGCCTACGATTTTTCTATTACTGCCAGCATTCTTCATGACCTACTAGGGTATTTGGTCTCTTTTCAAATGTTGTTTGTTGTTCTCTTACCAACAATTCACACCTCCATAGGGTGCTACACTAATTCTATATATAATTATAATCAAAACAATAGCAATATTCAACCATATGGTCATCATCGAAGGGCAACTGCTATCTCCATTCCCCACAAAAGCCTAGCTAGCCAACCTCCATCTTCCTCATCCCTCCAACCACCACAACCCCCTAGGCTCTCTTTCCTTATCTCCATCTCCCTCTGAAGAACGACAACACGCCCACCCCTCCTCTCAAGTTCATCTCAGTGGCTCATTTTTTCAGGACGGCGACCTTATCTACTTCCTCTTTCTCCCATGGTGAGCCAACTTGAGGACAACAATTCCCCTTCTCTTTGATGGTAACACAACTTGAGGATGCTCTCTCCTCTCCTTCTCATCTCTCCTGTCGCGCCCAGCGGCGTGATCTTCTGATAGGTTCTACTTTGGCGGAACAAGGACGTTCACGAGACAAGGCTTCCAATCCAGCGAGATCGAATCCTTGCAATCGCTACACCCATGCACCTATCGTTATCAACCATGCTCATGCTCAATTGACCTCACCACGAAGGCTAATTCTTGCACGCAGTAAAAGAAACAAGCAAGAACGAGATGCAAAGCAAACAATCTAAAATATCAGATCAAAAGTTGAGGTTATCTTTTACCAGGCCAGGTCTACTCGACATTACCCCTCATAGGTGGTTGACCCAACCAAAGCTTCACAAATGCATGGTTCCTCGTGATGAATAAGCATACGTTTGACCACTTTGAGGTAGCATCACTGAGCACTATAATGTACTTAAATGCCCCTCACAAGGGCTGCATATGGCCACAAACATCTCCTACATTCATTCCAGGAAAGGACGATTCTCAACTTTCGCATTAACAGAAGGGCGCCTAGTTATCAGTTTTTCGGTGGCATAAAGAGTGTGCACCAAAATCTTTATGATTCAGAAAATTTGCAAGAATAAAACTATGGTCATTTGAGTTGATTATTTTACTCCTCATCATTCTAGCAGAGCTTTAGGATGGCAGTTTTAAAATGCCATAAAGGGAAAAAACAGAGCTTCTAAATACATTCTTTACGGAAGCATACACTTGAGGTGCACGGATTTTAGTGTAGTATAACCTAGATTCAAATGGAGGAAAGTTTTCTATTCTATTCTCTTCATTTAGTTTCTACGTGAAACCAATTTGCATGGATATCTTTAAATTTAAGAGAGTCCACGTGGATTTTTGGTATAACAATGCTTCCCAAAGTGCTGATGTAGTACGACAGGTAGTATAATTGCGGTTTTTCCTAAACCTGTTATGCTTGAATCGTTGCCTGCAATTTTTCTATTACTGCCAGCATTCTTCATGATCTACCGGGGTATTTGGTCTCTTATAAAGTGCTATTTGTTGTTCTACTACCAATAATTCACATCTCCATAGGGTGCTACACTAATTCTATATATAATTATAATCAGACAATGGCAAGATTCAACCATATGGTCATCATCCAAGGGCAATGGTGATCTCCACTCCCCACAAAAGCCTAGCTAGCCTACCTTCGTCTTCCCTATCCCTCCAACCACCACAACCCCCAGGCTCTCTTTCTTTATGTCCATCTCCCTCCCAAGAACAACAACACCCCCGCCCCTCCTATCAAGTTCTCCCCAATGGCTCATTTTTTGACGACGGCGACCTTATCCGCTTCCTCTTTTACCTATGGTGACCCAACTTGAGGATGATAGCTCCCCTCCTTTTCGATGGTAACACAACTTGAGGACGCTCTCTCCTCTCCTTCTCATCTCTCTCACGGCCAATGAATCCCCTCCTAGAGTTGGCCCAGTGATTCACGAATAGTCAATGACTCTTGGCCGAGGTAGGTCAGGGCATTGTCAAGGCCAGGCTACCGGATCTAGTCTAAGATGCTAGGTTGGGTCAAGTCGAGTCAGGGCACTGAGTGGACTAGGTCGAGTCAGGTGAAGGCGTGACCTAGCTTCGACCTAACCTATATCGATCTTTACCCTAGTACTATTTGAATCTAATTCAAACATATATGTTAATTCAGTTTATTGAATTACTTGCTTCAATTACAATTACAGGAGAGTAATACAACCGTTCATAAAAAAGCTAAGCCTTCTTTGGTACGGTTTATTTCAGCCCTTTTTTTACTTTCACCTTAAAATATGGCTCCTCTGAACTAAAAAACTCTGGCTTGTTGAACTTGTTTTGAGAAATTTCGATGTCGTTTCTTAAAACTCATGAAGCACAACTAAACTAAACATTTTTGTCCCTTAAAACTGTTTCTTCTGATTCTCGAAGCCAAAGATTCCAGCCATAGCCATCTTTGTAAACCGTGATGATGAGCGAAACCGCTGAACCTTGCCAATCTTTCTTAGTGCACCTAAGGTTTTGTAGGTAGCACACTAATGTGTGACTGCTCGGTTTCTTCTTGACATCGGTTACTTATACCATTGCTCGTTTGTGCATGATTTTTGTTTCCCGCTATAAGCTATTCGTGTAATTTATTGAATTCTTGCATAATTCTGTTCTTAATATATATGAATATAAATAAGATTTGTCTGCTGATGTTAGCTACACAGTTATTTAGCGATATATGCTTCTTGTCAATATATGAATTAAAATATTATCCATGTCTCAAATAAGAACTACGCAGGTGAAGCACGAATACAACTACAATAAGGCCACATAGCCAGCAACTTGGCACAAACAACCATGTCAACCATGAAAGCACCTCTTGGTATGGTGGATTCTGGTAGTAAGATTCCACCCACCTTGTTCAAATCGTTTTATGAGGTTCACGAATGACATTCATACGCTTAGGTGTCTGCTAAAGAGACACCCTCGCATGTTCTCCGCCGACGATCCATCACCAACCACCCCGTCGCCCTTGCAACTATTGCAAGCTAGGCGTAGTCCATGGCAACCACCGACAGCCCATACAGCGAGCACTCCCTTCACCATCTTTCCAAACGCTTTTGTCATTTGAGCCATCAACCATTGCTGCCTACTGCTCTTGCAACGATCTGATTCAGATGCTGCTGCCTCTGAAAGGAAAAAAAAAAGTAACATGAATGCTGGAACAGCCAATCATTCATGCGTCCTGTGATGGAAATCCTGGCCGTTGATGTCTGCTACTGGTCTACTGCTCCCTATCAATTAGTACTATAATCAATGTGAACATGGAGGTGCTGGCTTGTAGCAGGAGATTCAGAATTTGATCATCTTTAGAATTAGTATTTCAAGATTTGCCAGTTTGACCCACTATCAGTCACATATGATCTCATATGTCAGTGAGACTAGAAGATATGCAAATTTTAAAGAGCGTTGAATCCTGAAATATCCTCTTGCAGCCTTGCAGGAGCAGGCAAGTTACCCACCTCCTGTCATCAATCTCGCTTTAGCAAATTAGCATGCGAGTTTGCAGCTTTTGTTGGCCCATAACGGTAAAGGAGGAGGCCCATCATGCATGGAAAAACAGGTGACACACTACAGGATTCTGACCTATTTATGTCGGCTGATAGTATTTATGTCGGCTTTAAAAAAGCCGACGTAAACACAGATTTGTTTGTGTCGGCCATGTCAAACCGATGTAAATATAAGTATTTACGTCGGCCTAGCCGACAAAAACAGCGGCTCATCCCGTCCCAGAAATTTGAATTCTGGTGAATCTATTTACGTCGGCCCTAGTCGACGTAAAGTAGCCACGTGGTGTATGACGTAAATAGGTATGGCCCCACGTGACGTATTTACGTCGGCTAGGCCGACGTAACAATACGCCATTAGGCCTGTTTACATCGGGCATAGAGTATGCCTTCGAAGGTGTTAGAGAGTCATACAATTGGACCCATGTGTCTGGTACCTGGAGTTTACCCTATGCAACGTCCATGATCCTACCACACAATGTTAATGTTATGCATCAAGAACGCAATGTTGCAGAAAGCATTGACAGTATGTGTTTTGATTTCTAAGACAAGACCAAAGATAATGCGAAATCCTGAAGAGACATGGCTGATATATGCAGTCGACCAACTCTTGAGATGAGGGAGGATGAAGCAGGACGGCAGGGGAAGCCACATGCCCCTTACTGTCTTAAGAGCTCTAAAAAGAAGGAGGTCCTTCTGTGGTTAAAAAACATCAAGTTTTCTGATGGATACGCTGCGAACCTAAGGCGTGTAGTGAGTATCGTGACAAGTAAGCTAAATGGCCTAAAGAGTCATGATTATCATATAATCATAAAAAGATTATTTCATGTAATGTTCTGTGGATACTTCCCCGATGATGTGTGGATAATGTTGATAGAGCATAGTTTCTTGTACAGATAGTTATGTTCGACGGAAATCAAGAAATTAACGATGCAAAAGTTGAAGAAAGTTATATCTGAGGTAATATGCAAAATGGAGAAGATATTCCCACCGGGTTTCACTACGCCAAAATGCCTCATATGTGACGGTTTATCTACGCCGGTTCATTACGAACCGGTGTAGATAAGGTTACTTGTGCCGGTTCATAACGGTTGGGGCGAGACAGACTTGTCCATGTCAGTTCTAGTCACGAACCAGCATAGATACCAACTAATCTCTGTCGGTTCGTAGTTAGAATCGACACACACAGATGCTTAGGTATCCGTTCTATCTTAGAACTGACGTAGGTACTCAGATATATTTGTGTTGGTTCACAGATAGAACCGACACAGATACATCTGTGTTGGGTCTAGCCATGAACAGGTGTCATTCTTACTAAGAACCGATGCAAATAACCTAGTATATATGCCACTTATTGGATAGAATAGGCACATATTATTTCGAGCCAATATATAGTTGCCCGAATAATGACCGAACGATGTTGTTGCCTCTCCCCAATTGCTTCTCTCCCATTTGCTCCTGTCTAGTGTTTTGTGATTTTTAGTTTGGATCTATTGATCAATGTGGGAGCTTCTAGTGATATAAAAGGTGGGTAATAATTTGTTTAGATCTTGCATGGTCTTGTTTAGTGATTTTTTGTATTTTGGTTCTGAATATCTGGCTCTAGATTTAAATTTTTACACTTACTTGCAATATAGATTTTAGCTCTAGTTTCTATATTTTTAGATCTTACATAATATTTAGCTCTAGTTATAATTTACATTTAGTTGTGTAGATTTTTGGATCTTGCATATAATATTTAATAGTTTTAATGTAGCTACAAATTTAGTTAATGTTGGGATTATTATTGATAATAAAAATTTAAAAATAATTAGTGCATGTATTAAATTAGATTTCAATCCTTCATGATTTTTAGGTCTACATTCTAATTAAATTAGTTATTTAGTTAGCTCTATGTATTATTTTAGATCTTTCTGATTTAATATGTGTGGTATGGCTCTAGGTGTTGAAATATTTATGGTGAACTAAAAATCCAACATGTATTAAAGATTTAATATTTTAGATCTTTAAGATTTTTAGTGCTACTACGTATTATGGTTGTAGATATCTAGCTCTAGATTTTAAATTTTTACATTTATTTGCAATGTAGATTTTAGCTCTAGTTTCTGGATTTTTAGATCTTACATAATATTTAACTCTAGTTGTAATTTACATTTAGTTGTATAGATTTTTGGATCTTGCACATAATATTTAATAGTTTTAATAGTTTTAATTAGCTAAAAATTTAGTTAATGTTGGGATTATTATTGATATTAAAAATTTAAAACTATGTGGTGCATGTACTAAATTAGATTTCAATCCTTCATGATTTTTAGATCTACATTCTAATTAAATTTGTTAGTTAGCTAGCTCTATGTATTACTTTAGATCTTTAAGATTTAATATGTGTAGTATTGCTCTACGTGTCATATTATTTATGGTTAACTAAGAATCCTACATGTATTAATGATTTAGCCTCTTAAGCCTTGGTTAAAATTTGCTTAAACATTGCTCAGGTCCAATTAATAATTTTAGACTTAGTTGCCTCAGAATGGTGAACTGACATTCACAGACATTATGACACAAAGAACATGGATAACTACAAATTGGGTCTAGAATGCCAGTGTACGTGCGATTGGGACTATGGATGCGTTCCGACATATGGATAAGGGTAAGATGTAGCTCGGCTACATGTTGTGACAAGGGCTATCCATTCGAGCATGGTGTGGAGAGGAGCGCGGGGCAACACGCGTAGCTACCAAGTGCTGCCATAGGGTGGTTCTGCCACAACGTGTGCAGGCCACATGGAAGAACGATAGAGAAAGGAGGAAGTGGTTATGGATAAGTGTGGACTAGCCTGATCCAAAGTGACTCATAGAGTAGACCGGACGGCCGTATGGAGAGGCATACAGTGGGAAGTCGCTGACCATGGATTTGGTTCCTAGCACCACAGCGCGTTGCCATCTTGCGGTAGTGTGGACGTGGGACCTAGTGGCTTGATGGATAGCATCGTGGTAAACCCTAGTCCGAGGTGAAGACAGGCTTTTGTCGTCATCCGGATGGATGATCTAGGCCTTATGTCGCAGGGAGCCATGACTATAGTACGGGCTTGGCAACCCGGCTAGGGAAGAACAGGCACTTCGTGGCGCGTAAGATTCTCAACAGATGCGCCACACCTGAAAGATGATGGCGGGAGTTATGGTGGAAGCTTGGGATGGGTATGAGTTGTGAACTGGTATAAAGAACTCTTAAATAGAACATTGATTAGTAGAACTTTGGGTCAAAATTGCTAAATCATAGGTTTTGTTTTATAAAACTTGCCTTCTGCAAATAAACAAACCCTAACCTCTCCTTTCGAACCCCCTATCAATAAATGAATTAGGTTGGGTTTTAACTCGCCAGTGCGGTTTGATTGTGCACTATCCTCGCACACACTCACTATTTTTAGATGATGAGTATGAATAAGACCCCTATGCTTGCCATGAAGATAGAGCCCAGGAGTACGCTAACGATCAGGACAAGGCTTAGGGTGACCCCCAGTCGTGATAGGGCATAGCCGGCGGGAGAGATTTATGTCCTTTTGATTATCATTGCACTCTAATCTTCTGTTGTTCTTGAACTATTTTGGGCAAATGTGTCGTGCTGTAATACTTAATAGCCTTCGGGCTTAATTTAGGTATTTAATTTGAATTCAAGACTTTCACTTGTATGAAATGATCTGGCTATGTAAATGGTGTGCACAGTGTACCGATCCAGGGTCTAGTGCAGATCAAAGTGGTAGGAAAGGACAGGCCCCACATAAACTTATCGATTTTCAAAAAAAAACCGATCGGTTAAATCCTGACCAAAAACCGACCGATTTCTACTAAGTATTGAAAGCCACTCGGTGTTCTGGGAAAACGATCAATTTTCTAAAAAAAGCAACCAAAACCCTAATTCTTTCCCTTTTCCTTTTCCTAAGTCTCCATTCCCTTTCTCAATCCTCTCTCAAGCCGTCTCCTCCCCTCTCCTCGGCTAGTCGTCACCACTTTAGACCAAACCATTGTTGCCTTGCCCTAGGCCCGTCTTCCCAATCAACAACTAGTCGAAAACATTGGCCCAGGCCTCCGCTCCCCGATCTATATATATATATATATATATATATATATAATATATATATATATGCATGGAATTGTTTGATTTTAATACGCCTTTTTGGTTTTAAAATACATCTATATATAAATGTAACAACCCCATTTTAGGTCATTAGGAAATATGCATGCATATAGTTATAATTCTCTTTTAAATTCCCTATTTGTATAAAATAGCATTTTTTACATTTGTAAATAATCATTCATTCACATAATAATATATGTGTATGTATATATATATTTGAAGATGAATCCTAATATCCAAATCATATCCCGAAAAAACCAAGAATTTTAATTCATAAGAATTCTAATCCTTACCCCTTATTAATTAAGAACAATTTTTAAATCCAACTGAAAATCCACTTCTATGACTTAGCATAAGCAAAACCCTATGATCATTTCCTTTCAAATTCAAAAAGTGAATTTGAATAATAATCAAATCCTACTTTCAACCCTAATTATCAAATTATAGCATATCATTCAAATCATAAATTCAAAACTCAAATCCAAAATGGGATCTTTAAACCTAATTAAATCATAAATCTTGGAAATCCAAATTCAAAAATCCCAATTTTGGAATTCATCGTAAAATTCCAAATTTTCCATATTTGGGCTAGGCCCAACTGGCCGACTGGGCTAGCTGGCCCACCTAGCTAGCCAGCCAAGCTAGCTCGGCCGAGACACCCAACCCTGCTCGCCTCACCCTCCCTGGCTCTCCTCGCCGGATACCCGGATGACCACTGGTCCGTACGCCACTCCTCCCTTCACTGCCTTGTCGAACACATCCGGCCACGCCCCGCCCTGTGGCGCTTTTTCTCGGCGAGCCGTCGTCCCGTGGCACCTTTGCCCTACACGCACGCGCTCCATCTAAGGTTTTGGGAGAGACAGGGAGAGGACTTAAGTCTGGTGGCTGGGAGAAGGAGGGGTCAAAGATGTGAGGGCCCCGATCGGGAGCTGGGAGCACTAGATCGGATAGACAAGGGGATCAGATCGGATGGTGGACGATGCAAAGCACCAAGGGCGTGTGCTTTATTGCTAACAATAACAAAACTCTCTCTCTCTCTCTATATATATATATATATCTATATATATATGTCTATATTTGTTCATATGGGTATATAGGCCTAGGGATCTATGCCATTACTAAAATTCACCAAGATGACAACTTTATATAAAAACTTATGTTTAACAAGTAGGGTGATATAGGAATGACAATTAAACATTTAATTTGAAACCTTATGTATATGTTTTAGCCCAATTTAAAAAGCTAAATTGGGAATTTTAGAGGTCAGGAATTTAAAAACTTCTAATCAAACTAAAATCACCTAACTTTAGATTTATGACCTAATTGGGATCATTTTAGTGCCTAGTCAAATATCAACCTACTAGTCATTAACCTAATTCAAACTCTAATCTCCCATTTCAATTTTAAATTTGAATTTGAAATACTTTCAAACTAGATTTTGAGTCCAAATTCAAATCTTGGACCCCTTGGACTTTGGCTCAACCCACTAGCCCATTTGGGACCAGCCGGTCCACTTTCTCCTATCCGTCCTCCTTTCTCTCTCTGGTCGCCCGGGGTGCGCCTAGCACGCGTCCACCGCACCGCGCCGTGTCGGTCTACCGGCCCAAGCACCGCGTCATGTCCGCATTGGCCACGCCTTCTGGTACACCGCCCTCCACCACCTCCTCTACCACAACAACTGATCGTGCAAGCTGTGCGCGCCACGCACCACGCTCGGCCTATGCGCGTGCCACTTGTCGATTGAGCGCCGCTAGGCTGCCCGACCTATTCCGTCTGGACAATACGATGTCCCCGTCTCTATGTCTGTCCTGCACTCCATCTCTGCCTCTCTCGTGTACACCATTGCCACGTGGTGACCAAGTCCCCCAGCTGTTGTTGCCTTCACCGCTGTCATCGCCGTCCTCGCATCCCACGCCTTGGCAGCTTGCGCTTGGCCCAGCTGAGCTTCGCAACTCCTCTCCCACTCACCTCCTCGTCGCTAGAAATATAACCTCCTTGCACCCTTCTCTGCCATTCCTCACACTCACCTCATAGCCACCAAGCCGCCTCGACAAGCACTAAGCCCTACCGCCTCTTTTCCTCGTTGACGGGTGGGCCTTTTGCTTACCTGCTTGACGCCCCGCTACACCAGCTCCTAGGCCTTGGTGAGGCCGAGCCTAGAGAGGACCAGCTGCTGCTCCGCTTAGTCTGACTGCAGCATGGAGTAACCACATCCAGCGTGGCGCACTGGAGGAGATTCAGCTCCTCCGCTCTTTCGTGTGGGATTCGAACAACAATGTTAGCAGGGCCCGTCGGTAGGCCTACCACCTCTCCCGGAGCCCCCAGTTTTGCTGGGAGGTGTGGGATGAGGCCCTGGCCGAGTTGGACCGTTTGGTCCCTACACACCACCCTCGCGCTGGGATGGACCACCCTGGTCCGCTCCCAAGACCGCTACCGCCCCATCCACTTCGGGCCCGAGTCCGCACCACCCCGCGGAAGAGGTACCTGCCGCCGTGTGCTCTGGTGGGGATTCCTCGCCACGACCCGCCGCTACTGGGGCCGCAGCCCCTAGCCTCTTCTTCTAGTAGCTCCTCCAACGCCGCTCCACCGACGTTGGATTGGGAGGACTACCTTGGAGCACCTGGATGGTTCCTAGTGGAATGCCCTCCGTACACTTACTCTCACCGCTCCCGTCAGTGAACCAGCCGTAGTGTACATCCCCTATTGTACTCTAGCACGGTTGGATCAACCATAAGCGCTAGTAGTAGTAGCAGTAACAGTTGCAGTAGTAGTTGTAGTCGTTCACTCGCAGCTTAACTCGTATGATTTACTTTGTCTCTTGTTATCATCATAGTAGATGAGCAGTGAGTTGTATCATGTATGGTTTTATTAATGAAAGCTTTTGTTCTTGCATCTTGGATTTTCCGATCTACATTAGCACCTTGCATGCATATCAAAATTAGGAATTACACCTTGAACTATTGACCCCCTTGCAGCTGGCTCGCGAGCAAGGTGCTATCCGTGGCTGCGGTGCCAACGCCGAGAATGTTCGAGGCCGTGGTCGAGGCTGCGGCATCCTGCCGCCCCCTCCAACAGGAAACAAACCATAGTGCAGGTCATGGCATACCAAGCGCAGATGCTGAATGCTGTCTTAGAAAACCAGCAAGCAAGACAACAACGTCAAGGCTCAAGGATTGCAGAATTCATGAGGACAAAGCCCCCAACTTTCACCTATGCCACAGAACCAATGGATCCGGACGATTAGTTGCGAACCGTTGCCAAGAAGTTGGCCTTGGTTCGATGCCAAGAAGCGGACATGGTGCTGTTTGCTTCACACCTGCTAGAGGGTCCTGCTGAAGTCTAGTGGGAGAACTACGTAGCCACTCGCACCGAAGCTACCAAAGAAGAAGAAGCCGCAGAGGCTAAAGAAGAAGAAGAAGAAGAAGAAGAAGAAGAAGGAAACAACATCGATGACGGCGTATACAATGTCGTCGGGGACTAGTACGAAGCCCCTCAGGATGTTTAAGCGGCCGCCAGGGATATTCCTTGGGCCAAGTTCCAATGGCCTTTTCAGGAAAATTACATTCCCTAAGGCGTACTGCTGATAAAGAAACAAGAGTTCCGCAATATGTGCCAAGGAGGTATGTTGGTCAATGAACATTTGACCATGTTCAACCAGCTAGCACAGTATGCCTAGCAAGACATTGAGGACAAAGAGGAGAAGGTGGATAAATTACTTGAAGGGATGGCTCCTCTCTACCACTCCCGACTCATTCTCCTGGATCACCCCAACTTCCACCATTCGGCGAACAAAGCCCTGATCCTAGAGAAGAAGTTAAAGAGAGAAGAAGCCAGCCATAAACGAAAACTGGAAGCCAGGTCAGTGCAAGGAACTAGTCGTGCAAGACCTTATTGCTCTTCCTATCCGTCTAGGCCGTCCTCTCCATGACAGTAAGGCTACCCCGCTAGGACCTACCGAACTGGGGGTAGCCAACCTGCCTCACCTACCGCTGGAAGACCAGCTCCTCCTCCGACAATAGCTCATCACCGATGGTGGCAGGCAAGGGGTCATGGTCCCATCATGTTCGTGAGAGCAAGGGCTCTCTGTAGAACCCAAAAACATAAAGAAAGGAAGTCGGGAACACCCGAATGGCCAAGTCCGGCGAGGTCGCCGCCGTGCTGGCGCGGGCGCCGCCACGAACCAAGGCCGCTGGGGAGGAGGATCAACGTGGCTGCACCCTAGCCGTCGGATCCAAGCTGTACGGTTTAGATCCGGGCGAAATCAGTTCTGTTTGAGAGAGAGACACTGACACGTGGGGCCCACTTGTCAGTAAGGTTCATATGTCAATGCGGGTTGAGAGAGAGAGGGTGTGCGCGCTGGCCCCGTGGGCCATGAGGCTGGCGTGCAGGGCTCACTGGTCAGAGCGGTGCGTGGTAGATTATTCAATCAAAAATAAATTCTGAAAATTATTTAATTAGTTTATGAATTGATTTAAACATGTAAAATTCATATCTTTTGATCCAGAAGTCCAAAAATTACCATTGAAGTTCCGAAAAATTCAGAAAATGAGATCTATTTATTTATAATTTTGTTAATTTTTAAATATTTTATTGTACTATTTTATTTAGATTTTCTATATTATTGTTTTCCGAAGAAACGTGTATTTCTGAAGGTGTTCCAGTAGAAGACTTTGGTATAGGACCAGAGTAGGAGTGGCAGCATGGCAAGGTACACACAGTCCTTGATCCTGTTGATCCCATATGCAAATAAAATGAGTTTGATTTAAATATTGCATTGCTATGTTTAATTTATTTTATTGGGAATTTAGTTATTCCAATTTGACTCATATCCATCATTTGAGATGTCGTGTGACCATTTATCCTTTGCAACCTAGATGTGTAATCATTTTTAGTTGGATAGTCATGATACCATGTGGTTTGTTAGTCGTATTTAGTTTGCTTAGTCATGCATATTACCAGGGTTTGGTTTAAATAATATTGACTAATGAGAGATATGAAACTAAGGGTAAAGGCATGTGTTGCTTTTAAATAAGGGAGACATGTGTTGCTCCATATTGGTTAAGATTGTGTTGCTCTTATGTGATCGTTGCATGTGTTGCAAATTGTTAACAACCTGTGTGGGTGTTTTGATTAAGGCAAGTGGTACTGTGTGTCGATGGAGCATGTGTGGTTAGGCTAAGAGGCGAATCTAGAAGAAAATCTTGCCTTAGATACCCTAAGGACTTAACCTTGTAAAAGCATGCCAGATAAAATACAGTACATACCTACTATGAGCTGACTTCGATTAAGTCTAGCAGTTGAATTACTAAGTGTGAGCTTATGGCACCTCATGGCAAGGTAGAAGATGTGATCATGTGTTGGGGCATTTAGGGAGATGTGCTACTTATGAGGGTCATCATCCTTTCGATGTTGCTATACTAACTGTGTGTAGCCCAGTGGTTTAGATGTTTGGCTCTGGGTGGTATAGTAGTCATCGGGAGGACTACTTGCTTGTGTTTAGTTCCGTAACTGTTGGCTTACGAGTGTCTCCTTCCTATCCAGAGGTTGAGATATGAGTATCTTTGGGTAAAGATGTGCAACATTTGCAGAGTGTTGAAAACTATTCAAATAGCCATGTTCCCGGTTATGAATGAATGCTTGGTTGTATTGAGCAAGATATAGTGTTTTCAAATGCAATGGTGGGTTGTCATTGTATTACTATTAGGTGCAGGTTATCAAGCTTTGTGATATGATTAGGCTGTGTGTCAATGCTTATGAATCAAATGTTGTTTATCAAATATTTTACTTACTTGCTTTCAAATCTGTTATGTTGCTATGTCTTTGTTAAATGCTGATTATGCAAAATAACCATGGGACATATCCTTTGTATTAAGCTTGCATGTAAGTGATAGAATTGCATTACTCCACTGTGTGAGATTTACTGACTATTCGTCTATACTCATTTTTGCAAACCTTTGTTTGTGGGCTACCTAATCATCCCGACAGGATAAGAAGTTGAACAATCGTCTCCGCTGTTTCAGGACGATCTACCTAGAGGCGAGTAGCTGGACGTGCTTCCTAGTTAGAAACCTGTGGCTCTTGATGGGACATCTATCTTATTTAATTTTGCTTATTAGCTGAATAAATTACTCTGATGAACTTTTTATTTAGCCCTATGTGGCATTTGGATCTTATTTGTAATAAGTGGAGGTTATATATGATATTTTCGTTTCGATGTGCTATGATGATATTCACTGATGAAATCACTTGTGCTCACTATAATTGATCCTGGAATAGTGATGCATGACGTATTCCAGATCTTAGATTTGGGGTCCCGACAGAAGTGGTATCAGAGCCATGCTAACTGTAGGACAAGCCCTAGCTAGAATGGTCATCTCTAAGAAATTAAGTTTATAAGTCAATTATTATGCAAAATATTGTCTCTTTTCTACCGATGCTATATTACCTCTAAATAACCCTTTCCCTATGCTAATAGCTATTGTCTCCATTGTCCTTTTCTTTTAGATGACGATGTTGCACACATATGTTGAGAGGAAAGGCCATCATGCTGCTGAACTTTGGAGGGTACTGCAGGAACTGGAGGGCTATGAGAGGCCTTTGTACAAGGGAGAACCATGGAAGGTCCAAGGAGACAAGCTACGCTATCACTGCAAGCTAAAGGTGTATGCGAGGGCCAATGCGAAGAACAGCAGACCAATGGTGGTGACAGCAAAGCGTTCTACCTTCGAGATGGTGATGCAGGAGTGTGCCTGGCTTGCTCTACATAGGATTTGCAGCATTCACGTAGACGAGTTGAAGAACACTGTGTACCGCTACAATCCTCAGGCTTGCGGCTTAGGACCGAGGTACTACTATAACATCCTTACTTTCAAAAATAAAAAAATTCATTTGCATCAAACATTGCATTGCATTAAAATTGTTTTTAAATAAAATAATTTTCAATAGAAATGAGTATGTTACTTGTTTAATAAAAACTTTAAAATTAATTGAGTTGTTTGCAAATAATTTTGGGAGGTAATTAAGTAAAATATTTAAATTACAAAAAAGGAAATAAAATTATATTTGTAAATTGGTTTTCAAAAGAGAAAATCAGAAAAAAGTAATTTTTAAATACTCCCCTAACCCCTGACCCACGTGTCATTCCCTCTTCCCTTCTCTCTCTCTCTGTCTTCCCCTTTCTCTCTCACTCTCTCTCTCTCTATTTCATTCACACGCAGAAACATTCACCTCTCATTCACTCCATAACCCCTCCATTCATTCTCTAACCTCCCCATAGCTTTAATCCTTCTTAATTCTCCAATTGGTTTTATATCTCACTGTGGATAACATGGGCCCCGGGTATCCGGAGATATACTGCTGGACGTACCACCTCTTTAGGCCGAGTCAATTGGATCTTCCAAAAGACGGGCTTGGAGACTGGCGCGGCCCGACGTGCTCTACAAGGAAACGAGCTCGTTTCCTACTCGAATACATGGATATAGGCGTAACCAACTCGGTTATATCTGTATCTTCCATATACGGATTAGAAATCTATCTGTAACCCGCCCCCTTGGACTATATAAAGGGGGTCAGGGGCCCCTAGTTCGACATCTCATCTCATATCATCTCATCTAATCCCCATCTCATGCACACGCATCTTGTCATACACATCTCAACATCCTTGAGATCCACTATAATATAATCCACAAGCACAGGAGTAGGGTATTACCTCCCCCCGAGGGCCCGAACCTGTATAAATTCTGCTCCCTGTGCTACCATCGTAGTTGTGATCTTTCGCATAGCCCTATAAAATATATTGCCGACACAAACCGTCGACACTCACTTTAGTGGCATTAACATGCCAGAAAACCCCCCTATCTCTCCCTGTCTCTCTCAGAAACATCCAGCCGAACTCCTCCTTTCCTTGTTTCAATTTTCTTCGTTTCGGACACAAGTAAGTCTCTATTTTCAAAACTGTTCTAGGACGTCCTAAAGTTTTCCCTCACGGTTCCATTTTACCCAGGAACTCGCGGATCCGAGGTCCGTAGCTCCGCAATCTAACGCCAAAGCTCGGCCTTCCAATTCTTGGCCGTCTCTACTCTTCCTCGCCTCAGCACCATCTCGATGCAAATTTCATCAAACCGTCCAAGGACGTCCTGGCTATCTTCATTCCTAATCCATCCCAAAAAAGCGCTCGGAGAATCGTCGCCCGAGTACGACGAATTCGATCGCCGAAGACCTCGCCGGAATCTACCGCAGCACCTGTTCGTCCAGATTGTCCGTTTCCGATGGTGAGACTCGGTTCCTCGCCTTCCTCTACCAACCCCACGTCTCCCTCTTCCTCTCTATGTCCTTCTACTCCTTCTCCATGCCCCGATTGAGCCGTCCTTTCGCCGGAGCGTCACCACAACAGCCGCCGCCGCTGTTCTTCTTGGGTTCTTCGTCGCTGCTTGTTAATTCCTCTTCCCCATGGTCCCTACAACACCTCTAGGGCTACCTGTGATCGTTCCATGCGCCGGAGCCTCCGGATTTCAAGGAGCTCGCCGCCGGCATGAGCTCCCTCCTTCCTCTTTATTCTTTTTAATTCCAGAATATGCTTTATATTGTTAATTCCATATAAATTCGTAGAAAATTCAGAAAAATATGAAATAAATTTTATTAGGTTCATAAAATTCTAAATTATTTTAATGTACTGTTTATTTACATATTTATATTAATTTTAATTTTTAATAATTATCTTAGTGTTTAAACTATAGGAATTTTATAGAATAAAATATAGATCCAAAAATATCAAAAATTATTTTCTAAAGTTAGATATATTATAATATAATTTCTGCACTGTTTTGGTGAATTCTTTGAAAATTTATTTATAATAATGTCTCTTTTACCTTTAATGTTAAGCTTATAAAAATCATAACTAATTATAGGAATTTCCAATAATGGTGAAATCAATTGCAGAATTTCTACAAAATTACATTGTATTGTTATGTACTGTTTGCATTCATCTCATATCATGTCATGCACGCATTATACTTTATTGCATATGGTTCTTATTGCCGTCTCTTTTAAACGTTACTGTCGTCGGGAGATCCCGCCGACGGTGAGGTACGGCGCCCCTCCCCGGTGCTGGAGAGGACGCCGCTAACTGTTGTGGTTCAGAGAGCGGACGCTAGGTGAATCAAACCAGTATGGAAGTATGAGATCAGAATGCTTGTGTCTTTCATTGATGAGCTTACCAATTTATACAATTCTAGGGTCCGGGTTTACATGCATGGGTAATACCCAAATTACCGCGGCCCTGGGGAAATACCCAGATTGCCCTGATATCTGGATCGTTGATCTTACGATCAACGTCTAGTCTAGCTTTCTTACAATCCAAATTGTTCTAATCCCTAATGTGCCCTCGGGGGGACACATTCCGATAAAGTTGTTGATTTGATTCGTTCTTGTCAGAGACTGTCGTGGGGTCTTCGTCCTCTGGCTCGAGACTTGTCAAAGATCACTCTCGGTCTCTCCAAAGGGTCTTCGGGAATTCCTCGGCGAGACTTCACTCCTCCGCCACCCTTCGGGAGAAGTCCCGAGGATCCTCATTGTTTGAGACTCGGAGCAGTGGACCCTACACGTCCACCTCCAAACCCTTCGCGCATGACCAAGTCTTTTGCTCGCAGCCCAAGGGATCTTGTGATCATCTTAGGTACGCTTCACCACTTACCCCTTCGGGTAGAGATCCTCATGAAGGATCTTTACAGCATCTTCATGGACATCCACCTTTCCTGCAGATGGGGTGGCCGCCCCTACAATAGAAGCCCCTTGCGGTCACATCGCCACCTCGCCGTGGTGTTTGACCGGAATATCCAGCTCCCCCCTTCTCCACGTCGAGGTGGTTTTCCCGAAGATGCTTTTTTTTTGAGTGAGATGATTTCTTCGCCTGTTGATGTGACTTGGACTTGACGTTCTGACCGTGTCAGTTTCCTCGAAGTCATCGCGTTGATCCTGGCCGCCGAACGTCACACGTGTCGTCAAATCCGTAGGCGTCCGTTGGAATTTCCTTTTGTTTTTTTGATTTTTATTTTTGTGACTCCTTGGTTTCCTCACGGCGCATCGTCGCCGTTGGTGCGGACACATGGCATTCATCCGTGTCCGACTAGTTTCGATATAAGGGGCTGCGTCATTGTCTTCCCCCATTTGCGCTTGCTTCGAACTCCCAACCTCCCGCCGTCCAGTGCTCTTGCTCTTGCGCCCTCCTTCCGCCGCCGCCAGTTCTCTCGCTCTTGGGCCTTCCTTCCGCCGCCGCCAGTAGGCCACTCGCCCGCGTCGTTTGTTCGGTTCGGGGTATGGGGTTTTCGGTGCGTTATGGGTTTTGCACCGGCGAACTTGCCGGCGAGGTTTTTTGTATCGGCGACGCTGGTTGCACCGCCGTTCACATATTGATTCCCGCCCTTAAAGTTTTGCTGTCCAAACATTCTGTAGTGGTTATGCTTGTTTGTCTTTCTCTCCTTTTTTATTTTTTATTTTAATGTTCCCGAAGGGCCGCTTCTTTGAAGTACTGATTTCTTCTATTTGTGCAGTCCTCGGAACCTTCGATGGCTCCGAAGAAGGTCTTGAGTCCTGCGGACCTCGCGCGGCTGTCTTGGGAGCTGGGGTAGTCTAGGATGACACCGGACATGCTTGCGAAGGTGACAGACTACTCTGCTGCGGACGAGGTGGACATCAGACTCCTAGGGTAAGAGACGACTCCTCAGCCAAATGCCGACGTGGCAGTCGTCTTCAACTCGCAGGTGAAGGCGGGTCTTTGGATACCGTGCACCCGCCTCGTCGGGGAGGTCCTCGAGCTGTACGGGGTTCAGCTCGTGCACCTCTCCCCGAACGCCGTGGCTCGGCTTGCGGTGTACGAGTGGGCGCTCCGAAGCCATGGCGCACAACCAAGCGCCCGACTCTTCGGGTTTCTTCATGAAGCTAGGTGGCAAGGGAAGACCAGCGGCAGTGCCTTCGGGTGCTTAAACTTTGTTGTGAAGTTAGCGCACTCTACGGACTTCCCGTCCCTGGCCACGAAGAAGAAGTGGGATGGAGCGGCTGGGCTGAGCTAGAAACTATACTGGTTTTACCAGAGGGTGGATGCAGCGGATGCTCCACTGAGATACACCCCGGGGGCGGCCGACTACATTAAGTTCCCAGTGGAGAAACTGTCTGGTTCCGAATAGGCACAGCGGCTCCTACTTCAGAGGATCAGCAAACGTTTTTCCATGCGCTGCCTCGCTGAGGAGTTCTTCGCGGCCTAGGTGGGGCCACTAATGCGCAGCTGGGAGGAATTCATCATCGTCGGCAAGGGAGGCGACCACCTCACTCTTCGTGATGAGGATCATCATCCTCGGAAGCTGGAATCGGCCGTGGAGAGGGCCGAGGGGATGTTCGGGCCGCTTCGTCGTGTCGAAGTCACGCGGGCCCGCGAAGCTGGGGTGGGCGCACGTGTCAACCGCATCCTCGGGATTATTTCTCCCTAGGCAGAGCCAGAGCCGAAGAGGGGCGGGAAGAGGAAGGCTGTCGATGGCACTACCGCAGGCCCGTCGAAGCGACCCCGTGGTGAGCATTCTCCTACATCTGCTATACTTCTCCGTTTTTGCTGTTCCTAACTGATTTTTCGAATCAGAAGCCGCCAGCGCGGAGGATGAGGAAGAGGACGAGGACGTCGAAGACGAAGGGCCCCTGGCTGAGGGCGATCGCACCTCGCCGGACGCACAGAGCGCGGCCAGCGGTGGTGAGGACGATCCAATGGACGTCCTTGTTAGCAAGACCCCTTCGGGGCCGTTGGATCCTGAACATGGCTCCAACGAGCTCCAAGACAGCCATGGAGCCACGTCTCTTCCTCCGGGTCGGGGCCCCGTGACTCCCGAAGGGGACTCGGCTGAGGCTCACACGGAGGCTGTAGCCTACACTGCCGGCTTCGTTGTTGATACGGAGTTTTGGCTTGTTGACTCGCCATCCGCCGAATGTTGGCTATTATACTTCGGTGCACTTCTTTTGTCTTGTTGGTTTTGTGCTTATGCTTATTGTTTCTTGCAGAGGGGGTTAATGAGGAGTTGCCTTCGGTGCCCGTCTCGGGGGCCGTTGGTGCCAGCACCTCTACTGATGCCATTTTGGCATTGGTGGCAACAACCGCGGTGAAGAGGGGGCCTTCGCTGACTATCCTGGCCGCACCTGTCGCCGTAGGTTCAGCTTTACCGGCTACGGTGGAGGGAGGAGTCCTGCGAGCTTCCTCTATTACGCCCGGTGCCACATCCTCGGCAGCGGCGACGACTGTCGATGGAGGAGCTTCGCGCGCAACCCCCCTCACACCCAGTGCCGCCCCTGTCTCCGATGGCTCCTATCTGGAGCCGGCTGTACTCCTCCCTGACGAACATGTGAGGGCTATCATCGGGGGGTGCCTTCGGCAATCCTCGATCGTTGCGAGATGTCCCCCTGCTGGAGAACATGCGCAGCGTCAAGTTATGCGTTGCTTTCGTAAGATTTTTTTTAGACCCCTTTGTTGTACTTATGTTTGCATTGAACTTTTCAGAGCTTGGCTTGGAATCGTGCCGCCTCTGCACAAGTCTTGAGTCTTGCAGAGAAGTGCGCCGTCCTTGAGAGTCACGTCGCGACCCTCGACCAAGAAAATCGCACCCTTCGTGAAGCTGGTGAGAAGGAGAGAGAGCTGGTAGCCCTCCTTAGGGCGGAGACGACCCAGGCGGAGCAGCGTGAGAAGGCCGTCGAAGAGATTTTGGCTAAGCTTCGCGCTGAAGTCGAGTCTCAACGAGTTGAAGTTGAATCGTCGCGTAAGGAGTGCAATAGCCTGCGCGACAATTTGAAGAAGGGAGCTGCGAAGCTTGGGACTCTTCGGGGTTCCGTAGCGAAGGCAAAGCAACAGTTTGAGGTGCTTCAAGGGGAGCTTCTATCCTTAAGGCAGTTCTTTGCCAAAGAGATGAGCAGGCTGGGGACTATTGCCGTGAGCATTCCTCTGAGGGGCCCGGCTTTAGCCCTCAAGTACCTGAAGGAGGCAATCAATACCTTGGTGTATGGGTCTCTATGCTATGGCTCGGACTGCGCCATTAGCTCCTTCTTCATGTTTTCAACAATGCTGAAGAGCGCTGGGTGCACACACTTTTCGAGTGGCTCCTCCCCGAGTGGTTCATACCCCTTGGTGTTTATTCCCAGTTCTTTCGACCGTGACTCCCGCCAGGTTGTTCGGGACTTCTTGGTGAGGTTCTGGCGATCCAGCGGCCCTGTCTGCTGTCGCGCTTTCATGGCCAACGTGAAGACGAGGACTGCTTCGGCCGCTGTGTTGGTTCGCCTCCGCCTCTAAGGATAGTCGAGCCCAGGGTGCCGAGCGAAGATCCTCCAACAGGTCCCACTCCCCAGGATCCTAAAGGTCCTGTGGATCCGAAGGGCAAAAGGCCAGTGGAGTAGTAATACTTTTGTAACATTTTGCTGATGTAATACAAGTACTTTTGTTTACTTCTTGTTCTGAAGTCGTCCCATATCATGAATGATCTTGTCTTCACGATGTTTTGTTGTCATTTGTTGTTAGCCCTTCGCTTCGCTGTATTCTATTACACGATCGACGCGATAGGTTAGTCGGCGTTCACGAAGGCTTATGGCCCATAAAGACCTTTCGGGTGATTGGCACGAGCGCTCATGGCCTCGTGCCAGCCTCTGAATATTTAGTGTTTTTTCGCATTTACGAAGGCTCGTGGCCCACGAAGGGATTTTTTGGGTGCTCGGCACGAGCGTTCCTGACCTCGCGCCAGCCCCTTTGCTCTTTGAGTACGTTGCGCGTTCGCGAAGGCGCGTGACCTGCGAAGATTATTTTTTGGGTGCTTGGCGTGAGTGCTCTTGGCCTCGCACCAGCCCCTTGGCGCTTTTAGCGCGTTGCGTGTTCGCGAAGGCTCCTGGCCCGTGAAGGTTATGTTTCGGGTGCTTGGCGCGAGTGCTCGTGGCTTCGCGCCAGCCCCTTGGCGCTTTAGCGCATAATATGTTCGCGAAGGCTCGTGGCCCACGAAGGTTATTTTTCGGGTGCTTGGCGTGAGTGCTCTTGGCCTCGCGCCAGCCCCTTGGCGCTTTTAGCGCGTTGCGTGTTCGCGAAGGCTCGTGGCCCGCGAAGGTTATTTTTCGGGTGCTTGGCGTGAGTGCTCTTGGCCTCGCGCCAGCCCCTTGGCGCTTTAGCGCGTTTCGTGTTCACGAAGGCTCGTGGCCCGCGAAGGTTATTTTCGAGTGCTTGGCGTGAGTGCTCTTGGCCTCGTGCCAGTCCCTTGGTCGGATTGAAGTGTCTGCTCGGGAACGCTTCTCTTTTTCATTTCATTTCAAATTACATCTTGGTAGTTACATTCCCGTAGGATCTTCTCCGGTCGCAGCCGGTTTTGGGCGTCTGAGCCTCGTTAAAAACTCCGCTCGTAAAACCCGCTAGGGAAAAACCGAGTCGGAGAAAAGAGTACTCAGCGCTTCTTTATTGCCTCATGGGTAATACTTAATCAGGCTCCTCGCGTTCCATGTATTTGGGACCGAAGAGCCGTCGGGGTTGGAGAGGTGGAACGATTCTTGCCTTGTTTGTTTGTTCACGATAAAGGGTCCGTCCCATGTGGGCTCTAGTTTGGATGGTCGTTGTGGCATCTTGCAAAGAACCATGTCCCCTTCTTGGATCTCCCATGGTCTTATGCGCTTGTTGTAGGTTTTGCTCATTATCTCATTATATTATTCTAAGGCCTGTTTTGCTTTGAGCCTGTCTTTTTCGACGGTGTCGACTGGTGGTTGATCACTGATATTAGCTCCACCTGTTATGAAACGAAGGGTCTTCGCTTGTGTAACATCCCAAGTTTTCAATAATTTAATTTGGCATGTTAAGTATTTTTAAATTGTTGTAATGATAATTTTAAGCAAGTGCTAAATAATAATTCTCGTTGTGTTTGGGTTTTGTTTGCGCTCGAGATGCTGAGCATTAGCCTAGATCCTTATTTTTCCTAATCCCTTCTTAACCAACATTTCCTAATCTCTCTCTCTCTCTAATTCCTCTCTCTTCTCCTTGTGTACGTGCATGCATGCACTTGTGCCTGGCAGATGCAGACTACTCACTCCCTCTCTTGTCAAATTCTCTCTCTCTTAAATTTCCCTTGCTTGCTCACAGCTGCAGCCTGCATGCTGCTGTACCTGCACGTGTTTTTGGACAGCAGCAGCAGCAGCTTAATTACCTTACTAATCTCCCTACTATTCTCTCCCTCCACATTGCTCTTTGCTGCCATTTGCTGCCATTTCTCTCTCCACAATGCTGCTGCCATTTGCTACCATTGCTGCCATTTGCTGCAGGCCGTAGCACCTGCACATGTTTTTGGACAGCAGCAGCAGCAGCTTAATTATCTTTGCTAACCTCCCTACTAATCTCATCCCTCTACTGTCCGCGCTGACTGCACTTCAAGCTGCATGCAGTCACCCTCGCTCTGCCTCTTTGCGTCCTCTGCCCCGACCGGTCGCCTCAACATCCCGTGCTCAGGTCCGATTGACGTCGTCTTGAATTGCTTGCTGGCCTGCTGCGGTCAGTGCTGAGTAATTGCACTTTGATTAATTAGCTTGCCGCCACGGCTTCGCGTCGTGTCGCGCGCCTGTCGTGACGTGACGTCCTCACGAGCGTCGGTCGCTCATTTTCTCACGAGCAAGTCTTAGCGACGCTCGCCGTCGCGCGCTTATATTGGAACCACCAAGGTTCTATTTTTCGCCGCCCCTTTGGCCGTGCCTTCTTGCAGCCATCGACTTCAGTCAGTATCATCAGTTCTCTTCGTGGCACCGCGCCCCGGGTTCTCCTCTCATGTTCTTGGTTTGGCCGCAGGACACTGAACCGTCTCGCCGCGGTGTCGCGTCGGTCTTCCGGTGCCTGATCGTTCGGGGCTGCACGAGAACCCCTGAACCCCGATGTGCACCTCATCCTTTTCGGGTAGCTCATGCCCATTTAGTCGAGTTGTCTCTGCTTAATTCTGAGACCCGGTTATTTATTAAAGATTCTGTCAGCTTGTAGCTTTAGGACTAGTCTATTAGTCCATCGCATGTGGGTCTTCTTTAAAATAAATAAATAAATAAATAGTAAAAATAAAATAACAAAATCCATTTTATAATAAAAATGTGATTATTTGTACTGGTAGCCTGATTGTGCTGTGCTTGATTTGTTTGGCATATTCGGCGTCTTGTCGTTTCGTCGAGAAGGAGGGCGTCTTAGTGGAGGGCACCATCGCCGAGGAGCACTGCTACCAAGTTCCCGAAACTCAAGGCAGGTCCTTTGACGCATATTCTCCTTAGCCTGTTTTTATTAAAATGTTTTATTAGGAATTTATAAATGTGCATGCTAGTTTTGAAATATTAAAACTAGTTAAATAGTGACTAGCTAGACCAATTTAACCATATTGCTATAACAACCCATTAATATAAAACTAGGTGTAGCTAGATTAATTGTTATCTACTTTTCATTGGACTTAGGTTGTTTAAAATAAAATGCCCGCAAAAAGAAGTCATGTTATATTTCATGTTTACTTGAAATGTCTTTATAAACTTGTTTGGAAAAATAGGCATCGGAGGGACACGATGCCGGTTATGGGTATTCCTATTCTTCTCCACCTCAAATATTCCGACTAGCACGAACTTTCAGCCAGTGGGTGCTTTTATGCACCGTGTTGGTGTTTTCTAACACCGTGGATTTTGTAAACCGGGGCTTAAAAATTGTTCCCTCCTAGTCTAAGGACTGTTCATCCTATGAACCTACGAGCCTAGCTTTACAGTGCAACCTCGGGTCCTGGTATGGGACGGGCCTGGTTCCCGGTCCTCTGGCTCTGTTGCGACCTCCTGGTGGGAAGCAATCGAGTTAGAGTCCAGGGACTTTGTGGCTGAACGATTCGGCGGGAAGCCTCTCGAGGGCAAAGTGTACCCCCTCTACAGAGATAAAACTGTCATGACAGCCGTGCTCGCGGTTATGAGAGCGCAAAGCGAGTGTTCATATGGTAGCTTCTTCTTTTATAAAAATTGGAGGTTCTTCAAAAATGATTTAGCAAAGGACCGTCGTTTCCGATTTTACTATTGGGACCCGTCGTGAGACGATGGTGGTTCCGAACTTAGTACGTCGACGAATGGCTAGAACAGTCCCTTTGGCCGAATGACCGAGCCAGGGAGCATAGTTCGCCAGGTCGATCGAACAGCCTCCGTCGGCGAATGATCGAGCGGACATGATTGGAGCCCCTGAAAATGATGTTTATTAAAACCGCAATTTTTAACTCACTAGGCCACCTTTGTATAGAGCTACCACATCATGTTATGTCTTTTCCCCTGCTGAGTATTAGTACTCACCCCTGTTTTCTCCCCCTCTTTTAAAATTTCAAAAGGTGAAGAGGCAGGATTTGACTCCGAGGCAGATGATGAGGACTACGACGAGTCGGACTACGAGGAGTCTTCTGAGGAGTGAAGCTTAGGGTCCGTTCCTACAGACAAGATGCCTGTGGGATTCTGTATCTAAGAGTAGCTGTAATGGGTGTTTAGCCCGTGATTTCCACTGTGTACTGTGTGGTTTAGCCTGCGTGCTGACATGTATGTAAAATAATCGGGACAAGTTCCCCGACCTTGTACCTTGTATAATTATGGCAATGTATCACTCTGTTTGATAACTGTGTGTACTAGCGATGATTCTTGGGACTAGTACATTATGCACAGGGAGGGTTCGGTTTTTTACGGCCGGGTCCCGACAGCTTGGATCTCCGCCGGTGTTACTGCCTCTTCACCATAGACCAGCCTAAAAGGTGAATATCCCGTTGGCCTTGTAGGCGTCGTGCGAATTGCCCATAGTGTCTTCTCCAGTTCTTCTGGCCATTTTCCTTTTCCTTCATCCAACAATCTTCTTTTTAATGATTTCATGATGTTCTGATTTGCCCGTTCAACAGCACCGTTCGCTTGTGGGTGTCCCACGGAAGCGTAGCATATTTTTATGCCGAGGTCTTCACAGAATGACTTGAATTTTGATGAAATAAATTGTGATCCATTATCAGCCACCACTTCTTGTGGTATGCCAAACCTGCATATCACATTTTTCCAAAAGAAGTGTTGTGTTTTCGCAGCTGTGATGCTTGTCAATGGTTCTGCATCGATCCATTTGGTGAAGTAGTCAATTGCGACAATGATCCATTTAAATCCTGCTGAAGCCTGTTTGAGCTCGCCTACGATATCAATCCCCCACCTTGCGAAGGGCCAAACCGGGGGCGAGGGCTGGAGGTTTGTTGGCGGAGCCTTTGGGGGGTTCGTCATCCACTGACATCCTCGGCATCGTTTTACTAATTCTTCTGCGTCGCTATTGGCCGTTGGCCAGTATATTCCCATGCGTAATACCTTTGCTGCGAGGGCCCTAGGGCTTTGGTGCGAGCCACAAATTCCTGCGTGCACTTCTGCCTACGCCTCTTTTCCTTCTTCCTTTGAAACACACCTCATCCACGGTATGCCGATTCCCGATTTGTAGAGTAGGCCATCCATCATGGTATATGTTCTTGCACGTTGTTTTGTTGCGTGCGCTTTCCTACTATCTTCGGGTAATTTCACCATCCCGAAGATATTTGATGATGATTTTCGCTAATCTTCTTCCCATGATCTTGCTATAAGTTGCACTTCAGGGCATGTAGATGCTCGTGATATTGCTTCGTAAAACACCCCATCAGGTATTCTTGTAGAGTATGCTGCTGCCTTGGCCAACTCGTCTGCTTTCATGTTTTCCCCTCTTGGTATTGTTTTCACAGAGATCCCTATAAAGTGCTTCTCCATTGTTCTTACTGCTTCTAGATATTTGGTCATTTCGGTATCTTTTGCTTGAAAGTCCTTCGTTATATGCCCTTCTATCAACTTTGAGTCGGTGTAGATGACGACCCTTTTTGCTCCGAGGGATTTTGCTTTGCGAAGACCCAGCAGAAGTCCTTCGTATTTAGCCGCGTTGTTTGTTGTCTTGAAGTTTAACCTGAGTGAATACTCTGTGCTTTGTCCTTCGGGGTCAGTTACAATTGCCGATGCTCCTGCCCCTTTTGCTATGAAAGAGCCATAGGATTTTATGCTCCACAAGGGGGCAGAGCTAGGCCTTCTTCCGAAACTTCAGCCGACCATTCAGAGATGAAGTCGGCGAGTGCTTGAGCTTTTATGGCTGTCCTCGGCCCAAAGGTGATGTCAAAGGGTGCTAGTTCTGTTGTCCGCTTCGCGATTCTTGTCGTGGCGTCCTTGTTTTCAAATATAGACCTTAGAGGGTATGCTGTGGGCACCTTTATCTTAAACTCTTGCAAGTAATGCCGTAATTTTCTAGATGCCATAAGCAATGCGTAAGCTATCTTTTTGAGCTCAATATAGTTTCTTCTTGCTCCTTGCAATGATTCTGATACATAATATACGGACATCTGTCCCCCTTCGGCTTCATCCTTTACGAGGACTGCCCTGACCGCAAAGTGGCTTGCTGATAGATACAAGGTTAGGTGCGTCGCCCCGTTCGGACTGACAAGTCTTGGTAGTTGATGAAGATGATCCTTTAACCTTGCGAAGGCATCCTTGCATTGAGGTCCCCACTCAAAGGGTGCTGTCCCTTTAATTGTGCTGAAGAAGTGTTTGTGTTTTTCTGCGGCCTTCGGGAGAACCTCCCTAAGGCAGCCAGCTTTCCTAGCAAGCTTTGTGCATGTTTCTTGTTTTCTGGATCTTTCATGCATTGAATTGCATCAATCTTCTCCTTGTTAACTTTATTCCTCGGTGCGACACCAGGAATCCAAGTAACTTTCCCGTTTCCACTGCAAAGGCGCACTTCATCGGGTTTAATTTTATGCCCTCTGCTCTCAGGCTTGCGAAGGTTTCTTGAATATCCTCGCAGTGGTCCCTTCTTTTCTTGCTTTTGACGACAATGTCGTCGACATACGCTTCTATATTTCTCCCCAACTGTTTTGCGAGGACCTTCGCTATGAGCCTTGCAAATGTTGCGCCCGTGTTTCTTAGACCGAAAGGCATTCTTCGGAAACAGTATGTGCCGAAGGGTGTTATGAATGCCGTCTTCTCTTCATCTTTCTTTCTCATATATACTTGGTGATAACCTGAGTAGGCATCTAGGAAGCTCATTAGTTCACAGCCTGCTGTCATGGCAATCAGCTGATCAATCCTCGCTAGTGGGAAATCATCTTTTGGACATGCCTTGTTAAGATTTGTGAAGTCAACACACAATCTCCAGGTGCCGTTTGACTTTTCACCATCACAACTTTTACGAGCCACTCAGGGTACGCGACTTCTCGAATGACGTGGGCTTGATGCAATTTTTCCACATCTATCTTCATTGCTTCCTGTCTATTATTTTCCTAAGGTTTTGTTTAATTGGCCTTGCATCCATTTTCACATTCAGCGCATGTTCTATTATTTCCCTAGGGACCCCTTTTGACTCTCCCGGCACCCAAGCGAAGATGCCACTGTTTTGCCGAAGCAAGGTGACGACATTTGCTTCTTCTTCTTTGGAAAGGGCGGTTCTGATGGATACCGTATTTTCTTCATTTTTTGGGAATAGTCGTATCTTCTTCGTTTCACTTTTTGGCCTAACCTAGGGCTTGTAACCCTTTGGTCTATATTGAGGGTCGATCCTTTCCGTAGTTTGGACTGGCTTGAGCTTTGGTATGCCTTCGAGTTCATTTTTCCACGCTGATTGCTGATTTTTTCGAATGGTAATGACTCCCCCTTCGGCAGGTAGTTTCATGCACAGGTAGCTGTGATGTATGATTGCCCCGAAGGCATTGATGATTCCTCGTCCGAAGATTGCGTTGTAGCGGTACTCCATGTCAACAACATTGAAGCATATACTCTTTGTTATCTTTCTCTTGCCTTCATGGAAAGTTACAGATAATGATATCTGGCCCATGGTAGCCACAGGCTCTCCTCCGAACCCTATGAGCCGTATGCGTGATGGTGTTAATCTGTCTTCTGGTATATTGAGTTGCTTGAATGCGCTAACGAAGATGATATCTGCTGAGCTTCCTCTGTCAACTAACGTCCTTTGGACATCATATTCTGCAATTTCTGCTGTGATCACCAAGGGATCTTGGTGTGAGAACTTCACACCCTTGGCGTCAGTCGTATCGAAGGTTATCGGCGGAGCCGGTGCTGGTTTACTTGACATCGAGACGTGTGACACCTCGTGGACGAACTCTTTTCTCTTTCTGTTCGATGGGAGGTTCAGCGAGGATCCTCCGGTGATGACATGGATACCCCTTCGGTTTTGCTGTTCGACATTGTGAACCCTCTTGGAAGATTTGCGATATTGATCCCTCGGACGCTAGTCTTGCCTTCGTTGTCGTTTCTGGTTTTGGTAGTTTTCGCGTTGCGCTTTAACATCTCTGCATTCCTCGGTTATATGCGAGTAGTTTTCTCCATGTACCGCACAATACTTCTTCTCCTTGTCCTGATTACCTCCTCGGAATCTATCATTTCTGTGGAAATTCTCCCTTCGGTAATTGTCGTTCCTTCGATCGTCACCTCTGGTGCTATCTTTTCGATGGTTGTACTCGTCCCTTCGGAAGTTGTAATCCCTTCGAGGATAATCGCCCCTTCTATTGTTGTCGATAGGTCTTCTCTCATCTGCTTTGGACTCAATGTTGCTTACTCTTTTGTTGTTTTGATGCCTCTTGTTCTTTTCTGAAGTGCTCTCCCTGTGGCCATCGCGGTCCTTGTGTGTGTTCAGCTGGCCTTGCCTCCTCAAGTTTTCCTCTTCTCCTTTTGCATACCCTTCAACCTTGTCATAGACGAGCGCAGCTGTTTGCGGTCGGTCCTGAGTCAACTTAGGTAGAAGGGGTCCCGGTTGAAGCCCTCTTCGAAATGCATTGATTACCAAGGAGTCTGATACATCTCTTATCTGGCATCGTATTGCAGCAAATCTTTTGTATTAGTCTCTTGTGCTTTCTTTCTTGCCTTGTTCCAGGGCGAAGAGGTCCCCTTCTACCATCCGCTAAATATAATTGCCTTGAAAGTTGTTAGCGAAGGTGTTTTTGAGTTGATTCCACGAGTGTATGGATCCTTGTGGTAGTGAAGTGTACCATGAGAGTGTGGTACCCTTTAGCGTTAACAACAAACTCTTCGCCTTGATATCATCATCTCCACCAGCTGCTTCAACCGCCGTGTCATATGCATCCAAGAATTCATTTGGGTCGGTGTCTCCAAAGAACTTAAATACGCTTGGCATTTTGAATCCTTCGGGCCATTTTTTGCCGTGAAGGTGTGCGCTTAGAGGCCATTCGCTTGCCTTCCTCGGTTGTGCCACCATTACATTTTGCCGATATTGCTCATGGTTTTCCTCTGAGTATGGGATCCTTCGGGACACATAGTAGTGCTGGGGTTGCATTGTTACGAGCTCTCTTCAGAGTAGGTTGATTTGTTCTTCCAACAATTTTCTTCTGTCTTGTAGGATGTCCTCGGTGGATGGGGGGTCTTCATGTTGACGTTCTTGCATTGCATGGGTGGGTAGGTTTTGCTGCATCTCATCTCTGATGATTCTGCTGGGTCCTGGCTCGCCGGGTCTACCGCCGCCCATGTCCGAGATACCTTGGCTCTGATTCCTCCGGTCTTGTAGGTTGGTGTCAGGTGCTCTTGGGATGCTTCCACCAAGTCTTTGTGCCACTGTGCCTTCCTGCCGCCATTTAGTCGTTGGCGCGGCGGTGATCGCCCTCTGGGCCGCTTCCTCCGTCGCCTCGCCGCTGGCACCTTGCTCGTTCTGGTCTTGCCACTCCCATCCTACGCTTGCTCCACCGTGCCCCGTTTCCGGCGGCCCGTCGCCTCAGGCCGCTGCGAGACTCCTCCTTTGTCTGGCCATTACCGCAAACTCTCGCCTCTATCCCCACGGACGGCGCCAACTATCGTTGAGAGATCCCGCCGACAGTGAGGTACGGCGCCCCTCCCCGGTGCTGGAGAGGACGCCGCTACATGTTGTGGTTCAAAGAGTGGACGCTAGGTGAATCAAACCAGTATGGAAGTATGAGATCAGAATGCTTGTGTCTTTCATTAATGAGCTTACCAATTTATACAATTCTAGGGTCCGGGTTTACATGCATGGGAAATACCCAAATTACCCCGGCCCAGGGGAAATACCCAGATTGCCCTGATCGCTGGATCGTTGATCTTACGATCAACAGCTAGACTAGCTTTCTTACAATCCAAGTTGTTCTAATCCCTAATGTGCCCTCGGGGGGACACATTCTGACAAAGTTGTTGATTTGATTCGTTCTTGTCAGAGGCTGTCGCGGGGTCTTCGTCCTCTGGCCCAAGACTTGTCAAAGATCACTCTCGGTCTCTCTGAAGGGTCTTCGTGAATTCCTCGGCGAGACTTCACTCCTCCGCCACCCTTAGGGAGAAGTCCCGAGGATCCTCATTGTTTGAGACTCGGAGCACCTGAGCCTACGCGTCCACCTCCAGACCCTTCACGCATGACCAAGTCTTTTGCTCGCTTCACCACTTACCCCTTTGGGTAGAGATCCTCATGAAGGACCTTTACAGCATCTTCGTGGACATCCACCTTTCCCGGAGATGGGGTGGCTGCCCCTACAACAGTTAGATCCGACCACCGAAGGAGACTGTGCCAGTGATCACTTGGACTACCAGGATCAAGGCAAGTCATTGTGCCATGTTGCTATTACCTAGTTTTCATAACTGTTTTATTATACTTTGCAAAACCTAGATGCTAATTAAAAGTTGAAAACAATATTTAAGCTAAGTTGTAGATAAGGTCCTATATAAATGATATACACAGCCAACCTCATCAACCATAGCTAATCAATATTATTTAATCTTGCTGCCATCCTTGTTTAGTGATTTTTACATTACATGCTTAGCAATTGCAATCTAGAGACTTACTTTTGTGTTCAACCCTGACAAAAACTTGATTGCAAATTGAATGGCTGGTAGTGGGTGCTACCGTGTCGAGAATTTTCTGTAGGGATAGTGGGTGCTATCCTAGGCTTTTTAAATGGTTCCTCAATCAGGGTGGATGGTTGCAAGGTGGTTTGCAGTAGCTCGGTGGCAGTAATCCAACTGCTCGGTGGTAGTATGCTCGAGACTAGGTTGATGGTGGACCATACCCATTTGACTTAAGGACCGATTCTTGGTGGTACCTAGACTTATTGAACAGTGCGACCATTGAGTACCTGTATGGGTAGGTCCTGGTTGAGTACCCTTCGAACTTTTAGTCTGGCATTCCTGGTGGAATAGGGAGTGGGCGTTCATAAGAACAGAACCTTCCTTTGTGGTTGAGAACGGGTATTCAGATGTGTCCATAGAACAGAACCTATCGGCACAAAAGGGGCATTGGTTTGGAAACCTTAGTGGGAATGCCGGTCTAAAGGAATGTTGCGGTGAAAGACCTCGTGGTGCCCACTTCCTTTGGGTGATTCCTAGGGAGCTACCTACTCATGGGTAAAGCGTACAATATCTACAGAGTGTAACGTTTCATGAAAGCCTTGCCCAATGGTTAAGGGTGAACGATGGAAGCTACCTCACTGTAGTTTTGTAAAACTCTCTTCTCCCTCTCTTTGTTTTGAGAATTGCCTTGCAATCGGTGTTGCATGTGCGTAATTGTCTTCATGGTGGGTGCTATGATGATTTGGTCAAGTCAGTAGGTGCTGCCTTTTCCAAAAGAAAGCATTACAAAGTTCAAACTTCAATTTCAAAACCGCTTTCTCAAACTAGGTTTAAATGTTTGAAACTTAGCTTTATGCAAAGCTACCCCAAACCCTCCTTAAAACCTGCATAGCATCTAGGTATTGTCTTGCAAGTAATTAAGATTACTTACCTCGAATTTATTCTCGAGCTGCTCATTCCAATGAGCAGGTGTGATCAGCAATCGTATCCCGAGGTGGAGATGTACCAAGATGAAGATTTCATTGCTGGAGTTCAAGACGAAGATTTCTGTAACGCCTAAGATGCTACTACAGTTCGCCTGTGGGATTGATTATTGTATTCTGCCTCTTCCATTTGGAGTTATGGAAGACTGTTAAGACCTCCGCTGCATGTTAGACTTCCGCTGTGTAAGGCCTGCGTGCCTGAATGCTATACTCTGATTTAGCGCCCTTGTAACGCACTCTGATGTAATATTTGTTCTAATTATAATGGCAGTGATCCAAAGATCAGGGATCTGTGTGTACTAGCTACTTGATCTAGGGACTAGTACAGGTAAAGCACAGAAGGGACTTGATTTCGTTTTGCTGGTCCCGACAGAGTTGATATCAGAGCCTAGCCTGTAGGACGCAACCTAGGTTGACTGATATAGCCTTAAGGATCTATTTTTATTATACAAATCTACTTTGAAAAATGTCGCAACCTCTTCTATTTTGTCTCCTCTTACCTGATATTCTCATCTTCTATCTTATCTTCTCTTCCAGATCTTGCTCTCGTATTTTGTGCTGTCCCTTTTGTTTATTCAACAAGGCATTGTTTCAAAATTCTTCTCTGAATCAAAATTTTAGTCAACACCCTTCCCTCCCATTAAAGATCCTTAAGCTACAAGTCGTGGACGACTATAGCAAGCTAAAAGGAAGTATCGATGATGCAAGGCCACTTCAAAAGGTAGAAGCGTCAAAGAGGGAGAAGACTTTTGAAAAGCTAGAAAGTTGCTTAAGTCCATAGGAACCCTATATATATAACCATATTAGATGTTATGCGATCTTCTTATTTGAGTTTGAGATGGTTTGCATCGGTCTGACCATGTAGCTGTCGCTTTTATTGCTTTTAATTGCTTCTTAAGATGTTGAGTTGTAGTTTCTATAATTTTTAAGAAAAGTTTTGTTTAAAAAAAATATAAAACTAAACTATTTTCAAACAACTATTTAACAAGAACCTTTCAAAAAAAATTCTGTGTATTTTAGGGGAAATATTTTCTTGAATTTCATAAAAAGGTCCTTACAACTAAATAATGCTTTCAAAATATAAAACCATCTTTATACTTTGTTTGTGAAACAAAAAAAAATAGTTATAAAGTCATTTTGTTTACTTTGTCTTTTGTCATCATCAAATCTTTAAACATTATATTTCAAAGTGAAAAATCTTACAAAATATGTTCCCCATGTTTTTTTTAAAAAATTATGAGATGATCTTTCATAAAATTTGCTAAAAGATTTCGTTAAAAGCAAGCAAAGTATATGTGACATGCTTAAAAAATTATTAGTCTGTCACTTTTTTATAAAAAGAAAATAAAGAAATAAAAATATTTTATATTATTATTTTATGTGTAGGCACAGATAAGGACTATTAATCCCTAGAACCTTCTTGAACCTTCCTAGTGGGTCCTACTTGGTCCCAATCGACCCTAGCTCGTGCCAAACCTGGTGGAGCCTCACCCTACAGCCTCTAGATGCTTCTAGACGAGATGGAAATCGAATCCTACTCCGATACGGACTCCGTTTAGGATTCGGACTCTCCGTCTCTCCAAATCTTCTACAACTAGGACTCTGCCCTATTTCTATCCGACCAAACACACCTCCGCCACTATAAATACCCCCCTGCACCCCTCCCTCGAGACCACACCAAATCCCCTCGGATCGCGCTCAAACCCTAGCTGAAACAGAGAGAAAACCCTAGACCCCTCTCTGTCCGAGGTTCAACTCGAAGATCGGAGGCCAGGACGTTGGAGAGCTCAGGATCCGCGCGCCACCACGGAATCCGTGCCGGACCAACCACCGAGCACCATTTCAGCCTCCCCGTGTCGTTCCTGCCCGTGCGCGTGCCTTGATCCAATCGTGCGCAGCCGCGTGGCACGCCGCTGTCAGTATCCCCATGAAGGAAGCGCTGACCAGCTGCGCCCCACCGCGTGTCCGCCGCCACCCGCGCCCCATGCCCCACGCCTACCCTTTCGCACCATGCCGCCGCCTTACTCGTCTCTGCCACTGCCACGCTGGCTGGTCTCAGGTTAACCTCACACGCACGCGTCCCGCCGACCAGCCGAGTGCGCGCGCCCAATCGACTCGCCACGTGCCCCACCGCGCCCGCCCGCCACGGACCAGCGCCACGACGAGCTGTTCGGATTTTCTCCGGTTAACCAGCGGTTAACCGGTTAATTCTTTTCTGGGATTTTCTGATTTTTCCAAAATTTCCACGAATTGTTTAGGGAGTTCCCGAACTCCGATTTAGATGATTCTAGAGCCCAAAAATCACAAATAATCCCAAGCATTTTATATATTTTTATCATACTATTTTCTCTGTATTTGTTATTTATTTCTGTTTTATTTCTTTTTCGCATAGAACCGATGTGCACTGCTGTCCAGGAGTCGTTTCGAAGCCGTTCGAAGGAGGAGAACCAGATCCCAATTTCTTCGAAGGCAAGCTAGATTCATATTGAATTCCTAGTTTGCTAAAATTTATTTATTTCGTCTTAATTCAATTTGCATGCTTAAATTATCATCATATGTGCCATTTGATCCTATTTTCATTTTAGTCCTTTACTAGTATGATTTAACCTACCATTGTTAGCCCGATTGGTACTGTTTTCCTAGCCTATCCTTGTGTAGTTGCTTAGCCATTCTTCTAGGATTGGTAGTTGATAGGTTTCACTCATTATTAACTTTTTATCCGTTGAGTTTTGGCTTCGTGGTGCTGTTTTTGGATAAACCTAATCAACTAATATCAATGTGGTGTGTGTTGATTTGAGAAGACACAGAAGAGGCGGATTTTGGGCTTGTGGTTGAGACGTGCAGGTCTCCTCTATCATATAAGGACCGTATACTTGTGACTACCAAACCGAACTTAAACCATACAGCCACTTGTGCCTTCTGGCCCTAACTTATTAGTTGTGGAAACCTAGTTTCCGGTGTACTCGTAGTGGACGGATGTGATTCGCGATCACCGGTTCTGAATGGCTTAAATGGGGGCTAACCTCATGTGGTGCGCTATCAGGTCCGGCTGAAGGAGTGCGCATGACTGTCGGCCTGGTCGAAGTGTACCGTATGGGGCGCGAAACCAAAAGAAAGGGTACATTATGGGGCAGGTGAAAGCAGTGAACGGTTTTGTACTCTTTCTCCCTCGGGATGAGACAGGGCTTGTGCGGAACGTATACACACTCTGCAGAGTTAAAACTATCATGGTAGCCGTGCCCGCGGTTATGGGCGGGGGAAAGGCGTTTTCACAGGGTAGCCCAATGTGTTTTAATTAATTAACTTGATGGTAGCATAGGCAGGGATTGCCTCTCTTTTTAGCTGGTTAGCCATTTCTATGGCTACGCTCGTCGTATGCCGAGCTGGTTAGCCGCCCTTTGGCTACGCTCATGTGTTATGATGTACTCAATGAATCAATATTAAATAAACAAGTAGATAGGTGATGTTTTAGCAAAATAACCCAACCCTTCCTTTGACCTTGCATTTATCACTAAGGACTGCTTGCTGGGTAGCCGTGTACTCGTTATATGGATCACGGATTATTTGTTCAGGAGAAGATTACAACATCGGTGCCAGTTGTGACCAGGAGGGTCAAGGTGATTAGCTACGTGTTCGGGTCAACCTCGGAGTATCGTCGCATTTGAAGTCTTCCGCTGTGTTCTTTATGCAATTGAAATATGTCCTGTTCAAGACTATGTGAACGTCTATATCAACTGAATGTTATTTATGTTATATGAACCGTTAATTTTCTAGTTAATTCAATCCTACGATGATATTCCAAATGTCCTTGAGTACAATACTAACTATGATGTTCTAGGACTAGTATTCGGTCACTCAAGCCGGTAGAAATACCGGGGTGTACGACAGTATAATTTATTAAATCTTCTTCTCAAAATAAAGGTGTTTTCCAAGTTTGTTTTGAAATAACATTCTTTAAAATAAATCTTGGTTTCCCTAGTTTTGCAAAGAATATTTACATTTGCCTTGATAGAGAGTAGTATTTACGAGAATAAAATTTTTCATATCTTATTTTTGTGTTAAACAAAATACCTACACATTTTACTTAAGAAGCTAAAGTCTGAGAATGGTACAATTCATTCCATCTGAATGCTTTCGTAAAATCACTGAGTCCGAAAAGTTTTGCTCGAAAAAGAAAAGGGGGGTTTTTGCATATTTTTAATCCCTTGCTAAATGGTTACCTTTCTACAAAATCAAAAACTTTCTTAAATGTTTTTCAAAACAAAAGGGTTGCCTTCGCAACATTTAATTTTGATTTGCATAAATCTTTAAGCAAGATATTCACCGAAGGTTATTTATCCAAAAGAAAATGTTTTTAAAAGATTTTTCATCCAAAGGTCAAAATATTTTTCTGAAAACTAGGTACCTTTTTAGAAAAGCCTTATTCATACCTACTCCCTTTTCAGAGGCTTGCAAAGCAATCATCAGGACTGGATCAGGTTAGGAATGACCTTGAAGGGGCTTACCCTTTTGCCTATCGAGAAACTATCTCAAGGTCACACCGTTGAGGGGTGTGAAGAGATTCAACATGCGTCAGAAGTTAGCATCTAGGTATGTGGGTCCGTTCAAGGTTTTGGAACAAAAGGAGAAGTGGCCTATAAGCTGGAGTTACCAAAATCAATGACAGGGATTCATGATGTGTTCCATGTGTCACAACTGAAGAAGTGTCTTAGAGAACCTACGGATCAAACGCGAGTGGAATCTTTGGATCTACAAGAAGATTTGACTTATGAGGAGAAACCAATCAAGATCTTTGATGTGGCAGACAGGTTTACCCTCAGTAAGGTTGTCAGATTTTGCCGAGTTCCATGGAGCAAACATGCCGAGAGCGAAGCTACGTGGGAGAAGGAGGAGGATCTAAGAGCAGAGTACCCAGGCCTATTATCTAATTAGCTCGGAATCTTAGGGACGAGATTTTGTTAAGGGGGGAGTCCTATAACATCATGATTTTTGGTAAGCCCAAATATTTTGTTTTAACCTAATTAATAGCGAAAATCCATTCTATGATTTTTTTCCATAATCAAAACCCCTAAAAATCATTTTTGTAATTAACATAGAGCCCTAAAACATTTCAATGTAATAATATAATGGTGAACAATGCTTATTAAAATTTTTCTAGGTTCCAGATGCTCTATAGAATTTTTGATAAATTTTCCAGATTTTGCTAAAGTAATTCAGTAATTTTAATAAATAGAGATCATTAAACAACAAAGCTATAAATAGATAATCAGAATTTTAATTCTTTTCGGGATAAGGAGCGACGTGGCTCAATCCGGGCTGCTATCGCATGCGCGTGAGCATTGCAGGGCGTCAGATGCCATTTATCCGTGCGAATAGGTAAGTGCGAGTCGCGTGTGTCCAATGGAGCGACATGGCAGCTCTTGGGCCGTCGGATCACGCAGTCGTCATCTCCGACACCGCACCGGAGTCGGACGAGGAGGCCACACCGCCGCGGGCTGGGCCTGGGCGTCCGTGTCACCCTAGGCCACCTCGACCCTAAATGAAGGTCAAGATGGCTGTGCTAGGTTTCATATGAGCCATCGCCGCCGTCAAATCAGACTAAGGAGGTCGGAGCTACCGGGAATTGAGAAGGGGTGAACCGGGGCCTTGAACTTCGGCGTGGAATTGCGCCATCGCCAGTGAGTTCTAGCCTTTGGTTTTTGGCCAGTAGTTGTAACTTCGTCGTCGCGATGCTCATCATGGGCTTGGTTAGGCCCATTAGGTACCGGAGAGTCGTCGCCGTTGAGGTTTGCGCCGCCGCCGCCTTTGCACGTCATCGAGCTCAACATGGGATCCCCGAGCTCGTTGCCTGTGTCGGTAAGGTTCCTCGTTTTCGTAGAAGCTAGAACCAAGCCTAGATTGGATCGGGAAGGGCCGTAGCCTAGTGTTGCATGATCCCAAGCATGCACCGCCACTTTTCACCACTATGGCTCATTGCCAATGGTCGCCGGCGAGGGATCGTGGTCCCATCATGTTCATGAGAGCAAGAGCTCTCTGTAGAACCCAAAAACGTGAAGAAAGGAAGTCAGGAACACCCGGACGGCCAAGTCCGTCGAGGTCACCGCGTGCCGACGCAGGCGTCGCCATGTACCAAGGTCGCCGGGGAGGACGATCGACGTGGCTGCACCCTAGCCGCTGGATCCGAGCTGTGCGGTTTAGATCTGAGCGGAATCAGATCTGTTTGAGAGAGACAGTGACACGTGGGGTCCACATGTCAGTGGGGTTGAGAAAGAGGGTGTGCGCACTGGCCACGTGGGCCGAGTTCACCGTGGGCCGTGAGGCTAGCATGCATGGCCCACTGGTCAGAGCGCTGCATGGTAGAATATTACAATGGAAATATATTCTGGAAATTTTTTAATTAGTTTATAAATTAATTTAAATTTGTAAAATTCATATCTTTTGATCCAGAAGTCCAAAAATTACCACTCAAGTCTCTAAAAATTGAGCAAAATAAGATCTATTTATTAATGAATTTTACTTGACTTTTAAAATATTTTATTGTAATGTTTTATTTATTTGGATTTTCTATATTATTGTTTTGCGTAGAAACATGTATTTCTGAAGGTGTTCCAGTAGAAGACTTTGGTACAGGACCAAAGTGGGAGTGGTAGCAAGGCACGTTACACACAATCCTTGATCATGTTGATCCCATTTACGAATAAAATGAGTTTGATTTAAATATTGCATTGCTATGTTTAATTTATTTTATTAGGAATTTAGTTATTCCAATTTGACTCATATCCATCATTTGAGATGTTATGTCACCATTTATCCTTTGCATCCTAAATGTGTAATCATTTTTAGTTGGATAGTGATGATACCATGTGGGATGTTAGTTGTATTTAGTTTGCCTAATTGTGCACGTTACCTGGGTTTGTTTTAAATAATATTGACTAATGAGAGATATGAAACTGAGAGTAAAGGCATGTGTTGCTTTTATGTGAGGGAGACATGTGTTGCTCCATATTGGTTAAACATGTGTCCCTTTTATGTGGTCGTTGCATGTGTTGCAAATTGTTAACAACCTAGGTGGGTGTTTTGAGTAAGGCAAGTGGTACTGTGTGTCGATGGAGCATGTGTGGCTAGGCTAAAAGGTAATTCTAGAAGGAAGTCTTGCCTTAGATACCCTAAGGACTTAATCTTGTAAAAGCATGCCAGACAAAATACAGTACATACCATGAGCTTGACTTCGGTTAAGTCTAATAGTTGAGTTACTAAGTGTGAGCTTGTGGCACCTCATGGCAAGGTAGGAGATGTGATCATGTGTTGGGCCATCTGGGGAGAGGTGCTACTAATGAAGGCCATCATCCATTCGATGTTGCTATATTAACTGTGTGTAGCCCAGTGGTTTAAATGTTTGGCTCTGGTTGGTATAGTAGTCATCGGGAGGGCCACTTGATTGTGTTTAGTTCCGTAACTGTTGGCTTACGACTGTCTCCTTCCTATCCAGAGGTTGAGATATGAGTATCTTATGGGTAAAGATGTGCAACCTTTGTAGAGTGTTAAAAACTATTCAAATAGTCGTGTTCTCTGTTATGAACAAACGTTTGGTTGTATTGAGCGAGATATAGTGTTTTCAAATGCAATGGTGGGTTGTCGTTGTATTACTGCTGGGTACAGGTTATCAAGCTTTGTGCTATGATTAGGCTGTGTACCAATGCTTATGAATGAAATGTTGTTTATCAAATATTTTACTTACTTGCTTTCAAATCTGTTATGTTGATAATTCTTTGTTAAATGTTGATTATGCAAAATAACCAAGAGACCTATCCTTTGTAGTAAGCTTGCAAGTAAGTGATAAAATTGCATTACTCCACTGTGTGAGATTTACTGAGTATTCGTCTATACTCATTCTTGTAAACCTTTATTTGTGGGCTGCCTATTCATCCCGACAGGACAAGAAGTTGAAGAATGGTCCTCGCTATTTGAGGATGATCTACCTAGAGGCGAGTAGCTGGACGTGCTTCCCAGTCAGAAACCTGTGGCTCTTGATAGGACATCTATCATATTTAATTTTGCTTATTAGCTGAATAAAATACTCTGATGAACTTGTTATTTAGCCCTGCGTGGCATTTGGATCTTATGTATAATAAGTGAAGGTTATATCTAATATTTTTCTTTCGATGTGCTATGATGATATTCACTGATGAAGTCATTTGTGCTCAGTATAATTGTTCCAGGACTACTGATGCATGAGGAATACCATATCATAGATTTGGGGTTCTGACAAAAAAGCGGGTCCTCATGTCAGCACATGAGGGCTTAGGAAATAGGGTTCCCGTTAGCACCAGGAGCTAGGTTCAAGGCATGCTAGCCGCTTTGATCTTGTAATCAGCAAGAGGACTTTTAATCAGCTTTTGCCTAGCCAATTAGATTTGTAATATGATGAATCTGCAATACTTAGAAATTGACTCGAGCATAATAAAACTATCGGCTTAGATCAGGTCCAAACTAGAAGTCTCGAGGGTAAACAGTCTACTACTTAGCCGATGGAATCAATAGAGCGGTAGAAATAGGGTAAACAGACTATCAACTAGTCGATCAGATCGGCTAGATGATAGAACGAGAGGGTGAACAGACTATCAAGAAATAAAATGCTTTGAGCTGTTAGAATAAAGGGTAAACAATCTATTGCCAACAAATGTGTTGGTCAGAAAAAAGAGGGTTGAAACCTAGCCCTTGGTTGAAACGGCGATACGCATCAATATCAACCAAGATAGTATTTCGACCAAAAGCCGATGCAAGCACGTAGATCGAACTTAATCGAGACAGTACTTACTTGTAAGAACTTCTAGGGTGTAGTTTGAAACCGATCGAAAGGGTGATGTGAAACAAGTCAATCAAAATCTAAATACGACTGAATTACACTAAACTACTCTAATGCGATAAAAGGTAAAGAACAGGTAAAAGAAGATGTATTTGATTGATGTGTCTCTTCTACATGCCCTCAAGGGTAAACTATTTATACAGACTTTTGGACCCGATTATAATAGGACTCTTGACTCGTTTTCGATACAAACTCATCTCTATCTTCTATATTTAACTGATTCCTACTAAAATACTAGCCTTAACTGAATTTTATCCTTGCTTCCTTATCTACCTCAATCCGAATCTGCCATATATCTTCATAGCTGATCCGGTTTCCTCCCATATCTCTAGCCGATTCTCCCTTGCCAAATTTAGATCCTTTCATGTATACCTAGTAACCGATTTGGGCCATCGTAGTGCTTCGCTTCGGCCCATTTCCTCCAAAGCCCAGGCTGATTTTTGATCCATCGGCTCTTGCCAAATTTTGGTGTCAGCACATGCCCCCAATTCTGGGATATAATTTTTTATGCCCCAAAATTATAGGTCTTACATCATCATGATGACATCTCCATTCAAAGACCCATCATGGCTGCTCGCAAGTCAGCAACTTCAATGCCCATACAACTTTCATTAATCCTGTGTCAGCGTGCTTGAAGTCATTTCGCCTTCGGCACCGCTGCACGACAAAGCCCCTTTGTATTGCCAATTTTGTCTCCACCCGTTGAATTCATTTCGGCTTCTGCATCACTGCGCGACAAAACCCTTTCACATTCTCGACCTTTGTCTTTTCTTGTGATGCTTCAACTAGCCTCGTCTTTCCTATAAATAGGGATGGTAACTACGGTTTTTACCACACCGTTCTTCAAAAATCTTCATTGCTTCCTCCGTAGAAAACCTCTATCTCTAGCCTTAACCATCATGTCAGCCAACTTCTCCTTAGGCTCTTCTTTTTCTTATCCTTCCATTATGTTTGGAGAGTCCAACGCCTTTTCTGATAGTGACACCAACTTTGAGCCTATCGGCTATCCAACCAATGAGGAAAACGATTCGGCCATTACCGCAGCTCTTCAAGCAGAGCTCTTTGCCGAAGTTTGGGCAAAGAAAAAAGTCGCCAATGCCGTGACTATTGCGCAGTTCCTCCACGAGGACTACACCGCTGCCAATATTACCGCTGATGGTGATGTCGGTGATGTGGCCTCCCTTGCCGCCGAAAGGAGAGAATGGGACGGTGAAACGGCTAATAAGAAAGAGGGTAGAGAGGCTCAAGCTGTGGATCCCAATGCCGCCGTCCTACCTGGGGTCGATACCCTCTCTGCCATCATTGTCCCCAATAATGAGGATGACCAACCGACGCCACCACCAATCCCTGTAGCCGACCCTGCGCCACTACACTCTCTGGTCAGCTCCTCCAGCAACAATCAAGGTGGCCTATGGCAATGGGATAAGCGTCGCCGATTTTTGGGCTTTTTAGATCGACTTTTGTAACATAGTCGGTAGGTCCTTCTGTAAATTCTAGCCTACAGGCTTTTAATGAAAGAACCTTCTCAAACATGCATCGGCTTTTTCAACTGCCATCATCTTGTGTAGCCGACAATTCCCTTTTATTGATTTTGTTAACGTTATGCGTCCCAAATAATTTTATCGACTTGAAACCGTCTCATGACTTGTTCTCATCTCTGCCATTGAATTCATTAGATCAGCCGTTTAACTGAAATAACAAGTCGCGCTTTTACCGCGCATCCTTCCTGTGCTACTGTGAAACCCTAGTTTTTCACTTCGACTATAAATACCGAAACCGCCTGTTGTCTTTTTCACGCTTTAAAGCTTCCATCTCTGGTTGGTCGGCTTCTACACTTGCATCAACTTATGGCCCTCCTTCTAGATCTAAGCATTCTTCCTTCCTTTCCCCATCAAGCAATCATGTCTCAGGTACTCCTTCCGATCCCTAACTTTCCGGTGTAAAACCTTACCCCATCAGACATTATCAACCTGGATGTCCCTCGTCTCCCTTTGTTTGGCTGATTGAGCTGGCCGAGTGGAGAAACTGGTTCATCGAGTTATCGGCCAGCAAGAAGCTTGAGTAGGAACGCATGAGCATAGCCGATTGCTTACTTCTTTCTCTTTCAAGTCCCACGGCGAATGAGCCCATGCTAGCAGCCGCCAGTTATTGTTAGTCAGACACCTTTAATGCTTTTATTCTTAGACTAGGGCCAATAGGGACAACTCTTTTGGATGTAACCATGTTTTGTGGCTTGAGGCTTGACGGGGGGCAACCGTCAGTTTACAACTTACTCATCACTTTCAAGTTCATCTCTCAGAAAGGTGAAGGCTGGAATCGGTACATGGAAGACAACAACCTAGGTGAAGGGCCAATATCAGACAAAGGGCACGTAGCATTCCTCAACATGTGGTTGGACCGCTTCGTGTTCTATGGAGCTTCTCTGGGCCCGACGCATATATATCATGGCCTTCCTGAAAGGTTGCTCTGCGGAGGCTGAGTATCTTTAGCCAAGTTATTCCTAGGATCGGCTTACCAGATGATGCATATCATCCGATCTAGATTGTATACTGTTCTTGGAGGTCATACTGTCGGCAATATAGGGGGCCCTATGTGGTTTATGTAGCTCTGGCTGTACACACAATTTCATCTGCTGTGGTGAATCCCCATAAACCCATCGGTTCCCTTCCTTCTAGAAGATATCCTAGAAAATGAGGAACCTGAAAATAGACCAAGCCCATCGTATGGTGAAGCCATCTCTTTGGGACAAGGTTCCACTAGGCCCCACGCATCGGCCATGGTGAAATATTTTGATTTTTTCATTCATCTGCCAGCCATTGAATTACCAGCTCATCACTTCTTCTGTCTCTCCGATCACCTCGATGAGGAATTGAGAGAAATTCTGAAACACTTCGTTTCCCCTGTACTCTAATCGTCGGCTTAAACACCCAAGCTAGGACTTTCAAGCCCTCCTATGAATTTTATCACCCTTCTGTCTATGCCAGACAACATGGCTTTGGGCAGGCCATTCCTAATCTCATCTTACACTGGTGACTCCAATCCCAACTCCCATCGGCTAAGAATAACATAAGTGCCATCCTCAGTTTGGCCGATGATTTATTTTGTACTGAACTTCCATCACTCTGCCTTGGGGAAAAACTTCTCTTCCTTTCAGGCCATGGTGGTAGCCCATTTGAGATGCCATCTTCCCTGCAGATCACCCCCTTAAGTCTTGTACCGATTGGTTTTACCCAAATCTTCCCAACCTCCTTGAAGAGGCTCTTCAAGAGATCTAAGAGCCTATCACCGAGGATGGTAAGTCTTCCTCTAGTTCTTCTAGTTCCTCTTTGGGTAGTTGACTGACCCTCTATCCTCAATATTTTTGCAACATCTTAAGGAAATTCTTAACTTCATGTTATGTTTGCAGGCAGAACGAACTGAGAAGGCCCCGGCTGGAACTATTGGCTACTCATCAGCCAACATATATCCTAACGCCCCCTACTCCTTCCAAACTAGCAGCAAAGAAGGGCAAGGCTAAGAGTAAGTCGTTACCACATCGGCTTTTATTCAAATATAGCTTTACCGTCTTACTGAGCCGATGTGCTATTTGTAGACATTAAGCACCTAGCATCCAAGAAGGATGCCCCAAAGCTAAAGAAGAGCAAGACAACCCCCACCACTACCGAGACTGCCGACGTGATGGAGGGCGTAGCCGAATCTCAACCAAGAGATCAGCTCCTCAAGAGGTATGTCCTCTTCGCTCAATCTTCTATCAAAGAATACCCCAAACTATGCTTGACGGCTTCCTTTTAGGATACAATGGTGGACATTCTCACAATCACTCCTCCATCGGACCCTAAAATGGCCCAGGCTCCCACTGCAGCTACCCTTGCTGATCAGGTACTCTTTCGCTATCTCTGTTTGTTCTTTTTATGCTTCAGTAATTATATTGACATCTTTCCCACTGCAGGCTCCCTCAAAGCCGATCAGGAGGGCTCTCTGACATCACTACTCTCCTGGATTTCGATCTGGGAGGATTTAAAGATGGAGACAATGAGGGAGTAGACTCCCGTCAAGTGACCGACCCGTCCCGAATCTCCAAGGAGGTGGGCTAGGCGTTGGCTTCAACCACCATCATCCCCAAAATCCTAGAAAAGCTCAAGCGATTGGAGATATAGATATAGTTCTTCCGGAGGCGACCCAGAGTGCCCTCCTATCGGCCTGTGATGTTGATTTACATCGAGAGGGCATGGCGTCGGCCAAGAAGTGGATGGCTCGACGCATGGTCCAACAGGACAAGGAATTTCTCCTCTAGTCCCTAGCAGCAGATGCCAATACTCAGTAGACAGTCTATCGGAAGCTTGCTGAGCCGGCTTCCGACGCTACTAAGAAAGCCAACATAAACAAAATCCGCGCCATGTGGCAACTTTACATCGGCCTGGCCAACATAAACATACGCCACGTGGCCTGTTTACATCGGCTAAACAAGCCACATGGTATATGTTTACGTCAACCCAGTCGACGTAAATAGGTATGGCCCCACATGACATATTTACATCAGCCAGACCAATGTAACCATATGTCACGTGGCCTGTTTACATCGGCATGGCAAACGTAAATAAGCTGATGTGGCCTTACCCTCGCAGGGTGCCCTAAATGCATGCACAGTCCCAACCCCCGCCCTTGTCCTTGGGCCGCCATCGCCACCCGCACACCGCCACCGCCCTGTCCGCCGTTGCCCTCTCGTCCTCCTCCCACAATCGTGTGGGCCCCGGTGTAACAGCCCAAAGCTAGCCTACATTTTGAAAAGTAATTTTTGTGAGGATATGTATGATGATATGACATCGTACCATAAGATAAGTCTAGTGAAAATGCAGAATTTCTTAAACTTTTGCGTTGAACCTAGGACAAGACCCTTCGTCTAGAATGGGACTGTAATTATGTAGACTAAGGACCTGATCATGAGGGTAAGAAAACCTAGATAGTTACGACTGAATAAAAACACAAATATAAGAATAATCGAAGAAAGATTCATAATTACTAAAGAATTAAGGATGGGTCAGTTATTCACCCTAACCACTCTACTAAATTCAGAATCTTTTAGCAAAGCCCTCACACTTATACAGGTGCATCTATATATATATATATATATGTGTATATATATATATGTATATCTTTTGTGCTTAAATTATATAGTTTGTCACATAAATGACAACTTGCTAATGAGCTACCTATCCACATAATTAGGTAAAATGCATATTAATTATCAAAAATTGCTGATCAAGACTTAGAACCATTAGGCTATTTTGATCTGGTTTTTTGACCAAATTCGGCCTGGTGGGACCCACCCAGCAGATGAACGAACTAAGAACATGCCACATTGGCATTTCCACGAGCAGTTGGTGGGCAGTGGAGGATCATCCTCCTCTCTGCAAATCTTTGCTCCAAATCTCTGCGTGCGCGCCGTTGGACAGCTTGGGGAACTGGCATTTGTCGCCTTGCGGCTGGCCGCACCTACGAGGGCCGCTCCTTCAAGCCGGCGTGCCGCCGTTGCCCAATCCCGAGCCCTGCCGCTCTGCCATGTCCGGCCGACCGCATCGGGGAAGATTTTGACCCGCCAATCGAGCTCTTGTGCACCTGTGCACGTTTACTTGTTGCCCAGGACTGCCTCTGCAATGGCACTCGAGTGCCCCGGGCACTTCGCCGTCTGACAAGCCCCTCCGCGGGCCGCCGTCGCCAACCGGCCGCGCTTGCTTCTTCCCTGCCATGTCCGAGCTTCCCTTCCCGAGCGCCTGCTCACGCCTTCAATGCGGAGCCTTGCTGGGGAAGCTCCTGGGGAAGCTCCTATATAACCAAATTGCTCGATCACACACGCGCACCGTGAGCCCCAAAACACCTTCGCGTCGCCAGGACTCTCCAGAGCCCGATAGCCCCTGTTCTCGCGAGTTTAGGTTCGCCTTAGCTCCCCGGTGCTCCCAGCCCAAGGAATCGAACGGGGAGGGGCCCTCACTCGCCGGAGCTCGTTCCTTCCTCCGCCACGCCGACGAGCTCTTCTCGGCGATTCCTCCCTATTGAGTGAGTCGTTTTTCAATTCTTCGCGCCATTAGCCTATGTGTAACCTTGTTAATCTTTCGCCCAATTTAATTTCACGAAGGATTCATCGAAGGCGTGGGGGCACCGTCTCCCCTGTTTCTTCCCCTTTCGACTCCACCGACGCCAGCTCATCGCAGCGCTTCCTCGACTCAATCCTCCGCTCGGTAAGCCCCCCTAAAGACCCTAGACTGTCCTTACCAAAAAGCCTCAAGCATTGGTGAGCCATGATGCGTAGATAACCCCGAACCGTAGCACTCATCCGCCGTAGCTAGGATTGTCGCTAATCGAATGTGTTCCACAGAGGTTCTTGCTTAGACATGTTAGGGTTTGGCCCGCTCTTTTATTTTCCGCAAGAATCGCCGTAAAAGGTGGTCAGAGACGCTCGCTAACCGTCGCTGGAGGCCTCGCCGGAGTTCCGCCAGAGTTGGAGAAGACCCCGTGTGTGCGCGCTGTCCGCCGGGGTTGGGTCACTGACCGGGGCCACAACGGTGGCTCACCGTTTTAAAATCAACCGCGCGCCGCGATTGGGAGGCTCACAAGTGGGCCAGCATTAGTGGTGGCGCATTTCTGAAACCCGCGTTCGACGTGGACGGGTCGTGCTGGGTCGGGCCGGCCCAGTACTGTGCTCGCGTATTTTTTCCCGTGATTTAATGTTTAAAACAAATAGGGAAATTAATAGGAGATGATTAATATATCTAGAACCCGTCCGAAAATCCTAGAAAAATCATGATAAATATTAGATTACCTGATGGATTTATTAAAAATAACAGAAGGAAATTATATCATATAATTTTGCCCCTGTTTAATACTTAATCCTATTCTAGGATTTTCCTTTAGGGAAATAAACTCGAAAATTGGATAGGGGTTAAATAAAATAGGAAATGACCTTAGAAAAATCTGAGAATATATCGAGTTACCATTTATAACAGAACACATATATTAAAATTATATTTGGACAATTAATTCCCTTTTTGCCTCTAGATAAATAATATTCCACCCCATAACAATATTTAAAAAGGGGATTTCAAATAATAAAATTGTCTCATAAGCTCTTAAATTCATGAGAATATTCCAGGAAGACCTAATTGTAATTTAGGGAATTAAAACAAATTATTAAAAGATTTTAAAACTCTCTATTAACCTCTAAGCAAATGTTTAGCCCTATTTACCATTCTTCTATATACTAATAACGCAATAATACTTGATTTATTGCATATATTAAATGGTTTTAATTATATTCTCAAATTTCCTATAGGAATATTATTGAACCCTAGTGCCTTGTTAAAACTTTGAGATCTTGATTGAACTTCGTAGAATTACTTAGCTAATTTTACTAAGAATAAACCCGAATACTTAAGTTACCCTCCGTATATAAATAATCATGTGTTTTAACCAACACCACACCAAACACTGTAGGTAATCTTCCGGGAGTTGATGAAGGAAATTTTTCAAACAAAAATCTAATTTGGTTTTATACGTCTATTTGCTAAGTCTATGGGTAAATTATATAGAGTAGCAATATGCATTATCGCATATCACCTTCATGATGCTCGCTCCACCGTTAACTTATGTAAATTTCTAAGCAATAATAGACTCATGGAACTTTCTCGATACCTAGGATAGAACTTATCACCTTTCGACGAATCACTAGATTTTAGCAAGGGCATATCATGCATCATGCCTCTATTGCATATTGGTGTTTATTTACTTTTTCTCGAATCTGTTCCGTTATTAGACGCCGAGGAGCCCGAGGGACCTTTTGAAGACCAGCAAGAAGACCCCCACTACACCCAGACCAAGGCGAGTTAACATTCACCCTTTAAGGGATTGCTTTTACTAGGGAGAATCTTGATTTTCCCTAGTGCGAGTTAATACCTACCCTTAATAGTATTGCTTTTACTAGGGAGAGGATGCGCTTTCCCTAGTGCGAGTTAACATCTTAAACCATAAAAGTGTTTGCTTTTATTAGGGGAAGTCAGCTTTCCCTAGTGCGAGTTAACACTCTAATGGATCATATTGATTCCCAGCTTTATTAAATATTTTATTTACAGTATTAAACTGCATGCTTTTTAAATAGTAATACCTGCTTGCTTAATCATGATTTATCATGCCTTATTATCAGTTGCTATTGTTCTATATTGATGATATTGCCTTGATATAATCATCAGTCATTTGACTTTATTTATGATTGCCTTGATGATCACCCTTGATAACCAGTTAGGTTAAATAAAACAATTTTAGACTCTTAAGTCTTGGTTAAAATTTGCTTAGACATTGCTCAGGTCCAATTAATAATTTTTAGGCTTAAACTGGCCTCGGAACGGTGAACCGACATTCACCGGACATGATTACTTATCAAATATGGAAACTGAAAATTGGGCCTAGCATGCCAGTGTGTGTGTATGTGTTGGATGTGATTGGGAAAGCGGACGTGGTCCGACTTGTGGTTAAGGTGGAAGTAGCAAGGCTACTGGTGTGATGTGAAGAGGGCTATCGTTCACAGACGCTGCGCCGAGAGGAGGCCTGCTGGGCAACACGCGTGGTCGCCAATCATCGCCACGGGGTGGTTCCGCTACATCGTGTGCAGGGCACACGGAGGAACGATAGCAGAAGAAGGAAGTGAATGTGAATGTGTGTGGATTGCCGGATCCGATGTGACTCGTAGAGTGGACCGGACGGGCATGTAGGGAGGCACACAGCGGGAAGTCGCTTTAGTTCCTATCACCATAACGTGTGGCCATCGCGCGGTAGTGCAAGTATTGGGGATTCAGGGATAGTACGACCTGCGGGCGTACCCTGTCTGCTGCCATGCTTGAGGTGAAGACAGTATCATGTCGTCATCCGTGGGATGATCTAGGTCTTACGTGTCAGGGAGCCGTGACTCTAGTGCAGGCGTGGCACCCCGGCTAGGGAAGAACGGACACTTCGCTGGCGTAAGATCCACAACGGGTGCGCCACACCCGGAATGAGATGGCAGGTGTGTGCAGTAGATCTAAGGACCGGTGTGGATGTGGATTGTGATTGGTGGAATGTGGATTGTGACAAACTACAACAATGAAAATAATGATTAGCAGAACTTTCGGTTAAAGGTGCTAAGTCATAGGCTTTGATTTAGAAAACTTGCTTTCTGCAAACAAATAAACCCCAACCTTTCCTTTGGAACCCCTATCACTAAAATTGCATCAGGTTGGGTGTTAGCTCGCCAGTGTTTGGATGACACTGACCTCACATTCATATTCTCTTTTAGATGGAGAATATGAGCAGGATCAGTACGCCTGCCATGAAGACGAAGAACAGGACTATGCTGACGACTAGGGCGAGGCTTAGGGCGTTTCTCCAGTCGAGTGCTTAGGCATAGCCGGCACGAGACCTTTTGGATCTTTTGGGACTTTCGTACTCTGATCTTTTGGACTTTCTGACTATTTGGGTCAATGTGCCGTTTGTAATACTTAATAGCCCCTGGGGCTTAATACAGGTATTTGTGAAATATATAAGACTTCCGCTTGTATGAAATGATTTCGGCTATGTGAAAGGTGTGCACTAGTGTACTGATCCAGGGACTAGTGCAGATCGTGTGGTGGGCAAAGGACAGGCCCCACACCCAGCTCCGTAGGATAGAACCAGAACCCCATAATTTCTTACGCACATAGTGTTAGGCCAGCATTATGCTAACCCTGTATAAAATTTAACACCCAGCTGGGATCAAAGTTGCCATAATGTACAGGTTAATTATTCAAAGGGAAGGATACATAAAAGTTCAGAGTGTGAAGGCCGAGCAAAGCCAATTTATACAGGACCAAAACGTAATCCTACAAGTTGAAGGATCGATGAAAGTAGAGGGGGCTGTGGCTTCATCTTTTAGTTGAACACCCACCAGACATGTGACTGGAGTTCTCCTTTACTCTCCGTCCGGACCGTCATCCTCGGGTTCGTCCTCACCACTGAAGCATTCGTACGGGTCCTCGCTTTGGTCCTCTTCACCTAAAAATGTGAGTGGGTGCAAGTGTGAGCACGCAATCAAACCGCGCTCGCTAGCCAAGACCTTACGTAATACAACATAACAAAACTAGGCTGTTTGGTGGAGGCTGGGCTCTTTTGTTTGCTTAAAGCCAGAAATGCCATACATTCTAAAATAAAATCCATAAGACTTAGTGTTTTTAACAAAACAAAGACGTATTGGGCTACATCTGCCAACTGGTTATAAAATAGGGGTATTTGAAATACCGAACCTGGCAACTAGAGGGGGGTGAATAGGAGCCAAATAAATTTTCTCGCAAGGAGATGAATGATGCTCTCCACCCAACGCGCCTCAAGGATGACATCCCACAAGAAGAGTCATAATTATGATTGTTATGTGCTCAAACAAAAGTAATCTCAGTCCAAAGTGGTTGCACTTAAGACAAAACACCGCAACTAATAAAGGTGCTTTTAGGAAAAGTGGGCAGGAATATTCTAGAAGAAATCAAATCTGATCATAGGAGTGAATGCTAGCTTTCTTGGGCTCCAAAAATTATGGGAAGTTTTCTCCCTATTTCAAATGAGTCATGAAGCCTCCAGCCAAGTTTCAGATCAAAACTCCTCACAGAAAAATCAGAACAATTCATGAGATAGGAACTGTCTGAAACTCACGCACAGAAAGTTTGATGCTCGTTATTCACCTCATAGCTCCCAAACGAAGAATCCAAAAGGCTTCAAAATTTTTCCACAGGTAGATATGGAAGTCACAGACCTTCTCCAATAAGAATCACTTAAAAACCATCTCAGATGATTTTTCTAAAATTTTTACACTGACTGCTGCGCAGGAAGAACAAATCTGCCAACTTGAACAAAGGTGGAAATAACGTGATCTCTTGTTTCTCACAAATTACCAAGGGTGTCAAATCATATAAGCAACCTCAAAACATCATGGATCAGCAATATATAGAAGAAGGTGATGCAAATAAACTTGTTGCAAACAAAATCATCAAAGAAACTAGATCAAACACATGAACAACACAAGAACAAAGACATGATTTGAGGAACTGGTTTCTATTGCTTGAGAGGGTTTGTTCACAGCCACACCTAGGTGGGCAAAGCTCACAAAAGGGTAGAATACAAGCCACTAAACCTCAGCCCAAGACTTGGTGGAGGCACCCCCGCCACCACTCCTTATATAGGGGCACCGGGTGAACCACAGCCATTGATTTCTTGCCTCAACCCTAAGCAACTAAATCAAGGTCTAGGATTCACCCACTCAACCAGTCACTTAAATGGGCCTAAACCACTCACACATAGCCCAATATGGGCCAAATATGCCATACATGGGTTTTACACAAAACCCGATCAACCCGATGCAATGGGCTTTCATCTGCCGGACTTGACCGCTTTATTTTCGTGCCTTCAGGTCTCCAGCCCAAACCGGAACATTTGAGCCACCTCAAGTTCTTCTCCATGGCATCCTCATGAGCCCCCAAGCCTGAGCCCATCCGTCCCGTGACATCATCACCGTTCTGGACATCGATCCACCCGATCTAGTCCCGGTACCGTTGCCGACCACGGTTGCCTCCAAGCCTGCGCCTATAAGGACCAAACCATTTTCCACAAGCAAAAATATTTTCTTACCTTTGATTTCTGCATGTTAGTCTAATTTTATCATGAATTCAAGCATATATGACTACAGGCCCAAGTTCCCACTCGAACTCAAACCGAAACCTTTCAAACCAATGCTTCCCGTACCACAACAGAACAGATATGAAAATTTTAAAATACTTCCCTTTCTCAAATGAAGCAAAGTCATAATATGAAAAAGATGCGCCTCGAAATTCTCTACAAAAGCCGTATATAACATTTTTCCATCCGAGCTCGGGAAGACTTTAAAAAGTGCAAAACACTCTGTCCAAGCACAAATGGCCGAACCAGCTCAAATTAGTCTCCAAAACAAACTCCTCAACCATATCAATTCAAGTTACATATGCTCATCACAATATGAAGACCTCCACATGGTCTCACAGTATTTTAGTGGCGACAACATAACCTTAGCTAAGGAATATGTGTCCCAAGCGACAAACCTATGCCATGGTTATGGTCATGGTGGTCACAAATGGCTGACTAGCACCCATGGCTATGGCGAGCTATCCCCAAAGGTATGGCAAGCCCGTGCCCATACTACAACTAGTGCACGTCTCTCATCTTCTGGCGAACCCGTGCCCATACTACAACTAGCGCACGTTTCCTAGGTAAGTGGTGGTAGACTCACCTTCTTTGCTAAGAGACGTCATCCCCTTGAGCTCAACAATGGCCAGGATCCACACATCCTAATCTCAACCAAATAGATCAAAGAGTTTTATAGACCAACATTCGCACTCGGGCATAACTGGCACCCGAACGCATGAGATATCAGGGCACGACACATCACCATAATTATGAACTTGGGATACGCACGTGCTGACTACACTGTCCAGCATTGTAGCCATTCAGATGCTACGATGTCGTAGTCTTGATCAGAGAGGGTCTGGTTCATCTTTGCTACACCTTGCTTTACCAACAATTGTGTGCGAAGAGGCTAACTCCTGTCGTGATACATATCATGGTAATGATGGGACAGTACGAGTGAGGTACCTGCTTCGCATACGGAATTTTTCTAGGCCAAGCGTTGCACCGTTGATAGCGAGTTATGGCGTTACCAGGGTTGACCCCTCATCCTAGTACCGTATTATTGATAGCCAAGATCTAACCCATGGACTCTAGACTTAAGCATGTCTAAGCCATGTCAAAGACTCATTAGTCACGGAATTTAACCTCTATACCTTAAGTCATCAAAGGACAGGATAAGGAAGTTATACCAAGGATGGGGTTTGTGTTTATCAACACTATTTTCCAAGTGGAATAACCAGACTAGCTCTAACAGCCTTTTGTTTCCAACATAATATACTCAAAAATCATATTGCATGAAATTTCATATTTAAAACAACATAATTGAAGTAAAATTAGGTAAAGGAGAATGATCTAGAGATATTGGCTCGCCTGTTTCCTCGTAATCTGAGTCTTGTGTTGAATCCTCATCCAGTAGGTCGTCTGTTGCCTCGTTTTCTAGAGTGTCGAGCAATCACAAAATAACAAAATAAATATTTGCAGGAGAAATGGGTAAGGCTTGATAGGCGAGAGGGTCATCTAAAGTTTTGCATAGATTTTTCCTAGTTGAGTATTTATCTAACTTATTTTCCTATTGGAATAGGGTGTGAGGGTGAGAAAAGATGTTATTTTACCTATTATCAGTTAATCATACCTGAAAAATGTCTAAATTACCGTATGGGTACAAATTCCTACCCTTTGATGGTTCCACAAATTTATAGTTTTATTTCATTTATTTCTCCTTATAGGTGATACCATTTCAAATATTTCTTATATGATTTATATTATTTGTATTGCCCTAATCCAAAATTTTCAGAGATAAATATCTATGTAAACCTCTTCATAATATTCTTACCAGGTTTTTTATGTTTTGTAGTATTTTATAGAATTTTTACACAATTTTTGGAGGTCCTTTAATATTTTTTAGAAATTTATAAACCATTATCTGGATTTCCATAATAGTTAAATGGGTTACAATTTTCCTTGAACAGTGACTGGCCTAACCCGTGCTTCGGCTCGGCCCATAGAGGGGAACCGGGCCAAGGCCGCTGCGTGAGCAAGGCGGCCCTTACATTCATGGCGCTCAAGCGTCTTGAAGCGGTGACAGTAGGGCCTATGGTCCCGTCGATCGAATCGAGAGAGAGAATCGGGGCGACGCATGGGCCAAGAGGGTCCATGAGTCAAACGGAGTGGAGCTCGGGGAAAGGCGTATTTTCCCTTATACTCGTATCATTTAAGAAGGCGTCATTTGGAGCGGGGCGCGGCCAGTTAATATGATAGGTGGATCCTAGGGCCCACTTGTCAGTCACCGGCGGATCCGGATGCGTGAATATTTTAAACGGACGCCCAGTGGTACTGGGTCCCGCATGTCACTAGGGTGGGGAGGGAGACAGTGGAGTTGTGACGTTGGACGAGCATTAGCTCGCCATCTTCCCTGGCAGGGCTCCGATGACCACTTCGGCTTAGGTTTGGGGGTGCTACGGGACGCCACTCGGCTTTTCAGTGATCTCTACAGGTTTGGGGTCCATAGACGAAGGACGTCCCATTGGGAATTTGGCCGGCGACGAGCAGGGACGGTAGCACCATGAACGAGCTGAACAGAAGCTACTGCGAATTGGCGCTACGACGAGTCTTGCATGTTTAAGCTCGGTTTTTGGGTCGGGGAGCATCAGGGAGCTGCAAGCACCATTACCGAGGGGTTGGCTGAAGTCGGGGTGGATTGGAGTGGGTTGTCGACGGTAAGGCCGTAAGCAATTGAAACAGGAGGGAGTCGGCGGCTTCCCCCGGTGATTCTCGGATTGATTGCTCTAGGGAGGATGTATGCGATGCTTCAAGGGTGCTTCGGATTCGAAGGAGCGGGTCCGAGCGGCTACGGTTGTTGCGAATTTGAGAAGGGGTGGATTCGGCCGAACAGGAAAAGGGAAAAATAGGGGCGAAATGCTCCCTTTTATAGGGTCGTACCAGGGCAGGGGCAATCAAGGAATGGGAGCATTGAGGGTTGCTTCGGAATTTCCTTGAGCTCAAGTGGATTTGGACGTAACGGTGAATCAGGGTGAAATCCCGTTGCGGAGGTGTAACGGAGCTCGGTACAGATCTCTCCGTTAAGTTGGTGGCCTGGTGAGGTGGCGCGACATGGTGGCCTCTCCCACGCTGACTCAGCAGCGGGGTTACGTCGGGTTGTACTGCCCCGAGCCAATTTAGGTGGGCGACACCGAAGAAGGAAGCGAAGCAAGGAAGGAGTGAAGGGGAAGAAGAGGGGTGTCGGCTGGGCCTTCCTAGGCCGGCTTGGGCCTAGGTGAGGAAGAGGGTTGAGGGAGGCCAGCCCAGCTTGGGGTTAGGTTGAGAGAAGAATGAATTTGGGAGGGAGAGAGATAGGTTAAGCCCAAAAGGGCATTTTGGTAATTTTATTTGATTAAAAATTTCAAATTTCCCAATTGCTAGTAAACATTGCTTAGAATCTCATTTGGAGAATTTTTGCTATATTTCATTGTTATTATTGTTTTTGATCTTTAAAATTTTTTATGCTAAATTTAATTTTTGGCAAATTTTTTTCTTTATTAACATGAGGAATAGTGATTGCCAAAATTTTTCTAGAAATTGGCTCATTATTCCTTTATGCTACTTAACTTTTATAAACTAAAATTTCATTTCAGTTTACTAATAAATTTCTAATTTAATAATTTTGTTCAAGCTTCTTTAATTTTGTTCTTTCATACGGACTTATACACTTTTAATCATATATATCTATGTGTATATTCCTATAATTATTTTTATTTTATTTTACTATTGTTGTTGTTATCTTTTGCCTAAACTTTAAATTAGGGTGTTACAACGTCTACTCCCCTTAAAAAAAATCTTGTCCTCGAGATTACTAACTTTAGGGTAGACAGGAAGGGAAATTTCTTTTGAAGTTGCTCTTCTAGCTCCCACGTTACTACTCCTCCGGTATGGTGATTCCATAAAACTTTACATAGCCAAATTGTTTTATGTATTGTCTGCTTTTCCTTGGTGTCAAGGATTTGCACCAAACACTACTAGAGAACTGGGCATTACTATCAGTCCATCACTACCGGGTTGGATATCAACCCGTAGTGATGGTTGCATCACTACCGGTCCAACGGCTACAAGGGCATTCAAGGCCAGGGCGGGGTTGGAGGGGGTTGTTTTACTACCGGTTGGAACCACAAACCGGTAGTGAATCTTCCATTACCAGTTGGTATACCGGTTGGTGATACCAACCGGTAGTCGATAATTGGGTTCCCAACCAGTTGGTTATACCAACCAGTAGTAGATCACTAGGGTCTCCCCGCCCCGCGATTTAAATAGTCGTCTTCTTCCGGTTGGTGATACTAACCAGTAGTAGATCACTGGGGTCTCCCTGCCCCGCGATTGAAATAGTTGTCTTCGTCCCAGAGCTGTCGCCCATGAACAGAGAAGGGAGGGAGGTGCTGCCCGTGGCGATTTTTGAAATTTGAGGGGAGGTGCTGCCCAAATTTTCAAAATTTGGTGATTTTACTCCAATCCAAGTGCTTCAAGGTTGGTAACATCAACCTCACTTCTTTTCTAGTTAGATATATACCTCTTTGCTTTAGATTTGGAGAAAATGTGGTTTTTTCCTTGATTCATAAAAGCTTTTGAATTCTATATCCAATCCAAGTGCTGGTCGTGGCGATTTTGAAATTTGAGGGGAGGTGCTGCCCAAATTTTTTAAAATTTGGTGATTTTACTCCAATCGAAGTGCTTAAATGTCGCGCCCCTTCTCGGCTTACCTTGCGAGAAATAGTCGGACCTGCACTAGGCCCTGGATCAGTAGGCTAATAGGCTAGGGCAAGAGTTACACAGCTGGAATCATTTCATACATCGGTGTCCAAATATTACATAACATCGATCATCAGATCGCATTAGTAGCAAGCGGCATTTAAGCCTTAGTTACAGTCCAGAGTTCATCAGAGTAGCGGAAATCTCCCAAAAGGGCAAATTGCAAGTTCAAAAGAACAACAAAATCACACCAGCAGCTGTGTAACCACACACGACTGGTGGAAGCACTAAACCCTATCTTAAGCAACTACTCTTGGTCCTGGTACTGAGGATCTCCTTCCTCATGACAATCATAGGCATCTTTCTCGACGGGATCCTCCATGTCTAAAGATAGATATTTATGCGAGGTCAGTGTCATCCAAACACTGGCGAGCTAACACCCAACCCAATGCATTTAATGATAGAGGTTTCAAAGGGAAGGCTGGGTTTATTTATTTGCAGATAAGCCAGTTTTGGAAATTAAAAGCCTATGACTTAGCAATTTAACCAAATTTCTATATCGAGTAATTACTTGTCATATATCCATTTCAATACACAGACCATTTCCATGGCAGTTTTCATGCACTCTGCCAAACTCTCTCTTCTCACTCCCGCCATCATCTTCCGAGTGTGGCGCACTCGTTGTGGATCACATTTCCCAGCAAAGTACCCGGTCTCGTCCTAGCTGGGTTTGCCGACCCACGCTAGACGCACGGCTCTCTGTAAGAATGGACCTAGATCATCCTCGAATGACGACATGAAACTGTCTTCACCTCAAGCATGGCGGCGAGCAGAATGCGCCCCGCAGTCATAACTACCCTGAATCCCCAATACTTGCACTACCGCGCGATGGCCGGCGCGTTGTGGTGATAGGAACTATCTCCCGCAGGCAGATAGTCAGTGACGTCACACTGTGCATCCCTGATGCACCCGTCTGGGGGAATCCTTGATTCAGCCCAGCCAGTCCACGAAGGGCCTCACCCTTATGCACTTCCTTCTTTGGCTAACTCGCACCCTCCGTGTGTATCACACGATGTGGCGGAACCCCTCCTTTTGGGGCAGCGCACGGCATTACGCGGATCTCGCCACGCTCCTCTTCCATGCACTACGTATGTGGGCGATTAGCTCCTCAATTCACGTAGCCCAGCTACTCCATCTCTTACTCAATGCCAGACCTAGTCTGCATTGCAGCACATCCCAACCATACACACACTGGCATGCCAGGCCCCATTTCCAATTAACCATATTCATTGTGTGATCATGTCCGGTGAATGTCGGTTCACCGTTTCGAGGCAATTCTATGCCTAAAATTAATAGTTGGACCTGAGCAATGTCTAAGCAAGATTTTAACCAAGACTTAAGAGTCTAAATCATTTTATTTATTCTAACCAGGCTATCAAGGGTGATCATCAAGCGATCAATAGTAAAGCCAAAAGACAGATGATTAATTTAAGGCAACATCATCATGGTAAATTGATAGCAGGTAAATAAATGGCATGATATATCATGATTGAACAAAAGGGCATAAGTACTTAAAGGGCATGCAGTTTAATACTATAAAATAAATACTTTAGAAATCTGGGATTCAATATGATAATATTGGATGTTAACTCGCAATAGGGAAAGCGCATACTCTCCCTAGTAAAAGCAACACTATTAAAGGTAGGTATTAACTCGCCTTGGGAATTGAAGCCCGGGTTCTGTGTGGAGTCCTCGAACGGTGCTTCCGGATCTTCTACGTCTAATCGGAGAATCAACAATTCATCATAAACACAATGCGGCGAAGAAAAGAACGATGCATGAAATGCAATCGAGATCGCTCGAATTCGTTTGTTTACAATTCCTGTGTTTAACCACCTATATGAATCTATATAAAGATCGAGGAAGTTCCATGATCCTTCTGAGTAATGAATCTTAGCGTAATAGCCACGAAGTGCTAGCGAGATGATGCACATGATACATGTATGTATATATATATGTATATATATATGTATTATATATATATAGGTAATAGTGTAATTTATATCCTAATTATCCCAATAGGAGAAAATATGGTTTCATCGTGTTTAAAGTACTTTTAAATAACTAGAATATGTTAATTCATGTTTTGTTTGAAGTATTTCCTTCATCAACTTATTTAATATTTATTATCCTAGCAGAGTAGGGATTGAGTGGTGTGTGAGTGATTAGGTTCATATATGCTATATATATATATAAATATATAAATATATATATATATAACCATGATATTTCATGTTGTGAGATTCAAAATAAAACAACAGGTTTACTATTCTAACATGCTGTGTAATAGCTTATTTTGAACAGGATCATAGACTAGGAAAGTTAAGCTAATTATTCATATTTACTAATTATGCCATTTTTGAGGTAACATGTAATTAGGGAACATACCATAGATTATAATATATATTTTTCCTAGGTCCAAAAAGTCATTTATCAACATCCTTGATTTTCTTATGTTAATTTAGGTGTTAATCCATTTTTAATACACAACATTCTATTTTTTCTTATTTCTATATGGATTAATACCCTAAAAATAAGTTAACGGATTTAATCTAGGAACCGTGTTCGGTTACGGTGTGAGGTATTATTTTTAATAAATCCATCACAAGCCCTAGTATTTACCATAATTTTTCCAGAATTTTTAAAGATCTCTACCTAATTTAAATAAATCATTTCTAATTACTGTCTTTGTTTTACAAAAATCCGGGAAAAACCAATGAACAGTGCTAGGCCGGCCCGCTTCCTCGCGGTTGAGCCAGCCAGGCCGAAGGCGTACTTCTGAAAGGCGTAACGCGCGAGCGAAGGCGCCCGAGACTGAGAGCGCCTCCACTAATCCTGGCCCACATGTCAGCGACATGTAGAAGCCACGCGGGAGCTTTTATACCGGCGAGCGCTGATAGCTGGGGCCCACCTATCAGCGACCGGGCGTGATGAAGTCGCACAGATCTTGGCGCAGATCGGACGGCTCGCCGTCATCATCTTCCTCCGGCCGGCGTTCGCACGGCCGAGGCTTAGCCGACGGCTAGCCGGAGCTAGGGTGCTCCGTTTGGGGAGTTCTTGGGTGCGTTGGAACCAGTGAGCTAACGCGCGTCTTGAGATGCCCTCGTCGAGGCCAGAAACAACCGGACGCGGCGGAGCCATGCACGGCGGCGGAACCGGCTACCGGTGGACATGAGTAAATGACCTAGGGTCGAGCTTATGGAGAAATAGCGCGCGCATAAGCATCAGCGGACTTCGGGGAGTCTTACCTAGCGATTATTCGGGGTCGAGGGCGCCCGGGGTGGACTGTCGACGAGGAGGCCGAACAGGGAAGGCGGCGCGCTCACGGTGCTGGGGAAGACCAGCGAAGCCCTGTACCAAAAGTGGGGAGCACGGTGTGAGGTGAAGTCAGGCGAAGCTCACGGAGCAAAGAATTGCCGCGAAGCTCAACAGAGAGGAAGAAATCGGAAAGGGGGAAGAACCGGGCTGCCGGCGGTGGCAAGAGCGTTCCGACGAGCTCGGGGCGACTCTGACCAATTCCTTCGGACAGGAGCTTCACGAGGTCATGGTGAAGCAAACGCGAGTCAATGGGGAGGCTAGGGAGGTCTGGTTTGGGCTGACGACGGGAGAGTGAAAAGAGGGAGAAAATGGCCGATGCGGCGCGGCCGTATTTGAGCTCGGTCCGAGCTCGGCTATTGACCGGCGGTCACGGGAATGTGTGAGGCGGTCACAAAGAAGCTCTAACGCTGATTGGCTAGCTGGGACGGTGGCTTGCTCACTCGCGACGAGCGATTGAGCCGGTGGCGAGGGTGGCGTGCGCGGGCGGCATTGCTAGCCCGGGGACGCGGCGGTGCCAGGAACGTCAATGGTGTGACTAGTGCGGCCATTGGGCAAGGCGAGCGGTGCCTGGCGGGACCTGACACGGCCAGCCCGACAAGGCGGCAATCGTCATGGCAGCGGCCAATGAACGGCGGCGAACCAGTGGCGGGAGGTCACATCCGCGCAGTTGTGGGCCCGCAAGAGCTAAGGTGACACACACAAGCAGCCAAAAACGGGATCCCCTGGGCAATTTCAGCAGCCGAGAGCTGGACACGCCGGCGGGGAGCAGAGTGAGCCGAGGCAGCTCAGCTGCTCGACGGAATGCTCACAAGAGCAGGGCAGAAGAAGAGGCTGCCTAATGGGTCCCACCAGGGTTCCAATTGGTCAACAACTGAGTCAAACTCTCAATTAGGGTCTAAACTAATATATAGAATTTTCCTGGGATTTTTAGAGCAATTAATCATATTTAAGCTTATGTGAATATGTGTGTATTGATATACAAATACATATATGTATGTATATATATTTATATGTGTATGGATGTTTTTATGTATGTGTAATTGTATTCCCAATTTAAGGTCTATTAGAACTTATATTCCAGCATTTCCTAACTATTGCTATATTTTATAAAGTCCTAAGCAAGACTTATTAATTAGCATTTTTAATGATTTATCCAAGTAAAATCATCAAATTCAAATGGCTTTTAAAATCTAGAAACTTGTGTTGTCACATAGAATTTTAACGGGAATTGTCCTAGCCTTACAAAACATTGCAAAAGTGTTTTTAAAATAATAATACAACTTTGGGCTGTTACAAATCCCTCCCCCTAAAAATAAATCTCGCCCTCGAGATTGTTAATTCTATGCAGCGAATAGATAGGGGAATTCTTGGCGCATCTTCTCTTCTTTTTCCCAAGAAAGTTGTCCTCCAGATTGATTGCTCCATTGCACTTTGCAAAGCCGAATGGTCTTGTTCTTGAGCTTCTTTTCCCGAGTTTCTAGGATTTGAACAGGCTCGACTTGATACCCCAAGTTGGTTTACAGGGTGTCGGCAGGCAGCTAAACTACTTCTCCTTCAGGTTTTCGCAAACACTTTTTGAGTTGGGACACGTGAAACACGTTGTGCACTTCTCCCAGTTCCTTGGGAAGGTCAAGTTCGTAAGCGACCATACCCTTACGAGACAAGACTGGATAAGGTCCCACAAACCTTGGGGCCAATTTTCCCTTGACTTGAAATCTGCGAGTTGTAGGAGAACGCGGTGCTACGCTAGCCGAAAACAAAATTTTTCTTACCGCGAACACCCAGGCAACATGCGAGTCGGAGATCATGGAGCATTACCCTTGGAGCACGTTAGCGGCGAAGTAGGCGGGTGAAGCCACCCGCGCTTCGCGAAGCATCAGACGTGGTCGAACACGACGTGGTACAACTTCTCCTTGTCGCGGATCGCCGTCACAAAGAACGTCGACGTAGTCGTCACAGTTATGTAGCCGATCGAATCGATCGGCGCGCGAGCGAGCGGCGACGCCTCCACGGTATCCACACGTCCGGGGTGGAACACCGCTACCGGTGTGCTAGCACCCACTGCTAGGGTTCTTAGGGCGATGGGACATGGCGGCGGCTAGGGCTCGTGGTGGGGAGGCAAAACACCGCACGCCCTATGCCTCCTTTATATAGAGCGCACTAACGGGCCTTCTCGATAGAAGCCCATTAGGTCTCGCTCTAATGGATATGGAAGCCCACTAGGTCTCACGCTAATGGATCTTCTACAATAGAAATCCATTAAGGCGTCGAAGATCCAAATCAGTATAAACCCACTAATGGATCCAATCCATCGATATGATCCAACCCGTTAAGTGTGTGACCCATTAGGCTCATGTACAAGTCGGCCATGGTCCCGAGAACCCTTCCCAGCACCACAAGTCAATAGCGGTACCTAGCAAAGCACATATTGACCCCGAATGTACACAATGATCGAATCACCGAACCTTCATACACTCACATAGGATCCTTTTGTCACACGATATCACCAAGCTCAAGGCGAGAGGCGTGCACCCTTGTGATAGCTCGACAAATTCACTCATCAATGTAATGGATATAATTCGTGATTAACTCTTTAATCACTTTGGCATGGCCATGCACTTTTCTTATCCATCCACACCGAGGGGCCTAGAGATATCTCTCCCGTTATCAAGGAGGGGCAAATTCCATCTTGATCTCTTACATCTCACGTCATGTTTCATGGCATACCCGTAAGCTACCTTTATAACTTTCCTATTACAAAGGAAGCATTTGATAGCCCCAAAGTATACAATTACGCATGCTGAGAATCAATAAGAATCTCAGGTCAAAGGATCGTATAGGTATACCACTCGAGACTATACCCTGATGGCACTTCTAAGATAACAATCTCAGCAGTGTCTCGGAGCGGGTCTATCCAACCCCATGTTCTTTATCATGTGCCCACATTATTGATTTGATATCTCCATATCTATGGTATGTGAAACATTACCATCAATCAATACATGTGCTAGTCAGATCACTATTGTTCCACATAATGATATGTGACCAGGGATCGTTTAGAATAATATCTCACAACCAATGTGTTTCACAATTAAGTCATACTCAATGAACAAAGGAGTGACATTTATTCATGGAACTAATAAGTACATGAACATAGACGTATGATACAATCATCTCATATGATCGTCTCTAGGGCATATCACTAACAATCTCCCACTTGCACTAGAGTGCATCATGCAAGTATCTAATACCCATGGCTCTTGTGTGTGCCTCATGCTTCGTGCATGGAGAGGTTTTGTCGTGGATCGGCGACATTTAGATCCGTGTGCACTTTGCAAATCTTCACATCTCCTCTATCGATGATCTCTCGGATGAGGTGATATCGCTGAGTATGTGTTTGGATTTTTGGTGAGACCTAGGCTCCTTCGCGTGCAATGGCACCACTATTGTCACAATAGAGGTCCACCGGACAGATGCACTAGCGACAACTCCCAACTCAAAAAAATTTTTCGATCCAAACAATTTCTTTTGCGCCTTTAGAAGTCGCAATATACTCACCTCCATCGTGGAATCGACTCTCGTCTCTTGCTTGGAACTTTTCCACTCACCGCCCCACCATTGAGACAGAATACAAAACCGGATTGCGATCGTGAATCATCTCTATCGGTTTGGAAGCTAGCATCAGCGTAACCCTTTACGATGAGCTCTTCTTCTCCTCCAAAAACCAAGAACATATCTCTAGTCCTTCGCAGGTACTTGAGAATGGTCTTTACAGCCATCCAGTGACTCTCACCTGGATTTGATTGGTATCTGCTCGTAACACTTAGAGCATAAGAAATATCTGGGCGTGTGCACAACATGGCGTACATGATGGATCCAATAGCGGAGGCATATGGAATCCTACTCATTCTATGCAGCTCATCAGGTGTCGAAGCACACTGAGTCTTGCTAAGACTAACACCATGTGACATTGGCAGGAAACCTTTCTTGGAATTCTGCATTTCGAACCGTTTCAAAACTTTGTCAATGTACGTACTTTGGCTTAATCCGATTAGCCTTCTTGATCTATCTCTATAGATCTTTATGCCCAAAATGTAAGCTGCATCTCCCAAGTCTTTCATCAAGAAACATTTTCTCAGATAAGATTGAACAGCTTCTAACATTGGAATATCATTTCCAATCAATAGAATGTCATCCACATACAAGACCAGAAATACAATTGCGCTCCCACTTGCCTTCTTGTAAATGCAAGGCTCCTCTTCATTTTTGATGAAGCCAAACTCTTTGACCACTTCATCAAAACGAAGATTCCAACTCCGAGATACTCGCTTCAGTCCATAAATGGACTTCTGAAGCTTGCACACCTTGCCAACATTCTTATGATCGTCAAAACCTTCGGTTGTGTCATGTACACATCCTCACTTAGGTTTCCATTTAGGAAAGCTGTTTTGACATCCATTTGACGTATCTCATAGTCGTGAAATGCGGCAATCGCTAACATGATCCGGATAGTCTTGGCATGGCTACAAAGCGAATAAGTTTCATCATAGTCGACACCATGAATTTGCTTATAGCCTTTGCCACCAACCGTGCCTTATAGATGTGAACGTTTCCATCGGCATCTATCTTTTCTTAAAGACCCATTTGCACTCAATGGTTTCACACCATCGAGCGAGATCAACCAAGTCCCAAACTTGATTATCATGCATGGACTTTATTTCAGATCTCATGGCCTCTAGCCATTTCTCGAGTCTGGTCCCACCATTGCTTCCGCATAGTCCTTGGGCTCACCATTGTCCAACAATAAAATCTCGCGTTGCTCGTGGCGAGGAACATATACCTCTCGGGCGCGGATTGCCCTCATAGACCTTCGTGGGGCTGGTGCTTCTTCCATAGGTTCGCAACGCTTTGCATCTCCTCATGAGGATCAAGAGGAGCTGAAACATTTTCAGATGTTTCTGAATTTCTTCGAGCTGCACCTTGCTCCCATCGGCTCTTTTGAAAACTCCTTTTCCAAAAGACACCATTCCGGCGACAAACACTTTGCCCTCCTCCGGTTATAAAAGTAATACCCTCAGATCTCGGGTACCCCACAAAGAAGCACTTGACCGATTTGGCGTGGAGCTTATCGACATCGAATGTTTAACATAAGCCTCACAGCCCCAAATCTTTAGATAAGACAAATCGACATTTCCTTTCCACATCTCATATGGTGTCTTATTTACGGATTTTGATGGAACCCTATTTAAGGTGAACGCAGCGAGATCTAGAGCAAGTCCCCAAAGAGATAACGGAAGATCGGTTTGACTCATCATAGTGATCGAACCATGTCCAACAAAGTCCGATTCCTCCGCTCGCACCGCCATTCAATTGAGGCGTCCTCAAGGAGTCAATTGTGAAACAATTCCACAACTCTTAAGATGATCATTAAACTCATGACTCAAATATTCACCTCCACGATCGATCGTAGAAATTTGATTGTCTTGCCCAAATGATTTTGTACTTCATTCGAAACTCCTTGAACTTTTCAAAAGATTCAGACTTATGTTTCATCAAATAGATATAGCCATATCGACTAAAGTCATCGAGAAAAGTGATGAAGTCTGAAATCCACCTCTGCCCACAACGCCATTGGTCCACATACATCCGTATGTACTAGGGCCAACAATTCACTAGCCATCTCACTTGAACCAGTTGAATGGCGCTTTAGTCATCTTGCCAAGTAAACAAGATTCGCATGTGTCAAATGATTCAAATCAAATGAATCAAGAAGACCATCTCTATGGAGCCTCTCAGACGCGCTTTCTCATTTATGTGGCCTAAGCGACAATGCCATAAATAAGTGCGATTAAAATCATTTGTTTTGAGCCTTTTGCATTAACATTATAGACAAATTTATCTTCAAGATCTAGCACATATAGCCCATTCAATAATGGACAATGACCATAGAGCATACCATTGAAATAAATTGAACAACGCTTGTTCTTTATTACAAATTCAAAACCATCTTCTTCCAAACATGAAGAAGAGATAATGTTTCGCTCAAAGCTGGAATGCAATAACAATTATTTAATTCCAAAACTAATCCTGAAGGTAACGATAAGGGATAAACGCCAACGGCCACTGCAGCAACCTTTGCGCCATTGCCGACGCGAACTTCCACCTCACCACTTGCACAACTTCTAGTCCTTCTTAGTCCCTGCAACCGATTTGCAAGTGTGAATCATCGATCCGGTATCAAATACCCATGACTCGTTAGGACAAGTAGCAAGATTAATTTCTATAACATTAATACCTGAAGTGGAAACCAAAGTTCCATTCTTTTTATCCTCCAGATATTTCTTGCAGTTCCTACGCCAATGACCAGGCTTATGGCAGTAGTGACACTCATCGGAAGCAGTAGGACCACCCTTGGTCTTACCATCACGCTTAGGTTTCGGGTTTGAGATCACATCCTTACCCTTGCCTTTTGCCCCACGCTTCCTTTTCTTACCACCATCCTTTGGACCATCATCACATGATTATTGCTTTTCTTGATGCTTTCCTCTCATTGTCTTAAGCATCCCATGCGCTTCGACATGTTTTTCTCCATGCCATTCATATGAAAGTTCATAATGAAAGGCTCAAGCTTGCAGAAGCGAATCGGAGAATCACATCGATGGCCAACTCTTGGCTTAAGGGGAATCCAGCTTCTCCAAGTTCTCAATGTAACCAATCATCTTGATCACATGAGGACTCACCGACTACCTTCACTAGCTTGCACGCAAAACGAGCTTTTGAGATCGAGTATCTCTCAAATTTCTAGCTTGGTTCTCAAACATGCTACGAAGGCCCGTGATCATAGCATAGGCATTCGTGTTCTCATATTGCTTCAAGCTCGAGTTCATTGTAGCAAGCATGAGACGACCAACATCAACCTCATCATTGACGTGCTTCTCATAAGCACGCCGGTCGCCAGCGATAGCATCATTAGCTAGTTCCTCGGGATATGGCTCTTCAATGACATATTCCTTTTTCTCTTGCTTGAGAACAATTTCAAGTTACGATACCGACCAATGAAATTGCTTCAGAGAGCTTCTCTCCGTAATCGATCGCAAGTTAAAACCGAATTATTGATGATAGGTGCCATCTACAACAAAGAATAAAAGCAAAGTCTTAGCACAATGTTCATGTTAATCTTCCATTAAACAGTTTTAATAAAGATGCTCCCACTAAAATCACTTTCCTCTAGTGCATTTTAGTAGGACAAGATCCATAGTCAATCAAAGATCTAGTGCGGAGGCGACTCCTAGGACTAAGTGACATAGGTAGGCAATCCCTTGCCAATCACATCGTATGTGATTCTTGTTCGCTGGTGGCATCCAATGCCCCGCTCCCAACACCGATGCCCCAAGGCCCAAAACCATTTTGATAGCCTCGATAAGTAAACCAATACTATGCGTGTGAAGTCCGACTTCACCCCAATGGTCAAGGAAATTAATGGCACCTGTCAGATGCTGAAACCGCCAATTAACGTACAAGACCTTATGGGTGCAGCTATTGGAAGGGCATCAAACTCTTAATTTTTCGAGGAAACTATTCTATCATATTAAAATCATATCCACCAAATACGAAATATGAAGGAATAGCATGACAGAATCATCACAAACAATCATATTGACTTGTGAAATAGTATGGCCCGTGGCGCCCGATCTCCATCGTCGCGCTTCACGTCGCCCACCGAGTCACCATGCTAGAAGCCTCCATGATAATACACCAAGCTACTACACATGATAGCTAGTGACAAATTACATGAGGATATGAAGCATCACAAATCAGCACGCAGGCTGTTATACAATAACATGGCAGCCCAAGCTGCAATTAACCACAGCACGCAGGCTATGAAAATGACATTAATGCATCACATACACACAAGGGAGCCATACCATTCACATCATTCCCTGCAAAAACAAGTTAAGCGCGGAATCGTATTCTACCCTGCGATGTGAACAAGTTTTATTTAAAGGCCGCTACTGCGACTAGTACGGCGGTCCCATAAGATCATTGAGAAGGCGGCGATCACACCGATCTCGATCTGTTGGCACGATCTATTCGGCGCGGGCTACTACCCCGATGGTGTTACCAGCCGGTAGGGGTAATGCACGCGACGAAACAAAACGAAAGCACGAACTAATCTTTTGATCGTAGAGCCATCAACTCATACATCAAATGCGCGAGGCCCTCAAGAAGGTTGCGGCGCCGCCGCCTCGATCTATTGGCTAATATCATAGATGGCACATGACGGAAGTCCAGATGGTGTTACCAAATGGGTATGGACAAGTCACGGCACGATCTAGATAAAGCACGAACTAATCTTTTGGCCTTGTAGCACTACCAACTCGCACCTCATGAACCCTATACCAATTGATCGCATCAACCCGTGACCAACTCAACAAAGATATCAACATATGCGCAAAGATCCGGATCCAAGACAACGCAAGATCGGCTCGATACCATCAGGAGAACGCGGTGCTACGCTAGCGAAAACAAAATTTTTCTTACGCGAACACCCGTGCAACATGCGAGTCGGAGATCATGGAGCATTACCCTTGGAGCACGTTAGCGGCGAAGTAGAGTGGGTGAAGCCTCCCGCGTCTGCCGCGAAGCATCAGACGTAGTCGAACACGACGTGGTACAACTTCTCCTCCGCGATCGCCGCCACAAAGAACGCCGATGTAGTCGTCAGTTATGTAGCCGATCGAATCGATCGGCGCGACGCGAGAGCGACGACGCCCCACGGTATCCACATCGCCCGGGGTGGGAACACCGCTACTGGTGTGCTAGCACCCACTGCGCGCTAGGGTTCTAGGGCGATGGGGCGGGCGGCGGCTAGGGCTCGTGGTGGGGAGACAAAACACCGCCGCCCCCATGCCTCCTTAATATAGAGCGCACTAACGGGCCTTCTACGATAGAAGCCCATTAGGTCTCGCTCTAATGGATATGGAAGCCCACTAGGTCTCACGCTAATGGATCTTCTACAATAGAAATCCATTAAGACGTCAGAAGATCCAAATCCGTATAAACCCACTAATGGATCCAATCCATCAGATATGATCCAACCTGTTAAGTGTGTGACCCATTAGGGTCATGTACAAGTCGGCCGCGGTCCGGAGAACCCTTCCCTGCACCACAAGTCAATAGCGTACCTAGCAAGACATATTGACCCCGAATGTACACAATGATCGAATCAGCTGAACCTTGATACACTCACATAGGATCCTTTTGCCACACGATATCAGTCAAGCTCAAGGCGAGAGGCGTGCCACCCTTGTGATAGCTCGACAAATTCACTCGTCAATGTAATGGATATAATTCGTGATTAACTCTTTAATCACTTTGGCATGGCCATGCACTTTTCTTATCCATCCACACCGAGGGGCCCGAGATATCTCTCCGTTATCAAGGAGGGCAAATTCCATCTTGATCTCTTACATCTCACGCCATGTTTCATGGCATACCCGTAAGCTACCTTTATAACTTCCCTATTACGGTGAAGCATTTGATAGCCCCAAAGTATACAATTACGCATGCCGAGAATTAATAAGAATCTCGTGTCAAAGGATCATATAGGTATACCACTCGAGACTATACTCGATGGCACTTCTAAGATAACAATCTCAAGAAGTTGTCTCGGAGCGGTCTATCCAACCCCATGTTCTTTATCATGTGTCCACATTATTGATTTGATATCTCCATATCTATGGTATGTGAAACATTACCATCAATCAATACATGTGCTGGTCAGATCACTATTGTTCCACATAATGATATGTGACCAGGGATCGTTTAGAATAATATCTCATAACCAATGTGTTTCACAATTAAGTCATACTCAATGAACAAAGGAGTGACATTTATTCATGGAACTAATAAGTACATGAACATAGACGTATGATACAATCATCTCATATGATCGCCTCTAGGGCATATCACTAACACGAGTTCCCTTGAATGGTGAGACCTTAAGATACACATAGTCTCCAACCTCGAAAGATAGGTCTCTCTGACGATGGTCAGCATAACTCTTTTGTCGGGATTGAGCAGCCAGCAATTGCTTCCTAAATATTTTGACTTTTGCTTCGGCTTCCTGCAGGGTGTTCCTTCCAAATACCTGCCCTACTCCAGACTCGGACCAATAGAGAGGGGTCCTACATTTCCTTCCGTATAGAGCTTCGAAAGGTGACATTTGCAGACTGCTTGTTAACTGTTGTTATAAGCAAATTCAGCATAAGGCAGCCATTTTTCCCATTCCGCAGGGAATTCCAAAACACAAGCTCGAAGCATGTCTTCTAGAGTTCGGATAGTCCTTTCCGTTTGTCCGTCCGTTTGAGGGTGGTATGCTGTACTAAATGTCAATTTGGTGCCGGAGGCGCTATGGAGTTCTTCCCAAAACTTCGAGGTAAACTGTGATCCACGATCTGATATAATCCTCTTGGGGACTCTATGAAGGCTCACTATGCGGGAGACGAATAGTTCTGCAAGCTTGCTACCTTTGTAAGTAGTTTTGACTGGGATGAAATGAGCAACCTTGGTCAACCGGTCTACTATTACCCATATAGAGTCATGGCCACTTCTAGACCTGGGAAGTCCTATAATGAAATCCATGGTCACTTCATCCCACTCCCATTCCGGTATTTTGATTGGTTGCAAGAGTCCTGCGGGGCGTCGATGTTCTGCCTTGACTAAGCAGCAGGTATTACATTTGGCCACATACTCTGCCACATCTCTTTTCATTCGGGGCCATCAGAAGATTGCCTTCAGATCTTGTACATTTTTGTACATCCTGGATGCATGGTAAAAGGTGACTCATGTGCTTCCCTTAAGATCTCTTCCTTTAATTCCGGGTCGTGAGGCACAAAGATCCTCTTTTCCATCTAGAGAATTCCCTGTTCATCCTTAACAATTTTTGCTCCAAAACCCCTGTTCATCAGTCCTTCAAGCCTAAGGGTACTTGGATGGTCCTGTTGTTTATCCTTGATACGGTTGATCAGATCTGGCTGAACCGTGATGTTGGCTAATTCTCCAGATTTTACAAGATTCAGGCATAGCTTATTCAATTCTTCAAGTAGTTGCTCCGGGGCGGTATCTTCTTGGGTATTCCTGTTTTCTCCTAGGAACACCATCAGAAAGTTACACTGGTTCTTCCTGCTTAGAGCATCTGCAACCACGTTGGCCTTGCTAGGGTGGTATAATATATTTAGGTTGTAATCCTTAATCAACTCTATCCACCTTCTCTGCCTCATGTTGAGGTTGGCTTGTGTGAAAACATATTTTAGGCTTTTGTGATCTGTGTAGATGTCACATTGCTTTCCCATCAGAAAGTGTCTCCACAGCTTGAGTGCATGAACTACGGCAGCAAGTTCTAAATCATGAGTTGGATAATTGTCTTCATGTTTGCGCAACTGCCGTGATGTGTACGCCACAACCTTACCATCTTGCATCAATACACATCCTAATCCTTGTCGGGAAGCGTCACAGTACACTTCAAACTTCTTAGCTATATTAGGTGTGGCCAGAACAGGAGTGGTAGTCAGAAGGGTTTTGAGCTTCTGGAAACTGAGTTCACATTCTTCGGTCCATTCAAACTTCCTTTCCTTTTTCAATAGCTGGGTCAATGGTCGGGATATTTTTGAGAATCTTTCGATGAAACGCCGATAATATCCTGTCAGACCCAGAAAACTGCGAATTTCCTTTACAGTGGCGGGTGTCTTCCAATTCATGACCGTGTCAATCTTAGATGGGTCCACCTTAATTCCTTCAGCAGATATAATATGTCCCAAGAAACTAACATCACCAATCCAAAATTCGCATTTGGTATATTTTGCATATAGTTTATGCTCTCTAAGTTTGTCCAACACCGCTCTCAGGTGCTTTTCATGCTCTTCGTCCGATTTGGAGTACACAAGGATGTCGTCAATGAAAACGACGACAAACTTGTCAAGGTATTCCATCAGGATTAAATTCATGAGGTTCATGAAATAGGCCGGTGCATTGGTTAACCCAAAAGACATGACCAGATATTCAAACAGGTCATATCGAGTGGTGAAGGCTGTTTTGGGTATATCTTCCTTCCGAACCTTCACTTGATGGTATCCAGATCGAAGGTCGATCTTGGAGAAACGTGTAGCTCCTTGGAGTAGATCAAACAGGTCATTGATCCTGGGCAGGGGATACTTATTTTTAACAGTGACGGCGTTCAATGCCCTATAGTCCACCACTAGTCTTCGTCCACCATCCTTCTTATCCAAGAACATGGCGGGGGAACCCCAAGCGGACGAGCTTGGTCGGATCAAACCCTTGCTCAATAAGTCGTCCAGTTGTTTCTTGAGTTCTTCCAATTCTTCAGAGTTCATCTTGAAATATGTTTTGTAGATTGGGGCTGTACCAGGTGCTAACTCTATAACAAACTCTACCTCTCGGTCAGACGGTAGTCCAGGTAAATCATCCGGAAATACGTCCAAATATTCTTGGACTACCTTCACTTTACTCGGGTTGTCTTCCTTGAGGTACCAGATGGCTCTGCCCCATCTGTAGGGTTCTCTACCTTCCACACTCTTTCAAACACACCATCCTTCATAAGTCTGACTTCTCGCATGGCACAATCTAATATTCCCTTATAGAGTCTTAGCCAATCCATGACGATTATGACATCAACTCCTAATCCAGATATGACCATTAGGTCGAAATAGAATCCTACCCTTTCCTTTCTTATTTCTACCCATTTGCAGGATCTATAAGCCTTAAGTATCCCACCGGGAGATCTAATGGTGAACGGCTTATTAAGAGGAAAGGTTTGTAGCTGGTGCTTATCTACGTATTCTTGTGAAATAAATGAATGTGATGCACCAGAATCAAATAAAACATGTACTGGGGAGTCGTGAAGTCCAAACGTACCCATAAGTACTCCTTCTTCCTCTTGCGCTGCTTCTGCAGTGATATTGTTGAGTCTTCCACGTCCCATGCCTTGAGCCTGATTCTGCGTTGGGCGACCTCTGCCACGACCCTGCACAACATTCCCTTGAGGTCTTGCACGACTCTGGCTAGGGCAGTTGGCAGCATAGTGTCCAGGCTGGTGGCATAGGTAGCAGTTGCCTGGCACCCTGTTTTGAGTGCTTAGTGCATTGCGGGGAGCAGTCGGTGCTTGAGTTCAAAAACCAGGGGTTCCAGCACCGCGCCCACCCCTCATAGCATAACCACGGTTAATCATGGAAGATTGTTGTCCAGCCCTTTGAGGAGGTTGACGTTTGAATTGACCCGTACGGCTTGGTCCGGCGGTCATACGTTCAGCCATCTTGCGCTTACGTGAGAGATTCTCGCCTTCCAGGTCCATTTCTAACACTAAGGCCTTGTTGACGAGTTGGTGGAAGTTTTGGTACTCCAAAATCCTAAGGCGGGATTTGTACCGGAATTCCATCCCTTCTAGGAACCAGTCTATCTTTTCAGCTTCATTCTGGATGTCCTGAGGGGCATATCTTGCAAGCTCATTGAACTTAGTGAGATATTCAGAAATTGTCATCGTCCCCTGAGAGAGTCTGCGGAACTCATACTTCTTCATCCTTGTGATTCCTATGGGTATGTGAAAATTTCTGAAAGGAGTGACAAATTCTCCCCATGGAATAAACCCTTGGACTGGGGGAACATAAGGCGGCACTTCAGCATTATCAGCTTGTTGAGCTTCATCAGCATCTCCATCTTCAGCAAGTTCATTTTCTTCTATTTCTTCATCTTCCACACCTGGCGGGGGCGACGAGTGTAAACTATCACCGGTCTCCCTGCTGGGTAGCGGGTGGAAGCTGCAAGGAAGTCCTCCAGCAACCGTGGAGAAGGCACAGCAGCAATAGCAGCAGGTGGCTCAACTGGGGGAGCAGGTAAGTCCACGGAGGGCTCCGAGTTAGAAGAGTACTCCTGCAGTGACAAAGAAGTCAGCGGGGAGGTGTCGTGACGAGGAATCCCCACCAAGGCACTAGGAGGGAGACCCCGTTTCCGCATGGTAGTACGGCGGTTAGGGTACTCAGGCGGAGGAAACTGAGGACCCGGAGGGGAAAGGGAAGGGTCCCTCGCCTGCTGTCACGCCAACTGAGCAAACGCGGAGTCCCTCTGGCGTCTGCACATCGCCATACTGCTGACGTAGTGATGAAGGCGTCGACCAACCACCCGTAGGCGGTTATCTGCTGTGCGAAGAGAGTAGCAGAGGAAGCTGATCTCCTCAAGGGCGCTGTCACGGTCTGTCTCCGCGCCCTAGAGAAGGCGCGCAACCCTCTCCAAGTGGTCCCTCAGCGAAGGCGGGGCACTGGTAAAGCCTAGGAGCAGTGCGAAGGCGGCGTCTTTGAAAGGATGGTCGGCGAAAGAAGTGCCCTCCAAGTCGTCGTGGTACTCCTCAGTAGCCCTCAGACGCTAATGCCGCCGCATCATCGATAGCAGGTGCGGGTGGTCCCGGGTGACTCAGCCTCAGAGCTGTGGGCCACCGTGTCCAGGTGGTGGTAGTAGACCCGAACCTCCACAATGTATCCTAAGCGAGGCAGGGTACGGACGAGCCTCCAGAAGTAGCAGGGGCGGTCGTCGAAGCACAGAAAGTCCGAAAGCTGGCGGAGGACGAGAACTAACTGGCTGGCGTGCAAAGGGTCGTCGTAACCGTAGGTAGCACGCTCCAGGGAGAAGCTGTGGGAAATCTACTCTTCCATCTACAAAATCAAAAGAAGAATTCTTTTGAGTAAGAAGTAGTATAGTTGTGAAATCAAAAAGACAAGATATACAAGAACAGTTTAGGAAAAATATTTTATATAAAATACACGCAATCCTTAGCTAGCGGCCAGGGTTTAGGTTTCCTACAGTCGTATGCTCTGATACCAGCTCTTGTCGCGCCCCTTCTCGGCTTACCTTGCGAGAAATGGTCGGACCTGCACTAGGCCCTGGATCAGTAGGCTAGTGCAAGAGTTACACAGCTGGAATCATTTCATACATTGGTGTCCAAATATTACATAACAGCGATCATCAGATCGCATTAGTAGCAAGCGGCATTTAAGCCTTAGTTATAGTCCAGAGTTCATCAGAGTAGCGGAAATCTCCCAAAAGGGCAAATTGCAAGTTCAAAAGAACAACAAAATCACACTATCAGCTGTGTAACCACACACGACTGGTGGAACGCACTAAACCCTATCTTAAGCAACTACTCTTGGTCCTGGTACTGAGGATCTCCTTCCTCATGACAATCATAGGCATCTTCCTCGATGGGATCCTCCATGTCTAAAGATAGATATTTATGCGAGGTCAGTGTCATCCAAACACTAGCGAGCTAACACCCAACCCAATGCATTTAATGATAGAGGTTTCGAAGGGAAGGCTGGGTTTATTTATTTGCAGATAAGCCAGTTTTGGAAATTAAAAGCCTCTGACTTAGCAATTTAACCAAATTTCTATATCGAGTAATTACTTGTCATATATCCATTTCAATACACAGACCATTTCCATGGCAGTTTCCATGCACTCTGCCAAATGCTCTCTTCTCACCCCCGCCATCATCTTCCGAGTGTGGCGCACTCGTTGTGGATCACATTCCCCAGCAAAGTACCCGGTCTCGTCCTAGCTGGGTTTGCCGACCCACGCTAGACGCACGGCTCTCTGTAAGAATGGACCTAGATCATCCTCGGATGACGACATGAAACTGTCTTCACCTCAAGCATGGCGGCAGACAGGGTACGCCCGCAGGTCGTAACTACCCATGAATCCCCAATACTTGCACTACCGCGCGATGGCCGGCGCGTCACACTGTGATAGGAACTATCTCCCGCAGGCAGATAGTTAGTGATGTCACACTGTGCATCCCTGATGCACCCGTTTGGGGGAATCCTTGATTCAGCCCAGCCAATCCACGAAGGGCCTCACCCTTATGCACTTGCTTCTTCGGCTAACTCACACCCTCCGTGTGTATCACACGATGTGGCGGAACCCCTCCTTTTGGGGCAGCGCACGGCATTACGCGCATCTCGCCACGCTCCTCTTCCATGCACTACGTATGTGGGCGATTAGCTCAATTCACGTAGCCCAGCTACTCCATCTCTTACTCAATGCCAGACCCAGTCTGCATTGCAGCACATCCCAACCATACACACTGGCATGCCAGGTCCAATTTCCAATTAACCATATTCATTGTGTGATCTTGTCCGGGGAATGTCGGTTCACCGTTCCGAGGCAATTCTAACCCTAAAATTAATAGTTGGACCTGAGCAATGTCTAAACAAGATTTTAACCAAGACATAAGAGTCTAAATCATTTTATTTATTCTTACCAGGCTATCAAGGGTGATCATCAAGTGATCAATAGTAAGGCCAAATGACAGATGATTAATTCAAGGCAACATCATCATGGTAAATTGATAGTAGGTAAATAAATGGCATGATATATCATGATTGAACAAATGGGCATAAGTTGTTAAAGGGCATGCTGTTTAATACTATAAAATAAATACTTCAGAAATCTGGGATTCAATATGATAATATTGGACGTTAACTCGCACTAGGGAAAGCGTATACTCTCCCTAGTAAAAGCAACACTATTAAAGGTATGTATTAACTCGCCTTGGGAATTGAAGGTCGGGTTCTGTGCGGAGTCCTCGAACGGTGCTTCCGGATCTTCTACGTCTAATCGGAGAATCAACAATTCATCATAAACACAATGCGGCGAAGAAAAGAATGATGCATGAAATGCAATCGAGATCGCTCGAATTCGTTTGTTTACGATTCCTGTGTTTAACCACCTATATGAATCTATATAAAGATCGAGAAAGTTCCATGATCCTTCTGAGTAATGAATCTTAGCGTAATAGCCGCGAAGTGCTAGCGAGATGATGCACATGATACATGTATATATATATATGTATATATATATATATGTATTATATGTATATAGGTAATAGTGTAATTTCTATCCTAATTATCCCAATAGGAGAAATATGGTTTCATCGTGTTTAAAGTACTTTTAAATAACTAGAATAAGTTAATTCATGTTTTGTTTGAAGTATTTCCTTCATCAACTTATTTAATATTTATTATCCTAGCAGAGTAGGGATTGAGTGGTGTGTGAGTAATTAGGTTCATATACGCTATATATATATATAAATATATATATATATAACCATGATATTTCATGTTGTGAGATTCAAAATAAAGCAACAGGTTTACTATTCTAACATGCTGTGTAATAGCTTATTTTGAACAGGTTCATAGACTAGGAAAGTTAAGCTAATTATTCATATTTACTAATTATGCCATTTTTGAGGTAACATGTAATTAGGGAACATACCATAGATTATAATATATATTTTTCCTAGGTCCAAAAAGTCATTTATCAACATCCTTGATTTTCTTATGTTAATTTAGGTGTTAATCCATTTTTAATACACAACATTCTATTTTTGCTTATTTCTATATGGATTAATACCCTAAAAATAAGTTAACGGATTTAATCTAGGAACCGTGTTCGGTTACGGTGTGAGGTATTATTTTTAATAAATCCATCACAAGCCCAAGTATTTACCATAATTTTTCCAGAATTTTTAAAGATCTCTACCTAATTTAAATAAATCGTTTCTAATTACTGTCTTTGTTTTATTTACAAAAATCCGGGAAAAACCAATGAACAGTGCTGGAGCGGCTCGCTTCCTCGCGGTTGAGCCAGCCACGCCGAAGGCGTACTTCGGAAAGGCGTAACGCGCGAGCGAAGGCGCCCGAGACGGAGAGCGCTTCCACTAATCCTGACATGTGGGACCAAGGGCCCACATGTCAGCGACATGTAGAAGCCGCGCGGGAGTTTTTAAACCGGCGAGCGCTGACAGCTGGGGCCCACCTGTCAGCGATCGGGCGTGATGAAGTCGCACACATCTTGGCGCAGATCGGACGGCTCGCCGTCATCGTCTTCCTCCAGCCGGCGTTCGCACGGCCGAGGCTTAGCCGACGGCTAGTCGGAGCTATGGTGCTCCGTTTGGGGAGTTCTTGGGTGCGTTGGAACTAGTGAGCTAAAGCGCGTCTAGAGATGCCCTCGTCGAGGCCAGAAACAGCCGGACGCGGCGGAGCCATGCACGGCGGCGGAACCGGCTGCCGGCGGACATGAGTAAATGACCTAGGGTCGAGCTTATGGAGAAATAGCGCGCGCATAAGCCTCAGCGGACTTCGGGGAGTCTTACCTAGCGATTATTCGGGGTCGAGGGCGCTCGGGGTGGACTGTCGACGAGGAGGCCGAAAAGGGAAGGCGGCGCGCCCACGGTGCTGGGGAAGACCAGCGAAGCCCTGTACCAAAAGAGGGGAGCACGGTGTGAGGTGAAGTCAGGCGAAGCTCACGGAGCAAAGAATTGCCGCGAAGCTCAACAGAGAGGAAGAAATCGGAAAGGGGGAAGAACCGGGCTGCCGACGGTGGCAAGAGCGTTCCGACGAGCTCGGGGCGTCTCTGACCAATTCCTTCGGACAGGAGCTTCACGAGGTCATGGTGAAGCAAACGCGAGTCAATGGGGAGGCTAGGGAGGTCTGGTTTGGGCTGACGACGGGAGAGTGAAAAGAGGGAGAAAATGGCCGATGCGGCGCGGCCGTATTTGAGCTCGGTCCGAGCTCGGCTATTGACCGGCGGTCACGGGAATGTGTGAGGCGGTAACAAAGAAGCTCTAACGCTGATTGGCTAGCTGGGACGGTGGCTTGCTCACTCGCGACGAGCGATTGAGCCGGGCGGCGAGGGTGGCGTCTTGTGGCGGCATTGTAGCTATACAGGGCGCGGCGGTGCGTGAACGTCAATGGTGTGACTAGTGCGGCCATTGGGCAAGGCGGGCGGTGCCTGGCGGGACCTGACACGGCCAGCCCGACAATGCGGCTTGGTCGGCCGCGGCGCCAGCGAACGGCGGAGAACCAGTGGCGGGTGGTCACATCCGCGCAGTTGTGGGCCCGCAAGAGCTAAGGTGACACACACAAGCAGCCAAAAACGGGATCCCCTGGGCAATTTCAGCAGCCGAGAGCTGGACACGCCGGCGGGGAGCAGAGTGAGCCGAGGCAGCTCAACTGCTCGACGGAATGCTCACAAGAGCAGGGCAGAAGAAAAGGCTGCCAAATGGGTCCCACTAGGGTTCCAATTGGTCAACAACTGAGTCAAACTCTCAATTAGGGTCTAAACTAATATATAGAATTTTCCTGGGATTTTTAGAGCAATTAATCATATTTAAGCTTATGTGAATATGTGTGTATTGATATACAAATACATATATGTATGTATATATATTTATATGTGTATGGATGTTTTTATGTATGGGTAATTATATTCCCAATTTAAGGTCTATTAGAACTTATATTCCAGCATTTCCTAAATATTGCTATATTTTATAAAGTCCTAAGCAAGACTTATTAATTAGCATTTTTAATGATTTATCCAAGTAAAATCATCAAATTCAAATGGCTTTTAAAATCTAGAAACTTGTGTTGTCACATAGAATTTTAACGGGAATTGTCCTAGCCTTACAAAACATTGCAAAAGTGTTTTTAAAATAATAATACAACTTTGGGCTGTTACATTAAAGGTTAGTAACAGCATCCTCACTTCATATAGCTAGCTCACCTCATTTTTGAAGTAGATTGTTAAAAACTTGTTATGTATGTTTGGAGTTTACTTAGATTAAGATATAGCTCCAATTGAAGTGGGGATGTCGCTCAAATTTGGAATTAGAGTTTACATGATCGATGAAGGATTTTGAATCTAGAGCTAGCTCGATCATTTTTGGAAGTAGATTGCAAATAATTAAAAAAATTTGGTGATTTTACTCCAATCTAGAGCTAGCTCGATCATAATTTAATTGATTAATTTATGTGCTTAGTGAATAGCCTAGGAAAGGGCTAGGATCCAATTTAGCTCTAATTTATGTTAATGGTAAATTAATATAGGTTTTGAGATTCTAAAAAATAATAAATCATCATGTGAAAATTAGTTAAAAATTAGCTTGTGACATCCTATTGTAGATGGATCAGCAGTGGATGTACAACACGGACCAATGCTCGAAGGAGTACGTTGAGGGTGTGCAGGTTTATATTAGTGCGGCCGTTGTGTACAAGCCGTCTGTAGGGACCCGTCAAACGGAGTCGAGTCCCTTCTGTGCTTTAACCGTACTAGTCCCTGGATCAGTAGCTAGTACACACAGTTGAACAGTTTGGATCATTGCCATTGAACGTAAAAGTACAAATTACATCAGAGTGCGCCAAGCATGGCGTTAACAACAGAGGGCTCATGGCCTTACAGGGGTGAGACTAAAAGTCTCAAAACTCAAAAGAAGACCCAAAACAACTCCACAAGCACGGCCGAAGTAGAGCTCCTAGATGTCGGGGTAATCATCATCTTGAAAACTTGTGATGGGGCCTTCATCTTCATACGTCTCCACCTTAGGGTTCTGCTGATCGCAACCTGCTCGTTGGAATGAGCAGCCCCGCATAAAAGGCGAGGGTGAGTATACAACATACTCAACAAGCAAGGCTGACTAAATGCATATGGTTTACAAGGGAATGTTAAGGTTCTTTTGCATAAAGCCAGTTTTGCAAGTTTTACCTAGATTTTGTAAAAGGTTTAAAATGAGTTAAGAGAAAACAAAGATTTGAATCATTTCCTTTTGAAACTCCGGCCTAAACCGGTTTTGCCCAGACCTGGCTACTCACGGCACCCACCGTGCAACACCCTCGTCGCTCACAGCACCTACTGTGAGAAAAGAAAACAAAACACACGACACCAATCGTGGTTTTTCTTTAAAACACCGTTTTGAAAACAAAAAGTAAGAAGTACCATGAGGCAGCTCCCCGTCGTCCGTCCCTGACCGCGGACACGGCTATCATGATAGTTGTACACTCTGCAGAGGTTGCACGCTTTACCCATGCGAGGTGGTTCTTCCTCGGGTGCCCCCAAAGAAAAATGGTCACCACAAGGCCTTTCTCCAACCTTCCCCTAGCTAGGACATTCCCGCTGAGGTTTCCACTGCAATGCCCCTCTTGCGCCTGCAGGACAACACCGATTGCCTACTCCACCGACTGGAATGCCCTAACTAGGAGTCCAAGGATACTAAACCAGGGCCCGCCCATACAGGCACACATGGTCGCACTGTTAAACTTAGCTCGTCTACCTCAAGGAATCGGTCCTTAGGGACCAGGGTGGTTCCCGCACTGGACCCAAGTCTCGTGCTTACTGCACCAACCTTGCAACCAGCCACCCCGATCAGGTTTTATAAAACAGTTACCCGATAGCACCCACTATCAGCTACACCCATTTGCAAACATGGCAGCACCCACTGCCTTTTTAAATCATTGAGTAAACAAGCATTGATATTAACATGTCCAAGTTTCATGTGATTGCAACTAAGCATAGCTAACATGATTAAAACCTAGTTCAAGGGGTGAAGGCATTATTAAACAATATAACTTTAACCTAAGGTGGCAAGGAAGGTTTTATATATCGATGTTATTAATTGGGGTTTTAGCGAGCATCTAACCAATTAGCATTTTTAAATTTAACATAGCATGCAGTTTAAATAACTATTAAAATCATTTAAAAACATGGGAGCAAGAATCAGCACTTGCCTTGACCAGCAGAAAACCCTAAGTCTTCCACGCGATGTCGGTCACGATCTTCGGAGTCGCACGCTCCTAATCGCGGAAATAACGATAAATGAAACAATAAACACCATGCGGAAAAATGGATGCACATGCATGGAAATGCTCAAGTAAAGTGTACAGGGCAGTAAAAAGGTGGTTTAAAACTAAATAAGCCACTGTACATTTTTCTGGAATTTAAATGGAAAGATTATGCACTTAAACTAATTAATTTGCTAACCCATAATCTGAAACAGTGGGTAAAATAGTTATCAAAATTCTCATGGAAATTACAGATGTAAGGTAAACATTTTAAAGTCATTTTAAAATTGGTTTGACAATTTTCGGACAAGTAAATATCCCTACACAATTAAAACGATGTTTAATGGTATTTAAATAATTCAAAACAGTTTACAACAGTAACAGTAAATAAAAATTACACAATTAAATAGGTTGCAATTTTCTGAGTCTAACAAAATTGGTTTGGGAATTTTTGGAGTTTTCTATCAAAAGATATGAATTTTGGAAGTTAGGAGAAAATCTGGAGAAAGGAAATTGAGGGGGGCTTGGCTCGGCTCGGGCTGCCGGCTCGGCTCGGCTCGGGACCACACGGCAGCGAGGGAAGGAGGGAGCCGGGCGGATTTGGCTTGGTTTGGCCACCGACGGGCGGGCCAGGCTGGCAGTGAGGGAAAACAGGGAGGGCGGCGCGGCTTGGGCAGGCACGGCGGCGCCCGGCCGGGGGGCCGCGAGGGGGGGGAGAGGGAGAGGACGGCGCTGGGGAGGTGCGGCATGACCGTGGCGGCGAGGCGAGGCCGGCGCGAAGCCAGGGCGCGGCGGCGGCGGCGGCCACGACTTCTGGCCGGCGGCGCTCGGCAAGGGGCCGGGCCGGCGAGGGAAGGAAGAGGAGGCCTCGGGAGGTGGTGGCTTGGGCGGGCGGCGAGGCGAGGCCGGCGGCGAGCCGGGCGGCGCTGGACGGCGGGCCTGACGGCGGCGCGGCGCGAAGGCCAGCGCGGAGAGAGGGGGGAGGAGGCCGGGAGTTGCTTGCGCGGTGAGGCGGCTTCAGGCGGCAGCTTAGGCACGGGAGGGCGAGAGGCGGCGCAAGCGTGGCGGAGACGGGAAGAAGGGGCGGCAGACGGCGGCGCTCCATGCGCGAGGCGGGCGGCCGGGGGGAAGGTTCACATGGCACCGAGGAACGTGAAGGGAGGGAGGAGAGAGCCATCTGAAGCGGCGGCGATTTAACCGGGAGCGGCGATGGAATCCGGCGAACTCGGGCTCCTCTCTTGGCGTCCAAATCCGCGATCCTAGGCCAAGAAACATGGAAAATTGTACATGGGAGATGAGCGCGTCGACGAGACGAACAACGTCTTGAAGGAATTGATTTAATGGAGCTCACCTCGGCGAGAATTCAAGAACAAGGAAGGAACCCGAAGGAGCGTCGGTGTGGAGTTTTAAGGGGAATTGGGGGTTTTGGAGCCGTTTCCTGCGGAATTGAGGGGGGTGGAAGAGGGGGAATTCCATCCAAAGGGTGCCGCCATGGAAGGTAGAGAGAGAAGGAAACAGGAGAAGAAAGAAAGAGAGAGAAAGGAAGGAAGAGGAGGTGGGGCCCACACGCAAGAGAGAGAAGGAAAATGGAAAGATAGGGATTTCTAGGACCAAATCAGATTAAGAATCTATTCCAAATGATTTTATATTTCCAAACAAATATATTTGAAAATACTTTCCAACAATAATGTTAATTTCCATAAATCTTTTTGTTTGCACTGTTCGTTTAAATTAAATATTCTTTTCAAGGTTAGGATTCAAACAACTTTTTAAAATTAGTTGTTTAGTGTTTTATAAAACTAAAATTCAAATTCGCGTTTAAAAAGGACATTTTAGTTTTGTTTAATCGAGCACAAAATCAAATACCACACCAAGGGTTTTGGGCTTGCAATAAATTAGAGTTGGAAATCCAATTCGAAACCTCATTTATTTAAGTAACAAAATCGTTTCCAATTGTTTTTGAATTTAAAAGAGTTTCGAGAGTTGCAGTACCAAAGTGTTTATTAAACCAAAACTTACAGGATAATGTCATTTGTTTATAAAATATTTGCTCCCTTAGAAATTTAAATCTCTTTGAAAAGGGTTTTATTGAAATTCAAAATATACAAAAGAGGGATTTTAATTTTATTTGCTTGAACACAAAATCTGAACAAGATAGGATATAGTTTGTTTATTTTGGATCCAAAACGATACGGCAAAGCTTTTAGGTTTTATAAAGCTCAAGGGTTAAAATAATTATTTTAAGGAGTTAAATATTTCCCTTATTGAACATTGAAAAACAAAATTGCGCCTTTTTGGAATTTCAAATTCCTTTGGAAAGATAGCTTTAAAGGTTTAATTGTTTGGGCCCAAAACCAAACAAAGCTTAATTTAAGCTTTAAAAAATAAAACCCAAACACTTTTCTTTTAGAGTGAAACCATTTTCTTGTAAAGTAGTTGAAAACAAACTTTTGTTTTCATTAAAAATCAACTTTTGTATTTTTTGTGGAAGTTCAAAAATATATTTTAAAAGAACATATAGTCTCTTTTATTGAATTTAAAGTTGGCAAAGTACAAGAGTAGATTTATAAATCCAAAACCTAAATCAAGAATTTAAGGAGTAAAAGCCTTTAGGACTTTTCAGAAATAAATAGTGTTTCCACGTATTCTTTTAAGATGATTGAAAATGAAATTCTTTTGTTGGTAAATCAAATTACTTTATATTAAAAACCTTAGTGTTTTGATATTGAAGTTTAAACCAAACATTTATTAGTTTATGAATACAAATCTTTTTAAAGCAACCATTTAGGAAGTAAAACTATTTTTCCTCCTTTGAAAATCAACCAAAACAATAAATATTTTGGCATGGCATTTTGTTTGAAAACAAATGCTCTGTTTATTTGGAATTCAAATTACTTAGAATGGAAATTATAAAGATTGATATTGAAAGTCAAATAGAATCATTGGTTTAGAAAACCACTACTTAAAATGATCATTTTTATGAAAATGAAATCCTTGGGGGTTTGATATTAAAATCAAATCAAACATTTTTAGATTTATAAGACCACCCTTAAATCATTTAGTTTAATAAAATGAAATTATGTTTATTTTATTCGAAAGAAAACCACATTTGAACTCAATTCATTTTATAACCCTCAACAGTTGTCCTCTTTTGAAAACTCAAGCATTTACAAAGACGTTTTATTTTCAATCAAAACACTAGTGAAACCAATATGGTTTTCAAAATTTAAATGTCTTTCAACAGTAACATACTCATTTTCAAAAGTTTTAAATTTTAGGGATTTTTAATGACATGTCATGACATGATGCACATGAGTTTTAGCTTTTGAAAATGAGGATGTTACACCGTCAAACTTTATATGTTGTCTATGTCTAGACTGCAGGAATGAGAAGGAGTATTCAAACTCAAGGCCCCTTCGCAGCCATTTGCTCCAAAGAGGTTTCATGCCTAACTATATCTATTGAACCAAGCACGGTGAAGAAGGGATTATACAGGAAGACGATGAAGAAGAAGAGGGGACAGCATAAACCTGGACGCAGCCCAATACGATTCAATGGCGGATACATTAGGGGAGTTTGATAGGGATGATTTAGATCAGATGCTGCATGATAGTGAGGAAGATTGCACCGATGAAAGACAATTCTAAAAGTTCCAACGCTTGTTAGAGGACCACAAAACACTCTTGTACCCAGACTGCGAGCAGGGCCACAAAAAGATGTGTACACATTTGACTTGATGCAATTGAAAGCGACAAATGGTTTGTCCGATAAGGGATTCGACGAGTTGCTATGTCTCATTAAGAGGTTGCTTACAAAGGATAACACGCTGCCTGAAAGTACTTACGAAGCCAAGCAAGTTGTCTGTCCTTTGGAATTGGAAGTACAGAAAATACATGCATGCCCTAATGACTGTATCCTTTATCGCAAGGAGTACGAGAATTTGGATGCTTGTCCGGTGTGCCAAGCATCACGGTATAAGATTAAGCGTGATGACCCAGGGACGGTAGAGAGAGAGCCCAAGAAGAAGAGACCCCCGCTAAGGTGGTGTGGTATTTTCCTATAATCCCTTGGTTGAAACGTTTGTTTGCGAACAAAGCGCAAGCCCAAATGTTGCGTTGACAGAAAGAAGCACGTAAAGATGATGGAATGCTAAGACACCCTACTGATGGCTCCCAATGGAGGAAAGTCGATAGAACATAACATTCCCTAACTTTGCAGAGGAGGTGAGGAACATAAGGTTTGGCTTGAGTACGGATGGGATAAATCCTTTCGGCGAGATGAGCAGTAGTCATAGCACTTGGCCTGTGACTCTATGTATCTACAACCTTTCTCCATGGCTATGCATGAAGCGGAAGTACATTATGATGCCGTTGCTTATCCAAGGCCCCAAGCAACTTGGAAACAACATTGATGTGTACCTTAAACCATTGGTGGAAGATCTACTAACAATGTGGAACGATGGTATACGAGTATAGGATGAGTACAAACGAGAACACTTCACACTACACGCATGTTATTTGTAACCATCAATGACTGGCCTGCACTTGGCAACCTAGCGGGCCTGACTATCAAAGGATATAAAGCCTGCATTCAGTGCTTAGATGATACTGACAGCATGTACCTGAAAAACTGTCGGAAGGTTGTGTACATGGGCCACCGTAGGTTTCTTCATAAAAATCACTCGTTACGAAAGAAAGATAAGAATTTTAATGAGAAACCAGACCATTGTACTAAGCATGCGCATCGTAATGGGACACAGGTATTCGCTATGGTAAAGGATCTGAAAGTAGTTTTTGGAAAGTGTGCTGGTAGCAAACCTGTCCTGAGTGAAAAAGGCAAGGCACCCATGTGGAAGAAGTCAATTTTATGGGACTTACCTTATTGGAAACTTTCAGAGGTCCGTCACTCAATTGACGTCATGTACCTAGTGAAGAATATTTACGTCAACCTGCTAGGCTTCCTAGATATGTATGGCAAATCAAAAAATACACTTCAAGCACGAAAGGACCTAAAACAATTGGAACTAAGGAATGACTTACATCCAGAAAAGAGAGGGAAAGGAAGACATTACCTACATCCTACCAGCTACACTCAAAGCAAGGAAGAGAAAAAAGCATGATCCAATGCTTGAACAGTATTAAAGTCTCGTCCGGATACTCCTCGATCATAAAGAGACTCATCAACACGAAAAAGAAAAAAATCGTACACCTGAAATCTCACGATTGTCATGTGTTGATGACACAGTTGCTTCCAGTTGCAATGAGAGGTATTCTACTAGAAAGGGTACGAGGGACAATAATCAAGTTGTGTTCATTCTTCAATGAGGTATCACAAAAGGTCGTCGATCCAGATAAACTAGCTAAGTTGCAGGATGACGTCATCCAAAGCGTGGTGAGCCTTGAGATGATCTTCCCTCCATCCTTCTTTGCTATTATGGTCCATCTCATGGTTCACATTGTCAAAGAGATAGATATTTTCGGACCCATGTTCCTGCACAATATGTTCCCTTTTGAGAGGTACATGGGTGTCCTAAAGAATTATGCTCGTAACCGATCTCATCCAGAAGGTTGCATTGCCCAGGGTGTTGGGACAGAGGAGGTGGTTGAGTTTTGTGTCGATTACATCGACGATCTAAATCCGATTGACGTTCCTATATCACCCCATGAGGGAAGGCTAAGGGGAAAAGGGACATTAGGGAGAAAAACAATCATCAGCAATGATCTTGTTTCATTTAAACAAGCACATTACACTCTCAATATGCTGGTAGGTCAGAGGATTGGATCACACGGTAGCACATGGATCTTTTTGGTGGTTGGTTACAAAAGCACATGATGGGTAAGGAGACCAATGATGAACAGTTGAAACGCTTGGCTCGAGGACCATCCAGTACAATATTGACATTCCAAGGGTATGATATAAATGCGTACACATTTTATACTAGAGCCTAGGATAACAAGAGCACCAACCAAAACAGCGGTGTCCGTATAGATGCCATAGACAATAATGGAAATAAGGACACCTATTATGGTTTCATAGAGGAGATCTGGGAGCTCGACAATGGACCTTTGAAGGTTCCTCTATTTCAATGCTAATGGGTCAAATTAACAGCAAATGGCGTGATGATCGATAAGTACAGTATGACAAACGTGGATCTTACACAAATCGGATATAGGGACGAACCATTTGTGCTCGCCAATGACGTGACACGAGTCTTCTATGTAATGGACATGTATAGCAAACCGAAGAAGCGGAAGGACAAGTCTACCGATCAGCCAAAGCGCCACGGGGTTCTTACAGGCAAAAGAAGGATTGTCGGAGTTGAGGATGTCGCAGATGAAAAAGAATATAATCAATTCTTACAGTGCTTGTCGACATAAGTGTCCTAGATGATATAGAAGAAGCTCGCTATGTACGTTACGATCATAATGAGGGAACACCTGTCAAAACAAAGTATGTAAACAGTTAAGACGTACCGTGTTGTTGGTACATGTGTGTGACCTATGAATTTTTTTATATTTTTATTTCATTTCTATGGGCTCACAACATTACAAATCCCTCGGCAAAATATTTTTTCATATTTGTACTTCATTTTTATGGGCTCCCAACTTATTTTTATGGGCCCCTAAAAATAAATAACCCAGAAAGACAAATTTAATCAATAAAAAACACACTAAAATAATTTGAAGTCTAGAAGTTTCTAAAAAGATCATATTTTCTTATATATGTCAATTTTTCATATTTTTATAAAATTTGTGATATTTTTATTTAATTTGTATGGTTTCCCAACAATTTTCTATAATTTTCGAGTACTGTATGGAAAATTACTACCACTGACACGTGGGACCCACCAGAGATGGGCCCACTTGTCAGTGACCAGGCCCTTTCTCCTCTCCTCTCCTAGTTATGGTACAACAGCGGACGTGCCCGAGAACATTGAACAAACTCCCTCCTCTCCCATAGCTAGTAGCGTGTGCTTGAGTGCGGGCTCCCCGTGCGGTCACGGGTTCAAGCCCCGCTCGCGCCGCTGCATTCTTTTATTTTCAAGGCTCTACTACCGGTTGTTTAGTCAAACCGATAGTAGAGCCGTCTTTAGTACGGGTTTGCTTAACAACCGATAGTGGCATGCGAATTGCTCCGCCACGGGATTTTTTTTGTTGAGACCACGACCGGTTGGTTAAACAAACCGGTAGTACAGTTTTCATACTGCCACGGGAGTTTTATATATAAAGTGTTTTCATACCGTAATAAAAGTTTTCTACATGTTGTAATAATATTTTCTTTGAATTGTTTTTTCGCAAATCATTTATATAAAAAGTTTTCATACTGCAATAAAAGTTTTTTCGCAAATCATTTACATAAATAGTAATAGGCTCAAAAAAATGAGGAAAAATTTTATGGGTCCAAAAAATGTAATGGAATTTTCTATAGTATCATAATTTATAGTTTCTACATAATGTTTTATACTTTTGATTTTTAATTTTGGCACATGAATGTATTGGTGAATAAATGTATAAAAATTTGTACAATTTGTAGAAAATAGTAATAGGCTCAAAAAATGTGAGGACAAATCTTATGTGCCGCCTTTCTCGGTGAATGTAGATATTAGTGCCCTCAATGATGAGGAGGAAGCTCCCTATGTACGTCACGATCATAATGAGGGATTACTTGTAAAAAGAAAGTAGTTGCTATTTTGGAATTTCAAGGCATTTTGTTATGACAGCAGCATTAGAGTTTTAATAAATAGATAACATTTTATATTTGTAAAAAAGTTTACAGAATTTTGAGTAAATCTTTGATAATTTTACATTTATCAAAGAAATGTAGAAAAATTAATGAGAAATTACAAGGCTCCCAACTCAATTTTTTCACATTTTTATGATTTTGTGATATTTTTATTTAATTTGTATAGGCTCCCAGCAATTTTCTATAATTTTCGAGTAATTTATGGATGGGCCCACATGTCCGTGACCTCATCTCTTTCTCGCAGCAAGGGTACAAAAAATATTCACACTCGGTCAGGTCTACATAACTCTCTTCTCTCCCCAGGCTAGTAGCATGCGCTTGAGCGCGGGCTCCCCATGCAAGGTTGCGGGTTCGAGCCCCGCTCGCGCCGCTGCTTTCTTTTATTTTGGGGGAAGCGATCCCGGTTGGTGTCTCCAACCGGGACTATGTGGGGCATCAATCCCTGTTGGTGTCTCCAACCGGGACTATGTGAGCAGTCCGGCCATTGGTCTTCTTCCTCATGCTCGATACAAAATTTTGCCTGTTTCAGTGCATTTCATGGTTTTCTTGATTGATTTATTGATTTCGCATCTGCTTCAGTGTATTTATTGATTTCACATCATTAACTTCATCTCCGTGACTTTTGAGCTGACTACATTGGAAGTTGGACAGTTGACTGCATTGTTCTTCGTATTTGCTGATCAATAGGATCCATGGGATTGATTGTGCCCTTCGATCTTCTGCGTGAGCTCCCCTATATATGTCCCTCCAGACACTGTCTTGTTCTCTCACAGCCATACACCATGCCACACCGCCTCAAAACTTGTCGAATGGGGTCTCAGCCACAGCCACCGCCACCTCTGCCGCTACCTTCGCCACCTCTGTCGCTGCCACCACCGTCGCTGCCTTCGCCACCACCGCCGCCGCCTCAGCCTCCTCCGCCTCTACCTCCTCCGTCTCCGCCTCCGCCACCGCCCCGGTCCTAGGTAGAGCTGGAGGCAATGCTGCCGCCGCGATCGCCATCCTAGGTGCCCCTGTTGAATTGATTTCTTTCAAACTGTTGAATTGATTTCTTCTGTGGTTGATCGATTTAAGGTTTTTGCAAAATTTTTAGGAGCCCGCCTGGGCTAGAGACCTCCCGACATTGGAGGACCTCCCCTCCTCCGGCTTCCTCAACGGTGAGGACTGCCGGTGCCCCTGCTGGGATGAGCACCAAGGCCTAGATGATCAGGATGAGGATGACGGCTAGCATGTTATGTAATGCGACAATGTAAATTAAAGCATGTTATATAATTCCGCCGTTGGTCTTTTGGAATGAATAATATAAATCTTGGTGCCAAATGTTATGGAAGAGTGGATTGTATATATGCAATTTTGCTGTTTGTATGTATTTCTTTCTTGCTTCTTTGTAATTAACATAGTAATTTCTTGTATACATAACGTTACAAGAAGAGAGCTAAAATTTGGATTGAAGGCAGCTCCCTAAATAGACTCTGATTTGTAGGGAGCTAAAATTTGAAGTATCTTATATATTTAGAAAGGGGGCAATTTCCAGAGGCGGTTGCCTGTGAAAATTATTTTGGGGAATCAATCCCGGTTGGTGTCTCCAACCGGGAGTATGTGAGGACTCCAGCGCTAGGGAGACCCCATCAATCCCGGTTGCTGTGTCCAACCGGGTCTAAGTCAGCAGTCCAACCGTCGTGAGCACCCCATCAATCCTGGTTGGTGTCTCCAACCGGGATTGAAAGCATACCCATTATATTCGTTTCACGCGGAGATTTGGAGAAAAGTCTCATATCCTCTCTCGCGCGCACTCCTCCAACCCTAAATCGATGCCGCCGCCATCCTCGCCTCCAACGGCGCCGCCCAACGCCGTATACAACCTCTCACGCGTGCTCCGAACCCTACATCGACGCGCCGCCGTCTCCACGCCGCCGCCTCCACGCTGCCGCCTCTACAATGCCGCTCGTCTCTAACGCCGCCTCCACGCCGCTCCTCTCCAGCGCCGCTCGTCTCCAACGCCTCCTCCACGCCGCTCCTCTTCAACGCTGGTCATCTCGAATGCCGCCTACACGCCGCCGCGTCCACGCTGGTAAGCCCAATATTAGTGAAAAAGACTTATTTTGCTATTAGACAAATGATAGTTGGTAATAGGGAGACAACAGATTTTTGGAGAGATTGTTGGCTTTATGATAGAATGTTAGTATGCAAGTTTATATGCAATGTTAATTTTATGCAATGTTAATTTTATAATGCAAGCTTATATGCAATGTTAACATCAACAAGCTTATATGCAATGTTAATTTTTGTTGTCTGTTTTACAGGTCTGTTTTCCATTTGATTTTCGGAATGAGTTTCCCATTGACATATACATATTATTTGCCAAGGATAAGTGTACAGAAAGAATTGCAAGAAGCAGTTGATAATGTTTACGATTGATATGTTTCGTGCTCACCAATGATATGTTTCAACCATGTGTACCTCTTATGTGAATTTCATCACATTTCTGTGTATTTTTACTGTTTATGGCACAGGCTACCCGTTTGGCCACCTATTTGATTGTTGCTAGTGCAGGTCACTTCTTTAAAATTTATAGAACTTAAGCATAATCATTGCTTAATGGATTTGGGTATGGTGTGAATGTTGGATTCTTGTTAAGTTAGGCATTAAGGTGGTGATAAATTTGAGAAAGGAGTGAAAGAAAATGACTTATACATCCCCTATATAAATTGTCATAAAAAAATGAGAGAGAATACGTTGTGTACTAGTGAATAAATGTAGATGATTGAAAAGAAAAAATAGAGGTATATGAGAAAACATCTCATTAAAATAGCATGCATGCCTTATATTTATATGCAAGATAATTTTGTTATGCAGCAGCATTATTTTTTTAAAATTTCAGTGCCTTTTTTTTGTTACAATGGCTAGTCGAGGATTTCATAACGACGACATAATGAGTGATATAATTGCACAAGGCTATTTTGCGGCAAACGACCTCAGGGATCAACCTGAGGCAGCCGATGAGGGCCCCCAAGCCGCCAATGTTACTGAGGACATCGAGGCCGCCGCGACCGAGGACACTAAGACCAGTCAATCTACCAGACAATCACGTCAACGAGATGACAATAAAAAGTCAAGAGCAAGACACATAATCACTGAAATCGGCGAGGACGGCGAGCCTATGAAACCAGACAAGGCGATTGGGCCGTTCAGATCGACATTTGGCGTGATCGTCAGGGAACATGTGCCCATTAGCATTGCGAAATGGGACGACGTACCTGCAGACCTGAAAAACATGCTATGGACGGATATGATGGAGACATTCACCTTCCCCGAAGGGACCGAACAGAAGGTGAAGAGTTACACATCGAAGAAGATGGCACTGGCATTTCTGACGTTCAAAAAGAAGTTGAATAATGCGTATGTTCAGAAGAATCTAACCTCCAACTTCAATAAGTTCCCAAAGCTTCAAGATCACTGGGATGAATTCGTGTGGTACCAGAGTTTGGAACAAGGTCAGAGTTTAACTGAAAAGAGCAAGCAGAATGCAGCAAAAAAGCAATACCACCACCGTCTCGACCCTAGTGGTTACCGCAAGGCGATACCCAAATGGTACAAGAGGGAACATGACTTGCTGGTGAAGGGTGTTGAACTCATAACAATGAGATGGTCAAACGGATCGAGAAATTGGTTCTTTGGTCATGATGGCAGCCTTGATGACGACGGTAGGGCGGTGCTTGGTGACAAGATCAGAGAAGTCGCTAGAAGGCTTCAAGAGGCCAACGATGAGTCGGCCAACGGCACCTTCGTGCCAGACAGAGAGAATGATGAGCTAACAAGGGCCCTACAGAACCCTGAGCACCATGGACGTACACAAGTCATTAGTGTCGTCCCGTGGAAGGTGGGTTTCGCTCAGGACGCCGATACTTACAGGAGTCGGGCGAGAGGCAAGGCCCGACAGGCACAACAGTTTCGTGACCTTCAAGATGTCCTTAGAGCAACACAGGCGAGCATACAAGAAACAGTCCGAAGAGAGGTGCAGCTAACCTTGAGCCAGCAGCGGGAGGAGGGCCTTCCGCAACCTCCCAGTAATCCCAACGTCATCAGCCCCTCTGCGCGACGGAGCAGCTACGCTTTTGGTGGGCTGCCTGAAGAGGACTTGGGACGCTATCTCGTAGACGACATCACGCAGTGGACACCTTGTGAGCTGCACATTGAAGCACGGAACCTGTCCTTCAAGGCGGCTGAAGGCATGGCTTACACGGTGGAGTCAGGACAGCTCATCCATGAACACCTGATAGCGTCGGGCTACGCCAAGGTCTCGGTGGACGAGGTATGCCCAGGGTACGGGGACCTTGACCTCGAGTTCGAAGGAGGTGACGGGAGTATGAAGCTAGGAGATGCAGTGCACAGTTTCATCGTGTGGCGCAAGCGGTTCATAATTTTGCGAGATAATGTGGACATGTCCACTCCACGGTCTCCAGTGTCAATTCCACAACCTCTTGCACCGTCTCCTGAACGAAGCCCGTCTCCTCAACGAAGCCCTGCAAGTGGAACTCCAACTCCAACATCGTTTCCCAACCAGGTGCGGGCCAAGTCAAGCAACTCAGCTGGGAGGCCAACACTTCTCAAGAAGGCAGGGTCCACCAAATCCAAAAAGAAATCTCCTCTGAAGCTGGCGTACCACATGAACGATGAGGAGAACGAGCGGATAGTAAGAGGCGAGGTCACCGCACATTTTGCTAAGAAAGCATCTCCACCGAGGGTCCAGCCTGGTACGGATGAATGGCACAATGGCAAGAGGTGTCTGAAAACATTGAAAGATAGCATACAGAAACCAGAAAGGCTGGCTGTATCAGACTAGGAGTGCATCTTGCGTAAGGAATCTGATAAGGATATGCCACAGGAGCGGAGTGCAGAAGAGGTCGTGCAGGAGATGAACAATTTCTACGATGAAACTGGACTTGATCCAGATCTGGTATCGGTCCTCAAGGACATCCCAATAGCAGAGGTAACATGGAGATTTATGCCGGGTGCATCATTGGTCAGGCGTGAGAAGATTCCTCAGCTAACAAAGAAAATGTGGCAACTCCACCAATGGTACTTGCACGTGGCCAAACATGGACTAGAAATGATCGCCGTTCGGATCAAGCAACAACACATTTTTCACGAGGACTCTGAGTTTTTGTTCCAATGGGTGCCTCTATACGAGCTATACTAGGCAAGGGCCCTCGACGTGAGCATGTTGGGTTGTTGGACTCTGTAAGTGTCTCGTTTCCAAATTCCATCGTGCCCCCTTTACACTATACTAACTTGTAAGCCTAACTAATTTCTTTTTGTGTAGAATGGAGATACAAAGATACCAAAGGGAGCATATTTACAACATTGGCTTCCTTGACCCAGTAGTTATCAACGAGCAAACAGTTAGGACCCACCCAAAAGATACGGAGGAGAACATATACAATGCGCTAATAGGCCAAAGATTCAAGTCACAGATACTTCTAGCCTATGAATTTAAGTATGTGTTTTTGTACCACCTCGTTCTAATCCTTTTTCTTAACAAGGTGTTACAACAAATTAGTAACCTACGCTAACATATATATATGCAGCTTTAACTGAGCCCTTTTTATTATTAAGCATAGATAGAAGCTAGATCATGGTTATGGACTCTCTGCGGAAACCCCCTGAAAAGTACAAAGACTTCATCGCCATGCTCAACCGGTACATTCTTGTTCCATTCATAATGTATAATTCGTAATCACATGTGTAGTGCCTTCGCAAGTTTCCGTAACTTTGGACAACATGGGCCCCGGGTATTTGGAGACAGACGATTGGATGCACCACCCCCTTGGGCCAAGTCGCGTGGATCATCTAGAAGGCGGGCTTGGTGGACGGCACGGCCCGACTTGTTCTATAAGAAGTAGGATTCTAATCCTACCCGAATACGCGGAGATAAGCGAAGCCGACTCGGCCATATCTCTTATCTCCCTAATACGGACTAGGGAACCAATTTGTAACCCAACCCCTTACACTATATAAAGGGGGTCGGGGTCCTTAGTTAAATCATCTACATCATCTTCATCTGGATCGGTAACATCATCTTTGGTTACATCCAGTCACGCGCAATCTTAAGCAAGAACATACGGTCGTTATGATCATCCCTTGATCATTGCGATCGACACCCCGTAATACAAATCCACGAGCATAGAAGTAGGGTATTACCTCTTTCAGAGGGCCTGAACCTATATAAATCATGCCCCCTGTGCTACCATCAATTTGTGATCTTTTAGTCGGATCGGGCATCATGAGTTACCTCTTTAGTCGGGTCTTAGTGGCACATCTCTGGATCATTCGTCATCATGACGAACACCACTCAGATGACCATGACTTGGAGGCGAGCGTATTCTCTCGAGAAACACTAGCTTGACACCGCACTAAATCGGGTCAGGGCGCCAGAACACCCTTATACATGAATTGTGGCATGTCCATTGCTGGACCGAATGTCAAGTTGTGTCAATCAGACCCGAATGTCATGATTTGTTACAGGGAGGATAAGGCAGGGTGACACTGATCACTCGGCTAGATCCACATTTCTTGGTATGCCTTTCTGTGGGGCCAATAGCCAGCATATCGACCAGTCGGACTGGGTACCAAATATCTTTTTAGAGGCTTGAGATTTTCTCTTGAGTCCTTTGCAACTGTTTTGTTCATTCAGTAGATGACTCGGCAAGCAGAACTACATCGACCGAACAAAGACTGATGTCACTCGAATTACACTTGTTGGGCTACGAGTCGAACTCAGAATTAAACAACTCAGTCACGAAGCACTCAGGGGCTACTGTGGACAACATGGGTCCCGGGTATTTGGAGACAGACGATTGGACGCACCACCTCCTTAGGCCAATTCGCGTGGATCTTCCTCAAGGCGGGCTTGGTGGGCGGCGGCTCGACTTGTTCTCAGAAGAAGTAGGATTCTAATCCTACCGAATCTGTGAGGAGATAAGCGAAGCCGACTCGGCCATATCTCTTATCTCCCTAATACGGACTAGGGAACCAATCTGTAACCCAACCCCTTACACTATATAAAGGGGGTCGGGGTCCTTAGTTAAATCATCTACATCATCTTCATCTGGATCGGTAACATCATTGTTGGTTACATCCAGTCTCGCGCAATCTTAAGCGAGAACATACGGTCGTTATGATCATCCCTTGATCATTGTGATCGACACCTCATAATACAAATCCATGAGCACAGGAGTAGGGTATTACCTCTTTCAGAGGGCCTGAACCTGTATAAATCCTGCCCCCTGTGCTACCATCCAGTTGTGATCTTTCGCATAGCCCTATAAAATATGGCAAATTATCTACCCGTCATGTTGACTCCCCCGGCTCAGGGTTTCCAGAGAACTCAATCGGTTCCTGGGAAGAGCTTTGCGACCAATTCGTCACCAATTTCCAGGGCACTTATGAGAAGCCTGGGACCCAATGGGACCTTTATCAGATTCATCAAAGAAAAGATGAGTCGTTAAAGAATTTTATTCGACGTTTCACAAACAAGAAAAACATAATCCAAGAGATTTTTGACGCGTTCGTTGTCGCAACTTTCCAAAAGGGAGTTCGTGACCCCGACTTAATCAAAAAGATGTCTCGGAAGCCTCCAACTACTGTCAAAGAGATGTTTGCCCTGGCGGACCGGTATGCCACCGCCTCGGATGCTCTCGCCGAGCTCCAGGAGGATCACCCGAGTAAAAATGAAGGCAAGAAAGACAAGCCCGAGTCATCTTCTAAGAAGGACAAGAAGGGGAAGGGTGAAGAATTGGTGGCAGCCGCGGATCATGGTCGGCGGAGGCCGTCTCGGCCCAATGACTACAATAAAGTAATGGAGGCGCCGTGTCCTTTCCATCCAAATGGAAAACATACGGCAAAGAACTACAATGTCCTGAAGAGGTTCGCTCAGGAGCACAAAGACACTCTGAAGGACACCAAACAAGACGATAAGCGTGATCCTCCTTAAGGTGACGCTTACCAAGAAACCAAGCGTGAGCTCAACTACATATATAGGGTATCGAATGCATACGAGTCCAAACGAAAGCAAAAGCTTACCACTCGGGAAGGCAATGCAGCTGTTCCGGTGACCCCCAAATACCATCGATGGTCTGAAGTCCCGATCAAGTTCGATCGCTCGGATCATCCCTGAGCACATCCCATGTCCAGGAAGATATCCACTCATCCTGGATCCTGTGGTACGGAACGTCCGACTGCGCAAGGTCTTAGTCGACAGCGGGAGTGGGTTGAACATCCTTTTCGCCAAGACGTTTGACGAGATGCAGATTCCGAGGTCAGCGCTTCAGAAGACTGATGCGCCGTTTCACGGCATAATTTCGGGAACCTCCTCGGTGCCGATTGGGAGAATTTCTCTTCTGGTCACTTTTGGCACTCGGAACAACTACCGAACAGAAAACCTCAGCTTTGAGGTGGCCGATTTCGAGACTGTGTATCACGCAATCTTGGGAAGGCCGGGCTTGGCCAAATTCATGGCCGTCCCACATTAAGCTTACCTGGCTATGAAGATGCCCGGCCCGCAGGGCGTAATCACAGTCCGCGGAGACGCGGAGACGTCATGTTTTCCTATCTCCTCGATAGGGAAGACTGTGACTTATCCCAGTCGGCAGAAGCGGCTGCCTAGTTGGACAAGATCCGGCAGGCGGTCATCACTCTTCGCGACGAGGGCGACGTGCCAAACAAGAAGCAATCTAAGTCGGGCATCAAGCCTGACGAAGATGTTAAACGAATTTCGCTCGACCCGTCCGAGTCAACCAAAACGGCTCTGATCGGGACAGGGGTCGATCCGAAATAGGAAGAGACGCTCGTCACCTTCCTCCAAGCAAGTCGGGGCATCATCGCTTGGAAACCGTCTGACATGCCGAGTGTCCTCAGGGAGGTGATCGAGCACTCCCTGAATGTACACGACAAAGCCAAGCCGGTCAAGCAACGGCTGCGTCGGTTCGCGCAGGATCGGAAGGAAGCCATCAAGGCGGAGATCACCAAACTTTTAGCCGCTGGCTTCATAAGCGAGGTGCTCCACCCCGACTGACTAGCAAATCCAGTACTTGTCCATAAGAAGAATGGTACTTGGCGTATGTGCATCGACTATACCGACTTAAATAAAGCATGCCCAAGGACCCGTTCGGACTACCTCGCATCGACCAGGTGGTTGATTCCACTGCCGGTTGCGAGCTTTTAAGCTTTCTGGATGCCTACTCGGGCTATCACCAGATTAGCTTGAGGGAAGAAGATTGTATCAAGACTTCGTTCATCACTCCGTTTGGGGCTTTCTGCTATGTCACTATACCCTTCGGGTTCAAGAATGCTGGAGCAACATATGAGCGCTGCATTCAGCGATGCTTCCACAACCAAATCGGGCGTAACGTGAAAACATACGTCGATGATGTTGTCGTCAAATCTCAGGTATCCTCTGACTTGGTCACTCACCTGTCGGAGACATTCGAGAGCCTGTCGGCATACAACATGAAGTTGAACCTGGCGAAGTGTGTCTTCGGGGTCCCTTCGGGAAAGCTACTTGGTTTCGTGTTGTCTCACCGTGGGATTGAGGCTAATCTGGAAAAAATTAGAGCTATCATAGAGATGGCTCCCCCAACTTGCCAAAGGGACGTTTAGCGTCTAAATGGATGCATAGTGGCACTCGGCCGATTCATCTCGCGGCTCGGCGAGCATGGGTTACCCTTCTTTAAACTGTTGAAGAAGCAGCAGGACAAATTTGTTTGGACACCCGAAGCATAGAAGGCTTTTGAGGATCTCAAATTGTTCCTCACTTTGCCACCTGTCTTGATATCTCCAATGCCGCAGGAGCCGCTTCTGCTATATATTGTGGCTACCACTCATGTAGTGAGTGCCGCGGTGGTAGTAGAACGGCAAGAGCAAGGACGTGTCTATAAAGCTCGGCGTCCGGACTACTTCGTTAGCAAAGTATTGGGCGAGTTCAAGGTACACTATCTGCAAGTGCAGAAGCTTTTGTATGTGGTCCTGATAGTCTCTCGGAAGCTGAAACACTATTTCCAAGAACATCCAATTTCGGTGGTCACTTCTTTTCCTATTGGAGATATCCTTCATAATCGGAAAGCCATTGGAAGAATCGCTAAGTGGTTAGTGGAACTTGGCGCTTTCGAGCTCTCGTTCAAGCCACGCAGCGCTATTAAGTCACAAACACTCGCTGATTTCGTTGCCGAGTGGACGGAGATGCAGGCTCCCCCAGTCGTCGAAGAGTCCGAGCACTGGAACATGTACTTTGATGGCTCTCTCCGGCGACAGGGCGCGGAGGCTAGGATCGTTCTCATATCACCTAGAGGCGAACGATTCAAGTATGTCCTCTAGATTTATTTTTCAGCTTCAAACAACTTAGCCGAGTACGAGGCACTCATCCATGGGGCTCCGTATTGCCATATCGCTCGGTGTCCGGCGATTGGTGGTTCGCGTGGATTCTCAACTCGTGGTAAGCCAAGCATAGAAGGATTGGACTTGTGTCAACGACAATATGGCCGCCTACTGTCAGGAGGTCAGAAAGTTAGAAGATAAATTCGATGGATTGGAGTCTATACATATCCTACGGCGAGACAACAAGGCGGCAGATAAGCTTGCTCTAACCGGGCAGCAGTCCAGCTAGATCTTTGTGCAAGAGCTTCACGCCCCCTCCATCACACCGCAGGAGCAACTACCCCAACCGGATAAACCACTACCCGAGTCAGAAGTGCTCGCCCTTGACTCGGATTGGATGCGACCATATTTGGAGTATTTGCAAGAAGAGAAGCTTCCCGATGATCGGGGGCTGCCGAACAAATTGAACGTTGGAGTCATGCATACGTGGTACTCGGAGGAATCAGATATGCGCCGAAGCGCCTCGGCATACTTGGTCGCGATCCGAGCCGAAGGACGCGCCTTGTTGCATGAAATTCACTCGGGTATGTGCGGCCATCATGCTGCTTCAACTACGTTGGTCGGCAAAGCCTTTCGTCAAGGGTTTTACTGGCCAACTACTATCTCGGACGCAAAGGAGATCGTCCGAAAATGCGAAGATTATCAGTTCTTTGCTCGGCAGATTCATGTGCCGGATCAGGAACTTCAGACGGTCCCTATCACCTGGCCGTTTGCCGTCTGGGGGCTCAATATAGTAGGACCTCTCAAGAAGGCCCCGGGTGGTTTTGAACATATCTTCATTGCCATAGACAAATTCACCAAATGGATTGAAGCTAAGCCTGTGACCAAGATTACGGCAGCCAAGGCTACCGAGTTCTTCTAGGAGATCGTCAGTCGGTTTGGTGTGCCCTCTCAGATTATTACGGACAACGGCTCTCAATTCAGAAGTGACGAGTTTCAAAGCTGGTGCGAAGATGTGGGCATAACGATTTGCTTCGCTTCTGTGGCACATCCTCGGAGCAATGGGCAAGTCAAGCGCACGAATGGCATGCTTTTACAAGGCGTCAAGGCACGCATCTTCGATCGGCTCAAGCCATATGCAGCAAAGTGGATGAAGGAATTGCCTTCCATACTCTGGGGGCTTCGCACAAGTCCTAGTAGGGCAACGGGGCAGTCACCTTTCTTCATTTTATATGGATCTGAGGCGGTCCTCCCAACGGAGCAACAATTCGGGTCACCTCGGGTTCAAAAGTTCAACGAGGACAAGTCAGAGACCAGTCGGGTTGACAAAGTCAACCGACTGGAGGAAGCTCGGGATGTTGCATCCATTCGGTCGGCAAAGTACCTCTAGGGGCTACGTTGTTACCACAATTGTAATGTGCGGAATCGTGCTTTCTCGGTTGGTGATTTGGGCCTTCGGATCAATCAGACGAATGGCCATAAATTCTCCCCATGCTAGGAAGGTCCGTACATTATCGACTCAATGGCACGCCCGGCAACTTACCGACTGAGGAGAGAAGACGGCACAATCATGGATAACTCGTGGAACATGGAGCAATTACGTTGGTTCTATACTTGACGGCCATTGTACACACATTTACAATTCAATAAAGATAAGTTTTCGTTTACCGTATCTTTACACTTGTGCAATTCAGTTTCTGACTTGCTATTTATTTGTGTTCCAATTAAGTAGTAAGTTGGGGGCTGCACCTAATTAGGTGCGCAATCACGCACCCCTCCCTTCTCTTTTATTCAGATCGATTCGACTTGCTCCCTAGTCGGATTCTGACTAGCCAATAAGTCGGGGGCTACACCTAATTAGGTGAAGTCTGCCCCTAATTGATATCTTTCTTTTTGACTTCTTGTTGAACCTAAGTATTGTTTGTTCCGAGTAACGAAACTCTTGTTTCCATGCAACACTCATACTTCCCGACTGCGTTCTTGGAGACAGAGCTCCGCGCCAACTCCTAACGCAAAGGAACTTGATGCGTTTGGCAGAGTGCTTAGTAAAATGAACCTAATCTACTCGGGCAAAGTACAGAATCAATCATAGAAAGATAACATAATTCATATTACATTGAATGAACTGTTTACATACAGTGAACTGATAATTTACAAGAAGTTCATGTATTTACAGGGAATCTAAATCTAGGTTATCTACAAGTGACTCGGCCGTAGGCTTCACTTCTTCAAGCAGGGCCAACGCCTTCTCCTCGGTGCGGCGGTTGCCCTGCGACCTCAAGCTCGACTCGAGGATACAGCGACTTGACGATTCCCAGCGCTTGACTGGTGCTCATCAAGCCGACTTACTTAAGTCAGGCCTTGAGCTTCTCGGGGGCATTGGTCCACCTCTGGATCAGCTCAGCCCGGTTGCTTGGATCGGCGTCACCAGCATAGAGTCATCGCCGAGTGGGCTCCACGGCCACCAGGAGCTCTTCATACTGTGCCAGCGCGGTTTTGATGTTTTCGTTCAAAACGTCATACTGTGCTTTGCTTCTTCTTCTTATACTCTGTCAGCAGAGACACAGAAGCAGTCATGCAACTGCACAACATTGGAGATTCGAAGTTGGTTGGGATAAGGGACTTATCCTCTAACTCGGCGACAGCTCGGACCTCCGACTCCTCTAGGGCCAGCTTCTGGTCCTGGGACTTCTTCAGCTCTGCTTGGGCGGCGGCATCGTAGTCTTTTGACTTGGTCAGCTCCTCCCGCAGGCTGGCAATCGTGGCGTCACGAGCTGCACAATGTGCGGAATGTGATGTCACTTGGATGCATACAAAGCATACAATTCTGACTTAGGTCGGGACAATTACATCGAAGAGAGCCTGTGATGTCGAACTTCTCATCCTGCAGTTCCTTGATCTCCGCCTGCAGCTTCCGACTTTGCTTGGACGCTTCGATCTGGGTCTCAACTATTTGCCCCTCCACGGCTTTGATCCGTTCTATTTTGGGGAGGAAATAGTTGAGAAACTTGGTCTTCCTCACGGAAAAGTCGCCAAGTTCCTGCAGAAAAGAGTAAATAATGACACTGCTCTACTTCGAGTCGACAAGACTTACTCGTTTTGTCGGGAAACTTACCCTGATCAGTCGCCCGCACGCTGCGGCATGCTCATAGAAGGCCACCCTGGCCTTCTCTTCCTTTTTGTCATCAAGCAAAGCCCAGTCCCCGGCCTCATCTCTCCAGGTTGCCGAGAACTTGGGCTCAGTCTCCTCCGGGGGAGATGGAGGTCGACGTGGAATCTCTTCCATGGCCAGCTTGGCTTCCTCGCTGCACCCGTCTGTTGACTTGGGGCTCAGGGGCGGCGGCATCATCAGCTTGGAATTCAGCCTCTGGCTCGGCTTCGGTCGGCTTGGGTGGCAGGAGTTCCGTGTCAGTTGGTCGAGGCGAAGGAGGAGGAGAAGGAGGGGGAGACGACACCTCCCGACTGGGCTCAGCAGCTGCCTTTTAGGCTCCGGTACTGGCTCGGCTGGGCGGTCAGTTGGGATTTCCGCCGATGGTTTCCTAAAAGAGAGGACACCTCAACATATAAACAACAAACATCGAAGACTAACGAGGTGTGACAGAGTTTACCCTCACCGACTGGAGGTCTTTATTTTTATTCCGGCGCTCCTCTGAGCAGAAGACCCGCTTGAAGAGGCGTCGAGAGGGCCACTCGGCCTGGCCTGGGACGATGCGGGCTTAGGCACCGAGTGCGCCCGTTTCTTCTTAGGCGATGTCCTGCTTCCCAACCTCGGAGGGCGAGCCGCCTGACTGCTTGGCCTTCGGGTCGGCGTGGGCTGGCTCGCTCCGTCCTTGGTGGTCTCATGGATTGTGGGGCCTGAGCCTTGTCAGTTGCGCCCCTCCGGCAGCAGGACGTCCTCCTCTTCGAAGGAAATCGGGCCCTTGCCCTTCTTTGCCGCGGGAGCCTCTTCAGACTCCTCGTTTGGCCGCTTCTCGCCCTTGTTGGCAGGGGCCTTAGGCGTCGGGGCGAGGGACATGAAGGCTCGACGGTCCTGCGCAGAAGTATAGCCTTCCTGAGTTACTACGATGACTAGAGAACCACTCGACGGGCTTAAAATGAACACGAAGGTTACTCGGCCATTACCTCTAGTGGCAGATTGGCGAGGGAGAAACTTTTAGGACACCCGTAATTGGTAATGGGTGTCCCTGTTGCGAAAAACTCAGCGATCCGGTCGGCGGCATCCTGATGCGAGATCTGGGAGGCCACTTTCCAAGTCGGGTCGCTCAACCCGGTGTACTCGAACCCGAGCCGGACCCTCTCTTTGAGGGGCTGGACGCGGTGCATCGTGAAGTTGATAGCGATGGCCACGCCGATCAACCCCTCTTCTTTCAACTCATGGATCAAGCCGAGTAGCTCGGAGAACTGATCCATTTCGAAGGAAGGGGGAGAGGAAGTCCAGGAAGGAGAAGCCCGAGGCTTTCTCCCATCAAAGGAAGGAAGACTGGGAAGAGGATTGGCACAATAAAGCCACTCTTGATGCCATTCCTTTAAGTGGTTCGGAGTGGCAGAGAAAAGTACTCCTTTTTTAGGCTAGCCCGGAGTTGAAATCTGGCCCTGCCAACTGCCTTAGGGCCACTGTCATTGGGGAAGGCCTTCAGATCGAAAAGATGACGAAAGAGGTTGAAATGGGGAGGAATCCCCAGAAAGGCCTCATAGAGATGGACGAAAATTGAGATTTGAAGGATCGAGTTCGGATTCAAATGAAAGAGCTCGATGTTGTAGTGGTGGAGCAAGCCACGAAGGAAAGAAGAAGCGGGGAGTCCGAACCCGCGAGAGAAGAAGGACTCAAAAACGACGATCTCCTTTTGGCGAGGAGTGGGAGAAGACTCACCCGTGGCGGCGCACCAGCCAATGAGTTCTTGTGCCGAAAGAACGCCAGCGGCAACCAGTTTCTGCTGTCGCTCCTCGGTAGTGACGGGGGTCGCCCAATTTCCTGCCATTTGTGAGAAGGTGGTGGGGGATTGGTGCGGGAGAAGCCGGGATGAGGGCGGCGAGGCTAGATCTGGACAATAGTGGCGGCTGCGGCACTGGGCAGAAGCGACAAACCCTAGAGGGAGTGCTGCGGGAAGATGAACAGATTTGGACGCACAGTACAAGCATAACTGTTCGAATGCCCCGGCGTGTTCTATTTAAAAGGAAGTGGGTGACTTTTTAGTTTCCGCGTTGGGCGGGAAGAAATGGAGCCCTAATCATTGCATCAGGATTCGGGCGTGGACTTAGGTTCCAGAGAGCAAGCCCCACGTGGGCCGCAATCTGTACACGTGATTACTCTGGTACAGGTGCCACTTGGATCAAACCTAGTCGAGAAAAGTAGAGTGCCCCCAGTCGGGCCTCATGCCAGTTGTCAGTCTATGAGGATTGGGCGCTTCCCGGGTCATAACTCAGCTCTCGATGTACCTCCTGGGTTCAATAGTCGGTCTGACTTTTAGTCGGATCGGGCATCATGAGTTACCTCTTTAGTCGGGTCTTAGTGGCACATCTCTGGATCGTTCGTCATCATGACGAACACCACTTGGATGACCATGACTTGGAGGCGAGCGTATTCTCTCGTGAAACACTAGCTTGACACCGCACTAAATCGGGTCAGGGCGCCAGAACACCCTTATACATGAATTGTGGCATGTCCCTCGCTGGACCGAATGTCAAGTTGTGTCAATCAGACCCGAATGTCATGATTTGTTACAGGGAGGATAAGGCAGGGTGACACTGATCACTCAGCTACATCCACATTTCTTGGTATGCCTTTCTATGGGGCCAATAGCCAGCATATCGACCAGTCGGACTGGGTACCAAACATCTTTTTAGAGGCTTGAGATTTTCTCTTGAGTCCTTTGCAACTGTTTTGTTCATTCAGTAGATGACTCGGCAAGCAGAACTACATCGACCGAACAAAGACTGATGTCACTCGAATTACACTTGTTGGGCTACGAGTCGAACTCAGAATTAAACAACTCAGTCACGAAGCACTCAGGGGCTACTGTGGACAACATGGGTCCCGAGTATTTGGAGACAGACGATTGGACGCACCACCTCCTTAGGCCAATTCGCGTGGATCTTCCTCAAGGCGGGCTTGGTGGACGGCGCGGCTCGACTTGTTTTGTAAGAAGTAGGATTCTAATCCTACCCGAATACGCGGAGATAAGCGAAGCCGACTCGGCCATATCTCTTATCTCCCTAATACGGATTAGGGAACCAATCTGTAACCCAACCCCCTTACACTATATAAAGGGGGTCGGGGTCCTTAGTTAAATCATCTACATCATCTTCATCTGGATCGGTAACATCATCTTTGGTTACATCCAGTCTCGCGCAATCTTAAGCAAGAACATACGGTCGTTATGATCATCCCTTGATCATTGCGATCGACACCCCGTAATACAAATCCACGAGCATAGAAGTAGGGTATTACCTCTTTCAGCGGGCCTGAACCTATATAAATCATGCCCCCTGTGCTACCATCAATTTGTGATCTTTCGCATAGCCCTATAAAATATATTGCCGACACAATTCGTCGACAGTTATACTCGGTGCTACCATCGAGTTCTTATGCTGGAAGAACGCCGACGGTGACCAGTTTCTGCAGCCGCTCCTCGGTGGTGACGGAGATGGCCCAGTTTCCTGCCATTTGTGAAAAGGTGGGGGGCAGGATTGGTGCAGGAGTAGCCGGAATGAGGGCGGCGAGGCTAGATCTAGAGAATGGCGGCGGCGGTGGCGGCGCTGGGCGGAAGCGTCAAACCCTAATGGGCGCGCTGCGGGAAGATGAACAGATTTGGGCACACTGTACAAGCGTAACTGTTCAAATGCCCCGGCGTGTTCTATTTAAAAGGAAGTGGGCGACGTTTCAGTTTTCGCTTTGGGTAGGAAGAAATGGAGCCCTAATCATTGCTTCTGGATTCGGGCCCGGACATAGGTTCCAGAGAGCACGCCCTACGTGGGCCGCAAGCTGTACATATCATTACTCGGGTACAGGTGCCACTCGGATCAAACGTAGTCGGGAAAAGTAGCGTGCCCCCAGTCGGGCCTCATGCCAGTTGTCAGTATATGAGGACTGGGCGCTTCCCAGGTCATAACTCAGCTCTTGATGTACCTCCTGGGGTCAATAGTCGGTCTAATTTTTAGTCAGATCGGGCATGATGAGTTACCTCTTTTGTCGGGTCTCAGTGGTACATCGCTGGATCGATGACGAACACCACTCAGATGACCTTGACTTGAAGGCGGGCGTATTCTCCCGAGAATCACAAGCTTGACACTGCACTAAATCGGGTCAGAGCGCCTGAATACCCTACACGAATTGTGACATGTCCCCAGCTGGACCGAATGTCGAGTTCTGTCAATCAGACCCGAATGTCATGATTTGTTACAGGGAGGATAAGGCAGGATGACACTGATCACTCGGCTACATCCACTTTTCGTGGTATGCCTGTCTGCCTCTCTGAGGGACCAATAGCCAGCATACCAACCAGTCGGACTGGGTACCAAACATCTTTTTAGAGGCTTGAGATTTTCTCTTGAGTCCTTTGTAACTGTTTTGTTCATTCAGCAGATGACTCAGCAAGCAGAACTACATCGACCGAACAAAGACTGATGTCACTCGAATGACACTTGTTGGGCTGCGGGTCGAATTTAGAATTAAGCAACTCAATCACGAAACACTCAGAGGCTACTGTGGACAACATGGGCCTCGGGTATTTGGAGATAGACGATTGGACGCACCACCTCCTTGGGCCAAGTCGCGTGGATCTTCTAGAAGGCGGGCTTGGTGGACGGCGTGGCCCGACTTGTTCTATAAGAAGTAGGATTCTAATCCTACCCGAATAACCGGAGATAAGCGAAGCCGACTTGGCCATATCTCTTATCTCCCTAATATGGACTAGAGAACCAATCTGTAACCCAACCCCTTACACTATATAAAGGGGGTCGGGGTCCTTAGTTAGATCATCTACATCATCTTCATCTGGATCGGTAACATCATCTTCGGTTACATCCAGTCTCGTGCAATCTTAGGCGAGAACATACGGTCGTTGGGATCATCCCTTGGTCATTGTGATCGACACCCCATAATACAAATCCACGAGTACAAGAGTAGGGTATTACCTTTTTCAGAGGGCCTGAACTTGTATAAATCCTGCCCCCTGTGCTACCATCGAGTTGCGATCTTTCGGATAGCCCTATAAAATATATTGCCGACGCAATTCGTCGACAGTGACAAAAACGTTGGGGAATTCGAGAAGAATTTTGACTTGCGCCTCGCTAAATATATATGTATATCATAATACTAACTTGTTAGTTAACTTAATTTTCATGCATCCATTTCACGCTTCCAACATTTTCATCACAGGTCTTGCATCAGCCACCAGGAAACAATTTATGCGGCTTCTATGTATGCGAGATGATGCACAACTTCGTCGGAGGCACTGCTGACTACACGAGAAAATGTGAACAATTTGGGGTATGTATATGTAATTAGTACCTTACTAATGCCTAGCTATTTCGGACATCGATCTTCTATAAATTCAAAGATTAATTAGTTAATTTCCTAATTAATAACAGGTTCCCATAAAATTGGCGAAAAAAGGTTTGGACAAAGGCCCGGAACTCTCGGCGGTGCGTGTCAAAGCAATACAAGAGCAACTCGTTGGCTTCATTTTTAATGAGGTCGTAAGTCCCACGGGCGAACATTACCACCATATTTTTAATCATGTTCCGGAGCCAGAGCCCTCCAAAGAGACCGGTCAATCGTCGGGGTCGACATCTACGGCTACCAAGAGCAATGCACGTAAAAGATCTTGATAAACAAAAATATGTGTAATTGTGTACCACTACTAGGGAAGCGGTATTGCAACCAGTTCCAAACCCCTTCACAACATGTTTTGGAACCGGTTGTAAGCCACTGGGAATAATACTCCCGGGTATCACAACCGGGTCCACGAACCGATTGTGGTGTTAGCAAAAGTTAGAAATATATTGGGAGAAGTGGGATTCAAACCTAGGACCTCACACCCCTCCTCGTGACCCACGCCTCACCCTTCTAGCCAATCCACCCATACGTGCTTTCTGATGAGAGTAGGACAAGCATTCCTTTTAGTATTTCGAAAATAGAGTTTCTACAACCGGTCGGGGGCATGAACCGGTTGTAGAACCCAATTTCTACAACTGGTTCATGTCCCAAACCGATTGTAGAAGCCCTCTCCTGGCTCCTAGCCTAACGAACCGGTACTGATGCACCATCACAACGGGTTCGAAATGAACCGGGTGTGATGGGGTTTTTGAGACCGGTTGTGATACCCATTTATCTAGTAGTGTACATATGTGATACTTATATATAGGCTAGCTAGCTAGCTAGGTATTGTAATACATTTTATTAGTTGTAATTAAAGTTTTAGTGAATGTCTTTTGATTTAATTATCAGCTAATTATGCATGATTAATTATATGGTTTTAATTAATTGTGATTTAACACATGCATGCATAAATAAAATAAATATAATAGTTAGGGGCTAGAGATAATAAAATAAATATAATAGCTAGGGGCCATAGATAATAAAATAAATATAATAGCTGGGGGCATGGCAGGTGACGTGACATCACATGATCACAGTCCTGGTTGGAGACACCAATCGGGACTGCTAGGCTCCCCGCCAACACATATGGGGCCTTAGTCCTGGCTCGTTGGAACCGGAGGCATCAGTCCCGCATTAGCTGTCCCGGTTTAGGAACCAGGACTAAAGGCCGTTTCGAACCGGGACTGAGGCTCAATTCCCCAGTAGTGCATGGCTCATTCAGAAGTCACGGTTAAAGCGAAGCGCCTGACTTCTTCACCATCGGCGAGGCAAACCCGGCCCAGGCGTTGGAGATCAGCGAAGGAGGGGCTCCCAGCACCAAGCCTGTGGACATGTCAGTAGTCCGATGCTTCCAAAAGCATCAGAGCGCTCATGCAGCCAATCTGTGTGCATTGGCCTCCAAAGTTGAGGGCCGCCGACCCTAGGCTCGCCGCAGCACCCTTCAGAAACTTTATACACTACTGCAGATAACAGTTTCACAAACGGCCCATTACAAGTGGTATACTTCGGCCCGCTTGTAGTTTGAGAACCGCAAGCGGTTCGAAACCAATGAGCTGGAGGGCGAGATGAGGAGCGCACTGCAAGCGGTTCGTAATAAGAACCGCTTGCGAATCCTGTACTGTGCAAGCGGTTCCTATTACGAGCCGCTTGCAATATTTTACGAGCAGTTCGTAATAGGAACCGCCCGCAGAATAGGGGATTCACAAGCGGGTCTTATTACGAACCGCTTGCAATGAGCTCCCCTCCCGCTCTGCACATTTAAACTCTGTCTTCCTCAGCGAGCTCGCACACAGAACACTGTTAATGGTGGGCCGAGCTCTCTTCATAGGGGAGGTGCTGCTAAATTTTTAATTAAAAATTTGTGGTCCAAATTAACTGTTTGAAAGGTTAGTAACATATTGTACACATCATTCTCCTGTAGATATTGATGTTTTCTATGCATTGGATATCGAGAAATTTTGTTTTATACATGTAAAGGTGTTTATTTTGCTACATTCACTTTAGGACTTTTGAGGCTCTTAGATCCAAATCTATATAGACTCGGCGTGGTTTTGGGGCCGCGCAGCAGGAACGTCTATACCGAAACTAGGCAGCTGGCCTAGCAAGGCATCGCTAGCCTCGTTGATCTCAGTGGCCTTCTTAAATGAAGCAGCAGTCCGAAGCTCGGTTCGCTCGCCGTCAACCGCATGCGTCCGGGCTTCCGCGCACGTGGTGTCGCGCTCCTTCATAAGGAGACGACTTGACCCTTCTTTTCCGGGTTCGCCTTTTCATTCACCTCGGCGAAGGTCTCAGCGACGCGAACGCGATCCTCGGCCTTGTCCCACTCGCGCAGAAGACGCACCTTCGTCAGCTCCAATCCTTCACCTTGCCCCGCTCCGCCAACAGCTCATATTCATCTGCTCTAGGAGCTCCCGGTGGGTACAGCAAGCGATCCGCTTGGATTGCATGGAAGCTACCCCGAAGTCGCAAGAATTCGTATTCCAGCTGCTGCCTCCGCTCGTCCGAAGCACACAAATATATATTTACATTTACCTATGTGTATCATAGGTGCATTTTATGTGTATTAATATATATATTTATCTATATATATATAGGAATAATACATAAGATTTTTGAGGGGTTATTTGAAATGGCAAGAATCCTCCTAGCCTATTACAGCTAATTATTTATTATTAGAGCCCAACTGTTAAGTTTTATAAATTTCAACTAAACCAATTTAATTTTAGCCCTTACTAACTTATAAGATTTCAAAAGTCTGGAAAATGAACTTCAAACAAGCACTTCTTTTTTAAAGAGTAACGTTTTCCCCAAGATACAATTATCACAAAAGCGTATCTCAAAATATCGTATTTTCGGGCTCTTACAGAGCTGACATAGTATTTGAGTGAAAACCAGATCAAACTTAAACAATGTACATATCTCATGTGATATACACTACTCTTCCCTCAAAGGAAATTACCATCAGATATATGTTGGTGATCCAAGCTAAATGATTATTGGATTATACACATTAAGAAACGCATTTCAAACTCTCCTGCAGCATAAAGGAAGACATGAACCATAAGGCTTTAGAACTGCGGTTGGAATTTTTGTTTGTATCTATGTGAGGGTTTTAAAACAAAATTTGTCTATGATACTCTGCGTAATGCAATTTTGGATTCAAGTGTGAGTCGATTGGAGAAAGAAACACCTTTGATAAATGATATCATCTGAAATTGGAGTGATCATAGTCGTTATGCAATGAAGTACAATAATTGTGTTCACGAAGGTGAAACACCACCGAAACTGTAGTCCATGATTCCGGTATATAAATTCTATACAATTAGTGTTAGAGAATGTAAGGATATTCCTCATAGATGTCCCAAATGATGGGTTATTCAGGCACAAAAGTCTGGGATTTAATGTGCATTGGAAAATTGTTGATGATACTGAAGAAGAAGTGGATACACACCCTAAGTCCAAGAAATGATGGAGACATGCTAAGTGCAGGATGCAACCAAAGGGCTGTCCAATTGGCGGTATCCCCATCTATATTGATAATGATCTGTTTCATCATCAATGCAACAACGATTATTCAAATGGAGTGGATCATACACACTTTAAAGTTGAACCTACAACTTGTTATCATTTTCAGAAAAGAAGAATGGGTATCAATCAATCAGATCTTAAGAGCAAGAATGATTTTCCTACTCTGTCCTGTCTTCCTTGCCATAAACATGGCATAAAGGACCTCGCTAAGATGGTGGACGGTCTTTGTAAGATCAGCAAGACCTATCCTACAAGCATTGCTGACGTAGAAATTAATGGAACTGCTAAGTTGTATCGACGTTCTAAAATGAAGGACCAAAAAGAGCTTTGCTCTGAGGTATACATCCTCTTCCTTCATTTCCGACAGATTTTTTGCTCTTCCATATATTAGTAGTGTTGTTTGAACCCTTTGTTACATGTTCCGAATCAACATGGCGTTGTGCCGTTCCACGAATTTTGCATCAAATCCTAATCTTTGTCTGTTTGCCATCAATAGATTGTATCTTACTGGACAGGGTCCTACCACTCTATTGGACAACCCCTTTTACTTGAGGTGCATAAGAAGACGTTCATTGTTGTTAAAAATTGAACTGTTCAATGGTGGCAAACCCATTTGTTCTGTTAGTTACAAGTTTCTTTGGACTATATCGCTTGATATAAACCTTATTATATATTGCACCGTGTATAGGTCTCAATGGAATCAAGTGTGAGCCGATTGAAGAAAGAAACACCTTTGACAAATGATATCATCCGAAATTGGAGTGATCATAGTCGCTATGCAATGAAGTACATTAATTGTGTCTATGGAGGTGAAATACCACCGAAGCTAAAGTCCAAGATTCCGGTATATAAATTCTATACAATCGGTCTAAGAGAATATGAGGGTATAGCTCTTGGATGTCTCAAACTATGGCTTATTCAGGCACAAAAGTCTGGGATTTAATGTGCATTGGGAAAATATTGATGATGCTGTAAAAAATTGGATACAAACCCTAAGTCCGAGAAATGGTGGATACATGCTAACCAGGGTGCACCCAAAGGGCGGTCCAATTGGCGGTGTCCCCATCCATATTGATAATGATCAGTTTCATCATCAGAACAACAAGGATTGTTCAAATGGATTGAATCATACACACTTTAAAGTTGAACCTACAACCTGCTATCATTTTCAGAAAAGAAGAATGTGTACTGACCAATCAGATCTTAAGTGCAAGAATGATTTTCCTACTCTGTCTTGTCTTCCTTGCTATAAACTTGGCATAAACGACCTCCCTAAGATGGCAACAGGTTTTTGTAAGATCAGCAAGACCTATCCTACAAGCATTGCTGACGTAGAAATCAATAGAACTGCTAAGTTGTATCGACATTCTAAAATGAAGGACCAATGAGAGATTGGCTCTCAGGTACACTTCCTTTTCCTTCATTTTCGACAGATTTTTTTGCTCTTCCATATTTTAGTAGTGTTGTACGTACACTTCATTACATGTTCAGAACCAATATGGCGTTGTGTCATTTCTTGAATTTTTCATCAAATCCTAATCTTTGTCTGTTTGCCATCAATTGAATGTATCTTACTAGATAGGGTCTTACCATTCTATTAGACAACCCCTTTTACTTGAGGTGTATAAGAGAAGCTCAATGTTGTTAAAAACTTAATAGTTCAATGGCAGGGAACCCATTTGTTCTATTAGCCCCATGTTTCTTTGGATTATATCGCTTGCTCTAAACCATATTATATATTGCAACGGATATTGGTCTCAGTGGGGTGCTAGAGAAGGCCCCTTGCTTGATAAACCAATCTGAAATGTGAAGTATCCAAAGCTACACTATGTGTACAATCAACTGTGTTTACCAAATCACATTGGACACTAACTTTACATGATTTAAGTAGATGAGAGTCATGTTCATCAATATCATCAATGTCACAATCTAGACTCACATCATGTTTACGATGAGCAAGAAGTAGCACATGATCATTTTCTAAACTTTTATATTTTTAATCAAAATTTCAAACTCATTAGTCAAGGTACCATGCATTTTTAAGAGTTTTAAATTTTGATTTCTCTTTTGATATAGCATAATCAAGTCCATCAACCAAGATAACAAGCTCATCATAGGAAGAATATGAATTTTTACCTTGTCCTCCTTAACCATAAGGGAATGACCATCAGATATATATATCTCATGTGATGTACTCTACTCTTCCCTTCAAAGGGAATTACTATTAGATATGTGCCGGTGATCCAGGCTCATTGATTATTGGATTATACATGATGATAAAGGCATTTAAAACTCTCTTGAAGCATAAAGGAAGACATGAACCACAAGGCTTTAGAACTGCAGTTGGAATTTTCTACTTGTATCTATGTGAGGGGTTTTGAAACAAAACCTGTCTATGATACTCTGCGTAATGCAATTTTGGATTCAAGTGTGAGCCGATTGGAGAAAGAAATACTTTAGATAAATTATATCATAAAAAATTGGAGTGATCATAGTCGTTATGCAATGAAGTGCATTAATTGTGTCCAAGGAGGTGAAATACCACCAAAGATGAAGTCCAAGATTCCGGTATATAAATTCAATACAATCGGTGTTAGAGAATGTGAGGGTATTGCTCTTGGCTGTCTCAAACAATGGCTTATTCAGGCACAAAAGTCTAGGATTCAATGTGCATTGGAAAAATGTTGATGATGCTGATCAAGAAGTGGATACACACCCTAAGTGTAAGAAATGGTAGATACATGCAAAGTCCAGGGTGCACCCAAAGGGCGGTCAAATTGGCGGTCTCTCCATCCATATTGAGAATGATCTGTTTCATGAACAGAGCAACAAGGATTGTTGAAATAGAGTGGATCATACACACTTTAATGTTGAGCCTACAACCTTCTATCATTTTAGGAAAAGTAGAATGAGTACTGATCAATCTGATCGTAAGTGCAAGAATGATATTCCTACTCTGTCCTGTCTTCCTTACCATAAACTGGGCATAAACGACCTCCATAAGATGGCGAAAGGTCTTTGTAAGATCAGCAAGACCTATCCTACGAGCATTGCTGACGTAGAAATCAATAGGACTGCTAAGTTGTATCGACATTCTAAAATGAAGGACCAATGAGAGCTTTGCTCTCAGGTATAGTTCCTTTTCCTTCATTTCCAACAGATTTTTAGCTCTTCCTTATTTTAGTAGTGTTGTATGAACCCTTCGTTACATGTTCAGAATCAACATGGCGTTGTGTCGTTTCATGAATTTTGCATCAAATCCTAATTTTTCTTTTTTTTGCCATCAATTGAATGTTTCTTACTAGACAGGGTCCTACCATTCTATCGGACAACCCCTTTTACTTGAGGTGTATAAGAAGAAGCTCAATGTTGTTAAAAATTTAAATGTTCAATTGTAGGGAATCCATTTGTTCTGTTAGCTCCAAGTATCATTGGATTATATCGCTTGCTCTAAACCATATTATATATTTGTAACATCCTGAACTTTCAAATTTATGAAAATTAAAAATTTTGAGAGAAATAAAATTTCGAGAATATTTTCAAACTTTATTGAGGTAATAGTTTGTAAAATTATAATGAAGCGGAGATTTAAAAATATTTTCAAAAGTTTAAAAATCAAAATTTGAGAATTTTGCATAAAAATAAGTTCAAAGAGTTGCTTTACAATATTTTCATTTTTATACATATAATTAGATTTTTCGATTGATAAAGTGTTTAAAACAAATGTCTTATAAAATAAAAGGATTTCAATGATTTGTATATTTTCGGTTGTGGAAAAATTAAACCAATTTGATTTGTTTTGAAAAAGAAAATTTGTCAAATAAAATAATTCAATCTATTGGGAGTTAAAAAAAAATCAAAGCCAGGGACTTTTCTATTCGTTTTCAAAATTCTATTGTCTTCTCTTATTAAAAGATTTGGATTTTGTATTATCATGATTTTCTCTTAATAAATTTTAACTAAGGTGTATTTGGGAAAAATCCCTTTCCTCTCTCTAACTGGTAGACCCCACTTGTCATCCCCTCCTTCTTCCCTACTTTAATCTCCTCTTTCTTTCTGGGCAAACCGACCATGCTGCCTTCTCTTCTTGCCGGTTGTGTCATCTTAAAAATGTAAACCACAATTTTGAGAAAAACACGTCCTAGGAAATCCCTTGTAAATCATCCTCCCAAAATTTCGGATCCTGAGACTCTTTCCTTCGCCTTATAAAATCGCCGAAGGCCGACTTCACAAAACCCTAACCGCACCGGGTCATCGGTCAGCCAAACCCTAGAAAACATTATTTTCATTAAATATAATTTTAAATTGATTCTATTAGTCAACTATATTTTATCTTTACTCTGTTTTTGCCCTAATTTCCCTCGCAGAGCCATCTTTGTCCTCATTTCGTCGATCGGTTAATTCCTAACTGAATCATGTTCAATTATTTTTATAAAGCAAATATTTTATATTGATTATATTCCAAATGAGAAAATTTATTTACGAAAATAATTTTCAAAATGGGTATGTTACTTAATATTTAAATTCCATTTTGATTTTGAAATAAAGCATTTATATATCTAGTTTCGTCGTAAAAACTAAAGTTACATTGATTATCTAATGCAACAAGAAGAAAATCGAATTAATTCTTTAAAATATATTATTTTGGTATTTTTGGCACTAAGCTATTCTTCTACTCTTTTATCTCTCTTTCAGGTGGACCCCACCACCTCTCCCTTCCCTTTCCTTTTCCTCCCTCCCCTGATAGAACCCCTCTCCATCTTTTTTCTTCCTCCTCTAGCGCAGCAAGACAGAGGAACCTTCCTCCTCTCCAATCTTTGGAAACCATCCCAAAATCTTTCATCTTCCTTAATGGGATTGATCCCTAGTATCAAGAAAATTCCCTTGTCCCTGGGATTTCCATCCCTAATCTACACAGCCCCTGTATAAACCCCTCCTCCCGAGCTCTCTCTTCCTTCTTTCGTCTTTCTTCTGCTGCGACCAGGGTAAGGGTCCATTTCAAAAACCCTCCTAGGACATCCTAGATTTCTTCCTCACGTTTCTATTTTGCCTAGGAACTCGTAGATCTGATGTCTGTAGCTCCGGCAATCGAACGCTGAAGTTCGGCCTCCTGATTCTTGGCCGTCTCTATTTCACCTCGTCGCAGCGCTGCCTCGCTACGAATTTCGTCAAACCCTCCGAGGACATCCTTGCTATCTTCGTCATGAATCCACCCCTAGAAAGAGCTCGGAGAATCGTCAACCGAGCGCGATGAATTTGATCGCCGAAGACCTCGCCAGAATCTGCTACTATCTCTGTTCTTCGATTTGATGTTCCTGTACAGGTGAGACATGGATTTTACCCCTCCTCTTGTCTTCACATGTCGCCCCCTTCCTCCCTAGGCCACTCGTGCTGCCTCCCGGGTGCCATCGCCACCTTGCCGAGGAAGCGCCGTCGTGTGTTGCTTCCAAACGCCGCTGCGCGCCGTTTCCAAGCCGGGGAGCTGCACCGCCGTCCTCCACCACCGCCGCTGTCCGCCGCCCGGAGTCAAGCCGCCGCCGCCCCCATCTCTTCTCTCTCTCCCACTCCCTCTCTTTCTTTCTCTCTCTTCCTCCCTCCCTGTTTGCTCTCTGTCTGCGCGTGAGAAGGAAGCCAAGCAGAGCAGCTGCTGCTTTAATTCCCCGATCTGGTCAAACCTTGGTCAAAACATATGAACAGTGTTCCTTCATCTTTTTGTATCTCCAAAACCGTAACTCCGATTCACGTCAAACCAATTTTATTGGTCTTTTTTCAACCTAATCTACCTCCTGTATTTATTTCATAATTTTCCGGATTTTATTTTGCTCCTGTTGATTCGTCTGTGCCTCGATTTGCATGTAGACGTCGCGGAGGAGTCCGGAGGGGAGCTAGTTGCCGGTTGTCAAGGGACGTGCTACCCGGACCCAGGTGCAAGCTAGATTCATATTGATCCCATATGTTTTTCTTTTAAATTTATTATTTATAGACGTTTAACTGTGCATGCTATTTATAATTTTATTTTGATTATTTAATTTTAGCTATTGCCATTTACGTGTTAATCATCTATTAGCACGTATCACCTTTCTTTTGATGCCTAGCATAATTTATATACTGTTATAGCCATCTTTGAATTTAGTTACGCTAGATGCTTACTTGCTTCGATGTGAAATCTAGGTGATCATTATGATGGAAAATCATTTAAAACCATGGTAGAGAGAATCTACTCTTTATCGTGTAATTTTGTTAAACTTTAATTCAACTAAAATCAACGTGGCGTGAGTAGATCCGAGGTGGTGGTTTGATTGGTGGATGTTGGTTTGTGGTATGCCACCTCGGTCGACATAAGGACCGAACTTCGTGGAATATCTGACCGGGCAAAACAGTACAGCCATGGGTGTTAATAATGGTAATACCTTAGTTGCTACCTCGGGAAGTCTAGGGTTTGTTTGTCATGGCAGTGTGAGTGTGGCTCGCTACCACCGTATACTCACCTGGCACAAGAGAGGAACCTCTGGCTTAGTGCAAGACGGCTTGGGGCGAATCCTTAGTGAGGCATTCTTGACCCTAGATGGAACGGGGATAGCGGTTTCGTCTCACTCTCGGGTGAGTCCCATGGGTAAAGTGTACACACTCTGCAGAGTTAAAACTATTATGATAGCCGTGCTCACGGTTAAGAGCGGGCTTAGGCTGCTCCACTTGTTAGTCTCACCTTTTAATAATTAAATTGTTGTAGAAAGGTAGGGCAGGGATTGCCTGGCAGCGAGTGCCAGGCAGCGATTGCCATGCAATGCATTACAGGGAGTGTATTGCAAGGGTTTCGTGTAGAGTTGACAGCGAGTGTCATCTCGGTCTATGCTGAAACGGCATAATATTACAGTGTTGAGAAAACATGAGTAAAGAAATGAATTTAAAATTGTTTTACACTATTACTTTAAAACTGATAGGATTGTTTAAAAGTGCTCTTTATGCAAATAAACTAGATCCATTACTTTGATACCTTGCATTTAATTACATAAGGATATACATGCTTGCTGGGTATGGTTTATCCATACTCATTAGTTGTTTGTCAGATCTGTGCGCAGGTGACGACTCTGCTACGTAAGTGGTTTACGAGGCAGAGTACGACGATGGAGTTTTTCAGCTACTAGAGGCGTACCCCCGGTCAGATGCCTGTGGTAGTTTGATGGGTTTCAGCCGACACACGTTTTTATCTTCCGCACTCTAATGTTTAAATTATTCATAATATAAGTGGCATTCAGCCCATGTATGTTATTAGTTACTTTCTTTATTAATAAAGATGTGTTTGATGGCAATCCTGTTCAACCTGTGTGTACTAGCATATGATCCTTGGGACTAGTACTGTAAACACAGAGGGGTCGGCTTTGCTGAGCCGGGTCCTGACAATATTGCAACGTATATAGGTCTTAGTGGGGTGCTAAAGAAGATCCCTTTCTTGGTAAACCAATTAGTAATGTGAGGTGTCCAAAGCTACACTATGTGCATAATCAATTGTGTTTACCAAATATCATTCGACACTAACTTTACATGATTCAAGTAGATAAGAGTCATGTTCATCAAGATCAACAATATCACAATCTAGACTCACATCATGTTTAGCATTGATGTTACATTGAGCAAGAAAGTAACCCATGACCATTTTTAAAAATTTTGTATTTTTTAATCAAAGTTTCAAACTCATTAGTTATGGTAACATGCATTTTTTGAACAGTTTTAAACATTGATTACTCTTTTGGTAGAGCATAATTAAGATCACCATCCAAGATAACAAGCTCATCATAGAAAGATACGAATTTGTTTCCTTGTCTTCCTTAACCATAAAGAAATTAACATCAAATATGTATATCTCACGTGATGTACACTACTCTTCCCTTCAAAGGAAATTACTATGAGCATGTGATGTACACTACTGTTCCCTTTAAAGGGAATTACTATCGGATATGTGCTAGTGATCCAGGCTCAATGATTATTGGATTATACACATTGAGAAAGGCATTTAAAACTCTCCTGCAGTATAAAGGAAGACATGAACCACAAGGCTTTAGAACTGCAGTTAGAATTTTCTGCTTATATCTATGTGAGGGTTTTAAAAAAAAACCTATCTTTGATACTCTGCGTAATGCAATTTTGGATTCATGTGTGAGCCGATTGGAGAAAGAAACACATTTGATAAATGATATCATCAGAAATTGGAGTGATCATAGTCGTTATGCAATGAAGTACATTAATTGTGTCCAAGGAGGTGAAACACCACCGAAGCTGAAGTCCATGATTCCGGTGTATAAATTCTATACAATCGGTGTTAGAGAATATAAGGGTATTGCTTTTGGATGTGTCAAACGATGGCTTATTCAGGCACAAAAGTTTGAGATTTAATGTGCATTGGGAAAATGTTGACGATGTTGATCAAGAAGTGCATACATGCACTGAGTCCAAGAAATGGTGGATACATGCTAAGTCCAGGGTACACCCAAATGGTGGTCCAATTGGTTGTGTCCTCATCCATATTTATTGATTAACACACGGGCGGCCCGATCTTCCGGTGAGGGGATAACTTCGATTTGGCGGAGTATGACTTTAACGATCCGGCTACGAACCACGCAAGAATAAGCGCCCGTAATCGCTAAACCACACTCCTGATCGTTATCAACCGTGCCAAGACACGGATGACCTGACCACGAAGGTCTATTCTTGCAAGCAATCGAAGAACTAGCAAGAACAAGGATGAAGCACACACATAGGTTGAGGTTTTGAACTTGTTTACTGCTGCTCTAGCCGAGTCAGGAGAACAAGGATATAGTTCCACACATGGGGCAACTAATCTAAACAAAGCCTAAGCAAAAGAGAGGGAGCTTGTCCACTATATATAGTCATGAGATGGCTGCTAGGAGGTGGCCTCACGCCACTTTAGTTACATGGGAACTCAGCCCAACATTGATGGTGGCGCAGCACTCGAAGAGGCCGACATACCTGGACGTTTTTGCTTGCTGTTGTTGACTCGCTTGGAATTTTAATATGAGGCTGGATCCGTTGGAAAGAGGACGAAATTTCCTTTCCATCAAGTGCTCACACGCCCCAAACGGAGTCCGTTTACATTCTCTATGTCCGTTTGAATTCAGACCAGTCTTTGGAGGCCGATCTGAACCCTTTTGTGTTCTCACCTAGCCTCTTTGTGTTCACACTCTCCATGTTGATTGTGCTGCACGAATTTAGAGTGCTCCTTTGCATGTTCATTGCTTGGTCATGCTTGTCATAGGTCGGCATAGCTTGATCGAACATAGAATAGCTCGGCGTCGCTTGATATAGCTCGGTGTAGCTTGATGTCGGTTGACGTTGCTTGTTGTAACCGGGTTGAAGCACAGATCCTTGTTGCTCCATACCATGGTTCCTAAGTACGAGCAGATCATTAGGCAGTGACCTATCCTCTATGTTATAATGAGATAATCCGAGGAACGAATTCAGCTGTTGTTTTAGTTCTCTAGCTCGTGCCCTTGTAATAGGTCCTTCTTTAGGATACAGTGGTGGAGTTATGTGCATATCCGACGTGGTGATGTCCTCATCATCCTCCCCTTCTTGCATTTGAGTTGTCCTCGACTCAAAGTCATTGTTCTCACCGAGGAATGGCTTCAAATCTGAAATGTTAAAGGTGGGGCTAACCCCAAATTCTGCAGGCAACTCAAGTTTATATGCATTATCATTAATTCGTTCTAGCACTTTGAAAGGACCATCGGCTCTAGGCATCAATTTGGACCTTCGCAATTCAGGAAATCTTTCTTTCCGTAAATGCAACCAAACAAAATCACCAGGTTCAAAAGTTAATTCCTTTCTACCATTGTTACCAACAAGCCTATATTTTTCAGTCATCCGTTCAATGTTTTCTTTTGTGGTTTCATATAACTTAAGAACAAACTCAGCACGCTTCTTAGCATCAAAATTTACCTTTTCCGAAGATGGTAAAGGCAACAAATCAATTGGAGCATGAGGATTAAAGCCATATACAACCTGGAAAGGGGTCATCTTGGTGGTTGAGTGCAACGATCGGTTGTAAGCGAATTCCACATGTGGAAGGCACTCTTCCCACATCTTCAAATTCTTCTTGAGGATAGCTCGCAGCATGGTTGACAGGGTCCTGTTCACCACTTTAGTTTGGCCATCAGTTTGTGGGTGACACGTTGTTGAGAACAGCAACTTTGTGCCCAGCTTGTTCCATAAGGTTCTCCAAAAGTGACTTAAGAACTTTGCATCACGATCTGAAACAATAGTTGAAGGCATGCCATGCAAACGAACAATCTCTTTAAAAAATAGATCAGCAATATGAGTAGCATCATCGCTTTTGTGGCATGGAATAAAATGTGCCATTTTGGAGAATCTATCCACAACAACAAAAACACTATCCCTCCCCTTCTTTGTCCTTGGCAATCCTAAAACAAAGTCCATAGATATATCCTCCCACGGAACGCTAGGAACAGGAAGAGGCATGTACAAACCGTGTGGGTTTAGTCGAGACTTAGCTTTTTAGCATGTAGTGCAGCGTGCAACAAAGCGATCAACGTCACGTCTCATCTTCGGCCAAAAGAAGTGTTCAGCTAGAATGTCCTCCGTCTTTTTGGCTCCAAAGTGTCCCATCAACCCTCCTCCATGGGCTTCATGTAGCAACAAAAGTCGAACAGAGCTAGCTGGAATGCATACCTTGTTAGCTCTAAACAAGAAGCCATCATTCTTCACAAATTTATTCCAACTTTTCCCATCTTTACAATTCAGCAAGATTTCCTTGAATTCATTGTCTTGAGCATACAGATCCTTTATAGCTTCTAATCCAAAAATCCTACAGTCAAGTTGTGACATCATTGCATATCTTCGAGACAAAGCATCAGCAATCACATTATCCTTTCCTTTCTTATGTTTAATGACATAAGGAAAAGATTCAATAAATTCTACCCACTTAGCATGTCTACGGTTCAGCTTATTTTGGCTTCGAATGTGCTTAAGTGATTCATGATCAGAATGTATAACAAATTCTTTGGGCCATAAATAATGTTGCCATGTTTCTAAAGAACGTACAAGAGCGTACAATTCCTTATCATACGTCGAGTAATTAAGAACAGGTCCACTCAATTTTTCGCTGAAGTAGGCAACAGGTTTACCTTCCTGTATCAATACACCTCCAATTCCAACACCACTAGCATCACATTCAAGTTCAAAGGTCTTACCAAAATCTGGGAGTTGAAGTAATGGTGCATTTGTGAGCTTTTCTTTCAAAAGATTGAAGGCATCTTCTTGTGCTTGCCCCCAATGAAAAGGAACACCTTTCTTTGTTAGCTCATTCAAAGGTGCAGCGATTGTGCTGAAATCCTTCACAAAGCGACGGTAGAATCTAGCAAGCCCATGGAAGCTCCGTACTTGTGTGATCGTGTTAGGAGTTGGCCAACTCTTGATGGCGTCAATCTTGGCTTCATCAACTTCAATTCCCTGTGGTGTCACAACATAACCAAGAAAAGAGACTCGTTCGGTGCAAAAGGTGCACTTCTCGAGGTTACCAAACAAACGTGCATCTCTTAAAGCATTAAAGACAGCACTCAAATGTTCATGATGTTCGGAAAGCGACTTGCTATAGATCAAGATATCATCAAAGTAGACCACCACAAATTTTCCAATGAAAGGGCGTAAAACTTCATTCATCAATCGCATGAATGTACTAGGTGCATTAGTTAAACCAAATGGCATCACTAACCACTCGTACAATCCAAACTTAGTCTTAAACGCAGTTTTCCATTCATCTCCAAGTTTCATTCGAATTTGGTGGTAACCACTTCTCAAGTCAACTTTAGAAAACACAGTAGAGCCACTTAACTCATCTAGCATATCATCCAACCTAGGAATAGGGTGACGATATCTAACAGTGATATTATTGATAGCTCTACAATCCACACACATACGCCATGATCCATCTTTCTTAGGTACTAACAGAACAGGAACAGCACAAGGACTAAGACTTTCACGTACATACCCTTTGTCAAGCAAGTCTTGCACCTGGCGTTGAATCTCCTTAGTCTCCTCTGGGTTGGTCCTATATGCAGCTCGGTTTGGCAATGTGGCTCCTGGAATCAAGTCAATTTGATGTTCAATTCCTCTAATTGGTGGCAGCCCTGGGGGTACCTTAGTTGGAAACACATCCTCATATTGCTGCAAAAGGTTAGCAATAGCAGTAGGCAAAGAAGTTGGTATATTCTCCAATGAAAACAGGGTCTCTTTGCAAATCAAAGCATAGCATTCAACATTATTTTCTTTCATGTCATTCAAATCGGATTTCGTAGCTAGCATGACAGCACCTTTTAACTTAATTTCAGCTTTCTTAGAATTAAATTCTTTCTTCTTTGGTTGTGCTAACTCCTTGCCTACAATCTGATTTCGCTTTTTGCTCTCTCCTTCTCTCTTTCAGCTCTCTCCAAGTCATCTTTTAGAATTGCAGCAGGGGTCATAGGAAGCAAAATAATTTTCTTTCCTTTATGCATGAGAGTGTATTGATTAGTTCTACCATGATGGGAAACATCTTTATCATATTGCCAAGGTCTACCCAATAGCAAAGAGCATGCTTGCATAGGTACAACATCGCAATCAGCATAATCATGATATGATCCAAGCGAAAAGTGCAATCTCACCATTTTTGTTACCTTTATCTTTCCACTGGAATTGAACCATTGAATGTAGTAGGGATGTGGGTGTTGTGTTGTGGTCAAACCAAGCTTTTCAACCATGTCAATGCTAGCAAGATTGTTGCAACTCCCTCCATCAATGATGACTCGTACAGAGCGCTCTTTGATGACAAATTTTGTTTGAAACAAGTTGTGGCGCTGATTTTGTTCAGCACTCTCCATTTGAGCGCTAAGTACACGCTGAACAATGATGCTCATGTACTTGTCTGAAATTTCAGCACCCAAATGCTGCTCCTCATTTTCATTCTCATCATTCTCACCTACAGTGTTAGTTGCAGCTAAAGCAAGATCTTCTTCAATATCACTAGCAGAGGTATACTCACCATCTTCCCTCACAATTAGAGCACGCTGGCTTGGACAATCTCGCATCATGTGTCCAAATCCTTTGCATCGATGGCATTGCACATCGCGAGTGTGTCCCGTGGATGCAACTGAAGAAGCACTCTTTGTAGGAGTTTGCACCGTGGCTGATTTTGTTTCGGAAACAGCTGAAGGAGTGGAAGTAGAGCCAGTAGGGCGCCCACGGTTGGAGTGCGGAGGCATACGACCAGAAATGGTGGATGGAGTCTTTGCTTGCACTTGGCTCGGTCGTGATGAAAAGGAGGCTCCAAAATTCCCTCTCGTCTTGGCATGTCGACCCTGTACTTCCCTTTCAGCTTTACAAGTAAGATGAAACAAACGAGTGACAGAGTTGTATTCTTTACAATTAAGTATGTCCTGAATTTCACGATTAAGCCCACCTAGAAATCTAGCCATCTTAGCATCTTCATTCTCTTCTAAACCACACCGCAACTCTTCAATTTGCATTTCTTGATAATACTCTTCTACAGATTTGGTTCCTTGGTTTAAACGTTGCAATTTGTTGAGCAAGTCACGAGCATAGTAAGAAGGAACAAACCTAGCTCTCATCATTCTTTTCAGAGCATTCCATGTTCGAGGTATGTTATCACGATTTCTACAAGCCTCACTCCACCAAATGGAAGCAAAAGCAGTGAACTCACTACTAGCAGCCCTAACTTTTCTATCCTCCGGAAAGTCATAGCATGAAAACTTTTGTTCTACTGCTAATTCCCAATCAAGATAAGCATCAGGGTCATACTTTCCAGCAAATGGAGGCATTGTAAATTTAATCTTTCCCAAAGGATCATCACGTACCTCGCGAGGTTCTCGCTGGTTTCTACCCATACCTTGCCGATTTCGTCGAAGTCGTCGATGATCACGATCATTGTTGGAGTTAAAGCCATCATCATCTTCAGTATCAGCAACGTAGTCGTTCTCTTCTTCATCTTCTGCCCTAGCACGGGCATATCGTCGTGGTTGGCGTCCAAGTGCGCCATCTTGATCTCGTTCATGGTTGGCCATATCTTCAACAAGTGGTGGTTGTCTTCCCTCAAGGCGATCAACTCGGTCATGGAGGGCAGCCAGGTTGTGGTTGATGTCACCCAAGGCTTCATCATGGTTGGTAGCATGTGCGTTGAGCAAACGATTGAAGTGTTGTAGAAGCCGTCTTGAGCGAGGTGTGAGATTTTCTTCTTGGTTTTCCTCGTTGCTTCCTTCTTCATCTGCCATGGTTAGTAATAACAGGAAAATACACAAAGATATGTAGTTTCCTATCCACTACTAATTGGTGAAATTGATCAGGTCACTCACTTCCAAGCTCTTACCAAGTTCTTACCAATTCTTAAAAATGCTGCAAAGGGTGCAACCGGCGGCTGGTTCGTGATAAACTGATTTCAAGAGTGAGTAAAGCGATTGCAAGACTATCACCTGTGAGGTTAGTAGAAAGTGGAGCTTGGACAGGCTATGTATATAGTAGCAAAGGATGTCAATCAGTTAATCTCAGATTTGCACAAATTGAATAACTGTTCAAAACTAGCACTTAGCCTATGTTGCTGATCAAACAAGGATGGAAAATAGGCTAAAGCGAGTATATGGATATGGATACAAGTGGTAAACACAGCACAATTCAAGGATATGTAATTTGTAATAGGAAGAGACAATATTGATCCAACTTTGTAAATTGCTGTTTGCTGTCCACTTGACAGCAGATTGGTATTTTGACCGTAACTTTTTATCCGGTGCCTCTTTTTCTATGATTTGTTTTTCTCTTCTTCCTCACGTCCTTTCCAACAACTTTTATTTTGGGCCAACTTTCTGAAAAGCAACCGAAAAATTCGCACAAAATTCACAAGTGTGCTCAGTTGCAGATTTCAGAACAGCAACTAGGTCTGAATCAAACTTTCATAACTTCTTGCTGCCTTCATGTATGAACTTGAAATTTGGCAGAAAGATAGAGCAACAAGTCGTGGATCTGCTCCTTTTAGTTTCACTCAAAACGGATAAGGCAATTGGGATTTATGGCGATTTTGGTGGCGACTGCACAAATGGAAACTTTCTGCCCGAAATTGCTATTTTTATTTTTGAGGTATATGAAGGGACTTTGACGTGGAGAGATGAACAGGGAGATGAACAATGGGATGAACAGCAACAAGACAATACTAGAATGAACACAAACTCAATTTAGCAAACTAAAATTAAGCGATTAAAAGGCACAACGGGGTTTGGACAGCAGAACAATCTTTTTGTGAGGCAAATTTTCTGGACTCTAGGAAGAACACGATGAAACAACTAAACAAGATAGAAGAACTCACCGGTAAACCATCGCTTTGATACCAAATGATTAACACACGGGCGGCCCGATCTTCCGGTGAGGGGATAACTTCGATTTGGCGGAGTATGACTTTGACGATCCGGCTACGAACCACGCAAGGATAAGCGCCCGCAATCGCTAAACCACACTCCTGATCGTTATCAACCGTGCCAAGACACGGATGACCTGACCACGAAGGTCTATTCTTGCAAGCAATCGAAGAACTAGAAAGAACAAGGATGAAGCACACACATATGTTGAGGTTTTGAACTTGTTTACTGCTGCTCTAGCCGAGTCAGGAGAACAAGGATATAGTTCTACACATGGGGCAACTAATCTAAACAAAGTCTAAGCAAAAGAGAGGGAGCTTGTCCACTATATATAGTCATGAGATGGCTGCTAGGAGGTGGCCTCACGCCACTTTAGTTACATGGGAACTCAGCCCAACATTGATGGTGGCGCAGCACTCGAAGAGGCCGACATAGCTGGACGTTTTTGCTTGCTATTGTTGACTCGCTTGGAATTTTAATATGAGGCTGGATCCGTTGGAAAGAGGACGAAATTTTCTTTCCATCAAGTGCTCACACGCCCCAAACGGAGTCCGTTTGCATTCTCTATGTCCGTTTGAATTCAGACCAGTCTTTGGAGGCCGATCTAAACCCTTTTGTGTTCTCACCTAGCCTCTTTGTGTTCACACTCTCCATGTTGATTGTGCTGCACGAATTTAGAGTGCTCCTTTGCATGTTCATTGCTTGGTCATGCTTGGCATAGGTCGGCATAGCTTGATCGAACATAGAATAGCTCGGCGTCGCTTGATATAGCTCGGTGTAGCTTGATGTAGGTTGACGTTGCTTGTTGTAACCGGGTTGAAGCACAGATCCTTGTTGCTCCATACCATGGTTCCTAAGTACGAGCAGATCATTAGGCAGCGACCTATCCTCTAAGTTATAATGAGATAATCCGAGGAACGAATTCACCTGTTGTTTTAGTTCTCTAGCTCGTGCCCTTGTAATAGGTCCTTCTTTAGGATACAGTGGTGGGGTTATGTGCATATCCGACGTGGTGATGTCCTCATCATTTATAATGATCAGTTTCGTCATTCGAGCAACACGGATTGTTCAAATGGAGTGGATCATACACATTTTAAAGTTGAACTTACAATATGCTATCATTTTCAGAAAAGAAGAATGAGTACTGATCAATCAGATCTTAAGTACAAAAATGATGTAAGATCAGCAAGACCTATCTGACAAACATTGCTGATGTAGAAATCAATGGGACTGCTAAGATGTATCGACATTCTAAAATGTAGGACCAAACAGAGTTTTGCGCTGAGGTATACTTCTTCTTCCTTCATTTTCGGCAGATTTTGGCTCTTCCATATTTTAGTAGTGTTGTATGAATCCATAGTTACATGTTCAGAATCAACATGGCGTTGTGTCGTTCCATGAATTTTGCATCAAATCCTAATCATGGTCTGTTTGCCATCAATTGAATATATCTTACTGGGCATGGTCCTACCATTCTATCAGACAAACCCCTTTTACTAGAAGTGTATAAGAAAAAGCTTAATGTTGTTAAAAATTCCTCTGTTCAATGATAGGGAACCCATTTGTTCTGTCAGCTCCATGTTTCTTTGGATTACATCACTCGCTCTAAACCTTATTATATATTGCACCGTATATAGGTTTCAGTGGGGTGCTAGAGAAGGTCCCTTCCTTGATAAACCAATTAGGAATGTGAAGCTCAGACCTATGCAAACATTGCTCCATAGTCATTGCACTGTGGTGGTGGACACATAATTCCAAGCCGCCTTATGGAGCTTGCTGTTGTTAAGGTTAGTATCTGGCATGCTCCTTAATAAACATGACTGTCATGAACGTTGACACATTGACACTCTTCTTCTCCTTACTGACATAATTTATGCCTAAAATGCAGAGAGAGCTTAACAATTGGCCAAGACCAGATGCTAAATGGAATCAACATTTACATTTTCTAGCAAGACACAACAGATTTTTTAGAAGAATTTTCACTTGGTGGAACCGTTTCAGCATCTATACCCTGAATAGAATCAAGCTTTACTGGAAACAAACATTTGTGTGTTGTGACATACTCAAAATTTTGAATTCAAAATTTAAATTTCAAATTTCAATCTCAAGTAATTTCTGAAATTTCCAAATTTTTCTAAATTTTCCTTCTTTATTTTCTTTTCTCTTTCTTTCTTTTCCTTGGTCGTGCTCTTCCTTCCTCTGTAGATTTTTTTATGGAAATCTTGGTAGCGTGACGCTACACCTAGCCCCGCTGTGACTAAGTTCCGTACACCTAATTTGCGAGCACAATTTTGGTCACTTGTAGGCAACCGCGACTGATGCTCGCGTCTAGTGGTGTCTAAAAAGGTAAAGAATATTGGGGTATGTGGGATTTGAACCCAGGACCTCACTCCTCCTCGTGATCCACGCCTCACCTAGCTAGCCAACCCATCCACGCGTGCTCTCTGATGAGATAAGACAAGCTTTCCTTTTAACAATTCGAAAAATGGGCCTCTAACAGCCGTTCGTAATACGAACCCCTTCTAAAGCCCCCTCTAGAAGCGGTTCATAATACGAACCCCTTCTGTTGCTTGGGCTTTAGAAGGGGTTCGTGTTCCCAACCGCTGCTAGAGGTGCAGGGGTTTTAGAAAGGGTTCGTGACACGAACCCCTTCTATTGCTTGGACTTTAGAAGGGGTTCGTAGTACGAACCGCTTCTAGAGGGGGTTTTCTGACTTGAGCTATTGAACTGCTTGTGTTGCAACTATTAGAAGCGATGCGTATTAAACCGCTTGTGATGTACCGCTTGTGATGCCCTGTTTTCTAGTAGTGTACGGTGCTTGTCGTGCCGGGATATCAACGCCGTCGTGGCAAAGTGACTACGGAGGCTGCTGACTGCTGTCTCTGCCCTCTAATCTTCTTAATTGTGCGTGTAAAAAGGACACATACACATATATTTGTGCGTGTGATCCATGTGAGGGTGCCGCGGTCGGTGCATGCGCTTCAGGCTTTCTATGCTAGTATGTTCATTACAACTTATTTGTTTATATTTATCTACTTATTTGTTTCTCTCCTGTTATAAAAATGCAGATGTCCATTCTTTTTTGTTTTGAAGGTGCATCGTAGAGTTTTAAAAAAAAGTTAAACAAAATATGCCGGACTTTCTAAGCTGCTTCAAGAATCTCTTAAAATATACCTTATCAGTAAATAATCACATCAATAAAACAGATCAGACGAAAAAAATAACCCAAAAAACTAGCTGACATCTGACATGCCATCCAGCGTAGCCTTTGGCAAGGTGTTTCGAATTTCATTTTACCTAAAAAAGCAGGTGCCACCGGTAGCGGTTTTTCACGGCTTCTGACAAAAACCGTAGGAAAAAAAAAACTAAAGTTGACAAAAACCGTAGGCAAATTTCGATCACAAACGAATTTTAACTTGCCAACACAAAATTTGGCTTGCTAAATTGAAATAATGCATTTACAACGCAGCGCTGGGGCGACGCTGTGCACATGCATGCAGCGTGGGACCAGCACGCAGCTGAAGACATGCAATGGGCTGCTCACCTTCGTTGCATCGGTGCAGCCCAGCAGCACATGCAAGGTGCAGCGGTACAAAAAATTACATGGAACACATTACAAATAAAATAACATGCTACATATTAAAAAAGAGATAACATGGTACACATTACTATATAAAATACATGATAGACATTCACGTTTGGCACACAAATACAATTACAATGGCCTACACTCAAAAAGAAATTACATGATACACATTACAATGTATGTAAATTGCATGATAAATATTTGCATTTGGTTCACATGGACAATTATAAATTACAAATATACTCGGTGCCTTCATCGACGAGATATGGATGTCCTAGCCTCTGGATCTGCAGAACTTTGAGTTCAATAACACACTTCCGAATAGTCCATATCATTGCGTATACGACGGGTCCTTCGGCGGCCGACCTTCTGCTTCAACTTATGCAGGTCTGTTACCCATCGATAGTCAGCAGGTGGTGCTTCCGTGAATGACCCATTGACTTGGTACCTGTACACCTCATGATTCCATGTGTTGAAAACACTTCGTTTGAGGTAATACGCAAAGATGAACGGACGATATGATTGTTATGTCTCGGTGGCAACGATAATCACATGGGAGCACGGCAGGTGCAGTAGCCTTGGCTTCTGGCATGAGTACTCATATTCACTGGCTCGAAGTATGCACAAATGGGATCTCCTCTCTTGGTGGGCACCTCTAAGGCCGCGGTCACCGCGTGCACATGGTATTTTCGCTCTACACCACTCTTCAGGGTGACACGGTGCATATGTGCCTTTCTATTTTTTTTTGCCATGTACGCAGTTATAATTGCCGAATAGTACAGTCAATTGTCCGACATACACGCAGTCGACTTCCTATATTGATCAATAAAATATTGATCAAGTAGTAGACCTGATCATGCCTCTGGCCGAGCGAGCCGGGCGAGCTTGGAAAAGCTGGCGCTTGATTCGAAGCTTCGGCCAAAAGGCCGAAACTCGACTTTATACTGATTTTTTATTATTTCTGCAGGCCCGAACCTGGCCCGAAAAAATCAGGTTGGGTCCGGGCCCGGTCACCGGGGCGGGCTGCCCATGATCAGGTCTATCAAGCAGGACACTTTTGACTATACCCACCAAACGAAGATATCTCGTGTCTTTCATGACCCAATTATATACCTCCGCTAAGTTCGTGGTCATTGTTCTGTACCTTATACCACCGTTGTCATGTAGCTGAGCCCATTTTTCCAAGGGCTCGTGGCGTATCCAGTCGGTGAAACTCCCTATGGCTATCCCTGGTGGGGTCATCTCCTAGCGCATAGTGGACCATAGGATTCTTCGACGAACTAGCTGTATCCCTAGGTTGTGCAATATGCTTCTTTGTTGTCTCATCAAGTGTTTTCCAAAGTGTCTTGAACTTGGCTCGCTGGTTCTGTTTGCATAGCCTCTTAAACATGTTTGTCAGTTCCTTGTTCTTGAACTGACGGTAAAAATTCGCACCCATGTGCATGCACCACCTACTCTTCACGTCCGGCCACTTTACTGCACCAACAACGTATGACCCTTGTTGCATGTCCACGAGCGCCTTTAGCAGTCCAGCATGTCAGTCATGTATGACACACACATTTGGCCGATCCTATACCACTGTAGGCTTCACTCTTTTGAGGAACCAATACCAGCTCTCCATGTTTCCCCCTCCACAAAGGCCAACGCGACTGGTAGAACATGACTGTTCGCGTCCACAGCCATTGCAGTCAATATCTGCCATTTGTATTTGCCAGTGAGTAAATTGCTGTCAATGCAAATGACCGGTCGGTAGTGTCGAAAGGCATTTATGCACGCACCAAGCCCGAATAATTCCCTCTAGAGCACCCACTTACCCACGTATACACCGTCTGGGGGTACTCCGCAATGTCGAAATATGTATCAGGTTCCTATGTGCTATTGCCCTCCACAAGTATGGAATATTCTCGTACAGTGCCTCGTATGTCCCGAACCTTATCTCCAATGCTTTTCTCTTTGCCCTCAATGCCTTCGCATAACTAATCTTGTATTGAAATCTTTCCTCCACAACTCTAATAATAAATCGGGCCTGCAGGTGCAGGTTGTCCACAATCTGACCATACAACATATTTGCCGCCTAGGTGAACGATAGATTTCAGTGCTCTTGCTCCGGTTGCTATAGTTCACAGTTATGCTTCTTTACTATAGAGCATTTCCAGTAATCCTTCTACTTCCCCTTGTATGCATGCAGCCGCCATGGGCACGAACCTATGACACACTTCACATCGTATTTGTTCTTGCTTGACTTCACTACCTTGAATTGTCGTCAAAGAAACATTGTCCAGTACTTCACAGCATCCATAATAGCTTCCTTATCTTTATATATGGCTCTTTCCGTGACCGCGTTCTCATGATACTCCCATGCATCACGTCTCCCTTCATTCATTGCTAAGTCTTCAAAATTATAGGTACTCCACGCATCGGGGACAGGCACATCGGGAGTATTGTCCTCTTCGTCTGATTGTTCACCCTCTGGGACTTCATCGTCTTCACGGTCCTCCACCTCCATCATCCCAACTATGTTCTCCACCTCCTCGCCTTCATCAGCCATCCCCTCACCTCCACGCCTGTCTCCTCGTCACCGCCAACCTCACCTCCCCCCTGGCCCTCAATCTCCCCGCCGCCTCCTATACCGCATGTTTCCAAGTTTCTCTCCCCCTCCTCTATTAGACCTACCTTGTCATCACACACTTTCGGCACAGTTGGAGTTAATTGGTAGCATTGTACCAGTAACGTGAGAGGCCAACCAAGTTCTAAAGCAAATCCAACTTAGCTCCTCCATGTCGATGTTGCATTTATAGGAACTAACTCTCCAAAAAAAACCTTCTTGCACATGATTTACGACGGCTCTAACCCGCAACCAACAAGTCTGGGCATCCAAATTGAGCAACCGAAACATCCATTCTATTAACCCCCAGTATATCCTATCGCTCGGTCTTGATATGCCCTGGTGACCAAGGAAAATCCAGATAAATCCACTCCATCTGACCCCTGTGCTATCTCCCCGTCTCCATAAAATATTTTAAAATACACTTTTTCCGACATGTTGCCTACAACATCCAACCAAAAAAAATTAGTTTTTCCTTCTATTGTTAACATATTATATGTCATAAATTAACTACTCATATTTTTCCCATACGACATTACTTCTATAAATTTTTGAATTTTTTTCTTAACCGTCATAACTGGCAATCTGCATGATATATCGTACTTCGTTTAATTTCTACATTGTATTTATTAAAATTTTACTCGTATTATGGTTATCCTACCATGTTTACACATATGACTGTCCTACCATGTTTTATAATAATACATAAATTTCACTACAAAGTATTCATACTACATTACATTTCTATGCATTCTATAATACATTGTTTGTGGGAAAAAAATTCCGGACTTGCCTCCGCAAAAATGTCAGATCTGCTTTCTTCATTTCTTCCTTTCCTCTCTTTTTTCCCACTTCTCTCTTTTCTTTCCTCTTCTCTTCTTCCCCTGCTGGCTCTCGGTCTCAGTCTTGCTCGCTCGCTCGCTCGCTCGGTGAGTGTGGCTCGGTGAGAATGAGGGGAAGGGGGGCGAAGGGTATAAATGGGCACCTATCGCCCTATAACGGGCGATCGCCCCGTAATTGGGCGATATGTGGCCCCTACCACAAACGGCTCCGTCCGGCCTAATGGCTACTTCACGGGTCGCTATCTGCCTAGTGCTCATACTAACCTATCGCCCGGAACTGAGACGATCGCCCAGGAAAGGGGCGATCGGTGGCTATTTTGCAAATTAAATTTTCCTACGAGTATTTCTGAAAAATATTAAAATAAATATTAAATAAAAAGATTATGCATGCAGTGTGGGGCCAGCACGAAGCTGGAGACATGCAATGGGCTGCTCACTTTTGTTGCGTCGGTGCAGCCCAGCAGCACATGCAACATGCAACGGTGCTAAAACATGCGTGGGTCCAACTGTCCAAGCAGGAGAGAAGCATGCCAATGTTTTTCTTTTTTATTTTTCTTTTTTATTTTCATATCTATTTCATCTTAGTTCAAATTGCACAAAAGAAAATTCTAAATTCTCCAAAATCATTTTCTACCTCTAAATTTTTTAAAATTATTTTTATTTTGTGGTATTTTTAAGTAATATGATATTTTTCTTTTTGGCAACAAACCAAACAACACCACACCATGCACTTAACAAACTTTAGCTACATCACTTTGCAACAAACCAAATAATAGCCATTAATATTTTCTCAAAATTTGTTCATGCAGTGGCTTCAATCCAAAGACAACAAGTTTACCAATTATTTGGTTGAGCCCTGCATTGGTCATGACCAAATTATTGGCGGGGCTAGTGAGAACAAAAAATCAAACATGCTATAAAGGCCCATCTTGTATTGCCTATTTAGATCCTTGGGCAGAATTGTCAGGTATTTTTAGCTTCTAATTTCAATAGCTAAATCCTAAACAGGCCCACACTCTAATTCAGCGAAAAGGAACAGGGAGTTCACTTGAAGCAAAAATACTTTCTTTCCCACGAACGAGTTTTTGCAAATGAGAATTTGTGGGGTCGCTCCTTTCCCACCACTTGATCTGCACTAGTCCCTAAATCGGTACGCTAGTGCATACTATTTACATAGCCAGATCATTTCATACAAGCGGATGTCTTATAATTAAATTAAGTACATATATTAAACCCAAAGGCTATTAAGTATTACAACACACACATTGGCCCAAATAGTTCAAGAACCATAATATCAGAGTGCAATGATAATAAAAAAGAACATAACTTCTTCGGCCGGCTATGCCCTAACAATGACTGGGGGTCGCCCTAAGCCTTGAGCCTCATCCTGATCGTCAGCATACTCCTAGGCTCCGTCTTCATGACAGATGTAGGGGTCTTGCTCATACTTATCATCTAAAAGATTGAGTGTATGTGAGGTCAGTGCGCAATGAAACCACACTGGCAAGTTACACCCAACCTAGTGTATATAGTCATAGAGGTTCCAAAGGAGAGGTTGGGGTTTGTTTATTTGCAGAAAGAAGGTTTTATAAACAAAAATCTATGGCATAGCAATTTTAACCCAAAGTTCTACTCAATGATTCAAGTTTTAATTTCCCAATCCATATCACAATCCCAACCTAGTCTTCCTCCAAACTCCTGCCACCATCTCTCGCATGTGGCGCACCCGTTGTGGATCTTATGCCCACGAAGTGTCCGTTCTTCCCTAGCCGGGTTGTCAAGCCCGCACTAGAGTCACGGCTCCCTGCTACGTAAGACCTGGATTATCCCTCAGATAACGACATGAGCCTATCTTCTCCTCGGACTGGGGTTTACCATGACGCAATCTAGTAAGCCACTAGGCCCCACGTCCGCACTACCGCGCGATTGCAACACGTTTTGCTGTTAGGAACCAATTTCATGGTTAGCAACTTCCCGCTGCGTGCCTGTCTGGTCCACTCTAGGAGTCACCTTAGATCCGACCAATCTATACTTTTCCATAACCACTTCCTTCTACCGCTAACATTCCTCCATGTGCCCTGCACACGATGTGACGTAACCTCCTTAGGTGGCAGTGACAGCATCTCCACACCATGTAGCCTGAGCTACTTCACACCCTTATCTACATGCCAGACCATGTCCGCATTCCATAACTACACACACTGGCATGCCAGGTCCAATTTCCCATGTCCAATGTTTATAGTGTAATCATGTCTAGTAAATGTCGGTTCACCGTTCTGAGACAAGTAAGCCTAAAAGTTATTAATTGGACCTGAGCAATATCTAAGTAAGATTTTAACCAAAACTTAAGAGTCTAAAATCATTTTATTTAACTTAACCAGGTGTGACATCCCAACAAAATTAGTATGTCACTTAGTAGTAAAAATAATAACAAAAGAAAATTAAAAAAGATAAAAACATAAAATAATAATAGAGAAAGGCTCCATTTAGGCTTTAGTAGCCTTAATGGACACAATCTAGGCCCAAAACCCTCTCCTAATCAACACTAAACCCATTAGGACTCCTAAATCCTATCTCTACTCTAATTCCTATCCAAATCAGATTCTATCCCTAATAGAACTCATCCACCATGACCCAACCCTATAAATACCCCCCTAGACCCCCCTTAGCCCCTAAGGTCGGAGCCTCGGAATTGGAGCCCGAAGCTAAAACTAAGGTATCCCTCTTATTCCAATGCCCAAACCCTAGATCTAAAGCCAACACGTTGTAGGTCTCGTCGAGACGATCAATTTGGATATATGAAAGATCTATTATGGTGGAGAATTAGAGGAGCTACGCGTCGCCGAAGAGATCGCTGGATTTGGTCGTCGCCGGTGAGCGGCCGGCCGCTGCCACGCGCCACCTGCCAATCCCCGTGTGTCGCGTGTCCCCTCTGCCGCCATGCCCGCTGTGTGCGCTCTGCGGCGACGCCGCACGTGTCGACCTCCCATGGCCGGCCTGTCATTGTCCCCCACCACGTGACAACGGCGCCGCTAATGGTCGCCACGTGTGTCCTCGCCGCCAGCAGCATGCCAGCACCCAATAGGGAGCTGCCACGTGTCCCCCGCTGAGCCGACCCCCCGTCAGCCACGCCAGCCGCCCCGCCCACTCGGTTAACCAGGTTTTTCTACGGTTAACCATCAGTTAACCGAGTTTAATTATTTTCAGCTTTTCTTTTTCTCCCGAAACTTCCCCGAATTGTTTAGGGAGCATCCGAACTTCTATTTAGATGATTCCAGAGCCCAAAAATCATAAATAATCCCAAGAATTTTATATATTTTTATCACACTATTTTCTCTATGTTTATTATTTGTTTCTGTTTTATTTCTTTTTCGCATAGATCCGGTGTGTACCTGCTATACGGGAGTCGTCCCAGAGCCCTTCGAACGAGGACAACAAGATCCTGACTTCTTTGAAGGCAAGCTAGATTTGTCTTGAATTCCTAGTTTGCTAAAAATTCATTTATTTCATCTTTATTTGATTTGCATGTATGAATTATCATCGTATGTGCTGAATTGCCCCGATCTCATGTTAGTCTTCTACTAATATGAATTAGCCTGCCATTGATAGCCCGTTGGTTATAATTTTCCTAGCCTATCTTTTGTTAGATGCTTAGCCTTGCTTCTGGGTTGGTAGTTGTTAGGTTTCATTCATTATTAAATCTGTATCCGTGAAGTTATGGCTTCGTGGTATTGTTTTGGTAAACCTAATCAACTAAAATCAACGTGGTGTGTGTTGATTTGAGGAGACCCAGAAGAGACGGATTTGGGGCTTGTGGTTGAGATGTGCAGGTCTCCTCTGTCATATATGGACCGTATACTTGTGACTACCATACCGAACCTGAACCGTACAGCCACTTGTGCCTTCTAGCCCTAACTTATTAGCTGTGGAAACCTAGTTTTCGGTGTACTCGTAGTAGACGGACGTGACTAGCTATCACTGGTTCTGAATGGCTTAAATGGGGGCTAACCTCATGCAGTGTGCTATCAGGTCCGGCTGAAGGAGATGCGCATGACTGTCGGCCTGGTCGAAGCGTAGCGTATGGGGCGCGAAACCAAAAGAATGCGTACACTAAGGGGCAGGTGAAAGCAGTGAACGGTTCTGTACTGTTTCTTTCTTTGAGATGAGACAGGGCTTATGGGGAATGTGTACACACTCTGCAGAGTTAAAACTATCATGGTAGCCGTGCCCGCGGTCAGGGGCAGTGGAAAGGAGTTTGACACAAGGCAGCCCCATGTGTTTCAATTAATTAACTTGATGGTGTAGTGTAGGCAGGTAGTGTCTCTATTTAGAGCTGGTTAGCCGTTTCTATGGCTACGCTCATCGTGTGTTGAGCCAGGTAGCCTCCCTTTGGCTACGCTCGTGTGTTAGAGGGTGTTCAATAAAATAAAAATAAATAAACAAGTAGATAGGTATTGTTTTAGCAAAATAACCAAACCCGTCCTTTGACCTTGCATTCATTATTAAGGACTGATTGCTGGGTAGCCGTGTACTCATTGTATGGATATGGATTATTTGTTCAGAAGAAGATCTCGACGTTGGTACCAGTTGTAACCAAGAGGGTCCAACTCAAGGTGATTAGCTACGCATTCCGGATCAATCTCGGAGTATCGTCGCATTTGTAGTATTCCGCTGTGTTCTTTATTCTTTTGATTTATGTCCTATGCAAGTGTCGGGACCCGAAAATCGGAGTCGAATCCCTGCTGTGTCTTACCTGTACTAGTCCCTGGATCAAGTAGCTAGTATACACAGATGTACAGTTTGGATCATCACCATTCAACGAAAAGTACTTTACTACATCAGAGTCACTGAATTATTACAAAGTTTAGGCTTCATGGCCTAGCAGCGAAAATTCAAATAACATAGTTCGACACAAATGGAAGACCCAACGCAACTCCATAGGCATGTCTAACGGATGCGCTCCTATACGTCGGAGTAGTCTTTGTCTTGAACTCCTTCAGCGAAGTCCCCGTCCTGGTATATTTCCTCCTCGGTGTCGCAACCTGCTCATTGGAATGAGAAGCCCCGCATAAAAGGCGAGGGTGAGTATACTTTATACTCAACAAGTAAGGCTGACTAAATGCAACTAGGGCTTAATAAGGAGGGGTAAAGGTTCTTTTGCATAAAGCCAGTTTTTGCAAGTTTTTCCTAGGGTTTTATAAAATGATTTGAAATATGTTGTGGAAAACAAATATTTGAAGTATTTCTTTAAAACTCCGGCCTCGGCCGGTTTTGCCCAATCCTAGCTACTCACGGCACCCACCGAGCAATTACCCTCATCGCTCATAGCACCTACTACGAGGAGAAAAATCAAAACGCACGACACCGATCGTGGTTTTCCTTTAAAACACCATGTAGAAAACAAAGATAAGATGTACCATTGAGGCAGCTCCCCGTCGTCCGTCCTTGACAGTGGACACGGTTATCATGATAGTTTTACACTCTGCAGAGGTTGCACGCTTTACCCACGAGAGGTGACCTTCCCTAGGAATCACCCAAAGGGAAAAGAACACCACAAGGACTTTGACCGACATTCCCCTAGCCCGGCATTCCCTCTAAGGATTCCACCACAGCGCTAGTTACTCTAGTTGGCTGAAGCCCCCTCTTGAGCCTGCAGAACAACACCAATTGCCTACTCCACCGTCTGGAATGCCAAAACTAGGAGTCCGAAGGGTACTCAACCAGGGCTTGCCCACACAAGCACTCAATGGTCGCACTGTTGTACTTAGCTCGTCTACCTCAAGGAATCGGTCCTTAGGGATCAGGGTAGGTCCCGCACTAGACCCGAATCTCGTGCACGCGGCACCATCCTTGCAACCATCCACCCCAATCAGGTTTTGCAAAACATTTTTCCCGATAGCACCCACTATCAACTAGCCCAAATACAACCAAAAGACAACACCAATTGTCCTTCTTAAAGATCACAAGGTAAATGGTGATTAATGTTAACAAGCAATTAATCAGGTGGTTTACTATGAGCATTACTAAGCAGATGCAAAACCTAATGAAGGATATGGCAATAATTAATCAAAATTAATAATCCTAAGGTAACAAGGGTATTTTATAAGAATTAAGTATCAATGGGATTTAGCTAGGCAATATAAATATTATTTTATGTTAAACATACATGCTACTGTTCAAATTCTACAAAACTTGTTTGAAAACATGGGTTCAGATGTTTCAGCACTTGCCTTGATCGACGTAGTGGGGAGGATCCTCTGCTGCGTCGGAAACGAACTCGGTATTCGGGTCTAACGTTTAAAAGAGACACAAATAAGAACCACATGCAATAAAGTATGAGGTGTGCCTGTCATGACATGATGTCGGGACCCGGCCATAAAAGACCGAACCCTTCCTGTGCATCCCGTACTAGTCCCAAGAATCATCGCTAGTACACACAGTTGCCAACAGAGTGATACATTGCCATAATTATACAAGGTACAAGGTCGGGGAACTTGTCCCAATTATTTTACATACAAGTCAGCACGCAGGCTGAACCACAGAGTACACAGCGGAGAACATAGGGTAAACCCATAATACAGCTATTCTTCGATCTGAGAATCCCACAGCATCTTGATCAGTAGGAACGGACCCTAAGCTTCACCTCCTCAAGACTCCTCGTGAGTCGACTCGTCATAGTCCCTATCATCCGTCTCGGAGTCGAATCCCGTCTCTTCACCTTTTGAAATTTTAAAAGTGGGGGAGAAAACAGGGATGAGTACTAATACTCAGCAGGGGAAAGGATGTGAAATGATATGATAGCTCCGTACAAGGTGGCTTTGGTATTTTGCAGAAAAGCCTTGAACAATTTTTCCTAGTGAGTTTAAAAATGCGGTTTTAATAACACCATTTTTCAGGGGGCTCCATTCTTGTCTAGCTCAGTCATTCGGCCAGACGGAACTGTTCCGACCGACCCCTGGCGAACTATGCTCCCTGGCTCGGTCATTCGGCCAATGGGACTGTTCTAGCCATCCGTCGTCGTACTAGGTTCGGAACCATATTCATCTCACGACTGGTCCCAATAGTAAAATCTGGAATGGCGGTCCTTTGCCAATTATTTTAAAAGAAACCCCAATTTTATAAAAGAAGTGGCTACCATATGAACACTAAGCCAGCGCTCCATGACCGTGAAGCACGGTACTGTCGTGATGCTTTTAACTCTGCAGAGGGGTACACTTTACCCTCGGGAGGCTTCCGCAAAGCGTTCAACCACAGATCCCGGGTTCGACTTGATTGCCACTGCCAGAGGTCGCAACAGAGCGAAGACCGGAAGCAGCCTGTCCCATTCCAGACCCGAGGTTGTACTAAAAGGCTAGGCTCGTAGGTTCATAGGATGAACAGTCCTTAGACTAGGAGGGAACAGTTTTTAAGCCCCGATTTATAAAATCCGCGGTGTTAGAAAACACCAACACGGTGCATGCAAGCACCCTACTGGCTGAAAGTTCCTCCTAGTCAGAATATTTGAGGGGGAGAGGAATAAGAATACCCGTACCCGGCATCGTGTCCCTCCGATGCCTATTTTCCAAACAAGTTCATAAAGACATTTCCAGTAAACATAAACTATAACATGATTTATTTTTGCGGGCATTTTATTTTAAACAACCTAAGTCCAATGGAAAGTAGATAACAATTATTCTAGCTACACCTAGTTTATAATAATTGGTTGTTATAGCAATACTGCTAAGTAGGTCTAGCTAGTCACTATTCAACTAGTTTTAATATTTTAAAACTAGCATGCGTATTTATAAATTCCTAATAAAACATTTTAATGAAAACAGGCTATAGACAATATGCGTCAAAGGACCTGCCTTGAGTTTCAGGAGCTTGGTAGCGGTACTCCTCGGCGGTGGTGCCCTCCGCGGTGCGTCCTCCTTCTGACGGAAACAACCACGCACGCGCGAACATGCCAAACAAGCCAAGCACAGTACAATCAGGCTACCAGTACAAATAATAATATTTTTATTATTATTTTAAAATGGTTTTGCTACATATATTATTATTATTATTTTTCTTTTACAAGAAAACCCCGATGCGAAGATGAACTGACAGATTAGCTCTAGAACTACGAGCCGACTGAATCTTTAATAAATAACCCGGGTTTAAAGTAAGTGGGGAGAGCTCGGCTAAAAGGATGTGAGCTACCCGAAAAGGGCAAGGTCCTCACCGGGGTTCAGGGGTTTTCGCACAGCCCCGAACGGGTCGAGCACCGGAAGACCGACGCAATGCGGCGACGAGGCGGTTCAGCGTCCTGCGGCCAAACCCATAACATGAGTGGAGAAGCCGCACGGGCGCGAAAAAGAACGGACAGATCGACCGAAGCCGATGGCGGCGAGAAGGCGCGCCAAAAGGGTGGCGAAAAATAGAACCTCGGTGGTTCTAATATAACGCGCGACGGCGAAGGCCGTCGGAGAGGCCGAGGCATGAAAGCGAAGCTTACGTGCGGCAACAATGCAAGGTAGCCGCTGTTTTTCAACTTATGCGCGATAGCGGTGATGTTTTCAGCAACCATGCGATCTGACAAAGCATTGCGTGCAGGAAAACATGCAGCGAAGAAATGTTATTTCTTTTAGCTTGCACGAGCAATGGCGTGCAGCAAACATGCAGACAAAGAAAGCGTGTAGCGATGGGAAAAATGCAGCATGCAAGAGGAGAGAGAGAGTGAGGAAAAAAAAATTCCTGCATGCAAGATGTACTATGTGTGTAAGAGAGAGAGGAAGGTACATATGCATGCATGCAAGCATGCAAAATTGCAGCGTGCAAGATTGTAGAAAGAGAGAGAGAGAGAAAAAGAGATGCATGCATGCATGCAAGATGTACTAGGTGAGAGAGAGAGAAAAAAAAAATATTAGGTGCATGCATGCAAGATCGCTACTGCACTACGGGAGAGAGGATTAGAGAGGAGATTAGGAGAGATTAACACATGCAAGATAGTGCGGAGAGATTAAAGAATTGTAGAGATTTAAAGTTCAACCGGATTTCATCAACTTCATGAAAATGAAAACTAGAACCTACTAGAACTATTAATTTAAAGTTTGCTCAAAATTACCTTTACAAAAATTTTAAAACATTCTTAACATGCCAAATTACATTATTGAAAATTTGGGATGTTACAAACCTCCCCCCCTTGAGAGAATCTCGTCCCCGAGATTCCTAATCTCTGGGAAATAATTCCGGGAACTCAGCGCAAAGGTCTTCCTCGCGCTCCCAGGTAGCTTCTGTCTCGGTGTGGTTGCTCCACTGGACACGGCAAAACTGAATGGTCTTGTTCCGGTTTTTCAATCGCAACATCAAAATTCGACAGGTATTCCTTATAGGATAAATCTGGTTGTAGGTCTAGTTCTTCCATTGGCATTTGTTCTTCGGTACCAAGACATTTCTTCAAGCGGGATACATGGAAAACATTGTGCACATCTGCTAGGCTGTCGGTAACTCGAGACGATAAGCTACTTCCCTCTTCTAGCAAAGAACTTGAAATGGACCAATATATCGCGGAGCCAATTTGCCTTGACGCTAAATCGCTTCATACCCTTGAGTGGAGATACCTTTAGGTAGACAAAATCACCAACTCCAAACTTGAGTTCCCTGCGACGGTTGTCTGCATAGCTCTTCTGCCTAGACTGTGCTGCTCTAAGTCTCTGCTGGATCATACGAACCTGTTCCTCGGCCTCTCTTAGTAAATCCAGTCCAAACACTTTACTTTCTCCAGTTTCTTGCCAATACAGAGGAGTTCGACACTTCCTGCCGTACAAGGCTTCGAATGGTGCCATCTGAAGGCTAGCTTGGTAACTGTTGTTATAAGCAAACTCAGCATAAGGCAGCTGTTTATCCCAACCAGTCTTGTTCGCCAACACACAAGCCCTCAACATGTCTTCCAAAATTTGATTAACTCGCTCTGTCTGACCATCGGTTTGAGGGTGGTAAGCGATCTGAAATTAAGCTGCGTTCCCAACAAACCATGCAATTTACGCCAAAATTTGGATGTGAACTGTACCTCGATCCGATACAATCTTCTTGGGTACTCCATGCGATGCACTATACGGTTCATGTATAACTCAGCTAGCTTATCTCCGGTGTAGGTGGTTCGAACGGTATGAAGTGGGCCACTTTAGTGAGCCGTCCACTATCACCCATCGAGTCAAAACCTGCTTGAGTCCGGGGTAGTCCAGTTATAAAATCCATGCCTACCTCTTCCCATTTCCATTCAGGTGCCTCTAACGGCTGCAGCAAACCAGCTGGACGTTGATGTTCTGCTTTGACTCTTTGACATATATCACACTTCGCCACATACTCTGCAATTTCTCTCTTAATACCGTCCACCAAGATGCGTGCTTTTCAAATCCAAGTACATCTTGGTGCTCCCTGGGTGTATAGAGGTAAGGGTATCATGCGCTTCCTTGAGAATGATATTTTTAATTTCTCTTTTGTTGGGTACAAAAATCCTTTTCCCAAACCACAATACTCCTTCTACATCGGTAGAAAACCCAGGTGCCTTACCTTTCAAAATCCGGTCCTTTACCGCCTGAACCTCTGCATCCTTCTTCTGAGCTTCTTTGATCTGGCTGAGCAAGGTGGGTTGCAATTCCATAGCATTTAATGAGCCATACTCTCTTATTCCCAAATTCAACTTGGCAAATTCTTCCTGGAGGGTAAGTTGAGCTTCAGCGATGATAGTGAATTGCAAGACATCTTACTACCGAGGGCATCTGCCACCACATTGGCTTTACCAGATGGTAGTGAATACCGGTGTCATAATCCTTAATTAATTCCAACCAAATGTCTTTGCCTCAGATTCAAATCAGGCTGAGTAAAAATATACTTGAGACTCTTGTGGTCAGTGTATATCTCCGTCCTATTGCCAATAAGGTAATGTCTCCAAATCTTCAAGGCGTGAACAACTGCAGCCAACTCTAAATCATGAGTGGGATAGTTCAGTTCATGTGGCTTTAATTGGCGCGAAGCATACGCCACTACTCTCCCTTCTTGCATTAATACACAGCCAAGACCTTGCCGTGAGGCATCACAAAAGATTTCAAAGTCTTTATGAATATCTGGCAGTGTTAAAACTGGAGCTGTGGTGAGTTTCTTTTTCAAATCCTGAAAACTTGCTTCACAAGCCGATGTCCATTCAAACTTCTTTTCCTTTTTCATTAGTGTAGTCAAGGGTTTGGCTCTCTTGGAAAAATCTGGGATAAATCGACGGTAATATCCAGCCATCCCAAGAAAACTACGGACCTGGGTCACAGTCCGAGGCGGTTTCCAGCTGGCCACGGCCTCGACCTTCGCGGGGTCGACCGCTACACCTCCTGCCGAGATGACATGACCGAGAAACAACACTTCTCCCATCCAGAATTCACACTTGCTGAACTTGGCATACAACTGGTGTTCCCTTAACCTTTGCGTAACCAATCGAAGATGGTGCTCATGCTCTTCATCGTCTTGGAGTATATAAGGATATCATCAATGAACACCACTACAAACTTGTCCAAATAATCCATAAAGACCTTGTTCATGAGGTTCATAAAATAGGGAGGTGCATTGGTCACCCAAAGGACATGACGGTGAACTCGTACAACCCGTAACGAGTGGTGAAGGCTGTCTTGGGTATATCGACTCACGATTTTTATCTGGTGATATCGACCTTAAATCAATTTTTGAAAATACACAGGCTCCTTCAACCGGGTCAAAAGATCATCAATTCAGGGAGAGGATATTTATTTTTAATAGTGACTTCATTTAAGGACCGGTAATCCACACACATTCTCAATGTGTTATCCTTCTTTTACAAAAATTCTTGGAGCTCCCCAAGGTGAAACACTAGGCCCGATAAAACCTTTCTCTTGCAACTCTTCTATTTGAGACTTCAACTCACCAACAGATTGGCGAGATAGCCTATCTGACCTCGAGATATAGGGGCTGTCCCAGAGCTAAGTCTATGACAAACTCGATGTCCCGATCGGTGGCATTCTGGCGATTCTTCCGGGAACACATCAGATATTCTTTAACCACAGGAATGGAATCCAAGGTATTTGCTTCCAACTTGTGCAGAAGGATAAGATCTTCAGTAGGAGTGCTAGAGGTAATCATAATCTCCTGCCCATCCTGTTTCACCAACTGACTCTCTTATGGGCACAATCTATCTGCCCTTTATACTTGGCTAGCCAGTCCATGCCTAAGATCACCTCAATTCCCATAGAATCTATAACCACTAGGTCAGCTAGGAATTTACTACCTTGTATCCTTATGTCAACCGCGGGACAAATCAATGCTGTATGCATGGTTTTCCCGGGAGACTGAATGACTATAGCTTTCTCTAGTGCTCCCACTTTTAACCCATGCTTTGCAACAAAAGTTTCAGTGATGAATGAGTGCGTTGCACCAGAATCAAAAAGAGCAGTGGCAGGTACTGAATTAACCAAAAACTTACCCATGATCGTGACCGGGATCTGCTGGGCATCTTCTGCGATAACATGATTAACACGCCCTTTTCCAACAACAGGTAGCACCGGCGCGGAGGGGAGCGCCGCGTCCACGACCAGCGGCAGTGGACGCGTGGGGCGAACTCGGCCTTGACAGTACTGGGGCCATGTTCTTGGATGGACACTTGTTGGCATAGTGGCCCATCTGGTTGCAGGAGAAACACTGACGAGAGACATGTCCTTGGGAGGCTGCAGGTGTTGGTGGTGAGGAGCTTGAGCGAGGGCGTGGGTTCAACCATCGAGTCGCGGCTTCTACCGGAGCAAAGACTTGTGCTCGGTGGCGCTTAAAGTGATGCCTAGAACTTTACGCCTGTGGATCGTCCTTTTGAGCCTTCTTGCGCTTCTTAGCAATAACACAGTGCCCTCAACATGCTCTTGCACAATGGCCCTATCAAACATCTGCCGAAAGGTCTCATACTCCACCGAGGAAATTCGGGCAATTTCGGGTTCATACCTTCCATAAAGTACCAGATTTTATCTTCTTCGCCTCAATTTCGGTGCATAGCGAGACAATTTGGGTGAACTTGGTGAGGTATTCACTCAAGCTCATACTGCCTTGCTTCAAGTTCTGAAATTCCCTTCTTTTCATATCCTTGACTCCTCTGGGAACAAATGTAGCCTCAAATGCTTTCACAAATTCAGCCCACTCAATGTCCTGAGGATTGGGATGATTATCACAATAATTGTCCCACCATTTGGCAAATTGTCCCAACGGTGATGTGCGAGATCGTCACACTTTCACGTTCCCCACATTGAGCTAAGATGAGTCTCTTTTCTGTTTCAGAAAGCCAGTCTTCTGCTATGATAGGGTCAAGTTCTCCAGCAAATTCCCAAGGTTTGGTGCGGAGGAAGTCTGACAGCTTAGTGTTGTGATGCATTGGAAGTGGTCATGGCGGTGTGCTGGGCCGGGCAGTGGAGGTAACCGGTTCCTTGCCATCTCTTGCATCAACTGGAGTTGCATTTGCATAATTTGGCGGAGTGTTGGCTCCTCCTGAGGTGGAGGTGGTGGATTCTGCTGTGGTGGCACAACTGGCTGAGGTGGCTCTTGGCGGAGAGGCCGAGGAGCTCCAATCGAATCGCTCACTCACAGGGCAATCGAGGAGGATCAGCAGGCAAGTCCTGGGGCTGCTCGTGGGGAATCAACGCGCGTCTCAAACCACGACCGCGACCACGGCCACGTCCAGCAGTGCGGTGACCAACACGTCGGGTGATAACCATCACGGAATGGGGGCATTCCGCATCTCGTCGAGGAACAGCTGGAGCTCACTGGGAGCGGAGGCCGGGCTTGGGGATCTGCTCCGGGTCGTCTTCCCCATCGCCGATGAGGCAGCAGAGCTCGGCGCGGAGGTTGGCGAATGCGTCATCCGGTGGGCGCACTAGCGACGCGAGGTGAGATATAGTGGCGTCCCGTCGGCGTGCTCGTCCCGCGCGAGAAAGCAGCGAAAAGGGGGGCTGGTGCAGCGCGCTTTGGCAAATCCTCCCGAGGCGGATGATGGCAAGGTGGGCCCGAGTGCTAGAGAAAACCTCTCTTCTTTTTTCCTTTTTTTTTTAACAAGCCAGTATCACAATAATACATCACTCATGGGATACATGCAGGGCATGCCGTATCACATCTATTGATACGGTCGGCCGGCACACAACAGCTAACTACGATCCACGTGGGCACAACCCACACTCTAGAACTCATCGAAGTCGGTCTCGTAGGCAAGGACATCCTCGGGTTCATCGTCTTCTTCTTCGGTGGGCAACAGGGGCACCCAACCACGCAGAGGGGGTAATGAGACCATGGATGAGTGCTATTGAGGTCCACACCGGGAGGTGGAGCTCGGATTCGAAAGGGTAACTTAGCCGAGGATCGGGAGAAAGAGGAAGGGATAAGCAACAAGGGCAACTCGGTACTGTGTTCGAAGGCACGAGTAGGAGCGAGCATAGGAATGCCTTCTAGGGGTGGATCCTCTTGTGGAATTGGTGGGTCGGGAGCAGGCATGGTAGTAGTGGGGAGTGAGGTGATGGTGGGTACGACTGGAGAAGCATCAGGGGCACGAGCGGGTGCGGCAGCAGTAGTGGTGGTGCTAGATACGGCAGTGGGATGGTCACGGAGGCGTTGGTTCTGCCGTGCGAGGAGGCGGATCTTCTTGCGAAGGGCAGCCTTTTCCATGCGGTGGTGCGAATCACGCTTCTTGAGCTCTCGGCTCTCATTCTCGACCCCGGCCAAGGTGGCCACGGTCTGGTAGGCGGTGTCGATCTCCTTCAGTGAGTTGACGTAGGCGTCGTCGAGTGCTTGGACCATCTCGGCGAGGTGATAGATGGTAGGGTCAGCCTCGCTCTCGGCCGAACGAGCATGGTTGTACCGCTCATGCGGCACTCGAGCGGGGAAGTAGCGGAACGCCGTGCGACTCAACTGCCTGGTGAAGATGCTACGGAGTCGCAGGAGGGCAAGCCGGGCGGCATCCTGGATGGCGTCCGAGCACTGGGTACGCGTGGCACTGAAGCGCGCGGGTCCTTGCGAACGGCAAAGTCCCTGCGCAAAGATGGTCACGCCAACCATCCAGCAATGGCGTCCTCCACGAGTGGTGGTGGCGCCGTGAAAAATGGGGTCCTGGATCCCCAGGGCACTGAGCATGAGGAGCAGCTGGCGGACAAAACCGCCATAGCTCACACCCAAACCTGAAGCGAACGTCGGCATCTACACAACCAAGAAGAAGAGTTAGAGGAGAGTTGAGTAAAAGGGGTAAGGAGAGTTTTTCTGAACATAGGTTTATATAGAGACGGAGGCCTTAAGGAGGTCTTCTAAGGGTTCGCCCTAGAGCAAGGTGGCTCTGATACCACTTCTGTCGGGACCCGGCCATAAAAGACCGAACCCTTCCTGTGCATCCTGTACTAGTCCCAAGAATCATCGCTAGTACACACAGTTGCCAACAGAGTGATACATTGCCATAATTATACAAGGTACAAGGTCGGGGAACTTGTCCCAATTATTTTACATACAAGTCAGCACGCAGGCTGAACCACAGAGTACACAGCGGAGAACATAGGGTAAACCCATAATACAGCTATTCTTCGATACAGAATCCCACAGGCATCTTGACTGTAGGAACGGACCCTAAGCTTCACTCCTCCGAAGACTCCTCGTAGTCTGACTCGTCATAGTCCCTATCATCCGTCTCGGAGTCGAATCCCGTCTCTTCACCTTTTGAAATTTTAAAAGTGGGGGAGAAAACAGGGATGAGTACTAATACTCAGCAGGGGAAAGGATGTGAAATGATATGATAGCTCCGTACAAGGTGGCTTTGGTATTTTGCAGAAAAGCCTTGAACAATTTTTCCTAGTGAGTTTAAAAATGCGGTTTTAATAACACCATTTTTCAGGGGGCTCCATTCTTGTCTAGCTCACCATTCGCCGACGGAATCTGTTCGACCGACCCTGGCGAACTATCCTCCTGGCTCGGTCATTCGCCAATGGGACTGTTCTAGCCATCCGTCGTCAGACTAGGTTCGAACCATATTCATCTCACGACGGTCCCAATAGTAAAATCTGGAATGGCGGTCCTTTGCCAATTATTTTAAAAGAAACCCCAATTTTATAAAAGAAGTGGCTACCATATGAACACTCGCTTCGCGCGCTCATGACCGTGAGCACGGCTGTCGTGACAGTTTTAACTCTGCAGAGGGGGTACACTTTACCCTCGGGAGGCTTCCCGCCGGCGCTTCACCACAGATCCCGGGTTCCGACTTGATTGCCACCTGCCAGGAGGTCGCAACAGAGCCAGAAGACCGGGAAACAGGCCTGTCCCCATTCCAGACCCGAGGTTGTACTAAAAGGCTAGGCTCAGAGGTTCATAGGATGAATAGTCCTTAGACTAGGAGGAACAGTTTTAAGCCCGATTTACAAAATCCGTGGTGTTAGAAAACACCAACACGGTGCATGCAAGCACCCTCTTGGTGAAAGTTCCTCCTAGTCGAGAATATTTGAGGGGAGAGGAATAAGAATACCTGCATCTCGCATCGTGTCCCTCCGATGCCTATTTTCCAAACAAGTTCATAAAGACATTTCCAATAAACATAAACTATAACATGATTTATTTTTATGGGCATTTTATTTTAAACAACCTAAGTCCAATGGAAAGTAGATAACAATTATTCTAGCTACACCTAGTTTATAATAATTGGTTGTTATAGCAATACTGCTAAGTAGGTCTAGCTAGTCACTATTCAACTAGTTTTAATATTTTAAAACTAGCATGCGTATTTATAAATTCCTAATAAAACATTTTAATGAAAACAGGCTATAGACAATATGCGTCAAAGGACCTGCCTTGAGTTTCAGGAGCTTGGTAGCGGTACTCCTCGGCGGTGGTGCCCTCCGCGGTGCGTCCTCCTTCTGACGGAAACAACCACGCACGCGCGAACATGCCAAACAAGCCAAGCACAGTACAATCAGGCTACCAGTACAAATAATAATATTTTTATTATTATTTTAAAATGGTTTTGCTACATATATTATTATTATTATTTTTCTTTTACAAGAAAACCCCGATGCGAAGATGAACTGACAGATTAGCTCTAGAACTACGAGCCGACTGAATCTTTAATAAATAACCCGGGTTTAAAGTAAGTGGGGAGAGCTCGGCTAAAAGGATGTGAGCTACCCGAAAAGGGCAAGGTCCTCACCGGGGTTCGGGGTTTCGCCTGACCCGAACGGTCGAAAGCACCGAAGACCGACGCAATGCGGCGACGAGGCGGTTCAGCGTCCTGCGGCCAAACCCATAACATGAGTGGAGAAGCCGGGGCACGGGGGCGCGAAAAGAACTGACGGTACTGACCGAAGCCGATGGCGACGAGAAGGCGCGGCCAAAAGGCGGCGAAAAATAGAACCTCGGTGGTTCTAATATAACGCGACGGCGAAGGCCGACGGAGAGGCCGAGGCATGAAAGCGAAGCTTCGTCGGCGGCAACAATGCAAGGTAGCCATTGTTTTTCAACTTGCGCGATGGCGGTGATGTTTTCAGCAACCATGCGATCTGACAAAGCATTGCGTGCAGGAAAACATGCAGCAGCAGCTGTTATTTCTTTTTAGCTTGCACGAGCAGCGAAGCGTGCAGCAAACATGCAGCAGCAAAGCGTGTAGCAGTAGGAAAAATGCAGCATGCAAGAGGGAGAGAGAGAGAGTGAGGAAAAAAAAATTCCTGCATGCAAGATGTACTATGTGTGTAAGAGAGAGAGGAAGGTACATATGCATGCATGCAAGCATGCAAAATTGCAGCGTGCAAGATTGTAGAAAGAGAGAGAGAGAGAAAAAGAGATGCATGCATGCATGCAAGATGTACTAGGTGAGAGAGAGAGAGGAAAAAAAAAATATTAGGTGCATGCATGCAAGATACGCTACCTGCACTACGGGAGAGAGGGATTAGAGAGGGAGATTAGGGAGAGATTAACACATGCAAGATAGTACGGAGAGATTAAAGAATTGTAGAGATTTAAAGTTCAACCGATTTCATCAACTCATGGAAAATGAAAACTAGAACCTACTAGAACTATTAATTTAAAGTTTGCTCAAAATTACCTTTACAAAAATTTTAAAACATTCTTAACATGCCAAATTACATTATTGAAAATTTGGGATGTTACACATGAGGATGATGCAAACAGTACAAAACAGTATAAAATAATTTTACAAAACTTCTGAAATTGGTTTCGTTATTTTTAGAGTTCCCTATATTTAGTTATGATTTTTATAAACTTAATATTCAGGTACAAAAGAGAGTTAATAATAAATAAATTTCAAAAATTTACCAAAACAGAACAGGAATCATATTATAATATATCTAACTTTATAAAATAATTTTGATATTTTTGGATCTCTAAATTAATTTATAAAATTCCTACACGTGCAAGAACTAATATAATTATCAAAAATTAAATTTAACAGAAATATGCAAATAAACAGTACATAAAAATAATATGGAATTTTATGAATCTAATAAAATTTATTTTACAATTTTCTAAATTTCCTACGAATTTATATAGAATTTACAATATGTAGTATATTCTGAAAATAAAAGAAAAGAAGGGAAGGGCACTTGGGCGGAGTCCAAGATGGGCCGGCCCACTCGGCCTCCACGCGTCTTGCAGGGAGGGCAGATGCTTGCGCTGACCGACGGGCCCGCAGGACGGGCACGGCGGCGGCGCCTGCCGGCGGCAGCAGCGGCGGCGAGTGAAAGGAGGGTCGAGTACGCTCACGAGTTGGCGGCGAAGATCAAGCGAACGGCGGCACGCAGCGCAACCCTAGGCGGCACGGCGGAGGTGCCGGCGTGGCGGCGATTGGCGGCGCGACGGCGAGGGCGGCGGGCGGTGAGCTTCTGGCGCCTGGCGAAGCTAAGTGGCGGCGGTCGACGTCCGGGCGGCGGCGGATGAAGGGGCACGACGGCGGGCTCGCCGGCGGGGAGATGGGGTAAGAGCGGTGGTCGGCGAGGTCCCTAGGGAGGTGTGGATGGTGGAAGTGCTCACCACAGCGACGATTGGGCGACAATTTGGCCCGACGACAGTAGAGGACGACGGCGGCTCCGGCGGCGAAGAACGGTGCTCCGGCGGCGGCGATGGGCTGACGAAGGCCAAAATGGGTCAAGGAGGTGCCTAGGAACAAATCTCCTTAGGGGATCAAAGGTCGAAACTCACCGCAAAACCGAGATTTAGCGAGGAGGCTGAGAGGTAAAAGAGATGATTTTCTCGGTTTGGTTCCACATGAAGAACAACATGGGGGGGTGGTTTAAGTAGGGGATTAGTACGTAGTCTAGGGGGATTAGGGTAGGAATCAGGGGGTTAGAATCTGCTATAATTTAGGGAGTGGTTTCTATTGATAAAGATGGAAAGGAGAGGTGATAGGGGGGTTTCCAAACCTGTCAGCCAAATTCAACGGGAAGGAGAGGATGAGGGAATCACATGTGGGGCCCACACGTAGGGGAGAGAGATAATTAAATATAAAATCAGATTTTGGTTTTGGATATAAGGTTAGCATATGCTTTAATTATTCAAATAAATCACTACATAGCCAAAACCATATAAATATATTTTTATTAACTATCTTTGTTTAAATAAATTATTTTAAAATATTTTTCCAAGGAACAAACTCATTTTAAAAGGGTTTTAAATTTCAAAAATTTACATATGCAATGCAATGCATGTATGCATGATTTTGAAAAATGAGGATATTACAAACCTCCCCCCCTTAAACGGAATCTCGACCCCGAGATTCGGAAAATTTTTCAAAAAGATCCGGGAACTCTGCTCGGAGATCTTCTTCACGTTCCCAAGTTGCTTCCTTCTGAGAGTGATTGCTCCACTGCACCTTGCAATGCTCTATCACCCGATTTCTGGTCTGACGAGCAGCCTCTTCCAAAATGCGAACCGGGTACTCCTGGTAAGACAGATCCGGTTGCAGCTCCAATTGCTCCAAGGCCATCTACTCCAATTGCTCCTGAACTGAGACACATGGAACACATCGTGAACGTCCGACAGTTGAGGGGGTAATTCCAGTTGATAAGCCACTTCGCCTCTTCTAGCCAAAACTTTGAAGGGTCCAATGAAGCGAGGTGCCAATTTTCCAATAACTCGAAAACGTCGCACTCCTTTCATTGGCGAAACCTTCAGATACACAAAATCTCCGCTCTCAAAGCTAAGGTCTCGGCGGCGATGGTCAGCATAGCTCTTTTGTCGGCTCTGGGCCATCTTCAATCTCTGTTGAATAACTCAGACTTGCTCGTCAGCTTCCTTGAGCAGATCTGGTCCAAAAACCATACGCTCACCGGTCTCCTTCCAATAAAGAGGCGTCCTGCACTTCCTCCAATAAAGTGCCTCAAACGGAGCCATCTGCAGACTAGACTGGTAGCTGTTGTTATAGGAAAATTCTGCATAGGGCAAGTGTCGGTCCCAATTCTTCGCATTTGCCAATGCACAAGCGAGGAGCATATCCTCCAGTATCTGGTTAACTCTTTCAGTCCGCCCATCCGTTTGCGGATGGTATGCGGTGCTAAAGTTGAGGTTAGTCCCCATCAGACTGTGCAGCTTTTCCCAAAATTTTGAAGTGAATTGTGTTCCTCTATCCGACACAATCTTCTTTGGTACTCCATGCAGACACACTATCTTGGCCAGATAAAGCTCTGCCAATTTATCTCTTGAGTAAGTAGTCTTCACCGGAATAAAATGTGCTGACTTGGTCAAGCGATCCACAATGACCCATGTGGAATCATAGCCTGCCTGGGTCTTTGGTAACCCCACTGTGAAATCCATTCCAATTTCTTCCCACTTCCATTCGGGGATCCTCAAAGGTTGCAGCAATCCTGCGGGTCGCTGGTGTTCTGCTTTGACTCTCTGACAGGTGTCACACAAGGCCACAAACTCTGCAATGTCCCTTTTCATTCTGGTCCACCAATAGGATCCTTTAAGATCGGAGTACATCTTGGTACACCCGGGATGTATCGATAATTTCGTGTCATGGGCTTCCTTCAGGATGGTCTCTTTTAACTCCTTATTATTGGGTACAAAGATCCTTTTTCCAAACCAAAGTACACCTTCGTCGTCTACTGAGAAACCAGGTGCTTTCCCGGCACCTAATATCTTCTTAATTCTAGCGACTTCCTCGTCTTCTTTCTGAGCTTCTTTGATTTGTTTTGGTAAAATGGGTTGCATCTCCAACATATGGATACACCCTTGCTCTTCTAAACCCAAGTTTAGCTTCTCGAATTCTTTGCACAAAGCGGGTTGGCTCTCCGAAAGCATCAGGTTATTGCAGCAGCTCTTCCGACTCAAAGCATCTGCTACCACATTGGCCTTGTCGGGGTGGTAGTGAACTCCAACGTCGTAATCTTTGATCAGCTCCAACCATCTTCGTTGTCTCATATTCAGGTCCGGTTGAGTAAAGATGTACTTTAGACTCTTGTGATCAGTGTAAATCTCAGTCCGGTTCCCGATTAAGTAATGCCTCCATAATTTCAGAGCATGCACCACAGCAGCTAATTCTAAATCATGAGTCGGGTAATTGGTCTTATGAGGCTTTAGCTGCCTCGAGGCATAGGCCACTACTTTGCCTTCTTGCATCAACACACATCCAAGACCCAATTTTGAAGCATCACAGTAAACTTCAAAATCCTTGTGTATGTCCGGCAACACTAGCACTGGAGCTGTGGTAAGTCGTTTCTTAAGCTCTTGGAAACTTTGTTCGCAAGCAGGAGTCCAAACAAACTTCTTATCCTTCTTCAGCAGTTGAGTCAGCGGCTTGGCTACTCGGGAGAAGTCTTCAATAAACCTTCGGTAGTAACCAGCCAAACCAAGGAAACCTTGGACTTTGGTTACTGCCTTGAGAGCCTTCCAATCTAATACATCCTTGACCTTGCTTGGGTCAACTGAAACTCCTCCGACTGAGATAACATGACCGAGGAAAGCAACTTCCTTTAGCCAAAATTCACACTTACTGAACTTGGCATAAAGTTGGTGCTCCCGTAGTTTCTCCAAAACTCGTCGCAAGTGTCCTTCATGCTCTTCCTCATTCTTCGAATATACTAGAATGTCATCAATGAACACCACCACGAACTTGTCCAAGTATTCCATGAATACCTTATTCATCAAGTTCATAAAGTAAGGCGGAGCATTGGTCAAACCAAAAGACATTACTGTAAACTCTTACAACCTATAACGAGTTGTAAAAGCTGTCTTTGGAATATCATCTTTTCTTATCTTGATCTGGTGGTATCCCGATCTTAGGTCTATTTTAGAAAATACACATGCTCCATTGAGTTGATCGAACAGATCATCGATCTTAGGCAATGGGCATTTATTTTTGATAGTCACCTCATTCAAGGACCTATAGTGCACACACATCCTTAAGGTTTTGTCCTTCTTCTTGACAAAAATTACTGGGGCTCCCCAGGGTGATGAACTGGGACAAAGGAAACCCTTTCCTTCCAACTCTTCTAATTGCTTTTTCATCTCGGCTAGGAGATTAGCAGACAATCTATAGGGTCGTTGAGCTATTAGTGCCGTACCAGGAGCTAGCTCTATGATGAACTCTACTTCTCGATCTGGCGGCATGCCCGGCAAGTCTTCAGGGAAAACATCTGGAAATTCTTGTGCAACTGGGACTGATTCCAAAGCTATTCCTGTCAGCTGGTTTAAGGAACTGGTGGCTCTTGAGCTGAGGTTGGAATAAAACTGGGCAGTTTCTCCTTCACTATTGACCAAAGAATTGGCTCGGTTGGCACAGTCAATCTGTCCTTGGTAATTGGTCAACCAATCCATGCCTAATATCACTTCCACTCCTTGTGACTCTAGGACAATTAAGTTCGCTAGGAACTTCACTCCACTGACTTCTAATTCTAGTCTGGGGCATACTTTTTCGGTTTTCATAGTCCGACCAGGAGACTGAATAACCATGGGGTTCCTTAGGTTTGTAACATTCCACTTATTTAAATCCACAAAACTTTTTGCAATGAATGAATGCGATGCACTAGAATCAAATAGAACTATGGCTGGTACTGAATTAACAAGGAACTTACCAATCACGACATCTAGGGCGTTCTGCGCCTCTTCCGCAGAGACATGGTTGACTTGGCCTCTGCCAGCAGGTGCAGTCTTTGGGGTCTGCGGCATTCCTCGACCTCTTCCTGAAGGTGGTGCGCGAGATGCCGATCCAAGATTGAACGGCACTGGAGCCAACGTCTTCTTCTGCGGACACTGGCTAGCATAGTGTCCCCACTGATGACAGGTGAAGCACTGCACACCTTGAGTCTTGTTGTTCTGAGGGGTCTGAGCATTGGGAGCTTGACGAGGGGTCTACTCAGACAGGCGAGGTTGAGAGGTTGGAGTCCTCTGGACTTGCTGTTGCAGCGGAGCAGGAGGCCGATTCGACTGAAATTGGGTGAATCTGGGCCTAGAACTGCCTAAGCCTTGGTTTTGCTTCTGCGCCATCTTCCTCTTACGCTTTTCCATACGCTGGCACTCGATATCCTCAATTACCAATGCTTTGTTGACCATTTGTTGAAAGGTAGCAAAGTCATTGGAGGCAACAAGAGCTTTGATGTCCGGATCCACGCCTTCCAGGAACCTCCATATCTTGTCAGATTCATTAGCTACTTCTGTAGTAGCATAACGGGCCAGATGGTTAAACTTGTTCAAATACTCAGTAATTGACATATTGCCCTGCTGGAGACGATGGAATTCCCTCCTCTTCATCTCCATGATACCCTTGGGAACGAAGGATGCAGTGAAAGCTTCAGAGAATTCCTCCCAAGTAATAGCATCAGCATTCTGGTGTGTGGTGTGTGGCCCTGAAGTTGTCCCACCAGATAGCAAAGATCTCCTGCAGCTTGGTGTCCAAAGAAAATCGACACCTTCATGATCGGCAAGACCGAGTCATGTCCAGCTTTCTCCTTATCTCACGAAGCCAATCCTTTGCAACAAGAGACTCCGCAGATCCGGTGAACACAGTCGGCCTCGTTCTCATGAAGTCACTGAACCTGGATTGAGGTTGGTATGGCGGTGGTTCAGCTTGCACAGGAGCAGCGAAATTGTTCAAGTTGTGAGCAATGGCCTGAATAGCTTGAAGATGCATCTCCAGAATCTGGTTAAGCTGAGGAGGATGAGCAGGCGGTGGTGGCAGATTCTGGTTCTCTGGGATTGTCGGGAGTGGGTTAACAAAGGGGTGTGCTCCCGCTGCAGGTTGAGCTTGAGCAGCTTATCCAACAGGAGGTGGGTTGGGTTGGTCCTGTCCAGCCTGACCTTGACCACGGCCAGCAGCAGAGGCTCGGTTGTCCACCATCTGACAGCAAATTTTGAAAATAAGATACGAGAAGGAAAACCAGGGGGCACTATTGGGGAGGTCACAACATCTATGCAAACAACATCCAAATAGCACACCGAAACACAAATAATTCAAAACATTCTTAGTTCAAAACCAAAATTTGAGAAAGCTACATCACAAAGGCCGATGTAGTCAGTCTCTTAGAAATCCTTTAGAAAGCTAACATAATAATAAAGACGTTCTATGATTCTATCCCTACAGGGGACCTAAACTTAGAGTTTTATTCAGAATCTGGGTTCTCATCAGGCACACGCTCCATGGGCTCCTCTTCACTGTCTCCTGGAGTCTCGGCTCTCCTGGCCGCGAAAGAAGAAGGTAAAGACAAGGTTCGATTTTTTTTAAGACTTTGAAATAGGGGAGAGAGTGGCCAGATCATTTTAGTAAAGAATTAGCACACAACAAGATGAGGGTTTATCGACAAGAATTTTTGGAAAAATAATTTTTATAGCAATATCATAAATCTTTAAACTACTCCAGCTATCTAAGGTTCATCCTACAGACAGGCTCTGATACCAACTCTATCGGGACCCGAAAATCGGAGTCGAATCCCTGCTGTGTCTTACCTATACTAGTCCCTGAATCAAGTAGCTAGTACACACAGATGTACAGTTTGGATCATCACCATTCAACGAAAAGTACTTTATTACATCAGAGTCACTGAATTATTACAAAGTTTAGGCTTCATGGCCTAGCAGCAGAAATTCAAATAACATAGTTCGACACAAGTGGAAGACCCAATGCAACTCCACAGGCATGTCTGACGGATGCGCTCCTAGACGTTGGAGTAGTCTTCGTCTTGAACTCCTTCAATGAAGTCCTGTCTGGTAGATTCCTCCTGTCGTCAAACTCGCCGTTGAATCAGCACTCAAGATAAAGGCGAGGGTGAGTATACTTTATACTCAACAAGCAAGGCTGACTAAATGCAACTAGGGCAATTAACAAGGAGGGGTAAAGGTTCTTTTGCATAAAGCCAGATTTTGCAAGATTTTCCTAGGGTTTTATAAAATGATTTGAAATATGTTGTGGAAAACAAATCTTTGAAGTATTTCTTTAAAACTCCGGCCTCGGCCAGTTTTGCCCAAACCTGGCTACTCACGGCACCCACCGTGCAATTACCCTCATCGCTTATAGCACCTACTATGAGAAGAAAAATCAAAACACACGACACCAATCGTGGTTTTCCTTTAAAACACCATTTAGAAAACAAAGATAAGAAGTACCAATGAGGCAGCTCCCCGTCGTCCGTCCTTGACCGTGGACACGGCTATCATGATAGTTTTACACTCTGCAGAGGTTACACGCTTTACCCACGAGAGGTGACCTTCCCTAGAAATCACCCAAAGGGAAAAGAACACCACAAGGTGTTTCACCGACATTCCCCTAGCCCGACATTCCCTCTAAGGATTCCACCGCAGCGCTAGTTACTCTAGTTGGCTGAAGCCCCCTCTTGAGCCTGCAGAACAACACCAATTGCCTATTCCACTGTCTGGAATTTCAAAACTAGGAGTCCGAAGGGAACTCAACCAAGGCTTGCCCACACAAGCACTCAATGGTCGCACTGGTGTACTTAGCTCGTCTACCTCAAGGAATCGGTCCTTAGGGATCAGGGTGGGTCCCGCACTGGACCCGAATCTCGTGTACGCGGCACCATCCTTGCAACCATCCACCCCAATCAGGTTTTGCAAAACATTTTTCCCGATAGCACCCACTATCAACTAGCCCAAATACAACCAAAAGACAACACCAATTGTCCTTCTTAAAGATCACAAGGTAAAATGGTGATTAATGTTAACAAGCAATTAATCAGGTGGTTTACTATGAGCATTACTAAGCAGATGCAAAACCTAATTAAGTATCAATGGGATTTAGCTAGGCAGTATAGTTATTTATTATTTTATGTTAAACATACATGCTACTATTCAAATTCTACAAAACTTGTTTGAAAACATGGGTTCAGATGTTTCAGCACTTGCCTTGATCGACGTAGTGGGGAGGATCCTCTGCTTCGTCGGAAACGAACTCGGTACTCGGGTCTAACGTTTAAAAGAGACACAAATAAGAACCACATGCAATAAAGTATGAGGCGTGCATGTGATGACATGAGGATGATGCAAACAGTACAGAACAGTATAAAATAATTTTACAAAACTTCTGAAATTGGTTTCGTTATTTTTAGAGTACCCTATATTTAGTTATGATTTTTATAAACTTAATATTAAGGTACAAAAGAGAGTTAATAATAAATAAATTTCAAAAATTTACCAAAACATAACAGGAATCATATTATAACATATCTAACTTTATAAAATAATTTTGATATTTTGGATCTCTAAATTAATTTATAAAATTCCTACACATGCAAGAACTAATATAATTATCAAAAATTAAATTTAACAGAAACATTCAAATAAACAGTACATAAAAATAATATAGAATTTTTGAATCTAATAAAATTTATTTTACAATTTTCTGAATTTCCTACAATTTATATGGAATTTACAATATGCAAGATATTCTAAAATAAAAGAAAAGGAGGGAAGGGCACTTGGGCCGAGTCCAAGATGGGCCGGCCCACTCGGCCTCCACGCGTCTTGCGCAGGGAGGCAGAGGCGGGCGCTGACCGATCGGGCCCGCCTGTCGGTGAGAGAGAGAGGCCAGGACAGAGAACCTGGCAAGGCCCCCGGCCGCATGCAAGCAGCGGCCAGCACGAGGAAAGGGAAGGGGTTGTGGCATCCCCTCTGAATTCACATTCGGCTCAAAGAAGTCACTGCCCTTTTCGCTGTCCAAGTGATTGGAAAATAACATACTAGCTGCCCAAGAGCAAGCCGAGCATGTTAACTCCCAACCCGAGCTTGCAGCGGCACACACGAGCGACCTTCGTTGAAACGAATGTAAACCGGGTGCCCGGATATGTGCTCGGTGATGGCTCCCAAGATCAGCTACCATCACACACACATCCTCACAATGATCGATAGCACAACACATACATTTTTGGCATAATATTCATCCAACCGGGCGACATGAACTGCTGCCCGAGCAATTAGTTTTAACATAATCAGAGTTTTATCAGAAGGAAATACAAGTCTGTTCACCAAAATAGCAAATGAAGAACATCATGATAAACAAAAGACCAGCGTGGTATGCCCCCATTAACCCCATGGGCAACCGACTGGAAATTAGAACTCCGCGTGCCCGCTAGCGTCACCGTGCTCGGCTTGGTAGTAGTACTCAAGCACGGGGTCGTCTTCACCTGAAAATTGCAGCACATCGGTTGAGTACAGATGGTACTCAGCACTAAGAGGTAATGTATATCCTCAATCATGAATATTATGTACTCCAAGGAAGGGCTAGCAGTACTTTTAGCACAATTTGCATTTTCACAAGACGTATATATATGAGTAGGTTGTAAATTGCATTTGAGGAAAAACATTCCAAACAGTAATGCTTGTAGTATCCATCATAATTCATCATCATAAAACCATGGGGCTCTATCCGCCCTTGGTCTCTATCCGACCATAATCAAAACCTGCTCGGGCTCTATCCGCCCTTGGTCTCTATCCGACCAAACAATACGAGCAACCCTGTGCTCGGAAAGACACACGGCTATCCCACCATGCCAAATAAATACCCAAACTGAACCATGAGCTAACATCAGTGTCTCGCCTCGCAAGTTTTCGTCTTTAACCCTGGACGCGGCTGTTCGAACAATTCAACACTCTGTAGAGGTGTACGACTTTCCCCACACGACACAGCAAGCCATGCAGAAGCCTCTTAGATGTACATGCCAGTCCATTGGGTCACCCGAGTTGACTTCATCCACTCCCCACTCCACGAGTGCAGGAGGGAGTCAACCGTTGCAATGGATTTGTCCAAGGCCCATCACACCCAAGCACAAGGACGCACCACGGATGGTCCACCCTGCCACCCCACCCTCTAACACAAGTTGCCCCGCTGGTACCCAATGGCGCGAGCATGCACAGAAAATTGGCCAAGTGTTCCCATAATACACGTGTGATCGTACGTATAGTAACTCGAATGGATTGGCACCATGTTCGGTCCATAATTCACTCGAACGGGGCTACGTGTCCGGGATCCATCCTCCCATCATTCCCCTATCACCCGTTCAAGTCCAACTCAGAGCTCACACGTAATCCATCATCATCATCACCAGTATCACATAGTAAATCATTCACAATCGAAGTCGTACGACCAATGGAATCACTCCATCGATCGCTTTACCACGTTGACTCTAAGCATGGCTAAGCTTCCGCTGACCAAACCCAATTAATACTACCCTCTTAGGCTACAAAGGAATAGCGATATCAAACATAGACACTAAGTAGGAGATAACTAAGTTCTACCCACCAAGTGACATATATGTTTTAACTTAGCATGCAGGCAAGTGTAGAACATAATTGAAATTATGCATTCATAAATAGAGGATCAATATGGTGAGTCAAATGAGGGGAGTATATGTGCCTTGTTGCTGCTGGTCGGGGTACGGAGCTCCTTGCTCAAGTTCGGGCTCCTCCGGAACGTTGGTTCCTAAGGTTCGGTAGCAAGAACATCAAATAAAATTCAAATAAAATACCAAACAAATAGGAACATCAAATATTTTTAGAGATTCAGAAAGTTCATGATCTAATGCAAATTTTGCAAAAAGAATCACCCAAATCCGAGTTCGGATGAGTGAGATAGAGCCATTTGAAGTTTGGGTGTAATACTAGCTCGGGGCTGTAGGAACTAAGCTCGGAATTGACCAGGGTAGCTCGGGAATGAGCCTCCTAGCTCAGGAAGGACATTGCTTTAGTGAAGAGTGGGTTTACAAGGTCGGATACGGCATAGCTTGGTCGGCTAGGACATGGCCAAGGTCGGGCTCAACTAGCTCTAGCTTGGAAAAGTCACTTAGCTTGTATATTGCTCAGTACGAGCCACTTTTGAGGGTCCTAATGAGCTCGGCTAAGCTCGGGCTTAACATGAAAGTTGTAGGAAATTTCCTGGCGCACAATTGTCATGTAGAACACTTTTTCATCCGAGTTACGGTTAATTTTATAAAATTTATTTACTAGGCTGCTGTTCAAAAGAAAGGCCGAAACAGGCTGTTTTTCAGATCTGGTGTTCTAATGCTTCAGTTTCCACCGGAGAACGATTTAGCCATGAATGCCAAATGTTGAAGAACAGAAATGAGAGGGAGTACTGGGTTCTCACCTAGCAAGGAAGGCCTTGCTTAACAATAGAGAGCCCAAAGATGAGGAGATTGAAATGATGGACGGTATTCTGTTCAGAACTCGATTCAGCAACTCCTCAGCTCGTTCCTTGAGGTTCCTTCACTCCAGAAGCGTGGATCTGCTCCTAGACGTTCCTTAGCTCGCACATGAACTCTTCTTGGCCATCCCCAAGCTTGCATTTGAGGGAAAATGATAAGCAAGATGAGAAAACTGCGAAGAACCTCACTACTGTTCCAAACAGCGAAGTGGATGAAGAAAGGCAGCAAGAACTCACCCAAATCCTTGTGAACGTGCAAGGGAGTTGGATGTACTTGAAGCCTAGGAAGTATAGATGTTACTCCTGCTCATTCCATGGCCCGGATTTGAAGAGGGCATAGATGGGCAGAAAACGAAATCAGCCTTTGCTGTCCCAAAACCGAACAGCAAAGAGAAAAGAAAGAGAAATCCATAGTAAACCTTCGTGCATGTGCTTACCATGGAGTGGAATGGATAGCCAACGATTTCAGCTTTCCAACGATATATAACACCCTATATGGATTCTTGATGGTTTGGGCGGAGATTTGAAAATGGTGGAGGTAGAGATGAAGAATAGCTTGCTGTTCTTGCTGCTGTCCAGAACTTGGACGTGGAAAGAATGAGAGTGAGGGCTGGTTGAAGTGGGTGGAGAGGGGTTTAAATAGAGGTATACTCTTCCATTGACAAGTGGGTCTAGGTCCCACCTGTAATAGAGAGTCTGCGGGTAACATTTCGGGTAAAAAAAGCTAAGGGTCTGGGTCGCTGCAAAGACCGCCAAGTCACCCGAGGATGGAAGATTCGCCGACATCGTCCAAAGACCGCCCAAGTCAGCCAATGGATGGAAGATTCGGCTGATACTGCCGAAGGGCAAAAAGGAATAAAGAATAGAGGTGGTGGCTGGGTTGTTTGACTAGGTACGAGCTTACTTGAGCTTTTCCAAGCCCGGTTAGGTCTTCTGTTGCCCGGTTCAGCCGTTTATAGCTCGGCCAGCTTCCTCCGGACATCTTCTAGCTCGGACGAGTGATAATCAGCTCAGATGGGCAGCAACCAAGCTCGGGTAGAGCTCGGTGAAGTCCGGCATAGTCACTACCTTGCTTGATAGAGCTCGGGTGAACTCTACCTTGTTCGGGCAAGCTACAGCTAGCTCGGGTATTTAGAGAACATGCCCGTCGGGCTAGGTCTCACTACTCTGGTGGATTGGCCAAAGGGTTTAAAGTTAAAAGCCTTATGTCCCCACCATAGAGTATGGTGGTTGAATGCAAAATTTTTGTAAACCATCATAAAAACAAATGAACATGCTAATGATATACATAGCTATACGAAATTTAACAGCTGGGCAGTTACAGGGGTCGAGGGTGGCGCTCCGCCGGAGTTGGGCGGCGCGGCATCAGGTGAAACAGCGGCGCGGCGCAACCCTAGGCGGCGTGGCGGCGATTGGCGGCGCGACGGCGAGGGCGGCGGGCGGGTGAGCTTCTCTGGCGCCTGGCGGTGCTAGGGGTGGCGGCGGCTCGACCTGGAAAGGCCCGAGGGGGCCGGTCGATGTGCCAGCGGCAGGGCGGATGGAGGGGCATGGCGGCGGGCTCACCGGTGGGGAGATGGGGTCGGCGCGGTGGTCGGCGAGGTCCCTAGGGAGGTGTGGACGGTGGAAGTGCTCACCACAGCAACGATTGGGCGACGATTTGGCCCGATGACAGTAGAGGACGACGGCGGCTCCGGCGGCGAAGAACGGTGCTCCGGCGGCGGCGACGGGCTGACGAAGGCAAAAACGGGTCAAGGAGGTGCCCGGGAACAAATCTCCTTAAGGGATCAAAGGTCGAAACTCACCGGAAAACCGAGATTTAGCAAGGAGGTAGAGAGGTGAAAGAGATGATTTTCTCGGTTTGGTTCCAGATGAAGAACAACGTGGGCGGGTGGTTTAAGTAGGAGATTAGTACGTAGTCTAGGGGATTAGGGTAGGAATCAGGGGGTTAGAATCTGCTATAATTTAGGGAGTGGTTTCTATTGATAAAGATGGAAAGGAGAGGTGATGGGGGGATTTGCAAACCTGTCAGCCAATTTCAACGAGAAGGAGAGGATGAGGGAATCACATGTGGGGCCCACACGTAGGGGAGAGAGATAATTAAATATAAAATCAGATTTTGGTTTTGGATATAAGGTTAGCATATGCTTTAATTATTCAAATAAATCACTACATAGCCAAAACATATAAATATATTTTTATTAACTAACTTTGTTTAAATAAATTATTTTAAAATATTTTTCCAAGGAACATACTCATTTTAAAAGGGTTTTAAATTTCAAAAATTTACATATGCAATGCAATGCATGTATGCATGATTTTGAAAAATGAGGATGTTACAGCAAGACTATGTAAATGTCTATGTCAACTGTTAATGTTATTTATGTTATGTGAACTGTTAATTTTCTTGTTAATTCATTGCCTGCGATGATATTCCAAATTGTCCTTGAGTACAATACTAGCTATGATCTTCTGGGACTAGTATTTAGTCACTCAAGCTGGTAGTAATACCGGGGTGCACAACAAATTTGGTATCAAAGCTAGGTTGACTCTAGGATACCATAGCTAGTTTACCTAAAACCTAAGGAGCTGAAAAACTTTTCAAAAATAATTATAAAACCCTCTTTTCCTCATTTAAATTATTATCCTCTCATCCTTCCTAATTAGTGTGTCTTGTTCCTTCTTAGATGACTGAAATCATGGACGAAGGAGGGATGCCCTTGCTGCTGCACGCAATGTTGGAGGACCTTGGGTTTGAAGATCCTATGACGGATTATGAATGCAAGGAGGTACAAGTGGACACCTTCCAGCAATGGAGGTGTAAACTGACAATTCACCCTCGTAATCCCGTCAGTGGAGAAATACCGATGGTGTTTAATGCATTCGAGGATCATGAGTCGGTGGCACACCAGGTGGTTGCTTGGGAAGCTATTCTACACCTCGGGGATGTATATGAGGATGAACTGAAGGGGACTCGATACCACTACCTTCCACGTCGACACTGCTACACCTTCAGGGATGATCCCAATGATGTTCCAGATTTCACCCATGAACTGGATAAGCAGCTTGTAAACCAGACTTGGTATGTAAAGACACTTGATCGAATGTACCAAGCGAAGGCGGAACAAACTGAAGGGTTAATTAAGGAACTGGATCAACTCCATGAAGAAGAGAAAGGGAGAAAGGAAGCGTTTATCGAGGAGAAACGAGAATTCTATCAAGCTAAATGGTCACAAGGCATGAGGATTGCATCCGGCGAATTGCTAAGGATCGAGGTGGAAAAGAAGGAAGAACAGTTGAAAACAGAAAAGGCAGCGACAGAGACCCTGAAAAGCATACTAGAGAAGAAGAGGAAGAATTTTCAAGAAGAATACGAATCCATGCAAAAAAGACTATGACACCATCCTGAACTGGAATGAAGAACTCGATGAGCGGGAAGAACAACAAAATAAAAGAGAAAAGCAACTAACCGTCCGCGAAAAAGAATTGAAAGCAAAAGAAGAACGCCTCGATAGGCGAGAGAAGGAATTGAATGGGATGAACGATGACATCTAGGAGTACCTCAGCATCCAGATGGACAAACTGCATGAAAAGAAGGTGGCTTTTGAAGACCAAAAGCTTAAATGGGAAGAACAAATCGAAACTGCAAAGAAGAAGCCTTGTACTAGGAGTTCTAGTCGAGCCACCTAGAGTCAGACCAATGTTAGCTTAATTCGTATCTTATTAAAAGTGTTTAGAATAGACCGTATCGGTTGGTGATTTCTCAGTGTGATACGGCTATTCAATATTTAAGAATATCAATATAGTGCCCATTAGTTACATTCTGGTGTTTGTGAATTGTTTAAATTTCCCGTATCGACGCAAAGTCCAAGAGAAGAATTTGAAGATGCAGGGAAGAGCAAGAAAAGAATTCAAAGAAGGAAAGACTTTTCAGCAAAGAGAAAAATATTTTTCAAAAAAAAAACTATCCATACAATCATACCCGATGACCGTACAGATCCATACAGTATCGTACAGTTCCGTACAGAACCGTACAATTTCAAAAATTAATTGTCTTCTTTGATTTTAAAAGCTAAATTCTCCATTAAAGTAAACTATTAATACTCCCTAAGTACCAGAGATTAATTAGCCATTAATAAGGAATTATTATAACAACTAATTTGTTGCATATGTGTGTATATCATGTAATGATTTGCGTCTTAATTGCGACTAAGTGGCATTTGCTGGATGTACTTGGTCTAGTGTGTTGGATCTTTGTAATGCGTGCCAGAAAATTGTTTCTCAAATTATTTTTGTTAAAGAATGTCACTACCGTCTTAGTAGCTCATCTTCCTATTCCTTTTCTTGGAGCAGATGCCGAGAAGAAGAGGAAGAGGTTGTGGACGACGTGCTGCAACCCCCATCGACGGTATGGAAGATGCTGCCAGTCAAAACCAAAATAGAGTTCAGCAAGAGGAAGCTGTCCCTCAAGACAATGCTGCCGCCCAACAAGCTCCAATTGCCGCTGCTGCTCAGGAACCCCAACCTGCTGCCTAGCACCAACAAGACAACCTGGTTTTGTAAGCGCTGAATCTTATTGTGGAGAGGTTGAATAACCCACTGGTTCAGCAACAAGCACCCCAAGTAACACCATACCACCCGCATTCCAAGTTTAGCGATTTCATGAGGATAAGGCCGCCGCAGTTTTCGAGAACCTGAGATCCGGCAGAAGCAGATGACTAGATAAAGGACGTGGAGAAGAATTTGTATTTGGCAGATTGCGATGTTTATGAGAGCGTTCAGCATGCTACCCATATGCTGAAGGGTAACGCCGCTCATTGGTTGGAAAATTACTGCAATGCACATCCGAACTACCATAATCTGACGTGGATGAATTTGTGGAACTGTTCAAGAATGCCTACGTACCCTAGAGTATGAGGGATGAGAAGAAACGTGAATTCGAGAATTTGCATCAGGGGAACATGACAATCGCCTAGTGCATTAATAAATTCATAGAGTTATCTCGCTATGCTTCGGATTTAATTGCTATAGAGAAGGCCAATATTTGGAGGTTCACTGAGGGAATGGACTCCAGCATGAGAATACAGTAGCTACCTTTCTAGTGTCAAGATTTTGAGCAACTGACTGAAAAGACCATAATTTTGGAGGGAGCTCAATGCAAACACAATGAAGACAGGAAGAGGAAGATGAACTTCCAAGGGCAAAGCGAATGTAACGTCCATTGTCGCTTTTCTCAAGGACAGAATTCCCATAAACCTCAACATTAGGGACATAACCATTAGTACCCAAGGCAGACCTCAAATTTTGTGTAGAAGTTGCAAAGTCAGAGCCAGAAGGTCAATCAGCATGCTCACCGCCCCAATCAGAATGCAAATCATGGGCCAAACAGGAACGCATCTGGTGGAGCAACAGGAGTTACCTGCTTCCGGTGTAATCAAGTAGGACACTACGCTCATCAATGCTCGACGAACCCAGAGAACCAGTAGCAGAAGAATCGGGGAGGTGCATCTTCGCACGTTGGTTCAAACAAGAGTGTTCATAACGCACCGAGGATGACATCGAACGTGGGATCTAGGCACATAACCACGTCACTGCGGAGGAAGCTCAGGAGGCACCAGACGTTGTGCTTGGTTAGTTCCTAGTGAACTTAGTACCCGTTACAGTTTTATTTGATTCCGAAGCCTCGCATTCTTTTATTACAAAAGATTTGGTAGTTAAAAATCAATGGAGGTTAGTTTCTCTAAAACAATCCCTAATAATCCAATCCCCGGGAGGATCCATGAACACAAGTGTGGGATGTCCAGCAGTGGAAATTGAAATCAAAGGTTCTACATTTCTGTCGAACATAATTATGTTGGATTCCAAAGGAATACCGATTATTTTGGGTATGGACTAGTTGATGAAGTACAAAGGACAAATTGATTTCGCTAGCCGAGAGTCACCCTGACCAACACCGATGGTACGCAAGTCTGATATGAGTCTATTGTGAAAGGTAGTCCGGTTGGAACCGTGCATCAACTAGAGGTGAAGATGACCAACGAAGAGCGACCGCCATTGGAGAAAATATCGGTTGTTAGTGAGTATCCAGATATGTTTTCGGATGATTTGCTAGGGTTGGCACCAGATCGAGATGTAGAGTTCATCATCGACCTGCAGCCAGGTACTACCCCGGTATCTCAGCGGCCGTACCATATGAATGCAACTCAAATGGTTGAGGTGAGGAAGCAAATTCAAGAATTGAAGGATAAATGTTTTATTAGACCTAGTACTTCACCGTGGGGTTCACCGGTGATATTTGTGAAGAAGAAGGAAGGCACACTCAGGATGTGTGTAGACTATTGTTCGTTCAATGAGGTAACCATAAATAACAAGTACTCTCTACCGCGAGTCGATGATCTATTTGATCAGTTAAAAGGAGTCTGTGTATTTTCAAAGATTAATTTGAGATCTAGGTGTCATCAAATCAAAATCAGAAAGAAGGATATTCCGAAGACTGTGTTCACTACTCGTTATGGTTTGCACGAGTTTCTGGTGATGTCTTTTGGCCTTACTAATGCCTCGGCACATTTTATGAGTCTGATGAACAAAATACTTATGGAGTATTTGGATAAGTTTATCGTGGTGTTCATCGACGATATTTTAATTTATTCAGAGAATAAGGAAGAGCATGCCGAGCATCTTCAGATTGTGCTTGATATTTTGAGGAAGAATCAGTTATGCGAAGTACAGCAAGTGTGATTTCTAGGTGAAGGAATTGTCTTTCCTAGGACACGTTATATCAGAAGGAGGAATATCAGTTGATCCCTCTAAGGTTAGCGAAATTTTGGACGGGAAGGTACTGAAGACAGTAACCAAGGTCCATGGATTTCTGGGAATAGCAGGATACAATCGAAGATTCATCGAAGGATTTTCCAAGATCGCCAAGCCTCTCACTCAATTATTGAAGAAAGATGTTAAATTCCAATGGACACCGCAGTGTCAGGAGAGCTTTGAAATTTTGAAAAGTAAGTTGACCACATCCCTAGTTTTGGTATTGCCTGACATACATAAAGATTTTGAGGTATATTGCGATGCATCACTACTCAGATTGGGTTGTGTGTTGATGCAAGAAGGAAAAGTAGTAGCTTACGCTTCTCTGCAGTTTAAGTCGCACGAATTGAAATATCCGACAAATGACTTGGAGTTAACCACAGTTATGCATGCACTGAAGATTTGGAGACAGTATTTTGTCAGAAATCGCACCGAGATATATACCGATCACAAGAGTCTCAAGTATATTTTCAAGCAGCCAGACTTGAATCTGAGGCAGAGCAGATGGCTTGAACAGATAGCGGATTATGATGTCGGAATCCATTATCACCCAAGGAAGGCTAATGTAGTTGCCGATGTATTGAGCCGCAAACCGAGGAATAATTATTTGAAGATTGAAATGGCAAAGTTAAATCTGGAGGTCGTGGCACATGGATGCCTATATACGATGGAAGTACAGCCCACATTGAGGTAGAAAATCAAACAAGCCCAGCAGGGTGACGAAGACACCATCGACATTATTGTTAAGCTGATAATGGAGAAAGCTCCAGGTTTCAATATGGATAAGGCTGGAATTGTCTGGTTTGGTAAAAGAATCGTGGTACCAAAGAAAGAAGGACTCATAGAGTCGATTATGAAGGAAGCTCATGATTCAGCATATTTTATACATCCGGGTAGCGCCAAGATGTATCTTGACTTGAAAGAGAATTACTGGTGGCCATGTATGAAGAAGGATATTGCCGAACATGTAGCTCTATGTGATGTTTCTCAGTGTGTGAAGGCTGAACATCAGCGGCCAACAGGATTGCTTCAGCCACTACAAGTTCCGTAGTGGAAGTAGGAAGAAGTTGGTATGGATTTTATCATTGGATAGCCAAACACCCAAAGGGGTTATGATTCGATATGGGTTATTATCGATCGGCTGACCAAAGTAGCTCACTTTATACCAGTTAAGACAACTTACCCAAGTCACAAGTTAGCAGAAGTGTATATGTCAAGGATTGTTTGCCTTTATGGTGTGCCAAAAAAATAGTCTCAGACAGAGGTACCCAGTTCATTTTGAGGTTTTGGTAGCAAATCCACTCCTTATTGGGAACATGTTTAGCTTTCAGTAGTGCGTACCGAGAGGACCAATCAAATTCTAGAGGACATGCTCAGATCAATCGCACTGACAGATTCCAAGAGTTGGGATGAAGCTCTTCCCTATGCTGAGTTTTCATATAATAACAGTTATCACTCGAGCATACAGATGTCTCCGTTCAAAGCGTTGTATGGTCGAAAGTGTCATACACCTTTGTATTGGAGTGAGACCGGAGAAAGGAAGTTGTTTGGCCCTGGAATCCTAAAAGAAGCCGAAGAGAAGGTCAAGATGATCCAACAGAGAATGAGGACAGCCCAGTCCCGACAAAGGAGTTATGCCGACAAACGTTGGAGGGATTTACAATTCGACGTGGGAGACCATGTATATTTGAAGGTGTCACCGTTAAAAGGACTATGCCGGTTCCATGTGTTAGGAAAGCTATCGCCTAGGTACATTGGTCCGTTCGAGATCACCGCTAGAAGACGAGAAGTTGCCTACCAGTTGCAGTTACCACCGAACCTGTCTGGTGTGCACAATATGTTTCATGTCTCTCAAATTTAGAAGTGCTTGCGAGTGCCTGAAGAGCAAATGTCGGTGGAGGCAGTGGATTTGCGAGAGGATCTGACCTATAAAGAAAGGCCAATAAAAATTCTAGAGGAAACCGAAAGACGTACTCGCAGTCGTGTGATTAAGTTTTGCAAGGTCCAATGGTCAAATCACACCGAAGAAGAAGCAACATGGGAGCGACAAGAAGATTTGTAGGCAGAGTTTCCAGAGTTGTTCAAGGATCTTTCCGAATCTCGGGGGAACGAGATTCTCCTTGAGGGGGGAGGTTTGTGACATCCCAATAAAATTAGTATGTCACTTAGTAGTAAAAATAATAACAAAAGAGAATTAAAAATAATAAAAACATAAAATAATAATAGACAAAGGCTCCATCTAGGCTTGAGTAGCCTTATTGGACCAAATCTAGGCCTAAAACACTCTCCTAATCAACCCTAAGCCCATTAGGACTCCTAAATTCTATCTCTACTCTAATTCCTATCCAAATCAGATTCTATCCTTAATAGGACTCATCCACCACGACCCACCCCTGTAAATACTCCCCTAGACCCCTTCCTCAGCCCCGAAGGTCAGAGCCTCGGAATTAGAGCCCTAGGCACCAAATCCCTAGCCCCCGAAGCTAAAACCGAGGTATCCCTCTTATTTCAGTGTCCAAACCATATATCTAAAGCCAACACCTTGTAGGACTCGTCGAGACGATCAATTTGGATATATGGAAGCCCTATTTTGGTGGAGAACTGGAGGAGCTACATGTCGCCAAAGAGATCATCAGATTTGGTCGTCGTCGGCGAGCCGGCAGCCACTGCAACACCGCCGCCCCGCTTTCCGTGCCGGCGTGGAAACCCACGCCGCCTACCCCCACACGCGTGCGTGTCGCCGCGCCGCCCGCCAATCCCGTCTTGCCGTGTCTCCGCGCCACCGCCGACACGCCGCCATCGTCGACCTCCCATCGCCGCCTTAGTCCTCTGTCTCGCCAAGATGACACCAAGGCTGCGCCAATGGTCGCCGCCGTGTCTCTCGCCGCCAGCAGCATAGCGCCCAATAAAGGAGCTGCCACGTGTCCTGCTGAGCCGACCGCCCGGCAGCCGCGCTAGCCGCCCCGTCCGCCTCGGTTAACCGGGTTTTTCTTCGGTTAACCATCGGTTAACTGGGTTTAATTATTTTTCAGCTCTTCTTTTATATCGAAACTTCCCTGAATTGTTTAGGGGGCATTCGAACTCCGATTTAGATGATTCTAGAGCCCAAAAATCGCAAATAATCCCAATAATTTTATATATTTTTCTCACACTATTTTCTCTGTGTTTGTTATTTATTTTTTTTCGCGTAGATCCGGTGTGTACCTGTTGTACGGGAGTCGTCCTGGAGCCCTTCGAAGGAGGACAACAAGATCCATACTTCTTTGAAGGCAAGCTAGATTCATCTTGAATTTCTAGTTTGCTAAAAATTCATTTATTTCATCTTTTTTTGATTTGCATACATGAATTATCATCTATACCCTCTTTCACCCATTCTATCAGAAGGATCGACTGTCTTAAAAACTTCTCTGAGTGTCCACTCATCTTTCTAATCTATCATCAATTGGCTCTTTTGGAATTTTTTTTGGAAAATAAACTATCTGTTTTGAAAATTTTTATGTGTTTTACTTTAAAAGTCCGTGAAAGAATATTTTTCCTTTTCAAAAAAATAACCTATATTTCTAGTGTTGCAAAATTTCATGTGTCCAAAAATAACTAATGGATGTGCCATTTTGTTTTACTAGGTTTTTTATTTTAAGGAAAATAGCTACATCCAGCAAATTTATTTTAGAAATTGATATACTGGATTACTTTGGAAAATAAAACTCGCACACAATGCAATTTTCTTCAAAAACTTATTCCCAAAAATGAATTTTTGAATATGAAAGAAAATATGATTTATCAATTAAATCTAAAAAGATAATCAAAGATATCCTTTATATTTAATTTTGATTGTATTTTTTTAAAAAAAAACTACATCCATTTACGTACTTTGTCACTTTTCGCATAAGCCAATTTCAAAAATTTTACTTTTCAATACAGAGGAGATCCTGTTTTGTCAAATACATTTTTTTGAAAAAAAAAACTTCTTGTTCCAGCCTTATTTGTACGGTTGACAAAATAAAATTTTAATTTTTTATGCAAGTGCGGTTTTAAAATATTTAAAAAAATTTCATGTATTCCATTTGTCGGGACCCGGCTCGGCAAAGCCGACCCCTCTGTGCTTTCAGTACTAGTCTCAAGGATCATATGCTAGTATACGTAGGTTGAACAGGATTGCCATCAAACACAGACTTTATTAATAAAGAAAATAAATTATAAAATACGTGGGCTGAATGCCACTTACATTAGGAATAATTTAAACATCAGAGTGCGGAAGATAAAAACGTGTATCGGCTGAAACCCGTCAAACTACCACACAGGCATCTGACCGGGGCACGTCTCTAGTAGCTGAAAAACTCCATCGTCGTACTCTGCCTCGTAAACCACTTAGCAGAGTCGTCACCTGCGCATAATCTGACAAACAACTAATGAGTATGGATAAACCGTACCCAGCAAGCATGTACATCCTTATGTAATGAAATGCAAGGTATCAAAAGAATAGATCTGGCTTATTTGCATAAAGAGCACTTTTAAACCATCCTATCAGTTGTAAAGCAATAGTGTAAAACAATTTTAAATTCGTTTCTTTATTCATGTTTTCTCAACACTATAATATTATGTCGTCTCAGCATAGACCGAGAGGACACTCGCTGTCAACTCTACACGAAACCCTTGCAATACACTCCCTGTAATGCATTGCATGGCAATCGCTGCCTGGCACTCGCTGCCGGGCAATCCCTGCCCTACCTTTCTACAGTCATTTAATTATTAAAAGATGAGACTAACAAGTGGAGCAGCCTAAACCCGCTCTTAACCGTGAGCACGGCTATCATGATAGTTTATCTCTGCAGAGTGTGTACACTTTACCCATGGGACTCACCCGAGAGTGAGACGAAGCCGCTATCCCGTTCCATCTAGGGTCAAGAATGCCTCACTAAGGATTTGCCCCCAGCCGTCTCGCACTAAGCCAGAGGTTCCCCTCTTGTGCCAGGTGACTATAAGGTGGTAGCAAGCCACACTCACACCATTATTAACATCTATAGCTGTACTGTTTTGCCCGGTCAGGTCATCCACGAAGTTCGGTCCTTACATCGACCGAGGTGGCATACCACAAACCAACATCCACCAATCAAACCACCACCTTGAATCTACTCACGCCACGTTGATTTTAGTTGAATAAAGGTTTAATCAAAATCACACGATAAAGAGTAGATTCTCTCTACCAAGATTTTAAATAATTTCCCATCATAAGTACTGGATTTCCCATAGAAGCAATAAGTATCTAGCGTAAGTAAATTCAAGGATGGCTATAACAACATACAAATTATGCTAGGCATCAAAGAAAAGGTGATACGTGCTAATAGATGATTAACACGTCAATGGCAATAACTGAAATTTAAATAAACAAAATAAAATTATAAATAGCATGCACGGATGAATATCTATGAATAGTAACTTTGAGAGAAAAATAGATGGGATCAATATGAATCTAGCTTGCACCTAGGTCCAGGTAGCACGATTCTTGATAATCGACAGCTAGCTCTCCTCCGGAATCCTTCGCGATGTCTACACGTAAATCGAGGCAGAGATAAATCAACAGCAGCAAATAAAATATAAAAAATTATGAAACAAATACAGGAGGTAGATTAGGTTAAAAGAAGACTAACAAAATTGGTTTGGTGCGAATTGGAGCTACGGTTTGGAACATACAAAAAGATGAAGAAACACTGTTCATGGGAACAGTGACGGTTGACGATGCTTTGACCAGATCGAAGTATTAAAGAGCTGTGTTGCTCTGTTTCTTCACGCAGAAGCAAAAAGGAAAAAAGGAAAGAGAGAGAGTAGAGAGAGAAAGATGGGAGCGACGGCGGCAGCTCCTCCCGGGGGCTCCGGCGACAGCGGATGGCGGCGGCGGCGGCGCAGTGGAGGACGGTGCTGGCGGCGGCGTTCCATGCGTGGCGCGGCGCGTGGCTAGGTGGTGGCGTTGGTGGCGGCGGCGCGGCGCCGGCGGTGGGTTTGGCAGCACCAGCAGGCGGCGGCCGGCGGCTCCAACGGTGGCGATGAAAGCGGCTAGGCGGCTGCCCGGCGCGACGGCTTTGGTGCGGCTGGCGGCAGCGGCCGGGCTTCCGCAGCGGCGGCGCCCGGCACGACAGCGCGGCGGCTCCGGCAAGGCAGCAACCGGTGGCAGCAGCGCATGCCCCTGCTCGGGCCAGTGCACAGAGGAGGCGCGCTAGAGCGTAGCGGTGGCTAGGTGGCCGAGAAGGCAGCGTGCGGCGATGACAACCTATGACGATGGCGCTGCTCACCTCGGCAGCAGCGACGGCGGCGACGACGAATGCTTCTCCTCCCCTGTCCTCTTGCTCTATGATGATCTGCTAGGGTTTGGGGTTGATGGATGCTACGACCGATGGCTTTTGGGTTGCCTTTATATGGTTAATTTGGGTTAAACTTGGCAGGCCTGGATCGTCCCCAATTTGGATGTGAATTTGGTATGATTTGTTGTATATATGGCATGAACGGATTAATATCGATTTGGGCATGATTTGATATAGATTTGATTTGGTCTTTGTTTGGAAGGGAGGATACGGTTTGGAAAGAAAATATATGGTGTGTAATTCTGGCATGATTAGCTCATGAATTTCGGTATGTATTGACATGGCATGTGGGGATTTAGAGCATGATTTGGGCTACAAGTTATGGCATGAATTGATTTGGTAAAGATGGATTGGATTTGATTTGGTTTGGGTTTTTGTTTTGGCTGCACTGTGCTCGTCGACACGGCCACGGCAACAGTGAGAGTGCGATTAGGGGAAAGGATGATTAGGGAGGTGATTAGGAAAAGGATTAGGGTACAGTGGAAAATTAAAGGGTAATTATTAAATAAAAGATCTTAAATCAAAATAATATGTTTTTAGGTTTTTTGAAATTGATAGATGTCACGACTCGTTTGCACGGCGGGCGGCAAAGCAGCAAGCACAGCAACGGCTGGAGCAGTTCTTGGCAGCGGTTCAAAATGACACCGGCGCTTAGGTGTAGATGACGGAACAATGAACGTCTAGAGAGGAAACGGGAGTCATGGGGAAACAAGGGGAGGGTTGAAACCGAGGTCTCGCTGTACGAAATCCCTGATTCAGCGAAGAGCAGCTTCGGCCAAATCCGATGAGGTCTTCGGCGATTAAATTTGACTTTATTCGACCACGAATCTTCAATCTCTCAGTTGGGATGGATTCGCGATGAAGATACGAAGGACGTCCTCAGACGGTTTGGGTAGATTTGTACCAAGGTAGCGCTGAGACGAGAGAGAGTGGGGCAGCTAGGGTTTTGAGAAGTCAGCCTTCGGCGATTTTTATAGCATGAAGGGAAAGGTTTTTGGATCCGAAATTTTAGGAGGATGATCTAGAATGGATTTCCTAGGATGTGTTCTCCTCGAAATTGTGATTTACATCTTTGAAATGGCTCAACCAGTTTGCCAGGAAGGAGGCAACGCGGTCAGTTTGCCAGGAGAAAAGATGAGATCAAAGAAGCAAGGGAATGAAGAGATAACAAGTGGGTCCCGGTTAGAGTAAGGAAAGGGATTTTCCCAAATATGCATTAATTAAAATTTATTAAGAGAAAATCATGGTAATACAAAATCCAAATCTTGTAATCAGAGAAGATAATAGAAATTTGAAAACGAATAGGAAATTCCCTAGCTTTGATTACTTTTTAAATTCCAAAAGGTGGAATTATTTTGTTTGCCAATATTTTCTTTTACAAAACAAATCAAATTGGTTTAATTTTCCACAATTAAAAATATACAAATTATTGAAATTCTTTTATTTTATAAGACCTTTGCTTTAAAGCACTTTATTAATCGAAACAAAGTCTAATTAGTCGTATTTTCAAAATGAAAATATTGTAAAAGCAACTCTTTGAACATATTTTTATTCCAAATTCTCAAAATTAGATTTTTAAACTTTGAAAATCTTTTTAAATCTCCACTTCATTATAATTTTACAAACTATTATCTCAATATAGTTTGGAAATATTCCTGAAATTTTATTTCCCTCAAAAAATTTAATTTCCCAAATTTGAAAATTCAGAATGTTACAAACCTCCCCCCTTAAGCAGAATCTCGTCCCCGAGATTCGGAGAAGAAAGTCGGAAAAGAAGGAAGGGAGTGGGAGGACAACCTTGAGATTGGGTGAAGTAGACAGTGAGGCGGCAATGGTTAAGATTGGTGGCGATAGAAATTTGGTTTATTCACAAGATATCTGGTGGCATGGTCTTTTCTTCTGAATCCAAACATTGTTGGTAAGATCTAGTCATCCGTTGCGATCTTCTACCAAACTCTGCTAGAACTCCAAACATCAGGTTATTCTACCAATGTACCCAATCATGTATATTTGAACTTGCCACTATTGATCAGTAAACCACCAAGATAGAGCTTTGAAAATCTTAAATTATCACTCATGTGAGCTCTTTTGCATGAAACATTGTCTCCAATAAAGGTATATTCAATGGTGACATTATGGGTGACTAATCCTGACGGTATGCATACTATACCATTATTTCTCCTTAGTCCTCTATTGGTCCTGCTTGTAATTTGCTAGAACTCCAATGACCAAATTGAATTGTTAAATTAATTAATAGATCCAATGTCCTATATAATTAATTGGTCCAACGTACTACACTTGCTTCTCATTACTCTTGCTAGTATTAACTTCTAGATCAGCATGAATCAATCGAGGCTTATATACCATACTCCAAATTCACAAGATCGTCCTATGGCTTTATCCTAGTATTAGCTAGCTATGATCAATTTCTCCACCAAACTTTCATTTTCTAATAATCTGATTCTTATATTAATCCAACCACCAAAATTTGTTCTATTGAATCCAATAGCAATTGATCAAACCTAGAATTGGCCACTAATCCTAGTTTATAAATCCACCATTATAAGTTTAGCCAAAATCTTCACTATTTTCTCTGAGTATATAGCAGTTGTATTATTGTGGCTAATACTTCAAGGCTCTACTAGTCTATTTAATTCAAGTAATCCAATTTGATTCCATTATCCCTAACAAGGTGCCTTTACTAAAAACTGAACCCTTCGACTCATCCTGTGTCGATCTGAAAATCCACCAATTCTTGTAAATTCCGAGTGTCATATCAGTTTATTCCTAGTAATCAATCCAACTGGTCATGGCACTCTCTATTGATCCATTAGTATGCTTTTCTATTGATCCATTAGTATGTTTGTTCCTCTTGAAATCTCTTAAACTATAGTATCCATCATGTATTACACTATATGGGTTAACCTACAAATCCAATATGTACGGCTATGCTTTTATCAATTGGAACTCTTGTTCTCATAGCATCTCCACCTATCATCTTTCAACTAGGATCTCTTTTTTTAATCTATCTTCCAACCACCACATAAATACTTGTGAAGGGGCGACAAGGAATAGAAAGGATGGAGCAAAATAGATTTTGGGAATGACAAGATGTTTTAGGATAATTTGGATAGAGTGAATGGTTTTAGAAGAGTTTTATTCTGTTTTGATAAGACTTGAATGATAAACCACTTGTACATGAACTGCTACCTAGCGCAAGACAAACTGGCATAGATAAACATTCACGGTATGTGACACATGCACATACATGTGACCATACAAGAAAATCAGCGATATACAATGCAAAGAGCCAAAAACAAATGGAAGCCCGCGTACACGACAGCTAATCTATACGTGATGCTATGATTCACTGCTTGCACAACATAAAGGTCGTACTGCAAAGAAAACATCAAATACACACATTATATACACTCAACAAAATAGTTGTGTTTAATAACACCTATCCACCTTTTTTACCCAAAACCATGCTATGTGCAAAAATTCTTTTATATATTATTATTTTTTATTTAGCAAAAACAGTTTGAGTTTTTTTTTAATAAAACAATACTATAATAGGTACTATAGCAACACTAAACAGAAATAACCCTTTAATATATTGTGTTTAAAACCAGGTTTTTTTTACACTGATTTTTTTTTAAACAACAAAAGAACGAAAGCTTTCTTTTAAGAAGAACCGTGGATACAGTACTCAAAAAAATAATTATTATATTGGTGGGTTTTGGTTTTCCTTTCCTGAATAGTGTAGGTTTCGTTGTGTGCTGATAAATAAGGTACATAAAAAAATATTTTATTTTATAAAACTCTAGCCAAATTAAGCTTTCAAATTCAACATACATGTTTTTTTTAATTCGGGTACTATAGCAACAGTGACCTAGAAAACATTCTTTATTTATTTTTTTTAAAACAAGTAAAAGATATAATTTTCTTACTTTTTTCTTTGTAGTGCAGCTTACTGTTCCTAAATTTTTGGGCACTGTAGCATATACAGTACCAAGGGTCATAAAAAGAATTTTAAAATATTCTTACCCGTCTAACCACTTTTAGCCATAGCTATATTTAAAAATCATTTAATTGGTCTCATTAACAGTGTTATTTTACTGTTATTACTAAATTTTTTTTAAGAAACTCTTCATTTTTTTCGAGGTACTGTAGTTTGTACAGTCATCGGGTCATAAATGGCATCTTATTTACTTTGCTCTCTTTTAGCTGCAATGTGCTAAAGACCTTTTTAATTTGCATACATAACATTGGTTTTTTTAAACCTCTTTTTTGTGTGGCACTGTAGCAATAAACAGTAGACGAAGGGGAAAAATTCTCTGTGGATACTGTAGCTCAGAACAGTAATCATCTTGTGTGTGTGTTTCCATCGGTTTATTTATAAAACAATTCAATAAACCTTTCTCCTTCAAGCAATTTAAGAAAACATCGTCTCTCTCTTCCTTCGTGCAGTCTTCTTGCCTTGGTAGATCACCAAGCATGATCAAAACAAATAACACACAAGCACTGAAAATAATTTTAACTAAAGATTTAAACTTCTTAGTTTAACTATGAGTAATTTATAGCAATTAATGAATAGTTGTATTGCAAACAAAACCAATACAATCTATTCCAAACAACCTTTTAGAGAAAATACGAACCTAAAGAGCAATAATTATTATCCTAAATCTTCGGCATCTTAATTCTTCTTCAAGTCCTCTTCATTCATGATCTTGCTTTCGTCAGAATCATCATTGTTGCGATGTTGTGGGTGATGGTCGACGTCATTAGTGTCGATGCTCCAAGTCTTAAATAATAGGGTAGGGCATGGACTAAGTTTTGAATTAGAGTAGAATAGAAACAAAGACCTTCATAAAATAGATGAATAGACAAGAAAGATATGTGAATATAAGAGGGTAAGTAAGAAGAGATGAAAGCAAAGAATTACAGGTAAGAATTATGACACGTGTTAAAAGCAAAGGCGGTTTTGTAAAAGTTTTTTTCAAAAATGAAAATAAGTACTTAAGCCTTTCCAGACTAACTAGAGTGTCCTGAGATCAGCATGCTCTGATACCAACTCTGTCGGGACCCGGCTCGGCAAAGCCGACCCCTTTGTATTTTCAGTACAAGTCCCAAGGATCATATGCTAGTACACACAGGTTGAACAGGATTGCCATCAAACACATATTTATTAATAAAGAAAATAAATTATAACATACGTGGGCTAAATGCCACTTACATTAGGAATAATCTAAACATTAGAGTGTGGAAGATAAAAACGCGTGTCGGCTGAAACCCGTCAAACTACCACAGGCATCTGACCGGGGGTACGTCTCTAGTAGCTGAAAAACTCCATCATCGTACTCTGCCTCGTAAACCACTTAGCAGAGTCGTCACCTGCGCACAATCTGACAAACAACTAATGAGTATGGATAAACCATACCTAGCAAGCATGTACATTCTTATGTAATGAAATGTAAGGTATCAAAGGAATGGATCTGGTTTATTTGCATAAAGAGCACTTTTAAACAATCCTATCAGTTGTAAAGCAATAGTGTAAAACAATTTTAAATTCGTTTCTTTATTCATGTTTTCTCAACACTATAATATTATGCCGTCTCAGCATAGACCGAGAGGACACTCGCTGTCAACTCTACACGAAACCCTTGCAATACACTCCCTGTAATGCATTGCATGGCAATCGCTGTATGGCACTCGCTGTCGAGCAATCCCTGCCCTACCTTTCTACAGTCATTTAATTATTAAAAGGTGAGACTAACAAGTGGAGCAGCCTAAGCCCGCTCTTAACCGTGAGCACGGCTATCATGATAGTTTTATCTCTGCAGAGTGTGTACACTTTACCCATGGGACTCACCCGAGAGTGAGACGAAGCCGCTATCCCGTTCCATCTAGGGTCAAGAATGCCTCAGTAAGGATTCGCCCCAAGCCGTCTTGCACTAAGCCAGAGGTTCCCCTCTTGTGCCAGGTGAGTATACGGTGGTAGCGAGCCACGCTCACACCGCCATGACATACCAACCCTAGATTTCCCGAGGTAACAACTAAGGTATTACCATTATTAACATCCATGCCTGTACTGTTTTACCCGGTCAGGTCATCCACGAAGTTCGGTCCTTACATCGACCGAGGTGGCATACCACAACCAACATCCACCAATCAAACCACCACCTCGAATCTACTCACGCCACGTTGATTTTAGTTGAATTAAGGTTTAATCAAAATCACACGATAAAGAGTAGATTCTCTCTACCAAGATTTTAAATGATTTCCCATCATAAGTACTAGATTTCCCATCGAAGCGATAAGCATCTAGCGTAAGGAAACTCAAGGATGGCCATAACAAGATACAAATTATGCTAGGCGTCAAAGAAAAGGTGATACGTGCTAATAGATGATTAAAACGTCAGTGGCAATAGCTAAAATTTAAATAAACAAAATAAAATTATAAATAGCATGCACGATTAAATGTCTATAAATAGTAACTTTGAGAGAAAAATAGATGGATCAATATGAATCTAGCTTGCACTTGGGTCTAGGTAGCACGATTCTTGATAATCGACAGCTAGCTCTCCTCCGGAATTCTCCGCGACGTCTACACGTAATTCGAGGCAGAGATAAATCAACAGCAGCAAATAAAATCCAAAAAATTATGAAATAAATACAGGAGGTAGATTAGGTTAAAAGAAGACTAACAAAATTGGTTTGGTGCGAATTGGAGCTACGGTTTGAAAGATACAAAAAGATGAAGAAACACTGTTCATGGGACCAGTGACGGTTGACGATGCTTTGACCAGATCGAAGTATTAAAGAGCTGTGTTGCTTTGTTTCTTCACGCAGAAGCAAAAAGGAAAAAGGGGAAGAGAGAGAGTAGAGAGAGAAAGATGGGAGCGACGGCAGCAGCTCCTCCCGGTGGCTCCGGCTCCGGCGGATGGCGGCGGCCGGCGGCGCCGGCGGTGCAGTGGAGGACGGCGGCGACAGCGGCTGGGGAGGATGGCGGCGGCGGCGGCGGTCAATGCGCAGCGCGGCGCGCGGCTTGGTGGCGGCGTTGGTGGCGGCGGAGCGGCGCCAGCGGCGATGAAAGCGGATAGGCGGCTGCCCGGCGCGACGGCTTCGGTGCGGCTGGCGGCAGCGGCCGGGCTTCCCTAGCGGCGGTGCCCGGCGCGACAGCGCGGCGGCTCCGGCAAGGCAGCAACCGGCGGTGGCAGCGCAAGCCCCTGCTAGGGCCAGCGCGCAGAGGAGGCGCGCTACAGCGCAGCGGCGGCTAGGTGGCCGAGAAGGCAGCGTGCGGCGACGACAACCTATGACGATGGCACGGCTCGCCTCGGCAGCAGCGACGGCGGCGACAACGAATGCTTGTCCTCTCCTATCCTCTTGCTCTGTGATGATCTGCTAGGGTTTGGGGTTGATGGATGCTACGACCGATGGCTTTTGGGTTGGCTTTATATGGTTAATTTGGGTTAAACTTGGCAGGCCTGGATTGTCTCTAATTTGGATGTGAATTTGGTATGATTTGTTGTATATATGGCATGAACGGATTAATATGGATTTGGGCATGATTTGATATGGATTTGATTTGGTCTTTGTTTGGAAGGGAGGATACGGTTTGGAAAGGAAATATATGGTGTGTATTTCTGGCATGATTAGCTCATGAATTTCGGTATGTGTTGACATGGCATGTGGGGATTTAGAGCGTGATTTGGGCTACAAGTTATGGCATGAATTGTTTTGGTAAAGATGGATTGGATTTGATTTGGTTTGGGTTTTTGTTTTGGCTACACTGTGCTCGTCGACACGGCCACGGTAACAGTGAGAGTGCGATTAGGGGAAAGGATGATTAGGGAGGTGATTTGGAAAAGGATTAGGGTACAGTGGAAAATTAAAGGTTAATTATTAAATGAAAGATCTTAAATCAAAATAATATGTTTTTAGGTTTTTTGAAATTGATAGATGTCATGACTGGTTTGCACGGCGGGCGCGGCAAAGCAGTAAGAACAGCAACGGCTGGAGCGGTTCCTGGCGGCGGTTCAAAATGACACCGGCGCTTAGGTGTAGATGACGGAACAATGAAGGTCTAGAGAGGAAAAGGGAGTCATGTGGAAACAAGGGGAGGGTTGAAACCGAGGTCTCGCTGTACGAAATCCCCGACTCGGCGAAGAGCAGCTTGGGCCAAAATCTGAAGAGGTCTTCGGCGATTAAATTTGACTTTATTCGACCACGAATCTTCGAGCTCTCGGTTGGGATGGATTCGCGATGAAGATACGAAGGACGTCCTCGGACGGTTTGGTAGATTTGTACCGAGGTAGCGCTGAGACGAGAGAGAGTGGGGCAGCTGGGGTTTTGAGAAGTCAGCCTTCGGCGATTTTTATAGTGTGAAGGAAAAGGTTTTAGGATCCAACATTTTAGGAGGATGATCTAGAATGGATTTCCTAGGATGTGTTCTCCTCGAAATTGTGATTTACATCTTTGAGATGGCCCAACTATTTTGCCAGGAAGGAGGCAGCGCGGTTAGTTTGCCAGGAGAAAAGATGAGATCAAAGAAGAAAGGGAATAGGAGATAACAAGTGGGTCTACCGGTTAGAGAGAAGAAAGGGATTTTCCCAAATATGCCTTAATTAAAATTTACTAAGAGAAAATCATGTTAATACAAAATCCAAATCTTGTAATCAGAGATGATAACATAAATTTGAAAACGAATAGGAAATTCTCTGCCTTTGATTACTTTTTAACTCCCAAAAGGTGGAATTATTTTGTTTGCCAAAATTTTCCTTTACAAAACAAATCAAATTGGTTTAATTTTCTGTAACAGCCCAAAGTTGTATTCGTATTCTGCAAACGCCTTTTGAAATGTCACGTAAGGATATGATGACTTCCGTTAAATTTCTATATGACAACACAAATTCCTAGATTTTAAAAGCCATTCGAATTTGATGATTTTACTTGAATAAATCACTAAAAAGCCAATTAATAAGTCTTGCATAGGAAATTATAAATTATAGCACTATTTAGGAAATTGTTGAATTATAAATTCTAATAGACCTTGAATTGGGAATATACTTACATATTCATAAACATTCATGCATACACACATATTCACATAGGGTTAAATGTGATAAATTGCTCCAAAAATCCAAGGAAAATTCTAGATATTAGTTTAGACCCTTATTGAGAGTTTGACTCAGTTGTTGACAAATTGGAACCCTGGTGGGACCCACTTGGCAGCCTCTTCCTTTGCCCTGCTCTTGTGGGCATTTCATCGAGCAACACGGCTGCCTCTACTGTGCATCCCCCTCTCCGGCGCATTGATCCCCCACTGGCCAAATCTTCCCCGAAGATCCCCCTCTTGGCAGTTTATGAGCGTCGTTTTGGCCTGGTGGCCCCCACTTCGGCTCCGATGTGATGCCCCGCCACTGCTCGCCGCCGCATCTGCTGCATGCCGGCCGATCAAGCCACCTGAGGCCTCAAGGCCGGCGCCCCTAGGCATCGCCGAGCTTGCCTAATGGGTGCCACGACACGCCATTGATGGTCTCGCTCACCGCAACCTAGGTGACTTGGCGGCGGCACGCCAAATTCACCGTCGCGTGCTCACGCTCGCCGCGCGTGACCTCCTCCCCGCCCAGGCTAGCCAATCGGTGCTATTGCTTCCCTGTGACCGCCGTGCACCTTCCCGTGACCGCCGGACTATAGCCAAGCTCGGACCGAGCTTATATGCAGCCACACCGCATCAGCCGTTTTCTCCCTCTTTTCACTCCCCCGTCGACAACCCAAACCAGACCTCCCTAGCCTCCACATTGACTCGCGTTTGCTTCGCCATGACCTCGTGAAGCTCTTGTCCGAAGGAATTGGTCAGAGTCGCCCCGAGCTTGTCAGAACGCTCTCGCCACCGCCGGCAGCCCGGTTCTTCCCCCTTTCTGATTTCTTCCTCTCTCGTGAGCTTCACAGCAATTCCTTGCTCCGAGAGCTTCGCCTGGCTTCGCCTCACACCATGCTCCCCTCTTTTGGCCTAGGGCTTCCCCGGTCTTCCCCAGCACCGTGAGCACGCCGCCTCCCCTGTTCGGCTTCTTCGTCGACAGTCCACCTCGGGCACCCTAGACCCCGAATATTCACTAGGTAAGTCTCCCCGATGTCCACCGATGCTCATGCGCGCGCTATTTCTTCATTAGCTCGACCCTAGATCGTTTACTCATGTCCGCCGGTAGCCGGTTCCGCTGCCGTGCATGGCTCCGCCACGTCCAGCCATTTCTGGCCTCGACGAAGGCACCTCTAGATGCGCGTTAGCTCACCGGTTCCAACGCACTCAAGAACTCCCCAAACGGAGCAACCTAGCTCCGGCTAGCCGTCGGCTAAGCCTCTGTCGTGCGAACGCCGGTCGGAAGAAGACGATGACGGTGAGCCGTCCGATCTGCGCCAAGATCCATGTGATCTCACCACGTTCGGTCGCTGACTAGTGGGCCCCTGCTGTCGGGTGCTCACTGGTTTAAAAACTCCCGCGCGGCTTCTATGTGTCGCTGACATGTGGGCCCTCGGCCCCACATGTTAGGATAAGTGAGGCGCCTCGCCTCGGCGCCGCCGCTCGTGTCACGCCTCCCAATGCGCCGACGTGGATGGCTCATCCGCGAGGAAGCGGGCCGGCCCAATACTGTTCATCGATTTTTCACCTATTTTGTGAATAAAACAAAGACAGTAATTAGAAACGATTTATTTAAAATAGGTAGAGATCTCTAAAAATTCTGGAAAAATTATGGTAAATACTAGGGCTTGTGATAGATTTACTAAAAATAGTAACTCACACAGTAATCGAACACTTTCCTCAGATTAAATTCTTTAACATATTTTTAGGGTATTAACTTATATAGAGAAATAACAAAAACAGATTGCTGTGGATCAATAATAGATTAATACCTAATTAAACACAAGAAAATCATGGATGTTGAAATATTACTTTTTGGACATAGGAAAATATAATATAATCTATTGTATGATTCCTAATTACATGTTATCTCAAAAATGGCATAATTAGTAAAAAAGAATAATTAGCTTAACTTTCCTAATCTATGAACTTGTTCAAAAGTAAATGTTATACAGCATATTAGCATAGTAAACCTGTTACTCTGATTTAATCTCACAACATGCAATATCATGGATATATATATATATATATATGTTTATATATATATATATATATGTTTATATATATATATATGTTTATATATATATATAGCAAATATGAACATAATCACTTACACACCACTTAAATCACTATTCTGCTAGAATAATAATGATTAAATAAGTTGATGAAGGAAATACTTCAAATAAAATGTGAGTTAACATATTCTAGCTATTTAAAGTACTTTAAACACGATAAAACCATATTTTCTCCTATTGGGTTAATTAGGATAGAAACTACACTATTACCTATATACATATATATATGTATATATATATATATGTATCATGTGCATCATCTCGCTAGCACTTCGCGGCCGTTACGCTAAGATTCATTACTCACAAGGATCATGGAACTTTCTCGATATATATAGATTCATATAGATAGTTAAACACAGGAATCGTAAACGAACGAATACGAGCGATCTCGATTGCATTTCATGCATCATTCTTTTCCTCGCCGCATTGTGTTTATGATGAATTGTTGATTCTCCGATTAGACGTAGAGGATCCAGAACCACCGTTCGAGGACTCCGCACAGAACCCGGACTTCAATTCCCAAGGCGAGTTAATACCTATCCTTAATAGTGTTGCTTTTACTAGGGAGAATATGCGCTTTCCCTAGTGCGAGTTAACATCTATTAATATCATATTGAATCCCAGATTTCTAAAGTATTTATTTTACAGTATTAAACTGCATGCCGTTTTATGTACTTATACCTATCTGTTCAATCATGATGTATCATGCCATTTATTTACTTGCTGTCAATTTACCATGATGATGTTATCTTGAATTAATCATCTGTCATTTGGCCTTACTATTGATCGCCTTGATGATCACCCTTCATAGCCTGGTTAGGTTAAATGAAATGATTTAGACTCCTAAGTCTTTGTTAAAATCTTGCTTAGACATTGCTCAGGTCCAACTATTAATTTTAGGTTTAGAATTGCCTCGGAACAGTGAACCGACATTCACCGGACATGATCACACAAAGAATATGGTTAACTGGAATTTGGGCCTGGCATGCTAGTGTGTATATGGTTGGGATGTGCTGCAATACAGACTGGGTCTGGCATTGGGTATGAGATGGAGTAGCTGGGCTACGTGATTTGAGGAGCTAATCACCCACATACGTAGTGCATGGAAGAGGAGTGCGGTGAGATCCGCGTAATGCCGTGCGCTGCCCCAAAAGGAGGGATTCCGCCACAGCGTGTGATTCACACGGAGGGTGCGAGTTAGCCGAAGAAGAAAGTGCATAAGGGTGAGGCCCTTCATGGACTGGCTGGGTTGAATCAAGGATTCCCCCAGACGGGTGCATCAGGGATGCATAGTGTGACGTCACTGACTATCTGCCTGCGGGAGATAGTTCCTAACACCACAACGCACTGGCCATCGCGCGGTAGTGCAAGTATTGGGGATTCAGGGGTAGTTACGACCTGCGGGCGTACCCTGTCTGCCACCATGCTTGAGGTGAAGACAGTTTCATGTCGTCATCCGAGGATGATCTAGGTCCATTCTTACAGAGAGCCGTGAGTCTAGCGTGGGTCGGCAACTCAGCTAGGACGAGACCGGGTACTTTGCTGGGGAATGTGATCCACAACGAGTGCGCCACACTCGGAAGATGATGGCGGTAGTGTGAAGAGAACGTTTGGCAGAGTACATGGAAACTGCCATGGAATTGGTTGTGTATTGAATTGGACATATGACAAATAATTAACTTGATATAGAAATTTGGTTAAACTGCTAAGTCATAGGCTTTGATTTCCAAAACTGGCGTAATCTGCAAATAAATAAACCCAGCCTTTCCTTTGAAACCTCTATCATTAAGTGCATTGGGTTGGGTGTTAGCTCGCCAGTTTTTGGATGACACTGACCTCGCATAAATATCTATCTTTAGACATGGAGGATCCCGTCGAGGAAGATGCCTACGATTGTCATGAGGAAGGAGATCCTCAGTAGCAGGACCAAGAGTAGTCGCTTAAGATAGGGTTTAGCACGTTCCACCAGTCATGTATGGTTACACAGCTGCTGGTGTGATTTTGTTGTTCTTTTGAACTTGCAAGTTGCCTTTTGGGAGATTTCCGCTACTCTGATGAACTCTGGACTGTAACTAAGGCTTAAATGCCGCTTGCTACTAATGTGATCTGATGATCGCTGTTATGTAATATTTGGACAACCGATGTATGAAATGATTCCAGCTGTGTAACTCTTACACTAGCCTACTGATCCAGGGCCTAGTGCAGGTCCGACCATTTCTCGCAAGGTAAGCCGAGAAGGGGCGCGACATTTTCCACAACTGAAAATATACAAATTATTCAAATTCTTTTATTTTATAAGACCTTTGCTTTAAAGAACTTTATTAAAAAAAACTCTAATTAGATGTATTTTCAAAATGAAAATATTGTAAAGCAACTCTTTGAACATATTTTTATTCTAAATTCTCAAAATTAGATTTTTAAACCTTTGAAAATCTTTTTAAATCTCCACTTCATTATAATTCTACAAACTATTATCTCAATATAGTTTGGAAATATTCCTGAAATTTTATTTCCCTCAAAAATTTCAATTTTCCCAAATTTGAAAATTCATGATGTTACACCATTCATGATTGACATGCATGCTCTTGGAAAAAAAGAAATAAAAATTCTTTTCTACAATAATTTTTGCCTTGTTTTTATCAAAAGCTCTAAAAGTTTTTATCTTGAAATTTGGTTGTAACCTTTTTTTTTGTGCTTGCAAGTGCATACATGGATGCGGCCGGTCTTTGTATGGGCTTACACAAGACTTTGGGAAAAACATATTGTTTTAAAAAATATGTATATACATATATACATATATATATATATATATTGTGGACCAATGTTTTGAGTTTATTGAAACAAAGCATTTCTTTCATTGCCAAAAAAAATATTTGAAATACAAATACTTGTGCTTTTGTTTTATCTCTCAAAAAAATTCATGAAAACTTCTATTTCATTTTGAACTTAGCAAAGCTCTTCCATATGTAAAAAAAATTTGAAGAAAAGTATTTGTGTTTTGTTTTCCTGCTCAATCAAATTTGTGAAAATTTCTTTTTCATAACTTGCAAAAACCTTTCATTATTTTTTTAGAGCACGTGTTGATTAGTGGGAAGAAAAGTAGTTTTGTTTTAATTGTTTGGAGTTTATAAAAATAAAGATAAAACATTTATTTTCTTGCATTAAAAGGATTTTTTCTCAATAAAAAACATGTATTGGAAATAAAAGTATTTCTACTTTGTTTTTTATTCAAGCTGTCGGCAGCTGGGAGGCGAGCCTCCGCAGGCCGATATATAAGGGAAGGGGTGTGCGAGACTCGAGAGCGGCCCTGACCCCTCTCGACCGAGACCCACGGGTGCGCGTGCGCTGCCGAGGGAAGGACGTGTATGAGATGGGGTTGTCGCAGATGCTGACACGGGTGTTTTTATCCTTGTTCCGGCCTCCACTGTCGGAGAACAGCCCTACGTCCAGTCTTCGTTTAGTATCGAGCTTAAACGAGTACAGGGGTGAGGCCGGGCTTTGGGAAGTCCGGGCTCGAGTACAATAAGTGCTCAAGGCACTGTGTGTTCCTACAATACCTAGATGCGGAGAATTATCGTCTAGAATTAGAGACCCTACACAAGTGCAAGTGCTCCTATTCTATGGTGGCCGAGTGCTCTCCTGTGCGTCTTGATGGATCTCTCTTTCTTTGGTTGTGGCATGTGCATCCCTTTTATAGGCAGCTTCCGGCCACTGTAGTCTGACTTTGGTCCGTTGTGATGCACCGTGTTGCCTCCTGGTCACTGCTTGTATTCTCCTGTTTCGTTGTGCTGCAACATGGCGGACGTACGAAGTCCTACGGACATTCGAGCGTGTTTTCCCAACTTGCTAGGATCAGTATTTAGACCGTCACACGGCAATACGTGTCTTTCTCTATAGGGGTGAATGGTAAGCTGATCGTTGACACGATCGGCTACCAACCTGTCAACTGCTTGTGACAGGCATCCATTAGTACTGTGGTCGCATTTAACTCGCAGTGACATGCGGGACCATGGCGTGCTGCTAGCAGGCGCCTTGATCGCGTTAAGTCCGAGCCCCGGCCGGAAGTCGGGGCGAGACTGAGCTGAGCGGGAAGCTCGGGTGTGAGCTTACCAAACTCGGGCGCGAGCTTATGAAGCTCGTGCAGGCTCTCTGCTGAGCCAAAGATAGGTAAATGGGCCGTGTTCCCACGGGCTGCGTACTTTCCCCAACACAAACATATCGCATTTCAGAATGATATTAGAAAAAAAAACCCTTTGATCTTATAAAAAAAACTTTCAAATGACATTGTTTTTACTTATTATATTCTCTAAGTTAGCTTTAAAAGAAAAGGTTTTGTTTTGATTTTTTTAAAAAATCTCTATTTTGCTTTTCCAACCCTGTTTTCAGTACGTGGGGAAAGCACTTTTATTTGTTCTTATTACTATTTGTTGTAAAAGGAAAACTTGCTCCTTGAGTATTTTTTTTTGCAAGTAAACTTTGCGAAAAGGAAAATATGTTTCGAAGCCATTTGTTGACTACTTTTGTTTGAAGCGAAAAAATCTATTTTTATTTCTATTTCTAAATAAAGACTTCGATTAGGTATATATAATTTTTTTTTCCAAAAATAAGGTATCATTGTTAATGAAAACATTTTATGTGTGTATATATTAAAAATAATTTAAGAAAAGAGAAATGGAATATTTGTAAACACTTTTTTTTGACCAGTAAACAAGAATTTGTTTTCGTCTACCTTACAATGGTCTTTCTGTTTTCTTACTTTATCGAATCTTGGGGTCAAGGTTCGTGCAAGGTGTGTTACCGTTTTGAGTTTACTTAAACTAGAACAACTTCTGTGCTCCCCTGAAAAAAAAAACCTAAGCTTAAAGGAATATTTTTTGTTTTAATGTTTATTGTCCAGAAAAAGCAAAACAATTTTCTCATACGTCAAACTTTTCTTCTTATGCATTTCAAAAAATGAAGTATTAAAATTTTTATTTTATTGTTTAAAATTATTTTAAAAGAGTTTATTTCATATCAACCTAAAAAAATTCATTTCATCCTAAGACAAATTTTTTTTAAGTTAACCATACTGTTATATATTCAGTTATCAAAGTTTGTCTTCCAAGAAGAAAAATTTGTTCCTACTCTATTTATAAAAAAAAATCAAGTGTCTTTTTTTCATTTTTCTTTCATTACTTCGTGGATGGATTAACATTTTTTCTAGTATTTTGCATGATTTTTTTGGGATTCATGTATTATATACAATAAATGAAATGCATTTTCTAGAATATCTAAAATACTAAAATGAAGGATTACCTTGCTACAGTGATGGGCCGGCCCACCAAGCTCGGCCGGCAGGTCGTGAACCGCCAGGGCCGGCTTGGCTCGGCGGGGCGCAGCCCACTCTGCCACGGCCTAGCGGAGAGGAAGGAAGGGGGGCCGCTGATGATTAGGGCCTGCTTGTCAGCATCACGAAGCAGGGGAGGCAGAGCACGGGCATTGGTGGCACGATTTCGGCAACGGCGACGCTATCCGGCATGTGGAAAATAGAGAAAAGGGAGAGGAGGCGAGGGGGATGCTCGGGCTAGGCTCCGCCAAGCAAGAGAGCACCGGCGGTGAGCTCAACGGTGGCCGAGGTGGAATTGGATGGCGGCGCATGGCGAAATCGCACGGTGGCGACAAAATCAACTGGGCAGCGGGGTCAGCGAGCTCCGAGGAGGACGGGGGAAGGCGAAGAAGGCTCCAGCCCGCGTCGGTAAGGGCCAAGTCAGCGTGGCGGTGTCGGTGGGGCATGACGGAGATAAGACGGCACGGAAGGCCAGCTCCAGCGGAGGAAAGGGCGGCGGCAAGCTAGAGGAAGAGGGGGGGAAATCGAGGAAAAGAGGGGCGACGGCTCACCGTGAAGAAGGGGCGCGAGAACAGGGAGAGAGAAATATGGCTAGCCGAGCTGGCTAGTAAGGAGAGGGAAAGATTGGTCGACGTGGGCCCATGGGCTTGGGCCAAACTTGAGGTGAGACCTAAAATGGATCAAGTACAACCCTGGAGTCCCATTTTAGCTATTAAATATCATGGGTTCTTTGGTAAATCTCCTACTTTTTGCTGTTTCTTTTTTTATTTAATTAGGCTAGGCTCTAATGTGGATGCATATATATTTGCTGGTGATCATGCTTTTGTTTTTATAATCCAACCCATAGCCATTACTTAGTCTAGGTATAAAAGTAGGGTGTTACAACGGTACCACTCAAGGACAGGGCGGCAGGTCGAAGTGAAATAAACGTGACACCAGGTCCATCGACTGGCTCCCAGACCCGTCGTCTTCGTCCTGGGCATCATCGCACTGAGCCGGAGATGGAGCCGCCGATCCAGAATGTAACAGCCCAAAATTGGGGATATTTTGAAACATTTAAAATAGCAAATGAAGACCCATATTTTGGTCCGAAAATTTTGAAAAACTTGAAATCAAGTTTTAATGTTTAAAATTTGAATTTGTGAAAACCTAATTTAGAATTGGCACCCATAATAAAACACATTTATTTAAAGGAAAAACCTAATTGAGCAAATTAAGTTTTTCTTGGTTAAGAATTTACCAAACCAATTCTCTTGATTACTCATGAATTAATAGCTATAACCACATAATGGTGTGTACAAATGTATGTATATACATATATACACATGTGCACTTGTGGACTAAGTGTTGGAAATTCTAAATTAACCCTAACACATAGATAATCTAAATGGAAAATAGCAAATATTATCATAGAGCAAAACTTAACAAGGTATGATTGGAGGATTTCGATTAAAATCTTAGTTTAATAAGAGGGATAAAATCACTGAGGTTAAAATCCTTAGTTGGATTCAAAATTCAATTTGAAATTTCCTAATGAAATTAAGGAAGATTATATATATATATACACATTGTTATATATATATATATATATATATATATATATATTCTTTTGCAATATCAAGTTACCTAGCTACCCTTTTGACCTGGTCAACCTATGAGGTGGGGCCCACTAGTCAGCCCCTCCTCATCTCCCCTTCATTCTCTCTCCCGTGAACACTCTTTGTTCTCTCTCTTCTCTCTCTCCCTCTCCCGTGCGTCTCTCTCTCTCAGCCTCCCTCTCTCTTCCTTCCTTGAGTTGCCTTGGGTATCTCACCTCCTTGGTCGCTTCTCATTGGCTCTGAGCCATCGCCGCTTCTGCCTAGCTCGTGCCGTCGCAAAGACGCCACCGCCTCTCATGGCCAACCGTGAATGCCGCTCTCACATCGCCGCATCTTAAGCAAGCCCCGACCAGCCGTCTTGTCGGCTTAATTGGGTCGCCCACGGTATTCCCAACCCTCCGTGCTCAAATTTCCCGGCCTTTAAAAGCCAAACCGAGCTCGTTAAATCGAGTTTCATCGCGTCTCTAGTTTCCGGCAAACTTCGGCGCCTCCGTTCATCCTCCACGGTGCTCATTTTCTCGCGTTCTTGGTACCGTTGGAAAGCTCTCATCATTCTCTACAACGTCTTTTCTTTAATCGACGCGAAGTTCTCTCTTCATCGCCGGAGAACTCGACGACCGTCCTCGACCACAAACCGGTCCCTTTTCAATTTCTCTCTCTCCGGTAAGCCATCTTTCGATTCCTCGCATCTTGAGCTTCCCTAGGCCGCCCTAACCATGCCCCAGCCCGTGCTTGCCCCGTGTCTCGCCGAGTACGTTGTCGCCGAGCTCCTCCTCACCGCCGCCGTCGTCTCCTCGTCGCCGGCATGAACCAGCCCGTCTCCACCCTTGACGTCGTCGCAGTAGCCTCTCGTAGTCCCTAGATGCTCTTGAGACCATGCGTTAGGTAGCCGTAGCTGCCAGTTCGTTGTCGCGACGTTATTGCCGCCGGCCGCCGCTAGAGCTCGTCGCGCCGCCACTTCGCCGCTGCCGTTCGCCGTGCCGTTGGCACCATTGCGTGCGGATCGGTGAGAGGATTCCGTTTTGCCTTCTCCCGTGCCGCCATGCACCATAGGGCGGCTAGCCGAAGCTCCACCGAGGCTCCCATGGCCTGTTCATTGCTCGTCGGGAGGTTGAAGATGACACTGTAGCGAACGTTTTAAAACTAATGCTACTAGGATTCAAAACCTCTATGACATGTGGGCCTTAGGTCCCACTTGTCAATAAGTGGAAACGTATTATGGTAGGATACGCTTTCGGTTTGCCCTTTGCGCATTGAGGAAAACCACGTTCGGCCCAAATTTGGCCCAAGACCAGCCCATGCTGCTGACACAGTGTAATTCCCGAAATCATCATTTTATGTCGGAAAGTCCACTTATAAGATTTATTTAAAATAGTAAATAATGTCCAAAAATTATGAAACTTTTTCTATAAATACTAAAATAGGTAAAGAGCCTAAGAAAAATATAAACCCAACTGTTCAGTAAAGAAAATAAATTATTAAAATAGATAAGTCTCTCTAGTTTTAACAATTTTAATCCTAGCATTATGTAATCTAACAATTTATTTAACTATACTTTAAGATCCATGGGAACCTAAATGAAAGATAAACTATGAACAGTATGATAATGCTTAATTTTATTTAATTAACTAAATGCAAACCTTAAATCTAGCCTTCTTCTTGTAGTATTAAAATCAATCAGTTATTTGTTTAACTTTAGAATTGCCCTTACACTCTAAAATATAAGTTAATGCCAAGGGACAAATTATGACAACTTTAAACCCTTTTTAAGTAAAATAAGACCAATTATCCCATTTTTGTCTTTATTGTAAAAGACTTTCCAAACTATGAGTAGTTTAAAGGGGAGCTTTTACTAACTCACAACATGTATTGTTCCTCCTAAAAAATATTTATGATTTCCCCATAGCTACAACAAAAGGTATAAATCCCATGAAAAGTGCTGAACCTAATTTATTAATAATAACTCAATTAAGTCATCTAATTTAATCCACAAACCTTATTTCTCCCACTTGGAAATAATATCAAAAACAATCTTGTCCATTTAATTGAATTAATCATTAAATCTCTAAAATCATGATAAAATTCGAGTGGAGCATAACTATGATTAGGTTAGTTAATAAATTTATTGCGCAATTTTAGGACCCATATTGCTCTCTGGATAATTAAAATTGTGCACTTAAGCTATTGTTCTCCTTATGTATTAATAAAACAGAAACCGAATTTGATTTAATTTAAATATCAAATGATTTAAATTAAATCATAACTTGTTGCAAAGACATAGTTAACCACTAAGGTAATTATGAAAGTATTGAGATCTAGCTTAGCATGGTATTTATGCATAATTTTCTAATTAGGGTAATTGAAACCCTCTTTTAGTAATTTCCTTTTTCTACTAAAATAATTGGGAATTAGACAAAACACTAAGACCAAACATACCGAAAATCCTAGAAAATATAGAATAACATTCGAATCAATCAAAATTATAATTTCAGCATGCTACCTTAGAATTTCCTTTTTGCTAGAATTTCCTATAATTAATTAAAGATTTAATTAAGTGATGACTCTAAAACAATCTTAGGAATTATATGGACCATCTACTTCATCATGATCAATACTAAAATTACTAAATGATTCATAAGTTAGCCCGTTGTCAAATTTCCCAACATTAAAATTATTCTAATTTAGTTAGACTGAAATAGCCGAACCTAACCGTCTATTAGTTTAGGGTAATATAATACTAATTGAGTAAACCCATCAGCGATGGTTGTCGCTGTCCAAAAACTTAAATTATCTTTAACATAGTATTTTTGGGGCAAATAAGGGAACTTAATTACAACTATACATATGGATACTTAGATGTATACCATTATATTAGTAATTCGTTGCTGGTTTAAAAGTCATATAACCCCACACCAATCCAAAAACAATAAGTATTCTTCCGAGAGTTGATGAAGGAAATACTTCAAACAAAAATCTATTTTTGCTTTATACGTCTATTTGCTAAATCTATGGGTAGTCTATTAGGGGTAACATTTTGCATCATCGCATATCATCTTCATAACGCTCACACCCCGTTATCTTTTTGTGAGTTATTATACATTAGTAGCTCATGGAACTTCCTCGATAAGTATAGAAACTTATTTAGGAATCTTAGTAGCAAGAAGCGACGCCTAGATTGCTGCGACCCTAGCCGTATTTGCATTTCATCCATCATCTTTCCTGCATATTTTGGTGTTTATTGGTATTACTTGGCTCTTCACGATAGATTCCGAGGACCCGCGGAGCAACCAGAAGATCAAGACCCAGGTTTCGGATTCACAGGATCCAGGTGAGTTAATACCTACCCTTAATAATGTTGCTTTTACTAGGGAGAGGATGCGCTTTCCCTAGTGCGAGTTAACGTCTTAAACCATAAAGGTGTTTGCTTTTATTTGGGAACGTCAGCTTTCCCTAGTGCGAATTAACATTCTAATGGATCATATTGCTTCCCAGTTTTATTAAATATTTTATTTACAGTATTAAAACTGCATGCTTTTTAAGTAAATATACCTGCTTGCTTAATCATGATTTATCATGCCTTATTATCATTTGTAATTGTTTTACCTTGATGATATTGCCTTGATAATATTCATCTGTCCTTTGACGTTATGATTGATTGCCTTGAAAATCACCCTTGATAGCCAGTTAAGTAAAATAAAACAATTTTAGACTCTTAAGTCTTGGTTAAATTTTGCTTAGATATTGCTCAGTCCAATTAATGATTTTGGGCTTAATTGGCCTCGGGCGGTGAACCGACATTCACCGGACATGATGACATATCAAACATGGAATTTGGAAATTGGGCCTGTCATGCCAGTGTGTGTGTGTTGGATGTGGTTGGGAAAGCGGACGTGGTCCGGCTTGTGGTTAAGGTGGAAGTAGCATGACTACTGGTGTGATGTGAAGAGGGCTATTGTTCATAGATGCGGTGCTGAGAGGAGCGCGAGGCAACACGCGTAGCTGCTAATCGCTGCCACCAAGGGTGGTTCCGCCACATCGTGTGCAGGGCACATGGAGGAACGATAGCAGAGGAAGGAAGTGAATGTGAATGTGTGTGTGGATTGGCTGGATCCGAGGTGACTACTAGAGTGGACCGGACGGGTGTGCAGTGAGGCACACAGCGGGAAGTCGCTGACCAAATGCCTGCGGGATTTGGTTCCTATCACCACAATGCGTGGCCATCGCGCGGTAGTGCAAGTATTGGGGATTCAGGGATAGTACGACCTGCGGGCGTACCTGTCTCGCCGCCATGCTTGAGGTGAAGACAAGATCTTGTCGTCATCCGTGGGATGATCTAGGTCTTACGTGTCGTGAGCCGTGACTCTAGTGCGGGCGTGGCACCCGGCTTAGGGAAGAACGGGCACTTCACCGGGCGTAAAATCCATTAACGGTGCGCCACACCGGGATATGATGGCGGTATGTGCGAGATCTAAGGACCGTGTGGAATGTGGATTGTGATTGGTGGAATGTGGATTGTGACAAACTACAATAATGAAAATAATGATTAGCAGAACTTTTGGTTAAAAGTGCTAAGTCATAGGCTTTGATTTAGAAAACTTGCTTTCTGCAAACAAATAAACCACAACCTTTCCTTTGGGACCCCTATCACTAAAATTGCATCAGGTTGGGTGTTAGCTCGCCAGTGTTCGGATGACACTGACCTCGCATTCATATTCTCTTTTAGATAGAGAGTATGAGCAGGATCAGTATGCCTGCCACGAAAACGAAGATGAAGGTTTTGCTGACGATCAGGGCGAGGCTTAGGGCGTCTCTCCAGTCGAGTGCTTAGGCATAGCCGGCACGAGGCCTTTTGGATCTTTTGGGTCTTACGTACTCTGATCTTTTGGACTTTCTGACTATTTGGGCCAATGTGCCGTTTGTAATACTTAATAGCCGCTTGGGCTTAATACAGGTATTTGTGTAATTATAAGACTTCCGCTTGTATGAAATGATTCCGGCTATGTGAAAGGTGTGCACTAGTGTACTGATCCAAGGACTAGTGCAGATCGTGTGTGGGCAAAGGACAAGCCCCACAGAGCTGGTATCAGAGCATGCGACTGTAGGAGCCCTAGACCTTGGCCGTTAGCACTCCGTAATTTAAAACTAAGAAAAGTATTTCCTAAATACTCTACTTTGTGAAAATCTACTGTATTCTTTCCTCCTGAATTGTATTCCAACTCTCTACACTTTTTAGAAGTTTTTGGAAAACTCATCCCTCATGTCTCCTCTTACCTGACATTTTGAGCTTCTATCTTGTCTCATATTCCCCTCACGTAACTCCGCATGTCTTGTTTGTTCTCAAACAAGAGTCTCTTCTAAGTTCTGCCCTGATTTAAAGGTCTAGTTGACCCCTCCTTCTCAGCATTGGAGACCTGAACCTACACGCCTCGACAACATACTTAAGGAGCTTAAAGAGTAATAAAGAGACATGAAGGTAAAAGAGCCACAAGACTCCTCAATCAACCATCGCCCCTACAACCGACTGCATTGGATCTAAGAAGATGTCAGCACCATGACCAACTCTGAATACGTCAACACATAACATGGCCACCTATAGGCAATTATATCCCAATATCTCCAATTTCTCTATTCTAGTTTGAAGAAATTGCGCACAATATCAGTTGCTAAAACAATTGATAATAAGTGCCCCATAGGCTTAAGTGTGATCCCTAGTTTTCTAGGGTATCATTTTAAAAGACTTATTAGTCTATTAACCTTCAAAACTTGTCAAGTCCGTTGTAGGTATGTGAGATTAGTTTAGATAATCTCAACTTCGGGCTGCTGTTAGGACTTTTCATCAAAAGTTATCCTAGCCTAGAATCGTAAATTATTGCTTGTGATAGTAAGCTGTGGGACGCCTTAATTAAGAGAATGGTGTTCTACCCCTTACAAGTTAAATTTGAGCATTATAAATGTTGTTGGGTCTTATTGACACTTGTTAACTTTTGGTTCTTCTGCATCTGCATATCATGCATATAGGCATAGGACTAACATAGCTTTAAGACTTACCCTGACGCCAGAGAGGTCTTTCAAAGGATCAGTGCCGACAATGGTCGCCGTAAAAATAATAGCTCATGGCAGTCGGAGTCGTGCCTGAAGACTAATACCTCCTCTCCTACTAGGTATTCCTAGTTTGACCATAGTTGGATAAAATAAACCGAGTGGCTCCAAGCCCATGAAGCTATCTAGACCCTCCAGAAACAACAAGAATCAAAGGTTGAGGATTCCCTACACTTTATGCAGCCGAAGACTGAAAGAGCAATGAATAACCCAAGACTACTCAGAAGTGCAGGCTAGTCAGAGTTCATGGGACTACTCAAAAGTGCAGGCTAGTCTCTCAACCAAGTCGTCAGTCACAAGACCCAGAAAATCTAAATTCTCCATTAAGGATCTGTAACAGCCCAAAGTTATGATAATATTTTGAAAACACTTCTGTACCATTGCATAAGCTATGACGTTTCCCGTAAAATTTCTATGTGACAAACACACATTTCTAGACTTTAGAAGCCATTTGAAATTGATGATTTTTGTTTGAATAAAGCACTAAATAGCTAATTAATAAACCCTTGCATAAGAATTTATAATTTATAGCACTATTTAAGAAATTGTTGAAATATAAGATTCTAATGGACCTTAAATTGGGAATATATTTTCATATTCATAAAACATCCATACACACACATATATATATATATATATATATGTATATATATATATATATGTATACACATAATCACATAAGCCTAAATATGTTAAATTGCTCTAAAAATCCCAGAAAAATCCATAGATTAGTTTAAACCCTAATAGAGAGTTTGACTCAGATGTTGACCAATTTGACCTGGTAGGGCCCACATGGCAGCTTCCTATTCCTTTCGCCTCTTGCGGGCATTTGGTCAACGCTGCCGCCGCCGCCCTTCCTTCCACCCCGGCTCAACCATCACTCCCTGCCTCAATCTCGGGAAGATCTTCAATTGGCGGCTTGTGTGTGTCGCCTGACCTGTGGACCCCACCTCCGACCATGACGCGACGCTGCTGCCATCGCTTGCGCACTGCTTTCCACGACGACTTGCCGTCTTGTCGGCGGCTCAGCGTGGAGTTCCTGAGCACCGCCCACCTTGCCCAATGGTCGACTTGGTCGCGCCATCGATGCCCCCAACCGCCGCGTCTCCGGCGGGCAATGCCGCCGAAAGAAGCCATCTCGCCGCCCGGCTCGGACATTCGCAGCACAACAAGCCACCGCCCACTAGCCAATAAGCACTAGAGCTCCTCTGTGACCGCCTCACATCTTCGCGCGATCACTGGTCAAGAGCCGAGCTCGGACCGAGCTTATATGCCACCGCGCCACATCGGCCGCTTTCTCCTCTTTTCACTCTCACGCCGCCACCCAAACCAGACCTCCCTAGTCTCCACATTGTCTCGCGTTTGCCGCCATGACCTCGTGAAGCTCCCCGCCGAAGGAATTGGTCTGAGTCATCCCGAGCTCGTCGAACGCTTATCGCCACCGCCGACCGCCTGGTTCTTCCTTGCTTTCGGACCTGCACGGACGCGCCGATCATCATCTCTCGTGAGCTTGCGGCAAGCCCTTGCTCGGTGAGCTTCGTCATCTTCCCTCACACCGTGCTCCTCTTTTGGCCCAGGCTTCACGGCCGGTCCCCCAAAGATCGTGAGCGCCGCCTTCCTTGTTGCTCGGACCTGCACGGGACGCGCGATCATCATCTCGTGAGCTTCGCGGCAAGCCCTTGCTCGGTGAGCCGCTGTCTTCCCTCACACCGTGCTCCCTCTTTGGCCCAGGCTTCGCGGTCTTCCCAAAGATCTTGAGCGCGCCTTTCCTTGCTCGGACCCGCACGTGGGCGACCGATCCAACCGTGCCCCGACTACCTTTTTGCTCGGTAGCACCCACTAACCCCGCATAGCTCATGCGCGCTTATTTTTCCATAAGCTCGACCCTAGGTCATTTACTCATGTCCGCCGGTAGCGGTTCGCCGCCGGGCATGGCTCCGCCGCGTCCGGCCGTTTCGCCTCGACAAGGGCACCCCTAGATGCGCGTTAGCTCACCGATTCCACCGAACCCAAGAACGCCCCAAACGGTGCACCTTTAGCTCGGCTAGCCGTCGGCTAGCCTCGGCGCGTCTTGAAGCGCCGGCGAAGGAAGACGATGACGGCGAGCCGTCCGACCGCGCTTAAGATCCGTCGGCTTCACCGTGTGGTCGCCGACAGTGGGCCCCACCGTCGGCCTTCATGGATTTAAAACTCCCGCTGCTTCTTCCGTCGTTGCCGACATGTGGGCCTCGGTCCCACATGTCGAGGTAAGCGGAGGCGCCTATGACCCCAGCGCCTTCACTCGCGAAGTTACGCCTTCAAGGACGTCTTCGACGTGGTTGGCTCGGCCATGAAGTTAGCGGGCGGCCCAAGATTGTTCACCCTTTTTCCCAGATTTTATAAATAAAACAAAGACAAAATAGAAACGATTTATTTAAAATAGGTAGATATCATTAAAATTCGGAAAAAATTAGGGTAAATACTAGAGCTTGTGTTGGATTTAATAAAAATAGTACCTCACACAAGAATCGAACACGGTTCCTAGATTAAATCCATTAAGCTTATTTTAGGTATTAATTCATATAAAATAAGAAAAAATAGAATGTTGTGTATTAAAAATAGATTAACAATTAAGTTAAACATAAGAAAATCATGGATGCCGATAAATGACTTTTTGGACCTAGGTGAATATAGTATAACCTATAATATGTTTCCTAATTATATGTTAACTCAATATTGGTATAATTAGGAAACATGAATAACTAGCTACATGTATCATGTTAACATATTCTAACTATTTAAAGTACTTTAAAAGACGATAAAACCATATTTTGTCCTATTGGGTTAATTAGGTAGAAATTTCATTACACATATATATACATGTATCATGTGCATCATCTCACAAGCACTTCGCGCCATTCCGCTATGATTCATTATTTAGAAGGATCATGGAACTTTCTCGATATATATATATATATATATATGGATTCATGTAGATAGTTAAACATAGGAATCGTAAATGAGCGAATCGAAGCGACCTCGATTGCATTTCATGCATCATTCTCTTCTTCGCCGCATCGTGTTTATGATGAATTGTTGATTCTCCGCTTAGACGTAGAGGATCCGGAAACACTGCTCGAGGACTCCGCACAAGACCCGGACTTCAATTCCCAAGGCGAGTTAATATCTACCCTCAAAGGAGTTTGCTTTTACTAGGGAGAATCTCGATTTTCCCTAGTGCGAGTTAATACTTAACCTTAATATTGTTGCTTTTACTAGGAGAGTATCGCTTTCCTAGTGCAAGTTAACATCCAATATTATCATATTGAATCCCTGATTTCTAAAGTATTTATTTTACAATATTAAACTGCATGCCTTTTAAGTACTTATGCCTACTTGTTCAATCATGATATATCATGCCACTTACTTACTTGCTATCAATTTACCATGATGATGTTGCCTTGAATTAATCATCGTCATTTGGCTTTGTTATTGATCGCTTTGATGATCACCCTTGGTAGCCTCGGTTAATTTAAATAATCTGATTTAGACTCCTAAGTCTTGGTTAAAATCTTGCTTAGACATAGCTCAGGTCCAACTATTAATTTTAGGCTTAGAATTGCCTCGGAACGGTGAACCGACATTCACCGGACATGATCACACAAAGAATATGGTTAACTGGAAATTGGGCCTGGCATACCAGTGTGTGTATGGTTGTGATGTCTTTGCAATGCACGGGTCCGCATTGGGTAAGAGAAGAAGTAGCTGGGCTACGTGATTTGAGGAGCTAATCGCCCACATACGTAGTGCATGGAAGAGAGCACGGCGAGATCCGCGTAATGCCGTCGGCGCTGCCCCAAAGGAGGGGTTCCGCCACATCGTGTGATTCACACGGAGGGTGCGAAGTTAGCCGAGAAGGAAGTGCATAAGGGTGAGGCCCTTAGTGGATGGGCTGGGCTGAATCAAGGATTCCCCGGGCACGGGTGCATCGAGGATGCACAGCAGACGCCATCGACTATCTGCTGCGGAGATAGTTCCTAACACCACAACGCCACCGCCATCGCGCGGTAGTGCAAGTATTGGGGATTCAGGGTAGTTACGACTGCGGGCGTATTCTGCTGCCGCCATGCTTGAGGTGAAGACAGCCATGTCGCATCGAGGATGATCTAGGTCCATTCTTCAGAGAGCCGTGAGTCTAGCGTGGGTCGGCAACCCAGCTAGGGCGAGACCGGTACTTTGTGGGAATGTGATCCATAGCGAGTCGCCACACTCGGAAGATGATGGCGGGAGTGGGAAGAGAACGTTTGGCGAGTACTTGGAAACCGCCACGGTTTGGTCTATGTATTGAAATGGAAAGATGATAAATAATCAATTTGATATGGAATTTGGTTAAGTCGCTAAGTCATAGGCTTTGATTTCCAAAAGCGGCTTTTTCGCTAATAAATAAACACACCTTTCCTTTGAAACCTCTATCATTAAATGCATCGGGTTGGGTGTTAGCTCGCCGGTGTTTGGATGACACCGACCTCGCATAAATATCTATCTTTAGACATGGAGGAGCCCGTCGAGGAAGATGCCTCGATTGTCATGAGGAAGGAGATCCTCGATACCAAGATCGAGAGTAGATGCTTTAGATAGGGTTTAGTGCTCCACCGCCGTGTGTGGTTACACAAATTTCTTTGGTGTGATTTTGTTGTTCTTTTGAACTTGCAAGTTGCCTTTTGGGAGATTTCCGCTACTCGATGAACTTTGGTCTCAGAACTAAGGCTTAAATGCCGTTTGCTACTAATGCGATCGGATGATCGCTGTTATGTAATATTTGGACACCGATGTATGAAATGATTCCATTGTGTAACTCTTGCACTAGCCTCTTGATCCGGGGCCTAGTGCAGTCCGACTGCTCTCGCTAGGTAAGCCGAGAAGGGCGCGACAAGAGCTGGTATCGATGCATACGACTGTAGGAACCCTAAACCCTGCCGCTAGCTAAGGATTGCGTATAGTTTATAAAAAATATTTTTTCCAAAACTGCTCTTGTATATCTTGTCTTTTAACTTTCACAACTATACTATTTCTTACTTAAAGGAATTCTTCTTTCGTTTTTGTAGATGGATGAGCAGGTTTCCCACAGCTTTTCTCTGGAGCGTGCTACCTACGGTTACGACGACCCTTTGCACGCCAGCCAGATGGTTCTTGTCCTCCGCCAGTTGTCGGACTTCCTGTGCTTTAACGACCGCCTTGCTACTCGAGGCTCGCTCGCACCTGCCCGCTTAGGGTACATTGTAGAGGTTCGAGTCTACTACCACCACACAGACACAATGGCCCACACTCTGAGGCGGAGAGGCCGGGACCACTTGCACCTGCTATCGATGATGCGGCAAGATTAGCGTCTGACGGGCTCAGGAGAGGTACCACGACGACTTGGAGGGCACTTCTTTCGCCCGACCTTCCTTTCAAGACTTCGCACTTCTCCCGAGCTTTACGGTGCCCCGCCTTCACCGAGGACCACTTGAGAGGGTTGCGCGCCTTCTGCGGCGCGGAGACGAGCCGTGACAGCGCTCTTGAGGAGATCGGCTTCGCCGCTACTCTCTTCAGACAGCAGACAACCGTCATGGGTGGTCGGACGGCGTCTTCACCACTACGTCGCGATCGGCGATGAGTAGACGCCAAAGGACTCAAGACTTGCCCGGTTAGCGCGGCGGCGGCGAGGACCCTTCCTTTCCCTCCGGGTCCTCGGTTTCCTCCACTGAGTACCCTAACCGCCCGACTACCATGCGGAAACGGGTCTTCCTCCTAGTGCCTTGGTGGGGATTCCTCGTCACGACACTTCCCCGCCGACCTCTTTGTCACCGCAGAGTACTCTTCGACTCGGAGACCTCCGTGGACCTACTTGCTCCCCGGTTGAGCCACCCATTTATTCTTCTTGTGCCTTCTCGGCGATCGCTAGAGGACTTCTGGCTACTTCCACCGCTACCCGGTTGGGAGACCGGTGATAGTTTACACTCATCGTCCCGCCCTTGAGTAGCTAGTTAGCTTGACAGATCGACCTAGATCGAAATGTGTCTTTTGTTTCGCCATAGTAGATGATTGGCGACTTGTATCCGTGTCGATAATTGTACTTTTGTGGTATGATGTAAAACTGATTTGACTATTGCGCTTTTGGGTATCTTAAATGACAAGCGTTTAGTGGCTGCATTTATTCGATTTCTTTGATATTGGCCTCATGCATGCATATTTAGCTATAATGTTAAGGATCACCGTCATGCAGATGGTACGTGGTCGTGGAGCTGCCCGTGGCCAAGGGGCAGATCTAGGCCGCGGTGCCGCTCGTGGCCAAGGAGCTGGCCAAGCCCGTGGTGCCGGCGCAGCTAGAGGCCGTGGCCGCGGTCGAGGCCGAGGTAATCTACCTCCTCCTCCGGCAGGAGACCCAACCATGGCCCAGGTCTTAGCTTATCAAGCACAGATGTTGGGTCAAGTCTTTATTCAACCAAAGAGACGAGGAATCGAAATGAGGGATCCAAACATGCTGCCTTTATGCGAACCAATCCCCCTACCTTCGCGCAAGCTACCGATCCCATGGAAGCAGAAGACTGGTTACGCACTGTGACCAAGAACCTGGAGTTGATCAGATGTCCAGAAATGGAGAAAGTACGCTTGGCCTCCCACCTGCTAGTAGGACTGCGCGTGTGGTGGGATAATTATGTCGCCACCCGGCAAGGTGTGGATGAAGAAGAAATGGAAGAAAATGAACTGCTGAAGATGGAGATGCCGACGAAGCTCAACAAGCCGATAATCTTTGAAGTGCCGCCTTATGTTCCCCCAGTCCAAGGATTCATTCCATGGGAAGAATTTGTCGCTGCTTTCAGAAATTTTCACATACCCATAGGAATCACCAGGATGAAGAAGTATGAGTTCCGCAGACTCTCTCAAGGGACGATGACAATTTCTGAATATCTTACTAAGTTCAATGAGCTTGCAAGATATGCCCCCCAAGACATCCACAATGAAGCCGAAAAGATAGATTGGTTCCTAGAAGGGATGGATTTTCGGTACAAATCCCGCCTTAGGATTTTGGAGTATCAAAACTTCCACCAGTTAGTCAACAAGGCCTTGGTGTTGGAAAGGGACTTGAAGGGCGAGGATCTCTCGCGTAAGCGCAAGATGGTGAACGTCACGATCGCCGGGTCAAGCCGTCTGGGACAATTCAAACCTCAACCTCCTCGGAGAGCCGGACAACAATCTTCCATGTTCAACCGAGGATATGCTATGAGGGTGGGCGCGGTCTTTGGAATCTCGGTTTTCGTACTCAAGTACCAATCGCTCCCGCAATGCACGGGCACCCAAAATAGGATGACAGTAACCGCTACCTATGCCACCGGCTGGACACTATCTTTATAACCGCCCTAGTCGAATCGCGCAAAACCTCAAGGGAATGTTGTGCGGGGTCGTGGCGAGGTCGCCTTCTGCAGAATCAAGCTCAAGGTATGGGGCGTGGGAGACTCAACAATATCATCGCGAAGCGACAAGAAGATGAAGGAGTACTTGTGGGTGCGTTTGGACTTCACGACTCCCGAAGACAAGTTTTATTTGATTACGGTGCATCACATTCCTTTATTTCACAAGAATACGTAGATAAGCACCAGCTACAAACCTTTCCTCTTAATAAGCCCTTCACCATTAGATCTCCTTGGGATACTTAAGGCCTATAGGTCCTGCAAATGGGTAGAAATAAGGAAGGAAAGAGTAGGATTCTATTTCGACCTAATGGTCATGTCCGGATTAGGAGTTGATGTCATAATCGGCATGGATTGGCTAAGACTCTATAAGGAGTATTAGATTGCGCCAAGCGAAAGTCGCTTGTAAAGGATGGTGTGTTTGAAAGAGTATGGAAGGTAGATGAACCCTACAGATGGGGTAGAGCCATCTGGTACCTCAAGGAAGACAACCCGAGTAAGGTAAAGGTAGTCCAAGAATATTTGGACGTATTCCTGGATGACTTACGGACTACCGCTGACCGAGAGGTAGAGTTTGTTATAGAGTTAACATCTGTACAGCCCCAATCTACAAAACATATTTTAAGATGAACTCGAAGAATTAGAAGAACTCAAGAAACAAGCGGGCGACTTATTAAGCAAGGGTTTGATCCGCCAAGCTCATCTGCTGGGGATCCCCGCCATGTTTGTGGATAAGAAGGATGGTGGGCGAAGATTAGTGGTGGACTATGAGGCGTTGAACGCCGTCACTATTAAAAATAAGTATCCTCTGCCGGGATCGATGACTGTTTGACCAACTCCAAGGAGCTACACGTTTTTCCAAGATCGACCTTCGATCTGGATACCATCAAGTAAAGGTGCGGAAGGATGATATACCCAAAACAGCCTTCACCACTCGGTATGGCCTGTTTGAATATTTGGTCATGTCTTTTGGGTTAACCAATGCACCGCCTATTTCATGAACCTCATGAATTTAATCCTAATGGAATACCTTGACAAGTTTGTTGTCGTCTTCATTGACGACATCCTTGTGTACTCCAAATCGGACGAAGAGCATGAGAAGCACACGAGAGCGGTGTTGGATAAACTCGAGAGAGCATAAGCTATATGCAAAATATAGCAAATGTGAATTTTGGATTAGTGATGTCGGTTTCTTGGGACATATTATATCTGCTGAAGGAATTAAAGTGGACCCATCTAAGATAGACACACGGTCATGAATTGGAAAACACACCGCCATCAGAAAGGAAATTCGCAGATTTTCTAGGTGCAGCAGATATTATCGGCGTTTCATCGAAGGATTCTCAAAATTTCCCGACCACTAACTCAGCTATTGAAAAAGGAAAGGAAGTTTGAATGGACCGAAGATTGTGAACTCGCCTTCGAAGCTCAAAACCCTTCTCGACCACCACTCTGTTTTGGCCACACCTAATATCGCCAAGAAGTTTGAAGTATACTGTGACGCTTCCCGACAAGGATTAGGATGTGTATTGATGCAAGATGGCAAGGTTGTGGCGTATGCATCACGGCGATTCTTGCAAGCACGAGGACAATTACCCAACCCATGACCTAGAACTTGCTGCCGTAGTTCATGCACTCAAGCTATGGAGACATTTTCGATGGGAAAACAATGTGACATCTACACGATCACAAAAGCCTAAAATACGTTTTCACCCAAGCCAACCTCAATATGAGGCAAAGAAGGTGGTTAGAGTTGATTAAAGATTACACCTAAATATATTATACCACCACAGCAAGGCCAGCGTGGTGGCGGATGCTCTAGCGAAAGAACCAAAGGCAACTTCGATGGTGATCCCAGAGAAGACATGAATACTCGGAAGATACCTCCTCGTAATGACTCTTCGGAAGAATTGAATAAGTTATGCCTGAATCTCGTAAAATCTGGAGAATTAGCCAACATCACGGTTCAGCCAGATCTGATCGACCGTATCAAAGATAAGCAACAAGATCATCCTAGTACCCTTAGGCTCGAAGGACTGATGAATAGGGTTTCGAACAAAAATTGTTAGGACGAACAAGGAATTCTTTGGATGGAGAAGAGGATCTTTGTGCCTCACGACCGGAATTAAAGGAAGAAATCTTAAAAGAAGCACACGAGTCACCGTTTTCCATGCACCTGGATGTACAAAATGTACCAAGATCTGAAGGCAATCTTCGGTGGCCCCGAATGAAACGAGATGTAGCGAAATATGTGGCCAAATGTAATACCTGCTGCTTCGGAAGGCGAAACACCAACGTCGGCCAAAGCAGGTTATGCAACCAATCAAAATCCCAGAATGGAAGTGGGATGGAGTGACCATGGACTTTATTATAGGACTTCCCGGTCTCGAAGTGGACATGACTCTATATGGGTAATAGTAGACCGGTTGACCAAGGTAGCTCATTTTATCCCACCAAAACCACTCACAAGGGTAGCAAACTAGCGTAACTATTCATCGCCTGGGATAGTAAGCCTTCATGGAGTTCCCAAGAGAATTATATCGATCGTGGATCACAGTTTACCTCAAAGTTTTGGGAAGAACTCCATAGTGCCTCGGGCACCAAATTGTCATTTAGCACACCTACCACCCTCAAACCGACGGACAAGCGGAAAGGACTATTCGAACTCTAGAAGACATGCTTGAGCTTGTGCTTTGGAATTCCCAATGAGAATGGGAAAAATGGTTACCTTATATGAATTTGCTTATAACAACAGATTATCAAAGCGATGCGCAAATGTCACCTTTTGAAGCTCTATACGGAAGAAAATGTAGGACCCTCTTTATTGGTCCGAAGTGCGGAGAAGGGCGGTATTTGGAAGGAACACCTGCAAGAAGCGAAGCAAAAGGTCAAAACGATTAGGAAGCAATTGCTTGCTGCCCAATCTCGACAAAAGAGTTATCTTGACCATCGTCGGAGGGACCTATCTTTCGAAGTTGGAGACTATGTGTATCTCAAGATCTCACCCTTCAAGGAACAAGAAGATTTCAAGTCAAGGGAAAATTGGCCCCAAGGTTTGTGGGACCTTATCCATCTTGTCTCGTAAGGGTATGGTCGCCATTTAACTTGACCTTCCCAAGGAGTTGGGAGAAGTTCTAACGTGTTTCACGTGTCCCAACTCCGAAAGTGTTTGAGAAAACCTCAAGGAGAAGTAGTTCACCGCCACGACACCCTACAACCCAACTTGGGATATCAAGTCAAGCCTATTCAAATATTAGAGACTCAGAAAAGAAGCTCAAGAATAAGACCATTCGACTTTGCAAGGTGCAATGGAGCAATCAATCCGGAGGACGGCTCTCATGGGAACGAGAAGAGAAAATCGTCAAGAATTCCCCTACCTATTCGCTTCATAGAAATATCAATCTCGAGGTCGAGATTTGTTTTTAGGGGAGGATTTGTAACACCCAAAGTTATGATAATATTTTGAAAACATACGTACCATTGCATAAGCTATGACGTTTCCCGTAAAATTTCTATGTGACAAACACACATTTCTAGACTTTAGAAGCCATTTGAAATTGATGATTTTTGTTTGAATAAAGCACTAAATAGCTAATTAATAAACCCTTGCATAAGAATTTATAATTTATAGCACTATTTAAGAAATTGTTGAAATATAAGATTCTAATGGACCTTAAATTGGGAATATATTTTCATATTCATAAAACATCCATACACACATATATATATATATATATATATGTATATATATATATATATGTATACACATAATCACATAAGCCTAAATATGTTAAATTGCTCTAAAAATCCCAGGAAAAATCCATAGATTAGTTTAAACCCTAATAGAGAGTTTGACTCAGATGTTGACCAATTTGACCCTGGTAGGGCCCACATGGCAGCTTCCTATTCCTTTACGCCCTTGGGCATTTGGTCAACGCTTTGCCAGCCTGGCGACCTTCCACCCGGCTCAACCATCACTCCCTGCCCAATCTCGGGAAGATCTTCAATTGGCGGCTTGTGTGTGTCGCTGGACCTGTGGACCCCACCTCCGACCATGACGCGACGCTGCCCATTTCGCCATTGCGGCACTGCTTTCGCCGCGACGACTTGCCGTCTTGTCGGCCGGCTCATGCGTGGAGTTCCCAGCACCGCCCACCTTGCCCAATGGCCGACTTGGTCGCGCCATCGATGCCCCAGCACCGCCGCGTCTCGGCCGGCAATGCCGCCGAAAGAAGTTATCTCGCCGCCCGGCTCGGACATTCGCCAGTAGCGAACAAGCCACCGCCCAGCTAGCCAATAAGCACTAGAGCTCCTCTGTGACCGTCTCACATCTTCGCGCGACCGGGTCAAGAGCCGAGCTCGGACCGAGCTTATATGCCACCGCGCCACATCGGCCGTTTTCTCCCTCTTTTCACTCTCACGTCGCCCGGCCCAAACCAGACCTCCTAGTCTCCACATTGTCTCGCGTTTGCCGCCATGACCTCGTGAAGCTCTGCCCAAGGAATTGGTCGAGTCATCCCGAGCTCGTCGAACGCTTATCGCCACCGCCGACCGCCTGGTTCTTCCTTGCTTTCGGACCTGCACGGGACGCGCGATCATCATCTCTGGTGAGCTTCGCGGCAAGCCCTTGCTCGGTGAGCTTCGTCTGCTTTCCCTCACCGTGCTCCTCTTTGGCCCAGGCTTCACGGTCTCCCCAAAGATCGTGAGCGCCGCCTTCCTTGCTCGGACCTGCAGGACGCGCCGATCATCATCTCGTGAGCTTGGCGGCAAGCCCTTGCTCGGTGAGCCGCTGTCTTCCCTCACACCGTGCTCCCTCTTTTGCCCGAGGCTTGCGGTCTTCCCAAATCTTGGAGCGCCGCCTTCCTTGCTCGGACCCGCCGTGGGCCGACCGATCCAACCGTGCCCCGACTACCTTTTTGCTCGGTAGCACCCACTAACCCCGCATAGCTCATGCGCGCTATTTTTCCATAAGCTCGACCCTAGGTCATTTACTCATGTCCGCCGGTAGCGGTTCCGCCGCCGGGCATGGCTCGCCGCGTCCGGCCGTTTACGCCTCGACAAGGGCACCCCTAGATCGCGTTAGCTCACCGATTCCACCGAACCCAAGAACGCCCCAAACGGTGCACCTAGCTCGGCTGGCCGTCGGCTAGCCTCGGCCGTCTTGGCGAAGCGCCGGCAGAAGGAAGACGATGACGGCGAGCCGTCCGATCTGCGCTTAAGATCCGTGCGGCTTCACCGTGTGTGGTCGCGACAGTGGGCCCAATTTGTCGGCGCTTCATGGATTTAAAACTCCCGCGGCTTCTTCCGTCGGCCGACATGTGGGCCCTCGGTCCCACATGTCGAGGTAATCGAGGCGCCTATGACCCCAGCGCCTTTCACTCATGAAGTTACGCCTTCGAAGGGCGTCTTGACGTGGTTGGCTCGGCCATGAGTTAGCGGGCGGCCCGATATTGTTCACCCTTTTTCCCAGATTTTATAAATAAAACAAAGACAAGAAATAAAACGATTTATTTAAAATAGGTAGATATCATTAAAAATTCGGAAAAATTAGGGTAAATACTAGAGCTTGTGTTGGATTTAATAAAAATAGTACCTCACACATGAATCTAACACGGTTCCTAGATTAAATCCATTAAGCTTATTTTAGGTATTAATTCATATAAAAATAAGAAAAAATAGAATGTTGTGTATTAAAAATAGATTAACAATTAAGTTAAACATAAGAAAATCATGGATGCTTGATAAATGACTTTTGGACCTAGGTGAATATAGTATAACCTATAATATGTTTCCTAATTATATGTTAACTCAATATTGGTATAATTAGGAAACATGAATAACTAGCTACATGTATCATGTTAACATATTCTAACTATTTAAAGTACTTTAAAAGACGATAAAACCATATTTTGTCCTATTGGGTTAATTAGGGTAGAAATTTCATTACACATATATATACATGTATCATGTGCATCATCTCACAAGCACTTCGCGCCATTCCGCTATGATTCATTATTTAGAAGGATCATGGAACTTTCTCGATATATATATATATATATGGATTCATGTAGATAGTTAAACATAGGAATCGTAAATGAGCGAATACGAGCGACCTCGATTGCATTTCATGCATCATTCTCTTCTTCGCCGCATCGTGTTTATGATGAATTGTTGATTCTCCGTTTAGACGTAGAGGATCCGGAAACACTGTTCGAGGACTCCGCACAAGACCCGGACTTCAATTCCCAAGGCGAGTTAATATCTACCCTCAAAGGAGTTTGCTTTTACTAGGGAGAATCTCGATTTTCCCTAGTGCGAGTTAATACTTAACCTTAATATTGTTGCTTTTACTAGGGAGAGTATGCGCTTTCCCTAGTGCAAGTTAACATCCAATATTATCATATTGAATCCCAGATTTCTAAAGTATTTATTTTACAATATTAAACTGCATGCCTTTTTAAGTACTTATGCCTACTTGTTCAATCATGATATATCATGCCACTTACTTACTTGCTATCAATTTACCATGATGATGTTGCCTTAAATTAATCATCTGTCATTTGGCTTTGTTATTGATCGCTTTGATGATCACCCTTGGTAGCCTGGTTAATTTAAATAATCTGATTTAGACTCCTAAGTCTTGGTTAAAATCTTGCTTAGACATAGCTCAGGTCCAACTATTAATTTTAGGCTTAGAATTGCCTCGGAACGGTGAACCGACATTCACCGGACATGATCACACAAAGAATATGGTTAACTGGAAATTGGGCCTGGCATGCCAGTGTGTGTATGGTTGTGATGTCTTGCAATGCACGGGTCCGCATTGGGTAAGAGAAGAAGTAGCTGGGCTCGTGATTTGAGGAGCTAATCGCCCACATCGTAGTGCATGGAAGAGGAGCGGGCGAGATCCGCGTAATGCCGTCGCCGCCCCAAAGGAGGGTTCCGCCACATCGTGTGATTCACACGGAGGGTGCGAGTTAGCCAAGAAGGAAGTGCATAAGGGTGAGGCCCTTAGTGGATGGTGGGCTGAATCAAGGATTCCCCAGACGGGTGCATCGAGGATGCACAGCAGGCGTCATCGACTATCTGCTGCGGAAATAGTTCCTAACACCACAACGCGCCGCCATCGCGCGGTAGTGCAAGTATTGGGGATTCAGGGGTAGTTACGACCTGCGGGCGTACCCTGTCTGCCGCCATGCTTGAGGTGAAGACAGTTTCATGTCGTCATCTGAGGATGATCTAGGTCCATTCTTACAGAGAGCCGTGAGTCTAGCGTGGGTCGGCAACCCAGCTAGGACGAGACCGGGTACTTTGCTGGGGAATGTGATCCACAACGAGTGCGCCACACTCGGAAGATGATGGCGGGAGTGGGAAGAGAACGTTTGGCAGAGTACTTGGAAACTGCCACGGGTTTGGTCTATGTATTGAAATGGAAAGATGATAAATAATCAATTTGATATGGAATTTGGTTAAGCTGCTAAGTCATAGGCTTTGATTTCCAAAACTGGCTTTTTCTGCTAATAAATAAACACAGCCTTTCCTTTGAAACCTCTATCATTAAATGCATCGGGTTGGGTGTTAGCTCGCCAGTGTTTGGATGACACTGACCTCGCATAAATATCTATCTTTAGACATGGAGGAGCCCGTCGAGGAAGATGCCTACGATTGTCATGAGGAAGGAGATCCTCAGTACCAAGATCAGGAGTAGATGCTTTAGATAGGGTTTAGTGCGTTCCACCAGTCGTGTGTGGTTACACAATTCTTTGGTGTGATTTTGTTGTTCTTTTGAACTTGCAAGTTGCCTTTTGGGAGATTTCCGCTACTCTGATGAACTTTGGTCTGTAACTAAGGCTTAAATGCCGTTTGCTACTAATGCGATCGGATGATCGCTGTTATGTAATATTTGGACACCGATGTATGAAATGATTCCAGCTGTGTAACTCTTGCACTAGCCTACTGATCCAGGGCCTAGTGCAGGTCCGACCGTTCTCGCTAGGTAAGCCGAGAAGGGGCGCGACAGAATCTCCGTCATCCCATTCTGCCATCTCTTCAATGACCGACCATTCAAGTCATTTATCCTCTAAGGAATTCCCGTTGTATCCTCCTTCCTTTGATTTAGTCTCCGAAAACCCCACTTTGAACAACATTTTATTTGCACCAAACTGCAAACTATATGTTTCAAAGATTATCTTCCTAGAAAATTATTGGTAAAATGATTTACTCTCAAAACGCTTACATACCTTGGTCAAAACCAGGTACCTTATTGCAAAACACAGTTTCAACTTTTTAGCACCAAAAATTTGTTTGGTATTTTGGGTTACTAAAAATCTGTTTTCGAAAAGGAATCTTTAAAAGGTATGTGCAAAGGATTTGGAAAATGAGCTTCGCAAAAGTTTTCCATGGCAATGCTTTGAAATGTTAAAGTATATATATATATTTCAAGACAAAGGTATTAAAACAAAAATTTATTTTTGACCTCATGAGTTGCTTTTAAAAGAATTCTCTTATTCCAAATTTCTCCAATGTAGATTTTAAAATCTCCGTGCCCTTTCAACCACGTTTTCTCATCTCGCTAAGATCTTTTGTTTTATTTCAAAGGAAGATTTCCCAATTGTGATTTCCAAACCTGTTTGCAAACAAGGTGTGACAAAAGATATTTATTTCCCTACTCAAAATTGCTCACTCTGGTCAGTCTCCTTTTCAAACCCAATTTATTCTCTCCCTAGATTTTTTTGGGGAGTGAAACTTATCTTTACACCGCCGTGTGTGAAATAGAATATTCTCCCTACCTTTCTTATTTTCCTTTATATTATTCCCTCTTACCTGTTGTTGTGATTCTATCAAACTAATAGTGTCATGAGACAATGAACACCTTGGAATCAATTAAGAAAAAGCCCTGTAATGGATGAAAGGATGGATTGATGTGTGCTGTATATCGTAGAAGTTTGCATTGATATAAGACATGATGCCAATTGAGGAGTTGAAAGATTAAACTTTGGTAAAATTATTTTGGAGGTGTCTCATGATTTTTAGTATTGATTTAAGGTGCATGATGAAAAAGTTTGGAGATGTGATTGTGAACCGCATTGATCTTAATATCAAGGGAGAAATTCAGCTTTGGAGATAATGATATGATTAAAATAAATTGATATCACAGAATGATGGGTGTATTTAGCAAGAGCACGAAATAAATTTGGTGGATCTTGAAAAGATTTTATTAGACACTGCTCATATTATGGTATAAATTTGTGGATGCTATAGAATGTATACTAACCCTACGTCGGTGGATTAAATTAATGATTAAGACTATTAGCAATAGATGTGTTTATGAATTGCTTGAAGAAGAAGTTGATCTGTCCAGTACTTGGATTGAATGGTCTCAGAAGATTTTGTGGATATCATTGGATTTTACGAGGACTATGAAATTAAGCATTGATTGGTGGATCTTCTGATTAATTATTAGTTAGGTGATTCTATGTCGCGTGACGGATTCTTAAGAGTATCGACGATCTAAAAATTTGAAGAGATGTTCCATGCTGATTATTCATGGACTCACCGGGTTGTACTTGGATTGGTAGGAATAATCTTATCCGGGTGACCCGATACTGAAAACAAGGATTTGTGTAAGATCTTGTTGGGGAGAACTGAAATTTGTATCATTTGTGATCCACCTAGGAAGTATTATTACTGCTCAGACTTGGATTTTTAGATATATAAACCATCATGATTGAGATTGGATAAGTACCCATGAGCTATATAGTAATCTTATGGATATAATTGCAATAGATTTAAAAATGGATAATACTAGTGGAATTATTAGTACTAATGACCATTACGGGATATACGGTCTAACTTGGAGGAATGACAATAAAGCTATTGACTAGAAAATGCCCCTATATTGGTGAAAAATTTATTTAGGGGGGTAGTCAAACATGACGGTGCTGGATTGTTGTTACATATATTAAGAGAAAGTTGAGATTTCCTATTAGAAGAATCCGACTAATTCAGAATTATTTTGGGATTACTGATTCTAGCTAATGACTATTGTGATTCAGGAGCAGTATTGGATTTCATTAGACCATATCTTGAATTGTGGGTGATGCTTAAGGATAACCCAATCTCTTGATTCATAGACTAGTATCGGGAATCGGATGGTTAAGCTAGGTGATCAGAAGCATTTATTGGTGGATGTGCTGATATTTTGAGAATGGGTAATAATTGATTTGGCTAAAAGTAATTAGGCAGTAAATAAAGATGGGACAAGGAAAATCATAGCAGAACAAGATTTAATGTCGAGACTCTAAATTTTGGTGGTATATCAACTAATAGTAACAGTCTCCAACGATTATGATTAGACCAAGGATATAGTCATAAGGTGTGATCGAACTGTGGATTTTTAGTGACTTTCCAAAATTGTTATATTGGTCACATTGGTGGATGAAAATACTAAATAAAGTACATGATGAATATGAATTGGATCTTGGTGAAAAATTAAAAATGAAGGCATCTTAAATGGTATTGTGAGCTTCTTGAATTCAACATCACATGTCTATCCATTGGGTACTAAGGGCATCAGAAGCAAACAAAACATGGGATATCATTTATGTTCTTGATCAAGGAAACAAACCACAGAGCTGCTATCTTGAAGAAGAAGATTTCCCTCTGCCGCCCTCTCGATCTTTTCCCTTATTATTCTTCTTCCCTTTGTTCTACTACTATTCCCTCTCATCTACATTCTAACAAACTAGGGCGGAGAAGCTAACCGACAAAGGGCAAACGCAAACAGCCCTTCAGACAATTCAAGATAAAGATCCTCTTCCCCCATGATCGGCACCGTGAGTCGCCATGATTCAAAGACTACCGAGTACTTCGAGGATCAAAATTAAAAAGCATATCCAAGAACCTTTTGGAACAAAGAGCGGATTGCCACCTCTCTATTCTCTCAAGCTCCTAGGCTATCAAATCTCGAGGTCGAGATTTATTTTTAGGGGGGTAGGATTTGTAACAGCCCAAAATTGGGGATATTTTGAAACTTTCAAAATAGCAAATGAAGACCCATATTTTGGTCCGAAAATTTCGAAAAACTTGAAATCAAGTTTTAATGATTAAAATTTGAATTTGTGAAAACCTAATTTAGAATTGGCGCCCATAATAAAACACACTTATTTAAAGGAAAAACCTAATTGAGCAAATTAAGTTTTTCTTGGTTAAGAATTTACCAAACCAATTCTCTTGATTACTCATGAATTAATAGCTATACCCACATAATGGTGTGTACAAATGTATGTATACACATGTGCACTTGTGGACTAAGTGTTGGAAATTCTAAATTAACCCTAACACATAGATAATCTAAATGGAAAATAGCAAATATTATCATAGAGCAAAACATAACAAGGTATGATTGGAGGATTTCGATTAAAATCTTAGTTTAATAAGAGGGATAAAAACACTGAGGTTAAAATCATTAGTTGGATTCAAAATTCAATTTGAAATTTCCTAATGAAATTAAGGAAGATTATAGATATATATATACACATTGTTATATATATATATATTCTTTTGCAATATCAAGTTACCTAGCTACCCTTTTGACCTGGTCAACCTGCGAGGTGGGGCCCACTAGTCAGCCCCCTCCTCATCTCCCCTTCCTTCTCTCTCCCGTGAACACTCTCTGTTCTCTCTTTTCTCTCTCTCCCTCTCATGGGCGTCTCTCTCTCTCAGCCTCCCTATCTCTTCCTTCACTGAGTTGCCTTGGGTATCTCACCTCCTTGGCTGCTTCTCCTTGGCTCCGAGCCATTTGCCGCGCTTCTGCCTAGCTCGGCCGTCAAAGACGCCATCGCCTCTCTTGGCCAATCTGGCGAATGCCGCTCTCTCGCCCTTGCCGCTGCAAGCAAGCCCCGACCAGCCGTCTTATTGGCTTAATTGGGTCGCCCACAAGATTCCCCAACCCTCCTGCGTGCTCAAATTTCTTTTTAAAAGCCACCGAGCTCGTTAACGAGTTTCATCGCGTCTCTAGTTTCCGCGAACTTGGCGCCTCCGTTCATCCTCCACGGTGCTCCTTTTCTCGCGTTCTTGGTACCGTTGGAAAGCTCTTTAATCGACCCAAAGTTCTCTCTTCATCGCAGAGAACTCGACGACCGCCCTCAACCATAAACCGCCCCTTTTCGATTTCTCTCTCTCCGTAAGCCATCTTCGATTCCTCGCATCTTGAGCTTCCCTAGGACGCCCTAACCATGCCCCAGCCCGTGCTTGCCCTGTGTCTCGCCGAGTACTGTCGCCAAGCTCCTCCTTAGCATTGTCGTCTCTCGTCGCATGAACCAGCCCGTCTCCACCCTTGACGTCGCCGCAGTAGCCTCTACGTAGTCCCTAGATGCTCTTGAGACCATGCGTTAGGCCATAGCCAAGCTGATTCGTTGTCGCGACGTTAATGCCGCCGCCGCCGCTAGAGCTCGTCGCGCCGCCACTTCGCCGCGCCGTTCGCCGTGCCGTTGGCACCATTAGGTGCGGATCGGTGAGAGGATTCGGTTTTGCCTTCTCCCGTGCTGCCATGCACCATAGGGCGCTAGCCGAGCTCCACCGAGGCTCCCATGGCCTGTTCATTGCTTGTCCGGAGGTTGAAGATGACACTTGTATGCGAACGCTTTTAAAACTAATGCTACTAGGATTCAAAACCTCTATGACATGTGGGCCTTAGGTCCCACTTGTCAATAAGTGGAAACGTATTATGGTAAGATACGCTTTGGGTTTGCCCTTTGCGCATTGAGGAAAACCACGTTCGGCTCAAATTTGGCCCAAGACCAGCCCACATGCTGCTGACACGGTGTAATTCCCGAAATCATCTTTTTTTGTCGGAAAGTCTATTTATAAGATTTATTTAAAATAGTAAATAATGTCCAAAAATTATGAAACTTTTTGTATAAATACTAAAATAGGTAAAGAGCCTAAGAAAAATATAAACCCAACTGTTCAGTAAAGAAAATAAATTATTAAAATAGATAAGTCTCTCTAGTTGTAACAATTTTAATCCTAGCATTATGTAATCTAACAATTTATTTAACTATACTTTAAGATCCATGGGAACCTAAATGAAAGATAAACTATGAACAGTATGATAATGCTTAATTTTATTTAATTAACTAAGTGCAAACCTTAAATCTAGCCTTCTTCTTGTAGTATTAAAATCAATCAGTTATTTGTTTAACTTTAGAATTGCCCTTACACTCTAAAATATAAGTTAATGCCAAGGGACAAATTATGACAACTTTAAACCCTTTTTAAATAAAATAAGACCAATTATCCCTTTTTTGTCTTTATTGTAAAAGACTTTCCAAACTATGAGTAGTTTAAAGGGGAGCTTTTACTAACTCACAACATATATTGTTTCTCCTAAAAAATATTTAAGATTTCCCCATAGCTACAACAAAAGGTATAAATCCCATGAAATGTGCTGAACCTAATTTATTAATAATAACTCAATTAAGTCATCTAATTTAATCCACAAACCTTATTTATCCCACTTGGAAATAATATCAAAATCAATCTTGTCCATTTAATTAAATTAATCATTAAATCTCTAAAATCATGATAAAATTCGAGTGGAGCATAACTATGATTAGGTTAGTTAATAAATTTATTGCACAATTTTAGGACCCATATTGCTCTCTGGATAATTAAAATTGTGCACTTAAGCTATTGTTCTCCTTATATATTAATAAAACAGAAACTGAATTTGATTTAATTTAAATATCAAATGATTTAAATTAAATCATAACTTGTTGCAAAGACATAGTTAACCATTAAGGTAATTATGAAAATATTGAGATCTAGCTTAGCATGGTATTTATGCATAATTTTCTAATTAGGGTAATTGAAACCCTCTTTTAGTAATTTCCTTTTTCTACTAAAATAATTGGGAATTAGACAAAACACTAAGACCGAAAAATACCAGAAAATCCTAGAAAATATAGAATAACATTCTGGAATCAATCAAAATTATAATTTCAGCATGCTACCTTAGAATTTCCTTTTTGCTAGAATTTCCTATAATTAATTAAAGATTTAATTAAGTGATGACTCTAAAACAATCTTAGGAATTATATGGACCATCTACTTCATCATGATCAATACTAAAATTACTAAATGATTCATAAGTTAGCCCGTTGTCAAATTTCCCAACATTAAAATTATTCTAATTTATTTAGACTGAAATAGCCGAACCTAACCGTCTATTAGTTTAGGGTAATATAATACTAATTGCGTAAACCCATCAGCGATGGTTGTCGCTGTCCAAAAACTTAAATTATCTTTAACACAGTATTTTTGGGGCAAATAAGGGAACTTAATTACAACTATACATATGGATACTTAGATGTATACCATTATATTAGTAATTAGTTCTTTGGTTTAAAAGTCATATAACCCCACACCAATCCAAAAACAATAAGTATTCTTCCGAGAGTTGATGAAGGAAATACTTCAAACAAAAATCTATTTTTGCTTTATACGTCTATTTGCTAAATCTATGGGTAGTCTATTAGGGGTAACATTTTGCATCATCGCATATCATCTTCATAACGCTCACACCCCGTTATCCTTTTGTGAGTTATTATACATTAGTAGCTCATGGAACTTCCTCGATAAGTAGAGAAACTTATTTAGGAATCTTAGTAGCAAGAAGCGACGCCTAGATTGCTGCGACCCTAGCCGTATTTGCATTTCATCCATCATCTTTCCTGCATATTTTGGTGTTTATTGGTATTACTTGGCTCTTCACGATAGATTCCGAGGACCATGAGCAACGGAAGATCAAGACCTGTGTTTGATTCACAGGATCCAAAGAGTTAATACCTACCCTTAATAATGTTGCTTTTACTAGGGAGAGGATGCGCTTTCCCTAGTGCGAGTTAACATCTTAAACCATAAAGGTGTTTGCTTTTATCTGGGAAAGTCAGCTTTCCCTAGTGCGAATTAACATTCTAATGGATCATATTGCTTCCCAGTTTTATTAAATATTTTATTTACAGTATTAAAACTGCATGCTTTTTAAGTAAATATACCTGCTTGCTTAATCATGATTTATCATGCCTTATTATCATTTGTAATTTTTTTACCTTGATGATATTGCCTTGATAATATTCATCTGTCCTTTGACGTTATGATTGATTGCCTTGAAAATCACCCTTGATAGCCAGTTAAGTAAAATAAAACAATTTTAGACTCTTAAGTCTTGGTTAAATTTTGCTTAGATATTGCTCAGGTCCAATTAATGATTTTTGGGCTTAATTGGCCTCGGAACGGTGAACCGACATTCACCGGACATGATGACATATCAAACATGGAATTTGGAAATTGGGCCTGTCATGCCAGTGTGTGTGTGTTGGATGTGGTTGGGAAAGCGGACGTGGTCCGGCTTGTGGTTAAGGTGGAAGTAGCATGACTACTGGTGTGATGTGAAGAGGGCTATCGTTCACAGACGCGGTGCTGAGAGGAGCGCGGGGCAACACGCGTAGCTGCCAATCGCTGCCACCAAGGGTGGTTCCGCCACATCGTGTGCAGGGCACACGGAGGAACGATAGCAGAAGAAGGAAGTGAATGTGAATGTGTGTGTGGATTGGCTGGATCCGAGGTGACTCCTAGAGTGGACCGGACGGGTGTGCAGTGAGGCACACAGCGGGAAGTCGCTGACCAAATGCCTGCGGGATTTGGTTCCTATCACCACAACGCGTGGCCATCGCGCGGTAGTGCAAGTATTGGGGATTCAGGGATAGTACGACCTGCGGGCGTACCCTGTCTGCTGCCATGCTTGAGGTGAAGACAGTATCTTGTCGTCATCCGTGGGATGATCTAGGTCTTACGTGTCAGGGAGCCGTGACTCTAGTGCGGGCGTGGCACCCCGGCTAGGGAAGAACGGGCACTTCGCTGGCGTAAGATCCACAACGGGTGAGCCACACCTGGGATATGATGGCGGGTGTGTGCAGTATATCTAAGGACTGGTGTAGAATGTGGATTGTGATTGGTGGAATGTGGATTGTGACAAACTACAATAATGAAAATAATGATTAGCAAAACTTTTGGTTAAAAGTGCTAAGTCATAGGCTTTGATTTAGAAAACTTGCTTTCTACAAACAAATAAACCCCAACCTTTCTTTAGGACCCCTATCACTAAAATTGCATTAGGTTGGGTGTTAGCTAGCCAGTGTTTGGATGACACTGACCTCGCATTCATATTCTCTTTTAGATGGAGAGTATGAGCAGGATCAGTACGCCTGCCACGAAGACGAAGATGAAGGTTTTGCTGACGATCAGGGCGAGGCTTAAGGCGTCTCTCCAGTCGAGTGCTTAGGCATAGCCGGCACGAGGCCTTTTGGATCTTTTGGGTCTTACGTACTCTGATCTTTTGGACTTTCTGACTATTTGGGCTAATGTGCCGTTTGTAATACTTAATAGCCCCTTGGGCTTAATACAGGTATTTGTGTAATTATAAGACTTCCGCTTGTTTGAAATGATTCCGGCTATGTGAAAGGTGTGCACTAGTGTACTGATCCAGGGACTAGTGCAGATCGTGTGTGGGCAAAGGACAGGCCCCACACAGAACCAGGAGTCGGAGGAGAGGGGGGTTAAAGACATATAGATTTGAAAGAAAGGAAATGAGGTGGATAGTGCCTTACACCGCCAAGTCTTGTCACTGCCTCCAACGCTAGGAACTCCTCGCACTCCCGCCACCGGTCCTCCTTTACAGACCTGAGGCTCACCTAGAATGCCTTCATCATCTACTGGCGCTCCCTCCTCTCCAGCTCCCTCTCCTCCTCCCTCTGCCTCCTCTCCTGCTCCCTTTCCCTGAGGATGTGGGCCTCGAACTCGCATCGACTCTCAGTGGTGCTCTGAGAGGCCCGGACCTCGAGCATGTAAGACTCCGACCTACAATTAAGGACCGTGGTTAGTTCACAAAATCAATTTTTTTAAAAAACTGACATGGTGCATAGTAATTAGCTCACCTGAGGTGGTCCCCTCCTATCGCTAGCCTCCCGTGCGCCTTGCCCCCCATGTGCTGGTGGATCACTATTGGGTCAAGGGGGGCATCCTCCTAGAAGCTGTCTGGGCTGTGCACCTGAGTGTAGGCTTCCCGGTAGTGATCCTGCGTTTTTTCGTGTTAGACTAAACAAAACTACAAAATTGTTAAGGATGAATGTTTTGTTTAGCACTTACCATCTTCTCTTGGGTGAGGCGGTCCATCTCGGGCTAGGTGCCGAGCTTGACCTTCGGTGTGTGGGCCCACTTTCACAGCCCGAACATGCTAGGACGGGACCCTATCTTTTGCATCCGTAAGAAGGGAAAGACAAGTTAGCTAGCCAAAAAATAAAAAGCAAAGGAAAAAATAGAGCTTACTAGCTTCTTGGCTAGCTGGGGAATGGACTACTTCCCCATGCTCTTCTTGTAATCATTGGAGGCCTGGTTATGCTTGGCCTTCGTGGACTTGTTACAGAACTTCTGGCTGGCCTACTTGTCGCCAAGAGCTCTCCATGCCTCCGGGTGGTTCGTAGCCTACTCAGAAGGCAACCTAGCGTAGTCTGCCATGTCGAGGTAGATCCCACGGGCCTCGAAGGTGGTGATCTGCTCTCCATGCTCTCTCCTAAAATGTAGGAACAGTTCGCAGTTGTAGAAATAGTAAATACCATTTTACAAGGATTATAGGGACGGTTGCTTACCTATGGTACGCCTCAACCACCGTGACACGAGGGCTAGACATCGGGCTCTGCATTTTCTGCTTCACGAACCTGTCCAGGACAGGCTCGAAATCTACAACCGTCAACCCTACCTAGGGACGGTACCAGAGCTGAGATTTTACAAACCAAAGAGATTAGCGCCATGATCATAAATTCAGAAAGTAAAGTAGGTTAGACAGACTTACTTAGAACTCTCGAATGCACCAGGCGGCGGCGGTCCTATCCCCATAGGGTGCAAGCTTGTAGTCGTCCCAGCTATACCTGGCCTGGTGATGTCGCCCACGTTCACCATGCCAGGGTAAAACTGGCGAACCAGCTCCCCGGCGTGTAGCCCGACTGCGTCCTTAGCGAGGCATCCACCGTCGACATATTGCTATAGAGATTAAACGAATGTTAGCAATTTTACAATGAAAAAATGAAAAAATACAAGGTTGAAGCAAAGCGATAAAACATACCTATCCCCATTGATCTGGATGGGGATCCTCGAGCTGGCGTCCATGGGTGCCTTGGGGACATTGTTCTGGCCCCTCTTCTTCCTAAGGGCCTGAGACCCACTCGCCTGGTTGGCCCCGGACCCCTGAGTGGGCACCAACTCCTGGCCAGAGTCCTCCTGGGTCCCGCCCTGTTCGGAACCCTATGACTCCTCCATCTCTTGGATCTCCTCCTCCTAGCGGGGGTCGACAAAGCGGCGTCAAGTCATCCTGCACATTAATGGAAAATTAGTAATACATTCAAATAATTGAATCAGATATATAAATAAATTTGAGTGCAAATGTTCCATGCACTTGAAGTAATTTGAATCGACATTGAGAGGATCATCGGTTGACGGTTCGACGTCATAAGGATCAGCCTGACCATCGTGCTCCTCTTCGACATCGTCATCCACTATAGCTTCTAGTTCATCTAGTCCCAGGCCTACGTCGAACACAAATCCCCGTGCAAGCAACTTTCTCGCATCGGCCCATCATAGTCATCGGCCGTCGGTACTAGCAATCTTCCAGGACGTCTAACTTTGTACACGACCCACCATGGATCCAACTCTTTCTTAGCAGTGCATGAATACAGTAGGTAGTATACTTGTTCGGCTTGGTTAGCGAGAATGAACGAATCATAACCTTTTAGTCTTGAGCTATGTTTTACCTCGAATAAGCCAAGCTCAGTCCAACGCCATACACCACTGTTAGGGTCAAACCAATCACAACGAAACAGAACCACCGATAGCTCTTTGCTTCCATCAAATACCAGTTCAATTATCTTCTGAATAATGCCGTAGTATTCGACCCTATCGTTCCCATGGCACATGATGCAGCTATTAACTAACCGCAAATTAGGCTTAAGCCGCTCGGCTTCTGCAGATCGGTAGCGGAACCCATTGAAATCGTAACATCCATACACTTTCACAAAATTTTTGCATTCACATGACATAATGTGAAGATCATTGTGTACGATGGCATGGAGAGTGCACTACGTGATAGACAGAAAAAAGAGTTAATAAACAAATACAAGATATCATCAAACACAAAATCAACATCAAAGACACTTACGTGTTTCCAGAACAAAGATAAGACGTCCGGATGGCCAAGTCCCACACCTTCTTCCACTACTAGAGAACTAGGCATTACTACCGACCCATCACTACCGGTTGGATATCAGCCCGTTGTGATGGTGCACCAGTACTGGTTCGTTAGGACAGAAGCCAGGAGAGGGCTTCTACAACCGGTTTAGGACACGAACCGGTTGTAGAGCCCAATTTCTACAACCGGTTCATATCCCCAACCAGTTGTGGACTTCTACAACCGGTTGGAGACACGAACCGGTTTAGAAATTGGTTCTACAACCGGTTTGTGTCTCCAACCGGTTGTAGAAGCCCTATTTTCGAAATGCTAAAAGGAATGATTGTCCTACTCTCATCAGAGAGCACGCGTGGGTGGATTGGCTAGAAGGGTGAGGCGTGGGTCACGAGGAGAGGTGTGAGGCCCTGGGTTCAAATCCCACTTCTCCCAATATATTTCTAACTTTTGCTAACACTACAACCGGTTCGTGGACCCGGTTGTGATACCCGGGAGTATTACTCCCGGTGGCTTACAACCGGTACCAAAACCGGTTGTGAAAGAGGTTTGGAACCGGTTGTAATATCATGTTGGCAAGTAGTGTTCCATCAACTTGCGATACTGAGCTACATCGGGCCCGTTCCTACCTCTTCATTTGGTTTGTACAAACTACCGTTGCATGTCTTCCATTTCTTTCATGTTGCTAAATATGTACAAGAGCGCAACATCCCTTTTCTTTCGTGTTAGCTCATGTCTCGTACTCCGTCCGACCAGAGTGCCTTGACAAGCGAACAACTTTAGATCAGATTGGACCGTACGGCCCACATTGTTATACCTTGGTACGTGTATGTTCACATTGTTTTCCCTAGCCAGGTATTTGTTAGTGAAGTTGGAGATCTCTTGGATGTAGCAAGCCTCCGCTATTGAACCTTCTAGGTGGGCCTTGTTTTTCATATTTGCCCGGACGCTTTTAAAACGTCATTCTATGGGGTACATCTATCGATATTGCACGGGGCCTTTGAGCCTTGCTTCGAAAGGCAGATGGACCAGCAGATGCTGCATTGGATTGAAGAAGCTAGGGACATATATCTTTTCAAGCTTGCAGATGAGCACAACTATATCATCCTCGAGCTACGCCATCTCCCCCTTCTTGATCTCTTTAGCGCACAATTTCCTGTAGAAGAAACTAAACTCTGCAAGGGTTCTCAAGATGTCTTTCGGGGCGTACCTATGAAACACAATGGGAAGCAGGCCCCTCATGAAGATGTGATAGTCGTGGCTCTTCATGCCATATATCTTTCCTTAAGGAATGCTCACACCACAACCAAAGCTTGACGCATACATGTCCAGGAATTTAAGCTTATCTTGGAACCATAATAGAACCTCTATCCTATGTGCTCTAGTGAAACAGTACCGGGTGTAACATTATCATATTCAAAACCAAAATCATATGCATGGCATGGCATGAAAATTTTGAAAATATAAAATATTTAAAATGACTATGTTCCTTATTAAAATGCAATGTAAAATAGATTTTCCCAAAACCTAATTGCAAGTGTAATTTTTATATTTGAGGTTTGCAAAAAGGTTTATTTGTGCGAAATAAAGTGTTCATATTAATTTTACCAATTTTACATTTGTTAAATACTATTTTACATTTTAATCTTTAAATAATTGATTTTCGATATTTTAAAGCTTAGATAAATTAATTATTTGATTTGATTTTCCTACTTCTCTCTATTACTAGTGGACCCCACCTTTTTCCTTTCTATCCTTTCCTTTTCTTTTTCTCCTTCCTTTTTTCCCTCCTTCCCTTCTTTCTTTCCCTCTCTTGGCCAAACTCTTCTCGATCTCCTCTGCCATGGAGCAAGAGGAAGTTTCCCCTCCTCTCCTTCTTTTGGAATTCTCCCCAAAATCCCCTAGTCCTTAATGGGATTGATTTCCACGACCAAGGGGGATCTCTCCCTGCCCAAATCGTGATCTCTCCCTGCCCAAATCGTGCCCCCTTTCCTAAACTTCGTTTCCTAATCCCCTATATAAATCCCCAGCCTGAACCCATCCTCCCTCCTCGCCTCTCCTCCAAATCCGTCACCGGGTAAGTCCCCATGGCTGAACCCTTTGAAGACGTTCCTCTTTAACCTCTCTTGAATCCATCTTGCCCTTCAGACGCAGGAATCATCGACCGAGCTCGCCGGATTTTGCTGCCAAAGCCTCCATCACCTACACGGCCGCCGCGGCCATTCTTCGTCAATTCTTCGCCATTGGGAGGTAATCTCTCCTCCTCCCTCCTCGTTTAGCATCCCTAGGACCCTTCGACTCTACCCCCATGGACTATTTGGCCGGAGCGCCGTTGGTGACCGCCGCTGCCGTGTGCCCCCATCCTCTCCACGGCCAGCAATGCCGCCAGGTCACGCCGCCTGCTGCTGCCCCTCAGGACCGCCACCCACGGCAACCTCGAGTCGTCGCCTCGCTCACACATGTAGTGCTACCCTCGCCGCTATCGCCGGTTTGGCTAACCGTCGCCACGGTCGGGTTCGTCGACCGTCCATCTCTCTTCTCCGCCCATCCCCGCCGCCGATCTTTCGCCGGAGCGCCGCTGCGTTTTTGCCCGAGCTGCCGGTGCCGCCTTGCTCTGTTTTGGGTCACCGATAGGTGGATCCCAACTGTCGGTCAGGCCTGGTCGGACTGACCCGAAGTCGGACTGCTATACGGGCCGCATCGCGTTGCCGCCGTCAACCACGTCCGAGCGACGAGCCGGCCGCGCCGCTGGTAGGCTTCGCGCGCCGTTCCGTGCTGGGCCATGCCATATCGAGCTAGGCTACTGTGCCGCACCCGCGTGCGCCCGCTCGTGCCAAGCTGAGCCAGCTGCGCCGCCGTGGGCCTCATCCTCTGGCCTAATCCAAAAATTAGTTTCCTAATTTATTAAATAGTGTAACTTGTTATTTTCAAATTTTTAATTATACAACTCCAATAATTATGTAATAAATTTTAAAATGTTTATAAAATTAGAACGTACTATTCTTTAATTTTTCACATGCATTTGCACACATGACAATTTCTGTTATTTCTTTATTTATTATTTAATTCTTGTTGCGTTAGATTCGATTCCTGAGGGTCTCAATTCCGACACAACGAAGGACCCTTCTCTCTACGTTGATCAAGGCAAGTGCTGAACCCAAGATTTGAAAACATGTTTTTCTATAATTTGTCAACTAGCATGTATGTCAAATATAAAAACGCTAATTAACTAGTTGCTTAGCTAAATTCCCATTAATAAATAATTCTAATATAATACCCTTGCTACCATAGGTAATTAATTTTATTAAATATCACCATACCCTTGTCATGGTTTTGCTACTGCTTAGTAATGCTCATTTTAGCTCATATAATCATATGCTTGTTACCATCAATTATCAATTTAACCATGTGATTTTAAAAGGACAATTGGTGTTGTCATTTATTTGTATATGGGCTAGATGATAGTGGGTGCTATCGTGAAAAAATATTTTGCAAAACCTGATCGGGGTGGATGGTGCAACATGCACGAGATTCGGACCCAGTGTGAGACCCCCTGATCCCTACGGACCGATTTTTTGAGGTAGATGAGCTAAGTACAACAATAATGCGACCATCAAGTGCTTGTATGGGCAAGCCCTGGTTGAGTATCCTCTGGACTGTTAGTTTTGGCATTATAGTCGGTGGAGTAGAGAGTTGGTGTTGGTTCGACAAGCTGAAGAGAGGGCTTCAGCTAACTAGGGTTACTAGCGCTGCGGTGGAATCCTTAGAGGGAATGCTAGGCTAGGGAAATGTTGGTTAAAGGCTTTATGGTGTTCATTTCCTTTGGGCGATTCCTAGGAAACCACCTCTCGTGGGTAAAGCGTGTAACTCTTTGTAGAGTGTAAAACTATCAGGATAGCCGTGTCCATGGTTAAGGACGGACGACAGGGAGCTGCCTCTTTGGTACTTCTTATCTTTTGTTTTTAAAATTTTGTTTTAAAGGAAAACCACGATGATTGTCGTGTGTTTTAGTTTTTCTCCTCATAGTAGGTGCTATGAGTGATGAGGGTGTTTGCACGGTGGGTACCGTGAGTAGCTAGGTTTGGGCAAAATCGGTTATGTTGAGTTTCATTTTGTGATGAACATATTGACAATAGGGACTTGATTGGTTTTTCCCATGAGCCAAGTAGATTTTGAGTTGCCCGTGGCATGGCCATGTTCCTTAGGAAGCTCCGAATGTTTAGGTATGTTCGGAATGACAAGTTGAGGTTTTTGGGCTAGTTTGGACTTTTAGTGGATTTTCTAGGGAATTAAATCCCTCCATGACATGATCTTGATTTGGGCAAGTTTTGAGGCATTTTGGAAGTACCAAAAGGTTGGAAAAGGTGTTGGGAAGGTTTTTCAGGCTATTTTAATTTTATGAGAATTTTTGGAAATTATTTGGAATTTTTAGAACCTCGGAGCAATGTTTTTATGGCTTTCTGCAGTGTCAGGATCGGACAGTCCGATGGTTTCCCTGATAGTGCTGCTGTTTTTCGCATTCGTTGAGGGTCTTCCTTTGCTCGGATTAAAAAAGTTTATACATGAAAGTTGTAGAGAATTCTGAGACGCATTTTTTTGTGTTGACAAGTTTTTCATTTTTTTCGAAAGGCTGCTGCTGTATTGGAAAACAGGAGATTTTCAGCTCGGCTAGTTTATTGTTTTTTAGGTTTCTTGATCATACTAACCCCGATCAAGGATCGGTTTGTTGTGTTGGGTTCGTGGAGATGCCGTGGATGTTGTGGATGTGTTTGGTGTCTGTGGATGCAGGTGATGGTCCCGGTGCTTGCGGCGCGGATAAGGCTTCGGTCAGGCGGGTTGGCGGCCCGGTTGGAAACCGGGTGCGGAGTCCGTGGTGAGGAAGCTTATCGGGTCGGGCACGAGACGTTGCGGCATCCATGTTCGTATGTTTGCTCCAAAGCGAATGAATAGCTAGAGGCCATTCGCTGCGCTTGGAGATTCATGCGTATGTAAACCCACTTGTTAGATGGGCTTGGTGGGTGGCCTAGGGTTTAGGCCCAAGTGTGGGCTTGTATGGCTATACAAGGGACCCCAAGGGTAGCATGGTGGCTGCCCCTTCCCTGAGATAGCCCTGTGTGAGTTGAGTTGCCCGGTTTGTATTTTGCAAGTTTGTGAAATAAAGCCGGTAGTTTGTGAAACTTTGTGCCATGTTTTGCTTATGCTTTTGTGAGGATTTGAGATGAGTTTTTGCTGGTTTGGTTAGTATTTTCGTGCAGCAACTCCTTTCCTTCTCTCTCCTCTCTTCTTTTTCCTTTCTTCCTCTCCAAGTCGAACCCTTTCTTGATGTGTTCTTGAGGAGCCATGATTTCCACCTTTGGCTGCTAATTTGAGGGGCAAAAACTCATGGATTAGAGTCTATTTTCACTCCAAAATCATTTAGCAAGACCCCTCAAGAAGCCCATAGCCTTGGTGGTCTATGTTGGTCCGCTTTTTGGTTCGGCTTGGGTCGAAATGAATACGACTGGGTTGCTCACCTAGAGTCCGTGCACAAGATCTAGACTACCCTCATTGCTTTCCATGCGGGGACAGCTCAAGTCCGGACCGTTCGCTAGGACTAGTTCAAGCGTGAGTACAACCGGTTCTCTCAAAAACCAGGTGAATCTCTGGATGCTTGTTTCAGCCGGTTCACAAAAATCTTGAGCAACTTGCGAGCAATTGAGACTGTGTTCACTAACTCCGAGAATGCTCGTCACTTTCTCTCAGCACTTGATTTAAAAATTTGGGGAGTAAAGATTACCACGATCCGGCAGGCTACAGATCTCACTACACCCACTTTGGACGGTCTCTATTCGAACTCGAAAACTTTTGAACTTGAGCATCTATCAGTTCTTGAGACCGAGCCACTTTCCACAGCTTTGGTCACAAATCCTTCTAGTTCTTTCTCTTGCAATCTTGGTAGAGTCTCTTTATATGTTCTTGTGGAACTTTCTGACGAACGCTTAGACACAAATCCTGAAGAGAGTTTAGCCCTTCTATCCAAAAAATTTGCCAGAGCATACAAAAGAGTGAGTGAGCAGAGGAGAGGCAACTTGAGGTGCTACGAGTGTGGAGGCCTCAACCACATTCGAGCAGAGTGCCTAAATCTTCAGAAGGGACGAGAAGAAGTTCCTGCTGCCAAGAACAAGTACACCAAGCAGAACCGCAAGCCGAAGCCTATACCTGGTGGCTAGAAGCCCACATTCTAGAAAGGGGTAGAAGCTGTTTCGCAAAGTGTTAGCGGCCTTGGACTCCGCCTGCGTCTCGGATGAGGAGGCAAGTGATGATGGGGAGGAGCCCCAAGACGAGGACTCCAATGACATCGGCTACGCCGGCATGTGCTTCATGGCCGGACACGCCCGTTCGGACTGCTCTGACATCGACTCCGATTCAGAGGTACCTTGTTACGAAAACTACGATGATCTCAATGCTGCGTTTCTCAAGCTAGGTGGCTTCCTCTCTCAGGCAAATGGTAGGGTTAGAGATTTGAAGGAAGAAGTAGCCTATCTTACTTTAGAGCTAGAGAAGTCTAGGGCTGTGCCTAGTTCTTCTACTATTCCTGTTGTTGATTCTGATGCTTGGAAAGTTTGTGATGAAGCTCTTTCTGAACTTACTGCATTAAGGACCTTGCATGATAGTGTGACTAAGGAGTTTGGAGAACTTAAGGAAAAAAATCTTAGTGTGCTTGAGGAGCTTGAAGAAACTAGAAATGCTTTAAAACTGTCTTTTGCTACTGAAATGGTTGCTTGTCCTGATCCTATTGCACATATGTCACATGACACACTTAAGGACCCAGTCAGTCTGGATGAGGACTGTAGTGATCATGATGCACCTAAGGACACAACTAGCAATGGAGATGACAGTTTTCACTCTATTTCTGTGTGCAATGAGTGTCTAATGCTTAGACTAGAGAACTTAAATTTGAAGAGTAAAATTGCTGAACTGAAGAAGTCTTTAGATGAGTGGTTGTCGGTGACCGGGAGGCGAGCCTCCCAGGCCGATGAGCAAGGAGAAGGTGGGTGCGAGGTCCGAAGGCGGCCCTGCCCCCTGGACCGAAGCCCGGCCTGCTGGCCGGACGTCGCCGAGGGAAAGGACTTAGTCCCGGCGCGGTCGAACACGCCGAGACCGGATGGGTGATGATGGTGGCACGAGTATTTTTATCCTGGTTCAGGCTCCACTGCGGGATAACAGCCCTACGTCCAGTCTTCGTTTAAGGCTGAGCTTAAACGAGTATAAGGGGACGAAGTCCGGGCTTCGGGAAGCCCGGGCCTCGAGTACAATAAGTGCTCAAGGCACTGTGCGTATGTTCCTAGAGTTACCTGGATGTGGAGAACAACCGCTGGGAACTAGAGCTTTTACGAGAGTGCAAATGCTCCTGCTTTACAGTGGCTATCTCCTAAGTGTATTGTGCGGATACGGAAGCGGGTGTTCGGTGTATCCTCCCTGAGCCTCTGCCTTCTGTTGTGGCCTGTATGCCCCTTTTATAGGCGACCTCTGGCCACTGTAGCCTTCGTTGGCCCATTGAACTTAGTCGTTGCCTTGCCATGCCGGGGCGTACGTAGTTCCGCCGGGTAATCGAGTGTATCGCCGCGCCGGACCCCTACCGGTCAGCACGTGTCTTTGCCCATACGGGTTGTCGACGTGACCGGCCGCCAACCCATCAGTGGCTGCCGCCAGGCGCTCCTTGGTATAGTGCGCGCATTTAATTCTTGACGACATTCGGGGCCAAAGCGTATCCTGTCCGCAGCGCGGCGCAATCCGCCTCGGGTCCCGAATCTTGAGCTTCGGGAGCCCGGGAGGAGTGAGTGTCCCGAGCTTACGTGGCGGGGAACCTCGTGCGCGGGCTTGTAAAGCTCGGGCGCGAGCTTACCAAACCTACGTGTATTTCCCGCGGGGCTGGGGGGTAAGTTGGTGGGCCGTATCTCCATGGGCCACGTACTTCCCCTAACAGCTAGCCCCCGAGCCTCGAGCGGGACGATGGCTTGCCGCTCAGAGGTTTATTCAAGATGCGCCTCCGGCGAAATGCACCCTTCCTTCCGCTGGGACCCCACACCGGCGGGAATCCCTAAATCAGCGCGGTCATGCGCGCCGCTTCCTTCTCCTCGGTTTCCACGTCTCCCGGCCGACAGGCGACGGTTCATCTCCTCTTGCCCGTTTATATCAGGCGGTTCCCCTTTCGCCGTTCCCCTTTACACCCTTTTGTGCTATTTGCGCTTCTTGTGCTATTCGTGTTTCTTGCCTTCTTCCTTCCTCTGCCTTTCCGCCGTCTTTTTCCTCCGATCCTTCCCTTTCCGATGGCGCCCTTCACGCGGAGCCTCCTTACTGGGGATGACCTAAAGGGGCTGGAAGCCGCCGGCTTCGTCGAGGTCGGCGGATGGAGGGCGGCCGGTAAGGAGGCGGTCCCTATGCCCGAGAGCGAGGAGTTCGTTTGCTTTGAGCTCTTCGCGGTTCATAGGCTCCGGGCTCCGGAGTCGGGGTTCATCTACGCCGTCTTGGCTCAGTGCGGGATCGAGTTGGTGAACCTCATTCCCAACTCGATCCTATTCCTGACGATCTTCGCGCACCTCTGCGAGGCATTCGTTGGGGTGGAGCCATCGGTTAGCCTCTTCCTCCACTTCTACGAGCTGACCACGACCGGCGGAAACAATGTGGCGGGGTGCGCCTACTTCAAGCTCCGCCGCGACAAGAAGCCTGCATACCCGGTGTTCAAAGCCAAGGAGAATGTCGGGGGGTGGGCGTCGCGGTGGTACTACGCTAAGAAGTTCGACGACTGCCGATTATGGTTCGCGAATGCGATCCCTGGGAAGGTGACGATGCCTCGGCCCACGTTGGAGCCGGCTGAGGTAGCCCTGGCGGCCAAGATTCGGGATTTGGCCGGCCGGGGACTCAATGGCTACGACATCGTAGCCGACTTTACCAGGCACTGGGTGAGCCCGCTGAGGAAGCTGGTTCGCCCCTTCTTCGAGATCCGCGGGTGGGACGATCTCACCCGCGAAGGCACTTCCTGTAAGTCTTTGTTCTCGACCTTACAGTCCTTTGCCCGAGCCTTTCTTCAAGCGTGTTTGTAATGTTCCCGCTCTTTTTTTTTTCTCTTGCAGCCCTGCCCCAGGATGACGTGGCCCGGGCCGTGGGGCTTCTCCTGCCCGCAAACCATAACGAGCCATCAGGCTCGGGCGTCCGCAATGTCTTGGACGAGGTACGTGTTTCTGCGAGCTTGGGCGCCCCTTGGAAGCGGTTTTCCCGTGGGCGTGGGCTGATGCTTCGTGACTCGCCTTGCAGGAGGAAGTGGGCGAGGAAGCCAGGCCCACCGCACCTGCGCCTGCGGCGGCTTCGGGAGCCGCCAACCCGGCGATCGGTGGCGACGCGGGCTTGGCCTCGGCGCGGAAAGGACGGGCCGCGAGCAAGCGACCGCCCTCGAAGAAGCCAGCCGGTCGCTTCCCGGGCAAGGCTGCTCTCACATGGCGGCAGGCTCCTCGAGCTACTGATTCGGTTCCCGACCTAGCCCGGGCCGGAGGTTCCCGGGTTTGGGATCCAGCCAGTGTGCGGGCTATCCAGCCGGCATCGAAGAGGCGTCGGTTGGTGCTGGATGACGATGATTCAGACAATGCGCCGGCCGAGACGGACGTCGAGCTTGCACGTAAGTCGCTTGTGCTTGCTGGTTTCTTCTGTCTCCTTTCTTTATTTGGCGTGGCCCTCGGGCCGATTGGGCACGCTCTGATTCTTTCTCGGTTCTCAGTCGTGCTGTCTCCCCAAGCGGGGGAACTCATCCTAGTGCTACCGGAGGAGGTGACTCGGGAGAACGACCCTGTTAAGGGCAAATCCGGGAACCGGGGCTCGGGGCCCTTCGTCCTACTGTTGGTGGCACGCAAGAACGTGCGCCCCCAGGCCGTGCTTGTGAAGGTGGAGACAGATGACGGCACGTCGCTCCTGGCACCGCTCCGTCAGGAGGGACGGACCTCGACCGGGTGGCGCCCGATTGACTTCCACGGCATTCAGGAGCTTTTTGATAGGAGTAACATACCCGTCCCCCCACTGGACGCGGGCGACACCCTCCTCCTTGGCTGGGACTGGCCTGTCCGGGTCATTACGGTCACCAGCATCGTCCCAGTGCGGCTGTGGAGCGTGGCTCCACTGGTCGTCTCGGGGTGGATCTCAGCGACGCCAGCGTGGGTCGAGCACCACCTCTCGCTTGCCGCAGGGCACCAGCAAACATCCTTCAAGCTCCGACCAGTCCCCGGCCAGTCGCTCGAGGAGTGGCTAGTGAACCGAATGGGGATTGGGCCGAAGGTAGATGTCGGGGTGCAAACTGATTTCCCTCCCGAGCCATGCCCTCATACCGTTGGCGCTGTCAGGCTTATAAGGGGATCAGCCGAGCCGGCGGGAGGAACACGCGAGGTTGTGGGAGAAGTGGCTGAGCCCGCGGGAGGCTCGGTCGGGCCTGTGGGAGGAGTGGCCGAGCCTGCGGGAGGATCGGCCGGGCCTGCAGAAGAAGCGGCCGAGGGGCCGAGTAGTTCGGGCGGTAGCTCAGGCCACCAGGTTGTGGCGCTGCCCGTGCCCAGGGGCGCTTTGTAGGTTCGGTATGAAGCCATAACCACGACGGCCGCCAGGTGGGTAAGTGCCTCTGAGCTTGGTTTTTGTTGTTTTGTGTCGACCCTGCTTTGGTCCTTCCCTTTCCCTTAGCCTATTCTCTTGGTGTAGTTCTACCGCGAGGTTGTTGGCATCTCTTGCTCATTTGGGGCTAAGCATGATGCCAAACGAGAGGCCCTGCGGACGGACGGCGCACGTTGGCGACGGCGGGTCGATACCACATGCGTCGAGCTTGAGGAAGCTCGCTTAAGCTTAGTCCAGACAGTGGCTCTGGTGGCTCGAGTCGCGGCAGCTGAGGTGGCCTTAGCCGCGGCGCGGGATGACGCCAGGGAGGTTTCATGCCGGTCGCTGGAGGCCCTTAAGGCCGAACGCGACCGCGCCACCGAGCTCGAGGAGCGCCTCCGGTCAGTGGAGGTGTGCCGCGCTGCTGAGGTTGCTCGCGCAGTGGAGGAGCGCGACCTTCTTGCCGCGGAGCTCTCCCGGACGAAGTCAGTCGCGGCCGCGACGGAGGATCTGCTGAAGACCCACCGGGATACCATGCGAGACCTATAGGCAGCCAACGAAGCCTTGCGGGCCAAAATGCAGACTGCCCGGGGCAGGGAGAAAGAATTCCTTGATCTTCAGGGCCAACATGACGAGGTGCTGGCCGAGCTTCGCAAGCTCAGATGCCAGCCTAAGTCGTACGCTTTTTTCACCCTTTGCCTTTTTATTGGGCGGTAATCCGGCTTGTCCTTGTAAATACCCTTGATTAATGCAGTTGACTTGTTCTGACTCTTTTCCTTCGGTTCACCTTCTCCCTGGAATGCCGATCGTCGTCTTGACTGTTTGCGCCGTGTCACGAGAGACATTCGCGTCAAGTCTTGGAAACGGTTCCACGTCGGGCGCTTCCGACGCGATTACTCTGGGATCGCCGCTTCCGAACCACGCTATAAAAAGGGACCGATGCAGCGGCCACTTCTCATTCCAGACTTCTTCCATTCGGACCTCCTCCTCTTGCTTCCATGGCTCGTGATCCAGAGTTGGCGGAGCTTTGGGCGGATTTCGACCTCGCCATGCCCGAGATCACGGAGGAGGAGGCGCGCGCCCGCGACGTCGCTAGGGTCGAGGTTGAAATAGTTGAAGTCGACTCCGCGAGGGCTTTTGATCCACTTGTGGGCGCTAAGTCGCTTTCGTGCCCTCAAGCAACGCCGCCGCCGCGGCTTTGATCTAGGCTGCCCCGGTGCTTGCCGAGGTGGCCGATGAGATTGTCGTGTCACTGTGGCGTATCCGCTGGGACTCTGTGTAACTAGCTTGTCAGCCATCCTAGAGTCTTTTAATAAAATTGTTTGTGTTCATCGCTGCTTCCCTTCGTTTTCTATCGTCTTTCCTGCATGCAAACGAACGCGAGTAGTCGTATAGGCAAGAAGGGTTTAAAAAGCACAGTATAGTCCTACCGATCCTAGCCCCCGAGCCATGGCTGAGCTTCTGAATAGAAGCTCGGGCGTGGCTTAGAGAAGATCGGAAGTCCTTGCTTGGGTATCTGAGCCTGGGGATTCAATTTTTAAGAGATTGACGCTTCGAAAAATCAACCCTTTAAAAATCGACCCTAGCCCGCGGGCCACGACCGAGCTTCTGGTTCGACAGAAGGTCGGTTGTGGTTTAGAGAGATCAATTTTTGAAAAAATTGACCCTTGCCCCCTAGCCACGACCGAGCTTCTGGTTCGATAGAAGGTCCGTTGTGGTTTAGAGAGATCAATTTTTGAAAAAATCGACCCTAACCCCCGAGCCATGACCGAGCTTCTGGTTCGACAGAAGGCCGGTTGTGGTTTACAGAGATCAATTTTTTGAAAAAATCGACCGTAGCCCCCGAGCCACAACTGAGCTTTTGGTTCGACAGAAGGTCGGTTGTGGTTTAGAGAGACCAATTTTTTTGTAAAAATCGACCCTAGCCCCCGAGCCACAACAGAAGCTCGGTTGTGGTTTAGAGATCGCATCCTTAGAACGGAGCTCGTGGCCCTTGCCCTTTCTCTTTGTGGGAGGTAGGGTATTAGACTCTAGAGTTATCCCGGGCTTTTGATATAGGGCCGGAAAACGTGTGCCCGCGCGAGATCTTGCGTGGCACCATGGATATCGGCTTACCCGTGTGCAAGGGAATCCCGGGGGTTGGCCTCTGCGTAGCTGCTATTCCGCCGATGTGTATTGAGACAGCCCGGGTCTTCTCCCAAGCCCGATCATAGGTTTAGATCGCTGGGGTTAGTTTGGGGGCTATCTGGGGAATGGAAAGATGGGCAAAAAGAAAGAGAAAGAGGGGGGATTGGAGACTTACGACCTTTTCTTAGGTGTAGAACCTGCGGAGTTGAGCGATGTTCTAGGAGCTATTGAGGACTGTACCATCCGGCATGGCCAGTCTTACAGCCCCCGGGCGTGTGGCTGATACGACCGTGTACGGACCTTCCCACCTTGGGGTGAGCTTATTGGCATGGGCTAGGTTATGGACTCGTCTTAGAACCAGGTCACCCATTTGCAAGGTCCGGGTCTATACCTTTTTAGCAACATGCCGTCGCAGGGATTGCTGGTATGCTGCCACTCGCAGTAGTGCTTGCTCGCGGCATGACTCAGATAGGTGGAGATCCAGTAGGTGCTCCTCGTCATTGTCAATTTGACTTGCAAAATCAACACAAGCTGAACCAAGTCTTAGCTCGGCGGGTAAGACCGCGTCCGAGCCGTATACAAGTCTGAATGGGGTTTCACCAGTAGCCCGATTAGAGGTTGTCCGGGCTGCCCAAAGCACGGAGGGTAGTTCTTCTACCCAATTATGATGTTGCTCGGTAAGAGCGTCGTATATTCGGCGCTTGACGCCCTGCATGATCTGCCTATTCGAGCGTTCGGCTGCACCATTACTTTGTGGGTGAGCTACCAAAGCTAGGGCGACCTTCATGCCAAGCTCTTCGCAGTAATCCTGGAATAGCTCACTTGTGAACTGTGTCCCATTGTCAGCGATCAGCTTACTCAGGACGCCGAACCTGGTCACGATATTGTTACTAAGGAGCCTCTTGGCCGTTTGGGCCGATATGCTCGACACTGGCTCGGCCTCGATCCACTTAGTGAAAGTGTCGATGGCGACGAACAGTTGCATGCACCCCTTTAGGCCTCTGGGGAACGGACCAAGTATGTCCATTCCCCATGTTGAGAATGGCCAGGTTAGCGGGATAGTCTGCAGCTCGTATGCGGGCTGGTGGGATACTCGGGCATGGTATTGGCAGGCCGGGCAGCGTTTCACCAACTCCCTTGCGTCGGTTAACGCAGTGGGCCAGTAGTACCCTATGCGAAAGGCTTTTCCCACTAAGGTTCTGAAAGAGGCATGGGCCCCGCAGATCCCGTCGTGGATGTCTTGGAGGAGAAATTTGCCTTCCTCCTGGGTCACGCACTTACAAAGTACGCCGTTAGAACCCCTTCGGTACAACAAGCCCCCGAGTAATCGGTAAGGTCGGGTTTGTCTTTGGAGCCGGGATTTCTCAGCTGTGTCCTATGGCAGTGTCCCATGCGTCAAGAACTGGACGAATGGCGTCATCCAGGTGTCACGCTGCTCTAGGAACGAAACGGTACCGGTCGTTTGGGTCGAGGCAACCGTCTTCTCGGGGGCCTCTTCTCCGGAGGGAATAGAGGGCTTTAGCAGGTGCTGCATGAGCACCCCCGCCGGGACGGTTTCTTGTGAGGAGCCAAGCTTTGCGAGCTTATCGGCCAGGCTATTAGCCAGTCTGGGAACGTAACACACTTCGAAGTTCGTGAAGTGTTTCTCTAGCTTTCTTACTTCTGCCAGGTATCGCGCCATTGAGTCGTCGCAACACTGAAACTCCTTGTTTACCTGGCAGACGACCAACTGCGAATCCCCTATCGCTATTAGCCGTTTTATGTCGAGCGCAGTGCATGCTTGTCGGCCGGCGAGGAGGCTTTCGTACTCCGCAGCATTATTCGTTGCAGGAAAATAGAGCTGTACTATATGCTGAATTTGTTCTTCTTGGGAGAAGATGAGAACAAATCCGCAACCTGATCGCTCGAATTGGCGCGACCCATCAAAAAACATGGTCCAGTGTGCTTCCTGACTTGCGAGCTTGGGCGAGCCTCCAGAAGGGTCAGTTGGCCCGGTCCATTCAGCCAAGAAGTCGGCCACGACATGGGACTTGATCGCTATTCGGGGTACGAACTTGATGTCAAACTCGCCAAGCTCGACTGCCCACTTTGCGACCCTCCCGTTCGCGTCGGGGTTCCCGATGATATCCCTTAGCGGGAAACTTGTTGGGACCGTAATTGGATGGGCTTGCAAATAGTGACGCAACTTTCGCAAGGCCATGAGCAAGGTGTACAGGAGTTTCTGAACCTCGGGGTATCGCTCCTTAGGTCCATGCAGTACCTCGCTTACGTAGTAGACGGGTTGTTGCTTGCCCTCGTGTTCGACTGCTAGTACAGCACTCATAGCCTGCTTGGCAATCGCAAAGTAGAGGAGTAGAGCTTCCCCGAGCTTTGGCGTGGCTAGGACGGGAGACGTGGACAGGTAACGCTTACACATCTGCTGAGGACCGCCATCCACCCAGTGAGGGCTTACACCTCCTTGGTGTAGGTTGGCGACCTCATATTCTCGATGGCCTCGATTTTCTCGGGGTTTGCCCCGATGCTTGCCTTCCCTATCACGTAGCCAAGCAACATCCCGGACCAAACACCGAAGACACATTTTTCAGTATTCAGTTTAACTTGATGCTTCCTAAGATTTGCAAAAGTTTCCTGAAGGTCGGTCACATGGTCCCGTGGGACTTTGTTTTTTACAACAACGTCATCTACGTAAACCTCTACATTACGCCCTATCTGATCAGGGACCGTCTTCTGCATTAGTCGCTGGAACGTGGCTCCCGTGTTTTTCAGACCAAAGGACATGGTCGTGTAGCAAAAGAAACCAAAAGGTGTCACGAAGGCAGTCTTCTCTTCGTCTTCCCTTGCCTGCGCAATCTGGTGATAGCCCGAGTAGGCATCCAGGAAGCTCATGAGCGCCGAGTCCACCGTTGCGTCGACCAGATGGTCTATGCGCGACAGGGGAAAATTGTCTTTGGGGCAAACGGCATTGAGGTCACGATGGTCGACGCACATTCACCACTTCCCGCCCTTCTTCTTGACGACGACTGGGTTAGCGAGCTAGTCGGAATGCTCAACTTTTTGGATGAAGCAGGCTTGGAGGAGCTTGCCGAGTTGCTCCTGGATAATGTCGGCCTTCCACTTTGGGAAGCGCCATAGGGCCTGTCTGACAGGCTTTTTGTCAGACTGGACAGCTAGCCTGTGCTTGATTACCTCCCTTGGGACGCCGGGCATATCGGACGGTTCCCACGCGAACACGTCTGCGTTAGCCCGGAGGAAGGTGATGAGCTCGAGTTCCTATTTGGACTCGAGGTTGACCCCTACGTGGACAACCTTAGCTGGGTCGTCCTCGGAGAGGGGGACTGCCTTGGTGGGCTCCTGCGGCTGCAGGGCCACCTTGGGGTGGACTAGTGGTCGTTCGGCCTTGGCCGGGCCGCACTCAGGGAGCTGTCCAACCATGGCCAAGGCGCTCTCATCACAGGCCATCGTGGCCTTATGGCTGCCCTTGATCGTGATGACCCCGTGAGGGGCCGGCATCTTCAGGCAGTGGTACCCGTGGTGGGTGGCCGCCATGAACTTGGACAACGCGGGGCGTCCGAGAATGGCGTTGTACGGAAGCTCGGAGTCCACCACCTCGAAGGTGACGTACTCCGTCCGAATGTTCTGGGGGGTCCCGAATGTCACGGGCAGCACGACCTGCCCGATCGGTTGTAGGGATGACCCGGGGACAATGCCGTGAAAGAGAATAGCTATGTCCATGATCTTGGACCGTGGAACCTGCATCTGCTCAAGAACCTGAGCAGTGACAATGTCCAAGGAGCTCCCGCCATCCACCAACACGCGATCGACTCGCGTGTTGCCGATGGTCGGGCAGAGCACCAGCGGCAAGCGCTGGGGCCTAGTCATCCCGGGGGGACAGTCATCCCCGGAGAAAGTGATCGACTGATGAGACCACCGCAGAGGCGCGTCTCCGAGCTTACCCCTCTCGAGGTGGTAAACATCTTGGGCAGCGGCCTTAAGCTCACGTCGCGAGCTATAGGCGGACGCGCCGCCAAAGATCACGGCGACGTGTGCGCGAGCCTCCTGGAAGGCGTCGCCATGGCCGCCCTAGGGCGCTCGGTCGATCGGGACTCCATGGTCGGGAAGTTCGGGCATGGGCCCTTGTCCGGCGTAGAAGTCCTCCAACCGTCTTGCCCGTCCTGCGATTCTGCAGTCGTGGCCGTCTTCGCCAGGAGAAGGAAGTAACGGTCGTTCGCGGGTTACTGCTGGGCGGTTGAGTCGGGCTAGGGGCTCGCCCTTACAACGCCTGCGCCCGGCCGTTCCCACCACCTGCCGGGAGGGCTGGCCGCGGAGGCGGCCGCTCAAGGGGAGCAGGCCTCTCAGGCTCCACCGTCGCGACGTAGTTCAGGACGGCAGACTTCTTCTTCTTCTTCTTCTTCTTCTCGGCGTCACCGTTCTTGGCATCTGTGCCAGTCCGAGCTGCCGCCTTCTCCTCCGTTCTCCCTCTCTTGCGCTCCACCGCCTCGGAGGCGTTGATGTATCCTTCCGCGGCACGAAATAAATCGGCCATGGTGTGGACCGGATGAAGCTCAAGGTCCTCGGTAAAACGGGTGTTCTGTACCCCTTCCTTGAAGGCCTCGACAATGGCCTCGTCGGAAATCGACGGAATGGTGTTGCGCACCTGGATGAACCTGCGGACGTAGTCTTGCAGGCCTTCCCCCGCCCTCTGGACCATAAGCTTTAGGTCCTCGGGCTTTCCAGGGCATGCGTAGCAGTCCTAGAAGTTCGTCCGAAGCGCTTCCTGCAGCTGGTCCCAGCTGCGTATCGAACCTCGGCGCTGGTTGAACAGTCAGGTTCGGGCCATTCCCTTCAAGACGGTAGGGAAGTAGTTGACCATGACGGCCTCATTACCGACTGCGGCCAGGATGGCGGTAGTATAGACAGCGAGGTACTCGTTGGGATTCTTGCTCCCGTCGAACTTCTCGATGCTTCCGAGCTTGAACTTGCGAGGCCATGGGGCCTCGCGCAAAGCTCGGGAGAAAGCCGGGCATCCCGAGACGGCCCCGTTGTTTCCAACAGGAGGCCTCCCTCCCGGGAGCGGCCCGAGGCGGGAAAAGACTCCGCCCGGGGTGCGCTGAGGAGCGCCGTCCGCTGTGGACGTGGATGCCTGCCGGCGCGACCGAACGCTCTGGCCGCGCCGCCTCGAGGAGCCACTAGTGTGCGACTGGGCCTGGAGGTGCTCACCGAGATCCCCGGCAAGTTCCTCTAGGCCGTCGGCAACTGTGGCGCCTAGGTCAGTCATGGTGAACCCTCGCTGGTCCTTCTCCAGGTCACGCATGTCCTGGACAATCGCCTTGACCCTTTGCTGACTACGCAAAGACCTTTGGGTTGGTGATAATGCAAGATGGCGAGTCGCGCACGTCTTGGCGCGAGTGGCGGTGTCGGCGATGAGGCCTCGGCGGATATCCGCCAGAGTCCATCCAACTGACCCAGCGAAGAGGCTTCGAGCTGCCTCACACCGTTGGTGCTCTCCGCTCGGGTCAGCGCGTGGCTGGTGAGGGGTTACTCCACCTGACGCCGCAAAGACATGGCGTGAGGCAGGTTCCCGCGAGGGAGACATGTCGGTGTCACCCACGGAGGCAGTGCCGTCGGCACCTTCAGCCGCCATGGGTACGCGCTGGTTGACTCCGTCTGACGGGCGGGGCGCCGATTCTGCCGCAGACTGGTCTTCCTCTTCGGACGTGACTACAAACGCGCGCGGTCTGTCTGGATGCGGCACTGGTGGCGGTGCCTCCAGTCCCTCCATGAGGGTTTCGCTAACGTGAGTCAGCGAAGTGCCGGCTTGGCCGGGCAAAGCTGGGGAGCGAACAGCTACTCCTGAGGTGGGTGTTGCTTCCACGTCCATTTCGTCGGCCTGGGCTTGGGCGAGGATACTAGCCTGCCACTCCTCATACGACTCGTCGATGTCGTCGAGATCGTCGCGATCGTCGTAGTTGAGGTCCACGGTATCCATGTCGTCGTAAGACAATAAGGCCATCCTCGACTCGATCGAGGGGAGAGGACTGTAGTCGGGCCCCACGGTGGGCGTCAGCTGTGAGCGACCGTGAGGCGAGCCTCCGCGGGCCAATGAGCAAGGAGAAGGTGGGTCTGCGAGGCCGGCGGCCCCGCCTCAGTCTTGGCCGCCTGCTTTGGCGGATGTCGCCAAGGAAAGGACTTAGTCGACGCGATCGAGCGTCTTAGAGACCGGATGGATGATGATGGTGGCACGAGTATTTTTTATCCTGGTTTAGGCCTCCACTGCGGGATAACAGCCCTACATCAAGTCTTTGTTTAATGCCGAGTTTAAACGAGTACAAGGGGACGAAGTCCGGGCTTCGAGAAGCCCGGGCCTCGAGTACAATAAGTGCTCAAGGCACTGTGTGTATGTTCCTAGAGTTATCTAGATGCAGAGAACTACCGCTGGGAACTAGAACTCCTTCATCAGGAGTGTGACTACCTCATGAGCACTCTTGAGAAGTTTGTTGGTGGTAAGAAGAAACTGAACTTGATCTTGGACCAATCCAAGATTTCATAAGGTAGAGGTTTAGATTTTGATTGGCTTGATCACATCAAGCATCACCCACACAAGGTTGTCACTGCTGAGGGAGGTAGGATGGTGGTTGCATCTTCTGGAGTCCCAGAAAAGACAATTTTCAGGTCTGCTGGTCTTCAGGTTGCTTCATACTAGGTGGTTGCTTCTTCTGTAGCAACCCCTCCTAGTAAGAGCAAGAGTACTCAGTTAGGTTCCAAGTCTTCACCCCCTGTAGCACCACCTAGGACAAAGCCAAGGTCTAGGTTCGCTTGCACTTACGGCGGTAGGACTGGTCACATAGCTGAGTTCTGCTATCAGTTGGTAGGTTTTCCCAAGCGTCACCCCAACAGTGTCCATAATCACACTCAGGCAGCTAGGGTTTCTCAGGCACATATTTCACCACACCAGGTAGCTAGACAAGTGGAGTCTAGGATGAGCATTAGGACTGGTCTGGGTTTCAGGGAAATTGAGCCCTCTGGTGGTTTCGATAGGTCTAGATTTCAGAGTTTCCGCCGTCCTTAGGGTGTGCCTTCGTTTTTTTAGTGGAGGTAGACACTCGCAGCGAGAGTTCCCTACAGAGGTCAGATGGACTGACCAGAGGTGGCAGTCGAGGCCGAGGGATGGCCCAAGGCACAGTATTGTTAGGACAGAGCGTGTGCCACGCGGTTTTGTAGAGGTGGAGTCAAAAGGATGTGCTGGTCGTGTGTCTCAGTTTTGGTTTTCTAGGTCTGCTCTAGTGAGTCCTCACACTGAAACTCGTTTCTTCTCTACTTGACTCAGGCTCGTAGGGCTGGGAGGAAGGAGGTCTGGATCGTTGACTCCGGTTGTTGTCGTCACATGACCGGTGAGTCACGACGGTTTGCCTTTCTTGCCCGAGACCCTGACGGTGAGCTGATCACCTTTGGGGATGCGTCTACAGGCCATGTTCTAGCTCACGGATCTGTCCATGTTAGTCCAAAGTTTGTTCTTAAGGACGTAGCCCTAGTCAGTAAGCTGAAGTATAATTTGCTTTCTGTTTCGCAGCTTATTGATTAGCGCTATGAGGTCATATTTAGGACTATTGGTTCTTGTGTCTTGAGCCCCTCTAGGCAAGTTCTTTGTGGGATTTCTCGCTTTGGCTGAGTCTTTTGAGCTGTTTTCCCTTTTGCTTCAGTTGATGCTTCTCACTGCTTACTTGCTTCTGATTCTCGTGACATTCAGTTCTGGCTTAGGCGTTTGGGTCACATTGGTTTTGATCACTTGGCTAGGGTGAGTTCTTCTAATTTAATTTTTGGACTTCCCAAGCTCACTCCTGTCTCTGATTTGGTTTGTGCTCCTTGTCGACATGGTAAAATGGTGGCTGCTTCCCATCCACGAGTAGCGATGTGATGGTGATGCACCGGGGCAGTTCTTACATATGGACCTTTGTTGGTCTAGCTAGAGTCAACATCGAGGGTGGGAAGTGGTATGTTCTTATTGTTGTTGATGATTACTCGAGGTACTCCTGGGTCTATTTCATGGCAATAAAGGAGGAGACGTTTGGACTGTTCAGAAACCTCACAAGAAGGCTAGCAGTCAAGTTTCTTGGTGCGCTTCAGGCCATTCGTTTGATAATGGTACGGAGTTCAAGAAGGCTTCATTTGAAAATTTTTGCACCATTTCTGGAATTGAGCACCAGTTCTCGTCGCCTCATGTTGCCCAACAAAATGGGGTTGTGGAGAGAAAGAATAGAACCCTAGTCTAAATGGCTAGGACAATGCTCGATGAGTACTCCACCCTAAGGCATTTCTGGGCTGAGGCAGTTGCCATGCTTGCTATGTTTCAAATCGAGTGTTCCTGCAAGACCTCTTTCGAGTTGCGTTATCGGCACAAGCCCAATTTTCTCACTTTCGGGTCTTTGGTTGCAAGTGCTTCATTTTGAAATCTGGAAATCTGGACAATTTTGAGTCTCGCTCCTCTGATGGCATCTTTCTAGGTACACTCCTTCTCGAATTGTCAGGGTGTGGGACATTGCTAGGAAGAGGATAGTGGAGACATGTGAGGTCACCTTTGACGAGGCTAGGCCAGGTTCTAGGCCAGACATTTCCCAGTCTGATCTTTCCTTTGAGCCCATATTTGTGGAGGAGGGGATATTTCGTGATGACTGTTCTTCTGTCCCTAACAAGGATCCTTCTCCATTGGTAGAGCCTCCTGCTAGATCTTATGTTTCCGACCCTTTTGAGCCCTCAGTGCCTTCAGCTTCCTCTGAGCTTCCACTTCACTTACCTTCTTTTGAAGTTACCCCTCTAGGTTCTGAGTTGCCCAATGGCTCTGCTCCTGCCTCCACACCTCGCAAGGCAGAGGCCACTTCTAGGGCACCTAGGCATATTCAAGCCAAGCACCCTCCTGATCAGATGATAGGACCGTTGGGTGAGAGAGTGACTAGGTCTAGGGCTCACGAGTCTCTTCTCTCTGCTGCTTTCGTTTCTTCTCTTGAGCCTAAGGATGTAGCTCAGGCACTATCTGATCCCGACTGGGTAAATGCCATGCACGAGGAGCTTGAGAACTTTGAGAGAAACATGGTTTGGGATTTAGTTGAGTGCCCTTTGGGAGTAAATGTGATAGGAACAAAATGGGTTTTCAAAAATAAGCAGAGTGAGGATGGGTAGTGTTAAGAAATAAGGCCAGGTTAGTAGCACAAGGTTTTACTCAGGTCGATGGGGTTGACTTTGAGGAAACCTATGCTCCAGTTGCTCGTCATGATTCCATTCGGATCTTTCTTGCTTTCATGGCTTCACACCATTTCAAAATTTATCAAATGGATGTTCGTAGTGCTTTCTTGAATGGTGTTATTGAGGAAGAAATTTATGTTCGTCAGCCCCTGGATTTTTTTCTTCCAAGTTTCCTGACCATGTGTACAAGCTCTCAAAGGCACTATATGGGCTAAAGCAAGCCCCTCGAGCTTGGTATGAGCGCCTGAAGAGCTATCTGGTCAGAAATGACTTTCTAATGGGGAGTGTTGACAAGACCTTGTTTATCAAGAGAAAGGCATCCGATTTCTTCTTGTTCAGATCTATGTGGATGACATCATTTTTGGCGGGTCTTCTGATTCTATGGTTTCTAAGTTTTCACATGCCATGAGCTCTGAGGTTGAAATGAGTATGATGGGAGAGCTCAACTTCTTCTTGGGTTTTCAGATCAAACAGACCTGTCAGGGTGTTCTTTTGCACCAGGCTAAGTACATTAGAGATGTTTTGCCATGTCTGATGGCAAGCCAGTCTCCACACCCATAGCCACTACTACTGTTCTTAAGCCTGATCTGAATGGTGATCCTGTAGACCAGACTCAGTATAGGAGCATGATAGGAGCCTTGCTGTATCTTACCTCTTCTCGGCCAGACATACACTTTGTTGTGTGTCTCTGTGCTAGGTTTCAGGCTTCTTCTCGAGCTTCACACCTTCAGGCTGTTAAGCGGATTCTTCGCTACTTAGTTGCCACTCCCGATTTAGGATTTGGTACTCTTCAACCTCCTGTCTTTCCCTCAGAGCCTTCTCTGATGCTGACTTTGCTGGCTGTAGGATAGATAGGAAGAGCACTTCTGACACTTGCCAATTCCTAGGCACTTCTCTTGTTTCATGGTCTTTTAGGAAGCAGACAAGTCGCTCAGTCTACTACTGAGGCAGAGCACGTTGCTGCAGCCTCTTGTTGCAGTCAAGTGCTTTGGTTGAGACAAATGCTAAGAGACTATGGTTTATAGGTGGGTAGTGTACCACTCCTGTGTGACAACACTTCAGCCATCAACATTGCCAAAAACCCAGTCCAACATTCTAGAACCAAGTACATTGACATTAGGTACCACTTCCTTAGAGACCATGTTGAGAAAGGTGATATAGGGCTCGAATTTGTCGAGGGTGGTCACCAGCAAGATATTTTTACCAAGCCTTTAGATAGCCCTAGGTTTGCTACTCTTAGGGGAGAGCTAGTCTTGGTCAGTGCTGGGGGTATTAATTAAGGGGGAGTCTGAGTTTTGTGTTATATGTATATATTTTATGCATTTGCTCTTATCTGTTTTTTTTGGATTTGCATTAGATCAGGGCTAGAGAGTCTGCACTTCTTTCGGCATTTCTTACCCCTTAGGTTGCTATCATGCGTGATTAGCAATGTCCTCTGCTCCGGCTAGTGAGTCTCTCATAGACTTTTGGGTTTACCAGGTATTTTGAGCCTACCTGGGTAGAAGGGGTTTGTGTTAGTTTTCCCTAGTAGTCGAGTTTAGGCTTGCTTCCCTTCTTTTATGGCTAGGGGTGTGCCTGTGTTCTTGAGCGTTTGCTGTCTCTCTTTCCTAGTCTATAGCAAATCTGTTTCTACTCCTTATCTTCCTTGTTGTGTCATGCCATGAGTTTTTTGGGTTGAGGGGGAGTTTTGGAGTTTGCATTTGCATATAGCTTATTTTTCTTTTCAGGGCTTTGTTTATTAGGCTTATTGTTTGACCTTGCCTGGTTTGTCCGATGTTCCAAAATGAGTTTTTTGGTCAACTTGTTTGATTTGATAAATGTTTGAGAAAAGGCCTAAGAAGAGCTGCAAAATATTCTTTGAAAATCTTGCAAAACTTGACATTTGCTTCTTCAAGTGTTTGGATTTTCATAACCAAATGTTGGTGCGGTTTCTCGGTTCTCTCCGAGGTTTGGAGCTCTTGTTGCCTCTTGCCGAAATTTGCCACTCATTTCTCAAGTCTTTTGAGCCCCTTGTATTTTAAAAAAAATGTGACCAAACACCAAGAGGAGAGCAACCTAGGGGGCCTTGCCCTGATGGCCTCAGGCAGGTGTTCTACTAGCGTCTTTCCAAAATCTAAGGTCAAGCCAAAAAGGGAAAAGCAAAGAAAACTGAAAAAAAAACAAAGAAAAAATGAAAATGAGTAGACTAGTTTGGGCAAATTTTGACTCAAATTGAGTGGCATTTTAGTCTTCTTTCTCTTGGTTTGATCAAGCTGATTGCACCTCATTTTCTTTGAAATTCCTTATATTTGATGGAGTTATCTATCTAGTTCTAACATGCAATTTTTGTTTTTGCTCTCTAAAGCCCTAGTACCTTCTCATGTCATTACAAACTTATTCACCTCGAACTTGAAATTGGGCATCGGTTTCTAAGTTTCGTTTCCATTTGGTTAATTCACAAAGCCCTCCCTAGGTTTCATTTCTCTTTTCATATGCATATTCGGGGTGGTTGAGTTTGGTTCACGCATTCCTTGATGAACATTTTCCCAAAAGGGGGAGAGTTTGGGCACTATGACAGGGAGAGCAAAGTTGGAATTTTGGGCAAACATGGTTTGGTTTTTCCAAGGATAACTTCACTTTCAAACTGCATTTTCTGAGGTTTGTCAATATGTCATCAAGGGGGAATGTTGAGTTTCATTTTGTGATGAACATATTGACAATAGGGACTTGATTGGTTTTTCCCATGAGCCAAGTGGATTTTGAGTTGTCCGTGGCTTGGCCATGTTCCTTAGGAAGCTCCGAATGTTTAGGTATGTTCGGAATGACAAGTTGAGGTTTTTGGGCTAGTTTGGACTTTTAGTGGATTTTCTCAGGAATTAAATCCCTCCATGACATGATCTTGATTTGGGCAAGTTTTGAGACATTTTGGAAGTACCAAAAGGTTGGAAAAGGTGTTGAGAAGGTTTTTCAGGCTATTTTAATTTTGTGAGAATTTTTAGAAATTATTTAGAATTTTTGGAACCTCGGAGCAAAGTTTTTATGGCTTTCTGCAGTGTCAGGATCGAACAGTCCGATGGTTTCAGGGTCGGACAATCCGATGGTTTCCCTGACAGTGCTACTGTTTTTCGCATTTTTGAGGGTCTTCCCGTGCTCAGATTAAAAATGTTTATACATGAAAGTTGTAGAGAATTGCGAGGTGCATCTTTTTTGTTTGAAAAGTTTTTTATTTGAGCTAAAAAAATCAGAAAAATTTGAGAAGGCTGCTGCTGTAGATGCCACGGATGTTGTGGATGTGTTTGGTGTCTGTGGATGCAGTTGATGGTCTCGGTGCACGCGGCGCGGACAAGGCTTCGGTCAGGTGTGTTGGCGGCCCGATTGGAAACCGGGTGCAGAGTCCGTGGTGAGGAAGCCTATCGGGTCGAGCACGAGATGTTGCGGCATCCAGGTTTGTACGTTTGCTCCAATGCGAAGGAATAGCTGGAGGCCATTCACTGCGCTTGGAGATTCGTGCGTATGTTAACCCACTTGTTCGATGGCCTTGGTGGGTGGCCCAGGGTTTAGGCCCAAGTGTGGACTTGTATGGCTATATGAGGGACCCCAAGGGCAACATGGTAGTTTGCAAGTTTGTGAAATAAAGCCGGTAGTTTGTGAAACTTTGTGCCATTTTTTTGTTATGCTTTTGTGAGGATTTGAGATGAGTTTTTGCTGGTTTTGATTGGTATTTTCGTGTGGCAACTCCTTCCCTTCTCTCTTCTCTTCTGCTTTTCCTTTCTTCCTCTCGAAGTCGAACCCTTTCTTGATGTGTTCTTGAGGGGCCACGAGTTCCACCTTTGGCTGCTGATTTGAAGGGCAAAAACTCATGGATTAGAGTTTATCTTGACTCCAAAATCATTTACCAAGACCACTCAAGCAGCACATAGCCTTGGTGGTCTATGTTGGTCCTGTTTTTTGGTTCAGTTTGAGAAGATCTTTGGTGCTGTTTGTGACCTATTCTTTACTGCTGTTTGAGGGTGGTTTTAATATGGGATCCCTAGGTTCCCAAGAATCACCCCAAAGAACCCTCATGCAGTCTGATCTTGTTTCTTTACGTTTTGACCCGATTTGGACCCATTCTTGAACCGGTTTGAGCTGAATCTTGTGCTGCGTCTTTAAGCCACTTTGAGGTGTGGATAGGGTCATAAAGGACCAAGAATCATCCCCTCAAGAGCCCTTGGACAGACCATCGTTGGTTTGCACAAGATCGCGATTCTTCGGTTTTGATTCAGTTCTTTCTCCCGGCTGTTTCGAATTGAGAAAGGTCAAAACTTTGGATGAATCTTTGGATGATTTTCGGAGGGTAGATAGATGTTTTCATCATCTAGTTGCTGTCTGAATTTGATAGGTTTTCGTTGAACCACTTGGGAGTAATTGAGTTTTCTTGACATACAAGTTGGTGCTGAAATTTTCTGTTCTTGTGTGTATTCAGACAATGTTTTGGTTGTTGGTTTGGTTCTTGATGTACCGAGGTGCGTTGGGGTGAGAGCTCATACCGTCAAGTGCAAAAATTCCTTCAGGAAAATTTTGCCTCCTATTCACACCCCTTTGGGTTGCCGTGGTGTGTTCACAGACTCTGGCTGGGATTTTCAAAGAAACTGATTTAAATTTTTGTTTCTCTCAACACATTTCAAATTATTTTGCAAAATCTTAGAAAAAACATGCAAAACTGGCTTTATGCAAAAGAACCCTTACCCTTCCTTTGTTAAGTCTTAGTTGCATTTAGTCAGTCTTGCTTACTAAATATAAAGTATACTTACCCTCACCTTTCATGCGGGATTGCTGATTCCAACAAGCAGGTTGTGATCAACAATGGTATTCCGAGGAGGAGATGTACCAAGATGAAGGTTTCACTGCCGGAGATCAAGATGACGACTACCTAGACGTCTAGGACGCATTTCCTTCAGTCTTGCTTGTGGGAATATTTTGAAGTTTCACTTGGAGTTTACTTTGGTCATTTAGGACTTCCGCTGTGTAAGGCCTGCGTGCCTGAATTTTGTACTCTGATTTAGCGCCTTGTAACACACTCTGATGTAATATTTGTTCGAATTGTAATGGCAATGATCCAAAGATGGAATCTGTGTATACTAGCTACTTGATCTAGAGACTATTACAAGTAAAGTACATAAAGGACTCAACTCCGTTTGGTGGGTCCCAACAGAGTTGGTATCAAAGCTTAGGCTATAGGACGCAATCTAGGTAGACTGACATAGCCATAAGGATCTATTTTTTTATAAAAATCTACCTCTTCTCTTTTGTCTCCTCTTACCTGATATTCTCATCTTCTATCTTATCTTACATTCTCTTCTTGCATCTTGTTCTCGCATCTTGTGTTGTCTTTTTTGTTTTTCAACAAGACATTGTTTTCAAAATTCTTCTATGAATCAAGAATTTAGTCAACACCCTTTCCTCTCATTGGAGATCCTTAAGCTACAAGTTGTCGACAACTATAGGATGTTATAGGGAAGCATCGACAAGCAAGACAACTTCAAAAGGTAGAGAAGCGTCAAAAGGCGAGAAGACTTTTGAAAAGCATGAATAGTTGCTGAAGTTAGTACGAACGCTATGTATATAATCGTATTAGATGTTATGGGACCTTTTTATTTGAGTTTGAGATGGTTTGCATCGGCCTGGCCATGCAGCTATCACTTATATGTTTTCGAACCATTGCTGCTTAAGATGTTTTAGTTGTGGTTTCTATGGGTTTGTATAGTTTTTAAGAAAAGCTTCGTTTCAAAGAAAAACATTCAAAACTAACCTGTTTTCAAATAACTATTTAACACGAACCTTTTAAGAAAATTTTTCAGTGTATTTCGGGGAAAACTTTTATTGAAATTCATTAAAAATTTCTTACAACTAAACCTTGCTTTCAAAATATAAAACAATCTTTATACTTTGTTTGTGAAAAAAAATAAAATCATTTTTCTTACCATGTCTTTTGTCATCACCAAATCTTTAACCATTATATTTCAAAGAGAAAAATGTTACAAAACATGTTTCCATGTTTTTCAAAAATTCTTTATGAGATGGACTTTCTTAAAATTTGCTAAAAGATTTCATAAAAAAAGCGAATTACAATTTATTAAATCTTCTGCTCAAAATAAACTTGTTTCCAACCAATCTTGATTTCCTAGTTTCGCAAAGAATATTGACAGTTGCCTTGAAAAAGAGCAGTGTTTACAAAAGGAAAATTTTTCTTATCTTATTTTTGTGATAAAAATATCCCTACACATTTTATGTTCAAAAGGCTAAAGTCTGAAAATGGTTCAATTCTTTGCCCCTATAAATACCCCCTGGAACCCCTCCCACAGACCCTAAGGTCGGAGCCTCGGAATTGGAGCCCTAGCTACCAAAACCCTAGCCCCCGAAGCAATAACCGAGGTATTTCTTAAATTCCAGTGCCCAAACCCTAGATCTAGAGTCAACACGTTGTAGGTCTTGTCGAGACAATCAATTTGGATATATGGAAGCCCCAAATTGGTGGAAAATTGAAGGAGATACAAGCCGCCGAAAGTTCACTGGAATTTGGCGTCGCCGGCGAGCCGCCGTCGCTGCCACGCCGCCGCCCAGATTCCGCGTCGGCACGGACACCCTCGCGCCGCCTCAATCCTGCACGCCACACCACGCCGCTGCCGCTGCTGCAGTACCACGCCACGCCGCCACCAACCCGCAAGCACCACGTGCCCCCGCCGCCGCTGCCCGCCGGTGTGCATGCGTGCGTCCCGTGCCTGCATGTTGACCACCTGCCATTAGCCATATTGGTCACCGCCGCCGCGCTGTTCCCCCTCACGCCGACCCGCTTGCACGCGCACGCGCCGTCGCCCAATCTCCGCATGCCACGCGTTGCCGTCCCGTTTGCCCCCACTGCACACGTGTTCTGGTCCAATCCATGGCTGCCGCGTGTCCTGTGCGTGCGCTGAGCTGCCAAACCACGTTAGCCGAGCCGCTGCCGCCGGTTAATCCTGGTTTTGCCCGGTTAACCCGGTTTATTTTTTCAGCTTTTCTATTTTCCCGATTCTTTCCACGAATTGTTTAGGGACCATCCGAACTTTGATTTAGATGATTCCAGTGCCCAAAAATCACAAATAATCCCAAGAATTTTAAATATTTTTTCATACTATTTTCTCTATGTTGTTATTTATTTCTGTTTTATTTCTTTTTCGCATAGATCCGACGTGTACCTGCTGTACGGGAGCCGTTCCGGAGCCTTTCGAAGGAGGAGAACCAGATCCAAACTTCTTCGAAGGCAAGCTATATTCATATTGAATTCCTAGTTTGCTAAAATTGATTTATTCTGTTTTAATTTGATCCGCATACTTGAATTATCATCATATGTGCTATTTGATCCTGTTCTTATGTTAGTCCTCTACTAATATGATTTAGCCACCATTGTTAGCCTGTTGGTATTATTTTTCCTAGCCATCCTTTGTGTAGTCGCTCAGCCTTGCTTCTGGGATTGGTACTTGATAGGTTTCACTCATTATTAAATCTATATCCGTGAAGATTTTGGCTTCGTGGTATTATTTTGGTAAACCTAATCAACTAAAATCAACGTGGGGTGTGTTGATTTGAGGAGACCCAGAAGTGGTGGATTTCAGGCTTGTGGTTGAGATGTGCAGGTTTCCTCTGTCATATAAGGACCGTATACTTGTGACTACCATACCGAACCTGAACCGTACAGCTACTTGTGCCTTCTGGCCCTAACTTATTAGCTGCGGAAACCTAGTTTTCGGTGTACTCGTAGTGGACGGACGTGGTTCGCGATCACCAGTTTCGAATGGCTTAAATGGGGGCTAACCTTATACAGTACGCTATCAGATCCGGCTGAAGGAGATGCGCATGATTGTCGGCCTGGTCGAAGCGTAGCGTCTGGGGCGCGCAACCAAAAGAAATGGTACACTATGGGGCAGGTGAAAGCAGTGAACGGTTTTGTACTGTTTCTCTCTCGAGATGAGACAGGGCTTGTAGAGAATGTGTACACACTCTTCAGAGTTAAAACTATCATGGTAACCGTGCCCGCGGTTATGGGCAGGGGAAAGGAGTTTGACAAAAGGTAGTCCAATGTGTTTTAATTAATTAACTTGATAGTGTAGTTTGGCAGGGAGTGCCTCTCTTTGGAGCGGGTTAGCCGTTTCTATGGCTATGCTCATCGTGTTGAGCCGGTTAGCCTCCCTTTGGCTACGCTCATGTGTTAAAAGGTGTTCAATTAATCAAAAATAAATAAACAAATAGATAGGTGTTGTTTTAGCAAAATAACCAAACCCATCCTTTGTTCCCACATTCATTATTAAGGATTACTTGCTGGGTAGCCGTGTACTCATTATATGAATCATGGATTATTTGTTCAGGAGAGTATCTCGACGTCGGTGCCAGTTGTGACCAGGAGGGTCAAGGTGATTAGCTACACGTTCTGGGTCAACGTCGGAGTGTCATTGCAATCAAAGTCTTCCGTTGTGTTCTTGTGCTATTGAATCCTGTCCTGTGCAAGACTATGTGAATGTCTATGTCATTCGGATGTTATTTATGCTATGTAAACTGTTAATTTTCTATTTATTGCAATGCCTGCGATGATACTCCAAACTGTCCTTAAGTGCAATACTAGCGATGATCTTCTAAGACTAGTATTTGGCCACTCAAGCCGGTAGAAAAACCGGGGTGCACGACAGATGAGTCCAAAGACTATACAGAAGCAATAGTGGGACCGTACTCTACGAAATGGCTCGGACCATGATATCCGAAATAATGTCCATATACGATAATCAAGTTTGGAATCTGGTTGATTTGCTTAATGGTGTCAAAACTATCGAGTACAAATGGATCTTTAAGAACAGATAGATATAGATGGAAATGTTCACATCCATAAAGCATGATTGGTATGAAAGGTTTCAAAAAGATTGAAGGTGTTGATTATGATAAAACCTACTCGTCGCTATGCTGAAGTCTCTCCAAATCATGCTAACAATTGTATCCATTTGAGGTTGTTTATGGATTCAAACCTACTGCTCCCATCGATCTTTTGTATTTACTTTTACAGGAACACGTGAATATGGATGCTAGCAAGCGTACTAATTTTTTCAAGAAAATACATGAGACAACAAAGGTACATATCGAGGAGATGACTCGGAACTTTGTGTAGCGCACAAATAAAGGACGAAAGAAGGTTGTATTCGCACCAGGTGAGCTTGTTTGGGTGCACTTGGGGAAAGAACGATTTCTAGAATTACACATGTGCAAGTTGCAGCCTCATGGTGATGGACCTTTCAAAGTGCTAGAGAGAATCAATAATAACGCATACAAGATTATGCTACCAGGAGAATATGGTGTAAGTGCTACTTTCAATATTGATGATTTGTCCCCTTTGTACGGAGAGCTGAGTGAGTCAAGGACGACTGCATTTTAAGAGAGGGAGGATGATCTGAACAGCCCACACATATCTTCTTATACAACACATATGAAGGAAGATGATATAAACACTGTTTCTAAGGAGAAAGTTTACGAAGGTCCTATTACAAGCAACCGTGCAAAATGAATAGAAAATCAGGTGAAAGCTAACTTGAGTTTAATTTCTAATATTTGTGATGCTACGGTACTACTCATGTGTTCTTCTTTTGCTATAGTTAGATACATGGAAGAGGAGCAACCACGCGATGCACCAGTGATAGAAAATAGAGCACAAAATGCTGTCCATTGGATTGTTGGCCATGCTCATGCAAATGTCGTCCAGAAACATGGTCATGGGCCATATTAATGGAAAGATATGGAAGTCTAGTTTCCAACATTTTAAACCGTGCATTTTTTTGACTTTTAAAGCTAGAGCTATGACCATTTTGGTGGAAGGTATATAGTCGGTTAAATGTTGCGCGAAGATTGAAGAAACCTTTCATGTTCTAACCCGAGATGACTCTTGCTTATCCAATACCAACTCTCCAATTGCTGACAATTTCTACACCTAAACTGGGAGGATTTTTTTTAGTACAAATAACCAAGTACTACAAACATTTGGAAACTTTTGATCAATGTGACATCCTAATATTTTCTAAACCTAAAAGCATATTATTTCGATTTAAGATCATTATCTCCTAATTTTCCATCTTGGTCATAATCTGTGCCCTAATTTCCCCTAATCGCCTTCCCTAATCATTTTTCCTAATCATGTTCTCCCTAACCTCCGCATCTGTGCTTGCTGACCAGCAATCGCGCCGGACAAGTCATCCATGCCAAATCTTTTCTCTCCAAACCGAAGCCAATCCAAATTCATACCCAAATCATACCAAAACAATCTCTGCCATAACAGTGTATTTCTGTAGCCCACATTCATGCCGAATCCAACCCATCCTCCCATACATGTGCACCACAAAACACCCAAATCATACCAAAATAAAAAACGATCTAAACCTACCATATCTTGCCAACCAAATCAATTATTTCCATAGCCCAAAGCCCAAATCAAGACCTAATCGACTTCAAAAATGTGCCTTGTTTACTGACATATCCACAGTATAAAAGCCCTGCAAAATGCCGGCCGTATCAACCCTAAACCCTAGCCGGCGACGTCATCACAGAGCAAGGGGACAAAGGAGGAGAAGCCACCGTCGTCGCCATGCCGTAGAGGTGAGCCGCCGGAACCGCCGCTGCAAAGCCACCCCGCGCGGGAGTGCCGCCATTGCGCATCGCCAGCCGCCGCTGTAACAGCCCAAAATCCCGTATATTTAGATTTTTGAAATCACCCTCGTTAGTGTGGTTTGTTGCAGAAATTCTTGCAAAACTCACTCTTTCACAATTCACGTATGAACCTATAAAATTTTCTTTAAACTAAAACAACTCAATAAAATCACGTATGCCGCCTGACTTGTCGCGCTGACACGCCGCCCTGTCGGCTCAGTTGAGCAAGGCAACTCCAGCACCGCCCACATTCGCCCAATCCCTGGCACTGTCTCGCACACCATGGCATTGTGCCGTGCCGACTAGAACCAAACCGAACTCGTGACCATGCATGTGCCAGTGCGCGCCCAATCGGGTGTCCGGGCCAATCCGAGCCCCCCTCACGAGCACGCCACCGCCTAGGCCTCCCAATCAGCGGCAAGACTCGCTCGCGACCACCACAGACTCAGGCGTGACTGTTGGTCCATTGGCTCGTCTGAGCCGAGCCTAAAACCCCCCGCGCCGGAGCTTTTCGTCCGACAGTTTCCTCACTCCCGTCGCAAGCACGAACCCGAGCTCCCCGAGCCTTTCTCACACTCCCACTAGCTCGCTGGTGCCGTGTGCTCTGTTCCGCCTCGTTTCGGCCTCCTCATCGCCAGCTTGATCCTTGCCTCCTCGTCCTAGTGCTCGGTAAGAATCCCTAGGTCCCCCTCTCAATCATGCATTCCTTAGTTTAGCCCCTATGGGTTCATAGAGCCGCAGCCACTAGTTCCTGTAGGCTTCCTCTGCCGTCGTTCGGCTTGCTGCCGCTACTGGCCGCCGTCGTCGAGGGTCGTAGCGACATGTTCTTGGGCTACGTGCGTAGAATCTCTCGCGCCCAAGATCGTCTCTTAAGGCTCCCTGTAACTCCGTCACCACGTCGCCGAGACATCGCCGGTTTCATGACGTCACTCGGCCGTCGCGACCCGGAGGTGGGAGATGAAGTCCCAGTCATCCGATTGATGCCAAGATGCGTGCGCGGAGCCATCTGATTTAAATCCCCTGCGTTAAAACCTGACGCGCTGACTTGTGGGTCCCATGGCCCACATGTCGTTAAGTGAAGCGCCTCACCGACGACGCTTCCTTCGCTTCGCGTTCGCCTTTTTGTTTACGCCGGCGTAGTCTGTCTGTCATGAGTTAGCGGGCCGGCCGATCTCGTTTATCCGATTTTTCTCGGATATAGCTATTTAAACAACTACAGAATATAAACTCGATTTATTAAAAATAGCTAGACATCTCCAAAATTGTTAGAAAATTTATGATAAATACTAGAACCTATGCTGGATTTAATAAAAATATAATCATGAACAGTAACCATAGATTATTCCAGGATTTAATTCATTAGTTTATCCTTAGGGCATTAACCTATATAGGATAAATAGCAGAAAAGGATTTCTGCTAATAAAAATTTAAATAACACTTAATAAAATCTGAGAAAATTCATGTGAGGCATGAAATAACTTTCTGGATTTTAGAAAATATAACCCTCATAAAATAACTTATGAAATCATTAGTCCCCTATTATTGGCTTAATTAATAACCATGATTCTTCTTAAGATTTTCAGTATTTTCGCTAAACAATATTACTCCACCTAACCAAAAAAAATGATAAAATCACCTGCACTAAATGATAGTTAAATTATATTTTGGATCTCAAGATTTTACATAATTCGGGGTTAAGATATATATATATATATACATGCACGTAAAATGAATACAAACTATAATTGAGGTCTCCACACATTCAAAACTCTTTTATAACAAGGGACCAACGATAAGAAGAGTTGATGAAGGAAATACTTCAAACAAAAATCTAATTTTTCCTTATACGATTATTTCCTAAGATCTATGGATAGATATTTATGTGTAACATCTTGCATTATTGCATACCGTCTTCAAAACGCCGCTTAACCACTATCTTTTGTAAACTATTATATAATAGAAGGATCTTGGAACTTCCTCGATATCTAGAATATAATTTATCGCTCATCGGTAAATCGCTAGACTCAGTAAGAGCATATCATGCATCATGCCTCTATTGCATATTGGCGTTTATTTATTTTTCCTCGATTCTGTTCCACTATTAGACGCCGAGGAGCCCGAGGGACCTTTCGAAGATCAACAAGAAGACCCCCACTACGCCCTAGACCAAGGCGAGTTAATTTCCACCTTCAAGGATGTTTGCTTTTACTAGGGAGAATCTCGATTTTTCCTAGTGTGAGTCAACAACCTTCCCTTTAGGTGTTACTTTTATTAGGGAGAGCTTATACTTTCCCTTGTACGAGTTAACATTCAAAAGGATCATATTGAATCCCACTTTTATTAAATATTTTATTTACAGTATTTAACTGCATGCTCTTTCAGTAATTAAACCTGTTTGCTTAAATCATGATATATCATGCCATATTATCACTTGTATTTGTTCTTCATTGATGATATTGCCTTGAAATAAACATCAGTCCTTTGACTTTATGAATGATTGCCTTGATAATCACCCTTGACAGCTTGTTAGGATGAATAAAATGATTTAGACTCTTAAGTGTTAGTTAAAATCTTGCTTAGACATTGCTCAGGTCCAATTATTAATTTAGGCTTAGTCGCCTCGGAACGGTGAACCGACATTCACCGGACATGATTAATATATCAACTTGGTTTACTGGATATTGGGCCTGGCATGCCAGTGTGTGTGAATGGGAACACGGATGTGTTCCGGTTATGGTTATGGGTGTGATGTAGCGGGGCTACATGGTCTGAAGGAAGGCTGGATCACGGAGATGGTCTTTGGGCGTAAGCTCGTTGTGCCGGTCGGAGCGCGAGTTGTTTTCGCGTAGCTTTATGCTGCCCAAGGGGGTTCCTGAACAACGTGACTTCCAGGTGTGCTGGACAGCCAAGCTCGGCTATGCCAAGCGGAGCGCGAGTTGTTTTCGTGTAGCTTTATGCTGCCCACTAGGGTTCCTGCACAACGCGTGGCCATCGCGCGGTAGTGCGGACTAGGGGCCCGCTGATTTGCTGGATAGCGTCAGGGTCAACCCCTAATCCGAGGTGAAGACAGGTGTAGGTCGTCATCCTGATGGGTGATCTAGGTCTTACGTGACAGGGAGTCGTGACTCTAGTGCGGGCGTGGCAACTCGGCTAGGGAAGAATGGGCACTTCGCTGGCGTAAGATCCACAACGGGTGCGCCACACTCGGAAGATGATGGCGTGGTTGTTTGGAGACGTTTGGCAGTGTTCATGGAAACTGTCGTGGGATGGGAACGTTTGGCAGTGTGCATGAAAACTGTCGTGGAATAAAAATGATAAACATTGATTAGTAGAACTTTGGTTAAAATATGCTAAGTCATAGGCTTTGACTTATAAAACTTGCTTTCTGCAAATAAAAGAACCCAAACCTTTCCTTTGGAACCTCTATCATTAATTGCATTAGGTTGGAAGCTAGCTCGCCAGTGTTTGGATGACACTGACCTCGCATTCATATTCTCTTTTAGATGGAGAATATGAGCAGGATCAGTACGCCTACCATGAAGATGAAGGACAAGACTTCGCTGACGACCAGGGTGAGGCTTAGGGCGTCTCTCCAGTCGAGTGCTTAGGCATAGCCGGCACGAGACTCTTTTCCATCTTTTGGGCCTCCGCACTCTGATCTTTTTGGATATTTGGAATATTTGGGGCAATGTGCCATGTTGTAGACACTTAATAGCCTCCGGGCTTAATACAGGTATTTTATGTAATTTAAGACTTCCGCTTGTATGTAATGATCCGGCTATGTGAATGGTGTGCACTAGTGTACTGTTCCAGGGACTAGTGCAGATCAAGTGGTGGGCTAAAGGAGGGGCCCCACAGCACTGGTATCAGAGCTTACGACTGTAGAAGCCCTAGACCTTGGCCGATAGCCTAGGATTATTTTAATTTATAAAATGAGATTTCCTTACTCATAAACTACGCCTCATTTAAAGGAGTGCTATATTCAGTTCTTCTGCAGTTTTTGCTTAAAAAGGTACAAACTCTCTATTTTGCAAAACTATTTCGTAGATGAAGGCTGCTACATGGGAAACGGTCTACATCCTGGAGCCAACCACCTACTTATGGAAGAAGGTGCCCGCAGGGCCGGTCGGATACTTTTCAGCTAAGCTTAAGGAGATCTTGGATCCACGGGGATATGTGAAGTACATTGGCAAGCTAAAGCCAAGCTACCCATATCCAAAATGGGAAGTCCAAGCCCATGTCTACCACATTGCAAGGGAAGATCCCATTGTTACTGGATGCGCTAAGGAGCTCCACGAGCAACTTGAAGATGCCATCAATGATGCAGCTATATCAACTATGATCACCATTACGGAGGGAATAGGATATAACGAGTACTTGACCTAGAGCCAGACCGTAGTAGCTGATGTACCACTTTTTTTGCCTAGCTCCTCAGTAGAAGCTAGAAGTAGTAGCTGATGATGTAGCTCAGGAGTAGTCTACCCACAGCCTAGACGATGATCTGTAACTTTTGTCTTGCCGTAGTAGATGATCGGCATGAACTACTTGTATTAGACAATTCGACTTCGAACTATGTATGGATTTGCTTTTCCTCACTTGTGCTTGCATTCGGATCTTATTTCCTTTTTTTTTGACATCATGCATGCATATAGGCAATATATTTGAACTAGTAGAGATTATGCAGATGGTTCGTGGGCGTGCTGCCGCGAGAGGCCGAGGTGCCGGTGCCGCTAACAACCGGGGCCGTGCCGAGGCTGTGACAACTTACCCCCGCCACCTGCCGGAAACCCAACCACAGCGCAAGTTATGGCTTATCAGGCCCAAATGCTTGGAGCTATACTAGAGAGCCAACAAGCTGCACAGCAGGCTGCACAACATCGCCAAGGATCTAAGTTGGCGGATTTCATGAGAACCAAGCCCCCGACCTTCACCTATGCCACCGAGCCCACAGATGCTGAGGATTGGTTAAGGACTGTTGTCCGTAAGCTGAACCTCATCCGCTACCCAGACGAAGACAGGGTGTTGTTTGCCACCCAACTGCTTGAAGGACCCGCTGAAGTCTGGTGGGAGAATTATCTTGCCAACCGCCCTAAGAAGAGGAAGATGAGGAAGAGGAGGAGGCTGATAATAATGAAGAACTAGGGCAGGATGCTGCCAACAACCCTGACGGAGGAGATGAGAACGTTGTGGAAGAACAACAAGAAGTTCCAAATCTACAAGCTACAACCCGAAACATACCATGGGATGAGTTTGAAAGAGTATTCCGGGAAAATCACATTCCCCGCGGAGTGCTCCGGATGAAGAGGCAGGAGTTCCGCAATCTGCAGCAAGGTAATATGACGATCAATCAGTACTTGACCAAGTTCAACCTGCTCGCGCGATATGCTCAACAAGACATGGCAGATGAGGAAGAGAAAGTCGATAAGTTTCTGGAAGGAATGGCTCGCACCTATCGTACCAAGCTTATCCTCTTGGATCACCCCAATTTCCATCAACTAGTGAACAAGGCTCTCATCCTGGAGAAGGAACTCAAAGCAGAAGAGGCTAGCTGCAAGCGCAAGATGGAGGTACGAGCTGCACAAGGATCCAGCCGCCCTGGACCCTACCACCCCACCTACCAGTCAAGGCCACCGCCACCGCGCACCCAAGGCTATCCTGCACGAACCTACCAGGCAGGTAGTAGTCAACTTGTCCAACCCCCTGCAAAGAGACCTGCTCCTTCACCATCTGGTACCACTCGATCCGGACCAACAGCTGAAGACAAAGCAGCAAAGACATGCTTCAGATGCCATTTGCCCCGTCACTTTGCCAATGAGTGCCCAACAAGGAATGCCCAGCAACCGCGATTTGACATCGCCCCAACTCGCGGCCAATCCTCGGCCGGACAAGGAAGAGGAACAGCTCCAGCCAAGAATGTTCCGCCTGCCTATGGGAAGGGATGTCTCAACCACATTTCCCTGGAAGAAGCTGAGGAGGCTCCAGGAGTCCTTATGGGTAGGTTCAGAATCTGTCACCACCCTGCCCTAGTCCTATTTTATTCTGGAGCATCTCATTCATTCATATCTAAGGGTTTTGTGGATAAGCATGAACTACAAACTTTTTATTTGGATAAACCCCTAGTTATAAAGTCTCCTGGTGGAAATCTAGAAGCCAACAGGGCATGTAAAGGGATAGATATTTCCCAGTAAAGCATTAGCTTCCAGTTCGACCTAATGGTCATCCCCAATATGGGGATAGATGTGATCATTGGTATGGACTGGTTGACCTATTATAAAGGGGTGCTAGATTGTGAGAGGAGAGAAGTAAAACTAGTTAGGCCCCCTGGAAATGAGAGAATATGGAAGGTTGATGCCCCTTTCAGATGGGGAAGAGCCATCTGGTTTTTAAGGGAAGAAAATCCTGCAAAAGTTCCAGTAGTTAAGGAATATTTGGATGTGTTCCCTGAAGATCTGCCCGGGTTACCGCCTGATCGAGAGATGGAATTCACCATTGAGTTGGCACCGGACACAGCACCTATATACAAGACATATTTCAAGATGAATCCTGTAGAGTTGGCAGAGCTCAAGAAACAGCTGGAAGAGTTAATGCAAAAAGGATTAATTCGCCCTAGTTCATCCCCGTGGGGATCACCAGCTATGTTCGTAGATAAGAAGGACGGAAGCTGAAGGTTGGTAGTGGACTACCGAGCCCTCAATGTGGTTACAATTAAAAACAAATACCCTTTGCCACGAATTGATGACCTATTTGACCAACTTCGTGGAGCCAAGAGGTTTTCGAAGATCGACCTTCGATCAGGGTATTATCAAGTTAAAGTCAGAAAGGAAGATATACCCAAGACTGCTTTTAGCACAAGATATGGACTATACGAATTCTTGGTTATGTCCTTTGGACTTACCAATGCTACGAAAACACCAGCTTTATGCCAAATTCAGCAAGTGCGAATTTTGGCTAGATGACATCAGTTACTTCGGACATATCATCTCTGTTGAGGGAATCAAGGTCGATCCCTCAAAGGTAGCGACAGTCATGGACTGGAAATCCCCAACTACTGTAAAGGAAGTAAGAAGTTTCCTAGGATTGACAGGATACTACAGGAGGTTCATTGAAGGCTTCTCCAAAATTGTTAAACCCATGACTCAGCTACTCAAGAAGGAGCAGAAATTCGATTGGACGAAAGCTTGTGAGGATTGCTTCCAAGAGCTTAAGATTAAATTGACCACCGCTTCTGTGTTGGTAACACCTGACACCAACAAAAGGTTTGAGGTATATTGCGATGCCTCGAAATAGGGACTGGGTTGTGTACTAATGCAAGAACGAAGAGTAGTTGCCTATGCCTCCCGGCAACTCAGGAAGCATGAGGAGAATTATCCAACTCATGACCTAGAACTCGCAGCCGTTATCCATGCTCTCAAAATATGGAGACATTACCTGATGGGCAAACAATATGATGTCTACACGGATCATAAGAGTTTGAAATACATGTTTACCCAAGCCAATCTAAACATGCGCCAAAGGCGATGGTTGAAGTTGATCAAGGACTACAACTTGAATGTCCAATACCACCCAGGCAGGGCCAATATGGTAGCTGACGCTCTCAGCCGGAAGCCGCAATGTAATCATCTAAATCCTCAACAGATAGCCACCCCTATGAGCACAACCAGTGGACCTGATATTCCTGAACAGATCATAAAGGATATGGACGCGTTAAGCTTGAGTCTGGTGGAAACCGGTTACTTAGCTACTCTGGAAGTTCAACCGGATTTGCTCGACCAAATCAAGCAACTACAAAAGAATCACCCTAGCACCCAAAGAATTAGAAACCTTGTAAAAAAGAATAAAGGGTGCATGGTTAGAGAAGATGGACAAGGAACCTTACGGTTGGGACAAAGAATCTTTGTTCCCCAAGACCAAGAGTTAAAGAATCGCATCTTAAAAGAGTCCCATGAGTCCCCTTTTTCTCTTCACCCCGGGTGCACCAAAATGTACCAGGACCTGAAAACCCTATTTTGGTGGCCCCGATTGAGGCGAGATGTGGCTGAATATGTGGCCAGATGCCATACCTGTCAATTGGTTAAAGCTGAGCATCAACGCCCGGCAGGATTATTGCAACCCTTAAGGATACCTGAATGGAAGTGGGAACATGTGACGATGGACTTCATCTTAGGTCTTCCCCTCACCAAGACCGGATGTGATTCCATATGGGTCATCGTGGACAGACTGACCAAGGTGGCCCATTTCATCCCGGTCAAAACAACTTACAAAGGAGACAACCTAGCTGATCTCTATGTGGCAAGCATAGTCACCCTCCACGGAGTCCCAAAAAGAATAATCTCAGATCGAGGATCCCAGTTTACTTCCCAATTCTGGGATAAATTACATAGTGCCCTTAGAACCAACTTGTCTTTCAGTACAGCTTACCACCCTCAGACCGACGGACAAACCGAAAGAGTTAACCAAGTCCTGGAAGATATGCTCAGAGCATGTATCTTGGAATTTTCCACCAATTGGGAAAAATGGTTGCCATACGCCGAATTCTCCTACAACAACAGCTTTCAAGCCAGTTTAGGAATGTCCCCCTTTGAAGCCCTAGATGGACGCCGATGTAGGACCCCTCTATACTAGTCCGAGTCCGGAGAAGGGCAAGTATTTGAAAAATGTAATCTCCAAGAAGCTGAAGCCAAAGACAGGATTATTAAGAAGCATTTACTAGCTGCTCAATCACGTCAAAAGAGTTATGCCGACCATCGTCGAAGAGACTTGACATTTGAAGTGGGAGACTTCGTTTACCTTAAGGTCTCTCCGTTTAAGGGAACTCGGAGGTTCCAAGTCAAAGGAAAGCTAGCACCAAGATATGTGGAACCGTATTAGATCCTTTCCCGCAAGGGCAAGGTCGCTTACGAACTCAATCTTCCATCTGATATGAGCGAAGTTCACAAGGTGTTCCATGTGTCGCAACTCAAGAAGAGCTTGAGAAAGCCTGAAGACATAATTTTGCTACCCACCAACACTTTGGAATCCAGCCTAAAATCCAAGTCCTTCCGGTGCAAATCTTGGAAACTAGGGAAAAGAAACTCAAGAACAAAACAATTCGGCTTTGCAAGGTGCAATGGAGTGAACATTTTGGAGGACAATTCTCTTGGGAGCCCGAGAAGAAAATGCGCCAGGAGTTCCCCCACTTGTTCAATTCCTAAGGTCAGCAAATCTTGAGGACGAGATTTATTTTTAGGGAGGAGGATTCTGTAACAGCCAAAAATCCCGTATATTTATATTTTCGAAATCACCCTCGTTAGTGTGGTTTGTTGCAGAAATTCTTGCAAAACTCACTCTTTCACAATTCACGTATGAACCTATAAAATTTTCTTTAAACTAAAACAACTCAATAAAATCACTTGGTAAAGGAGATTAATATTCAAATAGTGCTCCTACCATGATAAATCAAAGTTTATTAAAAGAAAGGGGTAAAGAATTTGGTAAAGGACAGATAATTCCTTAAAAATTCCCTTGGCTTAAATATATATATATATATATATAAACATACATATATACACATAATAAATCAAGAAAAACTTCATCCAAGTATATAAATAATTATATGTATGAATATACATAGATAAATGTTATATAGGAAAACTAAGAACACAAGAAAATGTTCACATAAAATATACTTATGCATAAAGATACTATGCATTATACACCTTTGAATTATATATATATATAGGTACATATGAAAACATATAGATATATATATATACACCTATTTACATATGACATATATATGTATATTCATAACATGGATAAAAACTTCCACAAATATTTTCCCCAAAAATTACAGAAAATAGTTTGAAACACCAGGGATAACCTGGACTTGGTGTTGACCAAAATTGACCTTGGTGGGACCCACTGGACAGCCCCTTTCCCTCTCTGCCCTTGTGAGCATTCTGCCGAGCAGTTGAGCTGCCCCGGCTATGCTTCACCTCTCCGGCCAATCCCGGCCCGCCGGTGCCCGAACCCCCCTAGAAGATCCTCTGTTGGCTGCTTGTGCGTGGCGCCTAAGCCTGGCGGACCCCACGCCTGCGCTGACTTGATCGTACCACCAATGCCGTGCGCCGCCGCCTGACTTGTCGCGCTGACACGCCGCCTTGTCGGCTCAGTTGCGCAAGGCAACTCCCGCACCGCCCACATTCGCCCAATCCCCGGCACTACCTCGCACACCATGGCATTATGCCGTGCCAACCAGAACCAAACCGAACTCGTGACCGTGCGCGTGCCAGTGCGTGCCCAATCGGGTGTCCGGGCCAATCCGAGCCCCACTCGCGAGCACGCCACCGCCCAGGCCTCCCAATCAGCGGCAAGACTCCCTCGCGACCGCCACAGACTCAGGCGTGACCGTTGGTCCCTGGGCTCGTCTGAGCCAAGCCTAAAACCCCCCGCGCCGGAGCTTTTCGTCCGACAGTTTCCTCACTCCCATCACCAGCACGAACCCGAGCTCCCCGAGCCTTTCTCACACTCCCACTAGCTCCGCCACAATCCCGCATTGCTCCCTGCCGAAGGAATTGATCCCAGAGCCCTCGGTTCGCCGGCAAGAGCCCCGCCGCTGCCAACGACCCGAGCGCTCATCGATTCACGCCCTTTTCGATTTCTCCCTCATCGGTGAGTCTCATGCCGATTGTTTGCACATGGAGCATCACCTCACTATCGTTCATCTTTCGCCCAGGTTAATTGGACCGCAGGATCATCGGAGCTCGCTCGCGCCGTGTACTCTGTTCCGCCTCGTTTCGGCCTCCTCGTCGCCAGCTTGATCCTTGCCTCCTCCGCCTCGTCCTAGTGCTCGGTAAGAATCCCTAGGTCCCCCTCTCACTCATGCATTCCTTAGTTTAGCCCCTATGGGTTCATAGAGCCGCAACCACTAGTTCCCGTAGGCTTCCTCCGCCGCCGTTCGGCTTGCCGCCGCTACTGGCCGCCGCCGTCGAGGGTCGTAGCGACACGTTCTTGGGCTACGTGCGTAGAATCTCTCGCGCCCAAGATCGTCTTTTAAGGCTCCCTGTAACTCCGCCGCCACGTCGCCGAGACATCGCCGGTTTCATGATGTCACTCCGCCGTCGCGACCTAGAGGTAGGGGATGAAGTCCCAGCCGTCCGATCGATGCCAAGATGCGTGCGTGGAGCCATCTGATTTAAATCCCGCGCGTTAAAACCTGACGTCGCTGACTTGTGGGTCCCATGGCCCACATGTCAGGTTAAGTGGAAGCGCCCCCAGCCGACGGCGCCTTCCTTCAAGCGTTAACGCTTTTTGGTTTACGCCGGTGTAGTCTGTCCGCCATGAAGTTAGCGGGCCTGATATCGTTTCATCCGATTTTTTTCGGATTTAGCTATTTAAACAACTACAGAATATAAACTGGATTTTTTAAAAATAGCTAGACATCTCCAAAATTGCTAGAAAATTTATGATAAATACTAGAACCTATGCTGGATTTAATAAAGATATAATCATGAACAGTAACCATAGATTATTCTAGGATTTAACTCTTTAGTTTATCCTTAGGGCATTAACCTATATAGGATAAATAGCAGAAAAGGATTTCTGCTAATAAAAATTTGAATAACACTTAATAAAATCTGAGAAAATTCATGTGAGGCATGAAATAACTTTCTGGATTTTAGAAAATATAACCCTCATAAAATAACTTATGAAATCATTAGTCCCCTATTATTGGCTTATTTAATAACCATGATTCTTCTTAAGATTTTTAGGATTTTCGCTAATCAATATTACTCCACCTGACCAAAAAAATGATAAAATCACCTGCAGTAAATGATAGTTAAATTATATTTTGGATCTCAAGATTTTACATAATTCATGGTTAAGATATATATATATATATATATATATATATATACATGCACGTAAAATGAATACAAACTATAATTGAGGTCTCCACACATTCAAAACTCTTTTATAACAAGGGACCAACGACAAGAAGACTTGAGGAAGGAAATACTTCAAACAAAAATCTAATTTTTCCTTATACGATTATTTCCTAAAATCTATGGATAGATATTTGTGTGTAACATCTTGCATTATTGCATACCGTCTTCATAACGTCGCTCAACCGCTATCTTTTGTAAACTATTATATAATAGAAGGATCATGGAACTACCTCGATATCTAGAATAGAATTTATCGCTCATCGGTAAATCGCTAGACTCAGTAAGTGCATATCATGCATCATGCCTCTATTGCATATTGGTGTCTATTTATTTTTCTTCGATTCTGTTCTGCTATTAGACGCCGAGGAGCCCGAGGGACGTTTCGAAGATCAACAAGAAGACCCCCACTACACCCCAGACCAAGGCGAGTTAATTTCCACCTTAAAGGATGTTTGCTTTTACTAGGGAGAATCTCGATTTTCCCTAGTGCGAGTCAACAACCTTCCCTTTAGGTGTTACTTTTATTAGGGAGAGCTTATACTTTCCCTAGTACGAGTTAACATTCAAAAGGATCATATTGATTCCCAGTTTTATTAAATATTTTATTTACAGTATTAAACTGCATGCGCTTTAAGTAATTAAACCTGTTTGTTTAAATCGTGATATATCATGCCATGTTATCACTTGTATTTGTTCTTCCTTGATGATATTGCCTTGAAATAATCATCTCTCCTTTCACTTTATGAATGATTGCCTTGATAATCACCTTTGACAACCTGTTAGGTTGAATAAAATGATTTAGACTCTTAAGTCTTGGTTAAAATCTTTCTTAGACATTGCTCAGGTCCAATTATTAATTTAGGCTTAGTCGCCTCGGAACGGTGAACCGACATTCACTGGACATGATTAATATATCAACTTGGTTTACTGGATATTGGGCCTGGCATGCCAGTGTGTGTAATGGGAACACGGATGTGTTCCGGTTATGGTTATGGGTGTGATGTAGCTGGGCTACATGGTCTGAAGGAAGGCTGGATCACGGAGATGGTGTTGGGCAGCCAAGCTCGGCTGTGCCAGTCGGAGCGCGAGTTGTTTTCACGTAGCTTTATGCTGCCCAAGGGGGTTCCTGCACAACGTGACTTCCAGGTGTGCTGGGCAGCCAAGCTCGGCGGAGCGCGAGTTGTTTTCGCATAGCTTTATGCTGCCCACTGGGGTTCCTGCACAACGCGTAGCCATCGCGCGGTAGTGCGGACTTAGGGGCCCGCTGATTTGCTGGATAGCGTCAGGGTCAACCCCTAATCCGAGGTGAAGACAGGTGTAGGTCGTCATCCTGATGGGTGATCTAGGTCTTACGTGACAGGGAGCCGTGACTCTAGTGCGGGCGTGGCAACTCGGCTAGGAAAGAACGGGCACTTCGTTGGCGTAAGATCCACAACGGGTGCGCCACACTCGGAAGATGATGGCATGGTTGTTTGGAGACGTTTGGCAGTGTTCATGGAAACTGTCATGGGATGGGAACGTTTGGCAGTGTGCATGGTAACTGTCGTGTAATAAAAATGATAAACATTGATTAGTAGAACTTTGGTTAAAATATGCTAAGTCATAGGCTTTGACTTATAAAACTTGCGTTCTGCAAATAAAAGAGCCCAAGCCTTTCCTTTGGAACCCCTATCATTAATTGCATTAGGTTGGAAGCTAGCTCGCCAGTGTTTGGATGACACTGACCTCGTATTGATATTCTCTTTTAGATGGAGAATATGTGCAGGATCAGTACGCCTGCCATGAAGATGAAGGACAGGACTTCACTGACGACCAGGGCGAGGCTTAGGGCGTCTCTCCTGTCGAGTGCTTAGGCATAGTCGGCACAAGACTCTTTTGCATCTTTTGGGTCTCCGCACTCTGATCTTTTTGGATATTTGGATGATTTGGGCCAATGTGCCATGTTGTAAACACTTAATAGCCTTTGGGCTTAATACATGTATTTTATGTAATTTAAGACTTCCGCTTATATGTATTGATCCGGCTATGCGAATGGTGTGCACTAGTGTACTGATCCTGGGACTAGTGCAGATCAAGTGGTGGGCTAAAGGAGGGGCCCCACAACCGCTGGGGAAGGCCGCACCGTCGCCGGAACGCCATTGCCGGAGCGCCGCCGCCAGCCGTGCCACTAGTAGCTGCCTCGCTGCGCGCCGCCGTTGCGCATGGTGCCACATTGCCGACGGTCACCCGCCGCCGCCACCGCCGCCTCCGCGCCCTCTCCTCTCTCTCTTTCTCTCCCTCCCCCTTTTTCCTTTCTCTCTCTTCTTCTTGTTTCTCTACACGTGAAGAAGCAGAGGCAGCAGACAGCCCTTTATCTCTTGATCTAGTCAAAACCCAGTCAACCACCAGCAGTACTGTTCATGTGAACAGTGCACCTTCACAATTTCGTATCTCCCAGACCGTAGCTCCAATTCGCACCAAACAAATTTCGTTGATCTTATTTTAATCTAATCTACCTCCTATATTTATTTTACTAGTTGAGTGCCCGTACGCTGCTACGGAGTTGCACTACTACAAAACACCACATCAGTGCCGGTTCGAAACTGGCATTAGTGCCGGTTTTTGAACCGGCATTGCGTAAGCGGCAGTTATCACTGCCGGTTTTGGAACCGGTAGTGATAGCCTTATCGCTGCCGGTTCTCAAGTAAAAACGGGCAGTGATAGTCCCTGCCAAACTATATAAAAAATAGAAAATATTTTTTTATGTCCGGAATCTATACACTAATCATCTACCACCTACTATAGGTTATTAGGACACATTTTCGCGTGAAATACAAATGTTGCGTTACCTAGGACTCGAACCTGCAACCTCTCCACTCTACCCTCACCCTTCTAACCATCCCACCCAATCTCACGTTCTTACTTATAAAGGATATGCATACCTTTTAACCTTTACTTATCAATGCCGGTTTTTGACAAGAACCGGCGCTAATAATGAGTTATCACTGCCGGTTTGAAAGTTGGGGGTGGGAACTCATTATCAGTGCCGATTCCTGACAAGAACCGGCAGTAATAAGTTTTTTCACTGCCAGTTTAAAAATTGGGGCGGGAACTCATTATCAGTGCCGGTTCTTGATAAGAACCGGTAGTGATAAGTTCTTTCACTACCGGTTCATTTCTCAAACAGGCAGCGATACTTCACTGTCGGTTTTGAGCAACGAACCGACAATGATAAGTCTTATCACTGCCGGTTCTCAAGCGCACAACCAGCTAAGGCTTACAAACCGGATCACTGCCGGTTTTGGTCTAACCGGCAGTGATTAGGGGGCACGAATGACCATTTTTTTAGTAGTGTTGTAAAAGGGGTTGGAGAGCACATTTTGTTTATGGAGAAGCTATATATAAATGTGGTAATTTGTATAATTGAGTGTGTAAAAGACTCCCACAAGTACATGGACATCTTGCAGAATAATTCACTAAGATAATGACTAATTCTCGCAGTAAGTATTCACCACTTAACATAATGACCAATTCTCACAATAACTATGCACCACTTAACGACCACGACATACCACATCAAAATCTTTTATTTAGATATGACACATCAGTTCCACTTATTACACATCCAAAGACACAATAATGCATTGAAGGTACCACAAAATTACTGGGCACAGTAATAGTACCATATGTACATTAGACCATCACCAAATGATAACAAAGTCATAAGTTTCCACATCAACAGTTTAATACCAATCAAAATTATACAATACCAAGTTTTAATAATGTTGAGCGAAACATTAAAGTTGCTAATGATAGTAGTTATGGATAACTGGACCCTTAGGCCCTGCCAACTCACTACAAGGTTGCAGATTTAGCCCGAGTGTTTTTCACACTCGGGATAGGGGCCAAAACACTCGGGATAGCCTATCCCAGGTGGGCATACTCAGCATAGCACACTGGGCGTTATTTTATTGGGAAAAGTAGGCTATGCCGAGTGTACCCTTGGAAAAAATAAATGCGACCTGAGTGTACTCTCGGGATAGCCCTGGGAATCCGGACACCATCACCTGCCCCTGTGGCGGACAGGGTAGCGCCACATCAACATGTATGCCGAGTGCCCACTCGGCATAGCACTATCTCGAGTGCACTCTCGGCATAGGGCTATACTGAGTGCACAGTCGAGGAATTTCAGGCTATCCCGAGCGCACTCTCGGGATAGCCTATCCCGAGTGCACAGTCAGCATTGATGGCTATCCCGAGTGCACTCTCGGCATAGCCTATCTCAAGGGCACTCTCAAGATAGCTAATTTCCCTAGCCAGACCAATTCAAATTTTCAATAAATTCATTTCACAATATCAATTCACAATATCACACCAGAATGCACAATATCATTTCAATAATACACATCCACAATACGTTAAACCAATATAACGACGCCACAAAACATCCACAAAACGTAACTCCATCGCACATTCACATATATTGCACATATCACAAATATTTTTACATTAATTCAACATTATTCCAACATATATTCGTAAGTGCACATATCACAAATGAAGTCTAAAGTTCACCAAATGAAGTCCACATACACAAAGCATAAGAAGTTTTCCTACATATGACATCCGTACCAAATCCAAAACCACTCCTCGAGGGCTAGATGAATCCAATTAGCAGGGAGAAGAGTCGCGAGCGGCGGGGAGGGCAGCGGGCGGTCGGGTGGGCCGCCCCGGCCAGTAGGAGGTGGAGAGAGCCCACGGCTGGGTAGGCTGACGGCAAGCAGGGAGGGCGGCGCGCAGCAGGCAGGCAAGGAGGCGGCGGGTGGGAGGAAGGTCACGGGGGAGAGGAGGGCGGCAGGCACTGGAGGCGGCCGTGGGAGGGATGCGGGAGGCGGCAAAGGGAGGGAGCCCAGAGGGGAAGGCGGCCGGTGGGAGGAGGCCGAGCGGAGGTGGCTGGGAGGAAGGCGGCGGGCGGCCGGTGGGAGACGGGTGCCGAGAGGCGGAGGAGGCCGGGACGGAGGCGGCGGCGGGCGGGAGGCGGCCGGGGGAGACGGGCGCCGAGAGGCGGGGAGGCCGGGCGGAGGCGGCGGCGACGGAGGCGGCACATGAGGGACCTGAGCCGAGGTGGCTGGGAAGCGAAGCAAGGCGGCAGATGCTGGGAGGCAGAGGGAGGCCGGGTAGCGGGCGGCGGCCGGTGAGAGGCGGACGGGGGCTGGGGCGGCGAGAGGAGACAGATCGGTGGCGAGCGGTGGGCAGGCGGCTGAGTGTCGGTCATGGGCTAGGTGTACTGGGGCTGGGTAGGAGGGAGGCACAGTCACGGCCGGTGGGTGGCCTACTGCGGGTAAAGGTTGGCGGGTATGCCAAGTGCCCACTCGGAATACATCTATGCCGTGTGCCCTCTCGGCCCCCACGCGCCCACTACGCCGAGTGCCCTCTCAGCACTGCCGGGGGGCCCCACGCGGCAGATCACACCCAACGGCCGGCACAGCGTGGGGGAAGGCCGAGTGCACTCTCGGCAAAGCCGGGGGGCCCACTACGCCAAGTGCCCTCTTGGCACAGCCGGGGGGCCCCACGCGGCAGATCAGGCCGGCACAGCGTGGGGGAAGGCCGAGTGCACTCTTGGCAAAGCCGGGGGGCCCACTACGCCGAGTGCCCTCTCGGCACAGCTGGGGGGCCCCACGCGGCAGATCACACCCAATGGCCGGCACAGCGTGGGGGAAGGCCGAGTGCACTATCGGCAAAGCGTCGTCACTTGTTGATACGCCGAGTGTACTCTCGGCAAAAGTGGAAAATTTTGAATATTATTTCGCTCCCGCGCATACGAGCGATGGGGCGGGAAGCCAACGTGGTGGATGAGGAGCTATCCCGAGTACACACTCGCAATTGTTTGGTCTATGTGGCTGGAAGCCAGCTATGCTAAGAGTACTCTTGGTGTTGTGTTTTCTTATCCCGAGGGTACTCTCGGGATAGGTTGTTCTGTCCTAGAGTTGTACTTTACCTAGAGCACTCTCGGGTTTGCATCAACTACGCCGAGTGCACTCTCAGAACTCGTTTTCAACTCTCGGGCTAAAACTGTATTCTTGTAGTGACTTGATGAACAGAATATTAAAGAATATAAAATTAATAACATCATACAAAGCCATGAGAGCCATCCGAGAAATGCTATTAATAAAAACAAAAGAACAAAGCGACAACGCAAGCCCAGATGGATATATATTGCTCGCTAGCCTAGCACCAGTCAACCATTACAATTTGTCGAGGATTACAGTAGCAAAAAGGGCAATGAAGCACAATTCAATTAAAGTGAATAAAAGTTTCACATAAAATGGGCATGGCATACATAGATCAAAAGCTCCATGTTAAATGATACATAAATTCACAAATCGTTACAAAAACATCATTTTGCTATATACTGATTCCAAAGAGGGTTTACCACCTTCTGTATAACATAATTTCCAAATACATCAGTCGTTAAAGTCCGTGCTTGGGGAAGGATCTCTGGAAAGATGGTGTTCTTCTCTTCAGCAGATGCCGTTTCTAATTTCTGCTGTATAAAGCGACTTCCGTACTGGGTCCGAGCTGGAGAGAAAGAGAGGGAGGGAGGGGGGAGAGAACCATACAGCATCACATCTAAACATAACAATTTTACTCTGTTGAAAATCCAAGGAGCATTACCTGAACTCGACCACATGACCTACAATATCTAACAGCTCAAAAGATCTGGTTTTGTTGGTCTTGAATTCCTCCAGCAGGGAAGAACCATAACCATTATCCATTAAACCGTTATCCGAATTCCATGATCCTCCATTAGTGCTCCTCACCATGGGTGGAATACGAGTTAGCCTATCTCCTTGCCTGACATGGGCCACATGGCCCTGGGGCGATGAGATAAAAGGGCTAGATGTTGGACTTGACAAATATGTCATTCCCATTCCAAATGCTGGGTCACTGCCATAAAGACTTGGGTTAAGACCACCGGACTTGCCCAGGTATGGATCCCATACTGTAGCTTCTGCTGAGCAAGTAATGATCCAAGGTAAGCTTTTTGAAATCCAGGACTATCCAGGTGCCCTGAACCTGAAAAGCTACTTCCTTGGAAAGGGCTCATGTTTGCGGTTGTACCAAGGAGGGAGTCAGAATTTGCCTGCATGTATGACACATACATTGCTTCCATTGGTTGACCCTGAAAACTGAATCCCCCTTGATTCGAAAGAAGGTTGATATATTCAACATCTGGACAGGAAAACACAGGTCAGAAGAGGAAAGTAGAGTAGCAACTGGAAGGGGGGAGGGGGAGAGAAAGAGAGGGAGGGTACCAGCATTGAGTTGATTGTTCAGCATGGGTGCACCAAAACCACCTGCGTGAGTCTTTGAATGCCATCCAGATACATCAATGTTAGAGCTATCACCGTTCAGGTTCTGGTAGAATGATGCAGATCCAGTCGGGCTTAGCAAAGATCCTTTCTTGTGAGCATTAAGATGTGGTGACTATAGGAAACTTGCTCTTGTTATCAGCTGCCAGCTTATTCATACTTGAACTATTGAAGTTACTGCTACCATTTGAAAAAGCTGCATATTCCAAGGCATTTATCGAATCTTCATTTTGAGCTAACTTTTGCTGAGAAAATTGTCTACGCTCTTTTGGAACATTAAAGAGCACATCCGATTTATCACCAAAGTTCTGGTTAAGATGGTTTTGCACTTCAGTTTCTAAATCTGCCATCTTGTTCCCAGAAAGGCTTAAGTTGGACATAGCAGACAGAGCTGCTGATATGTCAGCACCATCATGATTATGTGAAGCAACAGATGCACCTTCAACCTTTTTATCAGTGCTTCCCATCCTAACTCCAACAGGAGGGAGGCAAGGGCTTGGAGTCCTCCGAATCAACTAGGGGTCAGGGGTGATGCTTCTTGATAGAGAGGATCCTACTGCAGAAGCAAATGAATTTGAGATTGAAGAACCTAAACTTTGGACCTTGACAAGACTGGGTGAAGTGGATCCAGAGCGCAAGCCATTCATGAATTCTGATCTACCCTGCAGCCGTGCTTTCGATGAACCGGTGGATCTAATTGAATTTGAGCTGTCAAAAGCATTGCGGCTATTAGATCTTGAAAGATGACCAGAGCTAGCAGCAGGACGACTAATATTTTCCTGTCATGGAAACCATTCCAAATGAGGAAACAAACAAGGAAACAGACACCTACTGACCTACATGCTGCGATAGACCTAAAGCTATGCATCCTAGTAGTTGCCTATAAGCATCTATGCAACAAGTTTCACGTCATATTACAGATATACAATCGGTCTTTCCTGCATCAAATTCAGGGATGAACATATCTTTCGTGGATATTAAGATTACTAAACAAACTATGCATACCATCTCACACAGATCAATCTAGCTATAACTACATAGGCAATGGACACCTCATGGTTTAATTATTTCAATTTCATGTATAGCATCTACTTATACTCAAGGTTTAATTATATTGATTAAAGCAAAATCACGACCATCAAAGAAAGAAATTCCCAACCTGCAAGGCATCAGCAAAGCTCTTGCGACGGGACCCCAGCCCACTAACATCCGATAATCCAATGAGCGCATCGGCGCCTCTCCCAAGCCACTCGGATGATTGCTGACGTGCGACCCCATTCCTTTCACATCTGCCCAACCTATCATTCATCAGCAACTCCTCCCCACTACCTTCACATGCTCCTGGCTGCATCGAGAATAGAGAGCTTCCACTCCCCACCTCTGAAGGTCTCCTCCTATCCCCAATACCTTCAGACACAGCCTGAAATCGTTGTGCTGCACGCCAATCCTCCTTCGACACCATTGGTGGTGGCAGCCTTGGATTGAGGTGCTCATTGGAATAGTAGTATGACAGGTACACTGGGTGTGACGTATCTCATCCTTGGAGAGCATGTCACCACTACCACCAACAACGCTCCTGTTTCCACCACCAAAGCTGTCAACATGAGCTGGCGCAGCAGATAAGAGGGCACCAATGGCAGTGCGTGCGCCCTGAACAGTGGGGGGAGCGCTGCCACTGCAGAACATGTTAAGCTCATCAGCAGACGCTTCGGCTCGACTTCTACCTCCGCCATGTCTTCGCCCAGCGAGCCGGCATCCAGATGGGCACTGCCCAGCCTCCTCTCGGCACCGCCCACAAAGCCGCCATCCAGATCAGTCCTGGCCGCGCGTCGAAGGTGGAGAGGACGAGGTGGAGACAGGCAGAAGGAGGTGGAGGCTGCGAGGACTGGAGGAGCAGCGGAGGGAGAGGGTGAGGCGCAGCCGGAGAGGGAGGGGGCGGCGCGGACGGGGAAAGGGCAGCGTCACTGGAGAGGGAGGGGGTGGTGCTGTGGAAGAGCTGGAGGCGCCGAGGGGGAGGGGGCGGCGCGAAGTGGGAGAGGGTGGCGTCACTGGAGAGTGAGGGGGCGGTGCTGAGGGAAAGGTGGAGGCGCCGAGGGGGAAGGGGCGGCGCCCAAATCTGGAGGGAGGCGGAGGAGGTGGTGGCGGCTTGAACTGAGAGAGGAGGGGGAGGTAGGGCTGGGGGAGGAGGGGGTGAAGGAAGAGGGAGGAGGCGCGAGTCGGGGGCACGTGGGAGACAGGAGGCGGCAGTGACGCGGCTACTGTGGGAGGAGGCGGCGGCAGAGGTGAGGAGGAGGAAGGCGGCGGCGAGGTGTCTGGGGGGAGGAGGCGGCAGCGAGGTGCCAGGGGGAGGAGGCGGTGAGGGAAGAGGGAGGGAAAGCGGTGAGATGGATGAGGCGTGCACGAGACGTCGGGGAGGCGGTGGAGGCGCGGTGGAGGAATAGGCGGAGTCCGCCTCGCGCGTGGATGCCAGTCATGCGGATCGGTTGTACTGCCATTGGATTAAATGGATGGTCAGGATGACTCTTAAGAGCCATCACTTATCACCATAAGAGGCTTTCTAGGAGTAGAGATAATTTTTTAAATTTTATTTGCTGCTATTGATTCGTCTATGTCTCGATTTGCGTGTAGACGTCGCAGAGGAGTCCAGAGGGGGAGCTAGCTGCTGGTTGCCAAGGAACGTGCTACTCGGATCAAGGTGTAAGCGAGATTCATATCGATCCCACCGATTTTCTCTCATGTTAACTATTCATTGGAATTTAACTGTGCATGCTAATTTTATTTTTATGTTATATATTTAATTTTAGTTATTGCCAATGATGTGTTAATCATCTATTAGCACGTGTTACCTTTCTATTGACACCTACCATAATTTATATCTTATTATAGTCATCCTTGAATTTACTCATGCTAGATGCTTATTTGCTTCGATGGGAAATTCAGTTCATATGATGGGAGATCATTCACAAAATTTGTAGAGAGATCCTACTCTTTAGTTTTGGTTTTGGTTAATTTAATTCAACTAAAATCAACGTGGCGTGAGTAGATTCGAGGTGGTGGTTTGATCGGTGGATGTTGGTATTGTGGTAAGACACCTTAGTCGACATAAGGACCGAACATAGTAGATGATCTAGCCAAGCACAACAGTACAACCATAGGTGTTAATAATAGTAATACCTTAGTTGTTATCTCGGAAAATCTATGGTTGGTTTGTCATGGCGGTGTGAGTGTGGCTCGCGACCACCGAATACTCACCTAGCACAAGAGGGGAACCTCTAGCTTAGTAGGAGATGGCTTGGGCGAATCCTTAGTGAGGCATTTCTGACCCTAGATGAAACGAGGATAGCGGCTTCGTCTCACTCTCGGGTGAGTCTCACGGGTAAAGTGTACCCACTTTGCATAGTTAAAACTATTATGATAACCATACTCACGGTTATGAGCGGACCAAGGTGGCTCTATGTGTTACCTCACCTTTTTAATTATTAACCTGCTATAGATGTAGGGGCAAGAATTGCCCGGCAGCGAATGCCAGGCAGTGAGTGCCATGCAATACATTATATGGAGGGTATTGGAAGGGTTTTTCATGTAGAGTTGACAACGAGTGTCATCTTGGTCTATGCTGAGATGGCATGAGAATATATTTAATGTTGAGAAAATCTATGTAAAGAATTGAAATTAAAATTATTTTTGAACTATTGCTTATTAACTAATAGGATTGTTAAAAATTGCCCTTTCATGCAAAATAACCATCTCTAATCCTTTGTTAGCCTTGCATTCATTATTTAAGGATATACATGCTTGCTAGGTATGGTTTATCCATACTCATTAGTCGTACTTCAGATCTATGCGCAGGTGACAACACTGCCGAGTACGTTGACTACTAGGTAGGGTACGACGATGGAGCTTCCGGCTACTAGTGTATCCCCAGTCAGATGCCTGTGGCATATGGATGGGTTTACCGAGCCGTCATTTTAATTTCTATCTTCCGCTTGCTACTATTTACATTAAGACAATTATTTCAATATTTGGCGTTTGTTGCCAAGGTATTTTATTTTGTTAATCGTTAAACAGTAAGGTGTGATTCTATTATGTTCTAACTATGCGTACTATCTGTAATACATTGGGAATAGTACCGTAAGGCACAGAGGGGTCGGCTTTGCTGAGCCGGTCCCGATAGAGTAGGAGGGTTGTTTTTAGTACAAATAACCAAGTACTACAAACATTTGGAAACTTTTGATCAACTTTGATATAATGCTTATGCTAGACACATGATATCTCTAAAAACCAGGAGTGTTCTTACTGCTAACTTCTTGTGATTCTCTAGGAAGGTTCGTAGACTTGTGATTGTTTGGACAATAGGCTACGATTGGCTTCCTCATCGCCCGGTCACAATTCGACCAATTTATCTAAGAACCCTACGCCGTGAAGATCTTTATCCTTTGTCCACTAGCTTCTCACGAAGTTGGTGCCCATCACGAGAGCTCTCGACTTTTCATATTATAATTTACCGCAATGTTTTAGCTGCAAAGAACTATGCCCACGAGATGTTAGCTGAACTGCCAGTCACATACTTAGCGCGTCCGGACCTCAGGTCATTGGACCGCATTACACTTGCAGACCCAACCAGAGCAGCGGGTCAAGGTCTCTTAGACCATCTCTCCCCAAAAAGCTAGCTTAATGAGGAGTGCTCCTTTACCCTTATAAACCATACTCAAGCCTTCTCTACAACCAATGTGGGACTATTCCCAACAATCTCTCTCTCACACATTGGGCCGAGAATTACGGAACCACTTGGGCCACCCAGGCTCTAATACCAATTGTCAGCGGGACCACGTCCGAACCCCAGGTCGTTAGGCCGCATTACACTCACAGGCCCAACCTTCATGAGCTGAATCTGCCTAACTTGAGGTGTCAAATTTTCGGTATGAACTAAACGCCCCTTGATGGATTCCGTGGCAACTCTATGAAAATGTCCATCTTGGCCTCCTGCTGAACTATATAAAGGCGGGCTACCAAGCTGAAGCTTCTGCCCTCACTCAGTCCCTCGCACCCCAAAAGCCCGAACGATAACAGTGAGCTAGTGACTCGTCACTCCCATCAGCTATAGTGCAGGAGAGCAATCCATAATGGCTGCCCAGTACGCAGCACCTGTCCCGATCAAGAATGCTATTGAGCAAGATGCCATTACCCCATTCCCAAAGCCACCAAAGCCAGCAGCAGCAGATCATTCCGACGGCGGGGCCCAAGAGGATGATATCATGATCTCATCCTTGGAGGTCAAAGTCTACGGCAAGAAACGGTTCTTCAAGCACCAGGCAACGTGGTGGCCGGAGATCTTCTTGCCGGGGGCGCTCGCAGTCCAGCGGCGCTTCCAGCCGCGGCCGTCCGACGTGATCCTGGCCTCGTATCCCAAGTCAGGGACTACGTGGACCAAGGCGCTCGCCTTCGCGACGATGTCGCGGAAGGAGTACTCCTTATCAGACCACCCCTTGGTGCGCCTCAATCCTCACGACTGCGTCGTGGGCCTCCTCGGTGCCTACGCCGCCGGCAAGGAGTCGGTGGTGGAGGCCCTGCCGTCGCCGAGGATCATGGCGCTCCACATGCCCTACTCCACGCTGCCGGATTCGATCGTCAGCTCCAGCTGCAAGATCATCTATGTATGGCGTGATCCCAAGGACGTCGTGGTGTCTATGTGGCACTACCTCAACAACATTTTCCCTGAAGAAGCTGACTTGTCTCCATTTCCTGAGTTGGTCGAGTCTTTCTGCCAGGGTGAAACCGCGTTTGGTCCCTGGTGGGATAACGTCCTTGGATACTGGAGAGCAAGCAAGGACATGCCTGGGAGAGTGCTGCTCCTGAGGTACGAGGACATGCTGGAGGATACCGGAAGCTCTGTCAAGGCTATAGCGCAGTTCGTGGGGTGTCCCTTCTCGGAAGAAGAAGAAGAGAATGGTCTCACCGTGGAGGATATCGTCAAGCTCTGCAGCTTTGGCGAGCTCAAGAACCTGGAGGTCAACAAGTCCGGGAAGCACGGGCTCCCCCGCGAGCACTCGAGCTCGTCCTACTTCAGGAAAGGCGTGGCCGGGGACTGGCATGAACACATGACAAAGGAGATGGCTGACCGCATTGACACCATTGCTCGAGAGAAGCTCCAAGGATCAGGGCTGATTGTTTAATAATGTTGCGATAACGCTGGAAACAAGCATGGCATTGTTGGCGTGCATGGTGTGACTGTATCTCTTTAGAACTGTGGTGAATTGTTATGGTTGTAATGTACCCTTGTCTAATTCTGTGTTTGCTATGTGTGTAATCAGGATGTCTGTCTAGTGGTGCTGGATTTGAGCTAGTGGTATTGGATTTTGTTAATTTGTTGTCTCTGGGTGGATTAACGGCTTGATGCTTGAGCATTTTTAGCGCGTTCTGAAGGATTTTACGGTAAGGTAGCCGTAAAATGAGTGCTTTAGGCTGGCTTGCTCACATCATCATGCTCTTGTTTCACGCGCATAAAGAATAGTAAACCAACCTAAATACAGGTTAGGGTTGCAGGGAGCGACCGCAAGAAAAAAGAAGAGAGAGCGATCCAGGCGCCGCCACAGATCCGTCCGTCCGCTGTTCTCTTCGCTAGCGGCCTCTAGGGGGTTGGTGGGGGAGGCGGCGTCAAATCTGCAGCGGGCAGAGTTAGTAATTGTGGTAGTTTAAGGTTTGGAATAAGAGTCTTTATCTCGTCGGCGGGGAGCTAGATTGGGCGATAGCATTGGCTTTTTGTGGCGGCTGCTCCTCGTCGCGCTGTGATAGCGCTGTCTTCGGTGGTGTGGTCACACGAAATTAGATCTTTGGTGCTGGATCTGGCAGCGGCATCGTTGCAGCGACGCAGATCAGATCTAGTCACCGGAGGATCACTATCACCTAAAGCAGGAGCCAGATCCCTACAAGAAGGATAAGTGGAGCCTTTATTTATGTTTTCTGCTAATTTTATGAGTTGGATGCATCAAGACTTGGATGCACAAATTATAGATTTCATCTTGTAGTTCGTGAGCAGGCTGGTGGAGAAGCGTACGTCAAGTGGTCATATTTCTCTGTCTTTTGAGAAGTTTACCTCCGATATTGGTGTTAAAATGTATCGTAACGCTCTTTTACAAGAGGAGAGGACAAGGTGCTGCGTACGGCTAGCAGATTGCAACATCATACTCTTTGTATTATTTGTTATAAGAGTTAGCAGTTCTTACTGCTAAGACCCATTGGTTTATGTTTTAGTTTCCCTTATAACTTTTATTATTGAGTAATGAAGGATATTTGGTTTGTTTTAAAAAAAACAGTAAACAAGGACCGGATGCCTAATTTGCAGTGTTCCCTTTCTCTCACTAACAGTTTTCCCACGTGTAAGGTTGGTTAAAATGTGTGCTTAAGTTAATTGCTGGATTAATGTGGTAATCTTCACTCACGAGTGGCTTCAAGCACGTGCTGGTCAGTCCTAAAAAAATAGTACAAGCTTGTCCCAAATGCCAAAAATGGAAAGTGGGAAACCAACGTTCATGTGAGGTCGGGTTGCACAGGGGAGGTAGCTGCCAAGCAATTATCACCTCCTCGGTATGCATTTGGCACTGCTGCGCAGCAACATATGGTCGTGAAATGGACTGGCGCCCTTTGCCAATGAATTTAAAGTGGACGGAATGTACCCTTGAATCAAATTTCACGAGTGGTCACAAATGAGAAATGGAATATTTTGCAGCCGATCAATTATTGCTAGTGTTTCCAATATGGTCAAAACTCGAACCAGCCCTTCCTCTACCAACACACCTCTCCCCTCCCTAGTGCTCCTCGCAACCCTAGTGCTGCTAGCCCCCTCTCCCTTTCCAATGGCCTTGCCAGGCAGGAGGGAGGGGTCCTTAGCCCTCTCCCTCCCTATCACTCTTCCACCGCCCCTGGCCAGATCTCTTCTTCTCCCATGCCAGTGGAGAGAAGGTGGGTCCCAGCCTCCGAGGTACCAGTGGTGGAGGTGGCTTGTGGGTTACGTAGGATAGGGATGGTTTTAGTAGGTTTATGATTTAGTGCTAGTTTGGGTTTCCTTGCTGTCGGCTTCTTCAATCCGACGGAGGCTTTAGGTCCTCGGTGGCGGTTCTCTCTGGTAGAACTTGCTAGGGGTGTTAGAGAAGAAGTGCTCTTACCACTTGTAGGTACTTTGTCCCTTGATGCAACTAGAGAGTTTTTTGAGTAAATTGCACCGTATGTTCTTAGAGATGTCCCGCATTTTCGCTTGGGTCCAAAACTTTTAAAACCTGGTATTTAGGTACATAAAATTGCGTTACCGTTTTGATTAGGTCCAAAGTGGCATGAAGAGGATGGTTTTGATGAAATGGTCTATCTAATTAGCGTAATATGTGGTCACAAATGGCCACGTGTCATTCTAAATCAATAAAAAATTGAATTTAAATTAAAGATTTGTAAAAAATCTTTAAAAGCCTAAATTTCTAAAAACTAAAAACCCAAATATTGTTTATAAAATTAAAAACCTTAAAAAATTCTAAAGTCACAAACCATAAAAAAAATTTGTAAAAACTTTGAAAATCTTAAAAGCCATAAAAAAATCTTAGAAAATCCTAAAAGTCATAAAAGTACTACAAATATATTTTTTAAAAAAATTTTAGGAATTTTTAATGTTTTGTTTGGAATTTTATGAATTTTTGCGGCTTTTGGGTTTTTTATTTTTTTACAAATTTTACAAATCTTTTAGTTTTTTATGAATTTTAAAAAAAATTCAAGTTTTTATGGATTTTAGGATTTTTTTAATTTAGGTTTTTAGAGTTTTTATTTTAAGATTTGTTTTTTATTTTCAGAATTTTTGTCCGGACGCAGTTTTAGTGAACCAAATCTTTCTATGTTAACAATACGTGTTCTAAGAATTTAAGCACGTGCCTATAGTAAAACAGAAATAAAGTACCAATACCAATACTGTGTTAACTAGAAAGTAAATTAGAGTACGTTGAAGCCACCTATAATAATAGTTCATAGTTTCTAAAGAAGGAAATAAGAACAAACTAAAGTAGACCCATCATTAGGCAAACTAACTAGGGAAGCTCTACAAGTCTCAATCACCCTCTAGAAAAACTTCAACATTGTCTTGCGTATCCTCGTGCTTCTGACCTGCACCTGGAATAAGAAGTCCCAAACGAAAGTTGGGGTTAATATGCTTCATACCCTGCGAGTCTTTCCTTAGGAAGGTCTAGGTTAGAGCTCATCCTAGGAAAGGTCATGGTTTGTTTGCATAAAAGCGTTTAACTTAGAAAGATAAAAACATTTAAGAAAACATAAATAAATAATTAATAAATTCTCTTGATAAAATAAAAGTAAATTGTGTCTCAACCTCAAGGTCTCAATGCTCATATACTGAACTCATAATCTCATAACTCAAATTCTGAAACTCAAACTTATCATCTAGCAAAGGCACATGTGGCCGGATCGACCTTACCTATGTCATATTTAAAGGTGTAGCTACGTTGTGAAAAACCACCAAGTCCCTCTTAACCGGAGAACAACCATTTGAATGAGTTACCACTCACTGGATGATATTCACGCGAATTTTGCGTTATATCAAGGGAACACTTCAGGTTGGTCTGCACATTCAGAAATCTGATTCTCATATTATTAGTGCTTTCTCAGATGCAGACTGGGCCGGATGTTTAGATGATAGGCGCTCTACAGATGGTTTTGCTGTGTTCTTTGACAATAACCTAGTGTCCTAGAGTGCTCGCAAACAACGTACAGTCTCAAGGTCTAGTACTGAAGCAAAGTACAAAGCACTAACCAATGCGACTGAGGAGGTGATCTGGATTCAAACCCTACTCAGGGAACTTGGTGTATCTCAACCAAAAAAGGCTATACTGTGGTGTGATAACATTGGAGCTACATATCTCTCTGCTAATCCAGTTTTTCATGCTAGGACAAAACACATGGTTGACTATCACTTTGTTAGAGAGCGTGTGGCTCAAGGACTACTAGATATCAAATTTGTTTCTTCCGGAGATCAATTGGCAGATGGCTTCACCAAGCTCAGGCTGCATATAGATTACAAGCTTTTAAGAACAATCTTAACTTGCATAAGTATGCAAGTTTAGATTGAGGGGGAGTGTTAACGTATGTTGTAATATCCCCGGTCAACATAATATCTCTCTAGGTATAGAAATATTTGTATAGATAGAAACCTAGTTATTGTCTTGACCGGTTCCCTTGTATTGCCACGTCGTTAGCTATTCACGACCATATATTAATATGTAATCGTGGCCCTAAGGGGTTGAAACGCTTTACAGTAGGCTCGATCCTTTGTCCCACCACTGGAAGCTCCAACCTCTAGGCATCTTCATTTCTTCACCTCCCCTGGCCCCTTCCTCTAGCCCTTGCTTAATTTGTACAGCGCCGCCACCAGGTGCTCTGCTCGCCCGCCCCTACGCTCCTGGGCCCAATGCTCCTTTGCTCAGCCCCTTTCTCTCTCCCCTGAGAGCACAAGACGCCACAACAATCGTGTGTGCCCTCCCAAATTGAGTGGTGCAACACCGAGCTCATGATCCTCACGAGCTGTCTCAAGCTTCTCCTGAGCCTGAGCCAATCATATTTCCTAGCTTGTCCGTTTTAGCGAGCCGAGCCAGCTCGCTACCCCAAACAAACACTGCACGACTAGGCGGTGGCAGCGAGTGTAGGACAGCACACTGCTGTACTAGACGCTCGTATACTTTTCTTCGTCCCAAGACCGGCCGCCCCATGAATCGGTTGATTTCTGGAGTCGTCGTCGTCTCTCGGCTGACTCCATCCATCCCTTTCTTCTTCTTGCCGTCTTGCGCGGCTGTACACGTCCAATCAAGACTAACCGTAGAAAACCGATCAACGGCACGTGAGTAGCGGTCAACTTAATTGCAAAATCTTGACGATATCATGTACGCGCCAGGATGAAGAGGAGATAAATCAATATACAGAAGGTAGCTCGATGGAAACGTCTCATCTCGCTGGAAGAATACAGGGAAATTGAGGGGCCGACCTCTTGATCTTTTTTCCCCTTCATCATTGGGATGTCTACAAATACGGCAGATTCAGTGAGCCAGCAGCAAGATAGCTCAAACTTGGAGGGATAATGTTAGATTATTTCGCACTTTAATGATATAATTAATTCCTAAAACTGCAAGATAGATAGGAGTACATATCATAGGCAAATCATAAATTACGAACAACATGTTCAGACATAGATTATACCTCTCTTATATGCGCAACTATAGATCAGAGAAACCTAACTTATAGCAAATTGCTTCGTCCAAAGTTGATGTCTAGTCAGGTGAAGTCCGTAGAACATAGCAAATTGAAAGCAGTGAGCAATCGCGTGAACGCTTCTCAAAAACCTGATCGCCCCTAACCCGTGCAGGTTCTTCAGCGAGGACATGGTTTCGGAGACACTGCTCTCCCACACGCCGGTGACACGCCGGTGGGCGGGATGGAGAAGCCTAGAGACACGCAGCACAAGGATGCAAAAGCTCTCTAGCCGCACCTCACCTGATCGGTTCGCTAGGGTTCTAGACGTACGCAATCTGGGAGGGCGGCGCCCCTTATATAGGGCGGCTAGGCCTCGAAAAACAGACACAAAATAGATAGGACCTAACTCGCCCACGATGTGCTTTCGTAGCTCGTGCGGATATGGTTTTCTAAAATCATGCATAGGTTAAGTCTAGATTATAGAAGGATTTCTCAAAAATAAAAGATAGGATTTAAGGGCTAGGAGACCGGTTGCACCACGGCGTGGTCGACAGTCAATGGAGAGAGAGCTCCACCTTATAAGATGGTGCTTCTCCGTTCCAACTTTTCATGTGGTACTAAACTTTACACTACTCATCCTTCATGAATGGACCTTTGTGATTTATTTTGATTTTTGGAATATTTAATTGGGCCAAGCCCGGCTTTGGGAAGCCCGGGGCTCGAGTACAATGAGTGCTCAAGGCACTTGTGTGTGTGTTCCTAAATTTACCTGGATGCGAAGAACTACCGCCGAGAACTAGAGCTCCTACGAGGGTGCCAGTGCTCCTGCTCTACAGTGGCTATTTCCTAAGTGTGTTGCGCGGAGGCAGAAGAAGCGGGTGTCGGGTGTATTTTTCGACTCTTCCTTTGCTGTGGCCTGTATGCCCCTTTTATAGGTGACCTTCGGCCACTGTAGCGCACGTTGGTCCGTTGAATTTGGTCGTTGCCTTGCCATGCCGGGGCGTACGTAGTTCCGCCGGATAATCGAGTGTATCGCCGCGCCGGACCGCTACCGGTCAGCACGTGTCTTTGCCCATACGGGCGGTCGACGTGACCGGCCGCCAACCCGTCAGAGGCTGCCGCCAGGCGCTCCTCGGTACAGTGCGCGCATTTAATTCTCGATGATATTCAGGGCCGAAGCGTATCCTGTCCGCGGCGCGGCGCAATCCGCCTCGGGTCCTGAATCTTGAACTTCGGGAGCCCGGGAGGAGTGAGTGGCCCGAGTTTACGTGGCGGGGAAGCTCGGGCTCGAGCTTGCCAAGCCCGGGCACGAGCTTGCTGGCCCCGAGCTTGCCTCCTGTGGGGCCACAAGTAAGTAAGTGTGCCGAATCTTCATGGGCCACGTACTTTCCCCAACAATATTCATCACCATCTAAACAGTACTATCCATGATAAGATGTGCACAAAAGTACCTCCTCATCCAGCAAGACTAAATCTAGCCGCATTCTACCCAAACCGATCCTCTCAACAAAGAACTTGTGGTAAACCCGAACGCATAAACTCCACACATTATAAGGATACACATCTTGAAGGGTTGGAACTCGTGGTGCTTCAATTCTCTTACGCTTGAGAACGACCCTATGCTGAACCCAAAAACCATTTTAAATAGCTAACAAGCAAAACATAGATAACTCCATGATATCTTTTTGCTATAAGTAAACATCACTTAGCATAGAAAAATCCTAAATAAAGAAGAATTATTACTTACTAATCTGAAAATGATATTATTACTTTTTATTTAAGAAATTTTTCTAATTAAACTATGATTATCCATATCGAAGAATAAAGTAAAGGTCCATATACTTATTCTACAATCTATGGAACTCATTAATAGTAAAGATATGCAATATAATTTTAAAATATACCTTGAGATACTATATTAAATATTACTTTTCCATAGCTTTATAGTGGAACTGTTTCTCTGATTTATTTTCAAATCTGAACAAGCTCCTGTGTCCATACACCCTTAGTGGGGTGGGTGAGGTTGGTTGTAATGATAGTAAACATACTTGGGTTCATCACAGTAAAATAGCACAAAAACATGTCCAAAACACTAACATTGGCTCATATTTCTGATCCACTAACGTGGCAAAATCCTATGGATTAACAAAAGATTTCCTTCCCACCAATTAACATAATCGCATGCAATACAATATAATTTCCTGAAAACCTAGTAAGTAAACATCGCTATATATGTATAAGGGTACACCTAAGAATTCAGCAGGAAAGGATACAGAGCTGTCATACCAACAAGGGTTAAAGTTCCTACTGGAAACAGGGCAGTATCTATCAGCCATAGGGAACCAGTGGTGTTACTTCCAGTAAGATCAAAATTGAGGTGCTTTCTGATTTTAATTGGGCATGCTATATGTGTAATAGGGATGATTCAATATGTTAGAAACATATTAACTTGGAAAAAAACAAAGTGCAAAATCAAGAAAAGATTGTTTAGGGGAAATTTGCTTGATAGAACCACACAGTGTAGGGAACATTCGAAGGCACTAGGTTGGCTTTATAAACCTTGGCACAATTGTAGCTTTGCTCTGATGATATATGTTGGAGTTTAAGCATGTATACCTAGCTGCTGTCCTTCTAACTTGACTTTGTTGTTACGATTGTAGGAGAGGAAACAACAAATATATGTACACAAATTGACTTCTAAATATCAGATCACATGCAGACAGATATATATCAGGTAATTAGACATAACTACAGAAACTTCATGCTTGACATGGATGGCATAGGTTAGGCAATGCAATGCTCAGATCATATATGGAGGCTATCAATTGTTGATCATAATTAATTTGATGACTGATTGACTGTTAGATAGTACTATTCTTGCATATGGAAAGTCAGGTTTCTATGCCTAGATGAAGCACCTCATGTACTTAAAAGCATACAACTACCATACCCATCAATCACACTGAACAAAACAGCCAACAGGCTTGGAAAACATTCTAGAGAAATAAGATTAGACAAAAAAACTAAGTCAATTGCATCTTCTTCATTCAAAGAAAAGGAGCCAGTTTAAACTACTAAATTTGGACCACAAATGTGCTTAACACATATGTACACAAATTGACATCTAAATATCAGATCACATGCAGACAGATATATATATCAGGTAATTAGTCATAATTACAGAAACTTCATGCTTGACATGGATGGTATAGGTTAGGCAATGCAATGCTAATCTGAATTGCTGGTGCACTCTGTCCAAAATCATAAAATCACTGATGACTGGTTTCAGGAGCTGGCACTCGGGAGAGAATCAGAGAAATTTACCGTACCTTTATTGCTAATGGAACAGACTCAAACCGATCCACTAGCAACTTTAGCCACACCCCTTTATTTTCCTACAAAATATCAATCAAAATCACAGCACAGTCAAAATCATAGCATAGTCAAATTCAGATATGACGTATACTTTGTATATGGAATTTTCATAACAATACAAACTGTTCATTGATATAACAAGACCTAATTCCTGCATGAATAGATGATCTACGCTAAAACATCTCAATTTTCTTACAAAGCCAAGAAACAGCATGTCCCCTTCGTAAACTACAGAAATTTTCATTTAATTGTTGACTTTCAGGGTGATAAATAGGGGCCAAAACACCTTATACGATCAGCATCAGTTAACACTTTACTACAAACATCTTGTATAGATTAGATATATTGAAAGCCCACATGTTCATAAGTTCAGAACAAACCAAGAACTGACAAGTATTTGTAAGCTCTCAGCATGAAAGATTTAAAATCCCTCTCTGCACTCAAAAAGCACCTATAAACTTCTCTTGCTCTCTTACTGTTAATCTCTTACTGTTATATGCAGACCTAAAAAGAACTGAACTGACAGGGGAATCATGGGCAGGCCATCCAGTGATTTGAAGACCAGCAGACATGTCTATGTGCAGTTAAAAAAAGTGATGGGCTCAAAAAACACAAAACAAAACTTTATACATGGAATTTACTGGCTAAAACTACACAAACAGGTTCAAGACAATGGGTGAAAGCAAAATAAGTACGATGGGCTTCCATGTTTTCATGTTCCATACAGTCAAATTGTTGTACCCAGCTACAAGATGATGGATGGTTAAATGTGAGTAGTCCATGAGCTAAGAACAAACAGTGGGCATATCATCAAACAGTCGGTGAGCATCAAGAGAACGAATGTTCTAGCACCACCCGTGTATTGCAAATTCTTGCTCTAACAATTCAAGTTTGAACGCACATGCAGCCAAGGACAAATCTAACACAGAAAACCAAAAGACATTTTCGGGGGGGAGAGGCGAGATTGGCTTGATTTGCTCTCTGTACCTCTATAAAACTAAGTAAATAACTATGTATGTACATAATAAATAAATTGATTTTTTATAAGTAAATAACGATGTATGTATGTACTAAATAAATGGACTGGTCAAAGGAAGCAAATTAAGCTAGTAGGACAAATTTCATTTCTTTCCACAGGCTAAATGCTTAAACATCACAAAAGTAGTCAAATTGCTAAAATATATTGAATCTATAATACAGCCTTTGCAATGCAGCATCAAACCACAGGCAATTCTAAAAGGCATAACTGCAACTTAAACATTTCATTTGCTGGAAATAATGTCACAAACCTGTGTAAGGAAATTAGTGTCACAAACCTGTGTAAGGAAATTAGTGTTGTCCTAATTCCAAGTTCCTCAAGCTGCTGAGATTACCAATCCAAGATGGTGTTGTCCTGGAGAAATTGCACATAAAAAATACCAAATATGTAATGTTTTTGACGTCCACAATAAATGAGAATAATGAATGAGAAAATTGCAACCTGCTTTTGTCATGCTGTTGAACAAAGGGATTGTGTTTCCAGGGATGGCTGCTGAACATCCTCTATATATAGAGAGAGGAAGCAAGCAGATGTTAAATCCATTGAGCCAAATCTGCATTGGGACTATGTATCTCTAGGAAGAGTTAGGAAAGTGGTGATATGATCAGATTTTATGGGTCTTCCCAATGCATTGTGAATGACAACATCGGGGCAGAGAGCAAGGAAAGCAAAGACCAGAGGAAGAAGCCAAGGTGTTGTTTGTCTAAGAAAATAGAGATATTCTAAATCATGAGTGTATCTACTTTACGGTAGTGTATCTACTTTATGTCTGGTTTGGATTAGGAAGGGCAGAGAGGGATTGGGAAGGGAGACATGGAAAAAGGCTTGCAGTAGTCCGCTCCTATGCACGACAAGAAGGTAGACTATAGTGTGAGGGTGACTATACCGAGGGTGACTACAGTGCTCTTCCTCTCGCTTCTCTGGTGCAACCATTCGCCCTCCCGCGCATCACTCAACACACTACACAGAGGGAAGGAGACGGGAGGCGGGTGTTCATGTGAGGCACACAGGCGGGTGGCAATTTGCGCCAATAGGGAAGGACACGAGGCACGAGAACACACCAACTAAAAATAAAAAAAACACGCATCAATTGACCAGAGGTCGCTGTGGAATGGAGTCCATTGGGAGGTTGCCGTGCTGCGACCGTGGTAGCCGGAGGAGGACGAGACGACCTAGGAACCGCTCGCCGGGTGCGCGGACATGGACGGCTCGACTTCTACCTCCGCCATGTCTTCGCCCACCGAGCCGCCGTCCAGATCGGTCCTGGCCACGCATCGAAAGTGGAGAGCACGAGGTGGAGACAGGCCGGAGGAGGTGGCAGCTGCGAGGACTAGAGGAGCAGCAGAGGGAGAGGGGGAGACGCGGCCGGAGAGGGAGAGGGCGGCGTGGATGGGGCGAGGACGGCGTCACTGGAGAGGGAGAGGCGGTGTTGTGGGAGAGGTGGAGGCTGTAAGTATCAAGCACCCATGGTCTTCAAAAATTTGTTTTGGTGATTAATGTGCTTTACTCTCAAATGGGAAAATCTCGGTTTTCATGGACCCATCAAGCATTGTTCTTCTGATGGCGATGACTCTCAAGAATAAGGATCTTTCATTCATAGTTCTTTTTAATTCTTGGGTGAGTTGTTGGCTTAATTTAGATGCTACGGTGATTTCTTCTCTTTGGCTGCAGGGTTCCCAGAGCACAACCGTCGTGGTCCCTACTCTATCTTTTCTTTGTGCGGTGGTCCCTAGAATTAGCAGGTGTGTCTGTTTCTTGTCTAGGGAGCTTGTAGGTCGCCGTTCGTCGACGTGGAGTGTTTCGAGAGGTTGCTCAGTCGGTTCTCACCCTCTCTGTGTGTTTCTATAGGTTTTCCCCCTTGTCTTCTAGTTTGGGCTGCATAGAAGGTGCGTAGGGTTGATTAGGCTTTAGGCCGTCTGGGCATAGGAGGGGCCGGACAGTCCGGCCTAGGGGGCCGGACAGTCCGGCCTAAGTGCCCTATTTGCTCTTCGGCCAGGGAGGTAGTGCTGTTGGCCGGACAGTTTGGCCTTAGTGCCCGGACAGTCCGGCCTAGGGGCTTGCCCGTGTGTCGGCTGCGGTTTTGGTCCAGGGAGGTTGTGCCGTTGCCCGGACAGTCCGGACTTGGGGCCCAGACAGTCCGGCCTGTGGGGCCTCGCCAAGGTGTTGGCAATGGTTCGACAGGGATACTTTGCGGTTCTCCGGACTGTCCGGGGTGGTCTGTCCGGCCCAGGTGAGAGTCTCCCTGTCTCGTTGAGTGTCTGTCCGTGGTTTGTACAGGGAAGTTTTGCCTTTGCCCGGACCGTCTGGTCGGACTGTCTGGACTGAGTGTCCGGGGTGAGTCTGACCGCGAGCTCTTGGTGGAGATCGAGATCTGGTTGCCGGACTGTCCGGTCTGAGAGGCCAGATTGTCCGGGCTGTGAGTGTATCCTGTCGGTTCGGTCCGTTCTCGAGTGCTCCGGTGAGTGGAGTATTTAAGCAACTGTTCTCCACAGGGGACAGATGAGAGACCCGGTATCAAATCTCCTCTTTGCTCAAGGTCCAAGAGCTCTCCCATGGTGGCTAGGGTTTAGGTCTCCATGTGTGTGTGAGTGGTGTTGGTGAAGCGTGTGCCTCTCCGGTTGTGCTCCTCGGAATCCCTTCGCCGACGTGAAGAACTTCACCGATTCATCTTCGTCAAGCCATCGTGTGTCGGTGGTAGGGTTTGCCCATCGTGTGTCGGTGGAGAGACCTCCCACCGTGTGTTGGTGCCGGAGGAGAGCCACCGTGTGTCGGTGGAGGTGTTGGTTTGAGGAGCTCGCCAAAGTGCTTGTGGGAGCTCTCAAGCTCTTGTGAAAGGTTCTTGAGCCCACCTTGCCGCTTGGTGAAGGGTTACCGCGAGTGGAAGCGAGGCGGAAGGCTCGAGAGGAGCCGGTCTTTGTTTGTCAAAGACTTGCCTCAATGAGGAGTAGGAGTTCGTCTCGAACCTCGGGAAAAATATCCCGTCCATATTTACTTTTCCGCAATTTACTTTCTCGCAAGAATTTATCTTCGTGTGATGTGCACGCACTAGTGGTAGATTGTTTTTAGGATGGTTAGCTAGGTGGTTCCTTTAACTTTGCCTAAGTAGTCACTTGAAATAAAAATAAAATTTGGTCCAATTCACCCCCCCTCTTGGCCTTCGATCCGCTACAAGTGGTATCAGAGCATCAGGGTCTCCGTGTGAGCTTCATTGCTCGGAGATGGCCATTGACGGGCTAATAGTGTTTCCGCCAATAGGATCCCTTTGTTCAATGGTACAAACTTCCCATACTGGAAGATATGCATGAGGTGCTATCTCCAGTCTCTAGGTTATGAGGTATGGAAAGCGACAGAAACCCACTGGGTGTTGTGATAGACAAGGAGAAGGATCCTAGTGTCGAGGATATTAAATTGCTTGACAATGATGCTAAGGCGATCAACGCCTATTCTCGTGCTTGAGTATGGAGGTGTTTGATCGTGTTAGTAATCTCACTTCTGCGAACTCTGTGTGGACCACTCTAGCTGAGATTCATGAGGGCACTACTGCTGTTAAGGAAGAAAAGTTAGTGGTTGTTAAGGAGAGATTTGATCAATTTAAAATGCTTACCAATGAATCTGCAAATGATATGTTCACTGCTTGAACCCCGTTGTTAATGAGCTCAAGGGCTCGACTCTCCTCTCGCCAGATATTGATGTTTGCAGAAAATGATACGGTGTCTTGCCAAGGAGTATCGAGATCTTGTCACATATCTCTCAAACAAGTGGAGATCTCAAGAAGTCGATTCCTACCGAGCTGCTTGGTAGGTTAGCGACTCATGAGATGTTGATCGCTGGAGGAGAGGATCCCAATGCTAAGAAGAAGGACAAGGTGGTGGCCCTCAAGGCAAAGGTCGGTGGAGCCGACATCGCAGCGATGAGGATGAGTCTAGTGAAGATGAAGCTGGAGGTGATGCCAAGGAGCCGGCATTACTCATGAGACGAGTGGCAAACTAATGGGCAAGTTCAGTTTGAGAGATCAAAAGAGAAGGAACCTGGTGGCTCTAGTTCCAACAAGAACCCTTTGCCTCCATCAAGTGCTATGAGTGCAATGAGAGAGGTCACATAGCCTCTATGTGTGACAAGAAGAGAGGCAAGGACAAGTCAAAGGCAAAAGAGGACAAGTGATAGTGAGAAGCCAAAACACAAGGAAAAGGAAAAGAAGAAATTCATTCGCAAGTCTGGGTTCAAGAGGTTCAACAAGCGGGCAAGAGGCAAGCTTTTGTTGGCGAGTGGGTGACAGATGAAGAGAGCTCAGCGACTCCTCTTCATCCAAATTTCAAGTGAAGATCATGATTCAAGGGCCAAGGGACTTGCTGGACTAGCGATTCTTGAGTCTACACCGCCTCCACTGATCTTCACACCGAGTGCCTTATGGCTCTTTCTGATGATCAGGTGTGTGATTCAGATTCCACTCATCTTGAATTTGCTGAGTTGATAAATGACATGTCACTTGCCTTACAAAAGGAAAATTCTAAAAACAAATCTCTGAAAAAGGCCCTAGATAACATGACTGCCAAACTTGATTCTGTCACTGCTAAATTTGAATGCCTAAAGGGTGATTATAGTGTGCTTCTGGAGTCTCATCAGGATTTTGTTGGGAAATGTAAGAATTTGGAAATTGAACGTGATGCTTTGCAAGAATCAGTAGATGATATTGTCTCAATGCATGAATCTCTTAAGCATGACCATGAACTGTTGCTTGCTAAGTCGGCTTTCCTCTGAAAAATCTCATGTTGCCACTTCTTGTGATGACTTAGTTGACGCCACTTTGATTGCCTCTAGCTCTAGCGGTACTTCCAAAGATTGCTACTTGTGTGTGATCCCGATAATCAGAGGAATGCCTTAGCTGCTAGAGAACTAGCTATTGAAAATGCTTGATCTTAAGGCTAGGCTGCAAAAATTTGATAAAGGTCTTGGGAAGTGCTTTGAGGGAGTCTTGCTCGATAAGATGCTCGAGGACCGGAGGAACCTCACCGACAAGGAGGTTTGGGTTTCATTTCAAAAGAAATCCAAGAAGAAGAAAAGAAGAGAGGTCCTTGAGCATCCTGTCAGGCAAACAGGCATCCATCATGCCTATCCCGTAAAAGATAACAACATGGGTAACCATCAAAGAAACTATCCCCATCACAACTTGCACACTAAGGATTATGTCTATGAGAATCACTATGGGCGCTTCATCTGGCAGGGTCCTCCTCAAGGACACATCACTCATGGTAGACAATATCCTCCTAGAAGGCAAATTTGGAGCACTCACAATAACACTCATCATCACAGAGCATCTCAACCCAAGTTCAGGATGGTGTATGTCGAAAGTCCGACATTGTAGTGGGTGACTATCTATCAAGAAAAATGCGATGGTCGGTGATTGCTAGGTTCATAGGTCCACCGAGAATTTTCGAACAAGAGACAACTGGGTGCTTAAGTCCTTGCTCATCGACTCTTTTGCTATTGATCGCCCGAGTGCTAACCCTCGGGGACCCAATGTGGTTTGGGTTCCTGAGTCACAGAAATAATTCCTCTCTTGTGACAGATGAACTACCGGAGCGGAGGACGCCATTGGGTCATCGATGGTGGTCTGACGCAAAGATATGACAGTAATCCCGGTTGTTCACCTTCCTGGAGGATGAAGGTGCCCTCGAGAACAAGATCACCTTCGGCGACAATAGGAAGAGCAAAGTGTTTGGCAAGGGACGGGTAGCTATCACTTCTGACCATTCCATTGATAATGTTCTTCCGTTGAATCATTGAATTTCAATTTGCTCTCCGTAGCCCGGATATGTGATTTGGGGTTCCATTGTCGGCTTCTCATCTCGGGGGTCTCGGTCTTTGATGAAAATGAGAATTTGATTTTCAAAGGTTTCGATTTCGAATCTCTATCTTGTGGATTTCAATTCTAATACCTCGTGCATCTCGACTTGTCTCGTCGCCAAAGTTTCACACGGTTGGCTTTGGCATAGACGTCTCGGGCATGTGGGTATGTCCAATTTGAAAAAGCTTTTCAAAAGGAGCCGGTGCTTGGTTTATGGATGTGAAGTTTGAGAAGGACAAGCTTTGCGTTGCTTGTCGAGCAGCAAACAAGTGGCAAATTCACACCCCGTAAAGACTTTCATGTCCACCACTCGCCCCCTGGAGCTCATGCATATGGATCTCTTCGGTCCAACCTCATATGTGAGCATAGGGGGAAATCTGTTTTGCTTGGTGATAGTGGATGATTTCTCCCGCTTCACCTGGGTTTTTTTTTTGCCTGACAAAACTCCTGTTGAAGATGTTTTCAAAAGGTTTGCAAAAAGGGCCCAAAACGAATTTGAGTCCCCCATCAAAAGAGTGAGGAGTGACAATGGATCGGAGTTCTTGAATACTAATGTGGAAAGCAATTGTGATGAGTTTGGAATAGGTCACCGCTCTCGACTACCTACACTCCACAAAGCAGAACGGTGTGGTTGAGAGGAAGAACCGCACTTTGATTGAAATGGCAAGGACAATGGATGAGTACAAGACCTCAAATGTGTTCTGGGTCAAGCCATCAACACCGCTCGTCATCCTTTGTGTCAACCGCTTTGTACTTGCACAAAGTTATCAAGAAGACCCCATATGAGCCGCTTGTTGGGAGACGCCCCAATATCTCATACTTGAGGTATTTGGGTGCAAGGTGTACATTTACAAGAAGAGACAACATCTGGGAAAATTTCGAGTCGAGTTGACACCGGTATTCTCGCTAGGATACTCGCTAAGTCAAAAGCTTATCGAGTGTTCAATCACTCCTCCGTGCAGTGGAAGAGACCACACGTGAAGTTTGATGAGTCAAATGGGTCTCGAGACAGCATGACAATCTGGAGGATGTGGGTGATAAGCCGCTAGCTAGGGCAGTTGAGGAAATGAACATTGGTGATGTGAGGCCAGTTGTTGTATCTAAGGAGAACGAGCCAAAGTCACATTCTCCTTCGCTTGTTCCAATGGCAGACTCAGGGGAGCACAGTCTCCAAAGGCTGGTTCTGGTGGAGTTTCTTCTTCAGAGACAGTGGCTGAGGAAGTGAAAGCAACTCCACAGCTGATCAAAACCCATCACACAATCGCCAGAGATCATCCAGTCAATCAGGTCATTGGTGACTTAACCCAGGGTGTTCAGACAAGGTCAAGAGCTGCCAACTTTTGTGAGCATCATGCTTTTGTCTCTGAGATGGAGCCTAAGAAAGTGGAAGAGGCACTGACTGATCCTGACTGGGTCAATGCCATGCATGATGAAATCAACAACTTTGAGAGGAATGAGGTCTGGACACTGGTTAAGAGGCCAAGCAATCAAAATGTTATTGGCACCAAATGGGTTTTCAAAAACAAGCAGGATGAGAATGGAGTGGTGGTGCGCAACAAGGCTCGCTTGGTGGCTCAGGGGTTCACTCAAGTTGAGGGCTTGGACTATGGTGAGACCTACGCTCCTGTGGCACGCCTCGAGGCAATCAGTCGCTCTTGGCGCTTGCATCATGTCACAACATCAAGCTCTATCAAATGGACGTGAAGAGTGCTTTCCTAAATGGCCTTATTGGAGAGTTGGTGTCGCCGAGCAGCCCCTGTGTTTTGAGGACCCCAAGTATCCGCACCATGTGTACAAGCTTTCAAAGGCATCAGATGGGCTCAAGCAGGCTCCTGTGGCTTGGTATGAAAGGTCATGGACTTCCCGCTTGAAGGACTTCAAAATTGGGAGGATCGACTCAACCTTGTTCACAAAGATGGTTGATGGAGATCTCTTCTTATGCCAAGTGTACGTGGATGACATCATCTTTGGGTGTTCAAATGAAGCATCCTGCAGGGAGTTCAGTGATATGATGGCCAGAGAATTTGAAATGTCAATGATGGGCGAGCTCAGCTTCTTTCTAGGGTTTCAGATCAAGCAGCTGAAGACTGGTACATTCATCTCTCAGGAGAAGTATATTCAAGATTTGCTCAAGCGGTTTGATCTGCACAATTGTAAGCCTATCAAGACTCCCATGGCGACAAATGGTCATTTGGACCTCGACAAAAGAGGTACCCCGGTCGATCTCAAGCTTTATCGTTCTATGATTGGTGCATTGCTCTATCTCACTACTTCTAGGCCTCATATCATGTTTAGCGTATGCATGTGTGCTAGGTTTCAGGCTTCCCCTAGAGAAATGCATTTATCTGCTGTGAAAAGAATTTTCAGATATCTCATAAACTCACCTAGTGTAGGGATTTGGTACCCGAAGGGTGCGCGGTTTGAGCTTCTAGGGTATTCAGACTCTAATTACGCCGGATGCAAGATTGACCGCAAGAGCACTTCCGGGGCCTGTCACTTTCTGGGACGGTGTCTAGTGTCGTGGTCTTCGAAGAAGCAAAACTCGGTGGTGCTATCAACCGCAGAAGCGGAATATATAGCGGCAGGGAGTTGTTGCGCTCAGATTCTTTACTTGACACAGTCCTTGCTTGATTATGGGATAAAATTTGACCACCTGCCTCTTCTGTGTGATAATGAGAGTGCCGTGAAGATTGCCAACAATCCGGTCCAACATTCGCGCACCAAGCATATTGACATCCGCCATCACTTCCTTCGGGATCATGTGGCGAAGGGTGACATTGTGCTTGAGCACGTGCGGACGGAGGACCAGCTTGCTGACATCTTCACTAAACCATTGGATGAGGCACGCTTTTGCAAATTAAGAAATGAACTCAACATACTAGACAGGTCAAATGTTCTTTGAGTGATTGCCTGTGTTTCTTGTATATTCCTTTGCTTTTGGTACTGGTTTTTAGGTTGGGAGTATTTCGTAGAGCTTTGCCTGTTATACCTGTTTCAAATAATGCTTTAGTGTCCCCATTTGTTTCTGAGAGCCTTTTATCATGATATGTGTCACTTGCTCAATAACTGCTTAATTTAAATCTGTGTGCTCAATGGAATCTTGGTGCATGTTCTAGGTGTCCTATTGCTTTTAGTTTCACCTGTGTCGCTCCACCTCTTAGGTTGACTTTGTGCTCCTAGCCTGGATTAAGCCATCTATTTACATGTGTCTCCTGTCTTTCTAAAATGAGCAATTTCCTGAAAAATATGCAAAATCTGCAAAATAACATCAAAATTTGACCATTCCCGTCTCACCAATCTTCCCCAATGAGATGGCTTGTCATTGCACTGGGCATGAACTTAGAGGGAATTTGGATGACCAAGATACTCATCTTTAGTGTAATGCTAGATGGTATCGCCAATGGCTTGAGACAGGATGTTAAATGTGTAATTTGGTAATTCTTGTTCTTAAAAAGGATATTTAGGAAAATTGCGAACAAACACAGAAAGAAGAGTGACCTAGGAGGCCATTTCCAGTGACCCTTGGGATGTGCTTCTCTAGCAATTGCTCTTTAAAATCTAAATATTGTTGTTACGGTCTCATAAATAGCTTGGCTTTGACATCATGTGATGAGATTTGCTTTTTCTAGCCCTAGATGGCATCTTGTGTCTCCTATGAAGCGTTTGAGCACCCTGTGAAGCTACTGTGCCATGGACCACCTAAGCATGCTCTAGGTTTAACTCTATTTGAATTTCATCGCTCTAAAAGAAGGTCTTATTGGTCCATGTGACTTGTGTCCTGAAATGGCTCAACTTTGATTTGTGGCGGCTCACTAAGTTTATTTGTTTGGATATAACCTTCAAAGCTCTATTTGTACTCGTCTCGTGATAATTCTTTCTATCTCTTTTGTTGTTGTGGTTGTTTTTCATTTCAATCTTGTGTACCTTTTGTCCTAAATATTCTCCTAGTGCTCTCTTAGTCATCTTCCTTTCTTCACATCCTGTAAAAATCACTTCTTTAAGTCAGTAGTCTCTTTGGTTTGCGGCGCCCTGGTTGGGCCGGACCGTCCAACCAGCCTTGCGCGCCATCCAGTTGTCGCAGCAGCAAACCTGCTCGGGCCGGACCGTCCGGGTCACATCTCCGGACAGTCCGGCCGACCCAGTTGCCCTCCGGTGTAATCTGTCTAGACTTCGTCCAGCGGCGAGCGGTCTTGGGCCGGACGGTCCGGGTGGCATTTCCGGACAGTCCGGCCAGCCCCCTCTTCCTCAGTTCCAGTGTGGTGTCGTTTTGGGCCGGACCGTCCGGGCCTGCACTCCGGACAGTCCGGCCAGCGTGCTTGCGTCTCTGTTTTGCTCAGCGCGTGTGTCCCCTAGCGCCCAGGTGACTCCTTCTTGCTTATCTCCTGCCCATGTTATGTATTCCTTTCTCAGCCCGTGTTCTTCCTTGCTCCTTCTTGTTCAGTTTTTTCTCTTCCCTCAATCACTCTAATCCCTCCACTTCCAACAAATCCCTCCTACTATTTGCAAGCTCCCGAACTCTTCCACCACCTCTGTGTGTCAGTTCGTCGCGGGAGGACTTCTTTTGGCCGGATTTTTCGCGAGAAGCCGTCACCTCTCATGAGTTGGGTTTGGTGTTTTAGTTGATTTTCTTCAGCTAAAATCTGTGGGAACTTGTTTCACTGGGTGTGGTAAGTCGCATTGTGGCTTATTTCCATCTATTTCCATTGATTTTCTCCACGAACCTTGCCCGATTGTTTACACTTCTATACTGTCTAGCTGTTCCAAGACGGTATACCTCCGGTGGTTTCAGTGCTTGTGTGTAGGTGCAGGGTGTTGTTGGGTGCAGTGTGCAAGTCTTCTACAGCAGGTGTGATTGTGTGGCTTCGTGGGTGCATCGGTCTGAATTCTTCAGTGGCAGTGGTTTTCTGTCTGTTGTCAGTACTATTGTCACAAATTCTTGTCAAGTGCTTGTGTCTGGTTTGTTGTATCTGTGGAATTATGCCTCGCATAAAGACAGTTGATCGCTCGAAGGAGGATGTGGTTGGTGCTAGTTCTGGCCCTTCTCGTGCTACAGGCAGACGCAAGAAAATGCCTGCCAGAAAGAATGCCACTCCACATGTAGAATGGTCATCTGAAGAGTCTGATCATGAGATGGACATTGAATATCAGGAAGAATCTGACGGTGGTGAATCAGAGGCTGAGATGAGTGAATTTGAGGAGGAGGAAGAAGAAGTGATCCCCATCGGTCCTCGTGGTCGTGCCGAGCATTTGCTAGTTATGGTATACAGAGAAGGACTTGACTCAATGGGAGGATAAATTTATTCGACAACTTCACGAGTCCAGTTCAAACAATGGTTTCCTAGGCCACCTCGGTTGCCAGGATATCTTCGCACACAAAGTTCACAAGGACATTTATAATGGCTATCTTCACGATATCAAGCCACCAAGAAATCTGTTTTTCTCCTCAAGATGTAAAATGGGAGCGAGTTGCTCAAGCTACACGATCCATCGAGATCATTGATGGTCGCTCTGCAACAATGGGTTTGGTTGAGCTTTATCCGCACAACTCCCATTTGATCCTAGGTCAATCATGGAAGTATATGCCACAATGTGGGTCGCCAGGATCGCTCCAGGTTTCTTTCACTTATGGTGGCTCACACTATTCTTTTCATCAAGGCGACTCGAGCAAGTCTTCAACCTCGGTACACTTTGGTGTAAAAGTTCATCAATTTCTTTTCGATGGAAAATGGGCTATCAAGGTATAGCTCCTGATCCCGACACAATTCGCTATTTGTACAAGAATGCAAATGATCCCGCCTTCAATCCTAGCAAGATCAGATTTGCAAGCAACACTCCCAAGAAGACTCGAGGGCATCCTCGGAGATCTATTGTCAATGGGAGTGGCTACAGAGAGATTCCTTCCTATTATGCAATGGACTTGTCATTATATTCTGCTCTCGCACTCCTATAAACTTGCTCGATCTTCTTATTGGTGAGATGGAGGAAGGAATCATGCGTGGTTTTCACAAGGAGCTACCTCTGGGACACGCTCTATGCTACTATCCGCATGAAGCATTGCTTGTGAATCAGATTCACATATCAAATGAATGAGTACCAAATGGTCATTCCAAAACCGGAGGGAAGCGAAAAGCTCGAGACCGGCAGAGATGATCAATATGCTGGTCCCGCTGCTGCCGGTGTTGCTCCCGTGTCGGTGCCGGTGTTCGCCAGCACATCCTCGTGCATCCCTGCTATACCTCCACCGCCTCGGTGGCTCGAGTTTAATAATTTCTTTCAGCGCTTTGATGACTTTGTTGGGACTCGCACAACCAAGCATGATCAATATGTGGACCGCATAATGAGGCTAATGATAGGTTCAATCAATATGACAGTTAGCACAACGGTCATGGGTGGCATAATCAGGCCATGTCTTGAAGGACAGATGAATAGTCGATGGATGCTCTGCGTGCTCGTAATGTGGATCACACAAGTCGGTTGAATGATCTTTATTCTTCGTTCAAGACTTGGGTGATCAATTCTTCAATATGGGCATTGAAGACCGCCTCAAGATCCTTCAGTGTAAGTATTTGCTTCTTTGGCTCCAACAGATTTTACTTCTTCAGCTGGTGCTTCTTCTTCACAGGCTGAGCCAGACGCTGCATCCACTACACCCACCTCTTCTGCACCGGGCACCTTGCCACCTCCCAGAAAGTCCATCTCCAAGAATCTCACCACCTACTTCCGTCGTCGTTTCTCCAAGAAGTGACTCTTCTCCGGCGTTAGTAATGTTGGCTCCTTTTGGTACTTGATGCAAAAGGGGGAGTGTTTCCGGTTATCTATCTCTTTGTGTTCTTGCTGTTCTGTTGGACTTGTCTGTTGGATTTGTTTGCTTTGTTGTTGAACTGCTGTTGATTCTCTGTTGTTGTGCTTTATCTGTGTATGCACTGATCTAGGGGGAGCTATGTCTTAGCATGCATTGTATTTATTCGCACTGCTTATGGTCTATCTTATTACATGCACCTTTTTGGAACTAACCCTTGCGCCAGAGGATTTCCCTGAGATAGATTTACAGGTGTTGGCATCAATCACCAAAAAGGGGGAGATTGTAAGTATCAAGCTCCCATGGTCTTCAAAAATTTGTTTTGGTGATTAATACGCTTTACTCTCGAATGGGGAAATCTCGGTTTTCATGGACCCATCAAGCATTGTTCTTCTGATGGCGATGACTCTCAAGAATAAGGATCTTTCATTCATAGTTCTTTTTAATTCTTGGGTGAGTTGTTGGCTTAATTTAGATGCTACGGTGATTTCTTCTCTTTGGCTGCAGGGTTCCCAGAGCACAACCGTCGTGGTCCCTACTCTATCTTTTCTCTGTGCGGTGGTCCCTAGAATTAGCAGGTGTGTCTGTTTCTTGTCTAGGGAGCTTGTAGGTCGCCGCTCGTCGACGTGGAGTGTTTCGAGAGGTTGCTCAGTCGGTTCTCACCCTCTCTGTGTGTTTCTATAGGTTTTCCCCCTTGTCTTCTAGTTTGGGCTGCATAGAAGGTGTGTAGGGTTGATTAGGCTTTAGGCCGTGTGGGCATAGGAGGGGCCGCACAGTCCGGCCTGGGGGGCCGCACAGTCCGGCCTAAGTGCCCTGTTTGCTCTTCGGCTAGGGAGGTAGTGCTGTTGGCCGGACAGTCCGGCCTTAGTTCCCGGACAATCCGGCCTAGGGGCTTGCCCGTGTGTCGGCTACGGTTTTGGTCCAGGGAGGTTGTGCCGTTGCCCGGACAGTCCGGACTTGGGGCCCGGACAGTCCGGGGGGGCCTCGCCAAGGTGTTGGCAATGGTTCGACAGGGATACTTTGTGGTTCTCCGGACTGTCCGGGGTGGTCTGTCCGGCCCAGGTGAGAGTCTCCCTGTCTCGTTGAGTGTCTGTCCGTGGTTTGTACAGGGAAGTTTTGCCTTTGCCCGGACCGTCTGGTCGGACTGTCCGGAGTGAGTGTCCGGGGTGAGTCTGACCGCGAGCTCTTGGTGGAGATCGAGATCTGGTTGCCGGACTGTCCGGTCTGGGAGGCCAGACTGTCCGGGCTGTGAGTGTATCCTGTCGGTTCGGTCCGTTCTCGAGTGCTCCGGCGAGTGGAGTATTTAAGCAACTGTTCTCCACAGGGGACAGATGAGAGACCCGGGATGAAATCTCCTCTTTGCTCAAGGTCCAAGAGCTCTCCCATGGTGGCTAGGGTTTAGGTCTCCATGTGTGTGTGAGTGGTGTTGGTGAAGCGTGTGCCTCTCCGGTTGTGCTCCTCGGAATCCCTTCGCCGACGTGAAGAACTTCACCGATTCATCTTCGTCAAGCCATCGTGTGTCGGTGGTAGGGTTTGCCCATCGTGTGTCGGTGGAGAGACCTCCCACCGTGTGTTGGTGCCGGAGGAGAGCCACCGTGTGTCGGTGGAGGTGTTGGTTTGAGGAGCTCGCCAAAGTGCTTGTGGGAGCTCTCAAGCTCTTGTGAAAGGTTCGGAGCCCACCTTGCCGTTTGGTGAAGGGTTACCGCGAGTGGAAGCGAGGCGGAAGGCTCGAGAGGGAGCCGGTCTTTGTTTGTCAAAGACTTGCCTCAACGAGGAGTAGGAGTTCGTCTCCGAACCTCGGGAAAAAATATCCTGTCCATATTTACTTTTCCCGCAATTTACTTTCTGCAAGAATTTATCTTCTGTGTGATGTGCACGTACTAGTGGTAGATTGTTTTTAGGATGGTTAGCTAAGTGGTTCCTTTAACTTTGCCTAAGTAGTCACTTGAAATAAAAATAAAATTTGGTCCAATTCACCCCCCCCCCCCTCTTAGCCTTCGATCCTCTACAGAGGCACCGAGGGGGAGGGGACAGTACCGAGATCTAGAGGGGGGCGGAGGGAGAGGGGGAGGCGCGGCCAGAGAGGGAGGAGGCGGTGCTTTGGGAATGGTGGAGGCGCCGAGGGGGAGGGGGCAGCATGAAGGGGGAGAGGACGGCGTCATTGGAGAGTGAGGGGGCAGCGTTGTGGGAAAGGTGGAGGCGCCGAGGGGGAGAGGGCCGTGCCCAGATCCGGAGGAAGGCGAAGGAGGTGGCAGCGGCGTGAACTGAGGGAAGAGGGGGAGGGGGAGGGGTGGCTGGGGAGGGGAGCCAGATCAGGAAGAAGGTGAGGGGTGGCGGCGATGGGCATGGAGCAGTGCCTCCCTTCGGTGTGCGGCGGCGGGCGATGGGGAGGGTGGAGAGTGGCGGCGGCGATTGGAAGCAAGGGAAGGAGGCGGTGGGGGAAGGCGGCGGCGAGGCGGTGAGGATAGAGGAAGGGGGCGGCGGCGAAGCGGCTGGGGAGGAGGATTAGATCTAGCCCAAATTGCATGCTATTTCCTATTGGTGTGTAAAAATTTCAAAATTTATTTAAAAATAAAAATATATTATATAATATGCGTCAGATTCAACATATATTTTTTTGTCCCTTTTTATATCTTACAAATTGTTTCAATAAAATATATGTTAACCATGTTGCATATATTAGATAATATTTATTCACAAGAGTATTTGGGTTAGCAGCTGAGAATTTCAAATGTCGAGTGAAGACATATGTTACATTCACTACATGTATTACAGTTCATAAGTCCCGCAGCGGCAGACCAGTGGCAGGCCGACCAGATCCTCCCTCTCCTCTCACGAAATTTTAGTTTATGGTAATTGTGAAAAGGGGCCGCTTGGGAATGGAATTATTTTTTAATTTCCTCCAGTTTATTTAAGGTTTTCCATGAATTAGTTCCAAGGTTGAAGTATGCATGAAGGAAGAGGGGGGGGGGTACATGCAAATTTATTTCCTTTGATTAGCATTTCTAAACTCATACCAGATCGAACCATTGGCAATCAAACAATGCATTGTATGACTAATTTTAGTTTATAGTAATTGTGAAAAGGGCCCACTTGTCGGTGAGGTGAGAGTGGGACGATGCGTGACATTTTCTGGTTCGGTTCCCCGCACGACTATTCTAGTAATTCTAGTATTCTGGACGACGCTGCGGCCGCCGCTATCCGTACCGGCGGAGTTCGATGACTGGTAGGGCCCGATGGTCGGGTGCTTGGGCTGGCGTCTCTTGCAGGCTAAGAATACCGTGCTGGTGCGATTTTCACTTTAGGCTCTGTTCTCCCCAGCTTATCTGTGTTAAAGATATTTGCTTATTTGATTTATCTCGTAATTTTAAGAATTTTTCAATGTGACCTCGAAAGCCGGATGCCCTTGGTTTTTAAGGTGTAGGGAGCTTTTAGACATGCCTTTTAGGATTTTCTATTCAGAAATAAATAAGTAATATCATGTTTAATATTATCACAAATATATTGTTCAATCTTCTCGTTAAGTGGTAGACGGAATCTCACAAACAGTGCTCGTGCGTAGCGACCGAATCTCCAAGGGTTGACGAGGAGATCCTAAATCATTTCCACCCATTCAAGCAAACAACAATGTTAAGTGGTAGAGGTATAGCATAGGGGATAAAATATTATCTCTACTATTAAACACCGAGTCATTGAGATACAATGTTTACTTGTAGGTAAGAACTTCCCTATACACAATGTTCTTTGTGAATGTCCCACGGGTATTCCTTGACCTCTGACGCTTCAATTTGTCATTGTCAGAGCCGACGAGTACCGTAATATTGCTTCTGGATGTAGCTCTAGACAACGCGACGTAGAGTTGACCATGAGAGAACACTGGGTCTGGTAGGTAGACACCCACTTTTGGGATGGTCTGCCCTTGGGCCTTGTTGATCGTCATCGCGAAGCTGAGCCTAATCGGGAACTGCTTTCTCTTGAAACGGAATGGGAACATCTCATCGTCGGAGGGACAGAGTGGTATCCGAGGAAGGAACACCCTCTTCCCTGCGTGTTGGCCAAGCACGATCTCAGCATCGACATCATTTCTTTGAAAGGCCCGAACCACCAGCCTCGTCCCATTGCACAGTCCATTCGCCGGGTCAATGTTTTGCAGAAGAATCACCGGGCAATTGATCTTGAGCTTTAACACATGGGGAGGAAGGCCGTTGGGGGTGAGGGTGTTCAGGAACTCAGGGGGATAGTAACCATATGGATCGTCCTCCGCACGATCAAAGCTATGATAGATCATCTCCTCTCCGTGGAACAGTTCAATTATCTTCATGTTTATCCTGTCGACGCACTCATTTCGAGTGAACAGGATGGCACGTGAGGTGATGTAAGTCGGATCCGTTAGATTGTCGTGAAGAACTGGGAAAACGCTGGCTATAAGCTTGTCAAGATCAACCTCCTCCCCTGTAGATGGGACACATATCTCGTCGGGAAGCCTTACGTAACCTTCATCGTCTGCCTCCTCCAATCCATTTCCGATCTGCAAAAGGTAATCCGCAAACTCCGGATAACTCTGGGCCCTCATGTTATGGACAAGCCTGAGCTAGTGCATGCATTTCCAAAGGTATGACCTACGCAGGGTCGAGTTTGTTATCTGAGGTCGTGTCCCCTTGCGTACAACTAGGAGCACCTGTCTAAAGTCTCCTCCAAAGACAATGGTCTTTCCACCAAACGGCATGTCATGACGACCCATGATGTCGCGCATGCTGCTGTCTAGGGCCTCCACTGCTTGTGTTTTCGTCATTGAGGCTTCGTCCCATATAATAAGGGACGATCTTTGGAGGAGCTTTGCGGTCCCACTCTGCTTTGTAAAGTTGCAGACCCCACCATCTTGTACGTTAAGCGGGATCTTAAACCTCGAGTGTGCGGTCCTTCCTCCAGGCATGATGGAGGCGGCAACCCCTGACGTTGCGGTAGCCACGGCTATCTTTCCCTGTGCACGAACCGTAGCAAGTAATGCCTTGTACAGAAAAGTTTTTCCTGTCCACGAAGAACATGCCTCCGTGACCGCTTTTGACCGCCGACAGTATCTGATCGTATGCAGATCTTTGTTCTATGTTGAGGGACTGGGAAAAAGTGACGTGGTCTTGGTCAACCTCAATGTTGGACTCCTTGATGATCTCTTGGGGCCTGCCTCCGATATAGTCGTAAGACTCATCAATTTCAGGCAGGGGAAATGCTGTTATGTCCTTACCCATTGATTGAAGCATATTCCTAATATCAATAAGGACCATCTGCTCGACCACGTGTGCCGATAAGTGGGAACGTCGATAGTCCTCGGACTTTCCGTCTACATGATTGTTCCATAGCCCATGGACGTTGCTGGGCTCACAAAAGACCAATATAGTAGCAAATAGCCTTCGGAGAGAAGAAGGCATCTGGAACAACTCGGCTTCAGTTAGGCACTCGTCTATGGTGTTGTCAGCCTCAATCAGGCCCCTCCTCTCTGCAGCTTCACGAAAGGAAGGGCACAGCACACCGTCAACTGTCCTCATGTCTTCAAATGAGGTTGCACCGGCAACATGGTTCAGTAGGATCCTTAGGTAGTATCATTCCCCGTCAGCAGGACTGGCTGACACGATCCTACCAATCTGCGTGCCTCTCTGCCTTGGCTTCCATTGCATGCCAGCGGTTTGCCATGTGAAACTTGCTGGGAAATCCCTATAGAGGATGCCTTGAGCCCAATCATGTACCCTATTCGCTTCAAAGTATGCGGTCAGCATGGTCCTTTCAGCTCTTTGCCGATCAATGACGTTATGCAGATCCTGTCCCGCATGAAATGGGAGCATATGCATGTTAGGAAGATGAAGCTGCATCTGTTTCACAGGGGGTGATATTTTGCTTAGATCAAACCCATATATTCTCCAAAGAGCCTCTGGCGGAGTAACCCACCTAGCATCCCTATACTGCTTGATTTCGTCGATCGGCTCGTTGCTTTCAGCTTCACCGAGAGAAACGGAAGCTCGGTCGTGCCCCTTGTAGATGTATTTGAATAGATATTTGATAGCCTTAATGCTTGAACAGGCCTCTACGTTGATGTGGCAGTCAAACATCCTTAGGAGGAAAGGATTGTATGGCACAACCCATCTATTGTTTAGATCCCCCTTTCGAATCCTTACTGTAGACCCGTCATCACGTCTCCTATACAAGAGGTAAGAGTCTCTGCCCTGAATGGTTTCAGCATTAAAAGGGCGAGGGTAGTGGCATTTGTATAAACCATCTTTCATGCAGACATTGTTCATGTTCAGAACTCCACAAAGGCCATGCATCATGTGCTTGACGACCATCTTGTATAGCTCTGGATACTTGGTCTTGTTCGGTATCTCAGCTGAGATAATGGAGTCATACTGCTCCGGATATGTCAGCTTGTATCGCCCGTTCATGATTAGAAGAAAATGCGCGTGTGGGAGTCCCCTCTTCTGAAACTCAACCACGTATACATAGGCAACAACCCTACCAAAAATGTGCTTCTCAAACAACAACTTTTTGAGCTCCTCTAGCTTCGCTCTGAATACGCGGACGACAAGGTCAGGGCGATCCTGGGGGGTCTGACCAGGCATAAGCTCGGACATTATCTCATGCCAGTGCGGGTTGCATGTCATCGTCAGGAATATGTCCGGCTTGCCATATTTATGTACCAAACCCATCGCATCTAGGAACCGACGCTTCATGTCGCGACCTCCCCCGATAAGGACGGTGGGAGCACGATTCTTTTTACTACCGCGCCAGCACGACACTCTCCTACATGGATACTATCAAGCAAGCCCTGGTATAGGTCGGCCCTTATATTCTTCTGATTATTTCTGATGTAATCCAATCGTGTGCTCTCTATCTTGATGTACATATCAACCACATACTGTTGCAAGAGTCGCATACCGTAGAGCACTGGGTTGAATATATCACGACGCACCTGAAACTTGTAGCAGTAATATTCTCGGGCAGATACGCACAGCCTACTGTTGGGTCCTACGAGGATGATCGACTAACGCGTTAAGTGCATTACAAGTTGTAATCTATAGTAACATGTATTGCATAAAAAAAACACTAACCGTCTTCGTCGAGGTTATCCCCACGAACCACGGCCACCTTGACTGTAGACACACCAACCTTTGCAATATCTGGGTGCCAGCCAAGCTCACCTTTTGGAAAAAAATAGAGGGTACGACAATGGGTCGTAACATCCATGGTATGGCCGAATAGTATGCCTCGTGTTGTTGTTGCCATACAGAATTACGCTACGGTCGAATCCCGTGCGTGGCTCATTACCCTCGACCCATATGGCGGCAACCTCTGAAATTATTGGCACATTATATGTCTGCTGGTCCAACCTAGCATCTAGGTTTAAGGCAATATGATAATCCTCGAGGTCATTTGCCTGCCCTAGACTTCTAAAGGTCTCAGAGTATGGGTTGCCACGAAGAATGATGACAATACTTCGTATGACTTGTTGGTCGAGGTTAGGAGATCGACGAAATCGATGACTTAGTGTGGGATCATTGTCATAAAAGTAAAGCTCGAGATGCTCTGGGCTAGAATCCCTCGAACCAAATGAGTGTACATTGTGGTAGATCTGGCCATGGGCACGGAAAGTGTACGTGCCAGACCTCATGTTACTGTAGGCTTCGTCTAAGCTGACGCCAAGAGTAGTGAACAAAAAGTGTCCGTTAAAGTATCTAATGTTGTCTCGAAAATGCATAGCGTCAGAGTCTGAACTCGACCATAGTCTCATAAGCTCAGGGTCAGGTTCCGAGTTTGCCAGCCTAATCTTCCCGTCCAGATAACAGAACCCCTTTGTCTCGTTCTGGAACCTCCTCGCACCGCACTTGTCACAGTCTGCCTCGGGCTTCAGCACATGCGTGCTATCCGGTATATTGCTATACACGTGATCGTATGGATCAGGGAGGCTAGAGCCCGTTGCAGGGGAATCTCCTGCTTCATGATTATCAACATCGCCGCCACCATTAGCGACTGAATTTTTTTAGAGTTTAAGAGTAAGGGAGGGTTTTAGAGGTTGCACAACTAATAACGAAGAAACAAATTGCATCAAAAATACCTCCATCATCAAAAATGCATCTTTGATCTTCTAGTACAGCATCAATGGTGGTGTCAACGTTACCTCGCAATGAAATGTGCGAATAATGACAAGGCATAATACATTTGTGTTTTCATAAGACAAATTGAAAACAACTGCGAACATACCTTCTAATATGGTTGATTGGCTATTGATTGAAGGAGGAGAAACCTCTGGACATTGCATAGCAATTGACTCGGTACATGGCGTGTCTCGTCTAGCTGCATAAGCTAAATTATGACGGCCTAGAAGTGCATCTCTCTCATCAGGTGGTAGACTATGCCTTACTGATCTCCGCAAGGCATTGATCTCTTCCCTCACCTCGGAGGGCTGATTTTTCCTGGCTAATCTTCGAGAGGCATTAATCTCTTTCCTCACCTCGGACGAAAGATTTTGCCTGGCTGATCTTCTAGAGGCGTTGATCTCTTCCCTCACCTCGAAGGGTAGATTTTGTCTGGCTGATCTTCGTGAGGTGTTGATATCTTGCCTCATCTCGGAGGGCATATTTTGTCTGGCCAATCTTCGAGAGGCGTTGATCACTTCTCTCACCGCGATAGGACGAATTTGATAAGCTATTCTTCGTGAGGTATTCGTATGTTGCCTCACCTCATACGGCTGATGTTGTCTGGCTAATCTACGTGAAGCATTGATCTCTTCCCTCACCTCAGATGTTTGGTTTTGTCTTGCTGCTGTACGCCGAGCACTGGTCTGTTCCCTTTGTTGGACTGATAATCTTTCATATCGAAGTCTATCACGTTCTCGCCTCAACTCCCTTTGATCTTATGTATTTTTTGAATTCACAGGGTTTTGTTGCCCGAGTGTGTCTTGTGATTGGCTAGCCATAACGTTTTCATAGCTAGTTGGTTCAAGAGGCCTCCTTCTTGCTAGATAACATATACATGCAAACGCACAAAAGGATTCCTATTTGTTATAACAACATATAATGCAATTAAGAAAATTTAACAAGCTCTCCCATCAAATGTTTTACCATTCGAACATTCAGCTTGTGTAGTTGTAGCGCATGATGTCAGTGTGCTGTGCGTGCCAAAAGTAGAATAGATCTGAGGTGGTACATTTTCATCGTCCGAGTCACTTTGATTGATAGGGTTCAAATTCTCGCGAATACACAATGATCCAGAGGTACATGAAATAATATCGCAGCGAGACCTCTTTGATGCATTATGGACAACATCCACTGCAATGATATTTAGAATATATAATGTCCACTAATAAAAGGGACATATCTAAATATATATACGCATTACATAAAATTAACTACCTTCTTTTCCTTTTCTGGAATTTTTTAATAGAAGTAGCGACATCATCCAAGGCCAAAGAGAGGTCGAAGGCGAGGACTAACCTTCAGGTAGTGCTAATTTGTGGATACCTCTATCATAAAATTGCAAGTGTGAAGCTTACAAAATACCTGCTCATAAATTAACCATTTATGAACTTTTGAGCATAACAGATAAATGACATAATAAGCATAAAAGGTTAACAGATAAATCGCTTCTAAAAATAAGAAATCGCTACAATATTAAAAATCCTAGGTTCGAAGGCAATGTCAGAACGTGAGGGAAAAGATGTTACAATTACTGCATTTTCCAAGATGGTTGGTTATGCTCTTCAGGTGTGTTACTTTTTTCTAGAACAAGGTGTATTACTAAATTTGGTAAACAATGTGGAGGACTGAGAATGTTAGATCGTTAACTAATTTTGACACATCAGTAGTTTCCGATTCTCTATGATTTTGTTTTTCTTGTTTCTCTAAGGAGTCTAATGCACTGCATTAATACCCCTTTGCTACTAAGTCAAACTGATCTGCGAAGTTCCCTAGATGGACAGAAAGGTACGGTTTAGAACATGAGCAACTGTGGTATGAATTTCTTGCTCAGGATCGTAAAACATATGAACACGAGCCAGTATTGGATTGTTATTGTTGTTGCCAAAGTTCAGATCCCTTGTAGGTGTTTGTTACAGACAAGATTAAATTCACATATTTTCCATGGCAAATTTAGTGCTCCCTTTAGCGAGGCAATAATCGAACCATTGTTTGAACTCTTAACAAGGAATAGCTGCACCTCATACTTTATTAAGCTGTATAATTTAAGCCAGCAATAGTTCGTACCACTTTGCACATAACATAACGGCTAAATAAACAATGATGAGTTCTTTGAAATCTTAATTCTGTTCAATGCAGCCCAAAGCATTCGCCCGCCATATTTTTTGTGTTGTTTGACCAAGGGCAGGACAATCACCAATATGAATCTTGCTTTTGTAGCTCTGTGCTGAGAGAGACCTAGAGACAAAAGCTCATCACATTTTAGCAGTGACTTTGTAAGAATGAAAGCAATGCTTATAGAACATTAAACAATTCTTGAATCACAAATGAATGTTATAAGGAGACATATATTCCATGAGGGGAAATATGAGACAAGAAAAGTTGAATAAACTAAGATCTCTAAGTGTAATCAAATACAAGGACAAAGTGAAGATTCGTTCAGTGCAATTAGTACCTCTGAACTACAGACTAATAAATACTTTTTTTGTCATTGCATTGCAAGCCTCTGTCGAAAATTATCAGCAAAACAGTCAACTGCAGTGGCATTCAATAATCACCTTGAGTAAGAATAATTGCTCAGCATGCAGTTGAACAGTAACACCGCTTTTAAATCCACGAACAGCTAATTTCTGGAAAAAAAATATAAGTAGATCAATGCCAAGATAGAAGGTTTAAAAAATGTAGATGCATTAGTGGAATGTGAAGATTCAGTTAAGGGCTGTTTCAAGCATGTATCTATGCACACGTTGCTATATTGGTAACTATGCAGTTCGATGATACAGATAATTCAAAATAAATAAAAAGAGAAGCTTTGGACCCAGAATTCGTATCAGGCTATCTCAAATAGAAGCACGTCACCTGAGCAACTCTCTACTTGGCACCCTTCTTACCGTGTACATTTTGCTTGAAAATATAACTATTCTGAAATAATTGACCCAGCTTTAAACTTTCGTCACAAATATATATTTAAGGTAAAATATATTTAATTGGACTATGCTCTCCCATACTTGAAAATATAACGATGCAAGGTGATGTACTACTGTCAAATGTTGTGCTAACAATCTTTTGTTCAAGTCCGATATATCACATGGATGGGCAAACTGAGTGTACCTGGATTGATGATTTACAAAATTGCAAATGAAAAGATGCTCGTGTTGTAATCTATAGCTGCGAATTTTATTTTTTTTGCAAAATTTGCTTGGAGTGATCACAGTAATGACAATTTTTTTTACTTTTTAGTACTATACTAATACATTCACCTCCTATCCTCCACATCTTCCAAGCGTGAGGGAGGTGGTAAAAGTGGAGAAAGGTAGAAAACTATGTTGGAACCTCATGTTATTTGTGCCTAACTATTGTCATCAATTAGGTGTGTGAAATCCTTGAAGACAATGCCATAAACACAAAGATTGGCAGCCCCAAATATGAGCCTTGGGTTGTCACCTCTTGGCTACGGGATCATCTACTGGCTCCCTGAGAGAGAAGGAATGTTGTCTTGTGGAAGAAGGTAGTTGTTTAGCAGTATATTCCACTTAATTATGTAGCTGTTGACTGACATTGGTTAGCATTATGTAACTTTAGTTTTTTAAGGAAATTGCATGGAGGTGCCATTTTGTTATACCATTTTACAAATGTTAGTACTTAGAGGCTCACAACTGCATGTGTGTATATGAAGCAATTGCGAGGACTTGGCAGTACTTTCCTGTCATCCAATAAATGATTAGACCACATGGCATAAATAACTTTAAAGAACATACTGACCAGGTTTTAAAATGTAACTACTCGTGGCATTTATCAAAAATAACAGCTACAAGTTTTATTAGTCCTGGTGTTCTTGGGCACTTACTATTAATTTGGGATCATACTGCAACACAACAGTAATTTACCTTCAATGGAAAAATTGTTTTAAGAACCTTCTCTACAATAGCATCTTTGACATCACAGTAATCTGTGGGGATGCTAGACTAATTTGCATTGGCACACACCTCTTGTAGACAGTTAGGCCTAATTCACAAGTAAACATTAGAACAAAAATACTATCAGCACATAACTCACAACAGAAAGTAACTTGGACCATTAACAACAGAAAACATGAGGTAATTGCTTACCAATTGGATGCGAGTCGAGCTGTAGCGAGCTGGGAGGCGGCAAGGATGTGGTGATGGGGTAGTGCGGCGGTGCACAAAGGGGGGCAGATGGGCAGCCCCGAACCCTAGCGTAGCAGGGCGGAGGATGCGCAGCGCTGGGCCCTAGAGTACTTGGCGCGGGGAGGAGGCGGCGGGCGGGCGGGCGGAGGAGGCGAGCGGGCGGGAGGAGGCGGGGCGGAGGAGGCGGGCGACGCGATGAAGGCGGCAACATGGGAGGAGGCGGGCGGGGGGCGAGGGCACGGGAGGAGGCGGGGCGGCGAGGGAGGAGGCGGAGGCGAACGAGGCGGGCGGCTGGGGCGGGGGGAGGCGGGCGGGGGGCGTGGAGGCGATGGTGAGAGTGAGGCAGGGGCAGAGGGTTGAAGGGAGGCGGCGTGAGAGAGGGGGGGGGCGTGAGCTAGGGCGCGAGGGGTTGGGATGGAGGCGGGCGGCGCTGGAGGAGGGGGGCGGGGAGGAGGCAGGGGGCGACGCGGGGGAGGAGGCGGGCGGCGGGGGGAGAAGGCGGGCAGGGCGGGGAGGAGGTGGGCGGCACGGGGAGGAGGCGGGTGTCGACGAATTGTGTCGGCAATATATTTAATAGGGCTATGCGAACGATCACAACTACGATGGTAGCACAGGGAGCCGAATTTATACAGGTTCGGGCCCTCGAGGCGAGGTAATACCCTACTCCTATGCTCGTGGATTGTATTATGGTGGATCACAAGGACGCCGACGATGATTGCCGGGCATAAGTAGATACGCGTGTAGAGAGATCAGGGGATGTCTAAGATGTCGAACTAGGGGCCCCTGACCCCCTTTATATAGTGCAAGGGGCCGGGTTACAGATAGAATCTCTAATCCGTATATGGAAGATACAGATATAACCGATTTGGTTACGCCTATATCTATGTATTCGAGTAGGAGATGAGTTCGTTTCCTTGTAGGACATGTCGGGCCGCGCCAGCCTCCAAGCCCGTCTTCTAGAAGATCCAATTAACCTGGCCCAAGGAGGTGGTACGTCCTGTAGTATATCTCTGGATACCCGGGGCCCATGTTATCCACAGTAGCCCCCGAATGCTTCGGGACTGGGTTGTCTTGATTCGGGGTTCAGCTTGCAATCCTTCAGTTGTTTCCCGAGTGACGTCACTCTTCATCTGGCTGATGAAGTTCTGCTTGCCTGATGACTTGCCGATCAATCAACACAGTTGCAAAGGACTCGAGAAAATCTCAAGTCTTTAAAAGATGTCTGGTACCCAGCCCGACTAGTCGGTATGCTGGCTAGTGGCCCTGCGGAGGGGCATACCAAAAAGATGGATGTTGCCGAGTGAGCAGAGCCACCCAATAAGTATCCTCCTCAAGGTAAATTATGACATTTGAGTCTCGACCGCCGAGCGACATTCGGTCCAACATGGGACATGTCACAACTCACGTAGGGTGTTTAGGCGCCCTGACCCGACTAGTGCGAAGTCAAGCTAGTGATTCCCAGAGGAATACGCCCGCCTCTCAGTTGAGATCCTTCTAGTGGTGTTTGTCTTAGCAACGAATGATCCGGAGATGTGCCATTGAGACCCAACTAAAGAGGTAACTCATTGACGCCTAATATGATTAAGAAATCAGACCAGCCGTTGACCCCCAGGGGGTACGCCAAAAGCTGCAATAATCATTAGGGAAGCACCCAATCCTTGAAAGATCAAGGATTAGCCCACAGCCCATCCAGGGGTGTTCCCTTTTTACCTAACTAGGTTTGGCCCAAACAACACCCGCGCCCGAACAAAGTCGTGCACAGCTTTCGGCCCACATGGAGCATGTTCTTTGGAACCTAAGTCCAGGCCGGGGTCTCAAAGCATTCACCTTAGGGCCTCATTCTTTCCCGTGCAGTCGCGAAAATGAATCGTCGCCCATTTCCCTAGGCGAGAGCACACCGTGCTCCCATCGCCACAGGGCGCCTCCAGCGTTGCCTGCTGGAATGCCAAACGCCGCTTTGAATGCTGCGCCGTGCTTCCAGAGTTCTCCGAGTCCAATCTCGGGAATAAATCTCCTCGGGGTTGCTTCAATGCCATCACTCCCCGAAACCGATTCGTCTTACCAATCTTGGCTATAAAAAGAGGCCGGCGCAGCAGCCGCTCCTCACCCAAACTTCTTCCTCTACTCCACCTTCTCCACCCGCATCCATGGCGCGCAATGACGAGTTGGCGAAGCTCTGGGCAGATTTTGACCTCGCGCTCGCCGAGATAGCCGAGGAGAAGGCCCGCGCCCGCGATGTCGCTTCCGTCACGGTCTTGATCGAGGTCGCCCTGGCCCACGCCGAGGCGGCCGACGCCATCGTGGAGGCGCTGGCCCGCGCCCGTGCCCGCTATGCCGGCATCGCCGAAGTCCTCATCGACGCCGTGCCAGACCTCGCCGGGGTGACGGACCTGATCGTCAAGGCGCAGGCCTTCGCCTGTCGCAGCTTCCTATAATCAGCCCGCGGGCCATTGAAAATTAATAAAATTGTCTGTTCCGACTCCTCTTGCTTCTCTTTTCTTCTTTTTTTTTATATCTTAACACGGGCTAATCGACCTCTTGCGATTCGAATTACACGTCTTGCCCAAGCGAGTTAGGTCCTTTTTACTAAGCACTCTACCCCAGCGTATGAAGTCTCTTAGCGTTAGGAGTTGGCACGGAGCTCTATCTCCAATAACATGATCAGGAAGCGTGAGTGTTGCTAGGAAACAAGACATTCGTTACTCGGGACGACTAACACTTAGGCTCGTCATAGGTTCGAAAAGAAAAGAGGTCGATTAGGTGTTAAACAAATGTAGTAGCGAAAACTGCACCTAATCAGGTATGACCCCAAACCAATCAGAATCCATCCAATGAGGAAGGGTGCGCGGCTGCGCACCTAATTAGGTGTAGCCCCCGACTTACTGGCTAGTCGGGATCGGACTAGGGAGAAAGTCAAATTAATTTTAATAAAAGACTAAGGATCGCCTTTTCTTTTTATCTGAGTTATGCTTTTTGCCCAAGCAAGTTAAGTTCCTTTTACTAAGCACTCTGTCCAGCGCATCATGTTCCTTAGCGTTAGGAGTCGGCACGGGGCACTATCTCCGAAAACGCAATCGGGAAGTATGAGTTTTGCCAGGAGAAGAGTTTCGCTACTTAGAACGATTAACACTTAGGCTCAACATAAACTTGAAAAAGAGAAAGGTCGATTAGATATCGATTAGGTGTAGGGACTACACCTAATTATCTGTAGCCCCCGACTTACTAGCTAGTCGGAATCCGACTAGGGAGTAAGTCGAGTAGAATTCTAAATGGGAAGGATTAGGTGCGCGATTGCGCACCTAATTAGGTGTAGCCCCGACTTACTAATTAATTCAAATACAAATAAGTAGCAAGTCAGAAAATGAATTGCGTAAGCGCAAAATACAATGTGAGCGAAAACTTATCTTTATTTATTCGTAGACATGTGTTACAATAGTCGTCAGGTATAAAACCGACGCAATTGCTCAATGTTCCATGAGTCGTCCAGGAGGGTGCCGCTTTTATGCTTCAGTCGGCGAGCCCCCCGGACGTATCGTTGAGTCTTGTGAGGACGTCCTGATATGCTTGGAGAAGAACGACGAGCGCCTTCTCCTACTTTGGGTCGAGCTTTGTTTCGATCTGGCTCGTCTTGGTTGAATCAGACGGGTCTAGCGAAACGCGCTTGACATCTTCATCGGGCTTCATGCCTGATTTAGATGGCTTCTTGTTCGGTAGACTGCCCTCGTCGTGAAGAGTGGTGGCCGCCTGTCGGATTTTGTCCAACTCGGCCGCCGCTTCGATTGACTGGGCGAAGTCGCAGTTTTCCTTATCGAGGAGATGGGAAAGCTTGACGTCTCCACGGATCGTGATTATGCCCCGCAGACCTGGTATCTTCATAGCCAAATAGGTGTAGTGTGGGACGGCCATGAATTTGGCTAGACCCGGCCTTCCCAAGATTGCGTGATACGCAGTCTCGAAATCGACCACCTCAAAGCTGAGGTTTTCTGTCCGGAAGTTATCCCGAGTACCAAAAGTGACCGGAAGAGTGAGTTTTCCGATCAGCACGGAGGATGTTCCCGGAATTATGCCATGAAACGGCACATCTGTCCTTTGGAGCGCCGTCCTTGGGATCTGCATCTCACCCAGAGTCTTGGCGAAAAGGATATTTAATCCACTTCCACCGTCAAACAGGACTTTGCACAGTCGGACGCCCTGTACCACAGGATCCAGGATGAGTGGATATCTTCCCGGGCAAGGGGCGTGGTCCGAGTGGTCTGAGCGAATATGATCGGAACTTCAGACCACCGAAGGTACTCGGGGGTCACCGGAACAGCTGCATTGACTTCCCGAAGAGTAAGCTTTTGCTTACGCTTGGATTCATATACATCCGATCCCCCGAATATATAGTTGAGCTCTCGCTCGGTTTCTTGGTACGCGTCACCCTGAGGTGGGTCACGCTTGTCATCTTGCTTAGCGTCCTTCAGAGCGTCGTTGTTGTGCTCTTCGGCAAACTTCTTCAAGATGTTGCAGTTTTTGGCCGCGTGCTTTCCATTCGGATGGAAAGGGCACGGCGTCTCCAAGACTTTGTTGTAGTCGGTGGGCCGAGGCAGCCTCTGCCGACCCTGATCCACGACTGCCACCATCTCTTCACCCTTGCGCTTTTTGTCCTTCTTGGAGGAGGACTCGGGCTTGTCCTTCTTGCCTTTGTGCTTGCTTGGGTGATCCTCTTGACGCTCAGCGAGAGCATCCGAGGCGGTAGCATATCGATCCGCCAAGGCAAACATCTCCTTGACGGTAGTGGGAGGTTTCCGAGACATCTTCTTGATTAGATCGGGGTCGCGAACTCCCTTCTAGAAGGCTGCGACGACGACCGCATCTGAGATTTCCCGGATTGTGTTCTTCTTCTTGGTGAAACGCCGAATGAAATCCCTTAACGACTCATCTTTTTTCTGATGAATCTGACAAAAGGTCCCACTGGGTTCCAGGCTTCTCATAGGTACCCTGGAAGTTAGTGACAAACTGGTCGCAAAGCTCTGCCCAGGAACCAATCGAGTTCTCTGGAAGGCCTGCGAGCCAATTCTGAGCTGGAGGGGTTAACATGACGGGCAAATAGTTTGCCATCACATCGTATCCTCCTCCCGCTGCATTGATTGCCAAAGAATAGATCTGCAATCAAGCCTCGGGGTCCCGCTCTCCGTCAAATTTCACTATTCCTTTGGGGTTGAACCCCTCGGGCCAGTTTACCTGACGGAGTCGGGGCGTGAATGCCTTGATCCCGTCAATCAACCCATCCCCGGGGGGAGGAGACTGGCAGGGAAGATTCCGACGCGGCAGAGTACGGCGCCGTTCTTCGTCTCGCTCCCTTCGCCGGGCTTCGATGTCAAGGTGAAGGTCGCGACTTGTACATCGGCGGGCGTCTTGCCCGTGGCTTCGCGTGTGCCGACTGCGCCGAGTGCTACTCGTGGCAGTCTGGCTCCTAGCCGAGTTGGCCTGTTGATCCCAAGTGCCTTGGACAACCGCTGCCGTCACCATGGCTTTGATTTGTTGCATGATCGGAGTAGCGGGGCTGTTCTCTCCAAGCAGAGGACCAACATTGTCCAGGAGGGTTTTGCACGCGAGGATGTTCTGTTGCGGCATACGGAGGACCGAGTGGTCTCCCATACGGACTTGAAGCAGTTCCTCCTGGACCTCCCGTGCACGACCGCGCAATTGGTCGCGCAAGTCTTCTCCTCCTCCGCGGTTTTGTTCGGCTCCTGCCTCCCCCATGGGGCGCCGAGCCTATCCGGAGGCTTGTCCATCCAGCATTTAGACGCCGCGGAAGTTAGGGAACCCATTGACATTCTCTTCCGACTCAGATTCCGAGAAGGAAAGGCTCAACCGATCCCGATTCGTTGGCTCGTCGATGGGAGTGATTATAACTCCTACTTCTCGTGCAGGATCTCTTGCCAGAAGAAAGTCCGACTCAGGCCCGTCAGAGCTGATCTGTCGGAACCTGGCAGCCGAATTGACCAATCCGAGTGGCAAGTCCACTCGGGAAATTGATCTGGTCAGAGCTGTCCCTGAGCCAGGACTCAGAAAACTCGTCCCAGTATGTACTTGCTGTGCTCCGCCCCTTAGCCCAGATTGGAAAACCTGGCATGTTATCCGATGGAAAACAGCGGCCGAGTTTTCTAACCCGAACGGACGCACCCGACGATGGAAGTGTGATCCCGATCGATCTCGGCGCGATCGGATCGGGAACGAAGTCGCCTCTAGGCACTTCGCCAGCCAGAGGAGCTGGTAAAGCGAGACGCAGTAGATCCTGACCGAAACCGAAGGGGAGTCCCCTGGTAGGCCAGTCGGAATTGTTACCATCGGATTGGATCTCTTCTGGATCGGAATCCAGAGGGGAGATCCCGAAGTGACGAGGCTAGGTCGGAGTCGTGTACCACCTCCCCCGGTAATGTGTGGACCGAACAAAGTTCGGCTCACACAACCGAAGTTCCCCAAAGTCACCGGCGATGAAGCCGAGATCTCCGAAGATGAAGCCTTGGCCGGGAGCGTAGGTAAAGACCAATCCGCCAATGGAAGCCATCGAAGTCGATGTAGTTGATCGTGACGCTGCCCCTACCTGCGCGCCAACTGTTGACGAATTGTGTCGGTAATATATTTTATAGGGCTATGCGAACGATCACAACTACGATGGTAGCACAGGGAGCCGAATTTATATAGGTTCGGGCCCTCGGGGCGAGGTAATACCCTACTCCTGTGCTCGTGGATTGTATTATGGTGAATCACAAGGACGCCGACGATGATTGCCGGGCGTAAGTAGATACGCGTGTAGAGAGATCAGGGGATGTCTAAGATGTCGAACTAGGGGCCCCTGACCCCCTTTATATAGTGCAAGGGGCCGGGTTACAGATAGAATCCCTAATCCATATATGGAAGATACAGATATAACCGATTTGGTTATGCCTATATCTATGTATTCGAGTAGGAGACGAGTTTGTTTCCTTGTAGGACATGTCGGGCCGCGCCAGCCTCCAAGTCCGTCTTCTGGAAGATCCAATTAACTCGGGCCAAGGAGGTGGTACGTCCTGTAGTATATCTCTGGATACCCGGGGCCCATGTTATCCACAATGCAAGCAAGGCTCAGGGAGGAGGAGGAGGGCGGACGAGGCGGGTGGCACGGGAGGCGGGCGGTGAGGCGGAGGCGGCACTGGGGGCGGGAGAAGGGCGGAGGGCGAGGCTACGGGGAAGGAGGTGTAGGGCAGGGCCGCGGGGAGAAGAATGGCGGCACAGAGAGAAAAATGGGGGGCACGGGGCAGAGGGTTGAAGGGAGGCGGCGGCGTGAGTGGAGGCAAACAGGGGGTGGGGCCGCGTAGGGTTGGGATTTGCTCAGGCAGATATGGAGGGCTGAGATCTGGTGTTGGTGAAACAACCACCACCACCACAAGCCCCTTTTTAATAATAGAGATTAATCATGGCATTCAATATGTGCAGTCTTGTATTTCCTCGATTATTTGATATTTTGATCTTGCTCATCTATTTTATACTTATAGTACTATGTTTGCTATGAGTAAGTTCGATGGCACTTCCTATGCTTGTTATGTACTAACTGTATTATCTATTTGTTATCTATTTTTGCCAGGAAACATATCTTGCGTACATATCTCATACATATTTTTGTTTCTCATTTTCAGATTTTACCAAAAGGACATAGGTGGTGCTTGCTGGACATGATGGGAAATATTAACATAGATGTGAACCCTTCTCTCTTTTGTAACTATGAGAGACTAACACAAGCATGCACATGCACACTTTCACTTTTGTTAACCTAAAACCAAACATTGGTTTCCAAATTACGTAGATTATGATCATGTTCTATTTTGTTGGCCCAAAACCAAACATCAGTAAGATTGTATGTCATTGGGACTTGCTAATCAACTATTATGAAAGTGCTATATTTGAGAGTGAATCATATGTTGTGAGCTTGGTGTTTCTATTATGAAAGTGCAAAGTGCAAAGTGAATCATAGTGTGAATCATGATATGTGGTTTATCTTTGTATGTCTATGCATGTATCTAATATTCGTGTATTTTAGAGCTACATGGAAATACATTGTGATACATTTGTATGAGTGCAAATTTTCATCTTAATAATTGCGTTTTACAAACAGCCAAGATTGATAATATTTATCTAAATTGGCATTATATAGTGGCCACAAAAAAACAATGACGGTGGCTAAAAACGTCGTGAAAGAGTAACAATGGCGCATAGAAACACCGTGAAAAATTAAACAATGGTGCTTAGAAACGCCGAGAAAACATTATCACCGGCACATGTAAACGCCACAAAAAACCTAAACAATTGCGCTCAAGAACGCCTCCAAAAACCTATACAATGGCGCTTAAGAACGCCAGGAAAACATTATCGCCGGCAAATGTAAACGTCGTGGACAACTAATCAATGGTGCTTAAAAGCGTCGGGAAAACTTTATCCCAGGCACATGTAAACGCTGGGAAAAAGGAAACAACGGCGCATACAAACGCCATGGAAAACTCTACGGTGGCGTCTAAAAATGCCAGGAAAAGTCTTTGTCGGTGTTTGTTTCCGCCGCAAAGGATAGGAAAACAATGGTGTATAAAAACGTCAGGAAAAATTTAAATGCCGGGCATTACCTTTCCCAACGATACTTTTCTTGACATCATCTAAATACCTTGGAAAATCTTTTATCGGCGTTTACGAACTTTTTAGGGCGTCTGTAGATGCCATGATATCTGGTTTATTTTGTAGTGGCATGCAGCTAGCTGCAGCCATGAACGCTCACAGTGAGCTTCGGCACCGGCGCTAGATGGCTTAAATCCACGAATTAATTCTAAAAATGAGTTCCTCATGTCCTAACGCCTCCGCAGGTACTCCCGGTTTCGATTTCGACGATCGACGACTCCGTCGCCGATGACACAAGCTACAGTTTGCTACGAGCTGTTACTGGAATAACCAAACTACACACGCCCAAACTAAGCAAAAATCAGCAAAACAGCAGCAGCAGCTCCCGCAAGACAGCAGCAACAGCTCTAGGAAGGCATGGTGCTTACCTGGGGCGTCGCTGCAGGTCGTGGCGCGGATCGGAGTTGCCCTGAGGCCTTCGACCTCACCGGCGTTCGCCTCTGGACGGTTGGGGCGGCTGCGGCAAGCGGTAGGAAATGGTGTCCAAACCCAGGACTAGGGCACTTGCGCTGAGCCTTTAAAGGAGGACAACGACGAGCCCAAGTCGGCATTTGAAGGCTTGTCCGGCGGTGGGTGAGCGTCTAGGCGAAGAGGTTAAGTGACGTGACGGCCTCGGCGGCCGCGCACAGCAGCGCGACAGACTAGGCCGCCTCGGGCTAAACAACGGCACGGCGTGAACGTCGTGACGCTGCCGGAGCGGCGGGTTGCACGGGTGATACGCTGGGCACGGTCGGCGAGGAGGTCAAGGCGGGGTCAGGGGTGCACAGACTGACATGCCTAGTGACCGGCGGTCCGACGGAGGATTCGCACGATGTGTGCTCGGTGCAGCCGGGCAGATTCTATTTCTTCTTATTTTTCTTTTTTTCTCTTTGCCTTTTCTTTTTATTTTTATTTATCCTATTAAGAAAAGGGTGCCTGGGGTAGAAATTATTTTGAAATTTTCTGAAGTGGTACCCTATTAGAGTCCAACTTCTAATTGTCACCTCTAAGGGTCTTTTAATTTTTTAAATATTGAATTCCTTCTGCTTTATGTTTTTAATACTCTTTTATTTTTATTTTTAAACAATCCAAGTTTTATTCCTTTTAATGAAAATTGGAATGTTACAATATTGTACAGATACAACAGCTCGCCAGCTAGTGTACACGAGAGGGGAAGTAGATCGATCGAAATGTAGCAGTAGTACGTACGTAGTAGTAACTAATAAACCAGTAGCTGGCTAGGGTACAAAAACATGCAGGCAAATATATGTGCAACATGGATGGTAGCGGTGTACATCATTTGTCTAGCAAGTTCGTTTCTAGCTGATCTTAGCTCGCAAAAGAAATATCTCTGCATCTGCATGCAATCAGCTTCTGGTCGGCATGAGCTGTGTGGGGTCCATCCTTCCCACTCTGTACTAATCCCTGGATCAGTACTCTAGTGCACACCATTTACATAACTAAATCATTTCATACAAGCGGAAGACATATTAGGAAGGCTATTAAGTATTACAACATGGCGCATTGGCCCAAAATAGTTCGAGAACAATAATAGATCGGAGTGCGATAAAAGATCCAAAAGAGTCTTCTGCCAGCTATATCTAAGCATGTAACTGGAGAGACGCCCTAAGCCTCGTCCTGATCGTCAGCGTACTCTTGGGCACCGTCTTCATGGTAGGCGTAGTGGTCTTGCTCATACTCAACATCTAAAGAGTGAGTATGTGCGAGGTCGGTGTCATCCAAACACTAGCAAGTTAATACCCAACCTAATGCATTTAGTGATAGAGGTTCTAAAGGAAAGGTTAGGGTTTGTTTGTTTACAGAAAGCCAGAGTTTTAAATCAAAACCTATGACTTAGCAGTTTTAATCAAAGTTCTACTTTTAATGTGTCGATTCAGAGTTTAAGTTTCATATCATAAACCAAATCCCATCCTAAGCTTCCTCTAAACACCCGTCATCATCTTTCAGGTGTGGCATACCAGTTGTGAGTCATATTCCCATGAAGCATTCGGTCTTCCCTAGTGTGGGTTGCCAAGCCCACGCTAGTCACGGCTCCTGTTGCCAAGCCCACGCTAGTCACGGCTTTTGGCGACTTATGACCTAGATCATCCATCCGGATGACAACATGAGTCTGTCTTCGCCTCAGACGGTGGTTAACCGTGACACTGTCCAGCAAGCCATCGGGCCCTATGCCCGTACTACCACGCGATGGCAACGCATTGTGGTGATAGGAACCATGTCCATGGTCGGCGATTTCCCGCTATATGCCTCTCTACATGCCCGTTCGGTCCACTCTAAGAATCATCTCGGATCCGGCCAGTCCACACTTATTCACAATCTCTTCCTTCACCCGCTATCGTTCTTCCATGTGCCATACACGTTATGACGAAACCACCATGTGGCAGCGCTAGGCAGTACGCGTGTTCTATTCGCGCTCCTCTTAGCACCATGTTTGAACGGATAGCCCTCTTCATACCAGATAGCTAAGCTACACCACACCTTTATCTATATGCCGGACCATGTCCGCATTCCCTAACCACACAAACACTGGCATGCCAAGCCCAATTTCCGGTTAACCAAGTTCATTATGTCATCATGTCCGGTGAATATTGGTTCACCGTTCTGAGGTAACTAAGCCTAAAAATTATTAATTGGACCTAAGCAATGTGTAAGCAAGTTTTTAACCAAGATTTAAGTGTCTAAATCATTTTATTTAACATAACTAGGCTATCAAGGATGATCATCAATGCAATCATTATTAAAATCAATTGAAGGATGATTTCATCAAGGCAAGATCATGGTAGAATAATAACAAGCAGTAAACAGGGCATGATATATCATGATTAAGCAAGTGGGCATAATTACTTAAAGAGCATGCATTTTGATACATTCAATGAAATATTTTAGAAAAACTGGGATTTAATATGATCTAACTGAATGTTTACTCATCTTGGTCCTGTGAGTGAAGGGAATTTTCTTGTTGTTCTTCAAATTGCTCCTCGTGCTCCTCAGCGTCTATTAACGGAATGAATTAGAAGAACAAATAAATAAAACACTAATATGCATCGAGAAGGCATGATGCATAAAATGTAGCGTACTTAGTCTCGTGATTGGTGATTCGTGTTAGAATGTTACTAACAATTCAATCCTAAGTATAAAGGAACTTCCTTAAGTCTACTTATGTGCGATAGTTTACAGAAAGATAATGGTGATGTGGTGATGATGATGATAATGATGATGATGCAGTAAATATCCTACTTATGATGCTCATATTATGAAATCTAAGTTTAAATCATACTTTTGTCTGAAGTATTTTCTAAAAATATTAGGGATGATGTTATAGTGGTCTAAGCAATTGAGGATAATAACTAGCAAAGAAAATGCTTAAAAGTGGGTTTTAATTATCCTATTGAGCAATTAAGCAAGGATGCTAAATTAAACCAAGTTTTAATATTTTAATAATTTCTTCAAGAGTTAACACTGTTTTTGTAAGAAGGGGGAATTTAATTTAGTTCTTCTAATATTCTAAATAAATAAAAATCAGTTACTACAATATTAATATATGGGGAAAATGGTTTAAAGCGTGTATTAATTATCCAGAGAGCAAAATTGATCTTAAAATTGTGTAATCAATTTATTAAACTTCTAATTCATATTTATGTTCTACTGGGATTTTATCTTGTGTCAGGACCTGGTTTACTAAACCGAACCTCCGTGTTAACGTTATGCAACGACAGGGCGATAGCAACGACAGCAACAAGATGACGATGAGGACACAGATCGGTTTTAGAGGTGATTAGGGTTGATTGGGCGTTTATATAGGGAGGGTTAGGGATGAGTTTGGGTTGGGCTAGGATTGGGCTAGGTGTTAGTGATATGCCCTATAGGCGACCATACGAGATGATTGTATCATACGTCTATGTTCATATACTTATTAGTTCCATGAATAAATGTCACTCCTTTGTTCATTGAGTATGGCTTAATTGTGAAACACATTGGTTATATGATATTATTCCAAATGATCCCTGGTCACATATCATTATGTGGGACAATAGTGATCTGACCAACACATGTATTGACTGATGGTAATGTTTCACATACCATAGATATGGAGATATCAAATCAATAATGTGGGCACATATTAGAGAACACGGGGTTGGATAGACCCGCTCCGAGACACTACTCAGATTGTTATCTTAGAAGTGCCATCAGGATGTAGTCTCGAGTGGTATACATATACGATCCTTTGATTTGAGATTCTTATTGATTCTCAGCATGCGTAATTGTATACTTTGGGGCTATCAAACACTTCACCGTAACAGGGGAGTTATAAAGGTAGCTTACGGTATGCCATGAAACATGACGTGAGATGTAAGAGATCAAGATGGAATTTACCCATCCTTGATAACGGGAGAGATATCTCTGGGCCCCTCAGTGTGGATGGATAAGAAAAAGTGCATGGCCATGCCAAAGTGATTAAAGAGTTAATCATGAATTATATCCATTACATTGATGAGTGAATTTGTCGAGCTATCACAAGGGTGGCACGCTTCTCGCCTTGAGCTTGACTGATATCGTGTGGCAAAAGGATCCTATGTGACTGTATCAAGGTTCAGCTGATTCGATCATTGTGTACATTCGGGGGTCAATATGTGGTGCTAGGTACCGCTATTGACTTGTGGTCTGGGGAAAGGGTTCTCCGGGACTGCGGCGGACTTGTACATGAGCCTAATGGGTCACGCACTTAACGGGTTGGATCATGTCTGATGGATTGGATCCATTAGTGGGTTTATACGGATTTGGATCCTCTGGCGTCTTAATGGATTTCTATTGTAGAAGATCCATTAGCGTGACACCTAGTGGGCTTCTATATCCATTAGCGTGAGACCTAGTGGGCTTCTATCGTAGAAGGCCCGTTAGTGCGCACTATACAAAGGAGGCGTGGGGGCGTGCGGCGTGAGAGTCTCCCTACCACGAGCCCTAGCCGCCGCCACATCCCACTACCCCTAAAACCCTAGCCGCGCACGTGGGTGCTAGCACACCAGTGCACGGTGTTCCCACCCCCGACGTGTGGATACCGTAGAGACGTCGTTGTTCTCGTGTCGGCGCGGATTGATTCGATCGGCTACATCAACTATACGACTACGACGACGTTGCTGTGACGGCGATCCGCGACGAGGAGGAGTTGTACCACATCGCGTTCGACTACGTTCAGTGCTTCGGAGCAAGCGGGGAGGCTTCACCCACTCTACTTTCGCTGCTAACGTGCTCCAAGGGTAATGCTCCATGATCTTTGACTCGCATGTTGCCTGGGTGTTCGCGGTAAAAAAATTTTTGTTTTCGGCTAGTGTAGCACCGCGTTCTCCTTCAGTGGTGTCAGAGCCGATCTTGCGTTGTCTTGGATCTGGATGCTGCGCATATGTTGATATGCTGTTGAGTTGGTCACGGGTTGATGCGATCAATTGGTATAGGGTTCATGAGGTACGAGTTGGTAGTGCTACAAGGCCAATAATATTAGTTCGTGCTTTATCTAGATCGCGCCGCGACTAGTCCATACCGGCTAGAAACACTATCTAGACTTCCGTCATGTGCCATCTATGATATTAGCCAATAGATCGAGGCCGCGTGCGCGCAACCTTCTCGAGGGGCGTCGCGCATTTGATGTATGAGTTGATGGTTCTACACGATCAAAAGATTAGTTCGTGCTGGTTTTGTTTCGTGCCGTGCATTACCCCTACCGGCAGGTAACACCATCGGGGTAGTAGCCCGCGCCGAATAGATCGTGCCAACAGATCAAGATCGGTGTGGTCGCCGCCTTCTCAAGGATCTTATGGAAATTGAGGCATTCTAATGGCTCGGGATCACATCGCAGGGTAGAATACGATTCTGCGCTTAACTTGTTTTTGCAGGGAATGATGTGAATGGTATGGCTCCCTTGTGTGTATGTGATACATTAATGTAATTTTCATAGCCTGCGTGCTATGGTTAATTGCAGTTTGGGCTGCCATGTTATTGTATAACAGCCTGCATGCCGATTTGTGATGCTTCATATCTTCATGTAATTTGTCACTAGCTATTATGTGTAGTAGCTTGGTGTATTATCATAGAGGCTTCTAGCATGGTGACTCGGTGGACAGGAAGCGCGACGATGGAGATCGGAACGCCATGGGCCATACTATTTCACAAGTCAATATTGTTTTGTGATGATTCCTGTCATGCTATTCCTTCATATTTCATATTTGGTGGATATGATTTTAATATGATAGAATAGTTTCTCTCAAAAAATTAAGAGTTTGATGCCCTTCCAATAGCTGCACCCATAAGGTCTTGTATGTTAATTGGCTGTTTCAGTGTACAACAGGGTGCCATTAATTTCCTTGACCATTGGGGTGAAGTCGGACTTCACACGCATAGTATTGGTTTGCTTATCGAGGCTATCAAGATGGTTTTGGGCCTTAGGGCATCGGTGTTGGGAGCCGGGGCTTTGGCTGCCACCCAACGAACAAGAGTCACATACGTTGTGATTGGCAAGGGGTTGCCTACCTATGTCACTTAGTCCTAGGAGTCGCCTCCGCGCACTAGAACTTTGAATGACTATGGATCTTGTCCTACTAAAATGCACCAGAGGGAAAGTGATTTTAGTGGGAGCATCTTTTATTAAAACTGTTTAATGGAAGATTAACATGAACATTGTGCTAAGACGTTGCTTTTATTACTGTTGTAGATGGCATCTAATGCTATCAATAATTCTGGTTTTAACTTGTGATCGATTCTGGAGAGAGAGAAGCTCTCTGGAACGAATTTCATTGATTGGTATCGTAACTTGAGAATTGTTCTCAAGCAAGAGAAAAAGGAATATGTCATTGAGGAGCCATATCCCGAGGAACTAGTTGATGATGCTATCTCTTCGAGCGACGTGCTTATGAGAAGCATGTCAATGATGAGGTTGATGTTGGCTGTCTCATGCTTGCTACAATGAACTCTGAGCTTCAGAAGCAATATGAGAACATGAATGCCTATGCTATGATCACAAGCCTTCGTAGCATGTTTGAGAACCAAGCTAGGGCTGAGAGATACTCGATCTCAAAAGCTCTGTTTGCGTGCAAGCTAGCTGAAGGTAGTCCGGTGAGTCCTCATGTGATCAAGATGATTGGTTACATTGAGAACTTGAAGAAACTGGATTCCCCCTTAAGCCAAGAGTTGGCCACTGATGTGATTTTCCAGTCGCTTCCTGCAAGCTTCGAGCCTTTCATTATGAACTTTCATATGAATGGCATGGAGAAAAACATGTCTAAACTACATGGGATGCTTAAGACAGTAGAGGAATGCATCAAGAAAAGCAATAATCATGTGATGATGGTCCAAAAGGATAGTGGTAAGAAAAGGAAGCGTGGGGCAAAAGGCAAGGGTAAGGATGTGATCTCGAACCCGAAACCTAAGCGTGATGGTAAGACCAAGGGTGGTCGTGCTGCTTCCGATGAGTGTCACTAGTGCCATAAGCCTGGTCATTGGCGTAGGAACTGCAAGAAATATCTGGAGGATAAAAAGAATGGAACTTTGGTTTCCACTTCAGGTATTAATGTTATAGAAATTAATCTTGCCACTTGTCCTAATGAGTCATGGGTATTTGATACCGGATCAATGATTCACACTTGCAAATCATTGCAGGGACTAAGAAGGACTAGAAGTTGTGTAAGTGGTGAGGTGGAAGTTCGCGTCAGCAATGGCGCAAAGGTTGCTGCAGTGGCCGTTGGCGTTTATCCCTTATCGTTACCTTCAGGATTAGTTTTGGAATTAAATAATTGTTATTAAATTCCAGCTTTGAGTAGAAACATTATCTCTTCTTCATGTTTGGAAGAAGATGGTTTTGAATTTGTAATAAAGAACAAACGTTGTTCAATTTATTTCAATGGTATGCTCTATGGTCATTGTCCATTATTGAATGGGCTATATGTGCTAGATCTTGAAGATAAATTTGTCTATAATGTTAATGCAAAAAGGATCAAAACAAATAATTTTAATCGCACTTATTTATGGCATTGTCGCTTAGGCCACATAAATGAGAAACATGTGCAGAAGCTCCATAGAGATAGTCTTCTTGATTCATTTGATTTCGAATCATTTGACACATGCGAATCTTGTTTACTTGGCAAGATGACTAAAACACCATTCACTGGTTCAAGTGAGAGGGCTAGTGAATTGTTAGCCCTAGTACATACGGATGTATGTGGACCAATGAGCATTGTGGCCAGAGGTGGATTTCAGTACTTCATCACTTTACTGACGACTTTAGTAGATATGGCTATATCTATTTGATGAAACATAAGTCTGAATCTTTTGAAAAGTTCAAGGAGTTTCAGAATGAAGTACAAAATCATTTGGGCAAGACAATCAAATTTCTGCGATCTGATCGTGGAGGTGAATATTTGGGCCATGAGTTTAATGAACATCTTAAGAGTTGTGGAATTGTTTCACAATTGACTCCGCCAGGGACGCCTCAATTGAATGGCGTGTCTGAACGGAGGAATCGAACTTTGTTGGACATGGTTTAATCTACGATGAGTCAAACTGATCTTCCATTGGCTCTTTGGGGACTTGCTCTTGATACTGCTGCGTTTACCTTAAATAGGGTTCTATCAAAATCCGTAAATAAGACACCATATGAGATGTGGAAAGGAAAACGTCCCGATTTGTCATACTTAAAGATTTGGGGCTGTGAGGCTTATGTTAAAGATTCGATGTCAGATAAGCTCCACGCCAAATCAGTCAAGTGCTTCTTTGTGGGGTACCCGAGTTCTGTAGGGTATTACTTTTATAACCGGGAGGAGGGCAAAGTGGTTGTCGCCAGGAATGGTGTCTTTTTGGAAAAGGAGTTTTTCAAAAGAGCCAGTGGGAGCAAGGTGCAACTCGAAGAAATTCGGGAAACATCTGAAAATGTTTCAGCTCCTACTGATCCTCATGAGGAGATGCAATGCGTTGCAGAACCTATGGAAGAAGCACTAGTCCCACGAAGGTCTACAAGGGCAATCCGCGCTCCCGAGAGATATATGTTCCTCGCTACGGAGCAACGCGACATTTTATTGTTGGACAATGATGAGCCCAAGGACTATGCGGAAGCAATGGTGGGACCAGATTCTGAGAAATGGCTGGAGGCCATGAGATCCGAAATAAAGTCCATGCATGATAATCAAGTTTAGGACTTGGTTGATCTACCTGATGGTGTGAAAACCATTGAGTGCAAATGGGTCTTTAAGAAATAGATAGATGCCGATGGAAACGTTCACATCTATAAGGCACGGTTGGTGGCAAAAGGCTATAAGCAAATTCATGGTGTCGACTATGATGAAACTTATTCGCCTGTAGCCATGCCGAAGACCATCCGGATCATGCTAGCGATTGCCGCATTTCACGACTATGAGATACGTCAAATGGATGTCAAAACGGCTTTCCTAAATGGAAACCTGAGTGAGGATGTGTACATGACACAACCCGAAGGATTTAACGATCATAAAAATGTTGGCAAGGTGTGCAAGCTTCAGAAGTCCATTTATGGACTGAAGCAGGCATCTCGGAGTTGGAATCTTCGTTTTGATGAAGTGGTCAAAGAGTTTGGCTTCATCAAAAATGAAGAGGAGTCTTGCATTTACAAGAAGGCAAGTGGGAGCGCAATTGTATTTCTGGTCTTGTATGTGGATGATATTCTATTGATTGAAAATGATATTCCAATGTTAGAAGCTGTTCAATCTTATCTGAGAAAATGTTTCTTGATGAAAGACTTGGGAGATGCAGCTTACATTTTTGGCATAAAGATCTATAGAGATAGATCGAGGAGGCTAATCGGATTAAGCCAAAGTACGTACATTGACAAAGTTTTGAAACAGTTCGAAATGCAGAATTCCAAGAAAGGTTTCCTGCCAATGTCACATGGTGTTAGTCTTAGCAAGACTCAGTGTGCTTCGACACCTGATGAGCTGCATAGAATGAGTAGGATTCCATATGCCTTCGCTATTGGATCCATCATGTACGATATGTTGTGCACACGCCCAGATGTTTCTTATACTCTAAGTGTTACAAGCAGATACCAATCAAATCCAGGTGAGAGTCATTGGATGGCTGTAAAGACCATTCTCAAGTACTTGCGAAGGACTAGAGATATGTTCTTGGTCTTTGAAGGTGAAGAAGAGCTCATCGTAAAGGGTTACGCTGATGCTAGCTTCCAAACCGATAGAGATGATTCACGATCGCAATCCGGTTTTGTATTCTGTCTCAATCGTGGGGTAGTGAGCTGGAAAAGTTTCAAGCAAGAGACAGTAGCTGATTCCACGACGGAGGCTGAGTATATTGCAGCTTCTGAAGCTGCAAAGGAGGCTGTTTGGATCAGGAAATTTGTTTCTGAGTTGGGAGTTGTCGCTAGTGCATCCTGTCCAGTGGACCTCTATTGTGACAATAGTGGTGCCATTGCACAAGCGAAGGAGCCTAGGTCTCACCAAAAATCCAAACATATACTCAGACGTTATCACCTTATCCGAGAGATTATCGATAGATGAGATGTGAAGATTTACAAAGTGCACACAGATCTGAATGTCGCCAATCCGCTGACAAAACCTCTTCCGCAGCCGAAGCATGAGGCACATACAAGAGCCATGGGTATTAGATACTTGCATGATGCACTCTAGTGCAAGTGGGAGATTGTTAGTGATATGCCCTAGAGGCGATCATATGAGATGATTGTATCATACGTCTATGTTCATGTACTTATTAGTTCCATGAATAAATGTCACTCCTTTGTTCATTGAGTATGACTTAATTGTGAAACACATTGGTTATATAATATTATTCTAAATGATCCCTAGTCACATATCATTATGTAGGACAATAGTGATCTGACCAGCACATGTATTGATTGATGGTAATGTTTCACATACCATAGATATGGAGATATCAAATAAATAATGTGGGCACATGTTAGAGAACATGGGGTTGGATAGACCCGCTCCGAGACACTGCTGAGATTGTTATCTTAGAAGTGCCATCAGGGTGTAGTCTCGAGTGGTATACCTATACGATCCTTTGACCTGAGATTCTTACTGATTCTCAGTATGCGTAATTGTATACTTTGGGCTATCAAACACTTCACCGTAACAGGGGAGTTATGAAGGTAGCTTACGGGTATGCCATGAAACATGACGTGAGATGTAAGAAATCAAGATGGAATTTCCCATCCTTGATAACGGGAGAGATACCTCTGGGCCCCTTGGTATGGATGGATAAGGAAAAGTGCATGGCCATGTCAAAGTGTTTAAAGAGTTAATCATGAATTATATCCATTACATTGACGAGTGAATTTGTCGAGCTATCACAAGGGTGGCACGCTTCTCGCCTTGAGCTTGACTGATATCGTGTGGCAAAAGGATCCTATGTGAGTGTATCAAGGTTCAGCTGATTCGATCATTGTGTACGTTCGGGGATCAACATGTGCTGCTAGGTACCACTATTGACTTGTGGTCTGGGGAAAGGGTTTCCGGGACCGCGGCCGACTTGTACATGAGCCTAATGGGTCACACACTTAACGGGTTGAATCATGTCTGATGGATTGGATCCATTAGTGGGTTCATGCGGATTTGGATCCTCTGGCGTCTTAATGGATTTCTATTGTAGAAGATCCATTTGGTGACACCTAGTGGGCTTCTATATCCATTAGGGCGAGACCTAGTGGGCTTCTATCGTAGAAGGCCCGTTAGTGCACACTATATAAAGAAGGCGTGGGGGCGTGCGGCGTGAAAGTCTCCCTACCACGAGCCCTAGCCGCCGCCACATCCCACTGCCCCTAAAACCCTTGCCGCGCGCGTGGGTGCTAGCACACCAGCGCGCCACCCCGGACGTGTGGATACCGTAGAGGCGTCGGCGCTGATCAATTCGATCGGCTACATCAACTGTACGACTACGACGACGTTGCTGTGACGGCGATCCGTGACGAGGAGGAGTTGTACCACATCGCGTTCGACTACGTAGAGTGCTTTGGAGCACGCGTGGAGGCTTCAACCACTCTACTTCCGCTGCTAACGTGCTCCAAGGGTAATGCTCCACGATCTCTGACTCGCATGTTGCCTGGGTGTTCGCGGTAAAAAAATTTTTGTTTTCGGCTAGCGTAGCACCGCGTTCTCCTTCACTAGGCCCAATCCATGATGGATTTGGCTAAACTAATTGCTTTATGATTCGAAAAGAAAGAAATAAGAAAACTAATTTTGTTGGTTTTTAGGGTGTCATAAACCTCTCCCTAAGATTTGGACGGAAAAGGTCGGGGAATTCTGCTCACAAATCCTCTTTTCTTTCCTACGTAGCCTCCTTTTCTTAGTGATGATTCCTCGAACTTTGCAAAATTTAATCATACGGCTTCTGGTGCAGCTCTTGGATTCCTCTAAAATCTTTACTGGCTACTCGATGTAGGTCAAATTCTCTCGTAAATCCACATTATCCAACAGAGTCTGTTCCTCTGGCACCCGCAAACACTTCTTTAACTGAGACACATGAAACACGTTGTGCACATCAGACAACTGTGGCGGTAGTTCCAACTGATATGCCACGTCTCCTTTCTTTGCAAGAACATGGAACGGTCCAATGTACCTCGGTGCTAGCTTTCCACTGACTTTGAATCCACGAATACCTTACATTGGTGACACTTTCAAATACATAAAATCATCCACATTATATTGCAAGTCATGGCGACGATGATCTGCGGTGCTCTTTTGTCTCGATTGGGCTACTTTTAACCGACTCTGAATCATGCGAACTTGCTTATCAGCCTCCTTTAATATGTTTGGCCCAAACACTTTATTTTCCCCGGTCTCTTCCCAAAATAGCGGTGAATGGCACTTGCGACCATACAATGCTTCGAACGGTGACATTTGAATACTCGACTGATAGCTTTTGTTGTACGAAAATTTCTAGCGCACACGCGCGAAGCATATCCTCCAAAATTTGATTTGTTCTTCCAGTCTGACCATCGGTCTGGGGGTGATAAGCAGTACTAAAATTTAACTTAGTCACCAACAATTTGTGTAAACTCTGCCAAAACCTGGATGTAAACTGAGAACCACGATCAGATACAATCTTCTTTGGAACACCATGCAAACATACAATCCGGGCCATATATAACTCTGCAAGTCAATCACTGGTATGAACAATTTTAAGCGGTATGAAATGTACAACCTTGGTCAATCGGTCCACAATTACCCAAATTGAATCAAACCTTGACCTAGTCCTCGGTAGTCCGGTTATAAAATCCATACCTATTTCTTTCCACTTCCACTCGGGAATCTTTGGGGGCTACAACAATCCTGTGGAGCGTTGATGTTCCTCTTTTACCTGCTGGCAAATATGACATAGTGCGACATACTTTGCAATGTCTCTTTTCATTCCAGTCCACCAATACTTTTCCCGTAGGCCTAGATATATCTTGGTACTGCCTAGATGGATGGAAATAGCAGATTCATGCGCCTCACGAAGAATTATTTTCTTTAATTCCTTGCTGTCTGGTATGAACAATCGCTTCCTGAACCAAATTACTCCATCATTATCTATGGAAAAACCTATAGCTTTGCCTTTATCCATTCGGGCTTTGATCTGGGAGCTTTCTTCATCACTTTTCTGTGCTTCTCTGATCCGTTCATCAAGCGTAGTTTCACAATCATTGCATTAACCATCCCATGCTTAACAATACATAAATTTAGTCTTTTCATCTCCTCAATTAGTTCTGGACGATGTTTCTTTCGACTAAATGCATCGGCAACAACATTGGCTTTTCCCGAGTGATAGTGAATTCCAACATTGTAATCTGCGATCAACTCTAACCACCTTCTTTGTCTCAAATTCAGATCTGGTTGCATGAAGATATACTTCAAACTCTTGTGGTCGTTGTAGATTTCTATGCCGTTTCCCTTGAGATAGTGCCTCCAAATTTTCAGGGTATGCACAACGGCGGCTAATTCCAATTCAAGGGTCGGATAATTCACCTCATGCAGCCGAAGTTGACGAGACGCATAGGCACACAACCTTTCCTTCTTGCATAAGCACGCAACCCAAACCATGCTTTCAAGCATCACAAAAGATTTCAAAATGTTTTCGGTTATCGGGCAACACAAGTACAGGTACGGTGGTCAAACGCTTTTTCAATTCCTGAAAATTGTGCTCACAAGCTAGGGTCCAATTAAACTTTTTCTCCTTCTTTAATAACTGAGTGAGCGATCTCGCAATGCGTGAAAAGACTTCGATGAACCTCCGATAGTATCCAGCCATCCCTAGAAAGCTTCTAACCCTAGTCACGGAATCCGGTGACTCCCAATTAAGTACCTCTTGCACCTTGCTAGGTAATACTGTGACCTCGTCGGCTGAAATGATGTGTCCCAAGAAAGAAACTTCTTGTCGACGAATTATGTCGGCAATGTATTTTATAGGGCTATGCGAAAGATCACAACTCGATGGTAGCACAGAAGATAGGATTTATACAGGTTCGGGCCCTCTCGAGGAGGTAATACCCTACTCCTGTGCTCGTGGCTTTGTATTATGGGGTGTCGATCTCGACGAACAAGAGATGATCACAATGACGATCCCGATCGAAGTCGCCAAGATCGAGAAGACGAAGATGTGTATCTCTGCTCTCTCAGGATCAAGGTGAAGATGTAGATGATGATGTGTTGTTCTAAGGACCCCGGCCCCTTTTATATAGTGCAAGGGATAGGTTTACAGATTGGTTCCCTAGTCCGCATCAGGGAAACAAGGGATATGGCCGAGCCGGCTCCCCCTATCTCCACGTATTCGGGTAGAACTAGGATTCTATCTCTTGTGGAGCAAGTCGGGCCACGCCGTCCTCCAAGCCCGCCTTCTGGAAGATCTGGCCCAAGGAGGTGGTACGTCCAATCGTCTTTCTCCAAATACCTAGGGCCCATGTTGTCCACAGTAGCCCTCGAGTGCTTCGGGATTGAGTTTGTTTAATTCTGAGTTCAGCTTGCAGCCCATCAAATGTAATCCGAGTGACATCAGTCTTTGTTCGGCCGATGTAGTTCTGCTCGCCGAGTAACCTGCTGATTAAACAGAACAGTCACAAAGTACTCAAGAGAAAATCTCAAGCCTCTAAAAGATGTTTGGTACCCAGTCCGACTGGTCGGTATGCTGGCTATTGGCCCTACGGAGAGGCATACCAAAAAGTGGATGTAGCCGAGTGATCAGTGTCACCCTGCCTTATCCTCCGTGTAAGAAATCATGACATTCGAGTCTGACTGACAGAACTCGACATTCGGTCCAACAGGGGACATGTCACAATTCGTATATTAGGGTGTTCAGGAGCCCTGACCCGACTTAGTGTGGTGTCAAGCTAGTGATTCTCGGGAGAATACGCCCGCCTCCAAGTCAAGGTCATCCAAGTGGTGTTCGTCATGACGACGAACGATCCAGAGATGTGCCACTGAGACCCGACTGAAGAGGTAACTCTTGATGCCCGATCCGACTAAAAGTCAGACCGACTATTGACCCCAGGAGACACATCAAGAGCTGTGTTATAACCCGGGAAGCGCCCAGTCCTCAGAGACGGACAACTAGCATAAGGCCCGACTGGGGCGCACTATTTTTCTTGACTAGGTTTGATTCGAGTGGCACCTATACCCGAGTAGTGACGTGTACAGCTTGCGGCCCACGGGGGGCATGCTCTCTGGAACCTAAGTCCGGGCCCGAATCTTGAAGCGATGATTTGGGCTTCATTTTATGCCGCCCAGCACGGAAACTGAAACGTCGCCCACTTCCTTTTAAATAGAACACGCTGGGGCATTTCAACGGTTACGCTTGTACTGTGCGCATCAGTTTGTTCATCTCCCCACAGCACTCCCGCTAGGGTTTATTGCTTCCGCCGCAGTAGAGCAACCCTAGCGCCGCCGCCGCCGCCAGTCTCCAGATCCAACCTTGTCGTCCCCATCCCCCACCATTCTTAAATGGTAGGTGTCGATGGTTTGTGTCGGCAATATATTTTATAGGGCTATGCGAACGATCACAACTACGATGGTAGCACAAAGAGCCGAATTTATACAGGTTCGGGCCCTCGGGGTGAGGTAATATCCTACTCCTGTGCTCGTGGATTGTATTATGGTGGATCTCAAGGATGCCGATGATTGTAGGACTAGATGTGGAATCAGATGTCGAACTAGGGGCCCCTGACCCCCTTTATATAGTGCAAAGGGGCCGGGTTACAGATAGAATCCCTAATCCGTATATGGAAGGTACAGATATAACCGATTTGGTTGCGCATATATCTATGTATTCGAGTAAGAGACGAGTTCGTTTCCTTGTAGAACATGTTGAGCCGCGCCAGCCTCCAAGCCTGCCTTCTGGTAGGTCTAATTTACTCGGCCCAAGGAGGTGGTACGCCCAGTAGTATATCTCCAGATACCCGGGGCCCATGTTATCCACAGTAGCCCCCGAGTGCTTCAGGACTGGGTTGTCTTGATTCGGGGTTCAGCTTGTAGCCCTTCAAATGTTACCCGAGTGACGTCACTCTTCGTCTGGCTGAGGACGTCCTGCTTGTCTGGAAACCTGCTGATCAAACAACACAGTTGCAAAGGACTCGAGAAAATCTCAAGTCTTTAAAAGATGTCTGGTACCCAGCCCGACTAGTCGATATGCTGGCTATTGGCTCCACGGAGAGGCATACCAAAAAGATGGATGTTACCGAGTGATCAGAGTCACCCAGCGTTATCCTCCCTGTTGCAAATTATGACATTCGAGTCTGACTGGTCAGAGCCCGACATTCGGTCCAACAGGAGACATGTCACAACTCACGTAGGGTGTTCAGGGGCCCTAGTGCGAAATCAAGCTAGTGATTCCCCAGAGGAATACGCCCGTCTCCAGGTTGAGGTCCTCCTAGTGGTGTTTGTCTTAGCAACAAACGATCCGAAGATGTGCCACTGAGACCCAACTAAAGAGGTAACCCTAGGGGGTACACCAAGAGCTGCATTAAAATTTGCCCAGATGGTGCTTGTCTTGTTGACAAACGATCTGGAGATGTGCCACCGGGACAATTGAAAAGAACTTTCGTTGTTCGATCTGGCTAAAAGCCAAACCGACTACTGTCCCCAGAGGGCACATCAAAAGCCAAGTTATGATTTGGGGAGCGCCCAGTCCTCAGATTGAAGACCGGCATAGGGCCCAACAGGGGGCACGCTCTCTTCCCGACTAAGTTGACCCGAGTGACACCTGTACCCGAATAAAGTCGTGTACAGCTTGCGGCCCTCGTGGGGCATGGTCTCAGGAACTTAAGTCCGGGCCCAAGTCCTGAAACAATGATTCTAGGGCTTCATTCCTTCCCGCCTTGCGTAAAAACGAAACGTCGCCCATTTTTCTTTAAATGAAGCACGCCGGGGAATTTGAACCGGTACGCTTATACTGTGCGCTCGAACCATTCGTTCCCCCGAAATACTTCTGTTAGGGTTTTTGCGCTTCCACCGCCACCAAGCAACCCTAACGCCACCGCCGTCGCCGAACTCCAGATCCACCGCATTCCAATGGCGGGGGATTGGGCAACCTCCAACACCACCGATGAGCGACTGCGGGCCCTGGTTGATGCCGGCGTTCTTCCAACACCAGAGCTCATCGACTGGCGCGTCGCCGCGGGTGAGTCCTCCCCCACTCCTCACCAAGAGGAGATCGTCGTTTTCGAATCCTTCTTCTCCCGCGGGTTTGGACTCCCCGCTTCCTCCTTTCTTCGTGGTTTACTCAACCATTCTGGGATTGAGCTCTTTCATCTGAATCCCAACTCCATCCTTCAATTTTCAATTTTTGTTCATCTCTGCAAGGCCTTTCTGGGGATCGCTCCCCACTTCGCCCTTTTCCGCCATCTCTTCTTCTTGAAAGCCTACCCCACCGACAACGCCCCCAAGGCCGTTGGCAGGGCCGGATTTCAACTCCGGAGCGGCGTCAAGAAGGAGTATTTCGCCTTGCCGCTCCGGACCTCTTTGAAGGGGTGGAACCAGCAGTGGTTCTATTGCTCCAATCCTCCCCCTAGTCTTCCTTGTTTTGACGGGAGAAAGCCCCGAGCTTCCCTGTCTTGGAATTCTTCCCCTTCTTCTGAGATGGATCAGGTCACCGAGTTTCTCGGCCTGATCCAACGCCTTAAAGAGGAGGGGCTGACCGGCGTTGCAATTGCTATCTCCTTCACGAAGCGCCGTATCCAGCCTCTCAAGGAGAGGGTCCGGCTCAGGTTTGAGTACACCGGGCCATCCGATTCAACTCGAGAAACAGATGTCCTGATCTCCAACTCGGACGCCGCCGACCGACTTTCCGAGTTTTTCTCCATAGGGACTCCCCTCTCCAATCAGGGATGTCCCCGAAGCTTCTCCTTCAGCAACCCGCGCGGCAGAGGTAAGGATTGAGTATCTTTTGTTTCATATACCAAATGACTCTGCTCCAATGCTAACTCGAGAGAGCTGCATTCCTGTGCAGGATCGCCGGGCCTTCGTGTCCCTTGCCCCGACACCCGAGGCCCACAAAGGAGAGAAGCGCTCAAGTGAGGAGCCTGAAGAGGCTCCATCATCGAAGAAAGGCAAGGGTCCCGCCTCCGCGGAAGGGGACGCCCCACCGCCTGTGGGGCGCGTCCAGCGAAGCTCGGGGCCGAAGGTCGGCGAGACACCCAAGGAGGGAGCGAGTCAGCCGACACCTGCCCGCGAGCATAGTCGGGCGACTCGTCCTCCGAGGGCGGGAAGCGATGCATCCCCGAGGAGGGGACAAGCCCCCGCCCCACAGACCGGGCTGAGTGGCCCGCCCAACGCCTCCTCAAGCGGAACATCCGCTCAAAGGGACCCTGGTATCAAGGTTAAGACCTCCATCTGGTAAGCATAGCTCCGCCACCGTTTAGTAGTCTTTCTTATGTTCTCGTCAACTGAAGCACTCCTCTCTTCCAGGAAACCATCGACGGAGGTTCCGTCGGATCGCCCAACCAGGCCAGCATCAAAATCCGCTGAGCCGAGTCGGGCAGGTCCTCCAACAGCCGACACAGTCACCCCGCCGGCAGAGCCGGCTGGTGCCGCATCGGGTGCCAAGGTTGGGGGAGGAGCCACCGCCGCAGCCCCGTGCTCGAAGCCGTCCGTCGCAGGCGACGATGAGGCCGAGCTGGAGGTGCAAGAAATCCCTCGCCAGCCCCCACCTCCCCTAGAAGAGGCCGAGCCCAAGCTCTCGGCGGGCTGGAGGAACAAGGCCGGGAACTGGGCCCTTGTCGATGACGAGGCCGAGGATGAAACCAGGAAGGCCTTCTTTAAGCATGCCGCTGAATGCGGCAGAATGGCCAGGGTAAGCCTTCCCAATTATCAGAGTGGATTTTCCTCACGTAGAGGTAGGACAATGAATATTCTTCCTCTTTTGCAGGAACTTGGTGTCTTCTCCGAGAGGAAGACCAAGTTCCTCAGCTACTTCCTCCCCCAAATAGAACGGATTAAGTCCGTGGAGGGAGAAGTAGTTGAGGCCCGAAACGAGGCGGCCAAACAGCGTCGAGAGCTGCAGGACCGGATCAAAGAGTTGCAAGACGAGAAGTTCGACCTTGCAGGCTCCATTCGGTGTAAGTACCCCAACCTAAGTTAGGATTTTTTCACCTTGCGCGTGATCAAATGACATCATGCTCCGCACCATGTGCAGCGCGCGACGCCACCATCGCTAACCTTCAGGCTGAACTGGCGAAGTCCCAGGACCAGAGGCTGGCCCTGGAGAAAGCGGAGACGAAAGCCGTCGCCGAGCTGGAGTGTAAGCCCCCAAACCTGACCGACTCCGAACCTCCGGTGCTTACACAATTATATAACTGTGTGTTCTCTGTTTTTGACAGAGCATAAGAAGAAGACGCTAGCGCAGTATGACATTCTGTGAAAGAACGTCGAAACTACGCAAGCGCGATATAATGCACTCCTGGCGGCCGTGGAGCCCACTCGACGACGGCTCTATGCTGGCGACGCCGAGCCAAGCTCCCGGGCCGAGCTGATCCAAAGGTGGACCAAAGCCCCCAAGCAGCTGAAGGTTCGGCTCAAGGAAGTTGGCCTGATGAGCGCCAGCTAGGCACTGGGCATCATCAAGTCGCACTACCCCCGAGTTGAGCTTGACGCTGTCAAGGATGGCTTCGCCTGCATCAAGGATGAGGCGCTAGCCCTGATCAAGGAGGTGAAGCCGACCGCCAAGTCCCTTGTAGATAATTTAGAGCTAGATCCCCTGTAAATGTAGGAATTCGTTGTAAATTATCTATGTAAATGACTTTCTTTTCGATATATGTTAGTCGTCTTCTCTTTTATCTAAGTTATGCCTTTCTGCCCGAGTAAGTTAAGTTTCTTTTACTGAGCACTATGCCCAGCGTATCAAGTTCCTTAGCGTTAGGAGCCGGCACGAAGCACTATCTCCAAAAAACGCAATTGGGAAGTGTGAATATTGCCAGGAGACAAGAGTTTCGCTACTCAGAACGATTAACAGTTAGGCCCAACATGAACTTGAAAAAGAGAAAAATCGACTAGGTATCGATTAGGGGCAGGGACTACACCTAATTAGGTGTGGCCCCCGACTTACTGGCTAGTCAGGATCCGACAAGGGAGCAAGTCAGGTGGAATTCTAGATAAAAAGGATTAGGTGCGCGATTGCGCACCTAATTAGGTGTAGCCCCTGACTTACTACTTAATTGAGATACAAATAAGTAGCAAGTTAGAAACTGAATTGCGTAAGCGCAAAAGATAATGTGAGCGAAAACTTATCTTTATTTAATTGTAGATGTGTTACAATAGTCGTCAGGAATGGAACCGACGCGATTGCTTAATGTTCCATGAGTTGTTCAGGAGGGTGCCGCTTTCAGGCTTCAGTAGGCGAGCCCCCGGGCGTATCGTTGAGTCACGTGAGGACGTCCTGATATGCTTGGAGAAGAACGACGAGCACCTTCTCTTATTTTGGGTCAAGCTTTGTTTTGATCTGAGTTGTCTTGCCTGAATCGGACGGGTCGGACGAAATACGCTTGACATCTTCATCAGGCTTGATGACTGATTTAGATAGCTTCATGTTCGGTAGATCGCCCTCGTCGTGAAGAGCGGTGGCCGCCTGCCGGATCTTGTCCAACTCGGCGACCGCTTCGACTGACTGGGCGAAGTCACAGTTTTCCTTATCGAGGAGATGGGAAAACTTGACGTCTCCACGGATCGTGATTATGCCCCGCGGACCTGGTATCTTCATAACCAGATAGGCGTAGTGTGGGACGGCCATGAATTTGGCCAGACCCGGCCTTCCCAAGAATGCGTGGTACGCAGTCTCAAAATCAGCCACCTCAAAGCTGAGGTTTTCCGCCCGGTAGTTGTCGCGAGTGCCAAAAGTGACCGGGAGAGTGATTTTCCCGATCGACACCGATGATGTTCCCGGAATTATGCCATGAAACGACGCGTCTGTCTTCTGGAGCGCCGTCCTTGGCATCTGCATCTCGCCTAGAGTCTTGGTGAAAAGGATATTTAATCCACTCCCGCCGTCGACCAGGACCTTTCGCAGTTAAATGCCCTGTACCACAGGATCCAGGATGAGTGGATATCTTCCCGGGCAAGGGACGTGGTCCGGGTGATCTGAGCGATCGAATATGATCGGGACTTCAGACCACCGAAGGTACTCGGGGGTCACCGGAACAGCTGCATCGACTTCCTGAAGAGTAAGCTTTTGCTTACGCTTGGATTCATATGCATCCGATCCCCCGAATATGTAGTTGAGCTCACGCTCGGTTTCTTGGTACGCGTCACGCTGAAGAGGGTCACGCTTGTCATCTTGTTTAGCGTCCTTCGGAGCATCGTTGTTGTGCTCTTCAGCGAACTTCTTCAAGATGTTGCAGTTTTTGGCCGCATGCTTTCCATTTGGATGGAAAGGACACGGCGCCTCCATGACTTTGTTGTAGTCGGTGGGCCGAGGCGGCCTCTGCCGACCCTGATCCACGACCGTTACCAGCTCTTCACCATTACGCTTTTTGTCCTTCTTGGAGAAGGACTCGGGCTTGTCCTTTTTGCCTTCGTGCTCGCTTGGGTGGTCCTCCTGCCGCTCAACGAGAGCATCCGAGGCGGTAGCATATCGATCTGCCACGGCAAACATCTCCTTGACGGTAGTCGGGGGTTTCCGGGACATCTTCTTGATTAGATCTCCCGGATTGTGTTCTTCTTCTTGGTAAAATGCAGAATGAAATCCCTTAACGACTCATCTTTTTTCTGATGAATCTGATAAAGGTCCCACTAGGTTCCAGGCTTCTCGTAGGTACCCTAGAAGTTGGTGACAAATTGGTCGCAAAGCTCTCCCCAGGAATTCATCGAGTTCTCCGGAAGGCCTGCAAGACAATTCTGAGCCAGAGGGGTTAACATGACGGGCAAATAGTTTGGCATCACGTCGTGCCCTCCACCCGCTGCCTTGATTGCCAAAGAGTAGATCTGCAACCAAGCCTCGGGGTCCCGCTCTCCGTCAAATTTCACAATCCCCTTGGGGTTGAACCCTTCGGGCCAGTTTACCTCAGGGAGTCGTGGAGTGAATGCCTTGATCCCATCAATCAATCCTTCCCCGGGGGAGGAGATTGGCGGGGGAGATTCCGACACGGTGGAGTACGGCGTTGATCCTCGTCTCGCTCCCTTCGCCGGGCTTCGATGTCAAGGGGAAGGTCGTGACTTGTACTTCGGTGGGCGTCTTGCCCGCGGCTTCGCGTGCGCTGACATCGCCGAGTGCTACTCGTGGCAGTCTGGCTCCTAGCCGAGTTGGCCTGCTGATCCCGAGTACCTTGGACAGCCGCTGCCATCAACATGGCTTTGATTTGTTCTATGATCGGCGTAGCGGGGCTGTTCTCTCCAAGCAGAGGACCAACATTGTCCAGGAGGGTCTTACACGCGAAGATGTTTTGCTGTGGCGTACAAAAGACCGAATGATCTCCCATACGGACTTGAAGCAATTCCTCCTGGACTTCCGGTGCACGGCCATGTAATTGGTCGCGCAAGTCTTCTCCACCTCCGTGGTTTTGTTCGGCTCCTGCCTCCCCCATGGGGCGCCGAGCCGATCTGGAGGCTTGTCCATCCAGCACGTAGACGCCGCGGAAGTCGGGGAACCCATTGACGCTCTCTTTCGACTCGGATTCCGAGAAGGAGAGGCTCAATCGATCCCGATTCATTGGCTCGTCGATGGGAGTGATTATAACTCCCACCTCTCGTGCAGGATCTCTTGTCGGAAGAAAGTCCGACTGAGGTTCGGCAAAGCTGATCTACTGGAACCTTGCAGCCGAATTGACCAATCTGAGTGGTATGTCCACTCGGGAAGTTGATCCGGTTTGAGCTGTCTCTGACCCAGGACTCAGAAAACTCGTTCCAGTATGTACTTGCTGTGCTCCGCCCCTTAGCCCAGATTGGAAAAGCTGGCATGTTATCCGATGGAAAATAGCGGCCGAGTTTCCTAACCCGAACGGGACGTACCACAGATGTGGAAGTGTGATCCCCGACTGGATCTGAGTGCGATCCAGATCGGGAACGAAGTCACCTCTAGGCACTTTGCCAGCCAGAGGAGCTGGTAAAGCGAGAGGCAGTAGATCCCGACCGAAACCGAAGGGGAGTCCCCCGGTAGGCCAATCGGAATTGTCACCATCAGATTAGATCTCTTCCGGATCGGAACCCAGAGGAGAGATCCCGAAGTGACGCGGCTCGGTCGGAATCGCGTACCATCTACCCTGGTAATGCATAGACCGAACGAAGTTCGGCTCACACAACCAAAGTTCCCCGATGTCACCGGCGATGAAGCCGAGATCTCCGAAGATGAAGCCTTGGCCGGGGGCGTAGGTGAAGACGAATCCACCAATGGAAGCCATCGGAGTTGATGTAGTTGATCGTGACGCTAGCCCCTACCTGGCGCCAACTATCGACAGTTTGTGTCGGTAATATATTTTATAGGGCTATGCGAATGATCACAACTACGATGGTAGCACAAGGAGCCGAATTTATACAGGTTCGGGCCCTCGGGGCGAGGTAATACCCTACTCCTGTGCTCGTGGATTGTATTATGGTGGATCTCAAGGATGCCGATGATTGTAGGACTAGATGTGGAATCAGGTGTCGAACTAGGGGCCCCTGACCCCCTTTATATAGTGCAAGGGGCCGGGTTACAGATAAAATCACTAATTCGTATATTCAAGATACAGATATAACCGATTTGGTTACGTCTATATCTATGTATTCGAGTAAGAGACGAGTTTGTTTCCTTGTAGAACATGTCGGGCTGTGCCAGCCTCCAAGCCCGTCTTCTGCAAGGTCCAATTTAGTCTGCCCAAGGAGGTGGTACGCCCAGTAGTATATCTCCAGATACCCGGGGCCCATGTTATCCACAGCAGGAGACTGGGCAACCTCCGTCACCACCGAGGAGCGATTGCATGCCTTGGTCGATGTCAGTGTTCTTCCAGCACAGGAACACATCGGCTGGCGCGTTGCCGCAGGTGAGTCTTCCCCTACTCCTCGTCAAGAGCAAGTAGTTGTTTTCGAGTCCTTCTCTCGCGGGTTCGGACTCCCCGCTTCTTCTTTCCTTTGTGGTTTGCTCCACTACTATAACATCGAGCTCTTCCATTTCAATCCGAACTTGATTCTTCAAATCTCCCTTTTTGTTCAACTCTGCGAAGCTTTTCTAGGGATTACTCCCCACTTCAACCTCTTTCGCCAGCTTTTCCACTTGAAGGCATTCCCCAGCGATAATGCCCCTAAGGCAGTCGACAGGGCTGGACCCCAACTCCGAGGCGGCCTGAAAAAGGAATACTTCTCTTTGCCACTCTGAACCTCCCTAAAGGGATGGCACCAGTAGTGGTTTTCTTGCTCCAATCCTCTCCCCAGTCTTCCTTCCTTTGACGGGAGAAAGCCTCGGGCTTCCTCATTTTGGACTTCTCCTCCCCCTTCCTCTGAGATGGATCAGGTCACTGAGTTACTCGGTCTAATCCGAAATCTGAAAGAAGAGGGGTTGACTGGCGTGGCCATCGCCATTAGCTTCACGATGCGCCGCGTCCAGCCCCTCAAGGAAAGGGTCAGGCTTGGGTTCGAATACTCCGGGCTGACTGATCCGACTAGGGAGGTGGCCACCCAGATCTCCCATCCGTATGCCGCCGACCGAGTCGTAGAGTTCTTCACTACAGGGACATCCATTACGAGCCATGGGTGTCCCAGAAGCTTCTTCCTCACCATTCTGCCTCCGGAGGTAAGGGCCGAGTAACCTTTATGTTTATTTTGAACCCGCCGAGTAGCTTTGTTGTCGTTGTACTAACTCAGGACGGTTGTATTTCTGCGTAGGGTCGCCAGGCCTTCGTGTCCCTCGTCCCGACGCCTGAGGCCCCCGTCAACAAGGGCGAGAAGCGTCCGAGGGAGGAGTCCGAAGAGGCTCCCGCGGCGAAGAAGGGCAAGGGCCCGGTCTCCTCCGAGGAGGAAGACGTCCTGCTGCCCGAAGGGCGCATCCGACAGGGCTCGGGTCCCTCGATCCATGAAGCCCCAACGAAGGAGCGAGCCAGCCCACACCGGCCCGAAGGCCAAGCAGTCAGACGCCTCGTCCTCCAAGGGCAGGACAAAGGGCCTCGCTCGCACTCGGCGCCTAAGCCTGCAGCGCCCCAGTCCAGGCCGAGTGCCCTCCCGACGCCTCTTCGAACGGGTCTTCCGCTCAGCGGGGCGCCGGGATAAAGATCAAGACTTCCAATCGGTGAGTAAAATTTTGTCACCTCTTGTCAATCTTCGATATGTATTTTATATGCTGAAGCGTTCCTTCTCTCAGGAAACTGTCGGAGGAAATTCCGACGGACCGCCCGGCTGAACCGACACTCAAGCCTAAAGTGGCTGCTGCTGAGCCCAATCGGGAGGCTCCTCCTCCCACTCCTTCTCTTCCCTCTCCAGCGGCCGATGAAGAACTTCTGCCGCCCAAGCCAACCGAAGCCGAGCCGGCGGCCGAAGTACGGGGAGATGATGTTGCCGCCCCCTCGAGCCTGAAGCCGACTAGCAGGGACGGTGAGGAAGCCGAGCCGGTGGTGGAAGAGATTCCACGCCGGCCTCCATCTCGCCCGGAGGAGGCCGAGCCCAAGTTCTCGGCAGCATGGAAAAGCGAGGCTGGGGACTGGGCTCTGCTCGACGGCGAAGCAGAGGAAAAGGCCAGGGTGGCCCTATATGAACACGCCGCAACATGCGGCAAGTTGATCAGGGAAAGTCTCTCGACCAACCGAGTGAACCTTGTCAATTTGAAGTAGAGTAGCGTCATTGTTTATTCCCTTTGCAGGAACTTGGCGATTTCTCCGAGAGGAAGACCAAGTTCCTTAACTATTTCCTCCCCAAGATAGAACGGATCAAAGCCGTGGAGGGGGAGATAGTTGAGACCAAGATCTAGGCGTCTAAGCAGCGTTCGGAGCTGCAGGCCGAGATCATGGAGCTGCAGGACGAGAAGTTCAACATTGCGGGCTCTCTTTGATGTAAGTGTCCCAACCTAAGTTGGAATGTTAAGTTTTATATGCATCTGAGTGACATCACACTCCGCATATCGTGTAGCTCGTGACGCCACTATTGCTAGCCTGCGGGAGGAGCTGGCCAAGTCCAAGGACTCTGAGGCCGCCGCCCAAGTAGAGCTGAAGAGGTCCTAGGACCAGAAGTTGGCCCTGGAGGAGTCAGAGGCCCGAGCCGTCGCTGAGCTAGAGGGTAAGTCCCTTTACCCAACCGACTTCGAATCTCCAACATTGTGCAGTTGCATGACCGCGTTTGTCTCTGCTGACAGAGTATAAGAAGAAGACGCAGGCGCAGTATGACGTTTTGAACTAAAACGTCAAAGCCGCGCAAGCGCAGTACGAAGAGATCCTGGTGGCCGTGGAGCCCACTCGGCGACGGTTCTATGTTGGTGACGCCGAGCCAGGCAACCGGGCTGAGCTGATCCAGAAGTGGACCGAAGCCCCCGAGACGCTTAAGGCCCGACTTAAGGAAGTCGGCTTGATGAGCACCAGCCAAGCGCTGGGAATCGTCAAGTCGCTGTATCCCCAAGTCGAGCTCAAGGCTGTCAAGGAAGGCTTCACCGCACCGAGGAGAAGGCGCTAGCCCTGCTTGAAGAGGTGCAGCCCGCGGCCGAGTCGCTTGTAGATAATCTAGACTTAGATTCCCTGTAAATACATGAACCTCTTGTAAATTATCAGTTCACTGTATGTAAACAGTTCTTTCAATGTAATATAAGCGATGTTATCTTTCTATGATTGACTCTATATTTTGCCTGAGTAGATTAGGTCCTTTTACTAAGCACTCTGCCGAGCGTATCAAGTTCCTTAGCGTTAAGAGTTGGCGCGGAGCTCTGTCTCCAAGAACGCAGTTAGGAAGTATGAGTGTTGCATGGAGACAAGAGTTTCGTTACTCGGATCAAGTAATACTTAGGCTCAACAAGAAGTCAAAAAGAAAGATATCAATTAGGTGCAGACTGCACCTAATTAGGTGTAGCCCCCGACTTACTGGCTAGTCGGAATCCGACTAGGGAGCAAGTCAAATCAATCTCAGTGAAAGAGAAGAAGGGGGTGCACGATTGCGCACCTAATTAGGTGTAGCCCCGACTTACTATGTAATTGGAACACAAATAAGTAGTAAGTCAGAAACTGAATTGCACAAGCATAATGATAATGTAAACGAAAACTTATCTTTATTAAATTATGAATGTGTATACAACGGCCGTCAGGTATAGAACCGACGTAATTGCTCGATGTTCCACGAGTTGTCTATGATTGTGCCGTCTTCTCGCCTCAGTCGGTAAGCCCCCGGGCGTGCCACCGAGTCAAAAATGTACAGACCTTCCCAACGTGGGAGAGTTTATGGCCACTCGACTGATTGATCTGAAGGACCAAATCTTCAACCCAGAAGGCCCGATCCCTCACATTGCGACTGTGGTAACGACGTAGCCCTTGGAGGTACTTTGTCGACCGAATGGTCGCAGCATCCCGAGCTTCCCCCAGTCGGTCGAGTTCGTCAACCCGACTGGTCTCTGACTCATCCTCATTGAACTTTTGAACTCGGGGAGACCCGAATTGTAGCTCCGTTGGGAGGACCGCCTTAGAACCGTATACAAGGAAGAAAGGTGACTACCCCATTGCCTGACTGGGACTTGTGCGAAGCCCCAAGAGCACGGCAGGCAATTCCTTCATCCATCTTGCAACATATGGCTTGAGGCGATCGAAGATGCGCGCCTTGACACCTTGTAGAAGCATGCCATTTGCGTGCTCGAATTGCCTATTGATCCGTGGATGTGCCACCGGAGAAAAGCAATTCTTTATGCCCACATCTTCGCACCAGCTTTGAAACTCGTCAGTCCTGAATTGAGAGCCGTTGTCCGTAATAATCCGAAAGGGTACACCAAACCGACCGACGATCTCCTGGAAGAACTCGGTGGCCTTGGCTGCCGTAATCTTGGTCACAGGCTTGGCTACAATCCATTTGGTGAACTTGTCAATGGTAACGAAGATATGTTCAAAACCACCTAGGGCCTTCTTAAGGGGTCCGACTGTGTCGAGCTCCCAGACGGCAAACGGCCAGGTGATGGGGATTGTATGAAGTTCCTGAGTTGGCACATGAATCTGCCGAGCAAAGAACTGACATCCTTCGCATTTCCGGACGATGTCCTTCGCGTCCGAGACAGCAGTCGGCTAGTAGAATCCTTGACGAAAGGATTTGCCGACCAATGTGGCTAAAGCAGCATGATGACCGCATATACCCGAGTGAATTTCACGCAACAGGGCGCATCCTTCCGACTCGGATACGCACTTTTGAAGTATGCCAAAGATGCTTCGACGGTATAGGATTCCTCCAAGTACCACGTATGCATGACTCCGATGTTCAATTTGTTCAGCAGCCCCTAATCATCGGGAAGCTTTTCTTTTTGCAAATACTCCAAATATGGTTGCATCCAATCTGAGTCGAGGGCTAGCACTTCTGACTCGGGTAGTGGATTATCTTGTTGGGGTAGTTGCTCCTGCGGTGTGATGGAGGGGGCGTGAAGCTCTTGCACAAAGATCCCAGCCGGGCCTGCTGCCCGAATAGAACACATATTTGATAGCTTTAATTTTTTCCGTGTTGGCTCAATCCCACGGTGAGACACCACTAAACCGAGTAGCTTTCCCGAAGGGACCTCGAAGACACACTTCTCCGGGTTCAGCTTCATGTTGTATACTGACAGGCTCTCGAATGTCTCCGATAGGTCGGTGACCAAGTCGGAGGATACCTGAGATTTGACGGCAACATCATCGACGTATGCCTCCACGTTTCGCCCGAGCTGGTTGTGGAAACATCGCTGAATGCAATGCTGCTATGTTGCTCTAGCATTCTTCAATCCGAAGGGCATAGTGACGTAGCAGAAAGCCCTAAACGGAGTGATGAACGAAGTCTTGATGCAGTCTTCTTCCTTCAAGCTAATCTGGTGATAGCCCGAGCAGGCATCCAGAAAGCTCAAAAGCTCGCAACCAGCAGTGGAATCAACCACCTGGTCGATGCGAGGTAGTCCGAATGGATCCTTGGGGCATGCTTTATTTAAGTCGGTATAGTCGACACACATACGCCAAGTACCATTCTTCTTCTACACAAGTACCGGATTCGCCAGCCAGTCGGGGTGGAGCACCTCCCTTATGAAACCTGCGGCTAAAACTTTGGTAATCTCCGCCTTGATGGCTTCCTACCGATCCTGCGCAAACCGACGCAGCCGTTGCTTGACCGGCTTGGCTTTGTCGTTTACATTCAAGGAGTGCTCGATCACCTCCCTCGGGACACCCGGCATATCAGATGGTTTCCAATCAAAGATGCCCCGATTTGATTGCATGAAGGTGACGAGCGCCTCTTCCTATTTCGAATCGAGCCCTGTCCCGATCAGAGCAGTTTTGGTTGAGTCGGACATCTTCATTAGGCTTGATGCCCGACTTAGATTGCTTCTTGTTTGGCACGTCGCCCTCGTCGTGGAGAATGACAGCCACCTGCTAGATCTTGTCCAACTCGGCAGCCGCCTCAACGACTGGGATAAGTCACAATTTTCCTTATTGAGGAGATAGGAAAACTTGACATCTCCGCGGACCGTGATTACGCCTTGCAGGCCTGACATCTTCATGGCCAGGTAAGTGTAGTGTGGGACGGCCATGAATTTGGCCAAGCCCAGCCTTCCCAAGATTGCGTGGTACGCAGTCTCGAAATCGGCCACCTCGAAAATGAGGTTTTCTGTCCGGTAATTGTCCCGAGTGCCAAAAGTGACCGGAAGAGAGATTCTCCCAATCGGCACAGAGGAGGTTCCCGGAATTATGCCGTGAAACGGTGCATCAGTCTTCTGAAGCGCCGACCTTGGAATCTGCCACTCGTCAAACGTCTTGGCGAAAAGGATGTTCAACCCATTCCCGCCGTCAATCAAGACTTTGCGCAGTCGGATGCCCTGTACCACCGGATCCAGGATGAGTGGATATCTTCCTGGACACGGGATGTGAACGGGATGATCCGAGCGATCAAATTTGATCGGGACTTCAGACCATCGAAGGTATTCGGGGGGTCTCCGGAACAGCTGCATTGACTTCCCGAGTAGTAAGCTTTTGCTTACGTTTGGACTCGTATGCATCCGATCCCCATATATGTAGTTGAGCTCGTGCTCAGTCTCTTGGTAAGCGTCACCCTGTGGAGGATCACGCTTATCATCTTGGTTGGCGTCCTTTGGAGTGTCCTTGTTATGCTCCTGGGCGAACCTTTTCAGGACTTTCCAGTTCTTGGCCGCATGCTTTCCATTCGGATGGAAAGGACACAGCGCCTCCATTACTTTATTGTAATCATGATATCGAGGCGGCTTCTGCCGACCTTGATCCGCGGCTGCCACCAATTCCTCACCCTTCCGCTTCTTGTCCTTCCTAGAAGATGACTCGGGCTTGTCTTTCTTGCTTTCATTCTTACTCGGGTGATCCTCCTGGCGCTCGGCGAGAGCATCAGAGGCGGTGGCATACCGGTCCGCCAGAGCGAACATCTCTTTGACGGTAGTCAGGGGTTTCTGAGACATCTTCTTGATTAAGTCGGGGTCACTCACTTTTGGAAAGCTGCGACGACGACCGCTTCAGAAATCTCTTGGATTTTGTTTTTCTTCTTTATGAAACACCGAATGAAATTCCTTAACGACTCATCTTTTACTTTGATGAATCTGATAAAGGTCCCACTGGGTCCCAGGCTTCTCGTAAGTGCCCTGGAAATTGGCGACGAATTGGTCGCAAAGCTCTCCCAAGGAACCGATTGAATTCTCCGAAAGGCCTGCAAGCCAACCCTGAGCTGGGGGAGTCAACATGACGGGCAGATAATTTGCCATCACATCGTAACCCCACCCGCGGCTTTGATTGCTAGAGAGTAAATCTGCAACCAAGCTTCTAGGTCTCGCTCCCTGTCAAATTTCACTATTCCCTTGGGGTTAAACCCTTCAGGCCAGTGGACCTGACGAAGTCGGGGTGTGAATGCTTTGATCCCATCAATCATTCTGTCCCCAGGGGGAGGAGACTGATGGAGGAGTATTTGGCGCGACGGAGTGCGGCACCGGTCTTCTCGGTGACGCCTCCCGTCTTGTTCTCGCTCCCTCCGCTGAGTTTCGATGTTGAGGCGAAGGTCGTGATTCGAGTTTTGGGAGCGTCTTGCCCATGAAGTCGATGTCGTCCGATCGCGCCGAGAGTGTTGCTCGTGGCGTCGACTTTTGGCCGAAGTCGGCTGTTTTCTCAGCGTACTCTGACGGCCGCTTGCCGTCACCATGGCTTTAATCTGTTCCATGATTGGTGTCGCAGGACTGTTTTCCCCGAGTAATGGACCAACATTCTGTTGTGGTGTACGAAAGACCAAGTGATCTCCCATACGGACTTGGAGTAGTTCCTCCTGAACATCACGCGCACGACCGCCCAATTTATCGCATATATCTTCCTCATCCTCGCGGGTCCGCTCGGCTCCTGCTTCATTTACTCAGCACATGGCTGACCTGGAAGACTGTCCATCCACCATGTAGATGCCGCGAAAGTCAGGGAACCCGTTGACGCTTTCCTCTGACTCGGAATCCATGTAAGAGAGGCTTAACTGATCCGGTTTGTTGGCTCATCAACGGGGGTGATTATAACTCCCACTTCCCACGATGAATTGTTTGGCGAAAGGAAACCCGACTGAGTTTCGGTGAAACAGATCCGCTGAAAGCTACCGGCCGAATTGGTTAATCCGAATGGCATCCTGGCGTCCACTAGGGAAGTAGATCCAGTCAGAGTTATCCCCGAGCCGGAACTCAGGAAGCTCGTCCCAGTAGATGCTTGTTGGGCTCCAACCCTTAGCGCAGACTGAAAAAGACGGCGTGTTATCTCATGGAAAACAGTGGCCAAGTTTCTCCATCCGGACGGGGTGTTGCGCACTTGAAGAGTTGCGATTCCCAATTGGATCTAATCGCGATCCTGATCAGGAATAGCATCACCGATTGGTTCCTCGCCAGCGGATGAAGCTGGCAAGGCCAGAAGCTCATAATCCAGATTGAAACCGAAGGGGATCCCCGCGGTAGGCCAGTCGGAATCGCCGTCATCAGACTGAATCTCTTTCGGATCGAAATCTGAAGAAGATAGCCTGATGTGGTGTAGTTCGGCTGGAGTCGCGTACAGCCTTCCCCGGTCGCGTGTGGACCGAACGTTGTTCGGCTCACACAATCGAAGTTCCCCGAAGCCATCGGCGAGGAAGCCGAGATCTCCGAAGACGAAACCTTGGCCGGGGGCGTAGGTGAAGACGAATCCATTGATTGAAGCCATCGAAGTTGATGAAGCTGATCGTGACGCTAGCCCCTACCTGGCGTGCCAACTGTCGACGAATTATGTCGGCAATGTATTTTATAGGGCTATGCGAAAGATCACAACTCGATGGTAGCACAGAGGACAGGATTTATACAGGTTCGGGCCCTCTCGAGGAGGCAATACTCCACTCCTATGCTTGTGGCTTTGTATTATGGGGTGTCGATCTCGATGAACAAGGGATGACCACAATGACGATCCCGATGGAAGTCGTCAAAATCAAGAAGACGAAAATGTGTATCTCCGGTCTCTTAGGATCAAGGTGAAGATGTAGATGATGATGTGTTGTTCTAAGGACCCTGACCCCTTTTATATAGTGTAAGGGATAGGGTTACAGATTGGTTTCCTAGTCCGCATCTAGGAAACAAGGGATATGGCCGAGTCGGCTTCCCCTATCTCCATGTATTCGGGTAGAACTAGGATTCTATCTCTTGTGGAGCAAGTCGGGCCGCGCCGTCCTCCAAGCCCGCCTTCTGGAAGATCTGGCCCAAGGAGGTGGTACGTCTAATTGCCTTTCTCCAAATACCCAAGGCCCATGTTGTCCACACTTGTCTCAACCAAAATCCACACTTGCTGAACTTTGCATACAACTTGTGTTCTCGCAATTTTTCCAATACCAAACGAAGATGTTCGGCATGCTCTTCTTCACTATTTGAATATATGATGATATCATCAATAAGCACGACCACAAATTTATCCAGATACTCCATAAATACCTTATTCATCAAACTAATGAAATAAGCAGGCGTATTGGTCAGACCAAAAGACATCACTATGTAGTCATGTAAACCATAGCGAATAGTGAATGCAATATTCGGTATATCCTCCTTTTTGATCTTAATTTGGTGATAACCTGAACTCAAATCAATTTTTGAAAACACGTGGGCTCCTTTCAACTGATCAAACAAATCATTAATATGAGGCAATGGATACTTATTTTTAATTGTCACCTCACTTAATGACCGGTAGTTCACACACATTCGTAATGTGTTATCTTTTTTTTTTCATAAAAATAACTGGAGATCCCCACGGATATGAACTAGGTCTTATAAAACCTTTATCTTCCAACTCTTTAATTTGCTTCTTTACTTCAGCTAACTGATTAGCAGACATGCGGTATGGCCTCTGGGATATCGGCGCGTGCCTGGAGCTAATTCTATCACAAACTCCACATCACGATACGGCAGTAAACTGGGCAAATCTTCTAGGAATACATCTGGGTACTCACAAACAATAGGAACTGACTCCAACAGAGGGTTTTTAGGCTCTTTCCCATCACTTTTTAAACAATTGGTGGTGCTGGAATTTTCCGAAATTGGCATGTCTGACTTGAATTCAACTTTGATACCACTGTTGTTGACTAAATTTATTGCCTTCTTTGTACAATCTATTTGTCCTTTATGTTTTTCCAACCAATCCATACCCAGAATTACATCTAACCCTTGTGATTCAATGAGAATAAGGTTTGCAAGGAATTCCACCCCTTTGATGTTGATAGTTACTTTAGGACAAAATCTATCAGCAAACATAGTTTTTCCCGGGGATTGCACTACTGGAGGGGTTTTGCGTGAACATATTTTCCAATTATTTTGTTGCACTAAGTTGCCCAATATAAAAGAATGCGAAGCTCCAGAATCCAATAAAACTGTAGCAGGGACTAAGTTAACTAAAAACTTACGCAACACGACGTTGGGTGCATCCTGGGCTTCCTCGATGGTGACATGATTCACACGACCTCTACCGGCTGTCTGGGGTGTCCCCGGGGTCCTTGGGACTCCGCGTCCTTGTCCTAGGGCGGGTGCATGGCCTGGAGTACTACCTTGATTGCCTTGCTGTGGTGCTGAATTTTGCTGCTTCTGAGGAAAATCGGATGGCTGAAGTGTCAACTGGCGGTCTCGGTGGCTGTCCCGCGGTGTTGGGACGCTGCTGTGGTACACTAGAACAAGGCGCCTGAGCTAGAACTCTGGGAGCGTTTGTAACAGGCTAGCGAGGCTGAAACTGACTAGTGTGAGGCCTAGAACTGCTGGCTTGTTGCTGAGCCTTATACTTCCTTTTTATAGCCTCACTCAACTCACGTTGAGCTTCTTCCTAGATTAGAGCTTTGTCCACAATATTCTGAAAATTATCCATGTTGAGCACAAGAAGTGGTGCCTTAATTGTTGGATCCAACCCACACAGAAAATGGCGAGTCTTGGTGGTCTCCTTACTTCCTCTGGGGCATAGCGAGATAGCTGAATAAACTTGTTCAGGTACTCTTTAACATTCATATTCCCCTGACGAAGTTACTGAAATTCTTCCCCTTTTAACTCTAACTTGCCACGTGGAATGTGCGCAGATCGAAGAGCTCCTTCAAATTCATCCCAAGTGATAGCATGAGGATTGGGATGTGCAGCAAGGAAAGCCTCCCATCAAGTAGCGGCAACTCCGGTGAGCTGGTGTGCAGCAAACTTCACACTTTCCTGATCATCACAATCTATCAAATATAACTTACATTCCACATTTCTAATCCAGTCATCTGCAACCAAAGGATCAGCGGATCCAGCGTAGGTAGGAGGTCTTGTCCTCATGAACTCTCCAAACTTTGATTGTGGCGAAAGAGAAGGCTGCTGAATTACCACAGGCTGCAGATTTGCAATGTGCTGAGCAATTGTCTGCATGAACAGAGCCTGTATATTCATAAACTGCTGCCAATCTGGCTGCTACATCAGCTGAGGGGGTGGCATTGGACCTGCTGCTGCTAGGATAGGCTGCTGAGGCGGAGGCAGAGGCTGAGGCTGAGCTGCGGGTTGCTGCTCAATGGGTTGCTGCAGCTCCTTTGGTGGATTTTGCTGATCTCCCACCAGTGGTTGCTGTTCAATGGGTTGCAAGCAGTACTGGATCAATTGGAGCTTGGCCAAGACCACGACCTCGTCCACGACCTCTACCACATCTTTCACCACGACACAGACCTTGATCCATCTGCGGTTGAATACAATCGGGAAACGTAAGGCAGAGGAGATATGTGACAAAAATAATAAAGGCTGAAAATAATTTCAAATACTTAATTTATACAACAGGCTGCTTGTACACGACTGCTACTCAGTACGGGACAAGCTAACATCTAAAGGTCCACGAAACATGTCACACGCGTGCACGTAGATCACCCAGAAAAATTCAGCACACTACTAAAGTCCTATAGCGTAAACATGGAATTATTTTATTTTTTTATCTTTCGGAATAAAAATTGTCGCAACTGTAGGAACTGTACGGACACCGTACCGTACCGTGCCCCTTTTTTTTCCCTAAACCTAGCAAACAAACTATGAGAACAGTTGAACTATAAAGATGATTCAGCATGCTCCACACAAATTATTTTATTTTAAAAAAAACACGTTGGCTATTTAATACACTTAAACATAACTTACACCACCTAATCCCTAGTCTTGCATCATCAATGTATTATGTCCTTCCCACTTTTCCCTTGACGTCTTCAACTAAATGTTATAAGCTAAGTAGTATAGAAAAATTTCCTTCTATGCAACCATAGATATGTAGAGACGCTATGATCGGAGAGGACCCAACAATTGCTGCTAAGCAAATTCATGTAGAGTTTTTCTTCTTTGTAAAATAATCCTAACTATGATTCTCCAGACTAATTAGCGTTTCCTACATTCAGCATAACTCTGATACCAACTTTGTCCGGACCCAGTTTTACCAAACCGAACCCTTTGTGTTAACTGTATAAGTCCCAAGGATCTGTGTTTATACCCACAGTAAATAAAGATGAATTACCAGTACCACACCACATAACTAGATAAAATAATCAGAGTACAACAGCTCCACTTATGTCGTGTACCTCGGTATTTCTACGGGCTTGAGTGATCGAATACTAGTCCTAGAAGATCATAACTAGTATTGTACTCAAGGACGTTTTGGAATATCATCGCAGGCATTGAATTAACTAGAAAATTAACAGTTCATATGACACAAATAACATCCAGTTGACATAGACGTTCACATAGTCTTGCACAGGACATAATTCAAAACATAAGAACACAGTGGAAGATTTCAAGTGCGACGATACTCCGAGGTTGACCCGGAACGCATAGCTAATCACCTTGACCCTCCTGGTCACAACTGGCACCGACGTCGAGATCTTCTCTTGAACAAATAATCCGTGATCCATATAATGAGTACACGGCTACCCAGCAAGCAATCCTTAAGTATGAATGCAGAAACAAAAGATGGGTTTGGTTATTTTGCTAAAACAACACCTAACTATTTGTTTATTTATTTTTGATTCATTGAACACCCTTTTAACACATGAGCGTAGCCAAAGGGAGGCTAATCGGCTCAACACGACGAGCGTAGCCATAGAAACGGCTAACCAGCTCAAAAGAGAGGCACTCCTTGCCTACAGTACCATCAATTTAATTAATAAAAACACATTGGACTACCATGTGTCAAACTCCATAACTGCGGGCACAGCTACCATGATAGTTATAACTCTGCAGAGTGTGTACACATTCCCCACAAGCCCTGTCACATCCCAAAGAGAGAAACAGTATAAAGACCGTTCACTACTTTCACCTGCCCCAATACTATACCCTTTCTTACGGTTTCATACCCCACGCTACACTTCAACGGTGCCGACATCGCATCTCCTTCAGCGGACTGATAGCATACCGTATGAGATTAGCCCTCATTTAAGCCATTCGGAACCGGTGATCGCGAATCACATCTGTCTACTACGAGTACAGCGCAAACAGGTTTCCACGGTTAATAAGTTAGGGCCAGAAGGCACAAGTGCCTGTACGGTTCAGGTTCGGTATGGTAGTGACAAGTATACAGTCCTTATATGATAGAGGAGACTTGCACGTCTCAACCACAAGCCCAAAATCCGCCTCTTCTTGGTCTCCTCAGATCAAGACACACCACGTTGATTTTAGTTGATTAAGTTTACCAAAACAGTACCACAAAGCCAAAGTCTTCACGGATACAGGTTTAATAATGAGTGAACCTATCAACTACCAATCCCAGAAGCAAGGCTAAGCATCTACACAAAGGATAGGCTAGGGAAAATAATACCAAAAGGCTAACAATGGTAGGCTAAATCATATTAACGAAGGGTTAACATGAAAATAGGATCAAATAGCACATATGATGATAATCCAAGCATGCAAATCAATTTAAGACAAAAATAAATTAATTTTAGCAAATTAGGAATTCAATATGAATCTAGCTTGCCTTCGAAGAAGTTTGGATCTGGTTCTCCACCTTCGAACGGCTCCGGGGCGACTCCCGTACAGCAGGTACACATCGGACCTATGCGAAAAAAGAATAAAACAGAAATAAATAACAAACATAGAGAAAATAGTATAATAAAAATATATAAAATTCTTGGAATTATTTGTGATTTTTGGGCTCTGGATCATCTAAATTGGAGTTCGGATGCTCCCTAAACAATTCGTGGAAATTTCGGAGAAAAAGAAAAAACTGAAAAGAATAAACCCGGTTAACCGCTCAAAAATTGAGAAGAACCCGGTTTAAATCGAGTTCTGAAGCCTGGCGTGGGGTCCGTGATCCGCCAAGATATCTAATCGGGCGGCCACCGGCGGGCGAGAATAAGCGGCGCTGGTCACGCCACAAGACGGGACACCTTGGCCGAGGCGGTGGTGGCGCGTGGACCTGCGTCGCCTGATGATTGGGTGTCGAAGACGCTGTCTCGGGCGAGGACAGTGCGGGCGGTGGCCAACGGCGGAGACACTCGGCGGGCCGTGGGTGGATGGGCGCGGCGAACGTGCGCGTGCCTGTGAGGCGGCGACAGGCGGGACACGCGCAAGTGGCCGGCACGCGTGTCCCGGCAGGCAACGGGTTGGGTGGCGCTAAAACCGAGGCGGGGTCGGTGGTGAGCGCAGGCGGGGCGCTGACGGTGCGGACGCTGAGGTTCACTGGCGGCCGAGGAACTTCCAAACTTCGGCGAGCTCCATCTCCCTCAATTTTCCACCAAAATAGGACTTCCATATATCCAAATTGATCGTCTCAACGAGACCTACAATGTGTTAGCTCTAGATCTAGGGTTTGGGCAATATAATTTGAGAGATACCTCGGTTATTTCTTTGGGGCTAGGGTTTTGGGTGGCTAGGGCTCCAATTTCGAGGCTTTGACCTTGGGGTCTGAGGGAGGGGGTCTTTTGGGGTATTTACGGGGCTTGGGTCATGCTAGGTGAGTCCTAATAGGAGTAGAGTTTGATTTAGATGAGAATTAGGTTATAGATAGAAATTAGGAGTCCTAATGGGCTTAGGTTTGGGTGAGAGGGGTTTTGGGTCTGGTTTGGGCCCAATAGGGCGACCTAGGCCTGACTTGAGCCTTTTCCTAATATTATTTTATATTTTCACCTTTTTATATTCTTTATTACTAGTATGTGACATAGTAATTTTATTAGGATGTCACAACTTAATACAATAGTTTATAATGACCATAAATCTTCACTGAATGCAACTAAGAAGCAAATAAACATTAATAATGGTGTCCCATCACGGCCACAGGCACGTACTGAACGGGAGCACTAGTAGTCTGTGAGGGGGCCTCCGGTCCTTTGCCCACCACTTGATCTGCACTAGTCCCTGGATTAGTATACTAGTGCACACCTTTCACATATCCGGAATCATTTCATACATGCGGAAGACTTATATTACATAAAATACCAGTATTAAGTCCGAAGGCTATTAAGTTTTACAAAGCAGCACACTGGCCCAAATAGTCATAAAGTCCAAAAGATCAAAGTACGGGAAACCAAAAGATTATATGGTCTCATGCCGACTATGCCTAAGCACTCGACCGGAGAGACATCCTATGCCTCGCCCTGATCGTCAGCATAATCTTGATCTTTGTCTTCATGGCAGGCGTACTGATCCTGCTCATACTCTCCATCTAAAAGAGAATATGAATGCGAGGTCCGTGTCATCCAAACACTGGTGAGCTAACACCCAACCTGATGCAAGTTGTAGTGATAGGGGTTCCAAAGGAAAGGTTGGGGTTTGTTTATTTGTAGAAAGCAAGTTTTATAAACCAAAGCCTATGACTTAGCAACTTTTAACCCAAATTTCTATTAACCATTATTTTCATTATTGTTGTCCATTACAACCCACATCCCACAATCCACAATCCACAGTACACAATCCACACCATACTAGAACCTACTGCACACACCCGCCATCATATTCCGAGTGTGGCGCACCCGTTGTGGATCTTACGCCAGTGAAGTGCCTGTTCTTCCCTAGCCTGGTTGCCATGCCCGCACTAGAGTCACGGCTCCCTGTCACGTAAGACCTAGATCATCCAACGGATGAATACATAATCATGTCTTCACCTCAAGCATGGCAGAAGACAGGGTACGCCCGCAGGTCGTACTACCCCTGAATCCCCAATACTTGCACTACCGCGCGATGGCCATGCGTTGTGGTGATAGGAACCAAATCCCGCAGGCATTTGGTCAGTGACTTCCCGCTGCGAGCCTCACTGCACACCCGTCCGGTCCTCTGTAGGAGTCACATCTGATTGGCCAGTCCACACACACATTCATAATCACTTCCTTCTCGTGCTATCATTCCTCCGTGTGCCCTGCACACGATGTGGCGGAACCACCCTTGGTGGCAGCGATTGGCAGCTACGCGTGTTGCCCCGCGCTCCTCTCAGCACCACGTCTGTAAACATATAGCCCTCTTTACTTCACACCAGTAGCCAAGCTACTCCATCTTAACCACAAGCCAGACCATGTCTGCTTTCCCAATCACAATCACACACACACACTGGCATGCCAGGTCCAATTTCCAGTTTCCAGGTTCATTATGTACTCATGTCCGGTGACTGCCGGTTCACCGTTCCGAGGCTAATTAAGCCTAAAAATATTAATTGGACCTGAGCAATCTCTAAGCAAATTTCAACCAAGACTTAAGAGTCTAAAATTTATTTTATTCAACCTAACAGGCAATCAAGGGTGATCATCAAGGCAATCATTAATTAAGTCAAATGACAGATGATTATATGAAGGCATTATCATCAGGGTAAATCAATAACAAATGATAACAAGGCATGGTATTCCATGATTTAGCAAACAGGTTTAATTACTTAAAAAGCATGCAGTTTATTATTGTAAAATAAAATATTTAATAAACTGGGAATCAATATGATCCATTAGAATGTTAACTCGCACTAGGAAAAATATAGACTCTCCCTAGTAAAAGTAACACCTAATAATAGAAGTGTTGACTCGCACTAGGGAAAGCTGACTCTCCCTAGTAAAAGTAAACCCCCATAAGGGTAGATGTTAACTCGCCTTGGTCTTGTGGGTAGTGGCGGTCTTCCTGCGGTTTTTCGAAGTGTCCTTCAGGCTCCTCGACGTCTATTAACGGAACAAATTCGGGGAACAATGAATAAAATACCAATATGCACTGGGAAGCATGATGCATGAAATGCTCTCGCTAAATCTAGTGATCGGAGTTTGACGTTAAATCTTAACCTAGATTTCGAGGAAGTTCCAAGATCCTTCTATGGTATAGTAGTTTGCAGAAGATAATGGTAGTGCGGACGTTATGAAGATGATATGCGATGTTGCAAAATGCTACCCATAGTAATTTACCCATATATTAGCAAAATAGTTGTATAAGGCGAAAATTAATTCTGTTTGAAGTATTTCGTTCATCAACTCATCTTATCATTTTTAACCCACCATAATAGGGGTTTAAGTGTGTGGAAGATATAATCATAGTTTTTTTTTCTATATATATACACACATACATATATATAAATAACCATGAGATTGCATATTTTAAGACCTAGTTTAAAATAAAAGCTTTATTGTCATGAAATGATGTGAAATAATTACTTTGGACAGGTTTATTAATTTTGGATAATTAGATCATAAAATAACTAAATAACCATAGTTATTGATTAGGCCAATTAACAAATAACACGTGATTAGGAGTCATAACATAGAATTTATATTTTTCCAAGATCCAGAGGGTTATTACAAGCAATTCATGAATTTTTTTCAGATTTTATTAAGTGTCAATCTATTTTTGATTAACAGAAACCCATTTCTGCTATTTTCTATATAGGTTAATACCCTAAAAGTAAGCTAAAGAGTTTAATCCGAGGAAAGTATTCTGTTCCTGTTTGTGGTATTATTTTTAATAAATCCATCATAAGCTCTAGTATTTACCATAAATTTTTCAGAATTTTTAAAGATCTCTACATATTTTAAATAAATGATTTTTATTTACTGTATAAATTTTAAAGGCTAAATCCGGGTAAATTGGATGAATAGTGATGGGCCGGCCTACTATCTCACGGCTGAGCAGGGCACGCCGAACGTGTAAATCAAAAAGACACAACGCGCGAGGGAAGGCGCCGGCGGCTAGGGCGTCTCCACTAAACCAGACATGGGGGACCAAGGGCCGACCTGTCGGTGACGCATCGAGGCCACGCGGGAATATTTAAACCGGCGACAGCTGGGGCCTGCTAGTCAGTGACCGGGCATGGTAAGACTGCGTGGATCCTACCGCAGATCGGACGGCTCGCCGTCATCTTCTACCTCCGGTTGGCGCGCGCACGGCCGAGGCTGGGCTGACGGCAAGCCGGAGCTACATTACTCCGTTTAGGGAGTTCTTGGGCGCGCTAGAATTAGTGGGCCAGCGCACACCTACTGATGCCTACGTCGAGGCCGGAGATGGCCAGACGCGGCGGCGCCATGCGTGGTGACGGTGTCTAACACCGGTGAGCATGGATAGAGGAACTAGAGGAATGTTCGTGGGGAAATAGCCGCGCGCATGAGCAGCTAGGGGTGTAGTGAATGCTTACCAAGCAGTTATCTACGGTTGGAGCGGTTCGGGTTGGCTTGTCGACGAGGAGGCCGAACAGAGGAGGCGGCATGCTCACGATGCAGAGAAAAACCGGCGAATCCCTGGGCGAACCAAACAGAGGTGAACAGAGTGTGAAATGAAGCCACACGAAGCTCACACTGCGAGGAATTGCCGCGAAGCTCACCAGAGGGAAAGAAATCCAGAAGGGGGAAGTAACGGGTGACCGGCGGCGACGAGAGTAATCCGGCGAGCTCGGAGCTTCTTGGATCGATTCCCTTGGGCAGGAGCACCGCGAGGGTATGGCGAAGCTAGTGCGAGCGAGAATGGAGGATGGGGAGCTCCGGATTACGCTGTTGGCGAGAGGGTGAAGAAAGAAAGAAAAGGGCCGATGGGGCACGGCCGTATTTGAGCTCAATTCAGCGGAGCTTATGGACCAGCGGTCACGGGTATGGTCGAGACGGTGGTAAAGGAGCTCGGCTTCCCAATGGTGGACTGGGGCGGCGGCTTATTCGCGGATGGCGAGGTAGCTTGCGCAAGGCGGCAATGCCAGCCCGAGGTGCGACGGATGCCAGAGGCATTGATGGCATGACCAGGTCGGCTATTGGGCAAGGAGGGCGGTGCCAGGAGCAGCCTGCCAACATCTTCCCGACAAGGCGGCTTGGTCGGCCGTAGTGGGCAGAAAAACGGCGGCAAGCAGTGGCAGAAGGTCGCGTCGATGTAGGAGCGGGGTCCGTCAGACCACTGCAACACACGCAAGCAGCCAAGGGGAGGATCTCCAGGGGAGATTTCGGTCGAGCTACGCTAGGCACACGAGGATTAGTGAGCTGCATCTATGCAGCTCAACTGCTCGATGATTTGCTCATAAGAGAAACAAAGAATGGGACTGCCAAGTGGGTCCCACCAGGGTCAAATTTGGTCAATAATCGAGTCAAGCTATCAATTGGGGTCCAAACCAGTTTCTAGAATTTTTGTATGAATTTTAGTGGGATTTATCATGATTTATCTATACATATTGTCATATATGTGTTTGTATGTGCATACATATATATACACATATATATAGATACACATAGGGGATTTAGAGTCATAATAAAAACCACTAAATTTCCACTTAGCGTATACATTGCTATATTTTAGATATCCATCACCATGACTTAAATTAAAGTTTCCCAAAACTTATTCGAGTTAATAAGCAAATTCCTAACTTAAAATTTTTTTTCAAAATATTACACAATTTTGGGCTGTTACAAATCCCTCCCCCCTTAAAATAAATCTCGACCTCGAGATTTGCTAATTCTAAGCCTTGTACAAATGGGGGAACTCCTGACGCATTTTCTCCTCTGGCTCCCAAGAGAGTTGTCCTCTAGATTGGTTGCTCCAATGCACCTTGCAAAGCCGAATGGTCTTGTTCTTGAGTTTCTTCTCACGAGTTTCTAGGATTTGCACAGGCTTGACCTGATATTTTAGGTTGGATTCCAAGGTGTTTGTGGGTAAATGGACTATCTCTTCTTCGGGCTTTCTCAGGCTCTTCTTGAGTTGCGACACATGAAACACTTTGTGTACCTCACCTAACTCGATCGGAAGATCAAGTTCATATGCGACTTTACCCCTACGGGAAAGAATCTGGTACGGTCCCACATATGTTGGGGCTAGCTTTCCTTTGACTTGGAACCTACGAGTTCCCTTAAATGGCGAGACTTTAAGATACACAAAGTCTCCAACTTCAAAAGACAAGTCTCTCCGACGATGTTCGGCATAACTCTTTTGATGTGATTGAGCAGCTAGTATTTGCTACTTAATGATCTTGACTTTGGCTTTAGCTTCTTGAAGATTACTCTTTCCAAATACTTGTCCTTCTCTAGACTCGAACCAATATAGAGGGGTCCTGTATTTTCTTCCATATTGGGCTTCGAATGGAGACATCTGCAGGCTGGCTTGATAACTGCTGTTGTAAGCAAATTCTGTGTAGGGTAGCCATTTTTCCTAATCCGTGGAGAATTCCAAAATGCATGCCCTAAGCATATCTTCGAGGACTTGGTTGACTCTCTCGATCTGTCCATCGATTTGAGGATGGTAAGCTGTACTGAATGACAGGCTGGTCTCGAGGGCTCCGTGTAGCATTTCCCAAAATTGGGAAGTGAACTGGAATACTCAATCTGAAATTATCCTCTTAGGAACTCCATGCAGGCAGACTATCCTTGCCATATAGAGTTCAGCTAGCTTATCTCCTTTGTAAGTTGTTTGACCGGAATGAAGTGGGCCGCTTTGGTTAATCTGTTCACAATGACCCAAATGGAATCACATCCGGTCTTTATGCGAGGAAGTCCTAAGATGAAGTCCATCGTCACTTCTTCCCATTTCCATTCAGGTATTTTTATGGGTTGCAATAGTCCTGCCGGGCGCTAATGCTCGGCCTTAACCATTTGGCAGGTATGGCATCTGGCCACATACTCAGCCACAGCTCACTTCAGTCAGGGCCACCAGAATAGGGTTTTTAGGTCTTGATACATTTTGGTGCACCCGGGGTGAAGGGAGAAAGGAGATTGTAGGACTCCCTTAGGATGCTATTCTTCAACTCCTGGTCATGGGGGACGAAAATCCTTTGTCCCAACCATAGGATTCCTTGTTCATCCTCCGTAACCTTGTACCCATGACTTCTTTTCATAAGGTCTCTTATTTTATGGGCGCTAGAGTGATTCTTTTGCAGTTCCTTGATTTGGTCGAACAAATCCGGTTGAACCTCCAGGGTGGCTAAGTAACCGGCATCCACTAAACTTAGGCTCAGAGTGTCCATATCTTTTATGATCTATTCAGGAATCTCAGGTCCGCAGATCATATCCATAGGGTTAGTTGTATGTTGGACTGTAACATGATTACACTGCGGCTTCCGACTGAGGGCGCCAGCTACCACATTGGCCTTGCCTGGGTGGTATAGGACATTCAAGTTGTAGTCCTTGATCAGTTCCAACCATCACCTTTGGCGCATGTTTAAGTTGGCTTGGGTAAACATGTATTTCAAGCTCTTGTGATCCGTGTAGACGTCACACTGCTTACCCATCAGGTAATGTCTTCAAATTTTGAGAGCATGTATAACAGCTGCTAGCTCAAGGTCACGAGTCAGATAATTCCCCTCATGCCTTCTAAGTTGCCGAGAGGCATAGGCGACTACCCTTCGTTCTTGCATAAGTACACAGCCTAATCCTTGCTTTTAGGCATCGCAATATACCTCAAATTTTTTGTGATATCAGGTGTTACCAACACAGGAGCGGTGGTCAGTTTGGTCTTTAGCTCTTGAAAACAATCCTCACAAGCCTTAGTCCAATCAAATTTCTGCTCCTTTTTTAGTAGCTGGGTCATGGGTTTGGCAATTTTGGAGAATCCTTCAATGAACCTTCGATAGTATCCTGCCAATCCCAAGAAACTTCGTACTTCTTTTACTGTGGTTGGAGACTTCCAATCCATAATTGTTGCTGCCTTGGAAGGATCGACCTTGACTCCTTCTGCCGAGATGATATGCCCTAGGAAGCTAATATCATCTAGCCAGAATTCGCACTTGCTGAATTTGGCATAAAGCTGGTGTTTTCGGAGCTTGTCGAGGACTAATCTTAGGTGATTCTTGTGCTCCTCATCATTCTTGGAATACACCAAAATGTCGTGGATGAACACTACGACGAACTGGTCCAAGTACTCCATTAGAATCATGTTCATCATGTTCATGAAGTGGGCCGGAGCATTGATAAGTCCGAAGAACATAACCAAAAATTCACACATCCCATATCTTGTGGTGAAGGCCATCTTGGGTATATCCTCCTCTCTGACCTTGACTTGATGATATCCTGATCGAAGATCAATCTTTGAAAACCTCTTGACTCCTCGAAGTTGGTCAAACAAGTCATCAATTCGAGGCAAAGGGTACTTTTTTTTATAGTAACCGCATCGAGGGCTCGGTAATCCACTACCAACCTCCGGCTTCCGTCCTTCTTATCAACGAACATGGCTGGTGATCCCACGGGGATGAACTGGGATGGATCAACCCTTTTTGCATTAACTCTTCTAGCTGCTTCTTGAGCTCTGCCAATTCTATAGGGTTCATTTTGAAGTATGTCTTGTATATAGGTGCCGTGCCTGGTGCCAACTCAATGGTGAATTCCATTTTCTGATCAGGTGGCAGCCCGGGCAGATCTTCAGGGAACATATCTAAATATTCCTTAACTACTGGCACTTTTGCGGGATCTTCTTGCCTTAAGAACCAAATGGCTCTTTCCTATCGGAAGGAGGCATCAACCTTCCAAACTCTCTCATACCTAGGGGGTCTAACGAGTCTCACTTCTCTCCTTTCACAGTCTAGCATCCCTTTATAGAAGGTCAACCAGTCCATACCAATGATCACATCTATTTCCATATTGGGAATGACCATTAGGTCGAACTGGAAACTTATCCTCTCCTGAGAAATGTCTACGCACTTACAAGCCCTGGTGGCTTCTATGTTTCCACCGGGTGACTTTACAATTAGGGGCTTATCCAAGGGAAAAGTTTGTAGTTCATGCTTATCCACATAACCTTTAGATATGAATGAATAAGATGCTTCAGAATCAAAGAGTACTTGAGCAGGGGTGGCGATAGATTCCGAACGTACCCATAAGTACTCCTGGAGCCTCCTCAGCTTCTTCCGTGGAGAGATGGTTAAGACGTCCTCTTTCATAGGCTGGCGGGCAGTCTTGGTTGGAGCAGTTCCTCTGCCACGTGCAGCTGGGGCTTAGCCATGAGGTGGGGCGATACCAAAGTGCGGCTGCTGGGTATTCCAGGTAGGGCACTCATTGGCAATGTGACCCGGCTGATGGCACTTGAAGCAGGTTCCGGCAGTCTTATCATTAGCAGACCACCCAGGTCGAGGGGAACTAGTAGGCGGAGGTGTTGGCCTTTTTGCAGGAGCAAGAGCAGGTCAGCTACCACTAGGTTGGTAAGTCCGCGAGGGATATCCTTGGGTGCGAGGAGGTGGCGACCTTAACTGATAGGTAGGGCGAGAGGTCGAGGCGGCCGGTTCCTTGTCCGACCGTGCCTCCAGCTTATGCGTTCTGGGTGGCTTGTTCTCCTTCAAAGACTTGTCTCCAAGATGAGTGCTTTGTTCACCAACTGGTGGAAGTTAGGGTGATCATGCAAGATGAGCTTCGAGCGGTAAGTAGGGGCCATTCCTTCTAGGAATTTGTCAATTTTTTCTGCATTATCGCCTATGTCTTTTTGAGCATACCGAGCGAGCAGATTGAATTTGGTCAAATACTCATTGACCGTCATGTTACCTTGTCATAGGTTTCAGAACTCCTGTCTCTTCATCCGGAGCACACCACGGGGAATGTAATTTTCCTGGAATGCCCTTTCGAATTCAGCCCAAGGAATGTTCCGGGTTGTGGCTTGTAGGTGTAACACCCTCATTTTTCAAAAGTAAAAATCATATGCATTGCATCTCATGAGAATTTTTGAAAATATTAAATTATTTAAAAATGAGTATGTTCCTAATTAAAAGCTTTTGCAAAATGAATTCAAAACCTTTCAAAACTTAATTGCAATAAAAATGCTAATTAAAAGTTTTGTAAAAAGATTTGTTTGAGAAAAATGAATGATGAATACTATTTTACTAATTTTACATTTCCTAAATAGTATTTTACAATTTAATCCTCAATTAATTATTTACTTATAATTTGAAGTCAAAATAAAATAAAATCTTTAGTACTTATTTGTATTTCATCTCTGCTGTTCTCACCGCTGCCGTCGCCGATCCCCCTAGATTCGTCACCGTCGCCGGTAATTTCCTCCCCTCCTCCCCTCTCGACCACCCGCTAGGTTTCCCGAACCTTGTCCCTCGACTAATTTCGCCGAAGCACCGCCGGCCGCCGCCGCCACCACGCGCCTCCACCTTCCCCCACGGCTACCACGCCGCCACGCCTCCCCATCCACCTCCCCTCCCCAAAACCTCCACCTACGGCCTCCCCACGCCGCCGTCCTTCCCGCCCGCGCCGGGTCCTCACTCACGCCGGTGGCGCGCACGCTGCTTTCATGGCATGCATGCGCCCTGCTGCCCTCGTCGCCGGGTTCCCATGCAGCCGCCACCACCACCAGACCGCCGCCCACCCTCTCCCTTCTACCCCCCGCGCCGCCGCCGCTTAACGCCGCCGCCGCCCCATACGCCGCCGCCTGCGTCTCGCCGGGTCACCGACAGTAGGCCCCACTGCTGGCCACCCGAGGCTCGCCAAAGCCGCCCCCCTCGGGCCTCGCCCACAAGCGCCAGCCGCCCGTCGGCCGCCGTCTCCGCCGCGTGGGCCGCCACCTCCCACGCGACTTGGGCGCATGCGACCGGACTAGGCAGCCTCTCCGCCCGTCTTGGGATCGTCTTCCCCCGCCAGCCGCCGCTCGGAGCCGCCTCGCGTCTGGGCAGCCGTGTTCTTGCGCGCCTCGTGGAGTGCATGGGCATGGCAGTCGAGGCCGCCGTTGGTTGTTCCTTGGCCCAATCCGAGGAGCTCCTCTTTTATGTTTTAATGAACACAAAATCTTAATAATTTCATATCTTTAATTCTATAATTCCAAAAATTGTGAAATAAATTTTGAAATGTTCGTAAAATTATTGTCTACTGATTTATAAAATTTCATGTGCATTGACATACATTTTAATTTCTATTTTCCCTTTTGCATTATATTTATTTGTTTATTTATTTTCGTTGCTTTAGACCCAAATACCGAGTTCGTTTCCGACGCAGCTGAGGATCCTCCCCACTACATCGATCAAGGCAAGTGCGGAAACCTCTGAACCCATGTTTTCAAACAAATTTTGTAGAATTTGAACAGTGGCATGTATGTTTAACCTAAAATGATAAATAACTATATTGCCTAGCTAAATTCCATCGATAATTAATTCTTATAAAATACCCTTGCTACCTTAGGATTATTAATTTTGATTAATTATTGCCATATCCTTGATTAGGTTTTGCATCTGCTTAGTAATGCTCATAGTAAACCACTTGATTAATTGCTTGTTAACATTAATTACCATTCTACTTTGTGATATTTAAAAAGGACAATTGGTGTTGTCATTTGGTTGTAATTGCGCTAGCTGATAGTGGGTGCTATCGGAAAAAATGTTTTGCAAAACCTGATTGGGGTGGATGGTTGCAAGGATGGTGCTGCGTGCACGAGATTCGGGGCCAGTGCGGGACCCACCCTGATCTTTAAGGATCAATTCCTTGAGGTAGACGAGCTAAGTACAACAGTGCGACCATTGAGTGCTTGTGTGGGCAAGCCCTGGTTGAGTACCCTTCGGACTTCTAGTTTTAGCATTCCAGACGGTGGAGTAGGCAATTGGTGTTGTTCTGCAGGCTCAAGAGGGGCTTTAGCCAACTAGAGTAACTAGCGCTGCGGTGGAATCCTTAGAGGGAGTGCCAGGCTAGGGGAATGTCGGTTAAAGACCTTGTGGTGTTCTTTTCCCTTTGGGTGATTCCTAGGGAAGGTCACCTCTCGTGGGTAAAGCGTGCAACCTCTGCAGAGTGTAAAACTATCATGATAGCCGTGTCCACGGTCAAGGACGAACGACGGGGAGCTGCCTCGTTGGTACTTCTTACCTCTTGTTTTCTAAATGGTGTTTTAAAGGAAAACCACGATCGGTGTCGTGTGTTTTGATTTTTCTCCTGATAGTGGGTGCTATGAGCGATGAGGGTAATTGCACGGTGGGTGCCGTGAGTAGCCAGGATTAGGAAAAATCGGCCGAGGCCGGAGTTTTAATGAAATACTTTGAAGATTTGTTTTCCTCAACACATTTTATAAAGTATAAAGTATAAAGTATACTCACCCTCGCTTTTTATGCGGGGCTGCTCATTCCAACGTGTAGGATGTGACACCGTGGAGGATGTGTACCAGGACGGGGACTTTGCTGAAGGAGTTCAAGATGAAGACTACTCTGACGTCTAGGAGCGCATTCTTCGGACATGCCTGTGGAGTTGCGTTGGGTTTTCCATTTGAGTTGAACCATGTTATTTGAATTTCCGCTGCTAGGCCATGAAGCCTAAACTTTGTAATAATTATGCGACTTTGATGTAATAAAGTACTTCTCGTTGAATGGTGATGATCCAAACTGTATATCTGTGTATACTAGCTACCTTATCCAGGGACTAGTACAGGTAAGGCACAGCTGGGATTCGACTCCATTTTTCGGGTCCCGACAGAGTTGGTATCAGAGCCTGTCTGTAGGATGAACCTTAGATAGTCGAAGTAGTTTAAAGATTTCTAATAATTCTATAAAAATTATTTTCCAAAAGCCTTGTCGATAATTCCTCGTCTTATTGTTCACTAATAAATTGCTACTCACTTCTTTATTAAAATCGATTAACCACTCTTTTCTTGTTTCCAAATCTTTAGATGCCGAACCTTGTCTTCACCTTCGCCCAGGATTTGGATGGCTTCGTCGCTGAGCTAATCAATATGATCAAGCACTTGGGTTATCACAAGACACCGGAGTTCAAGTGCTTTCAGGCCTTCAACCGTGCTGGACAGCGGGTCTGGAGGGTCGATCTCATTGCTCACCCTTTTGAATCATCAGGGGAGCATCGTCCTGTGAGAAGCTTCGCTGAGCGCCTACTGTAGCATGAAGCTTTACAGGAAGTTGCCTACGTGGCTATTCTTCATCTTTCAGCCCGCTACTCTGCTGAGGTGGAAAATTCTCCCTACCGTTGGTATCCACTCAACCTGGACGGGGAGCATACCAATCAGTACCGGAGCAACAACCCTTTGTTCGTGAATCCACTGGAGCATCACACCAGCGAGTCCATCCGAGGTTACGATGCAGGGCTTCGTGGCTATAAGGAAGAACTGGAGTACTACAAGCGCAAGTTGACCAAGGCATACAAGACTATCAACCAGCTAAAGGCTGCACAATCACCGTCTCGACTCCCGCCATCATCTCCGCTGATGTCTACCAACATTCCAACTGAACCGGAGCTGCCAACCTCTCCAGTCCTCATGGGAACTCCTGACCTTGAGATGCTGCCAACTCAGGGCCTCACTCCAAGCACTTCTACCCACAAGAGAACTTGATCTCCACTGACTCCTGACGTTCGACGAGTTCTTCCACGCTTGACGTTCGACGAGTTCTTCCACGCTGTAGCTCGGCAGGGCCTTCTTCTTTCACGGCCAGGAGGGCTGAGACTCCAAAAGACAATGAAGAGGAGCCCATGGACCGTGTGTTCGATGAGAACCCAGATTCTGAATAAAACCCTAAGTTTAGGTCCCCTGTAGGGATAGAATCGTAGAACGTCTTTATTATTATGTTAGCTTTCTAAAGGTTTTCTAAGGGACTGACTATATCGGCCTTTGTGATGTAGCTTTCTCAAATTTTGGTTTTGAACTAGAATGTTTTGAATTAGTTGTGTTTGGGTGTGCTATTTGGATGTTGATTGCATAGATGTTGTGACCTTCCCCATAGTATCCCCTCTGGTTTCCCTTCTCGTACCTTATTTTCAAAATTGCTATCAGATGGTGGACACCCGAGCTTCTGTTGCTGCTGGCCGTGGTCAAGGTCAGGCTGGTTAGGATCAACCCAACCCACCTCCTGTTGGACAAGCTGCTCAAGCTCAACCTGCAGCGAGAGTGCACCCCTTTGTGAACCCGCTCCCGGCCATTCCAGAAAACCAGAATCTGCCACCACCGCCTGCTCATCCTCCTCAGCTTAACCAGATTCTGGAGATGCATTTGCAAGCTATTCAGGCCATAGCTCACAACCTGAACAACCTCGCTGCTCCTGCGCCATCTCAACCACCACCATATCAACCCCAATCCAGGTTCAGCGACTTCATGAGAACAAGGCCGACTGTGTTCACCGGATCTACGGAGCCTCTCGTTGCAAAGGACTGGCTTTGTGAGATAAGGAGGAAGCTGGACATGACTCAGTGTGCTGTCTATGAGGGTGTCAGTTTTGCTGGACACCAACTTCAAGGAGATGCTGCTATCTGGTGGGACAACTTCCGGGCTACACACCAGAATGCTGACACTATCACTTGGGAGGAATTTTCTGAAGCTTTCACCGCTTCCTTCGTTTCCAAGGGTGTCATGGAAATGAAGAGGCGGGAATTCCATTGTCTCCAACAGGGCAATATGTCAATCACCGAGTACCTGAACAAATTCAATCATCTTGCCTGTTATGCTACTACAAAAGTGGCCAGTGAGTCTGACAAAATATGGAGGTTCATGGAAGGCATGGATCCGGACATTAAGGCTCTCATTGCCGCCAATGACTTTGCTACCTTTCAGCAAATGGTCAACAAGGCATTGGTGATTGAGGACATTAAGCGCCAGCGCATGGAGAAGCGCAAGAGGAAAATGGCGCAGAAGCAACATCAGGGCTCAACTAGCTCTAGGCCCAGGTTCACCCAATTTCAGTCCAACCGGCCTCCAGTTCCGCAACAACAGCAAGTTCAGAGGACTCCAACTTCTCAACCTCGCCCGTCTGAGCAAACACCTCGTCAAGCTCCCAATGCTCAGACTCCCCAGAACAATAAGAATCAAGGTGTGTAGTGCTTCATCTGTCAACAGTGGGGACACTATGCTAGCCAGTGTCCGCATAAGAAGACGGTCGCTCCAGTGCCGTCCAATCTTGGATCGGCATCTCGCGCACCACCTTCGGGAAGAGGTCGAGGGACGCCGCAGACCCCGAGGACTGCACCTGCTGGCAGAGGCCATGTCAACCATGTCTCTGTGGAAGAGGCGCAGAACGTTCCAGATGTCGTGCTTGGTAAGTTCCTTGTTAATTCAGTACCAACCACAGTTCTATTTGATTCTGGTGCATCGCATTCATTCATTGCAAAATGTTTTGTGGAATTAAATAAGTGGAATGTTACAAACCTAAGGAACCCCATGATTATTCAGTCCCCCGGTCGGACTATGAAAACTGACAAAGTATGCCCCAGACTAGAATTAGAAGTCACTGGAGTAAAGTTCCTAGCGAACATAATTGTCCTAGAATCACAAGGAGTGGAAGTGATATTAGGCATGGATTGGTTGACCAAGTACCAAGGACAAATTGACTATGCCAACCGAGCCATTTCTTTGGTGAATAGTGAAGGAGAAACTGCCCAGTTTTGTTCCAACCTCGGCTCAAGAGCCACAAGTTCCTTAAACCAGCTGACAGGAATAGCTTTGGAATCAGTCCCAGTTGCACAAGAATTTCCTGATGTTTTCCCTATGGACTTGCCGGGCATGCCGCCGGATCGAGAAGTAGAGTTCATCATAGAGCTAGCTCCTGGTACAGCACCAATAGCTCAACGACCTTATAGATTGTCTGCTAATCTCCTAGCCGAGATGAAAAAGCAATTAAAAGAGTTGGAAGGAAAGGGTTTCATTCGTCCCAGTTCATCACCATGGGGAGCCCCGGTGATTTTTGTCAAGAAGAACGACAAAACCTTAAGGATGTGTGTGGACTACCGATCCTTGAATGAGGTAACCATCAAGAACAAATACCCTTTACCTAGGATTGACGATCTGTTTGATCAACTCAAAGGAGCCTGTGTGTTTTCCAATATAGACCTAAGGTCAGGATATCACCAGATCAAGATAAGAAAAGAGGATATCCCAAAGACAGCTTTTACGACACGTTATGGGTTATATGAGTTTACAGTGATGTCATTTGGTCTGACCAACGCTCCGTCCTACTTTATGAACTTGATGAATAAGGTGTTCATGGAATATTTGGACAAGTTTGTGGTGGTATTCATTGATGATATTCTAGTATATTCGAAGAATGAAGAAGAGCATGGTGGACACTTGCGACGAGTTTTGGAAAGACTACGGGAGCACCAACTTTATGCCAAGTTCAGTAAATGTGAATTTTGGCTAAAGGAAGTCGCTTTCCTTGGTCATATTATCTCAGCCGGAGGAGTTTCTGCTGACCTAAGCAAGGTCAAGGATGTATTAGAATGGAAGGCGCCCAAGACAGTAACCAAAGTCCGAGGTTTTCTTGGTTTGGCTGGTTACTATCGAAGGTTTATTGGAGACTTCTCCCGAGTAGCCAAGCCGCTAACTCAACTGCTGAAGAAGGATAGGAAGTTTGTTTGGACTCCTGCTTGTGAACAGAGTTTCCAAGAGCTTAAGAAACATCTTACCACATCTCCTGTGTTGGTGTTGCCAGACATAGACAAGGATTTTGAAGTTTACTGTGATGCTTCAAAATTGGGACTCGGATGTGTGTTGATGCAAGAAGGCAAAGTGGTGGCTTATGCCTCAAGACAATTAAAACCTCACGAGACCAACTACCCGACTCATGATTTGGAATTAGCTGCTGTGGTGCATGCTCTGAAATTATGGAGGCATTACTTGATTGGGAACCGGACTGAGGTTTATACCGATCACAAGAGTCTAAAGTACATCTTCACTCAATCTGACTTGAATATGAGGCAACGAAGGTGGTTGGAGTTGATCAAGGATTACGATGTTGGAGTTCACTACCACCCCGGCAAGGCCAATGTAGTTGCGGATGCTCTAAGTCGGAAGAGCTGCTGCAATAACCTGATGCTTTCGAAGAGCCAACCCGCTTTGTGCAAGGAATTCGAGAAGCTAAACTTGGGTCTTGTAGAGAAAGGGTGTAGCCACATGTTGGAGATGTAACCCGTGTTGCCGAAGCAAATCAAATAAGTTCAGAAGGAAGACCACGAAGTCGCTGGAATCAAGAAAAGCATAGGTGTTGGGAAAGCACCTGGCTTCTCAATAGACGACGAAGGTGTACTTTGGTTTGGAAAAAGGATCTTCATACCCAACAATAAGGAGTTAAAGGAGACCATCCTGAAGGAAGCCCATGACACGAAATTATCGATACATCCCGGGTGTACCAAGATGTACTCCGATCTTAAAGGATCCTATTGGTGGACCGGAATGAAGAGGGACATTGCAGAGTTTGTGGCCTTGTGTGACACTTGTCAAAGAGTCAAGGCAGAACATCAGCGACCCGCAGGATTGTTGCAACCTTTAAGGATCCCTGAATGGAAGTGGGAAGAAATCGGGATGGATTTCGTAGTAGGGTTACCAAAAACCCAAGCAGGCTATGATTCCATATGGGTCATCGTGGATCGCTTGACCAAGTCTGCACATTTCATTCCCGTGAAGACTACATACTCAGGAGATAAGTTGGCAGAGCTTTATCTGGCCAAGATAGTGTGTCTGCATGGAGTACCAAAGAAGATTGTGTCGGACAGAGGAACACAATTCACTTCAAAATTTTGGGAAAAGCTGCACAGTTTGATGGGGACGAACCTCAACTTCAGCACAGCATATCATCCGCAAACGGATGGGCAGACTGAAAGAGTTAACCAGATACTAGAAGATATGCTCCGAGCTTGTGCATTGGCGAATGCAAAGAATTGGGACCGACACTTGCCCTATGCAGAATTTTCTTATAACAACAACTACCAGTATAGTCTGCAGATGGCTCCGTTCGAGGCAATTTATGGGAGAAAGTGCAGAACGCCTCTTTATTGGAAGGAGATGGGTGAACGCATGGTCTTTGGACCGGATCTGCTCAAGGAAGCTGATGAACAAGTTTGAGTTATTCAGCAGAGATTGAAGATGGTCCAGAGCCGACAAAAGAGCTATGCTGATCATCGCCGTCGAGACCTTAGCTTCGAGAACAGAGATTTTGTGTATCTGAAGGTTTTGCCAATGAAAGGAGTGCGACATTTTTGTGTTAGTGGAAAATCGGCACCTCGCTTCATTAGACCCTTCAAGGTTTTGGCTAGAAGAGGCGAAGTGGCTTATCAGCTGGAATTACCCCCTCAATTGTCAGATGTTCATGACGTGTTCCACGTCTCTCAGCTCAGGAAATGTTTAAGAGTTCCGGAAGAGCAGATGCCCTTGGAGCAATTAGAGCTGCAGCAGGATCTTTCTTATCAAGAGTACCCGGTACGCATTTTGGAAGAGGCTGCTCGCCAGACCAGGAACCGAGTAATCAAGCTTTGCAAAGTGCAGTGGAGCAATCATTCTGAAAAGGAAGCAACCTGGGAGCGTGAAGAAGATCTTCGAGCAGAGTTCCTAGATCTGTTTGAAAAGTTTTCCGAATCTCGGGGTCGAGATCCCGTTTAAGGGGGGAGGTTTGTAACATCCTCATTTTTCAAAAGTAAAAAATCATATGCATTGCATCTCATGAGAATTTTTGAAAATATTAAATTATTTAAAAATGAGTATGTTCCTAATTAAAAGCTTTTGCAAAAAGAATTCAAAACCTTTCAAAACTTAATTGCAAGAAAAATGCTAATTAAAAGTTTTGTAAAAAGATTTGTTTGAGCAAAATGAATGATGAACACTATTTTCCTAATTTTACATTTCCTAAATAGTATTTTACAATTTAATACTCAATTAATTATTTACTTATAATTTGAAGTCAAAATAAAATAAAATCTTTAGTACTTATTTGTATTTCATCTCTCTTGCAAGTGGACCCCACCTATTTTCTTTTTCCTCCTTTCTTTTCTCCCTTTCCTATTTTCTTTTCTCTCTCTTCCTTCTTTCTTTCCTCCTTCCCTGATTTCTTCTCGGTTTCTTCTTTCCAAATGAACAGAGAATCCTCCCCAACCCCTATCTTGATCTTTCCCCTAGAAATCCGCCCTAAAAACTGGCAAAATTGGTTCCCTTGATCGTGGGGGATCAATCCCTACCCGAATCGATCTCTCTCTCCTGCAAATTCCTCCCCAAATCTCTTTATAAACCCTAGCCGCCGCCCCTCCCCTCACCTTTGCCTCTCCGAGGAATTCGTCGCCAGGTGAGCACCATTGGCCGAACCCTCCGAGTACGTCCTTCCCCTCACTCTCGTGGACTCATCCCGCCTTTCGATCGTAGGAATCGTCGACCGTGCTTGCCGAATTTCGACGCCGAAGGTGCTGCTGTTCTCACCGCCACCGTCGCCGATCCTCCCAAATTCGTCGCCGCCGCCGGTAATTTCCTCCCCTCTTCCCCTCTTGAGCACCCCCTAGGTTTCCCGAACCTTGCTCCTCGGCTAATTTTGCCGGAGCACCGCCGGACGCCGCCACCACCACGCGCCTCCACCTTCCCCCACAGCCGCCACGCCGCCCCATGCACTTCCCCTCCCCGAAACCTCCACCTACGGCCTCCCACGCCGCCGCCGTCCTTCCCGCCCGCCGCCGGTCCTCCTCGCCGCCGGCCGCCACGCCACGCCGCATGGCCACCATCGCTCGCCGCCGCCGCCCTCGTCGCCGGCCTTCCGGCGAGCCGCCACCACTAGGACCGCTGCCCACCTCTCCCTTCTCCCCACCCGCCGCCTTGCCGCGCCGCCAAACGCCGCCGCCGCCCTTCATACGCTGCGTCCGCCCGCATCCTCTTTGGGTCAGCGACAGTGGGCCCTACTGTCGCCACCCGGCTCGCCAGCCGCCGCCCCACTAGGGCCTCACCCGTCTTCGCCACCCGCCGTCGAACCGCCGCCTCCGCCGCGTGGGCCGCCACCTCCCAGCACTGGGCAGCGTCTTGACCCGGACCAAGCCGCCCGCTCCCGCCTGAGACAGTGCCATATTCCCGACAGCCACCGCTCGCTCGAGCCGCCTCGCGCTGCTGGCAGCAGCCTTGAGCCGAAGCCACCGTGTTCTGCGCGCGCCCAGCGTGCATGGGCATGATGGCCGAGGTCGCCGTGGGCTGTTCCATGGCCCAATCCGAGGAGGTCCTCTTTTATGTTTTAATGAACACAAAATCTTAATAATTTCATATCTTTAATTCTATAATTCCAAAAATTGTGAAATAAATTTTAAAATGTTTGTAAAATTATTGTCTACTGATTTATAAAATTTCATGTGCATTGACATACATTTTAATTTCTGTTTTCCCTGTTGCATTATATTTGTTCGTTTATTTATTTTCGTTGCATTAGACCCGAATACCGAGTTCGTTTCCGACGCAGCTGAGGATCCTCCCCACTACGTCGATCAAGGCAAGTGCTGAAACCTCTGAACCCATGTTTTCAAACAAATTTTGTAGAATTTGAACAGTGGCATGTATGTTTAACCTAAAATGATAAATAACTATATTGCCTAGCTAAATCCCATCGATAATTAATTCTTATAAAATACCCTTGCTACCTTAGGATTATTAATTTTGATTAATTATTGCCATATCCTTGATTAGGTTTTGCATCTGCTTAGTAATGCTCCTAGTAAACCACTTGATTAATTGCTTGTTAACATTAATTACCATTCTACTTTGTGATATTTAAAATGGACAATTGCTGTTGTCATTTGGTTGTAATTGGGCTAGCTGATAGTGGGTGCTATCGGGGAAATGTTTTGCAAAACCTGATTTGGGTGGATGGTTGCAAAGATGGTTCTGCGTGCACGAGATTCGGGTCCAGTGCGGGACCCACCCTGATCTCTAAGGACCGATTCCTTGAGGTAGACGACCTAAGTACAACAGTGCAACCATTGAGTGCTTCTGTGGGCAAGCCCTGGTTGAGTACGTTTCGGACTTCTAGTTTTGGCATTCCAGACGGTGGAGTAAGCAATTGGTGTTGTTCTGCAGGCTCAAGAGGGGCTTCACCAACTAGAGTAACTAGCGCCAGGAATCCTTAGAGGGAGTGCCAGGCTAGGGGAATGTCGGTTAAAGACCTTGTGGTGTTCTTTTCCCTTTGGGTGATTCCTAGGGAAGATTACCTCTCGTGGGTAAAGCGTGCAAACTCTGCAGAGTATAAAACTATCATGATAGCCGTGTCCATGGTCAAGAACGGACGACGGGGAGCTGCCTCATTGGTACTTCTTACCTCTTGTTTTCTAAATGGTGTTTTAAAGGAAAACCACGATCGGTGTCGTGTGTTTTGATTTTTCTCCTCATAGTGGGTGCTATGAGCGATGAGGGTAATTGCACGGTGGGTGCCGTGAGTAGCCAGGATTGGGCAAAACCGGCCGAGGTCGGAATTTTAAAGAAATACTTCGAAGATTTGTTTTCCTCGACACATTTCAAATCATTTTATAAAACCTTAGGAAAAACTTGCAAAACTGGCTTTATGCAAAAGAACCTTTACCCCTCCCTTGTTAAGCCCTAGTTGCATTTAGTCAGTCTTGCTTGTTGAGTATAAAGTATACTCACCCTCGTCTTTTATACGGGACTGCTCATTCCAACGAGCAGGATGCGACACCGCGGAGGAAGTGTATCAGGACGAGGACTTCGCTGAAGGAGTTCAAGATGAAGACTACTCTGACGTCTAGGAGCGCATTCTTCGGACATGCCTGTGGAGTTGCGTTGGGTTTTTCATTTGAGTTGAACCATGTTATTTGAATTTTCGCTGCTATGCCATGAAGCCTAAACTTTGCAATAATTATGCGACTCTGATGTAATAAAGTACTTCTTGTTGAATGGTGATGATCGAAACCGTATATCTGTGTGTACTAGCTACTTGATCCGGGGACTAGTACAGGCAAGGCACAGCAGGGATTCGACTCCGTTTTTCGGGTCCTGACAGTAAGTTTAGAACTTCTTGTTGTCCATCAACTGCATTTTCATCTCCTCCTTCCTTGGCATCATTGCCAGCATCTTGACCTGGTTCATTATCATCGGCCTCCTCTACTTCTTCTTCCTCATCCTCCACATCTTCTGGGTGGGTAGCAAGATAATTTTCCCACCACACCTCGGCGGGTCCTTCAAGCAATTGGGTGGCGAACAGCACCCTATCCTTATCTGGACAGCGGATTAGGTTTAGCTTGTGGATGACAGTCCTCAACCAATCCTTTGCATCAGTAGGCTCAGCGGCATAGGTGAAGGTTGGAGGCTTAGTCCTCATAAAATTAGCCAGTTTAGATCCCTAGCGATGCTGTGCGGCTTGCTGTGCAGCTTGTTGGCTTTCTAGTATGGCTCCAAGCATCTGGGCCTGATATGCTAAAACTTGTGCCATGGTAGGATTTCTGGCAGGTGGTGGGGGCAAGTTGCCACGGCCTCGACCACGGCCCCGATTGTTAGCGGTGCCGGCACCTCGGCCTCTTGTGGCAGCACACCCACGAACCATCTGCATAATTACTACTAATATTCAAAAGCAATTTCTGTTTGCATGCATGATGTCCACAAAAGCGAAATAAGATCCAAATGCAAGCCAAGCCACAATTTAAAGGAAGAAGGATCCATTCATAGTTAAAAACAGGTCAACTAGTACAAGGAGTTCATGCCGATCATCTACTACGGCATGACAAAAGCAACAAAACATCGACTAGGCTGCGAGTAGTCTACTCCTGATCTACATCTACAGCTACAACTTCTAGCTCCTACAGATGAGCTAGACAACAAAAGTAGTACATTCTACTGCCACTACACCCTAACGGGTACGACGAGAGTAGGTGTACGGTGGGCGGTCTGTGGGGTATCTCCTCGGAGCGTAAAGGTAGTCCTCTAAGGCTAACGCCGGAAGAGCGGCGTCAAAAGAGCTGGCGGAAGGCGCTAGAGGCCGAGGAGCCTCTAGCGCAGGGTCGTGGGGAGGGATCCCCACCAAAGCCCTGGGTGGTAGGCACCTCTTCCGCAGAGTAGCGTGGGAGCGTGCCCGGTGTGGGCGCGGTGGTGCTGGCTGTGGCGGTCCTGGAAGTGGACCGGGGTGGTCCATCCCAGGACGAGGATGGTGAGCGGGATCCTGTAGATCCAACTCGGCAAGGGCCTCATCCTTCTCCTGCCGGCAGACCTAGAAGTATGGAGGATCTGAATCTCATCCAAGGCTCCGCGTCGAGCGCGTCCAGCCCCACGGCGCAGGCGGACTAAGCGAAGAAGCTCCAGGTGTAGCTCTCCGTGCTCATCCCCTCCAAGGCCGGGAAGTAGGTGAAGGGGAACGTCTAGCAGGTGCGCGAAGGGTCCTCCAACAAGGTCGAGGGCGTGCACCCTCTGGAGGCCCTGGATCGCCAACATAATGGCCATCAGCGTGGCGTAGTCCAACTGGTCTTGGGGCAGCACCGTCCGGTAACGGTGTGCCTCAACGTTGGGCATGTAGTAAACCCTAACCTCAACCTCGTAGGCGAGGTGGGGTAAGGTCCGTACAAGCCTACAAAAGTAGGTAGGGGCTCCCTTGAATCCCAGGTAATCCGTCATCTCCTGTAGCACTCAGGCGTTCTCCCCTCGGGGACCCAATGGAAACCTGAAAGTGGAACGCGCATCGGCAAAACCCGCATGCGGAACCTCCATCTACAAAATAGTTTTACCAATTAGAGAGTTAGTGCTTTTTAAGCAAAAACATCAAAAGAAAAGAATATAGCACAATCTCATAATGAGGTGATTTTGAGGGTAAAGAAATCTCCTTTATTAAGGTAAAATAATCAGACTAACGGCTAAGGTCTAGGGCTCTTACAGTCGTATGCTCTGATACTAGCTCTTTGAGGGGGCCTCCGGTCCTTTGCCCACCACTTGATCTGCACTAGTCCCTGAATCAGTACACTAGTGCACACCTTTCACATAGTCGGAATCATTTCAACATGCGGAAGACTTATATTACATAAAATACCTGTATTAAGCCCGGAGGCTATTAAGTGTTACAACGCAGCACACTGGCCCAAATAGTCATAAAATCCAAAAGATCAGAGTACGGGAAACCAAAATATTATATGGTCTCGTGCCGGCTATGCCTAAGCACTCGACTGGAGAGACGCCCTATGCCTCGCCCTGATCGTCAGCATAATCTTGATCTTCATCTTCATGGCAGGCGTAGTGATCCTGCTCATACTCTCCATCTAAAAGAGAATATGAATGCGAGGTCATTGTCGTCCAAACACTGGCGAGCTAACACCCAACCTGATGCAAGTTCTAGTGATAGGGGTTCCAAAGAAAAGGTTGGGGTTTGTTTATTTGCAGAAAGCAAGTTTTATAATCCAAAGTCTATGACTTAGCAATTTTTAACCCAAAGTTCTATTAACCATTATTATCATTATTGTTGTCCATCACAATCCACATCCCACAATCCACAGTACACAATCCACACTATCCTAGAATCTACTACACACACCCGCCATCATATTCCGGGTGTGGCGCACCTGTTGTGGATCTTACGCCAGCGAAGTGCCCGTTCTTCCCTAACCGGGTTGCCACGCCCACACTAGAGTCACGGCTCCCTGTCACGTAAGACCTAGATCATCCCATGGATGACGACATAATCCTATCTTCACCTCAAGCATGGCAGCAGACAGGGTACGCCCACAGGTCGTACTACCCCTGAATCCCCAATATTTGCACTACCGTGCGATGGCCACTCGTTGTGGTGATAGGAACCAAATCCCACAGGCATTTGGTTAGCGACTTCCAGCTACGTACCTCACTGCACGCCCGTCCGGTCCTCTCTAGGAGTCACATCTGACCAGCCAGTCCACACACACATTCACAATCACTTCCTTCTTCTGCTATCGTTCCTCCGTGTACCCTGCACACGATGTGGCGGAACCACCCTTGGTGGCAGCGATTGGCAGCTACGTGTGTTGCCCCGCGCTCCTCTCAGCACGGCGTCTGTGAACGTATAGCCCTCTTCACTTCACACCAGTAGCCAAGCTACTCCATCTTAATCACAAGCCGGACCACATCCGCTTTCCCAATCACAATCACACACACACTGGTATGCTAGGCCCAATTTCCAGTTTCCAAGATCATTATGTACACATGTCCGGTGACTGTCGGTTCACCGTTCTGAGGCTAATTAAGCCTAAAAATATTTATTGGACCTGAGCAATGTCTAAGCAAATTTTAACCAAGACTTAAGAGTCTAAAATTTATTTTATTCAACCTAACAGGCAATCTATCAAGGGTGATCATCAAGGCAATCATTAATTATGTCAAATAACAGATGATTATATCAAGGCATTATCATCAGGGTAAATCAATAACAAATGATAACAAGACATGGTATTCCATGATTAAGCAAACAGGTTTAATTACTTAAAAGCATGCAGTTTAATATTGTAAAATAAAATATTTAATAAACTGGGAATCAATATGGTCCATTAGAATGTTAACTCGCACTAGGGAAAGTATAGAATCTCCATAGTAAAAGTAAACACCTAACAGTAGAAGTGTTGACTTGCACTAGGGAAAGCTGACTCTCCCTAGTAAAAGTAAACACCCATAAGGGTAGATGTTAACTCGCCTTGGTCTTGTGGGTAGTGGGGGTCTTCATGCGGTTCTTCGAAGTGTCCTTCGGGCTCCTTGACGTCTATTAACGGAACAAATTCAGGGAACAATGAATAAAACACCAATATGCACTGGGAAGCATGATGCACGAAATGCGCTCGCTAAATCTAGTGATCGGCGTTTGACGTTAAATCTTAACCTAGATTTCGAGGAAGTTCCATGATCTTACTATGGTATAGTAGTTTGCAGAAGATAACAGTAGTGCGGACGTTATGAAGATGATATGCGATGTTGCAAAATGACACCCATAGTAATTTACCCATATATTAGCAAAATAGTTGTATAAGGCGAAAATTAATTTTGTTTGATGTATTTCCTTCATCAACTCATCTTATCGTTTTTAACCCATCATAATAGGGGTTTAAGTGTGTGGAAGATATAATCATAGTTTTTTTATCTATATATATACACATCTATATATATACACACACACACATATATATATATATAAAACCATAATATTGCATATTTTAAGACCTAGTTTAAAATAAATGCTTTATTGTCATGAAATGCTATGAAATAATTACTTTGGACAGGTTTAGTTTTGGATAATTAGATCATAAAATAACTAAATAACCGTAGTTATTGATTAGGCCAATTATAAAATAACATGTGATTAGGAGTCATAACATAGAATTTATATTTTTTCTAGATCCAGAGGGTTATTACAAGCAATTCATGAATTTTTTTCAGATTTTATTAAGTGTTAATTTATTTTTTATTAACAGAAACCCATTTCTGCTATTTTTCTATATAGGTTAATACCCTAAAAGTAAGCTAAAAAGTTTAATCTGAGGAAAGTGTTTGTTACTGTTTGTGGGTTTATTTTTAATAAATCCATCATAATATCTAGTATTTACCAAAATTTCTCAGAATTTTTAAAGATCTCTACATATTTTAAATAAATCATTTATATTTACTGTTTAAATTTTAATGGCTAAATCCTGGTAAATCGGATGAATAGTGATGGGCCGACCCGCTATCTCACGGCCGAGCAGGCCACGCCGAAGGCGTAAATCAAAAAGACGCACCGCGCAAGGAATGGCGCCGGCGGTTGGGGCGTCTCCACTAAACCAAACATGTGGGACCAAGGGCCCACCTGTCGGTGACGCATCGAGGCCACGCGGGAATATTTAAACCGGCGAGCACCGACATTAGGGCTCGCCACCGGATCGGGCATGGTAAGATCACGGATCTTAACGCAGATCGGACGGCTCGCCATCATCTTCTACCTCCGACTGGCACGCGCATGGCCGGGGCTGGGCTGACGGCAAGCCAGAGCTACATTGCTCTGTTTGGGGAGTTCTTGGATGCGCTAGAATCGGTGGGCCAGCGCACACGTACTGATGCCTACATCGAGGTCGGAGACGCTAGACACGGCGGCGCCATGCGTGGTGGCGGAGTCTAACACCGGTGAGCATGGATAGAGGAACTAGAGGAATGTTCGTGGGGAAATAGCGCGCGCATGAGCTGCTGGGGTGTAGTGAATGCTTACCAAGCAGTTATCTAAGGTCAGAGCGGTTCGGGTTGGCTTGTCGATGAGGAGGCCGAACAGAGGAGTCGGCACGCTCACGGTGCAGAGAAAATCTGGCAAATCCCTGGGCAAACCAAACAGAGGTGAACAGAGTGTGAGGTGAAGCCACACGAAGCTCACACTGCGAGGAATTGCCGCGAAGTTCACTAGAGGGAAAGAAATCCAGAAGGGGGAAGTAACGCGCGACCGGTGGTGGCGAGAGTAATCCAGTGAGCTCGGAGCTTCTTGGATCGATTCCCTTGGGCAGGAGCACCGCGAGGGTATGGCGAAGCTAGTGCGAGCGAGAGTGGAGGATGGGGAGCTCCAGATTAAGCTGTCGGCAAGAGGGTGAAGAAAGAAAGAAAAGGGCCGATGGTGCACGGCCGTATTTGACCTCAACTCAGCAGAGCTCATGGACCAGCGGTCACGAGCATGGTTGAGACGGTCCTAAAGGAGCTCGGCTTCCCATTGGTGAACTGGGGTGGTGGCTTACTCGCGCGCGGCGAGTGACCGAGCCGGGCGGCGAGGTAGCTTGCACAAGGCGGCAATGCCAGCCCGAGGCACGGCGGATGCTAGAGGCATCGATGGCGTGACCAGGTCGGTCATTGGGCAAGGTAGGAGGTGCTAGGAGCGGCTTGCCAACGTCTTCCCGACAAGGCGGCTTGGTCAGCCGCGGCAAGCAGAAAAACGGCGGCAAGTAGTGGCGGAAGGTCGCGTCGGTGAAGGTGTGGGGTCCGTCAGACCACCGCGACACACGCAAGCAGCCAAGGGGAGGATCTCCAGGGGAGATTTCAGTCGAGGTGCGCTAGGCACACGAGGAGGAGTGAGCTGCATCTATGCAGCTCAACTGCTCCATGATTTGCTCACAAGAGAAAGAAAGAATGGGATTGCCAAGTGGGTCCCGCCAGGGTCAAATTTGGTCAACAATCGAGTCAAGCTATCAATTGGGGTCTAAACCAGTTTCTAGAATTTTTGTATGAATTTTAGTGGGATTTATCATGTATTTATCTGTACATATTGACATATATGTGTTTGTATGTGCATACATATATATACACATATATATAGATACACATAGGGGATTTCGAGTCATAATAAAAACCACTAAATTTCCACTTAGCCTATACATTGATATATTTTAGATATCCATCACCATGACCTAAATTAAAGTTTCCCAAAACTTATTCGAGTTAATAAACAAATTCCTAACTTAAAAATTTCCAAGGTGAAAAATCGATACTTGCCAAAATTTGCTCTTGTATAAACATCACAGAAATGTTTTTCAAAATATTACACAATGATACTCTACACCGAACTCATGATCGTACTCCTGACCTGTTCATGGAATAAGCAGCCCCGAATAAAAACCGGGGTTAGCATGCAAATGCTAACAAGTCTTTCTTGGGAAGGGCCAGGCTAGGCTCATCCTAGGAAAGATAATAGTTCATTTGCATAAAAGCATTTAACTTAGAAGTATAAAAGTATTTAACAAAACATAAATAAATAAATAGCAGTTCTCATAATTAACCTTAACAACAACATAAGCATGGCAAAATTCCCAAACTCAGTGTCTCATATTTCAGATTCTCATTGTCTCAAGTCATCATCTCAATATAGTTCTCATGCTTGTTCTTGTTCACCATGAATCATCTAGCAACAGCACGCTACCAGAAAAACCTTACCCAAGTCAAATTAATTAAGGTGAAGCTACGATGTGAAAACCACCAAGATGCTCATAACCAGGAGCTTGGCCATTCGAATGGGTTTACACTTTGCACAGATTGTACGCTTTTTTCGCAAGATACGATACTCCCCTGTCGGAAAGCATCATAACAAAATCCATCAAAAGTCCAACCCCGAGTTTGACATGGTCATACCTGATATTCACACAAGTACCCCGGAGCCTCGACCATACTTGATATTCACACAAGTACCCCGAAGTTCAATCCCTCGGGCTATACACCGGTCATGACGCATCCCTCAGGACCTCACCCACGGTGCAAGGATGGTGGCAATCCCGACGTTACTCTCCCTCTAGATCAGACCTATCCCATACCGGGCTTGCGGTCGCACAGGAAATTCTCATTTAAATCCATCACGATCATCGGCCCTTAGGGACTGGAGTGTCGACCCAAGTCACCCGCTCCGAGTCAAATTATTAGTTGGCCAAATTTTTATTAATGAGTGAACAACCCCACCATAAACCCAGTTTCTCATGCCTCATACACAGATACTCCACAATCACAGTTTAAATTGTTTAATGGTGATCATGTAAGTGGAAATCACTCCTTGGTAACTATCTAAGCAATGCTAAGCCAACTAATAATTAGAAACAGTAGCAAATTACATAATATTTTCATCCTAAGGTTTGTCATGATATTGGATGCATAACGTATAAATCGACGACATGCACTAGGAATTGCTATGACAAATACGCATAATTTAATTAAATAGCAATTTTGGCTTCCGCCACATGACAACAATACCCGCCGCCCAATCCACGCCGCCAGGTCCGCTGCGCGGCGCGTCGCGCCCGTGTCGCCGCCACGCGCCTGGCCAGCAGCCTAATCGGCCGCCGCCACGTCCGCGCCGCCCCGCCATCCAACCAGAGGCCGCCGTGAGCCCCGCTTGCGTCAGCCGCCCATCGGCCGACCCAAAAACTGGGATTCTCTCGGTTTTCGCGTGGTTAACCCACGGTTAACCGAGTTTATTCTTTTCAGCCTTTTCTATTTAGCCCAAAACTTCCCCGAATTGTTTAGGGAGTTCCCGAGCTCCAAATTAGATGATTCCAGAGCCTAAAAATCACAAATAATCCCAAGAATTTTATATATTTTTACCATACTATTTTCTGTATGATATTTATTGTTGTTTATTTACTCTTTCGTGTAGAACCGACGTGTACCTGCTGTCCAGGAGACGTTCCGGAGCCGTTCGAAGGAGGTGATCCAGAACCTAGCTTCTTCGAAGGCAAGCTAGATTCATATTGAATTCCTAGTTTGCTAAATTTTATTTATTTCATGTTTATTTAAATTGCATGCATTAATTATCATCGTATGTGCTATTTTGATCCTGTTTCATATTAGTCCTTTACTATTATGATTTAGCTCACCTTTGTTAGCCTGATTGGTACTGTTTTCCTAGCCTATCCTTTGTGTAGTTGCTTAGCCTTGCTTCTGGGATTGGTAGTTGATAGGTTTCTCATTATTAAACTTGTATCCGTGAAGTTCGACTTCGTGGTGCTGTGTTTGGATAAACCTAATCAACTAAAATCAACGTGGTGTTTGTTGATTTGAGGAGACCCAGAAGAGGCAGATTTTGGGCTTGTGGTTGTGTTGTGTAGGTCTCCTCTGTTATATAAGGACCGTATACTTGTGACTACCAAACCGAACCTGAACCGTACAGGCACTTGTGCCTTCTAGCCCTAACTTATTAGCTGTGGAAACCTAGTTTCCGATGTACTCGTAGTGGACGGACGTGACTTGCTATCACCGGTTCCGAATGGCTTAAATGGGGGCTAACCTCATACGGTGCGCTATCAGGTCCGGCTGAAGGAGTGCGCGTGGATCGTCGGCCGGTCGGCGTGGCGTGTGGGCGCGAAACCGTAAGAAAGGGTACATTAAGGGCGGGTGAAAGCAAAGGAACGGTTTTGTATCTGCTTTCCTTCGATGAGACAGGCTTGTGGGGAACGTGTACACACTCGCAGAGTTAAAACTATCATGGTAGCCGTGCCCGCGTTATGGGCGGGGAAAGGCGTTTTCACAGGGTAGTCCAATGTGTTTTAATTAATCAACATGATGGTAGTGTAGGCAGGGATTGCCTCTCTTTTGAGCTGGTTTGCCGTTTACGTAGCAACGCCGCCGTCTTGGAGCCGTTAGCCGTCCCTTGGCTACGCTCGTGTGTTATCATGTGTTCATTGAATCAAGAACAAATAAACAAGTAGATAGGTGACATTTTAGCAAAATAACCATACCCATCCATTGACCTTGCATTCATTTATTAAGGACCGCTATTTGAGTAGCCGTGTACTCATTATATGGACCACGGATCTTTGTTCAGTCAAGAGTTCAAAGAACGGTGCCACCGTGACTAGGAGGGTCAAGGTGATTAGCCGCTGCTCCGGTCAACCTCGGGATATCATTGCTTCAGTCTTCCGCTGCATTATTTTTATGTGCTTGAATAAAACCCTGTGCAAGACTATGTATTTATCTATGTCGACTGGGATGATATTTATGTAAACTGTTAAATTCTAGTTAAATGCAATGCCTGTGATGATATTCCAAATGTCCTTAAGTGCAATACTAGCTATGGTCTTCTGGGACTAGTATTCGGTCACTCAAGCCAGTAGAATTACCGGGGTGCACGACAGATTTGGTATCAGAGCCGGAAACCTTAAGAAAAATATTTTATATTAAAATAAAAAGATTTAAAAAGAATCTTTGCTTTCTTACCTCTATCCATACAATTCTATTTGGTTTAGTGTCTTTTTCTATATAGGAATTCTATGCTTTCGACTTTCCTAACTTACCTTCTGAATTCATTCTTGATTCTGTCCTTTTCATCTGATTTCAACAAAATTTTTATTTTCACTACTTATCTATTTCAAACCTAGTTGGTTGAACCTAGTCCAAGAAATCAGATGACGCTGTCAAGACATGACAAATCAAGTTGAAGAATCGTCGTGCAGCACACAAAGTTTCATCTACACCAAGAAAAGAAGACATCTACACCAAGAAAAGAAGACCTACAAGAGCAAGTACATAAATTGAAGAAAGACCCAAGATTAAGTTAATTAGGTGTTGCTAAGATCGATCGTACTTTCCTAAAAAGTTGATTGGAGTAGACCGTATCAACATTTGGTTTTCTCATTGAGATGCGGCTATTCATTACCTAAGGTAATAAAAATAATTAGTTATTTAGTTTAGAATGTTTGGTGTATTGCTTTGTTTAATTTATCGCATCTACACGGAGTTCAAAAGAAGAATTCGAAGGCGAGGAAGAGCAAATAAAGAAGATGAACTGGAAGGATTCCACGGCAAGGGAAAACTGTTTTTCCAAAAAAAAACGTCCGTACAGTCGTACCTGACGTCCGTATAGTCCGTACAGAAGCGAAAATTAGTGTTTTCTTCTTCTAGAAACTAATTTTCCCCACTAAAGTGAACCCTAAATTACTCCCTAAGTAACGGAGATTAATTAGCCATTAATAAGGGCATTATTATGGCAACTAATTTGTTGATTATGTCTGTAAAACCATGTTTGAGTTGGTTCTTAATTATATCTTGTATCACCTAGGGTGTAATCAAGATAAGAGTGTTAGATCTTAATTATTTGGATCTTTGAAATGAGTGATAGAAAATTGTTTTCGCAAATTATTTTCGCTAAAGGATGTCACTACCGTCTTAGTTGCTCATCTTTCCTAGTTCTTTCTTGGAGCAGATGCCGAGAGGAAGAGGAAGAGGTTGTACCATGCCCGCAGGCTGAGGACGAGGTCGTGGACGTCGTGCCGCAACACCTGTTGACGGTATGGAAGAAGCTGCAAGTCAGAATCAGCATCAAGTGCAACAAGAGGAGGAAGCTGCCCCTCAAGTCAATGCTGCTGCTCAGCAAGCCCCACAAGCCGCTGCTGCTGCACCGCAACCTCAACCTCAACCTGCAGCTCAGCAACAACAAGATAACTTGGTTCTACAAGCACTAAATCTGATTGTTGAAAGGTTAAACAACCCGCCGATTCAGCAACAAGCACCTCAAGTCGCGCCGCACCACCCGCAGTCTAAATTCAGCGACTTCATGAGGACGAGGCCGCCACAGTTCTCAGGGACCAGGGATCCGGCAGAAGCAGACGACTGGATCAAGGATGTGGAGAAGAAACTGTACTTAGTGCATTGTGATGACTACGAGAGTGTCCAGCTTGCCACCCACATGCTGAAAGGGAATGCTGCCCACTGGTGGGAAAATTACTGCAATGCCCACCCAAATTATCCCAAATTATCGTAACTTGATGTGGGATGAATTTGTAGAGCTGTTCAAGAACACCTACGTGCCCCAGAGCATGCGGGATGAGAAGAAAAGGGAGTTCGAAAACCTGCGTCAGGGGAATATGACCATAGCTCAGTATATCAACAAGTTTATTCAGCTGTCACATTACGCTTCAGACTTAATTCCTACAGAGAAGGCTAAGATACGGAGGTTCACTGAGGGAATGGACTCAGGCATGAGGATACAGTTGCTGCCTTTCCAATGCCAAGATTTTGAGCAACTTACTGAGCAGGCTATAATCTTGGAGGGAGCTCAACGCAAACTCAATGAAGACAGGAAAAGGAAGATGAACTTCCAGGGGCAGAACGAATGCAACATCCATCGCCATTTTTCTCAAGGACAAAACTCCCATAGGCTGCAACATCAGGGACATAACCATCAACACACAAGCCAGACCTCAAGTTTTGTGCCAAAGTCACAGAGTCAAAGCCAAACGATCAATCAGCAGACTCAACGTCCCAATCAGAGTGCAAGTCATGGTTCAAACAGGAGTACATCAAGTGGAGCAACAGGGGTTACTTGCTTCAGATGTAGTCAAGTGGGGCACTATGCTCATCAATGCCCGACAAAGCCGGAGAACCAACAACAGAAGAATCAAGGAGGTGTATCTTCGCATGTTGGTTCGAACAAGAGTGTTCAGAACGCACCAAGGACGACATCGAATGTGGGATCTGGACGCATCAACAACGTCACCGTGGAGGAGGCACCCAATGTTGCTTTTGGTATGTTCCTAGTGAACTCAGTACGGTAATCGTGTGATTAAGTTCTGCAAAGTACATTGGTCCAACCACACCAAGGAAGAAGCCACCTGGGAGCGACAAGAGGACCTGCAGGCAAAGTTCCCGGAGCTGTTCAGGAATCTTCCCGAATCTCGGGGTTGAGATTCTCCTTAAAGGGGGGAGGTTTGTGACATCCTAATAAAATTATTATGTCACATATTAGAAATAAAGAAAATAAAAACTAAAAATATAAAAATAATAATAGGAAAAAGATCCTAACAGGCTTGGATAGCCTAATTAGGCCCTATCTAGGCCCAAAACCCCCTCCACCTAGTCCTAAACCCACTAGGACTCCTAATTGACCAAATAAGACCTAATTCTACCCCAATCCAAACTCCACCCATATTGGGACCGACCCAAGTCTATCCAAACCATATATAAACCCCCCTAGGGTTCCCTGGTCGGCCATCATAACCAAACCCCACGAAACCCTAGCCGCCGCCTCGGTTTTCGTGCCAAACCGAAGCAAATCGAGGTATCTCTCAAATTCCAGTGCCCAAACCCTAAATCCAAAGCCACCACGTTGTAGAGCTCGTTGCGCTAATCAATTTGACTATATGGATCGCCATATTTCGTGGAGAAACGAGGAGATCCAAGTCGCCGGTTTGAGGCTCCACGCGCCGGTGAACCTCGGCGTCGCGCCCCACCGTCGGCCAGCGTCGCCGTCTCCGCCGGAGTCGCGCCGGCTAACCTGCTGCCGCCGGCGCGCTTCTGCCACGCTGGGCCGCCCACCCGCATCTCGCCGCGTGTCCGCCGCCGCCGCCGTGCCTTGAGCTGCCAAGCAATGACCGAGCCGCCACGCCGCCGCCGCCACCGCCGCCGCCCGCCGCTTCGCCAGCGATCGCGCCGCCGCCGCCAATCCACGCCGCCGCATGTCCGCCAGACGCGCGCGTGGTCGCCGTCCGTGTCGGCCCGCCGCCACGCACCCCGCCAGCCTAATCGGTCCGCCGCCACGTGTCGCGCCGCCCGCCATCCAACCAGAGGCCGCCAAGTGCTTCGCGTCGGCCGCCTGTCGGCCGACCCAAAAACCGGGATTCTCTCGGTTTTCGCGTGGTTTACCCGCTGTTAACCGAGTTTATTCTTTTCAGCCTTTTCTATTTAGCCCAAAACTTCCCCGAATTGTTTAGGGAGTTCCCGAACTCCAAATTAGATGATTCCAGAGCCTAAAAATCACAAATAATCCCAAGAATTTTACCATACTGTTTTCTGTATGTTTGATATTTATTGTTGTTTATTTACTCTTTCGCGTAGAACCGACGTGTACCTGCTGTCCGGGAGACGTTCCGGAGCCGTTCGAAGGAGGTGATCCAGAACCTAACTTCTTCGAAGGCAAGCTAGATTCATATTGAATTCCTAGTTTACTAAATTTTATTTATTTCATGTTTATTTAAATTGCATGCATTAATTATCATCGTATGTGCTATTTTGATCCTGTTTCATATTAGTCCTTTACTAATATGATTTAGCTCACCTTTGTTAGCCCGATTGGTACTGTTTTCTTGGCCTATACTTTGTGTAGTTGCTTATCCTTGCTTCTGGGATTGGTAGTTGATAGGTTTCACTCATTATTAAACTTGTATCCGTGAAGTTGGACTTCGTGGTGTTGTTTTTGGATAAACCTAATCAACTAAAATCAACGTGGTGTGTGTTGATTTGAGGAGACCCAGAAGAGGCGGATTTTGTTCTTGTGGTTGTGTTGTGCAGGTCTCCTCTGTCATATAAGGACCGTATACTTGTGACTACCAAACCGAACCTGAACCGTACAGCCACTTGTGCCTTCTGGCCCTAACTTATTAGCTGTGGAAACCTAGTTTCCGATGTACTCGTAGTGGACGGATGTGACTTGCTATCACCGGTTCCGAATGGCTTAAATGGGGCTAACCTCATACGGTGCGCTATCGTCCCACCGAAGGAGTCGCGATGACCGGCTTTGGTCGGCGTAGCGTGTGGGACGCGAAACCAAAAGAAAGGGTACATTAAGGGGCAGGTGAAAGCAGTGAACGGTTTTGTACTGTTTCTCCTTCGAGATGAGACAGGGCTTGTGGGGAACATGTACACACTCTGCGGAGTTAAAACTATCATGGTAGCCGTACCCGCGGTTATGGGCGGGGGAAAGGCGTTTTCACAGGGTAGTCCAATGTGTTTTAATTAATCAACATGATGGTAGTGTAGGCAGGGATTGCCTCTAATTTGAGCTGGTTAGCCGTTTCTATGGCAACGCTCGTCGTGTGCTGAGCTGGTTAGCCGTCCCTTGGCTACGCTCGTGTGTTATCATGTGTTCAATGAATTAAGAACAAATAAACAAGTAGATAGATGACATTTTAGCAAAATAACCATACCCATCCATTGACCTTGCATTCATTTATTAAGAACCGCTTGCTGAGTAGCCGTGTACTCATTATATGGACCATGGATCTTTGTTCAGGTCAAGAGTTCAGTAACGGTGCCAGCTGTGACTAGGAGGGTCAAGGTGATTAGCCGCGCATTCCGGGTCAACCTCGGGATATCATCGCTTCAGTCTTCCGCTGCGTTATTTTTATGTGCTTAAATTAAACCCTATGCAAGACAATGTATTTGTCTATGTCGACTGGGATGATATTTATGTAAACTGTTAAATTCTAGTTAAATGCAATGCCTGTGATGATATTCCAAATGTCCTTGAGTGCAATACTAGCTATGGTCTTCTGGGACTAGTATTCGGTCACTCAAGCCGGTAGAATTACCGGGGTGCACTACAAAACAACAATAAATATCCAAAACAGTAAATAAATTAAAAAATTATATAAAAATTGTAGTAGATAGATATGAATTTTCTAGATTTTTAGAAAAAGTAGAATCGCCGGATTTGGAGTTCGGATGAATTCACAGCGAAATAGTGAAGGGATACTAATCACTATAATTCGTGAAAATTGGAAAAACTACTGTAGCACGTGGGCTGCACTGTAGCACCAGCCAACACATGAGAAGGATAAGGGAGGAGCTGGCTGTGGCTGTAAAGCTAAACAGAGAGAGAGAGAGAGCTAGAGAGAGAAAGGATAGAAGAAAGAGAAAGAGAGGAAGGAGGAATGGCCGGCAGCGGGTGGCTCCGGCGAGGGGCGGTGGCCCAGCATGGTGGTCTGGCGAGGCGACGCGGTGATTTGGCGACGACAACGTGGGCGACAGGGGCATGCGGTGGCGACCAGCAAAGAAGATGGCAAAGAAGCGGGCGAGGCGAAGCGACTTCGCCCGAGGAGCAGCGGTGTGGCACGCAGCAGCTGCTCAACACAGATGGCGGCGCGACGACACAACAAGGCGGCGTGGAGGCGAGAAGGACGGCGCGGTACCACCGGCGACAACCAAGGTTACAAGCAGAGCAGCGGCGACGGCGACGTCCCGGCGGCGTGGGTGGCCTCGGCGGCGAAGCTGCGGGACGCTGTGGCGGCAACCGGTGGCAAGCGGCGATCGTGGCGGCGGCGGCGGCAAAGCACTAAGGTAGTCGAGTCGGGATCCTAAGTTGGTTCGATTTTCCCCGGAAAGAATCGAATCGTAGTATCCAATCGTAAAATCGAGGATTCTATCTAATTTGTAAAATAAATATAATTTTTGTCCTTCACTGCACGTTTATATTATTAACATGTAGTTTAGTATAAAATGGCATGATATATATATATATATATATATATATATATAGTGAAGCTAAAGGACACCTAGGTGTTCTTTAGTTAAAGGACACCCACTTTTATATTGCGCCACGTGTCCCCCACCCTTCCCCACCTTTCCCATGTGTGCAATTTCGAAAGGTATTTATATAGTAAATCTATGTATCCGTTGTAGTAAAGTTGCACACAGAAAATAGTAAAATATTAACGAACAAAAACTGGGCAAAACTAATTCAAGTGCATGCACAGGTGCATTAATGATGTGATTATTTTTCTTTTTTTTTTTCACTTTTGCCGCTGACTGAGAGCTCCGATTAACAAACCATTTTCACATACATGTTTTCAACATTTTTTTTCAACAAAACTAGACCGATCATGCATATTTTCTTTTTTTAGTAAAGTGGTTTACTATACCTTACAAGGAGCTTTGCTGTAATCTGAAAACACATCTAATGTTACATTTTAATCATGTTCAGGTCCTAGTAAAATTTTCTATAAAGTATAGTAAACTGATTTACTATAAAAAAAATATGGCAAGACCGTTCTATTTTGTTGAAAAAATGTAACGAACACAAATATGAAAAAAATGTAATGGCTCAGGTGCATTAATGACGTGATTTTTTTTTCCAATTTGTCGTTGATTAGGAGCTCCGATTGATGCACCGTTTTCACATATGTATTCTTGATATTTTTTCCAATAAAACAAGACCGATCATGCATGTATATTCTAATAGTAAAGTGGTTTACTATTTTCTCAGGACAAATTTACTATAGCATACACTATATGTTAATAAGAAGCTTATTAGAATTTGGAATATAACTAATATTGCAATTTTACAATGACCACTTTACTATAAAAAATATATATGGCAAGACCGGTCTAGTTTTGTTCGAAAAAATGTAACGAACATAAATATGAAAATGATTTATAAATTGGATTTTTTAGTTAAAAGTTATTGCGAAAATACCAAATGAAATTTGGTAAAAATGCTCACGTCATCCTCCACCACATGGCAAGTGGATAGGCTTGAGGAGCAAGCTGATTCAGATTTATTTCATGTTTACTATAATTTTTTAGAAAGTTTACTATATCTAATACGCATCTTTACTATAATCACGTCTGCCGGAACCTATGCACGAGAAAGTAGTGGAGAGAGGCTAGGATGGACACGTGGCAGCCTATAAACGTGAGTGTTCTTTAGTTAAAGAACACTTAGGTGTTCTGTAGTCATTATCTATATATAATGATTCGATTGAATCACACACTAATTAACATTATGGTTGCTATCAATTATCAGAAATTTGGCATGAAAAATTTTATGTAGGGGATAAAATACTAAACATCACAATAAGAACCACCTATGATCCATGAGAAAGATACAATCATAGCTTCTAAACCATGTCTCGGGAGTAAGAGCATGATATGCAATACATAACAAACCAAATATCTATATAATAGCTTCTAATCGCGGCATCTGCCACGGCGACGGCGGCAAGAGGCGGCAGCGCATGGTGGCTCTGCATGGGCGGCAGCCTGGGGGCAGCGACGGTGGCGGCTACCTTGGCATCGATGGCGATGAAGGCGGCTCCGACAGGTGCGGTAATGACGTCGACGGCAGGGCGACGACAACGACAGCAGTAAGATGACGACGACGACGCATATCGGTTTTGGAGGTGATTAGGGTTGATTGGGGGTTTATATAGGGACGGTTAGGGATGAGTTTGGTTTGGGCTAGGCCCAATCCACGAAGGATTTGGCAAAACTAATTGCTTTAAGATTCGAAAAGAAAGAAATAAGAAAACTAATTTTGTTAGTTTTTAGGGTGTCACATCCTGATTTTAGGAAATCAAGAATCAGTTAAAATAAAGGTAAATCCATTTATAAATTACCTTTAAGGGGTTTTTAATGTTAACAGAGGTCTTAAGTGAAGTTATTGTACCAAATTATAATTTTATTGGATCCAGATTGCCCTTTAGTATTTATCCCAATTTTCTCAGACTTTTATTAAGCCATTTACTATTTCATTTAATCATTATACCCTTTTTGTGTTTATTTCTTAAAGGAAAATCCTTATAATAGAACTACTAACATAAACAGTGGCACAAATCTATTTCATTATTCATCTAGATATTTTTATTAACTTAAGTAGGTCATCTAGTGTTTATCATAATTTTTTTAGGATTTTCAAGGATGTGTAGCTATTTATAGAATTCCATTTTATTTTCTGCTATTTTCTAAAATGCTGGAAAATCTTGGATGAACAGTGTTGGGCCGGCCTGGTTGCACGGCCCATGGTTCCCAGGAGGAAAGAGGCGCCGGCAGGCTAGCCCCACTCCCTGCCGGCGCCACTCCGAGGAGAAGACGCACTTCTATGAGTACGCCTCCACTTAACCTGACAGGTGCATCTAGGACCCCACTTGTGAGCGACCGATGTGTCTCACACGCAGGAGGGTTAAAATAAACCTCATACTGACATATGGGACCCACATGTCAGTCACATGGTTCACCGAACCAGGCCCGCGGTTGTCCGGCCGAGCTCCGATGATGCATCTGGTGCCGGAGCTGTGACACAGCGAGGTCTTAGGGGCGGCGCGCGAGTTAGCAGTTGATCTAGGGGAAACCTAGCCAGGACGGGTCACTGGAAAACCACCGGTGATGAGCTGGAGCTGCGGCGCCATGGCCGAAGGTGGGCGGCGCTACTAGAAGCTTGACGCTATGGCGATCCCATAGGGTTTGGTTTCGGATTTCAGGTCAATGGGACCCTAGGGGTTAGTAGAAACCTTACCGAGCAAGGAATCGGGCAGGAGAAGGCGCGGTGGTGGCCGACGATGAGGAGTCCGAGCAGGCTTTGAATAGGGGCATCGGTGTGAACTAACCCCAATGAAGATCTTGCGAAATTGATTGAGGGAAAATGTTAATGATACTCCGGTGATGCTATGGGAGCAAAGAATTGGAGAGAAACTCACTGAAGAGAGAGACATAATAAAGGGGGTGATTCGGGGCAGCAAAGCACAGGCGGGGAGGAAAACTTCCTATTCCGGAGCTACGGTCGTTCTCAGGCCAATTGGTTGGAGGACGGTGGAGGTGGGGAGCTCAGTGAGGTGATGGTGCAGGCTCAAGGCACGAGAGTGACGGGCAAGGAGGAATTGGTGGGTTGAGCGCGACGGTGTCTAGGAGGCAGAAAAGGGGAAACTGAGGCACGAGCTACGACGGGGCTTTATAGTCTTAACGGGAGCCCGAGAAGTGAGTGGGTGCATCAGAGAGTGCAAGAGAGATGTGGGGGTGCGTCCGAGCGGACGAAGACAAAGGGCTCGGGTAGCAATGGGACATAGCGAGCAGTGGCGCAGCGGCGAGGATTCAGTGGCATGCACGGTTGCTTCGCAGGCAGCGATACCAGGGTCATCATCACGTGTGGAGACAGAGCGGAGGTGCAGGCGGCGATTGGATGGCTTGGCAGCGGTACGACAGAGCCACAGGCAGGCGGCCAATTTGTGTGATAGGGCAGCGCGGTGTTGCTAGGGAGAGGATGCCACGCAGTAGCACGGTCAGGGGTTAGGCACCACGAAGGGAGGCACGCAGAAAGCGTTTGCCAGCTCAGGCGACACCAGAGTGACGTACAGGCTGGTGGTCCGGCCAGGGCATGGCAGCAGAGCCGAGCAGGAGGGGGAGCCGAGGGAGAGTGCGAGAGAGGGAGAGGAGCCGAGAGAGAGAGCCAGAGCAGAGCCAGGGCTTTGCCCCGCTGGCTCGGCTGGGAAGAAAAGGCTAGGCCAATGGGCCTAGCTGGGCCAACCAGGTGGACCAGGCCTAAAAATGGGTTGGGCCATCTGAGGGGAATCCATTTTTGTTGAAAATTGGATTGGGATATTTAAAGTTTGACAAATTTTTCTTTTAAATGAAATTTAGAGGTTGTAACAGTGTTTATATTTGGGTTTTGATTATTAGGAGGGAGATTATGAGAATTTTTTGCAGCCCAAGTCAAGACTTAGGTTATTTGCGTTAATTTAGCGTGAGTGAAAATTATTAGAGCTATTACACCACCCATCATAGTCAAAGGAGGAGAGATTTTTTTTTGAATTTCAAAATTTAACCTAATATACGGAAGCAAAATATAACTATATGCATGCATAGTTCCTAGGTCTAAATTTGGGCTGTTACAAGCTGATCTAGGACACGCTGCAATACTACGCCCGTGACATAAGCAGCCAAGGGGTCAGCTAAGCTTGCATTGTCAATGTACTAATTTGTCAATTTCTGAATTGTTTATTCGTGTAATTGTTTGTATGAGCTTCTCCGGTACAATTTTGTATACAAGTTCAGATTCTCCAGTGTACAAATCATGCAGGGAATAAATGGGAACGTTTTTGTATGAGATTCTCCGGTACATAAAAACATTCCTGATTCTGAATTTTGAATTTCTCCCTTGCATAAACAAATTTAGAGACATTCCTGATTCAGAATTTTGTATGACAGATACCACATGATGGTGTGGGTGGTAAATAAACAGTGAATCCTGAATTTTGTATAACAAGTACCACAGCTTGTATGAGATTCAGTGGGCAAAATGTGCTTCAGGTTATGGGCTATTTAATTTTCTTGAGCTTTGATTTATCTTGAGCAGTAGAAGAAGAAAAATGCCATGCAGTTCAGACTGCAAAAGCATGCCTCTGAATTTCAGAATTCTACACATGCTTACTTGGACAATTCACCCATTTTCAGCTGAGTACAAGAAGCATAAGGCCTGGAACTGGAACTGAGTGAATGATTGCTACAATACAATTGCAGAATACTCATGAATGCTCTGATCTTGTTGAGTCATGCAAAATGGAGGGCAATTGTTTCTATTTGGTATGTACTGGAACATATGTACTGCAGAACAAAATGAATGGCCAAAAGCTGCTGCTTCATGGTTCATCTAAAACATATCCTCCATGAAGAGAAATCACTTGATACATTCAATTCTGAAAATTAGAAGAGGAGACTTGATGGTTTACTTCAAACTTGTGTATTTTACTTCCAGATTTGGCCAAAGCTCCTTTTGATTGAAAGCATGTAACATACAACTGAGAGGTATATGTCCAGGACTGAACTAGCAGCATAATTCAAGTAAAATCTTAACCTGTATACATACCAGGTCATTACAATCTTTGACTGACATGCACCCAGATCAAAGCATTGAGAGAAATCCTTTTAGAACAAATTGTAATTCAGTTGATTTCAGACTTGGCTTTCATTTGATACAAAAATTACAAGCTGACGGCATTCATTTCATCGAAAAATTACAAGCTGACGGCTTCATTTCATACAAAAACTTGCTGCTGCTGTTCATCTCACACAAAAATGACGAAATAGTACCACCAAGCTTTATCTCAACAAAGAACTGCATCTTTGAGCTGCTTGCAACTTGAGCTGTTGATATGGGGGAAGGAGGAAGGGGATGGAGTGGAGCATCAGACTCATGTAGTGGGCGGTGGCACGCAAAAAAGAGGAGGGCTAAGCGGCCCATAGTAGCTAAGGAAAGTATTAAGAAAGGCCCTGATCATATGATGATGGTTTAGAAGGATAATAAAAAGAAACGCAAGACCAAAGACAAGGGTGGGATGTGATCCTAGACCCGGAAACTAAGTCTAATGGAAAGTCCAAAACTGGTCATGTTGCTTCTAATGCATGTCACTACTGCTATAAGAAAGGACATTGGTGTAGTAACTGTAAAGCAATAGTTGAAAAATAAAAGGAATGAAAATTTTCCTTCCGATTCAAGTATTAATGTTATAGAAATTAATCTTGCTACTTGTCATACCGAATCATGGGTATTTGATACCAGATCGATGATTCACACTTGCAAATCGTTGCAAAAACTAAGGACTAGAAATTTTGCAAGAGGTGAGGTGGAGATTTGTGTCGGCAATGGAGCAAAAGTTGCTGCCCTGGCCGTCAGCGTCTATCCATTGTCATTATTATTAGGATTAGTTATGGAATTAAATAATTGTTATTATATTTTTGCCTTGAGCAAAAACATTATTTCTTCTTCCTGTTTTGAAGAAGATAGTTTTGAATTTATAATAAATGACAAATGTTGTTCGATTTATTTGAATAACATGCTTTATGGTTATTGTCCATTGGTGAATAGATTATATGTACTAGATCTTGAGGATGCTCCTGTTTATAATATTAATATGAAAAGACTTAACACAACTGCTTTGAATGCCGCTTATTTGTGGCATTGTTGGTTAGGCCATATAAATAAGAAGAATGTGGAGAAGCTCCATAGAGATGGCCTTCTTGATTCATTGATTTTGAATCATTTGATCCATGCGAGTCTTATTTACCTGGCAAGATGACAAAGACGCCTTTCACAGTTTCTAGTGAGAGGACGAGTGACTTATTGAGCCTTATACATTGTGATATATGCGGATCAATGAGCTTCACGGCCAAAGGTGGTTTTCGGTACTTTGTTACTTTTACTGATGACTTTAGTAGATATGGGTATATATATCTAATGAGGCATAAATCTAAATCTTTTGAAAAGAAGTTCAAAGAGTTTTAGAATGTAGTACAAAATCAATTGGACAAGACAATTAAATTTCTACGATTTGATCGCGAAGGTAAATATTTGAGCTAAGGGTTTAATGATATCTGAAGAATTGTGGAATTGTTCTGCAATTGACTCTGCCCAGAACGCCTCAATGGAACGGTGTATCCGAACGGAGGAATCAGACTTTGTTGGATATGGTTCAATCTGTGATGAGTCAAACCAATCTTCCTTTATCATTTGGGAACTTGCTCTAAAAATAACTGCGTTCACATTGAATAGGTTTCCATCAAAATCCGTTGAGAAGACATCATATGAGATATGGACCAGCAAGAGTCTTAGACTGTCTTTTCTAAAGATTTGGGGCTGTGAGGCTTATGTAAAATATATAACATCTGATAAGTTCCATGCCAAATCTAATAAATGCTTCTTTGTGGGATAACCATGGGAAACAAAATGGTATTATTTCTATAACCGGGAAAAAGGCAATGTGTTTGTCACCAAGAATGGTGTAAAAGAGTATTTCAAAAAAGCTAGTGGGAGCATGGTGCAACTCAAAGAAATTCAGAAAACACTTGAAAATGTTTCAACCCCTATTGATCCTGAGCGGGATACACAAGATGTTGTAGAACCCGTTGTAAAAGCACTAGCCCCACATAGGTCCGAGAGGACAAGTTACGCTCTCCTCATGGCAAGACAGCGTGACATATTATTGTTGGATAATGATGAGCCCAAAGACTATATAGAAGCAATAGTGGGACCGTACTCTACAAAATGGTTGGGACCATGATATCCGAAATAATGTCCATATACGATAACCAAGTTTGGAATTTGGTTTATTTGCTTGATGGTGTCAAAACTATCGAGTACAAATGGATCTTTAAGAAAAAGATAGATATAGATGGAAATGTTCATATCCATAAAGCACGATTGGTGACGAAAGGTTTCAAAAAAATTCAAGGTGTTAATTATGATGAAACCTACTCGTCCGTCGCTATGCTGATGTCTATCCAGATCATGCTAACAATTGTATCCATTTGAGGTTGTTTATGGATTCAAACCTACTGCTCTCATTGATCTTTTGTATTTACTTTACAGGAACACGTGAATATGGATGCTAGCAAGCGTACTAATTTTTTCAAGAAGATACATGAGACAAACAAAGGAAAATATCTAGGAGATGACTCAGAAGTATGTGTAGCGCACAAATAAAAGACGAAAGAAGGTTGTATTCGAACCAGGTGAGCTTGTTTGGGTGCACCTGAGGAAAGAATGATTTCTAAAATTACACAAGTGCAAGCTACAGCCTCGTGGTGACGGACCTTTCAAAGTGCTAGAGAGAATCAATAATAACGCATACAAGATTATGCTACCAGGAGAATATGGTGTAAGTGCTATTTTCAATATTGCTGATTTGTCCCCTTTGTACAGAGAGCTGAGTGAGTCAAGGATGACTCCTTTTAAGAGAGGAAGGATGATGTGAACATCCCACACATATCTTCTTATAAAATACATATGAAGGGAGATGATATAAACACCGTTTCTAAGGAGAAAGTTTACGAAGGTCCTATTACAAGCAACCGTGCAAAACAAATAAAAAATCAGGTGAAAGCTAACTTAAGTTTAATTTCTAATATTTGTGATGCTACGGTACTACTCATGTGTTCTTCTTTTGTTATACTTAGATACATGGAAGAGGAGCAACCACGCGATGCACTAGAGATAGAAAATAAAGCACAAAATGCGGTCCATTGGATTGCTGGCCATGCTCATGCAAATGTCGTCTAGAAACATGGTCATGGGCCATATTAATGGAAAGATATGGAAGTCTAGTTTCCAACACTTTAAATCGTGCATTTTTTTTGACTTCTAAAGCTAGATCTATGACCATTTTGGTGAAAGGTATACAGTCGGTTAAATGTTGCGCGAAGATTGAAGAAACCTTTCATGTTCTAACCCGAGATGACTCTTGCTTATCCAATACCAACTCTTCAATTGCTGATAGTTTCTACACCTAAACTAGGAGGGTTGTTTTTAGTACAAATAACTAGGTACTACAAACATTTGGAAACTTTTGATCAACTTTGATATAATGCTTATACTAGACACATGATATTTCTAAGAACCAGGAGTGTTCTTGCTGCTAGCTTCTTGTGATTCTCTGTGAATTGCACCTAATCTGTGCTTCTTCACCTTCGAGTGTTGTTATGTGCATTAGTTCTTCGGTTCGTAGACTTGTGATTGTTTGGACAGTAGGCTACAATTGGCTTCCTCATCGCCGGGTCACAATTCTACCAATTTATTCAAGAATCGTGCGCTGTTAAGATCTTCATTCTTTGTCCACCAGCTTCTCACGAAGTTGGTGCCCATCACAAGAGCTCTCGACTTTTCATATTATAATTTACCGCAACGTTTTAGCTGCAAAGAACTATACCCACAGGATGCCCATTGCCATTTGCAAACTTGAGCAAAATATGCCTAACTTGAGGTGAAAAACCTAACTTGAGGTGTCAAATTTTCGGTACGAACTAAACGCCCCTTGATGGATTCCGTGGCAACTCTATGAAAATGTCCATCTTGGCCTCCTGCTGAACTATATAAAGGCGAGCTACCAAGCTGAAGCTTCTGCCCTCACTCAGTCCCTCGCACCCTAAAAGCCCGAACGATAACAGTGAGCTGGTGACTCGTCAATCCATAATGGCTGCCCAGTACGCAGCACCTGTCCCGATCAAGCATGTCATTGAGCAAGATGCCATTACCCCATTCCCAAAGCCACCAAAGCCAGCAGCAGTAGATCATTCCGACGGCGGGGCTCAAGACGATGATATCATGATCTCATCCATGGAGGTCAAAGTCTACGGCAAGCAACGGTTCTTGAAGCACCAGGCAACGTGGTGGCCGGAGATCTTCTTGCCGGGGGCGCTCGCAGTCCAGCGGCGCTTCCAGCCGCGGCCGTCCGACGTGATCCTGGCCTCGCATCCCAAGTCAGGGACTACGTGGACCAAGGCGCTCGCCTTCGCGACGATGTCGCGGAAGGAGTACTCCTTATCAGACCACCCCTTGGTGCGCCTCAATCCTCACGACTGCGTCGTGGGCCTCCTCGGTCCCTACGCCACAGGCAAGGAGTCGGTGGTGGAGGCCCTGCCGTCGCCGAGGATCATGGCGCTCCACATGCCCTTCTCCACGCTGCCGGACTCGATCGTCAGCTCCAGCTGCAAGATCATCTATGTATGGCGTGATCCCAAGGACGTCGTGGTGTCTATGTGGCACTACTACAACAACCTTTTCCCTGAAGAAGCTCACTTGTCTCCATTTCGTAAGTTGGTCGAGTCTTTCTGCCAGGGTGAAACCGCATTTGGTCCCTGGTGGGATAACGTCCTTGGATACTGGAGGGCAAGCAAGGACATGCCTGGGAGAGTGCTGCTCCTGAGGTACGAGGACATGCTGGAGGACACCGGAAGCTCTGTTAAGGCTATAGCGCAGTTCGTGGGGTGTCCCTTCTCGGAGGAAGAAGAAAAGAATGGTCTCACCGTGGAGGAGATCGTCAAGCTCTGCAGCTTTGGCGAGCTCAAGAACCTGGAGGTCAACAAGTCCGGGAAGCTCGAGCTCCCCCGCAAGCACTCGAGCTCGTCCTACTTCAGGAAAGGCGTGGCCGGGGACTGGCATGAACACATGACAAAGGAGATGGCTGACCGCATCGATAGCATTGCTCGAGAGAAGCTCCAAGGATCTGGGCTGATTGTCTAATAATGTTGCGATAAAGCTGGAAACAAGCATGGTGTTGTTGGCGTGCATGGTGTGACTGTATCTCTTTAGAATTGTGGTGAATTGTTATGGTTGTAATGTATCCTTGTCTAATTCTGTGTTTGCTATGTGTGTAATCAGGATGTCTGTCTAATGGTGCTGGATTTGAGCTAGTGGTATTGGATTTTGTTAATTTGTTGTCTCTGGATGGATTTGATCGGCTTGATGCTTGAGCATTTTTAGCGCGTTCTGAAGGATTTTACGGTAAAGTAGCCAAAAAATGAGTACTTTAGGTTGGCTTGCTCACATTGCCATGCTCTTGTTTCACGCGCATAAAAGAATAGTACACCAACCTAAAGGCGGGATAGGGTTTTCTGGGAGCCACCATAAGAAGAAAGAAGAGAAAGTGCTCCAAGCGACGCCACAGATCCGCCAGCTGTTCTCTTCGCTGACGGCCTCTAGGGGGTTGGTGGGGGAGGCTGTGTCAGATCTGCAGCGGGTGGAGTTAGTAATTTTAATAGTTTAAGATCTGGAATAAGTGTCTTAATTAATTTCTCTCGTCGGCAGGGAGTTGGATTAGGCGACGGCGTTGGCTTTCTGCGGCGGATGCTCCTCAGCGCATTGTGATAGCGGTGCCTTCAGTGGTGTGGTCATGCTAGATTGGATCCTTGATGTTGGATCTGGCAGTGGCATTATTGCTACGACGTAGATCGGATCTAGTCACTAGACGATCACTATCACCTAGACAGATCCCTACAAGGAGGGTAAGCAAAGCCTCTATATATGTTTTTTGATAATTTTATGAGTTGGATTCAATAAGAATCCAATACATGAATCATAGATTTCATCTTGCAGTTCGTTAGCAAGCTAGTGGAAAAGCATACGTTAAGTGGTCATATTTTCCTGCCTTTCGAGAAACTTAATTACCTCTGATATTGGGGTTAAAATTCGTCGTAACGCTATTTTACAATAGGATAGGACAAGGTGTTGCATTCGCTACACAAATTTTTTAGGGTTACCAGATTGTAACATCATACTCTTTGTATTGTTGGTTGTAAAAGTTAATGGTTCTTACTGTTAAGACTTATTGGTTTATGTTTTAGCTTTCCTTGTAACCTTTATTATTGAGTAACAAAGGATATTTAGTTTGTTTAAAAAAACAGTAAACAAGGACTGCATGCCTAATTTGCAGTGTCCCCTCTCTCTCACTTACAGTTTTTCCACGTGTAAGGTTGGTTAAAATGTGTGCTTAACTTAATTGCTGGATTAATGTGGTAATCTTCACTCACGAGTGGCTTTAAGCACATGCTGGTCAATCCTCAAAAAATTGAAGTACAAGACTGTCCCAATGCTGGTTTATCTGACAAGATCGGGTTGCACAGGGGAGGTAGCTGCCAAGCAATTATCACCTCCTCGGTACGCATTTGGCACTGCTGCGCAGCAACATATGCTCGTGAAATGGACTGGCGCCCTTTGCCAGTGAATTTGAACTGGACGGAATGTACCCTTGAATCAAATTTCATGAGTGGGCACAAATGTGAAATGGAATATTCTGCAGCCAATCAATTATTGCTAGTGTCTACAATATGGTCAAAAACTCGAACCAGCCCTCCCTCTACCAACTCACCTCTCCTCTCCCTAGTGCTCCTCGCAACCCTAGTGGCGCTGGCCCCCTCTCCTTCTCCGATGGCCTTGTCAAGCAAGAGGGAGGGGTCCTTAGCCCTCCCTCTCCCTCCCTACCACTCTCGTCCTCTACCCCCGGTCAGATCTCTCCTTCTCCCATGCCGGTGGAAAGAAGTGGGTCCCGGCCTTCGAGGTACCAGAAGGTGGAGGTGGCTTGCGGGTTATGTAGGATGGGGATGGTTTTAGTAGGTTTATGTTTTAGTGCTGGTTACGGTTTTCTGCTGTCGGCTTCTTCAATCCAGCAGAGGCATTAGGTCCTCAGTAGCAGTTCTCTCTGGCAGTACCTGCTGGGGGTGTCAGAGAAGAATTGCTGTTACCTCTTGCAGGTACTTTGTCCTTTGATGCAACTAGAGAAAGTGTTTTCGACTAAATTGCACCGTACATCCTTAAAGTTGTCTTGCATTTTCACATGGGTCCAAAACTTTTAAAACCTGATATTTAGGTAAATGAAGTTGCGTTATTGTTTCGATTAGGTCCAAAGCGGTATGAATAGGGCAGTTTTGATGATATGGTCTATCTAATTAGCATAATATGTGGTCACAAATGGCCACACGTCATTCTAAATCACTATAAAAATTGAATTCAAATTGAAAATTTTAAAATCCTAAATTTTTTATACTAAAAAACCCTAATATTCTTTAAAAAATAAAAACCTTAAAAAATTATAAATTCATAAACCATAAAAAACAAATTTTTTTAAAATTTTTGAAAATCTTAAAAGCCATTAAAAATCTTAGAAAATCCTAAAAGTCATAAAAGTACTATAAATAGATTTTTTTTTCATTTTTAGGAATGTTCAAAGTTTTGTTTGAAATTTTGTGAATTTTTCAGCTTTTGGGTTTTTTTACCAAATTTACAAATCTTTTATTTTTTATGAATTTTAAAAATTTTCAAGTTTTTTATGGATTTTAGAAATTTTTTAGAATTTGGTTTTATAGAGTTTTTATTTTAAGATTTGTTTTTTATTTTTAGAATTTTTGTCTGGACACAGTTTTACTAAACCGAACCTTTCTATGTTAATAGTACGTGTTTTAAGGATTAAAGCATGTACCTATAGTGAAACAAAAATCTAGTACCAATACCAACCCTTTGTTAACTAGAAAGTAAATCAGATTACGGCGAAGCCACTTATTACAATAGTTTATAGTTTCTAAAGAATGAAATAAGAACAAATTGAAGTAGACCCATCATTAAGCAAACTGACCGAGGAAGCTCTACATTGACTTACGTATCCTTGTACTCTAGACCTGCATGTGGAATAAGAAGCTCCCAATAAAAGTCGGGGTTAGTATGCGTCAAACTTACAAGTATTTCCCTAGGAAGGGCTAGGTTAGGGCTCATCCTAGGAAAGGTCATGTTTCATTTGCATAAAAACATTTAATTTAGAAGTATAAAAACATTTAATAAAATATAAATAAATAATGAACAAATTATCATGATAAAATAAAAGTAATTTGTGTCTCAATGTCAAGGTCTCAATGCTCAGATTCTGAATTCATAATCCCATAACTCAAATTCTCAAACTCAAACTTATCATCAAGCAACGGCACATAGCCAAATCGACCTTATCCATGTCATATTTAAAGGTGCAGCTACGTTGTGAAAAACCACCAAGTCAGTCTTAAATGGGAGCACAACCATTCGAATGAGTTTACATTGTACATAGGTTTTACGCTTTATCCACAAGATATGATATCTCTGCCATGCTATCGTACACCCTGGTATATCTACTGGCTTGAGTGACCGAATACTAGTCACAGAAGATCATAGCTAGTATTGCACTCAAGGACAGTTTGGAATATCATCGCAGGCATTGAATTAACTAGAAAATTAATGGTTCACAAAATGTAAATAACATCGAGATCACATAGACGTTTACATAGTCTCGCACGAGACATAAATCAAAAGCATAAAGAACACAGCGGAAGACTTCAAATGCGACGACACTCCAAGGTTGACCCGGAATGCGTAGCTAATCACCTTGAGTTGGACCCACCTGGTCCCAACTGGCACCGACGTCGAGTTCTTCTCCTAAACAAATAATCCATGATCCATATAATGAGTACACGGCTACCCAGCAAACAGTCCTTAATAATGAATGCAAGGATAAAGGACGGTTTGGTTATTTTGCTAAAACAACACCTATCTACTTATCTATTTATTTTTTATTCATTGAACACCTTCTAACACACAAGCGTAGCCAAAGGGAGGCTATCCGGCTCAACAAACAATGAGCGTAGCCATAGAAACGGCTAACTAGCTCCCAAGAGAGACACTCCCTGCCTACACTACATCATCAAGTTAATTAATCAAAACACATAGGACTACCTTATGTCAAACTCCTTTCTCCCGTTCATAACCGTGGGCACGGCTACCATAATAGTTTTAACTCTGCAGAGTGTGTACATGTTCCCCACAAGCCCTGTCTCATCCCAAAGAGAGAAACATTACAAAATCGTTCACTGCTTGCACCTGCCCCTTAGTGTTCCCTTTCTTTTGGTTTCGCGCCCATACGTTACGCTGCGACCAGGCCAACAGTCATGCGCATCTCCTTCCGCCGGACCTGATAGTGCACCGCATGAGGTTGGCCCCCATTTAAGCCATTCAGAACCGGTGATAGCTAGTCATGTCCGTCCCCTACGAGTACACCGGAAACTAGGTTTTCACACCTAATAAGTTAAGGCCAGAAGGCACAATTGGTTGTACTGTTCAGGTTCGGTATGGTAGTCACAAGTATACGGTCCTTATATGACAGAGGAGACCTACACATCACAACCACAAGCTTAGATCCGCCTCTCCTAGGTCTCCTCAAATCAACACACACCACGTTGATTTTAGTTGATTAGGTTCACCAAAACAATACTACGAAGCCATTACTTCACGGATACAGATTTAATAATGAGTGAAACATAACAACTACCAGCCCAGAAGCAAGGCTAAGCATCTACACAAAGGATAGGCTAGGAAAAATATAACGAACGGGCTATCAATGGCAGGCCAATTTACATTTGTAGAAGACTAACATGAAAACGAGACAAAATAGCACATACGAATTCATGCATGCAAATCAAATAAAGATGAAGGAATAAAATTTTAGCAAACTAGGAATTCAACATGAATCTAGCTTGCCTTCAAAGAAGTCTTGATCTTATTGTCCTCCTTCGAAGGGCTCCGGGACGACTCCCGTACAGCAGGTACACACCGGATCTACGTGAAATGAATTAAAACAGAAATAAATAATAAACACAAAGCAAATAGTGTGATAAAAATATATAAAATTCTTGAGGTTATTTGTGATTTTTGGGCTCTGGAATAATCTAAATCGGAGTTCGGATGCTCCCTAAACAATTCGGGGAAGTTTCAGGAAAAATAGAAAAGCAGAAAAATAAATAAACCCGGTTAACCGTGAGTTAACTGAGGGAAACTTGGTTTTAGTGCTAGCCAGGACACGTGGTGGTTGGCCATTGGCGCGGGCGTGGCGTGCGGCCGGGGACAGCAGCGGGGCACGTGGCGGTGGCCATTGAGCAGCAGGCCGCTGGTGGCCGGGGACAGCAGGGGCACGTGGCGTCTGGTCATTGGTACGCGGCGGCGGCGGTGTGCTCGCGTGGCGGGGACCAACAGGAGCGTCTGCGTGGCGACGGTGTTGGCGGCCGGGCGCCGAAGCGCACGCGCACACGCGGGCGGCGGCAGGGACACGATACGTGCTGTGGTTGGCTGGCGGCGTGTGACATGCACGCGCGGCACTTAAAGCGAGGCAGCAGTGGCGGGCAGCTCGCCAGCAACAGTGATGAAAGTAGAAATCCGACGAACTTTGGGCGGCGCGTATCTCCTTCAATTCTTGGCCAAAATAGGGCTTCCATATATCCAAATTGATCGTCTCGACAAGACCTACAATGTGTTGGCTTTAGATCTAGGTTTTGGGCATGGGAATAGGAGGAATACCTCAGTTTAGCTTCTAGGGCTAGGGTTTTGGTGGCTAGGGCTCCAATTCGAGGGCTCCGACCTTGGGGGCTGAGGGAGGGCTCTAGGGGGTATTTATAGGGGGTTGGTCATGGTGGATGAGACCTATTAGGGATAGAATCTGATTTAGACAAAAATTAGAGTACAGATAGGTTTAGGAGTCCTAATGGGCTTTGGATTGACTAGGAGAGGGGTTTGGGCCTAAATTGAGCCCAAAAAGGCTATTTAAACTTAAATAGAGCCTTTTTATAATATTATTTGATGTTTTTATCTTTTAATTTTCTTTATTATTACTTTTAATGATATGTGACATAATAATTTTACTAGGATGTCACACATGGTCAGCATATGCTAGAAGAAAAATCATACCAAAGTGGTGACCTAATCGGAACACCCCACACACGGGCACAACACCGGTGATACAAATCCCTCGGGACCCCAATAACGGTGCATGGAGAGATGACAATCCTGACATTATTCAACTTTAAGACTAGGCCATGTCCCACACCGAACTTGCAATCGCACGATAATTCTTAGTTAGATCAAGTAGCCACACCCCTTACTGAGAAGCCTTCAAACAATCAACCTCATCCTTGAGGGTTTTTACACTTTTCAATACTCGCACCACGGAGATCAAGAAAAAGCGGAAAGGTGAAAAGAGGGCATCAAGTCAGGAAACACGGACTAGATGGCCTCCCTTACCATCGTCGGCCTCCAGGTAAGCGGTGGTGGTGGAGGGTTGATAGTCCGTGCCGGCCTCTATCTAGGAGTAGCCTTAGGTTGTTAGATTTCCCATCGGTGGTATGGGATGGTGGCATTTTGGTCTTTCTCGGTGACAAACTCGGGCATTGGTGGCACTACTGGTCAGGCAAAGCATCTATGATGGTGGATCTGATTCCTTGTCACTAGATCTGGCGAGGTATTTTGCTTTTGGCTAAGACACCAGTTAGAAGAAATATAAGGGGCCTTGGCGGTAGTCTTGGGGGTCATCTGCGATGGCAACTATTTTGGGGCGACGGCTGGAGAATGTCTTCAGAAGTTGCAGCTTGGGGAATTTTTGTGCTGGTGTGCTTTTTGTGCGATGGTAGTTTTCAACAAAGTTTTCTCGATTTCTTCTCTGCCCAACAACTCGCGACAAATCTTGATGTCGTCATGGCTTTTGTTGATGTTGATCTTTCTAACCCGTTCTTGGTTGAGTTTGGCGTACGAGAAGGAGGGATGGAGGCAAGTTTCGGTCACTTTGTCTTGGACGGCAGCTGGACAACAAGTTCTTCTAGAAGCTTCTTTTTTTGCATTTAGACCCTTTATGGATGCTTGTAATATTTTGCTGTTGGCTAGGGGACTTGATGTAAAAGGAATGATCTAATCCTAATAAAGTTTTATCCTGTTCTCAAAAATAAATTCTTAGTTTATTTCATCACAATTGTCGGTCCTTAATCTCGGAACGTACGACCAACACAAACCTGATTCTCATGCAAGAATGTACCTGCCTTACAAACCTGCCGCTTCCGATCCCAATTATTAGTTGGTTAATTTTAATTTATAGCATAAACAGTTTCCACCATCACCCACATGATCTATCTTCCAATTTCATGATACCAAGAGTAGGATCCGCTCTACGGTTCCCCAACTAAGCATTGCTAAGAAATTAACCATAAAAATAGTAGGGAACACATGATAATAATAACCTAATGGTGAATTTCGTGTAGCGGTTGCATATTACAAAAAGATAACATGGAAATAGGACGTCTAGTTTAAATTATCGCATGACTATTAAACATAGCATATTTTGATAAAATCTAGGAAATTGAGAGTACATCGAAAAGGCTTGCCTTGGTCTTCGACTGATTGATCTCCCAAAACATCGGCATACAACTCCTCGGCAACTGCATAATCTATACTATAGCCATTGGGACTAAAGGCATCTCCAGTAGTCCGCCCCATTTCCCTCATCACTATTCACATGCCATCTCACCAATGTGATTGCCCCATCTCTATTCACCACCCCAACAATAGCTCCATCACTATTCCTACTCTCTCCTTTCTCTCTACTTTTACTATTCACTGCCCCATTATCCTATTCCTCGCCCTATCACAATTTGCTACAGTGATGAGGCAATAGAGCTTACTGGATATCCCCTAATCCACCGCGCTGGACATATAAGAGAGAGAGAGAGAGATCTAAGAGAATGGCATAGTGAGGGTGGGGTGGGCAAGCTGCTGGGGTGGCGGGGTTAGGCCAGGTGAGCCATGGCTAAGGCAAAGGCAAAAAGCAGTGGCTCTATGTGGCAGCGCACACGACAGCGAGGACGGCGTGCGACATTTGAGCAGCATTGCTAGGGCATCAGAGACACGGGGCAGCACGGCAGGCGATAGTGTTTGCCCTGGCTAAGATAAAGTGGTGCACGGCGGCAAAGTAGCGCGGCGATGGCGGCGTTTAGCAAGTGGGCGCCTAGGGTGGCGTCTGATGAGGAGGGGAAGAGAAAGAGGAATGATAGGGGGTGGTAGTCAAGGACGACGCGGCCACGGCCCGTGACGGTGAAGGGCGTAGAGGCCCAGCCAAATGGTAGCAGCATAGTGTTCTATGGCTCAGCGGCCGGTGGGAATAGGGCAGGATGGCATTGCTCTTAAAGGGATGCTGCTGTAGAGGAGAAGAGGGAGAAAAATGAAGTGGCGGCTTGGAGTATGGTGTCATCGACGGCGTGGTTACTTTAGAAGGTTGTAGGGCTTCGGCCTGGTGCGGCGACAGTCGATGGAAGCAACATGACAGAGGGCTACCATGGTAGCAACGAGACAGTGACTACGGCAACGGTGTCCTCAGCTGATGAGATGGATTCAATTGGGCGATGATGAGCGGATGACTTTTGCGATGAGTTTTTGATGCTGAATAGATAGGTTTCAAGGGTGTTGACACCCGATTTTGGAAGTAAGCCGATGCCCTGAAAACTTTTAAAAATCGGCTTGAGTTTGGAGAAATATGGGTCGGACCAGGCATGAAAGGGAAGGTTGAAGTCAGTTCAGCTAAAAAAGGAATAGCAGGAGTTCAGATCGGCTTAGCATGAATATATTAGGTAATATTAGATATAATGAGAAGATATAGAGTTGCATTCGTATAAGGTATGAGAATAAGAGTCCTAATCGATTGAGTCCAAACCCTGTACAACTCTGTACAAATACTTCGCCCATGGGGCTTCTAAGAGGATATACGAATCAATCAAACAAATTTACTTATACTTTTCTTTTACCTTTCGTTTACTTTCATCGTATTTAGAGTACTCTCACCATATTTTGTTTTTTGATTGACTTGTTGTGCATCGCCTTGTCGATCAGCTTTAAGGCACACCCCAAGAGTTGATTGCAAATAAGTACTGTCTCGATTCAGTTCGATCTTTAGGCTTGCATCAGCTTTTGGTCAAAACACTATTTTCGTCGATATTGCTACACATACCTTTTGACTAAGGCTTAGGTTTCACCCTGCTTCTGGTGCTAACGGGGACCCTAATCCCTAAGCTCACATGCGTTCATGCCGACAATCAACTTTTGTTGCGAATAGGGGGTCTAGATGATTGGGATGGATTTTACAAATTAGATTTTGCAGGTATGTATAGTGGATGTGTTTGAGATTGAATTGGAATTAGGGATAAAAATAAATTGGGATGCAATTCGGTTAGGGTTTGGCCGGACGATTGGATGAAGAAGATGGAAAAGCGGGGAGGGCTGGCTGGGGCCTAGTGTAGCTCGGCCTGAGAGGTGCACACCTGGGCAAGTGTCCTCCAAGACATGACTGGAAGAAAAGAAGAGAAAGGGAAGAGGGAAATATAGAAAGGAAAGGAAGAATGGTTTTTTTAAAATCTAAATTGTAACTTGTTATGAATGAAAATTGAGTTTGAATTAAAATTTTAAATTTGAGAATGTCAGAATTTTCAATTTGAATTCAGTTTTTAATGGATTTAGGATAGCATGTGGCAATTTGTGGACACATCTGGTGCTGACTATGTAGCACAAGTCATTAAATTAAAGCATCCCCTTCATTACACTTTGAACCTGATCGAAAGGGTGCAGTGGCAAGGCGGGTGGAGAAGGCAGTGGCGACGAGAGAGAGGAAGGGGATTGTTGGGCCATGGCGGAGTGGAAAGAGGTGGTGGTGATCTCGGAGTGAATGGCAGATGAATAGAGGGCCGATCAGAATGAGGCGGATATCAATTATAATATATAGATATGTATAAGGATAAAAATGCCCGCGAAACACCTTAGGAGACGAAATGTTATGTGTGCGGGTTGTAAGTCCCAACTGGCAGTTATGAATACAAAGCGACAAGCCATTTCAGTTGACACGCGAGAAAATCTTCATATGTGCCGTTCTTATTTCCAATTGCACATATATATATTATATATTCTAGTCGTTATATGAACTAACACAGATATATCTGAGCCCATTTGCAGCCAGAACCAGCAAATATAATTAGTAATCGGTGCCGATTGGTAATTAGCACCAGCACATCAAAGTTTTACCGCTTGTCCATTGAAGAACTAGTACCAATAACATTATTTGTGCTGTATCTAAACGATATAGATATATTGGTGAAATCTGTGCCCACTCGTGAAATTAGATTCAAGGGTACATTCCGTCCCTAGCAATAATTTGATTCAAGGTAGGGTCCCAGTCTTCGTGGTGATGGAACACAACACCCGATCTTCCGACAGGTAGATGATAAGTCGATTGGTGGAGGACTCGACGTTGACGATCCGGTTTCCGATTAGAACCGATCGAACCCAGCAATCACTACACCACTGCCTCCGTTCGTTATCAACCGTGCCAAGACGCAGTTGACCTCACCACAAGGGTTAATTCCTGCAAGCGAATCGAGAACACAAACAAGAACACAGAAGAGCAATATGAAATTGCGAATTGGATTAAGCACACGAAGTTGGGGTTCTACAAACCGATAAACGGCGAAACTGCAATGGCAGATTAATCTAAGCAAAACCCAAGTCTAAAATTGCGACGGCTACTGAAAATATATAAGGGAGAGACCCAAGGGGGCGGCCATGGGGGTGGCTGAGCAACCCTAGGTCGTACAAGCCTCATGGGCCCAAGTGGAGGTGGTGCAGCTCCCGGTAGATTTTGTCCGTCATTTTGTTTTCACAATTCCCATTGACTCGGACAGAATTTGGTCATGGAACTGGATCCATTGGAAAGATCTCGCCGTGGGCTTGTCTGTGGAGTACTTGAACGTCCAAAACGCACTTCGTATGACCTAGTTATGGTCGTTTGAAGCTGGACTGCTCCTAGTGGTCGAACTGGACTCATGGAAGAATTGGGCTTGATCTCAGGCTTGGCCTGGAGTGTTAGGAGTTGTTTGGCATTTGTATTGTCTATAGACAAAGTCATGGCTTGCTTAATCTCTGGTGTAGATGGTGTATATGGCTTGACAAAGGAATTAATGCTGGCTCGTCGCTCCCATTCAGCACATTGATGTCGTTCTTTAGCACGTTGATGTGGCGTGAAAGTCGATGGATGCATAGTGGATGTATCGTTGATCATATCCATGAGAGCCATGGTCACATCACATGGTATCAGTGGTGGAGATGGCTTGCAGGTTGTGCAGAATGGGGGTGGTTCTAGTAGGTTTATTTTTGTCGATATTGCCGCGCATCGCCGTTTCGACTGAGGGTTAGGTTTCACCCTCTTTCTACTAATCAACATATTCGTTGGCGTTAGACTGTTTACCCTTGTTCAATTGGCTTCTAGCTTGCCATTCGTCGATAGTCTGTTTACCCTTCATTTAATCAATTAGGCAATCTAATCTGCTAGCTAGTAGTCTGGTTACCCTTCGTTCTACCACCTTGTTGATTTAGTCAGCTTTGTAGTAGATTGTTTACCCTTTTTAATCTATTGGTTTAGATCTAATCTAAGCCATAGTTCATTATCTTCTACCCTTGTTTGGCTTTGTTTTTCCAAGTGTTGCAGGACTTTCATACCACAGATTTAATCGGCTAACCAAAGCTGATTACGTCTTTTCTTGCCGATTATAGATGAAATCGGCTGGCACACTATGAACCCTACTTTTGGTGCTGACAGGAACCCTAATCCATAAGCCGCATTCATGCCGACAATAAACTTTTGGTGCAAACACACACCTTTTGGCAAGCCTAGTAGGACTCGATGGCGTCCGATGAGCCAGATCGAATGAAGATTACTGAAGACCAAATCCTTAGGGTGACCGACGCTGATCTTACTGAAGAGCAGCGTCAGGACATGGCTGCACGAATGGAAGAAGTGACGCACTCTTATCTCGAAACTTTTTAGAAAAGCCGACACGAGAATACCGTGCAAAAAGGAGAACTCTCGAAGGTGGTTGACCCTACCAAAGCTCAGTATGAAGTAACCCCTCATAGGTGGTTGACCCTGCCAAACCTTCGCAAATGCATGGTTCCTCATGAAGAATAAGTATACATTTGACGACTTTGAGAAAACATCATTGAGCACTATGAAGGGAATTTGCCCTAGAGGCAATCATACAATGATTGTGTAACGTCTTTGTTCATGTACTTATGATAACATTGCTTATTGGTTCCATGAATTAATGTCATGACTTTGTTCATCAAATATGATTTGATTGTGAGACACATTGTCATTGAGATATTGTTCTAAACGATCCCTGGTTCATATCATTACGAGGAGCGGTAATGATTTGATCAGCGCATGTATTGATCGATGATATTGTTTCATATACCATAGATATGTAGATAGCAAATCAATAATATGGACACATGTTAGAGAACATGGGTGGTTGGATAGACCTATTCCAAGGCGCTGCTGAGATTGTTATCTACAAAGTGCCATCAGCGTGTAGTCTTGAGTGGTATACCTATATGGTCCTTAGACCTTAGATCATCATGGAGACCATGCTTGTGGAATTGTATGCTTTCGTGTTATCAAACGCTACACCATAACAGGGTAGTTATAAAGATAACTACTGGATATGCCGTGAAGCATGGCGTAGAGATGTGATTGATCAAGATGGATTTTGCCCCTCCTCAATAACGGGAGGTGTAAAAACTATCGAGTGCAAATGGGTCTTTAAGAAAAAGATAGACATGGATGGAAATGTTAATATCTATAAGGCACGGTTGGTGGCAAAAGGGTTTAAGCAGATTCATGGTGTCAACTATGGTGAAACTTATTCGCCTGTTGCCATGCTGAAGTCTATCCGGATTATGCTAGCGATTGCCGCGTTTTCTGACTATGAGATACGGAAAATGGATGTCAAAACGGCTTTCCTGAATGGAAACCTAAGTGAGGATGTGTATATGACACAGCCCGAAGGTTTTATCGATCCTTAGAATGCTGGCAAATTATGCAAGCTTCGAAGGTCTATCTATGGACTAAAGCAAGCATCTCGGAGTTGGAATCTTCGTTTTGACGAAGTGGTCAAAGAGTTTGGCTTCATCAAGAATGAAGAGGAGCGTTGTATTTACAAGAAAGAAAGTGGGAGCCCAATTGTGTTTCTGATCTTATATGTGGATGACATATTGTTGATGGGAAACGATATTCCATCGTTGGAAGTTGTTTAATCTTATTTGAGGAAATGTTTCTCGATGAAAGATTTGGGAGAAGCAGCTTATATTATGGGTATAAAGATCTGTGGAGATAGATCGAGGAGGCTAATTGGATTAAGCCAAAGTACGTACATTGACAAGGTATTGAGACGGTTCGATATGCAGAATTCCATGAAAGGTTTTCTGCCAATGTCACATGGTGTTAATCTTAGCAAGACTCGGTGTGCTTTGACACCTGATGAGCAAGAGAGAATGAGTCGGATTCCATACTCCTCGGCTATTGGATCAATCATGTATGCCATGCTATGTACGCGCCCAGATGTGTCTTATGCTCTAATTATTACGAGCAGGTATCAATCGAGCCCTGGTGAAGGTCACTGGGTAGCTGTAAAGAACATCCTTAAATACTTGCGAAGGACTAAGGAGATGTTCTCGGTCTTTGGAGGTGAGGAAGAGCTCGTTGTAAAGGGTTACTCCGATGCTAGCTTCCAAACTGACAGAGACGATTTTTGATCGCAATCCGGTTTTGTATTCTATCTCAATGGTGGGGTAGTGAGCTAGAAAAGTTCTAAGCAAGTGATAGTAGCTGATTCCATGATAGAGGCTGAGTATATTGCATTTTTGAAGCTGCAAAGGAGGCGTTTGGGTCAGAAAATTTGTTTCTGAGTTGGGAGTAGTCGCTAGTGCTTCCTGTCCAATGGACCTTTATTGTGACAATAGTGGTACCATGAAACAAGCAAAGGAGCCTAGGTCTCACCAAAAATCCAAACATATACTCAGGCGTTATCACCTGATTCGAGAGATCGTCAACAGAGGTAATGTGAAGATTTGCAAAGTGCACACGGATCTCAATGTTGCCGATCCGCTGACAAAGCCTCTTCCACAGTCAAAGCATGACGTGCACACAAGAGCCATGAGTATTTGATACTTGCATAATTGACTCTAGTGCAAGTAGGAGATTGAAGGGAATGTACCCTAGAGGCAATCATACGTTGATTGTGTAACTTCTTTGTTCATGTACTTATGATAACATTGCTTATCGGTTCCATGAATTAATGTCACGACTTTGTTCATCAAATACGATTTGATTGTGAGACACATTGTCATTGTGATGTTGTTCTAAACGATCCCTGGTCCATATCATTATGAGGAGCAGTAATGATTTGATCAGCACATGTATTGATTGATGGTATTGTTTCACATACCATAGATTTGGAGATAGCAAATCAATAATATGGACACATGTTAGATAACATGGATGATTGGATAGACCTACTCCGAGACGCTGCTGAGATTGTTATCTACAAAGTGCCATTAGCATGTAGTCTCGAGTGGTACACCTATATGGTCCTTAGACCTTAGATCATCATGGAGACCCAGCTTGTGGAGTCGTATGCTTTTGTGTTATCAAACGCTACACCATAACAGGATAGTTATACAGATAACTACTGGGTATGTCGCGAAGCATGGCGTAGAGATGTGATTGATCAAGATAGATTTTGCCCCTTCTCGATAACGAGAGAGATATCTCTGGGCCCCTTGGTGTGGATGGATAAGGAAAGAACACGGTCGTGCTGATTTGATTAAAGAGTTAATCATGATATTTATATCCATCACATTGACGAGTGAATGGTCGAGCTATCACAAGGGTGGCACATAGCTCGCCTTGAGCTTGACTGGTATTGTGTGGCAAAAAATCGGTATGTTGAGTGTATCAGGGTTCAGCCGATGAGACCATTCTGTGCATTCGGGGGTCAATATGTACTGCTAGGTACCACTATTGATCTGTGGATTGAAAAGGGACTTTCTAAATTCACGGCTGACACGCACATGAACCTAAGTGGTCACACATTTAACGGGTTGGAACTTATCTACTGGATTTGATCCATTAGAAGAAGGGTTTGCGTGCGGATACAATGCGTGTAGGAATTGGAGTTCTAGTGGACCTCTACTAGAGCTTACTAGCGCATCCATAAAAGCGAGGCTTGGGGCGGCGCACGTGTGACAGATGATCTCTCACCAAGCCCTAGCCGCTGCGCCCCTCCCGCTCGCTCGAAAGCCTAGCCGCGTGGTGAGGTGCTAGCACAGGCCGCACGGTATTCCTTCCCCGGACATGTGGATACCTTTAGAGGCACTGCCGTAAGTGGACGCGCTGATCGGTGGAACCTCCGAGACAATGACCATGACGACCTCGTGGTGTTCGGCTACGACCACGTGCTGTTCGGCACTGCTCGGGGACGTTTGATGACCGGGGAGGAGGAGGTGTTCGGTGTGTACGACTACTTCCTCGACGCGCATGACTCTACTTCTGCTGCCTCTGCGAGTCAAGGGTAACGATCCGTGATCCTCTACTTGCATGTGATCTTGGGTGTTCGCGGTAGAAAATTTTTGATTTATGCTAGCGTAGCCTACCCGTTCCCAACACAATATAATGTACTTAAATGCTCGTAACAAGGGCTGCATACGACCACAAACATCTCCTAGATTCATTTTTAGAAAAGGGGATTCTCAACTTTTACATTAACATGAGAGCACATTGTTAACACGAAAATCTTCATAATTCAAAAAATTTCCAAGAGTAAAACTATGGCCATTTGAGTTGATTATTTTGCTCCTCATCATTCTAACATTAGGATGGCAATTCTAAAATGCCATACAAGGAAGAGATCAGAGCTTCTAAATACATTCTTTAAGGAAGCATACACTTCAGGTGCATGGATTCTAGCATAGTATAGGCTAGATTCAAATAGAGGAAAGTTTTCTAATACACAGTTCCCACATTTGGCGTTCTATACAATGCATAAGTATTATTTTCTATTCTATTCTCTTCATTTGGTTTCTACATGAAACCAATTTGCATGGATGTCTTTAAATTTAAGAGAGTCCGAGTGGATTCTTGGTACAACAATGCTTCTCTAAGTGCTGATGTAGTACGATAGGCAGTACAATTGCAGTTTTTCCTAAACCTGTTATGCATGAATCATTGCCTACGATTTTTCTATTACTGCGAGCATTCTTCATGACCTATTGGGGTATTTGGTCTCTTATAAAGTGCTATTTGTTGTTCTACTGCTAGCAATTCACACATCCATAGGGTGCTACACTAATTCTATACGTAATTGTAATCAGACAATGGCAAGATTCAACCATATGGTCATCATCCAAGGGCAATGGTTATCTCCGCTCCCCACAAAAGCCTAGGTAGCCTACCTCTATCTTCCCTATCCCTCCAACCACCACAACCCCTATGCTCTCTTTCTTTATCTCCATCTCCCTCCCAAGAATGACTGAAAGGATCGAATCGCTTAGAGGGGGTGAATAGGAAATTTTAACTAAATTAATATTGAAGTGAGTCCATTAGTCAATATTAATTGAGACCTCTACTACTAAGCACAAGCACACAAATAAATACTAGAAATTAAAGTGCGATAAAGTAAATTCAGAAAATTAAAGAGAGTGACAAGGTATTTGTTTCCCGAAGTTCAGAGGAACCACCCTCCTACGTCTTTGTTGAGGCAAATTCTTGTTCCTCATAAGAACCAGCTCCCACTCGAGCCTTGCACCTCGTCTCCACTAGTGGACGTCCTTCGCAGCTCTGGCAAGGTGGACCCCAAACCTTGTACAACGAATCGAGGGCTCCCACAAACGTCAAGGCGAGCTACTCGATCCACCGCCACCAAATTAAACACCAAGAGTAACAAAATCAACCAACAATCTTTCACCGGAACACAAGTCATGAGGAGCACAACCAGTGAAGAGAGATTATCCCAAGATGAGAATCAACCAAGAGAAGGTCTCCACTCCTGCAATCCACCACGGGATCGAGAGGAGAGATCAAGGATGAACGAGGTTGAGTGGGGAGCCTTTCTGGATCTGGGGAGGTGTCTTTTTCATGAGAAATAATGACAGGAGATGATACCCCCGAGATCCAGATCTGGCCTTTAAGTAGACAGGAAATCCGAGGGTAAGCAGTTTTAGCCGGATTGTTTGTCTTGGGACCCGGATGGTCCGGCTAAGCCTTTGGCTTAACCCCACAGCGAAACAACAAAAAACAGGAGTGTAGAAGTGTTAGGCGGACGGTACAAATAGTAACACGAACTGTCTGGCTGGCCCGGATGGTCCGAATGACAAGGCAGACTGTCCGGCTAAGGCAGTGAAACTTCTGGAGAGGGCACCAGAGCAAAACAAAAGAGACATAGTAGAAGACGGACTATCCGACGGGAGGCCCGTACTGTTTGGCACAGGCGGATAGTCCGGCCAGAAAGACGGACAGTCCGGCTACTATGGGAAGGTTACTGCCCTGGAAGATTTTCTTGACTAGAAATTTTAACGAAGGATTTTCAAGAAATTTTCAAGGAAGAATTTCAAGGATAATTTAAGAGAATTTTAGGGCAATGCTACCATGAAATTCATGTCCCCATCAAAGATTATTTGTTGATCCCTCTTGAAAATTGGTAAAAGAAAATTAATAGAAATCGAACCTAATTCTAAGATGGATCAGCTCGACTCCCGATCCACCACAAAAATTTAGGGATCCAAACTTTTCTACGTCTTCTTTTCAAAACAATCGTCATCAACACCAAAATCAGATAACCTCGTTCCAAGGGACGAGATGCTTTCAATCTCCCCCTTTTTGGTGATTGATGACAACTACATAGTTGAGGACACTTGCATACACAAACTCAGCACAAAAAATATTAGTGACAAAAGCAAAGCTACCCCCAAAGGAGACGAATCAGGAGCATACCAAAATCAGAATCCGGAACTCAACAAGGACTTAAAGGATAGTAACAAAGAACACAAAGTCTCACATAGTCTTACAAAAATGTTTAAAAAATAAAACACTCCTCCTCAACCTATCACTCCCCTCCCCCTCAACCTGTCACTCCCCCTTTGGCAACAAGCGCCAAAAAGAAGGGAATGAGGCTAATCTTGAGTCTTGGCCGTCTTGGTGAGCCTCTTCCTGAAGTAGGTCACCAACTTGTTCTTCGGGGCCTTGGTTGGAGCTGGAGGAGGAGAAGCAGCTAAAGAAGTGCCCGGCGATGTAGCTTGAATAAGAGCAGATGCAGAGGGAGCATCCAAAGAAGCAAGAGCGTCGACCTGAGAAGGATTGGCTGTCGAATCAAGTGAAATGTCAAAGAGTTGATCTCCCAAAAATTGAATGAAGTTCTGGAGATCATCCACTCTAGCCAAGTAATCCTGCTGATATGACTCTTACTGCGCAATTCTTGCATTCATAGCCTCCCGGTATGCCACATGTTCATTGTGCCATTGAACTTGCTCATTGTGCCACTGCACTTGCTCATTGTGCCAATCCACATAAGTACTGTGCCTGGCTGCCTGATCATCAACAAAAGTCTAAAATGCTCCAAAGAACTAAGAAAAATCTGGAGCAACTGGAGCTTCTGCATGCTGTTCTTTCTCCTCAGACACAGATGACACTTTCTCAAACTTTGAACTCCCCCTCTTATCTTTATTTGAGATTACCATCCTATACTCTTAAGTGGCAATAGTAAACAAGCTGGAGTGAAGAACTACCTTCTTCCTGAAGAGTTTATGGCAGAGAAGATGTCCAAATGAAAGCCTCTTGTTGGAGTCACGACAGAAGCACTCCTCCATCTCAGCTATCACAAAATCCGCCAGGTTAATCTGAGTCTCAGTGAAGATATAGTAGGATGTCCAAGGCAAAATATTCAGACAAGCATCAGAATAGCCAGCACGGGGCACCAGTGTCTTTCTCAAGATGCTAACCAGGAGAGCAGGAAGACTTCTCAGATACTTGACTTTATTCCTATCAAATTTGGGGTTGTCAGTGTGCTTGTACAGAAACTTAATGCGCTCAAACTCAGGTGCAACCCGCTAACGGTGCCATCTAGCAGGAAAAGCATCATTGTGCACTCTCACACCTCTAGTGGACATGTCAAAGGTCTCCTCAAGGTCACGAGCATTAAAAGTCACATACGGACCTCTAAACACAAAGCAAACTCTAGTGCGGTCCCGTGCTATCCACATGGAGGCTTATATCTCTTTGACTATATCAGGATGGAATGTGTACAGGGTAGCAAAAAGTTCGACAAGTCCAGGAGTAGATTTACACAAGTTCTCAAGGGACCGGTCGTTGTCCACCTTAATGACTCTGTTCCAAGAGATGTACTGATGTGCGAACACGATCTTCGGTGTATTCTTGTACATTGTATAGAAGTCCCGATGGAGTTGACATACAAACTTGTCGCCCAGAATGTCCTGTGACCTCAGAAACCACCTCTTGTGCTGCATTCTTCTCAATCCTCTGACCTTGAGCATAGATACTTGAGAGAGATCACGAGAAACAGAGCCCTGCTCAGGGAAAATATCTGACACATCGACATCCTCATCTCCGGAATCAACATCCAAGTCGTCTCCCTCAGATTCTTCTTGATAGATGTACTCGTCATCCTTGCTGTCACTATCCTCATCAGAACTAGAGGAAGAGAAGGATTCTTCCGAGCGGCCTTCTTCTAAACTCGACCACCTGTGCTCGGTCCACCCCCAAAAGCAAAATGATCAATTTCATTGCCCTTGACACTGATGTTCTTGGATCTCGGCATTGTCTACAGTAGAATCAAATCACTACTCCCTCCATTCCATTTTATAAGGCATATTTTGACTTGAGAAAACTTTATAAATTTTGACCAACATTTAATCAAATTATATGCATCTTTAGTGGATAAGTCATATCAACATGTTGGCCTTTCAAATTGCTTTGAATACAATGTGATATTATAGAAATCACCAATATATAATAAGAGAAATTAATGGTCAACGTTTGTCTTGGAAGACATTTTTTAAGTCAAAATACGCCCTATATTTTGGAATGGACGGAGTAGATTACAAGATTGGCTAGAGTGACAAGGAGTAGCCCAACAAAGCACAAGTGTAGAAACTACAAGCAAGTTTGACAACTAGAGTTTCAAAGATAGCCACGAAAATGCGACTTACCACACCCTAGGAGCAAGCCACACGAGTCTTGGATGAAGGGATGAACCCTAGGGAGAGTTCATGTTGAAGGATGAGGAAACCCTAGGAGATAAAAAATCAAAATCTCCATCAATCGAGAGGAAATAAGTCGGGGAATCGGGAGAGGAGGAGGAGGACTTACTTTTCCCCAGATCGATCTGAAGAAATCCCCTTTAGATTGGAGGAATCGAAGAGGGGAGTTGGAGAGGAGGAGAGAGAAGGTCTAAGGGGCTGCAGGTCGGGTTGGAGAAGAAAGGCTCGTAGGGGTAAGAACCAGGAGTTAAAGAGATGAGAAAAGAGAAGAAGCCAGAAAGTTTACCGTATTAGCCGGACCATCCGCTGGGGTAGCTGAATTGTCCGCGCTAGTCGGACAATCCGTCTAACTAGCTGGACTGTTCGTGCTAGCCGGATCATTCACCACAACTTGCGGACTGTCCGCCTAGCATGGCGAGGTTTTTGTATCAAGGCTAAAAACGATTTTTGCTCACTTAGACCATAGAAGAAAAAATCTAGAAATATTTGGGTCTAGTGAAATATTTGTTGACAACATAATTTTTTTTATACAAAATAAGATTTGAAGTGATAAGAATATTCTTAGAGATTATATAATAGGTTAAAATAAAAAGAGAGAAAAGATATAGAGAAAACTAAGGTTTAGAAAAATCTCCAAAGGATATGTTTGAACCCAAAATATTATTGTGAGAGAGATGATTAAGTCATCCTCCCAAGCAACGGGGTTCAATAGGAGTTCGGCACAATTTTTATTTTGGCTAATTTTTTGTTTTATATAGAATTTTTGAATGTAGTAGAAGGATAATAAATTTTTTTAAAAGAAATGAGTAAATGAATTTGATTTTAATAAAGAGATGAGAATGTTTTAGAAAAGAATAAAGATTTTATTAATTATAATTATTATAATTATAATTATTATTATTTGTACTGAGGATAAAAATTTTGGCATTAGAACTATAGGAGAAAGGTGTGCCAACCGAAACACATTTAATTTGGTCAAGAGATTCAAGTGAAATTTCAAATATCGAGGATTTAGAAACTCTCCCTAAATATGACAAGAGGTAAAAGCCAAATCAAAAGGAGAACCAAATCGAAAGAAGCAACTCATCAAAGCACATTAGAGCTATCTAGTATGTTTAGTTCGTTTCTTAGCTTGCAAAACTGTGCCTCATCCAACGGTTTAGTGAAAATGTCGGCTAATTGATCCTTGGTCCGCACATGCTCAAGCACAATATCTCCTTTGGCAACATGATCACGAAGAAAATGATGCCTAATGTCGATATGTTTTGTGCGAGAATGTTGGACGAGATTAACAGCAATCTTAACGGCACTTTCATTATCACATAAGAGAGGCACTTTTGTAAGTTTTAGCCCAAAGTCAAGTAGGGATTGTGTCAAGAAATTGATTTGGGCGCAACAACTCCCCGCCGCTATATATTCTGCCTCAGCGGTAGATAGCACTACAGAATTTTACTTCTTAAAAGCCCATGACACAAGCGACCTACCAAGAATGTGACAGCCCCCGGAGGTACTCTTATGATCAATCTTGCAACCGGCATAGTCGGAATCCGAGTAGCCGAGAAGCTCAGATCGTGCACCCTTTGGGTACCAAAGACCTATGCTAGGTGTGTATTTGAGATATCTCAAAATCCTTTTCACATAAATGAAATGAGATTCTTTGGGGGTAACTTGAAAACGAGCACACATACAAACAGAAAACATAATATCAGGACGAGATGCTGTAAGATAAAGAAGAGCGCCAATCATGGGCCGGTAGGTCTTTTGATCAACGTTTTTACCTCCCTCGTTCATGTCGAGATTTCCATTGGTAGCCATTGGGGTTTTGATCGGTTTGCAATCCTCCATTTTAAACCTCTTGACTAAATCCCGAATATATTTCTCCTGACGTATGAATGTGCCACTCTCCAGTTGCTTGATTTGAAACCCCAGGAAAAATGAGAGCTCACCTATCATAGACATTTCAAATTCTTGGGCCATCATTGCCCCAAATTCCCCGCAAAATGAGCCTTTAGTACTCCCAAAGATTATATCATCCACGTATATTTGACAAATGAAAAGATGACCATCAATGGTTTTAGTAAAGAGTGTGAAATCAATCATCCCGATTTTGAATCCTCTTTCCAAAAGAAAATTTTTAAGGCTCTCATACCATGCTCGAGGAGCTTGTTTGAGGCCATAAAGAGCTTTTGATAGTTTATAATCATGATCAGGTTTCTTAGGATCTTCAAAAAAGGGGGGTTGTCCAACAAAGGCAAGCTCTCCAATATAACCATTGAGGAAAGCACTTCAGACATCTATTTGCATAATAACAATATCATGGGATGCCGAGAATGCAAGGAGTCTAATTGCTTCAAATCTAGCAACAGGAGCAAAGGTCTCACCGTGATCCATACCTGGGATTTTAGTATACCCTTGAGCAACCAGATGAGCTTTATTTCTTACCACAATACCACTCTCATCTTGTTTGTTCTTGAAGACCCATTTAGTTCCAATGACATTGTGATCTTGTGGTCTCTCCACCAAGGTTCAGACTTCATTGCGAGTGAAATTATTAAGCTCTTCATGCATAGCATTCACCCAATCCGGATCCTTGAGTGCTTCATCTACATTACTGGGCTCAAGAAAAGACACAAAAGAGTAATGTTCACAAAAAGATGCATGACGAGAGCGAGTCTAAACACCTTTACTAATATCGCCAATGATTTGATCAGCTGAGTGGTACTTGGCGATAGATCGATGAGTTTTAATATGTTATGGAAGTACTTGCAGATTATAAGCATCTTGAATTTCTTGATTCTCCATGCTAGCTTGATTATTATCCTGTGAGCCAACCTGAGGCACCATTGACGGCGTAGGTTATGGTTCAGGTTCAGCTTGTGGTTCCACCTTGTCCGTCGGGGCCTCCTTGGGACGCACGTCATCAACCTCCATATTTTCCATAGCTTTAGCCAAATTTTCATCACCTGCATCACTCAGATTCTCATGCTCACCTTGTGAGCCATTAGATTCATCAGATTTTACATCATAGGTTTCTTCAACTATGCCAGTGGATTTGTTAAAAACACGATAAGCTTTGGACTTAGAAGGATAAATAAGAAGAAAACCAATGTCACATCTACTTTGGAATTTACCCAAGTGTTTTCTTTTTTTTAGATGTAAACCTTGCAACTGAAGACAATGAAGTAAGACACATTAGGCTTTCTCCCCACCAGCAGTTCATAAGACGTTTTCTTGAGGAACCGGTGGAGGTAGAGGCGGTTGATTGCATCGCATGCCGTGTTGATCGCCTCTGCCCAGAAGATGTCAGGTGTGGCATACTCATCTAGCATTGTACGAGCCATCTCGATGAGCATCCTATTCTTCCTTTCCACCACACCATTTTGCTGTGGAGTGTAAGTGGCGGAATGTTCGTGCTTGATTCCTAACTCATCACAGTAATCCTCAATATTAGTATTAATGAACTCCGTTCCATTGTCACTATGAATTTTCTTGATGGAGACCTAAAATTCATTTTGGGCCCGTTTTGCAAATCTTTTAAAAACATGCCCTACTTCTATTTTGTTTGACAAGAAAAACACCCAAGTGAACTGAGAGAAATTATCTACAACTATTAAACAATAAGAATTTCCCCTAATGCTCGCATATGATGTTGGGCCAAACACATCCATATGTAGAAGCTCTAGGGCACGGGCAGTGGACATGACACATTTAGTCGGATATGTGTTTGCAACTTGCTTGCCAGCCTGACAAGCACTACAGAGTTTATCCTTCTCAAACTTCACATCTTTTATGCCCACCACCAAATCATTTTTGCAAAGCTTTTTAAGATTTGACATACCAACGTGTCCAAGACGTCGATGCCAAAGCCAACCAAGAGAGACTTTAGCTACAAGGCACGTGGAGATACGCAAGGTATTAGAGTTAAAATCAACTAAATAAAGATTTTGAAAGCGGAACCCCGGAAATACAAGTTTTTCGCTTTTATCGAACACGGAAATCCCATCATTCGTAAAGAGACAATGGAACCCCAAATCACATATTTAGGCAATAGGGAGTAAATTAAAATTGAGAGATTCAACTAGTAGAACATTGTCAATGGATAAATTATTGGATATGACAATTTTACCTTTACCTATTACCTTACTCTTCTTGTTATCCCCAAAAGTAATTTTATTGAAAGAATTATCGTCTTCTAAATTTGTGAACATATGAGAGCTTCCGGTCATATGCTGAGTGCATCCACTATCAAGAACCCAATGTCGACCACCACTCTTGTACTTCACCTGAAATGAAATCAATTTTTGCACTTAGGTACCCAAACTAAGTTGGGTCCTTTGGGGTTAGTTTGCACAAGCTTAGGGCTAAATGTATTCGTCAGTAAAGACTTTGGAACCCAAATGGTCTTCAGCTTCTTATCAAGATTTGGTGGGCCAACATACTTCACATTCATCTTATCACGAAAATCTTTGAAAAGCATGTAATGAACATCTACCAAACAACCCCTTTTTACATTAACATGCGGGGATTTAGCAAGAAAGCACTTCTTAGAAACATGATTTGTAGCATAGCAATAATAACAACGAGTGTTCTTCTTGATAAAATTTGACTTGGGTTTTACCCAACCCTGAGCCTTAGGCACACCCTTTGGGACATTGCCCAGACCTCTCTTGCCCAAAGCCATCTTTTGCTCCCCAAGCATTTTATCAACAGTTACACTACCAAGAAAGCATCTCTAGCCCTTTATCAAATTTTGCAACCTTAGCCTTCAACTCACCATTTTCAATCATCAATTCCCTAGCAAATATTTGCAATCATCACTAGAACACATGCTAGAAGATGAAGGGCTAGAGGATGTGCTAGCTACACAAGCGTTGTTCACAGGCAAATCACATTGAATAGGAACATCACAAGTAATAGTACTAGACTTGTCAATAAGCAAAGCATGATCATCACTCAACTCATCATGCCTAGCACCAAGATCATCATGATTGATAGATAAAATATCAAAAGAAGCAGATAAATTAATATCACTAGTAACAAGAGCATCATACTTCTTTTTCAAATCAACATGATCAAAATTAAGCACATAAAGCTTAACAGACAAATCATCAAGCAAGTCACTTTTATGAGTAAGAAGTTTCTTAAGAGACTTAGCTTTAGATGACTCTTTCTTTAAAGCCATGTTCAGCTCACCAACCATCTCAGCAAGATCATCATAGGTAGGAGAGGAGTCATCAACCTTGTTGCCATTCGCCATAAGACAGAAGGAGCTTGGGAGAGATGGTAGTTGTTCTTGATTTGAGGAGTCATCACTAGAGCTCTTAACATCTGACATCCATTCTCCTCTGTTAATTTCTTCATCATCAGCAGCAAATGCCATGAGACATAGAGGTGTGGTTGATTTTCCGCTATGGCGAGCCCGGCAAGTCCCTTTGATCTTGTATCATCCTCAGACGATGATGAATCACTGCTTGTGGAACTATCAGTGATCTATTCACCCACAAATGCCTCACGTTTTCCTTGCTTGTTGAACCTCCTCAATCTTGACTGCTTGTGATATCTTTTCTTGTCCTTTTAATAACCTTTGGTGTTGTCTTCATCATCACCACCCTCCTTGAACTTTTGCTTGTTCTTCTTTTTGTCGCATTGAGTGGCAATGTGACCACACTCATTGCATTCAAAGCAAATCACATGAGAGAAAGGATATTTCTTCGAGGGCGATGAATATGACTTCTTCTTGTCTTCGACATTGAGCTTCTTCATAAGTTTCCCAGCTTGGCGCATAAGAAGTGCAAGCTCCTTGACATTTTTCTCAATGTCATCATCACTTTCATCATCTTCTTCATCACTATCAGGTTCAACCTTGCTCTTGGCCTTGAATGCTATATTCTTCATCTTAATAGGCTCATCATCATCATTCTCCATGATCATTTCATGGGGAGTGAGTCTTCCCAAAAGCTCTGTCGGAGATAGAGTCCTTATGTCGCTACTGTTTGAAAGGTATGTGACTGGGTCACGATACTTTCTTGGAAGAACGCGAATCATCTTGTGACATATCTTCACATTTGACAGAGTCGACCCCAAGCCCTTGAGTTCGTTGATGATAGGGTTGAGTCTGGTAAACATAGCATTTGTATTTTCATCAGAAAGCATCTTAAAGGAATTAAATTTTTCTTTAACAACAATAAGCTTTTCCTCCTTGACACTGTCGGTACCCTCATGAATGTCCTTGAGAGTCCGCCAAATATCGTGAGCAGATGTCAAATTCCTAACCCTATCAAAGACTTCAAAACTGAGACAAGATAGGATAGCATTTTGAGCCTTAGTATCATACTCTAGATTTTTCAAATCCCCTGGGTTTGGAGGAGCTTGGTCATCAATAGGTGCAAGAGCGTTCTTAGTGACTCTCCACACATCATGACCCAAAGCTTGAAGATAGACTCTCATTCTAATTTTCCAATAGCATAATTGGTTCCATCAAAGAATTGAAGCCTCCCAGCATTAATGCTGGTTCCTTCAGCCATCTCTAGAGGTTAAGCTAATAAAAGAGAAACCTGGCTCTGATACCACTTGAAAGGATCGAATGGCCTAAGGGCGGTGAATAGGCAATTTTAACCAAATTAATGTTCAAGTGAGTCCATTAGTCAATATTAATTGAGACCTCTACTACTAAGCACAAGCACACAAATAAATACTAGAAATTAAAGTCCGATAAAGTAAATTCGGGAAATTAAAGAGAGTGACAAGGTATTTATTTCCCCGAAGTTCAAAGGAACCACCATCTTACGTCTCCGTTGAGGCAAATTCTTGTTCCTCATAAGAACCGGCTCCCGCTCGAGCCTTGCACCTCATCTCCACTAGTGGATGTCCTTCGCCGCTCCGGCAAGGTGGACCCCAAACCTTGTACAACGAACTGAGTGCTCCCACAAACGCCAAGGCGAGCTACTTGATCCACCGCTACCAAATTAAACACCAAGAGTAACAAAATCAACCAACAATCTTTCACCGAAACACAAGTCACGAGGAGCACAACCGGTGAAGAGAGATCATCCCAAGATGAGAATCAACCAAGAGAAGGTCTCCACTCCCGTAATCCACCGTGGGATCGAGAGGAGAGATCAAGGATGAATGAGGTTGAGTGGGGAGCTTTTTTGGATCTGGGGAGGTGTCTTTTTCATGAGAAATGATGACAAGAGATGATACCCCCGAGATCCAGATCTGGTCTTTAAGTAGACAGGAACTCCGAGTGTCGGCAGTTTCAGCCAGACTGTCCAGCTTGGGACCCGGATGGTCCGGCTAAGCCTTTGGCTTAACCCCACAGTGACAAAACAAAAAACAGGAGTGTAGAAGTGTTAGGCAGACGGTCCGGACAGTAACTCGGACCATCCGGCTGGCCTAGATGGTCTGGATGACAAGGTAGACTGTCCGGCTAAGGCAGTGAGACTTCTGGAGGGGGCACCGGAGCAAAACAGAAGAGACATAGTAGTAGGCGGACTATCCGGCCAGAGGCCCGGACTGTCCGGCACAGGCGGACAGTCCGGCCAGGAAGGTGGACAGTCCGGCTACTACTGGAAGGTTACTGCCCTGGAAGATTTTCTGGACTAGAAATTTTAACAAAGGATTTTCAAGAAATTTTCGTGGAAGAATTTCAAGGATAATTTATGTGAATTTGAGGGCAATTCTCTCGTGAAATTCATGTCCCCGTCAAAGATTATTTGTTGATCCCCCTTGAAAAATGGTAAAAGAAAATTAAAAGAAATCAAGCCTAATTCTAAGATGAATCAACTCGACTCCCAATCCACCACAAAAATTTAGGGATCCAAACTTTTCTCCGTCTTCTTTTCAAAACAATCGTCATCAATACCAAAATCAGATAACCTCGTTCCAAGGGACGAGATGCTTTCAACGACAACACCCCCGCCCCTCCTGTCAAGTTCTCCCTAGTGGCTCATTTTTTGAGGACGGTGACCTTATCCGCTTCGTCTTTTACCCATGGTGACCCAAGTTGAGGTTGATAGCTCCCAGCCTCCCCTCCTCTTCAGTGGTAACACAACTTGAGGATGCTCTCTCCTCTCCTTCTCATCTCTCTCACAGCCAATGAATCCCCCTCCTAGAGTCGGCCCAGTGATTCACAAATAGTCAATGGCTCTCGGTCGAGGTAGGTTAGGGCATTGTCAAGGCCAGGCTACCGGATCTAGTCTCAGATGCTAGGTTGGGTCATGTCGGGTTAGGGCACTGAGTGGACTAGGTCGAGTCAGGTGAAGCCGTGACCTAGCCTCAACCTAACCTATATCGATCTTTACCCAAGTACTATTTGAATCTAATTCGAACATATATGTTAATTCAGTTTATTGAATTACTTGCTTCAATTACAATTACCGGAGAGTAATACAACCATTCATAAAAAAGCTAAGCCTTCTTTGGTACAGTTTATTTCAGTTTTTTTTACTTTCACCTTAAAATATGGCTCCTGTGAACTAAAAAACTCTGGCTTCTTGAACTTGTTTTGAGAAATTTCAATGTCATTTCTTAAAACTCAGGAAGCACAACTGAACTAATCATTTTTGTCTCTTAAAACCGTTTCTTCAAACTCTCGAAGCCAAAGATTCCAACCATAGCCATCTTGGTAAACCGTGATGATGAGCAAAACCGCTGAACCTTGCCAATCTTTCTTAGTGCACATCGAGAAAAAAAAGGAGAACATGGTCTGTCAGGTTTGAACCGTTGCCACAAACAAAACTTACACTAGACAACAATGAGGTTTGTACGTAGCACACTGATGTGTGACTGCTCGATTTCTTCTTGACATCGGTTACTTATACTATTTCTCGTTTGTGCATGATTTTTGTTTCCGCTACAAGCACTTCGTGTAATTTATTGAATTCTTGCATAATTCTGTTCCTAATATATATGAATATAAATATGATTTGTCTGCTGATGTTAGTTACACTACTACGGAAATGGCCTTTCATACCGGCATATCAGTGCCGGTTATGCATGAACCGGGACTGACAGTTACATCAGTCCCAGTTCAACGGTCTACTAGTCCGAGGGGAACATCAGTACGGGCTGAAGACACCAACCGGTACTAATGTTCTAACATCCATGCCGGTTGGTGTAACCAATCGGTACTAAGCAGGCTAGCTGGCCCGGGGTCTGCTTAGTACCGGTTGCTTACACCAACCTGTACTGATGCTCTAAACATCAGTACAGGTTGGTATAACCAACCGATACTAAGCAGGCTAGCTGGGCCGGGGTCTGCTCTAACATCAGTACAGGTTGGTGCAACCAACCGGTATTAATTTGAACCCCGCCTACTCGGCTAGCGGCTAGCCCCACACTCTTCTTCCTAGCTTTCACCTCGGCTTTAGTTCATCCCTTGGTTTTCTTCAGTTCCTAAACTTTTGCAGTTCCTTGGTTTTTCTTCGGTTCATTATAACTTGTTTTTATTGATTTCGCATTGGATTTTGCAGTTCTGCATTGAAATTTGTTTTGTGTGTTTAATCACATTTGACTGCATTGGAATTTGCCGTGTGTTTAATGGATCCGACCTTCTATCTTCCCGTCCCCTATATTTTCCCTCTCCATCCACATGGAGAACAGTAACGCACCATTTCGATCTTCTCTCCTCTGCCGCAACCGGCCACATTCCCTCCGCCATGGTTCGCCGCCTCAAGACCTGCAGGTTGACTTGCAATCCCCATCCTCCGCTGCAACCTCCCGCCTCAAGACCTACAGGTTGACTTGTAATCCCCATCCTCCGCTGCAACCTCCCGCCGCTAGCGCAGGCCCATCCACCTCCTCCACCGCCAGAGCAGGCCAGTCCACCTCCTCCACCGCAACTGCCCGTGCCGCCCCACCCACATCCTCCGCCGCAACCTCGCGCGCCGCCCCGTTCACCTCCGCCGCAACCTCCGGCACCAACCTGGAGGAGGCATGGAGGGCCTTCGGCTGCCGGCGCCCCCATCTACTGGGCGCCACCATATCAACCTCGCAGCTTAGAGGAACTGGGCTCGCTGTTGCCGCCGCTGTTGCCACTGCCAAGCTTCCAGGATCGGATGCACATGGAGGTGGGGATCCCACGCCGCATGCGCCGCCTCATCCTCCCCCTGCGCCTCGTCCTCTACCCGACGATGACGAAATCGACTGGGAGGCGCTGATGGCGGAGGAGGATGACTAAAATATAGTTGATATTGTTTAATTATGTATGTAGTTTAATGTTTGTAGTTTAGTTATTATGTATGTATGTATGTGATGAACTATTTTGTGATGGAATTAATGGGATCAGTGTTTAATTATGTATGTATGTGATGAACTATTTTGTGATGGAATTAATGGGATCTATGCAAATGTTCATGAAATGAGTTATGGTGAAATGGTGATCTGTGCAATGAATTGTTGATATGTGCAAAAATGTTCATCAACAAATGAGTACAAGTATGAATCTGTGAAATGGTGATCTGTGCAATGAATTGGTGATCTGTGCAAATGTTCATCAAATGAGTTATGGTTCGGTGTTAAGTCTTTTTCTTCAATTTGAAATGGTGATTTGTGCAAAGAATTGGTGATATGTGCAAATGCCGATTTGCACTGAAATGGTGATCTGGGTGCCCCACCTGTACCGGTTCATAACATGGGCCGGTACAGCAACCCTCGGACAGATTTGGCCTTCCATAACGTGGACCGGCTAAAGAAACCAACCAGTACTGATTCTCTAACATCAGTACTGGTTGGTTACACCAACCGAAACTCGACCTACTTAATACCGGTTGGTTACAAGAACCGGGACCGATGTTAGAGCATCAGTACAGGCTGGTTTCTTAAACCGGTACTAAACAGCCTTATTTGAACATCCTCTTCCCCGCCTCTGTGGATAACATGGGCCCCGGGTATCCGGAGATATACTACTGGACGTATCACCTCCTTGGGCCGAGTCAATTGGATCATCCAGAAGGCGGGCTTGGAGGCTGGCACGGCCCGACATGTTCTACAAGGAAACGAACTCGTCTCCTACTCGAATATATAGATATAGGCGTAACCAAATCAGTCATATCTATATCTTCCATATATGGATTAGGGATTCTATCTGTAACCCGGCCCCTTGCACTATATAAAGGGGGTCGGGGGCCCCTAATTCGACATCTGGTCCATCGATCTAATCTGTCTAGCATCCACCATAATACAATCCACGAGCACAGGAGTAGGGTATTACGTCGCCCCGAGAGCCCGAACCTGTATAAATTCGGCTCCCTGTGCTACTATCGTAGTTGTGATCCTTCGCATAGCCCTATAAAATATATTGCCGACACAAATCGTCGACAGTTGGCGCGCCAGGTAGGGGCTAGCGTCACGATCAACTACATCGACTCCGATGGCTTTCATTGGCGGGTTCGTCTTCACCTACGCCCCCGGCCAAGGCTTCATCTTCGGAGATTTCGGCATCATCGCCGGTGACTTCGGGGAACTTCGGTTGTGTGAGCCGAACTTCGTTCGGTCCATGCATTACCGGGGGAGATGGTATGCGACTCCGACCGAGCCTCGTCACTTCGGGATCTCTCCCCTGGATTCCGATCCGGAAGAGATCCAATCCGGTGATGACAATTCCGGCTGGCCCTCCGATGGATTCCCCTTCAGTTACGGTCGGGATCTACTGCCTCTTGCTTTACCAGCTCTTCTGGCTGGCGAAGTGCCTAGAGGCGACTTCGTTCCCGATCTGGATCGCGCTCAGATCTAGTTTATGGAAGATTAAAAATGCATTTTTCTTTATAGAGCAATTCGGAAAGAATGTTTTGTCGGCTTGGGTAAGGCACCTCGGGAAAAAGGTGCAACATTCAAGGGCACCAGATTGGGTGTTTGGTTGAGTTAAAATCTGGATTCGTTGCTCTATAAAATATAGAAGCAAATTCAGAAATATCGTTATCTTTGCCGTCTTGGGCTATGGTCACAGCAAGTATGGCTGGTGAAAACACTCAAGGGCAGCGAATGATGAGGTCATTCGTAAATCGTTTGCTTCTATAAAAACTTAAGTTTAAAATGAATAAGAATGACACAAGTTTTCTCCCATCCATGTAGTAGGCCACTATATGGGTAAAGCTGGGTAGGTTCTGTAGAGCTGAAAATATAAACATCGATGGACCTTACTTCGGGTATATGAAGTTGTGTCAAATGGGTGATGCCTATCTTATACATTGAATTCATGACCTTGATTTACAAATTATTTATCTGATTAGCAGATGAGCATAAGGCTGGTGTTGAAGATAGAAGTTGAATAATCATAAAAATTGATTTGATTTTAAATAAATATTAAGTTTTTCATCTATAATAATTTATATTGCATTCCAGTTAAAAGATGAACTCCATTCAAATAAATCTTGCATATAATTAATAGAAATTGCCTATAAGATTCCTACAAGTACGGTTGGTACTTACCCAATTAAATTTTGGGAACTATTCATTGTCACGAATAGAACCCTCTTATGCTACAGATTTGGATTTTACTCAAGAGGAAATTGATATGTTTGGTCAAGAATTCTAGGCTCTTCCTATACACAAGTTCAATAGATGTGAGATATGTAAATTATTGTAAAAATGATGTAAATTATGTTTGTATAAAACTTGGATATTTTGACTTGAATAAATGTAAGAGCTTGGTGATGTAAACCATTTCTGTATTACTGTTGTAATTTGGGAGTTTAAATTTCGATATTCAAAGATCGGAATTTGGGCCCCACAGATTTGGTATCAGAGCCAGGTTTGTCTGTAGGAAGACTTAGGATTAGCTTATCTAAATAAAGAATTAAATATTAATTACCTATAAGAAGCCTTAGGATTATCGAAAAAGACATAGCTTGAACATACCAAATTAAAATATTTAGCATTAGAAAAACCTTGACAAACTTGTATAAAGCTTTATTGTTTCATTAAGTTTGTTCTGCTAAATTACTGGTTAGATAAAGTTAAATTGAGCATAAAGATATTCTTTGTTCTCAATTTTTACTTTTGGATTTTAACCTTTAAAAGTTTTTGTAGAAATGGGTTCTCGATCACAGTTTTATTCTGCCAATGATCTGGAACTCTGGGCCGGCTACTTAAAGGAAGCTACTCAAATCCTGCACTGTCCCCAAATCCCTGTCATCAGCACCATACTCCTGAGGACTCAGACTATTCCATATAGCTACTTAGGAACAGCCCTTAGCACAACAGTCAATGATAGCGGACATCTAAGGTTTGAGGCTACTAGATCCACAAGGACTGATGCAGCCCAAGATGCATGCATGAAAGCTGTAATGCATTTGGTGAGGAAGTACTCCATCAACTTTAGGAACACAAAATTTGAGTTCTTTCCTTGTGAAGGAGATTCACCTATAGCAGTTCAGTTACGAGATCCTCGTGACCTAACCAACCCGCTTTCCAAGGACTTCATCTACTTATCTTGTACCATGACAAATCAAATCCAGAAGTTGTGGGAAGAAAACAAGCAACTCCGTAGTGACTTGATCTTTGCTACTTGTCTCAACAATGAACTCGACTATCAGCATGCAGTAGCAACAGGACAAGTAAGCCCAACAGAACAACAAAGGAACAATGACCCTAGGGATAGTAATATCGTAGAAATGAGATCATCTTCAGATAGTGTTGGCAACAACCCAACTTAGAACTAGACCTAGAAAATACCTCTTGTAAAATTCTAATATATGTTAAATAGACTCTAGTTACTCCTGTAGAATAGGCTTGAATAATGTAAAAATCCTTTTCTACATAAGAATGTAATAGTATGTGATATATGTAAAAGATCTTTGACCAAACATTAAAGTCTCTTCTTAAATTTGAATTTTTATTATTGTTTGTATCTTCATTCTTTATTCTTGTTTATATATTTCAGTGTTACTTGGAAACTTTTCTAAATGACTGACGATAACGGACAACCGGCTAGTCAAGCCTTCGAGACCATTTTGACTAAACTCATCTTCAGTCTTGAAAAACAAAATCGTTAATCTTCAGAAGCCCAGACTCAGGTATTAAGAGATTTGTGGAGTAGAACACCTGGAACATCAATGGTTGTACCATCAGTCATAGGCAATAAATGGGCTGACTTTCAGAAGACCAAACCTCCCTCTTTCAATGATGCGACCGATCCTCTTCAAGCAGATGATTGGTTGCGTGACATTGAAAGAAAGTTAGAGACAGTAGATTGTGCAGATAGGGAGAAAGTACTCTATGCTTCCCATCAACTTAATGGTCAAGCCGCTTCTTGGTGGCTTACCACCCGAGACACATGTGAAGATAAAAATGCTATAACTTGGGAAGATTTTAAAAAGGATTTTAAGGGTCAGCATCTTCCAGAAGGTTTACTTGATGCAAAAAGAAGGGAGTTTGATTACCTCAAGCAAAACAACATGTCAGTCTTGGATTATCTGCACAAATTCAATTATTTAGCCCATTATGCAGCAGATGACATGAAGAACCAGGATAAGAGGAAAAAGAAGTTTGCTGATGGTCTACACCCTAGCTTACAATTCATGCTATCAGGTCATCAGTATACTGATTTCAAAACTCTGGTAAACATGGTAATAAATATGGAAGAAAAGAGAGATTTCCTGGACAACTACAAAAGAAAAAGGACTGAATTTATAAATAAGGTTCGAAATGTCAGAAGTAGAAACTTTAGCCCCAACCAAAGAGGTCAACAAACCAGAAGGACAAATCCAGCAATAGGAACCTCTACAAATATTACTTCTGGATGTTTCCGATGCGGAGGGCCACATATGATAAAGGATTGTCCCCAATCAAAACCAGTATTATCTTGTTATCATTGTGGCCAGTCAAGACATATTAAGCCACAGTGTCCTTTGTTCCAACTGCCTTCTGAAGTGGCAAAAACAAAAGTTCAAACTCAAGGAACAATAATAAAAGAATACAACTCCAACCAGAAGACAGTACCAACCCGTGGAGGAAACTCATTTAACAAGGCAAAATTTGTCCCTAAGAATCCTCAGGGGCAAGTGAATTATGTTTCCGTTGAGAGTGCGGAACAAGCGTCCGACGTTATAACAGGTAACTTTACAGTTGAATCCACTCCTGCAGTTATCCTGTTTGATTCGGGTGCATCTCATTCTTTTATCTCAAAGGCTTTTGTTTTAAAATCTGGTATTAAAGTTATGCCTTTGAAAATGCCTTGTTACATACTTTCACCTGGAGGAAACATTCTAGTATCACTCAAGTGTGAGAATGTTGAGATTAGAATCAAAGAAGAAAAATTCTTAGCCACCCTATTGGTCATTAATATGAGAGACTTGGATATAATCCTAGGAATGGATTGGCTAAGCCAAAATAAAGGAACTTTAAATTGTGAAACTAAAACCTTGTTCTTAACTACCCCATCCCAACAGACTATAGAATACCAAATAGAACCCACTCTCAGAAATCAGTTTCACAACACAACTTGTTACATGCCCTCCCCTGGATTAGAAGCAATCCCAGTAGTTAATCAATTCCCAAATGTATTTCCCGAAGAATTACCAGGATTACCACCAGATCGGGGATACGAATTCACCATTGACCTAAAACCAGGAACTGTACCTATTGCACAGCACCACTATAAAATGGGAACCCCAGACCTAATGGAATTAAAGAAACAACTCCAAGAGCTAAAGGATAAAGGATTCATTGAAGCAAGCTCTTCTGACTGGGCATCTCCTGTAGTATTTGTTGATAAAAAGGATGGTACACGAAGAATGTGTATTGACTATAGAGCTTTGAATGCCGCCACTATCAAGAACAAATACCCCCTACCCAGAATCGACGATCTATTTGATCAATTAAAAGGAGCCCGAGTATTTTCAAAAATAGATCTTAGATTTGGATACCATCAAATCCCTATCAAGTTAGAAGACCGCCCAAAAACGGCATTTACAACTCGATATGGATTATTTCAGTTCACTGTAATGCCGTTTGGAGTAATCAATGCCCTAGCATTTTTTATGAGTACAATGAACAAAATCTGTCTAAATTTTCTCGATGAATTTATAATTATATTCATCGATGATATCCTTGTGTTCTCAAAAAGTAAAGAAGAGAATGAAAGACACTTATCATTGATTTTAGAAAGACTCAGAAAGGATAAGTTTTATGCAAAGTTTAGAAGTGTAAATTTTGGATGAGTGAAATATCCTTTCTAGGTCATATAATCAATGTTGAAGTTATCCAAGTTGATCCTGAGAAAGTTAAAGCTGTGATAGAATGGAAAGCCCCAACCAACATCACATAAATAAGAAGTTTTCTTGGTTTAGCTGGTTATTACCGAAGGTTCATAGAAGGTTTCTCCAAGATCGCTAAACCTCTTACACACTTGTTAAAGAAAGAAACCCCTTATGAATGGAATGACAAGTGTGAAAAAGCCTTTAAAACCCTGAAGACTAAGCTCACTTCTGCTCCAGTTTTGATTTTACCAGATGCTACAAAGTCATTTCAAATATATTGTGATGCCTCCAAAAATGGACTAGGCTGTGTTCTAATGCAGGATAGTAAAGTAGTGTCATATGCATCCAGACAACTCAGACCGCATGAGCTAAACTATCCAACCCATGATTTGGAATTAACTTCAGTAGTTCATGCACTGAAAATATGGAGGCACTATTTACTAGGTAAGAAATGTGAAGTATACTCAGACCATAAAAGTCTAAAGTATTTCTTCACACAGCCAAACCTTAATATGAGGCAGAGAAGATGGCTAGAATTAGTCAAGGACTATGAGCTAGATATTCAGTATCAGCCTGGAAAAGCAAATATAGTTGCCGATGCTTTAAGCAGAAAGGCATACTGTAATAAAGTCATATTACAAAAATGCCCCTCTGGGCTTACAAAGGAAATACAACAGTTAAAACTGGAGTTTGTAGAACCTGAAATTTTATCAGCACTTGAACTCCAGTCAGACTTAGAAAATAAAATAAAAGAAGCTCAAAAAAATGAGTCCGAATTAAAAACACAAGCTGAAGACCCCAAAGATGAGGATTTTAAAGTTGATGAGACCGGACTCATAAGGTATAGAAATAGAATTTGTGTGCCTGACTCTAAGGAAATTAAGGATTTAATTTTAGAAGAAGCACATGAATCACTATTTTCTATACATCCTGGAGGCACAAAGATGTACCAGGATTTAAAACAAATATTTTGGTGGACAAATATGAAGAAGGATATAGCTAAGCACGTAAATTCGTGTGATGTCTGCCAAAAAGTGAAGGCTGATCATGGAAAACCTCCTGGTTATTTGCAACCTTTACCAATCCCTGAGTGGAAATGGGATGAAATTGGTATGGATTTCATCACAGGATTACCAAAAACCAAGTCTGGATATGATGCCATTTGGGTAATTATTGATCGACTAACTAAAGTTGCCCGATATTTGCCCATAAAAACCACTTATGGAGGAAATAAATTAGCTGAGTTATATATCACACGGATAGTGCAATTGCATAGAATACCAAAAAGGATAGTCTCAGATAGAGGTACATAATTTACCTCGCATTTTTGGGACCAACTGCATACTGCAATGGGAACTAAGCTAGCCTTTAGCTCAGCTTATCATCCCCAAACCGGAGGACAAACAGAAAGAGTCAATCAAGTGTTAGAAGATATGCTACGAGCATGTGCTCTAGTATATGGATCTGCATGGGATATCTGTCTTCCCTTTGCAGAATTCACCTACAATAATAGTTTTCAGACAAGTTTAGGGATATCACCTTATGAAGCATTATATGGAAAAAGTGCGAACTCCCTAAACCGGATGAAGTAGGTGAAAAGAGAATATTAGGGCCTGAAATAGTACAAGATTCAGAAAATCATGTCAGAATAATCAAAGAAAAGTTAAAAATCGCACAAAGTAGACAAAAGAGTTATTCTGACAACAGGAGAAGAGCCTTGGAATTTGAAATTGGAGATATGGTCTATCTCAAGGTTTCACCTATGAAAGGAATACAAAGATTTCAAATCAAAGGAAAGTTAGCTCCTCGCTATATTGGACCATACAAAATCACAACAAGAAAAGGAGAAGTAGCATATCAACTAGAATTACCACCTGAATTAGCAGACATACACCCAATATTTCATGTATCACAACTCAAAAAGTCAGAATGTCTTAGAACTCCTGTAGAAGCTGTGCACGACATTGAAGTCAAATCCGACCTAACCTATGAAGAAGAACCTGAACAAATATTGGATGAGATTGAAAAAAAGTTGAGAAACAGGACCGTCAAATACTACAGAGTACCATGGAAACACCATACACCAGAAGAAGCTACTTGGGAAAAAGAATCAGATATTCTTGAAAAGTTTCCTCACTTACTCACTCTAAGTGAATCTCGGGGACGAGATTCTTTTTAAGGGGGTAAGTATGTAACATACTCAAATTTTGCAAGAAAATTTTTCGCAAAAATCATTCCATTTACATATTTAAACATTTCTTGCATTACTATAAATTTTAGGATTTTTCCCTAAATTTTTCTTATTTTTCCTAAGCCCTAAGAGGCATATTTTAATTTTTCACTTATTAAAAATCTCCTGAAAATCCATTTATATTAGATAATAAAATTCTCCACATTTTTCTGGATTTTATAAAATTTAAATCACATTTTTCAGAGCTATACACTAATTTCTAGAATTATTTTAAATCTCCATGAATTTTAAAATTTATCCTTAAATACTTTAAGTTGTGATCAACGGCCGATCTTTCCGGCCACGTCATTCTTTTAAAAATGAACGCACCGGATGATACCACGTCACCTCTATTCTTTTCCCGAACCGGTATTACTCTAGATTCAATATAAGCCGTCGATTCTTGATCCAATGGCTCATAGATCATCTTCCACCTCTAGCCCACAGCACCATTTCCTCCTGACCAACGGCGCCACCGATTTCACCGGAATTCATCGTTGCTGCCACTCCAACTCGCCGTCGCCCACAGGAATCCCCTCCTCGGCACCGACATCCACTGCCGAATTTCCCCGGTGCATCTGGAATTGCTGCGCTGTCACATAAACCAACAACACCTCTGTTTTTCCGCCGCCGGATTTCCCCACCGGAATTTCTCAATCCGCCTTCTGCACCGATGCTCTAGCCCTATAAATATACCAATCGCCGTGAAGCCTCATCAACATCCACCTCCGCCCCTTCTCTCCTTTCCTTCCACATCAAACCGCCGCCATAGTTGAGCTTCATCTCCAACTCCGGCAAACAACCGATATACCTGCTCCGACCATTCCTCAACTCGGAGCCAAGGCCAAAAAGCTTCCACTCGACGTCGTGAAGCTGTTGGTACTCTTACCTTGAGCCGAAGCCCACTGGAGCTCGTCGCCGACAATTTTCCAAATCCGCCGCCGCCCCGAGCTCGCCGACCGGCCATTCTAGACCACCCTAAGCCCAACTCCGACCATCAATAGGTCTGCATTGATCCCAATTTCATAAATCCGACCCTTAATTCCACCCATCTACTTCCAAATTTCCAAAATCCCGATTTTCCCCAAATTGAACTCTATTCTTCCCCTTTTCTTTTTTTTATTTATTTAATTACCCGAAATGCTGTCAAAATTTGTTAAAAATAATAAAAATGATAATTAAATTCTGTAAAAATTCTTACAAACACTTTAGATAGTATAGAATTTTATAAAAATATAAAAACCACATTTTTATAAATAAAAACTGTTAAAGTAATTTTTCTCAAAAACTATAACATAAAAAGGAAAAATATTTGTAATAATTTTTAAATACTGTAAAAATTTATTAAAACCTTCAAAATAAATAGAATTTTCCAAAAATATAATAACTCCATTTTATTAAATAAAATTTCCCAAAAACATTTATATATACTATAAAATTTAGAAAATTCCATTAGAAACTCTAAAAAATCAAATAACTTATAATCCTTTTCCCCAATCCCTCTATTTTGTAAATTCATTTCATGCATTTCTTTTTGTTTGAAGAATTTCCTTCATTTAAAGTTATTTGATTCTTATTTGAATTTTCTTTCGCAATATGTAGAACCAGAGGATTGTTCCGGACTTCTTAATCAATCTTGTGAGGAATTCCCGGAATTCTCTAACTCAGTTGACGAAGGTAGGTTTTCTACCTTGATGCATAATTTATTTCCTATTCCTGTTATTTATAATTATTGCATTATGTTGTAGATATGTATGTATGAAATCCCCTTTTAAAAAGTATTACTCCTAAAACCCATAGCCAAAAAGCCCCTTCCTAATAACATGTTTAGCATTTTCCACTACCCTAGAATTTAAGGATAATAATCATCATTGAATTTTGAGCAAAGTTATGTTGAAGAATATAAGCTAGGTGGATAGCTTATATTAGAGTTTATGGAAGATTAAAAATGCATTTTTCTTTATAGAGCAATTCGGAAAGAATGTTTTGTCGGCTTGGGTAAGGCACCCCGGGAAAAAGGTGCAACACTCAAGGGCACCAGATTGGGTGTTTGGTTGAGTTAAAGTCTGGATTCGTTGCTCTATAAAATATAGAAGCAAATTCAGAAATATCGTTATCTTTGCCGTCTTGGGCTATGGTCACAGCAAGTATGGCTGGTGAAAACACTCAAGGGCAGCGAATGATGAGGTCATTCGTAAATCGTTTGCTTCTATAAAATCTTGAGTTTAAAATGAATAAGAATGACACAAGTTTTCTCCCATCCATGTAGTAGGCCACTATATGGGTAAAGCTGGGTAGGTTCTGCAGAGCTAAAAATATAAACATAGATGGACCTTACTTCGGGTATATAAAGTTGTGTCAAATGGGTGATGCCTATCTTATACATTGAATTCATGACCTTGATTTATAAATTATTTATCTGATTAGCAGATGAGCATAAGGATGGTGTTGAAGATAGAAGTTGAATAATCATAAAAATTGATTTGATTTTAAATAAATATTAAGTTTTTCATCTATAATAATTTATATTGCATTCCAGTTAAAAGATGAACTCCATTCAAATAAATCTTGCATATAGTTAATAGAAATTGCCTATAAGATTCCTGCAAGTACGGTTGGTACTTACCCAATTAAATTTTGGGAACTATTCATTATCACGAATAGAACCCTCTTATGCTGCAGATTTGGTTTTTACTCAAGAGGAAATTGATATGTTTGGTCAAGAATTCTAGGCTCTTACTATACACAAGTTCAATAGATGTGAGATATGTAAATTATTGTAAAAATGATGTAAATTATGTTTGTATAAAACTTGGATATTTTGACTTGAATAAATGTAAGAGCTTGGTGATGTAAACCATTTCTGTATTACTGTTGTAATTTGGGAGTTTAAATTTCGATATTCAAACATCGGAATTTGGGCCCCACAGCAATCAAGGCAGCGGGTGGAGGATACGACGTGATGGCAAATTATTTGCCTGTCATGTTAACCCCTCCGGCTCAGAATTGGCTCGCAGGCCTTCCGGAGAACTCGATTGGTTCCTGGGGAGAGCTTTGCGACCAGTTTGTTGCCAACTTCCTGGGTACCTACGAGAAGCCTGGAACCCAGTGGGACCTTTATGAGATTCATCAGAAAAAATATGAGTCGTTAAGGGATTTCATTCGGCGTTTCACCAAGAAGAAGAACACAATCCGGGAGATTTTAGTGGCGGTCGTCGTCGCAGACTTCCAGAAGGGAGTTCGCGACCCCGATCTAATCAAGAAGATGTCCCGAAAACCCCTGACTACCGTCAAGGAGATGTTTGCCTTGGCGGATCGATATGCTACCGCCTCGGATGCTCTCGCTGAACGTCAGGAGGACCACCCAAGCAAGCACGAAGGCAAGAAGGACAAGCCCGAGTCCTCCTTCAAGAAGGATAAAAAGCGCAAGGGTGAAGAGCTGGTAGCGGTCGTGGATCAGGGTCGGCAGAGGCCGCGTCGGCCCACCGACTACAACAATGTCATGGAGGCGCCGTGTCCTTTCCATCCGAATGGAAATCATGCGACTAAAAACTGCAACATCTTGAAGAAGTTCGCCGAGGAGCACAACAACGACGCTCCGAAGGACGCTAAACAAGATGACAAGCGTGACCCTCTTCAAGGTGACGCGTGCCAAGAAACCAAGCGTGAGCTCAACTACATATTCGGGGGATCGGACGCATATGAGTCCAAGCGTAAGCAAAAGCTTACTCTTCGGGACGTCAATGCAACTGTTTCGGTGACCCCCGAGTACCTTAGGTGGTCTGAAGTCCCGATCATATTCGATCGCTCAGATCACCCAGACCATGTCCCTTGCCCGGGAATATATCCACTCATCCTGGATCCTGTGGTACAGGGCGTTCGACTACGCAAGGTCCTAGTTGACGGCGGGAGTGGATTAAATATCCTTTTCGCCAAGACTTTGGGCGAGATGCAGATCGTAAAGACGGCGCTCCAGAAGATAGACGCGCCGTTTCATGGCATAATTCCGGGAATATCATCGGTGTCGATCGGGAAAATCACTCTCCCGGTCACTTTTGGCACTCGGGATAACTACCGGACTGAGAACCTCAGCTTTGAGGTGGCCGATTTCGAGACTGTGTACCACGCAATCTTGGGAAGGCCAGGTCTAGCCAAATTCATGGCCGTCCCACACTACGCCTATCTGGTTATGAAGATACCAGGTCCGCAGGGCATAATCACGATCCGTGGAGACGTCAAGTTTTTCCATCTCCTCAGTAAGGAAAACTGTGACTTCGCCCAGTCGATCGAAGCGGCTGCCGAGTTGGACAAGATCCGGCAGGCGGCCACCACTCTTCGCGACGAGGGCGATCAGCCGAACAAGAAGCCATCTAAATCAAGCATCAAGCCTCATGAAGATGTCAAGCGAATTTCGCTCGACCGTCCGATTCAACCAAAACAGCTCTGATCGGGACAGGGCTCAATCCGAAACAGGAAAACGCGCTCATCACCTTCCTCCAAGAAAATCGAGGTATCTTCACCTGGAAACCATCGGATATGCCAGACGTCCCGTGGGAGGTGATCGAGCACTCCTTGAATGTATATGACAAAGCAAAGCCAGTCAAGCAGCGGCTGCGCCGGTTCGCTCAAGATCAGAAAGAAGCCATCAAGACGGAGATCACCAAACTTTTAGCCGTCGGCTTCATAAGGGAGGTGCTCCACCCCGATTGGTTGGCAAACCTGGTGCTTATACAAAAGAAGAATGGTACTTGGTGCATGTGTGTCGATTACACCGACTTAAATAAAACATGTCCCAAGGATCCATTCGGACTTCCTCGCATCGACCAGGTGGTTGATTCCACTGCCAGTTGCGAGCTTTTGAGCTTCCTGAACGCCTACTCAGGCTATCACCAGATAAGCTTAAAAGAAGAAGATTGTGTCAAGACTTCGTTCATCACTCCATTCGGGGCCTTCTGCTACGTCACAATGCCCTTCAGACTGAAGAACGCTGGTGCAACGTACCAGCGTTGCATTCAGCGATGCTTCCACAACCAGCTTGGACGCAACGTGGAGGCATACGTCGATGATGTTGTCGTCCAATCTCGGGTAACCTCCGATTTGGTCACTGACCTATCGGAGACATTCGAGAGCCTGTCGGCATAACACATGAAGTTGAACCCGGAGAAGTGCGTCTTCAGGGTCCCTTCGGGAAAGCTTCTCGGATTCGTGGTGTCCCACCGCGGAATTGAAGCTAACCCGAAAAAGATCAAGGCCATCATGGAGATGGCACCCCCAACGTGCCAAAGAGACATCCAGCGTCTTAACGGGTGCATGGTTGCACTCGGACGATTCATCTCGCGACTCGGCGAACGTGGATCGCCCTTCTTCAAGCTATTGAAGAAGCAACACGACAAGTTCGTCTGGACACCCGAGGCACAGAAGGCTTTTACGGATCTCAAGTCATTCCTCACCTCGCCACCTGTCTTGGCATCTCCCATGCCACAGGAACCGTTTCTGCTATACATTGCGGGCACCACTCATGTAGTGAGTGCTGCGGTGGTAGTGGAACGGGAAGAAGAAGGACGCGTCTAGAAGGCTCAACGCCCGGTCTACTTCATCAATGAAGTATTGGGCGAGTCTAAGGTACGCTATCCGCAGGTGCAGAAGCTTCTGTATGCGGTCCTGATCACCTTTCGGAAGCTAAAGCACTATTTTCAAGAATATCCAATTTCGGTGGTCACCTCTTTCCCCATTGGAGAAATTCTCCATAATCGGGAAGCCACTATGAGGATTGCTAAGTGGTCGGTTGAACTGGGAGCTTTCGAGCTCTCATTGAAGCCACGCAGTGATATAAAGTCACAAACACTCGCCGACTTTGTCGCCGAGTGGACAGAGATGCAGGCTCCCCTAGCCACCGAAGAGGCCGAGTACTGGAACATGTACTTCGACGGCTCTCTCCAGCGACAGGGCGCGGGGGCGGGCATCGTTCTTATATCACCTGGAGGTGAACGACACAAGTACGTCCTCCAAATTCATTTTCCAGCTTCAAACAATGCAGCTGAGTACGAGGCGCTCATCCACGGCCTCCGTATTGCCATATCGCTCGGCATCCGACGATTGGTGGTTCGCGGAGATTCCTAGCTTGTGGTAAGCCAAGTGCAAAAGGACTGGACTTGCGTCAACGACAACATGGCCGCCTATTGCCAGGAGGTCAGAAAGTTGGAGGACAAGTTCGACGGTCTGGAGCTTGAACACATCCTGCGGCAAGATAACGAAGCGGCTGATGAACTCGCAAACATGGGTTCTACTCGGGCGCCAGTCCCAGCTGGAGTCTTTGTCCAAGAGCTTCACGCTCCTCCATCACCCCGCAGGAGCAACTCCCCTAACCGGACGAGCAACAATCTGAGACAGAGGTGCTTGCCCTCGACTCGGATTGGACGAAGCCATACTTGGAGTATCTACAAGAAGAAAAGCTTCCTGACGATCGGGGGGCTGTCGAGCAAATTCAACGTCGGAGTCGAGCATACGTGGTGCAAGAAGGAATTTCATCACCGCCGCGTCTCGCATACTTCGGCGCATACCCGAGTCCAAAGGATGCGCCCTGTTGCGCGAAATTCACTCAGACATGTGCGGTCATCACGCTGCATTAGCTATGTTGGTCGGAAAAGCCTTTCGACAAGGATTTTACTGGCCAACCGCGGTCTCCGACTCAAAGGAGATCGTTCGCAGATGTGAGGGTTGTCAGTTCTTTGCTCGGCAGATTCTTGTGCCAGCTCAAGAACTTCAGACGATCTCTATCACCTGGCCGTTCGCAGTCTGGGGGCTCGACATTGTCGGACCCTTCAAGAAGGCCCCGGGTGGTTTCGAACACATCTTCGTCGCCATTGACAAGTTCACCAAATGGATTGAAGCCAAGCCTGTGACCAAGATTACGGGGGCCAAAGCCACCGTGTTCTTCCAGGAGATCATTGGTCGGTTTGGCGTACCATCTCGGATCATTACGGACAACGGCTTTCAGTTCAAAAGTGACGAGTTTCAATGCTGGTGCGAAGATGTGGGCATAAAGGTCTGCTTTGCTTCAGTAGCACACCCATGGAGTAACGGGCAGGTCGAGCACGCAAACGACATGCTTCTACAAGGTGTCAAGGTGCTCATCTTTGATCGGCTCAAACCATATGCGGCAAAATGGATGAAGGAATTGCCTGCCGTACTCTGGGGGCTTCGTACAAGCCCCAGCCGAGCTACGGGGCAGTCTTCCTTTTTTCTCGTGTATGGGTCTGAGGCGGTCCTTCCAACAGAACTACAATTCGGGTCACCCCGAGTTCAGAGGTTCAATGAGGCCGAGTCGGAGGCCAGTCGGCTTGACGATCTCGACCGACTCGAGGAAGCACGGGACGTTGCTACAATTCGGTCAGCCAAATACCTCCAGGGTTTGCGTCGCTACCACGATCGCAATGTGCGGGATCGTACCTTCTCGGTTGGAGATTTGGTCCTTCGGGTCAATCAGTCGAGTGGCCATAAACATTCTCCACGCTGGGAAGGTCCGTACATTGTCGACTCAGTGACAAGCCCGGGGGCTTACCGACTAAGGCGAGAAGATGGCGCCCTCCTGGACAACTCATGGAACATCGAGCAATTGCGTCGGTTCTATACCAGACGACTATTGTAACACATGTCTACAATTAAATAAAGATAAGTTTTCGCTCACATTGTCTTTTACGCTTACGCAATTCAGTTTATGACTTGCTACTTATTTGTATTTCAATTAAGTAGTAAGTCGGAGGCTACACCTAATTAAGTAATCTTTTATTAAAATTAATTTGACTTCCTCCCTAGTCGGATCCCGACTAGCCAGTAAGTCGGGGGCTACACCTAATTAGGTACGCAGCCGCGCACCCTTTCTCTTTGGATGAGTTTGACTTACTCATTAGTCGAATTCCGACTGGTTTGTAAGTTGGGGGTCATACCTGATTAGGGGCAGTCTCTACTACTACTTTTATTTTAACGCCTAATCGACCTTTTTTCTTTTTGAGTCTATGACGAGCGTAAGCGTTAGTCGTCCCGAGTAAAGAAATTCTTGTTTCCTAGCAACACTCACGCTTCCCGACCGCGTTATCGGAGATAGAGCCCCGCGCCAACTCCTAACGCTAAGGGACTTGATACGCTGGGCAGAGTGTTTAGTAAAAGGGACCTAACACGCTTGGACGAGGCGTATAACTCGAATCGTAAAAAGTTGGTTAACTCGCGTTAGAATATATATATAAAAAAAGGAAATAAGCAAGAGGAGTCAGAACGGACAATTTTATTAATTCATAATGGCCCGCGGGCCAATTACAGGATGTGGCGGCAGGTGTAGGCCTGCGCCCTGATGATCAGGTCCGTCACCCTGGCGAGGTCTGGGGCAGCGTTGATCAGAGCTTCGGCGATGGCGGCGTCGCGGGCACGGGCGCGGACCAGCGCCTCCACGATGACGTCGGCCACCTCGGCGAGGGCCGGGGCGACCTCGATCAGAACCGCGACGGAGGCGACATCGCGGGTGCGGGCCTCCTCTTCGGCCATCTCGGCGAGCGCGAGGTCGAACTCCGCCAGAGCTCCGCCAACTCTTCGTTGCGTGCCATGGAAGCAGGCGGAGAAGGAGGGGTGGAGGAAGAAGTTCGGGTGAGGAGCGGCCGCTACGCCGGCCTCTTTTTATAGCCAAGATCGGGAAGACGAATCGGTTTCGGGGAGTGATGGCATTGGGAAGCAACCCCGATGTGGTTTGTCCCCGAGATTAGTGTGGAGAACTCTGGGAGCATGGCACAGCATTCAAGGCGACGTTTGGCGTTCCAGCAGGCGGCGCTAGAGGTGCCCCGTGGCGGTGGGAGCGCGGTGCGCTCTCGCTTAAGGAAATGGGCGAAGTTTTATTTTCGCGCTGCGCGGGAAAGAATGGAGCCCTAAAATCAATGCTTTGAGAGTCGGACCTGGTCTTAGGTCCCAGAGAACATGCTCCATGTGGGTTGAAAGCTGTGCACGACTTTGTTAGGGTACGGGTGTTGTTTGGGCCAAACCTAGTCTGGCAAAAAAGGAAACACCCTTGGATGGGCCGTGGGCTAATCCTTGATCTTTCAAGGATTGGGTGTTTCCCTAATGTTTAATGCAGCTCTTGGCGTACCCCCTGGGGTCAACGGCTAGTCTGATTTCCTAATCAGATTAGGCGTCAAAGAGCTACCTCTTTAGTTGGGTCTCTGTGGCATATCTTCGGATCGTTTGTTGCTAAGACAAACACCACTAGGAGGACCTCAACCTGGAGGTGGGCGTATTCCTCTGGGAATCACTAGCTTGACTTCGCACTAGTCGGGTCAGGGCGCCTGAAGACCCTACGTGAGTTGTGACATGTCCCCTGTTTGACCGAATGTCGGGCTCTGATCAGTTAGACTCTAATGTCGTAATTTGCAACAGAGAGGATAAAGTTGGGAGACACTGATCACTCGGCAACATCCATCTTTTTGGTATGCCTCTTCGTGGGGCCAATAGCCAGCATACCGACTAGTCGGGCTGAGTCCAGACATCTTTTAAAGAATTGAGATTTTCTCGAGTCCTTTGCAACTATGTAGTTTGATCGGCAGGTTACCAGGCAAGTAGGACTCCATCAGCCAGACGAAGAGTGACGTCACTCAGGTAACATCTGAAGGGCGGCAAGCTGAACCCCGTATCAAGACAACCCAGTCCCGAAGCACTCGGGGGCTATTGTGGATAACATGGGCCCCGGGTATCCGGAGATATACTACTGGACGTACCACTCCCTTGGGCCGAGTCAATTGGATCTTCCAGAAGGCGGGCTTGGAGGCTGGCGCGGCCCGATATGTTCTACACGGAAACGAATTCGTCTCCTACTCGAATATATAGATATAGGCATAACCAAATCAGTCATATCTGTATCTTCCATATACGGATTAGGGATTCTATCTGTAACCTGGCCCCTTGCACTATATAAAGGGGGTTAGGGGCCCCTAGTTCGACATCTGGTCCATCGATCTAATCTGTCTAGCATCCACCATAATACAATCAATGAGCACAGGAGTAGGGTATTACCTCGCCCCGATGGCCCGAACCTGAATAAATTCGGCTCCCTGTGCTACCGTCGTAGTTGTGATCTTTCGCATAGCCCTATAAAATATATTGCCGACACATATCGTCGATAGCCTCCTCCCCACACTCTGCCAGATCAAGAACAGTGCAGTGGCGGCCAAGAGCTTCAAGAAAGGGGGAGAGGTGCTGCCAAAATTTTGGTCATTTTACTCCCAGCCAAGTTAACCAAGGTTAGTAACATCGTTCCTCACTACATTTGATATAAAATGCAGCTTCTTCTTTGCTTGAAATGTGAAGAAAATTTGATCTTTTCTCATGATCGATCAAGAACAGTGCAGCGCTGGCCAAGAGCTTCAAGACAGGGGGAGGTGCTGCTAAACTTTTGGTCATTTTACTCCCAGCCAAGTTAACCAAGGTTAGTAACATCGTTTCTCACTACATTTGGCGTAAAATGGAGCTTCTTCTTTGCTTGAAATGTGATGAAAATTTAAGCTTTTCTCATGATTGTTGAAAGATTATAAATGTAGAGAGCTAGCTCGATTTTTTCATGTAGGTTACAATAACTTGTGTAAGTTTGGAATTTGCTTAGATTAGATGTAGCTCGCGTTGAATGTGTAGATCTAGCTCAAATTTAGGTTTTGGTTCCATCGATCGATGAAGAATTTTGAATCTAGACTTTGACCTACCAAGTTTTTGTTGTTAGGTGTGGATCTAGCTCAAAATTAGGTTTTGGTTCCATCGATCGATGAAGAATTTTGAATCTAGACTTTGATCTACCAAGTCTTTCTTGTTAGGTGTGGATCTAGCTCAAATTTAGGTTTTGGTTCCATCGATCGATGAAGAATTTTGAATCTAGACTTTGATCTACCAAGTCTTTCTTCTTAGGTGTGGATCTAGCTCAAATTTAGGTTTTGGTTCCATCGATCGATGAATAATTTTGAATCTAAACTTTGATCTACCAAGTCTTTCTTCTTAGGTGTGGATCTAGCTGAAATTTAGGTTTTGGTTCCATCGATCGATGAAGAATTTTGAATCTAGACTTTGATCTACCAAGTCTTTCTTGTTAGGTGTGGATCTAGCTCAAATTTAGGTTTTGGTTCCATCGATCGATGAAGAATTTTGAATCTAGACTTTGATCTACCAAGTCTTTCTTGTTAGGTGTGGATCTAGCTCAAATTTAGGTTTTAGTTCCATCGATCGATGAAGAAGTTTTAAATAAATTTAATATTGGTTTAATTTGAAATTTGCGAAATGTTAAAAAATTCATTATTGGAAAATGAGCTAATAGCTGCCTTGATGTAACATAATGTAGATGGACCGGCGATGATGTACATGGACCGACGCACCCCAGGGTTCTTGTAGGGTTTGCAAGCTTTTCTTCGTGCGGCCGATGCATACATGAAGTCAAGCTACATATGTTGTCCATGCATAGACTGCAAGAATGAGAAGGAGTGGCCAAAATCCAGCCACCTTCACTTCCATTTGCTCTCAAGAGGTTTCATGCCAAACTATACCTGTTGGACCAAGCATGGTGAAGAAGGGACTATACGAGAAGATGGTGAAGAAGAAGAAGATCAGAGGGACAACAATATCCCCGATGCTGGCCAACACGGTTCTTTCGAAGATACATTGGGGGAGTTTGGCGATGATGAACTAGAACAGATGCTGCTTGATGGAGAGGGAGAATACACCGATGAAAGACATTACGAAAAGTTCCAGCGCCTATGGGAGGACCACAAAACACTATTGTACCCAAACTGCCGACAGTGCCACAAAAAATTGCGTACCACGCTAGAACTCATGCAGTGGAAGGCGACCAATGGATTGTCTGATAAGGGATTCAACGAGTTGTTATGCCTCATAAAGAAGTTGCTTCCAGAGGGTAACACGCTACCTGAAACTACATACGACGCCAAGCAAGTTATCTGCCCTTTGGGGTTGGAGGTACAAAAGATACATGCATGCCAGAACTATTGTATCCTGTATCGCAATGTGTACGAGGATTTGGAAGTTTGTCCGGTGTGCAGAACCTCGAGGTATAAAACTAGGCGTGATGACCGAGGCGAGGAAGAGGGGCAACGTAAGAAGAAGAGACCCCCCATTAAGGTGGTCTGGTATTTCCCTATAATCCCCGGTTGAAGCGTTTATTTGCGAGCAAAGCGCATGTCTAGATGATGCGCTGGCACAAAGAAGATCGTAAGGACGACGGAAGGCTAAGGCACCCCGCTGATGGCTCCCAGTGGAGGAAAGTCGATAGAAAATACCCGGACTTGGCTGAGGATGCAAGAAACATAAGGTTTGGGTTGAGTACGGATGAGATGAACCTGTTCGGCGAGATGAGCAGCAGTCACAGCACTTGGCCCGTGACTCTATGTATCTACAACCTTCCTCCTTGGCTGTGTATGAAGCGAAAGTACATTATGATGCCGTTGCTTATCTAAGGGCCGAAGCAACCTGGAAACAACATCGACGTGTACCTCAAACCGTTGGTGGAAGATCTGCTAACGCTGTGGACCTATCGTGTAATTGTATGGGATGAGTACAAAAGAGAGCACTTCACCCTACGTGCATTGCGATTCGTAACCATCAACGACTGGCCTGCACTTGGTAACCTGTCAGGCCTATCTATCAAAGGATATAAAGCCTGCATCCAGTGCTTAGAGGATACGGACAGCAAGTATCCGAAAAACTCCCGAAAGGTCGTGTACATGGGCCACCATAGGTTCCTCCATATGAAGCACCCGTTCTGACGATGTAAGGGTGAGAATTTCGATGGGACGTAAGAGAACGTAGAAGCCCTGCATCGCATTGGGACACTTGTATTTTCTCTGGTAAAGGATCTAAAAGTAGTATTTGGAAAGGGTCCTGGTAGCAAATCTGTCCTGACTAAACAAGGTCATACGAAGCCCATTTGGAAGAAGAAGTCAATATTTTAGGATTTACCTTACTGGAAAGACTTAGAAGTCCGCCACTCACTGGACTTCATGCATATCACGAAGAATGTCTGCGTGAACCTGCTAGGCTTCCTAGATATGTACGGTAAATCAAAAGATACACTTCAAGCACGAAAGGACCTGCATCTACTGGGACTCAGGAACGACCTACATCCGGAAAATAGAGCGAAAGGACAACATTACCTCCACCCTGCGAGCTACACTTTGAGCAAGGAAGAGAAAAAAAAATATTATTAAGTTCTTGAACAGTGTGAAGGTCCCTTCTAGATACTCCTCGAACATAAGGAGACTCATCAACACGAAAGAGAATAAGATAGTACACCTGAAATCACATGACTGTCACATGTTGATGACATAGTTGCTCCCAAAGGGCGCCGAGAGCTATTCTCACGACCGGGTACGAGGACAATCGTAAAAGCAGTGTTTCGTTCTTCAACGCGGTGTCGCAGAAGGTCATCGAACCACGGAACTTATCTAAGCTGCAGGATGACGTGGTCGATAATCTAGTCAGCCTTGAGATGATCTTCCCTCTATCCTTTTTTGATATTATGGTCCATCTCATGGTCCACATTGTCAAAGAGATAGAAATTCTCAGACTCGTGTTCCTGCATAGTATGTTCCCTTTCGAGAGGTACATGGGTGTCCTAAAGAAATATGTTCACAACCGGTCTCGTCCAGAAGGCTGCATTGCACAAGGTGTTGACACAGAGGAGGTGATTGAGTTCTGTGTCGACTACATTGATGAGCTAAATCCGATTGGCGTCCCTGTTTCACGCCATGAGGGGAGGCTACGGGGAAAAGGAACTCTAGGGAGAAGAGAATTCTTTAGCGACGATCTACTTTCATTTAAACAAGCACATTTCACAGTCTTGAAACAAACAACTGTAGTGGCTGAGTTTATCCATGAACATAAGATGATTCTACGCGACCAATACCCAGAGAAGTCAGAAAAGTGAATCGCACTAGAGCAAATGGATCGTTTCGGTGGTTGGTTACAAAAGAAACTGATGGGCTCCCGGACAGACAATGAACAGTTGAAACTGTTGGCTCGGGGACCATTTATGACAATCGTATCATTCCATGGGTATGAAATAAATGGGTACACATTTTACACGACTACCCAGGATAGCAAGAGCACCAACTATGGTTACATAGAGGATATCTGCGAGCTCGAGTGTGGACCTTTAAAAATCCCTCTGTTTCGGTGCCAATGGGTCAAATTGACAGCCGTTGAGATCGACGAGTACGGTATGACAACCGTGGACCTCAAGCAAGTGGCCTATAGGGACGAACCGTTCGTGCTCGCAAATGATGTGACACAGGTATTCTATATGATGGACATCAACAGCAAACCGAAAAAGCAGAAGGACAGGCCTACTAAAAGCAAGAAGCAGAAGGACAAGCCTATCGAAGATAACAAGCGGAAGCAGAAGACTAGCGATCAGCCAAGGCACCACGTGGTTCTCCCAAGTATAAGAAGGGTCGTTGGAATTGAGGGCGTCACAGATGAAGAAGAGTAAAATCAGTTCGACGAGCTACCTCCTTTTATGGTGGACGTAGACATTACTATCTTGAAAGATATAGAGGAATCCCCCTACGTACGACACGATCATAATGAAGCTTCACTTGTAAAAACAAAGTATGTTAGCAAATAAGTCCAACCGTGTTATATAAACCCGTGTATGAATTATGATTTTTTATTAAGCAAGGAAGCAATAATTGAATTTATATAAAAAGGTGAAAATCTGTATTAAGATGGTTGGAAAATTAAATTCTAAAGAATATGTGAATTTTTAATTTATTTTATTTTTGAAATCATTTTAGTGTGGAATAAGTATGAATTATTATTTTTAGTAAGCAATGAAGCAATAATTGAATTTATATAAAAGGGTGAAAATCTTTATTAAGATGGTTGGAAAATTAAATTGTAAAGAATATGTGAATTTTAATTTATTTTATTTTTGAAATCATTTTAGTGTGGAATAAGTATGATTTATTATTTTTAGTAAGCAATGAAGCAATAATTGAATTTATATAAAAGGGTGAAAATATGTATTAAGATGGTTGGAAAATTAAATTGTAAAGAATATGTGAATTTTTAATTTATTTTATTTTTTGAAATCATTTTAGTGTGGAATAAGTATGATATATTATTTTTAGTAAGCAATGAAACAATAATTGAATTTATATAAAAGGATGAAAATCTGTATTAAGATGGTGGGAAAATTAAATTGTAAAGAATATGTGAATTTTAATTTATTTTATTTTTGAAATCATTTTAGTGTGGAATAAGTATGATTTATTATTTTTAGTAAGCAATAAAGCAATAATTGAATTTATATAAAAGGGTGAAAATCTGTATTAAGATGGTTGGAAAATTAAATTGTAAAGAATATGTGAATTTTTAATTTATTTTATTTTTGAAATCATTTTAGTGTGGAATAAGTATGATTTATTATTTTTAGTAAGCAATGAAGCAATAATTGAATTTATATAAAAGGGTGAAAATATGTATTAAGATGGTTGGAAAATTAAATTGTAAAGAATATGTGAATTTTTAATTTATTTTATTTTTGAAATCATTTTAGTGTGGAATAAGTATGATATATTATTTTTAGTAAGCAATGAAACAATAATTGAATTTATATAAAAGGATGAAAATCTGTATTAAGATGGTGGGAAAATTAAATTGTAAAGAATATGTGAATTTTTAATTTATTTTATTTTTGAAATCATTTTAGTGTGGAATAAGTATGATTTATTATTTTTAGTAAGCAATAAAGCAATAATTGAATTTATATAAAAGGGTGAAAATCTGTATTAAGATGGTTGGAAAATTAAATTGTAAAGAATATGTGAATTTTTAATTTATTTTATTTTTTGAAATCATTTTAGTGTGGAATAAGTATGATTTATCATTTTTTAGTAAGCAATCAAGCAATAATTGAATTTATATAAAAGGTGAAAATTAATACTAAAATTTTAAAATTAAAGAGAAATTTCAAGGCTCCCAACTGTTTTCTATAATTTTCGAGAAATTAATAGCAAATTAGTACCAATGACATGTCGGACCCACTAGAGATGGGCCCACATGTCAGTGAGGCTAGCAGCGCTTGAACACGCGCGGGCTCCCAGTTCGGGGCCTTATTTTTGGGAAAGCAGTCTCGGTTGGTGTAATCAACTGGGACTAAGTGAGCATTCAGTCCCGGTTTGTTATACCAACCGGGACCGATGGTTCCTAGGGCTCCACCTGATGGGGGCATAGGTCCCGGTTGGTGTAACCAACCGGGACTAATGTGAGGTTAGTCCCGGTGGATGATACCAACCGGGACTAATGTCACCATCATATAAATGCGAAAGCGAGAGAGGTTGGAGGCATAAGTGTTTTATTGTCTCCAACCTCTCTCGCCGCCGCCTTCAGCTCCGCTGCCGACGACCCAGCGCCCGCCGTCCTCCTCTTCTTCGACGACCCGCGTGCGCCCCGACCTCCCGTCATCGACGACCACACGCGCCATCCTCCTCGTCACCGACGACCCACACAGCGCGCCGTCTTCCTCGCCTCCGACGACCCGACGCGAGCAAGGTGCTCCTTGTGCTCCTCTCTCCTTCCTTCCTCGCTCCTCGGCAAGATGATGCCGTGAGCATGGGGCGATGAGCGCGGCTCGGGCAAGCATGACGGAGCGTGGCACAGGCGGGCACGACCGACAGGAGTGCGGCGCGACCAACAGGAGCACAATCACGGTGCGCCCAGAGTGTTCGACGAAATGCCCAAACATACGTAGTGGCGGAGCCAGGATTTCAGAACTGGGGAGTACAGTAGTTAAATTGCCAAATAATTGGTCCAAGATATAAATTCTTACATTAAAAAAATGTAACATAGCATGCAATAAAATGAGCATGGAATGATGGAAATAGTACCTTATAATATTATTTTAGGGTCTTCATCATTTGGAAACGCTCTATTTTAGCATCATCGGTAAGATTGGAGAAGATATCCCGCTCAATAAATGTGATCGAATAGTGTATCTTGTATTTTTCTTTGTATGTACTAGTTTTTAGATAATGGAAGACATTCTGACCTCTGAATCTTATTTGTATGAATTTTGAGATGTATATATATATGCCAATTTTATAGCAAATTTGAATTCTGAGATGTATATGTCAATTAATTGTGAAATATAATGTATATACCGTCCTCGTCGCTATCGCCCGTCCTCATCTACCTCCTCTTCCCCACCGTCCTCCTCGTTGTCACCCGTTTATGTATAAGTATATGTGAAATGTATAAGTATATGCGAAATGTGCAAGTATACTTTTGTTAATCTTTTTTCGTTAATTTTCAATGCCTTCTTATAGACTACGAAACTACGATGGCGGGAGAAGGATTTGATGGAGACGAGTTCATGAGAAGTTTGATTTCGGGAGAAGATGGTGACGAGCTCGATGATTCTGTCGAGGCCGCAAGGCCTGTCGTGGGCTTAAGGCTTGTCGAGACCGATGAGGCTCCCGAGGCTGCTGAGACGACCATGGTAATTAGATCGAATGTGTATATGCCGGTTCCACCATCATGCTAAGCCAACATTCTAACACGTAAACATTATTGTACCATATTTTCATATCTCTCAATCGAGTAGCCAATCACGTCAGCGAGGTTCAAACAAGAAGTCGAAGGCAAGACATGTTATCACAGAAGTCGGCAATAACGGTCAACCTCTTGCACCCCTAGGAGCGCTTGGGCCGTTCAATTCGGCATGCGGCGTCCACGTCAGGGACCATGTGCCAATTAACATCGTGAGATGGGATAATGTCCCTGAAGATACGAAGAACATAATCTGGACCGACCTGAAGGAGACATTCACCTTCCCTCAAGGGACCGAAGAGAAGGTGAAGAGTTACACGTTGAAGAAGATGGCCATCGCATTTCAAACATATAAAAAGAAGTTGAACACGGAGTACGTCAAGAAGAACCAAATTCCTGACTTCAACAAGTACCCAAAGTTGCAGAATCACTGGGATGCGTTCGTGAACTACAAGAATTCGAATGAAGGTCAAAGTATGACCGAAAGGAACAGCCAGAATGCTCAGAAGAAGCAATACCACCACCACCTCGGCCCTGGTAGTTACCGCCAGGTGATGCACAAATGGGAGAAGAGGGAACAGGAACTGCTGGCGAAGGGTGTCGCACCCACGACAATGGAATGGCCAGACAGAGCGAAGAGCTGGTTCTATGCTCACGGCGGCCTTGACAATGATGGAAACACGGTGTTCGGAAATGTGCTGACAGATGTGGCCAGAAGACTTGTAAAGTCGATTGAGGAATCTTCCCAGGGCACCTTCGTGCCAAACAGGGAAAACGACGAGCTTACAAGGGCCCTACAAATCCGGAGCACCCTGGACGTACACGAGGCGTTGGAGTCGTTCCGTGGAAGACTGGGTTCGCTAAGGACGCCGATATCTATAGGAGTCGGGTGAGAAGCAAGTCCCGACAGGCACAACAGCTCCTAATGCTTGAAGAACGCCTGAATCAAGCACCACAGAGCATGAAAGAAGAGGTCCAAAGACAGGTACAGTTAGCCTTGAGCCAACAGCTAGATACGGCCCAGGAACCTCCTGCTAATCTGGACCTCATTAGTCCCTCAAGGCTTCGAAGCAGTTGCGCTTTCGGTGGGTTGCCCGAAGCGGACTTGGGCCACTGGCCCGTGGATGACATCACGCAGCGGACACCTTGTGAGCTGCACATCCAAGTGAGGAACATCTCTTTCAAGGCGGCTCACGGCATGGCTGACCCAGTGGAGCCAAGGCAGGTCATCCATGGCCAACAGATACTGCCGGGCTACTCCAGGGTCTCGGTGGAGGAGGTATGCCCAGGGTGCGAGGACCTGGACCTCGATATTCCCGTGGGTGACGGGACTACGAAGTTAGGAGAGGCAGTCCACAATTTCATCCTATGGCAGAAGAAGTACATTATTTTTCGAGATCACATGGACGTGTCCTCTCCAACACCTTCATTACCTCCGGCACACATAAGCGGTCCGTTATCACCTCCATCGTCACCAAAGGAGATGCCTCCCAGAAGAAGCCCGTCTCCTGCACCGAGCCCCGCACGCGAAACTCCAACTCCAACATTGTCGCCCAAGACAACCAAGCCAGCTCACCCAGCAGCTCGCAAGAGGACAAGGTCCACCCAACCCAAGAAGCTGGCTGCACTTCCAAAGTGGGCGTACGATATGACGGAGGAGGAGACCGAGAAGGTAGTCAGAGCCGAGGTCACTAAATTTTTTAAACCCAAGTCACCAGAGAAGAAGGTTCAGCCTGGTACGGAAAAATTTCTAAAAGGCTTGAGGACAGTGAAAAATTTGAAGGACAAAAAGGAAAAATCTCGTGTATCTGACTACGAGCGCACATTGGTCAAGGAAAGGTCCAAGAAGAAGACGTCAAAGAAGACGACATCATCAGCTGATCAGAAGGCCAAGGAGATGCAAAAATTCATCGAAGAAACTGGCCTGCACCCAGAGCAAATATTAGGCGACATGCAGATTGAAGCTGCAGAAGTCAGATGGCCATTTACACAGGGCGCTTCCTTGGTCAGGCGTGAGGAGATTGGCCAGCTACCAACTAGGATGCGCCAATTTCATGAATGGTACCTGGATGCGTTCAAGCATGGCCTAGCGTCATTTGCCGTCAAGTACAAGGAAGAACATTTTTTTCACGGCGACAATGAATTTTATATCCATCGACGTGTCCATGTTGAGTTGCTGGACTCTTTAGTTATCAATGGAGATACAAAGATGCAAAAATAAAAACATTTTCGACACAGGCTTCCTTGACCCTTTAGTTATCAATGAGGCGAATGTTATACTATCCCCTGCCGATACAGTGACCAACATATACAAAGGGCTAATAGGTCAAAAATATAAGTCAAAGATACTTTTACCCTACAGCTTTGAGTAAGTGCTTTCGTACCGCCTCGTTCTAATCTTTTTCCATAACACCATGTTACAACTAATTAGTTACCACCAGTTGCCATATATATGTACAGCTTTCACTGGATTCTTCTCATTATCGAGCTAGATCGTAGCATGATCACAGTTATGGACTCGCTGAGGAGACCAGTTGAAATGTACCAAAACTTGATCGACTTGCTCAACCGGTATTCTTGTTCTTTCCATTATTGTGCTAGTTCTACTCCATTTTAAACAAATTCTAATCATGTTCAATTTGCAATCACGTGTGTAGTGCATTCGCACGGTTCCGTACTGAAATCGTGGGCGAATTCAACGAGGAATTCGATATTACACTTGTCTCTCGAGTATGTATGCCATCATGGTAGCTTTTGAGTTAGTTAACTTCATTTCATGCATCCATTTCACGCTTTTAGCTTTTTTCACCACAGATCCGGCGTCAGCCGTCGGGCACCAATATATGCGGCTACTATGTGTGCCATACTATGCACATCCTGACCGGAGGTGCTAGCGACTTGCAAGGTTCGTCCGATTTCTCGCCGGCGAAAGTGAGAGCGATCCAAGAACAACTCGTCGGCTGGATTTTCGAAGAGGTCGTAAATCCAAGAGGCCAGTTTCACGATCCAGCGGCAAATAGGAGGGGCCCTTCGATAAAGACCGGTGAACTGTTGGGGTTGACATCTACGGCTACGAAGAGCGATGCACATAAAAGATCACGATGAACGTTCTGTAATTAAAGTTGTAATGAATGTTATGTGAACCGTATATGTCTCTACTATATATTGGCATGATTGATTCATTGTGATACCTAATAGTTGTAATTAAGGTTGTTAATAAAAGTTCTGTGATTTAATTATCAGTTAATTATGCATGATTAATTATATGTGCTTTAATTAATTGTGACTTAGCACACCGATATATATATAATAATAATAGACTTAACACACACAGACACATATATAATATATATTACCTCACATGCATATATATATATATATATTATTTATAGCTCAAGTGGTGGTTTTCGATGCAGGTGGAGGAACCAACCGATCAATATCACTTTCTCGATACCGATTGGTGCCTCCATCCGATCATGACGACAGGCTTCAGTGGCGACTGCTAAAGCCACGTGTGCTGCTCGATGACGGTTGGAGGAACCAACCGAATCGACAACAGTTTATCGAGTACAGCTTGGTGCCTCCAACCGATCTTGGCCAAGCTTCGGCGAGGCACGGGCTAAAGCCACGTGAGGCCTCCAACCGGTACTAATACTATATCAACACCGGGTGAGGGAACCGGGACTGATGCCATAGGGCATCAGTCCCGGATGGCCTGTACCGGTTCAAAAACCGGTACTGATGGCCGTTGTGAACCGGTACTGATGGCCAGATCTGTAGTAGTGTTATCACAGTTATTTAGCGATATATGCTTCTTGTTAATATATGAATTAACATATTATCCATGTCTCAAATAACAACAACGCAGGTGAAGCACGAATGCAATGCAAACAACCATGTCAACCATGAAAGCACCTCTTGGTAAGGTGGTGGATTCTGGTAGTAAGACTCTACCCACCTTGTTGAAATCCTTCTATGAGGTTCACAAATGACATCCATATGCTTAGTTGTCTGCTAAAGAGACACCCTCGCATGTTCTCCGCCGGCGATCCCTCACCAACCACCCCGTCGTCCTTGCAACTATTGCAAGGCGTCACTACATCAAAAAGCCTCGTATGTGACGGGTTATCTACGCCAGTTCATTACGAACCGGCACAGATATGGTTACCTGTGCTGGTTCGTAACGATTGGGGCAGGGCAAAAATGTCTGTGTCAGTTCTAGTCACGAACCAGCACATATACCATATAATCTATGTCGGTTCATAGCTAGAACCGACACAGATATATCTGTGCTGGTTCGTAGCTAGAACCGGCACAGATTCTCAAGTGTATCTTCATCGGTTCATGGCTTGAACCGGCACAAATGTATCTGCGCCGGTTCGTAGCTAGAACCGACGCTAATACTCAGGTATATCTGTGTCAGCTCTAACCACGAATCGACACAGATTACTTAGCATCTGTGTCGGTTCTCAATGAGAACCGACACGAATAACCATGTATCTAAACCGGTTATTGGATAGAACATGCACAAATTATTTCGAGCCTATATATAGGGTGTGAGCAGTGACTGTTTTGTCCCACTTGCTTCGGCTTACTGTTTTGTCCTTTTTTGTTTGGATCTATTGATCAATGTGGGAGCTCCTAGTGATATAAAAGGTATGTAATAATTTGTTTAGATCTTGCTTGGCCTTGTTTAGTGATTTTTAGTACTACTATGTATTATGGTTGTAGATATCTAGCTCTAGATTATAAATTTTTACACTTATTTGCAATGTAGATTTCAATCCTTCATGATTTTTAGATCTACAAACTAATTAAATTAGTTAGGTAGCTAGCTCTATGTATTGTTTTTTATCTTTAAAATGTAATATGTGTGGTATGGTTCTAGGTGTTGGATTATTTATGGTGAACTAAAAATCTACATGTATTAAAGATTTCATATTTTAGATATTTAAGATTTTTAGTGCTACTATGTATTATGGTTGCAGATATATAGCTCTACATTTTAAATTTTTACACTTACTTGCAATGTATATTTTAGCTCTATTTTCTAAATTTTTAGATCTTACATAATGTTTAACTCTAATTGTAATCTACATTTATTTGTGTAGATTTTTGGATCTTGCACATAATATTTAATAGTTTTTATAGTTATAAAGTAGCTAAAAATTTAGTTAATGTTGGGACTATTATTGTAAAAAAATTAAAACTAAGTAGTGCATGTAATAAATCAAATTTAAAACCACATAATTATATTAGAATGTTAGCTAGCTCTATGTATTATTTTACATTTTTAAGATTATTTATGATGAACTAAAATTTTTAAGATTATTTATGATGAACTAAAATTTGAATTTTCATATAGATGGATCGGAGATGGATGTACGGTCAAAACCATTGTACCAAGGAGTATCTTGAGGGTGTGGCCGGTTTTCTAACAGCCGCCGAGGAGCACAGGAGAAGAGAAAAGACACAATTTATACTTTGCCCATGCTTTGATTTTAAGAATGAGAAGATGTAGTCAGATAGAGATCAGATCCACACGCATTTGATTCGAAGGGGCTTTCTATGTGGCTACACATGTTGGACAAAGCATGGTGAAGTGGAAATCTTAGAAGAAAATGATAATATTGTCGACGATGAAACCAATGATATATCAGGTCATAGTGGCGGTTATGGACTAGGCGATGATGGATATTTGGTCGTCGATGAACCTGATCTTTCTTAGATGTTACGTGATGCAGAAGGAGACTATAGCACTGAGAGAGAGTTTAATCAATTCATGGCCTTAATACATGATTCATTGAAACCCCTGTATGAATGATGCAAAGTGGAATATACAAAGTTGCACACCGTGCTTTCACTACTAAAATTGAAAGCACGCTATAAATGGTCTAACAAGAACTTTATAGACCTGTTATGTGTTTTGTCGGACATGCTTCCAGAAGGAAATGTGTTGCCCAAAACGACATACCTCGCTAAGAAGGTTGTTTGCCCCTTGGGATTAGATGTGGAGCGAATTCATGCATGTCCAAAAGATTGTATATTATATTGCAAAGAACATACGAGAAGACATGTACGCCTGGTTTGCGGTACATCGTGATACAAGCGTAATGACGCTGACTCCAAAGAAAGCGAAGGTATAGAGATTACCAAAGACCTGCAGCAAAGGTTTTGTGGTATTTGCCAATAATCCCCCGTCTAAAGTGTTTGTTCGGGAACAGGAAACAATCAAAACTGCTAAGATGGTACTTTGAAGAGCGTAAGAGGGATAGAATACTTAGACTTCCTGCTGATTCTGCCTAGTGGAAAACAATAGATAGTCTCTTTAAGAACTTTGGGAATGAACCAAGGAATATTCGATTTGGGCTGAGCACGGATGGAATGAATCCTTTTAGTAACATGAGAAGTACTCATAGGACTTGGCCCATGACCCTTTGTATTTATAATCTTCCTCCTTGGTTGTGTATGAAAAGGAAGTACATTATGTTGTCACTGCTTATCCAAGAGCCGAGACAACTTGGCAATAATATCGAAGTTTATTTAAAACCTTTGGTAGAGGATCCTTTAGTACTATGGAATGAGGGTGTGCAGGTATGGGATGAGTATAAACTAGAGTGTTTCAATCTACATGCCATGTTGTTTTGCACGATAAATGATTTTCCTGCCGTTGGAAACCTTTCGGGTCAGACAACAAAAGGCTGTAATGCCTGTCCAATTTTCCTAGATAAAACCGAGAGTGCTTGGTTGAAGCACTCCAAGAAAATGGTGTACGTGCGACATAGGAGGTTTATCAAGCGTAAACATCTGTACTGTTACATGGGAAAACTATTTGATGGAATAAGAGAAGAATGTGTAGCAGTCAGGCCTCGTAGTGGGAGAGAGGTTTATGATATGGTTCAAAATGTAGAAGCTATTTTTGGAAAGTACAGAGCTAAGCAAAACAAAAAAAAGGTCACATACTGAGAATATCATTTGAAAAAGAGGTCAGTTCTATGGGACTTACCTTATTGGAACAACTTAGATGTTCGACACTGCCTCGACCTCATGCACATAGAGAAGAATGTTTGTGACAATGTGCTGGGTCTCTTACTGAATATTGAGGGAAAAACAAAGGACGGATTGAAGGCATGAAGGGACTGCAAGATATGAATATCAGGCCAGAGCTGCATCCTATAGATACGGGTAATGGAAAATTATATCTCCCACCAGCTTGCTACACTCTATCCAAAAAAGAGAGATATGATTTTTGTAGATTCTTACATGGCGTGAGAGTTCCGTCAGGATACTCTGCCAATATCAAGAAACTTGTCTCGATGAAGGACCTAAAGCTAACTAGCATGAATTCTCATGATTGCCATGTCATGATGACCCAGATGCTGCCAGTTGCAATTATACGAATTTTGCCCATCAAGGTCCGAGAAACAATCATGAGATTGTGTTTCTTTTTAATGTGATCTCGCAAAAGGTAATCGATCCTACGAGACTTGATCAGATGGAGCATGATGTGGTCGAGACTCTATGCCAAATGAAGATGTATTTTTCTCCATCATTTTTTGATATCATGGTTCATTTAATTGTTCACCTTGTAAGAGAGATAAAGATATGTGGCCCGCATTCCTGGGTCAGATGTACCCATTCGAGAGGTACATGGGGGTTCTTAAGACTTACGTACATAATCTGTCTCGGCCTGAGGGTTGCATCATAGAATGTTATGGGACGGAGGAGGTCATAGAGTTTTGTGTTGACTATATGGCCGATATCAACCCAATTGGTGTACCTGTGTCTCGCCATAAGGGGAGGCTAGCTGGACAAGGGACAATAGGAAGAAAGACAATTGTTAATTATGATTACAATTTGATCCTGCAAGCACACTTCACAGTCTTAAAAAAATTGATCGAGGTTTCCCCGTATATTGCTATGCACAGTGATGAATTACACTCAAATAATCCAGGGCGGACAGAAGCCTAGATCACAAGACAACATGATAAAATGTTCCCTGAGTGGTTCAAACAACACATGTTTGCTAAAGAAACTAGTGCAACATTAAATTAGTCGGCAAAAAGGCCATCGATTACAATTGTCACATGGCAAGGATATGATATCAACGGATATATATTTTACACGATAGCTTAGGATAGGAAAAGCACATACCAAAACAGTGGCGTCTGCATTGATGCCTACAACAACACTAGGAGTAATAAGAGGACCTACTATGGTTTTATAGATGAGATTTGGGAGCTCGACTATTGCATTTTTAAGATACCATTGTTTCGATGTCGTTGGGTCAAACTACAAAAAGGTGTGAAGGTGGATAAGTATAGATTCACTACTGTAAACACCGTGCATGTTGGATACAAAACCGAACCATTTGTACTAACAAAGTATGTTGCACAAGTCTTCTACGTAATGGACCCATCAAATAAAAAATGCCATATTGTTCTTCATGGGAAGAGAAGGATCGTTGGGTGGAGAATGTGGTCGATGAGAAGAGTACAATCAATTCGATGAGCTGCCTCCCTTCATTAAAGGTGACATTAGACGTGATGAACAAATTGATGTAGAAGATATGTATCATCATAATGATCATAACGAGAGACTAATCGTGAGAGAGACATAACTGTGGAAAACCATTTTACTAATTGTAAAATTTGGATTAATCAAGTGTATGGCATATTAAGCATAATTATCGTTTTAGCAATTTAAGTACTTCTGTGAAATTTATCATAAATGTGTTAAGGTTAATCAAGAACTAATACCATACTATAGTTGTTGTATGTAATTTTCAGAATTTTCTTTATTAATATAACATCTGTACATTTTTATAATATTTTTCTAATATTACACTATAGGATATTTATACTTTTTATAATTCTATAGGATATTTATATTTTTATATTTATTTTACACTACAGGATATTTTTATATAATACTATAGAACTAATATCATACTATAGGATATTTATATTTTTATAATACTATAGGATATTTTTATTTTTATATTTATTTTACACTACAGGATATTTTTAATATAATACTATAAAACTAATATCATACTATAGGATATTTATATTTTTTATATTTATTTTACACTAGAGAATATTTTTGTATAATATTATAGAACTAATATCATTCTATAAGATATTTCTAATATTACACAATCTTGAAAATAGGCATCAGTGTCGGTTCGTGGTTAGAACCGACACAAATTATCAACTTATATGTGTTGGTCCGGGCCACAATCCGACATAGATGATATTATCTGTGTCGGGCATAGCCAAGAACCGACACAGATGGTGTTATCTGTGTCGGTTGGTACCACAACCCTACACAGATGTGCCATATGCCCTAATAAATATTTCAACCTCTCTCCACGCATGCTTTCCCGTGCTGCCCTCTGCTCGCTGACGCCTTGTCCTCCTCCACACACAGCCGTCTCCTCCTCCTTCCCATGCCGGCCGCCGCCTCATCGACCTCCTTCCCACGTCGACAGCCGCCTCGTCGACCTGCGCCGGCCGCCACCTCGTCGTCCTCCTTCCCACGCCGACCGCCGCCTCGTCGACCTCCTCTCCTCGCTAGCCACCGCCTCATCGATCTCCTTCCCGCGTCGGCAGCCGCCTCGTCCTCCTCCATGCACGGCCGTCTCCTCCTCCTTCCTACACTGGTGGCCTCCTCCTCCTCCACGCGTCGGCCGCCGCCTCCTCCTCCTCCTCCTCCTCCACGCACTTGTAGCTACAGAGGTAAATAAGTAGCTAGGTAATTAGTTGGTCTTCACCATGATTAATTATGTCTTGCATGAATTAATGCACGATATATACTTGTTTTTGTGATGCGTGTGGCAGATTATAGTATCACTGTGCTAGCTGCATTATGTTCTACATAATAGAGTAGTTCCTGCTGCACATGCATCTCTATTATCTCTCCGACCTCTACTCCCATAGCTGAGAGGGAGATTAACAGGTAGCTAGCTGGATGATGCTCTAGATAGTTGTTGCCTAGCTTGTGTAATTAGAGTATTCTTATTAATTAGGTGTTCCACCGGCTCTAAAAGAGTATTCTTTGTGTAGTTGATGCTATCTTGTTTTTCTGCTTAGTTCTTAATTTTGTCATGATTTTTAGTTTTATGAAGACTTCCAACTCATGCATACTCTTGCACTTTTTTTTCTTGAATTAGTAACTGTATCCAATCTCCAAAAAGTCCTATATTGAACTGTGTTATCATGTAAAAGTAGTCTACATGTATCTATGTGCTTCTTAATCAAATAGAAAGAAGACACTAATGAACGTATGTATGCGCCTTATTTAAATAATCGAGCTACCTAGCCTCCACAAAATAACCTTACATTTCCACTTTATCTGCATCGAATTAGATTTAATTTGTCTATGTACATGTTTTTTTAAATTTTTGTTCAAACAAAGTCATGATGTCCACTTATGAAGTTTTAATGGTACTCAAATTAGCAGCTAATATAATGACATTTTGCAGCAGCTGTGACATCCTAAGAAATTATTATGTCACATATTATTAATAAAGAAAATAAAAAGGTAAAAACATAAAATAAATTTAGAAAAAGGCTCTAATCAGGCTTAGGTAGCCTTATTGGGCCCAAACTAGGCCCAAAACCCCCCTCACCCAACCCTAAGCCTATTAGGACACTTAATATTCCATATATAACCCAATTCTAGTCCAAATCAAGTTCTACCCCTAATAGGACTCCTCCACCACGCCCCAACCCCTATAAATACCCCCAAGACCCCCTCCCTCAGACCCCAAGGTCGGAGCCTCGGAATTGGAGCCCTAGCCACCCAAAACCCTAGCCTCGAAGCATAACCGATCTATCTCTCGAATTCCAGTGCCCAAACCCTAGATCTAAAGACAGCACGTTGTAGGTCTCGTCGAGATGATCAATTTGGATATATGGAAGTCCTATTTTGGTGGAAAATTGAGCAAGTTACGAGACGCCGAAGTTTGGCCGGAATTTGGTCCTGCCATCGCCGCTGGCGAGTTGCCGCCGCCCACTATTTTTCCGCGCTGGCCTGGAAAGCCACGCACGCTGCCCAACCGGCGCGCCACGCCCGCCACTGCCGCGACGCTGCCGCCCGCGACGCCTCCCGCCTATCGTCACCGCACGTCTTCTTCTTTATCGCCGATCACAAGACTTGTCCCCGCCGCCACATGCCTTCGCCTGCCGCTGCTTGCCACGTGTCCGCGCGCTCTGCTTACCCATGTGACACCGCGCCGCCACCCGCCGCCGCGCGTCGCCCGGTTGGTCGCCATCGCCGCTTCCCGTCCCTTTGATAGCCGCCGCGTCGCCACCCAATCCACGTCCGCCACGTGCCCCCCACGCGCGCCAAGCCGCGCCAGCCACGTCAGTCCGCCGCCCACGCCAGATAAACCCGAGGTTTCTCGGTTTTCGGCCGGTTAACCCTCGGTTAACCTGGTTTAATCTTTTGCAGCCTTTTCTTTTTCCCCAAAACTTTCACGAATTGTTTAGGGAGCATCCAAACTCCGATTTAGATGATTCCAGAGCCCAAAAATCACAAATAATCCCAAGAATTTTATATATTTTTATCATACTATTTTCTCTGTGTTTGTTATTTATTTCTGTTTTATTCCTTTTCGCATAGATCCAACGTGTACCTGCTGTACGGGAGTCGCCCTGGAGCCGTTCGATGGAGGAGAACCAGATCCAAACTTCTTCGAAGGCAAGCTAGATTCATATTGAATTCCTAGTTTGCTAAAATTTATTTATTTCCTCTTTATTTAATTTGCATGCTTGAATTATCATCATATGTGCTATTTGATCCTGTTTTCATGTTAGTCCTCTACTAATATGAATTAGCCTGCCATTGTTAGCCCGTCGGTTATATTTTTCCTTGCCTATCTTTTGAGTGGATGCTTAGCTTTGCTTCTGGGTTGGTATTTTTTATGTTTCACTCATTATTAAATCTATATCCGTGAAGATTTTGGCTTCGTGCTACTGTTTTGGTAAACCTAATCAACTAAAATTAACATGGTGTGTGTTGATTTGAGGAGACCCAGAAGAGGTGGATTTTGGGCTTCTGGTCGAGATGTGCAGGTCTCCTCTGTCATATAAGGACCGTATACTTGCGACTACCATACCGAACCTGAACCGTACAGCCACTTATGCTTTCTGGCCCTAATTTATTAGCTGTGGAAACCTAGTTTCCGGCGTACTCGTAGTGGACGGACGTGATTCACGATCATCGGTTCTGAATGGCTTACATGGGGGCTAACCTCATACGGTGCGCTATCAGGTCCGGCTGAAGGAGATGCACATGACTGTCGGCTTGGTCGAAGTGTAGCGTGTGGGGCGCGAAACCAAAAGAAAGGGTACACTATGGGACAGGTGAAAGCATTGAACGGTTTTGTACTGTTTCTCTCTTTGGGATGAGACAGGGCTTGTGGGGGACGTGTACACACTTTGCAGAGCTAAAATTATCATGGTAGCCGTGCTCGCGGTAATGGGCGGGGGAAAGAAGCTTGACACAAGGTAGTCCAATGTGTTTTAATTAATTAACTTGATGGTGTAGTTAGGCAGGGAGGGCCACTCTTTGGATCTGGTTAGCCGTTTAGCTTCCCTTTGGCTACGCTCGTGTGTTGAAAAGGTGTTCAATAAATCAAGAATAATTAAACAAGTAGATATGTGATGTTTTAGCAAAATAACCAAACCTGTCCTTTGACCTTGCATTCATCTATTAAGGACTGCTTGCTGGGTAGCCGTGTACTCATTATATGAATATCGGATTATTTGTTCAAGAGAAGATCTTGGCGTCGGTGCCAGTTGTGACCAAGAGGGTCAAGGAGATTAGCTACGTGTTCCGGGTCAACCTCGGAGTATCATCGCTGTTCAAGTATTCCACTGTGTTTTTATGCTATTGATTTATTTCCTGTGCAAGACTATGTCTATGTCATTCGGATGTTATTTATACTATGTAAACTGTTAATTTTCTAGTTATTGCAATGCCTGTGATGATATTTCAAACTGTCCTTGAGTGCAATACTCGCGATGATCTTCTGGGGCTAGTATTTGGCCACTCAAGCCGGTAAAAATACCGGGGTGCACGACAAATTTGGTATTAGAGCCAGGTTGACTCTAGGATACCATAGCTAGTTGCCTAAAACCCTAAGGAGCTGAAAACCTTTTCAAAAATAATTATAAAATTCTCTTTTCCTTGTTTAACTCATTATTCTCTCACCCTTCCTAATTAGCATGTCTTTTCCTTCTTAGATGGTGGAAATTTTGAATGAAGGAGGGATGACGCTGCTGCTACACGATATACTAGAAGAACTCAGGTTCGAAGACCCGATGTCGGACTACAAGTGTTAGGAAGTTCAGGTGGACACCTTCCAGCAGTGGAGGTGTAAGTTGACCATTCACCCTCGGAAGCTCGACAGTGGGGAGATACCGATGATGTTTAACTCCTTAGAGGATGAAGAGACGGTGGCACATCAAATGGCCGCTCGAGAAGCAATTCTGCACATCAGAGACATCATCTACGAGGATGAACTGGAGGGGACTCGCTACCACTACCTTCCACGTCGACACAGCTACGCCTCCAAGGATGATCATAGCGAAGTACCTGGATTCACCCAAGAGCCAAACAAACAGCTGGTGAGTCAAACTTGGTATGTGAAGGTACTGGATCGACTGTACCAAGCAAAGGCAGAACAGACAGAAGGCCTAATTAAAGAATTGGATCGACTCCACGAAGAAGAGAAAGAGAGAAAGGAGGCATTCATCAAGGAGAAAAGAGAATTCCATCAAGCTAAGTGGTCGCAGAATATGAGGATAGCTGCTGGCGAACTAATGAGGATTGAGGTCGAGAAGAAGGAAGAACAGTTAGAAACAGAAAAGGTTGCGATAGAAAACCTGAAAAAGATTCTGGGGCAGAAGAGAAAGATTTTCAAGGAAGAATATGACTCCATGCACGAGGACTACGACACCATCTTAGGTTGGAGTGAGGAGCTCGACGAGCGAGAGAAGCGATTGAACACTCGCGAAAAGGAACTGAAAGGCAAAGAAGAACGCCTCAAGGAGCAAGAGAAGGAGTTAGAGGGAGTAAACGAAGATATGAAGGAGTACCTCAACATTCAGATGGATAAAATGCATGAGTAGAAGATGGCTTTTGAGGAACAGAAGCGTAAATGGGAAGAACAGCACGAGACTGCAAAGGGGAAGAGGCCTTGCACTAGGAGTTCTAGTCGAGCCACCTAGAATCGAACTCATGTTAGCCTAGTTCGTATCTTCTTAAAAATGTTTGGAATAGACCGTATCGATTTTGGTTTCTCAGTGTGATACGGCTATTCATTACCTAAGCATATTAATACTTATTAGTTAAATTCTGGTGTTGTGAATTGTCTAATTCCCACATCGACACGAAGTTCAAAGAGAAGAATTTGAAGACGCAAGGAAAAGCAATGAAGAATTCGAAGTTGGAAGAACTTTTCAGCAAGGAGAAAAATATTTCCCAAAAAAATATGTCCATACAACCACACCTAATGACCTTACAATTCTGTACAGATTCAAAAATTATTGTTTCCTTGACTTTAAAAGTTGAATTCTCCATTAAAGTGAACTACGATTACTCCCTAAATACTGAATATTAATTAGCCATTAATAAGGCATTATTGTAACAACTAATTTGTTGCATGGGTGTGTATATCATGTAATGAGTTGCTTCTTAATCACGACTAAGCGACATCGGCTGATGTACTTGGTCTGGTGTTGGATCTTTTATTTGGACATTTATAATGAGTGCCAGGAAATTGTTTTCTCAAATTATTTTTGCTAAAGGATATCACTACCGTCCTAGTTGCTCAACTTTCCTAGTTCTTTCTTGGAGCAGATGCCGAGAGGAAGAGGAAGAGGTCGTGCTATTCCCGCAGGCAGAGGCTGAGGCCGTGGACGCCGTGCTGCAACACCCGTTGATGGAATGGAAGAAGCTGCTAGCTAGAATCAGAACAGAGCGCAACAAGAGGATGAAGCTGCCCCTCAGGTCAATGCTGCTGCTCAACAAGCTCCAGTTGCCACTGCTGCTCCGCAAGCTCAACCTACAACTCAGCAACAACAAGACAACTTGGTCCTACAAGTGCTGAATCTTATCGTGGAGAGGTTGAACAACCCGCCGGTTCAACAACAGGCACCCCAAGTCGCACCGTACCACCCGCAGTCCAAGTTCAGCGATTTTATGAGGACAAGGCTGCCGCAGTTCTCTGGAACCAGAGATCCGGCAGAGGCAGATGACTGGATTAAGGATGTGGAGAGGAAGCTATACCTGACAGATTGTGACGATTATGACAGCGTTTAGCTTGGTACCCATATGCTGAAGGGTAATGCCGCTCATTGGTTCGAAAGTACTGCAATGCACACCCGAACTACCACAACCTGATGTGGGATGAATTCGTGGAATTGTTCAAGAACACCTACGTACCCCAGAGCATGCGGGATGCGAAGAAGCGCGAATTCGAGAATTTCCGTCAAGGGAGCATGACAATCGCATAGTATATCAACAAGTTTATAGAGTTGTCTCGCTATGCTTCAGATTTAATTCCTACAGAGAAGGCCAAGATCTGGAGGTTTACTGAACGAATGGACTCCGGCATGAGGATACAGTTGCTACCTTTCCAATGTCAAGATTTCGAGCAACTGACTGAAAACGCCATAATCTTGGAAGGAGCTCAACGCAAACACAATGAAGATAGGAAGAGGAAGATGAACTTCCAAGGGCAGAGCGACTGTAATGTCCATCGTCGTTTTTCGTAGGGGCAGAACTTCAACAGACCGCAATATCAGGAACACAATCATCAAAACCCGAGGCAGACCTCAAGTTTTGTGCCGAAGTCGCAGAGCCAGAGTCATACTGTTAATCAGCAAGTTCACTGCCCAAATCTGAATGCAAACCAAGGGCCAAACAGGAGTGCATCGAGTGGAGCAACAAGAGTTACCTGTTTCCGATGTAGTCAAGTGGGATATTATGCTCATTAATGCCCGATGAAGCCGGAGAACCAGCAGCAGAAGGATTAGGGAGGTGCATCCTCGCACGTTGGTTCAAACAAGAGTGTTCAGAATGCACCAAGGACGACATCGAACGTGTGATCTGGATGCATCAACCACGTCACCGCGGAGGAAGCTCAGGAGGCACTCGACGTTGTGCTTGGTAAGTCCCTAGTGAACTTAGTACTCGTAGTCATGTGATTAAGTTTTGCAAAGTGCAATAGTCCAATCACACCGAAGAAGAAGCAACGTGGGAGCGACAAGAAGATTTGCAGGCAGAGTTCCCAGAGTTGTTCAAGCATCTTTCCAAATCTAGGGGACAAGATTCTCCTTAAGGGGGGAGGTTTGTGACATCCTAATAAATTATTATGTCACATATTATTAATAAAAAAATAAAAAGGTAAAAACATAAAATAATATTAGAAAAAGGCTCTAACCAGGCTTAGGTAGCCTTATTGGGCCCAAACTAGACCCAAAACCCCCCTCACCCAACCCTAAGCCCATTAGGACTCTTAATATTCCATATATAACCCAATTCTAGTCCAAATCAAGTTCTACCCCAAATAGGACTCCTCCACCATGCCCCAACCCCTATAAATACTCCCCAAGACCCCCTCCCTTAGACCCCAAGGTCGGAGCCTCGAAATTGGAGCCCTAGCCACCCAAAACCCTAGCCCCGATGCATAACCGAGGTATCTCTCGAATTGCAGTGCCCAAACCAAAGATCTAAAGCCAGCACATTGTAAGTCTTGTCGGGACGATCAATTTGGATATATGGAAGTCCTATTTTGGTGAAAAATTGAGCAAGTTACAAGACGCCGAAGTTTGGCCGGAATTTGGCCTTGCCATCGCCGCCGGGGAGCTGCCACCGCCGCCCCATTTTTCCATGCCGGCCAGGAAAGTTACGCGCGCCGCCCAACCTGCGCATGCCACTCCCCCTCCTCTGCGGCATCGTCGCCGACCACGCGTCTCCGCCTGTCGCCGCCCGCCACGTGCCGCCGCTGTCCTCGCCGATCGCGCTGTCCCCTCCGCCACGCCTCGCCTATTGCTTGCTTCTGCGTGTCCCGCACGCCGCCGCCTACCCATGTGACGCTTGCGCCCGCCACCCGCCACCGCCATGCGTCCGCCCGGTTGGTCGCCATCGCCGCTGTCCCGTCCGCCCGACACCAGACGCCACCGCCCAATCCACAGCGACCACGTGCTCCAGCGCGTCTTGCGAGCAGCGCCAGCTGCGTCGCCCGCCGCCACGGGATAAACCGGGTTTTCTCGGTTTTCACCCGGTTAACCCTCGGTTAACGTGGTTTAATCTTTTCCAGCCTTTTCTTTTTCCTCGAAACTTCCACAAATAGTTTAATGAGCAGCCGAACTCCGATTTAGATGATTCCAGAGCCCAAAAATCATAAGTAATCCCAAAAATTTTACATATTTTTATCATACTATTTTCTCTGTGTTTGTTATTTATTTCTGTTTTATTCCTTTTCACATAGATCCGACGTGTACCTGCTGTACGGGAGCCGCCCCGGAGCCATTCGAAGGAGGAGAACCAGATCCAAACTTCTTCGAAGGCAAGCTAGATTCATATTGAATTTCTAGTTTGCTAAAATTTATTTATCTCCTCTTTATTTAATTTGCTTGCTTGAATTATCATCATATGTGCTATTTGATCCTGTTTTCATGTTAGTCCTCTACTAATATGAATTAGCCTGCCATTGTTAGCCCGTTGGTTATATTTTTCCTAGCCTATCTTTTGAGTAGATGCCTAGCTTTGCTTCTAGAGTAGATGCTTAGCTTTGCTTCTAGGTTGGTAGTTGTTATGTTTCAATGTTTCACTCATTATTAAATCTATATCCGTGAAGATTTTGGCTTCGTGGTACTGTTTTGGTAAACCTAATCAACTAAAATTAACCTGGTGCGTGTTGATTTGAGGAGACCCAGAAGAGGTGGATTTTGGACTTGTGGTTAAGACGTGCAGGTCTCCTCTGTCATATAAGGACCATATACTTGTGACTACCATGCCGAACCTGAACCGTGCAGCCACTTATGCCTTCTGGCTCTAATTTATTAGTTGTGGAAACCTAGTTTCCTGTGTACTCATAGTGGACGAACGTGATTCGCGATCACCGGTTCCGAATGGCTTAAATGAGGGCTAACCTCATACGGTGCGCTATCAGGTCCGGCTGACGGAGATGCGCATGACTTTTGGCCTGGTCAAAGTGTAGCGTGTGGAGCGCGAAACCAAAAGAAAGGGTACACTATGGGACAGGTGTAAGCAATGAACGGTTTTGTACTGTTTCTCTCTTTTGGATGAGACAGGGTTTGTGGGGAACGTGTACACACTCTGCGGAGTTAAAACTATCATGGTAGCTGTCCCCGCAGTTATGGGCGGGGGAAAGGAGTTTGACACAAGGTAGTCCAATGTGTTTTAATTAATTAACTTGATGGTGTAGTTAGGTAGGGAGTGCCTCTCTTTGGAGCTGGTTAGTCGTTTCTATGGCTACGCTCATCGTGTCGAGCCGGTTAGCCTTCCTTTGGCTATGCTCGTGTCTTAAAAAGGTGTTCCGTAAATCAAGAATAATTAAACAAGTCGATAGGTGATGTTTTAGAAAAATAACCAAACCTGTCCTTTGACCATGCATTCATCTATTAAGGACTGCTTGCTGGATAGCCGTGTACTCATTATATGGATCACGGATTATTTGTTCAGGAGAAGATCTCGACGTCGGTGCCTGTTGTGACCACGAGGGTCGAGGAGATTAGCTACGCGTTCCAGGTCAACCTCAGAGTATCGTCGCTGTTGATGTCTTCCGCTGTGTTTTTATGCTATTGATTTATGTCCTGCGCAAGACTATGTCTATGTCATTCAGATGTTATTTATGCTATGTAATAAACTATTAATTTTCTAGTTATTGCAATGCCTGCGATGATATTCCAAACTGTCCTTGAGTGCAATACTAGCGATGATCTTCTGGGACTAGTATTTGGCCACTCAAGCTGGTAGAAATACCAGGGTGCATGACAGCAGCCGGCCGATTATTCATAATTGGCCCACAAGATTAGTTGTACTGATCATTTGTTGACTGTAAACAATCACCTAGCTTCAATAAACATGTGTAGTGTAGAATTGTTAAAACAAAAATATGTCGACAAATCAACAATAATGTACAGCACTGTTTCTTTTTGAATGACTAGAAAAATGAGGAAATATGCATATTTATGAGCTAAACCAAGAAAAAATTGGGTTGAGGATGATGGCATGACAATAAGGCTCTCGACTCCGACTTAGGGTTTAGGCAGAAAAGCTGTCGGTGCCTCTCGATTTGTTTTTGTTCATTTTAAGTTAAACTCACTACTAGTCTATGCTTACAATTAGAAGCCCAACGCTACCTTGAGCTCGAAGAATAGCCCTAGTAGGTACCTAAACCTACAAAACGAGAGCCAAGAGGCTGGCCCTGAGGCAAATCCTAAGGTATTATGTATGGGTCCCTCTCCTACAGTTATATATGTCTACAAGTTAATTTCTTGGTTTGTTTAACAGCTTTTTTTTTTTCAACTTTTTTAGATGGAGGGTCCAGCCAAAGCATGTCAGGCCGCATCGAATCGTCGAGCCTGAGAAAAGAACAAAAAGCCTGAGGGTCGATTCACCATTACGGATGTCGATGATGACGGCCACCCTACTGCACCAAAGAAACCAGTTACAAAATTACCACGATCTGCGAAGTCATTGTTAGGGATAAGGTGCCCATCTCCTTTACTGACTGGCGCAATGTGCCTGATTCCAATAAGGACGATCTATGGACAGAGCTTATACATAGCTTTGAATTCCCTGAGGCAGCGGTCCCCCGTGTGCGACGTCATGCTCTAATGACTATGAGAATAGCATGGATGAACTGGAAGGGGCGATTGAACAGGAAGTATGTACAGAAGAAGCAGTCGGCCATCATTGACCATCCACAATTGGAGCCATGCTAGGATGACTTCGTGGCGATTATGGAAAGTGATGACGCAAAGCGATCAAATCTGGCCCACAAAGAAATATCTAAAAAGAACACACCTGCATAGGCTTGGTTCTAGAGGGTATAAGGGTAAAGCTGAAGCATGGCATGTGACATCCTAATAAATTATTGTGTCACTTGTTGTTAAAAATAATAATAAAGAAATTTAAAAGATAAAAACATAAAATAATAATATAAAAGGCTCTATTTAGGCTTTAGTAACCTTCTTGTGCCCAATTTCGGCCTAATCCTCTCTCCTAAACCAATCTATAGCCCATTAGGACCCCTAAACCTATCTCTTCTCTAATTCTTATCTAACTAGGATACTATCCATATTAGACCTCCTTAACCACAGCCCACCCACTATAAATACCCTCCTAAACCCCCTCCTTCAACCACCAAGGTTGGAACCTCGGATTTGGAGCCCTAACAACCAAAACCCTAGCCACCCGAAGCTATTTCAAGGTATATCTCTCTTTTCCATGCTCAAACCCTAGATCTAATTTCATCACGTTGTAGATCTCGTCGAGACGATCAATTTGGATACATGGAAGTCCTATTTTGGGGAAGAATCGGAGGAGATACGAAGCACCGAAGATTTGGCGGAATTCCTCGTCGCCGCCATCGCTACAGTATCACTGGTGAGCTACTACCGCCCGGCTTTTCCTTGATTTCCATGTGCCGACCGGACCCCGCCAGCTGTCGCCACCCGCTCCCGCGTGCCCCCACGTGTTCTCGCCCCACCACCACGTGTCGCCACTCATCACGCCATGCTGTCCCCTAGCTCGCCGACTCGGCTTCTTCGGCCACCACGCGCCCGCCACGATCGCCACCCGCCTCCCTTGTGTGCCCGTGCTGTCCCCCAGCTCGCCGACCCTCCACGCTCGCCCGTCGCTCGCTCCAATCTAGTGCCGACACCTGTCCCGGCCCATGATAAAACCGGTTTTTCCTCGGTGTACCCCTGTTAACCCGGTTTATTTATTTCAATGGCTTTTTCTTTTATCTCGAAACTTCTAGGAATTGTTTAGGGAGCACCCGAACTCCGATTTAGATGATTCTAGACCCTAAAAATCACAAATAATCCCAGGAATTTTATATATTTTTAATCAAGCTATTTTCTTTGTATTGGTTATTTATTTGTGTTATTATTTCTTTCACATAGATCCCGCGTGTACCTACTGTGCGGGAAGCGTTCTGGAGCCTTTCGAAGGAGGACAACAAGACCAAGACATCTTCGAAGGAAAGCTAGATTCATATTGAATTCCTAGTTTGCTAAAATTTTATTCTTTCATCTTTATTTAATTTGCATGCATGAACTATCATCGTATGTGTAGTTCTATCCTGTTTTCATGTTAGTCTTCTACTAATGTGAAATAGCCTACCATTGATAGCCGTTGGTTATATTTTCCTAACCTATCCTTTGTGTAGATGCTTAGCCTTGCTTCTGGGTTGGTAGTTGTTAGGTTTCACCCATTAATAAATTTGTATCGTGAAGTTACAGCTTCATGGTATTGTTTTGGTAAACCTAATCAACTAAAATCAACATGGTGTGTGTTGATTTAAGGAGACCCAGAAGAGGCAGATCAGGGGCTTGTGGTTGTGTCGTGCAGGTCTTCTCTATCATATAAGGACCGTATACTTGTGACTACCATACCAACAGCCACTTGTGCCTTCTGGCCCTAAATTATTAGATGTGGAAACCTAGTTTCCGGTGTAGTCGTATGCGGTCGGACGTGACTAGCTATCACCAGTTCCGAATGGCTTAAATAGGGACCAACCTCATGCGGTGCGCTATCAGGTCCGGTTGAAGGAGATTCGCATGACTGTCGGCCTGGTGGCAGCGTAACGTATGGGGCGTGAAACCAAAAGAAAGGGTACACTAAGGGGCAGTGAAAACAGTGAACGGTTTTATACTGTTTCTCTCTTTGAGATGAGATAGGGCTTGCGGGGAATGTGTACGCATTCTGCAGAGTTAAAACTATCATGATAGCCGTGCCCACGGTAATGGGCGGGGGAAAGGAGTTTGACACAAGATAGTGCCATATGTTTCGATTAATTAACTTGATGGTGTAGTGTAGGCAAGGAGTGCCTCTTTTGAGCTGGTTAGCCGCCTCCATGGCTACGCTCTTTGTGTGTTGAGCTGGATAGCCGTCCTTTGGCTATGCTCATGTGTTTATAGAAGGTGTTTAATTTGTGTTCAATGAATAATAAATAAATGAATAGTTAGGAGTTGTTTTAGCAAAATAACCAAATCCATCCTCTTTCCTTGCATTCATTATTAAGGATTGCTTCCTGGGTAGCCGTGTACTCACTATATGAATCACGAATAATTTGTTTAGGAGAAGAACTCAACGTTGGTGCCAGTTGGGACAAGGAGGGTCCAACTCAAGGTGATTTGGGGAATTAGCTATGCATTCTGGGTCAACCTCAGAGTATCGTCATATTTGAAGTCTTCCGCTGTGTTCTTATTGCTTTTAGTCTATATCCTGATATTCAGTACAAAACTGGGTAAACGTCTATGTCAACTGGATGTTATTTATATTATGTGAACTGTTATTTTGCTAGTTAATTCTATGCCTGCGATGATATTCCAAACTGTCCTCGAGTGCAATACTAGCTACCATCTTCTAGGACTAGTATTCAGTCATGCGAGCCGGTAGAAATACCGGAGTCACGCGAGCCGATAGAAATACCGGGGTGCACGACAAATTTGGTATCAAAGCCAAGTTGACTCTAGGACACCGTAGCTAATTTGCCTAAACCCTAAGGAGCTGAAAACTTTTTCAAAAATAATTATAGAAACCCTCTTTTCCTCATCTTTGAATTATTCTTGAATTATTCTTGCTTGGTTCTAGAATTATTCTTGAATTATTCTCACAACCTTTCTAATTAGTGTGTCTTGTTCCTTCTTAGATGGCCGAAATCTTGGAAGAAGGAGGAATGCCTTTCTTGCTTCAAGCGATGCTGGAAGATCTAGGATTTGAAGTCCCTACACCGCATTACAAATGCGAGTTGGTTCTAGTTGACACTTTCTAGCAATGGAGGTGTAAACTAACAATCCAGCCTTGTAACCCTGACAACGGAGAGCTACCACTTTTGTTCAATGCCTTTGAAGATGACGAGACGGTAGCACACCAAGTAGTTGCCAGAGTGGCCATACTACATCTTGGGCATGTACATGAAGCCCACCTAAAGGGTTCCCACTACCATTATCTTCCTCGACGACACCACAACACCCCAAGAGACGAGCCCACTGAAGTTCCAAACTTTACACATGAGCCTGATAAATAGTTGGTAAATCAGACCTGATATTTGAAGGCGCTTGATACAATGTATCAAGCGAAGGCGGACTAGACCGAAGGATTTATCAAGAAGCTAGACCAATTTCATGAGGAAGAAAAAGCGAGGAAAGAAGCGTTCAAAAAAGAAAAGTGGGAGTTTTATCAAGCCAAGTGGACGCAAAATATGAGAATTGCATCAGGTGAGTTACTGAGGATTGAAGTAGATAAAAGGGAAGAAAAATTGAAAGCACAGAAAGAAGCTACAGAAGACCTAAAAAGAATATTAGAGAAGAAGAGGAAAGATTTTCAGGAGGAATATGAGTCCATGCAAAGGGATTATGACACTATTCTAGACTGGAACGAGAAATAAGATGAGCGAGATGAACAACAGGATGAAAGGGAAAGACAACTGATCGCCCGCGAGAAAGAGCTAAAGGTAAAGGAACATTCGATGAACAAAGCCCTGATCCTAGAGAAGGAGTTGAAGAGAGAAGAAGCAAGCCGCAAACGAAAGCTGGAAGCCAGGTCCGTGCAAGGAACTAGTCGCGTGGGACCTTACCGCCATTCCTATTTGTCCAGGCCGTCCTCTCCACGACAGCAGGGCTACCCTACTAGGACCTGAAAAACTGGGGGTAGCCAACCTGCCCCACCTACCACTAGAAGACTAGCTCCTCCTCTGGTAAGCACGTCATGAAAAGGATGGTTGGTTAACGACAAAGTGGCTGACACATGTTTCAACTGCCATCAATCGGGCCACTTTGCCAGCCAATGCCCGGCGAAGACTGCGAATCTGCCGCGGTTTGATATTGCTCCACCCCGCGCCCAATCTACGACAAGTCGCAAAAGAGGTTTATCTCCTACACCAATATCAACCCCTCCAACCTATGGCCGTGAAAGACTCAACCACCTTTTCACAGAAGAAGCCGAGGATGCACCGGGAGTCTTAATGGGTATGTTCGGCATCTACCATAACCCCGCACAAGTTCTTTTTAATTCTGGGGCATCACATTCATTTATATCTAAGGAATATGTAGATAGATATGGTATATAAACTTTTCCTCCCAACAAACCACTAGTTATAATATCGCCCAGTGGAATCTTAAAAGCCACTAGATCCTGTTAGTGGATAGAAATCTCTAAAGAAACGGTCGGGTTTAGGTTCGACCTGATGGTCATTCCCTTAAGGGGATTGATGCCATCAACGACATGGATTTTTTAATTCTATAAAGGGGTATTAGACTGTGGTAAGAGACAGGTTAGACTCGTTAGACCCGCTGGGTATGATGAAGTATGGAAGGTGGACGAACCATTCATATGGGGATGAGCCATATGGTTCTTGAAGGAAGAAGACCCTTCCAAGGTGTCAGTTGTGAAGGAGTACCTGGATGTGTTTCTAGAAGACTTGCTCAAATTGCCTCCGGATAGGGAAATGGAGTTTGCGATAGAATTGGTACTAGGCACTACTCCCATCTACAAAATTTATTTTAAAATGAACCCTGTGGAGCTAGCAGAGCTCAAAAAGCAATTAGAAGAGCTAATGAACAAGGGACTGAATCATTTGAGCTAATCCTCATGGAGATCACCAGCCATGTTCATGGACAAGAAGGATGGTTATCGCCGACTAGTGTTGATGCTGTCACCATCAAGAACAAATATCCCCTGTCCAGGATTAATGACTTATTTGACCAGCTTGGAGGAGCCAAGTGCTTCTCGAAAGTTGATCTTCGATCTGGGTGTCACCAAGTTAAGGTGAGAAAGAAAGATATACCCAAGACAGGTTTCACTACCAAGTATGGGCTATATGAGTTTCTGGTTATGTCTTTCAGACTTACCAACGTACCTGCCCATTTCATGAACATGATGAACATGATCTTAATGGAGTACTTCGACTAGTTCATCATCGTGTTCATTGATGACATCCTGGTTTACTCCAAAAACGATGTGGAGCATGCAAAGCACCTAAGATTGGTTTTGGATAAGCTCCGAGAGCATCAACTGTACGCCAAATCTAGCAAGTGTGAATTTTGGCTCGATGATATTAGTTTCTTAGGCCACATCAACTCCGTCGAAGGGATTAAGGTTGACCCTTCCAAGGTGGCCACAGTGATGGAATGGAAATCTCCAACCACTATGAAGGAAGTAAGAAGTTTCCTAGTTTGGCTGGATACTACAGAAGGTTTATTGAAGGATTTTCAAAAATAGCCAAGCCCATGACCCAATTATTGAAGAAAGAAAAGAAGTTTGAATGGACCAAAGCTTGTGAGAAGTGCTTCCAAGATTTAAAGGTCAAGCTTACAACTGCCCTAGTGTTGGTAACCCAAGATACCAACAAGAAGTTTGAGGTGTATTGTGATACCTCAAAACAGGGTTTAGGCTGTGTGCTAATATAAGAACGAAAGGTTGTTTCATATGCCTCCTGGCAGCTTAGGAAGCATGAGAAAAATTACCCTACTCATGATCTAGAACTAGATGCGGTTGTGCATGCTCTGAAGATTTGGAGGTACTATCTCATGGGTAAGTAATGTGACATTTATATAGATCATAAAAGTCTGAAATACATGTTCACACAAGCCAACCTAAATATGCGGCAAGAAAGAAGGCTAGAGCTGATCAAGGAATATAACCTAAATGTCCTATACCACCCTGGAAAAGCCAATACGGTAGCAGACGCTCTTAGCAGGAAGCCCAGTGCAATCACATAGCCATTCAAGAAACCATAGCATCGACAACCTGCAACCCTGAAATCCTAGAACAGATCATCAATGATATGGACATTTTGAACCTGTGCATAGTGGAACATAGATATCTTGCCACCCTAGATGTTCAGCCCGACTTGCTCGCCCAAATCAAGGACTTACAAAGGAAACACACTAGCACCTTCAACTTGAGAAACCTCATGGAGAAGAGTAAAGGGTGCAAGATCATCGAAGACAAGCAAGGAACACTATAATTGGGACAAAGAACCTTCGTCCCCCATGACTCAGAGCTAAAAGACCACATTCTGAAGGAGTCCCATGAGTCACCCTTCTCTCTTCACCTGGGGGAGCACCAAAATGTATCAAGACCGAAAATCCTAGCTTGGGTGGCCCCGACTGAAGCGAGATATAGCAGAGTATGTGGCAAGGTGCCACGTATGCTAACATGTGAAGGCCAAGCATCAGCGCCCGACAGGACTTCTACAACCTCTAAAAATATTGAAATGGAAGTGGGAAGAAGTAACTAAGGATTTCATACTAGGACTTCCCCGCACCAAATCAGGATGTGATTCCATATGGGTCATCGTGGTTTGATTGACCAAGGTGACTTATTTTATTCTTGTCAAGAGCACTTACAGAGGGGAGAAATTGATCGAACTATACATGACCAGAATAGTATGTCTACACGGAACACCCAAAAGAATCATTTCAGACCAAGGATCCCAATTCACATCCTAGTTTTGGGAAAAGTTGCACAGCGCCCTTGGTACCAGTCTGTCTTTTAGCACTACCTATCATCCATAGACAGACGGACAGACTGAAAGAGTAAATCAAATCCTTGAGGACATGTTGAGAGCTTCTGTCCTGGAGTTTTCCTCCGATTTGGAGAAATGGCTGCCCTATGCAGAGTTCTCCTACAACAACAGCTTCCAGGCTAGCTTGAAGATGTTCCCATTTGAAGCGTTATATGGACGACGCTGCAGAACACCTCTTTACTGGTCAGAGACTGGTGAAATACAAGTTTTTAGGAAGGACACCATACAAGAAGTTGTTGACATAAAAAACAAGTCCTCCCGTTAGCACACGAGGGCTTAGGAAATAGGATTCCTGTCAGCGCGGGAGCTAGCTCTGAGGCGTGCCAACCGATTTGATCCTACAGTCGGCAAGAGGACTTTTAATCAGCTTTCGCCTAGCCGATTAGATTCGTAATATGATGAATCTGCAACACTTAGGAACAAATTCGAGCGTAACGAAACAATCGGCTTAGATCAGATCCAAACTAGAAGGCTCGAGGGTAAACAGTCTACTATTTAGTCGATGGAATCAAGAGAGCGATAGAAAGAGGGCAAACAAACTATCAACTAGTCGATTAGATCGTCTAGATGACATAACGAGAGGGGAAATAGACTATCAACAAATAACAAGCTTTGAGCCGATAGAATGAAGAGTAAACAATCTATTGCCAACGAATGTGTTGGTCAGAAAAAAGAGGGTTGAAACCTAACCCTTGGTTGAAATGGCAATGCGCAGCAATATCAACCAAGATAGTATTTCGACCGAAAGCCGATGCAAGCCTATATATCAAACTTAATCGAGACAGTACTTACTTGCAAAAACTTCTAGGGTGTATTTTGAAGCCGATTGAAAAAGTGATGTGTAACAAGTCATTCAAAATCTAAATACGACTGAACTACTCTAAGTACTCTAATACGATAAAAAGTAAAGAACAGGTAAAAGTAGATGTATTTGATTCATGTGTCTCTTCTACATGCCCTCAAGGGCAGACTATTTATACAGACTTCTAGACCCAATTATAATAGGACGCTTGACTCTTTTTGATACAAACTCATCTCTATCTTCTATATTTAACTGATTCCTACTAAAATACAAGCCTTAACCAACTCGAATCCAAGCTTCCTTATCTATCTCAATCCGATCCTGCCATATATCTTCATAGCCGATCCAGTTTCCTCCCATATCTCTAGCCGATTCTCCATTGCCAAATTTAGATCCTTTCATGTATACTTGCTAACCGATTTGGGCCATCGTAGTACTTCACTTTGGCCTATTTCCTCCAAAGCCCAAGCCGATTTTTGATCCATCGGCTCTTGCCAAATTTTGGTATCAACACATGCCCCCAATTCTAGGATATAATTTTTTCTGTCCCAAAATTATAGATCTTACATCATCTTGATGACATCTCCATTCAAAGACCCATCATGGCTGCTCGCATGTCACCGGCTTCAGCGCCCATACAACTTTCATCAGTCCTATGTCAGCGCGCGTGAAATCATTTTGGCTTCGGCACCACTGCACGACAGAGCCCCTTCGTAATCCCAATTTTTTCTCCACTTGTGGAATTCGTTTCGACTTCTGCATCACTGCGCGACAAAAGCCTTTTGCATTCTCGACCTTGTCTTTTCCTGCGATGCTTGAACTAGCCACATCTTTCATATAAATAGGGATGGTAATGATGATTTTTACCACACCGCTCTTCAAAAATCATCACTCCTTTCTCCGTAGAAAACCTCTCTCTCTATCCTTTACCATCATGTCGGCCAACTTCTCCTTAGGCTCTTTTTTTTTTCTTATCCTTCCACTCTGTTTGGAGAATCCAGCGGCTTTTCTGATAGTGACACCAATTCTGAGCCCATCGGCTATCCAACCGATGGGGATAGCGATTCGGCCATCGCCGCAGCCCTTCAAGCAGAGCTCTCTACCGAAGTTCGACAGAGGAAGAAGTCACCAATGATGTGACTATTGCATAGCTCCTCCATGAGAACTACACCGCTGCCAATATTTCCGCCGACAGTGATGCAGGAGATGTGGCCCCCCTACCACTGGAAGGAGATAAGGGGACGGTGAAGCGGCCACGACTGCCAAGGAAAAGGGTAGAGGGGATCAAACTGTCGATCCCGACGTTGCTATCCTACTCCATGCCATCGTCATCCCCAATGATGAGGATGACCAACCGACGCCACCACCAAGCCCTGCAGCCGACCTTGTGCCACTGCACTCTCCGGTCAGCTTCTCTAGCAGCAATCAAGGTGGCAGCATGCATTTTGTCATCAGCTGCAATCATGATGGGAATAAGCGTCGCTGACTTTACGGCTTTTTAGATCGACTTTTGTAATGTAGTCGATAGGTCCTTTTGTAAATTCTAGCCTACGGGCTTTTAATGAAAGAACCTTCTCAAACATGCATCAGCCTTTTCAATTGTCATCATCTTGTGTAGTCGACAATTCAATTTTATTGATTTTGTTAATCGATATGCGTCTCAAATAATTTTATGGACTTGAAACCATCTCATGCCTTGTTCTTATCTCTACCGTTGAATTCTTTAGATCAGCCGTTTACCCGAAATAACAATTCGTGGTTTTACCGCACATCCTTCTCGTGCCGCACTGAAACCCTAGTTTTTCACTTCGACTATAAATACTGAAACAGTCTGCTATCATTTTCACGCTTCCAAGCTTCTATCTCTGGTCCATCGGCTTCTACACCTGCATCGGCTTATGGCCCTCCTTCTAGATCTAAGCATTCTTTCTTCCTTTCCTCCATCTAGCAATCATGTCTCAGGTACTCCTTTTGATCCCTGACTTTCCTCTTAACTTCACTATTGGTTCGGTGGGAAACCATACCCCATCAGACTTCATCAACCTGGATGTCCCTCGTCTCCCTTTGTTTGCCACGGGTGTGAATGTAGAAGGCTGGAAAGACAGCTTTAGGTCTTGGCTGACTGAGCTGGCTAGGTGGAGAAAATGGTTCATCACAACATTGGGTAGCAAAGGCTTGAGTAGGAACGCATGAGCATAGTCGATTGCTTACTTCTTTCTCTGTCAAGTCCCACGGCCAGTGAGCCCATGCTTGCAACCGCCAGTTATTTTTGGTCAGACACCTTTAGTGCTTTTATGCTTAGACCAGGGCCGATAGGGCCAACTCTCTTGGATGTAGCCATGATTTGTGGCTTGAGGCCTGACGGGGAGCAACCGTCAGCTTACAACATACTGATCACCTTCAAGCTCATCTCTTAGTGAGGTAAAGGCTGGAATTGGTACATGGAAGACAACAACCTAGGCAAAGGGCCAATATCGGAAAAAGAACACGTCGCGTTCCTCAACATGTGGTTGGACTGCTTCATGTTCCATGGAGCATCTCTGGGCCCAACGCAAATATATCAAGGCCTTGCTGAAAGGTTGCTCTATGGTGGCCAAGTATCTTTAGCCAAGTTATTCCTAGGATTGGCTACCAGATGATGCATATCGTCTGATCTAGATTGTATACTGGTCTCGGAGGTCATACAGTCAGCTATATAGGGGTCCTATGTGGTTTATGCAGCTCTAGCTGTATAGGAAATTTCATTGGCTATGGTGAATCCCTATAAACCTATCGGTTCCCTTCCTCCGAGAAGACATCCCAGAAAAAGAGGAACCTGAATATAGACTATGCCGATTGTATGGTGAAGCCATCTCTTTGGGACAAGGTTCCACTAGGCTCCACGCATCGGCCATGGCGAAATATTTTGATTTTTTCTTTCATCTGGCAACCGATGAATTCCGAGCTTATCACTTGTTTTGCTATCAGGAAGTACTAGAATTCCATGCCCCTTCTTTCTTCTGTCTCTCTGATCACCTCGATGAGGAATCGCCAGAAATTCTGAAACACTTCATTTCCCCCTATACCCTAGTTGTCAGCTTAAACACCCAAGCTAGGACTTTCAAGCCCTCCTATGAATTTTATCACCCTTTTGTCTATGCCAGACAACTTGGCTTTGGGTAGGCCATTCCTGATCTCATCTTAAACCAGTGACTCCAACCCCAACTCCCATCGGCTAAGAATACCATAAGTGTCATCCTCAGTTTGGCCGATGATTTATTTTGTATTGAACTTCCGCCACTCCGCCATGGGGGAAAAACTTTTCTTCCTTTCAGGCAATGGTGGCAGCCCATTTCGGATGCCATCTTCCTAGTCGATCGCCCCCTTAAGTCTTATACCGATCGGTTTTACCCAAATCTTCCCAACCTCGTCGAAGAGGCTCTTCAAGAGTTCCAAGAGCCTATCACCGAGGATGACGAGTCTTCCTCTAGTTCTTCCAGTTCCTCTTTGGGTAGTTGACTAACCTTCTATCCTCAATATTTTTGCAACATCTTAAGCCAATTCTTAACTTCATGTTATATTTGTAGGCAGATCGGACTGAGAAGGCCCCTGTTAGAACTGTTGGCTACTCATCAACCAGCCTATATCTTGACGCCCCTATTCCTTCCGAACTGGCAGCGAAGAAGGGCAAGGCTATGAGCAAGTCCTTATAACATTGGCTTTTATTCAAATATGGCTTTACCATCTTACCGAGCTGACGTGCTACTTGTAGACCTTAAGCACCTGGCATCCAAGATGGATGCCCCAAAGCTGAAGAAGAGCAAGACAACCCGCACCACTACTGAGATTGCCGACGTGATGGAGGGCGTAGCCGAATCTCAGCCTAGAGATCGGCTCCTCAAGAGGTATGTTCTCTTCGCTTAATCTTCTATCGAAAAATACCCCAAATTGTGTTTGATTGCTTCCTTTTACGATACAATGGTGACATTCCCACCGTCACTCCTCCATCGGACCCTAAACCGACCTAGGCTCCCACTGCTATTGCCCTTGCTGATTAGGTACATTTTTCGCTGTCTCTGTTTGTTTCTTTTTTGCTTCAGTAATTATATTGACTTCTTTCCCACTGCAGGCTCCCTCAAAGCCGATCAAGGGGGCCTCTGACGTTACTACTCTCCTGGACTTTGATCTGGGAGAATCTAAAGATGAAGACAATGAGGGAGTAGACTCCTGTCTATGACCAACCCGTCCAGGATCTTCAAGAAGGTAGGCCAAGCGTCGACTTCGACCACCATCATCCCCGAAATCCTGGAAAAGCTCAAGCAATTGGAGTTCCACCTCACCTCCAACATGGTGCAGGATTTAGATATATTTCTTCTGGAGGTGACCTAGATTGCCCTCCTATCGGCCTGCAATGTTGATTTACAACAAGAGGGCATGGCGTCGACCAAGAAGCGGATGGCCCGACGGGTGGTCCAGCAGGACGAGGAATGTCTCCTCATGTCCTTGGCAGTAGATGCCAATACTTAGCAGGTAGTCTATTGGAAGCTTGTTGAGTAGGCTTTCGACGCTAGTAAGAAAGCCGACATAAACAAAATCCACGCCACGTGGCTACTTTACGTCGGCCTGGCCAACGTAAACATATTCTACATGGCCAGTTTACATAGGCAAAACAAACCACGAAAATAGGTATGGCCCCACGTGGCATATGTTTACATCGACCCAGCTGACATAAATAGGTATGGCCCCACGTAAAGCCGACGTAACCATACATCACATGGCATGTATACATCGGCCTAGTCCACGTAAATGTGGCCTTACACTCGCAGGGTGCCCTAAACGTGTGCACAGTCCCACTCGCCGCCCTCGCACTTGGGCCACCGTCGCCTCCGCCTGCCCACCGCCCTGGCGCAACGCAACCACCCTCACCGTCGCGCCCGCTGTTGCTGTGGGGCCTATCCTTTGCCCACCACTTGATCTGCACTAGTTCCTGGATCAGTACACTAGTGCACACCATTCACATAGCCGGATCATTACATACAAGCGGAAGACTTAAATTACATAAAATACATGTATTAAGCCCGAAGGCTATTAAGTGTTTACAACACAGTACATTGGCCCAAATATTCCAAATGTCTAAAAGATCAGAGTGCAGAGATCCAAAAGATGCAAAAGGGTCTTGTGCCGGCTATGCCCAAGCACTCAACTGGAGAGACGCCCTATGCCTCGCCCTGATCGTCAGCAAAGTCCTGTTCTTCATCTTCATGGCAGGCGTACTGATCCTGCTCATATTCTCTATCTAAAAGAGAATATGAATGTGAGGTCAGTGTCATCAAACACTGGTGAGCTAGCTTCCAACCTAATGCATTTAGTAATAGGGTTCCAAAGGAAAGGTTGGGGGCTCATTTAGTTGCAGAAAGCAAGTTTTATAAACCAAAACCTATGACTTAGCATATTTTAACCCAAAGTTTTGCTAATCCATGTTTTTCATTTTTATTCCACGACAGTTTTCATGCACACTACCAAACGTTTCCATCCCCCGACAGTTTCCATGAACACTGCCAAACGTCTCCTAACACCCGCCATCATCTTCTGGGTGTGACGCACCCGTTGTGGATCTTACACCAGCGAAGTGCCCATTCTTCCCTAGCCGAGTTGCCATGCCCGCACTATAGTCATGGCTCCCTGTCACATAAGACCAAGACCATCCATCAGGATGATGACCTACTCCTGTCTTCACCTCGGACTAGGGGTTGACCCTGACGCTGTCCAGCAAGCCAGCGGGCCCCAAGTCCGCAATACCGCGCGATGGCCACGCGTTGTGCAGGAACCCCAGTGGGCAGCATAAAGCTACGCGAAAACTACTCGCGCTCCGACTGGCACAGCCGAGCTTGGCTGCCCAGCACTATCTCCGTAGTCCAGCCTTCCTTCAGACCATGTAGCCTAGCTACATCACACCCTTAACCATAAACTTGATCACATCCGTGTTCCCAACCACACACACTGGCATGCCAGGCCCAATATCCAGTGAACCAAGTTTATAATGTTCATCATGTCCGGCGAATGTTGGTTCACCGTTCCGAGGCAACTAAGCCTAAAATTAATAATTGGACCTGAGCAATGTCTAAGCAAGATTTTAACCAAGACTTAAGAGTCTAAAATTATTTTATTCAACCTAACTAGGCTAATAAGGGTGATCATCAAGGCAATCATTTAGTAAGTCAAATGATAGATGATTTTATCAAGGCAATATCATCATGGGAAATTAATAACAAGAAGTAAGCATGGCATGATACATCATGATTTAAACAAGTAGGCATAAATACTTAAAAAGAGCATGCAACTTGTAATTGTAAATAAAATACTTTAAGGAAGGTTGTTGACTCGCACTAGGGAAAATCGAGATTCTCCCTAGTAAAAGCAAACACCCTTTAGGGTGGAAATTAACTCGCCTTGGTCTTGCGGGTAGCGGGGGTCCTCTTGTTGATCCTCGAAATGTCCCTCGGGCTCCTTAGCGTCTATTAACGGAACGAGTTCGAAGGACCATAAATAAAACACCAATATGTGATAAAAGCATGATGCATGAAATGCTCTTGCTAAGTCTAGCGATCGGCGTCTGGTGTAAAATCTTATTCTAGATATCAAGGAAGTTCCATGATCCTACTACTGTATAGTAGTTTACATAAGATAATGGTGGTGCGGCATTATGAAGATGATATGCGATAATGCATATTGCTACCCTAAGTAATTTACCCATAGATTTAGCATATAGATGCATATAGCAAAAATAAATTTTGTTTGAAGAATTTCCTTCATCAACTCTCGAAAGAATACTTACAGTGTTCGGTGTGGTGTTGGTTATATTACTCTTAAATTAATGAGGAATTATTAACACAAGATTATTTGTACGCGTAGGGTAATTAAGTACCCGGGTTTACCCTTAGTTAAATTAGTTAAATAATTTTTACGGAGTCTAAATGAGATCACGTAATTTTAACAAATTCATTAGGGTTTAATAATGTTCCTGTAGAAATTTGAGAATTAATTGAAATCTTTTAGTATATACAACAATTCAAGTATCATTGGTTATAATAGTACATGAGAGAATGGTAAATAGGGCTAAACAATTGCTTAGTGGTTATTTGATGGTCCTTAAATCATTTAGTAATTGTATTAATTCCATAAATTACATTTAGGTCCCTTTGGAATTTTCTCATGATTATAGGAGCTTATGTGACAATTTATACTATTGGAAATCCTTTTATATATTGTAAAATACGTGAATTTTTATTTATCTAGGGCCAAAAAGGGAATCAATTGTCCAAATAAAATTTTACTATGTGTGTTCTGTTATTAATGGTAACCCTATAAATTCTCAGATTTTTCTAAAGTCATTTTCTATTTTATTTAATCAATATCCATTCTCTAGGTTTATCTCCCTAAAGAAAAGTCCTAGAATAGGATTAAGTATTTAAACAAGGGCATAATTTTTATGATACTATTTCTTTAGATATTTTTAATAAATCAAACAGGTTATCAAATATTTATCAAAGTTTTACTAAGATTTTTGGACGAGTCTAGCCATATTAAACATCTCATACTATTTTCCTTATTTGTTTTTAATCATTAAATCGGGGAGAAATTGCTTGCACAGCGATGGGCCGGCCCAACACGACACGACCCACTAGCGTCGAATACGTATTCCCGAAAGGCGCCTTCACTTATACTGACAAGTGGGGCTAGGACCCACTGGTCAGCCTCACCAACGCGACGCGGGCTGAGTTTAAAAGAGGAGCAACTGTCGGGTGGGCCCAAGATGTCTGCGACACACGCAGTCGGACGGGGTGTGCACGTGGGAGTCTTCTCCAGTTTCGGTTGGATTCTGGCGAGACCTCCGGCGACAGTTAGCGAGCGTAACAGAACATCATTTAGGGTGATTTTGGTGGGGATTAAAAGAGTAGACTCCGCCCTAGAATGTCTAAGCTAGTATCTCCACGGAACGCATTCGATCGGTGACGATCATAGTTGCGGCAGAAGAATGCTACGGTTCGGGCCTAAACTACGCAACAAGGCTCCTTATCGCCTAAAGTATTAGCTAGGGAGTGTCTAAGGTCTCCAGGGAGGCTTACCAAGTGGTGGCTTGAGTCAGGAGAGCACTGCAATGGGCTGGAGCCAATAGAGCCGTTCGGGGAAGAAACAGAGGAAACGGCACCCCGAGCCTTCGATGAATACCATGTAAAATTAAGTTGGGCGAAAGGTTAGTAAGGTCACACGGATGCTAATGACGTGTAGAATCGAAGAGTGACTTACTCAATAGAGAGGAATTGCCGAAAGGAGCTTTTCGGCGCGGCGGGGGAAGAAACGAGCTCCGGCGAGCTAGGGTTCTTCCCTTCCCGATTCCTTGGGCAGAGAGCACCAGGGGAATAAGGCGAACCTAATGCTTGCAAGAATAGCGGCTATCAAGCTCTGGAGAGTCCTGGCGACGCGAGGGTGTTTCGGGGGCTCACCGTGCGCGTGCAGGGTCAAGTAGTTCGGTTATTTAAGAGCTTCACAAGCAAGGCTTCGCATTGAAGGTGCGACCAGACACTCAGGGAGTGAGACTTGGACACGGTATGGCGATGGAGAAGCAAGCGTGGCCGGTTGGCAGAGGCAGTCTACAGGGCGGCATGTCGGGCGGCGAGGTTCCCGAGGCACTCAAGTGCAGCTCCATCGGCCTCATTGGTAGACAAGGAGACTTGCTCAGGTGCACTAGAGCGTGGTTGGCCGGTCAAGATTTGCACCGATGCTATCGGCCGGTCTTGGCAGCAAGACAGAGCCCTGGATTGGGCAATGGCGGCGCGCCGGCCTAGAGGAGAGGCCCGCGCGGGTGCAGCCAGCCACAAGGCGACAAATGTAGGTTCCCCAAGCAATCCATAAGCAAGCACGCAAGGATTTGGAGCAGGAATTCGCAGAGAGAGGGAAGATCCTCTTCTGCCCACCATCTGCTCGATGGAATGCCAATATGGCGGTTCTAAGTTTACTCAACTATTGTGTGGGTCCCACTTGGTCGAATTTGGTCCAAAACCAGATCAAAGTAGCCTAGTGCTTCTAAAGCATGTTTTGAAATTTTCTGGTAATTTAATATGTATTTTAGCTAATTATTTTGATAGCTAACTCATTAACAAGTTAACATTTTATGTGGCAAACTATAGCATTTAAGCACACATATATATATATACACATATGTAAGTGAGGGCTTTACTAAAAGTTCTGGAATTTAGTAGAGTGTTTAGGGTGAATAACTTGTTTTTCACTAATCCTTTTGTATATAAGAATTTTACTCGCTCATGTATTCCTATATATATATATATATGTTTAGATTTCTTTATCTCCCATAATCAGGTCCTAAGTCTAAATGTTTATAATCCCACTCCAGTTAATTATCGGACCTTGTCCTAGAATAAATGCAAAAGTCTAGGAAGTTTGTGTTTTCACCAAATTTATCTTATAATAAGTTGTCGTATCATGATACAAAACCTCACAAAACATTTCTCAAAATACTAGTCAGTTTTGGGCTATTACAGTTGCCCTCTCGTCGTCAGCCTATCGTCGCCTCCACCGCAAGGACGCCCGTGTACCACGGCCGTTCTTGCCCCCTCGCGGTTATGCCCTCGCTGCTCGCGCCCTTGCCGCCGCCCTCGCGCTCTCACCGTCACGCCCGCGTCCTCGCCGCCGCCCTCGCACCCTTGCCGCCGCCTAGAAGTAAGTGTTCCTACTGATGTAATTAAATTAAGTTAGTTTATTTAATGAAATTAAGTAGTTTATTTAGTAATATAAATTAAGATGGGTTATTTAATTTATGTTTAGTGTACATTAAGTTATTTAATTAACTTACGGTAGTTTATTTACTAATTTAAATGAAGATGCGTTAGTTTATTAAATTAAGGTAGTTTATGTAGTAATTTAAATTAAGGTAGTTTATGTACTAATTTAAATTAAGGTAGTTTATTTACTAATTTAAATTAAGGTAGTTTATGTTCTAATTTAAATTAAGATAGTTTATTTACTAATTTAATTAAGGAAGTATTCTTATGTTGACTCTAATTTATTATTATGTTTTTATTTTTCATTTGATATGTACTGTTACGAAGGGTTAATTTTGTACATATGAATTGCACTCTATAAAATACAAAGTCAACCCAAACTATACGTCACTTGTTTGGAAACGACACAGCTGAGATGTGTCGCTCCCGAATTGTCCATGCTTTTGGACAGCCTGGGGTTTGTCGACGCATATCGTAGGATTCAAACGAAATTTTAGCTACGTAACCCAGTTGTTCTCCGATGCACAAGTAGCAGGTGTGCATTCGGAGAACAGCGGGGTTATGCTACCAAAATTTTGTTTAAATCCTACCACATGCCACAACAAACCATGCTAAGCCATCCATCCCTAGGTGGGTCTAGGACCTATCATTGCCTAGAACTCCTGCTAGGGCCAGTAACCCACTTTTATATATTGTTTTTGCATTCAATAGTCCAAAAGATGGCACAGTACTGTGGGTGGGTGTTCGATGGCTGGGATAAGGCTATGAATCAAACGCAAGATTAGAAAGTAAACACAAAGTTTTTCTGTATCAGGTTTTCTCCCCAACTTCTTCTAGTGGGGTAGCAAAGTGCCCTTGTGATAAGTGTCATCTTTTCTCTCAAGAGATGAAGACAATGAAGGCTGGTCACCTGTGCAAATTTGGCTTCATGTCGAATTACCTTATAAGGTACGAACTTGGTGAGTCACGGAGGAGAGAGACGTCTGATCAAGGTAAAACTATCAATAGACGATAGGATGGTTGAGATGGTTAAGGACTTGGGCCGACAAATTGATAATGCTCTAGAGGATCGAGCTACGGGTCAAGAGGATCGATCAACCCCAGTAGTTCAGAAATTCTATAGGCTCCTACATGCTTCGGATAAGCCTTTGTATGAGTGCACTAAGGTTTCACTTCTTGCCTTTGTGACAAGACATATGGCTATAAATGTAAAGTATGGATTCTCCCAAGGCTATTAAAATGAGTTGATCAACTTGATTAGTGATATCCTTCCAGAAAACCATAAGTTGTTGAAAGATATGTAATATTAAAACAAGATGTTGGCTAGTCTATGAATGCCTTACGAGAATATAGATGTGTCCATTGACAATTGCATGTTGTTCTAGAATGGGAATGTACATGACAATCATTATCTACTCTATGGCAAGTGTAGATTTGTACAAATAATTGACGAAAAGGGAAATTTCATGACAACATCAACGCCAGTGAAGGTTCTACGTTACTTTCCTCTAACACCAAGGCTACAACGAATGTACCTATCTAAGGAGACTGCCGAGCATATGCATTCACAATTGCGTAATGTCATCAAAAGAGCCTTTGGAGTTTGGAAGAACAAGTTTCGCATATGCAGAGAAATTCGAAGTTTCGATGTTGTTACACATAACAAAATAGTCATAGCCACAATGGTGTTGCATAATTTCTTACAAGAAAGGGGTTGGAATCACCAACGACATGGTAAGTGCAGACCATCTAGTACCACAGGCAATGGTGGTGGTGAGGACGCCGAAGAATATGACGACCCTAAAGTTGTTTCGGACCAGCCAGACGATGTACAATGCGAGGGCCTTAGAAACCGAATTGCAACGATGATGTGAGGATGACTGAATGTTCTCTGTTATGTATAGCTGAATGTTGTAATGTTCTCCGTGATGACTGATATATACAGTAGTACAAAAATGCTGGATCATTTGATCATTTCATTTGCTTCTGTCTGATGTTACCTTTTTCCTTGATTTTGAATTATCGGTGGCGGTTCTTAGCACGAACCGGTAGTGATAAGACTTATTAGTGCCGGTTGGGAGCTACAACCGGTAGTAATATATCACTGCCGGCTGGGTGCTAGAACCGGCAGTGACATGAGGCTTACCACTACCGGTTGTGGGCTACAACCAATAGTGATCTATCACTACCGGCTGGTTGATCAAACCGGCAGTGATAAATCCATTCAAAAAGCGTAGTGAAGAGATGTCTGTTCGTCTTCCTGCCTATTGAATTGATCAGTTGCGATCAGAACTTCGTATTGTCTTCATCATCTCTTTGTCTTGTCGTGTCTTCGTAATCGCCGTCTCCTTCATGGCAGCACCTCCTCCTTCTCCTGTGTGCTCTGCCTCCTCCGCCAAGTCAAGGTACGTGCCAGCACTGCCATTACCGCCGCTAGCACCGCTCTACAACTACGTTCCGTTCATTCCCAAAAGCTCCAGTACCGGTGTGTGTGTGCTCCTCCAGGCTCGCGTGCGTCGCCTTGAAGTGTAGTGATTACCGCTGCAATGCCCAGTGTGCCATCCAGTCCCTCCCACCGCCTCAGCTCCGGGTGCCTCTACCACCACCGCAATCCCTGGCGCCTCCACAAGCGGAATGAAGCACGCATGAGAGGATCCCGATAGTAAGGAGGATGATGACAAGGAGGACGACGAGGAGGAGGAGGAGGAGGACGATGACGAGGAGGAGGATGAGGATGGGGCCACCATGATCAGCTTAGGGAGCACTCCTCCGACATCGGAGGACAGTGGCAACGAGCCACGTGCAGCCTCCAGCGTCGACACCATTGATGACGACCCTATCTCTGGCCCCAAGGGCAGCAGCGGTGAGTGGTGATCGCGCATGCGGCGCGGCCATGCATGAGCAGCAAGTGGTAATCCTGCACGCCACTATTGTTGGAAATTAATCTTGTTGTTTAGGTGTTAGATCATGTTTATTTGTATTTGCATGTCATTTCAAGTGAAGGTGTTGGCGCAGTTCCAATTAGCTGCATGCATGGCGTCACACTACTAGAGAACTCACCTTTAGTACCGGTTCATAACTAGCTTTAGTACCGGTTTTTGAACCGGTACAAGCCATCCGGGACTGATGCTCAAGGAGCATCAGTCCCGTTCCTCGATCTTGAATAGTACTATGAAATGTTTAAAAATGTTAAGGATGTATGGGAGAAGCGGGACTTGAACCCACAACCTCATGACTCTAGCCTCGTGACTCTAGCCGGGACTACTGCTCTGTACCCAATGAACCGGGACTGATGCAACTGTTAGTACCGGTTCCAATCCAATCGGTACTGATGTGCCGGTATGAAAGGTCAGTTTTCTAGTAGTGTCATGGCATGACCGGATCGGCAGAAACACAAGGAGTGTAGAGTGGGCAGATCGGCAACCATTAGCCAAGTGCGCATATATATGTATGTGTAAGTGGAACTTGTTAGCCATGGATGTTGGTGATTACTGGCCTTGCATGGTGATTAGCCGAGTCTTGAGCATGTGCACATTTGGAGCAAGAAGCGCAGTGCATGCATGCATAGTTAGTTTGCTTTGCATTTGTGTGTCTGATTGCATGCAGTAGCAACGTGCTCCCGGTTGTGGTGTGCTCGGGCGAGTCATGTGGTAGATCATGGCGTGAGTGGTTGGGCTGCTGCTCAACTTATGTGCGTTCAGGCGTGCTTATTTAAAGCATTGTAATCAGCTTGTTTAGTTAAGAAGAATAGAAAGAGAAAAGGCACTAGTTGTACGGTGCCGCAACATACTCTATGTGCTCACTACTAGAAAACAGGGCATCACAAGCGGTACATCACAAGCGGTTCAATGCGCACCGCTTCTAATAGTTGCAACACAAGCGGTTCAATTGCTCAAACCAGAAAACCCTCTCTAGAAGCGGTTCGTAATACGAACCCCTTCTAAAGCCCAAGCAACAGAAGGGGTTCGTGTCACGAACCCATTCTAAAGCCCCCTGCACCTCTAGCAGCGGTTGGGGACACGAACCCCTTCTAAAGCCCAAGCAACAGAAGGGGTTCGTATTATGAACCGCTTCTAGAGGGGGCTTTAGAAGGGGTTCGTATTACGAACCACTACTAGAGGCCTATTTTTTGAATTGTTAAAAGAAAAGCTTGTCTTATCTCATCAGAGAGCACGTGTGGATGGGTTGGCTAGCTGGGTGAGGCGTGGGTCACGAGGTGGAGTGAGGTCCTGTGTTCAAATCCCACATACCCTAATATTCTTTACCTTTTTAGACACCACTAGAAATGGTTCATAGAACCGCTTCTGGTGCTCCCGCGAGCATCAATCGCGGTTGCCTACAACCGGTTCCAAAACCGGTTTCGAACCGGTTGTACTAGCCGATTCGCTGGTAGTGGCTGTTTTCATATTCTTCATTGCGTTACACATGAAAGTGGGAGTTGTGTCCATTGTGATTGCGTGAGTTTTTCCTGAGCCAACATTGGTATCAGAGCTACGTTTTGGTCCTGTGGCTATGGCAAACAACAGCGATGGCAGCGGCCGCGCCGGCGACAGCAGCGGTGGCAACGGCAGTGGCAGCAACGACAGCAATCGTGATGGCACTCCACAGCAAGCAACACCACGTCCGTGAGCACGCGCCGACATTGGTGCGGGCTAGAGCGGAGCCACTGGTGACATAGAGGCTTCGTCAAGGATGGCGTCAAGAGAAGGTTCCATAAGCCTTTAATACCCGATGCTCATCGACAAGAACTACTAGCGTTCACTACTACAAATCGGCCATCGGTCCGGTTCTAGCGGCCATCGATGCGGTTTTGAACGATGCAGAATATCCGGGGCCGATGCCCCATGGCATCGATCCGGTTCCTCACCCGGTGCTAATATAGTATCGATGCGGTTGGAGGCCACACGTGGCTTTAGCACATGCCTCGCCAAAGCCCGATCGATCTGGTTGGAAGCACCAAGCGGTAGTGATAAGCGCTTCGGTCGGTTGATTCCTCAGGCCGATCTTGGCGAGCACACGTGGCTTTACCCGTGCCTCGCCGAAGCCCGGTCGATGCGGTTGGAGGCACCAATGGTCTTGATAAAGTTGCTGTTCGGTCGGTTGGTTCCTCCAACGATCTTAACGAGCACCACTGAGCTATAAATAATATATATATATGCGTGTGAGGTAATATATATTATATATGTGTATACGTGTGTGTTAAGTCAAATATTATTATTATATATATATATCTGCGTGCTAAGTCACAATTAATTAAAGCACATATAATCAATCATGCATAATTAAATGATAATTAAATCACGAACTTTTATTAACAACTTTAATTACAACTATTAGGTATCACAATGACATTCATTACAACTTTAATTACGAGCGTTCATCGTGATCTTTTATGTGCATCGCTCTTGGTAGCCGTAGATGTTGACCCGACAGTTCACGGTATTTATCGAAGGGCCCCACCTATTTGCATTGGAGCGTGAAACTTCGCCTCTTGGATTTGACATTATCGAAAATCCAGCCGACGAGTTGTTCTTGGATCGCTCTCACGATCGCCATGTGAAATCGGATATACATTGCAAGTCGGTAGCATCTCCGGCGGGATGTGCATAATATAGCACACATAGTAGCCGCATATATTGGTGCCCGACGGTGGCGCCAGATCTGTGGTGAAAAAAGCTAACAAAGACATGAAATGGATGCATGGAAATGAAGTTAACTAACTCAAAAGCTACCCCGATGGCATACATACTCGAGAGGCAAGTGTAATATCGAATTCCTTGTTGAATTAGCCCACGATTTTATGCGGAACGTCATGAATGCACTACACACGTGATTGCAAATTGAACATGATTAGAATTTGTTTAAAATGGAGTAGAACGAGCACAATAATGGAAAGAACAAGAATACCGGTTGAGAATGTCGATCAAGTTTTGTAGTTTTCAAGCTGGTCTCCACAATGAGTCTATAAGCGTGATCATGCTACGATCTAGCTCGATAATGAGAAGAATCCGATGAAAATTCGTACATATATATGGCAACGTGGGTAGCTAATTAGTTCTAACATCGTGTTGTGGAAAAAGATTAGAGCGAGTGATGCAAAACACTTACTCAAAGTTGTAGGGTAAAAGTATCTTTGAATGATATTTTTGACCTATGAGCCCGTTGTATATGTTGGTCTCTGTATCGGCAGGGGATATTTTAACATTTGTCTCATTGATAACTAAAGGGTCAAGGAAGCCTGTCTTGAGAGTAGAAACACTTTTGCATCTTTCTATCTCCATTTTACATAAGAAGAAATTAGTTAGGCTTGCAAGTTAGTATAGTGCAAGGGCCCGCACGGTGGATTTTTGCAATTAAATAAGACACTTACAGAGTCCAACAACTCAACATGGCCATGTCGATGGCGTCTGACGGGTATAGCTCGTACATTACTGGCCATTGGACATAAAATTCACTGTCGCCGTGAAAAAAATGTTCTTCCTTGTACTTGACGGCAAATGACGGTAGGCCATGCTTGAACGTATCCAGGTACCATTCATGGAATTGGCGCATCCTAGTTGGTAGCTGGCCAATCTCCTCACGCCTAACCAAGGAAGCGCCCGGTGTATATTGCCATCTAACTTCTACAGCTTCAATCTGCATGTCGCCTAATATTTGCTCTGGGTGAAGACCAGTTTCTTCGATGAATTTTGCATCTCCTTGGCCTTCGATCGGTGATGGCGTCATCTTCTTTGGCGTCTTCTTCTTGGACCTTTCCTTGACCAATGTGCGCTCGTAGTCGATATACGAGGTTTTTCCTTTTGTCCTTCAAATTTTTCACCGTCCTCAAGCCTTTTAGAAATTCTTCCGTGCAGTGAACCTTCTTCTCTGGTGACTTGGGTTTAAAAATTTAATGACCTCGGCTCGACTACTTTCTCGGTCTCCTCCTCCGTCATATCGTCGCCCACTTTGCAAGTGCAGCTAGCTTCTTGGGTTGGGTGGACCTCGTCCTCTTCTTGGCGGTGGGCGGTGGCTTGCTTGTCTTGGGCGGCGATGTTGGAGTTGGAGTTTAGCGTCGCGAGCTTGGTGCGAGGCGGGCTTCTTCAGGGAGGCATCTCCTTCGGTGGCGATGGAGGTGATGACGGACCGCTTATGTGTGCGAGAGGTGATGAAGGTGTTGGAGAGGACACGTCCATGTGATCTCGAAAAATAATGTACTTCTTCTGCCATTGGATGAAATTATGGACTGCCTCTCCTAACTTCGTAGTCCCGTCACCTCCGGGAATATCGTGGTCCAGGTCCTCGCACCCTGGGCATACCTCCTCCACCGAGACCCTGGAGTAGCCCGGCATTATCTGTTGGCCATGGATGACCAGCCCTGGCTCCACCGGGTTAGCCATGCCTTGAGCCGCCTTAAAAGAGATGTTCCTCACTTGGACGTGCAGCTCACAAGGTGTCCGCTGCGTGATGTCGCCCACGAGCGATGGCCCAAGTCCGCTTCGGGCAACCCACGGAAGCTTCTGTTGCCGCCGCCTTGAGGACTAATGAGATCCGGATTAGCAAGAGGTTCCTGGCCCGCATCTAGCCGTTGGCTCAAGGCTAACGGTACCTGTCTTTGGATCTCTTCTTTCATGCTCTGTTGTGTTTGATTCAGGCGTTCTTCAAGCATTAGGAGCTGTTGTGCCTATGGGGACTTGCTTCTCACCCGACTCCTATAGGTAGAGGCGTCCTTAGTGAACCCAATCTTCCACGGAACGACACCAACGCCTCGTGTACGTCCAAGGTGCTCCGGGTTTTGTAGGGCCCTTGTAAGCTCGTCGTTCTCCCTGTTTGGCACGAAGGTGCCCTGGGAAGATTCCTTGATCGACTTTACAAATCTTCTAGCCACATCTGTCAGCACATTCCCGAACACCGTGTTTCCATCATCGTCAAGGCCGCCACCGTGAGCATAGAACCAGCTCTTCGCTCTGTCTGGCCATTACATTGTCGCGGGTGCGACACCCTTCGCCAGCAGTTCTTGTTCCCTCTTCTCCCATTTGTGCATCGCCTGGCGGTAACCACCAGGGCCGAGGTGGTGGTGGTATTGCATCTTCTAAGCATTCTGGATGTTCCTTTCGGTCAGACTTTGACCTTCATTCGAATTCTTGTAGTTCACGAACGCATCCTGTGATTCGCAACTTTGGGTACTTGTTGAAGTCGAATTCGGTTCTTCTTGGCGTACTCGTGTTTAACTTCTTTTTATATGTTTGGAATCGATGGCCATCTTCTTGAGCGTGTAACTCTTCACCTTCTCTTGGTCCCTTGGGGAAGGTGAATGTCTCCTTCAGTCGATCGAGCATGTCCTTCATATCTTTAGGGACATTATCCCATCTCACGATGCTAACTGGCACATGGTCCCTGACGTGGACGCCGCATGCCGAATTGAACGGCCCAATCGCCCCTAGGGGTGCAAGAGGTTGGCCGTTATCGCCGACTTCGGTGATAACATGTCTTGCTTCGACTTCTTGTTTGAACCTCGGCGACGTGATTGGCTACTCGATTGAGTGATCTGAAAATATGGTACAATAATGTCTACGTGTTAGAATGTTGGCTTAGCATGATGGTGGAACCGGCATATACAAGTTCGATCTAATTACCATGGTCGTCTCAGCGGCCTCGGCATGAGTCTCATCGGTCTCAACGAGCTTTAAGTCCACGACAGGCATTGCGGCCTCGATGGAATCATCGAGCTCGTAACCATCTTCTCCCGAAATCAAACTTCTCATGAACTCGTCTCCATCAAACCCTTGTCCCGCCATCATAGTTTTGTAGTCTATAAGAAGGCATTGAAAATTAACGAAAAAAGATTAACAATAGTATACTTGCACATTTCACATATACTTATACATAAACGGGTGACAACGAGGAGGGCGGTGGGGAAGATGAGGTAGATGAGGACGAGGCGGCGATGATTTGGGACGGAATATACATTACATTTCACAATTAATTAACATACATCTTAGAATTCAAATTTGCTATAAAATTGGCATATACATATACATCTCAAAATTCATATAAATAAGATCTGAGAGGTCAGATTGTCTTCCATTAAATACATGCTATGTTTTATTTTTTCATGTAAAATTTATATCTTGGACCAATTATTTGGCAATTTAACTACTTTACTCCCAGTCTGAAATCCTGGCTCCGCCCTGCGTAGGTTTGGGCATTTAAATCGAACACTCTGGGCGCACCGTGATTGTGCTCTGTTGGCGCGCCGCACTCCTGTCGCTCGTGCCCTTTGTGTCATGCCTCCGTCATGCTTGCCGAGCCCACACTCATCGTCCCCATGCTCTGCCGGCTGCACCTTGCTAAGGAGCGAGGAAGGGAAGGAGAGAGGAGCACAAGGAGCACCTTGCTCATGGGGTCGTCGGGGCGAGGAAGACGGCAGCAGGCGAGGTCGTCGGTGAGGAGGACGGCGCCTGTGGTCGTCGGTGACGAGGAGGACGGCGGCGCTCGCGAGGTCGGGGAGGACGGCGGCACGCTCGGGGTCGTCGGAGGAGAGGAGGACGGCGGGGGCTGAAGGCGGCGTCGGCGAGAGAGGTTGGAGACGATAAAACAGTTATGCCTCCAACCTCACTCGCTTTAGAATTTATATGATGGTGGAATCGGTCCGGTTGGTATCATCCACGGGACTAACCACATCGATCCCGGTTGAATTCTGACAACGGGACCAACGCCCCATTAGGTAGTGCCCTAGGAACCATCGGTCCTAGTTGGTATCACAAACCGGATGGAATGCTCACTTAGTCTCGGTTGAGAACACCAGCAGGGCGGAATCTCCATAGTCCCGCTTAATTACACCAGCAGGGTGATTTGCCAAAAAAAGCGCGCGAGTGAGCCAGCGCTCAGCGCATCGCCGCTAATTTGCTATTAATATCTCGAAAATTATAGAAAACTGTTGGAAGCCTTGAAATTTCTCTTTAATTTTTCAAATTTTAGTATTAATTTATACGGGTTTATATAAATTCAATTATTGCTTCATGGCTTACTAAAAAGTAATAAATCATACTTATTCCACACTAAACTGATTTCAAAAATAAAATAAATTAAAATTCACATATTCTTTACAATTTAATTTTCCAACCATCTTATCTGAGTTTCACCTTTTTATATAAATTCAATTATTGCTTCCTTCCTTCATAAAAATCATAATTCATACGGTTTTAATTGGTAACATACTTTGTAATTTATGGCAAATTACTACCATTGCCATGTGGAAACCACAAGTCCGTGATCTCCATTTTGGGAAGTAATCGGTTGGTGTCTCCAACCGGGACTATAAATCGGTTGGTGTATCTAACCGGGACTATGTGGAATTGAAACGACGCAATGTTGGCGCGAACCGAGGAGCCGCCTCTGCCTCTTCCTCGCCTCGACAAGAGGCCTCTTCTATAAAACCGGCGATCTTCCTCTGCCTAATTAACCGTCTTCCTCTTGATCAATGGCGTCTTCCTCCTCTGCCTCTTCCTATTCCTCTAACTCCACCCCACCACCATCACCGATGCTGCGGTCTGCCTCCACCGCCGCGCGTCTTGAGGGCAGTGTCCCCTCGGAGCGCATTAAATCTAACCGAGGAAGAGTCCGTCTTCTACCCGGCGGAGTTGTCCATGTCGACGAGTTGTCCGGCGGCGAGGAGGACGAGAGGACTTCGGCAACGAGGGCGTCGTCGCGGAGGAGGACGAGGAGGGCGACAATCCGCGGAGGAGGAGGGCGGCGACGCCTCCGACGATGGCGCCGACGCGCCCGGCGACGACGAGGAGGACGGCGGCGATTAGTCCCGACGGATGGTAGAAATTAATTATTAGTTATTTAGTATATTATTAGAAATTAGCTTTTAGCATCTTTTGTGGTAACCCGTGGGACATTATGCAGGTACCAATATTATTTGTAAATTATTATAATGGTATAATATATGTACATTTCCTATAATAAGATATGTTGTTTTTGGACCCATAAGATTTGTCCTCACAAATACATTCATGTACCTTAAATTAAAAGTCAAAAGTATAAAACATAAATTAAAAATCAAAAGTATAAAACATTCTGTATAAACTATAAATTATGATACTAAAGAAAATCACATTGGAAAACCGGGACTTCTCCCTTTCGAATTTATATGACGAGGAATCAGTCGGTTAAGTATCCTCTACACCGACTAACATCACATCGGTCCGGTTGGTGTATTACACCGACTACTTGCTCATATCAGGTCGGTTGGTGTAACAAACCGGGACCAATGCTCACTTAGTCTGACAGTTACCAAAAATAAAAGAATAGAACGGCGGCTGGCTCGAACCCGTGATCGCAGAGGGAGCCAGCGCTCAGCGCACGTTGCTAGCCAGGGAGAGGATGGGGTTTTGATCGGCCTTCACGGCACGAACCTTTTTGTACCCTTCTTAGGAGATAGGATCGACTCAGCGACATGTGGGCCCATCTGCAGTGGGTCCCACATGTCATTGGTACTAATTTGTCATTAATTTCTCGAAAATTATAGAAAACTGTTGGGAGCCCTGAAATCTCTTTAATTTTTCAAAATTTATTATAAATTTTCACCTTTTATATAAATTCAATTATTGATTCATATATTCTTTACATTATTATTTTCCAACAAATCATACTTATTAATCTGATTTTCACATTGTTATATAAATTCAATTGTTGCTTCCTTTCTTAATAAAAAATCATAATTCATACGGGTCTATATAACACGGTTCGACTTATTTGCTAACATACTTTGTTTTTACAAATGATCCTTCATTATGATAAATTAATAGTACATAGGAGGATTCCTCTATATCATTCAATATAGTAATGTCTCGTCCACCATAAAAGGAGGTAGCTCGTCAAACCGATTGTACTCTTCTTCATCTGTGGCGCCCTCAACTCCGACGATCCTTCTTTTACAGGAGAACCACGTGGCGCCTTGGCGATCGCTAGTCTTACGCTTACGCTTGTTATCTTGGTAGGCTTGTCCTGCTTTGCTTCTTGCTTTTAGTAGGCTGTCATACCTTTTTAGGTTTCTTTGTTCATGTCCATCACGTAGAATACTGTGTCACATCATTTTCTAGCACGAGCAGTTCGTCCCTATAGGCCACTTGCTTGAGGTCCACGGTTGTTATACCATACCGTCGATCTCAACGGATGTCAATTGACCCATTGGCACGAAAGCAGAGGATTTTAAAGGTCCATACTCGAGTTCCTAGATATCTTCTATGTAACCATAGTAGGTGTCCATCTTTCCATTTTGTCCAAGGCATCTATCTGGGACCTCATTGTTTTGGTTGGTGCTCTTGCTATCTGGCGGTTGTGTAAAATGTGTACCCATTTATCTCATACCCATGGAATGATCGATTGTCATGAATGGTCCCCGAGCCAAGAGTTTTAACTGTTCATTATGCGTTAGGGAGCCCATCGGTTTCTTTGTAACCAACCACCAAACGATCCATTTGCTCTAGTGCGATCCACTTTTCGACTTCTCTGGGTGCTTGTGGCGTAGAATCATCTCATGTTCATGGATAAACTCAGCCACTACAGCTTGCTTGTTTCAAGGCTGTGAAATGTGCTTGTTTAAATGAAAGTAGATAAATCGCTAAAGAATTCTCTTCTCCTAGAGTTCCTTTTTCCGTAGCTTTGCCCTCATGGCGTGAAATAGAGACATGTCGGTTTAGCTCATCAATGTAGTTGACCACAGAACTCAATCACCTCCTCTGTGCCAACACCACAGTGCAATCTGACCTTACGGGCGAGACCGGTTCGAACATATTTCTTTAGGACACCCATGTACCTCTCGAAAGGGAACATACTATGCGAGAACACGGGTCCGAGAATTTCTATCTCTTTGACAATGTGGACCATGAGATGGACCATAATATCAAAAAGGGCGGAGGAAGATCATCTCAAGGTGACCGGACTATCGACCACGTCATCCTGCGGCTTAGATAAGTTCCGTGGTTCGATGACCTTCTGCGACACCGCGTTGAAGAACGAGTATAGCTTTACGATTGTCCCTCGTACCCAGTCCGGCATAATACCTCTCGGCGCCCTTTGGGAGCAACGTGTCATCAACATGTAGCGGTCATGTGATTTCGGTGTACTATCTTATTCTCTTTCACGTTGATGAGTCTCCTTATGTTCGAGGAGTACCTAGAAGGACCTTCACCTTTGTTAAAGAACTTTATCATATTTTTTCTCTTCCTTGCTCGAGTGTAGCTCGCGGTGGAGGTAATGTTGTCCTTCGCTCTCTTTTTACGGATGTAGGTCGTTCTGAGTCGATGAATCAGAGTCCTTTCGCTTGAAGTGTATCTTTTGATTTACCGTACATATCTAGGAAGCCTAGCGAGTTCACGCAGACATTCTTCGTGATATGCATGAAGTCCGATGAGTGGCGGACCTCTAAGTCTTTCGATGAGGTAAATCCCAAAATATTGACTTCTTCTTCCAAATGGGCTTCGTATGACCTTGTTCGGTGAGGAACAGATTTGCTACGGGACCCTTTCCAAATACAACTTTCAAATCCTTTACGGAGAAAATACAAGTGTCCCATCTGCGATGCAGGGGGCTTCTTCGTTCTCTTACGTCCCCATCGAAATTCTCACCCTTCCGTCGTAGCGGGTGCTTCAAATGGAGGAACCTACGGTGGCCCATGTACCACGACCTTTGGGAGTTTTTCAGATACTTGCTGTCCGTATCCTCTAAGCCTTTGGATCACGAGACTTTATATCCTTTGATAGATAGGCTGACGGGTTACCAAGTGCAGGTCGATCGTTGATGGTTCTGAATAGCAATGCACGTGGGGTGAAGTGCTCTCTTTTGTACTCATCCCATACCGTACACCATCGGTCCTGGCGTTAGCGAATCTTCCACCAACGGTTTGAGGTACACGTCGATGTCGTTTCCAGGTTGCTTCGGCCCTTGGATAAGCAACGACATCATAATGTACTTTCGCTTCATACACAGCCAAGGAGGAAGGTTGTAGATACATAGAGTCACGGGCCAAGTGCTGTGACTGCTGCTCATATCGCCGAACGGGTACATCCCATCTATACTCAACCCAAACCTTATGTTCCTTGCATCCTCAGCAAAGTCCGGGTATTTTCTATCGACTTTCCTCCACTGGGAGCCATCAGCGGGGTGCCATAGCCTTCCGTCGTCCTTACGATCTTCTTTGTGCCAACGCATCATCTGGGCATGCGCTTTGCTCGCAAATAAACGCTTCAACCGGGGGATTATAGGAAATATCGAGACCACCTTAACGGGGGTCTCTTCTTCGGCGCTACCCTCTTCCTCGCCTCGGTCATCACGCCTAGTTTTATACCTCGAAGTTACGCACACGGACAAGCTTCCAAATCCTCATACTCATTGTGATCAGGATACAATCGTTCGGTATGCATGTATCTTTTGTACCTTCAACCCCAAAGGCGGACAACTTGCTTGGCGTCGTGCGTAGTTTCGACAGCGTGTTACCCTCTGGAAGCAACTTCTTTATGAGGCATAACAACTCGTTGAATCCTTATCGAGACAATCCATTGGTGGCCTTCCTTTGCATGAGTTCTAGCGTGATGCGCAATTTTTGTGGCCTGTCGGCGGTTTGGGTACAATAGTGTTCTGTGTTCCTCCCATAGGTGCTGGAACTTTTCGTAATGTCTTTCATTGGTGTATTCTCCCTCTCTATCAAGCAGCATCTGTTCTAGGTTATCATCACCAAACTCCCCCAATGTATCTTCGAAAGAACCGTGTTAGCTTGACGCCGGGGATATTGTTGTCCCCTCATCTTCTTCTTCTTCAACATCTTCTCGTATAGTCTCTTCTTCACCATGCTTGGTCCAACAGTATAGTTTGGCATGAAACCTCTTGAGAGCAAATGGAAGTGAAGGTGGCTGGATTTTGGCCACTCCTTCTCATTCTTGCGATCTATGCATGGACAACATATGTAGCGACTTCGTGTATGCATCGGCATACGAAGAAAAGCTTGCAAACCCCGCAAGAACTCAGGTGCGTCGGTCCATGTACATCCATCGCGGTCCATCTACATTATGTTACATCAAAGGCAGCTATTAGCTCATTTTCCAATAATGATTTTTTAACATTTCGCAATTTTCAAATTAAACAAGCGTTGACCATTAATTTCTCTTATTATATATTGGCGATTTTTATAATATCACATTGTATTCAAAGCAATTTAAAAGGCCAACATGTTGATATATCTTTTATCCATTAAAAATGCATATAATTTGATTAAATGTTGGTCAAAATTTATAAAGTTTGACTTTTCTCAAGTCAAAATATGCCTTATAAAATGGAATGGAGGGAGTATTAAATTTATTTGAAAATTCTTCATCGATCGATGGAACCAAAACCTAAATTTGAGCTAGATCCACACATTCAACGCGAGCAAATTCCAAACATACACAACTAGTTATTTCATCAATCATGAGAAAAGCTCAAATTTTCTTCACATTTCACGCAAAGAAGAAGAAGCTCCATTTTACACCAAATGTAGTGAGGAACTATGGTACTAACCTTGGTTAACTTGGCTGGGAGTAAAAAATGACCAAATTTTATGACACCTCCCCTTTCTTGAAGCTCTTGGTATTTTGCCTTTATTCTTGATGGATCATGAGAAAAGATCAAATTTTCTTCGCATTTCGAGCAAAGAAGAAGCTGCATTTTACACCAAATGTAGTGAGGAACTATACTAACCTTGGTTAACTTGGTTGGGAGTAAAATGACCAAATTTTCGCAGCACCTCCCCCTTTTTTGGTGCTCTTGGCGGTATTTGCTTGTTTTTGATCGATCATGACAAAAGATCAAATTTTCTTCACATTTCAAGCAAAGAAAAGCTCCATTTTACACCAAATGTAGTGAGGAGCGATGTTACTAACCTTGGTTAACTTGGCTTGGAGTAAGATGACCAAAATTTTGGCGACATCGTCCCCTTTCTCTTGGCCTAGCTAAGCTCTTGGCGGCGATGTTCTTGATCTGGCGGTGTGTGGGGAGGAGGCGGGGAAGAGGATCTGTTCAAATAAAGGTTGCTTAGTACCGGTTTAAGATACCGGCTGTCTTGATCTTTGTAACATCGGTCCGGTTCTTGTAACCAACCGGTATTAAGCGGGGCGAGTTCGGTTGGTGTAACCAACGATCTTGATGTTAGAGAATCGATGCCGGTTGGTTTCTTCACCGGTCCATGTTATGGAAGGCTGTACTAATGCTCTAACATCGGTCTCGGTTCTTGTAACTAACCGTATTAAGCGGTGCCGAGTTCGGTTGGTCTAACCAGCGTGCGATGTTAGCGAATCAATACCGGTTAGTTTCTTGAGCCGGTGCTTCAATGCAAATTGCATTTGCACCAGATCACCATTTCACAGATTCATACTTGTACTCATTTGTTGATGAACATTTTTGCACATATCAACAATTCATTGCACATATCACCATTTCACCATAACTCATTTCACTGCACAGATCCCATTAATTCCATCACAAAATAGTTCATCACATACATACATAATTAAACACTGATCTCATTGATTCCTGTCGTCGAAAAATCCGCCGACGGTGAGAACCGGCGCCCCTCCCCGGTGATAGAGAGGACGCCGAGAAAGAGATGGTGAGAGAGCCGAGTGCTCAGTGAATAAACTAGAGTGAATAATGTGTATTATTAGAATGCTTGTCCCTTTCATTGATGAATTTAACAATTTATACAACTCTAGGGCTAGGGTTTACATGCATGGGAGGTACCCAAATTACCCTGACCCAAGGGGATATACCTAAATTGCCCCGACCTCTAGATCGTTGATCCTAAGATCTACGGCTAGGCTAGTTTTCTTACAATCCAATTTGCTTTAACTCCTAATATGCCCTCGGGGGACATCTACTGACAAGGTTGTTGATTTGATTCGCCCATGTCAGAAGCTGTCGCGAGGTCTTAAATCTTCCATGCCAAGACTTGTCGATTTCCCGGTTACTTGCAGGTCTTCATGAAGTCCTTGGCAAGACTCCTCTCCTTCGCCACCCTTCGGGATACGACCCAAGGATTATGTAAATGTTTTACCCTTCGCGTCCTCCTCCCGATTCTTCGCGAATATCTAAGTCTCTTGCTCCCATCCCAAGGGATCTTGAGGTTGTCTTAGGCATGCTTCCCTACTTACCCCTTGGGTAAGGATCTTCGTGGGGCCTTCGTGAACATCTTCGTGAACACCCACCTCTCCTAGAGATGGGGTGGCTGTCCCTACAACAGAAGCCCCTTACGGTCACGTCGCCACCTCGCCGTGGTGTCTGGCCGGAATATGCCCCCCCCTTCTCCACGTCGAGGTGGTGTTTCCGAAGATGTTTCTTTTCTGTCTCCCTTGGTAACTTCGCCGGTTGATGTGACTTGGACGAGACATTCTGACATTGTCAGGGTTGTCGAAACTCACGCGTTGATCCAAACCGTTTGAGGAGAACACGTGTCATCAGATCTGTAGGCGCCCGTTGGGATGTTTGCTCTTTATATATATTTTTTTCTCTGCGCCCGTTCGGTTTTTTTACAACGCATCCTCTCCGTTGACGTGGACACGTGGCGGTCATCCGGTTCATTGCAGTTTCTATATAAGGATGTACGTTACTGTTCTTCTTCTCCACTCGAGTTCTTCAAACCTAACCTCCCGCCGCTCTGATCCTTCTGCCTTTGTGCGTTGCTTCCACCGCCGCCGGCTTACTTGCTTCTTGCTTCCTCCGTCCGCCGCCATCAACTCTCCCGCTGCTGCATCCTCCTCCGGCCACCATCTGCTTCTATTTCCTGCCGCGTTCCTGCCTCCGGTGGATCGTCATTGTTGCTGGTTCATCTCCGTTCTTCCCCGCCGGCTTAATTTCCTGGTATGTCATTCGCTCGTTGTTTTTCTTGATTTGGGATACTTTTTTCGGGTGTTTGGTGAGTTTAGCGCCGTCGATTTTGGATAGCATAATTCTTGTATCACTTCATTGCTGTTTCGATTTCCGTCTTGTCCGCACTTGTTCTTGTTTCCCCCTCTTTTTTTTCTTTTTTTTTTCTAAGCATATGAATACATTGTCCCGAAGGGCTATTTCACAGGAATGTTAATCTTTCCACCATTTTGTGTAGTTTGCCGAATCTTCGATGGCCCCAAAGAAAATCTTAAGCTCGGCGGACCTTGCGCGGCTGTCCTGGGAATTGGGACCGTCGAGGATGTCCTCGGATATGATGTCGAAGGTATCGAATGGATCCTTCGCTGATGCCGACGACTTCAGGCTGCCGGGGCAAGAGACAACTCCTGACCAAATCTTGATGAGGTTTGTCGTGTTCCACTCCCAAGTCTTGGTGGTCTTCGTATTCCTGCACAAGCCTCGTCGGAGAAGTCCTCGGGCAGTATAAGGCACAACTTCGTTCACCTCTCTCCAAATGCCGTGGCACGTCTTGCGGTGTTAAGTGGGCGCTCGGAGCCATGGAGCACAACCTAAGCGCCCGAGTTTTGGCTTTATTCACGAGGGCGGTGGCGGGGAAGACCATGGCAGCCCTTTTGGATGTCTAAACTTCGTCGTAAAGGCGGCATACCTCGCAGATTTTCCCGTTGGCCACGAAGAAGAAGTGGGATAGTCTTTGCGGGACTAAAATGGAAGCTGATTACGGTTTTACGGAAGGTTGATGAAGTGACTCGGCGCTAAGATACATTCGGGGAGCAGCCGATGTGTCAAATATCCGGTTGAAAAGCTCAATGGTTCGAAGAGCCACAGAGGTTACTACTCGGAGGATCGAGAAGCGCTTCTCAATCGTTCTCTTGCCGAGAGTTCTACATCTTGCTAAGGTGGGGCGGCGATGCGCTCCTGGGAGAGGTTTGTGATTGTAGGTGACGGAGGCGAGCGCCTCACGCTGCGCGACCAGGACCACCGTCCTCGGAAGCTGGAAACGGCCATGGAGAGGGCCGAAGGAATGTTCGAGACATTGCTGAGACGAAGTCCGCGAGCTCGGGATCTTTGGGGTGGGCGCCGCGTCAACGCATCCTTAGGTGAATTACCTCGGGGCGAGCCCGAGCCGAAGAGGTCCGGGAAAAGAAAAATTGCCGAGGTGATCATCACCGGTCCGTCAAAACGTCCTCGTGGTGAGATTTTTTTTTATTTTTTATTTATTTTAATCACCAGTCATCTTTAATTTGCTTCCTTTGTATATATATACAAATTTGTAACTCAGCTGCAAGTGTCGAGGACGAGGAAGGAGATGAAGAGGAAGTTGAAGAGGAGGGCCACCCTGTCGAGGATGACCACACTTCGCCGGACGCACAAAGCGCCGCGAGTGGTGGAGAAGATCCCCTTGATGTCCTCGTCAGCAAGACCCCTTCGGGACCTGTAGATCCCGAACATGCCTCCAGTGAGCTACAGGATAGTCATGGTGCTGAGTCTCTTCCTTCGGGTCGAGGCCCTCCGACTCCAGATGCTCCTTCCTTAGATATCTGGTGGAAGCGAAAAATTATCTGCCCGGCTTAAATCGTCGACACGGAATTTTGGTTGGCTGATTCTCCTTCTATCGAAGGTTAAACTCTATCCTTACTACTTCTCATCTCTTTATTTCTTATTATTTTTTTATATATATTGTTCTTTTCTTCAGAGAGAATCAACGAAGAGTTACCTTCGGCGCCCATGCTCGGGGCCACTGATGACAATACTGACGCTATCTTAGCGCTGGTGGCCACCGCAGTTGCAGAGGGGGGGCCTTCCTCCTCTGCCCCTCGCGTCCTTGGCGCGCCTCCTGCGCCTGGTGCCACTTCTTCGGCCGCGGCAACAACTATAGAGGGTGGAGCCTCTCGGGCTACCCCCTTGCCCAGTGGGGCCCCTGCCTCCGGGGAATTCTTTGTTGAGCCCACCACCATACTTCGTGATGAACATCTGGCCTCAATCCTCGGGGGCGTGCCTTCATCGGTCCTCGACCGTTGCGAGACTTTTCCTTTATTGGTGAATATCTTAGCGTCGGTGAGTCTCGCTTCGGTAATATATACATTCTCAGCATTTATTATACTTTGTTTTAGAGTCTTCGTGTTACTTATGTTTATATCTCCCTTTTCAGAGCTTAGTTTGGAATCATGCCGCCGCGGCACAGGTGGTGGATCTTTCGGAGAGGTGCGCATCGCTCGAGGATCGCATAGCTACCCTTGACCGAGAGAATCGCACTCTTCGGGAAGTCAGTGCGAAGGAGAAGGAGCTGGTAGTCCTTCTTAGGTCAGAGAAGGAGCAGATGGAGCAACGTGCAAAGACCGCCGAAGAGGCTTTGGCTGCGCTCCGCACCGAGTTCGAGGGTCATCAAGCTGAATTGGAATCGTCACGCAAGGAATGCAATGGCCTGCGCGACGAAGTAAGGAATGGTGCTGTCGAACTTGGAGCTCTTTGCACCTCTGGGGCGAAGGTCAAACAACAGTTGGAGGCCCTCCAAGCGGAGCTACTCTCTCTCAGTCAGGCTTTTGCTAAGGAGATCGCCAGACTTGGGACCGTCGCTGTGAATGCCCAGAAGAATCCTGCACAAGGTCAAATATTTGAAGGAAGCCATCGGGACCTTCGTCGAAGGGTCATTGCGATATGGATCTGACTGTGCGGTCAGTTCTGTTTCCGCCCTTACAGCGAAGCTAAAGGGTGTTGGGTGCACACATTTTTTAGGTACCTCTTTTTCAAGTGCTCCCTACCCTTCGGCCTTCAATGCCAACTCGTTCGACCGTGGTTCGCGTCAAGTTGTACGAGATTTTCTTGTCAACTTCTGGCGAGCCGGGGGGCCAGCCTATTGCCGCGCTTTCATGGCGCATCTTGAAAAGCGAGCGTCTTCTACTCCTCAACCGAAGACTGGCGGCCCACCCGCTTCAAGCGATCTTCCCACAGCTCCTGATTCTCAAGCTCCCAAAGATTCTTCGGATCCTAAGGGCAAGAGACGAGTGGAGTAGTGTAGTTGCAGTTTTTTTTTTTCTGATGTAACCTTTTATTTACGAAGTTTTTTCCATTCTGTAAGTGAACATGTTTAACTATATGATGTTTTGCTGTTCTTTAGCCTAAACTAATTGCTTGATCGCTTCGTATATATCTTTAACGTAGTCGGTATTTCCGAAGACCTGTGTCGTTCCAGGTTGTGTTTTGGGTGATTGCTGGGAGCATTTCTAGCCTCTCAGCAACCCCTTGGTACCCTAGGTTTTTATACCTTCGCGAAGGCTCGAGGCCTGCGAGGAATATGATTCGAGTGCTTGGCGTGAGTGCTCTTGGCCTCGGGCCAGCCCCTTAGCGCTTTTGCGCAGCATACTTCCGCGAAGGCTCATGGCCCGCGAAGAATACGATTCGGGTGCTTGGTGCGAGTGCTCTTGGCCTCGCGCCAGCCCCTTAGCGCTTTGCGACATACTTTCGCTGAGGCTCATGGCCCGAAGAATCTGATCGGTGCTTGGCGCGAGTGCTCTTGGCCTCGCACCTAACCCCTTAGCGCTTTGCGCGAAGATACTTCGCTGAAGCTCATGGCCCGCGAAGAATCTGATCGGGTGCTTGGCTCGAGTGCTCTTGGCCTCGCGCCCGGCCCTTAGCGAGCATATACTTCGCGAGCTCATGGCCCGAAGAATCTGATCGGGTGCTTGGCGCGAGTGCTCTTGGCCTCGCGCCCGGCCCTAGCGCTTTTTTTATGCGTAATTTCGCGAGGCTCGTGGCTGCGAAAAATATGATCTTGGTGCTTGGCGCGAGTGCTCTTGGCCTCGCGCCCGCCCCCTTAGCGCTTTTATAAGGATACTTTCGCGAAGGCTCATGGCCCGCGAAGAATACGATTCGGGTGCTTGACGCGAGTGCTCTTGGCCTCGCGCCAGCCCCTTAGCGCTTTTTGCGCAGCGTAATTTCGCGAAGGCTCGTGGCCTGCGAAAAATATGATGCGGGTGCTTGGCGCGAGTGCTCTTGGCCTCGCGCCAGCCCCTTAGCGCTTTTTGCGCAGCGTAATTTCGCGAAGGCTCTTGACCTGCGAAGAATATGATGCGGGTGCTTGGCGCGAGTGCTCTTGGCCTCGCGCCAGCCCCTTAGCGCTTTTGCGCAGCATACTTTCGGGTGCTTGGCGCGAGTGCTCTTGGCCTCGCGCCAGCCCCTTAGTCTGAGAATGTCTATACGGGAATGTTCCATTTCTTCATTTCATTCGACGTTACATCGTGGAGATTACATTCCCGAAGGATTTTTCCAGTCGCAGCCGGTTGTCTGCGCGTGAGCCTCGTTAAAAACTCCGCTCGTAAAACCCGTTAGGGAAAAAACCGAGTCGGAGAAAAGAGTACTCACCGCTTTTACATTCTTATGGGTAATATTTGATCAGGCTTTTCGCGTTCCAAGTATTCGGAACCGGAGAGCCGTCAAGGTTGGAAGATGAAATGACCCTTGTCTTATGCACTGTGGGCGATAAAGGTCCGTCCCAAATAGGTTCGAGCTTTTGATGGCGTTGTGGCATTCTGCGAAGGACCATGTCCCCTTCCTGGATTTCCCGTGGTCTCACACGCTTGTTGTAAGTTTTGCTCATTAACTCATTATACTTCTCTAAGGCTTGCTTTGCCTTGAGCCTATCTTCCTCAACGGTATCCATTGGTGGTTGCTCCGTAATGTTGGCTCCACCTGTTATGACTCGAAGGGTCTTGGCTCGGATTTCAGCAGGTGTCACCGTCTCTTCGCCATACACCAGTCTAAAGGGGGAATATCCCGTTGGTCTTGTGGGTGTTGTACGAATTGCCCAAAGTGTTTTTTCTAACTCCTCTGGCCATTTTCCTATTGATTCATCCACTAATCTTCTCTTTAGCGATTTCATGATATTCTGATTTGCTTTCGTTCTCTGGCCGTTGGCTTGTGGATGTCCCACCGAGGCATAGCATATCTTGATACCGAGGCCTTCGCAAAATGACTTGAATCGTGATGAGATAAATTGTGAGCCATTATCAGCCATTATCTCTCGAGGTATGCCAAACCTGCATATTACGTTTTTCCAAAAGAAATGTTGAGCTTTCACCGCTGAAATGTTTATCAATGGTTCTGCTTCAACCCATTTTGTGAAGTAGTCAACCGCAACAATAATCCATTTAAAACCTCCCGAGGCCTGCTTGAGCTCTCCCACAATATCAATCCCCCATCTTGCGAATGGCCACACTGGGGGTGAGGGTTGCAAATCTGTTGGCGGGGCCTTCGGCTGGTTTGTCATTCACTGACATCCGCGGCATCTCTTTACAAACTCCTCGGCGTCACTGTTAGCCGTTGGCCAATATATTCCCATACGGAACACCTTCGCCGCTAGGGCTCTTGGGCTTTGATGCAGGCCACAGACTCCCTCGTGGGTTTCCGCCAACGCCTCCTTGCCCTCTTCTTTAGAAACGCATTGCATCCGAGGTGTGCCAACTCCTGACTTGTAAAGAAGGCCATCCATCATTATGTATGTCCTTGCTCTTTGTTTCGTTGTGTAAGCTTTTTTGCTATCCTCCGGTAATTCCCCATCACGAAGGTACTTGACTATGACTGTTCGCCAATCTTCCTCTAAGGATCTTGCGATAAGTTGCACCTCGGGACAAATAGTTGCTCATGATACTGCTTCATAAAACACTCCTTGGTATTTTTGTGAAATCTTGCCGCTTTTGCCAAATTAAATGCGCTCTCATATTCTCTCCTCTTGGTATAGCTTTCACGGAGATTCCTCAAATGCTTTTCCATTGTTCTAACTGCTTCTAGATACTTTGTCATTTCGGCATCTTTGGCTTGAAAATCCTTTGTGATATGTCCTTCTATTAATTTTGAGTGCGTGTGAATAACGACTCTTTTTGCGCCAGCGATTTAAGCTTTCAAGACCCAACAGAAGTCCTTCATACTCCGCGTTGTTTGTCGTTTTAAAATTTAGCCGAGGAGAATACTCATACTTTGTCATACGGGTGAGTTACAATCGCCAAGCTCGGCTCCTTCTGCTGTGAATGAACCATCATTTAATGCTCCACAAAGGAGGTGATGCTGTGCATCTCCGGGGCTTCGGTGACCATTCAGAGATGAAATCGGCGATGCACGAGCTTTAATGGCTGTCCTCGGCTCAAAGGTGATGTCAAGGGTGCTAGTTCAATTGCCCATTTGCTATTCTTGTTGTGGCATCTTTGTTCTCGAAGATAGATTTGAGTGGGTATGCTATAAGGACCTTTATCTTGAACTGTTGAAAGTAGTGCCGTAATTTTCTTGATGCCATAAGTAGCGCATAAGCTATTTTTCTAGCTCAATATAATTTCTCCTCGCCCTTTGCGGTGATTCCGATACATAGTATACTGCATTTGACCTCCTTCGGTTCATCCTTGACGAGGATCATACTTGTTGTCTGATGGCTTCTTTGTTAGATATATCGTTAAATGAGATGCCCCTTCTGACTAGCGAGCCTTAGTAATTGTTGGAGGTGATTTTTAGCCATGGCGTCTTTGCATTATGGCCCCCACTCGAAGGTCTTGTTCCCTTAATTGTGTTGAAGAAATGTTTGTGCATTTCTGTAGCCTTTGGGAGAAATCTTCCTAGGGCTGCCAGCTTTCCCAGGAGGCTTTGTGCTTGTTTCTTGTTTTCTGGATCCTTCATGCATTGGATTGCATCTATCTTCTCTTTGTTTGCTTCTATCCCCCGGTGTGAGACAAGGAATCCCAATAACTTCCCAGTTTCCACCGCGAAGGCACATTTTGTCGGATTTAATTTTATGCCTTCCGCCCGCAAACTAGCGAAGGTTTCTTGAATATCTTCACAGTGATCCCATTCGTTTGCTTTTCTGACGATGTCATCGACATAAGCTTCCACGTTTCTCCCCATTTGTTTTGCCAGCACCTTTGCAATGAGTCTTGCGAACGTCGCACCTGCATTCTTCAGACCGAAGGGCATTCTCCGAAAACAGTATGTACCGAAAGGCGTAATGAACGCTGTCTTCTCCTCATCTTCTTTTCTCATATATACTTGATGATAGCCTGAGAAGGCGTCCAAGAAACTCATTAGTTCGCACCCGGCCGTCGTATCAACCAACTGGTCGATTCTTGGCAAGGGAAAATCATCCTTCGGGCATGCTTTGTTAAGATTCGTGAAGTCAACACAGAGCCTCCAGGTGCCATTTGACTTTTTTACCATCACCACATTAGCGAGCCACTCCGGGTATGCCACTTCCCGGATAACTTGCGCTTGACGTAATTTCTCCACTTCCTCCTTTGCTGCTTCTTGTCTATCAAGCCCCATCTTAAAGTTTTTGTTTGATTGGTTTGGCATCTATCTTCACGTTCGTGAATGCTCTATTGTTTCTCTAGGAACTCCCTTAGATTCTCTGGCGTAGCGAAGATGTAAGCTATTTTGCGAAACAAGTTGATAACTTTTCTTCCTCTTCTCTGGAGAGGCGGTTCAATGGACCTTTGTTTTGTGCGCATTTTTCAGAATAGTTGAATCTTCTTTGTTTAAACTTTACAGTGCGACACGGGGCTTGTAGCCCTTGGCTGTATTAGAGTCAACCCTCTCGGTAGTCTAGATTGGCTTAAGTTTCGGTATACCTTGGAGCTCATTCTTTCGTGCGATTCTTTGGCACCCTCGGACGATTCTGACACCCCTTCTACCGGCATTTTCATGCGAGAGATAATTATGATGTATGATCGCTCGAAGGCATTAATGATTCCTCTCTCCCGAAGATAGCATTATAGCGGTACTCCATATCCACGACATCAAAGCAGATACTTTTTGTTGCCTTCTTCTTGCCTTCGCGAAAAGTGACAGGTAAAGTTATTTGGCCAACGGGAGCCACGGGTTCCCCTCTGAATCCAATAGTGGCATGTTTGATGGTGTTAGCTTTGTCTTGAGAATATTGAGCTGTTTGAGCGCACTTAAAAGATGATATCTGCTGAACTCCTCCATCAACCAGCGTCCTTTGGGCGTCATATTCAGCGATCTCATTTGTAACCACGAAGGGTCTTGATGTAGAACTTCACGCCCTTGGCGTCGGTTATATCGAATGTTATCGGCGGGCTGGAGCTGGTTTGCACTGTCATTTGAAACATGCGATACTTCGCGAATAAATTCTTTTCGTTTCTGTTTGATGGGAGATTCAGCGAAGAGCCTCCGGTGATGACGTGGATGACTCTTCGGTTTGGCTCTTCGGCGTTGTGAACCCTCTCGGGATCTGCGGTATTGATTTCTCGGATCTTTGGTCCCGCCTTCGTTGTCTTTTACGGTTACGGTAGTTTTCGCGTTGTCTCTTGGCGTCTCTACAATCCTCGGTTATATGGGTATAATTTTCCCCATGCACCGCGACAATATTTCTTTTCTTTAGGTTCTGGTTGCCTCCTCGGAACCGGTCATTCCTTTGATAATTTTCCTTGGGTAATTGTCATTTCTTCGATCATCCTTCTCGTGTTATCTCTTGATTGTTGTATTCCTCCCTTCGGGGATTGTAATCCCTTCGAGGATGGTCCCCTTTTCCATTGTTATCACTGGGTCTTCGCTCCTCAAACCGCTTGGGTTCAATGTTGCTTACTCTTTTGTTAGAACTGTGATATTTTTTGTTCTTCTCTGAGTTGCTTTCTTTGTGGCTGTCACGGTCTTTGTTTGTATTGAGTTGGCCTTGCCTCCTCAAATTTTCCTCCTCTCCCTTTGCATACCCTTCAACTTCGTCGTAAAAAGCGCGGTTGACTGGGGGTCTTGAGTTAACTTGTGTAGAGGGTCGGGTTGAAGACCTCTTCGAATGCATTGATTACCGAAGAGTCAGAAACATCCCTTATCTGCACCGGACAGCAGCGAATCTTTTATAGTAATCTCTTGTGCTTTCCTTCTTGCCTTGTTCCAAGGCGAAGAGGTCCCCTTCCACCATTCTTTGGATGTAATTTCCTTGAAAATTGTTAGCGAAGGCATCTTTGAGTTGGTTCCATGAATGTATGGAGCCTTGCGACAACGGTGTACCAAGACAGTCTGATGCCCTTCGTGTTAACAGCAGACTCTTCGCTTTTATGTCATCATCTCCTCCTGCTTTGCTTCAACCGCAGTATCATATACATCTAGGAATTCGTTTGGATCTGTTTCTCTTGAGAATTTGAACACACTTGGCATCTTGAATCCTTGAGCCATCTTTTGCCCGAAGGTATCTTTCAGAGGCCCTTCTGCAGCCTTCTTCTTTGTGTGCCACCATTGCATTTTGCGATGTTGCTCTGGTTTTCTTCTGGTATGGTACCCTCAGGGCACATATTGTTTATTGCGGTTGCATTGTCACGAGCTCTCTTGAACAAGTTGATTTGTTCCTCCAATGACCTTCCCCGTCTCGCGAGATGTTTTCGATAGTTGCGGGGTCTTCGTGTTGATGCTCTGCATGGGATGGGTGGGTGGGTTTTGTTGCATCCTCTCGGCGACTCCACTTTGGGTCCTGGCTCGTCGAATCTCCCCCCGCCCGCGTCCGGGGCGTCTCGACTCTGGTTACTCCCACCCTGCAAGTTGATGCCGAGAGTTCCTGAAGTACCACCGCCGTGTTCTTGCGCCGGTGTGCCCTCCTGCCGACGTTCAGTCGTTGGCGTAGTAGCGACTGCCCTTTGGGCCGCTCCCTCCATCATCCCGCCAGTGACGTCTCGCTCGCCATGGATCTCGCGCTCTTGCCCTGTGTACGCTCCATCGTGTCTCGACTCCGGTGGAACGCCTCCAGCAGCTGCGACACTCCTCCTGGGTCTAGCCATCACTGAAATCGCCCGCCTCTCCCCACGGACGGCGCCAACCGTCGTTGGAAAATCCGCCGACGGTGAGAACCGGGGCCCCTCCCCGGTGATAGAGAGGACGCCGAGAAAGAAATGGTGAGAGAGCCGAGTGCTCAGTGAATAAACTAGAGTGAATAATGTGTATTATCAGAATGCTTGTCCCTTTCATTGATGAATTTAACAATTTATACAACTCTAGGGCTAGGGTTTACATGCATGGGAAGTACCCAAATTACCCTGACCCAAGGGGATATACCTAAATTGCCCCGACCTCTAGATCGTTGATCCTAAGATCTACGGCTAGGCTAGTTTTCTTACAATCCAATTTGCTTTAACTCCTAATATGCCCTCGGGGACATCTCTTGACAAGGTTGTTGATTTGATTAGCCCATGTCGGAAAATTTGTCATGAGGTCTTAGCCTTCCATGCCAAGACTTGTCGATTTCCCGGTTTCAGCAGGTCTTCATGAAGTCCTTGGCAAGACTCCTCTCCTTCGCCACCCTTCGGGATACGACCCAAGGATTATGTAAATGTTTTACCCTTCGCGTCCTCCTCCCGATTCTTCGCGAATATCTAAGTCTCTTGCTCCCATCCCAAGGGATCTTGAGGTTGTCTTAGGTTGTCTTAGGCACGCTTCCCTACTTACCCCTTCGGGTAAGGATCTTCATTAAGGGCCTTCGTGAACACCCACCTCTCCTAGAGATGGGGTGGCTGTCCCTACAACAATTCCATCACAAAATAGTTCATCACATACATACATAATTAAACACTGATCTCATTGATTCGATCACAAAATAGTTCATCACATACTACATAATTAAACTACATACATACATAATAACTAAACTATATACATAATTAAACTAAACATCAACTATATTCTACTCATCCTCCTCCGCCATCAGCGCCTCGATCGATTCGTCATCGTCGAGGCGGAGGACGAGGCGTGGGGAGGAGGAGCGCGCGCGTGGCATAGGATCCCCACCTCCATGTGCATCCGATCCCGAAGCTTGGCGGTGGCAACAATGGTGGCAGCAGCGAGCCCGTTCCTCCCAGTGCGAGGTTGATATGGTGGCGGCGATGAGAGCGGGCGCCGGCGGCGAAGTCCTCCTTGCCTCCTCCAGTTGGTGCGGGCGCCGCCGCGAGGTTCTTGGCGGAGGTGGCGGGCGGCGCGAGGTTGCGGCGGAGGATGTGGGTGGAGCGGCACGGCGGTTCTGCGGCGGAGGATGTGGGTGGGGCGGCACAGGCGGTGGAGGTGGATGGGCTCTTGGCTGGCGGGATGTTGCAATGGAGGATGGGGATTGCAAGTCGCCTGCAGGTCTTGGGCGAACTATGGCGGAGGAATGCGGTGCGGTGGTGGCGGTGGCGAGAGAGAGAGGGGATCGAAATGGTGCGGTCTTGTTCTCCATGTTGATGGAGGGGAAAATATAGGGAGGGAAGATAGAAGGCGGATCCATTAAACACATGGCAAATTCAATGCAATCAAATGTGATTAGACACAAAGCAAATTTCAATGCAGAATCGCAAAATCAATGCGAAATCAATAAAAACAAGTTATAATGAACCAAGAAAAACCAAGGAACGCAAAAGTTTAGGAACCAAGAAAACCAGAGATGAACCGGCGAGGTGGGAGCTAGGAAGAAGATGAGTGTGGGGCGGGCCACTAGCCGTGTAGGGGTTCAAATTAATACGGTTGGTTGCACCAACTGTCTTGATGCTAGAGCATCGATGCAGTTTGTGTAACCAACGATACTAACCATTCTCGGGAACTTAGTACCGGTTGGTTACACCAACTGTCTTGATGTTTAGAAACATCGATCTGAGTTGATTTAAGAAACCGTACAAAGCGCACCCGGCCAGCTAGCCCTCTTAGTACCGGTTGGCTACACCAACCGGCATGGATGTTAGAACATTAGTACGGGTCGTGTCTTCAGCCTGTCTTGATGTTCCCCTCGACCGATGAGACCGTTGAACCGGATGATGTAACTGACAGTCCCGGTTCATGTATAACCGGTACTGATGTGCCGGTATGAAAGGTCATTTCTGTAGTAGTGGTTGGGCGGTGAAGATGAAAATCTTCATGTGGGCACAAGGAGTTTGGGATGTGGTGGAAAGCACGGAGGTCGTTGATGAGCACAAGGACCAAATGGCTCTCGCTGCTATCATGCAAGGCTTGGCCGAGGCCATGATGATGGTCTTGGTAGAGAAGAAGACGTCCAAGGAGGTATTGGACACCCTGCAACAAATGCACGTCGATTCTGATCGCATGAAGGCAACTCGTGTACAGACCTTGCCGAGAGAATTCGAGGACATGTACATGAAGGAGACGGAGACGATCAATGACTTTGCCATGAAGCTAACCACCACTATCAATGAGATATGAGGACTCAGAGAAAAGATGGAAGGGCACACTGTTGTAAAGAAGCTTCTTCATGCCGTGCCCGATAAATTTCTTCCTTTTGTCTCCACCTTTGAGCAGCTTGCCGACATTGAGAAGATGAAGATGGCGGAAGTGGTTGGTCATCTCAAGGAATATGAAGAGTGCAACAGGGGTCGGTGGCGAGTTGAAGAAGGCGACAACCTCCTACTCACACAGGCTGAGTGGGAAGTGAGGTCTATGAAGAAGAAGTGCAATGGTTGTGGCAAGAAGAGTACATTTCACAAGTCGAAGGTACGCTGCTACAACTGTCAAGAGTACAGCCACTTTCCTATAGTGTCGTGCACCAAAGAAGGAGGAGGCGCATCTCGCTGATGCGGATGAGGAGCCGGCATTGCTTTGATGATCAACGAGGAAGTGAACAAATAAAGCAAACAAGATTAAGGGGGTGATTGTTGGAAATAAATCTTGTTGTTTAGGTATTAGATTATATTTATTTGTATTTGCATGTCATTTCAAGTGAAGGTGTTGGTGCAGTTCTAGTTAACTGCATGCGTGGCGTCATGGCGCGAGCGGATTGGCAGAAGCACAGGGAGTCTAGAGTGGGCAGATCGGCAGCCATTAATCAAGTGCACGTATGTACGTGTAAGTGGAACTAGTTAGCCATGCGTGTTGGTGATTAGTGGCCATGCATTGTGATTAGCTGAGTCTTGAGCATGTGCACGTTTGGAGCAAGAAGCACAGTGCATGCATGCATAGTTAGTTTGCTTTGCATTTGTGTGTGTGGTTGCATATATGCAGTAGCAACGTGCTTCTGGTCGTGGTGTGCGCGGCCGAGTCGTGTGGTAGATCGTGGTGTGAGTGGTTGGGCTGCTGCTCAACTTGTGTGCGTTCATGCGTGCTTATTTAAAGCGTTGTAATCAACTTGTTTAGTTAAGAAGAATAGAAAGAGAAAAGGTACTAGTTGTACGGTGCCGTAAAATACTCTGTGTGCTGTGTTCATCTTCTTCATTGCGTTTCATGTGAAAGTGGGAGTTGTGTCCACTGCGAATCGCTTGAGTTTTAGCTGGGCCAATGTTTATGTTAATATCCCATGCCGAATTACTTAATTATGTTAATTATGTTCTGTTAACTATTATGTATAGCTTAATATTATAATGTTTTCCGTGATGATTGATCAGTAGTATAAAAATGTTGGATCATTTGATCATTTCATCTGCTTTTGTTTCATGTTACTTTTTTCCTCCATTTTGAATTATCAGTGCTGGTTGGAAGCTACAACCAGTAGTGATGTATCACTGCCGGTTGGGTGCTAGAACCGACAGTGACATGAGGCTTACTAATGCTGGTTGTGGGCTACAGCCGACAGTGATATATCACTACCGGCTGATTGCTCGAACTGACGGTGGCAAATCTTGTTACAGCCGGTTCTTACAATCTCTGGGTTTTTCCTTGGCCGTGGGACTTAGAAACCAGTAGGGACTTAGAAACCAGTAGGGATAACTTATCATTGCCGTTTCTGAATGAACCCGCAATGAGAAGCCGGCATGGAAGGGGTGTTTTATAGTAGTGATCAAAGCCGACTACGGTGAGGCCGGCGCCCACAAGCGCCTGGGCCTGTTCGCCTTCACGGTCAACTTCTTCCTCACATCCACCATCGAGACGCTGCCGACGTTCATGTCGGAGCGGCCGACCCTAGCACAGCACGGGAGAGCACACAGAACACTAAATATTTTTTTTATAAATTCGTACATTTCTCAAATGAAATAGTTGTCTACATGAAAAAGATTTATCTTAAAATTCTCTACAACTTGCATGTAGAATATAAATTCATATTGTAACAGCCCAGCTGTTAAATTTCGTATAGCTATGCATATCATTAGCATGTTCATTTGTTTTTATGATGGTTTACAAAAATTTTGCATTCAACCACCATACTCTATGGTGGGGACATAAGGCTTTTAACTTTAAACCCTTTGGCCAAGCCACTAGAGTAGTGAGACCTAGCAAGACGGGCATGTTCATAAATGCCCGAGCTAGATGTAGCTTGCCCGAGCAAGGTAGAGTTCACCCGAGCTCTATCAAGCAAGGTAGTGACTATGCCGGACTTCACCGAGCTTAGTTGCTATCCATCCGAGCTAATTATCACTTGTCCGAGCTAGAAGATGTCCGGAGGAAGCTGCCCGAGCTATAGATGGTTGGACCGAGCAACAGAAGACCCGACCGGGCAAGGAGAAGCTCGAGTAAGCTCGTACCTATTCAAACAACCCAGCCACCACATCTGTTCTTTATTCCTTTTTGTCTTCCGCCAGTATCAGCCGGATCTTCCATCCATTGGCTGACTTGGGCGGTCTTTGGGCAAGATCGGCCGAATCTTCCATCTCTTGGTGACTTGGGCGGTCTTGCGCAGCACCTGCACCCTTAGCTTTTCTTACCTAGAATCTTACCCGCAGACTCTCTATTACAGGTGGGACCTGGACCCACTTGTCAATGGAAGAGTATACCTCTATTTAAACCTCTCTCCACCCACTTCAACCAGCCCTCACTCTCATTCTTCCTACGTCCAAGATCTGGACAGCAGCAAGAACAGCAAGCTGTTCTTCATCTCCACCTCCACCATTTTCAAATCTCCACCCAAACCACCAAGAATCCATATAGAGTGTTATATATCGTTGGAAAGCTGAAATCGTTGGCTATCCATTCCACTCCATGGTAAGCACATGCACAAAGGTTTGCTATGGATTTCCCTTCCTTTTCTCTTTGCTGTTCGGTTTTGGGACAGCAAAGGCTGATTTCGTTTTCTGCCCATCTATGCCCTCTTTCTTCAAATCCAGGCCATGGAATGAATAGGAATAACACCTATACTTCCTAGGCTTCACGTACATCCAACTCCCTTGTACGTTCACAAGGATCTGGGTGAGTTCTTGCTGCCTTTCTTCATCTACTTCACTATTCTGGACAGCAGTACGGTTCTTTGCAGTTTTCTCATCTTGCATGTCATTTTCCCTCACATGCAAGCTCGGAGATGGCCAAGAAGAGTTCATGCACGAGCTAAGAAACGTCTAGGAGCAGATCCACGCTTCTGGAGTTGAAGAAACCTCAAGGAACGAGCTGAAGAGTTGCTGAACCGAGTTCTGGACAGATTGCCGTCCACCACTTCGATCTCCTCATCTTTGTGCTCTCTATTGATAAGCGAGACCTTCCTTGCTAGGTGAGAACCCAATACTCCCTCTCACTTCTGTTTTTCACCATTTAGCTTTCATGGCTAAGCTGTTCTTTGGTGGAAACCGAAGCCTTAGAACCCCCAGATCTGAAAACAGCCTGTTTCAGCCTTTCTTTGAGCAGTAGCCTAGTAAGTAAGCTCTATAGAATGAACCGTAGCTCGGATGAAAAAGTATTCTACATGAAAATTGTGCGCCAGGAAATTTCCTACAACTTTCATGTTAATCCCGAGCTTAGCCGAGCTTATTAGGACCCCCAAAAGTGGCTCGTACTAAGCAATATACAAGCTAAGTGACTTTCCCGAGCTAGGGCTAGTTGAGCCCGACCTTGGCCATGTCCTAGCCAACCAAGCTATGCCATATCCGACCTTGGAAATCCACTCTTGACCAAGGCAACATCATTCCCGAGCTACCTAGGTCAATCCCGAGCTTAGTCATTACAGCCCCGAGCTAGTTTTGCACCCAAACTTCAAATGGCCATATCTTCCTCGTCCGAACTCGGATTTGGGTGATTCTTTTTGCAAAATTTGCATTAGCTCATGAACTTTATGAATCTCTAAAAATATTTGATGTTACTATTTGTTGGGTATTTTATTTGGATTTTATTTGATGTTCTTGCTACCGAACGTTAGGAGCCGACGTTCCGGAGGAGCCCGGACTTGATCCAGAAGTTCTCCCCGACTACGACCAGCAACAAGGCACTTATACTCCCCTCATTTGACTCACCATATTGATCCTCTATTTGCATGCATTGATTTAATTATATCGTATCACTTGTTGCATGCTAATTTCGAGTATGTTATCTGTTGGGTAGAAGGTAATTATGTCCTACCTAGTGATTAGTACCTTACTAGGCTTGACACCCTTATTCCTTTGTAGCCTAAGCATGTACTATTATTTATGTTGTGTCACGAATGCTTAGCAATGCTTAGAGTCAACGAGGTAAAGCGACCAGTGGAGTAGCCCATTGGTCGTGTGATTCAATTATTGATGTACTCAATGTTCGGTTTGGATTGATGAGTATTTGGATTACGTGTAAGAGCTAAGTTGGACTCGAACGGGTGATAGACGATGATGGGAGGACGGATCCGGACATGTAGCCCGTTTGGGTAATTAAGGACCTAACATCGGGTATCTTCCTCTCAAGTACTATACGCACGACCACACGTGTTTTATGGGGACACTTGGCTAACTTCTGTGCATGCTTGAGCCCTTGGATACCAGCGGGCAATATGTTTGTGGGTGGGGTGGCGGGCGGACCATCCGTGGGCGTCCTTGTGCTTGGGTGTGATGGGCCTTGGACAAAACCATCGCAGCGGTTAACTCCCTCCCGCACTCGTGGAGTGGGGACTGGATAAAGTTAACTCGGGTGACCCAATGGACTGGCATGTACATCTAGGAGGCTTCGACATGGCTTGCTGTGTCGTGTGGGTAAAGTCGTACACCTCTGCAGAGTGTTGAACTGTTCGAACAGCCGCATCCCGGGTTAAGGACGAATCTTGAGTTGGTTAAGCTACCATTTGTTAGCACTGGGTTACTGGTTCTGGTTATATGGTTTGGTTATGTGTTCATTTCCGAGCACTGGGTTGCTCGTGGTGTCACTGGTCGGATAGAGACCAAGGGACGGATAGAGTCCCGGGTATGTTGATATGGCCGGATAGAGGCTATGGACGGATGGAGTCCAATGGATTGATGATGGTGATGATATATATATTGATGAGATGATGATATTATTGCTAGTCATATTGATTTAAAATGTTTTATTCAAATGTCATTTACAATCTACTTATGTTTACGTCTTGCAAATGCACTTTATGCTGAAAATGTTATGCTAACCTTCCATTGGATACATTATTCATGAATGAGGATATACATTACCTCCTAGTGCTGAGTACCATCTGTACTCATACAAGTTGCTATTATCTCAGGTGAATATGACCCCACGCTTGAGTATTACCATCAAGCGGGTTGCGATGACGCTAGCGGGCAAGCGGAGTTCTAAACTTCCAGTCGGTTGCCCTTGGGTTATGCGGCATACCTTGCTGGCCCTTTTGGTTTTAGTATGATTAAGTCTTTCGCTATTTTGTTGTTGAACATCTTATGTTTCCGCTGCCATAAAACTCTGAATTATGTTAATCTTATTGTATGGACAGCAGTCCATACCCCATTGTAATATAAGTTTATGTCCCGTACCGTTTGTGTTGTGTTATCGATCTACATGAGGATATATGTGTGATGGTAGCTGATCTTGGGAGCCATCACGGAACGCATATCCGGTACCCAGTTTCACTTTTGTTTCAATAGAGTTGGCTCACATGAGTTGTTGCTACCCGGGTTGGGAGTTAACATACCCGGCTTGCTCTCGGGCAGCCCGTATGTTGGTACTTGACCATGGGGGCAGCAAGTGGGTGATTTCTCTGTTGAGCCGAGTGTGAAAAGGGGGTGCCGCAGGGTTTGGTATCAGAGCACATGTGACTGCAGGTTAGAACTTAGCATGGCTGCAAGCTAGCTAGAAGGTCTTGAGTCCAAATTATTTTAACTATCAAATATGTTTTGAAACATAAGCTTGCTGAATTTTCTCCTCATCTATCTTATGCTCATCCTTACCTTCATATTCATTTGGTTTTGTAAACTGGAACTTGTCCTAACTCCTCTTCTCCTTCTAAAATGATAGATGTCTCGCGGACGACTTGTTTTGGCCACTCGTGCCGAGGGAGTCGATGGATATCCTCCTCTTCTTCGAGATCTCCTTTGGAATGCCAATTACACTTATGCCCCGGAGTATGTTGTCTACACCAACACCCAAGGACCAGGCATGAAGAACTATATTGCAACGGTCAACATCACCGCAAGGATCGTGGCGAGAAGCCAACCATATCACTTTAAAGCAAGGGGAACTACAATCGCCATGGCTGTCCAAGAAGTTGCCCGTATTGCCCTGTCCTTTCTTCGTCATAAGCACCGGGAGTTGGCACGAGCGCCGTACACCTATTTTCCACAATTGGGCAATGACTCCCATAATAACTTCTTCGTTGAACCAGCAACGAACGGGGATCCGACCATCCATTCTTTGGCGGGCTTGGTTCGCACTATGGACCGAGCTCATCGATGCCTTCTTCACGAGCTTTGGACTACTCGTGCTTGCCTTGGCGCAGCACGTGAGCAACTTCACCACCTTGCTCGGATCGGACTTGTGTCTCGAGATGCCTTAGGATCCTATGGCATATCTCCTCGAGAGCCTGTTCCACCTTGTTTTCAGCTTCCTCGTGTTGATGGAGTGGAGCCACCAGGGGCTTCTGTTTGCAACCATGAGAGCCTTTCTACTCTCTTGGGTCCTCCTCAGCGTCTCACCGATCCTCGAGACCCTGAAGACACCGGTTCACCAGGATATCACCTACTCAGTATATTCCCCGATGGCTTTGATAGAGATCTAGGCTATGTTAGAAATGATTAGTGAAGTAAAACCTTGGTCGGAGAGTGTTCTCTCCATTATGAACCTATGTATTTGTATTTGAACTTGGCTTTTCGTTCCAAGCGGCTACCACTAGCCTACGGGCTTTGTATTTGTGTAACCGTGTTGGGAAACTACCAATTTGTCTTAATGGATCTTGTTTGCCCTATGGGTCTTTGGTTCTTATCATGCTCAATTTTATGAGCACTTTGCTCGCTGCATGCATGTAGGATCAGCGTTGTTTGTTTGCTGTCCTATTCTATTCCATCCTACCTTATCGGCTATCCATCATCCGAGTTGCTAACTTTTGTTCTGGTTTGGCAATAGGATGACAGGAGCCAACACTCGATCTCGCTCGCAGCATGGAGGTGCTTCTTCATCCCAGAACCCTCCACCTGCTGGCTCTCAAGCTGGGGATAGCACCCATGCCAATCCCGAGCATCCTCAACAACAACCGGAGGAGAACTTGCCGCCACCACCTCCAACCATGGCTCAAGTTCTTGCCCTTATCGAGCAAAATCGTCAAGATCAGACCCTCATTCTGCAGCAAATTGCTCGCAACACTTGCTCCCGCCAGGGCAATGCTCAAGGTGCTTTGGAGGAAGCAGATCGCGCGGTTGGAGGGCTTGCTGAATTTCTTCGCACCCAACCGCCAACCTTCTCCCGCTCGAGGATCCACTCGACGTGGATGGTAACCTTGCGTACCATCGAAGCAAGCTCACTGTTGCTCGCTGCCCCGAAGACGAGAAAGTTCTCTTCGCATCTCACCAACTGGAAGGAGCGGCTTGTGCGTGGTGGGACAGCTTCGTCACCATGCAGCCCGCCGGGCATATTATCACTTGGGAAGAGTTCTGTACGGGCTTTCGCGGAGCTCATGTCCCCACTGGTATCAAGGCCATCAAGAGGCGAGAATTTCTAGCACTGAAGCAAGGCCGGAAGTCGGTCATGGAGTACCTTCACGAGTTCAACTATTTGGCTCGTTATGCCCCCGATGACGTCTCCAATGACGAACGCAAGAGAGATCAGCTCATGAATGGTCTCTCTGATGAGCTGCAGCTTGAGCTCGCTGCAAATGACTTTCGGGACTTCCAACACATGGTCAACAAGATTATAATCGTGGAGGAGAAGTGGAACAAGCTAGATGAATCACGCAAGCGCAAGAGGGCAACACAGTTTTCAAACAAGAGGCTCGCCAAAGGCAGCGTGCATGGCAGCCCCGACCTCAGCTTCAAGCTCCACCTCCCCAAAGGCCTCAAGCCCCTGTACCCCGACCAACTCAGCAGAGGTTTCCACCTACCTCAGGTGGGAATCAACCTGGAGGCAATGTTCAGGCTCGCCCAGACACCACTTGTTTCACCTGTGGGCAGCCCGGGCACTTTGCAAACCGATGCCCAAAAAGGAATCAAGGAACAGCCAACACAAGGCCACCTGTCGTGTCCGGACGTGCAGCACCACCTCAGAATCCAGCTCGGAAGCTTCCACAAGTGCAGCAAAGAAGGCCGATCAACCGTGTCAAGGCGGAGAAGCCCAAGATGCACCGGACGTGGTTTTGGGTGCGCTTTCTATCAACTTGTGCCCGCCATCGCTTTTATTTGACTCGAGCATCTCATTCCTTCATCAAGGAGGAATTTGCTGTATCACATGGTTTTTCTATTCAAACCTTGCATTCCTCCCTTCGCATTCATGCCCCGGGGTCGACATTTAGAGCTGACCGAGTTTGCCGGGAAGCAAAAATTGATATCAATGGGGTAGAATTCTTGGCCGACCTTATCTTGATCGATATGGGGGACATCGATGTCATACTAGGCATGGATTGGCTATCCAAGAATCAAGGGCAGATCGATTGTGCCCGAAAATCTATCTCTCTTACCAACACCACCGACGAACAAGTCGAGTTTCCATCTAGGTCCAAATCCACTCATCTCTTTGCCTTGAGAGGTGATGTTTCCCCTGGGGTTAGTAATGTACCCGTGGTATGTGACTACCCGGATGTCTTTCCCGAAGAGCTGCCTGGAATGCCACCTGACCGGGAAGTAGAATTTGTCATCGAATTGCTGCCCGGAACCGCCCCAATATCAAAACGGCCATATAGGATGCCTCCCAACGAGCTAGCAGAACTGAAGAAGCAACTTATGGAGCTGCAAGAGAAAGGCTTCATCCGCCCGAGCTCCTCACCATGGGGATGCCCGGTGCTGTTTGTGAAGAAGAAGGATGATAGTTTAAGGATGTGTGTGGATTATCGCCCGCTAAATGAAGTCACGGTCAAGAACAAGTATCCATTGCCCCGGATTGATGATCTATTTGACCAAATGACCGGATCCCGTGTATTCTCCAAGATAGACCTGAGATTGGGCTATCATCAAATCAAAATCAGATCAGAAGATATCCCTAAGACGGCGTTCTCTACTCGCTATGGCTTGTACGAGTATACCGTCATGTCTTTCGGCTTGACAAATGCACCGGCGTACTTCATGAACCTCATGAATTCCATCTTTATGGAGTTTCTTGACAAGTTTGTCGTCATCTTCATCGACGATATTCTTATCTATTCAAGGACCGAAGAAGAGCATGAAGAGCATCTTCGGCTTGTATTGGACAAACTCCGAGAGCACCGACTTTATGCCAAATTCAGTAAGTGTGAGTTTTGGTTAAAGGAGGTTGCCTTCCTTGGTAATATCATATCCCAAGGTGGTGTGGCTGTAGACCCGAGCAAAGTACAAGATGTACTAAATTGGAGACAGCCCACTACAGTCACCGAAATCCGAAGTTTCCTTGGTCTTGCCGGCTACTATCGACGATTTATTAAGAATTTCTCCAGGATTGCCCGACCATTGACCCAACTCTTGAAAAAGGATAAGAAGTTTGAATGGTCACAAGAATGTGAAGGAAGCTTCCAAACCTTGAAAGACCAATTGACCACCGCTCCTGTCCTAGTCCTACCGGACATTCACAAGAGCTTTGACATCTACTGCGATGCATCTCACCTCGGCCTTGGTTGTGTCCTTATGCAAGAAGGCAAGGTCGTGGCTTACGCATCCAGGCAATTAAGGCCCCATGAGGTGAATTATCCCACCCATGACCTCGAGCTCGCAGCAGTAGTGCATGCTCTTAAGATATGGCGACATTTCCTTATCGGAAAACGCTGCGAGGTCTATACCGATCATAAGAGTCTCAAGTACATCTTCACACAGTCAGATCTGAATGGTAGACAAAGAAGATGGCTCGAGTTGATCAAGGACTATGATATAGGTCTCCATTACCATCCGGGCAAAGCCAATGTGGTGGCCGATGCGTTAAGCCGGAAATCACAATGCAATTGCATCTCGGTTAAGTTGGAATCGAATGCTTTGTGCACTGAATTTCAGAAGCTCGGTTTGGAAATGGTACCACAAGGATTTGTTACTGCTATGGAGGTAAAGCCTGACCTTATCAATCAAATCAAGGATGCCCAAAAGAATGATAAAGGTGTGACCTATATCCGAGCTAAAATGAAGGAAGGCAAAGCTAATTGTTCCTCCGAGGATGCCCAAGGAGTCCTATGGTTTGGAGAACGCCTAGTGGTGCCTAACAACAAGCAGCTAAAGGCATCCATCCTCAGTGAAGCTCACAACTCTCTCTTCTCGATTCACCCCGGAGGTACCAAGATGTACCAAGATCTGAAGCAAAGGCTTTGGTGGACTCGCATGAAGCAGGAGATTGCCCGATATGTTGCTGAATGCGACATATGTCAACGGGTAAAAGCTGACCATCTCCGGACAGGAGGAACTCTTCAACCTTTACCCGTGCCCGAGTGGAAATGGGATGAAGTTGGAATGGACTTTATCACTGGTCTACCCACTACCCAAAAGAGCTTTAATTCCATTTGGGTCATAGTAGATCGACTAACCAAATCTGCTCATTTCCTTCCTGTCAAAACCATTTACCGTGTTAAGGACTTGGCTGAACTTTATCTTTCTCGTATAGTTTGTCTTCACGGTGTTCCCAAAAGGATCATTTCAGATCGAGGCCCCCAATTTACTTCACATTTCTGGAAGTGCCTTCACCGTGCAATAGGAACCAAACTATCCTTTAGCACGGCTTATCATCCTCAAACCAGTGGCCAAACTGAAAGAGTTAATCAAATACTTGAAGATATGTTACGAGCATGTGTCCTTTCTTATGGCAAAAATTGGGACAAGTGCTTACCCTTTGCTGAATTCTCCTACAACAATAGTTATCAATCTAGCCTTCAAATGTCTCCATTCGAAGCTCTCTATGGAAGAAAATGTAGGACTCCTCTCAACTGGTCTGAATCCGGAGAAAGACCATTCTATGGCCCGGACGTAGTTACTGAAGCCAAAGAGCAAGTTAAGCTGATCCAAGAACGATTGCGGGCAGCGCAATCTCGCCAGAAGAGTTACACTGATCGTCGCCGACGTGAGCTTACCTTTGAAGTCAACGATCACGTCTATCTTAAGGTTACCCCTTTGAAGGGTACCCATCGTTTCCAAGTCAAAGGAAAGCTAGCACCTCGCTACATTGGACCTTTCCTAGTTACAACTAAGCGAGGAGCAGTGGCTTATGAGCTTGATCTTCCACCTTCCCTCTCCGATGTGCACAATGTCTTTCATGTCTCTCAACTCAAGAAGTGTCTCCGAGTTCCAACCGAAGCCACCGAGTTGAAAAATCTTGATCTTCAATCTGATCTCTCCTATCGATAACATCCCATTCGCGTTCTTGAAGAAAGGGAGCGGACAACAAGAAACAAGACGATCAAATTCTACAAGGTGCAATGGAGCAACCACACCGAAGATGAAGCAACATGGGAACGTGAAGATTATCTCCGACCAACTTATCCATACCTCTTCACCGAATTTAAGGGGGGAGGTCTGTAACAGCCCAGCTGTTAAATTTCGTATAGCTATGCATATCATTAGCACGTTCATTTGTTTTTATGATGGTTTACAAAAATTATGCATTTAACCACCATACTTTATGGTGGGGACATAAGGCTTTTAACTTTAAACCCTTTGGCCAAGCCACTAGAGTGGTGAGACCTAGCCCGACGGGCATGTTCCTTAAATGCCCGAGCTAGATGTAGCTTGCCCGAGCAAGGTAGAGTTCACCCGAGCTGTATCAAGCAAGGTAGTGACTATGCCGGACTTCACCGAGCTTAGTTGCTATCCATCCGAGCTAATTATCACTTGTCCGAGCTAGAAGATGTCCGGAGGAAGCTGCCCGAGCTATAGATGGTTGGACCGAGCAACAGAAGACCCGACCGGGCAAGGAGAAGCTCGAGTAAGCTCGTACCTATTCAAACAACCCAGCCACCACATCTGTTCTTTATTCCTTTTTCTCTTCCGGCAGTATCAGCCGAATCTTCCATCCATTGGCTGACTTGGACGGTGCTGGACAGCATCAGCCGAATCTTCCATCTACTGGCTGACTTGGGCGGTGCTGCAAGCAACCAGACCCTTAGCTTTTCTTACCTGGAATCTTACCTGCAGACTCTCTATTACAGGTGGGACCTGGACCCACTTGTCAATGGAAGAGTATACCTCTATTTAAACCTCTCTCCACCCACTTCAACCAGCCCTCACTCTCATTCTTCCTACGTCCAAGATCTGGACAGCAGCAAGAACAGCAAGCTGTTCTTCATCTCCACCTCCACCATTTTCAAATCTCCACCCAAACCACCAAGAATCCATATAGAGTGTTATATATCGTTGGAAAGCTGAAATCGTTGGTTATCCATTCCACTCCATGGTAAGCACATGCACAAAGGTTTGCTATGGATTTCTCTTCCTTTTCTCTTTGCTGTTCGGTTTTGGGACAGCAAAGGCTGATTTCGTTTTCTGCCCATCTATGCCCTCTTTCGTCAAATCCAGGCCATGGAATGAACAGGAATAACACCTATACTTCCTAGGCTTCAAGTACATCCAACTCCCTCGTACGTTCACAAGGATCTGGGTGAGTTCTTGCTGCCTTTCTTCATCTACTTCACTGTTCTGGACAGCAGTGCGGTTCTTTGCGCTTTTCTCATCTTGCATGTCATTTTCCTCACATGCAAGCTCGGAGATGGCCAAGAAGAGTTCATGCACGAGCTAAGGAACGTCTAGGAGCAGATCCACGCTTCTGGAGTTGAAGAAACCTCAAGGAACGAGCTGAAGAGTTGCTGAACCGAGTTCTGGACAGATTGCCGTCCACCACTTCGATCTCCTCATCTTTGGGCTCTCTATTGATAAGCGAGGCCTTCCTTGCTAGGTGAGAACCCAATACTCCCTCTCACTTCTGTTTTTCACCATTTAGCTTTCATGGCTAAGCTGTTCTTTGGTGGAAACCGAAGCCTTAGAACCCCCAGATCTGAAAACAGCCTGTTTCAGCCTTTCTTTGAGCAGTAGCCTAGTAGGTAAGCTCTATAGAATGAACCGTAGCTCGGATGAAAAAGTGTTCTACATCAAAATTGTGCGCCAGGAAATTTCCTACAACTTTCATGTTAAGCCCGAGCTTAGCCGAGCTTATTAGGACCCCCAAAAGTGGCTCGTACTGAGCAATATACAAGCTAAGTGACTTTCCCGAGCTAGAGCTAGTTGAGCCCGACCTTGGCCATGTCCCAGCCGACCAAACTATGCCATATCCGACCTTGGAAATCCACTCTTGACCAAGGCAACATCATTCCCGAGCTACCTAGGTCAATCCCGAGCTTAGTCATTACAGCCCCGAGCTAGTTTTGCACCCAAACTTCAAATGGCCATATCTTCCTCATCCGAACTCGGATTTGGGTAATTCTTTTTGCAAAATTTGCATTAGCTCATGAACTTTATGAATCTCTAAAAATATTTCATGTTACTATTTATTGGGTATTTTATTTAGATTTTATTTGATGTTCTTGCAACCGAACGTTAGGAGCCGACGTTCCGGAGGAGCCCGGACTTGATCCAGAAGTTCTCCTCGACTACGACCAGCAACAAGGCACTTATACTCCCCTCATTTGACTCACCATATTGATCCTCTATTTGCATGCATTGATTTAATTATATCGTATCACTTGTTGCATGCTAATTTCGAGTATGTTATCTGTTGGGTAGAAGGTAGTTATGTCCTACCTAGTGATTAGTACCTTACTAGGCTTGACACCCTTATTCCTTTGTAGCCTAAGCATGTACTATTATTTATGTTGTGTCACGAATGCTTAGCAATGCTTAGAGTCAACGAGGTAAAGCGACCAGTGGAGTAGCCCATTGGTCGTGTGATTCAATTATTGATGTACTCAATGTTCGGTTTGGATTGATGAGTATTTGGATTACGTGTGAGAGCTAAGTTGGACTCGAACGGGTGATAGAGGATGATGGGAGGACGGATCCCGGACATGTAGCCCCGTTTGGGTAATTAAGGACCGAACATCGGGTACCTTCCTCTCAAGTACTATACGTACGACCACACGTGTTTTATGGGGACACTTGGCTAACTTCCTGTGCATGCTTGAGCCCTTGGGTACCAGCGGGGCAATATGTTTGTGGGTGGGGTGGCAGGGCGGACCATCCGTGGGGCGTCCTTGTGCTTGGGTGTGATGGGCCTTGGACAAAACCATCAAGAACAGTTAACTCCCTCCCGCACTCGTGGAGTGGGGATGGATAAAGATAACTCGGGTTACCCAATGGACCGGCATGTACATCTAGGAGGCTTCGCATGGCTTGCGTGTCGTGTGGGTAAAGTCGCACACCTCTGCAGAGTGTTGAACTGTTCGAACAACCGCGCCCCGGAGTTAAGGACGAATCTTGAGTTGGTTAAGCGCCATTTGTTAGCACTGGGTTACTGGGTTCTGGTTATATGGTTTGGTTATGTGTTCATTTCCGAGCACTGGGTTGCTCGTGGTGTCACTGGCTCGGATAGAGACCAAGGGACGGATAGAGTCCCGGGTATGTTGATATGGCCGGATAGAGGCTATGGACGGATGGAGTCCAATGGATTGATGATGGTGATGATATATATATTGATGAGATGATGATATTATTGCTAGTCACATTGATTTAAAATGTTTTATTCAAATGTCATTTACAATCTACTTATGTTTACGTCTTGCAAATGCACTTTATGCTGAAAATGTCATGCTAACCTTCCATTGGATACATTATTCATGAATGAGGATATACATTATCTCCTAGTGCTGAGTACCATCTGTACTCATACAAGTTGCTATTATTTCAGGTGAATATGACCCCACGCTTGAGTATTACCATCAAGCGGGTTGCGATGACGCTAGCGGGCAAGCGGAGTTCTAAACTTCCAGTCGGTTGCCCTTGGTTTATGAGGCATACCTTGCTGGCCCTTTTGGTTTTAGTATGATTAAGTCTTTCGCTATTTTGTTGTTGAACATCTTATGTTTCCGCTGCCATAAAACTCTGAATTATGTTAAACTTATTGTATGGACAGCAGTCCATACCCCATTGTAATATAAGTTTATGTCCCGTACCGTTTGTGTTGTGTTATCGATCCACATGAGGATATGTGTGTGATGGTAGCTGATCTTGGGAGCCATCACGGAACGCATATCCGGTACCCAGTTTCACTTTTGTTTCAATAGAGTTGGCTCACATGAGTTGTTGCTACCCGGGTTGGGAGTTAACATACCCGGCTTGCTCTCGGGCAGCCTGTATGTTGGTACTTGACCATGGGGACAGCAAGTGGGTGATTTTTCTGTTGAGCCGAGTGTGAAAAGGGGGTGCCGCACATATGATCAGAGGAATACCCTAAAAATGCATAATACCGAGAGAGGTGGCGTTGGTCCGAAACTACATAGCGCATTAAATATTTTTTTTATAAATTCATGCATTGCTCAAATAAAAACGTTGTCTACATGAAAAAGATGCATCTCGAAATTCTCTACTACTTTCATGTAGAATTTAAATTCATATGAGTACAGGAAGACCCTGAAAAATGTAAATTACCGATTTGAACTTTACTTCAGGCCGTGCTGGCACTACCAGCGAATCAGCTATTACAACCGGTTCGAAACAGGTTTTAGAACCGGTTGTAGGCAACCGCGACTGATGCTCGTGGTAGCAAACCGCTCCTAGTGGTGTCTATAAAGGTAAAGAATATTGGGGTATGTGGGATTTGAACCCAGGACCTCACTCCTCCTCGTGACCCACGCCTCACTCAGCTAGCCAACCCATCCACGCGTGCTCTCTGATGAGATAAGACAAGCTTTCCTTTTAACAATTTAAAAATAGGTTTCTAGCAAAGCGGTTAGAATATCTTAACCCTTTCTAAAACCCTCTAAAAGCGGTTCGTGTCTTAACCCCTTCTATTGCTTGGGCTTTAGAAGGGTTCGTGTCCCCAACCGCTACTAGAGGTGCAGGGGGCTTTAGAAAGGGTTTGTGATACGAACTCTTTCTGTTGCTTGGGCTTTAGAAGGGGTTCGTATTACGAACCGCTTCTAGAGGGGATTTTCTGGCTTGAACTATTGAACAGCTTGTGTTGTAACTATTAGAAGCGGTGCGCATTGAACCGCTCTTGTGATGTACCGCTTGCGATGCCCTATTTTCTAGTAGTGTGGGTAGCCCATCGTGCCATTTTTTAGTCCCAGCCTGGCATGCCATTTGGGCCATGCTAGCCCAACCCATTTTTTCGTGCCGGATCGTGCTTCGGGCAAATAAAATGGGGTCGTGCTCATGCTGGCCTACTGTAGCCTGGCCCAATTCGCAGGTCTACTGACGGCGAACTCCTTCGTTCTGTTCGTGAGCTTGTTTGCACCGGACTACATCACGGGGATATCGCTGGTGTCCGTGTCGCTGGTCAGATTCTTCCTCTTCTGTGGTGTACTGGGTGTTCATGCACTACGTTTCTCCCTACAAGTACGCGCTCGACGCGCTGCTCGTGAACGAATACTCGTGCGCCACGACCCGGTGCTCTGGGTTTGCTGGCGCCGGAGGGGAGTGCTTAGAGACGGGGCATGTCATGCTGGCGGCAAGACGGCTCACGGCGGAGGAGCGGTAGACTGGACTGCACACTACTGCAGATAAGAGTTTCACAAACGGCCCATTACAAGCGGTTCACTTCGGCCCGCTTATAGTTTAAGAACCGCAAGCGGATCAAAACCAACGGGCTGGAGGGCGAGATGAGGGGCGCACTGCAAGCGGTCCGTAATAAGAACCGCTTGCGAATCCCGTACTGTGCAAGCGGTTCCTATTACGAACCGCTTGCAATATTCTACAAGCGGTTCGTAATAGGAACCGCCTACAGAATAAGGGATTCACAAGCGGGTCTTATTACGAACCGCTTGCAATGAGCTCCCCTCCCTCTCTGCACATTTAAACTCTATCTTCCTCAGCGAGCTCGCACACAGGACAAAGCTGCTGTTAATAGTGGGCCGAGCTCTGTTCATAGGGGAGGTGCTGCCAAATTTTTAATTGAAAATTTGTGGTCCAAATTAACTGTTTGAAAGGTTAGTAACATGTTATACACATCCTTCTCCTGTAGATATTGATGTTTTCTATGCATTGGATGTTGAGAAATTTTGTTTTATACATGGAAAGGTGTTTATTTTGCTACATCCACTTTAGAACTTTTGAGACTCTTAGATCCAAATTTATTGTTTAAAAGGTGACTAGCATCTTGTACATATTCTTCTCTTCTATATATTGATTTTTTTTATGCATTGTATGATGAGAAATCTTGTTTCATAAAGTGCTATGGTAGCTTAAAATGTTTGAAATGCAAAAAATTGGTTGGTAGATCTATACATATTAAATGAAAGAAAGTAAATATTTCGTGGTAGGTAATAGAAAGTAATTATAACTAATAGACGTAGTTAGCATTACATGAAAATTGTAATAGATGTTTATATTTTTTTGTTGTTATATATGAATCGATAATGGATGTACAATGCGGATCGTCGGTCAAGAGAGTTCAGGGATGGCGTGAAGGCTTTTCTCGATGCAGCCAATGCATTATTGCCTCTAGGAAGCTTCATACCTTGTCCATGCGTAGACTGTAAGAACGAGAAGGAGCACTCCCAAGGATGGTTGGTTATGAACCATTTGGTCATGAGAGGTTTTATGCCAAACTATATCTGTTGGACAAACCATGGCAAAGTAGAGGAGATTCTAGAGGAAAACGATGAAGAATACGAAGAAGACGAAGAAGAGGTTGACGAAGTGAACACTCAATTTGGGTCCATGGAAGATGCACTTGGCGAGTTTGGTGACGATGAGCTAGACCAGATGCTCCGTGACGGAGAGGGAGAGTTCACGGAGGAAAGACAGTACAGGAAGTATCAGCGCATGGTAGAGGACCACAAAATTCCTTTGTACCCAGATTGTGGGCAGGGCCTAAAAAAGCTCCGTACTACACTGGAACTCATGAAATGGAAGGTCACAAATGGTGTATCGGACAAGGGATTCGATGAGTTGTTAGCACTCGTGAAGAAGTTGCTTCCTAAGGTAAACACTCTACCGAATCTACTTACGAATCGGCGAGTGCTCGCCCATTAGGATTGCAAGTACAGAAGATATACGCATGCCCTAATGATTGTATCCTCAGACGCAATGAGTATGCCGATCTGGAGGTTTGTCCAGTGTGCGAGAAATCATGGTATAAGGTGCAGCGTGATGACCTGTGAAGTGGATGGGAAGCGACGAAGAAGAGAACTCCACCAAAGTGTTGTGGTATGTTCTCGTGATCCCTGTGTTGAAGCGTATGTTTGCTAACTAATGTCATGCAAAGATGATGCGTTGGTACAAAGAAGAGCGTAAGGAAGATGGGTTGCTTAGACACCCCGCAGATGGTTCTCAAGGAGAAAAGTCGATCGGACTTACCCGACTTTGCAAAAGAGGTCGAAACATAAGGTTTGGGCTTAGCACGGATGGGATGAATCCTTTCGCCGGTTGAGCAAAGATCCATAGCACCTAGCCTCGTGATGTTGTGCATCTATAACATTCCTCCATGGCTCGCATGAAGCGAAAGTACATCATGATGCCATCAAGGATCGAAGGACCCAAGCAACCTGAAACGACATCGATGTTCACCTACAACCATTGGTTGAGGACCTTGCGGTTGTGGGAGGATGGTGTACGGGTTTGGGATGAGTACGAAGAGAGTATTTCAGCTGCGGCAATGTTGTTTGTAACAATCAACGATTGGCCTGCTCTCGATAATCTGTCCGACAAACCGTCAAAGGGTTTAAAGCCTCGCACCCTGCTTGGATGAAACGGATCGCACGCATCGAAAAACTCTCGAAAGTGTGTACATGGGCCATCACGTGTTTTAGGAAGTAGTCATGCATTGCGGTGGAAAGACAGAAAATTCAACGGACAACCGTAAACCCGTGGCAAGCCTCAAAGATCGTAATGGCCGAATTAGTTTTTGCTATGGTACAAGATCTAAAAGTAGTATTTGGAAAGGGTTCTCAAAGCATGCATGTACCGAACGAGGATGGTCAGCACCAATGTGGAAGAAGAAGTCAATATTTTGGGACTGCCAGATTGGGAAGTCTTTGGAGGTTCACACTCATCGACTTCATGCACATCATTAAGAATGTGTGCCTAAACTCATTAGAATACATAGATATGTATGGCAAATCAAAAGATACCCTCCAAGCGAGGAAGGATCTTGAAGAAATGAAGTTGAGGAATGACCTACATCCAAAAAATAAAGAAGGGACAGAACAACTGTACCTACATCCTGCGAGCTACATTTTAAGCAATGAAGAGAAAAAAAAGCATGATAGAGTGCCTAAACAGTGTGAAGGTCCTTCCGGATACTCCTCGAATGTAAGGAGACTCAGTAAACACGAAGAGAACAAACTCCAAGGCTTGAAATCTCATGACTGTCTTTGTGATGATGGCACAGTTGCTCCCAATGGCTATCGAGGTATATTGCGGAGTGGGTTCGGGTACAATCACAAAGTCAGGTTCATTTTTCAACGCCATATCACGTAGGTCATCGATTCAAATAAACTAAATAAGTTGTAGGATGATGTGGTTCAAAGCTTGGTTAGTCTCGAGATGATCTTTCCTCCTGCATTCTTTGATATCATGGTTCATCTCACTGCTCACCTTGTGAAGGAGATAAGTATTCTCGACCAGATATCCGCACAACATGTTCCCTTTGAGAGGTACATGAGTATCCTCAAGAAGTATGTCCGAACCGCTTCGCGTCCGAAGGCTGCATTGCCGAGGGCTACGTGATGAGGAGGTGATCGAGTTTTGTGTTGATTACATTAGTGATCTTGATCCTATCGGCGTCCCCATATCACGCCACGAGGGAGGTCATGGGGAAAGGCACACTAGGAAGGAAAGCAGTTGTATGCAATGATCTTAATGCATTTAAGCAAGCACATTTCACCATTCTAAAGCGATCAACTATCATCGGCCCCTATATCCTTCAACATAAGAGGTCCCTACAGCGCAGCTTCCCAGAAAAGACAGATGGCTGGATAGATTTGAAGCAAATGGAAACTTTTTGGAGTAGGCTACAAACCTACATCCTTCAGAAGGGGTCAAACGATGAAGTACTGCAGCCGTTGGCCCATGGACCATCACAAGAAATCATGACATTCAGGGGTACGAGATCAACGGTTACACATTCTACACCAGATTCCGGATAACAAGAGCACCAATCGTAATAAATGGTGTCCGTGATAGACGCCTTAGACAACAACGGCAGGGTGGACACATATTATGGTTTCATAGAAGAAATATGGTAGCTCGACTATGGACCTTTGTTGAAGGTCCCTCTATTTAAGTGCTAATGGGTGAAGCTGACTCCAAGCGGCGTGAAGGTCGACAAATACGGCATGACAACCGTGGATCTCAAACAAGTCGGCTATAGGCGCGAACCGTTTGTTCTAGCTCAAGTCGGCACCGTATTCTATGTGATGGACATGAACTCAAGCAAATCAAAGAAGCAAAAGGACAAGACGCAGATCAAACCGAAGCGATACGTGGTTCTCCAAGGCAAACGAAGGATTGTTGGAGTTGAATACGTCACCGACGAGGAAGAGTTTGGCCAGTTCGACGAGCTACCTCCTTTTGCGCTTGATGTCGACATAACCGCCCTGAATGACAGAGACGCCGATGATCCTTACATACGCCGCGATCATAACGGCGAACGGTTGTAAAGGCTAATATTGCCCCTACTTAACGTGTACAACTTCGTTAAAAATACGATATTGGACTTGTGTTATTTCTTTAATGTTATTTATAGATAAAACAAATTTACAAAAGAGAAGAAAGAGATAAAACAAATTTATAAAAGAAAAGAAGGAGATAGAACAAATTTATAAAAGAGAAAAAGAGAGAAAACAAATTTATACAAATAAGAAAGAGATAAAACAAATTTATAAAAGAGAAGAAGGAGATAAAACAAATTTACAAAAGAAAAGAAATAGATCAAACAAATTTACAAAAGAGAAGAAATAGATAAATCAAATTTATAAAAAAAAAGAAATTGATAAAACAGATTAATTTATAAAAGAAAACAAATTGATAAAAGAAAAGAAAGAGATAAAACAAATTTGTAAAAGAAAAGAAAGAGATAAAACAAATTTATAAAAGAAAAGAAAGAGATAAAACAAATTTATAAAAAAAAAGAGATTAAAAAATTTATAAAAAAAAAGAAATAGAAAAACAAAAAAAATTTGGGCAAGGGGGCGCAAGGGGGGTTCGAACCCGCGAGCACGTGGGTGAGCCCACGCCTAAACGCCGCGCTCTAGCCAAGGGGGAGGAATGTTACATCTCAACAAAGACCGGGCACGGTTTCCTTTTCAATGTGATTGACTCTGCAAGCGGTTCCTAATTGAAACCGCTTGTAGAAGGATCTCATTCCCGCTGCGGCTTCCCGCTTCGAGGGCCTCTACAAGCGGTTCTTAATTGAAACCGCTTGTACAGAGGCACACTGCAAGCGGTTCCTAATAGGGACCGCTTGTAAAAGGGGGTTCCCGCCGCCCACCTGGAATGGCCCTTTCCAAGCGGTTGGTAGTACGAATCACCTACAGAGACTGACCTCCGCAAGCGGTTCGTACTACGAACCGCTTGTAATGATACTTCTACAAGCGGTTCCTAATACGAACCGCATGCGGAGGCCCTTTTACCTTATATTGTACCTTGCACACCCAAATTTTTTCTAAGTCCCAGAACCCATGCTACTGCCGACTTCATGCTGCCAGCAAACTAAGCACCGCCGTCCTCGTCGCCTCGACAGCGCACGGCCTCCTCGTCTCCTCCGAAAATTGCCATTGCCGCTGCCACACCGGAGGGCCTAGGTTCCGCTCTCCCATGCTCCCTCCTCCTCTGCTTGTTGCTACCCACCGGATGTTCGATGAAATGTCCCAACGGGACAGAGAGGAAGGCACAGGTGGCCGGCTCGGAATTCTGGCGAGGGCAAGCGGCGTGGCTGGGCAATCTGAGGTGGCGGCTCTGGGAAGAGCCAGCATGCTCGGTGCAAGGCAAGGCAAGCGAGCTAGGGCGGCCATGCCAACACTGGGAAGCTAGGCGCCATGCTCTCGGTGGCGAGACAGAGTTTATAAGTTGTGATGCTAAATACAAGTGTGATGCTAAATACAAGCTTGTTTAGGAATTCATTTGATTATCTCTTTTGAATTTTAGGATTTGTTTTCTATTTATTTTAAATATTTTAGAAACACCTAAGTGTTCTAGGCTAAATACACCCAATTTGTAGTGTCTTTCAACAAAGCCACGGATTGTCGTGGTGTCTCAAAGATAACCACCATATTTGTATTATCTTATAGCCAATTTCTTCTTAATTATATCGAAAAATCATTTATTTGTCTCACCAGGGATTTGAGTATTAGCTACGATGGGGGAGAGTGCCTTAGAGGCATCCAACCCACTCGGCTTCAAACCTAGATTCCCTCTTCTCTCCTCAGCGAATTGAGCTCATGGCCTCTCCTAAAAAGATGGCAATATACGATTTGACACTCTAAAGAATATAATCCATTATTTGTCACTCTAAAGTATTATAGTTCCTTATTATGCTATTTGGGTCCATTAAACTCAATTAACATATTTCTACCTAATTTTTTCAAAAAAATACGTTTTGCCTATTGCTAGATGTACTCATATATGCTATCTTTTGGTTTGGTGCACTATCACTTAATGAAATGTACTCATGCTATCTTTTGGTTTGGTGCTGAGATAGATTGTTAAAGTAATTGTTTTTATTCTATAGATCGCAAAATTAGGGTTTTGGGTCCATGACGACACCAAGACGTGGTGACCCGGATTTCGATGACTAGGAGAACTTCATGTTTGAGACCATCGCATTGTCTACACTCATAAGTGGGCATGTCGATGCGACCGGTAACGCTCCAGCCGGTTAGGCTGTCGATGCGACCGGTAACGCTCCAAACGGGCGGTTGCCGATGAGGTCGCTAACCCTGCTACCGGTGAGGACAATGAGAATACCGTGGACGACTCCGAGGTATATATCAAGTAGGCATGTTCATTAATATAAGTTAATTCACACATAACATGCGTTCTCATTTATATCCTATATGTTTTTGTATCAAGGCCGGTACATCGACCACTGCAAAGTTCCTTCAGCGAGGACCTAACAAGAAGCTGAAGTCCAAACATGTGATCACCGAAGTCGACAATGACGGTAGTCTAATAGCCCCGGTCTCGGCACTTGCACCGTTCAACAACGCAATAGGATACTGCGTTAGGGATCATGTGCCAATCAGCATCAAGACATGGCCCAAAGTTCCTGCAGCTACCAAGGATCTCATATGGAACGATATCAAGGCAAATTTCAGATTTCCAGATGGTGTCAAAGCGAAGGTGAAGGCATGGGCTTCCAAGAAGATGGCAACTTCATTTCAACAGTGGAAATTGAAGCTCACCCACGATTACATCGACAAGGGAATAAGGCCAGACTTCAATAAGTTTGCTAAGCTTGCGGATCATTGGGAAGAATTCGATAACTTCAAGTCAGTCTCAAGAAGGCAAAGCCGCAAGGCGTAAGAATAGGAGAATGCGCTCAAGAAGAAATACCACCACTATCTCGGGAGCGCTGGCTACGTTAGGGCTGCACCAAAATGGGACAAGCGAGAAGAGGAGCTGAAAGCCAAGAATATTGTGCCCGAATACGATGGTTGGGATGACCGCATGCGCAATTACATCTTGGCTCATGGGGGCCAACTCAAGGATGATGGCAGCGTGGTGGTGGAAGCGGACTTGCAAGAAGTTCGTCAGAGGATTGATGAAGGCATCGAAAATATCCGGTCGGGCTCCTTAGTGACGGACAGGGAGAATGACCAACTCACATATGCCCTCCAAAACAAGGAGCACCCGGGACGGACAAGAGGTTTTAGGAAGAAGCCGTGGAGGCTCGGCTTTGCGAGCGATGCACAGAGGAGCCGGGAGAGAAACAAGAGAAGAGAAGCTTCCAGAGTGGCTCGATTAGAGGCACAGCTCAAAGCCCATGAGAAAAACGTCGATCAGAAGGTTACGCGCAAGATTGCCAAAGCAGTGAGCCAGGCACTTCAGGGGGCAGCAGTACTTCCGGTCAATGTTCAGGGGCAGCCGAACGCCGTGATAAGTCCATCCACGCGACGGAGTAGCTGCGCGTCGGCCGTGGCCCCCCAAGATGATCTGCTAGCTCGTCATCCAGTGGACAGCAGCACGGTTCGCCGCCCCTGCGAGCTACACGTCGAGATGAGAAATCTCTCCTTTAAGGTGGCTTATGGCATGGCGTATCCGGTGGAGGCGGGCGGGGTTCCATTGCATTGATATACCACCGGTTACTCTAAGGTCACGGTGGATGAGGTGGTCGAAGGCTTCGGGATCTAACGCTAGACAATCCTACGGCGATGACGTGACCAAATTTGGACAGCCCTCGACGGCTCATTCATTCTCTGGCGGAAAAAGTACATTATATTTCCAGATGTCGTGGAGGCGAAATCACCGGTAGGAGAGGCCTCGGAGTTGGAGCATGCCGCAGACCAAGCTTGTCTCCACAACGAGAATGCACGCCTTTCCTCGGCGCCGCCGCCGCCACCTACTGACTCCATAGAAAAGCCTGTCTCCGCCCACCGCCAAGAAGCAAGAAGAACCTCCAAGGGCAACCACATCTCCAAAGATCTCCCCGAGAAAGAAGCTCATTGTCCGGCGTCAGATCCGGCGGCGGCATCTCCTACCACGACGCCGGGATCCAAATGAGGGAGAAAGGGAAAGGAGCCGTTAAGCTTGCATATGACATGACTCCCGAGGAGTGGAGGCAACAAAGAAGGCTGATATGGCTAGGCAATTCGTGCCAAAGAAACCAGAGCCGAAGCTAAAAATTGATCCAACATATCTCCGACAGTTAGTTGGCGGTACGGCGCCACCTCTAGTGCTGACCAACTACGAAAGGACAATAGTGAAGAGCAAGACAAATGCTACTAGAAGTCTGGAGGGCGCCAACAAAAAAATAACAATGCAGAGATGAGGACAGCAGACTGCCGATCCGAGAGATGGTGCGGAAATTCATGAAAAGGCAGGCTCGATATCGAAGGAGCAGCTCACGGGAATGATGGATAATCATCCAATGGCACCGATCGATGGAAGTATCAATCGGGCCAACCGCCGGTGGACCTAATCGAGATAGATGCTCGCTTACCAAGAGGCGACAGATGCATATCTGGTACATGAAACGAGCCATGAAAGGAACGACTATGTTTCCTTAGTTTTGAAAGACGAGCACTTCCACCAAGGGACAAAGATGTAAATATGGCTGAATTCAAGACTTGTACAATATATACCACAAAGACACCGCCAACGTGTCTTTCATGAGTCTTGGTGCTGTAAGTATCTCGAGCTCCTAAGTTTACACCGTTATTTACTCCCGCACCATAAATTTGGACTCCAACTAACTACGTTATATATCCCTCACGTAGATTGGAGATGCAACGGCTTGCTAAAGACGGCATGTCGCATAAGTACGGCTTCATGGATCCATCGGTTATCAACGAGAAAGTGTATTCATACCCCCTCAAAGAAAGAATTTCGAGGAATACATTCTCAATGCAATGCTAGAACAACATGACAAGCTGTACATATTCCTGCCCTTCAACTACGAGTACGTGTTCTCACAATCCTTTTCTTCCTCTATATACTTCTTAAGACAATGATATGTAGTATATATGACCAGCTATTCATATATGTTGCAATATGTGTCAATAGCTTTCACTGGATCCTTCTCATCATCGAGCTTGGCAATTGAATTATTAGAGTACAAGACTCAAGAAGGAAGCCTAAGGCAGGATACCAATGGATCATTAACATCCTAAACGCGGCGTACACGGAGTTCAAGAAGAAGCAAAAGGGAAAATTCAAGAAAAAATTCGATGTCCGGCTAAGCGATTGGGTACGTACTACAAAGACCGTATATTATTATTATATGTGCGTCTTATCAATTTGTCATCTGAATATTTAATTTGTTTATTCTTATGAAATCCTCGCCCCAATGAAGGTTAGTCGCTGCATCATTGAAACAACTTGTGTGGCTACTATGTATTCCACTACATGCAAAATTTTCTCCACGGCGATGTTCCCACTAATATTTTCAAGAGGTTCGTGTGTGCTCTCGAACCGCTTAGCTAGCTAGAATAACATACGCTTTAATTACAAGCATATATATGTTCCGATATTTAATTATTTACTTATCGCTTTATTAATTGCCACCCAATACCGATAGCCACGTTGCGAGATCGCCGCCTCACCGGTGCTCAGACTTCAAGAACAACTCATCGGTTTCGTTGTCGACGAGATCGTAAACCCTCAAGGCGCTGCTCCACATGAGGGTTAACGGTTCTCCTTCCTTTAACACCGCTAATCGGGCGGCGATATCCACCACCACGCCAAGCAAGGCCGAGAAGAGTGACGCGGCGAAGAAATTAACTCGATAGACAATTTTCAATCATTCAAACTGCTTGTAAACGTCGCGTGCGTGCACTCGTTATCACATGTAACATGTATATATATACTTGTGGATTTTTAACAATGTTAATATACTTGTGAATGTTTGTTCAGCTTGTGATCATGTCAACATGTGTACGCATATATATATATTAAATTGCGACAAAAAGCCTCTTCTAGTATTTAGTTTTATTATTTCAAACGATATCGACAAACACCCTATAAACCATTTTGAAATGGATTCGGTATCTCCTGTGGAGATTGCTTCTCTACAAGCGGTTCGGAATTGGAACCGCTTGCAGAGAAATTCCTCCGCAAGTGGTTCCAATTACGAACCGCTTGCAGAGATATCCAAGGTGGCAGCCCACTCGCGCGCCCGGAGAGCTACGCAGCCGGTTTGTTAGGCCTGTACAAGCGGTTGAGGGAACCGCGTGTGATACCAGCCAGGTATCACACGCGGTTTCGTACAAGCGGTTCAAAAACAGCTTGTACAGGCCCTTACGAACCGCTTGTGATGTTCCGTTCTGTAGTAGTGGCAAGTGTTATTCGGCTTCTTCCTCCTTTACCGGGTACTCTACTTGGTGGTGCTCAGCCGAAGAGCGTCCAGGGCCAGGAGGCACTACTACAAATCTGGCCATCGGTACCGGTTCAAAATGGCCATCAATACCGGTTTTTGAACCGATACAGGCTATCTGGGACTGATGCACAATGGCATCAGTACCGGTTGGAGACCACACGTGGCTCTAGGCCGTGAGTTCTCTTAGGCCCCTATCAGTACCGGTTGGTATCTCCATCCAGTACTGATGAGCTACGATCAGTACCGGTTGGTGCCTCTAACTGGTACTGATACTCCCTCTACAGCAGGCAAGCCTTAATATTTAATATATAATATATATGCATGTGAGGTAATATATATGTGTCTGTGTGTGTTAAGTCTAATATTATATATATATATATATCTATATCTATGTGTTAAGTCACAATTAATTAAAGCACATATAATCAATCATGCACAATTAATTGATAATTAAATCCCAAAACTTTTATTAACAACTTTAATTACAACTAATATGTATCACAATTAATCAATCATGCCTATATATAAGTACATATATACAGTTCACATGACATTCACTACAACTTTAATTACAGAATGTTCATCGGGATCTTTTATGTGCATCGCTCTTGGTAGCCATCGATGTCGACCCCGATAGTTCACCGGTCTTTATCGAAGGGCCCCACCTATTTGACGCTGGATCGTGAAACTCACCTGTTAGATTTACGACCTCATCATAAATCCAGCCGACGATTTGTTCTTGGATTGCTCTCACTCGCACCAGCTAGAAATCCGACAAACCTTGCAAGCGGCTAGCACCTCCGGTCTAGATGTGAATAAACTGGCACACATAGTAGCCACATAAATTGTTGCCCAACTACTGACACAAGATATGTGGTGAAAAAAGCTAAAAGTGTGAAATGGATGCATGGAAATGAAGTTAACTAACTAAAAAGCTACCATGATGGCCGTACTCGAGAGGCAAGTGTAATATCGAATTCCTCATTGAATTCGCCCACGATTTCAGTATGGAACCGTGCGAATGCTCTACACACGTGATTATGAATTGAACATGATTAGAATTTGTTTCAAATAGAGTAGAACTAGCACAATAAAGAAAGGAACAAGAATACCGGTTGAGCTTTTCGATCAAGTTTTGGTACTTTTCAACTGGTTTCCTCAGCGAGTCCATAACTGTGATCATGCTACGATCTAGCTCGATAATGAGAAGAATCCAGCGAAAGCTGTACATATATATGTCAACATAGGTAACTAATTAGTTCTAACATCGTGTTATGAAAAAGGATTAGAACGAGGTGGTACGAAAACACGTACTCTAAGCTGTAGGGTAGAAGTATCCTTGACTAATATCTTTGACCCATTATCCCCTTGTATATGTTAGTCTCTGTATCGACAGGGAAGCCTGTAACAGTCGTCTCATTGATAACTAAAGGGTCAAGGAAGCCTCTGTCGAAATACCCTCCCTTCTGCATCTTTGTATCTCCATTCTACATAAGAAGAAATTAGTTAGGCTTGCAAGTTAGTACAGTGCAAGGGCCCGCACGGTGGATTTTTCTAATTAAATAAGACACTTACATAGTCCAGCAACTCAACATAGCCACGTCGAGGGCATCTGTCTGGTATAGGTCATACATTACTTACCATTCGATATAAAATTCATTATCGCCATGAAAAAAATCTTGTTCCTTGTACTTGACGGTGAATGATGCTAGGCCATGCTGGAACGCATCCAGGTACCATTCATGGAATTGGCGCATCCTAGTTGGCAGCTGGACAAGCTTCTCACGCCTGACCAATGATACGCCTGAGTGTAAATGGCCATCTGACTTGTGCAGCTTCAATCTTCATGTCACCTAATATTTGACCTGGGTCAAGACCAGTTTCTTCGATGAATTTTAGCATCTCCTTGGCCTTCTGCTCAGCTTATGACATCATCTCCGGTGACGTCTACTTCTTGTACCTTTCCGTGACCAATGTGTGCTCGTAGTTAGAGACACGAGGTTTTTCCTTTTTATCCTTCAAACTTTTTATTGTCCTCGAGCCTTTTAGAAATCCTTCCGTACCAAGCTGAACCTTCTTCTCTAGTGACTTGGGTTTAAAAAATTTAGTGACCTCGGCTCTGCTATCTTGTCAGTCTCCTCCTCCGTCATATCGTACGCCCGCTTTGGAATTTCAGCCAGCTTCTTGAGTTGGGTGGACCCCGTCTTCTTGCGAGCTGATGGCCGAGCTGGCTAGCTTGTCTTGGGCGATGATATTGGAGTTAGTGTTTCGCGTGCGAGGGTTGCTGCAGGAGACGGGCTTCTTCTAGGGGGCATCTTCTTTGGTGATGATGGAGGTGATGGAGATGACGATGGACCGCTTTTGTGTGCTAGAGGTGATGAAGGTGTTGGAGAGGACACGTCCATGTTATCTCTAAAAATGTACTTCTTGCGCCATAGGATGAAATTGTGTACTACATCTCGTCACTTCGTAGTCCCGTCACCTCTGGGAATGTTGAGGTCAAGGTCATCGCACCCTAGGCATACCTCCTCCACCGAGACCTTGGAGTAGCCCGGCGGTATTTGTTGGCCATGGATGAGACATGGCCCGGCTCCATTGGGTGAGCCATGCCATGAGCTGCCTTGAAGGAGATGTTCTTCGCTTAGACATGAAGCTCACAAGGTGTCCGCTACGTGATGTCGTCTACGGGCCAGTGGCCCAAGTTCGCTTCGGGCAGCCCACCGGAAGCGCAGCTGCTCCGCTGCCTTGAGGGGCTAATGATGTCTGGATTACTAGGAGGTTCCTAGCCTGCATCCAACCGTTGGCTCAAGGCCAACTGCACCTGTCTTTGAAGATCTTCTTTCATGCTCTGTTGTGTTTGATTCAGGCGTTCTTCAAGCATTAGGAGCTGTTGTGCCTGTTGGGACTTGCTTCTCACCTGACTCCTATAGGTCTCGACGTCCTTAGCGAAAATAATCTTCCACGAAACGACGCCAACGCCTCGTGTACGTCCAGGGTGCTCCGGGTTTTGTAAGGCCCTTGTTAGCTTGTCGTTCTCCCTGTTTGGCACGAAGGTGCCTTGGAAAGAGTCCTCGGTCGACTTTACAAGTCTTCTGGCCACATCTGTCAGCACCTTCCCGAACACTGTGTTTCCATCATCGTCAACGCCGCTGCCATGAGCATAGAACCAGCTCTTCGCTCTGTTTGGCCATTCCATTGTCGCGAGTGCAACACCCTTCGCCAGCAGTTCCTGTTCCCTCTTCTCCCATTTGGGCATCGCTTGGCGGTAACCAGCAGGGCCGACGCGGTGGAGGTATTGCTTCTTCTGTGCATTCTGCCTGTTCTTTTCGGTCAAACTTTGACCTTCTTTCGAATTCTTGTAGTTCACGAACGCATCCCAGTGATCCTACAACTTTGGGTATTTGTTGAAGTTGGCCATTTGGTTCTTATTGATATAGTCCGTGTTCAACTTCTTTTTAAATGTCTGGAATGCGATGGCCATCTTCTTCAATGCGTAACTCTTCACCTTCTCTTTGATCCCTTGGGGAAGGTGAATGTCTCCTTCATATCGGTCCAGATCATGTTCTTCGTATCTTTAGGGACTTTCTCCCATTTTGCAACGCTAATTGGCACGTGGTCCTTGACGTGGACGCCGCATGCCAAATTGAATGGCCCAAGCGCCCCCGGGGTGCAAGAGGTTGGCCGTTATTGTCGACTTCGGTGATAACATGTCTTGCCTTCGACTTCTTGCTTGGACCACGCTGACGTTATTGCCTACTCGATTGATCGATCTGAAAATATGGTACAATCATGAATGGGTTAGAATGTTGGCTTAACATTCGTACTAATTACCATGGCGGCCTCAGCCGACTCTGCGGTCTCATTGGTCTCGGCGGGCCTTGCGGCCTCGAACGCCTCAGCGGTCTCGGTGGCCTTGGGTTGATCCACAAGGTGGGTTCACGATCCCCCGCCTCATAAATATCAGCTCCCGCAATCAAACTTCTCATGAACTCGTCTCCATCAAATCCTTCACCTGCCATTGTTGTTTCTTAGGCTAGAAGAAGTCACTAAAAATTAACAAAAAAAGATCAATAAAAGTATCCTTACACATTTCACATATACTTATACATTTCGCATATACTTATACATAAACGGTGGGGAAAACGGGGTAGAGAAGGACAGGCGGTGACGGTGAGGTGGGCGATGGGGAAGAGGGGGTAGAGGAGGATGGGCGGCAACGACGAGGAGGGCGGTAGGAAAGAGGGGGTAGAGGAGGACAGGCGACAGCGATGAGGACGGTGGGGTAGAGGAAGATGTTCGTAATACTATCAACAAGTATACTTACAGATTCCACATATACTTTTACATTTCAAAATTCATATACATTATATTTCACATATACTTATACATTTCAAAATTCATATACATTACATTTCACATGATACATATTCAGCTCAGAATTCAAATTTGCTATAAAATTGGCATATACATATACATCTCAGAATTCAAATTTGCCATAAAATTGGCATATACATATACAACTAAGAATTCAAATTTGCTATAAAATTGGCATATACATATACATCTCAGAATTCAAATTTGCTATAAAATTGGCATATACATATACATCTCGGAATTCAAAATCTTGAAGTCACAAAAATTATGTTTCTCATGCCAAAACCACAACCCTTAAATCAAATAAACATAACATCAACCTCGGCAACAAAAAAAAAAGTTAGTCAATAACTATTATTACCAAAACATAAATCAACAATATCAATTCTACCAACGTATATGCAATGCAATCTCATACCCGTCCTATGGTGCACCAGTGTGTCATGTCTTGATTAATTAATTCAATCACACTAAATTAAAAGTTTTATCATATAAATAAATTTTTAATTATTTATAACACCTATAACGGACCGAAAGCCCACTCTGATACCAACTGTAACATCCCAACCTCTCGAAGGCTCGGAATTCTACTAACACCCTGAAAACTATAAAATTTTGACAGCACTTCTCCTAAAATCTGGACATCCACTTATCAGGTAGAAGCACATATACACATATATCACAATAATAATTAACCCTCCAAGCCCCCATGGCTACCCCTTGACTTCACCTCAGCGGAGGCCCCATCACAACCACCACTTACCTTGCTTACCTTTAGAGTCGATGGAGTCCCATATGACTTTTAGCCAAATCACTTAACAAGAACATAATAAAAACAGAACTCAATAAGTCCTTTATCCTAATCTATTATCAAACCAAGTCAAAGTTACACAACTACTTAGATTAAAATGGATAAATCTAACTAAGGAATAGTTTTCTAGTGTTCTAGTGCCAAAGTAGAGAACTACTCCCACCCCATGCATGTCGCCATCAACACTGAACCCGCACCAACACCTAAAAGAAAGTGGTGAATTTCAATACAATGCCCTCACAAATAACACAATATATGACCCATGTCACACCTACACGCATCCCTTGACTCTCGCCACTCAAATCACCTTTGTACAGCTAACAAAACATAGGTAATCATCAGTTTCTATTTTCTGGACAGCACTACTAAAATAGCTATATCTCCCATGCTGGTTCATATTTAAATTAGACCATATTGATCATTCCTTCAATACATATCATTAACTTTTTCGCATGCTCATGCCATGGGTGAATTTCATAATTTCTACATGCACATCACATCACATAGCGTATACCGGTATAGCTGAGTGGTCACCCGTCGATGGCCACCTAAATAGCAAACATCCACATTTACCCATTCCGACAAACTAGTAAACATAGGCATCAAGCAAAATTAAGCCTTAGGCTTATTATCCTTAATCATTTGTTTCTAAATATCTCTAAGCCATATAGATTAACTCCTCAATTGTCTAGTCCTTCTCAATTGTCTAGTCCTTTATCATTTGAATTACCCACTAGTTAAGCCAAATTTAACATTAACATGTTTAAATTCCGCTGCAACCTAAAAACAGAACAGCAGCGCTCCGGAAGCCATATCTCCTAAACCGCTTGTCCAAATTACGCGTTCTAGGACTCTATGGAAAGCTAAGAATATAATCTACATTTTTTATAACATAAGCAAATTCCAGTTTTCGACATAAACACCTCGAAGTTAGGGAACAAGTTACTGCACAGGTAATTCTAGCGTCTAGTTTTCAATTTCAGCTCTAGGGTTTTGCAAAATTCCTCCAAATTTCATCCTAAACAGCACTTAAAGTGTTAATCACAGAAAAATACATCACAATTTCATACCCAAGCCCTGGCTCCCCTTCTTCTCTTCTTCTTCCTTTCCTTCTTCTCCTTTCCTCTTTCCTTCTTGTGGCCGGCTGCTGTCCCATTCTCCTCTCCTCCTTCCTGACCAGCACCGGCCTCCTCTTTCTTCTCTAAACAACACTCATTACCTCCCATTCCTCCCCTTGAACACCATATCTAGAGAAAGGGAAACACAAGGGGAAGAGAGGGGCTAACCTCAAGGGCAGCGCCAAGGGGCGAGCAACGGCAATACCGAGCACGAGGCGGTCTTTGGGCAAGTAGAGGCGTCTTTGGGACGAGCAAGGCAGCGCTGGATGGCGGTGCGCGTGGGCGGGGTCATCGAAGCTGATGAGGATGGCGGCGCGCGTGGGCGGGGTCATCGGAGGCAAGGAGGACGGCGGCGCGCGCGGGGTCTTCGACATCGGGGGTTGGAGGCGGCAGTGGCAGTGGCGACAACGAGAGAGAGAGGTTGAACTGAGGGTATCCGAAGCCTCACCTATATTTATACGATGGGGCAACAGTACCAGGTCATAACACCAACCGGTACTAATGCCCCCTCAGCCCAGCCGTCAAATGGGACATCAGTACCGGTTGGTATAACCAACTGGTACCCATGCCCTCTCAGCCCAGCCTGGCAAAATGAGACATCAATACTGGTTGGTGTAATCCACCAGGCCTGACTCCTCAATTAGTCCCGATTGATTACACCAACCGGGACAGATTCCCCCAAAATAAAAGAAGGCAACGGCGTGAGCGGGGCTCGAACCCGTGACCGCACGGGGAGCCCGCGCTCAAGCGCATGCTGCTAGCCAGGGGAGAGGAGAGAGTTTTGTTCAACCTTACTAGGCGCGAATCTCTTTTGTACCCTTCCTAGGAGAAAGGGATGTGGTCACTGACATCTAGTCTCATCTCTGGTGGGTTCTACATGTCAGTGGTAGTAATTTGCCAAAAATTACTTGAAAATTATAGAAAATTACTAGGAGCCCATACAAAATTAAATAAAAATATCATAAATTTCATAAAAATATGAAAAATTGACATATATATATATATATATATATGAATTAGAGCCTTGAAATTTCTCATTAATTTTTCAAATTTTATGATAAATTTTACCTTTTATATAAATTCAATTTTTGCTTCTTTGCTTAATAAAAATAATAAATCATACTTATTCCACACTAAAATGATTTTTAAAAATAAAATAAGGTTATTAGTCATTATAAATTCCTTTTATAGTTTCCACAATTCAAAGAATAATATTAAAAATTCATAAATTCTTCACAATATTATTTTCCAACCATCTAATTATAAATTTTCACCTTTTTATATAAACTCAATTATTGCTTCTTTACTTAATAAAAAATAATAAATCATACTTATTCCACACTAAAAAATAAAAAATTATGAAAATGCTGCTGTCATACGAAAATAACCATATTCATAATTCATACACGGGTTTATACAACACGGTTGGACTTATTTTATAACATACTTTGTTTTTACAAGTGATCCTTCATTATGATCATGTCGTACGTAGGGAGATTCCTCTATATCATTCAGAGCACTAATGTCTACGTCCACCATAAAAGCAAGTAGCTCGTCAAACTGATTGTACTTTCTTCATCTGTGACGCCCTCAACTCTGACAAACCTTCTTTTATCTAGAAGAACCATGTGGCGTCTTGACTGATCGCAACTGCTAGTCTTCTGCTTCTGCTTTTTATCTTCGGTAGGCTTGTCCTTCTGCATCTTGCTTTTAGTAGGCTTGTCCTTCTGCTTTTTTTAGTTTGCTGTTCATGTCCATCACATAGAATACCTGTGTCACATCATTAGCGAGCACGAACAGTTTGTCCTTATAGGCCACTTGCTTGAGGTCCACGATTGTCATATAGTACTCGTCGATCACAATGGCTGTCAGTTTGACCCATTGGCACCGAAACAGAGGGACTTTTGAAGGTCCATACTCAAGCTCCCGGATCTCCTCTATGTATCCATAGCAGGTGTCCATCTTTCCATTTTTGACTAAGGAATCTATACGGACGCCGCTGTTTTGGTTGGTGCTCTTGCTATCCTGGGTAGTCGTGTAAAATGTGTACCCATTTATCTCATACCCATGGAATGATACGATTGTCGTCGATGGTCCCCAAGCCAAGAGTTTCAACTGTTCATTGTCTGTTCGATTGCCCATCAGTTGATTTTGGAACCAACCACCGAAACGATCCATTTGCTCTAGTGCGATCCACTTTTCTGACTTCTCTGGGTATTGGTCGCGTATAATCATCTCATGATCATGGATATACTGAGCCACTACAGTTGCTTGTTTCAAGACTATGAAATGTGATTGTTTAAATGAAAGTAGATCGTCGCTAAAGAATTCTTTTCTCCCTAGAGTCCCTTTTCCCGCAGCCTCCCCTCATGGCGTGATATAGGGACGCCAATCGGATTCAGATCATCAATGTAATCAACACAAAACTCAATCACCTCCTCTGTGCCAACACCTTGTGCAATGCAGACTTCTGGACGAGACCGGTTACGAACATACTTCTTTAGGATACCCATGTACCTCTCGAAAGGGAACATACTATGCAGCAACACGGGACCAAGAATTTCTATCTCTTTGACAATGTGGACCATGAGATGGACCTAATATCAAAAAAGGATGGAGGGAATATCATCTCAAGGCTGACCAGAGTATCGACCACGTCATCCTGCAGCTTAGATACGTTATTTAGCTTGATGAACTTTTGCGACACCGCGTTGAAGAACGAGCACAACTTTATGATTGTTCCTCTTACCCAATCCGGCAAAATACCTCTCACCGCCACTGGGAGCAACTGTGTCATCAACATGTAACAATCATGGGATTTCAGGTGTACGATTTTATTCTCTTTCGTATTTATGAGTCTCCTTATGTTCGAGGGTATTTAGATGGGACCTTCACACTATTCAAGAACTTAATCATTTTTTTCTCTTCCTTGCTCAGATTATAGCTCACAGGGTGGAGGTAATGTTGTCCTTTCGCTCTCTTTTCTGGATATAGGTCATTCCTGAGTCCCAGTAGATGCAGGTCCTTTCGTGCTTGAAGTGTATCTTTTGATTTGTCGTACATATCTTGAAAGCCTAGCAGGTTCACGTAGACATTCTTCGTGATATGCATGAAGTCAAGTGAGTAGGGGACCTCTAAATCTTTCCAGTAAGGTAAGTCCCAAAATATTGACTTCTTTTTCCAAATGGGCTTCGTATGTCCTTGTTCAGTCGGGACAGATTTGCTACCAGGACCCTTTCTAAATGCTACTTTCAGATCCTTTACCAGAGAAAATACAAGTGTCCCACTTCGATGCAGGGGCTTCTTACGTTTCTCTTCTATCCCATCGAAATTCTCACCCTTCCTTCGTAACGGGTGCTTCATATGGAGGAACCTACGGTGGCCCATGTACACGACCTTTCGAGATTTTTCATGTACTTACTGTCCATATCCTCTAAGCACTTGATGCAGGCTTCATATCCTTTGATAGATAGGCCCGACAGGTTACCATGTGTAGGCCAGTCGTTGATGGTTGCGAATAGGAATGCACATAGAGTGAAGTGCTCTCTTTTGTACTCATTCCATACACGTACACAATCGTTCCACAGCGTTAGCAAATCTTCAACCAATGGTTTGAGGTACACGCCGATGTCGTTTCTAGGTTGCTTCGGCCCTTGGATAAGCAACGACATCATAATGTACTTCTGCTTTATACACAGCCAAGGAGGGAGGTTGTAGATACATAGAATCACGGACCAAGTGCTGTGACTGCTGCTCATCTCACCGAACGGTTTCATCCCATCCGTACTCAACCCAAACCTTATGTTCCTCGCATCCTCAGGAAAGTCCGGGTATTTTCTATCGACTTTCCTCCACTGGGAGCCGTCAGCGGGGTGCCTTAGCCTTGTGTCGTCCTTATGAACTTCTTTGTGCCAGCGCATCATCTGGGCATGCGCTTTGCTCGCAAATAAACGCTTTAACAAGGAGATTATAGGGAAATACCACACTACCTTAGGGGGGTCTCTTCTTCTTACGTTGCCCCTCTTTCTCACCTAGGTCATCACGCTTGGTCTTATACCGCGAAGTTTTGTACACCGGACAAACTTCCAAATCCTTGTACTCTTTGCGATAAAGGATACAATCGTTACGGCATGCATGTATCTTCTGTACCTCCAACCCCAAAGGGCAGACAACTTGCTTGGCGTCATTCATAGTTTCAGGTAGCGTGTTACCCTCTGTAAGCAAGTTCTTTATGAGGCATAGCAACTCATCAAATCCCTTCTCAGACAATTCATTAGTCGCCTTCCATTGCATCAATTCTAGTGTGGTATGCAATTTTTTGTGGCCCTATCGGCGGTTTGGGTACAATAGTGTTCCGTGGTCCTTCCACAGACGCTGGAACTTTTTGTAATGTCTTTCATTAGTATATTCTCCCTTTCCATCAAGTAGCATCTGCTCTAGGTCATCATTGCCAAACTCCCCCAATGTATCTTCGAAACAACCGTGTTGGCCAGTATCTGGGATATTGTTGTCCCCCTCTTCTTCTTCTTCACCATCTTCCCATTTAGTCTCTTATTCACCGTGCTTGCTCCAACAGGTATAGTTTGGCATGAAACCTCTTGAGAGCAAATGAAAGTGAAGGTGGCTGGATTTTGGCCACTCCTTCTCATTCTTGTAGTCTATACATGGACAACATATGTAGCCTTACTTCGCGTATGCATCGGCCACACGAAGAAAAGCTTGCAAACCCTGCAAGAACTCTGGGAAGCGTCGATCCATGTACATCCATCGTCGGTCCATCTACATTATGTTACATCAAGGCAGCTATTAGCTCATTTTCCAATAATGAATTTTTGAACATTTCCCAAAATTCAAATTGAACCAACATTAAATTTATTTAAAAATTTTAGGTAGATAAATTTAATTTTTGGTGAAATTTCATTAAAAAGTTAATATTTTTAATATGTCAATACTTCATTACATATTTTTGAAAGGACTATTCTTTATATATCTAATGTCTGAAAATTCCTTAATAATTTTTCAATTTTCATGATAAAATTTCATCTTGTTATATAAATTCAATTATTTCTTCTTTGCTTAATAAAATAATAAATCATATATATTCCACATTAAAATAATTTTCAAAAAATAAAATAAGTTTATTAGTCATTTATAATGATTATTTGCTCTAGTATTCAGACTTATCAAGTTTTTGCAGCCTATTAATAGAATTGGTCGATCAAAATCTACTTTCAAAATACTAACCGATCGATGGAAACAAAACCTAAATTTGAGCTAGATCTACACCTAAAATGAAAGAATTGGTAGATCAAAGTCTACATTCAAAATTCTTCATTGATCGATGGAACCAAAACCTAAGTTTAAGCTAGATCCGCACCTTCAATGCAAGTTACATCTAATCCAAGCAAATTTCAAACTGACACAACAAGTTATTGCAACCTACATGAAAAGATCGAGTTAGATCTCTACATTCATAATCTTTCATCGATCATGAGAAAAGATCAATTTTTCTTCACATTTCAAGTAAAGAAGAAGCTCCATTTTACACCAATTTAGTAAGGAACGATGTTACTAACTTTGGTTAACTTGGCTTGGAGTAAAATGATCAAAATTTTAAAATTTGGCAGCGCCTCCCCCTTCCTTGAAGTTCTTGGCTGGCGCTGCACTGTTCTTGATCGGGCAGAGTGTGGGGAGGAGGGGAGGATGAGGAGGTTCAAATAAGGCTACTTAGTACCAGTTGAAGAGACCAAGCGGTACTGATGCTCTAACATCAGTACCGGTTGGTTATACTAACCAGTACTAAGCAGCCCTCGAGCCAGCTAGCCTGCTTAGTACCGGTTGGTGTAACCAACCGGTACTGATGCTACCATCAGTACCGGTTGGTCTCTTCAACCGCATCGATATACCCCTGCATCAATGAGATCGTTGAACTGGGGTGATATAACTGCTACCCGGTTCATACATACACTATTAGAAAACAGGGCATCACAAGCGGTATATCACAAGCGGTTCAATGCGCACCTCTTCTAATAGTTGCAGCACAAGCGGTTCAATAGCTCAAGTCAAAAAACCCCCTCTAGAAGCGGTTCGTAATACGAACCCCTTCTAAAGCCCAAGAAACAGAAGGGGGTTCGTGTCACGAACCCTTTCTAAAGCCCCTACACCTCTAGCGGCGGTTGGGGACACGAACCCCTTCTAAAGCCCAAGCAATAGAAGGGGTTCATATTACTTAACCGCTTCTAGAGGGGCTTTAGAAGGGTTCAGATACTGAACCGCTGCTAGAGGCCCATTTTTCGAATTGTTAAAAGGAAAGCTTGTCTTATCTCATCAGAGAGCACGCGTGGATGGGTTGGCTAGCTGGGTGAGGCGTGGGTCATGAGGAGGAGTGAGGTCCTGGGTTCAAATCCCACATACCCCAATATTCTTTACCTTTTTAGACACCACTAGAAACGGTTCGTAGAACCGCTTCTGGTGCTCCCGCGAGCATCAGTCGCGGTTGCTTACAACCGGTTCCAAAACCGGTTCTAAAACCTGTTTCGAACCGGTTGTACTGACCGATTCGCTGGTAGTGATAACCGGTACTGATGTACCGGTATGGAAGGCTAGATCTGTAGTAGTGAGGTGATGGCTACAAGGATCGATCAATGCATGAGCTCGGCTTAATCACCTACGTGCGTGTGAACGCATGCATGGGGAAGAAGGGGGCTTCATGCATGTGGCGAGCAAGGTATGTCAAGGGTGGAGATCATCGATGTGAGACCCCATTTTTCAGGGACCTCCGTACGTCTGCGCTAGCCCAGGATCTGTCTTACTAGCGCTGTATGATTTATAGAATACTGGAACCATCTCATACAAGCACGGGTTTTATACAATCATCAAGGTTCAAATACATAGTGGCTTGAGTTTTTAGGGCCGATCTGGCCAAATATTACAATACCAAAATAGAGCTCTTTAATCAGAGTTCGGAAAATGCGGAAACAAAGATGGATATGGGGTTCCAAGGGCTATGCCATCCACCCTGACAGGCAAGCGACTGGAGTCCCGCCTAACACCCTGCCTACGCATCAGCTCCACGAGCTTCCTCGTCCTCATAGCTGTCGTAGGGATCATCACCTTCACCATCTTGACCTAAAAGAGTGAGTGAGTCTTGAGGGTGGCCAAGAATCCAACCGCTCGCGATCCAAGACCCAACCTAATGCAGTATAATGATACAGGCTGTTTGGTGGAGGTTGGGTTGATTTTATTTGCTTAAAGCCAAAGTTGCAATAATCTATAATAAAAGCCTATGACTTAGCCATTTACCAAATAAAAGACGTACTGGGCTATATATACCAACAATATTCATGACTGGGGTGTTTATCTCTATTCATGTTACCTAAGACCAAACCAAACGAACCGACACATAGCCTAGACCAAATACACTCCATCACAAACGACACATAGCCAAACGACACATAGCCAAATGACACATAGCCAGACGACACATAGCCAAATGACACATAGCCAAATGACACATAGCCAAATGACACATAGTCTAACGACACATAGCCTATCACTAAGATACCAAACACGTCACCTAAGACCAATCTAGACGACACATAGCCTAGACCAAATCTGCTCCGTCACGTAGACCCCAAAATAATCTATTTAGCAATGCATGGCTCACATCAAGAATCCCATGCCAAAACACACATAGATTATAGTGGGTTTTACGGGACGTCACAGGGGCACACATAGCCTATCACTAAGATACCAAACCCGATCACCTAGACCAAATCACCTAGATTCTTATGCCACACAAATCATGATAATCAAGGGGTGAATACAAGTTCGGCGGATTATTCATCCACCCTTCCAGGACATTTTGGGTCCTGGGCAAAATTTGACTAGACCTAAGCACTGTCTAAGCATTCTTTTCCCAAGACTTTAAAGAGTCCAAAATTGTTTATTAATTATTCTAGGGTGATGCCATAGACTTGATATTCAAGGAAATCAAGGTGTGGTAGTAACAATCATCAAGGAATGAGGCATGTATACAACATGATTAAATAAACAGGGCATAACTACCACATTTAGTTCAACATAATATAAAGCATGCATTTCATAATTTAAATCAATCATAGATTTAAGTAAAACTGGGTTAGAAGAATGTTCTAGAGATATTGGCTCGCCTGGGCCAAGTGTGTTGGGGTCCTGATCTTCACACTGTCCTTCCGGGCCTTCCAGATCTATCGTGAATAATCCAAATAGCACAAATATAATTAGAAATATGCTAGAGCATGATGCATGATGTGCAATGATTCTACAAACATTATGGACCTCCTAGTGAGATCCATAATCTACTTGTTTTATTAAGAGAGCCTTTATGCAATAATAATTCTAATGCAAATATAAATGTATATGCATGATATAAGATATCTACCCACAATAACTCTAATAATTTGGATAACATTCATAAAAATCAAGATAAATAAGAGGCATGACAGATATATCAAAATATCTTATATGGAAAAAGCTTAGTACAAACAATTCTATAATCATATATTGCCTATTCTATTATTAAAGAAATAATATATGGGTGCATGAGCAAATAATAATTTTCCTAAGTTACAGACACTATAAGTGTCTCCAGAAATATTTTCATAATTATTGGAGGTCATCCAGCATTTTTAATAAAGGGAAAGCTTTTACTGGATTTTCTGTACAAAAGAAATAGCTTAGGAAGGAGCTATTAATATTTTATAGAGATTTATATTAGTTGAATATAAAAAGTAATATTTTTCCTAAGGTCTCAAAACAAATCTAGTATTTTCCATAATTTTTCCCTAATTTTACAAAGTCACTATCTATTTTAATAAATCAAAAACATATTCTGGGATTAAATCAAATGGGAAAACTACTGGAAAATTCTATACTGTGCAGCCCAAATGGGGTTCGGCCCGTGCGCGAAGTGGCCCGAGCGCGGGACGGCCCGGGTGCAGCCCAGTGCAAAGGTGTACTTTGGAAGTGCGCCTCCACTTAATATGACAGGTGGGGCTTAAGGACCCACCGGTCAGCCGCAGCGGAGGCTCTCCCGTGGGTTTAAAATAAACCCGACAAGCGGGTCCCCGATGGCAGCGAGACGGAGCACTGTGTGCTGAATGATGATATCATCATGACGTCGGCGCGGCTCTTTCCTCTGGCCAAGGCTCCGGCGATCTTCGACGATGTATTGAGATCGGTACAGTGCTTCATTTGAGGAGGTCTTGGGCTCTACAGACTCGGGAGGAGGATAGCTAGGACGTGTTCGTGTGTTTCATGTCGGAGGCGCAGTGGAACGGCGGCGCGACGAGGATAGGCGGCAGAGAGCTACGGCAAGCAGCGGCGTTGGTGTTCCACGGGGTTTTAAGCAAAGGTAAGTTGCCCTAGAGCTTCAAGGGGCTTCGGGGGTCGTTACCTTGGGCTTGACCGAGGCCGGGGATGTCTGGAGGAGGCCGGCGACGAGGAGGCCGTAGGGGGCTAAAGCAGGGGAAGACGGCGTGGGGAAGCTCCGGGGACGTCGCGTCGATTCCTTCCGGGGAAGGGTAGAGGGTGATGTGTGGTCGCCTTAGGCCGAAGGGGGTGCCTGGGGATGCAACCTTTGGCGAGCAATCGGGAAGGGGGCGTTTGCGGCCAGCGGTGGCGACGAAGCTCGCCTGCGAGCTACAAGCGACGGGAGTTAAATTAAGCTTGGTGGGAGCTGAAGGGGGAAGAGAGGAAGAGAGGAAGCTGGTCGCCCGAGCTCTGGGTTCACCAGAATGAGACCGCGACGAGGACAGCCTTTCCTGTAAGCGGAGCGGTGAATTGAGGAGGAATGGGGGCTTCGGTTGGGTTTTATAGGCCGTGGAAGTGCCAGTGAGGACGGGAATTGAATGCGCGCGACGGAGACGCGGGCATCGCCCTTCGCTGGATTTGTTTAGGACGGCGGATCCCTTGCCAGGCGTACCAATAGCGAGCCGCGGCGACTCACCGGATTTATAGGGAGGACGGTCTTGGTCGACCGGGCATAGTATGGCGCCAGAGGAGGTCGGCGGCCAATAGCGGCGCTGGGCGATGGTGCAAGCGGCCGGTCGATGGCGGAAGCAGAAAGACGGCAGAGGCAGAGCCGACCAATGAGGAGCCAGAGGAGGGCTTGGTGGGCCATGGTGGGCTACTGGCGGGAGAGGGGAGCAGGAAGGCAGCGTGGGCGGATGGGCCTGGCCGGGGCGGCAGCCGGGAGGAGGAGGCCCAACTTGGGTTGAGCCCAAAACAGGGGAGAAAAAGGAAAAGGGAATTTTGGGTGAGGGCAAAGAGGTCATTTCATCGGGCAAATTCAAATTTGATTTCAAATTTGAATCGAGAGTAGAAATAGGAAGGTAGATTAAGCAAATGGCAAAAGAGGGGAAAAGAATTTGAGAATGTTGCTTCCCTAAAGGGCATAGATATTAGTTTACTATCCACCAACATGAAAACACTATTCACGGTATGAAAATACCATTTTCCACCCAATTAGATAATTATATTTACAATATAAATTACAATTCAAGTAATATATTGAAAATCAAAGTTTGTGAGTATAATTACTACTCATGGTTTGAAAATATGGATATACCAAAGATAATGTTCATGTATATGCATATACATGGGTTTTTTTGATTTCATGGAGGCAAAATATTGTATTTTAGACATATTCTTTCCAAAAACATCAAGAGCATTATTAGTGTTTTAAAATTTTCAAAAACATTACAAACACCCAAAAATGGGATGTTATAATCGAGGTGGTTAACTGGTAATTAAGCTGTTATACTGATGTATATTGTGAACATAAAACTCCTCCATATAAGTGTATGCATGGTTAATAATGTGGTCTTGACGTATAAATTCTTCAAAGATAAATTTTGGCCGTCCTGTTAATTTGACTGGTCAGCTTAAATGTGGTTAAGTGCAATAGTTTATCGGATTTATTATACATCACTCATATAGTCGTTTAATTTTCATTAATCTCATTGATCCATTTAACCTTTTTCCCGTGAGCTACGAGCTACATGTAGCTAGCTGGATCATGGGGTAGAAATGGCATACATGCAAAGGTGTTCATTAATTCCCCTTTCAGTTGGAAATTTATCTCGAGGTGTTGATAAAAATCTACTTAAATAAATTAAGTTCTAGGCTTCCAGCATCAAATTCTTCGTTCTATAATTTTATGATATAATTCCAACTTATCCATTGTTTGTTTGAGAACTATAGAAAGTTAATTTGCGACTTAATTCTCCGTCTTGAGCTGCTCCACAAAGATTATACATGTAGTACGATCGAGTGTAAATTTTTATCTTTGTCACCAGTAATTTGACGATTGGTTGGTTAATATCTTCAGCCTGATGATCAAAGACCAACATTATTTACTTACGATTTAATTCTCATCTTGTGAACTCGATAATAACTTCTTTTGTAACATAATTAAGGTACATGCATTGTAATCAACGATGATCGAAGTAAAATGAAAGTAATCCAATTACACAACATGGTAAAGATCAAGGGGGAAGTTGAAGAGTCACTTCAGAAACCAGTTCAGCAACCCTTATATATATGTAAAGCCTGCTGTTGCTGACGAACAATAGTTGCACGTACGTACAGGTACAGGAACATTAGCTAGTGACATGGAGTTGGAACAATCATACGTACAATCCCATCTCACTAATTATGTATTAATTGACCAGCTGGCCCCTCTGCGTATCATTCGTGGCCATGTGAAGACGGTCCCTAGCTCGTCGGTTACCTAGCTCGCCTTATCACCGGTCGTTCGATGATGCTTCCTTAGCTTCTCTCACTCTGTCTGCTGGTGCCGCCTGGAGTCTGGTGAACCCGTACGTACGTGTTGTCGTGAGACAGTGCAATGTTGGCTGTCGTGCAGTGGGCGAACTAGAGCTCTTTGACATATGGGGCTCACAACGCAGTGACACCACAGGATCATTCGAATGTGTCACCGCTCAGCTCACGCATGGACCGGCATGGAGCTAGCTGAGAGTGGCGAGCGGCGACGTACTGCTTGCTATACTGCCTCCGAGCGTGGAGCTACAAAATACTGTTTATTTAACTTTCTCGATATAGAATCTTCGATGAACAGAAGAAATCTTTAAGAACGTAATGTAAAGTATGAAGGGTTTAAGAGAAAAAATAAAATTTGTAGGGAACAGTGTTATATATGTACATGTGTACCGGTGTTCACATATATAATATAGATACGTACAGCTGCTCGCCAACTAGCGTACACGAGAGGGGAAGTAGATCGATCGAAATGTAGCAGTAGTACGTACGTAGTAGTAACTAATAAACCAGTAGCTGGCTAGGGTACAAAGACATGCATGCAAATATATGTGCAACAAGCATGGTAGCGGTGTACTTCATTTGGTTGGCAAGTTCGTTTCTAGCTGATCTTAGCTTGTAAAAGAAATCACTACGAGAATCGCAGGGTTTCTTGATGGCCAAAGCCGTCGAGAATGGTCAAGAAACCGTCGAGATCAATTACTCCAGATGGCCAGCCATCGACAGATGCCCATCAATAAACAGTAATCAAGAGAGACCGTCTGTATCGATGAAACAGCGTCGATAGCTCCTTTCTCGAAGGCTCACCACACAGCCGTCAAGCGAGGATGAGAGACGGGTGGTTGGCTGTCAAACGGCTCCGTCTCCCTCTCTCTCGATGGCCTAGAGGCAGTCGAGAGAGGCAACTCGCACGAGAACTGGGGCCACCTCTCTCGACGGCCACATGGTCTCAGAGCGGTCGAGAGAGGGAACCCCGGGATATCGCTGGGCCTACCTCGCTCGACGGTGGGCCCATGGCCGTCGAGACAGCTTGGGTCCAATAGGGTTTCCTAGACCCCTCTTTCTCGACGACCTAGGCCCGGCTGTCAAGAATAAGTGAATTCCAGCAAAAAAAAAGAGAGCTACTGAAATGGCAAAAAAAAAAACAGAATTTAGCAGCTACTGCTAGGGGCAGCAGCAGCTGCACCTGCAAATCCAAAACAAGCCCACATAATTTATAATTCCCTCGAATTGCACACATATTCAACCACAATCACAATTTGAAGCAAAAACAGACAATATATCACAAATATACCAAAACATGTCCTTCCATCCATCTAGAAACCAAAACATGCACACATATCCATCCATCCATTCATCCACAAACCAAAACAGGTCTAGGAAGCCGGCAAGTGGCTGTCCCTCAGGAAGCCGGAGACGAAGTCCATCGGCTGGCTCTCGGACACGTCGTATGCCTCCTATGAGTCGTCGCGCCAAGCCGGAGCTGGAGCGGCCAATCCCGAAGTAGCACTATGCGGCGGATTGCTCGACGAGGCCAACACATTCGCGACACATTAGGTATAGACTTGTAGAGTCGAAAGAAACAAAATAAGGTGGTCGTAGTCACTTGCCCTAGCAAGTCTCGACGCCGCCTCCAATGTGAGGATCCTTGATATCATCTCTTCCTGTGCCCGCCTCTGCTCCTCCTCGTGTTGACGTCGCTCCTGCTCTATCCTCAGGCTCGCCTGCAGCACCTCTATCATCTGCTGCTGCTCCCTCAACCTATCCTTGTTCTCCCTGCGGACCTAGGCCTCAAACTCGCGCCGGCTCTCAGTGGTGCCCTAAGAGGCTTGCACCTCGGGCATATAATCCTGCAACCTACAATTAAGGTTAAGAACCATGATCAGTTTTTAAAATCAATGGTTTCAATCAAATGACACGTTAGATAGCAATTAGCTCACCTGAGGTGGTCCCCTCCTATCGCTAGTCTGTTGGCAAATGGGTAGGCTACGCTAGCACAAATCGAAAATTTTCCACCGCAAACACTCAAGATCACATGCAAGTAAGAGATCACGGATCGTTACCCTTGACGCGCAGAGGCAGCGAAAGCAGAGTCGCATGCATCGAGGAAGTAGTTGTACACACCGAAACACCTCCTCCTCACTGGTCATCGAGCATCCCTGAGCAACATCGAGCAGCATGTGGTCATAGCCGAGAACCACGAGATTACCATGTTCGTCGTCGTCGGAGGTTCCACTGACCAACGCGTCCACGTGTTGCAGCGCCTTTAATGGTATCCACACATTCGGGGAAGGAACGCCGTGCGGGGTGTGCGAGCACCTCACCATGCGTCTAGGGTTTCTAGCGAGCGGGATGGGCGTTCGGGGAAGGAACGCCATGTGGGATGTCCTAGCACCTCACCTTCATTGGACTTTTTCTAAAAGTTCTAAGAGATTAAAAAAAGAATACACTGCAAAAGACAATGCATTTGACTTTTTAATTCAGATATAAGTAGATAAGATCAGGAGATAAGCGAAAGAGAACAAACCCTAATCCACGCGATAATGACTGCTTTTGGAACATAGGGTACATGCATTGTAATCATCGATGATCGAAGTAAAATGAAAGTAATCCAATTACACAACATGGTAAAGATCAAGGGGGAAGTTGAAGAGTCACTTCAGAAACCAGTTCAGCAACCCTTATACATATGTAAAGCCTGCTGTTGCTGACGAACAATAGTTGCACGTGCGTGCAGGTACAGGAACATTAGCTAGTGACATGGAGTTGTCACAATCATACGTACAATCCCATCTCACTAATTATGTATTATTAGTGGCGTAATAATTGACCAGCTGGCCCCTCTGCGTGCCATTCGTGGCCATGTGAAGATCGGTCCCTAGCTCGTCGGTTACCTAGCTCGCCTTATCACCGGTCGTTCGATGATGCTCTCTTGTTCTTAGCTTCTCTCACTCTCTCTGCTGGTGCTGCCTGGAGTCTGGTGAACCCGTGTTGTCGTGAGACAGTGCAATGTTGGGTGTCGTGTGCTGCAAAATACTGTTTATTTAACTTTCTAGATATAGAATCTTTGATGAAGAGAAGAAATCTTTAAAAATGTAATGTAAAGTATGAAGCGTTTAAGAGAAAAAAATAGAATTTGCAGGGAACAGTGTTATATATGTACATGTGTACCAGTGTTCACATATATAGTAGTACAGATACCACTACTAGAAAAAAGGGCATCACAAGCATGACATCACAAATGGTTCAACGCAAGACCGCTTCTATATAACAGCAACACAAGCAGCTCAAGAGCTCAAACCAGAAAACCCTTTAGAAGCGGTTCGTAATACTTAACCTCTTCTAAAGCAACAACGAATGGGTTAGTGTCACGAACCCTTTCTAAAGCCCTACACCTTTAGCGGTTGGGGACACGAACCCTTCTAAAGCCCAAGAATAGAAGGGGTTCAGATTACTAACCGCTTTCTAGAGGGCTTTAGAAGGGTTCAGATATAAACCGCCGTTAGAGCCCCATTTTTCAATTGTTCAAAGAAAAGCTTGTCTTATCTCATCGAGAGAAACGCGTGGATGAGTTGGCTACTGGGTAAGGCGGGTCACGAGGAGGAGCGAGGTCCCGGTTCAAATCCCATATACCCCAATATTCTTTATCTTTTTAGACACCACTAGAAATGGTTCGTAGAATCGCTTCAGTGCTCCCATGCATGGCATCGATCCACGATTTTACAACCGATTCCAAAACCGGTTCTAAAACTGCTTTTGAGCCGGTTGTACTAACCGATTCCATTTGGTAGTGTACAACAACTCTCGCCAACTAAGCGTACGAGAGGGAAGTAGATCCATCGAAATGTAGCAAGAGTACGTATGTAGTAGTAACTAATAAACCAGTAGCTGGCTAGGGTACAAAGACATGCATGCAAATATATGTGCAACAAGCATGGTAGCGGTGTACTTCATTTGGTTGGCAAGTTCGTTTCTAGCTAATCTTAGCTTGTAAAAGAAATCACTACGAGAATCGCAGGGTTTCTCGATGGCCAAAGCCGTCGATAGAGGTCAAGAAACCGTCGAGATCAATTACACCCGATGGCCAGCCATCAACCAATGTCCATCAATAAACAGTAGTCAAGAGAGACCGTCTGTATCGACGAAGCAGCCGTCGATAGGTCCTTCCTCGAAGGCTAACCACACAACCGTCAAGCGAGGTTGAGAGACGGGTGGTTGGCTGTCAAACGGCTCCGTCTCCCTCTCTCTCGATGGCCTAGAGGCAGTCGAGAGAGGCAACTCCCAGGAGAACTAGGGCCACTTCTCTCGACGGCCACGTGGTCTCAGAGCGTTCGAGAGATCGAACCCCGGGATATCGCTAGGCCTACCTCGCTCGACGGCGGGCCCATGGCCGTCGAGACAGCTTGGGTCCAATAGGGTTTCCTTGATCCCTTTTTCTCAACGGCCTAGGCCTGGCTGTCATGAATAAGTGAATTCCAGGAAAAAAAAAAGAGCTATTGAAATGGCTAAAAAAATTAGAATTTAGCGGCTACTGCTAGGGGTAGCAACAGCTGCACCTGCAAATCCAAAACAAGCCCACATAATTCATAATTCCCTCGAATTGCACACATATTCATCCAAAATCACAATTTGAAGCAAAAACAAACAATATATCACAAATATACCAAAACAAGTCCTTCCATCCATCTAGAAGCCAAAACATGCACACATATCCATCCATCCATTCATCCACAAACCAAAACAGGTCTAGGAAGCTGGCGAGTGGCCGTCTCAGGAAGCCAGAGACGAAGTCCATCGGCTGGCTCTCGGACACGTCGTATGCCTCCTATGAGTCGTCGCGCTGAGCCGGAGCTGGAGCGGTCAATCCCGAAGTAGCACTATGCGGCGGATTGCTCGACGAGGCCGACACATTCGCGACACATTAGGTAAAGACTTGTAGAGTCGAAAGAAACGAAATAAGGTGATTGTAGTCACTTACCTCCATCAAGGTTCGACGCCGCCTCCAATGCGAGGATCCTCGATATCATCTCTTCTTGTGCTCGCCTCTGCTCCTCCTCGCATTGCCGCCGCTCCTGCTCTGTCCTCAAGCTCGTCTGCAGCACCTCTATCATGTGCCGCTGCTCCCTCGACCTGTCCTTGTTCTCCTTGCGGACCCGAGCCTTAAACTCGCGTCGGCTCTCAGTGGCCCCCTAAGAGGCCCGGACCTCGGGCATATAATCCTGCAATCTACAATTAAGGTTAAGAACCATGAAAAGTTTTTGAAATCAATGATTTCAAACAAATGACACGTTAGATAGTAATTAGCTCACCTGAGGTGGTCCCCTCCTATTGCCTGCCCTGTTGGGGAACGGGTAGACTATGTTAGCACAAATCGAAAATTTTCTACCACAAACACCCAAGATCACATGCAAGTAGGAGATCACGGATCGTTACCCTTGACGCGTAGAGGCAGCGGAAGCAGAGTCGCGCACGTCGAGGAAGTAGTTGTACATATGGAACACCTCCTCCTCGCTGGTCATCAAGCATCCTTGAGCAGCATGTGGTGGTAGCCGAGAACCACGATATCACCGTGTTCATCGTCGTCGGAGGTTCCATCGACTAGCGCATCCACGTGTGGCAGCGCCTCTAATGGTTTCCACATGTTCGGGAAGGAACGCCGTGCGGGGTGTGCTAGCACCTCACCATACGAGTAGGGTTTCTAGCGAGTGGGATAGGCGTTCGGGGAAGGAACGCCGTGCAGGGTGTGCTAGCACCTCACCTTCGTTGGACTTTTTCTAAAAGTTCTAAGAGATTAAAAAAAGAATAAACTGCAAAAGACAACGCATTTAACTTTTTAATTTAGAGATAGTAGATAAGATAAGGAGATAGGCGAAAGAGAACAAACCCTAATCCACGCGATAATAACTTCTTTTGTAACATAGGGTACATGCATTGTAATCAACCATGATCGAAGTAAAATGAAAGTAATCCAATTACACAACATGGTAAAGATCAAGGGGGAAGTTGAAGAGTCACTCACTACCAGGGAACAGTGCAACACAAGCGGTTTGTAACCGCTTTCACAAGCGATTATGGAACCGATTGTACGCAATCGAGAGTGATACCCTCGAGTGGTTCCCGGAACCGCTTGTGGTACGGCCCCACAAGCGGTTCGGAAGGCATCCAGGAAGCGCAGTGGAGTAGCCACGTGGGGGGCAAATCACAAGCGGTTGGTGTTACCAACCGCTTGTAGAGCCCCTGAGCATATATTCCGTCGTGGGTGGCGAGACACCACGTGTGCTCTCTCCACAAATAGTTGTTGTTACAAACCGCTTATGGAGAGGCTGACAGCTATATGGAATTTTAAGCTGGGCTTTCAAATATGAATTTTAACAACAAAATTAAATACAACTACAAATTTATTTCCACATAATTAAATATATATTATAATTGAGAAAACCATTAGTTTATTTGCACAAATAGTATGAACTTATAATTTAATTACAAATTAAATGCATATATATACAAGTTTTACAATACATGAAATGATGATCAGCACAAGCAACGTTTTACAACTTTCGAAGAGTACAAAGGTGGTGATCTTGAGATCATTTCTTGCGTGCATCACTCTTTACGCCCATAGACGAAGATTCCGTTAGTTCACCTGTCCTTACTGAAGGACAATCTCTCCATCCCTTTGCGTAGAACTCGCCTCTGGGGGTTATAATCTCGTCGACAATGAAGCCAATAAGTTGTTTTTGGATTGCTTCAACCCGATGCGATGGGATCACGCCTGTCTCATCGATGCTTAAGACTCTGAAAAGAAAGAAATAAATAAATCTTTGAACACGTCAAGTATAAGTGTATTAAGAAATTTGTTTTTAACACACACGCACCTCCTTGTCCAGTTGTCGCATATCGCCGTGGGTAAGATTTTGCATGTAGAGGCACATATAATAGCCACATAAGTTGTTTCCAGCCGATTGCTGTAGAACCTAGAGTGATATTTGAAAAGCATGCAATTAATTATTGCGAAGATAAATTTTTACACCATATATATTCTTTAATTGATATTTTGTAGTACGTACTCGAGTGCTGAATTGCACTGTGAATTCATTCCTAGAACTTTTTCCTCTATGCTTCGTTCGAAATGTGGTAAATGCCCTGTCATGCGTTATTATATGAATAGTAATTATGAGTATTCGAAGTACTTATATATATGTAGGTTGGCATCTCAATATTACCTATTTAGAATATCAATGACAAACTGAAAATCTTGCTGTGGTTTTCTTCTTTAGTCTTGCACAGTGATGTTCGCACTATCGACATTGATAATAAGTAGAATCCAGTGGAACCTATTCATATATATGTATTGCAACATATATGTAATTAGTCATATTATGAATGTCTTGAAAAAGGATAAACGAGAGGTTGTGTGATGACATGTATATATACGTACTGGAAGTTGAAGAGCAGAAGTATGTGCGGTTTTTAGTACTGTTCGAAAAGAGGCTGTAGAATGTATTCTTCAATTTCTTTTGGCTTGCATTTACAGTTAGGCTCGTTGACAATTGATGGGTCGATGAAGCCGATGTGAAAGATAGTCTCTCTTTTACACCGTTGTATCTCCATTCTACATACAAAGGGGATGAGTTATTAGATTTTGCAGCTTGAACTACGGTGAAATTAACACATATATATGGTAAACTCAATCATTAGCTGGAAGTACTTACAGACACCAGCAGCTCATTAGAGACACGTTGACGGCGTCTCGATGGTAAAATTGGTAAAAGTCATCGAATTCCATCCATATGAGTTCATCCCCACGATAGAAATTGTGTTTTTTATATGCACGGGGAACATTGTTCTTCCTTGAGCGGACTGTTCCATGTACCATTCATGAAATTGTCGCATCTTGGTTGGCAGATCCCTTATCATTTCTGATGCAACCAACTCCCGGCCCAGCTTATATGGCCACTTGACCTCTACCGTTGGAAGATTATCTGATAGTTCTATAGCTGCAGCGTAAAACAGCCCCGACTCTCTCAAGAATTCCTCTAGCTGGTAATCTTAGGCTATCTTGTTAGGTGTCACTGCCGCCTTAGCCCGTTTCCCTTTCAATGCATCCTTCGCTATTGTGCGTTCGTAGTTAGTCGAGGCAGGAAGAGGCACTGCACGGCATGTCGCAAAGTGGGCTACAGCTTTCAGATCAATTTGCGCCTTAGGAGGTGGCACCTTTGGTGTGAAGTGTGTCTCAATTTCCTTTTGAACTATTTCTCGTGTCTCCTTAGCCATCATGTTGTATGCCCTTTTCGGAGGTTCCTTTCATGACTGTGTTGACCGGCTGGACTGGGCCTTCGTATTTGGAGTTTCTTCCTTGGAGGAGATTGTGGAGCCGGGCTTCGTGGAGCAGGAGGTGGAGGCGGAGTGCTCTGTATTGGAGACGAGGCATGGCGTTGAGGTGATGTAGGAGGAGGCGTGTTTTGTCGTTGTGGTTGAGGCATGGTCCCTTTGGTCAGCTCCAATTGTTGGATTTCTCTTGGTGGAGAGGTCACCTCCACGGTCTTTGGAAATATGATGTACCTTTTTCGCCAGAGGATGATTCCATGGAGGGCCTGTCCAAGCTTGGTGATGTCGTCCCCTCCAGCAATCTCGAGCAGAAGATCATCATAGCCGCTTAACACCTCCTCCACTGTGATCTTCGAGTAACCTGGCGGTATCTCGTTGCAGTAGAAAAGCTAGCCCGGCTCCACCGGGTACGCCACGGCATAAGCCACCTTGGTGGAGAGATTATGCGCCTGAATGTGTAGCTCACACTCCCGGTGAACTTTGATGCTGTCCATTGCATACTGTCCCAGGTTCGGCACCGGTACCATGTGAGTAGAAAGTGTGGCGGCGTTGGACGTGCAGCTACTCCGTCGCGCGGAGGTGGGTGGGCTAACCATGGCGTCGGCCTGTGTATTGCTTGTACCTGCTCCTTGAAGTTTACGGAGTGCCGCCTGCAGCTTTTGCTCGACAATCTCTCCGATGCTCTTCTGAGTTGCTCTGAGCTCCCTTTCCAGTAAGTTGTATCTGTATGACTCTCTTCTTTTGCTTCTTGACCAGCTCCTGTATGTATCGGCATCTTTGGAGAAACTGTACTTCCATGGCACGGACGATCCCATTCCTCTTGTCCGTCTTGGGTGCTTAGGGTTTTGAAGTGCATGTGTGAGCTCGTCATTCTCCCTGTCTGTCACTAAGGAACTGGAGTGAGACATGTCGACAGTTTGGACAATTCTGTTTCCAACATCCTCCGCTCCCGGTGCCATCAACAAGCTACCGTCGTCTGCAAGGTCCCCTCCGTGACTCATGAACCAATTTCACAGGTGGGATTCCCATTCAGCAGTAGCAGGCATGACATTCTTGGCCATTAGTTCTTCCTCCCGCTTCTCCCATTTAGGTATAGCCTTGACGTAACCACCAGTGCCAAGATGGTGGTGGTATTTCTTCTTCCCAGCGTTGATCTTGTTCTGATGGCTCGTGACCTGTCCTTCCTCTGACAATTTGTATTCTTCAAATGCATCCTAGTGATCCGCCAGCTTGGGATGTTGGTTGAAGTCTGGCTTTTCTCCCTTCTTGATATTTCTTGTTGTTCAGGTGAACTTTCCACGACTGAAATTGGGTTGCCATCTTCTTCAAAGTGTATCTCTTAACCTTGTTCTCGTATCCTTTAGAAAATTTGATGTTCTCCTTGATATCATTCCAAAGGAGCTCCTTGGTGGCTTGCGGAACTTCATGACGTTTCTTTATGCTAACTGGGACATTATCGCTAACGTGGAAACCACATGCGTTGTTAAACGGGCCTACTGCAGAAAGAGGAGTAATCGGCTTCCCGTCATTGTCGACGTTGGTGAAAACAAACTTTGTAGCAGGCTTCTTGTTAGGTCCTCGCTTGGTTTGGGTGCTCCATGTACCGGGCTGAAAATGGACAGAGATGTGAATTTTTCATGTCAGAGCCATTTATATTAATTGGTTAAATACGATTAAATGGTTTGTCCGGATTCTCGTGGCATTACCTCGCTTCTCTCAGCGTTCACGGGATCACTGGATCCACCGGCACCGGTTTTGACAATGTTGGCGTCACCTTCATTGGCGCCCAAGTTGCTACCATGGGCGATCTCGTCTAGCAAGAACCGTTCGTCCATCTCGAAATTAGGATCACCACATCCTGGTGTCGCCATCTATCGTAATTATGAAAAATTGTTTAATTAGTAAGTATGGCAACTCGTAAAATTGTAAAAGAAATATATAACAAAAATACATTTAGGGACATTTTCACTCATCTCACTCTCACTCTCCATCTCACTCTCTCTCTCCATCTCACTCTCCATCTCTCTCTCATTCTCTCACTCTCTCTCCATCTGTGTCCCTTAGGGACATTTTGTCAAACACCTTGTGGGTGGCTTTAGGACAAAGGGGGTGTTAGCATGGGAGTGGGGCAACCTAGGCCCTTCAGGATGGAGGAGGTCGCAGATGATTGCGTGGTGGCGGAGGAGGCGACGGCGAGGTCACAGGCGTTGGCGGTGACGATGGCGGTCGATGGAGTGGGCCGACGACAATGGCGCGCGCGGGGAGATGACTTAGACGGCGACGGCGCGACAGCGGTCGATGGCGGCGTGGGGTCCTCGATGGAGACGACGGCGCCGGTGCGACAGAGGAAGAGATCGCGCGGGGACTTAGAAAATTTTGAAGTGTGTGATGCGCGGGGAGAAGACAATTATTTATAAGCACACCTCTTCAAGCGGTTGAAACCACCAACCCCTTGTAATAAGACCGCTACAAGCGGTTCGTAATAGAAACCGCGTGTAGAACACCCCCTCTACAAGCGGTTTGTAATAGAAACCGCTTGTAGAAACCCCTTCACCGCTGTTGGGGAGCGAGGGAGGGACCTCTACAAGCGGTTGGTATCACCAACCGCTTGTAGAGAGTTAGGAGTCCAAATGGTTTGACGCCCTGTTTGGTTGAGATAAAACATCCTCCCGACTGGCTAGCGAGCGGCGCTCGAGCGTGGGCTCACCTGCGGCGTCGCCGGTTCGAGCCCCGCTTGTGCCCCCTGGCATTTTATTTTTTGCTTTGCTTTCCTCTTTTTTTATTCCATTTAAAAATTATTTAATCCCTTCAAACATTATTTAATCCTACAAAAATTAATGACTGCAACCAAAAATTAGTGAGTGCATCCAAAAATTATTTAATCCCTTCAAAAATTATTTAGTCCCCTCAAACATTATTTAATGCATTCAAAAATTAGTGAGTGCAACCAAAAATTAGTGAGTCCATTCAAAAATTAGTGAGTCCATTCAAAAATTAGTTAGTGCATCCAAAAATTAGTTAGTGCATCTAAAAATTAGTTAGTCCATTCAAAAATTATTTAATTACATGAATTAATGATCACTTTGCCTTTACAAGTGTTCCTTCGTCGTGATCGCGACGTATGTAAGAAGCATCGACTTCTGTTACATTTAGGACACTTATGTCGACATCTACCGCAAAGGGAGGGAGCTCGTCGAACTGATTATACTCTTCTTCGTCTGTAACGTCCTCAACACCAACAATCCTTCGTTTGCCCTGGAGAACCATGTGTCGCTTTGGCTTACTACTGCAATCCTTTTGCTTCTGTCTGTGCTTCTTTGGTTTGCTTGACATGTCCATTATGTAGAAGACCTGTCTCACATCGTTGGCAAAGACGAATGATTCGCGCCTATAGCCAACTTCTGTCAGGTCCACGGTTGTCATGCTGTATTTGTCGATATTCACGCCGCTTGAAGTCAGTTTGTCCCACTGGCACTTAAACAGAGGGACTTTCAATGGTCCATAGTCGAGCTCCCATATCTCTTCTATATAACCATAATATGTGTCCACATTGCCTTTGTTGTCAGTGGCGTCTATACGGACACCGCTGTTCTGATTGGTACTCTTGGTATCCTGGCATTTTGTGTAGAAGGTGTAACCATTTATCTCGTAGCCTTTGAATGTGACGATTTCACTAGATGGCATCCGAGCCAGGCGTTGCAACTGTTCATTTTCTGACCCGTTGAGAAGGATGTAGTTTTGTAACCAAGCACCGAAAATATCCATGTGCCTCACTGTGATCCAATCCTCGGACCTCCCTAGAATTCGCGGCGTAGAATACTCTTATGCTGAAGGACATACGAGGCCACTACGGTTGATTGTTTCAGAACAGTGAAATGTGCTTGCTTAAAAGTTAGGAGATCATTGCATGCAATTGCTTTCCATCCTAGTGTCCCTTTTCCCTGTAGTCTCCCCTCATGGCGTGATATAGGGACGCCAATGGGATGTAGATCCTCAATGTAATCCAAACAAAACTCAACCACCTCCTCTGTCCCATAACCCCCCGCAATGCATCCTTTGGGACGTGAACGGTTACGGACATACTTCTTTAGAACTTTCATGTTCCTCTCGAAAGGAAATATGTTGTGCAGAAACACGGGCCCGAGAATACCTATCTCTTTGACAATGTGAACAGTGAGATGAACCATAATATCAAAGAATGCAGGAGAAAAGATCATCTCAAGGCTGACCACACTCTGTACCACATCATCTTGTAGCTTACTTAGCTTATGTGGATCGATGACCTTCTGCGAAACCGTGTTGAAAAAGGTACACAGCTTTATGATTGTCACCCGGACCCACTCAGGCAAAATACCTCTCACAGCTACTGGGAACAACTGTGTCATCAATACAAGATAGTCATGAGCTTTTAGGTGTACGATTTTATTCTCTTTCATGTTTATGAGTCTCTTCATATTTGACGAGTATCCTAGAGGGACCTTCACACTGTTCAAACACTTTATCATGCTTTTTTTCTCTTCTTTGCTTAGAGTGTATCTCGCGGGATTTAGGTAATGTCCTTTCTCTCTCTTTTCTAGATGTAGACGATCCCTCAGTTCCAAAAGTTGTAGGTCCTTCCGAGTTTGTAGTGTATCTTTCGATTTGCCATACATATCCAAGTATCCTAGCAGGTTCAAGCAAACATTCTTCGTGACGTGCATGAAGTCAAGTGAGTGACGGGTCTCCAAAACTTCCCAATAAGATAAGTCCCAAAATATTGATCTCTTCTTCCAGATGGGTGCCTGACCTTCCTCGTTCTGGACAGGTTTGCTTCCAGGACCCTTTCCAAACACTATTTAAAGATCTTTTACCATGGCAAACACACGTGGCCCACTACGATGCTCAGGCTTATCACGATGATCTGCTTTTCCATCAAAATACCTTCTTTTTTTCCGCAATGGGTGCCTCTTTAAAAGAAATCTACGATGGCCCATGTACATAGTCTTTCGAAAGTTTTTCAGGTACATGCTGTCAGTTTCATCTAAGCATTACAAGCAGGCTTTATATCCTTTGGTAGTATTGCCAGACAGGTTACCGAGCGCAGGCCAGTCGTTGATGGTTACGAACAACAGTGCACATAGGGTGAAATACACCCTCTTATACTCATCCCATACCCATACACCATCCTCCCACAACTTTACAAGATCTTCCATCAATGGTTTCAAATAGACATCGATGTCTTTCCCGGGTTGCTTCGGCCCTTGGATCAACAATGGCATCATGATGTATTTTCGCTTCATACACGGCCAAGGAGGAATGTTATACATACATAGTGTAACAGGGCAGGTGCTATCGCTACTGCTTAGGTTGCCAAAAGGATTCATACCATCGGTACTCAACCCAAACCTTTTGTTTCTCATCTCATTTGCAAAGTCTGGGAATGTTCGATCGACTTTCGTCCACTAGGACCCATCAGCTGGGTGCCTAAACATCCCGTCATTCTTACGCTCTTCTTTGTGCCAACGTACCATTTGGGCATGCGCTTTGTTAGCAAAGAAGCTTTTATGGGGGGATCACAGGGAAATACCACACCGCCTTAGCGGGAGGTCTTTTCTTCTTACACTCCCCATCTATTTCACCTGGGTCTTCACGCTTCGTCTTGTAACGTGATTCTTTGTACACTAGACAAGCATCCAAATCCACAAACTCATTACGATATAGGATACAATCGTTACAACATGCGTGTACCTTCTGTACTTCTAATCCCAAAGGACAGATGACTTGCTTGGCTTCATGTGTAGATTCAGGCAGTGTGTTATCTTCTGGAAGCAGATTCTTTATGAGTGATAACAACTCATCGAATCCCTTGTCTGACACACAATTTCTGGCCTTGCATTGCATTAAGTTCAGTGTCATACGGAGCTTCGTGTGGCCCTTCCCACAGTCTAGGTACAAAGGTATCCTGTGGTCCTCTACTATGCGCTGAAACTTCTCGAATTGTCTTTCATCTATGTAGGCTCCCTATCCGTCACGCAGCATCTGGTCTAGCTCGTCACCACCAAGATCGCCGACTGTATCTTCCACAGAACAATATTGCGTGGCATCCGCCATGCTGTTGAACACCTCTTCTTCTTCACCATCTTCTTCATCGTCTTCCTTGCTGCTCCCCTGTAGTTTGCCATGCTTGGTCCAATAGGTGTAATTTGGCATAAAACCTCTCGTGATAAAATGGGTCATAACCTGAAAGCGTTTGGAGTGCTCCCTCTCATTCTTGCAGTCTACGCACGGACAACATATGAAGCTGTCTGGAGGCAAGAATCCAACAGCGGCATCAAGAAATGCCTTTACGCCATCAACGAACTCTCTGGAGCGACGGTCCGCATTGTACATCCATTGCCGGTTCATCTAAACAATGATCTAATTTTCAGATATCTTCAAAGATCTTTCACTAAAGTGTTATTTATAAAATAACTTTTATTTTTCATAAATAACATTGTAGCAAAATTCCATTCCAAAGTACTTTGACACGTATTTACAAAAGTCATTGTTTCCATGTTTTGGCTATTATCAAAGGTAATAAATAATATATTTATTTTATATATGCATGTCATATAGTTACATTTGTAATTAAAACTACTCAAACATGTTGTTAGTTTTATAGTTGTATAAGACATAATCGAAAAGAAATTAATAGTCAATGTGTTAATTTTAATTAATACCGTGCCAAGAATTTATATGCCATATATTTTGCGATGGAGGGAGTGATTTTTCAAATTTTTTCTTATCCTTCTACCTTTTTAACTTAGTTTAACTAATTATTTTGTCCCTTTAAATTTTTTCCTATTTTATTTCATAAAACATTAATAATTTCCTTCCAAACCTAGATCTACTATTGTTACATTGAAGGATGGAGTGTTATATTAAAGGTTGTAAAGCTAATAACTTTTGGAAAACAACTCCCTACAATTCATCGTGGTCCTATCTAAAATTAAAGTTATGGAGTGAGATGGAAGAGAGGGAGTGTTACATGGAAGATTCTAAACCAAAGAACACTTTTGGAGAAAGCAACTACCATAATTCATCATGGTCTTGCCTAAAATTAAAGTTATGGAGTGAGCTAGCAATAAAAACCTCTAACAATCAAAATCAATTTTTTCTCCATATTAAATGCAAAAGAAACAACAATATCTTGGTGAGAAGGATGAAAGCATGGTGTTACTAACTTTGATTCACTTAATTTGAAGCTAAATCATCACATTCAAAAATTTGGACAGCACATCCCCAAGAACAGTGCCAGGCCCTTCCCTGTTCATGTCTGCGAGCTCAGGGAGAAAGGAAGAGTTTAAATGGGTGGGCGGGATGTCTTTCAGAAGCGGTTTGTGTTACAAACCGCTTCTAAATATATAACTCTACAAGCGGTTGGGGTCTCAAACCGCTTGTGATAATTCAGAAGCGGTTTGGGACACGAACCGCTGGAGGTTGTTCAACTCAAGCGGTTGGTGTTACTAACCGCTTTAAACTCCCGTCTCCGCCTGTTACTCATGAACAGCTTCTGGTACGAAGGTCAGAAGCAATTCGCACCTAACAGTTTATAATAGCCCGTTTATAAACCCGTTTGTGATGTCCAATTCTGTAGCATTGATTTCATAAACGAGTTCAGCAACCCTTATACGTATGTAAAACCTGCTGTTGCTGACGAACAATAGTTGCACGTACGTACAGGTACAGGAACATTAGCTAGTGACATGGAGTTGTCACAATCATACGTACAATCCCATCTCAATAATTATGTATTATTAGTGGCGTAATAATTGACCAGCTGGCTCTTCTGCATGTCCTTCGTGGCCATGTGAAGATCGGTCCCTAGCTCGTCGGTTACCTAGGTCGCCTTATCACCGGTCGTTCGATGATGCTCTCTTGTCCTTAGCTTCTCTCTCTCTCTGCTGGTGCTGCCTAGAGTCTGGTGAACCCGTGTTGTCGTGAGACAGTGCAATGTTGGGTGTCGTGTAGTGGGCGAACCGGAGCTCGTGACACATGGAGCTCACAACGCAGTGACACCACAGGATCATTCGAGTGTGTCACCGCTCAGCTCACGCATGGGCCGGCATGGAGCTAGCTGAGAGTGGCGAGCGGCGACTGCCTGCTATACTGCCTCCGAGCGTAGAGCGGTAAAATACTGTTTATTTACTTTCTAGATATAGAATCTTTGATGAAGAGAAGAAATCTTCAAGAATGTAATGTAAAGTATGAAGGATTTAAAAGAAAAAATAGAATTTGTAGAGAACAGTGTTATATATACACATGTGTACCAGTGTTCACATATATAGTACAGATACAGCAGCTCGCCAGCTAGCGTACACAAGAGGGGAAGTAGATGATCGAAATGTAGCAGTAGTACGTACGTAGTAGGTACTAAGGTACCTTTTTTTAGACGGTTGCGTTTGGGTTTGCTTATAAACTAGAAATTTATAACTCCTCAATAAGAACATTCGAGAGATCAAAAAATTATAGAAAAATGGTTTTGAGAGCTTTGAGAAGAAATAGTAAGATATACAAAAATTGGCTACCAAACGTCAAAGCATTTGGCTTGTACAAAAATAATAAATTTCCATCTTATAAGCGAACGCAAACGCAACCGTCCAAAAAAATAGTGTCTAATAAACCAGTAGCTGGCTAGGGTACAAAGACATGCATGCAAATATAAGTGCAACAAGCATGGTAACGGTGCACTTCATCTTGTTGGGTATAGTCCCACATTGGGAGTTGGGAGGGTCTGAGCATGATTTAAAAGGGTGAGGGTGCAACCCCTCATTGAGCTAACTTTTTGGGGGGAGATGGCTCAAGAGACCTTGGCCCACTGCTCTAGTCGGGCCTGCGAAGGTACTGCAGCCCAACGATCTGGGGTCCGGACGCGCTAAGCGTAGCGGTCCGGCTAATAAGTGGTATCAGAGCCTATGTAGCCCAGGTGGTTCCCGGACAAGTCTCGGCCCAATGTGTGAGAGGGAGATTGTTGGGAATAGTGCCACATTGGGAGTTGGGAGGGCCTGACCATGGTTTAAAAGGGTGAGGGTGCAACCCCTCATTGAGCTAGCTTTTTGAGGGGAGATGGCCCAAGAGACCTTGGCCATTGCTCTAGTTGGGCTCATGAGTGTAATGCACCCCAACGACTGGCTTTTGACGCTAGGTGTAGCGGTCCGGGTAACAAGTGGTATCAGAGCCTAGGTAGCCCAGGTGGTTTCCGGACAAGTCTCGGCCCAATGTGTGAGGGGGAGATTGTTGGGAATAGTCCCATATTGGGTGTTGGGAGGGCCTGAGTATGGTTTAAAAGGATGAGGGTGCAACACCTCATTGAGCTAACTTTTTAGGGGAGATGGCCCAAGAGACCTTGGCCCGTTGCTCTAGTTGGGCCTGCGAAGGTACTGCAGCCCAATGACCTGGGGTCCGGACGTGCTAAGCATAGCGGTCCGGCTAACAAGAAAAAATTAAAGTGTGGTGGGAGGGCCTAAGCATGGTTTAAAAGGGTGAGCGTGCAACCCCTCATTGAGCTACCTTTTTGGGAGAGATGGCCCAAGAGACCTTGGCCCGCTGTTCTAGTTGGGCCTGTGAAGGTACTGCAGCCCAGCGACCTGGGGTCCGGACGCGCTAAGCGTAGCGGTCTGGTTAACAAGTGGTATCAGAGCCTAGATTGCCCAGATGGTTCCCAGACAAGTCTCGAGCCAATGTGTGAGGGGGAGATTGTTGGGAATAGTCCCATATTGGTTATGAAGAGGGCTTGAGCATGGTTTATAAGGGTGAGGGAGCACCCCTCATTGAGCTAGCTTTTTGGGGGAGATGGCCCAAGAGACCTTCGACCCGCTGCTCTGGTTAGACCTGCGAAGGTACTGCAGCCCAACCGCCTGGGGTCCGGGTGTGAGGCCCGGCTGACAAGTGGTATCAGAGCCTAAATTGCCCAGGTGGTTTCCAGACAAGTCTCGGCCCAATGTGTGAGGGGGAGATTGTTGAGAATAGTCCCACATTTGTTGTTGGAAGGGCCTAAGCATGGTTTATAAGGGTGAGGGAGCACCTTCTCATTGAGCAAGCTTTTTGGGGAGAGATAGCCCAAGAGACCTTGGCCCGCTGCTCTAGATGGGTCTGCGAAGGTACTGCAGCCCATTGATCTAGGGTTCGGACATGGTCCAGCTGACACATTTGGTTGGCAAGTTCGTTTCTAGCTGATCTTATCTTGTAAAAGAAATCACTACGAGAATCGCAGGGTTTCTCGATGGCCAAAGCCGTTGATAGAGGTCAAGAAACCGTCGAGATCAATTACTCCCGATGGACGGCCATCGACAAATGCCTATCAATAAAAGTAGTCGAGAGAGACCATCTGTATCAACGAAACAGCCGTTGATAGCTCCTTTCTCGAAGGCTAACCACACAGCTGTCGAGCGAGGTCGAGAGATGGGTGGTTGGCTGTCAAATGGCTCCGTCTCCCTCTCTCTCGATGGCCTAGAGGCAGTCGAGAGAGGCAACTTCCATGAGAACTAGGGCAACCTCTCTCGACGGCCACGTGGTCTTAGAGCGGTCGAGAGAAGGAACCCCGGGATATCGCATGGCCTACCTCGCTCGACGGTGGGCCCATGGCCGTCGAGAGAGCTTGGGTCCAATAGGGTTTCCTAGACCCCTCTTTCTCGACGGTCTAGGACTGGCTGTCAAGAATAAGTGAATTCCAACAAAAAAAAAGAGCTACTAAAATGGCAAAAAAAAATCAGAATTTAGCGGCTACTGCTGGGGGCAGTAGTAGCTGCACCTGCAAACCCAAAACAAGCCCTCATAATTCTTAATTCCCTCGAATTGCACACATATTCATCCACAATCACAATTTGAAGCAAAAACAAACAATATATCACAAATATAACAAAACATGTCCTTCCATCCATCTAGAAACCAAAACAAGCACACATATCCCTCCATCCATTCATCCACAAACCAAAACAGGTGTAGGAAGCCGGCGAGTGGTTGTCCCTCAGGATGCTGGAGACGAAGTCCATCGGCTGGCTCTCGGACACGTCGTATGCCTCCTATGAGTCGTCGCGCCGAGCCGGAGCTGGAGCGGCCAATCCCGAATCAGCACTAGGCGGCGGATTGCTCGACGAGGCTGACACATTTGCGACACATTAGGTAAAGACTTGTAGAGTTGAAAGAAACGAAATAAGGTGATCGTAGTCACTTACCCCAGCAAGTCTCGATGCCGCCTCCAATGCGAGGATCCTCGATATCATCTCTTCCTTTGCCCGCCTATGCCCCTCCTCGCGTTGCCGCCGCTCATGCTCTGTCCTCAGGCTCACCTGCAGCACGTCTATGTCGTGCACCCCGGTATTTCTACCGGCTTGAGTGGCCGAATAATAGCCCTAGAAGATCATCGCTGGTATTGCACTTAAGGACAGTTTGGAATATCATCGTAGGCATTGCAATAACTGGAAAATTAACAGTTTACATAGCATAAATAATCATCCAGTTAACATAGACATTCACATAGTCTTGCACGGGACATGAATCAATAGCATAAGAACACAGCAGAAGACTTCAAATGCGATGATACTCCGAGGTTGACCTGGAACATGTAGCTAATCACCTTGAGTTGGACCCTCCTGGTCACAACTGGCACCGACGTCGAGATCTTCTCCTGATCAAATAATCCGTGATCCATATAATGAGTACACGGCTACCTAGCAAGCAGTCCTTAATAAATGAATGCAGGAACAAACGACAGGTTTGGTTATTTTGCTAAAACAATACCTATCTACTTGTTTATTCTTTTTATTTTATTGAACACTTTCTAACACATGAGCGTAGCCAAAGGACAGCTAACCGGCTCAACACACGATGAGCGTAGCCATAGAAACGGCTAACCAGCTCCAAAGAGAGGCACTCCCTGCCTACACTACCATCAAGTTAATTAATTAAAACACATGGGACTACCTTGTGTCAAACTCGTTTCCTTGCTCATAACCGCGGGCACGGCTACCATGATAGTTTTAACTCTGTAGAGTGCGCACATGTTCTCCACAAGCCCTGTCTCATCCCAAAGAGAGAAACAGTATAAAACCGTTCACTGCTTTCACCTGTCTCTTAGTGTACCCTTTTTCTTTTGGTTTCGCGTCCCATACGCTACGCTTCGACCAGGCCGACAGTCATGCCCATCTCCTCCAGCCGGACCTGATAGCGCACCGCATGAGGTTAGCCCCTATCTAAGCCATTCGGAACCGGTGATAGCTAGTCACATCCGTCCACTAAGAGTACACCGGAAACTAGGTTTCCACAGCTAATAAGTTAGGGCCAGAAGGCACAAGTGGCTGAACGGTTCAGGTTCGTTATGGTAGTCACAAGTATACGGTTCTTATATGATAGAGGAGACCTGCACATCACAACCTCAAGCCACATGATTTTAACTAGTCCTTGGATCAGTACACCAGTGCACACCTTTCACATCGCCGGAATCATTTCATACATGCGGAAGACTTATATAACATAAAATACATGTATTAAGCCCCAAGGCTATTAAGTGTTTACAACGCTGCACATTGGCCCAAATATTCAGAATGTCCAAAAGATCAGAGTGCAGAGAACCAAAAGATCCAAAAAGGTTTCGTGCCGGCTATGCCTAAGCACTTGACTGGAGAGATGCCCTATGCCTCGCCCTGATCGTCAGCAAATACTTGTTCTTCATCTTCATGGCAAGCGTACTGATCCTACTCATACTCTCCATCTAAAAGAGAATATGAATGCGAGGTCAATGTCATCCAAACTCTGGCGAGCTAACACCCAACCTGATGCAAGTTTTAGTGATAGGGGTTCCAAAGGAAAGGTTGGGATTTATTTATTTGCAGAAAGCCAGTTTTATAAATCAAAACCTATGACTTAGCAACTTTTAACCCAAAGTTCTATTAACCATTATTTTCATTATTGATGTCTATCACAATCCACAACCCACAATCCACAATCCACACCATCCGAGAACTTTCTCCACACACCCGCCATCATGTTCCGGGTGTGGCGCACCCGTTGTGGATCTTACGCCAGCGAAGTGTCCATTCTTCCCTAGCCGGGTGGCCACGCCTGCACTAGAGTCATGGCTGCCTGTCACGTAAGACCTAGATCATCCCACGGATGACGACAAGATCCTGTCTTCACCTCAAGCATGGCAGCAGACAGGGTATGCCCGCAGGCCATACTACTCCTGAATCCCCATTACTTGCACTACCGGACGATGGACACGCGTTTTGGTGATAAGAACCAAATCCCGTAGGCATTTGGTCAGTGACTTCCCGCTGCGTGCCTCAATGCATGCCCGTCCGGTCCTCTCTAGGAGTCACATCGGATCCGGCCAGTCCACACACATTCACAATCACTTCCTTCTTCCGCTATCGTTCCTCCATGTGCCCTGCACGCGATGTGGGGGAACCACCCTTGGTGGCAGCGATTTGCGACCACGATGTTGCCCCGCTCCTCTCAAAGACCGCGCTATGAACGATAGCCCTCTTCACTTCACACCAAGAGCTGCTTACTCCATCTTAACCACATGTCGGACCACGTTCGCTTTCCCAATCACAATTAAACACACATACACTGGCATGCCAGGCCCAATTTCCAGTTTCAATGTTGTTATGTAGCCATGTCCGGTGAACGTCGGTTCACCGTTCCGAGGCTAATTAAGCCTAAAAATTATTAATTGGACCTGAGCAATGTCTAAGCAAATTTTAATCAAGACTTAAGAGTATAAAATTTATTTTATTCAACCTAATAGGCTATCAAGGGTGATCGTTAAGGCGATCATTAATAAAGTCAAATGATAGATGACTATATCAAGGCAATATCATCAAGGTCGAACAATAACAAATGATATCATGGCATGATATATCAAGATTAAGCAGACAGGTATAATTACTTAAAAAGTATGTAGTTTGATACTGTAAATAAAATATTTTAACAAACTGGGATTCAATATGACCTAATTGAATGTTAACCTGTACTAGGGAAAGTATAGACTCTCCTTAATAAAGGCAAACATCCATTAGGGAAGATGTTAACTCGCACTAGGGAAAGTATAATCTCTCCCTAGTAAAAGCAAACATCCCATAGGAGAAGTGTTAACTCGTACTTGGGAAAGCTGACTCTCCCTAGTAAAAGTGAACAGCCATTAGGGTAGATGATAACTCGCTTGATCTTGTGAGTAGTGGGGGTCTTCCGGTGGTTCTTCGAAGTGTCCTTCGGGCTCTTCAGCGTCTATTAACGGGACGAAATCGAAGAATAATAAATCAAACACCATTGTGCAATAAGAAGCATGATGCATGAATTGCTCTTGCTAAGTCCAGCGATCGGCGTCTGACGTAAAGTTCTAAATCTAGATTTCGAGGAAGTTCCACGATCCTTCAACTGGATAACTATTTACAGAAGATAACGGTAGTGTGGACGTTATGAAGATGACATGTGATGATGCATAATACTACCCTTAATAGTCTACCCATAGATTTAGCAAATAGATATATAAGGTAAAAATTAATTTTTTTTGAAGTATTTCTTTCACCAACTTATCATGTCATTTTCAACCAACCACAAAAGGAAGTATGGGTGTGTGTGGAAGATATTGTCATATGTTACATACATAGTTGTACATACATACATACATATATATATATATATATATATATATATATATATATATAATCATGAAATTGAATATTATCAGCCTAGTTAAGCGAAGGGTTTTACTGTCATGAAGTGCTATGGAATAACTTCCTAAAACAGCTATATTAATTTAGGCTAACTAGATTATAAAATAGCTAATTCACCATAATAAATAATTAGGTCAACTAATAGGTAACATATGTGATTACGAGTCATACCATAGATTTTGTATTTTTCCTAGGTCCAGAAGGTTATTACACACTATTCATGATTTTCTCTGGCTTTATTAAGTGTTAATCCATTTTTGATAAACAGAAACCCTTTTCTGTTATTTTCCTATATATGTTAATACCCTAAAGGCAATCTAATAAAATTAATCCAAGGAAAGGGTTCTGTTACTATTCATGGTAATATTTTTATTAATTCTAGCGTACGATCTACTATTTACTTTAAATTTTCTAAGATTTTTAGGGAAGTCTAGATATTTTAAATGACCCATTTTATTTTACAAATTTGTTTTTATTCACTAATGGTAGGAAAATCTGGCATGCACAGAAATGGGCCGGCCCGCTAACTTGCAGCTGGGCAAGACATGCCGAAGGCGTACTTCAACAAGGCGCAATCGTGCGGAGGATGCGCACCCACGGGTGGCGCAACCCATAAACTTGACATGTGGGGCCGAGGGCTCGGCCCCACATGTTGGCGACACACAGTGGATTTGCGGGATTTTAAATTGGTGAGCATCCGATAGTGGGGGCCCGCCAGTCAACGAGGCACCCACACGGAGGACAGCACCAATCTTGGTGCACCATCTACGGCCAGGAGCTTGTCGTCCACCACCGGCCGGGCGGCGGGGTGACGTCATGAAACTGGTGGTCCATCGGCGACTCACCGGTAGAGCTACAAGGCAGTAGAGGTTGAGCGCAAGCTCGCTACTGGTTTGGGATGGCTAGTACTAGGATGTGTCACCGGAGAATCACCGTCGGTGAGCCCGTATCAGCGGCGATCATGAGCGAGCGGAAACTAGCGTTGGCGAAGCTTTACGTAGTCGAAATCGGGTGATTCAAGATCTACGGCTCGACGGGAAGCATACTAGGGTGGAGGAGAAGCTCACCAAGTGTCCTGAGAGGCTCGTGAAGGTCCGAGATGACTTGGCGACGTGGAAGCAGGTGGTGGCCGAAATAGAGGAACGCTCATGGTCCAACTCCTGTGAAGCTCTTGCATCAATGAGCGAGGGGAAACGTCAGCGGGTTCAAGGCGAAGCTCCATGCGCAAGGAATCGCGGGGAGACTTACCGGAGAATTAGAAATCGATTTTGGGGTGATTTCGTGCGGTGGTGGTGGAAATGGGAATTCCGGCTAACCGACAGCGAGCTAGGTCGATTGGTTATGGCTTGAGCACCATAGGGGTGAGAGGAGACTTACTTCGGCAAGAATGTCGGGCGCGATGTTGGGATTTTTGGCTGGCGACGACGTGCGGTGTGGAAAGAGTGTTTCCATTGCACGCGACCCATTTATAGGATCGGGCGAGCTTGGGCTAGTGACCAACGGTCACTGGGAAGGGCAAGGTGGTTGCTACGGTGATCTTCGAGCGATTGGCGGATGTAGGCGGTGGCGTGTTCGTGAACTGGGCTTGAATCGGTCCGAGCGACCGATTGAGCATGCGCGGTCACGCGCGCGGGCACGAGCATTGATCCGGCTATGGTCGGCGCGGCTCAGTGCAATTGAGTGTGAGGAAGTGGCGGGGATTGGGCAAAAGAGGGCGGTGCCGGAGTTGCCTTGCCAAGCTGAGCCGACAGAGCGGCGGGACAGCACGGCATGTCAGAAGGCGGCGACGGGCATTGGGGGGCGAGGTCGTGTCGGAGCAGACACGGGGTCCATGAGGCCATGGCGACGCTCAAAAGCGGCCAAAGAAGGATCTCCAAGGGATGTTGCGGGCAGGGCGCGATGAATTCACCGACGAGGTGGAAGCCGGGCTGCTGCAGCCCAGCTGCTCGTGGAAATGCCCTCCAGGGCAGGGAAAAGAAAAGACTGCCATGTCGGCCCTACCTTGGTTAGACTTGGTCAACACTTGTTCAGGCCATCATCTAGGGTCTAACTTAGTTACTAAAATTTTTGTGGACTGTTTAGTGTGATTTATCATATCTGACACATATCTTCTTATATATGTATATATACACATGCATATGTACACATATGAGTGCATGCATATATTTAATTTCCTAGATGGTCATGGGACCTAGAGTGGCATTACAAACACTAAAATTTAAGCTAACCTCTACCTTGCTACACTAAAATTTTATATCTAACTCTAGTTAATCAGCCAATTTATGTTCTAAATAATTTCAAAAAGTCCAAGAATTTGTATTTTTGCAAAAGTTGTCTTAAAAGAAGCTGTCGTTGCATCACTCAAACATTACAAAAATGATTTCAGAATATCGTCCAAATTTGGGATGTTGCAAATACTCTCCCCCTAAAAACAAATCTCGACCTCGAGATTTGATAGTCTAAGAGCTAAACAAATGGCAGTACTCCTTGCGGAGCTTGTCTTCGCGCTCCCATGAAAATTGTCATCCAAATTTGTCGTCCCATTGGACCTTACATAATTTAACCGTCTTGCCCCTTATTTGCTTGCCGGAGAAGTCGAGAATTCGAATAGGATAGGTTCGATAGGTGAGGTCCTTGTCCATCGGTGCTGGCGGTAGGGGAATGAGTTCTTCCTCGGGTATTCTCAGGCATCTTTAGAGTTGTGAAACATGGAACATATTGTGTACATCACCAAGCTCGGCGGGTAACTCTAGCTCGTAGGCCACTCGACCTCTCCTGGCAGTGATCTGGTATGGTCCGATATATAGGGGGGGCAATTTTCCTTTTTGTTGAAACCGTGATTTCCCTTTGATGGTGACACCTTAAGATAGACGAAATCACCGACCGCGAAAGAGAGGTCTCGACAACGACGGTCTGCATAGCTTTTCTGTCGGGATTGAGCAGCTAATAGGCGTTCTCGGATAACTTTTACCATCCTTTCGGCCTCTTGCAATGTTTCCCTTCTGAACAATTAACGTTCTCTGGTTTCTAACCAGAACAAAGGTGTCCTGCAACGGCATCCATACAGGGCCTCAAAGGGGGACATTCTTAAACTGGCCTGATAGCTGTTATTGTAGGAGAATTCAGCATATGGCAACCATTTCTCCCAGTCAGAGGAGAACACCAAAATGCATGCTCTGAGCATGTCATCCAGGACTTGGTTGACTCTCTCGGTCTGTCCATCGGTCTGAGGATGGTAAGCTGTACTAAATGACAGACTGGTCCCAAGGGCACCGTGTAGCTTTTCCCAAAACTGGGAAGTGAACTAGGATCCTCGATCTGAGATTATCCTCTTAGGAACTCCATGGAGGCTGACTATCCTTGCCATATAGAGTTCAGCTAACTTATCTCCTTTATAAGTTGTTTTGACCGGAATGAAGTGGGTCACTTTGGTAAATCTGTCCACAATGATCCAAATGGAATCACACCCAGTCTTTGTGCGAGGAAGTCCTAAGATGAAGTCCATCGTCACCTCTTCCCATTTCCATTTAGGTATTTTTAAGGGTTGCAGAAGTCCTGCAAGGCGCTGATGCTCTGCCTTAGCCATTTGATAGGTATGGCATCCGGCCACATACTCAGCCACATCTCGCTTCAGTCAGGGCCACCAAAATAGGATCTTTAGGTCTTGATACATTTTGGTGCACCCGGGGTGAAGGGAGAAGGGGGATTCATGGGACTCCCTTAGGATGCGATTCTTCAATTCCTGGTCATGGGGGACGAAAATCCTTTGTCCCAACCGTAGGGTTCCTTGTTCATCCTTTGTAACCTTGCACCCATGACTTCTTTTCATAAGGTCTCTTATTTTATGGGTGTTAGAGTGATTCTTTTGTAGTTCCTTGATTTGATCGAACAAAGCCGGTTGAACCTCCAGGGTGGCTAAGTAACTGGTCTCCACGAAACTCAAGTTCAGCGCGTCCATATCCTTTATGATCTGTTCAGGAATTTCTGGTCCGCAGGTTATGTCCATAAGGGTGGCTGTCTGTTGGGCAGTTAAATGATTACACTGCGGCTTCTGGCTGAGGGCGTCAGCCACCACATTGGCCTTGTCTGGGTGGTATTGGACATTTAAGTTATAGTCCTTGATCAGTTCCAGCCATCTCCTTTGGTGCATGTTTAAGTTGGCTTGGGTAAACATGTATTTCAGGCTCTTGTCATCCGTGTAGACGACACATTACTTACCCATCAGGTAATGTCTCCAAATTTTGAGGGCATGTATGACAGCCACTAGCTCAAGGTCATGAGTCGGATAATTCTCCTCATGTTTTCTGAGTTACCGAGAGGTATAAGCGACTACCCTTCGTTTTTGCATTAGTACACAGCCTAACCCTCGCTTTGAGGCATCACAATATACCTCAAACTTTTTGTTGGCATCAGGCGTAACCAACACAGGAGCGGTGGTCAGTTTGGTCTTTAGCGCTTGGAAGCGTTCCTCACAAGCCTTCGTCCACTCAAATTTCTACTCCTTTTTCAGTAGCTGGGTCATGGGTTTGGCAATTTTAGAAAATCCTTCAATGAACCTTCGATAGTACCCTGCCAATCCCAAGAAACTTCTTATTTCTTTTACAGTGGGTTGGGATTTCCAATCCGTAACTATCGCTACCTTGGAGGGATCGACTTTGATACCCTCAGCAGAGATGATGTGCCCCAGGAAGCTGATGTCATCTAGCCAAAATTCGCACTTGCTGAATTTGGCATAAAGTTGGTGTTCTCGGAGCTTGTCGAGGACTAATCTTAGGTGCTTCTTATGCTTCTCATCATTTTTGGAATACACCAAAATGTCGTCGATGAATACTATGATGAATTGGTCCAAATACTCCATTAGAATCATGTTCATGAAGTGGGCCAGGGCATTGGTAAGTCCGAAGGACATAACCAAAAATTCATACAGTCCATATCTTGTGGTGAAGGTTGTCTTGGGTATATCCTCCTTTTTGACCTTAACTTGATGATACCCAGACCTGAGGTCAATTTTTGAAAATCTTTTGGCTCCTCGCAGCTGGTCAAACAGGTCATCAATTATAGGTAAGGGGTATTTGTTTTGATAGTAACCGCATTGAGGGCTTGGTAATCCACTACCAATTTTCGGTTTCCGTCCTTCTTATTGATGAACATGGTTGGTGATCCCCACGAGGATGAACTAGGATGGATCAATCCTTTTTGCATTAACTCTTCCAGCTGCTTCTTGAGTTCTGCCAATTCTACAGGATTCATCTTGAAGTATGTTTTGTATATAGGTGCCGTGCCAGATACTAGCTCAATGGCAAATTCCATCTCACGATCAGGTGGCAGTCTGGGGAAGTCTTCAGGGAACACATCTAAATATTCCTTAACTACTGGGCACCTTTGCGGGATCTTCTTTCCTTAAGAACCAAATGGCTCTACCCCATTTGAAGGGGCATCAACGTTTCAAAGTCTCTCATGTCCAGGGGGTCTTATCAATCGCACTTTTCTCTTTTCACAATCTAGCACCTCCTCATAAAAGGTCAACCAGTCCATACCAATGATCACATCAATTCCCATATTGGGAATGACCATTAGGTCAAACTGGAAACTTATCCTTTCCTGAGAAATGTCTACCCACTTACATACCCTGGTGGCCTCTAGGTTTCCACCGGGTGACTTTAGAATTAGGGGCTTATCCAAAGGAAAAAGTTTGTAATCCAAGCTTATCCACAAGACCCTTAGATATGAATGAATGAGATGCTCCAGAATCAAAGAGTACTTGTGCAAGGTTGTGATAGATTCTGAACGTACCCATAAGTACTCCTAGAGCCTCCTCAGCTTCTTCAGTGGAGAGATGGTTGAGACGTCCTGTTCCATAGGCTGGTGGTGCAGTCTTGGTTGGGGCGGTTCCTCTTCCACGCCCAGTTGGGGGCTCGCCGCGGGGTGGGGCGATATCAAAGCGCGGCTGCTGGGTCTTCTATGTCGGGCACTCATTGGCAATGTGACCCGGCTGATGGCACTTGAAGCATGTACCGACAACTTTATCATTAGCAGACCACTCGGGTCGAGGGGCACCAGCAGGCAGAGGTGCAGGACTTTTTGTAGTAGGAGGAGCAGGTCGGCTGCCACCAGCTTGGTAAGTCCGCGGGGGATATCCTTGGGTGTGAGGGGTGGCAGCCTTGACTGATAGGTAGGGCGAGAGGGTCTAGGGCGACTGGTTCCTTGCGCTGACCGTGCCTCCAGCTTGCGCTTGCAGCTGGCTTCTTCTCCCTTCAACTCCATCTCCAAGATGAGTGCTTTGTTTACCAACTGGTGAAAGTAAGGGTGATCATGAAGGATGAGCTTGGAACGGTAGGTAGGAGCCATCCCTTCCAGGAATTTGTCAATCTTTTCCTCGTCATCTACTATGTCTTGTTGAGCATACCGAGCTAGCAGATTGAACTTGGTCAAATACTCATTGACCGTCATATTACCTTGCTGCAGATTGCAGAACTCTTGTCTCTTCATCCTTAGCACACCACGGGGAATGTAATTTTCCCGGAATGCTCTTTCGAATTCAGCCCACGGGATATTCCGGGGTAGCGGCCTGTAGGATTGGAACCTCTTGTTGTTCTTCACCTACATTCTCATCTCCTCCTTCGGCATTATCGCCAGCATCTTGACCCGGTTCTTCATTATGATCAGCCTCCTCTACTTCTTCTTCATCCTCCGCATCTTCTGAGCGGGTAGCCAGATAATTTTCCTACCAAACCTCGATGGGTCCTTCAAGCAGTTGGGTGGTGAACAACACCTTGTCCTCTTCCGGGCAGCGGACTAAGTTCATCTTGCGGATGACTGTCCTTAACCAATCCTCCACGTCGGTAGGCTCAGTAGCATAGGTGAAGGTCGGAGGCTTGGTCCTCATGAAATCAGCTAGCTTAGATCCTTGGCGATGTTGTGTAGCTTGGTATGCAGCTTGTTGGCCTTCTAATATGGCACCTAGCATCTGTGCCTGATATGCCATGACTTGTGCCATGGTAGGGTTTCCAGCAGGTGGTGGGGACTAGTTGCCATGGCCACGACCACGGGCCCGATTGTTAGCGGCGCCGGCACCTCGGCCTCTCACAGCAGCACGCCCACGAGCCATCTGCATAATTACTACTTTCAAAAACAATTTCTAGATGCATGCATGATGACCACAAAAGCGAAGTAAGATCCAAATGCAAGCCAAGCCACAATTTAAAGGAAGAGATCCATACATAGTTTGAAATAGATCGACGAGTACAAGTAGTTCATGCCGATCATCTACTATGGCATGACAAAAGCAACAGAACATCGACTAGGCTGTTAGTCTACTCCTGAGCTACATCTACAGCTACAACTTCTAGCGCCTTCAGATGAGCTAGACAATAAAAGTAGTACACTGCCACTACACCTTAACGGGTACGACGGGAGTAGGTGTATGGAGGATGATTTGCGGGGTATCTCCCCGGAGCGTAGAGGTAGACATCCAAGGCTAACGTCGGAGGAGTGGCGTCAGAAGAGCTGGTGGAAGGCGCTAGAGGCTGAGGAACCTCTAGCAGAGGGTCGTGGCGGGGAATCCCCACCAAAGCCCTGGGCAGTAGGCACCTCTTCCGCAGAGTAACGCGGGAGCGTGCCCGGTGTGGGCGCTGTGGTGTCGGCGGTGGTGGTCCTGGGAGTTGTCCGGGGTGGTCCATCCCAGCACGAGGGTGGTGAGCGGGATCCAATAGATCCAACTCGGCAAGGGCCTCATCCCTCTCCTGTCGGCAGACCTGGAGGTAGTGGGAGAGGTGGTAGGCCTAGCGGTAAGAACTACGGGCGCGGGTGTCCGCCTCCCGTAGTGAAGTATGGAGGATCTGAATCTCCTTCAAGGCTCCGCGTCGAGTGTGTCCGGCTCTGTGGTGCAGGAGGACTAAGCGGAGGAACTCTGGGTCCAGCACCCCATACTCGGCCTCTCCAAGGCCGGGGAGCAAGTGAAGAGGGACGTCCAGCAGGTGGGCGAAGGGTCCTTCAACGAGGTCGAGGGCGTACTCCTCCTGGAGCTCCTGGATCGCCAACATAGCGGCATCGCTGATGCCGTAGTCCAGCTGGTCTCGAGGCACCACCGTCCAGATACGGTGTGCCACAACGTCGGGCATGTAGTAAACCCTAACCTCAACCTCGTAGGTGAGGCGGGTTAAGGTCCGTACAAGCCTCCAAAAGTAAGTAGGGGCTCCCTCGAACCCCAAGTAGTCCGTCAACTCCTGCAGCACTCGGGCGTTCTCCCCTCAGGGTCCTGACGGAAACCCAAAGGTGGAACGCTGATCAGTGAAACCCGCGTGCAGAACCTCCATCTACAAAATAGTTTTACACATGAGAGAGAGTTAGTACTTTTTTGAGACAAAAACATCCAGAAGAAAAGAGTTCAGCACAGTCTTATAATGAGGTAATTTTTGGGAATAAGGAAAATAATTTAAAATAATAAGACTATCGGCCAAGATCTAGGGATCCTACAGTCGTATGCTCTGATACTAGCTCTGTGGGGCCTGCTCTTTTAGCCCACCACATGATCTACACTAATCCCTGGATCAGTACACTAGTGCACACCTTTCACATAGCCGAAATTATTTCATACATGCGGAAGACTTATTTAACATAAAATACATGTATTAAGCCCGAAGGCTATTAAGTGTTTACAACGCGGCGCATTGGCCCAAATATTCAGAATGTCCAAAAAATCAGAGTGCAGAGAACCAAAAGATCCAAAAAGGTCTCGTGCCGGCGATGCCTAAGCACTCGACTGGAGAGACGCCCGATGCCTCGCCCTGATCGTCAGCAAATCCTTGTTCTTCATCTTCATAGCAAGCATACTGATCCTGCTCATACTCTCCATCTAAAAGAGAATATGAATGCGAGGTCAGTGTCATCCAAACATTGGCGAGCTAACACCCAACCGGATGCAAGTTTTAGTGATAGCGGTTCCAAAGGAAAGGTTGGTCTTTATTTATTTGCAGAAAGCCAGTTTTACAAACCAAATCCTATGACTTAGCAACTTTTAACCCAAAGTTCTATTAACCATTATTTTCATTATTGATGTCCACCACAATCGACAACCCACACCATCCTAGAACTTTCTCCACACATCCACCATCATGTTCCGGGTGTGGGGCACCCGTTGTGGATCTTACACCAGCGAAGTACCCGTTCTTCCCTAGCTGGGTTGCCACGCCCGCACTAGAGTCACGGCTCCCTGTCACGTTAGACCTAGATCATCCCACGGATGATGATAAGATCCTGTCTTCATCTCAAGCATGGCAGCAAACAGGGTACGCCCGCAGGCCATACTACTCCTAAATCCCTACTACTCGCACTACCGCGCGATGGCCACGCGTTGTGGTGATAGGAACCAAATCCCGCAGGCATTTGGTCAGCGACTTCACGCTACGTGCCTCACTGCACGCCCGTCCGGTCCTCTCTAGGAGTCACATCGGATCCGGCCAATCCACACACATTCACAATCACTTCCTTCTTTCGCTATCGTTCCTTCGTGTGCCTGCACATTATGTGGCGGAACCACCCTTGGTGGCAACGATTTGCAGCTACGCATGTTGCCCCGCGCTCCTCTCAGCACCGCGTCTATGAACGTATAGCCCTCTTCACTTCACACCAGTAGCCAAGCTACTCCATCTTAACCACAAGTCGGACCACGTCCGCTTTCCCAATCACAATGAAACACACACACACTGGCATGTCAGGCCCAATTTCCAGTTTCCATGTTATTATGTAACCATGTCCGGTGAATGTCGGTTCACCGTTCCGAGGCTAATTAAGCCTAAAAATTATTAATTGGACCTGAGCAATGTCTAAGCAAATTTTAACCAAGACTTAAGAGTCTAAAATTTATTTTATTCAACCTAACAGGCTATCAAGGGTGATCATCATGGCGATCATTAATAAAGTCAAATGATAGATGATTATATCAAGGCAATATTATCAAGGTCAAACAATAACAAATGATATCATGGCATGATATATCATGATTAAGTAGATAGGTATAATTACTTAAAAGGCATGTAGTTTGATACTGTAAATAAAATATTTTAAGAAACTAGGATTCAATATGACCTAATTGAATGTTAACCCGTACTAGGGAAAGTATAGACTCTCCTTAATAAAGGCAAACATCCATTAGGAAGATGTTAACTTCCACGAGGGAAAGTATAATCTCTCCCTAGTAAAAGCAAACATCCCATAGGAGAAGTGTTAACTCGCACTAGGGAAAGCTAACTCTCCCTAGTGAACGTGAACACCCATTAGGTTAGATATTAACCTGCCTTGATCTTGTGAGTGGTGGGGATCTTCCGGCGGTTCTTCGAAGTATCCTTCGGGCTCTTCAGCGTCTATTAACGGGACGAAATCGAAGAATAATAAATCAAACATCATTATGCAATAAGAAGCATGATGCATGAAATGCTCTTGCTAAGTCCAGCGATCGTCGTCTGACGTAATGTTTTAAATCTAGATTTCGAGGAAGTTCCATGATCCTTCAACTGGATAACTATTTACAGAAGATAATGGTAGTGTGGACGCTATGAAGATGACATGTGATGATGCATAATACTACCCTTAATAGTCTACCCATAGATTTAGCAAATAAATGTATAAGGTAAAAATTAATTTTGTTTGAAGTATTTCCTTCATCAACTTATCTTATCATTTTCAACCCACCATAAAACCTAGTTAAGCTAAGGGTTTTACTGTCATGAAGTGCTGTGAAATAACTACCTTAAACAGCTATATTAATTTAGGCTAACTAGATTATAAAATAGCTAATTAGCCATAATAAATAATTAGGTCAAGTAATAGGTAACATATGTGATTATGAGTCATACCATAGATTTTATATTTTTCCTATGTCCAGAAGGTTATTACACATTATTCATGATTTTCTCATTCTTTATTAAGTGTTAATCTATTTTTGATAAACAGAAACCCTTTTCTGTTTTTTCCTATACATGTTAATACTCTAAAGGCAATCTAATAAAATTAATCCAAGGAAAGAGTTCTGTTACTATTCATGGTAATATTTTTATTAATTCCAGCGTACGATCTAGTATTTACTATAAATTTTCTAAGATTTTTAGGGAAGTCTAGATATTTTAAATGACCCATTTTATTTTACAAATTTGTTTTTATTCACTAATGGTAGAAAAATCCAGCGTGCACTGTAATGGGCCGGCCCGCCAACCTGCGGCTGGGCAAGACACGCCGAAGGCGTACTTCAGCAAGGCACAACCGTGCGGACGATGCGCACCCATGGGTGGCACAACCCATAAACCTGACATGTCGGGCCGAGGGCCCACATGTCGGCGGCACACAGCGGCTTTGCGGGATTTTTAAATCGGTAAGCATCTGACAGTGGGGGCCCGCCGGTCAGCGAGGCACCCACACGAAGGACGGCACCAATCTGGGCGCACCATCTACGGCCAGGAGCTTGTCTTCCACCACCGGCCAGGCGGCGGGGTGACGTCATGAAACCGGCGGTCCATCGGCGACTCATCGGCGGAGCTACAAGACACTGCTCGCTACTGGTTTGGGATGGTTAATACTAGGACGTGTCACCGGAGAATCACCATCGGCGAGCCCAGATCGGCGGCGATCATGAGCGAGTGGAAACTAGCGTCGGCGAAGCTTTACGTGGCCGAAATTGGGTGGTTTAGGCTCTACGACTCGACGAGAAGCATCCTAGGGTGGAGGAGAAGCTCATCTAGCGTCGTGATAGGCTCGTGGAGGTCCGGGATGACTTGACGGCATGGAAGTAGGCGGTGGCCGAAGCAGAGGAATGCTCACGGTCCAACTCCCGTGAAGCTCTTGCATCAATGAGCGAGGGTAAACGTCAGCGGATTCAAGGCGAAGCTCTATGCGCAAGGAATCGCGGGGAGACTTACCACAGAAGGAGAAATCAATTTGGGGGTGATTTCGGGCGGCGGTGGCGAAAATGGGAATTCCGGCTAACCGGCGGCGAGCTAGGTTGATTTGTTATGGCCTGAGCACCACAGGGGTGAGAGGAGACTCACTCCGACGAGAATGCTGGGCGCAAGGTTAGGATTTTGGGCTAGCGATGACGCGTGGTGTGGGAAGAGTGTTTCCATTGCACGCGACCTGTTTATAGGATCGGCCGTGCTTGGGCCAGTGACCAACGGTCACTGGGAAGGGCGGGGTGGTTGCTACGGTGCTCTTCGAGCGATTGGCGGACGTGGGTGGTCGCGTGTTCTCGAACTGGGCTTGAATCGGTCCGAGCGACCGATTGAGAGTGCGTGGTCACGCGCGTCGGCATGAGCATTGATCCGGCTATGGTCAGCGCGGCTCAGTGCAATTGAGTGTAAGGCATTGGCGGGGATTGGGCAATAGAGGGTGGTGCCGGAGTTGCCTTGCCAAGCCGAGCCAACAGAGTGACAAGACAGCACGCCATGTCAGGAGGCGGCGGCGGGCATTTGGCGCGAGGTTGTGTCGGCGTAGGCACGAGGTTCACAAGGCGAAGGGGATGCTTACAAGCGGCCAAAGAATGATCTCCAAGGGAGATTGTGGGCAGGGCGTGATGAATGCGCCGGCGAGGTAGAAGTCGGGCTGCTGCAGCCCAGCTGCTCGTGGAAATACCCACAAAGGCAGGGTGAAGAAAAGACTGTCATGTGGGAGACTGCCATGTGGGCCCCACCTTGGTCAGACATGGTCAACACTTGTTCAGGCCATCATCTAGGGTCTAACTTAGTTACTAAAATTTTTGTAGAATTTTTATTGTGATATATCATATCAGACACATATCTTCTTATATATGTATATATACACATGCATATGTACACATATGAGTGCATGCATAAATTTAATTTCCAAGATGGTCATGGGACCTAGAGTGGCATTGAAAACACTGAAATTTAAGCTAGCCTCTACCTTTCTACACTAAAATTTTATATCTAACTCAAGTTAATCAGCCAATTTATGTTCTAAATAATTTAAAAAAGTCCAGGAATTTGTATTTTCGCAAAAGTTGTCTTAAAAGAAGCTGTCGTTGCATCACTCAAACATTACAAAAATGTTTTTTGAATATCGTCCAAATTTGGGCTGTTACACCCGCCTCTTCTGGGTCTCCTCAAATCAACCCACACCATGTTAATTTTAGTTGATTAGATTTAACAAAACAATACCACGAAGCCACGGCTTCACGGATACAGATTTAATAATGAGTGAAACCTAATAACTACTAACCCAGAAGCAAGGCTAAGCATCCATGTACAGAATAGGCTAGGAAAAATATAACCAACGGGCTATCAATGGCAGGCCAATTCTTATTAGTAGAGGAGTAAGATGAAATAGGGATAAAATAGAACATATGATGATAATTCAAGCATGCAAATAAAATAAAGATGAAATAAATGAATTCTAGCAAACTAGGAATTCAATATGAATCTAGCTTGCCTTCAAAGAAGTCTAGATCTTGTTGTCCTCCTTCGAAGGGCTTTGGGGCGACTCCTATACAGCAGGTATACGCTGGATCTACGCAAAAAATAAATAAAATAGAAATAAATAACAAACACAGAGAAAATAATGTGATAAAATATATAAAATTCTTGGGATTATTTTGATTTTTAGGCTCCGAAATCATCTAAATCGGAGTTCGGATGCTCCCTAAACAATTCGGAGAAGTTTCGAGAGAAAAAGAAAAGCCGGAAATAAATAAACCCGGTTAACCGTGGGTCAACCGAGGGAAAACAGAGGGAAAACCTGCTGGGGCAGCGCGGCTGGTGGGGTCCGGTGATCCAACGCTCACGGCAAACCCGAAGGCGACGCGTGGCGGGCTTTGATTCTTGCAAGACGCCGCTGCTGGTGGGGCGAGGCAATGGACACATGGCTGCTGGCGGTTGGGTCTTGGCGCGCGGGGGACATGATGGCGGGGTGGCCAATGCGGGAGGCACGTGGCGGTGGTGTCGGCGATCAAGCGCGAAAGCGCGACGCGCGGCGCTGGGAGACATGCGTGGCGGCGATCAGGTGAGATGCGTGGCAAGACGCGCGACGTGGGTCGGCGCGTGGGAGTCAACACCGGCGCGAACGCGGGCGGCGGCGTGGCGATGGCGGGCGGCTCGCCGGCGACGCCCAACTCCAGTGAACTTTCGGTGGCGTGTAGCTCCTCTAATTCTTGGCCAAAATAGGGCTTTCATATATCTAAATTGATCGTCTTGACAAGGCCTGCAACGTGTTGACTTTAGATCTAGGGTTTGGGCACTAGAATAAGAGGAGTACCTTGGTTTTTGCTTCGGGGCTAGGGTTTTGGTCCCTAGGGCTCGAATTTCGAGGCTCTGACCTTGGGGGCTGAGGGAGGGGGTCTAGGGGGGTATTTATAGTGGGTGGGTAGTGGTGGTTGAGTCCCATTAGGGGTAGAATCTGATTTGCATAGGAATTTGAGTAGAGATAGGATTTAGGAGTCCTAATGGGCTTAGGATTGATTAGGAGGGGTTTTGGGCCTAGATTGGGCCCAATAAGGCTACTAAAGCCTAAATGGACCTTTCTCTACTTTTATTTTATATTTTTAACAGTTAATTTTATTTATTATTATTTTTAATGACATGTGACATAATAATTTTATTAGGATGTCACAATCCTCCCCCTAAGGAGAATCTCCGAGATTCGGAAGGATCCTTGAACAACTCAGGGAACTCTGCCTGCAGATCTTCTTATCGCTCCCATGTTGCTTTTTCATCGGTGTGATTGGACCATTGCACCTTGCAAAGCTTAATCACACGACTGCGAGTACATCTTTCGGCTTCCTCCAGGATTTTTATTGGTCTTTCTTTATAGGTCAGATCATCTTGCCAATCCATTGCCTTCACAGGCATTTGCTCTTCGGGTACTCACAAACACTTTCAAAGTTGAGAGACATGGAACACATTGTGTAGTCTAAATAGATTCGGTGGTAACTGCAATTGGTAGGGTGCTTCTCCTCTTCTATCAATGATCTCGAACGGACCAATGTACCTAGGCGATAGCTTCCCTGATACATGGAACCGGCATAATCCTTTTAACAGTGACACCTTCAAACATACGTGGTCTCCCACGTCAAATTATAAATCCCTCCGACACTTGTCGGCATAACTCTTTCGTCGGGACTAGCCCGTTCTCTTTAGCCTCTTTCAGGATTTCAGGGCCAAACAACTTTCTTTCTCCTGTCTCACTCCAGTACAAAGGTGTGTGACATTTTTGACCATACAACGCTTCGAGCGGAGACATCTGTATGCTCGACTGATAACTATTATTATATGAAAACTCGGTATAGGGAAGAGCTTCGTCCTAACTCTTGGAAACTATCAGTGCGATTGATCTGAGCATGTCCTCTAGGATTTGGTTGGTCCTTTCAGTCTGTCCATCCGTCTGGGGGTGATACGCACTGCTGAAGGCTAACCGTGTTCCCAACAAGGAGTGGATTTGCTGCCAAAATCTTGAAGTGAACTGTGTACCTCTGTCTGAGACTATTCTCTTTGGCACACCGTGCAGGCAAACAATCCTTGACATGTACATTTCTGCTAACTTGTAACTTACGTAGGTTGTCTTGATTGGTATAAAATGAGCTATCTTGGTCAACCGATCGATAATAGCCCAGATCGAATCATAACCCCTTCGAGTTTTTGGCAATCCGACAATAAAATCCATGCCAACCTCTTCCAACTTCTGGGAACTTGTAGTGGCCGAAGCAATCCTTGTAGTGGCTGAAGCAATCCTGCTGGCCGCTGATGTTCAGCCTTCACACGCTGACAAACATCACATAGTTCTACATGTTCGACAATGTCCTTCTTCATACATGGCCACCAGTAATTCTCTTTTATGTCATGGTACATCTTGGAGCTACCTAGATGTATAGAATATGCTGAATCGTGAGCCTCTTTCATAATCAACTCCCTGAGTCCTTCTTTCTTTGGTACTACGATTCTCTTGCCGAAACAGTCAATTCCGGCCTTATCCATATTGAATCCTGGAGCTTTTTCCATTATCAATTTAACAATAATGTAGATGGTGTCTTCGTCATCTTCCTGGGCTTGTTTGATTTTCTCCCTCAATGTAGGTTGTACTTCCATCGTATATAGGCATCCATGTGCAACAACTTCCAGATTTAACTTCTCCATCTTAATCTTCAAGTGATTATTCCTCGGCTTACAGCTCAACGCATCGGCAACTGCATTTGCCTTCCCGGGGTGATAATGGATTTCGATATCATAATCCGCTATCTGTTCAAGCCATCTTCTCTGCCTCAGATTCAAGTTGGGCTACGTGAAAATATATTTGAGACTCTTGTGATCGGTATATATTTCCGTACGATTTCCAACAAGATAGTGTCTCCAAATCTTTAGTGCATGCATAATTGCGGCCAACTCCAAGTCATGTGTTGGATATCTTAATTCGTGTGGCTTTAACTACCGAGAAGCATAAGCTACTACTTTTCCTTCTTGCATCAGCAAACAACCCAATCCGAGTAGTGATGCATCGCAATATACCTCAAAGTCTTTTTGTAGGTCAGGCAATACCAAAACTAGGGATGTAGTCAACTTACTTTTCAAAATTTCAAAGCTCTCCTGACATTGCGGTGTCCATTGGAATTTAACATCCTTCTTCAAGAACTGAGTGAGAGGCTTGGCGATCTTGGAAAATCCTTCGATGAATCTTCGATAATATCCTGCTATTCGCAGAAATCCTCGGACCTTGGTCACTGTTTTTGGCACCTTCCAGTCTAATATTTCACTAACCTTAGAGGGATCAACCGATAGTCCTCCTTTTGATATAACGTGCCCTAGGAAAGACACTTCCTTCAACCAGAAATCACAATTGTTATACTTCACATACAACTGATTCATTCTCAAAATATCTAACACAATCCATAGATGCTCGGCATGCACTTCCGTATTCTTCGAATAAATTAATATGTCGTTGATGAACACCACAACAAACTTATTCAAATATTCCATAAGTATTTTGTTCATCAAACTCATAAAATGTGCCTAGCATTAGTAAGGCCAAAAGACATCACCAGAAATTTGTACAAACCATAACGAGTAGTGAACGTAGTCTTCGGGATATCCTCCTTCCTGATCTTGATTTGATGGTACCCGGATCTTAAATCAATCTTCGAAAATACGTAGGCTCCTTCTAACTGATCAAACAGATCATCGATTCGCGGTAGAGGGTACTTATTTTTTATGGTTACCTCATTGAGTGAATCATAATCTACATACATCCTGAGTGTGCATTCCTTCTTCTTCACGAATATCACCGATGAGCCCCACGGTGAAGTACTAGGTCTAATAAAACCTTTATCCTTCAGTTCTTGAATCTTCTTCTTCACCTCAGCCATTTGAGTTGCATTCATATGGTACGGCCATTGAGATATCGGGGTAGTACCTGGCTGCAGGTCGATGGTGAACTCTACATCTCGATCTAGTGGCAATCCTGGCATATCTTCCGAAAACACATCTAGATACTCACTAACAACAGGTACTTTCTCCATTGGTGGTCACCCTTTGTTAGCCGTCTTCACCTCCAGTTGATGCACGGTTCCACCTGGACTACCTTTCATAGTAGACTCATATCTGACTTGCGTACCATCGGTGTTGGTCAGGGTGACTGCTCGGCTAGCACAATCAATTTGTCCTTTGTACTTCATCAACCAGTCCATACCCAAAATGATCGGTATTCCCTTGGAATCGACAAGAACTTAGAACCTTCGATTTCAATTTCCACTGCTGGGCATCCCACACTTGTGTTCATGGATCCTCCCGGGGATTGGATTATTAGGGATTATTTTAGAGGAAATAACCCCCACTGATTTTTAACTACCAAATCTTTTGTAATAAAAGAATGCGAAGCTTCGGAATCAAATAAAACTATAACGGGTACTGAGGTCACTAGGAACTTACCAAGCACAACGTCCGGTGCCTCCTGAGCTTCCTCCGCGGTGACGTGGTTGATGCACCCAGATCCTCGATGCGTTATGAACACTCTTGTTTGAACCAACGTGCGAAGATGCACCTCCTTGATTCTTCTATTGCTGGTTCTCCAGTTTCGTCGGGCATTGATGAGCATACTGGGTCTCTTCTGGGTCTCCTCAAATCAACACACACCACGTTGATTTTAGTTGATTAGGTTTACCAAAGCAATACCACAAAGCGACGGCTTCATGGATACAGATTTAATAATGAGTGAAACCTAACAACTACCAACCCAGAAGCAAGGCTAAGCATCTACGCAAGGGATAGGCTAGGAAAAATATAACCAACGGGCTATCAATGGCAGGCCAATTCATATTAGTAGAGGACTAAGATGAAATTGGGATAAAATAGAACATATGATGATAATTCAAGCATGCAATTAAAATAAAGATGAAATAAATGAATTTTAGCAAACTAGGAATTCAATATGAATCTAGCTTGCTTTCAAAGAAGTCTGGATCTTATTGTCCTCCTTCGAAGGGCTCCAGGGCGACTCCCGTAAAGCAAGTACATGCTGGATGTAAGCAAAAAATAAATAAAATAGAAATAAATAACAAACACAGAAAAAAATATTGTGATAAAAATATATAAAATTCTTGGGATTATTTGTTATTTTTAGGCTATGGAATCATCTAAATCGGAGTTCGGATGCTCCCTAAAAAATTCAGGAAAGTTTCGAGAGAAAAAGAAAAGTTAAAAATAAATAAACCCGGTTAACCGTGGGTTAACCAACAAAAAACTGAGGGAAAACCGGCTCGGGCGACGCGGCTAGCAGGGTCTGACGGTCCAACGCGCGCGGCAAACCAAAGGGCGACGCGTGGCGGGCTTTGATTGGGCGCGGTGCACTGCGCGGACGGCGGGGAGGCAGTGGGACACGTGTCGGATGGTGGTTGGGCACGATGCGCGGCACGGGTACAGTGGTGGCGGGGTGACCAATACGGAGGCAGCACGTGGCAGTGGTGTCGGCGGCTGGCGCTGAAGCAGCGCGCGACGCACGCAGCTGAGAAGACATGCGGTGGTGGCAATCGCCAGGACGCGTGGTAACGCAGCGCGCGTGGGCAGCGGCGGCATGGGAGTCAGCGCCGGCGCAGAAAGCGACGTAGCAGCGTGGCAGCGGCGTGCGGCTCGCCGGCGACGCCCAACTCCGGTGAACTTTCGGCGGCGTGTAGCTCCTCCAAATCTTGGCTAAAATGGCCAAAATTGATCGTCTCGACGAGACCTACAACATGTTTGCTTTAGATCTATGGGTTGGGCACTGGAATAAGTGGGGTACCTTGGTTTTTGCTTTGAGGGCTCAGGTTTTGGTGGCTAGGGCTCCAATTATGAGGTTCCGACCACGGTGGCTGAGGGACATGGTCTAGGGGGTTATTTATAGGGGGTGGGTCATGGTGGTTGAGTCCTATTAGGGGTAGAATCTAATTTGGATAGGAATTAGAGTAGAGATAAGATTTAGGAGTCCTAATGGGCTTAGGGTTGATTAGGAGGGGTTTTAGGCCTAGATTGGGCCCAATAAGGCTACTAAAGCCAAAATAGACCTTTCTCTACTATTATTTTACATTTTTCACTTTTAATTTTAGTTATTATTATTTTTATTGATACGTGACATAATAATTTTATTAAGATGTCACACTCTACCATTTGTTGCTGCTCTCTCAACCTGTCCTTGTTCTCCTTGTGGACCCGGGCCTTAAACTCGCACTGGCTCTCAGTGGCGCCCTAAGAGGCCCGGACCTCGGGCATATAATCTGCACCCTACAATTAAGGTTAAGAACCATGATCAGTTTTTGAAATCAATGGTTTCAATCAAATGACACGTTAGATAGTAATTAGCTCACCGAAGGTGGTCCCCTCCTATCGCCAACCTGTTAGGGAATGGGTAGGGTACGCTAGCACAAATCAAAAATTTTCTACCACGAACACCCAAAATCAAATGCAAGTAGGAGATTACGGATTGTTACCCTTGACTCACAGAGGCAGCGGAAGCAGAGTCACACGCATCGAGAAAGTAGTTGTACACACCGAACACCACCGCCTCGCTGGTCATCGAGCATCCTCGAGCAACGCCGAGTAGCACGTGGTCGTAGCCGAGAACCATGAGATCACCGTGTTCGTCATCGTCGGAGGTTCCACCGGCCAGCGCGTCCACGTGTGGCAGCGCCTCTAATGGTATCAACACGTTCAGGGAAGGAACGCCGTGCAGGGTGTGCTAGCACCTCACCATGCGACTAGGGTTTCTAGCGAGCGGATGGGTATGGCGGCTAGGGCTTGGTGAGAGATCGTCAATAACTACTGCGCCGCCCTAGGGCTCCCCTTTTATGGACGTGCCAGTGGGCTCTAGTCGAGACCGACTAGAACTGCAATTCCTACGCGGATTGTATCCATGCGTAAACCCTTCTTCTAATATGTTAAATCTACTAGATATGTTCCAACCCGTTAAGTATGTGACTCATTAGGTTCATTTGCAAGTTGGCCATGAATCCGGATAGTCTCTTTCCAATCCATAGATCAATAACGGCACCTAGCAATACATATTAACCCCCGAATGCACAGAATAATCTCATCGGCGGAACCCTGATACACTCAACATACCGATCCTTTTGCCACACAATATCAGTCAAGCTCAAGACGAGATATGTACCACCCTTGTGATAGCTCGAACATTCACTAGTCAATGTGATGGATATAAATATCATGATTAACTCTTTAATCATATCAACATGGCCGTGCGCTTTCCTTATCCATCCAAGCCAAGGGGCCTAGAGATATCTCTCCTATTATCGAGGAGAGGCAAATTCCATCTTGATCAATCACATCCATACGCCATGCTTCGCGACATACCCAGTAGTTATCTTTATAACTACCCTATTACGGTGTAGCATTTGATAACACCAAAGCATACGATTCCACAAGCTGGGATTCCATGATGACCTCAGGTCTAAGGATCATATACGCGTACCACTCGAGACTACACGTTGATGGCACTTTGTAGATAACAATCACAGCAGCGTCTCGCAGTAGGTCTATCCAACTACCCATGTTCACTAACATGTGTCCATATTATTGATTTGATATCTCCATATCTATGGTATGTGAAATAATACCATCAATCAATACATGTGCTGACCAAATCATTACCGCTCATAATGACATGGCTCATAATGATATGGACTAGGATCGTTTAGAACAATATCACAATGACAATGTGTCTCACAACCAAATCATATTTGATGAAGAAAGTCATGACATTAATTCATAGAACCGATAAGCAATGTTATCATAAGTACATGAACAAAGACGTTACACAATCATCGTATGATTGCCTCTAGGGCACATTCCCTTCACAGCCTCCCATGCGCCTTGCCCCTAGGTGGTTGTGGATCACCACTGGGTCGAGGGGCGCGTCCTCCCGAAAGATGTCCACGTCGTGCTCCTGAGTGTATGCTTCCCGGTAGCGATCCTGCGTTCTTTCGAGTTAAACTAAGAAAAACTACAAATCTACTAAGGGTGAAAGTTTCGTTGACACTTACCATCTTCCCTTACGTGTGGGGGTCCATCACGGGCTGGGTGCCGGGCTGCTTAGGCTTCAGTGTGTGAGCCTTCTTCCAAATGTACAACACGGCGGGCACCACCCCAGTACTTAGCGCATACAAGAGGGGGAAGATAAGTTAGCTAAAAAAAGAAAATAAAGAGAAAACAAAGCTTACCATCTTTTTTTTGAGCTATGAAAAGGATCACTTCCCTATGGCCTTGTAGTAACACCTCGAGGCCCGGTTCTGCTTGGCCTTAGCAGACTTGTACAGGAACTCGTTGCTCGCCCACTTCTCGCCTAGAACCCTCCTTGCAGCCTAGTATTGTGTCACTACTACAGACTAGCTCATCCCCGACCCCTCATCATTGGCGGCTATTTTTGTCACCGCTAGTGATGAGAGTCACAGGACCCCCGCGCGGCTTGGGACAAAACGCCAACCACCAGTGATGAGGTTGTACGGCCAACCGCCAGTGACAGATACATATCACTGGCGGTTCACTTTAAAACCGCCAGTGAAGGTTACATATCACTGGCGGTTTACTTTAACACCGCCAGAGATAGTTGTGTAGGACAAACTGGCGGGAGTTGGCGGGAAACGGAAACTTTTACTGGCGGTTAGTGTTAGAACCGCCAATGAAAGGAAACTATCACTGGCGGTTTTAAAGATAACCGCCAGTGATAGTTAGCATATCACGGGCTGTTACAGAGATAACCGCCAGTGATAGTTTCCACTACATAGTGCCGACCCTACCTCCATTATTGGTGCTCTGCTCACTCTGTCTTCTTCCTGTTCGACTGTAGCAGCGGATGCGGCGGTGGCTGTAGCTAGAGTTGGTTCAATTCCAACTGTTTTTTGGAAGATCCAAGTGGTTGTTTGAAGATCCAAGTGCGAAAGGTTAGTGATGCTTTTTATTTTTCTTTGTACATATTGTTTTTGAAGATTAAATAACCTACTCTAGATTATGTGCTTTGAGATCTAGATATATTAATATTTGTAGGTTTGTGATGTACATGGAGAGTAGGATAATTAATATCTTTGGCTTGTGATGTGTTTTGCATGTGTAGAATGCGAGAAAAGTAATTAATGAGATAACTAACAATATATTAATATGTTCATGAGTTTGTAGTCACAATTAATGGGATAAGCAACAATTGATTTATATTAATATATAGGAGGAAGTAATTATTTTAGCTACTAATTATTTATAATAATTATTTTAGCAAACTATTTGTCATACTAGTTTTGTCGTCCTAAGGTAAACTTTTATTCATAAAGTCTTTTATTTCGAAAGAAGTGTAACCATGTATTAATTAAGAAAACTGTGGATACATTTTTGTGGATAATGGACAGATCATGGATGTACACAGAAAATCGCGCGATGGAAGAGTACGTGAATGGGATGCAAGGGTTTATGAGAGCTGCGTTGGCGGATATGCAGGAGAGAGGGGTTGACTTGATATGTTATCCTTGTGTTGATTACGATAACCTGAAATTGTATAGAAACTCATCTCAAATCGAGTTTCATCTCATTAAGCGGGGTTTCAAAAAAGGTTACTCCTTTTGGACGTGCCATGGTGAGACACAGAGTACAACTAAATAGTGATGATGCAGGTGTCGAGTGTGATGATATTGGTGAAACATTAGATGAGGAAGTTTACGAGTTCGATAGAATGATGCGTGACGTCGAAACAGACTATGGCACTACAGAAGAGTTCATTAAATTCAGGAAATGGTCAGAGGAGTCCGAGAGGCCAATCTTTCATGGTTGCAAGGTGAAACACATTTTATTGCCGACTGTACTTGAACTCCTACAATTGAAGGTCTGATAAGAGTTTCACGGAGCTCTTACGACTACTGAAGGAACTTCTTCCCCAGAAAAATTTGATGCCAAAAACAACATATAGTGCCAAAAAAGTTATTTGTCCCTTAGGATTGGACGTGCAAAAAATCCACGCATGCCCCAATGACTGCATCCTATACCGTCACAAGTATAGCAACCTGCATTCATGCCTAGAGTGTAAAGCATCCCGCTATAAGAGAAATGTCAAAGGCCGTAACGGCGACGAGGATCAGGATGCCGACCTTAATCGAGGAATCCCAGCAAAGGTTTTGTGGTATCTGCCAGTCACTCCTCGTTTGACACGATGGTTTGGAAATGATAAAGAGTCTAGAATTCTCAGGTGGCACTCAGAGCATCGTAAGAAAGATGGAATGCTTAGGCACCCTGCAGACGCTATGCAGTGGAGAAACATTGACTACAAGTTCCCGGATTTTGGTGCAGACCCTAGAAATTTAAGGTTTGGAATGAGCACAGACGGCATGAATCCATTTGAAAATTGGAGCAGCAAACATAGCACATGGCCTGTGAACGTATGCATATATAATCTTCGTCCTTGGCTCTGCATGAAGAGGAAGTACATTATGATGTGCCTACTAATCCAAGGACCAAAGCAGCTAGGCAATGATGTAGATGTGTACCTTGCACCATTGGTAGAGGAACTACAGATGCTGTGGAACGAAGGGGTCAGAGTATGGGATGCGGATCGACGAGAGAACTTCACACTACGTGCAATGTTGTTTTGCACTGTGACATCCTAATAAAATTATTAGGTTGTCACTTGTTTTATAAAAAGAAAATAAATATATATATATATTATATTATTATTTTATGTGTAAGAGGCTCAGATAAGGACTATTAGAAACCTTAGAGGGATATAAGTGCCCTAGGAAGCCACCAAAAGTTGACCAAGCCAATTTAGCATGTTTCCCTAGCCAAGTCAACCTTTTTCACATGGTCAACCTTGGTCAAAGCCTGGTCAAATCCTAATTGGGCTTTTGGCCCATATTTAAACCCTGATCCCTTCTCCCCCTATATATATGCTTGTGCCCTGCGCCCTAAGCTGACCTACAGCACCCCTACAACCCCCCACAGGCGCCACCCAAGAGCAAGCCCCCAATTTCCCTCGGTTTCCGTGCAATCGGATCCGATCTCCTCTCTCTCTCTCTAAGGTAGCCCCTTGAAATCTCCCTAATTTGCAAATCCAGCACCTAGACGGCCTAGAGCTTGTCGAGACGAATCCATAGGATTTTGAATCGTGAAAATCCATTGAGAATTGCGCCCGCAATGGCCCGCCGAAGATCCTCGCCGGAGTCCTCGCCGCCGGCGCCGTTTTCCGGCCCACCTCGCCGCCCGCGCTGCCTCGATTCCGTGCCAACCGCACCGCGCCGCTGCCGCGTCGTTCGCCGTGACCAGCGCCCTTCGCCACGTGAGCCGACCACGCGCCCGCTTCGTCGCGCCGCCGCGTGTCTCGCAGCCCACGCGACGCTGCGTCGCGCCGACCGCCGTGCCGCGCCGCCCATCCGTTAGCGCCGCTCGTGTGTTTCCGCCGCGACAGCAGCAGCGCGCCGCCCGCCAATGGGAGGTCGCCACGCTGCCCGTGCCCGACGCGCCACGCGCGACACCGCCGCCGCCGCCAATCTCCGCGCCGCCGCGTGTCTCGCCGCCCACGGCGCCGCGCCTATCGCCGCCGCCACGCGTCGCCGCCAAGTTCACCAAGACAACGAGCTGCGCCCGCGCCCGCCGTGTCGCCCGAGCCGGTTTCCCGGGTTTTGCCTCGGTTAACCACCGGTTAACCCGGCTTTTCTTTTCCCTGTCTTTTCTATTTCTCCTAAAACTTCCACAAATTGTTTAGGGAGTTCCGAACTCCGATTGGGGTGATTCCAGAGCCTAAAAATCACAAATAATCCCAAGAATTTTTTATATATTTTTATCATACTATTTTCTGTATGTTTGTTATTTATTTCTGTTTTAATTCTCTTTCGCGTAGAACCGACGTGCACCTGCTGTCCGGGAGACGTTTCGGAGCCGTTCGAAGGAGGGGAACCAGAACCAAACTTCTTCAAAGGCAAGCTAGATTCATATTGAATTCCTAGTTTGCTAAATTTCATTTAATTTATGTTTATTTAATTGGCATGCTTAAATCATCATCGCATGTGCTATGTTGCTCCTATTTCGTATTAGTCCTTTACTAATATGACGTAGCCTTCCATTGTTAGCCCATTTTGGTACTGTTTTACTAGCCTATCCTTGTGTAGATGCTTACCCTCGCTTCTGGGATTGGTAGTTGATAGGTTTCACTCAGTATTAAACCTGTATCCGTGAAGTTCGACTTCGTGGTGTAGTTTTTGGATAAACCTAATCAACTAAAATCAACGTGGTGTGTGTTGATTTGAGGAGATCCAGAAGAGGTGGATTTGGGGCTTGTGGTTGTGTTGTGCAGGTCTCCTCTTTTATATAAGGACCGTATACTTGTGACTACCAAACCGAACCTGAACCGTACAGCCACTTGTGCCTTCTGGCCCTAATTTATTAGCTGTGGAAACCTAGCTTCCGATGTACTCGTAGTGGACGGACGTGATTCGCGATCACCGGTTCCGAATGGCTTAAATGGGGGCTAATCTCATACGGTGCGCTATCAGGTCTGGCTGAAGGAGTGCGCATGACTGTCGGCCTGGTCGAAGCGTAGCGTGTGGGGCGCGAAACCAAAAGAAAGGGTACATTATGGGGCAGGTGAAAGCAGTGAACGGTTTTGTACCGTTTCTCCCTCGGGATGAGACAGGGCTTGTGGGGAACGTGTACACACTTTGCAGAGTTAAAACTATCATGGTAGCCGTGCCCGCGGTTATGGGCGGGGGAAAGGATTTTTCACAGGGTAGTCCAATGTGTTTTAATTAATTAACTTGTTGGTAGTGTAGGCAGGATTGCCTCTCTTGGAGCTGGTTAGCCGTCCTTTGGCTACGCTCGTGTGTATCATGTGTTCAATGAATCAAGAACAAATAAACAAGTAGATAGGTCTTGTTTTCAGCAAAATAACCATACCCATCCATTGACCTTGCATTCATTTATTAAGGACCGCTTGTTCAGGTCAGGATTTCGGCAACGGTGCCACTTGTGACCAGGAGGGTCAAGGTGATTAGCCGCGCGTTCCAGGTCAACCTCGGGATGTCACCGCTTTCAGAGTCTTCCGCTGTGTTTTTCTTTATGATATTGAATTAAGTCCTGTGCAAGACTATGTAATGTCTATGTCAACTGGGATGCTATCTATGTTATGTAAACTGTTAAATTTTAGTTAAATGTAATGCCTGCGATGATATTCCAAATGTCCTTGAGTGCAATACTAGCTATGATCTTCTGGGACTAGTATTCGGTCACTCAAGCCGGTAGAAATACCGGGGTTCACGACATGCACCATCCATGATTTTCCCGCACTTGGAAACCTTTCGGGCATGAAAACAAAAGGAAGTAAAGCTTGTCCTCACTTCTTAGATGATACAGCAAGTGTGTGGCTCAAGAATTGCCGGAAGACTGTGTATATGCGCCATCGACGGTTTCTACGTGTGAATCATTCATATCGCAAGATGACCAAGTAGTTCGATGGAACCAGGGAAAATGGATCGGCTCCACGCATACTTAGTGGAAAAGAAGTACATGACATGTTTACAGGCCTGCATGTTAAGTTTGGAAAATGTGAAATGGGGAGGAAGAGGATGAAAACAAAAACCAGTGAAAACGGCATATGGAAAAAAAGGTCAATTTTGTGGGATCTACCTTACTGGGGGGAACTATAGTTCGACACTGCTTGGATGTGATGCACGTGGAGGTTAACTTTTGCAATAGTTTGGTTGGTTCATTGCTTCATATGAAGGACAAAACGAAGGATGGACTAAATGCACGGCTCGACTTAGTCGATATGAACTTAAGAAGCGAGTTAGCACCAATAATTAGTAGTGTGAGCAGGACAGAACTCCCTCCAGCTTTCTTTACTCTATCCAAGGCCGAGCAAAAAAATTTTTGTAAGTGCTTACATGGTGTAAAATACCCATCCAGGTACGCTGCCAACATGAAGAGGATAGTGTCCATGAGTGACTTGAAATTGTCTGGAATGAAGTCACATGACTGCCATGTTCTAATGACTCAGATGATTCCCATTGCAATAAGGAGTATATTGCCTCCGGACGTCTGACGAACCATCACAAGGCTAAGCTTGTTCTTCAATGCAATCCATCAGAAAGTCATCGATTCTGATACTCTTGATTTGCTACATAACGAAGCAGTAAGAATTATATGTGATCTCGAGATGTATTTTCCCCCATCCTTCTTTGATATTATGGCACATCTCATGGTTCACCTTGTTCGGGAAATTAAGTTATGTGGCCCGGTGTTTCTACATTACATGTATCCGTTCAAGAGGTACATGGGGATTCTAAAGTTATACTACGCAACCGATATCGTCCTGAGGCTAGCATTGTCGAAGGGTATGCAACAGAGGAGGTGATCGAATTCTGCATTGATTACATGTCGCAAGTTGACCCCATAGGTGTGCCCGTATCCCATCATGAGGGTAGGCTGCATGGTACGGGCACACTTGGCAGAAAACAGATCACACCCAACGGAGACATGTACCGTAAAGCGCACTTCATTGTTCTGAATCACATGACGGAGGTGGCCCCTTACATAGAAGAGCACAAGGATTTCATACGCCGCCAGTACCCAAACAAGACGGAGGCTTGGATAAAAAAGGAGCATAACCGTTGTTTCAATGATTGGTTCAAGGCACGATTCACCGGAACACAATGTTCTGATATACTCTTATGGCTAGCAAAGGGACCAAGATACACGGTGGTGACGTGGCAAGGATATGACATAAATAGGTACACATTCTACACGATATCTCAAGACAGGAAGAGCACAGTGCAGAACAGTGGCGTTCGTATAGATGCATATAAGGAGGAGCACAACTAAGGCCTAGTAACCCAACGCAAGAGCTCGTTCTATGGTTTCATTGAGGAGATATGGGAACTGGACTACGTGATTTTCAAAATAACCCTTTTTCGGTGCAAATGGGTCCAAAGTGGAGGGGTTAACAAATCTGATGAGTTTGGTTTGACTATCGTTGACCTCGCCCGAGTAGGATATAGAGATGACCCTTTTGTCCTCGCAACCCAAGTTTTACAGTTCTTCTATGTCATAGATCCTGCTGATAAGAACAAAAATGTTATTCTTAGTGGGAAAAGAAGAATCGTTGGAGTCGAGAATGTGGTGGACGAGGAGGATTACAACCAATTCGATGAAATACTTCCATTACATGTTGAAACCGACCCAAAATCAAGTGAAATGGCCAATGCAACCGCCTATGTGCGCAAAGATCATCAAGAAGGGCTGATCGTTGAGGACTGATTGTACTGTTTTATTTGTATGTTATATTTGAGTTATGTAATCCCATTTTGTAATGTAATCCTATTATAGAATGTATAATGTAATCCAATATAATCCTATTATATAGTACTATTATAATCCTATTATATAGCCCTAATATAGCCTTATTATATCCTATATAGTCCTGTATAGTTGTATTATATAGCCCTAATATAGCTATCACTGGCGGTTATCTCGTGGGCCGCCAGTGATGGTCCACTACCACTGGCGGGTAAGGTATGAGCCGTCAGTGATGGTCTACTACCACTGGCGGTTATTTAATGAACCGCGGGTATAGTATGAGCCGCCAGTACAGTTACCACTTTACATATAATCCCAGCCGCGCCAAACCCCAAAATTTTCACAAGTCCCGCGCACACTCTCTCGTTGTCGAGCCCTAGCCGCCGCCCTCTCGTCTGCGTCCTCCGGCTCTCATCGCCGCCGCCCTCGTCACCGAGCCCTCGACGCCACCGCCCTCGATGCCGCCCTCATCGCTGAGCCCTCGATGCCGCCCTCGTCGCCGCCGTCCTCGCCGCCGCCGCCCTCGACGCCGCCCTAATCGCCGCCGCCCTCGACGCCGCCTTCATCGTAGCCGCCCTCGTCGCCGATCCCTCGACATGAAGTGGATGGCTTCCTCAATGTCTGCGTCCGCTGGCTCCGGCGATACGCCCTCTACCGCCCTGCCCTCAAGGTCAGCCCTTCTCACCGGCTCCGGTGCCACGCCGTCGCGCTTTTGTCTCCTTTTGCCTGCTCGGTTCGGCGCACTGTAAAAACTCTCTGTGGCTTCTTTTGTTTGATCTCGTGCTGTGCCAACCGAAGTGGATTTGGGGACCTTGTACTTGGTACAAGGGGCTGATCTTGGCTTCGGTTTGGGGAGCAGTACGGACTGTGGGCTTCGGATTTACTGCTCGATGATGATGCTTGAGATTGAGGTTTGTTTAATCTGTTAATTAAAGGATTTTGTTAGACCTAGATAAGTACTGCTCTTAGTTGATAATTTGGAGGCTTAATGTGTATAATTTAGTACTTGAAGTTAATTTATTTGGTCAATATACTGCTGCACTACTTATGTTCATGTTTGGAGAACTAGTATGACTGTTTGGGCCTGATACTAGTTGATGCAGTGTGTTAGCATGTTGCTGTTCATCTCAGTTTATTGACTGTTTGTATATGAGCTGAATTGATACAATGACCTTTTAATTACTGGTTCATAGTGCTATTGCTTAGTCATACACATAGAGCTATGATTATATCTTCTGTGCAAGAGCAGTGCTAATTCTAGGACTGTAATCCTGAAATTTCAGATTATACAACTTGTGAAAATATAGTCCATCTAGAAGTTGGACGGCTAATTCATTTAGCAACCCTTCTAGCAATCTGAGAGCAATCAATTACAAATAAAATCTGAGTTTAGTTACTGATTTTATACCTGTTATACCTGCTGTTTTGTCATGGTTACATGCCGGATAATCATTTTTTTAGTTGCCCTAATGCTGTCTTTAATAGGAATTGTGATTATATTTAATTTCCATGACATTATATTGCTATTAACTATATATGAAATTATTTCTGCTATCATTTTGCTCATTATGCATTATTTACAACAATTCTAAAACAAGACATGAGTAAATAAGGATACTATACATGCTATCGAATATATTGAAAATTAAGAGAGCAGAGAAAGAAAAGACTACTTTGGTCCTCCGCTCGTCTCAATTAAATTTTGACCCTTCATAGGTTGTGGCAAAGTGCTGGTTTAGATAATGGTGGATATCTATTTACGATGTCCATAGATGTCCATACACTTATGATGTATCGGTAGGATGCACAACACAAAGGGATATGTTTTCATAGAAAGTTAATTGCTTCTCTTGTATCATCAAGAAGGGCTAAATTGCCTGGTGTTCTCTTGTATGTAGAATGGACCCTGAGGCCACCCCTCAAGCGAGGCGCGCCGAGGCCACCCTCAAGCGAGGACACGGAGGCCACCCCAGCTATGAAGAGAAGGGTTAGCAGAGGGCCAAGCAAGCTCAAGACCGATGTCGTTCAAACCATCACAGAGGTCCGGACAGGAGGTATACCGGTCCTTCCCACGAAAGCTGCATCAGTGTATCGAACAATGTGCGGGTGGTGGCTAGGGCACGAGTCCCATGCACCACCAACACCTGGAAGGACCTCACCTCTCAAGAAAGGGACCAACTATGGGAGGAGCTCAAACAGTCATTTCAATTCCCTGAAGACTCTCTTCCTGAGGTGCGGAAGAACACCCTGAAGCGCATGGAGATCACCTGGAGGAACTAGAAGGTGGATCTTGTCAAGGATTTCGTCAATGAGGAAAAGACCCCGTTTCAGAAGCACCCTTTCATTACGAATGAGGTGTGGGAGGTGTTCAAGAGGATGAAGACAACGAAGGAGTTCAAGAAGTCCTCCATCAAACACAAGGCCATTCAGACCAAGAACACCCACCCCCACAGACTCGGCACCGCTGGATATGCGGCAAAAGAACGCGAGTGGGAGCTGGCTGACTACGCTAGTGAGCAATCTGAAGCCGCCACAAGGCTCACCAACACGCGTGCTGACCGCTGGATCAGGGCTAGGTTCAAAGTCACACCGACAGGGCTAGTTTTCTCCACGCCCGAGACTGCTGAGGTGGTTCAAAAGCTGATAAGTGCACAATGACCCTTACAATGTTTACTTTCGTAACACCTCAATTATAATTTCTCCACGTATTGCAGATTGAGTATAACACTTAAGCATCGCAAGGCTCCTTTGTCGAAAACAGGGAGCGAGACATCCTAACTGAGGCCCTAGGAAACAAGGAGCACCCAGGCCGTACGCGGGGCATCGAGGTCTACGTTACCTAGAAGGAGGGGTTCCTCAATGACTATCTCTACTACAAGAAAAAGAAATGTGTACATAACTTAGAGGATGAAATTCAAAATAGGGTACGCGTAGAAGCTAAGAAGACACGAGCAGAATGGGAGCCTCGGGTACAACAGTTGGAGGAACTCATAAGGAACAGACCCGAAGCCAACCCTAATACACAAGCTCTCGGTTGCACCCCTCCATTTAAAAGCAGCTGCGCTTCCGCACCTTCGCCCGATAAGGCTGGCCCAACGAAATACCCGGTGAACGACATAAAGGAGATTACCCATTGCTTGCTCCAAGTTTCGTATAGCGCCGGTGTTTCACTCAAGGTGCCCGCGGTGTGGTGTACCCCTGTATTTCGGGGATGAAGGTTCATGGTGCGGACTTGGCGGCGGGCTACGCGAAGGTCCAGGTAGACGCTATTATGGACAACATCGCAACGAAAATCCCACTTGTGAATCCCCCCAATGATGAAATTATAACAGTTGGAGATGTTGTCCATAGTTTCGTCCAGTGGCCCAAGAAGGATATTACTCTTCTACCAAATCTTGAAGAAATCGAGGCCGGCGGCGTTGGACCCATAGATCCGATCCGTAACGATGAAGAGGAGAGAACGAAGAAAGCCTTATCTGCGGCAGCCCCTCAATCTTTGAAGACAAGCTCACAGAGCAATAAGCATGCTGCGTCCTCACCACCAGTGCGCTACTGCTCCCCAGAGAAGGGGAAACGAATCATCCGTCAATCTTCAGCGCCTAAGAGGAAGATTCACTGGACGTAGAAAGGGAAAAAATTTCAGATGGGAGAACCACTGCATACCCTTGCCGCATTAAATGACATGGGTGCGGCCTGCCAGGACCTACATGATTATTACCTCAGGACCTCACGCCTTCCCGTGAAGGAACGATCATCCAGTATCGTGGGTAAGGTGAAGGGCAAGTATTTTCTGGACGATAACGATAGTTATCTTACCATAACCTTCGAGGACCTGTGGTATATGTTTCAATTGCAGGAGTTGGACGCCTCTCTCATCCGCTGCTTTGAAGTGTAAGTGTATACAAGTCTTACGCATTGTCAGTGTATATTTCTTATCCACTTATACACTGATCACATATACCTTACTTTTCAGCCAAATGTACCTAGTTGCCAAACGAGGTCAAGTCCAGGCCGGTTTTCTTGACCCTGGCATTGTCACCCAGGACAACATAAAGGCGGATAGAACGAATACCGGGCAATGCCTGAAGAAAGCCCTGACTAGAGGATAGGACAAAGCATACTTCTTGTTGCTCTTCAATAAAAATTTTCATTAGATCTTGCTGCTCATAGAACCTAGCGAAAACAAGGTTGTCTACCTTGACTCGTTGAGGATGAGCCCCACACACGAGTGGGAAGATTTAAAAGGCCTACTCAATGCGGTGTTCAAGAGTTATGTCAAGGGTGGGGCAGGCACAATGCTGCGATGGGCATGGAACTTAGGCATATAGAGAAATTTCCAGTAAGTGTCTTTTTACACTTTTCCTCATAATAAAATGAAAATTTTTTTAGTGCCTACCCTATTGATTATTGTGCCTTGTCATCTTTATACTTCCTTATGTAGTGCCACCAGCAGCCCGGAGGCCATGCTTGCGGCTTCTACGTTACGTGACATATGCAAATCATTCTAGGGTTAAGACCAAATGAAGATCTACACATTGGAGATACAAACATCGATTTCAATTCTCTTGCAGACATTAGAGATAGTTTGGCTACGTTTATTAATACCCAAGTTATTGACCTAAATGGTCGTGTAAACAGTGGGCGCCTATAGTTAACTATAACAGACATATTGTATGAAGTACATATTGTCATATTAATATATGATATGTTCCTTTGAATTTGATGTTGTTCTTATTTAAATGAAATCTAGATGTATATGGATGAAATCTGGATGTTTATTGATGTATATGTATATGGATGAATATGGATGAAATCTGGATGTATATGGATGAAATCTGTTTATTTGAATTCTGGATGTATATGGATGTATATGTATATGGATGAATCTGGATGAAATCTGTTTATTTGATGTATATGTATATGGATGAAACTAGCCACCATTAGAACAATCTGTTTGAATGTATATGTATATGGATGAAAAACCAAAACCTGGATGTATATGTATATGAATGAAATCTATTTATTTAAATTCTGGATGTATATGTATATGGATGAATTATGGATGTGTATGGATGAAATATGGGGCGAGCTAATTATTTTTTTTAACCTTGAAAAGATATCACCGGTGGTTCATACAAAAACCGCCAGTGATATGCACCGTCACTGGCCGTTCTATATAAAAACCGCCGGTGAAGGTCTACATATCACCGGCGGTTTTGGTTAAAACCGCCAGTGAAAATCTGTTATTACCGGCGGTTCTGTTACGAACTGCCAGTGATAATGCATATCACTGGTGGTTCCACACTCGCCAGTGAAAACCCCCGATTATCACTGTCACATAATCACTGTCGGTTTGAAAACCGCCAGTGATGTGAGTTCAGAATCGCCAGTTATAATGTGCACTAGTGTGTGGTCCACTCAGGCGGCACCCGGGCATACTCGTCGGCCCGCAAGTACGTCCTACAGGCCTTGGAGGTGCTGATCCACTCCTGACCTTCTCTCCTAAAATGTACAAGCAGTTCACAGCTATACAAAAAGTAAATACCAATTTGCAAGATTTATAGTCATAACAGTGGCGTGAAATTTACCTCGGCTTAGCAGCAGTGGCAACAATGGGGCAGTGGCAACAGCGTCCCTTCTTTCTCTTCTTCCTTCTTGTTCTCATTCTCCTCCTCCTCCTCCTTCTCCTTCTACTTCTTCTTCTTCTTCAGCCAGCGGCGGCCTCGATTCCTCCTTCTTTCTCTCCTGGCAGCCTCATCTCCTCCTCCTCTCCTCTTCCTCCTATCCTCAGGTGAGTGGCACGGTGGCAGGGAGACGGCAGCAATGACAAGGCAGCGGCAAGGCCAAGGTTGCGAGGGGCGGCGCGAGGCAACGCGCGGCAGCGGCCAGGGTTAGGACGACAGTGGACGGCACTAGGAGGAGCCGCGGGAGGTGGCTGGCCGGCGTGCGGACGCGGCGGAGATGGCAGGCGGCTGGAGCTCGAGAAGGTGGCAGCTAGGTGAGAAGGGCTTGGGACTTGGGCGTTCAAAACTTCACTAAAGCCGTCGAGAGATGTTGTTGGTAACGGTTATCACCTACCCTCTCTCAACAGCCCATCGACCCAACAGCCGTCAAGTCCGACCAGGCAGGGCCGGAAACCCTAGCACATCCATGGGTATGTCTCGACGGCATCAGTGGGTCGTCGAGACATGTGCTTGAGGTCAAGGTCACCCTGAGCGGGCTCACCCTGAGCGAGTGGCGGGGCCTGTCTCGACGACCTCCAGTGGGCCATCGAGATACGCTCGTGGTCCCAAGAGAACCATCTATCTTGACGGTTTGGAAGGAAGCTGTCGAGACAGCTCTCTCGAGGGCTAATTTTGCCCTGGCCCTCAAGAGACCACTCTCTCAACTGTTTCCGTTGACTAGCGTCGAGAGAAGGCCATCTATCTCGACGGTTCTTCCTGTTGCCGTCGAGACAGAGGTTTGACTTGATGGTCCCTCTTCTTGGTCGTCCAATGATCACCCTCGGCTGTTTTGAATTTTATAAAATAATGTATTACTGGTATTGACCATAATCTTCGATCATATTGCTCCATATGTGAGTTAGCATGCTTGAAAAAAGTTTGAAAAATTTTTAACGTTGTGAGCTAGGGGTCTTTGTGTAATCGCCTTAATCGACTCACCAGCGGGCTTTAGTGTACCAAGATGTTTGAAAATTATTTTATACAACTATGTCGGTTTCATTCCACCGCCACACTGAACGTGTAAAATTATCAAGTTCTGCTAGGTAACATGTTTGAAACTTCATTTCTTGTCTAAATTTTTATCAATCCAAACATTTTTGGTTAATCCGAAACAATTTAACAATTTTCTATCTTCATAAAGTACATTTATATTACTTTTTCGTGCTCACCGGTTCGAACAAATATAGAAATTCAAACTAGAATAACTATTTCTATAAACTTTGCAATGCCTACTTTCATAAATGCAATCCATATAGCCACATGTATACATGTATGGTAGTTTAGCAAAATTTATCAAAATCCAGTCTCTCTCAATGGCCTAGGGTACGGCCGTCGAGAGAGTGGCCTGGCCCGCTGGTCTGACAAATAAAACCATGAAGCCATCATCCAACTAAGACGTCTCTCAATGGCTGTTTAGTGGCTGTCAAGTGCGTCACTTGCAAGCCAGCGAGCACGTGCGATTTTCCCCATTCCCGCTCAGGTCTCTCTCGATGGCTGATGGTGGTCCCTAGAGAGTGCTAAACGCCGTGAGTCTATTAGTGCTCCAGTGGATGGTTGCTCCAACTCTCTTGACAGTTGTTCACAAAATCATCGAGACAATTTTCGGGATTCGATGGCCGACTGCCAGCCTTCGATAGATGTGAATCTATCTCGACGGTCATCCCGTAGCCGTCGAGAAAGATGGATAGGGTCGGCTTCCGCTGCAATTCCTTTAGTGAATATATCTACATCTGCATGCAATCAGCTTCTGGTCAATAGGAGCTGATCTAGGACAAGCTGCAGTACTACGCCCGTGATACAAGCAGCAAGGGAAAGAGGGACCAAAAGCCATGGGGACAGCACTTAAACTCAGCCTCCTCGAGTTGCTAAGGAACCTCGTCAACAGCAGCACCAAGGCTTGCTTGATTGTGTGAGATTGCAGGAGTCTTTTGTCAATGTACTAGTTCGTCAATTTCTGAATTGTTTATTGGTGTAATCGTTTGTATGAGATTCTCCGGTACAATTTTGTATACAAGTTCAGATTCTCCAGCGTACAAATCATGCAGGGAATAAATGGGAACATTTTTGTATGAGATTCTCCAGTACATAAAAACATTCTTGATTCTGAATTTTCAATTTCTCTGGTGCATAAACAAATTTAGAGACATTCCTGATTCTGAATTTTGCATGACAGATACCACATGATGGTGTGGGTGGTAAATAAACAGTGAATCCTGAATTTTGTATGACAAATACCACATCTTGTATGAGATTCAGTGGGAAAATTTTGCTTCAGGTTATTGGCTATTTAATTTTCTTGAGCTTTGATTTATCTTTAGTAGTACAAGAAGAAAAATGCCATGCAATTCAGACTGCAAAAGCATGCCTCTGAATTTCAGAATTCTACACATGGTTACTTGGACAATTCACCCATTTACAGCTGAGTACTGAGTGAACGATTGCTACAATACAATTGCAGAATACTCTTGAATGCTCTGATCTTGTTGAATCATGCAAAATGGAGGGCAATTGTTTCTATTTAGTATGTACTGGAACATATGTACTGCAGAACAAAATGAATGGCCAAAAGCTGCTGGTTCATGGTTCATCTAAAACATATCCTCAATACAGAGAAATCACTTGATACATTCAATTCTGAAAATTAGAAGAGGAGACTTGGATGGTTTACTTCAAACTTGTGTATTTTACTTCCAGATTTGGCCAAAGCTCCTTTTGACTGAAAGCATGTAACATACAAATAAAGGGTATATGTCCAAGACTGAACTAGCAGAATAATTCAAGTAAAATCTTAACCTGTATACATATCAGGTCATTACAATCTTTGACTGAAATGAACCCAGATCAAAGCATTGAGAGAAATCCATTCAGAACAAATTGTAATTCATTTGCTTTCAGACTTGGCTTTCATTTCATACAAAAATTTCAAGCTGACAGCTTTCATTTCATAGAAAAATTACAAGCTGACGGCATTCATTTCATACAAAAACTTGCTGCTGCTGTTCATCTCATACAAAAATGACGAAACTGTACCGCCAAGCTTTATCTCAACAAAGAACTGCATCCTTGAGCTACTTGCAACTTGAGCTGTCGATACGGGGGAAGGAGGAAGGGGATGGAGTAGAGCATCAGACTCATGTAGTGGGCGGCGGCATGGCAAAAAAGAGGAGGGCTAAGCGGCCCATAGTAGCTGAGGAAAGTATTAAGAAAAGTCCTAATCATATGATGATAGTTCAGAAGGATAATAAAAAGAAATGCAAGACCAAAGGCAAGGGTGGGGATGTGATCCTGGACTCGAAACCTAAGTCTAATGAAAAGCCCAAAACTGGTCCTGTTGTTTCTAATGCATGTCACTACTGCCATAAGAAAGGACATTGGTGTCGGAACTATAAAGCAATACTTGGAAAATAAAAGAAATGAAATTTTTTTCTTCCGGTTCAGGTATTAATATTATAGAAATTAATCTTGCTACTTGTCATACCAAATCATGGGTATTTGATACCGGATCGATGATTCACACTTGTAAATCAATGCAAGGACTATGAAGAACCAGAAGTTTTGCAAGAGGCGAGGTGGAGATTCGTGTCAGCAATGGAGCAAAAGTTACAGCACTAGCAGTCAGCGTCGATCCATTGTCATTATCATTAGGATTAGTTATGGAATTAAATAATTGTTATTATATTTTTTCCTTGAGCAAAAGCATTATCTCTTCTTCATGTTTTGAAGAAGATGGTTTTGAATTTATAATAAAGGATAAATGTTGTTCGATTTATTTGAATAACGTGCTTTATGGTCATTGTTCATTGGTAAATGGATTGTATGTATTAAATCTTGAGGATGCTTCTGTTTATAATATTAACACAACTGTTTTTAATCCCGCTTATTTGTGGCATTATTGCATAGGCCATATAAATAAGAAGCATGTGGAGAAGCTTCATAGATATGATCTTCTTGATTTATTTGATTTTACATCATTTGATCCATGTGAGTCTTATTTACTTGGCAAGATGACAAAGATGCCTTTCACTGGTCCTGTTGAGAGGGCGAGTGACTTATTGAGCCTTGTACATTCTGTTGTATGCGGATCGATGAGCTTCAAGGCCAAAGGTGGTTTTCAGTACTTCATTATTTTTACTGATTATTTTAGTAGATATGGGTACATCTATCTAATGCTGCATAAATCTGAATCTTTTAAAAAGTTCAAAGAGTTTCAGAATGTAGTATAAAATCAATTAGGTAAGATAATTAAATTTCTGTGATTTGATCCCAAAGGTAAATATTTGAGCCAAGAGTTTAATGATTATTTGAAGAATTGTGGAATTGTTCTGCAATTGACTCCGCCCGGAACGCCTCAATGGAACAGTGTATTCGAACGGAGGAATTGGACTTTGTTGGACATGGTTCAATCTGTGATGAGTCAAACCGGTCTTCCTTTATCATTTGGGGAACTTGCTCTAGAAACAACTGTGTTCACATTAAATAGGGTTTCATCAAAATCCGTTGAGAAGACGTCATATGAGATATGGACCGGGAAGTGTTTTAGACTGTCTTTTCTAAAGATTTGGAGCTATGAGGCTTATGTAAAATGTATGACATCTGATAAGTTCCATGCCAAATCTGATAAATTCCATGGCAAATCTGATACATGCTTCTTTGTGAAGTAACCAAGGGAATCAAAATGGTATCATTTCTATAACCGGGAAGAAGGCAAGGTGTTTGCCACCAAGAATGGTGTCTTTTTGGAAAAAATGTATTTCAAAAAAGCCAATGGGAGAAAGGTGCAACTCGAAGAAATTCCGAAACCATGTGAAAATGTTTCAACCCCTATTGACCCTTAGCTAGACCTGATCAAGCTTCGGGCCAGGCTGGGCTTCGGGCTGGGCCTGGAAAAGCCCGGTCACTTTGACCCGAGCCCGACCCCAGCCCGGCCCGAAGCCCGACTTTGCACGGGATTTTTGCTTTTCTGCCGGCTGGGGCCTAGCCCGCCGGGCTTGGTTTTCGGACCGAGCCCGGCCCGACAGGCAAGCCCGGCTCGGCCAGACCTAAAAAAGGCCCGGGTCACCGGGCCGGCTGCCCATGAATAGGTCTATCCTCAGCGGGATATACAAGATGTTGTAGAACCCGTTGTAGAGGCACCAGCTCCACATAGGTCCGAGGGGACAAGTCCTCCTCCCGAGAGGTTTATGTTCCTCACGGCGGGATAGCGCGACATATTATTGTTGGATAATGATGAGCCCAAAGACTATATGAAAGCAATAGTGAGACCATACTCTACAAAATGGTTGGAGCCATGAGATCCGAAATAATGTCTATATACGATAATAAAGTTTGGAATTTAGTTGATTTGCCTGATGGTGTTAAAACTATCGAGTACAAATGGGTCTTTAAGAAAAAGATATATATAGATGAAAATTTTCACATCCATAAAGCATGATTGGTGACAAAAGGTTTCAAGAAAAGTCAAGGTGTTGATTACGATGAAACCTACTCATCCATTGCTATACTGAAGTCTATCCAGATCATGCTAACAATTGTATCCATTTGAGGTTGTTTATGATTCAAATCTGCTGCTCCCATCGATCTTTTGCATTTACTTTTACAAGAACGTGTAAATATGGATGCTAGCAAGCGTACTTATTTTGTCAAGAAGATACATGAGACAACAAAGATACATATCTAGGAGATGACTTAGAAGTATGTGTGTTCAAACCAGGCGAGATTGTTTGGGTGCACCTGAGGAAAGAACGATTTCCAGAATTACATAAGTGCAAGTTGCAGCCTCGTGGTGATGGACTTTTTAAAGTGCTAGAGAGAATCAATGATAATGCATACAAGATTATGCTACTAGCAGAATATGGTGTAAGCGCTACTTTCAATGTTCCTGATTTGTCCCCTTTGTACAGAGAGCCAAGTGAGTCAAGGATGACTCCTTTTTAAGAGAGGGAGGATGATATGGACATCCCACATACCTTCTCATACAACATATGTGAAGGAAGATGATATAAACACCGTTTCTAAGTAGAAAGTTTATGAAGATCCTATTACAAGCAACCATGCAAAACAAATAGAAAACTAGTTGAAAACTAACTTTAGTTTAATTTCCAATATTTATGATGTTACGGTATTGCTCATGTGTTCTTCTTTTGTTATACATGGAAACATGGAAGAGGAGCAACCACGCGATGCACCAAAGATAGAAAATAGAGCACAAAATGCTGTCCATTGGATTCCTAGCCATGCTGGTGCAAATGTCAACCAATAACATGGTCATGGGCCATATTAATGGAAAGATATGGAAGTCTAGTTTCCAACGCTTCAATCCATGCATTTTTCGTCTTCTGAAGCTAGAGTTATGCTCATTTTGGTGAAAGGTGTACAGTCTGTTAAATATTGCGTGAGGATTGAAGAAATCTTTTCTGTTCTAATCCGAGATGACTCTTGCTTATCCAAGACCAACTTTTCAATTGCTGATAGTTTTCACACCTAAACTAGGAGGGTTGTTCCTAGTACAAATTCCCAAGTACACCAAACATTTGAAAACTTTTGATCAACTTTGATATAATCCTTATGCTAGACATATGATATTTCTAAGAATCATAAGTGTTCTTGCTGCCAATTTCTTGTGATTCCCTATGAATTGCACCTAATCTGTGTTTCTTTGTCTTTCAGTGTTGCTGTGTGAATTAGTTCTTCGGTTTGTGGACTTACGATTGTTTGGACAATAGGCTACGGTTGGCTTCCTCATCGCCAGGTCATAATTCTACCATTTTATCTAAGAATCCTATGCCATGAAGATCTTCATCCTTTATCCATCAGCTTCTCTCGAAGTTGGTGCCCATCACGAGAGCTCTTAACTTTTTATATTATAATTTACAGCAACTTTTTAGCTGAAAAGAGCTATGCCCAGGGGATGCCTATTGCCACGGTTGCAAACTTGACCTAAATCTAGCTAGCTAACTTGAGGTGAAAATTTTTGGTACGAACTAAACGTACCTTGATGGATTCCGTGGCAACTCTATGAAAATGTCCATCTTGGCCTCCTGCTGAACTATACAAAGGCGGGCTAGCAAGCTGAAGCTTCTGCCCTCACTCAGTCCCTCGCACCCCAAAAGCCCGAACGAGAACAGTGAGCTAGTGACTCGTCACTCCCATCAGCTAGCTAGTACAGGAGAGCAATCCATAATGGCTGCCCATTACGCAGCACCTGTGCCGATCAAGTATGCCATTGAGCAAGATGCCATTACCCCATTCCCAAAGCCAGCAGCAGCAGATCATTCCGACGGCGGGGCTCAAGACGATGATAGCATGATCTCATCCATGGAGGTCAAAGTCTACGGCAAGCGCCGGTTCTTCAAGCACCAGGCAACGTGGTGGCCGGAGAACTTCTTGCCGGGGGTGCTCGCAATCCAGCGGCGCTTCCAGCCGCGGCCGTCCGACGTGATCCTGGCCTCGTATCCCAAGTCAGGGACTACGTGGACCAAGGCGCTAGCCTTCGCGACGATGTCGCGGAAAGAGTACTCCTTGTCAGACCACCCCTTGGTGCGGCTCAATCCTCACGACTGCGTCGTGCACCTCCCAGGTGCCTACGCCGTCGGCAAGGAGTCGGTGGTGGAGGCCCTGCCGTCGCCGAGGATCATGGCGCTCCACATGCCCTACTCCACGCTGCCGGACTCGATCGTCAGCTCCAGCTGCAAGATCATCTATGTATGGCGTGATCCCAAGGACGTCGTGGTGTCTATGTGGCACTACTACAACAACATTTTCCCTGAAGAAGCTCACTTGCCTCCATTTCCTAAGTTGGTCGAGTCTTTCTGCCAGGGTGAAACCGCATTTGGTCCCTGGTGGGATAACGTCCTTGGATACTGGACGGCAAGCAAGGACATGCCTGGGAGAGTGCTGTTCCTGAGGTATGAGGACATGCTGGAGGACACCGGAAGCTCTGTCAAGGCTATAGCGCAGTTCGTGGGGTGTCCCTTCTCGGAAGAAGAAGAAGAGAATGGTCTCACCGTGGAGGAGATCGTCAAGCTCTGCAGCTTTGGCAACCTCAAGAACCTGGAGGTCAACAAGTGCGGGAAGATCGGGCTCCCCCGCATGCACTCTTGCTCGTCCTACTTCAGGAAAGGCGTGGCCGGGGACTGGCATGAACACATGACAAAGGAGATGGCTGACCGCATCGACACCATTGCTCGAGAGAAGCTCCAAGGATCAGGGCTGATTGTTTAATAATGTTGTGATAAAGCTGGAAACAAGCATGGCGTTGTTGGCGTGCATGGTGTGACTGTATCTCTTTAGAACAGTGGTGAATTGTTATGGTTCACTACTGCGCACCTCACTTATAGTACCGATTGGTAAGGGCCTGCAGTAACCGGTACTGCGCATCCGGTACTGGAGCCTAAAGGCTCCAGTACCGGTTGCCAAACCGGTACAGCAGGCCGCTGTACCGGTTGGTAAGAGTCACGTGGCCTTTCTTCGAGGCGCTCCAGGGAAAGGCTCCAATACCTGTTGGAGCCACCAACCGGTACCGAAAGCATATATTGTTTCTATTGTTTTTCCTATTATACATAATATTGTTCCTATTATACCCTATATGTATTATATACTATAATTTACATATGCTATAATTTACATATGTATTTATATTATAATATCTATATTAATAGTATAGATAATGATCAATAATGCACAATAAATAAGGAAAACACACATTTAATCAATCACATTTAAAACTAATATGCATATTCACAATATACACATCCTCATTAAGTGTTTATGACACGTTAAATTACAATTGTGATAGTTTCGATTTATCTACGAGATCTTTTGCTAGCATCGCTCTTGGTAGCAATACTTGATGAACCGAGTTCATCGGTCCTTAACGAAGGACCGGCTTTATTTGCTTCATCGTGAAACTTCCCCTTTGGATTTATGATTCATCGAAAAGGAAGCCGACGAGTTGTTCTTGGATCGTTTGTAGTCAGAGCTCGGAGAGTTCGTTGGTACATTCCCTCAATCTTTCCCACTGTAAACAAATAGAGCATTAATTAATCAACCTTGATTTTATACAAAAGGGAGTAGTATGCATGCATAGTATATTTACTTACCATGCGTGTACCTATCTGCAGGCGGTCATTAACTCTAGTGTACGTATGCATATACTCGCATACATAATAGCCACATAAATTGTTGCTTGCGGGCTGTTCAGACACTGTGGTGAAAATTGTTAGTAATAATGAAATTGATGTATCAGAAGTTTTTGACTAGTGTGATGGTGTACTTACCCACTTTGCAGGTATAACGTCAAATTCATCATTCCAATGGCCTTTTACAAGTGCACGGAAACGTGCGAATGCACTAAGCACGTGTTTGTGAATTATAATTAATGATTATAGTTCGATTCAATGAAACCAAGTAGAAATGTACAGTAACGAATGGAAAAAAGAATTACCGATTCATCATGTCAATAAAACTTTGATAGGTTTCCATCGATTTCCTTCTCGAGTCCATAATTATGATCGTGCTATCATCTAGCCGGATAACAACAAGGATGCAGTGAAAGCTGTAAATGGAAATTTATACGCATGTCAGTGTAGTTAGTCGGTTCTAACAGATTAGAACAAGCCGGTATAAAGGCACTTACGACTCATGCTGGTAGGGTAGAAGTAATGTCGTCTTGAAGTTTTGGGCGATTAGGAAGTTGAATACATTATTCTCTGTTGCGCTTGGGTCTTTACGTAAGCACAGGGAGTTGACAACTAACGGGTCAATGAAGCCTTGGTCGAAAATATTTTGTTTTCTACATCGTTGTATCTCCATTCTACATACAAAATTAATTAGTTAGATACTTGAAATTTACATGTACACGGCCGTGCACGGTGATTATAAAGAAGACACTTACAGAACCCAAGAACTCATCATGGCCACGTCGAGGGCTTGTTGGTTGTATAGCTCATGCATAACTTCAAATTGCACCTAGAAGACATCTTCGCCACGGAAGTAATCGTCTTGCTTGAAACGGACGCCAAAATAGGCACGGCTTGTCTTCTGGTAAAAATCCAAGTACCATTACTGAAATTGGAGCATCTTTGTGTGTAGTCCTGATATGTTGTCAGCCTCGACGAATGGTTCGCCTATCTTGAATGGTTTGCACACGGGTGCGGCCTCCTCAATGTCAGCTCCGGAAAATAGTTGTGCTGGCGTCAGTCCGCTTTCTTTGAGGAATTTTACCATCTCATAAGCAAGCTCCGCCGACGTCTGTTTCTTTGGAGCCGGCCTTTTCCCTGCGGCCTTATCTAGTGTGCGCTCATAGTCTGTTTGAGGCCGCATTATGTTCCCTGTCTATTTCACCGATGCCATTCACAGGAAAAATTTGGCAGTCACCTGGTCGGCTGGTACCTTCTTCACCGGTGAAGCCTTCTTGAAGTGTTTTGTTACACTGGTGTCCACTATTTTTTTGTTCTCCTCATTTGTTAGTTCATATGGCAACTTCTCAAGTGGTTGTGCTGCCTTTTTAGGAGGTGCTTCATTCTTCCTTGGAGGTACGTCCTTCTTCGGAGGTGCCACTTTCTTCAGAGGTGCTGGAGTAGGAATCTTGCTGGTGGTTGGAGCCGATGTTGGGGTTGGAGTTCCGCTTCGAGGAGACGGGCTTCTCCATGAGGCGGGTGCTGGCGAAGGAGACGGGCTTCTCCTTGAGGCGGGTGTTGGCGGAGGAGACGGGCTTCTCTGTAAGGTAGGTGCTAGTGAAGGAGACGGGAGGTTGGGTGATCCAAGTGCTGGAAGAGTCGAGCCACTTGTTGCAGGATCGGAGTCTAGGAGGTTGGGAAAAATTATGTAGCGCTTGCGCCACATAACGAAGGTGTGAACCGCCTCTCCTAGCTGTGTGATCTCGTCACCTACGGGCACTTCCAGGTTCACTTCTTGGAATCCATCACAAAGCTCCTCAACGGAGACCTTGGCGTATCCCAGCGGTATCGGTATGGAATGCAGAACCTCCGCATCGTTAACTGAAAAAGCCATGCCATAGGCTACCTTCGTGGAGACGTTCGCCACCGGGACATGCAGCTCACAAGCTGTGATGCGACTTTTGGTCCCGATCTTCACGGCATAGGATCACGAACACGATAACTAGCTGAAAACAGCCAAGATAACTAGTGCAACCTGACAAATGAACTCGAAGCCAATCACCATCGCAATACGGCAACCTGAATCAAGGATTCGTCCAACCACACTCTCAAGAAACCAACCAACATAACCTGCAATCAATGGAGCAGGAGCACCGATTGGGAGTCGATGATGCGACCGTTTCTACAATCCCACAGGGAAATCACAAGAGCAAAGGGGTAGAGATCACACTCTGGATTTGTTAGCACATAACCGAACAAAGGGGTTTGTATTTGATTTGCCAAAATTTCTGAAATGGGTAGAGTACATGGGTATTTATACTAGGAACATCCCTCTTAGTTTAGGTGTGAAAGCAAATAGAAGCTAATGAATGTTTTCTTGGATAAGGAGAAGTCATCTTAGGTTCTTGCGCAACATTTAACAGCCTGCGCGGTCTTCAGTAAAATGGTCATTACTCCTTACTGGGAAGTCCAAATGACCCGCCGTTTATTGCGTTGGAAAGTAGACTCAATTCTCTTTCCAACCATATGCATTATGACCACCTAATCGTGACAGGTTGGTGCACCCAACTCTTAATAGTTGCGATTCATGTTACACCATAGCTTGAGCAGTATCCGTGTTAGCTTCCACATCGTCCTTGTTCACGTACCTCCACCACGCTTGAGCATCCTCCATTTCTTCAGGTGTAAACCTAAGCAACAAGTGTGTAGAACTTTATGTAGTATAAAATTCTCCTCATTTGTAATATTAATTGCAGCAAGGAGTAAAGTCACCTATTGTTGTAGTTTCTTCGTACGGCTGTGGGTAATTAGTTCTTGGATGTCTTCATCACTGGTCGCCTAGCGCTGGGACCTGGTCTCCCGACTCTGGGACTTGGTCTCTCGACTCTAGGACCTGGTCTCCCGTCTCGGGGAATTGGTCTCCCGCCTCGGGAAACTAGTCTCTCGCCTCTGGGAACTAGTCTCCCGCCTCTGGGACCTCTGGGACCTGATCTCCCGCCTGCTGCCCGGGATGTCCTCATCATCCTCCCCCTCTTGAAATGAAGTGGTCCTCTACTCTGATTCTTCCAAGCCAACGAACGGGGTAAGATCAGCAACATTAAATGTCGAGCTAACACCATAGTCTCCAGGAAGCTCAATCTTGTAGGCATTGTCATTGACTTTGGCTAAAATTTTGAATGGACCATCTCCTCGTGGCATCAAGTTTGATTTGCGCTTCTCCGAAAAACGCTCTTTGCGTAGATGTACCCAAACTAAATCTCCAGGTTTGAATATCATTTTCCTTCTGTTTTTGTTGGCCTTCTCAGCATAATATTTGTCCTTCTTCTCGATTTCTTCATTTGTCTTCTTATGTATCTTCTTGACATATGCAACACACTTTGAGGCATCCATGTTACTTCTTTCCTGCAATGGCAGTGGTAACAAATCTATGGCAGCAACTGGATTGAAACCATAAACAATTTCAAATGGACATATGTTAGTGTTGGAGTGTACTGCCTTGTTGTAAGCAAATTCCACATGCGGCAAGCATTCTTCCCACTCCTTCAGATTTTTCTTGATCATTGTTTGCAGCAACATGGATAATGTTCTATTCACCACCTCGGTTTGCCCATCCGTTTGTGGATAACAAGTGGTAGAAAACAACAGCTTCATCCTAAGCTTTACCCATAATGTCTTCCAAAAGTAACTCAAAAACTTTGTGTCACGATCTGAAACAATCGTTCTTGACATTCCATGTAATCTCACAATTTTTCTGAAAAACAAAGAGGCTATGTGGGAGGCATCATCGCTTTTATGACATGGTATAAAATGTGCCATATTTGAAAATCTATCAACCACAACAAAAATGGAATCCCTCCCCCTCTGTGTCCGAGGTAAACCTAAAACAAAGTCCATGCTAATGTCTTCCTAGGGAACACTAGGTACAGGTAATGGAGTATATAAACCATGGGGTTTCAATATTGACTTAGCTTTGTGGCAAGTATTGCAACGTTGCACGAATCTGTCCACGTCTCTTCTCATCTTTGGCCAGTAGAAATGATTAGCTAACAGCTCATAGGTCTTCTTCCATCCAAATTGACCCATCAAGCCTCCTGAATGGGCTTCCTGCAGCAACAAGAGTCTAACAAAAGAATTTGGAACACACAACTTGTTAGCTCTAAACAAAAATCCATCATGCATATGATATTTTTCTCATCCTTTCCCACCTACACATTTCTTGTATGGTTCTAAAAATTCTTGATCAGCAGAATACAATTCTTTTAAGCTCTCTAGTCTAGGTACTTTCACATCAAGCTGATTCAATAAAACACTTCGACGAGACAAGGCATCAGCAACAACATTATCTTTACCTTTTTTATATTTCACAACACATGGAAATGTTTCAATGAATTCAACCCATTTGCATGTCGTCGATTTAGCTTAGCTTGGCCTTTCAAGTACTTCAAAGCCTCATGATCAGAATGAATGATAAATTCTGTTGGCCATAAGCAATGTTGCCAAGTTTCAAGCACTCTCACCAAAGCATACAATTCTTTGTCATACACAGAATAATTTAGTTGCACACCTCCTAGTTTCTCACTAAAGTATGCTATAGGTTTTGCATCTTGCATGAGAACACCTCCAATCCCAATTCCACTAGCATCACATTCAATCTCAAAAGTTTTAGTGAAATTAGGTAAAATAAGCAATGGTGCTTCAGTCAAAAGTTTCTTTAATTATTGAAAAGTATTTTTTTGTGATCACCACATTCAAAAGCAACTCCTTTCTTTGTCAATTCATTCAAAGGAGCAGCTATGGTAGTAAAATCTTTGACAAATCTCCTATAGAAACCAGCAAGGCCATGGAAACTTTTTACTTGGCTTACATTCACAGGAATTGGCCATTCCTTGATTGCTTTCACTTTTGATTCATCTACTTGAATTCCAGCACCTAAAACAACAAAACCAAGAAACACAACTTGTTATGTGCAAAATGTGCACTTCTCAAGGTTAGCAAACAGATTCTCCTTTCTTAGCACATCCAAAACTTGTCGTATGTGATCAATATGCTCCTCAAATGTCTTACTGTAAATTAGGATGTCATCAAAGTAAACAACAACAAATTTTTCAATGAATGCTCTTAAAACATGATTCATCAATCTCAAGAAAGTACTAGGAGCATTAGTCAAACCGAAAGACATAACTAACCATTCATACAACCCAAACTTTGTTTTAAAAGCAGTTTTCTACTCATCTCCAATTTTCATTCTTATTTGATGATATCCACTTCTCGAATCAATTTTACAAATATCACAGAACCACTCAATTCATCTAGCATATCATCTAGCCTAGGAATAGGATGATGATAACAGACTGTTATGTTGTTAATATCCCTACAATTAACACACATTCTCCAAGTGCCATCTTTCTTTGGTACCAAAATCACAGAAACAGCACATGGACTTAAGCTTTCTCGTACATAACCTTTATCTAAAAGTGCTTGTACTTGCCTTTGTAATTCCTTGGTTTCTTCAGGGTTGGTGCGGTATGGTGGCCGATTAGGTAGTGTAGCTCCAGGAATGAGATCAATTTGGTGTTCAATGCCACGCAAAGGAGGAAGTCCAGCAGGGGTTTCTTCTAGAAAAACATCTTGGTAGTCCTGCAAAAGATGAGATATAGCACTGGGAAGAGATGTTAAGTCGTTAGTTAAAAGCAAAGTATCTTTGTACACAAGTACAATGAGTAATTGGTCTAGGTGATTCCTCACATCTCTCATTTCAGATTTGGTGGCTATCATGACTAAATTCTCTTCCTCATTCTTCTTTTTGTCTTTCATATTTGGCTTGTGGCTCTCACTCACCGATTTGTGCAGGGCACTCAAATTTTCTTTCTCTTTTTTACTCTCACTAATCACCTTCACTTTGGAACTCTTTTGCAAATGTTCAGCCATGATATGTTGAGGAGTCATAGGCTTAAGCACCAAGTCTCTCCCTTTCCACTTGATGGTGTAATTGTTTGTGCGGCCACAATGTTGGGATGAACGATCATATAGCCATGGCCTTTCCAACAGCAGATGACACACTGTCATGGGTGCCACATCGCACTCCACGGTGTCAACATAATCACCAATTTTGAACAGAACCTTCATCCTATGTGCAATCTTGATGGTTCCTGAATCATTTAACCATTGCATATGATATAGGTGAGGGTGTCACAGTAATTTCAGCCCAAGCTTTTCAACCATCTCTTTACTAGCAAGGTTATGGCAACTTCCACCAGCAATGATCACCTTGCATACTTTGTCTTTCACTATTGCTCTTGTTTGGAAAAGATTATGGCGCTGTCCATTCTCAGCTTCTTTCAGCCGCACACTTAGAATTTAAGTGACTACAAGAGCAGTCCCTCTCTCATATTCACAAATTGTTTCTTCATTACTTTCTTGTGCCTCTTCCAATGGTTCTTCATCAGCATCTTGTTCTTCATCACTTGCTGTTTCATACTCCCCTTGGTCATTAACAAGTACCACACGGTTGTTTGGACACTCTTTGATAACATGACTACGACCTCCGCACTTGAAACATTGAATTTAGCTGCTCCAGGCTGTAGAACCGACTGAGGAGGTTGTTGATAAAGTGGGTTTCCTTGCAACTGGAGCAGTTTTGGTCTTGCCATTGAAATCTCCTTGAGTATTAGAGCGTGTGCCACCGCTTGTGCTTGTAGTGGTAGCTCGGTTTTCAGCAAACCATGGGGTAAACTTGTTTCCATTTGTTGTTACCTTTGTGCTGAATGGACTTGCTTTGCTTGACTTAATATCTTGTTGCAATTGACACTCGGCCTTAGTAGCTTGATGCACCAAGTCAATAAGTGTACGGTATGGCTGAAATTCAACGATTCGTTGAATGTTGCGATGCAAGCCCGACATGAAACGTGCAATAGTTTGCTCCTCATCTTCAATTACATTGACTCTTATCATGGCCTTCTCCATCTCTTTATAATACTCTTCAATTGAGAGACTTCCTTGATTCAAATTTTGTAGCTTGTTAAAAAGATCACGACGGTGATGCTTAGGGACAAATCTTGCTCGCATTTCCCTTTTCATTTCAGCCCATGTAGCAACATCACCTTGTCCAGCGTCTTCTCGCTCATTTAGGGCTTGTTCCCACCAGATTAGGGCATAATCTTAAAACTCAAGAGGAGCCATTGCTATCTTCTTCTCTTCGGAGTAGTTATGCAAGCGAAAAATCTTATCAACCTTTAACTTTCATGTAAGATAAGCTTCAAGATCAGATCCACCATAAAATTTTGGCATGGTGAATTTTTGCTTGCCAAACCTCTCCTCCTCGGCCTGAAAGCGTCGGTTATGGTCTCGACGACGAGTACCATTATTTTGGGGCTAGCAGGGGCCATCTTCCTCTACCTCATCTTCAAATTCAGCAGCAGGGTCATTTCATTGGCCGCGACCTCTTCCTCTTCCACGACCAAAAGCTTCTTCCCCATTCCCACGACCAAGACGCAGGGGTCTCATGGCGCGGGCAGCGGCTCGATCTCTTCCTGCTCGTTGTTGTCTTGCATGTTGGGCTTCATGTTCGTCATCATTTTCATCTACTTCTTTATCTTGGTCAGCTGCACCACGGCCTTGATCTGGAAGCTGAGCTAGAAAAGCTTGAAGATCTTGGGACATTATTTCTTGTCTCTCCTCCAATCTTTGCCTCAGCTCATTCAAATTGTGCCATTGTGACACAATCATCAATCTCAGGATCGTCGGCCATCGTTTCTGCAAGGTTAGTGACCGCGAGCAGCAAGTATATGTAGAAAAATTGACTTATGTGGATCACTCAATCTCACTTCTCTTACCAACCAAAGCTCCGATTATTTCCTGCAGATTACAGAAGTAAAGTGTGCAGCGGTATCAAGAAAGTGATGGCTGGGTGAATACACAACCAGCGTTCCGTTCTACGATGGTTTTGTTGTGGAGCTTGGTAGGGAATGATGCACAACTAGCAATCTAAATTTGAGGTATTGTAATGCTAAGTAACAATCCAAACTAAAAATTCAATGTCTAGCACTGATCACAAGGATATGAATGTTGTATCTTGAGCAACTCATATGCAAAGAAAGAATTCAGATTTGATGCAAACAAGGATTATGCTAGGAAGGGATGTTTGAAAAGATATGCCTAGCAAAAATTGCACCAAAAAGGATAGCAATCTGGTGGCACAACTTTGTGAGATTTCAACACTTGTGCATGCAAGCAACACGATCTGCCCTTTCACTTCTATTCTCAATTCCTTTTTTTTTATAAACTGAAAGCAACTAACATATATAACACTTGCACAACTTGAACATATAATCTCAGCACAACCAGAAGCTAGAGCTTGGGTAAACAAAGGTTTTCGCAAAGGAAGATATGGCTAATATTTATTTATATTTTTTTGATTTTCAAATATGGAAACAAAAGATAGAGAGATATAGATGGCTCAAAAGGTACGCGAAAGAAAATATGACCAGCGACAAGAACAAAGACTCTAATGGACAGAAATTTAACAAAACTCACCAAAATAACAGATTGATCAAAGGCTAATAATATTTTTTTTGTGGCTTTTTAGTGGATAGGACGAACACAAATATATGTAGCTAAGGGTAAAGAATCCTACCGTGGCAATGAAAGCTCTGATACCAGATCATGCGACCTTTGGTCCCGATCTTCACGGCATAGGATCACGAACACGATAACTAGTGCAACCTAACAAATGAACTCGAAGCCAACCACCGTCGTAATACGGCAACCTAAATCGGGGATTCGTCCAACCACACTCTCAAGAAACCAACCAACACAACCTACAATCAATGGAGCAGAAGCACCGATTAGGAGTCGATGATGCGACCACTTCTGCAATCCCAAGGGGAAATCACAAGAGCAAAAGGGTAGAGATCACTCTCTGGATTTGTTAGCATATAGCTAAACAAAAGGGGTTTGTATTTGATTTGCCAAAAGTTCCGAAATGGTAGAGTACATGGGTATTTATACTAGGAACATCCCTCCTAGTTTAGGTGTGAAAGCAAATAGAAGCTAATGAATGTTTTCTTGGATAAGAAGAAGTCATCTCAGGTTCTCTCACGCAGCATTTAACAGCCTGCGCGGTCTTCAGTAAAATGTTCACTACTCCTTATTGGGAAGTCTAAATGACCCGCCGTTTGTTGCGTTGGAAAGTAGACTCAATTATCTTTCCAACCATATGCATTATGACCACCTAATCATGACAGGTTGGTGCGCCCAACTCTTAGAAGTTACGATTCATGTTGCACCATAGCTTGAGAAGTATCCATGTTAGCTTCCACATCGTTTTTGTTCATGTACCTCCTCCACGCTTGAGCATCCTCCATTTCTTCATGTGTAAACCTAAGCAACAAGAGTGTAGAACTTTTAGGTAGTATAAAATTCTCCTCATTTGTAATATTAATTTCAGTAAGGAGTGAAGACACCTCTTGTTGTAGTTTCCTCGTACGGCTGCGGGTAATTGGTCTTTCGATGGCATGTGAAGGTGTAGTATGTGTTGGGGTAACTGAGATGTCTTCATTACTGGTCGTCCAGTGCTAGGACCTGGTCTCCCGCCTCTGGGAACTGGTCTCCCGCCTCTGGGAACTGGTCTTCAGCCTCTAGGACCTGGTCTCCCGCCTATTGCCCAGGATGTCCTCATCAAGATGTCCTCTGTGTAATGTTATCCACGGGACAGTGAGCCAAGTTTGCTTCAGAGAGCCCACCTGAAGTGTAGCTGCTGTGTCGCGTGGAAGGGCTGACCACAACATCTTCCCTTATTCGGTCCCGGCATGTCGTCTATGCCTGACTGCTCAATGCTAGCTCCAGTTGGTGTACACGCTCTTTCAGCGCATTTAATTTGTTCGCTACACGGGCCTTAGATCCATTCCTTCTCCCGTACGACTCGACGTCATTAGTAAAACCCTCCTTCCATGGAACCACGTCATTAGATCTATTCTCGGCATGTTCTGGTTTTTCTGGAGCATATGTTAGCTCATCATCCTCCCTATTTGGAATGAAGGTGCCTTGAGAAGACCGTTGGATAGTTTGTACGAGCTTTGTTGCCACTGCTCTCAGCTCCTTCCCAAACACGAAAGTCCCATCTTCGGCAAGCCTGCCCCCGTGAGCGTAGAACCAATGCTTCGATCTGGTGGGCCCATCCGCTGTTGCAGGCTAGATATTTTTCGCAATTAGCTCTTCTTCCCTCTTCTCCTATTGGGGTATCTTCGTCTTATAACCACCAGGGCCAAGAAGATGGAAGTACTTCTTTTTCTTTGCATTTTCCTTATTCTGCTCACTTAGGCTTTGAGCTTCCGTGGATGTCTTGTAGGCCACAAAGTCGTCCCAATGATCGGCCAGCTTTGGATACTTGTCGAAGCTTGGAGTTAGGTTCTTCTTGATATAATTCTTGGTAAGAAATTTTTTCCATGTCTGAAATGAGATGGCCATCTTTTGAAGTGTGTGTTTCTTCACCAGGTTGTCCTTTCCTTTGGGAAATGTGAATATCGTCTTCATGTCAGCCCACAGCAGATTCTTCGTATCAGTAGGGACCTGGTCCCATTTGGCTATGCTGACAGGCACGTGATCCCTAACAAGGTAGCCAGCTGTGTTCTTGAATGTTGCCAGCGCCTTAGTGGGTGCAAGGGGTTCCCCACTACCACTGACTTCGGTGATCACAAATTTAACATTAGTCTTCTTGTTGGGACCCCGATGAGTGCGAGTTCTTAATTGATTGGTCTGAAATTGCGGTAAAGAGTGAACGGGTTAAAATAAGGGCTAAGCATCGTAAGGGAATTCATATAAGTATTCGTACTAATTACCTTGTTGTCCTGGCCGGCCTCGCCATCTTGGGCGGCCTTAGGCTCACCAGCCTTAGCCTGAGCGTCTCCTGATTGAGACTCTCCGACTTGAGCCTCTCCCACGAGAGCCTCTCCGGTGCTTCAGCCTCTCGAATCGCATTAAACAATGGTTCCTCCTCCTCTTCAAATGTCAGTTCATGACATGGTGACGCCATCGTGATTAGTGATCTATATAACATTATGGATATATAAATTTCAAAATTTTTAAATATAAAATCAATACAGTAAAGTAGTACCATTTCATTGCTTATTTATTCTTAATTACATGTCATTAGAAGACTACATTATGGATTACATCTCTGAATTACACAAAAAAATTACATAAACTGAGCTAATATCCCCCTCTCACCCACCCCACCGCCCCCGACCCCCCGAGTTTGGGTATGTATTGTCTAGACTGTCAATTTATTGGATCTGTTTCTTGCCTTACATTATCCTTGTTTACAATGGTGAAAGAAATAGTACATATCTTATGCCATATATCTCTTACATTCAAGTTGCCGAGTCCTATTACTTTTTTTAGATGAAAGAAGAGATCATCTGTGTTAGGTAATTTGCATCTTAATTTTGTTGTTTTTCATACACCGAATTATTATTATTCTTGGTAATATTTATTGCTTAGATTTTACCTTTTGATAGGTGTTGAAGAATTACGTCGGCAATGTATTTAACAGGGCTACGCGAAAGATCACAACTCGATGGTAGCACAGGGGGCAGGATTTTTATAAGTTCAGGCCCTCGGAAGGAGGTAATACCCTACTCCTGTGCTCGTGGATTGCATTGTGGGGGAATCGATTACAATGTGTGTTCTTGTTGGGACAGCGCGAGAACAGACAATGATGTGGATGAGGAATATGATGATCTAACTAGGGACCCCTGACCCCCTTTATATAGTGCAAGGGGTCGGGTTACAGATAGGTTCCCTAATCCGTATAAGGGAGATAGAGATTCGACCGAGTTGGTTACGCCTATCTCCATGTATTCGAGTAGAATACAAATTCACTTCCTGGTAGAGCAAGTCCGGCCACACCACCCTCCAAGCCTGTCTTCTGGAAGATCCATACAACTTGGCCCAAGGAGGTGGTACGTCCAACCGTATATCTCCGAATACTCGGGGCTCATGTTGTCCACAGTAGCCCCCGAGTGCTTCGTGGCTGAGTTGTTTTGATTCTGGATTCAGCACACAGCCCATCAAATGTAGCCTGTGTGACGTCACTCTTTGTTCGGTTGATGAAGTTTCGCTCGCCGAGTAACCTGTTGATCAAACAACGTAGTTGCAAAGGACTCAAGAGAATCTCAAGTCTCAAAAAGTTATTTGGTACCCAGTCCGACTGATCGATATGCTGGCTATTAGCCCCACGGAGAGGCATACCAAAAAGGTGGATGTCGCCGAGTGATCAAAGTCACCCTGCTCTATCCTCCCTGTTACAAATTATAACATTCAAGTCTGACTGGCAGAACTCGACATTCGGTCCAGCAGGGGACATGCCACAACTAGTGAAGGGCTTTCAGGCGCCCTGAGCCGACTAGTGCGGAGTCAAGCTAGTGATTCTCGGAAGGATACACCCGCCTCCAAGTTGAGGTCATCCGAGTGGTGTTCGTTTTGACGAACGATCCAAAGATGTGCCACTGAGACCCAACTGAAGAGGTAACTCTTGATACCTAATCTGATTAAGAAATCAGACCGGCCATTGACCCTAGGAGGTGCGTCAAGAGCTGAGTTGTAATTTGGGAAGCGCTCAGTCCTCAGTCAGACGACCGGTATAAGGCTCGACTGGGGACACGCTTTCTTTCCCAACTGGTTTGAATCCGAGTGACACCATACGCGAGCAATATCATGTACAGCTTGCGACCCACGTGGGGCGTGCCGTCTGGAACCCAAGACAACTAGGCGCCTTGACCCAGACTAGTGCGGAATCAAGCTAGCGATTCCCGGAAGAATACGCCTGCCTCCAAGTTGAGGTCATCCGAGTGGTGTTCGTGTTGATGATGAACGATCCGGAGATGTGCCACTGAGACCCAACCAAAGAGGTAATTTTTGATGTTCAGTCTGGGTAAAGCCAAACTGACTGTTGTCCCCAGGGGGCACATCAAAAACTAAGTTAACTATCCGGGAAGCGCCCAATCATCAAAGATTGACGGCTGGCTTGAGGCCCAACTGGAGGCACGCCCTTTTTCTCGACTAGGTTTGATCCGAGCGACACATGTACCCGAATGATGTCGTGTACAGCTCGCGGCCCGCGTAGGGCGTGTTCTCTGAAACCTAAATCCGGGCCCGAATCTTGAAGCAATGATTTTAGGGCTTCATTCCTTCCCGCCCAACGCGGAAACGAAACGTCGCCCGTTTTCTTTTAAATAAAGCTCGCTGGGACATTTGAACGGGTACGCTCGCATTGTGCGCCTGAACCTATTCATCTCCCCGAAACGCTCCCGCTAGGGTTTTAGTGCTCCCGCCGCCACCGGGCAACCCTAGCGCCGCCGCCGCCGCCGAACTCCAAACCCAACTCCACCGCTCTCGCTCCCTCACCACATTCCAATGGCGGAGAACTCGGCAACCTCCATCACCACCGAAGAGCGGCTGCAGGCCCTGGTCGACGCCAATGTTCTCCGGGCACTAGAGCTTATCAGCTGGCACACCGCCGCAGGTATGTCCTTCCCCACTCCTCGTCAAGAGGAGATCGTCGTTTTTGAGTCCTTCTTTTCTTGCGGGTTCGAACTCCTCGCTTCCTCCTTTCTTCGTGGTCTGCTCAACCACTATGGAATCGAGCTTTTCCACTTGAACCCCAACTCCATTCTTCAAATCTATATCTTTGTTCAACTCTGCGAAGCCTTTCTGGGGATTGCTCCCTACTTCGCCCTTTTTCGCCACCTCTTCTTCTTGAAAGCTTACCCCACCTACAACGCCCCTAAGGCCGTTGGTGGGGCTGAGTTCCAACTCCGGAGCGACCTCAAGAAGGAGTACTTCTCCTTGCCTCTCCGGACCTCCTTGAAGGGGTGTGTGGATAACATGGGCCCTAGGTATTCAGAGATATACGGTTGGACATACCACCTCTTTGGGCCAAGTCGCACGGATTTTCCAGAAGATGGGCTTGGAGGCTGGCGCGGCCCGACTTGCTCTACAAGGAAACGAATTCGTTTCCTACTCGAATACATGGAGATAGGCGTAACCAGCTCGGTTATATCTCTATCTTCCTTATACGGATTAGGTAACCTATCTATAACCTGACCCCTTGCACTATATAAAGGGGGTCGGGAGTCCCTAGTTAGAAGAGATATCAAATTCATCATCCACATCATTGTATGTTCTCGTGCTGTCCCGGCGAGAACATACATTGTAATCAACACCCCCAATACAATCCACGAGCACAGAAGTAGGGTATTACCTCTTCGAGAGGGCCTGAACCAGTATAAATCCTGCCCCCTATGCTACCATCGAGTTGTGATCTTTCGCATAGCCCTATAAAATACATTGCCGACACAAATCGTCGACAGTTGGCGCGCCAAGTAGGGGCTAGCGTCACGATCAACTTCATCAACTTCGATAGCCTCCATCGCCGGATTCGTCTTCACCTACGCCCCCGGCCAAGGCTTCGTCTTCGAGGATCTCGGCTTCCTCGCCGATGACTCTGGGGAACTCCGGCTATCACAGTCGGACAACGTCCGGGGAAGGGTGAATACGACTTCAGCCGAGCCACACCATGTCAGTTTGCCTTTTACGGACTCTGATCCGGAAGAGATCCAATCTGATGATGACAATTCTGACTGGCCCACCGCTGGACTTCCCTTCGGTTTCGGTCGGGATCTTGCGCCTTTGGCTTTGCCAGCTCCTTCCGCTGGTAATAAACCAACCGGCGATGTTGTTCCTAATCTGGATCGCGTTCGAATCCAATTAGGGATTGCGACTTTTCAGTTGTGTGACGTCTTGTTCGGATTAAGAAACTCGGCAACTGTTTTCCGTGAGATAACACGCCGTCTCTTTCAATCTGGGCTAAGGAGCATAGCACAACAAGCACACACTAAGATGAGTTTTCTGACTCCTGGCTCAGGGACAACTCTAACCAGGTCAACTTCTCGAGTGGGCATACCACTCGGATTGGTCAATTTGGCTGCGAGATATCAGCAGATCAATTCTGCCAAATCTCGGTCAGATTCTCTTCTGCCAAACAATCCATCACGAGAAGCGGGAGTTGTAATCACTCCCATTGACGAGCCAACAAATCGGGATCAGTTGAGCCTCTCTTACTCGGAGTCCGAGTCAAAGGAGAGAGTCAACGGGTTCCCCGACTTTCGCGGCATTTATGTGGTGGATGGACAAGCCTCCGGATCAGCTCGGCGTCCCTTGGAGGAGGCAGGGGTTGAAAATAACCGCGGAGGTGGAGAAGATCTGCGTGATAAATTGCACGGTCGAGCATGAGAAGTTCAGGAGGAACTGCTTCAAGTCCGCATGGGAGATCACTCGGTCTTCCGTACGCCATAGCAGAACATCCTCACATGTAAGACCGTCCTGGACAATGTTGGTCCTTTACTTGGAGAAAACAGCCCCGCAACGCCGATCATGGAACAGATCAAAGCCATGGTGACGACAGTGGTTGTCCAAGGTACTCGGGATCAATAGGCCAACTCAGCTAGAAGCCAGACTGGCACGAGTAGCACTCGGCGCAGTCGGCACACGCCAGCTCGCGGGCAAGACACTCGCCAAAGTACAAGTCGCGACCTTCGCCTCAACATCGAAGCCCGACGGAGGGAGCGAGAGGAAGACCAGCATCGTACTCCACCAAGTCGGTTTCTCCCCCGCCAGTCTCCTCCCCTTGGGGATGGATTGATTGACGGGATCAAGGCATTCACGCCCCGACTTCGTTAGGTAAACTGGCTCGAAGGGTTCAACCCCAAGGGAATAGTAAAATTTGACGGGGAGCGGGACCCAGAGGCTTGGTTGCAGATTTACTATTTGGCAATCAAGACCCGGGCAGAGGATACGACGTGATGGCAAACTATCTGGCCGTCATGTTGACCCCTCCGGCTCAGGGTTGGCCCGCAGACCATCCAGAGAACTCGATCGGTTCCTAGGGAGAGCCTTGCGAACAATTCGTCGCCAATTTCTAGAGTACTTACGAGAAGCCTAGAACCCAGTGGGACCTATATCAGATTCATCAGAAAAAAGATGAGTCGCAAAGGGATTTCATTCGGCGTTTCACTAAGAAGAAGAGCACAATCCGAGAGATTTCTGACGCGGTCATCGTCACGGCCTTCCAGAAGAGAGTCCGCGACCCCGATCTAATCAAGAAGATGTCTCGGAGGCCCCCGACCACCGCAAAGGAGATGTTCGCCCTGGCGGATCGATATGCTACTATCGGGACCCGAAAAACGGAGTCGAATCCCTGCTGTGCTTTTACCTGTACTACTGGATCAAATAGCTAGTACACACAGTAGAACAGGTTGAATCATAACCATCTCACGCTTAAACCAAATACATCAGAGCGCAGCCAACATAGCCATTATTACAATAGTTTGGCACCAAGGCCTTACAAACACCAGCGGAAACTCATAATAACATTGTTTAAACTTCAACAATAAAATAAAATCCAACTCCACCGGTAGAACTGTAGAGACACGCTCCTAGGCTTCGGGGTAGTCTTCATCCTGGATTCCTTCGATGAAGTCCTCGTCCTGGTACATCTCCTCATCGGGGTAGGGGCAGTGCTGATCCAGACCTGCTCGTTGGAATAAGAAGCCCCGCATAAAAGGCGAGGGTAAGTATACATTATACTCAACAAGTAAGGCTGACAAAATGCATCTAAGATTTACAAGGGAAGGATAGGGTTCTTTTGCATAAAGCCAGTTTTGCAAGTTTCCCTAAGATTTTATAAAACGGTTTGAAAAGTGTTGAGGGAAAAACAAATATTTGAATTGTTTTCTTTGAAATTCCGGCCTCAACCGGTTTTGCTCAACCTGGCTACTCACGGCACCCACCGTACAACACCCTCATCGCTCACAGCACCCACTGTGAGGAGAGAAAACAAAACACACGACTGCGATCATGGTTTTTCTTGAAAACACCATTTTGAAAACAAATAGATAAGAAGTACCATGAGGCAGCTCCCCGTCGTCCGCCCTTGACCGTGGGCACGGCTATCATGATAGTTATACATTCTGTAGAGGTTGCACGCTTTACCCATGCCAGGTGGTTTTTCCTAGGGTGCCCCCAAGGAAAAAGATCACCACAGGGCCTTTCTCCGATATCCTCCTAGTTAAGGCATTTCCGCTAAGGTTTCCACTGCAATGCCCCTCTTGCGCCGATAGAACAACACCGATTGTCTACTCCACTGACTGGAATGCCAAAGTCAGGAGTCCGAAGGATACTCAACTAGGGCCCGCCCATACGGGCACACATGGTCGAACTGTTGTACTTAGCTCGTCTACCTCAAGGAATCGGTCCTAAGGGACCAGGGTGGTTCCCACACTAGGCCCAAGTCTCGTGCTTGCTGCACCAACCTTGCAACCATCCACCCCGATCAGGTTTTATAAAACATTTTTACCCGATAGCACCCACTATCTCAACTACACCTATTTGCAAATATGACAGTGCCAGCTGTCCTTTAAAATCCACGGTAAACAAGCATTTGATATTATCATCATGTATCCAATTTTAATATGATTGCAACTGGGCATAGCTAATATGATCAAAACCTAATTCAAGGGATGGCAATATTCAAAGACTGAATAATTAATCCTAGGGCAGGAAGGTACAAGTTTAATAAGCTATTATTAAATGGGTTTTAACTAAGGTTAACAACTAGCATTTTTCTACATCTTTAACATAACATGCAAATTAAACATCTAACAAAGTCATTTTATAAATATGGGTACGAGGTTCAGCACTTGCCTTGATCAGCACAGCCTTGGTGGTCTTCCGGAGGATTGATCGCAAAATTATCGTCGCTAGATCCTAACAGAGAAAATAACCACAATAAACACGAATGCTCCAAATAAGACATGAAATGACATGTATGCTTATGCTTTTGCAAAAATAACACAAAATGATAAATTATATCCTCTGGTCAAAACTAAATTTATTTTGCAATTTTCCCAATACAAAAATTATGTAAATAACCAATTGTAAAGACATCTTATCAATTTATCAATTAAACTGAATTTATGTATTCTTAAATATTCATGAAAAATTACATAATATATGATCTCATTTTTATGAACATCACGAAATTTATTTTGTGATTTTTGGACTTACAGAATTAAAGTTATTAAATAAACAATTTTAATTGTATAAGAAAAATAGAAACAAAAATAGAGGCGGCCGTTGGGCTCGGCACGGCTCACTCGGTGGCAGCAGCAAGAAGAATGCGGACCTTGTCTTGTCGCGGCAATGGCAAGCCGGCGGCGCCGCCGCCGGCCAGGAGGCCGAGCGCGAGGTGGCCCACCCTGGCCGCTGGCCTTGGCGGCGGCGCGCCGCCGTGGCTTGTGCGATGGCTCGGCGCTACCAAAGAACGCGTGGCCACCTTGCCGCCATGCCAGCGGGAAGACGGCCGGACGCGGAGTGGCGGCTCGGCAACGCGGCACGCGCTGCTGGGAAAACGGCCCGGCGTGGGGCGGCGGCAATGGAGCGGCGGCGCGGCGCCCACGCTACGAGGCAGGCGGCGGACATGTGGTGGCAGCGGCCCATTGCGGCGCGCGTCGGCGGCGGCAGCGGCCGGCTCGGCCTAGCTTAGCGCAGCGCAATGCCCACCGGGCCTAGACGGCCGTGGCGGCGCCCAGCCCGCACGACTTCGCCCGCGATGGTTCCCGTGGGCGCGGACCCCAAAACATGCTCCCGGTCCAGAGCATTGCAAAGGAACCAATAGGAAGAGGAGGAGCTCACCGAAACAGTGCCAAAATGAGGAAAATGGGGAATTTCGGCGAGGTCTTCGGCACGCGATTCCCAGAGCTACGGATATTGGATCGACGTGTTCCTGGGCAAAATGGAACCATGAGAGACAAATCTAGGACGTCCAGGAATAGTTTCCAAAATGGATACTCACTTACGGCCGAATCGAAGAAAATTCAAACGAGGGAAGGAGGAGGAAGGGAGCTCGGGTTGGAGACTTCTGAGAGAGAGAGCAGGGAGATGAGGGGAGGTTCCCTAGCATGTTAATGCCACCATTGGGGAGAATTAAATCAACTTAACACAATGGGGGTTAGGGAGTGAATGAGAGGGGAGTTAGGAGTGAATGGGAGGGAAGTTTCTGCATTGCACAGAGAAGAGTGAGAGTGTTAGGGAGCTTTCTGCGTGTGGAAGAAATGGGGAGAGAGACAGAACATAAAGAAGAGGGAAAGAGAGAAGGAGGGGTAGAGAGACTGACAAGTGGGACCACGGAGGATAGGAAGGGATTTTAAATTATTTATATTTCAGATTTTCTCTTTTAAATACAAATTCCAATTGAAATTTTATTTTCTCATTTTGAAACCCAATTACATTACTTTAATTATTTTATAGAATATTTGCAAAACAACTCAATTAATTTGTAATGTTTTTATTAAACAAGTAACATACACATTTTATTGGAATTTATTTTATTTCAAAAGAATTTTAATGCAATGCAATGCTTGATGCACATGAATTTTTGATTTTTGAAAATGAGGATGTTACAAACCTCCCCCTAAGAGGAATCTCGTCCCCGAGATTCTGAAGATCCGGAAAACAAGTCTGGAAACTCTGGCCTTAAATCCTCTTCACGGTCCCAAGTTGCCTCTTCCTCAGAATGATTACTCCACTGAACTTTACACAACTTGATCACTCGGTTCTGGGTTTGACGAGCAGCTTCATCCAAAATCTTAACCGGGTACTCCTTGTAAGACAGATCTTGCTGCAACTCTAGCTGCTCCAATGGCATCTGTTCCTCTGGCACTCTTAAACACTTCCTCAGCTGGGAGACATGGAAGACATCATGAACATCTGACAACTGCGCAGACAGTTCCAACTGGTAGGCTACTTCTCCTCTTCTGGCCAAAACCTTGAAAGGTCCGATATAACGAGGTACCAACTTTCCACTGACTCGGAAACGTCGCACACCCTTCATTGGTGAAAACTTCAAGTACACAAGATCTCCTTCTGTGAAAGTTAGGTCCCTGCGGCGATGATCAGCATAACTCTTTTGCCGCGATTGGGTTGTCTTCAGCCTCTGCTGAATCATTCGGACTTGTTCATCAGCTTCCTTTAGAAGATCAGGAACGAAAACCATGCTTTCACCAGTCTCGTTCCAGTGTAGAGGTGTTCTGCACTTCCGACCATACAGGGCCTCAAATGGTGACATCTGCAGACTGGCCTGATAGCTATTGTTGTATGAAAATTCTGCATACGGCAAATGCTTGTCCCAATTTTTGGCATTAACAAGAGCACAAGCCCGAAGCATGTCTTCTAGAACTTGGTTCACTCTTTCAGTCTGGCCGTCTGTTTGCGAATGATATGCCGAACTAAAGTTCAAATTGGTTCCCAACAAACTGTGCAGCTTTTCCTAAAATTTAGAGGTAAACTGGGTTCCCCTATCAGACACAATTTTCTTTGGAACTCCATGGAGACATACTATTCTCACTAGGTATAGCTCTACCAACTTATCTCCGGAATAAGTTGTCTTCACTGGAATAAAGTGTGCTGACTTGGTCAATCGGTCCATAATTACCCAAATAGAATCATGGCCTGATTGCGTTCTCGGCAGACCAACAATTTAGTCCATTCCAATTTCCTCCCATTTCCATTCAGGAACTCTTAGAGGTTGCAGTAGTCCTGCGGGTCTCTGATGGTCTACCTTGACTCGCTGGCAAGTGTCGCACAGGGCTACAAACTCTGCAATATCACATTTCATGCCTGTCCACCAATAAGATCCTTTGAGATCTGAGTACATCTTGGTACATCCAGGGTGTATGGACAGCTTGGTGTTATGAGCTTCCTTCAAAATAATCTCTTTCAACTCTTTCTTGTTTGGGACAAAGATCCTCTTTCCAAACCAGAGAACTCCTTCAGGATCCACTAAAAATCCGGGAGCTTTTCCCTTATTTAACCTTTCCTTTATCTCTGAGACCTCTTTGTCTTCCTGTTGAGCTGCTTGGATCTGACTTGGCAAGGTAGGCTGCAACTCTAACACGTTGACACAACCTTGTTCTACCAACTCCAAATTTAATTTCTCAAACCCTTCATGTAGAGCTGGCTGCTTCTCCAACAACAACTGATTACTGTTGTAACTCTTCCGGCTTAGAGCATCTGCTACAACATTTGCTTTGCCCGGGTGATAGTGTATTCCAACATCATAGTCCTTTATCAGTTCCAACCACCTTCTTTGTCTCATATTGAAATCTGGTTGAGTGAATATGTACTTTAAACTTTTATGATCGGTGTAAATCTCTGTTCTATTCCCGATCAAATAATGCCTCCAAATTTTTAAGGCATGAACCACAACAGCAAATTCCAAATCATGCGTTGGATAATTAACCTCATGGGGCTTCAGCTGTCTTGATGCATACGCTACAACTTTTCCTTCCTGCATCAATACACATCCAAGTCCTAGCTTGGAAGCATCACAATAAACTTCAAAATCTTTATGAACATCTGGCAATGTCAACACTGGGGCTGTCGTCAGTTGCTTTTTGAGCTCTTGAAAACTGCTCTCACAAGCTGGTGTCCAAACAAACTTATGGTCTTTCTTCAACAATTGGGTAAGCGGCTTGGCTATCCAAGAAAAATCTTCAATAAACCTCCGGTAGTATCCTACCATAGCAAGGAAACCTTGAACCTTGGTCACTATCTTGGGGGTTGGCCAATCCAAAACATCTTGGACTTTCCTGGGGTCCACTGCAACTCCACTGGCTGAAACAACATGACCTAGGAATGCAACTTCTTTCAACCAAAACTCACATTTGCTAAACTTGGCGTAAAGCTGATGCTCTCGAAGCTTCTCTAACACTAACCTCAAGTGTTCCTCATGCTCTTCTTCACTCCGAGAATAAATCAAGATGTCATCAATAAAAACAACCACAAACTTATCCAAATACTCCATGAATACTTTATTCATCAAGTTCATAAAGTAGGCAGGGGCATTGGTCAGTCCAAAGGACATTACCGTAAACTCGTATAGACCATAACGAGTTGTGAAGGCTGTCTTAGGTATATCTTCTTTTCTTATCTTTATCTGATGGTACCCTGACCTCAAGTCAATTTTGGAAAATACACAAGCTCCCTTAAGTTGATTGAATAAATCATCAATCCGAGGCAAAGGATACTTGTTCTTAATGGTCACTTCATTCAAGGACCTATAATCCACACACATCCTCAAAGTCTTGTCCTTCTTCTTTACAAAAATCACTGGGGCTCCTCACGGTGATGAACTAGGACGGATAAATCCTTTGGCTTCCAACTCTTCCAACTGCTTCTTCATTTCTCCTAGAAGATTAGCAGACAACCGGTAGGATCTTTGGGCAATCGGTGCTGTTCCAGGAACTAACTCAGTGATGAACTCAATGTCCCTATCCGGTGGCATGCCTGGAAAATCATCTGGAAACACATCTAGAAACTCCTTTGCAATGGGTACTGAATCCAACACTATTTCAGTTAACTTGTTCAAGGTGCTTGAAGCTCTAGATGCGAGATTAGATTTAAACTTGACTGATACTCCTTCACCATTAACCAAGGAAATGGCGCGGTTGCCACAATCAATCTGACCCTGATACTTGGTTAGCCAATCCATGCCTAGAATCACTTCTATCCCTTGGGATTCCAAAACAATAAGGTTCGCTAGGAACTTTACTCCATTTACTTCTATTTCCAAACAAGGACATACTTTATCGGTCCTCATAGAACTTCCCGGTGATTGAATAATCATGGGAGTCTTAAGACTGGTTATATTCCAGTTATTTGATTCCACAAAACTCTTTGAAATAAATGAATGTGATGCACTGGAATCAAACAAGACAGTTGATGGTACTAAATTTACAATAAGCTTACCCAGTACCACGTTTGGAGCCTGATGTGCCTCCTCTGCAGTGACATGATTCACTTGGCCTTTTCCAGGAGCCGGGGTTTTTGGAGTCTGGGGCACTCCGCGACCTCGACCTGAAGCAGGAGTACGGGTTGCCGATCCCAAGTTGAATGGAACCGGCGCTACTGGCTTCTTCTGCAGGCATCTACTAGCATAGTGCCCCATCGATGAGTAAAGCATTGAACTCTGTGGTTGTTGTTGTTGTTCTCATGGCGCTCGATCGGCGGTGCTCGACGAGGTGTCTGGGGCACTTGACGCTGCTGAGGTGCTGGGGTACTTGAAACATTCTGCGGTGGTGGCCTGCTTGGCTGGTACTGCGAGAAACGAGGCCTTGAGCTGCTAGACCCTTGCTGAAAATGTGCCATCTTCCTCTTGCGCTTCTCGTTGCGCTGCTTCTGTATGTCGTCTTGTACTAGGGCTTTATTAACCATCTACTGAAACGCGGCATAATCGTTGGAAGCAAGGAGTGCCTTGATATCTGGGTCCATACCCTCCATGAACTTCCAAATTTTATCGGCTTCTTCAGCCACTTCAGTGCTTGCATAACGAGCAAGATGATTAAACTTGTGCAAGTACTCTGTGATGGACATGTTGCCTTGGTGGAGGCGACGGAACTCCCGCCTCTTCATTTCCATTATGCCTTTTGGGACATGAGTGTCCTTGAAAGCCTGGTAAAACTCTGCCCAGGTTATAGCTTCAGCATTTGGATGGGAGGCACGGAAGCTCTCCCACCAAATGGCAGCGTCACCCTGCAGCTGATGACCTGCAAAGCTAACTCGCTCTGCATCCGTGCACTGGGCAATGACTGACTTCCTCACCATTTCTTTCAACCAATCTAAGGCTACCAAAGGCTCATGGGATCCAGCAAAAACTGAGGGTCTGGTCCTCATGAATTCTCTAAATCTAGACTGCTGCTGTTGACCGGGGACTGGGACAACAAGGTTGTTTAGATTGTGGGCAATAGCTTGGAAAGCTTGTAGGTGCATGGCCATCACCTGCTCAAACTGAGGTGGAAAAGGCGGTGGTGGTCGCAAATTCTGGTTATCTTGAGCAACTGGTGGCAGGATGGCAGTGGGTGGAACTTGTTAATCTTGCTGCTGACCAGCTGGCGGTGGGTTCTGCTGAGCTTGCTGAGCTGACGAACCACTCCTGGTGTTCACCATCTGACAGGAAGGAGGGAACTCTAAGGGAGGGAGAAACATCCAAGAACGAAGGAAACACTGATAGAAAAATATATAAATTTTACTTAAATTCATGAAACACCAAGTTCAATAACATAGCAACCGATAGCTACACCACAACTAGCCGGTGTAACTATCGCAAGAACTGGCACATAGGCCAACAGCGTTTAACTCGCTTTATTCATTATCAACATACTAAGGGTCATTAGACTACTCGGAGTTGGACAGGCAATCTTCAACCACCACGCGCTCCATCGGCTCCTCCTCGCCCTCATCAGAGACTCGGACCCTCCAAGCTGCGGAAGAAGACGGTCCAGCAGACTCACGGCGGGGAAGGACACGACGAGCAGGAGCCGCCTCCGGGAAGCGTCCCCTCAAGCCCACAGAGGTGTCCGGAGTGAGTCCATGGGGTGGCAGCTGCTCGAAGCCAGGAGGGACGTCTGGGTATGGTGAAGCGGGTGGCATCGGAGCCGCAGGCGGTGGAGGTGGTGGTGCAGACTTCAGCTAGTGGATCGTCTTCAGTGCCTTGGCTAGCTTGCTCTTGTAGAACATCACCTCTCCCTTGAGGCTGCAGCGGTCCTCATTCAGGGCCTTGATCGCCTCACTTGCATGAAGCTCCAAGAGTTCGTGGCCGGTGTTGTCGCGGTACTGGTTGGGAAGCTCCCCATCGAGGTTGAGTGGGAACCAACGGTAGGGAGTGTTGGCCACCAGAATGGTGTAGCGAGCAGCCAGGTGTGCCATGGCAACAGAGGCGCCTCTGCATTGCCTCCTCGCCCAACCTCTCGCACTAACTCCTCAGGATGGTGCTCCTCGAGTCTCCTCAGGTGTGGGCAGAAGTTGACGCGCCACACCTTCTGTCCAGTCTTGTCGATGACCTTGAAGTAGGTGTACTAGGGCCTCTTGTGGAAGCCCAGCTCCTCGATCATGTGGACTAGCTCGCCCACAAAGCCTACCATGCCCTGTCCGAACGAGAAATACATGTCCGACATCTACAATTTTTGAGACAGGGAAGATCAGTAAACCAATTTTAATAAGGAACCAGCATTAGAAAAGGAACGAACTGAAATAGACAATTAAGAAGAGAAGATGACAATTTTTGAAAATTACTTTATATATAATATACCAATCCTTAACCTACTCCCGAAAACTAAGGCTTGCCCTACAGTCCGGCTCTAATACCAACTCTGTCGGGACCCGAAAAACGGAGTCAAATCCCTGCTGTGCTTTTACCTGTACTAGTCCCTAGATCAAGTAGCTAATACACACAGTATAACCATCTCACGCTTAAACCAAATACTTGAGAGTGCAGCCAACATGGCCATTATTACAATAGTTTGGCACGAAGGACTTACAAACACCAGCAGAAACTCATAATAACATTGTTTAAAGATCAACAATAAAATAAAATCCAACTCCACAATCAGAATTGTAGAGACACGCTCCTAGGCTTCGGGGTGGTCTTCATCCTGAATTCCTTCGGCGAATTCCTCGTCCTGGTACATCTCCTCATTGGGGTAGGGCGGTCTTGGTCCGACACTGCCGTTGGAATGAGCACCAAGATAAAAGGCAAGGGTGAGTATACATTATACTCAACAAGCAAGGCTGACTAAATGCATCTAAGTTTTACAAGGGAAGGATTGGGTTCTTTTGCATAAAGCCAGTTTTGCAAGTTTCCCTAAGATTTTATAAAACGGTTTGAAAAGTGTTGAGGGAAAAACAAATATTTGAATTGTTTTCTTTGAAATTCCGGCCTCAATTGGTTTTGCCCAACTCGCTACTCACGGCACCCACCGCAACACCCTCATCGCCACAAAGACCCATCGTGAGGAGAGAAAACAAAACACACGACTGCGATCATGGTTTTCCTTGAAAACACCATTTTGAAAACAAATAGATAAGAAGTACCATGAGGTAGCTCCCCGTCGTCCGCCCTTGACCATGGGCACGGCTATCATGATAGTTATACACTCTGCAGAGGTTGCACGCTTTACCCATGCGAGGTGGTTCTTCCTAGGGTGCCCCCAAGGAGAAAGATCACCACAGGGCCTTTCTCCAACATCCTCCTAGTTAAGGCATTTCCGCTGAGGTTTCCACTGCAATGCCCCTCTTGCGCCGATAGAACAACACCGATTGTCTACTCCACCGACTGGAATGCCAAAGCCAGGAGTCCAAAAGATACTCAACCAGGGCCCGCCCATACAGGCACACATGGTCGAACTGTTGTACTTAGCTCGTCTACCTCAAAGAATCGGTCCTTAGGGACCAGGGTGGTTCCCACACTGGGCCCAAGTCTCGTGCTTGCTGCACCAACCTTGCAACCATCCACCCCGATCAGGTTTTATAAAACATTTTTATCCGATAGCACCCACTATCTCAACTAGACCCATTTGCAAATATGACAGTGCCAGCTGTCCTTTAAAAGCCACGTTGAACAAGCATTTGATATTATCATCATGTATCCAATTTTAATATGATTGCAACTGGGCATAGCTAATATGATCAAAACCTAATTCAAGGGATGGCAATATTCAAAGACTGAATAATTAATCCTAGAGCAGCAAGGTACAAGTTTAATAAGCTATTATTAAATGGGTTTTAACTAAGGTTAACAACTAGCATTTTTCCACATCTTTAACATAACATGCAAATTAAACATCTAACAAAGTCATTTTATAAATATGGGTACGAGGTTCAGCACTTGCCTTGATCAGCACAGCCTTGGTGGTCTTCCGGAGGATTGATCGCAAAACTATCGTCGCTAGATGTTAACAGAGAAAATAACCACAATAAACACGAATGCTCCAAATAAGACATGAAATGACATGTATGCTTATGCTTATGCAAAAATAACACAAAATGATAAAATATATCCTCTGGTCAAAACTGAAGTTATCTTGCAATTTTGTCAATACAAAAATTATGTAAATAACCAATTTTGAAGACATCTTATCAATTTATCAATTAAACAGAATTTAAGTATTCTTAAATATTCATGAAAAATTACAGAATATAAGATGTCATTTTTATGAACATCATGAAATTCATTTTGTGATTTTTGGACTTACAAAATTAAAGTTATGAAATAAATAATTTTAATTGTATAAGAAAAATAGAAACAAAAATAGAGGTAGTCGTTGGGCTTGGCGCTGCCCACTCGGCAAGCACTGCAAGAAGGAGGCGCTGCTGCCAGCGCGATGGCGGCGGCTTTGTCGCGCGCTGCGTCAACGGAGGCGAGCGGCGAGCGACCCAACCGCGGCGGGTTTAGCGCGGGCGGCGTTCGACGCGGGCCAGCCCACCGTGGGCGCGCTCGATGGCTCGACGCGCCCAAGAACGCTGCCCGGGCTTGGCGTGGCTGCGCAGAAGGCGGCCCGACGTGGAGCGGCGGCGGCAACGCACGCACGCTGCTGGGAAAACGGCCCGCGGGCGAGGCGGCGGGCGGAGCGGCAACGCGACGCCCACGCGAGGGCGAGGCGGCGGCGGACGTCGCGGCGCGGCTGCTCGGCTCGGCCAGCTTGCAAGTGCATAGCCCAATGCTGGAACGCCGGCGGCGCCGCGCGCAGCGCTTATTTCGGGCGATGGCTCTGTGGGCGGCGGACCCCAAAACATGCTCCCGGACCGAGCATTGCAAAGGAACCAATAGGAAGAGGAGGAGCTCACCGAACAAAGGCCAAAATCGAGGAAAAGAGGGAATTCCTAAGAAGGTCTTGACGCGATTCCCGAGCTACGGACGTCGGATCGACGAGTTCCTGGGCAAAATGGAACCGTGAGAGACAAATCTAGGACATCCCGGAACAGTTTCGAAAATGGATACTCACTTATGGCCGAATCGAAGAAAATTGAAATGAGGGAAGGAGGAGGAAGGGAGCTCGGGTTGGAGACTTCTGAGAGAGAGAGCAGGGAGATGAGGGGAGGTTCCCTAGCATGTTAATGCCACCATTAGGGAGAATTAAAATCAACTTAACACAATGGGGGTGAGGGAGTGAATGAGAAGGGAGTTAGGAGTGAATGGGAGGGAAGTGTCTGCATTGCACAGAGAAGAGTGAGAGTGTTAGGGAGTTTTCTGCGTGTGGAAGAAATGGGGAGAGAGACAGAACAGAGAGAAGAGGGAAAGAGAGAAGGAGGGGTAGAGAGACTGACATGTGGGACCACGGAGAGGAAGGATTTCAAATTATTTATATTTCTGATTTTCCCTTTTAGATACAGATTCCAATTGAAATTTGATTTTCTCATTTTGAAACCCAATTACATTACATTAATTATTTTATAGAATATTTGCAAAACAACTCAATTAATTTGTAAAGTTTTTATTAAACAAGTTACACACTCATTTTATTGGAATTTATTTAATTTAAAAAGAATTTTAATGCAATGCAATACATGATGCACATGAATTTTTGATTTTTGAAAATGAGGGTGTTACAGCTACCGCCTCGGACGCTCTCGCTGAGCGTCAAGAGGATCACCCGAGCAAGAACGAAGGCAAGAAGGACAAACCCGAATCGTCCTCCAAGAAGGACAGGAAGCGCAAGGGTGAAGAACTGGTAGCAGCTGTGCATCATGGTCAGCAAAAATCGCCCCGATCCAACGACTACAACAAAGTCATGGAGGTGCCGTGTCCTTTCCATCCGAATGGAAAGCATGCGGCAAAAAACTGCAATGTCTTGAAGAGGTTTGCTGGGAACACAGCAAGGATGCTCCGAAGGATGCCAAACAAGACGACAAGCGTGACCCTCCTCAGGGTGATGCTTACCAAGAAACCGAGCGCGAGCTCAACTACATATATGGAGGATCGGATGCATATGGGTCCAAACATAAGCAAAAGCTTACCGCTCGGGAAGTCAATAGAGCTGTTCCGGTGACCCCGGAGTACCTTCGGTGGTCCGAGGTTCCGATTAAGTTTGACCGTTCGGATCATCCTGATCACATCCCTTGTCCGACAGCGCAAGGTCTTAGTCATCGGTGGAAGTCGACTGAATATCCTTTTCACCAAGACTTTTGATGAGATGCAGATCCTGAGGTCAGCCCTCCAGAGGACGGATGCACCGTTTCACGGCATAATTCCGGGAACATCATCAGTGCCGATCGGGAAAATTTCTCTTCCGATCACTTTGGCACTAGGGATAACTAACGGACAAAAAATCTCCACTTTGAGGTGGCCGATTTCGAGACTGCGTATCACGCATTCTTGGAAAGGTCGGGCCTAGCCAAACTCATGGCCGTAGCCTATTTGGCCATGAAAATGTCGGGTCCGTGGGGCGTAATCACGGTCCGCGGAGATGTCAAGTTTTCCCATCTCCTTGATAAGGAAAAACTGCGACTTCGCCCAGTCAACCAAAGCGGCTGCCGAGTTGGACAAGATCCGGCAGGCAGCCACCACTCTTCACGACGAGGGCGACCTGTCTAACAAGAAACCATCTAAATCAGGCATCAAGCCTGATGAAGATGTGAAGCCTATTTCGCTCGACCCGTCCGATTCGGCCAAAACGGTTCTGATCGGGACAGGGCTCGACCCGAAATAGGAAGAGGCGCTCGTCACCTTCCTCCAGGCGAATCGGGGCATCTTCGCTGGGAAGCCGTCTGACATGCCAGGTGTCCCGAGGGAGGTGATCGAGCACTCCTTGAATGTTCACGACAAAGCCAAGCCAATCAAGCAGCGGCTGCGTCGGTTCGCACAAGATCGGAAGGAAGCCATCAAGACAGAGATCACCAAACTTTTAGCTGCCGGCTTTATAAGGGAGGTGCTCCACCCCGATTGGTTGGCAAATCTGGTACTTGTACAAAAGAAGAACGGTACTTGGTGCTTGTGTGTCGATTACACCGATTTAAATAAAGCATATCCCAAAGACCCGTTTGGACTTCCTCGCATCGACCAGGTGGTTGATTCCACCGCCGGTTGCGAACTTTTGAGCTTTCTGGATGCCTACTCAGGTTATCATCAGATTAGCTTAAAGGAAGAAGATTGTATCATGACTTCGTTCATCACTCCGTTCGGGGCTTTCTGCTACGTCACTATGCCCTTCGGGCTGAAAAACGCCGGAGCAACGTACTAGCGTTGCATTCAGCGATGTTTCCACAACCAGCTTGGGCACAACGTGGAGGCATACGTTGATGACGTCGTCGTCAAGTCTCGGGTAACCTCTGACTTGGTCGCTGACCTATCGGAGACATTCGAGAGCCTGTCGGCATACAACATGAAGTTGAACCCAGAGAAATGTGTCTTCGGGGTCCCTTCGGGAAAGCTTCTCAGTTTCGTGGTATCTCACCGCGGAATTGAGGCTAACCTAGAAAAGATCAAAGCTATCATGGAGATGGCTCCCCCAACGTGCCAAAGGGACGTACAGCGTCTAAATGGGTGCATGGTGGCACTCGGCCGATTCATCTTGCGACTCGGCAAGCGTGGATCGCCCTTCTTCAAGCTATTAAAGAAGCAACACGACAAGTTCGTCTGGACACCTGAGGCACAGAAGGCTTTTGAGGATCTCAAATCGTTCCTCACCTTGCCACCTGTCTTGGCATCCCCAATGCCACAGAAACCGCTTCTGCTATACATTGCGGCCACCACTCATGTAGTGAGTGCCGCGGTGGTAGTGGAACGAGAAGAACAAGGACGCGTCTACAAGGCTCAACGCCTGCCTACTTCCGTCAAGTATTGGGCGAGTCTAAGGTACGCTATCCACAGTCGCGTAAGCTTCAGATGCGGTCCCGATCGCCTCTCGGAAGTCAAGCACTACTTTCAAGAACATCTAATTTCGGTGGTCACTTCTTTTCCTATTGGAGAAATTCTCCATAATCGGGAAGCCACTGGGAGGATCGCTAAATGGTCGGTGGAACTTGGGGCTTTCGAGTTCTCGTTCAAACCACGCAGCGCCATAAAGTCACAAACGCTCACCGACTTTGTTGCCGAGTGGACGGAGATGCAGGCTCCCCCAGCCACCGAAGAGGCCGAGTACTGGAACATGTACTTCGACAGCTCTCTCCGACGACAGGGCGCGGTGGCTGGTATCGTTCTTATATCACCTGGAGGCGAATGACTCAAGTATGTCCTCCAAATTCATTTTCCAGCTTAAACAACGTAGCCGAGTACGAGGCACTCATCCACGGTCTCCGTATTGCCATATCGCTCAGCATTCGGCGATTAGTGGTTCGCGGAGATTCCCAGCTCGTGGTGAGCCAAGTACAGAAGGATTAGAATTGTGTCAACGACAACATGACCGCCTACTGTCAGGAGGTCAGAAAGTTGGAAGACAAGTTCGATGGGTTGGAGCTCATACATATCCTACGACGAGACAATGAGGCGGCAGACGAGCTCGCGAACATGGGCTCCAATCGGGCAGCAGTCCCGGCTGGGATTTTCGTCCAAGAGCTTCACGCCCCCTCCATCACACCGCAGGAGCAACTACCCCAAACAGATGAACACCAACCCGAGTCAGAAGTGCTTTCCCTCGACTCGGATTGGACACAGCCATACTTGGAATATCTGTGAGAAGAAAAGCTTCCCGACGATCGGAGAGCTGCCGAGCAAATTCAACGTCGGAGTCGTGCCTACGTGGTACATGAAGGGATTCTGTACCGCCGAAGCGCCTCTGGCATACTTCGAAAGTGCATACCCGAGTCCGAAGGACGCGCCCTATAGCGTGAAATTCAATCGGGCATGTGCGGCCATCACGCTGCCTTAGCTACGTTGGTCGGAAAAGCCTTCCGGCAAGGATTTTACTGGCCAACCACGGTCTCCGATTCAAAGGAGATCATCCGCAAGTGCGAGGGTTATCAGTTCTTCGCCCGGCAAATCCATGTGTCAGCCTAGGAACTTCAGATGATCCCCATCACCTGGCCGTTTGCAGTCTGGGGGCTCGACATCATCGGACCCTTTAAGAATGCCCCTGGTGGTTTTGAACACATCTTCGTTGCCCTTGACAAGTTCACTAAATGGATTGAAGCCAAGCCTGTGACCAAGATTACAGCAGCCAAAGCCACTAAGTTTTTCTAGGAGATCATCGGTCGGTTTGGCGTACCATCTTGGATCATTACGGATAACGGCTCTCAGTTCAGAAGCGACGAGTTTCAAAGCTGGTGTGAAGATGTGGGCATAAAGATTTTCTTTGCTTCAGTGGCACACCCACGAAGCAACGAGCAGGTCGAGCGCACGAACGGCATGCTTCTACAAGGCGTCAGGGCGCGCATCTTCGATCGGCTCAACCCATACGTGTCAAAATGGATGAAGGAATTGTCTGCCGTGCTCTGGGGGCTCCGTACGAGCCCCAGTCGAGCTACGGGGAGTCTCCCTTCTTCCTCGTATATGGGTCTGAGGCGGTCCTTCCAACGGAACTACAATTCGGGTCGCCCTGAGTTCAAAAGTTCAATGAGGACGAGTCAGAGGCTAGTCGGATCGACGAACTCGACCGACTGGAAGAAGCTCGGGATGCTGCAACAATTTGGTCGGCCAAGTACCTACAGGGTCTGCGTCGCTACCATGATCGCAATGTACGGGATCGTGCCTTCTCGGTTGAAGATATGGTCCTCCGGGTCAATCAATCGAGTGGCCATAAACACTCCCCACGCTGGGAGGGTCCATACATTGTCGACTCGGTGACGCGCCCCGGGGGCTTACCGATTGAGGCGAGAAGACAGCACTCTCATGGACAACTCGTGGAACACCGAGCAATTGCGTCGGTTCTATACCTAGCGACCGTTGTACACACATTTACAATTAAATAAAGATAAGTTTCCGTTCACATTGTCTTTACGTTCATGCAAATCAGCTTCTGACTTGCTACTTATTTGTGTTTCATTTAAGTAGTAAGTTGGGGGTTACACCTAATTAGGTGCGCAATCGCGCACCTAATCTCTTTTATCTGAATCTAACCTGACTTGCTCCCTAGTCGGATCCCGACTAGCCAGTAAGTCGGGGGCTACACCTAATTAAGTGCGCAATCGCGCACCCCTTCTCTTGTTTGAGATTAATTTGACTTGCTCCCTAGTCGGATCCGGACTAGCCAGTAAGTCAGGGGCTACACCTAATTAGGTGCAGTCAGCACCTATTCGATACTTAATCGATCTTTCTCTTTTCAAGTCCATGTTGAGCCTAAGTGTTAATTGTTCCGAGTAATGAAACTCCTGCTTCCTAGCAACACTCATACTTCCCAATTGCGTTCCTGGAGACAGAGCTCCGCGCCAACTCCTAACGCTAAGAAATATTGATGCGCTTGGCAGAGTGCTTAGTAAAAGGAACCTAACCTACTCGGGTAGAATGCATGACTCGAATTAAGAAAAACCGATTAGCGTACATTATATCAGAAAAATGAATCATTTACATTCAAATAAATTGATAATTTACAGCAAGTTCCTACATTTATGACACAAATATAAACTTCAAGATGGCTTGCAAGCCAATTACAGGAGATGTCGGCGAGCGCGGACCAGCACCTCGATGATCACATCGGCCACCTCGGCGAGAGCCACGACGACCTCAATCAGGACCGCGACGGTAGCGACGTCGCGGGCACGGGCTTCTTCCTCGGCAACCTCGGCGAGAGCGAGATCATACTCCGCCCAAAGAACCGCCATGAAATCTTCTTGATCCATGGGAGCAGGCGGAGGTGGGACAGAAGGAAGAAGTTTGGGATGAAAAGCGGCCGCCGCATCGGCCTCTTTTTATAGCCAAAATTGGGGAGTCGAACCGATTCCAGGAGTAATGGCATCAGGAAGCAACTCCGATGAGAACCGTTCCCAAGATTTGACGCGGGTGTCTCTCGGGACATGGCGCAACAGTCAATTCAATGATCGGTATTCCAGTAGGCGGCGTTAGGGTTGCCCTGTGGCGGCGGGAGCGCTGAAACCCTAGCGAAAGCGTTTCGGGGAGACGAACGGTTCGGGCGCACGATGTGAGCGTGGTTTATTTGAAAGAAAATGGGCGACGTTTCGTTTCTGCACTAAGCGAGAAAGATTGAAGCCCTAAAATCATTGCTTCAAGATTTGGGCCCGGACTTAGGTTCTAGAGAGCACGCCCCACGCGGGTCGCGAGCTGTACACGACATTGCTCGGGTATAAGTGTCACTCGGATCAAACCTAGTCGGGGGAAGGGCGTGCCCCAGTCGGGCCTTATAACAGTCGTCGATCTCTGAGGACTGGGCTCTTCTCAGGTAATTAACTTGGCTTTTGATGTGCCCTTAGGGACAAAAGTCGGTTTGGCTTCAGTCAGACTGGACATCAAAGGCTACTTCTTCAGTTGGGTCTCAGTGGCACATCTCCGCATCGTTTGTCATCAAGATGAACACCACTCGGATGACCTCAACCTGGAGGCGGGCGTATTCTTCCGAAAATCGCTAGCTTGACTTCGCACTAGTCGGGTCAGGACACCTGATTACCTTGGTTTCTGAGCGGCATGCTTTACATAAGCTGCAAGCTATACACGTCATTATTCGGGTACAGATGTCACTCGGACCTAACCCAGTCGGGAAGGATAGCGCGCCCCCAGTCGGGCCTCATGCCGGTCGTCAGTCTGAGGACTGGGCGCTTCCCAAATTACAACTCAGCTCTTGACGTACCTCCTGGGGTCAATGGTTGGTCTGGTTTCTTAATCAGATTGGGCGTCAAGAGTTACCTCTTCAGTCGGGTCTCAGTGGCACATCTCTGGATCGTTCGTCGTCAAGGCGAACACCACTCGGATGACCTTAACTTGGAGGCGGGCGTATTCTTCCGAGAGTCGCTAGCTTGACTCCGCACTAGTTGGGTCGGGACGCCTGAACACCCTACACGAGTTGTGGCATGTCCCCTGCTGGACCGAATGTCGAGTTCTGCCAGTCAGACTTGAATGTCATAATTTGTAACAGGGAGGATAAAACAGGGTGACACTGATCACTCGGCTACATCCACCTTTTTGGTATGCCTCTCCGTGGGTCTAATAGCCAGTATACCGACCAGTCGGCCTGGATACTAGACATCTTTTTTAAGGCTTGAGATTTTCTCTTGAGTCCTTTGCAACTGTGTTGTTTAATCAGCAGATTACTTGGCATGTGGAACTTCATCAACCGAGCAAAGAATGATGTCACTCGGGCTACATTTAATGGGCTGCAAGCTGAACCCAGAATTAAAACAACTCAGCTGCGAAGCACTCGGGGGCTACTGTGGACAACATGGGACCTGGGTATTCAGAGATATATGGTTGGACGTACCACCTCTTTGGGCCAAGTCGCACGGATCTTCCAGAAGACGGGCTTGGAGGCTGGCGCGGCCCGACTTGCTCTACAAGGAAACGAATTTGTTTCCTACTCGAATACATGGAGATAGGCGTAACCAGCTCGGTTATATCTTTATCTTCCTTATACGGATTAGGGAACCAATCTGTAACCCGACCCCTTGCACTATATAAAGGGGGTCGGGGGTCCCTAGTTAGAAGAGATATCAAATTCATCATCCACATCATTGTCTGTTCTCGTGCTGTCCCGGCGAGAACACACATTGTAATCAACACCCCCAATACAATCCACGAGCACAGGAGTAGGGTATTACCTCTTTGAGAGGGTCTGAACCTGTATAAATCCTGCCCCCGGTGCTACCATCGAGTTGTGATCTTTCGCATAGCCCTATAAAATACATTGCCAACACAAATCGTCGACAGGGTGGAACCAGCAGTGGTTCTACTGCTCCAATCCTCCTCCCGGTCATCCTTGTTTCGATGGGAGGAAGCCCCGGGCTTCCCCCTCTTGGACTTCTCCCCCTCCTTCCTCCGAAATGGATCAGGTCACCGAGTTACTCGGCCTGATCCAACATCTCAAAGAAGAGGGGCTGACCGGCGTGGCCATCGCCGTCTCATTCACAAGACGCCGCGTCAAGCCTCTCAAGGAGAGGGTTCGACCTGGGTTCGAGTACTCAGGGCCGACCGACTCGACTCGGGAGACGAGCGTCCCAATCTCCAACTCAGATGCCGTCGACCGCCTTTCGGAGTTCTTCGCCACAGGGACGCCCCTTTCCAACCAGGGGTGCCCCAGGAGCTTCTCCCTCACCAATCCGCCGCCGGAGGTAAGGGCTGAGTAATCCTCAAGTTTGTTTCATGCACCGAGTAACTTTGCTTTCTGTACTAACTTAAGAAGGCCGCGTTCCTGTGCAGGAGCGCCGGGCCTTCGTATCTTTCGCCCAAACACCTGAGGCCCCAGCCAACAAGGGCCAGAAGCGCCGGGGTGAGGAGCCTGAAGAGGCTCCGGCAGCGAAGAAAGGCAAGGGCCCGGCCTCCTCCGTGGAGAAGGACATCCCGCCACCGAGGGGCGCAACCAGCGAGGCTCGGGCCCGAAGGTCAACGCGGCTCCCGAGGAGGGAGCGAGCCAGCCGACGCCGACCCAGGGGCCAAGTCAGGCGACTCGTCCTCCGAGGGCGGGTCGTAGGGCGTCGCCGAAGAGGGGGCAGGCTCCTCCAAACCCTCAAGCCAGGCCGAGTGGCCCGCCCGACGCTTCCTCACGCAGAACTTCCGCTCAGAGGGGCGCCGGCATTAAGATTAAGACCTCCAACCGGTAAGCACAACCCTGCCACCACTTGGTAGTCTGCATATTTTCGTTGACTGAAGCATTTTCCTTTTTCAGGAAACCGTCGGAAGAAGTTCCGTCGGATCGCCCGACCGAGCCAGCATCGAAGCCTGCTGAGCCGAGTCGGGCGGCATCTCCTCCGACCGCTGACGCAGTCACCTCGCCGATCGAGCCGACGGAAGCCGCGACGGAAGCCAAGGTGCGCGGAAACGCCACCGCCGCAGCCTCGAGCCCGAAGCCGACCAACGAGGGCAGCGGGGAAGCCGAGCCGACGGTGGAAGTAATTCCACGCCGGCCCCCATCTCCCCCAGAGGAGGCCAAGCCCAAGCTCTCGGCGGGCTAGAGAGACGAAGCCGGGGACTAGGCTCTTGGTGACGACGAGGCCAAGGAAAGGGTCAGGAAGGCCTTCTTCCAGTACGCTGCAGAAGGCGGCAAAATGGCCAGGGTAAGTCTTCTGATCGACCGAGTAAGTTCTCTTCTTCTCGAGGTAGAATAGTGAATGTTCTCCCTCTGTGCAGGAACTTGGTGGATTTTTCGAGAGGAAGACCAAGTTCCTCATCTACTTTCTCCCCCTGAATAGAAAAGGATTAAGTCCGTGGAGGAGGAGGTAGTTGAGGTCCGACCGGTAGCTAGCGCAAATACGGAGCTGCAGTTCGGATCAAGGAACTGCAGGACGAAAAGTTCGATCTCGCAGGCTCCCTTCGGTGTAAGTATCCAACCTGAGTGAGGAATTTCCAGCTTGCGTGTGACCGAATGACATCGTGCTCTCTCCATGTGTAGCCTGCGACGCCACGATCGCCAGCCTGCGGGAAGAGCTGGCGAAGTCCCAGGACCAGAGGCTATCCCTAGAGAAGAAGGAGGCGAAAGCCGTCGCGGAGTTAGAGGGTAAGTCCCCAAATCCGACCGACTTCGAACCTCCGATGTCCACACAACTGTTTAACTGTGTTCTTTGTTCTTGTCAGAGCAAAAGAAGAAGACGCGGGCGCAATATGACGTTCTGCAGGAGAACGCCAAAACTGCGCAGTCGCGATATGAAGAGCTCCTGGTGGCCGTGGAGCCCACTCGGCGACGGCTCGATGTTGGTGACGCCGAGCCAAGCACTTAGGCCGAGCTGATCCAAAGGTGGACCGAAGCCCCCGAACAGCTCAAGGCCCAGCTCAGGGAAGTCGGCTTGATGAGCACCAGCCAAGCGCTGGGAATCGTCATGTTGCTCTACCCTAGAGTTGAGCTCGACGATGTCAAGGATGGTTTTGCTTGCTCCGAGGAGAAGGCGTTGGCCCTGCTTGAGGAAGTGAAGCCGGCCGCCGAGTCCCTTGTAGATAATTTAGACCTAGATTCCCTATAAATATAGGAACTCCCTGTAAATTATCAGTTTATTCGTATATTTTTTTTTGAATGTAAATGATTTCTTTTTCTGATATAATATATGCTAATCGGTTTTTCTTAATTCGAGTCATGCATTTTGCCCGAGTAGGTTAGGTTCCTTTTACTAAGCACTCTGCCAAGCGCATCAAATTCCTTAGTGTTACGAGTCGGCGCGGAGCTGTCTCCAAGAACGCAGTCGGGAAGTATGAGTGTTGCTAGGAGGCAAGAGTTTCGTTACTCGGAACGATTAACACTTAGGCTCGACATGGACTTGAAAAGAGAAATCGATTAGGTAACGAATAGGTGCAGACTGCACCTAATTAGGTGTAGTCTCCGACTTACTGGCTAGTCAGAATCCGACTAGGGAGCAAGCTAAATTAATCTCACTAAAAGAGAAGGGGTGCGCGGTTGCGCACCTAATTAGGTATCCTGGCTTACTGGCTAGTCGGGATCCGGCTAGGGAGCAAGTCAAATTAAATTTCAGATAAAAGAAAGGGTGCGCGATTGCGCACCTAATTAGGTGTAGCCCCCGACTTACTACTTAATTGAGACAAATAAGTAGCAAGTCAGAAACTGAATTGCACAAGCGTAAAGACAATGTGAACGAAAACTTATCTTTATTTACTTGTAAATGTGCGTACAACGGTCGTTAGGTATAGAACCGACGTAATTGCTCGATGTTCCACGAGTTATCCATGAGAGTGCCGTCTTCACGCCTCAGTCGGTAAGCCCCCGGGGGTGTCACTGAGTCGATAATGTATGGACCTTCCCAGCGTGGGGAGAGTTTATGGCCACTTGATTGATTGACCCGAAGGACCAAATCTCTAACCAAGAAGGTTCGATCCCGTACATTACGACTGTGGTAGCGATGCAAGCCCTGGAGGTACTTGGCCGACCGGATTGTTGCAGCGTCACGAGCTTCCTCCAATCGGTCGAGTTCGTCAATCCGACTGGCTTCTAACTCATCCTCATTGAACTTTTGAACCCGGGACGACCCGAATTGTAGCTCCGTTGGAAGGACCGCCTCATACCCATACACGAGGAAGAAGGGAGACTGCCCCGTTGCTCGCCTGCGACTTGTGCGAATCCCGAAGAGTACGGCAGGGAATTCCTTCATCCATTTTTCCGCATATGGGCTGAGCCGATCGAAGATGCGCGCCTTGACGCCTTGTAGAAGCATCCCGTTTGCGCGCTCGACCTGCCCGTTTGTAGGGACCCGTTAAACGGAATCGAGTCCCTGCTGTGCTTTAACTGTACTAGTCCCTGGATCAGTAGCTAGTACACACAGTTGAACAGTTTGGATCATTGCCATTGAACGTAAAAGTACAAATTACATCAGAGTGCGCCAAGCATGGCGTTAAACAACAAGGGCTCATTGGCCTTACAGGAGTGAAACCATAAGCCTCAAAACTTTAAAAGAAAATCCAAATCAACTCCACAAGCACGGCCGAAGTAGAGCTCCTAGATGTCGGAGTAATCCTCATCTTGAAAACTTGCGATGGGACCTTCATCTTCATACGCCTCCACCTTAGGGTTCTGCGATCGCAACTTTGCTCGTTGAATGAGCACCCAAGATAAAGGCGAGGGTGAGTATACAACATACTCAACAAGCAAGGCCGACTAAATGCATCTAAGGTTTACAAAGGAAGGTTATGGTTCTTTTGCATAAAGCCGCTTTTGCAGCTTTACCTAGATTTTGTAAAAGGTTTAAGATGAGTTAAGAGAAAACAAATATTTGAATCATTTTCTTTTGAATCTCCGCCTAAACCGGTTTTGCCTGCACTGCTACTCACGGCACCCACCGTGCGACAACCCTCATCACTCACAAAGACCCATCAGAGGAGAGAAACAAAACGCACGACACCAATCGTGGTTTTTTTTAAAACACTTTTTGAAAACAAAAAGGTAAGAAGTACCATGAGGCAGCTCCCCGTCGTCTGTCCCTGACCGCGACACGGCTATCATGATAGTTGTACACTCTGCAGAGGTTGCACGCTTTACCCATGCGAGGTGGTTCTTCCTCGGGTGCCCCAAAGAAAAATGGTCACCACAAGGCCTTTCTCCAACCTTCCCTAGCTAGACATTCCCGCGAGGTTTCCACCGCAATGCCCTCTTGCGCTGCAGACAACACCGATTGCCTACTCCACCGATCGAATGCCCTAACTAGAAATCCGAAGGATACTAGACCAGGCCCGCCCATCTGAGCACACATGGTCGCCTTTGTTAAATTTAGCTCGTCTACCTCAAGGAATCGGTCCTTAGGGACTGTGGTGGTTCCTCAGATCGACCCAAGTCTCGTGCTTATCGCACCAACCTTGCAACCACCACCACCCGATCGGGTTTTATAAAACATTTTACCCGATAGCACCCACTATCAACTACACCCATTTGCAAACACGACAGCACCCACTGTCTTTTAAAATCATCGATGAAATAAGCATTGAGATTATCATGTCCAAGTTCCATGTGGTTGCAACTAAGCATAACTAACATGATTAAAACCTAGTTCAAGGGGGTGAAGGCAATATTAAACAATATAATATTAACCTTGGGTGGCATAGAAGGTGTTTATACTGATATTGTTAGTTGGGATGTTTAGCTAGCATCTAACCAATTAGCAGTTTTAATTTTTAACATAGCATGCAGTTTTAAATATCTAATAAAACCATTTAAAAACATAGGACCAAGATTCAGCACTTGCCATGACCAGCAGAAAACCCTAAGTCTTCCACGCGATGTCGGTCACGATCTCCGGAGTCGCACGCTCCTAATCGCGGAAATAACGATAAATGAAACAATAAACACCATACGGAAATATGGATGCACATGCATGAAAATGCTCAAGTAAAGTGTACAGGGCAGTAAAAAGGTGGTTTAAAACTAAATAAGCCACTGTACATTTTTTTGGAATTTAAATGGAACGATTATGCACTTAAACTAATTAATTTGCTAAACCAAAAATCTAAAACAGTGGGTAAAATAGTTATCAAAAATCTCATGGAAATTACAGATGCACGGTAAACATTTTAATGTCATTTTAAAATTGGTTTGACAATTTTTGGACAAGTAAATTTCCCTAGATAATTAAAACAAGGTTTCTTAGCATTTAAATATTTACAGTTAAATTTGAACAGTGAAAGTAATACAAATTACATATTTAAATAGGTTGAAATTTTAGGAGCACAACAAAATTGGTTTGGGAATTTTTGTATTTTTCTACAAGGAGATATGAATTTTGGAAGTTGGGCAAAATCTGAAAATGGGGAAATTGGGGTGGCTTGAGCAGGAGGGCCACCGACGGGCGGGGCCAGCGTGGCGTTGAGGGAAAACAGGGGAGGGGGCGCGCCGGCTTGGGCAGGGCACGGCGGCGGTGTTCCCATGGCGGCGGCCCGGCGAGGTGGGGAGAGGAGAGACGGCATGTGAGGCGCGGATGACCTGCATACATGAGGCGAGGCCGGCCAAGAAGCCAGCAGGCCTTGCGAGGCAAGGCGGCCACCACGGCTGCAAGCGGCGGCCCGTGTGGGCGGGCGGGGAGGGGAAGGAAGAGGAGGTCTCGGGGGCGCGGCGGGAAAGTGCCGGGGAGATTCACGGGCGAGAGGAAGTTCGGGGCGTCGGGGCCGAGGGTGGTTAAACGGCAATGACGGGCGGCCGAGATGGGAGAGAAGGCGGCGGCGGTGGGCAAGGCCAGCGGGGGGGGCGATCGATGAGAGAGAGGCTGCTGTGACAGAGGAAGGAGGAGGAAGGGGCCTTACCGAGCAAAGGAGACGGATTCGGCCTTGAAGAAAATCCGCGAACTCGGGCCCTCCTTCAAGTCCAAATCCGCGATCCTAGACCACTTAAACAAACAAGGATGTACATGAAAGATGTTCATGAATCGACATTTAACAACGCCCCTGAGGAATCGACGAACGGAGCTCACCTCGGCGAGAAATCGAAGAAACCCGAAGTGGCTTTGGTGTGGTTTTTAAAGGGATTAGGGGGACGATTAGCGGCACAATTACCACCTAATCGGATGGTAACCGATTCCATTAATGGAGGAGTGATGGGAAATCAAGGCTTAGTGGGGAGAGGGAAGATCAAGGTGCAATTCATGCGTGATCAGGAAAGATAGAAGAAGAGAGAGAAGAAGAAGAGAGAAGAAGAAAGAAAGGAGAGGATGGCAGGTGGGGCCCACTCGCCGTAGAGAGGGAAAATGGAAGGGAGTAAGAGTAATAAATTGAAATTGAATTTGGCTTGGGAGGGAAATTCAAAATGGAATTTGAATTCCAAGGTTAGGGATGAATATTTGAAATCAATTTGAATTCATTTAAATTTTGGATTTAACTTTCAAATTAGAATCTTGAAGAAAGGATTTAAACCTCAATTTCACTTAAAGGACAAATCAGAGCTTGGTTACTTTGGGTTCAAAAATCAAATATGAGTTTGGGGACAAAGCTAAAACATTTCCTTTAAATAAGTGGAACTCTTTAAAATGTTTGAATTCAAACACATTTAAAATTAATCGTTTAGCATTTTATATAACCTAAAATTCAAATCATGTTAAAAAAAAGACATTTTAGCTTGATTAATCGAGTGCAAAATCAAATACCACACAAAGGGGGTTTTGGGCTTTGCAATAAATTAAAGGTTGAAATCCATTCCAAAACCCCATTTATTTAAGTAGCAAAAATCGCTTTAATTGTTCTTGGATTTAAATGAGTTTTGAGAGTTGCAGTACCAAAGTGTTTATTAAACCAAAACTTAAAGGATTAATTTTTAAAGCGTAAAAGCAATTGCTTATAAAACATTTGAATTTAATTTGCTTCTTGGAAATTTAATCACTTTGAAAATAAGTTAGGGTTTGAACATACATATACACATAAAGTAATCTGTGCAATATATATTCAAAACCCTTTAAACTTTTAAAATCCAAACCCGAGGGTGAATCTACATTCAAAAGGGTGAAGTCTTTTTCTTATGAAATATTGAAAAACAAACTTGCCCCTTTTTAAATTCTGTTAGGAAGATAACTTTTAAAAATTTAATTGTTTGAGCTCAAAAATTTAGGCAAGGGATATTTGAACCTTCACAAAACCAAAAGCCTAAACCCTTTTCTTTTAGGGTCGAAACCAATTTCTTGAAAGGTAGTTGAAAACAAATCTTTGTTTTCGTTCAGAATCAACTTTTGTATTATTGGTGAAAGTTTGAAAATATATTTTAAAAGGAGCATATAGTTTCACTTTATTTGAATTTAAAGTTGGCAAAGTACAAGAGTAGATTTATAAATCCAAAACCTAAATCAAGAATTTAAGAAGTAAAAGCCTTTGGGACTTTTCGTAATTAAATAGCTTTGCCACGTATTCTTTTAAGATAATTGAAAATAAAATTCTTTTGTTGGTAATTCAAATTACTTTATTTTAAAACAACCTTAGTGTTTTGATATTGAAAGTTCAAATGAAACATTTATTAGTTTGTGAATACAAATCATTTTAAAGCAACCATTTAGGAAATGAAATCATTTTCCCTCTTTTGAAAATCAACAAAACAAGAGGGTATTTTGGCAAGGTATTCTGCTTGAAAACAAATGCTCTCTTTATTTAAAATTCAAATTACTCAGAATAGAAATCTGAAAAATTTTGATGTTGCAAGTCAAACAAGATTATTGGTTTAGAAAACCACTGCTTAAAATAATCATTTTCATGAAAATGAAATCCTTGGAAATCGATGTTAAAATGAAGCCAAGTAATTTTAAGTTTATAAAACCACCTCAAATCATTTAGTTTAATAAAATGAAATTATGTTTATCTTATTTGAAAGGAAACAACATTTGAACTCAATTCATTTTATAACCAACGCTAGCTTGTCCTCTTTTGAAAACTCAAGCATTTACAAAGACGCTTTTATTTTCAATCAAAACACTAGTGAAACCAAAATGGTTTTCAAAATTTAAATGTCTTTCAACAGTAACATACTCATTTTCAAAAGTTTTAAATTTTAGGGAATTTTAATGACATGCAATGACATGATGCACATGAGTTTTAGCTTTTGAAAATGAGGATGTTACACCGTTGCTCCGGGGATGTGCCACCGAAGCAAAGCAAATCTTTATGGCGACATCTTTGCACCAACTTTAAAACTCATCACTTCTGAACTGAGAGCCGTTATCCGTAATGATCTGAGAGGGTACGCCAAACCGACCGATGATCTCCTAGAAGAACTCGGTGGTCTTGGCCGCCGTAATCTTGGTCACAGGCTTGGCCTCAATCCATTTAGTGAATTTATCAATGGCGACGAAGATATGTTCGAAACCACCTGGGGCCTTCTCGAAGGGTCCGATAATGTCGAGCCCCCAGACTGCAAACGGCCAGGTGATTGGGCCAGGTGATTGGAATCGTCTGAAGATCCTGAGCCGACACGTGGATTTGCTGAGCGAAGAACTGACAACCCTCACACTTGCGGACGATCTCCTTTGAGTCGGAGACCGTAGTTGGCCAGTAAAATCATTGACGAAAGGCTTTGCCGACCAACGTAGCTGAGGCAGCGTGGTGGCCGCACATGCCCGAGTGAATTTCACATAACAGGGCGCGTCCTTTGGACCCGGATATGCATTTTTTAATTATGCCAGAGGCGCTTCGGCGGTACAGAATTCCTTCGTGCACCACGTATGCACGACTCCAACGTTGAATTTGCTCAGCAGCTCCCCGATCGTCGGGAAGCTTTTCTTCTCACAGATATTCCAAGTATGGCTGCGTCCAATCCGAGTCGAGGGCAGGCACTTCTGACTCAGGTTTTTTTCATCCAGGTGGGATAGTTGGTCCTGTAGTGTGATGGAGGGGGCGTGAAGCTCTTGGACAAAAATCCTAGTCGGGACTGCCGCCCGACTAGAACCCATGTTTGCGAGCTCATCAGCCGCCTCGTTGTCTCGCCGCAGAATATGTATAAACTCCAACCCATCGAACTTGTCTTCCAATTTTCTGACCTCCTGACAATCGGCGGTCATATTATCGTTGACGCAGGTCCAATCCTTCTGTACTTGGCTCACCACGAGTTGAGTCGCTCCCCTCCAGGTGATATGAGAACGATACCAGCCCCTGCGCCTTGTCGTCGGAGAGATCCATCGAAGTACATGTTCTAGTACTCGACCTCTTCGACGGCTGGGGGAGCCCGCATCTCCGTCCACTCGGCAATGAAGTCGGCGAGTGTTTGTGACTTTATGGCGCTGCGTGGCCTGAACAAAAGCTCAAAAGCCCCCAGTTCTACTAACCACTTAGCGATCCTCCCAGTGGTTTCCCAATTGTGGAGGATGTCTCCAATGGGGAAAGAAGTGACCACCGAAATTGGATGTTCTTGAAAATAGTGCTTTAGCTTTCGAGAGGCGATCAGAACCGCATACAAAAGCTTCTGCACCTGCGGATAGTGTACCTTGGACTCGCCCAATACTTCGCTGACGAAGTAGACCGGGCGTTGAGCCTTGTAGACGCGTCCATGTTCGTCCCGTTCTACTACCACCGCGGCGCTCACTACATGAGTGGTGGCCGCAATGTATAGCAGAAGCGGTTCCTATAGCATGGGAGATGCCAAGATGGGTGGCAAAGTGAGGAATGATTTGAGATCCTCAAAAGCCTTTTGTGCCTCGGTTGCCCAGACAAACTTATCGTGTTGCTTCTTCAATAGCTTGAAGAAGGGCGACCCAAGCTTGCCAAGCCACGAGATGAATCGACCGAGTGCAACCATGCACCCATTCAGACGCTGGACATTCCTTTGGCATGTTGGGGGAGCCATCTCCATGATAGCCCTGATCTTTTTCGGGTTAGCATCAATTCCGCGGTGGGACACCACGAAACCGAGGAGCTTTCCCGATGGGACCCCGAAGACGCACTTCTCCGGGTTTAGCTTCATGTTGTATGCCGACAAGCTCTCGAATGTCTCCGACTGGTCAGTGACCAAGTCGGAGGTTACCTGAGACTTGACAACAACGTCATCAACGTATGCCTCCACATTACGCCCAAGCTGGTTGTGGAAACATCGTTGAATGCAACGCTGGTACTTTGCTCCGGCGTTCTTCAGCTCGAAGGGCATAGTTACATAGCAAAAAGCTCCGAACGAAGTGATAAACGATGTTTTGATACAATCTTCTTCTTTTAAGCTAATCTGATGATAGCCCGAATAGGCATCTAGGAAGCTCAAAAACTCGCAACCGGCAGTGGAATCAACCACCTAGTCGATGCGAGGAAGTTTGAACGGATCCTTGGGGCATGCTTTATTTAGGTCGGTATAATCGACACACATGCGCCAAGTGTCGTTCTTCTTTTGTACAAGCACCGGATTTGCCAACCAATCGGGGTGGAGCACCTCCCTTATAAAACCGGCGGCTAAAAGCTTGGTGATCTCCATCTTGATGGCTTCCTTTCGATCTTGCGCGTACCGACGCAGCCGCTGCTTGATTGATTTGGCTTTGTCGTGTACATTTAAGGAGTTCTCGATCACCTCCCTCGGGACACCTGGCATGTCAGATGGCTTCCAAGCGAAGATGCCCCAGTTCGCTTGCAGGAAGGTGACGAGCGCCTCTTCCTATTTCGGATCAAGCCCTATCCCGATTAGAGCCGTTTTGGCTGAATCGGACGGGTTGAGCGAAATACGCTTGACGTCCTCGTCAAGCTTTATGCCTGATTTAAAAGGCTTCTTGTTCGGCAGGTTGCCCCCGTCTCGAAGATTGGTGGCTGCCTGCCGGATCTTGTCCAACTCGGCAGCTGTTGACGATTTACGTCGGCAATGTATTTTACGGGACAATGCGAGAGATCACAACTACGATGGTAGCACAGGGAGCCGAATTTATACAGGTTCAGGCCCTTGGGGCGAGGTAATACCCTACTCCTGTACTCGTGGATTGTATTATGATGGATGCTGATGATGATTCCAAGATATGGGATCCAATAGATGCGTGTGTCGAACTAGGGGCCCCGGACCTCCTTTATATAGTGTAGGGGGTCGGGTTACAGATAGAATCCCTAATCCGTGTATGGAAGATGCAGATATAACCAATTCGGCTACGCCTATATCCATGTATTCAAGTAGGAAAACGAGTTCGTTTCCTTATAGATCAAGCCAGGCCACGCTAGCCTCCAAGCCCACCTTCTAGAAGGCCCAATTGACTAGGCCTAAGGAGGTGGTACGTCCTGTAGTATATCTTCGGACACCCGGGGCCCATGTTTTCCACAGTAGCCCCCAAGTGCTTCGGGACTGGGTTGTCTTCATTCAGGGTTCAGCTTGAAGTCCTTCAGATGTTACCCAAGTGACGTCACTCTTCGTCTGGCTGATGAAGTCTTGCACGCCGAGTAACCTGCTGATCAAACAACACAGTTGCAAAGAACTCGAGAAAAGTCTCAAGTTATTAAAAGATGTCTGGTATCCAACCCGACAGATCGGAATGCTGGCTAATGGCCTCACAGAGAGGCATCCCAAAAAAGTGGATGTTGCCGAGTGAGCAGTGCCACCCAGCGTTATCCTCCCTATTGCAAATAATAACATTCAAGCCTGACTTGCAGAGCTCGACATTCGGTCCAACGTGGGACATGTCACAACTTGCGTAGGGTGTTCAGGCGCCCTGACCCGACTAGTACGAATTCAAGCTAGTGATCCCAGAGGAATACGCTCGCCTCCAAGTTGAGGTCCTCCTAGTGGTGTTTGTCTTGACGACAAACGATCCGGAGATGTGCCATTGAGACCCAACTGAAGAGGTAACTCTTTGAAGCCTAATCTGATTAGAAAATCAGACCAGCCATTGACTCCAGGAGGTACGCCAAGAGCTGCAATAATAATTAGGGAAGCACCCAATCCTTGAAAGATCAAGGATTAGCCCGCCGCCCATCCAAGGGTGTTCCCTTTTCACCTGACTAGGTTTGGCCCAAACAACACCCGCGCACGGTCAAAGTCGTGCACAGCTTTCGGCCCACAGGGAGCATGTTCTCTGGAACCTAAGCCCAGGCCCAATCCTCGAAGTGTTAATTTTAGGGCTTCGTTCTTTCCCGCGCGACGCGAAAACGAACCGTCGCCCGTTTCCATGGGTGAGGACGCAACGCGCTCCCATCGCCACGAGGCGTCTCCAGCGTCGCCCGCCGGAAGGCCAAGCGCCGCTTTGAATGCCACGCCGTGCTTCTAGAGTTCTCCGCACCCGACCTCGGGAATAAATCTCCTCGGGGTTGCTTCAATGTCATCAACCCCTGAGACCGATTCGACTTCCCAATCTTGGCTATAAAAAGAGGCCGGCGCAGCAGCCGCTCCACACACAAACTCCTTCCTCGCCACCCTCCTTCTCCGCCCGCATCCATGGCGTGCAATGACAAGTTGGCGGAGCTCTGGGCGGACTTCGACCTCGCGCTTGCCGAGATGGCCGAAGAGAAGGCCCGTGTCCGCGACGTCGCCTCCGTCGCAGTGTTGATCGAGGTTGCTGCAGCCCTCGCTGTGGCGGCCGACGCCATCGTGGAGGCACTGGTCCGCGCCTGTGCCCGCGACGCCGGCATCCCTGGAGCCCTGGTCGATGCCGCGCCAGACCTCGCCGGGGTGATGGATCTGATCGTCAAGACGCAAGCCTACGCCTGCCGCCATATCCTGTAAACGGCTCGCCGGCCATTAAGAAAAAAAATTGTTCATTCCGAATGTGCGATGCTTCCTCTTTTTTTATATTATATCTTTACGCAAGCTAATCAACTTTTTTTGATCCGAGTAGTACGCCTCGCCCAAGCGAGTTAGGTCCCTTTTACTAAGCACTCCGCCCAGCGCATCAAGTTCCTTAGCATTAGGAGTTTGGCGCGGAGCTCTATCTCCGATAACGCAACCCGGAAGCATGAGTGTTGCTAGGAGACAAGAGTTTCGTTACTCAGGACGGCTAACGCTTAGGTTCATCATAGAATCAAACCGAAAAAGGTCGATTAGGCGTTAAACAAATGTAGTGGCAGAAACTGCACCTAATCAGGTATGACCCCAAACCAATTGGAATCCAACCAATGAGGAAGGGTGCGCGGCTGCACACCTAATTAGGTGTAGCCCCCCGACTTACTGGCTAGTCGGGATCCAACTAGGGAGCAAGTCAAATTAATTTTAATAAAAGACTAAAGATCGCCTTTTCTTTTAACCGAGTTATGCTTTCTGCCCGAGCAAGTTAAGTCCCTTTCACTAAGCACTCTGTCCAGCGCATCATGTTCCTTAGCGTTGGGAGTCGGCACAGGGCACTATCTCCGAGAACGCAATCGGGAAGTATGAGTTTTGCCAGAAGACAAGAGTTCTACTACTTAGAACAATTAACACTTAGGCTCAACATAAACTTGAAAAAAAAAAGAGAAAGGTCTACTAGATATCGGTTAGGTGTAGGGACTACACCTAATTAGGTGCAGCCCCCGACTTACTGGCTAGCCGGGATCCAACTAGGGAGCAAGTCAAGTTTAGATAGGAGATTAGGTGCGCGATTGCGCACCTAATTAGGTGTAGCCCCCGACTTACTACTTAATTGAAACACAAATAAGTAGCAAGTCAGAAACTGAATTGCGCAAGCATAAAAAACAATGTGAGCGAAAACTTATCTTTATTTAATTGTAGACATGTGTTTCAATAGTCATCGGGTATAGAACCGACGCAATTGCTTTATACTCCATGAGTTGTCCGGAAGAGTACTGTCTTCACGCTTTAGTCGGCGAGCCCCGGAGCATACCGCCGAGTCACGTAGGGACGTCCTGATCAACGAGTGCCTCTCCTTATTTCGGGACAGACCTTGTCCTGGTTCTGGGTTAACCAGACGGCTGAAGCAACACATGTTCGGCATCTTTGTTAGGCTTGATGCCCGATTTAGATGGTTTCTTGTGGTAGATCGTCCTCGTCGCGAAGGGTGGTAGTCGCCTGCCGGATCTTGTCCAACTCAGCTGCCGCCTCGATGGACTGAGCGAAGTCGCAATTTTCCCTATCGAGGAGATGGGAAAACTTGACGTCTCCACGGACCGTGATTACGCCCCGCGGACCTGGCATCTTCATAACCAGATAGGTGTAGTGTGAGACAGCCATGAACTTGGCCAAGCCCGGCCTTTCCAAGATCGCATGATATGCAGTCTCGAAATCGGCCACCTCAAAACTGAGGTTTTCAGTTCGGTAATTGTCCCGAGTACCAAACGTGACAGGAAGAGTGATTTTCCCGATTGGCACCGATGATGTCCCCGGAATTATACCATGAAACGGCGCATCTGTCTGCTGGAGCGCCATCCTTGGAATCTGCATCTCGTTCAGAGTTTTGGCGAAAAGGATATTCAATCCGCTCCCGCCGTCAACCAGGACTTTGCGCAGTCGGACGCCCCGAACCACAGGATCTATGATGAGTGGATATCTTCCTAGGCAAGGGACGTGATGTGGGTGATCTGAGCGATCAAATATGATCGAAATTTCAGACCACCGGAGATACCCAGGGGTCACCGGAATAGCTGCATTGATTTCCCGATCGGTAAGCTTTTGCTTACGCTTGGACTCATATGCATCCGATCCCCCGAATATGTAGTTGAGCTCTCGTTTGGTTTCTTGGTAAGCGTCGCCCTATGGAGGGTCACGCTTGTCGTCTTGCTTGGCATCTCCCGGAGCATCGCTGTTGTGTTCGTCAGCGAACTTCTTCAAGATGTTGCAGTTTTTGGCCGCGTGCTTCCCATTTGGATGGCAGATTCCAAGGATGGTCCGCTTACTTGCTACAGTTTGCCGGCAGAACCCTTTCGCCTGTTAGTTCCTGCATTTGGCGTCAGTGGGCACCCTCCAAATGCAAGTTCTTTGCTTGGCTGCTCTTGCACGGCCGCATCATGACAGCCGACGCTCTGCTCCGTCGTGGGCTTCCCAACAATTACTTCTGCGCCCTTTGTCACCGCCACCTGGATACACCCCAACATCTGCTTTCGAAAAGCGGGTATAGTCTTGCAGTGTGGGCGCTCTCGCTTCTCTGCTCGGCTTCCACAACCTTGACCCAGCCAGCTGGACTCACCAAAGCTCCACAATCTTGAAGAAGTTCGCTGACGAACACAACAGCGGCGCTTCCATGACTTTGTTGTAGTCAATGGGTCGTGGTGGCCTTAGCCGGCCCTGATCCGCGACGGCTAGCATCTCTTCACCCTTGCGCTTCTTGTCTTTCTTGGAGGACGACTCGGGTCTGTCCTTTTTGCTTTCGTGCTTGCTTGGGTGATCCTCTTGACGCTCAGCGAGAGCATCCGAGGCGGTAGCATATCGATCCGCCAAGGAAAACATCTCCTTGACGGTACTCGGAGGCTTCCGAGACATCTTCTTGATTAGGTCGGGGTCGCGAACTCCTTTCTGGAAGGTTGCGACGACGACCGCCTCTGAGATCTCCCGAATTGTGTTCTTCTTGGTGAAACGACGAATGAAATCCCTTGACGACTCATCTTTTTCTGATGAATCTGATAAAGGTCCCACTGGGTTCCGGGCTTCTCATACGTGCCCTGGAAGTTGGCAACGAATTGGTCGCAAAGCTCTCCCCAGGAGTCGATTGAGTTCTCTGGAAGGCCTGCGAGCCAGTTCTGAGCTAGAGGGGTTAACATGATGGGCAAATAATTCGCCATCACGTCGTATCCTCCACCCGCGGCTTTGATTGCCAAAGAATAGATCTGCAACCAAGCCTCGGGGTCCCGTTCTCCGTCAAATTTCACAATACCTTTGGGGTTGAACCCCTCGAGCCAGTTTACCTGACGGAGTCGGGGAGTGAACGCCTTGATCCCATCAATCAATCCTTCTCCGGGAGAAGGAGATCGTCGGGGGAGGTTCCATGGTGGAGTGCGGCGCCGATCTTCGTCTCCCTCTCTACGCCGGGCTTCGATGTCGAGGCGAAGGTCGCGGCTTGCACTCTGGCGGGCGTCTTGCCCACGACTTTGCGTGTGCCAACTGTGCCGAGTACTACTCATAGCAGTCTGACTACTGGCCGAGTTGGCCGGTTGATCCCGAGTGCCTTGGACAGCTGCTGCCGTCACCATGGCTTTGATTTGCTCCATGATCGGCGTTATAGGGTTGTTCTCTCCAAGCAGAGGACTAACATTGTCTTGGAGGGTCTTACAAGCGAGGATGTTCTGCTGTGGCGTACGGAAGACCGAGTGATTTCCCATACGGATTTGAAGCAGTTCCTCCCGGACTTCCCGTGCACGACCGCGGAGTTGGTCACGCAAATCTTCTCCGCCTTCACGATTTGGTTCGGCTCCTGCCTCCCCCGTGGGGTGCCGAGCCGATTCGGAGGCTTGGCCATCCAGCACATAGACGCCGCAAAAGTCGGGGAACCCATTGACGCTCTCTTCCGACTCGGATTCCGAGAAGGAAAGGCTCAACCATTCCCGATTTGTCGGCTCGTCGATGGGAGTGATTATAACTCCCACCTCTCGTGCAGGTTCTCTGGTCAGAAGAGGATCCGACTGGGTTTCGGCAGAACAAATCTGCTGGAACCTTTCAGCCAAATTGACCAATCCGAATGGCATGACCACTCGGAAAGTTGGCCTGGTAAGAGTTGTCCCTGAGTCTTGACTCAGAAAACTCGTCCCAGTGCGTATGTGCCGTGTCCCACTCCTTAGCCCAGAATGGAAAAGCCGGCATGTTATCCGATGGACAACAGCGGCCGAGTTTCCAGATCCGAACGGGGCGGACCACGATTGAGGGATTGTGACTCCCGACTGGATCCGAGAGCGATCCGGACCAGGAATCAGATCGCGACACGATCCTCCGTCAGCGCAAGGGGCTGGCAAGGAGAGAAGTGGTAGATCCCGACCGAAACTGAAGGGGAGCCCCACGGTAGGCTAGTCGGAATCATCATCGTCAGATCAAATCTCTTCTGGATCGGAATCCAGGGAAGAGATCCCAAAGTGGTGAGGCTCGATCGGAGTCGCGTACCATCTCCCCCGGTAATGCGTGGACCGAATAAAGTTCGGCTCACACAACCGAAGTTCTCCGAAGTCTCCGGCAATGAAGCCGAGGTCTCCAAAGATGAAGCCTTGGTCGGGGGCGTCGGTGAAAACGAATCCGCCAATGGATGCCATCGAAGTTGATCGTGATGCTAGCCCCTACCTGGCGCGCCAACTGTCGATGATTTGCGTCGGCAATGTATTTTACGGGGCAATGCAAGAGATCACAACTATGATGGTAGCACAGGGAGCCGAATTTATACAGGTTCGGGCCCTCCGGGCGAGGTAATACCATACTGCTGTGCTCGTGGATTGTATTATGGTGGATGCTGATGATGATTGCAAGATGTGGGATCCAATAGATGCGTGTGTCGAACTAGGGGCCCCGAACCCCCTTTATATAGTGTAGGGGGTCGGGTTACAGATAGAATCCCTAATCCGGGTATGGACGATACAGATATAACCAATTCGGCTACGCCTATATCCATGTATTCGAGTAGGAAACGAGTTCGTTTCCTTCTAGATCAAGCAAGGCCGCGCCAGCCTCCAAGCCCGCCTTCTGGAAGGCCCAATTGACTCGGCCCAAGGAGGTGGTACGTCCTACAGTATATCTTCGGACACCCGGGGCCCATGTTTTCCACAGCAGCCGCTTTCAGTTGATTAGGTGAAGTCACAATTTTCCTTATCAAGGAGATGGGAAAACTTGACATCTCCACGGACCGTGATTACACCCCGCGGTCCCGACATCTTTATAGTCAGATAGGCATAATGTGGGACGGCCACGAGTTTGGCCAAGCCCGGCCTTCCCAAGATTGCGTGATACGCAGTCTCGAAATCAGCCACCTCAAAGCTGAGGTTTTCCGTCCGGTAGTTGTCCCGAGTACCAAAAGTGACCGGAAGCGAGATCCTCCCAATCAGCACTGATGATGTTTCCGGAATTATGCCGTGAAACGGTGCATCCGTCTTCTAGAGCACTGACCTCGGGATCTGCATCTCGTCAAAAGTCTTGGCAAAAAGGATATTCAATCCACTTCCACCGTGGAGTAAGACCTTGCGCAGTCGGACGCCCTGTATCACAGGATCTAGGATGAGTGGATATCTTCCTGGGCAGAGGATGTGATCCGGATGATCTGAGCGATCGAACTTGATCGGAACCTCGGACCACCGAAGGTACTCGGGGGTCACCAGAACAGCTGCATTGACTTCCCGAGTGGTAAGCTTTTGCTTACGTTTGGACTCGTATGCATCCGATCCCCCGAATATGTAGTTGAGCTCAAGCTCGGTCTCTTGATAAGCGTCACCCTAAGGTGGATCACGCTTATCATCTTGCTTGGCGTCCTTCGGAGTGTCTTTGTTGTGCTCCTCAGCGAACCTTTTCTGGACGTTGCAGTTTTTTGCCGCATGCTTTCCATTCAGATGGAAAGGACACGGCGCCTCAATTACTTTGTTGTAGTCATTGGGCCGAGGTGGCCTCTGTCGCCCATGATCCGCAGCGGCCATCAATTCTTCACCCTTGCGCTTCTTGTCCTTTTTGGAGGACGACTCGGGCTTGTCTTTCTTGCCTTCGTTCTTGCTCGGGTGATGCTCCTGACGCTCGGCGAGAACGTCCGAGGCGGCAGCATATCGGTCCGCCAGGGCGAACATATCCTTGACGGTGTTTGGGGGCTTCCGAGACATCTTCTTGATTAGGTCGAGGTCGCGAACTCCCTTCTGAAAGGCCGTGACGACGACCGCTTCAGAAATTTCTCGGATAGTGTTCTTCTTCTTCGTGAAACGCTGAATGAAATCCCTTAAAGATTCATCTTTCTTCTAATGAACCTGATAAAGGACCCACTGGGTTCCAGGCTTCTCGTAAGTGCCCTGGAAATTGGCGACGAATTGGTCGCAAAGCTCTCCCCAGGAGTCGATTGAGCTCTCTGGAAGGCCTGCGAGCCAACCCTGAGCCAGAGGAGTTAGCATGACGGGCAGATAGTTTGCCATCACGTCGTATCCCCCTCCCGCGGCCTTGATTGCAAGAGAGTAGATCTGCAACCAAGCTTCTGGGTCCCCCCCGGTCGAACTTTACTATTCCCTTGGGGTTAAACCCTTCGGGCCAATTTACCTGACGGAGTCGGGGTGTGAACACCTTGATTCCATCAATCAATCCGTCCGCAGGGGGAGGAGACTGACGGGGAAGGATCCGGCGCGGTGGAGTATTGCGCCAATTGTTGAGTCGTCCAACATGGTTGTCGCGGCGTTCACAGCTTCGACCGGAACAATAACCGTCATCTTGGTAACGTCTTATGTCTTCCACCCGCTCCCTCCGCCATGCCTCGATGTCGAGGCGGAGGTCGCGACTTGCACTCCGGCGGGCGTCTTGCCCATGAACGGGTGTGCACCGACTGCGCCGAGTGTGACTCGTGCCAGACTGACTTCTGGCCGAGTCGGCCTGCTGATCCCGAGTGCCTTGGACTGCCGCTGCCGTCATCATGGCTTTGATCTGCTCCATGATCGGCATTGCGGGGCTGTTGTCTCCAAGCAAGGGACCAACATTGTCCAGAAGGGTCTTACATGCGAGGATGTTCTGTTGTGGCGTACGGAAGACCGAGTGACCTCCCATACGGACTTGAAGTAACTCCTCCTGAACTTCTCGTGCACGACCGCGCAACTTGTCGTGCAGATCTTCTCCACCTCTGCAATTTTGTTCGGCTCCTGCCTCCTCTAAAGGACGCCGGGCCGATCCGGAGGCTTGTCCATCCACCACATAGATGCCGCGAAAGTCGGGGAAGGCGTTGACGCTCTCCTCCGACTCGGACTCCGAGTAAGAGAGGCTCAACTGATCCCAATCTGTTGGCTCGTCATGGGAGTGATTATAACTCTCACTTCCCGTGATGGATCTCTTGTCTGAAGAAAACCCGACCGAGATTTGGCAGAATAAATCTGCTGAAATCTAGCAGCCGAGTTGATCAATCCGAATGGCATCTTAATGTCCACTCGGGAGACCGGTTGGGTTAGAGTTATTCCCGAGCCGGGACTCGGGAAGCTCGTCCCAACACGTGTTTGCTGTACTCCGCTCCTTAGCCCAGATCGAAAAAGTTGGCGTGTTATCGCATGGAAAACAGCGGCCGAGTTTCCCGATCCGAACGGGACGAAGCACACTTGAAGAGTTGCGATCCCTGATTGGATCTGATAGTGATCCGGATTAGGAACAGCATCACCACTTGGTTCTTCATCAGCAAAAGGAGCTGGCAAAGCCAAAGGCGCAAGATCCCGACGGAAACCGAAGGGAAGTCCAGCGGTGGGCCAGTCGGAATTGTCATCATCAGATCGGATCTTTTTCGGATCGGAATCCGAAGAGATCCTGAGGCGGTGATGCTTGGTCGGAGTCGCGTACAGCCTCTCCCAGTAGTACGTGGACCGAACGTGATTCGGCTCACATAACCAAAGTTCCCCGAAGTCACCGGCGAGGAAACCGAGATCTCCGAAGATGAAGCCTTGGCCGGGGGCGTTGGTGAAGACGAATCCGCCGATTGAAGCCATCGAAGTCGATGAAGTTGATCGTGATGCTAGCCTCTACCTGGCGCACCAACTGTCGACGAATTGTGTCGGCAATGTATTTAACAGGGCTACGCGAAAGATCACAACTCAATGGTAGCACAGGGGGCAGGATTTATACAGGTTTAGGCCCTCGGAAGGAGGTAATACCCTACTCCTATGCTCGTGGATTGTATTGTGGGGGAATCGATTACAATGTGTGTTCTCGTCGGGACAGCGCGAGAACAGACAATGATGTGGATGAGGAATATGATGATCTAACTAGGGACCCCTGACCCCCATTATATAGTGCAAGGGGTCGGGTTACAGATAGGTTCCCTAATCCGTATAAGGGAGATAGAGATTCGACCGAGTTGGTCACGCCTATCTCCATGTATTCGAGTAGAATACAAATTCACTTCCTTGTAGAGCAAGTCGGGTCGCGCCACCCTCCAAGCCGGTCTTCCGGAAGATCCATACAACTTGGCCCAAGGAGGTGGTACGTCCAACCGTATATCTCCGAATACCCGGGGCCCATGTTGTCCACAATAGGGACATAGCTTTTCTTGGTTAGAAATCATATATATTGGATCGAACTAGCGTGCCACTGGTAATAGTATTTTTCCTAGGGTACTGTCACCATTTCCATGTTTTACAATTCTCTATTTTCATGGTTTCTTTGAGTTAAATGACATGGACCTAGCTTACTTAATTAAGAGGTGTTATTTTATGGTTCTACTTCTTTAGAGTCAATCATTAGTACAAATGATATATTTATTTTTCTATCTTACCAGCTGTTGGCAATCGTTAAATTCCGAATCTTTACGCCAACATTCCGGTAATTTGGGGAAATTCAAGGTCTAATGCTCTAAAATTATTTAAACTAATAAATTTCCACAAGTTTTGGTGAGTTTCTGTCCTCGGATACAAATGGGAAAAAACCGGAGCCGAACCGGCCAAAAAGCTAGGCCGACCGACCCACCCTAGGTCGACCGACCCAGCTCCTTCGGCCGATTGAGCTATATTTTCTCCAGTGATCCAAGAGGCACAAATAGAGGCCATCCTAGCTGTCCTTCCACGTCGGTTTAATCAAAGGGCAGCACTTGCTTCACAAATGGATCCATAGGCCCACTTGGAAGGGGGTCTTACCGGTTCCAACTAACAAAACCAACGCAAGGGGGCAATCTACACCGTCCATAGAGCATCCCATGCGAAGCAGATGGCCTAGATCAACCGGAGGTAGGCCGGCCGACCCCCCAAGTTGCTTCCTTGGATGCTACTTCAACTAAGGAGGCTCCTACACTTGTCCCCTAATGTGTCAAGTGCTCATTGGCTCCGTGACACTATATAAATGTAACATCCTCATTTTTCAAAAATAAAAATCACATGCATTGCATCTCATGGGAATTTTTGGAAATATTAAAATTATTTAAAAATGAGTATGTTCCTAATTTAAAAGCTTTACAAAATAAAAACTTTACAAAACTTAATTGCAAGAAAAATGTTAATTTAAGTTTTGCAAAAAGTTGTGTGTAAGCAAAATAAATGATGAACACTATTTTTCTAATTTTTATTTCCTAAATACTATTTTACAATTTAATCCTCAATTAATTAGTTACTTATAATATGAAGTTGAATTAAATTAAAATCTTTGGGATTTATTTGTATTCCATCTCTCTTGCAAGTGGACCCACCTATTTTCTATTTCTTCCTTCCTTTCCTCCCTTTTCTTTTTCCTTTCTCTCTTTCCCTTCCTTCTTTCTTCCTTCCTAGAATTCTTCTCGGTCTCCTCCTTCCAAACGACAGAGAAATTCTCCCCCAACCCTATCTTGAACTTTCCCCTAGAAATCCACCCCAAAAACCGGCAAAATTGGTTCCCATGATCGTAGGGGATCAATCCCTACCCGAATCGACCTCTCCCTTCCGCAAATCCCTCCCCAAATCCCCATATAAACCCTAGCCGCCACCCCTCCTCTCACCATTGCCTCTCCGCGGAATTCGTCGCCGGGTGAGCACCATTGGACGAACCCTCTGAGGACGTCCTTCCTCTCCCTCCCGTGGACTCATCCCGCCTTTCGGCTGCAGGAATCGTCGACCGTGCTCACCAAATTTCGACACTGAAGGTACTGCTGTTTCACCGTCGCTGTCCCCGTTCTTCGCCGAATTCATCGCCGCTGCCGGTAAAATTCCCCCTATTCCCCTCTTTAGCACCCTGAAGGTCCCAGGGACCTTTCCCCTCGCCCAATTTTGGCCGGAGCGCCGTCAACCGCCGCCTCCCCGTGCGCCTCCTCCCTCCCACGGCCGGCCATGCCGCCGCGCCGCTCCGTCCAATCCCCCTCCCTGGAGATCAAACCTACGGCCTCCCCATGCCGCCGTGTCACTCTCCCACCCGTCCTTGCCTTCGCCGCGTCGTTGCCGCCGCTGAAAGTGCCGCCTCGACGCCGCCAAGAGCGGCGCCGCCGCCGCCGGCCTCGCTCGGACCGACCCGCCCGTCGTCGCCGACGGGCCCTCTTCCTTCTCCCCTACCCGCCGCCGCCATGCTTAACACCGCTGCCGCCGCCATACGCTAGCCCGCCTGCCCCTGTTTGGTCACCGACAGTCGCCCTTTCCGGCCAACCGGCGCGCCAGATGCCCCACTCGGGCATCGCTCCCGCTGCAGCGTGGCCGCGCCTCGCTCGCTTTTTGCCGCCGCTCCCCAGCGCCGTCTTGGCTGCTAGCCGCTAGCCGAGCCATGTGCTCTGCTGACGCTCACGCCAGGCCGCCCCATTGGCCGTCTTCCCCTTGACGTCTTGCCAACCGCCTCATCTTTGGCATGCTGGCCGAAGGCCCGAGCCGATCACACGCTTGGTCAGCGCCAAAGCCGAGCCGCCAGGGGCCAAGTTCCCAAGCCCAAACCGGTTTAGCCCTTTTTAATTTAAATAAACAGTAAACCTTATAATTTTTGTATCTTTAATTCCATAGTTCCAAAAATTGTGAAACAAATTTTAAAATGTTTGTAAAATCATCCTATGCTGTTTTATAGAGTTTCATGGCATACATTCTATTTTCTGATTATTTCTTTTGCACTGGATTTATTGTTTATTTATTTTCGTTACGTTAGATCCGAGTACCGAGTTCGTTTCCGACGCAACTGAGGATTATCCCCACTACGTCGATCAAGGCAAGTGCTGAAACCTCTGAACCCATGTTTTCAAACAAGTTTTGTAGAATTTGAACAGTAGCATGTATGTTTAACGTAAAATGCTAAATAACTATATTGCCTAGCTAAATCCCATTGATAATTAATTCTTATAAAATACCCTTGCTACCTTAGGATTATTAATTTTGATTAATTATTGCCATATCCTTGATTAGGTTTTGCATCTGCTTAGTATTGCTCATAGTAAAACACTTGATTAATTGATTGTTAACATTAATTACAATGTTACTTTGTGATATTTAAAAGGACAATTGGTGTTGTCATTTTGGTTGTAATTGGGCTAGTTGATAGTGGGTGCTATCGGGAAAAATGTTTTACAAAACCTGATTGGGGTGGATGGTTGCAAGGATGGTGTTGTGTGCACGAGATTCGGGTCCAGTGCGGGACCCACCCTGATCTCTAAGGACCGATTCCTTGAGGTAGACGAGCTAAGTACAACAGTGTGACCATTAAGTGCCTGTGTGGGCAAGCCCTGGTAGAGTACCCTTCGGACTTCTAGTTTTGGCATTCCAGACGGTGGAGTAGGCAATTGGTGTTGTTCTGCAGGCTCAAGAGGGGGCTTCAGCCAACTAGAGTAACTAGCGCTGCGGTGGAATCCTTAGAGGGAGTGCCAGGCTAGGGGAATGTCGGTTAAAGACTTTGTGGTGTTCTTTTCCCTTTGGTTGATTCCTAGGGAAGGTCACCTCTCGTGCGTAAAGCGTGCAACCTCTGCAGAGTGTAAAACTATCATGATAGCCGTGTCCACGATCAAGGACGGGCGACAGGGAGCTGCCTCATTGGTACTTCTTACCTCTTGTTTTCTAAATGGTGTTTTAAAAAGGAAAACCATGATCGGTGTCGTGTGTTTTGATTTTCTCCTCATAGTGAGTGCTATGACCGATGAGGGTAATTGCACGGTGGGTGCCGTGAGTAGCCAGGTTTGGGCAAAACCGGCCAAGGCCGGAGTTTCAAAGAAATACTTCAAAGATTTGCTTTCCTCAACACATTTCAAATCATTTTATAAAACCTTCGGAAAAACTTGCAAAACTGGCTTTATGAAAAAAAACCTTTACCCCTCCTTTGTTAAGCCTTAGTTACATTGAGTCAGCCTCGCTTGTTGAGTATAAAGTATACTCACCTTCGCCTTTTATGCGGGGCTGCTCATTCCAACGAGCAGGATGCGACACCGCGGAGGAGGTGTATCAGGACGGGGACTTCGCTGAAGGAGTTGAAGATGAAGACTACTCCGACGTCTAGGGGCGCATTCTTCGGACATGCCTGTGGAGTTGCGTTGGGTTTTCCATTTGAGTTGAACTATGTTATTTGCATTTCCGCTGCTAGGCCATGAAGCCTAAACTTTGTAATAATTATGCGACTCTGATCTAATAAAGTACTTCTCGTTGAATGGTGATGATCCAAACTGTATATTTGTGTGTACTAACTACTTGATCCAAGGACTAGTACAGGTAAGGCACAGCCGGGATTCGACTCCATCTTTCGGGTCCCGACAGAGTTGGTATCAGAGCCTGTCTGTAGGATAAACCTTAGATAGTTGGAGTAGTTTAAGGATTTCTAATAATACTAAAAATTAATTATTTTCCAAAAGCCTTGTTGATAATTCCTCATCTTATTGTTCACTGATAAATTGCTACTCACTTCTTTATTAAAATCGATTAACCACTCTTTTCTTGTTTCCAAATATTTAGATGCCGAACCTTGTCTTCACCTTCGCCCAGGACTTGGATGGCTTCGTCGCTGAGCTGATCAATATGATCGAGCACTTGGGTTATCACAAGACACCGGAGTTCAAGTGCTTCCAGGCCTTCAATCGCACTGGCCAGCGAATCTGGAGGGTCGATCTTATTGCTCACCCTTTTGAATCATCAGGGGAGCATCGTCCTGTGAGAAGCTCCGCTGAGCACCTACTGCAGCATGAAGCTTTACAGGAGGCTGCCTACGTTGCTATTCTCCATCTTTCAGCCCGCTACTCTGCTGAGGTGGAAAATTCTCCCTACCGTTGGTATCCACTCAACCTGGACGGGAACATACCAATCAAGATGCGAGCAACAACCCTTTGTTCAGAAACCCACTGGAGCATCACACCAGCGAGTCCATCTGAGGTTACGATGCAGGGCTTCGTGGCTACAAGGAAGAACTGGAGTACTACAAGCGCAAGTTGACCAAGGCGTACAAGACTATCAACCAACTGAAGGCTGCACAACCACCGTCCCCACCCTCGCCATCGTCTCTGCCGACGTCTACCGACATTCCAACTGAACCGGAGCTACCAACCTCTCCAGTCCTCATGGGATCTCCCGACCTTCAGATGCTGCCAACTCAGGGCCTCACTCCAAGTACTTCTACCCACAGGAGAACTCGATCTCCACCGACTCCTGCCGTTCGACGAGTTCTTCCACGCCGCAGCTCGGCAGGGCCTTCTTCTTTCACGGCCAGGAGGGCCAAGACTCCAGAAGACAATGAAGAGGAGCCCATGGAGCGTGTGTTCGATGAGAACCCAGATTCTGAATAAAACCCTAAGTTTAGGTCCCCTGTAGGGATAGAATCGTAGAACATCTTTATTATTATGTTAGCTTTCTAAAGGTTTTCTAAGAGACTGACTACATCGGCCTTTGTGATGTAGCTTTCTCAAATTTTGGTTTTGAACTAAGAATGTTTTGAATTAGTTGTGTTTTGGTGTGCTATTTGGATGTTGATTGCATAGATGTTGTGACCTCCCCTATAGTATCCCCTCTGGTTTCCCTTCTCGTACCTTATTATAAAAATTGCTATCAGATGGTAGACACCCGAGCTTCAGCTGGTGCTGGTCGTGGTCAAGGACAGGTTGGACAGGACCAACCCAACCCACCTCCTGTTGGACAAGCTGCTCAAGCTCAACCTGCAGCGGGAGTGCACCCCTTTGTCTACCCACTCCTGGCTATTCCAGAAAACCAGAATTTGCCACCACTGCCTGCTCATCCTCCTCAGCTTAACCAGATTCTGGAGATGTACCTTCAAGCCATTCAGGCCATAGCTCACAACTTGAACAACCTCGCTGCTCCTGTTCAAGCGCAGCCACCACCATATCAACCCCAATCCAGGTTTAGTGACTTCATGAGAACAAGGCCGACTATGTTCACCGGATCTGCGGAGCCTCTTGTTGCAAAGGATTGGATTCGTGAGATAAGGAGGAAGCTGGACATGACTCAGTGTGCTGATCATGAGGGTGTCAGTTTTGCTGGACACCAACTTCAAGGAGATGCTGCTATCTGGTGGGACAACTTTAGGGCTACACACCAAAATGCTGACGCTATCACTTGTGAGGAATTTTCTGAAGCTTTCACCGCTTCCTTCGTTCCCAAGGGTGTCATGGAAATGAAGAGGAGGGAATTCCATCGACTCTAGCAGGGCAATATGTCAATTACTGAGTACTTGAACAAGTTTAACCATCTCGCCCGCTATGCTACTACAGAAGTAGCTAATGAGTTTGACAAAATATGGAGGTTCATGGAAGGCATGGATCCGGACATTAAGGCTCTCATTGCCGCCAATGACTTTGCTACCTTTCAGCAAATGGTCAACAAGGCATTGGTGATTGAGGACATTGAGCGCTAGCGCATGGAGAAGCGTAAGAGGAAAATGGCGCAGAAGCAACTTCAGGGCTCAAGCAGCTCTAGGCCTAGGTTCACCCAGTTTCAGTCCAACTGACCTCCAGTTCCGCAACAACAGCAAGTTTAGAGGACTCCAACTTCTCAACCTCGCCCGTCTGAGCAGACTCCTCGTCAAGCTCCCTATGCTCAGACCCCTCAAAACAACAAGAATCAAGGTGTGCAGAGCTTCACCTGTCAACAGTGGGGACACTATGCTAGCCAGTGTCCGCAGAAGAAGACGGTCGCTCCAGTACCATTCAATCTTGGATCTGCATCTCGCGCACCACCTTCGGGAAGAGGTCGAGGAACGTCGCAGACCCCGAAGACTGCATCTGCTGGCAGAGGCCAGGTCAACCATGTCTCTGCGGAAGAGACGCAGAACGCTCCAGATGTCGTGCTTGGTAAGTTCCTTGTTAATTCAGTACCAACGACAGTTCTATTTGATTTTGGTGCATCACATTCATTCATTGCGAAAAGTTTTGTGGAATTAAATAAGTGGAATGTTACAAACCTGAGGAACCCCATGATTATTCAATCCCCTGGTCGGGCTATGAAAACTGACAAAGTATGTCCCAGACTAGAATTAGAAGTCAGTGGAGTAAAGTTTCTAGCGAACTTAATTGTCCTAGAATCACAAGGAGTGGAAGTGATATTAGGCATGGATTGGTTGACCAAGTACCAAGGACAGATTGACTGTGCCAACCGAGCCATTTCTTTGGTCAATAGTGAAGGAGAAACTGCCCAGTTTTGTTCCAACCTCAGCTCTAGAGCCACAAGTTCTTTAAACCAGCTGACAGGAATAGCTTTGGAATCAGTCCCAGTTGCACAAGAATTTCCTGATGTTTTCCCTGAAGACTTGCCAGGCATGCCGCCGGATCGAGAAGTAGAGTTCATCATAGAGCTAGCTCCTGGCACGGCACCAATAGCTCAACGGACCTTATAGATTGTCTGCCAATCTCCTAGCCGAGATGAAAAAGCAATTAGAAGAGTTGGAAGGAAAGGGTTTCATTCATCCCAGTTCATCACCATGGGGAGCCCCGGTGATTTTTGTCAAGAAGAAGGACAAAACCTTAAGGATGTGTGTGGACTACAGGTTCTTGAATGAGGTGACTATCAAAAATAAATACCCTTTGCCTAGGATCGATGATCTGTTGATCAACTCAAAGGAGCATGTGTATTTTCTAAGATAGACCTAAGGTCAGGATATCACCAGATCAAGATCAGGAAAGATGACAATCCGAAGACAGCTTTTACAACTCATTATGGTTGTACGAGTTTACAGTGATATCTTTTGGTTTGACCAATGCTCCGCCTTACTTTATGAACTTGATGACTAAGGTGTTCATGGAATACTTGGACAAGTTCGTGGTGATGTTCATTGATGATATACTGGTATATTCGAAGAATGAAGAAGAGCATGAAGGACACTTGCGACGAGTTTTGGAAAACCTGTGGGAGCGCCAACTTTATGCCAAGTTTAGTAAATGTGAATTTTGGCTAAAGGAAGCCGCTTTCCTTGGTCATGTTATCTTAGCCGGAGGAGATTCTGTTGACCCGAGCAAGGTCCAGGATGTGTTAGAATGGAAGGCGCCCAAGACAGTAACCAAAGTCCGAGGTTTCCTTGGTTTGGTTGGTTACTATCGAAGGTTTATTGAAGACTTCTCTCGAGTGGCCAAGCCGCTGACTCAACTGCTGAAGAAGGATAAGAAGTTTGTTTGGACTCCTACTTGTGAACAAAGTTTCCAAGAGCTTAAGAAACGTCTTACCACAGCTCCTGTGCTGGTGTTGCCAGACATACACAAGGATTTTGAAGTTTATTGTGATGCTTCAAAATTGGGTCTCGGATGTGTGCTGATGCAAGAAGGCAAAGTGGTGGCTTATGCCTCAAGACAATTAAAACCTCAGGAGACCAATTACCCGACTCATGATTTGGAATTAGCTGCTGTGGTGCATGCTCTAAAATTATGGAGGCATTACTTAATTGGGAACCGGACAGAGATTTATACCGATCATAAGAGTTTAAAATATATTTTCACTCAACCTGACCTAAACATGAGGCAACGAAGATGGTTGGAGTTGATCAAAGATTACGACGTTGGAGTTCACTACCACGTCGGCAAGGCCAATGTGGTAGCAGATGCTCTAAGTCGGAAGAGCTACTGCAATAACCTGATGCTTCTGGAGGGTCAGCCCGCTTTGTGCAAAGAATTCGAGAGGTTAAACTTGGGTCTGGTAGAGCAAGGGTGTATCAACATGTTGGAGATGCAACCTATTTTGTCGAAGCAAATCAAAGAAGCTCAGAAAGAAGATAAGGAAGTCGCTGGAATTAAGAAAAGAATAGGTGTTGGGAAAGAACCTGGCTTCTCAATAGACGACGAAGGTGTACTTTGGTTTGGAAAAAGAATCTTCGTACCCAATAATAAGGAGTTAAAGGAGACCATCCTGAAGGAAGCCCATGACACGAAATTATCGATACATCCCGGATGTACCAAGATGTACTCCGATCTTAAAGGTTCCTATTGGTGGACCGGAATGAAGAGGGACATTGCAGAGTTTGTGGCCTTGTGTGACAGTTGTCAAAGAGTCAATGCAGAACACCAGCGACCCGTAGGATTGTTGCAACCTTTAAGGATCCCCGAATGGGAGTGGGAAGAAATCGGATTGGATTTCATAGTGGGGTTACCACAAACCCAGGCAGGCTATGATTCCAAATGGGTCATTGTGGATCGCTTGACCAAGTCAGCACATTTTATCCCAGTGAAAACTACTTACTCAGGAGACAAGTTGGCAGAGCTTTATCTCGCCAAGATAGTGTGTCTGCATGGAGTACCAAAGAAGATTGTGTCGGACAGAGGAACACAATTCACTTCAAAATTTTGGGAAAAGCTGCATAGTCTTATGGGAACTAACCATAACTTCAGCACAGTATATCATCCGCAAACGGATGGGCAGACTGAAAGAGTTAACCAGATACTAGAAGATATGCTCCGAGCTTGTGCGCTGGCGAATGCAAAGAATTGGGACCGACACTTGCCCTATGCAGAATTTTCCTATAACAACAGCTACCAGTCTAGTCTGCAGATGGCTCCGTTCGAGGCACTTTATGGGAGAAAGTGCAGAACGCCTCTTTATTGGAAGGAGACCGGTGAACGCATAGTTTTTGGACTAGGTCTGCTCAAGGAGGCCGACGAGCAAGTTCGAGTTATTCAGCAGAGATTGAAGATGGCCTAGAGCCGACAGAAGAGCTATGCTGATCATCGCCGCCAAGACCTTCGCCTTGAGAGAAGAGATTTTGTGTATCTGAAGGTTTCGCCAATGAAAGGACTGCGACGTTTCGAGTTAGTGGAAAATTGGCACCTCGATTCATTGGACCCTTCAAGGTTTTGGCTAGAAGAGGCGAAGTGGCTTATCAGCTGGAGTTAACCCCTCAATTGTCAGATGTTCATGATGTGTTCCACGTCTCTCAGCTCAGGAAATGCTTGAGAGTTTCGGAAGAGCAGATGCCCTTGGAGCAATTGGAACTGCAGCAGGATCTGTCTTATTAAGAGTACTCGGTTCGTATTTTGGAAGAAGCTGCTCGTCAAACCAGAAACCGAGTGATCAAGCTTTGCAAAGTGCAGTGGAGTAATCATTCTGAAAAGGAAGCAACCTAGGAGCGCGAAGAAGATCTCCAAGCAGAGTTCCCGGATCTGTTTGAAAAATCTTTCGAATCTCGGGGTCGAGATTCCGTTTAAGGGGGGGAGGTTTGTAACATCCTCATTTTTCCAAAACAAAAATCACATGCATTGCATCTCATAGGAATTTTTGGAAATATTAAAAATATTTAAAAATAAGTATGTTCCTAATTTAAAAGCTTTGCAAAATAAAAACTTTACAAAACTTAATTGCAAGAAAAATGTTAATTTAAGTTTTGTAAAAAGTTGTGTGTAAGAAAAATAAATGATGAACACTATTTTTCTAATTTTTCATTTTCTAAATACTATTTTAAAATTTAATCCTCTATTAATTAGTTACTTATAATATGAAGTTGAAATAAATTAAAATCTCTGGGATTTATTTGTATTACATCTCTCTTGCAAGTGGACCCACCTGTTTTGTTTTTCTTCCTTCCTTTCCTCCCTTTTCTTTTTCCTTTCTCTCTTTCCCTTCCTTCTTTCTTCCTTCCCAGAATTCTTCTCGATCTCCTCCTTCCAAACGACAGAGAAATTCTCCCCCAACCCTATCTTGAACTTCCCCTAGAAATCCACCCCAAAAACCGGCAAAATTGGTTTCCATGATCGTAGGGGATCAATCCCTACCCGAACCGACCTCTCCCTTCCGCAAATCCCTCCCCAAATCCCCATATAAACCCTAGCAGCCACCCCTCCTCTCACCTTTGCCTCTCCGCGGAATTTGTCGCCAGGTGAGCACCATGGCCCGAACCCTCCGAGGACGTCCTTCCTCTCCCTCCCATGGACTCATCCCGCCTTTCGGCCGCAGGAATCGTCGACCGTGCTCGCCGAATTTCGACGCCGAAGGTACTGCTGTCTCACCGCCGCCGTCCCCGTTCTTCGCCGAATTCATCGCCGCCGCCGGTACAATTCCCCCTCTTCCCCTCTTTTGCACCCCAAGGTCCCAGGGATCTTTCCCCTCGGCCAATTTTGGCCGGAGCGCCGCCAACCGCCGCCTCCCCGTGCGCCTCCTCCCTCCCACGGCCGGCCACACCGCCGCGCCGCTCCGTCCACTCCCCCTCCCGGAGATCCCACCTACGGCCTCCCCATGTCGCCGTGTCACTCACCCACCCCGTCGCCGTCCCCCCCTCGCCGTCGTTTGCCGCTGGCTGAAGGCTGCTGCTCGAACGCCGCCCACCACGGTCTTTGCTGCCGTGGCGGACCGACCCGCCTCCGTCGTCGCCGGCCCCCTCTCCCTTCTCCCCACCCGACCGCCGCCCATTGCCGCAAATGCCGCCGCCGCCACAGACCATACGCTGTAGCGCCAAGCCCTCCTGTTTGGTCACCGATAGGTGAAGCCCCTTTGTCGGCCGCCGGGCCTCACCAGAACACCGCCCCACTCGGGCCTCGCTCCCTTCTGCAGCGTGGCGCACCTCGCTCCGCTTTGGGCCGCCGCTCCCCGCCAGCGCCGTTCTGGGGCAGCGCTTCGCTTCATTGCTAGCCGGGCAGCGTGCTCACAGACGCTCACGCAGGCCGCCTCACGCACTGGGCCGTCTTCCTCGCCAGGCGTCGCCAGTTTGCCTCGTCTTTGGGCAGCCTTATACAAGACGGAGCCGCCCGTCTTTGGTTGGTCCTGGCCGGCCGAGCCGTGGGCCAAGTTCCCAAGCCCAAACCGGTTTAGCCCTTTTTAATTTAAATAAACAATAATCCTTATAATTTTTGTATCTTTAATTCCATAGTTCCAAAAATTGTGAAACAAATTTTAAAATGTTTGTAAAATCATCCTCTACTGTTTTATAGAGTTTCATGTGCATTGGCATATATTCTATTTTCTGATTATTTCTTTTGCACTGTATTTATTGTTTATTTATTTTCGTTACGTTAGATCCGAGTACCGAGTTCGTTTCTGACGCAGCCGAGGATTCTCCCCACTACGTCGATCAAGGCGAGTGCTGAAACCTCTGAACCCATGTTTTCAAACAAGTTTTGTAGAATTTGAACAGTAGCATGTATGTTTAACATAAAATGGTAAATAACTATATTGCCTAGCTAAATCCCATTGATAATTAATTCTTATAAAATACCCTTGCTACCTTAGGATTTTTAATTTTGATTAATTATTGCCATATCCTTGATTAGGTTTTGCATCTGCTTAGTATTGCTCATAGTAAAACACTTGATTAATTGCTTCTTAACATTAATTACAATGTTACTTTGTGATATTTAAAAGGACAAATGGTGTTGTCCTTTTGGTCGTAATTGGGCTAGTTGATAGTGGGTGCTATCGGGAAAAATGTTTTGCAAAACCTGATTGGGGTGGATGGTTGCAAGGATGGTGCTGCGTGCACGATATTCGGGTCCAGTGCGGGACCCACCCTGATCTCTAAGGACCGATTCCTTGAGGTAGACGAGCTAAGTACAACAGTGTGACCATTGAGTGCCTGTGTGGGCAAGCCCTGGTAGAGTACCCTTCAGACTTCTAGTTTTGACATTCCAGACGATGGAGTAGGCAATTGGTGTTGTTCTGCAGGCTCAAGAGGGGGCTTCAGCCAACTAGAGTAACTAGCGCCATGGTGGAATCCTTAGAGGCAAGCGAGCTAGGGAATGTCGGTTAAAGACCTTGTGGTGTTCATTTCCCTTTGGGTGATTCCTAGGGAAGGTCACCTCTCGTGGGTAACGCGTGCAACCTCTACAGAGTGTAAAACTATCATGATAGCCGTGTCCACGGTCAAGGACGGACGACGGGGAGCTGCCTCATTGGTACTTCTTACCTCTTGTTTTCTAAATGGTGTTTTGAAAAGGAAAACCACGATCGGTGTCGTGTGTTTTGATTTTCTCCTCATAGTGGGTGCTCTGAGCGATGTGGGTAATTGCACGGTGGGTGTCGTGAGTAGCCAGGTTTGGGCAAAACCGGCCAAGGCCGGAGTTTCAAAGAAATACTTCAAAGATTTGCTTTCCTCAACACATTTCAAATCATTTTATAAAACCTTAGGAAAAACTTGCAAAACTGGCTTTATGCAAAAGAACCTTTACCCCTCCTTTGTTAAGCCTTAGTTACATTTAGTCAGCCTTGCTTTTTGAGTATAAAGTATACTCACCCTAGCCTGTTATGCGGGGCTGCTCATTCCAACGAGCAGGATGCGACACCGCGGAGGAGGTGTATCAGGACGGGGACTTCGCTGAAGGAGTTCAAGAATAAGACTACTCCGATGTCTAGGGGCGCATTCTTCGGACATGCCTGTGGAGTTGCGTTGGGTTTTCCATTTGAATTGAACTATGTTATTTGCATTTCCGCTGCTAGGCCATGAAGCCTAAACTTTGTAATAATTATGCGACTCTGATGTAATAAAGTACTTCTCGTTAAATGGTGATGATCCATACTGTATATCTGTGTGTACTAGCTACTTGATCCAGGGACTAGTACAGGTAAGGCACAGCAGAGATTCGACTCTATTTTTTGGGTCCCGACAATAAAGGACCCCTTACCTCACTTGTAACACACACACATCACACTATTTTGGAGGAGAATCACCTTGTCACTAGCTGGAGTAGTTCTTAGTTAGTTTGAGAGTTAGAGTTTGAGTCGAGCTGAGGCTCGAGGTTTCGGAGCTGTCTTCAGGAATTCGGGTAATAGCTCTTGTATCCTTTACTTTCCCCTGTGTAAGACTAGATCAAATTAATATAAGTTCTTTACTTTATTCGAGCTGAGCATTTACATTTCGCATTAGTTGAGAGTCTGGAGAATTACAATCGTGTTTAAGGTTATCTGGTTCCGAGTCTAGGTTCCCTCTCATATACTTCTCAGTATCGAACCTAGATCGTCCCCTAAGGACCCGAGGGGAAGTGGTCGGTTCTAGTCGTCTGAGGTTAGATCTGACTTGGAAGGCACCTGATTCAACAATTGTGCGGTAGGTAGTAGGTGGTGACAGCCCTACTATCCGGGTGGTATTAGCTCTTGAGAAGTCCGCCCTGTTAGTCTCGAACCAGTTGAGCCCAATCGGGGGTGATCATAATCATCCGGTGTTCTTAACTGATAGCGGGTGGTAGTGAATCGGCTGAGCTCCGAGGATTTTCTTAAACATTACTACTATCTTTATTAGCTCAGACTTGGTAATCTAATTGGACTTATCTTAGGAACATACCGATCTCGTTGTCCTCCCAAACTAGCAAGACTACCAGCTTATTTTATCTCCTGTGTGTATCACTTTGGTTATCTTGATATGTCCTTATTATATCCCCCGCTGCCTAGCTGGATGGTAACTTAATTAATAGAGATATACTATATAACGATAGCGATATTTTTTACCCTCGTTCTCTGTGGATTAAAAACAATATCTTGTAATACTCCCGGGTGAAAACTACTGCGATATCCGTCCGCTTTCGGATTATTCTGTAGCGCATAAGAATCACCAACAAAGTTTTCAGGCGCCGTTGCCAAGGAACGCAGCGGTTAAAGATATCCTATTAAGGAACCTCTACTAATTAATTTACCAGCCTGGTTTAGCGGGCTTACCCTGCTCTGTCTTTGTTTTTTTTAAAACTAGCAGAACAGTGTATGACCGGATTCGACCTTCCGGAAAACTTCCACCAAATCCAGAGTCACTCGTATGGAGAACTCGACCTCGAGTTGTGCCTCTACAAGTCTGAGTCTATGACCTTCCACTCCAAAAAGAAAACCCTTTCCTCTTTGCCAAGACACTATCATCTTTATCCGAGATGACTGCTGAGAAGACCATCCTTGAGTTCTCGGCCTCATCTAGCACTAACGTCCCCACTGGTCCAACCACCAATGTGGGAGACGGAGGCTTTGAGTTGAAGCCGGCTCTTATCAACATGGTTCAGGCTAGCCCATTTTGTGGCAAGCAAACGGAGGACGCCAACGCCCATCTCCAACACTTTTTGGAGATTTGTAGTACTTTTACTATCAAGGGGGCACCCTTATATGCTGTCCGGCTGCGCCTTTTCCCATTCTCATTGATTGGGCAGGCAAAACAATGGTTCTGTGCCAACAAGGATGCAGTTTCTACTTGGGAAAAGTGCTCCAACGCCTTTCTCACCAAGTATTTTCCATTAGGCAAAACCAATGCCCTTCGGAACAAGATTTCTAGTTTCCAACTAAACACCGATGAATCCATTTCGGAAGCCTGGGAGTGACTTCAAGAGTATATACTAGCTTGCCCCCATCACGGGATGCAAGACTGGTTTATCATACAAAGTTTCTACCATGGGCTGAACCGCACGGCCCGAGAGCACCTTGATGCTGCTTTTGGCAAAGCTTTCTTCTCCCTTAGTGTGAGTGCCGCACGCACTCTCATTGAAAAAATGGTCTCAAGCCAAGGTTGGAGCGACGAACATCTCCAGCCGCACACACGAGGAGTCCACCAAATAGACAACACGGACATGCTCGCGGCCAAGATGGATCTTCTGATGAAGAAGCTAGAATCACCAACACCGTAAACTGTTTAGTCTCTCGAGTCTCGCATGACTTGCGAGGTCTGTGGGAGTCTTGGACATTCAGGTGATAACTACACCGAGACCCAGCCTGAAGATGTCAACTTCATCGGCAATGGGTTCCGTCCACAACAACCAAACTTTACCCCTGGATGGAATTCCAAGCCCAATTTCTCCTTTGACAATCGTCAACAGGGAGGCAATGCTGGCAATTTTAATCAAAATAGATCAACTCTAGATGATTTTATGATGGCCCAAAATAAGATAAATGGAGACATTAGTAGGAAATTTCTTGCCAATGACAAAATTTTGGAAAGCATAGACTCAAAATTAGAGAGATTTTCGAATGCCATACAAAACCAAATGAGCTTTAACAAAATGCTAGAAACTCAAATAGCTCAGTTGGCTGCTGTAATTCCTACATCTACTCCGGGAAAGTTGCCAGGACAATAGGAACCATACCCGAAGGAGAATGTTACTGCTGTCGCGACGAGATTGAGAAAAACCACCCCTGACCCGTCGTGTCCTAACTATGTAGGGAGGAAAGATGATACCACTAATAAGGCTACCGAGGAGAACGAGGAAATTGATAAGGCACCCTATGACGAGCCACCAAAACCGATGGGAGAAAGTTTAGGGACTAAAGTTAGTCCGGCTGAATTCACAGATACACCGGTCCTACCATTCCCGCGCCGTCAACTGCTGATGTGCAGTTTGGCAAGTTTGTCGAGGTAATCAAGCAATTATATGTCAACATTCCATTGCTAGACGCAATGCAGGTGCCTACGTATGAGAGGTACCTAAAGGACATCCTCAACAGCAAACACCTGTTGCCGACGGCGGAGGTCGTTAAATTGACCGAGGAATGTAGTGCGGCAATCTTGAACACTTTCCTCGAGAAGAAGAAGGATCCTGGTTATCCGACCATCTCTTGCTCCATTGGTGCACAACACTTTGATCATGCTCTATGCGATCTTGGAGCAAGCGTTAGCATCATGCCCAAGGTAATCCATGAGAAGTTAAATCATTCTACCTTGTCTCCAACTGCCATGACCTTGTACCTTGCAGATCAATTGGTCCGTCATCTCGTTGGGATCGCCGAGGACATACCGGTAAAAATCCGGAATTTCTTGGTACCGGTGGACTTTGTGGTCCTGGACATGGAGATGGACGCCAAGACGCCTCTCATTCTTGGGAGACCGTTCTTGAGCACGGCAAATACGACAATAGATGTTGGTGCGGGAGAAATCCAACTCAATATCAATGGCAAAGATGAATGCTTCAACTTCAAACCAAGGGTTGAACAATGCTCACAGGTATGTACTTATTACGGTAAAAATCCTAAGCCTGTGCAGAAGCGAGAAGAGGCTATACCAAAACCTCAGGTGGATAGTCTCATTGCTTCAATGAAGAAAACTCTCCAACTATTGACCGAACCAAACCGGAGACAATATTGGAGAAAACCTTCAAAGAGGAAGAAACCACAAGAAAAGGAGCGAAAACAACTTGCGGCCGAATACTCGAATCCGCAAAAGACGGTCGACGCCATTCAAACCACTTCGAAGAAACAAGTATGGCGTAAAAAGGAAGTTCAACCAGCCGTGATTTCAACTCCGATCGCGGAAAATTCTCAAGAAAATTGAGGAATGGAGACAGTCAGATTTGAGGACTGCGAAAAACGTCGAGTCCTCATCATGAGGTAAACCAGAATTTATCCTTTTGTTACATTTAATTTTTGCATTTAATTAATATCCCATTTTTTTAACTTATACCATTGCATCCACTTCGCACAAAAAAAATAAAAAAATATTTTGGGGCCGGCCGGCCCCGCCTGGGCCGGCCGACCCACCAAGCCCGGCCGACCGCCACCAACTGGCCGGCCGCTCATCTCTTCTCCACCACACATATTGCATCTCACCCACCACTCTATTTCATAGCTAGGCTTCTTTTTGCATGTTTTCATGCATTTCTTGCATCATTTGGCTACACGAGCTGCGGCTATAAAATGAAACGCCGGTTGTTGCGATCGATGCATCCCTCAGGCGGTGATTGCATGATCTCACAGCTTGCGCTCTTGCATTTAGTTGCTAATAAACTAATTAGGTCCTTGCTTTATTAACTCTGGCAAAATAATATTTTGTGGAGGCAACCACTAAGTCCCACAAGGACTACTGACTATCTGGATGACTGACCAGCTGGATGACTGACCAGCTGACTTTGGACTGCTAACCTTTGATTCTAGTATATATCCTTCAGGTATTTGCAGTCCTAACCATTTTGCAGAAAATGTTGTGGTATGGCCGACTTGGCAAGAACATCGCCAAGGGTGCCAAAGGAGTGCACAAGCGGTTTAGTTCATCAAGCTCCGACCGAAGCCATATGGCGTCTGAGTTCGTGGAGAGCCAATCTTGGGACAATATGTCGATGGACTCTCGCCACTCCGGGTACCAAACTGCCAGCATTCCGAATCAAATGAAGCCCACGGTGGCTTGTCCGGTCAAGGTCTCCACATACGAGTCCTCACGTTCGAGGAGCAAATCATTCTCCTCAATGACCGGGAAAGGCAGACGTTCAACGCTCTCCGGAACCGCACTTTCCAACATGCCCGGTCATATGACCCGGTTCTGTTGATTAGTCTCGGTCTCCTGGATGACTTTGATGAAGCCTTTCGAGCCGTTGGATGGTCCGACTTCGCTTCAATCACGGAAAAAGGTTCGCGATTACTAAGTCTTGAATTTTTTAGCACGCTTTGCATTCTAGATAATGGCACTAAGTTTAGCTTTAGATTCTTCAATGATAACTTTGAATGCTCCTTGAATGATCTAACTCGCTATCTAGGCTTTTCTCTAAGATGTAAAACGGCTCCTGAAAAATTAAGAGTTTTTAACTGTGATGATTTTTGGCTATCCATTTCTGGTAAGGAATACACTAGCAAACCTCGCATGAATGAAATTCATTATCCTACACTTAGATTCATGCACCGTTGGCTAGCTATGGTTGTTAACTCTAGAAGCGGCTTGCGTACTATCCAAATTGATGAGCTGCAGTATCTTTATGCTATGGTTAATAGAAAACCAGTAAACCCAACTTTGAATATGATCACTCACTGGTTAGAAATGAAAAACTGGGCAGGAGATATAGACTGTACGTCTCTTATCACCCGAATCGCGGAAAACATGGGTCTTTTAGCGAAGCCCAAGTTGCCTTCCTTGATTTACCGTTTCCATTAGTGGGGAAGGATCATTTCATTCAAGGGTATATTTTGGGGAATTGCCCAAATGAATCTATAATTATGCTCTTCCTAGGCAGAGATGTGGAGATTCCACTACCTAATCCAAGGCTGAATCTTTACACTGCCTAGGGTCTAACTATTAACCTTGGCACAAGAGAGCCCGCTCGTCATAGTATTTCAGGTCCCACAAACCGTAGCCGCGCACGCCGCCAACAGGGGGAGCACTATCAGTAGCACCAGCAGGAACAAGACACGTCCGAGCACAGCGACCCATGGATGGGTCCTTCCTACCCTCATCATTATGATTCTAGTGCTGGATGGGACCAACCTGGTCCATCTGCACATGGATATGGAGCACAAGGGTATGAGGGATGGGGAACCCACCATCACAAGGCTGGTAGCTCGAGGCAACACGATGTGGGAGGTTCCCAATAGCCGTATGAACAAGGTCCCACTCTGGGGCAAGATGGGCAGTCTTCGTCTACTTGTTACCCATCCTACATGGAACCTTTTGCAAGGGACCTCCGCTTCGTAGGTGACCGCGTGGATACATTGGTGGATGACATGGGATATGTCCGTGCCACTTTGGAACAATATAAGAAGTACCATGAGGACAAGAGAACGAGCCTCCAAGCCAACACCGACGCCGTGACAGCCTACACCGACGCTCTGTCGGCATGGTTTCGTAACATGGGCTTTGACCCTTCGGGTCAATGAGGTATGGTCTCTTCACCAACTGTTCCGCCAGTTGCTGCTGCCTTGCCGTTGCCGTTGCTTTGTCATTACTGTGCTGCTGCCTTGCCTTGCCTTGTCTTGCTTTACCCGTCAAAATGCGCTGCTAGTCTATCGTAGTTATTACATCACCCTGCCAAAATGAGAAAAATTTGCCTAGTTAGTATAAGTTTGCCTGATCATTATTGCTAGCATAAAAAAAATCATAAAAAGTTGCATAATCTAAAAACACCAAAAATATTTGCTTGACTTCAATAAAGTAGCATAGGTTTTGAGTTTCACCCAAGGAAATGATGCAATGTTGCTCTATCATTATCTTGCAAATATTGGGTTTACAATTTGATACTCCTCTTTAAGTTTAGCATTTATTGGCATAAGTTGTGATCCTACCTTGATCTGTACTTAGTGAGAGCCAATATTTTGATCCAAGTCTAAGTTGTTGCGAATATGTTATAGCTAAGATGAGAGCTTAGTCTACTCATTATCCTAGTAAGGAAATTCTCGGAGAATTTATTCTGAAAATGCAAAAATATTTTAAAAGTTCCTCAATGGCTTTTCCTCCTACCGAAGCCAAATTTATACAAAGGAATTCAAAGCCTATACTTTAGCCACTTATGGCTGCATTGAGTTTTGTCAAAATTTGTGTTCTGAAGAAGTAGTGACCCTTCAAAGCCGGTCATCTCCTTTTGCGTACCCTTTTTGCATTCTAACCTATTCATGTCTGGCTATGCTAATCTCCAAATTGGAATTAAGCATCCATTTCGCCAGATATTCCTTCCCAAGCAAGAATCAAGCCAAATCTTCTTTGCGCATACCTATCTATACTGTCTGAAGTCTCCAAACTACCCAAAGCTTTCCCTCAATAAAGTTTAAAAATTGAGAGGCCAAAAAAAGAGAGAAGAAAGAAAGGAAAAGTTGGGAGAAATATTATAATCTCCCCGAAAAAAAGAGAGAGTTTAAAATTATTGCCTTTCCCAAAAGAGTTTCATAAAGAGGGAATTGCTTAAAGGAGTCAAATTAAAGAGACTGTTCCATAAACACAAGATCCGATGTGATGGACTCATTAGTACCTCACATCCTTGCACTTGTGTTTCTTAATTCCTTTCGCGTGAGTTCATCCTCTCCCTCACCCCTAGACATTATCCTCTAATGACCAGAATGCGAAGTGGCACGATCTTCATTAGGACCAATTTTTGACTTAGCAAAATATGCAGCCTAAGTAGGCCATTATTCCCTACCTTGAGCTCTACATAAGCCTATAGAATTTAGGGACTAAAATGGGCCTAAGGCCTTGATGAGGATTAAATAAAATACCCCTTGAGCAATCTGAGAGTACCATTTGAGGAACTAAGTTTTTAAAATTATGAAAAAAAACTCCGAGACTTAACCTGAATAGAGAAAGGGTTGGCCATTGTTCTATCTATGGTATTCCATCTCTCAACCACTCAAGACAAGGTGAAAATTTAAAAGCTCTACTGGTATGAGATTAAGTTCTAGGTACACTTATACCAGTTTATGTTAACAAATAAAGAGAGTGTTAACTTGTATATTTAATATTTGCTGATTAATGATATTGATGCACTTCGGATCCACCGGGTCCGGCTTTGAGTCCTTTGCTCAAGGACGAGCAAAAGTTCAAATTGGGGGGGTGTGTTGGCGATCGTTAAATTCTGAATCTTTATGCCAACATTCCGGTAATTTGGGGAAATTCAAGGTCTAATGCTCTAAAATTATTTAAACTAATAAATTTCCACAAGTTTTGGTGAGTTTCTGTCCTTAGGTACAAATGGGAAAAAAACCAGAGCCAAACTAGCCAAAAAGCCAGGTCGGCCGACCCACCCTAGGCCGGTCGACCTAGCTCGTTCGGCCGATTGAGCTATGTTTTCTCCAGTGATCCAAGAAGCACAAATAGAGGCCATCCACGTCGGTTTAATCAAAGGGCAGCACTTGCTTCACAAATGGATCCATAGGCCCACTTGGAAGGGGGTCTTACCGGTTCCAACTAACAAAACCGACGCAAGAGGGCAATCTACACCGTCCATAGAGCATCCCATGCGAAGCGGATGACCTGGATCAACCGGAGGTAGACCGGCCGACCCCCCTTGGCCCGGCCAACCCCCCAAGCTGCTTCCTTGGATGCTACTTCAACTAAGGATGCTCCTACATGTGTCCCCTAATGTGTTAAGTGCTCATTGGCTCCGTGACACTATATAAAGGACCCCTCACCTCACTTGTAACACACACATCACACCATTTTGGAGGAGAATCACCTTGTCACTAGCTAGAGTAGTTCTTAGTTAGTTTGGGAGTCAGACTTCGAGTCAAGCTGAGGCTCGAGGTTCTGGAGCTGTCTTCGGGAATTCGGGTAATAGCTCTTGTATCCTTTACTTTTCCCCTGTGTAAGACTAGATCAAATTAATATAAGTTCTTTACTTTATTCGAGCTGAGCATTTACATTCCGCATTAGTTAAGAGTGTGGAGAATTACAGTCGTGTTTAAGGTTATCTGGTTCGAAGTCTAGCTTCCTCTCATATACTTCTTAGTATCGAACCTAGATCGTCCCCTAAGGACCCAAGGGGAAGTGATCGGTTCTAGTAGCAGACGTGGTGTCTGAGGGTAGATCTGACTTGGAAGGCACCTGATTCAAGTTGTGCGGTAGGTAGTAGGTGGTGACGCCCTACTATCTGAGTGGTATTAGCTCTTGCGAAGTCCGCCCTGTTAGTCTGAGACCAGTTGAGCCCAATCGGGGGTGGTCATAATCATCCGGTGTTCTTAACTGATAGCGGGTGGTAGTGAATCGGCCGAGCTCCGAGGATTTTCTTAAATATTACTACTATCTTTATTAACTCAGACTTGGTAATCTAATTGAACTTATCTTAGCAACATACTTGTCTCGTTGTCCTCCAAAACTAGCAAGACTACCGGCTTATTTTATCTCCTGTGTGTGTCACTTTGGTTATCTTGATATATCCTTATTATATCCCCCGCTGCCTAGCTGGCTAGTAACTTAATTAATAGAGATATACTGTATAACAATAGCGATATTCTTTACCCTCGTTCTCTGTGGATTAAAAAGATACCTTGGAATACTCCCGGGTGAAAACTACTGCGATATCTGTCCGCTTTCAGATTATGCTGTAGCGCGTAAGAATCGCCAACACCAGCGTGGAGTGATTAATCCATATATCTCGAGCTACTATTAAAAAGAGCCTATTGGTGGTCACCGGTAATATGTCGTTTGGCTGTGATTACCCATCAAAGCCATTTCTCTCATCTCACCGTTCATCCAACATCTGACGCACCATGCGTCTCACCTCCCACATGCAGCATCGCGGCCACGAGTTCATGACCTAGGCCTGAAGGCCTCGACCCCCTATGACCCTGCCCCCAGTTTTACTCCCCAAATCGAAACCCCTAACTTGTACTTTCGAAATATGTCAGCGTGCTCCATGCTACTCCTGTTCATACTGTCATATTTCGGATAAGTGGCAAAGAGGAATGGCATGAAACGGGTTTAGCATTTTATAATGGCATATTTCATAAGTGCAAGTTGGGGAATGACATATATCTAATTAACCATTCTAAAATCCGGTTTCGATTATCAGTTTCGTATTTTTGAAGCCACTTGTCAATGTAGTCAAAATTCTATTTGAACAGCTATTCAGATAATTTTAGTGTTGCAGAATCATTGATTATGGTTGAGATGATACAAGTTTGCCTTTGAGAGCAAAAGCAGAGGATACCTTTCTATCTAGTCCATGTGATACATGAATATCAAGATCAAGCTGAACTAGAAAACCCAGACCCACATAGCGGTTAAACGGTTTTGCTCTAGCGAGCATGGTTAACCGCATTTAATGGAGCAGTTTATCAAGAGAAAGATGTATGAATAATAAAGAGTTGATGTCGGATAGTCAAGACGCGATTTGATTACATAAGCCAGGTTTGGTTTGCAAAGGTGGGCTAGACATGATTAACTTAGCATGGTAAAGAGTTTTGACTCTTCTAATGTTAAAATTGAGTTAATCCACTAAATGCTTATTTACGCAACTAGCTCTCTCGGTTTTATATTTCTACTTCTACTACACCTAAAATTGAGTTTTGATTCTTATTAACAATTCAAAAGTTAGATAAGTCGCTCCTAAAGAGTTATTTCTTGGTGCCATCTCTTTACGTGGATATGAAAATCCGATTTCAATTTTACCGGAGGTATATAGCTGATATAACTTATTAGATAAATTCAAATCGAAATATGAATCGAGAAAATAATTTGTCCAAAATCGATGAACATAATACAAAATTCTGAAACCAATTTGATTTTTACCGGGTAGGCGATATAACGGAATCTCGGGATTATATGGCTAGACGTGCATATTTCCACTAATCTTGGAATTATACGGCCAACAGTGCATGTTTCCACAGTTGTCTACGCTTGCGATGCCAAACCATACATACCAAGAAACGAGAGTGAATGAACCATATAGAAAAAATAATGATGAATCAACCATGCATATAGATATTATTAAAAATAGCCTTGTGGTGAGTAGCGTTGAATGCTCATTATTTATCTCTGGACCATCCAGCATATTTCAAACCATTGGCCTATATAAATGTTCACTCAAATTTCTGCTAATTTACTCAAATTTCTCCCATGAGTAGGTCGGAGGGGGCAACTCACCGGAGCTCAAGCCACCATCGGGCGGCGAGGAGACGGAGGCCGGAGGGGACGGGCGCGGAGGTCACGGCGGTGGCGGGACCAGGCGGCGGCGCGCAGAGATCACGGCAGCGGGACCTGAGGCGGTGCGACGGGACGAGGGTGCTGCAACAAGGAACTTCGGAGGCGGGGGATTTTGGAAAGTCTAGGACATATGTCCGAAAGACGGGTGGTGTCAACTCCTTGAGGGGAGGACTTCCAGTACCGATTGGTGGCTTCAACCGTTACTGATAGTCCTCCGGGCCCCGCTTGTCAGAACTAGGGTTGGTGTATATTAGACCTCTTGTGTATATACCTTTTCAGAAAATGTATTTTGTATTTTATTTATAGTGTTAAAGTATAGTGCAGAAGATATGGTTCTCAGTATATATATACATATATGTATATATATTAAATATTATTAAAGTATATCATTTATAGTTAGAAAATATGGTTCTTGGGATATATATGACTGTTATAATTCCAGAAAATGTATTTTGTTAATTAAAAATATTTGGTAGCACGAGAAATTCTGAAATTTTATTTTAAAAATACAATATTTGATGCTCTACTAACTAAAAATAAAGTTGATTAATAGTATTAAAGTATATCATTTATAGTGTAGAAAATATGGATCTCGGGATATATATGACCTTTATAATTCCAGAAAATGTGATACACACAGTTTGATTCATATATAAGACCTTTTATCTGTGATACACACAGTTTGATTCATATCAAAGTACATGCATGGGATGATTCATACACAGGTTTACAAAACAACAACTTTCATCTGTGATACACACAGTTGGACTTATTTGCTAACATACTTTATTTTAACTAGTGTTCCTTCCTTATGATCGTGGCATACGTAGGGAGCTTTCCCTTGATCATTCAGTACACTAATGTCCACATCCACCGCGAAAGGAGGCAGCTCATCAAACTGATTGTACTCTTCTTCGTTTGTGACGTCCTCAACTCCAACTCTTCTTCTTTTACCTGCAAGAACCACATGGCGCCTTGGCCGATCGCTATTGGTTGACGTGTTTTGGTTTTTCGGTTTGCTAGACATGTCCATCACATAGAAGACCTGTGCCACATCTTTGGCGAGCACGAACGGTTCGTCCCTATATCCAGTTTGTATGAGGTCCACAGTTGTCATACCGTACTTGTCAATCTTCACAGCATTCAGTTTGACCCATTGGCCCCGAAATAGAGGCACTTTCAAAAGTCCATAGTCGAGCTCCCAAATATCCTCTATGAAACCAAAATAAATGTCCTTCTGTCCGTTGTTGTGTACGGCATCTATACGGACACCGCTGTTTTGGTTCGTGCTCTTGTTATCCTGGACTATCGTGTAAAATGTGTACCCATTAATCTCATACCCTTGGAATGACAGAACTGTACTGGATGGTAGACGTCCACTGTCGCAATGCCGAACAAGCGCATTTGCATCCAATGCCCGAACGACGACATGTGCTGGCCTGCGATCCAATCAGCTGACTTATTTGGGTATGGCCAACGTCGAAACCTCTTGTGCTCATTGACATACGGAGCCACTAGAGTTGATTGTTTCAACACTGTGAAATATGCTTGTTTGAATGATTCATGATCAACTCTCAGAATTGCTTTTTTCCCCAAGAGTCCCTTTTCCCCCTAGCCTACCCTCATGACGTGATATAGGGGCACGAATTGGATTCAGATTTTCAATATAGTCGACACATAACTCAATCACCTCCTCTGTGCCAATAGCCTGTGCAATGCAGCCTTCTAGACGAGATCAGTTACCAACATACTTTTCTAAGACACCCATGTACCTCTCAAAAGGGAACATACTATGCAGGAACATGGGTCCGAGAATATCTATCTCGTTGACAATGTGAACCGTCAGATGGATCAGGATATCAAAGAAGGACGGAGGGAAGATCATCTCCATGCTGACCCAACATTCTACCACTTCTGCCTACAGCTTAACTAGCTTTGCTGGATCGATGACCTTCTGCGATGCCATGTTGAAGAACGAACAGAAATTGATGATTGTCCCTCGTACCCAATCCGGCAGAATACGTCTCACTAGCACTGGAAGTAACTATGTCATCAACACGAGACAATTATGGGACTTTAGGTGTACAATATTCTTCTCACTCGTGTTTACGAGCCTCTTCATGTTTGAGGAATATCCAGGAGGGACCTTTATGCTGTTCAAGCAGTCAATTATACTTTTTTTCTCTTCCTTGCTCAGAGTGTAGCTCGCCGGACGTAGGTAGTGTTGTCCTTTACCTTTCTTTTCTGGATGCAGGTCTTCCCTGAGTTCCAATAGACGCAGATCATTTCGTGCTTGAAGTGTATCTTTTGATTTGCCGTACATATCAAAGAAGCCTAACTGGTTCACAAAGACATTTTTTGTGATGTGCATGAAGTCAAGCGAGTGACGAACCTCTAAGTCCTTCCAATAAGGTAAGTCCTAAAATATTGATTTTTTCTTCCACATGGGTGCTTTGCCATCTTCAGTCGGTACAGGTATGCTGTCAGGACCCTTTCCAAATACTACCTTCAGATCGTTGACCATAGAAAATACAAAAGCCCCATTACGATGCCCAGGCTTCCTACGATTGTCAGCTTTCCCATCAAAATAGTTACCCTTCCTTTGTAACGGGTGCTTCATAGTAAGGAACCTATAGTGGCCCATGTAGACAACCTTTCGAGAACTCTTCAGGTATATGCTATCTTTTGCTTCCAAGCACTGGATACAGACTCTATATCCTTTATTACTTAGGCCCGACAGGTTGCCTAGCGTAGGTCAGTCGTTGATGGTTACGAGCAACATTATACGTAGAATGAAGTGCTGTTTTTTGTACTCATCCATACCCGTACACCATCGTTCCACGACGTTACAAGATCTTCAACCAACGGTGTAAGGTACACATCGATGTCGTTTCCAGCTTGGTTAGGACTTTGGATAAGCAATGGCATCATAATATACTTCCGCTTCATACGCAACCAAGAAGGAAGGTTGTACATACATGGAGTGACAGGCCAAGTGCTATGACTGCTGCTCATATCGTCAAAAGGATTCATCCCATCCGTACTCAACCCAAACCTTATGCTTCTTGCCTCGGCTGTAAACTCTGGGTATGTTCTATCGACTTTCCTCCACTGAGAGCCATCAGCGGGGTGTCTTAGCATTCCGTCATCCTTACGATCTTCTTTGTGCCATCACATCATCTTAGCATGTGCTTCGTTCACAAACAAACGCTTCAATCCAGGGATTATAGGAAAATACCACACTGTCTTTGCGAGGGTTCTCTTCTTTTTACGCTCCCCCTCTACCTCACCTGGGTCATCACGCTTGACCTTATACCGTGACGCTTTACACACCGGACAAGCATCAAAACCCTCCCACTCCTTCCGATAAAGGATACAATCATTAGGGCATGCATGTATCTTTTGTACTTCCAATCCCAAAGGGAGATAACCTTCTTGGCTTCGTAGGTTTTTGCAGGCAGCGTGTCACCTTCTGCAAGCAACTTTTTGATGATTCATAACATCTCGTTAAATCTATTCTCAGTCACTCTGTTGGTTGCCTTCCATTGCATCAGTTCCAATGTGGTACGCAACTTCTTGTGACCCTTTGTGCAGTTTGGGTACAACAATATTCTATGGTCCTCCCACAGTTGCTGGACTTTTCTAAATGTCTTTCATCGCTTTCATCTCTATACTCTCTCTCCCCATCGTGCAACATCTGTTCTACCTCTTCATCAGCAAACCCATCCAAATCTTTTACAAGGGAATTGTATTGGGCAATGACATCGACTGGGTCATTATTGTCTTTGTCTTGTTCTTTTTTGCCTTCCTGAATAATCTCTTCTTCACCGTGCTTAGTCCAACAAGTATAGTTAGGCATGAAACCTCTTTGGAGCAAATGGGTGTGAAGCTGCCATGAGTATGCCAACTCTTTTTCATTCTTGCAGTTTATGCATAGACATAATATGTAGCCTGACAACACTAAAGCTTCAGCCGCTCGAATAAAACCGGTCAAACCATCCAAAAACTCCTTCAAGCGTCGGTCTGGGTTGTACATCCATCGCTTGTCCATCTACATTATATTGACAGAGTCATCACATTAGATCTAATGAATGAAAACCAAAATTTGAGAGTTCATTGCGTCATAATCTAAGTAAATAGTAGACTTACATAACACGATTTACAAATTAATCGAGTTACATCTCCAACTATTTAATCCGTATAATATCAGCAATGGATTCTGACGGGGGCCTAGGGTGACGTTCGGATAGTCACACGCTAAACGCAAAAACAAACAGCCCTCTCCCGAGCAAGGGGTCTATTTCGTGTTAAGGGAGTCCTTGCCCGGGGCTCAGGCACGACCGATTCTGCTCGGACCCGGGTCCGAGCAGCTCCTTCCCCGGCCAAGGAAGGATTCCCCCCCCGCTGCATTAAATGCTCTGACACCGTCTGCGACAGGCTGTGTCGCAGGGGACTGCGGCCACCAACCCACGTCTTGTAACACTGCTCCCATGCCGTTTCCCCGTAAGACGAAGAATGATGACGATGACGCAAGACGAAGACATACTTCGGACCACCGGACAAAGGAGGCACAATCATCATACCGCTAGGTAATAGGATTTCACTGCTAGAAAAACCGATTACATCCATGTATAAATAGACTACGTCGCTGCACATCTAGGGGGTTCGACTACCAGAAAATACACACGTACATCACCGGAGCTCCAGCCCGCACCATTCTGGGCCAAAGCTCATCCCTCTGCCACAGCAAAACCATCTCCTTTGTAACCTCTTCGATCCTCATACGAGACACCATCGACGCGGGTCACATTACCTCCACTCGAGGACCCGAACCACCTAAAATCATGCGTGCCTTCTATCGATAGCCACCCGATCGAAGTTCGTCTTCTCGAAGCCCCGACGCTCATGAAAGAGACCGTTGATCCTCACTCTCAACAAGTAAGCTCGGTACTGGGGCCCCAGATTCTAATCGCCGACACCGGCGCCGTCCGTGGGGAGCGGATCGGCTTCTGCGGCGAAGGTCCTTGAAGAATGGCGAACTCTCGGACAACCAAGATATTCGCCCGACGACCTCGACGACTTGGACGAATATTGGTCCGATCTCGAGGTCGCCGGATTGTCGATCCGGGACACACCATGGCGAGTCCTCTCCCTATGGATGTCTGCCGCCGGTGGGTGAGCTGGTTCGAGTACGCTCCCGAACCTCTCCGAGCCCGAGTTACGGGGCAGAGACACCCGCCATATGTGAAGGTGTCGGTTCGCACGAAGGGTCGATATCCCGACATCCCGTGACGACTCGACCACGAGATAGTCTCCGCGGATACGGTCATGACACCTCATGCCCAAAGATTCCCGCGGAAGCCCACATGGCGAACAATCGGCGACGCGTTCTGCTCCGCACCTCGGGAGGATGAGTCGCGTCGCCGCTTGACGCCATGAACTGGCCGGCAGACTCGACGACCGAGCCTGGCGACCCATCGCGATGACCGGGGCGGCGCGCCAGCTCTCCGCTCCCTCGACCGGGTCGCCGCCTCCGTCCCTTCCTCCGATCCGATCGGTAGGAGCCGTCGGCGCCTCCAGGCCACGCACACGTGGTGCGTGACCTCCGACCTGATTTCGACCAGCCGCCGAGCTAGGTGTAGCCATGGCCGAAAGGTCGGAGCGATTGGCGGCGATCTCCCTCGTCGCCGACTCGGAGTGCTTCCCGGAAAGCCGAACCCCAAGGGTAGTTACTCCGTCCACGACCTCCGTCGGGACCTTGATCGGCGGAGGAATGACCGCACATCTCGCCATCACGGTGGCCGCTCGAGCAATGCTCGGCAAGCGAGCATCGCCACGACAACGGCTCGGCTCGCCACTCCGGCCGAACGGGCCACCCCGAAGTCGCGGTCGAGGGCGCTTGGCGGCGCGCCGACCCGCGCCACCGAAACCTCACGGATACCCCGACGCTTGCGCGACGGCGTCTTCTCGCGCCTCGGTCCCTCCGAGGACGTGAGGGCGTGGCGCTCATGGGTACGACGCTGGCAAACAACGGTGCCCGCTTCCCGCACCCTCGAGCGCGGCATGGCCCCCAAATTCAAACCGGGCCACATAGAGCGATTCGACGACCCGTAACCCGAGCGAATTCCTCTCGGTATATGCTACCATCGTCACGCCGCGGGCGGTGATGAAAGGGTAATGGTGAACTATTTCCGCTATGTTGGAGGGGCTCGCCGACATGGCTCTTTAACCAACGGAAGGCTCCATCCACACCGGGTCCAATCAGGCGAGGCCTCGCGGCGAATTTCATGTGTCTTGTCCCGCCAGGAGGCCGCAGGACCTCAAACGGGTGGTCCAGATGGAGGACGAAGCTCCGGGACTACGTTCGAAGGTTCATCCGGATACGGAACACGATTCGAACATCGAGCACGAAGCGGTCGTCGAAGCCTTCACCGGGCGCTAAGAACGCCCGCTTCACCCAGACTCGAGATATACTCCGCTCCTCGGCGGTGAGCTCTTCCAGCGCCGAGCGTTACATAAACGCCGAGGAGGCCGTGGGCGAAACGGCTTCTTGGGTCCGGATGGCGCCTCCTTGGCGGGCTCGATCTTCGGACAAAAGAAGTCCGACAAGAAGGCCAAGAAGAAGAAAAGAAAGCGCCAAATTGGTGGCGCTATCCCGTAGCTGTCGTCTCCACGCACACCGGCCAAAAAGCCTCGGCCTTCCCGGGCAAAGCGGGTGGTCGGCGGTCGACCGACCCGGACGAAGCGTGGACCTCGGGGACCCTCGAGCCGCTTCGCTCGCTGCACCAAGTGCACGGCACGACCTCCGCAATCGCCGCACTGGATTGCTCGGCTTGAAGACTTCTACAACGGACGGGGCCCATGCCCGTCCTCCCGGACGCCGGGAAGGTGGACCCGACCGAAGTCGAGCCGCTCCGGACCGCACGGCCAGAGAGCGAAGAATACCACGAGCCGAGTCACCACATTGCGGTGATCTTGAGGGTCCGCGCCACGCCTCCGACGGAGTTGAAGGCCACGGCCTTGAGGTTTGCCGCGGATGATCGAGGCGGCTCGGTTCCCGAACAACTTAGATGGTCGGAAGCGACCATCACCTTCTCCCAGAGGATCCCCTCGGGAATGACGAAGCCCGAAACTCCCCTCGTGCTCTGCCCGACCATCAAGAATACAAGGGTCACGCGGGTGCTTATCGATGGGGAAGCGCCTGGGCCGATCTCCGCCGGGTCTTGGACGAGATGCAAATCCCTCGTTCCAAGATCAAAACATCGCTATGCCCTTCCACGGCATCATCCCGCACGCCCATGACCCCGCCGGCGGATCGTCTGCCCGTGACCTTCGGCGGCCGAGCAACTTCCGTTGAGTTGGTCACCTTGAGGTAGTCGACTTGAGTCGGCCTACAACGCCATCCTCGGCAGCCGCCCTCGCCAAGTTCATGGCAGCTCGCACCACGCCAGATCACCGCCTCAAGCTCCCAGGGCGAAGGGGTGATCACCGTCGGGGGCAACCACAAGGCCGCCTCGAGTCGCGACAAAATGGCGCCGACCACGGTCGGCCACTCCACTGCGCGGGCCGAGCAAAACTCTCGCAAGTCCGCTCGGCCCAAGGTTGTCCTCCACCTCGGGAGGGCATTTAAAAACATCTCAATCTCCGGCAAGGACCCGTCGAAGGTGGTCCACGTCGGGCCGCTGGATCCAAAATAGAAGGCGAAGCTCGTCACCTTCCTCCGCAAACGCCGACGTCTTCGCATGGGAGCCGTCCGACATGCCCGGGTCCCAAGGAGGTGATCGAGCACAGTGGCGGTTCACTGCAAAATCCAAAGGCACCAAGCGCCGAGGAGATTCCCGCAATGGAAGGTCGATGTCATCAAGGAGCAGTGGACAAGCCGTTGAAGGCCGGCTTGTTCGAGAAGTCGAGCACTCCGACCGGTTGGCGAATCCAGCCGTGGTCGAAGAAGAACGGAAAGTGGCGGATGTCGTCGATCACACCAATATCAACACCTCATGTCCAAAGGACAACTTCCCCCCCGCATAGATCGGTTAGTCGACGCGACGGCGAAGCACGGTGATGAGTTTTTGGGCGATACTCCGGGTACCATCAGTCACTGTCATGGGAGGATGAAGAGAAAACGCCTTCATCACCCCTTCGCACCTTCGCTACACGACCATGTCTTTCGGTCCGAAAACGCAGGGCCACTTTCCAACGTTTGATGCAGAAGACCTTCCCGACCAGATCGGCCGAACCTAGAAGTCTATGTAGACGACATAGTCGCCAAAGTTCTCTAGCCGAGGCCCATATCCGGGACCTCGAAGAAACCTTTTGTAATTTAAGAAAACATCGGATAAAGCTGAATCCGGAGAAATGTGTCTTCGGTGTGCACACGGGCATGGTGCTCGGATACGTCATCGGGTCGACCGTGTCGGTGCCAACCCGAAAAGATCGAGGCCGTCGAAGGATGCGAGCTCGCGAGTGTAAAGGAAGTTCGATCGCTCATCGGTCGGATGGCAGCCCTTAGCCGCTTCATCTCCCGACTAGGTGGCGCGACTTCCTTTCTTCAAAGCCTTAAAAACACGACGGTTTAAATGCTCGGACCAAGGAGGCCGACGATGCCTTCAAAGAGCTCAAAGAATATCTATCGAGCTGCCTGTCCTAGTCACCCCGAGGGCACAGAGCCTTTGTTGCTCTACTTGGCGGCCTCCCCCAAGCGATGGCGCCGTGCTCGTGAGCCGAGCGAGGAAATCAACGGCCTATTTACTACGTGAGCGAGGTACTTCATGGACCTAGGAGCGTTACCGAGGTCCGAAGCTTCAGACTCCTCCTCATGGCTTCTAAAAACTTCGCCACTATTTCTTGGCTCACCCAATCACGGTCCCGACCAGCTTTCCGCGAGAGAAATCCTCAAAACCCCGACGCCCGGCGACGCTAAATGGGCAATTGAGCTCGGGAATTTGACTCAAGTTCGCCGCCCGAACGGCGATCAAATCTCGATATCTTGGCGGACTTCGTGGTGAGTGGGCGAATCCCCGACCGGACAAAAGGCCGCACACCGAGGAACCCCATTGGACAATGTTCTTGACGGCTCGCGTTCCTTCGAACGCCGGGCCGGAGTTGGCCGATCTCTCCTCACGGAGAACAACTCGATCGTCATACAATTACACTTCACGCGACGAACAACGCGGTAGAATATGAAGGCCTCTTGGCCGCTCCGCATGCTCTGCGCTAGGGGTCGACGACTAACTCGTGAAAGGGATTCGCAGTTGGTCGTAAACCAGTTAACAAGGAGTTTCAAGTGCTCGATGACTCAATGGCGCGTTACTCGCCGAGGTGAGGAAGTTGGAAAGGAACTTCAGAAATTTCAAGTCCTTACGCGTCCCGAAGGGCGAACACCTGGCCGACCAACTTGCCAAGTTGGGCACCTCACAAGAACCCGTCCCAACAGGGTGCTCATTGAGCACTGCTAAAGCCCTCCATTCCCTCGGAGAAGAGGCAACGAGACGCAAAAAGACGTCTCCTTCCTCGAGCAAGGAGCCACTTGATGACGCCATTCATCCAATTCTTGGCACACGGACATTGCTCGAGGACGGCCGAGAAAGCCCGGCTTATCAGAGAGCTCCACTATACAGTTAGTGGAAGGTGCCTGTCTGATCAAGAGGCGCGCCGAGTCCTCTCCAAGTCGTCCCTCAGAAGAAGGGAGATTCTGCTAAAGGACTTGCACGAGGGTGCCTGTGGGGCTCACTCCTCCTACAGAACACTCGCCGGCAAAGCCTTCAGATGGGCTACTATTGGCCCACGGCGTTGGTCGACGCCGGAAGATCGCCACCACCGCCGAAGCCAATTCCATGCCCGGCAGTACACCAACCAGCCTACACCCTTCAAACTATTCCCTCACCGCCATTCTCTACAGGGGCTAGACATACTAGGACCATTCCCCAAAGGCGAAGGATGCGCATACCTCTTAAATCGCCATTGACACGTTCACCAAATGGATAGAGGCCGAACCGGTCTCGGCATTACGGCCTAGGCGGCCAAAAATTTTTCCGCAATAACATGGTCACACGGTTTGGCATTCCCACCCGACCGACACGGATAATGGAACTCGCCACCAAAGGAGTCGTTCCAAGAATATTGCGAGGACGCTTAGCACGAGAATTTGCTTCGCCTCTGTGGCTCACATGCGAGCAACGGGTCCGAGCGAGCCAACGGCAGATCCTCCAAGGAATCAAGAGGCGGGTCTTGATCGGCTTTCTAAGCTCGACAGGCCGGGTCGACGAGCTCCCTTCCGTTTTGTGGGCTGTCCGCACCACTCCCAAAGAGAGCGACGGGCGAAACACCCTTTTCGCCAGATACGGCACCGAGGCCATGCTTCCGACCGAGATAACCTTAAGGTCACCTCGCGTGGACCTCACGGAGGTCGCCGATGACCACCAGGCAGGTTACTCGATCTCGACCGTCCGAGGAAAAGCGCGAGCAAGCCCTCGTCCGATCGGCACTTACCTACAAGCTCTGCAGCACGCCGCCGGTGCGTCCGGCCAAGGACTCGCAAAACGGCGACTTGGTTCTGCGACGGGTCCAGACCTATCACGCCAACAAGCTAACCCCAAGGTGGAGGGTCCTTTCACGGTCGTCTCGTCTTCACGCCCGGGGGCTGTCCGCCTCGCCTTCCCCGACGGACGAATCCTCAGCAACTCGTGGAATATCGCCCAGCTACGCAGGTTCCACGCCTAATCCCTTATGCGGGACCTTCGAATGACTCGTAAGAAATTCCCAACCCTGTTAAACAAAATGGAATGGTAGCCCGTCCCTTCTATCCAAAGCTTTCGTCCTTTTCCTTTGTCCCGCCCCGGCGCGGGTTCTTGTTCCCTAAACTGATTTCTCAATCGGCCGACGGATTAGAAAATGCACCCCCCACCCTGAAATCCATTGCTTGGATAAGCCGATAGCACATCGCCCCGGCAAGTTCTTGGTGGTGCCTCGCAGACTTCAATCCTGAAAACCCGGCTGAAATCAAATTAGTAACTCGAACTCGCGGCCGCTTCGTGTGCCCGGTCTCTTGCCCGCAACCAGGGGCAAAGACTCGGCCACACGAGGGGGCTGGACATCACCTTTTTTCACATCCTCTCAGATGCCGGCGCTTCGTGTGCCCGGTCTCTTGCCCGCAACCAGGGGCAAAGACTCGGCCACACGAGGGGGCTGGACATCACCTTTTTTCGCACCATCTTCGGATGCCCGGCCGCTTCGTGTGCCCGGTCTCTTGCCCGCAACCAGGGGCAAAGACTCGGCCACACGAGGGGGCTGGACATCACCTTTTTTCGCACCATCTTCGGATGCGGTCGCCGTGTGCGGTCTCTTGCCCGCAACTGTGGGCAAAGACTCGCCACACGAGGGGCCGACATCACCTTTTTTCGCACCATCTTCGGATGCGGCCGCCGTGTGCGGTCTCTTGCCCGCAACCAGGGGCAAAGACTCGGCCACACGAGGGGGCTGTGACATCACCTTTTTTCGCGCATCCTCGGCTACCCGGCCGCTTCGTGTGCCCTGTCTCTTGCTCGCAACCAGGGGCAAAGACTCGGCCGCACGACGGGGGCTGGACACCGCCTTTTTCGCGTACCCGGTTACTTCGTGAGCTCGGTCTCTTTTCGTAAAAATCACGACCAAAGGCCCGACCACACGAGGGGGCTGGGTAGGCATATAGCAGCAAATAGTAGCATAAACATTTTGTAAACATGAACAAGAGAAAAAGAACATCTTGTATTTAAATTCAAATGTATTACAAACACGTGTAACACCACGCACACTATTCCCTAGATCTACCCTTCAAAGATTGAAGCTCCGCCTCCACGTCCTCAAGGCGACTTCGAAGCTGGAGAACCTCGATCTGGGCTTCACGCCTCGGCCGGATCTCCTCATGGCTTCCCACCTTCTCGCCTCTCACTTCGGCTGCAAGGCTGTCGCTCCTCCTCAAGCTCTTTGCGGACCCGCCGAGCTCTTCCCAGGACCGGAGCTCCTCTCAGACCCGAGCATACTCCAAAGCGTGCTCAAGTTCGATTCCGACCCAGGCGAGCTCCGCTTAGGCCTCCCTAGTTCGGGCGCACCGCCTTCACCTTGGCTCGCACCGAGCTTCTATGCTCGCAGCCTAGTCATCCACCTCGTGAGACAACTACAAACAAAGAAGCCATCAAGAAGATTACGAACGAAAAGTAGTTCACAAGAAGAAATTACCTCATGGCGGTGGCGCTCGGCGGACCTCACCGGGCGAGGGCCGACACGGATGTTCCCGAGCTTGACGAGCCAAGACTTCGAGCTCGGAGTTCGAACCACTCCGACCTCTTCGCCTCGACAGACCGCCCGAGCATCGCCCACGCCGGGATCGAAGTCCCCACCACTTCTAGCCCCATACTGTGGCATGGACAACCAAAGCCATGTCGCCCTCGACGCCGCTCGCCGGAGACCCCCATGGTCGGGCCGAGACGCCCACCACCTCAAGCTCGGAAGATGCGCGACAACGTTCTGCGCCGCGACGAGCGGGAGAGGGCTGCTCGCCGGTACGACCTTCTCCCCCAAGGGCCCGACCACGTCGTCACTCGGCGCCAGTTCCCTTCGACGCCTAAGCACCAATGGGGCAGAGTCCTCCGAGTCCCGTTCGGACTCCTCCCCGCCGTCTCGCTCGGCCGGGCCCTCCTCCGCGATCGGCTCCGTCACGATCGTCGCCGCCAGATCTGCAATGATTCGGGATGCTGCGATTTGAAACGCTTCCGTAATCAGAACCCTAGCCCTTGCCTCTGTCAAGGGCACAGGGGGTCTTCCCCCCACGGCCCCCCTGACTGATTGAAAAGAGAAAAAATCAAGACCGCGGTAACACGCGGTCGATCAAAAGCAAAGGCCAGGATCAGATACCTTCTTCCTCGTCGTCCCGAAGACCTCGCCCGCCGTCGGCATCCCCCATCTGGGGTTCCTCGCGCACCCCCCGAGGGCTCTCCGTTCCCTCCGGTGGAGGGGCAGCCTCCCTTACCCCGCTCGGTCCAGCCCCGGTCCGGGCAAGGCTCGCCGCCTCGAGCCACTCCGGACGATGCTCCTTCGTCCAACGGAGGAAGCCCCTGAGCTCCTCTTCGAGCACCGCCCCAGGGGCAGCATCCCTCGGGCCCGTAAGCCAAGAGGACAACGCCGCCCCGGCCCGGTCTGAATCTGCCCGGGCTCCTCCTCCGGCGTCCCTCTCCCGCTGAGCCCATCGCTCGGCTCGGCGAAGATCGGCCCCGGTCTGCAGCAGCCAGGCGGTATGATCGGGGTAATCCCTAGAGTATCAGGCAAACCAAAGGACAGCCTCAGACTCCGTGCAGTCCACAGACTCAAGATGAGGCCGCGGCGGGTTGTGCCTTGGCGGCACACGCACCCCGGGTCTGCGGAACCCGCGTCCACCGGAGCCACCCGCCGGGAGCCCCCGCGCTGCGACCGCTTCGTCGCGGCTCCCGGTCATCGACAGACACCCGCGGGGCCCCCTTTCTCTTCTTCTTCGAAGCAACCTTCTTCGTCGGGGGCCGCCTCTCCTCCGTCTCGACCAGTGGTTCGGCCGCCAGCACGGCCTCTAGGGCAGCCCGGTCCTGCAAGGCAAAGGTCGATCAGAACCAGGGACATCCCCACCCGGGTTTTTTGTTTTTTCAGAAAAGAAGCACACCTGCTCCGAGCGGTCAAGGACGTTCTTCGGCCCTCGCCGGCCCAGGTCCGGGTTCTCCTCCTTACCCAAAGCAAAAAGCTCCGCCACCCGCTCATCGACCCATCGGTCATCCGGAGCTTCAAAAAAAAAAGGGGGGAGAAAAGCGAGATCAGGAAAAGAACCCGACAAGGCGTCAACCCGGGCAAGAAAACCTACCGGTATCCGCCTCGCGAGTAACATCGCCCAGCCGGAGATCTCGAAGAAGGGATGCTCCCGACGCCGCAAAGGGGAAACTCGGTTCCTGAGGAAGTCCCGGGCAATGGCCTGCCCGGTCAGACCGCTGTCGCTCAACACTTGGATAGTGTCGAGGATCCTCTCCTCCTCTGGCTCCACGCGCGATCGGGGAAGGTCCTTCTTCTCCGGCGGCGCGTTCCGGAAGTGGAGTCCGCAATCCGCCCCCTTCTTCGCATAGAACCATCGCTCCGCCCAGCCGGCGACGGAGTCTTTCAACGCGAAGGCAGGGTACGCATACGGCTGCGAGTTCCGCAACCGGAAATACGCACACCCCACCGCCGACGACCCTCCGGTACGATGGAGCATATAGAAGTGGAGGAACAGGCTTACCGTCGGCGGTACGCCCACGAAACCCTCGCAAAGGTGGGAAAAAAGATTTAGGATAAGAATAGAGTTTGGGTGGAGGTTCGTGACTTCCGTGCCGCAGATGGGCAAGGATCGCGCCATGAACTCGAACTCGGGCGCTGGCCCGTTAATGGCGAGAGTTCACAACTCACGAACTTCGCCTTCGCGGGCGCCGGAGGACCTCGCTCGTCGAACGCGCCAGACCGTGGGTCCAGTGGCCTGAGCCACGAGGTCTTCGAGCGTCGGGCGTAGTCCGCGAAGGAACGAACTTCGCCATCGGAACAGAGAAGGAAGAAAGCGGCGGCGGAGGAAGAAGACAGAGGAAGGAGACAGAGGACAAAGGGAAAGGACGCGTACCAGGCAAAGAGGGGGAGGCGGTTTATATCCTTCCCACTAAGGGAACCGCCCCGGGAATCTCGGGAACTGACGCACGTACGCCGGTCACGCCGTCTTGAAAACCGTCGACCCACTCACAAGTAACCGTTGGAAGACCAACGTTTGGGCTTATCTTTCGGGCGACCCCTTGTTCGGCCAACCCAAAGATTTGCTCGGGTTGCCTTTGCTCGGGTAGCCTTGAGCTCAGCCAACCCGAAGTCTGGCCGACAGCCCTCGCCGCTAATCGGGCACGCGTCAACGTCTGGAACCGAAAAGGCTCAAGATCGATTTAAAAAGATCGGCGAGGACCGGCGGTCCACCGCCAGCTTCGGGGCTAGATGACGGGGCCTAGGGTGACATTCGGATAGTCACACGCTAAACGCAAAACAAATGACCCTCTCCCCGAGCAAGGGGTCTATTTCGTGTTAAGGAGTCCTTGCGGGGCTCGAGCACGACCGATTCTGCTCGGACCGGTCCGAGCAGCTCCTTCCCGCCAAGGAAGGATTCCCCGCTACATTAAATGCTCGACACCGTCTCATGACAGTCGTCGCAGGGATCGCGCCACCAACCCACGCCTTGTAACATCGCTCCCATGCCGCTTCCCGAAGACGAAGAATGATGACGATGACGCAAGACGAAGACATGCTTCGACCACCGGACAAAGGAGGCACAATCATCATCTTGCTAGGTAATAGGATTTCACCGCTAGAAAAACCGATTACATCCATGTATAAATAGACTACGCCATTTGCACATCTAGGGGTTCGACTACCGTAAAATACACACGTACATCACCGAGCTCCACCGCACCATTCGGGCCAAAGCTCATCCCTCCGCCACAAAAAACCATCTCCTTTGTAACCTCTTTGATCCTCATACGAGACACCATCGACGAGGGTCATACCTCCACTCGAGGGGCCGAACCACCTTAAAATCATGTGCCTTCTCTCGATAGCCACCCGATCGAAGTTCGTCTTCTCGAAGCCCCGACGCCATGAAAGAGGCCGGTTGATCCTCACTCTCAACAAGTAAGCTCGGTACCTGGGGGCCCCGTACTCCCAATCGCCGACAGATTTTTATTTTAATTACTCTTATTTTATTATTGTAGCCAATATAGATTATTTTTTAATCTAAACTATTATCGGGCCCACAATAGTTAAATTGATGGTGTAGACATCTATGATAACTAGCTAAGTACCCAAGCGTTCTTGCTGTGCAATCAAGGCACAAACAATGAAATGATCATATTCTGCATTTTCATATTAAAAGGACATTTTAAAAAATCAATGAAAGTATAGTGTATTGTATACTATATATAAATAATTAAAGCACAGAGTGAAAACGCCTTAATGATTCAAAATTTTTCCAATTTGAAAAATTTTCATATGACTTCAATTTTTTGTTGGGTCTAACTATGGATCCATCTTTGGGGATTTTTTTCATTTTTTAAATGGCCTAACAAAAACAAAATAGAAGAGGGAAAAAAGAGTGAAGACATCTTTAATTTTTTCTCATCTTATTTTTTTAAAAAATATTTTTATGGAACTTCTTCGTTCAATAACAGTTTTGTTTTTCAATTTTTTAAATGTTCAAATGGCCTACGAAAAAGAAAATAGAAAAGGAACAAATAGAGCGAAAGAGTTTTTAAACATCCAGCTATTCGTAGTTCATTTTTTTGAATTTTCACATATAAATAAATCTTGAATTTTCACCCATAGATAAATTTTGAATCACCCATAAATAAATTTTGCATTTTCAAAACTAACAATTAATTTTTTTAAAAAAATGATTATTCAAATGTTCAAACATTTGTTTTAATTCTCAAAAAATTGAAAGCTCCAGTAAATAAATTTTGATTTCCAAAACTAAAGATTAAAATTTGAATGGTAGAATACTAAAGTTTTAATGTTCAATTTTTCAAATTTGAAGATATAAAAAACCCTAAATTTAAAATTTCATATACAAAAGTTAGCCTTCACAACAACATTTTCAAATTAATTGAGTTACATCTCCACATTCATAATCCATCATCAATCAATAAAAATTTAAGGATCCTAACAATATAATACAAGGAAAATTAAACATCTCTATCCTCCTCCAAGCATCCTATGTGGCAAAATGAACCTAGGAACCAAAATCTAGAATTTGAAAATTTCTAAACATGTATTCAAAATGTTTCTTTGATCCTATGAACCAAAACCTCAAATTTGAGCTTTCCATTCGAGCCACATCATAATTTGAACAAAAATCAAGCTTTTCAAATGATCAAGCTATATCTAATTTCTCATGATTCATAAAAAATCATGCATGCAAAATTTGAAAATTTTCACCAACTTTTCAACCAAAGAAGCACCTACAAGCCTACAAAATGAAGTGAGAAGCCATGATGTACTAACCTCGAAAATTTTCTTTCAAATTCAGCAAATTTTCAAAATTTGGAAAGCTCCTCCTCACCAAGAGCTTCCTCTTGATCACCAAGAGAGGAAAATGGCATCCGACTGTTACTGTGTTGCTCGGGGCAGGGAGCATTATATACAAAACTTTCAGTACCGGTTCATAATGATCGCTGGTACTGGAGGGTGCCCCTCAAGTGCCGGTTCGTAACATAGGCCGGTACAACAACCCCCCGAGACAGCTGTCCCACGGCAGCGGTTTGGTCCGCTACCAATCGGTACTAGATATAGAACACCGATGACGTTCGTGTTACCAACCGCACCGGCGACACTGGGCCTTCTACTGCTGAACTGCATCGTGTCCCCACCAAGACGGGTTCGGGCCAACCGCATCGATGGGCCGGTATTTTTAGCCCATTCTGTAGTAGTGGTTGTAATGTACCCTTATTTAATTCTGTGTTTGCTATGTGTGTAATCAGGATGTCTGTCTAGTGGTGCTGGATTTGAGCTAGTGGTATTGGATTTTGTTAATTTATTGTCTCTGAATGGATTGACGGCTTGATGCTTGACCATTTTTAGCGCGTTCCGAAGGACTCTACGGTAAGGTAGCCAAAAAATGAGTGCTTTAGGCTGGCTTGCTTACATTGCCATGCTCTTGTTTCACGCGCATAAAAGAATAGTAAACCAACCTACACTACTCCGGATTGGCTCATCACTACCGGTTCCAAACCGGCATCTGTACCTGTTTTGGAACCGGTAGAGGGCAACCGGGAGTTATTATCCAGGGTATTACTACCGGTGAGTATTACTCCCGGTTCATGCAACCAGTAGTGATAGTATTAGAAATGTTTAAAAATATGTTGGGAATATATTGGAAGAAGCTGGACTCAAACCCGGGACTCGAACCCGAGACCGCGTGACTCCAGCCTCACCCTTCTAGCCAACCCACCCACCGTCGCATACTGATATAGATAGAATAGGTATTCCTTTTAAATTTTCCAGAAAAGAGGTACCACTACCGGTTCATGGCTTGAACCGATAGTAAAGGATAGGTATCACTACCGGTTTGTGGCTCAAACCGGTAGTGGTAGTGCCTGAGGCACTACTATCGGTTCATGGCTCAAACTCATGGCTCATGTAACTATCACTACTGATTCGTGGTTCAAACCGGTAGTGATACAACTATCACTACAGGTTCGCGGATAACCAGTAGTGATGTGCCGGTAGTGATACCCACATCTCTAGTAGTGCTAAAGGCGGGATAGGGTTTTTCAGGAGCCACCATAAGAAAAAAGAAGAGAAAGCGATATAGACGCCGCCATAAATGCGCCCACTGTTCTCTCCGCCGATGGCCTCTAGGGGTTGGTGGGGGAGACGGCATGAGATCTGCGGTGGGTGGAGTTAGTAATTGTAGTAGTTTAAGATATGGAATAAGAGTCTTAATTTCTCTCATCGACGGGAAGCTGGATTAGGCCATGGCGTTGGCTTTCTGCAGCGGTTGCTCCTCAGCGCGCTGTGACAGCGGTGTTTTCGATGGTGTGGTCACGTGAGATTGGATCCTTGGTGCTGGACTTAGCAGTGGCATGGCTGCAGCGACGCAGATCAGATCTAGTCACTGGAGGATCACTATCACCTAAAACACGAGACAGATCCCTACAAGGAGGGTAAGCGGAGCCTCTATTTATGCTTTCTGATAATTTTATGAGTTAGATACATTAAGAATCCACGAATCATAGATTTCATCTTGCGGTTCGTTAGCAAGCTAGTGGAGAAGCATACGTCAAGTAGTCACATTTTCCTGTCTTTTGAGAAGTTTACCTCTGATATTTGTGTTAAAATTCGTCATAACACTTTTTTAATTAGGAGAGGACAAGGTGTTGCATTCGCTACACAAAACTTTTTTAGTGCTAGCAGATTGTAAGATCATATTTTTGGTATTGTTTGTTATAAAAGTTGATGGTTCTTACGGTTAAGACTCATTGATTTATGTTTTAGCTTCCCTTGTAACTTTTATTATAGAATAACGAAGGATATTTAGTTTGTTCAAAAAACAGTAAACAAGGACTAGATGCCTAATTTGCAGTGTCCCCTCTCTCTCACTAACAGTTTTTTCCACCTGTAAGGTTGGTTAAAATGTGGGCTTAACTTAATTGCTAGATTAATGTGGTAATCTTCACTCACGAGTGGCTTCAAGCACATGCTGGTCAGTCCTAAAAAAATTGAAGTACAAGCCTGTCCCAATGCCAAAAATGGAAAGTGGGAACAAACGTTTATGTGACAGGGTCGGGTTGCACAGGGGAGGTAGCTGCCGAGCAATTATCACCACCTCGGTAAGCATTTGGCACTGCTGCGCAGCAACATATGCTCGTGAAATGGACTGGCGCCCTTTGCCAGTGAATTTGAAGTGGACGGAATGTACCCTTGAATCAAATTTCACGAGTGGGCACAAATGTGAAATGGGATATTTTGCAGCCGATCAATTATTGCTAGTGTTTCCAATGTGGGCAAACACTCGAACCAGCCCTTCCTCTACCAACTCACATCTCCTCTCCCTAGTGCTCCTTGCAACCCTAGTGCCACGGCCCCCTCTCCCTCTCCGACGGCCTTGCCAGGCAAGAGGGAGGGGTCCTTAGCCCTCACTCTCCCTCCCTAGCACTCTCTTCCTCTGCCCCCGGCTAGATCTCTCCTTCTCCATGCCGGTGGAGAGAAGGTGGGTCCCAGCCTTCGAGGTACCCAAAGGTGGAGGTGGCTTGCGGGTTATGTAGGATGGGGATGGTTTTAGTAGGTTTATGTTTTAGTGCTAGTTAGGGTTTCTTTGCTATTGGCTTCTTCAATCCAATGGAGGCTTTAGGTCCTCAGTAGCGGTTCTCTCTGGCAAAACTTGCTGGGGGTGTTAGAGAAGAATCGCTCTTACCTCTTGCAGGAACTTTGTCCCTTGATGCAACTAGAGAAAGTTTTTTCGAGTAAATTGCACCGTACATCCTTAAAGTTGTTCCATATTTTCACTTAGGTCTAAAACTTTTAAAACCTGATATTTTGGGAACATGATATGGTCTAACTAATTAGCATAATATGTGGTCACAAATGGCCACACGTCATTCTAAATCAATAAAAAATTGAATTCCAATTCAAAATTTGTAAAAAATTTTAAAATCCTAAATTTTTAAAAACTAAAAAAAACCATAATGTTCTTTAAAAAAATTAAAAACCTTAAAAATTGTAAATTCGTAAACCATCAAAAACAGATTTTGTAGATTTTTGAAAATCTTAAAAGCCATAAAAAATCTTAGAAAATCCTAAAAGTTGTAAAAGTACTACAAATAGATTTTTAAAGATTTTTTCGTAATTTTCAAAGTTTTGTTTGGAATTTGTAAACTTTTGTGGCTTTTAGTTTTTTATTTTTACAAAATTTACAAATCTTTTATTTTTTATGAAATTTAAAAAAATTACAAGTTTTTTTATGGATTTTAGGAATTTTTTATAATTTAGGTTTTATAGAGTTTTTATTTTAAGATTTGTTTTTTATTTTTAGAATTTTTGTCCGGACGCAATTTTACTAAACTCAACCTTCCTATGTTAACGGTATGTATTCTAAGGATTAAAGCACGTACCCATAATAAAACCGAAATAAAGTCCCAATACCAACACCATGTTAACTAGAAAGTAAATTAGACTACGGCGAAGCCATCTATTACAATAGTTTATAGTTTCTAAATAATGAACTAAGAACAAACTAAAGTAGATCCATCATTAAGCAAACTGACTGTGGAAGCTTTACAAGTCCGGATCACCCTCCAAGAAACATTAACATTGCCTTACGTATCCTCGTACTTCTGACCTGCACGTGGAATAAAAGCTCCCAATAAAAGTCAGGGTTAGTATGCTTCATACTTGCAAGTCTTTTCCTAGGAAGGGCTAGGTTATGGATCATCCTAGGAAAGGTCATGTTTCGTTTGCATAAAAGCGTTTAACTTAGAAGTATAAAAGTATTTAAAAAATATAAATAAATAATTAAGAAATTCTCATGATAAAATAAAAGTAATTCGTGTCTCAATGTCAAGGTCTCAATGCTCATATTCTAAACTCATAATCTCATAACTCAAATTCTCAAACTCAAACTTATCATCTAGCAACGGCACATGGCCAAATCGACCTTACCCATGTCATATTTAAAGATGTAGCTACGTTGTGAAAAACCACCAAGTCGCTCTTAATCGGGAGAACAACCATTTGAATGAGTTTACACTCTACAAAGGTTTTACGCTTTACCCACAAGATATGATATATCTCCCATGCTCAGCTTATGCTAGAAGAAGCATCATGCCAAAGTCTCTCGAAAGACTAACCCCGAGCTTGCCATGGTCGTGACCTAATTGGAACACTCCGCTCATGGGCAGAACACCTATGATACAGATCCCTTGGGACGCCAACTACAGTGCATGGACAGATGACAATCCTGACATTATTCAACTTTTAGATTTGGCCATGTCCCACATCGGGCTTGCAGTCGCACGGTAATTCTTAGTTAAATCAAGTAGCCACACCCCTTATCGAGAAGCCTTCAAACAATCGACCTCAACCTCGAGGGTTTTTACACTTTTCAATACTTGCACCACGGAGATCAAGAAAAAGCGGAGAGGCGAAAAGAAGGTGTCAATTCAGGCGACACGGACCAGACGGCCTCCCTCACCGTTGTCAGCCTCTAGGTCAGCGCTGGTGGTGGAGGGTAGATAGTCCGTGCCGACCTCTATCCAGGAGTAGCCTTGGGATGTTAGGTTTCCCGTCGGTGGTACGGGACGGTGGCGTTTTAGTCTTTCTTGGTGACAAACTCAGGCGTTGGTGGCACTACTGGTCAGGAAAAGCATTAACGATGGTGGATCCGATTATTTGTCGCTGGATCTAGCGAGGTATTTTGGTTTTGGCTAAGACACCGGTTAGTAGGAGAATAAAGGGCCTTGGCGGTAGTCTTGGGGGTCATCCGTGACGGCGACTATTTCAGGGTGACGACTGGAGAATGTGTTCAAAAGTTATGGATTGGGGAATTTCTGCGCTAGCGTGCTTTTTGTGCAATGGTGCTCTACGACAAAGTTTTCTTGATTTCTTCTTTGCTCAACAACTCGCGACAAATCTTGATGCCGTCATGGCTTTTGTTGATGTTGATCTTTCTAATCCGTTATTGGTCAAGTTTAGCATATGAGAAGGAGGCGGGGGAGGTAAGTTTTGGCCACTTTGTCTTGGACGGCGGCTGGACAACGAGCTCTTCTAGAAGCTTCTTTTGTCTTGCATTTAGACCCTCTATGGATGCATGTAATATTTTGCTGTTGGCTAGGGGTCTTGATGTAAAAGCAATGATCTTATTTTAATGAAATTTTATCCTGTTCTCAAAACATATTCTTAGTTTAACTCATCACAATCGTCGGTCCATAGGAGCGACGACCAACACAAACCTGATTCTCATGCAAGAATGCACTTGCCTTATAAACCAGCCGCTCCCGATCCCAATTATTAGTTGGTTAATTTTAATTTATAGCATAAACAGTTTCCATCATCACCCACATGATCTATCTTCCAATTTCATGATACCAAGAGTGCAATCCACTCTGCGGTTCCCCAACTAAGCATTGCTAAGCAATTAACAATAAAAATAGTAGGGAATACATAATAATAATAACCTAATGGTGAATTTCTGGTAGCGGTTGCATATTATGAAAAGATAACATGCAAATAGGATGTCTAGTTTAAATTATCGCATGACTATTAAACATAGCATATTTTGATAAAATCTAGGAAATTGCGAGTACATCGAAAAGACTTGCCCTTGGTCTTCGACTGATTGATCTCCTGGAACATAGGCATACAACTCCTTAGCAACTGCATAATCCATCGCATGCAAGTGGGTGCGAATATTCAGGATTTACAGGAACTGGAATCACCGGATTTGGAGTTAGGATAAATTTTGGGCAAAAAAAGAGAAGGAATCAAGAAAATCTAGAAATTAGGAAAACTACTGTTCACAGTGGGTCAAATACTGTAGCCATTGGGACTAATCCACCGCACTGGATATATAGGGGAGAGAGAGAGAGAGAGAGAGAGGGGGGAGAGATGAGACAGTGGCATAGTGAGGGAGGGGCGGGCGGGCGGCTAGGGTGGTGGGGTTAGGCCCGGCGGGCTGCGGCTAAGGTAGCGCAGAATGTAGTGGCTCTGGACGACGGTGCACGTGATAGCGAGTACAACATGCGGCACTTGAGCGGCATTGTCGGGGCATCAGAGGCACGAGGCAGCACGGCAAGCAGTGGTGTTTGCCCAGGCCAGGATCAGGTGGCATGCGGCGGTAAAGTAGCGCAGCGACAGCGGTGTTTATCACGTGGGTGCCTAGGGTGGCGTCCGATGAAGAGGGGAAGAGAAAGAGGGAGGATAGGGGGTGGCAGTCGGGGACGGCGCGGCCATGGCCTGCGGTGGTGAAGGGCATAGAGGCCCAGCCAAACAGCAGCACATCGAGGTCTATCGCTCAGCGGTAGGTGGGAATAGGGCAAGACGACACTGCTCTGATAGGATTGCCGCTGTAGAGGAGAAGAGGGAGAAGAATGAGGAGGCGGATTGGAGTATGGCGTCATCGACGGCGTGGTTGCTTTAGAAGGTTGTAGGGCTTTGGCCTGGTGTGGCGACAGTCGGTGGAAGTTGCATGACAAAGGGTTACCTTGGCAACAATGAGGCGGTGACTGCGGCAACAGTGTCCTCGACTGATGAGATGGATTCAACTTGGCAACAATGAGCAGATGGCTTTTGCGATGAGTTTTTGATGCTAAATAGAGATGTTTCAGGGACGTTGACACCCAATTTTGGTAGTAAGCCAATGCCCTAAAAATTTTTAAAAATCGGCTTGAGTTTGGAGAAATATGGGTTGGACCAGGCATGAAAGGGAAGGTTGAAGTCGGTTTGTATAAGTATGGCCGAATAGGCTAAAAAAGGAATAGCAAGAGTTTGGATCGGCTTAGCATGATTATATTAGGTAATATTAGATGTAATGAGAAGATATAGAGTCGAATTTGTATAAATTACGAGAATAAAAGTCCTAATCAATTGAGTCCAAACCCTATACAAATACTTAGCCCATGGGACGTATAAGAGGATATACGAATCAATCAAACAAATTTACTTCTACTTGTCATTTACCTTTCATCTGCTTTTGTCACATTTAGAGTAGTCTCATCGTATTTTTTTGATCGACTTGTTGCGCATCGTCTTCTCGATTGGCTTTAAAGCACACATTAAGAGTTACTTGCAAGTAAGTACTGTCTCAATTCAGTTCGATCTATGGGATTGCATCGGCTTTTGATTGAAAAAACCAAAAAACCATTCTTCCTTTCCTTTCTCTGTTTCCCTCTTCCCTTTCTCCTCTTTTCTTCTAGCCATGCCAGTTTATGGCTAGAAGCGGCACCGATATATTTTAAAATATTTTTATCTAGCCTAGGTAGTAGCACACTGGTACTAGCCAGGCTGCTACTGTTTACTACGTACTACTGTACAACCCTAGCTTACTAGCTATCTACATGAAGGCGTTGTCATTGTCATCAACATCAACGCCACCGCTCGCCAGCTCGAAGTCGGAGTAGGTGCTGACGTCGTTGTCATGCCCCGTCTCATCCTCACCGTCCTTGGGGTCCGGCCTGTTTTCAGGGGAGGTGTCCCTATTGTCGGACCCTCGGGCACATTCAACAAACACCTCCTCCTCTGACTCCTTCTCGGAGGAGCCGGTAGGGTTGAGCTCTTTGTCGTCGTCCTCTGACACCAGAAGGATCCAAAGATGGATTCGATGGTGATGTGGCCCACTACCGCTTGGGCGTCAGCTCCTCCTCACAGGGCACTAGATCATTGGTTGCTGATGGTGACCATGGTGAGGCCAGACGTAGTGGCAAGACGAGTAGAGAGGGTTGCGGTGGCAAGGCGGGTGGAAAGGGGTGTGAAGACAAGGCGGGTGGAGAAGGCAGCGGCGACGTGGGAGAGGAAGGGGATTGTTGGGCCATGGCAGAGTGGAAAGAGGCGGTGGAGATCTAGGGGTGAGTGGCAGATGAATAGGGGGCCGATCAGAATGAGGCGGATATCAATTAGATTATATAGATATGTACAGGGATAAAAATGCCCACATAACACCTTAGAAGACGAAATGTTACGTGTGCTGGTTGTAAGTCCCAATTGGCACTTATGAATACAAAGCGACGAGCCATTTTAGTTGACACACGAAAAAATCTTTATATGCGTCGGTTCTAATTTCATTCTAGCAGCACATATATATGGATTATATATTCTGGTCATTATATGAACTGACACAGATATATCTCAGCCCATTTGTAGTCAGAATCGGCATATATAAAGTAATCGGTGCCAGTTGGTAATTAGCACCAGCACGTCAAAGTTTTATCGCTTGTCCTTTGAAGAACTGGTACCAGTAACATTATTTGTGATGTATCTAACCGATATAGATGTACAGGTGAAATTTGTGCCCACTTGTGAAATTCGATTCAAGGGTACATTCCGTCAAAAGCAATAATTTGATTCACGGTAGGGTCCTAGTCTTCACGGTATCAGTGGTGGCGATGGCTTGCAGGTTGTGCAGAATGGGGGTGGTTGTAGTAGGTTTATTTTAGTCGATATTGCCACACATCGCCGTTTCAACTAAGGGTTAGGTTTCACCCTCTTTCTACCGATCAACACATACGTTGGCGGTAGACTGTTTACCCCGTTCTATTGGCTTATAGCTTGATATTCGTCGATAGTCTATTTACCCTTCATTGGATCAATTAGGCAATCTAATCGGCCAGTTAGTAGTCTGGTTACCCTTCGTTCTACTACATTGTTGATTTAGTCAGCTTTGTAGTAGATCGTTTATCCTTTTGAATCTATTGTTTTAGATCTAATCTAAACTGATAGTTCATTATCTTTTACCCTTGTTTGGCTTTGTTTCCAAGTGTTGTAGGTCTCTCATGTCACATATTTAATCGGCTAATTAAAGCTGATTACGTCTTTTGTTGCCGATTGTAGATGAAATTGGCTGGCACGCTATGAACCCCACTTTTAGTGCTGACAGGAACCCTAATCCATAAGCCCATGTGCGTTCATGCCGACAATCAACTTTCGGTACGAACACACCTTTTGGCAAGCCCAATGGGACTCGATGGCGTTCGATGAGCAAGACCGGATGAAGATTATTGAAGACCACATCCGTAGGGTGACCGACGCTGATATTACTAAAGATCAGCGTTAGGACATAGCTGCTCGGATGGAAGAAGTGAGGCATGCTTATCTCAAAACTTTTAAGAAAGCCGACACGGGAAAACGGTGCAAAAAGGAGAACTCTCCAAGTTGGTTGACCCTACCAAAGCTCGGTATGAAGTAACCCCTCATAGGTGGTTGACCCTGCCAAACCTTTGCAAATGCATGGTTCCTTGTGAAGAATAAGCATACATTTGACCACTTTAAGAAAACATCAATGAGCGCTATAATGTACTTAAATGCTCCTGACAAGGTCTTGATATGGCCACAAACATCTCCTAGATTCAATCTAGAAAAGGAGGATTCTTAACGTTCACATTAACAGGAGAGCACCTAGTTAACACGAAAATCTTCATGATTCAAAAAATTTTCAAGAGTAAAACTATGGCCATTTAGGATGGCAATTCTAAAATGCCATAAAGGAAGAGATGAGGGCTTCTAAATATATTCTTTAGGGAAGGTACTCCTCAGGTTCACGGATTCTAGTGAAGTATAGCCTAGATTCAACTGGAGAAAAGTTTTCTAATACATAGTTCTCATATTCAGCATTTTTTACAATGCGTAAGTATTATTTTCTATTCTATTCTCTTCATATAGTTTCTACAGGAAACGAATTTGCATGGATGTCTTAAAATTTAAGAGTCCGGGTGGATTCATGGTACAATAATGCTTCTCTAAGTGCTGATGTAGTACGATAGGTAGTACAATTATGGCTTTTCCGAAACCTGTTATGCATGAATCATTGCCTACGATTTTTTCTGCCAGCATTCTTCATGACCTACTAGGGTATTTGGTCTCTTTTCAAATGCTATTTGTTGTTCTCTTACCAACAATTCACACCTCCATAGGGTGCTACACTAATTCTATATATAATTATAATCAAAACAATAGCAATATTCAACCATATGGTCATCATCCAAGGGCAACTGCTATCTCCACTCCCCACAAAAGCCTAGCTAGCCAACCTCCATCTTCCTCATCCCTCCAACTAGCACAACCCCCTAGGCTCTCTTTCTTTATCTCCATCTCCCTCCGAAGAACGACAACACGACCACCCCTCCTCTCAAGTTCATCTCAGTGGCTCATTTTTTCAGGATGGCGACCTTATCTACTTCCTCTTTCTCCCATGGTGAGCCAACTTGAGGACAACAGTTCCCCTCCTCTTCGATGGTAACACAACTTGAGGATGCTCTCTCCTCTCCTTCTCATCTCTCCTGTCGCGCCCAGCGGCCTGATCTTCTGATAGGTTTTACTTTGGCAGAACGAGGACGTTCATGAGACAAGGCTTCCAATCCAGCGAGATTGAATTCTTGCAGTCTCTACACCTATGCACCTGTCGTTATCAACCATGCTCATGCTCAATTGACCTCACCACGAAGGCTAATTCCTGCACGCAGTAAAAGAAACGAGCAAGAACGAGATGCAAAGCAAACGATCTAAAATATCAGATCCAAAGTTGAGGTTATCTTTTACTAGGCCAGGCCTACTCGACATTACCCCTCATAGGTGGTTGACCCCGCCAAAGCTTCGCAAATGCATGGTTCCTCGTGATGAATAAGCATACATTTGACCACTTTGAGGAAGCATCACTGAGCACTATAATGTACTTAAATGCCCCTCAAAAGGGCTGCATATGGCCACAAACATCTCCTACATTCATTCCAGGAAAGGAGGATTCTCAACTTTCACATTAACAGAAGAGCGCCTAGTTATCAGTTTTCCGGTGGCATAATGAGTGTGCACCAAAATCTTCATGATTCAGAAAATTTGCAAGAGTAAAACTATGGTCATTTGAGTTGATTATTTTACTCCTCATCATTCTAGCATTAGGATGGCAGTTCTAAAATGCCATAAAGGGAAAAAATCAGAGCTTCTAAATATATTCTTTACGGAAGCATACACTTCAGGTGCACGGATTTTAGTGTAGTATAGCCTAGATTCAAATGGAGGAAAGTTTTCTATTCTATTCTCTTCATTTAGTTTCTATGTGAAACCAATTTTCATGGATATCTTTAAATTTAAGAGAGTCCAGGTGGATTTTTGGTATAACAATGCTTCTCTAAGTGCCGATGTAGTATGATAGGTAGTATAATTGTGGTTTTTCCTAAACCTGTTATGCATGAATTATTGCCTGCAATTTTTCTATTATTACCAGAATTCTTCATGATCTATTGGGGTATTTGGTCTCTTATAAAGTGCTATTTGTTGTTCTACTACCAATAATTCACATCTCCATAAGGTGCTACACTAATTCTATACATAATTGTAATCAGACAATGGCAAGATTCAACCATATGATCATCATCAAAGGGCAATGGTGATCTCCACTCCCCACAAAAGCCTAGCTAGCCTACCTCCGTCTTCCCTGTCCCGCCAACCACCACAACCCCCAGGCTCTCCTTCTTTATCTCCATCTCCCTCCAAGAATAACAGCACCCCCGCCCCTCCTGTCATGTTCTCCCCAATGGTTCATTTTTTGAGGACGGCGACCTTATCTGCTTCCTCTTTTACCTATGGTGACCCAACTTAAGGATGATAGCTCCCCTCCTCTTCGATAGTAACACAACTTGAGGACGCTCTTTCCTCTCCTTCTCATCTCTCTCACGGCCAATGAATCCCCTCCTAGAGTCGGCCCAATGATTCACGAATAGTCAATGACTCTTGGCCAAGGTAGGTCAGGGCATTGTCAAGGCCAGGCTACCGGATCTAGTCTCAAATCCTAGGTTGGGTCAAGTCAGGTCAGGGCACTGAGTGGACTAGGTCGAGTCAGGTGAAAGCGTGACCTAGCCTCGGCCTAACCTATATCAATCTTTACCCAAGTACTATTTGAATCTAATTCAAACATATATGTTAATTCAGTTTATTGAATTACTTGCTTCAATTACAATTACAGGATAGTAATACAACCGTTCATAAAAAAGCTAAGCCTTCTTTGGTACGGTTTATTTCAGCCTTTTTTTTACTTTCACTTTAAAATATGGCTCCTCTGAACTAAAAAACTCTGGCTTATTGAACTTGTTTTGAGAAATTTCAATGTCGTTTCTTAAAACTAATGAAGCACAACTAAACTAAACATTTTTGTCCCTTAAAACTGTTTCTTCAGATTCTCGAAGCCAAAGATTCTAGCCATAGCCATCTTGGTAAACCGTGATGATGAGCGAAACCGCTGAACCTCTTGCCAATCTTTCTTAGTGCACATAAGGTTTTGTAGGTAGCACACTAATGTGTGACTGCTCGGTTTCTTCCTGACATCGGTTACTTATACCATTGCTCGTTTGTGCATGATTTTTGTTTCCCGCTATACGCTATTCGTGTAATTTATTGAATTCTTGCATAATTCTGTTCTTAATATATATGAATATAAATAAGATTTGTCTGCTGATGTTAGCTATCACAGTTATTTAGCGATATATGTTTCTTGTTAATATATGAATTAAAATATTATCCATGTCTCAAATAAGAACAACGCAGCTGAAGCACGAATACAACTACAATCAGGCCACATAGCCAGCAACTTGGCACAAACAACCATGTCAACCATGAAAGCACCTCTTGGTATGGTGGTGGATTCTGGTAGTAAGACTCCACCCACCTTGTTCAAATCATTTTATGAGGTTCACGAATGACATTCATACGCTTAGGTGTCTGCTAAAGAGACACCCTCGCTTGTTCTCCGCCGACGATCCCTCACCAACCACCCCGTCGCCCTTGCAACTATTGCAAGCTAGGCGTCCATGGAAACCACCGACAGCCCAAACAGCGAGCACTCCCTTCACCATCTTTCCAAACTTTTGTCATTTGAGCCATCAACCATTGCTGCCTACTGCTCCTGCAACGATCTGATTCAGATGCTGCTGCCTCTGAAAGGAAAAAAAAAAAGTAACATGAATGTTGGAACAGCCAATCATTCAGGCGTCCTGTGATGGAAATCTTGGCCGTTGATGTCTGCTACTGGTCTACTGCTCCCTATCAATTAGTACTATAAACAATGTGAACATGGAGGTGCTGGCTTGTAGGAGGGAGATTTCAGAATTTGACCATTCGAAGTTCTTCGACATGAAGGTGAACGCCAGGAAGAGAAAGAACACTGTTGCAGCTCTTCAGGTGGATACCGGAATAGCAACAACAGATGAGGAAAAGCATGAAGCCTTTCAGAACCACTTCAAAGCTTTGATAGGTTCGAAATTGAGGAGAAATATGGGCATAAATTGGACAGGCATTGGACTCCAGCAACATGAGTTGGCACATCTGGATAGCCCTTTTGAAGAAGAAGAGGTCCGGATTGCCATTTAGACCGGACCACGCAATAAGGCGTCAGGGCCTGACGGATTCTCAGGGACCTTCTACAGAACCTGCTAGGACATCATTAAGGAGATCTTTTAAATGCTTTTAAGCAACTGTTTGAGGGCAATGGCCGACTCCTGCACCTCCTCAATTCGGCTCACATAGTCCTTATCCCAAAGAAGCAGGAGGCTAGAACCACACTTGACTTTCACCCAATAAGTTTGACTCATAGCTTTGGGAAGCTATTTAGCAAGGTGTTGGCCAACAGACTAGCACCACTCCTCGGTAGCCTGGTTTCGGTCGCCCAAAGCGCTTTCATTCGTCGCAGGTGTATTCAAGACAACTTCTTGTTTGTCAGTAATGCTGTCAAAGAGTTGCACAAGAGGAGGAAAGCGGCCCTCTTTGTCAAATTGGACCTTGCTAAGGCTTTTGATTCAGTGAGCTGGGAGTACCTTCTGGACCTGCTATAGAACCTTGGCTTTGGGACTAGATGGAGAGATTGGATTGCCGCCTTGTTTTCCTCTGCAACATCCAGGTTCATGGTCAATGGGAGTCTGGGTAGAACTCTCAAGCACAGAAGAGGTCTTAGGCAAGGCGACCCTTTATCGCCTATGTTGTTCATCCTTGCCATGGAACCGCTGCATCCGCTCATGGCCAAAGCAAGGAATTTGGGGGCTCTGCAAACGGTTAGCGACAGGCTTGAAAGTTGCCAGATATCTTTTATGCCGATGACATTGCGCTCTTCCTCAAGCCAGTAGCAAATGACCTGCGTGTTATGCACCTAATCTTCAATGTGTTCGGGGAGGCTTCAGGTTTAAAGGTTAACCTGCAAAAAAGTGAAGTTTTCCCCATTGCGTGCCAGCCTCTCCTTCTCCAAAACTTACAGGATGTGGTGCAAATGCAAACTAAAACCTTTCCCTGCACGTACCTTGGGCTACCTCTCAGACCGACCAACCTCACAAAGGCTGATTTTCAGAAACTGATCCAGAAGATCAGTGCACGCCTGGCTGGTTGGAAAGGATGGTTGTTGTCCAAGGCGGCTAGATTGGTGCTGATAAACTCGGTCTTAACTTCCTAGGCGGTCTATCTCCTTACTTTGACCAAAATGAGTAAATGGGCAATCAAAACTGTTGACCGGTTGCGGAGGTGTTTCCTTTGGCAAAGTAATGACGTCCAGCCAGTTAAGGGAGGTCTAGTAAACTGGAGGAAGGTGTGTAGAGATAAGAAGCTCGGAGGCCTTGGGATAAAGGATCTAACCGCGTTTGGGAGAGCTCTAAGACTAAGATGGCTCTGGATGCAGTGGGAGCAACCGAAGAAGCCGTGGGTCGGCTCGAACCTTCCTTGTGACCTCACTGATTGCAGCCTCTTCGCAGTTAGCACCACAATTGCAATTGGAAACGGCCAAAGAGTTCGATTCTGGCAAGACAAATGGATGCATGGCAGATTTGCTCCCCTTGACGTGGCTCCCTTGCTTTTTGCCAAAACTACTAGGCGAAATGTCTCGGTGTTTCAGGGCCTTTCTCGAAACTCCTGGCTGCAAGCTGTTGTGCACATCGAGTCAGCAGAGGAGTTGACACAGATGATCGATCTCTACATTCTGACGCAGAGAGTGACGCTACATCATGAGGCCTTGGATAGAATCGTGTGGAGATGGACTAACGACGGGATTTACTCAGCACGATCAGCCTACAGCGGCCAGTTCATCGGGGCAACGAAGGATTGGAACTTTTAGTGCACCTGGCGAGCGGCTACTAAACCAAGATGCAAATTTTTCATTTGACTGGTCTTGCAGGACCGCATCCTCACTGTGGAAAACCTCCACAGAAGGGGCTGGAATAATTGTCTCTTCTGTCCCCTTTGTGGCTCCTGCTTGGAAACCACGAACCACTTGTTTGTGAAGTGTGCCTTCTCCAGAAGAGTTTGGGCAACCTTTCTGCCGCATCCGGATGGGATCCAGGCACCGTGTCCTCATGAGACGCTGAGCGAGTGGTGGCTGCAAGCTAGAAAGCGCATCCTAAAGAGAGAGCGGAGTGCGTTTGATGGCCTCGTTATCTACACTTGCTGGAATGTCTGGAAAGAAGGGAATAGGCGGATCTTTCGGTCGGATTATGGCCCTGTCAGCTCCGTTGTGGACCTCATCAGGACGGATGTGTCGACCAGGGCCTTAGTTTTTGGCCCAGATGACCACGGTTGATCGTTCTGGCAGCCTAGCCCGATTCCCAGCTGCGAGTATGTGTCTGCTTCTGCTGTGGTCTGCGTTTTGTGCAGTTTCAGGTTGCTGCTTGCGGCAGGAGGCCGACTTTTCCCTCCTGGAGACTGCACCGCCACTCCCTGGGTGCTTCGTTCCTTGCTCTGCACCGCCACTCCCTGGGTGTTTCGTTCCTTGCTGGCCGGCTGCGGGTTTGCTGCTGCCTTCTCCTGGCCGAGACTGCCTTGTCGGCCGGGCTCACGTTGCCTACCCAACTGCCTGGTGCCGCTGTTGTTCCTGTGCGTGTTGATCTTGGGCAGCGCTGTAGCTGCTAATCTGGTGGTCTCTCTGCGTCTCGGGCGTCGTCGTCTTCACCGAGTGTCTCTTTCCTCGGCCCTGCCATCCTGCTACCTTCCTGGTTCTTGATGCCGCGGCTGCATCGGCTTCTCTGTAAAGGACTGTTTCAGTATTCATTGTTGCTGTTTCTTCCTTAGTTAGTTTTTTCTATTTTTCCAGTGTGGTTGCTCGCTCCCGTGTCTGGGCGAGGCTTAGTTTTCCTGCTTAGTTTTTCTCTTATTTTGTAACTCGTACTCTACCTATCTCAATAAATCGGCAGAGCTCCTGCTTATAGGTTAAAAAAAAAAGATTTGCCACTTTGAACCACTATCATAGTCACATAAAGAGCGTTGAATCCTGAAATATCCTCTTCCAGGAGCAGGCAAGTTACCCACCTCCTGTCATCACTCTCGCTTTAGCAAATCAGCATGCGAGTTTGCAGCTTTTGTTGGCCCATAACGGTAAAGGAGGAGGCCCATCATGCATGGAAAAACAGGTGACACACTACAGGATTCTGGCCTATTTATGTCGGCTGACATTATTTATGTCGGCTTTAAATAGGTATGGCCCCACGTGACGTATTTACGCCGGCTAGGCCGACGTAACAATACGCCATTTGGCCTGTTTACATCGGGCTTAGAGTATGCCTTCGAAGAGGTTAGAGAGTCATACAACTGGACCCATGTGTTTGGTATCTAGAGCTTACCCTATGCAAGGTCCCTGATCCTACCACACAATGTTGATGTTATGCACCCAAGAACGCAATGTTGTAGAAAGCATTGTCAGCATGTGTTTTGGTTTATAAGACAAGACCAAAGATAATATGAAATCCCGAAGAGACATGGCTAATATATGCGGTCGACAAACTCTTGAGACGAGGGATGATGAAGCAGGATGGCAGGAGAAGTCACATGCCCCTTACTATCTTAAGAGCTCTAAAAAGAAGGGGGTCCTTCTGTGGTTAAAAAACATCAAGTTTTCCGATGGATACGCCACGAACCTAAGGCGTGCAGTGAGTATCGTGATAGGTAAGCTAAATAGCCTAAAGAGTCATGATTATCATATAATCATGAAAAGATTATTTCATGTAATGTTCCGTGAATACTTCCCCAATGATGTGTGGATAATATTGATAGAGCTTAGTTTCTTATATAGATAGTTATGTTCGAAGGAAATAAAAAAATCAACGATGCAAAAGTTGAAAGTTTTATCTATGGTAATATGCAAAATGGAGAAGTTATTCCCACCGGGTTTCACTACGCCAAAATGCCTCATATGTGACGGTTTATCTACGCCGGTTCATTATGAACCGGCGCAGATAAGGTTACTTGTGCCGGTTCATAACGGTCGGGGTGAGACAGACTTGTCTGTGTCGGTTCTAGTCACGAACCAGCATAGATACCAACTAATCTCTGTCGGTTCGTAGCTACAGCCAACACAGATGTATGTGCCGGTTCGTAGCTAAAACCGGCACAGATGCTTAGGTATCCGTTCTATCTTAGAACCGACGTAGATATCAGATATATCTGTGTCGGTTCAAGGATAGAACCGACACAGATACATCTGTGTCGGGTCTAGCCACGAAATGACACAGATTACTTAGTATCTGTGTCATTCTTACTAACAACCGATGCAAATAACCTAGTATATGTGCCAGTTATTGGATAGAATAGGCACATATTATTTCGAGCCAATATATAGTTGCCCGAATAATGACCGAACAATGCTGCTGCCTCTCCCCATTTGCTTCTCTCCCATTTGCTCCTGTCTAGTGTTTTGTGATTTTTAGTTTGGATTTATTGATCAATGTGGGAGCTCCTGGTGATATAAAAGGTGAGTAATAATTTGTTTAGATCTTGCATGGTCTTGTTTAGTGATTTTTTGTATTTTGGTTCTAAATATCTGCCTCTAGATTTAATTTTTTACACTTACTTGCAATATAGATTTTAGCTCTAGTTTCTAGATTTTTAGATCTTACATAATATTTAGCTCTAGTTATAATTTACATTTAGTTGTGTAGATTTTTGGATCCTGCACATAATATTTAATAGTTTTAAAGTAGCTACAAATTTAGTTAATGTTGGGATTATTATTGATAATAAAAAATTTAAAACTAAAAAGTGCATGTATTAAATTAGATTTCAATCCTTCATGATTTTTAGATCTACATTCTAATTAAATTAGTTATTTAGATAGCTCTATGTATTATTTTAGATCTTTCTGATTTAATATGTGTGGTATGGCTCTAGGTGTCGAAATATTTATGGTGAACTAAAAATCCAACATGTATTAAAGATTTAATATTTTAGATCTTTAAGATTTTTAGTGCTACTAAGTATTATGGTTGTAAATATCTAGCTCTAGATTTTAAATTTTTACATTTATTTGCAATGTAGATTTTAGCTCTAGTTTCTGGATTTTTAGATCTTACATAATATTTAACTCTAGTTGTAATTTACATTTAGTTGTGTAGATTTTTGGATCTTGCACATAATATTTAATAGTTTTAATAGTTATAATTAGCTACAAATTTAGTTAATGTTGGGATTATTATTGATATTAAAAATTTAAAACTATGTAGTGCATGTACTAAATTACATTTCAATCCTTCATGATTTTTAGATCTACATTCTAATTAAATTAGTTAGTTAGCTAGCTCTATGTATTATTTTAGATCTTTAAGATTTAATATGTGTAGTATGGCTCTACATGTCATATTATTTATGGTGAACTAAAAATCCTACATGTATTAAAGATTTAATATTTTAGATCTTTAAGTTTTTTAGTGCTACTATGTATTATGGTCGTAGATATTAATACATGTAGGATTTTTAGTGAACTAAAAATCCTCCTGTCCAAGGCATAACCTCATATTCCCCCAACCCAATTTGGGCAGATTGGCGTCGGAGCTCTCTCGTGACGGTGTCCCAATCCCAGCTACCGCCTCGACCCCGTCGTCGACCAATTTGGAACTGTCTTCGGTCCAACCAAACCCTCGGTAAGCACCCTCATACCTCCCTGATGCTCATGAACCTCCCTATAGGTTCGCCGTAGAGACTTCCGTCATCACCACCGACTCCCGTAACTCGCCGCCGCTACCATCCATGGCGCCTTCGCGACAGGCCACCCCCAGCCTCACTGTCAGTGCCCACAGGTGCGTGAATGCTCACTGATCACAACGCGACCTAGATGACCCATAGCCGTAGCCTATAGCACCACCGTGCCACGAATTTCCTTTGTCGACAGAGACATGGCCACACCAGAGAAGACGACGAGGGAACCGTCCGATCCACGCCAAGATTTGCACCTGCCCTGCATGCTTCGCGGATGAGTCACTGACATGCAAAACCCGCGTGTCAGTATGTTTGACTACTAGCTATGTGTGTTAGTGGCTTATGTGCCACTGACAGGTGGACCCACGGTTCCACTGTCAGTGTTAGTGGAAGCGAAGAGTAGGTGATGCGCTTCAGCTAGAAGAAAGCGTAGTTGAAGAATATACTTTCTACGCAGTCTGTCAGGCTGAGTCTTAGTGGGCTTGCCTATTACTGTTCAGCCGGTTTTTCCCCGCTTTATTCATTTAAGAAATTCTAGTAAATGAAAATAAATTATTAAAATTATCTAAACTATCCCAAAAATTCTAGAAAAATGATGGTAAATACTAGGTGACTTGCTAGATTTAATCAAAATATCTAGATGAACTGTGAACTAGATTCATGCCTCTGTTTAAGTGAAATAGTTCTATTATAAGGATTTTCCTTTAGGGAATAAACACACAAAATGATTAATGATAAAGGAAATAATAAATGGTTTAACAAAAATCTAAGAAAATTTTAGAAATTACTAGGAAGCAGGTTGAATCTAAGAAAATTATAATCTAGCCCAGCAACCCCTTTTTATCTCCATGTAATTAAGAAAACCCTTCCATTAGCAATTTAAACTTGGTTTTTCATTTTAATAAATTAGTCATTAATTTCCTAAAATGATGGAAAAATTTCAGTAAGCATAAATATGATTTAGAGATTTAGGAAATTTACTGCATAATTTTAGGGCCAATATTGCTCTGTAAATAATTAAAATAAGCTATTTTACCATTTTCCTTATATAACAATAAAGCAGGGACTGGATATGATTTATTTTAAATGTCAAACGACTTCAATTAAATCTCAAATTTTTACAGAGATCTAGTTAACCCTTAAGGAAATTACTAAACCTATTGGAACCTATTTTAGCATGGTATTTATCCATAATTGCCTAATTAGGATAATTAAAACCCTCTTATGGGAATTTCCTTTTCTATTAAAATAAATTGGAGTTAGTCAAAACACCAATACAGTAACTCACTAGAAAATTCTAAGAAACACTACAGACAAAAGTATTTTGATCTTATATACTACATTATTTCAATTAAGGTATTTATTGCATCATCATCAAACTTTTATTATCGCACACACCACTGTTATCCTTTCATAGAAATTCAAGTATGCGTAGAGTCAATGAACTTCCTTGATACCTAGGAAGGATTTACTTCTAATTACCAATTGTTAGACTAAATATGTTGCATCTTCCTGCATCATATCTTTCATTGCATTTGGTGTTGTATTCATTGTTCTTCAATTACATTTCGTTAATAGACTCCAAGGAGTCCCAGGATCAGTTGGAGGATCATACCGAGGACCCCCTTCACCCCAAGGAACAAGGTGAGTTAACATTTAGTTAGATCATGTTGAATACCCAATTCCTAAAAAAGAAAAGGACAATGGAGACAATAGCTATTAGCATAGGGAAACGATTATTTAGGGGTAATATAGCATCGGTAGAAAAGAGACAAGATTTTGCAGAATAATTGACTAATAAACTTAATTTCTTAGAGACGACCATTCTAGCTACGGCTTGTCCTACAGTCAGCACGGCTCTCATACCACTTATGTCAGGACCCCAAATCTAAGATCTGAAATCCGTCATGCATCACTTGTCCAAGATCAATTCCAGTGAGCACAAGTGATTTCATCAGTGAATATCATCATAGCACATCGAAAGAAAAATATCAGATATAACCTCCACTTATTACAAATAAGATCCAAATGCCACATAGGGCTAAATAACAAGTTCATCAGAGTAATTTATTCAGCTAATAAGCAAAATTAAATAAGATAGATGTCCCATCAAGAGCCACATGTTTCTGACTGGGAAGCACGTCCAACCAGGAACCAAACGTGCCAGTCAGTTTGACCTGTGAATTGACAAGGGGAAATCATCAGCGACTTGGCCCTAATCGGCTTTTTCTAGTAGCCAGATCAGGTTTACACACATCGGTCTCAAGACAATCGATGGTGGAAATTCTATCGGCTTAATTTCCGATAGAGCAATCGTAATAAACTAAATCAATGAATCTATCTTTTTGGTATTTTTATATTGGAAAACCAGTTTCAAATCCTTAAATAGACCTATCAGTTTTAATCACGAAATTGGCCTAAATAGATGGGTCAAGCCCAGAAAGTATTCAGATCTATAACGCGATGTAGACTAATAAATCGATCTAAGTAGTAGGAACTAGCAAAACAACGTCAATCGGAAAATATGTTAATCATACTATCCCCTAAAACGAACATATGGGAGATCGATAGGATCGAGACAGTCTCATATATTAGATTCGAGAAAAGCATGCAAACATAATCAACAACCGATATTGCTAGATAAATATGACGCAAGTACATATAAGATCGATTAAATCGAGACAGTCATATGCATCGAAGAAAGAGAATACACGAGAACAAAGTGTTTCATCGGTTAACACCATGAGGATACATGCATGATGCAGATCGAATAACTCGAGACAGTGCAAACATGCGTCCATGCTAAGGATCGGTAAACCGAGACAGCCTAACATGCTTTGTATACATTAGGTTGTAACAATGCAGCCATGCATACGAGAACAGGTAAGAGAATCGATTACATCGAGATAGCCCTACCTGCGGGTTGAAATCCTCTCGACGAGGTCGATCGGGTTCAAAGGTGTAGTGTTTGTGTATTGTGTAATGTCTATCCCTGTCTATCAGGTCGCTATTTATACTAACGCCTAAACCGCAAGATCGACTCCGACTCGACGTTATCTAATCTGTCTATAGAACGACTCGATAAACTTCCTTAATACTCGAATACAATCCCGATTTGCTTTGATATCTTTCCATAATATCCGGAATACGAAATCCTGTGCCGATTTCGATTCCGCGCGAACTTGATCCTGTGCCGATTTCACCCTTGGTCAACGAGGCCCACAACGTTGATGAGGCCCAGCGTCTTAATAATGACGGCCCATATTTATCCGATCCACCTGCCAAATTTGGGTGTCAACATATGCCCCTAAGTTTGGCGATGTGAGACTCAGATCGGCAAACTTCTTCGAATCGCTCTTCCAAAGATGATGCTTCACCTCCGAAACCTTGAAATCAAGAACATAAATGACGATCCACTTCTCAAGTGCATGTCTCACGACCGCACCACCACCTAACCAAGGGTCGTGCATTAATTCACACTATTCCTCGATAAATGAACTCGAGTCCCCTAAGATACTCGGCCTATAAAAGAATCCGATGGCGTTCTATTCTCCATCCCTTTCCTTCGCCATCTTCTCCTTCGAGAACTTTTTCTCCAATGGTCTCCAACAACCACGAAGCTTCTTCCAGCCATGGCCCCTACGTACCTCCTCCTGAGGTTTTAGCAGTAGCGGTGGCAATGGAGGCAGAGGAAAGGCTCTGGTACAAGGAGCAACTGCGATTGGATAGTGCAGCAGCGGCGTCCATCGAACGCGCGTGGGCGGCCGAAGTGTCGCAGGCGAAGAAGGAGCAAGCCGCCATCGACAAGGCCATTGCGTCGGCGATCCACGAGATGGACGCTCTGGCCTATCTCGAAGAGGGAGCCGACGAAGCGCTGGTAGAAGCTCTGGAGGATGGTCTGCCAGACCACGATCTGGCGGAGATGGAGTTCGAAGCGCAACACGCCGACGATCCCATCTTTCGAGCCATCGATATTTCCGACGACGAAGTCGATGCCCCAAGAACCCCAAGCGCTCCGGGATCCAGGCGCAGCCGCCAAGATTAGGATAGAGTAGAATAGAGCCGAAGAAACCGGCTTTTCCTTATAAATCTTTTCTTACTTCTCTTTGTTAAAGAAGAATCGGTATATAATCCGATTCAAACTATGGTCAAAATATACTAATGCTTCGATTTTAATGGCAGTTTGGGTTGCAATAACCTCATTTATCCAATCGGGTTTTCTTCATTCTGATTCCTTAGAAGTTCCACTGTTACGATTCCCCACCAGCTCTTCTTCCCATGCCCAAAATGCGGACACGTATCTTTTCAATTGGCGGGAACATCCGAAACAGCATTTCGCAAAAAGCACGGCAAAACCCTAATTCTCCAATTATAAATAGGTCACTGTCCCCACGTCACTTCCACGCTTCCTCTGTGCTCCAACCTCCTGCATCGGAATTCAGGATTTCCAAGTTTTCGCAAGTGCTCAGCTTCTCCTCCACCTCAGCTTTCAAGTTTCAATCGGCAGTTATGTCTCAGGTACTGATTCATTTCTCATATGCCAATTCTATTTATGGTCTGGGCCCGATAGGAGAGGATGACGCATCGGCTTTCATAAGTGAATCGGTAGCTAGGATGCCGATGTTCGCAAACCGTTTAAAGATGACTAGTTGGAAATCGGCTTTCCGATGCTGGCCGAACCCGATAGACGGATATAAGACTTGGTTACTCCGGGTATATAGGCAGAAAAAAGACCAATGGGACTACCTGGGAGTAACCGATGCCATCCTTCTTTCTCTAAATCCGATCCCCATAGATGAACCCTTCATGGCAGCGACGACGTACTTCTGGTGCGATACCGCCAATGCCTTCCTCTTTCCGAATGGCCCGATTGGTCCCACCCTTCTGGATATCGCCATGTTAACTGGTCTCAGTCCAGATGGCGAGATGAGATCGGCCTTCCTCAACATGTGGCTGGATCGGTATTTCTTTTGTGGGCAGTCTCTAGCTCCCAGCAAGATCTACCAAGGAATCGCAGAAGCCCTTGCCTCTGGAGAACATCTTGCTCTGGGCAAATATCTTCTAGGAGCCGCTTATCGGTTAATGCATGAGATTAGAGAAAATCTCTGTACCGCCAAAACCGAGTACTCAGTTGGCAACATCGGAGGCCCCTTTTGGTTTATCAGAATGTTCCTAAAGCTCCATATCCAGAATTCTATAGAGGATCTTGATTTTGATCTGGAGTTTCCGAATGAAGATGAGGAATCCGATGACACCTTACGTCCATGCAGGTCTTTTGGAGAGATGTTGTCGATGAATTGTTACTGAAGACGCCTCAATTATGAGGACTTCAAATCGTCCAAATAATTTCTTCGCTGGCAAGAATCGGGATATAAACCGCGATTTCAATCCATATTCTAATTCCTAGAGATATCCAACCCCATCCTTTTCGGACTCTCTCTATTCTATCTGAGGATTCGTTAATCTCCTTCAAAGAATTCATCTCTCCAGCCATCTTCTTCGCAATCCACGAGTACCGTATGCACATCAAAAACCTTCTTATGAATTCTACCACCCAGCAGTTTACGCCCGCCAGTTTGGATTTATCCAGCAAATTCCCGACTTCTTCATATACCAACACTTGGACGCACGGACAGAACTAGACCCGCAATCGGCATATGCCATACTGACCGCTGCTCATACCGAGTTTGAAACGCCGATTGCCATCAAGGTCTCTCGCCACCTCTGAAAACTTCGCCGCTTGTCGGAATACCGTGGTTAAGAACATTTACGCCACCGAGGAGGCGATCGAATTCGGCCACCACACAGTAGCAAGAACGAATACAAACCAAAGCGCCAAGCATCGCTCGGCATTGCCGAGCCTTCTTCTTGAGTCGGGAATCCAAGTGGAAAAGGAAACTCGTCCGATGATGACAGTGATAATTCCGACTCTTCTCATGGCGCCGAAGATGATGATAACGATAAGGACATCGATGACGACGAGAATAGTAAGCGATCACGGACGCAATATTTCACTTCTTCTACCGAGGTTACTAACTGCCCGTGTGCGTCCACCGATTTTGCATCATCACGCTTTCCTAATCACTAACTCCTTTGTCTTCTATTCTCTCAGGGTAACAAGCGTCCGGCGTCCAAGTTGGTAGGGGATGAAGCCGGCAAGCTTTTTGCTACGAGCAAGTCTGCATCGGCCTTCGCTCAGGGATCGGCTTCCCTCCAGCCGAAGAAGAAAGGTACAATAAGATGTCTTGGTAGCCTGGCTAAATCCCGATATTTATCAACCTTTTCTTACAGCAAAAACTGATGGGGCCGCTACTGGCCAAAAGAAGAAGAAATTGGCATACAAGCGGAAGCTGCAAAAGGTGCGTCCTTCCCCTAGTACCGAATCGATTGGCGACACCATAAGACCTTTCGACTCCTTCCATAGGAATGCCCATCTTATCGTCGATTTCCATCTTATCGGAATTTTCCTGCAGGCCGCAACCCTAGAGAATTTGGATGAAGGGAATGCCCCTGCTCCTCCCACAACTTCACAAGCTCCACCAGCTTTCAACCCCAAGGAGGTAATCGAAATTTCTCCGTTTTTAATGGAAATCTTCCGTTTTCCGATTCCTTAATAAAATCTTTTTCTTTCAGTATATGCTCCAGCCGCGGGGCCCAGCTCAAGTGACAACCATTTCTACCTAGGTGTTCACTTACGGCAAGAAAGACGATGAGTTGGATTTCGATCCGGCCAGTCTGGTTTGTCTCGACGACGATGACGACCTGGACATCGACATCTTGTCCAATTCTCCGATTTTGTCCTCTCCAAAGATGGCTCAGCCGTCCGCCCCTGATATTGCCGAATCATCGCGGCTTAATCGGCTTTCTGTCGATACCATCAGGAAGCTCAAACAGGTGTGGAGCCGATGAGCCAAGAAAATGAAGTCTTGGAAAATCTCGAGGCGCCCATGACATCATCGCAAAGATCGGAGAAACTCGCTCAAGATGTTGCAACGGCAATGGCAAAACCGATGTCCTTCGTGGAAAGAAGTCCGATTTGTCTGACGCTCTCGACCGAATCCGTCGAAGGGAAGAGCGGAAAAACACCGAAGATGATGTGAAAGCTTTTGTCCAAGACGCCAACTCCCAGAACGAGAAACTCCAGGCTCTGAAGATGAAAGCAGGCACGTCAAAATCCCATGCTATTCGGGCCGTGGCGAGGGTAAAAGATCTGGAACAGCAATTGGAAAACGCTAAAAAAGCCGCGGCAGAAGCCCGCTCCGCATTGGAAGAAAGCCGATCTGCCTTCAATAAACAGCTCCTGATCGTAAAGGAATGCGCAGAAAAGGTAAAGGAGGCGAAGGCGAAACTTCCAGAAGTGCCCGGATCGGACCATGAAGACGCTGCTATCGTCAACGCTATCCGAGGCACTTTATCAGAGGCCGCCGCCCTTATCTTCTAGTATTGTGACTGACTGGCCTGCGCGCCAAGTTTAAACTTTTGTCGATTGACGTGAATCGGTAGATATAACGATCAGCAAACTCATGTCTTCTCGCCTCACTGTTGTAATAACTGAGCCTGGTGATTCTTGTGGTAATTTTAAGTTATTTCCATGCATGTTCGATTTGCCACAATCCTTGTGTTATCGAACTAGCCACGATCCAAATGAATCGGCTCCCAAAGAGTGAACTCAAGGCGACTAGTTCTTCTCGGCTTTCTTTCTATAGGCGATTCTCCCGGAATCGGCTTTCTTTCTATAGGCGATTCTCCTAGAATCGGCTTTTGGAAAATGTTATGTTTTAGGCCCCGATCCACACGCTACGATAATACTTCTTTAGGTACCTTGCATTGATTGCTTTACCGAAAACCTGTCCCTCGATCATTTCTAAAATGTAGGCATTGCCTGTAATAACTCGATTGATCTTGAAAGGCCCTTCCCAATTTGGAGACCATTTACCATACTTGGGATCCTTCGAACCAATCGGTAGAAACGTTTTCCACACCAACTCTCCTATTTCAAAAGTTTTCGGCACCACCTTCTTATTATATACCCTGGCGACCCTCTGCTTATCTCGTTCGATATTTTCCAAAGCTTTCAAGCGGATAGCCACCATATCATCCAATTTGTCTACCATTAAACTTTTATAACGGTCGGCCTCTATACGGTTTTGCTCTTCTATCCTCATAGATCCGATGATTACTTCGATCGGTAAAACAGCCTCCTGTCCATAGACCAACTCAAAAGGCGATACTTTGGTGGCACCATGCTTAGAAATCCGATAAGCCCATAATGCATCCAGCAGAGTATTATGCCAATCTGTCGGCCTCTCATTGATTTTCCTCTTAATTAGCTTTATAATTCCTTTGTTAGAGGATTCTGCTTGGCCGTTTGCTTGGGCATAATATGGTGACGAATTGATCGCTAGATCCCCAAGCTCCGAGCATAATCCTCAAATGCCTCGACATAAATACCGATCCTTGATCGGTAGTGATCGCTTGAGGAATCCCAAATCAGCAAATTATATGTTCTTTAATAAAATCAATGGCTTCGGCGCCACTTTCTTGAATGGCACCGCTTCAACCCACTTGGTGAAGTAATCTGTTGCTACCAACACATACCGATGCCCTTGGATGAAGAGGAAAGATTTCTCCTATCATGTCAATTCCCCATCCGCTGAACGGCCACGCTTAACAATCGGATGTAAGACCGATGTCGGTGCATGCTGAACATTTCCAAATTTCTGGCAATCCACGCAACCTTTGTAATATTTGAAGCAATCTTCAACCATCGTCGGCCAGAAATATCCCGATCGTTTCAACATCCACTTCATCTTTTGAGCCGATTGATGTGTTCCATAAATTCCTTCATGAACTTCTCCGATTGCAACTTTGGCATCCTCTTCAGTCAAACATTTGAGCAGCAGCCCATCGAAACTCCAAAAATAAAACTTATCACTGATCAGCACATACCTTTGAGCCCTTCTTTTAAGTTTTCTGTCGGCTTTCCCTTGAGGATTATTCAAATAGCCGATAATCTCAGCCTGCCACCCTGTTAGAGGAGAATTTTGATAGGGTACGATTTCCAATTCCATGATCGGTATTTTATAACCTGACGCTTCCTGAGCCAAATCGTTGGCTTCACAATTTTATTCCCTTGGAACGAGCCGAATTGTAAACATAGTGAAACACTTAACCAATCCCGCGGCCTTTTCCAAGTATTCTTGAAGCAAATCACTTCGGCACTCGTATTTGCCGATCATCTGGAAAACCACTAGTTGCGAATCTCCGTAAACTTCAACTGCCATAGCTCCAGCCTGAATTAACCACTCCAACCCTTGAATCAAAGCTTCGTATTCCACTTGGTTATTAGTTAAGACGCTGAAACGATAAGGCACTCCTCCAGGGGACACTATGAAGAGGCCAATTCCACATCCTTCTTCACAAACCGATCCATCGAAGTACATAACCCATGGCATCAAGGCCAACAGGTTAACATCATGATGACGCGTGATGAAATCGGCCAACACCTGCCCCTTGACAGCTTTCGGAGGTTCGTAGGTCAAGTCAAACTCGATGAGAGTATATGCCCACTTTCCGAGCCTCCCCCTGATAATCGGGGCACTAAGCATATACTTGACCACATCGGTTTGACAAATCACCTTGCATTCATTACCCAACAGATAATGCCTCAATTTAGTGCAAGCAAAGTATAGACAAAGGCGAATTTCTCCACACCGTGTATCGAAGTTTCGATCCAACAACTTCCGCTCGGATAAAAATTGCATGTTCCTTTCCATCGACTTCTTGAACCAGATCGCCCCTATCGCTTTCTCGCATAATCGATAGGTAAAGTTTAAAGGGCAAGTCCTCTCTTAGGGCTTACTCAGACAGTGGGTTAACCAAATATTGCTTGATATCATCGAAGGCCCTCTCGCTGTTCTCGTCCCCAAACAAACTTATCGAATCGCTCAACTTGAGTAATGGAGAAAAGGAATAATTCTTTCCGATAAGTTGGAGATGAATCTTCTCAAGTAATTGATTTTGCCGACACTTGAAGGCGAACCTTAGAGTTTGGAGGCTTAGTGTTCATAACGGCCTTCACTCTATCAGATGAACTTCAATTCCTCTCTCATGCACCATGAATCCCAAAAACTTCCCAACCGATACTCCAAAAGCACACTTCTTCGGATTCATTTTCATTCAGATTCAAACCGATCTAATACGGTCACCATATCGCCAGTGTTGTTCTTCCTCTTGAGACTTGATCACCACGCCATCAATATATATTTCAACCAACTTACCGATCAAATCATGGCAAATCAAATTCATCCCCTTGATATGTCGCCCAAAGACTTATTAGTCCAAAAGTCATAACCACCCATTCAAACAACCCGATAGCGCCAAGCATCCGAACGCGGTTTTGTTTACATCCTCTTGCCATAAAGATCTGATTATACCCAAAGATTGCCATCCAAAAACCGATAATCCTATTGTCAAGTCGCATCGATAAGTCTATCGGCAATCGGCATCGGATATTCATCTTTGTAAGTTGCTCTATTTAGGTCGCGAAGTCAATGCATACCCCGATTTTATCAAAATCTTTCTTTCCCATCGGTACAATGTCGAAATCCACTCAACAGATTTACATGGCCAATAAATTTTGCATCTAATAGCCTCTCAATCTCGGCCTTGACTTGGTCATAAACTTTCCAAATCATCTTTCTTGGAGCTTGCTTTTACCTAATAAACCCGGTTTCATCTTGATCTTGTGCTCAACCATCGATCGGCTCAAACCAGCATTTCGTGGTACTCCCAGTTTAAACAATCGACTCGATCCTTGAGAATTTGAATGAGCCGATCTTTGTATTCTCATGGCAACTTCTTCTCGATATAAGTGGGCCTTTCCTTTCCATCCGTCCCAATGTCGATTTGTTCAAGTTCGCTCTACGATATAAAGCCTGGCCCATCTTATATTCGATTTCATCTAGAGTTGCCGCGTTCCCATAAAAACCCTCGCTTCCCGAAGTTATTGATTGCGCTTCGTGGTTGTCGATTTAAAACCCGATTTGTCGAAGCCGATGAAGTCGCAATCCTCCAAAGGTTTTCCCGATAACGACTCGTGTTATCGTAAATCTCAAAGATCAATTTTCGCAGCTTGAGGCCTCTCCTTTCACCACTTCTACATGCTCACCAACCCATCAATCGAATTTGGTGTAAGGTCGATGGAATGCAGAGTTAGCGTGTATCCGCCTACTAACAAAGACATTATAGTTCCTTTGCCTTCAATCACAAAGAAAGCGGTCGGAATAGTCTTACTTCCCACGGCGAAGTTCAACCACCAGATCCCTTTGCTTCGCCGGTTTCCATTGAAATCGCTTAGTACCATGTTGGTTTTTACCAGATCTTCAGTAGATTTTCCGATTTTCCGACGAAAGGAATATGGCATCAAATTAACAGTAGCACCGCTGTCCACCATCATCCTGGAAATCGGCTTCCCGTTGACGTAACCCGTGATGAACAAAGGCCTCAGATGCAACCGCGAGGTCTTGGGTTTCTTAAACACGACGTCTTCGGCTTCGATCACCAACTCCGCGGCAGGTTCTTCGTGATCACTCATGAATTCGCGAGGCAGCAAGCGCAACATATTATTATCAAGTACGGCCTTACCTCTGTCGGCTTTATCATCAATACCAATAGCCGATTTTAGCTTTGGCCTCCATTCCATTTTGCCCCTAGCCGGTTTCATTGGTTTCACTTGCTCCAAAGAGTCCTCCTGAATTTCTCACCTTGACTTCTGTATCCCGTCATGCCTCATCCTCTCGCAATCGCTTTTTACGAGATTTGGTAATTCCACTTGGACACCATCGCGGCAACGACACTCTGGGAGGACGATGAACATCGGCTCTTGCCCTCGCTGGGCCTTTCTCAATTCTTTGCTTCGGAAAAAACCGCCGGTTCATAACCGATGTTCTTTTTGCTGGTGGAACGGACGTATGATTCATAGGGCAATTTTCTACGGTGGGCAACGACATCTGTTCTTCCTAGCAATATCGGAAAAAGGGACAACCCAGTGTTCCATCCCACAGTCCCGATCTTCTGAGTCTTCTGGATGGATCGGCTCCAGAATCCTAGGCCTGACATTCCTCTTAGCCATCCGGTCATATTTCTCCACCAGTTGATCAAACGTCGGTTTCGGTCTTTCGACCGGATGTTTATTTTTCCCAAACCTTTCTTCATGCTGCCCCTTGTCTTGCGGCTTCGTGGATCGAAATTTCAATTCTGGCTTTTTATCTGTCACGATCCTCTTAGCGCCGACAAGTACTTTAAACCGATTAGAGCTTTACTTTAAACCGATTAGAGCTTTCTCCATGGTCGTCTCTGAAGCGATTCGAGCTTTCTCCACGATCATCGACTTTCCTCTTCCACGCACCCACCGTACCGACGAAACCGATCGAAAGGCTCGATCAATTTGTGAATTTTTACCTTGATATCTCAGCTGCCCATCTTCAATCGCCTTCTGGATAATCTGCTTGAAGGTGTTGCATTCATTGGTGGTGTGTGATTGTGCCACTTGCAATATTTCCGTTTCTTGAGTTCCTCCAGGGGCGGGATGACATGCCCTTGCTTAAGCCGAATCTGCTTTTCTTGCAACAGGTGGCCGAAAATTCGATCACATTTGGAAGTATCAAAGGAATACTTCCTTTTTCGCACCCTTTCGCTTTATCCATCCGAGCTCAAATTCCTTCTTGTTGTTTACCCACTCGGCAAGATAAGCTCCAACTCCTTCATCATCTGAATCCTCGAATCCCCATCCTCCTCGGTGGTAACCACGTCAGAGCCTTGCCCTTGTTCTTATTGGCATCCCTATACTCCCTTTGGTTCGAAGGTATTCTCAAGAAATCGGCTTTCATACAACAGCGATTTTATGTGCTAGATGGGAAATATCGGCAAACTCTTGATTACCAACCTTCTTCGATTAACGGCAAGAATCCTTGAAAGCCAACTCGCCAACTCCCCGATCAGCAAAGGAAAGGCTCTAGCATCGGTTTTCACCTCTAAACCGCGCGCAGTAGTCGCTCACCGACTCGCCATACTTCGCTTAATCATCATGATGTCGGTGATCCTTGCTTCATTTTCCCGTAATAAAAATACTCATGGAATTTTTTCTCCAAATCCGCCTACCTAAGTGATACTATTGAAGCGAGAGGTGAACCAGTTGAAAGTCGATCCCGACAGAGAGAGCGGAATAATCGCACCGAGCGTATCCTTTGCAAAGCGGATCCCCGATCAACATAATGAATCTTGCAATGTGCTCTCGGGTAGACATACTGTCGCTCCCACTGAACTTGGCGTTAGCAAAATCCGGCACTCGATATTTGTAGGGAAATTCTATCTCATTGAATGCTGATGGGTAAGGCATGGTGTAGCCTGGAGCAATCTTGGGAGCGTTGATTCCACATTGCCTCATCATATTGAAGACCAAGTTCCTTGTTACCTCCTCAAGGTTCTTGCCTCGTGGAACCACCGGCGGAGAGTTCATCGGAATTATAGCTTGATTGTTCCGCATCGGAGACGTGTCGTAAGGATTGATCGCAGGAGGGGCAAAAATTGGCGGAGGGGAACTGAACATCCCGACCTGCGATGGAATCACCTGAGAAGAGCTTGCTTGAGGGTTTGATGGGAATCGGCCCATTGGATTCGGCGGAGGTGGTGGGTTCCGATTCCCTTGGAGGGGAGCTTGACCATTGAAGAATTTCTGCCATGCTGCGTTGGTCCGATCCTCAACGATCTGTCCTATGACCGATGATTGATCAATCAATGATCGGTAAACAGACGTGTTGATTTGCTCCCTCAATATTTCGGAATAATCCCCCGTGAGCAGCGGATCTCCGATAGCAGACTTAGAGATTTGCCCACTGCGGGTCTTCCGATAGCCGGTGAGTATTCTCCTCATGTTCTCTTCGTTGAGCTCAAAGAAGTCGCTTCCCGGATCTCCTTCTTTTGTTCGGCCGAGCTCGTCAAAGTCACCGGCCAATGGCGTTCTCGAAAGCGCCGCCGCGGGCTTCAGCGTCGGCGCCAAGACGCCATGTCGTTAGTTCAATCTTTCGTCCCACCGAAGTGCCAAAAGTGTGTTGACACGAAAAGTTGACTCTTCACGCACACACTATGCGGAAGCGTCAAGTCGGGCTTATGCCGCAACCAGAACCAAACGTGCTACCAATTTGACCTCGTGAATTGACAAGGGAAATCATCGAGAACTTGGCCCTAATCGGCTTTTCTAGTAGCCGATCAGTTTACACACATCGCCTCAAGACAATCGATGGTGGAAATTTATCGCTTAATTTCGATAGAGCAATCGTAATAAACTAAATCAATGAATCTATCTTTTGGTATTTTTATATTGGAAAACCAGCTTTCAAATCCTTAAATAGACCTATCGCTTTTAATCACGAAATTGGCCTAAATAGATGGGTCAAGCCCGCATAAAGATTCAGATCTATAACGCGATGTAGACTAATAAATCGATCTAAGCATTAGAACTAGCAAAACAACGCCAATCGGAAAATCTGTTAATCATACTATCCCTAAAACGAACATATGGGAGATCGATAGGATCGAGACAGCCTCATATATTAGATTCGAGAAAAGCATGCAAACATAATCAACAACCGACAATGCTAGATAATATGACACAAACCGTGAATACTTTATTCATGTCAATTCCCAAACAAGTACATATAAGATCGATTAAATCGAGACACTATATGCATCAAGAAAGAGAATACACGAGAACAAAGTGTTTCATCGGTTAACACCATGAGGATACATGCATGATGCGATCGAATAACTCGAGACAAAGGCAAACATGCGCCCATGCTAAGGATCGGTAAACCGAGACAGCCTAACATGCTTTGTATACATGAGGTTGTAACAATGCAGCCATGCATACGAGAACAGGTAAGAGAATCGATTACATCGAGATAGCCCTACCTGCGGGTTGAAATCCTCTCGACGAGGTCGATCGGGTTCAAAGATGTAGTGTTTGTGTATTGTGTAATGTCTATCCTCGCTCATCGTGTCGCTATTTATACTAACGCCTAAACCGCAAGATCGACTCGACTCGACGCTATCAAACCGCTGTCTATAGAACGACCCGATAAACTTCCTTAACACTCGGATGCAATCCCGATTTGCTTTGACATCTTTCCATAATATCCGGAATTCGAGATCCTGTACCGATTTCGATTCCGCGTCGAACTTGATCCTGTGCCGATTTCACCCTTGGTCAACGAGGCCCACAACGTTGATGAGGCCCAGCGTCTTAATAATGACGGCCCATATTTATCCGATCCACCTGCCAAATTTGGGTGTCAACAGGCCTGGGATAACTCAAGGGTCCCAAGATTCTGCGTCTCGCAAGAGAACAGAGCAGGGGCCACGAGTTTCGTTCTAGGGTCACGTTCTCTAAACCCTAGATCGATTTTTTCAAAAGATCGATTTTTCTCTAAACCACGACCAACCCTCTGGCTATCCAGAGGCTCGGTCGTGGCTCGGAGGCTAGGGTCGATTTTTTCAAAAGATCGATTTTTCCCTAAACGACGACCAACCCTCTGGATATCTAGAGGCTCGGCCGTGGCTCGGGGGCTAGGGTCAATTTTTTCAAAAGTGTCGATTTTTTTCAAATGGTCGATTTTCTTCTAAGAATCAATCTTCTCTAAACCACGCCCAACCCTCTGGCTATAAAGAGGCTCGGCCGTGGCTCGGGGGTTTGTATCGATAGGTGCATAACTCGTTCTTTAAATCCTTTTTGCCTATATGACTACTCGCAATTTGTGTTTGCTCTGTGCATGCAGGAAAATTGAAAAAGGGGGAGACAAACAAAAGGATATATTATTTTCAAAGCCAGAGTTATAGAAGAAAGATCGGTACAAGCTACAACAAAAAAAAGGAAGTACAAAGGCCTATGGGCCGGGCTGGCGCTTGAGCTTACGGAGCTCGGCCGCGGCTTCATCATAACGGTCCTCAAGCGCGAGAAGGGCCCTCCGATCGTCTCGGGCGGCTCGCGCTTCAGCCCGCAATGCCTCGTTCGCTGGCTCCTACTCCTGGACGGAGTATTCACGGGTCTTCAGACGACCCTCTGCCACAGCCGCCGCCAACTCAAGCCGGGATAGTTCGCGGTAAGGAGACCGTGCTCCTCCAAGGCCTGAGCAACCGCAGTAGCACACCGCGCCTCCGCTGACCAAAAACGCTCCTTGAGCTCAGTAGAGTGGGCGCGCTCTACCGTAAGTGCCTCCTACGCCCACCGGGATACCTCCCCGGCGTTGTCCCGCGCCGCGACAAAGGCCGCTTCCGCTGCCGCAGTCTGATCCGCGGCCAGGCGCGCCTCCGCCAGCTCATCGCGTGTGGCTTCGGCCCATCACCGCCAGAGCACACCCTCCGCCAGCGCGGCCTCCTGCTCAGCCATGGACGCGCACGTGCGACCAATGACCTCGTGGTAGGCATACATCTGGAGAACAGACTTAACAAAAAGGGAAACCAAGCATAGCAAAGAAGTTCGAAGGTCAAGTCCGGAAGTGCTCACCTGCTTCAGGATCGCGGCATGGTCGGCCTCAAGCGAGGCCCGGGCAACACGCCTGGGCACGAATGACACCGCGACCAGGTCGCCCGAGCCACCTCCCAGGTTGCTCGCCCCCTCCTCGGATTCCTCCGCGGGCCCGGCCTCAGCTTTGCCGACCAAGGCCGTGGCTACCTCCTCCGCGGGCTCGGCCACCTCGGTAGTCAGCAAGCGTAGCTCAGCTGCAAGGTCTATTTGCACCCTGAAGTCCGCCTTTTGCTTGGCCACCATGGCGCTTACCACCCAGTCGGCGAAGGATTGGCCGAGGAGAGGCCGGAACTGGACGGACTCCTCCCGATGGCCTCCGATGAGCGCGAGCTTCTCCTCGACCCACGCAGGCGTCGCCACGATCCAGCCCGCAGCAAGCAGTGGGGCGACACTCGGCAAACTCACCGGGACGGTGTCGACTTCCGTGATGACCCTGACAGCCCATTCCCAGCTAAACAAGAGCATGTCGCTCGAGTCCAACGGTGGGATCGACCGGCCCTGCTGCGAAAAGAACTCGGTGAGCCCTTTGAGGTCGATGGGGTGTCACTCAAACTTCTTTCGCCCTTCGACACGGAGCGCCGCCAGGGTAGTCGTCCCGAAGTCAGGCTCCACCTCGACGGTGACGGCCTGGTAATGCATGTCGCTACAGACCGCCGGTGGAAGGAAGTACGCCCCATAACCTCAACACCTCTTGGAGTTCGGGTCGAGCTCGCTTTCCCAGGCCACCGCCTCCGGCCACACCGGAAGAATCTTCTCTGCCCCCACAGACATAGCAACTGGCAACCACAACGCAGAACCCCACAATCAGCCCGGAGCACACAACACCAGAAGAGGAGAGAAAGGCAAAAGTACGGTGACTTACGGGCGAGGTCAAGGTCGGTCTCAGCAGACCTAGCGTCCACAGGCATCCCGTCCAACATCAGCCGACGCTTCTTCGGCGCCGGCTGGATATCCCGCGCCCCCGCAGAGTCTCGGTCACGGGAGCCCCTAGCTCGGGTCGGGTCTGGAATGGCGGTGGGCGCCGGTACCGCCCCGCCGCAATGACGGACGGCCGGCCGGACGGCCGCTTCAAGACCGACGATTTTGTCCTACCGGGAACTCCCGGCCTATTTCCCTTGAGATGGATGCGCGCCCGCAGCCCACCCCTAGTGCGCCTGGTGCAGGCTTGCACGGTCGTCGCCTGCCGAGCTCGCCGAAGGGGCGACCCCTGAGGCCACCACCAGCGCCAAGGCGCTGGGCCCAGCTTCCTCGTCCTCTGCCTCCTACAAGCGAACCAGGGAAGGGATATCACAGGTCCGGGAAAGACCGTCCAAGGGCACGGGTCTCACGGAAGTGCAAATCTCATCGCCCGCACGAAGGACGTTCCGAATGCCTGAGCCCGATGGCTCGTTGTGGTTCGCAGGCAGCAACAACACTACGACCCGGGCTACCTCGCCCCCAGGCAGGGCTGCAAAGCAAAGAAAAGAACTTTAGGATGCGCCGGCAGAAATGTCGGGCGAAAGGCCGAAGGTCGAAGAAGACTTACGCGTATTTCCCTTGCGGGTGAGGTCATCCCACCCGTGAATGCTGAAGAAGGGGTGTTCCCGCTTTCGTAGCAGGCTCACCCGGTTCCTGACAAAGTCAGCTACGATGTCATAGCCATTCAGTCCCTGCCCGGCCAACTTCCGGATCTTGGCCGCAGAGACCACCTCCGCCGACTCTAGCACGGGGCGCTGCAGCATCAGCTTCCTGGGGTTCTCGTTCGAGAACCAAAGCCCGCATCTGCCGAGCTTCTTGGCATAGTACCACCGCGACGCCCACCTGCCGACGTTCTCCTTGGCCTTGAACGACGGGTACACGGGCTTCATGTCGCAGCGCAACTTGAAGTAGGCACACCCCGCCGCGTCGCTACCGCCGGTCGTGGTGAGCTCGTAGAAGTGCAGGAAAAGGTTCACCGTCGGATCAACACGGACATACGCCTCGCAGAGGTGCGCAAAAATCGCCAGTGACAGGATCGAGTTGGGATTGAGGTTCACCAACTCGATCCCGCACGGCGGAGAGGAAGCCGGACTTCAGGACCCGGAATCCATGGACGGCGAAGAGCTCGAAGGAGACGATCTCGTCGTCCTCGGGCGCCGGGACTGCCTCCGCGCCAGCCGCCAGCTTCGATAAAGCCGGCCGCGGTCATTTGCTCCAAGACCACCTCAGAGGTAAGGCTCTGGGTGAAGGGCGCCATTGGCGGAAGGAGACTGGATTGTGAGAACGCTGGAGAGCGAGAAGATTGAAGGGCGAGGAGGCAAGAGTACGGAGGAAACAGGAAGGCGTAAGGGGAAAAGAAAGCGACACGGGAAAACAAATCGTGTCTTATAACCGGCGTGAGAAGGCGAACCGGCGCCTGTCCGCCGAAGGCGCGGAAACGGGAGAAAAGACAAGCGGCGTGCATAACTGCGCTCGATTGGAACACCCGCCGAAACGAAGGCCCCGCGCGTGAGGCACGACGTTTCGCCGAAAGGCAGTTATCAAGAACCTCTGAGCGGGCCATTCTGTCCCACTCGAGGCTCGAGGGCTAGCCATTGGGGAAAGTACATGGCCCATGGGGACACGGCCCATTTACCTACCTTTGGCCCAGCGAAAGGCCCGCGCGAGCTTCCCCACTCCGGCGCCCGGGCCTCTTGGCTCTCGAGCTTCGAAAGCTCGGGTAGGGCTCAGGGTCCAACGCAGACTATACCGCGCCGTGCGAGGGACCCCGTGGGCCTCGCATGTCACCGCGAATTAAATGCGATCGCAGTACCGATGCACACCTGCCACAGCCGCTGGCGGGTTGGTGGCCGGTCATGTCAACGGTCAGCTTGCCCATTCGCCCCTAAGGAGAAAGACACGTATTGCTGCTTAGCGGTCGGAACGCTGAGCCCAACGAGTTGGGAAAGCATGCCTAATATCCGGCAGACCCTAAAGATTTGCCACACCACAACTCGGCAAGACGGAGGAACGCGACCAGTGACTGGAAGGTAATACGGTGCTCCACACCAAACCAAAGTCAGACTATAGTGGCCGGAGACCGCCTATGAAAGGGGGCACAGGCCACAACCAAGGAAGAGGCAGACGCGCGGAGCAACAGCACCCAGCCACCGTAGAACAGGAGCACTTACACCTACGTAGGATCTCTAGTTCTATGTGATAGTTCTTCGCATTCAGTTACTTTAGAAACACACGTATTGCCTTGAGCACTTATTGTACTTAAGCTTGAGCTTCCCAAAGCTCGGCCTCACTCCTCTATACTCGTTTAAGCTCGATACTAAACGAGGACTAGATGTAGGGCTGTTATCCGACAATGGAGACCCGAACTAGGATAAAAACACCCGCGTCACCATCCGACGTCACCGACGAACGAACTCCTCGTCAATCCCCCCCCCCCCGGTCTCTTCCCTCGGCACGCTCAGGCTTCGGTCGAGGGGGCAGGGCCACTCACGTTCTCGCACCCTTCTCCCCTGCTTGCATATCGGCCTGCGGAGGTTCGCCTCCCAGACGCCGACACCTTCCTTTTACTATTATCGCCGAAGGTGATTTTATTGTTGGAGTCACCTTCGCCCTCCAAGGAGGTGAATATATGAGAGTTGCCGGACATATGTTGAGTGCACCCACTATCCAAAACCCAATGCTGGCCACTGCTCTTGTAGTTCACCTACACCAAAGAGTTCATGCTTTGATCTTAGGTACCCAAATCTTTTTGGGTCCTTAGGGGTTAGTGAGCAAAGATTTAGGCACCCAAATAGATTTCACAATTTTATTCTTGGCCTTAGATGCTCCAACAGACTTAGCAACCATTTTACCATTCTTTCTTATGAGCACATAACTAGCATCAATGACTTTACTTCTAGTAGACAAAGCATGAGAAGACTTGGCTAAGGAACATGCAATGGCTCTATGATCATTAGCACGACAAATATAGCAACAAGCACCACTCTTGATAAATTTAGACTTGGGCTTACTAATACCATCCTTAGGCAAATCCATTGAATAAAAGCCCAAGCCTTGCTTACCTAGAGCATACTTTTGCTCTCTAAGAATATTGTTAAGTTTGGTGCTACCAACAAGAAATTTAGACATGCTTTTGTTCAAATAAGCAATTTTCTCCTTTAGAACCAAGTTTTCTTTAACAAGTTCATTAGCACATTTTGCAATACCACAAGCACCCTTATGACAATCATTAGAATTACTAGGAGACTTGGTACTCATTGGCATAGATGAGCAATCAAGAGTAATAATAGGAGCAATAGTAGCATCTAGGAGACTTGGTACTCATTGGCATAGATGAGCAATCAAGAGTAATAATAGGAGCAACAGTAGCATCTAAGGATATGTTATAAGCACCATATATAGAATCAATTAGATCACAAGTTACTCCTATGTTGCTTTTTGCAATAGGATCAATAGTGTTACAAGTAAGACCAACATCATGCTTTGTACTAGAGCCTACCTTGCTTATAAGTAAGCCATGATCATTTTCAAGCAATTCATATTTCTCAAGCAACTCTTCAAATTCACAAGTGAGGGTAGAATGCAATTTCTTGAGAGATTTAATTTTTGATTTTTCTTTCATTAAAACACTAGTCAAATCATCAACAAGAGTAATTAATTCTTCATAAGAGGGTTCATCGGTGGTTACCTTGTCTTCTTTGGCCATAAGGCACAAGGAAGATATAGAGGGTGTTGGAGAAATAAACTCCATAATAGCAAGTCCGGCAAGGCCATAGGACCTTGCCTCATCATCGTCGGAGGAGTCATCACTAGAGCTCTCACTTCTGGACACCCACTCACCAATGTAGGCACCCTTCATCCCATTCTTGTCAAATTTCTTGAAATGACTTTTCTTCACAAATTTCTTCTTTTTCCTGTCATCTTCTCCTTCATCATCACTATCATGGGCCTTCGACTTGTTCTTCTTTTTCTTGTCACAATTGGCTGCAATATGACCCTTCTCACGGCATTCATAGCATCGAATCTCCGAAAGTGACTTTTTCTTGTATGGAGATGACTTGTCACCATCACTTCGGAGATTTAGCCTCTTGAGGAGCTTTTTGGACCTTCGCATGAGAAGAGCCAATTCTTGAGCATCTTCATCCGGATCAATTGAATCATCATCATCGCTCTCTATAGTCACCTTTGCCTTGCCCTTGGCCTTGAGAGCTATATTTTTCTTCTTGACAGAATCACCATCTTGCTCTTCAAGCCACATCTCATGGGCGGTAATTCGTGCTAAGAGAGCGGTGGGAGCGAGGGTCTTGACATCACCGCTATTGTTGAGGATGATGGCCAAACCACAATATTCGGAGGGGAAGACCTTTACCATCTTGCCGCAAACCTCCACATCCTTGAGTGCAAGACCAAGTCCTTTAAGCTCATTCACAATGGTGTTCAACCTAGAGAACATGGCATTAGCATTTTCACCCGGAAGCATTTTAAAATCATCAAATTTAATTTATTTCTAATGATGTACATCCTTTCCTCCTTCAAATCGGCATTTCCCTCATGGATTTCCTTAAGAGTAACCCAAATCTTATGAGCGAAGGCCAAGTTGCTTACACACTCAAACACTTCCAAGCTAAGACATCATAATAAAGCATTTTTGGCTTGCGCATTAATTGCCTATGTTTGATTTCCGTGTCGGTGAGAGCCAAAGGATTCACCGGTGCGGGATAACCAACTTCACAAGCGATCCACACATCATAGCTCAAAGCCTCTAGGTAACATTGCATTCTAATTTTCCAATAAGCATAATTTGTTCCATCAAATGTGGGAGCCCTACCAATGGAAACCCCTTCTCCGGCCATTCTCCAGGCGGTTAAGCCACACAAGAGAAACCTTGCTCTGATACCACTTGAAAGGATTCTAGTGACCTAGAGGAGGGGTGAATAGGAAGTTTTAATTTTGTTCTAATTGGGTATTTAGTCAAGATTAATTAGCAAGAGCAAATACCTAAATCACCTCAATCCTAAAACAATCAATACACCAAAGAATAAGATACACAATAAAATGCGGAGTGTAAGTGCCAAAAGTAAAGGAGACAAGAGGGATTTTTCCCCAGGTTCAGAGACGAACTCCTACTCCTCGTTGGAGCACTCTTCACAAAGAGGAATCTAGCTCCGACCCGAGCCCCTCGGGGTCCTGAGCCCCATCACTCTTGGTAGTCCTTCACTACTCCGGTAAGGCAGACTCCGAGCCTCTCACACCGCTTGAGGACTTCCACAAACGTCGGGACAAGCTCCTCAAGCTTCTCCTCCAAAACCATCTAGGAGAATGAATCTCCAAGAGAAACAAGCTCGATGAAGAAGAACACCACGGATCAAATCAACCTTGAAGCACAACCGGACTTGAAATCAAACCCTAGCTCACTAAGGGATGGCGCAACAAAGCTCAAGGTGGCTCTCAATTTTGGGGGCGGCAGAATAAGAAAAGGGAGTAGCAAACCTAGCCCCTAAGCCCCCATGGGTTTATATAGCCGTAGCACTCAGAAAGTGTCCGTTACAGCAGCTCCTTGACACACCCCGGACGGTTCAGGTCCTTGGCCGGACGGTCCGGGCCAAACCCTAGCCGCCAGCTCCCTTTGGCAGTCTTGGCCGGACGGTCCGGACAATATTGCAGCCTTTCTAGAACTGTGGGCTTTCCCCCGCTAGTCACCCTCGGATGGTCTGACCTTGAACCGTCCAGCCAACACTGTGGCCTTTCTGTTTTGGACCAACCTTCTGGGCTATAAGGACCAAAACCCCACACCACTTCTCCGGACCACCATTTGACCTAAAATAAATACTTCGGAGGACCTAGACTCCAACCAAGACACTCGAATATGATGGAAAAGGATAGGTTGTGCTTCCGGTAAAAGAGATCCGAGGTGATCAAAATAATCGAACCCCCCTTGATAGTACGACATAAAAAGATAAAAGGAAAAGGCCTAGTCTAGGTATGGACCAATTGGACACCCGATCCACCCTTCAAACCGCCTTTCTCTTTCGCGCTTGATACCGAAAAATAATTATACATAGAGGTCCATGAAATCCAAGATTTCCCCGTAATCTCCTTTAATTGACATCATCAACACCAAAACAATTAAATCCACAATCCGAGGGCCTAGATGCTTTCAACCTCTGCTGGCCTCCCTCTCCCTCTTCGGTGGCCTTGCTGGAAGTGATAGAGAGGGATCCCTAGGCCTCCCTCTTCCCTACCCTCCTCTCTCTTTGTTCCCTCCCCTCCCTCCCTCCTCCCTCCACCCCCCGCTACATCCTGCCTTCTCCCACACCGGGCATCCGGGGTGCCTGTGGTGGAGGTGGTGTGCGGGTTGGCTAGGGTGGGAGTGGTTCTAGTAGGCTTAGGTTTAGGGGTTGTTAGGTTTTCCTTACTAGCGGCCTCTCTGATCTGGCGGAGGCTTTTGGTCCTCGATGATTGTTTCGATATCGCCAACGTCAGCTTCAGTGGTGGCTACCGGAGGTTTGTGTTCCTCACCTTGTTCATCTCCATAGAGGCGTCGCGATGGGGAATGGCTGTAGAGTAGAGGACCCAAGACACTACTCTTATGTTGCTCTTCTTTGTGGTGCGGCCTTTCCCAACAGCGATGTAATTTCCGGATCGGTTGTGTGCAGCATGTTTGGGGTGGAGGCGTTGATTGTGTCTCTCCAGTGGCCACGGTTGAGGTTTCCCTGTTCCACAGATCTTCCACAGATTGAAAGAAAGGCACTATGACAACGTCACAGCATAGGCCATCGGTGGAACCTCACCACTTCAAAACCCATTATGAGTATGGCTAGAAGAGCTTGTTCCTGGCGGTGACGGGTCCAGCTAGTTGTGGTCTCTTTTTCGGCAATGGGCGCTGTCCTAGAGCTGTAGGTTACATGTGGGTTCAAGAAAGTATGGTCTTTGTTTGATCTTTTCTTTTGTTTTCCTTTGTAATCGTGCTATGAATGAGTATGTATGGCCTTAGCCTAAATGAAAATGGCATCTGCTCCATTAAAAAAACACACATCTTTTCATCTACTCAACTAGAGGTGGCTAAATGGGCTGGGCCAATTGGAACGAACTGGGTCGGCCTGTTTCGTTCAACCAAATCTGGGCTAAGATCTCAGCCTGTCGGGCCAGCCCGGTTCTATTCGTATAGTGGTGGCCCGGCCTAGTTCGGTTCGGCCTAGTACTATAGCCCGCATATTTAATTAAATATATATATTTATATGTCTATTTTCTTGTGGCATATAATTTATTTCATCATTTTATAGCATATATTTATTCAATATAATTATTTTTCTTATTTTTTATATATTTTTGGGCTAAAATAGGTTGGCCCGCTTGTAACCGGGCGCCCGGTTACTGTGCGAACCGTTCTTGGGCTGAGACCCCGACCCGTTGTCTCGTTAAGCCTGGTTTACACAGTGAATCGGGCCAAACGGGCTCGAATCGGGTCAGGCCGGCCCAGTTCATTGGTTGGCCACCTCCGTACTCGACTGTACGCCGTCGGCACCATGCCACCTCTCTCTCTCCCTTAGAACATCTTCAACCATTTTTCCTTCATTTCATTCTCTTTCCCATATTTGTTCCTTTTGTTTTCTACCATCTCCGACAGCATCTCTTCGAAGGGAATGATATAGAGGAAGGGGAGAGAATTCCTTCTTGAAGGGAATGAAAAAGAGAATCCCTTCTCAAAGGGAAAGGTGAAGAGAATCAGTTGGAGTTAAAAGGGAATTCTGTGGATTCATTTTGTGACGGGAACTAGGGAAGGGACATAAATGGGTTTGAGATGGTCTTACTCCGGGATAATTGATGATTTGTTCTAAAGTTTATTAGCCTTTGCTAGTTTGCCCAAATTTAACCATCTTTATTTAAAATGCGCTGAAGTTTATGTATTATTTGATGAATTGTTCTAAGGAGGTTTTTTTACATACTAGTTGGGTGCCCGTGCGTTGCAACGGAATATCAAAGTATAAAGGTCATTTTGCTTATACAAACGGCAATGTATATAGAGGGAAAAAGTGTTCCCAGAGACAATACATCCATCATTTTGCGTAATGAATTGGAAAAAAAAGCCAGTGATTACAAATAACACCGTGCACACCCACATAAATTAAACTCGATTCAGTTCAAACTCAAGATAGTAGAAGCCTACCCCAATCTTCCATCTCAATTTGATTCCTACTCACCGAATTTATGAGCGCCGCATCATTATCTCTCAATGTAAAAACATTTAAACAAACGATGCTATCTCGGGAGCATGGCTTTGCTCGATGAAGCCACAAGAACACAAACCTTTCATGCAACAAATGTTATGAGTCTGAGCATCATATTGAATTCAAGCTTCCATCCATCAAGGCTATTGCTTGATTGCTGCGTGTCCCTTGCTCATTCGGTATCAATCATCCCCTACAACATTATTGCACTAAGCTCCAAATTTCAAAAATATAGCACCATAGCAAAATATTACCTTTAAGACAGATATATATTGAGCCAAGAACCGAACATTTTGTGATACAATTTCCATACCTTAACAAGTCAGCTATCTTCCATTATGATACAAACAACTTATAACTAAATGGAATTCATCCAAGAACATTCGGTCTTGAGCATGACATTCGATCTGATTCAAGAGAATTGAGTTGCATAACAAATCAATATTTACTCAGAGCCACAGTTAGTACAATTCACTACTCATGCAAAAACATGAAGGATTGATGCTTTGTTGCATCTACATATTGCAAGTGCTCATTGTTTTTAACTTCTCCGATACATTTAAGAACAATGAACAATATCCATTACAATGCTGAAATGCATTTAAGTAATTTTACCAGTAGTTTTCAACAAGCCATGTCATTAATGGATTAGATGCTTTGGTACATAGGTACTAATAAACAAATGAAGCAATTCACACTAAAAAATAAACAAAATTAGTAAACAGAAGAAACGCTCACCTTCATAACATTTGGCAAGAAACCATGAACAGATATGACAACCAACATCCCAATGAACATCAAAGATATGTACTGCAAGCATAGGTCATCTTTTAATGCACCAGGCTGTGAACATTTCTGTAAGACCTGAAAAGAAAATATAATGGAAAAAAACACATGACATCTACGGGTTTCAGTAAACATACAGATTTCTGACAAAAGAGGATAAATAACACACTATTATATTCAGTATGAATTTTTTCAAAGGATATCGCCTCAAACAAGCCAACAACATCCATTCTTATGAAGTAGTAGAATAACTTTTGATAAGAACATCAAAATAACACCAATTATAAAATTACCTGTTTAAGACTGGCTCCACCAAGAAGGATACCAAAAAGGGCAGCACAAAAATGATTTGAAAGTGGGAATTAAAAAACATTTCAGATATTGTACAAAAAAATAAATGGACTTTTGTTGAAAGCCTTGCCTTTTTAGCTTAACTATCCATATTCCTCTGAAAGGCCAGCATCATAGTAAGACCATGCAACCAATATTCTTAAGATAAACACTACACATAAGCACGAATGAGACAGAGAGAGACTACATGATCAAATCATTTGTAGTCACCTTATAACGGAGGAAAAAACTAGAAGATTCAGAATTTGAAGTAGACACCACGGCATACACAATTGTCAAAGAATTCCTAGCAACAAAATGTGGTAACAGTGCTAACTAATTGGTACACTCAAATAATTCACAGTACCAACATATTGGAGTTAGGTAACAATATAGCCTTTATTTGATTAGCATAATTTAGAGGCAATGTAACGTGCACACACAAATGCAAATATCCAATGCACATGATGAAACAAACTAAAGAATGTGAAGGTTAGGCTTCAAATCAAAGCGAACTGATACATACCACCTCCTCCTATAAATGCAGAAAACATAGATCGATGTTTGTTGATGATTTTAAGCCAAAAATCATGGCCAAGCAACATCTCTGGAATCAATCTGAAATATGTGATAAGCTGAAAAAAGTAACATGCCTAGGTCCATCACAAGATCGGACTGAGTCCTGTGGTAGAGAAACAGATAAATATAGCTATCAGAAGATTAGAGCACAATTTAAATTTGTAAATGGAAACCACAGAGATTTTAGCTATGAATACCAGTGGCATATAAGAGGGTTGGCTCTAATAACCTGAGTTTTTATTAAACTCAAGATCCACAGTCGCTGTTATATTGCACACTTTTGCAGCCTATTGCTGATCGAAGAATGGACTAAAGACCAAAGCTAGGCAACTAACTAAATATCTATCGATGCTATTTTTTAAGTCGTTAAGTTGCCACTCAAGTAACTGGAACATATAGTGCTCTAATTTCTAATTTCCATCTTAACAAATTACTTGCTTCGATAAACTACTTGCTTCAAAGCATCTAATGTTTGCAGGAAATATGAGTGGCACCTGTCAGAGATACTATAGGCCTCAAATACAATGATCAGCTATGTCGATTCCACTTTGTTGCAGTGATAAGCGTGTATTCCTCCTTTTGAATAGAGTCACACCTAGATCCGCCTTCTCAATTTGTTTCACGAAACTGATGCACATTAGCACAAAGAAGGGCAGTATATGCACAAGGCAATAAATTAAAGCGGTAGAAAGGAGACAAAAATCCCAAATTGTGCAGGTCAGTAACCTTCCAAGCAAGGTAGTTAAAGTCGCGATCCTACTCGTAGAGTCGTGCGATTCTACGATCCTATGGAAGCATGTCGATCCGAGTCGCTTAGTGAATCGGGATCACATAGGATCGGAGTAGGATTGCGATCCAAATCGTAGAATCGTGTAGAATCGTGTAGAATCGCGATCCTACTCCAGATAAGGTTTAGAAGCTATTTTTGATAATTGACAACAACTATAATGTTAATTAATGTGTGATTCAATCGAATCATGATAAATCCATCTTGATCTTCTCATTAAAATCTCTTACATGACCAAATTTCGTAATTTTTTGAATTTTTTGCTATTTCTTTTGTATTTTTGAACATCACCGATCTAATTAGTTATGGAGTGTGCAAATTTCCTGGTTTTCAAAAATACAAAACAAATAGCAAAAAAATTCAAAAAAATACGAAATTTGGTCATGTAAGAGATTTCAACGAGAAGATCAAGATGGATAGTTCAGATTGTCCATTTTGAGTCTCGGATTTTATAAACTAGACGCAAAGCATGGCGTCTTCGGTGCTTTGCAAAGCACCTGAGCTCAACTATATATATATATATATATATATCTATATATATATATATATATATATATATATATAAGTACAAAGGAGAACAAAAATATATTTATTTTACAAATTAGATAGAATCCTCGATTTTACGATTGGATACTACGATTCGATTCTTTCCAGGGAAAATCGATCCAACTTAGGATCCCGACTCGACTACCTTGCTTCCAAGGTCGCAGCTCAGTGGTGTCGACCGATGAAGGCTGGATTTGAGCCGAGATCGAGGAAGCTCGGGCTTCTGGCTCGAGCTCGACCCGCCTCTATGCTCGAGCTTGGTTGATCGAGAGCGCGCAAAGATTCGTGAGGACGATGACAGGATGGCGGTGGGCGATATGGGAGGATGATGACGGGAGGTGGTTCTGCTTCCAAAGCGGCGGTGCGGAGTAAGACCTCGAGGCGATAGAGGATCTCACCGGCGCCCATGGATGGCAATGCCGCTAGCACTCATTGACGACGGTGGAAGTGGAGAACCTCGAGCGGTGGTGCTATTGTGGCGAGACGGCGCATGTGACTACGAGGAAGGGCGAAGAAGACGGCGACAACCTGGCGTGGAGTGAAGCGAGGTAGGAGAGGCGATCGAAGGTGGCGATGGGCGAGAGAGAAGGCGGCACGACGACGCGCGCGGCAGGCAGTCACGAGGATAGTGGCAGAGCTCAGAGCCCCGATTGGTGTATGGGCACGGAGAGGCGGCAGAAGCGCGAAGGGCAATCCGTGGTGGCGAGGCCGGATCACGCAGCGGCGGCGCGTGGAGGGCGATGGTGAGGACTCTAGGGCGGTGTAGGTGGGATGGGATGGGGATGAGGCGGCGCTAATGCCGAACGAGATGGCGCGCATGGCGAGAAGTGCGGTGGCCGCGGCGATGGGGAGGAGGCAAGACGGCGTGGACAAGGGCGGAGGCGGTGAAGGGCACTGAGCTAGAGCGGAGTGGGCGGCACGGAGTTGGATGGGATGGGGAGGAGGCGCGAGCGACGCGGAGGAGGAAACGCCGCAAGATGCGGGGTAAGGCCGGAAGAGAATAGCAGGCATGGCATGCACATGCATGAGATGAGTGAGCGGATCGGTGAGGAGGTGGGATGGGATGGGATGGAGAGGAGGTGGTGAGATGGGTGGGACGGCGCTGATGCCGGAGCGAGGCGGCGTGGCGAGGAGAGTGCGGTGGCCGACGGCGATGGGGAGGAGGCCCGGGCGGTGTGGACAAGGGAACGGTGAAGGGGACGAGTATCAAGGTAAGGGGACGGTGGAGCTCACTGATTGCCTGTGGAGTGGACGATGGAGCTCACTGATTGGCTGTGATTTCGAATTTTAAATATAACTTACCACTCAGCACTCACCATAAGCATCTTTTAAGTAGTAGAGATTAAACTCATTTAAAAAAACCGTTTTACCTCTAATCTCGTGGCTACCGAGCTGCACAGCGTCTTCTCTACTTCTCTCTCCCAGGCACTCTCCTCTTCTCATCCCTACGCCGCGGACGGCGGACAAGGGGCAGCAGGTGACGGCGCCGCCCCTCTTCGGCAACCTTGCCCCTGCTCCTCTCGGCCCGCGCGCCGTTGGCCTCCAGCCGCCCGCGCCTTCCTTACTCCCTTTCCTCGTGCGGTGGGCGGCCACCAGGGGAAGCAGCAGCCACGGCGCCGCCTTCCTCTGGTGACCCCGTCCGCGCGACCAGGCCTTTGGGCTCCCAGCACCACGTCCCTTGCTCCCCTTCCTCCATGCTCGCCTGCGATGTGGCCGGAACCGAGGAAAACGACCGCTAGGGCTTTGGGCCCATGGTGGCGCCCGACCTCCAGCTTCACCTCGGCGTCAGCCCGGTCCCTGGTGCCCTTCTTCACCTAGCTTCGCCCTCGTCCCCTCTCCCCACGCCTCGGCCCAACCAAGTTGGCCGCCGGCGCTCCTGGCTAGTCCGTGGCCACGCCGTCGCAGCTCCATGCCCGGTTGGTTCCGGTCACGGTTCTACTGCTATCACCCTTTCTAAGCCCCGATATATTAAATCCCCCATTTTTATTCTTAGTAGCTCAACAGCGACCCCGTGCAGCTCGGCAATGACTTCGGTACAGCTTGTCAGCGACCATGTGAGATCAAAGATAAAACAGTCTTTTAAGTGAGTTTAATTTGTAAAAAAGCTTTTTAGAGCAATTCATTAAGTGATACATGAATTTCAGGGCATTTTAAATGAAGTTTAAATGGAGGTTATCAACTTTGGACAAAATAGAAAGGTCGATCAATTATCCCTCTTATCCCTGATCCCAGTCTTCTTCGCTGCCGGTGTGATCGCCAACGAGGCAATGACCGGGCAAGAGACGCCGCGTGAAATTCTTCTTGGAGGTGTGTGATTTCCCCGGATCCTTTGGAGTTGGTGATCTGGAATCCGACGACGATCAACAGTGAATGCTGCTAAAGCATGGCCTAAGGCTTTCTCTTCTCAGACTGTGGGTTAAACCCTGTCCCGTTTCTCTAGTCGCCACACCGTTGCGCAGAAGATAGTGTTCTTCTTGGATTCGGGCCATTCGATTCCCACTGAGCCCCGGCGGCTGCCGTGGTCGGCGCCGAAGGTGGTGGCCTGGTGGGTTCGTTTGAACGGGATGGGCACCGCACCTCTTAGATCCGGGGCTGCCCCCTTTCCTGATCGCTTGCTGCCGCATCATGTCCTCCCCTACCGTCCTGGAATCAGGCAGCGAGTCGCGCTCCCGCTGCCTCTGTTCGCCGCTACTGCTCACCGTCTTCGACGCCCTCTGGTTTTCTCCTCAGGAGACAGTGTGCCGCGTCGTCGCGTCTCAAGCGGCTTCCAAGGTGAGTTCTTTTCTATTTTTTTTTTCTGCAACTCTAATTTTAGTAATGAAGCTAATGGGCAAAACTTCCTTGAGTTATTCTTTTTCTGAATCTTTCCGTACTTCAATTGGTCTGATGACTCTTCAATAATGTATCTTGGCAATATTTTTGTCTGTCGATTTATACGTAAACCTTGGGTTATCCTTTTTATGAATCTTTCCACACTTCGATTGAATTGATGACTCTTGAATAATGTATCTTGGCAATATTTTTGTCTGTCGATTTATACGTAAACCTTTGAGTTATCCTTTTTATGAATCTTTCTGCACTTCAATTGGTTTGATGTCTCTTGAATAAGGTATCTTGACAATATTTTTGTCTGTCGGTTTATACGTAAACCTTTGTAGAAAACGTATATGCACAGTTTTGCCCAATGTTTTCCTACTTATCTCCTCTGGCTTATAACGTGATTCTTGCTTGTTTTAATCATGTCACTATTCAGTATCATCTTTACTCATGTTTAAATCCATGTGATCCTCCTAGAAGAAAAATTTTCAGCACAATTTTTTTTTGCTCCTACTGCACAACAAAACCAAAAAAAAGGTTCTATATGTCGTACAACAAATGATGCCTCACATTTTTTTTTTTTTTACAGAATTGCTAATTCTCAGGCGACTGAAATTTTCTTAACTATGTATCACTCTAAAATTGCACTCCAGTAAGACTAAAATTGCACAACTTGCAAACGTGCCATTTTAGTATTAAAATTGCTACTTATCAATCATCAGTTTTATTCGTTGATTTCTATACTTTGTTGATGCATAAATCTATCAAATACACGTGCTTACATACTTTTCTTTTCCTTTGTTTTAAGCCATCATGTTTGTTTCAGTCAATCTAAAATTGCACACTGGTAAAGCTAAATTTGCGCTTATTTATAATGTACAATTTTAGTATAGTTATAGTGCAATTTTATTAATAATCGATTGATACTTATTTTATTATCAGGCAACTTACTCTTAGTTGAACTTTTTTTTTATGTTAACAAGTGAAATGAGACAATATAATTTCACTGAAACAAAAGCTATCTAGAGAGTATATAGAGAAAACTTAAAGCACCATTGTTCATTTCAGCGTCAACACTAACGATAGTCAAACAACCACTAGCTACATAACAGTTTCTCTTAATCAGAGCTACTGCAGTACATAACACTTTCTCTTAATCAGAGCTAGTGCAGTACACAACACTCTCTTGATCATAGGTACTGCAGTGCATTACACTTTGTCTTCATCAGAGCTACTGCAGGTATAAACCAGTACACATCTAAAGCAATTCGCATGTGTTTACGCTCACCAACAAAGTGCACTAATCAAAGTGCGAACAGTAAAAATGTCTGGGCATTTATTATCTGCACAAGGAAAATCCTTATCTTGAATTGCCACCTTTGGTGTTATGGTGTGACAAGGTGCACTAACTGTGGCTTAAAAGGGGTTACTTGACATTGTGTTTTTTGAGCGGACACTAGACATTATGTTCACAATTGAAATATGATAGCTTGAAATGATCCGATAAATTCAAAGAAATCATACTTTCTTGTCCAAAGTTCTTTTAAGATATTTGTGTTGATTGTTTAACATCAAAAAACTTCTACCAGTTGGTATGCCAGTGACTCAGAGAAGTATTTGAGCGGTAGTATCTATAGAAGTCTCTTTCACACCTCTGAACCATCAGTTTAGTTTCTTGTCTTCAAAGCAATTAAAAAAGGTACCTGATCTTGGAGGAGTATCTAGTGCAAACTGCTTTTTCAGTACATTCATGCAAACTTTTCTGTGTGCTGTCGATTGAGTCACAGGTGTTCCAGATGTTGTGAGACTTGAGGTAGTGGGAGCTGGGAGGCACCATACATAAGTTTGTAAGCTGTGAAGGTGTAGTACAAAATTATTTATCCGTGTTGACCTCAGCTAACCTAAATCTACGTGGCTGAAATTCCCTATCCGACACTGAAGAGTTTGCATTATGTTGCCAAAACATGCATGTGCGCTAGATAACCCCCATCTTTGTTCATCATATCAATGAGGAAAAATGATGTAGCCCAGATTTTATTAGTAACTATAAACCTCTTTGGTTTACTTTATTTCCTAATAAAGTGAATTGCCACAGCCTACAAAGCAACTGGATTGCACAATCCTGTAAAGAAGGAAGCTAATCTGGATTCTTTTGATTCTGAGAGATCACAGTCTCTGTTCTTGAAGGCTGGCTTTTTTAGAAAGATGTCATTTTGGTGGATGAATCCCTTGGTAAAGAAGGGCTATCAGAAGCCTCTTGATGAGAAAGATGTACCTCTATTGGGTTTTGCAGACAAAGCAGGCACCCAATACTCAATGTGCATAGAGAAAACCAGCGCTGGGCAATCATCTCTCTTTTGGTCATTTGTTTCATGTTACAAGAGGGAGATTCTAGTTTCTGGGTTCTTTGCATTGCTCAAGGTACTCACTCTATCTGCTGGTCCATTGCTCCTAAAGGAATTTATCAATGTATCATCAGGAAAAGAAGCTTTCACGCATGAAGGTGGTGTTATAGCTCTTGGGCTTCTTTTATCGAAATGCTTAGAATCATTAGCCCAGAGACACTGGTATTTTCGCATGCGGAGAGTGGGAATCCAAGTAAGGTCGCTCCTGTCAGCTGCTATTTACCAAAAGCAACAAAAATTACCATGCTTTGCTAGTATAAAACATTCTTCCGGGGAGATAATGAACTATCTCATAGTGGATACCTACAGGGTTGGGGAGTTTCCTTTCTGGTTCCATCGGACATGGACTACAGTCCTCCAACTTGGCATTGCCTTGACAGTATTGTACAAAACAATTGGTCCTGCAACAATAGCATCTGTGTTTGTTATAGTTCTGACTGTTTTATTGAATGCCCCTCTTGTGAAGTATCAGCAAAACTGCCATAATAATCTCATGAAAGCTCAAGATCTAAGGTTGAAAGCTATGTCTGAGTCTCTTGAGAACATGAAGACCTTGAAGCTTTTTGCATGGGAGCTCCATTTCAAGGGTGTTATAGAACATCTTAGGGAGTTGGAGTTAGGTCAGCATTCCAGCTGGGAAAGGCATATACTATTGTTCTCTTCTGGGCATCACCTGCTCTTGTTTCAGCTGCAACGTTCGTAGCATGCTACTTTCTAGGAGTTCCACTTGATCCCAGCAATGTATTTACTTTTGTAGCTGCACAGCATCTTGTTCAGGATCCTATCAATCATATTCCAAATGTTATTGGATCTGTAATTCAAGCAAGGGCTGCTTTCTCTTGGATAAATGAATTTCTTGCTGCATCTGAGCTACAAAAGGATCAAAATTGGATGGAGCATTGTGCACCTAGTCAGTATCCTATAGTAGTCAAATCTGGCTGTTTCTCATGGGACAGCTCTGAAAATTCAAATCTGAGGAGTATCAATTTGGAGGTGAAAGCAGGCACAAAGGTAGCAATCTGTTGTGAGGTTGGCTCAGGAAAATCAACTCTTTTAGCAGCTATTCTGGGTGAGGTCCCAAGGACAGAAGGAATGGTATATATGTTGCTGCTTTGTGTTTTAAATTCTTTGCCTTCAAATTTGTCATTGTTAATGCCTTAATGGTCCATATTATTCTGTAACCTCCTCCTCCACCACCAACTTAATGGCGATATGTTACATTCTTGTAGCATAATTAGTGAATGTGTTTCAATTACACTTATAAAATGACTTTGCTTGATTTAGAGTAGTGAAGTGCTATCTTCTTTTTTTTTTCATGGATTGGGTTTAAAATTAGTTGAAATTGCAGTGCTGCAACAATGTATATTGTGTACGTAGCACTTAGCTTTTTTTTTTGGAAAACTTTGCTACAAACTTCACAATGACTATAGTACTACTATTCCTATACAATTGACAAGCTCTTTCATCACCACCTCCTTTTCCTCCAAGTGGATATTAGAGGCGGGTGGTGGAAACTGAGAAAAGGTGGAATTATTCTGTACATCTAATAACCGTTCATTCCATAGCTATCCTTACAAAATAGGGAAAAATCTTTGTATGCCATTGGAGAAGCTCCTAGTCCCTTGTGTGGCATCACTTTGTCACTCTAACCTTATATGCCATTACATTGGCATGCTTATTATCGTCTATGCCAGTAGTGGAAACTTGTCTTTTTGTTTCAAGTACAAAAACATTCCATACAAAAAATCATATTGGTCTCAAATATCCGATACTTCCAACCAAATTTTTGGTATTTTTTTTACAAACAAATGTGTTATAAAGAAGAATGTATAATTTTCAATCAATATTTTTAGCATAAAATATTAAACATAAAAATACCAAAAAATATTTTTGAAAGTACTGTATATTTGATATCACTATGATTTTTTTTTGGAATTGTTGGGAATATTTATATATCTGAAACAAAAAAGACAAGTTTTAACCAATGGCATAGTCGTCAATAAGCATGTCAATGTAATGGCGCATAGGGTTAGAGTGGCAAAGTGATGTGGCACGCAAGGGACTAGGAGCTTCTCTAGTGGCATATAAATATTTTTCCCAACAAAATATTGTTTTTATTTTACACAGGTAATATTCCTAACATTCTTAATAGAACTTCATGGCATTGTAAGTTAATACTATATAAGTCCATATATGAATTCTGGAGTGAATATTTTTTTAATAAATTAACCAACTTTGCATGTAGACTTTTATTCTACTTTTTGCTTTTCATAAATACTGATATCTTTTGTTAAACATAACTGCAGATTCATGTTTGTGGAAAAATAGCACATGTTTCTCAGAATGTGCGGATCCAATCAGGATCTGTGCAGGGCAACATAATTTTTGGCTCCACCATGGATAAGCCAAGATACGAAGAGACTCTTCAACGGTGTTCATTGGTGTATGACCTTGAAAACCTGCCCTTTGGTGACCTTACTCAAATTGGGGAAGGGGGAGTAAATCTTAGTGGTGGACAGAAGCAGCGTGTTCAATTAGCTCGTGCATTATATTATGATGCAGATATATATCTTTTGGATGACCCTTTCAGCTCTGTCGATGCACATACTGCTACAAGTCTTCTTAATGTATGGATGCTTAAAGGATTCGCAGTTTAGTTGCATAAGTTTTTGAGTTATCTAATGTTCACTTTTGTTGCAGGAATATGTGATGGGAGCTTTATCAGAGAAGACTGTTCTCCTAGTAACCCATCAAGTGGAGTTTTTACATGCATTTGATTCTGTTCTAGTAAGTATTGATTCTAAGCCCAGCAGTTCACATTTTGAAAGAAAATAGGCACAATCTGATTGCCTGGATAGGGGTTGGACTATATATACCCTCTGCATGCAATTTCCTGGTATATGGTTTCATAGGTCTCTTCAGCCAAGTTGGCTCATGCAAAATTCTCTGTGGTCAGGTCGTCCAAGAGACACTACCAGCGAACCGGCTATTACAACCGGTTCGAAACAGGTTTCAGAACCGGTTTTGGAACCGGTTGTAGGCAACTGGGACTAATATCCTCCAGGTAACACTCGCGGTTCCCCCAACCACTTGTGATGCGACAACCTGGCGATTGAACGCTCTCTGGCGGTGGTGGAGTCGCCACATGGGTGTTCTCTACAAGCGGTTGGTGTTACGAACCGCTTGTGGAGAGCCTCTCAGGCGGCGAGGGGAGGCGACACGTGTGCCTACCAACCGCTTGTGGAGAGCCTCTCAGGCAGCGAAGGGAGCGCCACGTGTGCCCTCTCCACAAGTGGTTGGAGTTACCAACCGCTTGTGGAGAGCCTGAGCGCAAATTATATTCAATATAGAATATGTTCTGAGAGGGGTTTTCAATATGAATTTTGACGGTAAAATTAAATACAACTACAATATTTTTTCACAATTAAATATATAATATGATGTGTACTCATTCACACAACCACAATTAAGTTCATTTACACAATAATAAGAATGAATCAAAAATGTGTACATACATGAAATAAGGAGCACACTGAAGAAATGCTTATACATTTCAATAGTACAAGGGTGAATCTTGAGATCATTTCTTGCCTACATCGCTATTTGTGGCCTTCGATGATTCCGATATTTCACCTGTCCTTACAGAAGGACAATCTCTCCACCCCTTTGTGTGGAACTCGTCTTTGGTGGATATAATCTCGTCGACAATGAAGCCGATAAGTTGTTCTTGTGCAACCCAGTGAGGCGGGATCACACCTTGCACATCGAGGTAAGGCTGCCAAAGCAGAAAATAAATAAATTTCTGAACACGTAAATTGTAAGTACTAAGAAATTGAGATGCATCATTAATTTGGATGCATCATTAATTTGGTACTTTTGACATACACGCACCTCGTCGTTTATTTTGAGCACATCGCCATGGCAAAGATTTTGCATGTAGTGGCACACATAATAGCCACATAAGTTGTTTCCAATCGTTTGCTATATAACCTATGATGAAATTTAAAAAGAATACAAGTATTGAGATTAAAAACTATCACTAAAGAATATGAATTAATTAGTATGCTTTATTACGTACTCGAGTGCTTAATTGGACTGTGAATTCGTTCTTGAAAGTTCCTTTATGCTTCTTTCGGAACCTTGCGAATGCCCTGTGATGCGTTAATACATGAATAATAACTATTAGAGTTCGAATTAATTAAATAGCTAGGCATTTCAATAGAATAAGGAAACCATCTTGTAAATTAATATATGCCATACCGATTTAGCGTGTCAATGATATATTGATATTTTTGCTGTGATTTCCTTCTTGAGTCTTGAACAATGATCTTGCTATTATCAAGCATGATAACAAGACGGACCCAGTGAAACCTATTAATATATTTCAACATATATATGTAATTAGTCATATTATGTGTGCTTTAAAAAGCTAGGAATGAGAGGTTGTGAGAGCGGATATATACGTACTTTCGAAGTTGAAGGCGAAGTATATACGGTTTGTAGTCTTTGTCCCAAGAGTGCATCCAGAATGTAATCCTCAACAACCTTTGGGTTGTATCTGAAGACAGCCTCGTTGACAATCTCTGGGTCTATGAAGCCTATGTTGAAGTCACCCTGTCTTCTACATCGTTGTATCTCCATTCTACATAGAAATGGAAAAAATATTAGAGTTGCAACTTTGTGGTACGAGGAAACACATGGTAAACTTATTAGCTTGATACTTACAGACACCAGCAGCTCATGAGAGACACGTTGATAGCGTCCTGATGGTAAAAATGGTACAAGTCTTTGAATCCTAGCCATATTTGGTTGTCCCCGCGATAGAAATGTTCGTTTGTGATATGGAGGGGAGCATATTTTTTTCTTGAGCGGACTCTACCATGTACCATTCATGAAATTGCCGCATCTTGGTTGATAAATCCTTTATGTTTTTAGGCTTAACCAACTCCCGGCCCAACTTATATTGCCATCTCACTTCTGCCATTGGGATATCATCCGTTAATCCAAGAGCTTCAGCTGCAGAACCGAGGTTTGCCTCTTTCATGAATTGGTCAAGCTGTTCTTGCTCTTTCTTCTTCTTTGCCGCCTCTGCCTTAGCCCGTTTAGACTTCTGTGTAGCCTTTGCTATTGTCCGGTTGTGGTCTGATGGCGTGCGAAGTGCGCAGCAACTTCTGCGACAACAATTTTGCTTGTCTCCTCGTCCGTAATATCATATGCCCTTTTTGAAGGTTCCTTTGACCTTGTTGATTGGCTGGACTGGGTCTTCTCGGGAGGAGGATGGCTCCTTATTTAAAGCTTTTTTCACGGAGGAGATGGTGGAGGCGTGCTTTTCCTGGGGGGTTCGTTTTTGTTGGAGAGTCTTTGGTGGAGTTGGGCTTCGTGTGGAGCGGTGGTGGCGAGTACTCTGTATTGGCGGCGAGGCATTGCATGGAGGTGACGTTGGAGGAGGCGTGGTTTGTCGTTGTGGAGGAGGCGAGCTTCCTATAGCCGGCTCCAATTGTTCGATGTCTCTTCGTGGAGATGACACCTCCACGCCATCTGGAAACATGATGTACCGTTTTCGCCAGAGGATGATACAATCGTTAGGACATGCGTGTATCTTTTGTACTTCCAATCCCAAAGGACATACGACTTGCTTGGTTTTATATGTAGATTCAGGCAGAGTGTTATCTTCCGGAAGCAACTTCTTTATGAGTGATAACAACTCATCGAATCCCTTATCTGAGACACCATTCGTGGCCTTCCATTGCATTAGTTCCAAGATGGTCTTGCAGCTTTTGTGGCCCCGCCTACGGTTTGGGTACAAAGAAGTCTTGTGGTACTCTAACATCTTACCGGAACTTGTCGAATTGTCTTTCATCTGTAGTCTCCTCTCCGTCTCGTAGCATCTGGTCCACTTTCATCATCACCAAACTCCCCGAGTGTATCTTTCACGAACAAGATTGCTGGCGTGCGGGATCTTGTTCAAACCCTCTTCTTCTTCCTCGTCGTCTTCATCATCTTCCTGACTAATCCCCTCTACTTCGCCATGGTTGGTTCAACAGATATAGTTTGGCACGAATCCTCTCATGATCAAATGGTTCATAACCTGCCATCGGTGGGAATGCTCCTTCTCATTCTTGCAGTCTACACACGGACAACATATATAGCTGCCTGGAGACAAGAAGGCAACGGCCGCATCGAGAAAACCCTGCACGCCATCAATGAACTCTCTGGAACGACGGTTCGCATTGTACATCCAATGCCGGTTCATCTACACCAAGTTATATTTTATTAAAAAAATATAGTTACATTTAAAAATCTAAAGCTCACAAGCACTTAGATCTACCTTTCTAATTACTTTTGTTCTTCTTCAGTCTACAATTAAAGACAATATTTTTTCCTGCAACCAAAAAAATCCACCTACACTATTTCTTTTTTGTCCTTCTACATTTATTGAACTAAAACTAACTAATTGTTACATTATTTATTTATTTTTTATCCTTCTACAATTTTGAACCTAATTATTTTTTCCCTTTCTACCTTTGTAATTATTTTTATCCTTATACATTTTAAACTAACCTAACTAATAATTTTTTACCCTTCACATTTATTGAACTAAAAATAACTAATTGTTACATTTTTAATTATTTTTTATCCTTCTACAATTTTTAACTAAATCTAACTAATTATTTTTTCCCTTTCTACCTTTTTATTTTTTTATCCTTCTAATTTTCCCTTTTTTATTTCATACACCAATAATTAGTTCCTTGCAAACCTACATCTACCTAATTTATCGTTAAATTTTGGATCCTAAAGCAAACAACTTAATTTTGAGATCAACTCTCTAAAATTAGGTGATCAAGCTAGCTAGCAAACAAGTTAGGTAGCTAGCAAACAAACTTTTCAGTGATAAAACTAGCTAGCAAACAAACACCTCTCAACAAAGAACAAATGATCAACATTTCTCCACATCCAATGAAAAAAAAACAATACTTACGTGAGAAGGATGTTAACATGACGTTACTAACCTTTAAACACTTAATTTGCAGCTAAATCACCTCAATTGAAAATTTGGACAGCACCTCCCCTTGAACAGTAGCTCGTACCTTCCTGTTAACACTTCCCGTTCACCTCTGCGCCCTCGGGGAGGAAGAAAATGTTTTAAATGCGCTGGGCGGGATGAGTTCTACAACCGGTTGGAGACACAAACCGCTTGTAGAGCCTGTCTTTTACAACCGGTTTGTGTCTCAAACCTGTTCTGAAAATCCACAACTGGTTTGAGACACAAACCGGTTGTAGAAATGAGACTTTACACGCGGTTCGTGTTTCAAACCGCTTCTGGAAGCCCTCTCCTGCCCGTTGCCCACGAACCGGTTCTGGTACGAACATTACAACGGGTTCGCACCAAACCGATCCTGATGGACCGGTTGTGATGCTCAGTTCTGTAGTAGTGAGAGGATCGAGCTTTCCTTCAGATCCAAGCCTTTCTAGTTGCATGGTGTTTTAGATGTTTTCTGATTACATGTTAAAAGGATATTAGTGTATTTGGGTGGATTAAGGGTCAATATAGTGCAATAAGGCTTGTTAGAGTGTATTAAGCGAAATTAAAGGTATGCTAATATTCTCTTCCAGCACCTCATGCATCCTCATCTCCCATTCACTCAACAAAATAATATTTTAATTCAGCACGTATCATCTCAGCAACCAATGAAACAACCGCTTTTGCATACGCACGTACTGGTTTAGCCTCACCCAATGGCCGGCAGAGGGGCATCCAGGCAACCAAATAAGCCTTTTATACATCTTGCTTACTCAAATTACATTTTTTTTAAGCTTGATTTTTGTCCTAGCTAAGTTTTACTCATAAATTTGTTGGTTTTGCCCTCTCTAATTTTGAGCTATCAAGCCTTAGTGTCTAGTGTCCATAATTCACTAAAGTTGAGCCCACATGTGGTGTAGCCTACGCACATGTAGCAACCTGCTTGCATTTTCTTAAGGATTAACCTAGAGTTAGTCTGTTAGGACCATCAAGTATACATTATTGTTTTACACTTTAAACTCTCAAGGACTACACTTGAACCCTTTGAACCACCTTTAATTATGCCGGGCTGTTACATGAGCCCTCTAGATTGTCCAATCATGCCCCTTAGTTGCCTACCAGTCCATTAATAGAAAGTTTGTAATTATAAAGTTTTACGCAGCGGAGGGATTAATTAAATTTAAAAATAAGTTGAGTATGAGGGGATTGATTGCCACTTTGAATAAAAACATTGGTCCTGCTATTCTTTTTTAGTGTTTATAGTCTTTTGTCCCTGAAAAAAATGTCTGAACAAGTACTAACCTCTCGTGTGATCATTTCCGAGGCAGTCTCTTCTGTGACTTGAATTGATATTCTAATGTGATTTATACTTTATTAATTAATATCATAATATGTTGCTAATGAAGGATTTGAGTCGCATCTAGTTATTTGTGCTATTTGCAAGATGTACTGTTTGGTTCTTTGATGCATGAAATGTGGTGCTAAGGAACTCATATTGTTCTATTTGTCATGAATAGGACTTGTATTGATCTGAGGCCAAAAGGCCAGTATATATATACAATACAGGGGCAAAAGAGGAAAGCCCAAAATATAAAAGGAAAAGGCCTAAGCCCATATATACATATATCTAACACCCCCCCTCAAACTCATGGTGGGTTAACAACACTGAGTTTGGAGAGGTAAAAACTATGTTGTTGTCGAGTTTGTGCCTTCGTGAAGAAGTCTGCTAGCTGAATCTCAGACGGCACATACTGAAGAGAGACAACCTGCTCCTGAACCTGTGACCGCACATAGAAAGCATCAACACCAATATGCTTGGTGAGCTCATGCTTCACCGGATCACGAGCAATACCAATAGCTCCTGTGCTGTCAGACAAAAGAGGAGTCGGTGTAGTAACAGAAACACCAAAATCCTCAAGTAACCAACGCAACCAAGTAACCTCTGCTGTCAAAAGAGCCATAGCACGCAACTCAGCCTCTGCACTTGATCGGAAACTACCTTTTTAGTCTTCCAAGCAACAAGAGAATCACCAAGGAAAACACAATATGCAGAGAGAGACCGGCGATCAGAAGGATCCCCAGCCCAGGTAGCATCAGAATAGGCATGAAGCTGTAAAGAGTTGGAGCGAGGAAAGAAAAGACGGCGACAGATAGTGCCACGCAAATAGCGCAACACGAAGGAGGTGACTATAGTGGAGCCGAGTAGGAGCGAGACAAACCGACTCAAGATATGAACAACATAAGAGATGTCGGGGACGAGTGACACCAAGGTACACAAGGCTACAACAAGGTGTCGATCTGAGTAGGATCCGAGAGAGGTTCCCCATCGATGGGTCGGTCAAGATTAAGCTCCATGGGAGTCTCGGTAGTCTTGTGGTCGACAAGAGAGGCCGATCAAGAAGATCCCGATATACTTCTCTTGGGACAAGAAAATACCCTCGGAGCGGAGGTAACCTCAATCCCAAGAAAATAACGAATAGGATCTAAATCGGACATCTGAAATCGCTCTTTAAGACGAGTCTTGACAAAATCAATGTAAGATGGATCATCACCCGTAATGATCATGTCATCGACATAGAGCAGAAGAAGAGTACGACCACGAGACGAGGTGTGAACAAAGAGCGAGGATCATGGTCACTAACGAGAAAAACCAAAGAGAGTGACCATGGAAGAAAAACGAAACCGGGCCCGGGAGCTTGTTTAAGCCCATACAGAGCCCGACGAAGGTGAAGAACCATCCCATCCAAAACAAAATACTGGCGGAGGCGCATGAAGACTTCTTCATGCAGCCCCATTAAGAAAGGCATTTTGAACATCAAGCTGATAGATAGGCCACGCACGAACAGAGGCCACAGCAAAAAGAGTCTTAATAGTGGTCATGTGAGCAACAGGAGCATAGGTCTCATCATAGTCAACACCATGCTCCTGCTGAAAACCACGAGCCACAAGACGAGCTTTGAATCGCTCAAGAGAACCATCAGAGCGAGTCTTAACCTTATAGACCCACTTGCAGGTGATGGGACGAGCGTGAGCCGGAAGAGGCACAACCTCCCAAGTGCCGTCTTGCTCAAGAGCAGCAAGTTCCTCGGCCATCGCATGTTGCCATTCGGGATGAACAACAGCATCACGATAAGAGGTCGGTTCTACAGGAACCGTACGAGCAAAGCCAAAACGCTCAGGGGGTCGAATGGATCGACGATCACGAAAAGCATATCGAGGAGAGGTAGAAGCTGCCTCATCAGAAGAGGATGAGGTAGCAGGTGGTTCCTCAACTGGCTAAGTTCGACGAGTGTAGACAATAGGATAAGGGGAAGCAAAGCGAGCTGGAACAGGGGGAGGAGACGAGGAAGGAGACTCTAATGAAGGAGAAAGGTCTGGAGAGGATGAAACAGGAACGGGTATAGTAGAGATAGGAGTATCAGGAAAAGTCAAGAAAGACAAGGAATCAAGAGTAGAAGTTGGAGAAGAAGGACGAGGGTAGAAAGGACGAGACTCATTAAAGGTAACATCCCGAGAAATCCTCATCCGTCGACCAACAGGATCCCAACATCGATAACCCTTGTGCTCAGCACTATACCCAAGAAAAACACACTCAACCGACTGAGCAGTCAGCTTAGTGCGTTCACGAGGAGCAAGAAGAACATAGCACACACACCCAAAAGAGCGAAGACCAGAATAGTCTGGTGCGTGCCCAAGGAGACGCTCTACGGGAACGACACCCTTAAGGACGTAAGAAGGTCAAGATTGATAAGATAACAAGCAAGCGAAAAAAATTTCACCTCGGCCGAAATGAGGTGGAACAGAGGAGGAAATCATGAGCGCACGAGCTGTTTCAAGAAGGTGTCGATGTTTACGCTCAGCAACACCATTTTGAGCATGAGCACCGGGACAAGAGAACTGAGAGAGAGTGCCCTGCTCAGTGAGAAACCCGCAAAGAGCCCCAGAAAGATATTCCCCTGCAGAGTCAGCCCGAAAGACACGAATGGGAGAATCAAACTGAGTACGAATCATGGTGGCAAAATTTTTATAGATAGACAAAACCTCACTACGATGAGACATAAAATATATCCAGGTGTAGCGAGAAAAATCATCTATAAAAATAACATAATATTTATGACCACCTTGCGAGATAAAAGGAGCCGGACCCCATACATCAGAATGAACAAGATCAAAAGGACGAGCTGACATAGACTCACTAGAAGCATAGGGGAGTTGCACCTGCTTGCCAAGGTTGCAACCCGCACAATCTAAAGAAACATCACGGCACCACGATCCTAACAGCACCACGCATTTAACTAAAGATGACAAACGCGAACCACAAAGATGTCCCAAACGATGATGCCACCGAGTAAAAGACGCCGTGGAGGAAGCGGCGAGACGAGAGACCGGGCAGAGCGGCGGAAGGAAGACGAAGCGATCAAGCTCCCAAAGACGCTGGAATCACGGCGGCGGGGCCAAGACCAACCAGAAGACCCGTGCGGCGATCTGAATAGAACAAGAATCAGTATCGAGAATCACACGACAACCATGATCAATGAGTTGGCCCGCGGATATGAGTTGCATGGTTAGTTTGGGAACATGGGAAACTGTGGGAACGTGAAAAGAAGAAGACAGAAGAGTGCCTCGTCCTGTGACAGGAAGAGAGGTACCATCTGCCGTCTGGACAGTTAAAGGGGTGGTCAAAGGACTGATAGAAGTAAGACAGGTAGAATCAGATGTCATATGAAAAGATGCACCTGAGTCAAGAATCCATGGTGATGTACCTGAAGTAGAGGAAGGTGGTCTCACGCTGAAACCGCAGCGTAACCAGCAGAACTCAGAGGTGTAGAGGCGACCATCGACGCATAATAGCATCAAAATCTCGGCAGATGGATCGAGTACGCTTGTTTGGGAGAGTCTGAATCTCCTGAATCGTGTCTTTGCGAGACTTTTGGGTGGTCGACGCCGAGCAATATCCTTCTTCCGGTAGCAAAACTGCTCCACGTGACCGTCCTTGTCACAATAGGCGCAGTGAAGGCCAACCTTCGTCGCCACTCCAAGACGGCGGGCCGCGAAGTCAAGAACGAAGAAGCCGGAGATGTCGGCAGCGTCCAAGAGCAAACACAGACGAAGAAGCGGGAGGCTGCACCACGAAGTCGAGTCTCCTCGAGACGAAGAGCGACCAAAGCCTCCAACAAAGAGACACGAGGATGACGAGCAAGAAGCCGAAACACGAATCTGCTCAAACTCGGCGAAGACGCGTGACAAAGTCGTGAATCGCGTGACTCCAAACGAGATCGGCTGGGCGGGCGGCAAGCACAGGTCCGGCGGTCATGATCAGCATCTGCAGCATCAAGAGAATCAAGCTGACGCCATACTGCAGAAAATTGAGCATACAGCTCATCCACCGTAGAGTCACCTAACTGCGGATCGCCGTGTCGCACAAAGAAGAAGATCTTGTGAGTCACCAGTAGGCTCATAACGATCACGAAGATGTGACCACATCAGCTGTGCAGAAATCAAAGAAACCACCTCTCCGGTAAGATGCACCTCCATGCTAGCAACCAAAATAGCAGAGGCACGAGCATCCTCATCACACCAGAACTTGTAGGCAATATATTGAGACTTATAAGACTCCATAGCCTCTTTATGATCATCAGAGGCCTTCTTATCAACAGCAAAATCATCTGGATCCTTCTGAGCAGGATCAATAGGCTTCGACGAGGTGGGCAGCACAGGGGGATCAGGACGAGGCGGACAAGGAAGCTCCGCCATGGTGGAAGAACCCCGCTGGCCACGCATGTGAAGACGCATATGAAGAGACCAATCCTGATAATTGAGGCCATCAAAAATCACTGGGCAACGAGGAACAGAAACGGTGCCCGACGACATTTTTTTTTTTTGAATTTTTTTTTTGAATTTTTTTTTTGATTTTTTTTTTGGACGTACTAGTACTACTGCGTACTAGTATTACTACGGGATAGTAGCACGCGTGCTATACGCACAAAGAAAGAAACCACCGGACGTGGTGAAGAGTCGGCGGCGGCGGCGGCGGAGACGGCGGCGGCGGCGGCGAAGACGGCGGCGGCGGCGTCCTTCCAGACGGCCTCGCGCGGCGAAGGAGGAGATCACGAAGCGGCGGCGCGGCGGCGGCAGCGGCGGCGGCGGCGGCGGCGGCGACGGCGACGGCGGCGGCGGCGGCGGCGGCCTCCACTCGAGAGACGACTCGCGGCGACCTGCAGAGAGACGACGCGAAGAGTAACGGCAACGGCGACGCGACGAGCCGGCAGCGCGATGAGTGCTCTCTCCGCCTCGAAGCGGTGCTCGGCGTGAAAGCGGCGGTGTCGGCGGAGACGCGAAAGCGGCGTTGCGGCGAGAACCGACGTTGAAGCGTGACGTTGATGACGTGGACAACCGATGCCCCAAAAGGAGGCAGTCGGCGTGGTGAAGAGTCGGCTAGAAAGAGCCAACGAGGAAAACCCTAACCCTAACGGTGCTCTGATACCATGTCATGAATAGGACTTGTATTGATCTGAGGCCAAAAGGCCACTATATATATACAATACAGGGGCAAAAGAGGAAAGCCCAAAATATAAAAGAAAAAGGCCTAAGCCCATATATACATATATCTAACACTGTTAACAGTCAGTAATATGTTTTTTGGCAGCTAATGTCCCATGGACAGATTATGTATGCTGCTTCGTACCAAGAACTGCTAGCAGCTTCCAAAGAATTTCAGGATCTTGTGAATGCGCATAAAGGCACTGCTGACCTTCCAAATGTTAACCCTATAGCTTATAATGGAGGCAAGAGACAGTTTATAAGGGAGTCAGGTGTTCATAATAGGGAAAAAGAATACATCAAACCATCAGGATTTGATCAACTAATTAGGAAAGAAGAGAGAGAGATTGGTGATACTGGTCTGAAGCCTTATTTAATTTATTTGGGCCAAAATAAGGGATACATATATGCTACTCTTGTTACTATTACTAACCTTTTTTTCACATCTGGGCAAGTATCACAGAACTCATGGCTAGCTGCCAATGTTCAAAATGGCAGCGTAAGTACATTGAAGCTGGTTCTGGTGTATATAGCCATTGGATTTGGTTCAATCATCTTCTTGCTCTTTAGAGCACTGTTAGCAGTTCATCTTAATATCCAGACATCAAGGTCTTTGTTTTCCGAACTACTTAGTGCCCTATTCCGTGCGCCCATGTCTTTCTTTCATTCCACTCCACTTGGAAGGATACTTAGCCGTGTAAGTGCTCAAATTTTGGGTAAAATTATATCCACGTTCTTATATGATCCATGATAATTTAAAGTTATATGGTGAGAAATATGTTCTTTGATGCAGGTATCTTCTGACTTGAGTATCATCGATCTTGATGTTCCATTTACTTTGTCTTTCACTATTAGTGCTACACTGAATGCAAATATCCATTTGGGTGTTCCGTGCTTCTTCACCTGGCAAGTATTGTTTGTTGCTGCACCCGTGATCTTTATGACTGTCAGACTGCAAGTAAGCAATCCCTGTTTTTAATGAAGTAGTCTTCCTTGAAAGCATTTGGAAAAAAAAACCATCTTATGCACATATTAATCTGCTGAAACATTGTACTACAGAGATACTACTTAGCCTGCTCGAAGGAATTGATGAGGATCAGTGGCATAACTAAATCTCTTGTTGCCAATCACCTTGGAGAATCGATTTCAGGAGCAGTTACAATCAGAACCTTTAAGCAAGAAGATCGTTTTTTGCTAAAATGTTGGAGCTTATCGACATTAACGCAAGCCCATCTTTCCATTGTTTTGCTGAAACTGAATGGTTGACTCAACGCTTGGAGATAATGGGTGCTGCAATTCTTTCATCATCTGCTTTTGTTACTACCCTTCTTCCCCTGGGAACTTTTAGCTCTGGTGAGATACTCTAAACTATTCTAGGGAATGCAATAGTTAGTTAGCTTGCTGTTTTTTTTCCAGAGTGCTAACATACTAACTTGGCTTTTCTGAGCCTCTTTGGTTGGTCTACACATAGGATATTATTCAAGTACACAAGAGCGCAGAACAAATACAATATAGCGCTTGTTCTCAGTGAATTTTCATCTCCTTATAATACCCTTAAAAGCCCCTTCTCTAAAGAGAAGGCAGATAAATTGTTTTCAGTTTGAAATGAAAGAAGCTATAACACCATAAGAGTCAAAGTTTAAAAGTTTGACTGGTCTGCTAGCAGAAGTAACATTCTTATTGGGCTGTACGACATAAAACTTGATTTGGAATAAAATGAGCAAAATGAACTGCAAAAACTGCAATGAACTGTAGATATTTTTAATGCAACGTAAAGCTAGAGGTCCTAAGCAAAGTTTGCAAAAGAAACATAAAGCATATAGCAGAATATGCCTGCATCATGTGGTCCAAGCTTATATATGTGGCTCTATATCCCAGTCTATCATTTTCTTCTAAAATTCAGGTTTGCCGATATGTCATTGCATAATACTGCATTTTTTCTTGTCTTTCTAGTAGTTGCTGTAAAGATGAACAAGAAATTAAGATTAGCACATAATTGTTGATGTTTTGCTTTCCACAGGTGTTGTAGGAATGGTGCTGTCTTATGGTCTTTCACTTAACATGTTATTTGAGCGAAAACAGGGGGAAGCCCCCCTGGGAGAGCACTATATTAAAACAGGAGAAAAAACAGAAACAGAAGAGCAAAGAAAGAGAGGGGAGAGGAGGCGGAGGAACCCCGGTAACAACAGGTTACCAAGGAAGCTCAGAGCGCCTCAAGCCAAGAAAGAAAACAATCTCTCAAACTAGAACTGAATCTAAGGGCCTGGGAGCGTGCCTCCGCCAAGAAGGACTGGAACCAGCGCGTAGGATTCGACGTTGCGGAGTTGAAGATGCAGTCATTCCGCATTTTCCAGAGCATCCAAGCAGCGATAAGGAAGGCCTCCATGAAGAAATCCTTGTTGGTAGCAGAGCGAAGAGAAGAAGTGATTTCTTCGAGAGAAAGCCCATCCGCCCAGACCCAGCCGAGCTTGGCCCAGCAAGATAAGCTAAGAGGGCACGCGAAGAATAGGTGAGAGGAGGACTTCATCGCCTGCGAGTCGCACATCGCATAGGTGTAGATTCCATCACTGATGTAGATGTTCTTTCTGAGCAGGATTTCTCTTGTATTGAGTCTATCCAGCGAAAGAAGCCAGGCAAAGGTTCTGATTTTGGGAGAACATTTGGTTTGCCAAATCTGCCTGTGGATGCTTTGGGAGGTGGCTCCTTTGAACACCTCAGCATAGAATTTGCTGGCTTTGAAGAGGCTGAAATTCCAGATGTAAGTCCATTCATCGTTGACTTGTGGGCGAAAGTCGACGCTTAGCAAGAGACCAAGGAGGATTCCCAGTTCCTGAAGAGCTTCATCCGAAAGCGGCTAGTGGAAGATATCCTGAAGGGAGGCAGGGTGAATGAAGTTGGCAATCGAGCAGTTGGGTTGCCTTGCGAAGGTGAAAAGGTGCGGCAAGGAAGAGCTGAGGATATGATCGTGCCAGAGGTCATGCCAGAGGAGAATAGAGGAGCCACTGCCAACTATGCATTTAGCAATACCTCTGAAGATGTCACTGTTCCCGAAAACATTCCTCCACCAAAAGGATCCCTTGGGTCTGGTTGCATGAGGGACACGGCCATTGGGGTAGTGGTGCTTCCAGACCAACTGAACCCAGGGGATGTCCAACTTGTTGTAGAACTTATGAAGGTGCTTACAGAGAAGAGCTTGATTCTGCAATCTAAGGTTAAGGACGCCTAGCCCACCATTTCTCTTTGGCCGGTAAACTTGTGTCCATTTTACTAAGGCCTTAGAGCCATTGAGGATGCCATTGTTGCGCCAGAGACAGTTTCTTCTGAGCCTGTCAATGTGCTTGATGACACCAGCGGGGAGCTGAAGAGTGCACATGGCGTAGGTTGGCATAGCCGAGAGGACCGCATTAATCATCTGGAGTCTGCCGGCGAGGGAGAGGAAGTCTGCAAAGGAGCTTACTCTAGAATCAATCTTCATCATCATGGCATCAAAATCTTGAATGCGGGGCTTGGTTGTTCCGAGAGGTAGACCAAGGTAGGGGAAAGGAAGGGAGCCAACGGGGCAGCCCAGAGTGTTGGCTAGGGTGGAGGCAAGGTTGGGATCCATATTAATAGGGATCAGCAGGGATTTGGAGAAGTTGACTGTAAGACCAGTGATATTGGCAAAGTCTGCAAGGATGCTTTTAAGGGCGGAGAGCTCTTGGTGAGAACCATTCATGAAGAGGAGAGTGTCATCCGCATACTGCACAATAGGGAAGTCTTCGTCAAGATATCTACGCAGGGGGCTAGAGAGGGTCCCCTGTTGAAAGGCTCGGTTGATGAGGACTTGAAGGACATCTGCCGCGATGACGAACAGGAGAGGCGAGAGGGGGTCACCTTGACGAACTCCCCTACGACAATGGAACCAGCTGCCAGGCACTCCATTGAGGAGAACAGCGGAGCGGGCAGAGCAGAGAATCTCCTCGATCCAGGTAGTCCATTTGGTGCTGAAACCCATTTGAGAGAGAGCACCCAGAATTGCGGAGTGAGCAACCTTGTCAAAGGCTTTCTCAAAGTCCAATTTGATGAGAACAAGCTCCATCCTGGATGACTGGCAGAGGTGAAGGTATTCATAAGCCCAAGCTAGAGAGTCCTGGATCGCTCTCCCCTTGATGAAGCCGTATTGCTTCTTTTGAACCAAGTTAGTGATGACAGTCTGAAGTCTGGTGGCCAGGATTTTAGTGATCAGCTTGAGGGAACTGTTGAGGAGAGAGATCGGCCTGTAGTCATTAACATGCTGGGGGTGATCCTTTTTAGGGATCAGGGTAATGAAAGATCGGTTGATGCTATCCAGGCTGATATTGTTGCTGCAGAATTGCTAATAGAGGTGATGGAAATCCTGCCTGAGAGTGCCCCAGCATTTTTTGAGGAATAGGCCGTTGAAGCCATCAGGCCCTGCCGCTTTGTCTGAAGGCATAAGTTTGGCCGTATTGTCAATGTCTTCACTGTCAAAGTCCTCTGATAGCCAATCTAGCTGGTCGTTGGGCTGGAAGATAGCATCATAAAGAGGCCAGTGAACACTGTTGTCAATAGAACCCAATCTGTCCTGAAATTCAGAGAGGAGGAGCTGAGCTTTGCCGTTATGGTCAGTTATAGAATCCCCGTCCTCATTTACAAGAGCTTCAATGGAGTTGTGCCTATGCCTATTGCTGGCAGCCACATGGAAAAATTTGGTGGATTCATCTCCTAAGGTGACCCATCTGAGAGTGCATCTGTTCCGCCAATAGGTGTTTTGACACTTCAGAAGCCAGGTGATCTGGATTTTAAGAATATTTCTGAAGTTCCATTCCTGGATGGCAAGGGGCCTTCTTTCTTCCAGAGCATCCAGGACGATGATGCACTGATTGCAATTCTTGATAACTTGGTTAAGACTGCTCAGACGGTGGCTCCACGATCTGAGGGATCTTTGGAGGCTGAGGAACTTACGGGAGATGAGATCAGCAGGGTTAATGGGGGCAAAAAGCTGCATCGGGTCAGACCGCCAGGAGGTGGCAACCACCTCAGAAAAACCTTCCAAGTCAAACCAAAAACTCTCACAGCGGAAGATGCTGGACTTGGGGATGCTGGTTTTAGCCTCAACCACACAGGGGGTATGGTCCGAGATACTTCTGGCCATCGGTTTCCAAATAGTGAAGGGGAAGATGGTAATCTAATTTTGGGAGGTGAAGCACCAATCAATTTGCTCAAACAGAGGAATTTCTTGCATGTTGGACCAAGTGAACTGACGGCCTTTTAGAGGGACCTCGACCAGACCAACATCGGAGATGATCTGGTTGAAAAGGTTTGCATCATTGATGTTACCTCCCCCACGGTTGCAGTTGGACAGGGAGCGGTAAAAGTTGAAGTCCCTGATAATCAGATGGTTATCCTCCGGGGTGAAGCTGAGGGAACAGAACCAAGCAACAAAATCAGATCGCCTTGGCTCTGAACAGGGACCATACACGTTGGCGAGCGACCAGGAGACACCATCCAGATTGGAGCGGAAGCCGATAGTTATGGCAAAGTCTTCATTGAAGATGACATTGCCACTAAGCCTGGCTCCTGCCCACGCTGTGAGAAGACCCCCTGAGCTGCCTTGAGATGGGCAGAAAGCAAACTTGGTGAATCTTGTGGGCAGCAATCTCTTGATTGTACGGCATCGAAGTGGTTCATCTTGGTCTCTTGAATGCAAACAATGTCAGCTTTACATTCGATGACTTTGTTTCTAACAGACATTTTCTTATCGTCGGCATTAAGTCCCCTGATATTCCAATTAAGGATAATCCAATCCCTGTTGCGACTGTTAGTTTCAATCGAATTCATAGGGGTAGATAAAAGAAGAGAGTGGGCGGCAAGCAGGCCCATGCCATCTACTAGAACTAAGAGCCCAGAGCACTGCAATTCCGGACAAGAAGGCCTAGGAAGGCCTGCCCGGCCATTGAGCAAAAAGGTCCTTGGGAGCCCAGAAAAGCGGCAGAAAGAGAACTGAGATAGAGACAGGGCCACAAGTAACCATAGAAGGTAACCAAACCGATTTAGTTCTGATACACAGCGAGAAGAGCCTAGAGCGGCCAACAGTTTTGACAAAAGACATCCAAAAGAGACAACTTTGATTCCTAAGGCGGCCCAAGGCCTGCGGTCCGCGACTGACGATGTTCTGGGTCATCTACAGAGATCCTCGAGCAGCTTGCTGATGGTCACCTCCTCCAGGGGGATGGCGCACAATGTTGAGGCTATGTGCTGAATGGCCTGAAAACCAACAAAAGGGTAGACCGGGTTGGTTCTCCTAGCCTCAGCCAAGGTGGGGAAAGTTGTATTGTGAGGGGGGAATTTTGCAGAGCAATTTGCTGGGAAATGGCTAGGGTAAGATCCATGCATTTCAAAAAAATTTCATTCCCTCCCCAAGATCATCGCATGCATTAGAACCAAGATTAGTTCACATAAAAGCATATAAACACATATCGTGCCCCTGGAGAATCAAGATGAAGCCTCGGAGATGGATTTGCTCGTAGCCATCAACGCCCGGTTATCGCAGCGGAGAGATACCCGTCAGATCTTTCACAGCAAAGTAGCTGTGTCCTTCAGGTATCCACACGAACAGGCCTTCGGCTTCGTGCGTCGGTGTGCTAGCACCGGATTACACGACCCTCGTGACTTTCTCTGGAACAGGTGTAACTTTTACACCCTTTTCTTTCTCTCTTTCATTCCTTCTCTTTTTCTTTTTCTCACTTTTTCTCTTCTTTTTCTTTTTATTTACATGAACCATGGGCATCTATTTATAGACAAATCACTGTAGCTACAGTACCAGATCTGGCACTGTAGCAGGTCGGCTGCTACAGTGCTGCCGCCATGACCACTGTTTATAGGTTGTTGCTACAGCGTTTTAGCGCAGGAACAGTATTTTCAGCACTATTACAGTGTTTTCAGCTTTCCGGAAACATCCAGATACTTCGTTCAATCGCATTGAACATACGTCACGAGTGGAGGTTTCACAAACCTGCCTAAACCTTGTTCCATGTGTGTGACCCTGTAGGTTCATGCAATGTTGACCGTAAATCGAAATCTCATTTCGATGTACAAGTCGCAAGCGGCTTCTAGCAAAACATTGCGACTACTCAAATTGCATGAAGGTCGGCGATCCGACGAAGCTCTCAATGATCAGATGTTGATCCTTTCGTCTCTATTGATATATTGATTTAACCCAAGGTCGAGATGTGTCATCCTTGTGCTGTTAAGCCCTTTTACTTGATTATCTGAAATGGACTAAACTTTATCGATCGATCAACTCCTTAATCGCTCGGGCATGGCCATGCACATTCTTTAGTCTATTTCATCGAGTGGCCCAAGATATCGTTTTCCTCTTAACGAGGAGGACAACTCCCATCTTGATCAATCACTTTCCTCTGCATCATTCAAAACATACCTGAGTAAAGCCCTTATCGTTATCTAGTTACAGAATAACTTTAGACAATATCAAAGCATGCCATCCTCATGTAGGAAACTGTGTTGATCTCAGGTCTGAGGATCAAACATTATTATTATATGAAATCACCTATGACACATTATATCCTCAAAGGTATTTCATAAAGCGGGTCAGTCCGATACCATGTACTCCTACATGTGTATCCACATGATTGTATTGATATCACATATCCATAGTCTGCAAAACATGACTATCACAACAACCCATGTGCTTGATTATATTATGTCTATTATTGGTGTTCCAGCCAATAAACAAAATCAAGGGACAACTTTTATAATGATGTCATTATGTATTACAGAGTTTTACAACCAAGTCGTACTTGATGATCTGTAATATGAGATCATTAATGGAACCATACAAGCATAACATATTATAATCATCTCCATGATTGGTCTCTTGGGCATATTTCTTACACAATTACCCTCTTGAGGATCAGAACTGAGATGAATGGATTTCCTTTTATTGGGGCTCCGTTCCTTGCGCATGAGGGTAGTAGCCACTTGGGTTTTCTTCCCTTGAGCTTTCAACCGGAGTCTCAGGCTTCTTCTTGGGCTGACTGATCCAGTGGGCTGAAGCATTTTTTGGTCGGTGAGTCCCTGCTCACTTTTGGCCCTTTTGCCTCTTCTGGAGTAGGTAAATTTGATTTTCCTGGGCGCAGCAGCAGTTGGCGCTCTAGGAGGTGCCAGTGCAAAGCAGAGCTGCCTGATCTCCTGGGTCTGTTGTTGCTGCATGGCAAATTGCAGCAGTTCCCTCCACGGCTGAAGAGAATCCTGAGCAGAGGAAGATTCCGGTGCATCTGAGGAGGGGAGGGCGGCCTTGAGAAGATCCACGAGGGGCCGAGAGAGGAAGGTCCTGGCTGCTTCAACATCAAGAGTCAAGGCAGATCCCTCGTCCAACTGTCCGCTGATCCAGAGACCCTTTCTGTGTGGGGGAGCTGTGATGTGCCTGATGGATTGAGCCTTTCCCAGAGAGGAGGAGTCCTCGGAAATGACCATGGAGACAGATTGGTCCATACCTGCATCTGACCAAGACGTGAGCCAGGTTGTTGCTGGTGTGATCCCAACGCAGAAAGTGGCCAAAGGCAGCCACGGCAATCCAAATATTAAGCTCATTGCGGTAGTCCAGGGGAAAACCATAGAGCATCACCCAACCCTCCCTGTTAAGCGGGGCAGCTCTGAAGTTCCTCGCCCGGTCATGCTTGATGAATCTGATCGTGAAACCATCAATGATGTGGGGGTTCCCCCAAAGCAGCCGGTCAACCTAGAAGGCACTGCGCAGCTGAAACAGACGGATCCCGAAGGCGAAGGGACTAGAAGTTTGCACCTGAATGCGGAAATGAAGCTCCAAGTGTTGCCTGATGTGCCTGAAGTTGCGATACTAGTTGGGCGGGATGTCGCCATCGACGTCAACCGCGGCGATCCAATCCTCATGCCTGGAGCCTGGTGGCCCTTGAAGACTGACCACCGCTCTCTGGAGTCTGAACTCGGCTCCTTCCACCACCTCCGCTTCAGGGGGAAGAAAGAGGTTAGGGTTGATAGGGAAGGACACCATGGCGCGGAGGTGAGAGGCAGCGGAGGCAGTTGCCGAACCAGGGAGAGAGAGCACAATGCACGAGGAAGAGGAGGCGTTGTGGAGATCGTGGGAAATCAGGAAGGGGCAGGAGGCTTTCCAACTTCCAATCCGCATCGGAAATTCCTTCCTTCGAGGCGAACGGACGGCTTCTGGATGTTCCCGCCAAACATAAGGAAATCCCGGTCGTTCAATATTGGGCTTCTGAAGAGGCCCATGCGAAAGTGCAGGCTGACAGTGGGCCTTGGGGGTAGAAAAGCTGGTGATTGAGAACCAGCGGCTTCCTCGCTGGACCGAGCTGATCAGGGACAATCACATCACCATTACACCTCTTCTGCACCACTCCGTTCTGTGCACCAACGCCGTCCAATCTATGTACTTGGCTAGAGTAGGTGACGGAACCAGCATGATGACCTAAAGCCGGGGCAGTAGAGTAGGCAAGTTTTGAAATCCAACGGGAGGTCGGCTGAAGCAGAGTGTTGGACAACCTGGCGAAAGCAGCACTGACCGGAACCAGGGAGTTGTCCACCGGAGCCCGAAGAAAAGGAAGAACAGGCTGGGCGGTAATCCGCTGCATCTTGTTGCAATCTTTGTTACAGCCGGGGGAACGGCCAAAACAGTTGCGAGGGACCTGATCGAGAGGGCAAGTCACTGAACCCACCAAGATGGCTGGGCAGTGGGATCGAACCCGATCATGAGTTCTAGGGAGAGTTGATCCCAAATTGAAGAAGACCCTCTTGCCGGTGGGAGGCTTAGAGAGCAGTAAATGCGAAGAAGGTAATTGACGGCCAGGGGGATTTAAGACGATATGCTCTGCAGCATCTCTTCTCCAGGGGAAGAAGTAAATGTCAAAGAGCCTGTCGCAGATTAGACGCCCCACTTCCCTGGAGGCAACTGAAATCCTGAAGTGTCGGTGAGAGATGGCCTTGATGTGGAAACCGGCGGCCAACCCCCCAATAGCAGCCTGGATGGCCAGGGCGACTGAGGAGCTATCCAGGCGAATAATGTAGCGTCGAAAGACAGCAAGGAGGAAGAAGGAACCCCTGGAGATGGAGCAGGGGTGATGAACTACAGAGCCTAACCTGCTTTCAACCATCCTCTGGAAACCGCGACTTGGCAGGAGATCTAGCTGTAAGGTCCGGAGAGGAGGACGGGTATCCATGCTCGAAGGGAGGAAAGACCGAGGACCCCGAGAAGATCGCCGGCGACGACGGCGAGGCTTAGGAGAAGCAGCCTGGGCAAGCGAGCGCTTAGCACGAACCAGGGTCCAGCTTCGGGCTTCTTCCTCTTCCCATAAGCGAAGCTCTCTTTGCCAGTTCGGGGCACCATCACGCCACAGGGCAAAGGAGAGCACAGAAGAGCCCAAAGAGATTAAACCAACGGAGCAGAGGAAAAAACCAATGAGACTCGAGGGAACGAGAAATAGAAAGTGGAGATGAGAGAGCGGCGAAATCTGTAACGAGACAACAGGCAAACCAAGAATGAACGACAGAGCAGAGGCGACAGCGTCAACGGAAGGCCTGAAGGAGCAACGTTTGAAAATCACCACCAGAGAAAAAGGAGCATTCCTGAGTCGGGAAGAGCGGGAGGAGGCCCGGCGTTGAACTTGACGCAATAGCCAGGAACCATCCTTCAAGGGAGGAGAGGCCATGGAGCCCGCCTAGAAGCGACGCCATGAGAAGGAGCAGGGGAGGAGGCTAGGAGCAGTGCTGTGGAGGCTGAGTGCAAAGGAGGGCAGGGGCGAGGGCGAGGGTGAGAGCGAGAGCGAGAGCGAGAGCGACTCCATGCTTGAGGTTTAGTATTATGCATACAAGTTTTCACTTAACATGTTATTCCTTTTCTCAATACAAAACCAGTGTTCTCTTGCAAATCAAATAATCTCTGTCGAAAGGTTGAGCCAATACATGCATATTTCAAGTGAGGCACCAGACATTGAAGAAGACAATCAGGTACCAGCTGATTGGCCCTCAGTGGGTAAGATAGAGCTTCATGAGTTCATGATTTGGAGGCAAGTGATGACAAACTAATTCCTATTGCTGTACCCACAAACTTAATCAATATTAATTTCTTGTGCATTATCCACAAGACCTGATCAGTATTGATTTCTGCAGATTAAATATAATCAAGATGCGTCTCCAGTACTGCATGGAATTACTTACACAATTGAAGGTGGGGAAAAAATTGGGATAGTTGGTCAAACAGGAAGTGGAAAGACAACTTTGATAAATGCAATTTTTCTTCATGTCGAGCCTTCTGGAGGAAATATAATCATTGATGGCCAAGATATCACAGCAGTGGGCCTACATGACTTGCGGTCTCGAATGGTCTTATTCCTTAAGATCCTATTCTCTTTCATGGTTCCATAAGATATAATTTGGATCCACAAGGACATTTCTCCGATGAACGAATCATGGAAGTATGTGATTAAAATTTGATCCTCCCTGTTAATCACCATTTATGCCCCATTGTTTTTATATGATGACAAGAATAGTGAAGAGAAAAGAAGTAAACATACTGAAGGAGGCATTTTCACATCCACCGATGAGTTACAGTAATCAATAGAATAACCTCACTGTCTTCTTAGAAGATGATAATTTAAAATTTCAGACTGTACCCCAGAAGGAATGCATCTTGGTGTTAGTGGGCCGGTGGTCCTATTGAATGTATTTTAACCATAGTTATATAATTGACATTGTCATTGTAGTTAGCAATGTAGCATATCTTTTGGCAGCAAACACTTCAACAAGTTGTTGGAAGAAAATTATTCAATACTTTCTTGCATGATAATTTTGGATTCCTATTCACCTTGCAAGCCTTACCTGTGCGATGCAATGTAATGAAATCCACCTTGGAAAGAAAAGTTTTTAAAGTCTACTCGTGAAAGTTCATATTCTGGATTAAATTATCAAAGGACTAAAAAAATATTAATGCTATTACATAATTTAAGTTCTAGTTTTCTCCCATAAGCATTCACCCTGGAAAGAAAAGCTGAGAATGTCCTTATGAATTTTTGATTTGCAAGGTTTTAGGCAAGTGTCAACTTCTTGAAGGAATTAAAGAGAAGCAAGGGTTGGATTCACTTGGTAGGTCCTCCCACCGCATTCTCGTTCCGTATAAAACTCGCTGTTGACATATTGCATTCCTTTTATTTGTTTTGTCCACAAAGTTGTGGAAGGAGGATCAAACTGGAGCATGGGCCAAAGGCAGTTACTCTGCTTGGGCCGTGAACTTTTGAGAGGAAGCCGCATCTTGATCCTTGATGAGGCAACAGCGTCAATCGATACTGCAACTGAAGCTATCCTTCATAAAACTATCAGGACGGAATTCAAAGAGAGCACAGTCATCACAATTGCACATAGGATTCCAACAGTGATGGACTGCACCAAGATACTCGTTATTCATGACGGTATGCATTCATCTGAACCTCTATCTTTGGCATTTCATTGTTATTTGCATGTGCTATTTAAATTGAGATTGTTTTTATTTGCTGTGTTACAATCCTTCAAGGCAATGTGTGTCATGGCATGGCCTTTAGGCCGGCGTGGCACTGTAACGTCAGTTACTGTAGCACCACAAATCCTGTAGCACAGGCTGATAAGCTCCTTAATCATCTCCTAGTGGATAGGTAGATTAGATAAGATTAAGTTACGATTGTATTGCTTAGAGGTTAAGTTCGCATAGTTTCAACCGTCGTTTCTTAACACGTCACGTCATATAGAGATGGCTATAATGCACCATATCCAGTAACTAATTTATTCTTGTCTTTTCTTTCTATATATGAGCCTTATATAAATGACTTCATGCTCTCATTAGGGATTTCTTCTCATTTCTTTCCCTAGTTTCTAGGATATAGATCATTTGTTATATATGAAACGTCCACGCTCACTCTCCTTATTAGTTACTCTCCACCTTAGCAACCTATCTTACGTGGGAGCTGTAGAAATGACTGACACTTAGGAGGCTATGACTTGCCTATATAAAGGGCAGCCGGCATCTCTTCTGGAATTAAGCCAGAAATATTTCGGTGGAATTACGAAGTGTCTTACGTGTGGACGCGGATCTGTTTGCCTCAACTGCTCGTGTGCGTATGCCTCAACCACACACTCCCTCCCATCTTATCCATTCGCTCTCTGCCTTTCTCTTGCTTAGATTCTCATGCTCTCTCTCAGGCGCACCTGCCTCACCCATTCGCCGATGTTGCTGTCTGTTGGTCGATCGACACCAGGCCGCCTGGCGGCACCGTCCTCGCTCCTCTTCCTTTCTCTCCCTTTTATCTCCTCTATCTCTCGAGTAAGGCGCGGAAAGGAGCACCGTTGTGCCACTTGGAAGCCCGCCGGCCTCGCCTCCACCTAGCCTCGTCTTGAAGTTCGCCACATGAGGTGGGATTGGTACTTCATTGGAAGGAGCAATGAGTTAGACGGGGAAGATGTAGAGTGTATTTTTGCTTGAAACATCACCCTTGGTATGTACGAAACATGGTTTTTGAACCGGTGAAACATGGTTTTTGTTATGAGGCGAAACATATCTGAATAACTACGGGAACATTAGTACTTTGACAATGTTTCGTTAGTACTTCAGCGATGTTTCATCAATACTTTCAACATGTTATCTTTAGCGTGTTTTGGGGGGACGTCCGATTTTTAGGATTCCATTGCCATTAGAGGTCACCCAGCTCTGTCCCTACCCTTGCCATCATGATGTTTCATAAGCATTATCACTATGTTTCGTGTGTTATTTTGTTTTATCAGTACTTCAGATTTCCTATTATCTCTTCTATTCCTGCCCTTGTGGTGCAGATGCTGGGCCGCTCTGCTTGCGTTTAGGGCCGTCAGGCCGCGCTGCTTGGGTTTAGGACCATCTAAAGTATGCTCATGACATCTTCAATTCCTGTCCTTGTGGTGCGGCCGTCGTCGGGCCATGCTGCTTGAGTTCATGACCATCTAAAGTACGCTGATGACAACTTGGTATTAGAGCGTTTTATCCTTATCCATGGCTTCTGCTGACATGGTCGGATGAAAGCTCCTATCTTCATCATCGACATTGGCGCTGCCGTTGGTTTTGCCATTGCCATCCCCATGGACAGCGCCACCGGAGCCAACAGTAGCGCTACCTACCACACCATCCAACTTGGTTGTGCCTCCGCTGGTTGGTTTCGCTGTTGCTATCCCAATGGGTTGCGGCGTGGAGGTCTTCTTTGGCGCGGCTACATCACCTCGTTGTCTGGCATCACTCGCCCTCAACATTGACTCGACCGATGGTTTCGCCGTTGCTAAGCCATGGGTGACGCCAACGAGGCCATCCTTTGCGCGATTGCGCCCCCCCATCGATCTCGCCACTAGCACCACCATTGGCTTCGTTGTTGCTATCCCCATGGGCGGCAACACCATTAGAGCCACTTGTGGCGCAGCAATCTGCCCCGATAGATGGATCGACGACCACTATCAGCAGCGCGGGCAAGGCAATCTAGACCACTTGGTGCTCTCACGTGACAAAATGTCGACGCTGCAACCTTTTGTCAACATGGGGAATTTACGGGCTATAGCCATGGCCGTCACCTTGCAGCTCGAGGACCAGTTGCTCAAAAGGAGGGGTGAATGTCATGGCATGGCCTTTGGGCCGGCATGGCACTGTAGCACGGGCTGATAAGCCTCCTTAATTTTCTCCGGTTAGGTAGATTAGATTAGATTTACTTTCAGTTAAGATAGGATTGCTTTATGAGTTGCTTATATAAAGGGTAGCCGGCATCTCTTTTGGAATTAAGCCAGAAATATATCAGGGCTCCTAGTATCTCTTCCGTTTCTACCCTTGTGGTGCGGGCGCTGGGCAACGGCTTGAACTTGGGGCCATCTAAAGTGTGCTCATGACTGTGTGGGGTGCTGGGGGTTGGGGGTTAGTGTTGTACAATGACACAGTGTAGCATTCTCTTTTCCATTACATTTGGCCTTTCACCCGATTTGTGCTGACAAATGCTTCGTTTTGTTTTAAATTTAAGAAACTAGAAAAGAAAAGATGAAAAGTTGATGATACTTTTAATGGGCTCAAGTCAAAAGCACTTTGCCGGAGTTAATGCTGAAAATGTTCTCGTCTTGGGAGTGGGGATGATCTTGCAATTATCCCAAAATAGGAACATCTGAAAATTGTTTGCGTTTATGAAATTCTAAAGACACTGACACTTGTTACTTGACATGGACGCGGATGTTGGAATTCAACTCAGGCACAAGTGTCCGACTTGGTAAATATTTTTTGGACACGAGTACACGACAAATAATACTTTTTTTTTTACAGAGAACCCTGTAGATATATTAGATCATGAAGAAGTTTACAAGGAAGTCTGGTGGTTTAGAGCACCACGACTGAAACACAACATCCGAGTTCACAGCAAACTTAGCACACAAATGGGCAATTTGATTTTCTGGCGAGGCACAAAGATGAGTGGTAACCATTTTGGCTCTCCATGTAGCGGCGAATATCCATGATGATGGTATTGTCCATGGCGAAGACCTTGTCTTAAGAATTCTTCGCTTCCACCGAGTTTGAACAAGATGAAGCAAACGTGACCTCAGGAGTCCTTTTTCAAAGCAAACAACATGGCACGCTTCTGACTCCATGCTTCAATCGTCTGGGGATCCCTAAGGCCAAAATGTTTCGGGCACCCGAAAGAATGAAGTTTTTCCTCCATCTGTAAGACCCATCCGTCCCTCGCACACCGTTCCCCATATTCGAAGCCCATCCACATTACAGATTGTCGAGATTGTTGAAGATGAGAAAGTTTGAGGTGACACCGCTGCAGCTTGCATACTGGTAATCATGTATCTCAATATTCTTTAGGGAATCAATTATCTGGAGTTCCTCCCAAAGAAACCTTGCTCTTTGAAACACAGAGAAAGGGGAAGAGTCTTGCCCTTCATGAAGTAATTTGTTTCTAGCTCCCCAAATTGCCCAAATAAGATAATATATTTTCTAATCCCGTCTTCATTGTTATGGTTCGGATGAGTTAACACCCAGTCATGAGTCGTACATATATTCCTTGGCCTGAAGAAATCAGCTTCCTCCTTCCACAGGCTGGAAACTGATTTAGTTAAAGCACAATTGAAGAAAAAGTGATGCCAATCCTCCTCTTCTTGATGGCACCTTGGGCAAACACTCTCCTGGATAATGGTTCTTTTCTTCAGATTAGCTCTTGTGGGGAGTCCATTGTGATAAACCCTCCAAAAAAACAACTTGACTTTTGATGGGATCTTTAGCTTCCAAAGTCTCTGGAGCTTTTTGCAGCCATCTCCACTGTTTGAAACTTCACCCACTACACTGTCTGCCTGTTTCTTCATTCTGCCATCAAAGGTGAGGGATCTGTAGAGGCTTCTACGGCTTCTAACAGAGAAGGCGCCCTTCTTCTCGAGGCCCCACGCCCAAAAGTCTTCATCTTCGGGTCTGCCCACTGGGGTTTCCATGATTGTTTGCACATCAATGGGGTGAAAAGTTTCATTAAGCACATGCAAATTCCATTGCTGTCTATCCTCATCAATAAGTTGGGCCACTACCACAGGGGAGTTGCTTGTTTTTGCCTCAAAAGGAGTTCTTTGCCATGATCTATTAAGCCAGGGATCCTCCCAAATGTTTGTTTGTTTGCCTGATTGGATTCTTTTTATAAGGCCTATTCCAAGAGCTTCTCGGCCCGCGAGAATGCTCCTCCAAACCGCAGACGGTCTCTGGCTTTTCTGGGCATGGCGAAAATCGCTCCTTGAGAAGTACTTCGCTTTCATTACTCTTGCGCATAGGCTGTCCGGGACCGTAAGCAACCTCCAGGCTTGCTTGGCTAGGAGGCTGAGATTAAAATTCCTGAAGTCTCTGAACCCTAGCCCTCCAGCTGACTTTGGCAACGTGACTTTCTCCCATGCAATCCAGTGCATGCCTTTCTTGTCAGCACTCTTTCTCCACAAGAACTTTCTGATCATTAATTCAAGCTTCTTACATAGGCCAGAAGTGAGGAGAAAACAACTCATCTGGTAGGTGGGTAGGGCCTGTGCCACAGATTTGATTAGTACTTCCTTGCCCCCTGCTGAAAGACATTTGGCAAACCAACCTTGAGTTTTAGACCACATCCGCTCTTTAAGCGTTTCAAAGCATCCTTCAGTCGTTCTTCCATTGGGCATAGGATGCCCCAGATAGGTGCCATTGTAATCCTCATTGTGGATTCCCAGAGTCGCTTTGATCAGATCCTTCGTATCACTCTCTATACCCACACTAAACCACAGGACAGATTTATCCTGGTTTATTTGTTGACCTGATCCTTTGCAAAAAAGCTGAAGGGTTCTTCTTAGATTGTCAGCCTGCTTCTTCTCCGCCTTGAAAAAAATCAGTGCATCGTCTGCAAAGAACATGTGGTTGATGCGAGGCCCACCTCTTCCCATTTTCAGTCCCTCCACTCTAGCCCCCATGTTTGATCTATGCAGGAGTCTAGAAAAGCCTTCCATTGCCAAGATGAACAGATACGGAGAGAGGGGATCCCCTTGCCTAAGACCCCTAGAGGGTTTAAAGGCCTCGAGGATCTTCCCATTAAGAAGGACTGAGAAAGACACCGATGTCACGCACCTCATGACCTTATCCACCCAAGAAGGCTCAAAACCCAGCTTTATCATTATATTCTGCAGGTAGTTCCACTCAACCCTATCATAAGCCTTTGCCATATCAAGTTTTAGAGCACAGAACTTCCTCTTTAGTTTCTTATTTCTCATGTGATGAACACACTCATGGGCTATAATAGCATTATCTGAAATGAGTCTCTGAGTGAGGAAAGACGATTGTTCTTCGGAAATCACCTCTGGCAAGATTTCTTTGAGCCTGTTGGTATAGACCTTGGCCACAATTTTGTAGATAACATTGCAAAGGCTGATAAGTCTGAAGCCAGATAGGGTATCCGCGTTCTGTTTCTTTGGAATTAAGACAATCAGAGTTTTGTTCATATCTTCTAGAATTTCACCCCCTTCTAGAACAGATCTCACTGTTCTAATTACATCGCCTCCACACTCACCCCAGAACTTTTGGTAAAAATGTGCCTGGAACTCATCCTGACCTGGTGCCTTTAGGGGATGCATCTGGAACAAAGCCTTTTTTATTTCTTGGTCGGAGTAGGCCTTTGTGAAGTGATCATTCATGTCCTGTGAAACCATTTGAGGAATAACCTTTAGAATTGCCTCCTCTCCACTTGTTCCTTGTGAAGTGTATAAATTTCGGAAATATCTTGTTACTTAGTCTCGATTCTTGATTCCTCCTCCAAAATGTGCCCTGCTCATTCTTTAGGAAGGAGATCTTGTTTTTGATTTATGGAAAGTCGCATCTTGATGGAAGAAAGAGGTGTTCTTGTCGCCCTCAGACAGCCATTTCAGCCTTGCCCTTTGATGCCACATGATCTCCTCCTTGTAATTTAGGTCAATGATCTTTCGTTGAATCTCTTTTTCTTCTTTGGAGGGGCCCTGGTCCTTTCTCATCAGCTGGTAGTCCTCAAGTTTATCATGGAGCTGCCTCAGCTCTTTCCTGATCTTACCCACTGTGATATGATCCCATTTCTTTAGCTCTTTTTGAAACTCCTGAATTTTCCCAGAGAAGTCGGCTGCGTTTTGACACAAGCCTATACGCTGCCACTCCTTTTCTACAAATTTTCCAAACTCGGGGTAGGACTCCCAAACCCGTTCATACCTGAAAGGTCTTGCGCCCAGACTGCCAATTCCTGAGTTATCCTGACACTTGGTGATCAAAGCAAGATGGTCAGATGATGCTATCACTTGATGGGTGACTTCAGTATGTGGATACAGGTTTGACCATTCAGCATCCGCCAAAACTCTGTCCAGTCTGCATTTTGTGTTGGCCCCATCTGCTCTCTTGTTTTCCCAGGTCCACTGCAAGCCTCTGTACCCCAAATCCCTCAACCCGCAGTAGTCAATACACTCTCTAAAAGCTTCGATTTGCTTTTGCGGTCTCCGGTTCGTACCTATCTGTTCATGCTGGTGGAGAATCTCATTAAAATCTCCCAAGCATAACCAGGGGTCACTATGGCCATTCCTTAAATACTTCATAAGATCCCAGGTTCTTTCCCTAGAACTTGAGTCTGCTTCTCCATAAAAACAAGTCAAGCGCCATTGTCTCATCCCTTTGATCGACACCAAAGCATCGATATGGTACTGAGAGTACGAGTTAATTGAGATTTCCAATTGATCTTTGTAAAATGCACCCAAGCCTCCACTTTTCCCATCTTTGCTCATCGCAAAGCATTTGTTAAAACCAAGCCTCCCTTCGGTCTTTCGATTCACTGCATTAATTTGGGTATCACAAACAAACACCACTAAAGGGGACACTTTCTTCACAAGATAGTGAAGTTCGCCCACTGCCCCTGGGTTCCCAAGCCCACGGCAGTTCAAGCTCAAAAGCTTCATTTTTGGTGGCAGCCCTCCCCATCGAGGGCTGCCTTCTTCTCATTGCACTCCGGCTTGCTCCTCTTGCCACCATTGCCAGGGTCCCCGTCTTTAGTTCCGGTTAAGTTAGTCTGCAACTCCTCTACTTGCTTTCTTTTCCGAGGATTTTGAGCATCTTCAATCAGTTTTATAGTGTTGCAAGGTGCCCTCTCAACTCTTCTCCAAGTTCTTCCCTTGGGGAAATTTCCTTCTCTCGAGCCCCGAGAGCTTGTTGCTAGTGCCATTTCTCTTTCCCCAGCCTTCTCAATGTACATTGGTTCAGTTTCAGCTAGTTCAAAATTGGTTTCGCCTCCCATCTCCCGGTTCACCTCTATGTTATCTTCCAATTCTTCCTCAAGTCTCCTGATTACCCCTTTGAGCTTCCTTTTATCAAGTTCTGGTTTTGCAGGGCTTGTTACTTCTGGTTCTCTCCTTTTGTCATAGCTGTCCCTTCCTTTCGTTTGTGAAAGAGTAATGGAGTTGTAAGTGGATTGGCTTGAGTTGTTACCAGAGAAATTCTCGGCCTTACAAGTGCTTCTCCTTATGCTGTTGTCCGGGGAGGCCCTCAACCAGTCACCAAATTGCTTCTTCTCCTCTACTTTATGCCCTTGTGGGCACTCCTTGTCATCATGTCCAATTAAACCACAGCTGAAGCAAAAATGGGGAAATTTTTCATAAGTTACCGGAAACCAAACTGGTGATTCATTTTCAATAATTGACATCAGAATGGCCCGGCGTATTGGTTCCTTGATATTCAGCTCTATTTGTAGCCTCATGTATGGACCCCAACTCTTCCCTTCCTCGTCGACCTCCACCTGAATCAGCTTCCAATACTTTGTTGCAATTCTTTCTCCTACTTCCTTGGTCATGCACCCAAAAGGTAGGCCATAGATTCTGATCCAAATCCTGATGGTATCAAACGTTAACTCACTGAGCTTCTTTGTCCCGTCAAAGGCTGAGAGGACTAAAGCTTGGTTGTTGAAATTCCACGGCCCTCCTAGCCAAGCATAGTCATAATCTTCTTTGCACATAAGCCGAATCAGGATGAGGTTACTCTCCAGCAATTTGCATTCGACTCCTCTCCTCAGGTTCCATGCCACATTCATCGCCTTTGTGAAGCCCTTAATGTTAACAGGTTTTGAGGAGAGGACTTTACCGATTAAGATAAAAGGAGTCTCCACCTTCAGATCTTCCTTCTTCATACCCAGGTCCAGCCCCTCTGCAGCTTCACGCGTTACATCTAGGGATTCCAGCTTTTGGGCCAGCGCCTCTCCTTCTTCGTATCTCACATCTCCGAAGCCATCCGGTGGTCGCCTCCTGCTACCTCCTCCAGGTCGACTGAGAGCTCGTCGCCCTCCTCCCCGGGGAGCCGCGGACCATGGTGACAGCCAAGGGTGGGGAGCAAAGGCTGGCCTTGTCCCAAAGACACCCCGAGCCACGAAGCCACGGAACCGAGCTCAACCAGGAAGAGGGCAAAAGGAGTCGGGGAAGAGGGTCCCCGCCGCAGCCAACCAGGCCCAAGCCGTCGGAAATGGAAGCCGCCCCTCAGAGCTCGCCGTCGCCAGAGGCGGCGCCAAAGCCAAGAGAGCAGAACCGAAGCTTGCCTTCTCGCCAAGATAATACTTGGGGGTCTGAGTCACTGTTAAAAACTGATAAGGATGTTGAGTGTCCGACCTGGCAAAAAGACATATTGGTGTCAGAGTGTCTGACTTGGCAAAAGATATTTGGACTTGGGTTCCCAAGCGACGCTCGCGAGAGTTATTGAATGATCAATATAAATTCTAAATTTTCCAATAGTTGGCAAAAGTTTGTTCTTAATTCCTAAATAGAAGTCCATACGGTATAACTAGACAATCTTTAGGTACTAAAATTGTTCTTATCAGTGAATTCACTAGATGTTCCATCAGTTTTTATAATTTTGGGTTTATAGTCTATAACATATTTTTAATGAAAAACATTGGGCAAAGGTCATTCCACTTATGTATTCTTTAGGTCATATCAAAATGGCCATAAGAAATTCATTGTTCAAAAAAGTTGCAATAGTTTGACAAATATTTGATAATGAAAAATATAGATTTTTATCTTTTTATAAGTTGTGGCCTAAAATTAGGAAAATCCAAAATTAAGATACGTTTAAAAAAAGTTGGTTTTCAGAAATATCAGGCCTATTTCGGGGTTGTTTGGATCCCAATTTCTATCGAAACCTTGTTTAGGGACTAACCACCTAAAACGTTGGTTGGCTAGTTTAGATAAAATTGGGACAACATAAATTAATTTTTTCTAAAACTCAAATTGTCTGTTTTATAAAAACCACTACAACCTGCTTTTCGGAAAACTTGTTCTCCGTATTGGTTCTGTTACGCATCTTTTTTTCCTCCTTTTCCACCTAACACACATTTTTCTAAAAATCCTCGTAAAACATGTTTAACTAAAATTCATTTGTTATTCTCGTGATCCAAACAACCACTTCAAGTATTTGGGAAGTAAGGCAAATTTATACATGTCACATGCTAGCAAAAATATTTGTGTATGGTTGCCTTAATCTGGTGTGGCCGTGTAGGATTTAAAAACATACTTTTTTTTGCACAAGTTATACTAAAAATAAGGGATCCCTAAAAATAATACATATTTGAAGTATATGAAAATCATGTAGTTATATCTTCGGCTACTTCCTTGTTTAGAAATATGACATTTTAGGAAACGTGTTGTCAAATAACTTTGACTACTCGTGTATACAAAACTGCATAAATTGGTGATTGGTCATCAGGTCATGTGAAAGTGACGTCATTAGATTTGTCATGTAAAACTATTTCAAAAATGCTATTGTTTCTGAAAACATGTTCATAGAAAATTTGGTGGTCAAAATTACATGTTAAAAGCCGTGCTGATATCCTAAAGTGGCATATATTCTTGAATGGAGGGCATTTTAATTAATCAAAATTTGTCAGTGTTCACGTGAAAGTGCTGTTAATAATAGCTGTCAGGAATGGTAAGACGAGAAATCTTTTCCAAACTATCATTCCATTAACTGAAGACCATAACGGATTTACTGGCCACGAAAGGTTCGATACAAGTGATTTTCGAAAAGCTTTAAAAAATCATATTGTATTTCACGCCATCTGTTCTTAGATAACCTAACCGTTCGCAAATGTATGACGTTCTAGAATGCGTGCAGTCAAAGATCTCTAACTTTGACCCTTTTTAAGAATTTTTTTATTCGGTCATATGTATGTAGTTCAGTGGATTTGTCAAAAAATAATTTCATAACCTTTTATTATCGATTTATTATGAAAGTAGCGGTGAAAAATGCATATTGGAGATTGTGACAATGTCCTTAACGTCATACATTTACAAAATTTGTTGTATTTTGATCCTCTGTGCTTGAAATATAGTATTGCTGCAATTAACAAACTAGGCCTTATAGATGCCATGCAGGTGAGTGAGTAACTATCATTACTGTTTGACCTTTGTTAACAATACTTAAAAATAAACACCACAATGACTTGTTTGCAAAACTGGTCCTTTTTGCCACGCCAACTGACGAACAATCTCATGCCACAAATAAATACAAGGCATAATCACGGCCATACCATGCAAAACCGTTTTATGTTGGACCCAACACGTCAAGCTAATCCCTATATGCAGAGAATAAAACATGTGAGAAGGTTGTTTTGTTAATACGTGCAACACTAGTTCTACCATATTTTCTTTCATTTTCTACGTTTCTCTGCGCTCATTGTGAGTGTTCCATCACAGCATGTTGGTTGCTTATGGTTGCAGGGGAAATGGTAGAATATGATGGACCTCAGAAACTGATGGAGATGGAAGGATCTTTTTTCAGGGGACTTGTCGATGAGTATTGGCTGCATGCATCCCAAGGACGCGAGCGGCCTCGGCAACCAGCAAGCTCGGCAGCGGTGAGAGGCCGCGGCGAGCTGGGCGGCGTGTAGTGCTGCGTGCCAGTTCTCACCACGATTCCTTGCTTGCTCGCTCGGTGACATGGGCTGCTGCCTTGCTTGCTGTTAGCTACCGGGTCTAGGAATGGTTTGGGGCTGGGATCGGTAGGAATTAGAAGAGGATTGGAAGAACACAGGCAGGATTTGGGAATAGCAAGAAGAAATTGGGAAAAGCCGTTTGCAACTTGTCTACCGGCCAGTTCTGTTCAGCTTGTCTTATCACTTATTTGACTTATCTCATAATTTCGAAAATTTTCGAGATAGCCTTGAGAGCCGGATATCCTTTGTGTGACTTATTTTAGATAGTTTTTTGACATGTCTACGAGATAAAAAAAAAGATTTAAAAATTAATAAAAAAGTTAAATAAGTCAAATAAGTCACATAAATAAGTCAAAGTCATATATATGTAATTTATTTGACTTTTTTAATTAATTTTTGAATATGTTTTTTTATCTCGTAGGTATGTCGAAAAGCTCTCTAAAACAAGTCACACAAAAGGCACCTAGCTCTTGAGGCTATCTCGGGAAATTCTCGAAGTTAAAAGATAAGTCAAATAAGTGGATAAAATAAACTGAAGAGAAACAGCCCTACCTCTCCTCTGCAATCTTGCCAAACGGTAGGAGAAAATTGATCAGGCAAATGATCAATTTTCTCAAAAAAGTTGTGGCAAAAAACCAATCCAGAAGTTTCCTCATGAAAAAGAATAAAGAGACCTGCAAGTTATCTTTCGTTAAAAGGAAAAAAAAAAACCCAGCTAGTTCAAAAGGTAACCGAAACGAATGGTGTGGTCCAAACAATGCCTGGCGAAATACTATACCAAATAGTGTTCCATTGCATGAGACATGGCGAGAAAGATGAGACACAAAAGTAGGACCATCTGGTTCGAAAATATGAACAATTTCTTTTCAATTGGTTTGCAAAGATTTCAGGCTACAAAAGCAATCAAAAGAGCGAAAACTGCTGCTACGTACCTCTGGTGGCTTAACTCCTCCGAAGTCCGGCGTACATGCTAAACAACATCGCATGAACAGTAAAATAAATGCCCATGCAGCAACTGACTAGCTAACTTTACTGATACACACATGCATAGTTACTCTTTGTGCACTTTGTGTATGCTAGTTAACCAATTAATCACTAGCTTGTGAAGATTAATATCTAACAACTAAAACTATCAAGCAAAATTGTAAATTAACTCATCTCAAGGCACCCATAGCATAGCTGAGAACTAGACAAAAAAATTTTAAAAAAAATACCTTAGTTCCATTGCATAGCCATTTAATATCTTACATAGCATCACTTAGAGGCTTATCTAACAACTAAAATTAGCTTGTGAAGATTAATATCTAACAACTAAAACTATCAAGCAAAATTGTAAATTAACTCATCTCAAGGCACCAATGTCATAGCAAAATTGTAAACTAGCCGGTGCCTCATCGCTAATCCTGCAAGCCCTATGGTTCACGAAAGATCTTTCAAACACTCTAGACAATGGGATCGGTGTAGGTTTTTCCCGCAAAATCCTGTATGTAATAAACGGCAGCACATTCCTATTCCTATACGGACTATCATGCTGAAATTAATACTTGTCAAACTATCTTATCAAACAAATCCTTCGTTTTGTCATTATCAACATATCATAATAAATATGTTTGGACAATTAATTTTTGCACTATTTACTTAATACAGTGTCCATTTCTGCAAAATTGAATAACAAAAATGTAAAAAAAAATCCTACGAGTCGGAGTTAGCGCTTGCAGCGGGAAATTTATCGCCGAAATCAATGCCGACACTAAGCGGGAGCTCCACCAATCACCACCCCTGTGGCGAAGGGTTGAAAAAGACCCGGCTCAAGTGTGACTGAGCCGTCTCAACGGAGACATAGGATCCCCTCAAAGATCCGAACTTCGGGAACAAACATCTTCGCTTCTCCATCTTCATTTCGGTTTTATCCCTTTCACTTTCTACCTTGAATTACTTGTTTATTTTGCTATTGAGTTATTTCCTTACCTTGTGCGATACTCCTACACATATTTGCTTGTGAATTATCTTTGGTGTAGGTGAGATTGTGAAATTTGTTTTGAAATTCAAAGTCCCCTGTTTCTGTGTAGATCGGACAATCCGGTAGTTGCACCCGAATAGTCCGGTACCTATCGAACTATCCAGTCCTGACCACTAGACTGTCCGGTTAAGTTTTCGCATTTAACTCTGAATTATTGTTTTGGATTTTGATATCGCCTATTCACCCCCTAGGTGACATCTCGGTCCTTTCAGTGCGCCGTTGGTTGGGTGCCACCGCGTCTCCTCCCTCTGCCCGTGCCAGCGCCACCCCTCCATCTCTCTCTCGCTGCCGCGCCGCTTGCGCCCCGAGCTCCCTCGCGCCTGGAGCCCTTCGCTGCGAGAGCCTCCTCCTCTCTCCCTCCTGTAACACTCGACGCCTATTTAACCCCCGTCTTGGCCTAATTTTTTGCCGCCCTTCGCCATTGCCACCGACGAGCCCAAATCACCCCCTTTCTTCTCGCCGTCGACTCAGTATATCACCGGCCAATTCCTCACGTCCCTAGCATCTTTAGGAGTCTCCCCTCACCTTCCCATGCTAAATTTTGGCTAGGAACCACTGGAGCTCCCCGGCGATGATACCCCTATCCCAGCCGCCGCCACCCCCACGGTGCTAGCTTGCTCTTGTGCTTCCCCGAGCGCGCCGAACCCTTAGGTAGCTCCCTAGTATCCTCTAGACGCTTTCCGTGCCAGTGAACTGGCCGTCGACCCCCTCCCTCGCCAGAGATTCGTCGCTCCAGTAGAGTTTTTCACCTGCACCTATGGCGCCGCCATCCTATCTCGCTGTCGGCGAAGTCCGAGTAGAATGTCCTAGGTCTCCCTTAACTAAACCCGTTTCGGGAATGAACCACAAGGATAGTGCTCCGTAGCACCGCTAATAGGTTCCGTCGGAGATCTGCCGGAGAACCTCACGAGCCGGTGTCTGCCTCGTAGCTTGTGGCTGACAGGTGGGGCCACACTGATAGAGGTTTAACATTTAAATCTCACGTGCTTAAGTGTGATCAGCCGCTGACAGGTGGGATCGGGACCCTAATGGTTCGTATTAGTGGAGGCGTATTCTGTGAAATGTGTCTTCCCCGTAGGATCGCACCCTCTCGGAATCGCCTCGACCCGAGGCCTTAGCAGGCTATCGTGGGCCGATTCCATTTCACGGACCAAACCCCCCTAGGCCACACAGAGCCGATTCCGGCCTAGATCCAGATAGGAATTTCAACCTTTTCCCTATTTTATATAATACAGTAAGTATTTTTGATTTTCTAAAATATAATCTCAACTCCTAAAATACTGAAAAAATTATGATAAATACTAGAGAGCATGCTAGATCTAATAAAATTATAACCTTGAATAGTAACCCATTTATGCCCTCTGTATTAATCTAGAAGCCTTATTTTCCTATTTAAGGAATTAATCTTTCGGTTTAATAAATTAGTAAATCATTTCTATAAATCATAATAAAATTTTAGAACACATTAGTTATAGTTTGGGATTTAATAAACCTTTTTCCTTAAAAAATTATATTGCTGTTTATCAGATTGATTTATTTAAAATGCCAATGGAACTCTAAAAATTCCCTAAATTTTTCAGAAACCTGCTTACCTCAGAAACAAATTATTAAAAATATTAAATTCATGTTAACCCTTAATAAAGTTTGCCATACAAATTAAGAACCCTAATTGCCTTTTCTAATATTTTAAACTCTATAATTAATTTTTGAATTTAGTTTTCTGGTAAAGAAATGATTCCTATGGGCAACTAGGGCATATTCATTCATATTTATTTGACGACTCATAGAATCATAGCTTAGACATTTGAATTTTCCACATGCATTCATGCATCATTATTTAAATTGCATATTTGTGCTTGGCTTTATACTCGAGTAGACATCGAGGAGGACCCTGAAGGAAGGTTCGAAGACACCGAAGAAGACCCCCAAGTCTCAGGACAAGGCAAGTTGACATCCCTAGTTCATATCTTTCCCAGCTTTTATTAAAACTTATGTTGATCCACTTAAGAACATTGTATGCAATATGGATTTATTACCTAGCTTGTTAATCATGTTATATACATGCCATGACCCTTGACACAATTACATACGATGCTATGATTGCCTTGAAAATCATGTTACGATTGCCTTGATAGTCATATCCTTGTAACCTAACTAAAACAATTCAAACTTTTGGACTCTCAGTCCTTGGATAAAACTTGCTTCAACATGCTTAGGTCTAAATGCTTGTTTTCAGGGTACAAACACCCCATAGTGGTGAACAGTAGCTCACCACTACAAATACTACTACATATTCTATGAACTTTATATGGATTGGTATGTTTTAAGTTGTGTTAGTTGGTCCCGAGATGTAAGCCAGTGGCTGAGTTGAGGGTTGAGACCCGAGGTTGGTTTGTGGTGTAGAGTAGATCTAAACGGGAAGGTCATGGACCTGTTGAGTTGAGGCAGTGAGCGAAGGTTGGACCTTCGGCTTTTAGGGCCACTTATAATGGGATCGGAAGGATCCCTTGACTATGTGTTGAGTGTTGGATGCGTCCAACACAATGCATTGCCATCACGCAGTAGTACAAGTGTGGAGGCCCTGGAGAGTGCTCTACGGTGGCCCTGGCTAAAACTCCAACTTGAGGTAAGCGCGATAGGGCACAACCACTGAGGGTGGTCTAGGTCATACACTCGCTGGACTGAAAATCCAAGAGGTATGATTCACAATGGAATTGCCAAGTCCCGGAATAAGATGGCGGATGTGTGAAGGAATAACTGTGAAGCAGGACCGGAAGAGGCCCTAGTTTGTGAGCTAGTATTGGATGCGTTCGGCACAATGCATGGCCATCACGCGGTAGTACGAGTATTGAGGCCTAGGAGAGCGCTCTGCGGAGGCTCTTGCTGTAGCTCCAACCTGAGGTAAGCACGGCAGAGCACCACCACCCGAAGTGGTCTAGGTCATACGTTCGCTAGACTGGCAATCCAAGAACGATGATCCACAACGGGATCCTTAAATCCTGGAATAAGATGGTGGGTGTTTGAAGTAATACTAGAAACAGATGTTCCAGAAGAGTTGGTCTAGTTGTACTATGGGATGGTATTGGGATTAGACAGGTTTGTTAGCTTGGAGAATCAACTCTTTTATAACACTCTCTTTTCTAATGAAAATTAGCTAAGTCATAGGCATTTACCATAATTATTTCTAACTGGCACTTTTTCAAATAAACAAACATTAGCCTTACTTTGTAGCCTTTATCATTACATATATTACGAGGGTGTTAACTCGCAAGTACGGTTTAATTGCGCACTTACCCTCGTACCCACTCACTCTTTAGATGGAGATTCCCTAGAAGACCCATATGCTTGCTTTCGAAGATGAGGAGCAGGGATTTGAAGGTGAAGCTTAGGACGTTCCTCCTAGCCTCTTGCAGTGATGCATAGCAACTGGATTAACTTTTGAAGATTTTCGTTTGTACTCTGCATTGGACCTAAGGGATTGTAATGACTTTTGACAGTAACGGTTGTGTGCTGTAAAACTACTCTCCATAAGGCGTTGCTTTCACATTTATCCTATTTACGTTTTCGTTTTATGCTTGTTTGATCCAGCTATGTGATGGTGTATACTACCCTACCGATACAGGGACTAGTGCAGGAATCATTCAGGTGGACCCCGAGCAGGGCCTCCATAGTAGGTCAGCCTACACGCCTACATCCAATGGGGAGCACATGATTGTCGACTGGGGAGCACCGATAAGGGAGTGGGTGGCTACACGAGGATTGACGGTGAGGGCTACACCGAGGGAGGCAAGGAGGGAGCTACACTGGAAGGTCACATAGAAGAGATGACGGCGAGGGAGCCGTGCAAGGAGCAGTGTCGGTGAGGGCTACACCGAGGGAGGTAGGGAGGAAGCTCCACGGGGAGGTTGCACGGGAGAGAGACGGCGAGATTTAGGGGAGAGAGGATAGAGATTAAGCAATTTAGGAAAGGAAGAAGGAAGAAAAGAGAGGGGGCAAAAAGGTCATGAAACGTTGCCACTTCTACATCCTAGCTGGAAAAGTGATTAAGATCAGCATAAATGGCAATGGTTATTTTCGCATCTAATCAATGACAGTTTTACAATTTCGTACTGAGTAGTGGCAATTCTTTAATTTCCAAATTGAGATTGGTCCTACATGTCATAGCCATGAGTATCATGTCGTTAGATTTCTCTTGATTATCCTGTCCACTGCCTGCCCCAAACTTTTTCAATCCATACCGCGCAGGAAACACATCTTTCCATCAGCTCCGAGAGCCATTCACAACTGCCACACAAAAATCCTACTTGTCTAACTCCCAACTCCCGCACCCAACTCATGACTCCAAACCTAGTGCCGCCCCTGCTGGCCTCCTCCCTCTCCCTCTCCGGCGGCCTCGCTGGAAGTGACAAAGAGGGGTCCCTAGGTGTGGACAACATGGGTCCCGGGTATTCGGAGACAGGCGATTGGACGTACCACCTCCTTGGGCCAAGTCGCGTGGATCTTTTAGAAGGCAGGCTTGGAGGACGGCGCGGCCCGACTCGCTCTATTTGGAAAAGAATCCTAATTCTGCTCGAATACGTGGAGATAGGCTAACCAACTCGGTTATGTCCCTTCTCTCCCTTATACGGATTAGGGAACCTATCTGTAACCCGACCCCTTGCACTATATAAAGGGGGTCAGGGGTCCCTAGTTGGACATCCAACCTTGACATCCAATCTACATCATCTTGGCTCTCGTGTAATCCCGGTGAGAGTATACGGTCATTGTGATCATCCTTTGATCATTGTGGTCGACACCCCATAATACAAAACCACGAGCACAGGAGTAGGGTATTACCTCTCACAGAGGACCTGAACCTGTAAAAATCCTGCCACCTGTGCTACCATCGAGTTGTGATCTTTCGCATAGCCCTATAAAATACATTACCGACGCAATTTGTCGACAGTTGGCGTGCCAGGTAGGGGCTAGCGTCACGATCAAGCTTCATCAACTGCGATGGCTTCCATCGGCGGATTCATCTTCACCTACGCCCCCAGCGAAGGCTTTGTCTTTGGAGATCTCGACTTCCTTGTCGATGACTTCGGGGAACTTCGGCTATCTCAGCCGGGCAACGTTCGGGGAAGGCTGAATGCGACTTCAGCCGAACCATACCACGTCAGGTTGTCTCTTGCGGATTCTGATCTGGGAGAGATCCGATCTAGCGACGACGATTCCAACTGCCCCACCGCAGGTACTCCCTTCGGTTCCAGTCGGGATTACGAGCTTTTGGTTCTGCCAGCTTCTTCCGCTGGTGAGGAACCAACCGGTGATTTTGTTTCTAATCTGGATCGCGTTAGGATCCAATTGGGAATAGCAGCTTCTCAGTTGTCCGACGCCCCATTCGGATTGAGAAACTCAGCCACTGTTTTCCATGGATAACATGCCGTCTTTTTCTGTCTGGGCTAAGGAGCGGAGCACAACAAGCACACACTGGGATGAGTTTTTTGAGTTCTGGCTCGGGGATAACTCTAACCGGATCGACTTTCCAAGTGGGCGCTGAGATACAACTCAGATTGGTCAATTCGGCTGCAAGATTTCAGCAGATCTGTTCTGCCAAATCTCAGCCGGATTTTCTTCTACCAAATGATCCATCACGGGAAGTGGGAGTTATAATCACTCCCATTGACGAACCAACAAATCGGGATCAGTTGTGCCTCTCTTACTCGGAGTTCGAGTTGGAGGAGAGCGTCAACGGGTTCCCCGACTTTCGCGGCGTCTATGTGGTGGATAGACAAGCCTCCGGATCGGCTCGGCGTCCCATAGAGGAGGCAGGAGCCGAACATAATAGCGGAGGTGGAGAAGATCTGCGCGACAAATTGCGCGGTCGTGCACGTGAAGTCCAGGAGAAATTACTTCAAGTCCGTATGGAGATCACTCGGTCTTCCGTACGCCACAGCAGAACATCCTCGCATGTAAGACCCTTTTGGATAATGTTGGTCCTTTACTTGGAGAAAACAGCCCCGCAACACCGATCATGGAGCAGATCAAAGCCATGGTGACGGCAGCGGCTGTCCAAGGTACTCGGGATCAACAGGCCGACTCGGCTAGAAGTCAGACTGCCACGAGTAATACTCGGCGCAGTCGGTGCACACCCGTTCGCGGGCAAGATGCTCATCGAAGTACAGGCCGCAACCTCCGCCTCGACAACGAAGCTCGGCGGAGGGTGCGAGAAGAAGGCGACGGCGATAGTTTCAGTCGAAACTCCGATCGTCGCGACAACCCTGCTGCGCGCCGTGGAAATCATCACCGAGAAGACCGGTGCCATACTCCACCGCGCCGAATACTTCCCCGTCAGTCTCCTTGTAACATCCTCATTTTTCAAAATCATGCATATATGCATTGCATTGCATTGCTTTTGTAAATTTTTGAAATTCAAAACCCTTTTAAAATGAGTATGTTCCTTGGAAAAATATTTTAAAATGATTTATTTAAACAAAGTAACATAATAAAAATATATTTATATTGTTTTGGCTATGTGATGTCTTAATTGAATAATTAAGGCATATAATAACCTTATATTTAAACCAAAATATAAATTTATGTTCTTTCTCTTACACATGGGCCCCACATGTAAGCCTCTCACCTCTCTTACTCAGCCAAAGGGAGAAGCCTCCTATAATATCTCCCTAAAATCTCTCCTCTTTCTATCCCACTTAAACCCCCTCCCCCCCCCACGTTCTTCCTCGTCCAAACCGAGACAGCCAGAACGCATCTACTCTTCCAACCCTTGCTGCCTCTCCTCGATCTCGGTTACCTTTGATCCCTTAAGATGATTTGTTCCTGGGCACCTCCTTGACCCGTTTTCACCTTCGTCAGCTCGCCGCCGCCGCCGGAGCTCCATTTTTCGCTGCCGCCCCCTACTGTCGACGGACCAAATCGTCGCCTGATTGTCGTCGTGGTGAGCCCCCTTAGCACCCTTGTCCCCATAGGAACCTCGCCGACCACCGCGCCGCCCCTATGTCCCCGCCGGCGAGCCCGCCGCCAGCGTGCCCTCCATCCGCCTCGCCGCTTGATCGCCGACCGCCGCCTCGGCACCCAGCGCCAAGCCGCCATCGCTTGGCCTTCGCCGCCGGTGCTTTCCCCCGCTGCCTCGCCGTCGCGCCTGTCGCCGCCGCCGCTGCGCGCCGCCGCCCATTTGCCTAGGGCTGCGCCCGCGCCGCCGTTCGCTTGATGCTGCGTGCCACCCAACTCGGCGACGCGCCGCCTCGACCTCCTCTCCCTTTCACGCGGCGCATGCCATGCCGCCGGGCCGCCGCCGCCGTGCCGCCTGGCCTGCTCTGTCTCCTTGCCGGGGCCCCACATGGCAGCCGCCCCTCCCCTGCTGCTCCTGCGCGTGGTAGACGCCGGCTGGGCCGGCCCATCTTCGGCCATGGCCCAATTCCCCTTTCCCTTTGTTCTATTTACATTTCAGAATATACTACATATTGTAAATTCCATATAAATTCGAAGGAAATTCAGAAAATTGAAAAATAAATTTTATTAGATCCATAAAATTCTAAATTATTTTTATGTACTGTTTATTTACATGTTTCTGTTAAATTTAATTTTTGATAATTATATTAGTTCTTGCATGTGTAGGAATTTTATAAATTAATTTAGAGAACCAAAAATATCAAAATTACTTTATAAAGTTATATATATTATTATATGATTTCTGTACTGTTTTGGTAAATTTTTGAAATTTATTTATAATTAAGTCTCTTTTGTACCTTTAATAATAAGCTTATGAAAATCATAACTAATTATAGGGAACTCTAAAAATAATGAAACTAATTTCATAAGTTTTATAAAATTATTTTATACTGTTCTGTACTGTTTGCATCATCCTCAAGTCATGACATGCACGCCTCATATTTTATTGCATATGGTTCTTATTGTGTTTCTTTTAAACGTTAGACCCGAGCACCGAGTTCGTTTCCGACGCAGCGGAGGATCCTCCCTACTACGTCGATCAAGGCAAGTGCTGAAACCTCTGAACCCATGTTGTCAAACAAGTTTTGTAGGATTTGAACAGTAGCATGTATGTTTAACATAAAATACTAAATAACTATATTGCCTAGCTAAATCCCATTGATAATTAATTCTTATAAAATACCCTTGCTACCTTAGGATTATTAATTTTCATTAATTATTGCCATATCCTTGATTAGGTTTTGCATCTGCTTAGTAATGCTCAGAGTAAACCACCTGATTAATTGCTTGTTAACATTAATCACCATTTTACTTTGTGATCTTTAAAAAGGACAATTGGTGTTGTCATTTGGTTGTAATTGGGCTAGTTGATAGTGGTAGCTATCGGGAAAAATGTTTTGCAAAACCTGATTGGGGTGGATGGTTGCAAGGATGGTGCTGCATGCACGAGATTCGGGTCCAGCGCGGGACCCACCCTGATCCCTAAGGACCGATTCCTTGAGGTAGACGAGCTAAGTACAACAGTGAGACCATTGAGTGCTTGTGTGGGCAAGCTCTGGTTGAGTACCCTTCGGACTTCTAGTCTTGGCATTCCAGACGGTGGAGTAGGCAATTGGTGTTGTTCTGTAGGCTCAAGAGGGGGCTTCAGCCAATTAGAGTAACTAGCGCTGCGGTGGAATCCTTAGAGGGAGTGCCAGGCTAGGGGAATGTCGGTTAAAGACCTTGTGGTGTTCTTTTCCTTTGGGTGATTCCTAGGAAGGTCACCTCGTGGGTAAAGCGTGCAACCTCTGCAGAGTGTAAAACTATCATGATAGCCGTGTCCACGGTCAGGGACTTGACGACGGGAGCTGCCTCATTGGTACTTCTTATCTTTGTTTTCTAAATGGTGTTTTAAAGGAAAACCACGATCGGTGTCGTGTGTTTTGATTTTTCTCCTAATAGTAGGTGCTATGAGCGATGAGGGTAATTGCACGGCGGGTGCCGTGAGTAGCCAGGATTGGGTAAAACCGGCCGAGGCCGAAGTTTTAAAGAAATACTTCGAAGATTTGTTTTCCTCAACTCATTTCAAATCAATTTTATAAAACCTTAGGAAAGACTTGCAAAACTGGCTTTATGCAAAAGAACCTTTACCCCTCCTTGTTAAGCCCTAGTTGCATTTAGTCAGCCTTGCTTGTTGAGTATAAAGTATACTCACCCTCGACTTTTATGCGGGGCTGCTCATTCCAACGAGCAGGATGCGACACCGAGGCGGAGGTGTACCAGGACGGGGACTTCGCCGAAAGAGTTCAAGATGAAGACTACTCCGACGTCTAGGAGCGCATCCGCCAGACATGCCTGTGGAGTTGCGTTGGGTTTTCCATTTGAGTTGAACTATGTTATTTGAATTTCCGCTGCTAGGCCATGAAGCCTAAACTTTGTAATAATTATGCGACTCTGATGTAATAAAGTACTTCTCGTTGAATGGTGATGATCCAAATTGTATATCTGTGTGTACTAGCTACTTGATCCAGGGACTAGTACAGGTAAGGCACAGCAGGGATTCGACTCCGTTTTTCGGGTCCCGACACTCCTCACCCTGGGGACGGATTGATTGATGGGATCAGAGCATTCATACCCCGACTTCGTCCGGTAAACTGGCCCGAAGGGTTTAACCCTAAGGGAATAGTGAAATTTGACGGGGAGCGGGACCTAGAAGCTTGGTTGCAGATTTACTCTCTGGCAATCAAAGCAGCGGGTGGAGGCTACGACGTGATGGCAAACTATCTGCCCGTCATGTTAACCCCTCTGGCTCAGGGCTTGATCTTGTACTATATTGTATATATTCTTTCTGTGTGGGTTTGTTTTTAGAACTTGCTAGAATCACAGCACTTTCTTTGGCACCTCTTATCTCTTAGGTCGCTATCATGCGTGATTAGCAATGTCCTCTGCTCTAGTTAGAGAGTCTCACATAGACTTATTGGTTGACCGGTATGTGGAGGATACAGGTAGACGAGGTTTGTGTTTGTTCTCTCTAGTAGTCGAGTTTAGGCTTGCTTCCCTATCTTCTCGTAGCTAGGAGCGTGCCTTGCGCTAGAGTGTCTGCTTGCTTTCTCCCTGTTCTATAGCAAACCGATTTTACGCCTCTTTCCTTCCTCTATGCGCTTTTGCCTCGGGTTCTTATTTTGAGGGAGGTTTGAAGCATTGCATTTGCATCTAGTTTCTGTTTTTCTTTGCAAGTGCTTTGCCTATTAGGCTTGTTGGTCTCATCAATGTTGAGTTTTGATGTACCATTTGAGTTTGTGTGCAAACTTGTTTGATTTGACACGAGTTTGAGGAAAGGCTAGAAGGAGCTTAAAATCTTTGAGAAAATCATTGCAAAACTTGACATTTGCATGTTTTCATGGTTGGGCTTTTCATTGTCAAAATGTCGGTACATTTTTCTTGATCTCCGTCGAGATTTCAAACTCGAGTTGCCTTCTTCGATCGTGACCACTTCTTTAGTGGAGTCCATTTGCCCTTGCTTAAAATAAAGCAACCAAACATGGGTTTCAATCCTCGAGGTTTGCATTTGGTAGAATTTGTGGGTGACCTAGGGGGTCGGTTCCAAGTTACCCTTGGGTTGTGCTCTACTAGCAATCATTCACCATGTGAATAGGTGCAAATAAAGTCAAGAAGGCCTCTCCAAAACAAAACAAAAAAACAAAACAAAACAAAAACAAAACAAAAAAGGAAAAGGAGAGATTAAGGCCAAAAATAAAATTCAGTTTGGGCACTCTTTGGACACATTTTGGTCTTGGTCATTCTCGATTTGGCAACCTTGTTTTTCGTTGTCTTGATGTTTCTCAAGTTTGTGCACCCATTTTGATTTTGAAACGCCTATTCATTGCCAATGTGCACATGACTTGAATCAACAAAAATGTTTTGTTTTGCTCCTTTCATGCCTTAGTACCTTTGTGCATCTTGTCGACTTGTGAACCTCAAACTTCATTTGAACCTCGATATTCAACTTTGGTGACCATTTGGCTAATTGGCAAAGCCCTTGGTTAGGTTTTCTTCATTTCTCTTGCATATGCATTGTTCGGGTTCATGATTGGTGTCTTCTTGACCATTTGACAAAAAGGGGAGAATCATGATTTCGGGGAGTTTCAAAACCGAAAATTGAGTTTGAAATCAAAACTTCGCTTTCATGGCCAATTTTGGAAATTTTGTCAACATGCTCATCAAGGGGAGATTGTGAAGTCATGAGTGATGAGCATGTGGTGGTTTTCGTTTAAATTCAAAATTCAAATCCACTTTTGATTTGGCTTGTTACAAATTTGATTCTTGCGAAGTTTTGAACCCCTGCAGCTGGAGCTTGCACTTAGACGTTAAGCTTAACGGTCCACGGAACCTCTGGTTCCCAGTGCCGAATCGCTCCTAGATCATCGGACAGCGTCCGGCCACCGATTTCTGTCGTGCTCATTCTCGTTTTCACTGCTCGATGAATCAACCGTAACCCGATCGGAGATCGGTTTGTTTCCTTGTGTTCGTGTTGTTCTCGTGTACGCAGTGATGGTCTCAGTCAGCTTGGCGCCGCAAAGAACCGCCAGTGGGTTGGCGGCTGGTCTGGAGGACCGGTCGCGAGTCTGCGGTGGAGGTTTTTCGGCGCCGAACACTGGGCGTCGCTCGTGCACGACCTCATCGAAGTCTTGGGAGCATCGGAGCCACCGGAGGTGGTTGGCAATGCTTCAGATTCGTGCGAGAGAGACCGGAGTGTGTTTTGGGGTTTCCGCGCCTCGTGGTGTTTTTCACAAATGTGTGGCTTGGGTTATAAATAGGACCCCAAGGCTTCACTTGGAGGGTGTCCTTGAGCCATTTGTAGCCAGCCAACATAGGTGTGAGTTGAGGAGCTGCGTCTCTGTGTGAGTGTGGGAGCTGCGTCTCCCGGGTCCCTGATCTGTAGTTCTGTTCATGAGCTAATAGATCAGCGTTTTTATATCGTTCTTGCACTTACTTTCAGCATTTAAATTCAGCATTTAAAATACCGTAGAGTGAAATGATCTTGTGGGATTTGTGTGTGTTCTTGTTTCGATCTTGAGCCATCCCTGAAAAACTCCCGTGCCTCCTTTTCTATTCTATATGCTTTGATGGCTCAAGTCTGTTCTTGAAGTTCCTGTCTTGTTCTCCGCGCAGCAGGCAGTGTTTGATTTTTATAAAAATCTAGAAAAATCCTTTTTGAGTGATTCTTATTGGAGAAGGTGCGTGACTCATATATCTATTCACTATAAAACTTTGGAGTCCTGTTCTTGCACCGTTTGGGAGCAGTGAGGTGAAAACCGAGCCCCAAACTTTCTGCTCGATGTTCTTGACAGCTCGTGGTTTTTGATTTTGCATATTTTCTGTAAAAGGAGTTTTGAGGAGATTTCTGGTGGAGTGCTTCATGACTTATTGATTAATCGGAAGAAAAATTTCCAAACATTGAGAAGCACCAGAAACCCACCATCCCTCTGCTCCAAGTGGAAACAAACTCTGGGGTTTCTGTTTTTTTGCTTTCCAGAAAGCAGCTTGGGATGTTTGAATTTTCATGATTTATCTACATGGAGTTTTGAGATGATTTTTGGTAAAGTTGTGCACGACCCATTGAGAAATAGGGAGACAAATTCCCAAAATTTGATGAGCACTAGAAAGCCACCATCCATCTCCTCCAAGTGAGAACAAATCTGTTTTTTGCTTTTCTGAAAGTCACTTTGGTTATTTGGCTTGATCTCCTTTCTTAAAGTAAGGTTTGAATTGATTCTTCTCTTTTGGACACTTGACAACCAGGATTGTGTGTGACAAATCCCCACATATTCCATGACTCTCATTCATGCTAGGGGTACACATAGTTGTCAAGTTGTTCTCATTTTGGGGTGCCGGTGAATTCGAAAAAGAACGGCCGTAAAAATTCGAGGCTCTCATTCACCCCCCCCCCCTCTGTTCGCCGTGGTTAGCTTCACACATTCGGCGCTTCATAAAGAAGAAAAACACAATCTGGGAGATTTCTAAAGCGGTCGTTGTCGCGGTCTTCCAAAAGGGAGTTCGTGACCCCGACCTAATCAAGAAGATGTCTCGGAAGCCCCCAACCACTGTCAAAGTGATGGTCGATATGCTACCGTCTCGGACGCTCTCGCCGAGCGTCAGGAGGATCACCCGAGCAAAAATGAAGGCAAGAAGGACAAGTCCGAGTCGTCCTCTAAAAGGACAAGAAGCGAAAGGATGAAGAATTGGTAGCTGCTACGGATCATGGTCGCCAAAGGCCGCCTTGACCCAATGACTACAACAAAGTAATGGAGGCGCCGTGTCCTTTCCATCCAAATGGAAAGCATGCGGCAAAGAACTGTAACGTCCTGAAGAGGTTCGCTGAGGAGCACAACAAAGACACTCCGAAAGATGCCAAGCAAGATGATAAGCGTGATCCACCTCAGGGTGACGCTTATCAAGAAACCGAGCGCGAGCTCAACTACATATATGGGGGATCGGATGCATACGAGTACAAACGTAAGCAAAAGCTTACTACTCGGGAAGTCAATGCAGCCGTTCTGATGACCCCCGAATACCTTCGATGGTCTGAACTTCCGATCAAGTTCGACCGCTCGGATCATCCTGACCACATCCCTTGCACAGGAAGATATCCACTCATCCTGGACCCTGTGGTACGGGGCATCCGACTGCGCAAAGTCTTAGTCGACGGCTGGAGCGGGTTGAATATCCTTTTTGCCAAGACTTTTGATGAGATGCAGATTCCGAGGTCGGCGCTCCAGAAGACGGATGCACCGTTTCACGGCATAATTCCGGGAACATCATCAGTGCCGATTGGGAGAATCTCTCTTCCGGTCATTTTTGGCACTCGGGATAACTACCGGACGGAAAACCTCAGCATTGAGGTGGCCGATTTCGAGACTGCATATCACGCAATCTTGGGAAGGCCGGGCTTGGCCAAATTCATGGCCGTCCCACATTATGCCTACCTGGCTATGAAGATGCCAAGTCCGCGAGGCGTAATCACAGTCCGCGGAGACGTCAAGTTTTCCTATCTCCTTGACAAGGAAAACTGCGACTTCTCCTAGTCTATCGAAGCGGTTGCCGAGTTGAACAAGATCCGGCAGGCAGCCACCACTCTTCGTGACGAGGGCGATATACCAAACAAGAAGTCATCTAAATCAGGCATCAAGCCTGACGAAGATGTCAAGCGTATTTCGCTCCACCCCGTTCGATTCGGCCAAAACGACTCTAATCGGGACAGGTCTCGATCCGAAATAGGAAGAGGCGCTCGTCACCTTCCTCCAAGTAAATCGGGGCATCTTCACTTGGAAGCCATCTGACAAGCCGGGTGTCCCGAGAGAGGTGATCGAGCATTCCTTGAATGCACATGACAAAGCCAAGCCAATCAAGCAACGGCTGCGTCGGTTCGCGCAAGATTGGAACGAAGCCATCAAGGCGGAGATTACCAAATTTTTAGCCGCCGGTTTCATAAGGGAGGTTCTCCACCCCGATTGGCTGGCAAATCCGGTACTTGTACAAAAGAAGAATGGAACTTGGCGTATGTATGTCGATTATACCGACTAAAATAAAGCATGAACCAAGGATCCGTTCGGACTACCCTGCATCGACCAGGTGGTTGATTCCACTGCCGGTTGCGAGCTTTTGAGCTTTCTATATGCTTACTCGGGCTATCACCAGATTAACTTGAAGGAAGAAGATTGCATCAAGACTTCGTTCGGAGTTTTCTGCTACGTCACTATGCCCTTCGGGCTGAAGAACGCTAGAGCAACGTATCAACGTTGCATTCAGCAATGTTTCCACAACCAGTTTGGGCGTAATGTGGAAGCAAATGTTGATGACGTTGTCGTCAAGTCTCGGGTATCCTCCAACTTGGTCACCGACCTGTCAGAGATATTCGAGAGCCTGTCAGCATACAACATGAAGTTGAACTCAGAGAAGTGTGTCTTCGAGGTCCCTTCGGGAAAGCTACTCGGTTTCATGGTATCTCATAGCGGAATTGAGGCTAACCCGGAAAAGATCAGAGCTATCATGGAGATAGCTCCCCTAGCATGCCAAAGGTGCATGGTGGCACTCGGCCAATTCATCTCGCGGGTCGGCGAGCGTGGGTCGCCTTTCTTCAAACTACTGAAGAAGCAACACGACAAGTTTGTCTGGACACCCGAGGCACAAAGGGCTTTTGAGGATCTCAAATTGTTCCTCACTTCGGCACCTGTCTTGGCATCTCCCATGCCACGAGAACCGCTTCTGCTATACATTGCGGCCACCACTCATATAGTGAGTGCCGCGGTGGTAGTGGAACAAGAAGAACAAGGACGCGTCTACAAAGCTCAACGCCCGGTCTACTTCGTCAGCGAAGTATTGGGTGAGTCCAAGGTACGCTATCCGCAGGTGCAGAAGCTTTTGTATGCGGTTCGACGCTTCTAAGTCAAGCACTACTTTCAAGAACATCCATTTCGGTGGTCACTTGCTCCCTATTGGAGACATCCTCCATAATCGAAAAGCCACCGAGGATCGCTAAGTGGTCGAGAGAACTTGGGGCCTTCGAGCTCTCGTTCGCTCGCTTTCACGCAATACCATAAAGTCACAAAAACTAGCCGACTTTGTTGCCGAGTGGACGGAGATGCAGGCACCCCCAGCCGTCGAAAAGGCCGAGTACTGGAACATGTACTTCGATGGCTCTCTCCGACGACAGGGCGCGGGGGCTGGTATCGTTCTTATATCACCTGGAGGCAAACAACTCAAGTATGTCCTCCAGATTCATTTTCTAGCTTCAAACAACGCAGCTGAGTACGAGGCACTCATCCACGGGCTCCGTATTGCCATATCGCTTGGCATCCGACGATTGGTGGTTCGCGGGGATTCTGAACTCGTGGTGAGCCAAGTACAAAAGGATTGGACTTGTGTCAACGATAATATGACCGCCTACTGTCAGGAGGTCAAAAAGTTGGAGGACAAGTTTGATGGCTTGGAGCTTATACATATTCTGCGGCGAGACAACGAGGCGGCGGATGAGCTCGCGAATATGGGTTCTAGTCGGACAGCAATTCCGGCTAGGATTTTTGTGCAAGAGCTTTATGCCCCCTCCATCACACCATAGGAGCAACTACCCCAATCAGATTAACACCCACCCGAGTCAGAAGTCCTGGCCCTCGACTCGGATTGGATGCGACCCCTGTGGCGCCCTCTTCTAAATTTACATTCGGCTCAATGAAGTAATAGCCCACTCGCTATTCATGTGGTTGGTAAATAACATACTAGTTGCCCAAGAGCAAGCCGAGCATGTTAGCTCCCAACCCGAGCTTGCAGCGATACACACGGGCGACCTTCGTTGAAACGAATGTAAACCGGGTGCCCGAATATGTGCCCTGTGATGGCTCCCAAGATCAGCTACCATCACACACATATCCTCACAATGATCGATAGCACAACACATACATCTTCGAGCATAATTTTCATCCAACTGGGTAACATGAACTGCTGCCCGAAACAATAAATTTTAACATGATCAGAGTTTTACTGCAACGAAAATACAAGTTTGTTCACCAAAATAGCAGCGGAAAACATCATAAATAAAAAAAAGTCCAGCGTGGTATGCCCCCATTAACCCCATGGGAAACCGACTGGCAATTAGAACTCCGCTTTCCCGCTAGCGTCACCGTGCTCGGCTTGGTATGGTACTCAAACACGGGGTCGTCTTCACTTGAAATTGCAGCACATCGGTTGAGTACAGATGGTACTCTGCACTAAGAGGTAATGAGGTAAAGCTAGTAGCATCCATCATAATTCATCATCATGAAATCCATCATCATCAATCCATGGGGCTCTAACCGCCATGGGTCTCTATCCGACCATAACCACAACATACTCGGGCTCTATCCGTCCTTGGTCTCGATCCGACCATACACCACGAGCAACCCTGTGCTCGGAAAGACACACGGCTATCCCACTATGCCCAAAACCAGTACCCAAACTGAACCATGAGCTAACATCAATGTCTCGCCTCACAGGTTTTCGTCCTTAACCCTGGACGCGGCTGTTCGAACAGTTTAACACTCTGCAGAGGTGTACGACTTTACCCACACGACACAGCAAGCCATGCCGAAGCCTCTTAGATGTACATGCCAGTCCATTGGGTCACCCGAGTTAACTTCATCCACTCCCCACTCCACGAGTACAGGAGGGAGTCAACCGTTCCAATGGATTTGTCCAAGGCCCATCACACGCAAACACAAGGACGCACCATGGATGGTCCACCCTGCCACACCACCCTCTAACACATGTTGTCCCGCTGGTACCCAATGGTGCGAGCAAGCACAGGAAATTGGCCAGGTGTTCCCATAATACACGTGTGGTCGTACGTATAGTAACTCGAAGGGATTGGCACCATGTTCGGTCCTTAATTCACTCGAACGGGGCTACGTGTCCGGGATCTATCCTCCCATCATCCCCTATCACCCGTTCAAGCCGAATTCAGAGCTCACACGTAATCCATCATCATCATCAGCAGTATCACATAGTAAATCATTCACAATTGAAGTCATACGACCAACGGAATTACTCCATTGATCGCTTACCCACGTTGACTCTAAGCATGGCTAAGCTTCCGCGGACCAAACCTAATTAATACCATCCTCTTAGGCTACAAAGGAATAGGGATATCAAACATAGACTACTAAGTAGGAAATAACTAAGTTCTACCCACCAAGTGATATATATATTTTAACTTAGCATGCAGGCAATTGATAGAACATAATTGAAATCATGCATTCATAAATAGAGGATCAATATGGTGAGTCAAATGAGGGGAGTATATGTGCCTTGTTGGTGCTGGTCAGGGTACGGAGCTCCTTGCTCAAGTTCGGGCTCCTCCGGAACGTTGGTTCCTAATGTTCGGAAGCAAGAATAACAAAACAAATCCAAATAAAATACCAAACAAATAGAAAAATCAAATATCTTTAGAGATTCACAAAGTTTATGATCTAATGCAAATTTTGCCAAAAGAAACACCCAAATCCAAGTTCGGGTGAGTGAGATAGAGCTATTTGAAGTTTGGGTGCAATACTAGCTCGGGGCTGTAAGGACTAAGCTCGGGATTGACCAAGGTAGCTCGAGAATGAACCTCCTAGCTTGGGAAGGACGTTGCCTTGGTCAAGAGTGGGTTTACAAGGTCGGATATGACATAGCTTGGTTGGCTAGGACATGACCAAGGTCGGGCTCAACTAGCTCTAGCTCGGGAAAGTCACTTAGCTTGTATATTGCTCAGTACGAGCCACTTTTGAGGGTCCTAATAAGCTCGGCTAAGCTCGGGCTTAACATGAAAGTTGTTGGAAATTTCCTGGCGCACAATTTTCATGTCGAACAATTTTCATCCGAGCTACGGTTGATTTTATAGAATTTATTTACTAGGCTGCTATTCAAAGAAAGGCTGAAACAGGCTGTTTTCAGATCTGGGGTTCTAATACTTCGGTTTCCACCAAAGAACAGCTTAGCCATGAATGCTAAATGGTGAAAAACAGAAGTGAGAGGGAGTATTGGGTTCTCACCTAGCAAGGAAGGCCTCGTCTAACAATAAAGAGCCCAAAGATGAGGAGATCAAAGTGGTTGATGGCAATCTGTTCAGAACTCGGTTCAGCAACTCTTCAGTTTGTTCTCTTGAGGTGCCTTCAACTCCAGCAGCGTGGATCTGCTCCAAGACGTTCCTTAGCTCGTGCATGAACTCTTTTTGGCCATCTCCAAGCTGCATGTGAGGGAAAATGACATGCAAGATGAGAAAACAGCAAAGAACCTCACTGCTATTCAAAACAGCGAAGTAGATGAATAAAGACAACAAGAACTCACCCAAATCCTTGTGAACGTGCAAAGGAGTTGGATGTACTTGAAGGCTAGGAAGTATAGATGTTACTCCTGCTCATTCCATGGCCTGGATTTGAAGAAAGAGGGCATAAATGGGCAGAAAACGAAATCAGTCTTTGCTGTCCCAAACCCGAACAGCAAAGAGAAAAGGAAGAGAAATCCATAGTAAACCTTCGTGCATATGCTTACCATGGGATGGAATGGATAGCCAACGATTTCATCTTTCCGACGATATATAACACCCTATATGGATTCTTGCTGGTTTGGATGGAGATTTGAAAATGGTGGAGGTGGAGATGAAGAACAGCTTGTTGTTCTTCCTGCTGTCCAGAACTTGGACGTGGGAAGAATGAGAGTGAGGGCTGATTGAAGTGGGTGGAGAGGGGTTTAAATAGAGGTATACTCTTTCATTGACAAGTGGGTCCAGGTTCCACCTATAATAGAGAGTCTGCGGGTAAGATTCCGAGTAAGAAGAGCTGAGGGTCTGGGCTACCTGCAGCACTGCCTAAGTCAGCCAGTGGATGGAAGATTCGGCTAATACTGCCGGAGGGCAAAAAGGAATAAAGAATAAATGTGGTGACTGGGTTGTTTGAATAGATACGAGCTAACTCGAGCTTCTCCAAGCCCGGTCAGGTCTTCTGTTGCTCAGTCCGACCGTCTATAGCTCAGGCAGCTTCCTCCGGACATCTTCTAGCTCGGATGGGCAGCAACCAAGCTCGGGTAGAGCTCGGTGAAGTCCGGCACGGTCACTACCTTGCTTTGATAGAGCTCGGGTGAACTCTACCTTGCTGGGGCAAGCTACATCTAGCTCAGACATTTAAGGAATATGTCCATCGGGCTCGGTCTCACTACTCTAGTGGCTTGGCCAAAGGGTTTAAGGTCAAAAGCCTAATGTTCCCACCATAGAGTATGAAAATTTTTTGTAAACCAACATAAAAACGAATGAACATGCTAATGATATACATAGCTATACGCAATTTAGCAGCTGGGCTGTTATAGGCCTCCCCCCCTTAAAAAGAATCTTGTCCCCGAGATTCTGTTGTCTCGGTGAAGTGGTATGGATAAGTTGCTCGGAGATAATCTTCATGTTCCCATGTTGCTTCACTTTCGGTGTGGTTGCTCCATTGCACTTTGTAGAACTTTATGGTCTTGCTTCTTGTTGTTCGCTCCCTTTCTTCAAGAATGCGAATGGGATGTTCTCGATAGGAGGGATCAGATTGGAGATCAAGACTTTCTATCTCGGTGACTTCGGTTGGAACTCGAAGATACTTCTTGAGTTGAGAGACATGAAAGACATTGTGCACGTCGGAGAGGGAAGATGGAAGTTCATGGTCATAAGCTACTGCTCCCCGCTTGGATACGATTTGGAATGGACTGATGTAGCGAGGTGCAAGCTTTCCCTTCACATGAAAACGACGGGTACCCTTCAGCGGGGTAACCTTGAGATAGACATGATCATTCACCTCGAAGCTAAGCTCGCGTCGACGACGATCAGCATAGCTCTTCTGTCGAGACTGTGCAGCTCACAATCGCTCTCGAATCAACTAAGTCAGGATCAAATAATGGCCTTTCTCTAGATTCGGATCAATTTAGGAGAGTCCTACACTTTTTCCCATAGAGAGCTTCAAACGGAGTCATTTGAAGACTAGACTGGTAACTATTATTGTACGAAAATTCAGCAAAGGGTAGGCATTTCACCCAATCCTTGCCATAGGAGAGGACGCATGCTCGGAGCATGTCTTTAAGAATTTGGTTGACTCTTTCAGTTTGTCCACTGGTTTGAGGATGATATGCCGTGCTAAAGGAAAGCTTGGTTCCCATTTCTTGGTGGAGGCACTCCCAAAAATGTGAAGTGAATTGAGAGCCTCGATCTGAAATGATCTTCTTGGGTACACCATGGAGAGACACGATACGGGATAGATAAAGCTCCGCCAAATTACTCACAAGGTAATTGACCTTCACTTGGAGGAAATGGGCAGATTTGGTTAATCGGTCAATGATTACACAAATGGAATCAAAACCCCTTTGTGTCTTGGGTAAGCCGGTTATGAAATCCATACCGACATCATCCTAATTCCACTCAGGCACGGGCAACGGTTGGAGAGTACCCACTGGTCTTATATGGTCGGCCTTCACACGCTGACATATGTCACACTCCGCAACATATCGGGCAACTTCCCACTTCATGCGAGTCCACCAAAATCTTTGCTTCAGATCTTGGTACATCTTGGTACCTCCGGGGTGAATCGAGAAGAGAGAGTTATGAGCTTCATTGAGGATGGATGCCTTTAGCTGCTTGTTGTTAGGCACCACTAGGCGTTTTTCAAACCATAAGACACCTTGGGCATCCTCGGAGAAACAATTAGTCTTGCCTTCCTTCATTTTAGCTCGGATATAGGTCACACCTTTATCATTCTTTTGGGCAACCTTGATCTGATTGATAAGGTCAGGTTTTACCTCCATAGCAGCAACAAATCCTTGTGGAACCATTTCCAAACCGAGCTTCTGAAATTCAGTGCACAAAGCATCCGATTCCGACTTAACCGAGATGCAATTGCATTGTGATTTCCGGCTTAACGCATCGGCAACCACAATGGCTTTGCCCGGATGGTGATGGAGACCTATATCATAGTCCTTGATCAACTCGAGCCATCTTTTTTGTCTACCATTTAGACCTGACTATGTGAAGATGTACTTGAGACTCTTATGATCGGTATAGACCTCGCAGTGTTTTCCGATAAGGAAATGTCGCCATATCTTAAGAGCATGCAATACTGCTGCGAGCTCGAGGTCATGGGTGGGATAATTCATTTCATAGGGCCTTAACTGCCTAGATGCATAAGCCACGACCTTGCCTTCTTGCATAAGGACACAACTAAGGCCGAGGTGAGCTGCATCACAGTAAATGTCAAAACTCTTGTGAATGTCCGGTAGGACTAGGACAGGAGTGGTGGTCAATCGGTCTTTGAAGGTTTGGAAGATTTCTTCACATTCTTGTGACCATTCAAACTTCTTATCCTTTTTCAAAAGTTGGGTCAATGGTCGGGCAATCTTGGAGAAATTCTCAATAAATCGCCGGTAGTAGCCGGCGAGACCAAGGAAACTTCGGATTTCAGTGACTGTTGTGGGTTGTTTCCAATTTAGTACATCTTGTACTTTGCTTGGGTCTATAGCCACTCCGCCTTCGGATAGGATGTGACCAAGGAAGGCAACCTTCTTTAGCCAAAACTCACACTTACTGAATTTGGCGTAAAGTAGGTGTTCTCGGATTTTTTCCAATACAAGCCGAAGATGCTCTTCATGCTCTTCTTCGGTCCTTGAGTAGATAAGAATGTCGTCGATGAAGATGACGACAAACTTGTCAAGAAACTCCATGAAGATGGAATTCATGAGGTTCATGAAGTACGTCGGTGCGTTGGTCAAGCCGAAAGACATGACGGTATATTCGTACAAACCATAACGAGTTGAGAAATCCGTTTTTGGATTGTCCTCGGATCTGATTCTGATTTGATGATAGCCTAACCTCAGGTCTATCTTTGAGAATACACGGGCTCCGGTCATTTGGTCAAACAAATCATCAATCCTTGCAAGAGGATACTTATTCTTGACCGTGACTTCATTCAGCGGTCGATAATCCAACACATATTTAAACTAGCATCCTTCTTCTTCACGAATAGCACCGGGCATCCCCATGGTGAGGAGCTCGGGCGAATGATGCCTTTCTCTTGCAGCTCCATAAGTTGCTTCTTCAGTTCTGCTAGCTTCTTGAGAGGCATCCTATATGGCCGTTTTGATATTGGGGCGGTTCCGGGCAGCAATTCGATGACGAATTCTACTTCCCGGTCAGATGGCATCCTAGGTAGTTCTTCAGGAAAGACATCCGGGTAGTCACATACCACAGGTACACCACTAATCCTAGGGAAAACATCACCTCTCAAGGCGAAGAGATGAGTTGATTTGGACCTAGATGAAAACTCAACTTGTTCGCCGGTGGTGTTGGTAAGAGAGATAGATTTTTGGGCATAGTTGATTTGTCCGTGATGCTTGGACAGCCAATCCATACCTAATATGATATCGATGTCCCCCATTTCGATCCAGATAAGATCGGCCAAGAATTCTACCCCATTGATATCAATTTTTGCTTCCCGGCAAACTCGTCAGCTCTAAAAGTCATTCCCGGGGCATGAATGCGAAGGGAGGAATGCAAAGCTTGGATGAAAAAACCATGTGATACAGCAAATTTCTCCTTGATGAAGGAATGAGATGCTCTAGAGTCAAATAAAATAGTGGCCGGGCATAAGTTGATAGAGAGCGTACCCAAAACCAGGTCTGGTGCATCTTGAGCTTCCTCTGCCTTGACATGGTTGATGCGGCCTTGCCACTGCACTTGTGGAAGCTTCCGAGCAGGATTCTAAGGTGGTGCTGCTCGGCCAGGCACATTGGGGTTCCTAGCAAATGCTGCTCCTTGGTTCTTCCCGGACATTTGTTTGCATAGTGCCCGGGCTGCCCACAGGTGAAGCAAGTGGTGCCCGGGCGAGCTTGAATGTTGCCTCCAGGTTGATTCCCACCCGAGGTAGGTGGAAACCTTTGCTAAGGTGGTCGGGGTACAGGAATTTGAGGCCTTTGGGGAGGTAGAGCTTGAAGTTGAGGTCGGGGCTGCCATGCACACTACATTGGCGAGCTATTGCTTGCTAAAATCTGTGTTGTCCTCTTGCGCTTGCGTGATTCATCTAGCTTGTTCCACTTCTCCTCCACGATTATAGCCTTGTTGACCATGTGTTGGAAGTCCCAAAAGTCATTTGCAGCGAGCTCAAGCTGCAGATCATCAGAGAGACCATTCATGAACCGATCTCGCTTGCGTTCGTCGTTGGAGACGTCATCGGGGGCATAACGAGCAAGGTAATTAAACTCGTGTAGGTACTCCATGACAGGCTTGCGGCCTTCCTTCAACGCTAGAAATTCTCGCCTCTTCATGGCCTTGATACCAGTTGGGACATGAGTTCCGCAAAACCCCGTACAGAACTCTTCCCAAGTGATAACATGTCCGGCGGGCTGCATAGTGACGAAACTGTCCCACCACGCACAAGCCGCGCCTTCCAGTTGGTGAGATGCGAAGAGAACCTTCTCCTCTTCGGGGTAGCGAGCAACAGTGAGCTTGCGCTCGATGGTACGAAGCCAGTCATCCGCGTCGAGTGGATCCTTAGAACGGGAGAAGGTTGGCGGTTGGGTGCGAAGAAATTCAGCAAGTCCTCCAGCAGCACGATATGCTGCTCCTCCAGCACCTTGAGCATTGCCCGAGGCAGGAGTAGTGTTGCGAGCAATCTGCTGCAGAATGAGGGTCTGATCTTGACATTTTTGCTTGATAAGGGCAAGAACTTGAGCCATGGTTGGGGGTGGTGGCGGTAGGTTCTCCTCCGGTTGATGTTGAGGATGCTCGGGATTGGCATGGGTGCTGTCCCCAGCTTGAGAGCCAGCAGGTGGAGGGTTTTGAGATGAAGAAGCACCTCCATGCTGCGAGCGAGATCGAGTGTTGGCTCCTGTCATCCTGTTGCCAAACCAGAACAAAAGTTAGCAACTCAGATGATGGATAGCCGATAAGGTAGGAAGGAATGGATTGGAACAATAAGCAACCAACGCTAATCCTACATGCATGCAGCGAGCAAAGTGCTCATAAAATCGATCATGATAAGAACCAAAGACCCATAAGGCAAACAAGATCCATTAAAACAAATTGTTAGTTTTCCAACACGGTTACACCAATACAAAGCCCGTAGGCTAGTGGTGGCTGCTTGGAACGAAAAGCCAAATTCACCATACAAATACATAAGTTCATAATGGAGAGAACACATTCTCCGACCAAGGTTTTGCTTCACTAATCATTTCTAACATAGCCTAGATCTCTATCAAAGCCATCGGGAAACACACTAAGGAGGTGATATCCTGGTGAACCGGTATCTTCAGGGTCTCAAGGATCGGTGAGACGCTGAGGAGAACCCAAGAGAGTAGAAAGACTCTTATGGTTGCAAACAAAAGCCCCTGGTGACTCCACTCCATCAACACGAGGAAGTTGGAAATGAGGTGGAACAGGCTCTCGAGGAGATATGCCATGGGATCCTAAGGCATCCCAAGACACAAGTCCGATCCGAGTGAGGTGGTGAAGTTGCTCACATGTTGCACCAAGGCAAGCACGAGTAGCCCAAAGCTCAAGAAGAAGGCAACGATGAGCTCGGTCCATAGTGCAAACCAAGCCCGCCAAAGAACGGATGGTCGGATCCTCGTCCATTGCGGGTTCGATGAAGAAGTTATTATGGGAGTCGTTGTCCAACTGTGGAAAATAGGTGTACGGCGCCCGTGCCAACTCCTGGTGCTCACGACGAAGAAAGGACATGGCAATACGAGCAACTTCTTGGACAGCCATGGCGATTGTAATTCCCCTTGCTTCAAAGTGACATGGGCTGCTTCTCGCCGCGATCCTTGCGGTGATGTTGACCATTGCAATGTAGTCCTCCATGCCTGGTCCTTGAGTGTTGGTGTAGACAGTATACTCTGGGGCATAAGTGTAATTGGCATTCCAAAGGAGATCTCTAAGAAGAGAGAGATATCCATCGACTCCCTCGGCACGAGTGGCCAAAACAAGTCGTCCGCGAGACATCTACCATTTTAGAAGGAGAAGAGGAGTTAGGACAAATTCCAATTTGCAAAACCAAATGAATATGAAGGTAAGAATGAGCACAAGATAGATGAGGAGAAAATTCAGCAAGCTTATGTTTCAAAACACATTTGATAGTTAAAATAATTTGGACTCAAGACCTCCTCGCTAGCTAGCGGCCATGCTAAGTTCTAACCTGCAGTCACATGTGCTCTAATACCAACCCCTGTGGCGTCCCCTTCTAAATTTACATTCGGCTCAATGAAGTAATAGCCCACTCGCTGTTCATGTGGTTGGTAAATAACATACTAGCTGTCCAAGAGCAAGCCGAGCATGTTAGCTCCCAACCTGAGCTTGCAGCGGTACACACAGGCGACCTTCGTTGAAACGAATGTAAACCGGGTGCCCGGATATGTGCCCGGTGATGGCTCCCAAGATCAGCTACCATCACACACATATCCTCACGATGATCAATAGCACAACACATACATCTTCGGGCATAATTTTCATCCAACCGGGCAACATGAACTGCTGCCCGAAACAATAAGTTTTAACATGATCAGAGTTTTACTACAACGGAAATACAAGTTTGTTCACCAAAATAGCAGCGAAAAAATATCATCAATAAACAAAAGTCCAGCGTGGTATGCCCCCATTAACCCCATGGGCAACCGACTGGAAATTAGAACTCCGCTTTCCCGCTAGCGTCACCGTGCTCGGCTTGGTAGTAGTACTAAGCACGGGGTCGTCTTCACCTGAAATTGCAGCACATCGGTTGAGTATAGATGGTACTCAGCACTAAGAGGTAATGTATATCCTCAATCATGAATATTATATACTCAAGAAAGGGCTAGCAGTACTTTTAACATAATTTGCATTTTTCAAGACATACACACACACACACACACACACACACATATATATATATATATATATGAGTAGGTTGTAAATTGCATTTGAAGAAAACATTTCAAAAAGTAAAGCTAGTAGCATCCATCATAATTCATCATCATGAAATCCATCATCATCAATCCATGGGGCTCTAACCGCGCTTGGTCTCTATCTGACCATAACCACAACATGCTCGGGCTCTATCCGTCCTTGGTCTCTATCCGACCATACACCACGAGCAACCCTGTGCTCGGAAAGACACACGGCTATCCCACCATGCCTAAAACTAGTACCCAAACTGAACCATGAGCTAACAACAGTGTCTCGCCTCACAAGTTTTCGTCCTTAACCCTGGACGCGGCTGTTCGAACAGTTTAACACTCTGCAGAGGTGTACGACTTTACCCACACGACACAGCAAGCTATGCCGAAGCCTCTTAGATGTACATGCCAGTCCATTGGGTCACCCGAGTTGACTTCATCCACTCCCCACTCCACGAGTGCAGGAGGGAGTCAACCGTTGCAATGGATTTGACCAAGGCCCATCACACCCAAGCACAAGGACGCACCACGGATGGTCCACCCTGCCACCCCACCCTCTAACACATGTTGTCCCGCTGGTACCCAATGGCGCGAGCATGCACAGGAAATTGGCCAAGTGTTCCCATAATACACGTGTGGTCGTACGTATAGTAACTCAAAGGGATTAGCACCATGTTCGGTCCTTAATTCACTCGAACAGGGCTACGCGTCCGGGATCTATCCTCCCATCATCCCCTATCACCCGTTCAAGCCCAATTCAGTGCTCACGCGTAATCCATCATCATCATCAGCAGTATCACATAGTAAATCATTCACCATTGAAGTCGTACGACCAATGGAATTACTCCATTGATCGCTTACCCACGTTGACTCTAAGCATGGCTAAGCTTCCGCGGACCAAACCCAATTAATACCATCCTGTTAGGCTATAAAGGAATAGGGATATCAAACATAGACTACTAAGTAGGAGATAACTAAGTTCTACCCACCAAGTGACATATATATTTTAACTTAGCATGCAGGCGAGTGATAGAACATAATTGAAATCATGCATTCATGAATAGAGGATCAATATGGTGAGTCAAATGAGGGGAGTATATGTGCCTTGTTGCTGCTGGTCAGGGTACGGAGCTCCTTGCTCAAGTTCGGGCTCCTCCGGAACGTTGGTTCCTAATGTTGGGTAGCAAGAATATCAAAACAAATCCAAATAAAATACCAAACAAATAGAAAAATCAAATATCTTTAGATATTCAGAAAGTTCATGATCTAATGCAAATTTTGCAAAAAGAAACACCCAAATCCGAGTTCGGATGAGTGAGATAGAGCTATTTGAAGTTTGGGTGCAATACTAGCTCGGGCTATAAGGACTAAGTTCGGGATTGACCAAGTTAGCTCAGGAATAAGCCTACTAGCTCGGGAAGGACGTTGTCTTGGTCAAGAGTGGGTTTACAAGGTCGGATATGACATAGCTTGGTCGGCTAGGACATGACCAAGGTCGGGCTCAACTAGCTCTAGCTCGGGAAAGTCACTTAGCTTATATATTACTCAGTACGAGCCACTTTTGAGGGTCTCAATAAGATCAGCTAAGCTCAGGCTTAATATGAAAGTTGTAGGAAATTTCCTGGCGCACAAGTTTCATATAGAACACTTTTTCATCCGAGCTACGGTTGATTTTATAGAATTTATTTACTAGGCTGCTATTCAAAGAAAGGCTGAAACATGCTGTTTTCAGATCTGGGGTTCTAATACTTCGGTTTCCACCAAAGAACAGCTTAGCCATGAATGTTAAATAGTGAAAAATAGAAGTGAGAGGGAGTATTGGGTTCTCACCTAGCAAGGAAGGCCTCGCTTAACAATAGAGATCCCAAAGATGAGGATATCGAAGTGGTTGACGGTAATGTGTTCATAACTTGGTTCACCAACTCTTCAGTTTGTTCTTTGAGGTCCCTTCAACTGCAGCAGCGTGGATCTGCTCCTAGACGTTCCTTAGCTCGTGCATGAACTCTTTTTGGCCATCTTCAAGCTTGCATGTGAGGAAAAATGACATGCAAGATGAGAAAACAGCAAAGAACCTCACTGCTGTTCAAAATAGCGAAGTAAATGAAGAAAGACAGCAAGAACTCATCCAAATCCTTGTGAACGTGCAAGGGAGTTGGATGTACTTGAAGCCTAGGAAGCATAGATGTTACTCCTGCTCATTCCATGGCCTGGATTTGAAGAAAGAGGGCATAGATGGGCAGAAAACAAAATTAGCCTTTGCTGTTCCAAAACTGAACAACAAAGAGAAAAGAAAGAGAAATTCATAGTAAACCTTCGTGCATGTGCTTACCATGGGGTGGAATGGATAGCCAACGATTTCAGCTTTCCGATGATATATAACATCCTACATGGATTCTTGGTGGTTTGTGTGGAGATTTAAAAATGGTGGAGGTGGAGATGAAGAACAACTTGCTGTTCTTGCTGCTGTCCAAAACTTTGACGTGGGAAGAATGAGATTGAGGGCTGATTGAAGTGGGTGGAGAGGGGTTTAAATAGAGGTATACTCTTCCATTGACAAATGGGTCTAGGTCCCACCTATAATAGAGAGTCTACGGGTAAGATTCCGAGTAAGAAAAGCTGAGGGTCTGGGCTGCCTGCAGCACCGCCCAAGTCAGCCAGTGGATGTAAGATTCGGCTGATACTGCCCAGCACCGCCCAAGTCAGCGAGTGGATGGAAGATTTGGCTAATACTGCCGGAGGGCAAAAAGGAATAAAGAATAGATGTGGTGGTTGGGTTGTTTGAATAGGTATGAGCTTACTCGAGCTTCTCTAAGCCCGGTCAGGTCGTCTGTTGCTCAGTCCGACCGTCTATAGCTCGGGCAGCTTCCTCCGGACATCTTCTAACTCGGATGGGCAGCAACCAAGCTCGGATAGAGCTCGATGAAGTCCCGCACAGTCACTACTTTCTTTGATAGAGCTCGGGTGAACTCTACCTTACTTGGGCAAGCTACATCTAGCTTGGACATTTAAGGAATATGCCCGTCGGGCTCGGTCTCACTACCCTAGTGGCTTGGCCAAAGGGTTTAAGGTTAAAAGCCTAATGTTCTCACCATAGAGCATGAAAAATTTTTGTAAACCAACATAAAAACGAATGAACATGCTAATGATATGCATAGCTATACGCAATTTAGCAGCTGGGCTGTTACACGACCGTATTTGGAGTACTTGCAAAAAGAAAAGCTTCCCGACAATCGGGGGGCTGCTGAACAAATTCAACGTCGGAGTCGTGCATACGTGGTACATGAAGGAATTCTGTACTGCCGAAGCGCCTCTGGCATACTTTAGAAGTGCATATCCGAGTCCGAAGGACGCGCCCTGTTGCGTAAAATTCACTCAGGTATGTGCGGCCATCATGCTGCTTCCACCACGTTGGTCGGCAAAGCCTTTCGTCAAGGATTTTACTGGCCAACCGCGGTCTTCGACTCAAAGGTGATCATCCGCAAATGTGAGGGTTGTCAGTTCTTCGCTCGGCAGATCCACGTGCCAGCTCAGGAACTTCAGACGATCCCTATTGCCTGGCCGTTTGCAGTATGGGGCTCGACATTGTCGGACCTTTCAAGAAGGCACCGGGTGGTTTTGAACATATCTTCGTCACCATTGAGAAATTCACTAAATAGATTGAAACCAAGCCTATAACCAAGATTACGGCGGCCAAGGCCAACGAGTTCTTCCAGGAGATCATCGGTCGGTTTGGTGTACCCTCTCGGATCATTATGGATAACGGCTCTCAGTTCAGAAGTGATGAGTTTCAAAGCTGGTGCGAAGATGTGGACAAAAGATTTGCTTTGCTTCGGTGGCACATCCTCGGAGCAACAAGTAGGTCGAGCGCGCGAATAGCATGCTTCTACAAGGCGTCAATGCGCGCATCTTCGATCGGCTCAGCCCATATGCGGCAAATTGATGAAGGAATTGCCTATCGTACTTTGGGCTTCGCACAAGTCCCAGTCGAGCAACGGGGCAGTCTCCCTTCTTCCTCGTATATGGGTCTGAGGCGGTCCTTTCAACGGAGCTACAATTCAGGTCACCCCGAGTTCAAAAGTTCAATGAGGATGAGTTAGAGGCCAGTCAGATTGACGAACTCGACCGACTGGAGGAAGCTCGGGACGCTGCAACAATTCGGTCGGCCAAGTACCTCCAAGGGTTGCGTCGTTACCACAATCGTAATGTACGGGATCGTGCCTTCTCGGTTGGAGATTTGGTCCTTCAGGTCAATCAGTCGAGTGGCCATAAACTCTCCCCACGCTGGGAAGGTTCGTACATTATTGACTCGATGACACGCCCGGGGGCTTACCGATTGAGGCGAGAAGACGGCGCTCTCATGGATAACTCGTGGAATATCGAGCAATTACGTCGGTTCTATACCTGACGGCCGTTGTACACACATTTACAAATAAAGATAAGTTTTCGTTCACATTATCTTTACGCTTGTGCAATTCAGTTTCTGACTTGCTACTTATTTGAGTTTCAATTAAGTAGTAAGGGTGGGTTCTTTTGAGCTTATCTTATCTACTTATTTACTGTAGCTCATCACTTCGAGAATTTTTGAGGTAGCCTCGAGAGCCGGTTTACCTTCAATTTTGGGATTTAGAGAGCTTATAGACACGCCTACGAGATAAAAAAAAACTGACTCAAAAAGTAATAAAAAAGTGAGATAAGTCAAATAAGACACGAGATAAGTAGGATAAGTCTTATCTCGTGTCTTATTTGACTTATCTCACTTTTTTATTACTTTTTGAGTCAGTTTTTTTTATTAAGTAGACGTGTCTATAAGCTCTCTAAATCCCAAAATTGAAGGCCAACCGGCTCTCGAGACTACCTCAAAAAATTCTTGAAGTGACGAGCTACAGTAAATAAGTAGATAAGATAAGCTCAAAAGAACCCACCCTAAGTCGGGGGCTACACCTAATTAGGTGCGCAATCGCGCACCCTTTCTCTTTTATTGAGATTAATTTGACTTGCTCCCTAGTCGTATTCCGACTAGCCAGTAAGACGGGGGCTACACCTAATTAGGTGCGCAATCGTGCACCCCTTCTCTTTTATTGAGATTAATTTGACTTACTCCCTAGTCGCATTCCGACTAGCCAGTAAGTCGGGGGCTACACCTAATCGATCTCTCTCTTTTTGAGTTCTTGTTGAGCCTAAGTGTTGGTCATTCCGAGTAACAAAACTCTTGTTTCCATGCAACACTCATACTTCCCGACTATGTTTTTGGAGACAGAGCTCCGCACCAACTCCTAACGCTAAGGAACTTGATGTGCTTGGTAGAGTGCTTAGTAAAAGAAACCTATCCTACTCGGGCAAAATACATAACTCAATTAAGAGAAATCGATTAAGTTATATTATATCAAAAAAGGAATTGTTTACATACAAGCGAATTGACAATTTACATTTACAGGGAAACTAAGTCTAAATTATCTACAAGGAACTCGGCCACTGGCGGTACTTCCTCAAGCAGGGCCAATGCCTTCTCCTTGGAGTAGACGAAGCCATCCTTGACAGCGTCGAGCTCAACTCGAGGGTAGCGCGACTTGATGATTCCCAGCGCTTGGCTGGTGCTCATCAAGCCGATTTCCCTAAGCCGGGCCTTGAGCTGCTCGGGGGCTTCGGTCCACCTCTGGATCAGCTCGGCCCGACCGCTTGGCTCGGCATCGCCAGCGTAGAGCCGTCGCCGAGTGGGCTCCACGGCCGCTAGGAGCTCCTCGTATTGCGCTTGCGTAGTTCGGCGTTTTCTGCGAACATCGATCAAGGGCGTCTTCCTCTTGTATTCATCCGTCTGAAAACACACAGTTATACAACTGTGTAGACACTAGAGGTTCGATGTCGGTCGGGTTTGGAGACTTACCCTCCAACTCGGCGACGGCTTTTGCCTCTGACTTCTCCAGGGTCAGCCTCTGGTCCTGGGACTTTACTAGCTCTGCTTGGGCGACGGCCGCAGAATTGGCCAGCTCATCCCGCAGGCTGGCGATCGTGGCGTCACGGGTTGCATATTGAGCAGAACATGATGTCATTCGGTCACACACAAACCAAATAATCCTGACTCAGGTCGGGATACTTACACCGAAGGGAGACTGCGAGGTCGAACTTTTCATCCTGCAGCTCCTTGATCTGGGCCTGCAGCTCCCGGCACTGCTTAGACGTCTCGATCCGGGCCTCAACTACTTGCCCCTCCACAGATTTAATCCGTTCTATCTAGGGGAGGAAGTAGTTGAGAAACTTGGTCTTCCTCTCGGAAAACTTACCAAGTTCCTGCAGAAGGAGTAAACAATAACTACTCTACTTCAAATCAGCAAAATGTACTCACCGGCCTGAAAACTTACCTCGATCGATCTGCGCGATTCAATGGCGTGCTCAAAGAAGGTCTCCCTGGCCTTCTCCTCCGTTTGATCGTTGAGGAGAGTCCACTCTCCCGCCTCGTCCTTCCAGGCCGCCAAGAGCTTGGGCTCGGGCTCCTCCTGGGGAGACGGGGGCCGGCGTGGAATCTCCTCCATCGGCTCGGCGTCCTCGCCGCCCCTGTTGGTTGGCTTCGGGCTGGGGGGGCAGCGGCACCGTCTTCACGGTCCTTTGCCTCTGCCGCAGCCTCGGTCGGCTTGGTCGGCGGAGGGACCGCGTCGGCAGTCGGGGGAGCAGGAGAGGAAGGAGGAGGAAGCGGAGAAGATGCCGCCCGACTCGGCTCAGCGGGCTTCGGCGCTGGCTCGGACGGGCGGTCCGTCGGAACCTCCTCCGACGGTTTCCTGAAAGAAGGAAACGCTTCAGTCAACGAAAACATGAAGAAGGCTACCAAGTGGTGACAGGATTATGCTTACAGGTTGGAAGTCTTAATCTTTATACCCACGCCCCTCGAAGCGAAGGACCCGCTAGAGGAGGCGTCGGGCGGGCCACTCGGTTTGGCTTGAGGCGCTGAAGGCTTGGGCGCCAACTCCGCCCGCCTCTTCGATGGCGATTTCCGGAGACCCACCCTCGGAGGACGAGCCGCCTGGCCGCTCGGCCTTTGGGTTGACGCTGGCTGACTCGCCCCTCCTTGGAGGCTTCGCGGATCGTCGGGCGGGAGCCCTGGCGGCCGCCCTTCTCGAGCGGCAGGACGTCCTCCTCGAAGGAGGGCGGGCCCTTGCCCTTCTTCGCCGTCGGAGCTTCCTCAGACTCCTTGCCCGGGCGCTTCTTGCCATTGGAGGCAGGGGCCTTAGGCGTCGGGGCGAGGGATACGAAGGCCCGGACTTAGGTTCCAGAGAGCACGCCCGTGGGCGCAACTCAGACGCGTCATTGCTCGAATGCAGTGTCACTCGGATCAAACCTAGTCGGGAAAAAGGGCGTGCCCCCAGTCGGGCCTTATGCCGGTCGTCAATCTTTGAGGACTGGGCGCTTCCCGGATAATTAACTTAGCTTTTGATGTGCCCCCTGGGGACAGTAGTCGGTCTGGCTTTTAGTCAGACCAGACATCAAAAGTTACCTCTTCAGTTGGGTCTCAGTGGCACATCTCTGGATCGTTCGTCATCAAGATGAACACCACTCGGGCGACCTCAACTTGGAGGCGGGCGTATTCTCCCGAGAATCACTAGCCTGACACCGCATTAAGTCGGGTCAGGGCACCTGATTACCTTGGGTTCCGAGTAGCATGCCCTATATGGGCCGCGAGCTGTACAAATCATCACTCTGGTACATGTGCCACTCGAATCAAACCTAGTCGGGAAAGATAGCGCGCCCCCAGTCGGGCCTTATGCCGGTTGTCAGTTTCTGAGGACTAGGCGCTACCTGAATTATAACTCAGCTCTTGATGTACCTCCTGGGGCCAATGGTCGGTTTGACTTTTAGTTAGATTGGGCGTCAAGAGTTACCTCTTCAGTCGGGTCTCAGTGGCACATCTCTAGATCGTTCGTCATTCGAGACGAACACCACTCGGATGACCTCAACTTGGAGGCTGGCGTATTCTCCCGAGAATCATTAGCTTGACTCCGCACTAGTCAGGTCAGGGCGTCTAAACACCTACACGAGTTGTGGGATGTCCCTTGCTGGACCGAATGTCGAGTTCTGTCAGTCAGGCTCGAATGTCATGATTTGTAACAGGGAGGATAAAGCAGGGTGACACTGATCACTCGGCTACATCCACCTTTTTGGTATGCCTCTCCATGGGCCATTAGCCAGTATACCGACCAGTCGGACTGGGTACCAAACATCTTTATAAGAGGTATGAGATTTTTTCTTGAGTCTTTTGCAACTGTGTTGTTTGATCAGCAGGTTACTCGGCAAGCAGAACTGCATCAACCGAACGAAGACTGATGTCACTCGGATTACATTTGAAGGGCTGCAAGTTGAACTCAGAATCAATACAACCCAGCCACGAAGCACTCGGGGGCTACTGTGGACAACATGGGTCCCGGGTATTCGGAGACAGGCGATTGGATGTACCACCTTCTTGGGCCAAGTCACGTGGATCTTCCAGAAGGCAGGCTTGGAGGACGGCGCGGCCCGACTCGCTCTATTTGGAAAAGAATCCTAATTCTACTCGAATACGTGGAGATAGGCGTAACCAACTCGATTATGTCCCTTATCTCCCTTATACGGATTAGGGAACCTATCTGTAACCCGACCCCTTGCACTGTATAAAGGGGGTCAGGGTCCCTAGTTGGACATCCAACCTTGACATCCAATCTACATCATCTTGGCTCTCGTGTAATCCCGGCGAGAGTATACGGTCATTGTGATCATCCTTTGATCATTGTGGTCGACACCCCATAATACAAAACCACGAGCACAGGAGTAGGGTATTACCTCTCACAGAGGGCCTGAACCTGTATAAATCCTGCCCCCTGTGCTACCATCGAGTTGTGATCTTTCGCATAGCCCTATAAAATACATTGCCGACGCAATTCGTCGACACTAGGCCTCCCTCTTTCCTACCCTCCTCTCTCTTTGTTCCCTCTCCTCCCTCCCTCCTCCCTCCACCTCTACTGGATCCCACCTTCTCCCACGCCGGTGGCGAGAAGGTAGGGGTCCGAGCGTCCGGGGTGCCTGTGGTGGAGGTGGTGTGCGGGTTGGCTAGGGTAGGGGTGGTTCTAGTAGGCTTAGGTTTAGGAGTAGTTAGGTTTTCCTCACTAGTGGCTTCTCCGATCCGGTGGGGGCTTTTGGTCCTCGGTGATTGTTTCGATGTCGCCATCGTCGGTTTTGGTGGTGGATACCGGTTTGTGTTCCTCACCTTGTTTGTCTCTGTAGAGGCATCGCGGTGGGGGATGGCTTGCATAGTAGAGGACCCGAGACACTACTCTTCTGTTGCTCTTCTTTGTGGCGCGGGCTTTCCTAGAAGTGATGTGATTTCCGGATCGATTGTGTGCAACATGTTCGGGTGGAGGCGTTTATTGCATCACTCCAGTGGCCACGGTTGAGGTTTCCCTGGTCCATAGATCTTCCACGGATTGGAAGGAAAGCACTACGACGACGTCGCAGCATAGGCCATCGGTGGAACCTCACCATTTCAAAACCCATTGTGGGTATAGCTGGAAGAGCTTGTTCCTAGCGGCGACGGGTCCGGCCAATTGTGGTCTCCTTTTCGGCAGTGGGCGGTGTCCCAGAGCAGAGAGCTGTAGGTTACATGTAGGCTCAAGAAAGTATGGTCTTTGTTTGATCTTTTCTTTGGTTTTCCTTTGTAATCGTGCTACGAATGAGTATGTATGGCCTTAGCCTGAATGAAAATGGCATTTGCTCCATTAAAAAAACACCTTTCCATGTACTTGACTAGAGGTGGCCAAATGAGCCGGGCCAACTGGAATGAACTGGACTGGCCCATTTCGTTCAACCGAACCGAATTTGGGCTAAGACCTCGGCCTGTCGGCTGGCCCGGTTCGGTTCGTATAGTGGTGGCCCGACCTAGTTCGGTTCGGCCTAGTACTGTAGCCTGCGTATTTAATTAAATATATATATTTATATGTTTGTTTTCTTATGGTATATAATTTATTTCTTCATTTTATAGCATATATTTATGTAATATAACCATTTTCTTATTTTTTATGTATTATTTTTGGGCTAAAATGGGTTGGCCCATTTGTAATCGGCCCGACCCGATTCTTGTCTTGACTGTGTTTGGGCTAAGACCCCAACCTCTTTGCTTTAGTTAGGCTGGTTTATACTGATGAATTGGGCCAACAGTTCTGAACCGAGCCAGATTAGGGTTTCTTTGGTTGGCCACCTATGTACTTGACTGTACGCCGCCAGCACCATGCCACCTCTCTCTCCCTTAGGCCATCTTCAACTATTTTCCCTTTATTTCATTTCCTTTCCCATTCCTTCCCCTCCCCATATTCGTTCCTTTATTTTCCAGCATCTTCAACGGCATCCATTCGAAGGGAATGATATATAGAGAAAGGAGAGAGAATCCCTTTCTAAAAGAAATGAAAAAGAGAATCCTTTTCGAAAGAGATGGGTGAAATGGAATCTGTTGAAGTCATAGAGGGAATTTCTTTCTTGACAAGAACAGGGGAAGGGGCGGAAATAGGTTGGTGATGGTCTTACTCTTGATCCTAGTCTTCTTCGCTGCCGGTGTGATCGCCAACGAGGCAATGACCGGGCGAGAGAGGCTGCGTGAAATTCTTCTTGGAGGTGTGTGAATTCCCCAGATCCTTTGGAGTTGTGATCTGGAAGCCGACGACGATCAACCGTGAATGCTGCTAAAGCATAGCCTTTAGGCTTTCTCTTCTCTGACTGTAGGTTAAACCCTTCGCTATTTTGCTTAAAATTGATAATCTCCATTTAAAATGTTCTGAAGTCATGTATCACTTAATAAATTATGCTAAGAGGGTTTTTTTGACAAATTAAACTCACTTAAAAAACAGTTTTACCCTCATCTCAGACGGTCGCTGCCGCCGTCGCACGCGCCCTGGCCAAAGGCCCCCTGGGTCCCTCTCCGGCACCGCCCGTGGCCCTGCCGCCGCCTTCACCGCCTCGCGCCGCACCGGCCTCGGCGCCGTCGCGCCGAGCTGTCGCGCTGCTCCGTCGTCACGGTCGTCTTCCCCGCCCCGCCTGGCGCAGCTCCGCTTGGGCCTCCTCAGCGCCGCCGTGCCGGAGCCTCGCCGCTTTTCCTCACCACCGCGCGTCCCCGGCCGAAGTTAACGCGAAGCCGCCACTCCGGGCCGAAGCTGCTGCCTCGCCGCCGCCTCACCATCGCCCGTCTCCATGCCGAACTCGCCGCTTGGGCCTCTTCACCGCCGCCGTCCCGGACCGACGCCGTCACCGCCTCGGACCAACGCGGTCCTCGCCGCCGGACTGGACGCGCCGCCGGACCTCAACCTCGCCACCGCGCCGGACTGACGCCGTCCCCGCCGCGCCGTCTCCACCGCCGCGCCACGGGCAGGGAGCCGCCTGCTCCGACACAGCGCCGTCGCGCCGTCTCCACCGTCGCGCCCCGGGCCGGGCGTCTGCCTGCTCTGACCCGCCGCCGCCGCGTCCTCTCCACCGCTCGTCCCTGGCCGGGGGCTTCTTCCCCAAGACCGGTGCCGGCGCACCGTGCTCGCCCAGCTGCGCTGTCCCGGACGCCTTCATCCTCGCCGGAGTGCTGTTCTTCCTCGCCTCGGCCCGGAGCCGCCTCGCCTGCGTCGACCACGAAGCTGCCGGCGCCATCCTTCACCAACACCGGCGCAGCGCCGCTTGGGCCTCCTCTGTGCCGCCGCTCCGGAGCCTCTCCACAGCCGCTCCGGGGCAGTTTCGTTTTAATATTTCTTAATAAAGTGAAAGGACTACAAGGAAAATTTTAATCATCAATTATCGCAGAAGACAGTGTTCTTCTTGGATTCGGGCCATTCGATTCCCGCTGAGCCCCGACGGCTGCCATCGTCGGCGCCGAAGGTGGTGGCCTGGTGGGTCGGTTTGAACGGGATGGGCACTGCACCTCTTAGATCCGGGATTGCCCCCTTTCCTGATCGCTTGCTGCCGCATCATGTCCTCCCCATCCGTCCTGGAATCAGGCAGCGAGTCGCGCTCCCGCTGCCTCTGTTCGCCTCTACTGCTCACCGTCTTCGACGCCCTCTGGTTTTCTCCTCAGGAGACTGTGTGCCGCGTCGTCGCGTCTCAAGCGGCTTCCAAGGTGAGTCCTTTTCTATTTATTTTTTTGCGCAACTTTAATTTTATTAATGAAGCTAACGAGCAAAACTTCCTTGTGTTATTCTTTTTCTGAATCTTTTCGCACTTCAATTGCTCTGATGAATCTTGAATAATGTATCTTGGCAATATTTTTGTCTGTCGATTTATACGTAAACCTTGGGTTATCCTTTTTATGAATCTTTCCACACTTCAATTGGACTGATGACTCTTGAATAATGTGTCTTGGCAATATTTTTGTCTGTCGATTTATATGTTAACCTTTGAGCTATCCTTTTTATGAATCTTTTAGCACTTCAATTGGTTTGATGACTTGGTACCTTGACAATATTTTTGTCTGTAGGTTAATACGTAAACCTTTGTAGAAAACGTATATGCACAGTTTTTGTCCAATGTTTTCCTACTTATCTGCTCTGGCTTATAACGTGATTCTTGCTTGTTTTAATCATCTCACTATTCAGTATCATCTTTACTCATGTTTAAAGCCATGTGATCCTCCTAGAAGAAAAATTTTCAGCACAATTTTTTTTGGCTCCTACGGCATAACAAAACAAAAAAAAAGCTTCTATATGTCGTACAACAAATGACGCCTCACATTTTTTTTATGTTAACAAGTGAAATCAGACAATATAATTTCACTGAAAGAAAAGTTATCTAGAGAGTTTATAGAGAAAACTTAAAGCACCATTGTTCATTTGAGCGTCAACACTAATGATAGTCAGATAATCACTAGCTACATAACAGTTTCTCTTAATCAGAGCTACTGCAGTACATAACACTTTCTGTTAATCAGAGCTACTGCAGTACACAACACTCTTTGATCATAGGTACTGCAGTGCATAACACTTTGTCTTAATCAGAGCTACTGCAGGTATAATCCAGTACACATCTAAAGCAATTCGCATGTGTTTACGCTCACCAACAAAGTGCACTAATCAAAGTGCGGACAGTAAAAATGTCTGGGCATTATTATCTGCACAAGGAAGATCCTTATCTTGAATTGCCACCTTTGGTGTTATGGTGTGACAAGGTGCACTAACTTTGGCTTAAAAGGGGTTACTAGACATTGTGTTTCTTGAGCAAACACTAGACATTGTGTTCACAATTTAAAATATGATAGCTTGAAACGATCCGATAAATTCAAAGAAATCATACTTTCTTGTCCAAAAGTTCTTTTAAGATATTTGTGTTGATTGTTTAACATCAGAAAACTTCTACCAGTTGGTATGCCAGTGACTCAGAGAAGTATTTGAGCGGTGGTATCTATAGAAGTCTCTTTCACACCTTTGAAGCATCAGTTTAGCTTCTTGTCTTCAAAGCAATTAAAAAAAGGTACTTGATCTTGGAGGAGTATCTAGTGCAAACTGCTTTTTCAGTACATTCATGCAAACTTTTCTGTGTGCTGTCGATTGAGTCACGGGTGTTTCAGATGTTGAGACTTGAGGTAGTGGGAGCTGGGAGGCATCATACATAAGTTTGTAAGCTGTGAAGGTGTAGTACAAAATTATTTATCCGTGTTGACCTCAGCTAACCTAAATCTACATGGCTGAAATTCCCTGTTCAACACTGAAGAGTTTGCATTATTTTGCCAAAACATGCATGTGTGCTAGATAACCCCCATCTTTGTTCATCAAATCAATGAGGAAAAATGATGTAACCCAGATTTTATTAGTAACTATAAACCTCTTTGGTTTACCTTTTTTCCTAATAAAGTGAATTGCCACAGCCTACAAAGCAACTGGGTTGCACAATCCTGTAAAGAAGGAAGCCAATCTGGATTCTTTTGATTCTGAGAGATCACGGTCTCTGTTCTTGAAGGCTGGCTTTTTTAGCAAGATGTCATTTTGGTGGATGAATCCCTTGGTAAAGAAGGGCTATCAGAAGCCTCTTGAAGAGAAAGATGTACCTCTATTGGGTTTTGCAGACAAAACAGGCACCCAATACTCCATGTGCGTAGAGAAAACCAACGCTGGGCAATCATCTCTCTTTTGGTCAATTGTTTCATGTTACAAGAGGGAGATTCTAGTTTCTGGGTTCTTTGCATTGCTCAAGGTACTCACTCTATCTGCTGGTCCATTGCTCCTAAAGGAATTTATCAATGCATCATCAGGAAAAGAAGCTTTCAGGCATGAAGGTGTTGTTATAGCTCTTGGACTTCTTTTGTCGAAATGCTTAGAATCATTAGCCCAGAGAGTGGTATTTTCGCATGCGGAGAGTGGGAATCCAAGTGAGGTCGCTCCTGTCAGCTGCTATTTACCAAAAGCAACAAAAATTACCAAGCTTTGCTAGTATAAAACATTCTTCTGGGGAGATAATGAACTATCTCATAGTGGATACCTACAGGGTTGGGGAGTTTCCTTTCTGGTTCCATCGGACATGGACTACAGTCCTTCAACTTGGCATTGCCTTGACAGTATTGTACAAAACAGTTGGTCCTGCAACAAAAGCATCTGTGTTTGTTATAGTTCTGACTGTTTTATTGAATGCCCCTCTTGTGAAGTATCAGCAAAACTGCCATAATAATGTCATGAAAGCTCAAGATCTGAGGTTGAAAGCTATGTCTGAGTCTCTTGAGAACATGAAGACCTTGAAGCTTTATGCATGGGAGCTCCATTTCAAGAGTGTTATAGAACATCTTAGGGAGTCGGAGTTAGGATGGTTGTCAGCATTCCAGCTGGGAAAAGCATATACAAGTGTTCTCTTCTGGGCATCACCTGCTCTTGTTTCAGCTGCAACGTTCGTAGCATGCTACTTTCTAGGAGTTCCACTTGATTCCAGTAATGTATTTACCTTTGTAGCTGCACAGCGTCTTGTTCAGGATCCTATCAATCATATTCCAAATGTTATTGGATCTGTAATTCAAGCAAGGGCTGCTTTCTCTCGGATAAATGAATTTCTTGGTGCATCTGAGCTACAAAAGGATCAAAATTGAATGGAGCATTGTGCACCTAGTCAGTATTCTATAGTAGTCAAATCTGGCTGTTTCTCATGGGACAGCTCTGAAAATTCAAATCTGAGGAGTATTAATTTGGAGGTGAAAGCAGGCACAAAGATAGCAATCTGTGGTGAGGTTGGCTCAGGAAAATCAACTCTTTTAGCAGCTATTCTGGGTGAGGTCCCAAGGACAGAAGGAATGGTATATATGTTGCTGCTTTGTGTTTTAAATTCTTTGCCTTCAAATTTGTCATTGTTAATGCCTTAATGGTCCATATTATTCTGTAACCTCCTCCACCACCAACTTAATGTCGATATGTTACATTCTTGTAGCATAATTAGTGAATGTGTTTCAATTACACTTATAAAATGACTTTGCTTGATTTATAGTAGTGAAGTGCTATCTTCTTTGTTTTTTCATGGATTGGGTTTAACATTAGTTGAAATTGCAGCGCTGCAACAATGTATATTGTGTACGTAGCACTTAGCTATTTTTTTTGAGGAAAACTTAGCTATAAAATTTGTTGTAGAATATCACAATGACTATAGTACTATTCCTATATAATTGACAAGCTCTTTCATCACCACCTCCTTTTCCTCCAAGTGGATATTAGAGGCGGGTGGTGGAAACTGAGAAAAGGTGGAATTTTTCTGTACATCTAATAACCGTTCATTCCATAGCTATCCTTACAAAATATGGGAAAAATCTTTGTATGCCATTGGAGAAGCTCCTAGTCCCTTGCGTGGCGTCACTTTGTCACTAACCTTATGTGCCATTCTATGCCATTAGTGAAAACATGTCTTTTTGTTTCAGGTACAAAAACATTCCATACAAAAAATCACATTGTTCTCAAATATCTAATACTTCCAACTAAAATTTTGGTTTTTTTTTTACGAACAAATGTGTTATAAAGAAGAATGTATAAATTTTCAATCAATATTTTTAGCATAAAATATTAAACATAAAAATATGAAAAAATGTTGATTGAAAGTAATGTATATTTTATATCACTATGATTTTTTTTGGAATTGTTGGGAATATTTATATATCTGAAACAAAAAAGACAAGTTTTAACCAATGGCATAGTCGTCAATAAGCATGTCAATGTAATGGCACATAAGGTTAAGTGACAAAGTGATAGGGCACGCAAGGGACTAGGAGGTTCTCTAGTGGCATATAAAGATTTTCCCCTACAAAATATTTTTTTATTTTACACAGGTAATATGCCTAACATTCTTAATAGAACTTCACGGCATTGTAAGTTAACACTATATATAAGTCCATATATGGATTCTGGAGTGAATATTTTTTTAATAAATTAACCAACTTTTGCATGTAGACTTTTATTCTACCTTTTTCTTTTCATAAATACTGATATCTTTTGTTAAACATAACTGCAGATTCATGTTTATGGAAAAATAGCATATGTTTCTCAGAATGTGTGGATCCAATCAGGATCTGTGCAGGACAACATACTTTTTGGCTCCACCATGGATAAGCCAAGATACGAAGAGGCTCTTCAACGGTGTTCATTGGTGTATGACCTTGAAAGCCTGCCCTTTGGTGACCTTACTCAAATTGGGGAAAGAGGAGTAAATCTTAGTGGAGGGCAGAAGCAGCGTGTTCAATTAGCTCGTGCATTATATTATGATGCAGATATATATCTTTTGGATGACCCTTTCAGCTCTGTCGATGCACATACTGCTACACATCTTCTTAATGTATGGATGCTTAAAGGATTCTCAGTTTAATTGCGTAAGTTTTTGAGTTATCTAAAGTTCACTTTTGTTGCAGGAATATGTGATGGGAGCTTTATCAGAGAAGACTGTTCTCCTAGTAACCCATCAAGTGGAGTTTTTACATGCATTTGATTCTGTTCTAGTAAGTATTGATTCTAAGCCCAGCAGTTCACATTTTGAAAGAATATAGGCACCATCTGATTGCCTGGATAGGGGTTGGACTATACCCTCTGCATGCAATTTCCTGGTATATGGTTTCCTAGGTCTCCTCAGCCAAGTTGGCTCATGCAAAATTCTCTCTGTGGTCAGGTTGTCCAAGAGACAGAGGGTCGAGCTTTCCTTCAGATCCAAGCCTTTCTAGTTGCATGGTGTTTTAGATGTTTTCTAATTACATGTTAAAAGGATATTAGTATATTTGGGTGGATTAAGTGTCAATATAGTGTAATAAGGGTTGTTAGTGTGTATTAAGCGAAATTAAAGGTGTGCTAATATTCTCTTCCAGCACCTCATGCATCCTCATCTCCCAATAATATTTTAATTCAGCACGTATCATCTCAGCAACCAACCAAACAACCGCTTTTGCATACTCATGCACTGGTTTGGCCTCACCCAATGGCCAGCAGAGGGGCGTCCAGGCAACCAAACAAGCCTTTTATACATCTTGCTTACTCAAATTACATTTTTTTTAAGCTTGATTTTTGTCCTAGCTAAGTTCTACTCATAAATTTGTTGGTTTTGCCCTCTCTAATTTTGAGCTATCAAGCCTTAGTGTCTAGTGTCCATAATTCACTAAAGTTGAGCCCACATGTGGTGTAGCCTACGCACATGTAGCAACCTGCTTGCATTTTCTTAAGGATTAACCTAGAGTTAGTGTGTTTGGACCATCAAGCATTATACACTATTGTTTTACACTTTAAACTCTCAAGGACTACACTTGAACCCTTTGAACCACCTTTAATTATGCCGGGCTGTTACATGAGCCCTCTAACATTGAGATTGTCCAATCATGCCCCTTAGTTGCCTACCAGTCCATTAGGAGAAAGTGTGTAATTATAAAGTTTTAAGCAGCAGAGGGATTAAATTTAAAAATAAATGGAGTATGAGGGGATTGATTGCCACTTTGAATAAAAACATTGATCCTGCTAATCATTTTAGCGTTTAGTCTTTTGTCCCTGAAAAAAATTGTCTGAACAAGTACTAACCTCTCGTGTGATCATTTCCCGGGCAGTCTCTTCTGTGACTTGAATTGATATTCTAATGTGATTTATACTTTATTAATTAATATCATGATATGTTGCTAATGAAGGATTTGAGTCGCATCTAGTTATTTGTGCTATTTGCAAGATGTACTGTTTGGTTCTTTGATGCATGCAATGTGGTGCTAAGGAACTCATATTGTTCTGTTAACAGTCAGTAATATGTTTTTTGGCAGCTAATGTCCCATGGACAGATTATGTATGCTGCTTCGTACCAAGAATTGCTAGCAGCTTCCAAAGAATTTCAGGATCTTGTGAATGTGCATGAAGGCACTGCTGACCTTCCAAATGTTAGCCCTATAGCTTATAATGGAGGTAAGAGGCAGTTTATAAGGGAGTCAGGTGTTCATGATAGGGAAAAAGAATACATCAAGCCATCAGGATTTGATCAACTAATTAGGAAAGAAGAGAGAGAGATTGGTGATACTGGTCTGAAGCCTTATTTAATTTATTTGGGCCAAAATAAGGGATACATATATGCTACTCTTGTTACTATTACTAACCTTTTTTTCACATCTGGGCAAGTATCACAGAACTTATGGCTAGCTGCCAATGTTCAAAATAGCAGTGTAAGTACATTGAAGCTGGTTCTGGTGTATATAGCCATTGGATTTGGTTCAATCATCTTCTTGCTCTTTAGAGCACTGTTAGCAGTTGATCTTAATATCCAGACATCAAGGTCTTTGTTTTCTGAACTACTTAGTGCTCTATTCCGTGCGCCCATGTCTTTCTTTCATTCCACTCCACTTGGAAGGATACTTAGCCGTGTAAGTGCTCAAATTTTTGGGTAAAATTATATCCACGTTCTTATATGATCCATGATAATTTAAAGTTATATGGTGAGAAATATGTTCTTTGATGCAGGTATCTTCTGACCTAAGTATCATCGATCTTGATGTTCCATTTACTTTGTCTTTCACTATTAGTGCTACACTGAATGCATATATCCATTTGGGTGTTCTGTGCTTCTTCACCTGGCAAGTATTGTTTGTTGCTGCACCCGTGATCTTTATGACTGTCAGACTGCAAGTAAGCAATCTCTGTTTTTAATGAAGTAGTCTTCCTTGAAAGCATTTGAAAAAAAAATCCATCTTATGCACATATTAATCTGCTGAAACATTGTACTACAGAGATACTACTTAGCCTCTTCAAAGGAATTGATAAGGATTAGTGGCACAACTAAATCTCTTGTTGCCAATCACCTTGGAGAATCGATTTCAGGAGCAGTTACAATCAGAGCCTTTAAGCAAGAAGATCGTTTTTTTGCTAAAATGTTGGAGCTTATCGACAATAACACAAGCCCGTCTTTCCATTGTTTTGCTGCAACTGAATGGTTGACTCAACGCTTGGAGATAATGGGTGCTGCAATTCTTTCATCATCTGCTTTTGTTATTACCCTTCTTCCCCTGGGAACTTTTAGCTCTGGTGAGATACTCTAAACTATTCTAGCGTAGTTAGTTAGCTTGCTGTTTTTTTTTCCAGAGTGCTAACATACTAACTTGTCTTTTCTGAGCATCTTTGGTTGGTCTACACATAGAATATTATTCAAGTACACAAGGGTGCAGAACAAATACAATATAGCGCTTGTTCTCAGTAAATTTTCATCTCCTTATAGTATCCTTAAAAGCCCCTTCTCTAAAGAGAAGGCAGATAAATTATTTTCAGTTTGAAATGAAAGAAGCTATAACAACATAAGAGTCAAAGTTTAAAAGTTTGACTGGTGTGCTAGCAGAAGCAACATTCTTATTGGGCTGTAGGACATAAAACTTGATTTGGAATAAAGTGAGCAAAATGAACTGCAAAAACTGCAATGAACTGTAGACATTTTTAATGAAACATAAAGCTAGAGGTCCTGAGCAAAGTTTGCAAAAGAAACAAAAAGCATATAGCAGAATATGTCTGCATCATGTGGTCCAAGCTTATATATGTGGTTCTATATCCCAGTCTTATCATTTTCTTCTAAAATTCAGGTTTGCCGATGTGTCATTGCATAATACTGCATTTCTTCTTGTCTTTTTATTAGTTGCTGTAAAGATGAACAAGAAATTAAGATTAGCACATAATTGTTGATGTTTTGCTTTCCACAGGTGTTGTAGGAATGGTGCTGTCTTATGGTCTTTCACTTAACATGTTATTCCTTTTCTCAATACAAAACCAGTGTTCTCTTGCAAATCAAATAATCTCTGTCGAAAGGTTGAGCCAATACATGCATATTGCAAGTGAGGCACCAGACATTAAAGAAGACAATCAGGTACCAGCTGATTGGCCCTCAGTGGGTAAGATAGAGCTTCATGATTTGGAGGCAAGTGATGACAAACTAATTCCTATTGCAGTACCCACAAACTTAATCAATATTAATTTCTTGTGCATTATCCACAAGACCTGATCAGTATTGATTTCTGCAGATTAAATATAATCAAGATGCGTCTCCAGTACTGCATGGAATTACTTGCACAATTGAAGGTGGGGACAAAATTGGGATAGTTGGTCAAACAGGAAGTGGAAAGACAACTTTGATAAATGCAATTTTTCGTCTTGTCGAGCCTTCTGGAGGAAATATAATCATTGATGGCCAAGACATCGCAGCAGTGGGCCTACATGACTTGTGGTCTCGAATTGGTCTTATTCCTCAAGATCCTATTCTCTTTCATGGTTCCATAAGATATAATTTGGATCCACAAGGACATTTCTCGAATGATCAAATCATGGAAGTATGTGATTAAAATTTGATCCTCCCTGTTAATCACCATTTATGCCTCAATGTTTTTATATGATGACAAGAATAGTAAAGAGAAAAGAAGTAAACATACTGAAGGAGGCATTTTCACATCCACCCATGAGTTACAGTAATCAGGTCTTCTTAGAAGATGATAATTTAAAATTTTAGACTGTACCCCAGAAGGAATGCATCTTGGTGTTGGTGGGCCGGTGGTCCTATTGAATGTATTTTAACCATAGTTATATAATTGACATTTTGTCACTGTAGTTAGCAATGTAGCATATCTTTTGGCAGCAAACACTTCAACAAATTGTTGGAAGAAAATTATTCAATACTTTCTTGCATGATAATTTTGGATTCCTATTCACCTTGCAAGCCTTACCTGTGCGATGCAATGTTATGAAATCCACCTTGGAAAGAAAGCTTTTAAAGTCTACTCGTGAAAGTTCATATTCTGGATTAAATTATCAAAGGACTAAAAAAATATTAATGCTATTACATAATTTAAGTTCTAGTTTTCTCCCATCAGCATTCACCCTGGAAAGAAAAGCTGAGAATGTCCTTATGATTTTTTGATTTGCAAGGTTTTAGGCAAGTGTCAACTTCTTGAAGGAATTAAAGAGAAGCAAGGATTGGATTCACTTGGTAGGTCCTCCCACCTTATTCTCGTTCCATATAAAACTTGCTGCTGACATATTGCATTCCTTTTATTTGTTTTGTCCACAAAGTTGTGGAAGGAGGATCAAACTGGAGCATGGGCCAAAGGCAGTTACTCTGCTTGGGCCGTGAACTTTTGAGAAGAAGCCGCATCTTGATCCTTGATGAGGCAACAGCGTCAATCGATACTGCAACTGAAGCTATCCTTCATAAAACTATCAGGACGGAATTCAAAGACAGCACAGTCATCACAATTGCACATAGGATTCCAACAGTGATGGACTGCACCAAGATACTTGTTATTCATGAAGGTATGCATTCATCTGAACCTCTATCTTTGGCATTTCATTGTTATTTGCATGTGCTATTTAAATTGAGATTGTTTTTGTTTGCTGTGCTACAATCCTTCAAGGCAATGTGTGAGTCATTGCATGGCCTTTGGGCCGGCGTGGCACTGTAACGTCAGTTACTGTAGCACAGGCTGATAAGCTCCTTAATCATCTCCTAGTGGATAGGTAGATTAGATAAGATTTACTTCAGTTACGATTGTATTGCTTAGAGGTTAAGTTCACATATCGTTTTTTAACACGTCACGTCATATAGAGAGCTATAATGCACCATATCCAGTAATTAATTTATTCTTTTGTCTTTTCTTTTTATATATGAGCCTTATATAAACGACTTCATGCTCTCATTAGGGATTTCTTCTCATTTCTTTCCCTTGTTTCTAGGATATATATCATGTGTTATATAAGAAACATCCACGCTCACTCTCCTTATTAATTACTCTCCACCTTAGCAATCTATCCTACATGGGAGCTATTGCCTATATAGAGGGCAGCCGGCATCTCTTCTGGAATTAAGCCAGAAATATTTCAGCGGAATTACGAAATGTCTTATGTCCGGATGCAGATGTGTCTGCCTCAACTGCTCACGTGCATATGCCTCAACCACACACTCCCTCCCATCTTATCCATTCACTCTCTGCCTTTCTCTTGCTTAGATTCTCATGCTCTCTCTCAGGCACACCTGCCTCACCCACTCGCCGATGTTGCTGCCTGTCGGTCGATCGACGCTAGGCCGCCTGGCGGCACCGTCCTCACTCCTCTTCCTTTCTCTCCCTTTTATCTCCTCTCTCTCTCAGATAAGGAGCGAAAAGGAGCACCGTTGTGCCACTTGGAAGCCCGCCGGCCTCGCCTCCGCCTAGCCCCGTCTTGAAGCTCGCCGCGTGAGGTGGGCTTGGTACTCCATTAGAAGGAGCAATGAGCTAGACAGGGAAGATGTAGAGTGCATTTTGGCTTGAAACATCACCCTCGTACGTACGAAACATGGTTTTTGAACCGGTGAAACATGGTTTTGGTTAAACATGGCTTGCTCTGGTGAAACACACGTAAAAAATGTGAAACATTTTTGTTTTGCTCTTGTGAAACATGGTATTTGTTTTTGTGAAACATCTGCTTATATGAGGCGAAATATCTTTAAATAACTGCGCGAACATCAGTACTTCGACGATGTTTTATTAGTATTTTAGCGATGTTTCATCAATACTTTCAACATTTTCACACATTCTTTGTGAAATCTTTAGCGTGTTTCGGGGACGTTCGATTTTTAGGAATCCATTGCCACTAGAGGTCACCCAGCACTGTCCCTACCCTTGCCATCATGATGTTTGAGAAGCATTATCAATATGTTTGGCGTGTTATTGAGTTTTGTTTTATCAGTACTTCCAATTTCCTATTATCTCTTCTATTCCTGCCCTTGTGGTGCGGCCGCTGGGCCGCTCTGCTTGCGTTCAGGGCTGTTAGGCCGTGCTGCTTGGGTTTAGGACCATCTAAAGTATGCCCATGACACCTTCTATTCCTGTCCTTGTGGTGCGGCCGTTGGGCCATGCTGCTTGGGTTCATGACCATCAAAAGTACGCTGATGACAACTTGGTATGAGAGCGTTTCATCCTTACCCATGGCTTCTACTGACATGGTCGGATGAAAGCTCCTATCTTCATCGTCGACATTGGCGCCACCGTTGGTTTTGCCATTGCCATCCCCATGGATGGTGCCACCGGAGCCAACAGTAGCGCTGCCTACCACACCATCCAACTTGGTCGTGCCTCCGCTGGTTGGTTTCGCTGTTGCTATCCCGATGGGTCGCGGCGTCGAGGTCTTCTCTGGCGCGGCTACATCACCTCATTGTCCAGCGTCACTCGCCCTCAACATTGACGCCACCGATGGTTTCACCGTCGCTAAGCTATGGGCGACGCCAACGAGGCCATCCTTGGCGCGACTGTGCCCCTCATCGATGTCGCCGCTAGCGCTGACATTGGCTTCGTCGTTGCTATCCCCATGGGCGGCAACACCATCAGAGCCACTTGTGGCGCAGCAATCTGCCCTGATAGATCGACGACCACTAGCAGCAGCGCAGGCAAGGCAATCTTGACCACTTTGTGCTCTCACGTGACAAGACGTCGATGCTGCATCCTTTTGTCAACATGGGGACTTCACGACTGTAGCCATGGCTGTCACCTTGCAGCTTGAGGACTAGTTGCTCAAAAGGAGGGGTGAATGTCATGGCATGGCCTTTGGGCTGGCATGGCACTGTAGCACGGGCTGATAAGCCTCCTTAATTTTCTCCTAGTGGTTAGTTAGATAGATTAGATTTACTTTCAGTTAAGATAGGATTGCTTAGAGGTTAAGTAAGATATGTTTGATTGGAGGTCATGAGTTGCCTATATACAGGGCAGCTGGCATCTCTTTTGGAATTAAGCCAGAAATAAATCAGGGCTCCTAGTATCTCTTCTGTTTCTACCCTTGTGGTCTGGGCGCCGGGCAACGGCTTAAGTTTGGGGCCATCCAAAGTATGCTCATGACTGTGTGGAGGGCTGGCGGTTGGGGGTTAGTGTTGTTGTTCTGTGCAGCTTCGTAGAGCCTTGTGTCGGGGCGGCGAGGCTCGAAACGAGCCGAGGTCGGTCTCCGGGAAGCTGTAGTGGGTAGACGTCGAGACGGCGACGTGCCGGCCGGGCTGTGGACGGCGCCGCTTGGAAGAACAGGGGAAGACACGAGATTGGTGGCAATTGCTGCCATTTTCTGGATTCCTCTTCTCTTTAAATAAGGTACGGCTTACAATCTTTAGCTAAGGAAATAATCTCAAATTGCTGAAATCAAGGGAACTGTAACATCCTCTTTTTTCAAAAATAAAAGTCATATGCATTGCATCTCATGAGAATTTATTTAGACATTAAATTATTTAAAAATGAGTATGTTCCTAAATAAAAGGAAAAAGGCTTTGCAAAAATCAAAATTTTCCAAAACCTAATTGCATGGTAAGTAAAGTTTTAAAAAAGGTTTATTTAAACAAGTAAATGGTAAATAATAATTTTTACTAATTTTTCAAATACTATTTTACAATATAAGCATCAACTAATGATTTACTTGTAATTTAAGAATAAAATAAACCAAAATTATGGAATCTATAATTATTCTATCTCTCCTACAAGTGGACCCCACCTATTTTCTTTTTCCTCCTTTCTTTTCTCCCTTTCCTATTTTCTTTTCTTTCTCTTCCTTCTTTCTTTCCTTCTTCCCTGATTTCTTCTCGGTTTCTTCTTTCCAAACGAACGGGGAGATTCATCCCAACCCCTATCTTGATCTTTCCCCTAGAAATCCACCCCAAAAACCGGCAAAATCGGTTCCCATGATCGTGGGGGATCAATCCCTACCCGAATCGATCTCTCTCTATCTCCCGCTAATCCCTCCCTAAATCCCTATTTAAAACCCTAGCCGCCACCCTCCCCTCACCTTTGCCTCTCTGCATTAAATGCCAGTGAGCCCCATCGTCGAACCTCAGGGCGTCCTTTCCTCTCTCCGTGGACTCATCCCACCTTTCGCCGCAGGATTCGCCGGCCGTGCTTTCGCCGGATTTCGACACCGGGAAATTCATTGTTCTCACCGCTGTCCGCCGATCCTCGCAAATTCATCGCCGCCGCCGTATTTCTCCTTGTCTCTCTAGAGCATCCCTAAGTCTCACTAACCCTAGCCCGACCATCGGTAGGCCGGCCGCCACACGCCACATGCACCTCCTCCTCCCACAAGCCAGCACACCGCCCATCCATCCACTCCTCCTCGAGAACCCTCTGACACCCACACCGTCGCCGTCCTCCCCACTCTGTCATGCTCCTCGCCGTCGTCGTTAGCCACATGTATGCATGCTCGAACGCCGCCAAGGAAAGGACGCGTCGCCGCCACGCGCCTTCCTCCCGGCCGACCCATGCAAGAGGACCCCCAGCCTCCCCTACCTTTCCGCTCGGCGCGCCACATGCATGCGTCGAAGGCCCGCGCTACCAAGAACTGAGCCGGCGGCGTCGTGCTGTTGTTGGTCACCGACAAAGGGCCCCACTGTCGGCCACCGTTGAGCCGCACTCACTAGCAGAGTTTCCCCCCGTCTTGCCGCTCTCGTTCTTCTGGCCGCCGCACGTGCTCACATTGCCAGCAGCCTGCCGTGCCACCGATCCCGCCACACCGCGCCACAGGTTGTACGCCTTCGCCAGCCTTCGCGTTAGGCGCCGCCGCCACAGACGCCAGCCGCCCTCTCCTTGGCCTCGCCTCGCTGGCTGCCGTTCCCCCTGCGGCGTGGGCTGGCCATTCCGCCAGACCGCCCAAGAATCGGGCTCCGTCGTCTTGGCGTCTTGTAGACGGCCGAGCTTGCCCTGTTGGGCCACGCCTTTGGCCCACTCCAATTAGCTTTCCAATTTATTTAGTAGTGTTAAATGATTATTGCATATCTTTAGTTTTATAACTCCAAAAATTGTGAAATAAATTTTAAAATGTTTGTAAAATTATTATCTATTGTTTTATAAAATTTCATGTGCATTGGCATACATTCTATTTTCTGATTAATTCTTTTGCACTGTATTTATCGTTTATTTATTTTCGTTACGTTAGACCCGAGTACCGAGTTCGTTTCCGACGCAGCTGAGGATCCTCCCCACTACGTTGATCAAGGCTAGTGCTGAAACCTCTGAACCCATGTTTTCAAACAAGTTTTGTAGAATTTGAATAGTAGCATGTATGTTTAACATAAAATAATAAATAACTATATTGCCTAGCTAAATCCCATTGATAATTAATTCTTATAAAATACCCTTGCTACCTTAGGATTATTAATTTTGATTAATTATTGCCATACCCTTGAGTAGGTTTTGCATCTGCTTAGTAATGCTCATAGTATGCCACTTGATTAATTGCTTGTTACCATCAATTACCAGTTTACTCTGTGCTATTTAATGGGACAATTGGTGTTGTCTTTTGGTTGTATTTGGGCTAGATGATAGTGGGTGCTATCGGGAAAAATGTTTTGCAAAACCTGATTAGGGTGGATGGTTGCAAGGATGGTGCTGCGTGCACGAGATTCGGTCGATCTGGAACCCACCCTGATCCCTAAGGACCGATTCCTTGAGGTAGACGAGCTAAGTACAACAGTGCGACCATTGAGTGCTTGTGTGGGCAAGCCCCGGTTGAGTACCCTTCGGACTCCTAGTTTTGGCATTCCAGCGGTGGAGTAGGCAATTGGTGTTGTTCTGCGGGCTCAAGAGTGGGCTTGACCAACAAGAGTAACTAAGCGGCTGCGGTGGAATCCTTAGAGGAGTGCGGGCTAGGGAATGTCGGTTAAAGACCTTGTGGTGTTCTTTTCCTTTGGGTGATTCCTAGGGAAGGTCACCTCTCGTGGGTAAAGCACGCAACCTCTGCAGAGTGTAAAACTATCATGATAGCCGTGTCCACGGTCAAGGACGGACGACGGGGAGCTGTCTCATTGGTACATCTTATCTTTGTTTTCTAAATGGTGTTTTAAAAGAAAACCACGATCGGTGTCGTGTGTTTTGATTTTTCTCCTCATAGTAAGTGCTATGAGCGATGAGGGTAATTGCACGGTGGGTGCCGTGAGTAGCCAGGATTGGGCAAAACCGGCCAAGGCCGGAGTTTTAAAGAAATACTTCAAAGATTTGTTTTCCTCAACTCATTTCAAATCATTTTTATAAAACCTTAGGAAAGACTTGCAAAACTGGCTTTATGCAAAAGAACCTTTACCCCTCCTTGTTAAGCCCTAGTTGCATTTAGTCAGCCTTACTTGTTGAGTATAAAGTATTCGCACCCTCGCTTTTTATCTTGGTTTGCTTATTCAACGAAAGCGAGTTGCGACAGGAGGAAGTATACCAGATCGGGGACTTATTTGAAGGAGTTCAAGACGAAGACTACTCCGACGTCTAGGAGCGCATTCGTCAGACATGCCTGTGGAGTTGCGTTGGGTCTTCCATTTGTGTCGAACTATGTTATTTGAATTTCCGCTGCTAGGCCATGAAGCCTAAACTTTGTAATAATTATATGACTTCGGATGTAATAAAGTACTTTTCGTTGAATGGTGATGATCCAAATCAGACATCTGTGTGTACTAGCTACTTGATCCAGGACTAGTGCAGTAAGACACAAAGAGGATTTGACTCAGTTTTTGGTCCCGACAGGAACTAATTAAGGAAACCTCAATCGGCTGAATGCAAGGAAACTAATTAGGGAAATTAGGGAAACTAATTAAGGGCAGCTAATTAGGGAAGTTGCCAGGCGGCCTCCTGTCCTTCCTCCTCTCCTGCTGCTCGTGCTGCACGGCGACTTGAGTAGTAGACATTGTCGAAGGCCGCAACATTCCCTGCAGACCTAGCTTGTCCTCAAGCTGGAAAGTCGGAAAGGAATGGCGGAATTGGATCGCTTCAACCCAAGTGGCATCCTCCTCAGCTTGACCCATCTAGTGAACCAAGAGTTGACGCCTACCCTTGAAGAAGCGGTAGGCCAGCACCTTGAAAGGAAGAGGGCCAACACTATTTGCTGGCACCGATGTCGCTGCTGGTAAGGTTGGTGTGGACGATGGCGGCGTACCTCGGAAAGGCTTGAGCGCAGAAACGTGAAACACATCATGAATGCGAGCACCCTCAGGCAGCCGCAACCGATATGCCACCGAGCCCACTTTGGCTTCCACCTGATATGGACCGTAGAAGCGAGGGGAGAGCTTCTGTGATGATGAAGGGCGCACAGAGTGTTGGCGATGAAGCTGGAGGCGCAGCCATACCCATGAGCCCACTTCAAAACTAAGCTCACGATGTTTGCCATCATAGTACTGTTTCATGCGATTTTGAGCATTGCAGAGGTGCTCTCGTGCTTGAGCCAGCAAAATGTCCCTGTCCACAAGCTCGCAATCTACCGCCCCCAATGGTGTGGTGCCCTGAGAATATGGAATAATTGGAGGCGGCAGCCGCCCATAGACCAACTCGAAGGGTGTCATGCGGTGTGCTGAATGAAATGAAGAGTTATAACAGAACTCTGCCCATGGAATCCAACGAGCCCAGGTAGAGGGGTTGTTAGCGGCTAAGCACCTGATATACATTTCAATCGTGCGGTTGACCACCTCGGTCTGGCCATCGGATTGGGGGTGATATGCTGACGACAGGGACAGCCGAATGCCACATTGCTGAAATAAGTCCTTCCAAAAGGCACTAGTGAAGATTGGGTCTCGATTCGAGACAATGGACTCTGGAATACCATGAAGACGCACAATCTGATCAAAGAAGAGCTGTGCCACTGCTGCCGCTGATGAAGGCCGGGCGATGGGTAGAAAGTGCGCATACTTGGACAACTTATCAACCACCACCAGCATAGCTGTCTTGCCTTGTGACTTGGGAAGACCAACAATGAAATCCATCGAGATGTCAATCCACACATGATGGGGAATAGGCAATGGCTGGAGTAAGCCTACTGGTGCCAAGGAAGAGGTTTTGTGCTGCTGGCAGACTTGACATCGCCCAACCACCTCTTGCACTGTTTGGCGCTGGTTTGCCCAGTAGAATAACTGTCGCACCCGGTGAAGTGTCTTGTGGATACCTTCATGCGTGAGACCATGGAAGGCTGCGACAATCTCCTCGGTCATGGCTGCCCCCATGCAAGACAAACAAAGCGTCCTGACGATAGACCAACCCATTCTCCACGGTCCATTCAGCGTTGTTGTGGCCGCCCAAGCTGCTATCGCCCGCCCCTTGGCCCTGATCAGCTGGTGACGTTGAGAGCTCAATTTCGCGCCGACGTTGCTGTACCACTGGATGTGTACGCAAAGTGGCGTGCCAAGTGTCAGCCGCCAACAGTACGGGCGCCGAGACGGCTGTGCAAATAATTCCCTCGTCCTCGCGACGAGACAGTGCATCAGCTGCGAGGTTGGTACGGCCGGGCTTATATTCCACCTTGAAATCAAAACCCATGAGTTTGCTAAGCCAATGTTGTTGAGGTGGTGTGATCAAGGCTTGCTCCAACAAGAACTTCAAGCTAGCATGATCTGTCCTGACGAACAACGAGCGTCCCCAAAGATAGGGTCGCCAGTGTCGTACTGCCTTGGAAAGGCCAATGAGTTCCCGTTCATAAGCCGCCAACTTGGCATGGCGGTCGGCCAATTTCCTGCTGAAGAAAGCCACAGGGTGCCCGTCCTGGTGAAGGACAGCACCAATGCCCGTTCCTGACGCATCACATTCCACCACAAACGAAGACGAGAAATCCGGTAGGCGCAAGACTGGGGCTGTTGTGAGAGCCTCCTTCAAGCGAGCAAACGCCGCCTCTCCTTCGGCTGTCCACACAAAATTATTCCGACGTAACATGGCGGACAATGGGGCAGCAATGTCCGCATACCCATGGATGAAGCGCCGATAATACCCGGTGAGGCCAAGAAATCCGCGGAGCGCCGAGATGGAGGTAGGCCGGTGCCAAGTGGCAATGGAAATCAGCTTCTCTGGGTCGGCCTCCACGTCGTTGCAGGAGATGATGTGGCCCAAATAGCCAATGCGCTGCTGAGCGAAGGCGCACTTGGCACGCTTCAAGTATAGCTGATGTTGGCGCAAACGGGCCAGCACCATTTGAAGATGCTCATGGTGCTCCGCCGCCGTCTTGCTGTAGATTAGAATGTCATCGAAAAATACGAGCACAAATTTACGAAGAAAGTCCCGCAATACCTCGTTCATCAAGGCTGAAATGTGGATGGAGCATTAGTGAGGCCAAACGGCCTCACCAAGAATTCGAAGTGGCCATGATGTGTGCGGAACGCCATTTTCGCGATGTCCTCCACCCGCATCCGAACTTGATGATAGCCCGAACGTAGGTCCAACTTGGAGAAGTAGGAGGCCCCATGGAGCTCATCCAACAGCTTTTCAGCCACCGGTATAGGGAACTTGTCCTTGACTGTGAGGGCATTGAGCTCGCGGTAGTCGACGCAAAATCGCCACGAACCATCGTGCTTTTTGACAAGGAGCACTGGCGACGAGAAGGGCGAACGGCTGGGACATATTATGCCCTGAAGCAGCATCTCATCACATTGTTTTTCAATCTCATCCTTCTGCCTGTATGGATATCGATATGGGCGGACCACTACAGGATTGGAACCCTCCTGTAAGCAGATGATGTGGTCGCACGAGCGCGAGGGTGGCAACCCACGTGGCTCGGCAAAGACATCGCTATATTCGTCCATCAGCCTCGCCAAGAGTGAATCTTCTCTTACTGTCATCTCCAACAGTCGAGGTGGCTGCCTGTGGCGCTCTCCTTGTAGCAAGATGTCCTTGTTCCAGCGGAAGGACATGGTCAGGTTGTCAAATTGCCATTTCACCTCACCAAGTCTGTGCAACCATTGAGTTCCGAGGATCACATCAAACCCTTCCAAGGGTATGACTAAGAAGGAGTCACGGAAGGTAGCTGATCCCACGGAGAACTCAGCCATCGGCCAGGCTCCTAGGCTCGGCAGCTGCTGTCCATTGGCCACCTAGACCTGTCGTGTCGACGGTTGTAGTTTCACTCCCATCCGGTTGGCGGCGTGGCTACTGACAAAGTTATGAGTGCTGCCTGTGTCCACAAGGCAGTGAAGCTGCTGCTCCTCCATAGTCAATGTCACCTGCATGGTGCGCCCTGCCTTCGGGGCCAGGATGGCCAACATAGACAGTGTTGGTTGCACGCTGTCGTCGTCGATCGTCACCTCTGGTAGATCACCCTCGGAGCCATCCTCGTCGGCAACCTCGAGATAGAAGAGGCGTTTACACCGGTGACCACGAACGTACGGCTCATCGCAGTTAAAGCATAGTCCTTTGGCTTGCCGTTCGGCCATCTGTTCATGTGTGAGCTGCAGCCTATTGACTGGCCCGGAGCTCAGTGTCGACCGGGAGCCTACAGACGAGGCCCGGCTCTGGGCCGCCGCCATGGGTGCCGCCGCTGCTGTAGCGGTCATCGGGCGGCTCGTAGGTGTTGATGCCGAGGTTACCAGGGCTGGGTTGGGAGGGAAATTGTAACCCCCACTGTTCGGCGTAGGGGCACGCCCCAAAATTCCGTGGCCTCGTCCCCTTGTCTGGAAGCTTTGAGTCGTCTCGCCGATCCACAAATCTCGTCGTGCCTCTGCTTCCCATGCCAAACGGATTGCCTCCGCTAGATCATAAGGGAAATCCCGGCGAACTTCGGCAGTCAAAGTAGCTGCCAGGCCCGCCGTGAAGATCTCCACTTGATCTGGGGAAGACATTGTAGGGGTACGGCTTAGCAGCTTCTGGAACTCGCGTGCGTATTCATCCACGCGTCGCTCCCCTTGCTTCAAGTTAACGAGATCGCCCAAGGGTCCAGCACTCGTTTTACGAGTGAACCGTCGCTTGAACCCATCAGCGAATTCCGCCCATGAAATTCTCGCGGTCTCCTGTTGCCAATTGTCAAGGACCTCCTGGGCTTCTCCTTGCAAATATAGTCCCACTACCTCCACTTGAGATTGTCCAGGGATGCGATGCACCCGGAAAAATCGCCGCAGCGATGCATAACCGGCGAGAGGTCTTCGTCCCGTCATAGTGTTGCAGTTCCAGACGTGGTGGCCGTGGTACCCACGCCTGCTCTTCGTCGCCGCCTGCGTGGACGCGCTAGAAGTGCGCCCGGGCGTTCCCCCCTTGGTGCGTTTGGTGGCCTAGCTGATGGCCTCCGCTACTCGGTAGGTGCACCGAGGCCATGCCCGAATTCATTCTTGGGTCGTCGGGGTTCCTTCGGTAAATGCCGCCGCCAATCTGAGGCGTGGGTGGTCACAGCGAGTCGCCGCAGAGCTCGTCAAGGGAGGCCTGCAAGTTGTCGATGCGGCCAGCGAGCTCTGTTTGCCGCTCCTCGATGGCCTTTTTCCAACCGTTGTCGGACGATTCTGGATTTGAAGCCATGCGTCCAGAATCAATCGGCTCTGATACCAATTTGTTGTGTGCAGCTTCGTAGAGCCTTGTGCCGGGGCGGCGAGGCTCGAAACGAGCCGAGGTCGGTCTCCGGAAGCCGAAGGGTAGTGGGTGAGCGTCGAGGCGTCGTCTTGGGCCGAGTGCAGACGGCGCCGCTTGGAAGAACAGGAAGACACGAGATTGGTGGCAATTGCTGCCATTTTCTGGATTCCTCTTCTCTTTAAATAAGGTACGTCTTACAATCTTTAGCTAAGGAAATAATCTCAAATTGCTGAAATCAAGGGAACTAATTAAGGAAACCTCAATCGGCTGAATGCAAGGAAACTAATCAGGGAAATTAGGGAAACTAATTAAGGGCAGCTAATTAGGGAAGTTGCCGGCGGCCTCCTGTCCTTCCTCCTCTCTTGCTGCTCGTGCTGCACGGCGACGAGAGTAGTAGACATTGTCGAAGGCCGCAACAGTTGTACAATGACACAATGAAGCATTCTCTTTTCCATTACATTTGGCCTTTCACCCGATTTGTGCTGACAAATGCTTTGTTTTGTTTTAAATTTAAGAAACTAGAAAAGAAAAGATGAAAAGTTGATGATACTTTTAATGGGCTCAAGTCAAAAGCACTGCCAGGTTAATGCTGAAAATGTTCTCGTGCGGGAGTGGGGATGGTCTTGCAATTATCCCAAAATAGGAACATCTGAAAATTGTTTGCGTTTATGAAATTCTAAAGACGTTGGCACTTGTTACTTGACACGGACGCGGATGTTGGAATTCGACTCAGGCACAAGTGTCCCACTTGGTAAATATTTTTTGGACACGACAAATAATACTTGGGAGTCCGACCTGGCAAAAAGACTTATACTGGTGTCAAGAGTGTTTGACTCGGCAAAAGATATTTGGACCTGGGTTCCCAAGCGACACTCGCGAGAGTTATTGAATGATCAATATAAATTCTAAATTTTCCAATAGTTGGCAAAAGTTTGTTCTTAATTCCTAAATAGAAGTCCATATGGTATAACTAGACAGACTTTAGGTACTAAAATTGTTCTTATCAGTGAATTTACTAGATGTTCCATCAGTTTTTATAATTTTGGGTTTAGTCTATAACATATTTTTAATGAAAAACATTGGGCAAAGGTCACTCCACTTATGTATTCTTTAGGTCATATCAAAATGGCCATAAGAAATTCATTGTTCAAACAAGTTGCAATAGTTTGACAAATATTTGATAATGAAAAAAATAGATTTTTTATCTTTTTATAAGTTGTGGCCTAAAATTAGGAAAGCTCAAAACTAAGATACGTTTAAAAAAAGTTGGTTTTCAGAAATATCTGGCCTATTTCGGGGTTGTTTGGATCCCAATTTCTATTGAAACCTTGTTTAGGGAGTAACCACCTAAAGCGTTGTTTGGCTAGTTTAGATAAAATTGGAATAACATAAATTAATTTTTTCTAAAACTCAAATAATCTGTTTTATAAAACCACTCCAACCTGTTTTTCGGAAAACTTGTTCTCTGCATTCGTTCTGTTACACATCTTTTTCCTCCTTTTCCACCTAACATCCATTTTTCTAAAATCCTCGTAAAACATGTTTAACTAAAATTCATTTGTTATTCTCCTGATCCAAACAACCAATTCAAGTATTTGGGAAGAAGGAAAAATTTATACATGTAACATGCTAGCAAAAATATTTGTGTATGGTTGCCTTAATCTAGTGTGGCCGTGTAGGATTTAAAAACATACTTTTTTTTTGCACTAGTTATACTAAAAATAAGGGATCCCTAAAAATAATACATATTTGAAGTATATGAAAATCATGTAGTTATATCTTCAGCTACTTCCTTGTTTAGAAATATGACATTTTAGGAAACGTGTTGTCAGATAACTTTGACTACTCGTGTATACAAAAATGCATAAATTGGTGATTGGTCATGTGAAAGTGACATCATTAGATTTATCATGTAAAACTATTTAAAAAATGCTATTGTTTCTGAAAACATGTTCATAGAAAATTTGGTGGTCAAAATTACATGTTGAAAGCCGTGCTGATATCCTAAAGTGGCATATATTCTTGAATGGAGGACATTTTAATTTATCAAAATTTGTCAGTGTTCACGTGAAAGTGCTGTTAATAATAGCTGTCAGGAATGGTGAGACTAGAAATCTTTTCCAAGCTATCATTCCATTAACTGAAGACCATAACGGATTCACTGGCCACGAAAGGTTCGATACAAGAGATTTTTGAAAAGCTTTAAAAAAATCATTTTGTATTTCATGCCATCTGTTCTTAGATAACCTCACCGTTCGCAAATGTATGATGTTCTATAACTTGTGCAGTCAAAGATCTCTAACTTTGACCATTTTTTAAGGAGTTTTTTTAATTCGGTCATATGTATATAGTTCAGTGGATTTGTCAAAAAATAATTTCATAGCCTTTTATTATCAATTTCTTATGAAAGTAGCTGTGAAAAATGCATATTGGAGATTGTGACAATGTCCTTTAACGTCATACATTTACAAATTTGTTGTATTTTGATCCTCTGTGCTTGAAATATATTATTGCTGCAATTAACAAACTAGGCCTTATAGATGCCATGCTGGTAAGTGAGGAACTATCATTACTGTTTGACCTTTGTTAACAATACTTAAAAATAAACACCACAATAACTTGTTTGCAAAACTGATCCATTTGCCACGCCAACTGCCGAACAATCTCATACCACAAATAAAAAAATTACAAGGCATAATCACGGCCATACCATGCAAAACCATTTTATGTTGGACCCAACACGTCAAGCTAATCCCTATATGCAGAGAATAAAACATGTGAGAAGGTTGTTTTGTTAATACCTGCTACACTAGTTCTTCCATATTTTCTTTCATTTTCTACGTTTCTCTGCGCTCATTGTGTGTGTTCCATCACATCATGTTGGTTGCTTATGGTTGCAGGGGAAATGGTAGAATATGATGGACCTCAGAAACTGATGGAGATGGAAGGATCTTTTTTCAGGGGACTTGTCGATGAGTATTGGCTGCACGCATCACAAGGACGCGAGCGGCCTCGGCAACCAGCAAGCTCGGCAGCGGCGAGAGGCCGCGGCGAGCTGGGCGGCGTGTAGTGCTGCGTGCCAGTTCTCACCACGCCGGCGCGATTCCTTGGTTGCTCGCTCGGTGACATGGGCTGCTGCCTTGCTTGCTGTTAGCTACCGGGTCTAGGAATGGTTTAGGGCTGGGATCGGTAGGAATTAGAGGAGGATTGGAAGAACACAGGCAGGATTTGGGAATAGCAAGAAGAAATTGGGAAAAGCCTTTTGCAACTTGTCTACGGGCCAGTTCTCTCCAGCTTATCTTATCACTTATTTGACTTATCTCCTAATTTTGAAAATTTTCGAGATAGCCTCGAGAGCCGGATGTCCTTTATGACTTATTTTAGAGAGTTTTTAGACATGTTTACGAGATAAAAAAAGAGATTCAAAAATTAATAAAAAAGTCAAATAAGTCACGTAAATAAGTTAAAGTCAGATACATGTAACTTATTTTACTTTTTTCTATTAATTTTTAATATATTTTTTTTATCTCGTAGGCGTGTCGAAAAACTCTCTAAACAAGTCACACAAAAGGCATTTAGCTCTTGATGCTATTTTGGAAAATTCTCGAATTTATGAGATAAATTAAATAAGTGGATAATATAAATTGAAGAGAACCAGCCCTACCTCTCCTCTACAATCTTAAAATTGATCAGGCAAATGATCAATTTTCTCATAAAGGTTGTGGCAAAAAACCAATCCAGCAAGTTTCTTCATGAAAAGAATTAAGAGACCTGCAAGTTTCCTTTGGTTAAAAGGAAAAAAAAAACCCAGCTAGTTCAAAAGGTAATTCTTTTTTTTTTGAGATAGTACAACCCAGACGTATACAACTCACATCACAACACCATAATCACACACTCTGTACACGTTTAGTATACATACAAAACCAGATGAGAGGTCCTACACTTCCATACGCGGACACACGTAGTCCTACTTAACATGCACGCACGTGTTCCGGGATTTAATCCTGGGTGTACCGGCCCATCCCGGGAAAACATGCGACACTGCATGCCGAGCCAGGCTCGAATGCGGCGGGCAGGCTGCCATCGGCACACTCTACCATCGAGCCAATGTCCGCAGTTCAAAAGGTAAGAGCATCCACACGTGGTACTCTATTCTCCCACTCTATAACACTATTCACTACTCCATCTATCCAACACTCTAAAATTCCTTCACACTTTACACTACACTCTAAAAAAATTCTTTCTCTGTACCAGCTACTCTATCCTAAGTTACAATATTATATAGTTCCTGCTAAAGATACTCTAATTGGAACGAATGGTGTGGTCCAAACAATGCTTGGTGAAATACTATACCAAACAGTGTTCCATTGCATGAGACATGGCGAGAAAGATGAGACAGAAAAGTACGACCATCTGGTTCGAAAATATGAACAATTTCTTTTCAATTGGTTTACAAAGATTTCAGGCTACATAAGCAATCAAAAGAGCGAAAACTGGCGCTACATTCCTCTGGTGGCTTAACTCCTTCGAAGTCCGGCGTACATGCTAAACAACATCGCATGAACAGTAAAATAAATGCACATGCAGCAACTGACTAGTTAACTCTACTAATACACACATGCATATCTCTTTGTGCACTTTGTGCATGCTAATTAACCAATTAATCACTAGATTGTGAAGATTAATATCTAACAACTAAAACTATCAAGCAAAATTGTAAATTAACTCATCTCAAGGCACCCATAGCGTAGCTGAGAACTAGACAAATTTTTTTAAAAAAAATACTTAGTTCCACTGCATAGCCTTTTAATATCTTACATGGCATCACTTAGAAGCTTATCTAACAACTAAAACTAGCTTGTGAAGATTAATATCTAACAACTAAAACTATCAAGCAAAATTGTAAATTTACTCATCTCAAGGCACCCATACCATAGCAAAATTGTAAACTAACCAGTGCCTCATCGCTAATCCTGCAAATCCTATAATTCACGAAAGATCTTTCAGACACTCTAGGCAATGGGATCGGTGTAGGTTTTTCCAGCAAAATTCTCTATGTAATAAATGGCAGCACATTCTTATACGGACTATCATGCTGAAATTAATACTTGTCAAACTATCTTATCAAACAAATCCTTCGTTTTGTCATTATCAATATATCATAATAAATATGATTTGGACAATTAATTTTTGCACTATTAACTTAATACAGTGTCCATTTCTGCAAAATTGAATAACAAAAATGTAAAAAAATTCCTGCGAGTCGGAGTTAGCGCTTGCGGCGAGAAATTTATCACTGAAATCAGCGCCGGCACCGAGCGGGAGCTCCGCCGATCGCCACCCCCTGTGGCGAAAGCGCCCACAGCTTGCCACTTGGTGTGCCCCGGCGCCCTTCGCCGTGTGATGTGGCGATCATGACATTGTGCGGCGGACGTTGCCCCGGTTGACAATCCCCCCCTGGTTTTTTTCATAAATTTGCTCTACTGTTGTTCATAGTTCCAATTTTATTTTACTGTTGCATTTTTAATTAAAAATCCATTGATTTCCGGAGTCGTCGCTCAGTTGAGTTCTATGTAATCCGTTTAGCTGGTGTACTAAAGTTGTCTTGTTCCCGTCTTTGTAGCCTTCTCGCGCGGCTGTACATGTCCAATCTATGGACTAACCAATGAAGAACGGAGACGTCTTAAATCCTATATCCGATGGGAGAGATTTTTATCGGACGTCCGGGTAGACCTTTCAATGGCAACAGATTAATCTTGGCTATTCATTATTTTTGACCAAGTGAAACATCGATTTTGTCTGATAAAACATCGGTGAAGTATTAATAAAACATTTGCAAAATACTAATTAAACATGGGCGAAGCATTTATGAAACATAGCGAAGCACTTATAAAACAATCAGTAAAGTACATGTGAAAACATCATCGAAACAATGTTCTCATAGTTATTCAAACATGTTTCAACTCATGCAAGTAAATGTTTCACAAGAGTAAAAACAATATTTTACCAGAGCAAAAACACGTTTCATAAGAGCAAATAGGTATATTTCATATTTTTTACGCATGTTTTACTAGAGTAAATCTATGTTTCACTAGAGCAAAAACCATACTTTATAGGTATAAGGGTGATGTTTCAAGTCAAGTTGCACTATACATCTTTCCTGTCAAGCTCTTTGCTCTACAAGGGGGCCATCGTCGCCCCACAAGCTCATCGTTGTCATCTCCATGAACTTGGCGTCACTATCACCATCGCCGTCGCCTCCATGAGGTCGCCATCACTGCTGGGAGATGAGGGGGAGGAGGAGGAAAAGGAATGGGTCCACGAGCTCCCCGTCGCTGTTGGGAGATAGAGGAAGGAGGAGGAGTGGTTTGTGTTAGGAAACCTATACAGATATAGTAGGCTGAGCAGGCCATATCCGAATAGGATTACTCATGGACCTGCCGAACTCTATTGAATCAACACTATATATATGAGAGGGATACCATCATTATATATACATGAAAGAATCAATAAAGAATTATACCCTCTCTACATCCTGTGTTTTGTCTACTTTACGCTCTGTGTTTGTTCTCCGTTGATGTCTTACGCTTGCATCTACAACCTCGGACTATATCCGGTAGCATGGTTGTATAACATGTTATCAGCACGAGGTAGCTTGTGGGAGGAACCGCAAGGAGGAGGAGATCAAACGACTATGGTTGTACAGCTACACCGACGGGATTTTTGGCATCGAATCGTCGTCACGCCGGCAGGCCATATGGCTTAGCCGATCTGTCCTAAACGAGACTCTATGAATTTCCGCTTCGTTCACGCAAATCGGAGGTATTGCATTGAATCGAATTTTGAATTAGTAGATTGGATCCGTTCATGAGAAATTTGGGCGATTCTCCAATTTTTGTGCCTAAATTTGGCCGCGGCCAGCTCGATCGGCCCTGACCGTACACTACCATGCCCCTTGAATCGGCCGTCGGGCCTCTGGTCCACATCTTAGAAAGCGCCGACACGACCACCGGCTCGACCTCCGACCACAGCGCCGCAGCAGCGCTGCCCGCCCCGGCCGACCACGATCGCCCGCGCGCGCAGCAACGCTACCCCAAAGGCAGCCTCGCCCGGTATCGCCCTTGTGTGCCGTGCCCTCAGCCTCCGGCCCCCGCGCCGTGCCCTCGGTCTTTGGCCTCCCTCCCCTCGCCGCGTCTTGTCCTCCGGCCTGTGCTGCGCCTCTGCCACCGGCTGCCGCCATGCCTCGGCACCCGGCCCTAAGCCCACAGCTCATCCTGTCGCGTCACTGCCGCTTGAGCCGCCATGATCTCACCGCCCACCGGTCCAAGGCGGTGGCTGAGAAACCCTAGCCGCCAGTAGCGAGAGAGAGGTGGTGGTGAGAATGAACCGAGTGGGCCTGGTATACAATGAAGAAAGAAAAAGAAAGAAAAGGGCCGGACTAAAAAGAGAAGAAAGAAAGAAGAATTGGGCCCTAAAAATTCCATAATAAATCCTAATTTATTCAGAATTAATCTAAGAATTTGATGAATCTGAAATTTTGCACATAGACCCCTAGAATTTGTGAAATTTATTGGCATAGAATTTATGAATATTGCTATTTTAGCAATTTATATACTGGGGACACCGGGAATTTTATGAATTGATTCATGTCAAGCACCATACACTGTGAAGTAATTCTGTGGGGTTTTTGAACCTTGCAGATGTCTGGCATTGTCACCCGAGAATTTGAAGAACTCGGTCCACATGGCCACAATTACCTCACTTGGGCATCAGACGTTAAGATCGTACTCGATGGAAAGGGCCTCCATCCTACCATTGGTATGGCAGAGGGACCCATCTCACTTGAGCAAAACGATCAAGCACTGCATGTCATCAGGCATCACCTGTGTAACAGCCCAAAATCACAAGTTATTTTGTAAAACGCTCCTGCTATGCTTGTATGCATAGACAACTTCCTTTAATAGCAAGTTCTTAAGTTAAAGTCAATTTTCTGAATTATTTAGGATTTTATAATATAGGAATTGGATAATTAACTTGCATCAGTTGAGGAAAACTTTAACCTAGGTCAAGGACAAGAATAACCAAAATGTAGCAATGTAGAGGCTAGATTAAATTTTAGTATTATCAATGCTATTTTAGGTCCCATGACCATCTAGGAAATTATATTTATGCATGCACACATATGTGTACATATGCATGTGTGTATGTGTGTGTGTGTGTATGTGTGTGTATGTGTGTGTGTGTATGATATGATAAATCACACTAAAAATTCTACAAAAATTTCGGTAACTAAGTTAGACCCTAGATGATGGCCTGAACAAGTGTTGACCAAGTCTGACCCTGGTGGGACCCACATGGCGGCCCTTGTTTCTCTTTGCTCTTTAGAGCAATTGGTCGAGCACCTCGTCGCCACCTCCGTTGCTCTCTCTCCCGAGCTCGTCGCTTTCTCACTCTCGCTTGGCCTTCGAACTCGTTCTAGGTGCTGCCTGCACCATGGCGCCGCCTGGCCGTGCCATGATTTCGGCAACCTCCGGCCGGGCTGCACGCCACCACGGCGACCGCCGAATGGCGCCCTCGCCACGCGGCATGCACCGCCTGCAATGGTATCCTGCGGCGATCCTTGTTTAGATGCTTGCTCATGGCTGCGGCACATCATTGCGCCTGCGCTGTGCACGGCACCAACTGCCCCCCCCCCCCACCACGTCCTATCCTGTCCTGCCCAGCCGCTACCCTGCTATGGCCACCGCTGCCGTGCCTCGATCTTCCATGCTCTCGGCAACGCCCTCGCTCGCCAATTGAGCACCGGACACCCCAGCGACCGCTCCAACACCCTCATAAACCCGTGGATCAAGCCATGCTCGCCCTGGTCTGCCCCTGTCTTTTTAACGCAAGCCGAGCGTGCGGAGGCACCTTCTTCCCACACCGCGCGTCGTCGCCAGCCCAAAATCTCCACCTCGCGCCTTGCACTCTCGCCTGTGTCAGTCTCTTCTCACCCCTACAGTGCTCAGGCCATAACCAATCGGCCTAGCTCGCCGCTGGTGAGCCGGAATTCCCACTCCGCCACCGCCGCCCAAAATCACCCCCAAATCGATTCCTCCATCTCCGGTGACTCTCCCCGTGATTCCTTGCGCGTAGAGCTTCACCTTGAACCCGCTGACGTTTCCCCTCACTCGTTGATGCCAGGGCTTCACAGGAGTTGGACCATGAGCTTTCTCCAATTTCGGCCACCGCCTACTTCCACGCCGCCAAGTCATCCCGGGGCCTCCTCGAGCTTCTCAGGGCACTAGGTGAGCTTCTCCTCCACCCTAGCATGCTTCCCGTCGAGCCGTAGAGCCTGAATCACCCGATTTCGATCACGCGAAGTCTCGCCGACGCTCGTTTCCGCTCGCTCATGATCGCCGCCGATCCGGGCTCGCCGACAATGATACTCCAGTGACACGTCCTAGTGCTAGCCACCCTGAACAAGTAGCGAGCTTGCGCTCAACCTCTAGTGCTTTGTAGCTCCGCCGGTGTGTCGCCGATGGACCGCCGGTTTCATGATGTCACCCCGCCGCCCGGCCGGTTGTGGAAGACTAACTCTAGGTTGTAGATGGTGCGCCAAGATTTGTGCCGTCTACCGCATGGGTGCTGTAACAGCCCAAAGTTGTATTCGTATTTCGCAAACACCCTTTTGAAATGTCGCGAAAGGATAGGATGACTTCTGTTAAATTTCTATATGGCAACATAAATTTCTAGATTTTTAAAAAGCATTTGAATTTGATGCTTTTACTTGTATAAATCACCAACATACCTAATTAATTAACCTTGCATAGGAATTTATAAATTACAGCACTAATTAGGAAATTGTTGAAATATAAAAATTCTAATAGACCTTGAAATGGGGAATATATTTACATGTTCATAAAACATCCATACACATATACTTATATATATATATATATATATATATATATATATATGTACACACATATTCATATAAGCTTAAATATGGTAAATTGCTCTAAAAATCCCAGGAAAATTCTATATATTAGCTTAGACCCTAATTGAGAGTTTGACTCAGTTGTTGACCAAATGGAACCCCGGTGGGACCCACTTAGCAGCCTCTCCCTTTTGCCTGCTCTTGTGGGCATTTCATCGGCGGCTTCATTTGCCTCGGTGTCATCTCCTCACCGCAAATTGATCCTCCACTGGCCAAATCTTCCCCGAAGATCCCCTCTTGGCAGCTAGTGGATGTCGTTCTGGTCTTGTGGACCCAGTTCTGCACCAACGTGACATACCGCCACTGCTCGCCGCCGCTCCCTGGCGCCGTGGCCGACCGAGCCGCTTTGTCGGGCCGGCCGTGTCAGGGTCTGCCAGGCACCGCCCAACTTGCCCAATGGCCGACCTGGTCGCGCCATCGATGTCCTCGCACCGCCGCTCCTCGGTGGCATTGCCGCGCAAGAAGCTTATCTCGCCGCCGGCTCGGACACTCGCCAAGGCGAGTGAGCCACCGCCTGACCCATAATCGGAGCAAGAACTCCTCCGAGACCACCTCGCACTCTCTCGTGACCGCAGGACAAAAGCCGAGCTCGGACCGAGCTTATATGCAGCCGCACCGCATCGGCCGTTTTCTCCCTCTTTTCACTCTCCCGTCGACAGCCCAAGCCAAACCTCCCTAGCTTCCACATTGACTCGCGTTTGCTTCGCCATGACCTCGTGAAGCTCCTGTCCGAAGGAATTGGTTGGAGTCGCCCCGAGCTTGTCGGAACGCTCTCGCCACCGCCGGCAGCCCGGTTCTTCCCCCTTTCCGATTTCTTCCTCTCTAGTGAGCGTCGCGGCAATTCTTTGCTCCGTGAGCTTCGCCTGACTTCACCTCACACCGTGCTCCCCTCTTTTGGCCCAGGGTTTCGCCGGTGTTCCCCAGCACCGTGAGCGCGCCGCCTCCCCTGTTCGGCTTCTTCGTCGACAATCCACCTCGGCCACCCTCGACCCTGAATAATCGCTAGGTAAGTCTCCCCGATGTCCGCCGATGCTCATGCGCGCGCTATTTTTCCATAAGCTTGACCCTAGGTCATTTACTCATGTCCGCCGGTAGCCGGTTCCGCCGCCGTGCATGGCTCCGCCGTGTCCGGCCGTTTCTGGCCTTGACGAGGGCATCTCTAGATCTTGCGTTAGCTCACCGTTCCAACGCACCTAAGAACGCCCCAACGGAGCACCTAGCTCGCCAGCCATCGGCTAAGCCTCGGCCGTCGGCGAAGCCGGCGGAGGAAGACGATGACGGCGAGCCGTCCGATCTGCGCCAAGATCCGTGCGACTTCACCGTGCGTGGTCACCGATCGTGGGCCCCAACCGCTGCTCACCGTTGAAAACTCCTGCAGACTTCTTGGTCATTGCTTCGGTCCCACAAGTCGAGGTAAGTGGAGGCGCCTCGTCTCGGGCGCTTTTGCTCGCAAATACGCCTCCCAGTCGTCTTCGATGTAGATCGCTCGGCCGAGTTAGCGGGCGGCCAAAGATCTTTTCACCGATTTTCTCGGATTTTATAAATAAAACAAAGTCAGTATTTAGAAACGATTTATTTAAAATAGGTAGAAATCTCTAAAAATTCTGGAAAAATTATGATAAATACTAGGAATTGTGATGGATTTATTAAAAATAACACCTCACATAGTAACCGAACACGGTTCCTGGATTAAATTCATTAAGCTTATTTTAGGGTATTAATCCAAATAGAAATAAGCAAAAATAGAATGTTGTGTATTAAAAATAAATTAACACCTAAGCTAAAACATAAGAAAATCATGGATGCTGATAAATGACTTGTTGGACCTAGGAAAATTTAATATAATCTATGGTATGTTTCCTAATTACATGTTATCTCAAAATGGCATAATTAGTAAATATGAATAACTAGCTTAACTTTCCTAGTCTATGAACCTATTCAAATTAAGCTATTTACACAACAAGTTAGAATAGTAAATTTGATGTTTCGATTTAATCTCACAACCTGCAATATCATGATTATATATATATATATATATATATATATAGGCAACATATCTAGAGCTAATGGTGGTTGGGTGCTAACATGCTAACATTTAATCTAAACCTTTGGATTAAGATTTAAAGGTTGAGATGAAGCTAATTACTAGCTGTGTGTGAAAGCATTTATGGCAATGAGTTGTCTTGCACCTAAATGTGTAAGCATTTATGTGAGTTGGTTGGCCTTCATCTCAACCTTTAAATCTTAATCCAAATGTCTAGATTAAATGTTAGCACCCAACCACCATTAGCATTGATATTTAGCCATATATATATATATATATATATATATATATATATATATATATATATATATATATATATATATATATATATATAAACCTAATCACTCACACACCACTTAATCCCTACTCATTAGGATAATAAAGATTAAATAAGTTGATGAAGGAAATACTTCAAACAAAACATGAATTATCATATTCTAGCTATTTAAAGTACTTTAAACATGATAAAACCATATTTTCTCCTATTGGGTTAACTAGGGTAGAAATTACACTATTACCTATATATATATATATATATATATATATATACATACATACATATATATATATATACACATATATATATATGCATGCATCATGTGCATCATCTCGCTAGCACTTTCTCTAAGATTCATTACTCAGAAGGATCATGGAACTTTCTCGATATATATATATATATATATATATATATATATATATATATATATAAAACACAGGAACCATAAACAAACGAATTCGAGCGATCTTGATTGCATTTCATGCATCATTCTTTTCCTCGCCGTATTGTGTTTATGATGAATTGTTGACTCTCCGATTAGATGTAGAGGATCCGGAAGCACTGTTCGAGGACTCCGCACAGAACCCGGACTTCAATTCCCAAGGCGAGTTAACACTTCTCCTATAGGAAGTTGCTTTTACTAGGGAGAGTATGCGCTTTCCCTAGTGCGAGTTAACATCCAATAATATCATATTGAATCCCAGATTTCTAAAGTATTTATTTTACAGTATTAAACTGCATGCCCTTTTAAGTACTTATGCCCATTTGTTCAATCATGATATATCATGTCATTTACTTACTTGCTATCAATTTACCATGATGATGTTGCCTTGAATTAATCATCTGTCATTTGGCTTTGCTATTGATCGCTTTGATGATCACCCTTGGTAGCCTGGTTAATTTAAATAAACTGATTTAGACTTCTAAGTCTTGGTTAAAATCTAGCTTAGACAGTGCTCAGGTCCAACTATTAATTTAGGCTTAGATTGCCTCGGAACGGTGAACCGATATTCACCGGACATGATCACACAATGAATATGGTTACTGGAATTTGGGCCTGGCATGCCAGTGTGTGTATGGTTGTGATGTGCTCCAATGCAGACGGGGTCTGGCATTGGGTAAGAGATGAAGTAGTTGGGCTACGTGATTTGAGGAGCTAATCGCCCACATACGTAGTGCATGGAAGAGGAGCGCAGCGAGATCCGCGTAATGTCGTGCGCTGGCCCAAAAGGAGGGGTTCCGCCACATCGTGTGATTCACACGGAGGGTGCGAGTTAGCCGAAGAAGGAAGTGCATAAGGGTGAGACCCTTAGTGGACTGGCTGGGCTGAATCAAGGATTCCCCGAGCGGGTGCATCGAGATGCACAGCAGACGCCATCGACTATCCGCTGCGGAGATAGTTCCTAACACCACAACGCTACCGCCATCGCGCAGTAGTGCAAGTATTGAGATTCAGGGTAGTTACGACCTGCGGGCGTACCACCCGCTCCGCCATGCTTGAGGTGAAGACGGCTTCATGTCGCTATCCGAGGATGATCTAGGTCCATTCTACAGAGAGCCGTGAGTCTAGCTTGGTCGGCAAACCCAGCTAGGACGAGACCGGTACTTTGTCAGAATGATTCACAACGAAAAGTACACACTCTCGGAAGATGATGGCGGGAGTGGGAAGAGAATGTTTGGCAGAGTGCATGGAAACTGCCATGGGACTGGTTGTGTATTGAAATGGATATATGACAAACAATCAACTTGATATAGAAAATTTGGTTAATCTGCTATGTCATAGGCTTTGATTTCCAAAACTAGCTTATCTGCAAATAAATAAACCCAGCCTTTCCTTTGGAACCCCTATCATTAATTGCAATGGGTTGGGTGTTAGCTCGCCAGTGTTTGGATGACACTGACCTCGCATAAATATCTATCTTTAGACATGGAGGAGCCCGTCGAGGAAGATGCCTACGATTGTCATGAGGAAGGAGATCCTCAGTACCAGGACCAAGAGTAGTTGTTTAAGATAGGGTTTAGTGCGTTCCACCAGTCATGTGTGGTTATACAGCTGCTAGTGTGATTTTGTTGTTCTTTTCAACTTGCAAGTTGGCTTTTGGGAGATTTCCGCTACTCTGATGAACTTTGGTCTGTAACTAAGGCTTAAATGCCGCTTGCTACTAATGCGATCTGATGGTCGCTGTTATGTAATATTGGACAACGGATGTATGAAATGATTCCAGCTGTGTAACTCTTGCACTAGCCTCTTCGATCGGGGCCTAGTGCAGTCCGACCATTTCTCGCAAGGTAAGCGAGAAAGGCGCGACAAGAGCCGGTATCGAGCATCTGATGTAAGGAACCCCGAACCCTGCCGCTAGCTGAGGATTACGTGTATTTTATATACAAAATATTTTTCCAAAATTGTTCTTGTATATCTTGTCTTTGGATACCTTAATTTCACAACTACACTATCTCTTACTCAAAAGAATTTTTCTTTTGTTTTTGTAGATGGAAGAGCAGGTTTCCCACAGCTTCTCTCTGGAGCGTGCTACCTACGGTTACGACGACCGTTTGCACGCTAGCCAGCTGGTTCTCGTCCTCCGCCAGCTTTCAGACTTTCTGTGCTTCGACGACCGCCCCTGCTACTTCTGGAGGCTCGTCCGTACCCTGCCTCGTTTAGGGTACATCGTGGAGGTTAGAGTCTACTACCACCACCTGGACACGGTGGCCCACAGCTACAGGACGGAGACACCCCGGGACCACCTGCACCCTGCGATCGATGATGCGGTGGCATTGGCGATACAAGGGTTACAGGAGGAGTACCACGACGACTTGGAGGGCACTTCTTTCGCCCGACCTTCCTTTCAAGACTTCAAGATCGCCCCTGTGCTTTACCAAGGTGCCCGCTTTCACCGAGGAACCACTTGGAGAGGGTTATGCGCCTTCTCCAGTATGCGAGACAGACCGTGATAGCGCCCTTGAGGAGATCAGCTTCCTCCGCTACTCTCTTCGCGCAGCAGATAACCGCCTACGGGTGGTTGGTCGACGCCTTTACCACTACGTCAGCAGTCTAACGATGTGCAGACGCCAGAGGGACTCCGCACTTGCTCAGTTGGCGCGACAGCAGGCGAGGGATCCTTCCCTTTTCCCTCCGGGTCCTCGCCTCCACTGAGTGCCCTAACCGCCAAGACTACCATGCGGAAACAGGTCTCCCTCCTAGTGCCTTGGTGGGGATTCCTCGTCACGACACCTCCCCACTGACTTCTTTGTCACTGCAGGAGTACCCTTTTGACTCAGAGCCCTCCGTGGACTTACCTGCTCCCCCAGTTGAGCCACCTGCTGCTTTGTTCCAGGCCTTCTCGGCGTCGGAGGACTTCCTTCTTTGCTTCCACCTACTACCCAGCAGGAGACCGGTGATAGTTTACACTCGTCGTCCCCGCCCTTGAGTAGCTAGTTAGCTAGACAGACTGACCTAGATCGGGATATGTGTCTTTTGTTTCGCCATAGTAGATGATTGGCGACTTATGTACTTGTCATGATGATAATACTTTTGTGGTATGATGTAAAACTGATCGGCTGTTGCCGCTTTTGGGTATCTTTTATGATAAGCGTTTCGTTGCTACTTTATTGAATTTAATTGATATTGGCCTCATGCATGCATAATCAGTTATAATTTTTAAGGATCATCGTCATGCAGATGGTACGTGGTCGAGGAGTCGCCATGCGTCAAGGGGCGATCTAGCTCATGGTGCCACTCGTGGCCAAGGAGCTGGCCAAGCCCGTGGTGCCGGCGCAGCTAGAGGCCGTGGCCGTGGTCGAGGCCGAGGTGATCTACCTATTCGTCTGGCAGGAGACCCAACAATGGCTCAGGTCTTAGCTTATCAAGCACAGATGTTGGGCCAAGTGCTGTTCAACCAGCAGACAGACAGGAATCGAAATGAAGGATCCAAACATGCTGCCTTTATGAGGACCAATCCCTTTACCTTCGCTCAAGCTACTGATCCTATTGAAGCAGAAGACTGGTTACGCACTGTGACCAAAAATCTGGAATTGATCAGATGTCCAGAAATGGAGAAAGTACGCTTAGCCTCCCACCTGCTAGTGGGACCCACAGGTGTGTGGTGGGATAATTACGTCGCCACTCGGCCAGGTGTGGAAGATGAAGAAGTAGAAGAAAGTGAACTGCTGAAGATGGAGATGCCGATGAAGCTCAACAAGCTGATAATGTTGAAGTGCCGCCTTATGTTCCCCCAGTCCAAGGGTTTATTCCATGGGGAGAATTTGTCACTGCTTTCAGAAATTTTCACATACCCATAGGAATCACAAGGATGAAGAAGTATGAGTTCCGTAGACTCTCTCAGGGAACGATGACAATTTCTGAATATCTCACTAAGTTCAATGAGCTGGCAAGGTATGCCCCTCAAGACATTCAGAATGAAGCTGAAAAGATAGATTGGTTCCTAGAAGGGATGGATTTCCGGTACAAATCCCGTCTTAGGATTTTGGAGTACCAAAACTTCCACCAACTCGTCAACAAGGCCCTGGTGTTAGAAAGGGACCTGAAAGGCGAGGATCTCTCGCGCAAGCGCAAGATGGCTGAACATACCGCCGCAGGGTCAAGGCGTACGGGACAATTCAAACCTCAACCTCCTCAAAGAGCGGGACAGCAATCTTCCATGATCAACCGTGGTTATACCATGAGGGGTGGGTGCGGTGCTGGAACCACTGGTTTTCGAACTCAAGCGCCGACTGCTCCCCGCAATGCACTAGGCACCCAAAACAGGATGCCAGGCAACTGCTACCTATGCCACCAGCCTGGACACTATGCTGCCAACTGCCCTAGCCAGAATCGTGCAAGACCCCAAGGGAATGTTGTGCACGGTCGTGGAAGAGGTCGCCCAACACAGAATCAAACTCAAGGTATGGGACGTGGAAGACTCAACAATATCACTGCAGAAGCAGCTCAAGAGGAAGAAGGAGTACTTGTGGGTACGTTTGGACTTCACGACTCCCCAGTACAAGTTTTATTTGATTCCGGTGCATCACATTCATTTATTTCACAAGAGTACTTAGATAAGCAGCAGCTACAAACCTTTTCTCTTGATAAGCCCTTAACCATTAGATCCCCCGGTGGGATACTTAAGGCTTATAGATCCTGCAAATGGGTAGAAATAAGAAAGAAAAGGGTAGGATTCTATTTCGACCTAATGGTCATATCTGGATTAGGAGTTGATGTCATAATCTGCATGGATTGGCTAAGGCTCTATAAGGGAGTATTAGATTGTGCCAAGCGAGAAGTCAAGCTTATGAAGGATGGTGTGTTCGAAAGAGTGTGGAAGGTAGATGAACCCTACAGATGGGGCAGAGCTATCTGGTATCTCAAGGAAGAAAACTCGAGTAAAGTGAGGGTAGTCCAAGAATATTTGGACGTATTCCCGGATGATTTACCTGGACTACCGCCTGACCGAGAGGTAGAATTTGTTATAGAGTTAGCACCTGGTACAGCCCCAATCTACAAGACATATTTCAAGATGAACTCTGAAGAATTGGAAGAACTCAAGAAACAACTGGATGACTTATTGAGCAAGGGTCTGATTCGACCAAGCTCATCCGCTTGGGGTTCCCCCGCCATGTTTGTAGACAAGAAGGATGGTGGACGAAGACTAGTGGTGGACTATAGGGCATTGAACGCCGTCACTATTAAAAATAAGTATCCTCTGCCCAGGATCGATGACCTGTTTGATCAACTCCAAGGAGCTACACGCTTCTCCAAGATCGACCTTCGATTTGGATACCATCAAGTGAAGGTTCGGAAGGAAGACATACCCAAAACAGCCTTCACCACTCGATGTGGCCTATTTAAATATCTGGTCATGTCTTTTGAGTTAACCAATGCACCGGCCTATTTCATAAACCTCATGAATTTAATCCTGATGGAATACCTTGACAAGTTTGTCGTCGTTTTTATTGACGACATCCTTGTGTACTCCAAATCGGACGAAGAGCATGAAAAGCACTTGAGAGCGGTGTTGGACAAACTCAGAGAGCATAAGCTATATGCAAAATATAGTAAATGCGAATTTTGGATTAGTGATGTCAGTTTCTTGGGACATATTATATCTGCTGAAGGAATTAACATGGACCCATCCAAGATTGACACGGTCATGAATTGGAAGACACCCGCCATCAGAAGGAAATTAGCTTACGGGTTTGGCAGGATATTATCGACGTTTCATAGAAGGATTCTCAAAAATATCCCGACCACTGACCCAGCTGTTGAAAAAGGAAAGAAAATTTGAATGGACCGAAGAATGTGAACTCAGTTTCCAAAGGCTCAAAACTCTTCTGATCACCACTCCTTTTCTGGCTACACCTAATATAGCTAAGAAGTTTGAAGTGTACTGTGACGCTTCCCGACAAGGATTAGGATGTGTATTGATGCAAGATGGTAAGGTAGTAGCATATGCATCACGGCAATTGCGCAAGCATGAGGACAATTACCCAACCCATGACTTAGAACTTGCTGCCGTAGTTCATGCACTCAAGTTGTGGAGGCATTTTCTGATGGGAAAGCAATGTGACATCTACACAGATCACAAAAGCCTAAAATATGTTTTCACACAAGCCAACCTCAACATGCGGCAGAGAAGGTGGTTAGAGTTGATTAAGGATTATAACCTAAATATCTTGTACCACCCTGGCAAGGCCAACATGGTAGCAGATGCTCTAAGCAGGAAGAACCAGTGCAACTTTCTGATGGTGTTCCCGGGAGAAAACATGGATACCTAGGAAGATACCACCTTGGAGCAACTACTTGAAGAATTGAATAAGCTATGCCTAAATCTCGTAAAATCTGGAGAATTAGCCAACATCACGGTTCAGCCAGATCTGATCAACCGTATCAAGGATAAACAACAGGACCATCCAAGTACCCTTAGGCTCGGAAGACTGATGAACAGGGGTTTTGGAGCAAAAATTGTTAAGGATGAACAAGGAGTTCTCTGGATGGAGAAGAGGATCTTTGTGCCTCACGACCCGGAATTGAAGGAAGAGATCTTAAAGGAAGCACATGAGTCACCTTTTTCCATGCATCCAGGATGTACAAAAATGTACCAAGATCTGAAGGCAATCTTCTGGTGGCCCCGAATGAAAAGAGATGTGGCAGAGTATGTGGCCAAATGTAATACCTGCTTTGCTTAGTTAAGGCGTAACACCAACGCCCAAAGCAGATTATTACAACCAATCAAAATCCCAGAATGGAAGTGGGATGAAGTGACCATGGATTTTATTATAGGACTTCCCCTGTCTCGAAGTGGCCATGACTCTATATGGGTAATAGTAGACCGGTTGACCAAAGTAGCTCATTTCATCCCAGTCAAAACCACTCACAAGGGTAGCAAGCTAGCAGAACTATTCATCTCCTGGATAGTGAGCCTTCATGGAGTTCCCAAGAGAATTATATCTGATCGTGGATCACAGTTTACCTCGAAGTTTTGGGAAGAACTCCATAGCGCCTCAGGCACCAAATTGACATTTAGCACAGCATACCACCCTCAAACGGACGGACAAACGGAAAGGACCATCCGAACTCTAGAAGACATGCTTCGAGCTTGTGCATTGGAATTCCCTGCGGATTGGGAGAAATGGCTGCCGTATGCGGAATTTGCCTATAACAACAGTTACCAACACAGCCTGCATATGTCTCCTTTCGAAGCTCTATATGGAAGGAAATGTAGAACCCCTCTCTATTGGTCTGAGTCTAGAGAAGGGCAGGTATTTGGAAGGAACACTCTGCAGGAAGCCGAAGCAAAAGTCAAAATAATTAGGAAGCAATTGCTGGCTGCTCAATCCCGACAAAAGAGTTATGCTGACCATCGTCGGAGAGACCTATCTTTCGAGGTTGGAGACTACGTGTATCTTAAGGTCTTACCATTCAAAGGAACTCGCAGATTTCAAGTCAAGGGAAAATTGGCCCCAAGGTTTGTGGGACCTTATCCAGTCTTGTCTCGTAAGGGTATGGTCGCTTACGAACTTGACCTTCCCAAGGAACTGGGAGAAGTGCACAACGTGTTTCACGATCCCAACTCAAAAGTGTTTGAGAAAACTCAAGGAGAAGTAGTTCATTTGCACGACACCCTCAGAAACCAACTTGGGGTATCAAGTCGAGCCTGTTCATATCCTACAGACTCGGGAAAAGAAGCTCAAGAACAAGATCGTTCGGCTTTGCAAGGTGCAATGGAGCAATCAATATGGAGGACAACTTTCATGGGAACCAGAAGAGAAGATGCGCCAAGAATTTCCCTATCTATTTGCTGTATAGTAATATCAATCTCGAGGTCGAGATTTGTTTTTAGGGGGGAGGGATTTGTAACAGCCCAAAGTTGTATTGGTATTTCGCAAACACCCTTCTGAAATGTCGCGTAAGGATAGGATGACTTCTGTTAAATTTCTATATGGCAACAAAAATTTCTAGATTTTTAAAAGGCATTTGAATTTGATGCTTTTACTTGTATAAATCACCAACATAGCCAATTAATTAACCTTGCATAGGAATTTATAAATTACAGCACTAATTAGGAAATTGTTGAAATACAAAAATTCTAATAGACCTTGAAATGGGGAATATATTTACATGTTCATAAAACATCCATACACATATACTTATATATATATATATATATATATATATATATATATATGTACACACATATTCATATAAGCTTAAATATGGTAAATTGCTCTAAAAATCCCAGGAAAATTCTATATATTAGCTTAGACACTAATTGAGAGTTTGACTAAGTTGTTGACCAAATGAAACCTCGGTGGGACCCACTTAGCAGCCTCTCCCATTTGCCTGCTCTTGTGGGCATTTCATCGAGCAGCTCGGCTGCCTCAGCCGTGCATCTCCCTCATCGGCGAATTGATCCTCCACTGGCCAAATCTTCCCAAGATCCTCTGGCGCTAGTGGATGTCGCTCGTCTTAGGACCCGATTACGCCGACGTGACATCTCGCCATCGCCGCCGCCGCTTGTTCGGCGCCGTGGCGATCGAGCGCTTTGTCGGGCCGGCCGTGTCGAGTCTGCGCCAGCACCGCCTAACTTGCCCAATGGCCGACTGGTCGCGCATCGATGTCCCCAGCACCGCCGCTTCCTCGGTGGCATTGCCGCCACAAGATGCTATCTCCGCCGGCTCAGACACTCGCCACAGCGAGCGAGCCACCACCCACCCAAATTAATCGAGCAAGAACTCCCCGAGACCACCTCAGACTCTCTCGTGACCGCAGACAAAAGCGAGCTCGACCGAGCTTATATGCACCGCACCAAGAACGGCCGCTTTCTCCTCTTTTCACTCTCCCGCCGACAGCCCAAGCCAGACCTCCCTAGCTTCCACATTGACTCGCGTTTGCTTCGCCATGACCTCGTGAAGCTCCTGTCCGAAGGAATTGGTTGGAGTCGCCCCGAGCTTGTCGGAACGCTCTCGCCACTGCCGGCAGCCCGGTTCTTCCCCCTTTCCGATTTCTTCCTCTCTAGTGAGCTTCGCGGCAATTCTTTGCTCCGTGAGCTTCGCCTGACTTCACCTCACACCGTGCTCCCCTCTTTTGGTCCGGGGTTTCGCCGGTCTTCCCCAGCAGCGTGAGCACGCCGCCTCCCCTGTTCGGCTTCTTCGTCGACAATCCACCTCGGCCACCCTTGACCCCGAATAATCGCTAGGTAATTCTCCCCGATGTCCGCCGATGCTCATGCGCGCGCTATTTTTCCATAAGCTCGACCCTAGGTCATTTACTCATGTCCGCCGGTAGCGGTTCCGCCGCATGGCTCGCCGCGTCCGGCCGTTTACGGCCTCGGCGAGGGCATCTCTAGATCTTGCGTTAGCTCACCGTTCCAACGCACCAAGAACGCCCCAACGGAGCACCTAGCTCCGGTTAGCCGTCGGCTAAGCCTCGGCCGTCTGCGCCGGCGGAGGAAGACGATGACGAGAGCCGTCCGATCTGCGCCAAGATCCGTGCGACTTCACGCGGCGTGGTCGCCGACAGTGGGCCCTAGCCGTCGATGCTCACCGGTTTTAAAAACTCCCGCCGGCTTCTTGGTCGCGTCCCACATGTCGTAGGTAAGTGGAGGCCTCTCGTCTCGGCGCCGCTGCAAGTTACGCCTCCCAAGTGGGTTCGATGTGATCGCTCGCCACGAAGTTAGCGGGCTACCAAGATCTTGTTCACCGATTTTTTCGGATTTTATAAATAAAACAAAGACAGTATTTAGAAACGATTTATTTAAAATCGGTAGAGATCTCTAAAACTTCTGGAAAAATTATGGTAAATACTTGGAATTGTGATGGATTTATTAAAAATAATACCTCACACTATAACCGAACACGGTTCCTGGATTAAATTCATTAAGCTTATTTTAGGGTATTAATCCAAATAGAAATAAGCAAAAATAGAATGTTGTGTATTAAAAATAAATTAACACCTAAGCTAAAACATAAGAAAATCATGGATGTTGATAAATGACTTGTTGGACCTAGGAAAATTTAATATAATCTATGGTATGTTTCCTAATTACATGTTATCTCAAAATGGAATAATTAGTAAATATGAATAACTAGCTTAACTTTCCTAGTCTATGAACCTATTCAAATTAAGCTATTTACACAACAAGTTAGAATAGTAAATCTGATGTTTCGATTTAATCTCACAACCTGCAATATCATGATTATATATATTTATATATATATATATATATATATATATATTTATCATGATCTTAACAATGTAAGCTCCCATGTGAGCAGAACCCCCTTTACTCCCGTGAATTAAGTAATGCATTGTTTTCAGTATATGTGGGAATGCTTGCAATGAGCATTATGAATGAATTCCTGATTGGAACTATATATTTATATATATAGGTTTGTGTAGTGCCCATATGGAGGAGATATGCATAGTTGATAGTGGAACAACTAATAGCATTTTAAGAAAGACTAAGTATTTCCAGTCCATTATGAAGATTGCCGAGAAAATAGAACCTATTCCTGAGCTGACATCTCTCTCTGAGTGTAAGCGCGGTCAGATTGGGAAGAATAGAAAAAGGCAATCACCGCGAAACTTGTTTCGCTGAACAAAAGAAAAGTCATTGGGCCTGTGTGCCACATAGTTTCCCATATTCGCCCTGTTGGGTATAAATGGTTATTTGTTCGGAAGAGAAATGAGAATAATAAAGTGGTACAGTACAAAGCAAGGATAGTCGCTCAAGGTTTCAGTCAGCGCCCAGGCATTGATTATGAAGAAACTTATTGTAACAGCCCAAAGTTGTATTAGTATTTTGAAAACACTTCTGTACTATTGCGTAAGGCTATGGCAATTCCCGTTAAATTTCTATGTGACAAACACAAATTTCTAGATTTTAAAAGCCATTAGAAATTGATGATTTTGCATGAATAAATCACTACATAGCTAATTAATAAACCTTGCATAGGAATTTATAAATTATAGCACTATTTAGGAAATTGTTGAAATATAAAGTTCTAATAGACCTTGAATTGGGAATATATTTACATGTTCATAAAACATCCATACACATATACTTATATATATATAAATATATATATATATATATATATATATATATGTACACACATATTCACATAAGCTTAAATATGATAAATTGCACTAAAAAATCCCAGGAAAATTCTATATATTAGCTTGGACCCTAATTGAGAGTTTGACTCAGTTGTTGACCAATTGGAACCCCGGTAGGACCCACTTGGCAGCCTCTCCCTTTTGCCTGCTCTCGTCGGCATTTCATCGAGCAGCTCGGCTGCCTCGGCCGTGCACCCCCCATCACCGGCGCATTGATCCTCCACTGGCCAAATCTTCCCCGAAGATCCCCCCTTGGCAGTTTGTGAGCGTCGTTACGGTCTGGTGGACCTCGCTCCGACTCCGATGTGACGCCCGCCACCGCCGCCAGAGTCCGCCTGGCCGAACAAACAAGCTTCACTGTCGGCCCAAGCGTTGCGCGTCCCTAGGCACCGCCAGACTTGCCCAATGGGTGCCCTGGACACGCCATTGATGGTCCTGCTCCACTGCACTGGCCGACTTGGTCACGGCACGCTAAGTTCACTGTCACACCACGCCACACATGACCTCACCGCCCAAGCCCTCCAATCGGCGCTGAGACATCCTTGTGACCGACCGGACCTCCCCACAGACCCCGGGACCATGTGTGTGCTCCGGCCGAGCTTAAATATGGCCGCACCTCACCGGCCCCTTTCTTCTTTTCGCCCCCTCCTCATCGCCAGCCCATTCCCGCACTCCCCACACCTGGCTTGTGTGAGTATCCACTTCGCCTCACCTCCACCTTGCTCTCTGCCAAAGGAATCGACCATAGAGCCCCTGACTCGTCGGTAATGCTCTTCTCACCGCCGCCGACTCGGGAGCACCCCCTTCCCAAATTCTCCCGTCTCGGTGAGTCCCTCGTCGATTGCTCGCGCACATAGTACCACCTCACCCACTCGCCTCTTTCGCCCAGGTTAATCGGACCAAGGGATCACCGGAGCTCCTTGGCGGCGTGGGCTCTGTTCCGCCGGCATTCGGCTTCCTCGTCGCCAGCATAATCCACGCCTCCTCTACCTCGACTCATAGCTCGGTGAGCCTTCTCGAGCCCCTCTCTCACTCACGCGTACATTAATTTAGCTTAGGACGCTTCGTAGAGCCGTAGCCAAACATCCCCGTGGAAGTTCTCCGCCACCGCGCGGCTAGCCACCATTACTAGCCTCCGCCGGCAAATACCACGACAGAGCGTCCTTGGTCTATTCACGTAGAACCTAACGCGCCAAAGAACACCCCCTATGATGCACTGTAGCGCCGCCAATGAACCGCCGAATGTTCACCGGTTTCATGACGTCACCCCGCCGCTCCGGCCGGGGGAAGAAGACGACATCTCGGCCGTCGGATGCTCGCCAAGATGCGTGCACATCATTGTGTAGATTTTTAAATCGCGCGCGAGTTCGCTTCAGAGCCACTGACATGTGGGCCTCCAGACCCCACCTGTCAGGATAAGTGGAGGCGCCCTCCGTCTCTGGCGCCTTCGCTCGCGGTTAGCGCCTTTTGGAAAGACGTCTTCGATGTGGCTGGCTCAGCCGCGAGGAAGCGGGCCGGCCCAGTACTGTTCACCGATTTTTCCCGGATTTTATAAATAAAACAAAGACAGTAATTAGAAACAATTTATTTAAAATAGGTAGAGATCTTTAAAAATTCTAGAAAAATTAGGGTAAATACTAGTGCTTGTGATGGATTTATTAAAAATAATACCTCACACAGTAACCGAACACGGTTCCTAGATTAAATTCGTTAGCTTATTTTTAGGGTATTAATCCATATAGAAATAAGCAAAAATAGAATGTTGTGTATTAAAAATGGATTAACACCTAGGTTAAACATAAGAAAATCATGGATGTTGATAAATGACTTTTCGGACCTAGGAAAATATAATATAACCTATGGTATGTTTCCTAATTACAGGATATCTTAAAATTGGCATAATTAGGAAATATAAATAACTAGCTTAACTTTCCAAGTCTATGAACCTGTTCAAAGTAAGCTATTACACAACATGTTAGAATAGTAAACCTATTGTTTCGATTTAATCTCACAACATGCAATATCATGGATATATATATAGCATACATGAACATAATCACTCACACACCACTTAATCCCTACTCTGCTAGGATAGTAAAGATTAAATAAGTTGATGAAGGAAATACTTCAAAAAAAATATGAATTAACATATTCTAGCGATTTAAAGTACTTTAAAAACGATAAAACCATATTTTCTCCTATTAGGTTAATTACGGTGGAAATTACACTATTACACACATATATATATAGAGAGAGAGAGAGAGTTTTGCTATCGTTAGTCGCAAACGCGGAAGATCCGTGCTTCAAGGCCGTTTTCTTGAAATCGATGTCGAATTGACGATCCGAACCGACCATCTCCTTCGTCTCACTGAAATCTCACTACTGACAAAATTTCATATTTTTTTGAATTTGTTAACTATTTATTTCGTATTTTTAAAAATCCATGATCTAATTAGTTGTAGACCCTCCAATAATCCCGGATTTCAAAAATACGAAATAAATAGTAAAAAAATTTTAAAAAATATGAAATTTTAGCGAGACGAAGGAGATGCTCGGTTCGGATCGTCCAATTCGATTACCGATTTCGCAAACACGACGCGAAGTACGGAAAGATCCGTGCTTCGCGACTAACGATAGCAAAACTCTCTCTCTCTCTCTCTCTATATATATATATATATATATATATATATCTACATCTACATGTATTATGTGCGTCATCTCGCTAACACCTCATTGGCCATTACGCTAAGATTCGTTACTTAGAAGGATCATGGAACTTTCTCGTATATATATATATATATATATATATATATATATATATATATATATATATATATATATATTCATATAGATAGTTACACACAGGAATCGTAAACGACCGAATACGAGCGATCTCGATTGCATTTCATGCATCATTCTGTTCTTCGCCGCATTGTGTTTATGATGAATTGTTGATTTTCTGATTAGACGTAGAGTATCCGGAAGCACCGTTCGAGGACTCCGCACAGAACCCGGACTTCAATTCCCAAGGCGAGTTAACACTTCTCCTATAGGATGTTGCTTTTATTAGGGAGAGTATGCGCTTTTCCTAGTGCGAGTTTACATCCAATAATATCATATTGAATCCCAGATTTCTAAAGTATTTATTTTACAGTATTAAGCCGCATGCCCTTTTTAAGTACTTATGCCTATTTGTTCAATCATGATATATCATACCATTTATTTACTTGCTATCAATTTACCATGATGATATTGCCTTGTTATAATCATCTATCGTTTGACCTTGTTAATGATCGCTTTGATGATCACCCTTGGTAGCCTGGTTAGGATAAATAAACTGATTTAGACTCCTAAGTCTTAGTTAAAATCTTGCTTAGACATTACTCAGGTCCAACTATTAATTTTATGCTTAGAATTGCCTCGGAACGGTGAACCGATATTCACCGGACATGATCACACAATGAATATGGTTAACTGGAATTTGGGCTCGCATGCCGTGTGTGTATGGTTGTGACGTCTTTGCGCATCGGGTCCGCATTGGGTAAGAGATGGAGTAGCTGGGCTACGTGATTTGAGGAGCTAATCGCCCACATACGTAGTGCATGGAAGAGGAGCGCGGCGAGATCCGCGTAATGCCGTGCGCTGCCCCAAAAGGAGGGGTTCCGCCACATCATGTGATTCACATGGAGGGTGCGAGTTAGCCAAAGAAGGAAGTGCATAAGGGTGAGGCCCTTAGTGGACTGGCTGGGCTGAATCAAGGATTCCCTGCACGGGTGCATCGAGGATGCACAAGTAACGCCATCGACTATCTCGCTGCAGAGATAGTTCCTAACACCACAACGCGCCGGCCATCGCGCAGTAGTGCAAGTATTGGGGATTCAGGGGTAGTTACGACCTGCGGGCGTACCCTGTCTGCCGCCATGCTTGAGGTGAAGACAGTTTCATGTCGTCATCCGAGGATAATCTAGGTCCATTCTTTCAGAGAGCCGTGAGTCTAGCGTGGGTCGGCAGCCCAGCTAGGACGAGACCGGGTACTTTGCTGGGGAATGTGATCCACAACGAGTGCGCCACACTCGGAAGATGATGGCGGGAGTGGGATGAGAACGTTTGGCAGTGTGCTTGGAAACTGCCATGGGATTGGTTGTATATTGAAATGGATATATGACAAATAATCAACTTGATATATAATTTGGGTTAAACTGCGAAGTGATAGGCTTTGATTTCCAAGACTGGCTTATTCTGCAAATAAATAAACCCAGCCTTTCCTTTGAAACCTCTATCATTAAAAGCATTGGGTTGGGTGTTAGCTCGCCAGTGTTTGGATGACACTGACCTCGCATAAATATCTATCTTTAGACATGGAGGATCCCGTCGAGGAAGATGCCTACGATTGTCATGAGGAAGGAGACCCTCAGTACCAAGACCAAGAGTAGTCACTTAAGATAGGGTTTAGTGCGTTCCACCAGTCGTGTGTGGTTACACAACTGCTGGTGTGATTTTATTGTTCTTTTGAACTTTCAAGTTGCCTTTTGGGAGATTTCCGCTACTCGATTTAACTCGATCAGAATTAAGGCTTAAATGCCGCTTGCTACTAATGCGATCTGATGATCGCTGTTATGTAATATTTGGACAACCGATGTATGAAATGATTCCAGCTGTGTAACTCTTGCACTAGCCTACTGATCCAGGGCCTGGTGCAGGTCCGACCATTTCTCGCAAGGTAAGCCGAGAAGGGGCGCGACAATTATTCTTCGGTCATGGGCGAAATTACCTTTAGATACCTAGTCTCAATGGCAGTAAACATGAATTTGAAAATGAAATTGATGGATGTGGTAATAGCTTATCTTTACGGTAATCTGCACTCTGAATTGTATACAAAGGTATCTGGCGGCATACCAATCCCGAATAGAGAGAATAGAGACCTTTATTGTGTAAAATTGTAGAAATCCTTATATGGATTAAAATAGTCAGGAATAATGTGGTATAATCGCTTAAGCGAGTTCTTGAACAAGAAAGGCTATACGAATAATGAAGATTGTCCATGCATTTTATACAATGATCCCCGAAAGAATTTTGTATAATCTCTGTGTATGTGGATGATTTGAACATCATCAGAATTAATGATGAAATTAAAAAAGCAAGCTCATATTTGAAATCTGAATTTGAAATAAAAATTTGGGTAAAACCAAATTCTGCTTGGGCCTGCAGCTCGAGCATATGCCAGATGGAATTCTTGTATACCAAGCGGTCTACACCCAAAAGGTGTTTGAAAGGTTTAGTTTTGAGAAAGCATACGCATCAAGAGCCTCGATGGTCAGAAGGTCATTGCAAGCAGACCAAGACCCATATCGGCCTAGAGAAGAGGAGGAGGAAAGTTATGGGGTCAGGATTTTCATACTTAAGTGCCATAGGAGCGCTCATGTACCACACGAACAACACGCAGCAAACATTGCGTTTGCCGTGAACCTATTAGCAAGGTATAGTGCAGTGCCAACAAGAAGGCATTGGAAGGGAGTGAAAGACATCCTCCGCTAGTTACGGGGAACAGTAGATCTTGGTCTATTCTATAGAAAGGATCAGGATATGACCTTGGTCGGATATACACATGTAGGATACCTGTCGGACCCACATACGGGCAAATCTCAGACATGCTATGTTTTCTGTGTGGAGGAACCGCAATATCCTAGAAGTCAACTAAGCAGACACTCGTGTCAACATCGACAAATCGTTCAGAAATCATAGCGTTGTACGAAGCCTCATGTGAATATGCTTGGCTAAGAAGAGTGACTTTTCACATTCTCCAGTCATGTGGATTGCACATTAAACAAATCCCTACTATCATTTATGAAGATAGTGCAGTATATGTCGCACAAGTGTAGACTGGATATGTAAAGAATAATCTTGCTAAGCATATCAACCTCCAGTATTTTTATGGTCATGAGATGCATAAAATGAATGAAATAAGTATTGAACACACTAAGTCATACGAGAACCCTGCAGACTTATTCACTAAGTCACTTCCTGCATCTACTTTTGAAAGATGTATTCAGCGAATTGGGATGAGAAGACTTAGAGAAATGCAGAATTCAGGGGGAGAAATTTCACATATCAAGAATTAAATCTTGAACCAAAAGTTAGAGTACCTAACTGTTTTATTGAAGTAATTAAGCAATATTGGGTGGATTTGTACTCTTTTTCCCTTAAGTGAGTTTCAAAAAGTTTTTCACATAAGGTTTTTAACGAGGCATATCCGTACACATAACAAGCATATGCTATGTATTCTTTCTTCAAAAATTTTTCTCACTAGGTTTTTATGGAGTTTTGATGAGACATATGCATTGTGCGGCAAGGTCCAAGGAGGAGTGTTAGAAAACCTATACGGATACGGGCCGGGCATGCCGTATTCAGATAGAATTACTCATGGACCTGCCGAACTCTATTGAATCAACATAATATATATGAGAGGGGTACCCATCATTGTATACACATAAAAGAAACAATAAATAATTATTTTCTCTCTATATCCTGTGTTTTGTCTACTCTGTGTTTGTTCTCCATCGACATCTTGCGTTTGCATCTAGAACTTCGGACTACACCCGGTAGCGTGGTTGTATAACAGTTTGAAGAGATACTAGAGAGAGATCCGCTAGAGATGTGTGGACGAGGTAACGAGGGGCGAATGAATAAGGAGGCACCAAGAGAGTGGAGGGCATTCGAGCAATGCGTTAGCGTTGGACGACCCAATATTAGCCTTTCCAAAAGAAAAAAGGAGTAATGACATGTGCGATGTGCCTACTAAAACGACTGCGATTATCCCTAGTGCCACACACACCAGGATGTTAATTAGAAAATTTTCTCCATATCTACGCAAGCTCCAGGGTGAAATTAAAGGAGGCATAGAGCTATGTGCAGCTGATCGATGAAATAATCTGAAGAATACAGGGAGATCGAGGGGCCGAACTACTCTTTCTCCCCTTCATTCTTGGGATGTCTATAAATACGGCCTAAACAGATTCAGGAAGATAGCTCAAACTCTGAGGGATAATACATATAAACCAGCGGAAAGCGAGATGGCATCCTTAGCTAGAGCCACTAGTTCCCTCGTGCTCCTGCAGATCATATTTTTCGTCTCGGCGCTGATCATGATCAGCTCTGGCTGCCATGGTGTCCGCGAAGGCGGCTAGTGATTCAAACTCTTCTTCTTCTCGTACTACTGCTACTACCACCACAGGCAAGGTCCCTTTCCTCTTTGTTATTATAGAATTTCTGAACTGATTTGTTCTAGCTATGGCTGCTTGCATTTCCAGGGTACCTTCCCAATAACCCTAAGCGCCCAGCGTGTAACGTGTGCCATCCCAGCCAACCCTCTCTGCCGTAGCCGACAGCCGCTACCATGTGGGGCCGGGCTCACGTGGCAGCGGCTGTAACTGCACATCCAGAGAAACTGCGCCCGTGCCATCCGGTCCCCCCTCCCGCAGAAAACGGACAAATCCCACTGCCTTGATGCATGCCTGCGTACCTCTGTTGGGATCATTTTCCGTCAACAAAAAGATGGCAAATTGACGACGTACCAGGTTATGCTGCAAGCTAGCATATATGTAGCTCCACACTCCAGCCGGAGTGCTCGACACGTGCTAGCACTCTAATTATCTATACTATAAAGAGGGATCTCAATCCGTCTACCCATGTGTCCACGTCATCGGAAAAACGTCGCTCGTCCGATCTGCGCCTCCGGCTCGATCTGTCCGTCCGCTCGCTGCCCACCGTGCAAACCGGATTGCCAATGCAAAAAAGCCCTCCAACCTTTTTGTTTTACAACCACGTCCTCGGTTTTTGGCGACCGTTTGATCAGCCGATCAGATGGCCCTCGCTGCGTTACCTTTTCGTTTAGCCCCTTCACTTTTCTTGGTTCTCAACCCGCAGTCCTCCCACGTTGGCCGAACCCTACCGCGCCCCAATCAGGGATTCGCCCCCCCTTTCCGTCTTCGACTCCTCTCCACCTTCGCCTCCTCCCCATCTCTACCTCCTCCCAGCTGTCCTCCCCGTCGCCGGCCACAGCCGCCACCGTCCGCTCCCGTCTCCGCCTCCCCACCTCCGCCTGCCTCCCCAGCTCCCAGCTCCCCTCTCCGTCGCCGGCCAGTGTCGCCCCCCTCTGCTCTCGTCTCCGCCTCCCCATCCTCCAACCCTAGCGCGCCCACCCCGGGGGTTCACGCGGTGCTCCACCCCTCCTCGCCGTCCCTGCCGTCCTCCCCGTCTCCGCCCCCCCAAGCTCCCGTCCCCATCTCCGCCTCTTCTCCGGCCGTCTCCGCCTCGCCGCCCTCGCGTCGGCCCCTTCCCTCCCGCCGCCGGTTGCCGATGGCGCCACGCAAGTCCTCTCCCCGTCGTCAACCGCCGCCGCGGCCGTCCGCTTGCTCCTCCCGTCTCAGCCCGTCGCCGGCCAGCATCCTCAAGCTCCCCTCTCCGTTGCCGGCCGCTGCTTTCCCCGTCCGCTCCCGTCTCCGCCTCTCCATCCTCCAACACTAGCGCGCCCAGCCCAAGGGTTCGCACGGTGCTCCACCCCTCCTCGCCGTCTCTGCCTCCCCATCGTTCTCCCGTCTCCGTCTCCGCCTCCCCCTTCACCCAGCTCCCTTCCCCGTCGCCGGCCACCCCCTTCGTCTCCTACGGCGTCGCTCCCGAATCCGGATCCGCCGGTGCTGCCATCCTCCTTCGGCGTCAGCGTCGCCCCCGGCCTCACGGCATCGCTCTCGGCCCCCACGACACCCACGGCGCCGCCCCCTCCTTCTCCAACGGCGTAGCCTCCTGGATCCAGGTTTGACGCCGGCGCTGTCGCCCCCCGCCGTCCCGACGCTCCCCTACGGCACACCCCGCGGCCCCGATGCCGCCGCCCCCTCCCGTCTTCGACGGCGCCACCTCACGGATCCGGCTCCGACTGCAAGCGCCGCCACCTTCCCTCGCTACCCCCATCGTTCCTTCCAGGATTCAAGGTGCCTCTTCTTCTCCACCACCACGCCGACAATCGTGGACCCTTCTTCCCCATCTCTGCTCAACACCTCCTGCCTACACCCAGCTCCTTGGTTGCTTCCCTCCTTGCCCCTCCTCCCCTCTCCCTCCCTGGAGCGGGTGCACAGCCCCTCTTCCCAATCCTATACCCCACCGGCCTCCGCCTCCGCCTCTGCAGTTGCCGTTGCCCCGAATCCGGCCTCCACAGTCGTCGTCTATGCCAGATCCTGGTGCTTCCATCGTCTTCCATGGCGCCGCCGCTTCTACTCCGGTCAAGACCCGCCTTAGCCAAAATCATTTAAGTTTAGCTCCTGCAATCTGTCTATTTTCTTATGCTTTTTTGGTTTGACTCTTGCAATGTGCTATGTTTTCCAGCTTGCTTACGGCGATGGGCATTCCACATTTGACAGAACTCTTAAAGGTTCATCTCCGTCCTGACGATGGAAGTGCATCAGTCTTTAGGAGTGTTGGGTTTGTACACTTTTACCTACTCTATCAAACTCCCAGCAAACCTGCCTTGCTAATAAAAATCTAATTCCCTTACAAAATGGACTGTTACATCTTCAAGGAAGACAATATATTTGAAATGTAAAGTTCATTTGTCAATGCAATTTGTTTGCCATTTTTCCCCAAATAAATTGAGCGGTTGCAACTCTGACCAGGCACATCTGATCCATGAATTTTTGTGCTGTATGTATATAGTGGAATTCATTGGATGTGCTTATGACTGTTTGGCCTATTGTTTATTTATAAGCTATGCCCATGCTTGAGATTGATATTAAATGAAAATCATATCTGTTCAGAATGTCGTTTCACATGTGTAGCCATAAATTTTAACTAACTCTCTGTTTTCCACATTTAAATGGGCTGTTACATCTTCAAGGAAGACAGTATATGAGATCTGTGTTTTGTAAAGCTTTATTATCTATACTATAAATAAGCCTTCCTAAATTCAGTTAAAATTAGGCCATTGGGTGTTGGGGTTTTCCGTGCGGATCCCTAAAGTTTAATGGCAAACACATATTCCATGGCCTTTAGCAAAGTTGTTGTAATGAAACATTGGGTCTAGGCTATGAGGGAATCATTCTTAATGCAGCATATCAACCCACCATCTATATACACTTAATTATTGTTATCAATACTCTGCCTACTCTGCTTCTGTGAATAACAGATGAAAACCCTCGATGCACTAAATGGCCCTGTCTTATTTCTTCACAAAGATGTCAATGATAGATAATTTCCTATTTTTGTTGTAGGCCTTTCAGAATTTCTATAGATTGAACTATCAATAAATGGATGTTCTGCTTGATATAACTTTATTGTCTATAAAATGGATAGTGCCATCTTTCCTCGGCTGTTCTTATCTCCCCCTACTTTAGGATGTAGACAAGCTGCAGATATTATGGTTGTTTTCTATAGAGCAAAAGAGAACACTCTTCTTATTGTTGACACAATCTCTCGCTCTCTGACCATGTTATAAAAATATTCCATCTAGATCTATTTGATACAAATAATCAAGCCAGGACATGTGCTTTAATGTGCTATAGATGAACATATCAATTATATAGCTATTAATGTGCCTTCTTTTAAATTCTTGACCGCCAATTGTTCATCTCTTCTTTTGAGAAGAAACGCGCCACGTCTGAAGCATGAAGGCTGAGTGCTGGCATCAATAAACCAACCAGCTATGTTTACGTTTGTTGAACTTGATAATTTTAAACATGCTCGTGTAGCACTGTCTTTTGCTATTGTGGTTTCAACTCATTTGTTCTTTACTTTTGTGTCTCATGATGGAAAATCTATAAGAAGGCGATGCATTGATATAGTACACCGTTTTTTTAGAAAATGTGTCCTTTACATGATATATTCCTATTTGTTTAGGAATTAAAATGCTTTCATAGCCTGCGAAGAAATACACAGAGAAATATGATGGACCTTTAAGCAATTGGACATTGAGTAGACTATAGAGGAACAATTCATAGATCACATTTACAAATGAAGAGTTGAGAAACTGAAAATGATTTTTGCTTCGTCAATATAAAATTCTTCCTACACACCTGTATTTTATCTCAGCTTAATATATTTCCTTCTTTTCCATTCAGAATGTTACAGTGACTTGAAAATTTCTTTATTTTGACTTTTACAGGGGCTATAAGGAGGCTCGCCCTGTTCCACGGCCAGTTAATCAATTCCTTATTGCTATATATTCTGTGTTGAGCTCCTGAATTGTTTCTAATAGTTTCTGAAACCAACGCTACATCATCTTATTGTCCAGCTCATATGTATGAATGTTACATGTTATGCCGTAGTTAACACTGAGTAATTGACTCTGATAGACATATATCATTATATGTAGATAATATTGATCTTGCACATCTCCATGACTGACAATACATGGTATGGTACTGAGTAATTTCTGATTTACATTTTCTGCTTCGGCTTATGAATGGATTGATGGATGATCTAGAGAACTGCACTACAATGGTTTTGTTTCAGAAAACATTTTTTCCCTGAAATCCGTCAATGCATGCGACGCACCAGGTGCGGCGCACCGAAGGTGCGCATCCATTCTAGTAGTATATATATACACGTACATGTTGTAAATATTGCAGTGTATCCAATATGATATATAATATATATATATAAGATAATTCCAAATATATATAACAACAAGAAACCAAATTTATCATGAAATAAATCTACCGACATGAATTCTTCTAATATAGAAACAATAGTATTATAATTCATAATCAGCAAAAAAAGACATGATAACATGCTGCAATTTATAACAATTAAACAGCAACATAGCTCAGTTTAGTTTGTTATAAATTGCTCTTAGATCAAAACAGCCGGGTTGCTACAAAATAGCTTCCCATTGGCTCAAACAAATATGATCACAGATTGTAATATGGCGGATTCAGAGAAGAGACAAAACTAAACGAATGGTCTTTATATCTCAATCTAACCAAGTATTAATTTACTGATTAGTGCTCTCTGAAATCTAGTTAAACAGCATACATAATAGTAGCCCACTAACAGAAATCAAGCACAAAGTATATCACTTTTCAACAAGCACATATGTACTACTGTAACAATTAAACAGTATATGTAAACCAACAACTATCTAGGAGTGCAACACTGAAATTTTTAGTCATAAACAATAATTAACAGCACAATAGACTAGCTTGTTTAGATTGAATTAAATCATCTATATAGCATTGCTACAATTAAGTCAATATGTCATATTGAAATAGGATCGATGGCCTAGAGGGAGGGGTGAATAGGCAATTTTAAATTTTCTTCTAATTAAGGTTGAATTAGACTCACATTGTTAATAAACAAGCTAGAAGGAGATAGAGCCTAAAACACAATCAACACAACAAAGTAAATAAGAGCGGAATAGTAAATGCGAGGAATGAAAGGAGACTCAACACTGGTACAGAAAACCACATCACTATGATTAAGCGACAGTGCGGTTCTCGAACCGCTAGTGATAGTAGTATCACTGGCGGTTCTTTGAGTGAACCGCCATTGATGAGCATGTTCGAAAACACGATTTTGGATGATAAAATTTAAATAAAAATATTATTCTGATCCGAATAGCACCCTTACACCATCTACCACCGCATATATAGCCTTACTACTTTTTCATGCGAAATTTAAATCACGCTTAACTAAGATTCGAACTCCAGACCTCTTGCCTCTAACCCAGCCCTCCTAACCATCTCATCCATTAGCACCTTTTAACATATATAGGATATGCATATCATTTAAGCCTTATTTTCTGAATCTTTTAATAACTTTTGACTATACAAATGATGTTAAATAGAAAAGTTTTCAACTACAAAGTTGTATATCTTATCAAAGGCTACAATTTTCATGTAAAAATTGTTTCTATCCGACTTCATTTAAATAAGTTATAAATTTTTTCAAATTGTAATGATTATTTAGGCATCTATATTGCTTCAAATGGAAAACATATAAAGTTTTAGATCTCATCGAGAACTACAATTTACATATAAAGTTTATTTTCATTCGAGCTCGTATGAAAAATTTATGAAACTTAAAAGATTTAAAAATTCTGAAAATTACTTTTACTAGCGGTGGTTCACTCAAAGAACCGCCAGTGATACTTTCACTATCACTAGCGGTTCTAGGATTGAACCGCTATTGATACTTTTACTGGCAGTTTGCTTATAGAACAGTTAGTGATAGTGAAAATATCACTGGCGGCTCTAGGATTGAACCGCCAGTGATACTTTTACTAGCGGTTTTCTTATAGTGCAAGGGCCTTTTCCTGAGGTTCGAGGTCTTCCTCTACTCCTCGTTAGAGCACTCTTTCCAAGAGTATAGCTCCTCTCACACTCTACCATGAGTTAGGTTGTTGACTCGGGAAGTCCTTCGCCTCTCTGACAAGGTGGACTCCGAAGAACATTGTACAACCACCGAGGTCTTCCACAAGCTCGTCGGAAGATCACTCGGTCACCTCTCCTCCGAGAGACCGTCTAGGAGCTTTTGCTCCAAAAGTAACAAGTCCCAAGTGTCTTGATCACACCGGATCAAGAGCTTCTCAAGATGCACACTAATTAGGACTAGAGACACACTAAAATGGATGAAGAATTCAAGAACAAAGTGCTCTCTTCTTCCATGGCTATTGAATAGCTTAGACTAGCTCAATGAATGCTCAAAAACCTAGCAAAGGAGCTTAGCCACCCTCTTAAATAGCTTCAAGCCCGGAAACTAGCCGTTGGAACTTGAAATCCCGCAGAAACTAGCCATTGTAGCTCCACCGGACTTAGTCCGGTGGCAGTATATCACTAGAGTCCGGTGGCAAGCGGACGCTATTCGCTGCCCTGGCCCTATTAATATGCTAGCCTCTGGATGCCACCGGACTCAGTCCGTTGCCCATCGGACTTAGTTCGATGGCTATATAGGACTTGGGTCCAGTGGCAAGCCGACTCCGTCTACTGCCCCGCCTCCTATGCGCCAACTTCTCTGGAATGCACCGGACTCAGTTCAGTGGCTCATTTAGCCACTGGGTTCTATGGCCAGCGGACACCGTCCGCTACCCTGGTTCCCCAAATGCACCTTTCTGTGCTTCACCGGATTTAGTTTGGTCGCCACTGGACTCAGTCCGGTGGGCTACAGAGGGGTGCACAACTTTTCCCTGCTTCGGATAGCTCTCCACCGGACTAAACTCAGTCTGGTCGCCACTGAACTTAGTCCGATGGGCTACAAAGAGGGGCAAATGGATCATACAGGGTGCAAACTCGTTTGGTCCCAACACATTCCCCCTAACCTTACTCTAAGGCTTTAGAAAGATGATAAGAGGACTAATGTGCATAATGAGAGCTCAAAATCCGACGATAACCACCTACACTTAGGACCCCTCTTGATAGTACGGTCAACATGAGAAACAAACCCTAGAGCCACTACTAGTGACCCTTCTCTACTCCCAGGTCACACCTTCGCCTCTACGGACTTGCCTCTTCTTGATGCTATCACCATCATGTTGGGGTTCTGGGAAAGTTGGGAACGCCCTTCGCAAATCTTGATACCTTGTACCTTGTCATTAATACCCAAAACTCATCTTACCGAAAATAAGGGTCGAGATGCTTACACATATGTAATCTCACAATTAGATCATCATCAAGCCTAACTCGATGCCATACCCAACCAGTGCACAGTCCCCAAATTGAGGCAATTAGCCCCTTGACACAATTGCCAGGTACCCAAATTTGCCACAATCAGCCTTATGCAAAGATCAATAAGAGGAATTTGATAAACTTATGGTGCACTGGATTCAAACCAATGTGAAGATAAACAAGGCATGTCTCAAAGATGCTGTCCTAGAAAATAAAATTGCTATCACTATAGAACAAGCAGTGGCAAAATGTCTCGGAGATACAATGTCGTCGGTCTTAGTGTAGCAATTAACGACTACAACACCAAGACCCCCAAGCACAGCAGAGACAACACAAGACCACAGCACCCAAGCCCTCACCCAAGGGACCAAGCTGAAGTGGACAACGCCTAAATCCACCAAAATCAATCGGCCAAACCCAACAATCAACCCAACATTGTAAGACTGGGACTCCAGCGACCTCAGGGCTGAAGAATCAGAGATAGGAACACGAGAGGGAGCAAATCTAAGGAATGAGAAAACTATGGTTTTCGCTCATCAAACAGGCATCACAAAAGAAGGAGAGTACCCAATTAATAGATGGGAAGAGAGGATCGGCTAGCCGTTGCAACGGCAAGCGCGAGAATCAGCCTGGCCAGCATCACCCAGGTGCACGACAAGCTCATCGTCGTCCCAAGTCAGCCGCCACCGCATTGCCTCTCTTTTGCACATGCTCGGGCACATGCCAACAGCAGTCAGCAACGAAGGCAGCTTCAGCTTCCTTATCTGGTCCGAGTGGACCTAAGCCTAGCCCATGGGCCTTTTATCGGTACTAGGGAAAATCCCAACAATACATATGTTTAATTAGTTTGAATAAAACTGGTTGTACTCAAGAAAACAATTACTAAAAAGGAAAAAAAAGAAGATGACATTAAGTCAAGTAGACAGTTGCAGCAGTTATAGTGGATCCTACTAGCTTTTGTTCAACGGAAAAGTTCTTCCTTGCCCTAGGATGGGCTTCGAGATTCGTACCGACCATCTTCTTTCTTTCTTCATGTTTTGCAAAGACACCCCTGGAATCTATCAAATTATCATCGATAGGTCCTTCTACCTCCCTCTCCCTATGATGGTCCAGGCAAGTACCGCAACATCTCCCTCACTTGACATAGAAGCATTGGTGCCAACCACCGCATCACACCTCCATAGTGCCCCACAACGATGGGCCATGGCGTCGGCTCTCTCTCCTATCCGGTGGTTAGGCACGACCGCCACACTACAACTCTGCACCGACCACACAGGCCGGGTGTGATGGGATGCATCGGCGACGTGGTGGTTGGCTCCAACGTTGCCATGGTCAGGTAGGGGAGACATGGCGGTGCCGACCTAGACCACCGGAGATAGTGGGTAGGACTTGTGGACAAGAATTTAGTACATTTCATGGATGTTTTTGTAAAAGGTGAAGAGAGAACGGGTGGAAAAATTTTTTTTAACCCTTTGTAAATAATTATTTTAATATTAATCCTCGCGAAAAAATATTTTCACATCTAACCCTTTTGGCCGCGCCACTGCGGTTGGCGCGACAGGATCAAGTTGCCGCGCCAGGCGGCCTAGCGCGGCAAGGTTGGCCCCATGTGGCAGCCATATGAACCACGTTCCTCGGTGGCAGCGTGTCACTGGCGCGTCAGTGGACATTAGCCACGCCAACCGTAGTGGCGAGACCAAAAGGGTTAGATGTGAAAATATTTTTTCGTGAGGGTTAATATTAAAATAATTATTTACAAAGGGTTGAAAAAAAAATTTTGGTCGAACGGGTGTATGGTTGCACAATTTCCAAATCCCATTCGTAGGGCTCCCCTTTATATGAATATCGATCCCTGTACTAGGGGAAATTTGTTTTCTTTATTGAATTGTATGCATGCTCAATACTTTATACTTCTCCTCGACGCGAGAAGGTAATTTGGAAAAGGAAAAAATAGCAAGAAGGTAAGCAGAAAATTGCAACCACAGGAAAGTGTATCCTCTGCCTTATTGAATTGCATGCTTTATACTTTGAGCTTTTCTGAGACTTAGGAATGCCTGGACTCTATCTAGCTCTAAGTACTCTTTTTTTCTTAGAGGCAGCATTAGAAACTATTCTATAGATGCTCTTTTGGTCTGTTTGGTTACATGCAATTACTTGGTCTAACTCGTAAGAGGAGATTAGTCAAACTAAGTGGATACAAGTAATGGTGTTTGGTTGTTTCTATTTGTTGGGCTTATTTAGTTATGTAGTTGTGTGTTTATTTGCATAAGACTAAATGGATACAAAAAATATCAGATAATTAAGATGCATCGGAGCCTATATGGGCTAGGCCCACGGGATGGGACCAAAATTCACGTTTCTCCATAACCAAGCTGAGTATATTTACATCCCATAAATCAGTATATTTATAAATGCACACAACCAAACACTATCTCATTGCATCGGCGTGACTAGCCTATATAAGGCCAACCAAACAGCCTATGATTTTTCTTCTCCGTGTCAGGAGTCAGGACCGCCCCATGACCCGGCCGGTTGATTTCGTGAGTCGTCGTCGTCACTCGGCAGACTCCCTCGATTCATTCTTTTCTTTCTCTTGGCATCTTGTGCCGCTGTACATGTCCAATACTCCAATATAATTGAGGGGCTGACGTCTTTCTCGATGCCTATAAATAAGGCTTACAAAGATTCACTGAGCTAAGCAGAAAGGTAGCTCAATAAGCCAACCAAGAGCACGTACGATGACATTCTTCACTAGAGTCTAGAGCCAACCGTCTCCTCGTGCTCCTGCAGATCATCTTCTTCGTCTCCGCGGTGATCATGAGCAGCTCCGTCTACCATGGAGCCTGCGGCGGCACCGGTCAGTGCTTCAACTAAAACTGTTCCTTCGCTTCTCTTCTCCATGCTCTTTAAACAAATTGAAGTCCCTTTGCTGGGATTGCAACATTTCTGAATTGACGACCTGATCTAACTAATTAAAACTAATTAAAGAACTATGGCTGCTTCCATTTCCAGGGTTACTTCTGAACCCTTCCGACAATAACCGTCCCTCTGACCCGCGGGTTCCTCTTAGTCCCTACGTGCAATACTAGCATCACCCACCTCCACCACAAAATGGAGAAATCACGGGGCCTTGATGCATGCCGCTATTGGAATCTTTATTTGTCGACGTCAACAAAAAATTGGCAAACGATGTATATAACATTGGGAAACCCCTGCTACCGGGTATAGCACAAGGGATTTTTAAAAACGTCGTCCCTCAGTCTCACAAGCAATTACATTGTTGACACCAGAATTTGGTAAGAAGCCTGTATCAGTTACGAATAAAGATAAAGTTGAGTCTGCATCAGTTACGAGATAGAGTCCTATTTGGAGTCAAGCCTAAGGGTCTGTATAAATACGTTGCCTCTGAGAGCATGTAAATCATACACACATCAGTACAACATATCTAGTTTTACCTATTCTTTACTTTTCGTCATATTAGTAGTAGTTTTCATAGTACTTAGATTAGATCGACTCATCGCGCATCACCTTTCAATCGGTTTTGAGATACAAACCGGACGTTCTTGCAAGTAAGTACTGTCTCGATTAAGTTTGATCTATGTGCTTGCATCGGCTTTCGGTCGAAACACTATCTTGGTTGATATTGCTGCTCATCGCCGTTTCAACCAAGGGTTGGGTTTCGCCCCTCTTTCTATTGATCAACACATTCGTTGGCAGCAGATTGTTTACCCTTCATTTTATCGGCTTATAGCTCGCTATCTATCGGTAGTCTATTTACCTTTCGTTCTATCAGTTAGACGATACTATCGATTAGTTGATAGTCTGTTTACCCTCTATCTGCTGCTCTATTAATTTATCGGCTTAGCGATTGATTGTTTACCCTTTAAATCTATTGGTTTAGATCCAATCTAAACCGATAGTTTCACTATCTTTTGTCTTGCTCAAATCTGTTTCCAAGTGTTGTAGAATCTTTATAATACAGATCCAATCGGCTATCTGAAAGCTGATTGTGTCTACTCTTACCGATTGTAGATCAAATTGGCTGGCACGCGTTTGAACGCTGCTTCCGATGCTGTTGAGGATCCAACAACCTAAGCCCATGTGTGTTTGTGTGAAGACCACTTTTTGCGTCAAAAGTTACAAAACTAGGTTTAGATGATTTTGGATTGATTAGAGGGTGAATTCCCAATTAGCTATTAAGTTTGGTTTAGACATACACATAAGGCTTCAATTTTAAACTTTAATTGATATCATCAAGATGGGATTTTGATGTTAGTATATCACCCTTGATATTAGCAATAGTTTACATAGAATTTTCTTCTTGGTGAATTTTATTATGGGCTTGAATCCAAATGCCTATATACCCATATTTGTATATGTGTATATGAATGTATTTTTTTCTTGATTTGGGACCAAAAGGATTATAAAACCATACACGTGACATGCATATATTAAGATTCCTAGGTGTGCACAGTTGGGCTGTTACGCATGGCTCCTTGTGACACCTCATTCTCATGGTAATCCCATGCCGTATGAGTACCTTCATGGATAGATAAATCTTCAAAGTTATAGGAGTTCCACTAACCCGGCACATGAATGTCTGCACCAATTCTCTCATTACCTGACATGTCCTCCTCAGGGACTTGCTCATGCTCCGTATCGTCCGCCTCCATCTGATGTACCGTTGCTTCAATTTGCTCCCCCCTCGTCCGCCGCACCCATCGACTCACGTGTTGTTGTTTCTCCCTCTTGTGCCTCCCCGCATTTTCCCACCTCCTCCTCTACCCCCTCCGCCTCCTTCCTCTACTCCCTCCACCACCTCTGTCCTATCTGCCTCCTCTGTCCCCTGTGCATTGGTGCTCTCCCACATCTCTTCTTCCCCTACCTCATTTGAGCCTACATATTGTTTGAACTCCAACTGAGCCAACAACACTAGAGGGAGACCACATTCAGTTGCAATCTCCATATAGCGCCTCCAGTTCCTAGTAGAATTGATCAGAAGAAACTCCCAAAATAACCCTTCGCTAACACGGCTGACCATAGCATTTACCTTCGTCACATATTCTTGTGGGTTCAGCTGGAACATCCGTAATAACCGGTTATGCAACCCACCAACTAACCTCTCTATGAGCCTCGATATCCTTAGTGTAACTAACTGGAATATAGAAAAATCTACTCTGCTTGGACCATGCATAATTTCCCCCTCCCCATAATAAATTTAGAAATATAACTTGTCTAACATTCCTCCTGGGTAAAAAAAACATCGGGTACGAATTATTTAGAAATAAAATTCCTTTCCTCAGATCTACACTAAACATTTCACTAAAAATTCATTTCCTCGTATCTATTAAAAACCTCGTTATGTAACTCTACCTCGGGTCTACCCTACAAATTACCGTAAAAATAACTCGCACCTAGTAAATATACAAAAAAATTAACACATTGTCCTACTCGAACCTACTTCTCTTTCTCAAATACCACATAACCGTGTATAACATACACTAATTGCATCTACTGCCTGCGTCTAAACCATGTTACATTACACTAACTATAGTCACTTTATATAGCTAACCTACCATGTTTTCACTAATTACAAACTATGAAAACAAAAATTTTCTTACCTCCAAATCAGGCTGCGACCCCTCTCCTCCTTCCTCTCTCCTTCTCTTCTCCTTTTCCTTCTTCTCTTCTTCTCTTCTCCTTTTCCCTCTCTCTCTCCTCTCCTCCTCGGCCTCTCCCTCCCTCTGTGTTTGCTGCGTGCAAGAGGGCTGGCACGGTCACGCTTAAAAGGGGATGAAACCCACCCGTTCAACTGGCAGTTTTTTCCCTTCCCGCCCAATCAACGGGTGATTCTTCCGCACAACTCAAATTCCACCCTTTGAATGGGTAGTTTTTTCCTAGTGGGGCCCGTGGGCTGTTCAGGCTGAATAAATACCCAACGGTCAAGTGGGTGACTATTACGCTATTTCATTTAGCGGGAAGGGTAAATCCCTCCTGTTGGTCGGGTGCCTTTTCTGTCTTGTCTGGCTGCATGGCGACGGGCGTCTACTAATAAACAATATATTATTTATGTACTTCTGAATAAAATTAAATATAAAAAATAAAAAATTGAGACTGGCCGTATTCCGGGCCGATGCCTTTACATATGGGAATTCTCAGGTTGGCCATCAATCGGGCCGCTGCACATATATGGCTGGGCCCTTCAGTGCAGCTCTGGATAATCAGTCTGCATAACTCGAAAGAGCACTTTTCCCACTTCCCTAAATGAGCATTTATTAATTCTATACTAATAGGGCAATATATCTAGTGCTAATGGTGGTTGGGTGCTAACATGCTAACATTTAATCTAGACCTTTGGATTAAGATTTAAAGGTTGAGATGAAGCTAATTACTAGCTGTGTGTGAAAGCATTTATGGCAATGAGTTGTCTTGCACCTAAATGTGTAAGCATTTATGTGAGTTGGTTGGCCTTCATCTCAACCTTTAAATCTTAATCCAAAGGTCTAGATTAAATGTTAGCATGTTAGCACCCAACCACCATTGGCACTAGATATGTTGTCTACTAATAGTACTGTCTTTTGATATCATTATCTAAAAAAAGTGTCGTCTTTTTAGGCAGATGATGTAGGATTGAAGCAAAGCGTAATGAAAATACAACCGATGGTTGGATTTTTAAAAGAATTGACAAAAGTAGTATAGCGTTGCTATAACAGCTACAAAAATAGTGAACATAGTGATCAATTTAGCGGCTACATCGGTCATAGCAGCGTTTGCGGAATTCTAGTCCATAGCATAGTGTTTTAGTCTGAAAATCCTATAACAAAATTATCACGGGCTATTTAAAACATTGTCTAAACCAATGTGCATTAGCCATCCCACCAGTCTAACACGTTAGCTTTTTGTGTTGTCGTATGTAAAATTGGTATGGTGGCTAGAAGATGGTTTAATAGATGTCAAATAAATCTTGACATTGTTTCACCAATGCATCATAAAATTTAAACCAAATGATGAACCTTATCTTGTATAATCATTTATTGGAGCCATCAAGAACCAAGCTAACTAAGAAACAATAAACACTTGGTTTTTTTTCTTCCTAAGTGTAAAAGTCATACTATATATTAATATAGAGATTACTTAGCTTCTCCAACTCCTCAAAAGTGCCATAAAAAAATGCACTCATCAGAACCATGTGAGGTACTAGATCTAAGCGAATCAAGCTCCTGAGTCAACCTCCCCTACTTCCAACTCTAACTTCATGTACCTAGATTTCAACCTAGCATAGAATCTACCAAGCTTGCAGAAGGCATCATTGAGCTCATCGTAAGTGGGTACCTCATCCATGTCAGAATACAGCTCGGAGTCACGGGTGGTGTTCTCATCGACCGTCATAAAGCACATCCCAATACAGTTGTTGTTGTCCTTGAACTTGTCTTGCATATCACCCTCTCAATCATGAATGGCTCTAGGTTTCCTCCATGTCCAAGAGAGTGTCATTGTCAAGAGCTGCGAGCACATTTTGGAACAGTCTCCTACGTACCATTGAGGTATTTAAAGTTATTTCCGTCTTGATAAGCAGGTTTGAAAGGTTTTTTATTGTGGTTCTTATCGGCGCTGTGGTTAGTTCTTGCCCTTCTCCAATAGCTTGGGGCAGTTAGCTCGAATGTGGTTGGAGCCACACCACCCACGAAACAGGTGAGATGGTCCTTCTGTCTCTGTCTCGTTTGTTTGTATGTGTGGTTGAATTTTTTGTCTAGCATGGCAACTTGACTCTCTAGAAAACCTCAAAGTGCTCATCGCTAACAGAGAGAAACAAGATCCAACTCCAAACACAGAACACTGCAAAGAAGGATGAATGATCAGGTAGTAGAGTAAGGACTCGATTCATTAAAAAAAACAAGTCAAGTTCATATGTCTTGATATTTGAGTAGAGACCATCCAAGATCATCTTATCTAGTTTAACTGTTTGTCTAATAGTGATAGCCTTGACTCCCAAAATTCCCTTATTAAGCGAGGAAAGTAAATGGCGAACATTCTCCGAATATGGGTATGTGGAACCAACCGTCTAAAAATTGCTCAAGACTTTAATGAAACAACCAAAGCATATATCCAAAGATTCTCTAGAACGATGAACAAATATGTTGTATTCCCTCTTAAACTGGTCTGCTGAAGTTGATCTGATATGTTCCCTCGTGGTATTTTGTGAGGCTGGTCTAGATCTCCTTGGCGGATTTGATAGGAGTGATTCGCTCATACCCAACCCAGCTCAAATCCTTATATGTGAAATTTTTGCTTTACATTTGTCTTGATCTTAGTTTTTTTTTTTGAACACAAGGGTAGCAGCTCTATTATTTCATTCAAGAAGAAGAGAAACTGTACAGCGATTAGAGAGAAAGAGAGAGATACATGGGAGGCAGAAAGAGGGCAGAGGACGGAGGGGAAGAAGGCGACCCAGCCGAGCAATGGCCACAACACACCGGCACGTAACACCTAGTACAACCGCCTCCGCGGCAAACCATTGCTAGGTGCGCGAAGAACACCTACCGACACCGCCACGAGGGATGCACAGCCTAAACGCCAGGAACATCGCTGCCGACCGAGAAGTGGAGCACGCGAAGATCAACTTGGCTATCAACCGCCATCCCCGCACGGGATGCTCAGATGAGACGACAAAAGAGAGGAAGGGACGTCGTCCGTCACCGCCGCATGGGATGCTCGACCAATAGCGCCAGCGACTACCACCACCAACCGCACCCTAGTGCACGTAGAGTCTGAAGAAGAAGGCCGCCACCACCAGGCGAGAGGCTCTGCCTAGGAGAACGCCCACCCACAACAGGGTAGCCGCAATCATAGCCACCAGCCAACCAATAGCGCTGTTAAAGGAATAGTTAGATTGTGTCCCCCTGATATAGGTTGTTACCAGGAATAGGTGTTGCTATCTTTGTAAAGTTATCCTTGATTACGGCATGTAACAAACTATCCTTGTAAACCCTGCTAGGGGTTGTTCCTAGCCTATATTAATACGTAATTGCGGCCTCTACGGAGGTAAGACGCTTTACCAGTTTCACATGGTATCAGAGCCACCTCTTCCAAATACATCTAGCCATGGCGAGTTCATCTTCTTCGGCTCCGTCTTCTCTCGGCGCTCCAGTTTCCGAGAAGCTCACCAGAGATAATCATCGTCTCTGGAAGGCGCAGATTCTACCCACTATCCGAGGTGCGCAACTAATGCCGTACCTGGATGGATCGGCCAAGGAACCTGCGTCAACAATCGTCATCACCAAGGATGACAAGACCACCGAGACAGTGGCCAATCCTGCACACATCCAATGGGTGACGCAAGATCAGCAAGTGCTGAGTTTTCTGCTCAACTCTGTGACCAAGGAAGTCCTCACACAGATTGCATCTGTGAATACTGCGGCTGAAGCCTGGAAGGCGATAGAACAGATGTTCTCTTCGCGATCAAGGGCACGGATAACCAATCTATGTGTCATGTTGGCAAATACCCAGAAGGGAAATTTGACCACATCGGAGTACTTCGCCAAGATGAAGTCTATCGGCGATGAGTTGGCTGCCGCAGGAAAGCCAGTTGATGACGAGGAGATGGTCTCCTTCATCATAAATGGATTGGATATAGACTACAATCCTCTTGTGTCTTCCGTGCTTGCATGCATGGAATCAATTTCTGTAAGTGATTTGTATGCACAAGTCTTATGTTTTGATAATCGCATGGAGATGCTTCATGGATCCAACAGCGGCACCTATTCTTCATCTGCCAATGCTACGGCGCGCGGACGTGTTGGTGTTGGTGCTCGGAGCCACGGCCGCGCGCGTGGACGTGGAACGGGCGGACGTGGTCGCGGAAGAAGTACTCCAAGGCATGCAGGCCAGAACAGCATCACGCGTCCGAAGTGCCAGATCTGTGACAAGATTGGCCATATAGCAGTTGACTGTTGGTACCGCTACGATGAGGATTATCAAAAGGAAGAAAAAGTTGCAGGTGCTGCTACCACATCTTATGGAGTGGATACCAACTGGTACATGGATTCAGGCACAACAGATCATATCACCGGCGAATTGGACAAGCTGACTGTTCATGAGAAATACAACGGTGGTGATCAAGTCCATACGGCAAACGGGAAAGGTATGACTATTAGTCATATTGGTCATCTGATTGTTCATAACCCCATCGAAATTTGCATCTTAATGATATCCTTTATGTTCCCAAGATACACAAAAAATCTTGTTTCACCATCGTTTAACCAATCGACAACAAGACTTATCTTGAGTTTCATCCAAACTTCTTTTGATCAAGGATCGAACGAAGAAAAACACTACTTGAGGTAGATGTCATGGTGGCCTTTATCAACTTCCTGTTCATCAGCCGGGTCACAATAAACAAGCTTTTAGTGCCATCAAGCCTTCTCCTTCAAGGTGGCACAGTCATTTAGGTCATCCAGCTTTTTCTATAGTTGAACGAGTTGTTAAGAACAATAATCTGTCTTGTTCTTCTGAATCTAGCATTGAGTCGGTATGTGATTCGTGTCAAAAGGCCAAGAGACATCAACTTCCATATCAAAAGTCCAATAGTGTGTCATCTGTTCCCTTTGAACTTGTTTTCTCTGATGTGTGGGGGCCTGCGGCAATCTCAGTAAACAAACACAGCTATTATGTGAGCTTGATTGATGATTTTAGTAAGTTCACATGGATCTATCTTATTAAACGTCGTTCTGATGTGTTTCAAGTCTTCCTTAATTTTCAGAACTATGTTGAACGTCAATTTCAAAAGAAAATTGTTGCTATGCAAACTGATTGGGGTGGCGAGTATCGAAGATTAAACTCCTTCTTTCAACAAATTGGTATTGTGCATCATGTTTCCTGCCCTCATGCTCATCAGCAAAACAGGTCTGCTGAAAGAAAACATCGTCATATTGTTGAAGTTGGATTAGCACTTCTTGCTAATGCTGCTATGCCTCTTAAATTCTGGGATGAAGCTTTTCTTACAGCCACATATCTTATTAATCTATTGCCCAGCAAAGTCATTAATTTTCGAACCCCCTTTGAGTGTCTTCTAAATAAAAATCCAGATTACACTCATCTCCGCATATTTGGCTGTGCCTGCTGGCCTAACCTTCGACCATACAATTCTATGAAACTTGAATTCCGTTCCAAACGATGTGTTTTTCTTGGTTATAGTCCTCTTCATAAAGGTTTTAAATGTCTTGACATCTCCACTGGTAGAGTTTACATCTCTAGAGATGTAGTGTTCGATGAAAATGTTTTTCCTTTTGAACATCTTCATCCAAATGCTGGAAAGAAACTCCAACAAGAAATTCTTTTGTTGCCCTATAATCTTGAAATCCTTAGATCAAAGGGGTGAACACTTGTTATGATCCATGTGTGACTAATCATACTAATCCGTGTTCTAGTACCTTTGATCAACAGGAACTTACAGGAACAAATCTGGATACAACTAGGCAAGAAATAAGCCAGCAGCAGCTGTTATTCCCTGCAACGCCGCAGACGCGCCGCTCTGGTCTGGAACCAGAAGATGATTTGTCTGCCGTCCAAGGTGTCGGGACTGAGGCTGGTACAGCCCTTGTGCCCGATTCGGTTGATTCGGTGGAGAGCGAATCATGCGAATCGCGTGAGACGCAATCTCCGGCCGGTTCGCACACTGGACTTTCCCCTGCAGCCAGATCACATACGGAGATTCCTGTGCATGTAGCCGAGGTGCAACCATCCTCGGCGTGCGTGGGGGAAGGATGTCCTGCGCCTCCTGCTGATATACATCGGCCAAGAACACGACTGCAAAGTGGTATTATTAAACCAAGAAAATTCCCAGATGATATTATTCGTTATGGTTATTTAACCACCTCAGGAGAGCCCAAGAATTTACAGGAGGCCCTCGAAGATTCCAATTGGAAAACTGCAATGGACAATGAATTTCTTGCTTTGCACAAAAACAAGACCTGGCACTTGGTTGCTCCACGGCAAGGTAAAAATGTTATTGATTGCAAATGGGTATATAAAATTAAGAAGAAAGCTAATGGTACAATAGAAAGATACAAAGCTCGATTAGTAGTCAAGGGGTTTAAACAAAGATATGGGATCGATTATGAGGATACCTTCAGTCCTGTTGTCAAAATAGCTACTATCAGACTTGTCCTTTCTATTGCTGTGTCTAAAGATAGAGTCTGAGGCAACTAGATGTACAGAACGCGTTTCTTCATGGTGTTCTAGAAGAGGAAGTATACATGAAGCAACCACCAGGGTATAAAGATAAAATTTCTCCAGATTATGTATGCAGACTTGACAAGGCCATTTATGGTCTAAAACAAGCCCCTAGAGCCTGGTATTCAAGGTTAAGTAAAAAGCTGCAAGATATTGGGTTCATACCATCAAAGGTGGATATGTCATTGTTTATTTACAATAAACCTGGCATCACTATATTTGTTCTTATATATGTTGATGATATCATCGTTACTAGCTCCTCTGACAAGGCTACAGTAGCATTATTAAAGGATTTAGGGTTGGATTTTGCACTCAAGGATCTGGGTGACCTTCATTATTTCCTGGGCATTGAAGTGAAGCCGCTTGAAGAAGGTATTCTATTGAACCAGGAAAAATATGCTACTGATTTATTGATAAGAGTTGGTATGAAGACATGTAAGCCAGTGCTAACACCTCTCTCCACGTCGAAAAAATTGTCAGCTCATGAAGGAGATCCCTTGAATGAAGAAGACAGCACAAGGTATAGAAGCATTGTTGGTGCCTTGCAATACTTAACACTTACTAGACCGGACATTGCTTTTTCTGTTAATAAAGTGTGTCAATACCTACATGCTCCTACAACGGTGCATTGGACAGCAGCTAAAAGAATATTGAGATATATAAAGGGCACGTTGGGAGTTGGCTTGGCCATAAGAAAATCATCTTCTCTTCTAGTAAGTGCATTTGCAGATGCTGACTGGGCAAGTGATATAGATGACAGAAGGTCTACTAGTGGGTTTGCAATATTTCTTGGTTCTAATCTGATTTCTTGGAGTGCGAGAAAACAAGCCACAGTATCAAGATCAAGTACAGAAGCTGAGTATAAAGCTTTAGCAAATGCTACAGCAGAAATAATTTGGGTACAATCTTTACTTACTGAACTTGGTATTGTTCAACAACAAATTCCTTGCTTGTGGTGTGATAATCTAGGGGCTACATACTTGTCTGCGAATCCAGTGTTTCATGCCAGGACTAAGCATATTGAGATAGATTTTCACTTTGTTTGAGAAAGAGTTGCAAATAAGCAGTTGGATGTTCGACTTATTTCAACAAAGGATCAAGTGGCAGATGGTTTCACCAAACCTCTTTCAGGGAAGGCGTTAGATGATTTTAGATGCAATCTCAACTTACTGAAGTTGTGATTGAGGGAGGCTGTTAAAGGAATAGTTAGATTGTGTCCCCCTGATATAGGTTGTTACCAGGAATAGGTGTTGCTATCTTTGTAAAGTTATCCCTGATTACGGCATGTAACAAACTATCCTTGTAAACCCTGCTAGGGGTTGTTCCTAGCCTATATTAACACGTAATTGCGGCCTCTACGGAGGTAAGACGCTTTACCAGTTTCACAAGCGCGAAGGATCTATAAGGCGACGCCTTCATCAAGGATGCGACGACAAAGTCACCGCCATCGCCCACCCAAACCTAGGTTTTCACCCGAAGATACTCCGGGGGTAGGGGCACCACAACGAGGCCTCTAAGGAGGGAACGACACCTAAGGGCGTCGCCATCGTCGACCCAAGCAAGAAGCTGGGTAGGGCTTTCACCCGGGACACCTACACCCCACGAGCCGCACTAGGAGGAGGCTGAGCAAGGCTACGACCGGAGACCACCTGTCGGACGCCAATGCTTCAAGAAACCAAGGGGGGAGGGGTCCCAACGCTGAGAACTGCCAAGCCGAAGAACAGACATCGTTGCCACAAGGGGAAGGGGACAACCGTGACGCTTTGACGCAGTCGCCAAGCGGAAGAACGGACATCGCCAACGAAGAGGATGGGGACGACGATGACGCTTCCCTTGACGCTCCACAGACGTGCAGACCACCGCCACCACCGAACCGGATGGTTCCGAAGTCATCAAAGCAGACTGCCAGGGAAATAAACGGACGCCGCCGCCACAGAGGAAGGGGACGACGGCGACGCCTTAGCCCAAGCCACCAAGGGAAGAACGGATGCCACTGCCACAGAGGAGGGGGACGGTGACGACACTTCACCAGACGCTCCATAGCTGACAAACCCAGACCCGACCGAACCGGCAACCTTGAAGGTGAGCCACCCACCGAAGACAACGCCGAGGACCACAGCCCTCGGCCCACTGCTCGGAACGCCTTCCAAGGCCAGAACTGCTGTAACATCCCCATTTTCAAAAATAAATAAATAAATGAAATGAAATAAAATTCATGGCATCTTGCATGTAATTTAACCGATTTAAAAATCTTTTTGAAAATGTGTATGTTACCATATTTAATTTTTCCTAAAAACTTAATTGGATCTATTTTTTAGAATACTTAAATTACAAATATTTAAATCCTAAAGAACCCATGTAAGCAATTCATAAATTAATAATTTCCTTTTTAAATTAGAAACTAGCCAAATTAAACTCAAGTTAAATAGAAAATTAGCATCAAATTAAATTAACTAGGTTTAGCAAATGCCCAATTTCTTTTCTTTCTTTCCTAATTGGGAAATTTTCCCTTTTTACTCATTCCCCTAATTGGACATTACCCAAAATGCCCCCATTTCCCTTTTCCCATTTATTCCCTCTCTCTCTCACACTCTCTCTCTCCCCACCGGTTTTTCTCTCTCAAACAGCCCGAGGCTGCTCCTATCTCACTTCCTCTCCCTTCCCCTCACTGTCCCTCTCCCTTGATCCCACCGGTGAGTCCTCCTCACCAGAACCCCCCAAGACGTCCTCCCTTACCTTCGTTGCCCGTTTTTCCGGGTTTCACCGCCGCCGTCATTGGAGCAAGCGGGCCGCCGTCCATGTTGCTCCACCTCACACGCCGTCGGAGTTCGCCACTGTAATTCCCTTTCTCCTTGCTCCTACACCATCCCGAGCCCCCTAGGGCATCTTCCCACATGGCCCGCCCTCCCCATCGGGCCGGCGGCGCCGTGCTCTCGCGCCGCCAGCCCGGCAGCGTCGCTGAAGCTCCCTCGGCCGTCCCACCCTAAGCCGACACCGCCCGAGCTCCCCACGCCCTCCCTCCTCGTGACCTCGCCATCTCCCTCCTCCCCCCTTGTGACCTCACCACGGCCTTTCCCTCATGCCGACCCCACCCCGGGTCCCTCTTCCTCCTCATCCTTTTCCTCTCTCTCCTCGGAGCACACCACCGCCGCCCAATCATCGCCCGCCCGCTCCCTGCCTTGGGTCACCGACAGCAGTTCCCCACTGTCGACCAACCCGGCGGTGACGGCCACTCACTTGTCACCCTCCCCACCACGCGACCGCCGCCCCACTGCCAACCAGCCGCCATCACGACCGGTCTCGCCAGCACTCAGACCGCCACGCCGACTCGGCGCTTAGCTGAGCCACTCGCCTTAGGCCACCAGAACCCGTCCGCCACGTCGGACCGCGCAGCTCCGCCGCCTGAGCCGTGTCGTCTGCCGCGCGCCAGAGAACCACCGAGCCACCGACACGCCCGCCGATTGAGCAGGCGCCTCGCGTGAAGGCCCACGCCACGCGTGGCCACGTGTCATGCAAGGTCTTGCGCGGCTGGTGTCTCGCCGGGCATTCTGCTGCGTCCGACCACCGACCCGACCCACCCAAATTTTTCTATTTAATTATTAAATAGAAAAATTTGTAAATTCATATCTTATAAAATATAAATACAAATTCAATGAAATAAAATTCTAAAACTTATAAAAATACACTAATTAATTAAAAATATAATCTGCACAAATTCATGCATATTAATGCATGGTTTTTATTTTCAAATCCAAATACATGCCTTAATTAATCCTAATTAGTTATAATAAATAAGCATAAAGTAATGTTTCTAAAATTGTTAAATAAAATAAAATAAATATATATTCCATGAAAATAATTTAATTTATGCATTCTCTATTCAAAAGGGATTATTTTTCCACATATGCTTATTAGCTAAAATTCCATATGAAATAGGGTTTTAAAAATTTATAAGATGAAGTAGAATAAAATTTCCACAAGTTTTAGATTAAAATACCATCATCATGTTTATGCATATCCACTTGCATGCATAATTTTATTTTTATTTGTTGTTTTTAAATGTGTGTTGTTTGCCATCGTTAGATTCGACCGGATCCGTGCCCGGAACTGAAGCTCATGAAGGATGAGAGTACGACCCACGATCCTGACAAGTCATTGTTGACATTTTTCCCAAATACCTTCGACCATGTTGAAACCTAGATTTGCAAATGTTTTATTAGAAGTTTGATAAATATACATGGCTATGTTAAGTAATCATTGTCATATGAGTAGGAATTTAGTTAAGAGCCTAATGCACTTTAATTATGCTATTAATCCTGATTTTTGGCAACCTTAGGCTAATTAATCCATAATTACTTATCAATTCTTGATTAGCTATTTAATCTTGCTTAGTCATGCTATTAGTCATTAATTGATGATCACCACATGATGAACACTTCACCCCAATTTATTATCTGTTTTAATTTAAAGCATCTCTCTGTTTGCAAAGTGCTTGTTTGATTAGCAGTAGCAGGGTGCTACTGTGGGAAAATTGTTAGTGCCAGGTGGCGGGTATGTCACCTGGGGGTTTCTGAAAAAGTTTGTAAAACTTGATTGGGGTGAACGGATTGATTGGCTGGTGCAGTAAGCACGAGAATCGGGTCCAGTGTTGGAACCACCCCAGTCCCTAAGAATCGATACCTTGTGGTTGTCAAAACTAAGTACAACAGTGCGGCTATGAGTGCCTGTATGGGCGGGACCTGGCTGAGTAGCTTTTGAACTCCTAGTTTGGACATCCCGTGTGATGGAGTAGGCGCGAAGCATTCGTCAACCTACCAGGCTCAAGAGGGGGCTTCAGCCAACTAGGGAGACCAGCGCTGCGGTGGAAACCTTAGAGGGGATGCTAAGCTAGGAGCGAGATTGTCAAATGCCTTGTGGTGATTATTTTTCTTTGGGTGATTCCTAGAAAAAACCACCTCTCATGGGTAAAGCGTGCGACCTCTGCAGAGCGTAAAACTTTCTAGAAAGCCGTGCCCACGGTCGAGGGAGAACGACGGTGGGTTGATCACAATGATAGTTTTCCTCCCTCTCTTTCTCAGTGGTTTTAAAGAAGAAAACCGGCAGGTGCCGTGTTTTGGTTTGGGAGCCTACAGTGGTTAGCCGTGAGGAGATGACTTCGGTGGTTTAGCCGACGTGTGGTATTATGCATACGGTGGTTAGCCGTCGAGAGTTGTTGGTCCTTCGGTGGATTAGCCGTAAGGAAAATGCTTTTGGTAAAAACCACGATTTGTATCGTGAGCCAACCTTTGGGCATGAGCCGGCTGGGGCCGGATGATTTAAATGTTTTATCAATTAATTTGACTACTCCACTACCTTCCCAAAATGCTTTAAAAATTCTAGGCAAACTATTTCAAAACTTGCTTTCCGCAAATGAGCCCTACCTTTCCCTTCTCTAAAACATGCATATGCACATGTCAATTGACTTGCGAGTATTTTCACCAATACTCACCCTCGCTTTGCTGGGTCAGTGCATTCGATGCGTGGTGCGAGTACCCTGCGACCCCGAAGAAGGCAACCCTGAAGCCTACACCTTCGCTGACGGAATCCAGGACGAGGAGTATGCCGACGCCTAGGATTGCGTTCCTCCAGCTTTGCCTGGGGGGAAATGTTTTGGTTTTTATATAGTTCTACGGGTGTATTTTGAGGCCTTAGTTGCCTTTGTAAAGTCTTCCGCTTTTGTAAAGCCTTCGAGCCAATCTTTGTAACCACGCCGCTAGGCGCACTCTGATGTAAATATATGTAAATTAATCGTCTTTGTTGTGATCCAAGTTCTGTATCTGTGTGTGCTAGCTACTGATCCAGGGACTAGCACAGGTAAGGCACAGGTGGGACCTTCCCTCTGCCAGGGGGGTCCCGACATGTAACCACGCTATGTGGCATACTCTGATGTAAATTTATGTCAATTAATTGACTTGGTTGTGGTCCAAATTCTGTTGTCTGTGTGTGCTAGCTACTGATCTAGGGACTAGCATAGGTAAAGCACAGGCGGGACCTCACATCCGCCAGGAGGGTCCCGACAACTGCCCGACGCCGCTGCCACCAAAGAGGGACGCTGCCCCTGGAGCCGCACAACCACAACCCAAGGAGGAGACGGCCAGCCACGCCACCAACGCCCAGCTGGCTGACGTGGGGTGACGGCGACGGCGGGGACCAGAAGCCGACGCAGGCGCAGCTCCTCCACGACGTCGGCTCGCTAGCCTCCGTCGTGAACATCGGTGACGGCACGGCCCGTGCGGGCGCGCGGCTGGAGAGCTTCGGGATTTGGCCGCCGCTACCGTCACCTCACGGGAGTGCCCACCCGCCGCCGGATCTGGGAGGCTCATTGTCAGATCCAGGGCGTCCTAGCCCATGATCCAGCCGACCCGCCGCCAGAGGCCACCTGCAAGCCGGCGTGCGGGCGGGGGAAGGAAGAGGAAGGGAAGGGAAGGAGAGGAAGGGGGGGAGGAGGGGCGCCGCCGCCATGGAGGCAAGGCAAGAATGACGGCGCGAGTAGAGCGCCGCAACGAGGGGAAGCAAGGAGAGAAGGGAAGGAGGAGGAAAGGAGGCGGGCCGCCGCCGCCGCCGCCGGCTGCCAATGGCGGCGTGAGGCTAGGGTTGGAGGAGGAGGTGAAGGAGAGGAGCGGACGCCCGCTCGAGTGACGCGAGGGCCAGGGTACAAGTTCTGCGATCTTAGTTTTGTTTGTCTCTTCGATCTTATCATCATCCGAAGACATGTAAAGATTCTTGACCTTCAACCAAATTGAATAACCCTGCTATATTGAATAACTCTGCTATGATGTATGACTGCATCTGAATCTTCCAAAAAGGGAAGTATATGCCTAAAAACACTGTTTAATTAATTAGGTGGTGCTTACATCTATTATTTTATTCATTGCAATATCTAAGTACCTTTATAGGCTTCCTTGCATTGTATGAGAGGTTTTTTATGTGCGTATTTAGTAATTAATGTGGAAATACATTATCTTCTTAACATGTGTATAGGCACCTTACACAATGTAGGCCATGAGCTGACCCAGACACTTCTGTTGCATCCCTAGTTCTACATAATCGGTGACTTCTTGCTCAAAGCCTCAAAGAATGTTCTACCCTTTTTTTTTATCTAGTTAAAATTTAGCTGCTGTTAGACACCACCCCGCTCTAAAAAAAGTCTAGAGAACGCTATAACTTGGTGGAGATTTCAGTGGTAATGTGAGGCCCACCTAATTAAACCACTTGAAACTAGGGGTGGAAAACAGATACGAATAATCTATATTATCCGACATCCGCATCCGAAAAAAGTGTCATCCGTATTCATATTATCCGTATGCAAATACAAACACTATTCATATATGACATTATCCATATTCAAAAAGACGTTATCTGTATTCACATTATTAGTATTTGTATCTGGTATTGAAGTAATTTATACCATGGATTAAATAAAAACATCTAAGAAAGGCAATATTCGGTATCATATATGTATTCGGGAATATGCGAATTCGGATTGATATCTATATTCGTATTTAAGAATATCCGAGTTCATATTCATATCTATATTTTTTAAGTCAATACGATGATAGATCCCACCTAATGAAACGACATGTTACCATACTCGCTGGTCGGATCCACATGATGAAACCACATGTAGCATGCAACCTTTTTTATCTTTTAATTGTATTGTTGAGATTGCACTCAACAATAAAGTGTTGGGTAGATGCAGAAAAAAAAATTACTCAACAATGTAAGGTCATGGAATAATGGATCAGGTGACCGCCGACCAGGCTCCACTCCATCCCCCGACTCCGTTGTCATCGCTAGTAGCAGGTCGTTTCCTCTTTGGGCTCGAATCGAGTAGGCGTTTAGAGCATCTTTTCTGGTTGTGGTCCGAACCAACGCTCTGAGTTCTTGGGCAAGCAACCAATCGGGCCAGTCAGGTTTCAAATGCAGTAGGGCTGGACATTTTGTCTATGGCTCCTTCAATTTTTGGCTTGTAACGAGTCCGAGCCAACTCTGCTTTATAGCTCATGCACCTTAATGAGTTAGAGCCGAGCCAGGATCAGCTCATTCCCACATAAGTGTCACACATATAGGGTCTGTTTGGTTGCCTGATTTTTCTCAGTCTGGTTGAGCTTATGCAAGAACCTGGCTGTTTGGATGCCTGGCTGAGCTTCGGGCTTGCATGAGCTCATGCAACTCAAGCACTATTTTGCTCGCATGAGCAAAGAACGGCCAGAGGTCCATTTTTTCAAGATACTGAGCTCAGGCGACGCACGTTTGCATGCATGCATGCCGCTAATGTCACCATTATGCAATATATTTTCATCTATTTAGTGATATATCTTTTGATTATTATCTCTGATTAGTGAACCGATTTTACCAATGTGTTTATGACATTTTTTCGAACAAAACTAGACCACACTTGTCATAAATTTTAAAAATTTAAAATTTTGGTTTTTGAATTTGTTGATTTTCTATTATTTGTTTTAAAATTTTCAATTCATTTTAAAAATTATTGATTTACTAGTATTTGGTTTTAAATTTGTTTCATCCATCTCTTGAATTTGTGTATCCCACTTCTATTCTATGCAGCCAACCAAACAACATCTCTACACAGCCCCTGTTCAATCTCATACAACCAACCAAACAACATCCCTCAGATCACCTCAACTGGTTCCATGACCACCGACTGAAGTTCATCTGACTTTACCGAAATCATGACAACCAACCAAATGTTCCATAGAAGCCCAGTCACCCAATGAATACCAACTACCTACATATAGAAGCCCTAGCCCACTAAACATCAACCACCACCAGCCATTGTATAATCCACCAACCCAACGACATCTCTGATCAGTCTCTCCTTTCTCGCCAATCACTTATTCACCACACCACAACACCATCCACCGCCTCTTTCCTCCGGATTGCCGCCGCACCTCCCTCTCCCTCCTCTCAACTGGCCTATCACCTATCACCTCTCTTTCTCTCCTCCCCCCAAGAAAACGCAGTTGAGGCAAACCTAATGAACCCTAGCTCGAAGCTTTTGGGTGAGGTGAGGCGAAGCTAACCATATGCACTAGCGCGCCGCCGCCGAAGCACTTACACTCCTGTAGGCTCGATCCTTTGTCCCACCACTGGAAACTCCAACCTCTAGGTATCTTCATTTCTTCGCCTCCCCTGCCCCTTCCTCTAGCCCTTGCTTAATTTGTACAGCGCCGCCACCTGGTGCTCTGCTCGTCCGCCCCTACGCTCCTCTGCCCAATGCTCCTTTGCTCAGCCCCTCTCTCTCCGCTGCGAGCACAAGACGCCACAACAATCGTGTGTGCCCTCCCAAATTGAGTGGTGCAACACCGAGCTCATGATGCTCATGAGCTGTCTCGAGCTTCTCCCGAGCCTGAGCCAAGCATATTTCCTAGCTTGTCCGTTTTACCGAGCGAGCCAGCTCGTTACACCAACAAACACTGCACGACTAGGCGGTGGCAGCGAATGTAGGACAGCACACTGCTGCACTAGACACTCGTATACTTTTCTTCGTCCCAAGAACGGCCGCCCCATGACCCGGTTGATTTCTGGAGTCGTCGTCGTCTCTCGGCTGACTCCATCCATCCCTTTCTTCTTCTTGCCGTCTTGCGCGGCTGTACACGTCCAATCAAGACTAACCGTAGAAAAGCGAGCAACGGCACGTGAGTAGCGGTAAACTTAATTGGAAAATCTTGACGATATCATGTACGCGCCAGGATGAAGAAGAGATAAATCAATATACAGCAGATAGCTCGATGGAAACGTCTCATCTCGCTGGAAGAATACAGGGAAATTGAGGGGCCGACCTCCTGATCTTTTTTCCCCTTCACCATTGGGATGTCTACAAATACGGCAGATTCAGTGAGCCAGCAGCAAGATAGCTCAAACTTGGAGGGATAATAGGCCAGCCAAGAGCACGATGGCATCCTTCACTAGAGCCACCCGCTTCCTCGTGCTCCTGCAGATCATCTTCTTCGTCTCCGCGGTGATCAAGAGCAGCTCCTTCTGCCATGGTGCCCGTGATGGCGGTTAGTGCTTCAAAATTGTCCCTTTTTTACTCTCTCTCCCTGTGCTGCTGCCGCTGCATGCGATTATCATAGCATTTCTGAATTGATTTGTTCTAACTAAAGAGCTATGGCTGCTTGCATTTCCAGGGTACCTTCCCTACACCCCACTCAACCCTAGAGGTCGTCCTACGTGCATCGGCGAGTGCCCATCTCCTGGCCAACCCTACACGCGGCCCCATCAACCCCCTTATTACCATGGTCCCCCTGCTGCACAGAACGGAGAAACTACACAGCCTTGATGCCTGCCTCTGTCGAGATCATTCTCCTACTTGGCTAACGTGTACAATGTTATGCTATAAGGGCATGTACAAAGCCATTAAATAGGTGGTCTCTTAGAGATGATGTGGAGAGATTTTACTGATGTGGCAGTGAGAAAAAGAGAATAAATGTTAGAGTCGTCTCTTAGTGAAGAGACGACTCTTCACGACTTCTGCATTGCATTAGAGATGAAGCGATTAAATAAAGATACTGATCTCTTGTGCATGTCCTTTGTATATGCTTATTTTTGTACTTAGATAAATATGCTAAAAGACTTCTCTTGACTCTCTATTGTACATGCCCTAAGCCTCCAGAGTGGTCGACATTAGTAATAATTAATGCATGTTACCACAATAATATCGTTATAATAGATAGTAATATCGTGTCGTGTACTTCCGTTTAGTTGGTCTAAATAAACCTGGAGGCCTGGAGCTAGCTAGCAAATGCAAATGGTCCAAGGCATGCTGGCCGCAGCCCTAGTACGAATGGTGTATCGACGTAAAAGATGAGTTCAGAATGGTGTAAGCGGTGAGCCTAGTACGAGGTGTCGCTATCAGCTACTCGCCTACTCTACAAGCTGTAGCCCTTGAGGCCTGTGTTCTCATTTGCCATTCCGTAAACATGAACAGGTAAGCTTAAAAGCTGGAAATTTGCCATTTTTTAGAGCAAACATTGTAGCACTTCATAGTCATTTTATTAAGACTTTTAATGGTTCTTTCTCAAAACTCTCAAAATTATTTTTTATATTAAGACTTTTAATAGTTCTTCTCAAAGTTTCCAAACCATTTTTTATAATTTTTTAGCTCTCTAAGACCCCTATTGAAAATCCACAACTTTTTCAGATTGATTAAGCCGAAAAGCCACGCGATGCTCCATTAGTTTCTGTACTTTGTCCTTCTCCGAGACTCAAAAGGGCAACTAAGTTAGAAAAGAAAAAAAAGTCATTTTTTGTCATCAACTATGGTCGTTGACACATTTTGGACTTTAAACTATAATACCAGGTAAAATGGGTCCCTTAGATGTGAAAATTATTCACCAACGGATTTTTCAACGAGTCAAAGGTGATTTTGACTGGTTAAAAGTTGTTTGACCAAAGTGTAAAATGTATTTCTACATAAAATTATTTAATGGAATTCAAAACAAATATTATATTTGAGTTTCTAATAATTTTACAAACTCATAAAAAAATTTCTCATATTTTACAATGTTTTATTTTTAAAAAATAATTTCTAGCATTTTTTACAAGTCTTAAAAATAGGAGAGAATGCTAAAAAATTGTGTTGAATTTAGAAAATTATGGCAAAATTTTCTTTGAGAATAGATAATCATAATGAACTTGAATATATAGTATACTTTGAATTTTTTGAAATATTTTAGTGTAAAAATACATGTAACACTTGAGTTGACCTCTCTGGACTTGTCAAAACCGCCGCTAACTCGGCTAAAGGACTAATATTGCACGGTTTTTATAGTTGGGTGGCCATTTTTAGTTGGTATCGCATTTTAGCAACCAAAACATGCCCACATCGTTGTTGAGCGACCAAAATTAGCTTTTTTTTTCACATAAAAGGAAAGAAACGCTGTGACACCCTAAAAATTTCCAAAAAATCGTTTTAAAATTTCCTTTCCGAATCCGTAAGCAATTAGGATTTAATCTCCAATCCCTCACTGATTAGGCCCAGCCCAAAACCTAATCCAACACAAACTCATCTCTAATGCCCTATATAAACCCAATCAACCCTAATCTCCTAGCCCAAAACGAACCTAAGACGTCGCCGTCGCCCTGCCTTCGCGTCGTGGTCTTCCTCACCACATTTGCCGTCGCCGAGGTAGCCACCGTGCGTCACTCCTCTGCCCTGTAGGACCTCGTCGGAGCCGCTCCACATGCGCAGTGCCGCACCATTTCTCCGCGCCCACGCGAGCAGCTGCCGCCGCCGCCGCAGACGCAGCCGCTGCGCTGCCGCCCGCCTCCCGCCTCCGTTGTTCCTTCACGTGCAGCAGCAGCAGCCGGCCGCCGCGTTTTAGCCGAGCCGCCGCCGCCAGACGCATTCGCAGCTGCCGCCAGTCGCCGCCAGTGCTAGTTAGTCCGCGAAGCTTCGCCGTCGACGCCGTCGTAGCGCCGCCGCCTCCTCGGCCGCCACACTCACCGGAAGGCCGCCATCGCTGGACCGCCGCCCATCGCGGACCATCCGCCGCCGCCTCCTCGCTCTCCTCTTCTCTCCTTCTTCCTTTCTTCTTCTTCTCTCTTCTCTCTCTCTCTCCTTCTCTAGTTCCTCTCTCTTTTTTGATTTTCTCACCCACAACAGATATCTGAAAGGTGAAATTTTTTAAAAATATTTATTTTAATTGCTATTTCGTAAATACTGCGTCGAATTGAAAAATTACAAAATGGACTCCATTGCCCGAATCGGGCGATCGCTTATTATCGGGCGATAGGTGCCCAAACGGCTACTTGCCATAGCGAAATCGGCTATAAAGGGCTAATCTTATACCGAATTCTGTCAAGAAGCCCCTATCGCCCCATTATGGGGCGATCGCCCGGTATTGGGGCGATTTTAGCCCTTTAAAGCACCACCACCCCTTCTCTTCTTTGCCCGAGCCTCCCATTTTTCATTTGCATCACCGAGAGCAACGAGAGCAAGCGATAGCAGGGAGGAGGAGAAGAGGAGAGAAAAGAAAAGAGAGGAGAGGAAAAGAAGAGAAGGAAAAGGGGAGGAAAAATAGAAGAGAAAGAATAAAAATAGAAGATAGTTGAGGCGGCATTTTCGCGGAGGTAAGTCCGAAAATTTTTATGTGCAAATAATTTTTTAGACAATATTTGTATTTAGAAATGTAATGTGATAGTATTGTGTAGCTGTGAAATAGTATTGTGTAGCTGTGAAATGTTTATGTTACGATGAAAACCTGGTAGGATAGCCATATGCTATGCGGTTAAAGTTTTGGAAAAAAATTGGACGTAGCAATTAAAGGTAGTAGATATGCATTTTTTAGGGTTAGAAGAAATTAATAATACATATAGTAGTAATGTGTTGAAATTAGAGGTAGTAGATATGCAATTTTTTAGGGTTAGGAGAAATTATTAATACATATAGTAGTAATGCGTAGAAATTAAAGGTAATAGATATGCAATTTTTTAGGGTTAGGAGAAATTAGTAATACATATAGTAGTAATGCGGTAAGAAAAAAAGAGTAGTTTAATTATTTATTTATATCAGTAATTTCCAGTAGGATCGCCATACGGTTTATATATTGTATTTTAGAGTAGGGGCATTTGTGAATTATCCCTTTTAGAATAATAAGATAAAAACATGGTAGGCTAGCCACATATGTCAGCCACACTTAGAAATTAGTGGAGTGAACAAATTTGAAAATAGATAGCAGAAATAACGAGGAGTAAATCAATAACATGGGATTATGTAACAATTATATGGTAATGCATGACGCTGTTAGGTAGACAACTGATAAATTTCTCGGTCCGACGTTGTAGGCATCATGTCGGAGAAATTGTATTTTTAAATATTTTACGGAGATGGAAAGATAGCACAGGGGGCGGATGGAGTAGATTTGTCAGCATTTTCAAGAGTTATACGGGGAATATCTAGATCGAGCGATAGGACATACAGGGCTTTGTTGGAGTGGATGTTTCAGATGTTCAATTTGGATGCCCAGACTGTTCGGTTGCGGGTTAGAGCAGTAGTAAGCCGTGCGCAACACTGTTTTTATGGAGAGTTGATTCCTATTAATGCGACATCATCATGGAGGAGCTATGTTGGGTTTGTCAGAAGAGCGGTCGGGGCGCCGATGTTGCTTTGATACAGTGCTACCCGGTAGCTCCATCAGTGTCGGAAGTTCGTGATGTCGGGGCAGATCATACGGAAGAGATTGAGAGAAATATGCAAGAATGTAATGATGAAGGAGACGAGGAGCCCGAAGACGGGGGACACGAGATTGGCGGTGGCAAGGGGATCGGGGGTGCCGAGGAGACAGTTCTGGAGGCGCAGGGGCTAGCCGACGAAGGGGGGGCGTGGAGGACATAGTTGACCTGATGGAGGAGGAGGACAGTGCGGATGAGGAAGTTCCTGATGCCGAAGACTCGGACGAGGAAGATAATATTGCTGAGGTGCCTGTCCCTGGGAGTGGTCTGATTATAATTTTGAAGACCTAACAGTGAATGAAGAGAATAGTGATGCATGGGAGTATCATGAGAACGAGGTCACGCAAGGGGCCATATATAAGGACAAGGAGGTTGTGATGGACGCGGTGAAGTACTGGGCAATGTCTTTGCGACGGCAATTCAGGATAGTCAAGTCTAGCAAAAAGGAGTACGACGTGAAGTGCGTAGTTGATTCGTGCCCATGGCGGGTGCATACATACAAGGGGAAGTGGAAGGACTACTGAAAATGCTCCATTGTGATGGAGCATGATTTGTGAATGGAGGAAGCGAGCGTAAACACTTGCAATCTATCGTCCACTTGGGTGGCAAATGTGTTTCTGCGTCGGATCGTGGACAATCCGCAACGCAGGCTCAATCTATCATCACAGCCGTGGAGGAGATGTTTCAGTACAAGATTAGCAATGCAACAAAGATGGAGAGCAAAATGCATGCGACTTTTGAGATATGGTTCGAGACGTACGAGGCTTCCTACGAGAATATTATACACTTGCTCAGGGCAATAGCACACAGGAATCCCGGTACATACATCGACCTTGCGGAGTTCCACACGGACGATGTGTGCCCAGGTAAGTGGGTCTTGCAGCGGGCCTTCTTTGCCCTCGGTGCATGTATAAATGCATTCCAACACTGTCGCCCGGTGATTTGCATGGACAGCACATCCCTCACGGGAAAATATAAGGACCAGATTCTTACTACAATCGCTGTGGACACCAACAACCAGGTTCTACCGGTCGTATTCGCCTTCGTGGAGGGGGAAAACACGAACAGCTGGTACTGGTTCCTTAAAAGAGTCAAGCTGGCAGTTGTTCAAGATTGCCCTGATGTTTGTATCATCCATGACCGATATGCAGGGTTGCTAAGAGCGATCGTGGACATGCAACAAGGGTCCGACGTCGTTGGTGCAGCAAAGTGGCCAGACCTGAAGAGCAGGTGGTGCATGAGGCACATGGGTGCCAATTTTTTCCGTCAGTTCAAGAACAAAGAGCTTTTGAACATGTTCAAGCGATTGTCTAAACAGAACCAGCGGAGTAAGTTTGACGCACTGTGGAAGACGTAGGATGAACTAAACAAGAAGCAATCACTGAATCCAAGGGATACCGCTAGTTCATCAAGGAACCCTATGGTCCACCACGAGGAAGGAGATGACCCCACAACCTTGTGTGCGCTCCCGACCGACGCACCAAACATTCGGCGTAGGCCGGGGACAAGCATAAGAAGTTTCACGGACTGGATACGACACGAGCCTTTGGAGAAATGGTCCATTCTGCATGATGAGGTGGGTTCCCGTTATGAAATAATGACAACGAACCTAGCAGAGGTGTACAACTGGGTTATGAAAGGCATGAGATGCTTTCCTTTGGTCGGTATAGTTGAAGGTGTGTTACTAGGTATATAAAGATATTTCATTGACCGATATATGAAATCTGCTGCATGTATGTCGGACAATCGACTGTTCTACTCAACGGTTGTATCTAAGTACATGGCCAACAAAACACGCAAGGCGCAGACACATCGCGTGACACCGGAGAGTGGCGTGGAACGGAGATACCACCTGCACTGCGGTGACCGCGGTCGCAGAGATGCCCACTAGGAAAGGATGTCCCATCTGTGCATAATCCGAACTGCTGACTGCGAATGCTCCTGCCAGAAGCCACGACTGCTGCACTTGCCGTGCTCTCACGTCATTGCGGCCGCCGTAGATATACATCAATCATGTCGTCCATACATCTCGCACTACTGTTACAAGCAAACTGTTTTCAACACGTGGCATCACGAGGTGTACGGGTACCGAGTGGATGGATCGTTCACGGAAGCCCCCCACTCCGAGGCATCGCTGGGTACCGGGACATCCAATGTTGAAGCGTAGGGCGTCGCCGGCGGACACGTCGATTCGAACGATATGGACGAGTCGGAAGCGCGTCGGTGAACTGAAGGATGTACGACATCGGAGGTTAGGCTGTCTGTATCTCGTCGAGTCACACACTAAGTCCACAAACTTCTATTTGTATTTTGTACTTCATTACTTTGAGACTGCAGTCATTTCAATTTTTATTTGTACCATGTAATTTGGGATAATGTAATTTTAATTCATGTAATGGTATATGTATTTCTATACTTCGCGTACTTAAGTATGAACCAGTATGTCCAGTTTGTATTTTAATTCAATCTTGTTTTCAGCTGTATTTTGTAACATTCAAACATATAATTACTATTATAGTTTGTTGTATTTGCTCGCTAACCATGTAGGCACAGGCGCCGATGGCGAGAGGTGGGCGTGCTGCTGATGATTGCCTCGAGCTACTCGACCGGACCGTCGATGCGACGCACCGGTCTAGGTTATCCGCCGTTCAGAATCGAGAGCTGGGGACACTGTGGCCGCGTGTGCCGAACGAGATGCTCCGCATTGACCCACACTGGGTTCCACAGTAAGCTGCCAACGCTTCTTTCTGTTTCGTATACATGTACTTACCTGCAAAAGAAATTGTCACGACACTACTTACTTCTCTTCATGCAGGTTACGCGTGGCAGGCTTGCTCCCACTCTGCAGAATGGTGGAGCAGGCCACTGCCCTAGAGGAGGGCAGGCACGTCCCACGGTTCGGGTACGACCGTTCCCTGCTGGCCGTACTCGTCGACCGGTGGAGACCGGAGACACACACGTTCCACCTGCCCAACGGAGAGATGGCTTCGACGCTGCAGGACATGTATTACCTCCTAGGACTCCCCTGTGCGGGTCCTGCAGTTGTGCCGCACGACGCCTCCGTCACGTGGCACGCGGAGTTGTCAGCGCGGTTCGCCGAGGTGCAGCGACACCCTTGAGCCGGGGCATACGTCCCCCTCAGGCAGGGTGAGCGGCACGAACCGACGAAGCCGTGTCTGCTTCAGTTCACTGTTAGTACCTCCATCATTGCAATTTCACGGAGACGCCCTAAGTTGCTAATACTATTGTACCAAATGCTGCAGGCCGATCTGATCCACCCGCACGCCGAGGACGAGGACGTGGCCCGCCACCGAGGCGCACTCGCTTCTTTGTTTGGTTGGGTGATGTTCCGCCCTCCCACGGAACACGGTGGACCGACTTTTGATCGAGCGCCCCATCGATCGCCGAGACCCCGACTACGAGGTAACATATTCCGTTAAAATTTGTTGGCACAGGACCTGTCTAACTTTCTCGATGTCAACAGATGGTGCAATGGTCGTGGGCCTCTGCTGTGCTCGCGGCGACATACAGAGGTCTGTGTGACGCTGTCTCTTGGGCTGACCAGGACGCGATGATGTCAGGTTGCGTCTTACTGCTGCAGTTGTAGTCCTGGGAGCGCTTCTCCGTCGGTAGGCCTATAGTTGACACCGCGCCGTACCCACGGGACTTGTACGACGAGCACCCAATGGACTGGCCCACCATGGGCCACTACTGGGTTAGACGATAGGTATGCCCCCTCGTATGTTATTCCCCAGTAACGCACTTTCCTAACATCCACCATATTTATTTTCATCGCAGCGGTTGTACGCTCACCTACAGGTCAGGAGGTCGTACCCCAAGTTCGTTCGGGAGTTCAACAGCCTCCGCGACGAGGACGTGCGGTGGACACCCTAAAAAGCGTACGACGTGCACGTCCGAGCTTCTTACGGGATCTCCATGATTTGCACGCGGGACCAGGCGTACTGGCTCACCTGTAAGTTCCTCGTCTTCGACCTATGTGTGGAGGAGTACTCGCCGCACCGAGTGCTGCGGCAGTTTAGACTGTTCCAGGCTTTTCCGTTGCCGCCTCGTCACGTTATCTCACATGGCACTCACAGGTACGTCTCATGACCACAGTCCTAGCCATTTGTACCGAATGGGTGTTGTATGTTAATTCCCCTTCTTTACATTGCAGGATGACCCGGATGGGGCTGTGGCGGGCACTCTGTTCGCCCATCGCATGCAACCATGGGCACTGCAGTGGAACGACGCACTCGTGGACAAGGTCACCGAGACCCGGGCATACGACCATGACATGTACCACGAGTACATGGCATGGTTCGCTCCTCGGACTCGGCTCAGAGTGGGGTACACACCAGCACCATATGTCGCACAGCAGGCATCGGTGTCAAACACGTAACCTTCACAGATGTCCCAGAGGGACAACTTCGCGGTAACTCTTATAATCGAATCTCTATGGGTACGTCTTTTTCATGTAAATTACCTCATATCGAACCGGCATTACCCACAGGACCAGCAGCTAGGGGAGGTCGAGGTGGAGGCTGCCTCCATGGTGGCGCACCTCGAGACGGGCATCCAGGTGACCACCGCTGAGGCCATAACAGCTTGGCGGCGGATCCTCCACACGGTGAGGCGGGTGCATCGCCTAGCCACCTGCCAGGGGCGCAGAGACGTCGTCGGACCCAGTGCACCACGTCCGCGTGGGCCAGCACCAGGCCCTTCCCCGGTGCCTCCTCGTGGAGCCGTCCCCGCATCTCCCCGTGGCAGTTGTCTCCCACGGCCCGACGTCGGCTATGGCGAGTCCTCGTGGCCTCCTGCACAGCAGCAGTGGGGACAATGGGAGGCGCTGGGCCTTCTTCGTCTCACGCATAGCAGCAGTGGGGACAGTGGGGAGACACTGGGCCTTCTTAGTCTCATGCACAGCAGGCGTGGGGACAATGGGGAGACACGGGGCCTACTTCGTCTCGCGCCCCTCCCAGACCCCAGGGTGGTTTCGGCGACGCAGACTAGGACGACGAGGAGGAGGCAGCGTTCGACCTAACGCAATACCTGTCGACCGAGTTCCTCGGCCCCTCTCAGCTCTTGGGAGCACCGTACCAGGACACACCCGAGTCGCAATGACTCCTCACCCCTGTCTTCAGCAGGCCGGCCTAGGAGGGATGTTTGTCCTTCGTCGCCACTCACGTACCCCACGGACCAGATCAGGCAGCGCCGTCAGTGACTTCTTCTGTAGCTGTACTTTTGTAATGCCTTCAACACCATGTTGTAGAACTGTTTCAATTCTGTGGTAGCGGACCTTTTTACCTTATCTGTCTCAATAAGTAATATATGTGTATGTTCCGATTTTCGGACGGTCGTGCTCGCACATGTTCTGACCTGCTCCCCCATACATAACTAGTAGGCTGGGTTGCGTAGGACGCTCGTGATTTTTTTCGTATTTTCTGGCCCCCCCCCCTCATGTGGGCCCTGCGAGGCTACGAAATCCCTTAAGTGACGAGTAATTTTAGGGTTTTGTGGCCGCGAGTGGCTTTTCCGATTTTTGCACGTTACTGCTCGGACATCGTCCGACCTGCTCCCCCATATATAAGTGGTAGCCTGCATTGCGTAGGTCACCCGTGATTTTTTTCGTATTTTATGGCCCCCCTCTGGTGGGCCCCGCGAGGCTACGAAATCCCTTAAGTGACGAGTAATTTTAGGGTTTTGTGGCCGCGAGTGGCTTTTCCGATTTTCGCAAGTTACTGCTCGGACATCGTCCGACCTGCTCCCCCATACATAAGTGGTAGCCTGCGTTGTGTAGGTCACCCGTGATTTTTGCCATAATTTTTTGGACGCATCCGGTGAGCCCCGCGACCCTACGAAAACCCCTTAGTGGGCATAACCTACCCACCGGTACGAAACATACGTCCCTAATGTTGCTACTACTACAATATGTGTACCTACTGTACATTACATGTAGTTGAGTTTAGCTATTATAGATGCGACTTCTTGCTATCCATTTATTTTATTTTATTTTATGACACATTGTGAAGCACATGTTTTCTTCTATTTAGGACTACTGTGCCATACTTCACATCTCCACATTTTCCGATGGCAAGCGGGGGAGCCTCTTCACGGCCATATGTGCCTGACGCATGGTAGGAGTCTTTTGGCCCTGAAGAGCATGCTCGTCCTCCTTCGGACGATATGCGAGTCATACAATATAGGGACTGAAGAGATGGCCCTCCTTTGCTACGAGATCGTCACTTTCCGCCGGGCTGACCGCCGACATGCGATTAGGGGAACCCCGCCACAGTAAATGGTTTGACCACGTGCACGAGGGGTTCACGGGTCGGAGGTTCTACCGATGCCTAGATTACAACGTAAGTTCCCTGGTATTTACGTTATGCTACCATGAATATAACTTACTTATCAATTCTCTTATCTCCAGTTACTAGACGTCACGTGCGGTTGGACTCGGTGGATGGATGAGCAATACCCGGCAGCAGCGTACACCTACATAACATACCTGCATACAAGAATCGATCACTTGCGGGCTATACTGGATGCTAGAGGGGGGCTGGCATAGTCAGTAGGTCAGCAAAGGTCCGCTCGCCCTTCCCGCCCTTCTAGACAATCCATGCCGGCACGTCAATCACATAACCAGCTAGTGCTGGACCAATACTATCAGCCGAATCGATCATGTCAGGACCATGTATGTCTATGCGGATACCACTACCCCGACACACCCAACGCTGAAGTCCTACGTCGAAGAGCCATCATGCAAGAGACTTACCCCGTGTACTATGACACAGAGTTGGAACCGACTGCTCGGTATGCGGCCACTTGGTGTTCGTGCCAATGCCACAACCCTTTCACCTGTCCGTGGTGACCACCCATGCATGCCATCATACCCTGTATGTCATGCCAGCTTTTCAAATAAAAATTGGTACGTACATATTTATCAAATCCCGTAAAGGCATGATGTCCGAATCCATATCATACATATTTTGTATTTATTTTTCCATGGGGTCGGCCGCCGTCACCATAGGAAAGGTCGGGACTCGGGACAGTGGTGCAGTGGAGCCCTTCGATACGGCACACTTTTTATGACCTACATTTTGAAACGACGCCGGGACCCTATTTATTTAATTTTATTTTATGACACATTACTGATTTTATTATGAAATCAAAAAATTCCTGATTTTGTAAAAATTGGCAAAAAAGAATGGAGAATCCTGCCCGACAGGCGGACATATTATAAATATCGCCCAACGGCAGGGCAAAATTTAGCAAAGCTCGCCACTTCCGTCGAGCGGGTTTTGGGTACGCCGGTGCGACACTATAAAATAAATCTCACCCGACCGGAGGCATTGGCTTAAGCCAAAAAAATACTGAAAATATATATACTTATATATATAATATATATCACACGTAGATTAGGACAGGCATTTGTTTAGGCTAAAAAAAATATTTCAGCACCTATCGCCTTTGTCTAGGGCAATCGCCCCATATTGGGGCGCTATGTGCCGCCTGATCAAATGGCGATGGCGCCCGGACTACGGGGACAGCTAGGACTATGATTGATTTGAAGGGCTCCTATCGCCCCACATTAGGGCGATCGTCCCAATACCGGGCGACGGGAGCTTATTTTTATAATTTTTCAATTTCGATGAGTATTTCTGAAATAACAAATTAAAATAAATATTTTTAAAAAAAATTCCAGCACAGCATCTTATCCTCTCACGAGTGTGCTGTTTGCTACAGTGCAGCCGTAGCTACAGTAACTTTTTCTTTTCCCTGAATTTCAGTAATAGTGTTCCTTCACTATTTCGCTACGAATTCATCCGAACTCCAAATCCGGCGATTCCAGTTTCTAAAAATTAATAAAATTCTTATCTATCTACTGTAATTTTTGTATAAGTTTTTAATTTATTTACTGTTTCTGTTATTTATTATTGTTCTTCTTGTTTTGTGTGCGATAGATCACGTGGGTGATGAAGGAAAGCTCGTTGACGCCGCCGACGTTCTGCAAGGTCAAGAAGATCAGGAAGGCAAGTTTTTCCCTTAGAATCCTAATTTTTATATTTTTACCAAAATTGCTATTTAATTAAATTATACGTATTTGTCATAGTAATTCCTAGTGCATGTCGTTATTTACATGGTATGCACCCACGATCATAGAAAACCTTAAAATTATAATATTATGTAATTTTCTACTGTTTTTAATTATTAGTTGGCTTAGCATTGCTTAGATAATCACCAAGGAGTGATTCTCACTTATATGATCATCCTTAAGCACTTTAATATGATAATGTGGAGTATCTGAGCATGAGATATGTGAAATTAGGTTTATGGTGGGTTTGTTCACTCATTAATTAAAATTTGACCAACTAATAATTTGACTCAGAGTGGGTGACTTGGGTCGACGGTCCGGTCCTTAGGGACCGATGATCGTGATGGATTTAACTGAGAATTTCCCGTGCGACCGCAAGCCCGGTATGGGACGGGCCTGATCTAGAGAGAGAGTAACGTCGGGGTTATCACTGTCCTTGCACCGTGGGTGAGGTCCCGAGGGATGCGTCATCGCCGGTGTACAGCCCAGGGATGGAACTTCGGGGTACTTGTGTGAATATCAGGTATGGTCGAAGCCCCGGGTTACTTGTGTGAATATCAGGTATGACCGTGTCAAACTCGGGTTGGTCTTTTGATGGATTTTTTATGATATTTTCTGATGGGGAAGTATCGTATCTTGTGGGGAAGCGTACAACCTCTGCAGAGTGTAAACCCATTCGAATGGCCGAGCTCCTGGTTATGAGCGTCTTGATGGTTTTCACATCGTAGCTTCATTTTAATTAATTTGACTTGGGTAAGGTTTTTCTGGCAGTGTGCCGTTGCTAGATGATTCTTGGTGAACGAGAATGAGCATGAGAACTATACTGAGATAATGATTTGAGATAATGAGAATCTGAGATATGAGACACTGAGTTTGAGAATTATGACATGTTTATCTCATTGTTGAGATTAATCATGAGAATTGCTATTTATTTACTTATGTTTTGTTGAATGTTTTTATACTTCTAAGTTAAATGCTTTTATGTAAATGAGTCACTATCTTTCCTAGAATAAGCCTAGCCTGGCCCTTTCCAGGAAAGATTTGCTGGCATTCGCGTGCTAACCCCGGCTTTTATTCAGAACTTCTTATTCCACGAGCAGGTCAGGAGTATGACCAGAAGGTCGTTGCGGAGTATCCGGATGGTGCGCAGGACTACTAGCGACTCCTGTTCAGTGCGTGCCCGTATCCATGATGGGGCACCAATATCGATGTTCATTTGCTTCTTAGTTGCATTCAGTGAAGATTTATGGTCATTATAAACTATTGTAATAAGTGGAGCTGTTGCACTCTGATTATTTTATTTAGTTATACAGTGTGATACTGATAATTCATCTTTGTTTACTGTGGGTATGAGCACGGATTCTTGGGACTCATATCGTTGACACAGAGAGATTCGGTTTAGTAAAACCGGGTCCTGACAAACACCAACAAGGCAACCAGGATGTTAAAACCGCGGTTAGAGTTGTACGCATCTTTCGACCTAAAGATGAGCAACACCGTACGGTTAAACAAGTGCATTAGACATCTACTCCGTTCGGCGGTTTGTTACAGTAAAAAATAGATTATTTATTTTGGCTCATTTAAATTTTTTTCTAAAAATTATAAATTTGTTACAATAAAACTGCCAACCGTCAACCGGCAGAAACCGCCGAAAGAAAGATAGCCATCATCTCGTAGTGGGGAGCGTAAAGTTCAGCGGACTTCGCCTCAAGAACGACGGATTATTCAGCTCCACGACCAGATACCGAGGTTAGCGGTCCGAGCCGCCGCGACACCCACTGGCGACGATACGCCCCCGCCAAATTTCGAGCGCGTGGGCTTCTCCGCCGCCATGCCCCGACTCCGTTGCTACTGCTGCTAGGCCATTCCCACGGCCGAAGAAGAAGAAGCCGTATCTTCACTACTCGGGCGAAACTGCCTGCCCGTGGCTAGCGTGAGTGTGACAACTGACGACGCGCGGTGAGTGGCGCGTTACCCTGCGTGCGATGACCGCGCCATGACCCCGTTGATTTCCGAATTTTATTTTTTTTATATTTATTTTTTTTCGGAAATAAATAAATAATATGCAATTTTAAAAAAATAAACAAATAGACTCCCGTCGCCAGCCCGTTGGACGAGAAAATCGAACTGTTTTAAACCTCCCGTCGGTCGGGCGAGATTTTAAAAATCCGCCCGACCGATGGGCGGGCTTTGCTCATGGCCCGCTGCTTGGGTGGGCCAAATACCGCCCGACGGGAGGGCGAGGTTTGGAGGCCAAAATCCGCCACCAATGGGCGAGTTTGAAGCGAAAAATCCGCCGCTTGGTTGGGCGATGTTTGAACGCAATGAAATCCCGCCGATTCAATCAGCGCGAAATTTGTGGTTTTATAAGGCCGCCCATGCATGACACGCTGGCATTTTGAAGGAGAGGAGACCGAGAGCGAAAGAGGAGGTTGGAGAGAAGAGAAGCGCGGAGCGATTCTTCGATTTGACGGGTATTTTTTTTATGTAGTATAAAATTTATTTGATAAAACTTGGTAGGATAGTCATATGAATTTAGTGTATGTTACATTATATATAGAGAGGGTAATATTTAGGATAGGGTTTAGGCTAAATATAGTCGCGTAATTTTTAGGCTAGGATTAGGGTTTAGGCTAGAAATAGCACGGTAATATTTATTCTAGGTTAGGGTTTAGGCTAAAAATAGCCATGTAATATTTAGGCTAGGATTAGGGTATTTGTTACAAATAGCACAGTAATATTTAGAGTTTAGATTGAAATACTATAGTCAATAAATTGTACGATTATGTGGTATGTGTTGAACATGGTAGGGTTAGGGTTTAGAAAGGAATAGAAGGGTAATATGTAGTGTTTACAGTATAGTACTTTACTAATTTATTAGATGTTGAAGAGTATTTTATTTGTAGAGATAATGAACAAGATGTTGGCCGACATTTTGGTCAGTAGTAATATTGTTAAAAAATAGATGTAGAAAAGGAGATTGACGATAATAATCAATGTGCGAAATTTGTCAAGCGGGGTAAATGACACACAAGATCAATTTTCGATCCATTATGGGGAAGGAGAGATTGTGCAAGGTCCTTACGGATAGATTTATCAATGTTCCAATCATGTACATTAGGGATATCAAGACCCACCGAAAGGTCATTTAGGAGGCTACAACATTGGTTATCACGACGCTTTCAACTCAACGAAGAAGAACATGTCATGACAGTTCAGCATTGGTGGCCGTCTTTGCTAAAGGTTTTTTTGGGAGTTGATACCTATATCGAGTACTCGGAATTGGAGACGCCACGCTGAGATTGCAATCGAACGGTGCCTTCCTCTAGTTCTTTAGTGCAGCGGTAGTACAAGCAACATGCGAGGTGGAAGAGCCAGGGAGACTAGTGGTGCCGGAGTGGAAGAGGAGGTGGAAGTTGTAGGGAACACTGAGGTGACAGAGGGCGTGGGAGAAGCGCATGCGAGACAGATATAGGAGAAGAAGGCAATGAAACAATTGAAGAGGCGACTGTAGGCGGCGATGAAGGGAATGAATCGAGTCAATAGTTGCTTTGAAATGGCGGTAGAGGATGCAGAGCATGAGGAAGTCCACGATGAAGATACGTCGACGATGAGAGAAGTTTGAGTGATCGACCGCGCTCAGAGTGGAATACTTACAACTTCCAAGATTTATCTGTACATGAAGGCACGCACACACCATGGGATTACCATGAGAATGAGGTGACTCGAGTAGCCATGTACCCGACTAAGGAAGTCAGATTGATGCCGTGAAGTATTGGTCTTTATCTCGAGGAGGGAGTTCAGGGTAGTGAAGTCGAGTAAAAGCGTCTACGATGTGATGTGTGTTGTTCCTGATTGCCCGTGGCGTGTACATGCATTTAAAGGAAAGTGGGTAGAATACTGGGTGTGTTCAATTGTAAAGGAGCACGATCGGTTAGAAAATGCACAACAAAAGCACGTAATCGACATCAACATTTGTTGCGCTTGTAATGCACTCACAAATTGTTCGTAACATAAGATATGAGCCTCGGTCCATTATACGGGCCATCGAGGAACAATTCCAAGACACCATAAAGTATCCCAACGCTCGGAGAGCTAAACGAAGGCTTTGGAAATGCGGTTCGACATATGAAGCATCGATGCAAATATGTCCCAACTTCGCAGACGATTAGTAGAAGAAAACCCGAACGTATTATGACATGAAGGAGTATCACGCTCCGTCGACACCGCAAGTGGGTTCTCGCAACGGTATTCTTTGCATTGATCCGTGCATAAGAGCCTTCAGATATTGTCTACCCGTGCTATGTGTAGATGGAACCTTTCTCACCGGCAAGTATAAGGGCAATATTGACAAAGAATTGCCGTGGATGGCAACAATCGATTTACCAAGGGTATTCGTGATTTGTGGAGGAGAGAATACAAATAGTCGGTACTTGTTCCTAGAGCGTGTGAAACATGCCGTTGTAACAGAAGACCAAATGTCTGTGTCATTCATGATAGACATGCAAAGCTATCAAGGTGCGATTGATGAGATTACAAATGGCTCAGATAATCGAGGGGTGCCCAAAGGAGTGATATGCAAAGGTGGTGCATGAGGCATTTGGGAGCAAATTTTTTAGTCACTTTAAGAATAAACACTTTGCATGAACCTATTCAAGAGGTTGTGCAAGCAAAATCAACAAAGAAAATTCAACAAATTATGGAAAACACTGATGAGATGATCGCAGCGTAGTGAACTACAGACAAGGCGAGGCGGGGCCACACGAGCTTTAGCCGTGAGATGCTTCTCGATTGATTAAGGATGATCCAAAAGAGAAGTGGGCTCTCCTATATGATAATTGAAGGGGCTAGATACGGAATAATGACAAAAATTTGGCGAGGTGTATAATTGGGTCATGAGGGGATGAGGGCATTGCCTCTGGTTGCAATTGTGGAGGGAATTCTTCACGGTACATGCAAATACTTCATATATCGTTATCGTGCGCGCTACCGCCGCTATGGTCGACAATACCGATATACTCATTGCTATTACAAAGTATATGGCGAGAAGATAGGTAAGGCCGAAAGACATTGCGCGACGGCGATGGGGACAGATCATCTCGTGTACTACATAACTGCAGGATAGAGGCGTCGTGGCAAGAACGTGAGCGGATTACGCAGAGTGTATATCGCGTGATCATACATGCACATGCTCATGCCGCAAGTCAAGCTTCTTCACAAGCCATGCTCTCATGTACTTGCGGCGGCTTTAATGACAAATCACCCTACTTTTCCATTTGTGTCCGAATATTTCAGAAGAAAACAATCCAAATACATGGCATGCAGAGATATATGGGTATGCAATTTTGGTACATTTATGATCCACTGTCCGAACGGTAGTCACGCACGGCTAGGGAATTGTCAAGTGTGATCTTGGTCGTCACGACACCGTCAGATTCGAACGACATGGATCGGTCGGAGGTCGGAAGCGTTGAGAAGAGATGCAAGAAAGTAATGAGGACGGTCACACTTACGTGAACCGTGATAAGCCTAGTGCATTTGGGTCCTCGATTTAGATGTCGGGCCGTCCGGCCGGGGCGGATGGACGACGACCGCTCGATTGAAAATGTATCTATGAAACCTTAATCGAACTACTTGATATGTGTAATTTAGATTTGTAATATTCTCGCCAATGTAATATGTCTTTGACTTCTTGGTGGCAATGTAATATGATGACTTATTTATGTTTATGTAATATGTTATGTTTGCATGATATGTAGTGTCTGTTGATGACATTTCTTTTTGTACATCGTATTTTTCTTTATGAATTAGTCTTGCTTGAATCGAAATAAATAACCTATACTTGCATATCTCGCGAGGTGGCGTGACGATGGCCGGCGAGATGGGCCATCCGGAGATTCGGTGCCAAAGCGGCAGCAGATGAGCGCCTCGCCGATCCCTCCCTTGACCGTAGGCATCGGGCCTACCTCGGTCAAGATGAGAGGCGTCGCTAGGTGTCTTTCGGACTAGGACACCGCCGAGTTGCTCACTCGACGGGCACGCTTGGGTTGACAGTACATCGTATAAGGCTAACATTCCTTACTTTCATTTTTATAATTTAGCTTTACTTACGCATCAATGTTTCATTTTCTCTGTTGCGCCTCTCGCCTCCTCCTCGCCGTGGTCGAATGCTCGAGGCTACGGCCAGGCGTTCGTTGGAGACCCGCCCCGGCAGATCGTCAGAGGCGTTTCGGTTTTGACAGGTCCCTCCTTGCAACATTTGTCGACCGATGGAGGAACGAGACACACTTTTCACCTCCCGTGCGGGGAGATGGCGCCGACTCTCCAGGACGTCTCGTTCCTTCTGGGGCTTCCGTGCGCTGGTGCACCGGTCGTGGCGGTGGACGTCTCACCCGCCTGGCGTGTCGACCTGCTAGGGCGGTTCGCCGGGGTAGTCCATGCACCAGGCGAAGGAGTGTACCGTTCTTTCCTCAAAGTGAGACACGGGTCCAATCGAAGAGGTGGCTTCGCAGATTCACGGTAAGAACTAACGAGCGACTTGTCCTTCTTAAATTACACCGCTAACATTGGTACTTGCAAACATTGACAAAGTGAGCACATTCACCCTCGGTAGCCGATGAGGCTATCGTGTCCCGATACCTTGAGGCCTACCGCTTGGTCGTTTCGGTGGGTGATGCTCACCAAGACGGACGGCCATTGCGTCGACAAGCACCTTCTGCACGCCAGAGATCGCCGACGCCGTCCCTACAAGGTCCCCAAGACATTGGGCTTCACCGTCCTTGCGGGACGTCAGAGCTTTGTGTGACGCCGTCTCGAAGACGGATGCACAAATGATCTCGGTGGTCGCCCTTTCACATAAACAGTGTGGTCGTATGAGCGGATCGTCATTGGCGTCCACTATAGATCAGATCCCTTCCTTAAGTACAGATTACTACCACACACACCGTAGGATAGGCCCACCATGGGCTTCCTTTGGTTTCGCCAGAGGATACGTAATGTTAAATCATGATTTATGCATTATTTACGTAACATAGGACTAACTACGCTTATTTTCTCCTTTTGCGACCTCGTGGGCCCACGCTCAGCGCACAAGGACTACCAAGTACGTGAGGCGCTTGGGCGAGGTACGGGAGGAGGATGTCGTTTGGACACCCTACGATCGGGGCCGAGTGCTTGCTTTCGCTCGCCTCCGCGAGTTGTCGCTGCTTTCTTGGCGGGATGAGTTGTATTGGCTTCGACCCGACCGTTGCTCTTCGACATCTTCGTTGAGGAGTACTCACCGCAATGGGTGATGCGGCGATTCGCCTCTACCAGAGTCCCTGTGCAGCTTGTCGCGCCGTCCGCGTCGCCAGCTCACCAAGACGATCTTTTCCATTAAGCTGTAATTTCCATTTCGATCATCCGCCTTATAAGTGTCATATACGATGTTTGTTGCAGATCCACTAGACGTGGCCACACCGCTGGCTATCTGTGGCCTCCTGTGATGGAGCCTTGGGTAGCACAGAGGGAGGACGCTCTAGATGAGCGGGTTGAGGAGGACCGACAGTACAACGCCACGTCGTATCCGGCGTACGTACGGTGGTACAGTGCGTCTACGAGGACGTGGGTATGTCACACCCCTTCCACCGAGATCGCCCACATCGCGCGAGCCACCGACACATACCACGTGCATCACAAGAAGCCGCATACCAAAGGTATAGATCTTTACCCCTACTTTTCAATTTATATTTTTATCAGCATACACCGCATGATTGCTATGGGCCTATATACAGATCGACATTCTTCATGAGTGCAACGTCGATGCACGCACGGCTGTCGAGCGCATGCAGCACGGCATTCAGATGACCGGAGGAGAGATACTCGCGACCTTCCAGAGGCTCTACGAGAAGACAACGCGAGCTAGACGCCTCACGTGCTGCAGCCTTCCGGACGCCCTATAGCCTGCACCGAGGGGTTTGAACTTTATTGCCCTTCTCCACCGTACCTTCATTAAAATTTATAATGTGACACTACCTTAATATGTAGGATTATGCGGAGCGACGACGCAGCTTTAGCGAGGCTGCACGCGGCCGAGGCCACCACCGCCCTCCCGCGAGGTACCGTCAGAGGCCTTCGTCCGTCCTCGCAGATGCCGCCCGAGGCGCGTGGAGGCAGCAGTCCGAGGCGGGACGTCTTCCTCTGCCGCCGCGTCGTCTGTCGAACCGCACGCCCACACCCTACAATGCTTCGAGGCACCACCACTCAGGTCGCACCGCACCACGTGCACCGCGCCTCCTCATACAAAGCGACTCACTTTTGTGGTCGAGCTCTTCAATTTCATATATTTATGATTTGTCGCTTAGTTTAGTAATGTGGACATTGCATGGATTAGGTCCTATCTTCACAGAGTGGCACGATGCGCCTCGGTCAAGCAATGGACGACGGGGCATGGATGACCTCGACGTTGAGCAAGATGCCCCAAGACGACGAGGTTAGAGGCTCACAGTTGTTAGGGACACCTCCTGCATCAACACAGCCGTCATAGGCTGACTTGGCGACACCTGCACCACAGCCTCGTCCTCACCGGGATGTTCGCCCGCCGGACCGCTACACCTTCCCTAGTACCACGCCTAGGCGTGGCCAAGAAGGCACACCAGAGGGATCGATCCTGGGTCAAGCCCAAGCGGGGACGCCCGTAGTTTTTGTTCTTTGCATGTTTCTTTGTATTTTCTGTTGTATACATTCAGTAGTTGCATGAACATTTTCGTCATTTATCATTTTCAGCTTTATAGCTTTTCTTATTTATGCCATCTATCGCTCATGATTTTTTTTTTCCGTATTTTCTGGCCCCGCTTAGTGCCGAATGTGGCCTGAGAAGTTCTGTGGTGCATCAGCTCTTCCCCATCCGCAACAATGTCTTTCGTGAGCTAGAAACACATGCAGAACAGAGATAACACGGAATATAATCACGCTCCTCAGCGAACTAAGCTCTTATAAAAAGAACAAATACATCATTGGACGAAGTTTTAGAATGCCAAAAAGAAAACAAACCCATCATTAGCAGTGAGTGACCTTGTTATGATTTTTTCTTACAATTACCAGTTTTCATGTGTTTCATAGACTGTCATACAACAGTTTTACTGAATCTGTTTAACATGTGCTATGACTGGTAGATTGTGTATGCTGACTACAACATGGTTGTAGACAAGGTTTATTCTAACTCATTTAACGGCGGCCTTGGATCTGCTCGAAGAAAATAGAATAACATCGACATACCACGATGAATAATTGAACATACATTATATCAAGAATAAAAGAGTAATAAAGTAAAGTCCTTATAGACAATGTGATGACCGTCGTCATTCATATTGATTCCCGCCTACCATCTTTCACGAGGAATGACAAGGCAAAGATATTCTCCATTGTTTGGGCAAAGGACATTCTGCTGAAAACAAGGTTTTCTAGCCTTGCATTTTCTTCTTCCTCAAAAGATCAAATATAATAGACATAGTCCTATCAAGACGACCTTTCTTTGTCTCCATTGCATTCTTGAAATGCATATCAAGGATCTAACAGATCGACGTATGTCATACCAGCTTTCCAAATACAAAATGGTACCTATATATTTATCAAATCCCCTAAAGGCATGATGTCCGAATCCATATCCTACTTGCATTTGAAATGGTTATAAATTGCTTTGACTCCGACGACGATGCTGTGATGGAAATAAATGCTACCAACTATTTCAGATCAATGTACATATTTTTCCAGGGCTGCCATTTGCTTCCTGGTCCTACACCGTTCGAGGGGGTCGTCCACACAGTAGTGGTAGACAGTGTTGCGTAGGTGACCCGTGCATTTTTGCCGCAATTTTCCGGACGCTACCGATGGGGCTCACGACCCGACGAAAACCGCTAGGTGCCCACAACTTCTGGCTTTCATACATACGTTATGCTTTTGTTCTTTTCTTCTTTATCTTGTAGGCCATCTTATCACATCACTTTCACATCAAATCGCTGTTATTGCTTGTCGACTCACCACGGCCGCCGTGAACTCCAATAATTTGTACCGCTTTGTCCATCTCTTCACCACGATGGCTATAAGCACTACCGATCCGTAGGGCAACCGCACAACGCCGCGAAACCAATTGATCTCGACGGCCAAGGCATTGACAAGATGGTACGCATGATGTCAACGAACTTAAAATGGTGCTCCCGTGATATTGAAATTATGGTACGCAGTACATGATAGTAATACACATAGACTTAAGATTGATGCAAAATACATGAAACAAACCCCTGTGGTACCAGAGACGCTAGGTTTAGTGCCATCCATGGAACGGTTCCACACGGGTATACACGTGGTTCATGCGAGTAGCAAATGTAACTCGCTCCTCAAGCCGGGAGATTCTTGCATGAAGATGTTCGATGTAACTGAACACGGCCATTGGGAAGGGGTCGTCCATCCATTTGTTGAAGCCGCAGTCATCGGTCTACATTTGGAAATGAGAAAAAGGTGAGATGGAAAATGTATTAAACCCTTGGCCGTTGTCGGTGGGTTACTCACAATAAGCACGCGCAGCCGTGTAAACGCGTCGGCGACCCATCCTTCCACAACTGGTCAAAAGTTTGTACAATCAGATCCACTCCATGCGCACAACGTGACCATCCCCTATAGAAGTTTGGGTCTCTTATCATTGTTGGCTCGTGTTATAGCTAGCTCTCGTCCAATAGGCGGTCGCCGCTGGTAGACGGGCTTGAGATCCAGACCATTTGACGCCCACGGTGCTTGCTCGGATCCAACCATTCAGTGTAGGTCGTGAAGCCATATGTGCAATGTGGTATGTCTATCTCTACTCGCCTCCCTCCTACATAGCCAATCTTAGTAGGGAGTTTACACACATAGAGTCAGAGTGAGAGTGAGGGTGGGAGTGAGAGGGACGCCAACTCTGCCTCCCATTATATAGGCCGAGGAGTACTTAATGAATTGGATTAATAAGTTGTTTATTATGCTTACAGACATCGTTTACTAATTAAACACATGCTACCAAAGCCCTACATCTCGCCTATATCAATTCGCCCGCTCATTTCATCCGTCTTGCAGTGCATTCACTTTATCAGCAGCATTCCACCGATCGCTTCACCGCCTCGGCCACATCAATAATTGCGCGGATCTGGCGACCAACAGATCCGCGACACCGGTGACATCAATAATTGCGAGCATCAAGGATTTAACAAGACTACCGACACCGGTCACTTCAATAATTACGGGCACTATCGACCAACAAGCCGCACGGACACCGGCCACATCAATAATTGCGAGTCATCGCTCACCAACATCCCCGCCGACACCGGTGACATCAATAATTGCGAACCATCGCGACCAACAGATCCGCCGACACCGGTGACATCAATAATTGCGGGCATCTTGCGACCAACAATGCCGCGGACACCGGCCACATCAATAATTGCGAGTCATTTGCCACCAACAGTCCCCGCCGACACCGGTGACATTAATAATTGGGCATCACGACCAACAAATCGCCGACACCATCGACATCAATAATTGCGGCCATCGCTAACCAACAATCCCTTTGAGACCATCTAGTCACATCAAATGCAAAGGCGGCACTCGGGAGGATGCGTGCGGTTCCATGAACTTCGGTCCATGCACCAACAAATCTGCGCTATATATTTCCTCCCGCCTCCGAGTCCTCTGCGCTGCAACTTTCCTCTCAATCTGACATATTACTCCGGCCCATACACTCCACAAATCTCATTGTAACGAGTAATGGCAGCCTCCGGCTCTGAGCCCCGTCCGCGAAGCAAGTTTAACACCACCGTGCCAGAAGGAGTCAATGTTCCAATGTGTTTCTACGGTGACCTTTGCAAGTTTGTTCAATCCGACGAAGGTTTCTCATATACTTACGGAAGGAGGTTCTTCATGTGTGCGAACTACGAGTACTCCACCCAAGGTTGCCTTTGGCGAGCGTCCAAAGGTACTTGCTCACCCTATTCTGCATGATTATATCTAGCTACATGGCACATGTGATCTGTACTGACTTATGTTCAACAAATAGTCTCCCCCACCTCTCTGCGATTTCTGGCAGTGGCTAGACACGGAGCAATAGGAGGAAGACAAGAAACACATCAAGCGTGAGGTCCGTTGGAAGAGGCAGTGGTTCAGGCAGCGCCAGTATGAGGAGGAGCAAGAGGAGAAGCGAAAGCGTTCGCAGGAGGAGTACCGGAAGCGACAAGAGGACGCCGAACGTCAGGCTGCTGAGGCACGAGAGGCTGAAAGGGAGAAAAAGCGCGAGAGGGCACGTCGTGCACGGGAGACTGGACCTGATGCTATCAGTAAGGGGAAATATCTCCGTTGTACTCAGTAGGAACTTCCTTATAATCCTGAGAATAAAAATTTCCAGAGAGCACTCTTTCTTCAACGTGGCATGTGAGAGTTTATGATTAAATCTCGCTCAACCGCATAATCGGTTTATTCTTCTATCTATTCATTTAATTTTACAATAATTATTAATATAAAAATTTCAATAAACTTATTCATTATTTCCATATTATTATTTTTAAAGATTACATAGACCAAATAACGGGCCATATATCTTGATAATATATATATCATACATATGTTATATATTAACTATTATTATATATAACATATATAATATATTATATACATGTTATATATGGCATATATAATATATTATATAGTTATAAATGCCAAAGGTCTTGTATACTGCACCACAAATGAGGGTATTATTGTATTTGGGTTACAACAATGGCTATTTTTATATTTGCAAAATTTTTTCTGTAAAAAAAATTTTTACGCTCGATCTAAGACACCTATTATGACTTACATTTTTAAACGATGCCGGGGACTCCATTTATTTAGTTCTATTTTTATGATACATTACTTATTTTATTTTGAAATCACATAATTTATGTTTTTCTAAAATTAAAAAAATTGCGTAATCCTCGCCTCTATAGGCGCGGACTATAATTATCGCCTCAACGGAGAGCTTTTACTGAGAAGACTGCTTTGATCAAGGGGCAAATCCGCCTCATTTGTCGGGGCGGTTTATATAACTCGCCTCCCGTCGGGCAGATTTGGCCCATCGCTTCCCATGGGTTTGGCGAGCAAAGCCCGCCCATCCGTCGGGATTTAAAATCTCGCCCGATCGACGGGCGATTTAAAGCCGGCTCGACCTTCTCGCCCAACGGGCTAGCAATGGGAGTCTATTTATTTATTTTTTTAAATTGAATATCATTTATTTATTTTTAAAAATTAATAAATATAAAAAATAAAATAAAATTCGTTGATTTCCCGAGTCGTGGTCGTCGCTCGGCTGCGTTGATGGATCCAGCCCTTTCTTGCTTCTTGCGTGGCTGTACATGTCAAATCTAGATAGCCGGAGAGCGAGAGGACGACATCTTTATCCTTCTCTTCCTCCTTGTATTTATAGATCTATAAAGATGCAGTATGCTACCAGTAAGATAGCTTTCAACTCAGAGCATCTCTAGCGGATGCTCTAAAATCGGATTTCTATATATCATCTTCAAATCACTGTTCGCTCTCTACATTTTCATCCTCTTTAGCAGAACCTCTATCCAAAAAAACTACAGAGATTGATACAAAGAACCTTCAAATTTAGAGGCTCGGAGAGAGAAACTTTAAATTTAGAGACTAAGATAGAGACTTTGCTGGAGGACAAAAACTCTAAATATAAAGAAGATTCTATTTTAGAGACTGCTGGAGATGCTCTCAAAGCCAACCAAAAGCTTGATGGCAATTGGCAACCTACACTAGAGCCACCCGTTTCCTCGGGCTCCTGCGGATGATCTTCTTCGTCTCCGCGATGATCATGAGCAGCTCTGTCTGCCATGGAGCCCGTGGCGTCGGTTAGTGCTTCAAAACTTCTCCTTCGCTTCTCTTCTTCATCATCTTCTGGAAACAAGAACCCTTTTCTCTTATTATAGCATCAGTATTCTCTAAATCAATCATGTTCGAACTAAAGAACCATGGCTGCTTGCATTTCCAGGGTTACTTCCGAACCCTTCGGACAATAACCGTCCTTTACCTAGCCTAGGTGGAACTGCTCCCTACGTTCCATACCACCACTGTTATCCCCCTCCCCCATAGAATGGAGAGATCAGACAGCGCCTTGATGTCTACCTCTGTCAGAACCTTTCTTAATTCGTCCACGAAAAATTGGCGAATGCCATATAAGGTTAAGCTCTGAGGCCATCTTTAGAGGTTTGCTCCAAATAGTGTCCTAACACCGTTCATCAGTTATTTGGAGTACTCTGTTGAGGGAGTGAATAGCAATAGAGCTATGTTTTAACATTATACTGACGAAGACATAAGCTTGTATATACAAAGTGGAACAGTCTTGAGGTTAAAAAACTTGAGCAGCAGCGCTATCCACGTCGGCGGAAAAAAAAAAAAGGCAGCCATGGGATCTGCCTCGCAAGTCCTCATCCCGCCCTTCACCCAAGGATTTTTCAGACAGGTCATTAGATTATTCGCGAATCAACCCGTAGTCCATATCTTCACTCTGGTGTTTTTGCATATAGGCCTTTCCCATTTAGGCTAATCAACCCGCAGTTCGCATTAGATCTCCGCGAGGAACCCTATCCCCATTACCCCATCCCTAGCCTCCTGGCTCCACGGCTCCCCTGTGGCAGCCAACGGCAGCGGCGACGACGCCTCCCCGTGCAATGCGCCGATGCGGCCTCCTCCCAAGCAACGCAGCCTCCTCCGAGCGACGACACATCCTCTTCGCTCGATTAAGGTCGGATCCACGGCGAGTATGGCCCCTTGGTGGCTACATCTGGCGACCATGGGCCCTGGGGCGGATTCGATCCGGGGACGACAGTGAGTGGAGCGACGACCACCACTGGCGGCCGGCGTTTCTGCTCCGCCACCACCGAGACAACCAACGACGGGGGCGGCGGTGTCGCCTCCCCAACTCGGAGTGGCCTCCTCCCGAGCAGTGCGGCCTTCCTCCTACGCGACGCAGCATCCCCCTAGCAGTGCGGCCTTCCTCGAGCTGTGGCGCATCCTCTCCACGACGGTGTGGCCGGATCTGGTGACAACGGGCCCTTAGACGTCCTCGATCTGGCGATGACAACTGACAGATGTATGACTACCACTTGTGCAACGATGGGCCATTGAGACGCGGGTGGAATGACGGACAACCCCAATGATGCGAGGAAGCAGCGAACGGCCACAGCGGCACGGACGAGTACGACGGCGCCGAGCCCACTCTAGGTGACACCCTCTCCTTCCATCATCTCTCTCTCTGGGGCATTGCAGAATTTTCATTATCGCGTAGTTAGGGCTTTCAGCTCTTCACCAAATATTTAGCTCAATTTTTGGCAGGAAATGAGTCAGATCAGCCCTGTTCTTGCTTGGTTCGGTCACATCTCATATTGTATTACAATTTGTGGTCTGAAGCTTTTTGCAAAATTTAAAGTACTAATTCAGTTGTTCTATGTGATTAAGAATGTTCATGAGTATTTTCATGCCTCCCATTAAGTGTCATCTTTGCCTTTTTGTTCCCAAGTTTAGCCTGCGCAGCCAACGCCTGAAGCTCTTTGTTATTTTGAAAGCGCTAAAGTTCAGATATTTACATTGCATTTTCTTAATACCATTCTATTTCAGCCTTCTTGCTATAGTGGTCTATCTGAGCTTAAATTGTCGGATATAGCATATTACTCTCATACAGGTATTTTTTGGTCTGCTGCATGTGTTCTTGATAAACTTGAACAACACATTCTACGCCCAACCTGTGATATCCTCAAAATTTGATTAAAAAATTCAAATGTTAAAAATTTAATTCAAAATGTCAATTCAATTCAAAATTTTTGAACTTTCTAAAAAAATTTTGTTTGTCTTCTTTTCTTTCTTTCCTTCTTTCTCTCCTTCCATGGCCATGGGCCATCTCTTGCCTTTCTTTCACATATCTTGCCTTGCCTGAGCAGGTTTTGGGCCCTGTTTTCTTTCTTGTGCCTAACCACCTCTTTTCCTGATTCTTATTGCAGAAGTTAGAGACTCCTCTCTATCTCTAACAACCATCAAACCAATCTGATTTGAACTCTAATGCCAACCAAATCTTGGATAAAATCCATTACCAATCTCCCTATGTAAATCTAACTTCATTGGTTTCCTTCCACGACCAATGAATTTTTGCCCCAAAATCAACCTGTGGTTAGCTGCCGCTGCTGGTGCTACGTTTGCCTGGCTGCCCCACCGTTGTGCCGCCCATCGCCACCGGTACCGGCAGCCGCCAACGCCACCGTCAACGTGCTGCCACGCAGCCCCGACAAGCTGCTACGCCGTGCTGCGCCGTTCTACAACCCGGCAGAGCCCGAGCCACTCTGCCACCGCGTCGTCTAACACCCTAGAATGCTGCCCCCTGCAGCACCGTCACGTTGCCATCGCCTTGGCACCAAGCTGCTGTGTCGCCACGCGAAGCTGCCGCAAAGACGTCGTGCCACCTCTCTTCTCTATCTATGCCGCGTTCTTGGCACCACTCGCACCGCCAGGTCATCTTCTTGCCGCTACCACCTGAGCCACCACCACCACCCACCACCACGCCGCTTCGCCTCGCGGGCGTCGCCATCCAAGGGCGCCGCGGCCGCTCTCTTGTTCTCGCCAAGATCGATGCCTGGCGCCCAAAGCTCAAGCTGTCCAAACACATTCTTCTACTCGTCATCAGAAATCCATCCCAACCAAGCGCTCGGATAATTGTCGACGGAGCGTGATGAATTTAATCGCCGAATTCTTCGGCGGATTTTAGCCGCCGCTTCTTGTAACAGCCCAAATTCTGTATGTTTATATTTTCAAAATCACTCTCGTAAGGACGGTTTGTTGCAAAATAATCCTTTTAAAATTCATGTTTTGAACCCTATAAAATCTTTCAAGCTAATAATTGCCTAAAAACTTCTTGATATAGACAAGTAAACATTCAATATTTGCTCACATCATGAAATATCCAAAATACATTAAATAAATAGGCTAAGCAAAAAGGGGTTGATCATTAGTAAATAACTTACTAAAGTCCCTAGGCTTACATTTATATACAATTCGATATATACATAAATAATTAACTGGAAAATTTCAAAATTCATATATACATATATACATATTTATATATAAGAGATATAAGATTATAAGCAAGTGTATAAACAAATATACATGTATATCACACTAATAATCCCACAAAAATTCCTGAAATTAGTTTAGACCCTAAATAATAATTTGAATCTAGTGATGACCAAAGTTGACCATGGATGGGACCCACATTGCAGTCTCTCTCTCTCTGCCCTTATGGGCATTTAGCCGAGCAACCCGGCTGCCACTGCTGCGCCTCCTCCTCACCGGCGCCCTCATCGCCCCTAACCGAAACCACCCTTTGGAAATCCTTCCGTGGCCTTGTGTGCGTGTCGTCTTGACCCCGGGCTATTCTCGTAGAAGTGACGCTCGCTTAACGGTCAAGCCATCACCGACATTGCGGTCGTCGGCCAGATTGCATTATAGGCCCGACTTGCATCCATCGCCAGCACCGCCCGCTTTTGCCTAATTCGTTCTGGTACGCTGCCGACGTCGGCGTTCGACCCGTCGCGGCGTCTTGGCTATGCCGCTGTTCAACAACCTCGCCACCCCTACTTACTCACCGTCGTAGCGTCATTGCCACCGCTTCGCCGCTAATCCGCGACGATGACCCCTAGCGATCCTCGCGCCCCTTGGATCATTGGACAAAAATCGTGCCCGTAGAAGCTTAAGTCTGCCGAGCCGCTTGGTCCCGACCTTTCCTTCTTGCCCGAAGGAATCGAATCGGGAAGCTTTGAGCTCGCCAGATTTCTCTCGCCGCCGTCGACCGATTCTTCCTTTTCGATTTCTCGTCCTGAGTCCCGATTGCTTTCGCGACAAGCACCACCTCACCCCGCTTAACTTTCGCCCGAGTTAATTGGACCCGAGGACCTCCGGCTCCTCGCGCCGTGAGCCTGTTTACCTGCTCGCCCTAAACGCCGCGCCCGCTTCCACGCCTCTCCGGTCGACCAAAAGACGGTGAGCATTCCCAAGCCTCACTTATGCTTAAACTCGGTTCCGTTTAGCTCTTAGGGCAGTATGTAGCCTTAGAATGTTGCTTCCGAGAATGATCTCTGCCGCCGCTGGGCTCGCCGTCGATCCAGGCTGTCGCCGGCGAGCAGCTCGGGACATGTCTTAGAGGTTCTCGTAAGGAATCCATAGCGCCCTAGAACTCCCTCCTTAGAGCACTGTAGCTCCGCCGCTGCGTCGCCGAAGGTTCGCTGGTTTCATGATGTCACCGCGTCACTTCGATCAGAGGTGGACGATGATGTCCCGGCCGTTGGATCCACGCCACGATTCGTGCGTGAGATCGGATAAATTTTGAATCACACACGAGTTGGGAAGGAGACGCTGACATGTGGGTCCAGTGGCCTACATGTCGTCCGAGTGGAGACGCCTTCATTGCCGGGCGCCAGCGTCTGAAACACCGCTTAGAATTCCGCCGGCGTGGTGGTTGACCACGAGAAAATGGGCTTACCACATTTTTCATCCGATTTTCCAGGATTTAGCCATTTAAAACAAATGCAGAATATAAATACGATTTATTAAAAATGGCTAGACTTCTCCAAAATTGCCAGAAAATTTATGGTAAATACTAGAACCTTTGCTGGATTTAATAAAAATATAATTATGAACAGTAACATAAGATTATCCTAGGGTTTATTTTATTAGTTCATCCCTAGGGTATTAACCTATATAGGATAAATAGTAGAAATGAGTTTCTGCTAATCAAAAATTAAAGTAACACTTAATAAAATCTGAGAAATTTAGGAGTGGCATGAAATAACTCTCTAGACCTAGGAAAAAATATAAACTTTATGATATAACTTATAATCACATGTCATTTATTATTGGCCTAATTAATAACCACGGCTTATTAGATTATTTGGTAATTGGTTAATCAAAATTGCAGCACCTGACCAAAGATGTTAATTCCCAGCATTAAATGACAGTTAGATTTTTATTTGGATCTGCAAAAATATACACGTTCATGGTTAGTCATATATTCAAATATATACTTATATAAATAAAAATATAACCTATAATTATGCCTTCCACCCATTTAAGACTCTTATTATAATAGAAAATCAATGATAAGAGAGTAGATGAAGGAGAAACTTCAAACTCTAATTTGGCTTTATACGTCTATTTGCTAAATCTATGGGTAGTCTATGAAGGGTAACATTTTGCATCATCGCATATCATCTTCATAACGCCACTTTATCGCTATCTTTTGTAAATTATTATACAATGGTAGAATCATGGAACTTCCTCGATATCTAAGATAGAACTTATCGCTATTCAACGAATTGCTCTGAGGTGGAGCTGGGAGTTGGAGCTGTGCCAAACGGGTCCTTAATGCAAAAGGGTTTGATCCGTCCCAGTTCATCCCCTGGGATCACCAGCCATGTTCATAGATAAGAATGACGGAAGCCGAAGATTGGTAGTGGATTACCGAGCCCTCAACGCGGTTACTATTAAAAACAAATACCCTTTGCCTTGAATTGATGACTTGTTCGACCAATTTCGAGGAGCCAAGAGGTTTTCGAAGATTGACCTTCGATCAGGATATCATCAAGTCAAGGTTAGAAAGGAAGATATACCCAAGACTGCCTTCACCACGAGATACGGATTATATGAGTTTTTAGTTATGTCCTTTGGACTTACTAATGCTCCGGCTCATTTCATGAATATGATGAACATGATCCTAATGGAGTACCTAGACCAGTTTGTCGTAGTGTTCATCGACGACATCTTGGTGTATTCCAAAAATGATGAGGAGCATAAGAAGCACCTAAGATTGGTCCTCGACAAGCTCGAGAACACCGACTTTTACGCCAAATTCAAAGAAGTGTGAATTTTGGCTAGATGACATCGACTTTCTCGGGCATATCATCTCTGCCGAGGAATCAAGGTCGATCCTCCAAGGTAGCGACAGTTATGGATCGGAAATCCCCACCACAAGAAGGAAGTAAGTAAGTTCTGGGTTTGGCGGATACTCTGAAGGTTCATTGAAGGATTCTCGAAATGCCAAACCTATGACCCAAATCTTGAAAAAGGAGCGAAATTGACTAGACCAAGGCTTGTGAAGATTGCTTTCAAGAGCTTAAGGCCAAACTGACCTCCGCTCCTATGTTGGTAACACCCGATACCAACAAGAAGTTTGAAGTATATTGTGATCTTTGTGAACTCACCAAGGCGACAGAGAGGGAGTGAATGGAGCCTTTTTCAAATTTTCACTATTTTGTGCTCCATTCGAACTCCAACCCAAACACCGAGATAAAACAATGGACGAAAGAGAAAAGACTTAAGCCACCGTTGGAGGTAGAGGATGTCCTTTAGATACCCAAGGGCATCTGGACTATTGAAAGACCCTCCAACAACACCGAGAGAAATATGCAACATGGACCGCCGGACCGGAAGGACTGTTCAGATCTGGAAGCTCAACTTGGACGGATCGGACCAGAAGGACTGTTCAGATCTGGAAGAAACAAGTAAAGGACCGTTCAAACTGGATGGACCAGATTAGCTCTGGAAAACAAAAGCAAAAAGGAAAAGAGAAAAGACAAACCATCAAAGATACTTTTAGAAAAGTAAAAGCAGATTTTAATTTGCCCCCACTTGGAGCGGGAGGTTGGTGGGTTTCAAGCTCTAATATTTTTGGAATTTTGTGTGCATAATCCTACATGAATCTCGAAGCACTTCACCGAAAATCTCCTCAAAACTCTCTCAGAGAAAAATATGAAAAATCAAACACTACAGATATCAGAACTTCGAGCAAAAGTTTGGAGCTCGGTTTTCACCTCATGGCGACCAAACGGTGCAATGGAATGACTCCAAAATTTTCTTTAGATGCACATTTGAGTCACGCACCTTCTCCAACAAGAAGCACACAAAATGATTTTTCTAGATTTTCCTAAAAATCAAACACTTTGGTCTTCATGCGAAGAACAAAATCTGCAGAGATTTGCAACTTGATGGAAAACTTGATCTCTAGTCTATCCTAGGGTGCAAGAGAGGTGTAAACACCATATAAACACTCTCAAGACATCATGGATCGAGAAGCATGTAGAAGGAGGAGGCATATAAACAAGTTGCAACAAAACACATCAAGGAAAGAAGATTGAAACAATAGAACTAGTAAGAACAAGACATGAACATGGAGAAACTAGCTTTGTTTGATTTGGGAAAGTTTTACACACCCACCCTAGGGTGGAAAACACTCTAAGTGGCTAAACTTGAAACTATTGGCTACCAAAGACTTGAGTGGAGACACCCTCCACCCCTTCTTTTATAGGCCAAACTGGTTATAGGGTATCTCGATATATCGCGATATATTGAGATCTCCATGAATCACCCATGAATGGTGAGATTAACCCTCTCCAACCACCATTTACATGGGCCTTAGTTTACTCACTCATGGCCCAACATGGACCATACATGGACTAACCCAAACCCAACACATACACGGGTTTTAACTCACACGCCACGAATCTTAGGCGTCGCGAACCGCCTCCAACGATCCTTCAAGCGTCCAAGCATCCGCGTCGCCCCAACGCCCAAGAAGAACTTCGGCGTGGCAAGTGATAGCCGTTCCCACCGTGAAGCTCGCGCCCGACCTCCAACCGAATCGGCGGCCACTTGGCGAATCGGACTCATCCACTCCATCTCGCACTCGTTTCATCTGCATCCACAACAACAAACAACCAAAACAAATCTAGAACGTCCGCGGCATCACCACGAACCCAACACAACAAACCGATCCTCGATCGGGGTTAGTATGCAAAAATGATAACCGAAATAGTGACTAGCCCGACACGAAACAACCGCCTGGGGGCAAGTGCGTTCTGTGGCACTTTGGCGACTTCGCCGGCTTTACCTAAATCATCTAAGGGTCTTTTCCATGCTAAGGAGATCACAAAACTTCGCAAGACTCAAGAAACAACATGCCATGTCCAAGTGGTCAAGTTTGGAAGTATTTTGTCGGAAACCGAAAGTTTTGACCAACTCCTCACATGCTCATCATCTTGACTCCACAGATGCCTCAAAACAAGGACTGGGCTGTGTACTTATGCAAGAACGGAGGGTAGTAGCCTATGCCTCCCGGCAACTCAGAAAGCATGAGGAGAATTATCCGACTCATGACATTGAGCTTGCCGCTGTTATACATGCTCTCAAAATTTGGAGACATTACCTGATGGGTAAACAGTGTAATGTCTACACGGATCACAAGAGTTTGAAATACATGTTTACCCAAGCCAATTTAAACATGCGCCAAAGGAGATGGTTATAGTTGATCAAGAACTACAACTTGAATGTCCTATACCACCCAGGCAAGGCCAATGTGGTTGCTGACGCCCTTAGTCGGAAGCCAAAGTGTAACAATGTTACTATCCAATATACAGCTACCCCTATGGATATGATTTACGGACTAGATATTCCTGAACAGATCATAAAGGAGATGGACGCACTAAACTTGAGTTTGGTAGAGACCGGTTACTTAGCTACCCTGGAAGTTCAACCGGATTTGTTCGACCAAATCAAGAAACTGCAAAAGAATCACTCTAGCGCCCATAAAATAAGAAACCTTATAAAAAGGAATAGAGGGTGCATGGTTATGGAAGATGAACTAGGAACCTTGCGATTGGGACAAAGAATCTTCGTTCCCCATGACCAGGAGTTGAAGAATCGCATCCTAAAGGAGTCTCATGATTCCTCTTTCTCCCTTCACCCCGGGTGCACCAAAATGTACCAGGACTTAAAAACCCTATTTTGGTGGCCCTGATTGAAACGAGACGTGGCTGAGTATGTGGCCAGATGCCATATCTGTCAATTGGTTAAGGCCGAACATCAACGCCCGGCAGGACTATCGCAACCCTTAAAGATACCTGAATGGAAATGGGAAGAAGTGACGATGGACTTCATCTTAGGACTTCCCCGCACCAAGACCGGATGTGATTCCATATGGGTTACTGTGGACAGACTAACCAAAGTGGCCCACTTCATTCCGGTCAAAACAACTTACAAAGGAGACAAGCTAGCTGAACTCTATGTGGCAAGGATAGTCACTCTCCACGGAGTCCCAAAAAGAATAATCTCGTATCAAGGATCCTAGTTCACTTCTCAATTCTGGGATAGGTTACATAGCGCCCTTGGGACCAACTTGTCTTTCAGTACTGCTTACCACCCTCAGACGGATGGGCAAACCGAAAGAGTTAACCAAGTCCTGGAGAATATGCTCAGAGTGTGTATTCTGGAATTTTCCACCGATTGGGAGAAATGGTTGCCATATGCTGAATTCTCCTATAACAACAGCTTTCAAGCCAGTTTAGGAATGTCCCCCTTTGAAGCCCTATATGGACGCCGATGTAGGACCCCTCGGTATTGGTCCGAGTCTGAAGAAGGACAAGTATTTGGAAGGAGCAATCTCCAAGAAGCTGAAGCCAGAGTCAAGATTATTAAGAAACATTTACTAGCCGCTCAATCTCGTCAAAAGAGTTACGCCGACTATCGTCGAAGAGACTTGTCTTTTGAAGTGGGAGATTTTGTTTATCTTAAAGTCTCTCCGTTTAAGGGAACTCGTAGGTTCCAAGTCAAGGGAAAGCTAGCACCAAGATATGTGGGACCGTACCAGATCCTTTCCCGCAAGGGTAAAGTCGCTTACGAACTCGATCTTCCAACCGAAATGGGCGAAGTTCACAAAGTGTTTCATGTATCGCAACTCAAGAAGAGCTTGAGAAAGCCCAAAGAAGACATAATTTCATTGCCCACCGCCACCTTGGAATCCAACCTGAAATACCAAGTCCCTCCAGTACAAATCCTGGAAACTAGGGAAAAGAAGCTCAAGAACAAAACGATTCAACTTTGCAAGGTGCAATGGGGTAATCAATCTGAAGGGCAACTCTCTTGGGAGCCAGAGAAGAAAATGCGTCAAGATTTCCCCCAATTGTTCAAGTCTTAAGATTACCAAATCTCGAGGACGAGATTTATTTTTAAGGGGGAGGGTTCTGTAACAGCCCAAAATTCTGTATGTTTATATTTTCAAAGTCACTCTCGTAAGGACGGTTTGTTGCAAAATAATCCTTTTAAAATTCATGTTTTGAACCCTATAAAATCTTTCAAGCTAATAATTGCCTAAAAACTTCTTGATATAGACTAAACATTCAATTTTTGCTCACATCATGAAATATCCAAAATACATTAAATAAATAGGCTAAGCAAAAAGGGGTTGATCATTAGTAAATAACTTACTAAAGTCCCCAGGCTTACATTTATATACAATTCGATATATACATAAATAATTAACTGGAAAATTTCAAAATTCATATATACATATATACATATTTATATATAAGAGATATAAGATTATAAGCAAGTGTATAAACAAATGTACATGTATATCACACTAATAACCCCACAAAAATTCCTGAAATTAGTTTAGACCCTAAATAATAATTTGAATCTAGTGATGACCAAAGTTGACCATGGATGGGACCCACATTGCAGTCTCTCTCTCTCTGCCCTTATGGGCATTTAGCCGAACAACCCGGCCGCCTTCTTCTTCTTCCTCTCCATGCGCCCTCGCCTAACCTAGAAACCACCTTTGGAAATCCTTCCGTGGCCTTGTGTGCGTGTCGTCTTGACCTCGTGGGCCCCATTCCTACGCAGAAGTGACGCTTCCGCCAATGGCTGCGCTGCCTTTGACATTGCGTCTTGGGCCAGATTGCATTATCGACCCCGTCTTGATGCTTGCGCCAGCACCGCCTCGCTTATGATAATGGTCGCTGTACGCTGCCGACGGCGTTCGACCCCGTCGCGGCGTCTTGCACCGGCTTATGCTTACCTGTTCAAGCAACCTCGCCACCCCGGCCTACTCACCCGTCGCGCGTGCACCTGTCACCGCCCTGCCCGCCAATCCGCGACGATGACCCCTAGTGACCGCCTCACACCCCTCTTGACCGCTGGACAAAAATCGTGCCCGTGAAGCTTAAATTCCGGCCGAAACCACTCCGGCCCCGACCTTCCTTCTTACCTCGCGTGGGCGGCCGGACGAGCTCCCACCCCAAACTCGTGGGCGCATCAGCTTCGCCTGACCCTCGCCTCACTCCTGCCCGAAGGAATCGAATCGGGAAGCTTCGAGCTCGCTGGATTTCTCTCGTTGCCGCCGGCCACCCGATTCTTCCCCTTTTCGATTTCTCCCTTCTCGGTGAGTCCCCTGCCGATTGCTTTCGTGACAAGCACCACCTCACCCCAGCCTAACTTTCGCCCAGGTTAATTGGACCTGAGGACCTTGGCTTCACTGGCGCCGTGAGCCTGTTTAGTCCGTTCGGCCTCAGCGTCGCCACTCGCTCACGCCTCCCCCCAACGACCAAAACACGGTGAGCATTCCCAAGCCTCACTCATGCTTAAACTTGGTTTCGTTTAGCTCTTAAGGCGATGTAGCCTTAGAATGTTGCTTCCGAGAATGATCTCACGCCACTGGCTCGCTGTCGATCCAGTCATCACCGGCGACGACTCGGGACACGCCTTAGAGGTTCTCGTAAGGAATCCATAGCGTACTAGAACTCCCTCCCTGAAACCTTTAGTTCGCCGCCGCGTCGCCGAAGGTTCGCTGGTTTCATGAGGTCACCGCGTCACTCCGGTAGTAGGTGGACGATGATGTCCCGGTCGTTGGATCCACGCCACGATTCGTGCGTGAGATCGGATAAATTTTGAATCACGCGCGAGTTGGGAAGGAGACGCTGACATGTGGGTCTAGTGGCCCACATGTCGGGAGCGATGACGCCTTCTTGCCGGGCGCCGCCGCACTTGAAACACCGCTTAGAATTCCGCCGACGGGTGGTTTGGTTGACTCACGAGAAAATGGGTAGGCCACATCTGTTCATCCGATTTTCCAGGATTTAGCCATTTAAAACAAATGCAGAATATAAATACGATTTATTAAAAATGGCTAGACTTTTCCAAAATTGCTAGAAAATTTATGGTAAATACTAGAACCTCTGCTGGATTAAATAAAAATATAATTATGTACGGGAAGATTATCCTAGGGTTTATTTTATTAGTTCATCCCTAGGGTATTAGCCTATATAGGATAAATAGCAGAAATGAGTTTCTGCTAATAAAAAATTAAAGTAACACTTAATAAAATCTGAGAAATTCAAGAGTGGCATGAAATAACTCTCTGGACCTAGGAAAAATATAAACTTTATGATATAACTTATAATCACATGTCATTTATTATTGGCCTAATTAATAACCATGGCTTATTATATTATTTGGTAATTGGTTAATCAAAATTACAACACCTGACCAAAGATATTAATTCCCAGCATTAAATGACAGTTAGATTTTTATTTGGATGTCCAAAAATATACACGTTCATGGTTAGTCATATATTCATATATATACTTATATAAATAAAAATATAACCTATAATTATGCCTTCCACCCATTTAAGACTCTTATTATAATAGAAAATCAATGATAAGAGAGTAGATGAAGGAAAAACATCAAACTCTAATTTCGCTTTATACGTCTATTTGCTAAATCTATGGGTAGTTTATTAAGGGTAACATTTTACATCATCGCATATCATCTTTATAACGTTCCGTCGCTCTACCGCTATCTTTTGTAAATTATTATATAATGGTAGAATCATGGAACTTCCTCGATATCTAAGATAGAACTTATCGCTATTCGACGAATCGCTAAGACTCAGAGATAGCATTTCTTATCGCTATTCGACGAATCGCTAAGACTTAGAGATAGCATTTCTTGCATCATGCTTCTATTTGCATATCGATGCTTTTATTTATTGCTCTTCAAATTCGTTCCGATTATTAGACGCCGAGGAACCGGAAGGACACTTCGAAGATCAACAGGACGACCCTCACTACCCACAGGACCAAAGCGAGTTAATTTCCACCCTAAAGGGTGTTTGCTTTTACTAGGAAGAATCTCGATTTTCCCTAGTGCGAGTCAACAACCTTCCTTTAGGTGTTGCTTTTATTAAAGAAAGCGTATACTTTCCCTAGTACGAGTTAACATTCAAAATGATCATATTGAATCCCAGTTTTCTTAAAATATTTTATTTACAATTACAAGTTGCATGCTCTTTCAAGTATTTATGCCTACTTGTTTAATTATGATGTATCATGCCATGCTTTACTTCTTGTTATTAATTTCCCATGATGATACTACCTCGATAAAATCATCTATCATTTAACTTACTAAATGATTGCCTTGAAGATCACCCTTGTTAGCCTGGTTAGGTTGAATAAAACAATTTTAGTCTCTTAAGTCTTGGTTAAAATCTTGCTTAGACATTGCTCAGGTCCAATTATTAATTTTTAGGCTTAGTTGCCTTGGAACGGTGAACCGACATTCACCGGACATGATGAATATTGTAAACTTGGTTCACTGGATATTGGGCCTAGCATGCCAGTGTGTGTGGATTGGGAACACGGATGTGATCCGTTTGTGGTTAAGGGTGTAATGTAGCTGGGCTACTTGTTTTAAAGGAAGGCTGGACCACGGAGATGGTCTTTGGCGATAAGCTTCATTTGTGCCGGTCGGAAAGCGAGTTGTTTTCAGCGTAGCTTTATCTTTGCCTAGGGTTCCTGCACAACGCGTGCGTTCGAGAGTCTTTAGGCGACCAAGCTCCGCCAGACCAAAGTGAGCGCGAGTTGTTTTCAGCGTAGCTTTATCTCGCCATTGGGGTTCTGCTGTAGCGTGGTCATCGCGCGGTAGTGCAAGCAATGGGATTCGTGGATAATGCGACTGCGGCGTACTGCTCTCTTGCCATGCTTGAGGTGAAGACAGGAGTAGGGAAAAATGAGTGAGTTGATTCATTCTGTCTAAAAACTCAATTTCTCAATCCTCTTTCTATATGATAATATGTCAAAACAAGTTCCGATTTTTCCTCCATGTCGATAAGGAGCTAAAAAATCGACCACCTTAATACCTGTTTCAAAGATGGATAATTTCGTATCTAACTCGATAAAGGCAGGTGCTGCTGCAAAAGAAAGATCAACTGCTGCAAAAGAAAGATCATCTGCTGCAAAAGAAAGATCAATCGCTGCAATAAGTAACATAACATAACAGTTCGATCTGGTTTAGTATCAAGGTTCTTCTTTTTCGCTTCCCGCCATTCTTATAATCACACCAGTAATCCGCGCAGTGTGTCCGCACTTCTGGAGGGACGAGAAAGAAAGGATTTTTCTCGAGCAACCCTCTCGTTCTGCACCGAGTTCACTTTCGAGGCCGTGACTCTAGCGCGGGCTTGGCAACTCGGCTAGGGAAGGCCGCGCTACCGGGCGTAAGATGCACTGTGGTGCACCACACCCGGAAGATGATGGCTGGTGTTTGGAGACGTTTGGCAGTGTTCATGGAAACTGTCAGGGGATGGGAACGTTTGGTAGAGTTCATCGAAACTGTCAGGGGATGGGAAACGTTTGGCAGTGTTCATCGAAACTGTCAGGGGATGGGAATGTTTGGCAGTGTTCATGAAAACTGTCAGGGGATGGGAACGTTTGGCAGTGTTCATGGAAATTGTCATGGGATGGGAAACGTTTGGCAGTGTTCATGGAAACTGTCGTGAAATAAAGATGAAAAACATTAATTAGCAGAACTTTGGGTTAAAATTTGCTAAGTAATAGGCTTTGGTTTATAAAACTTGCTTTCTGCAACTAAATGAGCCCCCAACCTTTTCTTTGGAACCCTATCACTAAATGCATTAGGTTGGAAACTAGCTCGCAAGTGTTTGGATGACACTGACCTCGCATTCATATTCTCTTTTGGATGGAGAATATGAGCAGGATCAGTACGCCTGCCATGAAGACGAAGACCAGGATTATGCTGACGACCAGAGCGAGGCATAGGGCGTCTCTCCAGCCGAGTGCTTAAGCATAGCCGGCACGAGACCCCTTTTTGGATCTTTTGGGTTCTCTGCACTCTGATCTTTTGGACATTTGGAACATTTGGGTGAATGTGCCGTGCGTAAACACTTAATAGCCTACAGGCTTAATATAGGTATTTGTGTAATATAAGACTTCCGCTTGTATGTAATGATCCGGCTATGTGAATGGTGTGCACTAGTGTACTGATCCAGGGACTAGTGTAGATCAAGTGGTGGGCAAAAGGATAGGCCCCACACTTCTCTGCATCGAATCGTCAATTTCGTACAGTGAGACCTCAATTTGATCCGTCATGTAGCCTTTCCGAGTTTTCCTTTTCCTCCCCAGGCCCTCGTCACCCTTTTCTCCTATCCGGAGCACCGCCGCGTTGTCCGCTCGCCACCACTACCACCGTGGGTGCTTGGGCGGGTGAAATTTCCGCTTGCCTCTCGCCAAACCGCACCGCCGTCGAGTTCTCCTTTGTCGTCATTTCACAACATCTAGCATCCGCTTCTAGGCTAGTCGTCACATGGTGGCAAGCCAAGCTGCTAAGCTAGCGTCTTCTTATTCTTCTTCTCCCGCCACGATCTTTGCCGATTCCTCTTATTTGCTTTCTACAAGTGTGGGCTTGCACTCATTGCTGCATGGGTCCAGCATGTCTTCCGCACATGATTGTTAACAATGCACCACATGTCATCTTGTACATCATCATTGCAATCTTCCAAAGGCCACCAAAAATTCATTTTCGTCCAAATAATCTACAACAAATTTCTATGATCTTATAAGATCCATATCTTTCTCTCTGCAATTTTTGTAATTTTCTGAATTTATGTTATTTTTATTTATTTTTATCAATAGTAAATATTGTTAATGTCCTATCTTTTAATATTTATGTCCAAATGAGATGAAACAAATTTCTAAAAATTTGCTATGTCAATATCTTCTTCAATATTTAATTTCATATTTTTCTGAGTTCTCGTATTTTTGCTATTTACTGTTGACTCGATTTTCGTGTGATAGATAGCACATAATTTACAAATCAAGCTGAAGATCAAGAATATCAACCATCGCATCGACGACCAAGGAGAATCCCTCGACGCCGCTGACGTCCAGCAAGTTTCCGAAGATCAGGAAGGTTCCCTCTAGAATCCTAATTTCTAAATTTTGCCAAAATTGCTATTTGGTGGTTTTTCACATCGTAACTACACCTTTGAGCATTCTTGGTGGTTTTTCACATCGTAACTACACCTTTTGATTAATTTAATTTAGGTAAGTTTTTCCGGCAGCGTGCTGTTGCTAGATGATTCATGATGAATGAGAACGAGAATTAGAACTATGTTGAGATTATGACATGAGACAATGAGAGTCTGAGACATGAGACAATGAGAACTTGGGACATAAGATTATGAGACTGAGGATTATATCATGTTTATGTTATTGCTATGATTAATCATGAGAACTCTTTACTATTTATTTACTTATGTGTTCTTAAATGTTTTGATACTTCTAAGTTAAATGCTTTTATACAAATAAACCATTATCTTTCCTAGGATAAGCCTAGTCTGGCTCTTCTCAGGAAAGACTTGCTAGTATTCGCGTGCTAACCCTGGTTTTTATTCAGGGCTGATTATTCCACGAGCAAGTCAGGATCACGAGGTTACGTAGGACAACATTGGCTTTTCCTCGGAAGGTGATCCGGAATAATAGAGCTTCCCCAGTCAGTTTGACTGTGGCTGATGATGGGTCTACTTCAATTGTTTTTATTTGGTTCTACTTCAATCTATGGTAATAACTGCTTCGTCGCACTCTGATTTACTTTCTAGTTAATACAATGTTGGTATTGATACTTTATTATATTTTACTGTGGGTATAAGCACTGATCCTTAGGACTCATACTGTTAGCACAGAGCGTTCAGTTTAGTAAAATCAGGTCCCGACACAACCTAACATGAAGTTGCATGTTTCAGTTCTTATACTTGGTTCAACATTTCTTATATGAGTACGGAAACATCCTAAACTTTATCCCTTCTCAGTATAGTTTTGTTTATTCTGTAATTCTAGGTTTACTTTGGGGGGCATCCTTTCTTTTCAGTCACTTGGTAGTTGGTAACAATAAACTGATTGTATAGCAGAATAGCTTGGAAAAGTTTTATTTATTCTATAATTCTGGGTTTACTTTGGAGGGCATCCTTTCTTTTCAGTCACTTGGTAGTTGGTAACAACAAACTAATTGTATAGCAGAACAGTTTGGAAAGTCAATTTCATACATCTATGAAAAAATAATTTTTGACTAACTATGTGTAATGGTAACGACGGTATCACACAAACAATTTCTAAAGTATTAATGCACAATCAATTTGTATTGTGTAGCTATAGATTGATCTACGATTATTGAGTATAACATATGCTCCTTGCCCTATTTAGAGTCTACGATTTAAGTGTAGATTAGTTAAGACTATGGTTCCAATGTTCAATATGAGAGCACTGATTGACGTGATAAGATATAAGATACAACATTAAAGAGTAAGTTTACAAATGGCATTAGTGCTTCATAATCATTTAGTGGTATACCCATTTTCACATGTATTTTATTGTGTTAGTGTATTCATGTTTGGTGTTGCACCACACTCAGCCTTCTTGTAAGCACGTTTCTATTCTAGGCATGCAAAATGACCAAAGCTCTGTTGGATTGAGGTTAATATCATTGACCATTTGAAACTATGAAGTAATGCAATCTATTTATGCCTCATTATCCTATGCGTCTGCCATGGTAGGTTTTTCTTAGAGTATGTACAATGGTTGAGACATCAGCTGTCTCTAACTATTGCCATGTCATCCAGAGACAGCGCTAGAGACAACATATATAATGATAGAGATGGTTGCACGTTTTTATAAACAGTTTTCTCACACACAAAGTTTCTTAATTCTCGTGGAGTCGACTCTTGCATTGGAGACGGCTCAAATATCTATGCATGCTCTTTCTCCTCTACATCATCACATGTTCTACTTGGCTATCCTTAAAGACTGCTTATAGATAGCTGACATGGACCATTATATATGCTCTTAGCTTCTACTTTCAGCTTTTTATATTTGCTTCCTCCTCGGTATACTGACAGCTTTTATTCTTGACTCCTATATAGTGATGAGGACAACCTTCATGGTTCTACCTACTGAGTTTTTGTTTTCTATTTATTGCGGGAGCACCTTAATACACAAGAAATTTAAAGAAAATGCTCACTGGACATGTCTCATGCGGCATAGCATGCAATAGTTTTATAAAATTTGTTTGGTTGTCTTCTCACCACCAAGTTAGATGAGTCTCACCAGTGGTGAGAGCCAGGCTAAGATGATGCAAGGGGATGTCGTTTGGTTGGTTATATGAGATTGAACAAGCTGTGCAGAGATGTTGTTTGGTTGGCTAGTCTAAGAGGGGAATGGGATGAACAAATTCAAGAGAGGAAAATCAAAAATAAATACTACAATAAAAATAATTCAAAAATAAAAATAAAAAATTTTAAAAACAAATATTAAAAAATCAATAAATTCAAAACAAAAATAAAATTTAAAAAATCTGAAATTTTTTAAGACCTTGTACTTGAATCTATGGTTCTATTTTTTTTGTCCCATTGAATTTAGATGTCGTTTGAATTTTTAAAATTTTTTGAAAGTTTGAAAGGAATTGCAAAGGCAGCTATGTGATGGTCCTGTGCCGGCCTGCCTCGCTGGAAACGGCCGCAGCTGGTGTTTTCCGAGAGCTAGGCCAGCACAGGGATTTTGCATGGGCGAAGCCATGCTCCCACACTCCTGCAGCGAACCAAACACCGGTTGGGTGGCTCGCATAAGCATAAGCCTGACCAGACCAGAGCCACCTAACCAAACACGCCCTATATTATGGTCATATGGTCCCCAACGGAGAGCAGACCAGCTGGTGGTCGTATGACTAGAGCTGTATCAAATAACCTTTTTCTGTTGGGTTAATATAGAGTTCATGCATGTTCACCTTTTTTTAGTACACTAGTATTCTAAACCAAAAAACACATTTGTCATGAAATGCATCTATATGACTATTTATTTGTGATTTACATCACCTTAACATGCCTTGATGATTGTCCTAATCAGGAAAAACTCAGATGTTGTGTGTCCAGGCATTTTGGCTTCCTTTTTCTTATCTGAATTTTCTCTTACCTTTAGGTTGTTCAATGCGTCGGCGTGCCAGGGGCGCGCCATCCCTTGTAGTAGTACTACAATCTTGGCCGGTAGTAATGTCGGTTCGCGTACTTAAGTTTAATTAGCCTAAATAAACCTAAAGTCTGGGACTAATCCAAATGGTCCGACGGCTGGTCTCACTCAGCTAAACTCTACGAGCTAGGCTCCCTTGTCCAGTTGTGCTCTCATCTGCCATTTCGTAAACACGAACGTATAAGCATGTAAACTGTTCCATGTTCCATGTGATTGGTACTTCTCCGAGACATGAGAGGTCAATTCAAAAAGAAAAAAGAACTAAATGAAGGCAAGCAGAGATCGGCAATGGAACAGTGTTTGAAACAGTGTTGAGCCCAACTAGTAGCAGCACTAACTGAAAAAAACATATAGAGGCAGAACACAGAAATATAATCAAATAGGCTAAATTTTATCTGTTTTGAGTTGCTCTCTGCTCAAGAGTGGCTACACGCCTACAACAGTCAGTGCAATTGTTTCTTTTGAATGTATAGATGATTCACATCCCATTGTGCAGTGCAATTGTTTCTTTTGAATGTATAGATGATTCGCATCCCATTGTGCATGTAATTCTATAGTAGCACAGGGGCAAAAGGCTTGAATCATTCATTATTCGAATGGTTACTAGCTAAAGGTTTTGGATCGTTACTCTGCCGGTTTGCTAGTTGCATGTTTGCAGGCTACTCCTTGGCCTTGCCTTGTCATTTCATTACCAGCGACAAGAAAGTATGCAGTGTGCCTGGTAGAAGAAATCAAACCATGGGATTTTAGAGACTTGCGAAAAATGCTGTCAAATGTTGCGTAACATACCAAGTGCCAAGAACTCAGTCATAACAGACCTGAAAAAATTCATCATTTTAGTTTTAGAGTCTGGGTTTATGCTTTCAGTAGTATCCAGAGCTTGCTGCATGTGATGTAGCCATCGCTCAGCAGCTCGGTGGGTAACTGGGAATGGTCGATGTCGTGCTATCAGAGCAGGATGTCCTACAAGGAAAACAAGACAGATATACTCAGATCAGCAAGTACTCTAGGAGAGCTTATCTGATATAGAAGTGCTTTGAGACCTGCAAAGGCCACTCTGGCTGCTATTGGCTATCATAGATACAACAATGGTACATGTCCAGCTAAGAGCAGTGAATGTGAAACACCAATAAAGCATGGCAAAAATGGACCAATAAATGAACAAAAAAACAGAGAAAGTGGCATGCAACAGGGAAAACATTAATTTCCTCTATACTTCCGAGCAGATCGCCCAGGCGAACAAACAGGAATATGCAAGGAGATGGTGACATGAAACTTATTAGTCCCTAAGAGAACATATGCCATGACAGTGAACTGCAACTGTATACAAGTAAAACAACTCACAGGTAAAGCCACGCAGCATATGTTACAGATAAAGGCTTAAAGCCAGTGCCATGATAAAACAAAGCAAAAATTCTTCATTCTACTACGCTGTCAGTTGATGAATGAATAGGACACTAAATCATCAACTGCATTCTCCCAGAAATGAAGTACTCGAATTCTTCATGATAACTGTGGTGAAAGAAGAGGGTCACTTATGATTGTGAAAGAACAGACCACATCAGCATTCTAGATGTGGAAGCTATAAAGGACCAGTGAGCATTTCAGCAGAAAACATTAACAAGAAGTGCATATAATTCAATATAAAAAGAACAGACCACATGAATGAATTCTCAAATAGACAAATACTGGTCGTTTCATCGTTCCAGACGTAGAAGCTACAGAGCACCAGTGAGCATCTCAGCACAAAACTGTGATTGTGATTGTGGTGAAAGAACTACAGTTTGTGATTGTGGTGAAAGAACAGGATCACTTGTGATTGTGAAAGAACAGACCACATGAGTTCTCAAATATGATCATTTCAGCATTCTAGATGTGGAAGCTATAAAGGACCAATGAGCATTTCAGCAGGAAACATTAACAACAAGTGCATATAATTCAATATTAAAAGAACCGACCACATGAATGAATTCTCAAATAGACAAATACTGATCGTTTCATCATTCCAGACGTAGAAGCTACAAAGCACCAGTGAGCATCTCAGCGCAAAACATTAACAGGTGCATATAATTCATTGTACGCATCGTCTTTAATGGCAAGTGCACAATGGCTTGAAGCAACCATTGTTGATCCAGATTGTACCTCTATTGTACACCGACCATAGCAATGAGCTAGCTTTTGCATCTCAGCCATGAGCTTTAACTTAGAATCAGAGTCACAACTTGCTGCATAAGGATTCAACAAGATGCAAGCAAACACTCACCGTCCGAACTAAAACTAACACAAATCAAACCAACATTGTCAGTGATAAATCGGAATACTTCCGTGTATCCTCCTTACCCAATAATCAGTTGATGTACGCAGCTAGCTAGCTATAACAAGCTCCTCAAAAACTCCAGGATTACGACAAGTCGTAAATTACACGGAATTAGAGCCTGTCAGAGACGCGGAGTGAAGTTACCTCTCCTCTGGGAGAAGAGCTGCGGGCCGCCCATCCGCTGCACCAAGAACTCGTACTGGTTCCGGATCGCGTCCTCCTTCCTCGACCCCGCGAATATCTCCCGGAACCACTCCTCATCCTCATAAACCCTATCCCCAAAACAAATTTGGAGAACATCTTCAGATCAGAGAAGCCAAGGTGCGGATCGATCTAGAAGGCTTTCGGCGGAGGGGATCGAAATCGAGCCGGAACCTGGTGTAGAAGTTGGTGGAGAGGTCGACGAAGGGCTGCGGGGTGCCGCCGAGCGCCTCGAAGACGTTGCCGTCGTCGATGGCGAAGGCGTCGGCGGCCGCCACGCCGCTCCACTCCGACGCCTTGTCCTGCAGCGACTGCATCCTCCCGGCGGCCGGCGTCCCCCCGCGCCGCACGCCTGGCTGCCGCTTGGTTGACTTCGTTGGAAGACAAGGCGATGCGAGCCACTAGCTTTATACCCGCCACGCTCCTCCGGCCAATCGGGTGGCCAGGGCCCACAGGGCCCACGTGTCGGTGGCGGAGCGTGCGTGCCTACATGGCATATGAGCCGACCATGTCGACATTATGCCGTGTCACGCACACGGAATAAACAGCGGGAGGATGAGAAGAGAGAAGCCCACGGTTTGGAAGCAACTGGCTTGGGTGGTTTGGTTTCCAATCCTTTTTATGGCTTAAAAACTTTGGTACTAGAAGGAAAAAAATCTATTTTGTTCTCTGAACTATTAGGTAAGTACGGTTTTTCTCTCTAAATTTTAAAACTGGGCAACCAAATCCTGAGCTCTTCATATCAAACAAATTTCCCTGTGAGCTAAAACCACCCTAGTTTTATCTGACGTGGCATCTAAGCCAACAAGGTTTTTTAGAAAATAAATTCCAGAAAAATCTAATAAATTGTAGAATCTTAGGAAGCTTCAAACAAATATCTACAAATTAAGTAAAATGTGTAGAGTCCAAATATACAATAAAAATATTATATTTGTGTGAAAACTTGTATGTTAAAAATTATATTTGTTTTATAGGGTCTTTTATTGATTAAATAAATAAATTATTTAGGAAAATTAGTTTCGCTTGTTAGAAAATTGGAGAAAACTAAGAAAATAGAAAGACGTTAGTTTGACCTTTAAATTTGAGTTCGTAGAAAAATAGAAAAAAATAGAAGGATGTTGACCTTTGAATTTTAATTCATACAAATTTAAATTCAAAGGTTAAACTAAAATCCTTCTATTTTATAAATTTCTCCATTATTCTAAGAAGCTAAAATAATTTTCCCTATTTTTCAAGAATCCAAACTAATTTACCCTAAATACTTGATTTATACAATCTAACACAAAATATAATTTTTTGCATATAAATTTTTGCACAAATATCATACCTTTATTGCATATTTGGATTCTACACATTTTATGAATTTTAGATATTTTTATTTTATTTTTTGAGCTTAATATGATTCTACAATTTGACTTCTAAGGGCCCCTTCTTTTGAGCTTATCTTATCTACTTATTTACTGTAGCACGTCACTTCGAGAATTTTTTGAGGTAACCTCGAGAGCCGGTTGGCCTTCAATTTTGGGATTTAGAGAGCTTATAGACACACATACGAGATAAAAAAAACCGACTCAAAAAGTAATAAAAAAGTGAGATAAGTCAAATAAGATACGAGATAAGTAGGATAAGTCTTATATCTCGTGTCTTATTTGACTTATCTCACTTTTTTATTACTTTTTGAATCGGTTTTTTTTATTAAGTAAGCGTGTCTATAAGCTCTCTAAATCCCAAAATTGAAGGCCAACCGGCTCTCGAGGCTACCTCAAAAAATTCTCGAAATGACGTGCTACAATAAATAAGTAGATAAGATAAGCTCAAAAGAGCCCACCCTTATCTTGTGTCTTATTTGACTTATCTCACTTTTTTTATTACTTTAGAGTCAGTTTTTTTTATCTCGTAGGCATGTCTATAAGCTCTCTAAACCCCAAAATTGGAGGCCAACCGGCTCTCGAGGCTATCTCGAAAAATTCTCGAAGTGATAAATAAGGCAAATAAGTAGATAAGAAAAGCTAAAAAGAACCCACCCTTAGACCGCCCTCAACCATTTTCTCTTCATTTTGTTTCCTTCCCAACTCTCTACACCATATTTTTTCCATTCATTTTTCATCATCTCCAACACATGGTGAATCAAATGATACAAGTTGTGGATAAGAATCTATAACGCACTAGAACGCCCTTGTTGACGATTCTTTACTATAACAGCATCTGGGGTTCCTCGAATAATGTGATATCTCACACTGGATAAATCCTTAACCCTTCCTCCTCTTACTAATACTCCAGATGTTCCTGTAAATTATGGCCAATACCTGATATATAAGCAGTGATTTCAAATCTAGAGGTTAATCATACTCTGGCAACTTTACGTAAGGCAGAGTTGGGTTTTTTGGGTTGATAGTGGAAAAGTCAATAGATAAGTTACCCTTACTATTTCTCTACAGAACCATACATGAGATTTTCACCTCATACAGCTCCTCGTTCAATTCTTTCGAAGGGATCCTTTTTCTCGTTCAAGAGTCTCCGCCCTTCTTCCACTCGAGAAATGAGAGGGAATCTCTTTCTGAAGGTATTGAAAAAGAGAATCCTTTCGAAAGAGAACGATAAAGAGAATCTGTTGGAGAGTTGAAGGAAATGAGATTCCCTCCATAAAAGAAACGAAAATAAGGAAGGGAGCCGTTGCTAAATGATCTAGCACCAACTCTGCAAGACGTCGTGGATGGTGCTGTGTGGCAACTCGAGACTCCAGAGATGCCGCCGGGAATCTCCATAGTTCATCGTCAGTCCTTCATTCCCGTCGGTTTGGTCGGACGAGGAAGCTAGCTATTCATAAATCATCATGTAAATATGGCCATACGCGCTTTTTATTCATGCCATGGTTAGAGTCCACTGTTTAGAAAAATATCATTACAAAGTTGGAAATCATAAATACGCCACTGTAGAGTCTAAAAATTATATGCATGCCATTATACAAGGCAAATAGACCATATTGCCCTTACATCTTCTACTTCCACCTTCATCCCTTTTTCTACTCGCTCCTTTCTCCCATCATCGTCGAGCCGTCATGCTCTCTCTCTCTCTCTCTATGTGTGTTCTGTTGCCGGAGTCCAGAGGTCGCCACCACCATTGCCACAACCAAAGATCATCAGCTCCGCCTCCCCGCACACACTTTCCTATTCCCGAGAGCCATTGAAGCCTCCCTGCACACCTCCTCTTCCCTAGCACTTCCTTCTCGAGGCTCAAGCTCCAACACCTCCTCCTCTCAAGTGTCATGATCGCCTCTCTCCTCCTCCACGAACGTCATGGCCGCTTTGCTCCCCCTCGCGTGCCTCCCCTCCTCACCCCCAGCCTTTTCTCTCTTAGATCTAGGAGCCAATGATGTTCACGCGGAAGGAGAGAGGGAGGTTGGGCGCCAAGGGAAGAAAGGGCCACAGTGAAGGAGGTGGGCTTGTTAAAGGGCTCACTAGAGAATGAAAGGAATGTTGGTGGTGACGTCAAGGGCACGGAAGGAGGTACTGAAGACGGACGACAAAGAAGATAGCAAGGAAGGCAATGAGGGCTACGCAGGTTGACAGTGCCGATAGGGGTAAAATGGTTCATATACTTCTCGACAATCCGATCGGATATGAATATGAATAGAATCGGTTTGGATGTTTTCAAATATGGATACATATATTTTCTTCCTACATGGATAGAGATCAACAATATCTAACAGATACGGGTGCGAACCCGCAAATGCGAAATGCCATATATTCGAATATCCGATTGCCACTATCTCAACCTAATTCACTTTACACATAAAAAGCCCAACCCACTGGAGCGATGGACCAGTGGAGACCAAGCAGCTATGCGGCTCGCTGAGGCTAGACACCGGAGCTAGCAGCAGGTAGATGGGCTTAGTGGGCTCTATCTAACATGCAACTCATGTCTTGGTCATATTGGCCCCCATCTATACAAGCATTGAGAGGAAATAAAGAATACAAGTATGAGAGCAGATTTCCCGTTCCAGATGAGGTTCCAGGAATATGTCAAAAAAAAAATGAGGTTCGAGGAACATCCGTAATCACCGGATATACTCTAAGATTCGTGCTCTGTTGTACTCCTTACATACTCTTTTGTAATTTTTTTTTTCAAATTTCAAGAAAAAAATGCAATCATATCCGGCCTAGCCGAGCTAGCTCCTCTGCTGGGCGTGACCGCCGGTGGTCACCGCCCCCTGGCCAGCGACCATGCGAGCGCGTGCCGCCCACGGCTGCTCCACTCGGCGTGGGCAACAGACCGAATGGGTGGCACCTAGTATTAATGACTATGGCTCTGTTTTTTTGGGCGGTTGCGGTTGCGTTTGCGTTTGCGTTTAAGCTGGAAATTTGTTATTTTCGTACAAGCCAAATGCTTTGACATTTTGTAACTAATTTTTGTAGATCTTACTATTTCTTCAACTAGCTCTTAAAACCATTTTTTCTATAATTTTTTGATCCTTCGGATGTCCTTATCGAGGAGGTACAAATTTTTAGATTAAACGCAAACGCAACCACAACCGCTCAAAAAAATAGAGCCTATAGCGCAGCATTGCACACACGACATGTCACACTCACTTTGCAACGATCGATGTGGCATGACCGCAACAAATCACATGACATCACAGTTCACAAATATGCGCACGCATGCATCACACAACGCTAGTGCAGCTGTGACCCGTGAGCACAAAACTGCAGAGTTGCAGACATTATTGCCTCGGGCGTAGTCAGGTTTTCAGAACCGCGGCTAGCCAGTGGAAAACCGTGGCTAGCCGACGAACCGCTTCGACCCCGTTTTTTCAAACCATGGTTTATGGTCGGTCGAAATTTGAAATTTAAATAAAAATTCAAATTTGTGAAAATATGAAAAAGCCTAAAAATAGTATGAAATATTTGGGAATGAATGGCTGAAACGAAATTTTAGAAAACAAAATTTTCAATGTTATTTCATGCGATCTAGTGCGCACATAAATAGAAAAATCAAGATTAAAAAGAAAAGGACAAATGGACTGCTACTTGGGCTGGCCCAAAGCCAATTATTAGGTTTTAATCCTTCTTACTACCAATCCCCATCCCTCCCCCCCTCCCCGAGCAGCAGAGCAGCTCGACCCCTGAGCACCTGACTCCCTTGCGACTCCTCAGTCTTCTCCCTCCCTCTCGTTCGCCGTCGGTGTCGATCCGGCCGGATTCGGCACGGGGACGACCAAAGCTGCCAGGAAAGCTCGGCTAGCCGGGCGGCGTGATGGCTAGCCGGGCGGTTCGACGTGCCGGTGTCGCTCGCCACTACGCCAGCGGCTAGCCGAGCTAGCCGACTGGCTAGCTAGGCTACGCTAGGTGAGGACCCCAATTCCTCCTTTTGATTTGGATTGGATTTAGGGCTAGGGTTAGGGAATAGACTCTTAGTTAGGGTTTAGGAGCTTAATGTTATGGATTGATGGCATGGTTGGAAACTTGAGATATTGACGAGAAATTAAGGATGATTAGGGATTTAAGTCTTTATGCTAGTATTGCGAATATGTGATAGTGATGATTATGTGTGATGCTAGTATTTATAAATTGCAATGTTCATAAATCCTTAGTTGAACCACTGTACAACTTTCTTAGATTCGCTTACCAAGAGAAGTTCCCTTCCATAGGTGAGATGTTACTGAGGTACTAGTCAATGTGTTTGGAGTACTTGACTACTATCAAGGAACCCTACATTTAGCATTAGTCTTCTCTGGTCCAAGCTCACAGAGAGTGACCAAGTCGAGGAAAGATAAGAAACAGACCAAAGAGAACCCCCAGGTGTAACAGCCCGTTTTGCCAAACTTATAGTTGCCTACATTTAGCTTTAGTCTTTTCAAAATCTGTTTTATAATTTAACATTTTTACATCTTTTAGCAAATTGAAACCAAATAATAAACTTCTCTAGTATCAACCTTGGGAATGGAATTTAAATTTTAGTCCAACATTCAAGAATCCAACCTAGATAGCTAAATTATGCATTTAACCCCTTTCTAATTAATTTAGCCTTTCATCTAAACCTTAAATTCAAATTCAAAATGATTTCATCCTAATTTGGTTTCTCTGAAAATGGGTTTTCCTGTGTGGGCCCAACCCATTTTGGGCCTAGCCCACCTAGCCTGCCCCACCAGCCCTCGACCCAGCCCATTTTTCTCGTAGACAAGCCAGTCGGGCACCCCTCCGGCTCACCCCTTGGCTCCCTCCCAGGCTCACTGGCCTCTCTCGCTCTCTCCTCCCTCGGTTCTCCCTAGTGCTCGGCTCTGCCGCCGCGCCCCTGTCGGACCGCCGGTCTGTACATTGTCACCCTTGCCCCGCCGCGTTGTCCGACGCATCCTGCACACCCCGCCCCGTGGCGCTAAGCCCCTATTGTTGCCACTGCATGGCTGCCTGTCTCGCCCGCCTACGCCACCCGAGCCACTGCATTGGCAACACTGCTGACCGCCTGAGCCCGCCGCTACCGCGCCTGTCGTCGTCACCGTCGCTGCTGTCCCTCTGTTCTGTCCTTCGAGCGATGATGACCCTATCCTGTCACCATGATCGCGCTGTCGTGCACGCCGCCTCGCTCCCTCACTACACCTTCTGTCACGTCGCCGCCGCGCCGCTACCACCAATGTCCTCATTCGCCTGGCCGCTTCTCTGCCCCTCTCGACCTCCCTCTTATTCTCCTCTCAGTGAGCCCCGAGCCTATAAAGCCCCCACCGAAGCCGTTCCCTGGTTTCCCCCTTCTGCCTCCCCGCCGCTCGTACACTCTAACATTCAAATTCACCCTGACCCATCACTCTCGAGCCCTGAGCTTGCACCCGCACCTCACTAAGTTCTTGACCTCCATCGTCCTCCAAGCAATTGGCCCGGAAGCCGTCGTAGCCCCTGAAATTGAAGTTTTCCTCCCCGTCGATGTCCAGTCACCCGATTCACCCCCTTTACGATTTCTCCCTCCTTGGTGAGTCTTCTTCCAATTCCTTCCACCCAGAGCATCACCGAAGCTTCACTAATATTTCCCCTCAATCAATTTTACAAGATCACCTCTGGTGTTGGCTCGCGCCTACACCCCTGTTTGAAGCTTTTTGGTCTCCTTGTCGCTGGCCGTCACCGAGCTCTCTCCGCCAAATTCATCACTCGGTGGGAACATATTGGACCCCGTAGTGCTCACCCACACCTTAGTTTAGCTCGCAGTGGATCTAGTCACCATCGCCATGCATTCTCGTAGCTCTCTGCTGCCTCTGCTAGCGTCGCCGCTGTTAGGGCTCATTGTCGGTGAAGTCTCAGCCAGCACGACCTTCCCTAGTCATCCTGAACCCAATGCACCCTGGGGCTCCGTCTCGATAACCATGTAGCGCCGCCAATCCGACGCCAAAGCCTCACTGAAATCTCGCCGGAGTCCTGCGAGAGGCACAATTCACTTTTACTAGGATCCATGCCACTAACATGCAGGTCCCACATGTCAGGGGGTTTTTTAAAAAATTCCCCGCACGTGTCACTCTTCGGTCACCGACAGGTAGGCCCTTGGACCCACCCGTCAAGTTAAGTGGAGACGTATTCCTGGGGATCAAGCCTTCCCTATTGGCTGGCGCCCTCGCGCGAAGGAGCGCCCACAGTACTGGGCTTAGCCCATTACTGTTCCGACTAATTTATCAATTTCTCTAAATTTAGAAAACTAGTAACTCGATTTGATTTATTTAAAATAGAAATTCGTTGAATTAAATTATGATAAAATTCTAGAAAATACTAGAGGCCCTAACAACCCAATAAAATTTTTGATAAACATAGTAACCGAAATTATCCCTCTATTTAAATCGAAGAAACCCTTTTTGGAGTATTTTATAAATGACTTTTCATTTATTCTAAATAGATAATGAGCTCCTAAAATCTTGGTAAAATTTCAGTAAACATTTAAAGTGAATTAAGATTTAAATAAATTTTATTGTATAATTTTAGCACCATAAATGCTCTCTGGACTAATTTAAATTTTAATTTAACTTTTTTCCTTTGTATAAATATTACTAAAATAGAAATTAAATTGTTTTATATAGTTACTAAACTCTTAAATTGCCCTAAATTTTACAGAATCTTTATCAACACCAAATTAACTTATTAAAAATATTAAAACTCAACAAAAGCAAAGTATTAGTACTTAACCACTTAATTAGGGTAATCGAGACCTTTCTCTTTTGGGATCACCTCGTACTGTTAATTAAATTCGATTAATTAAACCACTATAACAGCAACCAAATGTTTTTAGGAAATACTACAGACAAAGGTATTTTGACCTTGTATACTAAATTATTCCAGTCATGATATTTGTTGCATCATCATCATACATTCACTATTGCTCACACTGCAGTTATCTATTCGTAAAGTTATGATCATTAGTAGACTCATGGAACTTCCTTTATATCTAGGAAAAAGACTTAACAACCATCGCCGAGCGACTAAGTGCGTTGCATTCCATACATCATGCTTTCTCATTGCACTTTGTTGTTTTATTCATTGCTCTTCTAACTCGTTCTGTTATTAGACGCTGAGGAGCCCGAGGACCAGTTCAAGGATCATCCTGAAGACCCTCTTCACTCACAGGACCAAGGCGAGTTAACATTTTGTTAGTTCATGTTGAATACACAATTTCTAAAATTATTTTATTTACAGTATCAAATTACATGCTCTTTAAGTAATTATGCCTACTTGCTTAATCATGATATATCATGCCCTATTACTTACTTGTATTATTTTGCCATGATGATCTTGCCTTGATGAAATCATCCGTCATTTGACTCTAATAATGATTGCCTTGATGAACACCCTTGATAGCCTGGTTAAGTTAAATAAAAATAATTTAGACTCTTAAATCTTGGTTAAAATCTTGTTTAGACATTGCTTAGGTCCAATTAATAATTTTTAGGCTTAGTTGCCTCATAATGGTGAACCGATATTCATCGGACATGATAACACAATAAACATGGATAACTGGAAATTGGCCTGGCATGCCAGTGTGTGTGGTTATAAAATGCGGACGTGGTCCGGCATGTGGATAAGGGTGTGGTGTAGCTCAGGCTACTTGTGTGAAGAGGGATATCCGTTCAAACATGGTGCGGAGAGAAGCACGGGGCAACATGTGTAGCTACCAAGTACTGCCACAGGGTGGTTCCGTCACAACATATGCAGGGCACATAGAAGAATGATAGCGGAAGAAGAAAGTGGTCATGGATAAGGATGGACTGGCCGGATCCGAAGTGACTCCTAGAGTGGACCAGACAGGCATGTAGTGAGGCACGCAACAGGAATTCGCTAACCATGAATTTGGTTCCTAGCTGCGGACGTGGGACCTAGAGACTTTACTAGATGGCATCCTGGGGTCAGAGACTTTGCTGCATGGCGTCTTGGCCAACCCCCAGTCCGAGGTGAAGATAGGCTCATGTCGTCATCCGATGGATGATCAAGGTCTTATGTTGTAGGGAGCTGTGACTCTAGTGCGGGCTTGGCAACCCGGTTAGGGAAGAACGGGCACTTCATGGCACGTAAGATTCCCAACGGGTACGCCACACCCGGAAGATAATGGTGGGTGTTTGGAGGAAGACTAGAATGGGATTATGGTATGGATTGAGAAACTAAAATTTGAATCATTGATTAGCAGAACTTGCTTTCTACAAATAAACAAACCCCAACCTTTCTTTTTGAACCCCTATCACTAAATGCATTAGGTTGGGTGTTAACTCGCCAGTACGTTTTGATTGCGTACTGACCTCGGAGGCACTCACTCTTTTAGATAAGGAATATAAGCAAGACCCCTATGCTTGTCATGAAGATGGAGCCTAGGAGTATGCTGACGATCAGGACGAGGTTTAGGGCGTTTCTCCAGTTGATTGCTTAGACATAGCCGACAGGAGATTTTTTTTGGTTCTTTGATTATCATTGCACACTAACGATGGACTTGTGTTTTTGAACTAACTGGGCCAATGTGCTAGGCTTGTAGTATTTATTAGCCTTCAAGCTTAATACAGGAACTTAATTTAATTATAAGACTTCCGCTTGTATGAAATGATCTGGCTATATAATGGTGTGCACTAACGCACTGATCTAGGGACTAGTGCAGATCAAATGGTGGAAAAGGACAGGCCCCACACCAAGATAGCTCTAGCTCAGTGACAGTTATACAAGTGCAAATATCTATCCCCCTCCCCCTTTTCCCTTACCAAAATGTGTGAAGGGTGTATGAATAGGAAATGCTAGAGTAATACGCCTCTCTCTATCAAAATTGGATAACCAATTCCTACTGGACAGGGCAAAGTTGGCAATAATACAAGATAGATTTCCTACATACTCAAGAGGTGGTGGTTATGTCCAGGGAGGAATACAATATGGCGTATCGTGAAAGTGGATTTGGTCAAAGTCACAACTCAGAGTATTGGTAGTCCAAATAGTAATGTTTCGCTTTTTGTAGTTTACTTATTTATGGCAGTACTAGTACATATATGCCACAATTGGTGGTACATGCTAGAATTTTTAAATTTTTACACACTTTATATCTATATGTAACATTGTTTGTCTCGCTTGTAGGTTTCACATGGTATGGACTCGAGCAGTTGTGCTTCTTGTCCTTATCTGATGGACTAATTGACCCATGAAGGTACTTATGGTATGGTTTCTACTTGTGGTTGTTGTACCTACTTGTATCTATGGAAGTATGGAACTATGAAAGTATAGAACTTGAGCTATGCTATGTTGTATGCGATACTGTGATGGACTATCAAAAAATGGAGCTATCAAATTAAACATTAACTATATTATGTTTGAATATGTTGCATATTTGTTGGATGTGTCAATTATTCTATGTGAATGCCCAAATTATAGCACAGGTCATGCCAAATTTTTTTTCAAAACATGTGAATGTCGAAATTTTAACATAGGTCATGCCAAATTTTTTTCCTAACCATGTGAATGTTCAAATTCTAGTATATGTCATGCCAAATTTTTTTACAAAACCATATGAATATCCAAATTCTAGCATAGGTCATGCCAATTTTTTTCCCCAAATTCTTTTTTTTCTCGATTTCATACTATTTCCCAAAGGTTTCTACTATTTTTCCATATTTTCCCTGTAGTTTTCTTATTTTTTGTGCATTGTTTCTATTTTACTTGTATTATGTTTCAAACCGCTTGCCTAGCCGAGAAAACTGGCCGGCTAGCCGACGGTATAGCCACCCAAATTTGGTTTTAAATTTATTCGGTTTCTAAATGATTTTCTTGATTTTTAAGCAGCTAGCCATGGTACCGGAAATCGGTTTTCTAGCGGCTAGCCCCAAGTAGGGCTGGGCAGAAAGCTCGAGGCTCGCAGCTCGGCTCGGGCTCGGGCGAGCCTAGCTCGGCTCACACTGGCTCTTGGCTCGGGGCGAGCTTGAGCTGAGACCAGTTTTCTGGCTCGCAATTTGGGCGAGCCGGCTCGCGAGCCAATGAGCTAGCAGCAAGCATGTTGCTGTCTGATTGTCTGAAGGCTAAAATGTTCATCATAACTTTGATGGCTTGGTTGGTCATGGTCATGGTTGTTTTTATGCCTTATTTTCCTGTTGCTGTTGCCTATTGATCAATATTGGTTGCTGGATGGCTACTGGAGTGATGCTATGCTTGTGTTGGAGTGCTGGACGGCCTGTCTTGGCGAGCCAACGAGCCGGCTCGCGAGCCAGGAACGAGCCGAGCCGAGCCGAGCCGCCCTTTTGGGCTCGCTGAATCACCGAGCCGAGCCTGGCTCGGCTCGCTACCTGACCGAGCCCAAGCGAGCCGAGCCTAGCCGAGCCGGCTCGTTCCCAGCCCTAGGCCCCCAGGAAGGAAACCGCCGAGGTTTGAAAACCCTTGGCCATATATATAATCTACTCCGCCCCTGTCGGACAGAGGGCCTGTTTGGTTTGCTGCCAAATCTGCCACAACTAAGTTTAGGCGCGTCACAGTTTTTATGGCTGGTGTTTGGTTCGCGCCACAATTGTGACTTGCCACACTTTCTTAGCAATCGGACCCACGCGTCATAGACTGATTTTTTTGCCACACTTTGCCTAAGGTGTGGTGCCGATTTTTTCAGCCACAAAAGTGTGACTTGCCACACTTGTCTAAGGTTAGGTTAGACAAAGCGTGGCACCAACCAAACAGGCCTAGAGTAGGGCTGGAAACGAGCCGCTCGCTCGGGCTCGATCAGGTAGCGAGCCGAGCCAGGCTCAGCTCGGTGATTTAGCGAGCCCGAAAGAGCGGCTCGGCTCGGCTCGGCTCGGTCTGGCTTGCGAGCCGGCTCGTTGGCTCGCCGAGCCAGGGCGTCCAGCATTTCAGCATAAGCACGATAGCACTCCAGTAGCCAATATTGATCAACAGGTAACAACAACAGCAAAATAAAGCATAGAAACAATCATGACCATGACCAACTAAGCTATTAAACCCATGATGAACATTTTAGCCTTTAGACAATTCGACAGCAACATGTTTTCTGCTGGCTCGTTGACTCGCGAGCCGGCTCGTGGCTCGGCTCGGCTCGGCTCACCTAAATTGCGAGCCAGAAAACTGGGCTCGTCTCGGGCTCGCCCCGAGCCACGAGCCAACGCAAGCCGAGCCAGACTCGCCCGAGCCCGAGCCGAGCTGTGAGCCTCGAGCTTTCTGCCCAGCCCTAGCCTAGAGTCCCACTACCAGCGAACCAGCTATTACAACCGGTTCGAAACAGGTTTTAGAACCGGTTTTGGAACCGGTTGTAGGCAATCATGAGTGCTACCTCCGGGTAACACTCATGGTTCTAACCGCTTGTACGACACCACAAGCGGTTGAACGCCTCCTGGCAGGTGGTGGAGGCGCCACATGGTGCTCTCTACAAGCGGTTCAGACACGAACCGCTTGGAGACCCTCTCACCAATGAGGGAAGCGCCACGTGTGCCCTCTCCACAAGCGGTTGGAGTTACGAACCGCCAGGAGAGCCTCGAGGCGACAGGGGGCGCCACGTGTGGCCTCTCCAAGCGGTTGGAGTTACCAACACTTGTGGAGAGGCCGAGCGTAAATTATATTCAATATAGAATATGTTCTGAGGGGGGTTTTCAATATGAATTTTGACAATAAAATTAAAGATAACTACAATATTTTCTCACAATTAAAAATATAATATGATGTGTACTCGATCATTCACACAACCACAATTAAGTTCATTTACACAATAATACGAATGAATTAAAAATATGTACATACATGAAATAAGGAGCACACTGAAGCAATGTTTATACATTTCAAGAGTACAAGGGTGAATCTTGAGGTCATCTGTTGCATGCAACGCTATGTGTGGCCTTTGATGATTCCGATATTTCACCTGTCCATAGAGAAGGACAATCTCTCCATCCCTTTGTGTGGAACTCGCCTTTGGTGGATATAATCTCGTCGACAATGAAGCCGATAAGTTGTTCTTGGATTGCTGCAACCCGGTGAGGCGGGATCACACCTTGCACATCGAGGTAAGGCTGACAAAACAGGAAATAAATAAATCTCTGAACAAGTAAATTGTAAGTACTAAGAAATTGAGATGCATCATTAATTTCGATGTATCATTACTTTGGTACTTTTGACATACACAACCTCGTCGTTTATTTTGGGCACATCGCCGTGGCAAATATTTTGCATGTAGTGGCACACATAATAGCCACATAAGTTGTTTCCTACCGTTTGCTATATAACCTATGAAGAATTTTAAAAAGAATACAAGTATTGAGATGAAAAACTATCACTAAAGAATATGAATTAATTAGTATGCTTTATTACGCATCGAGTGCTTAATTGACTGTGAATTCGTTTTTGAAAGCTCCTTTATGCTTCTTTCGAACTTTGAATGCCCCGTGATGCGTTAATACATGAATAGTAATTATTAGAGTTTGAATTAATTAAATAGCTAGGCATTTCAATAGAATAAGGAAACCATCTTATAAATTAATATATGCCATACCGATTTAAGCGCCAATGATATATTGATATTTTTCCTGTGGTTTCCTTTTGAGTCTTGAACAATGATCTTGCTATTATCAAGCATGATAACAAGAAGGACCTAGTGAAACCTATTAATATATTCAACATATATATGTAATTAGTCATATTATGTATGCTTTAAAAAGCTAGGAATGAGAGATTGTGAGGAACGGATATATACGCACTTTCGAAGTTGAAGGGCGTATATGTATGGTTTGTAGTCTTTGTCCTAAGAGTGCATCCGAATGTACTCCTCAACAACCTTTGGGTTGTATCCGATGACACCTCGTTGACAATCTCGGGTCTATGAAGCCGATGTTGAAGTCACCCTGTCTTCTCAATCGTTGTATCTCCATTCTACATAGAAATGGAAAAATTATTAGAGTTGCAACTTTCGCACGAGGAAGCACATGGTAAACTTATTAGCCCGACACTTACAGACACACCAAGAAATCATGAGAGACACGCTGATAGCGGCCTCGATGGTAAACTGGTAGAAGTCTTCGAATTCTAGCCATATTTGGTTGTCCCCGCGATAGAAATGTTCGTTTGTGATACGGAGGAGGAACATATTTCTTTCTTGAGCGGACTCTACCATGTACCATTCATGAAATTGCCGCATCTTGATTGGTAAATCCTTTATGGTTTTAGGGTTAACCAACTCCCGGCCCAACTTATATTGCCATCTCACTTCTGCCATTGGGATATCATCCGTTAATCCAAGAGCTTCAGCTGCAGAACCGAGGTTTGCCTCTTTCATGAATTCTTCAAGCTGTTCTTGCTCTTTCTTCTTCTTTGCTACCTCTGCCTTAGCCCGTTTAGACTTCTGTGTAGCCTTTACTATTGTTCGGTCGTGGTCTGACGTCGTAGGCAATGGCGCTGCATGGGATGTCGTGAAGTGTTTTGAAGCTTTTGGTCAATTGCTTGTTTCTTGGCCGCACCTTAGGTGCGGTGTGCAACAACTCTGCAAAGAACAACTTTGCTTGTCTCCTCGTCCGTCATATCATATGCCCTTTTCAAGGTTCCTTTGACCTTGTTGATCGGTGGATGGGCCTTCGGGAGGAGGATGGCTCCTTCTTATTTGAAGCTTCTTTCATGGAGGAGATGGTGGAGGCGTGCTTTTCCTTGGGGGTTCGTTTTTGTTGGAGGTGCCGGTGGAGTTGGGCTTCTGCGTGGAGCAGTGGTGGAGCAGAGTACTCAGTATTGGCGGCAGGCATTGTGTGGAGGTGACTTTGGAGGAGGCATGGTTTGTCGCTGTGGAGGAGGCGAGCTTCCTCCACTGGCTCAATTATTCGATGTCTCGCGGTGGAGATGACACCTCCACGCCATCTGCAAACATGATGTACCGCTGCCAGAGGATGATACCGTGGAGGGCCTGTCCAAGCTTGGCCACCTCATCGCCTCCAAGAATATCGAGCATAAGATCTTCAAATCACGAACACCTCCTCCACGGCGACTTTCGAGTAACCGGGGTATCTCGTTGCAATGAAATGTCGGCTCGGCTCTCTCGGGAACGCCATGCCGTAAACCACCTTTATGGAGAGGTTTCGCTGGACATGTAGCTCACACCGGCGGCGAACCTTGATGTCGCCCATCGAAAATGGCCGAGGTCATCCCCATCAAAGCCGCGGTGGGCGATAGCCAGCCATTGCGGAGGCTCGCGGTGATCATGGCATCTGGCAGATTGCTCGGACCTGTTCCTTGAAGCTTGCTGAGGGCTATCTGCACTTGTTGAGCAACTATGTCGCCGATGCTAGTCTAGGTAGCTCTTAGCTCCCTTTCCAATTGGCTGTATTTGTATAGCTCTCTGGTTTTGCTTCTTGCTCGGCTCCTGTATGTTTGGGAATTCTTTGCGAATCCGTGCTTCCATGGCGTCGACGAACCAATACCTCTTGTCCATCCCGGGTGCTCCGGGTTTTGGAGGGCATGTGTCAGCTCGTCATTCTCCCTATCTGTCACTAAGGAACCTGACTGAGACTGTTGAACGGCTTGTACGATCCTTTGCCCAACATCATGCACTCCCGATGCCATCACCAAGCTGCCATTATCTGCAAGGGCCCCCCGTGAGCCATGAACCAATTTCGCAGGCGAAATTCCCAGTCAGCAGTAGCAGGTGGTACATCCTTGGCCAATAATTCTTCCTCCCGCTTCTCCCACTTCGGTATAGCCTTCATGTAACCACCGGTGCCGAGATGGTGGTGGTACTTCTTCTTCTGTGTATTTATCTTGTTCTTTTGGCTCACGGCTTGGCCTTGAGCTGACAACTTGTATTCCTCAAACGCTTCCCAGTGATCGGCCAGCTTAGGAAATAGATTGAAGTCAGGCCTTTCTCCTTTCTGCACATACTTGGCATTTAGAGACGTCTTCCAAGACTGGAATACGGTTGCCATCTTTTTCAAAGTGTATTTCTTTACTTTGTCTTCGAACCCTTCAGAGAATTTAAAATTGTCCTTAATATCTGTCCACAGTAGCTCCTTGGTAGCTTGAGGGACTTCAGCCCATTTCTGGATGCTAATTGGGACGTGGTCCCTTACATGGAAACCACAAGCGTTGTTGAATGGCCCAATTGATGAAAGAGGGGCAATCGGCATCCCGTCGGAGTTAACATCGGTAAATACATACTTTGCCGACGGATTCTTGTTAGGTCCTCGCTTCGATTGGTTGCTCGATGTACCCTGCTTAAATTACAGAAAAATATGAGCGTGTTAAGATTGTTTTATATTGCTCGAAAGGCGGCGTGTACTAGGGCATTATTGTGGCATTACCTCGCTGGCCCCAGTGTCCACGGCATCACCGGAACACAAGGTAGTAGCATTAGCATCGCCTCGGTTCACAGCCTCCTCGGCAGCAGCGTGAGCGTCACCTTCGTCGTATCCTCTGATGCTACCCTCCGCGATCGAGTCTAGCATGAACTGAGTCTCATCGAAAATATCGTTGGCATTGCCTGGTTGCTCCATCTATATATCATAATTGCGAAACAATGTTAAATTAGTATCGCCACTTGTGCACATGATAAAAGAAGAGAGGGGGAGGAGAGAGAGTGACAGGGAGGCGAGACAAGCAGAACAAAAGTGACAAAGCAAAAAAGAAAGGATAGATAAAAGAAGGATTAGCCAATACTTTGCAGATCAGGCCACTAATCTCTCATCCAAGTCATGCCATATTCGTGTGAAATTTGATGGTTTTTTTCGTTGTGAGATACTACCTGCGGTTCTTAAAACTTACGTGATGTCTGTTGACACGGTTTTTGAAATACAACTTTGATCACTAATTATATTTGTAATTTTTTGATAAACGACATAAAATATGATATTATAGAAGTGCTTCTCGAAACGAATCTATATGTATATAGGAGAACGCGGTGCTACGCTAGCCGAAAACAAAATTTTTCTTACCGCGAACACCCAAGCAACATGCGAGTCGGAGATCATGGAGCATTACCCTTGGAGCACGTTAGCGTGAAGTAGAGTGGGTGAAGCCTCCTCGCGCTTTGCGAATCAGACGTGGTCGAACACGACGTGGTACAACTTCTCGTCGTCGATCGCCGTCACAACAACGCCGACGTAGTCGTCAGTTATGTAGCCGATCGAATCGATCAGCGCCGACGCGAGAGCGACGACGTCTCCACGGTATCCACACGTCCAGTAGGGAACACCGCTACCGGTGTGTTAGCACCCAGCGCTGCTAGGGTTCTTAGGGCGATGGAACGTGGCGGCGGCTAGGGCTCGTGGTGGGGAGACTAACATACCGCCGCCCCATGCCTCCTTTATATAGAGCGCACTAACGGCCTTCTACGATAGAAGCCCATTAGGTCTCGCTCTAATGGATATGAAAGCCCACTAGGTCTCACGCTAATGGATCTTCTACAATAGAAATCCATTAAGACGCGTCGAAGATCCAAATCAGTATAAACCCACTAATGGATCCAATCTATCGATATGATCCAACCCGTTAAGTGTGTGACCCATTAGGCTCATGTACAAGTCGGCGCGGTCCCGGAGAACCCTTCCCTGCACCACAAGTCAATAGCGGTACCTAGCAAAGACATATTGACCCTGAATGTACACAATGATCGAATCACCAACCTTGATACACTCACATAGGATCCTTTTGCCACACGATATCAGTCAAGCTCAAGGCGTGCCACCCTTGTGATAGCTCGACAAATTCACTCGTCAATGTAATGGATATAATTCGTCATTAACTCTTTAATCACTTTGGCATGGCCATGCACTTTTCTTATCCATCCACACCGAGGGGCCCAGAGATATCTCTCCCGTTATCAAGGAGGGGCAAATTCCATCTTGATCTCTTACATCTCACGTCATGTTTCATGGCATACCCGTAGCTACCTTTATAACTTCCCTATTACGGTGAAGCATTTGATAGCCCCAAAGTATACATTACGCATGCCGAGAATCAATAAGAATCTCAGTCAAAGGATCGTATAGGTATACCATCGAGACTATACTCGATGGCACTTCTAAGATAACAATCTCAGAAGTGTCTCTGAGCGGTCTATCCAACCCCATGTTCTTTATCATGTGCCCACATTATTGATTTGATATCTCCATATCTATGGTATGTGAAACATTACCATCAATCAATACATGTCTTTGGTCGATCACTATTGTTCCACATAATGATATGTGACCAGGATCGCTTAGAATAATATCTCATAACCAATGTGTTTCACAATTAAGTCATACTCAATGAACAAAGGAGTGACATTTATTCATGGAACTAATAAGTACATGAACATAGACGTATGATACAATCATCTCATATGATCGCCTCTAGGGCATATCACTAACAATGTATGGTTTTAATGTATCCAATTCAAATAATTTAAAAGATTTTTATATATAAAGTTTTAAAATTTTGATTTATAACATGTCCAAAGTGCTCCCTATTTCTCTCAGCTCTCTCTCCCTATCTCTCCCTATCTCTCTCTAGCTCTCTCTCACTATCTCTCTCTAGCTCTCTCCCTATTTCTCTCAGCTCTCTCTCCCTATCTCTCTCTAGCTCTCTCCCTATTTCTCTCAGCTCTCTCTCCCTATCTCTCTCTATCTCTCTCTCACTATCTCTCTCTAGCTCTCCCTCCCTATCTCTCTCTAGCTCTCTCCCTATCTCTCTCCATATTTCTCTCAGCTCTCTCTCCCTATCTCTCTCTAGCTCTCTCCCTATTTCTCTCAGCTCCCTCTCCCTATCTCTCCCTATCTCTCTCTAGCTCTCTCCCTATTTCTCTCAGCTCTCTCTCCCTATCTCTCTCTAGCTCTCTCTCCCTAGCTCTCTCTCTCTCAGTTTCTCTCAGCTTTCCGTTGGGACGTTTCATCGAACACCCTGTGTGCACACATGAAACAGAGGCAGAGGGCGGGGTGGGCGTGGGCAACCTAGGTCCTCCGGGGATTGGGGGCGCGGGGCCTTGTCGAGAGAGGTCGACGGCGCGGTGGAGGTCCGACGGTGAGGCGACGACGCCGGCGCGCGCATGGCGGTGAAGAGCCGGCGAGCGCGACGTGGAATCTCGACGGAGAGATGCGGCGACGAGGGCGAGCGCACGTTGGAGGAGGCGTTGAGCGCGGCGCGGGGGCTCGACGGAGATACGGCGGAGTGACAAAGGAGTGCAGCGCAGGACGGCTCGGGACTTAGAAAAATTTTGGGGAGAGTGAAGCCTTGAGGAGACGAGCTGAAATATATAGGATACCCCTCTAAAGCGGTTCGTAATACTGAACCCCTTATGCGGCCTCTGGCGGTTCGTAGTCCCAACCCCTTGTAGAGGTCTCTTCTAAGGGGTTCAGATCTAACCGCTTGTAAAGGGTATCCAGATTGTCTTCTTGGCGCTTGTTTGGTCCCCTTCTACAAGGGGTTCAGATATTCTGAACCGCTTGAGGTTCCTTCTACAAGGCGTTTGTATTACAAACCGCTTGTAGAGGTCCCTTCTACAAGGGGTTCAGATACAAACCGCTTGTAGAGGTGGTATCCAGATTGTTTTACTTGGCGCTTGTAGAGGTCCCTTCACAGGGTTTAAATACAAACCGCTTGTAGAGGTTACCTTCGCAAGGGGTTTGTATTACCAACCGCTTCTAGAGGGCTTTTCTCCTTTTTATTTAATCGACTTTTGAGATGTTTAAAATTTCAAGATTGCTTTCATATTTCAAGATAATGTTTAAATTTTCAAGATTTGTGTTTCATATTTTTTAAAATATTTAAAATTTCAATAATTGTGTTTCATATTTTTAAAAATGTTTAAAATTTCAAGAATTGTGTTTAATATTTTTAAAAATGTTTAAAATTTCAAGATTTGTGTTTCATATTTTTTTAAATGTTTACAATTTCAAGATTTCGATTCATATTTCATTAAAATGTTTAAAATTTCAAGATTTGTGTTTCATATTTCAAAGATAATGTTTAAAATTTCAAGATTTGTGTTTCATATTTCATTAAAATGTATAAAATTTCAAGACTTGTGTTTCATATTTCATTGTAATGTATAAAATTTCAAGACTTGTGTTTCATATTTCATTATAATGTATAAAATTTCATTGCTTAATTTCTATATATATGCTTCAAATATACAAGTTTCATACAGAGCACATCTTAACTAGTAACATACTTTGTCTTTACAAGTGTGCCTTCGTTATGATCATGGCGTATATCTGAGCATCGACATCTGTGTCATTCAGACACTTATGTCGACATCCACCGCAAAAGGAGGAGCTCGTCGAATCGACTATACTCTTCCTCGCCTCGTGACGCCCTCAACTCCGACAATCCTTCGTTTGCCTTGGAGAACCATGTGTCGCTTTGGCTTGTCCTTCTGTTTCTTAGGTTTGGTTGACATGTCCATTACGTAGAAGACTTGTCTGGCATCATTGGCGAGAACGAATGGTTCTCGCCTATAGCCGACTTGTGTGAGGTCTACGGTTGTCATGTCATATTTGTCGATCTTCACGCCGCTTGAACTCAGTTTAACCCATTGGCACTTGAATAGAGGGACCTTCAAAGGTCCATAGTCAAGCTCCCATATCTCTTCTATGAAACCATAATATGTGTCCACCTTGCCAGTGTTGTCCGCGGCGTCTATACGGACACCGCTGTTCTGGTTCGTGCTCATCTTATCCTGGGATTTCGTGTAAAATGTGTAACCATTTATCTCGTACCCCTTGAATGTCACGATTTCACTAGATGGTCCCCGAGCCAGCGTTAACCTGCTCATTGTCCGACCCTTTCGAAAGGATGTAGTTTTGTAACCAAGTGCCGAATGAATCCATGTGCCTCAGTGTTATCCAATCCTCAGACCTTCCTGAGAATTCGCGGCGTAGAATACTCTTGTGCTGAAGGACATAAGGGGCCACTACAGTAGATTGTTTTAGAACCGTGAAATGTGCTTGTTTAAAAATAAGAAGTTTTTTGCATGCAAGTGCTTTCCGACCTAGTGTCCCTTTCCCCCGGAGCCTCCCCTCATGGCGTGATATAGGGACACCAATCGGATTTAAATCATTAATGTAATCCACACGTAACTCAATCACCTCCTCTCGTGCCATACCCTCGGCTATGCATCCTTCCTGACGAGATCGATTCACGGACATACCTCTTTAGGACACTCATGTACCTCTCGAAGGAAACATGTTGTGTAGAAACACGGTCCGAGAATACCTATCTCCATGACAATGTGAACAGTGAGATGAACCATAATATCAAAGAATGCAGGAGGAAAGATCATCTCAAGGCTAACCACACTTTGTACCACGTCATCCTGCAGCTTACTTAGTTTATCTGGATCAATAACCTTTTGCGAAACCGCATTGAAAAAGGAACACAGCTTTGTGATTGTCCCCCGGACCCACTCGGGCAAAATACCTCTCACAGCCACTAGGAGCAACTGTGTCATCAACACAAGACAGTCATGGGATTTCAGGTGGACGATTTTATTCTCTTTCATGTTTATGAGTCTCTTTACATTCGAGGAGTATCCGGAAGGGACCTTCACACTGTTCAAGCACTCTATCATGCTTTTTTTCTCTTCTTTGTTTAGAGTGTAGCTCGCAAGATGTAGATAATGTTGTCATTTGTCTGTCTTTTCTGGATGTAGATCGTTCCTCAGTTCTAAATGTTTTAGATCTCTCCGACCTTGCAGTGTATCTTTCGATTTGCCGTACATATCTAAGTATCCTAACAGGTTCACGCAAACATTATTCGTGATGTGCATGAAGTCAAGTGAGTGACGGACCTCCAAAACTTCCCAATAAGGCAAGTCCCAAAATATTGACTTCTTCTTCCACATGGGTGCCTGACCTTCCTCATTCGGTATAGATTTTCTCCCAGGACCGTTTCCAAAAACTACTTTCAGATCCTTTACCATAGCAAACACACGCGGCCCACTTCAATGCTCAGACTTGGCACGAAGATCTGGTTTCCCGTTAAAATTCATGCCTCTCTTCCGCAATGGATACCTTGTAAGAAGAAACCTACGGTGGCCCATGTACACAACCTTCCGAGAGTTTTTGAGGTACATGTTGTCCGTTTCATCTAAGCACTGCACGCAGGCTCTATATCCTTTTATAGTTAGGCCGACAGTTATCAAGCGCAGCCGCCATTGATGGTAATAAACAAAGAATGCACGTGGGTGAAATGTCTGTCTTTTGTGCTCATCCCATACCCGTACAACATCCTCCCACAATGTTACGAGATCTTCAACCAATGGTTTCAGATAGACATCGATGTCGTTCCCGGGTTGCTTGGGCCCTTGGATCAACAACGGCATCAATATGTACTTCCGCTTCATACACAACCAAGGAGGAATGTTATAGATACATAGTGTAACAGGCCAGGTGCTATGGCTGCTGCTCAACTCGCCGAATGGATTCATACCATCTATACTCAACCCAAACCTTATGTTTCTCGCCTCATCTGCAAAGTACGGGTATGTTCGATCGACTTTCCTTCACTGGGAGCCATCAGCGGGATGTCTAAGCATCCCGTCGTCCTTACGTTCTTCTTTGTGCCAACGCATCATCTGGGCATGCGCTTTGTTAGTAAACAAACGCTTCAATCGGGGGATGACAGGGAAATACCACACCACCTTAGCAGAAGGTCTCTTCTTCATACGCTCCCCATCTATTTCACCTGGGTCGTCACGCTTCATCTTGTAACGCGATTCTTTGCACACTGAACAAACATCAAAATCCTCATACTCATTGCGATACAGGATACAATCGTTAGGACATGCGTGTATCTTCTGTACTTCTAATTTCAAAGGACATACGACTTGCTTGGCTTCATATGTAGATTCAGGCAGAGTGTTATCTTCCGGAAGCAACTTCTTTATAAGTGATAACAACTCATCGAATCCCTTATCTGAGACACCATTCGTGGCCTTCCATTGCATTAGTTCCAGCAGTGGTGCGCAGCTTTTTGTGGCCCCGCCTACGCTTTGGGTACAAAGGAGTCCTGTGGTCCTCTAACATGCTTGCTGGAACTTGTCGAATTGTCTTTCATCCGTAGTCTCCTCTCTCCACGCAAAGATCTGGTCCACTCATCATCACCAAACTCTCCGAGTGTATCGTCCACGAAACAAGATTGCTCGGCGTGCGGATCTTGTTCAAACCCTCTTCTTCTTCCTCGTCGTCTTCATCATCTACCCGCTAATCCTCAACTTCGCCATGGTTGGTCCAACAGTATAGTTTGGCATGAATCCTCTCATGATCAAATGGTTCATAACCTGCCATCGGTGGGAGTGCTCCTTCTCATTCCTGCAGTCTACACACGGACAACATATGTAGCTCCCTGCAGGCAAGAAGGCAACGGCCGCATCCAGAAAACCCTGCACGCCATCAATGAACTCTCTGGAGCGACGGTCCGCATTGTACATCTATTGCTGGTTCATCTACACCAAGTTATATTTTATTAAAAAAATATAGTTATATTTCAAAATCTAAAGCTCACAAGCACTTAGATCTACCTTTCTAATTACTTTTTGTTCTTCTTCAGTCTACAATTAAAGACAATATTTTTTGCTGCAACAAAAAAATCCACCTACACTAATTCTTTTTTGTCCTTCTACATTTATTGAACTAAAACTAACTAATTGTTACATTTTTAAAATTAGTTTTTATCCTTCTACAATTTTGAACCTATTTATTTTTTCCTTTCTACCTTTGTAATTTTTTTTATCCTTATACATTTTTAACTAAACCTAACTAAAAATTTTTTACCCTTCACATTTATTGCACAAATAAATAACTAATTGTTATATTTTTAATTATTTTTAATCCTTCCACAATTTTTAACTAAATCTAACTAATTATTTTTCCCTTTCTACCTTTTTATTTTTTTCCTTCTAATTTTTGCCTTATTTATTTCATACTCCAATAATTAGTTCCTAAAATTAGGTCGATCAAGCTAGCTAGCAAATTTATCGTTAAATTTTGGATCCTAAAGCAAACAACTTCATTTTGAGATCAACTCCTAAAATTAGATGATCAAGCTAGCTAGCAAACAAGTTAGGTAGCTAGCAAACAAGCAAAGAAACTTTCACTGGTGAAGCTAGCTACCAAACAAAACACACACTTTTCAACAAAGAACAAATCAACATTTCTCCACATCCAATGCAAAAAAACAACAATACTTAGGTGAGAAGGATGTTAACATGACGTTACTAACCTTGAACCACTTAATTTGCAGCTAAATCACCTCAATTGAAAAATTGGGCAAGACCTCCCTTGAACAAGACTCGGCCCTTCCTGTTAACACTTCCCGTTCACCTCTGCGCCCTCGGGGAGGAAGAAGATGTTTTAAATGCGCTGGGCGAGATGGTTCTACAACCGGTTTGAGACACAAACCGCTTCTAGAGCTTGTCTTTTACAACCGGTTTGTGTCTCAAACCGGTTCTGGGTTTCCAGAACCGGTTTGAGACACAAACCGGTTGTAGAGGTGGGACTTTACACACGGTTCGTGTTTCAAACCGCTTCTGGAAGCCCTCTCCCGCCCGTTGCCCACGAACCGGTTCTAGTACGAAGATTACAATGGGTTCGTACCAAACCACTTCTGATAGACCGGTTGTGATGTCCAGTTCTGTAGTAGTGTCCCCACGCATGCAGAGGGAGGTGCACATGTGCTCATGAGAAGTGTGACGTCTTTGTAATTGTGTGCAATAGATGTTACATCACAACTTCCTCTTTCCAGAGTTGAAAACTCAGGCATATATTTCTTTTTCTTTAGGTTTTGCTTTTGTAACACAACCACAGTTCTCATTGATCCTCCAGAACATGAGCCTCAGGAGGACGGAGATTTCTTTTCCAGCTGTGGCCTAATATTCTCGTAGCTTCAAAAGAAATTGCCTTTTTCTCTTCTTCCGTAACCCATTTTCGAATGGGATTTGTATGTGATACGCAAGAGCTCCTACCAATGGTTTCAAAAAAAAGTATATATATTTCTGTAGCGCTTAGTGGTAATGTTTCTAGAGAAAATTGGCTACTGGACATTAAAAATATGATGTCTATGCTAAGACACCTTGACAATTCATGAATTCGTTGAGAGAATTTGATGTATTTAGTCGTAGGACACTTGGGTGTATAAAATACTTCAAAATAAATGAAAAAAATCCAAAAAAATCTGGAAAAAATTTATGGTGACAAGCACACTTGTATTTAGCACCTTAATTTATAAAGTCCATAATTAGCATTTTAAAGGCTGAAATCAAATAAATTTCTAAACAAGCAAACAAATTCAAAACACACACAAAAAATGATAATAAAAATAAAAAATTGAGATGTCAAATACACTTTGTATTCAATCTCTCCATCTTAGAACTTCACAATTTAGCATTTAAAATTCTAATTCAAACACACAATTCTGTGTATTTAAAATGTGTGTTTAAACTAGAATGTAAAATACTAAATCGTGGAGTTCAGAGTTGAAGGTGCTGAATACAAGTATAGTTGGCACCTCAAAAAAAATGGATTTTTTCTGATCATATTGGTATTTTTTTGAATTTGTTCTAATTGTTTAGGAATTCATTTGATTTTGACAATTGAAATATGAAATTGTGGAGTTTATAAATTAAAGTGTTGAATACAAAAGTCTTTGTTAGCTCAAAATTTTTATCGGATTTTTTTTTATTTATTTTGAATTTTTGTAAAACACGCAAATGTCCTACAACTAAATACACCAATTTATAGTGTGTCTCAACAAAACTACGAAATATCATAGGGTCTTAGCAAAGCCACCATATTTACAGTGTTCTGTAGACAATTTTCTCATGTTTATAATGTGCATGCCATTTCTAAAAGTTTATTACAATTGCTACATTTCTGGTGAGTGCAATTTGGCGGAGATTGATGTTGGAGTGTGCCTCCATGTAATACTGTTAATTTGAAATGGTGGATTAGATGGCCGCATGCCAGCCTTTTGAAGAAGGGAAGCAGCAGCGAGGTCAGCATTATGGTGGCAGCGGCAGCAGCGGCGCACGGGTCGCGAGGGAGCGGTGCGACCAACGCGGCATGGACAACCTTAGCGTGGAAGGGACGCGTGCAGCGTGCCAGCGGCGCGCACGGAGAGGGGAGGAAGAGAAGAGGAGAGAGAGAGAGAGGGCTCGGCTGGGCCGAGTGGGCCAAGGCCTGGCTAGGCCTAAGCTGGAGCAGGGCTAAGCCTAAAAGAGGTTTTTAGATTTTAGGAAAAATTTTGTATTTAGAAATTTGAATTTAAAAATAGTATTTTGAATTTGTAATTAGACTTTGAATTTGGAATAGAATTGAAAATTTGAAATTTGCTTTTTGAATTTTTAGCAATTAAGATGATTTTGAATTTAAGAAAGGATTTTGGAATTTAGAATTTGAGTTTGTTACTCAAGTTGAATTTTGAATTTAAAACTAAAAAATTTCAAATAACGAGTATTAATTACAGAAAATGCAATTCAATTTTTGAATTTTTGAAAATTTTAAAAAAGGGCCCAAAATGGGCTGTTACACAAACAAGCGCTAGCAAATAAAGTATAGGCAAGACTAAAACCATCTCCAACCAGTTAGGCCACCTCAGCTAACCATAAAGATTTTAACTTAGCTTTTGCTTATATCGAAGAGAAAAGAGGAGGAGAGAAGAGCTAGTTCTTCCCTAAGAGTCAGTCTATATATCGTAACTTAAGAATGTGCTAGTTAACACATTGGAGAGCGAGCTTGTATATATACTATCTACAAAATGACATGGACCTTGCTGATAGTTGGTGGTTGAGTTCATTGTTGAAAATGTCTTTAAGTTATAGCAAACCAAACAGACTATGTACGGCCTACAGGTAAAAAACTGCTGATCGATGCTGCCCTCCACCAGTCGATGAAAAAAGAAAGGACAGGCCTGGCCAGCCGCATGCCACTTGTTTAAAATCACGCAGCAGCTCGTCTACATTTCTCACATACCATTTGGCGAGACAGAGAGAGAGACAGGAGAGAGAGAGCATGGAGAGCGAGTGCAATGGCGGAAGCAAGGAGCGCGCGGCGAACGGCGGCGAACTCTTCAAGATGCCGGAGATCAAGTACACGAAGCTCTTCATCAACGGGAGCTTCGTCGACGCCGTCTCCGGTACGTACGTACATATATACACGCACCTTGCTTCTTGCTTCTCCTAGCTAGTTCTCTCGTTCTGGTTCCCTTGCTAACAATAATTAAGTGCATGTTGACTAGCTAACCATCCCAAGAAATCCCAGGAAAGCAATCCGAGTGAATTAGTAGGGTGGTTAAGGCATTTACAGGTTACTTTTTCAAAGCTTGCTAATAAATTAAATTAAGGGCATGATTTGAGGGCAGCTTCTGGTTTTCGCATGTACGTCTCAACTCTAACCTGTTGGGGAACATGGCCCGCAAACAAAGCTAAGCGGTGTCTTCAGAAAACTACTCCCTCCGATTGGAAATGTAAGGGATTTTAGGTCTCTATACTATTTATAAAATATAAGGGGTTTTAGTATCCCAAGGCTAAATTTAGCCCATTTCTTTCAGTTTTGCCCTTCTTCCAGTTTTGCCCTTATACAATTTTCCATGTCTCTTTTTTTGTGGATGGAGTGCAGATTGTACTTTTTATGAACAATAACTAAGGATATTTAATGAACAATAACTAAGGGTATTTTAGTCTATTCACTAAACTTCTTAGTATGTGTGCACAAGGCTAAAACCCCTTACATTTCCAATCGGAGAGAGTATCACAGTATATAGCTTTACTGTCTGTCACAGGGGATCCCATCGCATGAAATTTTATGAACACTGTATGAGTATGACAATAGGCCCGTCAGGGGACATATTCAGCTAGATGCCTGTATCCGTCTTGGCCATGTATGATTTAGATGGTTAGAGAGATCTTTAGATAAAATTTAAAAATCAGGTTTTTTTTCACGTAGGATGGTACTAGTGCTTGCACCAAGGAAGAAGTACCCTTGAGGTTACTTCTGTGCACAGTTAGGCCCTGTTTAGAAGTAAAGTTTTTAAAAACTATGGTTTTGAGATACCATGGTTTATAAATATTATATACAAAAATACCATGGTTTTGCTAACCTCTACAAAACCATGGTATTTTTTGGAACTACAAAATGTTTGGTTACAAAGTTATTTTTTATTAATAGTGATAGCAATGAGCCAAAACTTAGCTCAAAGTGGAGTTTCCAAAACTCCAAAAATACCATGGTTTTGGCAAAACCATGGTTTTCAAAGCAATGTTTTTTGCAGAGTTATCAAACACCTCATGGCTTTAGAAACCATGGTATTCTCCAAAATCATGGTTTTGTCTAGAAACTATGAAAATACTTTGTTGCCAAACAGGGCCTTAGTGCTTGGGCACGTCCTTTTAGTCACTACTTTTGTCGGTGCTTACCTGTGCTTATATGCATGTCAGAGGGAGAACTATTTTCCACTAGAGATCAATGGTGGTTAGTTATATGAGTGTTGATAAGCTGATTGGACCCTTAATGCCTCTGTGTATATAGCTGCAGGCTTGTATGCATAGGAAGGAAGAGGTTTTATATGTAGAGCCTTTTTACCGTTTATCGATCTCACATTCTAGTCCATTGAGCTAGATCCAATGGCTCACAAGAGAAGGTACCAAGAAGTACCATCTTCCGTCTATAGAGGTACTAAAATCATCAAGAGCGCCATTTATGTATTTTTCCTCACCCTTCTCTCTACACTCACCTTCTCTCCTCTCTCTTCCACACTTAGCCGCTGCTCGCCGTCGTTCGTCCGTACGTAGCTCTCCTCCTCTCTCACTGCTAGGTGGCCCGGCTAGACAGCAGCGTGTGCAGGGGTGAGCAGCGGGGTGGCGCGACCGGCAACGTGGGGCAGCAATGCGAGGATGGCAACTGTGCACGGTTGGCGGCGACCGGCGGCACAGTAAGAGGCGGTCCTTGCCTCCAGTGGTGGCCAACCATGCGGCTTGGCATACGGGGACGTAGTGGCGGTGGGGGCGATATTGTAGGGACGCAGGGGTGGCAGCGCCAAGCAACGGTGATGGCAGCGAGCAGCATGGTGGCCTGTGGCGGCTAGGCTTAAGAGATGGTTGAAGAGACACAAAAGAAAAGGTCATTTGATATCTCTTGAAGAGATGGTTGAAGAGAGAGAAGAAAATACCACTTCCATGGTACTCCATTACCGTAATGGTACTTATTTATTTTTATAAAGATACTGGTACCTCTGCATAGACCATAGAATTACTCTTATACATATTCTTTATGGTACAACACATATTTTGTTTCTTTAAGTACACTTGCATAGCTTCTTAATTGTATGGTGACCTGATGGTCGCTCCGTGCCCGTGAAGGATATTCCGTTTTTTGGTAGTGATGCTAAAAGCGTAAAACAGGTAACAACTTAATTAGTTCGCATTTTCCATGCATCACGCGACAGAAAACCTGAATGGATCTGCAGTGGCTCCATGCGCCTGGCACGTTTCCACCGTCGCAATGTCTCCCCGGTTGTCCGCACCGCACATGTGATCATATTTTATCGTGTGGTTACTGTCCTTTGCTCTGACGCGAGCCTCCCACGTATGTGCATGGCTGCTTCTTGGCTTTAAGAGAATCCATGTGTGCCGTCTGAAGATCGCCGTATGGCACAGACGGGTGCTCTTGGCTTTTTCTTTACATGCTTGATTTTCAGGTACTTGAATAATTAAGGCGTTGTAGCTAGCAGTGTACGTAGTGTTTGGCTTTAATTTTAGAGAGGAATTACTATTCAGTTATACTATATTTTAATCCAACAATTTAATTAGAAGAATTATACTACCTATATCAGTAAAATATAGAATATTTAAATCAGTCTTTAATGATTTAAACCGTCCAACCAAGAGGATCCAATGAACGCCCGTTACATTAAGTTTAATGCAAGTAAGAGAGCTCTAAAAACAACCTCGGCACTGCTTTTTTCCAGCCGTACGTTATTATGTACTTAGAACCCTTCCTCTCTTTTTTTCTCGGAAAGATAAAAAAAAAGGATCATGCGCATAATGCACGGGATGGAATCGCTATATGTCGTGCAGTCGCTACCGACGATGAGTTGCCCATTGAGACGCGACGGCCGGCGACAGCTTGAATGGACCAGACCTCATCCCAAGCTCGCAAGTCGCAACCAAAGTCGCTCTCCTGGATCGTGCAGAGAGCGACGTTCAACTAATTCATTTTTTCTTTTTCACATTCACGTACCAACTATATATGCACAACTTGCAAATTTTGGCGCCCTCGAATGACACGGATGTGTGCCCCGATCACCTTACCGTACCGCAATAGGTGTGACGGAGTCATGCCGTGGCATACTTACGCCACTACGCCCATGCATATAGCCAGAAAAAAACAGTCTGTTGACAAAGACAATTGCGGTAGGCTAGGGTAGACGGTTCCGGCGGGGTGTATATCGCGCGGTGGAAAAAACCAGCGTGTCGGGAAAGCCATTTTTTGGGCTAAACATCCGTGGAGGAAAAGCGTGCTAGTACAATGCATGTTCTCTTTTCGGTTTAAACCGGTGCTAGATTATAATATGGAAAAGTTATCAACGTTTATAGCGGTTGGAGAGTCCAAAAAATATAAAAAAATTATTTTTAGTTTTAAATGAACCATTAAAGCCTCATAAAATAACTACAGTGTTACAACGTTTTGCCTGTATAAAAATAACAAATTTTTAACTGTAACTTTTGATTTTAATTTAAACTAAAAATAACTAGGCCTAAGGTGCTTGCTATTACATACAGTATAACGGTAACATGGTAACCTAACACCCCCTACGTATCCTAGGCGACTTCCACGCTGCAAGAGGTGCTACTGTGACTAGTGCTTTTTTCTGGGCTGAAACGCTGTTTCCAAAAGCAAAAGCGTGTCCTCCCTCTGGTTATAAATATCTATGTATATTAAAGTTAAAGTTTAAAACTATAGTTACAAACTTTTAAACTATTTAGATATAGTAAATCATATGTGTAGATTTTTCTAGTACTCTTATATTATAATAATTTAAGTGGGTTTAATAAATAAATTATGATAGTAATTGGTGGTCAAAAAGTGTATTTTAATAACACTCACTTGTGATCAGATAGAGTACTTTTGTGGGCGTAGAGCTTTCTCGTAGCTAGATGGTTCGGAGCACTAGCTAATAAAGTACAACTACAAAGCGTACTGGGACAGGAGGTTCTTTTCTTTCTGTTGACTGGGCGATATAATTTTCATGCGCCCACTAGTTCATCCACGATCTGCCAGGAATCGTGAGCTGCTCAGCAACCAAACAAATAGGACGATGGCTTCGATGAGACATGAGTGAGACGCGTACTGTTGGAGGCATGTGAGCGAGAGCAGGGATGAAAAACACATAGGTATATAATAGTCCTGACCCATCACATCAGATATTTTTGAATCCGATCTAGATATGGTTTAGATATTTTTTTTATTCTGACAATTTCGCACGAATTTCGATATTCAGAACTATGGATACTCGAGAAGAGCAAATATTAAATTCTCATGGTTTAGTCATGTAATTTATTATTTCAACACGAGGGACTATCAACCTTCGCGTTCTAGAGGAAATCAATCTTATGTATTAACGGGAGAATTTTTGAATATAGCAACAATCAATGTTGATACGTATTTTGTAAAGAAAATTGCCATGATCATTAATCATGATCCTGAACCAGCATTATTAGCAGAATGCAAGAAAAGATTTGACTGGGAATAATAAAAATAGGCAATTTCTGATGATTTAATCTCTCTAAATAAAAGAGAGGTGTTTAGACCAATATTATGCACGTCTCCCTATATTCACCCGTAGGTCACAAATGAGTTTTTGTTCGGAAGAGAAACGAGAATAATGAAGTTGTACGGTACAAAGCACGGCTAGTTGCATAAGACTTCACTCAACGTCCAGGAGTTGATTATTAAGAAACCTACTTCCCGGTCATGAGTGGAATTACCTTTAGGTGTATCATCTCAATGGTAGTCAATTTAAGTTTGAAAATGAAGTTGATGAATGTTGTTATAGCATATTTGTATGGAAGCTTGGATTCAGATATCTACATAAAAGTACCGGAAGGTATTTCTATCTCGAACCAAGATAGAGCGAATAAAAACATATACAGTGTGAAGTTTGAAAAATCGTTGTATGGACTCAAGCAATCAGAAAGAATGTGGTATAACCGTTTAAGTGAATTTCTATACAAAAGGGCTACACAAATAGTGAAGATTATCCTTGTGTTTTCATCCAGCGGTCTCAGAATAGATTCTGCATAATTTCTGTCTATGTAGATGATTTGAATATCATTAGAACAAGTGAAGAAGTAAGTTTATATTTAAAGTTTGAATTTGAAATGAGGATTTAGACAAAACCAAGCATTGTTTAGACCTACAGCTTAAACATGTACAACAAAGGATTTTAGTGCACCAATCGTCCTACACTTTTAGTGCGCGTAGAGCTTTCTCGTAGCTAGATGGTTCGGAGCACTGGCTGAGTACAACTACAAGTGCTCAACAACAAAACAACGACAAAGCGTATTGGGGCAGGAGATTCTTTTCTTTCTGTTGATTGGGCGATAATTTTCATGTGCCCACTAGTTCATCCACGATCTGCCAGGTATCCTGAGCTGCTCAGCAACCAAACAAATAGGACGATGGCTTCGATGAGACATGAGTGAGACGCGCACGGTTAGAGGTGGGACTTGGCCGTGTCGGGCTGGCACGGGCTGGGCCTACCGTGCTTCCGGCCTGTATAAAACGGGCCGACACGGCCTAGTCATTTTTTTTTGTGCTAGGCCGAGCTGGCATAGATAGCAAAATCAAGGTCCTGCATGGCCCAAAAGCAAGCTTGGCCGCGGGCCAGGCTGACCTGAGCACAGTACGTGAGAGAACACAACACACTAAATTTTTTTTATAAATTCATATGTTACTCAGATGAAAAAGTTGTCTACATGAAAAAAATGCATCTCAAAATTCTCTACAACTTTTATGTAGAATATAAATTCGTATAAGCATAGGAAGACCCCAAAAAATACAGATTACCGAGAGAGGTGGCATCGGTCCGAAACCACACAGTGCACTAAATATTTTTTTGTTATAAATTCATACGTTGTTCAAATGTAAAGGTTGTCTACATAAAAAAGATGTGTCTCGAAATTCTCTACAACTTTTATGTAGAATATAAATTCATATGAGTATAGCAAGACCCCAAAAATATAAATTACAAGTTCAGACTTCAATTCGGGCCGTGCTGGCCTGAGCACGACCCATACAATCGGGTCGTGCCAGGCGGCCCATCGTGCTAGGTTTTTAGGCCCAGCCCGACATGCCATTCGAGCCATGCTAGCCCGGCCAATTTTTTCGTATCGGGTCGTGCTCATGCTGGCCCACTGAAGCCTGGCCCAATTTCTAGGTCTACGTACGATTGGAGGCATGTGAGAGAGAGCAGGGATGAAAAACGTATAGATATATAATAGTCCTGACCCATCAGATCAGATATTTTTGGATCCCAATCTAGATATGGTTTAGATATTTTTTTATTCTGACAATTTCGCACGAATTTCGATATTTGGAGCTATGCATATTCGGAAACCCACGAGTTTGGCCTAGACATCTAGCTTGCTTGCCTTGCCTCATGGAGCCTACAAAGCTGAAGCATCCCAGCCCAACCACCGGACCGCCGCAGACCAATGTGCCTAAGCCACTCGTACCACCACATCCTCACAGTCCCGACGGAGGTGCAGGGCGTTGCTCGCCCTAGGCCACATGCGTGTCATCCTAACGGGGCTGACTGCCGCTCACTCCAAGAGAGCGAGAGGTCGTCGCTACATCTCCGGTCTCCCCACTACTCCATGCGGCGCTGCAACACCGATGGAAGGAGAGCAGGTTGGTGGCTCTAGTACCCTAGATCTAGGAGGAGGGATGAAAGGACACCAGTGGGATGGGGGGGAGGGAGAGAAGGCCAGTGGGATAGGAGTAGGCATGAGAGGTATGGGGGAATGAGAAGGGGAGGCTGGCTACTGTACTCCAGTTTGGGGAGATAAGCAAGCCAAGAGGGGGGCTGGGTGATATAGGAAGAGGAGGAAAAAGGAAAAGAGGAGAGAGGGAACAAAGAAAGGGAAAGAAAAAGAAAGGAAGAAAAAGGAAAGCTATTAGTTTTTTTTATCATTTCTTTCCTTAGAGTTTATGGAAAATTTTAAAATGTGTTGACCAATTAAACTACTTATGTGTTTTTGTTGATTTTAAACGTATAGTTTGTGGAGTTTCTATAATCTGATAAATACTTGTGACCGTATTCGACTCAACTCATATTTTTTATACATCCATGTCCAAGGTTTTAAATCGCAATTTTCGTGGCTTTCGCGGTGTGAGGGCCTAGAAAAGTTATAAATGCTATCGCTGAAGCTATTCTATCTAGTGGTTGATCATAAAATAATATAAAATATGAAATATGCGTATAAAATTAGTCACACCCAACTAAATTGGACAAAACAGGGAACTTTAGAAGTAACTAAACATGTTCATATGATCATAATTAAAGCTAACATCCAACTAAAATAGACAAAACGACATAGCACTTGATACACCTAATTGTAAGAGTATACTAGTAATTAGTACTAAATTACTAATTACTAAAAATCAATTGCAACCTACTGAACATAGCAGCAATAAACTAGCATTCTAATCTCCCATTATTCTTGATGGATGAATAAGAAACAGAAAATGGATGGCTTGCTTGATTCAGACATGGTATCTTGATTGACGAAACCGTCACCACGCTGACGAGGGAGCTGCCGCAAGAGGAAGCAATAGTAGAAGCAAGGGAGGAAGCAGCGAGGGGGCAACAAGTAGAGTACAAGATATTGACGCGTCAACAAGTTGGGGAGGCAACAAGTAGATTAGGGAGGGGCAGGCAGGGAGCACTAACAGTAAGGAAGATGAGCAGCATGGAGCAAATACGCCTCCAATTCCCTAGTCTCACGTAAAAATAGAGCTGCAAGACAAGTATTAGGGCAAGTAAAAGGTCTTTTGGGCTTTTGTGCCGGTTCCGAGCGGTGGGCTTGTTTGTTTTACAATGGGCTGCTCTTAGCAGAAAATAAAGGACAGTGTCGCTATTTTTCGCTAAATGCTAAGCTAAATACCGCCACTATTTTTCGCTATAGTATGTTTAGCTGCGTTAGTTGCAGAAAGACCTATAGCTTAGCATTTTTGGTCCGAAAATACTATAGCCCGCTATTTAGAACCTGGTCCACGTCTAATATTCTCTGTATTCGTATTTGTATCCGAGCTATCCAATTTTGTATTCGATTTTGAAAAAACATGGATATGGACATAGTTCATCCATTTTCATCCCTAGCGGTGTGAGCTACTGTACATATAACGCCTGTTTCATCCTGCGAAGCTAGCGTTGCCCCTTGACGAAGCTAGCATGGGAAAATGCCTCATGGTCCACGTATATATAGTAACTGGATGAATAATGCATGTTTATTCATGTAACGTTAAGCAAGTACGTTTCTTGTGCAAATCTGTCAGTTTTCACCTTTGTTTTCATGCATGGATATATATTTCGTCTTCAGGTAAGACGTTTGAGACTAGGGATCCACGCACCGGGGATGTGATAGCCAGCGTCGCCGAAGGTGACAAGGAGGACGTGGACTTGGCGGTGAGGGCGGCAAGGGAAGCCTTCGATCATGGCGCCTGGCCTCGCATGTCCGGATCCGTACGAGTCTTTCCACGTTTTCCAATTCGCACACACAAGAATGGCTTCCATCCATTCCGGTTCCAACCGAACGATCAATGGCAGGAACGAGGGAGGATCATGGCGAAGTACGCGGACTTGGTGGAGCAGCACGCAGAGGAGCTGACCCTGCTCGAGTGCCTGGACGCCGGCAAGCTCCTCGTGCTCACCAGGGTGGTCGACATCGCCAGCGCCGCCTGCGCCCTGCGCTACTTCGCCGGCGCGGCCGACAAGATCCACGGCGAGACGCTCAAGATGTCGCAGCAGCTCCAGGGGTACACCCTACGCGAGCCCGTCGGCGTCGCCGGGCTCATCATCCCCTGGAACTTCCCCTTCGTCATGTTCTTCACCAAGGTCGCCCCGGCGCTCGCCGCCGGCTGCACCATGGTCGTCAAGCCGGCCGAGAAGACGCCGCTCAGTGCCCTGTACGTTGCTCATCTGGCGAAGCAGGCAGGAGTCCCGGACGGGGTTATCAACGTGATCACGGGCTTCGGTCCAACAGCAGGAGCTGCCATTGCGTCTCACATGGATGTTGACATGGTAATTAATCTCTTACAACATCGATCAGTCACTGCATAAACACACGTACTTCTTTTTCTTGTGCTGTTCTTGAGATCTGATCGGCTTCTTGCGACCAATGCAATGGTGGTTCTTCTTGGCAGGTCAGTTTCACAGGATCTACGGAGGTTGGACGGCTCATAATGGAGGCCTCTGCGAGGAGCAATCTGAAGCCGGTGTCCCTCGAGCTCGGCGGCAAGTCTCCGCTCATCGTCTTCGACGACGCGGACCTGGACATGGCCGTCGATCTCGCCATCAGCGCAAACCTCTTCAACAAGGTGAAATATCTCTTGCAAGCAGCCTCGCCATACGGGCTACTATTATAAGCTCTGATCATTCATCGGTTTGCACTGGAAATTTGCAGGGAGAAGCTTGCGTCGCCGCGAGCCGCGTCTACCTGCAAGAGGGCATCTACGATCGGTTCGAGAAGAAGCTAGCGGACAGCATGAAGAACTGGGTTGTCGGAGACCCTCTGGACCCTCGCGTCAATCAAGGTCCTCAGGTTGAGTCATTAGTCATTACCCACAATATTCAGTCATCACAAACAAGAATGAAGAACCCCCAATGTTTCTGCAACACAAACTGATCTTTCTTGAATCAGAATACTTAGCAATATTGTTGCAACAATTAATAGGTGGACAAGGCTCAGTATGAGAGGGTGCTCGGCTACATTGAGCATGGCAAGAGAGAAGGGGCCACCGTGCTGACAGGAGGGAAGCCCTGTGGACAGAAAGGCTACTACATCGAGCCAACAATCTTCACCGATGTGAAGGTCAAACTAACCTCCAAAACACAAACTGCAATAACATGATCATTGATCAGTACTTCAAAATATAGCTAGTATCCGACGTGCACGTCTATTGATTTTAACAGGAGGACATGATCATAGCAAAGGAGGAAATCTTCGGACCAGTGATGTGCCTGATGAAGTTCAGGTGGGCCTAGATGCCATCCATCCCAAACGGATCGCTCACTTTTTGGCTGCTTGGTTTCTTTAGCAGCTCAAACGAAAATTTTGTTCTAGGACGGTGGACGAGGCGATTGCGAAGGCGAACGACACGAGGTACGGGCTGGCGGCGGGGGTGGTGACGAGGGACATGGACGTGGCGAACAGGATGGCGAGGTCGATCCGCGCCGGGGTGGTGTGGGTGAACTGCTACATGGCCATGGACGGCGACTGCCCGTTCGGCGGGCGCAAGATGAGCGGCTTCGGCAAGGACTCCGGCATGCACGCGCTCGACAAGTTCCTCGCCGTCAAGGCCGTGGTCACCCCCGTCCACGGCTCGCCATGGCTGTAGCTTGCGTTGTACATGCATGTACAGTTAATTACTGGAGGTGGAACGGCGGCAACCAACCAATAAAGAGAAGAAACATTGCTCGCACCATTAATTTCCCTAGGTGGAGCTTTTAGACACGCCTATGGGCTTATCTAAAAAACGGATTCAAAAGTAATAAAAAAATCAGATAAGTCAATATTAGTCAGATAAGTCACGAAATAAGTCAGATAAGACGTGGCTAATATTGACTTATCTGACTTTTTTTAATTACTTTTGAATCCGGTTTTTTTATCTCGTAGACGTGTCTAAAAACTCTCTAAATCCTAAAAATCAAGGCCATCCGACTCTTAAGGCCACCTCGGGAAATTCTTGAAGTTACGAGAAAAGTCAGATTAGACTTTTAGATAAGCCCAAAAGAACACCCCCTTAATTGTTTGTTGCTGATAAATTTTTTTTTGGCCAATTCAGCTATCATTTTACCCCCTCAGAGAGAGAATCTACCAACGACGGAATCGGCTACGCTAACAATGAAATTATAACTCCAAGTCTATGCACTAATCAACGATGACACAACAAAAACTTAAACACTAATTACAATCCAAAGGTCAAATGACAAACTATCACACTAAGGTTAGGCCAAAAAAATAAGATAAAAGTATGAGCCTTCTGGCTTAAAAGAATCAAACAATCTTAACATCCCAACAGTTGTAACTTTTATTCATCCTCCACGTTGAAAATAACCACCCATCTTCGTGCCATTCCTCTACGGTTGCAAAGAAACACTTCAAAATCCCAAATTATTTTGTAAAAATCTATGTGAAAAATGCAACATGTCAACTGCTTACAAAAGAAACAAAATTAAACATACTAGCAAATATGTGAATGAGTTTAGTCAATAAAAATGGACCTAGTCACTTGAAATAGGTATTTGTTGATGTCTATGTCCTTGGTGACATTTGTAGGGTCCATACATATCAAGCTATTCAAATTATCCTATTTAGTTCATTCAATTGCAAAATCGAAAGTTGATTTTAAATCTATAAGCAAATATGCTAATAATTGATAAAGGGATACTTTGTGTTCAAACGACTCACTCGTGCCAAACCAAGTGTTTTGGTTTGATTCCTTGAGATCTGGTGATGAAAGAGGGTGATTTTAGCATTCAGAGCTACTTCTACAGTTCTGCTCTATTAGAAAATTTTTCTGCATTTGAGCCGGACCATTCGACTCAAGGCGAACGATCCGAAGTCATGGAAATCGCACCTCATGCTTAGGATCTCTTCAGTCGTGACTCGTGAGATCTTCTTACCCCCTGTTTAGAACTATCCCTCTCCCTTCTACCTTTCAGCTCGGTCAAAGCACTGGGTCAAAATCCCTAGTTCTTTCCCTTCTCTCGTCCTTCTCAGAAGCAAAAAAAAAAAAATCCACTCGTACATGCGGCTATAGGCATGTCAGTAGCCGTTGGATGAATCTGGAGATACGTGCAGCCTTTTCCGTGTGACTCACAATGAAGGACAGTAATTATTTTCAGTCCATTGTTATCGCGTGGTCTATGTAGGGAATCACTCGCCGTGGACCCTAACTACCCTTTAGACCTTGTTTATTGCATCTACACTATACTATGCGACGCCTAGCTCGCACTCCGGCGGAGCGGTGGCTTCTTCTTCCTCCTCGCTCCCATTTCTCTCTATCTCACAAAGTTCCCCCAAAAAACATAGATTTGGATCCTTCTAAAGTGATGCAACCAGATCTTGAAGATGGGTTGTGCAACAGAGTTTTCTCTTGTGCGAACAGTGAGTTTACTTGTTTTCTGCTGTGATTTATCATTTCATAATGTGCATCTACTTATTGTTGGATTATGGAAGCATTTTATTTGATTTTTTATTTTTCGCACAAAACGGTGTCATATACGAGCATGTTGGATACTATCCATCGAAGTATTCTTGGATCCGAAGTTTGTATGTATGACATCTCAGCCAAAAGTGTCCAGCCTAGTGTTATTCGATCTGCTGGAGATGATGGGGGTCCTTGTCAGATTGAACCGAAAGTTAGGATGCGCATTTACATACTGACTGCTGATTTGGGCGTGGATGCCGCTTGAGATATGTCTGGAAGAGGAAGCCCAATTTGCAAGTGGGGCATCGGGAACGAAAGGCGCTCTATTGATATATCACTTGAGAACGGAGATGGTAATATGAGCGGGTGGCTAAGAAGGTACATGCGGTCGCATGTACATGTGGGGATGAATTTTCCGGTTCCCCCGTGCCCCACGTGAAAGTGTTTTTCTAGTAGGTTGTGCAGTTAGTTCAGGGTCCAACAAGCATGATTCCTGCGACGGGTCCATCCACTCTATGTTGCCTTTTGGTCCACCAGTCTCCCTTGGCTGTATTGACCTTATCTCCTCACCCTCTCTCTTCTGTTCATATGCACATTTCAATTCTCTTCGTCTATTCTCCTCTTCCACGTGAATGATGCCGTCACATGTTGTCCAGTTCAGCACTTCGCAGGGTTGCAGCACTAGAGCACTTCAAGCATCCAATCCACCTCAGCTTCTTTGTGCTTGCAACCGCCCCGCCGCTAAGCTTGTGTCCTACACTCAGCGAAATTTCAATTGGATTTTTCTGCAATGTAGCAGGGCAGAGGTCAATTAGTTTGGCGTCTTTTTATTGTCCATAGACCCCATTTTTGCGTTTTAGAAATCTGTGTTTTCCCTTTTGTAATCCAGTACACGATCCCCTTGGATCTGTTAGAGTACAGATCCCTGCCCATGTTCAAGTTATGCCATGGGTGGCGGTGACCAAATTGTTTTAGATGTGCCCACAGTGCATCTTCACTGACTTGAGAGAATCCCTTAGGTAGTGTTCTTTTCAGCGTTTGCGTTTGCGTTTACGTTTGCTTATAAGCTGAAAATTTGTTATTTTTGTACAAATCAAACGCTTTAACGTTTAGTAGCCAATTTTTATAGGTCTCACTATTTCTTCTCAAAACTCTCAAAACTATTTTTTCTATAATTTTTTATCCTTTGGATGTCCTTATCGAGGAGCTATAAATTTTCAGCTTATAGACAAACGCAAACACAAACGCTGAAAAGAACACTTTATTAGACTGCATTCCTAGTCCACCCAACTCAACAGACTTGCACCTATTACCAATTGATTCATCGTCCGTGTCACTGAACAACCTATCGCTCATATTACCATCTCCGTTCTCAAGTGATATATCAGTAGAGCGCCTTTCGTTCCCGATGCCCCACTCGCAAATTGGGCTTCCTCTTCCAGACACATCGCAAGCAGTATCCACGCCCAAATCAGCAGCCAGTATGTCAACACGCGTCATAACTTCCGGTTCAATCTAACAAGGACCCTCATCATCTCCAGCAGATCGAATATCACTAGGCTGGACACTTTCAGTTGAGATGCCATACATACAAACTTCGGATCCAAGAGTACTTCGATGGATGGTATCCAACATGCTCGTATATGACACTGTTTTGTGTGGAAAATCAAAAATCAAATAAAATGCTTCCATAATCCAACATTATGTAGATGAAAAGATAAATCATAGCAGAAAACAAGTAAACTCACCATCCGCATAAGAGAAAACTCCGTCGCACAACCCATCTTCAAGATCTAGTTGCATCACTTTAGAAGGATCCAGATCTGCGTTTTTTTGGGAGAACTTTGTGAGATAGAGAGAAATGGGAGCGAGGAGGAAGAAGAAGCCGCCGCTCCGCCGGAGCACAAGCTGGGCGTCGCATAGTACAGTGTAGATGCAATAAACAAAGTCTGAAGGGTAGTTAGGGTTCACGACAAGTGATTCCCTACATGGACCGCGCGATAACAATGGACCGAAAATAATTACTGCGCTTCATTGCAAGTCACGTGGAAAAGGTTGCATGCATCTCCAGATTCATCCAACGGCTATCGGCGTGCCTGTAGCCACATGTACGAGCGGATTTTTTGCTTCCCGGGGAACGGACAGACGCGAATCTCAAAGATAATCGGGTGGCTACTAGTTGAGTGCCCGTGCGTTGCGACGAAACCCTAAAAGAGATAATCCTAAGTAAAAAAAGGTTCAAATTATAGAACACTTGTAGTACAACTACAAAGCGGGCAGCTTCTAGCTACAATTTCACTTATATGGTACTGCTTTTCTTCTTAGTTTCTACTACAAATGCAATGATTCCAGTTAGCTATTTTGTTACACTGTCTCCTGATCCTCATCTCTATAATTCTAGGAGCACAACTACAGATTTAGATTGGTCTTAACATGGTCAATGAGTGCAACCCAACACTTTGCTCTTCAGTACAAAGAGAGAATATTTGTTAAAGATTCAACCTTTGTTTGTTCATCACTTTGTTTGTTCATCACACAGAGGTTAGCTTGTGAGAATTAAGAGCAGTACAAAATAAGTGAAATGTGAATATAACTTTAGCTCATCTGCACATAAAAAAAATATTTTGCTGGTGGTCTGGTGCCACTTCCCTATAAGCCCGAAAGCTTAATTAACAGCAGCGTCAAGTTCCCTTAACACCTCAATGAGTTGCTCTTCAGGAGATTTGCAAAGAACTTGTACGAGAGAGATCACAATGATAACACACTATTGAGCAGATTCCTTGGGCAGAAATTTTCCATCAACCCAATTTAACAATCCATATGTGCGAGAGTAAGATAACATGAAAACATAACACATCCAACAGTATTCCACTTGGATAGGGAACAGAATCAAGCAGAAGATTTTCAAGCTAAAAATGAAAATTGTCATTAGATCAGTCATTTCTTGCAAGTAGCCACATGCAGCATATCACCAAATACCACCCTCACCTTCAGACCATGGTGATAGACGCCTCTGCTTTGGCAGCAATCGACGGCGTTGATCAGCTACTGCAAATACTTCCTTGCATCATCCTCTTTCAGCCTTCCACACGTACGAGGCCTAGACCAAGAACTGAAGCAAATTAATCGCATGCGCACAGCATAAAGAATACATTTAGACGTCTAACCGCAAGACCATCCACTCACAATCTTGTCGAAAAGTTCACCACCGGTGACAAGCTCCATCACAATGTATATCTTTGTCTTGCGGGCCATCACCTTCATAAGTACACACGGCCATTCAGTAGACACGGACATAAAAGTCATGACGAAAAGGTAAATTTTAGAAAGCGAGAAATGAACATATAATTACTGTAGGTAATTACTGTAGGGACAACATAAATTAGGCAAAAGATCGAGGATAAATTCATTCTTAGTGGGATGCAATAAAAGGAAAAATCATGTTCTTGAATAGTTTTTACTCTGATTTGATATTTCAGATTGCACAAATACATTCTTATGAGAAGAAAAGAAAATCTATTTTTCTTGATCAGTCCTTATTATGCTTTCATTCATAGTTCTAGGTTGCACAAATACATAGGAACACAAATATCAGATCATAAATCGATTTCGTAGGAACAGATACGATTGATGCTTAGAAAGATGTATACCTCATACATCTGGATGACGTTGGGGTGCCTGATGAGCTTCATGGTCGAGATCTCTCGCTTTATCTGCAGAGCATAGTGACATCATGCACATCAAAATTAGGAAGCTTTCAAAGTCAGAAGCCAACTCTGATCTCACAACTAACTCACATGTTACAAAGAACAAATGCACGGGATGCCCGCGTTCACTTGGAAGGTCAGGGAGAGGGAGAGGAGCTAGGCGGCGGCGCTTAGGGTGGGAGCGTGGCAGCAGGCTGGGGCCGGGAGGGAGCTGCTGGAGGAGGCAGGCGAGCGGGGGAGAGGAGAGGAGCTGGGCGGCTGGGGGGCATGGTGGCAAGGGCTGGCGGGGGGAGTCTTCTTGGGACTAGGGCAGGCGCCGGGAGAGGGAGAGGAGAGGAGCTGGGCGGTCTTGGAAGCGGCGTGATGCAAGGCTTGAGAGGCGGGGAGGGAGGCTGCAGGAGAGGAGGTCACACCGGAGAGAGGAGAGAGGCTGGGGGCGGTCTTTGGGGCGCGGTGTCTGTCTTGGGGAGGGAGGAGGAGCTGGGGGAGGGGCTGACTCTGTGAGAGGAGAGGGAGAGGAGCTGGGCGGCGGCGCTGGGGTAGGTGAGGGGATCGGGGAGAGAGGGTGGGCGACGCGGGTATAGCCTAGGGTTACGGGGTAGAGGGGAGATTGGCAATCAGAGCAGCTAGCGAAGAGGTGGATGGCATTATGGGTGTGCAGTGCTGGAGGCTAGGCAAGGGTGTCCAGTAAAAAATGGACTACCACCACTCACCATAAGTTGCTTTTAAGTAGTAGAGAAGAAGGTAGTTTCTTTTTCATTTTGATGCACCACATCCCATACTGCTAACCGATCAACAACTTGCGCCGGGCATTTGCAACCACATCCCATTCTTCGCCTGTGCGCCAACAGTTTGACCCGGAAGGGCTTTCCGTAGCACCCAAGTCTCTGTAAAAGCATATCCACAGCCATCCGTCCCCCCTAGTGCTCAAAATCAACGGCCCAAACACAACCGAGCCCATTCCCAGAACCTTCCAGAGCACACGAGCCTTTCCTTCCATGAACCTTCCCGACCGTCATTGCCACGCCCGATGCTCTATATATGCCCCCGCTCTGTCTGAAATCCGTCTCGCAGATCATAAGAAGAAGCGAGAAGAAGCGAGAGAGAGAAGACAGAAGGGGAGAGAGCAATGCCGACGGGGAGGCTTAGCGGCAACATCACGCAGGAATGGGAGCCGGTGGTGCTGCGGCGGACGAAGCCGAAGGCGGCCGACCTCAAATCCACGAAGGCGGTGAACCAGGCGCTGCGGTCGGGCGCGCCGGTGGAGATGGTGCGGAAGGCAGCGGCGGGGACGAACAAGAACTCCTCGGCGGCGGCCGCCCCCGCGCGGAAGCTGGACGAGATGACGGAGCCGGCGGGGCTGGAGCGCGTGGGCGCGGAGGTGCGCGCGGCGATCCAGAAGGCGCGGGTGGCGAAAGGGTGGAGTCAGGCAGAGCTGGCCAAGCGCATCAACGAGCGCACGCAGGTGGTGCAGGAGTACGAGAGCGGGAAGGCCATGCCCGTCCAGGCCGTGCTCGCCAAGATGGAGCGCGCCCTCGAGGTCAAGCTCCGCGGCAAGGCGGTCGGCGCGCCCGCGGCCGCCGGAGCCAAGTGATGATTGGTGCACGTAAACATGAACCATGGCGCGGCTTAGCTTAACCATCTGAATGCTTTGATTTGAATCGGTGACTCTGTTCTGGGGGTGTTTTGGCAGCCAAGATTGGCAGATTGCATGCGAACTGTGAAGTGATTGCTAGAAATTTCCTGTGGATTTGCTGTAAATTTCGTCGTAATGTGAGATATTTCCAATTTGGCGTTCGTGGTACTTAGTCTGGTCCTGCTGGCACCGATCGAGATTGTGGTCTCTGTTGAATTGTTGTTGAATTCTGTCTTTCCTCTGCTTCTGCTTGTTTTATCATTAGCTTGTCCAACTGGTTCCAGTATTGGAGTAGCGAATCTACAAACTCAAGAAGATACTGATAGTCGAACATGATGGGTAGGCAATTTGCATATCTTGCCATCTGTTGCAGACCAGCTTCCTTTTGTGATTGCTCGTTGGGTAGCTTACCTGAGACGTGAAATGTCCGTGAGGCACATAACTTGTCATGAGTCACATAACTTTTCATGGACAAGGTCCTAGGATCTTTCTTGTTTTTAAGGGGCGATCTATTGTACAGGTGACTTTAAAAAAAAACTTTTTAACTTCATGGCCTTCTTGATTCAAAGAAATTTCAGAAATTTCAGTACAAATTTAATTTCAAGGGGAAAAAATCCTATTGAGGTGTTTGATTTGTAGGGTTGTTTCCAAGCAATTTCGTATGATGAAAAGAAATTTTAACATGAGCTCTAACCATTGCGTTATTTATTTGAGAATTCCAATACAAACTTATTGTTGGAATTAATGAGCCTTGGTCCGTATAAATGAGAAATAATTTCTGAAAAATCTCAAAGGCCCATGTATGGAAGGAGAAGCGAACTCTTTAGTACCACATTACTAGTTGAAGATGAAAGACACCTACTTAAATAGTGGAGTGTGTCCCTCTAACTAGAACAAGTGGGAGAGAGATAAAGAGAACACCACAAGCGCACGTTCGCTTCGCCTTGTCGGGCCAGGGCTTGGGGCGGCGCGGGCATATGGCACCTGCGTGAATGGTCTGTCGAAATCGGGCCCTCTCGCGTAGGTGCAGCTTCTTTTTGCAGTTTAATTCCTTTTTGCTCTCCGAAATTTTTCGACGCGGTTTCAGATATGGAAATCTTGCGGATCCGATCGTGTCACGGTTTTGTGTCACATTTGGCTCATCGACCTCTATATATACTGCCCGGTCGCCTTCGCGAGAACAGATTGAAAAAAGCCTAGGTTTTGCCTCTCCCCTCTCTGAACCGCCGTAGCCGCCTAGACTACTCCGTCCCAACGTCTCGGCGTGCATCGAACTTTGGGAGAGCAGGTCTCCGGAACCCATCGCTATCGAGATCCTGCACCGAGAGATGACGAATAAGGTTTTTGAGAAGCGCTCAGCGCGACTGCTCACAATCTGCTTCCTTTACGTCCGTGACGCTCTGCTTCGTCTACTTCCACTCCATCGCGATCTGCTACAACTATAGTCACGGCATCAACGAGGTCGTCACCACTTCCTGGTCTTGTGCCTGAGGAAGATTAGTATGTGCACTCTCCCTACCTCTATTTCAGATTCAAATCATCTCTGTTTATGGGTATATTTGAGGGACGTATGCTTATGTCCATGCTGTATCCATGGTGCTTGCTTTTTATGATTAATCTGTTAGTGTTCATAATTTATCTGTTGAACAAATTAAACCTGAAAGTGCCTAAATTTCTAGTACTCATCTTTTCCTCTCTCTGTCTAATCGATTTATTTGATTTGTTAGCTAATGAGTTGGCCAACTTTTGGCAAAGAAATGAACTAGATTTGACAAATATGATAATAAGAGAGAAAATCTTGTCAATTCAATGGCAGCAATCCAAAGACATGCCAAATTTAGTTAACACTACCAACAATTGTCATTGGTCATGAACCAAACACACCCTCAATATGACATGACATCCAATCCTATTTTTTTTCCTAATCCCGCATTCTTAGAATTCCGTGAATCGAATTTGGCCCTCTTTGTAAATTTTGAGATCCTTCCTATCAAACGATATTGTTACTCTCTTATTTTTTAGGGTTAATTGCATACGTGCCATTATAAAACGTCGATTCCGCAAAAATGTCATTACAAAACCCGATATTATTTAGATGCCATTACAAGTCTGGGTTGATTTTTAAACTACCATTACGGACCTTTTCTTGCTGATATGAGCTCAAAATACATCCTAAAATACATATGACAGGTAGGTCCCACCTGTCATTCACTCCTCTTCTTCTTCTTCCTCCCTTCCCCCTTCCTCTTCTTCTTCTTCTCCTTCCACCCTCCTCCTTTGTTCTCTCGCCTGGCACCCGCTCCCTCCTCCTCTGTTCTCTCACTGCACCCATTGCACACCCAATGCCTCGCCCACGGCTCATCCTCGGTGTCGCCCACCAAGAATTACCCGCCAGCGCCGTCCCTACACCGCCTCGCCATCGCCTGCAAGCCTCATTGTCACCGTCTTGCCTCATTGTCACCACGTTGCCTCGTTGTCCCCACGCCGAGCTCGGGGGAGAAGGGGAAGGGAGCTCAGGGGAGAAGAGGAAGGGAGGAAGAAGAAGAGTCGGGGAGAAGGTGAAGGGAAGAAGAAGAAGAGTCGGGGGGGAGAAGGGGGAACGGCGAGCTCAACGCGGGCGATGTCGAGGATGAGCACGGCGGCGAGCTCGCCGGCGTGCAGCGGGTGCCGGGCAGGAGAACAGAGGAGGAGGGAAGGAGAAGAAGAGGAGGAAGGGGGAAAGGAGGAGGAAGAAGAAAAGGAGTGAATGACAGGTGGGACCCACCTGTCATATGTATTTTGAGCTCGTATATGCAAGAAAAGGTCTGTAATGGCAGTTTTGAAATCAACCTAGACTTATAGTAGCATCTAATCTAAATAATATTAGGTTTTGTAATTGTATTTTTGAGGAATCGATGTTCTATAATGGCATGTATGTAATTAACCTTATTTTTTAAAGGTTGTGGGCTTCGTAATCAGATCGCAAATATTGTGATGGTATCATCGTTAGAGATAGAGGGTTGCCATCGGTGTTGAGAACAGAGACGCTAGCATTGTGCTCCTAGTCGTAGGTCACCAGTATCGAAGGAGAGGAAAGGAGAGAAGTGAGAAGAGGAGGGGATGACAAAGGATGAGATAAGGAGAAGAGAAGTCCCTGCCTTCTATTTTAAAGAAAGTTAAAGGCAGGAGAGCCAAAAATTCAAATTTGGTAATTACAAAGAAAGTTAAAAATATTATCATCGCATACAATTGGAACAAAGAGTAGTATAATGTATCGTATTAGGGTCTGTTTAGATGATAGCCTAAGCATGTCACAACTAAGTTTATATGTGCTACACATATTTAGACGTGTGTTTGGTTCTTAACTAAGCATAGGCAAGCCGAAGAATGTTAGCCCGCTCTCAGGTGTCTTTCCAAATTTTTGCCACTGGTGTGGCGAGCAAATCAACCACCACAGTTGTTTGGCGGAGCAGCACACACCATGGTTCCCACCACCTCGGTTGCTCCCGAGTCCCAGCACCAGTCTAGGGGTAGGCGACGGAGCCACCGGCTGCCACCGCGAGGTGATAGAGCTTAGCGACCGCCGGCCTCCCCCCAAGCCAGTAAGCTCATTTTGCCTCTGCTCTCATCCAGACATCCTGAAACTGTCCTCCCATCCTGCCTCTTGCCGCCTGGTTGTAGATCTGGATTCACCAAGGTCACCAACCTTAACAATGGTGATATGCGCAGATTACCGAGCCCCTTCCTCTCTGCTTGCATTCTCGTGTGGTACTCCTTGCTTTGTGACCTTCAACTGCTCGATGAAATGCATGGCTGAGTTGTGCAGGTCCTGTCTTGAATAAACAACTCCGTTCATTCATTTCAGTTCTCCTAGACCATCAAGCATTGAATATCCAAAAGCTTTTTTTCCTACACCATAGCTTCAGGGAAGTTTGATTCCATTTTTGCTATACCGAGTCTCTCGACTGTACTCTGATTCACTCAGTGTGTTCTTGGTTTTTCTCTGTTTGCTGCTGTCAGTCTTGAAACCTTCTAATGGTCTAATGGATGCACAATTTGATTAATATCTAAACAGTAGCCAGTGGTGGATCTAGGATCTCATCGAGACTCAGGCTAAAATCTAATGTACTAAAATTTACTGAAAACTATTGAAAATTAACCCCACCAGGTAAAAAAAAAAAGTGAATACAAATACATAATTGATATAAGATTTTAATCATATAATCCATTATAGCACAAAACATGAAAACACAATATAGATATAGTATAGACTAGAGAGTCTTGAGAGTGCAGTTTGAGTACCTACATAGGCCATAGCGAAGATTAGGCTCATATTAACATATATTTTCCTCAATATCATCCGGATTGAGTTGGACAACATGATTCAACCGTTTCTAGAGAACTTGGATTGGACTAGGCTGTGGTGGGTGTTATGACGTCAAAGTCCTCTTTATTCTCTATCTCTAGTTCAATATTTAAATGCAAATTCTTATCTAAATTAATGACTAATGAGTAACAAGTAATTATTAAAAATTAGAAATAGAAAAGGAGGAGGCCTTGCGGCTTAGCTTGACCTAGGACTTACTTTGCTATAATCGCGGTGTGTGACGGGCAGATAGCAGATGGAGATGGCGGACGCCGGCGTGACCGTGTGACTGGCTCTACTCTACGTGAGCAGCTAATCGTGATGTCTGATCTAGCTACCCCACACGACGCTTGCCTTATGTGTTGCCTATACAGACTATAACAATATGGCCTTCATAGTGCGCTGCACCCTTGTGATCGTGGATTTGGGCTTTCGTTGCTGCACAAACATGGCAACATGGGCCTTTGGCTTTGCGAGCTTGAGGCCTTGCTCCATGTCCTGCGTGACTGCGTCATGCGATGCGGGCCTTTGGCACTGGGGGCTAGTCACTGGGCTGTAGTAGGCAGGAGAGGTACCGTTAGTAGCATGGCCATGCCCCGGGCTGAAGCCCACCCTGCCATGGGCCTGGATCCGCCCTTGACAGTAGCTACAAATGTTAGCAAAATTTTGTAGTCACTATCCAAACAGCAGCCACTTGGCCATGCCTAATGTTAGGTGTGGAAGCCAGGCAAACACAAATTTTTTGCCACAAACATAGGCAAGCCACACTTGTGGCAAACTATTAAAGTTAGGTGTGGTAAAGTTGGTAGTCAACCAAACGGGCCCTTATTAAGCCCAGTGTTTCTGCCGTGCTATGTGACTTCACAGTGTCCCAAACTAGGTAGCCCTATGAAGACAATCCTAGGAGCACAACATATTACATCTTTTGGCCCATCTTCTACATCCAAATGCATGTTGTTAATATACGCTGCCCGGTTATACACCACTTAAAACTTTGTTTTATTTTCATAGCCAATTTATTTGCAATATATCTAGAATTAGTTTTGGATTAGTGGCAAAATGACACCAATGATTGTTGTAGATGGAGCATACCCACCTCCTATGACCTGAAGAACCACTAGCAAAACAACAACCTGCACACTATTGTAGAGGCGAAGCAAAGGCACGACCCTAGGAACCACACCCGAAGCAAAGAAGCAAAAGCCAATATCTGTTCCCTCACCCGGAGCAATGGCCGTGAAGGAGAAGGACATGCGAGTCGGGCTATCGGAAGGCGCGACATCCCGAAGGAAGCACCAAGTTGGTGATCAAGAAAGCCTAGGAGACAAAATGGTACCAAGAGGCTCACTAGGTGTCGGGATAAGCATCATGGGATCCTCTAGTGGGAGGCAGGCTATAAGCTCCTTGTGGAAGAGAAAGACGAGGTTGCCCCTACTTTAGCTTGATGGTAGGAGGGCAACTCGGTCCAAGCGGTGTAGGCTGAGGAAAAGACCCTGCCGCCCTTGCTTTAGTGATTCCATGAGGGTAGATAGGCTTTTGGCTGAAAGCATCAAGGAAGCTCGGGTTAATTTCCTGCTCCCGCTCCTATAAATAGAGATCCAATGTACATGTAAAACAAGGAATCCTAGGTAATAGATAGAAAAAGGAAAAAAAAAAAGAAAAGAGTTCGAACAGGCTAGAGAGCCCAGTGTTGAATCTCCCTTTGAGGTTGTTCCTCCGTCATGTCCCATGTTGCTTCGCTAGACGTGCGATTCGAAGGAGGGAAACCCCCGAAATTTCTTGTTGCAGACCAGTTCGTCAACAATGATCAATGATTACATGATAAACTAGTGGAATAATGGCATAAGTACTTCTATAAAACCATTAACAATTTGCTATACCTCACTTGCAACAATATATGACCCATGTAAATTACAGAAATGGTTCTCTAAATTAAATGTCTTAGTGTGACGGGAAATGGTTCTCTAAATTAAATATCTTAGTACGACGGTTGCTAGACTAAAGGATTGAGAACCATGGGGTTTAAAATCCCTCACCTCTCCCTTCATGATTTTAATTGTGTGTTAAGTGGTGTACATGAGGAGTTAGCATTATGTATGGCAACATGAGTTACCGAAGCATTTGCAGTTAAGAATTGATTCTGCCATTAGCTTTTACTATTGTTGCATGTTAATCATGGTATAATGGTTGTCGATTTCAATACTTGAATGCAAGTGATACATACATGGCTATGTGCACAGTAAAAGAAGGTCAGTTTCAGAATCAATGTACTATATTTTAATGCTTGAAACCGCTCCTCGTGGCCTTGCATGCAATGTTTCTGTGTTAGCTATATATACATGTCCCCTACGCATGAAAGAAGTGCAAGTGAAAAAGACAGCATACACATATAAAAGTCGCTTTGTTCTTTAATCGTCAAAAGAACAATTTTAGTAGAAGGAAGAGAGGAGAGAAAAATCGGTAATCAAAGTGACAGCATGTCTCGGGGTGAGTTTGTGCTAAGCACATATAAACGTAACAATTTTGTTGAATTAAATTGTGCTAAAAGATCTAGAACTTCTGTGAAATTTTGCTTACATCACTATGCTATAAGATATTCACATCTAACCAAATTGAGTAGGCATGATTCGTACATATCCGCTATAATATTTGTATTCGTGTTGGAGCATGTTTGGATTCACATTCATATCCATTAAAAATACTATTCATTTTCCTATATATCTGAATTCATATTCATTTAAAAAATATGTATATAAATATGAGAAAACCAATATTTGATCCGGTGACACCCTAAATCCGCCCTGGCCTTCACCACTTGAGGTTGCATAGATAGTTTTGTCCCGTTGACCGTATAACGTCACTTGGCCCCACCATAGGCCTCTAGCCATTGCGGCACCACGTCGCTTGGACTCGAGGGATAGGAAGAGAGAGGGAGAGGAGAGACAAACTAGGCTAGTGCCAGTTTATATGAGAGCAGATGAGAGGGAAAGGACAGCTCGTGGCTGGGTCATTCTTTTCAGTTGATAATTTAAACTTCGGAGCTTCTCAGCTCCAGGGGCTTCATGAAGCGGTTTCAAGAAAGCGTTTAGTTCGACTTGGCTTTAAGAGGTTTATAAGATTTTCGAGAACAACTTAAAAAAGCTAAAACATTTGACCCACGTATAAATAACACTACTACAGAATTGGACATCACAACCGGTCCATCAGAAGCGGTTTGGTGCGAATCCGTTGTAATCTTCGTACTAGAACCGGTTCGTGGGCAACGGGCGGGAGAGGGCTTCCAGAAGCGGTTTGAAACACGAACCGCGTGTAAAGTCCCACCTCTACAACCGGTTTGTGTCCCAAACCGGTTGTGGGTTTCCAGAACCGGTTTGAGACACAAACCGGTTGTAAAAGGCAAGCTCTAGAAGCGGTTTGTGTCTCAAACCGGTTGTAGAACCATCCCGCCCAGCGCATTTAAAACATCTTCTTCCTCCCCGAGGGCGCAGATCAGGTGAACGGGAAGTGTTAACAGGAAGGGCCGAGGTCTTGTTCAAGGAGGTCTGCCCAATTTTTAATTGAGGTGATTTAGCTGCAAATTAAGTGGTTCAAGGTTAGTAACGTCATGTTAACATCCTTCTCACCTAAGTATTGTTTTTTTTTTGCATTGGATGTGGAGAAATGTTGATTTGTTCTTTGTTGAAAAGTGTGTGTTTTGTTTGCTAGCTAGCTTCACCAGTGAAAAGTTTCTTTGCTTGTTTGCTAGCTACCTAACTTGTTTGCTAGCTAGCTTGATCATCTAATTTTAGGGAGTTGATCTTAAAATGAAGTTATTTGCTTTAGGATCCAAAATTTAACGATAAATTTGCTAGCTAGCTTGATCGACCTAATTTTAGGAACTAATTATTGGAGTATGAAATAAATAAGGCAAAAATTAGAAGGAAAAAAATAAAAAAAAGGTAGAAAGGGAAAAATAATTAGTTAGATTTAGTTAAAAATTGTAGAAGGATTAAAAATAATTAAAAATGTAACAATTAGTTATTTATTTGTGCAATAAATGTGAAGGGTAAAAAATTTTAGTTAGGTTTAGTTAAAAATGTATAAAGATAAAAAAATTACAAAGGTAGAAAAGGAAAAATAAATAGGTTCAAAATTGTAGAAGGATAAGAAATAATTTTAAAAATGTAACAATTAGTTAGTTTTAGTTCAATAAATGTAGAAGGACAAAAAAGAATTAGTGTAGGTGGATTTTTTGTTGCAAAAAAAAAATATTGTCTTTAATTGTAGACCAAGAAGAACAAAAAGTAATTAGAAAGGTAGATCTAAGTGCTTGTGAGCTTTAGATTTTGAAATGTAACTAAATTTTTTAATAAAATATAACTTGGTGTAGATGAACCGCAATGGATGTACAATGCGGACCGTCGCTCGAGAGAGTTCATTGATGGCGTGCGGGGTTTTCGGATGCGGCCGTTGCCTTCTTGCTGCGCAGCGACTACATATGTTGTCCGTGTGTAGACTGCAGGAATGAGAAGGAGCACTCCACCGATGGCGAGGTTATGAACCATTTGATCATGAGAGGATTCATGCCAAACTATACTGTTGGACCAACCATGGCGAAGTTGAGGGATTAGCGGGTAGATGATGAAGACGACGAGGAAGAAGAAGAGGATTGAACAAGATCCCGGACGCCAGCAATCTTGTTACGTGGAAGATACACTTAGAGAGTTTGGTGATGATGAGCCGGACGAGATCTTTGCGTGGCGGAGAGGAGACTACACAGATGAAAGACAATTCGACAAGTTCCAAGCATGTTAGAGGACCACAGGACTCCTTTGTACCCAAAGCGTGGGTAGGGCCACAAAAAGTGCGCACCTGCATGGAACTAATGCAATGGAAGGCCACGAATGGTGTCTCGGATAAGGGATTCGATGAGTTGTTATCACTCATAAAGAAGTTGCTTCCTAAGATAACACTCTGCTGAATTTACATATGAAGCCAAGCAAGTCGTATGTCCTTTGGGATTAGAAGTCTGAAGATACACGCATGTCCTAACGATTGTATCTGTATCGCAATGAGTACGAGGATTTTGATGTTTGTCCGGTGTGCAAAGAATCGCGTTACAAGATGAAGCGTGGCGACCTGTGAAATAGATGGGGAGCGTATGAAGAAGAGACCTCCCGCTAAGGTGGTGTGGTATTTCCCTGTCATCCCCTGATTGAAGCGTCTGTTTGCTAACAAAGCGCATGCCCAGATGATGCGTTGGTACAAAGAAGAGCGTAAGGACAACGGGATGCTTAGACATCCCGCTGATGGCTCCCAGTGGAGGAAAGTCGATCGAACATACCCGCACTTTGCAGATGAGGCGAGAAACATAAGGTTTGGGTTGAGTACGGATAGTATGAATCCGTTCGGCGAGTTGGGTAGCAGCCATAGCATCTGGCCTGTTACACTATGTATCTATAACATTCCTCCTTGGTTGTGCATGAAGCGGAAGTACATATTGATGCCGTTGTTGATCCAAGGGCCCAAGCAACCCGGGAACGACATCGATGTCTACCTGAAACTATTGGTTGAAGATCTCGTAACATTGTGGGAGGATGGTGTACGGGTATGGGATGAGCACAAAAGACAATATTTCACCCTACGTGCATTGCTGTTTGTTACCATCAATGGCGGCTGCGCTTGATAACTGTCGGCCTAACTATAAAGGATATAGAGCTGCGTGCGGTGCTTAGATGAAACGGATAGCATGTACCTCAAAAATCTCGGAAGGTTGTGTACATGGGCCACCGTAGGTTTCTTCTTACAAGGCATCCGCTTGCGAAGAGAGGCAGGAATTTTAACGGAAACCGGACCTTCGTGCTAAGCCTGAGCATCGAAGTGGGCCGCGTGTGTTTGCTATGGTCAAGGATCTGAAAGTAGTTTTTAGAAAGGGTCCTGGGAGAAAATCTATACCGAATGAGAATGGTCAGGCACCTATGTGGAAGAAGAAGTCAATATTTTGGTATTTGCCTTATTGGGAAGTTTTGGAGGTCCGTCACTCACTTGACTTCATGCACATCACGAAGAATGTTTGCGTGAACCTGTTAAGATACTTAGATATGTTCGGCAAATCGAAAGATACACTACAAGGTCGGAGGGATCTAAAACATTTGGGCCGAGGAACGATCTACATCCGTAAAAAGACAGGCAAAGGACAACATTATCTACATCCTGCGAACTACACTCTAAGTAAAGAAGAGAAAAAAGCATGATAGAGTGCTTGAGCAAGTGTGAAGGTCCTTCCGGATACTCCTCGAATGTAAAGAGACTCATAAACATGAAAGAGAATAAAATCGTCCACCAAATCCCATGACTGTCTTGTGTTGATGACCGCTTGCTCCCATGGTCGTGAGAGGTATTTTGCCCGAGTGGGTCCGGGGACAATCACAAAGCTGTGTTCCTTTTTCAATGCGGTTTCACAAAAGGTTATTGATCCAGATAAACTAAGTAAGCTGCAGGATGACGTGGTACAAAGTGTGGTTAGCCTTGAGATGATCTTTCCTCCTGCATTCTTTGATATTATGGTTCATCTCACTGTTCACATTGTCAAGGAGATAGGTATTCTGGGACCCATGTTTCTACACAACATGTTTCCTTTCAAGAGGTACATGAGTGTCCTAAAGAGGTATGTCCGTAACCGATCTCGTCCGGAAGGATGCATAGCCGAGGGGTATGGCACAGAGGAGGTGATTGAGTTCTGTGTGGATTACATTAATGATCTAAATCCGATTGGTGTCCCTATATCACGCCATAAGGGGAGGCTCCGGGGGAAAAGGACACTAGGTCGGAAAGCACTTGCATGCAAAGATCTTCTTACTTTTAAACAAGCACATTTCACGGTTCAAAACAATCTCATCAGAGTGGCCCTTATGTCCTTCAAAGACAAGAGTATTCTATGCCGTGAATTCCCAGGAAAGTCTGAGGATTCGATAACACTGAGGCACATGGATTCATTCGGCACTTGGTTACAAAACTACATCCTTTCGAAAGGGTCTGACAATGAACAGTTGCAACGCCTGGCTCGGGGACCATCTAGTGAAATCGTGACATTCAAGGGGTACGAGATAAATGGTTACACATTTTATACGAAATCCCAGGATAAGATGAGCACGAACGAATGAATGGCGTCAGTATAGACGCCATGGACAACACCGGCAAGGTGGACACATATTATGGTTTCATAGAAGAGATATGGGAGCTTGACTATGGACCTTTGAAGGTCCCTCTATTCAAGTGCCAATGGGTTAAACTGAGTTCAAGCGGCGTGAAGATCGACAAATATGGCATGACAACCGTAGACCTCGCACAAGTAGGCTATAGGCGCGAACCATTCGTTCTCGCCAATGATGGCAGACAAGTCTTCTACGTAATGGACGTGTCAACCAAACCTAAGAAGCAGAAGGACAAGCCAAAGCGACACATGGTTCTCCAAGGCAAACGAAGGATTGTCGGAGTTGAGGATGTCACAGACAAGGAAGAGTATAGTCAGTTCGACGAGCTCCCTCCTTTTGCGGTGGATGTCGACATAAGTGTCCTGAATGACACATGTCGATGCTCCGTATATACGCCATGATCATAACGAAGGCACACTTGTAAAGACAAAGTATGTTACTAGTTAAGATGTGCTCCTGTATGAAACTTGTATATTTGAAGCATATATATAGAAATTAAGCAATGAAATTTTATACATTATAATGAAATATGAAACACAAGCACTGAAATTTTAAACATTTTAAAAAAATATAAAATATGAAACACAATTACTGAAATTTTAAACATTTTTAAAAAATATGAAACACAAGTACTGAAAATTTAAACATTATACTGAAATATGAAACAGAAGTACTGAAATTTTAAACATCTCAAAAGTCAGTTAAATAAAAAAGAAGAAAAGCCCCTCTAGAAGCGGTTGGTAATACAAACCCCTTGCAGAAGGTAAGCTCTACAAGCGGTTTGTATTACGAACCCCTTGTAGAAGGGGACCTCCACAAGCGCGCAAAGGAGACAATCTGGATACCCCCTCTACAAGCGGTTTGTCATACGAACCCCTTGTAGAAGGGACCTCTACAAGCGGTTTGTAATACAAACGCCTTGTAGAAGGGAATCTCTACAAGCGGTTCAATAATCTGAACCCCTTGTAGAAGGGACCAAACAAGCGCAAAGACAATCTGGATAGCCCCTTCTACAAGCGGTTCAGACATTTAACCCCTTGTAGAAGAGACCTCTACAAGGGGTTGGACTACGAACCGCTTGTAGAGGTCCTTTACAAGGGGTTCGTTTCTGACAACTTCTAGAGAGTCTATCCTATATATTTCAGCTCGTCTTCCTCGCGCTTCACTCTCCCCAAAATTTTTCTAAGTCCCGAGCCGTCCACACAGCACTCCTCTGTCGCTCCGCCAGATCTCCGTCGAGCCCCGCGCGCGCCGCGCCTCCTCCACCGCGTCTGCGCGCCCTCATCGCCGCATCTCTCCGCCGAGATCCCACGTCGCGCTCGCCGGCTCTTCACCGCCGTCTTGCTGCTCGCCGACGCGCCTCGCCACCGCCGTCTTGCTGCCGCGTCGTCGCCTCACCGTCGGACCTCCACAGCCGTCGACCTCTCGACAAGGCCCCGCCCTCAATCCCGGAGGACCTAGATTGCCCACGCCCACGCCAAGACTCTCTGCCTCTGTTTCATGTGTGCACACAGGTGTTCGATGAAACGTCCCAACGGGAAGCTGAGAGAAACTGAGAGAGAGAGCTAGGGAGAGATAGGGAGGGAGCTAGAGAGAGATAGGGAGGGAGCTAGAGAGAGATAGGGAGAGATAGGGAGGGAGCTAGAGAGAGAGAGCTAGAGAGAGATAGGGAGGGAGCTAGAGAGAGATAGGGAGGGAGCTAGAGAGAGAGAGCTAGAGAGAGATAGGGAGAGAGCTAGAGAGAGATAGGGAGCACTTTGGACCATACATATTGATTCGTTTCGAGAAGCACTTCTATAATATCATATTTTATGCCGTTTATCCAAAAAGTACAAATATAATTAGTGATCAAAGTTGTATTTCAAAAACCGTGTCAATAGACATCGTAAGTTTTAAGAACCGCAGTAGTATCTCACAATGAAAAAAACCATCAAATTTCACACGAATACGGCATGACTTGGATGAGAGATTAGTGGCACGATCCGCAAAGCATTGGCTAATCCTTCTTTTATCTATCCTTTCTTTTTATCATGTGCACAAGTTGCGATACTAATTTAACATTGTTTCGCAATTATGATATATAGATGGAGCAACCGAGCAATGCCAACGATATTTTCGATGAGAATCTGTTCATGCTAGACTCGATCGCGGAGGGTAGCATCGAGAATCTGACGAAGGTGGCGCTTAACGCTGCCGCCGATGAGGTGTGAACCAAGGCGACGCTAATGCTACTACCTTGTGTTCGGTGATGCCGTGGACACCGGGGCCAGCGAGGTAATGCCACAATAATGCCCCGGTACACGCCGCCTTCGAGCAATCTAAACACACTCATATTTTTCTGTAATTTAAGCAGGGTACATCGAGCAACCAATCGAAGCGAGGACCTAACAAGAAGCCGTCGGCAAAGCATGTATTTACTGACGTTAACTCTGACGGGATGCCGATTGCCCCTCTTTCAAAGCAATTGGCCCATTCAACAACGCTTGTGGTTACCATATAAGGGACCACATCCCAATTAGCATCCAGAAATGGGCTGAAGTCCCTCAAGCTACCAAGGAGCTCTCAGGGCGAGATATTAAGGACAATTTCAAATTCACAAGGGTTCAAGACAAAGTAAAGAAATACACTTTAAAAAGATGGCAACCGATTTCAGTCTTGGAAGACGTTTCTAAATGCCAAGTATGTGCGAGAAGGTGAAAGGCCCGACTTCAATCTATTTCCTAAGCCGGCCGATCACCGGGAAGCGTTTGAGGAATACAAATTTGTCGACTCAAGGCCAAGCCATGAGCCAAAAGAACAAGATAAATACACGAAGAAGAAGTACCACCACCATCTCGCACCGGTGGTTACATCAAGGCTATACCGAAATGGGAGAAGCGGAGGAAGAATTATTGGCCAAGGATGCAATACACTCATCGCTGACCGGGAATTTCACTGCGACATTGGTTCATGGCTCACGGGGGCCCTTGCAGATGATGGCGGCTTGGTGATGGCACCGGAGTGCAGGATGTTGGGCAAAGGATCGTACAAGCCGCTCAACAGCCTCGGTCGAGTTCCTTAGTGAGATAGGGAGAATGACGGTGACACATGCCCTCCAAAACCCGGAGCACCGGGACGGACAAGAGGTATTGGTTCGTCGACGCCATGGAAGCACGGATTCGCAAAGGATTCCCAAACGTACAGGAGCCGAGCAAGAAGCAAAACCAGAGAGCTATACAAATACAGCCAATTGGAAAGGGAGCTAAGAGCTACCCAGGCTAGCATCGGCGACATAGTTGCTCAACAAGTGCAGATAGCCCTCAGCAAGCTTCAGGGAACAGGTCCGAGCAATCTGCCAGATGCCATGATCGGCCAAGAGCCTCTGCTGGCGGCGGCAATTGTGCCCACCGCGGCACCTGATGGGGATGACCTCGGCCATTTTCCAGTGGACGACATCAAGGTTCGCCGCCAGTGTGAGCTACATGTCCAGGCGCGAAACCTCTCCATAAAGGTGGCTTACGGCATGGCGTTCCCAGTAGAGCCGGGCCAGACATTTCATTGCAACGAGATACCCCCCGGTTACTCGAAAGTCGCCGTGGAGGAGGTGTTAAGCGGATTTGAAGATCTTATGCTCGATATTGCTTTGGAGGCGATGAGGTGGCCAAGCTTGGACAGCCCTCCACGGTATCATCCTCTGCTAAAACGGTACATCATGTTTGCAGATGGCGTGGAGGTGTCATCTCCACCGCGAGACATCGAGCAATTGGAGCCGGCCGAGGAAGCTCGCCTCCTCCAAGCGACAAACCATGCCTCCTCCAATGTCACCTCCACGCAATGCCTCGCCGCCAATACTGAGTACTCTGCTCCACCACCGCTCCATGCAGAAGCCCAACTCCACCAAAGACCTCCAACAAAAACGAACCCCCAAGGAAAAGCACGCCTCACCATCTCCTCCGCGAAGAAGCTTCAAATAAGAAGGAGCCATCCTCCTCCCCGAAGGCCCATCCGGCCGATCAACAAGGTTAAAGGAACCTTCAAAAGAGCATATGATATGACGGACGAGGAGACAAGCAAAGTTGTTCTTTGCAGTTCTTGCACACTTCGCACCTAAGGTGCGGCAAAAGCAAGCAATTGACCGAAAAGCTTCAAAACACTTCGCGACATCCCATGCAACGCCACTGCCTACGACGTCAGACCACGACCGGACAATAGTAAAGGCTACACAGAAGTCTAAACGGGCTAAGGCAGAGGCAGCAAAGAAGAAGAAAGAGCAAGAAGAGCTTGAACAATTCATGAAAGAGGCAAACCTCGGTTCTGCAGCTGAAGCTCTTGGATTAACAGATGATATCCCAATGGCAGAAGTGAGATGGCAATATAAGTTGGGCCAGGAGTTGGTTAACCCTAAAACCATAAAGGATTTACCAACCAAGATGCGGCAATTTCATGAATGGTACATGGTAGAGTTCGCTCAAGAAAGAAATATGTTCTCCCTCCGTATCACAAACGAACATTTCTATCGGGGACAACCAAATATGGCTAGAATTCAAGACTTCTACTGTTTTACCATCGGACGCCATCAACGTATCTCTCATGAGTCTTTGGTGTCTCAGAAAGGTCGCTAATAAGTTTACCATGTGTTTTCTCGTACCAGAAAGTTGCAGCTCTAATAGTTTTTCCATTTCTATGTAGAATGGAGATACAACGATTGAGAAGACTGGGTGACTTCAACATCGGCTTCATAGACCCAGAGATTGTCAACGAGGCTGTCATCGGATACAACCCAAAGGTTGTTGAGGAGTACATTCTGGATGCACTCTTAGCACAGCACTACAAACCATACATACTTTTGCCATTCAACTTCGAGTACGTATATATCCGGTCCTCACAACCTCTCATTCCTAGCTTTTTAAAGCATACATAATATGACTAATTACATATATATGTTGAATATATTAATAGGTTTCACTGGGTCCTTCTTGTTATCATGCTTGATAATAGCAAGATCATTGTTCAAGACTCAAAAAGAAAACCACAGGAAAAATATCAATATATCATTGACGCGCTAAATCGGTATGGTATATATTATTTTATAAGATGGTTTTCTTATTCTATTGAAATGCCTAGCTATTTAATTAATTCAAACTCTAATAATTACTATTCATGTATTAACGCATCACAGGGCATTCGCAAAGTTCCGAAAGAAGTATAAAAGAGCTTTCAAGAACGAATTCACAGTCCAATTAAGCACTCGAGTACGTAATAAAGCATACTAATTAATTCATATTCTTTATTGATAGTTTTTCATCTCAATACTTGTATTCTTTTTAAATTTCATCATAGGTTATACAGCAAACGGCAAGAAACAACTTATGTGGCTATTATGTGTGCCACTACATGCAAAATATTTGCCACGGCGATGTGCCCAAAATAAACGACGAGGTTGTGTATGTCAAAAGTACCAGAGTAATGATGCATCGAAATTAATGATGCATCTCAATTTTTAGTACTTACAATTTACGTGTTCATAGATTTATTTATTTCCTGTTTTGGCAGCCTTACCTCGATGTGCAAGGTGTGATCCCGCCTCACCGGGTTGCAGCAATCCAAGAACAACTTATCGGCTTCATTGTCGATGAGATTATATCAACCAAAGGCGAGTTCCACACAAAGGGATGGAGAGATTGTCCTTCTCTAGGACAGTGAAATATCGGAATCATCGAAGGCCACACATAGCGATCACAGGCAACAAATGACCTCAAGATTCACCCTTGTATTATTGAAATGTATAAACATTGCTTCGATCAGTGCATGTGCTCCTTATTTCATGTATGTACATATTTTTAATTCATTCGTATTATTGTGTAAATGAACTTAATTGTGGTTGTGTGAATGATCGAGTACACATCATATTATATTTTTAATTGTGAAAAAATATTATAGTTGTATTTAATTTTATTGTCAAAATTCATATTGAAAACCCCCTCGTAACATATTCTATATTGAATATAATTTACGCTCGGCCTCTCCTGGCGGTTGGTAACTCCAACCGCCAGGAGAGGCCACACGTGGCGCCTCCCTTGTCGCCTCTGAGGCTCTCCACAAGCGGTTCGTATGTCCAACCGCCAGGAGAGGGCACACGTGGCGGGGGAGCGCCTCTGGCTCTCCACAAGCGGTTCGTAAGTCCAACCGCTTGTGAGAGGGCACACGGCGCCTCCCTCGCTGGTGAGAGGGTCTCCTGGCGGTTCGTGTCTGAACCGCTTGTAGAGAGCACCATGTGGCGCCTCCACCACCTGCCGAGGCGTTCGAACCGCTTGTGGTGTCGCATCACCTGGCGGTTAGAACTGCGAGTGTTACCCGGAGGTATCACTCATGATTGCCTAAACCGTTTCAAAACCGGTTCTAAAACCTGTTTCAAACTGGTTGTAGTAGCTGGTTCGCTGGTAGTGTAATATGGATTATAAGCACTGATTAATAGCCTGTTGTAAAAGACTGAGCTGAATTGGTAGAAGCTGAATCTAAAAAGTTTCAAGAAGCTATTTTAAAAAGCCGGTCCACTTAGTTCAACTTGTTTTCAATAACTCCGAAGGAGCTGAGCAGTAATGTGACATCCATGCATAACCAATAATTCATTACCAGCATATCCAACCATTCGGGCTGAAACCAGGTGTAGTACTACGTAACTAGTACTCGCAATTAATAAGTTGACATCAAATAGATGGAGATCGAGCCGCTGGCCCGCTGCATGCCTCAGCGCGGTCACCGGTACGTCATGCTTGAAAAGCGTAGGTTACCTTTGGATAAAGCTCTGCGATGCTAAGAGCATGTACAATGAGGGCATGTATAAAGGCATTAATTAGGTAGTTCCTTAGTGCTAATTTAGCAAAAAAAATGATGAGGAGACGGTTCCAGGCGCATGCTCCGATGCCATAGGGACGGGCTCTCCCCCGTTGTACGCGTCCTCTGCGTCTCTTCCTCGTCCCCCCAAATCCTTTGCGCCCGTCGCGCGCAGGGAGACCGCGACGATTTCCCCATCGCTGTTGTTCCCCCCAGTCGCTGTGGAGAAATGGCGACAGGGAGACCAGAGGATCGCCCTGCTCCTCGCCGAACCATCGCCGCCGCCCGTGCGCCCTTCTCCTCCGCCACCGGCCGTGCGCCCTCCTCCTCCGCCGCCGCCCGTGCGCCCTCCTCCGCCGCCGCCCCTGTGCCCTCCTCTGCCACCCGTGTGCCCTCCCTCTCCGCCGCCCGTGTGCCCTCCTCCGCCGCCGCCCTTGACCCCTCCAAATCCGCCGCCGCCGCCCATTCCCCATCCAATGCCACCGACGCCCTTGACCCGTCCTTGTTCGCCACCGCTGCCCATTCGCCATCCACAGCCGCCACCGCCTCCATTTCCCCATCGACAGCCGCCGGTAGCTTCGGATTCAGCCCCTTCCTTGGCAGCATGGGCTTCGGCCCCTCCACGGGCGGCGGCGCACAAGGATACCCGTTGTCCACTTTCGGCTTTGGCCCCTCTGCATCCAGCGTCGGCCATGGCTCCTCTGCGTCCTCTGGCATGCTACATAGGTAAATTTTAAATCCAAACAGAGGTTCAACAAAATGATTTTAAATCTTGCTAGGCCTGTCACAATATCTTACATTGATTTTGTTAGTTTCAGCTGTTAATGAAGATTACTCCTTTACATACTTTTGCTTTTAGTTTTCTGTGATTTTGATTGCCAAAATGGAGTAACTTTAAATAGCAAAGATGTTGTTCAGAATATGGCAGATAACCAACAACTGGGTACAATCCCAAATACTTCTGTTGTAATGCCTTTGAGTCAGAAGTCGAAGGAGGAGGAAAATCATTTGAAGCTTTCTGAGCTTTTGTCATCAGAAAATAAGGACTCTGTACATTATAGCCAACCTTGTTCTGATAAGCATCTTGATTGGAGTTCAGAGCTGCAAGGTTGTGGTGTGACCCTGTTAAATGATATATGGAATTCTTCAATGGTCAGTGATAAACCTCACAGTACGATGCTTGATGGTACAGATCAAGCATTGTCTTCACCATGTGTCTATAGTGATAGTAGAACTGCTGACACAATGATGCAGACTGGGTTGTTGTCTTCAACCAACAACACTTCTACCTCATTAAACAAAATGAGTGTCTATACAGCAAAAGTTCTTTTCTGTGTTCTTTTATTTTCTTTTCAGAACTGCTTACCTGATAGTATCTAGCATTTTAGAGGCATAATCAAACTTGTCAGATATTCTACAGAAATTGACGGTTTAGTTCTTGACTGACCTGAACAAAACTTTAGCCTCAGAACATTGTCTGCTCACTGAATTTCAGTACAAACTCTGAACATCTATCCATCCAAGTTAACAAGGTGTGTTTATTTTCAGCTCCGGGGGATTCCTTAATCTTTTGAACGGTCAAAATGCTCACTTTGTTGGAGGACTATCCTACTTTGCGCCTGTGAATGAGCCACGGGACAAACAATCTTCACCATCAATTCCAGAGAGTGAGTTTGTCCAAATTGATAGTAACGATGGAAATGAAGATGTTAGGAGTGACAAGACCGACAAACGAATGCTCTGGACACAAGAAGAGGATGTTAGAGTGGTATGTATTTCTATAAAAGATAACATTTTTACATAATTTTTGTTCTAGCTTGTTATTAAATATTAATCACATGCTAGCTTAGTGTTAATATCTAATGCATGGTTATGATCAATATGTACAGATGAGTGCTTGGCTAAAACACTCCATAGACTCAATAAGTGATAATGACAAGAAATGTGAGAAATATTGGGGAGACGTTGTCGAAGAATACAACTTGACCACGGAGGAAAGCAGATGGAGGACCAAAAAACAAGTGAAACAGAGGTGGCACAAGGTTAATAGAATGGCTAACTCATTCCATGATGCTTGGGTGAAGGTTCGAAGGATATATACTAGTGGGTATTCAGATCAAATGTGGATAGACAAGGCACACAAGATGTATGAGGAAGATAACCAAGGGGCTCGTTTTGCGCTAATGGATGTGTGGTATGTTGACAGAGATCAAGCAAAATGGATTGCTTACAACAATAAACCATCTAACAGTAAGGAAGTGGACAACGATGCAGAACAACCTCGTCCAATGGGACAGAAAGCGGCTAAAAGGGCTGCACAGGATGCAAGAGGGAAGTCAAAAGAGTGGGCTGAACATGGTGAAAAGCAGAAGTCAAAAGAGTGGGCTGCACATGGTGCAAAAGGGAGGTCAAAAGAGTCCGCAATAGATGTTGACTTCGATAGGTTTGAACAAATTCAAACTGAATGCCATACCAAACGTCTGAAGGTTCTTGAAATGCAGCACAAGCTATCTGCCGAGAAGATTGAGTCAGCAAAGATCGATCTTCTTGCAGCAAAGGATAAAAAGGATGCCAAATTATATGAAAAAGAATCTAAGATGCTGGAAACCTATAGATGTTTGCTCACGCAAGACACATCTGGGATGGCCGACGACATTAGAGCTGAACATGTTGCTGCACTGAAGTGTTTTGAGGATGAAGCTCTTTCCTGAATTACAATGACCTGTCTGCTCTCAAGGTATGAGATTTACTTATCCTTGAAATTTATTTATTTTGTTAAAGTGGTTGGAGATATGTCTCTCAACTAATCATTTGATTTTTACAGGGCTGTGATCTTTACATGCCATCATCAGAAGTTAGGCATACAAAATTACACCTAGAGGACAAAATCTCAATGGCTAGCTAATGCTATCGTCTTTCAAACATGTTAAGTTGCTTCGAAGTTCTGTAGTTCTATATGCGACTTTGTTGCATAATTTTGTGATGGATATCTGCAACAAACATGGATATATATCTATATGCAACATGACCATGTGCCCCGTGTTCTTTCAGAGGGTGTCACGCATAATCAGACAAGGCTGGCTATCTTTGAATTCCAGTTGGTCTGTGTTTATGCTCTCAAAAAAAAAACGTGTGTGGCTGTTTGTCGTTCGGTGTTTATGTTTTCAGATGGTTCTTTTGTATGACCTGTGTCAATTACTGTGAATAGACTCTTCCTGATCGGTTCATGGATTGTGCACTACTTTGAAGAGAGGGTTAAAAATTTTCCTACTTGTTGTTAACTAATCTGAAATTTCTTGGTACAATGATATATTGTTATATTTTTCAATGCTGAGAATACGTTGTGTATGAAACTTTGATTTAAATTACAGCACACGTGTGTTTTATATAAAACAAGCAACATGGATGTGTGCACATTTGATCAAGTATCAAATACAAGAACTTAATTGCATCTCATTACTAAGGGACAATGGTTAGAGACACCCCATTGTATGAGCTATATTTAATGTTGTCTCTTAGCTTGGATGGTTATGCTAAGAGACACCTAATGATCTCTCCTTTGTACATGCCCTGATAGAGATAGCAGTTGGCTCTAACCATTGCCATGTCACCTATAGATAGCATTAGAGACAACTCATACAATGGGTTGTCCGTAGAGTTATCTATAGGGTCATTTAATGTCTGTATGGAGTTTTAAAAATGTGATGATCAAGTGTGCATATCATATTTGTAGCCTACATGATTGTATTTTTTATACAATAATTTGGACGTTTTGAAATAAAAGAATTATATGATTAATTCATAATTTATTTTTTTCATGTGTTTCGTTAATACTCCGTCTCTGAACTTTTTTCACTTCTCTGAACATTTGGGTCGGGCTGTGACAAGTTTTGGTATCAAAGCATCGTTCCTGGCCTGGAAATCGATCAGGTCATACTCAGAGAGAGTTGAGGAACCATTTTTCCTCAGTAAAATTCCAGATCTGAGTTGATTTGAACGGGATCCTAGGAACTGTGGGAAGAAGGAAGCAAGCGGGTTGCAGGTCTCCCTGTTTTGGTTGCAAAATCTCCACTTGTTCCCGTTTTCCCTTGATTCTTGAGGTCAATCAAGTGAGGTTTCCCTAAGCTCCGACGCCTTGCAAGAACCAGCAAGCTGAGTGTTAACCATGACTAGATCAGATAGGGTCGAGCAAACTGAAGTAGCTGAAGTGAGGTATGCTTCGGCTGAAGACTTGGAAGAAGTAAAGAAGGGATTAGAGCAAATCAGGAAGGCACAAGAGGAACAGAATCAAAAGGTGAACAAGCAGATGGATCAGTTGATGAAGATGATGAGCACTTTAGTTTCACAGAGTGCTTCGGGTACAAGAGAAGAAACAGCTACAGAAATATTCAAGGTCAGGGTAATTCACACGGTAATATTCATACCTTTATTGGTGCTACCCTTGAAGCTGCATTCACAAGATCAGGATAATTCACAAGGTATTAATCCGAAATTTGGACGCGCCCAACCGTCTCCATACCCCAAATCCACAGCAGCTTAACCCAAAAATCCACATGGAACAAACCAAAACACAAAACAGCACTCTGCAGGGGAGGGGGCAGCAGCTGTACCGCGTCCTTGGCGTCGCAATGGTGCTTATAGATGTTGAAGAAGAAGCGATAGCGCTCGGCAAGCGCCCCCACGTCACCGGCGCACTCCGTGGCGACTCATGGCGGCGCCGTACAGCCCCTCGTGCTCCGCGCGGATCGCCTTGTGGAAGTATAGAAATATCAACATCGGCGTCTTGGCCGCCGACCCCGCCTCCGCCGCCGCCACCACCGGCGATGGAGACCGCGGCATCATTGCGGCGAGCGTCCCCTCGCCGTCCATGGACGTCGCGGGAGAGGTAGCCGCAGGTCGCACCAGATCCCGCGAACGCGCGGTTGGAGTCGATGTCGTCGCTACGGCGTCTACAAGCCGTCGCAATACCGTCTACAAGCCGTCGCAAAGTCTTGGTTTCGCTGCCAACGACGTCTCGTGCATAAGAGACGACTCTCTTCTCTCTCTTCCTTTACTCTTCTCTAGCTCAGCAAGTGTGTGACATGGCATTGCTTAGAGACAGCTTAGAGACTGCTGAGGTATACTGTTGTATATGCTCTAATGAGGTAATCAAAAGACGGACCCGAATAATAAGCCACCCGTTGGTCCTAATGGAAGATGTAGGTTACAGTGTAGGGCATGTTTGGCATCTAATTTTGCATAGTTTTAAGATAAAACCCTGATTTGTGAAAATACCATGGTTTTGAGAACTTAGGGGTGTTTGGATACATAACTTTGACACAGTTTATAACTCTATTTTAGTTGAAAACATATTTTTTTGGAGTTATTATAACTTCACTCCATATCTCTTTTTTTCTAACTTTAACCATTTGTTAGTGTCGTGGCTGTATTTTTCCATTGCATTTGGTCAAAATTTATATCCATAAAACCATGCAAAACTTTGGTCAAGATGATGTTAGTTGAAATCATGATTTTATATGCACACATTGTAAAATTCTATGTATGTTAAAACATAATTTTATCTAAACTTTGATGTTAAACAAGGCGAGTGTACTGAGCTCTGTGGAAGCGTGGATCATTGAGCAGATCAGTGGGAGTGACATGTGAGGTACATATACCGATATACGTACACGCACGCAGCGTGGGCACTGAAGGTGCACGAACTCAATCCGTGGTCGGTGAAGGTGAGCTCGACGGATTTAGGAAGGAGACTTGCCCACACTGGCTTGGAGCCGGAGGTACGTAGCCGTCGGACGCAGCCTCGTTTGATTCCAGAGAATCAGAGTGAGTCATGCTCGCCACTCACTCCACTGGGACATGCGGGCCAGCGAGATAATTCGAACGAGCGCTGAGCTTGTGGTAAAAGGGAGGGGTCGCCTGATGCTGTGACTTCGCTGTGAGCGCGACCAAACACTACTAGAGAAACAGCCTTCTATACCGGCTTATCAGTCCCGGTAAGATACGAACCGGTATTAATAGTAGCATCAGTCCCGGTTTGTAGTTCCAAGGCTTCAATCCCGGTTCGTTGCTCACATTAGTCCCGGTTGGTAATACCAACCGGGATTGATGCTCCTCCCATGCAAGCTAGTACAGCCCACCGGCATGGAAGCTCATCGATCGGTTGGTATTACCAACCGATCGAAGAGTTTTAGTCCCGTTCGTGTTATTTAACCGACTAAAGCCTCATCTAAGGAATCTTTAAAAGGAATGCATATCCTAATTATATCAGAACGCGTGGGTGGGTGAGTTGGTTAGAAGGGTGAGTGGGGAGTCACGAGATCTTGAGTTCGAGTCCCGCAGAAGCCATATGTGCGCATTATATTTTTAAATATATTTCTAACATCTATCCCGGGTTGAGAGCAACCGGGACTGATGGCTCCATGCCATCAGTCCCGAATTGCCTATCCCGGTTCCAAAACCGGGATTGAAGGCTCAATCCGTGGAGTGAAAGATGGCAAGGTGCCGGTATTTACCACGCTGAAGCCTATTGGACCCGGCAGTATCAGACCGGACCGGCGCAGTACCAGGCCAGAGCCCAAGTGGATCCGGGATTTCTTTTATATTTTTAATTTTTTTAAAAAATTAGGTGGCTCTCGATTGTTTAGACGGAAATGGCGCACATTGCCTAGTTTGTGGGCGATCGCCCCATGATAGGGTGACGTGAGGGTCCACCCTGCCTTGTCAGTGCGGACGTGGCACCTATCGTCCGACCGTGGGGGCGATCATCCTCCGGTCGGGTGCCAGGTCCTGGTCGTCAGCCACGGTAACAACGGGCGTAGGGAGAGAGGGGAGGAGGGGGTGGCTGGATGCGTGGCACCTTTCGCCCCACCGTGGGGATCACTCCATGATGGGACGATATGTTTTTTTGTTTTCAATAAGAATATTTATTTATTTTGAGAAAATAAAAAAGCCTGTGAAGAAAACAAGGAAATATATTAACCTAACGATTATTTGTTAAACGAACTGATACATGTTACATAATGATAAAGTTTGACGGGCGTACAAAAGGAGAGGGCGCATTTATTTTAGCCATTGTGTAATGCAACGACGAAATTCGGATACAACCTAGAGGATCGAGGACAATCGGTATGAGCGGATAGTGATTACATTTTTCCCAACTAGAGGAAGACATTTCGTGCCATTCATGATCCAGTTGAACACCTCTGCTAAGTTCGTCGTCATTTTCCTGTAACTAGCACCTTCAAAATCGTGGGTGAGGACTGAGGCGAGAGAACACTTCCTGGTCGCGGCGCAGTAAGTACATGGTGGTAAAGCTATGTTCCCCCTGGCCATGGCCCGTGGAGCTCTCTTCTCAGCATCCTCTTGCTCGGTCGTGGTGTCGACTATAACGATCGGAGCTTTCCCGGTAGCGCTCCGGGATTTGCCACTGTAAGAGCCAGCCAGCCCCCTTTGAGGGTGTTTCTAAGAACGTCCTTCAGGTCCTCTTTGCTCGGGTAGTGCCGGTGGGGACAGATCAACGGCTAGCCTCTCGAGATCTTTCGCGATGGCAATGCCCATGGCTCCATGATTTTCTTGTGTGGGTTCATTTGCGAGCTCGCGCATGATCACCGTTAGTGCCGTAGTTCTTCGTTGCCGACGGGAAACGGAGTCGAGGGGCATTGTTCCTTGGACTGGGCCTTTGGTGCTCAGATCGATGAGGGTGAAGGTGTTGGGCGTCACTACGGTGTTTGTCCCTGGCGCGCCGCCAGATGCTCGCCAGAGTCCTTTTCAAAGAGGATTCGAGCCGAGCTCGAGCGACATCATGGGTGCGTTACGAGGCCACTTTAGATGTTTCTCCCTCAAGCTGGCGATTTCCTTGGGTAGCCATGTTGGCGCATCTACCAACAGAGGGGGTATGAGGAGGTTATCACCAAGCTTCTGCATGACGTGACTCCGTCTTCGAGTTTTATGTGATCCGGGATATCTAGTTGAGCATAGAGCTCATCATCATCCCCATCGAACATGGGAGAAATTTGTTCCAGTAAGGCTTGGAACAGAACCAGTTGGGAATATAGTTGGGAATATACTCTGAGCCTGCTCCATCATGACGGTCATAGTGTCGGTCAAAGAGAGCACTGTGAACAGGCGAATGCTCGACATTTGATATCTTCGGGATTCATTCGGCAAAGGTTCTGTCGATCCCCATGGATGACGCCAGCTGTCGACGACTGGGAAATAGATTCTTCACTGAGCTTAGTTGTTGATTGAGGGATCAAACAACCCCTTCCCACCGAAGGGTTTTCGTCCAAATCATCTGAGGTAGTCTGCATTGCTCTCTTCTCTCTTCTCAGGTCTAAATTATGTGTGAAATTGTGATCTGACTCAGACTCACCCTTGACATCTTCCTGACTCTGAAGTAGGGACTTAAGATGACTCTGAATGCTCATTTGGTGGCTCTAAGGCTCCCCCCACCATGTCTCTTATCTGAAGAAGCTGGAGTCTGAAGTTGTGTTTGTTGGCAATCAAATGTGTTCTCTGTCTCTGCTGAAGGTGATGGAGATCTCTTCTTCTCTTTGCCTTTTGCTGCCTCTAAGTACCTTCCCATGTCTGATTTAAATCACAGGCTGTTGCATAGATTACAGTCAACAAGAATGGTAGCACAACCTTGCAGCAAAACTCTAGCACTCCACTTACAGCGACGACGGTGTTGCCCGACCTTGTCAGCGTGGACACAACCCACTCGGCACCAACATTGTAGCCAGTGGTCCTAGCGAAGCCATCGGCCCCTCGTGAGGAGCATGCGACTGTGCACCTTCCTTCCTCCACAGGAGTTGGCCGTGCATACCTCTCCACCAGTGGTGATCAACGTCACTCCGCCTTTGCAAGCCGCGGATGTCGCTACCCAAGACCCCTTGTGGACCTTGTGGCGGCACAACTACCGTCTCCTATGCTCTACCATAGACACCCCTTCACCGAGAATGACCTATGTCTCTCCAACCTTGCAAGCTGCAGGCGGTCACTAACCAAGACAAGAGCACGATGGGCCCTCCACCCTTGACCCCGTTGCATACTGTGATAGCCTCGTCGCCAATCCAGGCCGCAAGTCCCTCCAAACCCCCATGGGGAGTCATCGGTCAGCCACCACACTCCTCCCCCGCATCTTCCGCTTAAGACAAGTTCCACCACAAGGTTACTTCCAAGATCACGCCACCTCTGCTGTATGTCTACGAGAGGTAGCCGACGACCTCAGCTCGACTGTGTCAGCTATGCCGGAGTGCACGGTTGGCGGTCAAGATCGTCCCTAACACAACCATCGAGGACAAAGCCTGCTAACTCGTCCGCAAAAAGCTAGCTCCCCTTTTGGCATGTTCCGAGACACCTTGCCATGACCTAGCCGATCTACTGAGCAACCCGCTATCATTGGCATGAAAGTGCATCTAGGCCCCCTAAATGGGTTTTGGTGATTAATGATAAACAATTAAAGGACTAATGCGTTCAATGAGCATATGAACAGATGAAAAGTCCTAATGGTGAAAAGTTAGAGTGTCGTGGACCCCTCAAATAAGAAAAGAAGGTGGCATATGGTTATTTCTAGACTTGTATTTTTCGTTTAATTTGAGTCTAAGGATCACCGTACTATTAAAAGGGATGCAACGAAAAATGACTTAAAAATGTCTCAAGTGCTCAATTCATAGATATTTACAAATTTGAGAGACACAAAACACATCACATTGCGCACACTGAGTGTTTTTCAATCTCAGTTAATCGGAAGTTTCGATCTGTGCATCGGAAGTTCTGATCCAATCGGACTGTCCGGATTTGCCAAATCTAAAGTGCTCGGATTTGTTGTCCATAATTAATCGAAAGTTTCGATCTGTGCATCGGAAGTTCCGATCCCATCGAATTGTCTGGATTTGCCAAATCTGAGTAGTTCAGATTTGCTGTCCATAATTAATCAAAAGTTCCGATCCAGTCAAAATATCCAATTTTCCCATACTCTGACTTCTCTGTCTATGAGGATTGCTAATCGAAAATTTTGATGTCCTAGGTCAGACGTTCCGATCTGTGTTTTATTCTAGATTTGAATTGAGTCCAGGGAGTTGTTTTTTTTGGAGTTTTTCACACATCGAAAGTTCTGATGTGTAACATCGGAATTTCCAATGTAAGCTGGAGAGGGCCCCAACGGCTAGATTTTGAGGGCCTCTATATAATACCCCTCACATCCACCTCATGGGCAGGCAATTCCATTGCAGATTTCCTGAGCAAACCTTCATCTTCTTGAGCCCTAAACACCTCTCCACTCTAGATCTAAGTGATCCACCTTGTGAGAAGAGTTGGAAAGAGGATTGAGTGCTAGTGAGCTAAAATCGCATTATTGAGCACTTGAGTTCATCTTCAAGTTGATTTTCTACCGGATTTGTTACTCTTGGAGGTTGAGGACTCCTAGACAGCTAGGAGTAACTCACGAGCCACCGATTTGTGTGTGTTGTGCCATGGGAAGTTTGTGAAGGCTGGGTTTCGCCTCCGCAAAGAAAGAAATCAAGGAGTAAAGCCAAGGAGTGATTTGTGCAACCTTGGGAGGGTTAGGGTTAAAAATGTGAGACCATGTGGAGGTCTTTATGTTGTGATGAGTATATGTGACTTGAATTGATTTGGTTAAGGAGTTTGTTTTGGAAACTAATTTGAGTCGGTTCAGCCATTTGTCGTAGGACAGAGTATTTTATGCTTTTGAGGGTCTTTTCAAGCTCGGATGGAAAAATGTTATATATGGATTTTGTAGAGAATTTCGAGACGCATCTTTTTGATATTATGAATTTTTCATTTGAGAAAGGGAAATATTTTTAATCCATCTCTGTTCTGTTGTGGTACGAGAAGCACTAGAAGGTTACGGTTTCAGTTCGAGTGGGAACGTGGGCATGTAGTCATATATATTTGAATTCATGATAAAATTGGACTAACATGTAGGAAACAAAGGTAAGAAAATATTTTTGTTTGTGGAAAATGGTTTGGTTCTTGTGGGCGCAGGCTTGGAGGCAACCGTGGTCGATGATGGTATCGGGTAGATCAAGGTCCAGAATGGTGATGATGTTGTAGGACGGATGGGCTTAAGCTTGGGGCTCATGAGGACGCCATGGAGAAGGACTTGAGGTGGCTCAAAGGTTCTGGTTCGGATTGGAGGTCCGAAGGCACGGAAACAAAGCGGTCAAGTCCGGCAGATGAAGGCCCGTTATATCGGGTTGATCGGGTTTTGTGTAAAACCCATGTACGGCTTATTTGGCCCATGTTGGGCTGTGTGTGAGTGGTTTAGACCAATGTAAGTGGCTGGTTGAGTGGGTGAATCTTAGTCCTTGATTTGGTTGCTTAGGGTTGAGGCAAGAAATCAATGGTTGTGGTTCACCCGATGGCCCTATAAAAGAAGGGGTGGAGGGGGCTGTCTCCACCAAGTCTTGAGCTGAGGTTTTGTGGCTTGTATTCTACTCTATTGTGAGGTTTTCCCACCTAGGTGTGGCTATGAACAAACCCTCTCAAGTAATATAAACTAGTTCCTCAAATCATGGCTTTCTTCTTTTGTCGTTCTTGTGTTTGATCTAGTTTCTTTAGTGATTTTGTTTGAGACAAGTTTATTATCCTCACCTCCTTCTACATATTGCTGATCCATGATGTTTTGATGTTGCTTATATGATTTGACACCCTTGGCAACCTGTGATAAACAAGAGATCACGTTCTTCCCACTTTTGTTCAAGATGGCAGATTTGTTCTTCCTGCATAGCAGTCAGCGTAGGATTTGTAGAAAAATCATCCGAGATGCTTTTGAGTGATTGTTGTTGGAGAAGGTCCGTGACTTCTATATCTACCTGTGAAAAACTTTTAGTGCCATCTGGATTGTTCGTTTGGGAGCTCTGAGGTGAATACCAAGCCCAAACTTTCTGAGCGTGAGTTCCAGACAATTCCTATCTCAAGAATTTTTGTGATTTTTCTATGAGAAGTTTTGATCTGAAACTTGGCCAGAATCTTCACGACTCATTATGAAATAAGGAGAAAAATTCCCATAAACTTTAGAGCCCAATAAAGCCAACAAACACTCCTGTGATCAAAATTGATTTCTGCTGGAATATTCCTGCCCGCTTTTCCTAAAGCACCTTTATTAGGTGGGGTGTTTTGTCTTAAGTGCAGCCACTTTGGACTGAGATTTCTTTTATTTGAGCACTCAACAACCAGGAATATGGTTTAAAATTCCCCTCATTCTAGCACGGTTTCTCACCTGTGCAACTAGGGGTACGTATAGCTGTTGAGTGTTCTTGTTCTTAGGAGTTTTGGGGTCAATCTTCATGTCTCTTCATGGGATATCATCATAGGATCTTTTTTATCACAAAGACACCCATGAGCATGATCATAGATTAATCTCTTCTTCCAAGATCCTGAACAAAGAAAGAACCTCTCTTGGCTTTTCTTGCAGGTTGTCACCTTTGAGACGCGTTGGGTGAAGAGCATCATTCATCTCCTTGTGAGAAAATTTATTTGGCTCCTATTCATCCCCCTCTAGTCGCCAGGTTCAGTATTTCAGAAAAATACCCTAGCTCAAGTGTGATCGAGCTGCCGCAACGGAGACGTAGGATCCCTCAAGGATCCGAACTTCGGGAACAAACATTACTGCGTCTCTCTCTTCATTTTGGGTTTCCCTTTCCTCTCACTTGTTTGATTCCTCTTGGATTTGAGCTATTGTCCTAATTGATTGGCTTTGCTAGCTCCCACTACATCTACTATACCTTATGATCTATTCTTGGTGCAGGTAGTATCCTTGAGATTGCGAGATTTGATTTGGGATTTGAAATCCCCTTTTCTATGCAGGTATGATAATCCGACAGTTGCATCGGATAGTCCGATACCCATTGGAATATCCGATCCTGACATCGGAATATATGATACACCGCTTCCACATTAAATTCTGATTTAAAAAATTTTAAACGCCTATTCACCCCCTCTAAGGAACATCTCGATCCCTCAAGGCAGCTGTTGCCTTGGAAACCATGGCGAGACTGCAGCTTCATGATCCTAAGCCCACAGACAAGCCGGTAGGCCCCCAATAAGAAGACAGGGTGCTTCCGCCAAATTCGGTCGAGGCATAAGCGAGTTGGACTAGCTTCACCGTTGTCATTCCATTTTCATGAATAGCGCTAATTGTCACATGCTGAACTAGAATGTTCGCGGCCTTAACTCTAGCGCATGTAGAGATGTCCTCCAAAACCTAATTCAATCAGCCCAACCGAACCTAGTTTGCCTCCAAGAAACGAAGCTGGCCATGGTCGATGCCTAGATCATCACCGAATGTCTCCGTCCCGACTTTACAGGCTCCTTCAAGTTCATACCCTCTACGGGCACCCGGGCTAGCATCATCATAGCGACGCTAGTGAAATCTTCCATCTCTGGATTGACTTTGAGCACCTACTGCCCTCATGTGTGCATCACTTCCATTGTGAACAGCTCCGCTTGGCATATCTCAGTGGTCTATGGCCCACAAACTCCCAACCTCAAGCTTCAGTTTCTGCAAGAGCTTAGCACTAACCCCCCAGCACTGCCTACTTGATCATGGACAACTTTAATCTCATCAACCAGGCAATGGACAAGAATATCTCCAACCTACACACCTAGTTGATGAATGCCTTCCTTGCAACCATAGACCAACTAGAGCTCAAGGAGATCAACCTTGTTGGTAGGAGCTTCACATGGAGCAATGAAAGGGCTACTCTGACACTCTCATGCATTGATCGTGCCTTCTGCACCACTAGATAGGAGACCCTTTTTCCCATGGCCACCCTCCATGCCCTACCGTCCCTTGTATCCGACCACATACCTCTCCTTGTCCTTAATGAGTTGGAGGCCCCCCTGCTTTCATATCTTCTGCTTTGAGAACTGTTGGACCTCTCTTGAAGGCTTCCACGGAGCGAGGCAAAATGCCTGGGGGCAACAAGTGGCGACCCAGAACCCCCTCAAGCGTGTTCACATTAAGCTCTCTCGTACCACTAAGGCACTCAAGGCCTAGGCCAAAGGCCACCAAGGCAAATTTAGCCTACAGCTAGCAGTCATCAACTTGCTCATCCTCCTCCTTGACAAGGTGCAAGAACATATGCCCCTCCCCTAGCTAGAGCATGACCTACGTTCTCGCCTAAAGTGTTGTTGTCTTGGGCTTGTGGCCCTTGAAAAGTCCCGTATAAGGCAACGGTCAAGGCTATGCTGGCTTCAGCTCGGGGACATGAATACCAAATTCTTCCACTTGAGAGCTAGCAATCGATGCAGGAAGAACTTCATACACACGCTTCAGTCCCTAGCAGGCCTGGCAATCACACACAAGCAGAAAGAGGACGTGTGTCTCGAGTTCTTCAATGGCTGTGAGACCATGTGGAGGTGGCCCCAAGTTGGTGATGAGCATATTGATAAGTGTTTTGAGTGCAACGCGAAGGTTTTGAGGTGATCGAGGCTTTGTCGGGTTTTTCTAGGGTTTTCGGGTCTTGGCATAGGGTTTTTGGTCCATCAAACTATGTCTGGTGGGTGTCGGAACGGCGTCCGGTGGAGCCGGATCGTTCGGTGCGTGGGCTGGTGTGGGGGCGCCTCAGGTGTCAAGCTTCTAGGTGCCACCGGACCATGTCCGGTGGCGTTGGACAGAGTCCGGCGAGATTGTTTTGTGCGCGGGTTGCACTGTTGTGCACAGTTTTTTGATGAGTTCTTCAGAAAACTTGTGCATGTCTTGGATGTGATTGATTATGAACTAACCTTGCAAGTGAGGAAGGTAAGTATGGTGTTTTGCCTAATCTTTGTGGTGCATGTCTTGGTGGACCGTGGTCGGCGATGTGTCTAGACGCGAACTAGTGGTTTGTGGGTCCAGAACGACTAGGAGGTTGCGTGGGACGGTCGGACTCAGACTTGAGGACCACAAAGACGACAGAGATGACGGACTTAGCCGGCGTGAGGATCCGAGGCTCGGCAGACGGTCGAGGGCAATGGAAAATTAGCGGCTAAGTCAGGACCGGCTGCGTCCGGTGTGTGGGCCCATGTGGGGCATGTATCAAGAATGTGCATGGCATATTCCAAGAATATGTGGAGTATATTTCAACGGTTATATGCTGTAAAGAGTGAACAAATCTCAGCTATCCATGTGTCATCCAAAGGTGGGGAGGAGTTGGCTTGAGGGCTACTCCACCTTTGGACTATAAAAGGAGGGGAGGGGGTGCCTCCCATTCAGCCATTTTGAGAGGGTGAGGGCTGAGGTTTGGGTGTGTTTGGAGTGCACTTCTGAAGTGCTTTGCCCACTTTGGTGTAGCCTTGTATTACCCCAAACCGATGCAATAGAAATCAACCATGTTCATCCAAGTTCTTCTCTAGTTCTTGTGTTTGATCTTGTCCCTTTAGTGTTTTTGTTTGCAACTAGTTTACTGTGGGAGAAGGTGCGTGACTTGCATATCTAACCGTGTTAAAAATTTAAAGTCCATTTAACGCACCATTTGGGAGCTATGAGGTGAATACCGAGCTCTAAGTTTCTGGCAGAACCTCTTGTTCTTTTTGGTTGATTTTTTTTGTACTTGATCTTGAGGTGATATTTGGAGGAGTGATCCGTCACTCATATGTCTCTGTTGAGAAAAATCCATAAAATCATTGGAGTTACAGAATGGGAGAAAAGACCTCTTGACCAAAGTGCTTTTCTTTTGGAATCTGCTTTTACTTTCCAGAAAGTAGTCTAGCATGTTTGAATTGTTTCTCTTTATCTAAAGAAGCTTTAGACCTATTTTTTTTTGTTGGGTTCTTAACAATCAGGAGCATCACAGAAAAATCCCCATGACCATATGATCCATAGATTTTTATTCGTGAGTTTTTTTACTAGGGGTATGTGCTGCTGTCTAGAATGTTTTTCCGCTGCATGCTTGAATTGTTTGGGGTGTGTTGTTGAAGAAAATATTGATTTCCATTTGGCGTCTATTCAACCTCCCTTAGCCGCCTAGCCTGGTCTTTCAACTAGTATCAGAGCTAGGTTGCGCTCTTTTTCGATCTCCATCGATCTTTGAGCCTTCCCAATTCGTTCTTGAGCTATGGCGGATGACAAGCAGGGTTTGCAAAACAGGTAAAACCGCCCGTTATCCGCCAAACCGGTGGAGGCCAGCTTCGAAAACCGTCGGTTTTTACCCGGCCCAAATTCAAAATTCAAATTTAAATTTGAAAATTTGAGAAAATTCAAAAAAATCTTTTAAAAAATAGGAGTTTTTTAGAACATTTTGTTCAAAGCAAAAATTAAATTGACATAGTTTCCATGGTCATTTTTGCAAAGAAATGGAGTGGAATTGTATTTTTTAGAACATTTGGGGTTCAAAGGCAGTAAAAAACCGTCAAAAACCTCTAGAAACCGGCGGTTAACTGCCAAAACCGCTGGAAATCGGTGAAAAACCGTCCGCCGGGTTTGCAAATTTTAAATTTAAATTTTAGTGGTTTTCACGGGTTTTCGCGCGGGAGACCGGCCTGGTCAACTAGCGGTTTCGGGTTTCGAAACGGGTTTCAAAATCCCGATGACAAGTACTCCACCAAGCCTCCAATTTTCTCTAGTGTGGAGTTTTCGTTTTGGAAGGCTAGGATGGTGTCGTACATCATGGCGTAGGGGTACAATATTTGGCTCAAAGTCAAGGATTCCTTTGTTATGCCAGATGATGACGACGTGACCATCATCAACCAACCTAGTGTTGAGATGAATGCTAAGGCCCGAATTTGATCATTCAGGGGCTAAGTCGGAATGAGTATGAGCGGGTGGCTCATATCAAGTCCGCACAACAGATTTGGACTACCCTCATCGCATACCATGAGGGGACAGACCAAATCAAGGTGGTGAGGCAAGACCAGTACAAGCGTGAGTACAACCGCTTTGTCCAGAAGGATGGTGAATCATTGGATTCTTGTTTCAGTTGGTTCACCAAGATCCTTGACAATCTTCGAGCGGTGGATGCTACCTATACCTACTTGGAGAACGCTCGCCACTTCCTGTCCTCCTTGGATTTGAAGGTTTGGGGTGTGAAGATGACCATGATTCGATAGGCTGCGGATCTCACTACTCTGACTTTGGACGGGCTCTATTCCAATCTCAAGACCTACGAACTTAAGCATATTTCTTGCGAGCCCAGTCCTGGTCTTCACTCGACAGCTTTGGTCACCGATCCTTCTTTGCGGTGTTCCTCTAATGCTTTGGACTTTGGTTCTAGTTTCTCTCCTACTGCTTTTTGTGGTTTGTTCGATGAACAGATGGATTGTTTTCCTAAGGAACAACTTGCATTGCTTGCCCGCAAATTTAGCCACTCATACAAGAGAGTGAGAGAAAGGAAGAAAGGGTCGATCAAATGCTACAAGTGTGGTGGCCCCAACCATATTCGAGCAAATTGTCCCAAGCTGGAGAAGGGTAAGAACGACTACAACGGTGCCAAGCAGAACGCCTTCACCAACAAGAACCACAACAATAAAGCCCCCGACATCGACAAGAAGGATCGCATATTCTCCAAGGGGAGGAAGCTATTCTAGAAGGTCCTGGCAGCTCTGGACGACGCCAAATCTCCAACTCTAAGGAGACCTGGAGTGATGTCGATGGGGATGATTCGAGCAAGCCGAACGACGACGACGACGACGATGACTACGCCGAGCTGTGCTTCATAGCTGACGAGAACGGCGTGAGCGACTCTGACCTCTACACCGACTCCGACAAGAAGGTACCAACCTACGACCAACTCTATAAGGCCTTTTGTAAGTTGGGTGACTTTCATGCTCAGTCTAGGTCTCGGTGTAAGGAGTTAGAGGAGGAAGTAGCCTACTTAATTAGTAATCTTGATGCTTTAAAATCTCACACTCCTCCCATGCTTGTTGATTCTGATGGTTGGAAGGAGTGTGACAAGCTTGTGGATGAGATAAACAAACTAAAGACCACTCATGATAGTGTGATGTCTGAGCTTGACTTGCTTAGGGGAAGACATGCTAGCTTGTTGTGTGAACTAGAGGAGGCTAGGAATGTTCTTGTTGTTGTTCCTTCCATTCCTAGTTATATTCCTGGTAGTGTGATTGATCCCTCTATTGTGTGTCCTGATCCTGCTGCACATATCATGTCTGCTACACTTAAGGACCCAGTCAGCCCAGATGAGGACTGTAGTTTTCACTCAACTTCTCCTTATGATGACTACACATACTTAAAGATAAACAATCTGAATCTAAAAATCAAAGTGAGTGATTTGACTAATGCTCTGTTTGCTAGTTCCCAATTTTCTTGTGTTCGATGTGATGAAATTGGCGGGGACATGGCTAAGGTGTATCAGGAGATGAGCAAGAGGTTTCAGGATCAGATCGCTAGCATCAAGAATGCTGAGTGTCTCTCCTATGTTTCCCTTAGGAGAGAGGTTGTGATGCTGAGTGATAGGTGCCGGGCAGCTCAGGGCAAGGGCAAGGGTAGTGATGATCAGTCTTCTTCTGGTACCTTCCCTATTTCTTGTGATTTCTGCCCCAAGCTTCATCAGGAGTGTGAGCAGGGTTTTGTAACCCATTTCGAAACCAGAAACCGCTAGTTGAATGAGCTAGTTTCCCACCTAAAACCAGTAAAAACTGGTAAAAACCGATGAAAACTTCTCAAATTCAAATTTAAAATTTGCAAACCCGGCGGAGGGTTTTTCACCGGTTTCTGGCGGTTTTGGCGGTTAACCGCCGGTTTCTAGCAGTTTTTGATGGTTTTTACTGCTTTTGAACCCAAATGCTCTCAAAATACAATTCTACTCTATTTCTTTGCAAAAATGACCATGAAAACTATGTCAATTTAATTTTTTGCTTTGTACAAAATGTTCTAAAAAACTCCTAGTTTTTTTTAAAGATGCGACAATTCTCTTGGATCTCCGTCGCCTTCTTTCCTAAGTTACTGACCTCATCTTTCCTTCCATTGACTCAAGATCTATCAATGAAAATGAAAGAATCAACCAAACATAAAAGGGGCATTAATGGGTCAGTATGAAAGAAAAAGTTCTTTCACACACGACCTACCCTATTGTTAAAAATGTTCAAATTTTTTAAACATGGAAAAGCTACGGACTGACAAGAGTACACAACTGACCTGGTATGTGAGTTTCCCAGGCACCTCCAACCAGGGTTCAGAAAACCGGTAAAAACCGATAAAAACCGGTGGTTTCTCGCCAAACCGCTGGGTGGCGGTTTGAGAAACCGCCGGTTTTTATCCGGCCGGTTTTGAAATTTTAAATTTGAATTTAATATTTTAAAAAAATTCAAAAAAATCTTATAAAAAACTAGAAGTTTTTTTGAATATTCTGTACAAAGCAAAATTTTAAATTGAGATTATTATCATGGTATTTTATGCGAAGAAAGTTGTGCAAAAGTGAAAAACCGTTTTATTATCACATTATCGACTTCATATTATTGACTTCATATTGATATGTTCAAATTGACTTTATATTAATATTTTTGTTTGAAACTACCTTGTTCAAATTATTGACTTCATATTAATATATTCAAGATGTCATATATTTATGAAAGGTTCTTCCAAATTTTTCCATAATTAAACAAAATTACCAACACATATATCTCACCCATCTATGATTTTTTCTAATTTTTTTCATTTTTTTCCATTTTCTACGTTTTCCATGTTTCAGACCGCTAAAAACCGCCAAAAACCGCTAAAAACCGTCGGTTTCTAGGCAAAAACCGCTGCAAAAACCGGTGGATTCGCCCGCCGTTTGAATTTGAATTTGAGCGGTTTTCAGCCGTTTTTAGCTGTTTTTGGCGGTTTTTGCCCAAAAACCGGCCCGCCCATATGGCGGTTTCGAGTCCCGAAACGGGTTTTTAAACCCTGCCTCCAACTACATAATCTCCTCGGGACCTAGGGCATCCCAAATATTTCAGCGATGAAGGATATGAATGATGAGGAACTCTCCAAAACTCCAACTGTATTGCTAGTCCCGCCTAGGGCAAGGTTCCATTTGCCGCGGCAAATCGATGATTTTCCGCGGCAAATCGACTTATCGCGGCGAGTCGGCAACGGCAAATCGACTTATAAATTCAAAATTTTGATTTGAATTTAAAAATAGGAAAAAAATCCCAAAAAAATCTCAAAAAATCTATAAGCCTGTATGAAGGTAATGGTGAAAAAAAAATCAAAAACAACATTGAAATCACGAGGAAATTTGAATTGAAATCGTGTAAAATTAAAAAATATACTGTTCATATAGTTGTATTATTGCATGCTCTATTCATACAGTGTTGTCCCGTGATTCTTCACGTTGCCTTTCCCCTCCTCGGGTCCCCTCTTAGGCTAGCACTGTCACTCCTTGCTCACTCCTTGCTCCTTGCTCCTCCACTATCAGATCTCGCCACGAGCTCGGCAAGTCGGCTGCTGCGGGTGGCAAATCGAGTGGTTGTCTCGGCAAATCGAGGGCGGGCGACGGCAAATCGAGCAAGGTGAGCGCGAGCGGCAAGTCGGCTGTTGCGGAGGCAAATCGCGGGGTTGGCACGGCAAGCCGAGGCGGGCGACAGCAAATCGAGGCTCGCGACAGCAACGCGAGCGCGAGCGGCAAGTCGGTAGCGGAGGGCGGCAAGTAGGCGACGGCGTTCGGCAAGGCGGCGACTTCGGGCGGCAAGTCGAAGCTCCAGTGCACGACCAAGGTACCTGTTCATCCATGATTCATTTCCTAACATTTTACATAATTTTCAATGTTGCCTAAAGGTTAAATAATTACTAAAAGTCATGCCTACCATTTACATAATTTGAAATCAATTTTTACCATTTTTCAGCACCATACAAAGTTTCAAAGCGATTTTTCTAATAATTTCAAATGTTCCTTAAATGCTACATAATTACAAAAAGTCATGCCCTACCATTTTCATTTTTTTAAAATAATTTTTACCATCTTTTCGCACCATAAACATTTTTCTCATTTTTTCTTATTTTTCCCACCGGCCAAGCGGTTTTCCGCAAATTCCGGTCGATTTGCTGTTCCCAACGGTTTGCCGCAATTTGCTGGCTTTATCGACCGATTTGTCGCTATTTTTCCGCGATTTGCCGACTTATCGAGCGATTTCTTCGGTTTCGGCAAGCCTCTTATGATTCAAATTTGAAATCTCAAATTTTGACCGATTTATCGCGATTTGCCACGGCAAATCGCGGCAAATCGTGATCCGGCGGGGACCGATTTTTGCGTCCAAAACGATAAGTTGAACTCTGCCCTAGGGAACCTTTTAGGCAAGAAATGAATGCAGCCAAATGCCCAGGCACGGGTTTATTTCGTTCTCAAGATTGATAAAATAATACCTAGGCATCATCATTGCCTTTTGCACCTGTCATGGGTAGGTGCATGACCTGTTATAGGTTTGTACAACAACGCATGCCACCTTTGCTCACAAGCACCATGCCTTGCAGCTGTCACACTTCGGCGACACTATACACGGCGAAGGGCAACAATTGCATTTGAAGCAGTAAAAAAATCCCTTACATCAGTTTAATTCATCATTACCACGAATTGAGCACAATAAGAACGCACACAGGCAATCAGGAGTATACCTTTCTAATTGAGGTGTACCCTTTTTCGCCGCCACCATACACGTCGATATGTACAACTTGTCATCACCCAAGAACTTTGATGCACTGCAGATAAAATAAAAAAAGTGCCCTAAGCAAAGTGCATAAAACAAGATTTTCCTCTAATGCACATTAAGCCTTGCTTTATTCCCTTGTGTTCAACAGTAGCCAAAGAACTAACCCACATAAATATACAGCCCGTACATCTGAATATTACCGCGCGTCTAAAGGTACACATAATATACGATGTTTTACTTATAACGATCACATCAAAGTTAACATCCTATACCTGCATATTTTACTAACAAATCTCAACAAAGTGATTTCACGTGGGGGCATTACCAATCGCATAAAACAATTAGAAAAAAACTACATTCACCAAGCACAAAAGACAATCACAAGCTAGCTATTTTAATGGTTTGTTGTGCTCAAAAGACAATATCACATATATGCATAACTGACTTTCATGTTTCCACATCTACTCGCGCCTGCTCTTTTAGTTCCTCACAGCTTCATAATTCCACAAACTAATCATCAAATTATATATTGTCATGGTCGTTTCCATATTCCCTGCCCTTTCTTAGCCTTCATATCATTTGCAATTCTCTTAGTTGGACCACCTTTCTTGTAGAAGTCAACAGAACTTGCATATCGCTTCATACGAGGACGACCTCTTCCCCTGACATACAACGGTGATTTCATAGCCTTCAGCTCCTCGACAGTCATGGTGCAAGAAGAACCCGACGCACCAAAAAGATGTCTAGGACCAATAGGCGTTAATGACCCCTGGGTGATATTCTCCGGCTCGGAATCAGTGGCACTATACTCTGAGTCTGTCACATTGTTGCTGGCAGCTTTTTCAATTGTAGTCATGTGTTCTTCAATCTCATGCTTCACTAGGTTCAAGTGCTTCATTACGATTTCATAACACTATGTTTGTAGCTCCAAACTTAGCCAACTCCAACGCACTGCCATATAAATGCCTATGCCGAATCGTATTGCTAGTTTTATCAACGCTCTCTGTAGTTATTACTTTCAGTTGTTCAGGCAATACATCCGAGCTCCTCTTGTCCATTGTTTAACTTCATGAAAATTTGGGATGCGATGCACTTGTAGTGGTAACATTACCTTGCAAAGAAATTCATATTACAAATTAGATCAGGAAGGTAAGCACCACACAACACAATGGCTATAAAATAGAAGAGGAAGAGTGCTGGAATGCATCAAAACGTAAAATGATTTCAGTTTTCTAATTACCAGCAATATATGGCAGCATAGGATCCCAGAATATTCAAAAAAACCGCATTCACATGAGAAATAGCTCTTGTCATCCGTGACAACCACCTTGAATGCAACGTGAGACCACTTTTCCATGATTTCAGCATTAATGTGCTGAATCTGGTACATATTGTGCCCATCTACTACCACATCATAGTTGCAGCATTTGTCTAACTGTTCCTTGAAGATCTTGAAGACAGCATAAGTGTATATGTGCATAGCATGTTTTTCAATGGGCCACATTCCTGGTCGTTTCCGTGTGACCTGAGAACACAATAGTTGAACCCAACTTAGTTATTTGTCATGTTCATGGCACGAATACAACATACCAAGGAACCCACAATCATCTGCTTTGTTTTATGTTAAGCTTCATCCTCCTCACGGAACCTGTTGAACAACAGTTTGTTTACAAATTCTTGATCATCCTATTTGCACTCTCGGATCATTGCGTGCTGAACATATTTGCACAGAAAACACCTTTTATAAATGGTTTGGCCCATTTGTGCCTTTTGTTATATAAGCTGACCATGTACTTGTTGTCACCCAAATTGTACTCATCCACCAATTCTGCCCATCCTCGATCATACTCATCAACAGTGACCGTGTGGTCAATTGCCTTGTGAAATTGATCACAAAAAACTAAGTTTGGCTGTACAAACCCGCTAATCCTTCTTTCACCGACTTCAAGACGTGCCACTTGCACCATAAGTGCTTTGTATCGGGCATAACAATCCTAAGTGCAGCACCCGTAGCCTTGCACTAGTCTATATGGACAAAATCATTAGCCAAGTAGCAATTAGATCAAGCTAATATATCAAAATTATGGTGACTGCTACATACATCTTACCTGTTAGTATAGTAACAGGTGTTTTCCCACTCATCATGCTTAGAAATTCTGATAATACCCATTTGAAACTATTCATCATTTCATCCTTCATCAGCACAGCAGCAAAAATTGTGGACTGGTAGTGATGATTCACACCAACAATTAGTCCAAAGGGCATCTTGTACAAATTTGTACAGTACGTGGTGTCAAATGTAACCACATCGCCAAAGTAACTATATTGGTTCCTACACCGACCACTAGTCCATATAAGCGTTTTAATCCTATTTTCGTCATTGGTGTGGACATTGAATGTGAAACCTGGGTCTTCAGACCTAAGAGCATCCCAGCAGTCCCTCTAAATTCTCCCCCCTAAAACACTATTAGCGTCCCCTCTATCCATCCCTCCAAACTTTCTTCACATTTTACACTACACTCTAAAAGATTCCTTCTCTCCAGTAGCTACTCTATCCTACAAAAGTCAGAGCTACAGTGTTTTAGAGGGACTGCTGGGATGCTCTAAGTTTCCTAAACACTTGCAACGTCCTGTTAACATCATCTACAATGCACTCCCTAGCCAGCCTAGAGCTAATTGAACGAAGTACCCTCATCATGATTGGGATGTCCTCCATCATTCCGAATACACTGCCCATTATAGAGTGTATTTTCGAGACACTTACCTTGTTATCACGAATATGCCTGAACAAATTTAGGCTATACTTATCAAGTTTGTTGTGAGAGTTCCACTCCTTTTCCCCACACGTTAGCGATAACGGATGGTTATGTTCAGGTCTATTCGAAGCAACCTCACTAGCCATCGGCAATTCGTTCCTCCAGAGTGACTTGATACTCTTTTGTCAGTACGTTGGCAATAGTAAATAACCATATAACAAATCAGTCCAGCTATTATTTAATAAATGACAGGCTTTTTGCACTCATAGTGCGCTGGCAATCGAATTCCTGCATAGTTCTGTAGTTAGTTCCAGGTATCGTGTGACTTTGCCCTTTTCTAATTCCAAACCCAACTTCCCACGAGTACAGGTTACAATACTGGTATGCTTCAACGGGACAAGCAAAAACTGTTCCCACAGCAGGTTCAAACATGTGTACTGTCATTCGACCAGCTAATTGCCGAATAGCTCTCTCCACGGAGCAAATTGCCAGCGCAGGCCTGCAGTTAATGGATTTGTTCTGCAACGATGCCCTTTTCCTGTTTTTGTGGAATAGCACATCTAGGTATGAACGGCATAAAAAAAGAGCAGTGTTACAACGACAGATCATGTATGCTACAAAAAAAAAAACTTCACAGCCTATTCAACAACATACTTTTATTAAGCTTTTTGAAGAATTTATAAAGGGTTACAATCTTCATACGTTCCATGTGTGATTCACATATCATGTAACCTGTCACACATCCATAGTCGCCAGTGGGGGTTGTTTTAGTTGTTGGCGAATTCTCAACATCTTCTCCATCCAACTCAACAGTGTTGGACCGGCTTCTGGGCGTTGTTCCAGTTGATAGCGAATTCTCGGCATCTTGTCCACCCAACTCAATAGACTTGCACCTAATACCAATTGATTCATCGTTCGTGTCATTGAACAACCTATTGCTCATATTACCATCTCCGTTCCCAAGTAATATATCAGTAGAGCGCCTCTCATCCCTAATGCCCCACTCGCAAATTGGGCTTCCTCTTCCAGACACATCGCAAGCGGCATCCATGCCCAAATCAGCAGCCAGTATGTCAACGTGCGTCATAAGTTCCAGTTCAATCCGACAAGGACCCCCATACTTCGGATCCAAGAATACTTCGATGGATAGTATCCAACATGCTCGTATATGACACTGTTTTGTGCGGAAAATCAAAAATCAAATAAAATGCTTCCATAATCCAACATTATGTAGCTACACACTATGAAAAGATAAATCACAGTAGAAAACAAGTAAACTCACCATCTGCACAAGAGAAAACTCTGTCGCATAACCCATCTTCAAGATCTGGTTGCATCATTTTAGAAGGATCCAGATCTGCGTTTTTTGGGGAACTTTGTGAGATAGAGAGAAATAGGACCGAGCAGGAAGAAGAAGACGCCGCTACGATGGAGTGCGAGCTGGTCGTCGCATAGTATAGTGTAGATGCAATAAACAAAGTCTGAAGGGTAGTTAGGGTCCACGACAATTGGTTCCCTACATGGACCGCGCGATAACAATGGACCGAAAATAATTACTACGCTTCATCGCGAGTCACGCGGAAAAGTCTGCATGCATCTCTAGATTCATCCAACAGCTACCGGCGTGCCTATAGCCGCATGTACGAGCGGATTTTTTGCTTCCCTGTGACCTACACTCCGAGAGTCAACAACAGAGTGGCTCACAAGTCACACCTTGCTCAACGCGTTAAGCTCATGGGCTCTAAGACCTTCTCCAACGCGCTACTTCCCGTGCTCCTATCCTCGTTGCGATGGGAAAACGCTCGCTATAGGAGGGCCAATGGGGTCCCGTCCTGGTAGACGTTCCCTCGGGATAGGAGAGAGGTTCCCTCCGGCGCAGGATCCTCTCTCCTTTCCCTTCAACGTGTGTCGTCTAGGTGGAGACGGAGGCCGGTGTCTTTGCGCGCGAGGTCGGATCCGGGGAGCGGTGAGGGGGAGGCGGCGGTGGGTTCCGGCGGGGTCAGATTTGGGCGTGCGTTGACAGCGAGTGCTGTTGTCCAGTGAGGTACGTCAGACGCGTGGAGCGGCGGAGGTGACGCGATGAGCCACACCTCCGGCAGCGAAAGGTACATTTCTCCGGCTCTCTTCCAAGGTGGGGGATGTGTGGATTTGGTTGGGTTCGGGTTCAAATTGAAGCAGATCTGGGTGGATTTGAGGGCTGATTTAGGGGTTCTTGGGCGGTTTGGCACGATTTAGATGTCGACTTCACCGTCCCATTTGCCACAGCCATGGACCGCAGCAGTCAGGCACCTTGACGGCGACCCGCAATGCCTCCTAGTCGCCGCCTACGATGCCCTTGTACACCCGGCACCTTGCATGTTCCTATGGTTTGCTACCAGTGAAGTGTATGAATAGCCTTGATGCAGGCAAGCTCAACAGGAGACAGGTTGGCAGCCTGATTTTGTGATTAAATTGATAGCTCCATTTGCATTGTCGATGTATGAATCATTTTCCTTTTTTGGTCCCATCCCTTTACATGTGAAGATAAACTTCATCTGCATGATTGCAGCTGTGGGGTGATAGGATGAGTCCCAAACTGAATTTACTACTGATTTTGTCATGATGGACAGTGCGATGTGAAGATAAACTTCATCTACATGATTGCTAAGTATGTTTTTGAGTAAACTTGCTAAACTACGACAAATGCTTCTCATCCAATCTGGAGCCTGTTGATTTGAGAAATCAGAGCATGTTGAAACACTGCTAACATACAATTAGAATTGATTTGCATGTTGATTAGTTCGTCATCTTTGTTAAGCAATTAGTTAGAAACTAATAAGCTTATATTGTGAACATTTTTTATCCTTAGGACATGTTAATCATTACTGATGAGTCTTAGTAATTGCACGTGGTTAGGACATGTTGATCCTTCGTTGAATGTACATCTTTTTTGTCCATTGCTCGAGGTAGCCAATATGAAGAAGTTATTGAGTCCATCGACTGTTGAAAGTGCATCTAGGCCCCAGATACTTTTGGTGATTAATGACAAGCAATTAAGGATTAATGCACTGCAATGAGTAATGAACAGATACTTAGTACAAATGGAGATTCTCGAGAAGATTGTGGACTTCTCAAGAAATTCAATCTAACATCCATCAGCAATGCTCCAAATTGTGTGTCGTTTTCCATTTCTATTGAGTCTAAGGACAGCCGTACTATTAAGAGGGATACGACGGATTATGGCTATTAGAGGTGTCTAGTGCTCTAGATTGAAATCTTGCAATAGTGAGAGACACGTTACACTCTATCTTCTCTCAGGGATGGTCTTTTTACTCAGTGGCAATCAGAGTATCCGGTAGTCACCACCAAAGTATCCGATGCCTTTGAAACCGGAATGTCCGGAAAATCCGAGTTTTGAACTCACTGGTTTGATTGCCATTTTTAACCAGAGTATCCGGTATATCCACCGGAATGTCTGATACCCTATGGACCAGAATGTCTGGAAAATTCGAGTTTTGAACTCACTAGCTGGATTGCCATTTTTAACCAGAGTATTCGGTACATTCACCGGAGTGTCCGATACCTCGTGAATCGAAGTGTCCCAAATTTAAAAGTCTAGATCTCTCTGTTTTATTTAGGGCTTTTGCACCGGACTATCCGATGTAAGTGTCAGTTTTAGCCCAAATGGCTAGTTTTTGGGCTCTCCTATTTAAACCCTATCTCGACCTCCTAGCTAGGGTTAGCCATTCCACTCAGATTCAAACACATCCCTAGCTAGTTCTTGAGTTTACAAGGCTCTCTCCTCTCTAGATTCTCTTGATTCACAACTTGGGAGGGTTGAGAGGCAAGATTCATGTGCTCTAGGTTGCAAGATTTCATCTTCAAGCATCTAACTCCATCTTCAAGCCCATACTCCGCCGGATTTGTTACTCTTGGAGGTTGAGGACCCCTAGATGGCTAAGAATTGCCCTCGAGCCACCTGTGCTTGGTGTGGTGGCCATGGAAAGTTTGTGAAGGCCGGTTCCGCCTCCACAAGGGAAGGAACAAGGAGTGAAGCCAAGGAGTGCTTTGTGCAACCTTGGGAGGAAAAAGGTTAAAAGAGACCCCGGCTCAAGTGTGACCGAGCCGCCTCAACGGAGACGTAGGATCCCCTCAAGGATCTGAACTTCAGAAAAACATCGTCAAGCATCTCCTCTTCATCTTCTGTTTTCTCTCTCTTTATGTTTCCTTTTATTTGATAGGCGTGGGATTTACTATTTGTGTTGTGATCTTGGATCTTGGCAGGTCCTGCAGCATATATGTAACAGCCCAAAGTTATGATAATATTTTGAAAACACTTCTGTACCATTGCATAAGCTATGACGTTTCCCGTAAAATTTCTATGTGACAAACACACATTTCTAGACTTTAGAAGCCATTTGAAATTGATGATTTTTGTTTGAATAAAGCACTAAATAGCTAATTAATAAACCCTTGCATAAGAATTTATAATTTATAGCACTATTTAAGAAATTGTTGAAATATAAGATTCTAATGGACCTTAAATTGGGAATATATTTTCATATTCATAAAACATCCATACACACACACATATATATATATATATATATATATATATATATATGTATACACATAATCACATAAGCCTAAATATGTTATATTGCCCTAAAATCCCAGGAAAAATCCATAGATTAGTTTAAACCCTAATAGAGAGTTTGACTCGGTGTTGACCAATTTGACCTGGTAGGGCCCACATGGCGCCTTCCTATTCCTTTCGCCCTTGTGGGCATTTGGTCAACGCTTTGCCGCCTTTGGCCAGCCTTCCACCCCGGCTCAACCATCACTCCCTGCCCGAATCTCGGGAAGATCTTCACTTGGCGGCTTGTGTGTGTCGCTGGACCTGTGGACCCCACCTCCGACCACGACGCGACGCTGCCCATCGCCGCTGCAGCACTTTCGCCGCCATGACGACATGCCGTCTTGTCGGCGGCTCAAGCGTGGAGTTCCCAGCACCGCCCACCTTGCCCAATGGTCGACTTGGTCGCGCCATCGATGCCCCCACACCGCTGCGTCTCCGGTGGCAATGCCGCCGAAACAAGCCATCTCATTGCCCGGCTCGGACATTCGCCACAAAACAAGCCACCGCCCAGCTAGCCAATGAGCACTAGAGCTCCTCTGTGACCGCCTCACATCTTGGCGCCAAGAGCCGAGCTCGGACCGAGCTCATATGCCACCGCGCCACATCGGCCGTTTTCTCCCTCTTTTCACTCTCACGTCGCCCGCCCAAACCAGACCTCCTTAGTCTCCACATTGTCTCGCGTTTGCCGCCATGACCTCGTGAAGCTCTGCCGAAGGAATTGGTCCGAGTCATCCCGAGCTCGTCGAACGCTTCTCGCCACCGCCGACCGCCGGTTCTTCCTTGCTTTCGGACCTGCTCGGGACGCGCCGATCATCATCTCTGGTGAGCTTCGCGGCAAGCCCTTGCTCGGTGAGCCGCGCCTTCCCTCACACCGTGCTCCCTCTTTTGGCCCAGGCCGCCCGATCTTCAAAGATCTTGGCGCGCCGCCTTCCTTGCTCGGACTGCTCGGGGCGCGCGATCATCATCTCTGGTGAGCTTCGCGGCAAGCCCTTGCTCGGTGAGCCGCTGCCTTCCCTCACACCGTGCTCCTCTTTTGGCCCAGGCTTCGCCATCTTCACCAAAGATCTTGAGCGCGCCTTCCTTCCTTGTTTCGGACCCGACGTGGGCGCACCGATCCAACCGTGCCCCGACTACCTTTTTGCTCGGTAGCACCCACTAACCCCGCGATAGCTCATGCGCGCTATTTTTCCATAAGCTCGACCCTAGGTCATTTACTCATGTCCGCCGGTAGCGGTTCGCCGCCGGGCATGGCTCGCCGCGTCCGGCCGTTTACGCCTCGACAAGGGCACCCCTAGATCGCGTTAGCTCACCGATTCCACCGAACCCAAGAACGCCCCAAACGGTGCACCTAGCTCGGCTGGCCGTCGGCTAGCCTCGGCCGTCTTGGCCGGCGAAGGAAAACGATGACGGCGAGCCGTCCGATCTGCGCCAAGATCCGTGCGGCTTCACCGTGTGTGGTCGCCGACAGTGGGCCCATTTGTCGGCCTTCATGGATTTAAAACTCCCGCGGCTTCTTCACGTCGCCGACATGTGGGCCCTCGGTCCCACATGTCGAGGTAATCAGGCGCCTATGACCCAGCGCTTTCACTCGCGAAGTTCGCCTTCAATCGTCTTCGACGTGGTTGGCTCGGCCATGAGTTAGCGGGCCTACCAATATTGTTCACCCTTTTCCCAGATTTTATAAATAAAACAAAGACAAGAAATAGAAACGATTTATTTAAAATAGGTAGATATCATTAAAAATTCGGAAAAATTATGGTAAATACTAGAGCTTGTGTTGGATTTAATAAAATAGTACCTCACACACGATGTAACACGGTTCCTAGATTAAATCCATTAAGCTTATTTTAGGTATTAATTCATATAAAAATAAGAAAAATGGAATGTTGTGTATTAAAAATAGATTAACAATTAAGTTAAACATAAGAAAATCATGGATGCTTATAAATGACTTTTTGGACCTAGGTGAATATAATATAACCTATAATATGTTTCCTAATTACATGTTAACTCAATATTGGTATAATTAGGAAACATGAATAACTAGCTACATGTATCATGTTAACAAATTCTAACTATTTAAAGTACTTTAAAAGACGATAAAACCATATTTTGTCCTATTGGGTTAATTAGGGTAGAAATTTCATTACACATATATATACATGTATCATGTGCATCATCTCACAAGCACTTCGCGCCATTCCGCTATGATTCATTATTTAGAAGGATCATGGAACTTTCTCGATATATATATATATATATATGGATTCATGTAGATAGTTAAACATAGGAATCGTAAATGAGCGAATCTGGCGACCTCGATTGCATTTCATGCATCATTCTCTTCTTCGCCGATCGTGTTTATGATGAATTGTTGATTCTCCGTTTAGGCGTAGAGGATCCGAAAACACGATTCGAGGACTCCGCACAAGACCCGGACTTCAATTCCCAAGGCGAGTTAACATTCACCCTCTAAGGATTGCTTTTACTAGGGAGAATCTTGATTTTCCCTAGTGCGAAGTTAATACTCTACCCTTAATAATGTTGCTTTTACTAGGGAGAGGATCGCTTTCCTAGTGCGAGTTAACATCTTAAACCATAATTGTGTTTGCTTTTATTAGGGAGAGTTAGCTTTCCTAGTGCCGCTTAACACTCTAATGGATCATATTGATTCCCGTTTTATTAAATATTTTATTTACCGTATTAAATTGCATGCTTTTCAAGTAAACAATACCGCTTGTTTAATCATGATTTATCATGCCTTATTATCATTTGTTATTGTTCTACCTTGATGATATTGCCTTGATTATATCCATCGACCTTTGACTTTAAGTTTGATTGCCTTGAAAATCTCCCTTGATGACCAGTTAGGTAAAATAAAACAATTTTAGACTCTTAAGTCTTGGTTAAAACTTGCTTAGACATTGCTCAGTCCAATTAATAATTTTAGGCTTAAATTGGCCTCGGGCGGTGAACCGATATTCACCGGACATGATTACTTATCAAACATGGAATTTGGAAGTTGGGCTGGCATGCCAATGTGTGTGTTGGGATGTGATTGGGAAAACGGACGTGGTCCGACTTGTGGTTAAGGTGGAAGTAGCAAGGCTCTTGGTGTGATGTGAAGAGGGCTATCGTTCACAGACGCAGGTCTTTGAGAGGAGCGCTGGGCAACACGCGTAGTCGCTAATCGCCGCCACCGGGGTGGTTCCGCCACATCGTGTGCGAGGGCACACGGAGGAACGATAGCGAAGAAGGAAGTGAATGTGAATGTGTGTGGTGGCCGGATCCGATGTGACTCGTAGAGTGGACCGGACGGGTGTGCGATGAGGCACACAATGAAGTCGTGACCAAATGCTGCGGGATTTGGTTCCTATCACCACAACGCGTGGCCATCGCGCGGTAGTGCAAGTATTGGGGATTCGGGGATAGTACGACTGCGGGCGTACCTCGTCTCTTGCCATGCTTGAGGTGAAGACGAGATCATGTCGTCATCCGTGGGATGATCTAGGTCTTACGTGTCGTGGAGCCGTGACTCTAGTGCGGGCGTGGCACCCGGCTAGGGAAGAACGGGCACTTCATTGGCGTAAGATCCTGGCAGGTGCGCCACACCGGAATGAGATGGCAGTGTGTGCGATGGATTTAAGGACTGGTGTGGATGTGGATTGTGATTGGTGGAAATGTGGATTGTGGATTGTGACAAACTACAACAATGAAAATAATGATTAGCGTAACTTTGGGTTAAAAGTGCTAAGTCATAGGCTTTGATTTAGAAAACTTGCTTTCGCAAACAAATAAACCCCAACCTTTCCTTGGAACCCTATCACTAAATTGCATCGAGGTTGGGTGTTAGCTCGCCAGGTGTTTGGATGACCTTGACCTCGCATTCATATTCTCTTTTAGATGGAGAATATGAGCGGGATCAAGACGCTTTGCCATGAAGATGAAGGACAGGATTTTCTTGACGACTGTAGGCGAGGCTTAGGCGTCTCTCGGTCGAGTGCTTAGGCATAGCCGCACGAGACTCTTTGCATCTTTGGGTCTCCGCTTTCGATCTTTTGGACTTTCTCGACTATTTGGGCCAATGTGCCATTTGTAATACTTATTAGCCCTGAGGCTTAATACAGGTATTTGTGTAATATATAAGACTTCCGCTTGTATGAAATGATTCCGGCTATGTGAAAGTGTGCACTAGTGTACTGATCCAGGGACTAGTGCAGATCGTGTGGTGGGCAAAGGACAGGCCCCACAATATACTTGTTTGCTCTAACTCTTTTGTGCAGGTGGATTCGGTAGATCTAAAGTTTGTGAGGGTGATTTGAGCCAACCCTAATTTCAGGATCGGATTATCCGATATCAATCGGAGTATCCAGCCCTATACACCGAACTGTCCGATACTCTTTTAGCCTCTGCAATTTAATTTATTTAAATTTGTTAACGCCTATTCACCCCCCTCTAGGCGACATCTCGATCCTTCAACTATGATTAGTACATGTCATTTGCTGTGTAGATGGATGCCCTTGCTACCGTGTTGGCCGAGCTGCGCGAGCAGATAGAAGTTGAGGCTGCATCACTCAAGAAGGTGGTCAGTTACAACTTCTGTCCCAACAACTCACAAGCTGCCATTCATATGAATCGTGCACTGATAGAAGTCGAGGCGATTGCCACTCGGCTAGAGCACCTATCGTCACAAACCATGGACCTCGTTGGGGCGATGACGAACCCACATGACGTGGTTGGTTTGTGAAAGACCACCACGGTGAACTAGAGGGGGTGAATAGGAGCCAAAATTAAATTTTCGCCGAAGGTGATATGTTCTCTTCACCCAACACGCCTCAAATCAATTACTTAATTCATCACAAATAAGGAATTAAGAAACTGCCACTTGAAGTGCAATTTCAGTCTAAAACCTTCTGTACTTCCCTCACAAGAAATGCAATTACTCCTAAACCACATGACGAAATCACTTGAAATTTGGACAGCGACTAGGTGATAGAGTCACCAAGCTACCCTCCGAAAATCAGCCTTAGATCACGTCAAAGTTTCGAGCTTTTGCAAAAATCATGACCTTAGGTGCAAAAACGAGCTAAACCCTAAAATCACGATTCCAAGAACATCAAGACGAATCTGTTTGTGGGGGTTTGAGGGGTGACTTCTAGGTCCTTTGTGACCCTATTACACACATCACACCATCCCAAAACACAGCCCCAGCAATCAATTCTAATCGGTGCAAGATAAGGATAAAACGTGATCAAACCAAGGCAAGAACGAACCAAAACATGGAGAGGAGGAAAGAGCACGAAGCAAAGATGAAAGTTAGCAAGAAAACATCACAAGGATCCACATGATCTTGCCAAACAACCGGCTTTACTCAAGGACGAAAAGATTACACCGGTTAAACACGGCCTCACGCACACCCTATGTGGAGGCTAAACAAATCGGAGAGATAAACCCTAAGCAACCAGCTTGAGGGTTTATATACCCCTTGCCTAACACCTGGGCCAAAATACCAGGCCAACCCATCAAGCCCATCTAACACGGGTTTACACAACACACGCACGAATCTCCGAGCGCAGCCGACCACCTCCAACGATCCCTTTGCTCCTAAGCATCCACGTGTTGACAATCTCGTGAGAATCTCGCACCATTGAAGCGATAACCTTCCCCACCGTGAAGACTCCGTGTCCGGGCTCTACCCGTACCGACAGCCCGTCTGGCCGAAAGACTTATCCGCTCCACCTGCACCTGTTCTCACCTGCATCCACAAAGACGACAAAAACATGTACCAATATGTTCGCGGCTTCACCACGAACCCAATGCATCAAACCGATCTCAAATCGGGTTTAGAACGAACAATATCCATCCAAACAGACTTAACTGCTCTATTTCTAACACAGCAGAAACCTTCCTATTTTTTATGATTTTTTTCTGAAGCTTCAATGAAAAAGTTGTCAGCACAAGAAAGATGCGCCTCAAAATTCTCTACAACTTTCATATATAACACTTAATTTTCTAAACAAGGAAAGACATTCAAAAATTAAGAAAACAACACATTGTCCCGGACCGTCCGGGTCCAAGCCGAACCGTCCGGGTCCGAGCCGGACCGTCCGGGTCCGAGCCGAACCGTCTGGGTCCGAGCCGGACCGTCCGGCTAAAACATCAACTACCTGATTTGTTAATCACCCGAAGTGAGATAGTACTAACCGAACCGTCCGGGATGGAGCCGGACCGTCTGGCTGAAACGCTCGTTTTCCTGGTCCGTTAACCACCCGAGAGCTAAAAGTACTAGCCGGACCGTCCGGGTTGAAACCCGGACCGTCCGGCCCAGTCTGAGACTAGAAAACTTTTGAACCTTCAAAAAATTCTAGAAAATTCCCAAAAATTCCCAAAAAATTATGAATCTTCCAAAACCTTTCTAGAACCTTTTCCAACCTTCCACACTTCAGAAACGCCTCAAAACTCATCCAAACTCAAATCAAGCCTCCGAGGGTTTTAATTGCCGGGAAAATCCATTAGATACCCAAAACATCCCAAACCCTCCAAGCTTGTCCATATACTCATCACACGGATTCACAATCTCCCCCTCTATGAGTATATTGGCAAACACATGAAAAATGGCATAAGTTTGAAGTTTTGAGGTTGGGAAGGATGAATTTGACATTGTGATGCAAGGTTTTGGCCAAAGGTCAACAAAAGTACAAATTTGCTCAAATTTGCTCAAAATAGCCAAAACAAAGTTTAAAAACATTTCAGAAGCCTTCACAAACATTTTCCAACACTTTTCCACCGAATTCAACTCAAAATGCACAAAGTTGCCTTTTTCTTCACAAATCTCTCCCTTTTGGCAATATGGTCATCAAGAATGGTTAAATTTGGCCAAAAGGCACAAATGGACAACATGGCATCATAACTCCCCCAAAATGCAACTATGCACGAAATGCAACCAAATGAGGCTTTGTAAATTAGCCAAATGAACATATAGCACAAAATGTACTTAGCTAGCAAAATAGCAACCTAAGCTTACTAACTCATATTGAAATGGTTCAATGATATTCAAGCTAGGTAGCAAAAGCTAAAGAACTGCCTGAAGATGAGAAACACGGGGAGAAGCCTGAAAGCGAGCACAAAGACACATTGCAAAGTGAATATCTGGTCGAAATGAGGTGAGGTAAAGCAACGAGCCAATCATGCTCCTGAAACTCTTCTGATCAACAGGCTTCCCGTTCTCATCAGGCTCAAGAACAGAAGTGGTGGCCATAGGGGTCAAGACTGGTTTGCCATCAGACATGGCGAAACGGTTAAGAAGATCTTTGGTGTATTTGGTCTGGTGAAGAAAAATGCCCTGAGAGGTCTGCTTGATTTGAAAACCCAAAAAAAATTAAGCTCACCCATCATGCTCATTTCAAATTCAGAACTCATGGCACCAGAAAATTCAGAAACAAGTCTTTGAAAGGAACCACCAAAGATTATATCATCCATATAAATCTGAACCAGAAGAAAATCAGATCCCTCTCTCTTGATAAACAAAGTCTTGCCAACACTTCCCATGAGAAAACCATGCCCAATCAAATAGTTCTTGAGCCTCTCATACCAAGCTTGAGGAGCTTGTTTCAGGCCATATAATGCTTTTGAGAGCTTGAAAACATAATTAGGAAATTCAGCACTTTCAAATCCAGGAGGTTGACGAACATAAACCTCTTCTTCAGTAACTCCATTAAGAAAAGCACTTCGAACATCCATTTGATAAATTTTGAAACACTTAGAAGCCATAAAAGCAAGGAAGATTCGAATAGAGTCATGTCTTACAATAGGAGCATAGGTCTCATCAAAATCAACCCATCGATTTGAGTGAAACCCTGTGCAACTAATCTAGCCTTGTTTCTAACCACCACCCCATCCTCACTCTGCTTATTTTTGAAAACTCATTTTGTATCAATGATATTCTGCCCCGTTGGAAGCTCTACAAGCTGCCACACCTGATTCCTCTCAAAATTTTCTAACTCCTCATGCATTGCATTAATCCAACAAGGATCAGACAATGCCTGAGTGACATCCTTAGGCTCTACAGGTGAAACAAAAGCAGCAGATAGGTAGAGGTGAGAGGTTCCTGATTTGGATCGAGTTACCAGTCTCTTGGTTACATCTCCAATCATCAAATCAGGAGGGTGAGACTTCTGAATGTGACGAGGAGCACTAGAAAAGACTTCTATTTCAGGAACAGAAGAGGTAGGAACTGAACTACTGGGCAAATCTGAGACTACAGGGGAGGCCTCTACAGAAAAAGCATCAGATAAGAACTCAGAAGAGGCTAAAGGTAAGGGTGGATTCTAAGGAGCTGAAGAAGAAGCAAGAGGCACTGCCTGAGGAGAAGGATCAAGATCAGGAAGAGAAGAACTATCATCTGCTACGTCCTTCTCCTCTACAAAGATGGGCTCAAAGGAAAGATGAGACTCAGAAATGTCTGGCCTAGAGCCAGGCCTAGCCTCATCAAAGGTAACCTCACATGACTCCACTACCCTCTTTTTCTCTAAATCCCAAACCCTATAGTTCCTAGAAGAAGAAGTGTACCCTAGGAAGATTCCATCAGAAGAGCGAGATTCAAACTTATCCAAATTTCTAGATTTCAGAATGAAGCATTTGCAACCAAAAACCCTGAAGTGAGAAACGCTAGGCTTGTGCCCATATCGAAGCTCATAAGAGGTCTTGTGCAATTTTGATCTCAGAAACACTCTATTTGAAACATAGCAAACAGTGGCCATAGCCTCAGCCCAAAAATGTCTAGGAGTGGAATACTCATCCAACATTGTTCTGGCCATTTCAACTAGAGTTCTATTCTTTCTTTCCACAACCCCATTCTGCTGGGCCACATAAGGAGAGGAAAACTGATGCTCAACACCAAACATCTCACAAAAATGTGCAAATTGAGAATTTTTGAACTCCATGCCATTATCAGACCGAATAGCACGTAAAGCACCAAGAAATTCAACAGCCAGCTTTCTAGAGAGAGATCGAAACAAGTTGTATGTCTCATCTTTGGAAACCATAAAGAATACCCAAGAATATCTAGAGAAATCATCAACTATGACTAGAACATACCACTTCCTACCCACAGACTGCACTCGAGAGGGACCAACCGTGTCCATATGCAAGAGCTGTCCTGGTGCATCAGTCATCACGAAGGTGACTAGTGGATGAGAAGCTGCATACCATTTTTCCATGCCGACAAGGATCACAAACCATGTCATTGACTGTAGTGAGTTTGGGCAAACCGTCAGTGAGATCACGGCTGCTAACTCTGGTCAAATGATCAAAACCAATATGGCCCAATCTCCTATGCCACAAATAAATGTCACAAGAATCTGAAGCAAGAAGACAGTGAGGGGAAGCAACAGAAGGGGAAGCAAATCAGCTCATAAAACTCTACCAAATCGAGAAATCCCACAAATCAAAACTCCAACAGAATTCAAAATGCAAGATCCAGACTTTCTAAATCTCACCTCAAAGCCCTCATCAATAAGCTGAGACACAGAAAGCAAATTGTATCTTAACTTACTGACTAGGGCAACATCCTTAAGAACAAAAGACTCACTAACCTGGATATCACCTCGAGCAAGAACTCTAGCAGAAGATGCATCCCCAAAGGTGATTTGCTCACCATTAGGGTCACGGACGAGAGAAGAGAACCATCGTAAATCTCCGGTCATATGATGACAACAACCGGAGTCAACGAACCAGACCTTCCTCTTCCTCGCCCGACGCACCTGAGTCAAACAGAAGAGAAATGGGACTCAGTCCTAGGACACACTAGAACTAATCTAGGGACCCAAAACTAAGACACTCTACCTGAAGAACCCGCTGATTCAACTTGAACCAAATCTGAAGGCACTCTATGTGACTGTCTAGGTGCTTGCTGTCGACCAAACCATCGTGAACTAAACCTAGGGCCATTCCATGGCCGTGTGTCTCTGACCTCCTATCAAACCAACGAGTGCTCTGAGGAAACTCACGTCGCGGGCGTCTACCTCCAATGGAGAATGGAGGCACACCCTGAGGACGATGAAAGGACTGAAAACCAGAATGATCAAACTCATCTATCATGCCATCTCTCTGCACTCTCAAGCCTGGTCTAACTCTGCCTACAGTGAGAGTGGGTCTAGGCACCTGTCTCTGAACAGTGGGTGCCTTAGGAGCTCTTTGGGCCTAAGGCTGACCCTGAAAACCCCTAGGACCACGAACACGCTCACGCTTTGGAAAACCTACCAGCTGATAGCAGAATTCAGCTAAATGACCAGTCCTACCATAGAAAGTGCAAGCAAACCTGACTTTGCCAGAAGAAGAAGCTATAGGAGGGGCTGTCTTCTGAACAAATGTATCATTGGCCCTGTCAGGAGAAGAAGCTACTGAAAGAGCTACCTCCTGGATAGAAGTGCTCTGCACAACACTAGCAGACCTGAAAACTGTCTTCTCAGGAACTCTAGAGGACACCTCAATCATCCTACCATCCTTATCAGCTGTGATCACTATAGGAGGGTGGTGTTTGATATGATCAAGCCAGTCGTACCCTAGACCTCTTCCCTTAGAAATCTTGAATTGATCCAAGACCAAGTTCAACTTCTTCTTGCCTCCTACGAACTTCTCAAGAGTGTTCATGAGATACTCACACTCCTGATGAAGCTGAGGGCAAAACTCACACGAGAGAGGTAAGGGACCAGAAGGACTCGAACTCCCTTGACCATTAACCTTGTCCTTACCCTGAGCCCGACGAACCTTCTCACTCAAAAATTCCACCTCTTTCTTGAGAGACTTACAGGAAAGGCACTCAGCATTCTGAACTTGAACTAACCTACCCTGAAACCTGCGACTCATCTCTTCCTAGACCTGACCCATGTTCCCATCCAATTCATCACATCTCACACATGAAGTACAAGCAGCTAGAGTATCATTTAGTTCAGCAATTTTATTCTTCAAACTCAAATTCTCTAGCCTGAATGTAACACAATCATCACATGGAGATGCAAAATGAAAGCTATAGTTCTCATCTGAACTGACAGAATCCTTAGGTGAAACATGAGGAACATGTGCAGCAGGATCAGGACAGGCAAACATCTCAACTGAGGCAGACCTAGCAAGTGCATCTCTAGTGTCATTAAGCTCAACCACCACACTATCATGCTTGTCCTTAAGCAATTTCAATTCATCCATCACACTAGCATGCAGGGTCCTTAAATTATTCAAATCAGATAGAGCCTCATCACACACTCTCCAAGCCTCAGAATTTGTAGCTACATGAACATCTACAGCACACTTAGCATTTTCTAGTTTCTGTGTTAGAAAGGCTACTTCTTCTTCCAAGCTTCTACACCTAGCCTTAGTTTGAGACAGGAAACCACCTAGCTTAAGAAAAGCCTCATTTAGTTGCTCATAGGTAGGTACCTGTCGGGACCCGGTCAAAGAGACCGAACCCCTCTGTGCATCCCGTACTAGTCCCAAGGATCAACCGCTAGTACGCACAGTTCAAACAGAGTGATACATCACCAACTGAAATAAAATATTACATAACAAGGGCATAACCCCAGTCTAGTACAAACATGGCGACACGTAGGTCGCAAATCAGAGTTTAGCGGAATACAACACAGGGTCCACATACACTGGAACACGCATGCCACTAGACAGCTACTACTATTTCTCCACAAGCGGACAGGTAGAAGTAAGTGGCCCTAGTCTTCCGGGAAGTCCTCGTAATCACCTGCCTCCTAGTCAGCCCCGGCATCATCAAACTGCGAGTCCTCCTCGAACAGTCCCTCGACTGAAGTTTAGAAAAAAGAAACAAGAGAATAGCAATGGTGAGTACAATTGTACTTCGAAAGTTAGGGAGGTGAGTGCAAAATGGGGCTCAGTATAATGGAGAGTTTGGAAAAATTTACAGAAAGCTAGTTTTCCAAATTTTTATCCTAAGAGGGGACAAGCAGTTTTTGAAACTGTTGCGGTAAACCAAACCATTTGAAAGAGTTTTTCCTTTGCCAATCCAGTTTTGCAATTCCGTCTGAAAAATCCTTACTCACACCAAAACCTGTTTTGAAAAGAAGGATCTACCATATGATCAGTCCCTTCGCATGCTCTTGACCGTGAGCACGGCTACCATGATAGTTTTAACTCTGCAGAGTGGGTACACTTTACCCTCAGGAGGAAACACACCAGCGGGGCGTACCACAAAGCCGTTTTGGGCCAAAATCCCTAATAGCACTTGCTCTGTGAATAATTCCTAGGCACCCTGTGGGGGATCGGCCCACGGCCCAAGTCTTCACGTTGTACAAGGAGGCCGAGGAAACAAGGTCCAAGGCGCCGACGAACAGGGATACATCTTCCCTGTCCGTACAACCCCAAATGTCCACAAGGGACATCACCACCTGCAAGTGGCTACTAGAGATTTAAGTTTAATAGGCCAGGTCCATCCCATAACGGAACCTGAGGCTGTACTGTGAGGCTCAGTTCATAGGATCATAGGAAAAACAGTCCTTAGACTAGGGGAGGAGTACTAACACAAACCCGAAACCGTGCATCTCCTGCACCATACCGGCAACCGGGTCCTCCCTAGTCAGAGCATTTTAAAGGGGAGAGTAGAAACACATTCCAATCCCTGGCATCTACCCCGATGCCGTATTTTACTAAACCACACAGTTGCAGTCATGTAAATCATGGTGAAATCCTACAATCATGTATAGCATTTTTATCCTATTGCAAGGAAATTTGTAAGCAATGTAGTTATAAATATCCTAAGGTTAAAAATTCATAAAGGGTGAAGAACAACATTTTATTTTCCGGTGGTAACTAAGTTCCACTAATTACTTATTTTATAAGTAGCATGCAGTTTCTCTAAATACTACCAAAACCTTTAAATAAGACAATGGTTCATCCAATATGCATCAAGGGACTTGTCTTGGTCGAACTCCTGGTGCGGGTAAGCGTCCTCGGCAGGGGTCTCCACGAACTCCTCGGGATCTATCCTTGCACAAGCATCACACCAAAAATCAATTTTTGAAAAACTTTTCTTGAAAGGAATTTATAATAATATTTATACATAAAAAGTAAAGGTTTCTATTTTGCTATCCATTTAATATGCTAAAATGAGGTTATATGATTTTTACAGATACTAATTCCTACTGGGGTGCTGAGTCACTATTTTTCTTAAATCTAGAACTTCACCTAGTATTTTACCTAATTTCTCTGGAATTTTTAGAAGTCATTAGCTATTTTTAATAAATCTATTCCCTATTTCTGATTTTCTAAATTAAGAATATGGGGAAAAACTCTCGCACAGCAGTGGGCCGACAGTGAGCTCGGCCCACTCGCCTGTGAGCGCCCAACGCGCCGGCCGGCCGACGCTGTCGCAAAGACGGGCGCCAGCAAACTAGGGAGGCGTACTCGTGGGAGTACGTCTCCACTAAACCTGACGGGTGAGCCCAGCGGGCCTACCTGTCGGCGACGGGAAGACACCGCGCGGACTAACCCCGCGGTTAAACCTCGCGGGCATGCTTGCCAGTGGCTCCGCGCGGCTTAACCAACAGCTAACGGCTGAGCGGGTAGGCCCACAGGTCAGCCACACCGTCGGTGAGGCATGACGTTGGCCGGCGTTATCGTCGTCTTCCCCGGCCACACGCGTGGACCGAAGGGAAGCCACGGCGGTGCGCCGGCGATTTAGGTCACGGTGGCCTACTAGCGCTTGGGCGCAGGGTCAAGGGTTCACGGCAAACCTAGGGAAGGTCGCGATGCCGCCGAAGGTCGACGGAAATGGCGTCGCGACGGTGTCTGGCGGCGGCGGTCACGGCTTGCCGTGGCGCCGGCCATTCTGGCGTTTCCGAACGCTCACAAGGGGTGCAAAAGTTGCCGGGGGACATAGGGAACGTACCCGCAATGGCCAAAGAGGCACAAGAAATTGGGGTTGTCCCGGCGTCGAGGGTTCTTGCGGTGGTCCGAAACAGGGGTCACGCCGGCGAGTAGCTCCGGGAGGTCCTGGGCCAAATTAGGGCGAAGAGGGTGAGCACACGACCGCGGAGGTGCTTGCCCCGCAGGGAATTGGTCTGGAACCTACCGACGTCGGCGAAATCGGGAAGGGGGCAATCCCCAGCCGGCGGTGCTCCGCGAGACCTCCGGTGAGCTACAAGGTGAGAGAGTGCAATTAAGTAAAGGATAGGGTAGAGGGGAAATGGGGCTTGCAAGGGAGCTCGGGTCCGAGCCCAGAAACTCACCGAAGTTTGCCCGAGGCTAAATTTGGTGCGCGAGGTGGCCGAAAGGGGAAGAGGGGGCTGAGGGGCATCCGGCTTTATACGGGCCCCGGGGATTGGAACGGTGTAAGGGCGATGGCAAGAGGGCCTTGCCGTGGCCAAGGCGGTCCAAGGGGACCGGTCGTCGGCGACGGCCTGCGAGGCCACCGCATTGACGCCATGGCGCCGGGTGGGTGAACCACCGAGCTGGGAAGAAAGACAAGGGGAGTAAGGGTGACGCGACCGCCGGCGTGGCGGTGCTCATAACCCACGCGAGCGGGCCGCAACGAGCCGGTGGCCGAAGCGACGGCAAGACGGCGCGGCGTCGCGATCTTTACTGGATGGACGCGCGTCGACACGCCGGCGTGGTCGGCGAGGCGGACGGGCGCGTTCGCGCCGTCTGGCCAGCGAGCATCAAAATCCGGCGGTCCGACGGCGGCTCCCAGCGGTGTGCACACGGCTTGGACCGGGCACACATGCTCGGCGCGGCAACAAGGTGAGACCGTGGCAAGGCAAGAACGAGAGAGGGGAAGTGCCGATGGGTGGGACCGACGGCTCCGGCCACCAGCAGCAACTTAGGCCGAGCCAAGCCCGAGCCTGGCCGGGCGGGCGCGCAAGCGGCCTGTGTGGTCTTTGCAAGGTGGGCGAGCCAAAGGAAAGCGTGGTAGGGCGGAATCAATTTTCTTTTTATTTTCTTGTTTTTCTCTTTTGTCTTTTCTCTTCCTTTTTATTTATCCTATTTAGAAATAGGTTCTTGAGGTAGAAAATATTTTATAACTTCTAAAATAATACCCTATTAGAGTCTATATTTTAGCTAACATTTTTATCGGTATTTTAAGTCTTTGGAAAGTTTGAAATCCTTATGCTTTGCATTATAATAACTCATCTCCTTTTATTTTTAAATTTTTGAACAATCCAAGTGTTGTAGGACAGAGATAGGTACCCCCTCGGACTTGGGAGCGAAGGAAGGATTCGCCCAGTAGTGCCTCGCCCCTCTTCTCGCCTTTTTGAGGCAACCAAAGCAAGGCTAAGAAGGAGTCGGAGGAGGAAACAGCGGAGCGAGCCCATGCAAGGCTCGGGTGAAGACAGAGCGGCGAAGGGTGCAGGCGAAGCTGTAGACGACGCGACGGGCGATAAATGTCTGAGGCGGGCGCGGAGGCTGGGCTAGGAGGAGGAGGCAATGAAACAGAACGAGGAGCAGGCCCAAGCCAGGAAGCTCGCGCGGAGCTGACATCCCCGCCCGCAGCAGGACGGAGCGGGCAGGACGCGCCGACAAGTCTGACGCCTTGTCAGGGTACCCGAGTAGATGTCGAGGGGCACGATCAGAATCGCTGTTCGTTGCTGTCGTAATCCCCATATGACCCGTAGTGGGAGCCCCTTTAGGAGGGCAAGGCTGTAAAGAGTATGGCTAACGTGCTGCGGAATGACCCTGGTGCCCCTTGCGTAAGGGCAGGTAGGGGCAAAACATGTAAAGTAGCGAGGAAATGACCTGCAGGTCCTTGGTCGGGGTATGGAAGAAAAGGGACCGCCATTGCATGGCGCCAGACACTCCGCCCCTATATAAGGGAGGGGACGCAGATAATAAACGGATTTCGAGCCCAAGTGTAGTGTTCCTTCCATCCACGAAGCGTTACGGAGAAGCACGAGAGTCTCATCGAAGTCGTCTTGGGTCTTGCGAGGATCGCGCATCGAAGCAGCCTGTTTTTACGTTCGTGGGGTGACACCCACAACATGGCGCCGTCCGTGGGGATCGATTGCTAGAAAGCCATCGCTCCCAAGTCGCTTCGACAAATCGCCGACAACCATGCCGCCGAAGTGGAAGGCGCGACCACGTCCCAAGGGGCTACCACAGGGCCGCGGCGGAGAGTCAGGGAGATCGCTGAGGAGCCAGACACGCAGTCGCTTGCAGGTGCAGGACGAGGAGGATCGGGCCCCCGCGCCGGAGAGCATCTCGAGGTCGCCCGCACCGCCGTTCGCGGTGACTTCGCAAAATCGCCCAGGCGTCGGGCGCAGTGGCGAAGCGATCGGCAACAGCCGGAGGGGCGGTGGAGGCATCAAACCACCCGGGGCAGCTGACGGGCGGCCGCAGGGGAGGAGCCACCTTATGAGGGGCCCAGAGTACGCAGGAAGCGCTCGACCCCAACGTGCAGGCGTTGATGGAGGTAAACGAGAAGCTGATGGCGGAAGTGCAACGCCTGCAGGGACGGACGAACCAAGTCCTTACGGTGTCTCAAGATGAAAGCCCAGACCAGGAGGTACTCTCCCCGACACGCGCAAGAACAACCAGGAACGACGAAGACCCCAACCCTCTTTGCACCAGGCTCCGTGCAAAGAGGTGGCCCTCCCCAGGAAACTTTAAGCTCCCCGCCATCAAACCGTACAACGGCAAAGCAGACCCCAGGGAGTTCCTCCGCGTGTATGACACCGCCGTGGAGGCTACGGGGGGAGACGACGACATCAAGGCCAAGGGGCTGCTCCTAGCGCTCGAAGGCATCGCCCTCTCATGGTACTCTTCCCTCGAGCCGGGCTCCATCGAAAGCTGGCCCCAGCTTCGCGCCAAAATGGAGAGCAATTTTCAGGGAAACTTCGATGGGATGAAAAAGGAGAGCGACTTGTTCGCCGTGAGGCGTATGAAGGAATCCTCAAGAGTTATTTCCAGCGCTTCTCCAAGATCAAGTGCCAGATCCGGGGGGTCAGCGATACCACCATCATCAACGCTGCGCGGTGCGGGCTGCGAAGGGGACCGTTGGCGGAGAGGCTGGCCCGGAAAGAGGTCCGCACCGTAGAGGAGCTGTTCGTTAAAATGAAAGAGTACGCCCGGGCGGAGGAGGATAACTCCCGGAGGGAAGACAAACCACGGGATGAATCATCGAAGCAAACCCTCCGCCGAAAGGATCAGGAGAAGGAGCCCACGTCAAAGGGAAAGGGAAGGACCCGCGCCCAAGAGCGCGAAGGAAAAGACAGGGGAAGAAGGGTTCTCTACATTGACGAACGGGCCGAACGACGCGATGACAGGGGGAAGCACCCGGAGCAGCGCAGGCGAAGCCCGCCCCGCTGGCACGACAAGCATGACCGGCCAGCACCCAAGCGGGAGGAGGTAGTCAGGAGGAGGTACCATTGCGAGTACCATGGCGAAAATGGCACACACGATTCGGCCCATTGCAAGGTGATCGAAGGGTACCGGCGTTTCGAGGCCAAGAAAAGAGAAGGCGAAGTACTCCCCCTTCCGCCACCGCCCCCGCCACTCCCGGAACACCAGCGACCCCCGCCGCACGGAGCAATAAATCATATGCATCGCGTCATTAACACCATCACCGGGGGGTCCTCTCTGCATATGCCCTCCAAAAGGCAGCGCAAGGCATACGCCAGGCAGATCAACCACGTCGGGGTCAACCCGTCCTTCGTCCCCCAGCAAGAGCACGAGCCAATCATGTTCACCGACGAGGACGCGCGGGGGTGCACTTTCCCTATCAAGACTCCCTGGTGGTCTCCGCTATGATCGCAGGCTGCGAAGTGCGCAGAGTGCTGGTTGACAGAGGAAGCGCGGCTGACATCCTCTCCATCGAAACTTTCAGACAGATGATGATCCCCGCGACCGCCTAAGGAGATCGGAGGTGCCGCTGGTAGGTTTTGGAGGAAACTCGGTCGGCACTATCGGGCAGATTGAGTTGAAGTAACCTTTGTGACACCGCGATCAAATAATACTCGCCTCGTCTCGTTTGATGTCGCCGACATGCCTTTCGATAGACAACGCCATAATGGGCGGGGTCATCGACCGCCGGGGCCATCATACACCATGGTTTCCTTTGCATGAAGATGCCTTCGCCCGGTGGTACCATTACAGTCCGGGGGGATCAAGCTCTCGCTCGAAGGATAGATTTGGAAGGGCCCCCTCAAGTCAAGCACGTCTACGCGATGGAAGAAGATCCTCCCACCGAACAGCGCAGCAAGTGGCTCCCCAAACCGCGCCCCCAAGGAGAAACGAAGAAGGTGGCCCTGCAGCCCGATGGTGATAAAACGGTCTCCCTTAGCGCCGCCCTCACCCCCACGGAGGAGCAGGCACTGCTGCAAATCCTTCAGGAGTACGAAAATGTGTTAAGCTAGGGGTCGGGGACATCCCCTGTCAGAGAACTACGATCGAGCATGGGTGGCCATCGGGCCGACGCCGGTTTAAAAAGCAAAGCTCGAAGCTCGCCACGGAGAGGCAAGACGCAACAAAAGGCGGAAGTGGAGAAGTTGCTTGTGGCTGGGATCATCTGTGAGGCCATCCACAATCAATGGCTCGCCAATGTGGTCCTTGTTAAGAAATCGGCGGGGCATGGAGATGTGTATCGACTTCACCGACTGAACAAGGCATGCCCGGCGATGACTTCCTCGCCAAGCATCGACCAGCTCGTCGATTCCAACTCGGGATCGGAGATGATGAGTTTTCTCGATACGTATTTGGGATACCATCAGGTGTATATGCGGAGGGAAGACGAAGACAAGACTGCATTCATCACACCCTTCTATCATTGTTTTGTGCGAATGCCGTTTGGCCTAAAAAACGTGGGGGCCACCTTCGCCAGGCTAATCGCGAGAATCTTCGCTAAGCAGCTCGGGCGAAATATTGAGGCTTATGTCGACGACATTGTCGTCAAAAGCGCGAAGAAAGAGGACCACGTCATGACTGCGCTAAACCTTCAACGACCCTCTTCGGAAGAAAAGGTGAAACTTAACCACGAAAAATGTGTTTTCGGTGTGCGTGCGAGAAAATTACTCGGTTTCTTGTGTCCGAAGGGTATCGAGGCCAACCCCGAAAAGATTAAAGCAATCCAAGACATGGCACCCCCAAAAAGCGTCAAGGACGTTCAAAGACTGGCGGGGCGGCTCGCAGCGCTCAGCAGATTCCTGCCCAAGTCAGTGGAGCAAAGCCTCCCATTCTTCAGAGCCCTGCGAACAAGCGAGGTTTTTTCCTGGACAAGCGAATGCCAAGCTGCGTTCGATAACCTGAAGCGGGGCCTCATGAAGCTGCACACGCTGCAAAGCCCAAAGCAAGGCGAGGAGTCGCTTCTCTACTGGCGCGGGCCCTCCGCGATCGTGCACGTCCTCGTCTTGAGAGGAAGCTCCGAAACAGCAACCGGTCTACTTCGTCTCCGAGGCCCTGCAGGGAGCGAAGCTGCGCTACACGGAGATGGAAAAGCTGGCGTATGCACTATTGATGGCATCAAGGAAGCTCGGCAAGATTACTTCGAGGAACCGGATCAAAGTACCTCTGGCGTACCGCTAAGCTCCATCTTTGTCGAACAAGCAAAGCTCGAGTAGCGTCGGCAAGTGGGCGGTCGAGCTCGCCCTTCGAGTGACCATCGTGCGCGCAGACCGCGATCAAGAGCCAAGTCTGGCCGACTTTGTCACGGAATGGACTTCGCCGACACCGACAAAGAACGACGACGGACGTATGGCTTGTCAATTCCGATGGATCGAGGGGTGCATGGCGCGATAATAGCGGCCATCATCACGGCCCCGGTGGAGAAGCGGCGAGTTCGCGGCGGCTGGAATTCCTTCGACAAACAATACTGACCACTGGCACTTCTCCGGGGCCGCAAGGCCAAACCATAGGCGCCAGCGCCATCCTAAGAACCGACTCGAAGCTTATCGAAGGGCATATTTCTAAGGAGTATCGGTGAAGGACGAACAACCGAAAATCGTCGAGGTGGTAAGGCGATGGAAAGAACATTCGATGGGTTCTCCATACGTGCAATTCCACGATGCAAAAACGAAGCGGCCGACGAGCTAACAAAAGCGGCGGGTCCGGGCGCTTTACCCCGACCGTATTCTTCGAGGTGCTCCGGACCCCCTCCATCGCCTCCCAGGTCAACGTCATAACTCCAGCAACCAGCAGCGACTGGCGAGACGAGATACACAGCTACCTCCTCGACGGCACCCTCCCACAAGACGAAGCACAGGCCAAACGGCTCGAGGCACGGGCAAAGAAGTACGCCATAATCGAGGGGCTCCTGTTCCGCGGAGGGCTTTATGCCTGTGGCCATTGCATATCCCGGAGGAGGATCGAAGCTTGCTTGAGGCGCATGAAGGGACCTGTGGAGCACACCAGGCCCCCAGGAACCTCGTGGGCAAGGTGTTCAGAATGGGCCTCTACTGGCCGACGGCTCTACAAGATGCGGAGCACCTGGTCAAGCATTGCCATGCCTGCCAATGGATGACTAAGCAAAAGAAAGCCCCGCCAAATAACTACACCCAGTGCCCCAATATGGCCCTTCGCAGTGTGGGAATCGACATCGTTGGTCCGCCGCCAAAGCTCGAGAAGCACGCAATGTAATCGCCGCCATCGATTACTTCTCCCGGTGGATTGAGGCGGAGCCAGTGGCAAAGATAACAGCCGAAGCCACCACCAGGTTCCTCTGGAAAACAATTGTTTGTAGGTACGGGGTTCCCTACGAGATCGTCACGGACAATGGAACTCAGTTCGAGTCCAAAAAGTTCCAAGAATATTGTGAGGGCATCGGCACAAAAATCTGTTTCGCGTCGGTCGGGCACCCGCAGGCGAACGGCGCGGTAGAAAGAGCTAATGGCCTGCTGCTAGACGGCATCAAGAAAAGACTCTACAACACAGCGAAGGGTGCATGGCCGGACGAGTTACTCAAAGTCCTCTGGGCGACGCACCTCGCGTCCGTCCCCACTGCTTCTCCCGTTCAGCTAATCTTCGAGAGGAAGCCGTCTCACCCGTGGAGATTCAAGCGGATCCTCGCATCATCAAAGGCCCGATCTGAGACACGGCGGTACATCACGCCGCGACCTAATCGAGGAGGCGCGACTACAGGCCCCGATCACCAAGAAAACCTCGCCAAGGCCTCGGCGCGACCTTCAACAAGAAGGTCGGAAAGAGACTTGGTACCGGAGACGTGGTACTTAAGCGATCGGCCCGACATTCGCCAAGCTCGAATCCACATGGGAAGGCCCCTCGTCATCAAGGAATCCACAAATGAAGGGGGCACACAGGCTCACCACCCTGGAAGGCGAAGACGTACCAAGGACCTGGAACTCCGACGCGCTCAAGAGATTTTACCCGTAACGTCCCTACTCACATGTACTCGCTGCACTCGTCCTCCAAAAAAAATGTATACGTATGTACCAATGAATGAAAAAGTTGCAATCGGGTGCCGTTTAGCGCCCCCACCCGTGGTTTTTTCCCCCTCGGGGGTTTCCACGTAAAATTTCATTGTCCCTGTGCATGCAGTGTGGTGCGATTGGAGAAAGCGAACTCGCGGTTAGCCACGCCTAACACGCCACCTTCGCCACGAGCGCTTGGTCGGGCTAACGTCCCACCCGCTCCTTCGCATCGACGAACCCGCGATTAGCTAAAGTCTAACGCGTTACCTGCGCAACGAGCGCATGGTCGGGCTAACGTCCCACCCGCTCCTTCGCGTGGACGAACCCGCGGTTAGCTAAGCCTAACGCGTTACCTCCGCGACGAGCGCTTGGTCGGGCTAACGTCCCACCCGCTCCCTCGTGTCGACGAACCCGCGATTAGCGAAGTCTAACGCGTTACCTCCGCGACGAGCGCTTGGTCGGGCTAACGTCCCACCCGCTCCCTCGCGTCGACGAACCCGCGATTAGCTAAGTCTAACGCGTTACCTCCGCGACGAGCGCTTGGTCGGGCTAACGTCCCACCCGCTCCCTCGCGTCGACGAACCCGCGATTAGCTAAGTCTAACGCGTTACCTCCGTGATTTAACGCTTGGTGGGACTAACGCCCCACCCGTTCCCTCGCGTTGGCGAACCCGCGATTAGCTAAGGCAAGCGCTACTACCTCGACGAAGCGCTTGGTGAGCTAACGTCCCACCCGCTCGCCAGCGGCGGCGAACTCGCCGTTAGCTAAGCCTAACGCGCTACCCTCGCCACGGCGCTTCGGTCGGGCTAACGTCCCCACTCTCGCCAGCGGCGACGAACCCGCGGTTAGCTAAGCCTAACGCGCTACCTTCGCCATGAGCGCTTGGTCGGGCTAACGTCCCACCCGCTCCTTCGCGTGGACGAACCCGCGGTTAGCTAAGCCTAACGCGTTACCTCTGCGACGAGCGCTTGGTCGGGCTAACGTCCCACCGGCTCCCACACGTCGACGAACCCGTGATTAGCTAAGTCTAACGCGTTACCTCCGCGACGAGCGCTTGGTCGGGCTAACGTCCCACCCGCTCCTTCGCGGCGACGAACCCGCGGTTAGCTAAGCCTAACGCTCTACCCTCGCCACGAGCGCTTAGTCGGGCTAACGTCCCACCCGCTCCTTCGCGGCGACGAACCCGCGGTTAGCTAAGCCTAACGCGCTACCCTCGCCACGAGCGCTTGGTCGGGCTAACGTCCCACCCACTCCTTCGCGTGGACAAACTCGCGTTCAGCTGAGCCCCACGCGTTACCTTCGCTGCGGACGCTCTGCCGCGTCCTAGCAACCATCACCCGAAAACATGCGCACAAAGCAAACACCCCTTCGACACCAACTCCCGGAGCAAAGGCAATGGCATTCTTTTCAGAGAAGGTAAAGTGATACAAAAGCCCCAAGGGCTACCTGAACTATCATCAAGCGGCCGCCATTGGTCGATGGGCCTTCCTCCCGCTGGCGCTGGCAGCGAAGCGTGCGGCGGGCAACCGCCACCGACGCGTCGTTGCTCAGCGGAACTTGTGGGAGAGGGCGGCGGCGCCGGAGGATTGGCGTCGTCATCTTCTCTGTCGGAGACGACGATCGGGTGCAAGGCGTCTGCGCCCGGAAGAACAGGCTCGGCGATTCGGCCCGCGTCGCCCGTAGAACGGCCACGTTGCCGACGACGCCTCCTCTCGCCCCCACCTCGGCGGTGAGTCTCGCGTCGAAACCACAGCAGCCCGGACCGTCGGCGAGTCGAAGTAAACGATCGAAGACGAGGACGAAGCCGAGAGCTAGGACATGGCGGCACACTCGGAACCGGGTCGAGAGTGCCTTGGGGACGCGCCGGAGACGACATATTTATCTGACAAGAAGACGGCCGAGCGACCGCCCGCCATTAAGGGACCTCGAAGCGAAGCGAGCTCTCTCGGGAAAGGCGGGACACGGAGCCCCAAACGCCGCCACGCGCCACGATCATGAATGGTAAGCAAAACCGGCGTTGCAGAGCCGCCATTGGCGGGGAGCGAAGACGCAGCGCCGCCACGCGCTATCAGTAAATAGACGGACAGAAACGAGACGCCGCGAGAACACTACACCGAGACCGCGGGATCTCCTTTTTGGCCCGAGGGATTGGCGAAGCAACCAAAGAAAAAACATCGGGCAGACCAAGCGTCGCGAGGCACATCAAATAGACTAAGCAGTCGATTCTGAGCGAAGGGTTTACACAAAAGAGGGGGAAAATACAAGTTTCTGAGGAGGCTATTTCTCCTTGCTCTTAGCCTCATTGGGCGAGCCCGCTTTAGCCGCGGTTTTGGGCCTTCAGTCTTGCTCGGGCTCGCCGCACGGACCCCCCCGCCGCCGCCTCGCCATGATGATTCCAGAAGTCGGAGATGAAGCGAGAGGCTAGGCGAGTCGCGGCAGGAGAAGCCTTCCCACCCGACGCGATGTCGAAAAAACCCGGGAGCTGCGGTAGTAGAGGTAGCAAAAGTACTCTGGATGTGTGTGCGGCCCTTACCTTCGAGAGGCTGTAGTCTTCAAAAACCCCAGTGGGCGCAATGGTGCCAAGAATATGATGAGAGCTCCCGAGAGTCCAGCAGAGTTACGGAGGAATTTGATGGCCTCATGCGGGCGCAGGAGTTCGACTCGATCGTCGATCGAGACGAGGAGTTCTTGAAGGAAGGCGTTAAATGCCCCTCGAATCCCGGAGAGTGTGCAATTAAGTAAAGGATAGGGTAGAGGGGAAATGGGGCTTGCAAGGGAGCTCGGTCCGAGCCTGAAACTCACCGTTTGCCCGAGGCTAAATTTGGGCATGGAGGAGGTGGTGAAAGGGAAGAGGGGCTAAGGGCATCCGGCTTATCTGGGCCCCGGGATTGGAGCAGTGTAAGGGCGATGGCAAGAGGGCCTTCTTGTGGCTAAAGCGGTCCAAGGGGACCGGTCGTCGGCGACGGCTTCGAGGCCACCGCATTGACGCCATGGCGCCGGGTGGGTGAACCACCGAGCGAGGAAGAGAGACAAGGGAGTAAGGTGACGCGACCGCCGGCGATGGCGGTGCTCATAACCCACGAGAGGGGCTGCTTAACGAGCCGGGTGGCCGAGCGGACGCAAGACGGCACGCGCGGCGTCGCGATCTTTACTGACAGACGCGTGCGTCGACATGCCGGCGTGGTCAGGCCGAGGCGACGGGCGCGATCGCGCCGTCTGGCCGCGAGCCAAAATCTGGCGGTCCGACGGCGACTCAGCGGTGTGTGCGTGGCTCGGATCGGGCGCACATGCTTTCAGCAAGGCAACAAGGTGAGACCGTGGCGGCAAAACGAAGAGGGGATGGTAGCCGAGGTGGGACCGACGGCTCCGACCACCACAAGACTTTGTTCGGCCAAGCCAGTGGGGCGGCAGCGGCATGGCCGTGTGGTCTTGTGGCGTGGGCCGAGGAAAGCGTGGGCCGGAGCGGAATCCGATTTTCTTTTTATTTTCTTGTTTTTCTCTTTTGTCTTTTCTCTTCCTTTTTATTTATCCTATTTAGAAATAGGTTCTTGAGGTAGAAAATATTTTATAACTTCTAAAATAATACCCTATTAGAGTCTATATTTTAGCTAACATTTTTATCGGTATTTTAAGTCTTTGGAAAGTTTGAAATCCTTATGCTTTGCATTATAATAACTCATCTCCTTTTATTTTTAAATTTTTGAACAATCCAAGTTTTATTTCTTTTAATAAAAATTGGAATGTTACAAACCTCCCCCACTTAAGAAGGATCTCGTCCTCGAGATTCCAAGGATTCAAACAGGTTTGGAAACTCAGCACGAAGGCCTTCTTCTCTTTCCAAGGTGGCTTCTGATTTTGGGTGGTTGCTCCACTGAACACAGCAGAAACGAATGGTCTTGGTCCGGGTCTTGCGAACCGCTTAGTCCAGGATCTTGACCGGGTATTCCTTGTACGTCAAGTCTAGTTCCAAGTCCAATGCTTCCATAGGCATCTGATCTTCAGGTACCCTCAAGCACCTCTTCAGCTGCAAGACATGGAATACATTGTGCACATCTGCCAACCGGTTAGGCAACTCTAGCTGGTATGCCACTTCTCCTTTCCTTGCAAGGATCCTGAAAGGACCGATATACCTAGGAGCAAGCTTGCCACTGACTCTAAACCTGCGAATACCCTTGAACGGGGAAACCTTGAGATACACAAAGTCACCTTGAGCAAAGGTAAGGTCCCTGCAACGGTTGTCGGCATAACTCTTTTGCCTGGACTAAGCAGTCTTGAGCCTTTGCTGGATGAGTTTGACTTGCTTTTCTGCGTTTACCAATAAATCAGGACCAAACACCTTTCCTTCACCTGACTCTTGCCAATAGAGAGGGGTACGACATTTTCTTCCGTACAGAGCTTCAAAAGGGGCCATCTTGATACTGGATTGATAGTTGTTATTGTAGGCAAACTCAGCATAAGGCAATTGTTTATCCCAGCTGCTTTGGTTAGACAGTGCACCGGCTCTGAGCATGTCCTCCAAGATCTGATTTGTCCTTTCTGTCTAACCATCCGTTTGAGGTTGGTAGGCAATACTAAAGTTCAACCTTGTTCCCAAGGAGCCATGGAGCTTCTGCCAAAACTTGGAGGTGAACTGGGTACCTCTATCTGATACTATCTTCTTGGGCACTCCGTGCAAACACACTATCTTATTCATATACAACTCTGCCAGTTTGTCTCCAGAGTAGGTGGTGCGAACAGGCAAGAAATGAGCTACTTTGGTGAGTCTGTCCACTATGACCCATATGGAGTTATAACCAGACTGAGTCCTTAGTAGCCCGGTGATGAAGTCCATGCCAATTTCTTCCCATTTTCATTCAGATACTTTCAAGGGTTGCAATAGACCGGCTGGCCTTTGATGTTCTGCTTTAACTCGCTGGCACATGTCGCAAAGAGCTACATACTCGGCCACTTCCTTTTTCATCCCAGTCCACCAGTATGACTCTTTTAGATCCATGTACATTTTAGTGCTACCAGGATGAATGGACAAGGGCGTGTCATGAGCTTCTTTAAGAATGACTTCTTTTATTTCCTTCACATTAGGCACAAAGATCCTGGTCCCAAACCACAGTACACCTTTGTCATCTTCGAAAAATCCTGGGGCATTACCTTTCTTAATCCTTTCCTTTACCTCTGACACTTCAGCATCACCTTCCTGTCCTTTCATGATCTTCTCCATGAGCGTTGGAAGCAACTCTAGGGAGTCCACATGGCCGTCATCGACTAACCCTAGATTCAACTTCTCAAATTCCTTGTGCAACTCTTACAGGGCTTCCTTACCCATCATGTTGTTACAGTAGGATTTATGACTCAATGCATCAGCTACAACATTTGCTTTTCCTGGATGGTAGTGGATTCCCAAATCATAGTCTTTGATCAACTCCAGCCATCTTCTCTGCCTAAGGTTTAGATCCGGTTGGGTGAAAATATATTTTAAACTCTTATGATCGGTGTAAATCTCTGTCCGGTTTCCAATCAGGTAATGCCTCCAAATTTTTAGGGCATGAATTACTGCGGCTAGCTCCAAGTCATGGGTAGGGTAATTCTGCTCATGTGGCTTAAGCTGCCTAGAAGCATAGGCCACGACCCTTCCTTCTTGCATGAGTACACAACCCAATCCTTGTTTGGACGCATCACAAAATATCTCAAAGTCCATGTGGATATCTGGCAGAACCAACACGGGAGCTGACGTCAATCTTTTCTTCAATTCCTCAAAACTGGACTCGCATGCCTTTGTCCATTCAAACTTCTTTTCCTTCTTCAAAAGATTGGTCAGGGGACGAGCAATCTTGGAGAAATCTTCAATGAACCTTCTGTAGTATCCAACCAGCCCTAGGAAACTTCTGACTTGGGTCACCGACTTGGGCTGTTTCCATTCTAACACACTCTCAACCTTTTCCGGATCCACTGCTACACCACCAGCTGATATAACATGACACAGGAAGGAAATTTCTTTCACCCAAAACTCACACTTGCTGAACTTTGCAAACAGTTGGTGCTCTATTAGCCTTTCCAGCACGAGACGAAAATGGATCTCATGCTCTTCCTCTGTCTTGGAGTACACCAGAATGTCATCTATGAAGACCACCACAAACTTGTCTAGGAAATCCATGAACATTTTGTTCATGAGATACATGAAATAAGCTGGGCATTAGTCAAACCAAATGACATTACCGTAAACTCATACAGTTCATATCGGGTAGTGAAAGCTGTTTTTGGTATGTCTGACTTCTTAATTTTTATTTGATGGTAACCCGATCTCAGGTCAATTTTTGAGAACACACAGGCTCCTTTCAGTTGATCAAACAAGTCATCAATCCTTCGTAACGGATACTTGTTCTTGATAGTGACTTCATTGAGCGATCGGTAATCCACACACATTCTCAAGGTCCCATCCTTCTTCTTGACAAAGATTACTGGTGCTCCCTAGGGTGACGCACTAGGCTTTATGAAGCCTTTGCTTTGCAACTCTTCCAGCTGTTGCTTCAACTCTGCTAGCAAATTGGCAAACAATCTGTAGGGTCTCTGGGAAATTGGAGTAGTTCCTGGGGCCAAATCTATGACGAACTCGACATCTCGATCTAGGGGCATCCCAGGCAACTCTTCGGGAAACACGTCCGGGTACTCCCTTACCACAGGTATGGAGTTCACTGTCTTTTTCCTTACTTGATTTAGGATGATCAGATTCTTAGGGATACGGTTAGAGATCACATGGACTTTTTGACCTTCACCACTAACCAATCTCACTGACCTATTGGTGCAATCAATCCGTCACTTATACTTAGCTAACCAATCCATACCCAAGATTACTTCAATTCCAGAGGAAGTTATTACTACTAGATTGGCTAATAATTTTACTCCTTTTATTTTTATCTCCACCTCAGGGCAAACTAGGGTTGTAAGCATTTCCTTCCCAAGTGAGTGCACTACCATAGCCTTTTCTAGTAGGCTTACTTTTAACCCATTTTGCTTAACAAATTGAGACATTATAAAGGAGTGGGTAGCACCAGAGTCAAATAAAGCAGTAGCAAATCTTGAATTCTTGGCTTACCCATCACCACTGCTAGGTCATCCTGAACTTCTTCAGCAGTGACGTGGTTGACACGGCTCTTCCCGACCGTCTGAGGGGTCCTGGGCTTGTGTGGGCTCCCGTGGCCTTGATCTGCTGAAGGGGGTCGTGCTGAAATTGAACTTAGCTTGAATGGCACTGGAGTGATGTTCTTGGTGGGACACTTGTTGGCATAGTGCCCTAGTTGATTGCAAGCAAAGCAACGAACTGCTGACATGTCCTACGGGGCTAGTTCTGCCACAGGGACGAGTCTTCGAGGTACGAGCGAGGTTACTCGCTCCTCTGAATCGGTGCCTTCTTGGGAAAAACTGGCTGACTCCTTTGGAAACGCTGAGCTTTTGGCCTAGAACTTCCTGCAACATCTTTGGTTCTTGTTGAGCCAATTTCCTCTTCCTAGAAATTTGCCACGACGCCGATATCTTCTTGCACAAGTGCCTTATTGTACAACTGCTGGAAAGTAGTATACTCTCCCGAGGCAATAAAAGCTTTGATTTCGGGATCCATGCCCTCCATGAAGTACCAAATCTTATCTTCTTTAGTTGTCACATCCCTAGGGGCGTAACGTGCCAACTGAGTGAACTTGGTTAGGTATTCACTCTAACATGTTACCTTGTCGAAGGCGCTGGAACTCACGTCTCTTGATTTCTTTAACTCCTCGAGGAACATGGACAGTGAAGGCCTTAGAGAACTCTTCCCACTCGATTGCGTCGAGATCTTGGTGGATGGCACAGTAGTTTTTCCACCAGAGAGCGGCTGAACCTGAGAGTTGGTGAGCTGCGAATCGGACGCTTTCTTGCTCCTCACACTGAGCTAGGATTGGGCGGCGCTCCACGTCCTTAAGCCAATCTTCAGCATCCAAGGGATCAGCGGACCCGGCAAACACAGGTGGCTTGGTCCTCAAGAACTCTGCAAGTCTGGACTGCTGAGGATGAAATGCTGGAGCTGGAGCCTGAGGCAGGTTCAGATTCTGATTCAAAGTCTGGAGCAGCTGCAAATGCATGTTCACAACTTGGCGCCAATCTGGCTTGCCCGGAGGGGGTGGCGGAGGCTACGGAGGATTCTGCTCGGGCTGCCTGGCTAACAGAGCCGGAACTTGCTGGGGTGCAGGGGGTTGTCCAATAGGTGCAGGATTTGCTCCGGGCAGTGCTACTGCTGGAGCTAGACCGCGTCCATGACCACGGCCAGAGGCGGGAGCTTCAGCATCTCGGGTGCTCCTTGTGATCACCATCTAGGAGGCAATCAAAAGAGTTGAGGACAAGATAGCCAAGTAAGGGGAGGAAGTTTGCTAAAAATTATTTAAAACAACATAGTTTTTAAAGCACACATGGGGAAACACATAGTTCATTACAACAACAGGGGTACAAGTAATGAACATGTTGTATCACAACTGCCGATACGGTCGGTTCACAACCAAAGTACTAGCTACGATACAAGGGGAACGGAGTCCCTAGATAACTAAGGGTCCTCGTAGTCAGACTCGAAGACAACTTCCTCGGGGTCTTCTTCTTCTTCTTCGTCTTCTTCTTCGCCTTCCACGTCGGGAGGGAATAAGGGAACCCAGTTGGGCGGAGGAGGCAGAACGGCAACGGGAGGAACGTGGTTGAGGTCGAGGCTAGGAGGAGGGGCTAGAACTCGGGCGACACCCTTTCGACTCGGGGTCGGCGGGGAGGAGCCAGGCTCTCGAAGCAAGCCAACCGGACGAACAGTAACAGGAGGCTCGGGCAGTGGCACTGGACTCGGATGGGAACTCCCCTGGGAAACCTCTATGGTGGGGGCAACAGCAGACTCAGCTGCCTTGGTGGCGGCGAGGTGGCAGCTCGAAAGCGGTCGTTGTCTCAGACAAGCTGGCGGATCTTCTTGCGGAGGTGGATCCTCTCCATCTTCTAGAGAGAATCCCTCCTCTTGAGCTCGCGGTTCTCCTTCTTCACTGTGGCCAGCTGGCGGGAAGCTGCCTGAGCACTGACCAACTCCCTTTGGCTGATCACGTAGGCGTCGTCCAAGGACTGAACGAGGGCGGCGAGGTGGTACACGGTGGGGTCCTGCTCGCCCTCAGCGGGACGGCAGTGGCTAAAGACCTCGTGTGGCACACGAGCGGGGAAGTAGCGGAAGGCAGTGTGACGCAACTCCGGCTCGAAGATGCTGCCGAACCGTATGATGGCGGACTGGGCGGCATTCTGGATAGCGTCAGAGCACTGGTCCCGCACACTGGTAAAGCGGTAAGGTCCCCGACACGGTGGAAGACCTCTGGCGAAGATGGTGACGGAAACCACCAAGCAGGGCCTGTCGCGGCGAGTGCTGGTGGAGCCATGGAACATCGGGGAGTCAAAGCCAAGGGCGTCCATCATCAGCATAAGTTGACGAACGAAACTCCGTAGCCCAACCCAGGAGGAAGCGAATGTCGGCATCCTACAAAGTGCAAGAAAGCGTTAGAGGAGTACAAGTGAGGCGGGAGGTAAGCACTCGGTGGAAAATAGCCTTTTATAGAACATAAGGGTCTCTAACTATTAGGGGTCACGTCCTAATGCTCGTGGCTCTGATACCACTTACAGCCGGGACGGTCAAAGAGATCGAACCCTCTCAGGCATCCTATACTAGCCCCAAGGATCAGCAAATAAGTGCGCACAGTTCAAACAGAGTGATACATCACCAACTGAAATAAAATATTACATAACAGGGGCATAACCCCAGTCTAGTACAAACATGGCGACACGCAGGTTGCCAATCAGAGTTTAGCAGAATACAACACAGGGTCCACATATACTGGCACACACATGTCACTAGACAGCTACTACTATTTCTCCACAGGCGGACAGGCAGAATCAAGTGGCCCTAGTCTTCCGGGAAGTCCTCGTAATCACCCGCCTCGTAGTCAGCCCCGGCGTCATCAAATTGCGGGTCCTCCTCGAATTGTCCCTCGACTGAAGTTTAGAAAAAAGAAACAAGAGAATAGCTAGGGTGAGTACAATTGTACTCCGCAAGTTAGGGAGGTGAGTGCAAAATGGGGCTCAGTACAGTGGAGAGTTTGGGAAAATTTGCAGAAAGCCAGTTTTCCAAATTTTTATCCTAAGAGGGGGGAAAGCAGTTTTTGAAACTGTTGCGGTAAACCAAACCATTTGAAAGAGTTTTTCCTTTGCCAATTCAGTTTTGCAATTCCGTCTGCAAAATCCTTACTCACACCAAGACCTGTTTTGAAAAGAAGGATCTACCATATGATCAGTCCCTTCGCATGCTCTTGACCGTGAGCACGGCTACCATGATAGTTTTAACTCTGTAGAGTGTGTACACTTTACGCTCATGAGGTAACACACCAACAGTGCGTACCACAAAGCCGTTTTGGGCCAAAAGCCCTAATAGCACTTGCTCTGTGAATCATTCCTAGGCACCCTGTGGGGGATCGGCCCATGGCCCAAGTCTTCACGTTGTACAAGGAGGCCGAGGAAACAAGGTCCAAGGCGCCGACGAACAGGGATACATCTTCCCTGCCCCGTACAACCCTAGATGTCCACAAGGGACATCACCAACTGCAAATGGCTACCAGAGATCTAAGTTTAATAGGCCAGATCCGTCCCATAACGGAACCTGAGGCTGTAAGGTGAGGCTCAGTTCATAGGATCATAGGAAAAACAGTCCTTAGACTAGGGGAGGAGTACTAACACAAACCCGAAACCGTGCATCTCCTGCACCATACCGGCAACCGGGTCCTCTCTAGTCAGAGCATTTTAAAGGGGAGAGTAGAAACACACTCCAATCCTGGCATCTACCCCGATGCCGTATTTTACTAAACCACACAGTTGCAGTCATGTAAAATCATGGTGAAATCCTACAATCATGTATAGCATTTTTATCCTATTGCAAGGAAATTTGTAAGCAATGTAGTTATAAATATCCTAAGGTTAAAAATTCATAAAGGGTGCAGAACAACATTTTATTTTCCGGTGGTAACTAAGTTCTTCAAATTACTTATTTTATAAGTAGCATGCAGTTTTCCTAAATACTACCAAAACCTTTAAATAAGACAATGGTTCATCCAATATGCATCAAGGGACTTGCCTTGGTCGAACTTCTAGTGCGGGTAAGCGTCCTCGGCGGGGGTCTCCACGAACTCCTCGGGATCTATCCTCGCACAAGCATCACACCAAAAATCAATTTTCGAAAAACTTTTCTTGAAAGGAATTTATAATGATATTTATACATAAAGTGTAAAGGTTTCTATTTTGCTATCCATTTAATATGCTAAAATGAGGCTATATGATTTTTACACATACTAATTCCTACTGGGGTGTTGAGTCAGTATTTTTCTTAAATCTAGAACTTCACCTAGTATTTTACCTAATTTCTTTGGAATTTTCAGAAGCCATTAGCTATTTTTAATAAATCTATTCCCTATTTCTGATTTTCTAAATTAAGAATATGGGGAAAAACTCCCACAAGAACAATGGTCGGCAATGGCTTCGGCCCACTCAAGCCCGATCGAGCCGACGCCTTGCACAAGAAGCGCCAAGAACGGGGAGGCGTACTCGTGGGAGTACGTCTCCACTAAATCAGACGAGTGAGCCCAGCGGGCCCACCTCTCGGCGACGGGAAGACACCACGCGGGCTAAACCCGCAGTTAAACCTCGTGGGGCCCGCTTGCCAGCGGCTCCGCGCGGCTTAACCAACTGCTAACGGCAGAGCGGGTTGGCCCACAGGTCAGCCACACCGTCAGTGAGGCATGACGCTGGCCGGCGTTATCGCCGTCTTCCCGACCACGCATGCGTGGACGAAGGAAACCCGGCGGTCTTGCCGGCGACTTGGGTCACGGCGGCCCACTAGCGCTTGGGCACAGGGTCAAGGGCTCACGGCAAACCTAGGGAAGGTCGCGACGCTGCCGGAGGTGGATTTGAAGCGGCGTCGCGACAGCGTCTGGCGGCGGCGGTCCACGGCTTCTTGTGGCGCCGGCCGTGGCGCCGCCATTTTGGCATTTTCAAACGCTCACAAAGGGTGCAAAAGTTACCGGGGGACTTAGGGAACTTACCCGCAATGGCCAAAGAGGCGGAGGAAATTGGGGTTGTCCGTGCCGAGGGTTCTTGGCGGTGATCCCAAACAGGGTCATCTTGCGAAAGCGACTCAGGAGGTCCCATGAGCTACAAGGTGAGAGAGTGCAATTAAGTAAAGGATAGGGTAGAGGGGAAATGGGGCTTGCAAGGGAGCTCGGGTCCGAGCCCAGAAACTCACCGAAGTTCGCCCGAGGCTAGGCTGGGCGCGGCGGCGGAGGTGGCCGAAAGGGGAAGAGGGGGCGAGGGGCATCCGGCTTTATACGGGCCCCGGGGATTGGAACGGTGTAAGGGCGATGGCAAGAGGGCCTTGCCATGGCCAAGGCGGTCCAAGGGGACCGGTCGTCGGCGACGGCCTGCGAGGCCACCGCATTGACGCCATGGCGCCGGGTGGGTGAACCACCGAGCAGGGAGGAGAGACAAGGGGAGTAAGGGTGATGCGACCGCCCGACAGCAGCGGTGCTCGTGGCCACACGCGGAGCGGGGCTGCAACGAGCCGGTTTGGTGGCCGAGGGCAACCTGGCGTGGGCGTCGCGATCGGCTGGGACGACGCCGCGACACGCCGGCGTGGTCAGCCAGCGACGGGCGCGATCGCGCCAGTCTGGCCGGCAGACCAAAATCCAGCGGTCCGACGGCGGCTCAGCGGTGTCTTGTGCAGCTTGGACCGGCAAGACATGCTTCAGCAACAACAAGGTGAGACCGTCGCGGTGGGCAAGAACGGGGGAGGGGGAAGCAGCTGACGGGTGGGACCGACGGCTCCGGCCACCAGCCTGACTTAATTTGGCCAAGCAGAAAAGCTAGGTCGGAGAGCGCGGCATGGCAGTGTGGTGTCTTGTGCGTGGGCGAGCCAAGGAAAGCGTGGTAGGGCGGAATCCGATTTTCTTTTTATTTTCTTGTTTTTCTCTTTTGTCTTTTCTCTTCCTTTTTATTTATCCTATTTAGAAATAGGTTCTTGAGGTAGAAAATATTTTATAACTTCTAAAATAATACCCTATTAGAGTCTATATTTTAGCTAACACTTTTATCGGTATTTTAAGTCTTTGGAAAGTTTGAAATCCTTATGCTTTGCATTATAATAACTCATCTCCTTTTATTTTTAAATTTTTAAACAATCCAAGTTTTATTTATTTTAATAAAAATTGAAATGTTACAGTACCTCAGAATCCGAGTCGGAGTTGTGGTTGGAGGCGTACAAGTCATCTTCCTTGGCCATGAAACACATGTCGGCATAACCATCATCATCACCATCCTCCTTGGGCCTTTCTCCATCATCGCTCAGCACCTCATCATCTGAGATGTTGGCGGCATCCAAGGCAGCCAAGAACCTCTGGAACAACCTCTTGCCCTTGTTGAACCGCGGCTTCTTGTCACCACCAGCCGGCTTCAAGTTGCGGTTCTTGTTGATGTAGGCATTCTTGTCCACTGCCGGAGCATCTCCTCGACCCTTCCCAAGCTTAGGACACTCCGCTCGAATGTGGTTGAGGCCACCACACTCGTAGCATCTCAAAGAGGCTCTCCTTCTGTCAGTCGTTCTTTTGTAAGCTCTCCCAAACTTCTTGGCCAACAAACCCAGACTCTCCTCAAGCAAAACATCCAACTAATCATCTGAAAGCTCAACCAACGCTGAGAGAGAGAAACCACCAAGACTAGAAGACCCAGAGCTCAAATTTGGATCAGCGACCAAGGCCATTGACCCAGGAGTAGACTCGAATACAGCCAAGTGCTCAAGTTCATAAGTCTTGAGATTCGAATAGAGTCCATCGAGGGTCAGAGCAGTGAGATCCACAGCTTGCCGGATCGTGGTCACTTTCACGCCCCATACCTTGAGATCAAGAGCGGACAAGAAATGGCGAGCGTTCTCCGAGTCTGTGAAGATAGTGTCTACAGCCCAGAGATTGCTCAAGATCTTAGTGAACCTGCTGAAACAAGCGTCCAGTGATTCACCCTGCTTCTGAACAAACCTATTGTACTCCCTCTTGTATTGATCCTGGCGCACAGTCTTCACTTGGGCTGTCCCCTCATGAAATGCACTGAGGGTAGTCCAAATATCATGTGCGGACTTGAGATGAGCAACACGTTCATACTCATTTCTAGCCAAACCCTGAATCAGAAAGTTTTGGGCCTTAGCATTCAACTCAACATCCCCCTGGTTCTCAGCAGTAATCTTATTATCATCAGGCACGGTATAAGTGTTCTTGACCTTAAGCCATATCGAATAGCCCTGTGCCATGATGTAAGACTGCATGCGAGCCTTCGAGAAGGGAAAATCCATGCCCGAAAACACTGGGGCCTTCGATGAATACCTTTCATCTGCCATGGTGACGACAGGAAAGGTTTCAAAGATCGCAAGATCACAAGAAGCTCAACCGTGGCTCTGATACGAATTGAAAGACCACCACGGCGAACTAGAGGGGGTGAATAGGAGCCGAAATTAAATTTTTGCCGAAGGCGATATGTGCTCTTCACCCAACACGCTTCAAATCAATTACTTACTTCATCACGAATAAGGAATTAAGAAACTGCCACTTGAAGTGCAATTTCAGTCTAAAACCTTCTCTACTTCCCTCACAAGAAATGCAATTACTCCTAAACCACACGACGAAATCACTTGAAATTTGGACAGCAACTAGGTGATGGAGTCACCAAGCTACCCTTCAAAAATCAGCCCTAGATCACGTCAAAGTTTCGAGCTTTTGCAAAAATCGTGACCTTAGGTGCAAAAATGAGCTAAACCCTAAAATCACGATTCCAAGAACATCAAGACGAATGTGTTTGTGGGGGTTTGAGGGGTGACTTCTAGGTCCTTTGTGACCCTATTCCACACATCACACCATCCCAAAACACAGCCCCAACAATTAGTTCGAATCGGTGCAAGATAAGGGTAAAACGTGATCAAACCAAGGCAAGAGCGAACCAAAACGTGGAGAGGAGGAAAGAGCACGAAACAAAGATGAAAGTTAGCAAGAAAACATCACAAGGATCCACATGATCTTGCCAAACAACCGGCTTTACTCAAGGACGAAAAGATTACACCGGTTAAACACGGCCTCACGCACACCCTATGTGGAGGCTAAACAAATCGGAGAGATAAACCCTAAGCAACCATCTTGAGGGTTTATATACCCCTTGCCCAACACCTGGGCCAAAATACCGGGCCAACCCGCAAGCCCATCTAACACGGGTTTACACAACACACGCACGAATCTCCGAGCGCAGCCGACCGCCTCCAACGATCCCTTTGCTCCTAAGCATCCGCGTGTTGACAATCTCGTGAGAATCTCGCGCCATTGAAGCGATAACCTTTCCCACCGCGGAGACTCCGCGTCCGGGCTCTACCCGAACCGGCAGCCCGTCCGGCCGAAAGACTTACCCGCTCCACATGTACCTGTTCTCACTTGCAACCACAAAGACGACAAAAACATGTACCAATATGTTCGCGGCTTCACCACGAACCCAACGCATCAAACCGATCTCAAATCGGGTTTAGAACGAACAAAATCCATCCAAACAGACTTATTAACTGCTCTATTTCTAACACAGAAGAAACCTTTCTGATTTTTTATGATTTTTTATGAAGCTCAAATGAAAAAGTTGCCAACATAAAAAAGATGCGTCTCAAAATTCTCTACAAATTTCATATATAACACTTAATTTTCTGAGCAAGGAAAGATATTAAAAAATTGAAAAAACGGCACACTGTCCTGGACCGTCCGGGTCCGAGCCGGACCGTCCGGCTAAAACATCAACTACCTGATTCGTTAATCACCCGAAGTGAGATAGTGCTAGCCGGATGGTCGAGCTGGACCGTCCGGGATGGAGCCGGACCGTCCAGCTGAAACGCTCGTTTTCCTGGTCCGTTAACCACCCGAGAGCTAACAGTACTAGCCGGACCGTCCGGGTTGAAACCCGGACCGTCCGGCCCAGTCTGAGACTAGAAAACTTCCGAACCTTCAAAAAATTCTAGAAAATTCCCAAAAATTCATGAATCTTCCAAAACCTTTCTAGAACCTTTTCCAACCTTCCAACACTTCATAAACGCCTCAAAACTTATCCAAACTCAAATCAAGCCTCCGAGGGTTTTAATTGCCAGGAAAATCCATTAGATACCCAAAACATCCCAAAACCCTCCAAACTTGTCCATATACTCATTACACGGTTTCACAGTTCGTCAGCAGTCCTCAGAGCTGCTGCCAAAGAAGAAGATGCTTCCTATGATGTCGACCCCAACAATGTAATTCCGATGGACTACGTAAGCCCCGAGCACCGCACGCGTGAGGACCACTTGAACAGGAGTGATGATGGTCTATCTTGGAAGTTCGATCGATCTTGGCATTTTGAACATTTGTAAAATGCTCATATTATTTTATCTCCACTCTGGTCTACATGTGGTGTTCATCGCAGCGATTGTAGTTGGGTAATGTTGTAATAAACAAAATCGAAGTATTGAACCTACGGGACACGGGTGTATGACTTAGAAACTTGTGTAATGACAGTATTTGAAACTTGTGTTATGTTTTATATGAAGTAATGTATGAATTGTACGGTTGGAGAGGACCGCTGTTCTGTTAACGTTGTCAGTTATTTCTGCATTGTCTATGTTTGATGATCTTGTTTATATTAGCGCTATTACTTTTCCTTCATGCTTTCCAACTGAGATGTGTATTTACATTTATGTTGCATGCGAAATGAAATGCTAATGTCCACATAATTTCAGAAATATGCATGGATTCCATGGATCCATTTTTTTAGAGTATGCTTGAGCAAGGAGTGCAGCGTCTGCATTGGAGCGCGTCGGGCGGGTCGAGTGTCCTTGTGGGGGTCAAGACCATGGGGCAGTTCTCCCCATAATCGACTGCTGACTTGACACCCACCCCACCCTGCAGCGACCATCCTGTGGGGGTGTTCACCTAGGGTTCAGGATGTCCGAATTCGGGCAGCGCGGGTGGCAGCAAGAAAAAGACGAAGAAGGCTGCATCGAAGACCGACTGGACGAAGTGGTTGGCTAAAGAGGATGAGCTGCTTGTGTTGGCTTGGCTCAACGTCAGCTAGGACCCGATTGTTGGGACCGACCAGTCTTCTAATAGCTACTAGACAAGGATTTGGACATACATGAAAAACCACAAAAAGGAGAACTGGATGGAGCGATCGCCCAAGGCTTTGGTAAACCACTGGGCCCTACTCAGTGAGGTAGTCAGCAAGTTTGTTGGGTGCCTCAAAAAAACCGACGATCTGAACCAGAGTGGAACAACTGAGCATGACAGGGTATGGTACTACACATTTGTACTTTCACTACTTACTATCCCAACATTTACACATATGACATTTTGTTTCCATTGGTGCAGATGGCTTAGGCGGCGACGACATACAAGTAAATCAAGGGCAAGCCATTCGCTTTTAGCCACTACTAGGTGCTTCTATCCCAACACCCTAAGTGGGCCGCACACCTGGTCAGTAAAAAGCAGAAATTGCACGTGGACGCCTCTCCTGCATCCAGTCCTATGGGTTCTTGGGGTTCCCCTAAATGTGGACTCTCAGGCTTCCTCTGAAGTGCCTAGGCCGATCGGGAAATTGATGTTGACTCATTTATTGGACCATTCTGGGAGTACTACAAGAGCAGGCAGGGGGTCATTATGGCCAAGTGGGTAGCCAGGCGTTCTACGAAATGAGCGTTATCCATGTGCCTGCAGGGTTGTGATGGTTTGTGTGGAACTATGAACTGTGAACTATGTCATTTCTGTTTATGTACTATTGTAAGCATATCGGTCCATATTCTCGTCCCGCTCACTATGTTCTGTAATCCACCGGACTAAGTCCGATGGTGAGCGGACTGAGTCCGGTGGGACACAGTACAGTGCACATGGGGGTTTGGGGCGCAGCGGACTGAGTCCGCTGGCCACCGGACCTGCTCATTGGCCATCGGACTGAGTCTAATGGGTTCTAGTAGCGAGCGCGCGTGGGGATCGAGGTAGTGGACTGAGTCCGCTCGCCACCAGATCCTACGGTATTCTTAGTCACGGGAACAATGTATTTTATTGTGTCGTAGTCTGTTATGCATATTTGGTCATGTATGGAAACTGAACTTATGTCGTCTTGTATCTTCTATGAGATGTGCGTGTCGTACTCATGAGAACTAATTGAGTCCGCTCGCCATCGGACCCTACTATATTCTTAGTCATCGGAACAATGTATTTTATTGTGTCATAGTCTGTTATGCATATTTGGTCATGTATGGAAACTGAACCTTTGTCGTCTTGTATCTTCTATTAGTGAAGTCATCTATTATTGTAATGCTTCGAATTAAGGATTGACATGGTATTCAAATTCAAATTACGGATCTATCGACCCATTTAGGAAAAGGAAGTACAACAAGATATGACATTCGTCCATGTTCATCAAACTACTCCCCTCCGTGAAGTAGCCAGAGATGCTCTACTAGATCATCCTAAAGACGACGATGCACTTTCTGGTCTTAGATAGTCTGTGTAGCCTGTATGGAATTCAGGATCGACCTATTGGGATCACGAGTAACGACAGCTGGCTCGCCCATGTACTCAAACACCCCCTCCTGTGGTGGGACGTCCTTCTCATCTTTAATTATCATGTTATGCATGATAATACATGCTGTCATGATGTTGTGTAGCGTAGCCTGGTCCTAGCATTGCCTGGGACCTCGGATTATTGCAAATCTCGCCTGAAGGACTTCGAAAGCTCATTCAACATCCTTCCGTGCTGCGGCATGCATCGCTGATAGGTGGATCCTCTTGTTGCCTCGAGGTAACGGGATTGGCTTCACAAGGGTAACCCATTCTAGGTATATACCATCCGCTAGGTAATAACCCACGTTGTAGTTGTTGCTGTTGATCGAGAAGTTCACCTCCGAGACGGCGTCGTTAGTGTCCTTGGAAAAAACATTAGATAAGTGCAGAACATTTATGTCATTCAAACTCCCCGGCATGCCGGAGAAAGCATGTCGGATCCACAAATAGTATGAGGCAACCGCTTCGAACACTATTGATGGCTTGCAGGTATGGCCGTGTATGCACCGTGCCCTTTGGGCAATTCTTCTAAACCCAATGCATGTAATCGATGCTCCCCAGCATCCCTGGGAAGCCTCTCTGCTCGTCGATGGCAAGGAGGCGCGCCGTGTCCTGTGGGGTTGGAGCTCGAAGATATTCGGCTTGGAATATTGCGATGACGGCTTGGACGAACTTCTTCAATGCTAGGAGGGCCGTTCTTTTCCCTATATGCATGTACTCATCAATTGCATCTGCGGGCATGCCATACGCCAACTGGCCAATGGCTGCAATCATCTTTTGCAGCGATGACAACCCAAGCTTCCTTGTGGCGTCCCGCTTCTGTTTGAACCAGTCGTTATGTGCGTCGACAGCGGCCGCAATGTGCAAGAATAGCCAGTGGTTCATCCTGAACCTGCCAAGATACAAGGAAGCAAAACATTTTTCAGGGTGTATACTACATATGGGAAAGTCAATTGCATGACCCTTTTGCCAGTACCTGTGCCTAAAAAATGTATGCCCATATACAGGTGGACTTGCGAAGTAATCCCTACACAGCCTTGCAGCACCATTGGGATGCCCTTGATCAATGACGGCGTGTCCAGCAACTGAGCCCCGCCGGCGGTTGCCACCCTACTCAGCTAGTTCCTGCTCCTTAATGATGGCGTGGAGAATAACTTCCTCGTCATCATCGCTGGACGAAGAGAAATATGCGGCGGATGACCATTCGAAACCCCCAAAACTCATATCTCTCTATGTGGTTGATGGTTCTAATGGACATGATCTCAAGGTTGTCCCCTCCATTTATAAGCCTGCAGGGGATCCTTCTCCTACAAGCTATCCTTCATACCACGATTCCTTACCTTGCACGCAATCTTCTTGCGAGGTGTTCTTTCGCTAGCAAGCTACGTTACCATTCACGGTTCCTTCTATGAGAAGCTACGAAATTTCGAGTTCATGTTGTCATAATTTTTAAAATTCTAATATTTGTAACAACTTTATCATAATCCTTCGCTAGCAAGACGGTTACATGTTTTACTAAAATTTTAAATTCTGATATTTGCAACAACTTTATCATTATTTTTTATGATTTATAATGTACCCCATATGTTGTATGCATGTATGTGTACGCTATGTCATACAGATATGGTATCACGAATGGTGATTATGAGAAATTGATAAAAATTTGAGTTCTGGAAGGGAAGGGAATTGGAAAGGGAATGCTGTTAGAACGTATTTCTGGGAAAGGAATTAGTCTGGGACGGGAATCCCCTTTAGGGTGGGGAAAGGAATGGAAAGAAGGAAATATGGTTGGAGAAGGTCTAAGACTATCTCCAACCATTTTTCTTCATTTTGTTCCCTTCCCCATATTCGTTTCCTTCATTTTTCACTATCTCTAACAGCATCCCTTCGAAGGGAATGATATAGGGAAAGAACAAAGAATCCCTTTCTGAAGAGAATAGAAAAAAGAATCCCTTCTGAAAGGGAATGATAAAGGGAATCTGCTGGAGTCGCGAAGGGAACGGGATTCCATTCATGCCCCATTCCTGCCACGAAAGGAAGGTCTCTCCAAGAGCTTCCCTTCTCATCCCTAATTTCCGTCGTGAAGGGAATCCCGTTCTCCTCGCGGCTCCAACAGATTCCCTCCACCGTTCCCTTTTGGAAAGGATTATCTTTTCCATTCCCTTCAGAAAGGGATTCTCTTTTTTTTTTTCTATATCATTCCCTTCAAAGCGACATTGTTGGAGATGGTGGAAAATAAAAGGAACGAATATGGGAAAGAAAATGGGGAAAGGAACGAAATGAAGGGAAAATAGTTAGAGATGGTCTAAGATTTCATCCTGCCTGATAGGTTTGGGAATCCTGCTTCTTTGGCCCCTGTCCTTCATCGCTTTTTGGTTGATAGGCTTGTCTAAGAACTAGTTCATGGAGTAGAGTAGCATGCATGTTGGTGTACCAGTTGCAACTGCCACTTTAAGGGCATCATATGAAATAGATTGCAAATTTGCTTTGAAAAACATGTGCACCCTATATTAAACAAGAAATAATTTAGGATTTGTCACTCTCCATATGTGAGTCATAGGACCACATATCATTCACTCACAAATTTTTAGGGGTTATTCTCTTCAGCTTATCATCTTATCTTATCTGCTTATCTTCAAATTGAAAAGTCAAACAATTTGGCTTTTGGAGTCCATTCTTTTTTTCTCGAAAGTAGGTTCCAAAGATTTCAAAACACAAGTCAAATGAAGCATACCGGACTTTCCAAACTATCTCGAGAAGTTCTCAAAATTCAGTTTATAAGCAAATAAGAAGATAAACAAATAAAATAAGCTCAAGAGAACAACCCCCTGATTGCCAATGTTTGTAGACAGTGTATCCATTGCTAATGGCTATTTGATGCTAAGGTGCTAACATGCATTGCATGCCATTGGATCCATCTTAGGCGAGTGAGATCAATTGAGGTGGAAACTCCCTTTCTCACTTAAAAACCATTTTTCACAAACCCTAATGGGATTTTTTTACTTTGTCACGAAAAACTCTCACGTTGGTTGGCTCCTCCCTCTAGATCGTTCCCCCGTTTCTCTCATTCTCCTCTTATCTTCCTTTACTCAAACGAACTTAGGGTTAGGGCTCCAGCTCTGGGTGTCCAACACTGCCTCCTCCCCGACCTCCCTCAATCCAGCGTCACCTCCTACCTGGCCTCCCTCGATCTAGTGATGCCCTCGATCCAATGCGTGACGCAGACTCCTCCTCAATTGTAGGGATGAGAATAAAAAATCGGACGAAGATAAAATTGTGGTAGGAAGATAAAATCGGAGTAGGGATGAGGAGATAAAATCGTAGTAGGGACGAGAAGAAAAAAATTGAAGGAGACAGGCATGAAAGGAGACCCATCCCTGTGTCGTAGTTCGAGGAGGAGGACGGTGCGACGGAGTCCTTCTTTGTAGAGCGACTCCAAGGACGGCATAGTAGCGGACAAGGTGCCACGATGGAGCCCCTCCCGATGGCGGTGGTGTTGCTTGACCTAGGGTTGAGAGGAGCTTCTGTGGTACGAGTGGCTAGGGGAAGGGGGAAGTAGCAGCCCTGGCTAGCAGTACAGTGCAGGTGACGAGCTAGAGGAGAGAGAGGAGTAGTCGGTGCAACAAAGCCGAGAGAATGGCTATGACAAACAATCGTGAGCACAAAGCCAGAGAGGATCCAATGTTGGGTGGGGGTGTTTTAGAAGAAGAATAGAAAAAACTAGGGGGTTTTTCACAAAAAAGTTTAAGTGAGATTATGGCTTCCAACCTAGATATAGACCATACGTCGGAAGGCTCTAGTTCAAAGTTAGCATGTTAGGACCGAATGGACATTAGCACTAGATTCGTGGCTGTAAGTGGCTAATCTTTAAATGCCTCCATTAAACAAGACCAAAAACCAAAATATGCCTTGGAAATTTGAATCGGATATATTAGGCTTCGAAGCCAGGAAATAGGTCAAATTTAACATTTTTAGAACGATCATTCAAAAGCAGAAAAAAATGAATATGAATAATCTTCGGATCTCAAGGTACTGAGTACATTTTTTTAATTAACAGGTCATATTTACTGGAGCTAAAAGTCAACCAACCATGCAATGTCATCATTTTGACTGCGTCGGTCAAATTTCTATTCAATAATGCATGTATACAGTTTGTTTTAAAAAATAGTGGATGATATGCCCTAAAGTTAAGGAGATTTGTCAATTGACCACTCAACTTTAGAACAAATGATCAAATTCTCTATCATCTGAGGAGTTTTTGAAAGTCAAATACTTTGAATTTGAAAATTTTTTATCTCTTTTCTCAAAAATGTTGAAGCAACTTTTTAAAGATGCTAAACATAAGTTGAACCAAATACATCAATTAACTTCTCGAAGACGCTTTTAGTATGTCTTAAACTTTAACTTTAAGCAATTCACCCTAACCATAAACAGATAGTTTCGGTCCACAAAAGGGATAATTAAGGGATAATTGTACTCATGCTATTATTAAGTATCGATTTCTCAGAATTGCTATTAGAAAATACGAAATTATTGTCATACCATTATAAAGTGTGAATCATGTTATTTATGCCATTACAGTCCCTTTGCTGTATATACGAACTCAAAATAAATGTTCAAACACTATTATACGATGTGACCATTAGGCCCTACCTCTTTCTTCTTTCTCCTTCCTCCTCTTCTCTCAACTCCTTGTACTTGGCATCAGGGGTCTGCGTGTAATTTAGAAGTTGATTTGGGAATGGACTGGTACCTCGTTTTAAAAAGCAACAAAATCAACGCAAAATCCAAATAAAATCCGCCTCCGAAATCTTCTTCACTAGTCACAACCCGGCCCTCTTCCCGAGACCCGTTTACCCGCTACTGGTAGTTCGTTTCCTTCCGCTCTAGTACTGTCTCCTTCCCTCCCCTCACCTCCGCTCTGCCACTCGCGATCTCGCCTCCCCTGCCTTCTCCTCCGCGCCCTCCACCTCTCCGGCGAGCTAGTCGCCGCACCGGCGCTGCCACACCTCCTGCGCCCCCTCCGACCCGTGGTCCCGCCCTCGCCGCGGCCGCTTCGAACTTCGCAATGGTATGTCCCCTTCGCCACCCGCCAGCCGCCGTCCCCCTCCTCCTCGGTTCGGTCTCGCCGCTTCCTCGGAAATGCTAGATCCAGCTGCGAGGCTGGTCCGCTTGGCCCAGCCGTATACCACGACGGCTTGCTGCGCCGAGATCCGCGGCGAAGCCGGTCGGGCTCTGCGTGGATCTGGGGTTCTGACGTGTGTTGTGCTTGTATAAATACTGATTCGTTCGTTTTGTTTTGTGTTTTTGTTGGGTTGTCGCTGGTGGCGTGGGTGATGCGGCAGCCTCTCCGGTTAGAGATCAAGGTAATTTCGGGATTGTTCTGTTAGATCCGCTTAATTTGTGGTGTTTGTGATTTAATGACTTGGGTTGTTTCGCTGATGGTGGTTGTTGTTTGGTTGGATCAGAGGAAGCTCGCACAGAGGTCGGAGAGGGTCAAGTCTGTGGATCTGCACCCCACCGAGCCATGGTGAGTGGTCTGGTGTTTTTTGTGTTTGCAAATGTCCGCACTGCCGGGAAGGGTTGTGCATTTGAGCATGTTTCTGTTGGAATTCGTGAAAAATGTGTTATCGATTAATGCAGGATCATGTCAAGTCTTTATTCGGGGAGTGTCTGCATCTGGAATTACCAGACGCAGGTAGGTGGCTCTTAATTCTTATCAGTGATATTTTGTTGTTCAAGTGATTTTGGCTGAATAGATGAAGCTTGTCGCCACCAACCAGTTATTGCCAATATGATGTTTGATGAATAAAAATGGGACTGGGTTATGAGCCATGTATTTCTAGAAAAATGTATGCGATTGTTTCCATGAATGAAAATTTATTATTGTCGTCACTTCTGCTGAATGATAATATTTTTGCAAGGCATGGTTAAGAAGCAATATGTATGACTTAGTAGGTGCACTGAGATATTTTCAAATGCGATATTATCCTTCCATATATTTTCATAATGGAGAGTTTTGTGTTACGTCAATACTCAATACTAATGAATCGTCATTAAAAAATGGGACTTATGAACTTTTTACGTGTTGTATATGTTAGAGGTATATTAGGATATTATGAGAGTCCTTTATCATATTAGGATAGTATTAGAGTCCTTGCCTTATCTGGGCTTTCTCTACCTTATCTAGACTTCTCATGTACCCTATATACAGGCCATTGGCTTACAGATCATTACATCTCATATTCGTAACATGGTATCAGAGCATAGGTGCTCGAAACCCTAGCCGTCACCACTATCTTCCGCTGTCGTTGCCCCCGGAGGAGAAATCTCATCTCCGGGGGCAGCCATCTACATCGCCTTCTCTCCAACAAGATCGTGCTACTGCTTGTTCGTCACCGCTGTAAGGCTCTTCGTTGCCGGCTGCACCACCAACAACAACATGGCTCTTCGTCGTCGTCACTGCTTGTTGCCGCAAGGATCCTCCACGGGTGTAGCTTGTCGTCCTCGCTGCTCGTCGCCGGTGCCTCGCCGCAGACGCCGCTCATCGCCGGCGTTTGCTGCTTGGATCTGCTCCGACGCCGCCGCTCGGATCTGCTCGTCAGCCGCATCGCCAGCTTTCGCCGCTCGTCGCTGATGCCCGTTGCCTCGTTGGTTCGGTTGATGTCCTCTTGTCGTTGTCATGCTGCACCAAATTCATGGCAAGGTTATATCTCGTTGCTGTCGCTGCTCGTCGCTGCCCGGACTTTTGCCATCGCCGCCATCCTCTCAGTAGCGCCATCGCTTGCCCTCCATGGCCGCAGCCTTCCGCCGATCTGCAGAACTCATCACCGAGCCCTGTCTTGCCGCCATCTCTCGGTGGACTCTTGTCATCGCCGCAATTGCTTTGTGCTTCTACCACGCCGCCGAGCCTCGGATCCTACCGCTTGGGCCAGATCCGTGTTGATCTGGTCTTCTTCATGTTGGATCTGGCTCCTGCTTCGTTGCTGCTTTGCTCGCCATCTCTTCGCCGCCTGTATCCCCCTTGGTGCTCTTGCTGTTGGTCTGCTTTGGTTGTGCTGCCATCTTCAAGCTCCAGCCGCTGCCTTGCCACTTGGCCGATCTTTTACTAGGCATCTGCCTTTCCTTGTGCAGCAATGTGGAGCCTTGCTATGTGGTGGACTTGTAGCGCATGCTGGATTGGGCTGTGTTGGGATTGCGGCAAGGTTTGCGAGTCGCAAAGTCGAGTCGAGTCGCTAGGGTACCGACTTGGAGACTAGTGGTGACTAGGTCAGACTAGTCGCTGACTAGTCGATACAAGTTGGTGACTAAAATTTATAATTTCTACAAATATACCAATACTCACATACTGCAAAGTAGAACATTTAAAAACAGATTTGCACAAAGGTAAAGACTAGAGAGGTGGAGAAGAACCTGGAGGTGTGTAGGCAGTGCAGCATGTTGGCCATGGCCTCCATATCCACATGCCACCACACCCTGAAAATGGTAAGAAAATGTGTTAGTCATTGGTAGACAGCGTACACATCAAATTAAAATGCATACATCAATTAACATAGCAAGTAAAATATGAATACATCAAATAAATAAGTAGCAAAGTAGATAAGTTTGATAACAAGCAAGTTCATGACAATCTGAACATGTCCAACATGACATGATAACAAAATAACAAGTGAGGACAGCTACTAGTTGCCTAAGGTACATTGCTGTCCTAACAAGTCTTGAGATAGCTAATAGCATCTTATGCAATCAAATCATCATCCAAATGAAATTCAGGGCTTGCTGCATTAGAACCCCCGTGATCATCATCGCTTATGTCCATGTCGTCATCATCATCTATAGCCTCATCAATGGTGGTGTCAATGATGCCCTTCCCCTTCTCTAACCCTTCATCATTCCTTTGCCTTAAGCGTCGCCGCTGATACTGTTGGGAAGGACCATCACTGCCTTGGCAAATTGCGGCCTCTTAGACCATCACTAGCACCAGCGGCTTCATCAACTTGTGCCCAAGTTAAAATTTCATCACCGGTAGCACCTTCATGAACTGGTTCGGCATTGATGTCTACCCATTCATTATCCCATTGAAATTCTTCTAAGATAAGTGGGTTAGCCTTATTTCCTTTGGAGCCCTCCTCGCGGAGCTTTTCAAACCTATTCGTCATTCTTCGATTGTATGAAACATAAACCAAATCGCTCAATCTATTGTGCTCCAAACGGTTTCTCTTTTTGATATGAATCTGCATACAATGATACCAAAGCAAGAAAGCATATCAAATGCTATGCAACTCTAATCAAGTGATCAACTTCAAAATGTATGGAGTTTTTGAATTACTTACATGAGAGAATGTACTCCAATTACGCTCACATCCGGATGACGAACAACAAAGCCCAACAATTCGCTTTGCTAAAGATTGAAGCTCATAAGCAAGGCCACCATATGCACTCCACCAAAGCACTAATAAAAAAACAGCACATCACAATTTTAAAAATAGAAGATTAGAAGATAGAAAGAACGAAATAAACCTTAAAAATCAAACTTACAAGGACTCTTCTTGTCTCTATCTTTGATTGCCATTTTCTTGGTGAAACAATCACCTTCGGTCCGCTCATAATCATCGGCTTGCTTGCTTATCTTGGCTTGTTCGTCTTCATCAACCTCCATCTTCCATAGCACGTCATTGAACATCGAACGGAGCCTTGTAGCAAGTCTTCTATTGGTCTCTCTAATTTCAAAGAACTTATTTGGATTCAAAAACAGTGCTGCCCCATATAGATTTTGCTCCATTTGGCTGTCCCACCTCTTGTCAACAATGCCAAGAACTTCATTCATTAAACCTTCTTTATGTTGCAAAGCTTCCTTAATATTTTTCTTTGCAAGATCCATGGCTGCCCATATCTTAGGCATGGCCGGCCTCTCATCACCATCAGCAATCCTCAAGACAATAAGAAGAGGTTGGGAAGCTCTCATGCAATTCTCCACTGCTTGCCAAAATGGCATGGACAACACATTTCTCACACGCCTTTCCTACTTCTGAGCTCTTCAATTTGCTCTCACACTATTCATCACTAACAAAGAGAACTTTTAGGCCTTGTCGTTGCTTCCACATGCTAGCCAATGTAAGGAAGGATGTCGCAAAACGAGTTGCAGTAGGCCTCACAAGATCTCTACCATTTGTCTTGCTCCTCATCAAGTCAAGAATCCTTCCATGCCCATAGATAAATCTTGTGATCTTCTTTGCTTTACCGATGCAACTACTAAACTCCTTTATCTTTCCAATGTCTTCCAGCATCAAATCCAAGCAGTGGGCAGCACAAGGTGTCCAAAATAAGGTAGGAATCCTATCCATGAACATCCTACCTGCTGCCTTGTAATTGGATCCATTGTCTAAGATAACTTGGACCACAAATTCCTTCCCAATGGCTTCAATCTGCTCCTCCAACAATTTTGCTACCAATTTTGCATTAAGTGATTCTGAAGATACATTAGATGACCCCAAAAAGAAGGTACCTTCGGGGCTGTTCACAAGATAATTTATCAAGTGACGCCCTTTCATGTCGGTCCACCCATCTGACATTAGTGTACATCCATACTCTTTCCATGCCATCTTATGCTTCTCCTTCAAATCATTTGTCTTCGACTTTGCCCTTTGAAGCAATGGCACCCTCACCTCATGGTAGGTAGGTGATCTATACCCAGGACCATATTGCCCTATGGACTCGAGTAGAACCTCCCAGCTTCTTGAATTAATAACATTAAGTGGTATGCAATTCTCATACAGGAAGTTAGCTACGTGATCATCCACAATTTGCTTCTGCTCCTTTGTTCTTTTAGTGCAACGCTCAAGCGTAGGTTGAGAAGTGCTTGAGCTATGCCTCTCCGAAACCACCTCTTCTGGTGTCTTTCGAAGCATATCAACAATTGGCTTCTTCTGTGGTAGACCGGACACATGAAAAGAAGGCACCAGATCCTTCCTTTTTAAAGTGGATGATCCCCTAGAACTTCCTCCTTGTACGGTCTCATCTTCAGCTCCACCTACTGTTTCACCCCTCTCCTCAAGATCTAGTTCCATGGCTTTGAATTTTCTTGAATTGCTGTTCATGAAGTTGTGCATCTCTTTTCTGATTTCCTCGGTTGCCTTGGGACACTTCTCTACATCACTAAAACCCCCACCAAGGTGCCGCTTCATTCTTGCCGCTCTGGCATAGACTTGCTTGTTGCATAGCTTACATTGGAGGAGGTCCTTCTTCTCTAAAACAGGCCAAAATGCATACTTCCAAGCTGGATCCTTTGACTTAGTTGGTCTCCGCTTGGGATCCTTGGATGGATCATACTGCTCAGCTGCTGCTGCCATTTGTTTGCTCAATTCTTCACCACTTGCAGCACTTTGTTCCTGCAGTGTACAAGTAAACAGCTGCTGCATTCAATTCGATTCATTCATAAACACATCAACACAGTGAATTAGTGCATTTGCTTCTGCATTCAAATAGATTCATTCATCAATACATCAACACAGTGAATTAATGACATACTAATACTAGATTTAGAATTTTAGATTCAACCGCAACAGTTTTGCACTGATTATAGAGGAAGAAGATGAAACAATTAACAGTAGAGAGGGAGAGGAGAGAGCCCGAGGCACTAGAGGAGAGAGCTCGGGGCAGTACTGCTGCTGCAGTAGAGACTAGAGAGGGAGACGAGAGGATGGAGTAGCGCAGGAGACTGGGAGAGGAGAGGAAGTACTGTGCGGCGTCCGACGGCGGCGTTCCACCGGCGGCGACGGCAATGCATGCGCAAGGCGTCATCGATCGAACCACAGTGTGTGAGCTAGCTACTAGGGTTTCACATCGTCTGTGTGAGCTCACGAGCCCACGAGAGATACTAGTTACCCACGTGGGCCCCAATTTTTCAGCCCGTCACCTATTGAGTCGCCTGACTTCCATCATGACTAGCCGAGACTAGCCGGCGACTAGCCGAGAAGTCGGGCGACTCATGCCCTAGTCGAGTCGAGCGCAGCGACTCGGTTTGAAAAACCGACTTGCCGGCTAGTCGCGGCTAGTCGCCCGACTTTAAAACACTAGATTGCGGTGGCTCTTGGTATCTGGTGTTGCTTGTGTCCCTGAGTCTCTCTTTAGGTTTCTTTAGGTCGTTAGTTGCTTCCGCTGTGTCCACCAAAGTCCTCTGTTTTCCTTTGTCTTTGAATTTGTCTATGCCATGCGAGTCCACAAATTTTTGTCCATCATCTAGCTTTGTGTTCTTTCTTTTGCTTGGCTACAGTTCTGCCTTTTTCTTTGAGCCGCCGTGTTTTCTTTGCGCTGCTGTCTCTTGGGCTACAATCTGCGTCGCCAGATTGGAGGAGACCACTTTCTGGATTTTGACATATGTTTGTGATTGCATGCTATGATGACTGCGACGATATTTGCAAGACCTGGACTTCGGATTTTTTTTAGTGTATTTCCATTCAAATGCAATGTTGTTGCATACGCCTTGCATTTGAGGGGGTACTTTTCTTTTTTCTATTCTCTTTCAAATGCAATGCTATTGCATACGCCTTGTATTTGAGGGGGGGTGTTAGAGGTATATTAGGATATTATCAGTCCTTTATCATATTAGGATAGTATTAGAGTCCTTGCCTTATCTGGGCTTTCTCTGCCTTATTTAGACTTCTCATGTACCCTATGTATACGGGCCATTGGCCTACAGATCAATACATCTCATATTCATAATAGTATAAAGCTTGATTATGAAGAATTTTCTTGCATATTTTGAAAGATGGATGCAATGGTCACCTTGAGATGATCATCACTTGCATTTGATGTCGTTAAAAGGATCTCATAATGGATTGACAAATGTATTCTACTCCTACTTATCCGAAATATGTGGATTTTTAGTTAGGTTGTTTGGTTGACTCTATCATAGTGATCTAGTGGTTGCTGGATGGGTTAAGATGGTTTAGATAGTGTTATCATAGGATACAACTTGCGACCTGCAATGGGTTTTAGTGAAGATTCAGCCTGCTGGGATGTTCATGAGTGACTAGCCATGTCCAGAGAGTCTCCAAGTACTGGCTGTCAACTGGTCCTGGTGACCTCTGCAGTGATCTGCTGACCTCAGATCCTCAACTGCTGTCTGAGAGATGTGATTTTTCAGAGGCAAGGACTGTGAAATAAAATAGTAGCCATAGCACACAGGTCACTGCATGTAATGGATGAAGCCATCCACCAATGCAGGGATAGGCTATCTAGATTCTAGGCAAGCAAACAGCCCTGCACATTGTTTATGTTTTCACTATGCAGTAAACCACCAATGGAAAAGGGAAACCCAAACTGAATTGGAAGATATACTTTCAGGGCAACCGTCAAGTTATATATGGCTTGTACAGACATTATTAATTTGAACTAATTAAACTGTGTTATTTTATTGCCAGACAATGGTCAAATCATTTGAAGTCACTGAGCTGCCAGGCATGTTTCCTTACCTTAATTTTTGAATTTTCTCCTGTTTGTCATTTTGCTAATGTAACCATGTTAGTTTCAGTTCGTTCGGCTAAATTTATTGCGAGGAAGCAATGGGTTGTGGCTGGTGCGGATGACATGTTCATCCGTGTGTACAACTATAATACAATGGATAAGGTCAAGGTTTTCGAAGCTCACACTGATTACATCAGGTGTGTGGCTGTTCACCCAACCCTACCCTATGTGTTGTCATCGTCTGATGACATGTTGATAAAGCTTTGGGACTGGGATAAAGGCTGGTTGTGTACTCAAATCTTTGAGGGGCACTCTCACTATGTCATGCAAGTAACATTTAACCCAAAGGACATCAATACTTTTGCCAGTGCTTCCCTTGATCGTACAGTAAAGGTATGCCTTTTTTATTTTATTTTGGTACAAAAAATGTGGATATTTTCACATGGTTCCTGTTTCTTGAGCCTGAACTTGAATTTTTCAGATCTGGAGTCTTGGTTCTCCTGATCCGAACTTCACATTGGATGGCCATTCAAAAGGTGTGAATTGTGTTGATTATTTCACAGGTGGTGATCGGCCATATCTAATTACAGGTTCTGATGATCAAACCGCGAAGGTGTGCTATCCTCATTAAGTGATACACTCCTAAACTTTTAGAGCCCTGTTATAATGCATTATTTTGAATCAGGTTTGGGATTACCAAACAAAAAGCTGTGTTCAAACACTTGAAGGGCATGCTCATAATGTCTCTGCTGTGTGTTTCCATCCCGAGCTTCCAATAATAATTACAGGTTCAGAGGACGGGACAGTTCGTCTGTGGCATTCCACTACCTACAGGTACATTTGCTGTTGCTTGTATTCTAGCTTGTGGCCTTGCAATACGCTAAATATTTCTTACTTGCTCAGACACAATGAGCTCAGGGATCCTGCATGTATAATCCTATAGAGATGTTCATCTGTAGTTGCAAGTTTACTTGGCATGCTTTTTTTATTTTTCATATCTATTTTTAAGGATTTATTGTCGTTATTTCATTGTTAACCATCTTTGTGCGATAGCATGTGATCGTTGAGCTCCAGTTATGTTTTTTCCATGCTATGTGAGATCAGAAGCAATTGTATAAAACTGTTAGCTCCTGTTTATAATTTAGCAAGATTGGATTTGATCAATCACAACTTGGTTAATTTGTTTGCACTTCCTAGAGAGCAGAAATGAGTACATTTATTTAGATAGACTGTATTCTTTTTAAATCAGAGGGCTAACTGTTTAACTAATTAGATGATCTTTTCTATAAAATACGATACCCATTTTCAATTCAGTGGGATCACACTCCCTTTTCCTTTTCTCCTCGAATAACATGGCATGAAATTTGTGGCAAACCTTTAATTCTTAGAAACTAGCATTGATGTTGGTGCTCTTTGCAGGCTTGAGAACACACTTAACTATGGCCTTGAGCGAGTTTGGGCATTAGGTTATATGAAGGGCTCAAGAAGGTTTCATATCCCCCTATCCCCTCCATTATTTTTGTTTTCTCCAAGCCCGGGAGTATTCAAAATATCTTCAATTTCTACAGGGTTGTGATTGGATACGACGAAGGAACAATAATGATAAAGATTGGCCGTGAAGAACCAGTTGCTAGCATGGATAGCAGTGGCAAAATTATATGGGCCAAGCATAACGAAATTCAAACAGTTAACATCAAGACTGTTGGAGCAGATAGTGAGGTTGTCATTGTAAAATATGCTATGCTGTTTAGAATTGTTAATAGTTTTCATGTAATAATGTGTGTACTTTTAATTGTTCTGTTTGTCAGATCACAGATGGAGAACGACTACCATTGGCCGTGAAGGAGTTAGGAAGTTGTGATCTTTACCCACAGGTAGGTTCCTATTTGACATTGAGTGAAGGTTTCATTCAAACAGTAAATTTTGGGGTGCATGGGCATGGCACAGTAGACGTGAATGAGCTTCATATGATTCAATATGGTGTTGCATTGTGTGTGTAATGAGCTTCAATATGATTTAATGAAGTGAAATGAGTTTATACCATTGTACATTTTAGTATATTTTCTGTTTATACCCTGCTTATCTTTGTATGGTGGATTTTGTTTTGTTTAGCTATTGCAGTGTTATTGTATGTTCTAACATCAATTCAGAGTGTACATGAACTACATCAATCTGTGAGGATCCAATTAAGAATGGAAGTTAGAGTTTAGAGATAACTTTGAAATTTAGCTTGTTGGGCTAAAAGATGTAACAAGATATTACAACTGGTAACAAATGCTTCTCAACTTTGAAATTTAGCTTGATAGGCTAAAAATACACAAGTTATTACAACTGCTAACTGATGCTTCTGACCAACATTGAATTTCGTTTCTTTGAATGTGCATTTTTTTGTTGTGCAGCAAAAAGCATGGTTTTGCACTGATATTGATAGATATATTTGGCTCTAATCCTTATTTGCAGAGTACAGTTGTTCGCAACTAATCTTTTGATTCTTTCCTCTAATCCTTATTAGCAGAGTACAGTTGTTCGCAACTAATCTTTTGATTCTTTCCTCTAATTCTTATTAGCAGAGGACAGTTGTTGGCAACTAATCTTTCCATTCTTTCAGAGTTTACGGCACAATCCAAATGGGAGATTTGTTGTTGTATGTGGAGATGGAGAGTACATAATATACACAGCGCTAGCATGGAGAAATAGATCCTTTGGGTCTGCACTTGAATTTGTCTGGTCGACTGAGGGAGAATATGCTGTCAGGGAAAGCACATCGAAATTAAAGATTTACAGTAAAAATTTTCAGGTTTGTTTTCAACTTAACATGTCTAATATTGTGTTATTTTCTTGTCTCTTGGTTGTTAGTTAATTTTCTTCCATAAATTATTCACTCAGTGATTTTGTGAAGTGCTATTAAAATGATTAACCATGCCTAAAGAAGAAAAGCAATATTGCTTGGGCCCCTCTACCCATGTATAAACTGTTAGGTCATATCTTATGAATTATTCCCCAACTGTTCTTTGTATTCTGGTCCCTTGTAATTTAACAGTGTTGGAAACCCATTTCATGTTTCCTATTATGATAACATAGATTGCATTGCCCTGTTTGTTTTCAAGAACAGCAATTTACTGGTTAAATGAGTTCATTGTTCAAACTAGGAAACTGTGCAATTAACATGGAAGAAGAGGTTAGTCATCTGCTTTGTGCAAACTATAACATCTAAATAAGAGGCAAATGAGTTCTTTCAAATCACTGCTTTCAAAGCTGAATGAAAATTTGCAAGTTGCAACACCTTATAGCACTTGTTACTTTATATATGTTACACTAAATATGCTTTGTTACTGTTTCTGAAACACAATCTGACGAGCAACTGATCAATTTCAGGAGAGGAAAAGTATAAGACCAGCATTCTCTGCAGAACGCATATATGGTGGAATATTGCTTGCTATGTGTACGAATGACTTCATTTGTTTCTACGACTGGGCAGAATGCAGGTTAATACGCCGGATTGATGTGAACGTTAAAGTGAGTTGGTTCTTTGCTTTAGGAATGGATAACTGTTATATGTTTTCATTCCGTTTCATACCTTATGCCACTAGAAATAATTGCTTTTGCCTGTTGCAGAATCTATATTGGGCTGACAGTGGTGATTTGATAGCCATTGCAAGTGATACATCGTTCTACATTTTGAAGTACAATGTGAGTTATCACGTGCACTACATACATCACTGCTTTTCTTTCAGTTGCTCCTGTGTATTGTTACATCTGGTCCTATGCAATTTTAACCTAATGTGTAATGTATTGACAACTGTAACTTTGCTACCTTCTAGAGGGATGTGGTTTCTTCTCATCTAGATGGAGGGGGCTCAGTTGGTGAGGAAGGTGTGGAAGATGCCTTTGAATTGCTTCATGAGATAAATGAACGTGTCCGTACTGGTTTATGGGTTGGAGACTGTTTTATATACAATAATTCTTCATGGCGGCTAAATTACTGTGTGGGAGGAGAGGTGAGCTCTTAGTTTTCACCATGATCAACATAATCTTATGTGTATATTTTATTATAACATTTGTTGTTAGTTGCTATTTTTTTACCATTCCATGCCCATTGTTTCACAGGTCACTACCATGTTTCACTTGGATCGTCCAATGTATTTATTAGGCTATCTTGCTAACCAAAGTCGTGTCTACCTTATTGACAAGGAGTTCAAGTAAGTGACAATTGTTTCTTCGAATAGTCATTTACATCCATACTCATGGCAAACTTCTGTGACTGACAACTTTGATTATTGCAGTGTGGTGGGTTATACTTTACTACTCAGTTTGATTGAATACAAAACACTTGTGATGCGTGGGGATTTGGAACGTGCAAATGCTGTTCTACCTTCTATACCAAAGGAACAACACAATAGGTGCCCCCATGTTTGTCAATTCATTTTAGTGAATGGTTCTTGTAAATTAATGTGCCCCAGTTTTTAAATGACTGACTTTTGTTTTGCAGTGTGGCCCATTTCCTTGAATCACGAGGCATGATAGAGGAAGCCCTTGAAATAGCGACAGATCCTAATTACAGATTTGATTTGGCCGTGCAGCTTGGTAGCCTGGAAGTTGCAAAGGCACAGTGCAATTTTTTTTGGTTTCTCTCTACTATTCAGGACACTGTCCTGGAAAGTTCACCTTCTATTGAAATAAACACTCAATAAAATGATTCTTTGCAGGAAATTGCTATTGAAGCACGAAGTGAATCAAAGTGGAAGCAATTGGGGGAATTAGCTATGTCAACAGGAAATGTATGTGTTTGTGTCTGCTGTTTTGCATGCCAACAGTGTAATCATTATGTATTTTTAATGATTAGAATATTCTATGTGATATTTGAGTTCTACTAGTTATTGGCGGAGAAGGAAATGACAGTAGGACAACACAAAACATTCATGATGCTTAGCTTGTAGCTTTAAAAATTATCTTCATTTCTACAAGCGTTTGAAAATAAATTTCTGGGATGCAATTTGATTAACTAAATGGTGCTGAGCTTGTTGCATTGCAAGAAACTGAAATATCAATATTGACTTTTGAATCAGAAATGCCATTGCATGCAGCATATCTCTTAACCTTTTTTTCCTTGTAAAGGCCATGTTGCTTATACGCTAATGTCCTTTATTATGCTATGTTTCTTCCTTTTTTTAAAATGTAAACATTTCATAAACTATCTCATTTGTTATGCCCAACCATTGTAGCTTGAGATGGCAGAGGAATGTCTCCTTCAAGCCACAGACCTTAGCGGCTTATTGCTTCTATATTCATCTCTTGGAGATGCTGAAGGGATAACAAAGCTGGCATCCACCGCTAAAGAGCAAGGAAAGAACAATGTTGCATTTCTTTGTTTATTTATTCTTGGAAAATTGGAAGAATGCCTTCAATTGTTGGTTGATAGGTATAGACTTCTGCAACTTTCAGATTGGCCTATTTAATATTTGCTTGTTTTAGACAAGCTTTTCGTAATTTACGTTGACTATCCGGTCATTCTTCATACAGCAACCGTATTCCAGAAGCAGCATTGATGGCCCGATCCTATCTTCCAAGCAAAGTCTCTGAGATTGTATCGTTATGGAAAAAGGATCTTCAAAAGGTAATTTTCTATGGAAAGTTTATCTGCTTGTGTTCATCTGTCCAGTTCCACGCCATATTTCCCCATAGTAAGGACTTTTAACACTATTACATCATATTTATGTTAAACATGTGAAAGACCGAGCTAGGTGGCTAGAAGGGGGGTTGAATAGACGCCAAAAGGATCTTGACGCTTTCTTCAACAACGCGCCCCAAAATCTAAACCAAAAGATGAACCTTGTCCCAAATAGCTATAGAAGCTATCAAGGACCAAGGTTAATCAAGAAACGCGTGGAAGACAAATTCTAACAGCAGAACAGAGGCTCGGTAGAACGATTATAACTTCCAAACTGTAGCTCATATGGTCATGACATTTTTATCAGACCTAGATATGGAAGTTAGGAAACTAGAAAATCAAGAATCACCTTCATAGCATCACGAGCAAAAAGATACAAAAATCACAAGGTGTGCTGCTCAAAGATTTCAAACTGCACAATAGGGGCTCGGTAACACCTTCACAGATCTTAAACCGTGGCTCTAGGCCTTATGAAAATTTTACTAAAGGAAGATCTGGTAGTCACGGAGCTAACCCAACAAGAATCACCTCCATCCAATATTTGAGCAAAAAGAAACAAAAATCACAAACTCTGCTGTACAATAATTTTGAACTGCAAACTATTGTTAACTTACATAGATCTTAAACCGTGGCTCTAGGCCTTATGAATTTTTATCACAAGTACCTCTGGAAGCTAGGAATTCAACCCAACAAGAATCACCTTCATATCATGTCAGAGCAAAAAGAAATGAAAATAACAAGCACTACTGCGCAGAAAGAACGAACCGACGAACTAAGCAAGAAAAAGGAAGAACTTGATCTCGGTGTTCTTGATGGGGTGTAAGATGATATGAGTGATATTAACAACCTCTACACCTCCTAGATCAACAAGAAATCAGTATGTAGGAGGGGAGGCAAAGAAACTAGTTGCAAAAGAAATAAAGAAACAAACTAGATCAAACTCATAGAACACAAAAAGAACAAGCAAGAACTTTTTGTGGAATCTTTTTTTCTATTGCTTGGTTGGTTTTCTATAGCCACACAAGAGTGGACAAAGCTTCCAAGGAGCACATAATTCTGAAATAAAACCCTTCAAGGGTTTGAGTGTATGGGCCATTTGAGTACATCTCTACCCTTCAAGGGTTGCTTAGCTTCTAAGCTAACCTTTCAAGGGCTAGGATTCATTCACCCTATTACCAACAATCAGCCCCACACATGGGGGCCTACATGGGCTTTACACAAAACCCAAACAACCTGATGCAATGGGCCTTCATCCCTGGACTTGACCGCTCATTTTTTGCCCCTCCGGGTCTTCAACCCAAACCGGAAACCTTGAGCCACCGTAAGTTCATCTCTATGACGTCCACGTGAGCCCGGTTTGAGCCTAGCTGTCCCGCCAACATCCTTGACTTTTCTAGACCTCGGTTCTCCCAACCTAGTCTCGGTACTTGCTAATGACCACAGATGCCTCTAAACCTGCACTCAAATGGACCAACACAATCCTTACTAATATTCTCACTTGCCTCCCTGCAAATTAGCATATTAGCATTCATAATCATGCAATGAACCTAATTAACTTGAGATCAACACTAATCACAACATGTTAAAAGTGCATCTCAAGTGCACAGCAGCTTGCGAAAATTATATCAATTAATCCGTGCATCAAATGACTTTCCGTCCAAAACGTTAAAATGCTCTACAAGAGCTATGAAGACCAAAAAAACATCTGAGCAAAGATGCACCACGAAACAGTCTAAACTGTGAGAATTGTGTGTGGTGAAACATTAATCTGCCCGGCTCAAAGCAAGTCTCAAACGCAAACTCTTCAACCAAAACAAAATAAGTCACATATACTCATCACCACATGAAGACCTCTACATGGTCTCACATGTTTATAATAACATGTTTTTGAATGATAATTGTTGTTATGCATCGGTATGTAATTGGTATCGTCTGTTCCACACAGTGACATCTGACTGATGATACAGCGCCACTTCCTTTCTTGTATGTATTCATCATGAAATCTGTGATAGGGTTTGGGGAATTCAAACCATTGGTAGGAATGGGTTCTGGCCAATGACTGCCCTGTTTGAAGTGGTAACTTGTAAGTGGCTCTGGCCAATGATTGTATCATTATGTGTTGTAAAGACAAAGCAACAAAATGAAAAGAATGTTGTCACACCCCTGGGATCTTGAGACCCCACATGACAAATGTACATGTTGTGTTGCACTCTATGGTTTCATAAATTTATCATACTCATCGATGACCAATTTTTGAAATGTAAAATGAAAATCACATTTCAATTTAAGCTTTAATGTTCTAATCTTATACTGGTCATTGTTTGGAAAACTAGCTTAAGTTGTTATCGGCTGTCCAGTCAGTATCCTGGTTTGTTCTTTGCATCAGGTTTATTTGGTTAAATCTGACAATTATGATCCAACATTCGTAACATTGCATTCAGAACGGCATATGAATTATCTGTGAGACTCTGACAAGTATGATTATACGAAAAATTACTTGTTTGATAAGTTTGTTTCTTGTGCCCCCACTTACACTGCACTGCCTTATTCTAGTTAATAGGCAATTGTTGGTTGATTTTTTTGTTCCTGCCTTTTGATCAGGTGAACCCCAAAGCTGCAGAGTCTCTGGCAGATCCTGCTGAATACCCAAACTTGTTTGAAGACTGGCAGATTGCTCTCAATGTAGAAGCTACACTTGCTCCCAAAAGGTATTTGTGATGGACAACAGATTTCAACTCATGTATCAAGTTTTTCGTAATCCCCTCCAACAGGCATGGTTCTTCCATTCAATAGACACAACTCACTAATACCTTTCATTATCACTAAAAAATAAGCTGGCAATCATTAACCTGTGTTATCTTCTACTTTTCTGTTGTTTGGTTTGACTTTGATTTTTGTCTGCTACCATAGGAAATATATAGAAGAAAATTTACATAAAATATTTGAAGGGTCATAACCTCCATCAAAATCCCTCAGCAATGTGTTATGTTCAGCGTTTTAGATATGTTTTCTTTGCCTATATTCTAACAAAATCTTATTTGAATAGGGGTATTTACCCACCTGCTGAGGAGTACATAACTTATTCTGAAAGGTCCAACGAGAGTCTTGTGGAAGCTTTCAAAAGTATGAATGTACAAGAAGAAGAGCTACCAAGTGAAAATGGAGATCTTGCTCATGAGGTATTACACTTATAGAATGGTTTACTTGTTGATTCTTCCAAATGTTGATAGCATCATATGATTCATAGATGATACATATGTGCAGTTCGATGTTTTATTGATATTTGTGTTACTGTTGGATGTTTTCTTTACATAAAATAGGAAATAAAATTGTCTCCTGGCCAAGTTTGATATGTAGATACTCAATAGTATTACATTATCATTTTCTTTATTGGGAGCTTCTGAGATAGAAAATCCATCTGTGTCCATGGGAACTGGCATCTCCATTTGCCATTATCTCAGCATATTGCGATGCTTGAAAAATACAAAGAGGATGTAGTACACAATGTTATTTAAATTTCAAAATTTCAATTTCAAATTCATCTCTGGTAGCAGTGGACATTTTTACACAGCTGATTAAATCAGACCAAATTGAATAAATTTATATTCTTGGTAAATTTGGTTTTGGTGATTGGCGCTTTTTTTGTTGCATTAGTTGGTGTTTGGTGTTAGGTTCAGTTTTCACCTGTAGGAAATTGTTCAGGCTGATTTACTAAACTGATCCACACACTTTTCACACCGTGCCATCCTCCTACCATGCATAGGGGGCCCAAGGCTCACCATACTACTTCACCTCTCTCTCTCTCTCTCGAGTGAATTTTCTTGGTTGCAATTCTCGCATTGTCACAAGTACCAAATCCCCTCCCAGCTCCTGCCATAAGGAGGCATCAATGAACTTCGGTGCAGTGGCTAGACCCAGCCCTACGGTGAGCAGTGTTCATTGGCTGTGGCTGCACATGAGTGATAAGGCATAGGGAAAGGTGGTCACATGGATGGAAGATGTGACGACATTGAGACCTGAGACCCTTCTGGACTATGCCACCACCACTGGATCCAGCATGTCCTCGACCAGGGAGGATGGTGCATTGTTGCTGGCAAAGATGAAGGTGCTAGGGATGGCGGGATGGTGGATCTGGGGGAGCTGTGGTGAAGGGTGGAGCTTGCCGGTAAAGCATATGCGGGCAGACACCACTGCTGGTGATGGCATGGGCTAGGCTAAGACTGACCTACAACAAGTGCTTTGGCACAAGTGCAGTGCATGATTGACTGCTTGTATTTTTTCTTCTTGATAATAGAGATGAATTTGAGAGTGAAAATTTGCAAATTTGCATAACTTAATGTGTCCTGCATCCATGAATTTTTTAGATTTTTAAAACATAACATCATGCTGAAATCACTAATGGGGATGCCAGTTTCCCTGGACACTAAAACCAAATTACACTCTTAGAAACCTCTGTAACTTTTGTTAATCTTTTCATCATTTTGAGCATTATATGTTGCTTCTTTCCTTTTGTTATATTCTTGTATAAAACCAAACAAACTTCAACAGGTTATTGAGGATGATGGAGTCAATGAAAGCCAAGAGGATGCCGTCGAAGTTGAAGCTGATGATTCAACAGATGGTGTCCTTGTGAATGGGAATGATGGTGAGGAACACTGGGGTACGAATAATGAAGGAACCTCATCAGCATAGAGCAGTAGTTGAGCAAGTGTACAGTCCAAAAACCTTTAGTCTAGTCTTATAGTTCTAAATACACCAAAACTATGAAAAAAAAAAAGCTGGAGAATGGGTGCTAGTGTGTCTTATCCTGCATATGGTAATATTCATAAACCAGTGTCAAGAACTTGCTACAGCTAGTAAATAATGGTCTAGTTGATTTTGGAAGTTGGACTTAAGGCTCTTTTAACTTGGTCCTAGCTATGGACACATCTTGTGATACTCTTATTTTTTTTTTAAGAAAAGCATGATTCCAGTGTTATTTTAAGAGAACACAAATTCAGTGACTTTTGGAACACTAATTGTTCTCCATGGTATTGCTGGCTGTCCGTAGTCATCACAGTTCCATGAGTGGTTGAGGACTAGCTACCGGTTGTTAGGGGTATCCTAGAATGCCTGAGCAGAGTTATGCTAGAGTTCCATCTGGATGGGAAACTGCGGCTTAGCTCATTTTGAAAATGTGAAGGGCTGGTCAACTTGTCTCACCTAATATTTAACCCCTGTTAAATTTGTTGACTGGAAGAATTTCAAACAATTGATTTTGACTGTAACGGTAGTTACTAGTTTGACTGGATATGATTTTATTGAAAATAAATGCTACTTACATTCTCAGTCATGAACAGTGCACACCAAATCTACTCAATTGAACAAAGTTAAAATTTACATGATTTTTTTTGTAGTCCCAGTTTGACTTCGATTGTTGATCTGAATCCTTTAATTCATTCTAAGCCTTTTGTTTCTAAATCAATGGTTACACGACACTCATACGAGAACCCAATCTTTCTCAAATTTTCTGATTGTATCTTACATCAGCTTTATATGTTCTACAGGACCCATTACACAATGTTTCTTACTGCTTTATTTGAATTTTTTGCAGTGCTAACTTCTGACCGATAGTAGAGGTATTATGACAGAATCCTGCACCAGCAGTTCAGTTGTTATTTTTTGTAAAGGTAAGCATCAACATATATGTATACACACGGGTCAAGGCAAAGTAGAAGAGTAAAAAGAACATTGGAGCTCATATCATTTGATAACACTGTTTAGTAGTATGTAATGTTGTGCATCTATTCCCTTGCTCTGCCCTTCATCCTTCTAGGTGAGATCTAGCTACATGCCAGGGCAGATTACTATCAGTTTTTGGTCGCTGAGTTTATGGAGCCAAGACTATGTTCTTACCAATGGCAGGTTCGCCACCTATTTTGGGGACTTCGGACAGTTATGTAAAAGCAATCCCTCTCCATTTGTACAAGGCGATTTGTGCGTGGTCTTTTACTGATGATACATGAAGTCTTGGTAGCGTCAGATAACAAATTTTGCAATTCACTTTTTATTTCCGGCTTTGTAGATTTGGGGTATGATATAGCTTGTACTACCCTTATATATGTTTTACCATATGGTATACTGCCATTCTTCAAGGTTGGAATTCGTCTTCATGGAGATGCTGTATTCTGCTTCTGAAGTGTATGTGGTAACTGTATTTTGGTCCACCGAATAAATTCTCATTTCTTCCCTTGTACTGGCGCAGCCAACCTGTACTTTTGGTGTCAGCTCGTGTAAATTAATACCTCTTCTTTCTTTGCAACTATAGTAAATGAGGTTCAAGTTTGCTTGTAACTGTATCTAAAATTGTTCTTTTTTCTGTATAGGTTGTCTTCCAAAGAACGTTGCAAAACTGTGCCCATTTGATTTTTGATAGTATCATACATACAAATGTTCGTTTGGTACTTTGCTCGTTTTCAGCTACTAATAAATTGTGATGTACTACAATAAGTCAATAATGACCTACTAATAAATTGTGATGTACTACAATAAGTCAATAATGACCTACTAATAAATTGTGATGTACTACAATAAGTCAATAATGATGCAGTCATACCGCTTGTTGGCTGTCTTTATTTTCCCTTGTTTATTCGTTTAGTCATACTACAGATTCTATACAGGTATTTGCATGACCAGCAAAATTTGAACTATAGGATTTCGGATAGCCATATCTGACCGCATTTAATTCGGTTGCACCCTTATTGGCAGTGGTCACGGTGAATTCAATGTGAAATTGTAAATGGCCTGTCTTGAACTGGAATCTGTTCTAGTCGCTTTCATACAAGTTTTCAGCTGGAATTATCCGTTTTCGTTCGTATAAAATTTCTGGTGAAATCACCATGATGCCCTGCTCTGGCAGTTTTTTTTTTTGGTTCACACTATTCGATTATCTACAGTTTTTTAAGTTCTTTCTTGAAAATTTTGAAGACACAAGATAAAAATTTTGCTTGCTAATCAAATCCACTTTTTGAAGCTTTTGAAGTTTATTTTCAACAAATAATCAAATAGAAAAGTAGGGTTTATAGTATCTTTATTGAAAACCGCTAAAAATGGGTAAAAATATATCGAGACAACAAATTTTGAATGCAAGATCGAAACTTATCAGTTTTCCAATGGATAAACGACTAATTTTGAATATTGATTTCTTTTTTAAAAAAATAAGTGGCTGATATTATTTTGAATTTGAATTTCAAATTTTGGTTTGGTTTTTAAATTTGAATTTCGAATTTTCTTTTTATTAACTTGCTTTTAAAAAGTGTCTGGTGGTGAATAGTGATCATAGGGTTTGGGATACTTTTCCCTTTTTTTCGAATGGCTCGTGTGTTTATATGGTGAGAACGTCTCATCAGAGAATATGCGTTCTATTGATTTGTTTTGATTTTCTATTTTAGTGTGTTCATATTTTTAAAAGTCAATTTTTTATGTCATTGCATAGTTAAATAGACCATATGCACCATTATTTAGTTTGCTCTTACTTACATGCCATCACAATCAATCAAATATTATCTTATGTGTTGACTACTTTCTAGTAGTCAAACCGTGATGGAGCTGCAAAAAGACCTTGTTTCCCTTGCATTTATAATCTCTTCTATACCATTTTCTTTTCTTTCACGGATGAAAAAAAGAGAATCTATTATATGCCACTCTTTGGAGTGGCATTCCCGTGTATGCCACTCCAAAGATTGTAAACCGTTATATGCCACTCCAAAAAACCTAGTTTCATTATTTGCCGCTTTTGCCTAATAACCTCTCTAGTATTTCTAGAATATTGTTTCCATGTAAAAGGATGATTTTACCCCTACCATAAATGCGTCCATCTCTCTGTCGTATGCAGAGATGTCGTATGCACCGATCTCTTTGCCTCCTTTCCCATCTCTCTGCTCTATGCGTGAGGATTAAATTCCCCTCTCTGCCTCACAAGCCCTGCGTTGGTGCGAACTGTAGAAGCAAGGGTGCACAGAGAGACGGGTAATAGAAGCGCACAGATATCCTCTGCAGTAACCACGGTGCCATAACGACGGAGGGCAGGCTATCTAGGAATTTTTTTAAAAAAAATATTTATTTTTATTCGATATTGTAAAAGTACTCGTGGAATTGAAAAATTACCAAAATAGCCCCCCGTCGCCCGGTAGTAGGGCGATCGCCCGGGATTGGGGCGATTGGAGCCCAACACGGCAATCTGCCGTTTGCTAGTGACGGCTATTTCGGGCAGAGATTCGGTGACCGTTGCTACAGCCCGCTATCGCTGTGATGAACCTGAAATTTTGCATAAAACTTTTTCGCGCAAATTGCATGAGCATCTTCTAGATTTACACTTATACCCCTAGACATGTTTAAAATCTCTAACATACCCTTTTTGAATTTCCTAAAAATAAGAAAGAAAAGGGACTTCCAAAAGAGCCTTAAGAAGTTTCATAGAACAAGGGTAATTTTATGCTCTTATAAAATTCTTGGTATTTCTCTGAACCCATAGAAATTTTCTTCACATTTTTCTGATTTTCCTATAATTTTCTAGAATTTTTATAAGCTTTCTAGAATTAAAAACTCACTAAAAAATCTTTTCAGAAAATCCCACCGGAGGAAAACCCCTTCGGAGCCACGCGTCGCTTTCTTCGCTATTGTGCTCTCCTCTCGCCGGTGGTGGGACCCGCCTCTAGAAAGCTTTGCTTCTGCTGGTTTAATGAAATCCGACCGCCATCCGCGCTCCACGTCATTCCATCCGACGGTCCCGATTTGATCGGCGTGTTCCTTCGCCCCATCGTGCCGCTTAACTTAAGTGAAATCCAGAGGCTCCCGGTGCGCCACGTCCCTAATCGGACGGCCGCGACTTGTTCTTCCCCGCCCGTTGTCGCCGCACCGCTCTGCTTCGCAGCGCCGCCGTCTCCGCCGTGAGAGTCCGCCGGAGTAATGATTACTGTGCGACTCCAAGCCTATTGGTCCATACCGACCCGACCAAAGTGATCCTAGGGACTTGTGGTACTCAAGTACTCCCATGGCACGGTCGGAAAACCTCCCGCTGGCCCAATCCGCCGCCGCCGCGACCCCTGCCCCGAATGCCGCCGGCGTGCCATTGCCACCAGCTTTATTCGGCCCTATCGGCGCCCAGTTGGGACGCTTAATCGCGCCACGGCCACGTCCTCGTCCCCCATGGCCTTGCGCGTGATCCACTAATGGCCGTAATGAGAGGGAATCCGCCGCGGGAGAAAAATCCCGGCGAGCTCATCCGCCCGGGCAAATCGCGACAATTCGCCTTCCCCTATAAATACAGACCTTGCTTAGCTTCTTAAAGATTACCTTTAGCTCACACGGTGAGCAACGCACCACCAGGTGAACTGCATTTCGTCTGCCTCGTTCCGCCGCCGCCGTTCCCGCCGGAGCTCGCCGCCAGAGCGCTCCGATGCTTCTCTATCCATGCATCCAAAAGCAAAAACTCTCCTAGAAGCCTCCTAAAGCTTAAACCACCTCTAATTTCTACCCAAACTCACTGCCACTCCGATCCCGTTCTCACCGGCGCCTAAAACCCACGGCTCACGTCGCCAAGCTATCCCGAGGCTTTCCATAGCCCGATTTTTGTCCCAAGACACTCCATGTAACCCCTAGTGACATATACACTCCGAGAATTGAACGATTAAACACCCCCAGAGGAATCCCCAATTCCTCTGGTCTGAGCCACCGCTGGACCTTGTCGTCCGACCAACTCCGGCCATCCCGAGCCAAAAATCTGGAGGCAAACCACTGCTTATACACTAGGGATCAAAAGCCCCATGGTTAATTTGATTCAAACCCCACAAATCAAAAACGCCCAAATCGGGTTCTCAAGAACCCTAAATCCCACTGTTCATTTCAGCCCAGTTTTCAAATTTCTTCAAATTGAAGCCCTTAGATGCCGAATTGAGTCCAAGTGCCTATATAAAAGTTTCTCCAAAAGATGTTTTACATCCAAATATGATTTTTTCGTATTTTTAAATCCTTTCCAAACTTGAATTTAGAATTAAAACCTTCTCTTTTAAGATTTTAAGAATTCTTAAAAACATAAAGGTTTGCTATAAAATTTAACTAAAATTTTTCTTAGAATATAGAAATATAAATAAATTTTATAAACCCTTAAACTTAAATTTTTCAATAAAGAATATATCACATACTAGTTTTCTACTTATAAAAATCTTTTCCAAACCCACTTTTCTGAATAAAAAGTATAGGAAATTATTTATTGATACTAAAATAGATATTTACCCTTATCCAAAAATCAAATTCTTATTTTGAAAGACAATGCTAAGAGATTTACAAAAAGATCCAAAATCAACATTATTTTTAGGAATTTCTTTAAAAAGAAAAAGGGGAACCAAAATCTTTAAACCAATAACTAAAACTTTTCAAACCCTAGAAACCCTCCCCAAACTCCAAAATTTCATATAAAATAATAACTTTGAATCTAGGATTGCTCTAAAAGAAAATTTTCTGCATTATGTTATAAAAATTCTTCTTAAATATAATTTAACTATTTATTGCTTTTCTTTTCTAATAAATAGAAGAAGAACAAGAAGCCACATATTGGGTTGAACCCCCTGCAGAGGAGGAGTACGAAGGAGAAAATATCTATAGCAATAATCAAGGCAGGTTTCTATTCCCTTGATGCACATTGAATTCCTATGTACTTACTTATGTATGCATTACTTTTTAGTTATTATTCTATTGCCAAATTATTATTTCATATGTTATAAAATGGTCATGCCAAGACACAAAAACCAAAAACTTACCTATAATTGCTTAGCTCTATCCTTTGAAGCCTAGAATAGGTTTTGAAATATTTAAATTGAGTAGGATAAGTCAATCATTTACCATGTGGGTAAGTAGTATGGGATGCTTATCTGGACATGGGAATGTTACGAAGAAAAGGATTTTATATGAGCCACCAGGTATAGTGAGTATGAGAGATTAGGCCGGTAACTCTTGGAGCTGGGAATATCCTTCGGGGATCCAATGCCCGGTAAGGCTCAAGGAGGATATATCCCATACAAGACCTGCAATGGTACATGTTGCCAAGAGGATGCAACTAGGCTATGCTCATATAAAAACTTGGGTATAATGAGTAGGAATGATACAAATATCACCCATCCATGTAACTGATCAATATATGGGTAAAGCTGGATAGGTCCTGCAGGGCTGATAACCAAATCATCGATGGACCCTAATTCGGGTATATGAAGTTGTGTCAACTGGGTGATGCCTCTCTTATTCAATAAACGCATGCTTTCAAGAAAAGTTTACGGTGTATGACGCTGCCTGAGGCAGGTAGAAAGGAGAGAAAGGTGATAATGTTATGAAAAGATGGAAATGTTTCAACCCGTTTATTAAAGGGTCTTTTAACTTTTAAGCTCTTAAATCTACTGTATATTATTGCATTTACGTTCTTGTATGAGCCTCACTCCTTTTCGAATTTCTGCATATGATAAGTTAAGTCTTCCTATTGGGAACCTATAAGTACCGTTGGTACTTACCTACTATGTGGAACAATTTACATTATTTTCATGTACTCCTCAAACTTATGGTGAGTGCGAGGAGTTTACTACTGAAGTGCTAGAAAGTTATGGCATAGATTTCTAGTTTACCAGTTTCTAAAGACTTTCTTGCACTCACAACTTTTGCAACAGTGGTAATGTAATAAATACTTTAAGAATAATGGTTTGTAATAATTTCCACTCTGTAAAATACTGGTCCCCATCAATGGTGTTTTGGACTTTTGTATCAGCACTGGCACTGTTGCATCCTGGGTAATTGTGCTTTTGAGGGAACAATCCTCGATAAGATTTATCGGGATTTGGTCCCCACAATCGCCCCATTATGGGGCGATCGCCCCAATACCGGGTGATAGGTGGCCTTTAAAGCCCCGCGCCGGGCTTCTCTTCCCCCTTCTACCCATTTCCATTTCCATCACCGAGAGAGCAAGCGAGAGCAGGGAGGAGGAGGAGAGGAGAGAAAAGAAAAGAGAGGAGAAGAGAGGAAAAAAAGAGAGGAAAAAAGAGAAGAAAAAAAGGGAGGAAAATAGGAGATAGTTGAGGCGTCATTTTCACGGAGGTAAGTCCGATTTTTTTTTTTGTAAATTATTTAATAGACAATATTTAGAAATATAGTGTGGTAGTATTGTATAGTTGTAAAATGTAAATATTACGATAATAACCTAGTAGGATAGCCATATGCTATGCGGTTAACGTTTTGGAAAAATTGAACGTAGAAATTAAATGTAGTAGATATGCATTTTTTAGGGTTAGGAGAAAATAATGATATATATATATAGTAGTAATGCTGTAAGAAAAAACCGAGTAGTTTAATTATTTATTTATATCAGTAATTTCTAGTACGATCGCCATACGGTTTATATATTGTATTATCCCTTTTGTGAATTATTCCTTTTAGAATAATATGTTAAAAATATGGTAGGCTAGCCACATATGTCAGGCACGCTTAAAATTAGTGGAGTGAGCAAATTTGAAAATAGATAGCAGAAATAACGAGGAGTAAATGAATGACATAGGATGATGTAACAATTATATGGTAATATATGATGTTGTTAGATAGAGAACTGATAAATTTTTCGGTCGGACGTTGTAGGCAGCATGTCGGAGAAATTGTATTTTCAAATATTTTACGGAGATGGGGAGATAGCACAGGGGGCGGATGGAGTGGATTTGTCAGCATTTTCAAGAGTTGTACGGGGCATATCTAGACCGAGGGATAGGACATACAGGGCTTTGTTGGAGTGGATGTTTCGAATGTTCAATTTAGATGCATAGACTGTTCGGCTGCGGGTTAGAGTAGTAGTAAGCCATGCGCAACACTGTTTTTATGGAGAGTTAATTCCTATTAATGTGACATCATCATGGAGGAGCTCTGTTGAGTTTGCCGTAAAGCGGGGCTGGCCGCTGATGTTGCTGGTACAGTGCTACCCGGTAGCACCATCAGTGTCGGAAGTTCGTGATGTCGGGGCAGATCATACGGAAGAGGTGGAGAGAAATATGCCAGAATGCGATGATGAAGAGGACGAGGAGCCCGGAGACGGGGCACACGAGATTGGAGGTGGCGAGGGGATCGGGGGTGCCGAGGAGACAGTTCTGGAGGCGCAGGGGCTGGCCGACGTGGGGGAGGAGGTGGAGGACATAGTTGACCTGATGGAGGAGGACGGAGCTGATGAGGAAGTTCGATGTCAAGACTGGACGAGGAAGACAATCTTGGTGAAGTGCCTATCCTGAGGCGTGGTCTCGATTATAATTTCAAGACCTAACAAAGGAATGAAGGGAACGATGATGCATGGGAGTATCATGAGAACGAGGTCACGCAGGGGGCCATATATAAGGACAAGGAGGCTGTGATGGACGCGGTGAAGTATTGGGCAATGTCTTTGCGACGGTAATTCAGGGTAGTGAAGTCTAGCAAAAAGGAGTACGATGTGAAGTGCGTAGTTGATTCGTGCCCATGGCGGGTGCATGCATATAAGGGAAAGTGGAAAGACTACTGGAAATGCTCCATTATGATGGGGCATGACTGTGAACTGGAGGAAGCGGAGCAGAAACACCGCAATCTGTCGTCCACTTGGGTGGCAAATATGTTTTACCGTCAGATCGTAGACAATCCGCACCTGCAGGCTCGATCTATCATCACAGCCGTGGAGGAGAAGTTTCAGTACAAGATTAGCTATGCAACGGCATGGAGAGCAAAAGATGCGACTTCAGATACGGTTCGGGGCGTACGAGGCTTCCTACGAGAATATTATACACTTGCTCAGGGCAATAGCACATAGGAATCCCGGTACATACATCGACCTTGCGGAGTTCCCTGCGGACGATGTGTGCCCGGGCAAGTATGTCTTGCAGCGGGCCTGCTTCGCCCTCGGCGCATGCATAAATGCGTTCCAACACCGCCACCCTGATTTGCATGGATGGCACATTCCTCACAGGAAATACAAGGGCGATTCTTCTCGCAATCGCGGTGGACGCAAACAACTGTGTTCTTCCGTCGCGATTCGCCGGAGGAGGAAAACACGAGCGCTTATCTTGTACCGTTCCTTGAAAGAGTCAAGCTGGCAGTTGTTCAGGATCGCCCTGATGTTTGTATCATCCATGACCGACATGCCGGGTTGCTAAGTGCGATCGTGGACATGCAAGAAGGGTCTGACGTCGTGGGTGCAGCAAAGTGGCCAGACCTAAAGGGCAGGTGGTGCATGAGGCACATGGGTACCAATTTTTTCCGTCAGTTCAAGAACAAAGAGCTTATGAACATGTTCAAGAGACTATGCAAACAAAACCAGCGGAGGAAGTTCGATGCACTGTGGAGATGAACTAACCAAGAAGTAATCACTGAATCCAAGAGATACCGCTAGTTCGTCAAGGAACCCTATGGTCCACTACGAGGAAGGAGATGACCCCACAGCCTTGTGTGCGCTCCCTACCGACGCACCAAACATTCGGCGTAGGCCGGGTACAAACATAAGGAGTTTCACGGACTGGATACGACATGAGCCATTGGAGAAATGGTCCATTTTGCATGACGAGGGTGGTTGCCGTTATGGAATAATGACAAGGAACCTGGCTGAGGTGTACAACTGGGTTATGAAAGGCACAGAATGCCTTTCTTTGGTGGGTATAGTCGGAGATGTGTTACTAGGTACGCAAAGATATTTCATTGACCGATATATGAAATCTGCTGCATGTATGTCGGACAATCGACTGTTCTACTCAACAGTTGTATCTAAGTACATGGCCAACAAAACACGCAAGGCGCAGACACATCGTGTGACACTAGAGAATGGCGTGGAACGGAGATACCACGTGCACTGCGGTGACCGCGGTCGCAGAGGTGCCCATAGGGAGAGGACGCGTCCCATCATGCATAATCGAGCTCGATCGCGAGTGCTCTGCCGAAGCCACGATCGCCGCACTTGCCATGCTCTCACGTCATTGCGGCCGCCGCAGATACACATCAATCATGTCGTCCGTACATCTCGCACTACTACTACAAGCAAAGTGTTTTCAACACATGGCATCACGAGGTGTACGGGTACCGAGTGGATGGATCGTTCACGGAAGCCCCCCTCCGGGTCATCGCTGGGTACCGGACATCCAGATGTTGAAGCAGAAGGCCGGGCGTCGAAGGACATGACGTATTCGGAACGATATGGACGAACTGAAGGATCTACGACATCGGAGGCTAGGCCGTCAGTATCTCGTCGAGGCACACACTAGGTTGTCCACGATCTTCTGTTTGTATTATGTACTTCATTACTTTGAAAGTGCAGTCATTTCAAATTTTATATGTACCTTGTAATTTAGGATAATGTCATTTGAAATCATGTATTTCTATATGTATTTGTGTAATTCGAGTACTTAAGTATGAACCAGTATGTCCAGTTTGCATTTTAATTAAACCTTGTTTTCAACTGTCTTTTGTAACATTTAAACATGTAATAATTGTTGCAGTTTGTTGTATTTGCTCTGCAACCTTGTATTTTCTCTCTTTTGTAACAGGCGCCGATGGCGAGAGGTGGGCGTGCTGGTGATGATTGCCCCGAGCTACTCGACCGGACCGTCGATGCGACGCACCGGTCTAGGTTGTCCGCCGTTCAGAACCGAGAGCTGGGGACACTGCGGCCGCGTGTGCCAAACGAGCTGCTCCGCATTGACCCACGCTGGGTTCCACAGTAAGCTGCCAACGCTTCCCTCTCTTTCGTCTGCATGTAGTTACCTGCTAAAGAAATTGTCATGATGCTACTTACTTCATGCAGTTACGCTGCGGCGAGCTTGCTCGCTCAGAGAATGGTGGAGCGACCACGCCCGCAGGAGGCGAGCACGTCCCACGGTTCGGGTACGATCGTTCCCTGCTGGCCACACTCGTCGACCGGTGGAGACCGGAGACACACACTTTCCACCTCCCCTGCGGAGAGATGGCTCCGACGCTGCAAGACGTGTCTTACCTCCTAGGGCTCCCCTGTGCGGGCCCTGCAGTTGTGCCGCACGACGTCTCCGTCACGTGGCACGCGGAGTTATCAGCGCGGTTCACCGAGGTGCAGCGACACCCCCGGGCCGGGGCGTACGTCCCTCTCAGACAGGGTGAGCGGCAAGGCCCGACGAAGCCGTGGCTGCATCAATTCACGATTAGTACCTCCATCATTGCAATTTCACACCTCGGCACTAAGTTGCTAATTCCATTGTACCAAATGTTGCAGGCCGATCTGATCCACCCACACGCCGAGGACGAGGACGTGGCCTGCCACCTGGAGGCGTACCTGCTTTTGCTATTTGGTTGGGTGATGTTTCCATCCTCCCACAGGAACACGGTGGACCGGCACCTGATCGAGTACGCCCAGTCGATCGCTGAGACCCCGGAGTACGAGGTAACAGATTCCGTTTAAATTTGTTGGCACAGGACTTGTCTAACTTTATCGATGTCAAAAGATGGTGCAATGGTCGTGGGCCTCTGCTGTGCTCGCGGCGACGTACAGAGGTCTGTGCAACGCTGCCTCTCGGGCTGACCAGGACGCGACGATGTCGGGTTGCGTCCTACTACTGCAGTTGTGGTCCTAGGAGTGTTTCTCCGTTGGTAGGCCTGCTGTTGACACCGCGCCGTACCCACAGGACTGGTACGACGAGCACCCAATGGACTGGCCCACCATGGGGCACTACTGGGTTCGACGACAGGTATGCCCCTAGTATGTTATTCTCTACTTACGCACTTTCCTAACATCCACCATATTTATTTTCGTCGCAGCGGTTGTACGCTCACCGGCAGGTGAGGAGGTCGTACCCCGAGTTCGTTCGGGAGTTCGACAGCCTGAGCGACGAGGACGTGCGATGGACACCCTACAGCGCGTACGACGTCCACGTACGAGCTCCTTACGGGATCTCCGTGCTTTGCACGCGGGACCAGGCGTACTGGCTCACCCGTAAGGTCCTCGTCTTTGACCTGTGTGTGGAGGAGTACTCGCCGCACCGAGTGCTGCGGCAGTTCGGCCTGTTCCAAGCTTTTCCGTTGCCGCCCGTCACGTTGTCTCACATGGCGCTCACAGGTACATCTCATGACCACAGTCCCAGCCTTTTGAACATTATATATATTGTGTCAATTCCCCTTCTGTACATTGCAGGATGACCCGGATGAGGGCTACGGCGGGCACTCCGTTCGCCCATCGCATGCAGCCATGGGCATTGCAGTGGGATGACGCACTCGCAGAGAGGGTCACCGAGACCCGAGCGTACGACCATGACATGTACGCGGAGTACATGGCATGGTTCGCGCCACGGACTCGGCTCCGGGTGGGGTACACACCAGCACCGTATGTCGCACAGCAGGCATCGGTGTCGGACGCGTACCCTTCACAGATGTCCCAGAGAGCCAACTTCGCAGTAAGTCTCAGAATCGAATCACTATGGGTACGTGTTTTACATGTAAATTACCACATATCGAACCGACATTACCCACAGGACTAGCAGCTAGGGGAGGTGGAGGTGGAGGCTAACTCCATGGTGGCGCGCCTCGAGGCGGGCATCCAGGTGACCACCGCGGAGACCCTGACAGCTTGGCGGCGGATCCTCCACACGGTGAGGCGGGTGCGTCGCCTGGCTAGCTGCCAGGGGCGCGGAGACGTCGTCCGACACAGCGCACCACGTCCATGTGGGCCAGCACCTGGCCCTCCCCCGGTGCCTCCTCATGGAGCCGTCCCCGCACCTCGCAGTGCCAGTCGTCTCCCACGGCCCGACGTCGGCTACGGCGAGTCCTCGTGGCCTCCTGCACAGCAGCAGTGGGGAGACGCAGGGCCTTCTTCGTCTCGCGCCCCTCCTATACCCCGGGGTGGTTTCGGCGACGCAGACTACGACGAGGAGGCAGCGTTCGACCTGACGCAGTACCTGTCGACTGATTTCCTCGGCCCCTCTCAGCTCTCGGGAGCACCGTACCAGGACACACCCGAGTCGCAGCCGGACTTGTCTACCCCTGTGCCGCAGGGCCAGCCTAGGAGGGTTGTCCGTCCTCCGTCGCCACTCACGTACCCTAAGGACCAGATCAGGCAGCGCCGTGTCTAACTTCTTCTGTAGATGTACTTTTGTAATGCCTTCAGGACCATGTTGTAGAACTTTTTTAACTCCGTGGTTATTTAGTGAATGTTCTGTTTAGACCCATTCATCCATCGCGGCTTGTATCTTTTGTTTGTAATGTGATCCTAATATCGCGAGTGTTGCGATGTTACGGGTCATATTACACTCAAAATGTTACGTGTAAGCCGCGATGGATGAATGGTGTCTAACTGCATGACCTGAACTTTCGATGAATTCGAACTTAAGGCCTTTAGGGGATTTGACAAATAGGTTCGTACCAGTTTTTATTTCGAAAGCTAGCATGACATACAGGGTGCGATGACATGCATGGGTGGTCATCATGGACGGGTGAAAGGGTTGTGTCATTGGCATAAACACCAAGTGGCCGCACACCGAGCAATCGCTTCCCATTCCGTGTCGTAGTACACCGGGTAGGTCTCTTGCATGATGGCTCTTCGACGTAGGACTTCAGCGTTGGGTGTACCGGGTAGTGGCATCCGCATAAATATGCATGGTCCTGACATGGTCGATTCGGCTGATAGTATTGGTCCAGCACTGCCTGGTTGTGCGATTGACGTGCCGCCATGGATTGCCTAGGAGGCTTGGAAGGCCGCGCGGACCTCCGCCGGCCTTCTGACTGCGCCAGCCCTCCTCTAGCATCCACTCTAGCCTGCAAGCGATCGATTCTTGCGTGCAGGTATGTTATGTAGGTGTATGCTGCTACCGGGTATGGCTAATCCATCCAGCGAGTTCAACCGTACGTGATGTCTGGTAACTGGAAATAAGAGAACTGATAAGTAACTTGTATTTACGGTAGCATAGCGTAAAAAGGAGGGAACTTACGTTGTAATTTGGGCATCGGTAGAACCTGCGACCAGTGAACCCCTCGTGCACATAGTCAAACCACTGCACAACGGCGGGGTTCCCACATTCGCATGTCGGCCAGTCGAAAATTGACGGAAAATGACGATCTCGTAACAAAGGAGGGCCATCTCTCCAGTCTCCATATTGTATGACCTGCATATCGTCCGAAGGAGGACGAGCATGCTCTCTATGGCCAAAAGACTCCCACCAAGCATCAGGCACATATGGCCGTGAAGATGCTCCCCCGCTCGCCATGAACAATTGTGCACATGTGAAGTACGGTGCAGGTGTGTAAGCATCTGGAGAGCGAGTGTGGAAGTGAATGAGGGGACCAAAGGCAAAGGTCGTTGCTGCCTCCTTCCTCTCTATATAGGGCGTTACATCATTAACAGGACTTGATTAAATTTGCTGCTAATAATCATTAATTAACTGTTCACTTTGACATGGCAGAATCTCCGTCGTTCATTCCATCGGTGGAGCAGTGCGCCGAAGATAATACCACAAGGTGGAGTAGTGCGATGGCCTGAGTGCTGCCGGAATTACTGCCTTGAAAGGCAGGCTGGCTGGCCGCATTAGTCACTTCTTGTTCTTTTCTTCTTTATCTTGTCTTATCACATCGCTTTCACATCACATCGCTGTCTTTACTTGCTGAGTCACCACGGGCTGCCCGTGAACTCCAAAAATTTATTCCGTGCCATCATCGCCTGCTGAGGCACCACGGGCTAATAGTGCCCTACACTTGCCTATATCAATGCAAATGGCTCATTTCGCTTGATGCAAAGAAGCATTCATCGCTAACATTGCATGCCAGCTGATCATCGCTTTTCAGCGTCCGGTCACATCAACTGCAGCAGCATCCATCAATAATCAATGGCCCTGCTGACCAACAGTACCGCTTTTCAGCGTCCGGTCACATCAACTACAGCAGCATCCATCAATAATTTTGCCGCACTGCTGACCAACAGTACCTCTTTTCAGCGTCTGGCCACATCAACTACAGCAGCATCCATCAATAATCACTGGCACTGCTGACCAACAGTACCGCTTTTCAGCGTCCGGTCACATCAATTGTAGCAGCAGCACTCGGAGGGATGCGTACGCTTCTATGAACTCCGTCCATGCACCAAACAAACTTCGCTATAAAACCCTCCGCCGGGTCCTCTGGCGCAACTTCCTCTCGAAAGTCATATATTGCTCGGCAAGAAGCAGTCCACAAATCTCCTTATAACAAGCAATGGCAGCCTCCGGCTCTGAGACCCCTCCGCGAAGCAAGTTTAACACCACCGTGCTAGAAGGGGTCAATGTTCCAATGTGCTTCTGCGGTGACCTGTGCAAGTTTGTTCAATCCGACGAAGGTTTCTCATATACTTACGGAAGGAGGTTCTTCATGTGTGCGAACTACGAGTACGATCTACCCAAGGTTGCCTTTAGCGAGCGTCCAAAGGTACTTGCTCACCCTATCCTGCATAATTATATCTACCTACATGGCACATGTGATCTGTACTAACTTATGTTGAACAAATAGTCTCCCCCACCTCTCTGCGATTTCTGGCAGTGGCTAGACACCGAGCAATCGGAGGAAGACAAGAAACACATCGAGCGTGAGGTCTATTGGAAGAGGCAATGGTTCAGGCAGTGCCAGTATGAGGAGAAGCGAGAGGAGAACTACAAGCGTTGGCAAGAGGAGTACCGCAAGCGACAAGAGGACACCGAACGTCAGGCTGCTGAGGCACGAGAGGCTGACAGGGAGAGAAAGCGCGAGAGGGCAGTCGCGCAAAGGAGGCTGGACCTGACGCTACCAGCAAGGGGAAATATCCCTGTTGTACTCAGTAGGAACTTCCTTGTAATCCTGACAATAAAAATTTCCTGAGAGCACTCTACCTTCAACGCTATATCTGCTGCCATGCGAGGAATGCTTTATGACAAGACGAACATTTTTCCTTTATAAATCTAATAACAGAAAAGATAAAAATTAAAACTGTCGCCTCCTTTCTTAGAAAATAACAAAATTTTTCATGGGTCAGCCATCGTCACCGTGTAAAAGGTCGGGACTCGAGACAGTGGTGCGGTGGAGCCCTTCGATACGATACACTTTTTATGACCTACATTTTGAAACGATGCCGGGACCCCATTTATTTAATTTTATTTTATGACACATTACTGATTTTATTATGAAATCAAAAATTCTTGATTTTGTAAAAATCGGCAAAAAAAACAATGGAGAATCCTGCCCAACAGATGAGCATATTATAAATATTGGCCAACGGCAGGGCAAATTTTAGCAAAGCTCGCCCTTCAGTCGGGCGGGTTTTAGGTACGCCGGTGTGAGAATATAAAATAAATCTCGTCCGACCGGATGCATTTGTTTAGGCCAAAAAATTACTGATAATATATATATTTTTATATATAATATATATCATACATAGGTTAGGGTAGGCATTTGTTTAGGCCAAAAAAAAAATATTTCGGCACCTATCGCCCTTGTTTAGGGCAATCGCCCCATATTGAGGCGATAGGTCCTTTGTCACGGCCCTGTGACGGCCCGAGGACGCCTGCAGACGGTTGGAAATGGCATGGAAACGACATTGACCGTGTTGGGCTCCTATCGCCCCAATCCCGGGCGATCGCCCTACTATCGGGCGACGGGGGCTATTTTGGTAATTTTTCAATTCCGACGAGTACTTTTACAATATCGAATAAAAATAAATATTTTTTTAAAAAAAATTCGGCTATCTAGAGCCCAGACAGAAACATTCTGTAACGAGTTACACCAATAAAGAGCTAGCTTAATCGAGGCCCATTGTTTCCGACCAGTTCATGCCAAATCCCAGCAGAACCCGCCCGCTCGGAATGTAGTTCCCTTCCACGTCATCCAACCAATGGGCGTCTCTCCTGGTACTTCTCCCCCAATCACCCCATGCCACGTCATCCATCTGACGCGCGCGGCGTGTTTCCCTCTTCCACGGTTCCTATAACACGCGCCTCAGTTCCTCCGCACCGACCACCCCAATCGCCGGAATCCCACCGATCCTTCACCGAAGCGACGCAAGCGCGACATGGTCTCCGCGCGCAAGGGCCGCGGCGGCGGCGGAGTCGCCCGTCCCCGGCCGCGCGGCGACGGCGGCAGCATGGCGTCGCGCGTGGCCGTGCTCGCCTTCTGCGTCGCCGGGATCTGGTCGGCCTACATCACCCAGGGCGTCCTCCAGGAAACGCTGTAAGCGCCTCCCCCCTAGCCTCTCCCTCTCTCCAATGGCGTTCGCGAGGAAGCCAGAAATAGGGCTCAGCTCTCCGGGTTCCGCCTCAGGTCGACGAAGCGGTTCGGGCCGGAGGCGCGGCGGTTCGACCACCTCGCATTCCTCAACTTCGCGCAGAACGTCGTCTGTTTCGTCTGGTCCTTCATAAGTGAGCATCCTCTCTCTCCCTTGCGGTTGCATTGCACGCAATGTGGCGGCGATTTCGCCGTTTTGGGTGATGTATTGCGTGTGGAGGGCTCGTGACTCTGGTTGGTTCGTGCAGTGATTATGCTGTGGTCTAGTGGTACCAGCTCCGCTGGCCACGCACCGCTGTGGAAGTACTGGGGCGTCAGCATCACCAACACCATCGGCCCGACCATGGGGATCGAGGCGCTCAAGTACATCAGCTACCCGGCTCAGGTTCGGTTCCAGCTCTTTCTGATGTCCCAGCTAATTTGGTGTTCCATTGATTTTTTGCGGTTCATTGTATTTGTTATCAGTTGTTTGTTTGGTTGATCGGTAATTTAATAAGTCGTGTTCATGAAGTGAGACTTTCTAATTTTGGGATTACATAAATGTGCTAAGCAAACGGGTGATGGAGTTTTGTAGGCAGCAATATGTCTAGGGCATGCACAATGCAACATGCTGATGAACAGAGTTCTTAAAAAAGGGACTGCCAGATCATCAGTCACCTGTATAAAAGCTCTTTCCACCAATGCAATTAAACCTATACAGATGCTTAGATGTTGTACTTGTTGAAGTAGGAGTAAACAAATAACCGTGAGTCCCGTGCAAACTTAAGCACTACATAAGCATCACTTTAAGCACCTGCATTGCGCATGAACTCAATTGCATAGTTAAGGCCTCACAGAAAATTTATGCTGTCATAGTAAGTACTATAGATGTATTTTGAGTTTGGTTTTGTGAAATTGTGGATTCGAAGTACTTTTTTTGGTGAATTCAGAATCTGTGGTTTTGCAGTTAGTATTCTTATACGTTAGGTATGGGAGCATGCATTTGTTTTTTTTCATGAATGATATGTGTTTATGATTTCACAGATTAAGTTAGATGGCTCTTTAAGAAATCTCTGTAACATGAAAATGACAATAGGCTTCTGTTCTCTGTTGTCTAATAGCGATTTCATGATTTAGAAATCATTAGGAACATACACGATATATGATGTGCTGTTACTAATAAATAGATATGGTGATCTGTCACTGTGATGCTAATTTCCTGATATTGCACGGATGGGGGAACACTTAATGTCGTATGTTCCTCTAACCATCTGGGGTAAAGCATTCCAATTATCCAACCTATATGGCAATACATTGCTACAGTGAGTTTAACTTGTCCGCCAAATTTATTGGAACAGAGTAACAAGGCTGATCTTTGTTTCTGAATACATTGTTTCTGATTCCACCTTTTGCAAAATTATAATTTTGTGATTTAATTGAATACTACAGTGGTACATAAAAAAGAAGACTTTCTGCTAGTTTTGTTTATGTTATGATGCCATAAATTACCAAAGATAATGATCCTGAATTATTCGATGTCTTTGTCAACAGGTCTTGGCAAAATCTTCTAAGATGATTCCAGGTGAGTTGCATTGATGTTTGCATATTAGTGTATTACAGTGTATCTTTATAGAAGATTGTTCGCATATGCTTATATATATTGCATGTAGTGGTCATTAGTTTGTGCCTGGGTGAGTGTATTCACCTTCAGTTTCTGAGTAATGAAAATTACACCCAAAAAAAAAGAACAGGAAAACGAGAAAAGCTAATTTTTTTTACCTTTTTTTAGCAGAAAACTGTAGGTAAGCAACCTACTGTAAATAGATTAAATTAAAATAATTACAAGAAAAATATTTACAAGGAGAGAGAAAAAAGACACTAACATTAAAATGAGTTAACCATTCTTGTATGAAAGGGAGATAAGTTTTTTTTTGTCCTATGGACTACCATGGAAAGTTCATCCTTTAAAATTAAGATGCAGCCCAAATGACTCTTGAGTATTATTCTCAAATATTTTCCTGTTTCTTGTCAACCAAATGATTACCTTTTTGGTTTTTTCGCATGGGAAATATATGAGAGTAAGTGAAATAGTGAATTGCCAATTCTGTAATAATATATGAGAATAAGTGTATGGCAAATATCCATTTTGGGCCAATGTTTCCCAATCAGAACTGAAGAAAATTTATGCATGAATACCTACTACAGTACTTGTATTGTCTCTCATGCCTGGGTATATTCAGTTGCTGAAAAATGAATACCTTCGAATCAACTTTTTTAGTCACAATTATCACAGAATGACTAATGACTCAGACGAATCTCTTTAGTCTTTACTATTAACAAAACTTTTGAAAATTTGAATATTCCAGTTTGCTGCCATGATGTAACTGTTTAAAATGTCAGTACACTTCTGCACAACGAAACAGATCTTACATGCATTTTTTTTATGAATACTGTACCAATCTCAAAGCATGCATAGTTTCGTTCGTGCTGGTGCCTGGTAGTCGGTAATTGTGTAACTAAGCAACTGTGTTTAAGAATTTTGATTCACGGCAAACCGTTGTATTTTATCTAATGATTTTAAAATTTACAGTGATGTTGATGGGGACTTTACTCTATGGTGTTAAGTATACATTTCCAGAGTATGTCTGCACCTTCCTTGTTGCTGGAGGTGTATCATCCTTCGCATTGTTGAAGGTGAGGAGGTCTTTAATTTTATTTGTTAATCAACATCCATAATGATGAGCTGCTGTTCATATGCATATGATGGTGCCCATGAGCCTTCAACACCAGTTGAAACACTTTGGCTGACCATTCGCATAGTTAACTATCATCTATACATTATACCTCAAGAAAGGAAGAAAGAAAATTTGATGCCTAATCAATGTTTGATTGTTATTGGTTTTATTAGATATTTAGGTGCCTGACTTAATAAAGTTGTTCTTTACACGCGATGATTAAACTGCATTGTCAAGTCTGAAGAGTTTTTGTTTGTTGCTGCTGTATCAGACAAGCTCCAAGACAATCAAGAAGCTTGCTAATCCTAATGCACCTCTTGGCTACACATTGTGCTTCCTTAACTTAGCTTTTGATGGTTACACTAACTCGACCCAAGATTTAATAAAGTCCAGGTAACTATACCCTGTCTACTTCATATCAAAGCATTCTGGAAAACTGTGATCTTTCATCTAAGGGAAGTAATGCTGGTTTCTTGCAGGTTCCCAAAGACTAACCCCTGGGATATAATGCTTGGCATGAACCTCTGGGGAACCATATATAATGCTGTAATTATGTTTGTTGCGCCATTACTGTTCAGTAATTGGTCATACGCAAATGGTTTTGAGGCAGTAAGATTTTGCCAGGAGAACCCAGAGGTGGCCTGGGATATCCTTCTGTTCTGCCTATGCGGCGCCGTGGGGCAGAACTTCATCTTCCTAACCATCAGCCGATTTGGCTCCCTTACTAACACCACCATCACAACCACACGCAAGTTCATGAGCATCGTCGTCTCATCTGTCATTAGTGGCAACCCACTATCCTTGGAGCAATGGGGAAGTGTTGTGATGGTCTTCTCTGGTCTGACTCTCCAAATATATCTCAAATGGAAGAGAAAGAAGGTCAGAGACCACAAGGAATAAGCTCAGTTCTTATAAACTCATACCTATTTATAGCTTTAATTGGACATATTCTGTTGTTGAGCTATACGGGACATCATTATTAGCTTCCCATCGAAAATTTAGGAAAAAAATTTACATGGACAAAAAAATGTGAAATGTATGGTAATTGTTGTAGTGTTAGCTATTCCTGTTCGACTGGGTAAAGATGCAATGAGTTATGCTGTGTTTGAGAGGCAGAGTTGTATGGTGCTCGTGTACTTTTGTTCTACTCTCACAAAAAGAATCACCAAATACCATATGACATTTCAGTTTTCTGCTGCTGAAGTCCGTTAACCTCTTGTTGTTGTGGCGTGTGAAGATAATTATTCCCTCCATCCATTTTTATGTCCATTTTTTATAGGACGTATTTTAATTTTAGAAAGTTTTTAAAGGTAGACTTTGACCATTAAATTTCTCAATTATATATTATTAATTCTCACAAAATAACATTGAATCAAATGCAATTTAAATATGAACATGTTGATATAACTTTTATATAATAACGATGTATATAATTTAACTAATTATTGGTTAAAGTTTACAAAGTTTAACTTTTCAAATAGTACTTGACTGCCTCCCCCTTTGAAAGCAAAAGCATCAGATTTTGCTCCGGCGTCTCTTCTTGTGCTTTCCGAGCTAAGCTGTTATTCCATGACGTTAACAGTATGTTTTGTCTGTTCTCTGCATAACGCAAGCCATATTTATCTGGAACAATAGATGTTCACCGTGTGCATCAACTGGACCACGTGTTTCTTGTGCTGATGACCACTAGGACAGTAGGACACATAAGTCCTAGGGAAGCGCTTCCTTTGTCTTTAGTACGGCAAAAGCAGATGTGTACAGTGTTTTATGAAGCGGTGAAATCTTATAATAATCTTGAAGATCGGCGATGTAGTAAATAGTATCGTAAACAAGATCTTTTTACTATCTAAGTTCTCGTTTATCATCAGAATGCTTCTGATGATCTCGTGAGATGAACTGCAGAAACAACGGCAGAGGATACAAATCCAGAGCATACAAATTCAGTCCTAGGCTGTGTTCTTGTCCTAGATTTTTTTTTTTTTTGGCACTGGAATCTTTTGAAATAGATTGGGGACTGATATGGTTTTTTGTTGCAAGCCCACAATCATTATCTATAGAATAGAACATTTGTTCGAATGAAGAGGAGAATAATACTTTGCAGTTGTGCCTTGACGTAACATTCTGTGTGCTGTGCATATGGCACTTCAGTTCAGCTATTTTATGTGTGTTGTGCATATGGTACTTCGATTCAACCAACCATTTTCTGCGTGTTGTTCACATGTTAGTACTTCAATCCAACTTTTCAAGGGAGTTCTTAATTTGTACCACAAGAACCTGACTGAAACGAAGTCTGAAATCGATAATGGAAAAGAAAGACAAAGTTGCTGCCTATTGCTGTCATCACTGCTACTAGTAAAGAAAGCAGTTCTTATTTCTTGCACACAGACTGATACGTGCCATCGTCGGCTCGTCGCCCTCGGTAGGATTGAAAGAAATCCCGGTTTATTTGATCGCGTGCGCGGCACCATGCTTGCAGGCATGCAGCCCACCAAGATAGCATCACCGCCGGCACGTCGACGTTCACAGGCCGGACGCAAACGCTCGGAGGTTCCTCTCCGATGTCCCGCCGCGGGAGACTGCCTCCTTTGCCTGCTGCCCCCAGCGCTCCGCCCGCGCCCTGACCGCCGCCGCGCCGTCGCTGCTTCCCATGACCATCTCCACGCACCGCTGGAGCTCGCCCCGCTCGAGCACCCCCTCGCCGTCCACCAGCGCGCGCACACCGACGCCCGTCGACGCCTCCACCAGCGCTGCCACCGTCGGCTGGTCGGCCCACCGAGGCACCGCCACCATTGGCACTCCGCCCGTGATGCTCTCCAGTGTCGAGTCCCACCGGCAGTGCGTCACGAAGCACCCCACGGCGCGGTGCGACAGCACCCTCACCTGGTTGCACCACTCCACTACCATCCCCCGCTCGCCGCCGCCGCCGCCGCCGCCGCTCTTGCGCGCCACCCACAGGTACGGCCGGCTGGTGGCCTCCAGGCCGCGCCTGATCTCCTCCTCCTGCCGCTTGCTCACCGAGAGGATGCTTCCGAACGACACGTACACGACGGACCGCGCGGGCTTCGTGCCCAGCCACTCCATGTATGCGTGCGCGTCGTCGGGCTGGAACGCGTCCACGCATGGCCTGGAGGGCTCCTGCACCACCACCACCGGGCCGACGGCGACGAGGTCGAACTGCGGCACCGCGCGGAGCGCGTCGGGCTCCAGCGCCTCGAACGTGTCCACGAGCACCGTTGGCCGGTGCTCATCGAGGGACAGGAAGAGGTCACGCAGCGTGTCGAGCGTCAGGTAGTGGCGGTTCCCCGGCGAAGCCATGGACTCGAAGGACGGGAGGGCGTCGCAACTGAGCGGCGGGAGCCCCGGCAGGCGGACGGCGGCGTCGGGTTCCGGCTCGTCCGCGCAGGAGTCGAGGAGCGCGCCGTGGCCGTGGAAGTAGTGGTAGTGCACGGCGAACACGGTGGCCGGCTTGACCCAATAGAGCGCCGCCGGGACACCGTGCGCGCGCGCGACGCCGGGGACCCACCCCACGAGCACGGTGTACACGACGCGCGTCACGGGGTGGCCGCGGCCGGCGAGGCGCGCGACGATGGCGGAGAGCGTCTCGGACCCGACGGCGCGCGCGCGCGCACTGTACGAGCCCACGCCGTGCACCTCCGGCTTGAACCCGCCGTCGAAGCCATCGGAGTATGGGATGTAGGAGACGACGCCCTGGATAACCTCGCCGTCGAGGGACGTGAGGTGCGGGAACATGAGACGGTGGCCGGAGACGGCGGTGGAGAAGGTGACGCGCGCGTTGGGCATCGCCACCGCGACGCGGGCGGCGAGGCGGCGTGCCGGGTTAATGTGGCTCTGCATCGGGTCGGTCACGAACAGGAAGTGCTGCTGCGAAGCAGGTCTCGCCATTGGCCTCGACCTGTTCGTCACTGGATCGAGTGACCTAACCATCGCTTAAACCGTTCTCTGCTTACAATAAAGCTCACATGATCTGAATATATATAGAGCTACTTAGGCAATTTTGATAAGATCTAGACATTGCAATTGCTATGGGACAGTATCACACCCCAATCCTTACCTGCCGGCCAAACTGTCTGCATTGTTGCAAAGATTAATTATCTTTTCTCGTAGTTGTCGACGAGCCTGATCCAAAGGAGATAAGCACAAAGAATGTTAAGAGTTTTGAGAACATTTTCTTCTGTATGCTTGATCGATTTGAAGCTGGACTCCAAAGTGCGACTTGGAAAATTCTCCTCTGTTCGATCAGTGCCTGATCAATTTCCATGTTATGTTGTCATTAACCAGTACATATACGTCAGATCAGGCTTCCTCTTTGAGGACTGGGAAAAAATATTGTGGGAAAGCTGGCGGATATCTTCGTATATATATGTTGTGGCAGTTGAGCAACCTCAGTGGTGATGAAATGAAGTGAATTTTTATCTATGACATGCCATTTCACCCTAAAAATTCAGAGAGATGCCATTGCTAAGGATGCCAGCTCAGGCTCTCACCATCGCAAATGCTATCTCCTTGCAAGCCAGACTTACACAACCGAAAAGATGGTGAAGACAAAACCCAGAATTCAATTTGGATAGTGCGATTGCGGTGGTCTACTCCCTTGGGTCACAAATATATTTTGTTTTAGACATTGACACCGTCTCTAAAAGATGGTGAAAACAAAACCCACAATTTAATTTGGATGGTGTGATTGCAGCGATCTACTCCCCCCAGTCACAAATACATTTCGTTTTTGACATTGACACGGTCTCTAATAACACATTTGGCCACTAGTTACCAATATAATTCATTTATAAAATCTACTAAAATTATTATATTTTGGACATTGAGACGGTTTCTAAAAAACACATTTGACCACTAGTTACCAATACAATTCATTTATAAAATTCACTAAAATTATAATATTATAAAAGTACTCTTCAAGATAAATCGACATATATGATTTTCATGTACTCAATTTACATAGCTTAAAAGATATTTATAGTTAAAGATTCAAACTTTGACTAGTACGTACTTCATTCAAATGGCATGCATTTATGACCGGTGGCAGTAATTGATTCAAATATAAACACAACCAGGAAACAGGGCATCCCACAGTTTAAAACTGTCTTCCCTAACGGTTTCGTGTAATTTAAACGGCTCTAGGGCAATTGACTTCTTGCGTAAGGCCAGCCTAGCTCAATGTATAGGGATCAATGTTGCTTGCTAAAAGCATAAAGCCTAGTTTTTGAGATAGCACATAGACCGGCGCCCATGGAAAAAGGAAAAAATATCTATTTGGTCCGTAAACTATGTCTTTGTAACGATTTGGTCCCTAATGTGCAATGCCAAGTTAACATAGTCCTTGAAGTTTAAAGACCAGGCCAAAGTGGTCCTTTGACCAGTCAATCCAGCGGTTTTGGGTGGTTTTCGCAGACGTGACATCCATTTGTGCAGCTTTCGCACACGTGGCAGGCACATGTTGTTGACAATTGGAAAATCGATTCTCTGCCGAGCTTACTTATTGATTAAGGGATCAATCAGCCCCTTTTCGCTAAAAGGATGGCATCGAAGACATGTCGAGTCACTGAAAAGGAACGAAACAGAAACAATAATTTATTCTGGTTCGGGCCTCTCGGAAAGAGATAATAACCCTACTCCAGTTGTACGTATGCATTTATGTTATTGCGGCCATAGATGTTAACGTGGATCATGTCCTCCCTCTCCCGTAGCCGGATATTTATAGTACAACGTATACGCAGTCCTGGTTCCATACGAATCAGAAAGCGCTCATGATAACTATGAATCTTACCATAATTACAGATGTATTTCTAAAACCATGCTAACCTATGCTCCAAGAAATCTCATAGATAGAAAGTCTCGGACTGCAAATATGGAAAGAGCTCGAGGCAGTTTAGGACTTGGACTCGGATCGATTATCTAGTCATATCCTCCTAGGATTCATGGTCGTCTTGCATAATAGCCCTACGAGCAAGGATGCCCATCCTCGAGCATGTGGAATTGAAACCCGAGCATGGTTCCGTTAAGCCTGAACTTCCGTCTCTTCGTCATACTTCTTGAGCATACATTATTTGCTTCGGGTTTAACTGCTATGGTATTTTATCCAATCCCTGATAGCTAGCTCCCGGGACTCAAGCAGAAAACTGCTTAGCTAGGTCTTCCCCTTAAGCTTGAAAACTCAACAGAGGGATTGGTGGTTAGCAGCGAAAAACTACTGCTACTTCCAAGAATGCCATGCTTGGAACGAGCTACATCTAGGGGGACAGGCTATGTTTATTCCATAAGGTGTATTAAAAAATTCTGGTTCCACGGAGAATCTCGAGCCAATGGAGCTTCTTTGTCAACTCGCTGAGAAGCGGAAGCACAAAGCATTGGAGATGGAGAATGCGCGGTTGCGTGCCTTGCTTCCTTGTATGTTCCTGCAGAAGGAGCAAACGAGCAAAAAGTAGAAAAAAAGTAACAAAAACACACAAATAGGAACGATTTTTGGAAAAACATGGTAGGACGCTCCTACTCCCAACTTACACTATAACAAAGACCCGTGTACCTAGGTTGCGAGCACGAACTTGGTCACAGAAAAGTTGGGTAACATCGTGAGGTTGTCGGTTATACAGGTGATGACTGAGGCGAGAAAACATCTCACAATCATGGTGCAGGGAGCGCACTGTGCTGAAGCTACAACCGCTCCCGCCGTGGCTCTTCAAGCTCTCTTTTCCATGTCCTCGTGCTTGGTCGTGGCGCCAATGATGACAGACATGACTCTCTCGAGTAATACTCTAGAATTCGCCATTGTAAGAGCTAGCCGGCCCTCCTTGAGGACGCTCTCGAGCACGTCCATCGGGCCGTCTCTGCTCGAGTGGCAACGGTAGGGCCAGATTAGCGGCTAGCATCTCGAGTTCTTTCGCGACGGCGATGCCCGTGGCTCCTCGGTCTTCTTGCTTAGGCTCATTTGCAAGCTCGCGTATGACCTTCGCCAGTGCTCACAACCTTTCTTGCCCGGTAGGGACCGAGGCCAAAAAGCGCTGCTCCCTAGACTAGGCCCACGATGCTCGGATGGGTGAAGGTGGAGGTGTTCGAGCATTGTTGCGGGGGGCTTGCCCCTGGTGCGCCATCGGATGCTCACCAGGGTTCTCTCCATAGAGGTTTCGAGGCGAACTCGGGTAGCGTGACGGGCACATTAGGAGGCCGCTTCAGAAGTTTCTCCCTCGAGCTGGCAATCGCCCTAGGTAGCCATGTTGATGCATCGGCCAGTAGAGGGGTATGAGGGAGTCATTATCGAGCTTTCGCACGATGCAGCCCTATCTTTGAGTTCTATGTGATCTAGGATATCCAGACCAGCATAGAACTCATCTTCATCCCTATCTGGTGGGGGGAAAGTTGTTTCTGCCAAGCTTGGAATGAGACCAGCTCGGGTACTCAACTATGTTGACAATTATGATTACATACTCCGAGTCTACTCCATCATGATAGCCGTAGCACCAGTCATTAGGAGCATGGTGATCAAGTGAACGCTCAATGTTTGACATCTCTGGGATTCCTTTGGTAAAGGATCTCTCGGTCCCTATGGATGGCGCCAGTTGTCGACGATTGGAAAATGGTTCCCTACCGAGCTTACTTGTTAATCGAGGGACCAAACAACCCCTTCTTACCAAAGGGCTTTCGTCATAGATGCGTCGAGTCACCGAGATAGAAAGCAAAATAGGGATAGAGGTTTATTTTGGTTCAGGCCTCTTGGAAAGAGATAGTAACCCTGCTACAGTCACGTGGGTGTGTTTGTGTTATTGTTGGATGGGATGCCTCTCCCTCTTCCGCCCGTGGTTTATATAGTACAAAGTATACACAGTCCTAGTCCTACATGACCGGGGAAACTTACCTGGATAAGTTAGAATCCTATCGGGTCTACAGATATATTCCATGAACATGCTAACTTGCGCCCCAAGAAATACCCATATCTAGAAGGCTTCAAACTCTGGATATGGAGAGTTCCTAAGATAGCGGGAGCGTCGGGCCAATACTCCTGATGTCTCTCTTCAGAGCCCATGATAACATGTTCTTTGGCCCACAAGTAAGGAGGCCCACTCCCAAGCATCAACCGCCGTGGTACTAGCCCGAAGATGCCATGCTCAGCTTATCCTTCCGAGTATACACTTCAGAGGTAAGTCATGTATAGGGCCTAACCGTCAGAGTATTTTATCAAATCCCCAAAAAAAATATATTAAATATTAAATTTTTATGAAATCATGTTATTAGACAAAAATTGTTTTCCCCTTTCATATGTTCAAGGGGCCACACCACTGCAAAGTAGTCGGTATTTGCTCAGATTCCACTATAAAGTTAGATTGCTTGCAAATATGCCATTACAAGCGTTGTTAGATTTTTTTCCCCTTCTTCCTCCATCCCTTCTCCCCCTAGCACCGCCGTTCCACCAGGCCATGCTGCCACCCGAGTTCTCACCGTCGTCCATCGCACTCTCTCTCTCTCCCTCTTCCTCCTCCTCCTCCTCCTCCTACCGTCGCGATCCCACCAAGTCATGCCACCGCCTGAGCTCTCGCCTTTGTCCACAGCTCCCTCTTTGGCCTCTTCCCCTAGCGCCATCGTCCCACAATTCCGTGCTACTGCCCGAGCCCGAGCTCTCGTTGTCGTCCGCTACCCCCTCTCCCTCCTACCCCTCGCACCGTTGTCTGCCGAGCCATCCAGGCAGCACTGTCATCCGCCTCCAGGTCGCGCCGCCATATGCTAGACCACTTGCACCGCCGTCCACTGTAGAGGAGGCCATCAAAGTTCGGGGAGAAGGGGAAGAGGAGAGGAAGAAGAAGGCAAAGGCATATTAGAGGTAAATTTGAATAGGGTGGAGGCGCAAGAATGAGCACAGTGGCATATTTGCAAGCAATATAACTTTATAATGGGATATGAGCAAATAATGACGTTGCGGTGGTATTTCTAATATATTGCAATTCTGCAGTGGCATGAATGTAATTTTCTCAATGTTCTTATAGATATATCCATAGCTACAGGTCAAAATGCTTGACTGGATGCAAAAAATGACCATATATGGTGCATTAGTCTAACATTAAGAAAAATGACCTTTCTTTCTTACACATATGTGCCTTTTCTCGCAAAAGTATTGCCATCATACCATGCTAGTCGTTGATGTTAACTTTTAAACCACCAATGGCTGTGAGTTTGTGACTATGTGAGCTGTGAGGCCTATGTAGTGCATCTTAATATTTGGTTAATTGTATAGATGCCACTACAAAACTTCAAAATTCAAGATATGCCACAGTTCCTTTTGTATATGTATATTTACCATTATGAAATAGTATAATTAGGTATATGCCACTCCGTACGACACATGTCTCTTTCTTAGTATATCTAGCTCGTATTTATTATTAGGGGTGTTAATGGATCGGATACGGATCGGACAGTGGGCAAACCATATCCGTATCCGTATTCATAAAATGGATACATATCAGATTTAGATATTCTTGTATTCGGATATTATCGGATACGAATATTGATTCGGACATTCTCAGATTCGGATACGGATATTACTTATGCATATCGTATTTAATCATCATAATATATTATTTCACCTAAAGAACTATGAATTCACATTACATTATAAATATCCATCCAACTATTTTGGATCTTCTCACGAATAGTGCATATAAAATAACATTTCGGACGACATAATGCATACTATATTTGTATGTCAAATAATTCGGATAATTGTTGCGGATACGGATATGGATAATTGAATATATGTACGAATACAGATATAGATGCGGATAATTAGAGTTGGATTCAGATACGGATAATTAGATTTGGACACAGATTCGGGCACCGGATATTTGGATGTTTTTGACATCCCTACGTATTATGATAATTTTGCTCTCGTCTTCTGCCTCCCCCTCTTCTTCCTCCCTATTCCTTGTGTCACTGTCTCCATGGATCTCCTTTCGCTGTCTCGCTAGAACTCCTTATGACAGGCTCGTAGGCAGTGGCGACCACACGAGCAGGGCAGTGATGGGGCGTGGCGGCAGTGTATACGGTGGCGCCAAGGCGGGGCGCGCGGCCTCGCGGGCTATGGCGACGGGGCGGGGCGCAACGATCTTGCAGGCGGTTGCAACGACGTGGGGCATGGCGGCCATGGAGGTGGCGACCACACGTGGCGCAGCCTCATAGGAGGCAGTAGCGGTGACAATGCGGGTTGTGGCAGCCATGTGGCGGCGACCATGTGGCCACGTGAGGCATGGCCTTACGGGAGGTAGCGGTGATTGGGGCGCGTCGACCTCGCGGGCAACGGCAACAGCGTGGGGGCGCGATGGCCGCAGCGGTTTCTCGAGTAGCGTGTTGACGGGGCACGACGACGTTGTGGACAGTGGCGACGGCTTTGTCGGCATTGAGGATGGCAAGAAGCTGGATCTAACCGTGTAAATAGACGATGAAGACATTGGTAAATTTGTCCGATTTCAAAAATACGGTGCTAAGATAGGACATGTGTCACGCGGAGTGGCATATATTTAATTCACACAGTTTGATAATGGCAAATATACAGATACGAAAGAAACGATGATAAATCTTGAATTTTAAAGTTCTGCAGTGGCAACTATCCAACTAACCCCTTAATTTTTGGTGCGAGAGGCAAAGCAGATGTAGGCAAATGCCAGCATATTACACTGCAGAGGTACTACCTCCACATTCAGCAAGATTGCAACTATACGGATCTCGCGAGACATTAGACTGACATAGTAAACGGAATTTCTAGTTTCCTTTGGTGCAAATTCAATCAATTTTATTGGAAATAAGAAGCAATCGGTAGAAAACGACTGTCCCCCCTAGGGGAAGGAAATAGTAATAAAAAGAAAAAGGCTTATACTAATAGGGTCAACTCATCAACAAATTTTAAATTTTTTTTATAATAAAAGTATAACTCAGTCTGCACCAATACACAAACGAAAGCTAAACACCTATTTCAATTCGAAGGCAAAAAACAAAAAAAAAGGTACAATATACAAATTGCCACACTATGGCTAGCCCAAAAAATAGAGATAACAACATATGCCTTCCGGCTTAGAACAATCAAACAATTCTACCATCCAGGCCCAAAAAATAGAGATAACAACATATGCCTTCTGGCTCAGAACAATCAAACAATTCTACCATCCTAATAGTTGTAGCTTTGTTTATCCTTCGTATAGAAGATGACCACTAACCTTCGTAGTATTTCTATGTGGTTTTATAGGAACACTTCAAAAACCCCAAATTCCATAGGCCTCCCACATCACACAACCAGAGAGGGAGATGGGGAGGGGGGGATAGGCAAATGGTTAAAGCAATTAATCGGTCTACAGGAGAACCCGGTGTTGACCAGTTGAAACTAAGTTCAATCTCAAAAGCCATATCTAAGACACCCATCGAATCAACGAACATAGGAGAATTTCAAATGTGAGGGAAGACCAATGCTTCTCAACAATACCTATAACAAGGTAGTGACACCTTTGGGTGTCACCATTGTTTGATTCACCTAAAAGAAGGCAAAAAAAGAGATTCCTCTCAAAATTGGCACTTCACCATCCATCTAGCCGTCCATTGTGTTGCAGGACCAATTGCCGCATGCCATCATAAAAAATCTGGGCACTACTGAACCGAGCATAACCAGGGCCACCTTAGCCCTGTAGCTCACACACTCCGCACAATAATCAAACCTATACAACCGGTCAACACCAGTTAGATCTAGGCAGCCGCATCCAAAACCACCGCTTTTATCGACTATGAGATAGATGCCAGCGGTAGCACATGGATTGACGGAGTATAGGAGTGACCATATGGGTATCACCCTATAGATGACACATCACGATGAGACGCCCGCCACAAGCATCTTTGAAGCACCATCGCAGACCGAATATCGTAGCAGTAGCGATCGTTGGAGACAAGGCTAACAACTCGCTCACACGCAATTTGGTGAAGAAGGATTGGATCTGGCCACCCTACGCTAGATCCGTCTTCAGCAGTAGCCACCGCTAACCCAGACTGAACCCCTATAGCCTCACCGGATCCAACGCCCAAGTACCACTCTGGCCTTGTGCCCGTTCGATTCGTCTGCCTCCTATTCAAATCCGGATGGACCTCTCCTTCTCCGGGCTGCAGTGCTACCACCACCGCCAAATCTAGCCTCGAGAAACATCAATGCCGATCTACGTTGTACTGCTCCTCCCGGTTCGTCGCCCGCCAGTGTGTTGGCTCGCACGCTCATCACCCCATTCGTATCTACAACCGCCGGCTGCCCTTGGGCTTGGGATAGAGATTTCACCCTCCCTCAATCGGGCGGGGAAGGATAGAGCGAAGCACGATGACAGTGGCATTGCTCTTCGTTGTTCCTATGTGCGCACCCATTTGTGGATCTAGTTTCGTTCTTTTGAGCCTATAAGCAGATTTTGATTTTAAGTGGGATATTTATTATTTTTGTACAAGCCAAATGATACAGTGTTTTGTATCCTTTTTTTTTTTGAAGATCTTAGTGTTTCTTAGAACTCTTAATATTAATTTTTTTTCGGCTCCTTGAAGCTCCTTATCAAGGACTTACAACTTTTCAGCTAAAAAGAACACAACCTAGCATGTTTTCATAGTTTTAGATTTTGTTAGAAAAGATGCCGCAGTCCCGGCTTCCATTTTCTCATTGAAAAAACAAAACAACGTACAAGCATGACAGCTTGTACAACATGAGTGTAGATTGGCTCTCATACAATCAAACACCCCCACAGAACCATACTACATCTACTGATCCTCACGTACAAACCAACTTAAGCTCCAACGGTACTGACACTCTGGGATTCCTTATTACATCAAAACAAAATGTAGAAGTGTCCAGAGATAATTGAGAATGACAAAAAGAGAACGGACAAGCTGACTGTCTTTTACTCCAATTCCTCCCGTTCACTGTCAGACCCTTTCAATGCGACACCTTACTATCTTACTTTCATAGATAATCGTCACTATTTGGATAATTCTCATTGTGAAACGAGTAGTCCGCGGGTGATTGGTATTTAGGGCTTGTTTAGCTTGACGAACGAAACAATAAATTGGCCTATTATTTGCTTAATTCCAAAAATGGAATGGTCAATACATCATCGCATCATCTAAAATCCAGTGAATAACCAGAAATGATGTCACCTACAAAAATTTATGGGATAAACCTATCCTATCTAGAACGAGGTGGCTCCTTAAACCAAAACAGAGGCATCGACACAAGAGCAGAGCACCCATGTATTTTGGTCCTGCGTATGCCGGTGGATGTTCATACCACAATGGGTTGCATTGGTCTCTAGATGCATTATCTCTTGTATCATCCAATGCAAAAAATTCAGAACAGATAGCCCACCGGAAATTAAAAAAACAGAGTAGATCTGCAAGATGCAGTTGACCAGGCAGCCACGCTGATTGGTCTACTTATTAGGTTCATAGCCACTGAAGACTGCAGGTGAGTCTACCAGCTCACCATTTGTTCTGATCTTGCACAGCTCAAGTTCCATGGAGAACCATCCTCCTGCACCGCACTTCCTGCTCGTGGCCAGCCCACTGCAGGGCCACCTCAACCCGGCGCGCCGCCTCGCCGCGCGCGTGATGGCGTCGGTGCCGGGCGCGCGCGTCACCTTCTCCACCGCCGTCTCGGGGCACCGCCTCATGTTCCCCTCGCTGGCGTCCCCCGACGAGGAGGCCATCGACGGCGCGGGCGTGTCGTACATCCCCTTCTCTGACGGCTTCGACGAGGGGTTCAGGCTGGAGGTGCACGGCACGGGCACCTACAAGGCGCGCGCGCGCGCCGCGGGGAGCGAGACGCTCTCGGCCGTCGTCGCCGGCCTCGCCGCGCGCGGCCGCCCCGTGACGTGCGTCGTCTACACGTTCCTCGTGGGGTGGGTCCCCAACGTCGCGCGCGCGCACGGCGTCCCCGCGGCGCTCTACTGGATCCAGCCGGCCACCGTGTTCGCCGTGTGTTACCACTACTTCCACGGCCACGACGCGTTCCTCGCCTCCTGCGCGAACGACCCTGACCCCGACGCCACAGTCCACCTGCCGGGACTGCCGCCGTTCAAGTCAAGCGTGCTCCCGTCCATCGTGTCCATCACCTCGCCGGAGCAACGGGGCTACATAATGCTCGACATGGTGCGTGAGTGCTTCTCGGCGCTCGACGAGGACAAGCCCAAGGTGCTGGTGAACACGTTCGACGCGTTGGAGCACGACGCGCTCCGTGCAGTAGCGCCGTTCGAGCTCGTCGCCGTCGGGCCGGTGGTGCCGGATCTGGACGACGCAGCTCTGTCATTGACGGACTTGTTCCGGCGCGACGACCCAAAGGCGTACATGGAGTGGCTGGACACGAAGCCCGCACGGTCCGTGGTGTATGTGTCGTTCGGGAGTGTCCTTGCGATGAGCAAGCGGCAGGAGGAAGAGATGAGGCGCGGCCTGGAGGCCATCGGCCGGCCGTACCTGTGGGTGGCACGCAAGGGCGCTGACAAGGCCGCAGCCATGGACGGAGCAGACGGCGCAGGGCGCGCGCAAGGGGTGGTCGTGGAGTGGTGCGACCAGGTGAAGGTGCTCTCGTCCCCGGCGGTGGGCTGCTTCGTCACCCACTGCGGGTGGAACTCGACGCTGGAGAGCATCACGCGCGGCGTGCCGACGGTGGCCGTGCCGCAGTGGATGGACCAGCCGACGGTGGCGTGGCTGGCGGACGCGCGCATGGGAGTCGCCGTGCGCGCGCGGGTGGACAGCGAGGGCGTCGTCGAGCGAGGCGAGCTCCAGCGGTGCGTGGAGACGGTCATGCGGGACGGGGAGGCCGCGGCGGGGATCCGGGCGCAGGCGGAGCGGTGGAGGGAGCGGGCGAAGGAGGCGGTCGCCGGCGGCGGGACGTCCGACATGAGTCTCCGAGCATTTGCGTCCGGGATCTGATGTCAGAGCGCCGGTGACGTTGGCGCACGTGATGGGTCCAATTTCTTTGGATCTCCGCGTTTGACGCGACGACAATACATTACATATGGCATCAATCCTATAATTAATGTATCATAACGTCACGAGTGACGACAGTTTTTTCCCAGTGTTGAAAAATTAATCAAATAATGCACAGAAAAAATATTTTTAATATATTATACCACAGTATATAGAAATTGGGATTTTACTGGGAGACAACAGGAGCCGCCGTGCCGCAGGGTGGGAGCCAACCGCAGTAACATCGAAACATAACAAAACTTGAAAAAATAGAACCGTGGGTTTATGGAAAGGGTCCAAAAAAAGTTTTTTTAAAAAATTTGAATTTTTTTCTCAAATTTTGAATTTTAAAATTGTGAAGACGGAAAATTTTCAAAAAATTTAACTTTTATGGCTTTCTATGAAATTATTGTTTCATTTTTTAAGTTTTATTGCTTTTCGATTTGTTATGAATTTTAAAAAATTTAAAAAAGTCTATTTAGTATATGCATAAGCTTGTATCAGAAACCAACTCTCACAGCGGATGCTAATGGCAGCTGCCTCCGCCACCTGCTGACTCCTGGTCGCTGCGGTCATCCCGACTGGTTTCTGCCACGGTTGCCGCTGTCCGGCGTCACCAGTAAAATTTACCAACGTTTTTTTTAGAAGAAATTTACCGACGTTTTGGTTGTGCCCTGGGCACACCAAAGCACAAACTTCTTCAAATGCCAGTCCTTGCGCCTTCCACGAACGCCATCAGATTACAATCTGATGAGCCGCCTTTTCCCATAGCCACCGTGACCACCCTCGTCAGCTCCCGTGCAGCATGTCGCACCTCCGACGCGGCCTCCCCCTCCCCCATCACCTCCTCAATGCGCCGCCTCAACTCCCCGGCGCGAAGCAGCCCTCCATCCTCCTCTGCCTGCACGCCGACGCGCCACTCGCGCTCGACGAGCCGCGCATTCATCCTTTGATCCGACATCCGAGGGACGCCCACCATCGGCACGCCGCAGGCCACGCTCTCCAGCACCGAGTTCCACCCGCAGTGCGTCACGAAGCACCCCACCGCCGCGTGCGACAGCACCCGCATCTGGTCGCACCACTCCACCACCATGCCGTTCTCGAGCCCCGCCGCGTCGATGTCCACCTCGGCGTCCGCGAGCTCCGCCTTGATGTCCTTCCGGACGACGCAGAGGTACGGCCTCCCGCTCTCCTCGAGCCCCCGGAGCAGCTCGTGGAGCTGATCCTTCCCCATCGTGGCCAGGCTCCCGAAGGCGACGTACACGACGGAGTTGGCCGGCATGGCGTCGAGCCACTCCATGTACTTGGCCTCGTCCTTCTTGAAGAGGCCGGCCTCGTCGCCGGACGGCAGCACCGGGCCGACGGGAAGCATGTCATGTGCTCCCACGGCGGCGAGCGCATCCACCTCGAGTTCTTGGCACGTGTTGACGACGACGGTGGCATTGGGGGTCTCCATGTCGATGGCGTCAAAGAGGTCACGCAGAGTGGTGTAGATGCTGTGGAAAGGGTCGGAAGGGTCCGTGGAGTCAGTGAGGAAGGACGGCAAGTCTCCGACAGCCTGCGGTGCCAGGCCCGGGAGCTGCACGACGAACAACGGGTCGTGGCGGTTCTCGAGCACGACGCCACCGTGGCCGTGGAAGAAGTGGTAGTAGATGGCGAATACGGCGGCCGGCTGGATCCAGTAGAGCGCGGACGGCACGCCGCGGGCCCGCGCGACGCCGGCCGCCCACGGGAGCATGAGCGTGTAGACGACGCGGGACACGGGGCGGCCGCGCGCGGCGAGCGCGTCCACGAGCTCGCCGACGCTGGGCGGGCCCGCGGCGTGGAAGGACGCCATGTAGTCGTTGAAGAACGGGCATTCGCCGGTCTCGGTGCCATCTGAGAACGGGTGGAACTCAAGGCGGCCGTCGTGATCGTCCTCGCCATTGGGTCTCTCCGACTTCTCCGGGAACATGCGGCGGTGCGCGGGGGCGGTGGTGGAGAACGTGACGAGCGCGTCGGGCACGGCGGCGAGCAGGCGCCGGGCGAGGCGCAGCGCGGGGGCGATGTGGCCTTGCAGCGGGAACGTGAGCACGAGGAAGTGCGGCCGCGGAGACATATGTCCGAGGTGTGGCTTCCGCTTTTAGTTAGCTCAGCTCGGCACTTGGTAAGCAAAGCGATTTTTGTGCGCGTGAGCTTGAGCGCGGCGAGTGTTTTATGGTGCCATGCGTACAGGAGTAGTAGGATAGTAGGTGTGTGTGGTCAGGTTGTGTTCGTGCTGAGCTTATCTACAGCCTACAGAAGTACGGCAATTTTAGTCGGCGTCATCGCTGAGCTAAGTGAATTGACAAGGCGACTGTGTTTTTTTGTTGGATGCTAGTGCAGCAATCCAGTCCGGAGCGGGATTCTTTCTCGGGAAAAAGCTAAACGCTATGTACACATAGTTAGATACTAGTATGATGCCTGTGCGTTGCATCGGAATCTCAAAAGATGATACCAAATATCCACATAGATATTATCTTAAATTGTACTAACTCGACTCATCAATGTCATAGCTTCGTGACCAATTTAAGGATACATAGGTGGGAATAAATTGCTCAATTTTAGCAACATTACAGGTTAATGAACTACAAGAATTGGTGAAATCTTATATATCAAATGAGTTCAAAATAGTAAAAACAGTTACTTTGAAATGCATTCAGTAGCACCATGGTTCTTCATATTATTTTTTAAGAAATCCTAGGAACAGTCAATAGAAAAATTACTAAGGTGAGTTGCTGAGCTGAGCTTACAGATTGTACCAAGGTAACATGCTACTTAGGCATGAAATATGAAAAAGGAAATGTAATTATATGGAACTGCGATGGAAGAAGAAGAAACAGCAACTTTTCAAAAACAAATAATAGTAAAAAGTTAAGAAAAAAAAAGCAGACCAATCAATTCGGCCTAATAATTTCAGCATAGCATAGTATATATTGTGGATGATTGGATGTTAGTTTAGATCTTCGAATAACAAGCGCTATACATATCATATCATTATGAAGAGAAGCACATAGTTGGACACTGCCATGATTAACATAGTCTAACCCTTAAAAGCCTTTCACTGATGACAAGATGAATTATCATAAATTACAATATGGTTCGCAGCCTGGTGTAGCCCCTTTGGATTATGTCCTAAGTAAGTTTTCATGCTATGTTGCGCCATTTTAGCAGGTCAAACATTCCTCTTTAATACAAGAAATCATTTCCGACAATATAGCATCAACATATCAAATGGGTGATGGAAGAAAATAAAAAAACTAACAAAATACAAAGGACACTAATTAACCATCACAAGATTGTAAAAGATCAGGACATCCACCAAAACCTTTCATTGCATAGAAATTTCCTCAACACATAATCTGTTCAAAGGATTTGTGAGCATCACAAAATTGTAAAAGAATGCATGTCTTGCACTGCAGTAAGAGTTTTCATGAACTTAATGCATCCTGTTCCTGTGCGGTGCCTCTCTTTGAAAAGATTACCTGAAATCTCTCAAACCTGCGCAGTGGCAAAACTTAGCCCATCTATATGTAATCTCAAAAGGTAGTACTTTACTGGCAGAAACTATTCAACCAGATATTAAGACATCTATTCGCACAAATCGTAATATAGAATGGAATGGAAAATAAAGGTGTAACTAAATGGTACAAAAGATTGCATTAAGACCCAAATTCTGAGAACTCTAAAAAGTTGGAAGAGAAAGAGAATCCCACAAAATTTTTCAATCTACTTGGTTATGATAACCTCTAGACTTACTAATACCTTCAAATAATAAGCAGACAATACAACAAAAATGACTAAAAACCTGTACTTTAAAAGGATGCATGTCTTGCACTGCAGTAAGAGTTTTCATGAACTTAATGCATCCTGTTCCTGTGCGGTGCCTCTCTTTGAAAAGATTACCTGAAATCTCTCAAACCTGCGCAGTGGCAAAACTTAGCCCATCTATATGTAATCTCAAAAGGTAGTACTTTACTGGCAGAAACTATTCAACCAGATATTAAGACATCTATTCGCACAAATCGTAATATAGAATGGAGTGGAAAACAAAGGTGTAACTAAATGGTACAAAAGATTGCATTAAGACCCAAATTCTGAGAACTCTAAAAGTTGGAAGAGAAAGAGAATCCCACAAAATTTTGCAATCTACTTGGTTATGATAACCTCTAGACTTACTAATACCTTCAAATAATAAGCAGACAATACAACAAAATGACTAAAACCTGTACTTTCAAGTTTTGACAAGGTTAATGACTAAATTTTCACTAAAATAAAAGGATAACAACACATATAAAACATGACTATTTTGTTGTTTAGTACAATCATTCTCTATTCAAACACAATTAGACATGGTATGCATTTATAATATTGCTTCTCCATTGTAACTTTAAAGTATGCATGGTAAGGCAAAAAAGTCAGTGATATCAATATCTACACAAAAATAAAGTCATTAGCGATGAGGTGCATATCAAAGGCCTTTTTACTTTTTTTAAAGTGTCGAGATGATTCCAACATTTTCAGCAAAAATGTTCTAATTACAGTTAGTTGTTAAGAGACATCCTCTAGCCAACAAAGTAACAACTTCTATAAAGCGATACATGCAGAGAGTTGTGGTATTGAGATAATTTATAGTTCTGACAAATCAGATCAAGTGCTAACAGTTAAGTAAAGGTTATGGACAAGAATAACAAATTACAATTTATGGACAATGGATTATAATGTATTTAGTAGCCTTTATCATTTTCTAACAAATTCTACAGGGAGAACACCTACTTGGGTAGAAGCTGAGCTTCTTGGCAAGCCCTTGCTTAAACTTCAGCTCCTACTTCCTATACCTTTCTGGCACACATAATATACATGACAATTGAGCAAAATTTATAAGGTGTGAATCATAGAGGTATTTCATACATTTCGTAAGAATCTAGAAAACTAATAACTAAACACAAACATCTCCATGCACTAGGAGGAAACATAATATGCAGGGACTGAGCTCGAGTGACTAAGCGTTCACATCAACATCAACCGCTATACACTCGTATATAGCTAAGCTCGCCAACACAAGAGATTAATATGCAGAGGCAGAGCTAGCATTAGCAAGCAAGAATAAAGGCTGAACACTGAATCATTAAGCAAATAATTTCAAGTATCAAACTGTTGTTTGTGACAAATATTCCCTGCAGGAACGTGTATCTGGAAGATGCTCAATGAACACCTCTCTTCCTTGCAGGAGTCTGTGACTTGCTCCCTGCTAGCAAAGGACGCACATCATCATATTCATCCAGAAACTGAATCACACGTGGCATGAAACTTATAGGTAATCCCTCGAGCTTTCTTTAAACAGTTATTGTCAAGAAATATGCAATGCACACACTTGAAAACAATATAATACATACAAGTGAATTGGCACAAACCTTTGGGAGGTGACTGCAACTCTAGACCAGTAATACCAGAAATCAAACCATCCTACATAATAATGCGCAATGAGACACTAAGCACAGGAAAGGGCACAACATAAATGTATTGCACCAAATAACAGACAGGTTGGATCTTTGCTTGGTTCATGTTTCATTATTTTAACACTTTCGAACTTAATATCTGTCTCACATTGAAAAATAGTGTCACCACAAGAAACATAAACATAGTTGATGAACATATTTTGAAGTTCTTCTAAGCCCAACAAGATACCCACAAATCAAAGGCGAAGCATTCACGTCCTACTTAAGTTCAAAAATTGCACAATGGGACAAGCTACCCTACTGACCCAAAGAGGCATCTTCATAGAGTAACATTAATACTTGGTTTGTGCTTCTATGCGAAAAAATGTGTGTTACTTTTTCCACTCAACTCGCGGGGGTTATTAGAGGATGGCAAACCCTCAAATCTTATATTTGCAGTTGTGATTCTCTGGAGAGCAATTCATAAGCATGCCTTCATCACATCTTGGATCGAGACAATTTCTATGAATCCTAGTTTTATGAATGTATATTGTGGAGCAAGAACATCGATAGTAGCATGGAGCCTTTAAAAAAGGTGCAAGCATTACGCCAATTCATTGAGACAATGAGCACCCAAACAACTTGCATCATTCAACTATTAGAAGTTTCACGATTTGGTGCAATGAACAAGGTCAATGTAGGCTAAATTATGGACAATCATATAACATGGCGAGATTTCTTTACTAACTCTGTCATAGACAATTCTTTGGCATCCTGGATCCAAGCGGGGTACTAACACACGACACGAAAACAAATGTCTTTCTTTAGTGACAAATGAATAAATGATTTCACGAGCAAAACCAAACCACCAAAGACTCCGCACCTTGATTTGGTTCTTCTAAGTTTGAGAGATTCCGGTGTTGAAACCGATAATGCTTTGGCCTTGCCACGAGTAAGCGGAGCCTAAAGCATTTCAAGAACATTACAGTCGATTTGTAGGATAATTTAAAAAACTACACCAAAAATCCATCGGTTCTCTAATCCCATCGATGAATCACAAATGCAAACAATTACAAAGTAATGCTTGCAACCACCAATCGATTACAAGTAATAGGATCTTTTTTTTCATTTTAAACAAGGATAGGAAGTAAATCACATACTTACATCAGCAATTGGTCTTTTGATTATTAGAGATCTAGTAGCACCCAAAGAACACTTCATGCACAGATCTTTGCTCCTCTCAGGGGCCTACAGGGCTTCTTTTCTGGTAAAAAGCTATCACCTCCACCACATATGTGTATAATAAGGAACACAACTGAGATCACAAGCGAAATGTACTAATAGTAATATGAACATCATGAACATCTAAAGCTGGCAACCTTCAAAATTTTGTGGATCATAATTTATGGTTTTACGCATATTAAATATGAGGTGTATATCACTCTAAGCAATTCTAGCAATGCTTGGTATTAATTCTAAAAGCATGTTGCTACACAACACATGCACATACTGATGAAAAAACTCTTAAGCCGAGAATAGAACACGAAGAAGCATAAAAGGAGCATGCCACACTTAAGACATGGTATGATAAGCTTTTTCTAAAATGCTACTAAATTGAGCTAAATTTTGAATTAGCTACATGAATAAGCTACATTATGTTGATTATATATGTTAAGCTTTTAGTTTGAGATGTAAGCACGCAAAGACTGGGTCATTGTCATTGTTATGCATGTCACAACTATATATTTTCATTATTTTGTAAAATAGTTTACAAACATAACCTTATTGTGTAAGTACAAGAATAAACTATTCCAAAGATAACTTTGATGAAACTAAAGTAAGAATGTCCTAATTCCTTCAAGTTTAATTTTTGGGGTACAAGTATTATCTTAAGCGATGGTTTAACAACTCTATGGAGTTTGCTAACTATCCATAAACATTGCAAGAACAGAAAAGGAAACAACAATATCGGTCATCAAAAGAATGTCCATAATTTATGGCACGGGAGTATCTCTAGTTCATGTGCCTCCCATTTTTTTTTTTTTTTACCATATCTGCATTCTGCGAGCTTGTCCATGGAGTCACCTCTGCTCCGAGCAACACCATGCTTGATGCTTCCATCTTCTATCATGTGATTGGGAATTATCAATTATCAATCTCGTGAGAGACGAGCTCAAAGAAGTAAACATAGGACAAGGTTGTGCGATCTAACCTAACCGGACACCATGGAACAACTCGTCGGTTATGTCACAATCGCAAAAATGGACAAATATGCGGTGTCTGTGCAGCGATTCTGCGAGAATGCAGAATCGGAGAACCATCCTACTTTATGTGCATGGTAAACCCTAGATCGCCCAAATTGACAACCCCCCAACGTATTCAACACCGATGTGCCTCCAATCGCGCAATTTGTCTAATCCAACCAACAAATCAAACAAATCTGGTTCGGTTCGGCTAAATAGCCCACAAATTCGCAAATCGAAAAGTACAACCGAGAAATCATACCTTTTGCGGCTTCCCATTGACCACGGGTTCGGAGGACGAGTCTTGACGGATGGACTCGACGATGTCGCCGTCACCGACGCCGCTTCATGAGATCCTCTCACGCCGGACCCAGATCCGCTGCCATTGCCCTTCCTCCCCCTTGAGGAGGCGGCGGCGAAGGTGGTTGGCGGCGAGAGGCGTGAGGCGGAGCGGCGATGGCGAGGAGCAAAAGAAAGCGGAGAAAAGCGAGGCGGCGGGAGGCGGCGGCGAGCGAGAGGCGTGGGCGAGGCGGCGATGGCGAGAGGCAAGGCAGAGGCGAGGCGGCAAGACGGAAGGAGACGGAGAGGAGGAGGCGGCGGCGAGGTGGGCGGCGCGGCGGCGATGGCGAAGGGCGAAGGCGAAGGTTGAGGGGAGGAGGCGGCGAGGCGGAGGCAAGGCGGAGGAGCGGAGGCGGGCGGGGACAAGGAGGAGGGCGGGGAGGGGGAGGGATGGGGAGATGTGGGGGAAGCAGGGGATGGGGATGGGGATCGTGTGGGAGGCGCCGTGGGGCGGGGTCACAGGGAGGAATAGGGTTCTTGAGTCCGTGGCGATTGGTCAAGGTGGTGGCGAGATGGACGACTGAGATTGTAAGTTGGTGAACTCACCACCACCACCATAAGACAATTTAGAATAGTAGAGATATGCATGTGATTATTGCGAGCGCTGACGACCGCTTTGCCGCCGCCTAGGACCAGGTCCTCTCCCAGAGATCCATTGCCTACGGAAATTTCTAAAAGGTTTTGAGGCGTCTCACCGCCGGTGTTGTGCCTCGCCGGGAGATGGAGGGAGGGGGCAGCTCATGGGGGGCGAGTAGCGGACGTCTTGAGCAGCAATGAGAGAGATGGAGGCGCGAGAGACGAGAGAGGAGGAGCATGACGACTAGAGGCTGCGACGGTGAATAAGAGGAGGGGCGCACAAGGGGAAGGGAGCGGGTAGAGTTGGCTTTGAGCAGAGGAAGGACCCCTAAGGCGCGTTAGGGTTTGGGTGGGTGGGAGGACCACGGGTTGAGTACTAAAAAGATGAGGGGGCTAAACGCAACGCTTGATCAGCTGATCGGACGGCTGTCAAGATCCAAGGACGCGCATATAAAATCAAAAAGCCAGAGGGTCTTTTGCATTAGCAATCCGGTGTGGCAGGCTGGGTAGATAAGGGCTTTGATTGCAGCCTTTGATGGTCGACTTTTTTCGATGATGTGGACTCATGGATTGCAGCCTTTGATAAGGGCTTTATAAAGAAGATAATATGTGTTTTATGATTTATGTTCAGCCTCGACTTTTCCTTACATGCTATTTTGCAAAAAAAAAACTAAAATTTTGGAGAAAACACAATCGGGTCCTTCTTTCTTCTCTCTCCGTCTCTTCTCTCCTCTCTAGCCCGACCGAGTCATTTCCTTCAGGGGGTGGCGGTCTTGCTAGTGACCACCGTCCTCCGTAGAACAACAACGTAGTCCTGCTCGAGCATTGTCTTGGCCAGGCAGAAGTGAGGCCCAGCATGGCAGCATGGTGTGATAGCTCAAGCAGGGCCGATGTGGTTACCGAGTCGAAGAGGAGGTGGTCGCTGGCGCGGTGCCACCCCCGAAAGGGAGCCGGCTCGGCCAAGCTGGAGGGGAGAGAAGAACAATGAGAGGGAAGAACAAGAAGAGTTCGATTGTTTTTTTAAAAAAAATTAGGGTCTTTTTTTGCGTATATATATACACTACTTATACATGTCCCATATTCTTGCTCTTTTTTCTTACCACAAGTTATTGACATACGGAGCCATGTATCTTCAGATGTCTTAGGAGTAGTACATATGGAATTAACCTTGTTTCCTGGTTTCCGTGAAAATCGAACTGTTTTTTACTTGAGCCTTATAAATCTTTACTATTAAAAAGAGACTTGTGGTGATGGTGGTGGTGGTTTCACCAACTTGCGATCTCAGCCCTCTAATGGCCATCGGACGGACCGAGATCATCCCGGGCACCCGTAGTCACCCAAAGCCTCAGCCGCGCTCACACTTTCCTGATTCCTTCATCCAGCCCCCAACCCTAGCGCCTAGCCTCCTATACAGCACCCTGGCGGCGCAGCCACTGCTCCCCTCCCCTGCGCCCCCACGCACAGCGCCCCGCCGCCCACGTCGCTCCCCTCCCCCGCGCCCTTGGGAGTTCAAGCTCTGCTCCCCATCGCAATTGCTGCTCTCTGCTCTTCTCTCTGTTCTCGCTATCAGATTTCACAAGGACCCTTCTTTCCGCGCAATTCATCCTCGGCTTCTCGGTTCCGGATGTTTGATCCGTAGAGCGAGGCACGGAGGAAGGAAGGGAGCGTGCACTGCGTGATTGTAGGGACGGTACGAATGAAGAAGAAGAGCTGAGTGGAAAGCCGATTGATGCGTGGCTCCGTGGAGTCCGTCGCCGTTGCTTAGGACGTCGCATCGTCGAGCCCGTCGAAACCCCCATCAGTATTAGACATGATGAGGTACGCCAGGAATCTCCGGCCTGCGGCCGCTGCAATTTGTGGTCGTGCTCTTGCTGTTCTTTCATTTACGAGATCAGGGTGCGATTCTTGGTTTCTCTTTTCGGCCTTCGGGCCGATTTGTGCTGGTTTATCTCTTCATCTTTCTTGCTTGCCGTTGTGGCGGCGTTCTCTGTTCGTGTGTCATCGTCTTCCCCTGGTTCGTCATGGTGTGGTTTGATCTGCGTTCTGCTGTTTGCCTCCTCGTCTTGCCGCTGGATTATGACAATCTATGCCGGTTTGGTTTGGCTACCTTGTGATTGCATCAAATTCCTTGCTTTTCCCCTCGTTTCATGTCGGCTGGTTTTCCAATCTATCGATTTCGTTCTTGGACATGCTTTTCTTTTGCTGCGTGGTTCCTGAGAAGACTCGCTCCTCGTCTGATTGTTTCATGACTTCGCTGGTGTTCTACGTTTCTTGTGACTGATTTCTCTTGAGCAGATCTCTGAATGGTCTGTCTGGCCTTCAATTTTGCAGTTTGGAAACGCAATCATTAGCCTCTGCAGACAATTGTCAATTACTTAGTGCAAGGACACTGTTAGTTTATTACCTAATTGTTTGATTGCAGAACATCTTGCCCCACCACTACCATGCTCACTCGCTGATCCATTATTAGTCCTACCACATCAACCTGATTTAGATCCTAAAAGTCAGCATCTTATATATTCTTGCTTAATCAGCTTGATTATTCATTTCAAAGTTGAAAAGGATGCAGAAACAGTAAAAAAAGATGTAGGTTGTGAACCTTTTCTGCTTATGTCCTTTGTGTGTTAAATGCCACTTACTTACATGCTAATGTGAGTAGAAGTTTTCTGAATCAAGCAATCCTTACTGGACTAACATAATGAACTGATTGATCCAAAAGCTTGCATTAGTTTCCATTCTTCTGTGGATGATTGTGTTAGTGTTGTTCATGCACTTTTTTCTCATCAGTGTATGATTTTTTCCAAATACAAAATTGTGCTTCTCCCTGCGTCTGGGGCATGTCGTATGTTTCCCCTATCTATATTACTATTGCATCCTTTTTTTTAACTTACACAATTTCTTTACTCCCTTTCAGTCCACAAGGGCTTCAAACTCCAGGAGCACGAGATGGTCAATCTTGGTGGAGGTAGAAGCTGAAAACATAGCCAAGGCTAAAAGAGAATCATGAGGGCAAAAATCCATTCTACGATAAAAATTATCGACACTAAACATGCTATTCTTTTTTGTCACCCTCACATCAGGTTAGCCGCAAGCAGAATGTTAAGGCCAATTCTAGCATTTGGACTTGTGTTACAATTTAGAACTGTGGGGCCATTTTTACAAAGCTGCAACTATACTTCTCAGGTAACTTTCTTTGATCTGCCTGAGGAAGCCACGTATCTGACTTGGGGATTGTACTTGGATGTGTCCACTAAATCAATATTCAGCCCCAGAACAATTGTGCATTGACTGAATTCTTGTAAATAGGTGCTGGCGTTGTCAATTTCCGTAAGTTTTTAGATTATGTAATATTGCCCTGCATGTTACTACACATAACTTGAGCTAGACGAGAGACTTGATTTGCTGTTATATTCCGTTCTTGGAAAAGGGCCAGTTCTGAAAATGTTGAAAGTGCTCCGGTGAAAGGGCAGATAAATGTTGTACCTTGTGTTGGATGTCAGTATCCACAGCGATAAAAGGCAAGGAGCCGTCCGTAGTTTGCCAGTTCTGACATTGCCTTCGAACCTAGGATTTTTAATATTGTAGCGATTTCTTTTTTTTAGGAAGAGATTTCTTTGTTAACCTTTTCTGCTTATTATGTCTTTTGTCTTTTATGCTCAAAAGTTCATGAATGGTTAATTTATGAGCAGGTATTTTGTAAGCTCCACACTTGCACTTTTATGATAGAGATATCCATAAATTAGCACTGTCAAAAGGTTAGTGTTGTCTTCTTTGATTTTTTTTCAGTTGTATGTAAATACTGAGCTGATTTACTTTGATTGCGTGTTGTCCATTCACTTTCATCTACTATTGTCTAGCTTAATTAATCTACCGATTCTTGTGCCAGTGTGATATCTTATCTAGGTAATCTACATAATCTGTTTTTTTTTTTTGCAGCCATTCCATCCATTATTTTCCAATGTTATAAATTTTGGTACCCATCAGGAAGCAAATGCTCATTTGAATATAAATATTCTCGATTAAGTATTTAGCCTAAGTTCTCTTTGGAGTTCCTTAAAACTGACAATGCAGAGTGGTGTTTCCTCTTTCGTTGGAATGCACAAGTCTTTTCCTAGGTTTTTGTGCTCCTTATACTTTTTTACCTATATACTTTGGTTAAATAGGATTGAATTTTTAATGAACAATATGCAATTTTATCCACCAGGTATATTACATTCTGCATAGAGGTTCACCAAATTTAGAGATCATAGAACAAATTGATACCTCTAGGTTTGGTTTTTTTTTGGTCATTGGCTCAAATAAAAATCTAATTAGTTGGAGAAAACATGATGAAAATTTCAGAAAAGGATACACCTCACTTTTGACCTCTCTTTGGCCTTGGATGATATCGCTACCTCCAATAAAAAATTCCAGAAAAGGAAAAGAAGGTAGTTAATTTTATGTAATGCGTATATATTTAAGTATGCCCCTTTTATTAGTGGATATTATATATTCTAAATATCACTGCAGTGGATGTTGTCCATAATGCATCAAAGAGGTCTCGCCGCGATATTATTTCATGTACCCCTGGATCATTGTGTATTCACGAGAATTTGAACACTACCAATCAAAGTGACTCGGACGATGAAAATGTGCCACCTCAGATCTATTCTACTTTTGGCATGCACAGCACACTGACATCATGTGCTACAACTACACAAGCTGAATGTTCGAATGGTAAAGCATTTGACGGGAGAGCTTGTTGAATTTTCTTAATTGCATTATATGTTGTTATAACAAATAGGAATCCTTGTGTGTGTATGTATGTATATGTTATCTAGCAAGAAGGAGGCCTCTTGAACCAACTAGCTATGAAAACGTTATGGCTGGCCAATCACAAGGCACACTCGCCCAACAAAACCCTACAAATTCAAGAAATACACAAGATCAAAGGGAGTTGAGCTGAGAACGTGATAGATTCCGATACGAAAGATTATCAGTCCAACAAAGGAACAGACCAGTGCTCGGCGTAGAGTAGCAAGACAAAACCAGACATCTGAGGTGAGGGAAGAGATCAATGCTTCCCGTAGATTAGCCAGACAACATCAGCCGTCTGAGGTGAGGCAACAGACCAATACCTCACGAAGAATAGCTTATCAAATTTGGCCTACCGCGGTGAGAGAAGAGATCAACGCCTCTTGAAAATTAGCCAGACAAAATCTGCCCTCCGAGATGAGGCAAGATATCAACGTCTCACGAAGATCAGCTAGGCAAAATCTTACCTACAAGTAAGCATTGTATCTCAATGACTCAGTGTTTAATAGTAGAGATAATATTTTAACATTGTTATATTGTACCTCTACCACTTAATATTGTTGTTTGCTTGAATGGGTGGAAATGATTTATGATCTCCTCGTCAACCTTTTGAGATTCCGTCGCAACGCACGGGCTTAGGAGTAGTACGTATGGAATTAACCTTGTTTTCTGGTTTCCGTAAAAATCAAACTGTTTTTTACTTGAGCCTTATAAATTTTATTGAAATTCTCGAGTTCCAAGTAGGCTTCCAGCCATAATGTACTTGTGTAATACAGCTAGGGTGGATAAAAGGTTGTGGCTCGGGCACCCGGCCAGCCAGGAGGCCCGGGATGCTTCAGCTGAGACCAACTCTAACCATTTTCTCTTTATTTTGTTTCTTTCTCTATTTTCTATCATATATTTATTTTCTTTATTTTATATCATCTTCAACAACATCACTTCGAAGGCAATGATATAAGGAAAGGAGAGAAAATCCCTTTGCGAAGGAAATAAAAAAGAGAATCATTTTCAGAAGAGAATGGTGAAGAGAATCTGTTGAAGCTACAAAAAGAACAGGATTCCCTTCGTAATAGGAATGGAGGGAGAAAAGGGAAAGCGTTGGAGACAGTCTGATCGTCTGACTGGTTCTTTACTCTTATCATCTATAATTTGGACTTCAGAGTAATTTATCTCTGTGGGGATAAGAAAGAAGACGGCGTAAATTGGAAGTTTTGTGACTATTGCTGGTCGTTGTCCACAATAGAGGTGCCAACTGATTTGCCAACCTGTGGGGGGAAAAAAATGACCACAAGTAAACCATGGGCTGAATGTCACGTCCCAAACCATCCATGATACAGGAAAATCCCATGGCACAGCTTGAGAAATTCTATGGGGATCAGCTCGATGATTGTAAAATGAACATGAAAGAGAGAGCGCGTAACATGTAAATTTGCGCTTTTTAATTTTTTTTTTCAAAAAATGGAATTCAAAAAGTAACATGTTACTTAAACCCAAGGATGTAAACTGAAATTTTATATTTGAAAATCAAAACCAAAATTGTTGGGAAAGTACGTGGCTCATAAAGATACGGCCCACTAACTTGCCTCCGGCCCCACGGAAAGTACGCGCGGACTTGGCAAGCTCACGCTCGAGCTTGGCAAGCTCACGCCCGAGCTTCCCCGCCTCGAAAGCTCGGGTCACTCGCCCCTCCCGGGCTTCCGAAGCCCAGGGCTCGGGACCCAAGGCAGATTGCGCCCCTCCGCGCACAGGATACGCTGCGGGTTCCGAAGGTCACCAAGAGTTAAATGCGAGCACATTACCGAGGAGGACCTGACAAAGACCGCTGACAAGTTGGCGGCAGGTCTCGTCAAGCCGTCCGCATATAGGAAGACACGTGTTGACCGGTAGCGGTCCCAAGACGTGTCGTGAGATACACTCGATTACGATGGATCTTGTGCGCCGCCACACAAAAAGCGTATGAGGCGACTATTCAACGGACCAAGGCGGGATCTGATGGCCGGTGCCACCTATAAAAGGGGCGCACAGGCCACAACTAAAAACCCCCGAGACCCGGCATCTGAGCACAAACAGGCGAACATAGACACTCATCCGGAAGGTAGCCACTGTAGAACAAGAGCACTTGCACTCAAGTAGGAGCTCTAGTTCCCGGCGGTAGTTCTCCGCATACAGGTAACTATAGGAACACACACAAGCTTGAGCACTTATTGTACTCGGTCAAGCTTCCCAAAGCTCGCTCGCACCCTTTGTACTCGTTTAAACTTGGCATTTAACGAAGATCGGCGTAGGGTCATTATCCGACAGTGGAGGCTGAACCAGATAAAATCCTCGTGTCACACCGGCTCGACGCGTCCAACCGCGTCGGGACCACGTCCTTTCCCTCGGCGGCGCCGGCCACGGCCGCCTCGGCCCAGGATTGGGGCGCCTCGGCCTCGCACCCACTTTCCTCTTTGCTCATCGGCCCGCGGAGGCTCGCCTCCCGGTCGCCGACAGCTAGCGACCACCGTGGGGCCCGATTGTGGTCTTCTCCCCTCGATCGAGTCGAGGATGACCCTGTTGTCATACGATGACAACGATGGCGTAGACCTCAACTTCGACGACTGCGACTATCTCGACGCCGTCGATGAGTCGTACGAAAAATGGCAAGCTAGTTTCCTCGCCGAAGCTCAGGCTGACGAGATGGATGTAGAAGCATCGCTGCCTCGGGAAGCAACTTGTTTGCTCTCAAAGATTGCCGACCAAAGCGGCGCTTCGCGACTCACGTCAGCGAAACCCTCATGGAGGGACTGGAGGCACCGCCACTAGTGCCGCAGCCGGACAGACCGCGCACATTCGTGGTCCTGTTTGAAGAGGAGGATCGGTCCTGCGCGCGCAACTGGTGCCCCGGCCCGTCAAGGTAGGCAGCGGACCAAGGTATACCCATGGTGGTTGAAGGTGCCGATGGCAGCACCTCCGTGGGTGACACCGACATGTCCCCTTCGCGGGAACCCGCCTCACGCCACGTCTTCGCGGCATCAGTCGGAGTGACCCCGCACCAGGCGCATGCTGACCTAAGCGGAGAGCACCAGCGGCGTGAGGCCGCTCGGACCCTTTTCGCTGGGTCGGTCAGGCGGACTTTGGTGGATATCCGTCGTAGGCCTACTGGCCCGACACCTGCCACCCACGCCACGCGCGCACACTCGCCTACCACTACTGTCACCAACCCAGTTCTGCGTAGTCAGCAACGGGTTAAGGCGATTGCCAAAGTCATGCGTGATCTGGAGAAGGATCCGCGTGGATTCACTATGGCCGACCTAGGCGCTGCAGTCGTGGACGGCCTGGAGGAGCTCGCCGGGGATCTTAGCGAGCACCTTCAGGCCCAGTCGCATACCAGCGGCACCTCAAGGCGGCGCGGCCAGAGCGTTCGGTCTCGTCGGCAGGCGTCCACGTCCACAGCGGATGGCGCTCCCAGCGCACCCCGGGCGAAGTATTTTCCCGCCTCAGGCCACTTCTAAGAGGAAGGCCCCTCGCTGGAAACAACGGGGCTGCCCCAGGATGTCCGGCGTTCTCCCGGGCTTTGCGCTAGGCCCCTTGGCCCCGTAAGTTCAAGCCCAGGAACATCAAGAAGTTCGACGGGAGCAAGAATCCCGACGAATATCTCGCTGTCTATACTACCGCCATCCTGGCCACAGGCGGTAATGAGGCCGTCATGGTCAACTACTTCCCTACCGTCTTGGAGGGAATGGCCCGAACCTGGCTGTTCAACCAGCGGCAAGGTTCTATACGCAGCCGGGAACAGCTGTAGGAAGCACTCCGGACGAACTTCCAGGGCTGCTACGTGCGCCCTGGAAAGCCCTAGGACCTCAAACTCGTGGTCTAGAGGGCGGGGGAGGGCCTGTAGGACTACGTCCGCAGGTTCGTCCAGGTGCGCAACACCATTCTGTCGATCTCCGACGAGGCCATCGTCGAGGCCTTCAAGGAGGGGGTATGGAATACCCGTTTCACCGAGGACCTTGAGCTCCATCCTGTCCACACCGCGGCCGATTTATTTCGCGTCGCGGAGGGATATATCAATGCCTCCGAAGCAGTGGAGCGCAAGAGAGGCAGAACGGAGAAGAAGGCGGCAGCCTGGATTGGTGCAGATGCCAAAAAGGGCGACGCCGAGAAGAAGAAGAAGAAGAAGAAGAAGAAGAAGAAGGAGCCCGCCACCCCGAACTACGTCGCGGCGGTGGAACCCGAGAGGCCGCTCCTCTGGAAGCGCCTCCTCGCCAAATTCGCCCGGCAGTGGCAGAATCGCCAAGGTGCAGCAGGGGTCGCTAAGGTGCAGCGTAGGCGACGAGGCTCCCACCCGGCCTCGACCGCCCAGGCGAACCCCAAACAACCGCCGCCTTCTCCATCGCTACGCCACGACCGCGTATTGCGGGGCGTGGGCGGCATGATTGGAGGACTTCTACGCCGGACGCAGGCCCATGCCCGAACTCCCCGACAACGGAGTTCCGGACGATCGGGCGCACCAAGGCGGCCATGGCGATGCCTTCCAGGAGGCTCGCGCGCACGTCGCCGTGATTTTCATCGGCGCGTCCGCCTACAGCTCGCGACGCGAGCTTAATGCCGCTGCCCGAGAGGTTTACCACCTCGAAAAGGGTAAGCCCGGAGACGCACCCATGCGGTGGTCTCACCAAGCGATCACCTTCTCCGGGGATGACTGTCCCCTTGGAATGACAAGGCCTCAGCGCCTGCCGCTGGTGCTCTGTCCGACCATCAGCAACACGCGAGTCGATCGCGTGTTGGTGGACGGCGGAAGCTCTTTGGACATCATCACTGCTCAGGTTCTTGAGCAGATGCAAGTCCCGCGGTTCAAGATCAAGGACATTGCCATTCCTTTCCATGGCATTATCCTAGGGTCGTCCCAGCAACCGATCGGGTAGATCGTACTGCCCGTGACTTTTGGGACCCCCAGAACTTTCGGACGGAGTACGTTACCTTCGAGATGGTGGACTTCGAGTTTTCGTACAACGCTATTCTGGGACGCCCCGCGTTGTCCATGTTCATGGCGGCCACCCACCACGGGTACCACTGCCTGAAGATGCCGGCCCCTCACGGGGTCATCACGATCAAGGGCAGCCACAAGGCCGTTATGGCCTGCGATGAGAGCGCCCTGGCCATGGTCGGACAGCTCCCAGAGCACGGCCCAGCCAAGGCCGATCGGTTGCCAGTCCGCCCCAAGGTGGCCCTGCAGCCGCAGGAGCCCACCAAGGTAGCCCCCCTCTCTGAAGATGACCCAGCTAAGGTCATCCACGTAGGGGCCAACCTCGAGTCCAAATAGAAACTCGAGCTCGTCGCCTTCCTCCGAGCTAACACAGACATGTTCGCGTGGGAACCATCCGACATGCCCGGAGTCCCAAGGGAGGTAATCGAGCACAGGCTAGCCGTTTAGCCTGATAAAAAGCCTGTCAGACAGGCCTTATGACGCTTTCCCAAGTGAAAAGCCGATATCATACAGGAGCAACTCGGTAAGTTCCTCCAATTCGGCTTCATCCGGGAAGTCAAGCATTCCGACTGGCTCGCCAACCCAGTCGTCGTCAAGAAGAAGGGCGGGAAATGGCGAATGTGCGTCGACCATCACGACCTCCAACGCCGCCTGCCCCAAAGACAATTTCCCCCTGCCATGCATAGACCAACTGGTCGATGCAACGGCAGACTCAGCGCTCATGAGCTTACTGGACTCCTACTCAGGCTATCACCAGATCGCGCTGGCAAGGGAAGACAAAGAGAAGACAGCCTTCGTGACGCCTTTTGGTACCTTCTGCTACACGACCATGTCAATCGGTCTGAATAATGCGAGAGCCACGTTCCAGCGGTTAATGCAGAAAACGGTCCCTGATTAGATAGAGCGCAACGTAGAGGTTTACGTAGATGACATCGTTGTAAAAAGCAAGGTCCGACAGGATCATGTGATCGACCTTCAGGAGACATTTGCTAATCTCAGGAAACATCAAGTAAAATTGAATCCTGAAAAATACTTTTTCGGTGTCCGGTCTGGGATGTTGCTTGGCTATGTGATAGGAAAGGCGAGCATCGGGGCTAACCCTGAAACAATCGAAGCCATCAAGAATATGAGGTCGCCAACCTGCACCAAAGAGGTACAAGCCCTCACCGGGTGGATGGCGGCTCTCAGCAGATTCATATCTCGTCTCGGCGAGCACAGTGCACCTTTCTGTAAGATCCTGCGCAAGCACGATGGTTTTGAATGGACAGAAGAGGCCGAGGCCGCTTTCAGCGAGCTAAAGCGCTATCTGTCCACGCTGTAAGCATCAAACTCCCATGGCTTAATTGAAGTTTTGGCGATTGATGAACTTTCTTGAATCTCGAATGGGGCTTTATTGGTATTCTTGGAGCCCCCAAATTGAATTGCTCGGATTGTCTCATCAAAACTAAGGATTTTTATTTGCTAGTTCCTTTTACTGTCTTGTGTGTGTGAGGCTTACTAATGACTTTAATTTGGAATTGATGTTGATCTTTGGTTGCAGGGGATCTCGAGAGCACATTTGTTGGTCCTAGTGTGTAGTAGAGTTGGTTTAGAGCCTCAGGTAAATTTTCTTGAGTTGGAGCTAGTCTTAGTAGTGTGCGAGGAAATTTTTGAATTTTGAGCAGTGAGGACTGAACTACACTAGGACAGTCCGAATTCGAATCCGAACGATCTGATTTAGTTCATCGGGATCGAACTACACTAGAACGATCCGGATTAAAATCCAGACGATCGGATTTAGTTCGCCGGATCGATCGCACTAGGACAGTCCGGATTAAAATCCAGACAGTCCGGATGCAGTTGACTCCTCGCGGTTTGTTTTTAGGAGCTAATTGAGCATGGGAGAAAGGGGGGCCGGACTGTCCGGGTTACTTAGGGTTTTCTCGGGCTTGTTTTTATTCATTTCTCCCATGGGCCGAGTAGGGGGACTTGAATCCGGATTGTCCGGTTTTGGCACCCAGACAGTCCGGCCGCAATTGAGTTGTCTTGGTCTTGGTCCCTTTCTCCAGTGGTGTTCCAGATCTAAAATCCGGACTGTCCGGATGTGATGCTCTTGACCGTCTGCACTGCTCACTCGAGTCGTGGCGCTAGGGTTTTCATCGTCCTTTTGTGGAGACTATAAATAGCCACCCCAACCCGAGGGGAACGGGTTGAGGGTCTCATTTGCTAGGTTAGCCACAAGTTCATCTTAGAGCTAGGTTGAGAGCTCTCCCATGGTGATCTAGGGCTTCCTAGGGCTCCATGAGTTGGATTTGGTGAGGGATTGATTCTCCGGTCGTGCTCTTCTTGATCCCCTCACCGAGGTGACGTTCTTCTCCAAGTTTTCTTCATTCTTGAGCCTCCGTGTGTCGGAGGAGTGAAATCGCCAGGCTGTCGGATCGGTGTGCGTGTGTCGGCACTGTGGAGTGGGTGCTTGTCGCGTGGGAAGCACTCGCCACCTTGTGAGAGGTTTGGAGCTCACCTCGCTGGTTAAATCGGTGCAAGAGCTACCATGAGTGGATTGAGGCATAGGCTCGAGAGGGAGCCGGCTCTCGTTCGTCGAGGGTTTGCCTCAACGAGGAGTAGGAGTTCGTCTCCGAACCTCGGGAAAAAATTGTATTGTCCCCTTTTGCTCTCACTTTTAATTTCTGCAATTTGCTCACTTTACATTCTAGTTCATGAATTGCAATTTGTGTTTCATTAGATATCTTGTGTCCCTAATTTGACTAATTAAGAAAAGAACAAAAATTAAAAGTAGGCCAATTCACCCCCCATCTTGGCCATAAGGTTCCTACAAGTGGTATCAGAGTAAGGTTCTCTAGTTTAGCTTCACCGCTTAGAGATGGCTTCGGATGGGGGTAGTGTTGCTTCAAATAGGATACCTATGTTCAATGGTACTAACTTTCCCTACTGGAAGATTCGCATAAGAGTTTACTTAGAGTCTCTAGGGTATGAAGTGTGGAAGGCTACAGAGTCTCCTTTAGATTTAAAAATTGATGAGAAAGTTGGTCCCACCGATGAACAGATTAAGAAGCTAGACACTGATGCTAAGGCGATCAATGCCATATTCTCATGTTTGAGTGTGGAGGTATTTGATTGTGTTAGCAATCTCACTTCCGCTCATGAGGTTTGGTCTACTTTGGTTGAGATTCATGAGGGTACCTCTTCAGTGAAAGAAGAAAAACTTGTTGTAGTAAAAGAAAATTTTGATCAATTCAAGATGTTTCCAAATGAAACTGCTAATGACATGTTCACTCGGCTTAACCCTATTGAAAGGGCTCGGTGCTGGTGTATCAGATCTTGATGTTTGCAGGAAAATGATCAGAGTTCTTCGCAGAAAGGACTATCGAGATATTATCACCTACCTCTCCAACAGTGGTGATCTGCAGAAACTCACTCCCACAGGACTTCTTGGGAAGCTCTCTGCCCATGAGATGTTCATTAGTGAAGGAAATGACTTCTCAGCTGGCCAGAAGGGCAAGGAAATTGCTCTTAGTGCAGATGGCTCTAAGGGAGGTTCAGTTGACTTCAAGAGTGGGTCAGGTCAAGATGACACTGGAAGTGAAGTCGAGGAGCTGGCTATGCTCATGAAGAGGGTAGGCGAAATCATTAGAAAGCATGGATTTGGAGGCAAGAAGAAGTGGAAGTCAAGTGACTTTCAGTCCAAGAACCCCTTTGCCTCAGTCCGATGCTATGAGTGCAATGAGAGGGGTCACATTGCTTCAGTTTGTCCGAAGAAAGGCAAGGGCAAGGCCAAGGAGATGGAGAAAGAAGGTGATGAGAAAGACAAGTCTAAGCACAAGGACAAAGAGAAAAGGAGAATCCTCTATAAGTCAGGGTTCAAGGGATACTCCAAGAAGGGCAAGAAGATGGCTTTTGTCGGAGAATGGATAACAGATGACAGTTCAACTGACTCCATCTCCAACTCCACTGATAAAGGAGAAGACTCAAGGAATCAGGGTCTCGCCGGATTGGAAATTGCCCAGTCTGTTCCACCACCTCCAGCCTTTCCACCAAGATGCTTTGTAGGCTTGGGTGATGATGAAGGTTGGGAGTCCGATGTTGAAGCTGATCCATCCATTCTGAATATTCCTCCTCGATGCTTGATGGCTCTACCTGATGACGAGGTGAGTGACACAGAACCCTCTCATGAAGAATATATTGAATTAATAAATGATATGACCCTGCACTTGCAAAAGGAAAATTTGAGATGCACGACTTTGAAGGAAAATCTAGATGACATGACCTCCAAATTTGAATCTCTTGCATCTAGGTTTGATTTGTTAGAAAAGGATCATAAAGAATTGCCTAGCTCTCATCGTAAAATAATTGATAAGTGTAAGCTACTTGAAAATGAGCGTATTGCTTTGCAAGAATCTGTTGACGACATTGTTCGTGCTCACGCCATTCTCAAGAATGATCATAAAATGCTACTTACTAAGTGTGCCATCTCAAATGACTCTTGTGTGCCTGCTGCATGTGATGAATTGCTTGTTACTTCTATTAGTGATGTCATACCTGCTAGAGTTGATTGCTCCACCAGTTGTGATGATTTGATTGATCTTACTCTGATTTCCTCTAACTCAATTGGTTCCTCTAGTAATGCTATCATGTGTGACCCTGATAATTGCAAAGGTGCTTTAGCTGCTAGGGAACTTGCAATTGAAAATGCTGATTTAAAGGCTAGGTTAGAAAAATTTGATAAGGGACTTGGGAAATGTTATGAGGGAAGTCTTGCTTTGAACAAGATGCTCGAGGACCAGAGAAAACCCTCTCACACAGGTGGACTGGGTTTTACTCCTGAGAAAAGGTCAAGGAGGAAGAAGAAAAGAAATGGTCTTCGTGCATCTGTCAAACAGCAAAATCTCCATCATAATCCTCCCAAGAGAAACTTGCACCACCACAACTCTTGGAATAACAACTGGCACACTAGGAACCAAGGTTACAGGCACCAATTTGAATCACACGCTTGGCAAGGACCTCCTAGGAACAATAACTCCATATGGCAACCTCCTAGGAACAACAATGCTTGGTATGGTCATCCTAAGCACAATCAAAATGGCAGACAATTCCCATCAAGGAAAGAACTTTGGAACACTCATCATGTCATTCACAATGCCTCACCACCCAGGTATAGGAAAGTGTATGTAAAAAGGCTAAGGTTGTAAATGAAGATTACATGCTCAAGAAGGATGGGTATGGGAATGTGTATGCCAAGTTCATTGGACCAGCTAGTAGACTCCACACTAAGCAAAAACAAGTTTGGGTGCTTAAATCCTTGTTGGAAGATTCTTTTGCTGTAGGTCATGTGAGAGCTAACCCTCGGGGACCCACTGTTTGGGTTCCTGTGTCACAGAAATAACTTTCTTCTCTAACAGGTGAACTACCGGAGCGGAGGACGTCATTGGATTATTGACAGTGGATGTACGTAACACATGACTAGCAATCCCCGGTTGTTCACCTCATTGGGGGAAGATGGTCATTTCCCCAACAAGATTACTTTTGGAGATGGTAGCAAGGGCAAGGTGTCTGGCTCCGGTAGGGTAGCTATAACTTCTGACCTTTCAATTGACAATGTGCTCTTGGTTAAAACTCTGAATTATAATCTGCTCTCTATGGCCCAAATTTGTGATTTGGGGTTCCATTGCCATTTCTCACCTCTAGGCATGACCGTTTTTGATGAAAAGGAGAATGTGATTTTCAAAGGCTTTCGTTTCCAAAATCTCTACCTAGTGAATTTTCACTCGACTGCCTCTTCCATCACGTCTTGTCTTGTCGCTAAGGTCTCCCTTGGATGGCTTTGGCATAGGCGTCTTGGGCACGTAGGGATGTTAAACTTGAAAAAGCTTTTCAAAAATGAATTGGTGCTTGGGGTGCGGGATGTGAAGTTCGAGAAGGATAAGCTATGCAGTGCCTGTCAGGCAGGTAAACAAGTAGCGAACTCTCATCCAGCGAAAAGTGTCATGTCCACTTCTCGACCCCTTGGGCTTCTTCACATGGATTTGTTTGGGCCAACGACTTATGTAAGCATTGGGGGTAATTTGTATTGCTTGGTGATAGTAGATGATTTCTCTCGATTCACCTGGGTCTTCTTTTTGCATGATAAAACTCCTGTTGCAAAGGTTTTCAAAAAGTTTGCAAAACGAGCCCAAAACGAATTTGATTGTTTGATCAAAAAGGTGAGAAGCGACAATGGAACGGAGTTCCTAAACACTAACATTGAATGTTTCTGTGATGAGTTTGGCGTAGGTCATCAATTCTCAGCCACTTATACTCCTCAGCAGAATGGAGTGGTCGAGAGGAAAAACAGAACTCTAATTGAGATGGCAAGAACCATGCTAGATGAGTACAAGACATCTGATGTGTTTTAAGGTATAATCAATACAAACTTTGTCACTTTGCATTAATCGGTCAGATTTGCACAAATTGTTGAAGAAAACCTCTTACGAGCTACTAGTTGGGAGACGTCCAAATGTCTCCTACTTCAGGGTATTTGGATGTAAGGTGTTCATCTACAAGAAGAGAGTGCACTTGGGGCAAATTTCAGAGTAGGTGTGACACTGGGATCTTCTTGGGTTATTCTTCAAAAGGGAAATCCTTCAGGGTGTTCAATGAGACCACAGGCATGGTAGAAGAGAGCTATGATGTGAAGTTTGATGAGTCAAATGGGTCTCAAGGTGAACATGACAATCTGGAGGATGTCTGTGGTGAACCACTTGCCAGGGTAGTGGAGGAAATGCCTGTTGGAGATATTAGACCAGTTGTGGCACCGGAGGAGATGTACCTGTGTCACCATCACCCACACCTGAACCAATGGCAGATTCAGGAGGAGTGTCACCTCAGAAGAATAGTTCACCTAAGAAGGATAGTTCAAGTGTGGACTCACCACCACAGATAACCGATGAGACAAATGAAGAGTCAGAAGAAGCTCATCCTCAATTGATCAAGTCACATCATACCATCGCTCGTGACCACCCAATAGATCAAGTGATTGGAGACCCAACCAGAGGAGTTCAGACTAGATCAAGAACTGCTAGCTTCTGTCAATATGGTGCGTTTGTGTCTGAGCTTGAGCCAAAGAAGGTTGAAGAAGCTCTGGGAGATCCCGACTGGATCAATGCAATGCATGAGGAACTTAACAACTTTGAAAGGAATCAAATCTGGGTTTTAGTAAAGAGACCGAGTGACTGCAACGTGATTGGCACCAAGTGGGTTTTCAAAAATAAGCAAGATGAGTCAGGCTTGGTAGTGCGCAACAAAGCTCGGTTGGTGGCTCAAGGATTCACTCAAATTGAGGGAATTGACTGTGGCGACACTTACGCCCCTGTGGCTCGTCTGGATGCTATTAGACTGCTTGTGGCTTTTGCAACATGTCACAATATTATACTCAAGCAGATGGATGTCAAGAGTGCCTTCCTGAATGGTTTCATTGATGAGCCAGTGTTCGTCGAACAACCCCCTGGATTTGAGGATCCACAGCATCCTGACCATGTGTATAAGCTATCCAAGGCTCTTTATGGCCTCAAGAAAGCTCCAAGGGCATGGTATGAAAGGCTAAGAGAGTTTCTCACTCAGAAGGGTTTCAAAGTTGGAAGGGTGGACACAACCTTATTCACTAAGGTAGTGGATGGAGATATATTCATTTGCCAAGTGTATGTTGACGACATCATTTTTGGGAGCTCAAATGAGACCTTGTGCAAAGAATTCAATGAGATGATGGCTAAAGAGTTTGAAATGTCAATGTTGGGCGAGCTCAGTTTCTTCTTGGGATTTCAAATCAAGCAGTTGAGGACAGGGACTTTCATTTCTCAGGAGAAATACATTAAAGATCTTCTCAAACGCTTCAATTTGCAAGATTGTAAGCCGATCAAGACTCCCATGGCCACAAATGGTCACCTGGATCTTAATGAGGAAGGTACCCATGTCGATCCCAAGCTCTATCGCTCTATGATTGGTGCTCTTTTGTATCTCACTGCATCTAGACCGGATATCATGTTTAGTGTATGCATGTGCGCTCGATTCCAAGCATCCCCTAGAGAGTTGCACTTGTTTGCTGTGAAAAGAATTCTTCGATATTTAAAACTCACACCTAGCATAGGGCTGTGGTTCCCGAAGGGTGCGCGGTTTGAGCTCTTGAGGTATTTTGACTCAGATTACGCCGGATGCAAGATTGACCGCAAGAGCACTTCCGGGGCCTGTCACTTTCTTGGGAGATGTCTTGTGTCATGGGCCTCAAAGAAACAGAACTCCGTGGCGCTATCTACTGCTGAGGCTGAATACATAGCGGCGGGGAGTTGTTGTGCTCAATTGTTGTATTTGACACAATCTCTCTTTGACTATGGGATAAAACTTGATCATGTGCCTCTTTTGTGTGACAACGAAAGTGCGGTGAAAATAGCCAGCAATCCGGTCCAACATTCGCGTACCAAACACATTGATATCCGTCATCACTTCCTCCGGGATCATGTGTTGAAAGGTGATATTGTGCTTGAGCATGTGCGGACTGAGGACCAGCTTGCTGACATTTTTACCAAACCACTTGATGAGGCACGCTTTTGCAAATTAAGGAATGAACTCAACATACTAGATAGGTCCAACATTAATTGAGTAACTACCACTGTTGCTTGTAAATGTTTCTCTTGCTTTGGGTTTCTTTTGTTTTTAAGTACCTAGTGGAGCTTTGCCTGTTATACCAATATGCTTGTGTCTTTGTGAACGCCATATGAATTTGAGAGCTTCTAATTGTGTTCTAAGTCACTATCTCAATTTCTGCTAAAATTCTTAAATTATCTTGTGAATGGGCACTTGGAGCATCTGTTTGGAAGTCTGTAACTCTTGGCGTCTCTGGCTTGCACTAATCTTTCGAATGACCTTATGATTGCTAAGCCTAGTTTAAACAATCTATTCACTTGTGTTATTTGAGTTTTATGAGATCTTCTCAAAATTTAAGCTAATTAAAAATAATAATAATAATGCTAATCCAAGACCACTCTTCTCTCACCAATCCTCCCCGATGAGATAGCTTGTCATTGTAGTTGGCATGAATTCAGGGGGAGTTTGGATGATCAAGATATCTATTTACAGTGTCATGCTGGATAGTATCGACAAAGACTTGAGATAAGAAAAACTAAAATCTTTGGCATGATTATACTGTTTCAAAAATCTATGAAACTTGAAAATTGTTCAAAGTGCTTATTTGACTCATTCTCAGCTTGACAATGACGTCTTGTGGTATGATTTGTTTCAACTAGCTCTAGTCGACATATTGTGTCTCCGGTGGATTTTGAGCATTCTTTGACACCTTGAGCTATGGAGTCTCTCAATCTTTGCTCGGAGCTTAAATCTACTTAAACATCATGGCTAAAATAGCATACATTGATCCAAGTGATCTTGAACCAAGTTCTAGCTCAACTTGAAATATCGGAGTTTCACACGGTGAATTTGTGATTTGTATAACCTCCAAAGCTCCCGATGGTGCTTGTCTTTTTGGTGTTTAAAATCCTTGCTTTTATCGTGTTTAATTCTCTTATTGGCTTTCGTATTTTATCTATTTGTAAATCCTCAAAGTGTGACTCTAATCCTTCCTATAAATATCTCGTCAAAATTCAAAACCTTAAAAATAAAAATTTCTTATTTTCTGCAAGTGAAAACTGCAAAAACTTAGTTTTGTGAGGGACTGGAGTAGTGCCTGGGCCAGCGAGCTCGGCCAGAGCCAACTGACCGTCGGCCGGACAGTCCAAGATTGATGGCCGGACAGTCCGGCCACCGGCGATCGCTCTGCTAAGTCCCTCTCGCTAAGTCGGCGGTCTAGCCAGCACACAGCGCTATCCGGACGCTTATCCGAAATTCGAATTCCAGTCGACGGTCCGGACTCCTCCGTTAATTGCCCCAAGACCACCAAGAACCACAGCGCTTTGGTCCAGACCGTCCGGGACACGAGCTGGACAATCCGGCTACCTCTTTGTCCGGACGGCCTTGTCCCAAGCGCCACTGCCCAAATGACCACGCCAAGACGATGTTACATATCCGGACAATCCGGACTTGGCGTCTTGACGGTCACATGCAGCCCAAATTTATTTGGCCGTGGTGTGGGTGTCTCCTTGCACCTAACCCGGACAGTCCTGGGGCTAGGGCCGGACAGTCCGGAAGGGGTCTTCTCTGGTCGGCCACGTCCCCGTGCCCTCCTCTTTCTTTCTTACTTACTTCCTGCTCTCTTGTTTCTTTGCTCCACTTTCCATTCCCGTGCTCTAAGCCTCTAACTCTCCCAAGCTTTCTCTCTTTATCTCCTCACCTCACACCTCCTCGATCTCTCTCATTCCGGCGACCTAGCTAAATTCCTCCGGTGTTTTGCAAGCCCTTGAGCTCCTCCTCCACTTCCTAGCGTCGGTTCGTCCCGGGAGGGCTCTGTTTGATCGGACTTGCTCGTGGAAGCTTTTGCCCCCATAGCTATGGTTCGGCAAATTTGCTCCACCCCGTCGGCCAGACCTTCCGGGGCTTGTTTCTCCGGGCTTGGTAAGTCACTTTGTGACTGATTCCATTCATTTCCTTTGGTTGAATCTTCGCGAACCATGCTCGATTGCTTGGCCTCCATTCAAATGTTCATATCTATATTGTTGGTGTGAAATGCATATATTTCTTCTGCAGGTGTGCTTATGTGGTGAGTTGTGGAAGTTGCAGAGAGGGTGCACCAGTGTTTGTGTTTCTGTTTGTGCTCAGTCTAAAGATCATTGCAGCAGTGGAATTGCTATTCAGTCTGTGATCATTGCCTAGAGTCAGTGATACTCTGGTTTGAAATTCTGTGATTCCGTCATCAGTTAGTGATTGCTTTCTTTTGTGATACTTGGCACATCAGTGGAATCGTCTTATGGCTCGCACAAAGAATGTCAATCGCACTTATGAAGAAGTTCATGGGCACAGTTCATCTCAGCCAGTCAATACACGAACAAATCAGGGATTCTCAGAGGAAAACAATCCAGCAGCTGATTATGATCCTCGTTATGGGCATGTGTATCAAACCACCAACCCATATTTCACTCCACAGTTCTATCAGGAGCCACAGTTCAGTGAACAGGCAGGCGGATCAAGCTGTCAGACGCCCCCTCGACCGTGTTCTAGAGGATATACACTAAAACGTTTAGCTGGTCGCTTTCGTGGAAAGAAACAAACTGAACCAGATGATATGGAAGAAGATGAAACGGATGAAGATTATGAATGTGAGGAGGAACCTACATCAGAAGAGTTTGAGGAAGATGAGGATGATGATAAGCAGACTGAAGAAGCAGTTGAAGAAGAAGCCGGTGATGAGGATGATGAAGAGCAGGAGGAAGTAGGGGTTGAGGAGGCACAAACAGATTTTTCTCCATATGCTATGCCTTTCACAGATTATGGGAGAAGACCAAAGGACTTAACTACCTAGCTCGCTAAATGCCTCGCCTTCTTCGCGATGGTCGACAGATGATGGTTCCCCACTCCACCTCAGCTGCAGGGAGATATCTTTAAACATCAAATTCACAAAGATCTTTATGATGCTTATCAGAAAAGACCAAGGTGTATCCTCCTCGCTACATAAACTGGAACAGAGTTAATGAAGCTACAGGTTCTACTCTTCTCTTTGATAAGTGCAACGTCACTCCTGGTTTGGTTGATCTTCTCTGTACTCCTTTTAAATATGACATCAGGTCAGTAAAGGAGATCTATGCAAATTGTGGATAGCCAAAAACAGATGCAAGTTTGCCTTCACCTTTGGTGGTATGCAATTTGTTTTCCACACAGGTGACTTGTCTTCTGTTTTCCACCACGGGTACCACTGCCTGAAGATGCCGGCTTCATCCGGGAAGTCGAGCATTCCGACTGGCTCGCCAACCCAGTCGTCGTCAAGAAGAAGGGCGGGAAATGGCGAATGTGCGTCGACCATCGCGACCTCAACGCCGCTTGCCCCAAAGACAATTTCCCCCTGCCACGCATAGACCAACTAGTCGACGCAACGGCAGACTCAGCGCTCATGAGCTTCCTGGACGCCTACTCAGGCTATCACCAGATCGCGCTGGCAAGGGAAGATGAAGAGAAGACAGCCTTCGTGACGCCTTTTGGTACCTTCTGCTACACGACCATGTCATTCAGTCTGAAAAACGCGGGAGCCACGTTCCAGTGGTTAATGCAGAAAACGGTCCTTGATCAGATAGAGCGCAACGTAGAGGTTTACGTAGATGACATCGTTGTAAAAAGCAAGCTCCCACGGGATCATGTGATCGACCTTCAGGAGACATTTGCTAATCTCAGGAAACATCAAGTAAAATTGAATGCTGAAAAAATGCGTTTTCGGTGTCCGGTCTGGGATGTTGCTTGGCTATATGATAGGAAAGGCGAGCATCGGGGCAAACCCCAAAACAATCGAAGCCATCGAGAATATGACGTCGCCAACCTGCACCAAAGAGGTACAAGCCCTCACCGGGTGGATGGCGGCTCTCAGCAGATTCATATCTCGTCTCAGCGAGCACAGTGCACCTTTCTGTAAGATCCTGCGCAAGCACGATGGTTTCGAATGGACAGAAGAGGCCGAGGCCGCTTTCAGCGAGCTAAAGCGCTATCTGTCCACGCTGTAAGCATCAAGCTCCCATGGCTTAATTGAAGTTTTGGCGATTGATGAACTTTCTTGAATCTCGAATGGGGCTTTATTGGTATTCTTGGAGCCCCCAAATTGAATTGCTCGGATTGTCAAATCAAGACTAAGGATTTTTATTTTCTAGTTTCTTTTACTGTCTTGTGTGTGTGAGGCTTACTAATGACTTTAATTTGGAATTGATGTTGATCTTTGGTTGCAGGGGATCTCGAGAGCACATTTGTTGGTCCTAGTGTGTAGTAGAGTTGGTTTAGAGCCTCAGGTAAATTTTCTTGAGTTGGAGCTAGTCTTAGGAGTGTGCGAGGAAATTTTTGAATTTTGAGCAATGAGGACGGAACTACACTAGGACAGTCCGGATTCGAATCCACACAGTCCGGATTTAGTTCGATCGACCGATCAAGATTAGGACAAATCCGGATTAAAATCCGCATAACCGGATGCGCTTGACTCCTCGCGGTTTGTTTTTAGGAGCTAATTGAGCATGGGAGAAAGGGGGGCCAGACTATCCGGATTTGGGGGCCGGACTGTCCGGGTTAGTCAGGGTTTTCTCGGGCTTGTTTTTATTCATTTCTCCCATGGGCCGAGTAGGGGGACTTGAATCCGGACTGTTTGGTTTTGACACCCAGACAGTCCGGCCGCAATTGAGTTGTCTTTGTCTTGGTCCCTTTCTCCAGTGGTGTTCCAGATCTAAAATCCGGACTGTCCGGATGTGATGCTTGGACTGTCCGGGTACCGTTCACTCTGAGTCGTGCGCTAGGGTTTTCTGTCTGTCCTTTTGTGGAGACTATAAATAGCCACCCCAACCCGAGGGGAACGGGTTGAGGGTCTCATTTGCTAGGTTAGCCACAAGTCCATCTTAGAGTTAGGTTGAGAGCTCTCCCATGGTGATCTAGGGCTTCCTAGGGCTCCATGAGTTGGATTTGGTGAGGGATTGATTCTCCGGTCGTGCTCTTCTTGATCCCCTCACCGAGGTGATGTTCTCCAAGTTTTCTTCATTCTTGAGCCTCCGTGTGTCGGAGGAGTGAACTCACTGCAGGTCGTGATCGGTCTGTGCCGTGTGTCTGCAGTGGAGCGGGTGCTTGTCGCGTGTGGAAGCACTCGCCACCTTGTGAGAGGTTTGGAGCTCACCTCGTCGTTCGTCGGTGCAAGGGCTACCACGAGTGGATTGGGACATAGGCTCAAGAGGAAGCCGGCTCTCGTTCGTCGAGGGTTTGCCTCAACGGGGAGTAGGAGTTCGTCTCCGAACCTCGGGAAAAAATTGTATTGTCCCCTTTTGCTCTCACTTTTAATTTCCGCAATTTTGCTCACTTTACATTCTAGTTCATGAATTGCAATTTGTGTTTCATTAGATATCTTGTGTCCCTAATTTGACTAATTAAGAAAAGAACAAAAAAAATTAAAAGTAGGCCAATTCACCTCCCTCTTGACCATAAGAAGCACACTGAACCATGTTCTTTGATGGGTCGCGCCAATTCGAGCGATCAGGTTGTTGGTTTGTTCTCATCTCCCCAAGGAGAACAAATTCAAATATAATCTGACTTCATTTTCCATAACGAACAATGTCATGCTTGTACTGAAGGCCTCCTAGCCGGCCTCTGAGCATGCATCAAGGCCGGCATAAAACGGCTAACAGCGAATGGGGATTCGCAGTTGGTCGTCTGCCAGGTAAAAAAAGGAGTTTTAGTGTTGCGGCGACTCAATGGCGCGATACTTGACAGAAGTGAGAAAGCTGAAGAAACACTTCACGAACTTCGAAGTGTGTTATGTTCCCAGACTGGCTAATAGCCTGGCCGATAAGCTCGCAAAGCTCGGCTCCTCACAAGAAACCACCACGGGTGCTCATCTGAAAGATCTACTAAAGCCCTCTATTCCTCCGGAGAAGAGGCCCCGAGAAGACGGTTGCCTCGACCAAAACGACCGCACTGCTTTCATTCCTAGAGCAACATGACACTGGATGACGCCATTCGCCTAGTTCTTGACGATGGGACACCGCCACAGACACACCGAGAAATCTGGCCCAAACACAAGCCCGACTTTATCGACACTCGGGGCTTGTTGTACCGGCGGGTTAGAAGGCGTATTTTGCAAGTCGCGACACAGGAGGAAGGCAAATTTCTCCTCCAAGACATCCACAACGGGATCTGCAGGGCCCACGCCTCTTTCAGAACCTTAGTAGGAAAAGCCTTCCGCATGGGGTACTACTGGCCCACTGCGTTGACCGACGCAAGGGAACTAGTCAAGCGTTGCCTTGCTTGCCAATACTACGCCCGAGTGTCCCACCAGCCAGCATACGAGCTACGGACTATCCCGCTGACCTGGCCATTCTCGACGTGGGGGATGGACATACTTGGTCCATTCCCCAGAGGCCTAAAGGGGTGCACGCACCTGTTCGTCGCCATCGATAGTTTCACTAAGTGGATCGAGGCTGAACCAGTGTCGAGCATATCAACCCAAACGGCCAAAAGGTTCTTGAGAAACAACATTGTGACCAGGTTCAGCGTCCCAAGCAAGCTGATCGCTGACAACGGGACACAGTTCACAAGCGAGCTATTTCAGGACTACTGCGAAGAGCTCGGCATGAAGGTTGCCCTAGCCTCGATAGTTCACCCACAGAGCAACGGTGCAGCCGAACGCGCAAATGGGCAAATCATGCAGGGCGTCAAGCGCCGAGTGTATGACGCTCTCGTCGAACAGCGTCACAACTGGGTAGAAGAGCTACCCTCGGTGCTTTGGGCAGCCCGGACAACCTCCAATCGAGCCACTGGAGAGACCCCATTTAGACTCGTATACGGCTCGGAAGCGGTTTTACCCGCCGATCTAAGACTTGGTTCAGTTCGCGTTGATTTTGTAGGTCAAATCGACAACGACGAGGAGCGACTGTTAGATCTCGACCTATCCGAGTCCTGCAGCGAGCAAGCACTACTACGAGTGGCAGCATACCAACAATCCCTACGACGGCATGCGGCAAAAAAAGTACAGACCCGGACCTTGCAGGTGGGCGACCTGGTTCTAAGGCGAGTTCAGAACCTAGCCCACGCCAATAAGCTTACCCCGAGGTGGGAAGGTCCGTACACGGTCGTATCAGCCACACGCCTAGGGGCTGTAAGACTGGCCATGCCGGATGGTAGAATTCTCAACAGTTCCTGGAACATCGCTCAACTCCGAAGGTTCTATGCTTAAACCAAGGTCGTAAGTCTCCTTTCTCACCCCCTTTTTCTTTTTTGTCCGTCTTTTCATTCCCTAGAAAGCCCTTAAAACAACCCCCGGAAACCTAAACCTACAATCGGGCTTGGGAGAAGACTTGGGCTGTCTCAGCACACATCGACAGAGTAGTGGCTACGCAGAGGCTAACCCCGGGATTCCCGTGCACACGGGTAAGCCGATATCCATCGCACCACGCAAGATCCCGCGCGGGCAAACACTTTCCGGCCCTATATCGTATGCCCGCATAAAGTTGTTGTAGCCCGGGATAACTCCAGAGTCCAACACTCTGCCTCTTACAAAGAAACAGAGCAAGGGCCCACGAGCTCCGTTCTAAGGACGCGGTCTCTCTAAACCACAACCGACCTTCTGTCAATCCAGAAGCTCGGTCGTGGCTCGGGGGCTAGGGTCGATTTTTCAAAAATTGATCTCTCTAAACCACAACCGACCTTCACAATCCAAGCTCGATTAGTGGCTCGAGCTAAGGTCGGTTTTTAAAATTGATCCTCTAAACCACAACCGACCTTCACAATCCAAGCTCGACAGGGCTCGGGGCTAGGGTCAATTTTTCAAAAAATTGATCTCTCTAAACCACAACCGACCTTCTGTCAATCCAGAAGCTCGGTCGTGGCTCGGGGGCTAGGGTCGATTTCGTAAAAGTTGATCTTTCAAGGTCGATTATCCGAAGAAGGACTTTCGGTCTTCTCTAATCCACGCCCGAGCTTCTCTTCAGAAGCTCGGCCATGGCTCAGGGGCTAGGATCGATAGGACTATACCCCGACCTTCGAACCTTTCTTGCCTATACGACTACTTGTATTCGTTTGCATGCAGGAAAGACGACAAAAGAAGGAGACAAAACAAACAACTTTATTAAAAGTCAACATGGCCTACAAGCCAAATTACAGGGAAAGTCGGCGAGCACGGACTAGCACCTCGACGATCACGTCGGCTACCTCGGCGAGAGCCGGGACGACCTCGATTGGGACCTCGACGGTGGCGACGTCGCGGGCACGAGCTTCTTCCTCAGCAACCTCGGCAAGGGCGAGATCGTACTCCGCCCAAAGAACCGCCAGGAACTCTTTGTGATCCATGGAGAGCAGGCGGAGAAGGGAGGATTGTAGGAAGAAGTTTGGAATGAAAAGCGACTACCGCATCGGTCTCTTTTTATAGCCAAACCCAGGGAGTCGAACCGATTCCAGGAGTAATGGCATCGGGAAGCAACTCCAATGAGAACTGTTTCCAAGATTTGACGCGGATGTCTCTCGGGACGTGGCGCAACAGTCAAATCGACGATCGGCATTCCAAAAAGAAGATTGATCGGAGGAGCATTTAAAGGGCAAGATGAATTATAGCCAAAGAAAAAGAAAAAAAATAAAATACAAAGGCCTATGACTTGGGCCGGCACCTAAGTTTACGAAGCTCGGCCATTGCTTCGTCATATTGGTCTTGAAGCTCGAGGAGGGCCTTCCGATCACCCCGGGCAGTCCGCATATTAGCCGCAAGACTTCATTGGCTGCTTCCAAGTCCCGCACGGTGTCCCGGTGGGTCTTCAGCAGATCCTCCGTCTCGGCTGCAGCCAACTTCACCCGAGATAGCTCATGCGATGAGAGATCACACTCTCCATGCTTGAAAGCCTCAAGCATATGACACGCCCACCGACCGGCGGGCTCCTCAAGCTCGGTGGAGCGGTCGCGTTCGACCTTGAGGGCCTCCTGCTACCAACGAGAGACTTCCCCGGCATCTTCCCGCGCCGCGGCTAGGGCCGCCTCCGCCGCCGCAACTCGAGCTTCCAAGGTCACCGCCTGGACCGAGCTCGAGCGAGCTTCCTGCAGCTCGGTGCGCGCGGTTTCGGCCTGCCATCGCCAGCGTATGCCGTCCGCCCTCAGGGCCTCCCGCTCGGCCTCGTGCTCAGCCCCAAACGAGCACGCAAGGCCGACGATCTCGCGGTAGACCTACACCAAGAGACCGGGCTCAGGAAAAAGAAAGAACCAGAGCAAGGGTCGATACAAGACCTCAAAAGCCAAGTTCGCAGGCACTCACCCGCCTCATGGCCGTCGCGATTTCAGACTCAGATCGAGCCTGCGCTTAAGCGCAGCAAAATACAAGAACCAGTCGCCCGAGCTATCGCTCGAGCTGCTTGATTTCTTGGGCGCTCCCCGGCAGGCTCGGCCGAGCCTCCCGCAGGCTCGGCCGCTTCTCCTGCAATCTCGGGCGCCTCCTCCGCTGGCTCAGCCCGGGTCTCATCAGCCGGTCCCGGCGCCGCTTCCTCCGTAGGCTCGGCCGCTCCCTCCGCGGGTTCGGCCGCTTCACTCGCAGGCCCGACCGCCTCGATGGCCTGAGGGCATGGCTCGGGGGCAAAGTCGGTTTGCACCCCGGCATCTGCCTTCGGCTGGGCCACCCCCATGATCACCAGCCACTCCGGGAGGGACTGGCCAGGAACGGGCCGAAGCCGGATGGACTCCTCCCAGCGCCTTCCGGTGAGCGAGAGCTTGTGCTCAACCCATGCTGGCGTCGCCACGATCTACCCCACAACGACTGGGGGCCACGCCCACAAAGCGCATCGAACGACGCCGCCGCCAGATAACCCGGACCGGCCGCCGGTAGCAAGAGCGTGTCGCTCATGTCCAATGGTGGGACGGGCAGATCGCACCCCGTGAAGAGCTCCGACAAACCATCGAAGTCAATTGGGCGCCACCCGGACGTGGTCTGCCCCTCGACGCGGAGCGGCACCAGGAGCGATGTCCCATCGTCCATCTCCACCTCCACGGTTATGGCCTGGCAGCGCACGTCGCTGCGCGCCACCAACGGGAGAAAATAGGGCCCCGAGCCCCGACGCCCTTTATGCTCCTTAAGGGGCTCGTTCTCCCGGGCCACTTCCTCCGGCCGCACCGGAATGAGCTCCCCGGCCCGGGAAGACATGGCGACTGAAAACGAAAAAAGAAGCGGTCAAAGCACGCTCGATCAGCCCGGGAACCGTAATGAGTGGAGAAAAGAAGAGAAAACCAAAAAGCGCGGTAACCTACGGGCAAGCTCGAGATCCGTCCCAGCCAACTCGTCGTCTGAGTCATCGTCATCCAACACCAACCGACGCCTCTTTGGCGCCGGCTGGGCATCCCGCGCGTCGGCCGAGTCCCGGTCCCGGGAGCCTCTAGCCCGGGCTGGGTCGGGGACGGAGGCAGGAGCCCAGGATGCCTTCCGCCCCGCGCTTATGACTTTGTCCCGACGGGAGAGCCCGGTCCGCTTCTTCAAAGGCGGTCGCGTGCTCATAGCCCGCTCTTGCCGCACCGGGACTGAGCCCGCGCTACCGCCGATCGAACTCACAGCCCCCGGGGCTGCCACCAGTGCGAGGGCGGCGGACCCGGCCTCTTCGCCCGTTTTCCCCTGCAAACAAGTCAGGGAGCATCAATACACGCCCGTGGAAAACAGCCTCCAGGAGCGCTTAAGCTCGCAGGGACGCAAACTTCGTCAAGGACGTTACAGATGCCCGAGCCCGATGGCTCGTTATGGTTCGCGGGCAGCAGGAGCCCCATAGCCCGAACCACGTCATCCTGGGGCAAAGCTGGAAAGAAAAGAGCGGGAACATCAAAAACATGCCCAAAGGAGGCTCAGGCAAAGGACTGTAAGGATGAAGAAAGGAACTTACGGAAGGTGCTTTCACGGGTGAGATCGTCCCACCCACGGATTTTGAAGAAAGGGTGAACCCGCTTCCGCAGCGGGCTCACCCGGTGCCTGATAAAGTCGGCTACAATATCGTAGCTGTTTAGTCCCCGGCCAGCCAACTCCTGGATTTTGGCTACCGAGGCTACCTCCACGGCTCCAAATAAAGGGCGGGCAACGTCGCTTCTGGGGTTCGTGATTCACAACCATAGCCCGCAGTCGCTGAGCACCTTGGCGTAGTACCACCGCGATGCCCACCCCCCGACGTTCTCCTTAGCCTTGAACGCCGGGTACACGGGCTTCATGTCGCGGCGCAACTTGAAGTAGGCGCACCCCGCCGTATCGTTCCCACCGGTCGTGGTCAGCTCATAGAAATTGAGGAAGAGGCTGACCGTCGGCTCCACCCCGACGAACACCTCGCAAAGATGCGTGAAGATCGTCAGGAATAGGATCGAGTTGGGATTGAGATTCACCGACTCGATCCCACACTAGGCCAGGACCGTAGCGAAGAAGTCGGACTGCGGAACCCGGAGCCCGTGAATGGCAAAAGCTCAAGCAGATTTAACTCCTTGCTCTCGGTGCAGAACTGCTCTCTCGGCCCGCCTTCCACCGCCGACCTCAATAAAACCGGCGGCGGCCAACCCCTTTAGGTCATCCTCGGAAAGGAGACTCCGCGTGAAGGGCGCCATCGGAAAGAGAAGATCGGAAGGCGAGAACAACAGAAGAGCAAAAAGATGGGAAAGGCAAGAAGGCGATAGCACAAGAGATCGTAAAGGAAGCGACAAAGGGTAAACCGCCTATTATAAACCAGCGCGGAAAGACGAACCATCGCCTGTCCACCCGGAGACGCGGAAAGCGAGAGGGAAAACAACGGCGCGCATAACCGCGCTTGTTTGGGATTCCCGCCGGCCGAGGACCTCACAAGGCGAACATTTCGCTGAGGGCGCATTAAAATAAACCTCCGAGCGGAACGTCTTCGTCCCGCTCGAGGCTCGGGAGCTAGCTGTTGGGGAAGTACGTGGCCCATAAAGATACGACCCACTAACTTGCCTCCGGCCCCACGGAAAGTACGCCCGGACTTGGCAAGCTCGCGCTCGAGCTTGGCAAGCTCACGCCCGAGCTTCCCCGTCTCGAAAACTCAGGTCACTTGCCCCTCCCGGGCTTCCGAAGCTCAGGGCTCGGGACCCAAAGCAGATTGCGCCCCGCCGCGTAGGATACACTGCGGGTTCTGAAGGTCACCAAGAGTTAAATGCGAGCACATTACCGAGGAGCGCCTGACAAAGGCCGCTGTCAAGCCGTCCGCATAGAGGAAGACATGTGTTGACCGGTAACGGTCCGACACGGCAATCAGGAGATACACTCGATTACCCGGTGGATCTTGTACGCCGCCACATGGCAAAGTAGAAGGAGGCGACTATTCAACGGACCAAGGGCAGGATACGGTAGCCAGGCGCCGCCTATAAAGGGACGCACAGGCCACAACTAAAAAACCCTGAGACCCCGGCATCTGAACACAAACAGGCGAACATAGACACTAATCTGGAAGGTAGCCACTGTAGAACAGGAGCACTTGCACTCACGTTGGAGCTCTAGTTCCCAGTGGTAGTTCTCTACATACAGGTAACTGTAGGAACACACACAGTGCCTTGAGCACTTATTGTACTCCAGTCCGGGCTTCCCAAAGCCCGGCTTGCACCCCTTTTGTACTCGTTTAAGCTTGGCATTAAATAAAGACTGGACGTAGGGCTGTTATCCGACAGTGGAGGCCTGAAACAGGATAAAAATCCTCGTGTCACACCGGGCTTGACGCGTCCAACCGCGTCGGGACCACGTCCTTTCCCTCGGTGGCGCCCGACGGCCGCCTCGGCGAGGGACAGGGCGCCCTCGCCTCGACCCACTTTCCTCTTTGCTCATCGGCCCGCGGAGGCTCGCCTCCCGGTCGTCGACAAAAATTGTGCTCGAATTTGATGGCCTCTTATAACCCATGGAAAAAGTACTCCTCTGAAAATTAATCCCAAGTACTGTTTGGGCATAACATTTGCAACCAAGATGTGTTATCTGTCAAATCATGCAAATCCGCAGAGAAATGCATCATTCGAAGATTTGTTGATGCAACATTCATAACAAATCGATGCAACATGTCAAATCACCTGTTGAAACAACCCACATCCTTCTGTCCAAAATCATGCTCCTCGAACACCTGTCGCGGCTTCTTTGCACAGGCACCACCATCTGCACAACTTAGCTCATAGGTAGCGGTGTCGACTCCTGCTGCTCCCCCTCATGTAGTTCAAACAATATGGTGGTGCTATTCACTGCTTCTCATAGCGAAAATCTTGGGAAACCTCGACACCATAGGTGGAGCGCGAGTTATGGCGAGCTCAGGAATGTTATGAGAGCTCGAGCAAAGGAGGTGCTCAATTTGCGCTGGTGAGGAAAGGCACAATAGGAGCAACATGGATTAGAGAGATCGATGCCAGGAGGTGGAGGCAATGGAGGCAGCGGTGAGGATAGAAGGCGATGGCTAAGGTTGAGGCGTTGATATCGTGGAGGCAGACTTGAGAGAAACAGACGGTAGGACGAGTGACTAGCGGGAAATGGGAAAAAAAAATCCACAAGCACATAGGTGGAGATTTTTTTCTGAAGGATATCAGAAGGAACAGGCCAGGAAATTCCTATTGGATGGACTTCCAAACAATGCAAGATGATCTAGGAAAACTTTCCACATGGGTTGCCAACCTAGGAAATGGGCCACAATACCTCTTAGGAATTGGACTTCCAAACAAGCCATAAAACTTTGAGAAACGGCTTAGTGAAGTAGGAACATTTTATTTAACTTAGTTTTCAAAATTTTGAGGAACCACAGTCATAGTTCCAAATCAATTTCCCGCGGGAAATCATGGAATTGTTGTGGAACTGGATCGAAATTCTAGAAAAAAAATTGAAGCCAAAATTTAAATTTGAAATTTTAGAAAATATGAAAAAGTCCCAAACAATTTCCTGCTAAAACCGGGTGATTTCCCGCAAAACCTAGTGCTTTTTAAAAAAATTCAACCAAACGATTTTTCTATCTCGATTTCTAGTTCAAACTGAACGGTTTCTATTCACTGAATGATTTTTCGAAAACCCTAGTGATTTCCCTTTTTCTGCCCACTCCATTTGATAACAAGAAATTGTGGAAATAAAAAATTGGGTCCTGTTGGGGAAAGTATGTGGCCCATGGAAATACGGCCCACTAACTCACCCCCGGCCCCACGGGAAGCACGCTTGAGCTTGGTAAGCTCGAGCCCGAGCTTGGCAAGCTCGCACCCGAGCTTCCCTGTCCCGGAAGCCCGAGACACCCACTTCACCCGAGCTCCCGAAGTTCAGGGCTCAGGACCCGAGGCGGATCGCGCCGCGCTGTGGACAGGATACGCCTCGGTCCCGAAGGTCTCCAAGAATTAAATGCGCCTTGACTGCATTAAGGAAAGCCTAGCGAGGCTATCAAGCGGGTTGGCGGCGGTCTCGTTAATCACCAGACGGGCGCAGATACGTCCGATGGCAGAATGGTCCCAAGCAGAATCGGAGGATATGTTCGATTACCCGATGGATTTTGTACGCCCCGGCATGGCAAGACAACGACTATTCAACGGACCAACGCAGGCTACAGTAGCCGGACGCCGCCTATAAAAGGGGCGCACAGGCCACAACGAAGGAGAGCCCGATAATCTGTACACAAGACTATCTCTTCCCCCGGCACAATACTCGGAAGGTAGCCACTGCAGAACAGAAGCACTTGCACTCGCATAGGAGCTCTAGTTCCCGGCGGTAGTTTTTCACCACAGGTAACCGTAGGAATACACACAACACCCCAAGCACTTGTTGTACTCGAGCCCGGGCTTCCCAAAGCCCGGCCTCACCCCCTTTATACTCGTTTGAGTTTTGCATTAAACGAAGACTGGACGTACGGCTGTTATCCGATAGTGGAGGCCTGAACCAGGATAAAAATCCTTGTGCCACCATCACTCACTCCCCAGGTCTCGACGCATCTGACCGCATCGGGACATAGACGTTCCTTTCCCTCGGCGGCACCCGGCCAGCGGTCGGGCCTCGGTCCAGGGGGCAGGGCCGTCTTCGGGTCCCGCACTCACCTACTTTCTTGCTTATCGGAGGCCCGCGGAGGCTCGCCTCCTGGTCGCCTCCCGGTCGCCGACAGGTCCAAACAGGATTTAGAAAAAAAAGGCGATTTGAAACCCTGATCACACTGCATGTAAACATGCGTTCTCTGGAATAGCCAAGTTCATCCCCGGTTCGCGCGACCCACCGCCATCCACCAGGCCAGCAGTCCACCGCTTCATCACTGTCCTCGCAAGTCGCAACTTCAGTTCTTCACATCAGTGGGCAGTGGCTCAGACGTCGCTATGCGAGCTCTCCTCTCGCACATCCACATTCCCGGTTCGATCTCCACCACTTCCTTCCTCTCCTCCTCCTCCGCCGTCGCCTCCAAAGCCCAAGCTCCGAGCCCTAGCCTCGCCCCGCTCCGCCTCGTCCGCCGTTTCTCCGCCATGGCCGCCGCCGCCGCGGAGGAGTTCGTGAAGGGCCGCGTCTTCCCCAACGGCGTCGCCGTCATCACCCTCGACCGCCCCAAGGCCCTCAACGCCATGAACCTCGGTGAGGATCTCTCCTACTCGTGCTCTTTGGCCTGCTCGGTTGGGTGTGCCCTCGAGGTGGGATTCGAGTCGGGACGCCCCGGTTTGGGCGGAGAGTTCAACGCGCTGCGGATTGCTGTTGTACTTCGCGGCGTGCTTGTGCGATCCACGATAGTTTGCTAAGTTGCGGGAAATAGGTGAAATTCGTGTTGCGGGTTGGTTAAGTGTTTGAAACTCGAGTGCTTAACTGGTGCTGTGTACGATTTTTGCTCGATTTGTACGTCCGAATTTGTGAATAGACAGCTATCAAAATAATTTGCTGCTAAATAGCAGGTAGCCAAGTGAAAGTTCGAGATTGGGGTGGCATAGAGCAAGTGCATAGTCAGTTGAGGTGGTAGTCTAGCCAAAATATATGTTCAATTTGTCTCTCAGTTGTGTGGCAACATGAATATGTTGAACGAAATTGACACTCAGTGACAACTTTGAGGCCATCATGTAACTTAAGGCTGCCACTTGAATGAAAGAATTTTGTGGGATTTCTGCACTTTTACAGGTTTCCTGTAAAAAAAATCCAGCACTCTAACACGCATTCTACTTGTATGCTCGAGATACATTATGCTATAGTAGCTATTGTCTTTTCGTTCACAGAAAAGCCAATTATATCACAAATGTAAACATAGTTTTTAATTTAGACAACCTTGATGTATTCAAATTGCGTACAGTAACATTAACCCTCTTACCCAGGTAAAAGAAATAGATTTACACATTATGAGATTTAGTAGTGCTGTCAAATTACCTCTATAAAACTAAAAATTTGCTGGTCCCCCCCTACTGGTCAGAATACTGGCAAAACATCATTCATTGGACTAACTCCCTTGTTAGGCGTGAAAAGTGAATCAGAAAAAAAAAATGAGAGGCAAATCGCCAATGTGAGAGCAACGGAGGTCAATAGGCTTTGGCAGATGACTAGAGGGCTAGAGGCTGCTGCTTGTTGTTATGGCAGCTTGAATCCGAGATTCTTATTGAGGATGTTTATGTCTTTAGGGCGAAGCTTTGGGTATATGAAGGCTATGAGGTGACCACATGATTTAGCAGCTGCTAATAGTACACATGCATAGCATGTCCACGACCATATTAGCTATTGGCAGTCTGATTGTGGGTTTCCTATAAAATATGCTATCCTATTTCCATCTTTCTTCCACAGAACGAATGTTTGATAGCTTATCAAGCTCTGTTAACATATTTGAGATTTCACATGATTGCAGAAATGGACGTTAGATACAAGGCGTTTCTTGATGAATGGGAAACAAATCCAAGTGTCAAGTGCGTTCTTGTGGATAGCAGTTCTCCCCGTGCCTTCTCAGCTGGTATTTTTTTTTTATTCATTTTGTTTAACCTTTCTCCTTTTTAAACTAAACTAGGCCTTGGATGTTGAACATGCTGTTTTACCTTTTCATTTCCGGAGCATTGGAGATGTTTTCAAATAAGATTCATGGCCAATGCAGGGATGGATATTAAGGGTGTTGCAGCAGAAATTCAAAAGGACAAGAGCACACCACTTGTTCAAAAGGTCTTTACCTTTTATGTGTATTTTTTTTAATCTGATTTTACATTTATAGAACTCATGGTTCTTTTCTCTTTTTTGCTCAAGAGTTTATGTCACACTGTTATATCTTGTTAATTGTAGCTTTGCTCAACCTTGCACATACCGTGACTTGTGCTTAGTGTAAACTGCAGGTGGGGATGTGAAGCGACTTGCTTTTGATTGCACAATGCCAGAGATAATAGAGGTCTAATAATAACATAACTAATGCCTTCCTGGACATAGCTTGCCATTACTTAATGAAAAACGTTTTGGTGATTAGGCTGTTGTTGCTATTATCTTCTCAAAATTTTAGAAGGCCTTGGTTGCATAATATTCCAATCTGAAGAGACAACTGAACAGAGTTAGATTTTGAATTTTGTAACTAATTTCAAAGAAATACACTATTGAAATAATTTTGCAGCATTTCGAATTTCTAATTTAATAATTAATCATTGATACATTAAACATTGAATTGTAACCATTAATTCTACCATGTACAAAACATACGAATTCAAGGTCCTATTGAGATGGAATAATTGAAATTAAATTCCAAGAAATAAAAAAAAATTCAATTCCATGTTTCCAACATCCTCTTCCTTTAAGCCTTGTTTGGGAAGCCCGATCCTGGCTAGGATCCCCTTGGATTGACAGGGATTTTAGTTAGGGTGGGTTCTTTTCATCTTATCTTATCCAGCTTATTTGACGTATCTCGTAACTTCGAGAATTTTCCGAGATAGGGTTTAGGGAGCTTATAGACACGCCTACGAAATAAAAAAAGGACTCAAAAATTAATAAAAAAACTGAGATAAGTCAAATAAGACACGAGATAAGTCTTTTTTTTTTTTATCTCGTAGGTATGTCTAAAAGCTCCCTAAACCCTATACACAAAGGCCAACTGGCTCTCGAGGCTATCTCGAGAAATTTTCGAAATTACGAGATAAGTCAAATAAGCTGGATAAGATAAGCTAAAAGAACCCAACCTTAAACTTGTTAGAGATATATTAGGATATTATCAGAATCCTTTATCATATTAGCATAGTGTTAGAGTCCTTTCCTTATCTAGGCTTTCCCTGCTTAGAGACTTCTCATGTATCCTATATATAGAGGCCCTTGGCCTACAGATCAATATATATCTCATATTCATAACATAGTATCAAAGCTATGGTGCTCGAAACCCTAGCTGTCGTTGGTGTCTTCTGCTGCCGCCGTTGCCCCCGGAGGGGTCTTGGCTCCAGGGGCAGCCATCTATGCCGGCTTTCTTCTCTCCAAGCACAACAAGAAGCTTCTGCTGCAGTGCTGCTGCTCACAAGAAGCTTTTACCACTGCTCGTCATCTGCAGCTTGTTGCCACTTCGCCCGCGTCATCTTTGTCGAGGTCACCGCTGCAGTGCCTCTCCATGACAGATCTGGTCGCCGAGGCCAGATCTGGCCGTCCCAACCGCCGGGTTCCTTCCCAGCTTTGCGTGGGTCGCTGCTGCCTCTACCGTGCGGCGTCGCCGTCCCCGCCGCATGGGCTTGCCACTCAGTTCTTCACCAGCCCGGTCTATCCTTCGAGTTGCTTCAGATCCGTACGCCTGGCTGCCGCTTGTCGTGCTAGCGCTGCCAGGAGGTCGGTGCTTCTTCCTTGCGCTGCCCGTAGATTTGCGCTGCTTCTCTCTCTAGAGCTAGATCTGCTTCCATGCTGGCTGCTTTGGAGAATTTTGTACTGCACCTTCTGCTTGTATCCAGATTGGAGTGATGGTGGAATGCTGTTAGTGCCTGCTCTTTCCATTGAGCTTCCGCTGCAATGCCTTCTTGGTTTGATTTGACACAGTTTGATATCTTGTCGCCTCCTTGATCTCCTTTTATCCTTGTATCCTGGCTTTGCCTTAGCACCGTGTGCTTTCTTGGCTCTCGTATGATCATAGATGGATGGAGTTCTTTGGATGTCAGCATATTATCACAATAGGGCTATATGCACACAAGGTTACACTCTACGACGACCTATAGTCCTCAAGGCTACACGCTACAACGACCATGACGACATTTGCAAGACCCGGACTTCAGCTTTTTTTAGTGTATTTCCGTTCAAATGCAATGCTATTGCATATGCCTTGCATTTGAGGGGGTACTTGTCTTTTTAGTCTATTCTCTTTCAAATGCAATGCTATTGCATACGCCTTGCATTTGAGGGAGGTGTTAGAGATATATTAGGATATTATGAGAGTCCTTTATCATATTAGAATAGTATTAGAGTTCTTGCCTTATCTAGGCTTTCCCTACCTTATCTAGACTTCTCATGTACCCTATATATAGAGGCCCTTGGCCTACAGACCAATATACATCTCGTATTCATAACAAAAATTTCCCACAAATCCAAAGGGTCTGTACAAATCCTTGTCTATCCAGACAAGGCCTTATTGGGATCTAGAAACCTTTACATTTTTTGGTATTTTATTTGTGGATTCTGATTACATAAAATGTAAATGAAGAAACAGCTATAGGCATTCTATTGGTTGATTCCGAATACCTGGAACTGGAAAGTGATAGAGGATACTGAGCTATAGGTTTACCACACCCCTATGTTCTGTTGGTCTTCAAACTATGCAATATGCATATGTTTGAGAGTTGCAGTTACTATCAATAATCACATATGTCCCTATAGGCCTTATAACTAGCCCATTTGGGCCCATTGAATAGATGCTGCAACATTAACATGGTATCAGAGCTCTAGGTTCTAGGGTTACCCTTGCGGCATTCTTGCCGCCGCCACGCCACGGCGCGACCCACGCTGCTAGCCTCCTCTCCTTGTTTCTTTCTTTCGTCGCTCGGCCGCTTTCCTTTCTTTCGCTGCCTCTCTCTTTTTCTCCACACCACGGACGCAGACGCGAGACGAAACCCCTAGCGTGGCCTTGCTCGCCGCCGTCGCGCTAGCTCCACCGCCGGGTGTGCCCATCATCTCCGGATCCAGTTGCCGCCGCCGCTTTCAGTCGATCCGGCCCGATCTCTCGGCCGTTCCTGGCAAGATCGCATCAGATCCACTCCAAATGGATCCATATTGCCTCTTCACCGGTCGTGTCCGCTTCGCCACTAGCATCGGACTGCGCTTGGCGTCGCCTCCTCGATCCGAGGTTCCCTGCGTCGCTGCTTCGCCTGGTGCCATCTTGCTGCCTCGTCTTGAGTTGAAGCCCCGCGCCGGCTCCAACGCAGCCTCGTCTACACCCTGTCGGCCATGTGATCCTAGGGCTGCTCCATCACAAGCCCATCATTGTTCCAGTGAAGCTTGTCCTTGGTTGATTCTTCATGGCAACTCGTGCAGCAAGTTCGATGCCCATTCCGTCGGTGGTGTTTGATGGCACCAACTTCAGGGAGTAGTCGACCATGCTTCAGGTCTCCCTCAACAGTCAGCGTCTCTAGGGTCATCTCACTGGAGCAACTCCGCTACCTGCCGTGCCTCCTGCTCCTGTGGCCCCCATTCTGGCGCCGATGGTGCTCTGTTGTTCGGTTACCAGTACGACTTCTGGCGGTGTCAAAAGCACATTGTCGCTTCTTCACTCGCGAGACTGCATGCCGAGAGTTCGTGTATTGCTTGTTCTCACTGGCAACACGAGGATTGACCTTGTTCTTGACTCAGGCTCCTTGCCTCCACTCAGGCGATGTGGGGCGGGTGCGAGCTCGATACCACCGAGCGACCACGCCTCGACCTCTCCGTCCGCCTGTTCGGCTCGCTTTAGCAGGGCAACTCCTCCGTCAACGCCTTCTATCAACAGTTCAGTGATGTCTGCCGTCAGCTCGACTCCTTCCAGCTGACTCCAGACACTTCCTGCGCGACTTGTGTTCGCACACGGGAGCTCCTCGTTGAACAGCGTGTCTTCGAGTTCCTCACCAGGCTTTGTCCGGAGTTTGAGCCTCTTCGTGCTCAGTTGTTGGCTCGCTCCCCGCTACCTAGTCTGGTTGAGGCCCTCACTCAGGTTCGTGCTGAGGAGACACGCCTAGGGAGCGTTCTCTTGTCTCCCTCGATAGTTCTGAGCGCTACTACGGTCTCTTTCGGGGCTCCGTCAAGTTGCTTCTCAGAGTCACTACTCTTCCTCCCTCAAGACTAAAGAAAGCGGCTTGGCCGCAGAGGGGTGTTGTTCTTCTGCTGCGGTGGTTCGGTTGCAACATCGCAAGATGGGTCACACCATCCAGCAGTGCAGGCGTCGTCTCCAGAAGGCTAGTGGTGGCACCTCTAGCACCCTTGGAGCTTCTGGTGCTAGTGGGGCCACCACCTCTTGACCACATGACTGGGCTCAGGAGTCGCATGGAGTCGCGCCTTGACACTCGGGCTCCTCTGGCGTCCTCTGCTACCTCCTCTCCGGGTCCATCAGGTATCCAGTCTCCATGGTACCTTGATTCAGTGCTTCTTTCACATGACATCCGATCCCACTCATCTTGTGTCTCATTTGCACTTTACTCTGTGTACATCAAGATAGTGATGGTACACGCTCTCGGCCAGCGTGATCGAGGCACTCTTCACACCTCGTCTTTCCACGCTCCATCGCTTCCTATGTTCCTTGTCTACACTGCAATGATTTACGCTCGGCGGCTTACCGATCTTGGTTTTGTGTTACTCTAGAGTCTCGACTCTTGTTCTATCCAGATCGCAAAGATCGGGACCCTAGTTGGCACTGGCCGGAGATCCCTTGACTCCTTGCGCTTGTGGGAGCTTGACTGGCTTCGCCTTCCTTCTGCTTCCGCTTCCACCGCTACCTCCAGGAGCCAGTTGTCCACCTCTTCTGATGCCACTGCCTTCGTCACCACCACCACCGTCAGTTTTGCTCAGTGGCATCATCATCTGGGTCATATGTTAGGATCCCGCCTTTCTTCTTTGATGAGTCGTGGTGTTCTTGGGAAGGTTTCTGGTGATACCTCCCTCTCTTGTCAGGGCTGTAAGCTTGGGAAACAGCTACAGCTGCCGTATCCCACCAATACTTCAGTTTCGACTCGTCCTTTTGATTTGGTTCATTCTGATGTATGGGGTCCCGCCCTTCGCTTGAAAAGGGTCACCGTGGTATGTGATTTTTATTGATGATTTCTTTCGCTTCACCTGGATCTATTTTCTCAAGTCTCGTGATCAGGTGTTAGCTGCCTATCAGGCCTTTGCTGCGATGGTTCGCACTTAGTTCGACTCGCCCATCCGTGTGTTTCGAGCTGACTCTGCTGGCGAATATTTGTCGGTTGCTCTTCGCCAGATCCTTCTAGAGCAGGGCACTCTTTCTCAGTACTCTTGTATCGGTGCCCATGCTCAGAATGGTGTTGCTAAGCGCAAGCATCACCACCTCCTTGAGACTGCCAGAGCTATGATGCTCACCGCCTGCTCCATCACGCTCGGCCGAGGTGTCTCCACCGCCGCTCTACCTTATTAACCTCCAGCCTTCCACTGCACTTCAGGGTGCCATCCCTCTTGAGTGTCTCGTTGGTCGTCCTGCTCAGTACAGTCACCTTCGTGCCTTTGGGTGCGTTGTCTACGTCCTTCTTCAGCCTCGTGAGCGCACGAAGCTAACCTCTCAGTCTGCTTCGTGTGCATTCCTTGTCTATGACTCTGAGCGCAAGGGTTTCCGTTGTTGGGATCCTGTTGGTCGCAGGATTCAGGTCTCTCGTGATGTCACCTTTGACGAGTCTCACTTTTTCTTTGATGAGTCCCGGTCCCCGGCCTCTCCTTCCAGTTCTCCCTTGTCCTTGGGGGATCTCTCTTTTCTCACTCTTCCAGAGTCCTCTGTTCCTTCGCTTTCTTCTTTGCCTTCTCCTACACCCACTCCTTTGCCAGTCCAATCTTCCTCTACTACACCCACCCTTTACCAGTTTCACCTTCTCCATGCCTTCTTCCTGTTTCCCAGCCTTCCTCTTCTTCTTTGTTGCCTCCTTTGTCCCATCCTCCCGTTCGCTTTCACTACACACGTCATGTTCCCTCCTCCTCCGTGTTGGGTCCTGCTCCTGAGCCCTCTTCCTCCAGTTCTGAGCCTTCCTTCTTACTTGGGCCTGCTCCTGCACAGGTGACACCTCCCTCCACCCCTCCACCCCGGTATGCTCTTCATGATCGGAGTACTTTCTCTCGCCCTGCTCGCTACGGGTTTGCAGCTCCTGTCTCCACTCCTTCTGAGCCCGCTTCTTATCGTGATGCTGTTGCTCATCCTGAGTGGTAGTACGCGATGGCTGAGGAGATTGCTGCTCTTGAGCGCACTGGCACTTGGGATCTTGCCCCCTGCCCTCCTGTTGTTACTCCGATCACCTGCAACTGGGTCTATAAGATCAAGGCTCGTCTTGTGGCGCGTGGCTTTCAGCAGGAGTACGGTCGTGACTTTGAGGAGACCTTTGCACCCGTTGCACACCATACGACTGTTCTCTCTCTTGTGGTTGTTGCTTTTGTTCGTCGGTGGACCATCTCCCAGCTTGATGTGAAGAATGCCTTTCTTCATGGAGAGCTGCGCGAGGTCTACATGCACCCACCTCCTGGCTACGTTGTGCCAGATGGCCCCGTGTGTCGCCTTCGTCGCTCTCTCTACGGGCTCAAGCAGGCCCCTCGTGCTTGGTTTGAGCGCTTCACCTCTGTGGTCACTGCTGCTGGCTTTGCTCATAGTCAGCATGACCCTGCGCTTTTTGTTCACACCTCCGCGTGTGGGCGCACTCTTCTCCTTCTCTACATCGATGACATGCTCATCACTGGAGATGATCCTCAGTTTGTTGCATTTGTGAAGGCCCGTCTCAGCAGTTTCAGATGTCTGATCTTGGTTCTCTTCGCTACTTCCTTGGGATTGAGGTCACTTCTACTCCTGAGGGCTTCTACCTCTCCCAGCGGAAGTATATCCAAGATCTCCTTGACCGCGCTTGTCTCACTGATCAGCGCACTGCTGACGCGCTGACACTCTGATGGAGCTTCACCTCTAGCTTCGTCCCACTGATGGTGCTCCTCTTGCTGATCCCACTCGCTATCGTCACCTCGTTGGGAGCCTTGTTTACCTTGAGATCACACGTCCTGACATCTCTCACGTTGTCCACATTCTTAGTCAGTTCATGTCTTCTCCCACTCAGCTCCACTACAGTCACCTTCGTGTCCTTCGGTACCTTCGAGGCACTATTGACCACCGTCAGTTCTTCTCGAGCTCTAGCTCTCTAGAGCTCCAGGCCTACTCTGATGCTACTTGGGTTAGCGATCCCTCTGATCGCAAGTCCTCTCTCTTCATCAGGTCTTTCTTGGCTCTTCTTTGATTTCCTGGAAGACCAAGCGACAGACGGCTGTCTCTCGTTCTAGCACTGAGGCTGAGCTTCGTGCGCTTGCCTCGGTGACAGTGGAGGTGACTTGGCTTCGGTGGCTCTTAGTGGATTTTGGTGTTGCTCTTACTGCTCCGACGACCGTCTACTCCGATAGCACTGGCGCCATCAACATTGCTCGGGATCCGCTAAAGCATGAGCTCACCAAACATATCGGTGTTGATGCATTTTATGTTCGGTCGCAGGTTTAGGATCAGGTAGTTACTATTAGTCATGTGCCTTCTGATCGTCAAAGTTCTTGATTTCTTCACCAAGGCAGATTAGAGTCTTGAGATGATTGTCATCTCTCCAAACTCAGTGTTGTAGATTCACCATGAGTTTGAGGGGGGTGTTAAAGTAGAAATGTATAGGGACTTATTTGCTTATTTTCTCCCTCTTGTACATGTGTATAACTAGCCCATTTGGACCCATTGAATAGATGCTGCAACATTAACAGGTCTATCTACCCTTTTTTTCACACTATCTGCTCCACTAACCTACTTAGAATTTTAAAAAGACCAGTACAATTAGGGATGAAAACGGAGCGGATTCGGTCGGATAGTGACATTTCCATATCCGCTCACATTTTTTTCACCCGGATGCTGATACGGATACGGATAATTTAAAAACGGATCGGATATTGAATCAATATCGGATAACAATAAAACGGATAGTAATCGGAGTCGGATCAAAAACGGAAACGAAACCGAATATTTAGTTGGATAATAAACGCCAAAACACAAGTTTCAACACAGAATATTAGGATTTTAGAGTACATAATCCACGAACATAACAAAACTTACAGAACATAATCCGGAGAGGTGGCGGTGCGGCGGAGCGTGGGTGGGCGGAGAGGTGGCGTAGAGGCGGGCTACGGGGGGGGAGAGTGGCGGAGGCCGTGAGATTTGCAGCCGTGGCCAAGGCCGTCCGTCCGTCTTGGGAGACTTGGAGGCGGCGGCTAGGGTTGGCCGGTTGGGACTTGGGGAGTGGAGTCTGTTCTGTCTGGAGAGTGGCTGAGTGGAGACTTGCCATGGCCCGTGGCGCGTGGGCTGCATGGGCGCGTGGCGGCGTGGGCTACTGGGCTGCCGCCACCGCTGGGGGCCTTTGCATCGCAGCTCTGCTGCCTCGCTGGCTCGCTTTCGAAGTTTACGGATATCCGGATATCCGTATCCGCTCCGTATCCGTCGGATATCACCTCTCCCATATCCGCTCCGGTATTCGGCTGCCCGATCAGGATAATTATCCGTATCCGTATCCGTATCCGACGGATATCAGATTCTTTTGCCATTTCTCTATAAACGAATACCGGATACGGATACGGTCCGGATATTATCCGCTCCGTTTTCACCCCTAAGTACAATTATGGTCAGTTCTGCGACATATTACAGCTGTCCCGTGTCTCAAACTGTTACCTGCATTGGTCTTTGGTAGTTGACTGGTTATGAGCAGTGACATGTTGTGAACCTGCTGATAAACTTCACAATATATCTTTGTATTTGTTCAGTATCCCAAAATTTGTTTTAATTCGCTTGGCATAAGTTTCTATTGTTGAAATGAACTTTTTTTTTGAGAGGAATTGAAATGAACTTGATATGCATTTAAACGAAGGATTCTATCCAACACCATGCAAAATAATCCTTATGCAATTGAAATCCAGCTATAGTCTAAAATGGGTCTTTAACTCTTTCAAAACTGGCACAATTTTTTATTTACACCTTATTGGTGTCACTTGGTTGAGCCGTTGAGCACTTAGTGGTCATATACAATGTGGCTTCTTAACCTTACTCCATGCTGTCTTTTTTTTTCCTTATCTATGAAATATCATGTTGTACAAAGATTTTTATGCTTAACAAATCGTGAGCATCTGTAGCAGAGTCCCTAAAAGGGGATCTTCTCTATATTTAGAGACTTCCAGTCTCTATATCATTCGAGCGGAGTTTCTATGTCAGTCTCTATATTTAGAGATTCTCTCTCTGGTCTCTATATTTAGAGATTCTCTGTCCTGTCTCTATATATTTTTGGGGATAGAGATTCTACTAGATAGGATAGAAATATAGGGAACAAATAGTGGGTTAGAGAAGGGGATATAGAGATCCGAATTTAGGGGAGAGTAATTGATGTTTAATAGCCATTATTTAATAACATTAAATAACTCTGACACACCCTGCAATTTGTATCTTATTATTTAATAACTGATGTTTGATAGCCATTATTTTGCTACCTTGTTGTAGTTGTTTATTGTTTGTGCCCATTGGGTTTCTTTTTTGTTGAATTGTTTAATGGAAATTTTTGTTGATGTTATATCCTACTTTATTCGAAATATTGTTATCATTTACACCACTAACAGATACGGTTATGGCTCTATTCCTATCAGGTCTTCACAGCAGAGTACTCTCTGATTTGTAAGACACATGCGTACGCAAAACCTTATATATGTTTGATGGATGGAGTGACAATGGGGTTTGGAATTGGATTGTCAGGACATGGCCGCTACCGCGTTATCACTGAGGTAAACTTTTTTAACTTGATTGTTTTTTTTAAAAAAAATGCTATTGTATTTTTTATGTTTTCATTCTGGAGATTCATCAAGCTTGTCCAATGTGGTGCTGTTACAGAGGACACTCTTGGCCATGCCAGAAAATGGTATTGGCTTGTTCCCAGATGTTGGCTTTGCTTATATTGGTGCAAAAGCTCCTGGAGGAGGTGCAGTTGGTACGCCTTTTTTTTTCTTGTTGTCGTAATTCATAGAATAGTGTTTTATGCTACTAATATCTCTACCAGTGTATCATAATCATGCCTTTCTACCTTAATGGTATTATAAGTGCATAGTCTGAGGCTGTGATACCCTCCCTGTCTTCCTCATGCATCTATTTCCTTGTATGTATCCTGATATTTGCACCTCTTTCCTTTGTGTTCCTATCAGTTGGCTCCATTTTTGCTGTGGACATGTTTCTAGATGACCATTTCTGGAGGGGCATAATCAAGTTTACTGGAAATTCTTGTAGTCTGTGTTGAATAGGGATGTGCTCTACAGTTCTAAAACTCTGAAGTGTACATTCATGCAACTCTTGTTTAATTACAGTGCATTGCCATATGTCAGCTTTTTACTTATGGTCTTGCTTTTGTATTGATCCTTCTATTAATTCTATGACATTGATGTGTTTCTATGTTCTTTCAATTATGTAACGAGCTAGATGTTCCCAAACGTGTCATTCTTTTGTATCAAATAGTGACCTATTTTCCTTTTTGACACTAAGCACTTCTGTTTCTTTCAGGAACTTACCTTGGGATGACAGGAAAAAGGATATCCTCACCTGCGGATGCTCTGTTTATAGGTCTTGGAACGCATTATGTACCATCTGGGAATTTGGGATCACTCAAGGAATCCCTCTTGAATGCTAACTTGTATGTGTCTAATTATTACCCAATGAAAATATTCTAAATGCTAGCAAAACTAAATACTCCCTCTGGTCACAGACATATTTGAGATACATCACATGCTGTCAAACTTATGAAACCTTACATATGAATACCTTTCTAGATATTTAGATTGAATACATGAAAATCATGTTTAGATTCATCTCGAGAGATATTTCCGTAATATTATAATTTTATTGGGTTTTATAGATGAATTGCAATAATAACTAGCGGTCAAAGTTGTATTTTAGAGAGATCCAAAACAATATGTATTTGTGATCGGAGGGAGTATCGTTTTCTATAGCTCTTCCTCTTCCCCCATATTCTTTTTATCCATGCATTCATACTTTTATCTTTCATCAACAATACATGCTCGTGGTATCTCTGCTATTTTTTTATGGCATCTTGACATCTGATGGTTTGTTTCTTGGCTTTTTGTAGCACCAATGATCCTCACAGAGACGTTGAGTCAATCTTGAAGGGGTACAAGAAGGAGCCTGAATCAGAGTCCCAACTAGGAAAGCTTTTACCACATATCATTTCTTCTTTTGGTCCAAATAAGTCAGTTGCTGAAGCTGTGGAAGAGCTAAATAAGTGTAGTCAAAGTGGTGATTCTGCAGGTAATGTGATATTTGTCATCTCCTTATAAGGTGCCAAGACAACACTGATATACTCAATACACAAGTGCTAACCATGCTTTTTCTTTTAGAACGATCCTATTTTTGTTTGTTATTTTAGAATTTAAATTCAGTTCTGACTTGAAAAGAATGACTTCATGTATGTGCTTATCTATTCCTTTATTGGCTTCAGTGGCAGAATGGGCCAATGATGCTTTAACAGGACTTAAGAAAGGTGCTCCATTTTCCCTTTGTTTAACACAAAAGCATTTCTCTCAAGTTGCATCAGCATATGGGAATAATGAACATTATCTATCTAAGGTATGACTCAGGTGAATAATTGAACTTTTTTTATGTTAGTTAACCATTTTTGTACATATTGCTAATTCTGGTGTTTTGCATGTTCAGTTGACCGGTGTTATGAAACTGGAATATCGCATTGCCTTGGGATCATCAGTTCGAAATGATTTTATTGAAGGTGTACGTGCTGTCCTAGTTGACAAGGACCAGGCAAGTTATCTGTATGAATATACTCTGCACTTACTGATTTCTTAGAGCCTTTCTGGCAACAAAGTATTTTCATAGTTCCGAGACAAAATCATGGTTTCTAAAAATACCATGGTTTTCAAAACCACGAGGTGTTTGGATGATTAAAAAATACTCTATTCCAAAACCATGGTTTAGTAGAAACCATGGTATTTTTGGAGTATTTAAAACTCTACTCTTAGCTAAAGTTTTCATGGTTTAACTCTCATTAGCTTTTGTGTTTAGTCAAGTTTACCATCCTAAAAACTATGTATCCAAACAGGTGATAGTTCTAATGAATATCAGAGTTTAGTGAAACCACAGTTTTTATATGTACACAATTGCAAACTCTATGTATTATAAAACCATGATTTCTCAAAACCATATACCCAAATAGGCCCTTAATTGTTTCCTCCTGGAGGATTTATCATTTACCAGACCTTTAGGTGTGCGTTGCACGTGTTAAACACCACTTCCCATAGTTCAATGGGATTCCATCTACTGACCTAAGACCTGGATGAGGTCTGAATCCAGAAATGTAGACATAACTATGCTACGAGGGCCAGCACTAGCAGTAGGGCACTTTTTCAGCAGGGAGGTTAATTCATGTTGTGGAGGGCTTTAATTTAAGGTGTGATTACTCAGCAGTGAACTCCTTTTTGACAGGGAAGTTAGTTCTTCTTTTGCAGGACTTGAATTTATAGTTAAAGTTTCAATAGCCTTGAATCTCTCCAATGGGCCTAATCTTGGCTTACACTTTATTCCAGAAGCAAGGTTATTAAAATTTAATACAAATTGAGGAAGCTCAATAGGCAGTTTGGGCTAGTCCAGCTTTATAAGACCTTGGCTACTTTCCCTTTCTTAAGCTTCTTTTTTGGAAGTGCAGCCTAGCCTTATTTAGAGCCTTAAAAAAGCCAACAGTTTGGCCTTGTAAACCATTCAAGTTCAAATATGCCGTTACAAAATGCTGTGCCTCTTCCCCATAGCTTTTGCCCATCCAAATATGACCTAATTTAACTATATTTAAATTAGTAAATGAATCATTACTACATTGTATAATGACTGAGCATAGACATAAACATTGTGTAGCATCTGGAGAAATGAGGCCCCTGGGCTGGTTTGCGAAGATAAGTCTTTTAAAATGTGTAAATTGCAATGACTGTTCTCCACATACAAAAAAAGATTTAAATTTTTAGTACATCTTGTACTATTAATAAAGATTCACAGGAGTTTGAGGTTTTTTAGAGTTAATCAGGAAAAAAACTAGAACAGATCCTGGTATTCATCCACGCTTTGCAAACTAGGTGCAATTGCTGGGGAAAAGGGATAATTACATCAAACCATGTTGCAAGCTGGACTGCCTTTTAGCCTGTCTTGCAAGATGAGATAGCTTCATTTTCAAAAAGCAAGTAAATGAGAAGGCACACAATAGAATAGATATATATGTTGTGCTTTTCACTCAAAATACTAAATGTAGCTGGGTTTTTATATATTCAGGGTGGGGAACGCTATTCAAATATAATGTGGTGATGTTAACTTTAGACTTTTAGCTAAAAATAAAATGGATCAGTAGCATGCCCTAGACTTCTCATTGAATTTTCTTGTTACTTTGCAGAATCCAAAATGGAATCCACCAACTCTGGAAGACGTTAACATGGGTGAGGTGGAATCAGTTTTTGAGCCATTAGCTGCCGAGGCCGAGTTGAGTGTGTGATTTTCCATTGAAACCTATAAGACTATGGGCACCTAATCACCCCTTTTCCTTCTGATGATGCAATAAGAAACTACGAACATAAATAAGGTGTCTTTCGAACCGATAAACACTTCCAATTTTATCTGAAATTGGTTCAAGTACGCACGTTGCTTAGGTGATTTCTGGACGGGCGTGCTGCTGGGAAGTGCTTCATAATTGTATTGTATGCAGTGCAAGAAAACTGTGATAAAGAAAACCATGGTTTAGCCAGCAGATTTACGTCATCTCTAGTACCGGAGGACTTTTTTGTATGCCAATATGGCATCACCTCTTCCGTATAGGCTGGCAAATTGGCAGCGCGAGACTACGCTGATAACAACGGTGTGATCTGCCCTGGGTGCCTTGCCTGACGTGGGGACTAGGAGGCCGTGTGATGGATAATATCAGCTTTCGTTTTCAGCTCGTAACTAATCGATGCCTGTTTTGATAAACAATGCACCGCGTCTATCCTTGCCACGCATTTGCTGATGAGATGGGTGTCGACTCTTATCTATTTTGCTTAGTTGAAAGCAAACTTATTTAGTATAGATATTTTGTCCAGGCAGCGTCCTATGTACTGGTTCTTGCCCGCCTGTCTCGAGCTGACTGGACCGATGTTCCTATGTACAACTAGATCCAACGTTAGCAATGCAACATTTCACTTTCTGGATCAGTAGTCAATAAATATAGTGCTGGGCCAGGCGCTTATGTTTCCCTTATCCATATGCTGGCTTTATTCAACATGTGGTGCAGTTATTGCTTTATCCATATCACCCTTGGTGCACTCATGCACTTAGACCCAGTCATCTTCATCCGTTGATCTAAAAATCTAGAGTATAAGATTTAGAACCGACAATTTTATGACAAAATGCTAAGTCACCCCCAATTGAATTTTGTGAAAAACCACACAGCCACTGTTTCATTTTCACCCCCATCCTCTCTGATCCCAACCCCTTGACGGCCTAAGTCTTTGGCCATGAACGACAAAGCTGCTGCCTCCTCATCGTTGTTGCTCTTCCCATCGATGTCGCCCTTCCAATCGCGCTCATCCCACCTTTCCTATTATGCTCCCTCTCCCTTCCCTTCCCGCCTCCTTGTGCTGATGCTGCCTTCATAGCCACCAATTAAGACCTAAGAGCATCCATACCAAAAGCTCTATCCCTATTTTTTCTCTCTTCTATTCTATTTTCTCTATCAATTACTCTAAAATTCCTTCACACTTTACACTACACCCTAAAAGATTTCTTTCCTCCACCAGAAACTCTATTTCTATACTACTATAGGGTTTCTGCTACGGATGCTCTAAAGAGGCGAGCTATTGTCTCTATAGCCGCCAACCAGGACCTAAAGGGGCGAGCTAGAAGGGATCTTGTCTTAGCGAAGGACAGGTCAGACCGTTGTTGCTACGAGTGGTGGAGCTGGTCCATGTCATTGTCGAGGACTAGGTAGGGCTGCCTCCTAGGGCTAGGGCTGTTCCTAGCCTAGGGCAGGAGGGGTGACCACCTAGGGCCCCCTCGGCCCATGGCTCAGGTAGTAATAGGTATGAGCCACCGAGACACAATCCCAGTTTATATCGACTGGCTCCTGTAGGTATACAATTCACCAATCAACTGATGTGCTTCCTTGATCTCTCCTCTCGTCTTTTCCTTCCTTGGCCCTAAAAAGCCATTATGTTTTCCTTCCCTAGGCAAACAGACTAATAGAGTCCTCGAATCAAGTAGTCGATGACAACATTCAAGAAAGCAGTCACCATACACATAGCAAGGCACATTTTTTAAATATTCTTGACTCCTCTCATCCTTAATCGACCATCGGTTAGGCCTCTTCTCTTAGACTCTTGGCAAGACGCGCCTTGCTCGTCCTTAATGGCTCGATGGCTTAACAAACCAGTGGATGACCTCAAGCGGGCGGCACCATGGCTCGACCTCTGGCACTACGCCTCTACGTAAAGTTCTCAATTCTAACCTAACCCGCCGGGTCTTGACCCGACTAGGTCGGGCTAAGTTTTTTTAAAAATGTAAACAGGTGCAACTGATTCAGGCCTTGGTTCTACCCGGATCGGGATCAGGCCAAACCCTGCCCTGACCTGACCTACGCACAGTCCGACCAAAATTTAGCATGCCTACATAGTTGTAGCCAACATCCCAACTCCCAAGTATGGCCCACTCTCAACCCAACTTTCCAAATGCTGAAACAAATCCTAAGCAGTGGCACCCTCATCCCTCAGTCTCTAAATTCCCCACCATCAAACTTAGCCGCTAGCAGCCATTCCTCTCCTTGCCTCCTCCTCCCATGTTAACAATAGCTAATGATTCTCTATTGACTCACCTTCTTCACCCACGGTGGCCGACAACCAGCCACATCCTTGCCTCCTTCCCCTATGGCGGCACGATGACCTTCCTAGTCCTTGCCTTCTTCCCATAGCCATGGCATAGTATTGGCCTCCTCCCAGTCGACGACGCGGTAGTGGTATGGCACCCTCCCGCCTCACAGTGATGGCACGACAACAGTCTTCTCTCCCACGATGATGACACATAGGCTACCTCTATCTAGCTGGTATGCCCTCGTCTCTTGCCTCCTATGCGATGGGTCAGGGCATTGACAGGGCATTGGTGCGCATGGGGCGGGGCAGACAAATTTGACCCCAGTGCTGGGTTGGGTCAGGGCGGACGAGACGTGGAAAGCTCCAGGGCAGGGCTAGGCAGAGGATTGTACGATGATTGTATAACGTCTTTGTTCATATACTTATGATAACATTGCTTATCGGTTCCATGAATTAATGTCACGACTTTGTTCATCAAATACGATTTGGTTGTGGGACACATTGTAATTGTGATATTGTTCTAAACAATCCCTGGTCCATATCATTACGAGGAGCGATAATGATTTGATCAGCACATGTATTGATTGATGGTACTGTTTCACATACCATAGATATGGAGATGTCAAATTAATAATGTGAACACATGTTACAGAACATGGGTGGTCGGATAGACCTACTCCGAGACGCTGCTGAGATTGTTATCTACAAAGTGCCATCAGCGTGTAGTCTTGAGTAGTACATCTAAATGGTCCTGTGGAGTTGTATGCTTTGATGTTATCAAACGCTACACTGTAACAGGGTGGTTATAAAGATAACTACTGGATATGTCACGAAGCATGGTGTAGGGATGTGATTGATCAAGATGGAATTTGCCCCTTCTCGTTAACGGGAGAGATATCTCTGGGCCCCTCAGTGTGGATGGATAAGAAAAACGCACGGCCGTGCCGATATGGTTAAAGAGTTAATCATGATATTTATATCCATCACATTAACGAGTGAATGGTCGAGCTATCACAAGGGTGGCATGTATCTCGCCTTGAGCTTGGCTGATATCGTGTGGCAAAAGGATCGGTATGTTGAGTGTATCAGAGTTCAGCCGATGAGATCATTCTGTGCATTCAGGGGTCAATATGTACTGCTAGGTGTCGCTATTGATCTGTGGATTGGAAAGAAACTTTTCGAATTCATGACCGACTTGCACATGAACCTAACGGGTCACACACTTAACGGGTTAGAACATATCTAGTGGATCTGATCTATTAGAAGAAGGGTTTGCACGCGGATACGATCCGCGTAGGAATTGTAGTCCTAGTGGGCCTAGACTTGAGCCCGCTAGCACGTCCATAAAAGGGGTGGCCTGGGGCGGCGCGGTACAGGACAAATGAGCTCTCACCAAGCCCTAGCCGCCATGCCCCTCCGCTCGCCCGAAACCCTAGCTGTGTGGTGAGGTGCTAGCACACCCCGCACGGCGTTCCTGCTCGGTACGTGTGGATACCGGTAGAGGCGCTGCCGTACACGGACGCGTTGTTCGGTTGGATCTACGCCGAGCACTCGGCGACCAGTCCGATCACTCGACGACCGCTCGGCGACCACTCGGACCAGTCGGCGAGCAGCCCCGAGCACTTGGCGACCAGTCGGCGAGCACGACGTGTGCTGCTCAGATCTAATCGAGACGTGTACGACTAATTCCATGATGCGTGCGCATCTGCTTCCGCTGCATCGGCGCGTCAAGGGTAACGATCCGTGATCCCCTACTTGCATGTGATCTTGAGTGTTCGCGGTAGAAAATTTTTTATTTATGCTAGCGTAGCCTACCTGTTTCCCAACAGAACCGGCTTGCGAGGCCAGGGAAAATGGGCTGCGTGAGCCCATAGGCTTGGGCCGGGCCCAGGCTAAGGCCCAAAATGGGTCGGTTACCAACCTAAGATCCCATTTTAGTGTTTATATAATATAGGTTATTTGGCAAATTACCTACATTTTGCTGGTTCTCTTTTTTTTTTGTTATTTGATTCAGCTAGGCTCTAATGTGGATGCATATATATTCTCATGATCATGCCGTTGTTTTCATGACCCAACCCAAGGCCAATACCTAGTCTGGGTATAAAAGTAGGGTGTTATAATACCATTAGAATATGTGCACTCGAAGTGTACATTTCTCTGAAGAATGCATTTAGAGGCTCGAAACTTTTCCATGTATGGCATTGTAGAATTGTCATTCTAGTCTTAGAATGATGAGTAGCGAGGTAATAAACTCACAAGGCCATAGTATTAATGTTAGAAATTTTCTGAATTATAAAGATTTTTATGCACCTTGCATGTATTACCGGGAAACTGATAACTAGGCACTATTCTATTAAAGTGAAAGTTGAGAATCCTTCTTTCTTGAAATGAATCTAGGGGATGTTTGCAGCCGTATGCAATCCTTGTTAGAGCCAATTATGTACTTTATGATGCTTATTGATGCTTTTTTCAAAGTGAACAAATGTTTTCTTACTCTATACGAAGAACCATGTATTTGCGAAAATGATCTCGTAGATCATAAAAATTAAAGAATACATTTCCCTGATCATCGTGTGAAGTACATCAGAATAAGACAATGCTAAAGAATTAACTTCAAAAGTATTTGATGATCATTATACTGCATCAGGAACTAAAGTAGAGCATCCAGTACATCATGTCCACATGCATAATGGACTGGACATGGTATTGATAAAAAAGAATCAAAATTTACGTTACCGTTCTTGCAGAGTTGCAATTTATCGAATAAAAGACAAGAAGTCCTACAAGCAGCCCTCACAGTCCTACAACATCCAACTAATGTAAGGGGTCATAAGAAAAATTTCTCACATTTGAATGCATGGTTTATGTACCTATATCACAATCGCAATAAGTTTGAAAATGAATGAGGATCGATTCCTATCATTAGTGGGAGGAATAGAACCCTGATAAGGAATGCCAAGAAATCATGTGGAAAGCCATGGGGAGCCCCACGTATGACCCTACGTTAGTAAAACAAAGAAGTCTAGAAGACATTTTGAAGCAAATGAAGAAATTAGCAAATGAACTGCCTAATCATTTTTGTGATTTGAAGAGTATGATTAAGTTGCATTACTCGGAGTACTGCACTAAAGAGGGTTCAAATACCATAGATGGCAGCCCTCGTACTGTTCATAGGCCTCAGAATAAAAGAATGGTAAACCTAGCTTCTCGAATCCTAAAGTATCCGAAGACATCTAGAGAAAAAGGATAAAAAGGCTTGTCACAGCCAATTGCAAAAATGCCCCAATAGAAGAAGGGGAGCCAGTTGAGACCTGACACTAGAGAGCAGCATGCTAGCGAGGCGATCCCATATTTGAATCTTCCACCAAAGGAAGCCGCCGGCGAAAATATGTGTGCACACATATACGAGAAAAACTCAAGGAATTTGCTCCCATGATGAGAAATAGCGGTGAAGAGCAAATAGAAATGCACAAAGCACCCTATGAAGAAATGACCATAAACTATGTATTATTTGGGGGAATCTATGAATAGGGCAACACGTGTGGCCATATATTTTGCAAATAAAATTGTCACCATTATTGAACTTGACTTAGATTCTACATCTCTCGTAGAGTGTAAGAGAAGATCGGATTGGAAACAATGGAAGAAGGCAATTACCACGGAACAAAAGAAATGAATATGAAATAGTAAGGTGAAAAGCATGATTAGTCGCTCAAATTTTCACTCATGCAGAAACCAATTCCCTGATAATGGATGAAATTACCTTTACATATTTGATCTTATTAGCAGTACTCAACTTGAAGTTGAAAATGAATTTGACAATGAAATTGAAGAATGTTAGCACTGCATATCTGAATGGAGATTTGGATTCAGACTTGTACATAAAGATACATAAAGTATTGTTGTCCTGAAACAAGACAGAGAAAATAGAAATTTATATAGTGTAACTATGAGAGTCACCATATGAATTGAAGCAAAGAAATAGAAGAAGCAAACTCTTACTGAAGTCTGAGTTTATAAAATTAAGAATTGCTTAGGTTTGTGGTTTGATCATATGGCTGGTTTGATCATATGGCTGAAGGGATTCTAGTGCATTAGACAGCCTAACCTAATAAAGTGTTGGATAGGTTTGGCTTTGAGAAGTGGTAACCAAAACTCAAATGGTCGATAAGTCCTTGCAAGAAGAAAATGAACCGTACCAATCAAGAGAAGAGGGGAGGAAGTCCTAGAAAATGAAGTCCTATATTAAAGTGCAATTGGGGAGCTCACGTACCCTATGAATAACAGATTACCAGGCATTGCATTTGTCATTAATTTACTTACTCGGTACCGGGCAAAGCCTATGAAGAGGCATTGGAAAAGAATTAAGGGCACGATCCGCTATCCGAAAAGAAGCATGGATTTTAGATAGAAATAATCAAGACATTATGAATTTTAATATGAATATGTTTTCCTTTGTGATGGAACTGAAATCTTGTGACACTTGTGTCAACATCCACAAACCACTCGAAAATCATAGCCTTATATGAAGCCTCTCATAAATATGCACGTCTTCGAAGAAGAGCAATCCATGTCTAAAAGTCATGTGGATTGTATTTTGAATGAACCCCCTATGTAGATAACGAAGCTTGTATCGCTCAAATACAAATGAGCTATGTGAAGAGCAATTTAACGAAGTTCATTAAACCCCAAATTCTTGCATGCTCATGAAAAGCATAAGACAAATAAAATAAATATTTAGCACAAAAAGTTATGTAGAAATCCCGTAGATTTATACACGAAGACTTAGAGAAGTGCAAAAATTCAGGGGGATAGACTTCGCGCGCTCTGAATTTAATGTTGAACACAAAGTTCAGATACCTAATATAGTATCAAATATTAAAAAGTAGAATCGTGTGGGTTGTACTCTCTCCCTTACATGAGTTTTCATAGAAGTTTTTCACATGAGGTTTTTAACGAGGTAATCCGAGCAACACAACAAACGTATGATATGTACTCTTTATTCAAAATTTTTTCCCACTTGGTTTTCATGAAGTTTTGATAAGGCATATATATTTTGCGGCTAGGTCCAAGGAGGAGTGTTAGAAAACCTGGCCCACGAAGGATCCAATATGAACTCTAGTCGAAACCCTAAGCAGGCACTATATAAAGAGAGATACCATTGTAACAGATCGGATGAGATGTAATAAAAAATTATCTCCTCTACACTTTTTTGTTTATCTTCTTGTTTGCAACCCATAAACTTATCAGGAACCCTGAAATACATCCGGTAGTAAGTATTCCTTAGAAAAAAGAACTACACTAGAATTAAAAAACTAAACAGCCACAATGATGTATGATAAACAAAATTACCAAGGTAAACAAAATTACCAGGGAACGTTGTAGCATTGGGTGGATTCCCAACGGTGTAGCTAAAGGTAAAAAAAAACTCAAGTGGGTCCTATCCGATAAAATCACGTAATACCATATGAAACTATATTTTAATAGTGGGCACATCTCATGAAGCTATATGAAATCACGTGAAACCATACGGTGATGATAAGACTCATCGGATGAAACTATATAAAACACATAGAACCATATTTCAATGGTGGGATCTATCTGATAAAACCACATAAAACTATACATGATGATGGGATCCATATGATATCACGTGAAACTATGTCATACTAACTGTAGCGTTAGAATTGCACCCAAAGCTGGGGAGAGTTTCAAGCGCCGGCGAATGGCGCCGAATAACCGCCTATCCGACGCGCGCAGCCTGATTGCGCTGCGCGGTGCGACAGTTGGCAGCTGCGTGGTACGTCAACTGACACCACTAACCGGGAGCGGAAGCAAAAGGGCGGCGCCGCTGCTTGCTTCCCCCAGCCGCCCGCCCCTCCGGCAACCGCGCGACGGCGTCTCCAGATTTTCCTCTCCGCGCCCGGCCGACCGGTCGAGCCCACCGCACCATCCGCCCAGAATCAAATAAAATAAAATCATCAACGAAGCCATCTGCATCCGCTCCGCCGCTGGCTCGGATAAGGCGGCGGGCGCGCGAATTGAATGGAACGTGATTGGGCGGCGGATGGCAACGCCGAGGTGGCGCGGGCCCAGCGATTGGACAGGGCTACTGGTTAGCTGATGCTCATCCGGACGTGTCCCGGATAATCAGATCACTCCCTATCCGTTGCTTCATTTTTCTTTTATTTTTCTTGTGGTCTTTCCATGTGGCGCCGTCCCGTTTTCTAATCCGTTGGCTTGCCGGATTTGGTCGCTATTCCGGGGCGCCTACGTTGGCAGGCGATAGTATACATACACGGGATATTTTGACCTTCTGAGTTGAGTTTCGTGTGGACTTGTTTTGCTCTACGTCTAGAGTAGGGAAGAAGTTTTGCTGTCTTGGCGTGCCACGGTCTTCAGAAACGCAGTCGCAGGCGACGGCACTGCGCCAAAGCGAGCGGCGGGTCAGCCATCCCGGCGTCCCCTGCCGACGCGTGCGGCCGCGGCTCGCATGATTAACGAGCGGGAGGAGGCAGTGTAACAGTTCGACTCGGAGACTGTGCGGCCCCCCGACGTGTGGCCGGTGGACTCCAGCCTTCTGAGGCGAGGCGGCACCGCGACGGCGACGGCGACGGCGACGGCGACGGCGACGCCTCATTGCGGTTTCTTTCCGCTCCCGGCTTGACTCCACGGCGATTTCTCAGAGAAAAAAAAAATCCTTGTCGCATTGGCGTGTCTTCTCTGAGCCAGACACGTGCACGACGGAGTGGCGTCTCGTATTGTGTCTACAATTATTAGAGTACTGCTCCTTCCATTCCAAAATATAGGACGTATTTTGATTTGAAAAAAGTCTTTTAAAATAAACGTTGACCATTAATTTCTCTTATTATATATTAGCGATTTCTATAATATCACATTGTATTCAAAGCAATTTGAAAGGCCAACATATTGATATACCTTTTATCCACTAAAGATGCATATAATTTGATTAAATGTTGGTTAAAATTTATAAATTTGACTTTTCTCAAGTCAAAATATGTCTTATAAAATGGAATGGAGGGAGTAATATACTACACTATTGCTTTGGTACTGCGGTAGCTCCAAGCTCGGCAGAGCTTCCATGGATTCGTTCTAGAAGACTCGATCGGATCAGCTGCCGCATGCTGTTATGCGGCGGGAAGTAGTAGTGTGAGCTGCAGCTGACTCGGACGGAGAATCTAATCCATTCGGATGAGGACACATGAATCACATTGAAGTGCACTCATTTTGAGGACCACATGGAAGGAAACGCGAATAGGCTGAGTATCCCAACGAGAACCTCTCAGAAGTATGAGCTACAAGCCTTTTTTTAATCAGTTTAAAACCTTATAAGAAATCATATTTTGCTTCACACTGCGAAGTTTAGGTATGCCTATGTTACGTGGAAATGCTCCACGTCATAGTCTGGAGTTGAGTAAATTGTATCATAGGTTTTTTTTAAGTTGTCTCGTGTTTTTGCTAGGTTTAAAATTTTTAAAACCAGATATTTAGGTATACGAAGTTGCGTTACCGTTTCAACTAGGTCTAAAATGGTATGTAGAAGGTGATTTTGATGACATGGGCTGCCTAGTTGGTATAATATGCCGCAAAAAATGCCCATATGTCTTCCTAAATCAATAAAAATATAAATTCAAATTGAAAATTCGTAAAAAAACATAAAATCTCTACTATTAAAAAGTGTCTTATGGTGAGCGTTGAATGGTGACCAATGAAACCAACTTTTAATATTGGCCATCAATCCATCCATCAACGCTTATGCTCGCACATGGCTCCAATCTACAATCCAATTCAATCCTCCACGATCCAATCCCACTAATTACTCCCTTCCCTGCTCCGAACTCCACAACAATGCCAACACCTAGCCATCGCCTTCATTGAACCGCAAGGCCTCCTGTGCCGAGGAAGATATTGACGTCTTCTACATCCACATGGTGCTGTTGCTTCGGACATTCCCGTGCGAATTGAAGGCGGGACCTCCTTCTTCTTGCCGCTGTGAACCTTCCCCACCGGACGTTGTTGCTAGAACCCGTTAGAGCCTTGCCAGCGTTGCACCGGAGTCCGCACGCCTCGGTGTCGTGTCGAGCGGCCGCCTCAACCTTTTCCAGGCTGAATTGCACAGCCATCTTCCCCTCCCCTTTCTCTTCCTCCTTTGGCCAGCTGCCGTTGGCTAAGCCCTAGCGATGATGAAAGCCCAACCTGCTATTGAGCGAACGATAGCCCAATCTATCACGGCACGACGATGATAACTTGGCGGTACTCACACTCAAACAGCAAGAACGCCGATCAAGAAGCAAGAAACCGATCACGCAAACCACGATCAATCCTTGAACGCGAATTGAGTGTGGGAATCGTATAGATTCTAGGGACAATCTCAATAACAACATGTTCTTGACTTGCATCAACGATAGCAAATCTAAGAACAGAATGAACTTAACATAAACACATGGTATTTGCGTCACAAACAACTATGGCTTTTTGCTGTCTATTTTTGAAATGAAACTCTAACCTCCCAAATAGATATGATACATAGGTATTTATACTAGGAACATCCCTCCTAGTTTAGGTATGAAACCAAACAAGAAGCTAAATGGGTTTTCTAGGGGAGATAAAAGGTTTAAAGCCTTGGAAGTTGGACAGCAACATTAGATCTTGCGCAGCTCTTGACAGCCTGTGCAACTCCCACCAAAACTGTCATAACTCCCACCTCGGAAGTCGAAATGATACACCGTTTGAAATGCTAGAAACTAGAATTCTATATCTTTCCATCCATATAGCCCATGATTATGTTACTACTCATGATTAGCACCAGCGACAATCTAATGGACAGACAGATTGGCATGGACTATCCTCACACATATAACTCATCTTTGCCTTCCATGTCAACTGATCATTATAAAAAATCCTAACAAATATAGATCCAATTAAAATTATTTTCTCATGTGGCATATCTCCAAATGAGATGGATTTTACTCCTTGTGGATGCACGGCCAAGTCATCTTCCTTCTCTCCTTTATGTGCATTGCAATTCTCGGCACCTGACGCATCATCAATACAATGTGCATTGGCCATGTGACTTGCTTGCACCGTAGTAGCAAAAAAAAGTAGTGTGATCATGTGGAGAATTAGAATCATGAGATGATATTGCAATAGAGGATAGATCCGCATCATCCCCTCCCCCCTTCAAGCGAAACCGTCCTTAGTTTCGAGTTGTTCATTAGCACACTCTTCGGCTTGGTGAGGCTGTCACAATGAATATCATCTCGACTTTTGGGCAGCAAAGACATAAACACTCCTCGGTGCTTGAATATGTAGTGATTAGTCCTCCCTTAGTGCGTAGCATTATGGTCAATTTGCCACGGACGCCTCAAAAGAATTTGACTAACATGCATTGGAACAACATCACACTCCACTTTATCTTCATACCCATCAATAGAAAATGGCACATGCACCTTATGAGTTACCTTCAGCTTACTAACATTGTGAAGCCACTTCATGTAGTATGGCCTTGGATGACGCCGTGCGACCAATTTCAATGCATCAGCCAGATCCTTGATGATCATGTTGTTGTAGCTCTCTCCATCAATCACAAGCTTGCACTGTTTGCCCTTGATCTTGCATTCAGTTTGAAAAACAGCACGTCAATGTCTCTTCTCCACAATAGGCACACTTTCGTGATCTACCTTCTGAGTCATCAAATATGGTCCATCTTCAGGATCACAATGAAACACATCACCATGTTCTTCACCTTCTATATCTATTTTCTCACTTTTCCCACTCTCCGAAACATACTTCCCATTAGTGGTAAGCATCACCGCCTTCAAGTTTAGATAATCTTTCATCATGTACCCCATGCCCTTGCACATGAAGCACTCAATATTCCGAGTTCTAGCCATAGAGAACATACTTGAATCAGCTTTCGAAGAATCCTTACTTGTTGTCCCCATTGCTTTTGTTGCTTCTTTAGGTGGTGTTCTACCGGGTTTTGTTGATGCTACCGGTGTAGAAAAAGAGCCACCTTCGCCACCTTGCTACAATGAACGCCGCCAACCACTAGACGTGGCACGACATGATGCATAGCCTTTTTTGTGCATCTTTCAACCACTGTTCAGCACGTTGTGCTTGATGAAGTAGCTCTTGTACGGTGTTGAATTGTGTCAAATCAGCACGGTTCCGCACATCCTCATTAAGCCCCTCAAAGAACCTTGTCATGATGGCATCCTGTGGGGACCAAATCCCGGTAAAAATTACTAGAAAATGCCCCGAATGCCAACTGTCCAGGATTTCAGTTGCATTCAGATATAGCACAACCTGCTTATCTTTATTATATGTTATAAAATATTTTACAGCGGAAATGAAGATATAACCTGGTAATTTGTAATAGAAAAAAGAAAATACATGCCTATATACCACAGGCAAAGCCTGAGCATAAGGTAAGCCTTAGAAATCGATCTTATACGAATTCTTATCTTCTTCATATATGTCCATTTCTGATTATAAAGTGGATCCTGTTCAAAGAAATAAACAATTTGCCCATATAATGTGGGTAAGTACTAATCGTACTTACAGGTTTCCATAGAAAATGAAATATTAACTATATGCAAATGGAATCGAAGAAAGGTAAAGGCTGTATTTATCTGGAATATACAATGCAATATTTTAAAACCTAACATCAACATTTCAAAATTGTTTTCTAAAACATTTAAATGAGTTTGTAAATCATTATCTCCTTTCTCCGTCCTTAATTCATTTAACAACCATTATCTTTTCTTAAAATTCATGGATTTATTTGAATAGAAATAGGTATCACCCAATTGACACAACTTTATATACCTAAAGTAAGGTCCATTAATGTTTTTGTTATCGGCTCTGCAGAACCTATCTAGCTTTACCCATATAACAGCTTCTTATATGGATGAAAGAATAATGTGTCATTTCTATTCTTATTAGTCCAAGTTTTTGCAATGTTTCGCATAAGTGCAAACATTGGAGAAAACCCTGGCGATATTGGCCTCCGCACAGACACAGCCGATAACATGGGAATCACTTAGCCCAATATCCTAAAAACCTGGCAATGCCTGGCCTCGCATGATCATTACTGGTGACTACTCGGCCAGCATTCCAAATGCTTGGTATTGCGAAAACACTAAGGCAATACATGCAATTCCCCATCTGGTAATTCATGCCTATACTTTTCAATTTTTTTTGTCTTCTGTTCATCACATTGTCTATCCAAAAGACAAGATGAATACTATCCTACCTGTTGAAATAATTATATATCTAGATTTTCATATACTAAGGTATTATCAAGTTTAATCATTTTTAGGTGGGCTTTTGGTTGTGAAGTTTGGAATATCTATTCTATATAAAATGTCAAATACCATAGTTTAAATAAAGGATGATTCTCAAATAAATAACTAGAAAGTAAATGAAATAAATAGATAATAAATGAAATTAGGAATTCAATATGCTTCAATGGTAGAAAACCTGCCTTCTTTGGGGATTGGATCGCACTTAATGATATTGACATTCTTGATTAAACTTTCAGGGTAGCTCGTTATCTATACATTGCAAAAATAGGAAAAGAGAAGAAATTCCAATAAATATCCAAATAAAAATATCAGGTATGAAATAATGGAAGTGTATGAAAAGATCTGGGGGTGAGGAGGGTGATGGGTTGTACGATTTTCTAAGAATTCGAGAATATTTTCTAAAGGAAAAAGGGGTGGGATGTTGTTGTAAAAATGAGTGTTTTCTCCAGGTAGCATGAAGCTAGGGTTAGTGTATGTGAGATGTTATGTGTAGATTAACAAATTTCTAGAGATCGGGGTCGACGACAAATATTTGTCGGAGTTCCGAGATGAAAATTGTTAAAGATATAGGGGTGAAAATTTAAAATAGGTTTTTATTAAATTATTGAGTGATATAATATGTTTAAATGGATTTATAATACTTTTTAGAATTTTTAGAAATTAATTCTGAAATTTTGAAATACTTTTGTATATGAGGAAGAGAGTAAAAGGAATTTATTTAGATTAATTTATTGTAAAAATATGAGATTTTATAATTTTTATAAAATTCTTCATCTTATTTTAGATTTTTGAGAATTTTTATAGAATTTTTGAAAAGGTTTTGATATTTGAAATAAAATGTAAAAGCTTGAATGATAATATAAATAAGAAGGATTTTTAGCCTTATATGGGCTGCAGTGCTGGGCTTGGCCCATTTTGCTGTGCTGGTGCGGTTGACGGCTAGGGCCTAGTGTGCAGTGAGAGGAGAGGTGCGCGCGGGCTGGCGCAAAGTGGCTGGCAGGTGGGGCCGGTTTGTCAGCGGCAAGGGAGGGAAGAAAAGGGAAATGGAGGGGGCGGTGGAGGATTTCATCGGCGACGGCGAGGGAAGGCCGGCGGCAAGGAATTGGCACCAAAATTATGAAATTGGGAGCTCGAGGATACCTGGGGAGGTTTCGGTGTGGGTTGGGGTGGCTCGAGGTGGCCTGGCGATGAGGTCGAGGCAGCGGTGTAGAGAAGCAGTGACGAGGAGGGGGCTCCGGTGATCGCTGGTGAGTAGAGGTAGTAGTACTGGTCTCGAGGTTATGTGGAAAGTTTTTCCTATAGGGATCGAGGTCAGAGAGGGACTTTGTTGGTAGGAATAGAGCTCGCCGGGGTTAGGGAAGAAACAAGTCACGGTGGCTATGTGGCAGAGTGGAGAAGAAATTGGAAGTGGGGAAAGGGGTCCTGGAGCATCGCAGCGGCACTGAAGTTCCTTTTATAAAGAGGTTTGATGTGGAGTCAAATTTGGAGACGAAAATCAATGGCGGCGGCAGTGGCAAGCGTGGCGGCAAGCAATTGGCAGATTGCTGGGGAGGGATAAGGGTGGTGATGTGGCGGGTGAAGTTGGTGACGCGAAGAGCTAACCAACGGAAGTAAAACGGGGGCAGGAGGTGGCTGGCTGCGACAGCGGCGAGGGGTTCCGGTGGGCGGTGGCGGCGCCGGCGGTTGAGCAGGTGTGGCGTGGTGAGGAGGAGGAAGATGACCTGTTGGTCGTTCGATCCGTGGCATTAACCAATGGGCGCCGTTGGATTAAATCAAAGCGGTATGGCCCTGACAGGTGGGGTCCATCTGTTAGTGGAAGTTCGGCTGGGATTGGATTTAAGTGGAGGCGTATTTCCTGAAAGGGAAAGCGTACTCTGGGATTTGTCTAAAAAGGGAGGTTTGAATTTAAAAGGGAAAAGAATTTTCAAAATTTGTTTGTGGTTTTGAAAATTCATAGAAGACTCTAGAAGGCTTAGAAAAATATGAAATAAATTTCTAAAAAATCCAAGAAAATGAGGAGAATGCAAATATGAAATATAATTTGTTTATTTATTTATTTTTATGGAATTAATTAATAGGAATAGGGTTTCTTTTAGGGAATAAATAGGAGTTTAATTTAGAAAATTCTTAAAATTTGGGGAATAATTATAGAAATTTAATTACGACTTTTTGAGAAAAAATTTTTATACTAAAATTAGAAAATTTGGGTATGTTACACATCCGCTGACTCATGAACAGCTGTACGGATCATAAGTATTTACATCTCTTGATAGTACTCATCCATAGACTTATCACCTTGGTAAAGCCGCCTCAACTTTGTGTGTAGCGTTCAAGTGTAGTATGCCGGCACAAAGCGAGAACACATAACCCTCTTCATCTCCTCCCATGTGTATGGACGCTCTCCTGCACGATTCAATTGATCCCACCAAATAATAACATATTCGATGAACTCAATCGAAGCAACACAAACCTTCTTTTCTTCAAAGTAGTGATGGTTGTCAAAATTTAATTGACTCGCATCTCCTACTCAAAATACTCCTCCAGGTCAGCACGCCCTTTGGACTCCGGTATGGTGATTCTTACTCAACCGATACCATCCTCCTCACGATCAGCACCTCTCCTATGAACTCCGCCATGTCTAGCACCTCGACGGTCGTTGCGTTCTCACCGATTAGGACGTAAATCAGCATGAGCTTCAGATATGTTGTCCTCCAAATCAGTACCATAGTCCCGATCATCGCTGCCGTGTGAGCTAGCTCAACGAACACGAACATGTGCTCGTTGCCCCCATGCGCCATCTCTTCCTTGTGGTAGTAGCATCTCCTCCAATCGCCTAAGTGTTGCATTCATATCATTGAACCCGTCTGTGTTGCGTGTGTTCATCGTGTTTAGCTCACGACGAAGCCGATTCTCTCGCCGGTGGTAGAAGACCGACACGGCCTCAAATTGAGCACGCGTAACAGGGGGAAGAGTAGCGTTGACAAGCAGCTACTCCTCCTCAATTTCTTCATGATCAGATGCACAATTGCTTGCTCCCGACAACATTGCAAGCAATTTGAAAACAGCAACAATAACTCCTTCGTACCGTGAGCAACGAAAACTCTCATACTAGATGATGAAAGCACAACTTGCTGTTGAGCGAAGGACGTCCCAATCTTTCACGGCATGATGATGATAGCTTGGTAGTACTTGCACTCAAACAGCAAGAACGCCGATCAAGAAGCAAGAAACTGATCACACAAACAACGATCAATCCTTGAATGCGAATTGAGTGCGGGAATCGTATAGATTCTGTAGACAATCTCAAGAACAAGGCATTCTTGACTTGCACCAACGATAGTAAACTCAAGAACAGGTAGAACTTAACATAAACACATGGTATTTGCATCACAAACAACTATGGCTTTCTACTGTCTATTTCTAAAATGAAACTCTAACCTCCCAATAGATGTGATACATAGGTATTTATACTAGGAACGACCCTCCTAGTTTAGGTATGAAACCAAACAAGAAGCTAAATGGGTTTTCTAGGGGAGATAAAAGATTTAAAGCCTTGAAAGTTGGACAGCAACATCAGATCTCACGTAGCCCTTGACAGCTTCTGCAACTCCCACCAAAACTGTCATAACTCCCACCTTGGAAGTCGAAATGATGCACGGTTTGAAATGCTAGAAACTAGACTTCCATATCTTTCCATCCATATAGCCCATGATTATGTTACTAGTTGTGATTAGCACCAGCGATAATCTAATGGACGGACAGATTGGCGTGGACTATCCTCATACATGTAACTTATCTTTGCCTTCCATGCCAACTAATTATTGTCAAAAATCCTAACAAATATGGATCCAATTAGAATTCCTTTTTCATGTGGCATATCTCCAAATGATATGGATTTTACTCCTTGTGGATGCACGGCCAAGTTATCTTCCTTCTCTCGTTCATGTGCATTGCAATTCTCGGCACTTAGCACATCGTCAACACAATGTGCATTGGACATGTGACTTCCTTGCACCATAGCAGCAGCAAAAGAAGTAGTGTGATCGTGTGGAGACTTAGAATCATGAGACAATATTGCAATAGAGGATAGATCTGCATCATCTAGCCGTCGCCGCGAGCTGCTGCTGCCGAGTCATGGCCGCCACCCACTGTGAACCCTAACATCGTTGCTGCTACTGTTGCTGAGACGTCGCCGCGCCGGCCGCTGAGCCCGATTTTTTAAGGGAACAATAAAATTGGTGATGCTATTTGAAGTACTTATTTTACATAATATGTATCCTTTTAATTCTTTTATACATAATTTGTATCTTTTTTCTCCGTAGCAACGCACGGGCATCCAACTAGTTCTAAAAAACCTCTAAAATCCAAAAAATTAAATAAATTCTAAAACTCATTTAAAAAACTTAGAAAATCCTAAGAAATCTTAAAATTTTTTCTAAAATTTGTAAAAAGTATATAAAATCTAAATAAAATGGAGAGAGCAATGGAGGTGATTTGAGATTTTATTTAGATTTCATATTTTTTGGAATTTTCAAAGTTTTTAAGTTTTTTCGTATTTTAGGATTTTTTGATTTTAAAGAATTTTAGAGGTTTTTTAAAAGATTTTTTAGAATTTAGGATTTCTTTTATGAATTTTAAATTTGAATTCATTTTTTGTTAATTTAGGATGACATGTGGTCATTTTTTTGCTACATATTATGCTGACTAGGTAGCCCACGTTATCAAAACCATATTCTCCATACCACTTTGGACATAGTTGAAATGGTAACGTAACTTCGTGTACTCGAATATCTCGTTTTTGAAATTTTGGACCTAAGTGAAAATGTGGGACAATTTTAAGGATCTATGGTGCAATTTACTCTTTAAAATTGTTATAAATGATGTGGTTGTTATATGATAATTTACTTCAAGCTAACCAAAGTCTAGAGTAAATACAAATATGTAGCCATATAAAAAGCAAAATTAAGCTAAACGTGTACTCTATAAATTAAGATAAGAGATAAACCTCTACAATATCAACATCATCCGCCTTTTACTTATGTCATATACCACATATTGACATGGCCTTCTTGTCTCAAACAAAACCCATCAGTATTAGAAAAAAAATTAACTAAAGCTATTATATCAGGATAATCGATTTACGTTTGCATGTTACGATACCTATCTATAAAATCTACATGATCCCCGCACATAAAACCACTGGTAAAAAAACCACTGATAAAAAAAAAGGAGAAACAAGCGGACCCGCATGACCCAAGGGAAAAATCACGCATCCGTCATCATCCCTTCCCTCCTCCCTCTGTTTCCAAACCCCCAAACCCCATATATAAGAGATCCCACACTCCTCCCGCTGGTTGTCTCTAACGCAAACACATCGACAAGCAGCTCAAAGAAGCCAAGAAACCTCCCATTTCTTGCTCGATCGAATCCAGTTCTCTACACGCGAGCAGTTGATCGGAGCGTTCGCCGGTGCTAGCAGTTTGCAGGAAAGCTCAATGGGCGAGCTGATTCCTGGGTTGCCGGAGGAGGTGGCGAGGGAGTGCCTCATCCGGGTGGGGTTCGACCAGCTGCCGGCGGTGCGCCTCATCTCGCGGCACTGGAAGGCGGAGGTGGAGTCGCCGGACTTCAGCCGCCTGCGCAGGGCGGAGGGGCTGGCGCGGCCGGTGCTCGCGCTGGCTCAGGCCCAGCCCGAGCCGGCCGAGTCAGGCCCCGCGCAGAAGCACTCGTCAGCGGCCGCCAGCGCCGGCGGCCCGGCGAACTCGTACCGGATGGTGATCCTGGACCCGGTGGAGGGACGGTGGGCGCCGCTCCCGGTGCTGCCCGGTCCAACCGGTTGCCTTCCTCTGTTCTGTCAGGTGGCCGCGGTGGGTCACGGCGGGCAGGGCAGGAAGCGGCTGGTGGTCGTCGGCGGGTGGAACCCGGAGACGTGGGCGCCGATGGACTCGGTGTACGTGTACGATTTCTTGACGGGCGCGTGGCGGCGCGGGGGGCCCATGCCGGGCCCGCGCCGGTCGTTCTTCGCCTGCGTGGCCGTTGCTGGGGCCGTGTACGTCGCCGGCGGGCACGACGAGGAGAAGAACGCGCTGCGGTCGGCGCTGGCGTACGACCCGGAAGCCGACACGTGGACCACGCTCCCGGAAATGGCGGAGGAGCGTGACGAACCGCGCGGGCTCTGCGTCGGCGGCAAGTTCCTGGTCGCCGGCGGGTACCCGACGCAGGCGCAAGGGCGGTTCGCCGGCTCCGCCGAGGCCTTCGATCCGGCGACCTTGACCTGGGCCCCTCTCCAGGACGGCCTGGTCGAGGACGGAGCGTGCCCAAGAACCTGCTGTGCCGTGCCCGGGGCGGAGCGCATGTACATGCTCCGCGACGGGCACCTCGTGTCGCGCGACGGCGCTGCGTGGCGCCCGGTGGCGCCGGTGCCAGAGGACGCGCTCACCGCGGCGACCGTCTCCGCCATCCCGGACGGCGGCGTCGTGGTCATCGGCTCTGGGTGCCACGGCGGCGACCAGACCGTGTACGTACTCCGCGATGAGGCCGGGAAGCCGGCGTCCTGGGCGCGCGCCCCCGCGCCGCGGGAGTTCTCCGGGCACGTGCAGGCCGCCTGCTTCCTAGAGATCTGAAGTATATGCAGATACCGAACGACGTATAGAATACCCAAATACGTACCCATGTACGTTCGCGACCTCTCGAGTTTGTACAGCAACTTTTGTAAGAAATGAATGGTTAAATTAAACGAGCCGAAAAAAAAAATAGCAGCTTGTGATCAGAACAGTCAACAGTACCAGGATACTCATGAGTGAACTCAGTGAAGGATTACTGCCAATATTTTAGGTCTTTTCATTAATCAGGCGATGCCATTTCGGCATTTCTCTCTGATCCGATGAGGAGATGGGTTGGTTTTACGCATAAATGCTGCCGTTTTTCGGTTTGTTCAGTTGAGCATCAACTCTGGGAGGTTCTAGAAGCTTTCGTCGCGAAAGCCAAGATGCTTACCTCGAACCCAACACGAAGCGGAAGCAATCTGTTTCGAGAGTTCACTGTGCTCGGAAGCTGCTGCAACGGCTTCTGCTGAAACCGGGAGCACGACGATGTGTCATGCGTCCTTGCCTTGGTCGTATCCTTGCTGTCGTCTCCTCCCCGCGACAGAGGAAAAATCCGGTCCATACGAGTAAAATCCCAGTGTGTGTGTGGAAGCTCGACCAGCGAATTGCTGAAAACGACACATCCAAAGCATCCGAATGATCGGATGTTGTCAGCACGGACGGGTCAGCATGGGTCGATCCTCAACGCGCGGCGGCAGCGCATGTAGAAGCTTCCTTCACAGATTAACGCCGAGAAGCCTCTCGTGCTTGTAAATGATCTAAAATTTTGATCGAGTATAAGTTTATAAATCTTTATTAATTACCCGAGGTTGTAATAGTCGCCGCCTTAATAAATTAATTTCTGTGGACACTGTCGTTGGGAGACTCGGCAAATCGGAGCCGGTTCGAACAGCAACCGCAGAGAGCGGAGGGCGACGCAGACGTTCCAGGCACAGCAGCTGACCGAGCCGGCCGTTCCGCCATCGACGACAGGGACCCGCGGTTTGATAATCCGTCAGCTGCGGCGGCGGCCGGCGGCGGATGGTAGTCGAGCGGCCGTGACGCTCGTGCTCGCGACCGGGCGAGGTGATGTTCTTGGGGGACGGCGGCGCGACGATCTCGGCGTGTCTTCATTAATCGCCGCTGCTGTCAGGTCGGGTCGCGGGTGCAGGGGGATCAGATCGACGTCGTTTTTGGTCGCCCTCACGGCCGGGTTCCTCGTCGAGGTGTTGGCACTCGACACCTCCACTCGCGGCTCACTCCGGCACTCCGTGCAGTGGCGATGAAAGAGAATTGAAACATGCAAAGGTTTACACAGTAACACACTCAAACATCCCATTTTGAAGGCGAGATTTAAACATTCAATAAAATATTTCGAACTTGAGTGCAAATCAAAATTTCTTGTTTGAAATCAAATTCTATAAGAGAAAATAAAAAACCCAACTCAAGATTCACAAAATTAAACATTATTACTAAACCCTATTACTAAATAGGATAAAAATCCCAGATTCAAACTTAAATTCAAATTCATATTTGAATGTCATGGCTCGTCACATCTCTCCTCTCTTCCTCAGCCAATGGTCCATTCAGCCCACCTAGCCTATCTAACATCTCTCTACCTAACTTCCCTGATTACCCATTGGGCAATACCCAATGCCTCCGCCATTGAACCGCCAAACCTTACCCGCCATAGCTCCTCCATACACCCCGTCGAAAACTGGTCAGCATACTTGCCACTCTTTCTCCTGGTCACCCAAGTTAGTCCCTACCCCTCCTAGCCTTGATCCCTCCTCTGCTCAGTCCTATCGTCTGAATAGTGCCACAGAAAACCCTCTCTTCTTCCCATGCTTTAAAAACCCCCACTTGTGCCCCTGCTCGCAATCCCTCTCGGCCATTCCCGCCGCCAAGCTCTGTCGCACGCCGCCACCACGTACGGTGAGTTCCAAACCTTGCCATCACCACCAACAAGAAGCTCTTAGCATCTCCCCCTCTACCTCTCCCCAGGACTAATCAAACCCTAGTGCATTGCAACTTGTGGAAGAGATCGGGGCCACCGTCTGCTCGAAATAAAACCCCATTGTCTCACTCTTTCGACTGTGAACCACCCTCAAATTCGTTGGGTTTGCAGCACCCCCCATACCTTGCTTAACACGTCCGTGACACGCTCTTCCCTAGGATCCTCCGGAGTTCACTATCGACGTGAACTTTGTTTCGGCCGCCACCATCCCCTACATCCCTGGCCTAGTCCAGCCTACTCCACCCTCAGTATCACCCAAGGCACCTTCTACGTAGTCCCTAGATGCTCTTGGACCACTTGGATGAGCCCTACCCCGCCTAATTTGTTGCCATCATGTATGGCTGTAGCTCCTCGCCGCCGTTCCTCGCCGCATCACTGCTACAGACCACCACCACACCATCTGTGCCAAAAGAACCACCGTGAAGTTTAGAGCCTTAGGCTACACGCTTGCAAGACATCGTGGGCTATATTGTCGGTGCGCCATCGATTTCCCGCACTCGGCCACGCTCGTCTAGAGGTTGAAAAGGATGACACTAGGCTGACATCATGTTTCCAATTACTGTACACTAATATCTTATTATTAGCTAATGCGCCTATGACATGTGGGCCTAAGTAAAAATAAATAAATCTAATTGAAACCATTAAAAATGTTGAGAGTGTATGTCATGTGGGGTCCACTATGCTTTAAATCTATTTAACTATCGGATTTCGTTAGAGTCATTGACTGTGGATCCCGTGGACCCACATGTCAAGTTAAGTGGAAGCGTAGGGTGCTAGCAGCGGCGGACCCAGCACCGGGTCTGGGGGGGCTCCAGCCCCACCTACTGTCTAAATGACAGTGGAGCCCCCCTTAGACCCACCTAATATTATTTAAGAAAATAAAGAGAAGAGGGGAGGGGGGCTAATGGATTTCTCTTTATTATCAGCCCCCCTATTATTTTTGGCTGCGTCCACCCCTGGGTGCTAGAGTACGTTTTCGACTAGAGATGGCCAAGTTAGACCTAGTGCACGACTCCAAGTGCTGACATGTGGGCCCGTTGGTGCCAACTGTCATCGATAGCATGTGACCGACGTGCGAGCCCAACTTGCCCACATGTCAACCTTATCGTGCCACTGCCGAGTGGGCCTAGGGCCCACCCATCAGCACACGTGGGTGCTCCAAATGCGGATGGGCCACCAATGCATGGATTGGGGTACACAGTATCAGGCTTGGTCTGCAACAATGTGGGCTCAATATATTATTGTTCATAAGAATTTTCCAGCCAGCTGGTTATGGTCAAAACTTGTGGATTTGGTAGTTGATCATGATAAGAGCAGCGTTTGATGATTAATCTTGGCTTTACAAATTAAAGGTTTATCAAATTCCTAAGTGGTAGGCTTTCTAGTACAATGGTAATTCAAAATTGGCTTTAGCAAAAAAAAACTCCGCCTTTCCTTTGTGACCATTATCATTAATGGCATTATTAGTGGGTGTTACCTCACAAGTGCAATGATTGCGCACTTACTATCGCACCCTCCCACTATTTTAGATGGAGTTCAAGAAGAAGACTCATACAAGTGTCACAAAGATGATGATCTGGACTACGACGGTCAAGAAGAGGCTTGGAGCGTCTCTTCAATCGCTTGCAAGAGTTACATAGCCACTGGTTTACTTTTGGTGTTGAACGCTTCTGCGTTCCCACTGAACTCTGATATTACTTTTGCTAATGCTAAGACTTTTAGCCTAATCGACTATTGTTAAAATTGTCATCCCTAATGGCTTGACTTCGGTGTTGTAACCATGTGTATGAAATTTTGCCTGGCTATGTAAATGTGTATACTAGTATACTACTCCTAGGACTAGTGCAGCGAACAGAGATGTTCTCAGTTACAGAAATTAAGGGCCAACACACATCACCACGATGTGAGGTTAGAGCATCAATACACCACATCAGCCATCTCTAATCGATCTTTAAGATGTGATACACCGGATTTACGTTGAGCTATAGTTCCTCTGGTCACAAATATCAGTCATTTTGGACATTGGCACGATCTCCGTAATACATCTTTGACCACTAATAACTATCGCAATCCATTTATAAAGCACACTAAAATTATTAGGTTATGGAAGTACTTTTCGACATTAATCTATCTATATGATTTTCATGTGCACAGTCTAAATAGTTCAAAAATATTCATAGCCAAAATTTTGCATGTGCTTCAAACGATAGATATTTATGACCGAAAGGAGTATAAGAGAGAAAAATAAGGGAGAAGAGTCGACCCTCTGCAGTGTGGAGTCCATCTGAAAACTTGAGACTCTAGTGATGACTTTATTTATACCCTCGTCTCCTCTTTTAGGCTTTCACACTCATAGGCTTTCACATTCAACTGCATAATGCTTTCTCACACTCAACTTCATTTTTGCGCTCGACTATGACGTGGCTCCGCACCCTCTAATTTAGTATATCTTAGACTGCTAGAAAGTTTTCTAAAATACAACACACTAAAATAAGAAAGCTAAATAAATGTAAGAGAAAATTACAAAATTTCCTCGAAAGTTGTGACGACTTCACACTTACCTCTCGGATGTTGAAAATTACTTTTTCGGCCCTTGGAAGTTGCCGTCGTTTGCACCGTAGCCACAAAACGGTTAGGGCTATTGTTAAACATTGACGTGGATGTCTAGATGTCCATTAAACGCTGAGATGTCCACTATATCGTTGTTAAATCATTTAATGTCAAGCCATGCGTGCAACATAGTAACGAGGTGGCATGCACGTTAGCTCCTTCTTCCTTCCCAATCACATTTCGAAATCTCAGCGGTTAAATTTGACTTTTGATATTCCAAAAATGTGACTTTTGATATTCAAAAAATCAAAATTTGTATCTTGATATTTTAAATTTTGAATTTTAGACTTTTTAAAATTCAAGACGCGTTTGTTTCTATCAAAATTCAAGTCCACAAAAAATCAAACTTTTCAAAATTATAAATTTTCAAAAAAGATGGTTTTTAAAATATTTCTTAAAATACGTAATGATTTGTTAAAGTTGAATTTCAAAATTTTGAATTTCCAGAAAGGTTTGTTTTAAAGAAAGCAAAGTTGAATATTCAAAAAAAAATCCCAAAATTGAATTATTTGAAAATTTAATTTCCAAATTTGAGTTTTCTTGAAATATTTAACTTATCAAAAAATTCATAAATAAAATTTTCAAATTTGAATTTTAAATTGAGTTTTTAAATATTTAGTTCAAAATTGATTTTTTTCAAAAAAATGAATTTCCAACATATTCTTCAATTTTTTCTGAATTATTTAGTTTGAAATTGAAAATGTGGAAAAATTCTGAAATTGAATAAACACGTGGTTTGACATGTGAGCATTTAACGACGACGTGGCGTACATTTCAGATTTTAATGGATACCTAGGAATCCACATCAGCCTAACGGTTTTGTGGCTACAGTGCAAATGATAACAATTTGCAGAGTAATTTTGAACATCCAGGGGTAAGTGAGAAGTCGCCGCAACTTCCGCAGTTGTATACTTTGGAGTTATCAACCACTACACATGTGACTGAAGGAGGGCTATTATCTCTTTTCAAGGTACTCGAATCGGGATAAATTTTTGTGTCTGATCTACTCTTCATCTCGGTGAATCTGTACATCCATGACGAAAGCCCTTTGGTAGGAAGTGGTTGTTTGGTCCCTCAATCAACAAGTAAGCTCGGCGGGATATCTGTTTCCTAATCGTTGACAAACTATTCTATCATGATAATGATATCCACCACATACAAAATATGAAAGAATAGCATAAGGGGCACAATAAACCATCATAGATAATCATATTAACATGTAAGATAATATGACCCATGACGTGATCTCCATCGTCATGCTTCCTATCGACTAAGCCATCGTGCTTGAAATCTCCATGATCACGTACCAAGCTAATACATCTCTGTGAAAAACATGGGTCCTGGGTATCCGAAGATACACTACTGGACGTACCACCTCCTTGGGTTGAGTCAACTGGGCCTTCCAGAAGGCAGGCTTGGAGGCTGGCGCGGCTTGAGATGATCTACAAAGAAACGAACTCGTCTCCTACTCGAATACATGGATATAGGCGTAGCCGAATCGATTATATCTGTATCTTCCATACGCGGATTAGGGATTCTATCTGTAACCAGACCCCCTACACTATATAAAGGGGGTCCGGGGCCCCTAGTTCGACATCCAATCCTACATCTTACAATCATCATCAGCATCCACCATAATACAATCCACGAGCACAGGAGTAGGGTATTACCTCCCCACGAGGGCCCGAACCCGTATAAATTCGGCTCCCTGTGCTACCATCGTAGTTGTGATTTTTCGCATCGCCCCCTAAAATATATTGCCTATACAAATCGTCGACAGTTGGCGCGCCAGGTAGGGGCTAGCGTCACGATCAACTACATCGACTCTGATGGCTTCCATTGGCGGATTCGTCTTCACCTACGCTCCCGGCCAAGGCTTCATCTTCGGAGATCTCGGCTTCATCGCCGGTGACTTCGGAGAGTTTCGGTTGTGTGAGCGAACCGTTCGACTACGCGTTCGGAGATGGTACGCGACTCGGCCGAGCCTCACGTTTTGGGATCTCTTCCGGATTCGATCCGAAGAGATCCAATCGATGATGATGGTTCCGATGGCCTACCGTTGGGTTTCCCTTTATTCTGGTCGGGATCCACCGCTTCTCTTCGCCAAATTTCCTTATGCCGACGAAGCATCGAGTGGCGATCGACTCGACTAGGATCGTTCTCGAGATCGATCGGGGTCACAATCCTCGATCGTGGTCCGCCCGCTCGATTTGGAAACTCACCATTGTTTTCCATCGGATAACATGCCGCTTTTCCAATCCGGGCTAAGGAGCGGACACGACACATACACACCGGACGAGCTCGAGTCAAGACTCGGGGACAACTCTAGCCAGGCCAAATTCCTGAGTGGTTATGCCATTCGGATTGGTCAATTTGGCCGAAAGATTCCAGCAGATTCGTTCTGCCGAAACTCAGTCGGACCTCCTTCTAACCAGAGATCCTGCACGTGAGGTGGGAGTTATAATCACCCCCATCGACGAGCCAATGAATCGGGATCGGTTGAGCCTTTCCTTCTCGGAATCCGAGTCGGAAGAGAGCGTCAATGGGTTCCCCGACTTCCGCGGCGTCTACATGCTGGACGGCCAAGCCTCCGGATCGGCCCGGCGCCCCGCAGGGGAGGCAGGAGCCGAACCAAACTGCGACGGCGGAGAAGACTTGCGCGACCAATTACGCCGTATGGGAGGAACTTCTTCAAGTCCGTATGGGAGATCACTCGGTCTTCCGTACGCCACAGCAGAACATCCTCGCTTGTAAGACCCTCCTGGACAATGTTGGTCCTTTGCTTGGAGAAAACAACCCCGCAACGCCGATCATGGAACAAATCAAGGCCATGGTGACGGCGGCTGTCGCAAAAGGCACTCGGATCAACCGCCAACTCGGCTAGAACCTGTATCGCTGAGTAGTACTTTGCGCGCAGATCGGCACATGCTAATCGCGGCAAGACGCCCGCCGGAGTGCAAGCCGCGACCTCCGCCTTGACATCGAAGCCTGGCGTAGGGAGCGAGACGAAGATCGGCGCCGTACTCCACCGCGTCGGAATCTCCCCCGACGATCTCCTTCCCCCGGGGAAGGGTTAATCGATGGGATCAAGACATTCACTCCCCGACTCCGTCAGGTAAACTGGCCCGAGGGGTTGAACCCTAAAGGCATTGTGAAATTTGTTAGAGAACGGGACCCCAAGGCTTGATTGCAAATCTACTCTTTGGCAATCAAGGCCGCGGGTGGAGGATACGACGTGATGGCAAACTATTTGCCCGTCATGTTGACCCCTCCGGCTCAGAACTGGCTCGTGGGCCTTCCAGAGAACTCGATTGATTCCTGGGGAGAGCTTTGCGACCAATTTGTTGCCAATTTCCAGGGCACTTACGAAAAGCCTGGGACCCAGTGGGACCTTTATCAGATTCATCAGAAAAAAGATGAGTCGTTAAGGGATTTCATTCGGTGTTTCACCAAGAAGAAAAATACAATCCGGGAGATCTCGGAGGCGGTCGTCGTCGCAGCCTTCCAGAAAGGAGTTCGCGACCCCGATCTAATCAAGAAGATGTCTCGGAAACCCCCGACCACCGTCAAGGAGATGTTCACCTTGGCGGATCGATATGCTACCGTCTTGGATGCCCTAGCCGAGCATCAAGAGGATCACCCAAGCAAGCATAAAGGCAAGAAGGACAGGCCCGAGTCGTCCTCCAAGAAGGACAAAAAGCGCAAGGATGAAGAGATGGTAGCGGTCGCGGATTAGGGTCGGCTAAGTCCGCCTCGGCCCGCCGACTACAACAAAGTCATGGAGGCGCTGTGTCCTTTCCATCCAAATGGGAAGCACGCGGCTAAAAGCTGCAACATCTTGAAGAAGTTCGTTGAGGATCACAACAGCGACGCTCCGAGGGATGCCAAGCAAGACGATAAGCGTGACCCTCCCCAGGGCGACGCTTACTAAGAAACCGAGCGAGAGCTCAACTACATATTCGGGGGATCGGATGCATATGAGTCCAAGCGTAAGCAAAAGCTTACCGATCGGGAAATCAATGCAGCCATTCCGGTGACCCCCGAGTATCTCTGGTGGTCTGAAGTTCCGATCATATTTGATCGCTCAGATCACCCAGATCACGTCCCTTGCCTAGGAAGATATCCACTCATCCTGGATCCTGTGGTACGGGGCATTAGACTGCGCAAAGTCCTAGTTGACGGCGGGAGTGGATTAAACATCCTTTTTCGCTAAGACTCTAGGCGAGATGCAGATCCCAAGGGCAACGCTCCAGCGGACAGACGCGCCGTTTCATGGTATAATTCCGGGAACCTCATCGGTGCCAATCGGGAAAATCACTCTTCCTATCACCTTTGGCACTCGGGATAATTACCGGACGGAGAACCTCAGCTTTGAGGTGGCCGATTTCGAGACTACGTATCACGCGATCTTAGGAAGGCCGGGCTTGGCCAAGTTCATGGCCGTCCCACACTACACCTATCTGGTTATGAAGATACCAGGTCCACGGGACGTAATCACGGTCCGTGGAGATGTCAAGTTTTCCCACCTCCTCGACAGGGAAAGCTGCGACTTCACCCAGTCGGTTGAAGCGACCGCCGAGTTGGACGAGATCCGGCAGGCGGTCACCACTCTCCGCGACGAGGGCGATCTACCGAATAAGAAGCCATCTAAGTCAGGCATCAAGCCTGGCGAAGATGACGAGTAAAGAGGCGCCCGGTGTTCTTCCCCAAGTAGATCAGGACGTCTTCACGTTACTCGGCGGTACGCCCGGGGGCTCGCCTGGATAAAGAAACATCAAGCAATGGCATTGGTGCTATACCTGACGATCATTGTAATTCATGTTTACAATTAAATAAAGATAAGTTTTCGCTCACATTGTCTCTACGCTTATACAATCCAGTTTCTGACTTGCTACTTATTTGTATGTCAATTAAGTAGTATGTCGGGGGATACACCTAATTAGGTGCGCAATCGCGCACCTAATCTTTTATCTAACTCGACTTACTACCTTGAAGCTAGTAAGTCGGGGGCTACAACTAATTAGGTGCAGTCTGCGCCTAACCAATATCTAATCGATTTTTTCTCGTTTAAGTCTATGACGAAGCCTAGCATAAGTCGTTCCGAGTAACAAAGGAACGTAGTTTATTCGGGCCAGAGGCATGACTTAAGTAGAGAAAGGATGGTTAGCATATGCCATGTTAAAAATAGAAGTCATTTACATGGATAATTTATGAGTTCCTACATTTTTACAGGAAATCCAACTCTAAGTTGTCTAGAAGGCACTCGGCGGTCGGCTTCACTTCCTCGAGCAGCACCATCGCCTCCTCTTCCGAGCAGGCGAAGCCATCCTTGATAGCGTCAAGCTCGATTTGAGGATAGTGCGACTTGGCGATTCCCAGCACTTGACTGGAACTCGTCAGGCCGACTTCCTTGAGCCGCACCTTCAGTTGCTTGAGGGTTTCGGTCCACCTTTGGATCAGCTCGACCCGAGAGCTCGGCTCGACTTCGCCAGCATAGAGTTGGCGTCGAGTGGGTTCCACCGCCACCAAGAGCTAATCATATCGCGCTTGCGCAATCTTGGCATTCTCTTGAAGAACGTCATACTGCGCTAGCGTCTTCCTCCTATGCTCTGTCGAAGAACAGGGAATGCACGATTACATAACCGTGTAAACACTGGAGGTTCAGAGTCGGTCGGGTTTGGGGGCTTACCCTCCAACTCGGCGATGGCTTTTGCCTCCAACTTCTCCAGGGCCAGCTTCTGATCCTAGGACTTGGCCAGCTCCGCTTGAAGCCTGGCGATCGTGGCGTCGCGCGCTGCACATGGTGCGGGGCATAACGTCATCCGGTCACACGCAAAACGAGCAATTCTGACTCAGGTCAGGGTACTTACACCGGAGGGAACCTGCGAGGTCGAACTTTTCATCCTGCGGCTCCTTAATTCGGGCTTGCAGCTCTCGGAGCTCCTTAGCTGCCTCGGTCCGAACCCCGATGACCTCCCCTTCCACGGATTTAATCCGTTCTATTTGGGGGAGGAAGTAATTTAAAAACTTGGTTTTTCTCTCGGAAAAAACACCAAGTTCCTACAAAGAGGAAGGATAGTCACCATCCTGACTCAAGCTAAAGAAGATTCGCTCTACAGGTCAAAAGGCTTACCCGAGCCATTCCGTCGCATTCAGCGGCATACTCAAAGAAGGCCTTCCTCATTTCATCTTCGGCCTCGTCGTCAACAAGGGCCCAGTTCCCGGCCTTGTCCTCCAGCCAAACGAGCTTGGCTCGATCTCTCTCTGGGAGGTGGGGGTCAAGGCGAGGATCTCCTCTACCATTGGCTCAGCCCCCACGCCACCCTCGGCGGACGGATTCGGGTCTGAGGCCGCGGCGATAGCGCCTCCCCGACCCCGGCTCCCGACGCGGCTTCTGCCGGCTCCGCTGGTGGGGTCACCGCATCGGTTGATGGTGGAGGTGCTTCCTGACTCGGCTCGGCAGGCTGTGATGCCGGCTCGGTCTAGCGACTTGACGGAACCTCTACCGATGGTTTCCTGGAATAGGGAATGTTTCGGTCAGAGGGAACGCAAAGGAAGACTGTCAGGCGGTGGCGGAGTTGCGCTTACCAGTTGGTGGTCTCAATCTTGATACCGGCGCCCTTTCGAGAGGAAGCCCCGCTCAAAGAGGCGTCGGGTGGGCCTCTCGGCCTAGCCTAAGGGGTTGAATTCTTCCCCCCCTTTGGCGTCGTACTACCGCCCGTCCTTAGGGGATGGGTCCCCTGACTATGCCCAGAAGCCGGAGTTGGTTGACTCGTTCCCTCTTTGGGAGCCTCACCCACTTTTGGCCCCGAGCCATGGGTCAGCGCCTCTGACGGTGGGACATTTTCCCCCACTAAGGAAGCCGGGCCCTTGCCTTTCTTGGCGGCCGGGGTTTCTTCAGGTTCTCCCCCTGGGCGCTTCTCGCCCTTGTTGGCAGGGGCATCAGGGGTTGGAGCCACGGATACGAAAGCTCGGCGGTTCTGCATAGGAGCACGATGTTACCAAATAAGCATCAACACAGGATTGCCTGACACAAGCAGAAAGAATACTCGATCCCTACCTCTGGAGGTGCATTGTTAAGGGAGAAGCTCCTGGGACTCCCTTGATTTGAAAAAATAGTTTCGGGAGTGAAGAACTCGGAGAGTCGATCGATGGCGTCCGAGTTGGAGATCGGGACATCCGTTTCTCGAGTAGAATCGGATGGCCCGGTGTACTCGAACCCGAGCCGAATCCTCTCCTTGAGTAGCTGGACACGGCGCTTCGTGAAGGAAACAGCTATAGCGACGCTGGTCAGCCCCTCGTCTTTGAGATGTTGAATCAGGCCAAGTAACTCAGTCACCTGATCCATTTCAGAGGAAAGAGGGGGAGAGTTCCAAGAGGAGGAAGCTCGGGGCTTTCTCCCATCAAAACAAGGAAGACTGGGGGGAGGATTGGAGCAGTAGAACCAATCCTGATTCCACCCCTTCAAAGAAGTCCGAAGCGGCAAGGCAAAATACTCATTCTTGAGGCCGCTACGGAGCTGGAATCCGGCCCTACCAACAGCCTTGGGGGCATTGTCGGTGGGGTAGGCCTTCAAGAAGAAGAGATGGCGAAAAAGGGCGAAATAGGGAGCGATCCCCAGAAAAGTCTCACAAAGATGAACGAAAATTGAAAGTTGGAAGATGGAATTAGGATTCAAATGGAAAAGCTCAATCCCATAATGGTTGAGTAAACCACGAAGAAAGGAGGATGCGGGGAGTCCGAACCCGCGAGAGAAGAAGGATTCGAAGACAACGATCTCCTCTTGATGAGGAGTGGGGGAGGATTCACCAGCAGCGGCGTGCCAATCAATGAGCTCTGGCGTCGGGAGAACGCCGGCGTCAACAAGGGCCTGCAACCGCTCATCAGTGGTGTTTGAGGTTGCCCAGTCCCCCGCCATTGGAATGTGGTGGATCTGGAGTTTGGCGACGGTGGCGGCGCTAGGGTTGCTTGGAGGCGGCGAAAACGCGAAAACCCTAGCGGAGTATTTCGGGGAGACGAACGATTTGGGCGCACAGTGTAAGCGTACCGGGTCAAACTCCCCGGTGTGTTTCACTTAAAAGGAAGCAGGCAACGTTTCCGTGCAAGGCGGGAAAGAAATGAAGCCCTAAAATTGTCATTTCAAGACTTGGGCTCTGATTTAAGTCCCTGAGGATATGCCCTATAAGGGCCAAAAGCTGTACACGACTTACTCGGGTACAGGTGTCACTCGGATCAGTTTAGTCGGGAAAATAGCGTGCCCCTTGTTGGGCTCTTTGCCAGTCTTCAATTTGAGGAGTGGGCGCTTCCCAAAATTGCAACCCTGCTTTTGATGTGCCCCTTGGGGATGGCAGTCGGTTTGGCTTTCAGCTGGACCGCACATCAAAAGTTCTTCTAAATTGTCCCGGTGGCACATCTCCGGATCGTTTGTCATCAAGACAAGCACCACCTGGGCAAAATTTAACTCAGCTCTTGGTGTACCTCCTGGGGTCAATGGCTAGTTTGATTTTCTAATCAGATTAGGCGCCGAAGAGTTACCTCTTCAGTTGGGTCTCAGTGGCACATCTCCGAATCGTTTGTCGCCAAGACAAACACCACTAGGAGGACCTCAACTTGGAGGCGTGCATATTCCTCTGGGGATCACTAACTTGACTCCGCACTAGTCGGGTCAGGGTGCTTGAATACCCTACGCAAGTTATGGCATATCCCATGCTGGATCAAATGTCGAGCTCTGCAAGCCAGGCTTGAATGCCATAAGTTGTAATAGGGAGGATAACGCTAGGTGGCACTGCTCACTCGGCAAAATCCACTTTTCTGGTTTGCCTCTCCGTGGGGCCATTAGCTAGCATTCTGATCCGTCGGGCTAGGTGCCAGACATCTTTAATAACTTGAGAATTTTCTCGAGTTCTTTGCAACTGTGTTGTTTGATCAGCAGGTTACTCGGCGAGCAGACTTCATCAGCCAGACGAAGAGTGACGTCACTCGGGTAACATCTGAAGGACTGCGAGCTGAACCCTGGATCAATACAACCCAGTCCCAAAGCACTCGGGGGCTACTGTGGAAAACATGGGCCCTGGGTATCCGAAGATACACTACTGGACGTACCACCTCCTTGGGCCGAGTCAACTGGGCCTTCGGTAAAAGCGCTTGGAGGTCGGGCGGCTTGAGATGATCTACAAGGAAACGAACTCGTCTTCTACTCGAATACATGGATATAGGCGTAGCCGAATCGATTATATCTGTATCTTCGATACGCGGATTAGGGATTCTATCTGTAACCCGACCCCCTGTACTATATAAAGGGGGTCCGGGGCCCCTAGTTCGACATGCAATCCCACATCTTACAATCATCATGAGCATCCACCATAATACAATCGACGAGCACAGGAGTAGGGTATTACCTCCCCACGAGGGCCCGAACCTGTATAAATTCGGCTCCCTATGCTAACATCGTAGTTGTGATCTTTCGCATCGCCCCCTAAAATATATTGCCGACACAAATCGTCGACAATTTCATAGCCAGTAACAAATACACATGAGGATTCCAAACATCACATGTCGACACGCAGGCTGTTATATAACAATATGGCTACCCAATCTGCAATTAACCATGGCATGCAAGCCATGAAAATCACAACCATGCATCATATACACACAAGGTAAATACTATTCATATCATTTCTTGTAAAAATAAGTTAAGCGTACAATAGTATTCTAACGTGCAGTGTGAGCAAATTATATTTAACAGCACTATGCCTAAATACCCTTGAAATTTTTTTGGGAACATAGATCCCATTTATAAAAATGCTATGAAAATTCAATCGGATTGATCATATCAAGACGATTCCGAGCCATCCAGAATGCCTCAATTTTTATAAGATCAATCATATCGATCCATCATGCAAGGTCCCTTGGAGAAAGCAGCAGCCGCATATCACCTCGATCTGTTGGTACGCGCTCTTAGCTCCGATGGTGTTACCAGCTGGTAGAGACAAGGAGCGGCATGAACAAGAAAGAATATAGACTAATATTTCGATCATGCGAAGCTACCAACTCATACCTCTAACACCCCTCAATACTGATTGATCTAATCAACCTATGCCATCCACTGCAGCATATCACCATATGCGTAAGATCCAGATCAGAAACTACACAGGATCGGCTATGATACCATTGAAGGAAAATGGGTAGGCTACACTAAAGCAATTTAAAATTTTCTACTGTGATCACCTAGGATATCATGCAAGTAGGAGATCATGGATCGTTACTCTTGACATGTAGACACAACGGAAGAAGAATTGGAGTAGCCAGTTTTAAAGTTGCGTGCATCGAGGTATAGGAAGTAGTCGTTCACGTTTAGCCGAACGTCTCCTCACCGATCACCACCACAGCAATGTCGCACATACTGCCATAGAGGACGTAGTAGATCTCACTGACCATCTCCTCCTCATCGCCGATCAGCGTCGCAGCAACCGCAAATAGTTCCTCTACAATATTCACACGTCCAGGGACAGAACGCCATGCGTTGGTGTGCTAGCACCGCGACGTGTGGTTAGGATTTGTAGGAGGTCGGTGGGGCGCAACGACTAGGATTTTGTGGTAGTGATTTGTCTTAGCCGCACCGCTTCATGCCTCGCCTTATATGGAGTGTACTAATGGTCTTCTACGCTAGAGACGCATCAAGATTCTAATCCTTCACGGATCAGTATCCACAAAACCCACTAATAGATCCAATATATTAGATATGTTCCAAACCGTAAAGTTTATGATCTGTTAGGTTCATGCGCAAGCAGCCGCGGCCCTAGAAACCCCTTTTCAAACCATAAGTTAATAGCGGTTTCTAACAGAACATATTGACCCTCGAATACACAGAATGATCATATCGGCCGAACCTTGATATACTCATATACTGATAGCTTTGCTGCACGATACCAATCAAGCTCAAGGTGAGATGCGTGCCACCTTTGTCATAGCTCGACCATTCACTTGATCTTGTGGTGAATGAAACCGTGATTAACTCTTTAATCACATCAGCATGACCATACACTTTTCAATCCAACCACATCAAGGGGCGTAGAGATATCTCTCCCGTTATCAAGGAGGGGCAAATTTTATCTTGATCGTTCACACCCCAAGCTATGTTTCATGGCATATACAAAAGCTATCTATATAACTACCCAATTACAACGTATCGGTTGATAACTCTAAAGTATACAACTACACATGTTGGAACTCAATAACGATATCAGGTCTAAGGATCATATAGGTATACCACTCGAGACACACTGATGACACATGTAAGATGGCAATCCTATCAATGTCTCGGAGTATATCTATCTAACACCATGTTCCTAACACATTATTGATTTCTTATCTCTATATTTATGGTATATAAAATATTACCATCAATCAATATATGTGCCGGTCAAATCATTACTGTCCCATGTAACAATATGACATCAGGGATCATTTAGAATAACATCACATAAATAATGTGTCTCGCAATCAAGTCAAACGAGATGAACAATGTAAATGATATTTATTTATGGAACTGATAACACATTATCCAAGAGTACACAAACATAGATGTGATACAATTATCTCCACGATCACCTCTAGGCATATCACTAACACTTTCTCTCTCCCTCTCCCATTCCCTCCCATGGAAGTCTCCCTCCCCTATGCAGGCACGGGAGGTGTCCTTCCCCTAGTCCCTTGTGTGGACGCGACGGTGGCTTCCCTCTGTTGCTCGGGCGCGACCGGGCCTTCCTGTTACCTCCATTCACTGCTCGGATGCAACGACAATCTCACTCTATTACGCAGACACAACGACAACTCCTCGATGAAGGGCCCCCTCTCTCTCAGATCTAAGATTGTGGTGATGTCAGACATGATGGGTACCCATTTGGGTCTAGTTATCTGCTGCATCTAAGTCTGGGATTGGGTTTGGACCCATTGACGACTTCGGATCCTGGTTTAGTGCATGTTCGTTTCAACTTGACTTAGGCTTATGTTCGTTTCAACTTGACTTAGGCTTAAACTTAACTTAAGCCTATCTGAATTGAAAAGCTAACGCTATGACTTTTTTAGTTCAATTTTTTAAATCATGAATCTACCTCTAAAAGTTCTTAAAAATAACATAAAAGAAGCAGAATAGTTTTGAGAAACAAATTAAAAACCTCTAGAAATCCAGTTTAACATTAGCTCAACCAGCTTATTCATTCAACTTAGTCACTCGGAACATTTTCTTAGTATTCAGATCTCGGGTTTAGATGAAAATGGTTGGACGCGGAGGTACTTGATCCCATTGCCATCCCTAGCGATCGGGGCTAGGTCAGCGAATTTTTTATCTAATATTTATTTTAAATCTTTTTTGGAAATACTCATAGTTTTATTTTAATTTACAAAAATAGGCGTTGGTCACCCTTTTTCGGGGCGATTGCCCCATCTCCGAGTGATAGAGGGTTATGACCGTTAAGAGGGGTAACGGCCCGGGAGGTAGCCGTTACCTCTGTCGAAGCCGTTAGAGGTGGGGTCCACATATCGCCCCATGCGTGAGCGATCGTTTGTTATAGGGGCCATAGATACCCATTTAAGAACCGTCGGCCACCCCTTTCCCTCATTCTCACCAAGCGCCCCTTATTCTCACCGAGGGAGTGAGATCGAGAACAGAGGCAGAGCCGGGAGGAGAAGAAGAGAAGAGGAAAGAAAGGAGAGGAGAGGAAAAAAGAGAGAAAAGAAGGAAACGAAGGGAAGAAGAGAGAAGTAGATTTGATATTGTCGTGGAGGTAAGTCTGGAAAATTTTTTTCCCGCAAATAATGTATTATAGAATGCTTAGAAATGTAATGTATTAGGAAATTTAGTAGTGAAATTTGTGTATTTTATAAAACATGGTAGAATAGCCATATGTTAAAACATGGCAAAATAGCCATATATTGTAGGGGTAAAGATTAGATAAATGCAATGTAGAAATTAAACAAAGAATTAAACGAAGTGCGATATATCATGTAGATTGCTAGTTATGATGGTTAGGAAAAAATTAATAATTTATAGCAATAATGCTGCATCAAAAAAGTATAAGTAGTTAATTTACGACATATGATATTTTGACAATAAGAGGAAAAACTATATTTTTTTTGTTGGACGTTGTAGGCAACATGTAAGAGAAAGTGTATTTTAAAATATTTTATGGAGATAGGAGATAGCACAGGGGTCCGATGGAGTGGATTTATTTGGATTTTCTTCGGTCACACGAGCCATATCAAGACCGAGCGATAGGACATACAGGGGGTTAACAGAATGGTTGTTTCGGATGTTCAATTTCGATGCCTAGACTTATCGGTTGCAAGTTAGAGCCATAGTAAGTCATGTGCAAGAAGGTTTTATTTGGAGAGTTGGTTCCTATAAATGTAACATCAACATGGAGAAGCTACGTTGGATTTGCTTTAGAATGCGGTTGGCCTCTCACATTACTGGTACAATGCTACCAATTAACTCCAACCGTGCCGAAAGTGTGTGATGACGAGGTAGATGTAATGGAGGAGGAGGAGAGAAACTTGGAAACATGTGCTGTTGGAGGCGGCGAGGAGATTGAGGATGGGGGGGGGGAGGGGCCTAGATTAGCGATGACGAGGAGATCGGCGGTGCAGGGGAGACAGGTGTGGAGGCAAGGGGGTGGCTGATGAAGGCGAGGAGGTGGAGAACATAGTTAGGATGATGGAGATGGAGGACCACGAAGACGATGAAGTCCCGGAGGGTGAACACTTGGACGAACAGGACAATACTCTCGATGTGCCTGTCCCCAGTGCGTGGAGTACCTATAATTTCGAAGACTTAGCAATGAATGAAGGGAGCCATGATGCATGGGAGTATCATGAGAATGAGGTCACGGAGGGAGCTATATATAAAGACAAGGATACTGTGATGGATACTGTGAAGTACTGGGCAATGTCTCTTCGGCGGCAATTCAAGATAGTGAAGTCAAGCAAGAAGGAGTACGACGTGAAGTGTGTCATAGATTCGTGCCCATGGCGGGTGCATGCATATAAGGGGAAGTGGAAGGATTATTGAAAATGCTCCATTGTGAGGAAGCATAACTGTGAACTATAGCAAGCGGAGTAGGAGCACTAGAATCTATCGTCCACCTGGGTGGCAAATGTGTTGTACGGTTAGATTGTGGACAACCCGCACCTGCAGCCTCGATTTATTATCAGAGCAGTGGAGGAGAGATTTCAATATAATATTAGTTATACGAAGGCGTGGAGGGCAAAGAGAAAAGCATTGGAGATAAGGTTTGGGATGTACGAGGCATCGTACGAGAATATTTCACATTTGCTGAGGGCAATAGCACATAGGAACCCTGATACATATTTTGACTTGCGGAGTACCCCCTAGACGGTGTGTACACGGGTAAGTGGGTGCTGCAGAGGGCGTTCTTCGTGCTCGGTGCATGCATAAATGCCTTTCGACACTGCCGACCGATCATTTGCATGGACGACACTTTCCTCACTGGCAAATACAAGGGGCGGATATTGATTGCAGTCACTGTGAATGCGAACAATCAGGTTCTACCGGTCGCGTTGGCCTTTGTGGAGGGGGGAAAACATGGAGAGCTGGTATTGGTTCTTTGAAAGAGTGAAGCATGCAGTGGTGCAGGATCGGCCAAATGTGTGTGTCATACATGACCGACATGCTGGACTGCTGAAGGCGCTCGTGGACATGCAACAAGGGTCGGACGTTGTTGGAGCAGCAAAGTGGTCGGACGTGAAGTGTAGGTGGTGCATGAGGCACATGGATGCGAATTTTTACCGTCAGTTGAAGAACAAAGGGCTGATGAACATGTTCAAGAGGCTGTGTAATCTTTGTCTACCTTAGTCCATGTTTTGCGAGATTCCTGTACGGTCCTGAGAAGACCCGTCACTGCCAACTCAATTCATTGCCCTGCCACTACAGTATCTATGCATGATGGGTCACTACAAAAGCACCCAATGACTTGTCACTATGATCTTTCTGTCATTCTGTCCCTGAGTCCGTGCTTTGCGAGATTCCCGCATAGTGCTGAAAAGACCCGTCACTACGAACTAAATTAATTGCCCTGCCACTACAGTATCGATGCATGACGGGTCACTACAAAAGCATCCAATGATCTGTCACTATCATCTTTGTCTCATCCTCTCCCTCAGTCCGTGCTTTGCAAGATTCCTGTAATAGTTCGATGTCTGATATCCAAGGCATTGCGAACTTCACATATCATCAGGTCTGACTCTCCTAGCACGTCACAACTCTTCTCGGCGTGCTTATAAATAGGGCTAGTGTTGAGGGGCTTTGCACCCACATTGGATAAAGAAATACTTTACAATACAAGATGTCTAGGAGTGGTAATGGAAAAGAAAAAAGGAAGGCGAAGACAAGTCCATATGACATCCCCATTGGATGGGGATTTCAGTGTCTCGACCCACCACAAGGGGTTCGTCCACTGATGTGCATGTGCAGTGATGAGTGCAGACTTGTGTGCTCTGGTGACATTCCCACTTGGCCGATGATGTATTGGATGTGTCTAAACTATGCGTTCGACCCGCCTGAGAAGCTGGTACGGCTACGCCAAATGGTATGTAATATAGTTAATTCCTACATTTCTCCTTATTCTTTCCATTCAAATGCTCATATCGCAAAGTTCACATGCAATCCTCACCACCACTATGCGAATTTGAGCAGTGACTTGACACGGAGATCAGCCCTGATGACAAGAGGGCCCTACAGAGTCTGGACCGCTAGGAGGAATGAGAACATCAGCAAAAAGAGCGCAAGCGTATACAGGCCGAGGAGTGCGAGGAGCTTAGGAAGAAGGCAGCGGAGTGTGAGGCGGAGAGAGGGGAAACGAGAGAGGGCACGTCGTGCCAGAGCCGCGTCCCCCAAGCATGGGAGAAGGGGAAGTGGCCACGATGCACTCAGTAGATTTCATTGGCTACTCCATGCATCTCTAACGGGATGCAACTATGTTTTTATCTCCTAAGTTGTAACTTTATGTCCTATGTCTCTATCCGGTGGTGTCTGTACTATCACACTATTGTGTTGTTTGCTTAAGTACTATTTGTACCAGTCTTTTTTTAAAAATAAAATCATGTTTCTACGCATTTCTTAAACTACCTACGCATTAGTTGCAGTCCCTCTTCTTTCAACTTAAATTGACTCTTCATTTTTTATGCCTACTGTGGTTAACAAATATCTAATACACTTGTTTCCTTTTGTGTAGTACTACTGTTCCGTACATCAACACCTCCATCTATTTTCATGGCGAGCTGGGGAGCCTTTTCACGGCTATATGTGCCTGATGCATGATGGAAATCTTTTGGCCCTGGAGAGCATGCTCGTCCTCTTGTGGACGACATGCGGGTTATACAATATGAGGAGTTGAAAGATGAGCCCCATTTGCTACGAGATTGTCACTTTCCCTAGGCTTTCGACTGGCTAACGTGCTACTGTGGGAACCCTGCTGTTGTGCAGTGGTTTGACCACGTGCATGAGGGGTTCACTAGTCACACGTTCTATCGATGCACTGATTACCACGTACGTTCGCTCACATTTATTTTATGCTGCTGTGGTTATTATTTACTTCTCAATTGTTCTACCTTCAGTTACTAGACGTTACATGTGGATGGACTCGGTGGATGGATGAGCCACACCCGGCAATAGCGTACACCTACATAACATATCTGCACGTAAGAATCGACCGCTTGCAGGCTAGACTGGATGCCACAGGAGGATCGGCGCAACCAACAGGTCAGCAGAGGTCCGCAAGGCCTCCCAGGCCCCGCAAGCAGTCCATACAGGCACGTCAAGCGCAAAACCAGCCGGTCCTTGACCAATACTATCAGCCAAACCGTTCCTATCAAGACCCTGCATATCTTTGCGGATGCCACTATCCCGGCACACCTAGCGCCGAAGTCCTCCGCCGAAGAGCCTTCATGCAAGAGGCCTACCTCGTGTGCTATGACATGGAGTGGGAAGCCACTGCTCGGTGTTCGTCCACTTGGTGTTTCTGCTAGTGCCACAACCCATTCACCCGTCCATGGTGACCAGTCATGCATGTCATCGCACCACCTATATCATGCATACTTTTCGATTTATATGTGCTACTTATGTATTTGTCAAATCCCTTAAGGCGCAACATTCGTACTCATGTGCCATTTGCATGTATGTCTATATCGGAAATGCTTGTCAGCTTTTAAATATGCCACGACATACATGTATATGTTGGAATAGGGTGGATTTCCCATTGCTACAAGTTTTTTCCATACTCGTTTTCCTTCCTACCCCTATGTCGGAAGAGGGTTAGCTTTGGGTTGAGCAAGTGTGAATTGTCATTTGTCAGCCATCTCGGGCCAGTCAGCATTGGAGGTGAAGGGTGAGGATAGCCTGCTGGCCACGTCGAATCCCGGTTCGGTTCAGTTTCAAAATTACTAGGGACTGCCCAAAGCTCACCCTAAAGAGAGAGCAAACAGGGCTTCATCGGCCCAGGATATCTACTCTAGTGTTTTTTTAAGAATGAGAAAGTTCCAAAGGCATACTAGTTATAAGGGTTAAGCTAGGTGCATACGCTCCCTCGAGATCGCGGGTTTGAGCCCCGCCAAGCCCCCCTTTTGCCGTTAATTCCCCTATCACCCTATCTCGGGTGATCGCCCTATATATGGACGATAGGTGCCGACCCACCTTACGGGGCTAACAGCCCTTTATCGTGGCCGTTACCCCTGTAACTGCCATTCTCGTTACCCCTGTAACAGCCATTCGACTGATCGCCCGCAAATGGGGCGATCGCCCGAGAATAGGGCGATCGGCGCCTATTTTCGTAAATTAAATTTTCCTACGAGTATTTTCAAAAAAATATTTAAAATAAATAATAAATAATAAAATTCCTGGGTCGGCCACGTGGGCCTTCATTCCACTTTCTTGCAGACTCACGTCTCTCCCACTCTAACGACACACATGGTCCAAAATTTGACGGCCGAGACCCACATGCTGCACTGGGCCACGACGACAACGAGAAGCCCAAGATCCAACTAGCAAAGGCCCAGGAGCCTACTGCGGCGGGCCGGCGGCTCTGCTTCTCGGTCACCATCATCGCGAGACCGGACCACGGCCACGCCGCCACGTCGAAATGGCTACTCCGGCAGGCGCAGGGACGCCGGAAGTTGAGGCGCTGTTCTCCGCCGACTGGAGGGAGCGGATCATGATCCCTGTGGTGGTCGCCGGTGAGGCACCCCCACGGTCCACCCACCTCCCATTTACATATCCGCCTCTGTTTGTTGGAGTCAGGAACTTGCCCTGACTGCTCTTCACGTATGGAGAAATTTCTGATCCATCGTTTTCTTCTTTTTCCTTTGCTGATCTGTAGGTGTGGTCGGGGCCACGTTCGGGCTGCTGTCGCGCCACCGGGCGCGCCTCGGCGCCGCTCGCGCCGTCGCCACCTATGCCGCCAACCTCTCCATCGTCGCCGGATGCTACGGCGGTGAGTTATCTAACGCGGAGGCTGACTATTAATTGTACTACAAAATTTGTACCTTTGAGCTGAACTGAATCTAATTTTGCTATTTGGTATTCGATGTTAACATAATACTGTTTGGCACTGTAAATTGAGCCTTCATGCTTCAATTTTGGGTGGTTGGAGCAGAATTTCTTCAGAGTTTGATGGTTTATGGAGTAGAGTTACTTTACTTTATTGTTAGCCAAAATATGGTGTCTGTCTGATGGAAAGGCACTGCCTTTGTGTTGCTAGATAGGACTGAGGTTTGTGACATCCTGAGAGGATGTTTAGTCTGTAATCCCTAATTGTTTTTTCCTGTGCTATATTGGTCTGCTTGTCTGAAACATTTAATTCAGATGACATTGTGATATAGATTGCTTTTCCAATTTCTAATGCCATAGTTTGATACGCCGATGTTTCATCTTTCTCTCGGAAAGACATTTTGGCTTTTTGGTGAAGTTAATTAATTTTGTGTGGGGTGGATTGGATGCGCTACTTTCCATGTTATATATGGTTATCAAACAGTTATGCTCAGACCATAGTCTCCATACTACCATGATCATAGTTTATTCTAAAATCCATTCCCTTTTATCGGATAGTATGGCCTTCTAGGATAGGACATGATTGTATACCCTTTACATGCCATACTTTGTGCTATTAGCATATACAAGGTTAATGCAAATATAAGAATGATCATATTAGCTTGTCAACAGTGTCCCTTCATTGTTATTATGCAAAATTGTAATATCTTCATAAAGTTAATTAAACCTTCTTGCTTCTCGTATTGGATTATGAGTTTATCCTTTGTGTTATTCTTCAATATTTTCATCATAATGATTTATGGTCACAGCTCATCACTTTCAGCACTGTGGCAACTATGAGATTACAGCACTGCCCATACAGTACATTTTTGGTACTCGCGATATATGATTTGTTGCTAGAACTTAGGGGTTGTTCTCTTTAGTTTATTTTGTTATCTTATCTTTTTATCTCTAAATCGAAAAGTCAAACGCTTTAGCTTTTGTAGTCCGTTCTTTTTTTTGTCTCGAAGGTGTGTCTCAAAGCTCTTAGGATATGTCAAACGAAGCACACTGGACTTTCCAAGTTGCCTTAAGAAGCTCTCGAAGTTTAGCTTATAAGCAAATAAGATAAGCTGAAGAGAACAACCCCTTTATTAGTGAAGTGCATAGTTATTTACTCCTCAAGAATCAAAATGACTGGAAAGCAGGATTTTTTTTGGTTAGATAACGTGTAGCTATAGTGCTATATGTATTATGGGAATAGTTTTATGGGCTTGCCTGTTATCTTGATATGGTGAACTTGGCATGTTCAAGTTGCCATTGCTCTCGTTTGTTAACGGTATGGAACTATGGACATTTGTTGGCCTGGTATAGGTTTTGAATATGGTCAGGAGTACAATTTTTCATTTAGTGGCTATTCAAGTCAGTTGGATTAAAAACTTAGGGTCTATATGCACTTAGGTTTGCATGTCAGAGAAAAGAAGTTCAACATGTTGCTAGGTGTAAACAGCAAGCAAGGAATCATGTTCATGACCACCTTTTGTCATATATACTGCATTCCTACATGATTTAATGTCTTCTACCTGAATTTATGAAATGATTGTTAGCTCATGGGAAGGATCAAGGTAACAGACAACCTCAGTAGGCACTATGTTTAACTAAAATACATACTTATTTCAAATTCAGGGGCTCGTGAACTTGCAAGAGATGCTCGAGCTTCAACACCTGATGACCCCATGAACTCTGTTGTTGGTGGGTTAGCAAGTGGAGCTGTTCTTGGTCGAATACAAGGTTGGTTACCATATTGCTCGATGCACAACATTTTTTTTCATACTTGAAATCAGGCCAAGTCTTTTCGGTAACGGTAATCTTACCTTTCAGTAAGTGTTTGTAGTGTTGGCCAGCTTGCTTTAATATTGTGGTTCTCAATGCTCATTGTTGTGACTTGTTGCATCAAGGCACTCAAACAGATACTGTAATCAACTGGTAAAAGGTACACGTACTCATAATTTAGATCGGAATCCAGCAAAAGGATTGATTATGACCTGGTGTGGAGCTCAAGCTAGCATTTGAAAATTGGAATGTAGAAACTGCACTCAGTTTAGCACATGACTCTATAGTATAAGGAAGTCCTTTATTTGGCAATTTAGACACTAGGTTGTAGATATGGAACAATGCTTATCGCAAATAATCATCAAAGGCAAGAAAAGAGACATGTTTTGTTAGGCTTATATAATTTTTTGCTTCATTTTACTAACTATTGATATGCATAAGTGGGGTGTATGTGTGCTGATAAGGCTATCATTGATTCATTACCAAATCTGGGTAACGTCTTGTCTTTAATGACTTGCGAAATTGCCTTGTGTCTCTTTGTACAATTACCATCATTGGCATCTTTTTGTTTCGGTGACAGATTTTTTTGACAGGAAATTGGCAATAAACATAACAAATTTTGACAATTCCATACTAAAACTTCTGAACCAGAGCATGCAATGATTTCATATATGCATTTAGACTACAATGGTCAACAATCTTGATTCCCTGCGTTTAAGTTTTCAAATTGATCAATAATTTTTCTAAGCTCTATCCTAATGCAATTACTATAGATATCAAAGCTTAGCTTTCCCTGGCTCGGCTTTGAGACTTCAGATTAATCATTGTTCTTTCTGAATTCTAATCGAGTGTGCATCTCAGAGTCTTGAGTTATGTTTGTATAGAAGAATACATGCTCTCTTTGGGGGCATATTTGTCCTTAAACATTATCTGCTTGTCTTACACAAATTTTGGTGTAAGCATTTTTTGTTCTGATCATCGCAATATTTTTTTTATTTGTTGGGTTCTGGTATGTTTTAGGCAATCAAGTGTTGCTATTGTTTTGGGTTGTTTCTACTTCTGTCAGTTGAAGCAATGTAACTGAATTAGCTATAAATTTGAGTTCCTATTCAAACTAGTGAAGCATGCATTTAGAGTCACATTATTCTGGTGGTTATACTCCTTCCAGTCACAAAATTAAGTTTTCTCGACATTGCCAATCTCCAAAATGTGATTTTGACTCCTAATTTCTGTTGTAATATATATATTTATGAAACCTAATAAAATTACAATATTATGAAAGTACTTTCTAAGGCATATCTACACATTTTATTTTCATGTCCAATATCAATATTCAAAAAGATATTGATAGCCAAAGCTTTTATTATTGTACACTGCACGTTTCTTTGAACGAGGTTTATTTTGTTTAATATGCCATTATGCCATCAGATAAAGGGGAAACTATGCTTTCCCTTAATTTTCTTAGAAGAAAATAACAATTGCCCATTTGTGTGTCATGGTTTTTTCACTTGACTCTCCATCATTATCAAAATAAACAATTGAAACTGCCACTGATGTTTTGTGATTTGCATTATTGCTGCTTATGACTGCAGGTGGACACTTTGGAGCCGTGAAATATGCAGTCACCTTTGCAGCTGTTGGTACTGCGATGGACTGCGCTGCAGTGAAGCTGAGCCCTCAATGGCATGCCTTAAAAGAGCATCTCTCCGGAGATAAAGACTGGTTTACTCTACCAGAGTGGTCGCCCATCCAAGTGCTGGATGAGGAAGCCATGGCGAAGAAACGGGCGCGAGAGGAGGAGCTGTTTGCTCGGCGAGCACTCGGTAAACTTAACAAGGAGGAACCATAGCTACCGCACTTTGGAGAGCTGCATAGTGATACTGGTTTGATGGTTTATCAAGACCTTATAGCTAGAAACATTGAGTTTTTTTTTTTGAGAACAGAAACATTGAGATTTTGTCTCTCTCCTTTCCTGGCCTCCATGAATCGTTCACGGAGTGGAGAAACCTTACTGATTTACTGGAGACAGGAGAGCCTGGGCTGCCAAAATATCTGTAACGGTGTTGTAATATTTCTTAGACCTTTTTAGAAGTAAAATATCTAGGCAATATATCCGGTGCTAATTCACCTTTCGGTGCTAAAGATGCATCAAGGCCCTCGGATCTAGCTTGTGCGGCTAGGATCAAGCACGGTGAAAACCCCATCCCACTTAAAACGTTTTTTAGAAACGCCCCCATAAGTTCTTGTTTTTTCTCGCGAACAAGCCATCAGGTCTCCCTTCCTTGTTGCCTCCCCAGTCCCCTCCCGATCCGATCGCCGTCCTGTACTCCTGTGCCAGAAAAATACAAATGAAATCTTACATTCTTGATGGCATTAAACTCTTGTATCTTCTGTAGGCTCAAAACAACACATAGCTGCCATTGTCATACTTTCTTTGAACTAAAAAAGAAAAAACAAAGCTTCATTCTCGTGGATGAAGCTTCGGCTTGCTTCATCTGCTCGTTCGACTTTGTCGCCGAGCGAGTTGAGGTTTGCTTTTGCCGTCGCGATGATTGCGCCACAACGAGGCTCTGATACTAGTTGTCATGCTCCTGGCGGCGCACCAGACTACCAGAGGATGCCTGACTGAAGAAGGAAGAACAAGGATGGAGAAGAGGGGATTTGGGGAAGTTTAGCTTTGCTTATTGATAACGTTTCCTTCACCAGTCACCATAAGCATGCTTACAGGCCTTCCTGGCCCACGGACTCCACACATACATATATGTGTGATGTCACAACATGGATGTACCTAGGTTAGCAGCAAATCTTCCGTAACAAACCTAGCAAGCTTATATACTAGTAAAGATACAACATATAGTCATAAACTCGGAATACTAACACAGATACATCATATTTTTGGGTTCAAATCTACAGCTTAGAAAATCAACTCCACCGTTAATCACCCAAATTTTTAGCCCAAATAGTCACAATATATACTTACATCTGGGGCATAGGGATGAGGCGACGATCGTAACTCGTAAGCGAGGAGGAGGCCAGTCCCAGAGTTGGTTGGGGGCAGGGAGAACAGAGGACCAGTGGCGGCCGCAGCATGAAAATCAAGCCTGGGCAAGTCTAAATTCAACCTACGTCTTGTATCAGACCAATATATTACAAACAAGTAAAAATATATGAATACAAAGCTAACGATTTTTTTATACCACAATTCTTGAAAGCTTCTTCAACTTCTTCCATATTATTTGCGAGGAAAACTCAAACTGGTTGGTTGAGTTGGACCCTTCAAAATATAGGCTCTTCTCACTTGGTCTTGAATGTTTGGTTCATACTCTTCGATTTGCTTCCTCAGTCTAGGATCACCGATTATCTCATCTGGATTGAACTCTCTCATGATATTCGGTGTATGTTCTTGTTGTGGTGGTGGTTCTCCACCTTATGGTTTAGCTGCATTTGTACTCGCTTGATTGAAATTTGATATGGTCCTCAGAACAAGAAATCTCCTCATTTCTGACAATTAAATTGAATAGGTTAAAAACCTAGCTATTGAAAAACATTTAAGACAACAATTCAATAAATTTATGCTCATGAGCTCATTTGCTACAAATTGAAAGAAATTACCTCAAACTATCTGCTAAGTGCTAACTACTCGGTCTAATTAGTCGGTGCCTCGGTGCCCCCAAATCCTCAATATATAAAATCCCCAAATAGCCTGTGCCTCGGTGCCCCCCAAATCCCTAATATACAAAATCCTCACCTGCTCTTCCTTGCTGTGCTGGTTGCTGCGGTGCTGCCCCTCCGGCATCGGCGCGTCGCCACCTGTGCGTGTGCCCGAGGGATGCACCCTGCTACTCGCTGCCCTCACTGGAGCCGCTGCCGTCTACCCATGCGGTGTGCGCACTGCGCAGTGTGCGAATCGTGCGACTGTGCTTTGGGGGCCACCGGGCGAGCTGAAAGTGCATCTAGGCCCCTAATTATTTTGGTGATTAATAACAACCGAACAAAGGGACTAATGAGTTTGTCAAGGATTTATTTAGGTTTTAGTACAAGATGAGCAAAAGTGAAGGATACGGACCCCTCAATCAAGCTAATAGGTTGTGAGAAGGTTTTCCGAAGACTTGTAATTATTTTACTTTAATTGAGTCTAAGGACAGCCGTACTATAAAGAGGGATGTGGCGAAATGTGACTTTTAGAGCCCCAAAGTGCTCAATAGATGAATCTTAGTGCATAGGGCAAGTCTCACACCACCACATTCTCAGTCCACAAAGTCTGGTATCGGACTGTCCGATGTTTAGTATCGGACTGTCCGATATTGTCCAGTCCAGATTGTCCGATTTTTTAGAGTTCGGGGTCTCTGTCTGGAAATAAATTTTTGATCGGACTGTCTGATGTCCATATCGAACTGTCCGATATACCTTAGTTCAAACTGTCCGATTTTTCAGAGTTCGGGGTTCTCTGTCTGGAAATAATTTTTTGATCGGACTGTCCGACATACCTTAGTCCAGACTATCCGATTTTTCAGAATTCTGGGTTCTCTGTCCTGATTTATTATTTTGTTCAGACTGTCCGATATTTGACATCGGACTGTTCGATGTTACACAGTTTTGAACCTAACAGGCAGATTTTCACCCAGGCCTATATATACCCCTTCACTCAGACCGAGCTAGGGTTAGACACTGCACTTACTCCACCAACCAGCCGCCACTAGCTTTCATTCCTCTCTCTCTAGCATTCAAAGCCTCCAACCACTCCCCTGTAATTCCTTAGCAAAATCAAGAGGGAAGGGTTGAGAGGTGAAGATCCAAGTGCACCTACGACTAGGCTTCAACTTTGAGCACTTGGGTCGTCTTCAAGCTCACACTCCGTCGATCTATTACTCTTGGAGTTTGAGGGCTCCTAAACGGCTAGGAGTCTACCACGAGCCACCGGAGCTTGGTGTGGTGTGCCGTGGGAGTTTGTGAAGGCCAGTCTCCGCCTCCGAAAGGGAAGGAGCCACCGAGTAAACCAAGGGAGCTTTGTGCGGACTTGGTGAGGAAAAGGGTTAAGAGAAACCGGGGCTTAAGCATGACCTAGGCTACCTCAACGGAGACGTAGGATCCCCTCAAGGATCTGAACTTCGGGAAAAATCGTTTGCATTCCCTTTGTCACTTTTCTCCTTCTTGCATCTTGGTCTAGATCTACTTCATTGTGAACCTTTGCTCTAGATCCTTGTGTTTTTCCTGTCATACTGGTATCTCTTAACATATTTGTTGTAGGAAGTTATCTTGGTTTGAAGAAGGAAGTTTCCAGATTCAAAATCTATAGTCCTGTGCTGTGTCACATCGGACTGTTCGAAGTTTCTACATTGGACTGTCCGATATAATCAGCATCGGATTGTTCGATATCATCTGGTGAAGTATTTTTCGCTTAACTCTGATTAAATTTTATAACACCTATTCACCCCCCTCTAGGCGACATACCGGTCCTTTCAATTTGTATCAAAGCAAGGTCTCTTGCACTAAGTTTAACCGCTTGAGAGATTAGGATGTCGACTGAGGACAAGAGCGGGGACACCGTTGAGGTCACGGAAGAAAACCGTGAACGCACCGGTGCAAGTATTCCTTTTGATTATTCTACCCTTGGCACCTCATCGTCTTCATCATATATTTCCGTGCCATCCGGTAAAACACCACACTTTGATGGTACTCATTACCCGGCATGGAAACATAGGATGAAGATGCACAGGTCACTTCACCCGTGTATTTTGGAAGATTGTTGAAACAGGTTTTCACCATAAAGATCCCTCCAAGCTCACTCCCGAAGAAAGAAAACAACACTACTTGAATGACCAAGCCACCAATACAATTCTCAATGCCTTGAACTCATCCGAGTTCAATCGAGTGGTTGGACTTGAAGGTGCAAAAACAATTGAGACGCACTCCAAATTGCACAAGAGGAAACCTCAAGTGTCCTTGAATCCAAACTAGAGATCATCAATAGACAACTAGGACGGATCATCTTGGAAGAAGGGGAAGGATACAAGCACATGTTTGATCGAGTGATGGTGCTTATAAATGAAGCTAAGAGACTTGGATGTAAGGATTGGACGGATAAGACTGTGGTGAAGCTTATCCTAAGAATCATCACACCAACTAATCGACATTTAGTTCAACTCATCCGCGAGAAGGACAACTTTACCTCCCTCACACCCCATGATGTGCTTGGGAGAATCTTGGCGGATGAAATGATGAATGAGGAAGCACAAGCAGTGGAAGGAATCATGAGACCAACCAAGAACAAGGGAGTGGCACTTAAGGTCTCCAAGGAGCCCATTGAAAGCTCAAGTGATGAAGAAAGTGAAGAGACTATGAACTTAGAAGAGATGACATTATTGGTGAGAAATCTCAACAAATTCTTCAAGAAGAATGGTTACAACTTTGGAAGTCGTCACAAGAAATCCTCCGAAAAACAAAGGAGAGATACTCAAGAAGGACATGCTATGAGTGTGGGGAACCAACCACTTCATCGCCGAGTGTCCTCACAAGAAAAAAAGGAAGGAAAAAAAAAGGACAAGCACTACAAGAAGGATAAGAACAAAGGCAAAGACAAGAAGAAAGGGTAAGCTCACATTGGAGAGGAGTGGGACTCAAATTCCGAGTCCGAGTCCGAGTCCGATTCCGATGATGAGGAGGTTGCTACTCTCGCCATTGCTACGCCTTCTACTACCTCTACATCAAAATGCTCAACCTTGCTATTTGGCGAGTTGAGTGATGATGATGATGTTGAGACTCCAATTTGCCTCATGGCTAAGGGGCATAAGGTAACAAAAAAATCCTCAATTACATCTCATCTTGATGATAGTGGTAGTGAAAGTGATGATATGATTGATTTGTCTAAGCTACTTAAGAAACTTGATATATCTAAGATGTATGCTATGAAAGAAAAAATAGAAAGGCAAGAGGATCTTCTCAAGAGTCAAGAGGACTTGCTCATCCAAGAGAAGGAGAGAAACCTTGACCTTGAGAAGAGTCAAGCCCTTGAGAAAAAAATGATGAGATGGCTAAGGATCTTGAAATAATCAAATCCAAAGCACCTACTCTTGAGATCACCAACGCTTCACTCATAGACAATCTTGAGTGTGCAAAGGATGCACACAAGGCTCTTGAAGTGAAGCTTGTTGATCTTTCAAAGAATACTCTCTCATCCTCAAATGGGCAACCTCTCTTTCTATTGCTTCCACTAGTAATGGATGTGCTAGATGCTATAAATTTGACATTGGTGTTTGTACTACTAATTTTGAAACTATGCAAGCTCTAGCACATGAAAATGAGAAGTTAAAGAGTTTACTTCAAGATGGACTTCAAAAATCATATAAGGCTAGTAAGGGCCTTGAGGAGTTTCGTGGAAGACAAAGCAACTACAAGAAAGAAGGGCTTGGGTACATTCCTCCTAAGGACAAAAAAGGCCACATTGTGGCAGCCCCGATTACAAAACCCATTCACTTTGTCAAGCCTCAAGGATTTTCTAATCATATCACTTATGCTATTTCAAATGCTTCCTATATGCTTAGAAGAACTAACTTTGGTAGAGTAGTTACTTATCATATTAGACCTAAATCAAAAAGTACTTCTCGCATTAGATCTATTTGGGTACCAAAATTGCTTGAGTTTGGGTACCTAAGATCAAGGCATGATTCTATTTTGTTGGAATATCTCTCCGGTAGTATAAGTTGGGTACTAGATAGTGGTTGTACACATCATATGACCGGAGAAAGAACTTTGTTCTCTCAACTTGATATAAGTGGACAATCAAACAATAGTATCACATTTGGCGACGACGGTAAAGGTGAAGTGATTGGTCTTGGTAAGATTGCAATTTCAAATAATAATTACCTTACCGATGTGTTACTTATTGATTCCTTAAAAATATAATCTTCTATCGGTTCCTCAATTTTGTGCAACTGGGTATAATTGCTTATTCATAAATGAAGGTGTGAATGTTATTAAGAGGAATGATGGTTCAATAGCCCTTAAAGGTCGTCTAAAAGGAAAGTTTTATCTTGTGTATTTTTCCATAGATAAACCTAGCCTTAGGACATGCCTAGTGGCTAAATATAGCATGGGTTGGCTTTGGCATCACCGACTAGCCCATGTTGGTATGAGGAACCTTCACAAACTATTAAAAGGCAATCACATTGTTGGGCTAACAAATGTTACTTTCGAGAAAGATAGAGTGTGTAGCACTTGTCAAGCTGGGAAGCAAGTTGGAGCTTCTCAACCCGTCAAGAACGTGATGACAACTACAAGACTCTTGGAGATGCTACACATGGTCCTCTTCGGATCCATCGCATACATAAGTTTAGAAGGTAATAAGTATGGTCTTGTAATTGTAGATGACTTTTCACGCTTCACGTGGGTTTTCTTTTTGCATGATAAGAATGAAACACAAGGAAACGTAAAAAGATTCTTGAAGAGAGCCCAAAATGAGTTTGAGTTAAGAGTCAAGAAAATAAGGAGCGACAATGGCTCAGAATTCAAAAATACCGGAGTTGAGGAGTACCTCGATGATGAAGGTATAAAATATGAATTCTCAGCTCCTTACTCACCTCAACAAAATGGGGTGGTTGAGAGGAAGAACCAAACTCTCATCGAAATGGTAAGGACAATGCTTGACGAATACAAGGTCTCGGACGTCTTTTGGGCGGAGGCCATTAACACCGCTTGCCATGCCACCAACCGACTTTATCTTCACAAACTTCTAAAGAAGACATTATATGAGCTTCTCACTGGTAATAAACCCAATATCTCATACTTTAGAGTTTTTGGAAGTAAGTGCTATATTCTCAATAAAAAGGTTAAATCTTTTAAATTCGCACCTAAAGTTGATGAAGGTTTTCTACTTGGTTATGGATCAAATGCCTACGCCTATCGTGTTTTCAACAAAACCACCGGTGTTGTTGAAATAGCGAGAGACGTGACATTTGATGAATCTAACAGCTCTCAAGTAGAGCAAGTTGACCCCCATGTGCTAGAGACTGAAGAAGCTCCATACGAAGCAATCAAGAACTTGGCACTTAAAGAAGTCAAGTCTCAAGAAGGAGGGCCAAGTGAAGTTGAACCACCTTCGTCAACTCAAGCTGAATCTTCTACATCTACACAAGACAATGATGATCAAGATAAGGTGGTCGATGGTCAAGGCAAATCACACGAAGATCCAACATCAACGACCACCCACACAAGGATACATCAAAGCATTCAACGAGATCACCCCATCAACAACATCCTTGGTAATATAAACAAGGGAGTATCTACTAGATCTCGTGTCGCAATTTTTTGTAAGTACTACTCTTTTGTTTCCTGTCTTGAACCCTTGAAGGCAGAAGAAGCTCTCAAGGACCCCGATTGGGTGATGACCATGCAAGAAGAGTTGAACAACTTCACAAGAAACGAGGTATGGTCATTAGTGAAAAGGCCAAATCAAAATGTCATTGGAATAAAGTGAGTTTTTCGTAACAAACAAGATGAACATGGATTGGTCACAAGAAATAAAGTGAGGTTAGTTGCTCAAGGCTTCACGCAAGTTGAAGGTTTGGATTTCGATGAAACTTTGCACCCGTAGCTAGGCTGGAAGCTATTAGAATATTACTTGCCTTTGCTACTCACCATGATTTCGAGCTTTATCAAATGGACGTGAAAAGCGTCTTCTTAAATGGGCCAATTTCTGAACTTGTGTATGTGGAGCAACCACCGGGTTTTGAAGATCCAAAGTATCCTAATCATGTTTATCAACTCCATAAGGCGCTCTATGGGCTTAAGCAAGCTCCAAGAGTATGGTATGAACGCCTTAGGAATTTTCTCTTGGATAAAGGTTTTGAAATTGATACAGTTGATACAACGCTTTTTACTAAGAATATAGATAATGATCTATTTATGTGCCAAATATATGTCGATGACATCATATTTGGTTCTACTAACAAGCTTATGTGTGATGAGTTTAGCAAGATCATGACCAAGAGATTTGAGATGTCTTTGATGGGAGAGTTGTCATTCTTTCTTGGGTTACAAGTGAGACAACTCAAAGATGGGATCTTCATCTGTCAAACAAAGTACATCAAGTACATGCTTAAGAAGTTTGATATAAAAGGTGCCAAACCCATCAAGACACCCATGCAAACCAATGGGCACCTCAACCTAGATGAAAGTGGTAAGGTCGTCGACCAAAAGGTATATCGTTCAATTATTGGCTCTTTACTTTATCTATGTGCATCTAGGCCCGATATAATGCTAAGTGTGTGCATGTGTGCTCGATTTCAAGCCGCTCCAAAGGAGAGTGTCACCTAGTGGCCGTTAAGAGGATTCTTAGATATTTGGTTCATACTCTAAACATTGGCCTATGGTATCCTAAAGGGTCTAACTTTGACCTAATCGGCTATTCGGATGCGGATTATGCCGGTTGTAAAGTGGATAGGAAGAGTACCTTCGGTACTTGTCAGTTTTTGGGTAAATCCCTTGTTTCTTGGTCCTCCAAGAAGGAAAATTCCGTTGCCCTATCCACTACCGAGGCTGAGTATATTGCCGCGGGAAATTGTTACGTGCAATTGCTTTGGATGAGGCAAACCCTAAAAGATTTTGGCTATAACTTTTCACATATCCCTCTCCTATGCGACAATGAGAGTGCCATAAAAATAGCCAACAATCTCGTGCAACACTCGCGAACTAAACACATATATATTCGCCATCATTTCTTAAGAGATCATTTAACAAAAGGAGATATCAAGATCAAACATGTGAGAACTGAACACCATTTGGCTTTATCTTCACCAAGCCCCTTGATAAGCGACGTTTTTGTGAGTTGAGAAATGAGCTAAATATCCTAGATTCTCGAAACGTGGTTTGAAATTGTGCACATAATTGAATGATGCTTGAAAATGAATTTCAAACTTTTAAAAGGAAAGGAAAGTTTCTTTTGATTCATTTTGATTTCTTGGGTTGGATTTCAATCTAGTCAAATCACTTGTGATCATAGTTCTTAAAGTGATTTAGAGTTGCTGATCACAAGTGGTAAGACACATGCTTAACTCTCCTAAATCTAGCCCTCTCCGTAATCCATCACAGCTATCCTTGAATTCCTTGAAAGATCTTGTCTGGCAACATCAGACTGTCCGATGTTTGCATATCAGACTGTCCGATGTGAGTGAGTCGGGTATAAGTCCAAACTCCATGACTTTTCTCTCATTTCACTCTATATCGGACAGTCTCTTCATTCCCTCGGCTCTTGCACTCCTTCAGTTGGGGACTTCTTCGAGGCTCGAATCCGCAAGAAATCTTCTCCCCACCAGCTCTTGGGAGGAGAGATCGATTTCCCTCATCGAAGTCTTCACTGCATTCACGTAGTTCTTCCTTTCAAGGAACCTAGGGTTTAATTTTCATCCGATCTCTCATTCTATGCAACCCTAGGGAAAATGCTTTGGGGGAAACATCCCTTGATGTCTCTAGTTATCCCTTTTGAAGTGGCATCAAATTCCATTGGTTAATTTGGCAATTAGATATTTGTGATCGAATTCCGTCAACATCGGACTGTCCGATGTCTAACTATCGGACTGTCTGATGCCTGACTATCGGACTGTTCGATGTCACTGCAATTCAGAACAAACCTAATCCTTATGCCTCTGATTCTCCACATTCTAAAACCCTTATTGTATCACTTTCAGTGTTTGTGATGGATCATGGTATGGGTAGCAGTGGTGGGGACCGTGGGAAGGCTCCCATGCCCTTTGAGCGTCGGACCAAGTCCCGCTACGATCCCAGTTCCTTTCCCTCTTCAGCAGGAGGTTCAGGAGGCAGTTTAGGTGGTCGTTCGCGCAAGACTGTCAGGAAGCGCTATGCATCCTCTGCAGGACTTCCTAGGGACTCACCAAATTTGGACGATCGCGCACATGAAAGAAGAAGCGGCGGCGAGAAGAGCCTACAGAGGTGATTGGCCCTCTTGTGATCACCAAACCTCAGAGATTCAATCAGTATCCTAGGAGATTCGAGATTCAGTAGCTACAGAGGAAAGTCTGCCTAGGCTAGAGTTCAAAGACTCAAGGACCCCCTAGCCTATGAAAAGATGGAGTTCACTGATAGCAGATTCTGGAATTTCTTTCAACAAGACTACTATGAGTCTGTCATTATTGAGAAGAAGACTCATGTTGTGTTAATGCAGTGGATAGACTGGGCTTATATGAAAAAGGCCCAAAACAACCTCTTCAATGAAATCATTCAAGCTTGTGAAAGGCACAACATCTATGACATTATGGCATTCAAGTATAACTGGTGTGTAGAGGTCATTGCTCAATTTTATGCCACAGTGTACTTTGAAAGGGACGTAGATCAGACCATCCACTAGGTCACTCAAGGAGTTTGGTACTCCATCAAGAAGCAAGATTTTGCCAATATTCTTGGATTCCCTCAGGCAATGAGGAGGAACAGAGAAAAACTTCATGATGAAGGGTTTAAAGGGATTAACTCAATGGAGTTCATGTATGAGGAGGGTAAAAATTTCAAGCTGGGCACCACAGTTAGAATTTTTCCTTTTTATGATGTACTCAATAAACTCTTTCGCAAGACGCTCACTCCAAAAGAAGGAGATCGCTCCAACATTTCAGCTTACTCAAGAAACCTCTTGGAGCGTTTGGGGGAAAATGACAGAGAATTTGATATCTTTGACTTAATTTGGCAAGAGATGCATCTATCTTCCTTTGACCCCAAGAGAAGCTGCCCATATGCTCATGTGCATGATTGAAAGAGTGAGTGGCTTGACCTTTCACAAGGAAGTTGAACACACTGCCTATCAAGTGAGGCCTATTGGCAAAGTACCTCGCAGAAGCTCAATGGGAGCTTCCTCCTCAAGGCAGCCACCTTCAGCAGCACCCTCCTCTCCAGCTCAGTCTAAGGCCTCCTCTCCCATCATGAAGGCACTCCGTGCTATCTTTTGCATGGGCAGAAAAATTCTAAAAGGATCAAGAAGCTTGTTCAGCGGTAAAAGGAAATTCAGCTCAAGCTTGATATCCAATGTTCTTCAGATGGGTCAGAAATGGAGTCTAGTGAGGATGAGCAGGCAGTGCATCATCTCTTTGGGTCTGCTGTTGATCAAGGTGATCAGGGTGAAGATGAAGTTGTGGAGGTTGACAGTAGCAGCGAGGAGGACTCTGAGGAGGATTTTGAGGAGGGCTGAAGACCTTCTCAAGTTACTTTCTTTCTTTTTGGTGTCTTGATGCCAAAGGGGGAGAGAGTGTAAAAGCTTGAGGAGATGATGTTTAATATTCTATATTATCTATAATCCTCCTATGCTCTGTGTTCTATTTGGATCTTGTGAAATGAACTTTTGTGTAATGAACATTTAAGTCTTATGTGCTTGCTATGTAATGTTGATACTATGCTGTGCTATGCTATGTTATGCTATTTGGATTCTATTGTTATGCAATGTATGTTCTATGCATTTTAGTCTAAAATTAATGCAATGTTTTAGGGGGAGCTCCATTGAAATGATCTTTTAGTGCACATGCCATTCAGATAATTTTTTTGTTGCACACACATAGGGGGAGCTTCCATATAAGACTTGGAATTTTTTTAAAAAACTTCAAATTTGTAACTTATTGCAAGCTTTACTTGTGTTGTCATCAATCACCAAAAAGGGGGAGATTGAAAGTGCATCTAGGCCCCTAATTATTTTGGTGATTAGTGACAACCGAACAAAGGGACTAATGAATTTGTCAAGGATTTATTTAGGTTTTAGTCCAAGAGGAGCAAAAGTGAAGGATACGGACCCCTCAATCAAGCTAATCGGTTGTGAGAAGGTTTTCCGAAGACTTGTAATTATTTTACTTTAATTGAGTCTAAGGACAGTCGTACTATAAAGCGGGATGTGGCGAAATATGACTTTTAGACCCCAAAGTGCTCAATAGACGAATCTTAGTGCGTAGGGCTAGTCTCACACCACCACATTCTCAGTCCACAAAGTCTGGTATCGGACTGTCTGATGTTTAGTATCGGACTGTCCGATATTGTTTAGTCCAGAATGTCCGATTTTTCAGAGTTCGAGGTTCTCTGTCTGGAAATAAATTTTTGATCGGACTGTCCGATGTCCATATCGGACTGTCCGTTATACCTTAGTCCAGACTGTTCAATTTTTCAAAATTCTGGGTTCTCTGTCCTGATTTATTATTTTGTTCGGACTGTCCGATATTGACATCGGACTGTCCGATGTTACACAGTTTTGAACCTAACGGACAGATTTTCACCCAGGCCTATATATACCTCTTCACTCAGACCGAGCTAGGGTTAGACACTACATTTACTCCACCAACCAGCCGCCACTAGCTTTCGTTCCTCTCTCTCTCTTTAACATTCAAAGCCTCCAACCACTCCCCTTTAATTCCTTAGCAAAATCAAGAGGGAAGGGTTGAGAGGTGAAGATCCGAGTGTACCTACGATTAGGCTTCAACTTTGAGCACTTGGGTCGTCTTCAAGCTCACACTCCGTCGATCTATAACTCTTGAAGTTTTAGGGCTCCTAGACGGTTAGGAGTCTACCACGAGCCACCGGAGCTTGGTGTGGTGCGCCGTGGGAGTTTGTGAAGGCCGGTCTCCGCCTCCGGAAGGGAAGGAACCACTGAGTAAACCAAGGGAGCTTTATACGGACTTGGTGAGAAAAAGGGTTGAGAGAAACCTGGGCTTAAGCGTGACCTAGCCTACCTCAACGAAGACGTAGGATCCCCTCAAGGATCTGAACTTCGGGAAAAATCGTTTGCATTCCCTTTGTCACTTTTCTCCTTCTTGCATCTTGGTCTAGATCTACTTCATTGTGAACCTTTGCTCTAGATCCTTGTGTTTTTCCTGTCATACTGGTATCTCTTAACATATTTGTTGCAGGAAGTTATCTTGGTTTGAAGAAGGAAGTGTCTAGATTCAAAATCTATAGTCCTGTGCTGTTCCACATCGGACTGTTCGAAGTTTCTGCATCAGACTATTCGATATAATCAGCATCGGACTGTCCGATATCATCTGGTGATGTATTTTCCGCTTAACTCTGATTAAATTTTATAACACCTATTCACCTCCCTCTAGGCGGCATCCCGGTCCTTTCACCAGCACGTTGCAGCCTTGCAGCATGGGCCTTTGCCCGACTGTGCTTTGATAGTTTGGGGGCCACCGGGCTAGCACGTTGCAACCTTGCAGCATGGGCCTTTGCCCAAATTCCCATAGCAAAACTCCCTATACTCTACCTAATAGCTGATGGGCTGGCAAAAATCAAGCCTGGGCCGAGGCCTAGGCAACCGGAATGGAGGATCCGCCCCTGCGGAGGACGGTGGTGTCAGGTCCTGGTTGGGCGGCGTGGTGGCCATGAGTGGGGAGGACAACATTGGGTGCTTGTTGGGGTGCGGTGGCCGTGAGCAGGGAGTAGGACGGCGCTGAGTGCTGATTGGAGGCGGCGGATGTGAGCGGGAATGATGGCACGGTCGGGTGCAAGGTTGGTGGCGGCGGGCCGGGAACGAGGTGGTCAGGTGGATCGGTGGCACCCAAAGCCAGAGAACTAGCCCTAGCTGAGAGCAGAGAAGATATTCCAGGAAGGGAGAGAAGGCAGAGAGGGCAAGATCCACTGAACCAAAACAGGTTATATTTATCTATATATCTGTGTCGGTTCAGTTAGAACCGTCACAAATAAGGTTATTAGTGTCGGTTCTTTGGTGGATACATGGTAAAAGTTTATATGTGCTAGTGCTAATTACCAACCGGTACAAATTACAGTTTATATGTGCCTATTCTAATTACCAAACGGCATAGATGTATATGTGCTGATTCGTAGAATGGTCAGGAACATATGATCCGTATATCTGTGCCGGTTAAAAATTAGTGCCAGCACATATAGGATGTGTTTGGTTCATGAACAATGTGTGTCTTTGCTTGCCTTGACAATTTTTGGTAGTATTGACCAAATTTGGCATGTGTTTGGATTGCTACCACTGAATTGGCAAGATTCCCTCCTTCTTTACCATGTTTGTCAAATCTAGTTCATTTCTTTGCAAAAGTTGGCCAACTCATTGGCTAAGAAAGTGTCAACCTTTCAATGGTCATGCCTACTATTGGCAAGGTTCAATCGGGGCAAAATTGGCTATGAATCAAACACACCCATAAATGGGCTGTTTGGTTGCCTTCTCTCACGAGTCTGGTCCGTTCGACTCAGCCAGACTGCTCGGATACGAGATGTGTACATGCAGAGATGGTGTTTGGTTGAGTATTTGGTAGACATATATTTTGATATTTAAATATTTCAAAATTTATATGGCAAGTATGGTCTAGTTGTTTTTGAAAAAATGTCAGGAACCCATTTTTGAAATCGGTTTTGTAATTAGAAATGCTAATCAAAAGATAAAAGGAAAAAAGGAAAAAAAAAAGAAAGAAAAGCAACTGAGTTGGTGTGGTCTCTGCGTCACTGCATGTGGTCTTGGGGCGTAGAACACGAGGCTCCCGTGGCTGCATGCCTGGAAACGAGCAATTTGGTCTTCTCTGGAGAGCCAGGATTTGAGGGATCTTTTGCATCAGTTGGGCCAAGCTCAGATTAAGAGAAGACAACCAAACAACCCAAAATATAAAGATTCTATATCTAGAGAGCCAGATCTCTGTCCATGCAGTCAACCAAACAGCCCCAAAGTTTTTTGTCGTGTGTCCACTGAAGAACTGCGTTGTTCCATAGTCATATGTGTCAGATGGTAATTAGAACCGGCATACACAATGTTTTGTCTCCAGTGGCATTTCATAGAAAAGTTTTTCCATGTACACGATCTATATAATCTATTCTAATTGTCTCACACCCCCATTCACAAAAAACTTTCAACTTCTCTGGCCTCTTGATCTCTACCTCTCCATCTTCCCATTTCTTTCTCAATCCGATCCCCCAATCTCCAACTTCTTTGTCGCCGTCATGGTCCCTGTGGATAACATGGGCCCCGGATATCCGGAGATATACTACAGGACGTACCACCTCCTTGGGCCGAGTCAATTGGATCTTCCAGAAGACAGGCTTGGAGGCTGGCGCGGCCCGACATGTTCTACAAGGAAACGAACTTGTCTCCTACCTGAATACATAGATATAGGCGTAACCAAATCGGTTATATCTGTATCTTCCATATACGGATTAGGGATTCTATCTGTAACCCGGCCCTTTGCACTATATAAAGGGGGTCAGGGGCCCCTAGTTCGAGAGGTAGTCCATACATCCGACAATCATCGTCGGCATCCTTGAGATCCACCATAATACAATCCACGAGCACAGGAGTAGGGTATTACCTCCCCCGAGGGCCCGAACCTGTATAAATTCAGCTCCCTGTGCTACCATCGTAGTTGTGATCTTTCGCATAGCCCTATAAAATATATTGTCGACACAATTCGTCGATAGTTGGCGCGCCAGGTAGGGGCTAGCGTCACGATTATCTACATCGACATCGATGGCTTCAATTGGCAGATTCGTCTTCACCTACGCCCCCGGCCAAGGCTTCATCTTCGGAGATCTCGGCTTCATTGCCGGCGACTTCGGGGAACTACGGTTGTGCGAGCCAAACTTTGTTCGGTCCACACATTACCGGGGGAGATGGTACGCGACTCCGACCGAGCCTCACCACTTCGGGATCTCTCCCCTGGGTTCCGATCCAGAAGAGATCCAATCCGATGGTGACAATTCCGACTGGCCTACCGCGAGATTCCCCTTCGGTTACGGTCGGGATCTACCGCCTCTTGCTTTACCAGCTCCTCTGGCTGGCGAAGTGCCTAGAGGCAACTTTGTTCCTGATCTGGATCGCACTCAGATCCAGTCGGGGATCACAATTCCTCATCAGTGGTATGCCCCGTTCGGTTTGGGAAACTCGGCCACTGTTTTCCATCGGATAACATGCCAGCTTTTCCAATCTGGGCTAAGGAGCGGAGCACAGCAAGCACATACTGAGACGAGTTTTCTGGGTCTTGGCTCTAGAATGACTCTAACCAGGTCGACTTCCCGAGTGAATATACCACTCGGGTTAGTCAATTCGGCTGCGAGGTTTAGCAGATCCGATCTGCGGAATCCCAGTCGGACTCCCTTCCAACAGGAGATCCGGGGCGAGAAGTGGGAGTTATAATCACTCCCATCGACGAGCCCACGAATCGGGATCGGTTGAGCCTCTCCTTCTCGGAATCCGAGTCAGAGGAGAGCATCAATGGGTTCCCCGACTTTTGTGGCTTTTATGTGCTGGATGGACAAGCCTCCGGGTCGGCTCGGCATCCTATGGGAGAGGCTGGAGCCGAACAGAATCCCAGAGGTGGAGGAGACCTGCGCGACCAAATGTGAGGTCATGCACGGCAAGTCCAGGAGGAACTACTTCAAGTCCGTATGGGAGATCACTCGGTCTTCCGTACGCCACAACAGAACATCCTCACGTGTAAGACCCTCTTGGACAATGTTAGTCCTTTGCTTGGAGATAACAGCCCCACAACGCCGATCATGGAACAAATCAAAGCCATGGTGACGGCAGCGGCTGTCCAACGCACTCGGGATCAACAGGCCAACTCGGCTAGAGGCCAGACTGCTACGAGTAGCACTCGGCGCAGTCGGCACACGCGAAGCCGCAGGCAAGACGCCCGCCGAAGTACAAGTCGCGACCTTTGCCTTGACATCGAAGCCCGGCGGAGGAAGCGAGACGAGGATCGACGCCGTACTCCACCGCGTCGAAATCTTCCCCGCCAATCTCCTCCCCCTAGGGAAGGATTAATTGACGGGATCAAGGCATTCACACCCCGACTTCGTCAGGTAAACTGGCCCGAAGGGTTCAACCCCAAGGGAATTGTGGAATTTGATGGAGAGCGGGACCCCGAGACTTGGTTGCAGATCTACTCTTTGACAATGAAGGCTACGGGTGGAGGGTATGACGTGATGGCAAACTATTTGCCCGTCATGTTAACCCCTCCGGCTCAGAATTGGCTCGCAGGCCTTCCGGAGAACTCGATTGATTCCTGGGGAGAGCTTTGCGACTAATTCATCGCCAACTTCCAGGGTACCTACGAGAAGCCTGGAACCTAGTGGGACCTTTATCAGATCCATCAGAAAAAAGATGAGTCGTTAAGGGATTTAATTCGATGTTTTACCAAGAAGAAGAACACAATCCGGGAGATCTCAGAGGCGGTCGTCATCGCAGCCTTCCAGAAGGGAGTTCGCAACCCCGATCTAATCAAGAAGATGTCTCGGAAAGCCCCGACTACCGTCAAGGAGATGTTTGCCTTGGCGGATCGATATGCTACCGCCTCGGATGCTCTCGCTGAGCGTCAGGAGGACCACTCAAGCAAGCACGAAGGCAAGAAGGACAAGCCCGAGTCCTCCTCCAAGAAGGATAAAAAGCGCAAGGGTGAAGAGCTGGTAGCGGTCGTGGATCAGGGTCGGCAGAGGCCGCCTCGGCCCACCGACTAAAACAAAGTTATGGAGGCGCCGTGTCCTTTCCATCCAAATGGAAAGCATGTGGCCAAAAACTGCAACATCTTGAAGAAGTTCGCTGAAGAACACAACAACGACGCTCCGAAGGACGCTAAACAAGATGACAAGCGTGACCCTCTTCAGGGTGACGCGTACCAAGAAACCGAGCGTGAGCTCAACTATATATTCGGGGGATCGGATGCATATGAGTCCAAGCGTAAGCAAAAGCTTACTCTTCGGAAAGTCAATGCAGCTGTTCCGGTGACCCCCGAGTACCTTCGGTGGTCTTAAGTTTCGGTCATATTCGATCGCTCAGATTACTCGGACCACGTCCCTTGCCCGGGAAGATATCCACTCATCCTGGATCCTGTGGTACAGGGCGTCCGACTGCGCAAGGTCCTGGTTGACGGCGGGAGTGGATTAAATATCCTTTTCGCCAAGACTCTGGGCAAGATGCAGATCCCAAAGACGGCGCTCCAGAAGACAGACGCGCCATTTCATGGTATAATTCCAGGAACATCATCGGTGCCGATCGGGAAAATCACTCTCCCGGTCACTTTTGGCACTCGTGATAACTACCGGACGGAGAACCTCAGCTTTGAGGTGGCCGATTTCGAGACTACGTATCACGCAATCTTGGGAAGGCCGGGTCTAGTCAAATTCATGGCCGTCCCACACTACGCCTATCTGGTTATGAAGATACCATGTCCGCGGGGCATAATCACGATCCGTGGAGACGTCAAGTTTTTCCATCTCCTCGATAAGGAAAACTGCGACTTCGCCCAGTCAATCGAAGCGGTTGCCAAGTTGGACAAGATCCGGCAGGCGGCCACCACTCTTCACGACGAGGGCAATCTACCGAACAAAAAGCCATCTAAATCAGGCATCAAGCCCAATGAAGATGTCAAGCGCATTTCGCTAGACCTGTCTGATTCAACCAAGACGACTCAGATTGAAACAAAGCTCAACCCAAAATAGGAGGAGGCGCTCGTTGTTCTTCTCCAAGCATATCAGGACGTCCTCACGTGACTCCATGATACGCCCGGGGGCTCGCCGACTGAAGCCTGAGAGCGGCACCCTCCTGGACAACTCATGAAACACCAAGCAATTGCGTCGGTTCTATACCCGACGACTATTGTAACCCATGTCTACAAATAAATAAAGATAAGTTTTCGCTCACATTGTCTTTTACGCTTATGCAATTCAGTTTCTGACTTGCTACTTATTTGTATTTCAATTAAGTAGTAAGTCGGGGCTACACCTAATTAGGTGTGCAATTGCGCACCTAATCTTTTATTAAAATTAATTTGACTTGCTCCCTAGTCGGGCTTCGACTAGCCAGTAAGTCGGGGGCTACACCTAATTAGGTGCGCAGCCGCGCACCCTTTCTCTTTGGATGAGTTTGACTTACTCATTGGTCGGATTCCGGCTGGTTTGTAAGTTGGGGGTCATACCTGATTAGGGGCAGTCTCCACCACTACATTTATTTAACACCTAATCGACCTTTTTTCTTTTCGAGTCTATGACGAGCCTAAGCGTTAGTCGTCCCGAGTAACGAAACTCTTATTTCCTAGCAACACTCACGCTTCCCAATCGCGTTATCTAAGATAGAGCTCTACGCCAACTCCTACCGCTAAGGGACTTGATGCGCTGGGCAGAGTGCTTAGTAAAATGGACCTAACTCGCTTGGGCGAGGCGTATAACTCGAATCGTAAGAAGTCGATTAGCTCGCGTTAAAATATATATATATAAAAAAGAAAAAAAGAGAAAGAGGAGTCAGAACGAACAATTTTATTAATTCATAATGGTCCGCGAGCCAATTACAGGATATGGCGGCAGGTGTAGGCCTGCGCCCTGATGATCAGGTCCGTCACCCGGGCGAGGCCTGGGGCGGCATCGATCAAAGCTTCGGCGATGGCGGCGTCGCGGGCACGGGAGAGGACCAGCGCCTCCACGATGACGTCGGCCACCTCGGCAAGGGCTGGGGCGACCTCGATCAGAACCACGACGGAGGCGACGTCGCGGGCACGGGCCTCCTCCTCGGCCATCTCGGCGAGCGCGAGGTCGAACTCCGCCCAGAGCTCCGCCAACTCTTCGTCGCGTGCCATGGGAGTAGGTGGAGAAGGAGGGGTGGAGGAAGAAGTCTGGATGAGAAGCGGTCGCTGCGCCAGGTCTCTTTTTATAGCCAAGTTTGGGAAGACGAATCGGTTTCGAGGAGTGATGGCATTGGGAAGCAACCCCGTCGAGGTTCGTTCCCGAGATTGGGTGCGGAGAACTCTGGAAACATGGTGCAGCATTCAAAGCGACGTTTGGCGTTCCAGCAGGCGGCGTTGGAAATGACCCATGACGATGGGAGCGCGGTGCGCTCTCACTTAAGGAAATGGGCGACGTTCCATTTTCGCGCTGCACGGGAAAGAATGAAGGCCTAAAATCAATGCTTTAAGGGTCGGACCTAGACTTAGGTCCCAGAGAACATGCTCCATGTGGGCCGAAAGCCGTGCATGACTTTTGTTCGGGTACAGGTGTTGTTTGGGCCAAACCTAGTCAGGCAAAAAGGGATGCACCCTTGGATGGGCCGTGGGCTAATCCTTGATCTTTCAAGGGTTGGGTGCTTCCCTGATGATGAATGCCGCTCTTGGCGTACTCCCTGGGGTCAACGGTTGGTCTGATTTCCTAGTCAGATTTGGCGTCAAAGAGTTACCTCTTCAGTTGGGTCTCAGTGGCACATCTCCGGATCGTTTGTTGCTAAGACAAACACCACTAGGAAGACTTCAACTTGGAGGTGGGGGTATTCCTCTGGGAATCACAAGCTTGACTTCGCACTAGTCGGGTCAGGGCGCCTGAACACCCTACGTGAGTTGTGACATGTCCCATGTTGGACCGAATGTCGGGCTCTGACTAATCAGACTCGAATGTCATAATTTGCAACAGGAAGGATAATGCTGGGTGACTCTGATTACTCGGCAACATCCATCTTTCTGGTATGCCCCTCCGCGGGGCCACTAGCCAGCATACCGACTAGTCGGGCTGGGTACTAGACATCTTTTAAAGACATGAGATTTTCTCGAGTCCTTTGCAACTGAGTTGTTTGATCGGTAGGTTACCGGGCAAGCAGGACTTCATCAGCCAGACGGAGAGTGACGTCACTCAGGTAACATCTGAAGGGCTGGAAGCTGAACCCCGAATCAAGACAACCCAGTCCCGAAGCACTCGGGGGCTACTGTGGATAACATGGGCCCCGAGTATCCGGAGATATACTACAGGACGTACCACCTCCTTGGGCCGAGTCAATTGGATCTTCCAGAAGACGGGCTTGGAGGCTGGCGCGGCCCGACATGTTCTACAAGGAAACGAACTTGTCTCCTACCTGAATACATAGATATAGGCGTAACCAAATCGGTTATATCTGTATCTTCCATATACGGATTAGGGATTCTATCTGTAACCCGGCCTCTTGCACTATACAAAGGGGGTCAGGGGCCCCTAGTTCGAGAGCTAGTCCATACATCCGACAATCATCGTCGACATCCTTGAGATCTACCATAATACAATCCACGAGCACAGGAGTAGGTATTACCTCCCCCCGAGGGCCCGAACCTGTATAAATTCGGCTCCCTGTGCTACCATCGTAGTTGTGATCTTTCGCATAGCCCTATAAAATATATTACCGACACAATTCATCGACAGTCCCGTCATCAATATCTTCGTTGTCGTGGCCGTCCTCTCTGACATCAGTGCCCTTTCACCAGTCTCATCGCCACCGGCCTTACCATGGTCACCATAGCCAATCGGCGATCAGGAGCTCGGCAAAGAGCCTAGAGGTGCCTACGGGCAACATCGCTGGATCCATCCTTAGATGCTCTAGTGTGCGGCCCCGCCGCCTACAAGCCGGAGGACGAGGAGGAAGAGCGTCTATAGGACGACGATAAGGAGCGATGTCGGAGGTGGAGGAGTCATTAGAGGAGACGGGCATATGGATGCGAGGGTCCGACGATGGTGGTGACTCCGACGCGAAGGACAAGGAGGAGTACGATGATGACGAGCTTTGGTTGTAGATAGCTAGGGTAGTGTAGGTGCTAGCTAGGTTAGCAAATTAAAAAATATTTTAAAATATATATGTGCTGTTCTTGGCATAAACCGACACAGAGAATGTGTCATTTGTGGCAGTTCCAAACAAGGCACATCAATGCCTTTTATTTTGTGTCGGATCATAAACCGACACTAATGATGGTTTAGAACCGGCACCGATGATATGTTCTGTAGTAGTGATCGGGTATTCGAGTGGAGGTGATGACTCAATGAGGCGATTAGGTTAGAGGAGGGGGTTTCCACGAGAAGAAGAGAATAAAAGGGGTTTTGTGCAAAACATTCAAGTGGGATAGTGCCTTCCACCTACGTTGATCCGAGTCATACAAACTATATCCAAGGGTAAGTTATCAATTTAGCACACAAATGTACATTAGCACTAGATATGGTGCCTAGACATAATAGGACATGAGCTCGGTCATCTAATCTAACATATATATAGCAGAATCCAACGGAGCCACCACGTTAATCCTAAAATATTAGAAACTCCCACGTTAATCTTAAAATATTAGAAATTCTCATGTTAATCAGAAAAAAATCTAGCCATACATATATGTAGACCCAAATTATAATGGCTTAGATTAAAACAAAAGGTCCATATCCATACTGAGATGAAAAAGAGTTCATGTTAAATGGGGCATAATTATGCTGGAGCTACCGTCGTTAGTTGCCTTAGCTAATCGATCAATAATATGTAACAGCATAGGGTACGTACATAGCCGATGAATACAATCCAGATTTACGGCCCTAGCCATGGATACATGCATAGCTAGCTCCTTCTCTGAAGTCTGAACTCCCGCGTGGCCCGCATCTCCTCCCTTGCATGCTGAGTTGCTGGACGAGGTTGTTACCACCAATGTACTAATGGGCTGTATCGAGTGGGTTAGTTGTTTTGGGCCTTTTGAGCCTGCTGTACCGAATGGTCTTATACGGGTGAGCTGTAGCTCCTGAGGGTATCGATGAATACAGAGAACAATACGTTTTCCAGTTCCTCATCCCTGCTCGTCTCTGTCTTCTCTCTTCTCCTTCCTTCTCCTCCCTAAATCTGCTTGAATCTGTGCTGTGTTACTCCTCAATCCTGGAGATCGTTACAACTTGGTATCAGAGCCCCAATCGGTTCAGGGTGTGGTCACGCATTCCCTCGATTTGATCGGTAAAGAGATCCGAGAGGCAGGTTGGCTGCGGCAATTGCGGCGGCCGTAAAATCCCTATACTCGAGGTCCGGTTGGATTTGGGGGTGATTGTACCTTGAATTGGGTGGGGAGTTTTGTTGGGATATGGAGACTAGGCAATCCGCGTTGAATGCAGATCTGAAGTCTCTGAGTTCCGATGTGAAGGCAATTTTGTCGATGATGTCCAGGATCGATACGAGACTGAAGAACGCAGAAGAATGGTGACCCTCGGTTGATCAGGCCTTGAAGGAGGTTCGCACTTCAGTGGACGAATTGGGATCACGGGTGTCATTTCTGGAGGGGACGCCGCAAGGAAATTCTTCTCAGAACCCACATCAACAGCTGGAAGGCCAAGGTATAGCTAAGGGCTCACCTGAACATTCCTTTACCGATCAAGGTATCTGAGTCTGGGGGCTGGTTTTGGGCAAAATCAGATGTTAGGATGTTCTGAGGAATTCCCAACGACTTTCTGACGAGAGGGGTTATAGTAAGGATTTTAGATTACCGAAAGCGAGTTTCCTCGCTTTGATGGTGAGCACCCTCGTATTTGGAAGGATAAGTGTGAAAAGTATTTTAAGATGTTTCATGTTCCGTTCAGTTTTGGGCCCGGTTGCAACTTTGCATTTCTATGGGAATCTTTGCGCTATGGTACAAAACGGTGGAAACACAACACCATGTAGATAATGGTTTGAACTCGTGTGGCGGTGGAGACCAAATTTGGGAAGGATTTATACCACAATTATGTTAAGACTCTTGAACATGAGACAGATTAATGGAGTGAGAATACTATGATCATCTTGAGTGCAGCTCACAAGGTTTTGGCTCACAATAACAAGATTCACGATGATGTGTTCCTAGTGAACAAATTTGTGGAAGGTCTTAAAAGTGAGCTCGGGGCAGCCATTATCTTGCACAAACCAAAAAGCAATGGATCTTTGCTTTGTCCCTAGCCTTGTTACAAGAGGAAGAGTGGAATATGGTAGGAAGAGAACTCCTACTGCAAGGAGAACCTGAGAATTCAATAAGTTTTCGGTTAAACCAGCGTTAGCGAGGAGCAAAGGCATTCTAGGAGCAGCCCCAACAGATACAAAGATAGATGACAAGGCCAAATTACGAGAAATATGAAAGCTACGGAATCAGCGTAAAGCTTTGGGGTTATGTTTCAAATGTGGAGAAAAATGGGGAACAGGCATCGTTGTCCAAAGGTGATTCCGTTACAGGTAGTAGAGGAATTGTTGTCGACAATACAACTGAAGATCAGATGTCCGAAATCTTTGGAAGAGGAACATCGGGCTTTAGAAGATGACATGGTGCTCGGCATGTCCCATTTTGCAGTGAAGGTACTCAAGGGAAGGGCACTATAAGGCTGCATGGGCTTATAGCAAATCGTACCATCTCAATTTTGGTTGACTCAGGGAGCTCGGGCAATTTTATGAGTGAGGCTTTGGCTAATGTGTTACAATGTGAATTAGAAGAAGTCAAGCCAATTCAAGTGACAATTGCTGATGGAGGCCGATTAACTTGTGACAAGCAGGTGTCTCAACTGCCATATTTGGTTCAGGGGCACACATTTGTAACTAACTTCAGAGTGCTACCCTTAGGATGTTATGACATCATTTTGGGTATGGAATGGTTAGAGCAGTGCAGTCCTATGTTGGTTAATTGGCAAACAAAAATTCTGCAATTCGAGCACAATGGCTGTCCAATTACATTAAAAGGCATTGCCTCAAATACCTTGCAGTGCTCCATGATTTCAAGTCATAAATTAAAAGGATTGTTAAAAGTTGGAGGGGTGTCTGATATGGTACAGTTATATCATATACAAGAAGAGGAGACCAAGGACTCTATTCCAAACTCTATACAAGAGGTCCTTGACAGATTTCAGGATAGATTTCAGGAATCCTTAGACCTACCCCCAAAGAGATCCATGGACCATTCCATACCAACATTACCTGGAGCAAAACCAGTAAACATCAGACCCTACAGATACAATCCAGCACAAAAGGATGAGATAGAAAAACAGGTGACCGAGATGCTATCTTCAGGAGCAATCCAACCGAGTACGAGCCCTTATGCGTCTCCAGTATGTAAGTCAAGAAGAGGGATGGTTCATGGCCCTTTTGTGTTGATTATCGGCATCTGAATGCTACTACGGTCAAAAACAAATATCCTTTACCAATAGTTGATGAACTGTTAGATGAATTGCAAGGAGCTAAATGGTTCACAAAGTTGGATTTAAGGTCGGGATACCATCAAATACGATTGGTGGAAGCTGATGAGCACAAAACAGCATTCCGAACGCACCACGGCCATTGGGAATTCAGGGTTATGCCTTTCGGCCTCACAAATGCCCCAGCAACATTCCAATCCATCATGAACCATATTTTTGCTCACCTTCTCAGACAATGTGTTTTGGTGTTTATGGATGATATCCTTGTGTATAGTCCTACCCTTCAAGCACATGTTCAACACTTGGAGCAACTTCTACAGATCTTGAGAGATAATCAGTTTTTCATTAAAACTTCAAAGTGCTTGTTTGCTCAGCAACACTTGGAGTACCTTGGACATATTATTGGTATCGATGGAGTCTCCACTGATCCTAGGAAAGTTCAAGCAGTGGCCAAATGGCCAAGACCAACTTCAGTTAAGCTATTACGAGGATTCTTGGGCTTATCAGGTTATTACAGGAAATTCATCAAGAATTATGGCATCTTAAGCAGACCATTAACTGACCTTCTCAAGAAAAATACACCTTTTGTGTGGACGCATAATCATCAACAGGCGTTTGACACAATTAAAGAAGCTTTAACTACTGCTCCAGTACTAGCATTGCCGGATTTCACTCAAGAATTCATTCTGGAGACCGATGCCTGTGAGAAAGGCATTGGAGCGGTGCTCATGCAAAAAGAACACCCCATTGCTTACTTAAGCAGGACTTTGGGCTCAAAAGCACAACAGCTTTCGACATACGAGAAGGAGTGTTTGGCGATTCTCATGGCTGTAGATAAATGGAAGTCTTATCTACAACACAATCCCTTTGTTATTAGGACAGACCATAAGAGTCTGCTTCACTTGGATGATCAGCGAATTAATACGGTATGCAGCAAAAGGCTTTTGTCAAACTTTTGGGGATGCAATACAAACTAGTATATAAAAAAGGCATGGAAAACAGAGCTGCCGATGCATTATCTCGACGCTCTCATGAGGAGTTACAATCATTGACAGTATCAACTTGTACTCCTCGATGGCTTGAGATCATTACGGAAGGGTATCAACATGATGAGCAAACCAAGGAGTTGCTCACCGAGTTGGCTATTGTCGGATCAAATTCTGCAGGGTTTTCATTACAGCAGGGTGTAATTCGCTTCAAAGGAAGAGTATGGTTGGGCACTCATACGAAGCTAAAAGCAAAGCTATTAGCACTTGCACGATAGTGGAATTGGAGGTCACAGTGGCATCACAGCAACCTACAACAAGGTTAAATCTTTGTTTGCATGGCCTGGCCTTAAAACAGATGTCATTGACTATGTTAAAGCTTGTCAGATATGCCAACAGGTGAAACCTGAACATGTCAAATACCAGGGGCTATTGCAGCCATTACCAGTTCCAAAAGAAGCGTGGCATACTGTCAGCCTGGATTTTATTGAGGGGCTGCCCAAATCCACTAGATTTGACACAATTCTGGTAGTAGTAGACAAGTTTTCTAAGTATGGGCACTTCATCCCGCTTTCACACCCATACACAGCCTATTCAATTGCCCAGGTGTTTCTGAATAACATTTACAAACTGCATGGTCTACCTGCGGTAATCATTTCAGACCGTGATAGAGTGTTTACCAGCACCTTGTGGCAGGAATTATTCAAGTTGTCTGACACAAGACTGAATATGAGCTCTTCTTATCACCCTCAAACAGACGGACAGACAGAGAGGTTGAATCAGTGTCTTGAGACTTACCTCAGGTGCATGATACAAGCCTGTCCAACTAAATGGTCGCAATGGCTACCACAGGCCGAGTTTTGGTATAACACATCTTTTCATTCGGCATTGGGAAGATCCCCCTTTGAGGTCTTATATGGGCATTCTCCAAGACAATTCGGTATCTCTAACCCTGTCTCTGTATCTACATCAGACTTGGGAGAGTGGTTGCAAGTACGTTCCAAAATGCAAGAACTTATCCAGCAACACTTAGCTCGTGCTCAACAAAGAATGACTGCTCAAGCTAATAAAAAGCGCGGCGAACGTTCTTTTCAGGTTGGCGATTGGGTTTAATTGAAATTGCAACCTCATGTTCAAACTTCACTTGCTCGACGCCCATGTCATAAGCTGAGCTTTCGGTTCTTTGGACCATACAAGATACTGCAGTGTATTGGTGCTGTTGCTTATAGACTGCAATTACCTGAAGGAACCTCTATTCATCCAGTGTTTCATGTTTCTCAGTTGAAAAAGGCCATCACACAATAGACTATGGTTAACCCTGATTCAGCTCTGCACTTTATTGTTACTGACATACCATTGCTTCCTGTCGCAGTTTCCCATTTTCAGTTGCACCAAGTGGGTCACCGTGGAGTGCCTTTTGCTCGAGTTCAATGGGCGCAGCTGCCAGCAGAATGGTGCACAATGGAGAATCTATTGTCGTTGTCTAAAAGTATTCAGGGATCTTCACTTGAGGACAAGCTGAAAGCTAAGGGGAGGGGAGTGTTACCACCTATGTACTAATGGGTCATGACGAGTGGGTTAGTTGTTTTGGGCCTTTTGAGCTCTCTTTGCATCGAATGGTCTTATCTGGTGAGTCAGTAGCTCTGAGGGTATCGATGAATCTGAGAACAATCGTTTTCAGTTCCTCATCCCCGCTCGTCTCTGTCTTCTCTCTTCTCTTTCCTTCTCCTCCCTAAATCTGCTTGAATCTGTGCTGTGTTACTCCTCAATCCTGGAGATCGTTACAGAGGTGCCGCTCACTACTAGAAAAACGAGCATCACAAGCGGTACATCACAAGCGGTTCGATGCGCACCGCTTCTAATAGTTGCAGCACAAGCGGTTGAATAGACCAAGCCAGGAAGCCCCCTCTAGAAGCGGTTCGTAATACGAACCCTTTCTAAAGCCCAAGCAACAGAAGGGTTCGTGTCACGAACCCTTTCTAAAGCCCAGCACCTTTAGAAGGGGTTCGTATTACGAACCGCTGCTAGAGGTCCATTTTTCGAATTGTTAAAAGTAAAGCTTGCTTTATCTCATCAGAGAGCATGCGTGGGTAGGTTGGCTAGCTAGGTAAGGCGTGGGTCACGAGGAGGGGTGAGGTCCTGAGTTCAAATCCCACGTACCCCAATATTCTTTACCATTATTCTTTACCTTTTTAGACACCATTAGAAGCGGTTCAACCGCTTCTAGTACTCGCGGTACCATTATTCTTTACCTTTTTAGACACCACTAGAAGCGGTTCTAGTGCTCCCGCGAGCATTAGTTTCGGTTGTCTCTAAACTCCTACGTGACCCGCATCTCCTCCCTTGCATGCAGAGCTGCTGGACGAGGTGCCGCTCATGGTGTCTCGGTGTGCACTTCGCTCAGAAGCAGGTCTCGCACTGCTATCATACGGATCGATCCAACTTCGTGTGATGTCCTTCGAGGAGCAGGCATGCACCTTTGGTTGAGGTTCCTCGCCTTAGAGGCCAAATTTGGGTTCTGCGATATAACAAGGTATCATATTCTTTGTCTAATTGCCTTCTTCTGTTTTCTTTTGAGATTACATCATCGGCTGGATGGATGATATGAATAAAACAAGGGAGGTAAGCAGCCATCACGTTCGAGGCGGGAGGCAGTGGCGGAGGATGGAAAAAAAATTTGGTGTGACGAAATTTATAGATAGATTAAATAATATCACAAATATCAAAACAAAGCAATCCATACACCAGTAAGAGAATGATGCTAAAAGAGAAAAAATAGTATTAAGTATAAAAGATACCAGAGAAGATAAAAGACGTATCATTAAAGTATACTAATTGCATCAAGGAGGCCAAGGCAATTGCATTTGCCGAGTTTTTATCTTTAGAAAATGCTCCGTGATCTCATCAAGACGAAGTCCTTTGAATATGTCTCATTCGATATAACACACCATTATATCATTTAGCCAATCATCAGATATTGTGTAAATCAATCTTGATAATCTTTATGGTTGAGAAAACTCTATTCGAATTTGATCCGCTAGGTACCTTGCTAAAATAGTTTGCTAAATCTACAAACGCAATCATTAAAGAATTAATAATTAACAAATTATTCATGACTCGATCAATTACTTTTTATTTTAGATTTTCCCTTGCCTTTTTAAGGTACCATTGTGAGGCCGAGGTGGGCCGAGCTGATCGCAAGTTGCTAATCTGCAAGTGCAAATAACAAAATAAGCAAATTAGGTTTAGGGCTTTAGGTGGTTTACAAGCACACTGGACACGATCATACGAGGATATTCTATTCGGATCACTAGATTAGAGAAAAATTACTGAGTCTGACAGCCTATTTAGATCACTAGATTAGAGGAAAAAAATTACTAAGTATGACAGGGACATCGGGCACAGTGCAGACAGGCGACCTGGTGTCGACGTGTTGTCGGCTTGTCGCGTGGAGGCCTCATGTCATCACGTGGAGCTGGAGCCGGTGGAGGCGTCGCCGCGTCGGCCCTCTGCCGTTAGGACGTGTCGTCGCTGGTACGGGAGATGAACAAGCGACTCGCGTGGCGTGGCCGCGTACTCACTTTGAGTCCGTTCAGTGCTAGGCTGCTAGCAACTGCTCATCAGTCTTGTCTGCTCCTGGCTTCTGGTGGATTGGGCATTTGGCCTGCGATGAGTACTAGCTGGCAGCTAGCTTGGTGTGGCATGGGCCACACCATGCCATAATAGGCCGTCCGCCCCTGGTGGGAGTGTCTGTTGGCTTGCTGGTTTTCCGGTGGTGCTATATTAGAGCCTATATGCTAATAGGACATGATTACATATCCATCGCCACGAAGGTAAGAAGCCATTACTTCGTTGTAAAAAGTTAGAAATTCTTATATTAATTTGAGAAAATGGGAGAGAAGAATCTACAAAAATCAATTGTAGCGGATTCATATATTGAAGGGGTAGATAGATTGATGTAAAAAACTTGTAATATAATACCAGTCTATCTAATTATTAAAATGAATTAATGTGATATGTAAAAAGGTTAGATTTTTATTTTGATACTAACCCAATATGTAGGCTTCTAACCAAATTGGGGTCTATCTCTACACCCTATCATCTCTATATAAAGAAATCCCCTTGGAATTAACACATGAGAACACCATAAGGAAGACGCCTATGTGTTGCTACATATAAGAGCTCCAAAAATTAGAAGCCCAGAGAACATATGACTAGAGGCGCCAAGGAGCAGGAGTGAGTGTTCTTGCATGTATATACATGCGTGTTGATTGTCATTTTTAGGGAGGAAATCAATTACATGATGATGTGATTGGCTCATGTCATCATGTATGTTGCATAGGTCGTGAATTAATTATGACATGAGAACAAGCTACTTACGCCATGAAAAAGGTTGCAAGGGAGTTCTTCTTGCTGTCTCTAGAGGAGTAGTACCAAGCATCTTCAATAGGTACGCTATTTTTAACTTCCTGCATTCACTATTACGGTTTTTCTCTATCACTATTTATCTCCCTATTTCTCAACTCTGACCAACAACAATCGCTATCCCATTTCCAATATTCTTTCTCCCATACCTTATATCTCCATCTCTATTGCTATTCACCTCCCTATATCAAAACCATCCCCAACAGCAATCGATCCCTAAATCCCTAACAGCAATCCCTAAATCTCATAGGGAGCTATTGGACATGAATAGTGAAATGCCCTGTCAACTTAACACGTAATTAACAAAAGTAACTAATCAAATAGTGACATAAGGCGATAGAGATCAGAATTTCAATCAAACCATAAACCTAGAATATATGACTTTATTATAATGATCAAGGTACAAGAATATCAACTATGATACAAATCATCGGTCATACACAAGATATACTAAGGTACAGATCTTGAAAACTTCACAACTACCTACAACCACTGATTTTCAATAATTACAGACACGTTTTTTCTACACCGCTTAATTACATCACAAGTTCTATGACTCTGCTTAATTACATCCCAAGTACCATGACCTCGCATGGCATACCCTTACTGTCATTTTTTAGAAGTCGCTGCATTCATAGCATTTCCTTCCTGCCACCTTTTCTCTTACTCCCTGCACCAACTAGCACTACACATCATCGACACCTGCAGACATATATACACATCATTAGTCAGGGAGTGACTAATTAAATATTCCAATCCACAGAATCCAAAAATAGACCACCAAATTTCGAAGCAAGAAATTGCTGTCAGAATAAGTAGCATTTCAGCTCATAGGGACGCCAGGTCGTCCAGCCTCGTCCAGGGCCAGTCGGCCTCCCTCGCCGCTACATTCTCCTCATTCAGCAAGAGAATACAAACCTGATTTACAAATTTTCCATGAAAAAATTTCAGCAACATTAGCATATACCTCTGTCCAGCAATAAGGACAAAATAGGGCAGGAACACACTGCCCTTAAGCACAGCCAGGCACACCTGCCGAACTAAGGGCTAGGTAATAGCAGCCATAGCGGCAACAGCTGCAGCGTCAGCAGCAACAGCTGTAGGCTGCACGAAAGTATCCATTTCCTACACAATTAGGGCCATACTCTCCTCCACAAGGGACAAAGAATCCTATACCTAGTAAACCAGCACCATGCCCACAGTTTTTAATTCAGGAAACCACTCCAAGCTGGGAGATATTTACCCAAGCCATGCACCGGCCAAGCCTCCCAGATAGTACACTTCTCAGGACACAAAACCCCCTCGCCTTACCATTTCCAGCAAGAAACCAGAGCAGGGAACCAGCCACCATCCACCCCAAATTCTTACCTCACAAACCACCAGCACTAGAGAGAACAACCTACAGGGTTGAGGGAGATGACGACAGTGGCAAGCTAGGAGGGGAAAGCTGCCACTACCAACATCCAGATGTCCCAAGAGAAGGGAAAGCTCATCAGGAGAAAGCAAGGAGCAAGGCCGCCTTAGGAAACAAGCGTAGGGCACCACCTGCTTCCCCAACCCCCCGGCAAAAGCTCAAGGTACTCGACAGCATCACAATATTCTAATCCTAGCTAAAACAACATGCACCATGCTCTAAGCATTTCATTCAGCACCATCCACACATGCATGTCACTGTATGAGTTTAAGCATTACCAAACACCATAGCTCTATCTCCACAAATGCATGGCATCGCACTATCGGTAGGGGATAGCATGGCATTGTTAGAGCTGGCCCTATGCTACGGCCAAGTGGGCCGAAGGGTGGTTGCCGTCGTGCACCCCTAGAGGTTACTACGTGCTTCCCAACACACGAATAACCCTAGGTATTGATGCGACGGCCATCCAACCTTATCACAGCACCGTCTCAACCTTAAGCACCCCAATTCCATTTTGAAACCTTAGGAGATCTAGGTACCCACTAGCACTGCATCATCCCCACATTCTAAGCATAGCATCAACCGAACCAGTGGCAACCAAAAATTGATCAAAGCAACAAAATTACTAAGTAACTTGCAAATCATTGAGGTCATGCAGGGGAGTAGAAAATTAGGAGAGAAGAGAAAGGGTTAGAGAAGGGGGTGGGGTAGTCGCCACTGACACATGTGGAGCGGCACTAGAGCTAGGAGCCATAGGGAGGTAGCTGGGGATGGGCAGCGTCATGGCCGCTGCTTCCTTGGCCACCACCACCGCCGGAAGGGTGAGATCGGGGACGACTTCGGGTCAGGAGCGCCGCTGGCGGTAGCTGCGTCCCTAGCCACAGCTAGGTATCGCTGGCCGCCGCTCACGACGGGTGGTGCCCAAGGCGGAGGCACCCAACCGGCAGAGCGGATGGGGGAAGGATTGGCGCCGCAACCACATGATCGCGTCGCCGCCGAGCCAGGCTTAGGGCGGGCCACCGCCGAAGCCCCTCCCGAAACCCTAACCGCTAGGCCATCCCCACCATTAGGTAGGAGAGATAGGGACGAGGCCGACCCGAGGGAAGAGAGGCGCCGCCGGCTGTACACGGCGCGACGCAGGGCAGCCGGAGGCGGAAGCGCGAAGGGGGGAGGAGCGAAGGTAGACATCACAGAGATGAAGGGGGCGCATCGGGGAGGAAAAGCAGGGAAAAAGAGAGAGGAAGGCGAGCGAGCGCTAGAAAGAGAGAGAGAGAGAGAGAGAGAGAGAAAGGAGGATTAGGGGATTAGGAGGAACAAAGGAGGATTATGGGATTAGCAGGAATGAAGGGGGATTAGGGGATTAGGAGAAATGAAGGGAATTAAGGAGAATAGGGGAAACTAGAGAAAATTGAGAAGAAATTAAAGTAATAAATCGGGGAAGTTAGGGAAAGATATATTCCTCGTTACTAGAAGTAAAAGTTAGCGAAATCCTAAATCCTATTAAACCGTCTTTCAGGAATCGATTAGGCAATAGAGAACGAGCAGCCGGATGGCGGCGCATAATATTTTTATCTGACTGAAGGCAAGCTGTTCCTTTGGTCATCTTGAGCAGTGTATTTTCGGTTTACACCCTATTTTGGAAACTAGCAATTCTACCATATATGTTACATTCAAATAAAGTCTTAAATCTAATGCACTATAGATGAATGGAGTGACGGTCCGATCGATGGAGCGATCGAGCCATTAGGAGTAATTAAGGTGGGTGAAGGGTGCTCTAGAAAGGGACAGGGAAAGGTGAGACCCTTCACTTAGTATAATATAAGTATACTCCCTATCACTCGGGTATCGAGCCGTAAATAACACGAATCAACCTTGGTCTTGCATTACGATCAGAGTCGATGGATCTATGAAGTGGTTCCATTCTCCATATTGGGTAATTAGATATCTAGGAAGGGTGGGCGAGCATGCCCAGGGTGAGTGGCCCATGGTTTTCCTCAATCAGACGGCTATATTAGGCTAGAGGGTACTCATGGTGTCGGAAATGAGTATAACGGTTGAGTTAGCAAGTTGGTAGGGACGGGGTTGTGTGTAAGGTGCATCCTGCAGAGAGCACCACAGCTTGTTAATCAACTAGGGCTGGAGATGAAACCCACCAAACAGAATAAACACTCCGAGTCCCGATTTGCTCAGGACAGCTTAGGGTAAAGTGGTACAAACCTACGCAGGGTTAAAATCATGAATTTATACCTGTCTCCTAGATTAGAGGCTATGGAGGCTATGTCCGCCTCATATACGAGTGCCAGTAGATTTCATGAAGTTAAAACATACCCATCCTTTACAAATCTGCACTTTGCTAAGTAAGAGGAATGGCAGAGGAGGTATATTCTTGTAGACTATATGAGAAGTTGTCTTTCTTGTTTTTGGTATTTGTTATTATTATTGCTTGCTGAGTACTTTCGTACTCACTCTTGTTATTTAATCCCTTGTTAGATTTTAACCCCGGTGATGAGCTGGTGGTATGTTATGATAATGTGGAAGGCGAGCATCATGCAAAAGTTGCCGAGTACCCCGAGAGTGATGAAGCCCTGGAGGGCTTCATACAGTGGTTCTTATCATATAGTGGTCTGCTATGACCATTTAATTAAATAATATACTGCTTGGGGAAAAGATAGCAGTAATGTAATTAAGTCGAAATCTGCTGGTGATGTAAAAAAAGACTGTTAGCCCTGCGTGGCATCAATATGTAATAGTGTGATGACTCTCTCTAAATATTGTTCTACTACATTACTCTGATCGGGGCACCGTATTCGAAGAGGCATCGCAGTTAGAATGTCTTTCGGGTGTATATGCCTAAACCTATACAATTACCTCATGATCTTAGTATGATGAGGCCATTAGCATGTGGTAATTGGGAGGGTCATCTCATATAGCGGCTGGGGGGGCATGTAGGGTTATGGCCACACCTTTATCTTGTCTGGATTAGGAGCTCGCAAGGTGCTAAATGCTCGGCCTCGCCATCGAGTCCACTTTAATCCACTAGCCCAAGCTCTGGCTAATAAACCCATCTGACTTCACTTCGCTCGCGTGTCATGCATGTTATGTATCATTGAAACTACATTGGAAGGGAGACATCTACATGCTTTTGTAATCGAAACGCTATGGAGATTAAAAGCTCAATGATCAGACCACTCGGAGATGATGAGAATCAGTCGGCGGAGAGGTAGGAAGGGAACATGCACTCACCGTTGATCTACATCTAACTAAGGAAAAAAATTATGAAAAGAAAAAAATGCACATGTTTCAAAGCATAGCAGCTAGAGGTAGTAGTAAAGATCAATCTAATTCTCTCATTTCTGATTTCGTCGGTGCTCAGATGTGGGCATGTGGCACATCCACCATGCTCTAAAAGGCTAGAATTCCTACATTAATTGGAGAAAAGAAAAAAATATCTACACAATCAGCTATAATGAGTCTATATTATAATGATGTAGATCTTAAATATATTTTTTGTTCTAACTACAAACTAACAAATATAGTCTAGCGAGTGTGCAGGATTATAACAACATAGATCTTAAAGAGGGTTTTAGTTGAATCTAATAGAAAGTCTATACCATCAGTGAGTCCGAACTATAACTATGTAGATCTTAAATATGTGTTTAATTGTATCCAACAAATTATACCGAATCTAACTAAAAAAAATCTAGCTACGTAGGTACACGGGTCACCATGCTAGTTTCAATATAAAAAGATGAAAATTCTAAAGAAAACATGTGGCATATTGCTCCAATCACACACCACGGTGTTAGGCGGCAGCAAGCTAGTCTTTTAAGCCCTGTGATTGATAAGCAGGAGTAATCGATAATTAATATTCTACCTACCGTGTATATAATCTATATATACTATTAAAAAGTTTGTAGTGGTGGTGGTGGTGTTATCAACTTTCGATCTAGGCCCTCCAATCTATCCAATAGCTCAGATCAAGTAAGTCATTAATTACTAAGGGCTTTTAAAAAGAGCTATTAATTACAGGATCCCTAAATTAGTGGAGACATAATTAGCATATCCATAATTACTAGATCCTTAAATTAGTGGAGACGTTAATTAGCATGCCATTAATTACTAGATCCCTAAATTAGTGGAGACATTAATTATAGGTAGCACACGATTGCAATTTTCATTTGCATAAACCGTCTCTTTCCTCGAACGCCTAGATCTGGTGTGGTGGTCTTAATCTAGAGGCGACTCGAACGTCGATAACCTCTATGGCACATTTAGCAGAGCTCCAAAGGTAGCTCCCCTCTGGTGTCCCGCTATCCTTTGAGGGGGCCCGTCGATGTTGCCCTGTCTCTATCAATGTCGCGTCTCCTTACGCGTCCCGCCCCACCTGGCGACAGTGACCACCCAGCCTCCACACTGATAACCTTAATTATTCTTCTGCCACTCACGATTTGTCCGTAAATCTTTCCTTTTATTCATTAAGATGGGTTGAGTTAAAGGAATAAGTTGGCTACGCTGGACATTAAGATGGATTTTGAGAGATACATGAATTATATTCCATAAATATTTCCTTTTCTATATATTAAAAAGAGTCTTGTGATGGTGGTGGTGTTATCAATATTTAATCTCCACCATACAATCTATCAAATGGTTTAAATATAGTAAGGATACTTTCTATTTGTTTAGACTTGCTCTTCTTATGTCAGTGCATTGTATTCTTGAAAGTTTTCAATCAACCTATGAAAATTCATCATATTTATCTAGCTTCCTTATTTTAATATATTGTATTTTAGGAAACTTTCGATCAGATTAACATATATACCAATTAAAGGTTCCTAAAAATATGCATTTGAGCGTTGAAGCAGAGTTTGAGAATGCAAAAACAAGACGTAATCAAGTGGAAAAGACTGAAAACTGAGCTAAAGTGTGGGCTCAACAAATCAAATATGACACAATAGATAGTAACATGATATTTATTCTAGCAAAGCACGTGCGTTTAGCTGTAATTTATAAATTATACCAAAGTTTTTGCTTAAAAAATAAAATTGCATGTACATCTACATAGTGTCTATCCGCACCGCTATGGAAGCTAAATCCCATTCTCAACATGCCAGCGATGAATATGAAGAATATGAGGATACGCTGCGCCGTCAAGCCTCTCTCCGGTCAAACAAGATGGCGGGATAATTTCCTATGTTAGGACGTCTCGCCTTATAAACCACCCTTTATAAATTCATATATTGCTCCAATTAATATTTTTTTTCTTTTCTTTATAGTTCCGTTGCAACGTACGGGTATTGTACTAGTGTTCCAAAGCCATGTAATGAGATATTTTCGAGAGAACTCAGAGAAGTGTTCATCTCACAGAGATGGGAATACCTAGCCGCCGCCGATCAATTCTCCGCCAACCTATGTAGTTGCGAACGCCGGCCGGCCGGCGCGCCGGTGATGGTGGAGCGAGCACTCACTGACGGAGCATTACTGCCTATTTATTTACCACGAGGTCATATATCAGACCATTAACCATCGTTAGTCGTGTTGTCAACCACTCGTCCAAGTTCATCGATCACGTGATTCTTGAATATTCTCTATTACATAAAGCAGGAGATCGAAAGGCACAGAACAAATAAATGATGACTGACGTCCTAAGCTGTTATCCATTAACCATAGATTAGTTCTCACACTTTTTCCACTTTAATTCCCTCGTAACATTGTAATATTGAAGACCAAATAATTTGATCATGTGATCTGTGAACTAAATGCTGGTCGACCTACATTATGATCTGGTCGAGTTCACGGCTGGTGACCGAGAGACTGAATTCATGGCTGGTGGAAAGAAATACTGTGGTAATATAAGTGTTTCTTTGCAGTTGTAGAAAACATAGTATTTTAGGGGGTCTTGTAAAATATTGTTTATTTGACTTTATACGATAGAGGAGTCGCCGGAGGAATGAATATTTTGAAAATATACTATAAAGTGCAAAGTAATTTTAGAGAATTGAAGAAATGTTTTAAAAAATGTGGTAAACAGTGTTATAAGAGAATTACGGAGAGCTGCTGGGGTTAATGCACTGACCGACCTGCTTTGCTTTCTCGGGGCGATTGCCGTCGTTTATTAATTGGAGGTGGGCAAAGCCGGATGCTGCAAACACGGTTTGACGTGATGTTTTATCGGTTCCCTCTTGACTTGTTGCCTTGAAATGAGCAAATTATGCAAAAAGTGTCGAGGACAAAAAAAGGTTCAGTAGGAGCTCGAACTAAAGTTTTTCGCCATGAATGTGGATAGGACGATCGAACAGGGACAGGGCGATGGTTTTCCAAGCTAGCTCTCATTGCCGGGCGCCCTGCAAATCATTGTACGCCTTGGCGTTTGTTGCAAGAAACTAGCAATATATGAAGCTAGCTATGCAACAGCAGGAGATCGATCATTCAGACACTCGAGAAGGATTCCGTATATCTGTCAGACATATTTAGTTGTCCGAGGAAGGTATTGTGCTAATTGTACGTACAAGCTAGCAAAAAATGTTCGAAGTGAAAATGATACTGGGTTGTCCACAGACGTATTAGTTTTGATGCCAGAAAGAGCATACTACAACAAAATAGTAGGAAACAGGAGACACCTACTCTACATGGAAATCTCTCGTGGAAAAACATACGGGAGATTTACGCGTAGAGAAACAAATTTACAATGGCGTATCTGACCCTAAGTCAATAGAAAAGGAAACCGATCAAGTAGAATTCAGATAACTTATAATTATTTAGGTTACAGATAACTTACTGTGTACAGTAGCCCCTCACTGAATTGCATCGGTAACACATACAATAGCATATATTGGTCACGCAAACATCTCTTCAGATATAAGAGCAGAGCGCAGCTACTGTTTTTACGAACAAATTAAAAAACACACGAAATTGTAGCCGAACACTGACAGACATTAGACAGTTAGTCAGTGAGTCGACAAATTCATGAATATTTTGTTCAAACACATAGCGCCACCCTCATGCGGAGGTGAGCTCAGGCGAGGTCCTCCCTCATGCCGCCGGCGAAGTCGGCGGCATGCTCCTTGGTGACGCAGCTGGCCAGCAGCCGCGTGCCGGCGAGCGGCGCGGGGGCCTTCATGACGATGACCGACGCGATGAGGTCGCAGTTCACGAGCGGCCCGGCCGTCATGGGCGTGCCGTACCCGTAGTCCACGTCGGAGAAGCCGAGCTTGCTCCAGTCAGACACGTACACGGACTCGTAGTCGAACGTCATCTGGAATGGGTCGCGCCCGCCGGTGCGGCCCTCGGCCCAGCTGAGGCACTCCTCCGCCATCCGCCGCTTCGCCTCCCGGACCATGCCGACGATCTCGATCACCGACGAGCCGGCGACCTTCTCCGCCGACGCCGACACCTTCACCGGAAAGATGGCGTTGCCCCAGTAGCCTGCCTCGAGCTTCAGCACGTGGCGGACGCTGGCGAAGAAGCAGAGCTTGACGTCCGTGCCGGGGGCGGGGGCGACGGCCCGCGTTCGGCACTGCCAGAGCTTGGCGATGACGATGTCGAAGCCGGAGCAGAGCTTGCCGCCGGTGGACGCCGCGTACTGCGCCTTGATCTTGTCGAGGTAGGCGGCCGGGAAGTCGAACGCGATGTACTCCAGTGCCAGCACCGGCAGCTCCGGCAGCGGGCCGGGCTTGATGTCCGGGTCGGGGAAGCGGTCCCGCGCCCAGACCGGCTTGACGCTGGGCTCCGGGAGGCCGCGGGCCAGGTCGCCGACGGCGTTCATGAATTGCGCCGCGCCCGTGCCGTCGGCCATCGCGTGGTTGGTGCGCAGGCCGATCACGAAGCCGCCGCAGGTGAACGTGGTGACCTGACCACAGCATCAAAGTGACAAAATTAATGCACACGTGCATGTGTTGGGTCAGGCTGAAACCTGAAAGAAAAGGAAGACACGAACCTGTATCATGGCGAGGCTGTTGTGCGGCTCGACGGGCCAGAGCTCCGGCGAGGGACACGGCACGAGCTGCTCCTTGCTGAGCAGCAGTGGCCGTTCCAGGAAGTTGACGTCGGCGAGGGTGCAGTTGGCGGCGGCCTCCACGAAGTAAACGCCATCGGCGGAGCAGAGCACGGCGGGGCGCCCCGGCACGTCCTCTACGATCCGCCCCGCGAACGGGTAGTAGTGCACCAGGGCGTCCGCGAGCGCGCCGCGCACCACCGCCGCCGGAGGCTTCCTCTCCTTCGCCGCTGCCTCCCCCTCGGCAGTTGGCGCCTGCACGGCGTCGCGGTACACGTGCACGGACTCGACGAGGCCGCGGTGCGTCGGGTAGCGGTCGACCCATGCCAGGGGCAGCGTCTCCGACGGCGTCTCGGCCGACGGCCGGACGGGGCCCTCGGACACCTTGGTCACGGCGAAGACGCCCATGGCTATGTTTGTTTCGTGCGTGACTAGTTCCCTACTGGCTCTAGTTCTCTCGCTGTCAGCAGCACAGCTAGGTGCGTGCGTGGAGTGACACCACGCACGAGGTATTTATAGAGCAGGAGCCAGCGGTAGTTGTTTGATAACTTCCCACGTACTACAGTTCTCTCTCTGTTTTGTCCCCCTGAGATCCAGATTTTTGAAGAATTGTTGCGTTTACGACTTTTTTTTTGCTCTGGGCAATCTCAAGTGTGAACTTTTTTTGAGGTCTCAGCAGGTTGCCATTTCCTGTTGGACGCGGTTTCTACGTGTAGCTATGAATTTTCATGTGCTATCCATACCATTGGTATGAGAACGAATACCCCCTCACATGTAGGTTCAGCACGTCCAGGATTATCATATCTCGCTTTAACAGTCATGCACTATCCCCACTTCCCTTCACACATTTTTTTTTCCAGAATTGCTAATTCTCAGGTGACTGAAATTTTCTTAACTATCAGCCAATCTAAAATTGCATCCTAGTAAGACTAAAATTGCACGGTTTACAAAGGTGTTATTTTAGTATCAAAATTGCTACTTATCAGTGATCAATTTTATTCGTTGATTTCTATGTTTTGTTGATGTATAAATCTGTCGAATACACGTGCTTACATACTTTTCTTTTCCTATATTTCAAGCCATCATGTTTGTTTCAGTCAATCTAAAATTGCACACTGCTAAAACTAAATTTGCACTTATTTATAATGTGCAATTTTAGTATAGTTATAGTGCAATTTTATTAATAATCGACTGACACTCATTTTATTATCAGGCAACTTGCTCTTAGTCACTCCCTTTTTCAGAATTTTTTTTGTGAAATGATCCCCTAAATCTTTGAAGTAAAATAAATCAGGTCCTTCATGTGCGCGGCCACACTGTAGGCTGCGCGAGAGGGGGCTTGGCCGGGCAAGAGGGGAAAGGAGAAAGAAAAGCAATCCGATTTTTTTTTTAAAAAAAATCTAGTGATCTTTTTTTTAAAAAAAAACATATGAAGAAGAGTGAAAACAATGCATAGATCTAGGAGCTAAATCCAATGGTCATGAATGTGATGGAGCCCATGTAAAGGGGGACATGCAGGGTTTGTTTAGTTTGCTGCATGCGCGCGGCCAGGCTCGCCCCATGTATTAACCGCGCGCGAGCTCACATTTAGTTCACTGCATCGCGAGCGCGCGGCCTGACTCGACTAATGCATCAAAGGCCAGCAGTGCACGCCTACACGCACGAAGACACCGTGCGCGGCCATTTCCAGCAGGCCAGACTCGCGCGAGCCGCGCCCCGCGTGTGCAGGCAACCAATCACAGCAGTATTGTTTTGCGCTAATCAAAACGTGTAAATCCATAGCTACAATGGAGGCAATTCCTTTTCCAATTAACTATTGATTGCACAAGACTGTACATTCGTACGCAGATGACGTTAGACGACCCTCGTTACACATTACACACTGCTGTTAATTAATTTCTGTAAAAGATGATCCCCTAACTTGCATTGTTTTTCCTAAAGAGCAACTTGCTTTCAAAGCATGTCATTTAATTCGACCCTCCAAGCTTGACATGAGGGTTAATATTTCCAACCTAACAAGTTTACTTGTGTCACTAGCAATATCGATCGTGCAGCGGAAAAGACCTCACGGATGGTCATCGTACGGAAAGATGAGAAAGGAGCTTCACATCTCTGAATGTGACCATCCAGTGAAAGCAATCTTAACTTGCTTAGGCTTTCAGCGTAGTACGTAAATAATTAGTACTAACATGTATGGCAAGACTAATTACGATATATAGGAAGATACAACACAGAAAATAGCCCTGATAATTGAGGCTGATCCACTGGGATACATAAAGAAAAATTAGAGTTACACAGAAACTTCCATTCAGATTTTTTAAAAGTACATATAGGAGCTGGACCACACACATGGCAGGTGTGTCTAGCAAAAGAGAGAAAAAGAGAGAGGGACACTTAAAACGTACGTACTATTAATTACCAAAACGACATTTTAACAATACAAATTTTCTTTGCATGTTTGTCTTAATTCGTTCGATCGAAGACAGGGATAGGAATGGCTTTTCTCTAACCGGTGATTGGAATGGCGTTTCTCTAACCAGTGACCGTTGCATTTCATTTATCCACCTCTTAAATAAAAATCTAACATGTTGCACTTGTAGCACACGCACATATTTTGTTGTGCAGTGGCTGTGTGCATTCTTGATTGATGCAAAGACCAAAAATTATTTTTTTTTGTTACAAAAAAAACGCAAGAACACATGCCTGACCTCCCTTTCTTTTTTTTTTTTTTTGGGAAAATGTACTATAGCCAGCGTTTAAAAAATCGTTTAGGGCTATAAAATAGCTGATGATCGGTTAAAAATCCCTAGAAATAAAGCAGTAATCGATAGGGCAAGAAGGGCACCACTGCTTTTCTAATATTGTTTCAGTTGATAGGGCCGTAACTATGGTAAAAAATAGCCTTTGAGCGTATGAAAAGCCAGAACCTAGATTTATGGCCGGATCCAAATGTGCAATTGCTGGGTCAAACGACCTCAATGACTTCGAGAAAACCCAATACAAATTTAATGGTATTCTTTTACTATATAATTAGCATTAGTCTCACTTATTACAAATTATAACCGAGTATAACGTCTTTCTTCTTAATGAAATAGCAATCATCCTGTCCGCTTGCTAACGACCTCATTTTCTAGATCTGCCGCTTCCGCTGCCCTAGACCACACCAACAAAAACTCCAACCGTGGTCCAGCGAGATATGGTTTGGTCCAACGACTGCTCGGTGAACTTCAGTCCAGTTTGGTCCGACGAACTCTACTGGTGGTCCGGCGAACTCCACATTCAGCCCAGTTGTTCAGCTAGCTAGAGCCAAGCCAAACTAGGCAAGCCGTTCTTCAGCCGCTGTTCGAAACATGGAGAGGTAATTCAATGAAGGTGCTGCACCATGCATGGAAGCTATTGGTCAATTGAGCTAACGTAGTAGCTTATCATCAACACTTGCCAGCTACCAATCTCTGTGACTTGACGAATTTTAAAAACACATAAATAGGAAACATGAAATAGAATTGGACTGTCATGACATGCTGAATCCTATCAGAAACAAAACCACGTAAGCTATTCAAAAGATATGTTTGATAGCCTCACAAAAAAAAGAAGAATTTCATTAAATATTAATTGATTAGATAGAGAATGGAGAAAGAGAACGAGAGAAGTTAGTATTGGACTCTTAAAAGAATGTCCAACACAAGAGGTTAGAGCACATATTAAAAAACCTCCAAAAAATTGAAGGAAATTGATGTCTTTCGAAAGTTTTTTTGAACCAATATCCTATATATAAATCAAACTACGTACTGTAATTGTGAAAAAACAAATGAAACAGAGAAGCCCTAATAATTAACACAAGAAAAATGTAATCACATCTTTGATTAAGGTTGATCATCGCCTAAATTAGTATATCAACACGGCTTATTTATCAATTTCTTCCATGATCGCCGACCTCGAGACAATAGGTGTTGGTCCAGGCTTCTCCGGGAAGAGAACTCACACATTATTTTCCACATACATGGACACAAGAAGCATAAGAACAGAGAGTTTTGGTGCAGCCCGAAACTCTAAGCGCCACTTTTTTCCTTTTTAATTCTCTCTCCACTCTAGCTATTACCGACTAAACACATGCTTGTATACACACGGGAGATCGATCAGTGGTAAGCCAATCCGAGAGTCACGTAAACCACGTCACTCATATTGCCCCGTTCCTTTTCGCGGACCGCCGGCGGCCGGCGGTTCACTACAGTAAAATTTTTTTAAGATTATTTTTTTCTCATTTAAACTTTTTTCTAAAAACTTATAAATTTGCTACAGTAAAACCGTCAACCGCCAGAAACCGCCGAAAGAAACAGAGCCATAAACTCGCTAATATCTATAGCTACATGTAGGGATGTAAACGGATCGGATACGGTCGGATATCACTAATATTGTATCCGTATCCATATTTTTTTTCTGGATACGGATAGTGCCGGATACGGATACGGACACGGATAGTGTCGGATACGAATGCGGATAGTGTCGGATACGAATACGGATAATATAAGTTCGGATATTGGTCGGAACGGATATTTCCTCAGATAATACGCTTATTCGAAAACACATGCTAGAAAAAAGAATCAATATATGTCTTGGAGTGAACAATTTCACCAACGAAGAGATATAGCAGTATAGCGCTACCTACTGCGTACTGCTAATTAAGTTTAAGAAAATAATATTGAAAGCATGTAGTAATATCAGATTAACATGGCAGAACAAGGATCACACACATCAATCTTGCTTATTGAGTTTTGTTCATGTTCTTGGTGTTGGTGGGCTGGTGATTAGTGTGGTGGCCTGGGCTCGAGAGTATCGTGGTTTGCTGGACTCTTGTGGGCCGCCGGTAGGCTAGCAGGCACTATAGCTCCTAGAATGGATTCGGATAATATCCATCGGATATTATCCATATTTTTCTTCGGATAATATCCGTATTATCCGTATCCAGCACCCAGTATCCATATCCGTATCCATATCCACAAAAAACAACCGGATATCCGTATAATTATCCAAATCACTGTCCAAACTGATTCGGTCGGTCGGAAATTATCCGCTCCGTTTATACCCCTAGCTACATGCAATGCCAAATCAACAGTAATCCTATGCACACGTCTCATCGACTTGGTCACGTTCCGTTCAGATCGTGACTTGCTACTCAACGCTACGACACACGTAACACAACTACTACTGCGTCTAGCAACTAAACTACTAATGAAGCGTTCTTTTTAGCTTATAAACTGCGTTTGCTTATAAACTATAAATTTGTTATTTTCATACAAGTCAAACGCTTTGATATTTGATAGCCAATTTTTGTAAATCTTACTAGTTCTTCTCAAAGCTCTCAAAACCATTTTTTCTATAATTTTTTGATCCCTCGGATGTTCTTATCGAGAAGCTGTAAATTTCCAGCTTACAAGTAAACGCAGCTTATAAACTGAAAAGAATACTGTCTAAGTTACAAGATTAATCCAACAGTAGATGGATTAATCCAACAGTAGATGCGGCTGCGTTCCAGAAATATACATCCCTTGAGTTGACATTTTGCAAAGCCGCCGGCCGCACGGAATCTTTGGCCTGTATATATAGTATTGTATTTGCGCCTGCGAAACAGTACGGGCCTGTTTCTTTCGGCGGTTGCGGTTGCATTTGCTTATAAGTTGAAAATTTGTAGCTCCTCGATAAGGACATCCGAGGGATCAAAAAATTATAGAAAAATGGTTTTAAAAGCTTTGAGAAGAAATTGTAAGATCTACAAAAATTGGCTATCAAACGTCAAAACGTTTAGCTTGTATAAAAATAACAAATTTCTAATTTATAAACAAACGCAAACACAAACGCTGAAAAAAACAGAGCCTAAGGAACTAGCTAGCTAGGATTAGTAAGATTATTGATTACCCCTATGTGAGTCCTCCCTAGTTTATTAATTAGTGTTTATTCGATGTCAATTAGTACGTAGTTTAGTACAGCAAGTTTGGATAGTTCTGCACTGAACATGATCCGTCAAATCCGTATGATCAGCTGAGCGTATACATAAACAGTATAGGTCATACGTACAGCAAAGCACAAAGGAGTAGTTGAGCAAGGACACGAGCAGACGAGCAGTCATGCAAGCACGCAGGAAACATCATGCAGACAACTAAATTAGCAAGTGGCTGCTAATTAACCATCGATTGATCTGTCGTTGACATAATGGCCCAATTAGGGCGCGCCCCTCATATTACGGGTCTTAACGAACTCGATCGATCATGGCAGCTTGTGAAGAAAGCAACAAGCTCCATGGCACGCATGAGAGACCAACAAAATTGGAAAGCTGGAACAGTAATTAAACAAGTCCAAGCTATAGTCTCAAGCACGACGGTTGATGCGAAGGTGTGGGGTTTCTTTAGTGACCTGTATATATATAGTATTTGGTTAGTTAAGACCCGTTAGTTTATCTTTCACAACAAACGTACTTACCTTTTTGTTATCTTTTGGGCTAGATCGTCGGTTCATCAACACTCATGCTGTCATGCAGATCATCGGGTACGTACGTACCCAGCAGGGTAGGGTACGTAGGTTAATTAGGTTTGGTCTATATGTCGAACTTTCGCTGCATTATTGATCTATATATGAGCAGAGGGTTGAAGGCAACTCCAACCATTTTTTCTTCATTTCATTCCTTTCCCCATTTCCTTCCAATATTCGTTTCCTTCATTTTCTACCATCTCCAATAGCATTCTTTCGAAGAGAACCGTAAAAGAAATCTGTTGGAGCATTGAAAGAAACGGGAATCCTTTCGTAGTGGAAATGGGAGACGGGATGGGAATGGGTTGAAGATGGTCTAAGCAACTACTTGTAAGATCAATTGCTGCATTACATCATAGTCATTCAGGAATAGACGTCATCCTTTAAAGAGCGGATCAAGCTACCCAAAGGGCTCTCAACTTGGTAGAAGATACTAGCTTAGCATTGCGCTCGATCGGCCAATTAAGTACCCTGTTATAAAAATGCAGCTCCCATCCCCTACGATATAGTAATGCCAGGCAAGAGCCTCGTACTTGGAGGCGCCCAGCGGAGGGACCGCTTTGGAACAGAGCACCCGGCCAGAGAAAGCGAAGCCGCGTTGTAGCCTCGCAGCTCCTTCGCTTGATGCGCCCAGCGGAGGAACCGCCTCGAAACAGAACGCCCAGTCAAAGAAAGCGAAGCTGCACTGGGGCCTCGCAACTCCTTTGCTCGGAGACGCCGGCAAAGGGACCACTTCGGAATAGAGCGCTCAACCAGAGGGAGCGAAGCCACGCTGGAGCTTTGCAACTCCTCCGCCCAGAGCCACTGGCAAAGGGACCGCCTCAGGACGGAGCACCTAGCTGGAGGACGCAGAGCCACGTGGGAGCCTCACAGCTCCTTCGCTCGGAGGCACCCGGTGAAAGGGCCTCTTCGAGACAGAAGGCTCGGGAGTGGAGCATGGAGGGGGCCGTAGCCCGTGGGGCAGCGTGCCTTGCAAGTTGAAAGCACTTTCGGAGGAGGGGCCAAGTTCTTTGGGCACTACTCAACCTCCTGAGGGACAACCTGTACTAGACAAAGATAAAGCATGCCAGGAAAGCATCATTACCTTTCAAGTAGAGTGACAAACTATAATAGCCAGTAAAGTTATAATGACCCCTGTAACCCTACTTTAGGTAGCCGGTTGTGGGGTATTTTAGGAATCGACGCCCCTTAGCCAGGGGAAACCCTGTAGTGGCCCTAGATGGTACGGAATAAAAGGGGGCATGAAGGTCTTTTCTAGAGCAAAGACCCTGCTGCCCCTCCTTTATCGTCTAGGCGGATGATACTTAAGGACATTCTAGTCCGAACAAGCCTGTAAACTCCTTGTATAAAAGCGGGACTTAAGTGAATGGAAAGGGACACAAGAAATCCTAAAATAAAAAAAAATCAAAAAATCTCTCAATCTGCAAGTTCCTCTAGAGCTAGTCCCGTGGTCCTCCCACCCTCGCGTAGAGTTTGAGCGCCTTGGGGGCTGCCCCTTCTTGAGTTGTCTGGCTTGGGCCGACAATACTTGGCGCTGTCCGTGGGGATCGCACAGACAAGGAAGAGCCACTCATCACCAAGGAAGATACCACCTAGGAAGAAGACTGGAGTATCCACAAGCATCGGACTAGCAGCCGCTGCTGAGCAGGTGCTCCTCAGACTCGCTCACGCAGCAGCAGAGGCGGAGGAGTTCTTCCTGACCGGCCCCCCTCAAGGCCCTACCCGTGAGGAGGGGGCCTCGCATGACGCCCCGACGAGCATTCAGGAGAGGGAGGTAGGAGCGGCACTAGTATAGTTGTCGGCCCCCGCTCCTGCCACCTTGGCGTTGCTGGATCTTAACGTGCAGGCTTTGATTCTCGCTAACGCAAGATTGGGGGAGCAGGTGGAGCTCCTTCAGGAGTAGGTCCGGCAAGGGGTGCCACGCGATGCTTCTTTTCCCCTCTATGCAGGAGGAAGCTCCGGAGATGAAGTCCAGTCACCCAGAGAAGAGGGGAGACGCCGGGACACCAAGGAAGACCCTAACCCCCTATGTGCGCGCCTGAGGAGCAAGAAGTGGCCTGCGCAGGGCACATTCAAGCTACCCACCTTCAAACGGTACAACAGGAAGACTGATCCAAGAGAGTTTCTCCGTGTGTATGATATGGCGGTTGAAGCAGCTGAAGGAAATGACGACATTAAGGCCAAGAGGCTTCTGCTCGCCATCGAAGGGATTTCATTCTCGTGGTATTCTTCTCTTGAACCAGGTTCCATCCAAGACTGGGCCCAGCTCCGCTCTAAAATGGAAAGCAACTTCCAAGAAAACTTCGATGGGATGAAGAAGGAAAGTGATTTGTTCATGGTGAGGCAAAGGGAAGGTGAAACCCTAAAAAGTTAGTTTTAGCGGTTCTCGAAGGTGAAGTGCTAGCTCCGGCAGGCCAGCGACACCACCATCATAAACTTTGCAAGGTGTGGGCTGCGAAGAGGTCCCCTCTTGGAGCGGCTGGCCCGAAAGGAAGTGAAGACAGTGGAGGAGCTCTTCACCGAGATAGAGTACGCGCAGGCGGAGGAAGAAACAAGAGGCCCAAGGCCGAGGCCAAAGGCCAGGGATCTTTGAATAGAGGGAACCAAAGGTGGAGTCAGGGCACCCATACGAAGAAAGCGAGGCGTGAAGGAGGTGCCGACTACAAAGACAGCATGAAGAGGGTATATCACACCGAGGAGCATGATGACCGATGGGGGGAAAGGAGAAATCGGGATGCCCCAAGGGAAAGGTCCCCTTCGAAGAGACACCAGGCCCAAGACAGTCGAAGGATGGAGCCTAGAAGGGGCGAACAGGTGGAGCGAAGGTACCACTGCGAGTACCATGGAAACAACTTCTCTCATGACTCCGCAAGGTATAAGGTGCTCGTCGGCTACCACGAATATGAGTGGCGGTGAGGAAATCCAGCGAGGCAACCAGATCAAGGGCCCCCGCGACCGCCTCCTCCAGCGCCGGTACATCAATTGTGGAGAATGATAAATACAATCACTGGGGAATTGGCGCAGCAACTATCATTGAAGAGGCAGCAGAAGGCGTATGCGAGGCAGATTAACCATGTAGGGGTGTTTCCAGTATCCTCCCTGCCATAGCACTTTGATCCAATCACCTTCAGCGAAGCAGATATCAAAGGGGTGCACTTCCCACACTAGGATTCCCTAGTGGTAACCACCAACGTTGCAGATTTCGATGTCCGAAGGGTGATGGTTGATGGTGGAGCGCAGCCAACATCCTGTTCACTGAGGCATTCAAGCAAATGATGATACCCAAAGACCGGCTTCGCCCGTCGGAGATGCCCCTGGTGGCGTTTGGGGGCGTCCCGGTTCGGACACTCGGGCAAATTGAGCTTCCGGTCACCTCCAGAGCAGGAGAAGCATGGGTGTGACCTTCGATGTTGTCGACATCCCCTCGCGCTACAACGCCATCCTCGGCCGTGGGTCGTTGATAGCTTTCGGGGCGGTGGTTCACCATGGCTACATTTGCATGAAGATTTCTTTCACCCGGAGGTATGATTATAGTCCGGGGCAATCAAGCGCTGGCAAGGAAAACTGACCTGGAGGGGCCTCCCCAGGTGAATATGGTATACACCACCAAAGCAGAATCAAAGAGCTAGTTTATATTATATATTAGTCTAATAGCTACTAATTTTGCCATGTCTAATCTGAATGTTTGAGTGCTAAATGTTTTAATTTTCATGCTCTGTTTCTATAGATGACACCCTCTTGATTATTGTTCAAACTGTAGCCCCCTCTTGAATTTTGTTCAAGCTCCGCCATTGCCTCCAAGCAGTATCTTTAGTCTCTTTAGTTGTTGAAAGGAAGATATCGATGTAGCCACTCGTAATTGACATATATATAAATAGTTTTGTGTAAACCGCATGAAATATATATAGCTTCTTTTCTATGATCGATCCTAGGAGTAGTTACTCCTTAATTATGTCATATCTCACAATGTATGGCATATCTCGCGCAGGGAAGGTATGCATGTAACTATATGATCAGACCATGCATCTAGATGGTACGTACCTACATTTTTTTCAGTTGTATGTACATTATTTTACACATATTCCTTTTATACACGTATATGAATGTACACAATAAATATGCTAAAACTACGAAACTAATCTCTTGCAATTTTCATGTGGTTCATATTGAAATATCTTATATATATAATCGTGTATTATTCATGTATAGCTGTGATACTCCCGTTGTGCCACACGCTAAATACTTGCGAATTAATTAAGAAGAGATAAAACGTCCACTCCAGAAACACACCCAACATTTAGGATCGATGCATGCCCGCCAACCCATGCCAGCATGCCACCAATATATAGTCCACACAGCTTAATTAATTAGTTTTAGGATGAACAACCCTAACGTATCCAGTTTAGGTTTCTTAATCGCATAGTTACGTTAATTACACTGCATCTATTACCCCTGCAAAGTCGACACTATAGATAGCTAGCTATCCCTGCAATACAAACCGAACTACACACAAGTCAGTCTAACAGTCGGCACACATGCATGTGACTATATATGTGAGTGCAGATACATAAAACTAAAGAAGCTAATTAATTAATTAATTAAAATTGCTAAACACTTCGATTAAGCAACCCTTTTGCACGCTTTAAGTCGCATATCAGAATCAGAATTATGCAAGTACATAGATTTTTTTTGTTGAACGTATCTAGATAAAATGACTCCATAGATATCTCCGTTTTGCCGGACGATCGGGATTGATCCATATGATCGATCCGGCCATGCATCGATCGATCAACCGAAAGGCTGCACGAGTTTTCGTTCGCGTTACGCACGCAAAGGGCCGGTCGGCCGGTCAGTTAATTGGTCCCTAGTTGTTGATGTACTAGCGTGTGATTAGTAGTGGTACCTGCAGGCCATGCATGCACGCGGGTGCGTGGATTTCGTTGGTTGGTTTAGGACTAGGAGTGGTTGGTGCTCAGTCCTTTCGAATAGTAAAGGGGAGGATTGACCACAAAGGTAGCTAGCTTGTTTCTCGAAAGTGCTTTGGTTTCATTTTAGTGTTAATTAGATAAGTGCCACGGAGAATTGTTCCTGCAAAGTCAGTATTTGTAGATTAACCATTATAAAACCAATGAAATTAGAAAAGTCATTTCTTATGGTTTTTTTTCATCTCCACCTTCTCTTCCCTTCTCCATTTTACCATTTTGCCCTCATCCTCTTTCTCTCACTATAGGAATCACACGGAAAACCGATCACGGCAAGCTCTCTCGATGGCCCAGAAATGACCATCGAGTATAGTAGCCACTCTCGATGGCCGGGAACACCCGTCGAGTATATGAATCTCTCTCGATGGCTGGAACTCACGTCGTCGACAGTAAGTACTCATGGGCGTGAGCCTGCGGAGACGGCGTTAACCTCTCTCGACGGCTTAACATTAGCCGTCGAGAACATTTGAGTGCGAAAATGACATTTGGGCCAGACGGGTGGCGCGCTAGCGATCTGTCTCGACGGTCGGGCACAAGCCGTTGGGTACCCCCACTGCTCTCAACGGTCTAGCACAGGCCGTCGAGTACCTCTACTTTTTTCATTTTTGTAAATTTTGCAAATGCATACATATGATAATATGAATTACAATCATGAAATTTGGCAATGCAAAGTTTATGAAATTAGTTCTTATAGTTTGCAATCAATTTTTAAATATTTCTGCACCGTGAGTACGAAAAACTAATTTAAATGTATTATATAATGATGGAAATGGTTTTACATTAAAAATAAATGTTTGAATTGTGGAAAATTTAAAGAAAAATAAAAGTATCGAACATGTCACCGTGTATATTTTGATCCGATGTATAGTGCAGAGGTGGGATAGAACCGATAAAGCTACTGATGATTATCTTCAAACATCTCTATACACTAAAGCGTATCGATAACTCGATTAGGGCGATTACATGGAAACCCATAGCTCGGAACGTCAAAAAATTTTCAAACTTTTTTTGAGCATGCTAAGTCACATATGGAGCAATATAATCAAAGGTTACGGTCAATACCATCAGTACAATTTTTTACAAAAATAAAAAGAGCTGAGGTTGACCATCGTTTGCCTACGAAAGGGGGACCGTCGGGTAAGAGGTCTGTCTCGACGGCTTCGTCTAGAACTGTCGAGACCGATAGGCCTGTCTCGACGGTTATCAACGAAAGCCGTCGAGACAGATGTGTCTTGACGGCCAGGACAGAAAAGGCTCCGGAGAACAAATAGGCCTCTCTCGATGGTTTACCCGAGGCCGTCGAGAGAGGTGGGCCGTGGCCTTGCCCTAGGAAGGTCTGCATCGACGGCCTAATTATTTAGGCCATCGAGAGAGGTGGGCCGTTGCCCGTGGGAGGCCTCTCTCGACGGCATATCTGGGGTCGTCGATAGAGGTTGATTGTGGCCGAGTCCTAGGAAGGCCTCTCTCGACAGCTTGATCATGGTCGTCGAGAGAGGTGGGCGCTTTTGAATCCGCAGGGGCTTCCCAAGTCTCGAGCCCTGAGCCCCACACCGTCGCCCCCACACCGCCGCCCGTCCCAGCTCGTTCCCGTCACTGCTGCCCCAGTCTCGCGTGGCCGCCGCCATCGCCCCCTACCTCTTCGGCTCCCAATGCCAACAGCCCCTCCCCAGCACTAACCAAACCCCCCCACCCCGGCCCCGTCCTTCCTGTTCTCTCCCCCCCCAAACACCAACCCTAGGTATTTTGTTAATTTTTTTGAAATTTATGAGATAGTTGGGACGACTACAGGCTTGCCCCCATGGAGATTTGATTGCCGCCGCCTAATGCGTTTGAGAGTTCTGGGTAAGTCCGTCTAACCTACTTTACTTTCTAAATTTGTGATCATGACGCTAGTCTCCTTGGTTCGTAAAATCTTAGCTTAGGTATCGTCCCCAGGAGGGGTTGACGGAGGTGGATTTCGAGCCTGTCCTAGATAGGAACGCGAAGCAAAAAGTCCAAAACTTGATGTCCGGCGCTCATGTCACGGTGGTCGAGGAGTACCATGGGTAAGCAACCATCCCTATAATCCTTGTAAAATGGTATTTACTATTTCTATAACTATAAACTGTTCCTACACTTTAGGAGAGAGCACGGAGAGCAAATCACCACCTCCGAGGCCCGTGGGATCTACCTCAAAGCGGCCGACTATGCCGGGGTGCCTCCTGAGTGGGCCACGAACCACCTAGAGGCATGGATGGCTCTTGGCGACAAGTGGGCCAGCTAGGAGTTCCGAGAGAAGTCTACGAAGGCCAAGCATAACCGGGCCTCCAAGGACTACAAGAAGAGCACGGGGAAGTGGTCTATTCCCAGCTAGCCAAGAAGCTGGTAAGCTCTGATTTTTTTCTTTACTTTTTTTGTGGGGTCTTTTTCTTCTTGCAAACGCTAAAGACAGGGTCCCGCCTCGCCGTGTTTGAGCTGTAGAAGCGGGCCCACACACCGAAGGCCAAGCCTGGCACCTAGCCCAAGATGGACAGCCTCGCGGAAGAGAAGATGGTAAGTGCTAAACAAAACTTTCACCCTTAACAGATTTGTAGTTTTGTTTAGTCTAACTCGAAAAAACGCAGGATCACTATCGGGAGGCCTACACTCAGGTGCATGGCCCGGACAGCTTCCTGGAGGACGCCCCCCCCTCGACCCTATAGTGATCCACCAGTACATGGGGGCAAGGAACACGGGAGACTGGCGATTGGAGGGGACCACCTCAGGTGAGCTAATTACTATGTACCATAACAATTTTTTTAAAACATTGATTTTATGAACTAACCACAGTCTTTAATTGTAGGGCGGAGTCTTACATGCCCGAGGTCTGAGCCTCTCAGAGCAGCACTGAGAGTCGGCGCGAGTTTGAGGCCTGCATCCTTAGGGAGAGGGAGCAAGAGAGGAGGCTGAGGGAGTTGGAGAGGAGGGAGTGTGAGCAGATGATAGAGGCGTTCCAGGCAAGCCTTAGGTCTCGGAGGAGAACCAGCGACGGGAGCGCGAGGAGTTCAATACTTGGCTCCTAGCGTTGGAGGCAGTGGCGAGACATGGCGGGGTAAGACACTATCCACCTCATTTTCTTTCTTTCATATCTATATGTCTTTAACTAATGCGTCGCGAATGTGTAGCCCTCGTCGAGCAGTTAAGGGGGTCATCGCCCCTTTCCTCTACCTGCTGGTTATGGATTGGCGACTCCAACTCCGACTTGGCGCGATAATGCCTAGGACGAAGGCGACGAGTCTGGGAGCCAGCCGATAGACCTGGTGTCACGTTTGTTTCACTTCAACCTGCCGCCGGGTCCTTAGGTGGTACCATGGATGTGACATATGAGACTTGTGTAATATATTACACGATTTTAGTTTGAATTGTGTTTTTGGTTTTGAAACTGTGAATGTTATATATTATATGATTCTGGTTTGAAATTGTCCTTGTGGATGCATTTGTTTGAGATGTGAGGATGATGATTGTCGTCGGCCTAGACTGGACAGACAAATTTGGGGGCACCCCGTGAGCAAGCTCGGGGCTTAGCCACGAGGATGCTTGGAAAAAGGGGGATCTAGAGCAGTAGAGAGCCTTGGGGAAGAAGATGCCAGCCAAGATTTTATTAATTTTTTGGGGATTTTTTCCTGCTCTCTCTCCGGTACATGAGCCCTTGGGGCTGGTTATATGGGCGAGGTGGGAGGCTGCTTTCCCATTGTGCCCTCCCACCTGCTCTCTTTACAGGGGCATTCTAGCACATTTACAAATTTGGGCAGCTCATGGGCTTGTCTTTACAACTCATCATCCTTATCCTTCCTTAGCATTTAATTGACAGATTTTATTCCCGACAAGCCTAAGGAATGGGGCATCCCTACACCATCTCTACAACAGGACTCCCTTGTTCATTTGTGCCGACATCCCGAGGGGCGAGCGGATGCAAATGTTTTGCCTCAGTCCTTCGGGTTGTCGGGACACCACGTTGTGCCCATGCCTCGTTAAAAACTCCTCCTGAAAAACCCAGTGGGAAAAACACAGGAAGGAGAAAAGAGTGCACGACATTTGTCGAATGGCCCCTTAGCGAAGGAACGTCCAATGAGTTGCTTTGTCGTAGCTAGAGCCTATGAATGAGGCGGCGTTCCGAAGCAGGAGGAGAAGCGTCCGCCGATACTCGAAAATGGCGAAGAAGAAGTCCATTAAGATCCGAAACTTTGCGAAGGAGAAGTCCATTAGCCTCCGGTCCTTTAGCGAAGGAGAAGTCCGTTAACCTCCGAAGCTTGCGAAGGAGAAATCCATTGAACCCGAAGCTTCGCGAAGGAGAAGTCCATTAGCCTCCGATGCTTGCGAAGGAGAAATCTATTGAAATCCGAAGCTTCACGAAAGAGAAGTCCATTAGCCTCCGATGCTTGCGAAGGAGAAATCCGTTGAATCGAAGCTTGCGAAGGAGAAGTCCATTAGCCTCCGATGCTTGCGAAGGAGAAATCCATTGAATCCGAAGCCGTGAAGGAGAAGTCCATTAGCCTCCGATGCTTGCGAAGGAGAAATCCATGAAATCGAAGCTTCGCGAAGAGAAGTCCATTAGCCTCCGATGCTTGCGAAGGAGAAATCCATTGAATCGAAGCCGTGAAGGAGAAGTCCATTAGCCTCCGATGCTTGCGAAGGAGAAATCCATTGAACCCGAAGCTTCGCGAAGGAGAAGTCCATTAGCCTCCGATGCTTGCGAAGGAGAAATCTATTGAAATCCGAAGCTTCACGAAAGAGAAGTCCATTAGCCTCCGATGCTTGCGAAGGAGAAATCCATTGAAATCCGAAGCTTTACGAAAGAGAAGTCCATTAGCCTCCGATGCTTGCGAAGGAGAAATCCATTGAATTCGAAGCTTCGTGAAGGAGAAGTCCATTAGCCTCCGATGCTTGCGAAGGAGAAATCCATTGAACCCGAAGCTTCGCGAAGGAGAAGTCCATTAGCCTCCGATGCTTGCGAAGGAGAAATCTATTGAAATCCGAAGCTTCATGAAAGAGAAGTCCATTAGCCTCCGATGCTTGCGAAGGAGAAATCCATTGAAATCCGAAGCTTCACGAAAGAGAAGTCCATTAGCCTCCGATGCTCCGTGTTCAATATCCGTTGTCCTCGCGTTAAATACACCTGAAATTTTATTACACATTCCAAGGACGTGATGCTCAAAAGTGGTAGGCAATCCTAAAACCATTAAGGATACAAACTCCCTTCTGTAGATCACGGGTTTGTAAGGGTTGCCCGTCCTTGCGCCCGTTGCTCTGCTTTTACCATTTCTTTTGCTTCGCCTAGTGCTTGTTTGGTGTTGGTAGGGTGAAGCATCTGATCCGTTTTGCTTTCACTTTACGCCGCTCTTCCTTTGCTTCTCATTCTTCGTCGTTACTCCTTGGCGTTGCCTTGCCTTGGCTTCGTGCCGCCATAATTTTCGTCTTGGTAGGGTCTTCAATTGCCACTCGGCGTGGCATTCTTGCGATTTTCAAGTTCACTTGCGAAGGGACACTCGCCGAGGCTTGGGCCTGCGAGACCGGCGACGATTCGAAGCTTCACAAAGAAGAGTCCGTCGATCCACTCCGCTGAGGCAAGGGCCTACGAGGCAAAGGTAGTTCGGAGCATGCGAAGGAGAGTTCGCCGATCCTCTTCGCCGAGGCAAGGGCCTACGAGGCGGAGGTAGTTCGGAGCCTACGAAGGGGAGTCCGCCGATTCGCTTTGCCGAGGCAAGAGCCTACGAGGACGAGGTAGTTTGGAGCCTGCGAAGGAGAGTCCGCCAATCCGCTTTGCCGAGGCAAGAGCCTGTGAAGGAGCGTTCGTCGATCCGCTTTGCCGATGCAAGAGCCTACGAGGCAGAGGTAGTTCGGAGCCTGCGAAGGAGCGTTCGCCGATCCTCTTCGCCGAGGCAAGGACCTATGAGGCGGAGGTAGTTCGGAGCCTGCGAAGGAGAGTCCGCCAATCCGCTTTGCCGAGGCAAGAGCCTGTGAAGGAGCGTTCGCCATTCCGCTTTGCCGAGGCAAGAGCCTACGAGGCAGAGGTAGTTCAGAGCCTGCGAAGGAGCGTTCGCCGATCCTCTTCGCCGAGACATGGGCCTACGAGGCGGAGGTAGTCCAGAGCCTACGAAGGAGCGTTCGCCGATCCTCTTCGCCGAGGCAAGGGCCTACGAGGCGGAGGTAGTTCGGAGCCTGCGAAGGAGAATCCGCCAATCCGCTTTGCCGAGGCAAGGGCCTACGAGACGGAGGTAGTTCGGAACCTGCGAAGGAGCGTTCGCCGATCCTCTTCGCCGAGGCATGGGCCTACGAGGCGGAGGTAGTCCAGAGCCTACGAAGGAGCGTTCGCCGATCCTCTTCACCGAGGCAAGGGCCTACGAGGCGGAGGTAGCTCGGAGCCTGCGAAGGAGAGTCCGCCGATCCTCTTCGCCGAGGCAAGGGCCTATGAGGCGGAGGTAGTTCGGAGCCTACTACTCCCCCAGTTGTTAACCCTAACACAAGAGGGGTGAACAGATGTAGTGGGTATGAGCCCCACCAAAAGCAAGTATAAATCATAAAATTGTTTTAGAATATGAACTGGTTTGAGGGGAGCAGATGAAATTGGTCGTCCCTAAGGCAAATTTGGGTTGGTGAGCAGCGTATATAAGGTTCCTGAAGTGTTTCACCCCCTGGCTTAAGAGGCGCAGCGCTTTACTCCCTAGCGAAGGGATGCACAATGACGGTCCTACTGCTTACTCCTTGGTGAAGAGGGCGCGGAGCGGTGGTCTTGCCCGCCTTACTTCCTAACAAAGAGGACGCGGAGCGACGGCATTGCTCCGCCTTACTCCCTAGCGAAGGGGACGCGGAGCGATGGCATTGCTCCGTCTTACTCCCTGATGAAAAGGACACGGGGCGAGGGCCCTGCTGTGCCTATTCCCTGGCAACGAGGACGCAGAGCGGTGGTGTAGTGAAGGGGACACGGAGCGATGGTATTGCTCTGCCTTTCTCCCTAGCGAAGGGGATGCGGAGCGATAGTATCGCTCCGCCTTACTCCCTAGCGAGCACCATAATTTGCTCCTTAGCGGGGTCTTCAATTACCACTTAGCGTGGCCTTCAGGAGTGATTGGGCGTAACCCACCAAGCACTCGGCGTAGGAGCGAGTAGGCGTAACCTACAAGCGCTCGACCTCCCCTTAGCGGGGTCTTTAATTACCACTTAGTGTGGCCTTCAGGAGTGAGTGGGCGTAACCCACCAAGCACTCGTCCTCCCCTTAGCGGGGTCTTCAATTACCACTTAGTGTGGCCTTTAGGCGTGAGTGGGCGTAACCCACCAAGCACTCGGTATAGGAGCGAGTAGGCGTAACCTACAAGCGCTCGACCTCCCCTTAGCGGGGTCTTCAATTACCACTTAGTGTGGCCTTTAGGAGTGAGTGGGCGTAACCCACCAAGCACTCGTCCTCCCCTTAGCGGGGTCTTCAATTACCACTTAGTGTGGCCTTCAGGAGTGAGTGGGCGTAACCCACCAAGCACTCGTCCTCCTCTTAGCGGGGTCTTCAATTACCACTTAGTGTGGCCTTCAGAAGTGAGTGGGCGTAACCCACCAAGCACTCGTCCTCCCCTTAGCGAGGTCTTCAATTACCACTTAGTATGGCTTTCAGGAGTGAGTGGGCGTAACCCACCAAGCACTCATCCTCCCCTTCGCGGGGTCTTCAATTACCACTTGGCGTGGCCTTCGCCGTGCAATTTGTGACCTCTTCATCATAGATATAACGATGCAGGGAGATATATGTGCATAGGTACAAATGCATGTATGTATTCATGTGCGTGTCGCCTCCAAGCAATATTGAGATTCACCGTTTAAGCTTGACGGTTCGATCGCATCTCCCCGGTGCGCTTTGCCGCTTCCATCTATCTTGCAACCGCATGGGTTTGGAATGTGTATCGCCGGGAGGCCTTGCTCGAAGGCAACGCTTTTTCCGTTTTGCTTCGCCGGATGCTCTTGCTTCGATTCGTTTAAGCTGGTGGTTCCTTGATCGACCATTGCTTCGCTTGGCGATTCCTTCACTTGGGGGCCCTTTGCTTGGTCGTTGCTCCGCTTGGCAATTCCCTCGCTTGGTGGCCCTTTCATTCCACCGCTCTTTGTTCGGCGATTTCTTCGCTCCGCCGCTCCTTGTTCAGATCCACCGGATTTGACAGCGACGAGTTCCGCGAAGGCTGAATCCTTCATAGACGAGCGCGCTGCCGCTAGATCCGCTAGGGTTGAGCTCGTAGGAGGTGAGTTTGCCAGAAAACACTTGGTGCAGACGCCGGATCCATCATACATAAATACGTGGAGGTTGGATCTGTTGAAGATGGGCTCGTGGAGGCCGGATTCGCCAAGGACAAGCACCGTTGAGGTGAAATCCGTGGAAGATGAACATCGTGGTGGCTGGATCTCCCCCGATGTGTGGTTTCTTGTCCAGAATCCCCACGGACGGCGCCACTGTCGTCGGCCTAGACCGGACAGACAAATTTAGGGCACCCCATGAGCAAGCTCGGGGCTTAGCCACGGGGATGCTCGGGAAAAGGGGGATCTAGAGCAATAGAGAGCATTGGGGAAGAAGATGCCAGCCAAGATTTTATTAATTTTTTAGGGATTTTTTCCTGCTCTCTCTCCGGTACATGAGCCCTTGGGGCTGGTTATATGGGCGAGGTGGAAGGCTGCTTTCCCATTGCGCCCTCCCACCTGCTCTCTTTACAGGGGCATTCTAGCACATTTATAAATTTGGGCAGTTCATGGGCTTGTCTTTACAACTCATCATCCTTATCCTTCCTTAGCATTTAATTGACAGATTTTATTCCCGACAAGCCTAAGGAATGGGGCATCCCTACACTATCTCTACAACAATGATATATATGTGAGGTGTTTTGGGTATGCAGGTGCAACAGCTGCTGTTGGGGCAGTAGCAGCTACTAAATTAGATTTTTTTAAGCCATTTGTCTGGCTCTTTTTTTTTGCTGGAAGTCAAGTACTCTCGATGGCCAAATCTAAGCCGTCGATAAAGGGGGTTCCAGGGAACCCCCGGGAGGCAAGCACTCTCGACAGCTTTCCTTTAATTGTCGAGAGAGGTCAAAACGGCCACGTGGCCTAGAGGTGCTCTCTTGATGGTCACCGAGCCGTCGAGAGACGGTAAGATGGCCACATGGCCCAGAGCGGGACGTCACCTCTCTCGACGGCCAGGTGACCATCGAGAAACATGGAGCCGAAGTCGTGAACCGGCCAAATAGTTGTCAGCCCAACTCACTCGACGGCATATTGTCTAGCCGTCGAGAGAAGTTTTCTCGACGGCTGCTATCTCTCTCGACCGGGCTGGCCCGACGGCCATTTTCGATGGCGGGCCATCGAGAGAACATACTATCAACGGTTTAGTGGCCTTTCTCGACGGTTTCAGTCCTCGAGAAATCGCTCGTTTCCTATAGTGTCTGAGTTCATCAAATATGTCATTCTTTTTCTTCTCCTGTCTTCTTCTTCCCACTTTCTCTTTCTGTCGTCCGTCCAAGCCACCTCGAAGCCAAGGGGCCGCCTGTCCGTCGCCTCATTACTGCAAGCCTCTTCAACGACTAGATAAGGAGGCACACCTCAGGCACTACCACAGTACCGCTACTTCAAGGCACCACCATGGCGTGCTGCTTTGGGCCGCCACGGCCTTGCAAGGTCATCGGGCTTGGCCACGCTGCCGGCTTGCTGCTTGAGGACACCGGTGTTGCGTCGTAGAGTTTAAGTCGAGATGCGTCTCTTGTTGCACTAGTGCCACCAAGTTCGTCCCTAGGCGGATCCGGTGCCGGTGAGCTTTTCTCCACACGGATCTGGCGTTACCACGTAGTGTTGGCCGCATCAAGGTCCAGGCGGATCGGACGTCGGCGAAGCCCGCCGTCGCTCGAGAGCTTGAGGTCTCGACTGGAGGACGAGCAAGGAAGCGGCAGTGAAGCTAGGGGATAGCATGTCGAATCAGCGACTCCGGTGAACTCAACCATGAACTAGCTAGGATGAAGGAGGAGGAGATAGGGGAGTGGCTAGAGGAAGAAGAAAGAGGAGGGGGGTATTTTGGCCTCTTTGAATTATAATGGCATTTCTCCAATTTTAATGGTTTTATAATGGCATATTTACAATTTCGATCTTAGTAGTGGCAAATCACAGATTCCCCATCTTCGAACACTACACCAAAAACCCTCATATGTGTTAGTTCATCTGTGCCGGTTGTGCGGGTTCGTAAAGGGCAAGGCGGGATAAACATGTCTGTGTCGGTTCTAGCCAAAACCCAGCATAGATGAGTAAGTATCTGTGTCGGTTCTAACCAAGAATCAGCACAAATAATTTGATTATCCGTGTCGGTTCATGGCTAGAACCGGCACGGATAATTCATTATCTGTGTCGGTTCTAGCCACAAACCGGCACGGATGTGTATTTTCAGAATTTTTAGAATTTCTAAATTTTATAACTTTTTCATACGAGCTCGGATGAAAACAAACTTTATATATAAATTGTAGCTCTGGACGAGATCTACAACTTTGTAGTTGATATCTTTTTCATTTGAAGTAATATAAATATCTAAATAATCATCACAAGCTCAAAATATTTATGATTATTCAAATAAAGTCAGATAGAAACTAAGTTTGCATGCAAATTGTAGCCTTCAACGAGACATACAACTTTGTAGTTGAAAAGTTTTCTATTTGATGTCATTTACATGCTTAAAAAGATGTTGAAATATTCGAAAAACATATATCAAAATGTATGCATATCCTATTCTAATCAGAAAGTGGTGCGTGGTGGGATGGTTAGGAGGTGGAGTGTCTTCTCCAGAGGTCTTGAGTTTGATTTCGGGCTATGCAGTATTATTATTCCCCCAAAACACGGGGATTATTCTGCCCAAAACACGGGAGGGTCGTGATAGTACTGTAGTAGTTGACCGGGGGTAAAGCAACTTAGTCAAAATAAAATATTTTTTTTATTTTTACACCCAAAAAAGTATTTTCAAAAATCCTCATCTGTGCCAGTTCTATCCATGAACTTATCTGTGTCGGTTCGTGGCTAGAACCAACACAGATGGCCTCTTTTATGCCGGTTCAAAAACCGGCATAAATGACCGAGGTCATCTGTGCCTCTTTTTTTTTGTGCCGGTTCAAAAACCGACACAGATGACCGGTTTTGAACCGGCACATATAAGGTTTTTTGTCGTAGTGAGAGTGACATCTATCTAACTAATTAACGTTTCATTTTATATTTTGGATGAATCTAGATAATTGGAATAGTAGAAAACGACAAAAAAGTATTTTCAAAAATCCTCATCTGTGCCGGTTCTATCCATGAACCGCTAGAACCGGCATAGATGATCTCTTTTATGCTAGTTCAAAAACCGACACAGATGACCAAGGACATCTGTGCCTCTTTTTTTGTGCCGTTTCAAAAACCGATACAAATGACCGGTTTTGAACCTCCACAAATAAGGTTTTTTGTAGTAGTGAGAGTGACATCTATCTAACTAATTAACCCTTCATTTTATGTTTTGGACTAATCTAGATAATTGGAATAGTAGAAAACGATACAGGTTTCTAGCCTTTCAACCGTATAGCTCCTCTATCGTCTGGTTCTTTCTTTGTTTCCACCGGTCGATTAGCTCGGTATCCTTCGAAATAGGCGGCAACCATTAGGGAGGAGTGGAGCAGTTGATCTTCTTCCTGCCAAAGCCGGCGTCATACGAGGTGGTGGTGGCCAAGAACGGTGAGGGCAACGGATGATGATGGGGCGTACCTCATGCTACCGCAGCTGCATGTCCCCTGGCCGCACGCCAACCTGCCGCCATGCGCTGCCCCCTTGGTCACCCGGCCCTCCACTTCTCGATGATTCACTAGCTCTTCTTCCTCTCCCTCTCTCCATGCCAGGATTTGGGGCCGAGCTAGCTACTAGATACCATCATCTGCCGCCAACCGGCCGACCGTCGCCGCCCAATGAGCTGTCGTGCACCTCTCGACCCGGCAGCTATATATAGCCCAGCCTCCCTTTTGTTTGTGTTTATTCTCCATAGCTGAACGGAGAGAGTGTGAGATTTTTGGGGAGGGGGGTTAAGGGACAATTGGTTGTAAGGAATTGTAATTTGGCGTCTAGAGTTCTTGGACACCTTTCTTATAGCTAGGTTTTATGAAACTTTTATTAGGACGTTGCTAGGCATCGGACGTCCGACGCGCTAGCCTAGCGTTGGACGCTCCGTGTGGCATCACAACTAGATGGATTGATCGCCCTCTGCGTAGTTCATTTTGATTTCCCATGGGCCCACTGCATGCATATGTGCAGCAACTAGCACACAGCTAGTTCTAGAAAAAATTCAATTGACCTACTGGAACATTGTCATACACGGACTAGAACATGCTTATATAATTGTTGAAATATTTTAATTTGCCTAATGGAACATGCTTGTATGCCTACTGAAAACGAACGCTTGTTTCAGTAAGTTGTATCAAATGTTTCAATAGGGCAAAACATATGTTTCAGTAGAGAAATGTTTCCACAGGTATTAGAGAATGTTTCAGTAGGCAGAAACAAATGTTTCGACAGGACAAAGCAAATGTCTTAGTAGAGAAACAGAAATGTTTCGATAGGTATTAGAGGATATTACGGTAGACAACATCCTATGTTTCAGTCAGTACATTACCAGTGTTTTATTTAGTACAACCTTATGTTTCAGTTAGTAGTAATCTATGTTTCCATTAGGCTAATGCAATATGTTTCGGTTAGTATAAAGCCAATGTTTCAGTTAGGCTAATGCAATATTTCAGTTAGTATAAACACTATGTTTCAATTAGTGCAATCTTATGTTTCAGTTAGACTAATACAATATTTTAGTTAGCACAGCCCTATGTTTCAGTTAGGTTAATGCAATGTTTCGGTTAATGCAACCCTATGTTACAGTTAGTACAATCCCATGTTTCAGTTAGTAGTAACCTTTGTGTCAGGGTTTGTGATTAGGCCCTAGGGTTAAGCACCTCGAGCATCCCTAAACGCACAATCAACAGGAAATCAGCAAGACTACTTGGCCCCGAGCATGAGTTATGTCCGGGCCTAAGGACCTAGCCTCGAGCAGCCTTGCTGCTCGGGTGCCTCTCGAGCAGCCGTTCGCTCGGACGGACACGTGGCCGGCAGCTGTGCGCCCCCATTTTTCTGTGCCATGGACCGGTCCGACGGCGCAAGGGTCAAAAGGCGACTGTCGCATCCGTCGTAGTTTGCACTATTCCGGCGTCACGGCGTGGGGAGCAGCATGGTCAACCGTCATACCCTATGCGTTACAGTGCCGCTATGCCCTGCGGTCCGCCGCTGGTGACCGGCGGACAATTGGAAGCAGTTGAACCATGACGCGGGTATAAATAGCAGATAGCAGCAGCACAGAAGATAGGCCTAACCTATTCGAAGGCTCGACAGGCAACGCAGAATCAACAGAAGCAGCCCAAAAATACACTTAGCTCAAGAATACAGCAATTAGCGTTCTTACGCTCAATCTAGAGCGCCCAACCCGCCTGTGGCTCGGTCGCTCGCCATTGTACACACGCTCTTTCGCTGATAAGCAAGGTTGGACGTAGGGCTATTATCCTATCCTTAGAAGGCCCGAACCAAAGTAAAAAACCACGGCGTCACCACCTTTCTCTTGCTCGGGCGGCCACCACTGCTACCAAAACCGATCCCTAGAGGCCCAAGGCGTCGCCAAACATCCTCCCCCGGCATGGAAAGGGACCGTTGATCCCCCTTTCAACAAACAAGCTCGGCACCTAGGGTTCCCGAACTCCCAACTACCGACACTTTGTTTCGGTTAGGATAATACAATGTTTCAGTTAGTACAATCCTATGTTTTGGTTAGTGCAAACCTATGTTTCAGTTAGTGCAAAAATTAAGTGATTTCATTTTTTATTAATGATTAATGGCTTTAAATTTTGCAACTTGTTTTCTTTCTATTTTGAACATACATTTCAAAGTTTAAAAAACAATTCAAACGAAGCTTTTTGGATTTTTCAATCTACCTCGAAATACCCTAAAAAATTTTTTATAAGTAAATAAGAAGATAAGCAAGTAACATAAGTTAAAATAACATAGCTCAGCAATGTAGTACAGTGCATGGAGCAAGCAAACTTGCGATGTGATGCATCGATCATCTTCTTTGTGTAACATCAATACTGCGCCATTGAATAGCTAACCACATAGCTCACACGTTTGTGTCGCTCTACTTATAGCGTCGGCGATGGCGAGGACCAAATCGGCGCGGCGCATGGATGTCTTGTCGGGGCCGAAACAAGCGTCGATGCAGCTCGGATGTACGAGCAAGAGCATTTTCCCTTTTATTAACCGGCAGTGATAAGGACTATCACTGCCGGTTCCCGAAAACACACGAATTTAGCTTAAAAATTGGTGCAAAAAATAGAAATTTTTTTTTTATACCCAGAATCTATACTCTAATCATCTACCATCTACTATAGGTTATTAGGACACGTTTTCGCATGAAATACAAATATTGCATTACCCCGCAATCTCTCCACTTCTATCCTCACCCTTCTAACCATCCCCCAACCTTACATTCTTACTTACAAAGGATATGCATACTTTTTAACCTTTGTTCCATCACTGTCGGTTCTTTTCTTAAACCGGCAGTGATAAGTTATCACTGCCAGTCCTTGTCAAAAACCAAGAGTGATAATGTCACTATCGGTTCTAGCCAAGAACCGGCAGTGATAAATTCTTTCACTACCAGTTGAAAATTGGGGGCGGGAAGTGTGAAGAAACGACAGTGATAGGATTTATCACCACTGTTTTTTCTCAAACCGGCAGTGATACTTCACTGTCAGTTTGATCAACGAACCGATATTGATAATGAATTATCACTGTCGGTTCTAACCAAGAACCGGCAGTAATAAATTCTTTCGCTACCGGTTGAAAATTGGGGACGGGAAGCTTAAAGAACCGGCAGTAATAGGATTTATCACTGCCGGTTCTTTTCTCAAATCCACAGTGATACTTCACTGTCAGTTTGAGCAACGAACCGGTAGTGATAAATCCAATCACTGCCGGTTCTCAAGCGCACAACTGATTTTTTTACCTCTGAGGCTTACAAACTGGCAGTGATAAGTTATCACTGCCGTTTCTGACCTAACCGGCAGTGATAGAGGGACACGGATGATCATTTCTGTAGTAGTGTATACTGTAAAGCAAATTTGATGGAGCACGGCGTCCGATCTTTCGATAGGTAGATGATACGTCGGTTGGTGGAGGGCTCAACGTTGACGATCCGGCTTCCGATCAGAATCGATCGAACCCAGCAATCGCTACACCACTGTCTCCGTTTGTTATCAACCGTGCCAAGATGTGGTTGACCTCACCACGAGGGTTAGTTCCTGCAAGCGAATCTTGAACACGAGGAAGAACGCGGAAGAGCAATCTAAAATTGCGAATTGAATTAAGCACACGAAGTTGGGGTTCTCACAAACTGAAGATTGGTGACATTGCGATGACAGAATAATCTAAGCAAAAACTAAAGTCCAAAATAGAGACGGCTACTGAATATATATGAGGAAAGATGTCTAGGGGGCGGTCAAGGGGGTGGACAGCCAACCCTAGGTCGTACATGGCCCACCGGCCCAAGTTGAGGTGACGCAGCACCTGGCAGATTCTGTCGCGTGTACTGTTTTTGCTATTCCTGATTAATTCGAACGAATTTGATGGTGGGACCAGATTTTTTGGAAAGCTTATCTCCTAAGCTTTCCGTGAAGTGGTAGATCATAAAAATTGGACTTCATTTGTGGTCTGGGCGTCCGTTTGAAGACAGACTGGTCTGTGCAGCCCGAACTGGACTCATGAATGGATTGGACTCGGAATGTCGAGGTCTAGGTCCTCACACCCTGGGTATACCTCCTCCACCGAGACCTTGGAATAGCCCGGCGGTATCTGCTGGCCATGGATGACCTGCCCCGGCTCCACTGGGTGAGCCATGCGTGAGCCGCCTTGAAGGAGATGTTCTTCGCTTGGACGTGCAGCTCACAAGGTGTCCGCTACGTGATGTGGTCCACCGGCCAGTCGCCCAAGTCCACTTCGGGCAGCTCACCGGAAGCGTAGCTGCTTCGCCGCCTTGAGGGGCTAATGACGTTCGGATTACTAGGAGGTTCCTGGCCCGCATCCAGTCGTTGGCTCAAGGCTAACTGTACCTGTCTTTGGACCTCTTCTTTCATGCTCTATTATGTTTGATTCAGGCGTGCTTCAAGCAGTACGAGCTGTTGTGCCAGTCGGGACTTGCTTCTTACCCGACTCCTATAGGTCTCGGCGTCCTTAGCGAAACCAATCTTCCACGGAACGACGTCAATGCCTCATGTACGTCCAAGGTACTCCGGGTTTTGTAGGGCCGTTGTAAGCTCGTCGTTCTCCCTGTTTGGCATGAAGATGCCCTAGGAAGAATCCTCGATCGACTTTACAAGTCTTTTGGCCACATCTGTCAGCACCTTCCCAAACACCACGTTTCCATCATTGTTAAGACCACCGCCGTGAGCATAGAACCAGCTCTTCGCTCTATCTGGCCATTCCATTGTCGCGGGTGCGACACCCTTCGCCAGCAGTTCCTGTTCCCTCTTCTCCTATTTGGGCATCGCCTGGCGGTAACCACCAAGGCCGAGGTGGTGGTGGTATTACTTCTTCTGAGCATTTCAGCTATTCATTTCGATCATACTTTGACCTTCATTCGAATTCTTGTAGTTCACGAATGTATCCCAGTGATCCTGCAACCTTGGGTACTTGTTATAGTCGGGCATTCGGTTCCTCTTGATGTAGTCCGTGTTCAACTTCTTTATATATGTCTGGAATGCGATGGCCATTTTTTGGGCTTGACTAGGTATAATAGAAATTTTGTGAAAAATTATGGAATTCTAGCTAGACCTCTGAATAACCTCCTTTAGAAAAATTCTTTTAGTTGGTTTGCTATTGCTCCAGATGTATTTGAAAAACTTAAGAGTGCTACGAGTTCAGCTCTAGTTCTAGCATTACCTAACTTTCAGAAACAATCTTGTTGGACACTGCTTAGCGTGCATAACCACATCAACACAAATTGTTCGATTACATTACAAGCAACCATAAAACAAGTGGCACATAAATTGCAAATCAAGTAGGTACAGATAGGCAGGCACATATTTTGCACATCTAAATACTTCAACATATTTTGCACATCTAAACACTTCAACATATTTTGCATGTAAAGACAATCACGATTGGCCTAAGACCTGAAGATTCTGGCATGAGGGCGGCGTTGGGCAAGCAGGGCGACGCCGGGGGCCAGCAAGGCAGTGCTGGATGGCAGCGCTCGCGGGGTCGTCGGAGGCGAGGAAGACGGCAGCGCGCGCGGGGTCGTCGGTGGTGAGGAGGACGGCCACGCGGGGTCGTCGGTGGCGAGGAGGATGGTGGCACACGTGGGGTCGTCGACGGCGGGGGTTGGAGGCGGCGTCGACGAGAGAGGTTGGAGACTTTAGCACAGAGGTTAGATAAGTCTCCAACTTCTCTCGCTTATCCAATTTATATGATGGGGGTATCAGTCCTGGTTGGTGTAATCCACCGGGACTGACCTTACATTAGTCCCGGTTGATTACACCAACTAGGACCGACGCCCCCATAAGCCCCCCCATGTGGGGTGCCCTAGGCACCATCAGTCCCGGTTGGTGTAATCCACCGGGACTGACTCCTCACAGCAGTCCCGGTTGATTACACCAACCGGGACCGACGTCCCCATCAGCCCGCCCATGTGGGCTGTCCTAGGCAACATCCGTCCCGGTTGGTGTAATCCACCGGGACTAAGTCATCAGTCCCGGTTAATTACACCAACCGGGACTGATTCCCCCAAAATAAAAGAAGGCGTGGCGCGAGCGATCTTTCGAACCGTGATCAAGACGGGAGCCAGCGCCAGCGCACGCCGCTAGCTGAGGAGAGGAGGGAGTTTTGTTCGTCCTTACCAGGCGTGAACCTCTTTTGTACCCTTCAAGCGAGAAAAGGATGTGCTCACTGACATTTGGGCCCATCTCTGGTGGGTCCCACATGTCAGTGGTAGTAATTTGCCATTAATTTCTCGAAAATTATAGAAAACTGTTGGGAGCCCATAAAAATTAAATTAAATACCACAAAATTCATAAAATTATGAAAAATTGACATATATAAAAATGAGTTGGGAGCCTTGAAATTTCTCATTAATTTTTCAAATTTTATGATAAATTTTACCTTTTATATAAATTCAATTATTGCTTTATTGCTTAATAAAAAATAAATCATACTTATTCCACACTAAAATGATTTTCAAAAATAAAATAAGGTTATTAATCATTATAAATTCCTTTTATAGTTTCCACAATTTAGCTATAATATTAAAAATGCATATATTCTTTACAATATTATTTTCCAACCATCTAATTATAAATTTTTACCTTTTATATAAATTCAATTATTGCTTCTTTGCTTAATAAAAAAATATAATTCACACACGGGTTTATACAACACGGTTGGACTTATTTGCTAGCATACTTTATTTTTACAAGTGATCCTTCATTATGATCGTGTTGTACATAGGGGATTTCTCTATATCATTCAGGGCACTAATGTCTACGTCCACCATAAAAGGAGGTAGCTCATCAAACTGATTGTACTCTTCTTTGTCTATGACGCCCTCAACTCCGACAATCCTTATTTTATCTAGAAGAACCACATGGCGCCTTGGCCGATCAGTACTACTAGTCTTCTGCTTCTCTGCTTGTTATCTTCGGTAGGCTTGTCCTTCTACTTCTTACTTTTAGTAGGCTTGTCCTTCTGCTTTTTTGATTTGTTGTTCATATCCATCACATAGAATACCCGTGTCATATCATTGATGAGCACGAACGGTTCGTCCCTATAGGCCACTTGCTTGAGGTCCACCGTTGTCATACCGTACTCGTCAATCTCAACGGCCATCAATTTGACCCATTGGCACTGAAACAGAGGGACTTTTAAAGGTCCATACTCGAATTCCCAGATATCCTCTATGTAACCATAGTAGGTGTCCATCTTTCTATTTTTGTCCAAGGCATTTATAAGGACGCCGCTGTTTTGGTTGGTGCTCTTGCTATGGGATTTCCGGTGTACTATTTTATTCTCTTTCGTGTTTATGAGTCTCCTTATGTTCGAGGAGTATTCAGAAGGGACCTTCACACTGTTCAACAACTTAATCATGTTTTTTTCTCTTCCTTGCTCGGAGTGTAGCTCGCGGGGTGGAGGTAATGTTGTCCTTTCGCTCTCTTTTTCGGATGTAGGTCGTTCCTGAGTCCCAGTAGATGCAGGTCCTTTCGTGTTTGAAGTGTTTCTTTTGATTTATCATACATATCTAGGAAGCCTAGCAGGTTCACGCAGACATTCTTCGTGATATGCACGAAGTCCAGTAAGTGGCGGACCTCTAAGTCTTTCCAGTAAGGTAAGTTCCAAAATATTGACTTCTTCTTCCAAATGGTCTTCGTATGAGCTTGTTCAGTCGGGACAGATTTGCTACTAGGACCCTTTCCAAATACTACTTTCAGATCCTTTACCAGAGAAATTACGAGTGTCCCACTGCGATGCAGAGGCTTCTTACGTTTTTCTTCTGTCCCATCGAAATTCTCACCCTTCCATTGCAGGGTTCCAAAAACCGGTAAAAACCGGTGGTTTCTCGCCAAACCACTGGGAGGCGGTTGGAGAAACCGCCGGTTTTTATCCGGCCGGTTTTGAATTTTAAATTTAAATTTAATATTTTGAAAAAATTCAAAGAAAATCTTATAAAAAACTAGAAGTTTTTTAGAACATTCTGTACAAAGCAAAATTTTAAATTGAGATTATTATCATGGTATTTTATGCGAAGAAAGTTGTGCAAAAGAGAAAAATCGTTTTTTGAAAAATTGGACTGGTTTCTAGAAGGCTTGGTCTGTACACTTGCTAATTGATTGCTCTGCTCATTTTTTCTTTTTTCACCACCACCACACCGAACTCACTGATTGATACACGCTTTGCTACCGTGAATCACGGGTTTTGGATCACCAAACAGTTTTCAAAACCTTGATATGTCTATCATATGACTTAGTGTTGATATGTCTATCATCATATGCAATGTAATATATGTATGTATACAATTCACTTATTGTTGATATGTTCCAACTCTCAAATATTTAGTAAAGGTCATGCCAAATTTTTTTCCTTGTTCAAATATATGTTTTTATTGAAAACTACCATACATATCACAAACTACAACAAAAAATGTGTCAAAACAAGTGTCATGACTCTATAAGATTAAAGGAACATATAGCATCAATGAAGGAGCAAAACAAGTACAATGTTTATCTCATTGAATTGACGTACCCAATGTCAAATTATTTACTTGATATTGATATATTCTAGATGTCATATATTTATCAAAAGTTTTTCTAAATTTTTTTCATGATTAAACAAATTACCAACACATATATCCCACCCATTTATGATTTTTTCCAATTTTTTAAAAATTTTTCAGACCTCTTTTCATGTTTTTTTATTTTTCACGTTTTCCCTGATTTTCCCACCGGTTTCTCGCTAAAACCGGTGGTTAGCCGGTAAAAACCGCCGGTTTCTCGCCAAAAACCGCTACAAAAACCGCCCCACTCGTCAGCTGCTTCCCGACAGTTTGAATTTGAATTTGAACTTGAACGGTTTTTCACCGGTTTTTACTGGTTTTTGGCGAAAATCGACCCGCCCAAGTGGCGGTTTCGGGTCTCAAAACGGGTTTGTGAACCCTGTTCCATTGTAACGGGTGCTTCATATGGAGGAACCTACTGTGGCCCTTGTACCTGACCTTTCGGGAGTTTTTCAGATACTTGCTATCCGTATCCTCTAAGCACTGGATATCGGCTTTATATCCTTTGATAGATAGGCCCGACAGGTTACCAAGTGCAGGCCAGTTGTTGATGGTTACGAATAGCAATGCACGTAGGGTAAAGTGCTCTGTTTTGTACTCATCCCATACACGTACACTTTCGGTCCACAGCGTTAGCAGATCTTCAACCAATGGTTTGAGGTACACGTCATGTCGTTTCCAGGTTGCTTTGGCCCTTGGATAAGCAACGTCATCATAATGTACTTCCGCTTCATACACAGCCAAGGAGGAAGGTTGTAGATACATAGAGTCACGGGCCAAGTAATGTGACTGCTGCTCATCTCGCCGAACGGATTCATCCCATCCGTACTCAACCCAAACCTTATGTTCCTCCCATCCTCAGCAAAGTCCAGGTATTTTCTATCGACTTTCCTCCACTGGGAGCCGTCAGCGGGGTGCCTTAGCCTTCCGTCGTCCTTACGATCTTCTTTGTACCAGTGCATCATCTGGGCATGCGCTTTGCTCGCAAATAAACGCTTCAACCGGGGGATTATAGAGAAATACCAGACCACCTTAGCGGGGGTCTCTTCTTCTTATGCTGCCCCTCTTCCTTGCCTGGGTCATCACGTCTAGTCTTATACCTCGAAGTTTTGCACACCGAACAAGCTTTCAAATCCTCATACTCATTGCGATAAAGGATACAATTGTTACGACATGCATGTATCTTTTATACCTCCAACCTCAAAGGGCAGATAACTTGCTTGGCGTCGTACGTTATTTCAGTTAGCGTGTTACCATCTAGAAACAACTTCTTTATGAGGCATAACAACTCGTCAAATCCCTTATCAGACAATCCATTGGTCGCCTTCCATTGCATTAGTTCTAGCGTGGTACGTAATTTTTTGTGGCCCTATTGGCAGTTTGGGTATAATAGTGTTCCGTGGTTCTCTCACAGGTGCTGGAACTTTTCATAATGTTTTTCGTCAGTGTATTCTCCCTCTCCATCAAGCAGCATCTGGTATAGGTCATCATCGCCAAACCCCCCAATATATCTTCGAAAGAACCGTATTGGCCAGCATCCGGGATATTGTTGTCCCCCTCTTCTTCTTCTTCACCATCTTCCCGTATAGTCTCTTCTTCACCGTGCTTGGTCCAATAGGTATAGTTTGGTATGAAACCTCTTGAGAGCAAATGGAAGTGAAGGTGGTTGGATTTTGGCCACTCTTTCTCATTCTTGCGGTCTATGCATGGACAACATATGTAACCTGACTTCATGTATGCATCGGCCGCACAAAGAAAACTTGCAAACCCTGCAAGAACTCCGGGGAGTGTCGATCCATGTACATCCATCTACATTATGTTACATCAAGGCAGTTGTTAGCTCATTTTCCAATAATGAATTTTTGAACATTTCACAAAATTCAAATTAAACCAATATTAAATTTATTTTAAAATTTTAGGTGGATAAATTTAATTTTACGTGAAATTTCATTAAAAAGTTAATATTTTTAAAATATCAATACTTCATCACATATTCAATGTTCATGATAAAATTTCATCTTGTTATATAAATTCAATTATTTCTTCTTTGCTTAATAAAAATAATAAATCATACATATTCCACACTAAAATAATTTTCAAAAAATAAAATAAGGTTATTAGTCATTTATAATGATTATTTACTCCGGTATTCAGACTCATCTAGTTTTTGCAACCTATTAAAAGAATTGGTCGATCAAAATCTACATTCAAAATACTAACCGATCGATGGAACCAAAACCTAAATTTGAGCTAGATCCACACCTTCAATGCGAGCTACTTCTAATCCAAGCAAAATCCAAACTTACACAACAAGTTATTGCAACCTACATGAAAAGATCGAGTTAGATCTCTACATTCATAATCTTTCATTGATCATGACAAAAGATCAAATTTTCTTCACATTTCAAGCAAAGAAGAAGCTCTATTTTACATCAAATATAGTGAGGAACGATGTTACTAACCTTGGTTAACTTGGCTTGGAGTAAAATGACCAAAATTTTGAAATTTTGGCAGCACCTCCCCCTTCCTTAAAGCTCTTGGCCGGCGTTGCACTGTTCTTGATCGGGCAGAGTGTAGGGAGGAGGGAGGAAGAGGAGGTACAAATAAGGCTGCTTAGTATCGGTTGGTGTAACCAACCGGTACTGATGTTAGAGAATCAGTATCAATTGGTCTCTTCAGCCGGTACTGATGTTCCCCTCGGACCAGTAGACCGTTGAACTGGGGTTGATATAACTGTCAGTCCCGGTTCATGCATAACCGGTATTGATGTGCTGGTATGGAAGGTCAGATCTGTAGTAGTGCGTACTCCTATAGCCATTAGATCTTATTTCCTTTCCTATGAATCTTGCTCCCCTCTATAAGGCTCTAAGAGCAAGATCCAAGAGGATGGAAGCATGCATGCAGTCGCTGCATATAAGCATGGTCCCTAGTTATGTCTTATTTCCTTTCCTATGAATCTTGCTCCCCTCTACCCTTGTGGTGAGTGATGGACAATGATACGTCATTCATCTAGAACATCCATTCCTCATCCAATGGTCCACATTAATTATAAATATAATCTCTATTTATTTGGTTTGGTTTGTTATTTCAATTGTACTATTATATAGTTTCCTTATTTTAGTGCATTGTAATTTAGAAAAATTTCTATTAGCTCAAAATATATCAAATTAGAGGGCATAGAAGCATGACATAATCGAGCGCGAAAAGCAGAGCTTAGCGAAAGCACGACGTAGTTGAGTGTGAAAGGCTAAAAGTCAGGGCTTAGAGTGTGAGCCAAACAAGTCAAATATGATATCGTGGGAATATAATGTGATATTTGATCATAACAATTCAACTATGGGCGAGAATTCAATTATGCAAAACAGAAAGAACAATGCAGTGGCTCCATAGGCTAAGACAAAGATAGATGCCATCTGATTATTTTTGTAGGGAAATTTTCTAGACTTTAGGCATGAAATCAATCTACTAAACTAAGATGTAGGTGTTCTCACCAGGTAACCAGAAGCTCTATTACAAAATGGTGTGCACAGTGTCCAATCTTCTAGTGAGATTAGGTGTCATGGTGATCTTGATGATCTGGCTACCAACCACACAAGGATTGGAACCCGACAAATGCTAAAAACCACGACAATGTGTTATCAATCGTGCCGAAAACACGATCGACCATATCACGAAGATTTGTCCCTGCAACCAATCGAAGAACAAGCAAGAACAAAGATAAAAACAATCTGAATTGCAAATATAACTCAAACACTTAAGAGTTGGGGTTATGAACTTGTCCCTATTAGTCTAGCCGACACAAGAGGAATCGAGATTTTTTTCAACATATATGTGGAAAACTAGACTAAACAAAACCTAAGGAAGAAGAAGGGGGTGGCGGCCATATATAGAGGATGTATGGCGGCCAAAGGGGGCTTGTTGGACAGAGGGGCACGCACCCCCATGCAACCATAGGGCTACATGGGACTTAGGCTCAAAATAGAGGTAACGCAACTTATGACAGATTTTGACCGTTTGATTGTTCCGTCGATTTCGAGCAATTCTGGATGATTTTGGATGTGGGACTAGACACTTTTGAAAACTTTATGTGGAGTGGTAGAATGTTGAAAAAGGACTATGTATGTGGCCTAGGTGCCCGTTTGAAGTCAGACTAGCCTGTGCTGGCCGAATTGGGACTCATAGAGAGTTGGGTTTGGACTTGGGCTTGTTTGGTCATGGGAGAGGGTCTTGGACCTTAGTGGTGGCTTGCTAGACCTCCTACATTGATGGCTTGAATGGCTTAGCCAAAGGATTTAAGTCCACTTAGAATTCTTTCCGTTGTTTCAACAATGTAGTAAACATAGAGGAAGTAGGAGGCATGCCCGTATCTTACTTGTGATGTCCTAATCATTAGCTAGCCTAACAAATACTTCCTCCTGTCAAAAAAAGAACGTAGTTGATATGGATATTGATATGGCCTCCGGATTTTAATTTTAAATAATAAATGTGATCATCGTATATTTATAAAATCTAACATAAAACTATATTAATACTAGACATACTCTTTTATCTATATTTTATACATATTTAAAATGATATCCATAGCTAAAAGTTCAAAATTTGACTGCATGCATCTGCATGTACCTTAAACGGATGTGTTTTTTGTGGAGTGAGGCCGGGAAGCAGCGAGTGATACTTATTTCTATCATTAGGCCCTGCATGCCTGCTTGAAATATATGAATCTTTTTTCTTATATACTAGTCTAGAGCCCGTGCTTTTGAGCTTTTGCACGAATAAATGTCATACTACTTTTCACTATACTACTTTTCACTATATTATATTCAATATATTTGACTCATGCTCTTTAGCCTGCTTTTCACACTTGATTGTGTGGTACTTTCGCACATTATTCTGCATTCGTGCTCGATTTCTTCGTGCACTCTTGATTTCACGTTCTAAGCACACATCTTAACTCATACTTCCACACCATGTGATTTGAAATATTTTGAGCTAATTTAAAGCTTCTTAAAATACATCATACTAAAAAAGAAAGCTATATAATAAATTGAATTGGTATATCAGCAGATCAGATCATAAGGTTCCTAAAATACTATATATATACTAAAATAAAAAAACATGCAAATATATAGAAAGTACTATTTACAATGATTGAACCATTAATTGGGTCAATGATACGATTGTCAACATGAATGACATACCAACAACCATCACTCACTACCGGTCTCTTTCTAGGAGCAGAGATACATGATTGCATCGATATGTTGTTTATCATGAAATGTATGCATCCCAAAATTTTTGAAGGTTTTTTTCTTAGTACAGTACTAGGCACTGGAAAGTCCTCGATGAAGTTATTGGCTCCTATAAGTCCTACCTCGTTTGTTGGTACAAAAGTTGCGAGTCACGCTATTTCATGCGGAAACTACTCTGACATGATTCTGGGGGGTGTTCTTTAGGCTTATCTAAAAGTCTAATATGACTTATTTCGTAACTTTAAGAATTTTTCGAGGTGGCCTCGAAACTCGGATGGACTTGATTTTTAGGATTTAGGGAGATTTTAAACACACCTACGAGATTAAAAAAAAAGATTCAAAAAGTAATAAAAAAAGTCAGGTAAGTCAATATTAGCCACATCTTATCTGACTTATTTCATGACTTATCTGATTAATATTGACTTATCTGACTTTTTTATTACTTTTTGCATTCATTTTTTTATCTCGTAAACATGTCTAAAAGCTCCATAAATCCTAAAAATCAAGGTCATCCGGGTCTTGATGCCACCTCGAAAAATTCTCAAAATTACGAGATAAGTCAGATTAGACTTTTAGATAAGCCCAAAAAAACACCACCTCAGTCTCAACACCAACTGACATGGACTGCCCTCTGCTCGCTTACGAGGGTCGTGATCATGTGACATGTTCGATTAGGAGGGTCTTTGTCCTAACTAATAACTAAATTAAGGCGACAAAAGGCATATGCATAATTTGTCCCCTCGTCCGTTTGGCGAAGAATTCGACGAATCAAAATGGGACCACATCCTGTATCTACACGAAGATGTTGAAGCAACGGGTCCCTTTGCTATCTAGCTGGCTGCATCTTTTGTTACTCTTCTAAATTCTAATAAATTAATTAGCATCGCTATCATGTTATGTATTATTGATAATCCAGCTAATTTATTTTTGTTGGAAAGATTAATATGATAATCCAGCTAATTTTAATTTTATTGGAAAGATTAATACGTGTGCATATTTTTTATCTCAAGAACTCACTAAGCCTTTTATTGTTAAAATATTCTTTAATGTATTTTTCAGTTTAATCGTCATTTTTGTATATCAGTTTGACGCATGATATGTAAATGTGTCCTACTTAATTTCTTAAGTCCGTCTCACATTGTTTGGAGTGCTTTGAGTGTTTGACTTAGGTTTAAAGCATCTAAATTAAAAAGTTGAACGGTTTGGATTTTTCTAGTCTAGCTTTTTTAATCATGAAATCACCTCTAAAATCTCTTAAAAATAATATAAACGAAGCTGGTCAGCTTCAAGAAGCAGACTAAACAACCTCTCAAAATATAACTTATCATTCAACTCAATCAGATCATCCATCCAGCTCAGTAACTCACTCATGCACCCTTCCGTTTTCGTCTTGCATAGGAAGCTACTGGAATGGTACGTCCAAAGTAAAGCTATAGTTAGGGATGCAAACGGATCGGATACGGTCGGATAGCAGTGATATTGTATCCGTATCAATATTTATTTTTTCGATACGGATCGGATACGGATAGTATCGGATATGGATACGGACACGGATAGCTCGGATACGGACACGGATACCATAGGTTCGGTTATTGTTCGGAACGGATAATTCCTTGGATAATATGCAAAATACAGACTTTCAAATGAAGCATCAAACATTTAAAGTACGCATAAATATTTAATACACAAAAAACATGCAATCTTGTAGGCACTACCAGAGCGGTGCGGTGAAGGAATGAAGCACCAGCACTCCAGCAGCCCAGCTAATTAGAACGGTTTGGCCTAAGCCGTGAGTAATTAGGCCTAAGGCCCTAAGCACCACCAAGTCTACCAGTGCGGTTAGGCCTGAGCACTGTAGCAGACAGTAGTACTGTACAAGACAGTTTTTGAACAGTAGTAGTATAAAGTAGTAAAAATGGACCAGGCTGAGCACTGTAGCAGATAATGGCTGGTGGGTGGGCTTAGCCTTGAGATGATTCGGATAATATCCATCGCATATTATCCGTATTTTTCTTCGGACACTATACCACGGATATTATCCGCATTATTCGTATCCGTATCCATATCCGCATCTTAACATCCATATCCGTATCCACAAAAAATAGCCGGATATCCATATAAATTTCCAAACCGCTATCCGTATTGGTTCGGTCGGTCGGAAATTATTCGCACCGTCTGCATCCCTAGCTATAGTAGTAGTTGTCGCCGGGAAATCCCGTCGACGGTGAGGTTCAGCGCCCCTCCCCGGTGATGGAGAGGACGCCGAGAGAGAATGGTGGTGAGAGAGTAGAGCGCTCAGTGAATAGACTAGTGCTAATGTATATGATCAGAATGCTTGTCCCTTTCATTGATGAGTTTTACAATTTATACAACTCTAGGGCCAGGGTTTACATACATGGAAAATACCCAAATTACCCTAGCCCAGGGGATATACCCAAATTGCCCTGATCTCTGGATCGTCGATCATAAGATCGACGGCTAGGCTAGCTTTCTTACAATCCAAGTTGCTTTAATTCCTAATGTGCCCTCGGGGGACATATACTGACAAAGTTGTTGATTTGATTCGCTCATGTCAGAAGCTGTCGCGGGGTCTTCGTCTTCTAGGCCGGGACTTGTCAGATTTCCCCCGGTTACTTCGCAGGGTCTTCATGAAATCTTCGGCGATCGCAGGGTCTTCATGAAGTCCTCGGCGAGACTTCTCTCCTTTGCCACCCTTTGGGATAAGCCCCAAGGATCACGCTAACGCGTTTTACCCTTCGTCCTCCTCCCGACTCTTCGCGGATGTCCGAGTCTCGCGCCCCATCCCAAGGGATCTTGAGGTTGTCTTAGGCACGCTTCATCGCTCACCCTTCGGGTAGGATCTTCATGAAGGGTCTTCACAAAGATCTTCGTGGACATCCACCTTTCTCGGAGATGGGGTGGCTGCCCCTATGAAGCCCCTTACGGTCATGTCGCCACCTCGCCGTGGTGTCTGGCCGTAATATCCAGCTCCCCCCTTCTCCACGTCGAGGTAGTGATCCCGAAGATGCCTTTTTTTTAATTTTCCGATGATATCTTCGCTCGTTGACAAAGATGCTCTTCTTGTTTTCCGATGATATCTTCGCTCGCTAACGTGACTAGAACCTGACATTCTGACAGTGTCAATTGCCTTGAAGTTTACGCGTTGATCCTGGCCGTCAATCATCACACGTGTCATCAGATCTGTAAGCGTCCGTTGGAATTTTCTTTTATTTCTTTTGATTTTTATGTTTGTGCCTGCTCGGTTTCTTCGCAGCGCATCTCGTTGGTGTGTACACATGGCGGTCATCCGTGTCGGATTGGCACCTATATAAGGGGCCGCGTCACTGTTCTTCTTCCACACTCACGCTCTTTAAACTCAACCTCCCGCTGTCCCGCTGCTCTCGCTCCTGTGCACTCCGTCTGCCGCTGCCGGTTCTCTTGCTCTTGCGCAGTTCCTCCACCGCCGGCAGTTCTTTCGCCCTTGTGCGCTTCTTCCGCCGCCGGTAGTTCCCTCGCCATTGATCGTCCCTTCCACCGCCGCTAGTAGATCCTTTCGGCGGCTTCACCGCCTTTCCTCATCATCCTCGAAGCTTTTGCAGGTATGCTTTGCTTATGCGCATCGATGGTTTGGCTCGTATGATTTTTGCACCGCTAAATTGCGGCGACGTTTTCGGGGACGGCGGTTTGGTTGCGCCGCCGTTTTCATTGATTTCGCCCTTAACGTTTGGCTGTCCAAACGTTCCGTGGGGTTGCGCTTGCCTGTGCTTTTTTTATCGTTATTTTGGTGTTCCCAAAGGGTCGCTTATCGGAAGTACTGATTTCCTCTTTTTTTGTGCAGTCCTCGGAACCTCTGATGGCCCCGAAGAAGATCTTGAGTCCTGCGGACCTGGCACGGCTATCTTGGGAGCTAGGACAGTCGAGGATGACGCCGGACATGCTCGCGAAGGTGGTGAGCTGCTCTCCTGCGGATGAAGAAGACTTCAGGCTCCCGAGGCAGGAGACGACCCCTCGGCCGAATGCCGACGAGGCGGTTATTTTCAATTCGCAAGTGAAGGCGGGTCTTCGGATGCCGTGTACCCGCCTCGTCGGGGAGGTACTCGAGCTATACGGGGCACAGCTCGTGCACCTTTCCCCGAACGCTGTGGCCCGGCTCGGAGTATACGAGTGGGCCCTCCGAAGCCATGGCGCACAACCAAGCGCCCGACTCTTCGGTTTTCTCCATGAAGCTAGGTGGCAGGGGAAGACGAGCGGAAGTGCCTTCGGATGTTTGAACTTCGTCATGAAGGCGGCGCATGTCGCGGATTTTCCGTCCTTGGCCACAAAGAAGAAGTGGGGCTGAGTCTGCGGGTTAAGTTGAAACCGCTCGTTCTACCGAGAATGTAGACGAGGCCGACTCTCCGCCGAGGTACACCCCGAGCGCCAATCGTGTGAAGTTCGGTGGAGAAGCTCACCGCCCGGAAGAGCGCAAAGGTTGCCGCTCAAAGGATCAAGAACGCTTCTCCATGCGTTGTCTCGCCGAGGAGTTCTTCGCAGCCAAGGTTGGTCCGCTTATACGCAACTGGGAAGAATTTGTAATCGTCGACGAGGGAGGAGACCACCTCACGCTGAGTCGCAAGGACCACCGACCCGTAAGTTGGAAACACCGTGGAGAGGGCCGAGGGATGTTCGGACGCCGCGCCTAGACGAATCGCGGGCCCGTGAAGCTGGGGTGGGCGCGTGCGTCAACCGAATCCTCGGGATAGTTACCCCCTGGGCGGAGCCCGAGCCGAAGAGGGGCGGGAAGAGGAAAACCGCCGAGGGCGCTGCTGCGAGCCCGTCGAAGCGGCCCCGTGGTGAGTATTCTTCTTTCCGCCATATACCTTCGGTTTATCGTTTCTAACTTTGATTTTGTGAATCAAGCCGCCGGCGCTGAGGACGAGGAAGTAGACGAAGAGGAGGTCGAGGACGATCGCACTTCGCCGGACGCGCAGAGTGTCGCCAGTGGTGGTGAAGACCCACTGGACGTCCTGGTCAGCAAGACTCCTTCGGGGCCGTTGGATCCCGAACATGGTTCCAACGAGCTCCAGGATAGCCATGCGGCCGGGTCTCTTCCTTCGGGTCGAGGCCCCGTTACTCCCGAAGGATTCTCCGTGGATATCCAGGCAGAGGCCGAGGACTATACCGCCGGTTTTGTTGTTGACACGGAGCTCTGGCTGGCTGATTCTCCCTCTGCCGAAGGTTGGTTACTATATCTGGGTATGTTGTTTTTTTTGTTTTGTTTCTTATGTTCTCTTTTTTTTTCAAAGGGGGTTAACGAGGAGCCATCTCCGGTGCCCGACTTGGGGGCCGTTGGTGCCAACACCGCGACTGACGCCATTTTGGCGTTGGTGGCAACTACTGCGGCGGAGAGGGGCTCTTTGGTGGCTATTACGGCCACCCGTCGCCATTGAGTTCAGCCGCCACCGCTACGCAGTGGCACATCTTGGCGATGGCGACTACTATCGATGGAGGAGCCTGCGAGCGACTCCTCCAAATACCGGCCATCCTGTCTCCGATGGTTCCCATCGAAGTGAAATGCTTCTTCCCGATGATCAAGTGGCGACTCTTGTCGCAGGTTTGCCTTCGGCGATCCTCGACCGTTGCGAGATGTTTCCCTTACTGGATAACCTGCGCAACATTGAAACATGTCTTGCCACGGTAAATCCTCGGTTTTTTTATTATTTTTATTTATTTTTACTTATGGTTGTATTAAATCTTTGTAGAGCTTGGCTTGTAACCGTGCCGCATCGGCACAAGTCATAAGTCTTTCGGCGAGGTGTGCCTTTCTCGAGGACCGCGTCGCCACCCTCGACCGAGAGAACCATACCCTTCGAGAGGTTAGCTCGAAGGAGAAGGAGTTAGTGTTTCTCCTCAGGTCAGAGAAGGAGCAGGCGGAGCAGCGTGCGAAGACCGCTGAGGAGGCTCTGGCTGCGCTCCGTTCTGAGTTCGAGGCCCAACGAGCCGAGCTGGAGTCATCGCTCAAGGAGTGCAATGGTTTGCGCGACGAAGTAAAAAATGGAGCCATGGAGCTTGGGACTCTTCGGAGCTCGATGGAGAGGATTAAGCAATAGCTGGAGGCGCTGCAAGCAGAGCTTGTCTCTTTGGGTCAGGTCTTCGCCAAGGAAATTACTAGACTCGGGACTGTTGCCGTAAGCGCCCCTCCGAAGAATCCGGCTTTGGCCGTCAAATATCTGAAGGAGGCCATCGGGACCTTCGTGGAGGAGTCTTTGCGCTACGGGTCAGACTGCGCTATCAGCTCAGTCTTCGCATTTATAGCAAAGTTAAAGGGCGTTGGGTGCACACATTTTATGGGTAGTACATTTCCAAGTGTGCCATACCCTTCGGCCTTCATTCCCAACTCGTTCGACCGCAGCTCCCGACAGTTGTGCAGGATTTTTCTTTGAAGTTCGGAAAGTCGGGGGTCTGCCTTTTGCAGCGCTTTCATGGCGCCGCGAGAAGATGACGCCTTAAACCTGCGGTTGGATCGCCTCCACCACTACGGATAGTGGAGCCCAGTACCAGCGATCCTCCCGGCCTTCTTTGTCCCGAGGCTCCAAAAGATCCTCAGATCCGAAGGGCAAAAAGCGGTGGAGTAAATTGTAATAGTTTTAGGGTTGTAACCCTTTGCTAATGTAATATACAATCTTTTGTTCACTTCTCCTTTCGAAGTCCCGTATTGTGAGTGATGTTTTGTTTTTATTTGGCATGCGCTCATGGTGTTTTATAGATCGCACCCCTCGTGATATTTTTAGCACAGTTGGCGTTCGCGAGGGTTTATAGCTCGCGAAGATTGTCTTTTGGGTGCTTGGCGCGAGTGCTCTTGGCCTCGCGTCAGCCTCTCGGTGCTTTAACGTGTTATACGTTCGCGAAGGCTCATGGCCGGCGAATGTGGCATTTTTGGGTGTCTGGCGCGAGCGCTCTTGGCCTCGCGCCAGCCCCTTGGCGCTTTTGCGCGTTACACGTTCGCGAAGGCTCATGGCCTGCGAAGGCCATATTTCGGGTGCTTGGCGCGAGTGCTCTTGGCTTCACGCCAGTCTCTTGGCGTTTTAGCGCGTTATACCTTCGTGAAGGCTCATGGCCCACGAAGGCCATATTTCGGGTGCTTGGCGCGAGTGCTCTTGGCCTCGCGCCAGCCCCTTTGCGCTTTACGATTTACTGCTCGCGAGCTCATGGCCCGTGAAGGTTTTTTGGGTGCTTACGCGAGCACTCTTGGCTTCGCCAAATTTTTTGCGCTTTTTAGCGTTATACCTTTCGCGAATGCTCATGGCCCGCGAAGGCCATATTTCGGGTGCTTGGCGCGAGTGCTCTTGGCCTCGCGCCAGTCCCTTGGCGGTTTAGCGCGTTATACCTTCGTGAAGACTCATGACCCGCGAAGGCCATATTTCGGGTGCTTGGCGCGAGTGCTCTTGGCCTCGTGCCAGCCCTTTGCGCCTTTGGCGTATTATACCTTCGTGAAGGCTCATGGCCCGCGAAGGCCATATTTCTAGTGCTTGGCGTGAGTGCTCTTGGCCTCGCGCCAGTCCCTTGATGCTTTAGCGTGTTATACCTTCGTGAAGGCTCATGGCCCGCGAAGGCCATATTTCGAGTGCTTGGCACGAGTGCTCTTGGCCTCGTGCCAGCCCCTTTGCGCCTTTGGCGTATTGTATCTTCGTGAAGGCTCATGGCCCGCGAAAGCCATATTTCGGGTGCTTGGCGCGAGTGCTCTTGGCCTCGCGCCCGGCCCTTTTGCTTTTTTACGTATTTACCGCTCGCTGAAGGCTCATAGCCTGAAGGCTCTTTGGGTGCTTGGCGCGAGCACTTTTGGCTTCTCGCCAGCCCCCTTTGCGCCTTTCGCACGTTATACCTTTCGCGAAGGCTCATGGCCCGCGAAGGCCATATTTCGGGTGCTTGGCGCGAATGCTCTTGGCCTCGCGCCAGTCCCTTGGCGCTTTAGCGCGTTATACCTTCGTGAAGGCTCATGGCCCGCGAAGGCCATATTTCGGGTGCTTGGCGCGAGTGCTCTTGGCCTCGCGCCAATCCCTTGGCGCTTTAGCGCGTTATACCTTCGTGAAGGCTCATGTCCCGCGAAGGCCATATTTTGGGTGCTTGGCGCGAGTGCTCTTGGCCTCGTGCCAGCCCCTTTGCGCTTTGGCGTATTATACCTTCGTGAAGGCTCATGGCCCGCGAAGGCCATATTCAGTACTTGGCGCGAGTGCTCTTGGCCTCGCGCCCGGCCGCTTCGCTTTTTGGCGTATTTACCGCTCGCGAGCTCATGGCCCTGAAGGCTCTTTGGGTGCTTAGCGCGAGCACTCTTGGCTTCAGCGCCACCTTTATGTCTTTTTGGCGATTTACCGCTCGTGAAGGCTCATGGTCTGCTGAAGCTCTTTTTTTCGTGCTTAGCGCGGCGCTCTTGGCTTCGCGCCCAGCCCTTTTGCGCCTTTGGCGTATTTACCGTTCGCGAAGGCTCATGGCCCGCAAAGGCTCTTTTTTGGGTGCTTGGCGCGAGCGCTCTTAGCTTCGCGCCAGCCCCTTAGTCGTACTAAAGCGTCTGCTCTAGAGCGTGCTCTTCTTTTTCATTCTTTTTCCATTCCATTTGGGGATAACAATTTACATCTTAACGGTTACATTTCCTTATGAATTCTCCGATCGTAGCCGGTTTTGGGCGTCTGAGCCTCGTTAAAAACTCCGCTCGTAAAACCCGCTAGGGAAAAACCGAGTCGGAGAAAAGAGTACTTAGCGCTTCTTCATCGTTTCATGGATAATATTTGATCAGCCTCTTCACGTTCCATGTGTTTGGGACCGAAGAACCGTCGAGATTGGAGAGATGGAATGATCCTTACCTTGTTTCATTGATTTTCATAATGTTCCGGTTCGCTCGCTCTTTGTATCTTCGTCTCATTTTCCGGCCTGACCTGGGGCTTGTAACCCTTTGGTCTGTGTTGGGGGTCTATCCTCTCTGTGGTTTGGGCTGGCTTGAGCCTTGGTATGCTTTCGAGTTCATTTTTTCTTACTGATTGCTGATTTCCTCGAATGGTGATGACTCCCCCTTCGGCAGGCATTTTCATACACAGGTAGCTGTGATGTATGATTGCCCCGAAGGCATTGATGATTCCTCTCCCGAAGATGGCGTTGTAGCGGTACTCCATACCAACAACATCAAAGCATATGCTCTTTGTGATCTTTCTTTTACCTTCATGAAAAGTTACAGGTAATGATATCTGGCCCATGGCAGCCACGGGCTCTCCTCCGAACCCTATGAGAGGCATGTGCGATGGTGTCGATCGTCTTCGGTATATTGAGTTATTGAATCTTGCCGGCGAAGATGATATCTCGCCGAGCTTCCTCCGTCCACCAAATTCTTTGAACGTCATATTCTGCAATTTCAGCTGTGATCATCAAGGGATCTTGGTGTGGGAACTTGACGCCTTTGGCGTCGGTTGTGTCGAAGGTTATCGACGAAGCCGGTGTTGGTTTATTTGACACCGAGGCGTGCGACACCTCGCGAATGAATTCCTTTCTCTTTCTGTTCGATGGGAGATTCAGCGAGGATCCTCCGGTGATGACATGAATTACCCTTCGGTTTTGCTGTTCAACATTGTGAACCATCTAAGGAGATTCGCGGTGCTGATCCCTTTGTCGCTGGTCTTGCCTTCGTTGACGCTTCTGGTTTTGGTAGTTCTCACGTTGTGTTTTAACAGCACTGTACTCCTCAGTTGTATGCGAATAGTTTTCTCCATGCACCGCGCAATATCTCTTTTCCCTGTTATACTGATCTTCTCCTCAGAGCCTATCATTCCTATGGTAATTCTCCTTACGGTAGTTGTCGTTCCCTCGATCATCATTTCTTCTTGTGCTCTCTTTGTGATAGCTGTACTCATCCCTTCGGGAATTGTAATCCCTTCGGGAATGATCTCCCCTTCTATTGTTGTCGATGGCTCTCTGCTCGTCTGCTTGTTTGGCTTCAATGTTGCTTACCCTTTTGTTGGAGCTTTGATGTCTCTTGTTCTTCTCTGAATTACTCTCTTTGTGGCCATCATGATCCTTATGTGTATTCAGCTGGCCTTATCTTCTTATGTTCTCCTCTTCTCCCTTTGCATATCCCTCAACTTCATCGTAGAGAAGCGCAGCTGTTTGCGGTGGGTCTTGAGTCAACTTGTGTAGAAGGGGTCCCGGTTGAAGTCCTCTTCGGAATGCGTTGATTACCGAAGAGTCTGATACATCTCTTATCCGCATCGTACAAAGAAATCTTTTGTAGTAGTCCCTTGTGCTTTCTTTCTTGCCTTGTTCCAAGGCGAAGAGGTCTCCTTCCACCATTCTCTGGATATAATTGCCTTGAAAGTTGTTAGCGAAGGCATCCTTGAGTTGATTCCATGAGTGTATGGATCCTTGTGATAGTGAAGTGTACCATGACAATGCGGTACCCTTCAGTGTCAGCAACAAACTCTTCGCCTTGATATCATCATCTCCTCCAGCTGCTTCAACCGCCGTATCATATACATCCAAGAATTCATTTGGGTCGGTGTCTCCGGAGAACTTGAATACACTTGGCATTTTGAATCCTTCGGGCCATTTTTTGCCACGAAGGTGCGCACTCAGAGGCCCTTCGTTAGCCTTCCTCGGCTGTGCCGCCACCACGTTTTGCCGATATTGCTCATGGTTTTCCTCCGGGTATGGGATTCTTCGGGGCACATAGTGCTGCTGGGGCTGCATTGTCACGAGCTCTCTTCGGAACTGGTCGATTTGTTCCTCCAACAGTCTTCTCCTGTCTCGTAGGATGTCTTCGGCAGGTGTGGGATCTTCACGTTGATGCTCTTGCATGGGATGGGTGGGTGGATTTTGCTGCATCTCCTCTCTGACGACTCCGCTGGGTCCTGGCTCGTCGAGTCTATCACCGCCCGCGTCTGGGGCACCTTGGCCCTGGTTCCTCCAGCCCTGCAGGTTGATGCCGGGGGATCTTGGGATGCTTCCGCCAGGTCCTTCCACCGCCGCGTCTTCCCGCCGCCGTTCAGTCGTTGGCGCGGTGGCGATCGCCCTTTGGGCCGCTCCCTCCGTCGCCTCGCCAGTGATGTCTTGTTCGGTTTGGGCTTGCCGCTCCCGCCTTGCGTATGCTCCGTCGTGCCCCGGTTCCAGCGGCTCACCTCCAGCAGCTGTGACACTCCTCCTGGGTCTAGTCATCACCGCAAACGCTCGCTCCTCCCCACGGACGGCGCCAACTGTCGCCGGGAAATCCCGCCGACGGTGAGGTTCAGCGCCCCTCTCCGGTGATGGAGAGAACGCCGAGAGAGAATGGTGGTGAGAGAGCAGAGCGCTCAGTGAATAGACTAGTGCTAATGTGTATGATCAGAATGCTTGTCACTTTCATTGATGAGTTTTACAATTTATACAACTCTAGGGCCAGGGTTTACATACATAGAAAATACCCAAATTACCCTGGCCCAGGGGATATACCCAAATTGCCCTGATCTCTAGATCGTCGATCATAAGATCGACGGCTAGGCTAGCTTTTTTACAATCCAAGTTGCTTTAATTCCTAATGTGCCCTCGGGGGACATATACTGACAAAGTTGTTGATTTGATTCGCTCATGTCAGAAGCTGTCGCGGGGTCTTCGTCTTCTAGGCCGGGACTTGTCAGATTTCCCCCGGTTACTTCGCAGGGTCTTCATGAAATCTTCAGCGATCGCAGGGTCTTCGTGAAGTCCTCGGCGAGACTTCTCTCCTTTGCCACCCTTTGGGATAAGCCCCAAGGATCACGCGAACGTTTTACCCTTCGCGTCCTCCTTCCGACTCTTCGCGGATGTCTGAGTCTCTCGCTCCCATCCCAAGGGATCTTGAGGTTGTTTTAGGCACGCTTCACTGTTCACCCCTTCGGGTAAGGATCTTCATGAAGGGTCTTTACAGCATCTTCGTGGACATCCACCTTTCTCGGAGATGGGGTGGCTGCCCCTACAACAGTAGTAAATACAATGAAGTGGCCAAATCAAACGTGAGCTAGCTAGCGCTCTCTGTCCCGTCTCGCAACCTAACTGGGCGACCAAATTAAAGGGAAAGCGCGCGCAAGCGGGGACTTCAGGACCAATAAGACCATAACAACTTAACAATGTTTTTTGTGGATCATTTGTTCTAAGTTCTATATTAAGGTGATCCAGCGTGGTTTGCAAAAAAGAGAGAGAGATGATTTAATAGATGCCACTGCAGCCTTCAGTCGTATCTTTGCTACTATAAAAGAACTTAGTGAGAATAATAATGCGCATGCATTCTACTCCTTCCCACTCAAAAAACTGATGATCATATCGTAAATGATTCTCTCGTCCCCTTAAAAAATATCTCCAAATAGAATTCTGGAAAAAAAAAAAAGGAATTTAAGAATAAAGTAAATTTACTTCCCTAAAAGTGAAGCTAAGAGTGTATCAAGCACTTTGATTAGGACGAGGTGGCAAATGATACTTACTTCTGGATCTATTTATAAATTAAATAATATTTATTCATAGCAAAGAATGGAGGCTTAATTTGCTCTTTTGAGCTTAATTCAGCCATACATTATAATCTTAAAAGGTTGTGAGTCCTCGATAAGGGCCTAGAGAATCCAAAAAATTGTAAAAAAAAGTTTTTAGAAGCTTTAAAAAAACCATTAAAAGCTTTCAAAAATTGGCTACAAAGTGTTACAGTATCTGACTTGTACAAAAATAAAAAATTTTCAGTTGTAGTTTTTAATTTTAATTTAAGCTAAAAGGAACAGGGCTAAGGTTAGACTTATAGCTTTTTGTGTGTGAATGTGAACAGGGTTTGGCTTATAGCTTACCTTTTTAGCGTGTTTGGTTGGAGGGAATTAGGAGAAGGGAATGACAATTGAGAGATATAGGTTGTAAAATCTCTCGATTGGTTAATGAGAATTGGGGAGAAAAATATGAATTTATAACTTAAACTGAGGGAATTTACTTCACTGGTTCACCCTAAGAAATTGAAGTCTCTCTTCATTCCCATGCCCCTTCACATTCCCAGCTCTTCTCAAACATGCCATTTACGGCTTAATTGATCACCATTCGAAGGCAAGGTTTTCCGTTCCTTGGTGCGAAGACTGTTGCTCGACTGGCCAGATCAGCAGGTCCTTCATCTCCATGGCCGCTCAAGTCTGTCATTGCCGCCTGCGTCGATCTAGGTTGCAATGAAATTTTAGAAAGCGACGACAAAAAACAGAAGTAGAGAAAGAACACAAGATCATGAGATACCAATTTTACATGAAAAATTCTTGTGAGAAAAAATCATGGGCACCGACTCGGCGAACTTTTACTATTTCGCTTTACTATTTCACAAGAGTTACAGAGCACATGGAGATTTACAACATGCACTACCAGAAATCCAAACTCCCTGCTGTATAGGGCAGCAGTATCAGTTCCAAACCCCCTGTTGTACCGGTTTTTTTTATCGGTACAGCGCAATCGGTACTAGAGGTCAAGGCCTCCAGCCCCCAGAAAAACAAAATATGTGGTGTGTGGGATTCTGTAGGGACCCGTCAAACGAAGTCGAATCCCTGCTGTGCTTTAACTGTACTAGTCCCTGGATCAGTAGCTAGTACACACAGTTGAACAGTTTGGATCATTGCCATTGAACGTAAAAGTACAAATTACATCAGAGTGCGCCAAGCATGGCGTTAAACAATAAAGGGCACATTGGCCTTACAGAGGTGAGACCATAAGTCTCAAAACTCAAAAGAAGACCCAAAACAACTCCACAAGCACGGCCGAAGTAGAGCTCCTAGATGTCGGAGTAATCCTCCTCTTGAAAGCTTGCGATGGGACCTTCATCTTAGCACGTCTCCTCCTTAGGGTTCTGCTGATCGCAACCTGCTCGTTGGAATGAGCAGCAACGCATAAAAGGCGAGGGTGAGTATACAGAATACTCAACAAGCAAGGCTGACTAAATGCATAAGGGTTACAAAGGAAGGGTAGGGTTCTTTTGCATAAAGCCAGTTTGGCAAGTTTTATCTAGATTTTTGTAAAGAGTTTGAAATGAGTTAAGAGAAAAACAAATATTTAGATCATTTCCTTTTGAAACTCCGGCCTAAATCGGTTTTGCCCAGACCTGGCTACTCACGGCACCCACCGTGCAACACCCTCATCGCTCACAAAGACCCACTATGAGGAGAGAAAACAAAACGCACGACACCAATCGTGGTTTTTCTTTAAAACACCTTTTTGAAAACAAAAGGATAAGAAGTACCATGAGGCAGCTCCCCGTCGTCCGTCCTTGACCGCGGACACGGCTATCATGATAGTTGTACACTCTGCAGAGGTTGCACGCTTTACCCATGCGAGGTGGTTCTTCCTCGGGTGCCCCCAAAGAAAAATGGTCACCACAAGGCTTTTCTCCAACCTTCCCCTAGCTAGGACATTCCCACCTGTGTTTCCTTTGCAATGCCCTCTCTTGCGCTGCAGACAACACCGATTGCCTACTCCACCGATTGAATGCCCTAACTAGGAGTCCGAAGGATACTAGACCAGGGCCCGCCCATACAGGCACACATGGTCGCACTGTTAAACTTAGCTCGTCTACCTCAAGGAATCGGTCCTTAGGGACCGGGGTGGTTCCCGCATTGGACCCAAGTCTCGTGCTTACTGCACCAACCTTGCAACCAGCCACCCCGATCAGGTTTTATAAAATATTTTACCCGATAGCACCCACTATCAACTACACCCATTTGCAAACACGACAGCACCCACTATCTTTTAAAATCATTGATGAAATAAGCATTGAGATTATCATGTCCAAGTTTAATATGGTTGCAACTAAGCATAACTACAATGATTAAAAACCTAATTCAAGGATGTAGGCAAAGTTAAACAGTATTATGCTAACTTAGGGTGGCAAGGAGGGGTTTTATATTGATACCATTAGCTGGGGTTTTTAGCTAACATCTAACCAATTAGCATTTTTAATTTAAACATAGCATGCAGTTTTAAATATCTAATAAAACCATTTAAAAAAACTAGGACCAAGATTCAACACTTGCCTTGACCAGCAGAAAACCCTAAGTCTTCCAGGCGATGTCGGTCACAATCTCCGGAGTCGCACGCTCCTAATCGTGGAAATAACGATAAATGAAACAATAAACACCATGCGGAAATATGGATGCACATGCATGAAAATGCTCAAGTAAAGTGTACAGGGCAGTAAAAAGGTGGTTTAAAACCAAATAAGCCACTGTACATTTTTCTGGAATTTAAATGGAAAGATTATGCACTTAAACTAATTAATTTGCTAACCAAAAATCTAAAACAGTGGGTAAAATAGTTATCAAAAATATCATGGAAATTACAGATGCAAGGTAACCATTTTAAAGTCATTTTGAAATTGGTTTGACAATTTTTGGACAAGTAAATCTCCCTAGATAATTAAAACAAGGTTTCTTAGCATTTAAATATTTACAGTTAAATTCGAACAGTGACAGTGACAAAAATTGACATATTTAAATAGGTTGCAATTTTGTGAGTCTAACAAAATTTGTTTGGGAATTTTTGGATTTTTCTACTAATAGATATAGATTTTACAAGCCAGGGAATTTTCTGGAAAAAAGGAAAAAAAAAAAGCGGCTCGGCTTGAGCCGGGAAGGAGCCACGGGGCGCTCAAGGGGCCCATGGTCAGCGAGGGAGAGCAGGGAGGCGGCGGGGGCATGGCTCGGGGCGGCGGCGGTGTTCGGGCGGCGGCGCCGGAGGGTGGAGAAAGGAAGAGGATCATGACGCCAGGCAGCAGGGTCTCCGGGGCGGGAGCGGGCGGCATGAGCCATGGGCGCGGCGAGGCAGCGCCACCACGGCTTGCGGCGGCGGCGGCTCCCCAGCAGCCGGATGCTGGCGGAGAGGGCGAAGCCAAGGAGCGAGAGGAGCTCTGGCGGCGTCTCACCGGGCCGGGGGGCCGAGACGGCGGCATGACGAGCGGCCGGAGGGGAAGGAGGAGGCGGTGGCGAGACGGCAGACAAAGATGCACGGGGCGGCGGCGGCAGGAAGGTTCGCACGACGGCACCGAGGAAGGTGAAGGAGGGGAGAGAGAGCATCTGCGGCGGCGACGAAATGGGAGCGGCGGTGGAATCCGGCGAACTCGGGCTCCCTCTTGGCGTCCAAATCCGGCGATCCTAGGCCACTTAAACAAACAAGGATGTACATGAAAGATGTTCGCGGAATCGAGACGAACGACGTCCTCGGAGGAATCGACGAACGGAGCTCACCTCGGCGAGAAATCGAAGAACGAAGAAAGGGAATTCATGCGTGAACAGGAAAGATAGAAGAGAGAGAGAAGAAGAAGAAAGAAAGGAGAGGATGGCAGGTGGGGCCCACTCGCCATAGAGAGGGAAAATGGAAGGGAGTAAGAGTAATAAATTGAAATTGAATTTGGCTTGGGAGGGAAATTCAAAATGGAATTTGAATTCCAAGGTTAGGGATGAATATTTGAAATCAATTTGAATTCATTTAAATTTTGGATTTAACTTTCAAATTAGAATCTTGAAGAAAGGATTTAAACCTCAATTTCACTTAAAGGACAAATCAGAGCTTGGTTACTTTGGGTTCAAAAATCAAATATGAGTTTGGGGACAAAACTAAAACATTTCCTTTAAATAAGTGGAACTGCTTAAAATGTTTGAATTCAAACACATTTAAAATTAATCGCTTAGCATTTTATATAAACTAAAATTCAAATCATGTTAAAAGGACATTTTAGCTTGATTAATCGAGTGCAAAATCAAATACCACACAAAGGGGTTTTGGGCTTTGCAATAAATTAAAGGTTGAAATCCATTCCAAAACCCCATTTATTTAAGTAGCAAAAATCACTTCAATTGTTTTTGGATTTAAATGAGTTTTGAGAGTTGCAAGATACCAAAGTGTTTATTAAACCAAAACTTAAAGGATTAACTTTTAAAGCGTAAAAGCAATTGCTTATAAAACATTTGAATTTAATTTGCTTCCTGGAAATTTAATCACTTTGAAAAGAAGATAGGGTTTGAACACACATATACACATAAAGTAATCTGTGCTATATATATTCAAAACCCCTTAAACTTTTAAAATCCAAACCCGAGGGTGAATCAACATTTAAAACATTGTTCAAAAGGGTGAAGTCTTTTTCTTATGAAATATTGAAAAACAAACTAGCCCCTTTTTAAATTCTGTTAGGAAGATAACTTTTTAAAATTTAATTGTTCGAGCTCAAAAATTTAGGCAAGGAATATTTGAAGCTTCACAAAACCAAAAGCCTAAACCCTTTTCTTTTAGGGTCGAAACCAATTACTTGAAAGGTAGTTGAAAACAAATCTTTGTTTTCGTTAAGAATCAACTTTTGTATTATTGGTGAAAGTTTGAAAATATATTTTAAAAGGAGCATATAGTTTCACTCTATTTGAATTTAAAGTTGGCAAAAGTACAAGAGTAGATTTATAAATCCAAAACCTAAATCAAGAATTTAAGAAGTAAAAGCCTTTGGGACTTTTCAGAATTAAATAGCTTTGCCACGTATTCTTTTAAGATAATTGAAAATAAAATTCTTTTGTTGGTAATTCAAATTACTTTATTTTAAAACAACCTTAGTGTTTTGATATTGAAAGTTCAAATGAAACATTTATTAGTTTGTGAATACAAATCATTTTAAAGCAACCATTTAGGAAATGAAATCATTTTCCTCCTTTGAAAATCAAAAATCATTTAAATACTTTGGCACGGTATTTTGTTTCAAAACAAACACTCAGATTTTGAAATTCAAATTATTTAGAATCGAAATCATAAAGATTTTGATATTGAAAGTCAACTAAGATTATTGGTTTAGGAAACCACTTCTTAAAATGATTATTTCCATAAATGTGAAATCCTTGGAGATTTGATATTGAAATGAAACCAAATATTTTTAAGTTTATAAAACCACCCCTAAATCCGTTAATTCAATAAAATAAAATTTCATTTGTCTCTTTCGAAAAAAAAAAACATTTCCAATCTCAAATCAATTTATAACCAACGTCAAGTATTTTCTTTTGAAAACTCAACTTTTTCAAAGATGTTTTATTTTCAAACAAACACTAGTGAAACCAGAATAGTTTCAAAATTTAATGTTTTTCAATAGTAACATACTCATTTTCAAAAGTTTTAAATTTTAGGGATTTTTAATGACATGCAATGACATGATGCACATGAGTTTTGGTTTTGAAAATGAGGATGTTACAGATTCGAACCTGGCACCTCGTGACTCTCACTTCAGCCTTCTAACTAACCCACCCGGCCACTCACGCGTTTTGATATTAATAGAATATGCATTCCTTTTGACCTGTTCTGAAACGAGGCTCCAGTATGGGTTCGTGTTACTTAACCGTGCCGAGAACCCTCTTCCAAGACGGTTCAGAAACAAACCCGCACTAATGAGTCCCATGCCACCGGCTCGCCAGAGGGCTCTCGAAGACGGTTCGTGTTACAAACCGGTACTAGAGGGAGCCACGAACCGGTACTGCAGCTAAAAAATTATGAATTGGTACTGCTGCTCACTCTAGTACTAGTTTAAATCTACCCGGTACTGTTCCATCGGTATTTTTGCGTATTTCTGTAGTAGTGATGACTTATCTTCTTATGTGACTTACAAAAAGACTTTATATAGGGTGACGACTTAAAGTCCAACACGGAAACAAATCCGCTCTAGGGCCTAGACGCTCTGCATGGGACCCTAAGGCTCTCCACTTCGATGGACTTGGCCTGCTTCAAAATTTGAACCATATATCAACATGAAATGTACTGGAGTGCAATTTCAGAAATTACCTTCCAATTCCAAAGGGTATGCACGCAAAGAAAACTGATTGAAGCTTGAATTGGCTTGAATCAATTTGAATTCTGTTGGAATAGGATCTATAGAAGCTTGGTCATGTTCTTTTCAACTTAAATTTAGATTATAGAAGCGTTTAGCTTATTTTTTTTGTACGAGCTAAACGTTTTGATGATTTGTAACTAGTTTTTTTTTTAAGATCTTAGTGTTAATTACACGAAACTCTCAAACTAATCTTTTTAACAAATTTTTGTCTTTTTAAAGCCCCAATCAAGAGCACACAACTTGTAACACCCTAGCCTAAATTCGCTTAGAGTCTATCTACCTAAAGGACGGGCCTATATATACAGAGCACCACTCTTGAGTTTTTGGCCTCGATCACTTTGTTCAAAAGGGTTAATCCAAGGTACTATGTTTGGGTCTATTTAGCATTATATACCAGTATAACTCTCTCTATACTAGAAATGTGATTTGTACTATTCCACCACAACCAATCCACATGGGCCACATAAGCTTCAACATCATAACAAGTTGGGGTATTACACTCATCCCTAATGGGCTGATGCCATTGTCAGTACACCGCGTACAAGACAAATGTCCAGAATCTCCTCTCGGTATACGTTTGTGTGTCAGTGTTGGCCCATATGTCATGCCGTGTGACCACTTTGGCCCACATACGTCATGCACCATATGCACGCGCCACTATCCTACACACCCGCACGACAAGTGTTGGTGTTGTGATTCCATTGGTAACATCCTGTCCCAAATTCGCTCAGAGCCTAGCCTATCTAAGGGACTAGCCCACGCATGTATAGTACCACTCTTTGGTTTTTAGGCTCGCTTTACCCAAAAGGGTTAACCTTGAGTTCTATGTTTAGGTTCATCTGACACTATATACTAGTACAACTCTCTCTAGACTAGAAAGGTGGTATTATTACATCACAACCAATACACATAGGCCACATAGACCTGAACATCAAAATAGGTCAGGATATTACACTCACCCCCTTATGGGTTGACGCTCTCGTCAGTACACCGCATATATAGAAAATTTTCAAAATTTTCCCTCGGTATATGTCCGTGTGTTAGTGTCGTCCTATTTTCTACATCGTGTGACCACTTTAGGCCCGCACGTGCCTATGCTCACATCACTAGTCTGTCTCACACATAGTATTAGAGCACTAACCCTCATTGTGCAGATATATGTGGACTTTGTAGCATAGACATATGGTTCATGGTGCATGTGGACCGTAGTGGTCACACGACATGGCATAAGGGCTAGCACTAGAGAGATTCTAGATGATGTACGGGTGAGGGCTAGCCCCTTATATAGGTTGGGCTCTGAGCGAATTTGGTCAAGGTGTTACACATTTTTTTAAAATTATAATCCATGTCATCTTTTATGTGGAAAAGCTTGAATGAATCAAAATTTATCAATTATATATTAATGGATCCCAACGGGCAAGTTTGGTAGGATATTTTCAGTGCGTGACTGGCGGTGGGCCCGGGTAGCTAGGTCTATCCTCCATCACAAGATTAGCCAAAAAAAAAATAAGGGTGCATACCAATGTGGTGAGGTATGGCACCTATCTAACAGACTGTTCTTTTGGTTGTGTTTTCGTTTGCTTATAAGCTGAAAATTTATAACTTCTCGATAAGGACATCCATGGGATCAAAAAATTATAGAAAAATGGTTTTGAGAGCTTTGAGAAAAAATAGTAAGATCTATAAAAATTGGCTACTAAACGTTAAAGCGTTTGGCTTGTACGAAAATAATAAATTTTTAGCTTATAAGCAAACGCAAACGCAACCGTTCAAAAGAACCGTCTATTAACTAAAATCGTGCGATTAACAACCTCCCTCTGTGAGTCGTGCGTGATTCCAGAACCGAGTAACGTGCACTGGCACTGTGATGTGAGCTGGACCTAGATGCATGCGCCTGAGTCGTGGTTGTTTACTGTTTAGTGATTGGACCAAGCCCAAAGTTATTTCCATGTAGCCTGTTCAGTCCTGTTCATGCCTCTTCGATGATTGCCGATGTCCCCTAGTTGCGCCCTCGTCGCGAGGTGTCACACGGCCCTGGAAAAGTGGCAAATAATAGATGATGGTTGTGACATGACTCCAGCACTCTAATAAGGAATAAATTCTAAATCCGCCGCTGCTCGGGAGCAAGGTTGGTTGTAGTGGACATGACACGTGAAAACAAGAGGTCAGTGGCTGCTCGGCGACGGTTCTATCAGAAGATCATATCTGCCATCACTTAGTGGCCTCTCTTTTATATATCATTGCATTCACTATTTATCCCATCCATATCACTATCGTCAATATTTGTTAGTTTTCACCGTTACAAACACTCGTAATGCTCAAAATATCCCTCCTTCGCTCTTCTTCTCTCCCTTCCCCTTCTCTCTAGCTATCTCTAACTCTCCGATCACATCATGTCTCCCTGGCCACAGCTAGTTCCCCTTCCTCCTCCCCTCCTTCCTTCCGGTCTCGGCTAGCTCAGCCTCCCCCTCCTCCTCGTCCTCCGCTCTGGCCATGATGCGGTGGAGCATGATCATCGGAGCATCGAGCTCGACGAGGCTGACTATAGCGTGATGGATCTCAAGGAGACTAGTAATGGTGTGGTAGAGCATAGGCACTTGGGGAGGCTAGTAATAGCGTAGTAGAGCTCTGTCCAGGGCTGGGGGCGGCGACCTTAGAGCCAACCTCGAGGACGGCAGCAGTTTCTGGTCCCATAGCTCTCTCCCTCCCTCCCTCCCTCCCTCCCTTCCTCTCTCTCTCCCTCATCCATAAGACCCGACGCCTCTTCCACCTTCGACTGACCCGCCGCCACTCAACTAGGCCAGCTCGCTGAGACCAAGACTAGTGTCACCTCCCATCACGCCGTGCTATTGTGTCCTTGCTCGTTGTCGCTAGTCGTTGCCTCCACCTTTGTACTATTGACGCCATCGGTCGTCTTTGTTTGTCTCACCATGTCACCCCTGCCTCACCATGCCGCTAGGATGCTAGAGCCCTAGCAAGTCAAGCCCCTACTCCATCCCCTTCTTTTCCTTCTCTAATCCCCTCTCTCTTGTGTAACATCCTCATTTTCAAATCCAAAATCATATGCATTACATGGCATAAAATTTTTTTGAAAATATAAAATAATTTTTAAAATGAGTATGTTACATGTTCAATAATAACTTTAAAAATTAATTGAGTTGTTTGCAAATAATTTGTGCAGTGGTTGAAGTTCAAATATTTAATTTCGAAAAGAGAAAATAAAATTATATTTGTAATTTGATTTTTAAAGGAGAAATCAGAAAAAGTAATTTTTTATTAAAAAAACCCTTCCCTTGCTCTTGGCCCCACCTGTCATCCTCTCTCTATCTCTCCTTCTCTCCTTCCCTCTTCTCTCTGTCTTCCTCTCCCACTCCTTCTCTGTATGGACACACATAGAGAAGCCTCCACCATGATCTCTCTAAACCCTCCCACTGTATTAATCTGGCTTTGAATCTCCCTAATGGCTTCGGTTATCACCATTGGTGGTGTTAACATGCCCCTGACCCTCTCCTCATCTCCCTGTCACTCCCTCTCTGTTTCATCAACAAGAAACCCCCTTCATTCACTCCCTAACTCCCCATTGCTTTAATCCAGCCTTGAACCCTCCCTTAATGGCCTCAGTTACCTCCATTAGTGGCAGTAACACGCCACTAAGCCACCCCCCATCTATCCCTGTCTCCCTCAAAGATTCCCAGCCCGGGCTCCCTCTTCCCCTTTGCTTTCTTCTTCAATTCAGCCTGAGTAAGTCTCCTATTCCAAAACTGTTCCGGGATGTCCTAGAAAATCTTCTCACGGTTCCATTTTGTCCAGGAACTCGCGGATCCAATGTCCGTAGCTCCGGCAATCTAACGCCGAAGCTCGGCCACCCAATTCTTGGCCGCCTCTACTCTTCATCGCCTCAGCACCGCCTCGATGCGAATTTCGTCAAACCGTCTGAGGACGTCCTTGCTATCTTCATCGCGAATCCATCCCACAAAGCGCTCAGAGAATCGTCGACCAAGCGCGACGAATTCTATCGCCGAAGACCTCGCCGGAATCTGCAGCAGCGCCTGTTCATCGAAAACTTCGGTTTCGAGTGGTGAGACTCTTCTTCATGGCCTCCCCTACCATCCCCATGTCTTCTTCTTCATCTCTAGGTGTCCCAGAGCTTATCCCCATGGCCAACTTGGCCGGAGCGCTGCCGGTTAACCCCACCGCCGCGCGCCGCCTCTTTCCTCTCGGTCGTTTCCCCGTCGCTGTGCCGCGTCCCGACCCGCGCCACTTGTAGGCCACGCGAAGCGCCAAAGAAGCCGCTCTCCTCGGCCGCCATTCGCCTCGGTCATGCACCCGCTCTTGGCGCCTCGAGCCGACCCAGCCGGATGCGCCGCACTGGGCTATGCTCCACTCCGCGCTGCTCTAAGGCTGCGCGGGCGCTAGGCCGTGCCGCACCGCCGGGCCATTTATGTGCATCACACGCGCGTCGGACCGTTCATGTGGCACACGTTTAGCGCCAAAGCCGAAGCCGCCGAGTGGGCAGCGTGCGAGCCGCCGTGTCGCCAAAGCAAGCCACCATGGGCCGCCTCCTCTGGCCCAATCCGAGTTTTGTTTTTAATTTATTTAAACAGTACTATTTGTTATTTTCATGACTTTAATTATACAACTCCAAAAATTATGAAACTAATTTTAAAATATTTATAAAATCAAAACCTACTGTTTGGTATTTTTCTTTTGCATTTGCATACATATTAATTTTTGCTATTTATTTGTGCATTGTATTTATTATTGAATTCCCATTGCGTTAGATTCGATCGTCGAGGGTCTTATTTCCAACGCAGCGGAGGACCCTACCCACGTTGTCGACCAAGGCAAGTGCTGAACCTCGTACCCATATTTATAAAATGACTTTGTTAGATGTTTAAATTGCATGCTATGTTGAAACTTAAAAATTACTAATTGATTAGTTGGTTAGCTAATGTAACATACCCAAAATTTCAAATTTAGCATAAAAATTTTTCGCAAAAGTCATAAATATACTTCTGTAACCATTCCTAATTTTTAAATAATATTCTAAACAAAGCACCTATTTATTCTCTAACAAAATACCCTATCTCTCTTTTTTCTAAAAATACAAATCCCATAAAATAATAAATATTATTTCATATTTGAATTGTACTCATTTTTATGGATTTGTAGAAATTTATTTGATATTTTTCTAAGTCTTATATAACTCTATATAAATTTTAAAGCTTAAAACAGTTTCCTGAAAAATCTTTTTCTTTAAAATTAAGAACTTACCATTTTAGGGAAGGCCCGGAAATACGCTTTCCATTTCTGGAAATACGCCTCCACTAAGCCTTCCTGCAGCCCCTCTCACTGATCTCGGGTCCTGTGGGGCCTGTCCTTTGCCCACCACACGATCTGCACTAGTCCCTGGATCAGTACACTAGTGCACACCTTTCACATAGCCTAATCATTTCATACAAGCGGAAGTCTTATATATTACACAAATACTGTATTAAGCCTCGGGGCTAATAAGTATTACAAATGGCACATTGGCCCAAATAGTCGAAAGTCCAAAAGATCAGTCGGAGACCCAAAAGATGCAAAGAGTCTCGTGCAGGCTATGCCTAAGCACTCGACCGAGAGACGCCTCTAAGCCTCGCCTCAGTCGTCGGAAAATCCTGTCCTTCATCTTCATGGCAAAGCGTCGATCCTGCTCATATTCTCCATCTAAAAGAGAATATGAATGCGAGGTCGATGTCATCCAAACACTGGGCGAGCTAACACCCAACCTGATGCAATTTAGTGATAGGGTTCCAAGGAAAGGTTGGGGTTTATTTGTTTGCAGAAAGCAAGTTTTCTAAATCAAAGCCTATGACTTAGCACTTTTAACCCAAAGTTCTGCTAATCATTATTTTCATTGTTGTAGTTTGTCACAATCCACAATCCACATTTCCACCAATCACAATCCACATCCACACCAGTCCTTAAATCTACTGCACACACCCGCCATCAAATTCCGGGTGTGGCGCACCCGTTGTGGATCTTACGCCAGCGAAGTGCCCGTTCTTCCCTAGCCGGGTTGCCACGCCCGCACTAGAGTCACGGCTCCCTGACACGTAAGACCTAGATCATCCCACGGATGACGACATGATACTGTCTTCACCTCAAGCATGGCAGCAGACAGGATACGCCCGCAGGTCGTACTACCCCTGAATCCCCAATACTTGCACTACCGCGCGATGGCCACGCGTTGTGGTGATAGGAACCAAATCCGCAGGCATTTGGTCACGACTTCATTGTGTGCCTCATCGCACACCCGTCCGGTCCACTCTACGAGTCACATCGGATCCGCCACCCACACACACATTCACATTCACTTCCTTCTTCGCTATCGTTCCTCCGGTGCCCCGCACACGATGTGGCGAACCACCTGAGTGGCAGCGATTGGCAGCTACGCGTGTTGCCCCGCGCTCCTCTCAGCACCGCGTCTGTGAACGATAGCCCTCTTCACATCACACCAGAAGCCATGCTACTTTCACCTTAACCACAAGTCGGACCACGTCCGCTTTCCCAATCACAACCACAACACACACACACTGGCATGCCAGGCCCAATTTCCAGCTCGAGGTTCATTATGTAATTATGTCCGATGAATGTCGGTTCACCGTTCCGAGGCCAATTTAAGCCCAAAAAGTATTAATTGGACCTAAGCAATATCTAAGCAAATTTTAACCAAGACTTAAGAGTCTAAAATTGTTTTATTTCACCTAGCTGGCTATCAAGGGTGATTTTCAAGGCAATCATTCATAAAGTCAAAGGACGATGAATATTATCAAGGCAATATCATCGAGGTAGAACAATAACAAATGATAATAAGGCATGATAAAACATGATTAAGCAAGTAGGTATTATTTACTTAAAAAGCATGCGCTTTAGTATCTTGTAAATAAAATATTTAATAAAACGGGAATCAATATGATCCATTAGAGTGTTAACTTGCACTAGGAAAGTGACTTTCCTAATAAAAGCAAACACTTTTATGGCTTAACATGTTAACTCGCACTAGGGAAAGCGCATCCTCTCCCTAGTAAAAGCAACACTATTAAGGGTAGGTATTAACTCGCACTAGGGAAAATCAAGATTCTCCCTAGTAAAAGCAATCCCTTAGAGGGTGAATGTTAACTCGCCTTGGTCCTGAGAGTGGTAGGGGTCTTCTTGCGGGTCTTCAAAAGGTCCCTCGGGCTCCTCGACGTCTATTAACGGAACGAGTTCGAAAGACCATAAATAAAACACCAGAATGCGATAAAAGTATGATGTATGAAACGAAATGCTCTTGCTAAGTTTAGCGATCGACGACTGGTGTACAACTCTATTCAGGATATCGAGAAAGTTCCATGATCCTTCTTTTGCTTAGCATTTGTCAGCAAAATAACGGGATGGGGTGAAATGAGAATGTCATGCAATAACGCGAACGGCTACCCTAAATACTTTACCCATAGTTTAAACATATAAAGATATTTTAGCGAAAATAATTTTGTTTGAAGAATTTCCTTCATCAACTCTCGGAAGAATACTTCTTATTTTAGGATTGGTGTGTGGTGTTGGTTAAAACATATGATTATTTAAATACGTAGGGTAACTTAAGTATTCGGGTTTACTCTTAGTAAAATTAGCTAAGTAATTCTACGAAGTTCAATTAAGATCTCAAAGTTTTAACAAGGCACTAGGGTTCATGTAGGAAATTTGAGGATTTAATCTACAATCATTTAATATATGCAATAAATCAAATATTATTGCGGTATTAGTATATAGGAGAATGGTAAATAAGGCTAAACAATTGCTTGGAGGTTAATAGATTGTTCTAAAGTCTTTTCATAATTGTTTTAATTACCTAAATTACATTTAGGTCCTCCTGGGATATTTTTATGAATTTAAGAGCTGATGAGACAATTTTATTATTTGAAATCCCCTTTTTAAATATTGTTGTGGGGTGAAATATTATCTTTCAAAAGGCATAAAGGAATTAATTGTCCAAATAAAATTTACTACATGTGTTCTCATCATAAATGGTAACTCCATAAATTCTCGATTTTTCTCAAAGGTTATATCCTATTTTATTTAACTCTATCCAATTTTCGGTTTTATTTCCTAAAGGAAAATCCTAGAATAGGATTAAGTATTTAAACAGGCAAAATTATATGATATGATTTTCTTTATGCTATTTTTAATAAATCCGCCAGTAATCTAATATTTATCATGATTTTTCTAGGATTTTTGGACGGGTTCTAAATATATTAATTATCTCCTAATAATTTCCCTAATTGTTTTTAAACGTTAAATCTCGGAAAACTTCATGAAACACGATCTTTGGCCTACCCATCAATCATCGGCGCGTTACACGCCAAAGGCGATTCAGGAAGACGAATCTGGCGAAAGCGGCGACGCGGCGCCAATACTAATCTGACGACGTGGGACCGAGGTCCCACCGTGCGACTTCAATACATGAACGTGACGCTGCCCACCCCCATTAGCGCGAATCTTGGCGCCGACGATCGGACGGCGCTGGACCATCGTCTTCTCCGGCCAGTCTAGGGCGGTGCTCCGGCGAGACTCCAGCATGGTCGCGGTGGCGCGACAAAGCTCCATCGAGCTGCTTTATGTTTGCTAGAAGAAGCTAATAGCTAGATCTAGGACGTACCGTCGCCGATTAGCCGGAGACGGCCTGAGGTCAATGGCGCTACGTGCGGGGCGGGGAAGAGCTACGGGATTTGAACATCGACGACGGACCAACAAATCCACGATATAACTCATGCTTAGAGCTTCTAGGGGTAGGTAGAGTTCTTACCGAGCAAGTGATTTTGGTGAAGGCGGCACGGGTTGGGCCGGGGCGACGAGGGACCGGCTGCTCAAAACAGTATGTCGGCGCGAGCCTAATCCGATGGCGGACTAGTCAAATTGGTTGAGGAAAGGTCGTAAGTTGTAACGATGCTCAAGCTGCGAGGAATTGAAGGGAGACTCACCGATGAAGGAGAAATCGAGAAGGGGGTGATTCTGTTCACCGAACGCCGACGGGGAGAAAAACTCCGATTCCGGGAGCAATAGTGGTTCCGGGGCCAATTACTTGACGGACGGTGGAGGTAAGAGCCTCCAGGTGCTCTGGGGGCAAGCTCCAAGAGCAGGACTGACGAGGGTGGTCGGATTCGAGAATGAGCTCGGCGGTGGTGAGACGGAAGGAAAAACCGGAATTGAGCCACGGTGAGGTTATATAGCCCCAACGGAAGCTTGAGGAGTGGGCAAGGGTAGTGGAGAGTGCAGAGGAAGCGGCCGAGCGAGTGAGGACAAGGTGGCGGGCGGCGTGGCAGTGGTGAGCCAACGGGATGACAATGGCGGGGCATTGCCGTGCACGGCAGCCCGACCACGGCGGCGGCAAAGATCAATGCTCGGGGCGAGCGCGCGGCGGCGTGGGATGAAGCGGGCGCCCATTGGTGACACGGTTCGCGGTCATGATGAGGAGGCAACGAGCGAGCCAACGCCGGTCGTCGATGTCCAAAATCCGTGATCGCCGCCACGGATTTTGTCGAGGCAAGGAGGCCGTGGGTTGGGCGGCGGCGGTGGCGTCTTGCGGCACAAGGAAGACTCGACGGGCGGCGACACGGTTGGCGGCGGCCTCGGCGTGCCTCGGGAGCGCATCTTGTGAGAGAGAGAGAGAGAGCGAGGTGAGAGACGAGCGAGAGAGAGACGAGCCGGGTGGAGGCGAGCCGACAGGCGAGCCGATGGGAGAGCGAGCCGGGAAGGCTCGGCCGGCTCAAATTTCAAAAGGAAAAAGGGTTGGGGCTCGAGTCTAGCTAGGTCGGCTAGGCGGGCTCGGCCCAAAATGGGTTCTAGACTCTTAATAGAATTTTGGGGAATTTTCCCACTGCAAAAATATATACATTTATGTATAATTTGCAAGTGTAAGTATACACCTATATACTTACTTAAATGTTTATACCTACAATAACTACGCATTATCGTACGCATACTAATATGTTGAAAAGATAGCAGTTTACCGGTAATCGTGAGAATTGGTTCGAGGATAATTTTGGTTTCGGTACAATCATAATATAATAACTTAAATTAGCTCTTTAAGTTTCTCTATGAATAATCAGGTTTTATAATAGGCTCGAATGGTACCCTAGGCTTTATAATGGAAACACCTCCCTTCTCAAACGATTTCTTTATATGTCTAACACTAACATGCTTTAGTACCAGAAAGATTTTGAATGATCTTTCCCCAAGTTACCAGCACATCGCATTACTTTAAAAGTCCAAAGATGGGGTGTTACAGGTCCCACCCATCAGCCCCATCATTCAAATCTGACGGCGCCCATAGATTAGTCTTCAATCCAACGGCTAGCACGTTGTCTTCTTCATCCCACTGATTCCACCGACGCCACCGCCGTTCATCCCGCCGGCGCCGCCATTTGCCACTGGATTCCACCACCACCATCATCCTTAGCCACGGTTTCGCTACTACCGACAAGCTTGAGCCGCCGCCGACTTCCTCGCCGCGTCACCGTCCTCATCCACCCTCCTCAGCGTGCCAATCGTTCGCCGCCACCAATATGGCGCCGCCGCCGCCTTGAGCCGCTGTTTCTTGCCCGCTACTTCACCAATCCCCTATATAAACCCTCCCTCTAACTTCGTAGCACCTCAAGCCCCCTTCGTCTACTCCTCTACTCCTCTCACCCGCCCAGCATTACCGCCGTCACCAACTTCTTCCTCACCTCCGGCAATTTCCTCCCTCACCGCTCTGATACCCTTCCGGTGTCGATGCCCATGGGAGAAACCTCCCAAATCTCATCACAAACCTAACCTAACCCTTGCCCAAGCCCGAAGCTCACCAGAGAACCTCCATCACCGGCGTCCCATTTTGCCGCCGCCACCATCTCGTCGCGCCGCCACCTCCGGCCGTCTTGAGCTCCACCGTGACCACCTAAAGAAAGCCCATGCCCCCAATTTCATTATTCCACCCTTAATTGCTACTTGTGCCATTGCCGTTCATGATTCTTGGTGATCACCCCGCCGCTCCCCTCTGTTTCCTCTTCCTCCTCTCACTGACAGCCCGGTCCCACGATCAGTGACCCAACTTCACCCACCCACACTGCCCGCTGGGTCCCATATGTCACCCGCACACATCAACCAGATGGGCCGAGCCCATTAATTCATAGCCCAGTAAGAATTTTCAAAGCCTTTTCTATTTTCTATTTCTTTTTATACTGCTTCAATTTTATTTAAAATATCAAATCTCTTTTATAAATTCTACAAAAATTCACATAAATCCAAAATGTAATAAAGAATTATATAAAAATATAAAATATCATTTTTCTAATAAATAACCATAATAAATTCCTTTACTCTCTCTTTCTTAAATATTAAAACATTTTAAATAGAAAATATAGAAGCAAAATTAATAAAACTTCCAATATAAAAGTTACTCAAAATAATGTTTTATATCTAAAATAATATCCCTACATTTATTAAAACCAATAAAAATTCAAATTAAACTTAAAACCCTTTCTTTAATCTAATTAAAAATTTTCTTTAAATATGAAATTAATATAAGAACTTATTAGTAAATTTCACATAATTCATTTAACCCATTTAAACATTTCCATATAAAGTTATAATGCCAAAACTTAATCTTTTAAATTATTATCACTATAAGATCAACTAGAAATATTCCAATATAAACTTTATATAAACCAATTTACCATAAACAAATTATAAAAATCTCTCCACAACAATTACTTCAACCATAGCCTTATGCTGCCCAAAGTACCCATTTTTATCAAAACTCCTATCCCTTTTATTTTGATTTACTTAAAATATTTTTAAGTAGTAAAAAGAATAACTTTTGAAAAATCTTCTTTTTACCCTCAATTGGCTCTATCTCAGAACTCCAACATGAGAAATGTTGTCGACCCCGATCTCTAGAGCTCAATTGATCCACATTTTTACAAATAAACACCCTAAAATTAACAAATCCATACATTAACTTTAACTTCATGCTGCCCAAAATAACAATTTTACACAAAAACCCTACCCTTTTTCCTTTTAGAAAATATTTTAAACTTTTAGAAAATCGTACAACCCATCACCTTTTTACCTGAAACTCTTTTGTTTTGTCGTTTATTTAAAGACTCTTCTTATTTGGATATTTATTGAAGTTTCTCTTTTTACAACGTATAGATGACGAACTTCGCCCTCTGGAAGCTTAAGCCATAAATGTCCTGAAAATATAATAAGTATGATCCGATCCTCAATTAAGGCTGGTTTTCTTTTCCTTGATACATTTTGATATACCTACATTTCCTTTACTTACTATTTATTGCATATAATTTCTAGTTATTTATTTATACATTCCAAGTATAATTTTATCCAAGCCCCAATACCTTAAAAAGGCACCTAAAAATAATCAACCTCTGATAAAACCTAGTATAGGAAAAAATATTAAAATTTGATTATCTCATGATAAGATGGAGAATGAGTGCTGTACAAATAAGTTACTTTGGATAACTTATTTGTGGTGCAAAAGTCAGTAGTCCTGAAGGTTGATTGTATTTATATAGAGTAATTCGGAAATGTGTTTTTGTTATTTGGGCCCGTCTTGACGAGGAAGTACCACTCAATAACACCGGTGGAGAGAGTGTGAACTCCTGAAATCGTTACTCTATAAACTATAGAAGCAGATTTGGAAGCAGTGTTTTGTCAGTCTTGGGTTAGAGGAATCAAAGAGTTTGATTGACACTCAAGGGCACTAGATATTTGCTCGATCGTGGTATGAGAATATCTAGATATCGTTTGCTTCTATAAAAACTTGGGTTTAAAATGAATAAGAATGACACATTGATCATCCATCCATATAAGGAGCCATTATATGGGTAAAGTCGATAGGTTCTGCAGAGCTAATAACAAATTCATCGATGGACCTTACTTGGTATATGAAGTTGTGTCAATCGGGTGATGCCTCTCTTATTTACCAAAATCCATGAATTTATGAAAAATTGTTGTTTGGATTGCAAATGAGTAAGGATGGAGAAAGATGATAGAATTTGTTCTATTATTAATCATTTTAAAATAATGATAGGACTTTTAAAGTTTAAAATTTGCATATTCACCATAAAGACTTACTATTCCTTTAATTCTGTTGACATATATTAATAGTGATATTCTTTCAAGAAACCTGCAAGTACGATTAGTACTTACCCACGTTATGTGGTCAATTTATTTCTTTTTACAGAATTCACTTTATACTCTGATATGGACATTTTTGAAGAAGACAAGATTTGCGTAGGATCGATTTCTAAGGTTTATCTTATGCTCAGGCTTGCCTGTGGTGTATGGGCATGTATTTTCTTTTTATTACCAGGTTATATTTCCATTTCCGCTGTAAAATATTTTGTAACATGTAATAAATCAAGCAAATCTGTACTACTTCAATGCAATCGAAATCTGGACGAGTTGGCACTCGACATTTTACGTAAATTTTACCGAAATTTGGTCCGTCCTGACTAAAAACCACCCAAATAAAGATACCATTATAAAATCATTCCTTGCTACCCTAGGTTATTATAATATTGTTAAAATAATGGCAACACCCTTGAATTAGGTTTTGATCATATTAGCTATGCTCAGTTGCAATCATATTAAAATTGGATACATGATGATAATATCAAATGCTTGTTTAACGTGGATTTTAAAGGACAGTTGGTACTGTCATGTTTGCAAATGGGTGTAGTCGGGATAGTGGGTGCTACCGGGTAGAAATGTTTTATAAAACCTGATCGGGGTGGATGGTTGTAAGGTTGGTGCAGCAAGCACGAGACTTGAGCCCAGTGTGGGAACCACCCTGGTCCCTAAGGACCGATTCCTTGAGGTAGACGAGCTAAGTACAACAGTGCGATCATGTGTGCCTGTATGGCGGGCCCTGGTTGAGTATCCTTCAGTCTCCTGGCTTTGGCATTCCAGTTGATGGAGTAGACAATCGGTGTTGTTCTATCGGTGCAAGAGGGGCATTGCAATGGAAATCTTAGCGGGAATGCCTTAACTAGGATGATGTTGGAGAAAGGCCCTGTGGTGATCATTTTTTCTTGGAGGCACCCTAGGAAGAACCACATCGCATGGGTAGTGTAAAACTACCATGATAGCCGTATCCACGGTCAAGGACGAACGACGCGGAGCTATCTCATTAGTACTTTTTACCTTTTGTTTTCAAAATGTTGTTTTAAAGGAAAACCATGATTGCAGCCGTGTGTTTTGATTTTTCTTCTCACAGTAGGTGCTGTGAGCGATGAGGGTGTTTGCACGGTGGGTGCCGTGAGTAGCCAGGTTTGGGCAAAACCGGTTGAGGCCGGAATTTCGAAGAGAATGATTCAAATATTTGTTTTCCTCATCACTTTTCAAATCATTTTGCAAAATCTTTGAAAAAACTTACAAAGCTGGCTTTATGCAAAAGAACCCTTACCCTTCCTTTGCTAAACCTTATTTGCATTTAGTCAGCCTTGCTTGTTGAGTATAAAGTATACTCACCCTTGCCTTTCATGCGGGGCTGTTCATTCCAACAAGCAGGTTTTGATCAGCGTTGGTATCCCGAGGAGGAGATGTACCAAGATGAAGGTTTCGCTGCTAGAATTCAAGACGAAGATTTCTCCGACACCTGGGACGCTACTACAGCTCACCTATGGGATTGATTGTTAAATTTTCCTCTTCCATTTGGAGTTATGGAAGACTGTTAAGACTTTCACTGTGTAAGGCCTGCGTGCCTGAACTTTGTATCTGACATATCTTTATTTCGTACTTTGATGTAATATTCATTCGAACTATAAGGGCAATGATCCAAAGATCTGGAATCTATGTGTACTAGCTACTTGATCCAGGGACTAGTACTGGTAAAGCACAGAAGAGACTCGACTCCATTTTGTGAGTCCCGACATCTTGCTCCCTTCCTCTCAATGCTAGCAGGGCCCACCCGTTAGAAAGGGCAAAGTGGCCTTTTTCACATCTCATCACGATTTGACTGTTAGAAAACGGTCAACAATAGAATACATGGTAATATTCGAATAATTGCAATGCAAGTAAGAGAGAGATGACTAAGAGATGGCAAGTAAGGGATTATCTGACTCAATGACACAAAATATTTACCCTTTAAATTATCCAGAGGTCTTGACTTCTTGAAGTCACTTCTTAAAAAAAAATTGGTGTTGGTAGTGCCCTCACAGTCAGCCCTCCCACGACCGGCCACCTACCCCATACTCATTCTATATATTTTCCTTTTTCTCTTTCTATGTTTATTCATGTAACTTTTGTTGTTATTAATCTTTTAGATTTTAAGACATGACTAAACTATTTTGGGTCATTCATTTTACTTGATATAATAGTTTAGTAATCTTCTTACCTCTAGAAGGTAAAACTATGAATAAGTTCGGACCATTTGATCCATGTACGTTTCAAACATTTCTCCACTAAAAGGCCAGCGGATATATCATATACTATCTAAAAGCCCGACCGCCTCTATATATAGCGGATATATCACTCGTTTAGCTACATGTTGTTCAGCCCTACAGGCCTAAGAGCATCTTCAGCAGAGCCCCTATTCAAACCCCTAAACCAAAAAATAAGAGTTATGGTCAAAAAATGCACTCCAGCAGGGTCCCTACTCAAGCCCCTAAAATAAGGAGACCCTAAATCTCCCTCCAAATTTCCAATTCCCGGGGTCTTGGGGGCCCCTACTTTTTTGGGGTGTTTTCCCTCCAGCAGCTCTGCCTCATTGTCGCGCCCGCCTCCGCCGCCGCCGCCGCCGCCGCCCGCCTCCTCGTCGGGCCTCCTCGCCTCAGATTTGGGCTGCCGTCTGCCGTCTGTCACCCGCCACTGCTTTTCACGCTGCCGCCGCTGCCGCCTGTCGCTTTATCGTCTCCTTCTCTACCCGCTGTCGTCTTCTCCTTTGCCGCCGACGCCGCCGTCACCCGCCGCCGCCTCGCCTCGCCAGATCCGACGCTGCCGTCGCCACCGCTGCCGCCTCCTTGCCGCTGCCGCCCGCTCCCGTCTGTCTCGCTTGTGAAGAGATGAGGAAGGAGAAAAGGAGAAAAAGAAGAAAGAAAATAAAAGGATATTGAAAAGAAAAACAAAGAGTCATTGACAAGCCGGTCCCATATGTTATAAGCAAATAGGGGCTGACATTTAGGGGCTAACTACTGGAGTTGAAGACAAAATCAGAGGCCCCAAAAAATAGGGACAGCCTCCAAATCAAAAGTAGGGACCCTGTTTTAGGGGCTATTGCTGGAGATGCTCTAACTGGAAAGGCATGGTTATCCCAAACAGGCTCAGTATTACTGCTAGACGTACATGTAGATACATCCTAAAGGGAAACATGGGTACACTACTCTAGCACAAATCAAAATTCTAGAGCAAAAACTCAAGATAACCTGCAAGTGACCATTAGACACATTGTGCAGCGAAATAAGAGTTATTGAAATTGGTTCAACAATCTGCGCGTAGCTATAGTTGTTTTAGTCGATCGTTCAATGCCGACCGGTAGCAAATCATCTTCCTCCTCGTGGATCATCCCAATGAGCACCACAATTACAGCGTGTCTACATAGTTCATATGTACGGGGAGAGAAATCCGTGGTGTGATAGCACGGTCACACATGGCCTAGGAGATGATGGCTAAGGTTTCGATGGAAGTATATTGATCCCTTTTTCACTACGATATTCATCGTCTCACTTTATATAGTGTTTCAGTGGGCCTCTAGCTAGAAGCCCAACAAGCCTCAAAGCCCACATCTCACGTGGCCTCGTTGCTAAGCTCACGTCTCTCGCGACTTATGGTGGCTATTAGGCATAAACCTAACACACCCCTAGTTACAATAGATCGGTCATGATTCCCACCCACCGAACAACATATTGTCGACGATTGGGACTCAGGTTCCTCGTCGAGCTTACTTCTTGAATGAGGGATCAATCGGGCCCTGTTCTGCAGCGATGGGACTTCAGAGAAGCAAGATTCGACCAAGCAAATGGAGACACAGTATTTACCCTGGTTCAGGCCTCTCAGGACGAGATAATAACCCTACGTCCAACTTTGATGTATACTAATATAATGTGTGAGATGTACATACCCCTCCGTGGGGATCAGACAAACTATTTATACTCGTGGCGGATAACAAAATCTCCTATTATCTAGGCGTAACCCCACGACACGTACTCGCAATGGTTATCTCCTGACGTCGGGCCATCAGTCATCCTCTCCTAGCGTGACTTCCACGATAGTTGAAGCCGTAGAAATAGGCACCATAGAACTTCCGCCCCAACCATGAGTATGCTCGGAATGGGCTAGGACGGCTCTTGGCTATGGCTCATGATGAGCAACACCAAACCTTGCTTGAGCACGCCGGGCAACAATACGACCTCCCCGAGCAACCTTTCGGGGGCACATGTCACTATTCTAGGTCTGTCCGAGATAATTACATAAATGCCATAACACAATCCTAGTCAACTAGGCCTCGAGGCTTAAGAGGAAATTCTACTGAGCCAAGCCTTCCTCTTGAGACTTACAAAACACCCAAGAGGGGTACTGGCAGCGAACTTCTACCATCGTAGGGAACCCCTGGTCAAGCTCCTCCCCGGACAATACTCCAGGGCCTCGCCCGAGCAAGGTTGCTTAGGGGATAGTTACGTTCAAACTCAAACAATCTGACAAGTTTGACCGACACGACCACCCTATCAGCTACACCAGACACACGCTAGCCATCCACGCACCGCGGGGACCCTATAACTTCTCTACCGCTAAGGCAAACGGGCTCTTCACCTTCCCCTCCGTACGCCGCAACGCCCAAGTCTCTGGTTTCCTTTCCCTTTTTGCCTTCGTTTCCTTCTCCCTCGCGCGCCCCATTTGCTCTCGAGCTCATCCCTGCCACAGTTCATTGCGAAGTTTTGCCCAAGCGAGACCACCGAGGCACGGCTTAGGGAGTTATAAACCCTAGGTCACCTGGATGGCCAACTTCTGGCGTGTCACTAGCGGCGAAGCCATTCCCGCGCTAGTAGACGAGGAGTTCGTTTCCTACGAGCCCTTCACCATCAATGGGCTAAGGGAACTGGAAAGTGAGTTTGTGGCCACAGTGCTCATGCACTACGAATGCGAACTCACGAACCTAAACCCTAATTCCATCCTCATCCTCGTTGTCTTCTCCCACCTGTGCGAGGGATATCTAGGTGTGATTCCCACTATTAGCCTTTTCCTCCACTTCTATGGCCTCCACTGTACCGGCAAGGGCACTATCGTGGGGTGCGTCTACTTCCCCCTCTGAAACTCCCAACCTTTTTCCTACCCGGAGCTTGACCTCAAGGATTCAGTCTCCAGATGGGCCGAGAGGTGGTTCTACGCCAAAAAGGGGAGGGACAGCAGCTTCGTCTTTCGCAACGAGGCCTCGCCGAGGAAGGATCTCCCCCGGCCCGAGGTGCAGCCAGAGGAGGAGCTGCTCCTCAACATGATCAATTCCCTGACAGAGATAGGCTTGACCAGGCGGGCAATTGCTTACGACTACTTGAGCAACCGGATCAGCCCACTGCGGAGGTGCGATCACCCCTTCTTCCTGACCTCGGCGCGGCAAGACATCACGCGCGAGACAGACTCAGGTAATTCCAAACCCCTTGGAACCCCAAACCCATACCAAATTTTCTTTTTGTACTCACCCTGCCCTCATTACCTGATAGCCCCAAGTGAGAACTAGGTGGAAGAGTGCGTGGCGGAGCTGTTCACCTCGACCAAAAACTTAGGGAACAAGCACCCCAAACAGTATCCCAAGAACGTGCTCGAGCGAGGCCAATCAGTAAGTCGTCCATCAAACCCACGCCCGAGCATAAATTATCACCATGGCGAGCTCATTTCTGTCGCGTTCCATTGGACAGGAGAAAAATGCCATTGCCACCATGATGGCAGTCGAGCCTTCAGCAGAGCCCAAGGCTGGGCCCAAGGTTACGAAGAAGGCCTCCAAGAAGAGACGAGCAAAGTCTCCACCCCCTGCTGAGCCCACCGAGCGCATAGCGCGCTCCAGTGGGATTCGAGTCCCTCCTCGCCATCCCTCGCCTTCCTCTCAATGTTGTAGATGCCAACATAGAGGGATGTAAAGATAGCTTCCGTTCTTGGCCGACCGAATTAGATGGTTGGTGGGATTGGTTTATTAGGGTATCAGCTAGCAAGAGGACTGAATGGGAACAAATAGGGATAGCCGATTGCCTACTCCTCTCCTTATCCAACCCTACTACAAATGAATCCATGCTAGCATTGATCAGCTACTTCCGGTCTGATACCTTCAATGCTTTCATGCTTAGTGAAAGGACCGGGAACCTCACCTGGAGCATGCGGACAAGGTACAGGAACTAAAACTATGGTTCAAGGAATATGCCGCCAAGCATTCTGACCTTGTTGCTCGGCTGCAGCAGATCGCGGCAAGCGCTAAAGAGAGAGAACGGCAGCGACAAGAGTGGGCCAAACGAGCACAAAAGGAGGCTGAAGAAAAGGGGGAGGCCAAGAAAAAGCTCAAGAACCTCTTCCACTAGGCCAAATCATTGCACAAGGAGTGGCTCAAGAAGCCAAGGCCCGACTCTGAGACAACAGGCGAGCCTAAAGCCCCGTTGCCCCTGCCAAGGCCAAGAGGACCAAGGTCGCCAGGCGCAAGTCCAAGGCCACCACGGAGGAGGCCAACAAGTGGACCTTGGCTCAGAAGAAAAAGAGCCCTCCCCCGCAGGAACAGGAAGGGGAAATCGTATGCCCCAGCACCCCCGAAGAAGAATGCGCCGAGCGGGAGCGGATAACCATCGAGAGAGTAAGTCCTTCATTCTCCTACCGTCTTCGCGGGACCGCAGCGCCTGCAATCTTAACTTGCTTCCCTTGCATACGTAGTAGGTGGCTCGTGGGAGGCGAAAACCATAGAGCTACCATCGGACGAGATACTACGGTGATGGGTTAACGAGGCTTTGCACACTACAGCTGCCTGGATCATTGAGCATATGGTAGAGGAAGTGGCGACCGAACCCATGTCCCCAGGGGCCATGGGCGAGCTAACTTCCCACGTGGATCTCCTAGCCACCTTTGCAGCGTGGAAGACGGAGCTCAGAGAGACCTGGCCCTGGGAGAGCTCTAGCTCCGACTTCGAATCTAGTAAGCGCGGTGAACCAGAGAAGAAGGGACCCATGCTCGGGAAACCAAGCAAGGACAGCGACCAGTCCTCGTGCAAGGACGGCGACCACCTCCCAGGCGAGGATGCAACCACCTTTCGGGCAAGGACGGCGACCATCTCCTGAGTAAGGGGGGACTACCTGCCGTCAAGGAGCTTATGGCGGCAATTGCCCAGGCGCTAGCGGAGACCATATCGGCGCCCGTCCCTGACAACATAAGAGAGGACCGTGCCAGGGAGACCGTCACGATGGAAACTGATCCAATGGGCGGTGACTTCGTGGTGCTCCCGGAGTTGCGCTAGGTCGTAGCGTAGCACTGCTACAACGTAAGTTCCCCTACCTTTTCCGTTTCTGGGTATGGCGTCAAATTTTACTAACTCCCTTGCCTACGCAGTTGAGCGGGCGCATAATGGAGGAGATCTGCGCCGTTGGGATCGCCTACCCCGAGCATCTTCAAGAGGCAGCTCGGTGTGGCGATGAGCTCGAGAAGTTGAGGCAGCGCATCGCCGAACTGCGGGACGAACAAGCACAGACTGAGGCAGACGTTCGGGCCCAGATCGAGGCCGTGGTTGCTGACTCGCATGCCAAAGACCAAGCTCTCCAAGAGGCTCAAGCGGAGCATGCTCAAGTTCGAGAGGAGCTCGAACAAGAGAAGCGGCGCTCGAGGGACCTCGAGGAGAAATCCGAGACCGGGGCCAAGCTTGCCTGAGAAGCCTTCGAGCAAAACAAACAACTCTGCCAAGACACCCGGGTCGGCCGAGACGCTCAGATCGACTTGCTCTGACTCTGCTCCAGGCTTGAGGACGTCGAGGACGAGCTCTCGGCGCTCAAACAAAAAGCCATGTAAATAGGGACTAGTCAGTGCAATTAATTTTGTAGTATTTCATACCTTGTATCTTTTGTGTCTCGTTCCTCCATATCCTTTGCTCCTGTGAGTGGATCTGGAGGGAAAAGGGCAGACACAAGCAAAGAGAGTAGGCAACGAGCACAAAACAGAGATCAAAGAGAGACAAAGAGGCCGAGCGCGTTTTTAGAGAAAACACGGTAGTCGTCCCTATCCAGCCCCCCGCCAATGGCTAGGTCCTTGAACCTGAGCTTGCGAGCAAGGACGTAGCCGTACGAGAAGAAAATGTGCGAGTCCAAATTATTGCAGCGCTAGTCGGTTAGGACGTGCAACTGAACAATTTGCCAGGACCGACCAAGGGAATGCCCATTGCGATAAGGATCAGCTTATTGGTGCTAAGTTCCCAATGTGGGGCATGCTTCCCGTTGCCTGGCAATTAGACAAGCGGTCTGATAAGATGCTCCCACGCGTGGGCCTAAGCGCTACAAGAGAGAACGAATGCTTGAACCACCTTTCCTCTTTATTCATCCAGACCGGGACAAGTGAGAAGTAGTCATTCAGCAGGGCCCTTAGCAAAATAAAAGCAGGAACAGGGTACATAAGCAACGAGATTTTTTGAAATGCGAAAGAATAAAGACGCAAGGAGTAGAACCTTCATAGCTGAGCGATGTTCCACATGCTACTCAGGACCCGACCGTCTTCCATGGCGAGACGAACTGCCCTCGGGCATGAAGCTGAGGCGACCGTAAATGGACCCTCCCATCGGGGAGTGAGCTTATTGGCTTTGGACAAGTCCTCAACCCATCGTAGGACAAGATCTCCCACCTACAAAGTCCTTGGTCGAACCGACCTTGTCGCGTGCCTGCGAAGGGCCTGCAGGTATGAAGCGGATCAGATCAGGGTCTGCTCGCGCCGTTCCTTAGATAAGTTGAGGTCCAGTAGCTGCTCCAACTCTTGTTCGCCAACCTCCATGAAGTCCACGCGTGGTGAGCCTAGGGTTAACCCAGCAGGCAACATGGCTTCCGCTCCGTAAACGAGTTGAAAAGGTGTCTCCCTATTGCTCGGTTGGTTGTGGTACGAACGGAACATAGGACGGAAGGAAACTTGTCCACCCAGGCCTGCTGCAGTCGTGTGAGTCGGTCGTAAACCCGCTTCTTAATGCTCTGGACGATTTGCCCGTTGGCGCGTTCGACAGCCCCGTTGCTCTGCGGATGAGCTACAGAGGCGAAGCATATCTTGGTGATAAAGTCTTCGCAATATTCCTAGAAGAGCTCACTAGTGAACTACGTTCCATTGTCCGTAATCAGGTGGCTAGGAACCTCAAACCGAGCAACCACGTTATTGCGGAAAAATCTCTTGGCGGCCTGCGCCGTAATGCTGGACACCAGCTCTGCTTCGATCCACTTGGTGAAAGTGTCAATAGAGACGAGCAGGTGCGTGCAACCTTTGAGACCTCTAGGGAATGGGCCAAGGATATCCACACCATAGGTCGCAAATGGCCAGGCAATGGGGATTGTTTGGAGGGCATACGCTGGCTGGTGAGTCTGCCGAGCATGAAACTGACATGTCCGGCACGTGGTAACTATCTCACGAGCATCACCAGAGGCGGTGGGCTAGTAGTAACCCATCCTGAAGGCCATGCCTACGAGCATCCTGTGGGACGAGTGGGCCCCGCAGGTACCTTCATGCAAGTCCTTGAGCAGATACCTTCCCTCTTCCTAGGAGACACACTTGGAAAGGATTCCAAACACGCCTCTACGGTACAGGACACCCTCCACTAACCGGTATAGTGAATCTCTCCTGATAAGCCGGGATTTCTCAGCTTCTCCCTCGGGCAATGTCCCATGCGAAGGTACTGGACGAATGGCGTCATCCAGGTTGTACCTTGCTCGAGGAAGGAGACGTTGCCGTGTGTCTCTTCTGCCTCCTCTCCTGAGGGAAAGGAGGGCTTAAGCAGGTGCTCGACGACCATCCCCACCGGAGCGGATTCTTGTGAGGTGCCGAGTTTGGCAAGTTGATCGGCCAGGGTATTGGTCCTCCTAGGCACATACAGAACCTCAAAGTTCTTGAAATTCTTCTCCAACTTCCTCACTTCAGCCAGATAACGCGTCATTCAGTCATCGGAACACTGAAACTCCTTATTGACCTAGTTTGCAACCAGCTGTGAATCCTCTTTCACAGTCAACCGCTGGACCCCGAGCGAAACGCATGCTCGAAGTCCAGCCAAGAGGCCCTCATACTCCACCGCATTATTAGTTACAATGAAGTGTAGCTGTATAATATACCAGAGTTGTTCTCCTTGGGGGAAATGAGAACGACTCCAGCCCCCGAGCATTCGAAAGAACACGAGCCATCAAAGAACATGACCCACCCCCCCTCTTTGGGATGCTCGTGAGGCTGTGCGGGCGGAGCGGGGTTAGTCCATTCGGCCACGAAGTCGGCGAGCACCTGGGACTTTATGGCCGTGTGGGCAGTGAACTGGAGATCGAACTCCCCCAACTCTACCGCCCACTTGGCGATGCGTCCAGTAGCATCCGGGTTTCTGAGAATCTCCCTCAGTGGGAAGTTGGTCGGGACTATGATTTGATGGGCTTGAAAGTAGTGGTGTAACTTTTTCGAGGCCATGAGCAGAGCGTAGAGCAGCTTCTAGACCTCAGGATAATGCTCCTTTGGTCCGAGCAACACTTCACTCACATAGTAGATCGGGCGTTGGGTCCCATCGCGCTCCACCGTCAGCACTGGACTGATCGCCTAAGGAATGGCCGCTAGGTAGAGGAGCAGCGGCTCCTGTTCCCTTGGTGTAACCAGGACGGACGGGCTAGACAGGGACCGCTTCAATTCCCCGAAGGAGGCGTCAGCTTTCACTGTCCATACAAACCCATCATGCTTGCGCAAGGCCTTGAAGAAAGGCAGCTCGTGTTCGCCCAACCGGGAAATAAAGCGGCTAAGCGCTACTATGCGTCCAGTGAGAGACTGGACCTCCTTCACGCTGGAAGGGGCACGCATCTTCTCGATGGCCTCGATTTTTTCAGGGTTGGCTCCAACGCCCGATGATCCTACCATGTAGCCGAGCAGCTTGCTGGACTAGACACCGAATACATATTACTCAGGATTGAGTTTTATTCGGTTTTTCTTAAGTTTACATAATGTCTCCTCGAGATCCTTTATATGGGATTCGGCTGCCTTGCTCTTGACGACGATGTCATTTACGTACACCTCTAAGTTGCACCCTATCTGGTTGGAGAACGTCTTCTGCATTAGACGCTGAAAGGTAGCCCCAGCATTCTTCAGACTGAAGGACATGGTCGTGTAGCAGAAGGTACCAAAAGGGGTGATAAAGGCGATCTTGTCTTCATCTTCAGGTGATAAGCTTATCTGGTGGTATCCCGAGTATGCATCCAGAAAGCTTATCAGCAGGGACTCCGCTGTGGCATCGACCAGTTGGTCTATGTGCGGCAGCGGAAAATTATCCTTAGGGCACGCGGCGTTGAGGTTGGTGTGGCCGACACACATGCGCCATTCCCTCCCCTTTTCTTCTGGACTACGACAGGGTTGGCCAGTCAGTCAGAATGCTCAACTTCACTAAAGAAGCCGGCCTTCAGAAGCTTCTCTAGCTGCTCGCGGATGATATCTATCTTCCACGGGGGGAACCTCCTCAGTGATTGCCGCATGGGTTTCTTCCCAGGCTGAATCGCTAGCCTGTGCTCAATCACCTCCCTTGAGACTCCAGGCATGTCGGACGGTTCTCAAGTGAATGTGTCCACGTTTGCCCGAAGGAAAGTGACGAGCTTGAGTTCCTATTTGGGGTCTAAGGAGACCCCGAGGTGGACGACTTTGGTCGGGTCCTCTTGAGATAGAGGCACCGCCTTGGTCTCCCCTTGTGGCTGTAGGGCAACCTTCGGCCGAGCCAATTTCTTCGGTTCTTGCTTGGGGCCGCGCTAGGGGAGTTGGCCGATCATGGCCAGTGCCTTCTTGTGGTCTTGTGGTTTCCCTTGATCGTGATCACACCATTGAGGCCCGGCACCTTGACGCACTTGTAGGAGTGATGGATGGTCACCATGAACTTGGTGAGGGCCGGCCGGCCGAGGATGGCGTTGTAAGTCGACTCGAAGTCGACCACCTCAAAGGTGATCAACTCCATGCGGAAGTTGCTCGGACGTTGAAAGTAACAGGCAGGACTACCTGCCTGAGTGGCTTCATGCCTTCATAGACATACCCGGTATGATGCCATGGAAGGGTACTGCAATGTCCTTGATCTTGGAGCGAAAAATATGTATCTCGTTCAAGACCTGCACAGATATCAAGTCCAGAGAGCTTCCTCCGTCCACCAAAACCCTGGCGAGCCTTGTATTACTGATGGTCAAGCTAAGGACGAGGGGAAGCCTCAGTGGCTTGGTCATTCCAAGTGGACTATCATCCTTGGAGAAAGAGATGATCGTATCCGACCATCATAGATGCTTCGAGGTGGGCTTGCCCTGGTCGATGTGGTGCACCTCCCTCACGGCAGCTTTCAGCTCACGCAGAGAGGTGTATGCCGAGGAGCCGCCGTAGGTGACCGCTATCTGGTTGCCAGGCTCCCAGTACTCCTCCTCCTCCTGGTCATCCCGTGGGGGCTGATGACTGCCATTATTTGTGCCGCCTTCGGGCAGGATCGGCATTGGGCCCCAACCGCTATAGAAGTCCTCTAGGCGGTTCGCCCAATACGACAGTTGCACGGGTCATGCCCGTATGCTTCGTGGAGCAGGCAAAACCGATTGCTTGGCGGGGGCTGAGGTGCTCCCCCATGCTCGTTGCGGCCAGGACACTGATTGTCTCTTTCGCCCTTGTTAGGACAGGGCTTCTTGGGCCTTTGGTTCGGCGCCGGGGCGACCTGTTCTTCGATAATGGCCACGACGTTCAGAGAAGCCAGCTTCTTCTTCTTGATCTTATCGGAAACCGAAGGCTTATTCTTGCTCGAAGACTCCATGCCCGGCTGCGGCGGGGCCTTGCCTTCTCCTAGGAGCTTTAAGCACTCAACAGCCTCTTTGGCATTAGCATATCGCTCAGCAGCTCGGACTAGGTCGCTGGCGGTTCTGCCGGCGTAGATCTCGAGATCCTCTTTGAATCGGTCGTTCTTCACGCCGTCGGTGAACGCCTCGACGACCGCCTCATCGAAGACATTGGGGATGGTGTTGCGCACCCAGGTAAATCTCCGGATGAAGTCGTACAGGGTTTCCCCGTCCATCTGGACCGCCCGTTTGAGGTCTTGTGGCCTCTCCGGGCGAGCGTAGCACCCCTGGAAGTTAGCATGCAGGGCCTCGCAGAGCTGATCCCAGCTATGAATGGAACCCTCCTGTTGGTTGAAGAGCCAGGATCGAGCCGAGCCCTCTACACTACTACAAAACTGCTCATCCCTGCCTCCTCATCACTGACGGTTTCGTCTAGAACCGTCAGTGATGTCGCGTACCCTACCCCGTAACCTGAAAAAACCGCCAGTGATACTAGGAACCTATGAACCGTCGGTGATAGTACACTATCACTGGCGGTTCAATAATAGAACCTCCAGTGATACTTTCACTAGCGGGTCGGTTACTGAGCCACCAATGATAAGGTACCCTATCACTGGCGGTTTCCAGTGAAAGTATCACTGGAGGGTCGGTTATTGAGCCGCTCTTTTCTAGGGTATCCTTTCACTGGCGGTTTTTTAACAGAATTGGTAGTGAAAGTATCATTGGTAGTTCTGTTAAAAAACATCAGTGATAGTCTATTATCACTGGCAGTTCTAAATAAGAACTGCCAGTGATGTGATTTTTACAAATTTTTAGATCTTTAAAAATTCATAACTTATTCATATGAGCACAGATAAAAACAAATTTTATATGTAAATTGTAGATCTCAAGAAGATGTACAACTTTGTAGTTGATATCTTTTCTATTTGAAGCAATTTAGATGCATAAATAGTCATTACAAAGTTAAAATATTTATAACTTATTCAAACGATGTCGAATAGAAACAATTTTTACATGAAAATTGTAGCTCGCGAGAAGATCTACAACTTTGTAGTTCAAAAATTTTCTATTTGATGTCATTTACATAGTCAAAAAGTTGTTGAAACATTCAGCAAACAAAGGTTAAGTATTATGCATGTCCTGTGTACATCAAAAGATGCTAGTGAGATGCTAGTGGGCGAGATGGTTAGGAGGGATGGGTTGGATGCAAGAGGTCTAGAGTTCAAATCCCAAGTATATATGGGCATTATATTGGATTAAAAATAATATTTGTTATCAATTTTTACCGTCTAAAAGCACATTTTTCAATTACCGTCATCAGTGGCGGTTCTGTAATAGAACCACCAATGATAGTATTATCACTGGCGGTTTAAGAACCGCCAGTGACAATCCCCTATTATCACTGTCATATAATTATTGGCGGTTCGAGAACCGCTAGGGACAAGCGTTCCGAACCATTAGTGATGTGGTTTCCTGGACTAGTGCTAGTACTGTAGGGAAATAGTTCACCATCACGCCCTCATCGCTGCCATCGGCCATAATTGCCATCGCATAGATGGAAAGGAATTTTTCCGAGTTCTAAGTCCCATCGAACCTTTTGATATGCCTTGGTTTGAACTTTCGGGGCCAACACACTTCACACAGAGCCCTAGAGAAGGTCGGACATCCTTGCATGGCCCGTGCACCACTGTCCCGAGCATCTCGGTTATGGCTGCGATCGTCCACAAGCGGGCCTAGGCGCGAGAACACCTCTCCGCGCCGATGGTCGGGTGTTCCGACGGACGTAGAGCTCCGCGCCCGCTCACCATGACTCCGCCGGTCATCGTGGTCGCCCTAGGCACGGGATCCAGCACGCTCGCGAAGCCGAGTCGAGCCGCGCCTTTTGCTGTCGCCGCAATGGTCGTCGCTCCCGGCGCGGCGATGCCTGCTATCGTTATGGCGACATGACCCGCTGCCACGACACTCGCAAGCAGGACTCCTAGGTCGTCCTCGACAATGGCGTTCTTGCCTAAGAACATGACTCCCTCGGGAATCGCTCCGGGAGAGCGCGGAATGATTGAGGTTCGCAGCCAGCTGCTCCAGATTCTCTGCCACTGCGAGGCCCACCTTCGTGGCGTCAACTTCTCCCGGATCTCATTGGAAGTCCCTGACCACGTGTGCTAGTGCCCGGAGACGCCGGCGGCTTCGAGGTACAGGATCAGGAGAAAAGGAGCGCGGGGGAGACCTGGGCATCTGGTAGCGGGCAGCCTGACGCGCGCTGTCTTCGGGTCGACCATGATGAACCGTGAGAGCCCGATTGATCGAATCGGTAAGGTACCCGCGCGCGGCCTCCCGGCGGCACCCCTGCTCGTTCCACTGGTCCTCCCGAGCGAGTGTGCCCTTGGCGCTGGCCATGTTCACTTCGTACAGGGCCTCTGAGCGGGAGGGAGACATCATGGTGTCGCCACACGAGGCCGTGTCTTGGTCAGACTCGCACAACGTCTCGGGAATCTTGAGGCCCTTGAACAAACTGTCCTTGCCACGCGAATTCACGATGGTATCCTGTCCCAGAATTGCTCTGAATTGGCCAAGGAGGGGTTCAGGGATGTACTCCAAATCCATATCATCACCCATGGTGTGGTAATTAGCCACAAGGGGCTCAGGAACGTACTCCGGGTCCAAGCCATTGCCCACAGAGCAGTGTGCGATGACAGGGGAATCATCTCCCTGCACGATGTGCCCTTCCAGATCGGTGATCCGGGCTACCTCGGAGTCAGTGAATTACTTGCTGAGGTTATCTAGGTCGTCGAAGGTGATGTTACCAACGTCCCGAGTATCTTGGGAATTTGCCATCTCCAAGGACTTTCACCGCAAAGGACTCTCGTTGATCCCCACGGACGGCGCCAGCTATCGATGATTGGGACTCAGGTACCCCGTCGAGCTTACTTCTTGAATGAGGGATCAATCGGGCCCCGTTCTGCAGCGATGGGACTTCGGAGAAGCGAGATTCGACCAAGCGATGGAGACACAGTATTTACCCTGGTTCAGGCCTCTCAGGACGAGATAATAGCCCTACGTCTAGCTTTGATGTATACTAATGTAATGTGTGAGATGTACATACCCCTCCGTGGTGATCAGACGAACTATTTATACTCGTGGCGGATAATAAAATCCCCTATTATCTAGGCGTAACCCTGCGGCACGTACTAGCAATGGTTATCTCTTGACGTCGTGTCATTAGTCATTCTCTCCCAGCACGACTTCCGCGACGGTTGAAGCCGTAGAAATAGGTGCCACGGAACTTCTGCCCTAGCATGAGTATGCTCGGAACAGGCTAGAACGGCTCCTGGTTGTTGCTCGGAACGAGACGAGCAACACCGAACGTACCCCTAGCTCCGGCACGCTGGGCAACAATACGACCTCCCCGAAGAACCTTTCGGGGACACGTGTCACTATTACGGGTCAGTTCAGGATAATTACATAAATGCCATAACTCAATCCCCAACACATATGTTGTCATCAAAATTACTCCTTGCAGTTCTTAAAGTTCTTAAAGCATGATATTTGATATACATACATGCCAAAGTTTTAAAATTTTATTTATAGAAAATTGAAAATCTTTTGAAGTACTATTAGATTGGGTACATCAAAATCATACAATTTATTTTACAAGTGAATTGCAATAGCAATTAGTAGTCAAAATTGTATTTCAAAGATTGCGTTAATATCCAAAACATAAGTTTTTTTTAACCAAAGGAAGCACGAAGGTTTAGTTGGTCGACGCAACAAGATAACTGCTCCCGGACATATATACATTGTAGGGCTTCTTTCTTTTACCGCTCTGATCTTGAAACGTATGGTTTCTGTTGGACAACCACGCTACCGAGTGTAGTCCGAGGTCGTCGATTCACACGCAAGACAATCACAGATAAACACAAATGTAGGAGGGGAACGATTCTTTATTGCTTTTGTCATGTGTGTACAATGGGGGAAAACCCCTCCTCCTTATATAGAGCAATTCTAGGGTTTCGGCATGGGCCAATACCGGGCCTTCGTGGGCCGGTTTCTCAACACTCCCCCTTTGGCCTTTGCCGCGAGATGCATATGTCTCATTAAAACTCCATAAAAACCCAGTGGAAAAAAGTGGAGAAAGAGTACATAGCATACGCCCTGTGTTGCATGAATTGCCTCGTTAAAAACCTTATGTGAGAAACTTCTGTGAAAACTCACTAAGGGAAAAAGAGTACAATTCACCCAATTTTCAAATCGTCTTCATGACATTCCCTTGGGTACTCAGACTACATGTCTAAGATTTACCTTGGAGTATGTGAACATTCTCCCCCTGAAATCTGCACTTCTCTAAGTCTTTTCATCCCAATTCCCTTTACGCACCTTTCAAAAGTAGATGCTGGGAGAGATTTAGTGAATAAATCCGCTAAATTCTCGCATAACTTAGTGTGCAATATCTTGATCTCGTTCATCTTATACATTTCATAAGCATAAAAGAACTTGGGGTTAAAATGCTTCGTAGGGTTGCTTTTCACATAGCCCATTTACATTTAAGCAACACAAGCTGCATTATTTTCATAGATTATTGTGGGAGTTTGCTCAATATTCAGTCCACATGACTTCTGGATGTGGTGAGCCATTCTTTGAAGCCATGCGCATTCCTGAGAGGCTTCATATAGGGCAATTATTTCCGAGTGGTTTGTAGAAGTTGACACAAGTGTCTGCTTGGACGACCTCCATGAAATGGTCGTCCCACCACAAAGGAAAACATACCCAGTTTGTGACTTGCCAGTATGCGGATCAGACAGGTACCCTACATCTGCATAGCCAACTAGATTCAATTCTTGATTCCTTCCATAAAACAAGCCAAGATCCTTACTTCCTTGAAGGTATCTAAAGATGTCCTTGATCCCCTTCCAATGTCTTTTGGTTAGCTCTACACTGTACCGAGCCAGCAAATTCACGGCGAACGCAATGTCCGGCCTAGTGCTGTTCGCGAGGTACATGAGCGCACCAATTGTGACCTTCCGACCATTGGGGTTTCAATTACACATTCTTAAAGCCAAACCTTTCCAACACATTCCGAGTGTAGGCTGACTAGTGTACCAAAATTCCTTCGTGGATATGCTCAAGCTACAAGCCTAAGCTATAATACACAAATTTTTCACTTCTAAGTCATACTTCAAGTATGAATTTGCTTCTTCTATTTCTTTACTTCAATCCATATAGTTACTCATCGAGTTTCACACTATACGGATTTTTATTTGCTCTGCCATGGTTCGGGATGGTGATACTTCATTTATCTTCATATATAAGTCCGGATCCAAGTCTCTATACATATATTCAGTGACAACATCCTTCAATTCATTTTTTTTTTATCCTCAACTTCATGTTGAGTACTGCCAATGAGATTAAATGTCTAAAGGTAGTTTATCCCATGACCAGAGAGTGAGCCATCAGCCTTTCTTGTACCATACCACTTCCTCATTCATTTCTCTTGTTTCACGGAAATTGCCATTTTCCATTCCTTTCAATCCAGCCTTTCTCGCACTCTTCCGAGAGATGCAGGCTTGGGATCAAATTCAATAATGATGGCAATTCTGTTTTATTGTCTTTGTATCGACAATGGCTGTTGCTCAATTCAAACACTCTCTTGCTAATTCAAAATTCATAGCTATTTCATCACGCGGTGCTTCATGCACTTCTACTTGCTCTTCACCGCTATTTCCCATCACGGGAGCAAGTTCCTTTAGTTTATTATTGCCGATGTGTGTACTCACATTTATTTCGGCTTCTTCTTCTTCTTCTGTTATTACCAGTATATTCAGATCTGGGAGCACCTCGCTAGCAGGCTTCTCACCAGAGTTGCCAGGACTCAATTGGCTCCCCTTCTTTTTCTTCGGGGCATTTTCATGATTGGCTGTGGCAAGCTCTCTTATCCATTTTCCTCCAGTCGTCCTCGGATAATTAGGATTCGAGTGACCAGATTTCCTGTCCTTTTCTCTGAGGCCTCAGAACAGGATGAGGGATACCTTCTGTGGTATTTCAACCCTTTCTGGTGTATTACTCCAAGTAATGCGACTTGATCACATCTTTCAAATCACAAAAATGATTAGACAGATTTCATTGCTTTAAATGTCTTCTAGACTTCATCATCATTTGCTTTACTAGTGCGGGTCGTGCACGGGGATCTACGTGGCTTTCCACGTGATTTTTCGGCATTCTACTATCAGGGGTTCTATTCCTCCCCCTAATGACGGAAAAGATCCTCATCAAATATGCAATTCATTTCTTTGTGTGGTATAGGTACATATACATTCAAAATTTCAAAGTAGGAAATTTTAGACCCTTTCATGCACTAGTTGGATGTTGTGGGACTGCTTGTCCCCTTACATAATTAATGAGGGCTACTGCCTGTAGTTTCTTTCAGTTACAACTCTGCAAGAGCGGCCTGGCAATTAATTTGATTCATAAAATTAATGTCGTTTCTAGTCCATTCTTCGTATGGACATAAGGTACTGAGTGCTCTTCTTTATTTTCCAATGTTGTGAATTCTTTAGTGTTGTTCATTCTTCTTGATGAACTTCACATAACAACAAAGAAATATATTCTTAGTTCTTATGATCTGCAAAATCAGTTTCACAAATGCATGATTCCTTGTAGAGAGTATGCATTTGGCCACTTCAAAAGAAACATTAACGAGCACCAAAAATACTTAATTGCCCTAATGCGGGCTGTATTAGGCCGCACATAACCCCTAGTTCAATCTAGGGTAGGAGCCCATGTATTAGTTTCCTAGTGGCATTGAGAGTGCGCACGAAAATCTTCATGATTCGGAAAATTCTAAAATTAATACTATGGCCTTATAAGTTGTTTATTTTTCTCCTCATCATCTTAAAGTTCAGGATGGCAAATTTACTATGCCATAGATAGAAGAGATCAGAGCTTCTAAATTCAGCATTCAGGGAAGTGTACACTTCGGGTGCACAGATTCTAAATATAGTATAGCCCATATTCAAATGAAAGAGTTTTTTCTAAGATTATATTCGTGTATCCGTCATGCTTCATAATGCATAAGTATTCTTTTCATTCTCTTCATTGGTTTCTCGCGAAACTCATTTGTACGGATGTCCTAAGAGAGCCAGAGTGAATTCTAGGTACGACAATGCTTCCCTAAGTGCTAGTGTAGTACCAATAGATAATATTCTTATGACTCTTCTTGAATCTGATATGTATAAATCGCTACCTGCGATAATTCTAATACTACCAGTGTTCTTCATAATCTACTGGAGTATTTGGTCTCTCTTCAATTTTATTTGTTGTTCCACTATCAACAATGCATACCTCCCACATAGGGCACTACCAAATTCTATATCGCAATGGCAAAATTCATAGTTCATATAATTCAAACAAGGATTGCAACTTCAAATATACTGGAATAAAGTTAAAATCAATCATGAGAATAAGGTTTGCTCTACTAGAGTTTCAATTCTTTGTTGAGATAGTTTGCTCTTCGGGAGCTTCAATTCATATACTTCACTCTTCTGGAGCTTCATATTCATTATTCAATGTCTTCTAGCAACCACAATCTAAAAGGTATACTGCTTCGTGCAGGCGCACTGAGGCGGCGATGGTCGCTGCATTCGACGCATCGGAGGTTTACAAAAATCCATTGGATGCTACTGTTGCAACTTCAATTTTATATGTCGGTATCTTCTTTTCCTTATCCACTTCATGTGTGGCTATAATGTAATCAGGGAGGGCGAGTTAGAAGTGTCTCTTCATGAGTGTCCTCTTCCATGAGGTCATGCCTGCCTTCCATGGCAAGGTAGACCTCTAATGCTACCTTTTTCTTTCCTGTTGGTCTGATAGGTCATGATTACATACTCAATGTCACAACAAATCTTTGACCATTGCCCCTAAATGCCATACTTAGCACATATGATCCTACTTGGCCATATGGCTTTCTTTTGTGGCTTCTCCTTGTTTCTTTTCTTCTTTTGAGCAGTGGATTTCTTAGACTCACTTCTTATTACCCCTTATAGCCCTTCTTTAAATGGGTGGGTTTTCTCTCTCTGGTAGCTGCTATTGTACCGAGAAAAGAAAAAAATAGGGAATATCATCTCCTTGCTTGTAATCTTCCTGTCACGGAGAGAGGCATTAGTGCAAGACCTATGCAAGATGGAATTTCGTTAGGCTAGGGTTCTATAGTTTGCAAGTCTCATGTACACCGGTTTCTACTGTGCTAGTCGTAGAATACTGTGCTCGAGCTTCTTAAACTGCTTCAGACATGCAGCCCCATGCTCTAGTGCACTCCCCCTCAGCCATATATTTATTCTTTAAAATATATAGCAGAGGTGGTGACAGAGAAAGTGCAATACTTGATTGTTCTGCTCATCGATAGGCTTCCCATCCTTCGAGGATCTAATCCCAATGGTAACCTAAAGCTTCATGCTTCCGAGTATGATTTTTAGCATCCAATGCCCAAGTGAGATTGCTCTAGCATTCGGTGCCAGTTCCTCAGATTCATAGTTAGCGATACCCAACAAATACATATTCCAAAATTCATTCACATAATTACTACGTGTAATCTAGTAGATTGTGGTGCATGACATAATTCTTCCAAATTCTCATGAATTCCAGTATACAAATAAGCCATTACCAATTCATAGCATAGACACAATAAATCGGCATAAAATGTTAATTACCGCAACTAATTTAAAGTATAATTGCATAAGGGTAATTAACAGGTGTAAAATAGTGCTTCAAATTCAAAAACATATTCAAAATTCATAGTGTCGATGCACTTTTATGCCTAAATATGTCTTTTCTATAATTTCCAAAAAATCTAAGGATCTTTCTGCAAAATTCAATGGCCTGAAAAAACTTCGTGTAATTTCCAGGAAATCCTTAGACCCTGTTATGCTAGAATATAAATTCTCAGCAAATTTTGCAATTTCCATGGGGATTATACAATTTTTAGTCTTTCAGATAATTACTTCGTGTAATTTTCTCAATCATGACAAAATTCATAAAATAATCATGAAAGTAGTAAAAGAGGGCTTCAAATTCAAAAACAGGACTAAAATTCAAAATCCCGAGGCCCTTTTACGCTAGGAAATGCATTTTCTGTAATTTCAGCTATTTCCAGGGGTTTCCTGTAATTTTCAGTATTTACAGAAAAATTCTATATGTAATTCTTATATTTTAGGGGCCTAAATGCAAAAAATGAAGGCCCACTATTTTTCTTTTTCTCTTCCCACGCGGCCCATTTCTTCTCACAGTTAGCCGGCCCGGTTCGGTTTTCTTCTTTCTTTTTCCTTCTACTAGGCTGCAAGGTCGCCCACCACGCCCTCACGCCCGAGGTCTTACCGTTCTTCCGTGGCTAGGTTTTCCATCCGCCATCGCCACAGCGTTCGGCGCGAGAACGGGCGGCGGCGCTTCGGCGTTGGAGGCGGCGAGGTCGTTCAGCGGCGGAGGCGCGGCGCTACGTCTTGCGGTTGCGGCGGCGGCCGCTGCTGCCGGCGGCGTCGACGTTTCGGCGTCGGCGGCAGTTCGGATCAACGCGGCGGCGGCGCGACGGAGGCGCTTCATGCGTGTCTTGCGCGGCGGCGTCGCGGCGGTAACGCGAGCGGCGGCGAGGGAGAAGGCGCTTCATGCACGCGGCGAATGCTGGTGCCGCCGGACGGCAATGTCGGCGCGACTCTTCACGCATGGCGGCGGGAGGCTGTGATCGGGAACCGCTTCGTCGCGGTGGTTCATGTCGCGGCGATCGGCGCAGTATGGGCATGGACCCGAGGCCGAGGTTGTCTTGCGCGGCGCCTGCGCTGCGTCTTGTACGCCTGACGCTTCTGCGTCGGCGGCGCGCCCAGCGTGGGGCGAGGTGCAGCGTCGCGAACGCGGCTAACGTCTTATGGATGTCGGGCCGGGTGGCGCCGGACGGACGCGTGGCGGCGGGCGGGGAGCGCGCCCAGCGTGCATGGCGGCGGGGCATTCAATCTTCTAAAAAAAATACATCTACTAATTCCAGATTCAATTTTCATAGATTCGTTTTTCTTTTACCTTCGTTCTTTGTGAATCGAAGTAGGAGTCGACGATCGTCACAGAGAGACGATCGGTGGTCCTGTCTAGACCTGCCGGCGTGATGACGATTCGATGCTGATAGTACGTCGACGTCGTCGTTCGATCCCCCGGCGTCTTGCGATCCTCAAGCTTTTGTGCTGATAACGTGTTGGACAACCACGCTACCGAGTGTAGTTCGAAGTCGTCGATTCACACGCAAGACAATCACAGATAAACACAGACGTAGGAGGGGAACGATTCTTTATTGCTTTTTTTTCGTGTGTATAAATGGGAAAACCCCTCTTTATATAGAACGATTAGGGTTTGGCGTGGTGACGCCAATACCGCCGTGGACCGGTTTCTCAACAGTTTCAATCCCCCGTACGTGTTGATCTTGGAACGAACTGTAAAAAACTATGTACGAATTACGGCGGATCGTGGGATCGATCGTTCCGACCAACGGCCTGGATAGGTGGGTAGGTGACCCTCCACACGTCGGTGCTGGTTGGTGGATGCATAAGATTCGCACCTGCACGGCGCAGTCGCAGTGGGTGGGCAACAGAGCGAGCTAGCGACGAGGCCGCGCGTTCCAGTTTCGTTCGCGTGACGGGATCAGGGTTTAGAGTTTCGTGCCGCTGTTGAAGACGGGAACCCGGCTGATCGATGCAAATTTTGATCATCAAACTTTGAATTTTTGAATTATGGGACGAAAAGCACCGATTTTCGATCAAAAATAGATCATGCAAAAGGTTTAAAAACCAAATTTGATTTACGTTAAATTTTAATTTTAATTTCTTTTATTTAGATCGGCTTTAGCTGCCAAACCTAACCACCTTCCTAGGCTCTAATGTTGCGGTTTTCCTCGGTTTTGAACATGATGATGACAGGACTGAGAGGAGATGGTACAATTTGGAATTTTTTTATTTAATATTTTTTTAATCATTTTTTTGGGAAAATATTCATAAATATTAATAAATAGTAGAAATATGAGCTGGTTGCCCTTAGGGGAGGCAATCACCCGTACTTGGGAGCGACGGGTCCTCCTAGCCAAATGATGCTTAGCAGCGCCCCGTTAATTCCTTTACTAACGAAAATATAATTCGTCACAGAAGAACATTCGTTCTATGACGAAATCTATAGTTTCGTCATAAAGAATCATGTATGACGCAACAACCGCAATGATTTTTTTCTCTTTTCTTCTTAGCCCATAGATCGCCCAAGTATCGGGCGATTGCCCCTATTTCGGGCGATCTGTGAGCCCCACCGAACAGCTATCTTGACCTATCGCTCGTACTTAGGGCGATCGCCTCCTAGAGGGGCAACGAGCTCCTATTTCTACTATTTATCAATATCTACTGGTATTTCCAAAAAAAAGATTTAAAAAATATTAAATAAAAAATTCGTACAATTTGTCGCTGGACACTGGACAGGCGAGCTGGCCCATGTTAGTGGGCCGGCCAGCTGATTGTCAACCGTTTTCATCTTACGGGCCCAAGTAGCGGTGATGTACGTACCCTCGTCCATATCTTACTGGGCCTTGTGCAAGGCCTTATAACAGGCCTGAGCAATTATTTAGGTTTGTTTTTCTTCAGAAGAGAGGTTTTCGACAGCAGATACAGAAAAAAATGTTGTCAGGATGGCTGTTCTAAATCGCGGGGATTGAGACCATCTAAGATGCCAAATGAATATCAACAATGTACATGTAAGGTAGCACGACATTCCTCGAATCTCAGCCGTAGGATCTCTACAGCCCACGATGCTGATCCTGTCGTGTGTACGTAGAATCGTATCCGTAGAGCGACCCATAATCATGCATGCCTCTCTTGATGCTACCGTCCGTCGCTATGCTGCTACCTGTTGAATGTTGACCGACGCCACGCAACGGCAGTGCAGAAAACAGATGGAGTTGTCTGTTGTCACTTGTCAGTGATATGCATGCCCCCGTACGTGTAGCTACTAGCCTAACCAGTTGACATTGCGCCTGTCTGTCCATGGCATGCTTTCACGTTGGAAATCACGCGAAGATCACACAACATCGCACAGAAACTCAACCCATTATCTGGAGACAATGATGTGATTGTCGTTCAATATTGGCTACGTACAGGGCCGTTCCTGGGTAGAAGAAAGGGGCTACCGCCCAGAGCCCCCCAAGAAACAAGGGTCTCCTTTCTCGTCTGGCCTAAGTATTAGTAGGCAGTGCTGCGTACTATCATCTTTTCTGACTGCTGAGTCTTAACTCCTAACCTGACTCCCATTCCTCAAAGCTCAGCACCTCTTCTCCTTAGCTCCACTCTCATTTTCTTCTCTTCTCTGAATCTGATCCGAAATTAGTGCTAATTTCCTTTCCAAGACCACCATGATTAATAGAAAATGGTTGATTTTCTCGACTACTTCTCGGTCTTCCCAACCTCAACGATCCCACTCCCATTCCCTAATCGCGCAGCCTACAGTAGCCCTCCAGCCTCTCCCTTGGCGGTGCGTGCACGCCGCCTGAGAAGTTTGGTGACGGCAACCATGAGGCAACACCGCAAGCACACATGGCGGCAGTGAGTCCTGCAAAGTTATCGCGCCCATTCTCGCCTTTACCTCGGCGAGAACGGTCGGACCAAGACTAGGCCCTCGGATCAAGAGGAAGCTAGTGCAAGAGTTACTGACTAGAATCATTTCATACATCGGTGTCCAAATATTACATAACAAATGATCATCGATCGCATTAGTAGCAAACGGTATTTAAGCCTTAGTTACGCACCAAAGTTCATCGAGTAGCGGAAATCTTCCAAAAGGCAACTTGCAAGTTCAAAAGAACAACAAAATCACACCAAGGTTTGTGTAACCACACACGATCGGGTGGACGCACGAAACCCTATCTTAAGCAACTACTCACGGTCCCGCATCGAGGATCTCCTTCCTCATGACAATCGTAGGCATCTTCCTCGACGGGCTCCTCCATGTCTAAAGATAGATATTTATGCGAGGTCAGTGTCATCCAAACACTGGCGAACTAACACCCAACCCAATGCATTTAGTGATAGAGGTTTCAAAGGAAAGGCTGGGTTTATTTATTTGCATGAAAGCCAGTTTTGGAAATGAAAGCCTATGACTTAGCAGTTTAACCAAATTCCCTGTCAAATTGATTATTTATCATATTTTGTTTTCAACGCACAACCAATCCCATGGCAGTTTCCAAGCACTCTGCCAAACGTTCTCTTTCCACTCCCGCCATCAACTTCCGAGTGTGGCGCACTCGTTGTGGATCACATTCCCCAGCAAAGTACCCGGTCTCGTCCTAGCTGGGCTGCCGACTCACGCTAGACTCACGGCTCTTTGTAAGAATGGACCTAGATCATCCTCGGATGACGACATGAAACTGTCTTCACCTCAAGCATGGCGGCAGACAGGGTACGCCCGCAGGTCGTAACTACCCCTGAATCCCCAATACTTGCACTACCGCGCGATGGCCGGCGCGTTGTGGTGTTAGGAACTATCTCCCGCAGGCAGATAGTCAGTGACGTCACATTGTGCATCCCTGATGCACCCGTCTGGGGGAATCCACGATTCAGCCCAGCCAGTCCACGAAGGGCCTCACCCTTATGCACTTCCTTCTTCGGCTAACTCTCACCCTCCGTGTGAATCACACGATGTGGCGGAACCCCTCCTTTTGGGGCAGCGCATGGCATTACGCGGATCTCGCCGCGCTCCTCTTCCATGCACTACGTATGTGGGCGATTAGCTCCTCAAATCACGTAGCCCAGCTACTCCATCTCTTACCCAATGCCAGACCCAGTCTGCATTGCAGCACATCACAATCATACACACACTGGCATGCCAGGCCCAAATTCCAATTAACCATATTCATTGTGTGATCATGTCCAGTGAATGTCGGTTCACCGTTCCGAGGCAATTTTAAGCCTAAAATTAATAGTTGGATCTGAGCAATATCTAAGCAAGATTTTAACCAAGACTTAAGAGTCTAAATCATTTTATTTTTCCTAACCAGGCTATCAAGGGTGATCATCAAAGCGATCAATTGTAAGGCCAAATGACAGATGATTAAATAAAGACAACATCATCATGGTAAATTGATAGCAAGTAAATAAATGGCATGATATATCATGATTGAACAAATAGGCATAAGTACTTGAAAGGGCATGCAATTTAATACTGTAAAATAAATACTTTAGAAATCTAGGATTCAATATGATAATATTGGATGTTAACTCGCACTAGGGAAAGCGCATCCTCTCCCTAGTAAGAGCAACACTATTAAGGGTAGGTATTAACTCGCACTAGGGAAAGCTAACTCTCCCTAGTAAAAGCCAACTCCTATAGGAGAAGTGTTAACTCGCCTTGGGAATTGAAGTCTGGGTTCTGTGCGGAGTCCTCGAACGGTGCTTCCGGATCCTCTACGTCTAATCGGAGAATCAACAATTCATCATAAACACAATGCTGCGAAGAAAAGAATGATACATGAAATGCAATCGAGGTCGCTCGTATTCGTTCATTTCCGATTCCTATGTTTAACTATCTATATGAATCCATATATATCAAGAAAGTTCCATGATCCCTCTGAGTAATGAACTTTAACGTAATGGCCGCGAAGTGCTTGCGAGATGATGCATATGATATATGTGTGTGTGTGTGTGTGTCTATATATATATATATATATATATATATGAGTAATAGTGGAATTTCTACCCTATTTTAACCCAATAGGAGAAAATATGGTTTTATCGTGTTTAAAGTGCATTAAATAACTAGAATATGTAAATTCATATTTTGTTTGACGTATTTCCTTCATCAACTTATTTAATCCTTATTATCTTAGTATAGTAGAAATTTAAGTGGTGTGTGGGTGATTATGGTCATATATATATATATATATATATATATATATATATATATATATATATATATATATATATATATATATATATATATATATATATATATATATATATATATATATATCATGATATTGCATGTTGTGAGATTGAATTGAAACAACAGATTTTACTATTCTAACATGTTTGTGTAATAGCTTAATTGAATAGGTTCATAGACTAGGTAGGTTAAGCTAGTTATTCATGTTTCCTAATTATACCAATATTGAGTTAACATGTAATTCTAAACATACCATAGGTTATATTATATTTTCCTAGGTCCAGAAAGTCATTTATCGACAACCATGATTTTCTTATGTTTAACATAGGTGTTAATCCATCTTTTAATACACAACAATCTATTTTTGCTTATTTCTATATGAATTAATACCCTAAAATAAGCTTAATGGATTTAATCTAGGAACCGTGTTCGGTTACTGTGTGAGGTACTATTTTTATTAAATCCATCACAAGCCCTAGTATTTACCCTAATTTTTCCAGAATTTTTAAAGATCTCTACCTATTTTAAATAAATCGCTTTCTAATTCATCGCTTTTATTTTATTGATAAAATCTGGATAAATCGGTGAACAAGATCGGGTCGTAGGCGCTAACTCGCGGCCGAGCCACCACGCCGAAGACGTATTTTGGGAGGCGTAACCCGTGGCGCTTAAGGCGTCTGAGGCGAGAGAAATATTTCATTATTCTCGACATGTGGGACCGAGGGCCCACATGTCGGCAACAAGTAGAGGTCGCATGAGAGTTTTAAACCGGCGAAGGCCGACACCGGGGCCCACTTGCCGGCAACCACGCGACGGTGAAGTCGCAGGATCTTGGCGCAGATCGGACAACATCATCGTCTTCCTCCGCCACACACAGACGGCCGAGGCTTAGCCGACGGCTGGTCGAGCTAGGTGCACCATTTGGGGCGTTCTTGGGTGCGTTGGAATCGGTGAACTAGCGCCATCTAGGGATGCCCTCGCCGAGGCCAAGAACAAATGGACGCAAGCGAGCCATGCACGGCGGCGGAAACGGCTACCGACGGACATGAGTAAAAGTCCTAGGGTCGATCTTATGGAAAACTAGCGCGCGCATGAGCATCAGCGGGCTTCGGGGAGTCTTACCTAGTGATTTTTCGGGATCGAGGGTGCCCGGGGTGTGTTGTCGACGAGGAGGCCGAACAGAGGAGGCGGACGCCACTTGCCGGGAAAGACCAACAAGCCTGCACCAAAAGAGGGAGCACGGTGTGAGGGAAGATGTGCGGCTCACGGAGCAAGGAATTGCCGCCAAGCTCACCAGAGATGTGGAAATCGAAAAGGGGAAAGAACCGGGCTGCCGGCGGTGGCGAGAGCGTTCCGACAAGCTCGGGGCGACTCCAACCAATTCCTTCGGACGAGAGCTTCACGAGGCCATGGTGAAGCCAACGCGAGTCAATGGGAGGCTAGGGAGGTCTGATTTGGGCTGTCGACGGAGAGTGAAAAGAGGGAGAATGGCCATTCTTGGCGCGTCAGATTTGAGCTCTGGCCCCAGCTCGCTATTGACCGGCGGTCACGGATTGTGTGGCGGTCACAAAGAAGCTCTAACGCTGATTGGCTAGTCGGTGACTTGCTCATCCGCGACGAGCGATTGAGCCGAGTGGCGAGGTGGCGTCTTGCGCGCGATTGCTAGCAGGGGACACGGCGGTGCCAGGAACATCGATGGCGCAACCTGAGCAGCCATTGGGCAAGGTGGACGGTGCCTGGTGGACCCTGACACGGCCGGCCCGACAAAGCAGCTTCGCTCGCCACGGCCAAAGCCAAGCGGCGGCGAACCAGTGGCGGGAAGTCACATCCACGCAGTTATGGGCCCACAAGAGCTAAGAAGACACACACAAGCAGCCAGAGAGGGAATCGCCAGGGCGATTTTGGCAGCCGCGAGGTGGATTTTGCGGCGAGGAGCAGAAGGAGCCGAGGCAGCCATTGCCGACAAAATGCTCACAAGAGCAGACGAAAGAAGAGGCGCCAAATGGGTCCCACCAGGTTCCAATTGTCAACAACTGAGTCAAACTCTCAATTAGGGTTTAAACTAATCTATAGAATTTTCCTGGGATTTTAGAGCAATTTATCATATTTAAGCTTATGTGAATATGTGTGTACACACACACACACACACACACACATATATATATATATATATATATATATATATATATATATATATGTATGTATATATATATGTAAGTATATGTGTATGGATGTTTTATGAATATGTAAATATATTCCCAATTCAAGTTTTATTAGAAATTTCTATATATCAACAATTTCCCAAATAGTGCTATAATTTATAAATTCCTATGCAAGGTTTATTAATTAGCTATTTGGTGATTTATTCAATTAAAATCATCAATTTCTAATGGCTTTTGAAATCTAGAAATTTGTGTTTGTCACATAGAAATTTAACGGGAATTGTCATAATAATACGCATTATTGCAAACGTGTTTAAAGATAACAAAAGTACAACTTTGGGCTGTTACAAATCCTCCCCTAAAAATAAATCTACCGAGATTTGTTAATTCTATGAAGCTTAATATGTAGGGAATTCTTGACGATCTTCTTTTCGGTTCCCATGAAAGCATCCTCCGGATTGATTGCTCCATTGCACCTTGCAAAGTCGAATGGTCTTGTTCTTGAGCTTCTTTTCCCGAGTCTCTAGTATTTGAATAGGCTCGACTTGATACCCCAAGTTGGGTTGCGGGGTGTCCGCAGCAATGAACTACTTCTCCTTCGTGTTTTCTCAAACACTTTTGAGTTGGGACACGTGAAACACGTTGTGCACTTCTCCCAGCCTTGGGAAGGTCAAGTTCGTAGTTTACCATACCCTTACGAGACAAGATCGATAAGGTCCCACAAACATTGGGGCCAATTTTCCTTGACTTGAAATCATGAAGTTCCCTTGAATGGTGAGACCTTAAGATACACATAGTCTCCAACCTCGAAAGATAGGTCCCTCCGACGATGGTCAGCATAACTCTTTTGTCGGGATTGAGTAGCCAGCAATTGCTTCCTAATTATTTTGACCTTTGCTTCGACTTCCTGCTGGGTGTTCCTTCCAAATACCTGCCCTTCTCCAGACTTGGATCAATAGAGAGGGGTCCTACATTTCCTTCCGTATAGAGCTTCGAAAGGAGACATTTGTAGACTGCCTTGATAACTGTTGTTGTAAGCAAATTCCGCATAAGGCAGCCATTTTTCCCATTCCGCAGGGAATTCCAAAGCACAAGCTCGAAGCATGTCCTCTAGAGTTCGGATAGTCCTTTCCGTTTGTCCGTCCGTTTGAGGGTGGTATGCTGTGCTAAATGTCAAATTGGTGCCCGATGCGCTATGGAGTTCTTCCCAAAACTTTAAGGTAAATTGTGATCCACGATCAGATATAATTCTCTTGGGAACTCCATGAAGGCTCACTATCCGGGAGATGAATAGTTCTACTAGCTTGCTACCCTTGTGAGTGGTTTTGACTAGGATGAAATAAGCTACCTAGGTCAACCGGTCTACTATTACCCATATAGAGTCATGGCCACTTCGAGACCGGGGAAGTCCTATAGTAAAGTCCATGGTCACTTCATCCCACTTCCATTCTGGGATTTTGATTGGTTGCGAGAACCCCGCCGGGCGCTGGTGTTCTCCTTAACTAAACAAATAGGTATTACATTTGGCCACATATTCGCTACATCTCGCTTCATTCGGGCCACCGAAGATTGCCTTCAGATCTTGGTACATTTTTGTACATCCCGGTGCATGGAAAAGGTGACTCATGTGCTTCCTTTAAGATCTCTTCCTTTAATTCCGGTCGTGAGGCACAAAGATCCTCTTCTCCATCCAGAGAATTCCTTGTTCATCCTTAACAATTTTGTTCCAAAACCCCTATTCATCACCCTTCGAGCCTAAGGGTACTTGGATGGTCCTGTTGCTTATCCTTGATACGGTTGATCGATCCGGTCGAACCGTGATGTTGGCTAATTCTCTAGATTTTACGAGATTCGTGCATAGCTTATTCAATTCTTCCCAGAGTCGCTTCGAGGTGGTATCTTCCCGGTATTCTGCTTCTCCTCGGGATCACCATCGAAAGTTGCACCGTTCTTCCTACTTAGAGCATCTGCAAACCACGCTGGCCTTGCTGTGGTGGTATAATATATTTAGGTTGTAATCTTTAATCAACTCTAACCACCTTCTTTGCCTCATATTGAGGTTGGCTTGTGTGAAAACATATTTTAGGCTTTTGTGATCTGTGTAGATGTCACATTGTTTTCCCATCGAAAAATGTCTCCACAGCCTTGAGTGCATGAACTACTACAGAGAAGTTCTAGGTCATGGGTTGGGTAATTGTCCTCATGCTTGCAAGAATCGCCGTGAAGCGTACGCCACAGCCTTACCATCTTGCATCAATACACATCCTAATCCTTGTCGGGAAGCGTCACAGTATACATCAAACTTCTTGGCTATATTAGGTGTGGCCAAAACAGGAGTGGTGGTCAGAAGGGTTTTGAGCTTCTGGAAACTGAGTTCACATTCTTCGGTCCATTCAAACTTCCTTTCCTTTTTCAATAGCTAGGTCAGTGGTCGGGAAATTTTTGAGAATCCTTCGATGAAACGCCGATAATATCCTGCCAGGCCCAGAAAACTGCGAATTTCCTTTACAGTGGCGGGTGTCTTCCAATTCATGACCTTGTCAATCTTAGATGGGTCCACTTTAATTCCTTCAGCAGATATAATATGTCCCAAGAAACTATAACATCCTCATTTTCAAAAGCTAAAACTCATGTGCATCATGTCATGACATGTTATTAAAATCCTTAAAATTTAAAACGTTTGAAAATGAGTATGTTACTGTTGAAAAACATTTAAATTGTGAAAACTAATTTGGTTTCACTAGTGTTTTGATTGAAAATAAAACACCTTTGTAAATGCTTGAGTTTTCAAAAGAGGATAACTGTTGTGGGTTATAAAATGAATTGAGTTCAAATGTGGTTTTCTTTCGAATAAAATAAACATAAATTCATTTTATTAAACTAAATGATTTAAGGGTGGTCTTATAAACCTAAAAATGTTTGATTTGATTTTAATATCAAACCCCAAGGATTTCATTTTCATAAAATGATCATTTTAAGTAGTGGTTTTCTAAACCAATGATCCTATTTGACTTTCAATATCAATCTTTATAATTTCCATTCTAAGTAATTTGAATTCCAATAAACAGAGCATTTGTTTTCAAACAAAATGCCTTGCCAAAATATTTATTGTTTTGGTTGATTTTCAAAGGAGGAAAAATAATTTCACTTCCTAAATGGTTGCTTTAAAAAGATTTGTATTCATAAACTAATAAATATTTGGTTTGAACTTCAATATCAAAACACTAAGGTTTTTAATATAAAGTAATTTGATTTACCAACAAAAGAATTTCATTTTCAATTATCTTAAAAGAATACGTGGAAAAACTATTTATTTCTGAAAAGTCCTAAAGGCTTTTATTCCTTAAGTTCTTGTTTTAGGTTTTGGATTATCAACCTACACTTGTACTTTGCCAACTTTAAATTCAATAAAGAGAGACTATATGTTCCTTTAAAAATATATTTTTGAACTTTCACAAATAATACAAAAGTTGATTTTTAATGAAAACAAAAGTTTGTTTTCAACTACTTTACAAGAAAATGGTTTCAGCTCTAAAAGAAAAGTGTTTGGGTTTTATTTTCAAGCTTAAATTAAGCTTTGTTTGGTTTTGGGCCCAAACAATTAAACCTTTAAAGCTATCTCTCCAAAGGAATTTGAAATTCCAAAAGGAGCAATTTTATTTTTCAATGTTCAATAAGGAAAATATTTAACTCCTTAAAATAATTATTTTAACCCTTGAGCTTTATAAAACCTAAAAGCTTTGTCAGATCGCTTTTGGATTCAAAATAAACAAACTATATCGTATCTTGTTCAGATTTTGAGTTCAAGCAAATAAAATTAAAAGCCCTGCTTTTGTATATTTTGAATTTCAATAAAACCCTTTTCAAAGAGATTTAAATTTCTAAGGAGCAAATATTTTATAAACAAATGATATTATCCTTAAGTTTTGGTTTAATAAACATTTTGGTACTATAGCTCTCAAAACTCTTTTTAATTCAAAAACAATTGGAAACGATTTGTTACTTAAATAAATGGGGTTTTGAAATGGATTTCAACCTCCAATTTATTGCAAGCCCAAAACCCTCCTTTGCGTGGTATTTGATTTTGTACCGATTAAACAAAACTAAAATCCCTTTCAAACATGATTTGAATGTGGTTTACATAAAGCTCTAAATGTTTAATTTTAAATGCTGTTTGGATTCAAACCTCTAAAAGGATTTCACTTATTTAAAGGAAATGTTTTATTCCCAACTCATATTTGGTTTTGAACCCAAGCAACAAAACTTTGATTTTCCCCAAGTGATATTCAAATTTAAATAAAATCCTTTCTCTAATGTTTTAATTTGACAATTAAATTCAATTCAAATATGATTTGTGACATCCCCATTTTCAAAAATCAAAACATGTGCATCACATACATCATGAGCACCTCTGCATAATTTTCCAACCAAAACAATTTTTGAAAATGTTTCTGTGACCATATTTTAAATTCAAATCGATTTCAAATTGATTCCATTTATCCCTAACCCTGGAATTCAAATTCCATTTTGAATTTCCCTCCTAAGCCAAATTCAATTTCAATTTATTAATCTTATCCCATTCCATTTTTCCTCTCTATGACATGTGGGCCCCACCTGCCATCCTCTCCCTCTCTTTCTTCTTCTTCTTCCTTCTTCTTCTCTTCCCTTTCTTTCCTGTTCACGCAGGAATTCCCCTCCTTGATCCTTCATCTCCCCCACTAGCTTGAATTGCCATTAGTCCTCCCTAATGGTGGCCGTTTCACGATTAGTGGTGTTAATCACCACTAATCCGTCCCCTTTCACCTCCCTAATCCCTTTTAAAACCGCCCCCCCAAAGCCACCGCGGTTCCTTTCCTTCGTTCTGCGATTTCTCGCCGAGGTGAGCTCCGTTCGTCGATTCCTCCGAGGACGTTGTTCGTCTCGTCGACGCGCTCATCTTTCATGTACAGCTTTCTTTGTTTCATGGCTTAGGATCGCCGGAATTGGACGCCGACGGGGGAGTCCGAGTTCACCGGTTTTTCGCTGCGCGCCCAAATTCATCGCCGCCGCTCGGTATGGTTCTCTTCCCCCCTTCCTTCACCTTCCTCGTTGCCACAAGACTACCCACGGGCCGCCGGCCCCAGTCACGGCGCCGCCGCCCCGCGCCGCCTTCTCTCCCACCTCCGCCCAGCGTCGCCCGCCCGCCGGCCTCCCGACCCGAGCCGACGCAGCCATGAGCTCCCTTTAGCTCCTCGACCTCCCGGCGCCCTTCCCCATCTCCTCCGGCGGCGGGCTTCCCCATGCCATGGCCACCGCCTCGCTCGGTGCCTCACCGCCCGCCATCCTCGGCCCCGACCGACCTCACCCCGCCTCCTCTTGATCCCACGAACCTCACGGGCCCCTCACTCCTTCCCCGCGAAGCCCGCCTCGCCGTCGCCATCTCGCCCGCCACTGCGTGCCGGCCACCCGCCACTGCCGCCGCTCCCCCGGCGACCTGCACCGATCCCCATGGTCCCTCTTCCTTTCCCACTCGGCCACCGGGGCCACACCGCCCATGCCGCCTGCCGCCTCCGCCGCCTCCCTGCTCTCTCCTCATGCAGTGTGGGCCCCATTAAGCCGAGCCATGACCGCCCGACTCTTCCTTCCCCACTGCCAGATGGCTCCCGGCCAAGCCGAGCCGACACCAAATGAGCCGAGCCACCCCTCCCCTCATTTTTTTTCCTTTTCCCAGGTTTTGCCCAAACTTCCAAAATTCATATCTAATTGTACAAAATCCAAAAATCCCCAAACTAGTTTTGTTAGACTCACAAAATTAAAACCTATTTAATTATGTAATTTTATCTACTTTACTGTTGTAAATTGTTTTGAATTATTTAAATATCCCTAAGCATTGTTTTAATTATCTAGGGAGATTTACTTGTCCAAAAATTGTCAAACCAATTTTAAAATGACTTTAAAATGTTTACCTTGCATCTGTAATTTCCATGAGATTTTTGATAACTATTTTACCCACTGTTTTAGATTTTTGGTTAGCAAATTAATTAGTTTAAGTGCATAATCTTTCCATTTAAATTCTAGAAAAATGTACAAAGGGCTTATTTAGTTTTAAACCACCTTTTACTGCCTGTACACTTTACTTGAGCATTTTCATGCATGTGCATCCATGTTTCCGCATGGTGTTTATTGTTTCATTTATCGTTATTTCGCGATTAGGGCGTGCGACTCGGAGATCGTGGACCGACATCGCGTGGAAGACTTAGGGTTTTCTGTTTGGTCAAGGCAAGTCTGAATCTTGGTCCTATGATTTTAAATAGTTTTATTAGATATTTAAACCGCATGCTATGTTAAAGTTAAAATGCTAATTGGTTAGATGCTAGCTAAACACCCCACTAACAATATCAATATAAACACCTTCTTTGCCACCTTAGGTTAATATTATATTGTGTAATAATGCCTACACCCTTGAATTAGGTTTTAAATCATATTAGCCCTGCTTAGTTGCAATCACATGGAACTTGGACATGATAATCTCAATGCTTATTTCATCAATGATTTTAAAAGACAGTGGGTGCTGTCGTGTTTGCAAATGGGTGTAGTTGATAGTGGGTGCTATCGGGTAAAATGTTTTATAAAACCTGATCGGGGTGGCTGGTTGCAAGGTTGGTGCAGTAAGCACGAGACTTGGGTCCAGTGCGGGAACCACCTCGGTCCCTAAGGACCGATTCCTTGAGGTAGACGAGCTAAGTTTAACAGTGCGACCATGTGTGCCTCAGATGGGCGGCCCTCGGTCTAGTATCCTTCGGACTTCTAGTTAGGGCATTCCAATCGGTGGAGTAGGCAATCGGTGTTGTCTCGCAGCGCAAGAGGGCATTGCAAAGGAAACCTCAGCAGAATGTCCTAACTAGGGAAGGTTGGAGAAAGGCCTTGTGGTGACCATTTTTCTTTGGGGGCACCGAGGAAGAACCACCTCGCATGGGTAAAGCGTGCAACCTCTGCAGAGTGTACAACTATCATGATAGCCGTGTCCGCATCAGGGACCTGACGACGGGAGCTGCCTCATGGTACTTCTTACCTTTTTGTTTTCAAAAGGTGTTTTAAAGGAAAACCAAGACTGGTGTCGTGCATTTTGTTTTCTCTCCTCACAGTAGGTGCTGTGAGCGATGAGGGTTGTCGCACGGTGGGTGCTGTGAGTAGCCAGGTCTGGGCAAACCGGTTTAGGCCGGAGTTTCAAAAGAAATGAATTAAATATTTGATTTCTCTTAACTCCTTTCAAACCTTTTACAAGATTTAGGAAAAACCTTCAAAACTGGCTTTATGCAAAAGAACCATAACCTTCCTTTGTAAACCTTAGATGTATTTAGTCAACCTTGCTTGTTGAGTATGTTGTATACTCACCCTCGCCTTTTATGCGGGGCTGCTCATTCCAACGAGCAGGTTGCGATCAGCAGAACCCTAAGGTGGAGACGTATGAAGATGAAGGTCCCATCGCAAGTTTTCAAGATGAGGATTACTCCGACATCTAGGAGCTCTACTTTGGCCGTGCTTGTGGAGTTGTTTTGGGTCTTCTTTTGAGTTTTGAGACTTATGGTCTCACCCCTGTAAGGCCAATGAGCCCTTTGTTGTTTAACGCCATGCTTGGCGCACTCTGATGTAATCTATACTTTTACGTTCAATGGCAATGATCCAAACTGTTCAACTGTGTGTACTAGCTATCGATCCAGGGACTAGTACAGCTTAAAGCACGTAGGACTCGACTCGCTTGACGGTCTCTACGTAAACCCACATCACTAATCCAAAATTCAGATTTGCTATATTTTGCATATAGCTTATGCTCTCGAGTTTGTCCAACACCGCCTCGTGTGCTTTTCATGCTCTTCGTCCGATTTGGAGTACACAAGGATATCGTCAATGAAGACGACAACAAACTTGTCAAGGTACTCCATTAGGATTAAATTCATGAGGTTCATGAAATAGGCCTGCATTGGTTAACCCAAAAGACATGACTAAATATTCAAACAGCCATACCGAGTGGTGAAGGCCGTTTTGGGTATATCTTCCTTCGCACCTTTACTTGATGGTATCCAGATCAAGATCGATCTTGGAAAAACGTAGCTCCTTGGAGTTGGTCAAACAGTCATCGATCCCGGGCAGAGGATACTTATTTTTAATAGTGACGGCGTTTAACGCCTATAGTCCACCACTAGTCTTCGCCCATCATCCTTCTTATCCACTTAACATGGCGGGGATCCCCAGCGGATGAGCTTGGCCGGATCAAACTCTTGCTCAATAAGTCGCCCAGCTTGTTTCTTGAGTTCTTCTAATTCTTCCGAGTTCATCTTGAAATATGTTTTGTAGATTGGGGCTGCACTGTGTTAACTCTATAACAAACTCTACCTCTCGGCCTGGCGGTAGTCCAGGTAAGTCATCCGGGAATACGTTCAAATATTCTTGGACTACCTTCACCTTACTCGGGTTGTCTTCCTTGAGGTACCAGATGGCTCTGCCCCATCTGTAGGGTTCATCTACCTTCCATACTCTTTCAAACACACCATCCTTTACAAGCCCGACTTCGCTAAGCACAATCTAATACTCCCTTATAGAGTCTTAGCCAATCCATGCCGATTATGACATCAACTCCTAATCCAGATATGACCATTAGGTCGAAATAGAATCCTACTCTTTCCTTTCTTATTTCTACCCATTTGCAGGACCTATAGGCCTTAAATATCCCACCGGGAGATCTAATGGTGAAGGGCTTATTAAGAGGAAAGGTTTGTAGTTGGTGCTTATCTACGTATTCTTGTGAAATAAATGAATGTGATGCACCAGAATCGAATAAAACTTGTACTGGGGAGTCGTGAAGTCCAAACGTACCCACAAGTACTCCTTCATCCTCTTGTGTCGCTTCAGCGATGATATTGTTGAGTCTTCCACGCCCCATACCTTGAGCTTGATTCTGCATGGGCGACCTCTGCCATGACCCTGCACAATATTTCCTTAAGGTCTTGCGCGATTCTGGCTAGGGCGGTTGGCGGCAAAGATAGTGTCCAGTCGGTGGCATAGGTAGCGCTTGCTCGACATCCTATTTTGGGAGCTCGGTGCATTATGGGAGCGCTTGGTGCTTGAGTACGAAAACCAGGGGTTCCAGCACCACGCCCACCCCTCATAGCATATCCACGATTGATCATGGAAGATTGTTGTCCAGCTCTCTGAGGAGGTTGAGGTTTGAATTGTCCCGTACGGCTTGATCCGTGGCGTCGCTCAGCCATCTTGCGCTTACGCGAGAGATCCTCGCCTTCAAGTCCCTTTCTAACACCAAGGCCTTGTTGACGAAGTTGGTGGAAGTTTTGGTACTCCAAAATCCTAAGGCGGATTTATACCGAAATCCATCCTTCCAGAACCAATCTATCTTTTTCACTTCATTCGGATGTCTTGAGGGCATACCTTGCAAGCTCATTGAACTTAGTGAGGTATTCAAAATTGTCATCGCCCCTCGAGAGAATCATAAACTCATACTTCTTCATCCTTATGATTCCTATGGGTATGTGAAAATTTCTCAAAGCAAAGGACAAATTCTCCCCATGGAATAAACCCTTGACCGGGGAACATAAGGCGGCACTTCAAAGATTATCGGCTTGTTGAGCTTCATCAAGATTCCATCTTCACAGGTTCATTTTCTTCTATTTCTTCATCATCCACACTGGCCGGGTGGCGACATAATTATCCCACCACACACCGGGTCCTACTAGCGGTGGGAGGCCAAGCGACTTTCTCCATTTACGACATCCGATCAACTCTGTGTTCTTGGTCACAAGTCGTAACCGGTCTTCTGCTTCCACGGATCGGTAGCTTAAGCGAAGGTAGGGGATTAGTTCGCATAAAGGCAGATGTTTGGATCCTCATTTCTATTTCGTCACTTTCTTTGGTTGAAGACTTGACCCAACATCTGTGCTTGATAAGCTAAGACTTGGGCCATTGTTGGGTCTCCTGCCGGAGGACGAGGTAGATCACCTCGGCCTCGATCGCGCCACGACCTCTAGTCTGCGCCAAGACCACGGGCTTGGCCAGCTCCTTGGCCTCGAAGCGGCATCATGCCTAGATCTCGCCTTGGCCACGGGCAGCTCCACGACCACGTACCATCTGCACGACGATGATCCTTAAAATTATAGCTAAATATGCATGCATGAGGCCAATATCAAATAATTCCATTAAAGTAGTCAATAAAACGCTTGTCATAAAAGATAACCAAAAGCGGCAACAGCCGATCAGTTTTTCATCATACCACAAAAGTATTATCATCATGACAAGTACATAAGTCGCCAATCATCTACTATGGCGAAACAAAAGACGCATATCCCGATCTAGGTCAGTCTGTCTAGCCAACTAACTACTCAAGGGCGGGGACGACGAGTGTAAACTATCACCGGTCTCCCTGCTGGGTAGCGGGTGGAAGTAGCCAGGAAGTCCTCTAGCGACTGCTGAGAAGGCACAAAGCGAACAAAGCAGCAGTGGCTCAACCGGGAAGCGTGTAGGTCCACGGAGGTCTCCGAGTCAGAAGAGTACTCCTGCAGCGACAAAGAGGTCAGTGGGGAAGCGTCGTGACGAGGAATCCCCACTAAGGCACTAGGAGGAAGACCCCGTTTCCGCATGGTAGTGCGGCGGTTAGGGTACTCAGGTGGAGGAAACTGAGGACCCGGAGGGAAAGGGAAGGGTCCTCGCCGCTGCCGCGCTAACCGCAAGCGCGAGTCCTTCTGGCGTCGCACATCGCCGATCACGACGTAGTGGTGAAGGCGCCGCCCAACCACCCATGCAGCGATTATCTCATTGTCTGAAGAGAGTAGCGAGGAAGCCGATCTCCTCGAGAGCGCTGTCACGGTCTGTCTGCGGCTACGGAGAAGGCACGCAACCCTCTCCAAGTGGTCCTCGCGGTGAAGGCGGGCACCGTAAAGCCCGGGAGCAAGTCGGTGTTGAAAGGAAGGTCGGGCAAAGAAGTGCCCTCAAGTCGCCGTGGTACTCCTCCTCAGCCCTCAGACGCTAATGCCGCCGCATCATCGATAGCAGGTGCAGTGGTCTCGGCCGTCTCCGCCTCAGAGGCAGGGCCATCAGGTCTGTGGGTGGTAGTAGACTCGAACCTCTACAATGTACCCTAAGCGGGGCAGGGTATGAACGAGCCTCCAGAAGTAGCAGGGGCGGTCGTCAAAGCACAGAAAGTCCGACAACTGGCGGAGGACAAGAACCATCTGGCTGGCGTGCAAAGGGTCGTCGTAACCGTAGGTAGCACGCTCCAGAGAAAAGCTGTGGGAAACTTGCTCATCCATCTACAAAAACAAAAGTAGAATTCTTTTAAGTAAGAAATAGTATAGTTGTGAAAGTTAAAAGACAAGATATACAAGAGCAATTTTGGAAAAATATTTTATATGAACTACACGCAATCCTTAGCTAACGGTAGGGTTTAGGGCTCCTACAGTCGTATGCTCTGATACCAGCTCTTGTCGCGCCCATTCTCGGCTTACCTGGCGAGAACGGTCGGACCTGCACTAGGCCCTGGATCAGTAGGCTAGTGCAAGAGTTACACAGCTGGAATCATTTCATACATCGGTGTCCAAATATTACATAACAACGATCATCAGATCGCATTAGTAGCAAACGGCATTTAAGCCTTAGTTACGCATCAAAGTTCATCGAGTAGCGGAAATCTTCCAAAAGGCAACTTGCAAGTTCAAAAGAACAACAAAATCACACCAAAGAACTGTAACCACACACGATCGTGGAACGCACGAAACCCTATCTTAAGCAACTACTCCCGGTCCTGCATCGAGGATCTCCTTCCTCATGACAATCGTAGGCATCTTCCTCGACGGGCTCCTCCATGTCTAAAGATAGATATTTATGCGAGATCGCTGTCATCCAAACATCGGCGAGCTAACACCCAACCCAATGCATTTAGTGATAGAGGTTTCAAAGGAAAGGCTGGGTTTATTTATTGGCATGAAAGCCGCTTTGGAAATGGAAGCCTATGACTTAGCGCTTAACCAAATTCCTGTCAAATTGATTATTTATCATATTTTGTTTTCAATGCACAACCAATCCCATGGCGCTTCAAGCACTCGCCAAACGTTTCTTCCCACTCCCGCCATCATCTTTCGAGTGTGGCGACTTTCGCTAGGATCACATTCCCAAAAGTACCGGTCTCGCCCTAATCGGGCCGCCACCCCACGCTAGACTCACGGCTCTCTGAAGAATGGATCTAGATCATCCTCGGATGACGACATGAAACCGTCTTCACCTCAAGCATGGCGGCAGCAGGTATGCCCGCAGGTCGTAACTACCCTCAATCCCCAATACTTGCACTACCGCGATGGCGGCTACGTTGTGGTGTTAGGAACTATCTCCGTGGCGATAGTCGATGACGCCACACTGCATCCTCGATGCACCTGCCCTGGGAATCCACGATTCAACCCAGCCGACCCACGAAGGGCCTCACCCTTATGCACTTCCTTCTTCGGCTAACTTCGCACCTCCGTGTGAATCACACGATGTGGCGGAACCCTCCTTTTGGGCAGCAAGACGGCATTACGCTGATCTCGCCAAGGCCTCTTCCATGCACTACGATGTGGGCGATTAGCTCTCAAATCACGAGCCCAGCTACTCCATCTTTTACCCAATGCTGCACCCGATGCGCATTGCAAAGACATCACAATCATACACACACACACTGGCATGCCAGGCCCAAATTCCAGTTAACCATATTCATTGTGTGATCATGTCCGGTGAATGTCGGTTCACCGTTCCGAGGCAATTTTAAGCCTAAAATTAATAGTTGGACCTGAGCAATATCTAAGCAAGATTTTAACCAAGACTTAAGAGTCTAAATCATTTTATTTGTCCTAACCAGGCTATCAAGGGTGATTATCAAAGCGATCAATTGTAAGGCCAAATGACAGATGATTAAATCAAGACAACATCATCATGGTAAATTGACAGCAAGTAAATAAATGGCATGATATATCATGATTGAACAAATAGGCATAAGTACTTGAAAGGGCATGCAGTTTAATACTGTAAAATAAATACTTTAGAAATCTAGGATTCAATATGATAATATTGGATGTTAACTCGCACTAGGGAAAGCGCATCCTCTCCCTAGTAAGAGCAACACTATTAAGGGTAGGTATTAACTCGCACTAGGGAAAGCTAACTCTCCCTAGTAAAAGCCAACTCCTATAGGAGAAGTGTTAACTCACCTTGGGAATTGAAGTCCGGGTTCTGTGCGGAGTCCTCAAACGGTGCTTCCGAATCCTCTACGTCTAATCGGAGAATCAACAATTCATCATAAACACAATGCGGCGAAGAAAAGAATGATGCATGAAATGCAATCGAGGTTCCATAAACACGATTCCTATGTTTAACTATCTATATGAATCCATATATATCAAGAAAGTTCCATGATCCCTCTGAGTAATGAACTTTAACGTAATGGCCGCGAAGTGCTTGCGAGATGATGCATATGATATGTGTGTGTGTGTGTGTGTGTATATATATATATATATATATATATATGAGTAATAGTGGAATTTCTACCCTATTTTAACCCAATAGGAGAAAATATGGTTTTATCGTGTTTAAAGTGCATTAAATAACTAGAATATGTAAATTCATATTTTGTTTGACGTATTTCCTTCATCAACTTATTTAATCCTTATTATCTTAGTATAGTAGAAATTTAAGTGGTGTGTGGGTGATTATGGTCATATATGCTATATATATATATATATATATATATATATATATATATATATATATATATATATATATATATATATATATATATATATAAGTCCATGGAACCTAGGCTCTATGATTCGTTACCACTAGATGTGCTTTGAGATTCGTGTTGTTTGATATTTGTACTTTTATATACGCACTAAAGAAAATATTTGAGACATCAAACTCCGAAAAAAGTTAAGTTAAACTTCAGTTTGAACTACATTTAAAATATACTTCAAACTAGTTCAAACTATACTTCAAACTAGTTTAAACTAAGTTTGAAATTAATTTTTTTCGGAGTTTGATATCTCAAATATTTTTTTTAGAGAGTATGTGAAGGTATGCACGTCAAACATCACGAATCTAAATGCATATCATAGGTATTTGAATCATGGAGCCTAGGCTCCATGGAGCCCCAAACTGGCTTCCTATATATATATATTGCATGATATTGCATGTTGTGAGATTGAATTGAAACAACAGATTTTACTATTCTAACATGCTGTGTAATAGCTTAATTGAATAGGTTCATAGACTAGGTAGGTTAAGCTAGTTATTCATGTTTCCTAATTATACCAATATTGAGTTAACATGTAATTCGGAAACATACCATAGGTTATATTATATTTTCCTAGGTCCAGAAAGTCATTTATCGACAACCATGATTTTCTTATGTTTAACATAGGTGTTAATCCATCTTTTAATACACAACAATCTATTTTTGCTTATTTCTATATGAATTAATACCCTAAAATAAGCTTAATGGATTTAATCTAGGAACCGTGTTCGGTTACTGTGTGAGGTACTATTTTTATTAAATCCATCACAAGCCCTAGTATTTACCCTAATTTTTCCGAATTTTAAAGATCTCTACCTATTTTAAATAAATCGTTTCTAATTATCGCTTTATTTTATTGATAAAATCTGGATAAATCGGTGAACAAGATCGGGTCGCCCGCTAACTCATGGCCGAGCCACCACGCCGAAGACGCATTTTGGGGAGGCGAACTCCGTGAGCGAAAGGCGTCCGAGGCGAGAAATTTTATTTTCGACGATGTGGGACCGAGGGCCACATGTCGGCACGACGAGTAGAGGTCGCATGAGAGTTTTAAACCGGCGAAGGCCGACACCGGGCCTGACTGTCACGACCACGCCGACGGTGAAGTCGCAAGGATCTTGGCGCAGATCGGACAGCTCGCCGTCATCGTCTTCCTCCGCCACACAGACGGCCGAGGCTTAGCCGACGGCTAGCCGAGCTAGGTGCACCATTTGGGGCGTTTTGGGTGCGTTGGAATCAGTGAACTAGCGCGCATCTAGGGATGCCCTCGTCGAGGCCAAGAACAGCCGGACGCGGAGGAGCCATGCACGGCGGCGGAAACGGCTACCGACGGACATGAGTAAAAGTCCTAGGGTCGATCTTATGGAAAACTAGCGCGCGCATGAGCATCAGCGGGCTTCGGGGAGTCTTACCTAGTGATTTTTCGGGATCGAGGGTGCCCGGGGTGTGTTGTCGACGAGGAGGCCGAACAGAGGAGGCGGCACGCTCACGGTGCTGGGAAAGACCAAATAAGCCTGTGACTAAAAAGAGGGAGCACGGTGTGAGGGAAGACAAAGGCTCACGAGCAAGGAATTGCCGCGAAGCTCACCAGAGATGTGGAAATCGAAAAGGAAAGAACTGGCCGCCGGCGGTGGCGAGAGCGTTCCCGACAAGCTCGGGCGACTCCAACCAATTCGCCGGACGGAGCTTCACGAGGCCATGGTGAAGCCAACGCGAGTCAATGGGGAGGCTAGGGAGGTCTGATTTGGGCTGTCGACGGGAGAGTGAAAAGAGGGAGAAAATGGCCATTGCGGCGCGGCCGTATTTGAGCTCGGTCCCAGCTCGGCTATTGACCGGCGGTCACGGGATTGTGTGAGGCGGTCACAAAGAAGCTCTAACGCTGATTGGCTAGCTGGGGCGGTGACTTGCTCATCCGCGACGAGCGATTGAGCCGAGTGGCGAGGGTGGCGTGCGCGGGCGGCATTGCTAGCCCGGGGACACGGCGGTGCCAGGAACATCGATGGCGCAACCTGAGCAGCCATTGGGCAAGGTGGACGGTGCCTGGTGGACCCTGACACGGCCGGCCCGACAAAGCAGCTTCGGCTGCCACAGGCCAGAGGCGGCAAGCGAACGAAGGCGGAAGTCACATCCACGCAGTTGTGGGCCCACAAGAGCTAAGAAGACACACACAAGCAGCCAGAGAGGGAATCGCCAGGGCGATTTTGGCAGCCGCGAGGTGGATTTTGCCGGCGAGGAGCAGAGCGAGCCGAGGCAGCTCAGCTGCTCGACAAAATGCTTACAAGAGCAGGACAGAAGAAGAGGCTGCCAAATGGGTCCCACCAGGGTTCCAATTGGTCAACAACTGAGTCAAACTCTCAATTAGGGTTTAAACTAATCTATAGAATTTTTCTGGGATTTTTAGAGCAATTTATCATATTTAAGCTTATGTGAATATGTGTGTACACACACACACATATATATATATATATATATGTATGTATATATATATATAAGTATATGTGTATGGATGTTTTATGAATATGTAAATATATTCCCAATTCAAGTTTTATTAGAATTTTCTATATATCAACAATTTCCCAAATAGTGCTATAATTTATAAATTCCTATGCAAGGTTTATTAATTAGCTATTTGGTGATTTATTCAATTAAAATCATCAATTTCTAATGTCTTTTGAAATCTAGAAATTTGTGTTTGTCACATAGAAATTTAACGGGAATTGTCATAATAGTACGCATTATTGCAAACGTGTTTAAAGATAACAAAAGTACAACTTTGGGTCATTACAGTGTCTTGCAAGGCCGAGCCACCGAGTCACCGACGACCTCACTGACCTAGGCGGTGCGTCTTGTTGATTTGTTCCTTAATCCCTGCTTTCCATATTGTGATATTCATCTGAATGATCTAATCCCTAATTCCTGTTCATCTAATTTGGTATTTTGGTTGAATTGTTATTATGTACCTGTTATTCACTTATTTTACAAGTAAAATTTCTCATTCATAGCTCTATGTTTATTTTTAGATGTATTGAACATATCCCATCTTGATATAAAAAATATCATTATATTATGTGCTTCTTTGGATTATAGGGCCTCTAAATTGTTAAGAACGGCCCTGGCTCCGTAGCTGTCCCAGTGACCATCTCACACGTACGCCAGCACTTTCCCTTCCAGGTCAATGTAAAGCTGATGCCAACCTCACAGGTAACTGGAATCTAATAAGACCATCTCCAACGGATTCCCACACTTCCATTCCCTTCCCAACCCCTGACGAGAATCTCTTCCCAGATTTCATTCCCTTCCCATCCATGCACTCCAACAGCATCCCTTCCAGGCATTCCCTTCCCTTCCCAAAGGTAATTTTTAATAATTCATACATAACCGCCATTTCACATACGCCGTACTTACGAAGTTGTATTTCTAAATTAATTAAACATTAATGTACATGAAATAAAAATGAGACATTAGTACAACATTATTAATGAATATTTTAATGTAAATACCGCATTTCAATATTTAAATTTGTAAGTACCGCAAAATAGCATGAGCTGGTTAGCTTGCAACAATCACAAGCAACACAACAGGCCTGACAGCTTCATTTGCTCACATGCAACTCAGGCCCCCTCACTACCAGGCAAAGATCACAGGCAAAGCACCTCCGTGCATGTGGCTGGAAAAGTTCACATGCAGCACAGCTCTAGCCAGTAGGTTCCAAACTTCACGAGTTTACTGTGACCTTATCCTTTCACGAGAAGCATACTCATCAGCTTTATAATCTTCTATAAATGGGTCCATCGCACTCCATATGGCCACACTTCTCTTGCAGAAGTTGGGAAAAATACATTCACCATGAGTGGACCTCCATTCGGATCATCATCTACCTTCTTCTGGGACGATTCCACTGATGACGATGATGACGAAGAGCTCCTCATGTTCTGATGTTCGCATTGACCGAGGAGGACGAGAAGGATATGGAGACACGGTCTCGCGGAGGCTCTGTTCTCGGTCATGCAGTGGTTGATCGACATCGCGGTGAGGGAGCCGCTCGATTGTCCGAGGACTACTTTGCCGACTCACCTATCTACGGCCATACTTACTTCAAACGAAGGTAACTCCTTGTACTGCATCATATTCATCAGCACGGTACTTATTCATGCGCGCACATGTGTGAGCAGGTTTAGGATGAGACGCCGCTTATTCCTCCGTATTGCGGCTGCTGTTGAAGAGCACGACGGTTGGTTCAAGCAGAAGAGGGATGCGAGTGGCAAGCTAGGATTATCTCCACTACAAAAGATGACCGCCGCCATCCGTCAACTCGCATATGGTGTATCTGCCGACGCCATCGACGAGTACGTGCGAATCGGGGCAAGCACAGCCGTAGAAGCAATGAAACGGTATGTGCGAGCTATCGTAGAGATTTTCAGTACAGAATACCTCCGTAGTACAACAGCGCAGGATACCGCTCGCTTGCTTGCCGTAGGCAACATGCGTTGCTTTCTAGGTATGCTGGGGAGCATTGACTGCATGCACTGGACTTGGAAGAATTGCCCCAAGGCCTGGCAGGGGGCATACACAGGACACACACGAAAACCGTCCATTGTATTGGAGGCCATCGCTTCTTACAATTTGTGGATTTGGCATGCGTTCTTCGGTATGCCGGGTAGCCTAAATGATATAAATGTTCTGCACCGTTCGGACGTCTTAAGTAGGTTAACGGACGGAACCATCCCCCTGTCAGTTACACGGTTAACGGGAACACCTACGAGATGGGTTACTACCTAGCGGACGGTATATCCCTGGAGTGGGCAACATTTGTAAAGCCTATCTCAGCTCCAAGGGGGAACAAGAACACCCACTTTGCCGCTGTGCAGGCCGCAGCCAGGAAGGACGTCGAACGAGCATTCGGGGTCCTTCAGGCTAGGTTCGCTATAATACATGGGCCGGCTAGAAGCTGGCACCAGAGTACTCTGCATGACATAATGACCGCCTGTGTCATTCTACACAATATGATAATAGAGGATGAGAGGGATGGTCCACCCCACGATTTCATGTATGAAGGAATGGGCGAACATACTTCCGTCGACCGTGGGCCCGAAAGATCAATCCTCCATTGCATTCAGGCCAGTCAGCAGATTCGAGATCGAGGGAGTCATCATCGCATGCAGCATGATCTCGTGGAGCACCTATGGGCTCGTCACAGAGGACAGTAGCTGTATGATAATATGTGACTGTATTTATGCTTTCTGTCCTATGTTCATGTGTCCGTTGGTACATTAATGTTTCGAAGATCATGTACTGTTCGCATTCTTATTTTCGAATAAAATGATAGTTTGTACTACCTGGTGTGCATTTCATGTGTCGAATAAAATGATATTTGCAAAAACAAAACATTCTCATATACATACACATAACGGCATTGACGCAACCATACCAATGTCCACGATAGTACGAATTGAAATATACTCATCACAACATAGCAATGTCTTGTAGGGATTGAAATAGGAACATCATAACATGTTTCAAACAGTACGGAAGGAAATAAAAACAGCAACATAGCAATGTCCACTACATACCAAAAGAAAATTCAGCATTGGGGAGTACATAGCAATGCTCACGAAGACATGTTACCGAACCTTTTTTGCCTAATCTCCTGCTACCACCGGCCTCAGATGCGTCGGGGCCCTGCCTGAAGATATGCTGTGGTGACCCGTGGCCTGGGGAGGCCGCCCCCTGGGTATCACCCTGGCTTGGGGAGACCCGGCCCACGGCATCAACCTGCGAGTAATCCCCCAAGGGCGATGAACTCCATGGTATGTTTTCCCCTCCGCCCAGAAGAAGGTTCTCCAAAAATGGATCCATGCGTTCATTGCAGAAGGTCACATAATAATGGGTAATGGGCGGAGTATATACATTTGTATAATCAATGGTAAAACAACTGAATGATGCATAATCATGCGAAAAGTTGCATACAGTAGGTTCACATAATAACATAAATATGGGAAAAGTTGCATACAGTCAGTCTACATCAACACACCATATGTTTTACATAAGTAACATGGGAAACAGTTCAGCTAATAGACATAGCAAAGTGCTCGATATAAACATAACAAGATCACAAACGGTACAAGTGCCATGATCGGTCAGATTCGACGAACAGGCCATCAGAGCCGTCATATTCAGAGCCATGATCGGAGTAGTCGCCGGGGATGATGTCATCGGGGTCCAGCTCCGTGGACTCGTCGTTCAGCACCACACGCGCGGGGAAATCAGTGGAACCCTCATCCGGGTCGACCACCGGTGTGTGCCCTTCGCGGACTTCAGTTGCCAACAGGGAGATTTCCTCTAGGCGGGTCGCTATGGCTTCCACCTCCAACGGTGCCTGATTGAACTCCTAGGCTGAGGAGGACTCACAGGCACTGAAATTTCCGTTGACAACCTTCTTGAGCGCCGCGGTCTCGACATCCAAATGGTCGTGCAACACGACAATAGCCGCGGCCAATCTAGCTGCCTTCATCTACACCGAACACTTATTAAAGCAGTGACAAATACATACCCTTCACCCCACGAAATTAAAATGCCTCATAAGATGCTAGATGAAATTTGTTGTATGTATGCAACAGAAAAATGACAGTAACATGGGAAACAGTTCAATATTCGGCATAATCACGTCGAATGAATTGGTATATGCTGAACAAAATGAACTTCAACAAACAAATCTCCGTGCAGTATGTGTTCTTCTCCTCAACAGTTTATTACGATACTAAATTGTCCCCTATTTCTGAGCGATATCAGGGATGGTCTGCAAGACATACAAACTTGTCGGGACCCCCCCTGGCGGAGGTGAGGTCCCACCTGTGCTAGTTCCTGGATCAGTAGCTAGCACACACAGACAACAGAATTTGGATCACAACCATGTTGATTAATTTACATAAATTTACATCAGAGTGCGCCTTATGGCGTGGTTACATAAGGGTGGCTCGAAGGCCTTACAAAAGCGGAAGTCTTGATTTTACAACTGAAACTGCGAAAGTGGAAAACTAAAACAATCCCCACAGGCAAAGCTGGAGGAACGCAATCCTAAGCATCGGTAAACTCCTCGTCCTGGACTCCGTCGGCGAAGGCGTGGGCTTCGGGGTCTCCATCTTCGGGGTCGCAGGGGTACTCCACACCTATGCGTCGGAATGCGCAGCCCCGCGGCAAAGCGCGAGGGTGAGTATTGGTAAAAATACTCGCAAGTCAATTGACATATGCATATGTATGGTCTAGACAAAGGATAGGTAGGGCTCAGTTGCGAAAAGCAAGTTTTGAAATAGTTTGCCTAATGTTTTAAAAGCAATTTAGGGAAGAAGTGAAGTGATCAAATTAATTGACAAAACATTTAAATCATCCGGCCCCAGCCGGCTCATGCCCCAAATGCTGTCTCACGATACAAATCGTGGTTTTCACCAAAAACATTTTCCTTACGGCTAATCCACCGAAGGACCAATAACTCTCGATGGCTAACCACCGTATACATAATACCACACGTCGGCTAAACCACCGAAGTCATCTCCTCACGGCTAACCACCGTAGGCTCCCAAACAAAACACGGCACCTCCCGGTTTTCTTCTTTAAAACTCTGAGAAAGAGAGGGAAGAAAACTACCATTGTGATCAACCCACCGTCATCCGCCCTTGACCGTGGGCACGGCTTTCTAGAAAGTTTTACGCTCTGCAGAGGTCGCACGCTTTACTCATGAGAGGTGGTTTTTCCTAGGAATCACCCAAAGGAAAATAATCACCACAAGGCCTTTGACAATCTCGCTCCTAGCTTGGCATCCCCTCTAAGGTTTCCACTGCAGGCACAGTATCTCCGGTTATCAAGCCCCTCTTGAGCTGGTAGGTTAGCGGATGCTTCGCGCCTACTCCACCACACGGTATGTCCAAACTAGGAGTTCAAAAGCTACTCAGCCAGGTCCCGCCCATACAGGCACTCATGGCCGCACTGTTTTACTTAATTTTGACAACCACAAGGTATCGGTCCTTAGGGACTGGGGTGGTTCCTACACTGGACCCGATTCTCGTGCTCACTGCACCAGCCAATCATCCGTCTACCCCAATCAAGTTTTACAAACATTTTCAGAAACCCCTAGGTGACATACCCGTCACCTGGCACTAACACTTTTTCCCCCACAATAGCACCCTGCTACTGCTAATCAAACCAGCACTTTGCAAACAGAGGGATACTTTGAATTAAAACAGATATAAAATCGGGTGAAGTTTTTATCATGCGGTGATCATCAATTAATGCCTAATAGCATGACTAAGCAAGATTAAATAGCTAATCAAGGGTTGGCAAGTAATTATGGATTAATTAGCCTAAGGTTACCAAAATTCAGGATTAATAGCATAATTAAAGTGTAGTAGGTTCTTTAACTAAATTTCTTACCATTATGACCATGTTTAATTAACATAGCTATGCACATTTAGTAAACTTCTAAGAAAGCATTTGTAAAACTAGGTTTCAATATGATCAAAGGTAATTAGGGAAGATGTCAACAATGACTTGCCTTGGTTGTAGCTGTATTCCTGCCCGGCTTGAGCTTCACTCCCAGGCACAGATCCGGTCGAATCTAACGGTGGCAAACGATGCACACTCAAACAACGAATAAAAATACAAATAAAATTATGCATGCAAAAATGAATGCATATGCATGAATATGATAGATTAATGATTTGTATTTATTTTAAGATTTTTGGGAAATCAATTTTGCTGTAAAAATGGGGTTAACTATTAGAAGTAATTAGATAAATCATTTTCTATTGAATAAACAATGCAAAGATTTAACTAAGTTAAGATAAATGAATTATCATTGTTTTTATTTTTCTTCAAAGAACTTTATAAATTTAAAATTTATTTAGTGCATTATCTTATACCTAGAAAATTATAGAAACTATAATAATATGCATGCTAATGTTTATGTTCATCTCAAAGAGGTTCATGGGATCTCTTTGCTTAAAATAGTGATTGTTTACAAATTATTAAAACAAATTTATCTAAATAATCAATTAAGGGTATTTTTCCTTAGCATATAAATTAAGCAGAAAATAAAACAAGCTGAATGAATTATGAAAATTTTACTGAATGATAGAATACATTTTTATGAACATTATAAAATGTATTTTGGAATTTTTAAGCATATGGAATTAAAAATATGAAAATGACATGAGTTATTAAGTAAGAAAAATAGGAAAAGAGGCGGGGCCCGGCCGATTGGATGCGGCCCATCTTGGCGCGTCCACCAATGGTTGGCGTGGCGCACACACATGAGCAACCAAACAAGGCGTGCAATGGCGGCCAACAGATGGCGCTGCTTTGCTTTCAGTACGCACAGACGCTACGTCTTGACGGCCTGGTGAGTGGGAAAGCGGCCAGCGAGAAGGCTCAGCGGCGGCTGGCCCCTTACACACGACAAAGCTGGTGCGGGTGGTGGCCGGCTCGGCCGGATCAAGCGTGATGCACTTCTTCCCGACGCAACCCGGCCGCCAAGGCCCACGGTGCATAAGCGTGCCGGGGTGGCGTAGGCGTTAACCGCGGGGCGGCTGGCGGTCACCCGTCACGAGGGACGGCGGCGGAGCGCTTCGGCGGCGGAGAAATCGGTGAACAATGCCATGGCGGGCGAGGAGGGGAAAGAGGGAGGGGTCGCGCGATCTGGGGAGGGGCTCGGCGGGAGGAGGGACGGCGAAGAGGTCGGCGGCTTTCGGCCCGTGGCGGCGATGGCGCAAGACGGCCAGGGGTCGACCGGCGGCGATGGAGGAGGGTGGCGGGCGCGGCGAGCTTGAGGAGGTGAGGGGAGCTCGTGGAGGCGACGGCTCGGGGAGGGCCGACCGAGGCGGCGCGGCGTCGTGGCCGGGGCTGGGTGGAAAGGGAGGCGCGTCGCCGGCCAAATCCGGCGACGGCGAGGTGGTGGTGGCGGCGGGGAAAAACTCCTTGGGGGCAAGGGAAGCTAGAGGGGAGGAGGGAGCGGAGGTGTACCTGCCAAGGAGCTTTGACGGCGCTCGGGGCAGCGGGGTTTCGGCGGTGTGCTCCGACGAGCACCGGCAACGGCGGCGGCGGCAACCTGGAAAAATGGAACATCGGAGGTAAGAGGAGGGAGGTGTTGGAAGGAAAAGAGGCGGCGAGCTCTCCTGGCGGCGAAATAGACGGGAGGCAGTAGAGTAGGGAAAATGGGGACCTCGGCTTGTCCGAGAGAGGAGGCCAGAGAAAGAGTGAGGGAGAGGGGGGGTGTGGCAGAGAAGAAGCAAGAAGCTGGCAGAGTGGGAGTGAGGTGGCAAGGTGAACCCACCGGGAGAGAGAGAAAAACGGGGAGGAGAGAGAAGGAAAGAGGAGAGAGAGAGCACGTGTCTGTCTGAGAGAGATATGTGAGAAAAGAGAGATTATGCCTAGTGGGGCCCATTAGTCATAGAGAGAAGAAAATGGGTATATAGGGGAAATAGGAAGGGTTAAATAGAAAAATTAATAATTAATTTAATTATTCACTTAATCTGCTGTGTAAATTTTAAATCTGGATTTAGTTTTTAAATTGCTGCTTCAAAGTTTAATTTTGAAATCACAAATTTCCATAATAGGTTTTTAGTGAATATTTTGCAATTAATCATTATGAAAGCAAAAACTTTTAATTATGGCTTTTATTTGAAATGATGAACTAAAAATTATTTCTTTTATGGGAAATAAGGTATTTTCAAAACGTCAATTAAATTCGTAAATCTTGATAAATCATTTATTAAAGGTTTTGCTTCTAGAAGATTTTAAAATCTCATTTAAAAACAAACATCTTTGCACATTAAATATGCTTTTATAAGCTAGGGTTAAACTCTTAACGAATCTTATTCAAAACTCTTCTTTTTCTGAGAAAACCAAATTATTTGATTTATAAGCTCAAAAGTTATTGTAACATACTTATTTTCAAAAGGTTTTAAATTTTAGTGAAATTTATTAAAATGCAATTGCATGATGCATGATGATTTTTAGTTTTTGAAAATAAGGATGTTACAAAACTCCCCCCAAATACATCGATACCAAATCGGCCGAACATCACTACAAGCCTGCATTGCCGTAGCCAAATCGGCCATTCACACATCAACTACAACATCACAGGCAAATGAGGTTCTTCGGCCATCATTTCATTCATCACAGGTGACCACTTACCTTCACTAGCCGGCGGTGCGTCGCGGCGTCCAGGCTCACCGCAGAGGTTGCTCCGACGCCGCCTCACCTCCCAAGGTGCCGCTTCCTTCCTCGCCGCCCAAGCGTCACGCCGTCAGCGTCGCACACTGAGCCTCCGCTTCCCACCAAGGGCGGCCGACCTTGCGCGGCCTTTCTCACCGTCGGTGTGTCGGGCTGAGGGCCCCAGCCACAGATCTGGCGGAACCCCCACAGCCACGCGGCCTCGCCTTCCCAGGAGGGCGGCCCGAGCTTCCGGCCACCTGCGGGCCGACGCCGCCTCCGGGCTGCCCTGGCGCCGCCGAACACTTGCGCCGACGCCGCTTCCGCTTGGACCTTCAAGGCGCAGCTCTCGCCGAACTTCTCCTTTGGGTCGACGCCGACTGCCTCCCCAGCTCGCCTTTCCCTTTCCGTGTGTTGCCCCGCGCGTGGAGGCTCTGGGACGGGAACGCCCACCCGATCCCGCTCGGCCGGGATTTGCTAGCCAATCCCACGCGAATCCCGTCGCGGACGGGAAGCCGTTGGAGCGGCGCGCGAGTCCCATCCTGGGCAAATGGAGGACGCGAAGGGATTTCTGCCCGGGACGGGAAGCCGTTGGGGGTGGTCTAAAGAAACCAAAATCACAGATTTTTTTTATCGAGCAATAATCAGTCTCATCGCCTCCTCCCATACAAATCAGTTCCAAAATCCCTTATTTGAATAAATTTTGTTTAAATATTGCTAAAATCTTTTTAAAAAAATAAAACGCCTTCTAAAATCCAATATTTTCTGGCTGATTATAGGGCATGCCTAATTCATGACCCTACCTTGGCTCTACCAAAATTTGGTCATGTCGTAGCGTTTTGGCTTGTATTTGGATTGTGCCCAAAATTTGGTTAGCCTTCTTAAGAATTTGGCGTGCCAATGTTTTTGCGCTGCGGCTCTGGCAATTTCATGGGGAAATCCGTCGCCAACGTGGGGCGAGCCAACGCCAGCTACTGTGGGCCTGCAGTGTCAGCTGCTAGCAAATGAGATTGTGTTGCACGCCAATAAAGGTATGTACAAAACCATTTAATAGGGTGTCTCTCAGCAATGAGGTGGACATGTTTCTCTGATGTGGCAGGGGGAAGTGAAAAAAATGCTAAAGTCGACTCTTCGTGAAGAGATGACTTTTCACAAGCTCCTAGACAGAATTAGAGAGGGGCAGGATTAAATAGCATGTTGGCTCTTATGCATGTCCTTTTTATATACTTGTCTTTTTTACTGTGCTAAGAGACACCCTTAACTCTCCATTATACATGCCTAACAGGATTGTGCTGTAGTATATCAAGCCTTAATCAACTAAGCATTAATCACGCATTAAACAACGATTCATTAGTCTCAATTTGCTCTTTGTCATTTTCATTTAATGATAAAAAATTTTAAAATTTATCTTTTCGTTTTAAATTTAAGTAAATTCATTTTTTTAAAAGTTCAAATATTCAAAATTTTTATCTAATTTCAAAGATAAAAATGATTGAAATATGTTAAAATTATCTGATAAAACATTTTTATTTAAAATTACAAAGTTTTAAATTTGCACTTGTATATGGCAGAAAACCAAACAACACCCACATTTTTTTACCAAATTTTAGCTACCTCGTTTAGTTTACAACCAAACAACATCCATTCATACCCTACAAAATTTTGGCTACAATCCAAACGCAGCAATTTTGCCTATGATTTGGTCATATCCTGGATTGATGACCAAATCTTTGGCAGAGCTACGTGGGCAACGAACCAAACGCACCTATATTTTTTTAATTCAAATTATGGTTTGAAATTATCGGTCTTATCGGCTCTATCGGCCCCTTCCGGTAAAGACACAACTTTGATTATCAAATCCCTCACCAAAATATGGATAGCTTCGGAGTTTAGGAGAACAGCTTCCCTTTGATCCGACCACGTACGCAATCAACCTGCCGCACGAACAGAAAATTTTCCAGATAAACGCACACCTTTCTCTAGCGTCTACCCCATCAGGCGTCTAAGAGGAAATAGATGACAATCAGGTCTCATCGCTGACAGTGTCGTTGGCTAATTCAGTGCAGCAGCTAGCACTTCCGGGTTAAGCAAGATCAAAGAAAAGAGATCGACGAAACCATCAGCGAAGGCGACGCGCCAACGCACGCATGAACCCTACTGTGCTCGCTCGCAGGAGGGCAAGAGGAGATCAAGCAGGGAAAGAAAGCGTGGCCGCCTGATGGCGCGTCGGTCTCTTCCGTCTGATATTGAACTGCATACATCAACCAACTCATCCGAAAGTTTGAGCCGATGAGAAAAGCCGGGATAATATACATCGACACAAAACAGCAGTACCTTCTGCTGCCGACGAAATTGGGCCATGACCTTTGCAAAGACGTCAATCTCGTTTCTGGGCAGTTTGAGCTAGCTAATCCAGGGCAGTTCGCGGGTGACGACCAGGCAATCACTTCTCGCGAACAAAGGACTCAATCGCACTGCCTTTTTCCATCCTGATCGCCGTGTATAGGTAGAAACTAGAAAGTACCGGGAGGGGACGATGCGTCAGACCGACACGGCAGAAGTTGACAAAGAAACTCCATGGACAGTACAGATGACTCGGCTGCAGGTAGGATCGGATTGGTTGCTTGATTTTCAGGCCAATGAAGCGAGCTCGATCCATCTCTGCATGCCCTGCCAATCACCGATTAGTTGGCGACTTGGTGTACCGGATACGTGCCAAACTGCCAATTGTAACTTCAGAAAAGCAAAAAAAAAAAAAGGCATAGTCTATAATTGCAGTCAGTTTCCTGCTCTTCGATCCAACGATTCGGGGAGCTTCTAGTGAGCTAGCCAAGAGAGTATAAACAAAGGCTAGCTGCTCAACTGCTCAAGCTCATGTGTGCCCTACTAGCAGTCTAACACTGCGTTTATTAAAAGAAAATCTTCATTGATTTTTTTGGTATTTGGTGCTACTTGTATGTGGAGCCATCTGATTCTTAGATGTTCCCATGTATAATCTTTCTTAATCTCAATGCATTGCTTTAGGAATCTCATGCTCTCATGTCTGCGTCCTGGCTATCTTTTCATCACGAGACTTTGAGAGAGAGACCGGGAGTCAGGTGAAGAGCTTCTTTCCTCCAACTAATTATTAATCGCTCATGATGCTTGTTTCATTATGAAAGTAAAAGAAAAGGAAATGGAAGGCTAGAAGCAAAGGCACAAAAGTTCTAGCCCTCTTGTCACGTTTGATTAGGTCTAGTGTGTGTACAGTGATCTTTGATTATGTCCATTTCACGAGAAGAAAAATGGTTAATTAATTACTCGATGGTTGGGCAGAAGAATGTGGTGGCTGTTTAGCGACAGCTTCGCTTCCAGAAAACACACACATGTATACACATTGACAAACAAATGCTACGTGTGGCCTAAACAAATTAGTAATCCTTAACAATGCTGGAAATTTGTTACACGGTTATACTGGCTCAAACGTACGAAATATTCCAAGATACGCGTTTTCGGTCTTCTTCAGCATACCTCACACGTTTAGATTGCATTTACGTTTGATATTCTAGTGTAAATTTTTATATGCTTATCGATTAAGTGTCAATTTAGCTATTTAAATATTATCGGTGTTTTGTCCAAGATGTAAATTTGATTATTATTTTTTCTAAAAAAATACTGTGTGGTTTTATCACGATATTGGTCCCAAAATACTATGAATGTACTTATTGAGGTATTTTACTTCAATGTCTGATTATTTTGAAGCGTTTTTATAATTTCACGGAATTGAGTTTTTTTTAACATAACAATAACTCCTGCATGATGAGGTAATTCAGACTATCCCTATGACCCTATACCTCCGTGAGCCGGCTTACGAAAACAATCTGATCCCTTCTTATGCGTTAGGCCGTCATTTTCATATCAGTTGTCAATGGCACACACAATAACTAGTTCAAGCAGCTACACTGCTATTTACAAATTATTTACTAAATAATTCTTCTTTGAAAATGTTATTTATATCTTTTTCCTAACTTCATTTATGAATCTGATGCCAAGTCACTTTTTTTTTTTTTCTCTAGAGGCTTGACTTACCTCATGTTGTGGCAGTAACTCACAAAAGGAGATTTGAAATAATTTGAAGAATGAGATAGGGGATTACTATGGAGTATTAAGAATAAATTAAGAATCGGTCAGATAGTGAAAATTGCTCACACTTTACAAGCTCGTATATAAAAACCGAGAACGGTCATAGCTTGCTTCCCCAGGTGAGCCAGTAGCCCAGTACACCCGCACCAGATCCCCAACTCGCCGGCAGCCATCACCACCATGCGGAGTGCCGCGGCGGCCACCGTGACGCGCGTGGCGCAGAGGGTGGTGGCCCCGGCGGCGCCCACTCCCGGCGGCGCGCTCCCGCTCTCCTGGCTCGACCGCTACCCCACGCAGCGCGCGCTCATCGAGTCCCTCCACGTCTTCAAGGGTCGCGCCGACGCCGCGGAGGCTCCCGCCAGAGCCATTGAGCGTGCCCTGGCCTCCGCGCTCGTGAGCTACTACCCCATCGCCGGCCGGCTCGCGGTGTCCGACGGCGGCGAGCTGGTGGTGAACTGCACCGGAGAGGGCGTCTGGTTCGTCGAGGCCACGGCCGGGAGCTGCACCCTCGAGGACGTGGACTACCTCGAGTACCCGCTCATGGTGCCCAAGGACGAGTTCCTGCCGCACCCCACCTACCCCGCCTCCGACCCTCTCCCTGAGGACTCGCTGATCCTTCTTGTCCAGGTAAAGAAGGGAAAAAAATCTATCTTTTTCCCGTTATGTGTTTGCGTTCTGGAAGCGATTCTTCAAGTCAACGCGTCGACGGCAATGGCGCGTCTGATTTCGCAGTCCATTTCCCAATGCAGGTCACGCAGTTCGCCTGCGGTGGCTTCGTGGTCGGATTCCGGTTCAGCCACGCCGTCGCCGACGGCCCAGGCGCGGCGCAATTCATGACGGCGGTCGGCGAGATCGCGCGCGGACGAGCGTCGCCGGCGCTGGAGCCCGGGTGGGGCCGCGACGCTATCCCGAACCCGCCGGCGGCCGCCATCGGCCCGCTCCCAGTCCCGACGGAGCTCCGGCTCCAGTACCTCGCCATGGACATCTCGACGGACTACATCGACCACTTCAAGGCCCGGTTCCTGGAGCAGACGGGCCACCGGTGCAGCGCGTTCGAGGTGCTCATCGCCAAGGCGTGGCAGTCCCGGACCCGCGCCGCCGGGTTCGCGCGGGGCACCCCCGTGCACGTGTGCTTCTCCATGAACGCGCGCCCCGTGCTCCGGCGCGCGCTCCCGGACGGCTTCTACGGCAACTGCTACTACATCATGCGCGTGTCGGCGCCCGCCGAGGCCGTCTCCGACGCGCCGGTGCACGACGTGGTCCGCCTCGTCCGCGAGGGCAAGAAGCGGCTCCCCGCCGAGTTCGCGCGCTGGAGCGGCGGCGGCGGCGGCACGGACCCCTACCGCATCACGTCGGACTACCGGACGCTGCTGGTGTCCGACTGGTCCAGGCTGGGGTTCGCGGAGGTGGACTACGGGTGGGGGAGCCCCGTGCACGTCGTGCCGCTCACCAACCTCGACTACATCGCGACGTGCATCCTCGTCCGCCCCTCCGCGAGCAAGCCCGGCGCGCGCCTCATCACGCAGTGCGTCGCCGCCGACGGCGTCGACGCCTTCCACAGGGACATGATGCGCCTGGACTGATTCGATTGGTTCCCGTCGAGCCTGCCTCCATAATTCGATTCGTTCCTTCTTGATGTACCACGCACGCCATGATCGAGTGCCAGAGGAGACACACGACTATAGATACACACTACGTGCCCGTAATGTAATGCGAAGCATTGTTCATTCTTTCTATTGGATTAAAATTGGTTGCCAGTTCGGCTTACGTCTTTCTTTTACTAACAACAATAGAATTTCCATTAGATCTTTGAACAAATGCTTATAACCATAGAAAAATTATTACAATGCAACTTCACTTATAAACTAACACCTACTCGAAACAGTATTGATTATGACTTTTTTCGCTTCTTCAGGCTAAATGTTTCGGCGTTTCGGCTTCTGTAAGCCGTTTTCCATGAATATCTTGAACCCTCCTCTTAAAATCTGCAAGCCCAGAGCAATCTCTGCATGGCTACACGTTGCTTGTATTCCTGATTTGTGAGGCATTTGTAGGTCTTCTTCATTTCAGCTTAAAATCAGATTACGATCTTCAGTTAAAATTTATTATTTTTATATAAGTCATACGTTGTAGTAATTTATAATCTTTTTCTCGGAACTTTTAATGATTTTTCTCAAAAAACCTAAAAATATTTTTTAATATATTTTTTAGTGTCTCTGATTCTTTTTAAGAACTTTTAGCTTTTCAGATTATAATGGACGGCAGATTTTCAGCTCAACCAATGGATGGGGAGCCACTGTCTGGTGTCTCCTCTCGCAGCCCTGCTCAAGCAAAGCAAAGCGGGAGCAAGCAAGCGACCTTCGCATCCGGTACTCGTCGGTTCATTCGTTCTATCTAGGCTGTGCTCATGTCATGCGTCTGCCCAGGCATCGCCATCTTGGTCTGTTGGGCTAGAACCAGCTATGAGTGGTCGCTTCGTGGAGGGGCTAAGCTGGATCTCGTTGCTTTGCTTTCGCTTGGCGTTTCTGGTACTTCTATATGATTACTTGATTAGTGGGCGTGTATGTGTTGGATTGGTGATTCCGTGGTCCAATAGACAAGCCCGTGCTCCAAAACGGCAAAAGAAACAAACCGGTCAAAAACTGCGAAATGCTGGAAAACCGAGTTAACAAAAACCGTCAAACGGTTAACAGCCAGTTTTAGCTGTTTTTTAAGTGGGTTTTTTTTATGTTTTTTGATGAAAACGTGAAAACCAAAACAGCCTCAGTTTTAGCCCTTTTTCAAGCGGCTTTTTATGTCTTTTGGTGAAAAGATGAAAATGTGAAAACCATCAAACCGCTTTGCGGTGGTTTTGAAAAACATAGCCTGGGTAGTTGCATTGATAATGAGAAAGGCCTAAAATCCCATGTTATCCTTCTCACTGTAGCCACAATAGTGAACCATACTTTGATGCAATTAAAACGGTCACTGTTTGCCACAATAGTTTCGGTGCGGTTTCTCTTCTACAATATTTTGCTATAATTCTATGCTGTTTCTCTCACGTACTACTGTAGTAGCTAACTACAAAGGATATGTTTTCCGTGGTTTTACAACTCGGTTTGGTTAAACGTTTTTGCTAAAGCATAGTTGTCTGAAAAAAAAAACTTACGTCTCAGTCGATTTTTCGTTGGTGCTTGAGATTTGCGCAGGTATCGGTTCGATTTATTTTCATATTCCTCCGGCGAGCGGAGGATTCGTGATAGACGGTGATTGGATCACTCATGCAGGAGTGTGAACGGTCTAAGCAATGACAGTGTCAAGGCCGCGAGTGCTGGTAGCACATGAAGAGCTAGCTGAGAATCCAAACGTCCCCTAATCATTTCTTCCTGCCTCCGCTTTGCATTTATGGCAGTTTTCTTTTTAAATTTTAGTCACCTGAAAATTGAAATTGCACATTAATAAATATAAAATTACACTATGAGCTAATATGTAATTTTTGTACAATTATACTGCATCTTATATTATTTGTATGAATTTGAGCTAAAACAATAACATTTTGTCGGTTTCTTATTGGTCAGCCGATTGAATTCATATGTTGATTTCAGTTACTTGAATTGCACACTAATAAGACTAAAATTGTGGTATGAACCAATATGCAATTTAAGTGTAATTATTGTGTAAATGTTTTTAGGCCACCAAAGTTAAATACATTTTGTTTATTTTGTAATTTGCCATGGTGCAATAAAATATTTTTATAGTTTTTGTATTTTGTAAAGCTAAACCTTTTGTGTAGACTATAATTTCTGCATTTGCTTTCAGTCATATGAATATATTTGTTGATTTCGGCTACCTATATTGCACATTTGTAAGACTAAAATTGTACCGTGCAATTTAGTATAATTATATTGCATATTGTTTTGTTTTTTCATTTTGTAGGGCTCATCGAAGCTAAACCTTTCGTATTATGCATTGTATTTTGTAGGCCTTAGTAAAGTTTTTTATTTTTGTAAGACGATTAGCTCTGGTCGTGGTGTAGATCAGACAGGATTGAGCTTCCATTTGGCAGCAAGTATTACGACAATAGGCTTGATCCGATCCATCCGATGGAGCATATATGCATGTAGGCATTCATCTTAATTGAAGAAAGCATGAGGTAGGCTAGCGACGTGCGCATGCATGTAGGCCATGTCACTAGCTATGTGAGACCAGTTGAGGCTGAGGTGTTGCAGCTGGGACTTCGGCTGAGATCGACTGAAACTTACAGCATCTCCAGCAGATGTTATAAAATCGGGTCTACTCTAAATCACTATTCATTTTGTATATTTTTATTCTCTCCAGCAGAATCTCTATTCAGAAAAACTATAGAAACTGATATGAAGAGTCTTTAAATTTAGAAGATGAGAGAGACTCTAAATGTAGTTGTTGAGATAGAGACTCTTTTGAAGATTAAGAGACTGTAAATGTAAAGAAAATTATGTTTATAAATGTAAAGAAGATTCTATTTTAAAGACTATGCTGTACATGCTCGCAGAGTTCATTTTCGGTCTGCTAGATATTTGACGGTCCCTTGGCAAAAACCCTGCGCCAGCCGCGAGACGCGTCTGGCTGCTTTCTGGTTTGCTTGTGCGTCGACACCGTGTCGTTTCCTGTGTCGGTGGCTCTGCTCAGTGCAGTGCAGTGCTGTCATGACTCATGAGACGACCGATCTGCTCGTGGGGACGCGTGCGGCATCAACTGTGCGTTGCGTCGTCGCAGTTTAAGACCGGCGACACGCGGGGCGCGCGTGTCGGAGCTTGACGGTCGTCCGCCGCTCAGGGCTCGGGACCAGAGGGTTCCATTGACTTTTGTTCTGACGGATGGAGGCCACGCGCGGCTCAGGAGAACTATCAAAGCACGGAAGGTGGCAGCGATGGAACGAGGTTCTGGAGCCGCGGCGGCAGCGCTGGAAAGTGGAAGGAAATGCGGTGACCTGTGTGCTACTGCTGTGGTCTCCAATCTACGCAGTTGATAGGATTTTGGTGCCGGTCCGGGGAAAATGTGAGGTAGAAAATTACATACTCCTCTTCTTTTTAGCAGCTTGCCACGTATGGTTATTTCTTCAAGCTAATTGTATTATCTCTTTGGCTCGAAGTTATTTAAAAAAATAGTTCTATACCGCTAAAAGATCTTATCTTTTGATTTATACTATCAAAAAATTTCTTCTACTGATAGATATCATAACTGATATTCTTGCAGGGTGAGCATAACTGAGTTACATGAGCCCGATGCAAAAGAGAAGAGAAACCCCTACAACGACGGATGCCTGCAGGTTGCACAAAACTATGGGTAAGGGAAGCTAGAAAGGTACTACCGGCTACACTTTTGACAGTGGTAAAAATCATAACAGCGCAACCTTTTCATGGTATTTTAGTGTACGAAAATTTTTTGATTGTATAAATCAAATGTGAGATCTACTGGAGCATAGAACCAATTTTTCGAAATTTCAAAGATATTTCTCAAACAAAACCCTCAATTATAAGTCGAATCAAAAGTTTTAACTTCTTAAAGCTCCTTCAAACCGTTCAGCCACATCCAAAACCATCAGACCCATATTTGGCACCCAACGTCTGAGTTTCTCCCAGGAACACGCACATAGACACGTAGTACTAACCTACTAGCCAAGCTTGGGCATGTCACAGTGACGAGCACCCAACACGGCTCAAACACACAGCAACCAAATCTGCCGCATGCGTAAAGCGAGAATGGCATAGTAGCAGGCGTCGGTTGTAAGTCACTTCGCCTCACAGGATGCCCGGTTCTCCTCCATCAACTTCGTGCACCTGAAAAGGTTAGCGCATCATTTGCAATTGCACACTCCTACCGCAGTGCCTACGAAAACCAGAGCATAAATACTGGGGACTGGGGACAGGGAGCACTATCTATCTATCATAACTGATATTCTTGCAGGGTGAGCATGACTGAGTTACATGAGCCCGATGCAAAAGGGAAGAGAAACCCCTACAACGACGGATGCCTCCAGGTTGCACATAACTACGGGTAAGGGAAGCTAGAAAGGTACTCGTACTACCGGCTACAGTGGCTTCCATTCCATGCCGTGGCTCCGCTGTACCCAGCACCATAGGCTTGGTGACCACTACCGCCAGGCACTACACCAAAGTAGGATTGCTCTGCGCCGTTCTGTACCAGGGCGGCTGGCTCGGGGGGCGCGCTGGCTGCCAGCCACTGAGCGTTGGCCTGCCAGCCAAGCTGCCCAGGTCGAGCTTGAGCAGGCTTCATTCGATGCCCGTAAGCTAGATGCTGCTGCGCAGCAACCCCGGCAATGCGCTGGGTCTGAACGTTAGCCTGGGGCATGTGGGCTTGGGATTCCTGTGTCATGTGATACTGCTGCTGCATGGACTGGTACTGCTGCTCCAGCTGACGATGATAAGGGTGCATTTGTAGATGCCGTCGTTGCTGGAGATTACTTTGATTTGGATCCCATTCGGGTATGTCGTCCTCGTCGTCCCAAGGCTGGGCTGCAACAGATCTGTTACCATACTCGCGAACCATTTCCCTCACTTGATCTACCGGGCGAGGAGTGGCCAGTCCATGCTGCTGACTCCTGTAGGCAGCTGCGTTTGGGGTGCTAACAAAATCGTATTCAGGAAGGTCATCGTCATCCATAACAACATCAGGGCCAAAGCCTGGAGGAATGTCATCAGTTAAAACATTCTGACAGTGGCGATGCTCGTTGGAATAGCCAGATGGGGTACCAGGAGATTTAGTAGGCTGGCTAGACATGGGTACTGAACTAGAAATCACGGCCTGTTCCTTCCTTGAGATAGACTGCCTCTTGGAGCCATCATGCCTGTTGGGTGTCCTAGTTGAGATATGGGGCCTTCGCCACACGACAACTCCAATAACGGATGCTCCGGTCACGGTTAAACTGCCAGTGTGCTCCTTTGGCAGGCGATCTGCAAGTATTTGTGCTGTCTTCCCTTGTGAAGGGCAGAGGTAGAGCTCCACCCCTTCTGCAGGCTTCAATAGAGCTACTCTCTCATCTGCAATATATGAGTCAATGGTCTGCAGGAGAATATGAAGTGGTTAGCAAATCAGGAGGCCCATGATGGCGTCAAGCTGAACCAGATAATAAAGTAGCAACAGATGATAAGAATAGGGAGGACCTGCAAGAGATGCTGCCGACCACTCTCAAGAGAGCCCTCCTTCCAACGTAACTCAGTCACCTAAAAGAAGTGACATATATATACTTAAAAGAAAATAACAATAGGTTTCAAGCGTTATTAAGAAAGATCGCCTATCTGCAGGCAATATGACAAAATACGGTAGGAAACAGGTGTAGATTATCTGAATTCAATAGGATGCGAATATGGTAATCCATCAAAACAGTAGTTTATTCACTATTTGAATGTGACAAAAAAAATGATATGAATATTGTTTAGGTTTTCCCATCCAAAAAGATTGTACAATCTGCATCCAAATTCAAATTATAGCAAAGAATATCGATTATTATACTACTCTTAAAGAAGGCAATGGTGGTGGTGGTAACTGGTAAGTCAACTCCTCCCAAATCTCCTTCCTTTCAAAGAAAAATCAAGTTCCATTTCCCAAAAATTCAGCAACAAATCATAGCTCTAATGGGTTACACCTCTCGGAAAAATTTTCTAAAAAGAAAGAAAAAACATGGCTCTAATGAGTGCATGATGCGATGGAGCTGGTATAAGGACGACAAAAGCAAAGCTGAGGGTTTAGAAATACGCTGCAGTAGAGGTGCAGAGCGTGGAAGCGAGGTGAGGGCGTGGGCTAATCATGTCGATCATGATGTGGTGGAAAATTTTTATTCGTAGCAAACGATATGCATTCAGCTAGTATACATAAAATTTTTTATAACATGTATAATATGTTTGATTTTTTTTCAATGTTGTGTTGATTTATGCTCATTAGTCTTAATTTGCCATAGTCCAATGATTCATTGTGTTGCATACAAGAATAAAATCATATGTTTGATTTTTTTTCCAATGTTGTGTTGATTTATGCTCATTAGTCTTAGTTTGCCATAGTCCAATGATTCATTGTGTTGCATACAAGAATATAATCATACTATTATCTTGAGTTGTACAAATTATGCCAATGCCCAAATCTGACCAAATTGGGTAGATATTCTGATTTTGTCATTTGGCTGATATTTGATTCGTATTCAGTCCTTTCCCACCCCTACCATCAGATGTCATGACAGCATCTCTTTTCACTTAAATCAACATACGTGTGCACAATAAATAATTGATATATTTTAACCGATGAGGTGAACAAAAGATTTGCGTGCAGTCACAACATAAAAAAAATGTATATAAGCACTTTAAAAGATAAAAGTAAAGTTTCATGAAAATTTTGGAATTTTCATCTTATAGCTTTTTTTTACCAGGTCATCTTATGGCTTGTGGAAGGTGAGCGGTGGATGTAAGAGCTTGTTATTCTCAGGCTTGGAACGTGCATATTAGCATAAAAGAGAGGCAGAAGCAGGCATTACTCTCCAGGCGCAAGCAGGACTTGTTCCAGCCGTGTTGCAGGGGGCTCTGATACTTTCCGGTTAGATGGAAGAGGCATTTTATTTCTTGCTTAAGGAACAATGATGGCAACCCCATATAAAGTATGTGCCTTTTTGAAATCCTATCTAACTAAGAGATACATTAGCTAACATATTTATGTCCTAAGATGCCCTAACCAACTCAAAACTCCTACATGCCTTCTGCTGCTAGTCGTGCATATCACAGTTGTGCCTCCTGCTTGCACGCTTCCTCTTGAAATAATCAACTACCATCACTCTAGGATGTAAGATCACATAGCACCATGACATAGTCCAGCACTCAGGCTTAAAATTGCCAGGAAAGCTATTCCCACCAGTGTCATTGTGACCACAAATAAACACATACAAGAGGACGTGTTTCCACTGGTTACTTATAATTAATTCCATAGAAGTAGAGAACAACCCCTAGGGCAGGTGGTAAGGTGCTTGGTTGTGAAGCCCACCACCTGGGTTCAAATCCCCACGGAGACAACAAAAATCCAGGTCTCACTCTTAAGGGTGTGTTATAGTTGTGGGACCGAAACGTCGGATTCTCGCAGTTATCCTCAAAAAATTTCCATAGAATTAGCCGATACAACTGCTTGCAAGGCAACAAGTACAAGAATGCATGTATTTCAACAACAAAACGAACGTGGGCCAATTGCCGTTTTAATAAAAAAACATATTAATCCAACTTAGATTAGCATATATGAAACCACACAAAGAAACAACAATTACCATTATAGTGCGGCTCTTGGATTTAGGAAGCTGTTCAAGAAATTTTTCAAAAGCACTGAGCCTCACTCTTCCCTTGATCTCAACAAGGTGGCGCCACTCATTTGTGGATGGCTTTTCACCACTGACAAAAGAGAAATAACAATAGTAATTAAGGATATCAGCAAAATAATACGATGTGTATTAGGACATGTGCTCTTCTCTAAAATTGCATGAAGTATAGTTTGCTTCAAAATATATAAATCACCAAAGAAAATACGTAAGTAGTTAATTGCATAGAATGACTATAAAATGTAGATGAAATAAACCTTTTGAAGATAGCAATAACATTTGTGAGTGAAGACAAAGTCAGCTGAATTGATCCCTCCCATATATTGTGATGTGTCAACGCAGACTCAGGAGTCGTATCACACTGCATAGTAAATTCCGGGATTGAACCACTAACAGTATCTGATTTTTCAGCATCCACCTTTTCAGGGGGGGATTTGATTAACACTTCTCCCTTTGGCTGTTTAACTGGATCCAAAATTGAAAATGGTCCATTCTTGGGTGACTCTAACTTGGACTCATAGTTACCTTGTGGAGATGACGCATCCCAATCAAATTGAAACTGTGATGCAGCATCCTTATCCTGAGTTATGGGAAGTTCTTCTGATTTCAACCCAATGTCAGCTTTGTGAGTAGAACTAGGATCATCTTGCACAGTTTCAGTAAAGTGATCTTCAAAATGTGGTTCAGAATCAAGGGACCCAGTGAATTCATCCAGTGACATGATTGGTGAAAGATTTTCTGCATTCTTCAAATCCTCCACCATAAGTTCCTGCATGAGATCAGTTTTCTTACTAACTGGATTCTCTAAATTGCTTGACAAGTTAATGTGGCCTGTCCCAGAAACTCCATCTTGCACAGTGTTTTCCGTTTCCTTCTCTACCCTATGTACACTTGTTGTATAACCAGAACTGATTTGACCTTCAATAAGTTCTGATGGAACATGAGAAAGTGATTCACCCCCAAGCCCAACCTCCACCGAGATACTATCAGTTTCTTCCACTTCAACTTGAAATTCTCCTTTGTGTGTTTTCCTCACCAAGCGTCTAATGTCCACTTCTCTATTAGGAAGAACAACCATCTTTGCAAGTGCTTCAGCTTTAGCCACCCGCCACTCTGAAAGCTCCTTTGAGGCAAGTTCTTCGGTAGTCATTGTACATAGGCATCTGGGTGTTATGTCTCCAGACAAGACTCGTTCCCTCAGCACAGGATTACTTTTATCTTTCAAATTGAACAAAAGTGATCTACCTTTCTCCTTGTATTTCCTACTAGCTCCTCCAAATAATTTGAACAGCTCCTCTTCGATTCTAAACGCTAAACTTTCGGCCTTCTGAATCCCACCCTTCTTTTCTTTTGTTGCTTCATCTGCAGTCTTTGTTATTTTATAATCAGGCTCGATCTGAGATACATTAACCCCATCTTTAATATTAGAAGTCCTGGCTCTCTTTAAATTAGGTCGTGACATGGATCCAGAAGCTCCGATAACAATGTCAGCAGCCCAGCAAAGTCCATAACCTTGCAAAAGCTCATCTAAACCAGCAGTGCTATCGCCCAACACTTTATTTTCCAAGGGAGCATGTATTGATTGTTGCTGAACATCATCATTCACTTTCATGGCCATGTTTGATCCTGAATTGCTACTTAACATATTATCTTGTTCGCTTTTCCTAGCAGCAGTCTGTGTGACAACATCAGCATTGACTTGACTTGCATCCAGGGATGTGTTTGTGGTTGGTCCCTGCAACGTATCCCCATCTGATCCTGCATGCAACACATTTATAACAGATTGCTGTGCACTCTGCTGGTCAGAATCCATACTCAGGGCAGCAGCCAGAGTATCCCTCAATTTCCATCTCACAGCTTCAAAGGATGGCGGCTGTGCCTTCAGAGGCAGTTCCTTCTGAACAATGCGCTTGCCAGAAGACGACTGTGACGGCACAGAATTCAGCATCTGGACCTTTGGCGACACTGCCATCTTCTTTCCTGCCATTGACGGCGATGGCTGCGATGCAGTGATCCCAGGTAAAGCAGTCTGAATACACAGCACCTGCTGTGGCGGTCTCAACGACACCCTACTCAAAGGCCTCGCACTGGAGAGATGCGGCGCGCCGGGCCTGGGCGCACCAACCTGCGCCGGTTCCTGGCTCATGGGCACGATCAGATACGAGCTGATCGGCACCTGCGCGCCCCAGTTTTCAGGGTAGAAGACGGCGGCGTTCGGCAGCTGCGCGGACCGGGGGGCCACCGAGGGCAATGGCTGCCGCGGCGCCGCGCTTCCCGAAACCGGCCGCGGCTGCCCCTGCTTCGAGAGCTCCATCACGCTACCACGCCTTCCCCAAACACGCCACCTAAGGATGAGACCAATCCATGGCTGACGGTTGTTAGCTAGGATTGCATTAGCATGCCACACGAAAAACCCAACAGACGGCGCACGATTGCAAAGTGGGTTCCGAGAGGGTTGGGAAGGGCTCACCTCCGCAGTCGGAGAGCGGCGGGAACCGGCGCGACGCCGGCGAGCGTGGCAAAGCCCGGAGGGCGAGCGGGTTCGGGGGTAGGGTTTGGAGATTTATCTCTCGCGTCTACTTTGTTGCTGCGGTCGCGTCGGGGAGAGATCAAGAGACGGCGGGGTGGAACGACGCACGCGTGTGCCAGGGCCGCAGTGCGTGCGTGACAGCCGGAAGGCGTGATGAGTAGGCTTGGCCCTGGATGCGAGAGCGAGCTGGGATGTTCAGATCATTGGGCCGTGATTGTGCTTGTTCTGGTCTGTTGGCCCATATTGACCAGGCCGTATTGTAAACTGCTTCTGTAGCATTTGGATCTTTTTTCAGTTGGGCTAATAAGCACGGCACATCTTTTTCTACGTTCGATTGGTGCAAGTGCCACGGCTGCGGATTTGGACAGGAATCACACGGAATGACGGAACTGAGTAGTATATTTTTTAAAGGATTAATGACAGATGTTTTGACTTTTGACCACTGCGGATTTGGACAGGAATCTCACGGAACTGAGTAGTATATTTTTTAAAGGATTAATTACCTTTGGAAGCACTCCTTTTTAAATGGTATTGTCGTGTCAGCCTTTTTGAAGAGCTGAGCGCATCTCCAGCAGAACCCCTATTCAATCCCCTAAACCAAAAAATAAGGGTTATAGTCAATAAATGCATTTCAGCAGGGCCCCTACTCAAGCCCCTAAAATAAGGAGGCCCCTAAATCTCCCCCTCCAGCCCCAATTCTCAGGGATCTTTAGGAGCCCCCTACTTTTCTGTTGAGGGTGTTTTCCTCCCATGCCTCCCCTCCTGCCGCCGCCACCAGCCGCCGCCACCTCCGTCGCGCTCCGCCTCCTCCTCTTCCCCACGTTGCCCGGCCTCCTCGTCATCGCCGCTCCTCTCGCCCAGATCTGGCCGCCACTGCTGCCATCATCACCGCCGCCATGGTCGTCTCTCTCTCTACTCACCGCCATCTTCTCGGCTGCCGCCGACGCCGCCTGCCGCCGCTTGTCGCCTCGCCAGATCCGACGCCGCTGCCGCCGCCGCTCGCCGCCTCGCCTCCAGATCCGACGCCTGTTACCCGCCGCGCCGCCCATCGCCGTCGCCGCTCCCCCTTTGTCTCGCTTGTGAAGAGATAAGGGAGGAGAAAAGGAGAAAAAGAAGAAAGAAAATAAGAGAATATTGAAAAGAAAAACAAAGAGTCATTGACGAGCCGGTCCCACATGTTATAAGCAAATAGGGGCTAAGATTTAGGGGCTAACTGCTGGAGTTGAAGACAAAATCAGAGGCCCCCAAAAATAGGGGCAGCCCCTAAATCAAAAGTAGGGACCCTGTTTTAGGGGCTATTGCTGGAGATGCTCAGGCAGGCTTGTTTCAGCTTCTCCATACGACCGTTTAGATGCTGACGATGTTCTTCAGTCCAGCGTTGGTCACTTTTAATAACTAGGAATATTTGCGCGCCAATGGCTCGCCGTTAATTGGCGCGCCGCTATCTGCAAAAAAAAAAATTAATAGCAAATACTATTTGTATGCATATAGACGATTGATGGAAATAATTATTTTTGTTCCGTCAAGCCGGAAGGTTTTTTGGAAAGTTTGATGGAAATAATTATTTGTATGCATATAGACGATTGATGGAAATAATTTTTTTTGTTCCGTCAATCAGAGTATGAATTTTCTTTGTGCAGGCATGGTTCTATTTTTGCAAATTTTCGAATTCTTGGAATTTTTAAACGGTGTAGAAAAAAGAAAGTAAAAGAAGAAGGCAGAGGGAATAGAAATTTTTTGTAATCTAAAAAAATTTAGAAAAATATCCAAACTTTTTATGGACTTTCTTTGTATATGCATGGTTTCATTTGTGCGAACTTATTATTTTTTGGAATTTTTAAACAGCGTAGGGAAAAAATAGAAAAGAAAAAAGAAAGTAAAAGAAAAAGGTAGATGAAGCAAAAACATTTTCTAATTTAAATTTTTTTTGAAAATATCCAAACTTTTTATGGAGCTTCTTTGAGCAGGCATGGTTTCATTTTTGCAAACTTTCTATTTTTCGGAATTTTTAAACGTAGAAAAAAGAAAATAGAAAAGAAAAAAAGAAGGAAGGAAGCAAGTGCTGGGAATAATGTGCGTGGCTGGGGGATCGAACCCTGCTCAGCGCACTGAGATCAAGCGCGGATGACCGGCCGGCCATTTCATCCGCCTCGTCGGGAAAAAGGGAAAGAATTGCTTTTATATAAAACTTTTGAATGGACGGCCGGATCCCATTTCACCCGATGATGGGACGGCCGGCGTCATTCGGCTGACGTGGCCACGGCGAGCAGGCCTCAATGCCTATCGTTTTAATGGTATAGTTGATATGTTCGTCGGGAACATTGTTGCGGTCGGTTATTTTAGTCCGATGCCATCTTGTCTCTATGAGCGTGTCAAAAAGTGTGTTCACGCTGAAAGTTGTATCGGCATGACACTATGGGCTTAGAGCTTAGAATTTTTGTCAGCACCAAAATCTAGGGTCCTGAGCGTGCCAGCCAATTTGATCCTACAATCGGCAAAAAAACGATATAATCAACTTTAGATAGCCGATTAGATCTTGAAATATTGTGAACTTTACAATACTTTTGGGACAACCAAAAGAAGTAACAGATTCAAAGAATAAGAATAACGAAAATATCAACTTAGATAAGGTCTAAACCAATAGGTTTAAAATGTGAACAATAATACTACTAGGCCGATTAAATCAACCTTATAGTAGAGCGAAGGGTAAAAAGACTATCGACTAGATCAATAAGTTAATCAGTCAATAAAATAAAGGATAAATAGACTACCAGCTAATAGCAAGCTGTAAGTTGATCGAACGAGGATACACAGATTATCGGCTAGATTGTAAAGCCAAACTAACCAATAGAACAAGGGTGAAACCTAACTCCTAGTCGAAACGGTGATGCGCAGTAATATCGACTAAGATAGTATTTCAATAAATCAAGCGAGAAGATCGGACTTAACCGAGATAGTACTCACATGGGGGTGTATCCTGAAGCCGATCAAGAAGGCGATACGCAACAAGTCGATCGAAACCAAAATATAGATAAATTAGACTAAATGCGATGAAAAATAAAGAAATAGGTAAAAGTACATTTGATTGATTGATGCTGAACCCCTTACATACTGTTATCGACTGCATATTTATACAAACTCATGATTCAACTGACTATAACTCTAATTCGTTTTCCATACGAGTTTTTTTTACTCAATAATAGACATATTCATTCAAGATCCTACCTAATTTACCTAATAATTCGATATAGACCCACCCTGTCAAAGCCAATCTCGCCCGTAATAACCTCCTCCACAACTGGCCTAACCTAGCCGATTCTGGAACCTTCCAACTGAATCGGCTTTTCCAAAATTGGATACCAATAGCTTGCATCTTGAAATCCGTTATAGACTGGTTTCTAATTAATAGGTAGTTTTTATTTCTCCCCTCCCTTCTCTCCTTCACATAAAAAAATAAGTTAGAATCCTTACGGCTAGCTAAGCTATCCTTATTGGAGATGGAGATGCCCTAATCCCTGCCACCCGCCAGCAACCAACCATAAAAAATACAGCAGCACTCACTCTGCCGTGTCGTCGTCCTCCTGCCGCCGCGTTCGGTTGCGAAGAAAAGCCGCCCCGATGGCTCGACTTCCCGGCGCGCGGTCGGCACCAGTCACCCTCACGTCGCGCACCGTCGCCCGTACGTCGGCAAGTTCAGCTCGGCTGCAAACTGACGCGGCGGGTCAGGGGCTCAGGGGGCGCTGGCGTGGCAGCAACACGCTTGCTTGTTCGGGCGTGTGGTGCGGACGCGCCGCGGATCGGCGGAGTTAGGTGAGAGGTTGGTGGTTGGTAGCCGTGCGGCCGTGCCTCGGTGCCTGACTCCGGCGCTCCACATATGTGGCCGGTGGCTGCGCATCGCGCGAGGTGTGCAGTGTGCTCCGGTCTTCGGCAGGATGGACAGCAGCTGCGTCCAGGGGCAACCTGGAAGGGGAAGATCCGATTGGATTCGATTTGCGTACGAATATATACGTGGACCAACAGGTACCGGTGCGCTTACTTTTTGACCAGGCTAGCATGATCGGCTAACCAGTGGCCTGCATGACTTTTCGACGTCATCTTCTCGACACGTACGTTGCGATGGTCACATTGGGATCAGGGTTTCAAAACCCGAAACCGCCGATCCACCGGGCCGGTTTTTCGAAAAAAACTGCTAAAAACCCTTAGAAACCGGCAAAAACCGCTCAAATTTAAATTCAAACAAAGCGTGCGAGCCACCGGTTTTCCGGCGGTTTTTGCAGCCGGTTTTTCCGGTTTCTCGGCGGTTTTTAGCGGTTTCTACGGTTTTTACCAGAAAAACCATAGAAAATGGGGAAAATAAAAGGAAGTCTGAAAAAAATATAAAAAAATTGGAAAAAAAAATCAAAATTTTGTTTCATACAAATTGTTCTACTCAGCATCTAGTTTTTTATAAGATTTTTTAAAAAAATCAAAAATTTTGAATTGTACCGGGAAAAAACCGACGATTTCTCAAACCACCGGTTTTACAGGTTTTTCGTCGGTTTTTAAAACCCTGATTGGGATCTCTAGCTCGGAAAATTCCCCTACATTCCCGGAGCGTGGAGGTAGGTTAGGTAACACCTTGCAATGCTATATATTACCACAAGCCAATGGTGTTACTTTCCGCTCTCAACTTTGCCGTTAATATAAAATATATCACCAACGGTGCGTGGAGGAAAGTTAGGATCTATATTTGTTTGGTTCATGCTCACAGCTTTGCTTTTACGTTCGACTGAATTGAGCTTCCGCATCTTCGCTCCATCGATTGAGTTCCGCTATCGCACTTGAATGCGTTATGTCTCTACACTCTTTTATTAATGTCAAATTGATAGAAATCTTTCTAAGATACAACACATAAAAATAAAAAAAGACTAGGGGGCTGTTTAGTTGCCTTCTCTCATGAGCCTGGCCCGTTCGACTCAGCCAAACTGATGGGATATGGGATGCACAGATGCAGAGACGATGTTTGGTTGAGTGTTTAGTAGGCAGGTATTTTTGAAATTTATATAGCAAGTGTGGTCTAATTTTGTTCGAAAAAATGTCAGGAACCCATTTTTGAAATAGGTTCGGTAATCAGAGATGCTAATCAAAAGATATATATAAAAAAAGAAAACTTACATACCCACGTGGCACCGCATGCATGGTTTGCTATTGTGGCTGACAGTGGTCCCTTGCACAGAACACGAGGCTGTCATGCGCTGTATCTAGAGATACGACCATTTTCTTCGTATCACTAGAGCCAGACTGCATGGAAAATCTTACATCCAGAGATCCAGGCTCAAAACTAGATGCAAGCAACTAAACATAAGAAAAAAAACAAGATTCTATATTTATACATACAAATCTCTGTGCATGCAATTAACCAAATAGCCCCTAAATAAATTAGGTGTTTCAAATATCTTGAATAGATCAAAAGCTTCCAAAACTTCGACGAACTAAAATAAAAGTCATCATACGGTGCATGCTATCATTGTCAAGAATTTGTAGCTCGGTCACTGTAAGCCGGCCGGAGCGAGACCGTCACTGGCTCACACTTTTGTCAAGCCATTTCAGACTCCATGTGAGTCCATGGGACAGTCAACTGTTTCGTAAAACTAGCCATGGGCGTGGACGGTGGGCCTGCGAGCCTGAGCCTAAATGCATGCATGGTTGCCAAGTTGCCATCGGTTGCCTCTTCCGATCGATCACGCGCTGCATGCCGGCGCCTCTTCGGCTCCCTCGCTCTTCCTTTCCGGCCATGGCGTCCCTCGGATCAATACAGTTGCAACCACTCCCGTACAGATATAACAAGCGTGCTGCGTGCGCCCCTGCTCCGCTGCCGATCGAATCAGAGCAACGCGCGGCGTCGATCGAAACGGCTCGTCGCCGCGAATCATCTTGGCCTGATCCGTGCCGTGGCTTGTTGGCGCCGCGGAGACGACGACGGATCGAGATGCCGCCCGGGCCTTTATTCCCGCGAGAACGACGTGCACCGGGCGGCTTAAATCGCCGGGAGGCTGGCACCAAACCGTCGATCCAATCATCCGATCGATCGCGCACGCTGTTAAACAACCACACTACCGGATGTAGTCTGAGGTGGTTGTTGATTTATACGCAAGACAATCAGAGTATAAACACAGATATGGGAGAAGAACGATTCTTTATTGATATTTTTATATGTGTACAATGGAGAGACCCCTCCTTTTATAGTGTGGCTCTAGAGTTTTGGCATGGGCCAATGCTAGACCTTCGTGAGCCGGTTTCTCAACACTCCCCCTCTGGCCTTTGCCGCGAGATGCATATGCCTCATTAAAACTCCATAAAAACCCAGTAGGAAAAATTTGAAGAAAAAAATACATAGCATACGTCTTGTGCTGCACGAATTGTCTCGTTAAAAATCTTATGCGAGAAACTTCCGTGAAACTCACTAAGGGAAAAAGAGTACAACTCACCCAATTTTCAAATCGTCTTCATGACATTTCCTTCGATACTCAGACTACATGTGTAAGATTTACTTTGGAGTATATGAACATTCTCCCCCTGAAATCTACACTTCTCTAAGTCTTTTCATCCTAATTCCCTTTACGCATCTTTTGAAAGTAGATGCTGGAAGAGACTTAGTGAATAAATCAGCTAAATTCTAGCATAATTTAGTGTGTAATATCTTGATGTCGTTCACCTGATGTATTTCATAAGCATAGAAGAACTTGGGGTTAATGTGCTTCGTAAGGTTGCTTTTCACATAGCCCATCTGCATTTGAGCAACACAAGCTGCATTATCTTCATAGATTATCGTGGAGTTTGCTCAATGTTCAGTCCACATGACTTCTGGATGTGGTGTGCCATTCTTCGAAGCCATGCACATTCTCGAGAGGATTCATACAAGGCAATTATTTCTGAGTGGTTTGTAGAAGTTGACACAAGTGTCTGCTTGGACGACCTCCATGAAATGATCGTTCCACCACAAAGGAAACATACCCGGTTTGTGACTTGCCAGTATACGGTTCATACAGGTACCCTGCATGTATATAGCCAACTAGATTCAATTCTTGATTCCTTCCGTAAAACAAGTCAAGATCCTTTCTTCCCTGAAAGTATCTGAAGATGTCCTTGATCCCCTTCCAATGTCTTTTGGTTGGCTCTGCACTGTAGCGAGCCAGCAATTTCACGGCAAACGCAATGTCCGGCCTAGTGCTGTTTATAAGGTACATGAGCACACTAATTGCACTTAAGTATGGGGTTTCAGACCCCAGAACTTCCTTCCCCTCTTCTCTAGGCCTGTATGGGTCTTGGTCTGCTTGCAGTGACCTTCCGACCACTGGGGTTTTCGTGGGATATGCCTTTTCAAATCCAAATCTCTCTAACACCTTCTGGGTGTAGGATGATTGGTGTACTAAGATTCCAATTTGGACATGCTCAAGCTGCAAGCCTAAGCAAAATTTAGTTTTTCTCAAGTCTTTCATTTCAAACTCAGACTTTAAGTATGAGCAGGCTTCTTCTATCTCTTTCTTTGTCCCGATGATGTTCAAGTCATCTACGTAGACAGAGATTATACAGAATCCGTTCGGGGATCTTTGTATGAACACACAGGAACAATCTTCATTGTTTGTGTAGTCTTTCTAGCAGAGAAATTCGCTCAAGCGATTATACCATATTCTTCCTGACTGCTTGAGTCCATATAGTGATTTCTCAAGTTTCACACTGTATAGATTTCTATTTGCTCTATCTTGGTTCAGGACAGGGATACCTTCTGGAATTTTCATGTATATGTCCGAATCCAAGTTTCCAAAAAGATATGCACTTACAACATCCATTAATTTCATTTTCAACTTCAAGTTGACTGCCATTGAGATGAAGTACCTAAAGGTTATTCCGCCCATGACCGGGGAGTATGTTTCTTCATAATCAACTCCAGGACGTTGAGTGAAACCTTGTGTAACCAGGCTTGCTTTGTACCTTACAATTTCATTCTTTTCATTCCTCTTCCGAACAAAGACCCATTTATGACCTATGGGGTGAATATGGGGAGGTGTACGGCATACAGGTCCAAACACCTCTTTTTTGTTTAGAGAGATCAATTCAGCAGATATTGCCTTCTTCCATTCTTCCCAGTTCGGCCTTTTCTTGCATTCTGCCAGAGATGCAGGTTCAGGATTGTGGTCGATGATGGTGGCAATTTTATTTGCAAAATATGTATCCACATTGGCTGTAACTCTATTCATAGACTCTCCCGTTAATACATAATTTATAGCCATATCATCATGGGGTGCTTCTTCTTGCACTTCCCTTGCCTTCCTTCGCTATTTCCCATCACAAGGCAAGTTCCTTTAACTTTTCTTCGCCTATGTGTGCGCATACATTTTCGGCGCCGACTTCCTTTAGTGGAAGATTCAGATCTGGTATTGCCCTTTCCTCAGGCTTCTTCCTAGTGCCAGGTCTCAACTGGCTCCCCTTCTTTCTTTGGGGCATTTTTGTGATAGGCTGTGGTAAGTCCTCTTGCCCTTCTTTCTCCGGACGTCTCTGAGTACTTCGGGTTTGAGGAGCCAGAGTTTCCGTTCTTTTGTTTTTATTTGGAGGCCTCTAAACGGGATTCGGGGTACCTTCTGCTTTCTTTGGTATTTCAACCCTCTCTGGTGCATTTCAAGCTGGTACTTGCGACTTGACCACGCTCTTCAAATTACAAAAATGATCAGGCAGTTCATTTGCTAGATTCTGCAAATCAATTATCTTCTGAACTTCTTGATTTGCTTCATTAGTGCGGGTCATATGCGGGGATACCAGTGGAATGCCATATGATTTTTCGATATTTTTCATTCAAAGGTTGATTTCCTCCCCCTAACGACGGGAAATTATCTTCGTCAAAAATGCAGTCAGTGAACCGTGCCGTATGCAAGTCCCCCGACATAGGCTCCAAATATCGGATGATACAAGCACTTTCAAATCCGACATATATCCCATGTTTACGGAGTGGGCCGGCAGTCTGTTGTGGAGCCGGTATCGGTACATATACCATGCATCCGAACTTTCTAAGATAGGAAATTTTCGGTATGACCCTCTGCACTAGTTGTATTGGTGAATGGATGTTGTAGGCTGATGGTCGAAAATTGATGAATGCTGCTGCGTGCAGGACTGCGTGTCCCCAACAAGTGTTGGGCAAGTTACAACTCTGCAAAAGCGGCCGGGCAATGAACTTAACTCTCTTGATAAAAGCCTCTACTAGTCCATTTTGTGTGTGGACATGAGGTACGGAGTGCTCAACTGCGATGCCTAGTGTTGTGCAATAATCATCAAACGTCTTTGAAGTAAATTCTCCAGCATTGTCCATTTTGATAGACTTCACGCGATGATCGGGGAAGGTTTTCTTGATTCTAATGATCTGTGAGATTAGTTTTGCAAAGGCATGATTTCTGGTGGACAATAAGCAGATGTGCGACCACTTCGAGGACGCATCAATGAGCACCATAAAGTACCGAAATGGTCCTGATAAGGGCTGAATTGGACCGCAAATATCCCCTGGATGCGTTCTAGGAATGCGGGGATTTTATCTTTCACTTTCATAATGGATGGCCGAGTTATCAATTTCCTGGTGGCACATGCGAGACACACAAAATCTTCTTGATTTGAGAAATTTTTAACATTCAAATTATGGTCTTGTGAGTTGTTTACTATATTCCTCATCATTCTAAGACCAGGGTGGCATAGACGGCAATGCCAAAGGAAAAATAATTCAGAGCTTCTAAATGCAGTCTTCAAAGAAGTATATACTACGGGTGCATTTATTCTTATATAGTACAACCCAGTTTCATATGAGGAAAATTTCTCTGCTACCATCTTTTCACATCCTTCATGCTTCATGATGCATAGGTATTCTTTGCCACTTTCTTCAGAAGTTTCTACGTGAAACCCATTGGCACGTATGTCTTTGAAGCTTAAGAGATTCCTCGTAGATTCCGGGTACAAGAGTGCTTCTTCAATATTCAGGATAGTACCCATAGACAGTATAATTGTGGCTCTTCCGGAGCCTATTATACATGAATTGCTGCTTGCGATTGTGGTAATACTCCCAGTGTTCTTCGTGATCGACTAGAAGTAATTGGTCTCTCTCAAGATGGTATTTGTCGTGCCACTATCGACAATACAAATTTCCTCCATCGGGCGCTATACAAATTTTAGAAAGATACAATACGATTCCAATCAAAATAATCATTGCTTGCAAAATAAAATACTGGAAAAATAGACTGCATGTTTAACCATGAGAAAAATAATAGTTTGCTCTTTTAGAGCTTACAATTCATTATTCAAATGTTCACAAATGACTAACACCATCCGAAAATAAAAGTGATATTCATGCACTAAATTGATTCGGTGAAGAGGGCGTCCACTTCTGCCTCTATGTCATCAACAGAGGTCTTCTCCCCTTCAGCCAGGATCTGGGCTGCCTGCCCAAGTTGTGGTATCAGGAACATCCAAATCCAAGGCATCATCATCGTCTGCCATGGCGAAGTGTGCCTCTGCTTGCATTTTGCCCTTCTCCTTCTTCTTAGCTTGGTATGCAGCGACAACATCTTTGGGTTCCCGGCAAATCTTCGACCAGTGTCCGCAAGTGCCACAACGGAAGCACGTCTGGCTCTATTCTCCATACAGTTTGACCGGCGGCCTCTCTTTGTCATTCGACTTCTTCTAGGCAATAGGCCTTTCATGGGCTGTCTTTCCCCCTTTTCCTCCCTTTTTGCCTCTCTTCCTTTGACTGGGCTTCTTTATTTTGTAACTATTGGCATTGACTTCTGTGCCACTGCCTTTTCCTGATTGCGAGACAAAGTTTTGCGAAGAACCTCATCTTGCGATTCCGTAACTTGCATCACATTGATCAGTTCGCTATACTCCTTGTATGCGTCCTGTCGATAGCTGCGGGCAACCTGGATAGCACTAGGATGGAAGGTAGAGAGAGTTTTCTCAATCTTTTCTTCATCTGTGATCTTCTTGCCACAGAGAGTGAGATTGGTATAAATTCTATGCAAAGTAGAATTGTACTCAGCCACAGTCTTGTAGTCTGCAAACCTCAGGCGGTTCCAATCCTGCTGTGCCTGGGGAAGGATAGTGTACTTGAGCTTTTCAAATCGCTTCTGGAGTGTGTTCCATAGCTCAAGTGCACTTCCCTTAGCCATATATTCATTCTTCAGAGTGGCTGAGAGGTAGTGCCTAAGAAAATGCAAAGCCTCATCGTTCTGCTCGGGCGTAGGTTGCTTGTCCTTCGAGGACCCTAGGCCGATAATACATCGAAGCCTCTTGCTCCCGAGCATGATCTTTACATCAAATGCCCACGTGAGATAATTCTGGCCATGCGGGCTAGTTCCTCAAACTCACAGTTCACGATGCCTGTCATCTGCATGTTCATTAAATTCATTTATTAGATTACTGCGTGTAATCCAGATGATGGTCATCAAAATTTTAATTTTCTCATGGTTTTCCAGTAAACTAAAGGCAATAAATATATGCAATCATGACAAAATTCATAAAATAAGCATGAAATCAGTAAAAGAGGGCTTCAAATTCAAAAACGGGACCAAAATTTGAAATCCCGAGGCCCTTTTATGCTAGGAAATCTATTTTCTGCAATTTCAGCAATTTCCAGGGAGTTTTTGTAATTTTTAGCAATACAGAAAAATTCTCTATGTTATTTTAAGGATTTTCGAGGGCCTATACGCAAAATTAGGTCGTCCTACACCATTCCTCCCCTTCTCGGCTAGCCTTCTTAGTCTTTCCCGGGCCATGGGCCATGCGCGCCTTTGCCTTGGCTTCCTCGGCCCACGATACGTCCTTCAGTTGGGCCGCATTGGTGGGCCGGCGCATTGCGTGGCTAGGGTTTGTGGGTGCACGCGATCAAGGGAGCGGTGGCGGCGGTCGCGTGGCGGCCGCCGCCGGCGGTGGCGGCGGCGCTTCATGTGCAAGTGTTTGAGGCGGCGCTACGGGCTCGGCGGCGGTGGCGCTTGGCGCGGTGCGGCGGTGGTGGCGCTTCTGAGCACAGTGCGGCGGCGGTGGTACGGGCGCGACGATGGTCGCACTACTGCGCTGGTGCGGCGGCGGCGGCGGCGTCGTCGGCGCGCAATCGGCGGCTTCGATAATGCGGCATCGCTGCAGGTGACTTCAGCGGCGCGGCAGTGGGGATGCATGGTTGGTTCGAGCGGCGTGCTCGCATGCGAGGCGCAGGAAACGCGTGTCAGTTCAGGCGCAAGGGCAGCGCGTCTCCTGAGGCACGGTGTCACGGTGGCGATGCTTCATGCGCTCGAAGGGACGACACGAATTCCGAGGTCAGGTGGTACACTATGTGCGCGCGGAGGCCAAGCCGAGGTGAGCAGCGCTACGGGCGCGGAAGCCAAGGCCGGGTGAGCGCGCGTGACTACCGGGGCCGGATGGCGCGTGCATGGCGACCGGGCCAGGGGAATATGCGTGGCGGCGGGGCGGGCGCGCAGCATCGCGGGCGGTGCTTGGTCTGCCGGTCTGTACGCAAGAATCGCGTTCTTGAACACGCGAAGCCAAGGCGGACAGATCGGCGGCAGATGGGCGGGCAACTTCGAGTTGCATGCGTGATTCCTTTTTTCTATTACGAATCTATTGAAATAGATCTACTCTATACAGATTCAGTTGCCTATACATTCAATTCCTTTTACCTTTGTTCTTTGTGAATCGAAGTAGGGATTCGACGATTGTCGCGTAGGACAGATCGGCTGGTCCTGTCTAGATCTGCCGGCGTGATGGCGATTCAATGCCGATAGGACGTCGATGCCATTGTTCGTTCCCTCCGGTGTCTTGCGATTCCTCGAGCGTCGTACTGATAACATGTTAAATAACCACGCTACCAGGTATAGTCCGAGGTTGTTGATTCACACGCAAGACAATCAGAGTATGAACACAGATATGGGAGGAGAACGATTCTTTATTGCTATTCTCATATGTGTACAATGGGGGGACCCCTCCTCTTTTTATAGTATGGCTCTAGGGTTTTGGCATGGGCCAATACCGGGCCTTCGTGGACCGATTTCTCAACAAGCGCAACTACTTCATATGCATGGTATCTCACCAGCCCACATGGCGAGCAGAGCGTAGCTTTGTCTGCAAGCTGCCTAATTATTATCAGGTTAATTGGATGCATGCGGATATAAAAGTTGGTGTTTAGAGATATGCTAAAGCGTCAACTTTTGTATAATGGTATGTATCAAATTATCCTACTATTGTTCGGTGTCCGACAGTGGCGGAGCTTGAACACATATTGAGAGGAGGAGCCGGTCATGCTTGGGGGGGAGGGCAAGATGCTTATACATGGATAGAAATGCTACTGCATATTAGCAGTTTATAAAGGAAATAAATTTTTGCAGGGGTGGTCGTGACCCAGGTTGGCCAGCACTAAACTCCGCCCCTGGTGCCCAGGACGATCTATAGGAGTATTTCTATACTGCATAGTAATCAATACCACATATCTTATCTCTGATTGAACAGTAGCATCGCATGTGTCTAATGCCATGATCTTTTGAACTAATAACACATGGTAGGACGATGAAACTATGAATAGAATGGAGGGAATCTCTCGGTGGTAGCTTCCTCCCCTCTAGGGACTCGACATGGTGCGGTCGGTTTGGCGAGAATCGTCTTTGACAGACGAAAATAGCGTTAATGCGACGAGCCAAGATAGTACAAACAAACATTCAGCAAAATTTGTCTCGCAATACGGAAAATGAAAACCAAATTAACTTGGTGGATAGCTCCAATATTGTCTAAGGTAACATGACATGATACAATTGGTTCGTTAATAATTCTCTTCACAGGAAGGAGCAATGTTTAGACGGCAGCATGGCTTAGGATGCTTACAAACAAAGATTTTCAAAAATTCATTACAAAATAGTGTAAACGTCGTCCTAAATCACGATTAGATCTACAATACTCCGTATATCACTGCCATATACTGCTTACCGTTCTGTACCTAAAATTGCTCATCCGAAGTGGCTGCACTGCACAAGCCACAGATCGAGTATGCCAGGCAGCGAGGCAGAAGCAGTAACGAACCTGATTTGCGAGGCATCGAGAAAGCAGGGAGTTGTACCCGCAGCATGGGGAGCCGGCAAACATTAAAAACGGCTCGCAGTCGCCGAACTGTTGAAGAAGCGGCGACATAATTGGGCGGTTTGGGCGCCGGTACAGGTACTTCTCGGCTTAATTGTCCCCCTGATCCATCACCCAGTGCTGCTCAGGACGTTGGATGGGGGAGAGAAGATTGATGCCACGGTTGCTCGCTTGCTGCTTGCAGTACTTTATCAGGGTTCGTTATTGTCTCTTTTGCCGATTTCAGAGACCTACTGATAGGGATGGGAGCAGCCTTTCGGCAGGTCTGATTTTGGTTGTTATCTTTGGTTTATTTATTTATTTTATTCTTTAAATCGAAAAGTCACTTTGATTTTTAAAGGCTGTTTTTTTATTTGAAACCATGTTTTAGAGCTTTGAGAAACAAGTTAAATAGAGTGGACCAAATTTTTCGAGCTTTCTCGGGAAGCTCAAGTTCGGTAAATTTGGTAAGCTCTAAGACCTGGTTTCGAAATAGAAAAAAATAAACAGTAAAAGACTAAGCATTTGACCCTCGATTCATAGATAAGTAGATAAGATAAAAAAATAAGCTGAAGAGAACAACCTGAATTGTACTCCATTTGTACTCTGAAATGATCTACTTAGCACAATGTTACAAATACCAAGTGCCCAAGCGGCATGGTGGTAGGGACTAGGGATTAGCGAGGCTGTTAAATCTCCCCACCCACTCCGGTTCAAGTATCAAGGCATCTCTAACACTACCCTATTTTTCACTCTCTATTTTACTGTTACTCTCTCCCTATCACTATTCAACTCTCTATATCAAAACTAAAACTAACAACAATCTCTATCGCATTTCTTATATATTCTCTATCCTATACTCTATATCCATTTCTATCACTATTCGCATCCCTGTATCAAAACCAAACTCAATAGTCACCTTAAATCCTATACCTCATACAAATGAGAAATAAGGTGACTTAAATCCCATACCCTATAAAAATGGAAAATAGGGTGACAATTGGATCTGCCATCTTCTTCTACAGTGAGATGTCAGAGTTCTTAGCCGAATATTGAAAACAAATTGTCCATATTGGAGGAAGCCAAGAACTTTTGTCATGCTTAGAAGTGAGGAAATCCTAAGGAAGCACCATCGAAGCTGTAGACGAGTTGTTAACAAAGATTTCCCAGTGTTCACATGGAACATGCATGTTACAGATAGAATTTGCTCGAACCACTCAAAGCCTGAGCACTAGACGCTCCTAATTCCCTATGTAGAAATCTCACACTGAACATAAGGCCGAAGCTGAAGCAAAAACTTGAAGATGAAAAGTTGGACTTTTTTTTTCCCGTCGATTCAGGACCGCAAGAATTTGTTCAGAACCTGTCCCGAGTCTCGTACAGATCCAAGTCCATTTCACAGCCCTGTTGCAAAGAGGAATCTCATGGGCACTCTCCCAGCTCATGAACAGGTTTCACTGTTTCAGAAACATGTGGCATGCAGCTCTGCCCAGCTGAGCTGCCTGGCCGGACGCAACAGGAGAGCACGCCAGGGAAGACGGGAGGGAGAAAGAGATGTGCAACCAGACGGCTTTCAATTCCCATCTGAAGAGATTCGCCATTAGCGCTCTCCGCTGCGACGTTCCATTCGCTACCGAATAACCACTTCCTCTTCTCTAATTTTAGTTTTGTCAGTACCGTCACGCATTCAAGGTTCCTGCAAGCACCGAAGCACGTACGCTAGAGCCGTAGAGCGAGCGATCCAGAGCGCGGAATCGTCTGTGCCATTTGCCGGCGAGATGTATAATACGATAGGTTCACTTCTTCCCGTAGCTGGTCGAGAGCGAGCTGAATCCACCCTCTGCTTTTCGCTTGTGAAGTGGAGCTCCTTCGAGAGCTGCGTGCTCAATTCGCGCACGATTGCCAAAGATCTAGATGAATGGAAACACGTGGGCATCAACAGCTTGGACTGAATTCTTTTTTTTTTTGGGGCATAAGGGGTTGTACCCATTTCCATTAAGAGAAATGGAAATACAACGTTCAATGCTTCCACAACCTTCCTCACAGTGCCCATATAACCCTTTGTAGAGTATAGACCCAAAATAATATTCAAAATAATACCTAATAATTCTCTTACTGAGCCACCAACTTGAAATAGGTCCTATACCTAGATAAGCCAACCAAAAAACAGTCTATTTGACTTATAATTAGACCACCAAATTTACTGGGTATCTTCTAGATCGTCGACTTGACTGAATTCTGATTCTAGAATGCAATCATGTAGAGGTCCACTTCTGTAGCTTTATAGGTTGAGCCTGATTGGTTTGGTTTTCAGGAATGCACACGGTCGTGCCTGATCGGTTTGATGGACCGGCAGTCAATGGAATATCCAGATCAACTCAATTCTTTGCTTTGAGGAATAGTTCAGCGCCACCCTTTATCTATTGTACTAATGTAGTAATGTCAAATACAAAACAAGCGATTCATACAACATCCCATCGAAATTTATGGAATCAACCCATAATGCTCCCACTTGAAAGATAAAAGGGATAAATCTTTGTATGCCATTGTAGAGTTCCCCAGTCCCTTCCGTGACATCACATTCACATTCTAACTTTATGTGTTATCACATTTTTAGCTTAATACCTTATATGCCATCACTGTTAGCTCCGTTAGGTTAAACTATTAGAAAGCTGACCATAATGCCCAAAATATCCATGTATTTATAACTTTGAAAATTGTATCTCTTGCATTTTAACTCCAAATCAAGAGAATTAAATTTATTAATTTATATAAAATCATGTTTTACTTGCTGTCAAACTTTTATATTTTTAATACAAAATTATAATATAAACACTAATTTTGTTACACTAGATATCATTAATTTTAATATAAAATTTCACACCCAAAATTTTGTAATTTCACTTGCATATTTGAATACACATAATTTTTTGAACCCACAGAAAGTTTTTTTTTCATAATTTTATAAATTTTCTATAATTTTTTAGAAATATATCTTATTTTCTAATGTATTGAAAAGACGGGGGGCATAATCATCTTTGTGCAACTTAGGACCGGCGTGACTAGCCAACTGTGACATATAAAATATTAATCTATGAATGTGATGATATATAAAGTTAGAGTGTAAATGTGATGATATATAAAGATTTATTCCTAAGGCAAAAGAGGCAAAGGGTCCAGAATTGGCTTGGAAGCTTTCCTGAATTTTTAAAAAATAGGTGTTCCTGATGAAGCCTAACAAAATTTAATTTAATTCAACTGAAACTGGCACATAAAGCTGTATCTGAGCTGCCATTTTTTTTTTTTTGGAAAGGTGTCTGAGCTGCCACTGCTAGTCACGGAACATTGCATCGGTTCTATTTCCCACGTTTCCACTCCGTGCCAGTGTGCCACGCACTACGCCAGAGTCAGGATCTCCGTCCACGTCAGCCCTATGGCGCCTCCCTGATCCATCCCGACCGTCCGTTCCCTAGGGAGGCAGGGGCAGAAGGGTCATTTCACTTAGGCAGGGGAGGCACCCCCGGAAACCTGGTTTTTAAAAGTCTCGGTGGCCAACGCCCGGTGCCAGCGGAGAAAGAGAGGTCGCCCGGCCCCCCCCCCGCCCAGCCCAGCGCGACCAAAGCCGCCAAAACGCCCCGCCGCCCCACCGTCTCCTCCCTCGACGCCGACGACCTCGTCGTGAGAAGCGGCTGGAACCCCTCGCGCCCCGCCGCGCGCCGTGGAAGGTTCGTTGGCCGCGCCGGTCGCATTGCGTGTGCGTGTGTGTTTCGCCTGGGTTTATTCCGGGGTCGGTTTCTTGGTTGGATTGTTGGGGAGCGGGAGCATTTGGGCGGCTCTGCCTGTTCGGGCGTTGCTGCGCTATTTCTGGGCGCCTCGCTCGTTGGCTTGGGTGGCTAGAGCCTCGAGGAGTCGAGGGCGGGCCTTGACAGCTGGGGAATCGCGGGGATTTAGATCTTTGTCCTGGCTGGATCTTGAGCTTGAGGAAAGCTCGCGCCTTTTATCACCGCGAGATTTGGGCTCCTCGTTTATTTTCTCGGCTTCATGGTGGCCTCCCTCTCTTTCCTGTAGCCCCCGGTTGGTTTCTGTTTCTTTCTCTCCGTTTGCCGTATTCGAGCGGTCTGAGCTTTGACCGCCCATTTCTCCTCGTTTCTTCCTCGTAAGCTTTAGGTTGCTGTGCTGTGTTCCCATGTTGTCTTGCGTGGCGTGTGCTGTGCAGCAAATCTTGCTTTGGTTGGTTGGTTACATTTGGATAAAAGATGCTTCTTTTATATCTTTTAATTTTAATTTATGGTTTGTATTGGTGCTAATGATGTTCTTGTGCCAATTCAGGTGGAAATCCCTATTTGCGCGCTATTTGATTTGGCACGGAAATTTAGTCCGTATTTCCCATGGCTGCCTCCATCACCGCGTCGGCCTTCTTCCCAGGGTCGCCGGGGTCGGCGCCAGCCGCGGCCAAGAATGCCCTGGGGGAACGCCCAGACAGCCTGGATGTCCGTGGCATCGCTGCTAGGCCGCCTTCGTCATCGGCTGCAGCGAAAGCAGGCAAGACACGCACCCACGCCGCCGTACCCAAGGTGAACGGCGGCAAGTCTGCGTTGGCGGATGGGGAGCACGAGACTGTGCCCTCCGCGGCGCCAAAGACGTTCTACAACCAGCTCCCCGACTGGAGCATGCTCCTTGCGGCCATCACGACCATCTTCTTGGCCGCTGAGAAGCAGTGGACGCTGCTTGACTGGAAGCCCAAGCGGCCCGACATGCTCACTGACACGTTTGGTTTCGGCAGGATCATACATGACGGCCTCATGTTTAGGCAGAACTTCTCCATTAGATCCTATGAGATTGGGGCTGATAGGACAGCGTCAATAGAGACGCTGATGAACCATTTGCAGGTGAACAATCATGATTTTGAGGCTCATCAGATTGCTATTTTAGGGTATTGGACATTGAAATATTTTGGTTTTGATGCAGGAAACTGCACTTAATCACGTGAAGAGTGCTGGGCTACTAGGTGATGGTTTTGGTTCAACGCCAGAGATGAGTAAACGGAACTTGTTCTGGGTTGTCAGCCAAATTCAGGTCATCGTCGAGGGCTATCCATGCTGGTATAGTTTGCAGATTAACTTGTTCTTGCTGTTTGTTCTCTTATATAATTTTGAGCTTGGATTAGGTTGTAGCTTTTGGCATTATATTATTATTCTTTTACACATGCTAACAGTTTGGAGGCACAGATGGATGGTTAATGGTAGCTCGATTCCTGTTGCAGTACTTCAATGTAGTTACAGTAACGAGCATACTGCTCTGCAGTAACCATTGAACAATATGTTGGGTTAAATGGATCTTTCAGGTTGTTTGACATTGATGTGAAAGAGATACTCAGTAGTCTGGTTTATGTCAATTTTCTTTGGAGGAGCAGTTGTGATCTGTAACTATGTGCAGTTGCAGATTTTGTAATTAATGCAGAGGCTTTCTGTGAATCTCTTAATATCATGTCACATTTACTTACATATGTTAGGGAGGTTATCTTTTTTTTGGCTGAACGTGGCATGTTGCATAAGAGGTTATACTTTTAAATGTTTTAAATTATTTTCTTATTCTTCTGCAGGGGTGATACTGTTGAAATAGATACTTGGGTTGGTGCTCACGGTAAAAATGGAATGCGTCGGGATTGGCATATACGTGATTCGATGACGGGCCATACGGTATTGAAGGCTACAAGGTTCAAATTTTAACCACTTACATTGATACCACTAATCACATAACCTATCAACATTTGCTATTTAACTGCTCACCCTGTTATGATAACATTTACCTGTGTAGGCTAGGTGGATTTATCTTCCCTTGCTCAACTTGTTTATAGTTGCCTTGCAGCTGCTTATGTATTGATGTATTCTATTCTTTTGGCTAAATGTGCAGTAAATGGGTTATGATGCACAAGCTTACTAGGAAGCTTGCGAGAATTCCAGATGAAGTGCGGACTGAAATAGAGCCATACTTTTTTGAGCATGCTGCTATCGTAGATGAAGACAATCGAAAACTTCCAAAACTGCCAGGGCATGAAAGTGTTACTGCAGTCAAATATGTCCGGACAGGCCTGACTGTATGTTTTGCACATTTATATAAGATTATAAGTCCATTGATCCATTCTACATGCCTATTCTCTTATGTTTTAACATCTTTTGCCTTCTGTCATATATAATGCAGCCTCGGTGGGCTGACCTAGATATCAACCAGCATGTCAATAATGTTAAATACATCGGGTGGATTCTTGAGGTAAAGTGTTTTTCCCTGATGTAGTGATGTGCATCTTTATTGTACTTTTTAGATTTCTTTCTTGGATGACTAGGTAGTGGAAATAAACTCATTTCCCTTTCTTCAATCACTCATAGTCATCCGTCATCCATTATTACTTTTTGCACAAGCTTTGTTGCATAATAGGCATTTTTTTGCATGTGTAGTTGCCTACACTGTATGTTTTGGCAATCAAGTTGTCACATGGTAGAACATACTTTTGTGTGGCTATACTTGCCTGTCTTTAGATGTACATGTAGTACTATTGATGTGCAATATAGTTCAAAGAGATCCATTTGCCACATTGTATTTCTGATTTGTTCTGTTGGTAGAACATTGGGAGCTAATAGTTCCCATAAGTTAATGACCACTGGAATTGTACATGCCTTGGGGGGAGGGGGGGGGGGGGGGTTGGGGGTTGAGAATCATGTCGTCTAACTTTGATTAGACATTACTTTAGGAAAATGTAATATTACACCTGGTCAATATACCAAATAAATGTCTGTATATTACTACTAGGGTTTCAGCCGGCTGAAACCTATTCCTCATGTAAGCAAATACTATCCGTCAGCTCTTATGTATTACTAGTTGAGGGCCCGTGCTTCGCTCGTGGATTGGTGGAGGAGGAGGCATGGATCGGTGGGACGCAGACGGGCAGGGGTCGACGCGCTCGCGTGTGGATTGGTGGAGAGGAGGACGCAGATCGCGGTGTGGGCAGCCGTTAGATTAAATTGAATGGTTCAGATTGCTTTGATGAGCCATCACTCATCACCACAACAGCCTTTTTAGGAGTAGAGATTATGAGATAGCTGTGTTGCACAGGTTGGTCAGGAATCGTATTTCCTGATAGATTTAAATATGTTTGGTTGGTCACCTAGGTACCTAACCATGTTGCTCACTTATGTTGCTTTCGCACAAGAGCTTGACTGGAATTCTTATATGCAACTTGTCCACAGGTCATTCATTCTTTTTTTAGGAATGAAAAACTTATGAAATAAAATAATGGTTATGTGCCTGGCTGATACTGTGCCATGTGCTGTGGATAGTCATTTATGCATTTATTGGTGGACTAATAAATGATAGTTATTTGTTCAGGTGACATTCAACCTCACCTGAAACAATAAAAGATATCAAGGAAAATTCAAAATTTTTACTTAGTACCTATTATACAAAAATATTTACCAACACATGCTTAACCCTGCTTCATTTTTTCCCCTTAGAGTGCACCAATCTCCATTCTGGAGAATCATGAACTGGCAAGCATGGTCCTAGATTACAAAAGGGAGTGTGGCCGAGATAGTGTGCTGCAGTCACACACTACCGTGTACACTGATTGCACCAATGAGTCCGGAGAAACAACTTTGAACTGTGAGCATTTGCTGAGCCTGGAATCAGGTCCTACCATTGTAAAGGCCCGGACCATGTGGAGGCCAAAGGGCACCAAGTCACAGGAAACAATTGCTCCATCTTCGTTGTAAAGCGCATAAGATGTTTCACATGGACATGGTGAATTTTGGCAGCAACCGGTAAAAGTGTGAAGAGAACAACTACTTGTGTCCTCTATTGGAGAGCACACAGGGCGTACATGGATGATATGTTATAATCCCATAAGCACATAACGATGGGACAACTAAGTTTTTTACATAGAAAGTGTGTGTGAAGATGGAGATAAAAGGGGACAAGGTCACAAGAATGGAGAAGATGCCAAGAAGACGAAGGAGGCCTCTTGTGCATGTTGTTTCAGTTTTTCCTTTTCTTCTCCTTTTCTTACCCTTGAGAAAATCTTTGATTACACGGATGGATGTTGTAAAGTATTGAAGTTGTGGCTACTGCTGTATGATGGGAAGTGAATGCTTCTCCCACATGTTCTGTCTGGGCCTCTGGCTCTGGGGGCTATGTCTATATTATGAGCCCTTTAAAGCAGCTGGTCTAGTACACACTGTTCACTAAATTTTAAGCTTATATAATTGTATTGATTCATATTTAATCCGAGACTTCCGAGTTTCTTCTTCTGGCTGCCAAAACGTGTTGAAGCTTCAGATCTGGGTCTTACGCTGGCCAATCTTGAAATGGTGCAGCTGTATGGTGAGTTGCTTCTGACTTGCTTAGCTGAAGCAGACAGCTTGACGTCGGCGATGACATGTTCAGATATCCAGCATATTTTAAGGTTGACCTGTCAGAAATTCATATCTTTCGTCTCAAAAACAAAAGGAGAATTTTTGTATAAATCTTTCCTGGTAATGATCCATGATCAGTTGCTATTTGCCATTCTGAAATACAGTTTCTTTGAACCATCATACTGTATTACTGCGTTATCTGTGTAACGTTGTAAGCCGTGTGTAATTTTGTATGAATCTATCTTGCTTGCGAATATTTTTTCCCATAACGGTTCTTAAGTAAATTCTACCAGAACTATATTATTTTCTTTATAGTTAGTGTAAAATCCCTTCGTGCCGACCAAGCCTGGAGATTTGAGTCAAGCTTGATTTTATGGATGACAAACTGTTCCAACTGTCGTTGTTGGTAGTTCGAGTTGGGTTACCAAATTTAATGATGGCAAATTGTTCTATACGAATAATTAATCGAGGATTGGTTGGGAGAAGTGGTAGATAAAGATCAATGTTCCTTGTCTCGTTGATTGGCACGCCATTTCCTCTTATCTGAGATGATTGGTTTCTCACTTGAAATCTTATTTCTCACTAAAAGCAATAGGCCTGGCATTCCTTTCCGTCCACAATATTCAAGGTCCTCAAGTTCTCTCTCTTTTCCCTTGAGAGGAGAATAGCACAAGTTTATGCATGGGCCCCCATGGAAATATGGAATAGTCGATTCGGCCCAATTGGTTCATAACCAGGTTCGCTTTGATTCCATCTTTTCAATCTTTCATTACCCTTTTATTATGGTTAATTAGATATATTCCACTGTAATGTTGGCTTAACTGACCATTTGCCACTCTCAAAGATTAATAATTGATTATTTGTCACTCATAAATTAATGACATATAGTCTTAGAACCCGATTTTTTTTACCCAAAAAAAAATTCATAAATAAGAAAATGCCCATGTTTTTAACATAATTTCAAAAATACTCCCGTCATAGCGTGGGATCGCAGCCTTGTCTATGCCGCGATTGTGGTCTCACAGATAGCCGATGCTGCATGCATCTGCATCTTCTTGACAAAGGATATCTTGTTGATGTATGAATGCAATGACAGAATGCCAGATACCATCATCTTGACAATGCTCGCCTGTGCATACCACATCATGACAAAACCTTATATAATATGTATATATAATATATATATATATATATATATATATATAATTTATAATCTCTATATATATGTTATCGGTATGTTAAATACAATAGTTATAACAAATATAACTAAATAAATAGTTATAACAAATATGAAAATAAATATTATCAAGATATATGGCACATTATTTGGACTATTTAATCTTAAAAAATAATAATATGGAAATAATGGATAAGTTTCAGCAGAGTTTTTTTATATTAATAATTATTTGAAAAAATAAATAAATAGCTAGAAGAATAAACTGCCTCTGCTCGGGCGATATTTAATCATAAACATTTCTATGCCGCGTTGAAGGTAAAGTGCTCTCACGGAAATTTTATTATCAGGATTACAAGAAAGTTCCTACTTAGTACAACGGGATATTTCCCCTTGCCGGTAGCATCAGGTCCAGCCTCCTTTGAGCGATGTGCCCTCTCGCGCTTTCTCTCCCTTTCAGTCTCTCGGGCCTCAGCAGCCTGACGTTCAGCGTCCTCTTGTCACTTTCGGTACTCCTCCTGCGAATGCTTGTGCTTCTCCTCTCGCTCCTCCTCATACTGGCGCTGCCTGAATCATTGCCTCTTCCAACGGACCTCACGCTCGATGTGTTTCTTATCTGCCTCCGATTGCTCCGTGTCTAGCCACTGCCAGAAATCGCATAGAGGTGGGGGAGACTATTTGTTCAACATAAGTTAGTACAGATCACATGTGCCATGTAGATAGATATAATCATGCAGGATAGGGTGAGCAAGTACCTTTGGACGCTCGCCAAAGGCAACCTTGAGTGGAACGCACTCGTAGTTTGCACACATGAAGAACCTCCTTCCGTAAGTATATGAGAAACTTCGTCGGATTGAACAAACTTGCAAAGGTCACCGCAGAAGCACATTGGAACATTGACCCCTTCTGGCACGGTGGTGTTAAACTTGCTTCGCGGACGGGGCTCAGAGCCGGAGGCTGCCATTGCTCGTTACAATGAGATTTGTGGAGTGTATGGGTCGGAGTAATATGTGAGTTCGAGAGGAAAGTTGCAGCGCAGAGGACTCGGAGGCAGGAGGGAAATAATTAGGGAAGTTTGTTCGGTCCATGCACCGAGTTCATGGAACCGCACGCATCCCTCCCGAGTGCTGCCGCTGCATTTAATGTGACTGGACGGTGTCAGCGGGGACTGTTGGTCAGCAGTGCCGCGCAATTATTGATTTGACCGGTGTCAGGCGGGACTGTTCGTCAGTAGTGCCCCGCAATTATTGATGTGACCGGTGTCGGCGGTCTTGTTCGTCGCCAGATGCTCGCAATTATTGATGTGACCGGTGTCGGCGGTCTTGTTGGTCGCCAGCGCCCGCAATTATTGATGTGACCGTGTCGCCGGTATCGTTTCGTCGCCAGTGTCCCGCAATTATTGATGTGACCGGTGTCAGGCGGGTACTGTTCATCAGTAGTGCCACGCAATTATTGATGTGACCGGGCGGTGGAAAGCGATCAGCTGGAATGCACTGTTAACAGTGAATGCACTGCAGTACCGATGAAATGAACGGGCCGCATTGATATAGGCAGATGTAGGGCACTGGTAGCATGTGTTTAATTAGTAAACGATGTCAGTAACCATAATGAACAACTTATTAATCCAATTCGTTAAGTACTCCTCGGCCTATATAATGGGAGGCAGAGTTGACGTCCCTCTCACTCCCACCCTCACTCTCACTCTGACTCTGTGTGTGTAAACTCCCTACTAGGGTTGGCTTCGTAGGAGGGAGGCGAGTAGAGATAGACATACCACATTGCACATATGGCTTCACGACACAGGACGAACGGTTGGATCCGACAAGCCTGATGGACGTCAAATGGTCCTGGATCTGAAGCCCGTCTACCAAGCGACGACTTGCCTATTCGGACGAGAGCTAGCTATAATACAGAGCCAACAATGATAAAAGACCCAAACTTCTACAGGGGATGGCCACGTTGTGCGCATGGAGTGGACACAGTTGTACAAACTTTTGATCAGGTTGTCGAAGGATGGACTGGCCGACGTTTCTACACAAGTGCCCATTGTAAGTAACCAGCCCGACAACGGCCAAGGGTTTAATACATTTTCCATCTCACCTTTTTCTCATTTCCAAATGTAGACCGATGACTGCGGCTTCAACAAATAGATGGACGATCCCTTCCCAATGGCCGCTAACAGTTACATCGAACATCTTCACGCAAGAATATCCCAGCTTGAGGAGCGAGTTGACTTTGCTACTCGCTTGAACAACGTATATACCTGTGTGGAACCATTCCATCGACGCCACTAAACCTAGCGTCCCTACTACAATAGGGGTTTATTTCATGTAATTTGCATGAAGTTTCAGTCTACGTGGATTACTATCATGTAATGTGTTTCATATTTTCAATGTCACCGGAGCACCATCTTCATTTCGTTCATATCATGCGTACCATAATCTCAAAGCCTTGAGTGGTCCAGATCCATTGGTTTCACGGCGTTGTGCGGATGCCCTCACGGATACATCCCTAATTATAGCCATCGTGGTGGAGAGATGGACGAGGCAGGTATGAAATAGTGGAGTTCACGGACTGCTCGTGGTGCCTCAGCAGGCAATGATGGGAGGGAATAAAATAGTGGAGTTCACGGGCAGCCCGTGGTGCCTCAGAAAGCAATGACAACGATGGGATAAGAAATTGAGAGACGGTAGACTACTTATTGGCCTACAAGATAAAGAAGAAAAGAACATGAAGTGGCTAATTCGGCCAGCCAGGCCGCATTCCAAGGTGGTAATGCCGGGCAGCCGTCATACGTGTATGGCCACATAGGGGTTTGCGTAGGGTGGCGGGGCCCACCGGTAGCGTCCAAAAATTGCGGAAAAAATGACGGGTGGCCTACGCAACGCTGGCTACCACTTGTGTGTGGACCACCCCCTCGGACGGTGTTTGTCGAGCAAGCTGCGTAAATCGGAAAATCCCCCCATGGCCACGAAATTTCACGGGAAGCCAACGTTTGCCAGCCTAGCACGTACGGACTGTCGCGATTTTAGAACACGGAAGAACTAAAAAAACCATAATTGTCCAAGTAATAACATAGTGCAGGTGCACATCGAAAGATTTCTACAAGAGCGACGAGAAAGGTAGTCTACCCACGTAGTCCCCGTTTAGGGACTCGACGTGCTGTCACAGACGCGTCCGGCACCGAAGGGGTGAAACGGTCGAGAGGTGTGTCTCGCCGAGGTCGTCGTCGTCGATCCCCGGGTAGGTGGCGGGGTGGAGTGTCTAGCTGAGTATCTTGGAAGGCCCCGCCAGCGCTGGTCGATTGCCTCAGATCAAGATATCTCCCATCTCGGCGTACATGTCGGGTGGGGCGAGCCCTGCAACACCTACAATGACCATAAATAGATATAATATTGAATTTATTGTACTTTGTACGAAATGCAAAGATGGGAGGAATCTTAGAAGATGGACTGCTTACCGGAAGGAAGACCTGCAGCCGAGGTGGACGCAACCTGCTGGAAGGAAGAGTTGCGCTGAGTGTAGGGGGCGAACCCGGCAGAGGAGTGTGTCGTCGACAGGAAGACGAACGCCGGAGAGTGCAAGCTATAAGAACTGGCCAGGCGTCTTGACCGCTCGGGGGCACCGCGAAGCTAGGTGGTGCCCGTGGAACGTCCTCAGGGCATCTGGCCCCTCACTATGCCCTCTGCGCCGCGAGCTCTCGGGCCTATCAACCGAAGGGCCACGTGACCTGGGGGGATGCGCTGTCGGCCGTAGAGGGGTAGGCGCTGGGCCAAGACACGGCTCTACATCCACGCTCCTGGAGGACGCGTGCACAACCGCGTGCCAGGACCTCTGCACGGTAGTGCGCACGAACTGTGAGAGCTGCACGTAGGTAACCTCCAGACCGTTGGCGATCCGACCCAACAACGTCGTACCATCCCAGATCGTCATCATGTGGGCGTCTATCTGCACGGAGAAGAAAGTAAGTCAGTACAACAATGTAGCACAAAATTCATAATGGTAAAGGAACGACATAATTTTGCGTACCGAGACATGTAGCGAGGACCCGTGTCTAGAAGAGTACGTCTCGTCTCCAGTCGGCTGGGCGGGAACCGGAGGGTGGCGGACGTCACGAAGTAGTCGTACACGTGTGCGTCTCATGTACCAATTAAGGTACTCCGTGAAGTCCAGCTCCGTATGTGGCCTCGCCTCAACCACACAGTCCTGCGTAGCCTCCAGCCACTGAGCAACCCAGTTGTGCATCCGCGAATCCCAGGTACGTCGCGGAGTGCGCCCACGACGACTGTGCCTGCAATGGAGTAAACAGCTTATTACGTGCACAGAACATATCGAAAAGCATAGAACACAAACCCTAATCTTCATGTATTTTTAACTATCAACATATTTTCCGTAATTACATTGAGTCGTAAATCTATCCATCAAACAAAAACCTTAACCCTAATCTGTTTGTATTATTTTCTAACTATGTAATGCGTGTAAAAACGTCAATTAAAAAAACCTACCTTATTTTTAATCATATTATATATAAAAATTGCTAACAACCAACCCTATTTACTAGATCTTATATAAAAAATTGCTAACCTACCATGTTTTCTTATAACTATAAAATAACCCTAAACCCTAATATATCAAACAAATTGTTAACCTACCATGTTGTCTTATAATTATAAACAGCTTATTACGTGCACAGAACATATCGAAAAGCTAAAGATGATACAAACATTTACAATTTACGTACCAGTGTACGTTGTGGGGGACGGTGAAACCTCTGGGCACTGGGTGAACCTATAACAGCCCGAGCTGCCGCATCACACGGTGCGGGGGGTGGTCCTCGACGAACACGTCAATCACAAGCTTCCGGCGGGTCAGCCAGTAAGCCTGGTCACGAAAGCACAGGGAGGACAGGCCCCCCGGGGCTCGGTCGTACGCCATACCCGGCAATGGGTATGGCTCCCACCTGACCTCCGTGTACGTCAGGTGGTCGAAACTCTGCGTGAAGCTCTCGTAGCAGCCCCGCACTGCCAACCGAGTCCACTGCAACTGCAATGTGTAACAAACAAAATGATGTTGCACTGAAGAAGTCGTAATTACGAAAAAAATATAAACAAGCACACGAATATTAATATACCCGGCGCCGAGTCCAAAGAGAGCCGACCGTCGGTCGATCGACGTCGTCGGCACCGTAGAAGGAGTCCCTGTAAGGTGCGGTGTCGACGTACGTGCGACCAACAGCAAACCGTTCCAGGGACCAAAGCATCAGCGACGGCAACCGCCAAAAGCGAGCTCGGCGGTTGCGAGTGCTCTTGTCGCCAGGCCTCAAGGTCGCGCAAAGCACCGCGGAGCCCCAACTCAACTGCGGGATGCAGTCGAAGTTGCCATCAGCGATGGCACGGGCTAAAGGCACAAACCGGGCGTCCACTGAGTTGCCGTGGGGGCTGGTGAACAACACCCAGCCAAACAGCCACAGCAAGTAAGCCTCGAGGTGCCGTGCCTCCTAGTACGGGGTGGGATTCTCCACCATGTTGCTAACCTACATAGAAACGCGATAATTATATACGTAAACACATTCAATGACATTTGCGATACGACAAATAGAAAGAGTTTGATCGGAAAGTGATAAACACCGTACCTCGAACTGCCGCAACCACCCGAGCGTAGGACCGTGCCGCTGCTTGTCTCGAAGCTTCATGCACTCCTCGCCGTCCTCCGGGGGTGGAAGTACACCCTCGAAGCGGTGTCAAAGGTCGTCGACCTAGGTGGCCTCTAGCAGAGGCAATTGAACGGCCTCCCCCGGCTAGTGGCAGTCCCAGCAACATCGCCACGTCCTGTAGCGTCGGCGCCACCTCACCACACGGGAGGTGGAACGTGTGGGTCTTGGGCCGCCACCGGTCCACAAGCCACCGGTCCACAAGCGCTGTAAGCAGGGAGTGGTCCACCGGAAACCAGCGAGACCGTTCCAAGGGAACAACGCCTCCGTCCTCTTCCTCTTCCTCGTCGTCGTCTCCCTCGTCCCCTCCCTCGTCTGCATCCGTGGCCTGGAGCATCCGAGCCAGGGGAAGCAGTCCAGCAACACGAAGCCTACAAAACGGGAATGAATTATTACTAATATTGCATATTGGAGAGTTATGTCAAATCCGTAGGGTCGTGAGCACGCACCTGTCCACCCAGCGGTGGTCTAGCCCCCATGGGCGGCGAGGAGTGCGAGTCACGAAGATCGCAATCTCTGTGGCTGGGTCCTGCAACCGTGTGAGGGAGCGGTGGGTCCGGTAGGCGACGTCGTCGACGAGCATGTCCGTAGCCACGGTCTCCATACCTGTATTGCAATGACCAAGTGAAACAATTTGTTAGTCAACTCTGTAAAGAAAAAATATTCATAATTAAATAAAAAATGCAATGTTTAGAGAAATTTGTATTGAAACAAACATAATACTGTCATACAATACTGGCATACGTATTACACAAATTATGCATTCAATTAAAAATAAGAAATAGAATCCAACATATTACATGAACGTTGCACAGAATAGAAACGACCAAATTAGTTGTTACACACTGAAACACATGTTCGCTCAATTAATACGAGCACATGCAGCAAACTAAGATACATTGTAATTGACTGCATTACAACCAATTTACTACTGGACCATCTATTCATTACTCAGGGAAAACTTCACGCTGTAGACATTTATTTCTCCGATGACCTTCGGCCCCGCATAGTCCGCATCGTTGCACTCTTCCTCCTCGCTGTGACTCGTCCATCTCGTTGTGGAAACGGCGAGTGTGACGACAGCCCCTCCTACCTTGCAGTAGAGTGCTGCAAGGTATTCATGTACGGTGGTCTCCCCTATCCTCCGTGAAGTTTCCGAAGCGGCGAAATCCGAAAATATTACCTGTCCAGGTAGCAATAATCGTCTGCTTGAAGAAGTATGGAGACACATACCGCGATGCATCCAATCTGTTGGTTGCACACGCGGCCAAAACATGGGAGCAGGGGCTGCGGAGAAGCAATGGTTTGTTGCAGGAGCATATGGTGGCAAGGTCTTGTGCCCCCAGATGAACCTTATGGGCGAGCCGCATGTTTGCTCCACGATGGCCATCTTTCCATCTAATCCATATCTGATAAAGATGCCGTCCACTACCTGTGTTCAAGGCCGTGTGGCATTGCGCCTTGAAGCTTTTTTCTTCCATGTACGCTGTCATCATTGCGCCGAATTTTATGCCAACTCTGGAAGCATGCAGCACGGCCTTCTCATACCTTTCACCGAGATACCTCATGATGCCATGCATTATGCCCTCGACGATGGCTACTAAAGGAGGGGTCGCAATCCTTTAATCACCCAGTTGTACACTTCTGCGAGGTTAGTCGTCATTACCCCGAACCTTGCACCACCCTCGTCATGCAGCAATGACCATTTCTCTCGTGGTTCTGACTCAATCCAGTGTGAGAAACACCTTATGTTCCTTCTGGATCGACGAACCAAGGCAGGGGAATCTACCTCCGGTAGCAAAGGAAGTGGTTCTATCAACTCTGTTGTGCTTTCTCCCGCCTGCGTGCTCATCTGTCGTACGCTGCTCTTCGTGAGGTCATCGAGCACTTTCCATATTGCATCGAACTTACATAGCTGGTTCTGCTTGTACAGACACTTGAACAAGTCCATAGTTTTCTTACTTTTAAACTGCCTGTGAAAATTTGCAGCCAGGTGGCGAATGCACCACCTACTTCGCATGTCCGGCCAGTGGAAAGGGTGCTCGGAGTCTTCCTGCATTGTCTTTATGGCTTTGCATAGTCCTGCATGTCGGTCATGGATTAGGCACATATCAGGCCGGTCCTCCACAACTCCGCACTTTAGCTGCGTCAGGAACCATAGCCAACTTTCGTAGTTCTCACTTTCCACAAATGCAAAGGCGATAGGGAGCAACTGATCATTTTCATCCAGGCCAACTGCCGTCATAATTGTTTCCTGGTACTTTCCAGTCAGAAATGTCCCATCCACACATAACACGGGCCTACAATTTTTTAGACCCTCCACACACACACACCGAACGCAAAAAACGCTCGGTTCAAAACCCTATAACCTTCTGGGTTAAGCGACGGAGAGTCTTGCACAGCCACATAGGTACCCGGGTTTCTCTCCTTGAGAAGTTGCAGCACACGCGGGAGGTTGTCATACGAGGTTTCGAAAGACCCGAATCTCGTCTCCAGTGCTTTCTGTTTCGCTCTCCTTGCTTTTCCATAATCTATTTCATATTTAAACCGTTGCTGCACTGTCAATATTATGTACTGAACAACCATGTCCTTCTTCTCAACAATCTCTGTGAATAATTTGTTTACAATGAAAGTGGAAGTGAGATTGGGATGCTTCGCCAAGGTATTTGTTAGTACACATGTGTGGGGTTCAACGCTCGAAACTGTCCACTTCATGGCAAACCTAGACTTGCTGCCATGTATACGGAACATGCAGTCCCCTCTCTCACACCTAACTGTATATCTCGATTTATCTGACTTTTCCACCCTGAATGGTCGTTGCATTGTCATGGACCAGACCTTAACTGCATTTTGCAAAGCAGCCTTGTTAGCATACATTTGCTTTGCCCGGACTTCATTTACGCCGTAAATGCACGACGAGGCATGACTATCATCCACTAGAAGTTGGCTAGACTCTCCTCTGTTCCATTCTTCTGGGATGATGACGCCCTCTTCATGTTTGTCATCACTGGAACTGTCATCTACATGCTCTTCCTCCTCCATTGCCCTTTCATCGTCGTGCTCCATGGCTTCGACGATTTTCTCGTTCATCTCTCCAGCATCGGCACAAAAATTCCCACCCAACCCTTCATCCTGTTGTAGAACTTCCACGGCCTCGTTCCTCCCCGTGACAACTTGCGGCTCTTCATGCATCGGACTACTATATTGTCCAAATTCTTCAACATTTTCCTGTGCACCACTTGTTTCCCTAACCCGGGATTGCACAAAGATAACTGCATAACAGTTACGACGCCTACATCCACCAATAAATCTCGACAGACCCATATGTGTTCAAATTAATCAACTGGAATTTAGGAACTTCTACACTTTTGCTCCATAGAGCCTGAATCCACACTTCATGTTCCTGTGCGTTCCACCCGAACATATTGTACATCCATAAGTAAAGTTCCTCAATTTGCAAATTTTCTAGGTCAGGATGTCTAATTATTGTGCTCCTAAATTCGCTAAGATCTATCCCATTAGGCCCTTCTTTTATGTTACCATCACCATAATATACAGTAAAACAAAACTCTGCCATAGCTGCAATACAAAAGGAACCGTTTATTAATCCTATCAAAATCCTTTATGCCATGTGAAAAATACATGCTAACAGCTAATCATACTTATTCGCTAACAAACGTAGCACTAAACCCTAACTACAATCCCAAAATATTTTTCACTGCCAATGCTAGCACTTAACCCTAAATACAATCCCTCGGTTTTTTTCCCTAATCAAACTGAATCTTAAATCTATCCACAAAATATTAACCCTAATCTTCGTGTATTTTTAACTATCAACATATTTTTCATTAACAAACTGTGGCACCCCCTTCCAAATTCACATTCGGCTCAAAGAAGTCACTGCCCACTCGCTGTCCATGTGGTTAGAAAATAACATACTAGCTGCCCAAGAGCAAGCCAAGCATGTTAGCTCCCAACCCGGGCTTGCAGCGGTACACACGGGCGACCTTCGTTGAAACAAATGCAAACCGGGTGCCCAGATATGTGTCCAGTGATGGCTTCCAAGATCAGCTATCATCACACACATATCCTCACAATGATCGATAGCACAACACATATATCTTCGGGCATAATTTACATTCAACCGGGCAACATGAACTGCTGCCCGAACAATAAGTTTTAAAATAATCAGAGTTTTACTGCAGCGGAAATACAAGTTTGTTCACCAAAATAACAGCGGAAGAACATCATAAATAAACAAAAGACTAGCGTGGTATGCCCCCATTAACCCTATGGGCAACCGACTGGAAATTAGAACTCCGCTTACCCGCTAGCGTCACCGTGCTCGGCTTGGTAGTAGTACTCAAGCACGGGGTCGTCTTTACCTGAAATTGCAATACAACGGTTGAGTACAGATGGTACTCAGCACTAAGAGGTAATGTATATCTTCAATCATGAATATTATGTACTCCAAGGAAGGGCTAGCAGTACTTTTAGCACAATTTGCATTTTTGCAAGACATATATATGAGTAGGTTGTAAATTGCATTTGAGGAAAAACATTTCAAAAGTAATGCTTGTAGTATCCATCATAATTCATCATCATAAAATCCATCATCATCAATCCATGGGCTCTAACCGCCCTTGGTCTCTATCCGACCATACACCACAACATGCTCGGGCTCTATCCACCCTTAGTCTCTATCCAACCATACACCACGAGCAACCCTGTGCTTGGAAAGACACACGGCTATCCCACCATGCCTAAAACCAGTACCCAACTGAACCATGAGCTAACATCAGTGTCTCGCCTCACAAGTTTTTGTCCTTAACCCTGGACGCGGCTGTTCGAATAGTTTAACACTCTACAGAGGTGTACGACTTTACCCACACGACACAGCAAGCCATGCCGAAGCCTCTTAGATGTACTTGCTTGTCCATTGGGTCACCCGAGTTGACTTCATCCACTCCTCACTCCACGAGTGCAGGAGAGAGTCAACCGTTGCAATGGATTTGTCCGAAGCCCATCACATCCAAGCACAAGGATGCACCACGGATGGTCCACCCTGCCACCCCACCCTTTAACATAAGTTGCCCCGCTGGTACCCAACGGTGCGAGCATGCACAGGAAATTGGCCAAGTGTTCCCATAATACACGTGTGGTTGTACATATAGTAACCCGAAGGAATTGGCACCATGTTTGGTCCTTAATTTACTCGAACGGGGCTACGCGTCCGGGATCCGTCCTCCCATCATCCCCTATCACCCGTTCAAGCCCAATTTAGAGCTCACACGTAATCCAACATCATCATCACCAGTATCATATAGTAAATCATTCATAATTAAAGTCGTACGACCAACAGAATTACTTCATTGATCGCTTGCCCACGTTGACTCTAAGCATGGCTAAGCTTTCGCTGACCAAACCCAATTAATACTACCCTCTTAGGCTACAAAGGGATAAGGATATCAAACATAGACCACTAAGTAGGAGATAACTAAGTTCTACCCACCAAGTGACATATATATTTTAACTTAGCATGCAGGCAAGTGATAGAACATAATTAAAATCATGCATTCATAAATAGAGGATCAATATGGTGAGTCAAATGAGGGGAGTATATGTGCCTTGTTGCTGCTGGTCAGGGTACGGAGCTCCTTGCTCAAGTTCGGGCTCCTCCGGAATGTTGGTTCCTAATGTTCGGTAGCAAGAACATCAAAATAAATCCAAATAAAATACCAAACAAATAGGAAAATAAAATATCTTTAGAGATTCAGAAAGTTCATGATATAATGCAAATTTTGCAAAAAGAAACACCCGAATCCGAGTTCGGATGAGTGAGATAGAGCCATTTGAAGTTTGGGTGCAATACTAGCTCGGGCTGTAAGGACTAAGCTCGGGATTGACCAAGGTAGCTCGGGAAGAATGTTGCCTTGGTCAAGAGTGGGTTTACAAGGTCGGATATGGCATAGCTTGGTCGGCTAGGACATGACCAAGGTCGGGCTCAACTAGCTCTAGCTCGGAAAAGTTACTTAGCTTGTATGTTGCTTAGTACGAGCCACTTTTGGGGGTCCTAATAAGCTCGGCTAAGCTCGGGCTTAACATAAAAGTTGTAGGAAATTTCCTGGTGCACAAGTTTCATGTAGAACACTTTTTCATCCGAGCTACGGTTGATTCTATAGAGCTTACTTACTAGGCTACTGCTCAAAGAAAGGCTGAAACAGGCTGTTTTCAGATCTAGGGTTCTAATGCTTCGGTTTCCACCAAAGAACGGCTTAGCCATGAATGCTAAATGGTGAAGAACAGAAATGAGAGGGAGTACTGGGTTCTCACCTAGCAAGGAAGGCCTTGCTTAACAATAGAGAGCCCAAAGATGAGGAGATCGAAGTGATGGACGGTATTCTGTTCAGAACTCGATTCAGCAACTCTTCAGCTCGTTCCTTGAGGTTCCTTCAACTCTAGAAGCGTGGATCGGCTCCTAGACGTTCCTTAGCTAGTGCATGAACTCTTCTTGGTCATCTCCGAGCTTGCATGTGAGGAAAAATGACATGCAAGATGAGAAAACAGCAAAGAACCTCACTGCTGTTCAAAACAGCGAAGTAGATGAAGAAAGGCAGTAAGAACTCACCCAAATCCTTGTGAACATGCAAGGGAGTTGGATGTACTTGAAGCCTAGGAAGTATATATGTTACTCCTGCTCATTCCATGGCCTGGATTTGAAGAAAGAGGGCATAGATGGGTAGAAAACGAAATCAGCCTTTGCTGTCCCAAAACCGAACAGCAAAGAGAAAAGGAAGAGAAATCCATAGTAAACCTTCGTGCATGTGCTTACCATGGGGTGGAATGGATAGCCAACGATTTCAGCTTTCCGACGATATATAACACCCTATATGGATTTTTGGTGGTTTGGGTGGAGATTTGAAAATGGTGGAGGTGGAGATGAAGAACAGCTTGCTGGTTTTACTGCTGTCTAGAACTTGGACGTGGGAAGAATGAGAGTGAGGGCTTGCTGAAGTGGATGGAGATGGGTTTAAATAGAGGTATACTCTTCCATTGACAAGTGGGTCTAGGTCCCACCTGTAATAGAGAGTCTGCGGGTAAGGATTTCGGGTAAGAAAAGCTGAGTGTCTGGGCTGCCTGTAGCACCGCCCAAGTCAGCCAATGGATGTAAGATTCGGCTGATACTGCCCAGCACCGTCCAAGTCAGCCAATAGATGGAAGATTCGGCTGATACTGCCGGAGGGCAAAAAGGAATAAAGAATAGATATGGTGGCGGGGTTGTTTGATCGGTCAGGTCTCCTGTAGCTCGGTTCAACCGTCTATAGCTCGGGCAGCTTCCTCCGAACATCTTCTAGCTCGGACAAGTGATGATCAGCTCGGATGGGTAGCAACCAAGCTCGGGTAGAGCTCGGTGAGTCCGGCATAGTCACTACCTTGCTTGATAGAGCTCGGGTGGACTCTACCTTGCTCGGGCAAGCTACAGCTAGCTCGGGTATTTAGGGAACATGCCCGTCGGGCTAGGTCTCACTACTCTAGTGGCTCGGCCAGTGGGTTTAAAGTTAAAAGCCTCATGTTCCCACCATAGAGCATGGTGGTTGAATACAAAATTTTTGTAAACCAACATAAAAACGAATGATCATGCTAATGATATGCATAGCTATACGAAATTTAACAGCTGGGCTGTTACACAAACCTAACACTAAACCTTACATATATCAAACAAATAACTAAACCCTAATATATATCAAACAAATAACTAAACCCTAATATATCAAATAAAATATAAACTAAACCCTAACCAGCTTTAGATCTATACATATTACATAAAAAATTTGCTATCCTACCATGTTTTAACAATAAAATAAACTAAATCATAATATATCAAATAATAAACTAAACCTAATATATCAAATAAAATAAAAATATGACTAACCAAATATATGCTTTTTTTCCCCCTCTCCCTCTCCCTGCGCCGGCGCCGCTCTCTCTGCTCTCGCGCGGTGAAAAAATAAGGCCCGTGGTGGGGCCTAGCGAGCCCGACACTACTAATATACGGCCAAAGCCGTGGCGTGGTACTGCAGCAATGCTATTGCCGCAGTGTGGTACAGCAGCAATAGCATTCACTGCGGCAATAGCATTGCCGCAGTACGGTAACGCGGCAATGCTATTGCCGCTGTACCGCAACGTGGCAATAGCTTTGCCGCGTTGTGGCGTCGCGGCGAAGGGGCATTTTTGCATTTGCCCAAAAAAGATGGGCATTTTCTTATTTGTGAATTTTTTTGGGTAAATTTTTTTTTTCTTAGAACCCACGTGCCATTGACACAGTAAATGAGAAATAATCAGTCTGCCAGTTACAAAACTTTGGAGTGGCATATCATCAATTATTCTTACAAAAAATTAAGGGGAAAAATTTATATTCCACTGGAGAAGCTCTTAATCCCTTACATGTCATCACTTTGTCACTCTAACCTTATATGCCATTACATTGACATGTTTATTATCGTTTATGCCATTGGCGAAAACTTGTCTTTTTTTTTGTTTCAGTAGAAAAATATTATAAAAAACTTTGTAAAAAATAACATTGTTCTCAAATATCTAATAATTCCAACCTATTTTTTGGTATTTTTATGAAGTAATGTGTTACAAAAAAGAATGTGTAAACATTTGATCAATATTTTTAACACAAAATATTAAACATAAAAATAGCAAAAAAAAATGTTGATTGAAATTGTATATTTGATATCACTATGATTTTTTTTTTGGGAATTGTTGGAAATGTTTACGTAACTGAAAAAAGACAAGTTTTCACCAATGGAATATACAACAATAAACACGTTAATGTAATGACATATAAGGTTAGAGTGTCAAAGTGATGGCATGTGAGTGATTAGGAGCTTCTCCGGTGGCATATAAAGATTTTCCTCGAAAATTAAAGGCCGTTCTACACATCATTCCTTCTTCCTCCTCCCTCTAAGCCACTACGCCATGGTTGCTGCTGCACGTCCTCAACATTCGGTGTTGCCTCCTTCAACTCAAGGTGTGCCATAGCCACCGCCCCACTTTCGAATTTGCCCTCCTCTAACTCTAATGTCTTCTCTTCCATCTGCAAGTATGCCATGCCTACCACCCTGTCTCTTCCATCTCCAGTGGCTCCTTCTTCATCTTCAACATTTGCCTTCTCTGTTAGAGTATATGGTATGATCTGGAAGGATCCGACTATTATGGTAGGGTAGGATATATTAGGATTGATTGATTAGTTCTCTCCGATATGATTCCATCTTTATCTCTTGCATTGCTTGTGAGGCAAGCCACCATGTACCTATATAAACACCCACGAGGCTCATTACAAGTCACCCACTGCATTACATCCATTGCATCCACAATCCATCACCGCATTATCAATCCATCATCGCATATTCATCCTCTTACATGGTATTAGAGCAGCGTCGTTCCTGAGCTGCCACCCACAAAGCTTCCGTAGCACTGTCCCTAGGAGATGATCCCATCTCCATGATCTCTCCCGGAGGCCACGCAACTCGTAGTTAGAGTCACCATCATTATATCGGATTTAATTAGAGTTTTTACCTATCATCTTTATATCAGTTTTTCTCTTTGATTGCAAGATCAATTTTTCCGACCATAGATCGGTATGCGTCACCTCACCTGTCCATTGATGACTCCTCGGCTTTGGACTTCACCTGCTTGACAACGTCTTCACTGGCACTTTCTCCCCTCCGTCGCCGCCATGTGGGCTACCACCACATTAGCGGTTGTCCTGGTCGTTGCGCCCATCACCAATACTGCTGCTCTTGTTGCTTTTCATGCACAGAAGGCCAACACCATTATCATCATCATCAACCCTGTCATCTTTGAGCATAAGCCATCACACCTCCAAGAACTAGGCTATTGTTGTGTTGCCTTTCTAGGTGGCAGCGCCGACGTCTGTGATAGTCTTTGTCAACGTTGATCGGGTCCTCCTCCGCCTCTTTCAAGCATAGCCGCTGCCACCTCTCCTTCTCGTGTATTCCGTGCAGCCACCACCATGCTGCATGCCCCTCTTGCACGATGCACTGCCGCCAGCAACATTGAGTCTATCCCTACCATTGCTTTTCGTCTCGTCCACCATATCTATGCTACCTGTAACACCATCTATTTTATTTGCATGCTCACATGCATTTTTCTCCCCCTTTCATCTATTCCGAGCGGTTTGTGTCATGCTACATGCCCCTCTTATGTTGCGTACCACCACCGCTATTGTGTCCCTCTTTGCTGTTGCTATCGCACCCCTCCAGACACTGGTGACTCGTTTGTGTTGGTCCCTTTTATTTGTGCACCCGGTTCTAGGACAACCAGTGTATCCTTTCGTTTCCCTTGTGCATTTAGTGTTGACACCATAGGATATCATTACATCTACGACGACTTCGATTATCAATGCATCATCACATATTCGTCCTCTTACATGGTATGAGAGCAGCACCATTCCTGAGCTACTGTCCACAAAGCTTCCACTATGGCACTATAACATCCTAAAATTTTGGACTTTCAAAAACTTTTTGTAAAAATAGCTCCTCGAAAATTTTTCCATAAATTATCTTAAATTTCAATTTATAATAAAAGATTTTGTATGATTTTCTAAAACCTGACAACCATTTTTATGGATGTCAAGGTCTCTAACTAATAGAATTTATTTTTGTAAAAGTTATTTGAACCTTAAAGGTTTTATTCATATTTTCAATGATTTTCTTAAAGCTATTTTCTATTAATGGATTTATTTGAATTTTCAAATAAATAATATGAGTAAAACAAAACCATAAAGATTTCCAAGATTATTTCATCTAGTGCTTATATTATTATAAAATATTTTCTAGAGTTTTTTCAGTAATTTCTAAAATGAGTTTATTTGTTGTTTTGTCCATTGGAGCTTTCAAATTATTTTATGTAATCAAAATAAATATGAAAATATGGCAAAACTATTTTTCTCGTGTTCTCTATGTTCCAAAATATTTTTTGAAATTTTTGTGGATTTTCAGGGATCCATTTGCTATTTAAACTAAGCTATTTTAATTTTCTAACATTTTCTAAAATATTAAATTAATTAATTCTGAAAATATTTTTGGCCTTATCCCTCCAGCCAAACCCACTTTGCTTTCTCCCTCCTCCAAGCCCAGCCCACCAGCCTACTTCCCCACCTCCTCTCCCTTGGCCCATCCGCCCACCTCCTTCTATATATCATCTGTTCCCTGGCTGGTTGATTGATCCTAACAGATAGATGATCTCCTCCTCTATAAATAACCTAGCTGCCTCCCCTCGCGCTCCTCTTAAACCGTGACCATGTGGGACTTCCCTACCCTATAAAATGGATTCCCCACGACCCCTTCTCTCAACCCTTGCCATCTCAGTGCCCCTAGAGCCGCTGCTGCTGCCTAGACCGCGCCCAAACCCACCGCTGCACTCAGCTCTATGTACTCAGCACGCGGCCACTAATTCGCTACGCGTTCCTTGCTTCTTTGGATATCCAATGCAAAATCCGTTCACGTCACTTTGATCTGCTCATCATCATCTAGTTTACCACCAAAGGGTTTATCGCTAGATCAATCTACAATGAGTTCCATGTTTCTAAAGTTTACATCTTTCCTAGTAGATCGTTTCTTCTCTGGGCATGACCTGTCTGTGAAACCTTTGAAAACAAATTTGTATGATCTTCCTCTATGCTGTGCTTACTATGTTTCATACTCAGGTTGGCCAGAAAGTTGCTGTCCTTGCAACCATGCCATGGCTCTAGATTGGCATCGCGTTCCTCGCTGCCATGGTGAGATTTTGGAAATTATGTTCACGTCACTTTGTGTTATATACATTCATCTATAATCATGCTAACTTTCATAATTTTTCACTGTCCGAGCTAGTTGGTATGAATTTTACAAGATCTCTGCCCTAGAAGCTTCCGTGGCCGTTTCCGGAATCTTCTGTTAATATATTGCATCCAACCAAATTTTTTCAGAGATGTACTCGTCATTCTCTAATTCCTAGACATACTTTTTTTGATGATCTATGGCTTCGTGTCGTGACCTAATATTTAAGCCATGCTCTCTATGCCCTTGCTGTGCCACCGGCCACTATCGGTCTTTTATGAGAAATTTGACCGCGTCATTATGTTCATATGGTCATTTTCATTCCATTTTGATACTTCGCATGCCTTGAAAATGTTATTTGTGCTCTTGCCATGCTTAGCCATTTTTTCCCAAAGTGTAGTGTACAATTCAGGTTTACTGTACAGATCGCAGTACTATAGGCTAGTGATGATGCCTTTCCTATTACATATTCAATCTCTATAATATGTCATTGTCTATCTAATCGTGTTAACGTTACTTTCTTGTTAATCACCTTTGCTATGACAATTATTTATGACAGAACAGTTGCATCGTTGTACCATTTCAATAATCCTATTGTGCTTAATTCCAAACTCTCATAGATTTGTAATATAAGTTATTTTTTATCATATAACCTATACACTTTGCCATGTTGTTAATCCTATTTAACAGGGTTAATCACTTCTTTGTTATTAATCGTCTATGCCATGAGACATATAAACCCTAATCCAGTCTCTGTCTGTGGCATTAATTCATTTATGTCAAGTTTATGACATGAGAGCCTATGTGTCATGAACGTCCTATTCCTGTATTCATATCATTGTCATTCTTGACTTAGTTTATTGATTAACAAAATATCAAGGAATATTCTCTTGTTTATTCTTTGTCCCGTCGTTTGCCCAACCTATTTCATTCATCAAACTCCTATTTTCTTATTTAGATTAATTTTATTCATCCCAAATTATTTAAAACTATAAATTATTTTTCAGTAAGTTTTATTTGACTTTGTAGATTGTTTTGTCGTTGTTTGGGTGTTATTTGGTTCTTCATCGTTATTTCACGTAGCGATTATCGTACTAAGAATCGTCGATGAAGGATATGTGTTCTATGACAAGAAACAAGAATCAAACCAATTGTATGGTATAACACTGAAAGGCAAGTCACACACAGTCCTTGATCAAGTTAATCCTATTTGCAAATAAAATAAATTTGATTTAAACTTTGCATTGCTATGTTTAATTTATTTTATTGAGAATTTAGTTATTCCAATTTGAGTTATATCCATCCTTTTAAATATTGTATTACCAATCATCCTTGGTAACCTAAATGTGTTATCATTTTAATGGATAGTGATGATACCATGTGGGGGTGATAGTCGTTATTAGTTTGCTTAGTCATGCACGTTACCAAGGTTTGGTTTAATTAATATTAACTAAAGAGAGATATGAAATTAAGAGTAAAGGCATATGTTGCTTTTATGTGAGAGAGACATGTGTTGCTCCATATTGGTTAAGCATGTGTTGCAAATTGATAACAACCTGTGTAGGTGTTTTGACTAAGACAAGTGGTACTGTGTGTGTGGAAGCATGTGTTGTAAGGCTATGATGCAAATTTAGAAGAAAGTCTTGTCTTAGTTACCATAAGGACTTAATCTTGTAAGAGCATGCCAGGCAAAATACAGTACAAACCATGAGCTTGACTTTGGTTGTGTAGCAGTTGAGTTACTAAGAGTGAGTTTGTGGTACCTCATGGCAAGCTAGGTAAGAACTGCTTATGAGGGTTCTTTGGGAGAGATGTACTGCTTATAAGGGCCATCATCCATTCGATGTTGCTGTACTATCTGTGTGAAGCCCAGTGATCCAGATGTTTAGCTCTGGGTGGTGCAGTAGTCATCGGGAGGGCTACTTGTTTATATTTAGTCTTGTGACTGTTAGGTTACAAGTGTCTCTGTCCTAATCAGATGTTGAGATGCGTTGCAACTTATGGGTAAAGATGTGCAACCTCTGCAGAGTGTTAAAAACTATTCGAATAGTCATGTTCTCGGTCATAAACAAATGCTTGGTTGTATTGAGGAAGATATAGTTTTTCAAAATGCAATGGTGCATTATCACTGTGATTACTGCTGGGTGAAGGTTATCGAGCTTTGTACTATGATTATGGTAGGATAGGATATATTAGGATTGATTTATTGTATTCACTCCGATATGATTCCACCTTTATCTCTTGGATTGCTTGTGGTCCAAGCCACCATGTACCTATATAAACACCCACAAGGGTCAATACAAGTCACCCACCGCATTGCAATTGTGTCCATAATCCATCATTGCATTATCAATCCATCATCACATATTCATCGTCTTACATCCTCCACCTCCACTGACTCCTCAACCCCTGGCGATGCAATGGCTACTGGCCTACTTCCTCTACCTTTGGCGCTGCCTCCTCCACCTCCAGCAGCTTCTTCTCCACCTTTGGGACTAGATCCAATGAGGACAATGCCAAATTTAGCCATGCACGGGCACGAATGCGAACAAGGGCAGGGGCGACCATGCATCCGGGCTTAAGTAGGTGGCCGAGGGAGGTAGAGGAATAGAGGTTGTTGGCCTTCGTGGAGGACAACAATGAGATGACCTATTTCAGTGAAGGAAAGGAGGTAGTGGTCGCCGGTGCTGACAGTTACTTCATGAATTTTGTGCGTGTCTTGCCATGGTTGGTGCTTGCCGAAGGCAGTGAGGAGGGGTGGAGAAGGAGGAAGAAGGAGAGGGCAAGATAGTCTTTTCGCATAGCATACCATGTATACACCGGTCGCATGTTTATAGTATATGACTTTTTAATGAAAAATTCTCAAATAAGCCTACTCAATAAAATATCTATTTAACCCTTTTATAAATAATGATAGATAACATTATTATTAAATGTATTTTGTACAAGAAATTTTGGGAAAAATATTTGAGGATGGAAAATATAAGCACATAAACGAAAGGAAAAAGTATTAATTTAGTCACTAAACTATGCTCCTCGACCCATTTTGGTCCCTGAAGTCCAAAACCAGGTTAACTGCTTGGTTTTTGAAATATCAAAATCTGTCCTAAATAGTCCTTTGACCAGTCAAAGGGTGATTTGGACCGGTCAAATATGGTTTGATAAAAGTGTTTGTTTACATAGAAAAATTTCATGGAATCAAAACAAACTCATAAAAAATTTCTCTGTATTTCACCACTGTCGAGGATTGGATAAGATATGCCGATGGCTAGATTCCATAAAATATGCCTTTGGAGCGCGTACCCAGGGAGAATAGGCTGAGAATGGTAGGCTCAGGCTGAAACCCCAGCAATTAGTGCTTGGGAGTAGGCCTCTTTACTTATGGACCGTTTCCTGTGTCATCATGAGCCCTAAAGAGTTATATCAGGATGGTCGGCTCGATGCTCCCGTCGGCTCAAGGATTCTCCCATATCTAGAGCCCGAAGCCTTTTGAATATGGATGTTTCTTAGACTGCAAAGCATATTTTCACGATATATCAGTAGATATAATAGGATTCTGAGTTATCTAGATGGTTCTACGGGTCATATAGGACTTAGACTGCGTCTACCTTGTACTATAAATACCTTCCCCATGGGAGGGGGAGGGTATCAAGATCGACATCGAGACATTCACAATCTCATCGCAATAACACAAACACCTATGTGCGACTGGAGTAGGTTATTATCTCTTTCTGAGAGGCCTGAACCAAGATAAATCTTTGTCCTTAGTTTGTTTTCCATCTCGTTGACTCGACGCATCTACGACGAAAGCTCTTTGGCAGGAAGGGGCCTGTTTGATCACTCAATCAACAAGTAAGCTCGGCGGAGAATCTATTTCCCAATCGTCGACACTTGGCGCCGTCCGTGGGGATCGATGAATCCTTTGTCGAAGGAATCGAAGAGATGTCAAGCATCGAGCGTTCACTAGATTGTTGTATTCCCATCGATCGCCACTTCAATAATCGCGATAGGACAAGCTCGGAGTATGTTCCTGAGCCAATCTTATTTTGAGTTCTACCGGAACAAGTTTCCCTTATATCTGAGGAGGATGATGACGAGCTCCATGCAACATTGTTCATCCTCGATCACATGGAGCTCAAAGACGAGGGCGCGTCGTGCGATAGCTCGATGATGACCCCCTCATACCCCTCCATTGGCAGGTGTGTCAACATGGCTACACAGGGCAATCACTAGCTCAAGGGAGAAACCTCAGAAGCGGCCTCGCACCGTGCACGCGACGCCGCACGAGCTCACCTTGAATCCTCTTTTGAAAGGACCCTGGCAAGCATCTGGTAGCGCGCCAGAGATAGGCCCCACAATGACACCCGAACACCGCCGCCATCGCAGGTTCGGGCACTAGAGGTTCGGTCTGGGGAACGGCTTTTCTCATTTTCAGTTCCCACCGAACAAGAAAGGCTCCGAGCATTGGCGGCAGTCATGCGCGAGCCCAAAAATGAGCTTGGGCAAGAAAACCAGTATGCCATGGGCGTCGTCATTGCTGAGGACCTCGAGAAGCTAGCCGCTGATCTGGCCCCACCATCATTGCTCGAGCAAAGAAGATTTGAAGGCCGTTCTTATGAGCGCCCTCAAGGGGTGCTGGTTGGCTCTTACAGTGAAGAACTCTAGAGTGTTACTTGGGAGAGTTGTTGTGGGGGTCACTCCTTTCCCACCACTCGATCTACACTAGTCCCTGGATCAGTACACTAGTGCACACTATTTATATAGCCGGATCATTTCATATAAGTGGAAGACTTATATTAAATAGGGTACCTGTGATAAGCCCGGAGGGCTGTTAAGTATTACAAACCTAGAACATTGGCCCAAATTGTTTAAGAACATAAATCCAACATCAGAGTGCAATGGTAATCAGAAGAACAAAAGATTCTCCGGTCGGCTATGCCATAACAAACGACTGGAGGGTCGCCCTAAGCCTCGTCTCCATCGTCGTGGTACTCGTGGGCACCATCTTCATAACATGCGTAGGGGTCTTGCTCATATTCATCATCTAAAATAGTGTGTTTGTGTGTGTGTGTATGCAAGGTCAGTGCGCAACCAAACCGCACTGGTGAGTTAACACCCAATCTAATATATTTAGTGATAGAGGTTCCAAAAGATAGGTTGACGGTTTGTTTATTTGTAGAAAACAAGTTTTATAAATGAAAATCTATGACTTAGCAAATTTTATCCCAAAGTTGTACTAATCAATGATTCAAAATTTAGTTTCCCATTTCCATATCACATACCCATTCTAAGCTTCCACCATACACCCGTCATCATCTTTCGAGTGTGGTGCACCTGTTGTGAATCATACGTCCATGAAGTGTCCATTCTTCCCTAGCCGGATTGCCAAGCTCGCACTAGAGTCATGGCTCCCTACAACGTATGACCTAGATCATCCTATGGATGACGACATGATCCTGTTTTCACCTTGAACTGGGGTTGCCATGACGCTATCCAGCAAGCCACTGGCCCCACGTCCGCACTACCTCACAATGACAATGCGTTGTGGTGCTAGGAACTAAATCCATGGTCAGCGACTTCCCGTTGCGTGCCTCACTGCAATCCCGTCCGGTCCACTCTAGGAGTCATCTCGGATCTGGCCAATCCACATTTATTCACAAGCACTTCCTTCTTCCACTATCATTCCTCCGTATGCCCTGCACACGATGTGATGGAACCACCTCCCGCAGGCAAGTGGCATTGCTTGGCAGCTACACGTGTTACTCTGTGCTCTTCTTCGCATCGCGCCTGTGAACGATAGCCATCTTCTCCATACCATGTAGCCTAGGCTACTCTAACAACCCTATCCACATGCCAGACCACGTCTGCATTTCACAACCATGCACACACACTTGCATGCCAGGCCCAATTTCCAATGTTCAATGTTTAACGTGTAAACATGTCCGATGAATGTCAGTTCACCATTTCGAGGCGACTAAGCCTAAAAATTATTAATTGGACCTGAGCAATGTCTAAGCAGTTTTAACCAAGACTTAAGAGTTTAAATTATTTTATTTAATCTAACCAAGTTATCAAGAGTGATCATCAAGGCAATCATTATTAGAATCAAATGAGAGATGACTTATCAAGGCAAAATCATCATAGTAGAGTAATAACAAGTAATAAATAGGACATGATATGTCATGATTAAACAAGTAGGCATAAATACTTAAAAATCATGCATTTTGATACTTTAAATTAAATACTTTAGAAAATTGGGTGTTCAATATGATCTAACTAAATGTTAACTCGCCTTGGTCTTGGGAGTGATAGGGGTCTTCTTGCTGGTTCTCGTAGGGCTCCTCGTGCTCCTCGGCGTCTAATAACGGAATGTATTCGAGAAACAATAAATAAAATACCAAAGAACAACGACAAAACATGATGTAGGAAATGCAACGTACTTAGTCTACCGATCGGGGATTAGCGGTAGATGGTTAACAACAACTTAAATTTAAATATCAAGGAAGTTCCTTGAGTCTACCTATGCTTGTAATTCTACAAAAACGATAACGGTGGTGCAAACGATAGGTGATGTATGATGATGATGATGATGATGTAGTAAATACCCTAGTTGGAATACTCAAAATGTAGAATATAAGGGTACAATATACTTTTGTCTGAAGTATTTCCTAACAATATTAGGGTTGTTGTCATAGCGTTTTAATTAATTGAAGTGAATTAACACTAAGAGGTAATCCCCAAAAGAGTGTTTTAATTACCCTAATTAGGCAATTAAGTATAAATACCATGTTACATTAAGTTTCAATTATTTTAAAGATTTATTCAAAGTTAACTATGTCTCTGTAAAATTTTGAGATTTAATTGAAGTCATTTAATATTTAAAATAAATTAGCTTCAGTTTCTGTTTTATTAATACATAAGAAAAATGGTGTAAATGCATATTTTAATTATCCAGAGAGCAATATTGATCCTAAAATACTTAAATCCTAAATTGTAATTGTGCTCCAATAGAATTTTATCATGATTTAAGGAATTCAATAATTAATTAAAATAAATGGAAAACCATTTACTATTTACATAAAAATGGCTGTTTTCTTTTAAGAATGGTCTTAAGTGGTGTTTTTTTTGCTTTACCAGTGGTCTTAAGTGGTGTTATAGTACCAACTCATAATTTTATTAGATCCAGCTTGCTATAAAGTATTTTTTAGAATTTTCCAAAATTTATCTTAGCTATTTACTATTTTTAATAATCCTAAAACAATTTCTAGATTTTCTAAATGAATAAAGGCTGAAAAAATCTAGTTTAAATAGTACTGGGCCAAGCCCAACCTCGGTGGCAATGACGCACAAGACGCCCTAACCGCCTGGCTGGCTGCGTGAAGGGTGCGTGTGTGTTCACGCTAGTCTTGACCGCAGAGGGAAGACGTATTCCCTCGGGTACAATTTCACTTAACTTGACGCGTAGGGCTGGGTCCCTACCTGTCAGTGACAGGTCATTATAACACATGGGAGGTTTGAAATAAACCTCCCCTGACATGCGGGTCCCGCATGTCAGTGGCATGGTTCACGGTGAATGTGAACCATGGCCCGCATTGGACTCCGGTTGAGCTCCGGCGACACATAGGCACCGGATTGACGGCCCTACAGGGTTTCTAGGATGGAGCCCAGGGGCGCAAAAGGTTCAGGGTCACTCGAGCTAGACCATATCGACCTAGACTTCGCTAGCGATGAGACATAACGGCGACGATGCTGGTAGAGGTGGTGGAGAGCCACGGGAATGTGCGACGTCGGTGAATCAGTTCATCGTGAGCTAATTTAAGGTGTGGTTGAGCAACAGGGGGTCTAGGGGTTCTTACCAAGCAAGGAATTGGTCGAGGAAAAGACCGGAGTTAGATGTTGGCGACGATGTGGACGGCAGAGTATTGTGGTTATCGCGGCGGGGGAGCTCCGGTGACGATCTTGCAAAATTAAGTTGGGGGAAATGTTAGCGGTGTCCTAGGGATGCTTTCGGTGAACGGAATCGGATACATGCTCATTAGGGAGGGAGAAATCAAAAAGGGGATGGTTCGGGCTACTGAGCTCTGGCCAGGAGGGGAATTGAAATTCTGGGAGATACAGGCTCTCCCAGGGCAATTCCAGCAAAGGCTCAGGAGACTGAGAGGTGGGTGAGGAGTGGCTAGGGGTGCCGAGGGCAAGGTGGCACGATGATGACGAATTTGGTGATTTGGCGCTACGGCAACAACAAAGCAGAAGGGAAAACGTGGGTTAGCGAACTCGCCGGCAAAGCAGAAGGGCAAAAGGACGTCACTCGAGGGAGTGAGTAGAGAGCGAGGACAGGGCAGAGACGCTGCAAAGTGCATGGGGATAAAGGTGAGCAGACGGCGCAGCGGCGGTGGTAGTGGCATAGTGACGGGTGGGGGTGCATGCACGGCAACACGGCCACGGGCGGCGTGGCAGCGGCTATCATCGCGCGTGCTAGAGGGGACAGAGATGCGGGCAGGCGACGCTGGCAACGGCATAGGCGAGGCAATGGCGTAGGCGCGGCCAATGCAACGGCTCAGGCGGCGCAAGTGTGCAGGGGCAGGCGGCCATGCGACGGCACGGTTAGGGTGGAGGCGCCACAGAGGGGCGGCGTGGCTACTAGCGCGGCGCAGGAGACGCGGCGTACTGACCGACGGTCTGAGGCGCTGCCGTAAGCTAGGAAGAGAAGAGCCGGGTGAGTGAGCCGCATGCGGGGCGATTGGCTCGGTCGAGCGGCTCTACTGGGGGCCTGGCTGGGCCGGCTGAGGGGCTAGGCCCAAGATCGGTTGAGCCCAACAAGGGGAGCCAATTTTGTTAGAAAATTGAAATTTAGGTATTTGAATTTAGGCAAATCAATTTGAATTTGAATTATGGGGTAGGAGCTATTAGTTAGGATTTGTATTGAGGAGCTAATTAGGAAACCTATGACCCTAGGAGTATTAACCATAGGTTTAAAAGGTTAATTAGGATTTGGGCAAGAGGATTTTTAGTTGGGTGCCAATTACCCAACTTGATCCCAAGAGGTGAAGTTTGGTCCTCAATTATTTGAAGCTTCTTGATCCTAGTAGGAATTAGGTACTGTTAGTGGGGTCATTAGTGAGGTTTTGAGTTTAAATTCACAGCTAGGCATACCTATAGGCATAATCATAATCATATATATATATATATATATATATATATATATATTAACTATGTGCATACTTAATTTCTAATAGCTAGATTAGGGTTGTTACAGTCGTGACCGTCATCATCGGTACCATGATTGAGCAAGAGGATATGGAGAGGAGAGCTCTGGGGGCCGCAGCCAGGGGGAATATAGCTTTACCACCGGGTGTTCCTTGCGCCACGATCGGGAAGTGTTCTGTCATGTCGGCCCTTACCCTTACGACTGGCGACCTCAAGATGGTCGGGATCGCCTCGATCGATCCAAACATCATAGTTCCGTGACTTACGGAAGTCAAGCTTTTTCCCCCACTCTTCGTGATGTTGTCTGGCTGGCCAAGTTCAAGCTCGGACACATTGAAAGGTTAAACGAGACCCAAAACCCCGACAAGTTCCTTTGAATCTATACAACCACCATCTTGACATCCATGGGAAATGAGGGCATAATGGCCAATTACTTGCCCATTGTGCTGGACGGAGCGGCCCGAACTTGGCTCTTCAATCAGCTCAATGATGTGCTCAAATCGAATTTTCAGAGTTGCTACGCTCAACCAGGCAGAGAAAGAGACCTCGAGCATGTGATCTAGACCAAAGGGGAATCTCTGCATGACTTCGTCCAAAGGTTCATCAAAGTCCACAATTCTATCTTGAATGTTTCGGATGAGTCAGTGATATGAGCATTCAAGTTCAGAGTCAGGGATGTTTGGTTAACTCAGGATCTGGAGATCTATTCGGACCTGACGGTTAGCGAGGTTTTTTGCATGCCTGACCGATATGCTGACACTGACAAAGTGGTCAAATGGGAAAAGTTGCTCGATGAGGGGAAGTTGCCGCCACAGCCGAGCCTAGAGATCTCTGAAAAGGTGAGAACCTCCTTGCTCGAGAAGATGATCAATAAAAAGAAAAAGAAGCAAACCTCGTCAGGCGTATTGATGTGATCGAACAACCGTCCAAGCAACAGTCCATCATGTAGGTGTAGCAGTCTCTAGCTTGTCTATGATAGCAAGAGCGAAAACCCCGACCTCATAACATGGGAAGGGGCACAGGGGCTTGTCTCCTCCCGCGTCGCTGTGAAGGGCTACCAGACGGATACCAGAGCAGTAGGTTCTGTCCGATTCATGAAACCTACGGGCATGATATGCATAACTTCCGCACTTGGTTGGCCCGTTTTGAAACGTTTTACGAGGGCAAGGGTGAGATGCCCACTATTCCTGCTTTGAAAGATGATAGAAAGGGGAAAAGGACTGCTGATGATAAGGATGACATGGAGTTCTAGGAGCCTCGGAACCATATCGCCGAAATCTTTGGGTGGGCCTCCGCTTACAATTCTTGGTGAAATCTCAAGAAAGCAGCACGGGGGGTGTACCATGCTGACCAAGGTTCTTGCCCGGTCCAACAGCTAAAGTGGAGCGAGTTAGAAATCACTTTTTCGAAGAAGGATTGCCCTCCTGGGACTACCAAACCCGAGAAGCTCTAGCTGGTTGTAAGCGCGACCATTAGCAATATGGCGGTGGGGCACGTGCTCATTGATGGAGTTAGCTCCCTCGATCTCATCATGGTTTGGTATTGGACCAAATGTAGATCCCTAGGTCAAAGATCAAAACCATCGCTGTCCCTTTTCATTGGATTGTACTAGGGACATCGGCCAAGCTACTTAGCTAGATCGCCTTGCCTATAATGTTTGGAAGCCCAAGCAATTTTTGACAGAGCTGGTCACTTTTAAAATAGTCAAGTTTGAAACCGCCTACAATCACACCTTTAAATTTCATAGCCGTAACACACCATGCCTATTAGAGCCTCAAGATTCATGGTCGTAATGGAGTGGTCACAATTAGGGAAAACGCCAAAGTCACCTAAGATGTGATGAGAAGGCACCGAGCATGGTTGGCCAGCTTCCTCAGGATGGAACCGACCAGGAGCCTAAGACGTCCCACAAGAGATCTCCCTCCAGCCCAACGGTGAGACCAAAGCACTCCCGCTCTTGGACTCAGATCCGACCAAGGTCATACACTTGGGGGCCGCCTTAGACCCTAAATATGAACTTGAGATCGCCACCTTCCTCCAAGCAAATGCGGACATGTTCGCCTGGGAGCCGTCCAACATGATCGGTGTCCCATGGGATGTGGTCGAGCACAAGCTAGCAGTTTAGCTTGACAAGAAGCCGGTGCGATAGAAACTTGGGCAATTCTCCCCTAAGAAGCAAGCTATAATAAGGGAGCAGCTCGACAAGCTCCTATAGACCGGATTCACCCATAAGATCCATAACTCAGAGTGGTTGGCGAACCCAGTCATTATTCAAAAGAAAGGAGGAAAGTGGCGCATGTGTGTGTGGATCACATGGGCCTAAACGCCGCATACTCTAAGCACAACTTCCCACTGCCACATATCGATCAGTTGGTCAACGCAACAGTGGAAGTTCGGTTGTTGAGTTTTTTTGGATGACTACTCAGGATACCACCAGATCATCTTGTCGCTAGAAGATGAGAAAAAAATGGCCTTCATCACCCCATTTGGTACCATCTACTACACGACCATGTCTTTCGATCTGAGAAACGCTGGAGCAACTTTCCAATGCCTAATGCAAAAAATATTCCCCGACCAAATAGGCCGCAACCTAGAAGTCCACGTCGATGATATCATGGTCAAAAGTGTGCTCAAGTCTGGCCACATCTCAAATCTCGAGGAAACCTTTAGTAACATCAAGAGGCACCAAATAAAGCTAAACCCGAAGAAGTGTTTCTTCGGAGTGCAAGTGGGAAAGATGTTCGGTTACATTGTCAGTTCAGCAGGGGTGTGCGTAAATCTAGAGAAGATTGACGCCATAGAAAGGATGTGCCCACCCTCCAGCGTAAAAGAGTACAAGCCCTCATAGAGTGCATGGCAGCGTTAAGTCGCTTTATTTCCTGGCTGGGCCAACGTGGTCTGCCTTTCTTTGAGGCGCTTTGGAAGCACGCCGGATTTGTCTAGACAGAGAAGGCCAACAAGTCTTTCGAGGACCTCAAGTGGTATCTATCGAGACCGCCCTTGCTAACTACGCCTAAAACAGGAGTGGCTGTATTGTTGTACGCCACCGCTACCCCTTAGGCCGTCAACGCTGTCTTTATGCTTTGTTCATGTCGCCCCGAAAACTGGGACACTATTTTCAAATCCACACGATCACAGTGCCAACCAGTTTCCCCTTACATGAAATTCTGAGGAACCAAGATGCAAGCGGACGCATAGCAAAATAGGCCATGGAGCACTCCGAGTTTGACATCCACTTTGTGGATCACCAACCCTCGAATAGTGGTCGTTGGACAATGTTCTTTGATGAATCTTCCACTTACGAGTGCTCAGGGGTTGGAGTCATGCTCGTGTTACCTCCGTGGGAGCATCTCTAGTACGCTGTGTAGTTGCACTTCATGGCGACCAACAACAGCACATAATACGAGGGGCTTTTGACTAGGCTACGGGCATGCAAATCACTTGGCATGCAACGACTAGTTGTGAAAGGGGATTCATAATTGGTCAACCCGATCAGCAAGGAGTTCTAATGCTCCGACTAATCGATGGCCCGTTACTTACTCGAGGTGAGAAAAATGGAAAAGTACTTCAAGAATTTTAAGGTACTGTATGTCCCCAGAAGACAATGCTTTGGCCAACCAAAATTCTAAGCTCAAGTCTTCCCAGGAGGCAGCACCGGTAGGGGTGCTCATCGAGCACTTGTACAAGCCTTCCATACCCACCGAAGAAGAGTCAACCCAGAGAAACAATATCGCCGCACTCCTCAAGCATAGAGAAGATTGGACAACATCGATTGTCCAGTACCTTGTAGACAGGATCCTACTAGAAAAGTTGGTCGAGCGTTCCCGGTTACTTAGGTGGTCCCTGCTGTCGACGATTTGCGTCAGCAATGTATTTTAGGGGGCGATGCGAAAGATCACAACTATGATGGTAGCACAGGGAGCCGAATTTATACAGGTTCGGGCCCTCGGGGGGAGGTAATACCCTACTCCTGTGCTCGTGGATTGTATTATGGTGGATGCTGATGATGATTGTAAGATGTGGAGTTGGATGCCGAACTAGGGTCCCCGGACCCCCTTTATATAGTGCAGGGGGTCGGGTTACAGATAGAATCCCTAATCCGCATATGGAAGATACAGATATAACCGATTCAGCTACACCTATATCTGTGTATTCAAGTAGGAAACGAATCCGTTTCCTTGTAGATCATGTCCGGGCGCACCGTCCTCCAAGCCTGCCTTCTGGAAGGCCCAATTGACTCGGCCCAAGGAGGTGGTACGTCCTGTTGTATATCTTCAGACACCCAGGCCCATGTTTTCCTGAAGAGCCTCGAAAGTGCTTGGACCGAGTTGTCTTGATTCGGGTTCGGCTCACATTCCTTCGATGTTCACCGGTAGTGACGCCACTCTTCGTCTGGTGATGGAATCCGCCGCGAGTAACTCGCGATCAAACAACACAGCTTGCAAAGAACTCGAGAAAATTCCCAAGTTTATTAAAATGTCCGCACCCAAATTTCACGGATCGGAACGCTGGCTAATGGCCCCACGGAGAGGCATACCAGGAGAATGGACTTTGCCGAGTATGCAGTGCTACCAGCGTTATCCTCCCTGTTACAACTTATAGCATTCAAGCCTGACTTGCAGAGCTCGACATTCGATCCAGCATGGGATATGCCACAACCTGTGTAGGGTGTTCAGACGCCTTGATCCGACTAATGCGGACACAAGCTGGTGATCCCCAGAGGAATACGCCCGCCTCCAAGTTGAGGTCCTCCTAGTGGTGTTTGTCTTGGCGACAAACGATCCGGAGATGTGCCACTGAGACCCAACTGAAGAGGTAACTCTTTGACGCCTAATCCGATTGCAAAATCGGACCAGCCATTGACCCCAAGGGGTACGCCAAGAGCTGGATTGATTTTTGCCCAAGTGGTGTTTGTCTTGATGACAAACGATCCGGAGATATGTCACCGGGACAATTTTTGAAGAACTTCTGATGCGCGGTTCAGCTTAGAAAGGCCAAACCGACTACCGTCCCCAGGGGGCACATCAAAAGCTGGGTCATGACTTTGGGCAGCGCCCAGTCCTCGAATTGAAGACTGGCATTGTGCCCAACAGGGGGCGCGCTATTTGCCGACTAAACTGACCCGAGTGACACTCGTACCCGAGTGAATCGTGTACAGTTCACGGCCCTTGTAGAGCATGTCCCCAGGGACACAGATCTATACCCAAGTCGTGAAATGATAATTTTAGGGTTTTATTTCCTCCCCGCCTTGCGCGAAAATGAAAAGTTACCCGCTTCCTTTTAAGTGAAGCCAACCAGGGAGTTTGAACCGGTACGCTCGCACTGTGCGCTCCAACCGTTCACTTCCCCAAAATCCTCCGCTAGGGTTTTCGTGCTTCCGCCGCCTCCAAGCAATCTTAGTGCCGCCGCCGCCGCCGCCGCCGCCAAGCTTCAGATCCGCCACATTCCAATGGCGGGGGACTGGGCGACCTCTAACACCACCGACGAGCGACTGCAGGCCCTCGTTGACGCCGGCATTCTTCCAACGCCAGAGCTCATTGATTGGCGCGCCGCCGCAGGTGAATCCTCCCCGACTCCTTATCAAGAGGAGATTGTTGTCTTCAAATCCTTCTTCTCCCGCGGGTTCGGACTCCCCGTATCCTCCTTTCTTCGCGGTTTGCTTCATCATTATGGAATTGAACTTTTCCATTTGAATCCCAATTTCATTCTTCAACTTTTGATTTTTGTTCATCTTTGTGAGGCTTTTCTGGGGATCGCTCCTCATTTTGCCCTTTTCCGTCATCTCTTCCTCTTGAAGGTCAACCCCACCGATAACGCCCCTAAGGCTGTCGGCGGGGCCGGATTCCAACTCCGGAGCGGCCTCAAGAAGGAGTATTTCGCCTTGCCGCTCCGGACTTCTTTGAAGGGGTGGCATCAAGATTGGTTTTACTGTTCCAACCCCCCAGTCTTCCTTACTTTGATGGGAGAAAGCCCGAACCGCCTCTTGAATTCTCCCCTCTTCCTCTCGAAGTGGGTCAGTGACCGAATTGCTCGGCCGATCCAACATCTCAAAGAAGAGGGTTGACCGGCGTTGCTATTGTCAGTCTCCTTTACTTACGGTTACCGCCGTGTGCGACCACTCAAGGAGAGGATCAGGCTCAGGTTCGAGTACACCGGGACATCCGACTCTACCAGAGAAACGGATGTCCCAATCTCAAACTCAGACACCATCGATCGACTTTCCGAGTTCTTCGCCCCTGGAACCATTTTTTCAAACCCTAGGGGTCCCAGGAGCTTTTCTCTTAACCATCCACCTCCTGAGGTAAGATTCGAGTATATATTTTACCCATTGAATACCGAGCAAACCCGTTGTTGAAACTTTTTGGGGTGCCACGCCCTCTCAGAGGATGGACAAGCTTTGTGTCATGACCCCAACTCCTGATGCTCCCGCCAACAAGGGCGAGAAGCGACCAGGGGGGAACCTGAAGGCACTCCGGCTGCCAAGAAAGGCAAGGGCCCGGCTTCCCGAGTAGAGGAAAATGTGCCGCCGCCTGAGGACGCAAGACGCTGTGGCTTCAGGTCGAAGGTGGGCAAGGCTCCCCAAGAGGGAGCGGGCCAACCAACTTCTGCTTCCGGGTGTAGTCACGGGACTCGCCCCCCAAGGACTGGCGGCAGTACGACGCCAAAGGGGGGAAGAATTCAACCCCCAAGCTAGGCCGAGAGGCCCATCCGACGTCTCTTCAAGTGGAGCTTCCTCTCGAAAGGGCGCTGGCATTAAGATTAAGACCACCGATCGGTAAACTCAACTCTGCCACCCTTCGACTGTCTTCCTTTGCATTTCCTGTGACCGAAATATTTCCTAATTTAGGAAACCATCGGTGGAGGTTCCTTCAAGTTGCCCAACCGAGCCGGCGTCAGAGCCTGCCAGGCCGGGTCAGGGGGCTCCTCCTCCATCAGCCGGTGCGGTGCCCCCACCATCAAAGCCAGCGGAAGCCGCGTCGAGAGCTGGGGTCGGGGGAGGTGCTACCGCTGCGGCCTCTGACCCGAGTCCGTTCCCTGAGGGTGGCGTGGGGGCTAAGCCAGTGATAGAGGAGATCCCCCGTCAGCCCCCACCTCCCCCAAAGGAGACTGAGCCAAAGCTCTCAGCGGGCTGGAGGGATGAGGCCGGGAACTGGGTCCTTATTGATGACGAAGCCGAAGAAGAGATGAGGAAAACCTTCTTTGAGTATGTCAATAATGCGCCGAATGGCTCGTAAGCTTTTTGATTTGTGGAGTAAATCTCCTTTTGCTCGAAAGTTAGGGCGGTGATCATCCTTCATCTTCGCAGAACTTGGTGAATACTCCGAGAAAAACCAAGTTCTCAATTACTTCCTCCCCAAATAGAGCGGATTAAATCCGTAGAAGGGAAGGTCATCGGGTCCGCATCGGCAACCAAGGAGCGCCGGAGCCGCAGTTCCGGATCAAGGAGCTGCAGGACGAAAAGTTCGACCTTACGGGCTCCCTCCGTTGTAAGTACCCTGACCTAAGTCAGAATTTGCTTTGTCTCATGTGTAACTGGATGACGTTGTGTCCCGCATCATGTGCAGCACGCGACGCCACAATCGCCAGACTTCAAGCAGAGAAGCTGGCCTTGGAGAAGTCGGAGGCCAAAGCCGTCGCTGAGTTGGAGGGTAAGCCCCCGAACTCGACCGGCTCTGAACCCGCAGTGTTTACACGGTTACGTGATCGTATACCCCCTGTTCTTTGACAGAACATAGGAGGAAGACGCTGGCGCAGTATGACGTTCTTCAGGAGAACGCCAAGATTGCGCAAGCGCGTTATGACGAGCTTCTGGTGGCGGTGGAACCCACTCGACGCCAACTTTATGCTGGCGAAGTCGAGCCGAGTTCTCGGGCCGAGCTGATCTAGAGGTGACCGAAGCCCCCCAGCAGCTGAAGGTGTGGCTCAGGGAAATTGGCCTAGCGGGTTCCAGTCAAGTGCTGGGCATTGTCAAGTCGCACTATCCTCGAATCGATCTTGACGCTGTCAAGGACGGTTTCGCCTGCTCGGAGGAGGGGGCGATGGCGCTGCTCGAGGAAGTGAAGCCGACAGCCGAGTGCCTTTTAGACAACTTAGAGTTAGATTTCTTGTAAAAAATATAGGAACTTGTAAATTATCCATGTTTATGACTGCCATTTTCGACATGGCATATGCTAACCGTCTTTTTTCTACTTAAGTTATGGCTCTGGCCCGAATAAACTTCTAGGCTTCGTCATAGACTTAAAAGAGAAAAGATTGATTATGTATTGGTTTAGGCCTGGACTACACCTAATTAGGTGTAGCCCCCGACTTACTAGCTTCGAGGTAGTAATGTCGGGTGCTTTTGTTGAGAGTTGGGAAAATGTAGTGGCGGAGACTGCCCCCAATTAGGTATGACCCCCGACTTACAAACCAGTCGGATTTCGACTAATAAGTAAGTCAGATTCCGACTAATGAGTAAGTCCGACTCAATAAAGGAGAAAGGGTGTGCGGATGCGCACCTAATTAGGTGTAGCCCCCGATTTACTGACTAATCAGAATCTGATTAGGAAGCAAGTCAAATTTAAATAGGAACTTAGGTGCGCGATTGCGCACCTAATTAGGTATAGCCCCCGACTTACTATTTACTTGTAATGCAAATAAGTAGCAAGTCAGACACCAAAATTGTGTAAACATAAAAGACAATGTGAGCGAAAAACTTATCTTTATTTTATTGTAAACATGGATTACAATAGTCATTTAGGTATAACATCAAGACGACTGCTTGATGTTCCTTTGTCTAGGCGAGCCCCCAGGCATGTCGCTGAGTGATGTGAGGATGTCTTGATCAACTTGCGGAAGAACGCCGAGCACCTCTTTACTCATCATCTTTGCCAGGCCTGCTACCTGACCTAGTTGGCTTCTTTCTTGGTAGTTCACCTTCGTCGCGGGGGGTGGTGGCTGCCTATCGGATCTTGTCCAACTCAGCTGCCGCCTCGATGGACTGGGCGAAGTCACAATTTTCCCTGTTGAGGAGGTGGGAAAACTTGACGTCTCCACGGATCATGATTACGCCCTGCGGACCTGGCATCTTCATAACCAGATAGGTGTAGTGTGGGACAGACATGAACTTGGCCAAGCCCGGCCTTCCCAAGATCGCGTGATACGCAGTCTCAAAATCGGCCACCTCAAAGCTAAGGTTTTCCGTCCGGTAATTATCCCGAGTACCAAAGGTGACAGGAAGACTGATCTTCTCGACTGGCACCGATGAGGTTCCCGGAATTATACCATGAAACGGCGCGTCTGTCTGTTGGAGCGTCGTCCTTGGGATCTGCATCTCGCCCAGAGTTTTAGCGAAAAGGATATTTAATCCACTTCCGCCATCGACCAGGACCTTGCGCAGTTGGACGCCCTGTACCACAGGATCTAGGATGAGTGGATATCTTCCTGGGCACGGGACGTGATCTGGGTGATCTGAGCCATCAAATATGATCGGAATTTCAGACCACCGAAGATACCCGATCGGTAAGCTTTTGCATACGCTTGGACTCGTATGCATTCGATCCCCCGAATATGTAGTTGAGCTCTCGCTCGGTTTCTTGATAGGCGTCGCCCTCGGGAGGGTCGCGCTTTTCATCTTTCTTGGCATCTCTCGGAGCGTCGCTGTTGTGATCCTCAGCGAACTTCTTCAAGATGTTACAGTTTTTGACTGCATGCTAACCGTTTGGATGGAAAGGACACGGCGTTTCCATGACTTTATTGTAGTCGGCGGGTCGAGGCGGCCTTAGCCGTCCCTGATTCGCCACCGCTACCAGCTCCTCACCCTTGTGCTTCTTGTCCTTCTTGGAGGACGACTCAGGCCTGTCCTTCTTGCTTTCGTGCTTGCTTGGGTGATCCTCTTGACGCTCAGCGAGGGCATCCGAGGCGATAGCATTTCGATCCGCCAAGGCAAACATCTCCTTGACGGTAGTCGGAGGCTTCCGAGACATCTTCTTAATTAGGTCGGGGTCGCGAACTCCTTTCTGGAAGGCTGCGACGACGTCCGCTTCTGAGATCTCCCGGATTGTGTTTTTCTTCTTGGTGAAACGCCGAATGAAATCCCTTAACGATTCAACTTTTTTCTGATGAGTCTGATAAAGGTCCCACTGGGTCCCAGGTTTTTCGTAAGTGCCCTGGAAATTGGCAACGAATTGGTCGCAGAGCTCTCCCCAGGAATCGATCGAGTTCGCTGGAAGGCCCGCGAGCCAGTTCTGAGCCGGAGGGATTAACATGACGGGCAAATAATTTGCCATCACGTCATATCCTCCACCCGCGGCCTTGATCGCCAAAGAATAAATCTGCAACCAAGCCTCGGGATCCCGTTCTCCGTCAAATTTCACAATGCCTTTAGGGTTGAACCCCTTGTTCCAGTTTACCTGTCGGAGTCGGGGAGTGAACGCTTCCCCGGGGGAAGGAGATCGTCAGGGGAGATTCCGGCGCGGTGGGGTACGGTGCCGATCTCCATCTCGCTCCCTGCGTCGGGCTTCGATGTCGAGGCGGAGGTCACGGCTCGCACTCCGGCGGGCGTCTTGCCCGCAACCCCGCGTGCGCCGACTACGCCGAGTACTACTCGTGAGCGATCGCTCTGGCGAGTTGGCCGGTGGTCCCGAAAGCCTTGGACGGCATTGCCGTTATCATGGCCTTGATTTGTTCCATGATTGGCGATGCAGGGTTGTTTTCTCTAAGTAAAGTGCCATCATTGTCCAGGAGGGTCTTACAAACGAGGATGTTCTACTGTGGCGTACGGAAGACCGAGTGATCTCCCATACAGACTTGGAGCAGTTCCTCCTGGACTTCCCTCGCACGACCGCGTAATTGGTCGCGCAAGTTTTCTCCGCCTTCGCGGTTTGGTTCGGCTCCTGCCTCCCCTGCAGGGTGCCGAGCCGAACCAGAGGCTTGGCCGCCCAGCATGTAGACGCCACGGAAATCAGGGAACCCGTTAATGCTCTCTTCCGACTCAGATTCTGAGAAGGAAAGGCTCAATCGGTCCTGATTTGTTGGCTCGTCGATGGAGTGATTATGACTCCCACCTCACGTGCGGGATCTCTGGTCATCAGGGGATCCGACTGAGTTTCGGCAGAATGAATCTGCTGAAAACTTTCAGTCGAGTTGACCAGTCCGAATGGCATAGCCACTCGGGAATTTGGTCTGGCTTGAGTTGTCCCCGAGCTTTGACTCAGAAAGCTCGCCCCAGTGTGTCGTGTCCCGCTCCTTGGCCCTGATTGGAAAAGCCAGCATGTTGTCCGATGGAAAACAGCGGCTGGGTTTTCGAATCCGAACGGGGCGGTCCACGACCGAGGGATTGTAACCCCTGACTAGATCTGAGGACGATCCTGGCCAGGAGTCGGATCACCACTCGGAGCTTCGTCAGCATGAGGAGCTGGCAAAGAGAGACGCGGTGGATCTCGACCGTAACCGAAGGGAAACCCAGCGGTTGGCCAGTCGGAATCATCATCATCAGATCGGATCTCGTCTGGATCGGAATCCAGAAAAGAGATCCCAAAGTGGTGAGGCTTGGTCGGAGTCGCGTACCATCTCCCCCGGTAATGCGTGGACCGAACGAAATTCGGCTCACACAACCGAAGCTCTCTAAAGTCGCCGGCCATGAAGCCGAGATCTCCGAAGATGAAGCCTTAGCCAGGAGCGTAGGTGAAGACGAATCCACCAATGGAAGCCATCGAAGCTGACGTAGTTGATCGTGACGCTAGCCCCTACCTGGCACGCCAACTATCGACGATTTGCGTCGGCAATGTATTTTAGGGTGCGATGCGAAAGATCACAACTACGATGGTAGCACAGGAAGCCGAATTTATACTGAGTTCGCCCTCGGGAGGTAATACCCTACCCTCGTGCTCGTGGATTGTATTATGGTGGATGCTGATGATGGTTGTAAGATGTGGAGTTGGATGCCGAACTAGGGTCCCCGGACCCCCTTTATATAGTGCAGGGGGTCGGGTTACAGATAGAATCCCTAATCTGCTTATGGAAGATACAGATATAACCGATTCAGCTACACCTATATCTATGTATTCGAGTAGGAAACGAATCCGTTTCCTTGTAGATCATGTCCGGGCGCACCGTCCTCCAAGCCTGCCTTCTGGAAGGCCCAATTGACTCGGCCCAAGGAGGTGGTACGTCCTGTTGTATATCTTCGGACACCCAGGGCCCATGTTTTCCACACCTGCCCTATAGACCGATCAAAAGAGTCTTGTACTGCAAAGGCGCGCCCGGGGTTCTCTCCAATTGCATATCACAAGAAGAGGGCAAATACCTACTCATGGATATCCATGATGGAACTTGTGGGGCCTACTCATCCTTTCGGACCCTGTGGGGAAGGCCTTTAGGATGGGATATCATTGGCCAACCACCCTCGTCGATGCCCATGCCATCGTGACCACTTGCAAAGCATGCCAATTCTACGCCTGCAAGGTCTATCAACCAACCTATGCGTTGCAAACGATCCCATTGGTCTGGCCATTCTCCCAAGGCCAGAAGGACTTTAAGTACCTGCTCGTTGCCATTGATACCTTTACCAAGTGGACTGAGACTGAGCTGGTCTCAACTATCACTGCATAGGACGCTACGAAGTTCTTCCTTAGCAACGTGGTCCCTAGGTTTGGGGTCCCAGATCGCTTGATCACCAATAACGGCACACAGTTCACCAGCGGCTGTTCTAGGAGTACTGCAAGCAAATCGGAACAAAGATCTGCTTTGCCACTATAGCACATTCGTGGAGCAATGGCTTAGTCGACCACACAAATGGACACATAATCCAGGACACCACGAAGCGGGACTTCGAGCATCTAACCCGTTGAGGGCGGACATGGGTACATTAGCTCCCTTCCATCCTACGGTTGGTACGCACTATGACCAATCGAGCAACCTGGGAAACCCTGTTCTATCTCGTTTTATGGTGCAGAGGCCATCTTGCCCTCTAAAATTCTGCTGGGTTCTCCGAGGGTCAATATGGTTGACGACACCAACCAAGAGGAAGAACACCTTCTCGACCATGACCTCTTAGAGGTTACATACAACCGAGCTATGAGGCGAGATGTCCCAACATATGAAATTATCCCGTCATCTTGTTTGGCCGGAGAGGGGCTTGACGACGCAGCGTATCCTCGTATTCTTCATCTTTATCACTGACGTGTTGAGAATGAGACTTAACTTCCATAGTGGTGCGGATAGACACTGTGTGGATGTACATGTAATTTTATTTTTAATTAGGGACCTTGGTGTAATTTATAAGTTATAGCTAAACGCACGTGCTTTACTATGAATAAATATCATGTTACTATCTATTGTGTCATATTTGATTTGTTTAGCCCACACTTTAGCTCCACATTTAGCCTTTTCCACTTGATTACGTCTTGTTTTTGCATTCTCAAACTCCGCTTCAACGCTCAAATGCATAGTTTTTTAGGATCCTTTAATTCGTATATATGTTAATAAGTTTCCTAAAATACAATATATTAAAATAAGGAAGCTAGATTAATACGATGAATTTTGATAGGTTGATTGAAAACTTTGAAGAATACAGTGCACAAAAATAAGAAGAGCAAGTCTAAATAAATAGAAAGTACCCTTACTATATTTAAACCATTGGATAGATTGCATGGTGAAGATTAAAAGTTGATAACACCATCACCACCACAAGACTCTTTTTAATAGTATAGAAAGGAAAATATTTATGGAACATAATTCATGTATCTCTCAAATCCATCTTAATGTCTAGCTCAGCCAACTTGTTCCTTCAACTCAATCCATCTCAATGAATAAAAGAAAAGATTTACGGGACAAATCATGAGTGGCGGTAGAATAACTAAGGTTATCACCGTGGAGGCTGGATGGTCACCTTCGCGGGGTAGGGCGGGATGCGTAGAGAGACGTGACACTGGTGGGGGCAGGGTAACATCGATCAGGCCCCTCGAAGGAGTGCGGGACACCAGAGGGGGGTCCACCCTTGGAGCTCTGCTAAATATGTCATAGAGGTCATCGACGTTCAAGTCGCCTCTAGATTGAGACCACCACACCAGATCTGGACGTTTGAGGAAAGAGACGGTTTGTACAAATGAAAATTGCAATCGTGTACTACCTATAATTAATGTCTCCACTAATTTAGAGATCTAGTAATTAATGGCATGCTAATTAACGTCTCCACTAATTTTGGGATCTAGTAATTATGGATATGCTAATTATGTCTTCACTAATTTAGGGATCCAGTAATTAATGGCTTTTTTCGAGAGCCCTTAGTAATTAATGACTTACTTGATCCGAGCCGTTGGATAGATTGGAGGGTCTAGATCGAAAGTTGATAACATCACCACCACCACCATTACAAACTTTTTAATAGTACAGATATAAGACAAACGGAAAACAGGAAAATGTTTTCTTAGAACAACAAGAAAATGTTTTAGAACTGCATTTGTTCTTTACTACTAATAATTATGCTAATACATATAGGTAGGAATCTTTGGAGTAAACAAATATGAATGCCGGTCAAATGATGCTTTTATTCGCCTAAAACGAACCTGCATATGTATTTATCTCAGGTCAGGTTGCTAGATCCCCTTACCCTACTTATTTTTCTCGCGGCGTCTTGCCAGCATGTGTAGAAGAATCTAATACCGGTCACTACACTGTATTTTAGTATGGCATACAATTTATATAATGATAATACTCTGGATCGGAAGGCAGATGAAGATAATATAAATTTAACCCCATGTTCCGTGTCTGGTGTGCATGTGAGACAAGAGATGATTAGTAGTAGTAGTCGAGCACATATACCACAAGTTAGTGTACTTTCTTGCTATGTTGGTCCCTCAACTGTTCCACTTGACCCAATTTGATTCCTATGGTGGAAAACCGTTCTTGGACTATCGGACTATCAAAACTGAGCCGATCTGGTCCTTTGACCGCTAAAAGGGCAGTTTGGGGTGATTTATAACTGATGTTGCACTCTGTGTGGCCGTGACATGACGAATACGTGGATAGAGAAAAATATAGGCATACGTGTCGGCCTTTATTCTCTCTTCCATTTTCTCCCTTCATCTCTATCCTCTCTCGTGACGCAAATAGGGCAGAGGGAGGAGGCGGCCACAACGTTTATCCTACACCGCTGGCTAGCTGCTGCAGGCCGCTCCCTCTCCTTTGACCTTAATAACCACAACCCCATAGCGGCCCATCCTGATGTGCCCTAACGTGCCGCCACAAGACGGATCTGCTATTGTTTTGCCTCCAAGCCTTGTCATTGTGTCATCCTAGGACTGCAATGCCTCCACCGACCCAATGCGGTGCTCCACAACCTCGCCCTTGGTAGTGTTGGTTGCCCTTGGGCTCCCTTTCACAGGACTGCTACCCATCCATGCTCCGATTGCCACGCCGTCCATCAAACTAACAGCAGCACCACCCTTAGCCCTGATTTGGCCAAGGCGTGCCGTGGGGAGGCACCATCATCTCTCTCTCCCCCTCTGTAGGTCTCCTTCATCTCCAAGGGTGGTAATGACCACATGACACTTGTGGCGGCGGCCGGCGATTACTCCTATGGAGGGGAACACATGGGCATGGGCAAGGGTTGGGGAAGAGAGAACCACGGTAGATGGCTGAAGAAAGGTCACATCAGCATTGAGGTCGTGGTCCATCTTGGCATCCACGTTCGCAAAATATGGTAGGTTACTGTCCACGTTATCCAAAACTTCCCTCAAGTTGGATTTGATCCATGAAAGAACCAAATCGGCACGGTTTTAATGGTCAAAGAACCAAGTTCATCTTGTTTTCCACCTTAGGGACCCATTGGGTCAGTAAAGATAGTTTAGGGATCAAACTAACACGTTTTCATGTGCTATCTCACAACCATTAATTTTCTTGAACGCTTACTAAACTTGCACAATTTTTTTCATAGGGAGCATCTGTCATATCTGATGAGTTGAAAAAAGGAAGTAAACATTGATCATAGTCCTAGATAAAAGAAGAAGCTAGGTTGCTCCATAATGCTGCGAGAGTTGGACATAAACTAACAAACTGAAGATCTCCGCTCTGTGATTAGGTCGTTACCTCGCAACATATTCCTCTCTGGTGTGTTTGATTGCTTTAGTGCATATACATGGGGATCGTAGCCCATCGCATCATTGCTGGTGATCGATGCTCTGAAATATGATTCTTATTAATGCTCGATCGCTGCCGCAAGAGGCTGAGACCTCTCACATGATGTACCGATTGTCGACGGAGATACAGTTATGACGGCATCCGGTAGTTTGCGTTCTTGTTTAATGATTGGGCTGATAGAGCAGGAGAGTCATGTTCAATGTTGATACAACGTACGCATTGTTAATCACAGCAAATGGAATCCTAGAAACAGTATACATGCGTGATATGATCAATAATTGTCTCCCTGTATTATACGTGTTTTACTAGAAACAAATATCACATTACTTTTCACTATATCATTTTTGGTTTGTTTCACTCACACATGCAGCTCTGCTACCAACCTCACTTCCGCTTCCACGCTCAACTGTGTGGTGCCTCCGCACCCTCTAATTTGATATCTTAAGTTGATAGAAAATTTCATAAAATACAACACACCAAAATTAGAAAGTTGGATGAATATCTTGAGTGTATCAAAAACTTTGTAAAATACAACACACTAAAATAAGAAACCAAACCAAATAAATAGAAAGTATTCTAATAAATAGAAAGTATATCTTGACCGTTGGACAAGGGACTAAGGATGCAGCTGGATGATGTACCACTGCCACTGCCATCATCACCACTGCCGCCAGAGACTTTTTAATATTAGAGATGATGGATCCATTGTAACGATGTGCCAAATGAGATCGAACTCACCATTTTATCTATTATATGTATATGACAGAACCCAACGAAACCACCGTATTAATCCTAAAATAATAGAAATTCCCACCATTACTAGAAAATGGGCCTTGATCCCGGTTGAATCGGGCTTCAATCCGGTTCTGAACCGACAATTAAGCGGATCGATGCCCTTGGGCATCGATCCGGTTCCAACGAGCCGAGACTAATATGCTACAAATATTAAAAAATAACTCGCCAATATATGAGAGTACTAGGACTCGAACCTAAGACCTCAAGACTATCCACTCACCCTTCTAGCCAACTCACCTCTCCACACGCTCTAATATATATATAACTAGGATATGCATTCCTTTTGAACTTTCCTAAAACACATTAGTCCCGGTTCGTAACACCCATACAACCTGTTTTGTACCCGCCTACCAAAGGATTTATTAGTACCGGTTCGTATCACGAATCAGGACTGATGTTAGAGCCCAACCGGGATTGAAGCCTTGGAGCCACAAACCGGGACTGATGTGCCGAGATTGAAGGCCTATTCTCTAGTAGTGCACATTGATCCTAAAATACTATAAATTCCCATGTTAATAGGAGAATAAAAAGAAAGATATACATCGTCGATTATTGTGGGTCTATATTATTACGGTGTAGATATGTTTAATGATAAAAAATTTGTTATTATATAAAATATGAATTAATCTAATGTTCCAAACCAGCATCAATCCCGGTTTTGGAACCGGGATAGGCAATTCGGGACTGATGGCATGGAGCCATCAGTCTCGGTTGCTCTCAACCCGGGATAGATGTTAGAAATATATTTAAAAATATAATGCGCACATATGGCTTCTGCGGGACTCGAACCCGAGATCTCGTGACTCCCCACTCACCCTTCTAACCAACTCACCCACCCACGCGTTACGATATAACTAGGATATGCATTCCTTTTAAAGATTCTTTAATGAGGCTTTAGTCTCGGTTCGTAACACTAACCGGGACTAAAACCTACTTCGATCGGGTTGGTAATACCAACCGGATCGATGAGCTTCCATGCCGGTTGGGCTGTACTAGCTTTGCATGGGAGGAGCATCAATCGGTTGGTATTACCAACCGGGACTAATGTGAGCGACGAACCGATTGAAGCCTTGGAACTACTGAACCGGATGATGCTACTATTAATATCGGTTCGTATCTTCACGGGGCGATAAGCGGTATGGAAGGCTGTTTCTCTAGTAGTGCTGCAAGAAGGATCATAGGTGACAACGCCAAAGACTATCGTGACAACAGGTCTAACGGACCCACAGCGTTAATTTAAAAATAGTAGAAATTTTCATATTAATTCTAAAATACTAAAAATTCTCATATTAATCAGAGAAAAAAGAAAAGATCTGCAACATCAATTATAGTGGATCCGAATTTTAATGGCGTAGATCTAACAAGATTGAATATACACATATAGAGTTTGTTTGGATGCTAATCATATCTATAAACTTAAACTGAATTGGACACTACCGCAACAAAACTATCACCACATCAAGTCTAGCACATACATGTGGAGGCCCTACTCAGGGGTCCACCTGAATAAATCCTGCACTAGTCTCTAGATTGGTAGGCTAATACAAACCATTACATAGCCGGATCAAACAAGCATATAACGGATAAGATAAATTGGATAACCGTGAAAGTTACACCTTATGGCGAATAGTTTTACAACACACAACCGTCAAGGCCAATAAGTCATTACAATCCCTCAGAAAAATTCAAAGTACAAAAGCGGAGCTCTTCAAAAGATTGATCCATCAGCTATGCATCATTGCAAGTGGCTAGAAGGAACGCCCTAATCTTCGTCTTCAAACCCATGCTCCTCATCCTCGAAGCATGCATAGGGATCTTCCAGGTGGTCTCCATCTAAATAGTGAGTGAGTGCAAGGGTAAGTGTGCAATTAAACCGCACTTGCGAGTTAACACTTTTCTAATACATTTAATGATAGGGAAGGCTAAGGTTTATTTATTTGCAAGAAGCAATTAGTTGAAAATTTTATGACTTAGCTAATTTTTTATTAGGAAAGAAGGTGTGATAGAAGTGATGATATTTAACAAATCTATCTAATCTCGGTACCATCCCAAGATACAACTAGACCAAACTCAACTCTGCTGAAATCTCCATTTCTATTGTTCCTCCAAATACCCGCCATCTTATTTTGGAATTCAAAAATCCCATTGTGGATCATCGTTCCTGGATTGCCGGTCCAGCGAACGTATGACCTAGACCACCCTCGGGTGGTGGCGCCCTGCCGCGCTTGCCTCAGGTTGGCGCTTCAGCCAGAGCCTCTACAGAGTACTCTGCTGGGCCTCCACATCCGCACTACCATGTGATGGCCATGCGTTATGTTGGACACATCCAACACTAACTCATAAACAAGGGGCCTCTTTCGGTCCCGCTTCTTATTTTCCTTTCACACAACCGTCACCTTATTCCGGGACTTGGCAATCCCGTTGTGGATCATACCTCCTGGATTTTCGGTCCAGCAAGAGTATGACCTAGACCACCCTTGGTGGTGGCACCCAGCCACGCTTACCTCAAATTGGAGTTTCAGCCAGGGCCTCCGCAGAGTGCTCTTCTAAGCCTCCACACATACACTATTGCATGATGGCCACGCGTTGTGTCGGACGCATCCAACACTCTAACAAAATCAAGGGATCCCAAGAGATCCTTCCGATCCCACTGCTCATGGCCTGAGAGCCGAGGTCCAACCTTCGCTCCCTGCCTCAACCAAAAGGTCTATGACTTTCCCATCTAGATCCACTCTAGACAACAAACCAACATCGGATCTCAACTCACAACTCAACCATAGGCTCACATCTCGAGACCATCTGACATAGCCTATACTCATACCATACTAGTTTATAGAGTAAGTAAATGTATTTATAGTGGTGAGCTAGTGTTTACCACTATGGGGTGCTGTTCCCCGAAAAGTAAGCATTTAGATCTAAGCATGTCTAAGCAAGTTCTACCTAGGGACTAAGAGTCCAAATGTTTACTTGTTTAAATTGGGTTACAAAGGATATGACTATCAAGGCAGTCTTGTCATGATATTCTAGGCAATCATGGCATGGGGAGCAATTATGTCACGGTTCATAGCATGTGTATAACATGATTAATCAAGCTAGGAAACAAATCTATATTGCATGCAATTTCTTAATTGAATCAACATAATTTTTATAAAATCTAGGTAAGACATAAACTAAGGATGTTAACTCGCCTTGTCCTAAGGCTTGGGGGTCTTCCTCAGCATCCTGGAACCTTTCTTCGGGGTCCCCAACGTCTACTCAAGTATAAAAGCCAGGTATGAATATGCAAGTAAATAATGATGCAAGTATGCACGAGGAAGAATTCTAATAATGAGGCCAGGATTTTACGAATCATCAAATAAACATGAATAATTATGCCCTAGATACCCTTAGATAATAATTCCCTTTTTGAAAATAAATTTTGACAATTAATTACAACATTAAAATATTAACATATAAGCAACTAAGGGTTCTAAAATCATTTAATAAACTTTACCAAGGGTTAAAATGGTTTATATATTTTAACTTACTTTTGAGTTAAAAAGTTTTCTATAAAAATTTGGGAATTTTTAAGGCTTAAACAGTATTTTAAATAAACTTATTTGATTAACAACAATATTAAAATTTATGAAATAGCTTTTAATCACTACTATTAAATTTACAGTGGACAGGAGACATGATAAAATGGCTCAAATACTTTTCTTAGATTCCAAACTAACTTTGAGGTTCTCTAAAATTTTATCATGATTTTAGGAATTTATTAACTAATTTATTTAAATAGAAAGGTTAATTACCTCTTTTATTCAAAAAGGCGAATTAGGGCTTCTAGAATGTTATAGAGAGCAACAATAGGTTACTATTTAGATTAAAATTTTATTAAATCCAGCCTGCAATCTAGTATTTATCATAATTTTTTTAGAATTTTTAGAGTTGTTTAACTATTTAAGGAAAATCATTTCTTTTTAATAGAATTGTTTAAAATAGATAAAGATTTGAAAATACTGGAAAACAGTAATCGGCCAAGCCCATTGCTGCGCAGACTGAATCCGTGCAGAGCGGCCCATGACGGCACTCCAAGCCACGGGGCCGAGGCGCTTTCAGAAAAGCGGGAGCCTGCGGGGAAAACATATTTTCCCAGAATAAGCCTGAACTTAAATTGACAGGTGAGGTCACGGTCCCACATGTTAGCGACTGACAGTGCTTAAGTGTGCGAGATTTAAACGCTAATCGCCATTTACGTGGGTCCTACCTGTCAGCGACACGTCGTACGACCGATATTAGGGTTGACGATAGTCCGGCGGTAGGCTGCGAATTTTCCTAGCCGATCTCCGGCGAAACTTTGGCAGTCGATTGGCGGCGCTACGGTTCACTATCATAGTGGTTCATAATCAGGATGGGTTTGTCTTCGAGAGACCTAGGACGTCCTAGCCGGACTTTGCCGATGGCAAGCAAGAACAGCGGTTCCATGGGCGCGAGTGAAGAAATGCTTCGGGAGCATGCATCTCCAGTGAGGGAAAGGGTTGGCGGCCAATTTGCCGGCACAAGAAACAACTAGAGGCCACTAGGGAGCTACCTGAGGTGACGGTGTGCTCGAGGAAGCACTGTGGTGAGCTGGCACCGTGGAGGCGACCGAAAATAGGGCGTCGTCGTCGGAGAGCTCTGGTGGTTCCTGGCCAAAATTGAGCATGGGGAATGAGGGGCGACTCCTATAAATGCTAGGGACATGAGGAATTGGCCGACGACATACCAAGTCGACGGCGAGAGTAAAGAGAGCGATTTTGAGCTCAGCAGCAACAATGGCGAAGGTGGCGAAATTGCGCCGAGCAAGGGGGTTAAATAGGTGGCTGGCACTGTGCGAGAGAGAGAAGACGTGATCTCGCGGCGATGGGGCCCGGGTGCGTGGCGCGGGGGCGGCGCGGCAATCATGCCCGGCGTGGCGGAGATAGCGGTCACGGTAGGGAAGGCTTGGGGCACGAGGGAGTGGCGCGAGCGACGCGGTAGCGAGAGAGAGGGAAGTGGCGCTCTGGCACGGCATAAGGGCAACGGCATGGCGGCAGCAGGGCCAGCGGCACACGCGACAAGAGAGATGGCGGCGGTGGTGCGGCGACACGCAGGCGATGGTGCGGCGAAGACGAACCAACGCACGGCGAGGCAGCTGCATGTGGATGGGACGCACGCGGCGTGCCTATCGCAGGCACAGAGAGAGAGAGGAAGGAAGGAGAGAGGAGAGGGAGAGAGAGAGCCTGTCGGGCCTTGGGCCTAGTGGGCTGGGCTGGGCTTAGGCAGGCCTAGAGGAAATTTTAAAGATGTTTAAAAATTTTACCAATTTTTAACTGCCTTTTACATAATTAGCTAGGAAATAGCATAATTAAATAAATATATTTTATAATTGCATATTAGGAATTCAAATTGAAAATCTTAAATTTCATTATTGATTAAGTTAAAAGTTGCATTTGTAATTATAGAATGAGATTTGATGGAGAAAGATGAAATTGTAATTCCAATTTGAATTTTGAATTTACTGAAAATAGGAATTTTCAGATTGTGAATAGTAAATACAGGAAATCCAATTCAAATTTTGAATTTTGTAAAAGTTTTTTAAAAGGACCCGATAATGGGCTATTATAGTGCAATCAATAATAGATGTGTACTTGATCCGTGGCGCCATCTGTCGAGACTGACAGATCCTTTGCTGAGGAGATCCGAGATGTCGGACGTCGAATGCTCGCGTGATCACCATGCACCTGTTAGGTGGCACGATGTTCATCATGATGGAGCGGACTTGGAGTATGGTCCCAAGCCGATCTTGTTTTGACCGTAGTCGGAACAACTTCCCCCCAAGTTCGATGGGGACGAAGACGAGCCCTATGCTAGCCTGGATATCTTGAATCACATAGAACTCGAAGATGGAGTTGCGTCGTGCGGAAGCTCAATGATGACCCTCTCATGCTCCTCTGCTGGTAGATGCGTCAACATGGCTACCTAGGTCCTAGGGCAATCGCCAGCTCGAGGGAGAAACCTCTGAAGCGACCTCACAGCGTGCCAGCAATGCCACCCGAGCTTCCCTCGAATCCTCTATGAAAAAAAAACATTGGCAAGCATCGATTGGCACACTAGGGGCGAACCCTGCAACGTCGCCACCATGTTAACTAGAGAAATTCCCTGTAAATTAGAACAAAAAAGAGAAAAGATATGTACCATCAATTACAGTGGGCTAGGTTATATTAACTTATATTAGAAGAAAGAATTCATATCAACTACAATAAGAAAGTAACGGAAAATTGGAATGAAAAATAATAGAAAAAAGAGTCTATGTTGACTGAAAACTAGAAAAAGTCTATATCAACTACAACAAAAAAATAAAAAATAGAAATTAATAATAAAAATAATAAAAAAGAGTCCATATCAACTATAAAACTAAAAAGATAGTAGTTCTAATCAGCAACAATAAATATAAATATAATAGAAAAAAGACTTTACATCAACTACAACACTAGGAAAAAGTTCATATCGACTAAAATAAAAAAATTTAGCATTAAAATAAAAATAATAAAAAAGTGTTCATATCAACTATGCCAATGGAGCTACCACTTTGGTCTAGAATGTTAGAAATTATCACGCTAATTGTAAAAAAAAAAGAAAGATTTCCTCCATCTATTATAATGGATCCAAATTATAACTGTGTAGATTTTAAATATGCATGCAATCCATCCATCAAAGCGTAGCTATGAAAAGAGACTAATACAAATAAGACATATCCGTGTCCACATATGAAATGAGATCAATAATGTTAATCGACGCTCACTTTCTTACTTCAGTGCTTCTTCTTGGTTTCGAGTGAAGGCATCGAGCACCAATGCATTCTTGGAGGTGGCAAGCGGTGACGCGAGAGACGTACGCTCGCGTCGATAGGAAATGGCAGACAAAGCGTGCACATGAACAAGATCGGCCTCAAGAAGATAGATATCCACATGGACAAGTAGCAGGTGGCCATAAAGTTCAATCGATCGAGAAGAACCGAACCACCGTCACCATGGCGAGTCCGTCGGTCCACGACATCCTCTCTTAGGGGTTAAGGTCTCATGGTACAGGGAGGACTAGGAGATTAATCTCGACAAGTTGCAGACCTGGGAAGTCTCGTAGGAAATCTTCGGTGCGGTCTAACATGGCACGTACCATGGACAAGACGTTGCAGGTCTAAGGTCTGGCTAGCCACTACAGTAGCTACGAAAGAATAGAAATTTCTATGTTACTTACAAAAAAGAGAGAGAATACATATGTATAGAAAAAGTATAACAAAAGTTTGGAATAAAATTTAAATAAAAGTGGTATTACCAATCTGTAAAATATTCTATAATATATGTAGGTATGCTCAAGCATCTAATTTTTTCACTTGGTATATGTGGAGTGTTTTGGGTATACAGGTGCAGTAGCTGCTTCTGGGGCAGTAGCAGCTGCTAATTGGATTTGTTTAAGCAATTTACCCAGCTCTTTTTTTTTCTAGAAACCCAGTACTCTCGACAGCCAGGCTTAGAGAGGTACTCTCGACGGTCTGTTGGCCATCGAGAGAACGTAAGCCGGGCACGTGTCCTAGATCTCTAGACATTACCTCTCTCGACGGCCACGTGGCCATCGAGAAAAGTGGGCCGAAGTCGTCAAACGGCCAAACAGCCGTTCGCTAGATTCTTTGGACGGCACTCTCTCAAGCCGTCGAGAGAGGTTGTCTCGACGGCTGGGCCGTCGAGAGAAGCCATCTCTCTTGACCGGGCTGGCTCTTACTATCGATGGTTTGTGGGCCTTTCTCGACGGTTACAGCCATCGAGAAATAGCTCTTTTCTTGTAGTGTATGTAAACTTTCACACAAATCTGCCTACACAAAAGGCTAGAAATTCATATATTAATCAGAGAAAAAGTAAAAAATATACAACATCAATTTTAATGGATCCAAATGTGCTTACCATGGTCAATACTACTACGTATGCAATGCATATATAACCACAGTAAGATTGCACCATCACATATTAGAAGAGTTAGCTTTCCAATTGGAGCTTACCATAACTAATATGTCAACGAATTGTTCACATGTCTCTTAAAGTTTGATACAAATATAGCAGCAAAATTAAATACGTGTACCACCATCTATCTATCTATCTATCTATCCGAGCAGAGGATCTTAACGATAGTGTACTAATTTTTTTCTCTTAGTTTATTTATCCTCTTACGGACATTTATTTGCATGTGCAACTTGCATAAAGGGTATGACATGGAGGCATGGAGCACGTCCTAATTAATTATGCATGTTAAAGAAATTTAACTACGTGGTCTAAAATACTAGAAATTCTCATATTAATCATAGAAAAAAGTCAAAAGTTCTTGTTATAAATAAGTGTGGACCTAATTAATTTCTTACATTAAAAAGAAGAGTGCATGATTAGATTAAGAGAAAGTGTTCATTCAGGTATAATATGTGGCATACCAAAGTTTCAATTTTTTATATTAAAATAAAAGAGTCCATATTAATTATAATACAAAAATAAAAATAAAATTAGTAATTTGATTTTCATACGAACTTTAAAGTAAAACATTGGCTTGGTTAAGCTTAAAGCTTAAGCCTAGCTGAATTGAAAAGTTGAACGCTTTGTCTTTTTTAGTTTATTTTTTTTATCAAGAAGCCATATCTAAAAGCTCTTAAAAATAACGTAAGCAAAGCGTACTTTCTAGAAGCAGATTGAAGAACCTCTCGAAGTCAAACTTAATATTCAACTTAGTCATCTTATTCATTTAGCCCAGCCACTCCGAACATTCTCTAAAATTCTAAATAAAATTAGTAGGTTGATTTGTACACAAACTTTAACCTCAAACAGAAATAAATTTTGAGTAAATAATAATAGAAAAATTAACAAATTAATTTTCATCAAAATAAAGTTAGTAGTTGATTGTTTGTACACAAATCCTAACAAAAAACTAAACTTAAAATTAGGAATTTGATTTCCATACATACTTAAAATTAAAACTAAAGTTTGAAATAAAATTTACATGAAATTAATAGTTTGATTTACACACAAATGCTAACCTAAAACTAAAATTAAAATTAACGACTAGCAGGCGATGAGTGTAGAGTGGAATGTGCGCCCACCTGCATTTGGGAAAACAAAATGAAAAGGGAAAAATGCACAAGTTTCGAAGCACAATGGTGAAAGATTGATATATTTCATTCCTATTTCTGATTTCTCCTATTCTAGGGTGGGGCTGAGCTACTACACTCTAAAAGGCTAGAATTCTCAAATTTATTTAATAAAAAGAAAAATATAAACAATGAATGATAGTGGGTATAGATTATAACGGTATAGAATTTAAATATGTTTTTAGTTGAAGCTGTCGAATTATAGAAAATCTAATTATAAACCAACAAATCTAGCTGTGCAAATGTGTGGGTCATCGTCCTGGTTTAGAGGAAATTGGAATCACTACTCGCCTTGGTAGAACAGGAATCCGCATGGAGAAATCATGAGCGCGTAAAAGCAGGATATCAGTCCGTCTAATCCAAGGATGCAATCAAGAATTGCATGTTAATTGGGGAAGCTAGCAACCACTGCAAATGCCACCTAGCTAATTAAGGGGAGTAGTTTCGATGAGAAGAAATTAACACTAGCAGCTGGATGCCCACTACTAGAGAATAGAGGTCTTTAATATCGGCACATCAGTCCCGGTTAGACATGAACCGGTACTGATAGTGGCATCAGTCCCGGTTCGTGGCTCTAAGGCTTCAATCCCGGTTGGACTCCGACATCAGTCCCAGTTCGTGATATGAACCGGTACTAATAAGTCTTTTGGTAGGAGGGTACAGCTGGCATGGATGCTCATTAGTCCCGGTTCATAACACGAACCCGGACTAATGCCTCCTCATCAGCCGGGGTTCGTGTTACGAACCGGGACTGATGCCTCGTTTAAGAAAAGTTCAAAAGGAATGCATATCCTAATTATATAAGAATGAGTGCAAGGATGGGTTGGCTAGAAGGGTGAGTGGATAGTCTTGAGGTCTTAGGTTCAAGTTCCACTGCTCTTATATATCCGCGAGTTATTTTTAAATATTTGTAACACTATTAGTCTCGGCTCGTTGGAACCGAGACTGATGCCAAGAGGCAACAGTTCTGCATGGACTGTCCCGGTTCAGGAGCCGGAACTGAAGTCCGTTCTAAACCGGGACTGAAGCCCCATTCCCTAATAGTGGCCGGCCATGGCTAGTAGCTAGTAGCTAGCTAGCCAGTGATCGATGGAGCATGAGCAAGTGGCCTTGCACACAACGAGCGTCATCGCCGACGTCGCCGGCCGATCGATCGTGGCTTCACCCGACAAGCATATCGCTAAGTATCTGCCCGACCTGCTAAAGTACGTCGAGGTGGTGAGCAGGGGAGCAGCCCTCCCCTCCAAATGATGCTTAGCTACGCTTTCGGCCGAGAAACGCTGCGCTTTCGCCTAGTTTAGTGCCGGTCAAATCCTGCATGATCCCCTAAACTCCTCACCTCAATCTCCGTCGCCTCTCAGGCCGGAATAGTTTATATATAATCCGTGATCCCCCTAGGCTTTTTCTTGGGGATGCGGCTTGCGATCGAGTGAGTGGTTCATGCATGGAGGAGGGTACATGGAGCATCGATCTACTCGATCGTGGCGCCGTGCCCCACTATCTAGGGTTTGAGTTTCCACTGTGGCCGGCGGCGAGCTAGCCTTGACCGGAGTGCCCCTTGGCTGGATTGGAGACTTCAAGGTCGAAGAAATGGTTGATTAGTTAGGCCAGTGGACTACGGGCTAGGGTTTGATTTTCCCTTGATTTTATGGGAAGATTCCAACAGAAAGCCACATCTACCGCGGATGATTTCAGGATTGTGGCTTGTGACCTATATCTGCAGCTAGCTAGCGTTGCAGCTTCATAGCATCACATGCATGGGTGGTGAGGTTGACATTGTTTAGTACTGTAGATGGTTTGGTGCCATCAATTAGTTTATCAGATCAGCTCAGTAAAATTTTAAGTACACACGGCCCTGCACTGACGGCTCCGGCTTGCCCGACTGAGTTTGAGAGCTCAAAACAAGAATACAAGCACACATTTATGCATCTGTACTGTTCAAAGGGTTAATTGCATACGTGCCATTATAGAATGTCGATTTCACAGAAATACCATTACAAAACCCGATATTATTTAGATGCCATTACAAGTCTAGGTTGATTTCAAAACTGCCATCACGGATCTTTTCTTGCATATACGAACTTAAAATATATTCTAAAATACGATATGACAGGTGACCCACCTGTCATTCACTCCTCTTCTTCTTCCTCCCTTCCCCTTCTCCCCTGACTCTGGCTAGAACTTCGACGAGCCACCTCCACCACCTCGGGTTGCAGTGCCACCGCCAGCCCATGCCGAGGCTGTGAGCTCGACGCTGGCGGCGGCGGGCGGCGCCGAGACGGCGAGCTCAGCGCGAACAACGGCGATGGCGAGGCCACGACGGGCTCGGCGGGCTCGGTGGTGAGCATGGTCGACGAGGCGGCACGGGCGGCGAGCTCGGCGATGGGATGGAGAGCTCAGCGAGGTGACAACGAGGCGGCGAGCGACGGCCAGTGAGGCATGGGGGGCTCGGCGGGCTCGGTGATGAGCAGGGTCGGCGGGGGGGGGGGGCGGAGACGCCGAGGATAAGCCCGGCGGCGAGCTCGCCGGCGTGCAGCGGGTGCCAGGCAAGAGAATAGAGGAGGAGGGAGGAAGGAGAAGAGGAGGAGGAGGAGGAAGGGGAAGGGAGGAAGAGTGAATAACAGGTGGGGCCCACATGTTATATCGTATTTTAGGATGTATTTTGAGCTCGTATATGGAAGAAAAGGTCCGTAACGGCAGTTTTGAAATCAACCCAGACTTGTAATGGCATCTAAATAATATCGGGTTTTATAATGTTATTTATGTGAAATCGACATTCTATAATGTCACATGTGCAATTAACCTTTGTCCAAATGGTCGCGTTTGTACATTTGTTTGAAAATACCGATGAGATAACATGTCACTTCTGTTTAGTTGGACTAACGGTTTATGGTTTTTAACTAATTCTCCGAGTTAAATACTTCACCTTTTCAACCCCGTTCCATAATATCAAAAACCTACCAATTTTCAAAACTCTCAAAACCTAATATAAAACAAACGTTTTCTCGAAGGCTACCGGTGCAACTCAGCCGTTCAGCCGAAGCCATATTAAACAGGGTGGGCTACGAAACTGTCTACCTAGCCAAAATACATACGAGGACACATACGGAGGCCTGTTTAGAACATGGGACATATATCGATCCCCCTAATTTCTGAAAGATTGAATTGTTTTCTTTTTAATTCTTAAAATACCTCTTGTCTTATTTCTGCGTTCGAAAGAGTGGGCAGGCAGCTGCACTGCACTGCGGAGTAAGAGCATCACAGCAATAACTCTAAATGCACTGTAGTGCTGACGTGGCGAGAATAGAGTTTCTGGTGCAGTGAAGGAATCTTTTGAAGTATAGTGTAAAGCGTGAAGGAATTTTAGAGGATGGAGAGAGAAAATAGAGTAGAAGAGAGAGAAAATAGAGATAGAGTAATTGGTGTGGATGCTCTAAAGAGACCGGCAAGTCAGCAAGAAGCAAGTACGCGGCAAACGGTGTGGAGAGGAAGGCACGGAGGAAGCCACTCCGGTGGACTGGACCTGGACGTGGTCAGGGCCAGGGTGCGGGGGGCGCGCCGAAGCCTCCTCCTCCTCTCGCTGCAGCCGCAGCCCCAGCGGCACCACCAACCCTGGCACGAGACGGGACGAGGCGCGGGCGGCCGGGGAGAAGGGCATCGGGTTCGGCTGTCGTCAAAAGGCGAGCAGGGGACAGCGCGCCGACATGCCAACTGCCGCCCGCCCGCCCGCCCGCCCAAGGCCAAGCATGCCGCTGCTCCGCGAGCATGACCAGTGGGGGCCTCACTTGTCGGTTCAGCTAGACGGCATATGTAGGATGTAGGCTGTGAAAATTTTGATTTGTGTGAGGTCCAGAGCATCTATACCAGAAATCTATCCCCAGTACTCTAAAACACTATTTATCATAACTCTATCCATTTTTTTTAAATTTTTTTATATTTTATACTATACTTTAAAAGATTTCTTCGCTCCATCAGAAATCCTATCCTCGTTAAGTGAATGCTATATTGTTTATAGGATTTCTACATATGCTCTTATGCCGAAACCGTCCACACGCGCACGGCGCGCGCGCGGGGCGGGTACCGCGCCGACCGCGGGCATCTTTATAGGCAGCATCCGCGCGGCCACCCTCCACGACATCGCACACCACACGCCCTGGCCCCGAGAGCGACCACGCAGCCGATCGAGACGTCGAGCCGCGCTCGGTTCCTCCGATCTTCTACCGCGCCGACGAAGGCCGCCGCGACGCCGCGCCCGCCGTCCCAGACCGCGCGTACGTACCGATCTGCAGGTGAAGCAGGGCGCGCGCGCCGATGTCGACGAGCTCGACCAACTCCGCCGAGTCCCCGGCCGTGTCCGGCCTCGACTACGACGACACCACCCTCACGCTCGCGCTCCCCGGCTCCTCCGTCGCTGCCGCCGACCCCGCCACCGACCGCAAGCGCGCCCACGCCGACCACGACAAGCCGCCATCCCCAAAGTATGTAGCTTTTTCCTCCTCGACCTTAGCAGCTTAGCTAGCTCTCGTATGTCGTCGCACGCACGCCCGCGGTCTTGTACTCTTATGGATGCTTCTGACGGACATGGACTTGGCATGTGTGACGACAGGGCGCGGGCGGTGGGGTGGCCGCCGGTGCGGGCGTACCGTCGCAACGCGTTGCGTGAGGAGGCCGCCGGCAGGTGCAAGCTCGTGAAGGTGGCCGTGGACGGCGCGCCCTACCTGCGCAAGGTGGACCTCGCCGCGCACGGCGGCTACGCGGCCCTGCTCCGCGCGCTCCACGGCATGTTCGCCCCCTGCCTCGCCATCCGCGGCGCCGGTGCGGACGGCGAGGGGAATAAGCTCGTGGACTCGGCCACCGGTGCCGAGTACGTGCCCACCTACGAGGACAAGGACGGCGACTGGATGCTTGTCGGAGACGTCCCCTGGAAGTAAGCTCACTTCTCCTCCTCTCCTACCTAATCTTGAGTGCCAATTAATTTCCACAACTGTATGCAACATCAACAAACATGTTAATCTAATCCGATCCATATAACCGCAGAATGTTCGTGGAGTCGTGCAAGCGGATCCGCCTCATGAAGAGCTCCGAGGCTGTCAACTTATGTAAGAATCCAAGATCATCCTCTACTAGCTAGCTACTGCAAGCTGCCACCAATTGCATATTTGCATCTACAGATAATCAAAGAGGAACATACGCATCACGCAGACACTAACACTTGCAATTTATTTGATGCAGCTCCAAGACATCACCCCAATGATCACTCGATGAATACACGTACGCAAGGCGGTCAATCTGTCTGAATTAGTTGAAAACGTGTGCAATGGAAGAGGCTTGGCTGCTCAGGTCCTCCATGCATGCACCTATACCGTAGGAGATCAGTGATCAGTCAGTTGTGTGTACTGTACAGGCTGCATTGAAGCTTCCTCCTTTCAGGTGCTCCTCCGATCCTCTCGGCCGGAGCACGGCCGGCCGGACGGTTTGGTTTTTGGATGACGGCGAGGGTCGAAGGAGGCGGTACTGGCTAGTAGTGTGTTGTCAAAATGCCAATTAGTCTCTTTTTAGCTTCTTCCATGGTAGCTGCTGCTACCGCAAACCTTGTGTGTCCAAGGACCTATACACGACTGATATACATGTTTGTTGTTGAATTATTGTCACTTGTTGCATTGTAAGGTCAAAAGCAAACGAGTACATTAATCTGTCATTTCTGTCGCAACTTTGCCTGCATCTGTCTGCCTCTTCTTTCCTGTTTAGGGATGCTGCCTTTGTTCTTTTGCTTGGAGATTCTGGGATTGGTTAGTTTGATGGTGATTGCCGTGGAAATCAGTCGTGGTGGGGATTCATGTACATGGACAATTCATCCATCAATCTGGTTACACTACTCACGCAGGGGCAATGCTAGATGGGGTGAACCAAAAGCTTGGACTGGAAGAGCTGCTCAACATCGGCTCGAGCAGCTCGGTTAGGCTCAAATAGATGAGAAAATTGATGATTTGCCCTCCTAAACAAAGCACTTTTAGGATTTGCCCTCCTAAACATTGACTTCTATTATTTGCCCTCCTCTATAAAGTCTACTCTAGGATTTGTCCTCTTTCAAATTTAACTTTATTTATCATTTATCTAATTCATCTTCCCCACTTCAAATGACCATAATGCCCATCCCTAATGTTTAGCTATTGTGCTGCCCTAACCACCATTGTAGGCAGCGCCAGTAGTGAGGAGGCCAGCGCTCGGCACGGCTCCAGCGCTACGGACATCGGCGCTCGGCACGGACCCCAGTGCTGCGGACACGAGAAGCACGCGGTGCTCGGCGCCTCCTCGTCCAGCAAGCGCGGCGTACTGCCTTCATCTGCTGGGCAACAGAGGGCATTTGGAAGTTTATCGATTCACGAACAAATTGCAGCAAGCTTCAAGAGATTACATTAGCTAACAATAACTTGGAGGAGCTGTGCCAAACTTTATCCAGCGCAGCAGCGCACTGTGCTGGTGCTCCTTTTCCTCTGGTGCATTAGGGAGGGGCATTAGGGTCATTTGAAGTGGGAAAAATGAATTAGATAAATGATAAATAATGCTAAATGTGAAAGAGGGCAAATCCTAGAATAAACTTGGTAGAAGAGGGCAAATAATAGAAGTCAAAGTTTAAGAGGGCAAATCCTAGAAGTGCATTATTTAGGAGAGCAAATTATCAATTTTCTTCAAATAGATGGGTCAATTCAACTCCAGTTTCCATCTATAGCCCAACAATACCAACTCTACAAGACCTAGCCCAACAAAACAGCATCCCCACTCCCACCTAGGTACCTCCATACTCTAGTATTCATTCGATCAGCTGCTGCCACATGCCAAGTAACCCTAGCTAGCTGCTGTCCTCCGCCAACACCTCATTGTCGTAGGTTGTAGGTTGTTGTCCAGCTTCGTCTTCACCTCACTATCTCCGTCGTTGTAAGATTTAGGCCCCTAATTGAGACTTGTTGTGATGTTAGTGTTGATGAAATGTTTGACCGAGAATTGAGCCTAATGGGGTATTCATGGTTTTCTCTGAACCCTGGGAGATTAATGGTGATAGCATCAAGTGCGAAGGATAATGACCCTTATTTAGGCGCTAGCTTGGCCGTCGAGATGAACTAATGCTAGTAAAGGACCTTTTGTTTTCGGTTGTCAATTGTCATACTATTAAAGAGGGGCCGGAGTGTTTGCATCACTCGGTGTCGAATTCAAACTGTGGAGCAAATATGTCTAAGTTTTTAGGTGTCAGAGAGTTTTAGGGTTGTTGTTGTGTAGAAGAGGTTGCCGCATGCAAGAGAGGGCGTCGTAGGCGCACGAGTGAGGTGGCGTAGAGTGGCGCGGACTGGTCTGGGCGGATCAATCTAGCCTGGCTTAGAGTAGACAGTGGTCCAACACAGTAGTCCAGTCCAGCATAGGTTTGGCATGGAGACAAACGAGGTAGGCTAGGATGGACCAAACTGGTCCGGGCTAGGCGAACCAACGCGCAATAGCGAGCAGTCCGACCCATAGGTGCAGTCCGACCCAAAGGGACAAACAAGTTCGGCGCTGCAGGGAGTAGGGTTCCAAAAACCGCCAAAACCGCCGAAAACCGGTGGTTTCTCACCGAACCGCTGGCCGGCGGTTTGAGAAACCGCCTGTTTTTGTCCGAGCCAATTCAAAATTTTGAATTTGAATTTGATTTTTAAAAAAATTTAAAAAAATCTTATAAAAAACTAGAAGGTTGTAGAAGAATTTGTATGAAGCAAAATTTTAAATTGAGACCCCTAATTATGTTTAGGGGAGTGAGATTGAGAGATGTGCAATATATGTATGGAGCTTCACCTTATGCAATGCAATATATGTTTGTATGCATTTCACTTTTTTCCTAGTTCGAATATATGTTTTTGTTGGAAACTACCATGCATATCACATTATGATATGTTTAAATTGACTTCATATTGATATTTTTGTTGGAAACTACCTTGTTCAAATTATTGACTTCATATTCATATGTTCAACATGTCATATATTTATCAAAGGTTGTTCCAAATTTTTTCCATAATTAAACAAATTACAAACACATATATCTCACCCATCTATGATTTTTCCTATTTTTAAAAAAATTTTCAGACCTATTTTCATTTTTTCCATTTTCCACATTTTTCCATTTTTCCTAGCGGTTTTTATCCAAAAACCGCCGGGAAACCGGCGGTTTCTCGGCAAAAACCGCCGGAAAACCGCCCGGCTCGCCCGTAGCCTGTCTGCCCGTTTGAATTTGAATTTGAGCCATTTTTGGCGGTTTTTGACGGTTTTTACCGATGTTTTCAAAAAACCGCCCCGCCAGCTCAGCGGTTTCGGGCCCCGGTTCGGGTTTTAAAACCCTGGCAGGAAGTCAATGGGGGGGGTGAGCGTGACTAGCACGGACTAGCTTAGGCGAACCAGTCTAGCCCAGGTAGACCAATACAGCCCTTGTGCGGGCTAGGCGAGTTGAGCCATGATTGGGGTAGACCAGTCCAGCCCGCTATGCGTGACGTAACAATCCGGCTAGGGCAGACCAGTCCAGCCCAATAACGACTAGTTCACCAAAGAAAGGCCACTTGTGCGAAGGACCAGTCCGCGAGGGAAGGACCAGTCTGCCATACACGTGTTGTTCCCCTTTGGACAGCTAACAACTAGTTTTTTGAGTGAGATTATTTAGAATTTTTTTACCCAAAAAATAGCAAATATCAAAATGCCCATTATTTTCGGGCAAATGTACAAATGCCCTCCACACAAGCCATTAACAGCGGATAGCCTATGCTTGAATTCGCCACAATACGTCAATGCTATTGCCGCGTTACCACACCGCGGCAATAGCATTGCCGCGGTACTACACAGCGGCATTGCCCATATATATAACACCCGGCCTCATTCAGCCCCCACTCACTCATTTGCAGCCCCACCGCCCGCAGCCGGAGAGAGACGAGCCCGCAAGCAGAGAGACGAGCCGGAGAGAGAGCAGAGAGTGCCCGGGAGAGGGAGAGGGAGAGGGAGAGGGAGAGGGGAGGGGAGGAGACAGCGGCCGAGAGGAGAGGAGAGGAGAGGAAGAGGAAGAGGAGGATTTTTTGCTACAGATCTAAAGATGAGTAATACAAGTTTTTATTTTTTGATATTTTAGTGTTTAGTTTATTTTTTTGATATATTAGGGTTTAGGGTTATTTTATAGTTGTAATAAAAACATGGTAGGTTAGCAATTTTTTATATAATGGTAGTTATTTTATAGTTGTACGATATATTAGGGTTTAGGGTTATTTTATAGTTGTAAGAAAACATGGTAGGTTAGCAATTTTTTATATAATATGTTTGAAAATAAGATCTGGTCAATATTAGCAATTTTTGTATATAATATGATTAAAAATAAGGTAGATCGTTATATAATTTAATATTTTAATTGACATTTTGACACGCATTATGTAGTTAGAAAATAATATGTGGAGATTAGGGTTTTTGTTTGATGGATAGATTTATGACTCAGTTTAATTAGGGAAAAATATTTAGGGAATGTATTTAGGGTTTAGTGTTAGGTTTGTTAATGAAAAATATCTTGATAGTTAAAAATACACGAAGATTAGGGTTTCTGTTTGATGGATAGATTTAAGACTCAGTTTGATTAGGGAAGAAATTTAGACATTGTATTTAGGGTTCAGTGATAGGTTTGTTAGTTAAAAATATTTAGGGATTGTAGTTAGCGTTGAAAGCTACGTTTGTTATTGAATATTTAAATTAGGCTTGTGTCGTTATAATTAGCGAGTAAGGATGATTAGCTGTTAACATGTAGTATCCACATGGCATAAAGGATTTTGATAGGATTAATGAACGGTACCATTTGTATTGCAGCTATGGCAGAGTTTTGGTTTACTGTATATTATGGTGATGGGAACATAAGAGAAGGGCCTAATGGGATTGATCTTAGCGAATTTAGGAGCACAATGATTAGTCATCCCGACCCAGAAAATTTGGAAATTGAGGAACTTTACTTATGGATATGCAATATGTTCGGGTGGAACGTAGAGGAGCATGAAGTGTGGATTCAGACTCTATGGAGCAAAAGTGTAGAAGTTCCTAAATTCCAATTGATTAATTTAAACACATAGATGGGTCTGTCCAGATTTATAGGTGGATGTAAGTGGCGTAATTGTTATGCAATTATCTTTGTGCAAGCCCGGGTTAGGGAAACAAGTGGTGCATAGGGAAATGCTGAAGAATTTGGACAATGTAGTGGTGCGATGCATGAAGAGCCGCAAGTTGTCACCCGGAGGAACGAGGCCGTGGAATATGTACAACAGGATGAAGGGTTGGGTGGAAATTTTTGTGCGGATGCTGGAGAGATTAATGAGGATATCGTCGAAGCCATAGAGCATGACGATGAAAGGGCAATGGAGGAGGAGGAGCATGCAGATGACAATTCCAGTGATGACGAACATGAAGAGGGCGTTGTCATCCCAGAAGAATGGAACAGAGGAGAGTCTAGCCAACTTCTAGTTGATGATCGTCATGGCTCGTCGTGCATTTACGGCGTAAATGAAGTCCGGACAAAGCAAATGTATACTGACAAGTCTGCTTTACAAAATGCAGTTAAGGTCTGGTCCATGACAATGCAACGACCATTCAGGTTGGAAAAGTCAGATAAATCCAGATATACAGTCCAGTGTGAGAGAGAAGACTGCATGTTTCGTATACATGGCAGCAAGTCTAGGTTTGCCATGAAGTGGACAGTTTCGAGCGTTGAACCCCTGGCGAAGCATCCTAATCTCACTTCCACTTTCATCGCTAACAAATTATTCACAGAGATTGTTGAGAAGAAGGACATGGATATTCAATACATAATATTGACAATGCAGCAACGGTTTAAGTATACCATAGATTATGGAAAAGCATGGAGAGCGAAACAGAAGGCACTGGAGATAAGATTCGGTTCTTTCAAAGCCTCGTATGACAACCTCCCGCGTGTGCTGCAACTTCTGAAAGAGAGAAACCCGGGTACCTATATGGTTGTGCAAGACTCTCCGTCAGTGAACCCGGAAGGTTATAGAGTTATGAACCGGACGTTTTTTTGCGTTCGGTGTTTGTGTGCAGGGTCTAAAAAAATTGTAGGCCCGTGTTATGTGTGGATGGGACATTTCTGACTGAAAAGTACTAGGGAACAATTTTGACGGCAGTTGGCCTGGATGGAAATGATCAGCTGCTCCCTATCGCCTTTGCATTTGTGGAAAAATGAGAACTACGAGAGTTGGCTATGGTTCCTGACGCTCATGATGTGCGGAGTTGTGGAGGACCGGCTTGATATGTGTCTAATCCATAACCGACATGCAGGACTATGCAAAGCCATAAAGATAATGCAGGAAGACTCCAAGCACCCTTTCCACTGGCCGGACATGCGAAGTAGGTGGTGCATTCGCCACCTAGCTGCAAATTTTCACAGGCAGTTCAAAAGTAAGAAAACGATGGACTTATTCAAGTGTCTGTGCAAGCAAAACCAGCAGCGCAAGTTTGATACAATATGGAAGGTGCTCGATGACCTCACCAAGAGCAGCATACGACAGATGAGCACGCGGGCGGGAGGAAGCACAACAGAGTTGATAGAACCTCTTCCTCCGCTACCGGAGGTAGATTCCCCTGCCTTGGTTCGTCGATCTGGAAGGAACATAAGGTGTTTCTCACACTGGATTGAGTCAGAACCACGAGAGAAATGGTCATTGTTGCATGACGAGGGTGGTGTAAGGTTCGGGGTAATGACGACTAATCTCGCAGAAGTGTACAACTGGGTGATTAAAGGATTGCGACCCCTGCCTCTAGTAGCCATTATCGAGGGCATAATGCATGGCATCATGAAGTATCTCGGTGAAAGGCATGAGAAGGCCGTGCTGCATGCTTCCAGAGTTGGCATAATATTCGGCTCAATAATGACAGCGTACATGGAAGAAAAAAGCTTCAAGGCCCCAACACAAACACATGGCATTGCACCGCCAAGCAGATTCACGCAATGCATGGCATAGCGGTCAGCAAAGACCACGCAGCCGCACTGCTATGCCACAGATCACGCCATGCAGCGGCGGAGGGGCATTTGTGCATTTGCCTCAAAATAATGGGCATTTGATATTTGCTATTTTTTGGGTAAAAAAATTCGATTATTTAAATCTGATTGGGTTGGTTTTTGATTAAGAGAGAGACTCTGATTTCCATTTATGAGTCCAGCAAGCTTGAGAGCACTAAAGTGCTTAGGCTTTCATCCTTGAGACGGTTCTTGAGTGATTCTGTTGACGATTGAGAAACAGATTCCTCGCTGAGCTTACTTGTTGATTGAGGGACCAAACAGCCCCTTCCTACCAAAGGGCTTTCGTCGTAGATGTGCCGAGTCGTTGAGATGGAAAGTAGATCAAACACAGAGATTATCCTGGTTCGGACCTCTCGGAAAGAGATAATAGCCCTACTCTAGTGGCATGAATGTGTTTGTGTAATTGCGGCTATTGATGTGGATGTCTCGATGCCCTTCCTCTCCCATGGGGAGGTATTTATAGTATAAGGTATACGCAGTCCAGGTCCTACACGATATGAAAAACCTATTCGGATAATCCTAGAATCCTACCGGATTTATACATATATTCTATAAACACGCTAACTTGAGCCCCAAGAAACATCCATATCTGGAAAGCTTCGGGTTCCGGGTATAGGAGGTCTCTCAAGTTGGTGGGAACGTCGGACCGATCATCCCGACGCACCTCCTCGAGACCTATGACGACATGTATATCGGCCCATAAGCAAAGAGGCCTACTCTCAAGCATCAATTGCCAGGGCATCAATCCGATCTTGCCATGCTTGGCTCATTCTCCTTAGGTACGTGCTCCAAGGATGTATTTCACATGGCACCTAGCCGCTGAGATATCTCATCCAATCTCCGACAGATTCCAAGTTCTAGTATGTGCTTCATGGTGTGAGTTTGATTCATGGCTATCAACTCCTCTTCGGACTTGTTACATTTGGGTCTTGAGAACTCCTAGATGATTTCGGAGGTGGTTGCTTTGTGAGCTTCCTAAGAGAATCTTGTGGAAGCCATCAAGCGATGTACAAAGTTCGAAGTCTACCTTGCCGAAGCTAGTGGCGAAGAACTACCCCGAATGAATAGCCTAAGTTTGTGCGTCGGGCAAGGGGAAGTGGTCCAACGAGGAGTATAGGAAGACACCAACCTTCTTTGAATCTCAGGAAAAATCTTAAGCATATTGTCAGAGATTGATAAAACATATAATTACATATTTGCCCCTGGCAGGTAGGTTAAGAACTCTATTGGATTCCCTTGGAGATAATGCCTGAGGAAGGGTTTGACAAGCCCGTACATGCGAGCTGCGCGAGTGCTACTGCGTTAACACGAGCTCGCGAGCTAGACTTGTGCACTTATGCTCGTAAGGCGAGCATCCATGCTCGTACACTAGGCGTTTAAGCTCGTTGCCCGAATGAATGCCGGATATGACGGCCAGAAGCACCTGCCCAAAGCTCGTTTCTAGGCGTAACGGACACCCCTGATGATGCGCCTACTACACCCATGATCTAGAGCCGTTACGCGTCGAGGGAACATGGGATTGTATTTATCATGTATTTAGAGCTCACTTATTGTCGTTATTTCCTTGTAACCAATGGGAGTAATTAGCGGGTTAAGTACCTTGAGTCGTTGTAATAGTATATATTTCCTTCTCGCCAAGTGAGGAAAGGAAGGAGCACTTTTCACACAATCTAACAACGCACTAGAGTAGGGTTATTATCTCCACCATGAGAAGTCTGAACTAGGATAAAACCGCCTCTGTTTTACTTTGTGTTCCTGAGAATCCTGTATCTTCCAAAAGCAACTCTCCATTGTAAAGGGGCCTATTTGATCCCTCAATCAAGAAGTAAGATCAGCCGGGAACTATTTTCGAATCGTCGACACATATATGTCCCATTACTTCCGCATTTACATTTTCACACTTGTGTTTGTTTGTTGTGCAGCTTAGCTTATTGTGCTTGCTCTAGGTTTCTCTTGTTGTATTTTGTTATTCTAGAGTTGAAAGTTATAACCTTGTTACATAAATCAAGAAAAAGGAAAAAGTTAAATATTTTTCGATTAGCCAATTCACCCATTTCTTGGCCTGTAGATCCTTTTGGTTGCTCACCTCCATGCCTCCTAGTTGTCGGCCGAAGCCAGCTCTCTCGCGCCATCCCCAAACATCTCCACCAATCCACTCAATCCATGTGCTACCTGTCACCACCAGCCCCCTCATCGGTCACCCCTTACTCCGTGGGTCTACGACCTCTGTCATTCCGTCGATGATATACGATGTTCGTAGATGCAAAACATGCATGCTTCTTGATCCGTTGGTTGGTCATAGCTTCCATGCTTCCTTTGAGATGATTGACTCTTGATCTCTTTACTTATTAATGTGGTTGTGTTTGGCGGTTGCGCGTATCTTCCTGCGGACTTGTTGATGCTCTGACCGGCTGCTCCTCGACGATGATCGCTACTCACCAGGATGTCATGAAAGTCGTTAAAACATGTTTTGATTCTCTATGGTTTTCATTGTTCCTTTCATTCATAGTAGGTCTTGGCGAGAGTGCTAGATTGATTCGATGGCTTCACGAGCTCCGCTCTCATGGAGATCATTTTCCATCTCTTGTTCCTACGTCTATATGTAGCTTTTTGGCATAGTGAGAAAGACCGCCATGTGATTCTCTGCTCACAATTTCAGATTTAATTACATATTTGCTCTACATACATACATGAATATCTTCCTAGAAACCTCCAAATGCATGGTTTTTGAATGCTTGGCCATGATGTCTTGATTGTTCTTATACGCGTGAATTTGAGCATTCTTGAGTGCTAGCTAGGTCTTAAGCCTTCTCGCATGTTATCTTAGGTATGGTTCTTTTCAGCTTATCTCAACAACTTATTTGACTTTTAGGTGTGAACACTTTGACTAGTTGAATAAGTTGTTGAGATAAGTTGTTAAGATAAGTAGATAAGCTAAAGAGAAGGGGCTGTTAGTCCACTCTTAGGGTCTGTTTGGTTGGGTGGATGAGGGTGGATAGGACCATCCCATCTAGATTTTTGGGCTGTTTGGTTTGGGGAGCAGGGTGGATGGAACCATCCCAGGAAGAGAATATTCCTCCCAGATCCTGGATGGAGGGGTACGCCAAAATCTCACGTACGGAGCCATCCAACTTTTTACTCCACTCCTCCTTTCTCCCGCGCGCCTCACCCACGTCCGTCTTGCCGCGCCGCCGCCGCCCGTCTTGCCTTGCCGCCCGTCCCTTGCCCATCCCGGCCATCGCTCTTCCTCTTCCCGCCGCCGCCCCCTCCTGCCGCCTCCACTCTCCTCCTCCCGGCCGTCCTTCCCCCCCCCGCCGTTCTCCCCCCCCCCTTCCGTTCTTCCCTCTTCCGCCCTTCTCTTCCCTCTCCCCCCCCGTCCATTGCCCGTCCTGGCCGCTGCTCTTCCTCTTCCTGCCGCCCTTACCCTCTCGCCGCCGCTCTTCCCTCTCCCCGGCCACCGCTCTTCCCCTCTCTGCCGCCGCTCTTCCCTCCCCGCTGCTCCCCCCGTGCTTCCTCCACCCTCATCCCATCCAACACTCATCCAGCCTACCAAACAAAAAACTGGCTCTTCCCATCCCAACCAACCAAACAGGCTACTCGGATCGTCCCATCCCAGAAACACATGGATGGGACGATCCCATCCACCATTGTCCTCAAACCAAACACACCCTTATATTTCGTTCTGCGTTCGACACTGCCTACACGGCTCCTGGTTCATCCAAGAACTCACAGTTATTGACCTAGCTCCGATTCTTTGATGAGGACGCAACCGATTTTGTTCTAGCATTTTCTCTAGGGTCATGTCTTATTTCCGTTCCGAAAAACCAAACGTTTTAGGTTGTCCACTTTTAATCTGTATTATTTTTAAAGCTCTTAAAAGCTAAGTCAAATTATAAAGTGAGCCAGTTTCTCACTTGAAGAAGCGCTCTCGAATTGTACGTCTTTTCACCAATTTAGCCTAGCAAAGGGGGAGCTGCGGCTTAGTTTTGCAGAGTGTAGCAATTGTAGGGGAGTCATGGCTTAGTTTGTTCGAAACCATCCTATGGCTGCAGTTGAACAACTGATCCGAGAAGCGAGGATGTTTGCTTCGATTAGGCTTTGTAAATTTTGAATAGAGACTTCGAGATATTGGAGTAATAGCTTCTCAGAGGCAAACGACTGGCCAGAGAAACGGCCACAGTAGTGAGCAAACCCAAACAAGGAGGGGTAACAAGCATTTTTTACATCCTGATGACGAAGATTCTAGCTCAGTTGAAGCAACTAAATTTTTGTTGTTTCCAGTTTCTTCGTAGTAAAAAGGCGCAGATATAAATCAAACGCTTATTGATGTTCTTGAGATTAGTCGTACCAAACAAGACATTTGATTTCTCATCTTGACCGATCGTTCTGCTCCTCCTAATTTGCTTCCGGGTGCGGATGTTTGCTTTGGGTCTATCAACTCAATCCGGAATGTCCGGGGTATCCAAACTTTGACTAGAATGCATTGGAGCCCGTGCAAACCAGACCCACAGAATGTAACCAAAATTCACATTTCACTATAAACGGAATAAGTAGATAGAGACAGCGAGTGGATGCATTCACACTAAGTGATGAGCCAGCTAGAGCAAATCAAGCACCATCCCATTATATCCTATAGACTTGGCCAAGCTATACGCAGAAAATCAAATAGCCCGATCGTATTTCTCCATTGCTAAATGGATCAAAAGCTCCAAGGCCGGTTCACACTCCACTCTCTCGTTTGGCCGATGATACACCCTGATGCTTCTTTTTAGTTTGACATTATGCAAATGATCACGAGAAAAAATTATCTACAAAAATCATGATGAAACCAAGCATTCTAAAAAATAACTAAAGCGTACTTACATCAGTACAAACAAAAAAAATCCAAAAGAGTAGTAGTTTTATCCTTTTTGTTTTTCCATGTGTAGATTATATTTATATTTAAAAACTTCTGGCATTAAAAAAAATTTTACTGTTGCTTTTTTTTTGGTGTATTTCTATCGCATTTCGAAGAGGATGCACGTGGTTGCACTAAAAGTTTGGATACACTAGTGGCGTGTTTAGTTGGCTGTACAGGGGTCGGCTTGGCTCGAACGAGCCACCGGAGTACTGGACGTCTGTTTGATTGCATGTTCCCACAATGTTTTTGCACTGTGTGAGCCATGTTCAGTAGGAATTCAGCTTTCAGCCGTTTCCTAGGGCCTGGCTTGCCCATGCAGGCGAGGCGCGCACGGTGATGGGGACGCGAGGAAGCGAGGTGGAGTCCTTGAGGCATAGAGGTGGTGATGGCAAACGGTGGCGGAGCTCCATCAGGGACGCTCGACGGAGCTTTGCCATAGCAAGGCGGAGCTCGTGGTGGCATCAGATCCACTCGGCGGGGCACGGGACAGGCGCGACAACGGCCGGAGGGCGAGGCTGTGTGGCGTGGTGGCCAGATCTAGGACAGCCTCGGCAGTGGAGGATCCAGGTGGAACAACCGTGGCTATGACTAGATTTGGCTAGGACTTCGACGGAGCTTGCAGCAGCGACAAATTCGGACGTTTTGGAGCTCAGAGGCTTCAATAGTTCGAAGGCGTGACCAATAATGGCCACGAGCTCGGGGACAGCGTGGCCATGGTGTGGCGCAGTCGAAGATTGGAGACATGACCTAGCTCGGGGGCGTGGTCCTGGCGCGGCCTAGCTCAAGGGTGAGATCGAAGCTTGGGGCTGTGGATGGAGCGTGGTGCGACCTGGCTCGGGGACAGCACGGCCGTGGCGTGGCCAAAGCATGCACTACAAGAATCCGACTTATTTAAGTCGGCCAAAAGCCGACGTAAATAAGGCAAAAGCTGACGTAAATATCTATTAAAGTCGGTATACCGACGTAAATAGGCCAACGTAAACTGAGCGACGTAAATAGTACGTCGGCGTCGACATAAATAAGGCTTATTTACATCGGCTTTGAGGCTGATGTAAATAGGAATAGTCATCCTCAGCCGACGGGGTGAGGCTTATGTGGCCTCGAGCCGACGTAAATACCTGCCACCTCGGATGGATTATTTACGTCAGCCTGGGAGTCAACGTAAATACTTGCGTGGAAACTGTGGGCGTCTTATTTACGGGCCGACGTAAATACTGGGGCTGCATGCACGGCTGAATTTTGCTCCAGTATTTACGTCGGCCAAGCCGACGTAGATAGGCCTGTCCGATTTTAAATTTTCTAGGGCAGGTGGCCGACGTAAATAGGCCTATCGGATTTTAAATTTTGTGGGACGGGATAAATAGCTCTATTTACGTCGGTTCTTGCTAGCCGACGTAAATAACTCCGTATTGACGTTGGCTTTTTCCAAGTTGACGTCAATACATTGGCCGACGTAAAAATAGATCGGATTCCTATAGTGGTGGTATGGCCTAGCTCATCAGGACAACGTGTATGTGGCGTGGCACGGCCTGGCCAGAGTATGCCAACGATGAGGAGAGCTACCACTTGGATGCCCTAGAGGTGTTCCATGAAATGAGTAAGCTTCGTACAATCGGAATACATGCAACCAAATGCTGTGTGCTACGAATCAAGTTCATGGCATGCAGGAGAACCAAACACAGACTCTCTGTGGACTCACCCTTTCTTCCACCAGCCTGGTTAAGCTCGCACCAGATAGGCTCGACCTAGTCACCAACCAAACAACATCTAGATATGCCGGTGTATCGCATTTGGATGATGTTTTATGATTCAGTTTAAGCACAAATGTCACTGAGAGTAAAATCTCGGCAATTCATCATGGCTGTTTCTTCAATGCGAAGCACCAGATTTTATAGGTACAGAAATTGACACTACTAGGAGGGCTCGCCAAAGGCGTTTTTAAATCATCATATGCAAGATGGTTTTATGAACCATCTAAGATTAGGGATCGATAATAATGGGTGATTATCGTACATGATATGGAGAAGGTTTATCATATGAATCGTCTGTGTTACTAAAACATCTCGGACAAAAAAGATGTGTGTAGATGTCATATCTGATGGATAATGTTTCGAACCATATGTTATTTTAGTTACATGTAATGGAATGTGGGAATCGTTCTTCTCCTTGTTAAAACAAAAAAAAGAACAAACTTGCACATACTACCTCCATCGGTACCATAAAATAGCTCTAGTACAAAACACAAAACGAGGGATGATGCCTTCCAATTAAATATAATAAAATTATATTATAAAAGAAAAGTCTACTTCACCTCTAATTATCAAGTTTTGTCTACTTGACTCTGAGCTATTAAACTAGATATTCTATCCTAAACTTTCAAAACTAGCGTAGATAACGTATGAAGCGGTTTTAGAGATGGTACCGTGGCATATGAGATGGCATGTGGCAGCCATGTGGAGTCTAACGTGGCTGTGAGCCTGTGACCCACATGTAACTGACTCACTGCTCTCTCTCTTCTCTCTCTGCTCCCCTTGTTCTCCTCACCGAAGCAGCAGGGAAGCAGAAGAGGAGGCGGCCCGCCGGCCTCTGCAGCTCTTTCTCGAGTGCGCTAGGCGCCGGCTCGCCGCTGCTGCTCGCCGACCGGCCGACGCACCACCACCAGCTACCTCCTCTACGACCCGACCATCTCCACCGCCGAGCACCACATCATGGGCTCATCGTCGCCACCTCAACGTCGACGTCGTTGCGCAGCGCCATCATCGTCGGTCTGTCACCAAGCTTCGACGCCCGATCATCCTCTTTACCAGGCCTCGGGGGTGGGGATGAGGGTTTGGAAGGCAGGACGAGGGGTATGTTGGGCGCTAGGGGCAATGTGGCGGCTCTCGGCGTGGGCCAGTTGCCGGAGGAGCAATAGAGGCAAGTCAGCCGGTCGTGGAGATTGTGCTCGGTGGTGGAGATGATCGAGTCAGCTCGGGCGACGGCTGGGCCGGCTGGAAATTGTGTGAGAGAGACGAGGAAGAAGGAGGCAGCTGGTGGTGGTGCGTCGGCCGGCCTGCAAGCGGCGTCGGTGAGCCAGCGCATCCAGCGACAGAGATCGCACCTTCACCCTGGACGCCACAGCGCGGCGAGATGGTGTGGCTCGGTCTTGTAGGACCCCTGCTCTTCCTCCTTCCGTTCCTCCACTGCCAGCGCCGCCTTGGTTTCCCATTCCGGCGAAACCAAGAAATAGGAGCAAGTGTTGGATCCTCCTAGAAATCAAGAAAGGGAGCTTCGAGACCAATCAAGAACAGTACAGAACCGCGAACTCTCAAGAATTGCTTGAATCGCCAGTGGAGCAATGGCAGCAGGTCACCATCGCGCTTGGGCTCGAGAGGAATGGAGGAGATATAAGAACACACAGAGGAGAGAGATGATGGGAGCAAGGAGAAAGGAGGTTAAAAAAAAAGGAAGAAGAGTATGACGCATCGGTCCCACAATGATGGAATTTTCCAGTGTTGACGTGGCTACCACGTCATATGTCACACTCGTGAAAGCATCTTCTAAACTATATTTTAGAGGGTTATTTGCACTGGTTCTAAAAGTTTGAGGAGTAGAATACCTATTTTTTTGCACTATTATTTTTAGTCCAGGGATAGACTAGACAAAGTTCAATACTTCAAGTGTGAATTAGACTTTTCCTATTATAAATTTATAAAGGGTACTGCTAGTGGACACTATACCATCCGCACCTCTCTGGATAGTATAGCACCGCTGCCCCCATGTTGCTATTTTGGTGGGTTGATGTATTCTTTGCTATTTTTGTGCATCGTGGAGTATCGGGTCGGTGTACCGTGGTGCATCATTGAGTATCAGGTCGATGTATCATGGTGTATCGTCGAGTATCGGGTGAGGTAATGTCGAGTATCGGGTCAATCATCGTGGAGTATCGAGTTATGTTTCAAGGAATATCATCGAATATCAGGTTGAGTATAGTGGGGTATCGGGTCAAGTTTTGGAAATATCAGGGGTTATCAATTCGGGGTATCAGGTTGACTATTGGGGGTATCGTCCAGTATCGGGGTGTCATCGTGTATCGAGATGAGTATCGAGGGTATCGTCAAGTATCAGGGGTATCGGGTCAAGGTATCGTCATGTATCAGGATGAGTATCGAGGGGTATCGAGTCAGAGGTATAAAGTTGAGTATCGAGGGGTATCATTGTGTATCGAGTTGAGTATCAGAAGGTATCGTTGAGTATCGAGTTGAGTATCGGATTAAATATGGAGGGTATTGTGTTAAGGTATCGTTGAGTATCTGGATATCATCATTTATCAAGATGAATATTGAGGGCATTGTAGAGATTAGGGGTTATCGAGCCGGAGGTATCATGTAGAGTATCAGAGGGTATCGGGTCAGCCGATATCATCGAGTCTCGAGGTATCAGGTCAAGTATCTGATTGAGTATGAGGGTATCATCGATTATCACTGAGGTATTGACTTGGGGGTATCGGGATGAATATTGGGGGTGTCAGCAAAAATCGAGGGTATCAAGTGGGGGGTATCGTAGAGTATTGAGGGGTATCATCGTTTATTAGGGGTATCGAGGGGTATCGCCGTGTATCGAGGGATATCGTCAAGTAATAGGGGGTATCATGGAGAATCAGGGATATCGGGTTGAGTACTAGGGTATCATGAATATTGAGGGGGTATCGGGTCTAATATCGGAGTATCATCAAGCATCATCGAGCTATGGGTATCATCGAGGTGACGATGCAAGCAATGTGTGGCTCAATGGCCTCCAAGCAGTATGCAGCAAGCAACGTGGCACCGAGTATTGGTTCGGGGTATTGGGTCAAGTATCTGGGGGTGTTGTCGAGTATTAGGGTGTCATCGTATCGAGTCGAGTATCAGGTGTATTGTCGAGTATCGGGGTATCAAGCCGAGCATATCGGGCTGAGGATCGGGGATATCATCATGTATCAGGTTAAGCATCAGGGGGGATCATTGAGTATAGGAGGTATCCAATCGGGAGTACCGGGTCAGGAGTATTGTCGATTATTAGGGTATCGTCATGTATCGGGTATCGTGGAGTATCGGTTCGGGTATCATTAAGTATCAGACATCATGGGTAGGTATCCTAAGTATTATCATGTATCATAGTGTATCATGAAGTATCGCATCGCGTGACGCCAAGTATCGGGTCAGATATCCGGTTGAGTATCGTGGGGATATCGGGTCGAGTATCAGGGATATCATTGAGCATCGAGTTGAGTATCGGGGGTATCGGGTATGGGTATCATCGAGTATCAGGGTATCATAGTGTATCAAGATGAGTATCGAAGGTATCGTTGAGTATCGGGGTCGAGTATCGAGGGGTGTCATTGAGTATTATGTTGGATATCATTGAGTGTCGTTCTGAGTATCTAGGATATCGAGTCAAGGTACTGGTCTGAGTATCACGAGGTATCGGGTCAGGGGTATCGTCATATATCGGGCAGAGTATCGGGGGTACTGTCGAGTACCGGGGGTATCGAGTCGGGGGTATCGTCATGTATCAAAGTATATCATTGAGTATCAGGTTACATCATTGAGTATCGGGGGGTATCGTCGTGTATCAGGTTGAGTGGGGGGTATCATCGATTATTGGGGTATCGAGTCGGGGAACCGGGTCGAGTATCGGGTCGTCTAGTATTGGGTTGACTATCAAAAAACAAAATGAATAAAAATAGAAAATAAATTAAATACATAAAATTATCAAATTCAAACCTCACCCCTTGTTCTCACCTAGAATTAACGCTCGTGAAATGAATTAATAAAATATTAGAAAATTTCACAAAATTGGAAAATTATGAAAATTTACCGATAGCTAGATCTCGATTTTATAAGATTTTTGGTTTTGATTCACTGAATTTATGTGGCGGACCAAATTCCAGTAAAAATTTACTAGAAAATGTCCAGAATGTCAACTGTCCAAGATTTCAGTTGCATTCAGAAATAGTACAGCTTGCTTAATTAATTACATGTTACAAAATATTTTATAGCGGAAATGAAAATTTAATCTGGTAATAAAAAGAAAATTTTATGCCCATATACCACAGGCAAGCCTGAGCAAAAGGTAAACCTTAGAAATCGATCCTATGCAAGTTCCAATCTTCTTCATAGATGACCAATCTAATTATAAAGTGGATCCTCTAAAAAGAAATAAATTGCCCACATAACGTGGGTAAGTACTAATTGTACTTGCAGGTTTCTTGAAAGAATAACACTATTAATATATGATAACAAGATTCAAGGAATAGTAAGGCTTTATGGTGAATATGCAAATTTTAAACTTTAAAAGTCTAACCATTATTTTAAAACGATTAATAATAATAGAACAAATTCTATCATCTTTCTCCATCCTTATTCATTTGCAATCCAGACAATATTTTCCATAAGATAAATTCATGGATTTTGGTAAATAAGAGAAGCATCACCCAATTGATACAACTTCATATACCCGAAGTAAGGTCCATCGATGAATTTTTTATTAGCTCTGCAGAACCTATCCAGCTTTACCCATATAATAGCTTTCTTATATGGATATGGATGGATGATTAATACGTCATTCTTATTCTTTTAAACCCAAGTTTTTATAGAAGCAAACGATATCTAGATATTCTCATACTACAGAGCAAATATCTAGTGCCCTTGAGTGTCAATCAATACTCTTGATTCCTCTAACCCAAGACGGCAAAACTCTGTTTCTGAATCTGTTTCTATAGTTTATAGAGTAACGATTCCAGGGAGTTCACACTCTCTCCACCTGGTGTTATTGAGCTGGTACTTCCATGTACCGACGGGCCCAAATAACATAACACTGTTTCCGAATTACTCTATATAAATTCAATCAATCTTCCAGACTACAGCTTTTCTACAACAAATAAGTTATCCAATCTAACTTATTTGTACAGACTAATTCTTCATCTTTTTCTGAGATAATCAAATTTTTAATATTTTTGCCTATACTAGGGTTTTATCAGAGGTTGAATATTTTTAGGTAGCCTTTTTAAGGTATTGGGGTTTGGATAAAAATTATACTTAGAATGTATAAATAAATAGCTAGAAAATATATGCAATAAATAATAAGTAAAAGAAATGTAGGTATATCGAAATGCATCAAGGATAAGAAAACCGGCATTGATTGGAGATCGGATCACACTTAATATACCTTTCGGACATTCTTTCCAGAGGGCATATTTTGTCGTCTATACGTTGTAAAAAGAGCGAAACTCCAATAAATATTCAAATAAGAAGAGTCTTAAATAAACGATAAAATAAAAAGGGTCTGGGTGATGGGTTGTACGATTTACTAAAGGTTTGAAAATATTTTCTAAAATAAAAAAGGGTAGGTTTTTATGTAAAATAGATATTTTGGGCAGTATAAGGTTAAGGTTAGTATATGGATTTGTTAATTTAGGGTGTAATTAGGTTTAGTTTAAATGTATGTGATTTATAATTGATGTTTATAAATAGGGATTATGGAGAGATTTATAATAAGTTATAATTCATATCAATTTTGGAGTATTAATATTTCTATTTGGCTTTATAGTGATAATAGTTTAAAAGAATTAATTTTGGCATTATAATCTTACTTAGAAATATTTATATGGGTTGATTAGGATATGTGAAATTTACTAGTAAGATCTTATATTAATTTTATTTTAAAGGAAAATTTTAATTAGATTAAAGAAAGGGTTTTAAATTTGAATTTCTATAGATTTTAATAATATAGAGATATTATTAACATTATCTTGAGTAACTTTTATATTGGAAGTTTTTACTAATTTTACTTCTATATTCTTTAATTAAAATATTTTGATATATAAAGAAAAGAGAGTAAAAGAATTTATTTATGGTTATTTTATTAAAAATATGATATTTTATATTTTTATATTATTCTTTATCTTATGCTATATTTTTATGAATTTTTGTGGAATTTATAAAAGTGATTTAATATTTTAAATATATTCAAGAGCACGCTGCTAGCTAGGAGAGAGGAGGGTTTTTGTTCGATGTTGTGTATTTCTTTTGTTCCATATTCGATGTTGTGTATTTCTTTTGTTCCATAACTGGGGGAGGTGAGGGGGAAGGGCATGGTGACTAAAATGTCGGCCTAACTCTGGTGGGTCCCATATGTCAGTGGTAGACTTTAAATTATTTTAGATGATTTTTTATTGATTAAATTTGTCTTGGAGGGTTATTTATTTTTGGGAGCCCATAAAATGAAATGAAAATATGACCAAATTCAAAAATTGAGCAAAATTCAAATATGCTATCAATTAATTTGATCTTTTTAGAAACCTCGACAGTTAGAAATATTTTGCCGAGTGTTTTGTAATGTTGTGAGCCCATACAAAAGAAATAAAAATAAGAAAACATATTGACAGGTGTCGCACATGTACCATTACCGGTTGTTTAACCAACCGGTAGTAAAGCCTGATCTACGACCGGGTTGAATAAACAACCGGTAGTAGAGCTCCCTCTCTACTACCAGTTTGTGTAACCAACCGGTACAATAGGGAATTCCAAACGATGCAATATTGGCGTAAACCGAGGAGCCACCTCTGCCCCTTCCTCTGCCTCTTTGTCTTCCTCTGCCTCTCCTTTAAAACCGACGATCTTCCTCTTGCGCGTCTTCATCTTCCTCAACTGCCTCCACTGCCGCCTCCTCTGCCTCAACTGCCGCCCCACCGCCAATGGCTTCCTCCGGCGCCTCTCCCCCCACTGCAGCCTCTGCCTCCACTGCCGCCCCAGACCACCGACGCCTACGCCACCTGCACCTCTGCCTCCACCGTAGCCGGCTGCTCTGCCTCCATCGCCGCCACCGCCGTTGCATCCACCAACGCGGCCGTCTTCCGACGACGACGAGAATCCGCGCCCTTGGAAGCGCATCTTTCGTCGCAAGCTGAGGAAGGAGTCCGTCTTCTACCCAGCGGAGTTCTCCATGTCGGACGAGCTCTCCGACGACAACGACGACGACGAGGAGGAGGACTTCGATGAGGTCGTCGTCGAGGAGGAGGACGAGGAGGAGGACAATCCGGAGGAGGAGGACCACGACGACGACGACGACGCCTCCGATGATGGTGCCGACGCCGACGATGAGGAGGAGGACGACGACGAAGAAGACGACTAATTAAAAAATAATAGATAATTAGTTAGTTAATTAGATATTATTAGTGTCTAGCTTAAAAATTATCATCTTTTGCGGTAACCCTGTGGATTGTACATGGTACCATTATTGTAAATTATATTAAACCCATGGTAATATATGAATATTTTCTATAATAGATTTTATCTTACATTATTGTAAATTATTAGTTTCTACAAATTGTACAAATTTTTAAACATTTCTCCACAAATACATTCATGTACCAAAACTTAAAAATCAACCGGTGTCACACATGTACCATTACTGGTTGTTTAACCAACCGGTAGTAGAGCCTTTACTACCGGTTTGAATCAACAACCGGTAGTAGAGCTTCTCTTTACTACCGGTTTGTTTAACCAACCGGTCGTGGTCTCAACAAAAAAAAAATCCCGTGGCGGGGCAATTCACATGCCACTACCGGTTGGTTAAACAAACCCGTACTAAAGATGGCTCTACTATCGGGTTGACTAAACAACCAGTAGTCGAACCTTGAAAATAAAAGAAAGCAGCGGCGCGAGCGGGGGTCGAACCCGCGACGGCACGGGGAGCCCGCGCTCAAGCGCAACCTGCTAGCCAAGGGAGAGGACGGAGTTTGCTCGTCTTTCTCGGGCTCGTACCGCAATTGTACCATAACTAAAAGAGAAGAAAGGGCCTGGTCACTGACAAGTAGGCCATATATCTTGGGTCCCACATGTAAATCATAGAAAATCGTTGGGTAACCATACAAATTAAATAAAAAATATCACAAAATTCATGAAAATATGAAAAATTGACATATATAAGAAAATATGATCTTTTTAGAAACTTCTAGACTTCAAATTAAATTATTTTAGTGGGTTTTTTATTGATTAAACTTGTCTTTCTAGGTTATTTATTTTTGGGAGCCCATAAAAATGAAATACAAATATGAAAAAAAATTTGTCGAGTGTTTTGTAATGTTGTGAGCCCATACAAATGAAATAAAAATATGAAAAAATATTCATAGGTCACATACATGTACCAAAAATATTATTAACTGTTTAGATACTTTGTTTTAACAAGTGTTCCCTCATTATGATCGTGGCGTACATAGAGAGCTTCATCAATATTATCTAGGACACTTATGTCGACCGGCACCGCGAAAGGAGGCAGCTCGTCGAATTGATTATATTCTTCTTCATCTGTGACGTTCTCAACTCCGACAATCCTTCTTTTGCCTAGAAGAACCACGTGGCGCTTTGGCTGATCGGTAGACTTGTCCTTCTGCTTCTTCGGTTTGCTACACATGTCCATTACATAGAAGACCTGTGTCACGTCATTGGCGAGCACAAATGGTTCATCCCTATATCCGATTTGTGTAAGGTCCACAGTTGTCATACCGTACTTATCGATCATCACGCCGTTTACTGTTAGTTTGACCCATTGGCACCGAAATAGAGGAACCTTCAAAGGTCCATAGTCGAGCTCCCAGATCTCCTCTATGAAACCATAATAGGTGTCCTTATTTTCATTATTGTCTATGGCATCTATACGGACACCGCTGTTTTGGTTGGTGCTCTTGTTATCCTGGACTCTAGTATAAAATGTGTACCCATTTATGTCATACTCTTGGAATGTCAATATTGTACTGAATGGTCCTCGAGCCAAGCGTTTCAACTGTTCATCATTGGTCTCCTTACCCATCATGTGCTTTTGTAACCAACAGCTAAAAAGGTCCATGTGTTGCCGTGTGATCCAATCCTCGACCGCCAACAGATTGAGATCAGAGAATCCTCTTGTGCTCATCGACATATGGAGCCACTACAGCTGATTGTCACAACATCGTGTAATGTGCTTGTTTAAATGAAACAAGATCATTGCTGATGATTGCTTTTCTCCCTAGTGTTCCTTTTCCCGTAGCCTCCCCTCATGGCGTGATATAGGAACGCCAATTGGATTCAGATCGTCGATGTAATCAACACAAAACTCAACCACCTCCTCTGTCCCAACACCCTAGGTAATGCAGCCTTCCGGACGAGATTAGTTACGAACATACTTCTTTAGGACACCCATGTACCTCTCAAAGGGAACATATTGTGCAGGAACACGGGTCCGAGAATATCTATCTCTTTGACAATGTGAACCATGAGATGGACCATAATATCAAAGAATGATGGAGGAAAGATCATCTCAAGGCTCACCACGCTTTGGACGACGTCATCATGTAGCTTAGCTAGGTTATCTGGATCGATGAACTTCTGTGATACCTCATTGAAGAATGAACACAACTTGATTATTGTCCTTCGTACCTTTTTCGGTAGAATACCTTTCACTGCAACTGGAAGCAATTGTGTCATCAACACGTGACAATCATGGGATTTCAGGTGTACGATTTTTTTTCTTTTTCGTGTTGATGAGTCTCTTTATGTACTCCTTCGAGCGTCGGTCCGTGTTGTACATCCATTGCCGATCCATCTACAATAGAATATAGCAAGCTAATTTTTAGCTAATTTTCACATGATGATTTATCAATTTTTAGAATCTCAAAACCTACATTAATTTACCATGTATATAAATTATTGCTAAATTGGACTCTAACCCTTTCATAGGCTATTCACCATGCACATAAATTAATCAATTAAATTATGATCGAGCTAGCTCTAGATTGGAGCAAAATCACCAAAATTTTTAATTATTTGCAATTTACTTCCAAAAATGATCGAGCTAGCTCTAGATTCAAAATCCTTCATCGATCATGTGAACTACAATTCCAAATTTAATCTAAATAAAATCCAAATATACATAACAAGTTTTTAGCAATCTACTTCAAAAATAAGGTGAGCTAGCTCTATGAAGTGAGGATGATGTTACTAACCTTTAAACACTTGGATTGGAGTAAAATCACCAAATTTTGTAAAATTTGGGCAGCACCTCCCCTCAAATTTTAAAAATTGCCACGGCCAGCACTTGGATTGGAGCTAGATTCAAAAGTTTTCATGAATCATGGAAAAACCACATTTCCTCCAAATCTAAAGCAAAGAGGTATACATCTAACTCTATATGAAGTGAGATTGATGTTACTAACCTTCAAGCACTTGGATTGGAGTAAAATCACCAAATTATGAAAAATTTGGGCAGCACCTTCCCTCAAATTTCAAAAATCGCCACGGGCAGCACCTCCCTCCCTTCTCTGTTCATAGGCGACAGCTCTGAAAGAGGAAGACGACTGTTTAAATTGCGGGGCAAGGAGACCCCAGTGATCTACTACCGGTTGGTGATACCAACCGGAGGAAGACTACTGTTTAAATCGCTGCGCGGGGAGACCCATGTGATCTACTACCGGTTGGTATAACAACCGGTTGGGATCGCAATCATCGCCAACCGGTTTGTATCACAAACCGGTAGTGGAAGATTCACTACCGGTTTGTGGCTACAACCGGTCATAAAACAACCCTCTCCAACCCAGTCCTGGCCTTGGATGCCCTTGTAGCCGTTGAATCGGTAGTGATGCAATCATCACTATGAGTTGATATCCAACCGGTAGTGATGGGCCGGTAATAATACCCAGCTCTGTAGCAGTGATGGTTGCTCACTAGCTCACATGTGGCTTGTTTGGATGCACAGATGGCCTCAGGCTGGCTCGTTGCTGATCACTAGCTCGCTAGTGGCTTGTTTGGTTGCCCGGATGGCCTCAGATAGGCTCTATAAGACATACACGCCCGTTTGAGCTAGACCAAGCCTGTGCAAAGTCCATGTGCTTGGTTGCATGCATCGCTCGAGCACCGTTGATTAGAGCAGGCGTTTGATTCTCCACGTTGCTCGGAGCTCACTCGGGTTGACATTTTTATAGAACACATGATAGGCATCATGGTCATCATCCCCACACTGACCAGTCGTACCTCGCGTCACTGGTGGTGCGCTGCCGCCACCCTTGCTGCGCCGTAGTGCTGTCGGCCAGATCCGTGAATCACCGGCCTCGTCCACCTCTCTCCGAGTGTCATTGGAGCTGCACGAGGTCACCGCTACCTCGTCGAGCGTTGCCCCCGAGCACCGCTTTCTCCGCCCCCAACTCTTTGCTCGGATAAACCTTGCATTTTTCACTAGCAACTTCCCAAAATTCGGATCTCTATATCCCTTCTCTAAACTACTATTTATTCCTTATATTTTTATTCTATTCAGCAGAGTCTATCCTCGAAAAAAATATAGAGACAAATGAGAGAATCTCTAAATATAGAGACTCGAAGAGAGAATCTCTAAATTTAGAGACTGACATAGAGACTCTGCTGAATGAATATAGAGACTGATGCAGAGTAGCAATAGTGATAGAGCACCTGCTGCACTTGCTCTAAGAATTTGGATCACATGTCAACCGTGCTAGCTCGAGCTAGCTCTAGAAAAGCATTTGTGTCTATTAGGGCAGGGCCAGGCTCTATGACTCGTAGGCGGAGATTGCCCCTCTAGGCTCTGTCCTTTGCTCGTTGGTCGCCGCCACACGCTGTCCGACGGTTGATGTGTCTCCGTCCTAAGAGTATCTTCAATAGTGTCACTTCAGCTAGTGTCGGGACCCCCCTGGCGGAGGTGAGGTCCCACCTGTGCTAGTCCTTGGATCAATAGCTAGCACACACAGATACAGAATTTGCATCACAACCATGACGATTAATTTACATAAATTTACATCAGAGTGCACCTTTTGACGTGGTTACATAGTTTGGCACGCAGGCCTTACAAAAGCGGAAGTTCGTATATTGCAACTGAAACTCCAAAAGAAGAAGGCCGAGGCAAATCCCCACAGGCAGAGCTGGAGGAACGCAATCCTAGGCGTCAAGGTACTCTTCGTCTTGGATCCTGGCGGCAAATCCTTCGTCGTGATACATCTCCTCCTCAGGGTTCCATTGCTGTTCGCATCCTGCTCGTTGGAATGAGCAGCCCTGCATGAAAGGCGAGGGTGAGTATATTTTATACTCAACAAATAAGGCTGACTACCATACATCAAAGACTTGACAAAGGAGAGTTAGGGGTTCTTTTTGCATAAAGCCTGTTTTGTAAAATTTTACCTAAGGTTTTATAAAATGATTTTAAAACATGTTGAGGAAAAACAAATATTCGAATCATTTTCTTTGAAGTTCCGGCACCCACCGGTTTTTTTTGCCCAACCTGGCTACTCACGGCACCCACCGTGCAAATACCCTCATCGCTCACAGCACCCACTGTGAGGAGAAAAACCAAAACACACGACCGCAATCGTGGTTTTCCTCAGAAACACCGTTTTGAAAACAAATGGGTAAGAAGTACCATTGAGGTAGCTCCCCGTCGTCCGTCCTTAACCGTGGACACGGCTATCATGATAGTTTTACGCTCTGCAGAGGTCGCACGCTTTACCCATGAAAGATGGTTTTTCCTAGGAATCACCCAAAAGAAAAATGGTCACCACAAGGTCTTTCACCACAACCTTCCCTTAGCTCGGCATTCCCACTAAGGTTTCCACACCAATGCCCCTCTTGTGCCGATAGGTTCCCTCTATGGACACACCTGGATACCCACTCCCAACCACACACAGGAAGGTTCGACTCTATGGACGTATCCAGATGCCCACTCCCTATTTCACCTGGAATGCCTGACTAAGAGTCCAAAGGGTACTCAACCAGGGCTCGCCCTTACAGGCACTCACGGCCGCACTATTGTACTTAGCTCGTCTACCTCAAGGAATCGGTCCTTAGGGACCAGGGTGGTTCCCACACTGGGCCCGCATCTCGTGCTTACTGCACCCACCTTACAACCATACACCCCGATCAGGTTTTGCAAAACATTTTTACCCGATAGCACCCACTATCTTAACTACACCCATGACAGCACCCACTGTCCTTTTAAATCAAGCATTTAGACAAGCATTTAATAATTGCAGATATTAAGAATGAATGACAATCCAGTACTAAGCATTTCTCAACAGTATGCAAAACCTAGTTCAAGGGTGATGTCAAGTATTAGCAATTTTAGTAATCCTAGGGCAGTAAGGAACATTTTAGCGAAATAAATTATTGATTGGGTATTATCTAATTTGCTAGTTGATTAGCATTTTAATTTCTAAGATAACATGTATTTTGTAAATGTCTAAAAATTGAGTTTCAAAATCATAGGACACAAGGTTTCAGCACTTGCCTTGCTCCTGGTAGTCTGACTGATCACCGGCCAAGCCTTCTTCGGACGGATCTGACGTGTAAAAGAAACGGTAATGAGAACCACATGCAATAAAATATGATGCGTGCATGACATGACATGAAGATGGTGCAAACAGTACAGAATGGTACTACACAATTTTGTAAATTCTTTTGCAATTGATTTCATTATTTTTGGAAAACCCTACAATTGGTTATGGTTTTTATAAATTCAATATTAAAGGTATATAAGAGAATAAATTTTAGAAATTGCACCAAAACAGTATCAAAATTAGATCACAATATATCTGACTTCAGAAAATAATCATTGATATTTTTGGATTTATGTTTTATTCTATAAAATTCCTACAAGTCTAATCACTAAGGTAATTATTAAAAATTAAAATTGACTAAAATATTTAAGTAAACAGTGCATAAAAATAATATAGGATTCTATGATCCTATTAAATTTTATTTCACATTTTTCTAAATTTTCTACTATTTTCTATGCAATTTACAACATAGGGCAAAATCTGGAAATTAGGATAATTAAGGAAAAGGGCAAGCGGGCTTGTGGCGCAATGTGGGTCTACTTACAGCAGACACCAGCCAGACGTCTTGAACGGCGCTGGCTGGCAGCCAACCCAAGACAAATTTAGTTTCAGGGGCGGCCCAATGACCATGGCCATGATTTAATCATGGGCGCAACCAATGGAGAAAGGCCAATGCCAATGGCCAATGGAGGAGGAGGTGGTGACGGGTGGGCTCCACCCGTCAGCGACCAGAGCAGCAATGAAGCGGCTTCGGCCCGAGCAATCCGGCGAAGGCGGCCACATGGGGAGGAGGAGGAAAGAGGAGGAGGAAGGGAAGCCGGGGGGGTCGACGGCGAGGGCACGCCGGCGGGCGGCTTCAGCGGCGGCGGCGGGGCAACTTCGTCGCCAAATTAACAGCAGCGAGCTAGGGGTGGCGGCGGGGTGGACGGGCACCGGGGGTGGAGGAGGCTCGGGTGGCGTTAGGGTGGGCGGCGCGGCGAGGTAGGGTGGCGTGTGGCGTGCTTTCGGCGGGAGGAAAGACATCGCCGGCCGCCTCCGGAGGAGGCGGCGCCGTGCGCTTGAGAGATGTTAGGGGTCCTAGGGAGGAGAAGGAGCAAGGAGGGAGATTACCCCATGAGGAGGCTCGGCAGCGTGTGGGGCAAGACGAGCCGGCTTCCTCTGGCGGTCTCCGGCGGCAAGGCCAAGGCCAAGAAAAATGGGGCCACGGGGGTGGAGGGAAGAGGGTGGTGAAGGGGATCGGCCGGGGATGGCGCGTGTGAGCGGGCAGAGTGGGAGAGGCAGTGAGGGGGAGGGGGGAGAAACCGAGAGTGAGAGGGGGGGTGGACTGTGTGGGAGGTAAGCAAGGGGGCTGGCAGGGGAGGGGTGAGGTGGCAGGTTGAGAGGAGGGGTGAGGTGGCAGGTTGAGAAAGGAGTGGGCCCTACATGTAAGAGAGAGAGAAAAGGGAGAGAGAAAATGGAGAGGGGAAAAATTAATGGTTAGAGATTAAATAGAAAATTAGTAATTCATTATATTAACTATTTAATTTGCAATTCAAGTTTTTATTTGGATTAAGTTTTTAAAGTTATTGTTTCAAAAATCTAATGTGCAACTCACAAATTTCACCAACTTTTATAATAGGCTTTTTCAGTAAATATTTTGTAATTAATATTTAAAAGCAAATCCTTTTTAAATTAGTATTTTTAGGAAATGGAATATAGAACATGCACTTTATCCAAAAGATTTTTAAAACCATTTAGATCACATGCAATGATACCATGCTTTTGCAAGATTTAAAAATCCCATTTTAAAACTTTTCCTTTTACTGGGAACACCCAATTATGTGATTTATAATACTCAAAAGTTATTGTAACATACTTATTTTCAAAAGGTTTTAAATTTTAGTGAAATTTATTAAAATGCAATTGCATGATGCACGATGATTTTCGGTTTTTGAAAATAGGGATGTTACAGCTAGCTAGTTATAAAAGTGCCAAATCAGCTTTTTACTTATGTGGAGGAGAGAAGGCATGGAAAAAGATATAGACTAACTTTTCAACAGGAGTTAGTCTATAACTGATTCTAAGGTGCATGTTCACTATTACATGTAGGCCTATAATAAATATAGAGACTATACTATAACTAATCCATTGAAAATGTTGTCTTTTTGCAATCTATAGATGACATGGACACTTTTTATAACTAGTAGTTGACTCCACCATTGGAGATACTCTAAGGGCACTATCAAATCCTAGTCAGCCATCTCTAAAAGTGCATAAAAACTGGAGTGGGTGCTAACTAGGATAAAAACTGGGGTGGATGCTTAGTTAAAGAGGCGAGAGAAGTGCACCGTTTCTTATTTAGTAAACGGTCTTCATTTGATTTTCAAAACGAAAGAAATGGTAAAAATTAGTATTGAGAGGAGATCTTCATTTCTGAACCTCACCACACGGATCGGGTGTGGCTGTCTTATGTTTTTGGCCACGTTGGTGTTTTCTTATTGGATGCAGAAGATCCATGCATTACATGGCTACATATTGTGCTGATTAATATTAGAGACAACAAGCAGCAGAAAATATCCATTGGGATAGTCATCTCTAAACATGCATTTAATATTTTTTCTCATATTTTAGAAACAGCTAGAGGGAGGGTGCATTGGGATTTGGGAGTCCCCTGACACACCCACACCGTCCAAACATATCCATCTCCGACGTGTCATGATCCAGCCGCAGTTGCACACCCATCAAAACAACGGAAGCCCCGCACACCGGATCAAAACCCACACAATTAGCCTATCCCTAAGGCCTAATCTTGATTAGCCGTCATCATTATTTTAAGCGCTCCTAAATTAACCGTAATGCCACTCATCTGTTCTTTTATTGATTTTTTTTAGGACTCCCCGAGGTGGCCGAATGGCCAGGCCAAGTGGGATAAATCGGGTCGGCCTGCACTGTTTATCGATCTAGGCTGGCTCGGTTTGGTCAACCGAACCGAATCTAGACCGAGATCTTGCCTCATCGGGCTAGCCTAGTTCGGTTCGGCCGGTACTATAGCCCACATATTTAATTAAATATATATATGCTTATTTTCTTTTGATATATAATTTATTTTTTATTTTATAATATATATTTATTAAATGTAATTATTTTCTTATTTTTTATATATTATTTTTGGCTAAAATGGATCGGCTCGCTTGTAACCGGGTCGACTGATTTGGCCTGGTTACTATGGGTCTGTTTGGTTGCCGTATGAGTTGAGCCAGGCATAATGAACTCTGCCAGACTGGTGGGAGCCAGGCTGAGGTGATGCAAGAGGGTGTTATTTGGTTGGTTGTATGAAATTGTACAGGCTGCACAAAGATGTTGTTTGGTTGGTTACACTAGGAGAAAAATGTGATGGACAAATTCAAGAGAGGAAAATAAAAATAAAGAAAAAAATTAAAACGAAATTAATTTTTTTTAAAAAATATTGGAACAGAAATAAATTCAAAAACAAAAACAAAAATTCAAAAAAATAGAAAATCAATAAATTCAAAAACAAAAATAAAAATTTTAAAAATCTGAAAATTTTTCAATACTTTGTACTTGAATCTACGGTTTCATTTTTTTGTCTCATTGAATTTGGATGTCGTTTGAATTTTAAAATTTTTTGAAAGGTTGGCAGCAAATGGCAGTGCAGTGTCTGTGAGCTAGCTAGCTGGTGCTCCTGCGGGCTCCTGCGGCTGGCGCTGGCTTGGCCCGGCGGAAATGAGCTCGCTGGCCTTTTCTTCGGAGCCAGGCTAGCACAGTGCTTTTACATCAGGCTAATCTGGTTCGGTGTCTATGCAGCTAACCAAACACGCAACAGGTTGTATGGGGTGAGCCATGTCTGGCTAGATGCAGACAACAAACACACCCTATATGAACCGTGCTTATACTAAGACACTAGCACGTTAGCTCGTTAGGCTAGATTTACATAGTGAACCGTGCCAAGTGGGCCCAACCCGGGCTGGCCGGGTTGTTCATTGACCACGTTTGTTCTATCGCGCGTACTGTTCACACTCCACAGTATAATGTTAACAGCAGAAGCGCTGCTCTAAATCCAAATACAAACCCTAACTTGCTAAAAAAATTCAAACCCTAACCCTAGCTCTCCAATCCAATCCGGGAAGCGGGTTCCGAGGCTCCCTGCGGTGGCGGCGACGGCGATGGAGGAGCATAGGCTTGGCGGCGGCGTGGGCTCGGGGAGGCCGCCAATCCCGGCGGCGTCGAGGAAGCCGGTGCTCGCGCGGCACGCCTCCTTTGTGAGTAAACCTCTTGAATCTCGCTACTTTCTGCGCGATTAGCTTCCTTGCTTGTGTGATCTGTGCGAAAGGTGGGAGCTTTATGTGTTACTCGGCTTGATTTGCGCTTAATCTTTGCTGTTTCGTGCTATTCCTTAGCTGGCGATGCGTGAACTGTTTGCGCCTAGAGCTCGAGAAGCTAGGGTTGGCAACGGTATGATGAGATGGGTGGTTTTGAATCGAATCTGGTGGTAGGAAGAGGGGAAAGAATCTTGGGCTTTGAGATTTTTGGTACATCCTTGTTGTACTAGAGTACTAGCGAGCTGGAGCGAGGTGTTTGGATTCGTGCGGTTTATGTGGCAGCAGGTTATTGGGAGTGTAGAAAGCCGTTTTTGATGCTTGTGATGCGGTGGTCTTTCGCAAAGACTGCATTGGGTTCTATGAAATGATTGATTGTATCAAATGACAAGAGCTACTGGGTACGCACAGGCAACCAGAGCATTTCAGAATGATTGGTAAACTAGATTAGCATCTTGGTGCTTGATGCTGCCGTATTATTTCGGTGGTTTGTAAATTGTTGCAGGGGTACGCAGTTAGGCACTAGGCAGTGAACGTCACGCTGTAACATTACTCTGATCCTGTCAAATTAGGCTTTTCTTCCTGGAATGATTGTTGTCTACAGTTGTTATGTGGGGAAAAAGGTGGATAGGGATTTGAGGACATTGAAAAGTTGAGATCAGACTGGTAATCTTGTAGTACTTATGCGTCATGAAAGTCTCTTAACTCTTTTGGTACTTCCCACACCCTGTCTGACCACATGGCCCCAGAACATTATTCAAGAGAAATTATTAGAAAAGGTACACTCCTGTACGTGCCTCTATATAAATAATATTTAGCCCTTTTAAGTCCTTTGACAACTGAAAAAAAGTCCAATATCTTTTTCATGCTTCCTTTGAAGAAATTTGCAAAATAGTATGTGATGATCGGAGCTTGGGAGAGGGAGGGGAGGACGGTGGTGAGGAGATCTCGCTGGCAGCAAAGGGGGTGCCACGCGTGGCGTGGTTGGAACTAGACTAATCTTTTAATTGCCATGCGTGGTGGCGTGGTTGGAACTAGACTAATCTTTTAATTCATTGTTTAATTAATAATGGATACATGACATCCCTTTTATATGGATGATTTACTTGGACCTTATGAAAGCAATCATTAAAATAAAGCAACCAATCTTATCTAATGGAAACTAATACAATCTAATCCCACACTTCCTTATGGTGCAGCTGCCTGGGCCCATGTGCTACAGTACCTCGGCACTGTTCATGATGCTACAGTACTGTGATACTGTTTGTGCGTGCGAACAGCATAGCCTATGCCAATTGGGACCCATGTTCACATAACACAGTAGTTTTACTTGTTTGCATTACCCTACTGCAATTTTTTTATCTCGTCACTTCACTTCAGGTTTGATATAGATTATAGAAATTGATTCCCTAGTCCTATCAGATGGAACAGAATTTTCTTGAAAGCAGCCAAACAAGGTGATACACACATCATATTTCTATTCCCTTCTCATTATTGCATGAAAAAATTATAACAAAATCTGTGTGATCAACTTTCTTTGTGTGCTTGGCTGATACCTTCATGTTGCTGCGGGAATTCCTGGAAGATTACAGGATTTAACCAAGGAGTGGAAAAATTATCATGTCACATTGAATTCACATGGGAGGGGAGAGGAATTGTTCTTTCACAGATGCAACTATTAGGAAAAACTTGTGACTTGTGGACATGGTCATTTTCAATCATATTGAACAGCTATGATTATTTGATGATTTGGGCTAATGGCATTCTTGTTTTTGCCTTTTTGGGATCAAATTTATCAGTATATTTATGTTATTATATAGACATGAAAGTTCTTTTATCCTTAATGCTAGCACTATTTCATAGCAAAGTAGAGTGCAATATAAATCTCATAACTTCGTTTTTTTTTTTTTATTCTGGTCTGGCTAATTATTTGCTGTACTTGACATTGTTATTGCAGGTGAGGAGTCCTGCAAATAATGGCAAATCTGAAACTCAGAAAACTTTTGAAAGCACAGATGATGAATTTATCCCTGCTGTACGGTCTGGCGGCTGGGCTGACATTGGATCAAGGCACACAATGGAGGATGTCTACATTTGCTGCGATAACTTCATGCATGATTTTGGACTTGAAAGTTATGAAGAAGGGCCCAGTGCATTTTATGGGGTGTGTTTTTATTATAATTTATCTGGGTCTTTCTTTCTTGATGTTTGTATTGTATTTTAGCTAATTTTAGTAATTTCATGACTTGAGAGAGAATGTCAACTCTCTACTGAGACAGTACTTTTCTGCATTTGACAAGCATTTCCTTTGTATGCTCCCTTACATGATTCTAATGTTTTAGGTTTTTGATGGTCATGGTGGAAAGCATGCTGCTGACTTTGCGTGCAGCAATTTGCCAAGGTTTATTGTTGAGGATGAGGGTTTTCCAAGGGAGATAGAGAAAGCTGTGTCGTCAGCATTCTTACAGACTGATGCTGCTTTTGCAGATGCTTGCTCTGTGAACTCGTCTCTTGCATCTGGCACAACTGCACTTGCTGCACTTGTGGTTGGGAGGTATTACCCTAACTTGTGCAACTGTAAGCCTTGCACTCAATTATTTTGCAGCATTTTGGCTTAGCTTTGTCATGTCCCATGTGAGACCAAAATTTTTTTTTAACCCTTTGTAAATAATTATTTTAATATTAACCCTCGCAAAAAAATATTTTCAAATCTAACCCTTTTGGCCGCGCCACTGCGGTTGGCGTGGCTAATGTCCGCTGACGCGCCAGTGACACGCTAGCACCGAGGAACGCGGTTCATATGGCTGTCACATGGGGCCAACCCTGCCGCGCCAGGCCGCCTGGCGCGGGAACTTGATCCTGCCGCGCCAACCGCAGTGGTGCGGCTAAAAGGGTTAGATGTGAAAATATTTTTCGCGAGGGTTAATATTAAAATAATTATTTACAAAGGGTTTAAAATTTTTTTTTCCCCATGTGATGTGCGTTGACAAGTTTATACATGTGGTTTGCTCTTTTAGGGATTGATGTGTTCATCTTATTTTGTTTTCTGAATAATTCAATGTCATCTTTCTATTTTTGACCCCATTGTTGACCAGTTCATATCAGCATGCACCCACAGCATATCGCATGCTGCAGATTCTCTTTCATGATGATAGCACTCATAATATCCCTTTCTTTATCATATTAGATCAGAATCGCATGAATGAACTGTGCTCGTTTCTTCGTTAGTCCATTCGTTAATTTTCCTTATCTTTGTTTGAGTTTTGCTTTCTTTCAGTTTATCTGTAGTTTTGATAGTATGGTATCTGAAAGATTTGTACTTCCACTTGGCATAACTTTCTTTTAATCGTTTCTGCATTTTTCGACAGGTCTCTTTTGGTGGCAAATGCTGGTGATTGTAGAGCTGTTCTTTGTTGTCGTGGAAAGGCAATTGAGATGTCAAGGGACCACAAGCCATCTTGCAACAGAGAGAAGATGCGTATTGAAGCCTCTGGTGGTTATGTTTATGATGGCTACCTGAATGGGCAGCTCAATGTTGCGCGGGCTATCGGGGACTGGCACATGGAAGGAATGAAAGCATGCGATGGTCTTGGACCTCTTAGTGCTGAGCCTGAAGTTATGATGAGGAATCTTACCGAGGAGGATGAATTCCTGATCATCGGTTGCGATGGGATCTGGGATGTATTCCGCAGCCAAAATGCAGTAGACTTTGCGCGTCGAAAACTCCAAGACCACAATGACCCTGTTGCTTGCTGTAAAGAACTAGTTGACGAGGCCACGAAGAGGAAGAGCAGTGATAACATTTCTGTAGTTGTTGTCTGCTTCAACTCCAGACCTCCTCCTGTGCTAACAGCTCCAAGGCCTCGTGTACAGAGGAGTATATCTGCAGAAGGCCTGAGGGAGCTGCAAGGCTTCCTCGATAGCTTGGCAGATTAACTTATGTGTCTTCAGAAGCCTCGCCGTACTGTATTAGTGTATTTTATCCCTTTTTTCCATAGCTTAGCATGGAATTTAGGTTTAGTATGCACTATCTCATAATTTCTCTGAGATAGCTGTTGTTGAGTAATCCGGTGTTGCAACATATGCCGCGGCTAATTTTATCTGCAGTTGAAAGTGTTTATTGGTTTTGGTGACCTGTTGACTTCATAAGCCTGGAATGGTAAGAGAACATTTTTTGGATCTCTGGATTATTGAGGGATATTGTTTGTGACTATTTATGTTTGTATAGTTTTTCTAGTGCTATGGATGTAACACGGGTTACTAGGGAAGTGTTTCTTTAGGTGGTTGCGTTTGTGTTTGCTTGTAAGCTGGAGTTTTGTAGCTTCTCGATAAGGATATCCGAGGGATCAAAAAATTATTAAAAAAAATGGTTTTGAGAGCTTTAACAGAAATAGTAAGACCTATAAAAATTGGTTATCAAACATTAAAGCGTTTGGCTTGTATAAAAATAATAAATTTTTAGCTTATAAGCAAACGCAACCGTCCAAAGAAACACTACCTAGGTTGGGAACACGATAGTCGTCCTCAGGTAAATTCTTGCGCTTCTTGTCAGCAAGAGCAATCAAGACAGGTTGGTAATGGTACGTAGTAACTACAATGCTTGAGCAGAGCAGCAGAATCCAAAGTGCTGTCTTCAGCTGGTGGTCCAAAATGTCTTCAGAATCCAGAGGGTTGGGCCAGGACATTGTTTGTTGCTATGCTTGCCTTTGAGAGTACGGTCACAATCTTGCCTGTTGATGCAATCTTGTCCTGTGCTAATTATTAACATTTAAGATTGACCCAGCAATCAGCTTTTGCTGTTCCATTTGTGTTTCAAATTAATATATATGTATTCCATTAATGTTTTTTCCTAATGCTCAAAAAATTAAACCAGCTCCATACTACAATTATCAAAGTAGCTGCAGATTGTTTCGGGATAAGTCTTCTCCCCCTGACATCGTGGACAGTAAAGGTCTGATCCAGTTGGAACTTGGAAGTCGAATGTATTGAAAGAGGTGTCGAGGAGCTTTTGCTACGGGTGTAGCCCAGGATTTTTTTCGATGCGTCTAGAGATTGCAAACAAGAACAAGAAGAACATGAATACAGAGACATAGAAGGGGACGATGTTTTAATATCTTAGATCTGTTTATAATAGGACATTCTCTTCTTTATATAGTAACGGCCGGTTTTTTAACACTCTTTCTTAGACTTAGCTGCGAGATGCATATGACTCATTAAAACTCCATAAAAACCCAGAAGAAAAATTTTTGGAAAAAGAGTACATAACATATGCTTGTTGTGTTGCTTGGATTGCCTCTTTAAAAACATCATGTGAAAAACTTCTTTGAAAACTTACGTAAGGGAAAAAGAGTATAGCTCACCCAATTCTGCTTTCTAATCTTTAAGATTATAATGGATACTTAAACTTCATGTTCAAAATTTAATTCAGAGCATGTGAAGTTTCTCTGTCTAAATTCTGCATTTCTCTAATCATAGTGAATAAATCTATGAGAATTTCACATGATTTAGTGTGCTGAATATTCATAGGTTAATGAGCTTTGTCAAATTGCTCTTTACATAGCTCATTTGCATTTAAACAACATAAACTTCATTATCTTCACGATAGTAGGGATTCAATCAAAATTCAATTCATATAACTTCTAGATGTGAAATATTCTTCTTCAAAACCATTCATATTCATTAGAGATTTCATTCAAGGCTATGATTTCCGAGTGGTTTGCCGATGTTCACACAAGTGTCTGCTTCGACGACTTTTGTTAGATTTCAGTTCCACCCCATAGGAAAATTGTCGGCGGCTGGGAGGCGAGCCTCCGCAGGCCGTCGATATGTAAGGGAAGGGATGTGCGAGACCCGAAGACGGCCTTGCCCCCTCTCGACCGAGGCCCGCGTGTGCGGGCGTTGCCAAGGGAAGGATGTGTGTGTGTGACACGGGTGTTTTTATCTTGGTTTGGGCCTCCACTGCCGGATAACAGCCTTACATCCAGTCTTCTTTTGGTATCAAGCTTAAACGAGTATAAGGAGGGTGAGGCCGAGCTTTGGGAAACCCGGGCTCGAGTACAATAAGTGCTCGAGACACTATGTGTGTTCCTACAATACCTGGATGCGGAGAACTATCGACTAGAACTAGAGATTCTACACAAGTGCAAGTGCTCCTATTCTATGGTGGCCGAGTGCTCTCCTGTGCGTACTGTGGGTGTCTTTCTTGTGTATTCGGATCTCTCTTGGTTGTGGCCTGTGCGTCCCTTTTATAGGCGGCTCCCGGCCATCGTAGTTTGACTTCGATCTGTTGTGAAGCACCATGTTGTCTCCTGGTCACTGGTTGTATTCTCCCATTTCACCGTGCTGCAACATGGCGGACCCACGAGGTCCATTGAACATTTGGGCGTGCTTTCCCAACTTGTTAGGGTCAGTGTTCGGACCGCCACACGGCAATACGTGTCTTTCTCCTTAGGGCGAATAGCAAACTGACCGCTTGACACGACCGGCCACCAACCTGTCAGCGGCTTGTGGCAGGTACGCATCGGTACTACGGCCGCATTTAACTCGCGGTGACATGCGGGACCTACGGCGTCCACACGTGTGCGGCACAGTCCGCGTTGGGGTCCGAGCCCCGGGCTTCGGAAGCTCGGGAGGCGAGAGACCTGGGTTCCGGAGTGGGGAAGCTCGGGTGCGAGCTTACGAAGCTCGCGCGGGTCCTCTTCTGGGCTGAAGGTGGGTAGGTGGGCTGTGTTCCCATGGGACATGTACTTTCCCCAACAGCTAGCCCTGAGCCTCGAGCGGGACAGAAATGCCCTGCTCAGAGGTTTATTGGTAACTGCCTTTTGGCAAAACGTTGTGCCTCACGCGCACGGTCTTGGTTCCAGCAGGAATTCCAACAGAGCACAGTTATGCGCGCCGCTGTCTTTCCTTCGGTTTCCGCGCCTTTGGCGGACAGGCGGCGGTTCGTCTCCACGCGTCGGTAATAAGACGCGGTTTGTTTTTCCACGTCGCTTTCTTTACACTTTCTTGTCTTCTCCGTACTATTGCCTTCTCACCCTTCAGTCTTTTCGCTCTCCATTGCTCTCGCTCCTCGACCTTCTCCCCTAATGATTCCAGCGCCAGAGGACGACGAGATCATCTCCTTCTAGCTCTTCGCCATCCACGGATTCCGGGTCTCGGAGTCCGACTTCCTTTCTACCATCCTGGCCCAGTGCGGGATCGAGCTGGTGAACCTCAATCCCAACTCGATCCTGTCGCTGGCAATCATTGCACACCTCTGCGAGGCGTACATCCACGTCGAGCCGACGGTGAGCCTGTTCCTGAACTTCTACGAGCTCACCACGACCGGCGGGAGCGACGTGGCGGGGTGCGCCTACTTCAAGCTGCGCCGCGATATGAAGCCTGCGTACCCGGCGTTCAAGGCCAAGGAGAACATCGGGGGTGGGCGTCGCGGTGGTACTACGCCAAGAAGCTCGGCGAGTGCGGGCTCTGGTTCTCGAACGAGAACCTCAGGAAGCTGACGCTGCAGCGCCCCATGCTAGAGTTGGCGGAGGCGGTTTCGGCGGCCAAGAACAGGAAGCTGGCGGGCCAAGGGCTGAACAGCTACGACATTGTGGCCGATTTCGTCAAGAACCGGGTGAGCCCGCTGCGAAAATGGGTTCACCCCTTCTTCAACATCTGCGGGTAGGACGATCTCACTCGCGGGGGCAACTCTCGTAAGTCTCTCCTCAACTTTCGGCCTTTCACCCGAGCTTTTCCTTCGATGTGTTCTAACGTTCCCCTTTCTCTACAGCCTTGCCTCGGGCCGAGGTAGCCCGGATCGTGGGGCTGCTGTTACCCGCGAACCACAACGAGCCATCGGGCTCGGGGATTCGGGATGTCCCCGAGGAAGACAACGAGGTTCGCACTTCTGCAAGCTCTGCGCCCTTGGGTGGTCTACTCTGGGCGCGCACTGATGCTTCCCTAGTTTGCTCGCAGGGGGAGAAGGACGAGGAGGCCGGGCCCGACGCCTTGGCGCTGGTGGCGGCCTTAGGGGTCGCCTCTTCGGTGGGCTCGGCGAGCGGCAGCAGCGTGGGCTCGCACCAAGCGCACCAAGGGCTGGCTGCGGGTACGCAACCGCCTCAAGGAAAGCGGACCAGGGTCTCTCGGCGGGATAATGTCGTTAGCGCAGGACGGCCGCCTCGGGCGTCGTCCATGGCCGGAAGGTCGGTGCCCCGGGCGCCTGCTTCCGTTCCTGACCCGGCCCGGGCTATGGGCTCCTGGGACCGGGACTCTGCCGGAGCACGGCACGCTCAGCCGGCGCCGAAGAAGCGTCGACTGACATTAGACGGGAAGCCTGTGGACGCTGGGTCGGCGGAGACCGACCTCGAGCTCGCCTGTAAGTTATCACGCCTTTGATCTTCCTTCTCCTCTTCTGACGCCGCGTTTCCCGGGTTGATCGTCGGATCTTTTTGGTCGTTCTTGCTACCAGTCGCCATGTCAGCGGGGGCGGAGAGGATTCACCCGGTGCGGCCGGAGGAGGTAGCCCGAGAGAACGAGCCCCACCCAAAACACAAAAGATGTTGGGGTTTGGGGGCTTACTACCTTCCGCCGGCGGTGCGCAGCAACGTACCCTGCCAGGCCGTCACCATCGAGGTGGAGGCCGACTTTGGGATGATGACCTTGGCGCCGCTCCGAGTCGAAGGGCGGACCAAGTTCAGGTGGCATCCGATCGACCTCAACGGCTTGGCGGAATTCTTCTCGCAGCACGGCCGGCCTTTCCCCCCGCTGGACTCGAGCGACATGCTCTTGTTTTGCTGGAATTGGCCGGTCCGAGTCATCACGATAGTCGATACAGTCCCGATACGTCTACCGAGCGTGGCCCCGTTGCTTGCCGCTGGATGGATCGTGGCGACGCCGGTGTGGGTTGAAGAGAAGCTCGCGCTCGTCGGAAGCCGCCAGGGGGAGTCCATCCTGCTCCGGCCTATCCTCGGCTAGTCCCTTGCCGAATGGGCGGTGAGCGCCAAGGTGGCTAAGCCGAAGGCCGACTTTGGGGTGCAAGTGGACCTTGCACCCGAGCCATGCCTCCGGGCCATCGAGACGGCCGAGCCTGTGGAGGAGGTGATCGAGCCCGCGGAGGAGGTGGCCGAGCCTGTGAAGGAGGGACGCTATCCTTGGCCGGCGAGGCCGAGGCCAAGCCCATGGAGGAATCCGAGGCGCGAGCAATTTGGGAGACGGCTCGGGCGATTTGGTCGTGGTGTCGCCCGCACCTAGGCGCGTTGCTCGGCCTTTGCTTGAGACCGATCTCACTGCGATCATGAAACGGGTAAGTACCTCCGAACTTGGCTTTTTGTTTTGACTATGCTTGGTTTTTTCTTCTTCTTGAGCTTGTTTTCCTGGCGTAGGCCTACCGTGAGGTCATTGGTCGCGCATGCGCTTCCAGGGCCGAGCAGGAGGCGGAGCGGGAGGCCACAATGGCGGGTGGCGCGCTTTGGTGGCGGTGGGCCGAAGCCCTGCATGTTGAGCTGGAGGAGGCATGCTTGTCCGCGGTCAAGACCGTGGCCGTGAAGGCTTGTGCCGCGGTGGCGAAAGCGGCCCTTGCCGCAGCACGGGATAATGCCAGGGAAGTATCCCGACAAGCGCAGGAGGCGCTCAAGTCCGAGCTCGAGGAACGCCTTCGGTGGACGGAGGTGCGCTATGCTGCCGAAGTCGCTCGGGCCACGGAGGAGCATGATCTTCTCTCCGCGGAGCTATCTCGAGTGAAGTCGGTGGCGGCTGCGATGGAGGGTCCCCTGAAGACCCATGAGACGCCGTCCGGGAGCTGGAAGCGGCTAATGAGGCGCTGCAGACTGAAGCGCGGGGCGCCCGAGATGATCGGAGGGCCCTTCTCGCGCTTTAGGATCGCTATGATAAAGCCGCGGCCGAACTCCGCAAATTCAGGTGCCAGCCCAGACCGTAGGTCTTTGTAATCTTTTCCTTTCTTTTGTTGTAGTTTGTTTCGCCCTTGTGACTTTGTTTTTGAAAGCAATATACTTATTTGTTTGTCTCCCTCCTTTCTCGCCTTTCCTGCATACACAGAGTAGACACAAATTGCAAGTAGTCATATAGGCATGAAGGATTTAAAGTTCGTGGTATAGCCCCATGAATCCTAGCCCCCGAGCCATGGCCGAGCCTCTGGGTGGACAGAGGGGTTTAAAGAAGATCGAATCTTAAAGAAAAAATCGACCCTAGCCCCCGAGCCACGGCCGAGTCTCTGGATAGCCAGAGGGTCGGTTGTGGTTTAGAGAAGATCAATTTTTTGAAAAAAATCGACCCTAACCCTCGAGCCACGGCCGAGCCTCTGGGTAGCCAGAGGGTCGGTTGTGGTTTAGAGAAGATCAATTTTTTGATAAAATCGACCCTATCCCCTGAGCCATGGCCGAGCCTCTGGGTGGACAGATGGTCGGTTGTGTTTTAGAGAAGATCAATCTTTTGAAAAAAAATAACCCTAGCCCCCGAGCCATGGCCGAGCCTCTAGATAGCCAGAGAGTCGATTGTGATTTAGAGAAGATCAATTTTTTGAAAAAATTGACCGTAACCCCCGAGCCACGGCCGACCCTCTGGATAGCCAGAGGGTCGGTCGTGGTTTAGAGAAGGTCAATTTTTCAAAAAATCGTCCGTAGCCCCGAGCCATGGCCGAGCCTCTGGATAGCTAGAGGGTCGGTCGTGGTTTAGAGACCGCAACCTTAGAACGAAGCTCGTGGCCCCTGCTCTGTTATTTTGTAAGACGTAGAGTTTTGGGACTCTTGAGTAATCTTGGGCTTCAACAGTTTTATACGGGCTTATGGTATAGGGCTAGAAAGCGTTTGCTCGCGCGGGGTTTTGCGTGGTGCGATGGATATTGGCTTACCCGTGTGCAAGAGAATCCCGGGGGTGTAGCTTCTGCATAGCCGGTGACCTGCCGATGTGTGCTGAGATAGCCCGAGCTTTCTCCTAAGCTCGATCATAGGTTTGGTTCTTGGGGGTTGTTAGGGGTTGCTGGGGGTTTGTTAGGAAGAGACAAGACAGAGAAAGGTAAAGAGGGAAACTTACGACCTTAGCTTAAGCGTAGAACCTCCGGAGTTGGGCGATGTTCCAGGAACTATTGAGAACTCTTCCATCTGGCATAGCCAGTTTCACAACCCCCGGGCGTGTAGCTGATATGACCGTGTATGGACCTTCCTACCTCGGGGTGATCTTGATAGCGTGAGCTAGGTTCTTGTCGACGACTAGGAGGCGAGCCTCCACAGGCCGATGAGCAAAGGGAGGGTGTCTCGAGACCGAGGCGGCCCTGCCCCTGCCTCGAGCGAGGCCCTTGGCCGTCTTGCGCTGTCGAGGAAGGACGTCGTGTCTTTGGGGTGACGTGGGTTGTTTTTATCCTGTTTCGGGTCTCCACTGTCGGATAACAGCCCTACGTCCAGTCTTCGTTTAGTATCGAGCTTAAACGAGTACAGGAGGGTGAGACCGAGCTTTGGAAAGCCCAGGCTCGAGTACAATAAGTGCTCAAGGCACTATGTGTGTTCCTACAATACCTGGCGCGAAGAACTACCACCTGGAACTAAAAATCCTATGCGAGTGCAAGTGCTCCTGCTCTATGGTGGCTTAGTGCTCTTCTGTCTATATCTTATCATTGTTGCCTCTCTCTCTGGTCCTCCCTTGGTTGTGGTCTGTGAGCCCCTTTTATAGGCGGCCCCGGCCATTGTAGTCTGACCTTGGTCTATTGCGAGGCACCGTGTTGCCCCCTGGTCGCTGGTTGTGTTTTTCTATCTTGCCATGCTGCGACATGGCGGACGTACGAGATCCACTAGACATTCGGACGTGTTTCCCCAACTTGCTTGGATCAGTGTTTGGACCGCCACAAGGCATTACGTGTCTTTCTCTATGGGGCGGACGATAAGATGACCGTTTATCGACCGCCACCAACCCGTCGATGGTCGATGGCGGCGTACATCGATCTTCTTGATCGCATTTAACTTCGTGGTAACATCACGGGACCCACAATGATGCAGTTGGCGCCTGTGTGTGATCCGTATGGTCCGAGCCCCGAGCCGGGCTTAGAGACTAGAGACCCGAAGCCAGAGCGGGAAGCTTCGCCTTGAGCTTGCCGAGCTCGGTATAAGCTTACCGAGCTCAGGCGCGAGCTTGTGAAGCTCGCCCGCATTCTCTGCTGGGCCAGAGGCAGATAAGTGGGCCGCATCTCTATGGGCAGCGTACTTCCCCCAACAGCTAGCATCCGAGCCTCGAGCAGGACAGAGATGTCTTGCTCAGAGGTTTACTAGTAACTGCCTTCTGGCGAAATGTCGTGCCTTTGCGCGTGTGGTCTTGGCTTCGGTGGGAATTTCAACCGAGCGCAGTTACTTGTGCCGCTGTCTTTCTTTCGGTTTCCGCACCTTAGGTGGACAGGCGACGGTTTGTCTCCCTGCGCTGGTTTATAAGAGGCGGTTTGCCTCCCCACGTCACTTTATTTACGCTTTCTTGTCCTTTCGGCACTGTTGCCTTTTCGCCTCCTTAGCTTCTTTGCCGTTCTTGCCTCCGACCTTCTTACTCCAATGGCGTCTTTCACCTGGAGTCTCACCTTCGAGGACACCTTGAAGGAGATGATCACGGCCGGCTTCATCGACGTCGGCGGCTAGAGGGCGGCCGGTGAGGAGACGATTCCCGCTCCCGAGGGCAACTAGGTCGTCTTCTTCGAGCTCTTCGACGTCCACGGACTCCGAGTCCCGAAGTCCGACTTCCTCGCCGCCATCCTGGCCCAGTGCGGGATTGAGTTGGTGAACCTCAATCCCAACTCGATCTTGTCCCTAACGATCTTCGCGCATCTCTGCGAGGCGTTCGTCGAGGTGGAGCTGACGGCCAGTCCATTTCTTAACTTCTACGAGCTGACCACAACCGGTGGGAGCAACGTGGTGGGGTGCGCTTACTTCAAGCTGCGCCGTGACATGAAGCCCGCGTACCCGGCGGTCAAGGCCAAGGAGAACGTCGGGGGTTAGGCGTCGCGGTGGAACTACGCCAAGAAGCTCGGCAAGTGCGGGCTCTGGTTCGCGAACGCGAACCTCGGGAAGCTGACGCTGCCGCGCCCTTCGCTGGAGTCGACGGAGGCGGTCTCGGCGGCCAAGATCCATTAGCTGGCCGGCCAGGGGCTGAATGGCTACGACATCGTTGCCGACTTCATCAAGAACCAGGTGAGCCCACTGCGAAAGTGGGTTCACCCCTTCTTCAGCATCCGCAGGTGGGACGATCTCACCCGTGAAGGCAAGTCCGGTAAATTCTTCTCTCGACCTTATTGTCTTTCGCCCGAGCTTCTTTCCAGCGTGTTCTAATGTCCTTCCCCTTTTTCGCAGCCTTGCCTCAGGCCGATGTAGCTCAAACCGTGAGGCTTCTGCTGCTCGCAAATCATAACGAGCTATCGGGCTTGGGGATTCAGAATGTACTCGACGAGGTTCGTACTCCTGCGAGCTCTGCATCCTTTATGCGGTCTTCTCCGGGTGCGGGCTGATGTTTCCTTGCTTTGCTCGCAAGGGAAGGCGGATGAGGAGGCTGGGCTTGACGCCCTTGCGCTGGTGGCGGCCCCAGGGCCGCCCCTTCAGCGGACTCGGTGGATGGTGGCCGCGCGGGCTCGCATCAGGCGTGCTAAGAGTGGGACGTGAGCACGCAGCCGCCTCAGAAGAAGCGGACCGGGGTCTCCCGACGGGACAAGGTCGTCAGCGCGGGGCGGCCACCCCGGCCGTCGTCTGCGGTCGGGAGGTCGGTGCCTCGGGATCCCGCCTCTGTCCCCGACTTGGCCCGGGCTAGGAGTTCCCGGCACCGGGTTTCTAGAGGCGCACGGGATACCCAGCCGGCACCAAAGAAGCGTCGGCTAATGCTGGACGGGAAGCCCGTGGACGGCGGGTCGGCGGAGACGGACCTTGAGCTCGCCCGTAAGTTGTCGCGCCTTCGACCTTCCTTTCCTTTCTTTGACGTCGCGTTTCTCGGGTTGACCGAGGTGTTCTTTTTTGTTTGTTCTTGTCACTAGTTGCCACGTCCGCCGGGGCGGAGAGGGTCCTTTCGGCGTGGCCGGAGGAAGTGGCCCGGGAGAGCGAGCCCTACCCGAAGCACAAGAGGTGCTGGGGCTCTAGGGCCTACCACCTCCCGCCAATGGTGCGCAGCGACGTGCGTCGCCAGGCCGTGACCGTGGAGGTGGAAGCGAACTTCGGGACGCTGACCCTGGCGCCGCTCCGCGCCGAGGGGCGAACCATGTCCGGGTGGCGCCCAATCGACCTCAACGGTCTGGCGGAGCTCTTCGTGGAGAGCAGCTTGCCTATCCCGCCACTAGACATGAGCGACATGCTCCTGTTCGGCTGGGAATGGTCGGTCCGGGTCACCACGGCGGCTAGCACTATCCCGGTGCGCCTGCCGAGTGTGGCCCCGCTGGTCGCCAAGGGATGGATCGTGGCGACGCCAGCGTGGGTCAAGCAGAAGCTGATGCACGCCGGAAGCCATTGGGGGGAGTCCGTCCGGCTCCAGCCTGTCCCCAGTCAGTCCCTCGTAGAGTGAGTGGCGAGCATGAAGGTGGGCAAGCCGACGGCGGACTTTGGGGTGCAAGCGGACCTTGCACCCGAACCGTGCCTCCTGGCCATCGAGGTGGCCAAGCCCGCGAGGGAGGTGGCCGAGCTCGCGGAGGAGACGGCCGAGCCCATGAAGGAGGTGGCGCCGGCCTTGGCTGATGAGGCCCAGGCCGAACCTGCGGAGGAGTCTTCGGGGGAGTCGAGCAACTCAGGTGGCGGCTCGGGCGACCCGGTTGTGGCCTTGCCCTTGCCCGGACAAGTTGCCCAGCCCTTGCTCGAGGCCGAGGCGGTCATGAGGCGGGTAAGTACTTCTGGGCTTTTGAAATTCTGTTTCGACCGCGCTCTGGGTTTTCCTTCTTCTTGAGTTTGCTTTCTTGGTGTAGGCCTACCGCGAGGTCGTTGGCCATGCATGCGCATCCAGGGCCAGGCAAGAGGCCGAGCGAGAGGCCCTGAAGGCGGACGGCGTGCTTTGGCGACAGCGGGCCGAAGCCATGCGCGCTAAGCTAGAGGAAGCTCGTTCGGCCGCGGTCCAGACCGTGGCCGTAGAGGCTCACGCCGTGGCGGCGGAGGCTGCCCTGGCCGTGGCGCGGGAAGATGCCGGGGAGGTATCCCATCGGTCGCAGGAGGCCCTTAAGGCCTCCTGCGACCGCTTCGTCGAGCTTGAGGAGCGCCTCCGGTCCATGGAGGTGTGTTGTGCGGCCGAAGTCGCTCGTGCTGCGGAGGAGCGCGACCTTCTCTCCGCGGAGCTATCCCGGGTAAAGTTGGCGGCGGCTGCGATGGAGGATCTCCTGAAGACTCACCGAGACACTGTCTGAGAGTTGGAGGCGACCAATGAAGCGCTGCGAACAGAAGCGCGAGCCGCTCGATGTGATCGGAGGACCCTCCTCGAGCTTTAGGATCGTTACGATGAAGCTGCAGCCGAACATCGTAAGTTTAGGTGTTAGCTCGGGCCATAGGCCTTTGTATTGTTTTTTTTTCCTTTTGCTGTAGTCCAGCCTGTCCTTTGTAAATACACTTTTAAAGCAATATATTTGTTTGTTTTTGTCTCCTTCCTTTGTTGTCCTTCCTACATGCACAGAATAAACACAAGTAGTCGTATAGGCAAGAAGGATTTGAAGGTCGGGGTATAGCCCTATCGATCCTGGCCCCCGAGTAATGGCCGAGCCTCTAGGAGGACAGAGGGTCGAGCGTGGCTTAGAGAAGATCGAGAAAATCGACCCTTAAGAAATCGGCCCATAGAAAATCGACCATAGCCCTCGAGCCATGACCGAGCCTCTGGATTGATAGAGGGTCGGTCGTGGTTTAGAGAAGATCAATTTTTTTAAAAAAAATTGACCCTAGCCCCCGAGCCACGACCGGGCCTCTGGATTGAGAGAGGGTCGGTCGTGGTTTAGAGAAGATCAATTTTTTTAAAAAAATCAACCCTAGCCCCCGAGCCACGGCCGGGCCTTTGGATTGACGGAGGGTCGGTTATGGTTTAGAGAAGGTCAATTTTTTGAAAAAATCGACCGTAGCCCCCGAGCCATGGCCGGGCCTCTCGATTGACAGAGGGTCGGTCGTGGTTTAGAGAAGATCAATTTTTTGAAAAAATCAAGCCTAGCCCCCGAGCCACGGCCGATCTTCTAGATTGACAAAAGGTCGATCGTGGTTTAGAGAGACCGCCTCCTTAGAACGGAGCTTGTGGCCCCTACTCTGTTTCTTTGTATGAGGCAGAGTTTTGGGGCTCTAGAGTTAGCCCGGGCTTCAACTGTTTTATACGGGCTTATGGTATAGGGCCGAAAAGCGTTTGTCCACGCGAGGTCTTGCGTGGTGCGAGGGATATCGGTTTACCTGTGTGCAAGGGAATCTCGGGGGTGTAGTTTCTGCATAGCCGCTATCCTGCCAATGTGTGCTGAGACGGCCCGAGCCTTCTCCCAAGCTCTATCGTAGGTTAGGTTTCTGGAGGTTGTTTGGGGGTTTACTAGGGAGAGGCAAAGAACGAAAAGGGGTGTGGAAGGAGATTTACGACATTGGCTCAAGCGTAGAACCTCCGGAGTTGGGCGATGTTCCAGGAGCTATTGAGAATTCTACCATCCGATATAGCTAGTCTTACAGCCCTCGAGCGTGAAGCTGATACGACCGAGTATGGACCCTCCCACCTTGGGGTGAGCTTATTGGTGTTGGTTAGGTTCTGAACTCGTCTTAGAACCAGGTCGCCGACTTGCAAGGTCCGGGTCTGTACCCTTTTGCCGCGTGCCGCCGTAGGGATTGCTGGTATGCTGCCACTCACAATAGTGCTTGCTCACGGCAGGACTCGGATAGGTCGAGATCCAATAGTCGTTCCTCGTCGTTGTCGATCTGACCTGTAAAATCAACATGAACTAAACCGAGTCTTAGCTCGGCGGGTAGGACCGCCTCCGAGCCGTACACGAGCCTGAATGGGGTTTCTCCAGTAGCTCGACTAGCGGTTGTCTGGGCTGCTCATAGCACCGAGGGTAGTTCCTCTACCCAGTTTTGGCACTGTTCGACGAGAGTGTCGTAGACTCACCGCTTAATGCCTTGCATGATCTGCCCGTTCGCACGTTTGGTCGCGCCGTTGCTCTGTGGGTGAGCCACCGAGGCTAGGGCGACCTTCGTGCCGAGCTCTTCGCAGTAGTCCTAGAATAGCTCGCTTGTGAACTGTGTCCCATTATCAGTGATCAGCTTACTCGGGATGCCGAATCTTGCCGCAATATTTTTCCTGAAGACCCTTTTGGCTGTTTAGGCTGATATGCTCGACACCGGTTCGGCCTCGATCCACTTAGTGAAAGTGTCGATGGCAACAAACAGGTGTGTGCGCCCCTTTAGGCCTCGAGGGAATGGACCGAGTATATCCATTCTCCACGTCGAGAATGGCCAGGTCGGCGGGATAGTTTGTAGCTTGTACGCTAGTTGGTGGGACACTCGGGCGTGGTATTGGCAGGCCAGGCAACGTTTTACCAGTTCCCTTGCGTCGGTCAACGCAGTGGGTAAGTAGTACCCCATGCGGAAGGCTTTGCCCACTAAGGTTCTAAAAGAGGCATATGCCCCGCAGATCCCATCGTGGATGTCTTGGAGGAGAAATTTGCCTTTCTCCTGGGTCACGCACTTGCAAAGTACGCCGTTAGAACCCCTTCGGTACAGCAAGCCTCCGAGTAATCGGTAAGATCGGGCTTACCTTTGGAGCCGGGATTTCTCAGCTGTGTCCTGTGGCAGTGTCCCATGTGTCAAGAACTAGAAGAATGGCGTCATCTAAGTGTCGTGCTGCTCTAGGAACGAAACGGTACCGGTCGTTTTGGTCGAGGCAAACGTCTTCTCGAGGGCCTCTTCTCCGGAGGGAATAGAGGGCTTTAGTAGGTGCTGCACGAGCACCCCCGCCGGGACGGTTTCTTGTGAGGAGCTGAGCTTTGCGACCTTATCGGCTAGGCTGTTAGCCAGTCTGGGAACATAGCACACTTCGAAGTTCGTGAAGTATTTCTTCAACTTTCTCACTTCTGCCACGTATTGCGCCATTGAGTCATCGCAACAGTTAAATTCCTTGTTTACCTGGCAGACGACTAACTGTGAATCCCCTTTCGCTGTTAATCATTTTATGCCAGGTGCAGTGCATGCTCGTAGGCCAGCTAGGAGACCTTCGTACTTCGCAGCATTGTTCGTTGCGGAAAAATGAAGCTGTACAATGTGCTGAATTTGTTCTCCTTAGGGGGGGGAATGAGAACGAATTCGTAACCTGATCGCTCGAATTGGCGCGACCCATCAAAGAACATGGTCCAGTGCGCTTCTTGGCTTGCAAGCTCGGGAGAGCCTCTAGGAGGGTCGGCCAGCCTAGTCCATTCAGCCAGGAAATCGGCCACGACTTGGGACTTGATCGCTGTCCGTGGAACGAACATGATATCGAATTCACCAAGCTCGACTGCCCACTTTGCGACTCGTCCGTTTGCATCGGGGTTTCTAATGATGTCGTTTAGCAGGAAGCTCGTTGGGACTGTAATTGGATAGGCTTGGATATAGTGGCACAACTTTCGTGAGGCCATATGCAAGGTGTACAAAAGTTTTTGGATCTCAGGGTACCGCTTCTTAGGTCCATGCAATACTCGCTTACGTAGTAGATGGGTTGTTGTTTGCCCTCGCATTCGACTGCTAGTACAGCACTCACAGCCTACGGGGCAACCGCCAAGTAGAGGAGTAGAGCATCCCCGAGCTTTGGCGTGGTTAGGACGGGAGGCGTGGACAGATAGCGCTTTAGCTCGCTGAAAGCGGCCTCGGCTTCTTCTGACCATTTGAAACCATCGTGCTTGCGCAAGATCTTGCAAAAAGGAGCGCTCGTCGAGACGAGATATGAATCTACTAAGAGCCACCATGTGCCCGGTTAGGACTTGCACCTCCTTGGTACAAGTTGGCGATCTCATATTCTCGATGGCTTCGATTTTTTCGGGGTTAGCTATGTTTGCCTTTCCTATCACATAACCGAGCAACATCCCAGACCGGACACCGAAAACACACTTTTCAGGATTCAATTTGACTTGATGTTTCCTGAGATTAGCAAATGTTTCCTGAAGGTCGGTTACATGATCCCGCGGGACCTTGCTCTTTACAACAATATCATCTACATAAATCTCTACGTTGCGCCCTATCTGATCAGGGACCGTCTTCTGTATTAACCGCTGGAACGTGGCTCACGCGTTCTTCAGACTAAACGACATGGTCGTATAGCAGAAGGTACCAAAAGGTGTCACGAAGGCTTTCTTCTCTTCGTCTTCCCTAGCCAGCTGCAATCTGGTGATAACCCGAATAGGTGTCCAGGAAGCTCATGAGCGCCGAGTCCGGCGTTGCGTCGACCAGCTGGTCTATGCGCGGCAGGGAAAAATTATCTTTAGGGCAGGCGACATTGAGGTCGCGATGGTCGACGTACATTCGCCATTTTCTGCCTTTTTTCTTGACAACAACTAGGTTAGCGAGCCAGTCAGAGTGCTCGACCTATCAGATGAAGCCGGCTTGGAGGAGCTTGCCGAGTTGCTCCTGTATGATATCAGCTTTCAACTTGGGAAAGCGTCGTAGGGCCTATCTAACAGGCTTTTTATCAAGCTGGACAACTAGCCTGTGCTCGATTACCTCCCTTCGGAATCCGGGCATGTCGGACGGTTCCCATGCGAACACGTCTACATTAGCTCGGAGGAAGGTGATGAGCTCGAGTTCCTATTTAGACTCGAGATTGGCCCCTACATGAACGACCCTAGCGGGGTCGTCCTTGGAGAGGAGGACCGCCTTGGTGGGCTCCTGCGGCTGCAGGGCCACCTTAGGGCGAGTTGGCGGTGGCGGTCACTCACCTTTAGCCGGGCCTGCTCAGGGAGCTGTCCGACCATTGCTAGGGCGCCCTCGTCACAAGCCATCGCGGCCTTGTGACTTCCCTTAACCGTGATGACCCCATAAGGGGCCGGCATCTTTAGGCAGTGGTACCATAGTGGATGGCCGCTATGAACTTAGACAAGGCGGGGCGACCCAGGACGGCGTTGTTTGGAAGCCCGAAGTCCACCACCTGAAAGGTGGCGTATTCTGTCCGAAAGTTCTGAGGGGCCCCGAACGTCACGGGCAAAACGATCTGCCCGATTGGTTGCAGGGACGACCCCGGGACAATGCCATGGAAGGGAATGGCTATGTCCTTGATTTTGGACCGTGGGACTTGCATCTGCTCCAAGACCTGGGCCGTGATAATGTCCAGGAAGCTTCCGCCGTCCACCAGCACGCGATCGACTCGCGTGTTGCTGATGGTAGGGAGAGCACCAGCGGCAGGCGCTGGGGCCTCGTCATTCTGGGAACAATTATCCTCGGAGAAAGTGATTGGCTGGTTAGACCACCGCATGGGTGTGTCTCTAGGCTTACCCCTCTTGAGGTGGTAAACCTCTCGGGCGGTGGCCTTAAGCTCGCGGCACGAGCCATAGGCGGACGCATCGCCGAATATTACGGCGACGTGCCCGCGAGCCTCCTGGAAGGCATTGCCATGGCCGCCTTGGGTGCCCGATCATCCGGGATCCCGTTGTCCGGGAGCTCGGGCATGGGGCCGCGTCCGGCGTAGAAATCCTCTAGTCGCGTTGCCCACGTCCTGTAGTTACGCAAGTCGTGGCCACATTGACGATGAAGAAGGCAATAGCGGTTGTTCGGGGCGTTCGCCCCTAGGCCGGTCGAGGCCAGGGCTAAGGAGCTCGCCCCTGTCCCTGCCCCACACCACAGCCATTTCCGCCACCCACCGGACGAGCTGGCTGGGGAGGCGGTCACTCAGGGGGAGCGGGCCTCTCGGGCTCCACCGCCGCGACATAGTTCGGGGTTGCGGGCTCCGTCTTGTTCTTTTTGTTCCACCGCCTCGGAGGTGTTGATGTATCCCTCTGCGGCGCGAAATAAATCGGCCGCGGTGTGGACCGGGTGGAGCTCAAGATCCCAGGTGAAGCTGGTATTCCATACCCCCCTTGAAGGCCTCGATGATGGCCTCGTCGGAGATCGACGGAATCGTGTTGCACACCTGGACGAACCTGCGGATATAATCCTGCAGGCCCTCCCCCGTCTTCTGGGCCACAAGCTTGACGTCCTAGGGCTTTCGAGTATGCGTGGCGACCACCGGAAGTTCGTCGAGAACGCTTCTCTGTTGCTCCCCACTCGTATGGAACCTCGTATTTGGTTAAAGAGTGCAGTTGGGCCATTCCCTCCAAGATGGTAGAGAAGTAGTTGACCATAACGGCCTCGTTACCGCTGGCGGCCAAGATGGCGGTAGTATACACGGCGAGGTATTCATCAGGATTCTTGCTTCCTTCGAACTTCTCAATGTTCCCGGGTTTGAACTTTCGGGGCCAAGGAGCCTCGTGCAAAGCCCGGCAGAAAGCCGGACACCCTGGGGCAGTCCCGTTGTTGCCAACGGGGGCCTTCCGCCCGAAAGTGGTCCAAGGTGGGAAAATACTCCGCCCAGGGTGCGCTGAGGAGTGCCATCTGTCGTGGACGTGGACGCCTGCTGGTGCGACCAAATACTGGCTGCGTCGCCTTGAGGTGCCATTGGTGTGCGATCGGGCCTGGAGGTGCTCGCCGAGGTCCCCGACAAGCTCCACTGGGCCATCCGCGACCGCAGCGCCTAGATCGGCCATAGTAAACTCTCGTGGATCCTTGTCGGGAACAATCGCTGAACCCGTTCTTGTGCCTTGAACCGAAGTTGGTGATAGTAGTCTTTGGCGGTAGCGCTCTTGATGGCGAGTGGCAGGCATCGGGCCGGTGGGCCTGCGGTGGATATTTGCTAAGGTCCACCCGATTGACCCAGCAAAGAGACTCCGCGTAGTCTCGCACCGGCGGTGTTCCTTGCCTAGATCACCGTGCGCCTGGTGCGGAGTCCTCTCACCTGACGCCGCGAAGACGTGGCGTGAGGCGGGCTCTCGCGAGGAGGACATGCCAGTGTCACCCACAGAGGCGGTGCCGTCAGCACCTTCGACTACCATGGGCACACTTTGGTCCGCTGCCAGCCCTAACGGGCCAGGGCGCTAGTTGCGCGCGCAGGACCGATCCTCCTTTTCGGACGGGGCCATGAACGTGCGCGGACCATCCGGCTGCGGTATTGGTGGCACCTCTTATCGGTGACGCCATACCGCCGAAACAATCTTTGGGGGTGAACAATTTGCTCCAAAGGCGGGCGATGCCTCTACCTCCATCTCGTCAGCCTGGGCTTTGGCTAGAAAACTAGCTTGCCATCTTTCGCACGACTCATCGACGTCGTCGAGATCGTCACAGTCATCGAAGTTGAGGTCTAAGCCCTCGTCGTCATCGTATGACAACAAGGCCATCCTCGATGGAAGCGGGCGCCCGGGGTGCCGACCTCCGATTCGCGAGGACGGCAATAAGGCGGCCGCCATGGCGACGACTTTGTCATTGGGAGACCTCGGTTCGCTTTCCTTGAGGCGGTTGCATGCCCTTAGCTCGCCTGATGGGCGCCACTGGTGGCTAGAAGCGAACCTCCATGAGCCGTCGATATGCAAGGAAGGGTGTCACGAGGACCCGAGGGTGGCCTATTCCTTTGGCGAGGCCCGCGGTGTGGCCGCCGAGAAAGGACGTGTGTGTGACACGGGTGTTTTTATCCAGGTTCGGGCGTCCACTGCCGGATAACAACCCTACGTCCAGTCTTCGTTTAGTGTGGAGCATAAATGAGTACAAGGAGGGTGAGGCTGAGCTTTGGGAAGCCCGGGCTCAAGTACAATAAGTGCTCGAGACACTATGTATGTTCCAATAGTACCTGGATACGGAGAACTATCGACTAAAACTAGAGATCCTACACAAGTGCAAATGCTCCTATTCTATGGTGGCCGAGTGCTCTCCTGTGCGTACTGTGGGTGTCTTTCTTGTGTATCTGGATCTCTCTTGGTTGTGGCCTGTGCGTCCCTTTTATAGGTGGCTCCCGGCCACCGTAGTCTGACTTCGGTCCGTTGTGAAGCACCGTGTTGTCTCCTGGTCACTAGTTGTATTCTCCCATTTCACCATGCTGCAGCATGGCGGACCCACGAGGCCCACCGGACATTCGAGCGTGCTTTCCTAACTTGCTAGGGTCAGTGTTCGGACCGCCACACGACAATACGTGTCTTTCTCCCAGTATGAATAAACAATGGCCGCTTCCACACGACCGGCCACCAACCCGTCAGCGGCTTGTGGCGAGTCTTGCTCGATCTTCGCGGACTTATTTAACTTCATGGTGACATGTGGGACCCATGGCTTGTTCGCGTCTTGTGGCGAGACGATCGCGTTAAGTCCGAGCCCCGGTTTTCTAAGCTTCGGGAGGCGGGCACTACTAGAAATTCGCTAATCCATGACATTTTGCTCGTGACATTTAAAAATTTCATCATAAAACAGCTCACATCTATGATGGAAAGTGCAGCTTCGTCATCGTGGTGATGTGACAGACCGCCTGCCCTAAGGCATTTATGATGAAGTCTGAAAATACGTCATAGAACAACACACAAACTCGTCATGGATCCTCAAGACCTCCTAATAACTCGTACTAACATATTTGTTATGGACGGGATGGCGTCAGAAATCTTTGACTTGTCCTACGTATGAAACTGGTCCTACGTGGCTTCTGAGCGCTAAATTTTTCCTAAAATTTTTTAAATTCCTGCCTTCCCGATACTAGCCACTGACATGTGGGCTAGAGTTTAGGGTTTCCCTTTTATTTCCCCATTCCCAGCACCTCCTAGTTCCTTCGTGTAGTCTCACGAGTCACCGCCGTCGCTTCCTCTTCTCCCCCAGATGACCTCCTCCCGTCCAGCTGCCCCCCGTCGCTGCCTCCCCCGAGCACCTCTACAGCGCTGCCGCCTCCCTTGAGTTCCTCCAGCGCCACCACCTCCCCCCAAGCACTTCTGCAGGACAAATCCCCGACGCCGTCCTCATCATCGCTGCCAAAGTCTGCCCCGCCAGGGACTCCGCCGCCGCCACTGATTATCAAAATTCTAGGGAGCTATGGATGCCTTGTGTCAACAACAGGCTGATTCAATCAGGTTCCGCTCTGAAACCTTTGTTATGATTTAATCAACTAAATGTGCTCACTGGAAGGCTACCTTTTGATATTTTTGTGTCCTATCATCATAAGCAATGGAAGAGGAGAATTAAGCCAACGTTGATGGTCTGAATTACGCTTTGGCTCTTTGCAGAGTTGCCAGCTTCCAATGGCTTTCTCACAATTGAAGCAAATGGTGGTCTGAACCAACAGCGTCTTTCTGTAAGTTCCAGCATTCTCTTATAAAGTAATGGCCATGGTTCTGACTTGTAATAGATCTACGGTTGCTAATATCTCATTCTAAAGTCCAATGCCATCTGCATGTTTAGGTGCACTGCTAAAATAACTTGAAGAGTCATGTTAGTGTGATACTGCCTCTTAATCGAGATACATTTCTTAAAACAATTTTATGTAGGCAAATAGAGAGTTTTTACTAGGCTGGAGTTTGTCCTATGAAAAAATATTGATTTTTGAGATGCAGAACCATGAGGTTTCTGACTTGTATGTTACAAATTAACTGTTCCAGAATATTCTTGTGTAAAGGCCCTGCTATCTATTCTCTAGAAACTGGCTAAGCAAGTCTGAAGTACCAAGTGGTAGATCCATAGTTATACAAATTATCAAAAATTGTCTTTTTTTTCTTTCATCAACTTGCTTTTATGCTACTTGATATTTGTTTCAAATAAATCTCTTCTAACCAGAATGTTTCTAAATGGTGTTGTGGTCCCTAACATTAGCTGTGACACAATTGTATTTATTAAGTCCTTATAATCTTCACACCATGCCTTGTAATTATTAACATAAGTTTTCCAATGCAGATATGTGATGCCGTTGCTATGGCCAGTTTGCTTAATGCAACTCTTGTGATCCCAATATTTCATTTGAATACTGTTTGACGTAATTCTAGGTAACTATTTTGTTTGCTCATTGCTTTGTTTCCTCATAATAAAAAGTGTCTGGCTAGACTGGAGCGGTTGTCAGTTGGAATTGCAATCATTGTTAGTTGTCTATTCTTGGATTAGGTTAATACAGTTCATTTAATTTCTAGCCATGAAAGTTTCAGTTTGACATTGTACTGCACATAACGACCATTGGTATAGGTTATGTACTTTCTTGGTAGAACCTTATAGAAGACATATTTATGTTCTAGTAAAAACAGTTAAACTTTTCCAACGCAAGATTGGAGCAGGCTTAAATTAAGTCTCATTCACATTAAAATTGCAATTCTTTATGGTTTGCAAAGTTGCTATTGGTTAAAGTTTCAGTCTTAGCAGAATAATGTGTTCACCTGGTATATTGTTTTTAAGCAAATTTGGTGATATTTTTTATGAAGATCATTTTATTGAGACACTAAGAGAACATGTAAGAGTTGTGAAGGAACTTCCAAAAGATGTTTTGCTGCGCTTCCATCATAATATCAGTAGCATACCAAATATGAGAACTAAAGTCTACTCATCTCCAAATAACTATAAACAGAAGGTGCTTCTGAAACTACTGGAACTAGGGTATGGTAGATGCTCTCCACCCCACAAAAGAAAGAACTCGATTGAACTGTGAAAAAGCCAAGGGCATGTGTTCATTTCATTTTCTGTTCCATGCAGAGCTGTGCGCATTGCCCCATTCTCTAATTGATTAGCTCAGTCAGTGCCATCGAATATCCAGACCTTGAGGTGTTTGGTGAACTACCAGGCATTAAGATTTGTTGAGCCAATAAGAACTCTTGCAGAGGCCATGGTTGACCGAATGATAAAAAAAGTGTTCTTTGATTGGTGGGAAGTATGTCTCAGTGCATCTTCGCTTTCAAGAGGTTTAATGCACTCTTGCAATTTACCAGTTCAGTTTACCAGTTTGGAAGCTAAAGAACCCTAGAAAGCATGGTTTATATTTAGAGTCCTATCGTTTTATGACACTTGCCTTTTTTATTTATGTCTCTCGATTTATATTACACAGATAAATTGTGGAAGTCATCATACTTTTGTGCTTGGTGTGTACTGTATATGACTAAATTGATTAAATCATTTGAATTTTTTAGCTTGACCATTTTTACTATTGATTTATTTATCCAGATTTTTGTCTTTCTGCCTACCGCTGGAGCAACACTCATTTTTCATACAGACCTAATTATTGTAGGAATTCAAGAAAAAGCAAGAAGCGAATGATCTGATCCTTCAACGTCTCTTGGGCCTATCCTAGGTTAACTCTAGTAATTGATTTCTGGCTTTATGATTTCTGCAGGCAAGTGAACTGTTGACGAACATCTGTGACGAAAAAGATTCATCGTAATAAGCTTGTGATCACATCTGTGACGAAAAAATTCATTACAAAAAAATATCATGACGTGGCAGTGAATCAGCATTGGACGATGACGTGGTGCCACATATTCGCACTTAAGTGACGAGTTATGTTTCGTCACAAAATAAAGCTATGTCACATTGGTGATGACATGGCGCCACATCACATCTGACAGCTACGATAATGACCTGGATGACACGTCGGATGGAGGCGCGGTTAAAAACGTTCCATGATGAAGATTATTTCGTCATAGATATGATGTGTTCTGTGACGAACACTACCATTTCGTCATGGCGTTTCATATGTGACGCGGATAGCATGATGAAATCAGTTTCGTCATAACGTCGTCATAGAAACTACTTAATGACGAATCGGCCTTTTTCAGTGACGAATGTGTTTCATCATGGATTAACGTTTTTCTAGTAGTGGGGAGACCCGGGATCCAGATTGGGGAAGTTCGGGTGCAAGCTTACTAAGCTCGCGCGCGACCTTACGAAGCTCGCACGAGTCCTTTTCTGGGCGAAAGGTAGGTTGGTGGGCCGTGTTCCCACGGGCCGTGTACTTTTTCCAACAAAAATATATTCAAATTCAAATACAAGTCTTGGTCCTTTCTATCCAAGATATATGCTTCTTTGAAAGTAGCGGAGGATGTCATTAATTCCTTTCAAATTACTCTTCTTAGGCTCAGCACTGTATCGAGCTAGCAACTTAACGGCAAATGCCAAGTTCGGTCTGTGCTGTTCACGAGGTATATTTGCTCTCCAATTGCACTCAAGAACTTCATGTTCTAGTATGGAACTTCAGGTTCCAATGCTTCCTCCCCTCATCCCTAGGTCTTGATCTGCTTACAAAGACTTACCGATCATTAGGAATTTTAAACGGTGCGCCTTCTCAAAGCCAAATCTTTCCAACACCTCCTAAGTGTAGGCTGACTGGTGTACCAAAATAATTTTAGGTATATGCTCAAGCATCAAGCCTAAACTGCAATAATAAAATCATTCGCTTCATTCTCATACTTCAAGTATGAGATTGCTGCTTCTTTTTATTTACTTCAGTCTGTATAATGACTCTCAAAGTTACATTATATAGATTTTTATTTGCTCTATCTTGGTCGGGACAACGATATTTCATGTATCTTCATATACAAAACTGAATTCAAGTCTCTATCCATATATTTAGTGACAAGGTCCTTTAATTCCATTCTCAATTTCATTTTCAACTTCAAGTTGAGTACTGCTAATGAGATTAAATATCTAAAGGTAATTCTATCCATGATCAGAGGATAGGTTTCTTGCATGAGTGAAACCTTGAGCGACCAGCCATGCTTTGTACCTTACAACTTCATATTCATTTCTTTTCTAAACAAAAATATTTATTTTGTCGGGGATTGGTAATGATCTTGTGGACATTTATGTCCCTGGCAGCTCTATAGGACGATGTATGCCTTGGGTGCAGTCCCCAAGACTAGTGAGAACTACAGGCTGTTGTATGACAACAAGGATCGCTCCCGCTTTCGGTCCCTAGGAGCCGGATGCCTATACAGCTTCTTGTCCGGACAGCTTCTTGTCCGGGTATGTTGGCGCGCTGCTGCCCGGGTATCCTTGTCCGGACAGCTTCTTGTCCGAGTAGGTTGACATGCTGCTGTCCGGATAGCATCGCTGACCTAACCAGGCGTGGGTGACCAAGCACTATCGTGCTCAGGAATAGCTACCACCGCCCTTGATCATGCGGTGGCGGTTGTACCCACGTTCCCCACCTTCTAGGAACCGTTGCCCACGATCCGAACGTGGTGGCAATGGCTTCATTCACACTTTAATGTTAGTTACTGCCCCTCTTAACTGCGCGGTTAAGTACTCGGTTATGAGGGCGACGGTTGCTAATGGCGGGGCCTTTATATACACCCCATTTTTCTTATATGTAAGACAGAGTATAATCACCCAGTGTGATCCTGACATAATACAAAGACACACACTGAAGTAGGGTTGTTATCCTCCAGGAGGCCCGAATCAGTATAATCTCCGGGAGGCCCTCTTAACCACACATTATGTTAGTTACTTCTCCTCTTAACCGCGTGGTAAAGTAACTGGTTATGAGGGCGACGGCTACTAATGGTGGAGCCTTTATATACACCCTATTTTTCTTATATGTAAGACAGGGTACAATCACCCAGTATGATCCCGGTATAATACAAAGGCACGCACTGGAGTAGGGTTGTTATCCTTCGGGAGGCCCAAACCAGTATAATCTCCTGGTGTTCTTTTTGCTTGTTTGCATACACTTTCCATGCCGAGATTTTTCGACATCTCAAAAGCCACACTTGGTAGAAAAGGGGCTTTCTGATCCCTCATTCAAGAAATAAGCTCAACGGAGAATCGGTTTCCCAATCATCGACAGCTGGCGCCGTCCGTGGGGACCGAAGGTTTCCTTTGCTGAAGAAATCCTTTGGGATGTCGAATTCGCAGGACACCCGTGAGTTCTGTGTCTTCGATGACATTGATGACTATGACGGGTACTACACCGATGGGGAGGTGGCCTGGATCACCGACCCAGAAGGTCATACTAAGGAGGAAGTCCTTCTACCCCTTATGCGGAACAGAGTTAGGCTTCGCGGCCTATGGAAGAGTCCGTGGACTCAGAGTACATTCCTGAGCCCCTCCTCGACTAGTCCCGAGAAGTTCCAGGGCAAGTTACTCCCCTGATAAATGGGGAGGACACTGCAGAGTTGTACCATGGTCTAGAAATTCTTGATTGTGAAATGGTTTCCATGGGAGAGAGTGCATCCTATGGGGACATTATGATGATGCCATCCAATCTGTTTGCTATCTGTCGAGTTAATATGGCTGGTCAGGAGATCGAAGAAGTGTCCGATGTGGCTGAAGAGGATCGCCGTCACTGGAAATCTGCTGCTCGGTGACGGCTAGAAGAATCCTTAAATGTGACTTTAGCCTGGATGTGTGACCGGGCTAGAGATACAGCCCGTCACTGCGATCGCTCGCCTCAGTGCACCAGAGCCCCCTCACACCATATCCCCGCTCAATGTTAGGACAGGACTGGGGACTCCCTGAATCTTCTGTTGAGGGGCATGGAGCATCTCCAAGCCCTCTCCTCGGTTTTCCGCAACATACGGGAAAACCCCGATGGGGTGGACATGGCGGCAATGGGGGCTACGGCGGCAGAGAATTTGGAGCGCTTAGCTTCGGATTTGTACCATTCAAAGGCACCCAGCGGAATACATCGCCGGGCGGGCTCGCATGAGCGGAGCCATGGCACGCGCAGAAGCCCGGTCAGGCACGGGGAACGCAACACTGCCTGAGACAGACATGAGGAGCATCGTACTATCGTACCCTTCCGGACAGGTGTGAAGGGCGGGATGGTGCCCGGAGCATCTCTTGGCGCGAGGATGGTTCCTGTAATGTACCTCGGAGTATTTTCCTTGGGAGCACTAACCGTCAGGAGGATGGAGGGCGATCCCAACGTGAATGTCGGGAAGCCATCGGCTCCGTGCAATCTCTGCGTTGCCAGCTACATGAAGTTTTCTCGCGTCTTGACCCGGGGGTGACAAAGCTGTCTAGGGCCCTCACCAGGAGCGATCTTACGGCTGAAGGGCCTTTTCCAAGGCTCTGTAGGCCGTAGTATGGCCCGCAAGGTTAAAGCCTGAGCACATTGAAAGATTAAATGGGACCTAGAACCCATATGAGTTTCTTTCTATTTATGCCACCGCTATCTTAGCGGCTGGCGGTGATAAGGCCATCATGGCCAATTACCTGCCCAAGGTGTTGGAGGGCCCCACTCGAACATGGTTATTTAACCAGCGAGATGGGTCTATTCACAATTGGGAGCAACTTTGTGATGCACTTTGTTGCAATTTCTAGGGCTGTTATACCCGAGCAAGGAAGAGGACCTCCACCATCTTATCCAGATGGAGAAGGAAACGTTGCACGCATTCGTGCAGCATTTTATCAAGGTCCGCAATGCCATCCCAAACGTTTCGCACGATGCAATGCTTCGGCGTTCAAACAAAGGGTGAGAGATGTGCGCTTCACTCAAGACTTGGAGATCAGTGCGCACCTGACTGCTAACGAGCTACTCAAGATGGCAGACCGTTACGCCAATGCGGCTGAGGCAGTAGATTGGATGAAAATGCTGGATAAGGGTAGAGTTCCACCCCAGCTCAGCATCGAATGCTCCAAGAAAAATAAAAAAGGCCTCCAAAGTGGAGAAGAAAATTAAGAAGAAGAAGGGCTCGCCCTCGAACGTAGTGGCGACAATGGAATAAGCCTCGCAGCCTGAACCCAATCAGAAGAAGCCATACTCTTCTACCAGGGGTAAAGGTAGGGCCCCACCACGCCACGACGGTGAGCAGGGCGAGAGACCCAAGAGCGGCAAGTACTGCCCGCTCCACCAGGTCCACGGGCACGATTTATGTAACTGCCGAACCCGGTTGGCTCGAATGGAAGATTTCTAAGGCGGGAAGGCCCTGATGCTGACCTTGCCCGAGCCGGGCGAGGGGAGCAAAGGCAAACGCCCCACTGGAGATGATGATGATGATAGCTCAAAGCATTTCCCGGAGGCCGAGCAACATATACCTGTCATATTTGGTGGCTCTTTTGTGTACCCGTCCCAGCGCGCACTAAAAGCAGCTGCTTGGGAGGTCTATAACATCGACCAGGGCAAGTCACCGCTCGAATAGCTCAAGTGGGTTGAAATGCCCATTACTTTCTCCAATGATGATTGTCTTCTTGGAATGACGAAGCTGCAAAAGCTCCCACTTATCGTCTCGTCCACCATAGGCTACACTAAAGTAGGGCACGTCCTGATCGACGGAGGGGGTTCTCTGGCCATGATATCCGCTAAGGTTTTGGACGAGATGCAAATACCTCAGTCCAAGATCAAGGAGATTGCAGGACCCTTCTAGGGGATCATACCGGGCAAGTCCGTCCGACCTCTAGGCTAGATTGTGTTGCCTGTCACCTTCGCGGGACCAGGTAACTTCCGAACGGAGTTGATTACATTTGAGGTGGTGGACTTTGCGTCCGCCTGCAACACCATCTTAGGCCGCTCAGCACTAGGCAAGTTCATGGCGGCTACTTACCATGCGTATTGTTGGGAGTTTGGTAGGGCCGTCCGGCCCAAGACGCACGCTCCGATTTTCCAGCCCAAAGCACGACACTAAGACGAAGCGAATGGGTCGGCTCAGACTACCCGAATGGCGTCTTTGGCGAGTTCGAAATCGAACGCGTCGCCGCCCGACCGCCTCGACTGTTGGGCCGTGCTCAGCCCTACCAACCGAGGCACGATCAGTAAATAATTTTTTTAAGGTGTTTCTTTGCTCGTATGAATTTGGTTCAAAACCAAAGTTGTAGAGAATTTTGAGACACATCTTTTTCATGTTGACAACCTTTTCATTTGAGCAAATTATGAATTTATAAAAAAATATTTAATGTGCTACCTACTGTAGACCGGCGGTACCATACCTGGTAATTCCTATTTTTTGAGGTCTTCCATTGCTCGGATGAATTTTCGTTGAACATAAAAGTTGTAGAAAATTTCGAGACGAAACTTTTTGGTGGTGACAACTTTTTCATTTGAGCAATATATGAATTTATAAAAATATTTTTCTCCTGTTGTTTTGTTGTTTGGGCGTGCTTTACCGCTGGCGGCTGCCCAACAGGCCTTTGGGCCATGTTGGGCCTTGGTTTTGGTCTGTCCGGTACTTTGGCATGGCCCGTGTTAGTCGAGCGTCTTGACCATTTTGGTTTGGCTCGAGGCACGACGTCTTGCGCCGAGCCTACCCAAGACTACTCAATTCCCAAAGACTAACCATGCGTACCATTGCATGCAGATACCCGGCCTAAACAGGATAATCACTATCATGGTAGTCAGAGTTGGGATCCTAATTTGGTTCGATTTTCCTCGGAAAGAATCGAATCGTAGTATTTAATCGTAAAATCGAGGATTCTATCTAATTTGTAAAATAAATATATTTTTTGTTCTCCACTGTACTTTTATATTATTAACATGTAGTTTAGTATAAAATGGCATGATATATATATATATATATATAAAGAGAGAGAGAGAGAGAGAAAGAGAGAGGATGGCTAGTGTACTGTCGAGAGTACGGATTCGTCCGAACTCTCAAAGGGTTTACGAAATTCGAGATTTTTAATGACCAATCCGAACCATTGATCTTGTTCATCTCATTAAAATGTAGCTACTGACCAAGTTTCGTATTTTTTAAATTTGTTTACTATTTGTTTCTTATTTTTAAAAATCGGCCTTCTAATTAGTCGTGGAGCGTCAAAAAAAAGATTTTAGAAAATACGAAACAAACAGTAAACAAATTCAAAAAAATATGAAACTTGGTCGGTAGCTACATTTCAATGAGATGAACAAGATCAACGTTATGGTTCTTGTCTGGAGTAGGATCGCGATTCTATAGGATTCTACATGATTCTACCATTTGGATCGTGATCTTACTTCGATCCTATGTGATCCTGATTCACTAAACGACTCAGATTGACATGCATCCGTAGGATCGTAGAATCGCGCGACTCTACGAGTATGATCGCGTCTTTAACTACCTTGATCACTATAAAGGGCAGTCATAAAGTAGCCCTGAATTGTGATGAACGAGTTTTGGCTATTGGCAGGCAGTTCCCTAAGAGTGGGTCCGAGCAAGAGCTGAAGAAGTCTGCCCGGCTCAAGGTTGCCCTCCAGCCCGAAAGAGAGCCCAAGGAGGTGCCCCTCTCCCTGAAAGAACCTTCTAAGGTCGTGCATTTGGGGTCCTCACTGGATCCCAAATAGGAACTCGAGCTCATCACCTTCCTCTGGGCTAACGCGGATGTGTTCGCTTGGGAACCGTCTGACATGCCTGGGGTCCCAAGGGAGGTGATCGAGCACAGGCTAGCGGTTCGGTCTGAAAAGAAGCCCATTCGACAGAAGCTACGACGCTTCCCTGACTAGAAATAGGAGATTATCTGGAACAGCTAGATAAGTTGCTTAGGGTCGGTTTCATTCGTGAAGTCGAGCATACTGAGTGGTTGGCCAACCCGGTCATAGTAAAAAAAGAAGGGAGGCAATTGGCAGATGTGCGTCGACCACACAGGCTTAAACCTAGCTTGTCCCAAGGATAATTTCCCCGTTGATGCGTATTGACCAGCTGGTCGATGTCACAGCGGAGTCTTAGCTTATGAGTTTTTTGGATGCTTACTCTGGTTACCACCAAATAAGCATCTTTCCAGAGGATGAAGAGAAAACTTCCTTCATCACTTCGTTCAGAACTTTCTGTTATACGACCATGTCCTTCGGTCTTAGGAATACTAGAGCCACATACCAGCGTCTTATGCAGAAGATGTTCCATGATCAAATTGGACTCAACTAGAAGTCTACATAGATGACATCGTAGTCAAGAGGAAGATGGCTCCGGACCATGTAAAAGACCTGGAGAAGACTTCAGGAACCTCAAAAGACATCGAATAAAACTCAATCCTGAGAAATGTGGGAGCTAACCCCAAAAAGATAGAGGCCATCGAGAGGATGAAGCCACCCTCCAATGTGAAAGAGGTACAAGCCTTGACCAGACGAATGACAGCTTTGAGCCATTTTATTTCCTGGTTAGGTGAACGTGGGCTCCCTTTCTCCAAAGCATAGCGAAAGCATGATGGCTTCAAATGGATAGAGAAAGCTAACAACTCCTTTGAGGAGCTTAAGCACCACCTGTCCAGCCCTCCGGTCTTGACAACTCTGTGGGCTAGAGAAGTGCTGCTTTTGTATTTAGCAGCCACCCCGCATGTAGTGAGTGTGGTCTTGACCGTAGAATGGAATGGGATCCAACATCTGATCTACTATGTGAGTGAGGTGCTGCACGGACAGAAGGAGCGCTACCCGGAGGTCCAAAAAAAGATGTACACCTTGCTCATGGCATCTAAAAAATTGCGTCACTATTTTCAGTCCCATCGAATCATGGTACAGACCAGCTTTCCACTAGTGGAGATCCTAAGAAATCAAGACGTTACTGGTCGGATAGCAAAGTGGGCCATCGAACTCTCGGAGTTTGACCTCTAGTTCTCTGCTCGAACAGCAATCAAGTCCCAAGTGCTGGCAGATTTCATGGCCGAGTGGACCAATCCGGAACCACCGACCACAGGGGTCGGACAACCCGAACCGGGACGCTAGACTATGTTCTTTGATGGCTCATGCTCTTTTGAGCACTTGGGGGCTAAAGTTGTTCTCATCTCCCCTAGTAGAGAGCAGCTTTAGTATATTGTGCAAATACACTTCTCGGCGACGAACAACAACTTGGATTATGAAGGCCTCTTGGCCGGGCTCCGGACATGCAAATTGCTTGAGGTCCAATGACTGACTGTGAAGGGAGACTCACAACTGGTTGTCAACAGGTGAATAAGGAGTTTCAATGTTCCGATGACTCAATGGTGCTATACCTGGTTGAGGTGAGGAAACTGGAGAAGTACTTCAAGAATTTTGAGGTGCTCTTTGTGCCTAGGAGAGAAAATACCTTGGCCGACTAGTTGTCCAAGCTAGGATCCTCACAAGAATCCATTGGGGCAGGAGTGCTCATCGAGCACTTGCATAAGCCCTTAATCACGTCTCCAGACAAGGCATAGGAGACTAGCGGTAAGGTCTCACTCCTCAAGCAGGGTGCAGAATGGACAACACCATTTGTCCAGTACCTAGCACAAGGGACACTGCCCAAGGATGAAACTGAGCGTTCCCGGCTCATAAAATAAGCCTCACCATACAAGTTGGTAGAGGGGGTTCTTTACCACAGAGGAGCGCTTGGAATCTTGTATAAATGCATCTCACAAGAGGAGGGGGTCTACCTTCTGAAAGACATTCACGAAGGTTTGTGCGGTGCGCATGTGTCCTTTAGGACGTTGATCAGCAAGGCTTTCCGCATAGGCTATCATTGGCCCACGGCGATGAGTGATGCCTAGGACATAGTGGTCACGTGCAAAGAGTACCAATTTCATGCCCGGAAGATGCACCAGCCTGCCCAAGCACTAGAAACAATCCCAATCTCCTGGCCGTTCTTGACTTGGTGGATGGATATCCTAGGGCCCTTTCGCTAGGGACGAAAGGGTTGTACACACCTCATAGTGGCAATTGATACGTTCACAAAGTGGATTGAGGTTGAGCCCGTGTCAGCAATCACGGCTCAAACAGTCCAACGCTTTTTTCGCAATAACGTGCTTACACGGTTTGAGGTTCCCAATAAGTTGATCACGGACAACGAAACTTAGTTCACAAGTGAGCTGTTCTAAGAATATTGCGAAGACATTGGCACTAAGGTATGCTTCGCTTCTGTGGCACATCCACAGAGCAATGGAGCCGCCGAAAGAACCAATGGGCAAATAATCCAAGGAATAAAGAAGAGGGTCCATTCACAATTGACCCACCTCTGGCAAGCTTGGGTGGACGAGCTCCATTCCGTCCTATGGGCAGTGCATACTACATCAAGCCAGCAATAGGGAAACTCCTTCCAAATTTTGTTTACTTGCAGTACAGTCTGCCGCCACAGAATTGTACTTGGCTCAACACGAGTTGATTCGGCTGATCACATCGACCAAGAGCTGGAGTGCTTACTCGACCTCTATCTCCTAGAGGGCACTCGTGAGCAGGTTCAAATTCGCTCAGCAACCTATCTGTAGACTCTACGTAGGCATGCGGCTAAATTGGTACGTCCAAGGACCATACGAGTTGGGGATCTCGTCCTAAGACGCATTCAGGACTTGTCCAAAGCCAAGAAGCTAACTCCCCATTGGGAGGGTCCATACACGGTCGTCTCCGTAACGCGCCTAGGGGCTGTACGCCTTGAAATGGAGGATGGGCGAGTCTTGACTAGCACGTGGAACATTGATTAGCTTCACAAGTTCTACATGTAGGCTGTTCTTTTCTAGTTTTTCCTTAGCGTTTCCATTTTCTAAAATGTGGCCCCGGGCTACCTCGCAAGTTTGGCACAATTCAGTGAATGTTAAGGACCCTTAAAGTCCGTTCCTCACTTGTCTTTTCTTCCTGGTTGCCTGGGCATTCGCTCCCTTTCTTGTCTCTTGTTCTCTCACCTGCGTGCGATGCAGCTTGCTTACCCTAGCTTCCCGGATAGCGTAGTTATGACACCCGCCCCTTGAGAAGTCTTGTTCTTGTAAGCCATTTCCAAACGCAGGAACAACTCTATTGGTCAGTTTTCTTCACTGGCATCTTCTTCGTCGGTTCCTCCCAAGTGGGCTCCTCCCCGGTGGGCCGCGTGTGTTCTTCCACAGCGGCTTCGATCGCCTTCGCTTACTGCAATTGACATTGAAATCACGGCTTCTCGGATCAGCATCACGACTGAGAAGGAGGTGAACAATCGTAGGAAACTGTCCCATTACTGGGCACCATGACCGACGGTCAGTAATTTCCACGATTTTACCATTGTAAAAACCACAGCGAAGGCTGTTACTCGGTGCGGTGTGAGTAACTAGTCTGTGGCGAAAGGCCACTCCGTCCGGAATAGCCTAGTGCCTGGCCCGAGCAAGGTCTGCCCGGCAACGCTTCAGGTGCCCGGTGTTAGTGGTTCGCGTGGCCTAAAAGCCCGAACACGATCGGATGCAGCGGCAGAATTACGTTGCCAGAACCAATTCCCCTCTTTGGGTTTGAAAGCCTCAGGGGGAAGACCCGGCCAGGTAGTTTTTCGTTTGAGTCTTAGGAACTAGCTGTCGGGGATTGGTAATGACCTTATGTATATTTATGCCCTTGGCAGCTCTGTAGGACGACATATGCCTTGGGTGCAGTCCCTAAGACTGGTGAGAACTACAGGCTACTGTACGATACCAAGGGTCATTCCTGCCTTTGGTCCTCGGGAACCAAGTGCCTATATGACTCCTTGTCCGGACAGCTTCTTGTCTGGGTAGGTTGGTGCGCCATCGTCTCGGAGGAGTGCCGCCTGTATCCTTGTCCGCATAACTTCTTGTTCGGTAGGTTGGCCTTTGCTTTGGAGGAAAGCCCGCCGGGAGCATCGCTAACCCAACTAGGCGTGGGTGACCGGGCACTCTCGTGCCTGGAAACAGCTACCACCACCCCTGATCGTGCGGCGGTGGTTGCACCCATGTTCCCCACCTTCTAGGAACCGTTGCCCACGATCCGGACATGGTGGCAATGGCTCCATGCACACATTAATGTTAGTTACTTTCCCTCTTAACCACATATTAATGTTAGTTATTGCCCCTCTTAACCGCGCGGTTAAGTACCCGGTTATGAGGGCGACTGTTACTAATGGCGGGGCCTTTATATACACCCCCATTTTTCTTATATGTAAGACAGAGTGCAATCACCCAGTGTGATCTCATCATAATACTAAGACACACACTAGAGTTGGATTGTTATCCTCCAGGAGGCCCGAACTAGTATAATCTACTGGTTTTGTTTTCGGTTGTTCGCATACACTTTCCACACTGAGATTTTTCGACATCTCGAAAGCCACACTTCGGCAAAAAGGGGGCTTTCCGATCTCACATTCAAGAAATAAGCTCGACGGAGAGTCAGTTTCCCAATCATCGCCCTAACACCTCTGTTTTGCTTAGAGATGCAAGTTTCACGGTAATTGCCTTCTTCCATTCTTTCCAATCTTGCCTTTTCTTGCACTCTGCGAGAGATGCAGGCTCTGGGTAGAGTTTAATAATGGTTACAATTTTCTTTATAAAATTTATGTCGATAGCGGTTGCTGCTTTATTCATAAATTCCTTTACTAATACATAATTTATGATCATTTCTTCATAGGGGTAATTCTTGTAGTTATACTTGCTCTTCACCGCTATTTCCTATCATGGGAGCAAGTTCCTTTAACTTGTTACCGATGTGTACGCACACATTTTCGCTGGCATTTTCCTACAATGAAAGATTCAAATCTGCGAGTGCCTTGCTGGCAGAATGCTCTCCAGTGCTAAGTTTCAACTGGCTTTTGTTGAGGCATTTATGTGGTCAGTTATGACAAGGCCTCTTATCCCTTTTTCTCTAAAGTCTCTGGATACTTTGCGGTTCGAGGTGCCAGATTTTCCGTTCTTTTTCTCTGAGGCCTCTGAACGGTATCAGGGCTACCTTTTATGGTATTTCAGCCCTCTCTGGTGCATTATTACATGTAATGTGACTTGATCACACTCTTCAAATCACAAAAATAGCTAGGCAGTTCATTTGCTAATTGCTTCATTGTTTTAAAGTGTCTTCTAGACGTTTTCTTTTACTTTACTAGTGTGGGGTTCCTTGTGGCTTTCCATGTGTTTTCCCGGCATTTTTTCAGGGTTCTATTCCTCCCCCTAATGATGAGAATTGATCCTCGGTCATTTTCAAATACATTACATGTGTAGTATAGGTACATAAAGCGTGCATTAAAATGTGAGAACTTTTTTCTTGTAACCCCTTGTACTAGTAGGATGTTGTAAGAGTGTGCGTCCCTTCACTAATTGATGAGGGCTTCTTGTAGGATTTCTTATCCTTTATTCGATAAATTACAACTCTGCATGAGCGGCCGGACATTTCTAGTCCATTCTGCGTGTGGATATGAAGTACTTAATGCTCTACTTTAATTTTCAATGCAGTACAATGATCATCAAATGTTTTTGAACTTAATTCTCCGGTATTGTCCTATTCTATTGGAATTCATGAAATGATCAGAGAAAGTATTCTCAATTCTTATGATCTGTGAGATTTGTGAGATTAGCTCCGTAAATGCATGGTTCCTCGTGAAAAGTAAGCATACATTTGACCACTCTGAGGAAGCATCAATGAGTACTATAATATACTTAAATGCCCCTGACAAGGGCTGCATACGGCCGCAAACATCTCCTAGAATCATTCCAGGAAAGGAGGATTCTTAACTTTCACTTTAATAGGAGAGTGCCTACTTATCAGTTTGCCAGTGGCACAAAGAGTGCGTACGAAAATTTTCATGATTCAGGAAATTTTCAAGAGTAAAACTATGGCCATTTGAGTTAATTATTTTGCTCCTCATCATTCTAACATTAGGATGACAATTCTAAAATGCCATAGAGGGAAGATATCAGTGCTTCTAAATACATTCTTTAGGGAAGCGCACACTTCGGGTGCACAGATTCTAGTGTAGTATAGCCCAGATTCAAATGGGAAAAAGTTTTCTAATACATATTTCTCACATTCGGCGTTCTTTACAATGCATAAGTATTCTTTTCTATTCTATTCTCTTCATTTGGTTTCTACATGAAACCCATTTGCAAGTTAGAGAATGTTTCTACATGAGTGTCCTCTTCCATGAGGTTGTCCTTGTGTGTGGGGGCTAGGTGAGCCTCTGCTATTGCTTTGTCATTTCTTTTGGTCTGATAGTCGCATTGACATGCTTAAATTCGCAACAAATCTTTGACCAATACCCCTAAATGCCATACTTAACTATATAGCTTGCGTTGTGGCTTCTCCTTGTTATTTTGCTTCTATTAGGTAATAGACTTTCTTTTCTAACCTGATTTCTTTTCAATTTTTCCCTTGTTTCCCTTCTTTCAATGAATGGTTTTTTTCTTCCCTAGTAGCTGCTCCGTGACTCAGCAACATTGATCAGGTGAACAATATTCCATATAAGTGTCCTCACGTTATTTGCGAGCACTTTGAATTACAATGAGGAAAAAATAGGGAGTGTCATCTTGTTGTCTGTGATCTTCTTAACATAGAGAGAGAGACATTAGTACAAATCCCATACAAAATGGAGTTGTACTTGGCCATAATTCTATAGTCTATAAATCTCAGGCGCACCCAATCCTGTTGTGCTTGTGGCAGTATAATGTACTTGGGCTCCTTGAACCGCTTGTAAAGTACAATACATAGCTCTAGCGCACTCCCCCTCAACCATATATTTATTTTTCAAAGTGACAGAGAGGTGGTGCCTAATAAAGTGTAGTGCTTCATCGTTCTGCTCATCAAAAGGTCTTCATGCTTTGAGGATCCTAGCCTAATGGCAGCCTGGAGCCTTATGCTACTGAATATGATCTTAAATGTCAGATGTCCAAGTGAGATAGTTCTGGACATGTGGGGCCAGTTTATTAAATTCATGGCTAATGATACCCGATATTTTCATATTTAAAAATTCCTTCATGAGATTACTCCGTTTAATTAAACAGAGAATGGTGCTAGGTAAACTACGATTCATAAATTCTCATGTATGTCCAATATTCCAACGTGCCATTACCAATTGATAATATAAAAATAATAAATAGGCATAGACTGATAATTACAATAGCAAATTCATGTCATAATTGCATAAAATTAATTAACAGCAGTTAAATAAGCTTCAAATTCAAAAATGGGATCAAAATTCGAAATCAACGAGGTGCCTTTATGTTTGAATATGTGTTTTCTACAATTTTAGCAAATTCCAAGAGTCTTTACGGAATTTTCAGTGTACTGGAAAAGGCTATGTGCAATTTCCAAACTTCTTAGGGGGTTCTATCAATTTTCTTAATTTCAGGAAATACTTCATGTAATTTTCATAATTTTAGAGGGTTTTCTAAATTTTTTGCCACTTTTCGAGTGTTTTTAGATAATTTTCAGTATTCTAGAATAGTTTCATGCTATTTCAAAACACCTTGAGGCCTTTCCACAAAATTCTTTCTTATAGAAACATACTTCTAGTAATTTCCAAATGCTTAAGGTCTAATTTGCAAAAATAGCCAACGCTTTCTTTTCTTTTTTTTTATTTTTCTTCATTTTCCATTGCCTGGCCTGGCCCATCTCCCTTTCTCTTTCTTTTTTTTCTTTTCTCTCTTTCTTTCTTTTCTTTTCTCTTACCCGACGGCCCAATCTTCTTTGGAAAACGCTTCTAGGAGAACGTCCAAGCGATCGAACGATTCTTCCTGGGTTGGCCCTCATGGCCCATGTGACCACGTAGCAGCCTTTTTTCTTTCCCAACGCGCATCGCTCTCTCTCCACTCACTCTCCACGCAGGTGAGCACGCTTCTCTCTCCCTAGCGACCCAAGGCAGGCATGCAATGCATTCGCTCGTCGCCGGGAGCTGACGCGGGCCAACTCGTCGTCGCCGCTGGCCGCCGCTCTTGAGCTCTCTCATGGCTCCCTTTCTTTATTCCTCTCTCTCTTCCACATCCCTCTTCTCCCCTCTATCCCCCATCTATACTCTCTTCATGAGCCTGTGATAACCTTGGTGGCCAGATCCGGCGACCACGACGTAGGAGCTCATCGGATCTGAAGAAGAAGAGGGCTAGGAGAAGGCCCATCCCTATTTTCGCATGGAACCTCAGCAATGGTACGTATAAAACTTGGTGTTTGCCTGCTGAAACTTGGGTTTGTTCTTATGAAACTTCTTATTTTGCATCAGGGGTGATTTTTTTAACAAAGTGGAACATGAGGTTTTTCATCAGTATCCCCCAAGTTTCAGCAGTAGTCCCCCAACTTTCATTAGTTTCGCCTATGTTTTCATCAGTAGTTAGCCAAGTTTCATTGGCACTCTCAAGTTTCATCAGGAGTTAACCAAGTTTTATTGGTCTTTTTTGAAGTTTCATAAGTAGTTTTTCAAGTTTCAGTAGTTATTTTCCAAGTTTCGTCAGTTTTCACCACGTTTCATATGTATATTGTCAAGTTTCAGCGGTAGATCTCCCAAGTTCTAGTAGTTATTTTTCCAAGTTCCTGTAATGACGTCACCATGACGTCATGCGTCCGATGGAGGGAACGTTCGACGCGTGGCGCCGCCATCTTCTTTTCTACTTTATCGACTGGCCTGCAATCACCCTTTTCCTTCCCCCTCCTACCCACACGGGCCATAGTGGCCCATGCATTCCCCCTTTTACTCTCTCCCCTCCAGCCCGTTCCCCACCTAGCATGACTAGGTTTTCCCAGCCGCACCACAGAGGTGGCGGCAGCGGTTGCTATGGGGCCGGTGAGGGGTGGTTCTACGGGCCGAGGAGGGTGGCACTTGAGGCCAACGAGGGCGGTCTTCATGGGGTCGACGAGGCGCTAAGCCAAGCGGTGCGGGCTGTTACAAGGACTGGCCGGTTGGTGCGACGGCATCTTGGAAGAAGCTGAGGCTACATGCATGGTGCTTCTAGGCGGGCTGACAGCGCGTGCGGGCAAGCCGAGGCTATGATAGCGTGTCTAGGCTAGGCTGAGGTGGCGTGTGTACAATGGCTCTGCGTGGTCGGGATGCGCTCGGCGGCATGTGGATGTGGGGCAGCTAGCCGACAACGGCGACGGTGCCACGGGGCCTAGCCGATGCGGTGGTGGCGACTTGAGTCGAGAACGACAAAGCGCGGTCGGCGCTAGTCTGCGGCTTCGGGTGGCAAATCATGGTGTCGCGGTCTTGGCCGGTGCGGCCGACTTTGGTGGTCAGGAGACCCTTTTTCTAGGGACCTCCGTACGTCTGCGCTAGCCCAGGATCTGTCTTGTTAGCGCTGTACGAGTTACAAAATACCGGAATCATCTCATACAAGCACGTTTAATTATACATTCATAAATGTTCAAATACATAGTGGCTCAAGTTTGTAGGGCCGGACTGGCCAAATATTACAATACCAAAATTGAGCTCTTTAATCAGAGTTCAGAAATGCAGAAACGAAGTTAAATTTAGATTCCAAGGGCTATGCCATCCACTCGACAGGCAAGCGACTGGAGTCCCACTTAACACCCTTCCTGCGCGTCAGCGCCAAGAGCTTCCTCATCATCATAGCTGTCATAGGGATTCTCTTCTTCGCCATCTTAACCTAAAAGAGTGAGTGGGTGCGAGGGTGAGCGCGCAATCAAACCGCGCTTGCGAACCAACATCCAATCTAATGCAATATAATGATATAGGCTGTTTGGTAGAGGCTAGGTTGATTTTATTTTCTTAAATGCCAGAGTTGCAATAATCCATAGTAAAAACCTATGACTTAGCCATTTACCAAATAAAAGACGTACTGGGCTATATATGCCAAAAGTGATCAATACTGGAGGTGTTTAACTCTTTCCATGTCACCAAGACCAATCCAATCATCACATAGCCTAGACAAATCTGCCCCGTCACGTAGACCAAAATCCATTTTAGCAATTCACTGCTCACACAGAGTCTAGTGCTAGATAAGAGTAACCGCTGCTCACATAGAACCCAGCGATAAGAGATTATTGCCAACATTCACATAGTCTGCCGGCGAAAAGTTTACCACAAATCACACAGATTTTAGTGGGTTTTATGGATCAATCTACCCCGTCACATAGACCAAAATCCATTTTTAGCAATTCACTGCTCACACAGAGTCTAGTGTTTTAGAGGAGAGTAACCACTACTCACACAGAGCCTAGCGATCAGAGATTATTGTCACCATTCACACAGTCTAGTGACAAAAAGTACACCAATCACATAGATTTCAGTGGGTTTTACGGATCCTCCCACTGGAAGACACACAGAAGCACATAGCCTATCACGAAGATTCCAATTACCGTCACTTAGACCAATTCACCAAGAATCTAACACCACAAAGCTTTATATCAAGAGGGTGAATACAAAGTTCGGCGGATTATTCGTCCACCGTTCCAGGACATTCGGGTCCCGAGCAAAATTTGATTAGACCTAAGCATATCTAAGCATTTTACCCAAGACTTTAAAGAGTCGAAAAATGTGTATTAATTATTCTAGGGTGATACCATGGACTTGATATTCAAGGAAATCAAGGTGTGGTAGTAACAGTAATCAAGGAATAAGGCATGTATACAACATGATTAAATGAACAGGGCATAACTACCAACATTGAGTTCAACATAATTTAACAACATAATATAAAGCATGCATTTTCATAATGTAAATCAACATAAATTTAAGTAAAAATTTGGTTAGAAACATGTTCTAGAGATATTGGCTCGCCTGGACCGTGTGTGTTAAGATCCTGAGCGAACTGTCCTTTCGAGTCTTCCGGATCTATCGTGAACAAAATCAAATAGCACAAAAGCATCAAGAAATATGCTAGAACATGATGCATGTTATGCAGTTGTTTTTAATTGCGTGGGCAACTATCAAGCTATTCGAAGAATATATAATATTATTATCCTACTTATCGAGGAAGTTCCATGAACTTCTCGATGAACATGCTAAGGATGTTATGCATGTGAGTATGCATCGAAATACCCTTAATTAGGCTCCCAAAGAATAAACCTATCATTTGCACTTTAAAAATATTTAAACAAGCATATTAAAGATACAGGAAAATAGCCCTAGAAAGGGTATTGTATTTCTATTAATTTATTTACTATAAACCTATAAGGTTCAGTATTTTTCCTAAGGTCCAGAGGCTTCAAGGTACTTACAGAAATAAAATGAGAATTTATTTAATTTCTTTACTATTTTAAACAAGCAGAAAGTATTTTCTGTATTTACAAAGAAATGGGCTAAACAAAGCTTCAAATATTTTATAAAGGTAAATAATACACAAATATGAAATATTATAATTTTATTAGATCCAGCATGCTATAAAGTATTTTTCATAATTTTTTCCGTAAATTTACAAAGTCACTAACTATTTTTAATAAATCAAAACCATTTTCTGTCATTAAATCAAATGGAAAACACTGAATAAAACGCTTTACACAATGGTGGGCGAATCCTTCACCGAAAGCGACCAACTCGGGTCAGACTGGCCGAATGACCAAGGAGGCGCCACGCAGAAGGTGTACCTCCCAAACCCGCCTCCACATAATCTAACTAGTGAGTCCAGCGGGCCCACCTGTCAAAAACAGGGGGGTATCCCGTGGGATTTAAAAATAGCGAGCCCCACTTGTCAGTCATAGATTATCTAAAATCGGGTTTAAAAAGATTTAATCACCCGCGTGGGTCCACATGTCAACGGCGGTTAGAGGCAGTAAACGTGAGCGTGACGCGAGCCTGGCGTCACACCTACTTCCTCCTCCGTTCACGCGCGGCCGCGGATGAAAAATCGCATTGCGTCGGAGCTGTGGCTCACCATTAGAGGCGTCCTTGGGCGCATTAGAAACGGGGCGACGCAGCGCACCCGTGGGGATCACGGGCGTGGCCGGAGACATCCTGAGGTGGCGGCGCCATGGACGGCAGTGGCGGCGAGCTCGGGCGTGCGGCGCTAGGGCATTCCAGGCCAATTCGAGCGGGAATAAGGAGCGCATGAGCACGAGGGGGTACGTGGGTGCTCACCGTGTGCTCGTTGGTGGAAGAAGAGACTCGGTTCGCGCTGGCGACGTGGAGGCCGAACAAGGGACGTCGGGGAGGCTCACGGCGCCGGCGAGCTCTAGTGATCACCGAGCATATGCAAGATAGGGGAATGGTCAGCAAGATTCCGCTGATGCTGTGGGCGAGAAGAATCGAAAAGCCACTTTCCGGATAGGGAGAAATCAAAAAAGGGGCAAAACGGAGGAATAGTGGCCAGCGGCAATGGAAACTCGGATTCGGCGAGCTCTAGGGCGCTTCGGGCCGATTCGACGGAGGACGTTGGAGGGGCAGGAGTGCTCTCTCCGTGGGTAGCTTGTGCGAGCTAGGTGATGCACCGGATAGCGTGGAGGAGGACACTGGAGAAAGGCGACAAATGGGGCAAGGAGCGATTGCGAGGTGAGGAGGGTCTCGGCTGGGTTTATAGTCCGTGGAGGTGCCAGGGGGACGGGGGAATGAATGCGCGCACGTCGGCGATGCCGGTCGTCGTCCTTGCCGGCATTTCTTTAGGGCGGCAGTACCGTCCTTGTCGCCATCCAACCAATGGCGGGCACGGCGGCTCCGGGGTTTCCGTGGGGAAGGACAGCGCTGACCTAGGCCGCGGAGTGGCGCCAAGAGTCGGTGACGTCAACGACTAGGACAAGGTGGGGCGGGACGGACGGTGAGGGCGCTGGTCGATGAGTGAAGCCAAGCTCGAGCGAGAGGATGGGAGCCAGATAGGAGGTTCACTGGGCGTGATGGGCTTCGGTACGGAGGAGGAGAGAAGGTGGGCAGTGGGCCGGGGCAAGCAGTAGAAGGAGAGGGAAAGGGAGCCCAATGCCCAGCAGGTTGGAGCCCAAAAACAAGGCAAAGCAGGTAGGGTGCCAAGGGGCAAAAGGGTGATTTCACTAGGCAAATTTCCAAATTTGAGTTCAAATTTGCATTAGAGATGGAAGATGGAAGATTGATTAAGAGGTGGCAAGAAAGAGGTAAAAGAGTTTGATGCTAAGGCTTATAGCATTATTCCTAATATTGACGTACTATTTATCAACATGAAAATACTATTCATGGTATGAAATTATTATTTTGCAAGTATTTTGATATATATATATATAATCACATTATAAATATATTCCAAGTAATATATTGAAAAATTAAAGTTTGGGTGACACTATTTCTCATGATGTGAAAATATGATTGTACCAAAAAATAATATTTACACACATATATATGTGTATATTTGTTTCATGGAGTCAAAATAATATATTTTAGATATAATTATTCCAAAATGTCATTAGCATTATTAATATTTTAAAATTTTCAAAATTTTATAATTCCCCAAAAATGGGATGTTACAGTGGCGGTGGTGCGCCGTGTGCAAGGCCGGGACCAACGACCATGGTGTGTCAAGGTGCGACTATAAGCGACTTCGTCTTGAAGCGAATTTTTATATTTATTTTTTTCAGAAATAAATAAATGATATTCAGTTTTAAAAATAAATAAATAGACTCCGTCAAATTGGCCCGTTGGAGAAGTTTGAACCGCCTGACCGAGGGCGAGATTTTAAAATCCGTCCAATGGATGGGCGGGCTTTGCTCCGGCCACAGACGCGTGGTGGGCCAAAGACCGCCTGACGGTGAGGCGAGCTATATAAACCGCCTGCTTCAACGAGGCGGGTTTGCTCCTCCGAGCGCAAAGACCTTGTTCTTAGCCCAAAATCGCCTCCCAATCAGGCGTAATTATAGTCACTTGCCAATAGGCGGATTCTATAATTTTTTTCAATTTTAAAAAACATAAATTATGTGATTTGAGAATAAAATAAGTGATCTATCATAAAAATAAATGGAGTCCCTAATCGTTTGAAAATGTAATTCATGATAGGTCGCCAGACGAAATGTAAAAATTGTTTTGTTTACCCAAAAAAATTTGCAAATATAAAAATGCCCATCGTTGTAACCCAAAGACAATAATACCCTCATGGCGGTTTGGTAGCCTTGAGATCGCATATATAACTATATAATATATTATATATTATATATGCCATATATAACATGTATATAATATATTATATATGTTATATATAATAATAGTTAATATATAACATATGTATGATATATATTATATATAAAAGTATATATATTATGAGTATATATGGCCTGTTATTTGGTCTATGTAATCTTTAAAAATAATAATATGGAAATAATGAATAAGTTTCAGCAGATATTTTTATATTAATAATTATTCAGAAAATTAAATAAATAGATAGAAGAATAAACCAGTGTCTGGTTGGGCGACATTTAATCATAAACCTTCACATGCCGCGTTGAAGAAAGAGTGCTCTCAAGAAATTTTTATTCTCAGGATTACAAGGAAGTTCCTACTGAGTTCAACGGGGATATTTCCCCTTACTGATAGCATTAGGTCCAGCCTCCCTTGCACGACGTGCCCTCTCGCGCTTTCTCTCCCTTTCAGCCTCTCGTGCCTCAGCAGCCTGACGTTCGGCGTCCTCTTGTCGCTTCCGGTACTCCTCCTGCGAACGCTTTCGCTTCACCTCTTGCTCCTCCTCATACTGGCGCTGCCTGAACCACTGCCTCTTCCAACGGACCTCACGCTCGATGTGTTTCTTGTCTGCCTCCGACTCCTCCATGTCTAGCCACTGCCAGAAATCGCAGAGAGGTGGGGAGACTATTTGTTGAACATAAGTCGACTGAGATCACATGTGCCATGTAGCTAGATATAATCATGCAGGATAGGGTGAGCAAGTACCTTTGGACGCTCGCCAAAGGCAGCCTTGGGTGGATCGTACTCGTAGTTTACACACATGAAGAACCTCCTTCCGTAAGTATATGAGAAATCTTCGTCGGATTGAACAAACTTAAAAGGTCACCTCAGAAGCACATTGGAACATTGACCCCTTCTGGCACGGTGGTGTTAAACCCGCTTATGGGCGGGGCTTAGAGTCGAGGTCGCCATTGCTCGTTACAATGAGATTTGTGGAGTGTAAGGGCCGAGTAATATGTGAGTTTGAGAGGAAAGTTGCGCCAGAGGACTCGGAGGGGAGGGAAATATATAGCGAAGTTTGTTTGGTGCATGGACCGAGTTCATGGAACCGCACGAATCCCTCCCGAGTGCTGCTGCTGCATTTGATGTGACTGGATGGTGTCGGCGGATCGTTGGTTAGCGATCTTGGCGCAATTATTGATGTGACCGGTGTCGGGCCAAGATCTTGAGGTCGGCGATGCGTTGCAAGAAATATTGATGTGACCGGTGTCAGGTGGGTAATGTTGGTCAGCAGTGCCCCGCAATTATTGATGTGACTGGACCGTGTCAGGCGGGTACTGTTCGTTAGTAGTGCCGCGCAATTATTGATGTGACCGGTGTCTGGCGGATAGTGTTCGTCAGCAGGGCCGTGCAATTATTGATGTGACGGGGGCGGCATGTTGGTCGGCGATCTGCGCGCAATTATTGATGTCAGCAGGCGGTGAAAGCGATCACCGGCATGCCTGTTAAAAGTGAATGCACCGACGAAATGAACGGGCCGCATTGATATAGGCAGATGTAGGGCACTGGTAGCATGTGTTTATTTAGTAAACGATGTCAGTAAGCATAATGAACAACTTATTAATCCAATACGTTAAGTACTCCTCGGCCTATATAATGGGACGCATAGTTGACGTCCCTCTCACTCCCACCCTCACTCTCACTCTGACTCTGTGTATGTAAACTCCCTACTAGGGTTGGCTTCGTAGGAAGGAGGCGAGTAGAGATAGGCATACCACATTGCACATATGGCTTCACGACACGGGACGAACGGTTGGATCCGATAAGCTGGTGGACATCAAATGGTCCTGGATCTCAAGCCCGTCTACCAAGCGACGACTTGCCTATTCGGACGAGAGCTAGCTATAACACAGAGCCAACAATGATAAGAGACCTAAACTTCTACAGGGGATGGCCACGTTGTACGCATGGAGTGGACACAGTTGTACAAACTTTTGACCATGTTGTCGAAGGATGGACTGGCCGACGCTTTCTCCGCATGCGTGTATTTCATGTGAGTAACCAAATTTGACAATGGCCAAGGGTTTAATACATTTTCCATCTCACCTTTTTCTCATTTCCAAATGTAGACCGATGACTGCGGCTTCAACAAATGGATGGACGACCCCTTCCCAATGGCCGCTAACAGTTACATCGAACATCTTCACGCAAGAATCTCCCCGCTTAAGGAGCGAGTTACATTTGCTACTCGCATGAACCACGTGTATACCCGTGTGGAACCGTTCCATGGATGGCACTAAACCTAGCGTCCCTACTACAATAGGGGTTTATTTCATGTAATTTGCATCAAGTTTCGGTCTACGTGGATTACTACCATGTAATGCGTTTCATATTTTCAATTGGGTTCACGGCGTTGAGCGGATGTCCTCATGGATACATCCCTAATTATAGCCTGTATGTCATCGCACCCTGTATGTCATGGTAGCTTTTGAAATAAAAAATGGTACCTACCTATTTGTCAAATCCCCTAAAGGCCTTAAGTCCGAATTCATCCTACGTTCAGGTCATGCAGTTAGACACCATTCATCCCTCACGGGTTACATGTAACACGTCTAAACAGAACATTCGCTGAATATGCACAGAGATGGACAAGGCAGCTACAAATTATTGGAGTTCACGGGCAGCCCATGGTGAGTCAGCAAGCAATGACAGCGATGTGATGTGAAAGCGATGTGATAAGATGGCCTACAAGATAAAGAAGAAAAGCATAACCTAGCGGTTTTTTATTCGGAAAGCTGGTATTACATACAGGGTGCAATGGCCTACATGGGTGGTCACTACGGACGGGTGAAAGGGTTGTGGCATTGGCATGAACACCAAGTGGCCGCACACCGAGCAGTCGCTTCCCACTCCGTGTCGTAGTACACGGGGTAAGTCTCTTGCATGATGGCTCTTCGACGTAGGACTTCAGCGTTGGGTGTGTCGGGGTAGTGGCATCCGCATAGACATGTATGGTCCTGACATGATCGATTCGGCTGATAGTATTGGTCCAAAGATTGCTGGTTATGCGATTGACGTCTTGGGATGGATTGCCTAGGAGGCGGGAAGGCCGCGCGACCTCCGCCTTCATCGTGCCGACCCTCCTCTAGCATCCACTCTAGCCTGCAAGCGATCGATTCTTGCTTGCAGGTATGTTATGTAGGTGTACGCTGCTGCCGGGTATGGCTCATCCATCCATTGAATCCAACCGCACGTGACGTCTGATATCTGGAGATAAGAGAAGTGATAAGTAAGTTGTATGTATGGTACCATAGCGTAAATAGGAGGAAACTTACGTTGTAATCTGCGCATCGGTAGAACTTGCGACCAGTGAACCCCTCGTACACGTGGTCAAATCATTGCACAACTGCAGGGTTCTCACAGTCGCATGTCGGCCAGTCGAAAATTGACGGAAACTGGCGATCTCGTAGCAAATGAGGGCCATCTCTCCAGTCCCCATATTGTATGACTTGCATATCCTCCGAAGGAGGACGAGCATGCTCTCTAGGGCCAAAAGACTCCCACCATCATCAGGCACATATGGCCGTGAAGAAGCTCCCCCACTCGCCATGGGAAAAGGTGGAGATGTGTATGGGCTAGAGTAATATGTGAGTTTCAGAGGGAAGGCAGGAGGGTTTTTATAGGGTAGTTTGTTCGGTGCATGGAAGGAATTCATGGAAGCGTACACATCCTCCCGAGATCTTGTGATGTGATTTATTTGAATGACGCCGAAAAGCTGTATCTTGGTCGGCGAGGCGGCGAAATTATCGATATATCTTTGCGGTCGATGTGACCGAACGCTGGCGGTATCTTGAGGTCACCTCATCGGCACAAACTCAACGACCACTCGCGCCGTAAAAGTCTTAAATTGTGGCCACTTAATGGTTTCCATAGCCTCGCGGGACCCAACTCAGCGGGGCCAGAAAATACGAAAAAAAAATCACGAGCGATAGATGGCATAAATAAGAAAAGCTATAAAGCTGAAAATGATAAATGGCGAAAATGTTCATGCAACTACTGAATGTATACAACAGAAGGTACAAAGATACATGCAAAGAATGAAACTCTCGCCGCCCCCGCTGGGCTTGACCCGTGATCGATCCTCTGGTCAGGCCTTGAGGCCACGCCTAGCCGTGTGGTAGGGAAGGTGAAGCGGTCCGGCGGGTGAACATCCCGGAGAGGACGAGCCTGTGGTGCAGGCGTCGCCAAGTCAGACTGTGGCGGTGTGTCGGTCTGAGGCGCCCTTGACAACTGTGAGCCTCCAACCTCGTCGTGCCGGACGAAGTACTGGTCCACATCGAGGTCGTCCAAGCCCGGGTCGTCCACTGCTTGACCGACCGGACTGTGCCACTCTGTGAAGATAGGACCTAATCCATGCAATGTCTACGTTACTAAACGACAAATCATAAATATATGAAATTGAAGTGCTCGACCATAAAAGTGAGTCGCTTTGTGTAATGAGAGGGCGCGGTGCCTGTGGTGTGGGCTGCGACCCTGGTGGTGGTGCCCTGGAAGCACCGTAGGGTGTGGACGGCAGGCGGTCTGGACAGACGACGCGGCGGCAGAGGAAGACGTCCCACCTCGGCGAATGCCGCTCCACGCTCCTGGGCGCCATCTGCGAGGGCAGTGAAGGCCTCTGACGGTACCCTCAAGGAGGGCGGTGGTGGCCCGGGGCGATGTGCGGCCTCGCCAAACTCGGTGTCACATTATAAATTTTAATGAAGGTAGGGTGAAGAAGGGCAATAAAGTTCGACCCTCGGTGCGGTGTAGAGGCGTCCGGAAGGCTGCAAAGACGTGAGGCGATAGCTCGCGTTGTCTTCTCGTAGAGCCTCTGAAAGGTCGCGAGTATCTCTCTCTGGTCATTTGAATGCCGTCTTTGCATCGCTCGATAACCGTCGTGCATCGGCGTTGCACTCACGAAGAATGTCGATCGTATATAGGCCCATAGCAATCAAGCGGTGTATCTTGATAAAATAGAAATTGAAGAGCAGGGTAAAGATCTGTACCGCTTTGGTATGCGACTTCTTGTGCGCGCAGTGGGCGACGCGATGTCGGTGGCACGCACGGCGTGGCGATCTCGGTGGAAGGGTGTGATCCACTGTGTCCTCGTGACGCGCTGCATTACCATACGTCGACGCCGGATCTGACGTGGCGTCGTCGGGTCGGTCCTCCTCGACCGCTCATCTAGGCGTCCTCCCATCAGTGCTACCCAAGGCTCCATCACAGAGCCCACGAGATAACGGCGGTGTGGCCACGTCTAGTGGATGCGCAATAAACATCGTGTATGACACTTATAAGGCGGATGATCGAAATCGAAATTACGGCTTAATGGAAAAGATCGTCTTGGTGAGCTCGACGGGGGGGTGTGTGGACAAGTGGTAGAGGAACTCCTAGTGGAGGCCGAACTGCCGCATCACCCGGTGCGGTGAGTATTCCTCAACGAAGATGTCGAAGAGCAACGGTCGGGTCGTAAGACAGTACAACTCGTCCTGCTGGCAAAGCGACGACAACCCGTGAGGCGCGCGAGCAAGCACTCGGTCCTGACTGTAGGGTGTCCAAACGACATCGTCCTCCTGTACCTCATCCAACTACCTCACGTACTCTGGGTAGTCCTTGTGCGCCTGAACATGGGCCCACGTAGGCTGCAAAAGGAGAAAACAACTGTAGTTAGTCCTATGTTATGTAAATAATGCACAAATCATGATTTAACATTACGTATCCTCTGATGTGTCGTGGTAGTATGCCGCCTCGTAAGGACTGTGATCCATGAGTGGACGCCCAATGGCGATCCGCTCATACGACCACAACCAGAAAGCGTAAGAGGCGACCGAGGATCGGTGTGCATCCGTCTTGAGACGGCGTCGCCTGAGACCTCCGTGACGCCCCCGCAAGGACGGCGGAAGCCCAAGCTGTCTTGGGGACCTCGTGAAGCGGCGTCGGCGATCTCCCTGGCGTACCCGAGGAGGTGCTTGTCGACGCAATGGCCGTCCGTACTGGTGAACATCACCCAGCCAGAGCAGGCACGCCTCAAGGTGTCGGGACACAGTAGCCTCATCGGCCTGAGGGTGGATGTGCTCCGCCTGTCAATGTTTGCAAGTAGCAATGTTAGCAGGTAATTCACGAAGGACAAGTCTGCTCGTTAGTTCTTACCGTGAACTGCAGAAGCCACCTATTTGGTGGACCACGTGTCTCCACCAGAGGGAAAGGCCGGTACACTCCTGCGCCTGGTGCATGCACTACCCCGGCGAACCGGCCTAGCAGGTCGACACGCCAGGCGGGTGAGACGTCCACCGCCATGACCGGTGCACCGGCGCACGGAAGCCCCAGAAGGAACGAGACGTCCTGGAGAGTCGGCGCCATCTCCCCGCAGTGAAAAGTGTGTGTCTCGGGCCTCCATCCGATCGACAAGTCTTTGCAAGGAGGACCTATCAAACCAAACGCCTCGACGATCTGCCGGCGGGTCTCCAACGAACGCTGGGCGTAGCCTCGAGCATCCGACCACGGTGGGAGGAGGCCGAGAGGCGCACCTCGAAAAATGAAGCATTCATGCGTAAGTAAAGCTAAATTATAAAAACGAAAGTAAGGAAGGTTAAGCCTTATACGATGTACCTGTCAACCCAACGTGCGTCCAGAGTGAGCAACTCGGCAGATGTCCTAGTCCGAAAGACACCTAACGACCGCCCTCCATCAGACTTGAGGTAGGCCCGATGCCTACGGTCAAGGGAGGGTCGGCGGGGCCTCTCTGCTGCTTCTTCTTCTGTGGCGTCGGCTCCGGATGGCCCATCTCGTCGGCCATCGTCACGTCACCCTGCGAGATAAGCAAGTATGGGTTATTTATTTCGATTCAAGCAGTACTAATTAATAAAGAAAAATACGTATGTACAAAAAAATAATGTCATCAACAAACACTACATATGAAGCAAACATAACATATTACATAAACATAAATAAGTCATCATATTATATTGCCACGATGAAGTCGAGATATTACATTGGCGCGAATATTACAAATCTAAATTACACATATCAAATAGTTCGATTAAGGTTTCATAGATACATTTTCAACCGAGCGATTAAGTAGCCCCATCCGCCCCAGACCGGACGGCCCAAAGATCCAAATCGTAGGACCCAAATGCACTAGGCTTGTCACGGTTCACATAAGTGTGACCGTCCTTATTGCACTTCGCCGCATCTCTTCTCAACGCTTCGACCTCCGTGATCCATGTCGTTCGAATCTTGACGGTGTCGGACGACCAAGATCACACTTCAAGAATTCCCTAGCGATGCGTGGCGGTTTGTTAGGACCAGTGGATCGATAAATGTACCAAAATTGCATACGCATATATCTCTCCATGCCATGTATTTGGATTGTTTCCTTCCTGAAATATTCAGACACAAATGGAAAAGTAGGGTGATTTGTCATTGAAGCTGCCGCAAGTACATGAGAGCATGGCTTGTGAAGAAGCTTCGGCTTGAGGCAAGAGCATGTGCATGTATGATCACGCAGTATGCACTCCTGCGTACCCGCTCACGTTTACCGCCACGACGCCCTCTATCCCTGTAGATTATGTCGTACCTGAGATGATCTGTCCCCATCGCCGTCGCGCGATGTCTTTCGGCCTTACCTATCTTCTCGGCCATATACTTTGTAATAGCAGCGGAGTATATCAAGCGACTGTCAGCCATAGCAGCAGACATGGCACGATAACGATCCATGAATTAGTTGCATGTACCGTGAAGAATTCCCTCCACAATTGCAACCAGAGGCAATGCCCTCATCCCCCGCATAACCCAATTGTACACCTCTGCCAAATTTGTCGTCATTATTCCGTATCTAGCCCCTTCAGTATCATACAGGAGAGCCTACTTCTCTTTTGGATCATCCTTAATCCAATCTAAGAAGCATTTCACGGCCGAAGCTCGTGTGGCCCTGTCCTGCCTTGTCTATAGTTCATAGCTCTGCTTTGTGGTCATCTCATCGAGTGTTTTTCATAATTTGTTGAATTTTCTTTACTGATTCTGCATGCACAACCTCTTGAATAGGTTCATGCAGTGTTTATTCTTAAAGTGACTAAAAAAATTTGCTCCCATATGCCTTATGCACCACCTGCTTTGCATATCACTCCCCTGGGCACCCCCTCGGTTGTCGGAGCCATTTGTAATCTCATCAATCGCACGCAGTAAGCCTACATGTCTATCATGAATGACACAGACATTTGGTCTTCCTGTTACAACAGCATGTTTCATACGCTCTAGGAACCAGTACCAGCTATCTGTATTCTCTCCCTCCACAAATGCAAATGCCACCGGTAAAATCTGATTGTTGCCATCCACGGCAATTGCTGTCAATATTTGCCCCTTATACTTGCGGTGAAAAGGTTCTATCTACACATAGCACATTGGACAATATGTGAAGGCTCTTATGCACGCATCCCAATGCAAAGAATACCGTTCGCGTAACCCACTTGCCGGTGTCGGCGCCGAAGCGGGATACTCCTTCATGTCATAGTGCGTTCGAGATTTCTCCTACTAATCGTCTGCAGAAGTTGGGACATATTTGCATACGATGATTCATATGTCCCGAACCGCATTTCCAAAGCCTTCTGTTTAGCTCTCCAGGCAGTGGGATACTTTATGGTGTACTGGAATTGTTCCTCAATGGCTCGTATAATGGACCGAGGCTTATGTCTTAAGTTCTAAACAATTTGTGAGTACATTACAACTGCAACAAATGTTGATGTCAGATTTCTGTGCCTTTGTTATGCATTTTCTAACTGACAGTCGTGCTCCTTTACAATTAAACACACCTAGTAATCCACCCACTTTCCTTTAAATGCATGTACACGCCACGGGCAACCAGGAACAACACACATCACATCATAGACGCTTTTACTCGACTTCACTACCCTGAACTCCCTCCTCAGAGATAAAGACCAATACTTCACGGCATCCAATACAGCTTCCTTAGTCGGGTACATGGCTCCCTGAGTCACCTCATTCTCATGGTAATTCCATGGTGTGTGCGTGTCTTCATATACAGATAAATCTTGGAAGTTGTAAGTATTCCACTCTACAGGCACCGGTCGATCACTCAAACTTCTCTCATCGTCTGACGTATCTTTATCAGGGACTTCCTTATGCTCTGCATCCTCGGCTGCCATTTCAGCAACTATTGACTTGATTCGTTCCCCTTCATTGGCCGCCCCGGTCGTCTCTTCAATTGTTTCATTGCCTTCTTCCCCTATATCTGTCTCCGCATGCGCTTCTCCCACGTCCTCTGTCACCTCCGTGTTCCCTACAGCTTCCACGTCCTCTTCCACTCCAGCACCACTAGTCTCCCCTGGCTCTTCACCGCATTCGTCATCTCTGCCGAAATGTTGCTTGTACTCGGCCTAGACTAAGAGAACAAGAGGAAGGCACCGTTCGATTGCAATCTCAACGTAGCGTCTCCAATTCCGAGTACTCGATATAGGTATCAACTCCCCAAAAAAACCTTCAGCAGCACGGCTCACCAATACCTGAACTGTCATGACATGTTCTTCTTCGTTGAGTTGAAACGTCCGTGATAACCAATGTTGTAGCCCTCTAAATGACCTTTCGGTGGGTCTTGATATCCCTAATGTACATGATTGAAACATTGATAAATCTACCCCGTAAGGACCTTGCACAATCTCTCCTTCCCCATAATGGATCTGAAAATTGATCTTGTCTATCATTTACCCTGCCCAACAAATTCTGCACACTGATTATTATACATCAATCTCCTTTTTCTACATCCATTTTTAAACAATATTACTACAACCAAAATGTCGCCCAACATCTTCTTCATTATCTCTAAAAAAAATACTCTACAACATCTAATAAATTAATAAAATATTATACTATTTTCAATGTAAACACTACATATTACCCTTCTATTCCTTGCTTAAACCCTAACCCTAACATGTTCGACACATACCACATAATCGTACAATTTATTGACTATACTATTTCAATCTAAACTCTAAATATTATCGTGCTATTTGTAACCAAAATCCTAATCATAGCCTAAATATTACACGGCTATTTTTAGCCGTGTAATACCCTAACATAGCATAAATATTACCGTGCTATTTTTAGCCTAAACCCTAATCCTACACTAAATATTACACAACTATTTTAGCTTAACCATAGCCTAAATATTACCCTGCTCTATACATAATGTAACATACATTAAATTCATATGACTATCCTACCAAGTTTTATTAAATAAATTTTTACTACATAATAAAAATATGTACCTACGAAATCGAAGACTCGCTCCGCGCTTCTCTTCTCTCCTCACTTCCTCTCTCGCTCTCCCTCTCTGTCTCTGTTTCAAATGAGAACAGTGCCGGCCCTTGGTGCGCGGCGGCCTTAAAAGGCCCGAAATATCACCCGTTGGGCGGGCGGGCTTTCAGCGTGGTTCAAAAATCGCCTGTTGATGGCGGATATTTTCATGCCAAAACTTCGCCTGATTGAGTGGGCGGGCTTTCAGCCAGATTCAAAAATCGCCTGGATTAGACGGCGGATTTTTTGCTTGTGACCAAAACTTACCCGTTGAGTGGGCGGATTTTTCCCGGGGTTCAAATATCGCCCTCCCGTCGGGCGGGTTTTGGCCCTCCACACGCGCGGGTCGGCGCGACCATAGTCCGCCCATCCGTTGGGCGGATTTTTAAAATCTCGCCCATCGGTCGGGCGGTTCAAACTTCTCGCCCAACCGGCTGGTGATGGGAATCTATTTATTTATTTTTTAAAACTGAATATCATTTATTTATTTCTGAAAAAAAATAAATATAAAAAAATAAAATCCTCGTGCCGACAGCATTGGAACGGCCTTCGAGGCACCATGCGATGGTGCGGCCTCCATGGCCGGCGGGATTGAAAATCCGTAGCCCAGTAATTCAATGCATAATTCAATACACATGCGATTCAACCGATTCACAAATTCAAGATGAAGGCAGCAATTCGTTACCAATGTAATACCTTCCGAGTGTTTGTAGCTTTGTGCCACGTGATTTAAAGTCTATCATATATATCGCGTAGAATAGTTTGGTTAAGCCGTAGGACCGGTCGGCTTGATGACAGATTGATGCCGATTACGAGGTTGGTCCGGTTCCCGACCTCCTGTGTTCGTCACTTGCAAACCATCCTCTCGCTTTGATCTCTTTCTTGCTATTTGTCTTCGCGTTCATCATATGCATGAATCCCTCGTGCTGATAACATGTCAAGCAACCCTTACTACCGGGTGTAATCTAGGGGTTGCCCACACGCTCATAGGTTGCAAACACCAACAAAAAGAACATGAACAAAGAGATATAGAGAGGGACGATGATTTATTATTCTCAAATTTATTTACAATGGGGTATCTGCCTCTTTATACAGTGACGGCTAGAGTTTTGGCCAGAGTCTGTATTAGATCATTTGTGAGCCGGTTTCCTAATAAGAGGAAACTTTTTTTTTTTGAACTAAATGAGAAAACTTTAGAATTGGGCCTACGAGTGCTCATGCAAGCCCGAGGAGAAATAACCATTCCGTGTTAAGCGTGTGTTTGGTTTGAAACCTTCAACTACCTACCAAATTTTAGTCATACCAACTTAGATTGGGCTACCGTTTGAATGAAAGCCAATTTTTGGCTCGCCCCAACCAAATATTGGCGTGCCATCTCGCCTCAGCGCAATTCTCCGCCAATTCCTGGCCGCCAAAAAGTCACGCCCGCAGATGGCAAGCCAATGCTCTACGCTCGCCTCCCGAATTTTTTATTTTTTATATTTATTTTTATTCTGAAATAAAGAAATTAATACACTGTTTGAAAAAATTAAATAACTAACCGCCCGCCGCCCAATGATCAGACGGAAAATAAATCCTGCCCGTCCGTCGGACGGTTTTTATATATCTTGCCCTTTGAATGTGCAGCTGCTTTGCTAGTGAAAATCCCACTTGTTGGTTGGGCGAGATTAAATCCCGCCTAACCAACAGGCGAGATTTGAAATAATAAAAACAACCGGCGAGATTTAGGAATGAGAAAGTCCCAAGGGCACACTGGTTCAAAGAGCTAAGCTAGGCACGCCCGCTTGCCTGCGGTTGCGGATTCTAGCCCTGCCCGGCTCCCCTTTTTTTGAAAAATAGATCCCGACCGTGGTCGGGCGGGATTTAATCTCGCCCAACCAACGGGCGGGATTCTCTTTAGCAGAGCAGCCGCCCATCCAACAGGCGAGATATATAAAAACCACCCGACAGACGGGCAGGATTTATGTAACATCCCCATTTTCAAAAACTTGAAAACCATTTTCAAAAAACTAAAATCATGGCATCCTTGCATTTGATTTAACCATTTTAAAAATTTTTTGAGAATGTGCATGTTACTATATTTAATTTCCTAAAATCCTAATTAAAAATATTTGCTTTTAAAATATTAATTGCAAAATATTTACTAAAAACCTATTATAACAATTTGTAAATTAATAATTTCAAACTAGATTTTGGAAAAACAACAATTTAAACTTAATTCAAATAAAAATTTAATTACAAATTAAATTGGTTAATTAGATGAATTGTTTATTTTCCTAATAGGCCCTACCTCTTTTCCTCTCTCTACTTCTTTTCTCTATGACAAGTGGGCCCCACTTGGCATCCTCACTCTATTCTCTCTTCTCACTCACCTCTCTCCCTCACTGACACACACTCTCCCACTCTCTCTCTCTCTCATGTGCACCTCCCTCCTCTCTGTTCTCTGTCTCTCTGAAAGTCTCTCTCTCACCTTCTCTTCTCTCTCTTTGCCGTGCTCACTCCCTCCCCGTGGTGCCCTGCTCCTGCTCCTCCCTCCTCGTGGCAGCCCTCCTCTGTCGCGTGCGCGTGTGCCACCCTAGCACTACCACCCTCCTCCTCGTGGCCACCTTCTTCTACCTGCGTGCCAGAGCCCAGCCGTTTCTACCTCCCTTCCCCATCCACCTCCACCATCTCCCCTCTGCTTTTCCTCGACTCTCCTCCTCCCGGCACCTCCTCCCTCTCACTCCCCTCTATCCATTTTGGCCAGCCCCGCCGAAGCGCGTCGCGCACTACCACCGAAGCCATCGCCCTCTCCTTGCGTGCCATCGAAGCAACTCGCTCGGTAATCTCTCCCTCTCATAGCTCTTGCACTTCCCCTGGACCCCTAGGAACCTCTTCCCGTTGCCTACGCCGCCTCTCCCTCGCCAGAATCGGCCGCCGCCACGCGCCTCGCTCCACCGGACCCCGGCGATGCCGCCAAGCCGTCTCAGTCGCCCTCGCCTCGAACCGGAGCCCTCTCCTTACTCCCCTCACCTCCTCCTTGTTCGCCGACCCCATCGCCGAGCCCCGCTCGCCGCCATCCGGCCGGGCGACAAAGCACAGCCACCCCCTTCTTCCTCGATCGGCGCCGAGCTCACCGCCGTCCTCCCCTTCGCCGACTGACCACCCCCGAGCTTTCCCTTCCTTCCCTCTCCCCTTTCCCCCTCTCTGCCCCACCAGAGCGTAGCCGTCGTCGTCGGATTTTGCCGCGCTCGAGCCGCCTCCACCACCTCCCCTGCTCTAGGTCACTATGGGCCGCGTTCTTGGGCCTAGCCAGTTGGCTGAGCTCAGCTAGCTTTTCTATTTTCCAAAAACAATAGACCTTGTAAATTTTATATCTTTAATCCTATAAGTCCAAAAATCACAAAATAAATTTCATAATGTTCATAAAAATGTGTTATACCATTAGGTAAGTTTTCATGATTTATTGAGCATGTTTAATTTTCTGCTTAATTTATATATTAAGGAACAAATGCCCTTAATATGTTATTCAGATAATTTTGTTTTAATAATTTGTAAATAAATATTATTTTGACCAGAAAGATCACATGTACCTATTTGAGATGATTTTTCATAAACATGAGCATGCATATCATTTCATATTTATTTTCAGCATTGAGTTTATTTTGGTTATTTCATTTGTTAGGTTCTAACGACAATAGTTTTGCGATCAATCCCTCGTAAGATCACCAGGGTTGTGTTGATCAAGGCAAGTACTGAATATTGTGCTCTATGATTTGAAATATAATATTTAGAAATTTCCTGGCTGCATGTATATTAAAACTAAAAATGCTAATTATCTAGTTGTTTAGATAATATCCAATTAATAATTATCCTGTTAAAATATTCCTTGCTGCCCTAGGTTATTAAAATTGTTAAAATATTGCCACACCCTTGAATTAGGTTTTGCACATGCTTAAAAATGCTTAATGTTGAATTATTATCCATATTGGATATTTGTCAATATCAATTGCTTGTTTAAATGATGGATCTTAAAAAGGGCAGTTGGTATTGTCATGTTTGCAAATGGGTTACTTGATAGTGGGTGCTATCAGAGGGAAAATGTTTTGCAAAACCTGATCAGAATGGATGGTTGCAAGGTGGGAGCAGTAAGCACGAGATGCGGGTTCAGTGTTGGAACCACCCTGATCACTAAGAATCGATTCCTTGAGGTAGACGAGCTAAGTACAACAGTGCGACCATCGAGTGCTTGTATGGACAGGCCCTGATTGAGTACCCTTCGAACTCCTAGTTTTAGCATTCCAGTAGGTGGAGTAGACAACTGGTGCTATTCTGCAGACCAAGAGTAGGCTTCAGCCAACTGGAGTTACTAGCGCTGCGATGGAATCCTTAAAGGGAATGCCAAGCTAGGGAAATGTTGGTTAAAGGCCTTATAGTGTTCTTTTCCTTTCGGTGATTCCTAGAAAAAACCATCTCTTGTGGGTAAAATGTACAACCTCTGCAAAGTGTAAAACTATCATGATAGCCGTGTTCACGGTCAAGGGCGGACAACAGGAAGCTACCTCAATGGTACTTCTTATCTATTTGTTTTCAAAATTGTGTTTTAAAGGAAAATCACGGTTGTAGTCGTGTGTTTTGGTTTTTCTCCTCACGGTAGGTGCTGTGTGCGATGAGGGTGTTTGCATGGTGGGTACCGTGAGTAGCCAGGTATGGGCAAAACCAGTTGTGACTAGGATTTTCACAGAAACTGATTCAAATATTTGTTTCTCTCAACACATTTCAAATCATTTTCTAAAATCTTAGGAAAAATTTGTAAAACTAGCTTTATGCAAAAGAACCATTACCCTTCCCTTATTAAGCCGTAGTTGCATATAGTCAGCCTTACTTGTTGAGTATAAAGTATACTCACTCTTGTCTTTTATGCGGGGCTGCTCATTCTAACGAGCAGGTTGTGATCAGCAATGGTATCCTGAGGAGAAGATATACCAAGATGAAGGTTTCGTTGCCGAACTTCAAGACAAAGGTTACTTCGACGCCTAGGATCGCCATTCTTCAGCCTTGCCTGTGGGATCGTTTTGTGTTGCGTTTTGCTTCTTCCATTTGGAGTTATGGGAGACTTTAAGACTTCCGTTGTAAGGCCTGCGTGTCTGAATTTTGTACTCTGATTTAGCGTCGTGTAGCGCATTTTGATGTAATATTTGTTCGAACTGTAATGGCAATGATCCAAAGATCTAGAATCTGTGTATATTGGCTATTTGATCTAGGGACAAGTGCAATTAAAAGCACTGAAGGGACCGACTACGCCTGCGGTCCCAACAATTTATTTCCACGAAGCCAGTTGGGCGTAACAGTCAGTTATTTAATTTTTTTAAACAGCATATTAATTTTTTATTTTGGATTTAAATCAAATATAAAAATAAAATAATTCCTCGCCTCCCTCTCTATGCTGCGGGCCCGTCTGGTCGGTGAGGTTCTCAGCGACACAACTTTGCATGCTTGTTATTTTTACACTTCAATTTTGGACTTCCATTTTCTATCTATTTCATCAATGCTCCAAATTATATGAAACAAAATTCTTAATCCATCTAAAATCCTAAGCTACCTCTATGTATTTTTTCATAGTTTTTATAATTTATTTGATTTTTATGATTTTGTATATTTGTTTAAACTTCCATATTACAAATTAATTTTTATTTGAGGTTTAAATTATTATTATTTGTATTTTTCACAAATTCATATGTATATGATAATAAACCAAACAATACCCACATAATTTGACAAATTTTAGCTACTCATTTGTCTTCCAACCAAACAAATATTTATTTATACCCTACCAAATTTTGGCTTCAATTTAAACAAAAAAATTACCAACGTTTTGATCGTGTCCTGAATTGGTCATGACCAATGCATTGGCAGGACTATCCAAGGCCACGAAACAAACACGCCGTATATACTTGGCATTTTTTACCAAAATTTTCCTCTACAGATGTTTGGCACTTTACCGATCCCAATGCAAATTTCCTATTTTGCTCTTGCTAAACATCTCTTTGCTATTCGTGTCATTCTACTGTAACCACGCTTAGTAACGGTACTTTTGTCAAAATATAGTAAAACAATCGTTACCTTAATATATGTGCATGGTCAAGAATGCCCGACGTTGAAAAACACATAGAGTAGAAAAAAATGTACTAAGTTTGTCTATAAATACCATATTTTTTATCATACCTTAAGTTTTGTAAAAAAAAATGACATGGGTCCTAGTGTTTACCCTCTCTTAAAACATATACTACATGACATAGGGTTGCACAAGTATTTCGAAAAGAACAGGCGCGCACGTGCATTTTCGCATGAAAATTTGTGACTTGTGAATCATGTCTTAGCATGGTTCATGACACAAGCCCCTTTGGTTGATGCGCTAAACTTGATAACAAATACCACATCTTAAGTTTTGTAAGAAAAATTAGTGAAGCTATATAAAATATGGCAAAGTTATCTACTAACCAAACAGGTCGTCCATTTTTTTTTGAACCATGCCACCATCGCTCCCATGGCTAGAAGTCTAGACCAGGCCTGGTTGGGTCATTTTTTTTAAAAAAAAAATACATGTAGGTGGAACCAAGTAAGGACCATAGTTCTTGTCAGGTTAGAGTCGGGTTAACCCCTGCCCTGCCCCGACCCCACCTGACCAACAAGCACCACAACCATATGGTCATCATCCAAGGGCAACGGCTATCTCCACTCCCCACAAAAGCCTAGCTAGCCTACCTCCATCTCCCCCATCCCTCTAGCCGCCACAACCCCCTAGCTCTCTTTCTTTATCTCCATCTCCCTCCCAAGAACGACAGCACCCCTACCCCTCCCCTCTCAACTTCTCCCCAATGGCTCTTTTTTTAGGACAGCGACCTTATCCGCTTCCTCCTTCTCCTGTGGTGACCCAACTTGAGGACGACGGTTCCCCTCCTCTTCGACGGAGACGCAACTTGAGGACGGTCTCTCCTCTCCTTCTCATCTCTCCATGGCCAATGAATCCCCTCCTGGCGTCGCCCCAGTGATTCACGAATAGTCGATGGCTCTCGGCTAAGGTGGGCCAGGGCATTGTCAAGGCCGGGATACCGGATCTAGTCTTAGACGCTAGGTTGGGTCAAGTCGAGTCAGGGCACTCAGTGGACTAGGTCGAGTCAAGTGAAGGCATGATCTAGCCTCGACCTGACCTATGTCAATCTTTACCCGTAGTATTATTTGAATCTAATTCAAACATATATGTTAATTCGGTTTATTGAATAACTAGCTTCAATTACAATTACAAGAGAGTAATAAAATCGTTCATAAAAAACGCTAAGCCTTCTTTGGTACGGTTTATTTCAGCCTTTTTTTTTTACTTTCACCTTAAAATGTGGCTCCTCTAAACTAAAAAACTCTGACTTCTCGAACTTGTTTTGAGAAATTTCAGTCTTTTCTTAAAGCTCATAAAGCACAACTGAACTAACCATTTTTTACTCTTAAAACCATTTCTTGAAACTCTCGAAACCAAATATTCCCGCCATAGCCATCTTGGTAAACCCTGATGATGAGCCGAACCGCTGAACCTTGCCAATCTTTCTTAGTGCACATCGACAAAAAAAAAAAAAAAAAAAAAGGAGAACATGGTCTGTCAGGTTTGAACCGTTGCCACAACAGAAAACTTACCCTAGACAACAATTAAGGTTTTGTAGGTAGCACACTGATGTATGACTGCCCGGTTTCTTCGTTGACATCGGCTACTTGTAGCATTGATCCTTTGTGCATGATTTTTATTTCCCGCTATAAGCTATTCGTGTAATTTATTGAATTCTTGCATAATTCTGTTATTCATATATATGAATATAAATATGATTTGTCTGCTGATGTTAGTTATCACAATTATTTAGCGATATACGCTTCTTGTTAATATATGAATTAAAATATTATCCATGTCTCAAACAACAACAACGCAGGTGAAGCGACGAATCGAACTAAAATCAAGCCACATAGCCAGCAACTTGGCAAGCCGCGAATGCAATGCAAACGACCATGTCAACCATGAAAGCACCTGCTGGTATGGTGGTGGACTTCTGGTAGTAAGACTCCACCCACCTTGTCCAAATCATTTTACGAGGTTCACGAATAACATCCATACGCTTAGGTGTCTGCTAAAGAGACGCCCTCGCATGCTCTCCGCCGACGATCCTCACCAACCACCTCGTCGCCCTTGCAAATATTGCAAGGCGTCCATAGCAACCACCGACAGCCCAAACAGCGAGCACTCCCTTCACCATCTTTCCCAACGCTTTGGTCATTTGAGCCATCAGCCATTGCTGCCTCCTGCTCCTGCAACGATCTGATTCAGATGTTGCTGCCCCTGAAAGAAAAAAAAAAAAAGTAACATGAATGCTGGAACAGCCAATCATTCATGCGTCCTGTGATGGAAATCCTGGCCGTTGATGTCTGCTACTAGTCTACTGCTCCATATCAATTAGTACTATAAACTATGTGAACATGGAGGTGCTGGCTTGTAAGCGGGGGATTTCATAATTTGACCATCTTTAGAATTTGTATTTTAAAATTTACCACTTCAGCCACTGTTATAGTCACATACGGTCTCACATATCAGTGAGTGAGACAGAAGATATACAAATTTTAAAGAGCGCCAAATCCTGAAATATCCTTTTTCAGGAGCAGGCGAGTTATTACCCACCTCCTCTCATCAATCTCGCTTTAGCAAATCAGCATGCGAGTTTGCAGCTTTTGTTGGCCCATAACGATAAAGGAGGAGGTCCATCACGCATGGCAAAACAGGTGACACCTGGGCCCTCGTCGTCGCTTCCTGCGCTCAGGGGTCGCTCTACTTCGGCTGCAGTTCGAAGGACGTGCTCTTGTTTTGATATTTTTTTTCTCCTCCTCAAAATCTTATTCAGCCTTCGTGTAGATATTTCATTTTATATTTATCTAGAAGTCAAATGCTTCGTAAAAGTAAAATCATGCAATTAATTTTGGTCTTTCAAACATGCTTCGAGATTCAGGCACGCGTATACCATATCGCTTTGCCCTCTTTAAAAGCGTTAATAACTCCTTGGACAACTGCATATTTGCATCTTTCGCTACACGTTGCCATACCCTGAAATTTTCTGACAAATTTCTCTACTTGATTCCACATCGGCATTGGTATTGATTTTGTGCCACTCAAGCTTGAGAACCTTCTAATAAATTGGATTAATCTGGTGTCTGCTCTTATAGCCCTTGATATACCCTGTAGGGCTAGATTCGAGCCGATCCCGAGCGAGCTTTCTGGACTCGGCTCGGCTCGAATCAATACCAAGCTTAGGGTTAGGCTTAAGATCGGGCTCTATGAAAGCTCGGCTAGACTCGAGCTTAGCTCGGTTGAGCTCGAATGAAGGGGCCAATGCTGGGAGAAGGAAGAAGAGTGGGCTATATGGGCTTTGTTGGGCTTGATCTCGAACTCGAGCTCGATTCAAATTGGTTGGGCTAGTTGGTTTAGAGAGAGACAAATGGTGTAATGAGGTTTGTCTAAGCTCGATTAGGCTCGACGAGGGCTCACGTCAGGCTCAAGCTTGGCTCGAATCAGACTTAAGCTCAGGCTTGGGCTTGGGCTCAGCTTGTTTAGCTTTCGAGCTAACCGAGCTCAGTCCGATCTCGAGTAACTCGTCGAGCTCGAGCTTTTGGTCCAACCTAGTACCCTGATATTGCTCCTTATGTGCATCAAGAGCTGAAAGATACAAGTGTACATGATAGCAGGAATGAATAAATGAAATCTAGCAGAGAACAGAAATAATGAGGATGACACGATACCGAGAGAAAAACATTAGGTGAAGTTGGCGACAAGATCTTTATGCACGACATCAAAAGAGAAAATCTAGTGCTAAAGAATAATCTATGGTCTAAGACTGTCCCCAATCGCATCCCGTCTCGGTGCCGAATCCCTTTATGATGGGAAAAATGGTTCCATCGCTGTCGAGGAAGCAGGCGGCAACGACTCGTTCGACCCGCGCGAGGTTGGAAGCGAGCGGCAACGACCCTGCTCGAGCACCTCATTTCTGCTACAGACCAAGCTCACCATTGTTGCCCCCACTTGAGCATGCTTGAGCCCGTTGGATTTGGAGGCCACCGTTGCCGTCCCGGGAGGAGATCAGAGGAAAGAACGCGGCGGCCGGCCGCCAAATCTGGATCTCCTCATCGTCGCCTTCAGCACTTGCTACCTCCTCTTGTGCTTTTCATCCTGTACGGAGGAGGGAGAGAAGGAGGCGGTTGGCCAACCTAGGGAAGAGGGAAAGAAGCGGCCAGCCGGTAGAGGAGAGGGAGAAGAGGGCAACGTTGACACTACAAGGGAGGGGGAGCACCGTGAAGAAGGAACCAGAGCAGGATCTAGGCGGCGTTGCAAGGGAACTGAGGGGTGAACGACAATCTGGTCTGTACGGGGACGATTCGGGATTGGGATTTGGATCGATCTAATCGATCGAGAAGGAAATCGGAATAGCGCACTTGAATCTGAACTACGAAGGATCGGGAAGGTGGACCAAGGGATCTCTGCATTGGTAGGCTGGGTTGGGCTTTATCCAAGTGCTAAGAGCATCACCAGCAACTTTCCTAAATTCGGATTTCTATATCCCTTCTCTAAACCACTATTCATTCCCTATATTTTCATTCTATCCAACAGAGTCTCTATCCTCGTAAAAATATAGAGACAAGAGAGAGAATATCTAAATATAAAGACTCGGAGAAAGAATCTCTAAATTTAGAGACTGACATAGAGACTCTGATGAATGGATATAGAGACTGAGACAGAGTAGCAACAGTGATAGAGCATGCAAATAGAGACTTCGCTGGACTTGCTCTAACCGTGAGGACAAGAAGCCAGTGGTAGTATTTACTTTGTTGCTAACATGTACAAATTTAATATATCATGAAGAGGACCCCTGAAATAATCAATATTTAATTTTAAATTATTTTTTCAGCTCTAAACACAAGCATAATACACGGCCATACATCAAAGTACAACCTCATATGTACACTGTATGGCAAATGGCAATTATGTACGAATGTTTAAAATATTGAAGTTGGGAAGGGGAGGGAATGGGGAAAGAAATGCTGTTGGAGTGCAGGTCTGGGAAGGAAACGAAATCTAGAAAGGGATTCCCGTCAGGGATGGGAAGGAAATGAAAGTGTGAGAAATGGTTAGAGATGGTCTAATCCTCTCCGGCTCTCATGCATGCACCTCTTGTTTTTATAAACATGGAACTCCTTTCGTTCCAAAAAAAACTTCATCTTACGAAATAACCTCAAACAAAACATGGCAATACATCCTCACTAGGGCTACAAGACTCTCCTAGAAGCTTCTAAATCTTCTCCTCACGCCAGCGTCGGAGATGACAGGCACAGAAGCAGCATTAGGTGGACGTCTATCTCCTTCGGCTAACTCCTCAATCTTGTTTTGGATTACATGTTTTGTGGTTTGGGTTCTCCATGGATTTATATAGCCCTTCTAATTCTCCTCTCAAGTGAATCAGGAATCCTGATCCAATTAATTATGATATATTTGGTGATCCTTCTAGCGCACACATTTGAAGTTCCAGTTGATTAGGATACAGGTCACCCTATTTCTTCAGCTGCATGGGGGTTTGATATACGCTGACAAAAAATCCAGCTATCTTGACAACAAATCTACGGCTGTTTTTTACAAGCAGGAGCAATTAATGTGTCATATTGACAAGCAGGTCATATTAATGTCACAAGCAAATTAGGCTAACGATATAATCTCTACTATTAAAAAGACTCTTGTGGTGGTGGTGGTGGTTTCACCGGTATGCAATCTCCACCGTCCACCCCTATCTGATGGCCCACGTTTGCACGCACCGCCCCCCTAACCCTAGCCTCCCCCGCCCCTTCCGCACGCCCCTGCTCGGCTGTTCCTCGCCTCTCCCGCACCCTGCGCCTCGCCCCTAACCCGTGCTCCCCTCCCTCGTGCCTCAGCCTCGCCGCAATCCCGTCCCGCGACGCCGCCATTCGTCGCACCGCCGCCACCATTCGTCGCGCCGCCGCCCCCTAACCCTAGCCTCCCCCGCCCCTTCCGCACACCCCTGCTCCTCGCCTCTCCCGTACCCTGCGCCCCGCTCCTAACCTGCGCTCCCCTTCCTCGTGCCTCGCCGCAATCCCGTCCCGCGCCGCTACCATTCGTCGTGCCGCCGCCGTATCTTCTTCTCCCTTCTCTCACCGCCCCATCTCCTTCTCCCATCGTACCCAGCTCCGCCGTCCCCATCTCCTCCTCCCACCATCCCCAATTTCTTCTACTTCTCCCGCCGTCGCCCCATCTTCTTCTCCCGCCGCCCTGCTACGCTAGCAGCCGCCACCGTGCGGGCTCGTGGCTGTGTAGCCTCCCGTGCAAATCTCGTGGCTGTGTAGCCTCCCGTGACCATCAGGAGTAGCACCACCACCGCGTCCCTCACCAGCTGCTGCTTCTCGCCGGAGGTGAGGTCAGCCCTGGTGCGCACGGCTGCGCGTTCACGGCCGCCTTCATCAGCTCTGGGCCGAGGGTGACGTCGGCTAGCTTGTCCGTGTCGCCGAGGAGGTCACGGTACGTGCCGCCGAACCCCGCGTACTTGGTGCCGGCGACGAGGCCGTGGTTCCCCTTTTCGATGCCTCCTTCCTCGTGTGGCCTCCCACTCCGGCAGCTCTTCTACGACAATGTCCGCCGCCACCCGCCTCCAAGGGTGAATCCACCCCCGGCTGACTTCTGTGCCTCCACTCACCGTCCGCCTCCGCACCTCCTGACCTTTTGTGCTGCCTCCAGTACTGCTACATCACCGCCTCACACCATCTCTTCTGTTCTGCACAGGAATTTGCGTATTAGAGAAGACACTGCCAAGTATCTTCTGAATCTTGATGTGAACTCTGCATATTATGATCCAAAAACCCGCTCCATGCGTGAAGATCCTTTGCCAGATGCAGACCCCAATGATATAAATGTGATTTCTATGTGCATTTTGCAAATAAATTTCCCCCAATTTTAACGCACCGTGACTACCTATTTTCATGCAGCCTCTTTCAGTTGAATTAGGACCAGGCATTCTTGGAAACATTTTTGATGGGATCCAGGTAATATAAATGTGACAAACACATGTATTAGGCTTTATTAAGAGAATTTCTGTTTAGATGATATGACCTTTCTATCTTCCTTTTGCAGCGCCCTCTAAAAACTATTGCTATTAAATCTGGAGATGTGTACATACCACGTGGAGTTTCAGTCCCTGCCCTTGATAAAGATCAACTGTGGGAATTTCAGCCAAAGAAGCTAGGTAATGTGTGTGATAACTTGCTATAAAAGCTAAGCATGGTGCTGATATGCCTCTTTTCAAGTTTTGTCCTGGACCAAAAAATCAATAATTTTGGTAATTTGTCTCAGGTGTTGGAGATGCAATTACTGGTGGAGATCTATATGCTGTGAGTTAGCAAGACATCTAATTTTCCTTTTTATAATTTACTACCTTGCATTCTTGCTGAAGGTTAGGTTCTTCTTTTTCTGCAATCTGTGGATGCCTGTTGTTAACTTCTATATTCATCATATTGTCTTACTGCCTTGCAGACTGTATTTGAGAACACATTGATGCAACACCATGTTGGTCTTCCTCCTGGTTCTATGGGGAAAATAAGTTACATTGCCCCTGCTGGTCAGTACAGTTTGCAGGTTTGTAGCTGTTTCTTCAAGGCCAGCTGTTTATGTGCTTCATTTCTTCTTCTTTCTGCTTAACTTTATTTGATGCCTGCCCTATTGCAATATATGCAGGATACAGTGCTGGAATTGGAATTTCAGGGCATCAAAAAGCAATTTACTATGCTCCACGTAAAACATTTTCCCTTCATTAGCTTGAAGGCATCATGGTTATGCACCTCTGAATAACTGCCATATTTCTTCTCTGCAGACATGGCCTGTGCGTTCACCAAGGCCTGTTTCGTCAAAGCTTGCTGCTGATACGCCTCTTCTAACAGGACAGGTACATGTAGCTACCTACTCAAGACCATGGCCTCCATAAAAGTGTGCTATTTGCTGAATGCACCAAATATCATGATGTTTCTTGTCTCGGTTTCAGCGTGTACTTGATGCACTGTTTCCCTCAGTGCTTGGAGGAACATGTGCTATTCCTGGAGCATTTGGTTGCGGAAAAACTGTCATTAGTCAGGCACTTTCAAAGGTCTTATGGATGTTCCGCTCTTGTTTCCTAACTGCTATTTTTGTCCAGCTGTGGATATTAGCCTTTTACTGACGCAAGTTACCTTATACAGTACTCCAATTCTGAAGCCGTGGTTTACGTGGGCTGTGGGGAAAGAGGCAATGAGATGGCTGAGGTCCTTATGGATTTCCCGCAACTAACAATGACATTGCCTGATGGACGTGAAGAGTCAGTCATGAAAAGAACAACACTTGTGGCTAACACATCCAACATGCCTGTCGCTGCTCGTGAAGCCTCAATTTATACAGGTAACACATATATATTGATATTTACTTCCATTAGTATAGGCATGAGTTTCAACCTTCTGTAGCTCCTTTTCTCAACCAGATTGTGTCACCTACCAGAAAGCATACTTATCTGAATGTTGTCATATTGTGAAATTGTTGCGAACTTGTGGCTTGCCGATTGATCTATTTATTTACTTACTGGTTAGTTTTAGAATCACTGAGGCTGCATGGCACCGTTCAGAAAACTCAACATGTGAAAAAAGTAAAAGCACCAAGCACAGGAAGGGATAGGCATCTGTAGACATATCCCTAAGATCTGTATTTGTTTGTCTCCGTTTTTTAGTAGAGCATTGTAGATATACTCATATTTTATCTTTCTATTAGCACAGCTTGTTTTGCTGCGCTGATCACTTTGTTATAATTCAGTTTCTTGATGGGAACTTGGTATCCTAGATCTTGTAGTGAATGGACTTCATCAACTTGGTATAGAGATCTGCATGAGTAAGTATCAACCCTTAAGTTATCTGTGGCATTTAAATTGCCTTAATTGAAAAGGTTGTACTAACCAATATGGAGTTTATTCTCAGCCAACTGAGGAGAGATTGTGAATTTTTGGAATCGGAGGGGATTATGGATTACAGCTTCTTGGTTAGGAGTTCACTTTTGTGTTGACATGTCTGCTCAAAGATGGGCTTGTCGAGTTTTACTGCTTCCCCAAGTAAGTGGAGGTTGTTTGTTTTTGACCTTGGCAAGATCAATCATTCTAACCTAAGCAATTATGCTTAATCAGAGCTTTCAATGAAGAGCGAATCATTTCAAGGTGGCGGTGGCATGCCTGAGCTGTGCTTCTCAGATCATGATTTTGATAGGATACCTGATTGTAGGTATGTTGGAGCATTTTAACATTAGCATATCTGTTTGCTCTTCTACTTGTGTGCGATACATTTTTTGTGAAACAATATGTGCGTCCCTCTGAGATGTTGCTGATAATTATTTTTTAGTCAAGGCAACACTTATCCACATTTTCTGTTTGAGGTGCCTAGGCATTCTATGACATGGGAGTTAATTTGAGTTACATACTTGATGCCTGTAACAACAGTGGAGCTAAGAGGTCCAATGTGCAGTTACTTTGATTCTTGTTAGTATAATACTACCAATTTCTGTGGAGGTAATGAACTTTGCTCATAATGATCACATGAAAATGGCATTTCTATGAATCCGTTGAACATTTGTTTGCCGAATGGGATATATATCATGCATCATCTATTTATAAGATACCTTTAGAAATATTATTTTGCTACAGAAGATAATATCGGGAAGATTTTCAAGTTGAGTACCCTTGACATGTTTGCAAATTAAGCCTTAGAGCAATAAAAAAGTTCTGTGGTAGTTGATTTTCTTCTAGATATTAATTGCTATCTATGTAATAAAAGTATAATTTGTATTCATCGTCTTACAACTGGTTCATTCCCTCGTAACTCAGTTGTACCTGGTCTTCCCATCTCATAAGAAGTTGAGCACTCATGGCAGTGCGGAACTTTGTTGCTGTCCACTTGGTTAACACATGGATGTGTTTAGGCTTTGCTGGGACCTAGCTGTTTGCTCATATGTATTCGAGATGATTGTTCCTTCCAGTTTAAAAGCAACCGATGCTCCATGATCAATTTCAAATTCATCTATCTCTTCTCTAATGTCATTTGCCAACATTTTTTTTAATTCAGGAAAACCATTGATTAGACTGGGTGCGCACATGCCAGCCAGGGCAGAGCAAGCATCCAGAAGGAGTGAGTTCGACCCATTTCTCCTTAGTGAAGTGTTTGTGTGATGGTTTGACCTATGTATTAATTTTAATTTCCTATGCTTTTGCTGTAAAATCTGTCTATGTGATAGTAGAAGCGACAGAGTAAGGAATGAATATCTATATGATAGCTGTATAATTTATCCAGCAAATCTTTATTACGTGTAATTATTTTAATGGCTAATGATTATGCTCATGTGATGTGTCTAGCGTGGTCGGATTTCTCTGATGCACATGTATAATTATAAATAGTTTTAGGTATAATGGTTGGTCATATGTCTGACTCAATGTTTATCTACATAGTATCATTATTATATTGTATTTCTATGACCAATATATAACTATATAGTATATAGTATTTTTTTGCTGCAATGGGTGGAAATGATTTAGGATCTCCCTATCAACTCTTTAAAATTCTGTCGCAACGCACGGGCACTCAACTAGTCATATAAATATGCAAGTATGTGAGAAGGATACAAAGCCTATTAAACTATTCTTTTTTTTTAACCTAATATTTTCACAGCACTTGTCTCGAAGAGATATGTAGCACACCTTTTAATTGGGAATTTTTTGCTCCTGCAGGAGCCTGCCCTCTCATCTGTTGGTTTTGTTGGTGGTTCCGTTCGTGTCACTACATGTTGATTAATCTTACATTGACGGAGCTAGAAAAAACAAGTTTGCCCCCTACATTTTAGTGTGCTAGAAAATAGGATAAATGCTCACAAAATTTTAGCAAATTTTTTAATTATAGTAAAAGTTTCTACAGGCTCGGAAAATTATGTGTAACTCAAATGCACAATTGAAATAAAAAAAATTGGGATGTGATATTTCATTTTAAAATAGGTGGTAACAAAATCTCAAGGAAACTAGAGCACCTATATACGAAATAAAAATAAAATTTATAAAATCTTAACAAGCTAAAACATGATTTTACATAAAATTAGAAATTTAAATCACTCAATTTAGAGTTAAAAGCTAAAACGTAGGGATACAATGTTTTAAAGTTTTAAATTTGGAAATGCAAAAGTAATATTTTGGACATTATAGAGGCTTCCTAACAATGTAACGAGCTAACAGTGATGGCATGAAAGCCATGGTATGAGAGGTGAGATGACCCAGTGATGGCAGGAAAAAGATATGAGACTTTGAAATGGCATACAAAGTTTTATTCATTTCTAATTTTTTGCACTACAATATGCTTTAAGGTGTCATCATGGCATGCAAGACTCTCCCTACATTTGCTGCAAGACTCTCCCTACATTTGCTGCAGTTTTTGTTTGCTACTCTATCAAGTCCAAAGGCACTACATGGAATTCAAAATTTTTTCTAGAATTGCTCTTAGATTCTTACGGGAATAGGATTAGTCTCAGATGACATTCCTGCATTTTAAACAAGCCCCTGACCACTGGTTATCTCATCTTTCAGCAATCTAAAGGCCTAGAAAGGCTGTAACCTAGACAGTCTATTTATCAAAGTTTGATGGATGTAAATGGCATTTCCCCATTCAATCATTGATTCAGACTATACTACTACACCAGATGCCACCCAACGTTCTTGAGTAAACATCAAGTTTTGACAATTTTTTCCCTCCCCACTTTGTGGGATTCCATGGACCCAGCCACGCCACTGAAAACTGCAATTTCTCCTGCACCCCACTACACCACCATAGCCAACATTTCACCAAGAAAACTTCGCCGTCAGCCATGGGCATCACATCGGCGGCCGTTAACTGCACGCACGGCCTTGGATACCACTACATCATGACCAAAATCAATCCACTCTGCAGCCTGGGCAACCGGTACTGCCGGAGATATCATGAGATCCTAGACTTAACTTGCCCACTGAAATTTCGCTGTGGCACTGCATGCAGACGCAATGCCATGGCAGAGCAGAGCAGAGCACCCATGGCCATGGCCGAGCTGCTCGATGGCATCGGCGAAAAGGACTCGACCGGGCAGGCAAGGCAGCCCAGTCGTGCTCGCCCCCATCGACAGCCGTAGTGCGATGGCTCGGGAAAAGCCCCGTGTTGGATCGATTTCTCTGAACCTTTACCATGTCAGTGGGACGTCGTCGCTCATGGCGGTTTCAGTTTCAGTTTCAGACTTCAGCTCCAGAGAACGTCTTTTGTGCGCGGAGCACTTCAGGAACGTCTTTGGCTGTGTGCGCGGCTGCGGGCGCCCTGGTCTGGAGCAATATCTTATCGCGATCGCCGACGCGTCCCTGCATGTGGCATGCTTTTTTTCCTTAGTGGAAACATCAGGTCGACGCAGGCATATAAAAACGCTTTCTTTCCATCCTGATTCCTTCGCCATCAGACGAGAGTAGCGAGTGGCCATGGGTCTCCACTCTCCAGCACCAGCACCAGCACCAGCACCAGCAGCGGCCAGCAGCGGCTCGCTTAATCAGAAGCTCAAGAGCATCTTGGCGCCCTGCGCTCATGTCGCCGTAGGTGCGATATATAGAGCGTATTTATAGATCGATGGACGGCAGTGGCCACCGCTAGCACGGGAGCATCTCATGGCTCTCGCACAATACTAAACCTAGATTAGATATTAGTAGCATGCTACTTCTTTGACGTAATCACGTAATACTAGATCACATCCAACATTGTTCACGAGTTACCCAACAAATATACCCAGTGTTTCACGTTTTTTTCCCCACCGAAAGCCGTTACACAAACGGTAGCGGTTTTTCAAAAGAAAAATCGGTGAAAACGGACAGAATTTGTATGAAGGCAGCAAATTCAATCGGTTTGTGAAATAACTCTTCACTAGGGTTTTACGAAAAATAGACTGGCTTATAGAGTAAACTTATCGGTTTTCAATAAAAAACCGATCGGCTAACTCCCGACCAAAAACAAATCGATTTCTACCGAGTACTGAAAGCCACTCGGCGTTCTAAAAAACGATCAATTTTCTTTTTTTAAAAAACCCTAATTATCTCCCTTCCCCTCTTTCTTGGTTCTCTCTCGAGCCGTCTCCTCCCCTCTCCTCAGCTAGTCGTCACCACCTTAGACCAAACCGTTGTTGCCTTGCCTTAGGCCTGTCCTTCCCAATCAACAACTAGTCCAACACATTGCCCCAGTCCTCCGCTCCCCGATCTATCGCTGCCCCATTTCAAGGCGAACATACCCCCCCCCCCCCCACCGCCAAGGCTTCCTCTTCCTTGCCACTCCTTCCCACTCCTTCAGTTTTTCCTTTTTTCCCTACTTTCTTTGATTGGTTTTTGTTAAAAACCACCTGAATTTTTTTGTTATTTTTAAGAAGTTTCGATGCAAATGGTTTCACGCATATTAATACTGTTTTTATTTTTTGCATTTTCCTCCAATATTAATACTGTTTTTATTTTTTGCATTTTCCTCCAATTTTAAGATTTAATATAGACCCCTTTTTTTAGAGCCAATATAGACCGGTATGAAACCTTGGTTCCACTTCTTGAACCGTAGCGGCATAGTCAAATTTTTCGAACGAAATTTCGTGTAACTGTGAGCACTGGTGAGATCATCTCAGATCAAGATTTCATACCGACCCTAATTAAGCAACTCTCCAGACACTCATAGTATACTCCAAATTAAGCCATGGCAGGTGGAGCAATGATCATACCGTCCTCTGCTCACCGAATACGTACATACACAACAATCATGGCAGCGGCCCCACATGTCATCTCAGACAGGTCGAGAATTTGAGCACATCTATATCTGTAGGATAAAACTTGACATGCATGGATAATGTATCCCCTATCGATCTGGTGGTCTACACCTTAATTATGGCCATCATAACTCCATTAACCTAATGCATATACTTTGGCCTCCGATTGCAATGATGAGGGGGAGCTGGATTTGGATCTTGTGAGAATAATCATAAATTCGCCTGCCATGGGCATTGAAGCTTTGCTTTGCAGGCATGCTCGATCGATCTACTCGGTCGGTGGGCCACCCATGCTAGCATGCAAGGACGTCTCCAATTAATGCACTTGAAAGTTCTGAGCTTTTGTGAGTAAACAAGGCTTCTTTTTGGCGTAGGATCTCTCCACTTCTGCTTGCGAATCTATGCGGCTTCAGGAAATTGGATTATCCTGGTGTTGGGGGATATGGCGAGTGATCAGTCTACTCAGGTCGTGGTGATGTCTGTAGTTATGATTTCCCAGAGAGAGCGTCCATGCATGAATTTGTTATAACCTTAAAATTACTGTACCTTTTCTGCTATACGATCAAAAGATATGCTTAATACTATGTTTTTTCTATTCCTTATTAACCTTGCGAATCAAAGAAATCCTAGCTAGGGTACTTACGGGAGAAAAGCTCTCTTTTTTTTTTTACGTTTTATGCGAGATATACAAGACTTCTCCATGAAATCGATCTCAGCTAGTTGATCGAGTATCAAATCTGCACCGAGAAATAATTACCTCGTGATTAGAAGTTACTCCACTTTACTAGCACTCGTACTACAGATTTCAGTAGCCTATCTAGACACGAAGGCTGACCCTATAATCCTTTGCTCCAAGCCTCCAAGGGGTACGTAGCCCGGGCTGTTGATTAGGACCAAGCTCCTGGCAACAAACAGCTCCAGACGGAGGAGTATAGCTAGGTTTAGCTTTGCTGGCCACTTCAGATCGACAGGGGCTCGTGCTGGCGTGCATGGAAGGCAGCATGCACATGCGCGCGCGCGCGCACACACTCGGAGTGCTCAAGCGTTGGTGGGCCGAATCACTCCGCGCTAGCGCTACTAGACATTCCACCATCAAAGGACCCCGGTCAACCTACTCACCTCTCCTTTTCTCGTACCGGCAGGGCCACGTAACAGCGACCCCACGTAGAGCATGTCGATAAAGCAAACTTCACCTAAATAACTACCACACTGCCATGGGTTGCAAACTTGGTTAGGGACCACAAAACTTGGTTAGGGATCACAATCACGTGGGTATCTCCAGATACAACTGTAGGACTATAAACGAGTCGAGCTCATGTCCTATCAGGCTTGAGCTCGATAAGGCTTGAGTCGAGCTTGGGTTGATGCTTGAGCTTAGAGGTAGGCTCGAGTTCGGCTTGTCTAGGCTTGGTAACATATAACTTATATTAAAAAAGCAAAAATTATAGTAGGCTCGAAGAAAGCTCCAGTTAGGGCTCGAGTAGACTTAATTAAATATGATTTTATCAAGAAAAAGTTTGAATAGGCTCAATGAAGCTCGGTAGACTCGAACAAAGCTCACGCTCGAGTACACTCCCCAAAATAGAAAATATGATTTTATATAGAAAAATAAAGCTTGACGAAGCTCGAGCTCGGCTCGACCAGGCTCGTGAGATTATGGACAGGCTTGGTTCGAACTCGTTTGGGGCTCGAGCCAAGCTCAAGCAGTTTGTGAGCCTCGAGCTTTTCTTGTGGCACTACGACTCTGTCATACCTGAACCTGAAACCCAAAGTTCTAACCCATGCCCAAACTTGAAATCTCTCTCGGGCATGTACTTATGCGCATACTGAACCTGACGAGTACTCGAAACTGTCGGGTACCCGAAACCTGAAATTGCCACAACAAGAGAGGAGAAGAAGGATGGGCCCCGTAGGTAAAGGCTGAGCCAATACGACTAGAGAGGAGCGCCGCCGTCGCTGTCTCTAGGAAGGGGTGGAGGAGAGGGGCAATAGCCATAGGGTCCAACCCTAGTGTAGATCTAAGAGGAAGATGAGGGAAGAAGAGGGAACCATTAGGAGGATTTGTCGACCTAGGAGAAGGGGAAGGCGTCTTGGAAGGAGTTGTTGCCGTGAAGGGACGTCGTTGTGGAAAGGGCGCGAACGAGAGGGGGCACCAATGAGGGGACGGTGCCACGGAGGGAAGAGGAAGCCGTCACCATGGAGGTACGTCATTGTGGAGGGGAGAGCTGGCGAAGAGGGTGCCACCATGAAGAAGGGAGCCGACGAGGAGGCGGTGCCACGAAGGGAGGAGGAAGTCGTCACCGTGGATGACCTTCGTTGTGGAAGGGTGAGCCAATAAGGGGGGAGGGAGGGTGCCACTGCCATGGGTAGAGACTGAGAGAGCAAGAGAGGCGAGAGTTCTAGATCTAAGATAAGGGGGTGACAGCCGTTAGGGTTAGCAAGGTAAGGAGGGCCCATATGTAAGTGCTGTTCGGAATAACCATTGGGTACCCACGGGTACAAAGCGATACCTCAACCTAGATTTAGACCCATAACCAAATACCCAAGAGTCCAAATTGAGACCCATACCTAGACCCGTCAAATCGGGGTGCCTGAACCCGCGAGTATTTCTGCCTTTCCTATGTTTGGTTGGTAATACGAGCTAGAATGAAGTGGAACGAAGAAGATGGAAGGAAAGTTGTATGGGATCATTAGAGCAAAAATGAAATACGGAGCCAGACAACCAGAGGGGGTGAATGGGAGTCTTGAAGAATTTTTTCGGACCGGTGCTCCTCGAACCCGCCACCCAACTCAAACCCGAACACCAAACAGTTGTGTGTACCCCAAGACTCACAGATAAAACCGTGAAGATATGTGGGGAGTTTTATTCACAATCCTGGCTATTTGAATGTTCGAACAAAAGCAATCATGTCCACAAGAGATCAAGCAAAAGAGAAGTAAGCCACCAACTAAAGGTGCTTTTGAAAAAACAAAAATAGGATTCCTCCAGAAAATTATCCTCCAATCACAGGGGTGCTTGCTGCCTTTCTAAACCTCTAAAAATTTTGTGAATTTTCTAGAATTTTTTGAAGTTTAGACGGGTTTTGTCTTAGCTAGGAGCTGGACGGTCCGACTAACACTGTCACCTTTTTGTCTGAGAGATTCGTGTGAGGGAAGTGTTAACCGAACAGTCCGGGTTGGAGCTAGACGGTCCGGCTAACACTGGAAGTGTAAGCCAGACGGTCCGGGCTGGAGCCAGACGGTCCGGCTAATACTGGGCAGTTTTGGGTTGAGACCCGTTTTGGATGAATTTAACTTTTCCAATCCCGATTTTTGATGCGATCTTTTGAGAATTTGTGTATGGACTAACTTGCATGTGATCAAGGTAAGTTGTGGATTTTTGGATGGACTAATCCTTGTGGTACATGTCTTGGTGGACTGTAGTCGGCAATGTGTCGGGACGCGATCTGGAGGATCGGGGTCCAGAACGGCTAGGATGTTGCCCAGGACGGTCGGACTCAGACTTGGGGAACACAAGGATGACGGACTTGGACCAGGCGTGAGGATCCGAGGCTCGGCAGGCGGCTGGGTGCATCGGAAACTTAGTGGTTAAGTCGAGTTAAGTGACAAAACCAGTGTTTGTGTTGGGTTTTGGGTTAGCCCATGTGTTTGGCCCATGTTGGGCTGTGTGCGAGTGGTTTAGGTCCATATAAGTGGGTGGTTGAGTGGGTGAATCCTAGCCCTTGATGAGGCTACTTGGAAGCCAAGGAAGCTACCAAGGGTGAAGGTTCACCTGGTTGCCCTATAAAAGAAGGGGTGGAGGGGGCTGCCTCCACCAAGTCTTGGGCTGAGGTTTTGTAGCTTGTATTCTACTCTTTCGTGAGCTTTGCCCACTTAGGTGTGGCTATGAACAAACCCTCTCAAGTAATAGAAACTAGTTTCTCATATCATAGCATCGTTCTTGTCTAGTTCATGCTTTTCGATCTAGTTTCTTTGGTGTTTTTATTTACAACTTGTTTATTTGCCTCCCCTTCTTCTACATGCTGTTGATCCATGATGTTTTGAGATTGCACACATGATTTGAGACCCTTGGAAACATGTGATAAACAAGAGATCAAGTTCTTCTCTTTCTTGTTCTTGAAGGTAGGATGGTTTTACTCGCGCAGCAGTTCGTGTATGATTTTTAGAAAAATCTAGAAAATCCTTTTTGGGTGATTCTAGTAGAAGGTCGGTGACTTCCATATCTATCTTTTGAAAAATTGTGGAGTCATCTGGATTTTTCGTTTGGGAGCTATGAGGTGAATACTGAGCTCTAAACTTTTTGTGCGTGAGTTTCAGACAGTTCTTCTTTCACGATTTTTCCTGCTTGCTTTTTAAAAGTGCTTTTGGTGTTTTGGTGTTTCGTCTTATGCCTCAACAACCCTTGAACGAATTTGCTTTGTTTGAACTCTCAACAACCAGGAATTGGGTTGAAAATTCCACACATATTAGCATGGATTTCATCCGTGCTACCCGGGGTACCTATAGTACTTGAGTTTCACGAGGGTTGGTGGGTTCGAGGAGCACTAGTTCGAAGAAATTCTTCAAAGCTCCCATTCATCCCCCTCTGGTCGTCTGGTTCGGTATTTTCAACTGGTATCAGAGTAAGGTTGCGCTCTTTCCTTCATCTTCACCGATCTTTGAGCCTTTCCTTATTTTCGTCTAGAACCATGGTGGATGACAAGTACTCTATGAAGCCTTCTGTGTTCTTAGGTTTAGATTTTCCTTTTTGGAAGGTAGGATGGAATCCTACATCATAGCACAGGGATACGGTGTTTGGCTGAAAGTCAAAAATCCCTATGTGTTGCCAAAGGATGAGGAAATTACCATAAATAATCAGACAGATTTGGAGTTGAATGCTAGAGCCCGTAACATGATCATTCAGGGGCTAAGTAGGAATGAATATGAGTGAGTTGCTCATATCAAGACCGCTCACAAGATTTAGACTACCCTCGTTACCTACCATGAGGGGACAGTCCAGATCAAGACCGTGAGGCAAGACCAGTACAAGACAGAATACAATCGCTCTGTACAGAAGCCTGGTGAATTAGACGCCTGTTTCAATCGATTCACCAAGATCCTTAGCAACCTCAGGTTGGTTGGCACCACCTACACCGACTCTGAGAATGCTCGTCACTTCTTGTCCTCCTTGGATTTGAAAATTTGATGGTGCGAAGGTGACCACGATCCGGCAGGCTGCGGATCTTACCACTTTGACCTTGGATGGGCTATATTCGAACCTCAAGACGTACGAGCTTGAGCATATGTCCTGTGAGTCCAGTCCAGTTTCTACAGCTTTGGTCACCGATCCTTCTTTGCGGTGTTCCTCGAGTTCTTTGGAGTTAGGCACTGGTTTCTCTCTTTTTGCTTTGTGTGAAATACCTGATGAGAGAATAGATGGAGTGCCTGAGGATCAGTTAGCCTTACTCACCAGAAAATTCAGCCAAACCTACAAGAGAGTGAGTGAGAGGAGAAGAGGGCTGATCAAATGCTTCGAGTGTGGTGGCCCCAACCATATTTGGGCCAACTGCTCCAGGCTAGAGAAAGACAAGAACGACTACACAGCACAGGACAAGAACCACTACATCAACAAGAACGGCAACAAAAAGCCGGTGCTTGGAGCTGACAAGAAGCCCAAGTTCTCCAAGGGACGGAGACTCTTCCAGAAGGTGTTGGCTGCCTTAGATGAGGCCAACATCTCAGACTCGAAGGAGACTTGGAGCGATGATGGAGGTGACGACCAGAAGCCCAAGAACGACGATGACAACGGCTATGCCGGCATGTGCTTCATGGCCGATGAGGATAGAGCGAGCGACTTCGACCTCTACACCGACTCTGACACTGAGGTGCCGACCTACGAGGAGCTCAATGATGCATTTCTGAAGCTAGGACGATTCACGCCAAGTCTAGAGCTAGTGTAGGAAGCTAGAGGAGGAGGTAGCTTGTTTAACCCAGAAGTTGGAGAACTTGAAGCGCTTTGTGTCTCCACAGCTGGTAGATTCTAATGGTTGGAGAGAATGTGATAAGCTTATGCAGGAGTTGAATGAACTAAGGACCTTGCATGATAGTATGTTTACTGAGCTTGTGTCACTTAGGGGGAGACATGCTATTGTGATGCTTGAACTAGATCAGGCTAGAAATGCTCTTGTTGTTGCTACTTCTGCTCCTAGCCTCATGATAGCTAGTATGATTTATCCCTTTGTACTGTCGTTTACTTGTCCTGATCCTACTGCACACCTTTCACATGACATGCTTAAGAACCCAGTTAGCTCAGATGAGAGCTATAGAAATCTTAGAGCATCTAAGGACCCTGTCAGTTCAGATAAGGACTGTAGCTTTCACTTAGCTTCTCCCTGTGAGAACTGTCTCACTTTTAAATTAGAAAATTTAAACATGAAAAATAAAATTGCTGAGATGAATAACACCCTAGCTCTTCCTGTTTTCATTGTGATGAATTGGAGGGAGAAATGGGTAGAGTCTATGAGGATCTTAGCAAGAGGTTTGAGGGTTAGTTAGCTCAAGTCAAGAATGCTGAGTGCCTTTTCTGTGTTGCTCTTAGGAAAGAGGTGGATATGTTAAGCGAGAGGTGTCGCAGGGCTCTGGGTAAGGATAAGTTAGATGATCAGCATTCTTCTGGTGTCTTACCTTCTGCTGTTTATGACTTGTGCCCCCAGCTTCATTAGGAGTGTGAGTACCTTATGAGCACTTTTGAGAAGTTTGTTGGTGATAAGAAGAAGATCAATTTGATCTTGGATAAGTCAAATATTTTCAAGGGTAGAGATCTAGGCTTTAACTGGCTTGAACACATCAAGAGCCACCCTGTCAAAATTATCACTGCTGGTAAAGATGGCCAGATGGTTGAGGTTTCTTCAGGAGCCCCTAAGAGGACTGTGTTTCGATCTGCTGGCTTTGTCCAAGAGACTTCTGCTTAGAAGGTTGTTCCCCTGTGACTTCTGCTTCTGGTGAAGCGAAGTTTACGTGCACCTTCTGTCAGAAGGATGGACACTTATTTGAGTTTTGCTTCAGGAGAGCTAGAATTGCAAAGTGTGAGCGTGCTTCTGCTTCTAGGGGTTTTCGAGGTCATGCTCAGACCTTGAGAGCTCCTAAGGCACCCACAACTCCTAGACAAACAGCTAGACAGTTGGCTCCTGTAATTGTGCGTAGGCCAGGTCATGTTGTTGGTCCTATTACTGCACCTAGCGCTTTATGTGGTTTTGGTTCCCGTCGTCCTCAGGGTGTGCCTTTTTTGCCTTGTGGAGGTAGACTCCCGCTACATGGTTTTGCTCCTACTTTGGGTGATAGGAGACCTGAGCGGCACACTTGGGGTGGATCAGCCTTTGCACCATGGCGGCCCAACCCAAATGTGGCGCCTATGTCGGCCCCGGTCACCGAGAACCTCGGTGCACCTGTGCTAGCCCAGGATCTTGTCTTGCTAGTACGACACCTTTTACAAAATGCTGGAATCATCTCATATATGCGATAGAGATTATTATTACAAAAGAGTTCAATTACAACATGGCTCATTTTAGCAGGCCAAAAAAGTCAAATCTATAAAACCAAAATAAACTCTTATCAGAGTCTAGCAAAACAAAAACAGTAAAAAGAGTAGAATCTCAAGGCTGTGCCCAACCCAATCCTAATGAGATAAAAAGAGTATGACTTTAAGTTATGAGATAATCCTAATGTCATATATATATTTTGAGGTATATTTTTCTATAGCTCATATATGTTATTAATGCTTAAAAAAGGTTGTCAATATTTTCTTATGGACATAAAATCGTGAAATAGCTCCAAATATATTTTTACTAAGTTTCCGGGTATTTATAATATCTGCAGGAACATTCTCACAATTTTTGAAGATCTTTAAGCATTTTAATTAAGTGGAAAACCATATTCTAGATTTATCTAATAATTAATAAGGATAGGAATTTCATGGGAATAGTAACGGACCTAATACGTCGCCCTTCGGCATCATTTGCGTCGTCAGGGTCAAGCGGTCTGCTGCAACCGCTTTGAGTTGTCTCCACCTTCGGTCGTTGTCTGTTGGGCTGATGCAGCTGAACTACTCCTACCGCGCTAACACCGTAACAGGTGTCGTTCTCACTGCTACTAGCTTCATCGGCGCCTCGCTGCACTTCTTCTCCGACTACCACCACCCCAAGCCAGCCCGGCAGCACAGGCGTGCCGTCCTGAAGCTCGCCATGATGAGCCTCGCTGGCTGTGAGCTCTGTTGCCAAGAATTCGTTGACCTGTGTCTACAGGCCTCAACGTCGCTGTCTACCGGCCCTACATCCTTACTTCGCTGTTCCTCAGCCACGAGCCCTACTAGACAACAGCCCGAGCATCACTGTGACAAACCCTACTGGTCGGCCTTTCCGCTACGGGATGGTTGCCCCTGCTTTGGCCCGTTCTGCTCCGTTCCTCCGGGTTGCACCCATGACAGTCACCAAGGCAGTGCCATCGCGCTACGCCACGACGTCTCACCATCGCCTCGACACCGTCGTGCTCTGCCGTGCGCCAGTCACGCTGCTGCGCACCGTGTCACAGGCGTTGCCAGCCTTAAACCTCGGCCAGGCCACGTCGTGGCCTGACGTTGCTCCATCACCGATATCCTCCGCCGGAGAGGCCGCAGCCTCGGTCGCCTCCAAGCGCTATTGTGTTCTCTCCAGGGCAGGCCATAGCCGTTGCCGGAGTCGCCGACGCCGCCGCGCTTCTTCGCGTTGGGCCCATGCTGGCCTTTGACGCCGTCGCCACAAGTTGTTGCAGCCACTATTGCGTCCCGTGCCCGCCGACCAAGTCGTCGCCGCCGTGCATCGCCGCTGAGACTTCGCCAGCTTGAGCGCTCTCGCTCCAGCTTCGCCCGGCCGCCCCGCTGCGCCGCCATCGGGCGCTGTAGGCCGCATCCCCACACCGCTCGTTCGCGCCGCGCTTGCCGCTTAGCGCCGCCCCTTATCTCTCTCTGATTGTCGCCGATCTGTCGGCATTGCGCTACTACCCGCGACCGACATGCTCCACCGCTGCCGCCGGGCCGTCGCGCCGCATCGCCGTTGCCGTCGGCAGCGCTTCATTGAGCCCTACCGCCGCCCGCTCAGCGCGCCACACCGATCTTGCCTAGCTCTGCTGAAGCCGCCGCTAAGCCGAAGCCGCCACCCGAACCGCCGGCTGAGGTGCCGCCGCCGAAGCTTGCTCTTCCACGCCCTAGCCAATGCGCCGCAAGCCGCCTGCCAGCCACACCGTAGCCTGGACGCCATCTCTTGCGTCGGCCGCCGCAGAGCGAAGCCGCACCAAGCTCCTACGCCGGACGCCAGCCGGAGCTACCAAGCCAGGTGCTCGCCGGTGGGACCACCACCGGCGCTCTCCCTTTTCTCCTCTCCCTCTCTCTCTACTCCCCTCTCTTTCTACCCGCTGCTCTCTCTCTTTGCGCGCTTCCTCTGTTTCTCCAAAAGCAACGCGTTGGAGCAGATAAGAATGGGAAAAAAGGGGGAGATTTTCAGGAGATTTTGCATTTTAGCCCTTTAAGTTTTATAATATTTTGGATGAATGTATAGGGCTATTGGGAGATCGGAAAAATACAACAAAAATACACTTGAGTTCATAATATAATGAGGATTCCATTTTTATAATTAGTTTTAAGATTTCATGAGTATTTATTTTCTGAAATTTCTAAATCATTTTACTCCCTCCGTCCCAAAATATAAGGCGCACACTCATTCCAAAATTCAAACTTCATTATCTTTGACCAACGATTTGTCTAACAATATATATATTTTGTGATATAAAAATAGTATCATTAGTTTCGTATTTGAAAGTATTTTCCAATGATTATAATTTTATTTCTATGTATGACATACTATAAGAAAAATTAAACATTAAAGTATAGTTTTGAAGACCGAGCCAAGTCAAACCGCGCCTTATATTTTGGGACGGAGGGAGTATTACACTTTCATTAATCACAAATGGTTTTAATCATTAGAAAAATATATTGGGGACGGGTTACTTAACTGCGAAGTAACCTAGCTGTTTGGATTTTCTTCGTCATAAAGCAAGCTAGGATTGAGATAAGACCGAGAAAGATATTTTGGGACTTTTACATTTTAGCCCCTAAAGTTTTACATAATTTCATAAAGTTGTTTAGGGTCTTTGACTACTCTGGAGAACGTAATAAAAATATATTTTGGTTAATATTTCATTTATTTGGTTTATTTTAATGTCTTAAAGGTATATATTTTATGCAATCTTTAATATCATTTGATGCTCTTCATTGTTGGCAAATCTTGGAATTATCCAAAAATACGATTTAATTACAAATGGGTCCATTGTTATAATTTAATTAATATATGGACATGATTCTATTTTATGTTAATACATAATTTCTTTGAATTGTTTGAATTTTATTTCAAGTACGTAGTGTGTAGTGTATTGACTGGTGATTTATTATTATTTTTTTTGTAAGCAAAAATAGGGTGTTACAGCCTAGACGTACTGCGGGGTTTCTTCAGGGTTTGTGAGAGTTGAGAGGCGTCAGGGTGCTAGCTCAGGGGGAGTTTTTGCTGTTTGTGGTGTGACTCAGTATTGGGTTCCTAAATCTACCATGATTTGTCCCAATACTGAGTCATTCACTTCTCTGTTCTGTTGAGTAGGTGCATCGGGCTGGAAAGGGAGAGGTTTGGATGGTGACTCTGGGTGTTACCGACACATGACCGGAGATTCTCGTTGGTTATCTTCCCTCGTCCATGTCCCAAATAATGAATTTATCACCTTTGGGGATGCTTCTTCAGGTAGGATGCTTGCCAAAGGGTCAATTCAAGTTAGTGAGAAATAAAGCCAGGTTGGTAGCACAGGGTTTCACTCAAGTTGAGAGGTTTGACTTTGAGGAAACTTTTGCTCCCGTTGTTAGACTTGAGGCGATCAGGATTCTTCTAGCTTTTGCTGCATCTAAGGGTTTCAAGCTTTTTCAAATGGATGTCAAAAGTGCCTTCTTGAATAGATTTACTGAAGAGGAGGTCTATGTCAAACAACCTCCTGGATTTAAAAATTTGAAGTTTTCTGAAGTCCTATTTGCTTGGGAATGGTTTTGCCATGGGTAGTGTGGATAAGACCTTTTCACCAAGAGAGTTGGTTCAAATTTCCCCCTTATGCAAATATATGTCGATGACATAATATTTAGAGGCTCTTCCTATCAGCTTGTCTCTGATTTCTCCAGTGTGATGAGTTTAGAGTTTGAGATGAGCATGATGGGGGGGGGGGGAGTTGACCTTCTTCCTTGGCTTCCACATCAGGTAGACCCCTGAGGGAATCTTTCTTCACCAGAGCAAGTACACTATAGATCTTCTCAAGCGGTTTTCTATGTTTGATAGCAAACCTGTTCAGACCCTATGGCAACCACCACAGCTTTTGAGCCTAATGATAATGAACCGGTTGACCAGAATGAGTATAGAAGCATGATAGGCTCCCTCTTGTACCTTACCTCTTCCAGACCGGACATACTCTTCGCTGTGTGTCTTTGTGCTCGCTTTCAGGCTTCTCCTCGCGTTTCCCACCTTCAGGTGGTGAAGCGCATCTTCCGCTACCTTAGAGCTACCTTGGACTTTTGGATTTGGTACTCTTCCTCTTCTTGTACGTCCCTTAGAGCTTTTTTAGATGCAGACATTGCTGGCTGTAGGATAGATAGGAATAACATTTCTGGCACTTATCAATTTCTTGGCACTTCCCTTGTCTCTTGGTTCGCTAGAAAGCAGTCAGGTGTTGCACAGTCCATTGCTGAGGCCAAGTACGTGGCTGCGGCTAGTTGCTGTAGTCAAGTGCTTTGGATGTGTTCTACCTTGAGAGACTTTGGGTTGACCTTACAGAGTGTTCCACTTTTCTGTGACAACACTTCTGCCATAAATATTAACAAAAACCCAGTGCAACACTCTAGAACCAAGCATATAGATATCAGGTACCACTTCCTTAGAGACCATGTAGAGAAGGGAGACATAGTGCTTCAGTTTGCGGAGAGTGACCACCAGCTTTCTGATGTCTTCACCAAGCCCTTGGACAGGTTCAGAGAGTCAGTTTCGCTTTTCTAGCCACTGCATCTTACCTCATAGGTTACTATCATGCGTGATTAGCAATACCCTCTACTCTACCTAGTTGAGTTTCACATAGGCTTTTGGGTCTAGCAGGTGTTGGGCTCCCTGGGTAGACAGGGTCTGTGTCTAGTGTCTCTAGTAGTCGAGTTATAGGCTTGCTTTCCTAGTCTGTGGCTTGGGGTAAATGAGTGTGTTTCAGAGTCTTTAGAGTTATTTGTCTCTCATCTTTGTTCTTAGACTGCCCTGTGAGTTTCTCCAGCTCCTTATCTCTTCTATTTTCTCTTGGATGAGTGATTCTTTGTTTGACGGGGAATTTGGAGATTTTATTGTATTTTTGCATTGTTGGTTTTTATTTATATTTTCAGGGCTTTGTCTATTAGGCTTTTGAAGTTCTGTGGTGAAATGCACTTTAGCTTCTGAATGACACTTCTAGCTAGCTGGTTTATTTTGAAAATGGTGCCTTGTACATGCTAGGCTAGCTGAAAATTAAATACATTTTGAGCTTTTCTTGAAAACTTGATGAATCTAGAACTTTGTCTTGTTAAATTTTTTAACTGACTCTTGTGTATGCTTTGAATTCCTTTGGTCTAGCTCGAATCCTTGTTGTAACTTAGGATCGAACTTGTTGCTCATGTTTTGACCTTCAGAGTGCTCTTGTACATAGAAATACAAAAAATTAAAAATGTCTGTGAAAATAAATTTAAAAAAAGAGAAAAAAAATGCAAACAAACATGAGGAGAAGAGTGACCTAGGAGGCCTTTGTCGATGACTCCAAGTCAGGGATGTGCTTTGCTAGGGATTACTCTCCAAAATCTGAGTTTACTATGAAAAACAAAAAAAAATGATGAAAATAGTAGCAATAGGTGAGCATGAAGGTCTTTACACGTGTCTTTAGATCTCCCAATGTGTTGCACAAGTTGAATTCTTGCATGCCCATTTGAATCTTTGCATTTGCACCTATTCTAGTTTTGAGATTTTTTAAATGCAAGGTTTCTAGTTACATCATGCAAAAATGTATTTCTTTATCTTTTGCTACCTACCATGGATATCATTTAACTATTTCAATATAAACTAGTGGGCTTAGGTTGCTATTTGGCTAGCTAAGTGCATTTTGTGCTAATTGTTTATTTGGCTAATTTACAAATCCCCTCTAGGTTGCACTTCATTCATACATGTTTATTATTGCATTTTAGAGCAAATTTTGTGAAAAAGGAAGAAAATGGCTAAAATTAGGGGAGATTTCACCTTTTGGCTTGACTTTGCATCCTTGATAACCATATTGCCAAAAGAGGGAGAAAACTGTTAAAAAAAAGGCCTTGCAAATGTGTTTAGAATGTTATTGCACTTGATTTTGGTCACTTTTGCTCTTTTTGGAACTTATTTGGACTTGTGACCAAAATCTTACAAACAATTGAAAATTTTCAACCTTTCAACCTCAAAATCTTCAAAACTTCACTTTATTGCCTTTTTATGTGTGTTTGTCAATATACTCATCAAGGGGAGATTGTGAATCCGTGTGATGAGTATATGGACAAAGTTTGAGGGGTTTGTGGGATTTTGGTTAAGGTTTGAATTTTCTGGGAACTAAACTCCTCGATGGTTCAGTTTGGATTTGAACAAGTTTTAAAGTGTTTCTGAAGTGATGGATGGTAGGAAAAGGTTCTAGGAAGGTCTTGGGAGCTTCAGGAAATTTCCAGGAATTTTCTAGAATTTTTTGAAGTTCAGACCGGTTTTGTCTCAGCTAGGAGCCGGATGGTCCGGCTAACACTGGAAGTGTTACCCGGATGGTCCAGCTAACACTATCACCTTTTTGTCTGAGAGATTCATGTGAGGGAAGTGTTAACCGGATGATCTGGGTCGGAGTCGGACGGTTCGGCTAACACTGGGTGTGTAAGCTAGACGGTCCGGGCTGGAGCCAGACAGTCCGGCTAATACTGGGCACTGTCGGGTTGAGACCTGTTTTGGATGAATTTAACTTTTCCAATCCTGATTTTCGATGCGATCTTTTGGGAATTTGTGTATGGATTAACTTGCAGGTGATCAAGGTAAATTGTGGATTTTTGGATGGACTAATCCTTGCGGTACAGGTCTTGGTGGACTGTGGTAGGCAACGTGTCGGGACGCGATCTGGAGGATCGCGGTTCAGAACGGCAAGGATGTTGCCTGGGACGGTCGGACTCAGACTTGGGGAACGCAAGGATGACGTGGATGACGGACTTGGACCAGGCGTGAGGATCCAAGGCTCGGCAGGCGGTCGGGTACGTCGGAAACTTAACGGTCAAGTCGAGTTAAGTGACAAAACCTGTGTTTGTGTTGGGTTTTGGGTTAGCCCATGTGTTTGGCCCATGTTGGGCTGTGTGTGAGTGGTTTAGGCCTATATAAGTAGCTGGTTGAGTGGGTGAATCCTAACCTTTGATGAGGCTACTTGGAAGCCAAGAAAGCTATCAAGGGTGAAGGTTCACCCGGTTTCCCTGTAAAAGAAGGGGTGGAGGGGGCTGCCTCCACCAAATGTTGGGCTAAGATTTTGTGACTTGTATTCTGCTTTTTTGTGAGCTTTACCCACCTAGGTGTAGTTATGAACAAATCCTCTCAAGCAATAGAAACTAGTTCCTCATATCATGGCATCGTTCTTGTCTAGTTCATGCTTTGCGATCTAGTTTCTTTGGTGTTTTTGTTTACAACTTGTTTATTTGCCTCCTCTTCTTCTACATGTTGCTGATCCATGATGTTTTGAGGTTGCACACATGATTTGAGACCCTTGGCAACATGTGATAAACAAGAGATCAAGTTCTTCTCTTTCTTGTTCTTGAAGGCAGGATGGTTTTACTTGCGCAGCAGTTCGTGTTTGATTTTTAGAAAAATCCTTTTTGAGTGATTCTAGTAGGAGAAGGTCGGTGACTCCCATATCTATTTTTTGAAAATTTTTGGAGTCATCTGGATTCTTCGTTTAGGAGTTATGAGGTGAATACCGAGTTCTAAACTTTCTGTGTGTGAGTTCCAGACATGTCTTGTTCCACGATTTTTTCTGATTTTCTGTGAGGAGTTTTTATCTGAAACTTGGCTGGAGGCTGCACGGCTCATCAAGGCATGGGGAAAAAATTTCCATAATTTTTGGAGCCCAAGAATGCAAGCAACCACTCCTGCGATCAGAATTAATTTCTGCTCGCTTTTTAAAAATGCTTTTGGTGTTTGGGTGTTTCGTCTTGTGCTCAACAACACTTGAACGTATTTGCTTTTGATTGAACTCTCAACAACCAGGAATTGGGTTGAAAATTCCACACATATTAGTATGAATTTCATCCTTACTACCCAAGGTACCTATAGTTGTTAAGTTTCACGAGGGTTGGTGGGTTCGAGGAGCACAGTTTTGAAGAAATTCTTCAAAGCTCCCATTTACCCTCTTTTGGTCGCTAGGTTCGATATTTCAAAAGAACTCAAATCACACCGTACAACATAAGCAAAAAATATTTTCTAAATTTAAACCATATTACACCATCTCATCTCACCAACTAAACACATGTACAATGAACAATGTCATCCCATCTCACTAAGGTCCTGTTTCTTTCAGCGTTTGCGTTTAAGCTGAAAATTTGTTATTTTCGTATAAGCTAAACGCTTTGACGTTTGGTAGCCAATTTTTGTAAGCCTTACAATTTCTTCTCAAAGTTCTCAAAAACATTTTTTCTATAATTTTTGATCCCTCGGATATCCTTATTGGGGAGCTATAAATTTCTAGCTTATAAGCAAACGCAAACGCAACCACTGAAAGAAACAAGCCCTAACTAAACAAATGAACTGTAAATTATACCATCCCATCCCACCTCATTCATCTAACAAATACATCATACGTAAACACAGATCTTAGGTTCTTCACATGAATTTCATAAAATTTGCATATACCCGGAGTCCCGGACCCATATATGAGGTGTCCCCTGCGAAGAAGAGGTGAAAAACACTGAACACACACGTGGCTCTCACAGTCTCATGTTTGCATTAGTCGTGGTACTGTTTGGCCCAGCTAATCAGCTGGCACGCTCATCTAAACTCTTGCCGCGACATTCCAATCGAATCCGCCATAGACATGAGACTGTGCCGCTGTAGTTTCACGCCAATTCCCCTAACCCACCAGCTACCAGTGCATGGTCGACTGCCCTTAACAGTTTCCTGGAACTTTTATCGTCGGCTGGCTCGCTGGCCACCGGCGCAAAAGAAGACACCGAGCTCGGTGACCGTGCCTGTCGTCCGCGCATGCATTGCTCGCCGCTTTAATTCTGTCGTCGACACCGCGCGAGCGCGGCCGGCCGCTCGGCGCTCGGCGCTCAGCGCTCGCTTTTCTCCTCCGCTTTGGCGACGCCTTCCTCGCCACCGCGCCGGCCCGCATCGGCATCTCTGCCTTCATGTCGTGGCGACCAACACAAGTACACGGCAGCGCGAGCTCTCATTCGTTCGCGTCAAAAGGGAAGCTCCCAAGCGAGACGACCTCTTTCTACCATCTTTCACCGTGTGTAAAGACGGTAAATTAACGGCATAGTGCAAAGGAGAAAAGAGGAGCCAAGACTCGTGACTCGTGAGTACTGAGCGATCGAGTGACGCGCCGAGAAGGAGCACCTGGGGTCACGTTTACCGAACCGATCCAGAAAAGCCAACCGAGCGGTTTGATGGAAACCGAACGGCTAACTGATCGATTGACCGGTTTTTACTCTATCGCGGTTGTCTGATCCCGGGTTAAGGAGCGAGTTTTCGAAGCGGCGCGTACGTAAAAAGACGCCCATTTGTGCGTGCGCCCGGGCACTGATGACGAGCCGCTTTAGCCAAGCTAGGCATGCCCCCCCGGCTGGCCACCTTGCTTTCTCCTTTTTCCTGGCTTTATATAACCCTAAGCCCTCGCCGGTTGCATGCCGCTTTGGATGGCAATTAAATGGCATCTTTGCATATCCTCCTCTCCGCTTAGCCGCCGGCCAGTGAGCGAGAGCCGCCGCCGCCGCTAGCTAGCTGCCCAGGAAGCTTAGCTAGCTACTAGCCTACTAGCAAGTAGCAGCTACAGTACTACACTGCCCGGCGGCTTTGGAGGAGCTACTCCGTCCGGACGTTGGGTTTGATCATTTGGACACCATCCTAGATCTGCCCCGTCTTCTTCTTTCTCCTCTCATCAGGTACGCCTCCTCTCGTGTGTAGGAGTAGTACATCTCGCTCGTGTGGTTGTTACGTGTGTGCATTTCATAAGCTTGTTCTGCCTAATAATGGAACTTATTGCTACCTAGCTCCGTAGACTGTAGCCACAGTACCCAATGCCTTGTTTTTTTTTCTTTTTAAAACTTACCCGATCTCATGCCCTTGTTGAGAGCTCTTCCATGTGAGCAATGGCTCCAGCTAGCTAGGCATGCAGCACAGTCTGCCACTGCGCTGTGCTAGTGCCTGTTCTGCCGCTGCGCGCACGTCGGGCTCGTGTCTGCGGACTGCGGCGCACATTTTCGGCTGGCTTGGACGCTTGGTGCCTTGGTGGATGCTCTCATGCTCGCCGGTTTTCTCGTGCTCGCCGTCCCTCTTTTCTTTTCATGCAGGCGTGCTTTTGAGGAGCGCTGCACCAAAGGAGGAAGCCGGCTTTCCTCTCTCCCTCTCTCTGTAGTCTCTAGCCGCGTGGCGTGAACCCAACCAAAAGCGCACATACTCTCTCTCTCTCTTCGTCCCTCTCGACACTGTCGAGATCCCGGTCATACAGCACGGCCATTGCCGGCAGCGAGGCAGAGGTGCACAATGATCTATAAGTGTAACATAGGGTACTGTAGCGAAAACACTATGGCATCGGTACTGTAGCAAATGATGCTGGCAAACACCTTTTTTACTGTTTTAAGTTATTGTTTATCGCTATAACTACAGTGATACGTGAGATTATCCACAGAGCCAACGGGATACAAATCCCGGCCGTGCTGTACGCGCACGTCTCTTCTCCTCTCTACTCTACGTCTCTGCCGGGCATTAAATGCATGCGAACGTTTTCTTAAAACCTCGTTAGAAAAAAAAAACCTCGCTAGGAACTCATGATTGCCCCCTTGTTGCTTTCCTCCGCGTCGTATTCTCCTGCCTCTGGACTTGCCTTCTTGCCTTCGCCAAAAGGGAACATGGACTGATCCCTAGATCCTTTCCCTACCATAGCAAATTCGCAATATCGGTATGGCGTTGTTGGCACACCGAGCACCAGTGTATTATTAGCAGTTCGTTGGCTGTCCTGTCACGATGAAACACGCATTAACCTGGCCGTGTAATTAAGACTTCTTGTGCACCAAATAGTTCTGCATAATAAAGTCTAAGAGCAACTCAGCAGTTAAAAAATAATATCCTCTATATTTAGATATTATTTCTAGATCAATTACGTCCTTTTTTTAATTTAAAGATTCTCTCCTCACTTTATATATAGATTAAGATATTGTTGAATAGATAGAAATATAAGAAACGGATAAGCAAGATCTCATCATTTGGTGAATAATTAGGGCTCATAAGAGTGCTCCCTACGACCGGAGATCGGGGTAGATGAAGCCTATTTTTAGAGATTAACATAGGATAAAATCACTCTCAAGCATTGAACATTTATCGTACTAGTAAACTGGATCCATATTTTTTACTGCTACTGTCTTTTTAACTAAATTTTACTGCTACTATCATTACGAAAGATTCCCCCATCATCCATACCAAAGAAAAAGGAAAACAAAGAGAAATCCTGAAAAAAAAAGAGAAAAAGCGACACACACTCTCTCCCTCTCTGGTTTTATTTTTTTCTTTGTTGCTTTTGTCCATCACAACGGTTAAAAACACCCACTCTTTCATGGGTCCGCACCAAAAGCTTCTTTTGGCAGTGCATTCCCCTCTTTCCTCTTTCCCATCGACCAGGGTAAAGCTGGCTAGAGACCTACGAGCCCTGGAGGAGTGACTCGCTCTCGGCCGCTGCCACTGGTACTACCAGCACGTCACCGGTCACCCCATCCAATCCATCGATCGGGCATGGGCGGCATCGCCTACGCTGCTAGCTGTGTCACTCACTCACGAGGCGTGATGCGCCGCGGATCTCCGATGACGACGGCGAGCGCGATACGCCTCGGGCCGTGCACGTCCCCGGCTGGCGCGAGGCACGGCGGCGCGTGTCGCCGGCCGGCCGGCCGACGTGACGGGTGGAGCTTACGTACGTGCGGCGCCGGCGGGCGGCCGTTATCGGCTCCCCGACCGACGTGCTGCCGGGACGGCGGCGGGCGGCCCCACCCACCGCGTGCGCCGGCGCCACCACGCGCTGCCGCGAGCGTGGGGGGGACGCATGCGCGCGTGCGCGCGCATGCGTCCTGCGCGCGCGTGGGCGTGGGTGACGCGGCTTCGCTGAGCCTGCGCGTGCAATTATGCATGTGTGCGCTCCTGCCCGCTCAGCTCAGCCCTTGCACAAGCACGCGCCGCGCTAGGTACATGCACGAGCGTCGGCTATGTACATGCACACCACAGTACATATTTTGCTAGAATTGTGTAACGATTTGTTCAAATCATAATTCCCACGCGAGATAAGTTTTGCCTGGTTAGCGTCGAAGGAGATGTCCCGTCAACTCAACTTGCCAGTAGGAAGCTTTTTCATTTAAGTGACCAACTCGACTATAGCAGCAAACTTGATCAGTTAGAGCATCCGCAGAGTCTAAACTTCTTCTCTAAAATATTATTCACTGTCTCTCTATTCATCTCTCTAAAATTGTTTTATATTTTATACTATACTAAAAAAAGATTTTTTTCCCTTCATCAGCTACTCTATCATAAAAATATCAAACCTACAGTGTTATAGAGTACTTGCTACGAATGCTCTTAATCTACACTTGTGCTTGCAGACATAACCATGTGTACCTAACATTTGGTTTTGATATTAAAGATCATTAACGTTTGCAATGATTTTTTTGCTAAAGTGTGACAAACGTTTAACCTGATTTGACCATGATTGAAAGTGAAGCAAACGTACCCTAAAGGGCTAAAATGAAGTATACTCCGCTAGAGACGTGAGGAAACACCGCTCCAGACACACGGGCAAAAAGATGATGTGAGAACTGGACCATTCCCCCTTCCCCGCGCGTGGCTTGGTTCGTCCGCCGATCGGGACCAGCCGCACATAACAGCTCGCTCGCGTCCGACCGCCGTGCACGGCGATGGTTCGTATCGTACGGACGTATAGTGCGCACGCGTGAACGGGTGCGCGTGGCGGCATGGGCCATCTCCCTCGCTTAGCTCGTTGCCTTTTTTTCGTGCTTGGCTTTGCCTTTTCACCTCTTGGCTTGCTCCGCTCTTTTGGGGCAGCTTGCACGTTGCGTCGCTGTCCTGGCTGCCACTTAGGGCTAAAGGCGTGCGAGATGGGAGATGGGGGACTGCGTCGTGTGCGCGCTGGTTTTGGGCACGTGACACGTCTCCCATTTTTGCTCCCGTGTTTCTTTCCTCCTCCTCATGTCCTTTAGTAGGTTCCGTTTTCGTCGTTTCTGTGTATTTCATGCATTTCGAGTGGTTTAAACTTAATTAAAAAGATAAATGATTTGACTTTTCTATTCTAGTTGTTAGTCATAAAGCCGCCTCTAAAAACTCTTTAAAACAACATGAATAAAACAGTCCGGCTTTAAAAAATAGATTTAAAAACCTCTAGAAGTTCTGCGTTACATTTAGCAATATTTAGCTCCGCCACTTGAAACATGCTCTTAATTCAAGCATCTCAAAGTCCTTTCTCAAAACTCAGTCCATCTTTCAAAAATTAATTGCTGGAAATTTCCCAGTTCCCAGCCTGGCCTTCGCATGCGCTTTACCCATGTAATCTCTGCTCCGGTCACCCTTTGATACGAGAGCATGCATGCATGCACGTCTCAAGCATCATGGTAGCCCTCGCTAGTTTCGGCATGTTCTTTTGGGTTAAACCAGCAATAGATTATAAAAAAAAATTGTGAGCGTTTAATAGGAGGCTTGGAAATGCCCAAAAATATAGAAAAATATTTTTGTGAGATTTAAGAAGAACCATGAAAAGTCTCACAAAAATGACAAATTTTTGTGAGAAACTTTCAATTTTAATTTAAGCTATAAAGAACAAGGCGCCCAATGATTGCTCTCAATCAGCCAGCCGTAGCAGGCCTTGTACTGTTGTACATCTGGTGTGCTCCGTCAATAATGGCCTTGCATTTTACTCAAAAAAATAATTGCCTTGCATCGCATTCGCATCTCCTCCCTATTCAGTGGTCAATCACATGCGCATGCACACGCCTTTTCGCGGTGGTACAAATTAGCCATAACTAATCCCATCCCACCTCCCTGTCCTCCTCTCCTCTCTCTTTGAGCCGGACGCAGATCCTTTGATATGTAGAGTGCCGTTGCCGTTTGTGTCTCTGACATGTGAACTCAACGTCTTATAGCAAATGATACTTTTCTCTCCGAGACACGTTGCACTGATCCACCCCCGATTATGGATGCCTGCGCTAGCACATACTACCCACGAGCCGCCTGCTAGGCATAGTAGGGTGTGCGTGACAGAACGAGGAAGGGCCCATATAATCTGATTCGGCCAACCAATGGCTAAAACCGATCTAAGCTAAAATATTTCAAACTCGATCTTAATGTAAACCAATCGAGTGTCGGGTAAACCGAAATCTCTTCTCAAACCATTGGTTTTGGGTAGAAACTGAACGGTTTGCGGTCTAAACCGACAAAGTTTTGCATGACTTACGTCGGCTACCGAGGGGTTCTGGTTTTCAACCGCGGAACGAAATTGGACGGTTTGGGTTTTTGATTGCGGCATGACTAGGAGGACTTTGGCACCAATGCTTCGAGAGACCTTAATTAGGAGATGGAGATAGGGAACTATCGGGTGATCGAGTTTTCCTCGATGGAAAACAATTTTCGCACTGGTCATAGTCATCTATCCAGCGTGCCGACGATTACAGCGCGACGTCCTGATCAGGTAATCAATGCTGCCAAGGCTGATTATTCGCCGGCGACTGCATTGCCGCGTATCTGGTTCCCCTGATCGGCTCCGTACGAACCCCCAATGGCAAATCACGCGACGTCCATCTGATCCGGCCGGAGGAAAGGCGTGGCCCCGCCCGCCGTAGTGTCATGATGGCGCCTTTTGAGCGAGCAAGCAAGAGAGGAGACCAAAACCTACCAATGCCGTGCCGCAGCAGCATCCGGCAGGTAGTGGCATGGCCCTGCCCTGCACTGCACCGGCAGCAGCACGCACAGGCGCAGCGGTGCAGGGCATTAACCGCGCCCACGCATGCGCGTACGCGGCCAGAGCGGCGGCGAGTGGCCTGTGCGGCGGTAATGGCGTCTGGTACGTGCCGGTGCGTGGCCGTGGCGCGCGTGGCCCCGGCGCTCGCGCTGCCATAGCACCGTGCCACTGCGCGCCTGCCCCTGTCGCCGCTGCGCCGTCGCCTCTGACCGCGCTGCGCGAATGCTCCGCTTTGTCCCTCGGCGCCACGCACACCGCGCCACAGTGCCACCGCCTCGGGCCGCGCGCCGTGCCGTGCCGCCTCGCGCGCTGCGACGTCGTCGTCCGCGCGCGCGCTCACGCCGCCGCTGTAAACACGGCTCTCTGCCGTGCTCAGTGCTCGGCTGCTGGCGCGCGCACTCGTTTTGCTTGTATAAAATGGGTTTCGCCCATGAGGGTTGAGCACTGAGCAGGGCGGGGTTCTATTCTGCAATAGTAGGGCGCCTTCTTGTCGGGGGCACGCTTCCAAAGTGTGTGTACGCACGGCCATCGACGCAACGCTGGTCACTGCTGGCAGCAACGGCTGTTTTTTCGTTGCAAGGCTTTGCACGAGGTTTCTCTAGTTGCTACATGCTGGACCATGCCGGTGGTAACTTAAATTAATGACGCGACGAGGTTAAGTTTTTGTCTATTTGGCCATATTCGACTGTAACACAATAATTTTAAATTTTTTTTGTCATCTAGATATCTATGGAACAGAACAAAGTGTCCATAAAACACGAATTTGCTATTTTACATGATTTATTGGTCCTAACCTTATTATAATATATACCATCAAGTTACTGATCTGTCACAATAATTGTACATAATTTTTTGTGTCATTTAAACATTTCCCTATTAAATGCTTTCATTTAACCCAAACAGCCACTCCGTATAATATTAGCGAAGTAACTATAGTTTTCTAGGTTCTTTAGAAAACTAACATATAAAAATTAGAGTAATACTTAATATATTGGATGTGTCACAAATATTATTTGTGTTGTTGTCGATGTCGGTTTTATTTTATTTACCACTTTGTTTTTACACCCACATCGTCACATTCTACGCCTCCTCTCCTACCGAGCAACATCAGCCAACCACACGAGCATGTGACACACTTTTCAATAAAAATCCCCATCCATCCCTCCTTTGAGATAACACCATCGGAAGCTCGTCTCCCACTACACACCACTACGCCACTATCTACGGACTCGTGCCTCCAATTAATCCACAGGCCCATACGTTTTACCTACCGCCCATATCTACGACGCCTACCACCTTTGGTAAAAACCGGAGGATCCATGTCCAGCACCGCCGCTGCGCTGTTTTTACCGGCGAATGTATTGATTGCCACCGCCTGCCGTTGCCACCCCCACGGCGTCGTCCGCTCCGCAACAGGTCAAACCTGCTGCAGTTGTTGCATCAGTGGCCAAGGGTTCTAATGCCTTTCTGTCCCGCGCCTCATTAACTCCGGTGATTTACCGCGCAGAAACCCTTTTTACGGCGGGGTTTCTTGGCTGGTTGGTTTGGGGGGGTTTGGTTCGGTTTGGTTGATTTGGTGGCCACCTTTGTTGTCGCTGGGGTGCTGATCACGCAGAGGTTGTAACGTTATAAGGCACCGCGCAGGCGTCCTACGGCCGGCTTGTCGGGTAACGAACTCGCGCAGTGGTCGCAGCCGCTCACATGCTCGAGGTGCTGGACATGCCGCCACCGCGGCACCAGCCGGCCGCCAAGGGAGGCGGGCATGGGGGGCCGGCGAGGAAGCAGCCGCTGCAGAGCAGCGTGGCGCAGCCCAAGGCGGAGACGGCCGCGGCGGCTGCGGCGGTTGCGCCGCCAGAGGGAGCGAAGAAGTGCGGCGGGGGCGGGAGGAGGCGCGGCGGGCGCGGGAGGGCCAGGCCTGGCGAGCCGCGGCCGGCGCCTGCGGCGCGCGCCGTCATTGGGCCGCCGGTGCCAAGCAAGGGGCTGACGTTCTGCCGGCGGCCGGGGTTCGGGACGGTGGGCGCGCGCTGCGTCGTGAAGGCCAACCACTTCCTCGCCGAGCTCCCCGACAAGGACCTCACCCAGTACGACGTAAGTCCTTGCCATTTCGCTGCAAGAACTTGAGGACTAGCACAATTGAGATGAAGAAAGGTGAAAGCTTTCCTTGCTTTTCGTGGCGTCCTTGCAGGTGAAGATCACACCGGAGGTGAGCTCCAGAAGCGTGAACCGGGCCATCATAGCGGAGCTGGTCCGCCTCTACCGCGCGTCCGATCTTGGAATGCGCCTCCCGGCCTACGACGGCCGCAAGAACCTCTACACCGCCGGGACTCTTCCGTTCGACGCGCGCGAGTTCGTCGTGCGCCTCACCGACGACGGTGACGGCACCGGCGTCCCCCCACGGTACGCACCTGCATTTGTCCCGGCACTATGTGCGCCTCCTGATACGGTCTTCATCGATGTCTGGGGCTCGCGTTCCTGCAGGGAGAGGGAGTACAGGGTTGCCATCAAGTTCGCCGCGCGCGCCGACCTCCACCACCTCCGGCAGTTCATCGCCGGTCGGCAGACCGACGCGCCGCAGGAGGCCCTCCAGGTCCTCGACATCGTGCTCCGGGAGCTTGCTAACCAGAGGTATTTTATCGGCGCCTGCATCAATTGCAACGCACGCATTGCTCGTTGCAGCTTGCCTTTGTGCGTTCTTTGAGGTAACTTGTGGTGTGTGCGCCAATGCTAGGTACGTGTCGATTGGGCGGTCGTTCTACTCGCCGGACATAAGGAAGCCACAGCGACTCGGAGACGGCCTCCAGTCGTGGTGTGGGTTCTACCAAAGCATCCGGCCTACTCAGATGGGCTTGTCGCTTAACATTGGTGAGATATGCGCCTCGGCTAGCGAAAATTTGTTTCCCTCATGCATGTGATTTCTTGTGTTGTCCTGTGCTTGGTGTTTACTTGTTGATGTTGATGTCAGACATGTCATCCACTGCGTTTATCGAGCCGCTGCCGGTGATTGAGTTCGTGGCACAAATATTAGGGAAGGATGTCATGTCAAGGCCATTGTCGGATGCAAACCGAATCAAGGTAAATTATGCTGTGGGGAACAAGGAATCTATAGCCTAGTACTACAGTGACATATAACAGCTGCTATTTGGTTTTTATTGGTTATGGTGCTGAGTGCTGTGCTTTGCCTGATGAAGTAATTTGTGTGTATAATTTGCCAATGCCAAACAGATCAAGAAAGCTTTGCGGGGTGTAAAAGTTGAAGTCACTCACCGGGGAAACGTAAGGCGGAAGTACCGCATTTCAGGGCTGACAACACAACCAACTCATGAGCTGATGTATGTTTATATTGTAACCTGTCTTTGTTGCTCCTCTGTGGTATGTTCGGCAAATATCCTGCCCTAAACTGTTCACTAAATATAACATCATAACAGAGCAACACACTCTTGATTCAAAAGCTAAGCATGGCAGACATTTAAATGCATATTTTTGGTTTTGATTTATCGATTTCATCTAACCAATGACTAGATCTAACCAAATTAATTGCACATATTTATGTCTCATTTGTTGGGAATGTTTCCAGATATAACATACTTAACTATGGGTTTGGTTTTGTTTGTTTTGACAGTTTCCCAATTGATGATCAAATGAATATGAAGTCTGTCGTAGAGTATTTCAAGGAAATGTATGGTTTTACCATTCAGCATCCCCACCTTCCCTGCCTTCAGGTGGGGAACCAAAAGAAGGCAAACTATCTACCAATGGAGGTAGGTATCAAGAGTTCACCGCCAAGTTTCTGTTAGCTGGTCAATTTTGTATAGCTTTTTCCTCAGTAAATATTTTGATTTCAATACATTTCTTGCCAGGCCTGCAAGATTGTTGAGGGTCAGAGATACACAAAAAGGTTGAATGAAAAGCAGATCACGTCACTGCTAAAGGTTACATGCCAAAGGCCGAGAGAACAAGAGATGGATATTCTGCAGGTCCAGAGTTTTTCATAATTATATTAAAAATAAGCGTGCATTTAACATGGATAAATTACATATTGGGCAGCGCTGGATGTGCTAGGTTTTTGTTCCAACCAAACTGATGGTCTTGCTGAACAAATCTGTGCATTGCAAGACATGCATGCAACATGCTCATTAATTGTCCTATCCTCAAGTCTTTGTTTTATTTGCTTGTGGTCCAAACCATGCAATGTAGCTGGGCACTATTATATATTTCTAGGTTTTTTCATTATGGAAAAATTTTAATGATCAGTGCTTTTGTTAAAATGGCTCAGAAGACTAAAAGTTTTTGTTTCCAGACAGTTCATCAAAACGGATATGATCAAGATCCTTATGCGAAGGAATTTGGGATCAACCTAAGTGAGAAGCTAACATCTGTTGAAGCCCGGGTCCTTCCTGCACCTTGGGTAGGATCTACTATACAATGTTATTCATGTTAGTAGTTAGCTAATCGCTTTTTGCTAATAATTTGGACATGAAATTTTGTGAATTTCAGCTGAAATATCATGATACTGGAAAAGAAAAGGAGTGCTTACCACAGGTTGGTCAATGGAACATGGTGAACAAGGTTAGATTCTGTTTTGCCACAGATGCACATCTCATGTCCTTTCAAGTGTCATGGTGTTGATCCTGAATTCCTGATACATTATTCACCTTAAAAATCATTTTGGCAGAAAGTGATTAACGGGTGCAAGGTGAATTATTGGGCTTGTATAAACTTTTCGAGGAGTGTTCAGGAAACCACTGCTCGGGGATTCTGCCAGGAGTTGGCACAAATGTGTCAGATTTCGGGCATGGTAGGATATCACTCATTTTTTAGATATTGGAAAGGATATCACTCATTGCACAAGAGAATTGTGTGTATGTTTTTAGTTCGATCTCTGCTGTTATTGCAGGAATTCAACAGTGAACCTGTGATACCAATATATTCAGCTAGACCAGATCAAGTAGTGAAGGCACTTAAGCATGTGTATAATGTAGCATTAAACAAACTCAAGGGTAAAGAATTAGAGCTTCTTTTGGCCATTCTCCCTGACAACAATGGTCCTTTATATGGTGAGTTCCATCATTCTAGTTACTTTTTTTTCCATCTGAATTCTCATATATTGCATGACACTGGATCATAACTTTATATTTGCAGGTGACATCAAACGTATTTGTGAAACCGATTTGGGGTTGATATCTCAGTGTTGCTTAACCAAGCATGTTTTTAAGATCAGCAAGCAGTACTTGGCAAATGTCTCGCTTAAAATCAATGTTAAGGTACTTATTATCTCATCAACTTGCTTACACATAAAATGTGGTGTAGACCAGTGAACTGACACTGCATCTTGGACTTCATGGTGTGAAATTCAGATGGGTGGAAGAAATACCGTGCTTTTGGATGCGATAAGTTGGAGGATTCCGTTGGTCAGTGACATACCAACTATTATATTTGGTGCAGATGTAACGCATCCTGAAACTGGGGAGGACTCTAGTCCATCCATAGCTGCAGTAAGTCTGAGCATTTTACTCTGCTTCTTCCACATCAATATACAATTATACATTACTTTTTTTGTTGGATTATACTTGTTCTTTTTCCTTTCCTCTAATAAGCTGCTTGCAGGTTGTCGCTTCTCAAGACTGGCCAGAAGTTACAAAGTATGCTGGATTGGTATGTGCGCAGGCTCATCGGCAAGAGCTCATTCAGGACCTTTACAAGACATGGCATGATCCTCAGAGGGGCACTGTAACAGGAGGAATGATCAGGTAATTTTTTCAGGAACAGTGTGCTCTTCTGAAATTAAAAGTTAGTTAAATTATTTGTCTGAATTAGCTACTTATCTCCTGTGCTGGTTTTGTTACGTAGGGAGCTCTTAATATCCTTCAGGAAAGCCACGGGGCAAAAGCCATTGAGAATAATTTTCTATAGGTATGCAAGTGCAGTTATTGGCTATCAACTATGTTTTGTATAGGACAGTTGTTAAACATTGCTACACCAATCTAATCCATCTGAATCTTCTGTGAGTACGATAGTTGGTAAAGAGTACAAAAACAGCCATCGCTAAATCTTCTTCGCATTTCAGTTAATTATGTTATCTGTTAATTGAATCGATGCTATATCTGTTTCAGGGATGGCGTTAGCGAAGGCCAATTCTACCAAGTTCTTCTTTATGAATTAGATGCTATCCGTAAGGTTGGATACATTTGTATTTTCCTTTTAGATCTTCCAGGTTCTAATCACTTCCTTAGAGTTATCTAACAAATGCTTTCTTCTAGGCATGTGCATCATTGGAACCAAATTACCAGCCTCCTGTAACATTTGTGGTGGTTCAAAAGCGGCACCATACAAGACTATTTGCAAACAATCACAAAGACAGAAGTAGCACGGACAAAAGCGGAAATATTTTGCCTGGTAATCTATACATGACCTCTACATGGTTTAACTAAGACATTTGAAAATACCTTCATAGCGTACATTTTTCCGAACTATAATTATGCTGTATCTACTGTGTTATTCCCTTGTTTCTGTACTTGCTCACGAGTTGCTCGCGAACAGGAACTGTTGTTGATTCAAAGATATGCCATCCAACCGAGTTTGATTTCTACCTCTGCAGTCATGCTGGAATTCAGGTAATAATACTGTACTGGTCCTTGTGGAAGGCTGACATATACTGGTTTCCTTTTCCTTTTGAAAAGACTACGCATTCTCTTCTCTTCTCATCAAGCTATCACTGCACCTAGTTACCTAGTGAAGAATAAAACTAGCCGATAGTATGGCCAATTTTTTTAATCACGTGACTGTACAACTGTGGTACTTGGACCAGTAAAGTGTTGTACTTGGTACCACAAGCATGTCTGCAGGAGAATATAATCCCAGCCTGTTCCTGATTTTCTGAAATGACTGATGTGCGAGTTTACCAGGGAACAAGTAGGCCAGCTCACTACCATGTCCTCTGGGATGAGAACAATTTCACAGCAGACGAAATGCAGACGTTGACAAACAACCTTTGCTACACGTACGGCACTACTGCTTGCTCTCATGTTTATGCCTGTCCTCTGCACCCTTTTGCCCTTCGTCTTTTCGGAGTGTAGCCTGACCTTGTCCTGTGTGTTGTTGATGCAGTTACGCACGATGCACACGTTCAGTTTCTGTTGGTATGTTCCTTCCTCTGCACTGACCGAAACATTTTACAGTTTCTTGCTTGGTAATTCATGTTTTGTTATGCTAGAATGTAAATCTGAGCTGTGATCTTGTGTTTTTTTCTTCCACGGTGCCGACAGTTCCACCTGCATACTATGCGCATCTGGCTGCGTTTCGAGCGCGCTTCTACATGGAGCCGGAGATGTCAGAGAACCAGACGTCGAAGAGCTCCAGCGGGACGAACGGGGCATCCGTGAAGCCTTTGCCAGCCGTGAAAGAGAGGGTGAAGAGGGTCATGTTCTACTGTTGACAAGGAGACTAGGGCTACCTTAACTACGCACATTCTGTACCTAACATTGTAGAATCTTTAGTGGTAGAGCTTAGATTAGCTTTCTCCGGGAAAGGAAGAGGAGAGCATTTGGATCCTGAACATTTCTGACTAGGTCTGTTGTAAAGTACTCAGAAACGCATGTATAATATAGTTCTTGGACCAGATGACATCCAGTCTGAAAAAGAAGTGCACTAATAGGCTGTTTCTTTTGGTGGTTGCGGTTGCGTTTGTTTACTTTTGGTGGTTGCGGTTGCATTTGTTTATAAGCTAAAAATTTGTAATTTCTCGATAAGGACATCCGAGGGATCAAAAAATTATAGAAAAAATGGTTTTAAGAGCTTTGAGAAGAAATCGTAAGATCTATAAAGATTGGCTACTAAACGTCAAAACGTTTGGCTTGTATGAAAATAACAATTTTTTTAATTTATAAGTAAACGCAAACGCTGAAAGAAACAGAACCTAAGATGAAGTGATGAAATTTATTTTTTTCCCCCTCGTTCTAGGATGATTTCCTGAGGAACAATGCTTATATTCACCACACGCGGCAGCCCAATATGAAGGTAATGGTTATGAGACCTAGCAAGACTCAAAATTGCTGAGAGCCCTAAAAAAAACTCAAACCTGAGGTTTACCTCACCACCCACGCGCTCCAAGCTGTTGTTTTCTAAGGTAGGAATGTACCAGCCTATGATTATGACCAGTTCTCCAAACCTTCTCCGAACCAAATGCTTTGGTTTCTCAAACATCTCAAAGTTATCAAAGTCCAGATGAATCAAACTTCCTCTCTCCTTGAAACCGCTTTTTCAAAAATCTTGAATCCTAACATTTAAGATTCTCGAATATTGAAACAACTTCTCAAGATTGCAAGTCTAGTTGAATAAAACATTTTAGATTTTCGAATCAGTTTTTTGAGGATCGTGAATCTCAACATTTCACTATTTTAGCTTAGCCGTTCATCCATGGCTGAACAAATTAGGGCAAGTCTTCCTTCATTGCCAGGATAATATCAACATCATTTATACACGAAGAGAAGATCGCTGTTACGAAGAAAGTGTGTTCGATCGCTATGACCCTACGAAGCTCAAGAAATAAGCTCATTAAAGGATTTGATAACCTAACCTAGGTAGGCAGCTTCTACATGCGGTCTGGAGTACTGGACTGAACTGTTGGAGTTGTTTGTATCCGAAGCAGCTGCACAAAAACTGAACTTCGCAGTCACTCTTGGAGGCTGGCAAAACGTCAATTTTTCCGTAACGAGCTTACAGGCTTTACAGCCCATTATTAGTTTTTCTGGAACAAACCGTCATGGTGTTTTTCCTTCATGGTTTCAATGGAACTGGCATGTTTGCCACGCGCGACTAAATTTGTTGTGGACTTTTGTCTTTTTTATATGATTAATATGGGAATTTCTAGCTTTTTAAAGTGTGGTTTCTCTATTGCATCTAAACACATGAGAAATCACATATAGGGATAGAGATAGATGAAACTTTTTTAATTTTATTTGGCCACGATAATTTTGAAACTCATATATCATTTTTCCTTCGTCACACCCATAGCAATGGCATGCACATTCATCTTCTTCCTATGCTCTCATCGACTACTTGCCGCCACCTCGTTGCCTCCCTACCCTCCCATTAACTATTTCTTGCTGCCTCATCTCCTCCCAACAATCCCCTCACTTCTCACCGTCTCTTTGTCTCCTCCCTACAGGTAGGGATGCAAACGGATCTGATACGGTCGGATAGCAGTGATATTGTATCTGTATCCATATTTATTTTTCGGATACGGATCGGATACGGATAGTATCAGATATGGATACAGACACGGATAGCTCGGATACGGATACGGATACTATAGGTTCAGATATTATTTAGAACGGATAATTCCTCGGATAATTTGCAAAATACAGACTTTCAAAGAAAGCATCAAACAATTAAAGTACGCATACATATTTAATACACAAGAAACATGTAATCTTGTAGACACTACCAGAGCGGTGCGGTAAAGGCATGAAGCACCAGCACTCCAGCAGCCTAGCTAATTAGAACAGTTCGGTCTAAGCAGTGAGTAATTCGGCCTAAGGCCTTAAGCACCACCAAGTCCACAAGTGCGGTTATGCTCGAAACCATCAGAGCGAACGATAATCTTGTACAAAGCGATTTTGAGTAGTAATAGTACAAAGCAGTTGAAACGGATCAGGCTCAGCACTGTAGCAGATAATGGCTGGTGGGTGGGATTAGCCTTGAGATGATTCGGATATTATCCGTATTTTTCTTCGGATACTATACCACGGATATTATCCGCATTATCCGTATCCGCATCCTAATATCCATATCCATATCCGTATCCGTATCCGTATCCGCAAAAAACAGCCGGATATCCATATAAATATCCAAACCACTATCCGTATTGGTTCGGTCGGTCGGAAATTATCCGCTCCGTTTGCATCCCTACCTACAGATTTGTGTAGGATCGAATCAGGGCGACTAGAGAGGGTGAATAGATGCCAAGCAAAAAACTCGATACTATTTTGCAGTTCAAAACCCTCTATGCAGCGGTAACAAATAGTACTAATTCTAAATATATGCTAGACACTATTAGAACTAATAACAAGCATATTAATTTAATCTAAGCCTCGCTTACCAAATCCTGGTGTTGTACTCGCGTACGTATAGCAAAACCCAAGTTTTTAATGAAACCAAATGTTAATGGGAGAGCACCGAACTCCTTCCACTTTCATTGTTCTTTTCTCTCTCCTGGATGATGTCACACGCACTCACCAATACATAGTACGCAGCTCCTTTATTCCTTTTTTTCCCCTTCGGAACGCAGCTACAGTAGAACTTCCTCGGCCTGGGCAGCACGACCGAGCACGCAGTGCACAGCACACCCTACGTGCAGCCGAGCTGAGCACGTGAACCAAGCAGAGCGTGCAGCCGAGAGGAAAAGTGCTGGAGCGATGCGCGCTGCCGTGCAAGACTAGAAAATTTGTAACTTCCAATTCCAATCCGACGAACAAAAAAAATTCCAAATTAAATATGTGAGTTTCTGAGACTATATAGAATCCATCGCAACAAGAATCATGAGATTTTATCCTAAATTGGTGATGAATTTTCAGATTGATCTATTATATCGATACCTTGCCCTGAAAAAATCATAAAATTCGGCCAAACCAACGAATCAAATCGGTCCTATAATGATCTTAAAAGCCCTTGCATGAAGATTGATCACACCAATTTCGCTAGAACACCTAAAACAAGAAACAAGCAAAAACCGATCTAATCACACATGGAAATGGGATAAGGAATTGATTAACCTTAATTATACTTTACCATGTAGATCATTTACAACCACTTCGCACCGAAAGACACCACCAAACATATCGAAACCCTAGCTTTCTTGCTCCAAAAGCTCTCTCCTATCGGACCATCGAAAAAGGTCACGAAATAAGCCACATTCGTGCCTTATATAGGGATGGCACACCCCTAGCCCACAAATTACTAAATTAACTCCTAATTTTGTAATTAGGCGGCCCACACAATTACACCTCATCACATGACTCAAGCCTTTACACATTCGGACCACCTACCGAACCGTCTTTCACTTGCACATTGCATCAATCCATCACACAGCACCATTCCTCGTCTTCTTGATCTACAGCAACTCCCCAACCTCGGTCATCTATAGACATGATCATGACAGACATTGATTCCCCTGAACCAACTCCTGATCCTTTGGTCTCTCTATGACTTAGCTTTGAAGTCCTGTAATCATAAAAAACAGGAAATCTTTTTTTGAGCGCAAATTCTTTCATAACTCAATGCACCTTAGTTCCAAACCTTCATCAAAATACCATTACACATCAAATCGTTGTTAATTACAAATCACATGCTCTTACAGTTTGTAATCCCTGGAGCATTTTGATATGTTGGAGCATGTAGGCATCACCTCCTCGGGCTTTCGATTTGCTATAATGTGTTGTCTCTGTTCCGATATTTTGATCTATTTAAGATCTACACTGTTATAGTCTAGACCTACTATAATTAATGTTGCAAATTGTCTCCTTTTCTGTTTCCTTCTATTCGTGTGGGAATTTCTAGCCTTTTAAGCAAGTATAGCGGCTCCATTCACTATCCATTAAAATGTTTTTTATCACCAAACAAATCTACAAAGTTGTTTCCGCTAAAGGTAAATATTCATGGAGAAATTGAGCATACCTCCATGCATTCATCATAATCAATACCAAACAGTGGATGAACGCCATGAAAGTCTTTCTCAGATTCTCCAACGGCATGGATGGGTCGTAGTCGATTAGCTTATTGGCAACGATAGGAAGATCAAATATCATCTGAAAGATTAATCAGCCATGCATGCATCAAACAGACCAATGATGCAACAACATGGTGCGATCGATCTTATGGTGTCGATGTGGCAAGACTTGCCTACCTTGCCTCAACCTTGTTATATCTACAATGTTGTAATCCATACCAACTATAATTGAGGGTGTAGATCTTTTTCTCTCTCTTATTAACATGAGAATTTCTAGTTTTTTAGAGTGAACGTGGTGGTTGCCATACATCTACACAGTTATAATCCCGCGCACTTGTAGTTAGAACAAAAATATTTGTAAGATCTATACAAAATTATAATCTAAACCCACTATAGTTGATTATGTAGATATTTTTTTTTTCTTTGATTAATGTGGAAAATTCAAGCGTTTTAGCCTATGGTGGCTCTATGGTACTCGAGCTTTGCGTTGGACCTCACATATGTTTTTTTCATATTGCTTTTCCTCAGTCGATGAATAGTAATGACGGGAGCACGTCTCCTCCCCCACATTCCCGATGAATGGGAGAAATCGCAAATACAAAAGAAGTCTTTTTACCTTTAACCGCCATGCTTTGCAACTCATGCTTCTTTTTTTTATTGCTTTTCCTTGGTCAGTTATCAAGCAATGGAGGATGTATCTATACTTCCTACGCTGACATGGAGTGTTTCTTGCCTTCTCCAAGTTGTTTTTGTTCTCATGGTTTCTAATCTCTGGAATGCTCTGATTTGCAATATCACATAGGCATCCCCGTCGAGGCGTAGTTTTATAGATATATAACGTGCATGAGACATACGTGAAGTTGGGCGGGTTTGTTGGCCAAAGCTGAGGTTGGACTGCTGGATGATGAAACAGGATCAACACCTTAGGGCGAGCATGTTGCACCAGCCAAATTTCTAGTCCTCAGAAAGACGAAGAAGTGGCTATAACCCTAGATGCCCATTGTCACAATGAGGTAATTTCTTCTCCAACAACAACACGAATGCTCTCTTGCCACCTTCTCTATGAAATTCAATAACTCCTTCTCAATGACATGGTTCACGACATGTGTAAGGAACCGGATGCCTAAGAGGAGGGGAGTGAATTGGGCTTTCCAAAATTTTACTTTCTAATCAATTTTACCCTTGTGTTCAAAACTTCAACAAATACGAAAGCTAAAGATCAATTCCTTGAACACAAGTAATATGACAATTAGATAGCAATCCTCAAGTGATTACACCAAATACACTTAGCCAATCAAGATATACAATTAAGTATAAGGTAAATGCTACAAGGACTAAGCACTAGTTCAAGGATATGTAAGATCAAGTTTAGTCTAAGAACTAGTAACAATCAACACATGACAAGGGGCTAAATAGCACAATAATTATCTCAAGATATGACAATGAATATATGAGCACAAGAGGTAGCCACAAGTGACACGAAGATTTTTTCCTGTGGTTCGGAGCCGAACTCCTACATCCATGTTGAGGCAAATCCTTTCTCCTCACAAGGACCGGCTCCTGCTCGAGCCTACCACATCATCTCCACTAGTGGTTACTAGTTTCTCCCCTCCGGAGGTGGTAAGCACCAACACCACGCATAAGCTTCGTCCCGGCCTTCTCACAACCTCCGCTTGAGAAGATCACCGGCGCACGACGCCTCCCACGTCGTCTAGGTGCTCGCAAGCACCAAGAGTAACAAGTCTGAACCCTTTGATCATACTGGATCAAAACTCAAAAGTGATGCACTAAGACACACTTAGGCATTCACTAATGCCCTAGGGCTCACTCAATCTCTCGCAAGATGAGAATCTCCCAATCTCAAACTCTTTGACACCCTTTCACACCTAGGAACTCATCCAAGGTCCAAAAGGCTTTAAAACTCAGCCTAAAACCCTCTATTTATAGGCCCCAATCCAAGAACTAGTCGTTAGGCACGAAAACTAGCCGTTACGGGCTCACCGAACTCAATCCGATGGCTACAGATCACTCTAACTCGCTTCTGGACTCTACCGGTCTCAGTCCGGTCCCCACCGGACTCAGTCCGCTCAGGAAATAAAAAAAAACAGCTCCACCGGACTTAGTACGGTCACCACCGGACTAAGTCTGGTGGAGTACAGTGCCGCTGCCACCTCGCAGTAAAACGACCATATCTCCTAGCTTGGTTGTCGAAATTAGGTGATCTTGGATTCTACAGAAAGCTAAGAACGAGGGCTATCTATCCCACAAGGTATTATCACCTCAGACCCAAAGAATAGGTGCAGAAAACACAAAGAAATTGAACCAATTCTAAAACTCCCTCTTTCCAACACCACCGAGGCTTCCCTCTCACTACACACCTCCTACACCCTTGACACCTCACTTAGGCTCAACCTAGGGTTAAGGAGACCTAAAGTGTATCACTTGAGAGTTAAAAACCAATCTGATCAAAATGATTCGGACCCCTCTTGATAGTACGGCGACTATCCTACCAACCCAGTCTTCCAACCAATCACCGAAGACCGGTAAAAGACTAGAAAACATGCTTAGCCCTATACTAGCCATACCTTAGCCATGAGCATCCTCTTGAAGTTTGATATCCTCCGTCAACTGCTTTACAATGCACTCACACTTGATATGATGTCTTCGTCTTGTCAAATTTGACTTGACCTCAAATATTAGATGATTTCTCCGTCCTACCGACCTTGACTCGACCATCCTCCTTGAAGATCATTCATCTCGTCGATCTCGACCTCATCACCAACGTTTGGCGATCCTCTCGTCTAGTTGACTTCGACTTAACCATCATCCATTGATTCCTTCTCCTTCACTTGACGACTTTCTTCTAGTTCCGATGACGCCCTTGCTTCGTCAATCTTGACTCAATCCCAAAGCTTGATGACATCACGGTCTTGTTGACCTCAACTCGATCATCATACCTGACGATCATCTCGTCCTATTGGTCTCAACCTTGTCATTAACTCTTGCTAATTCTCTTGTCTTGTTGATCTCAGCTTGGCCATCATCTCATCACACACATTTGTCGTCATTCAACTCCACGGGATCTAATCCTCTTCACATTGCCTCATGAAAGGCATTAGTCCCAAAAGCTCAATAGATATGAATAAGATTTATGCTAAAAAAGGTTTCAGCACAACAAGTGTTCAACAATAAGTTCAAACATAAATGAAACACTTGACATGAAGAGTCTCTACTAAGTGCATCATGATAAAAATTATTTGATCTATATGCACTAGAGAGAAAGTTGTCCAAAAGATAATTAAATAATTCATGACAATTAATTAATTTCATGAACACAACTTCACTTAAAGATGTACATGAAAGTATATTCAAGAATTATACATGTACAATTCATATTTAAAACAAGAGTAAAGCTGTGATTTAATTCAAACTAAACTTCACTAATTTAAGTACATGTGAAAATAGACACGAAGAGCATATATGCACATAGCTATTCAAGTATGGTGAAGTCTATCAAAGAATCGATTGAATAATGGCAATATGATCATATATTCATATGTGCAAACAATCAATCCATATGTTGAGTTCGAAAGATAATTATACATAAATAAATATGAGATGGAGTAATGTGCATAAATATAATTATAGATTCGGAGCTCAACAATAAATATGAGTAGGATACCGAGTTGCATACCTTAATTTTTCATATACATCCTATTGGCAAGTGTGAGGCTAAGAGAATAATTCAACCACAATTGTTAGTCTCATAAGATTTATGGAATTTACCAAAGTACATACCTTGCAATGGATGAATAACTTATCCATATATGATTCCCTCTAAAAACGATGAGACTATAATAATCTTGATAATAAAGACATTAATCTCATAGCAATAAGCATGTTAAAGTTTGTAATTAAACAAACACTAAATCAAGCATTATCATTAAATACGTTTTTTATTAATCACCAAAATCACATAAGGACTACCTTGAACTTACAACATGCTTAATATAAATGCCATCACGATATGAGTCAATCATGTCATCACTTATATTATTGCCTCTCCAAATTGATAGAAGTAACATGCATGTGTGCATACATGGGCGAACTCTCACTTGTCACAGTTGACCGATTATCGCCGCTTTTGAGCTATCTATGCTTCGGGCTTCTATTTTCTAAAACATATATATCTCACTTCTGGCATTTTGATCCATTAATTTTGAAGGAGGGAGTTATTTATATATAGCTGATAGGATGTAGAGACATGCTTCAATTTTGTTAGAAGCCTGCCGATGAGGTTAGTATGCAAGCAAAATTCTAAATCGGGGTATAACTATTTTAAACATTAGATTAAGTTATTTTAATTAAATAGGTAGATTGATACTTTATTTAATCAATTTTTTATCATCAAACAAGTCTTTATTGTTGTAATATAGATCCACTATAATTGATTTGTAGATTTTTTTGTCTTTTTTTGTCCAATTCATGTGAGGATTTCTAGACTTTTAGAATGAACATGGTAGCTCCTTTGATTCTAGCCATGGATATACAGTTGTATCGTATAGGCATGGTAAACTTTAATATAGACCATCTCAAATCCAACTACTAATTTATTTAGATTTGGTTCTGAAATTTAGTTTTACTTGTATGTTCATCTGAAAATAGAAACATTAATTTTAATTTCAATTATAGCTTAGAATTTGTGTACATTGTTAATTTGAATTTGAATTTTAGTTTTACTTTTAAGTCCATATGAAAATTAAATTTTTTATTTTTATTGTTCTTTATTGCAAACTTTAGCTTTTTTAATTGCCGTATTGGGTGTGAATTCGGTTCGTGTGTGCACCTAATATAGTACATGTACATGTCTAGTATTGGATGTGAATTCAGTTCGTTTATGCACCAAAATGTACTATGTGTCTATATATAATACAGACTGAAACCAATATCCATATCTCATTATCTACCATGTACATGTTCAATAATCTATATATGTTAAGTACGGATTGGTGGATTCTAGTTGATAATGGGTCCAATCCATATATGTCGACAAATACGGATTCATTAGTTCATTAGATGATCCTCCTTGATTATTTATTTTGTTGATATGCAATATCAATCTATCTACACCGTTATCATCCATATCCACTATAATTGATGGTGTATTTTTTTTATTTTATTCTGAATTTATGTTATATCTTTTGCTATAGTTGATATGAATTCTTTTTTAGATGGTTTTATAGTTGACATTGACTCTGTTTCCAATTTTTCTAAATTCTTTTAGTTGATATGGATTCTTTCTTTTATTCTAAATCATTATAAACTAGCCCGCTGTAATCGATGCTATAGATTCTAAATTATTTAAGTGGAAATTTCTCCAATTGATGTGGTGGCTTTATTGGTTCCTGTTTTAATAATATAATAGATAAATAGATAGATATATTACTAATTGTTTATCTTAATTTTTATTTATTCACTTATTATAGTTGATAGGGACTCCTTTTCTATCATTTTTATTTAATTGTTTTTATTTTTTATTTAGTTGACATGTACTCTTTTCTAGTGTTGTAGTTAATATAGACTCCTTTTCTTGTATATAGACTCTTTCATATTATTTTTACAAATTTATTTTTTATTTTTGTTATTGTTGTTGATATGGACTCTTTTTCTAGTTTTGTAGTTGATATGAACTCTTTTTTATTATTTATTCCTAATCTATGTTATTTTATATTTGATGTGGACTTTTTTTTTCTATTTTTGGTAGTTTACATGGACTTTTTCTTATTTCAAATTTCTATTATTTTTATTTTTTATTATAGTTGACATGGACTATTCTTCTACTTTTGCAGTTGACATGGATTTTTTTTCTATTATTTTTATTCTAAATTTCTATTATTTAATTTTTTATTGTAGTTAGTATAGACTCTTACTTGCAATCTAAACCATTATAATCTTGTCCCATTATAATCGATGGTCTAGATCTTTTCTTTTTCTTGATTTACGTAGGAATTTCTCCTTGATTTACTTATGAATTTCTCCGATTAACGTGGTGGCTCCATTGACTCCTGTTTTAATTATATACTAGGAAGAAACTCGCGCCCGTTCTTGTCTTGCCTCATAGTCACTTGAGCAAGAAGAAGATGCATCTTGTATAATCTGTATTGTAGCATGTGAACATAAATAATAAATTACATTACATAGTTATATCATCTAGTATAGGGTGCAAATGTTAGTAGCTACTTTAATTGCTCTATTTTCCTTAAAAAAGAAGTTTTTGCTAAGAGGTTGAATCTAAGATATGGATTTTAGTTTATTTTTAATCTAAATAGAGATAAGAGTAGCCTAGTAGGCATGATATAGAGCTCTCATATAGATCTGGAGGGAACAAAACAATTTTGCTAAGACCATAACAATTTAATATGTAGTCTTTTAAAACAAATGTTAATATATAGTCTTTTAAAACAAATGTTATGGTCTCTGCGGATTTCTTGTGAAAACAAATGTTTCATGATATCGCTACATAAAGAGGAAGGTGAAAGTGCCACCAATCAGAACATGTTTTATTAGATATAATCCAGTTTCTCCTTAAGATAGCAATTGGAGATATACAATTGAGGGGAAAACTCCAGATAAATGCTGACGTCTTTCATTTAAAACCGTCTAATAAAGGCATCTAACGTTCTATAATATGCATACTATAACAAAAAAAACTATATTCCATAGTTAACTATATTCTATACAATGTCCATAACTTTCCGTCAGGTGTGAATACCAAACTCATTCCCATGGATTACAAGATAACAACTATTGATATCAGGGAATAAATCTTGGAATGTAAAATGACATACTAATATGACACAATTTTTGCCTTCTATAACCCTTCTCAATGCCTGTGTTACAAAAACCACCAGTACCTGTAGAGTAGTAGAAAAAGTGTATCACAACAAAAAAATGATTGTGCCAATGGCAGTAGTAACTGCACTCATATCATCTTTGCAGGGCTTAAGAATTCTTGAGAAGGTATATTCAAGGTGACTAAAAAAATAATAGAACTTTATTGAGAGTTAAGAATATCAGAATCTAGATCATTTTAGGAGGGCCTAAGCTTCAGAGAAGACAAATTGGTCTAGCTTTAATCTGGGCATGTGAATATGATTTTTCTAGATGCAAATGTTGCAGAACAGATAAATCTTATCGAAAGAAACTATGCACATCATCATCAATAAGGGGATAACAGACTGTTACAGAATCTCAGGCCATATCATGATCTGACATTAAGATATCTTCACATGATTACCTAGCAAACCAACCATTGTCTCCAAAAAATTAACATGACAAGATATCAAGCAACATTAGATAAAAAAATCAACATTAGTTGAACCGACCTGCATGTAGAACCATACTTGCAATTGAATAAGGACAAAAGAGACTTAATTGAACACAGTGATCAAAATTGCACTATGACTAACAATCAAACACTAGAAATCAGTAGTGGTACATGCCCAGGTAGAAAATCTAACATTATAGCAGGTAGCCCCCAAAATCCTCAGCTCGGTAGATTGGTATAGCAGCGGCATAGCATTGATCAATGCCAAAACCACGCTGCTGTGGCATCACTCATAACCTTTTTTACCAAAATAAGCACGTCAACTATTATAAAACTATATCATTTTTTATAAAGCTTTTAACATCATGCAGCTAAATCGGTAAATCAACATGGTTATTACGACATCATTCCTAAAACCTGTGTTTTAATAGGTTATCAAACCACACTATATATTACATGGAACTCTTTGGGCCAGGCATATTACAGGATGATAAATTAATAGCTATTTCCATGAGTTCTACTCACATGTCCTAAATGGTACACCAGTGTATCAAAAGCTCCGAGATCTGCAGCTTCAGCTGTTTTTGGTACCAAGCATTTCTCAGAAGTTCACTATCTTCCTATTTCTATAGGCTAATAGCACAAAGTGAACTGGATATCTCTAAATGGGCACTTTGAAATATTTATCCATTGCATTAGAAAGGGAAAAATACAGTCACCTTTAAAATAAAGCTTGGATCAGTGACAAATTATAACATACTAACACGCATCAAAATTTAAAGAAATTTTAGAAGACAGGCAGAACTAAACATGCTCCGATATCAAGTACTACCAGAAGTGCAACCCTATATCGGAATAATGTACCTTGATCATTGGTCAGAAACCTGCTTACACAAGGAATGCATCAGTATTATTAGCTTCTAGCATTCAGCGTCCTAACCAAATCAACATTCCAGGATAGATGTTGTAGATAAAAAGTGCCTATGGTAATACTGAGACGAAACTTTTCTTTCAAGTTTACCTAAAGACTACAAATTTCTGGTCTTTTAGTTTTACCTAAATAAACAATATGCAGGACTTCCATATAACCTTGACAGGAAACTGTAATGTCTGCTAATCTTAGACAGGAACAAAAAATTATTTCCATCTAATTCCAGCTTTACATCATCAATGAATATTTTAATGGGCCTAACAGAAGGCCATGAACATATGAGCTTTCATAAAATAGAGACAAATCTCTGTCCTCTTGCAGGCAGCGCATGAAAGCATCACTGAAACTGAAACATCTAAAATTCTAGAAGACAGGAGAGACTAACACTAACTCTCTTTTTCCATGAATGGTAGCTGTCGATTTTATCACTCTATAGCAAGATCCTCCCTGATAAGCTTACTGATGCAGTAGTGAACCAACAATGAAGTGCAAGAAAGTAACAATACCTCTTTGAGGGAAAGTTTCAGACCAGGCCGCTCGCATATATATCTTAAGTTATTAACTATATCCAAATATTCTGTAAAGAAAAATGTATAGAATATCGGAATAAGTGCAGTATATGTGCATGGCCAGATCCTGAGACAGCCAGCCATGAGAATGAAGGGAGCTAGCCGCTATCAACAACGTTTAAGCAAGCAGCACTAAACTGCACCAAAATAAAAAGTACCATATACATACATCCAAATACATACGAGTACTGATAGTTATTCATGACAAGTAGAGAGTATTCCTCAAATAATTAGCTATTGTACTTAAAAAAGAATTGGCATCATGGTGTACATGCATTTGGCACAACGTGATTACCTGTTTGCATCTCATGGAAGTTTAGTAATCAGCTCTTTCACCTATTACAGGGAACAAACCGAAGGCAGAAGTCATTAAGCCACACCTCCGGCGCTGAGCGAAGGTTCGTGGACAACCTAATCCGCGTGGCTAGAGAACAAGAGGGAGGTGACCGACGCGGGTAGCGGGAGTGGAGCAGCGGCGCCGGAGAGGTGCGCTGGTGACTGGTGAGGGAATGAGGTGGCGCCGGGCACCGGCCCTTGGAAAGGCACCGCGCCGGCCAGCGGGACGAGACGGAACCCTATCTCCTCCTGCCTGTCCTGCTTGAGGCGATGCATAGACGCTTGGAGCAGGGAAAATTCGACCAGTGGCACTCAATTCAAGCGCCGCAGCCAAAACGACATTAATTTGAGCCCAGTTTCCCGAAATAACACTATACACTCGAATTTCATCAGCCCATGATATTTTGGCCATTTTCATTGCTGTTTTGACCCAATTTGCTAATGGAGTGACGAAAATGCCCCCGCCTTGCATAGTCGTTGAACCTAGTTTTGCAACTGCCGCTCCGACCCAACCAGATTGGTTGAGCTGCAGTGCAAATAAGATTAATATGGCCAACATTCCAGATTTTTTAAAATCTGCAAATCTGGACAAGATTCTAGATTTTTTTTAATGAAATTTGTATAATTTGAAATAATGCGTGAAATTTGTATGATATTTAATAATATTTTTTAAAAAAATTTGTATCTTCTGCAGATTTTTGTATGAAATTTGGTTAATAATACCAAAAAAATTATGGAATTTATCTCAACCAGACACGGGCATTTTGGTCATGCCACACATGAAATGGGTAAAAAGATCAACAAAATGGGGGAAATGGCCAAAATGTCATGGGCTGATAAAATTCGAGTGCACAACGTTATTTTGTGAAACTGGGTCCAAATTAATATTGTTTTGGCTCAGGCGCTCGAATTAAGTGTCACTGGTCGAATTTTCCCTGGAGGCCGCCATTTGGAGGTGGAGGATAAGCGGCGCCACGGCAGTTCTGAGAGAGAGCGAGGAGAGCGGGTTTATTGGACGTGGGGCTTGGCTAAGGTTTGGCTCTGTGCTCCACGTCTGCATAGAACAGGACAGCGAGTTGATTACCAAAAATTGAAGGGTTTTTATGTAAAAACCACTAGGTTGGTTGGTGGGATGCGACTGCTCAAGCAATCGGGCAGTGGTGGAAACTGGAAAGCAACGGTGACGGCGCCGTTTTACGCAAACGTGAACGGCGGGTTTATTCGCATAAAGTAGAGAGGGTTTTTTTTTTTTGCAAAACCATCCACGTAGGACGGTTGGATGCGACTGCCTCTCGATCGGACGACTGAACTACTTCAGGTGACATGTACGACCTGGTTGGTCCTATTTTATTATGGCGTGTTTGGTTGTCGACTCTGACAGGCCAAGCCTGCTCGTGGCAACCAGGCTCAATGGAGCCTGGGCGAGCTCATGCAAGGCGCTGTGTTTGGTTACCCTACACGAGTTGAGCCCGTTGCCCGGCGGCGTTTGGTTGCTGGATGCGGCAACGGCAGCGGCAATAGGTGGGGAGGCGGCGAAGCGGGAGGCACAGGGGAGGACGGCGGCGGCGTGAGGCGATAGGGAGGACGGCGACGAGCGAGGGAGGCGGCGCGAGAGGGGCAGGCGGGGCGAATGCAACGGGAAGGACGGGTGATGGCGGGAGAGGACGGGCGGGGGAGGCCGGCGGCAGGGAGGATGGCGTGGGAGGCGTGGAGGAGGGCAGGAGGCGGAGAGGGACGGGCCGGGCGGAGGTGGGGGAGGACGGCATGAAAGGCCGGCGGTAGGGAGGACGGGGTGGGAGGTGAGGAGGAGGGCAGGAGGTGGCGGGGAGGACGGCGAGGGACACGAGACGCACGGGCCATGCCTGGCCCAATGGAAACGGCCGATTTATGCGTTTCCAATGGGCTAGGCTAAGGGAAAGAATTTGCATTGACGGGGCCAGGTTGGGAATGCCCTCCAGACAACCAAACATATGGATTTTGCATATCCAGAGCGAAATCCCACTATATGCAGGCAACCAAACAGCCAATCCATATAATTAGATACAGTTATAGTGGATAGATATCGACACCAGAGAGCATACAAAGAAAATCGCAAAAAAATTAAAGTACAAAGGAAAAATGAAATAAATAAATAAATGAAAGATGGCCCGAAAAGCACCGGAAACTAACTGATCTCTTTATATGATACATTTTGCAAGCCAGGGTTTACATTATCGACGATAATTTCGATTGTGATAATTGACCATATCGTTGTGATCCGATAAGCTATACCAATTGGTTTAGCTTTTAAAACAAGCCAAATGATAAAAAAAATAAATTCAAACACAAATTTAAAATTGGTGGATTATCCATCGCTATCGGAAGAAATGGATTAACAAGCTAACCGATCAGTTTCCTGTCGAAACGGGATGTATCAGTCGATTTTCGATAGGTAAATCGACAACTTTCGACCACAGATTCAAAGGTTGAAAACAAAATTTGATCGGTTTCACCAATTAAATTTGATAGGTTTCACCTCGGTCAAAATTATAGGTTGATAAACCAACCGATCAATTTTTTGTTGAAACATGTTGAACATGGATCCATATTGGCCATTATCGGTCGACTTTCCACAAACCAACAAGCGTCAACCTTGAATTCAAAAATTGGAAACCAAAATCTGATCATTTTTGTACTGATTATCGAATAACAATATTGTGAACCCTGTTGCGAGCCTGGGATTTTGTCCTGTCCCGGTAAACTGAACTCTGGTTGGGCTAAATCCACCGAATCCAAGCAGCACCCTAAATTGATTTTGTGTAAACATAAAGATGAACTTAAGATATTATTTTTTTAAAAAAAAGATAATGTGAGGTAGCATGTTATCTCCCTGTAAACAATCTTCTGGCAAGTGGCAACATTATACCGTGTTACAGTCGAAGTGATGTTCTGAGTGTTGGTGAGTTCAAGCTAACATGATGAATTCATCAAGTAGTGTAAGCCACTAAGCCAAGCATTTTATGTTTGACAAGCTGACAACGACTAATATCATAGATTGTCATCATTAGATGACTAATGATCTAATCATTGACTAGACGTTTAGAAGTACATCATTGTTAACAATGTCAAGGTGCATATTAGGTACATTCATCTCCAATAGAAAATAAAAATAAAGCAAAGGTACTACATCTGGCTTGAGTGATGAACTTTCATTTCTTCACTTGGAGGAATTTATGCCATTTCCTTGCTGGAGTTAGATAGATTAATTTGAAGCCTTGCTGAGTGTTTTGCATTATGTGTCAACATAAATTGCTCCAAACTAAGGTTTAAACTTCGATAGAAGTGGATTCAGTGGCTCACCATAAAAAATCAGTGAGAAGAAACCAGCTTCAGTACGTAAAACAGTGGATCATTAGCTCTGATCAATTCCTGCAACGGATGACCTGAAACTAAGTGATAGTGATTAGACAAACTGCAGAAGTCCGAGCACCATAATTTTTGATGTTCTGACAATTTTGGTTCATTGGCTTCTAGGAGGTAACAACCAGGCAGAATTCTGAACACTGTTATATTCACTAAAATTGCTACTGAACTGAGTTATTCAACTAAATTAACCATGCATTGTGGCTAACTTATTGCGATTAACTCAAACCAATGGATGTTTTAATCATTCCTATGTTAAAGCATTAGATGATGTATTAGTGCTAAACTTCCACCATCATGATGATATTACTGAGGAACGTCTGTATCAGAACATTTTTGCTTCTCAGTTTGGGCATTTAGCAATAATGTTCCTATCCGGAAATCTGTTTCATGTATCTTGGCAACCAGTACCTCAATCAGCCTGCACTCTGCCGTCTAAAGCCTCTAAAACACCAGCCTCAGTATCCTTCACCTGAATCAAGCTGCACCCTGCAGTTTTCTTGATACTGGAGTGTGCAATCTTGCTCCTTACTCTTATTGCATCCTCCCATCGACTTGCTGTTGCATATACATTAGATATGAGCAAATTCACATCAGGAATTTGGTAATTTTGCTCGCCGATTCGTTTGGCCAACCGCTCACTCATCTTGACATTGCCATGAGCCTTGCAAGCATTAAGGAGTGAACCAAAAAGTGGCAAAGTGTCCTTGTTAATTGGCATGTTCTTGATCAACTTCTCAGTTTCATCAAGTAGACCAGCGCGACCTAAGAGATTGACAAGGCAGCTATAGTGTTCAACTCTTGGTTCTATCCGATAAACCTCCTTCATTGTTTGGAACTGCTTCCGTCCTTCATCAACCAAGCCACCATGGAAACATGCAGTCAGCACCCCGATGAAGGTAATGCTGTCAGGCTTTACTTTGCTACTCTGCATATCCTCAAACAATTTGAGAGCTCTACCTGCCTGACCATTTCTGGCCAGACCACAAATGATGGAAGTCCAGGCCATGGTGTCTCTGTCTTGCATTCGCTCGAAAACCTCCAATGACTTCTCCACGTGGCCACATTTTGCGTACATTTCAATCAACGCTGTGCCAAGGACCGCATCAATCTTCATCTTCCTATTTTGAGCATATTGGTGGATCCATTCACCTTGATCAAGAGCACCAAGATTGGCACAGCATGTCAGGAGGGTGACAACAGTGAACTTGTCTGGCTCAATCGGATGCATGTCTCGAAACAATGATAATGCTTCCTCGAAGGATCCATGTTGCACACATGCATTGATCAATGCAGTCCACAGAATTAGATCCTTCTCTGTGCACTGGTAGAAGAGCACTCTCGCCTTGTCCAGCTGCCCAGCAAGGGCATATCCTGACACAAGTATAGTCCAAGAAATTATGTTCCTATCCGGCATTTGCTCAAACAATTTCACCGCCTCTTCCAAGCAATCATTCTTCATGTACATGTCCAGCAGTGCATTTGCAAGTGGAAGACTGAACCCAAAGACCCCATCCATGTAGGCATGAATTCTCCTTCCCAAGCTCAGGTCCCCTGCTCTGGAGCTCGCGGTCACTACGCTTAGCAACGTCACCTTATCTGGTGTGAGACCTCTTCTCTCCATCTTCTCAGCCACAGAAACAGCTTCTGCATATCGACCGCACCTGATGTAGCACCTGATCATCATATTCCACAGCACCAGCGTTCTCAGAGGCATTTCGTCGAACATTTTCCGCGCGACATTTGCACGGCCCAGCATCGTGTACATCTCCATCAGCGAGCTCACGGTGTACGCATCCCACTGTAACCCGGACTTCACGGCAGTCCCGTGCGCCTTGCGGCCCTCGACCGGCAGCTTGAGCACCCCGACTGCCTTGAGCACGAACGGGTAGGTGAAGCTGTCGGCGACGAGGCCGCGGGCGCGGAGGTCGTAGTACACCGCCATGACACGCGCGAAGCAGCCACGCCTCGCGAGGGTCCTGATCAGCAGGTTGCAGTCGCGCAGCGGCATACCTTGATGGCACGCCGTCGCCATCCTGGGTGTGTGGCGGCGACTCGGGGAGCGTGGAGGCGGGGGCGCGGGCCGACCAAGATGGAGTCTTTCTTTTTAGGTGCCGTATAGACAGCAGTAAACGATAAGGAGGCTTGGGAGTTGGGAGCGGTGGCGACTGGAGACTGGAGAGATGGGCAAGGGGGTGGCCGTGGTGGTGGGAGGGAGCGTGACCGGTCTGGTGTGCGCGCACGCGTTGGCGGAGGCGGGTTGGGAGGCGGTGGTGGTGGAGAAAGCGGTGGCGCCGGCGGCTGGAGGCGGTACGGGCGCCGGCCTGGGGCTCGACGCGCATTCTATGGAGACGCTCTCCCGCTGGGTGCCCGGGTGGGGCCTTGACGAGGCCACGCTGCCGCTCGCCGTCGACTTGGTAAGCCAGTCGTCCTCGTCGATTCGCCAGCCTATTGCGGATCTGGCTTGCCATGCCTTTGTCAACGTTTGCGTCTGCTGCCCCCGCAGAATCGAGCAACGGACAGCGAGAGGAAGGTGGCGTGGACGCTGGCGAGGGACGAGGGCTTCAACTTCCTCGCGGCGCACTGGGGCGACCTGCACCGGCGGCTGCACGAGGCGCTGCCGGCCGCCGTGACCGTGCTCTGGGGACACCAGTTCCTCTCGTTCGAGCTGTCGGATGACGGTGAGCGCGGGGTCGTCGCGATGGCTCGCGTGCTCCAGACTGGGGAAACGACGGAGGTCGCCGGGGATCTACTCGTCGCGGCGGATGGCTGCACGTCGTCGATCCGCCGGCGCTTCCTCCCTGACCTCAAGCTGCGGTCAGTTACAACTTGTGCAAGTCTGACACTTGCGTGCACTATCCTACTTACGATGGAAATGCTAAAAATTCATGCTTTTTTTTTTCCAAGCTAAGACACAATTGTTGCAACAAGCGTTCGATTGCTATTTGCTAATCGTGAACATTTTGAAATTTATTCACAAACAGCATCCGCGAACATTTGATCGGCTCATTCTATAAGTTCTAGGGGAAAGATGATCGATTAGTTCATCACGGACAGTTCAGACCTACTCCATTTCTTGGTTCTTGCATCCAATGCAGGTACTCTGGGTACTACGCATGGCGTGGCGTCTTCGATTTCGCCGGCAAGGAGAGCTCCGACATCGTCACTGGCATCCGGAGAGCCTACCCGGAGCTTGGCAACTGCCTCTACTTCGATCTGGCCTACAAGACTCATGCCGTGCTCTACGAACTGCCCAAGAAGAGGCTCAACTGGCTGTGGTACATCAATGCCCCGGAACCAGAGCTCACGGTAATGTGCATATCTCGAAGTGGTCGATGCAGTGTTGATTGCATATCTGCCTCGAATGCGATTGATCTGTGCAGGGGAGCTCGGTGACGATGAAGGTGAGCGACGCCATGGTGGCGCGGATGCAAGAAGAGGCCGGGCGCGTCTGGGTCCCCGAGCTGGCGCGGCTGGTGAGGGAGACGACTCAGCCTTTCGTCAACGTGATCTACGACGCGGAGCCGCTGCCGCGGCTGTCGTGGGCGGGCGGCCGCGTGGTGCTGGCCGGCGACGCCGCGCACCCGACCACCCCGCACGGGCTGAGGAGCACCAACATGTCCATCCTCGATGCGCGCGTGCTCGGGCAGTGCCTCGCGAGGCGACGGGAGTCGCTGCCGGGCGCGCTGGCCGAGTACGAGGCGACGCGGCTGCCGGTCGTGGCGGCGCAGGTGCTGCACGCGCGTAGGCTCGGGCGGCTCAAGCAGGGCCTGCCGGTGGACGCGGAAGAGGAGGGCTTCGACGTGAGGACGGCGACGGCGAAGGAGGCTTTGCAGCTGCGGCAGAGGAGCATGCCGTATTTCGGTGGTGCACCGACTGCTTGCGATGCAATGGTACGTAGTTCGTGATTGATTTTGGTGGAAATGCGATGTATTGGAGGAAGCGTATCCTTCCTCGGCGGTTACAGTTGCCTGCGGTTCTCTATCACCACCTGATCCAACCATCCATGATGTTCTAGCTTTTTATTGTTAAAACCAAGTTAACCGATCAAAGTTAATGGCCCTGTTCTCTACGTAGCTTTTTTTTGTTAAATTACTTCATTAGTTTTTAAACGTTTTGCTATTTCTCTATGAGTCTCGAGATAAATATTCGTAAATCCGATTTCGATTATTAATTTCAGGTTTTCGAAGCTATCGGTCATATATGGTCAAAGCCATATTTAGTTAATTAAATCGCGATCAATTATAGTCATGATCGGGCTACTCCTTGGACATATCTTCTATGAACATGTGTCATAGTTTAGATTGGGCTATCACGAATATACTCCCATCACAGATATTTTCAATCCATTAATTGCTGCTAGAATTTGAGGTTTTAAGGTGAAAACTCACCAATTCAACTTCATAATGAATTGGATTGAACAAGAGGAGGCTGAGTTTTGGTTAGCATATTATTTTTTTCTTTATTTTTTAACTTTATTATAGCAAAACGACCAACGAAATTTTATAAGTTCGTGTTTTGAGAGTGCACTTGGTAAATACATGTGCAAGCGAGTGCAGTGACAGTGGGGAAAACCGTAATTTGGTATGAACCATCTTGAACCCCGTCTCTACAGAACAGAGATAGCGTATGTTCAATCATCCCTTCCAAACAGAGATAGGTTTAACATAGACAAAACCAGCATGTTGGTGCTTAAGATGTCGTGCAACATGTTTGGAATGGGAAAGACTTAAGGGTCTGTTTGGTTCGTGGCCTAAGTGTGCCATAACTAAGCTTAGTCATGCCATAGCTGTTTAGGCACTTGTTTGGTTCACTGCTAAGCATAGGCTCGCCGCAAGTTCTTAGGCGCGTCGCCACTTGGTTGCCATAGAAAATTTCGCCGAAGGTATGGTGGTCGGTTTACCGCCACACCTGCCTACGGCGCTAAAGACGTCTCTGTTTTTTCTTTCTTTCTCCCAACCTGCGGCGAGAGCAGTCCCACTCTTCTCCACCTCCAGATTCCCCAAACCACCGAGCCCTCTCATCCACCACGAAGGCTTGCGTCTCTTCACTTCGCGGGAGCCCGTCACCGACGGTGAGGATGACCCGTTCTCCTTCCTGGAACACAAGCAGCTTCCGCCCGACGTGGCGCGTGGCGTGGACGCCATCATGGCGGCGGTCGAGGGCTCCCACGCAGAAGCCGCGGGGACCAGGGTCCTGGAGCGATGTGGTGCCGCGGCCTCCGAGCCACTTGTGGTGGCCACGCTCGCGCGCCTCCGTAACAACTGCGCCATGGGAGGTAAGAGACGGCCTCTTAGGCAAGCTCATCGAGCTTTGATTCGAAGGAAAATGGCCATGGGAGGAAAATGAGGGAAGAAGGTCACGGGGAATAATGATGAGGCTGGGATTTGAGCTTTGTTGGTATTTTTTTTCTTGGCAACCAAACGTCTGCCTAATTTTTTTTGCCTAGCCTAATGTTAGCTATGGATATAAACCAAACACTCTAAATTTAGACTAGTTAGTCATGCCACACATATGGCAAACGCCTAACGTTAGCTTAGGCAAGTTTAGTCACGAACCAAACAAGCCCTTAAATCTGTGGGTTAATTAATTACTTGCCATTATAAAGCTGCGACTTGACATCACTGTAACATCCTCATTTTCAAAAACCAAAATCATATGCATTGCATAGCATGAAAATTTTGAAAATATAGAAATATTTAAAAATGAGCATGTTACTTGTGTAATAAAAACTTTAAAATTAATAGAGTTGTTTACAAATAATTTTGGGTGGTAATTAAGGTATAAGTATTTAAATTGGAAAAGAGAAAATAAAATTTTATTTGTAAATTGATTTTCAAAAGAGAAAATCAGAAATGAAAATGATTTAAAACCATTCCCTGTTCCTTGATCCCACCTGTCATCCTCTCCTTGCTCTTCCCTCTTCCCTCTCTGCCTCCCTCCCTCTCACTGGTCTTCCTCTCCACACATAAACTCCCCTCATAATCTCCATAACCCCTCCACTACATTAATCCGGTTTTAAAATCTCTCTAATGGTTTCAGTTACCACCATCAGTGGTGTTAACATGCCACTAAGCCACCTCCTCTCTTCTCCCTGTCTCCTTCAGAAATCTCCAGCCCGAGTTCCCCCTTCTCCCTTGTGTTCTTCTTCGATTCGGCCTGAGTAAGTATCTATTTCCAAAACTGTTCCGGGACGTCCTAGATTCTTCTCTCACGGTTCCATTTTGGCCAGGAACTCATCGATCCGACGTCCGTAGCTCCGGCCATCTAACGCCGAAGCTCTGCCTGTCAATTTTTGGCCGCCTCCACTTCTTCTCGCCTCAGCGCTGCGTCGCTGCGGATTTCCTCAAACCGTCCGAGGACGTCCTTGTTATCTTTGTCGTGAATCCAACCCATCAAAGATCTCTGGGAATCGTCACCGAGCGCAACGAATCGATTGCGAATGTCTCATGGAATCTGCCGATGACCCTGTTCGTCGAAATCGTCGATTTCCTCCGCCGCTTCGATTTAAATCGCCGATTTTGGTAATTCCTTCAATATTCCTCTTCCTTGAGCTTGTGTAGATGTAGAGGCAGCTAGAGCACACTTTGGATTCGCGGGTTCTTACGGAATGAGCCGCCCGTTGTTCTTCATCCCGTCTCCGGTCGTGCGTGGCGCCGTCGATCCGGTGCTCCCAGCCGAGCCCGCCTACTCCATGTTCCTCTCCTTGCCGCCCCCTTTCCCACCTCTACCTCACCCGGCCGTGCCTCCAGGCCGCCGCCCATTCGCCGCGCCACCGCTTTCTTCCCGCCTCCGAGCACATGACGACGCGTCCCGTCCGGTCTCCGTGCCCAATCGACTCCATCACCACCTCCCACTCGCCACGCGCATCTCCCCAACGCTTTGCCCATCCTCCGGCCACGGCGTGCCCGCCGCCGGACCGTGGCCGCCGCCGCCGCCGTGCGGGCCCTTCTGCTGCCTGCCACCACAGCGACCTCACCGCCGCCACCTGCATGTCCTCTCCTTTCCTTCACTCCTCGCCGGCGCCGCCCGCCGCGCCGGGCGCCGCCAACCCAAACCCGAGCCGCCTGCCTCCTGTTTTCTCCCATCGACAAAGGGCCTAGCACAAGCCAAGCCGAGCCGAGTCGGAAGCCCGAGCCGAGCCGCCCTCCATTTCCCCCTTTTCAGATTTTATCCCTTAATTTCAAAAATTCATATCTATTAGTAGAAAACTCCAAAAAACCCCAAACCAATTTTGTTAGACTCAAAAAAATGCAGCCTATTTAATTGTGTAATTTTATTTACTGTTACTGTTGTAAATTGTTTTGAATTATTTAAATACCATTAAACATTGTTTTAATTGTTTAGGATGATTTACTTGTCCAAAAATTGTCAAACCAATTTTAAAATGACTTTAAATTGTTAAACTTGCATCTGTAATTTTTATAAGATTTTTGATACTATATTACCCACTGTTTTAGATTTTTGGTTTGCAAGTCAATTAGTTTAAGTGCATAATCTTTTCATTTAAATTCTAGAAAAGCGTACAGTAGCTTATTTAGTTTTAAACTACCTTTTTCCTACTCTGTACACTATACTTGAGCATTGCATACATGTGCACCCATATTTTCATGCTTGGTGTTTATTGTTTCCTTTATCGTTATTTCCGCGAGTAGGAGCATGCGACTCCGGATTCGTGATCAACAACACATGGAAGACTTAGGGCTGTGCTGATCAAGGCAAGTGCTGATCTTTGACCCCATATTTTTAAATGGATTTATTAGATGTTTAAACTGCATGCTATGTTAAAATTAAAAATGCTAATTGGTTAGATGCTAGGTAAAAACCCCAACTAATGGTATCATTGTAAAACCCATCCTTGCCACCCTAAGTTAGCATTATATTGTTAATTAATACCTTCACCCTTGAATTAGGGTTTTAATCATGTTAGTCCTGCTTAGTTGCAATCACATTGAACTTGGATACATGATAACCTCAAATGCTTATTACTCAATGATTTCAAAGGCAGTTGATGCTGCCATGTTTTGCAAATGGGCGTAGTTGATAGTGGGTGCTATCGGGTAAAATGTTTTATAAAACCTGATCGGGGTGGATGCTTGCAAGGTTGGTGCAGTAAGCACGAGACTTGGGCCTAGTGTGGGAACCACCCTGGTCCCTAAGGACCGATTCCTTGAGGTAGACGAGCTAAGTACAACAGTGCGGCCATGCGTGCTTGTATGGGCAGGCCCTGGCTTAGTACCCTTCGGACCCCTAGTTTTGGCATTTCAGTCGGTGGAGTAGACGAGTTAGTCTTTTTCTATCGGCAAAGAGGGCATTGCAAAGGAAACCTTAGCGGGAATGCCTTAACTAGGAGGATGTTGGAGAAAGGCCCTGTGGTGATCTTTTTCCTTGGGGGCACCCTAGGAAGAACCACCTCGCATGAGTAAAGCGTGCAACCTCTGCAGAGTGTATAACTATCATGATAGCCGTGCCCACGGTCAAGGGCGGACGACGGGGAGCTGCCTCATGGTATTTCTTATCTATTTGTTTTCAAAATGGTGTTTTAAAGGAAAACCACGATCGCCGTCGTGTGTTTTGTTTTCTCTCCTCACAGCGGGTGCTGTAAGCGATGAGGGTGTTGCACGGTGGGTGCCGTAAGTAGCCAGGTTGGGGCAAAACCGCTTTAGGCCGGAACTTCAAAGAAAACAATTCCAATATTTGTTTTTCCTTCAACACCTTTCAAACCGTTTTATAAAATCTTAGGCAAACTTGTAAAACTGGCTTTATGCAAAAGAACCCTATCATTCCCTTGTAAACCTTAGTTGCATTTAGTCAGCTTTGCTTATTGAGTATAATGTATACTCACCCTCGCCTTTTATGCGGGGCTGCTCATTCCAACGAGCAGGTTTTGATCAACATTGGTATCCCGAGGAGATGTATCAAGATGAAGATTTCACTGCTAGAGTTCAAGACGAAGATTTCTCTGACGCCTAGGATGCTACTATAGCCCGCCTGTGGGATTGACTGTTGTATTTTGCCTCTTCCATTTGGAGTTATGGAAGATTGTTAAGACTTCCGCTGTGTAAGGCCTGCGTGCCTGAATTTTGTACTCTGATTTAGCGTCTTGTAACGCACTCTGATGTAATATTTATTCGAGTTGTAATGGCAATGATCCAAAGATCTGGAATCTGTGTGTACTAGCTACTTGATCCAGGGACTAGTACAGGTAAAGCACAGAAGAGACTCGACTCTGTTTTACGGGTCCCGACAATCGCCCACATGCCATTATAAAGTGCCATTGCTACATAGCACGTCCTCAATGTGGGTTTCAAACCGTTATTAGTGCTGATTTATAAACCGGCACAGAATAAGAGATACTGATGTGCTCAATCATCTGTGCTAGTTTATAACTAGAACCGGCACAAATATATTTAAAAATATTTTTTAATTTGCTAGCCTAGCTAGCACCACTAACTAGGCTAGCTACTAGCTACATTACCCTAGTTATCTACATCCAGAGCTCGTTGTAGAATTCCGCCTTGGGTTTGGAGGAGGCATCGTCGTTGTCGCCAATAGAGAGCGTGACAGGGCTGTCTAGGGTGTTGGAAGTGTCCTCGTTGTCGGACCTTCGCATCCATCTGCCCGCCTCCTCCTCCACCTCCGACACGGGGATGGGCTCCTTTTCATCGTCATCGTCGTCGTCGTTATCGTCATCATCCTCCTCCTCCTCCTCCAGCTTGTCAGCGGCGGGGCCGCACATCAAAGCATTTGAGGATGGAGGCGGCGATGTATCTCGCTGGCACCATCGCGTGGGCGCCGATTTCTCCTTGTTGTGCTCCTTGTCGGCCGGCTCCTCCTCACAGGGCTCTAGACGCCGGCTGGCCATGGTGAGGCTAACGACGGTGAGGTGGGTAAAAGGGCACCATAGCTAGAGACAGCGGCCACGACAATGGAGATGCTAGCGACTGGACCATGATAATGGCACTAGAGGAGTGAAGAATAGGGATCAAGGAAGAAATAGGACGTTGGAGAGAGGGGGCGGAGATCGAGAGGCCAAAGAATTTTGTTTTGCGAATGGGGGCCGGATTTAGACGAGCATAATAGAATTATATAGATTGTGTATAGGGAAAATTTTTTCCACGAAACGCCTTGAGAGACAAAACATTGTGTGTGCCAGTTGTAATTACCAACTAGTACATATGACTATGGGACGACGTGGTTCTTCAATGGACACATGAAAAAACCTTTATATGTGTCAGTGCTAATTTCCAACCGACACATATGTAGACTATTTGTTCCGGATCGTTATATGAACTGACATAGACGTGGTAATTAGAGCCAGCATATATAAGCGTAGTGTGCCAAGACCCACACATATGCCATTGTAGACTTTTTTACCCTCTGCTCTCCTCAAATTTACACTAAAACTGCTATTAGGCCTTCTTCCTCCCCCCTCTCACCATCTTCATCCATTTTTCTTATTCTTCCTCTCATCTCCAGCGAGGTCTACTGGCACCGGTGACCCAAGCTCCTACATCCCTTCCACGGTCTCCTCCTCCTCCTCTTACCTCCTTGATCAGCACCGTACTAGGTGGCGATGGTGGCGGCGACGACGACAATAGCAAACATAAGCGACGACGAAGGCTAGTGCACGACGCAACAGTGGTTGGTGGCATGGTGAGGCGAAGCAACCGACGGAAAAGGATGAAGATTGCCTGGTGATGCTCCCGGTGGCTCCCAATTGGGCGGAGGTGATGCTTCGACATGCTAGATGGCCGCTCTCTAGCGATGGACGTGTGGGCAAGCGGTGGAGGACCAGGGCATCGAAACTAAGGATGTCCTACCGTTGGCTCGCCCCGGAGCACACCGGAGAGTTAGCGGCTCCTAACCCTATAACTCATCGTGACGGTTGGAGGATTGGAGACGGTGACTCAAGAGAGGCGCCATGGAGGGCTGCCATGGAGAGAGAGGGAGAGGGATGAGCGCCGTGGTAGGCTACCGTGGAGGAAGAGGGGTGCCAGCCATGACCATGGCCACAGGAGTTGGAGGAAGGATGAGAAGAGGAAGGATGAGGAGAAGAAGATGACTCGAGGAAGAAAAGGGAAACAACAGTTTGGTCATAAAATATTCATAATAATGGTATATATGTGACAGTGTGAGTCTTAGCACTTTATAATGGCATGTGGGTGATTTCAGACTTTACAGTAACATATTGTGAAGTCGTGGCTTTATAATAATAGCATATATCTAATTAACCCTAAAGATGTGGACACCCATGCTCTAGGAGAGATTTAAGAATTTGTCACCTTAAAAAATTACAGTTTTAGGATTTGAAATCCTATCCTATCACATACATGAGGCCATATATGTCTACTAGAACAGACTGCGCGCCATGTGGCGCACCTGTTTCTGTCCCGGCGATTGTCCATGGGCGAAGGTTATATCATATATCATGTATAGTGTAGTGTTCATAGCTTGTGGTGGACTACTCGCTGCTAGCTGCTCGACCGTGCGCACGCAGGTTGTTAAAAAAAAGAAAGCAAATGGGTTCTTGTAGAGGCCTGCACAGCATGGTCTTGGGCAATAGAAAGGAAACTCATTGCTACACTACACGGATTACCATAGATTTTGCATATCAAAATTACTGCTGATACAAATCAATTGAAAAATGAAACTTGGGACACAACAAAATCAGCCAATTTGCCTAAATCTGCAAGAACTATTACATAACCTAGATAATTTTACCACCCAAATAGTTTACTACGCTTTTGAAGGTAAGCCATGGCAAGAGAAGCACAAGCAAGATAAACATCCTTGCACCAACCCCATGCTCCTGCTTTGTCTTTCCGGCGTCTTGGATAAAGCAAGCAACATCAGTCATGCATGTTGGACCATATAGCCTAACAAGTCCGTTTTGTCAACATTCCATCAATTTCATCCACCACCTAAGGCAGTCTCTTGTACCGTCAATTCCTAATTGCTGGTAGCCTAACACATGCATGCAAAACATAAATTGAATGAGAAGGCACCCATATGGGGGCGGGGCTTGTAGAAGGAGGTGAGGCGAGGCCGGCGGGAGGAGTGATAGCCTGTGGATGTAGTAGGGAAGGGAGGAAAGAGGCTAGGGTTAGGCCCTTTGCTGCACACCACCTCAGCCATACAAGGACGGTGGGTAGATATAGAATAATGAAATGGTGTTTTTGCAAAAAAAAAGTATCGGGCTAAACGACTGGATGCGCTTGAACGCGAAATCGGATGGCCGCAAAAAGGAAGGGGCAATACGTACGGACGAAAAGTGTGGACTCCGGGTTGATGTACCAAAAACCTAGGTTTTTTTTGGTAAAAACATCTGGGAGAGATGGCTGGATGTGCTGGACGCGGCGAACCGACGATTGAGATTTTAGGTGTGACGTGTATACCCAGAAATGGGCTATTTTCTTAACCTTTAGTATACTAGCTGAATGCCCGTGCGTTACTATGAAAACATAAATAGTAAAAAAATATTATAATCTATCATATACAATGTCAACTACCTAGTAATTTCGCTAGTTATGAAGTATTATGTTTTTTCAAGCAATTAAATATTATCTTCTTGTTTTAAGCAATTTTCTTGGCTTACATGGTTTTTATTACAATTTTATATTTTTAAAATATTGGATCAAAACGAAGTAAATACCCATTTCGAGAATGATTTCAAAATATTGCCTCTCCACTGACGGTGATTTCAAATTTTGAATAGACAAGGGAGGTAGTGGGGCTAGGTATATGTGTAGTTAATGCAAGGACGAAGGGTAGAATGGTCCAGTAAAAATTGACCACCACTCATTGTCATTCACCACAAACCACTTTTAAGTAGTAGAGATAGAGATACAGTAGCTAGGTCAGATGGCTAATTACGAAGTGGTTCCAATTGTAGGGCAGCATATCTTGTGCACATGGGACACTTATGCACATGTGGTGCACACCAACTAACAAATGTCACCAAAAATTTTAAAAAAAATTTCTACATGTACTTCTAATCTTACACCACATATGTATAAAATTTCAAGTTCAGATTCATTATACATAAAGAGCAGCAAAAAAAGAGAAAGTTCTAAGAAATTTATACTTTTAAAAGTGTCAGATTTTTATCTTTTTTGTTACCGCTAAAATATAATGAATCTGAACTTAAAATTTTATACATAGGTGGAGTAAAATTAGAAGTATATGTAGAATTTTTTTGAAATTTTTCGTAATATTTGTTAGTTGGTATACACCACATGTGTATAGATACCCATATGTACAAGATACGCTGCCCAACTGTAGTGGTAAAATTCTGAAATTTGCCCTAATCGGATGGCCCTCTTCCCGGCTCGGCTGATCCAGATCTCTGAATCTCTATTCCTCTTTACCGGCTCCTATGGCCCTCGGCTAGGGTTGCGCCCACGGAGGAGCCTCGCCTGCGGCGCGGCGCAATTAGCAATTAGCTCGGAGAAGAGGAGGGGAAGCCATTCCCCGACCCTGGCTCCTTGCTCTGCCGCTTCCCCTGGTGAGCGCCCCAGCCCCAGCTCCTTCCTCTGTTGCTGCCCCTGCCAGTGCGCGCACTGGGGGCGCGGCGGCGAGAGCCGGTGCACGCGCCCCCAGGCACACTGGCGGTGCGTCCGCCACTGTTCACTTCAGTTGAGGATTCATGTTATTTTAGTGAAATTCAGGTGTAAAATGTCTGCTGAATTCATGGTTTTTAGTTATCTTTTCAAATGATTTGCGTAACATATGTCTTTCTTCTAATATTGTAGCAGCCGAGATGTTATCAGTTTTTGCCTCATTACTTTCGATTCTTGATTATTGCAGCCCTTCTTTGCGCATTGAGAATCTTTTCCCCCCCTGTAAGTTGAGGTTTGGAACTTTTGAATGGAGCATTCGTCAAGTGAAGACAATGAACTGGTGGAAGATTTCATGGATGTTCAGGATGATACAGGTACCAACAATATTGATCAAGGAACTGGTGTGATGGCTTCCCAGGTTCATTGCACTGACCCTTCTCAGGGATCCATGCCACCTGTTGGTAATGAGCTGTTGATGGCAGCTGATGGGTTGGGCAAAAATGGTGAGCCACACACGGGCATGGAATTTGAATCTGATGCAGCTGCGAGGGCATTCTACAATGCATATGCAATACGCCTTGGGTTTGGCATTCGTGTCGCCCGATCCCGTAGTGAGCGGAGAAAGGGTGTTGAGGTACTCGTCATGAAGCGTTTTGTCTGCATGAAAGAGGGACATCACAAGAAGGCTGTTGAGTCTGGCAACAAGAAAAAGAGGAAGCGCCTCTCTATACGGGATGGCTGCCCAGCGATGATGGAGGTGGTACGGAGGGGCCAAGAGAAGTGGGTCATCACGAAGTTGATACTGGAACACACTCATGTTATTGTTAGCCCAGACAAGGTACGAGAGGTCCAGCTCCACCGCCTCTCTGGAAAGGAGCATGAGAACCGATTGCAGGAGGTGCGAAATAGTGTGTTTGGAGAAACAGATGCACAAGGTCTCTTAAATTATTTAAAGAAGATGCAGTTGGAGAACTCTGCCTTTTTCTACTCCATACAAGTTGATAGTAGGAACTGTCTAAGCAACGCAGTATGGTTAGATGCAAGAGCTAGAGTGGCATACACATACTTCGGGGATGCTGTTTATTTTGACACTACTTATAGTCAAAATAAAAATATGTTGCCCTTTGCAGCTTTCACAGGCGTGAATCACCATGGTGATACTGTTGTTTTTGGTTGTGCACTGGTTTTGGATAGGACAGAATCTTCGTATGTATGGCTCTTTGAGACATGGCTGACAGCAATGGATAAACGATTGCCATTTTCCTTCACTACCGACGAAGGCAAAGCAATGACTGCAGCAGTTGGCAAAGTATTTCCTCAATGTTTCCATCGTCTTTGTAGATGGCGAATTTTGTCGAGATGCAAGAAGAAATTGTCTGATGTCTACATGAGATTTCCTGGGCTTCATGATGAGTTAAAAAGATGTGTCAACGGGTGTGATACTGTGCCTGCTTTCAACATACTATGGGACTCTATTCTTCACAAGTATGGACTGCGGGAGAACCCTTGGTTGCGATCACTATTTGAAGCAAGACACAAATGGGTTCCTGCATACCTGACAAGCTCATTCTTTGCAGAGCTGTCATTGACCCATAGAGTACAAACAGTCAATAGATTTTACAGGAGTAACTTCAGCACACGAGTTTCTCTCCAAACTTTTATTACTAGATTTGATCTGCACATGGATGATTTGTATTTAAATGAAGCCCAGAAAGATCTTGCTTCGTTTCCCGAACAACCCATGAAAACCAATACAGTATTGGAAAAACAAGCGTGGAGCATCTACACCAGGGCTGCATTTGAAGTATTCCAAATGGAGTTGATGGAAGCGTTGCAACATTATGCTGTCAAGGTTCAGGATGGATCATACATCAAGTACTATGTTGAAACAGATGATCCTCCAAGCAGGCACACTGTTATCTACAATGCTGCCGAGAAGAAGGCTTGGTGTGATTGCTGCAGATTTGCTTTCTCAGCGATATTGTGCAGGCATGTTCTTGGAGTGTTCATCTTAGCTGGTGTCATCGTGCTTCCAGAACCATGCATTACAAAGCGATGGACAAAGAAGGCAAAGACAGGGCCAGAATTGGTTGTGCGCGATCTTGAAGATGAAAATTCCCATGCAGTTTCTGCGACCCTAAGATATACTGATCTTGTTCGCGACGTGATGAAGTGTGCAGAGAAGGGAGCTGTATCAGCAGGTTCCTTCAGAGTTGCAAAGTTAGCACTTCACAAAGCCTTCATGGAAATTAAGTGTCTCAGAGAGAAACTTGGCATAGATAGTCTGCAGCAGGTTGACAATAGATAGTAGAGGTGTTCTTGGAAGTCATTTGAGATAGATTTTTTTTTTGCACTTCTTCTGAAGCATGCAAACTAGGCTTGCTGTGCCACCATGAGTAAGAAGTTATGACTTCTTGTACCTGCTTGCCTGTGCATCTTGCCAAGGACCAATGTAGGTCCAATCCTGCTGATGGAGTTGTTCGTGTAAATACTAAGTGACGTACTGTGTGCGCTGTATATATTGTATCTATAGTCCGATAATCAGACCCTTGCCTGCCTTTTGCAGGTATCAGATTGTAATTGAGTTTTGATTGGCTCAGCTGCTGGCATGGTAGCCTATTTTTCGAATACATTATCTGTATCCATTTTTCAACCCTACTCTCCACCCTATGCATTCCATTTACCGCTGACACGGCATCTAATAGAGCAGATGCGTCACTCTTCTTCTTCCTCCGTCTCCACCATAATTTAGCAGAGGATCATTGCAGTGTCGAGGGGTACCCCACCATAATTTAGGAGCAGAGTATCATTGCAGTGTCGAGGGGGTACACTTTTGTGTTGCTGAGCTCGGTGTGCTAATTAGAGAAGCAGAGTTTATTATGTCTGTAAATTTCCTGCTTTGCAAGCACTTGTAATGTAGTGGCGCATGAACCGGCAAAAATTGGGTCCTCTATGAAATAAGGATCAATTTGCATGGCTAGAAAATTATCCAGATGATGTATCTAGGATGGTGACTAGCGATTTTTCCATGGAATTTATGTTTCCCGGACGAAGCCAGGGGGGATAGTAGGGGCCTTGGCCTCCCTTTGCTATATATACATGCTTGTGTATCTTATATATATGTTACCAAAAATTCATGAATACTTATAAATTTATATGCTAAAATAGTGAAAAAGTTGTAAAAGTTTTCAAATACCTCATGAATTTGCAAGTCAAAATAGTCTATATGTTATAAAATACTTAAATACGCATTCATTTGCAAGTTAAAATATCGAAAAAGTTCTATTTGACTTCCTGGGTACACACATGGTTTTTATTGGTGTGACTCGATAAAGTTTTCTAGCTTCGTCCTTTTGTGTTTACTTAAAAAAAAGCAGCCACCCAAGATCTTTGCGCTGAAGGTTGCATCTGTAAACTGCGGTTGTATAAGTGTGGAATGTTTTTTCCTTAAGGTTTCAATTCAGATAGTTTCATGGTTCGGGCTAAAAAAGAAACTAGCCTGCTATTTCACGTTAAAAAATGAACTCACAGTGAGTGGTGATCAAACAAAACATTCTAATATAAAAGCTTAAGATGAACTAATGTGTAAGGACTATTTAGAGCTTATAAATTTTAAAAAGAATTTATGCGAAATATATATAGGGACTGTTTATTGCATGGTCAGTCAATTTTTTAGGTCCAGATCTCTGTCAGCCTCTATGCAATACCAACTATCCCCTCTCCCATCCCAACTCCCCTCATCTCCCAATCTTGACTCCCCGCTCCCGCCATCGCCCATCGTTCCTTGCTGGTGCTGCCGCTCCTTCGTTAGTGCTACTTCTTCTTCCCCACTACTATTTCTCCGGCAAACGGTTCGTCGCCCTTGCCCTCCTTCCCTGTCTCTGGCAGATCTCTCGCCACAGATCTGCTGACCATCACCCACTGCCTACTAATGATACTCGACCCCTCCACCGTGGCGTGCCGTTGCCGACTAGCTGCACTGCCACGCCGCTTCCCATCACCAGTCTGCTGCCTCCTCGCCCTCCCTCTAACTCTAGGGGACATAGGTGAAACCTAGACCCAATCCCGCAACCCTAGCCCTAATCCTAATGGCGGCAACGACGAGCGAAAGGGAAGGCGGCGACCGGAAAGGAGGAAGACTTTGGCAGCTCAGGTGAGTGAAATTGATAAGACTTTTCGGATTTTCAAGGCATAGCGAATATATATATATATATATATATATATATATATATATATATATATATATATATATATATATATATATATATATATATATATATATATGCCTTCCTCGCAGTTCTTTTTTATGGAGCAGATTAAAGGGTGCTCTGCGGAGTCGTGGATCTGCTCCGTAGTGGATCTATTCTACAGTGGATTTGTGAAGCAGAGCTGAAAAATTGAAGCTGAACCCCTTTATTTGGAGAGAATTTTTCTTCTTTGTACGGAGCTGCGGTCTGGGCCTACGGCTAGAAATTGAAAGAAGGGCCACGTCAAGTTTAGAGGACAAAAAAAGAGGAAAGCATCTCCTGGCCCAGATTTTAACACGCCCGCAAAAATCACAAAAAGTTTTTTTTTAAAAAAAAATCAAGCGTGAACAGAGAGAAAAAAACTTGAGCACAAACCAAACAGCACCAATGGCCACATCCCTCTGCTCCCGCCTCATCCTCCCAACCGCGCCCACCGCCGCCAGCTCTCTCCAGCTGCGACAGCTCGCCACGACACTCCCGTTATCCTCTCAGAGGCGGAGGCTGCGCCTTACGGCACAGGCGGCGCCGAGCGGCGGCGTGGTGGCCGCGCCGGAGGAGGCGGGGGAGGGGAAGAGCGGCGGGCTGCCGCCAGCCGAGGCGGAGCGGCTGGTGGAGTTCCTGAGGGCCGACCTGCCTCATCTGTTCGATGACGTCGGCATCGACCGCTCCGCGTACGACGACCGCGTCCGCTTCCGCGACCCGATCACCAGCCACGACACCATCGACGGCTACCTCTTCAACATCCGCCTCCTCAAGCTCCTCTTCCGCCCAGACTTCTACCTGCACCTCGTCAAGCAGGTTGGCGCCTCTTGATGCCTTCCATTTCCCAATTTTATTTTAGCAAATTTGCAGCGAGAACGTGCGTGAGCGTTGTTGAATTCATGACAAGTTCCGTGAGTTTGGTTTAGACAGGTCCCTACGAGATCACCACGAGATGGACCATGATCATGAAGTTTATTCTTTTGCCGTGGAAGCCGGAGCTGGTCTTCACCGGTTTATCGATAATGGGCGTCAACCCACAGAATCTGAAGTTCTGCAGCCATGTGGTTAGGATTCTTGCTTGTGACTACTGACTACATCTTGGAACATATGCTTTTTCTTTGATTGCACAATTAGAATTTGCTGTAGAAATAGAACAGTTGGTGTGGTTATTGTATCTAGTAGATATATTATGTTCTGTGAACACTAGTATGGACTTTCAGTTCTGCAGTGTTTGCAGTATTCAACACCTCAGATGAAGCATATGTGTTAATTTTCTTACAGTTGACAAACAGTTGGGGATTAGTTAGTGAAGTAATTACCTTGGGACGTATCAAGCAGAAGGAAACAATGATTTCTTCGATCAAGTTGTTCTCTGAGTCTCTGACAAAGTTTCAGTCAATTTTCTCTTATTCAATCTCCTTCTGTTGCATACTATGTAAAATAATTGCTTTGTTGTTACAATGCATCACAAGAGAACTTTCTTCCTAAATGCAAATGCTTCATGTTCAGCCTGAGCTGAGGCCCCCGCAGTTGCTGTGATTTGCCACCACGTTCCTTTTCTTTTGGTCCAGTGTGCATTTGTGTAAACCTAAGATACTACATTACTACGGTTTCTCAGCATCACACCATTTCTAAAAACAACAGAGGTAGTGCAGTGTGTTGTAGAGGTTTTTCCTACTCTTGTACCATGTATCACATGTGGATGAGAAAAATATTACCATTAGTTACTTCTATCAAATCTGGAGTACTATTTACAATGTTGTTTCTTTCATTTAGAATATTTAACAACACACTAATTGTACACAAGTTATCCCTAAATGGTATTGTAATATCATGATCTGCTGAAGTGCAGGATCTTTGGGATTCTATAGAGAGCAATGAATATTTTTCTTTTGAAGGACTATGGGATGTTTTCAAGCAGGTAATTTGTCATCAATTTACCTGTTTTGCTATGTCAAACAAATATTTGAACTTGGGCTTTTGATTTTGCTCAGCTACGGATTTACAAGACCCCAGATATAGAAACACCAAACTACCTGATTCTAAAAAGGACGGCAAATTATGAGGTATTGAACTATTGATCATTGCACATATTTTATTTTTTGAGACCCAATTCATTGTGGATTTGAAGTTCGACACTGACAATCTGGCATAGTCTCATGATCCATTCTTCATAAGAAGATACAACACTGACAATTCCCAAATTATTTTACCCAACTTTTTTTAATTATGGAATCTTGCGAATGCGATCTTCCGCTTATATAGTAGTAGTCTATAAACTGCTAACTTTTAACTGTTTCCTCTTCACAGATTTTGTTCAGGTAAAATGAGCATAAATATTTTTTGCAGGTCAGGAGATATTCACCATTCTTAATAGTCGAAGCAAAAGGAGATAAACTAACAGGATCATCAGGTTTTAATAATGTTACTGGGTGAGTTGTTTCTGATACGGCCCATGGGCCAAGCCGTGTGAACAATACCCATGTTACTGTAGCGCGTGAACAGTACCCGCGTACTGTAGCACGGGATTAGGTTAGGTAGTTGCATTAGATAAGATTAGTTACGATTTCTTAGAGTTCAAGTTAATCCTTCCTATAAAAGGGAACGCCATGTATCTTTCTTAATCATCCAAGTAATGAATTAGTTCGAGATCAGATCTCATAGGCGGTGGCTCCGATTAACAGCCTAGGCGCTAGCTTCGATAATAGCTCGATTCGTCCACGTCAAGGGCCGTATCTATCCTCATTGCGTGCTCAGATCGTGCACGTAACAGTTTCACCCATCAGGTCATTACTGTAAATATTTTGCCATATATATATGTCTTTTTAACAGAAATACTTGTACCTGTAGGTATATATTTGGCAAGAATGCTTCCTCTGAGAAGATCCCAATGACTACACCTGTATTCACTCAGGCTTCTGATGAGAAATTCTCAGATGTATCAATCCAGATAGTTCTGCCAATGAACAAAGACTTGAACAGGTGACCTGTGCAATGTATGATTTCAATTATTGAGAACATGCCTTTAAGCTATGGTTTTGGACTGCTGCTGAAATATAAACCAAGCAGGGTATTCTCCATGATTTCTGTGTTTTTTCGTTTGTTGCTAATAGTACTATAGTACTCTTGTTCTATCAGTTTACCAGCTCCAAATTCAGAAGCAGTTACATTGCGAAAAGTAGGAGGCGGCATTGCTGCAGTGAAAAAGTTCAGTGGGCGACCAAAAGAGGATATTGTGCTCCAGAAAGAGAAGGAGCTACGCTCCCAGCTACTCAAAGATGGATTGAAGCCTCAAGAAGGCTGTTTGCTTGCACGCTACAATGACCCTAGGACACAGAGCTTTGTAATGGTATGTTTTCTTCTATGCTATCCCTGTTTAGTTTAAGCTGAGCAGTGAAATTTTGGATCAGTTGGGCTCTTAATGATCCTATGACAATTATATGGCTTTGTTTTAGGAAATCAAATGTCGCAAATTGCACACTTTCACCATCTTTGCTAACCCTTAAAAAATCCACTACAATTTTTGAATTGCACTGCCAGCCATTACTGAAACTCTGCTTGTTCTTGATCCAAAAGAGGAACGAGGTTCTTATATGGTTAAACGACTTCTCACTGGAGTAGTAGCCTTCGCTTTATATTGTAAAGCAGATTTTTGCAACTCAGAAGTTGTATGTTGGAGCTTTCAGAGCACTGTAGAAAGGTAAACTTGTTCTTTGCATGCTACTTGCATTTTAGCTCCTTTTTTAGCAAAACATTTTAGCTCTGTAAAGCTGCTTATTCTTTACTTGTTTGTTTTAGCGAATCTTTACATGTTAAAAGCATAAAAGCACATATTATTTGAATGTATCAGGCAACTTGATAGATGCATGCCTCTTTGGTAAGCACCACTTTTTTTCTGCAACAATCTCACTTAGCTTTTTTATTATTTCCAGGTTCAATTTCAGGATAAATTACGTACTGACGTGGATGGACGTGCAACCAATACAAAATGTAAATTCCGCAAGGCAATAGGCTACAGTTTAAATTTGTAGGCTATATGATTCTGTTTGTATGTCAAAACTTAAATCGAAAAATGAACTCTTTAGGATGAAAATATCGAAGAAATTCTACATATTTGATTCAATATTTTGTCAGGCTTGTACATTTGGACTTTTTTATGGGTCGATTGATCTGTACTGGGTCAATTTCGTCCAATACAACCTGACTCTAGAGACATGACTCATTAAGGCCAAACTGATTATGCTCAAGTGTAACCAGAGTATAGCATTTAGTTGATGGATCTCGGATTATTAATTTTACTGGTGATTCACAGTTGGAACGTATGCATAACATATGGCCCTTCTTTTAGAAAAATTCCTTCTATGCCATTGCAGAAGTTCCCAAACCCAAAATTGTTGTCACCGAAGGATTTGACCCATCTGTGCCGTCATATTTAAGGGTTATTCCATTCTTTGCTATGGATAAAAGGTTGTCTTTTTGTTTAAACTATGTAAACATTTTAAAAAATCCTTAAAAAACATAGTGCTGCCAAATATGTAGTACTTTTAATCTGGATTTTTTTTAATATTTTTATGATTAAATTTTGGGGTTCAAAATATTGACTAACCATTTATACATTGTTTTGGTAACATATTTGTTCGTAAAAATACCAAAAAAATACATACTGAAAGTATTATATATTTGGTAGCACTATGATTTTTTTTAGAATTTTGGAGAATGTTTATATAACTTAAACAAAAAAGACAAATTTTTATCAATGACAAGGAAAGTAATAACCCGCAAAATACGATGACATGTAGAGATAGATGCTTAAACGATGGCGGTTACGGGATTTAGCACTTTGTAGTGGCATACAGAAAAATTGTCTCTTCTTTTAAGTAGCGATTAATTATTTGCAAAACCTGACAAATACAGAATTGTTAATTATAAAAGACAGTATCCATTTTTAGTTCTGGCTGGTCGCCAAACACATAATCCAAATCAATTTTCAATAGTCACTTAATGTTCTGATCGAACAATGATTGGTCCATGCAAGCCCCACGAATGCACGTTAATCCAGTCTGTGTCCAATAGATAGATGCCAAAGGTTGGTAAGCCCGTATCTTTGTTAAGTTGTCATGGCATGCATACAACACATCTAGCGCTAGCAGTGGCTGGTGAGAACCAGCCTTGTCTCTAGAACCGTTCATGATTTATTCCCTTGCACTTGCTGGCTAACCAAAGGGTTTAAGAAACCTTAGGGGTAGAGCTGGATGGATCTGGGGTTTAAGGGTAATACTTGAATTATTTTTTTTTTTTTGCATACATGATGACCACAGGAATTAATTTTAATTCCTGCATATATGCGTGCCCAGCCGGCCTCGAGCGTCGGTGGGTAAGGCCGCACCACTTAGCCTTTACCAACCGAGCAAAGCTTGGTTCGCTCTAATACTTGAAATTAATACTATTAAAATTATGATGGATAATCCTTTTTTATCCAATCGAAAATACAAGGGAAGCCCCCTCCCTACACATGTATAAAACAAGAGTTCGCAATATTACAAAGTGTTGAGGAACGAAGTATCTTGCATCCACCACTATTACCGAAGTGAATAATCATATTACCTACTTAAGACACTTTACCAAAGTAAATGGGACCAGATGTGGTAAAACAATTCAAGATAATGCGGTAAAACACTTGACGAGCTAACAAGGTGCTCTTGATCATCCAGTGTCTACTCGTTCTGTTGCTCAAGACTCATTTGGCATAAATGCATTTAAGTTATAGAAAAATTTACACCCAAACTTCAATTTTATATAGGTCATACACATGTATATCAGATAGTTGAATTGTGGAATAAGACATAATGGGGTAGGACAAGGATGCTTTAATTAAGAACTACACACTTCGAGAGCTTTTGGGCGGTTTTTTCGACTTATTTGATTTGTTGATATGTTTATTTACTGATAAGCTGAATTTCGAGAGCTTTTCGAAGCGGTTTGGAAAGTCTAGTGTACTCAAGGTTCACAAACCCGTTTCGAGACCTGAAACCGCCATTTGGGCGGACCGGTTTGTTTTTGCCAAAAACCGGTAAAAAAGGTGAAAACCGGTCAAATTTAAATTCAAGCTGTCGGAAAGCAGCTGACGGGCGGGGCGGTTTTTGGCGAGTCACTGGCGGTTTTTTTGCGAGAAACCGCCGGTTTTAGCGAAAAACCGGTGGAAAAATCAGGGAAACGTGGAAAATAAAAAAAAAATGAAAAGAGATCTGAAAAAATTTTAAAAAATTGGGAAAAATCATAAATAGGTGGGATATATGTGTTGATAATTTTTTTAATCATGGAAAAAAAATTTGGGAGAACTTTTGAGGGGTTTGCTCGATGAAAATTTGATTCTGTTCTCATGAAACTTTCTTATTTTGCATCGGATGATTTTTGAACAATAGTGAAACATGAGGTTTCATCAGTAGTTAGCTAAGTTTCACTGGCACTTCTTCTAGTTTCATCAGTATATAAGCTAAGTTTCATTGTTATTTCTTCAAGTTTCATATAAACTTCTTCAAGTTTCAACAGTATTTAGCCAAGTTTCATTACATTTTTTTTTAAAATTCCATCAGTAATTTCTCCAAGTTTTATTGATCTTCTTGAAGTTTCATCGGTACTGTAGCCAATTTTTATTAGTATTTCTCCAAGTTTTATCGGTATTTATAGCCAAGTTTCATTAGTACATTTTTTAAATTTCAGTAGTTATTTTTCCAAGTTTCCGTGATGACGTCACCATGACGTCATGCATCCTATCCAATGGACGTCCGACGCGTGGCGCCCGCCATTTCCTACTTACTCAGCTAGACAACAGATCACCAACTAACCCACACGCTGCCTCGACCATGCATGCAACACCTAGGTAGCATTTCTTTCAGCGTTTGTGTTTGCGTTTGTTTATAAGCTGGAAATTTGTTATTTTTGTACAAGCCAAATGTTTTGACGTTTGGTAGTCAATTTTTGTAGATCTTACTATTTCTTCTCAAAGCTCTCAAAACCATTTTTCTATAATTTTTTGATCCCTTGGATGTCCTTATCGAGGAGCTATAAATTCCCAGTTTAAACGCAATCGCAACTGCAACCGCCGAAAGAAACATTACCCTAATCTAACCATATCAAGATTATTCCAACACATGAGGTATCAAGCTTCGGTGGAGGCAATACTTGGTGGTGGTTCTAAAATTTGCATCGATATGTGTGCTGACAATATGGTTGTATGAAGAAAATGTAAACTCCCATATCGTTTACTTTCCTTTTATCTTTTGAACTCTGAACTGGTTATGTTAGCTGCTGCTGAACTAGTTGTAATTCCGTTATCAGTATTGGAATTGGGGAACCCCCTTATTAAAAAAATAAACGTTTGGTTTCAGATTCTTCACTATATGTATTCTCAATAATATTAAAATTGTTCATATATATTCTATTAGATACAAAGAAAAATAAATGCAAATAACATAACATCTATCAAATTTTACTTGAATATGTTGAAATCTGAATTAAGTGCTTCTTCGTTTCTTCCTCTCTGGGATACACTCTTTTCCGCCAGGTTAAACCTTATTAAATCATAATTAAATGGTGATTCTCAATAAACTACTGCTACAAAATCTGTAGACCTCTCATGAAGACAACAGAAAACGATGGCATTAGTTAGACTTGAAATTTCAGCACATGCATACAGCATGGTGAATGCATGCATAAATAATCAATGCGCTCCCATATCTTCTGATTCTATTGCAATTCAGTGATCAATTGCTGCTCTTTGGTCGTGCTATGAATGTTGGTTATTTGCTTGATCAATATCTCATAATCTATACTTACAATATTAGATCATAACTTTGAAAAAAAAGCCAGAAACACACATCAGAGGTGCCATCCGTGAAAGTAATGCAGGTTGCGAATTTTTTATTAAAAATATTTATTTTTATTCAAAATTGCAAAATTACTCGTTGGAATTGGTAAATTACAAAAATACCCGCCCATCGCCCGGATTTGGGCGATCGCCCGTCATTGGGGCGATAGCTGCCCCCAACGGCAACCTGCCGTAGGCAGTAACGGCTATATCGGGAGAATCTGTCGCCGGCCGTTGCTACAGGCCGCGATCGCCCGGCGTTGGGGCGATAGGTCCCCTTTAAAGCCCCACCAGGCCTTCTTCTCTTCCCCGCTTCTGGCCATTTTCATTTCCATCGCCGAGAGAGCAACCGAGAGCAGGGAGGAGGAGGAGAGGAGAGAAAAGAAAAGAGAGGAGAAGAGAGGAGAGGAAAAAAGAGAAGGAAAAAGGAGAAGAAAAAAGGGAGAAAAATAGAAGATAGGTGAGGCGCCATTTTCGTGGAGGTAAGTTTTAATTTTTTTTTGTAAATTATTTAATAGACAATATTTAGAAATATAGTGTGGTAGTATTGTATAGTTGTAAAAAGTAAATATTACGATGAAAACCTGGTAGGATAGTCATATGTTGTGCGGTTTAAGTTTTGGAAAAATGTGACGTAGAAATTAAATGTAGTAGATATGCATTTTGTAGGGTTAGGAGAAAAAAATGATATATATATAGTAGTAATGTCAGAAGAAAAACCGAGTAGTTTAATTATTTATTTATATCAGTAATTTCTAGTACGATCGTCATACGCTTTATATATTGTATTATCCTTTTGTGAATTATTCCTTTTAGAATAATATGTTAAAAAATGGTAGGCTAACCACATATGTCGAACGCTTAGAAATTAGTGGAGTGAGCAAATTTGAAAATAGATAGCAGAAATAACGAGGAGTAAATGAATGACATAGGATGATGTAACAATTATATGGTAATATATGATGTTGTTAGATAGAGAACTGATATATTTCTCGGTCGAACGTTGTAGGTAGCATGTCGGAGAAATTGTATTTTTAAATATTTTACGGAGATGGGGAGATAGCATAGGGGGCGGATGGAGTGGATTTGTCAGCGTTTTCAAGAGTTGTACGGGGCATATCTAGACCGAGGGATAGGACATACAGGGCTTTGTTGGAGTGGATGTTTGGGATGTTCAATTTGGATGCCCAGATTGTTCGGCTGCGGGTTAGAGCAGTAGTAAGCCGTGCGCAACACTGTTTTTACGGAGAGTTAATTCCTATTAATGCGACATCATCATTGAGGAGCTATGTTGGTTTGCCGTAGAGCGGGGGTGGCCGCTGATGTTGCTGGTACAGTGCTACCCGGTAACTCCATCAGTGTCGGAAGTTCGTGATGTTGGAGAAGATCATATGGAAGAGGTGGAGAGAAATATGCCAGAATGCGATGATGAAGAGGACGAGGAGCCTGGAGATGGGGGACACGAGATTGGTGGTGGCGAGGGGATGGGGGTGCCGAGGAGACAGTTCTGGAGGCGCAGGGGCTGGCCGACGAGGGGGAGGAGGTGGAGGACATAGTTGACCTGATGGAGGAGGAGGACGGAGCTGATGAGAAAGTTCCTGATGCCGAAGACTCGGACGAGGAAGACAATACTGGTGAAGTGCCTGTCCCTAGGGCGTGGTCTGATTATAATTTCGAAAACCTAACAGTGAATGAAGGGAGTAGTGATGCATGGGAGTATCATGAGAACGAGGTCACGCAGGGGGCCATATATAAGGACAAGGAGGCTGTGATGGACGCGGTGAAGTATTGGGCAATGTCTTTGCGACGGCAATTCAGGGTAGTGAAGTCTAGCAAAAAGGAGTACGATGTGAAGTGCGTAGTTGATTCGTGCCATGGCAGGTACATGCATACAAGGGGAAGTGGAAGGACTACTGGAAATGCTCCATTGTGATGGGGCATGACTGTGAACTGGAGGAAGCAGAACAGAAACACCGCAATCTGTCGTCCACGTGGGTGGCCAATGTGCTTTACCGTCAGATCGTAGACAATCCACACCTGCAGGCTCGAGCTATCATCACAGCCGTGGAGAAGAGGTTTCAGTACAAGATTAGCTATGCAACGGCATGGAGAGCAAAACAGACAGCTTTACAGATACGGTTCGGGACGTATGAGGCTTCCTACGAGAATATTATACACTTGCTCAGGGCAATAGCACACAGGAATCCCGGTACATACATCGACCTTGCGGAGTTCCCTGCGGACGATGTGTGCCCGGGCAAGTATGTCTTGCTGGCCTACTACGCCGCCAAGATGCATAAATGCGTTCCGAAACGATCGTCCGGTGATTTGCATGGATGGCACATTCCTCACGAGAAAAATACAAGGGCGATTCTTCTGCAATCGCGGTGGGCGCAAACAACTGTGTTCTCCGGTCGCGATTCGCCGGAGGGGAGAAAACACGAGCACCGGTATCGGTTCCTTGAAAGAGTCAAGCTGGCAGTTGTTCAGGATCGCCCTGATGTTTGTATCATCCATGACCGACATGCCGGGTTGCTAAGGGCGATTGTGGACATGCAAGAAGGGTCCAACGTCGTGGGTGCAGCAAAGTGGCCAGACCTAAAGAGCAGGTGGTGCATGAGACACATGGGTGCCAATTTTTTTCTTTAGTTCAAGAACAAAGAGCTTGTGAACATGTTCAAGAGACTATGCAAACAGAACCAGCGGAGGAAGTTCGAGGCACAGTGGAGGAGTTTGGATGAACTAACCAAGAAGCAATCACTGAATCCAAGGGATACCGCTAGTTCGTCAATGAACCCTATGGTCCACTATGAGGAAGGAGATGACCCAACAGCCTTGTGTGCGCTCCCTACCGACGCACCAAACATTCGGCGTAGGCCGGGTACAAGCATAAGGAGTTTCACGGACTGGATACGACATGAGCCGTTGGAGAAATGGTCCATTCTGCATGACGAGGGCGGTTGCCGTTATGGAATAATGACAACGAACCTGGCGGAGGTGTACAACTGGGTTATGAAAGGCACGAGATGTCTTCCTTTGGTGGGTATAGTCGAAGGTGTGTTACTAGGTACGCAAAGATATTTCATTGACCGATATATGAAATCTGCTGCATGTATGTCGGACAATCGACTGTTCTACTCAACGGTTGTTTGTAAGTACATGGCCAACAAAACACGCAAGGCGCAGACACATCGCGTGACACCGGAGAGTGGCATGGAACGACGATACCACGTGCACTGCAGTGACCGCGGTCGCAGAGGTGCCCACCGGGAGAGGACGTCCCATCATGCGTAATCCGAAGCTCTCGATCGCGAGTGCTCTGCCAAGCCACGATCGCTGCACTTGCCATGCTCTCACGTCATTGCGGCCGCCGCAGATACACATCAATCATGTCGTCCTTACATCTCGCACTACTACTACAAGCAAAGTGTTTTCAACACATGGCATCACGAGGTGTACGGGTACCGAGTGGATGGATCGTTCACGGAAGCCCCCAATCCGGGTCATCGCTGGGTACCGGACATCCGTATGTTGAAGCAGAAGGCTGGGCGTCGAAGGACACGACGTATTCGGAACGATATGGACGAGTCCGAAGCTCGTCGGCGAACTGAAGGATCATCGGAGGCTAGGCCGTCAGTATCTCGTCGAGGCACACACTAGGTTGTCCACGAACTACTGTCTGTATTATGTACTTCATTACTTTGAGACTGCAGTTATTTCAATTTTTATATGTACCTTGTAATTTGGGATAATGTCATTTTAATTTATGTATTTGTACCAAATGTATTTCTGTACTTCGAGTACTTAAGTATGAACCAGTATGTCCAGTTTGTATTGTAATTCAACCTTGTTTTCAGCTGTCTTTTGTAACATTTAAACAAATAATTATTGTTGTAGTTTGTTGTATTTTCTCTCTAACCATGTAGGTACAGGTAGCCGATGGCGAGAGGTGGGCGTCTTTGGGGATGATTGCCCCGAGTTACTCGACCGACCGTCGATGCGACGCACCAGCCTAGGTTGTCCGCCGTGGAGAACCGAGAGTCGGGGACATCTGCGTCGCGTGTGCGAACAAGCCGCTCGCATTGACCCACGCGGGTCCACAAGAAGTCGCCAACGCTTCCATCTCTTTCGTATGCATTTACTTACCTGCTAAATAAAATTTAATGACGCTACTTACTACATGCAGGTTACGCGCGGCAGGCTTGCTCCCGCTGTGTAGAATTGTGGAGCAGGCCACCGCCCTAGAGGAGGGCAGGCACGTCCCACGGTTCGGGTACGACCGTTCCCTGCTGGCCGCACTCGTCGACCTGTGGAGACCGAAGACACACACTTTCCACCTGCCCTGTAGAGAGATGGCTCCCACGCTGCAGGACGTGTCTTACCTCCTAGGGCTCCCCTGTGCGGGCCCTGCAGTTGTGCCGCACGACGTCCCGCCACATGGCGAGCACGATTGTCGGCCGCGGTTCGCCGAGGTGCGGCGACACCCCGGCGGGCGACGTCCCTCTCAGCGAGGTGGCGGCGCCGACGGCCGTGGGTCGCCGATTCACCGTTAGTATCTCCATCATTGCAATTTCACACCTCGCCACTAAGTTGCTAATTCCATTATGCCAAATGTTGCAGGCCGATCCGATCCACCCGCACGCCGAGGACGAGGACATGGCCCGCCACCTAGAGGCGTACCTGCTCTTGCTGTTTGGTTGGGTGATGTTCCCGTCCTCCCACGGGAACACGGTGGACCGGCACCTGATCGAGTACGCCCAGTCGATCGCCGACACCCCGGACTACGAGGTAAAATATTCCGTTTAAATTTGTTGGCACAGGACCTGTCTAACTTTATCGATGCCAACAGATGGTGCAATGGTCGTGGGCCTCTGCTTTGTGCTTTCGCGCGACGTCTGAGGTCTCAGGCGATGTTTGTCTCTCGGGCTAACCAGGACGCGACGATGTCGGGTTGCGTCCTACTGCTGCAGTTGTGGTCCTGGGAGCGCTTCTCCGTTGGTAGGCCTGCTGTTGACACCACGCGGTACCCACAGGACTGGTACGACGAGCACCCAATGGACTGGCCCACCATGGGCCACTACTGGGTTCGACGACAGGTATGCCCCTCGTATGTTATTCCCCACTTACGCACTTTTCTAACATCCACCATATCTATTTTCGTCGCAGCGGTCGTACGCTCACTGGCAGGTGAGGAGGTGTACCCCGAGTTCGTTCGGGAGTTCGACAGCCTCAGCGATGAGGACGTGCGGTGGACACCCTACAGCGCGTATGACGTCCACGTACGAGCTCCTTTCGGGATCTCCGTGCTTTGCACGCGGGACCAGGCATACTGGCTCACCCGTAAGGTCCTCGTCTTCGACCTGTATGTGGAGGAGTACTCGCCGCACCGAGTGCTGCGGTAGTTCGGCCTGTTCTAGGCTTTTCCGTTGCCGCCTCTCCACGTTGTGTCACGTGGCACTCACAGGTACGTCTCATGACCTCAGTCCCAGTCTTTTGTACCCAATATATGTTCTGTTAATTCCCCTCCTATACATTGCAGGATGACTTCTATACATTGCAGGATGACCCGGATGGGGGCTGCGGCGGGCACTCCGTTCGCCCATCGCATCTGACCATGGGCATTGCGATGGGGCGACGACTCATGGAGAGGGTCATCGAGACCGAAGCGTCGACCATGACATGTACGCGAGTACATGGCATGGTTCGCGCCTCGGACTACGCCTCGGGTGGGGTACATACCAAAGACCGTATGTCGCACAAACAGCATCGGTGTCGGACACGCACCCTTCACAGATGTTCCAGAGAGGTTACTTCGGCGGTAAGTCTCATAATCGAATCTCTATGGGTACGTGTTATACATGTTAATTACCTCATATCGACCGGCGATACCCACAGACCAGCAGCTAGGGGAGGTGGAGGTCGACACCATGGTGGCACGCCGAGGCGGGCATCCAGTGACCTTTGCGGAGACCCTGACAGCTTGGCGGCGGATCCTCGACATGGTGAGGTGGGTGCGTCGCTTGGCCAGCTGCTAGTGGCGCGGAGACGTCGTCCGACCTAACGCACCACGCCCACGTGGGCAAGACTGCCCTTCCTCTGCGTCCTCGTGGAGCCGTCCTCGCCTCCTCGTGCGATGGTCTCCCACGGCCGACGTCGGCTCTGGCGAGTCTCGCGACCTCTGCAGCAATGGGGACGATGGGGATACTGTTGGGCCTTCTTCGTGTAACATCCTCATTTTCAAAACGAAAATCATATGCATTGCATGGCATGAAAATTTTGAAAAAAATAAATAAATAAATAAAAGCGTTTGAAAAATGAGTATGTTCCTTATTAAAAGCTTGGTAAAATAGAATTTTCCAAAATCTATTTGCAAGTGTAATATTTATTTAAAGATTTGCAAAAGGTTTATTTGTGCAAAATAAAAGTGTTAATATCAATTTTGCTAATTTTATATTTATTAAATATTATTTTACATTTTAATATCTAAAGCAATTATTTATCTATAAATTGAAGCCTAGATAAATAATAGTTTGATTTAATTTATCTATTCAATCTCTCTCTTACTAGTGGACCCCACCTCTTTTCTTTTTTCTTCCCTTTTCTTTTTCCTTTCCTTTTTTTTTTTTCCTTTTCTCTCCTTCCTTCCTCCCTGTCTGATCTCCACCGGATCCTCCTTTCTTCTCTGTTTTGCATCGAGATGAGAGAGAAGCTTCTTTTCATCTTTGGAACTTCTCCTAAAATCTTGCATTATCTTTAATAGGATTGATCCCTAGGATCAAGAAGATCCCTCTTTCCTCGAAATTAGGATCTCGATCCACAGAGCACCTTATATAAACCCTCCTCCCGAGCTCTCTCTTCCTCGCTTTGATCTTCTTCTGCTGCGACCTAGGTAAACATCTATTCTCAAAACCCTCCGAGGACGTCCTAGAGTTCTTCCTCACGGATCTGTTTTTCCCAGGAACTCACCGATCCGAGGTCCGTAGCTCCGCAATCTAACGCTGAAGGTCAGCCTCCCGATTCTTGGCCGTCTCCACTCTTCCTCGCCTCAGCACCGCCCCATGCGAAATTCGCAAAACCGTCCGAGGACGCCCTGGATATCTTCATCGCGAATCCAACCCAACAAAGCGCTCAAGAATCGTCGATCGAAGCGCGACGAATTTGATCGCCGAATCGTCGCCGGAATCTGCAAAGAACGCCGTTCGTCGAAACCTTCGGTTCCAAGCGGTGAGACTCAAGCTCCTCGCCTCCCTACCATCCCTAAGTCCCCTAACGTGTTTTGGTCTTGCCCTTGAAGGATCGCCACGAGAAGCGTTAATCGCCACCGGAGTCGCTTTCTTCCTCATTGTTCCTTGTCGTCATTGCCTCCTCTGCAAATTGCCGCCATCGCCGTAATTCCTCCTCCTTTTCCTCTGGAGCACCTCCTAAGCCCCCAAACCCTAGCCACCGGCCAATTTGGCCGGGCGCCGCCACACCGCCATCACAGCGCCTCCTCCCTCCATGGCCGGCCACGCCACACCGCTTCCACCAACTCCCTCCCCGGAGACCCCCACGGCCTCCCGCGCGCCGCCGTCTTCCCGCCCGCCGTCGGCCCTCCCTCGCCTCCGGCCGCACAGCCACACACAGCCACACACGGCACAGCGTCTTGCCGCCGCCATGCCTTCCTTCCTCTCGGGCCGACCCGTCACGAGGACCCCATGCCACCTCCTCCTTTTCCCCCCGCCGGCGCCCAGTCTGCCGCTCCGCCCATGCCTCCTCCCGAGCCGCCGCCTGCCTTCCTCTGCTTGGTCACCGACAGTGGGGCCCCACTGTCGGTCACCAGACACCCAGGCCTCCTCAAGGCGTGCAAAGGCAGATGGGCCGCCCACTTGCATCCGCCGCCCGAGTGCCCTCCTCTTTAATTTTCCTTATTTTCAAAATAAGCTACATATTGTAAATTCCATATAAATTTGTAGAAAAATCATAAAATTGTGAAATAAATTTTATTAGATCCATAAAATTCTAAATTATTTTTATGCAATATTTATTTACATGTTTTTGTTAAATTTAAATTTTGATAATTGTATTAGTTCTTGCATGTGTAGGAATTTTATAAATTAATTTAGAGATCCAAAAATATCAAAAATTATTTTATAAAGTTAGATATATTATAATATGATTCCTGTTCTGTTTTGGTAAATTTTTAAAATTTATTTATTATTAACTCTCTTTTGTACCTTAATATTAAGTTTATAAAAATCATAATTAAATATAGGAACTCTAAAAATAACGAAACCAATTTCAGAAGTTTTGTAAAATTATTTTATACTGTTCTATACTGTTTGCATCATCCTCATGTCATGACATGCATGCCTCATATTTTATTGCATGTGGTTCTTATTTGTGTTTCTTTTAAACGTTAGACTCGAGTACCGAGTTCGTTTCCGACGCAGCTGAGGATCCTCCCCACTACGTTGATCAAGGCAAGTGCTGAAACCTCTGAACCCATGTTTTCAAACGAGTTTTGTAGAATTTGAACAATAGCATGTATGTTTAACATAAAATACCAAATAACTATATTGCCTAGCTAAATCCCATTGATACTTAATTCTTATAAAATACCCTTGCTACCTTAGGATTATTAATTTTGATTAATTATTGCCATATCCTTGATTAGGTTTTGCATCTGCTTAGTAATGCTCATAGTAAACCACCTGATTAATTGCTTGTTAACATTAATCACCATTTTACCTTGTGGTCTTTAAGAAGGACAATTGGTGTTGTCTTTTGGTTGTATTTGGGCTAGTTGATAGTGGGTGCTATCGGGAAAAATGTTTTGCAAAACCTGATTGGGGTGGATGGTTGCAAGGATGGTGTCACATGCACGCAGATTCGGTCCATCTGGGACCCACCCCGATCCCTAAGGACCCATTCCTTGAGGTAGACGAGCTAAGTACAACAAAGGCGACCATTGAGTGCTTGTGTGGGCAAGCCCCGGTTGAGTACCCTTCGGACCTCTAGTTTTGGCATTCCAATGGGTGGAGTAGGCAATTGGTGTTGTTCTGCAGCTCAAGAGGGGGGCTTGACCAACTAGAGTAACTAGCTGCGGTGGAATCCTTAGAGGAGTGCCAGCTAGGGAATGTCGGTTAAAAACCTTGTGGTGTTCTTTTCCTTTGGGTGATTCCTAGGGAAGGTCACCTCTCGTGGGTAAAGCGTGCAACCTCTGCAGAGTGTAAAACTATCATGATAGCCGTGTCCACGGTCAAGGACGGGACGACGGGAGCTGCCTCATTGGTACTTCTTATCTTTGTTTTCTAAATGGTGTTTTAAAGGAAAACCACGATAGGTGTCGTGTGTTTTGATTTTTCTCCTCATAGTAGGTGCTATGAGCGATGAGGGTAATTGCACGGTGGGTGCCGTGAGTAGCCAGGATTGGGCAAAACCGGCCGAGGCCGGGGTTTTAAAGAAATACTTCAAAGATTTGTTTTCCCTCAACTCATTTTGAATCATTTTTATAAAACCTTAGGAAAGACTTGCAAAACTGGCTTTATGCAAAAGAACCTTTACCCCTCCTTGTTAAGCCCTAGTTGCATTTAGTCAGCCTTGCTTGCTGAGTATAAAGTATACTCACCCTCGCCTTTACGCTGGGTCGCTCATTCCAACGAGCGGTTGCGACACCGAGGAGGAAGTATACGAGCGGGACTTCGAAGGGAGTTCAAGGCGAAGACTACTCCGACGTCTAGGGTGCATCCGTCAGACATGCCTGTGGAGTTGCGTTGGGTTTTCCATTTGAAGTTGAACTATGTTATTTGAATTTCCGCTGCTAGGCCATGAAGCCTAAACTTTGTAATAATTATGAGACTCTGATGTAATAAAGTACTATTCGTTGAATGGTGATGATCCAAACTGTATATCTGTGTGTACTAGCTACTTGATCCAGGGACTAGTACAGGTAAGACACAGCAGGGATTCGACTCCGATTTTCGGGTCCCGACACTTCGTCTCACACACAGCAAGCGTGGGGACAGTGGGGAGACGTGGGTGCTTCTTCGTCTCACGCCCCGCAGGCGTGGGGACAGTGGGGAGACGCGGGGCCTTCTTCGTCTCGCGCCCTTCCTAGACCCTGGGGCGGTTTCGGCGACGCAGACTACGACGACGAGGAGGAGGCACCGTTCGACGTGAGGGAGTACCTGTCGACTGAGTTCCTCGGCCCCTCTCAGCTGTCGGGAGCACCGTACCAGGACACACCCGACTTGCAGCCGGACTCCTCTACCCCTGTGGCGCAGGGCCGGCCTAGGAAGGCTGTCCGTCCTCCGTCACCACTCACGTACCCCACGGACCAGATCAGGCAGCGCCGTCAGTGACTTCTTCTGTAGCTGTACTTTTTTAATGCATTTACCACCATGTTGTAGAACTTTTTCAACTATGTGGTTATTAAGCGAATGTTCTGTTTACACCCATTCATCCATCGCGGCCTATAGCTTTTGTGTGTAATATGATCCTAATATCGCGAGTGTTGCGATGTTACGGGTCATATTACACTCAAAATGTTACCATTTTTTTCTCGAAAGCTACCATGACATACAGGGTGCGATGACTTACAGGCTATAATTACGGATATATCCGTGAGGGCATCTGCTCAACGCCATCATACCAATGGATCTGGACAAAGAGCTGAAGGCTTTGAGATTATGGTACTCGTGGTATGAACGAAATGAAGATGGTGCTCCGGTGACATCGAAAATATGAGACGCATTACATGGTAGTAATCCACGTAAACTTGATGCAAATTACATGAAATAAACCCCTATTGTAGTTTGGACGCTTGGTTTAGTGCCATCCATGGAACGGTTCCACACGGGTATACACGTTGTAGGCCCGAGTAGCAAAGTCAACTCGCTCCTCAAGCCGGGAGATTCTTGCGTGAAGATGTTCTATGTAACTGAACACGGCCATTGGGAAGGGGTCGTCCATCCATTTGGTGAAGCCGCAGTCATCGGCCTATATTTCGAAATGAGAAAAATGTGAGATGGAAAATGTATTCAACCCTTGGCTGTTGTCGGGCTGGTTACTCACAGCGAAGTACGCGCAGCGGTAGAAATGTCGGCCAATCCATCCTTCGACAACCTGGTCAAAAGTTTGTACAACTATGTCCACTCCATGCGCACAACGTGGCCATTCCCTGTAGAAGTTTGGGTCTCTTATCATTGTTGGCTCTGTGTTATAGCTAGCTCTCGGCCGAATAGGCAGGTCGTCGCTTGGTAGACGGGTTTGAGATCCAGGACCATTTGACGTCCACCAGGCTTGTCGGATCCAACCGTTCGGTGTGGGTCGTGAAGCCATACCGAACAAGGTGGTGTCTCTATGTCTACTCGCCTCCCTCCTACGAAGCCAACCCTAGTAGGGAGTTTACACACACAGAGTCAGAGTGAGAGTGAGGGTAGAAGTGAGAGGGACGCCAACTCTGCCTCCCATTATATAGGCCGAGGAGTGCATTCACTGTTAACACTGCATTCCACCTTGGAGCGCAGAGGACTCGGAGGCAGGAGGGAAATAAATAGCCAAGTCTGCTCGGTGCATGGACCGAGTTCATGCTGCTGCTGCTGCATTTGATGTGACTGGACGGTGTCAGGCGGGACTGTTGGTCAGCAGTGCCCCCGTAATTATTGATGTGACCGGTGTCCGGCGGGTCTTGTTGGTCAGCAGTGCCCCGCAATTATTGATGTGACCGGTGTGTCCGGCAGTCTTGCCTGCTCACGGCGACGCACCGCCCCGATCGATTATTGATGGATGCCGCTGCGGTGATGTGACCGACGCTGAAAAGCGGCATCTTGTTGGTCGCCAGCGCGGTGATTATTGATGGATGCTGCGCTGCGGTGATGTGACCGGAGCGCTAAAAGCGGTATTGTTGGTCGCCAGTGTCGGTGATTATTGATGGATGCTGCTGCAGGCGATGTGACCGGACGCTGAAAAGAGGTATTGTTGGTCAGATGGCATGCAATGTTAGCAGTAAAATTAAAACAAGTGGCTAAAGCGGCCCAAATTTCCGCTTTTGAAGGCGGTAATTTGAGGCAAAGACTCATTCCTAGGCGTTTAGCACTCGCACCACCACACTACTCCACCTTGTGGTAGTATCTTTGGCGCACTGCTCCACCGACGGAATAAACGACGGAGATTCAGCCATGTCAAAGTGAACAGTTAATTAATAATAATTAGGAGGTAATTTAATCAGGTGCTGATAACTATATAGAAAGGAAGGAGGCAGCAGCGCTCTTTGCCTCTGGTCCCCTCATTCACTTCGGCACCTGCGCCGTACTTCACATGTCCATATTTCTTTATGGCGAGCGAGGGAGCATCTTCGCGGCCATATGTGCCTGATGGATGGTGGGAGTTTTTTGGCCCTGGAGAGCATGCTCGCCATCCTTTCGGACGATATGCAAGTCATACAATATGGAGACTGGAGAGATGGCCCTCCTTTGCTACGTGATCGTCACTTTCCGACAATTTTCGACTGGCCGACATGCGACTGTGGAAACCCCGCTGTTGTGCAGTAGTTTGACCACGTGCACGAGGGGTTCACTGGTCGCAGGTTCTACCAATGCCTAGATTACAACGTAAGTTTCCTCCTTTTTAGGCTATGCTACCATAAATACAAGTTACTTATCAGTTCTCTTATTTCCAGTTACTAGACATCACGTGCGGTTGAACTCGCTGGATGGATGAGCCATACCCGGCAGCAGCGTACACCTACATAACATACCTGTACGCAAGAATCCATCGCTATGTGCTACCGTGGATGCTAGAGGAGGGTCAAGGCGCATCGAAGGCCTATGGAGGTCCGCGCGCCTTCCCGACCTCTAGGCAATCCATGCCGCAAACGCTCAATCGCACAACCAGCGAAGGCCGACCAATACTATCACCAATCATTCATGTCGACCATGCATGTCTATGCGGATGCCACTACCCCAAGACACCCAATGTCAAGTCCTACGTCGAAGAGCCATCATGCAAGAGACCTACCCGTGTACTACAAAGCACGGAATGGGAAGCGACTGCTCGGTGTGCGACCACTTGGTGTTCATGCCAATGCCACAACCCTTTCACCTGTCCATAGTGACCACCCTTGCCTGTCATCGCACCCTGTATGTCATGCTAGCTTTCAAAATAAAAAATAGTACGTACCTATTTGTCTAATCCCCTAAAGGCCTTAAGTTCAGGATATGCAGTTAGACCCCATTCATCCATCGCGGCTTACACGTAACATTTTGAATGTAATATGACCCATAACATCGCAAAACTCGCGATATTAGGATCATATTACAAACAAAAGCTACAAGCCGCGATGGCTGAATGGGTCTAAACAGAACATTCGCTGAATAACCACAGAGTTGAAAAAGCTAGCATGACATTGCTTCGCATCCTCCCGAGTCTTTCGCTGCCCATTTGATGGAAATAATATGTGAGATAGAGAGGAAACTTGGAGCGCAGAGGACTCGGAGGCGGAGGAAAATAAATAGTTAAGTCCGCTTTGCATAGATCGAAGTTCATGCTTCCGCTTCTGAGATTTGATGTACCGAGCGGTGTCGGCGGATCGTTGATCGCCAGATGCCCGCAATTATTGATGTGATCGGTGTCCGTGGGTATCGTTGGTCCGCAGTGCAAGAATTGTTGATGTGACGGTGTCCGTGGCATCGTTGGTCGAGTGCCCGCAATTATTGATGAGACCGGTGTCCGTGGGTGCCGCTGGTCGCCATGCCTCGCAATTATTGATGTGACCGTGTCCGTGGTATCTTGTTGGTCGCCAGGCTGCCAAGATTTATCGATGTGACCGGGCATGCATCGATAATAAAGGATCGGGTCATCTGGATCGATGAAATGAATAGGGCTCATTGATATAGGCGGATGTAGGGCAATCGGTAGCATGTGTTTAATTAGTAAACGATGTCGAGAAGCATAATCAACAACTTATTAATCCAAATAACAGGCTATATATAACGATAATATTTATTTTCATATTTGTTATAACTATTTATTTCGTTTTATTTGTTATAACTATTGTAATTAACATATTAATAACATATAATACATAATATATATACAGAGGTTATAATTAATATATATATATATATATATATATATATATATATATATATATATATATATATATATATATATATATGCATTTGTTTAGGCCTATCGCCTTTGTATTGGGCGATTGCCCCATATTTGGGCAATACCTAACTGCACAAACGGCTTGAAGACGGCGTCGGCACGGCTGAAGATGGCGCCGACGGGATGGGCACCCATCGCCCCAATGAAGGACGATCGCTCCAATCCGGGGCGACGGGCGGATATTTTTGTAATTTTCCAATTCTGACGAGCAATTTTGCAATTTTGAATAAAAAAATATTTTTTAAGAAAAATTCTGCAGGTTGCCGTCTTCAAAGCACGTAAAATAGGCCTCATATATTAGTACTTTCTTGTTCTTAATGAGTTAACGGTTGCATTTGATAAGATTAGGCCCGTGTATGATATGGATCCGGATGGTTTAGTCACAAGTCATAACCATGAGAATTAAAGTTAGTACTTCGTTATTTTCTCTCAAGTCAAGCTTTTCGAAACATCAAACCAATCCACTTTAATTTTAAGTACACAACACGAAGCTAAACTGACATAAGGACATAGCTTGCATGATCGATCGCAAATGACTGAAACAACTTGATTTTCGTGTGTTATTTCGTGTAAAACAAGTATTGCCTGTTGCAATTTTAAAAAGATTTTAAGGGACAAACAAGCAAGAAGTTGGTGGAGACTAGAGAGTGCATCTGCTTATTTCACTTTTTAAAGTCGTGATCCAGGTATTACACTGTACGGCGATGCACGGATCGTCCTTAATTAGATCTTAATGTTTATGTTTCCCTATCAACAAAAATAAGTTATGCCTTCGTTTTAGACAGACATGCTTTCATTTCTTCAACAAGAAGGATTACGAAATTATATGTAGGCTTCTTTAATATATGAGCTATGACTTTAAGACAGATTTTACCTACTGGGAATATGTTACAATATGATCTTTGACTGGTTGTCCTAGGTACCATGATCACTTATATACTATGGATGCAACTTCGTACCGTCGGACGTTCGATGGGAATCGTTTTATCAGACACTGGGCCAAAAATAGGGATGGCAATCGAGCGGGTCGGGCATGGGTACCATACTCACGGACCCATACCCAACCCAAAAAGTCAAACTCATATCTATACCCGTACCTAACCATCGGTAAGGTTCCATATCCATACCCATACCCGCCGAGTACACCCGAACAGCAATCCATCGAGCAAGAGGACGAGGACGGCATCGGTAGCATACCAGGAAATGGCGGGGTGGTAGATCCGTGGCGGCGACAGGGACGAGAACGACGGGGTGGCGGATTCATGGCAGCAGCGTGTAGGAGGACGGCGAGGCGGCGAATCCGTGGATGTTCCATGGAGGAGGACGACCTGGTAGTGGATCCATGGTGGTGTCATGGTGTGGAAGAGGACGGCCGAGTAGAGGAGGATGGTGTTGTAGGGGCAACCACCCCATCTCCGAGGAAGGTGGATGTCCACGAAGATGCTGTAAAGGTCTTTCGTGACGATTATAACCCGAAGGAGTAAGGGGAGAAACGCGCCAAAGATGACCTCAAGACCCCTTGGGCTACGAGCAAAAGACCTGGACATGCGCGAAGGGTCGGGAGGTGGACCTGAAGGGTCAGGTGTTCCGAGGGAATCTCAAGCAATGGGAATCCTAGAGACTCCTGCTGAAGGGTGGCCGAGGAGCGAAGTCTTTCACGAGGACCCCTCGTGGAGACAGATGGATCTTGGACAAGTTTCGGGCTGGGAGACGAAGACTTCACGACAGCTTCTGACAAGAACGGATCATATCAACAACTTTGTCAGGATGTGCCCCCCCGAGGGCACATTAGGGAGTAGAAAATCTTGGATTATAAGAAAGCTAGTCTAGCCGTTGATCGCAAGATCAACGATCTAGAGATCAGGGCAATTTGGGTGTTTCCCCTGGGCCTGGGTAATTTGGGTATTTTCCATGCATGTAAACCCGGACCCTAGAGTTATATAAATTAATAAGCTCATCAATGAAAGAGACACAAGCATTCTGATCACACACTTTCCATACTGGTTTAATTCACCTAGCGTCCGCCCTCTGAACCACTACACCTAGCGGCGTCCTCTCCAGCACCGGGGAGGGACGCCATACCTCACCGTCGGTGGGGTTTCCCGACGACAGTTGGCGCCGTTCGTGGGGATAGAAGCGAGCGTATGCGGTGATGGCCATACCATGGAGGAGCGTGGCAGCGGCCGGAGGCGACGGGCCGCCAGAACCGGGCACGGTGGACCAGGCGCAGGGTGGGACCGGCAAGACCGAAGCGAACAAGACGTCATCGGCGAGACGACGTAGGAAGCGGCCCAAAGGGCGATCACCACCGTGCCAACGACTGAACGACGGCGGGAAGACGCGGCAATGCAAGTACTTGGCGGAAGCATCCCAAGAGCCTCCGACACCAACCTGCAGGGCCAGAGGAACCAGAGCCAAGGTGTCCCGGGCGTGGGCGGTGGTAGACTCGACGAGCCAGGACCCAGCAGGATCACCAGAGATGAAACGCAGCAAAACCCACCCGCCCATCCCATGCAAGAACATCAACATGGTGACCCCCCATCTACCGAGGACATCTTACAAGACAGAAGAAGACTGTTGGAGGAACAAATCAATCTGCTTCGAAGAGAACTGGTGACAATGCAACCTCAACAGCACTACGTGCCCCAAAGGATCCCATACTTGGAGGAAAATCATGAGCAATTTCGGCCGACCGTAACGACGACACAGTCGAAGAAGGCAAGCGAAGGACCTCTAAGTGCATACCTTCGCGTCAAAAAATGTTCGAAGGATTCAAAATGCCAAGTGTATTCAAGTTCTTTGGGGATACTGACCCAAATGAATTCTTAGACGTATATGACATGGCAGTAGAAGCACCTGGCGGAGATGATGATATCAAAGTAAAGAGTTTGTTGCTGACGCTGAAGGGTACCGCACTGTCATGGTACACTTCACTACCACAAGGATCCATACACTCGTGGAATCAACTCAAAGACGCCTTCGCCAACAACTTTCAAGGCAATTATATCCAGAGGATGGTAGAAGGGGACCTCTTCGCTCTGGAACAAGGCAAGAAAGAAAGCACAAGGGACTACTACAAAAGGTTCGCTGCTGTACGATGCCAGATAAGAGATGTATCAGACTCCTCGGTAATCAATGCATTCCGAAGAGGGCTTCAACCGGGACCTCTTCTACACAAGTTGACTCAGGACCCACCGCAAACAGCTGCACTCCTCTATGACGAGGTTGAAGGGTATACAAAAGGAGAAGAGGAAAACTTGAGGAGGCAAGGCCAGCTGAATATGCACAAAGACCGCGATGGCCACAGGGAGAGCAATTCAGAAAACAAGAACAAGAGACATCGAAACAACAAAAGAGTAAACAACATTGAGTCTAAATCAGATGAGCAAAGACCTATTGACAACAATAGAAGGGGAGATTACTCCCGAAGGGATGAATATAACCATCGGAAAGATAGCACGAGAAGAGGTGACGATCGAAGGAGCGACAATTACCGGAGGGAGAATTTCCACATGAATGATAGATTCCGAGGAGGCAATCAGGACAAGGAGAAGAAATATTGCGCGGTACATGGAGAAAACTACTCACATACAACTGAGGAATGCAGAGATGTTAAAGTACAACGCGAGAACTACTAAAACCAGAAACGACAATGAAGGCAAGACCAGCGACCGAGGGATCAGTACCGCAAATCTCCCGAGAGGGTTCACAATGTTGAACAGCAAAACCGAAGAGTTATCCATGTCATCACCGGAGGATCCTTGTTGAATCTCCCATCGAACAGAAAGAGAAAAGAATTCATCCGCGAGGTGTCGCACGTCTCGGTGTCAAGTAAACCAGCACCGACTCCACCGATAACCTTCGATACGACTGACGCCAAGGGCGTAAAGTTCCCACACCAAGATCCCTTTGTGATCACAGCAGAAATTCAGAATATGATGTCCAAAGGATGCTAGTGGACGGAGGAAGCTCAGCAGATATCATCTTCGTCAGTGCATTCAAGCAACTCAATATACCAGAAGACAGACTAACACCATCGCACATGCTGCTCATAGGGTTCGGAGGAGAGCCTGTGGCTGCCATGGGCCAAATATCACTACCTGTAACTTCCATGAAGGCAAAAGAAAGATAACAAAGAGCATATGCTTCGATGTTGTTGGCATGGAGTACCGCTATAACGCCATCTTCAAAAGAGGAATCATCAATGCCTTCGAGGCAATCATACATCACAGCTACCTGTGCATGAAAATGCCCACCGAAGGGGAGTCATTACCATTCGAGGAAACCAGCAATCAACAAGGAAAAATGAACTCGAAGGCATACCAAAGCTCAAGCCAGTCCAAACTACGGAGAGGGTCGACTCCCAATACAGACCGAAGTGTTACAAGCCCCAGGTCAGGCCAGAAAGTGAAACGAAGAAGATACGATTATTCCCAGAGAATGAAGAAAAAACAATATCCATCGGAACCGCCCTCTCCGAAGAAGAAGAAGCAAACGTCATCAACTTGCTTCGGCAAAACAATGACATCTTCGCTTGGGTGCCGGGAGAGTCTAGGGGGGTCCCCAGAGAAACAATCGAACACGTGCTAAACGTGAAAATGGATGCAAAGCCAACCAAACAAAAACTCAGGAAAATGGGACCCGATAGACAGGAAGCAGCGAAGATAGAAGTGGAAAAATTGCGTCAAGCCCACGTCATTCGAGAAGTTGCGTACCCTGAGTGGCTCGCAAATGTCGTGATGGTGAAGAAGTCAAACGGCACCTGGGTGCGTTAATTTCACAAATCTTAATAAAGCATACCCAAAAGATGATTTTTCCCTATCGAGGATTGATCAGCTGGTTGGCGCGACAGCGGGTTGTGAACTGATGAGCTTTCTGGACGCCTACTCAGGCTATCACCAAGTGTATATGAGGAAGGAAAATGAAGAGAAGACGGCATTCATAACCCCCTTCGGCACGTACTTCTTCCGAAGAATGCCTTTCGGCCTAAGAAATGCAGGCGCAACATTTGCAAGGCTCATCACGAAGGTCCTTGCAAAGCAGATGTGAAGAAACGTGGAAGAGTATGTCGACGACATTGTCGTCAAGAGCAAGCAAAGAAGGGACCACTGCAAGGATATTCAAGAAACCTTCGCAAGCCTGAGAGCAGAAGGCATAAAATTAAACCCGATGAAGTGCGCCTTTGCAATGGAAACAGGGAAGTTACTTGGATTCTTGGTATCGTACCGAGGAATAGAAGTTAACAAGGAGAAGATAGATGCAATTCAATGCATGAAAGATCCAGAAAACAAGAAACAAGCACAAAGCCTGCTTGGAAAGCTGGCCGCCCTAGAGAGGTTTCTCCCGAAGGCCGCAGAAAAACACAAACACTTCTTCAGCACAATTAAAGGGACAGCACCCTTTGAGTGGGGACCTCAATGCAAGGACGCCTTCGCAAGGCTGAAGGATCATCTTCATCAACTACCAAGACTCGTCAGTCCGAATGGGACGACATACCTAACCTTGTATCTATCAGCAAGCCACTTTGCGGTCAGCGCAGTCCTTGTAAAGGATGAAACCGAAGGGGGACAGATGCCCATATATTATGTATCGGAATCGTTGCAAGGAGCAAGAAGAAACTACATTGAGCTAGAGAAGATAGCTTATGCATTACTTATGCCATCCAGAAAATTACGGCACTACTTCCAAGAGTTCAAGATAAAGGTGCCCATAGCATACCCTCTAAGATCTATTTTTGAAAACAAAGACGCCACGAAGCAATATCACGAGGGTCTATATGAAGGACTTCTGCTGGGTCTTCGGAAAACAAAATCCCTCGGAGCAAAAAGGGTCGTCATCTACACCGACTCTAAGTTGATAGAAGGGCATATAACAAAAGACTTTCAAGCAAAAGACACCGAAATGGCGAAATATTTGGAAGCGGTAAGAACAATGGAGAAGCATTTTATGGGGATCTCTGTGAAAACAATACCAAGAGGGGAAAACATGAGAGCAGACGAGTTGGCCAAGGCAGCTGCATACTCTACAAGAATACCCGATGGGGTGTTTTACGAAGCAATATCACGAGGGTCTATATGCCCTGAAGTGCAACTTATAGCAAGATCTTTGGAAGAAGATTGGCGAACAATCATCGTCAAATATCTTCGGGATGGTGAACTACCCGAAGATAGTAGAAAGGCGCACACAACAAAGCAGCGTGCAAGAACATATACCTTGATGGATGGCCCACTCTACAAATCGGGAATTGGCACGCCATGGATGATATGTGTTTCAAAGGAAGAAGGAAAAGAGGCATTGGCGGAAGTACACGCAGGAATCTGCGGCTCACACCAAAGCCCAAGGGCCCTCGCAGCGAAGGTGTTACGCATGGGAATATACTGGCCAACGGCCAATAGCGACGCAGAAGAATTCGTTAAAAGATGCCGAGGGTGTCAGTGGATGACCAACCCACCGAAGGCTCTGCCAACAAACCTCCAGCCCTCACCCCCAGTGTGGCCCTTCGTAAGGTGGAGGATTGATATCGTGGGGGGAGTTCAAGCAGGCTTCAGGGGATTTAACTGGATCATCATCGCTATTGACTATTTTACCAAATGGATTGAAGCAGAACCATTGACAAGCATCACAGTTGCGAAGACCCAACATTTCTTTTGGAAAAATGTGATATGTAGGTTTGGCATACCACAAAAAGTGATGGCTGATAATGGATCACAATTCATCTCGTTAAGATTTAATTCATTCTGTGAAGACCTCGGCATAAAAATATGCTATGCTTATGTGGGACACACACAAGCGAACGGTGCCGTTGAACGGGCAAATTAGAACATCATGAAATCACTAAAAAGAAGATTGGTGGATGAAGCAAAAGGAAAAATGGCCAGAAGAACTGGAGAAGACACTATGGGCAATTCGCACGACGCCTATAAGACCAACGGGATATTCACCTTTCAGGCTGGTCTATGGTGAAGAGGCAGTAACACCGGCTGAGATCCAAGCGAAGACCCTTCGGTTCATAACAGGTGGAGCTAACATCAGTGATCAACCACTGGCCGACGCCGTCGAAGAAGACAGGCTCAAAGCAAAACAGGCCTTAGAGAAGTATAATGAGCTAATGAGCAAAACCTACAACAAGGGCGTAAGACCACGGGAGATCCAAGAAGGGGACATGGTCCTTCGGAAAATACCACAACGACCATCCAAACTAGAGCCCACAAGGGACGGACCCTTTATCGTGAACAAACAAACAAGGCAAGGATCGTTCCACCTCTCCAATCTCGACGTCTCTTCGGTCCCAAACACATGGAATGCGAAGAGCCTGATTAAGTATTACCCATGAGACAATGAAGAAGCGCTGAGTACTCTTTTCTCCAACTCGGTTTTTACCTAGAGGGTTTTACGAGCGGAGTTTTTAACGAGGCTCAGACGCCCAAAACCGGCTGCGACCGGACAAATCCTACGGGAATGTAACTGCTAAGTTGTAATTTGAAATGAAATGAAGAAAAGAAGAACTTTCTTGAGCAGACACTTCAATCCGACAAAGGGGCTGGCGCGAGGCCAAGAGCACTCGCGCCAAGCACCCGAAACATAACCTTCGCGGGCCACGAGACTTCGCGAACGTATAATGCGCTAAAGAGCCAGGAGGCTGGCTCGATGCCAAGAGCACTCGCGCCAAGCACCCCGAAACATAATCTTCGCGGGCCACGAGCATTCGCGAACGCATAACGTGCTAAAGCGCTAAAAGGCTGGCGCGAGGCCAAGAGCACTCGCGCCAAGCACCCGAAACATAACCTTCGCAAGCCACGAGCCTTGGCGAACGCCGACTACGCTAACGATATCACACGTAAGGGGTGCAATAAGATGGAGAAGCAACGGGCTAATGCCAAATGAAAACAAAACAACGCGAAGGTAAATAAGATCACTCACGATACGGGACAACTTCGAAATGAGAAGTGAACAAAAGATCATATATTACATTAGCAAAATATTACAATCCTAAAACTATTACAATCCTACTCCGCTGGCTTTTTGCCCTTCAGATCTATAGGACCTTTGGGATCCTGGGGAACAGAAACCGTCGGAGGATCTTCGCTTGGCACCCTGGGCTCCTCTATCTTTAGAGACGGAGGCGAACCAACCACAGCAGCCGAAGGAGTCTTCTTCTTCGCGTGGGCCATGAAAGCGCGGCAGAAGGCAGGACCGCCAGCTCGCCAGAACTTAAACAAGAAGTGCCGAACAACCTGGAGGGAGTCGCGGTCGAACAAGCTAGGGATGAATACCGAAGGATATGAGCCACTTGGAAAGGAGCCGCTCAAAAAATGTGTGCACCCAGCATTCTTCAGCATTGTTGAAAATGTGAAGATAGAGCTGACAGTGCAATCCGATCCATAGCGTAAGGACCCTTTCACCACGGTCCCGATCGCCTCCTTCAAGTCCTTGAGGGCTAAAGCCGGGCTCCTCGGAGGGGTGCTCACAACGATAGTCCCTAGTCTGCTGATTTCCTTGGCGAAGACGTGACTCAAAGAAAGGAGCTCCGCTTGGAGAGCCTCCAGTTGTTGCTTCGCCATCACCACGGAACCCCAAAGGGTCCCAAGCTCCGCGGCTCCCTTTTTTAGATCGTCACACAAGCCATTGCATTCCTTACGCGACGATTCGATTTCGGCTCGCTGGGCCTCAACTTCAGCACGGAGCACAACCAAGGCCTCCTCGGCGATCTTCGCATGTTGCTCCGCCTTCTCCTTCTCCGACCTAAGAAGGGCCACCAGCTCCTTCTTCTTCATGCTAACCTCCAGAAGGGTGCGGTTCTCCTGGTCAAGGGTTACGACACGACCCTCAAGAACAGCGCACTTCTCCGAGAGGCCCAAAACTTGAGCCGATGCGGCACGATTACAAGTCAAGCTTTGCAAAGTTTAATACAAACATAAGTAACACGAAGACTCAAAAAAAATTACCGTGGCAAGGAATATCTCGACGTTGCGCATGTTCTCCAGCAGAGGGAACATCTTGTAGCGGTCGAGGATTGCCGATGGAACCCCCCAGGATAGCCTCCACATGTTGGTCAAGGAGGAGTACAGCGGGCTCTAGAAAGGAGCCATCGGAAGCAGGGGCGGCGCTGGGCGCGAGAGGGGTCGCATGCGAAGCTCCCCCATCAATGGTCGTCGCCGCTGCCGAGGATGTGGCGCCGGGCATAGGAGTAGAAGCTTGAGGAACTCCTCCCGCCACCATAGCCGGTACAACTGAACCAGCGACGCCAAGTGTGGTTGGGGTAGTCAACAAAGACCCCCTTTCCGCGGTGGTTGTTGCCACCAGTGCCAGAATGGCATCAGCAGTAGCAGTACTACCACCGACGACCCCCGAGATGGGCACCGAAGGTGGCTCCTCGTTAACCCCCTCTGCAAGAAACAATAAACATGAGCAAAAAACCAACAAGACAAAAGAAGTGCACCAAGGTATAATAACAAACCTTCGGTGGAAGGAGAGTCAACCAGCCAAAGCTCCGCATCAACAACGAAGCCGGCGGTATAGCCTTCGACCTCCGTAGCAACATCAATGGAGGCCCCTTCGGGGGTCACGGGACCCCGACCCGAAGGGAGAGACCCGCTCCATGGCTGTCTTGAAGCTCGTTGGAGCCGTGTTCGGGATCTAACGGCCCCGAAGGGGTCTTGCCGACAAGGACGCCCATTGATCGCCATCACCACCTCGGCCGCTCTGCTGCGTCGGGCGAGGTGCGACGCCTCACCAGGGCCCTTCGCTTCGACATCCTCGCCCTCTTCCTCATCCTCCGTCTTTGGTGGCTTCGATTCAAAAATCAACAGAACAACAAAAACGAAGAAGTATGGCAGATGTAGGAGAATGCTCACCACGGGGTCGCTTCGACGGGCCCGCGGTAGGGCCATCGGCAGCCTTCCTCTTCCCGCCCCTCTTCGGCTCGGGCTCCGCCCAGGGAGAAACTATCCCGAGGATGCGGTTGACACGGACGCCCACCCCAGCTTCGTGGGCCTACAAGACTTCGTCGGCACGAAGCGGCCCGAACATCCCCTCGGCCCTCTCCATGGCCGATTCCAGCTTCCGAGGTCGGTGATCCTCATCACGTAGAGTGAGGTGGTCGCCTCCCTCGCCAACGATAACAATTCTCCCAACCAAGATCACGCCCCACCTTGGTCGCGAAGGACTCTCGGCGAGGTAGCGATGGAGAAACGTCACGATCCTCTGGTTGGAGCCTGCGCCTCTTGAACTGCATAGCTTTTCTCCGAACTTGATGCGCTTGGCGCCCGGATGTATCTCAGTGGAGAGTCCGCCGCATCCACCTTTTGGTAAAACCAAAACAGTTTCCAGCTTAGCCCAGCCGCCCCGTCCCACTTCTTCTTGGTGGCCAAGGATGGAATATCTGCGGTGTACGCCGACTTCACGACAAAATTCAAACACCCGAAGGCGCTGCCGCTTGTCTTCTCCTGCCACCTAGCTTCGTGGAGAAAACCAAAGAGTCGGGCGCTTGGCTGTGCGCCATGGCTTCGGAGCGCCCACTCATACACCGCAAGTCGGGCCACGACGTTCGGGGAGAGATGCACGAGCTGTGCCCCGTACAGCTCGAGGACCTCCCCGACGAGGCAGGTGCACGACATCCGAAGACCCGTCTTCACCTGCGAGTTGAAGACGACCGCCTCGTCGATATTCGGTCGAGGAGTCGTCTCTTGCTCCGGGAGTCTGAAGTCCACCTCGTCCGCAGCAGAGCAGTCCGCCACCTTCGCGAGCATATCTGGCGTCATCCTCGATTGCCCCAGCTCCCAAGACAGCCGCGCGAGGTCCGCAGGACATAGGATCTTCTTCAGGGCCATCAGAGATTCTGAGGACTACAAAATAGAAGACGTCAGCCTGCTGAGAGGCAACCCTTTGGGAACACTAAAACAAAAAAAGGGGGGACAAACACGCACAACCAACTCCGAAGCGTTTGGAATGCGGATTTCGTAAAATCCCGTACCGTGTTTTCAAAGAAAGAGATGGGCGGGGATCAACATACGAACGGCGGCGCAACCAACGCCGCCAGTACAAAAACCTCGCCGGCGAACTTCACGGCGTCGAACTTCTCATACCCGGAACCCCCATACCCCGAACAGAAACCGACGCCGGTGAGAGTGGCGTACCAGCAAGCGTCGAAGGGTGACGGGAGGTTGGTGACGAACCCGCGGCGACGACCCACCGACGGCGCGGCAGAGGCGGGGAACCGGCGACGGCGGAAGGAGGGCGCAAGAGCGAGAGCACTGGATGGCGGGAGGATTGAGTTTGAAGCAAGCACAAGTGGGGAGAAGACAGTGACTCGGTCCCTTATATCGAAGGCAGTCAGACACGGATGAATGATGCGTGTCCGCACCAACGGCGACGATGCGCCACGAGCAAAACCGAGGAGACACCAAAAAGAAAAAATCAAAAACAAAAGGAAAATCCATGGGTCGTTTAAGGATTTGACGACACGTGTGACGATCGGCGGCTAGGATCAACGCGAGGATTTCGAGGCTACTGACACGGTCGGAACGTCAAGTCCAAGTCACATCAGCGGGTGAAGATATCATCGCAAACAGAAAGGAAAAAGCATCTTCGGGAAAACCACCTCGACGTGGAGAAGGGGGGAGCTGGATATTCCGGCCAGGCACCACGGCGAGGTGGTGATGTGACCGTAAGGGGCTTCTGTTGTAGGGGCAACCACCCCATCTCCGAGGAAGGTGGATGTCCACGAAGATGCTGTAAAGGTCCTTCGTGACGATTATAACCCGAAGGGGTAAGGGGATAAAACGCGCCAAAGATGACCTCAAGACCCCTTGGGCTGTGAGCAAAAGACCTGTTCATGCGCGAAGGGTCGGGAGGTGGTCGTGAAGGGTCAGGTGTTCCGAGGGAATCTCAAGCAATGGGAGTCCTCAAGACTCCTGCCGAAGGGTAGCCGAGGAGCGAAGTCTTTCACGAGGACCCCTCATGGAGACAGATGGATCTTAGACAAGTTTCGGGCCAGGAGACGAAGACTTCGCGATAGCCTCTGACAAGAACGGATCAGATCAACAACTTTGTCAGAATGTGCCCCCCCCCGAGGGCACATTTGGGAGTAGAAAATCTTGGATTGTAAGAAAGCTAGTCTAGCCGTTGATCGCAAGATCAACGATCTAGAGATCAGGGCAATTTGGGTGTTTCCCCTAGGCCGGGGTAATTCGGGTATTTCCCATGCATGTAAAACTGGACCCTAGAGTTGTATAAATTAATAAGCTCATCAATGAAAGAGACACAAGCATTCTGATCACACACTTTCCATACTGGTTTAATTCACCTAGCGTCCGCTCTCTAAACCACTACATCTAGCGGCGTCCTCTCCAGCACCAGGGAGTGGCGCCGTACCTCACCGTCGGCGGGGTTTCCCGATGACAGATGGCTCGGTGGTGGAGGACAGCCGGGCGGAGGAGGACGACCAGGTGGTGGATCCGTGGTGACTGGATGAGGCAGCGGATTTGTGGCGATGGCGTGGAAGAGGATGTTGGGACATGGATCTATGGTGACGCGGGGATAAGAGGAGGTGGGTGAGAGGTGGCGCTGGGATGGGACGATGCAGGACGCCGGTGGAGTGCTGAGGAGAGCCAAGACGCTATGCGCATGTGTCGTGTCATGCGAGGGCGCTACACTGGCAAATGAAACAGGGGCAAAAGAAGGAAGGAGGATTGACGGAGCAGAGGTGGTAGCGGAGGAGAGGTAGAGGCAAGGACGGCGTCGGCCGATGAGGGGAAGGCTAACCCTAGCCTGTGCAAGAGACGGAGAGAGTGTGAGAGACAGAGTGAGGCAGAGATTGGGCAGAGTGAGGAGTCCGAGTCAAGTCAGGGGACTGGTGAATGGGAGAGAGGAGTGAGATTGACGGGTGGGTCTTGTTGGTTAGATCTTGGGTAGTGGATATGGGTAGTACAGACCCATACCCACCTCAATTAATACCCGCTGGTTTTAAATCCCACCATACTCATACCTGCAGGTTTTGAATCCCACTATACCTGTACCCATTAGGTTTTTACCCGCAGGTATTTACCAAAACCCGTACCCGTTGCCATCCCTATCTGGGAACATCACTGAAGCACTAATAATATATTATAACAATAAATATTTTACCAGTTATTCAAAGATGTTTCAATCCATGCGAGCACTGTTTCACAAGAGCCAAAAAAATGAACAGTTATTCAAAGAAGTTCATTGCACCAAAACATGTTACATTTTTCTATATATCAATGTTGGTTCAATTAGAACCAACACAAATAAGATTATTAGTACCGATTCTTTATTAAGTGCGTGGAAAAAGCTTATTTGTACTAGTTTTATTTAAGAGTCAACACAAATATTCAGATTATCTCTGCCGGTTTTACGAACTAGCACAAATACATATGTGCCAATTATATTTAATAACTAGCACAAATGCTCACATTATCTATTCCGGTTAGTAACTAGAACTGGAACAAACAATATTTCTTGATGCGTTATTACATGTGTTGGTCAGTAATTAGAACCGTCACAAATAACGTTTCGTCTCCCAAGGCATTGCATGCACCAAACTGCTTGGCATTCCAGTATTGATCTATATACTCGCCATCGCTCCAACTTCGATGATCCGTCCTGATCCTCCACTGATGCCAAACTCTTAATCGTCTTCATGTCCGCCCGTCTCGTTGTAGCTCCCATCTCTATGCTCCTTCTCATTTCTGTTTGACTCATCGTCGCTCCTCTAGTCTCAGCGCTCAGCTCATTTCCACCTGACTCATCACCGTAGTCGTCACCATGGTCGCCATGGGCCACCTCTACCTCTTCTGGATCCCTTGGCTCGGAGGCATCATTCCTGTCCAACTATGATGATGAGGGGGTAGACGACTCCGGCAAGCTAGAGTTCAACTTTGGTGTGGATCCAGACTCTGCCTCCAACTCCGGCATGGATTTGAACTTCGCCTATGACTCCAACGCACAGGAGGGGGATTGGGCTGGCAAGGAGGAGGAGGACGGTCATTACCATCGAGCCGTGACATCCTCATCCCGCCGGCCAAGCGATGGTGTCGGCTTCCATCTCACACGTTGCAAGCCTGTCCACCTTCGATGTGCACTCCGGCCACTACCACCATTGAGGATAAGGAGGAGGATCCCACCGCTGGATGAAGATGACGAGGAGGAGGAGGAGGAGCAACATCGCATTTGGATCCGATGGTTCGACGACAATGACGATGACCCTAACGTCGCCAGCAATGATGATGACAAGCCTCCTTGAGCTCCACCAACGAGGGCGACTCCCTCTTCGACTCTACCGACGAGAAGAATGAGGAGGATAGCGACCCCTTCTTCCAGATGTAGGAGCTAGCCTAGTTCCACTGACGCTAGGCTAGCAATCTAAAAAATATTTTAAAAATTATCTCTGTACCGGTTCTAACCATAAACTGACACAAATGAATGGGTCATCTATGTCAGTTCCGAATCAGCAAAAATTATTGGGGCACATCAGTGCCTGTTATTTTGTGCCTGTTTAGAAACCGATATTAATGACCAGTTTAGAACCAACATTGATTTGCTCTTTTGTAGTAGTGGTTTTAAGTCATACGAACAAAAATTTCAAAAGAGCAAACAAAATGTTTTAGACATTTTTTACCTATATTTTAGATGAACATGAGAAATGTTTCAGAGCAAAATCAAGATGTTTCAACTCATTCGAACAAATATTTCACAAGAGCAAAACATATGTTTCATATATTTAATAATGATATTTCATATGTACATGGGTAATGTTTTAAGCCAAATTCAACGGTGCTTTCTACTCCCCCGTCGACACTACTCTAGAGCTCTGCCTCGCCTCCAACATGGAGCATCTTGGGTCAAGCTGAGGCGGTGTGGTGCTTGAGGTCGGTACGGTCGTCCGCTCTCGACGCCGACCTTGCCATCGGCAAGGCTGAGCCCAATGGGCACCACATCGACCTAGCCACCTTAGGAGGCGTAAGAAGAATACCGAGCTTCCATGCATGTAGTGGAAAGGCACCTTTTTAGGATTGGGGCCATGCTGGGGAGGACGTCACTCGTGCTCATTGTGGTGGGAGGAGGCAGGAGGGGGAGGGAGGGAGGAAGAGGGAGGAGTGGTGGAGGAGGAGGCAAATGTATGTGGGAGGAGACGAGGATAAAGTGGGTAAAGTTGAGTGGTGGGGATGTCCGATGGTTTCATCACATGCATGGGACTCCATGTATAAGTGATTTCAATATATTATTAATTGTGGATTTAACAAAATTAAAGAAAATTCATAAATATAATTATTCTAAGACTAGAAAACTAGTTGAAGATACCAGATACACATGTAATCAAGAATTCCATGTAAGAACAGGTTTTCATGTGATACTAGCTGCTAGCTTCAATATCATTAGTGAAAGCAACCCTTCAATAGATAGAGCCTCAACCTCAATAGTCAATTCCTTCCGTGACATGCGCACGCAAATTCTTCATTGTCCACCAAACATTAGTATAATAAACCATTGATGTTCTCGAGTCAAGAGTAACCTAGCTCAGGGTAATATGTATTGTTATGTGACAAGACTTGGAAGCAATGTTGATCCTTTTCTTGGTTGGTATGGTTTTGATATTATGAATACCTCAAGGAATAAAATCCTACTAGGCATAAAATACAATGGTTTTGTATATTTGGACAATTATCTCATATGGTTCTAAGTTACTACATCATACATAAGATCCAAACCAATGTAGTCTTATAAGATCAATCCTATTATATGCACGTTTCGACCAATTCACCAAAGAGTTTAAGTTTTAACAATATACTTCTACATTCCCCACGTTTATAGGCTCCTAACGTCGTCAGTGAATTGTGTTGGCTAAGTTTTAGACTTAGGACTTCTCTGGTTATATGGCATACTTCAACAAATTCACTACAAACTTATATGAGAAAAGTTGAATAATATACTTTAAGTAAACCTCTGCCAATAGTGAAAAGTCAAAATCTCGACGCACTCGATCTAGATAAACAACCTTGCTATTTAATACGCTGCTATTTCATGGCCGACGGCTTGGCCAAAATTAACCATGTCACGTGGACTGCTTGGCCAAATCAATCATCTCAGGAGAGACGCTAGTAGAAGCTGTTCGATCTGGGTAACGACAAGCAAGGAAGCAGCATGTGCCCGAGACTGGGGTGAACAGGCCTTAGCACTACCGGCCAACACGACCGTGCCTGTGCCTGTACGTATATCACTGTGGCAAAACATGCCTCGGTGTTAAAAGATCTTCTCTAGTAAACGCTTCACATTTCTATGGATACTCTAAAATTACTTCATATTTTATATTACACCCTAAAATTTTTTTTTCCCCAGCAGCTCTTTTATGTCTAAAAATTAGATAAATAGTATTTTTTAGCTACTATTAGAAATACTTTGCTAGAGATGCTCTAAACAATGGTCAGAGGATGATGCGGCCAGCACGCCGGGCGACCAGACCCCCAACCCAGCAGCTGGAGGCGGCCAGCATGAGTATAAATTGATGGCAGGGGTATGTTCCCCCCTCGGGGGGAGGGAGGGGGACATATCCTTTGCCATTGCGTGAGTTTTGTAGTTTATCTTATACATTACTAGGTACAGTAATAAACAGTATTTTAGTACAGTAAAGATACTGTTTGTTACAATGTCTGATGCTGCAGTATTTTGCTATAGTATTTTTTGATACAGTACTCTATCCTTCCTCTTATAAACACTGTGCACCGTACCAAAGACAGACGATATGTGAGCTCCCAGGGGACACTCCCTACTGAATTCAGCAGCTAGCTACTGAAGACACGACGCGCCCAGCTGGCTAAGATCTACGGCACCACACGGGATTCAATTCGAGGTGTTCGCCTCGAGGCAATGGCTATATCGGCGTCCGTGGTCCAGCTCAAGATGGAGTAAAAATGGCATGGACGGTGCAATGGAGGCTCATATCATACACATCTTTCGCTGGTCTACTACGGTACTACCTTCATTCTGCACCCCAGGAGCCCCGAGTACAGGAGATGTCTATAGTTCAAGTAAAGTCTTGCTTAATTTGCATGACTAACTAGTCATTGTATCTCTTTGGTTGTGGTTGTGTACATGTCAACGATGTAAAGGTTAGAATTTTTTTTCATTATTAAAAAACTAGTCGTTGTATCTCTACCTCACACGAGCTTGCATGTATTTCCTTGAAAGAATTAAACCAATTAGTCTCCCTTAAGATTGCATACTCCATTTGCTAGCCGCATGCCTAAATGCCTAATTAATCATAGAATTAAAGCTCCAGATAGTGACTTGACTTTCTCCACGGCACGGCGTCTGAGTATTAATGTGTTTAATTATTTGCATCACGCATTGTCTGTTAGCCCCTCGAAGTTCAACGCGATGCAGTGTTTGGGTAGCTTGAACATAGCTTTGGCTTCCGTAAAGCTATAAATCTACCCAAACAATCCAACTTCATAAGCGTTTTATGCTTTGGCTTCCGTAAAGCTATAAATCTACCCAAACAATCCAACTTCATAAGCGTTTTATGGGATATCTTAAGCGGAACCACCGTTCAAAGCCGATGCGTGTGGGAAGGTGCTTCCAAAATTACTGTGGAAGGTTATACGGAGTGAATTCTACGGAAGGACTTTAAAGTTGTTCCGTGTTTTCGTGCAGATATTTGATATATGAAGTTATGTTACCATTTTAATTGGGAACATTCGCTCAATGACATCCAATTCGTGCGTCTCAGCCAAATTGACATTAATTTCGTTCGCGGTTCATAAAATGACACCGGGCACACAAATTTCTTCAACGGGTGACACACACGAGGGGTATTTTAGGTATTTTACCCGTGAGTGTCTCCCATCACTCTCTTCTCTTTCTTCTCCATCTCTGGCGAGTGGAGGCGGAGGCGGCGGCGCGAACGTGAGGTGGAGGCGACGGCGGCCCGGACGCAAGGTGGAGGCAGGGCTGGTCAGCGGCAGTGGGGTCGACGGAGGAGGCAGAGGCGGCGGCGACGGAGGAGGAGGGGACGACAGAGGAGGAGGAGGAGGAGGAGGCGACGGCAGAGAAGGAGGCGGCGGCAGCGACGGAGGAGGAGGCGGTGACGTCAGAGGAGGAGGAGGAGGCGGTGGCGGCGGTGACGACGGAGGAGGAGGAGGGGACGGCAGAGGAGGAGGAGGAGGAGGCGATGGCGGAGAAGGAGGCGGCGGCGGCGGAGGAGGAGGAGGGGACGGCGGAGGAGGAAGAGGCGGCGGCGAATGGGAGGAGAGAGGACAGAGTGAATGGGAGGAGAGGAAAGAGATGACAGGTGGGCCCCGGGGTATTTTGGGCATTTTCTATCGAAAAGTATCACCGGTTGAAGAAATTCGTGTGCCCTGTATCATTTTATGAACCGCGAATGAAATTAATATCATTTTGGCCGAGGCGCACGAATTGGGTGTCATTGAGCGAATTTTCCCGTTTTAATTAGATCCAACATGATATGAAGAGTGTAGTTTTATATGACATGTGCTGTATAGTCAGCATCACACTTGACCACATGCGTAACATCCCTATTTTCAAAAACTAAAAATCATCGAGCATCATGCAATTGCATTCTAATAAATTTCACTAAAATTTAAAACTTTTGAAAATAAGTATGTTACAATAACTTTTGAGCTTATAGATCAAATAAATTATTTTTCTCAACAAAAGGAGAGGTTTAAAGTGAGGTTTTATTAAGGGTTTAACCCTGACTTTTAAAACATATTGGTTGTAAAGATAATAAATATGAATATATTTTATTTTCCATAAAGGAAATAATTTTGAGTTCATCATTTTAGATAAAAGCCATAATTAAAAGTTTTTGCTTTCATAATGTTCAATTGCAAAACTATTATAATTTGAAAATTTATAATTTCAAAATTTTATTTTGCAAACAACAGTTTGAGCTGAATTCAAATAAGATTCTAAAGTTTCAAATTGAATAGGTTTAATCACAAATAAATTTTCCTAATTCACCTACCTATTTTCCCTCTCTCCCTTTTCTCTCTCTCTTACAAGTGGGCCCCAATGGGCACTCTCTCTCCTCCTCCTCCCTCTCTCTCCCGTTGCCACCTCACCCCCCTGCTTCACTCTCACGCAACATCCCCTCCCTCATCTCTCTTTTTCCTCTCCCGGTCTCTCTCTCTCTCTACCCACACTGCCTCTCTTCCTTCACCCGCCGGCAGAGCCCCTCCCCGGCCAATCCCTTCCACCACCCTTTTCCTCTCACTCCCCTCACTCCGTTTTTCCAGCTCCTTGCCGCCGAGTCCGAGATCGCCATTGCACACCGGCCCGAGTCCACCTCGGCGGCGTCGGTCCTTCTCTCGGTAATCCTTCCTCTCGTTCTTTGGCCCCTACCTTCTTCCCGTCACACGCATCAAGACCTCCTCACGGAATCGCCATCACTGTCTCCTCCTCCGCCTCTACCGGTCCGCGCCAAGACCACCTCGCCACGCCAGACCCCCGCCAGAGCCTCACCGAGCCTCCTCCACCCCTAAAGCTCGCTGACCCAGCCCATGTGCTCACTCGCTGTCGTTCGGCGGGGCGAGCAGCCATGCCGCCGCCCGCCTCGGCGTCGCCGACCACCGCGGCCATCCTCGCCGCCGACCTCACCCCGGCCAGCCCTCGCCTCCTCTCTTTTCCTCTCCCTCCCTCATCACGGCGAGCCGCCGCTTGAATCGCTGTCGCCGAGCCGCCTCCGCCAAGCGTCCTCGCTCTGAAGTCGCCGACAGCGGGTCTCACAGTCACCGACCGACGGTTGATGGCGGATCCCCGATCGACCACTCATGCACATGTACAAGGCCGGCTAGGTCGCCGTCATGCTGCGCCGCGTCGCTGTCAGCCCGCGTCATACATACTGGGTCGTGACGCACTCGACCGCGCCGCGCCATCCATCTTGTGCCATGCGCTGCGCGGTTACAGGCCACGCCGGCCACCTCAAGGCCGCTTTGCGGGCCGAAGCCGTCGGGTCAAGATCACACAGCGTTCATTTGGTAAAAATGAGCCGTGAACCCCATCCGATTTTCCTCCTTTTTTCAAATGAATTTTAAAATAGGAAAACTTGTAAATTTCATATCTCTTAAAATATAAGTCCAAAATTAGTGAAACAAGTTTCTAAAAACTTCTAAAAATATGAGGTTTAATTTAAAAATATTACTTATATACTTTAATTCATATTAGTACATGATTTAGTTTTATAAAGATGAAAACATATATCAATTAACCTTAATTAATTTTGATAGATAAAAATAAACCGATAATTTCTGAAATTTGTTAAAATAATAAAATAAACATTTATTAAAGGAATTAGTTTATTTTCTATATTTCCCAATTAAAAAGAAATATTTGCTACATATGTGTATTAGTTAAATGTCATGTGTTATAAGAATTTTCAAAAATTTATAAAAAGGAGTAAAATAGAATTTACACAAATTCCAATTTAAAATACCATCATCATATCTATGCATATCCATCTGCATGCATTATTTTATTTTATTTTATTTGTTGTTTTTAAAGATATGTTATTTGCCATCGTTAGATTCGACCGGACCCATGCCCGGAGCTGAAACTCACGAAGGGCAGGAGTTCGACCACAGTCAAGGCAAGTTAGTGTTGACATCTCCCCTAATTTCCTTTGACCATATCAATACCTAGTTTTACAAATGCTTTGTTAGAAGTTTATTAAACATGCATGTCTATGTTGATTAATCACTATCATGTTGGTAGGGAATTTAGTTAAGAACTGTCGGCGACTGGGAGGCGAGCCTCCGCAGCGCCAATGAGCAAGGGAAAATGGGTGCGAGGTCAGCGGCGCCCCGGACCGAGCCGAGGCTGCTGGCCGCCGGACGCCGGCGAAGACCTGGTCCCGACGCCGCTGGCGCGTCGAGACCGGATGGACGGGATTGATGACACGAGTGTTTTATCTTGGTTCAGCCTCCATCAAGGGATAACAGACCCTCGTCGATCTTCGTTTAATGCCGAGTTTAAACGAGTACAAGGGGGTGAAGTCCGGGCTTTGGGAAGCCCGGGCTTCGAGTACAGTAAGTGCTTAAGGCACTGCGTGTATGTTCCTACAGTTACCTGGACGCGGAGAACTACCGCCGGAAACTAGAGCTCCTATGAGAGTGCAAGTGCTCTGTTCTCAAGAGCTATTCTCCAAGTGAGTTGTGTGTATGCGGTAAAGCCTCCGTAGTTGTGGCTGTCGCGCCTTTTATAGGCGCCCTTCGGCACTGTAGCTTGTGCTGGTCCGTTGAATTAGTCGTTGCCTTTTCGCCACGCCAGATAGCGCATCAATCCACCGTAATCGAGTGTAATCCTCCGATCACCGTCTTTGGACCGCCACCGGTCAACACGTGTCCTGCCCATGCGGGCGTTGACGGATCGCCGCCACCCGTCGAAGCCGCCGCCAGCGCCTCGACTGATCGCGCGATTTAATTTCGATGACTCGGGGACCAAACGTATCCCGCCCACGCGTGATGATTTGCCTTGGGTCCTGTCCCTTCGTACCCCAGAAGCCCGAGGAAACAAGAGGCTAGAGCTTCCGAGGCGGGGAAGCTCGGGCTCGAGCTCGCCAAGCTCGGGCGCGAGCTTGCTGGCCCCGAGCTTGCCTCCTGTGGGGTCGTGGGTAAGTAAGTGGGCCGAAACTCCATGGGCCACATACTTCCCCCAACAGCTAGTCCCCGAGCCTCGAGCGGGATGGTGACGTGCCGCTCAGAGGTTTATCTAGTAACCGCCGGCGTAAAAGCTTGTCTTCGGCAAGGGGCCCCACAACTTCGGCGGGAATCTCAAATCGGCACGGTTGCGCGCGCCTCCTCCTCCTCCTCGGGTTCCACGTCTTCCGGTGGACAGGTGACGGTTCGTCCCCCCTCGCCGGTTTATATCAGGTAATTTCTTTCTTTGTCATCTCCTTATCACGCCTTCTCGTACTACTTGTGTCTCTCCGTCTCCTTCCTTCATCTGCCTCTCCGCCATCTTTCCTTCCCAATCCTTCTCCTCCCAATGGCGCCTTTCACGCGGAGCCTCCTTACTGAGGATGATCTGAAGGAGCTGGAAGCCGCCGGCTTCGTCGAGGTCGGCGGATGGAGGGCGGCCGGGAGAGAGGCGGTTCATGCGCCTAAGAGCAAGGAGTTAATTTGTTTTGAGCTCTTCGCGATTCATGGGCTCCGGGTCCCGGAGTCCGATTTCGTTGAATCCGTTCTGGCCCAGTGCGGGATCGAGCTGGTGAACCTCAATCCCAACTCGATCCTGTTCTTGACGATCTTCGCGCACCTCTGCGAAGCATTCGTCGGGGTGGAGCCGACGGTCAGCCTCTTCCTCCACTTTTACGAGATGACTACAACTGGCGGACACAATGCGGCGGGGTGCACCTACTTCAAGCTCCGTCGCGACATGAATTCCTCGTACCCGGTGTTCAAGGCTAAGGAGAACGTTGGGGGGTGGGCGTCGCGGTGGTATTACGCCGAGAAGTCCGACAACTGCCGATTCTGGTTTGCCAACGTGAACCCCTGGAAGATGCCGATGCCCCGGCCTACGCTAGAGCCGGCGGAGGTAGCCCTGGCGGCCAAGATTCGAGATTTGGCCGGCCGGGGGCTTAACGGCTTCGATATTGTAGCCGACTTCACTAGACACCGGGTGAGCCCGCTGTGGAAGCGGGTTTGCCCTTTCTTCGAGATCCGCGGGTGGGATGACCTCTCCCGCGAAGGCACCTTCCGTAAGTATTTGTCTTGATCTTGCAGCTGTGTGCCCGAGCTTCTTCCCGAATCGTGTTTGTAATGTTCTTCGTTTTTTCTTCTTCGCAGCCTTGCCCCAAGGCGATGTGGTTCGAGTCGTGGGGCTCCTCTTGTCCGCGAGCCACAACGAGCCATCAGGCTCGGGTGTTCGCAATGTTCTGGATGAGGTGCGTGCCTCTTCGGGCTTAGGTGCCCTCGGGGCGGTTTCTCCCATGCTCGTGAGCTGATGCTCTGCGGTCTATTTTTCGCAGGGGGAAGCGAGAGCAGGAACCGAGCCCGCCGCATCTGCGTCGGCGATGGTTTCGGGTCGCCGATCTTTACCGGTGGCGACGCGAGCTTAGCCTCAGCCATGAAGGGACGAGCCACTCCCAATGACACTGGAAGAAACCGCCGGTCGCTTCGGTTAAAACGCCACAGATGGCGGCGGCGCCTCGTCTTGGCGGATCCGTTCGATCAAGCCCGGCGGAAGTTCCGGCTCGATTCGATCGTCATGAGATACCCAAATGGCGCCAAGAGACGCTTGTTGGTGCTAGACGATGATGACTCGGACGAGATGAACGAGGCGGCCGTCGCAGCTGCACGTAAGTTGCTTGTGCATGCCGGCTTCTCCCGTCCTTTTCCCTTGTTGATTATGGCCCTTGCGCCGATCGTGTTCTAATTCTCCTTGTTTCTTCGGGCGCGCTTATCTCCCCAGCGGGAGTTTATCCTGCAAGCAGCCAGAGGCAATGGCAGGGAGAATGAGCCTGTTAAGGGCAAACCCGACTCGGGGTTCGAGGCCTTTCGCCCTCTCTGGCCAGTAGCGCCTGACGCGTCGCCCTCGAGCCGCACTTGTGAAGGTGGAGACCGATCTCGGCACCGAGTGCCTGGCGCCAATCTGTGTCGAGGGGCGAACCTCGACCGGGTGGCGCCCGATCGACATCCGCGGCATTCGGGAGCTTTTTGCTAGGAGCAACATGCCTGTCCCCCCGCTGGACGCGAGCGACACTCTTCTTCTTGGCTGGGACTAGCCCGTCCGGGTCATCACAGCTGCGAGCATCGTTCCGGTGTGGTTATGGAGTGTGGCTCCGTTGACCGTCTCGGGGTGGATCTCGGCGACGCCATCGTGGGTCGAGCACCACCTTGGAATTGTCACATGGAGTCATCAAGAGGCCATCCGGCTCCGGCCAGTCCCCGGCCAAATGCTCGAGGAATGGCTGGCGAACCGTCTGGGGAGAGGACCTCCGGTGGATGCCTGGACGCAGACTGACTTCCCTCCCGAGCCGTGTCTCCATGCTGTTGATGCTGCCGAGCTTGTGGGGGAGACTGCCGAGCCGACGAGAGGCCTAGTCGTGCTGGTGGGAGGAGCGGCCGTCCCTGTGGACTCGGCCGAACCTGCAGGAGGCGGTAGAGCTGCGGAAGACTTGGCCGAACCCGGGGAGGTGGCCGAGCTCGGGAGGCTTGGCCGAGCCTGCAGGAGAGATGGCCGAGCTTGGGGGCGGCGCTGGCTCAAGGGAGGCTTGGCCGAGCTTCTGGGAGGCGGCCGAGCTCATGGGAGGCTTGGCCGGCCTATGGGAGAGGTGGCCGAGCTGCATGGGAGGCTTGGCCGAGCTTGGGGGAGGCGGCCGAGCATGCGGGAGAGATGGCCGAGGCCAAGCACTCGGGCGACACTCGGGCCGCCAGTCGCAGCTCTCCTCGCCTAGGGGTGTTTCAGATGCTCGGTCTGATGTCGCTGGCCGTGATGCCGCCAAGCGGTAAGTGTCTCCTGCTTGGTTTTTGGTGTCTTGTGTTTTCCCTGCTTCGGTCCTCCCCTTTCCTAGTTTATCCTCCGGGTGCAGATCTACCGCGAGCTTGTCGGCATGGCTCGCTCGTTTGAGGCTAAGCACGATGTCGAACGAGAGGCCCTGCGGTCGGAAAGCACGCGGTGGCAACAGGAAGCCAATGCCGCACGCGCCGAGCTTGAGGAAGCTCGCTCGAGCTCAGTCCAGGCGATAGCTCTGGAGGCTCGGGCCGCAGCGGCTGAGGCGGCCTTAGCTGTGGCGCAGGAGGACGCCAAGGAGGTTTCTTGCCGGTCGCTGGAGGCCCTTAAGGCCGAACGCGACCGCGCCCTTGAATTCGAGGAGCGCCTCCGGTCAGTGGAGGCATGCCGTGTTGCTGAGGTTGCTCGTGCGGTGGAGGAGCGCGACCTCCTTGCCGCAGAGCTTTCCCGCACGAAGGTCTCTTTGAATCATGACGGAGGGTCATCAAGACCCACCAGGATATCGTGCGGGAGCTGGAGGCTGCCAATGAAGTCTTACGGGTCAAAATGCAGACTTCCCGGGCGAAAGAGAAGGAGCTCCTCGACCTTCAGGACCAAAACGAGGAGTTGCTGCCCGAGCTTCGGAAGCTCCGGTGCCAGCCTAAGCCGTAGGCCCCCCTTTTTTTTCTTTTTGTTGGGCGATAATCTGGCCTGCCTTTGTAAATACCTTTTATTAATATAGTCGACTTGTTTTGACTTCTTTCCTTCATCACTTCTTCGGTCCACCTTCTCTTGAATGCCGAACGTCGTTTTTGATCTGTCGCGCCGGTCCCAAGAGACATTCGCTCGATCTTGAAGCGGTTCCACGCCGGAATCGCTTCCGACGCCATTACTCCCAGGATCGCTTCGCTTCCCGAATCCAGCTATAAAAAGAGACCAATCGTCGGTCATTTCTTATCCCGGACTCCTTTCTTCCTTGCCTTTCCCTCTTGCCTCCATGGCTTGTGACCCGGAGTTGGCGGAGCTTTGGGCGGACTTCGACCTTGCAATGGCCGAGATTGCGGAGGAGGCGCTACGCGCGACATTGCCAGTGGTCGAGGCGCCGTTGAAGTCGCTCAGCGTCTTGGCGGGCCTTTGATCCGCCAGGAGGGCGTTGGTTAGTGCCCATGCCCGCGATGCTGCTGCCACCGCGGCTTTGGTCGAGGCTGCCCCGGCGCTTGCCGAGGTGGCCGACGTCATTGTCGGGTTTCTGGGACCCTTCCGCTGGGACTAATTTTAATCGGCTTGTGAGCCATCGTAGAACCCTTTTTAATAAAGTTATTGGTGGTTATCGCTGTTTCTCTTTTGTTTTCTGTTGTTTTTCCTTCATGCAAACGAACGCTAGTAGTCGTATAAGCAAGAAAGGATTAAAAACGTAGTATAGTACCGATCCTAGCCCCCGAGCCATGTCCGAGCTTCTGAGGAGAAGCCCGGACGTGGCTTAGAGAAGATCGGAAGTCTTTTGATTGGAAATCTGATCTTGGAAAATCAACTTTTTAAGAAATCGTCCCTTAGAAAAAACCGACCCTTAAAAAATTGACCCCAGCCCCCGAGCCATGTCCAAGCTTCTGAGGAGAAGCCCGGGCGTGGCTTAGAGAAGATCGCAATTTTAGAAAAAACTGACCCTAGTCCCCGAGCCATGTCCGAGCTTCTGAGGGGAAGCTCGGTCGTGGCTTAGAGAAGACCAATTTTTAAAAAATCGACCCTAGACCCCGAGCCATGTCCGAGCTTCTAAGGAGAATCTCGGGCGTGGCTTAGAGAAGATCAATTTTGAAAAATCGACCCTAATCCCCGAGCCATGTCCGAGCTTCTAAGGAGAAGCTCGGGCGTGGCTTAGAGAAGATCAATTTTTAAAAAATCGACCCTAGTCCCCGAGCCATGTCCGAGCTTCTAAGGAGAAGCTCGGGTGTGACTTAGAGAAGATCAATTTTTGAAAAATCGACCCTAGTCCCCGAGCCATGCCCGAGCTTCTAAGGAGAAGCTCGGACGTGGCTTAGAGACCGCACACTTCTTGAACGAAGCTTGTGGCCCTAGCTCTGTCTCTTTGCAAGAGGTAGGGTGTTGGACTCTTTAGGTATCCCGGGCCCGTGGCAGGTTTTATGCGGGCTTTTGGTATAGGGCCGGAAAGCGTGTGTCCGCACGGGATTTTGCGAGGTGCGATGAATATCGGCTTACCCGTGTGCAAGGGAATCCCGGGGGTTGGCTTCTGCGTAGCCACCATCCTGCCGATGTGTCTCGAAAGCGGCCGGGCTTTCTCCCAAGCCCGATCATAAGTTTGGGTCATCAAGTTGGTTTGGGGGCTCTCTAGGAATAGTGGGATGAACAAAAGGAAACAAAGATAAGGGGGGGGGGGGAATGGAGACTTACGACCTTTTCTTAGGCGTAGAACCTCTGAAGTTGAGCGATGTTCCAGGAACTGTTGAGGACTCTCCCGTCCGGCATAGCCGCCTCTTCTGCCTCCGGGCGTCTGGTGATCTGACCAGTGTCGGACCTTCCCATCTTGGGGTGAGCTTGTTGGCATGAGCCAGGTTCTGAACTCGTCTTAGAACCAGGTCGCCCACCTGCAGGGTCCGGTCTGTACCTTTTTGGCTGCGTGCCGCCGCAGGGATTGCTGGTATGTTGCCACTCGCAGTAGTGCTTGCTCGCGGCAGGACTCAGATAGATCGAGGTCCAGCAAGCGCTCCTCGTCGTTGTCGATCTGCCCTGCAAAATCAACACGAGCTGAACCAAGTCTTAGCTCGGCGGGTAGGACCGCCTCCGAGCCGTATACAAGTCTAAAGGGGGTTTCGCTAGTACCCCGATTAGAGGTTGTTCGGGCTGCCCAAAGCACGGAGGGTAGTTCCTCTACCCAGTTGTGTCTTTGCTCGGCAAGAATGCCCTGCATGATCTGCCCGTTCGCGCGTTCGGCTGCACCATTACTTTGTGGGTGAGCTACCGAAGCTAGGGCGACCTTCATGCCGAGCTCTTCACAGTAGTTCTAGAATAGCTCGCTTGTGAACTGTGTCCCATTGTCAGCGATCAGCTTACTTGGGACGCCGAACCTGGTCACGATATTGTTCCTAAGGAACCTCTTGGCCGTCTGGGGGGATATGCTCGACACTGGTTCGGCCTCGATCCACTTAATGAAAGTGTCGATGGCGACGAACAGGTGTGTGCAGCCCTTTAGGCTTCTGGGAAACGGACCAAGTATGTCCATCCCCCATGTTGAGAATGGCCAGGTTAGCGGGATAGTCTGCAGCTCATATGCGGGCTGGTGGGATACCCGGGCATGATATTGGCACGCTGGGCAGCGCTTTACGAGCTCTCTTGCGTTGGTTAACGCAGTTGGCCAGTAGTACCCCATGCGAAAGGCTTTCCCGATTAGGGTTCTGAAAGAGGCATGGGCCCCGCAGATCCCGTCATGGATGTCTTGGAGGAGAAACTTGCCTTCCTCCTGGGTCACGCACTTGCAAAGTACGCCGTTAGAACCCCTTCGGTACAACAAGCCCCCGAGTAATCGGTAAGGTCGGGCTTGTCTTTGGAGCCGGATTTCACCGTGTGTCTGTGGCGTTGTCCCATGCATCAAGAATCGGACGAATGACGCTATCCAGTGTCGCGCGCTCTAGGAACTAAACGGTACGGCCGTTTGGGTCGAGGCAACCGTCTTCTCGGGGGCCTCCAATCCGGAGGGAATAGAGGGCTTTAGTAGGTGCTGCACGAGCACCCCCTCCGGGGCGGTTTCTTGTGAGGAGCCAAGCTTCGCGAGCTTATCGGCCAAGTTATTAGCCAGTCTGGGGACGTAGCATACTTCGAAGTTCGTGAAGTGCTTCTCCAGCTTTCTCACCTCTGCCAAGTATCACGCCATTGAGTCGTCGCAACACTGATACTCTTTGTTTACTTGGCAGACGACCAACTTTGAATCCCCTTTCGCTGTTAGTCACTTAATGCCGAGCGCAGTGCATGCCCGTAGGCCGGTTAGGAGGCCTTCGTACTCCGCAGCATTGTTCGTTGCGGGAAAATGGAGCTGTACTATATGCTGAATTTGTTCTCCTTGGGGGGAAACGAGAACAAACCCGCAGCCTGATCGCTCAAATTGGCGCGACCCATCGAAGAACATGGTCCAGTGCGCTTCTTGGCTAGGGAGCTTGGGCGAGCCTCCCGATGGGTTGGCTGGGCCGGTCCACTCAGCCAAGAAGTCAGCCACGACTTGGGACTTGATCGCCGTTCGGGGGACGAACGTGATGTCAAATTCGCCAAGTTCGACTGCCCACTTTGCGACCCTCCCGTTCGCGTCTGGGTTCCGAATGATGTCCTTTAACGGGAAACTTGTCGGGACAGTAATTGGATGGGCTTGGAAATAGTGACGCAACTTTCGTGAGGCCATAAGCAAGGCGTCACAGCTTCAACCTCGTGGTATCGCTCCTGGGTCCGTGAAGTACCTCGCCACGTAGTAGACGGGTTGTTGCTTGCCTCGCTCGATCGCTAGTACAACACTCACAGCTTTGCGGTGGCAACCGCCAAATAGAGGAGTAGAGCTTCCCGAGCTTTGGCGTGGCTAAGACGGAGACGTGGGCAGTAGCGCTTTAGCTCACGAAAGCGGCCTCGCTTCTCTCGTCCATTCGAAACCATCGTGCTTGCGCAGATCTACAAAAGGTGCCTGCGCGCCGCCAACGAGATATGAATCTGCCGAGAGCCGTCATCCGCCCGGTGAGAGCTTGCATCTCCTTGGTGCAGGTTGGCGACCTCATATTCTCGATGGCCTCGATTTTGTGGGTTTGCCCCGATGCTCGCTTTTCCTATCACGTAGCCAAGCAACATCCTGCATCGACACCAAAGACACATTTTTCAGATTCACAACTTGATGTTTTCTAAGATTAGCAAAAGTTTCAAAGGTCGGTCACATGGTCCCGTGGGACTTTGCTTTTTACAACAACATCGTCTACATAGACCTCTACGTTGCGCCCTATCTGATCAGGGACCGTCTTTTGCATTAGTCGCTGGAACGTGGCTCCCGCGTTCTTCAGACCGAAAGACATGGTCGTGTAGCAGAAGGTACCAAAAGGTGTTACGAAGGTAGTCTTCTCTTCGTCCTCCGCATCAGCGATCCGGTGATAGCCGAGTAGGCGTCGAGGAGCTCATGAGCGCCGAGTCCGCCGCTCGCCGACCGGCTTGGTCTATGCTTGGCAGGGGAAATTGTCCTTGGGGCAAACGGCGTTGAGGTCGCGATGGTCGACGCACATTCGCCACTTCCCGCCCTTCTTCTTGACGACGACCGGATTAGCTAGCCAGTCGAAATGCTCGACTTCTCGGATGAAGCCGGCTTGAAGGAGGTTGCCGAGTTGCTCCTGGATGATGTCGGCCTTCCATTTTGGGAAGCGCCGTAGGGCCTGTCTGACAGGCTGAACAGCTATCCTATGCTCGATGACCTCCCTTGGGACCCCGGGCATGTCGGACGGTTCCCACGCAAACACGTCTGCGTTAGCCCGGAGGAAGGTGACGAGCTCGAGTTCCTATTTGGACTCGAGGTTGACCCTCACGTGGGCGACCTTGGTGGGTCGCCCTCGGAGAGGGGATCGCTTTGGTGGGCTCTGCGGCGCAGGCCACCTTGGGGCGGACGGGCGTCGCTGGCCTTGGCCGCCACGCTTGGGAAGCTGTCCGACCATGGCCAAGGCGCTCTCGTCGCAGGCCATTGCGGCCTTGTGACTGCCCTTGATCGTGATGACCCCGTGAGGGGCCGGCATCTTCAGCCAGTGGTAGCCGTGGTGGGTAGCCGCCATGAATTTGGACAGCGCGAGGCGTCAAAGGATGGCGTTGTATGGGAGCTCGGAGTCCACCACCTCGAAGGTGACGTACTCCGTCCGGAAGTTCTAGGGGGTCCCAAACGTCACGGGCAGCACCATTTGCCCGATCGGCTGTAGGGACGACCCAGGGACGATGCCGTGGAAGGGGATAGCTATGTCCTTGATCTTGGACCGCGGGACCTGCATCTGCTCAAGAACTTGAGCAAAGGACAATGTCCAGGAGTCCGCCATTCACCAACACGCGATTGACTCGCGTGTTGCCGATGGTAGACGAGCACCCGGCGACGCCGAGGTTGGTCATTCCGGGGGGACAATCGTCCCCGGAGAAAGTGATCAACTGGTGGGACCACCGCAGGGGTGCGTCCCCGGGCTTACCCTTCTCGAGGTGGTAAACCTCCCGGCCAGCGGCCTTAAGCTCGCGTCGCGAGCTATAAGCGGCGCCGCCGCCGGTTCACGGCGACGTCGCGGGCCTCTGAAACAGCGCCGCCATGGGCGCCTGAGGCGCCCGGTCGTCCCAAGGCACCTCGATCGGGAGCTTCGGGCATGGGCCCATGCCCGGCGAGAAGTCCTCCAATCGCGCCCACGCTCTGCGATTATGCGAGTCATGGCCGCTTCGCCGATGGAGGAGGCAGAGCGATTGTTCGGAGGGTTAGCCTCGGGCCGGTCCGAGGTCGAGGCCGGGAGCTCGCCCGCCTCGGCCGCGCCCGCCCGTTCCGCCACTTGCCGGGCGGGCTGGCCGGGGAGGTGGCCGCTCAGGAGGAGCGGGCCTTTCGGGCTCTACCGACGCGACGTAGGCGGGGGTGACGGGCTCCTTCTTCTTATTCTTCTTTTTCTCCTTTTCGGCTTCACCCTTCTTGGCATCGGTGCCAGTTCGGGCCGCCGCCTTCTCCTCCGTCCTGCCTCTCTTGCGCTCCACCGCCTCGGAGGCGTTGATGTATCCCTCCGCAGTACGAAATAAATCGGCTGCGGTGTAGACCGGATGGAGCTCAAGGTCCTCGATGAAACGGGTATTCCGCACTCTCTCCTTGAAGGCCTCTATGATGGCCTCGTCGGAGATCGACGGAATGGTGTTACGCACCGGGACGAACCTGCGGACGTAGTCCTGCAGGCCCTCTCCTGCCCTTTGGACCACAAGCTTGAGGTCTCGGGCTTTCATGCCAGTAGCGACCTCGAAATTGTCCCCGAGTTCTCCGCACTTGCTCCCACCAAGAATCGAACTCGCGCTGGTTGAACAGCCAGGTTCGGGCCATCCCCTCCAAGACGGTAGGGAAGTAGTTGACCATTACGGCCTCATTACTGCCTACGGCCAGGATGGCGGTAGTATAAACGGCGAGATATTCGTCGGGATTTTTGCTCCCGTCGAACTTCTCAATGCTCCCGGGCTTAAACTTGCGGGGCCAGGGGGCCTCGCGTAAAGCTCGGGAGAAGGCCGGGCATCCAAGGGCGGCCCCGTTGTTCCCAGCGGGAGATCTCCCGCCTGGAAGCGGCCCGAGGCGGGAAAAAACTCCGCCCGGGGTGCGCTGAGGAGCGCCGTCCGCCGGACGTGGGCGCTTCTTGCGCGATCAACGCTCTGGGCGCTCGCCTCGAAGAGCCACAGTGTGTGACCAGTTCGAGGTGCTCGCCGAGATCCCAGCCGAGCTCCTCTAGGACGCCGGCGATCATGGCGCTTAGATCGGCTAGAGTGAACCTCGCGGGTCCTTCTCTAGGTCACGCTGACTGGCATCGCTTAACCTTCTGCCGATCGCGCAAAGACTGGGTTGGTGACGGTAGTGGTGGGCGAATCGCGCGTGTAGCGCGTCTTGGCGGCGCGCGGGCCAGCGAGCTGCGGCAGATATCCGCCAGGTTCGCCCAACCGACCCAAAGAAGAGGCTTCGAGCGCCTCACGCCGGTGCTCTTCGCTGGTCAAGACGCGGGCTGGTGCGGGGTTGCCCGCCGACGCCAAGAAAGACATGACGTGAGGCAGCTCCGCGAAGGGACATGTCGGTGTTACCCGCGGGCGGTGCCCTCGGCACCCTCAACCGCCATGGGCTCGCTGGTCTGTCCGCCGCCGCCTCGATGGGCGCGGCGCCATTGCGCGCGCCAGATCGGGTCCTCCTCTTCAAACGTGGCCGCGAATGCGCGCGGTCCGCCAGGATATGGCACTGGTGGCAGTGCCTCCAGCCCCTCCATGAGAGTTTTGCTAACGTGAGTCAGCGAAGTGCCGGGTAAGGCTGGGGAGCGAACAGCTACTCCTGAGACGGGCGTTGCCTCCACTTCCATCTCGTCGGATTGAGCTCCGGCGAGGATACCAGCCTGCCATTCCTCATACGACTCGTCGACGTCGTCGAGATCGTCGTGATCGTCGTAGTTGAGGTCCACGGTATCAATGTCGTCGTAAGACAACAAGGCCATCCTCGACTCGACGAGGAGAGGATCAAATCGGCCCCACGGTGGGCGCCAGCTGTCGGCGACTGGGAGGCGAGCCTCCGCAGCGCCAATGAGCAAGGGAAAATGGGTGCGAGGCCCAAAAGCGGCTCTGTCCCCAGACCGAGGCCCGGCCGCTTGGCCGGACGCTGCCGAAGGAAAAGACCTTGGTCCCGACGCTGCTTTGGTAGCGAGAGACGGATGGACGGGAATGATGACACGAGTGTTTTATCTCGTTCAGCCTCCATCAAGGATAACACCCTTACGTCCGATCTTCGCTTAATGCCGCTTAAACGAGTACAAGGGGTGAAGTCCGCTTTGGGAAGCCCGGCTTCGAGTATAGTAAGTGCTCAAGGCATGCGTGTGTGTTCCTTCTGCCATTCGACGCAGAGAACTACCGCTGAACTAGAGCTCCTACGAGAGTGCAAGTGCTCTGTTCTCTACAAAGAGCTATTCTCCAAGTGAGTTGTGTGTATGCCAAGTAAAGCCTCCGTTGTTGTGGCTCAGGCGCCTTTTATAGGCGCCCTCGCCATCAGAGCTTGTGCCGTCCGCTAAATTAGTCGCTGTTTTTTTACACGCCGCCGTAGCGCATCAATCCACCGTAATCGAGTGTAATCCTCCGATCACCGTCTGGACCGCTACCGGTCAAGACGTGTCCTTACCTATGTGGCGGTTGACGGATCGCCGCCTACCCGCCGGCTGCCGCCAGCGCCTCGACATAAGGCACGATTTAATTTCGATGACTCGGGGACCAAACGTATCCCGTCCACGGCGTGATGATTTGCCTTGGGTCCTATCCTTCGCACCCCGTGGCCGGAGGAAACAAGAGGCTCGAGCTTCCGAGGCGGGGAAGCTCGGGCTCGAGCTCGCCAAGCTCGGGCGCGAGCTTGCTGGCCCCGAGCTTGCCTCCTGTGGGGCCGTGGGTAAGTAAGTGGGCCGAAACTCCATTGGCCACATACTTCCCCCAACAAGAACCTAGCACACTTTAATTATGTCATTAATCGTGGAAATGTTTATAAAACTTGATTGGGGTGGACGGATTGATTGGTTGGTGCAGTAAGCACAGGAATCGGGTCTAGTGTGAAAACCACCCCAGTCCTTAAGGACCGATACCTTGTGGTTGTCAAAACTAAGTACAACAGCGCGACCGTGATTGCTCGTATGGGCAAGCCCTGGCTGAGTACCTTTCGAACTCTTGGTTTGGACATCCCGTGTGGTGGAGTAGGCGCGACGCATTCGCCAACCTACCAGGCTCAAGAGGGGGCTTCAGCCAACTGGAGATACCAGCGCTGCGGTGGAAACCTTAGAGGGGATGCCAGCCAAGAGCTAGACTGTTAAAGGTTTTGTCGTGATGACCTTCGACGGGAGGGAGTCATGTCTCATGGGGAAAGCGTGCGACCTCTGCAAAGCGTAAAACTTTCTCGAAAGCCATGCCCACGGTCAAGGGCGGATGACGGTGGGTTGATCACAATGGTAGTTTTTCTCTCCTCTCTTTCTCAGTGTTTTAAAGAAGAAAACCGGCAGGTGCCGTGTTTTGGTTTTGGGAGTCTACGGTGGTTAGCCGCGAGGAGATGACTTCGGTGGTCTAGCCGACGTGTGGTATTATGCATACGGTGGTTAGCCGTCGAGAGTTGTTGGTCCTTCGGTGGATTAGCCATAAGGAAAATGTTTTTGGTAAAAACCACGATTTGTAAAATTTACTATCACTCACTTCTTCCCTAAACTGCTTTAAAAATACTAGGCGAACTATTTCAAAACTTGCTTTCCGCAAATGAGCCCTACCTATCCCTTGTCTAGACCATTCATATGCATATGTCAATTGACTTGCGAGTATTTCCACCAATACTCACCCTCGCTTTCTTGGGTCACAAGATTCCGACGCCAAGCAGTTCAGAGTACCAGCGTGATCCTGAAGATGGAGATCCTGAAGCCTACGCCTTCACCGACGAAGTCCAAGATGGAGAGTATACCGATGCCTAGGGCTGCGTTCCTCCAGCTTTGCCTGTGGGGAGTGTTTTGGTTTTTCCTCTTTTGGGAATTTCAGTTGTAAATAAGAAGACTTCCGCTTTTGCAAGGCATTCGAGCCGAACTTATGTAATGACGCCACGAGACGCACTTTGATGTAAATTTATGTAAATTAATCGACTTGGTTGTGATCCAAATTCTGTTGTCTGTGTGTGCTAACTACTGATCCAGGGACTAGCATAGGTAAAGCACAGGTGGGACCTCACCTCCGCCAGGGGGGGTCCCGACAGGGTTGGTATCAGAGCCTAGGCTGTAGGTCGCAACCTAGGTAGAATGGTATAGCCCTTAGGACCTATTTAAATAATAAATCTACTTTCAAACAGTTTTCGAAAATTACCCTCTTCTGTTTTTCTTACTTAAAATTTTCGCTTCTATCTGGTCTTACCTTTTTCTCTCTTACCACCCTCTGAATGATTTGAGCTTCAAAACAAAAGTGTCGCTTCTACAATCTTCCCTGACTCAAACATTTAGTCGACGCCTCTGCCTTATTAGGATACCTAAAGCTGCAAGTCGTCGACGACTGGAACAAGCGCGCAAGAAGCCTAGAGGAACCAGACGCCATCAAGAAAACAAGATTAGCATTTCGACCGCAGGAACCCCAAAACCTGTCATCGTATTAGACAACGTTGGATTTTCCAGTTGGATTTCAGGATAGTGTGCACCGACCCGGTCGTGCCGCTATCACTTGTGTGCTTTTCCGGGTCTTTTCGTATTTTGTTTGAACTAGTGTGTTGTGGATGTTCTGATCTCCCCTATTAGCCTTCTCCCTGGTTTTCCCTTCCTTATCTTGTTTTCAACATTGCTGTCAGATGGTGAACACCCGGAATGAAGCTGCTGCCGGTCACAGAAGAAGAGAATGTCAAAGAGCAAGAAGACTTTTGAAAAGTGAGATTAATTGCTTCAGTCCGTAGGAACCCTATATATGTAATCGTAGTAGGCATTTGAGATCTTGTTGAGTTTGAGATGGCTTGCATCGGCCTGACCATGCAGCTATCACTTGTATGTCTCTAAGCTCTTGCTTCTTATTGCTTCTTATAGTATTGGAGTTGTGCGTTCTATTGGTTTGTATGGTTTGTAGTTTGCTAAAAAGATTTCTCTTTCAAAACATCAAAATATTCCTCTCAAAACTAGGTACCTTTTTTTTAAAAAAAAACATTAATCAAACTCACTCCCTTTTAATGGCTTTTTGTTTTAAAGGCTAAAACTGTTTCAATGTGTTAGATATTTCCAAAAATAAAAATCACAGTTTTAAAATTTTCATGCAACCAAATGCTTCTCATAAAGAGTTCTTAACAAAAGTATTTAACATTCTCAAAACCAAAATTTCATTTTCAACTGGTTTTAAGGAAATGGTTTCAAAACAATAACTTTTCAATTGTTAAAGAAAAACACTCCGATTTGCATAAGTTCTTTAATTGTTTTGGAAGTTCTTTTGAAAACTAAAGCTGTTTTCAAAACTGGTTTAAAGAAAACCTTTGTTACAAATCGTTCATTTTTCTCAAATACTCCTAAATACAAATTTGGTTTAACACCCTATTTTACTTCGATTTAATTTCTAAAAGCTACCTTTTCAAATTTTTCCTCAAATGAATTGGAATTTTCAATTGTAAAATAATCTCAAAAGGATTATACAAATGTGTATCTCGTCTCAAATAAAAAGCAGTGTGTTGATTTCATAAACCTATTTCAAAAGCATTCTTTTGATAAAAGCTTTCTAATTCAAACTATGATTTTCCATTGCTTCAAAATGTAAGGTGTCTGAAAAAGAATAGCTTTTCCACCATACTTGCCATGACTTTTATAACTCTTTGTATGTTAAGCCCAAAAAGAATTTATTTTACAAGGTAGTCTTTTCAACCGTATTTTCTACTCAATTAACACCTCTTGGTTTTAGAAACCAAAAGACTGCTTTCTAAAAGATTTCTTCAAAAACCCATTTCATTTACAAACAAAAGTTTTGGAAAAATCCGGTTGCTTCACCCCCTTCAAAATGCTCATTTTGACTTTTTCTTCTCTTCACAAACTAAAACAAATGTTCACTCTCAAGATTCTGAGTGGTATAAGACGCTCTCGCCTTATAATCGCTTGTTCACTTGCTATTTACAGACAGGCTTCAATGCACTGCTTGGTCGTCTCTAGGTACACCTTGTAGTCGCATAGGAGTTATTGTTTGCATTGTTGTGATTTGGGGTAGATAGATTAGTCTTCTCCTATCTCTCCAACCTTATGCCATGCTTGTTCCCTCTTATCTCTTCCTAAAGTTCCCATCAGCAAAGGAAGAAACTACAAGCTACAACGGGTATTTCCGAGTCAAATGGAAGAAAGCCCCTTTAAGAATGATGTGCTGGATAGACGTATGTCGTAAGCACAGCCCCCGTAAGGATGTAGAAAATGGTGCCATTGGTGGATACGATATGATCAAATTGAAGTAATGGATATTTGGAATTAATGAATAAATATTTTGGGTTTTAATCGAATTTAGATTAGATATTGGTTTTCCATAGGAAGTGTGTCAACCCCAAATCGGAGGATTTAATTTAATACTTAGGGGTTTGATAAAATGGAGTTTTGGAATAAATTGTAACTGACTATATTAAACAAGGGATCCATCTGCTGGGTTTATGGATTTCTTAGAAGAAATTGATGTTAATACTTGGAGTAATTTGACTCATTGAAAATTTGACAAAAGCCAGTGGATTATGCGCGGGTTGTGATAGTAAATTTTACAGTAAGGATTTAATAATTGATGGACTGGAGGAAGAGAACAACATCCAGTTGAAATGTCGGAGTTAATAACCATAGTTTGGTGAGATTAACGATTTTTGATTATTGATTAGATGATCTTATGTTATGAGATGGATTCATAGGGTACTTGTAAGATAAGAATTTAGAGTATGATTTGCATATGGAGTATTAATGAATTCACCTTATCGGATTTGTAGAAAATTAATGATTTTAATGATTTTACCGAGCTGACTCTAGATGAATTAAGAAAAATTTGGATTTTAGCTTGGGTTCAAAATGATGTTAGACTTGACCGCATTCTATGACTTATAGTGGATATAAGTAACGGATGTTATGATCACTTGGATTATGATAGAATGATGGTATACGAGTTATTACTTCTGGATACATGATTGAACCAAATATGGTGGAATGGTACATAAATTATTGTTTAAGAATTATCCTTATGCTTGATGGAAAAATTTGTTTAAGGGGGGTAGCCTCCATACGCCATCGTTGGATTGGCAATTGATCGATTGACTGAAGTTTAGGGGTTTCCTATCAGAACGATTTCATATGGTGGAAAGAAAGATTTTGTTACTCCAGCCGTAATAAAGCAACCCATGTTAGAAGTGGATTGGATTAAACCGATGAGTTAAAGCCTAATTGGAATCAGTTGAGCAAAAGTTGAATTTTAGATGGACAAGTTTAAACATGGGCATCCGAGAAGGTATAGCGAGTGTTGTGAATGCTACACCATCTATCCATCCAAAAGTAATCAGGGCATCAAAATGACACAGCAAAAAGAGATCGTGTGTAATCTCGACTGTTGGAGGAATCTCAACACCAAGGAAAAACAAGACGACACGCGTGATCCGCAGAGCGGAAGACTCTTACTCCTCCTTATCCTCTTACTCTATTGTTCTACCTTACCTATGTTCTTGTGCTGTTCTCTCTCACCTATATTCAAGCCACTCGAGTCGAGAAGCTCGTTAAAGAGAAAAGGGCCCAAGCAACACCCTCAATAACAACAAAAGATAAAAGTTCCCCTCTACGAAGACCAACACTACCAAACACCACAGATCAAGGCGACAGAGTCTTCGAATGTAGTCGCACCGCTAAGAACCAGTGAAAAGCAGTTGAAGAGGTCGACAGGACCACCGCTCTTCCATGCTCCCGTCTATTCTTTCTGTCCTCTAGCTCTTTCGAATCTCGGAGACGAGATTCTGTTTAAGGGGGTAGGTTTGTAACATCCCTATTTTCAAAAACTAAAAATCATCGAGCATCATGCAATTGCATTCTAATAAATTTCACTAAAATTTAAAACTTTGAAAATAAGTATGTTACAATAACTTTTGAGCTTATAGATCAAAGAAATTATTTTTCTCAATAAAAGGAGAGGTTTAAAGTGAGGTTTTATTAAGGGTTTAACCCTGACTTTCAAAACATATTGGTTGCAAAGATAATAAATATGAATATATTTTATTTTCCATAAAGGAAATAATTTTGAGTTCATCATTTTAGATAAAAGCCATAATTAAAAGTTTTTTCTTTCATAATGTTCAATTGCAAAACTATTATAATTTGAAAATTTATAATTTCAAAATTTTATTTTGCAAACAACAGTTTGAGCTGAATTCAAATAAGATTCTAAAGTTTCAAATTGAATAGGTTTAATCACAAATAAATTTTCCTAATTCACCTACCTATTTTCCCTCTCTCCCTTTTCTCTCTCTTACAAGTGGGCCCCAGTGGGCACTCTCTCTCCTCCTCCTCCCTCTCTCTCCCGTTGCCACCTCACCCCTCCCCCTGCTTCACTCTCACGCAACGTCCCCTCCCTCATCTCTCTTTTTCCTCTCCCGGTCTCTCTCTCTCTCTACCCCCACTGCCTCTCTTCCTTCACCCGCCGGTAGAGCCCCTCCCCGGCCAATCCCTTCCACCACCCTTTTCCTCTCACTCCCCTCACTCCGTTTTTCCAGCTCGCCGCCGTCGCCGGAGCCAGAGATCGCTGCGCGCCGCCACCGAAGCCCGAGTCCACCTCGACAGCGTCGGTCCTTCTCTCTCGGTAATCCTTCCCTCTCGTTGCTCCTCGTCCTTCCCTAGGCCCCCTACCTTCTTCCCCCGTCACCGGAACCGCACCTTCCTCGCCAGAATTGGCCATCACCGTGCTCCCTCCTCCGCACTACCCCGGTCACGCCGCCGCACCACCTCGGCCACGCCCGCTCCCCGCCGTAGCCTCACCGAGCCTCCCCTCCACCCCCTAAAGCTCGCCGACCCCGACGCTTGCTCCTCACTGCCCCGTTAATTTGACGAGCCGTCTCGCCGCCCGCCGCCTCGAGCATCGCCGACCTCACCTTGCCATCCCATCCTCGCCGACCTCACCCCGAGCCACCCTCGCCTCCTCTCTCTTTTCCTCCTCACACGGCCGAGCATCATCTCATGGATCGCGCCGCCATGAGCGCCTCCGCCAAGCGTCCCTGCTCTGAGTTATTAAAGGAATTAGTTTATTTTCTATATTTCCCAATTAAAAAGAAATTTTTGCTACATATGTGTATTAGTTAAATTTCATGTGGAATAAGAATTTTCAAAAATTTATAAAAAGGAGTAAAATAGAATTTACACAAATTCCAATTTAAAATACCATCATCATATCTATGCATATCCATCTGCATGCATTATTTTATTTTATTTTATTTGTTGTTTTTAAAGATATGTTATTTGCCATCGTTAGATCCGACCGGACCCGTGCCCGGAGTTGAAACTCACGAAGGGCAGGAGTTCGACCACAGTCAAGGCAAGTCAGTGTTGACATCTCCCCTAATTTCCTTTGACCATATCAATACCTAGTTTTACAAATGCTTTGTTAGAAGTTTATTAAACATGCATGGCTATGTTGATTAATCACTATCATGTTGGTAGGGAATTTAGTTAAGAACCTAGTGTGGAAAACAAGGGCCCTGGGTGTCCGAAGATACACTACAGGACATACCGCTTCCTTGGGCTGAGTCAATTGGGCCTTCCAGAAGGCGGACTTGGAGGACGGCGTGGCTGAAGATAATCTACAGGGAAACGAATTCGTTTCCTATTCGAAATATATGGATATAGGCGTAGCTGGTTCGGTTATATCTATATCTTCTAAACACAGATCAGGGTTTCTATCTATAACCCGACCCCCTATACTATATAAAGGGGGTCCGGGGTCCCTAGTTCACGACATCGAATCCCACATCTTGTAATCATCATCAGAATCCACCACAATACAATCCACGAGCACAGGAGTAGGGTATTACCTCGCCCGAGGGCCGAACTCAGATAAATTTGGCTCCTGTGCTACCATCGTCGTAGGATCTCTCGCTTTGCCCATAAAATATATTGCCGACGCAAATCGTCGATGGTAGCGCGCCAGTAGGGCAAGCGTCACGATCAACTACATCGACCTCGATGGCTTCCATTAGCGGATTCGTCTTCACCTACGCTCCTGGCCAAGGCTTCATCTTCGGAGATCTCGGCTTTATTGCCGGCGATTTCGGAGAGCTTCGGTTGTGTGAGCCGAACTTTGTTCGGTCCACGCATTATCGGGGGAGATGGTACGCGACTCCGGCCGAGTCTCACCACTTTGGGATCTCTTTTTCGGATTTCGATCCGAAAGAGATCCGATCTGTTGATGACGATTTCGACTGGCCTACCGCGGGGTTTCCCTTCGGTTTCGGTCGGAATCTATCACTTCTGTCCTCGCCAGCACCTTGTGCTGACGAAGGATCGAGCCGTGATCTGATTCCTGGCCCGGATCATTCTCAGATCCAGTCGGGGGTCACGATCCCTCAGTCGTGGTTCGCCCCATTTGGGTTTGAAAACTCGGCTGTTGTTTTCCATCGGATAACGTGCCGGCTTTTCTAATCTGGGACAAGGGGAGGAACATGGCACGTGCATACCGGGACGAGCTTTCTGAGCCAAAACTCAAGGACAACTCCTGCTCGATTAATTCCCCGAGTGGCTATGCCATTCGGTTTCGTCAATTCGGCTGAAAGATTCCAGCAGATTCGTTCTGCCGAAACTCAGTCGGATCCACCTCTGACCAGAGATCCAGCGCGAGAGGTGGGAGTTATAATCACTCCCATCGACGAGCTGACAAATCGGGATCGGTTGAGCCTTTCCTTCTCGGAATCTGAATCGGAAGAGAGCGTCAACGGGATCCCCGACTTCCGCGGTGTCTACGTGCTGGATGGCCAAGCTTCCGGGTCGGCCCGGCACCCCACGGGGGAGGCTGGAGCCGAACCAAACCGCGAAGGCGGAGAAGATCCGCGCGACCAATTACGTGGTCGTGCATGGGAAGTCCGGGAGGAACTGCTCCAAATCCGTATGGGAGATCACTCGGTCTTCCGTACGCCACAGCAGAACCTCCTCGCCTGCAAGACCCTCCTAGACAATGTTGATCCTTTATTTGGGAGAACAATCCCGCAACGCCGATCATGGAACAAGTCAAAGCCATGGTGACGGCAGCGGCTGTCCAAGACACTCGGGATCAACCGGCCAACTCGGCCAGAAGCCAGACTGCCACAAGTAATACTCGGCGCAGTCGGCGCACGCGAAGTCGTGGGCAAGACGCCCGCCGGAGTGCAAGCCGCGACCTTCGCCTCAACATCGAAGCCCGGCGCAGGGAGTGAGACGAAGATCGGCGCCGTACTCCACCGCGTCGAAATCTCCCCCGACGATCTCCTCCCCCGCGGATGGGTTGATTGACGGGATCAAGGCATTCACCCCCCGACTCCGTCAGGTAAACTGGCCCGAGGGGTTCAACCCTAAAGGCATTGTGAAATTTGATGGAGAGCGGGACCCCGAGGATTGGTTGCAGATCTATTCTTTGGCGATCAAAGCCGCGGGTGGAGGATATGATGTGATGGCAAATTATTTGCCCGTCATGTTAACTCCTCCGGCTCAGAACTGGCTCGCGGGCCTTCCAGAGAATTCGATCGATTCCTGGGGAGAGTTTTGCGACGATTACAATTTATATTTCGAGGCACTTACGAAGCCCGGAACCCAAAGGGACCTTTATCGATTCATCGAAAAAAGATGAGTCGTTAAGGGATTTCATTCGGCGTTTCACCAAGAAGAAGAACACGATCCGAGAGATCTCAGAGGCGGTCGTCGTCGCAGCCTTCCAGAAAGGAGTTCGCGACCCCAACCTAATCAAGAAGATGTCTCGGAAGCCTCCGACCACTGTCAAGGAGATGTTCGTCTTGGCGGATCGGTATGCTACCGCCTCGGATGCTCTAGCCGAGCGTCAAGAGGATCACCCAAGCAGGCATGAAGGCAAGAAGGACAAGACTGAGTCATCCTCCAAAAAAGACAAGAAGCGCAAGGGTGAAGAGATGGTAGCGGCGGCGGAGCAAGGTCGGCTGAGGCCGCCTCGACCCGCCGACTATAACAAAGTCATGGAGACGCCATGTCCTTTCCATCTAAACAGAAAGCATGCGGCCAAGAACTGCAGCATCTTAAAGAAGTTCGCTGAGGATCACAACAGCGACACTCCGAGAGATGCCAAGCAAGATGACAAGCGCGACCCTCCCGAGGGTGACGCTTACCAAGAAACTGAGCGAGAGCTCAACTACATATTCGGGGGATCGGATGCATATGAGTCCAAGCGTAAGCAAAAGCTTACCGATTGGGAGATCAATGCAGCCATTCCGGTAACCCCCGGGTATCTTTGGTGGTTTGAAATTCCGATCATATTTGATCGCTCAGATCACCCAGATCACGTCCCTTGCCCAGGAAGATATCCACTCATCCTGGATCCTGTGGTGCGGGGCGTCCGACTGCTCTAGGTCCTGGTTGATGGCGAGATGCAGATCCCAAGGATGGCGCTTCAACAGACGGAAGCGCCGTTCCATGGTATAATTCCGGGAACCTCATCGGTGTCAATCAGGAAAATCACTCTTCCTGTCACCTTTGGGACTCGGGATAATTACCGGACGGAAAACCCCAGTTTTGAGGTGGCCGATTTCGAGACCGCATATCATGCGATCTTAGGAAGGCCGGGCTTGGCCAAATTCATGGCCGTCCCACACTATACCTACTTGGTTATGAAGATGCCAGGTCCGCGGGGCGTAATTACGGTCCATGGGGACGTCAAGTTTTCCCGTCTCCTCGATAGGGAAAACTGCGACTTCGCTCAGTCCATAGAGGTGGCAGCTGGGTTGGATAAGATCCGGCAGACGGCCACCACCCTTCGTGACGAGGGCGATCTACCGAACAAGAAGCCGACTAAGTCGGGCATCAAGCATGGCGAAGATGACGAGTGAAGAGGTGCCCGGCGTTCTTCCCCAGATAGATCAGGATGTCTTCTCGTCGCTCGACGGCACGCCTGGGGGCTTGCCGAAATAAAGGAACATCGAGCAATCGCGTCGGGGCTATACCTGACGGCTATTGTAATCCGTGTTTACAAATAAATAAAGATAAGTTTTCGCTCACATTATTTCAATGCTTATGCAATTCAGTTTCTGACTTGCTACTTATTTGTATGTCAATTAAGTAGTAAGTCGGGGGCTACACCTAATTAGGTGCGCAATCGCGCACCTAACCTATTCATTTGACACGACTTACTACCTTGAGGCTAGTAAGTCGGGGGCTACACCTAATTAGGTGCAGTCTGCGCCTAACCAATACCTAATCGATTTTTCTCTTTTAAGTCTATGACGAAGCCTTGCATAAATCGTTTCAAGTAACAAAGGAACATAGTTTATTCGGGCCAGAGCCATGACTTAAGCAGAGAGAAGATGGTTAGCATAGGCCATGTCAAAAAATGGAAAGTCATGTACATGGATAATTTATAAGTTCCTATATTTTCACAGGAAATCTAACTCTAAATTGTCCAAAAAGCATTCGGCGGTCGGCTTCACTTCCTCGAGCAGCACCATCGCCTCCTCTTCCGAAAGCAAAGCGGTCCTTGGCGCAAAGATCAAGATCGATTCGAGGATAGTGCGACTTGACGATCCTCAAAGACTTGATCGAACTCGTCAGGCCGACTCCCTTGAGCCGCGCCTTCAGTTGCTTGGGGGCTTCGGTCCACCTCTGGATCAGCTCAGCCCAAGAGCTCGGCTCGTCCTCGCCAGCATAAAGTTGGCGTCGAGTGGGTTCCACCGCCACCAAAGCTCATCATACCGCGCTGCGCAATTTTGGCGTTCTCTGAAGAACGCCATATCAAGCGCTAGCGTCTTCCTCCTATGCTCACAAAGAACAAGGAATGCACGATTACATAACCGTGTAGACACCGGGGGTTCAGAGCCGGTCGGGTTCGGGGGCTTACCCTCCAACTCGGCGACGGCTTTTGCCTCCGACTTCTCCAGCGCCAGCCTCTGCGCCTGAAGCTTGGTGATCGTGGCGTCGCGTGCTGCACATAGTGTGGTGCATAACGTCACCCAGTCATACACAAGACAAACAAATTCTGACTCAGGTTAGGGTACTTGCACCGGAGGGAACCCGCAAGGTCGAACTTTTCGTCCTGCAGTTCCTTGATCCGGGCCTGCAACTCTCAGCGCTCCTTGGCTGCCTCGGTCCGGACCCCGATGACCTCCCTTCCATGGATTTAATCCGTTCTATTTGGGGGAGGAAGTAATTGAGGAACTTGGTTTTCCTCTCGGAGTAACCACCAAGTTCTTGCAAGGACAAAGGATGGTCACTGTCCTAACTCAAGCAAGAGAAGATTTGTCCTACAAATCAAAAAGCTTACCCGAACCATTCGGCCGCACTCGGCGGCATATTCAAAGAGGACCTTCCTCATCTCGCCTCGGCCTCGTCTGTCGACAAGGGCCCGCCTCGACCTCGTCCTCGGCCCAAATTTCGAGAGCTTTGGCTCGGTCTTCTCTGGGGAAGATGGGGTCAAGCGAGGATTTCTCAACCATTGGCTCAAGACCCTGCTGCCTCGGCGGACGGGCTTGGGTCTGAGGTCATGGTGGTAGCACCTCCCTCGTTCCCGACGCGTTCTGCCCGGCCATTGGTGGGGGGCACCGTGATCGGTTGGAGGAGGAGGAGCTCCCTGACTCGGCTTGGCAGGCTCTGATGCCGGCTCGGTCGGGCGACTTGACGGAACCTCTACCGATGGTTTCCTTAAGAATAGGGAATACTTCGGTCAGAGAAGATGCAAAGAAAGACTATCGGGAGGTGGCGGAGTTGTGCTTACCGGCTGGTGGTCTTAATCTTGATGCCGGCCCCCTTTCGGGAGGAAGCTCCGCTCGAGGAGGCATCAGGTGGGCCTCTCGGCCTAGCCTAAGTGGTTGAGTTCTTTTCCCCCTTTGGCGTCGCGCTACCGCCCGTCCTCGGAGGGTGAGCCCCCTGACTACATCCGGAAGCCGGAGTTGGTTGGCTCGCTCCCTCTTTGGGAGCTTCACCCACCTTTGGCCCCGAGCCTCGCGGACCACGTCCTCCAGACGGCGGGATTTTATCCTCCACTAAGGGAGCCGGGCCCTTGCCTTTTTTGGCGGCCGAGGTATCTTCAGGTTCCTCCCTTGGGCGCTTCTCACCCTTGTTGGCAGGGGCATCAGGGGTAGGGGCCACGGATACGAAAGACCGGCGGCTCTGCATAGGAGCAAGGCATCCCCAAACAATAAGCTTCAGCGACAGGATTGCGCGGTGTCCAACACAAGTAAAAGAGTATACTAGAACCTTACCTCAGGAGGTGGATAGTTGAGGGAAAAGCTCCTGGGGCTTCCTGGATTTGAAAAGATAGTTCCAGGAGCGAAGAATTCGGAGAGTCGATCGATGGCATCGGAATTGGAGATTGGGGCATCCGTCTCTCTAGTAGAGTCGGATGGCCCGGTGTACTCGAACCCGAGCCTGATCCTTTCCTTGAGTGGCTGCACGCGGCGTTTCGTGAAGGAAACAGCTACAGCGACGCCGATCAACCCCTCTTCTTTGAGATGCTGGATCATACCGAGTAACTCGGTCACCTGATCCATTTCAGAAGAAAGAGGGGGAGAGTTCCAAGAGGAGGAAGCTCAGGGCTTTCTCCCATCAAAGCAAGGAAGACTGGGGGAGGATTGGAACAATAGAACCAGTCCTGATGCCACCCCTTCAGAGAAGTCCGCAGCGGCAAGGCGAAATACTCCGTCTTGAGGCCGCTCCGGAGTTGAAACCCAGCCCCACCAACGGCCTTAGGGGCATTGTCGGTGGGGTAGGCCTTCAGGAAGAAGAGATGGCGGAAAAGGGCGAAATGGGGAGCGATCCCCAGAAAAGCCTCACAAAGATGAACAAAAATCGAAAGTTGAAGAATGGAGTTGGGATTCAAATGGAAAAGCTCAATCCCATAGTGGTGGAGCAAACCGCGAAGAAAAGAGGATGCGGGGAGTCCGAACCCACGGGAGAAGAAGGATTCGAAGACAACAATCTCCTCTTGATGAGGAGTGGGGGAGAATTCACCTGCGGCGGCGCGCCAATCAATGAGCTCTGACGACGGGAGAACACCGGCGTCGACGAGGGCTTGCAGCCGCTCATCGGTGGTGTTTGAGGTTGCCTAGTCCCTCGCCATTGGAATGCGGTGGATTTGGGGCTTGACGACGGCGGCGGTGCTAGGATTGCCTGGAGGCGGCGAGAGCACGAAAACCCTAGCGGGGAGTCTCAGGGAGGCGAACGGTTTGGGGCGCATAGTGTAAGTGCACCGGTTCAAACTCCCTTAAAAGCTTCACTTAGAAGGAAGCGGGCAACGTTTCGTTTCCGTGCAAGGCGGGAAGGGGATGAAGCCCTAAAATTATCGCTTCAAGATTTGGGTTCTGATTTAAGCCTCTAAGGACATGCCCTATAAGGGCCGTGAGCTGTACACGACTTACTCGGGTACAGGTGTCACTCGGGTCGTCTTAGTCGGGAAAAGTAGCGTGCTCCCTGTTGGGTTCATTGCCAGTCTTCAATTTGAGGATTGGGCGCTTCCCAAGGTCGCGATCCAGCTTTTGATGTGCCCCTTGGGGACGGTAGTCGGTTCGGCTTTTTAGCCGGGCCACGCATCGGAAGTTCATTACAATTGTCCTGGTGGCACATCTTCGGATCGTTTGTCGACAGGAGAAGCACCACTTGGGCAAAATTAATCCAGCTCTTGGCGTACCTCTTGGGGTCAATGGCTGGTCCGATTTTATAATCGGATTAGGCGCCAAAGAGTTACCTCTTCGCTGGGTCTCGATGTCGTCTCCGGATCGTTTGTCGTCAAAACAAACACCACTAGGAGGACTTTAACTTGGAGGCGGGCGTATTCCTCTGGGGATCACTAGCTTGAATCTGCATTAGTCGGATCAAGGCGCCTGAACACCCTACACAGGTTGTGGCATGTCCTATGTCGGACCGAATGTTAAGCTCTGCAAGTCAGGCTTGAATGCCATAAGTTGTAACAGGGAGGTTAACGCTGGGTGGCATTGCTTACTCAGTAACATCCACTTTTTCTCTGGTATGTCTCTCCGTAGGGCCATCAACCAGTATACCGATCCGTCGGCCGGGTACCGAGCATATTTATGACACGAATTTTCTCGAGTTCTTTGCAACTGTGTTGTTTGATCAGCAGGTTACTCGGCAAGCAGACTTCATCAACCAGGCGAAGAGTGACGTCACTCAGGTAACATCTGAAGAACTGTAAGCTGAACCCCGAATCAAGACAACCCAATCCCGAAGCACTCGGGGGCTACTGTGGAAAACATGGGTCCTGGGTGTCCGAAGATACACTACAGGACGTACCGCCTCCTTGGGCCGAGTCAATTGGGCCTTCCAGAAGGCGGGCTTGGAGGACGGCGCGGCTGAAGATAATCTACAGGGAAACGAATTCGTTTCCTATTCGAAATATATGGATATAAACGTAGCCGGTTCGGTTATATCTATATCTTCTAAACACAGATCAGGGTTTCTATCTGTAACCCGACCCCCTATACTATATAAAGGGGGTCCGGGGCCCCTAGTTCACGACATCGAATCCCACATCTTGTAATCATCATCAGAATCCACCACAATACAATCCACGAGCACAGGAGTAGGGTATTACCTCGCCCCGAGGGCCCGGACCTGTATAAATTCGGCTCCCTGTACTACCATCGTCGTTGTGATCTCTCGCACTGCCCCCATAAAATATATTGCCGACGCAAATCGTCGACAGTGGGCGCACTAGGTAGGGGCAAGTGTCACGATCAACTACATCAACCTCGATGGCTTCCATTGGCGGATTCGTCTTCACCTACGCTCCTGGCCAAGGCTTCATCTTCGGAGATCTCGGCTTTATTGCCGGCGACTTCGGAGAGCTTCGGTTGTGTGAGCCGAACTTTGTTCGGTCCACGCATTATCGGGGGAGATGGTACGCGACTCCGGCCGAGCCTCACCACTTTGGGATCTCTTTTCCGGATTCCAATCCGGAAGAGATCCGATCTGATGATGACTATTTCGACTGGCCTACCGCGGGGTTTCCCTTCGGTTTCGGTTGGGATCTACCACTTCTCTCCTCGCCAGCACCTTGTGCTGACGAAGGATCGAGCCGCGATCTGATTCCTGGCCCGGATCGTTCTTAGATCCAGTCGGGGGTCACGATCCCTCAGTCGTGGTTCGCCCCATTTGGATTTGAAAACTCGGCTACTGTTTTCCATCGGATAACGTGCCGGCTTTTCCAATCTGGGACAAGGGGCGGAACATGGCACGTGCATACCGGGACGAGCTTTCTGAGCCAAAACTAAGTACAACAGTGCGACCATGAGTGCTCGTATGGGCAAGCCCTGGTTGAGTACCTTTCGAACTCTTGGTTTGGACATCCCGTGTGGTGGAGTAGGCGCGACGCATTCGCCAACCTACCAGGCTCAAGAGGGGGCTTCAGCCAACTGGAGATACCAGCGCTGCGGTGGAAACCTTAGAGGGGATGCCAGCCAAGAGCTAGACTGTTAAAGGCTTTGTCGTGATGACCTTCAACGAGAGGGAGTCATGTCTCATGGGGAAAACGTGCGACCTCTGCAGAGCGTAAAACTTTCTAGAAAGCCATGCCCACGGTCAAGGGCGGATGACGGTGGGTTGATCACAATGGTAGTTTTTCTCTCCTCTCTTTCTCAGTGTTTTAAAGAAGAAAACCGACTGGTGCCATGTTTTGGTTTTGGGAGCCTACGGTGGTTAGCCTTGAGGAGATGACTTCGGTGATCTAGCCGACGTGTGGTATTATGCATACGGTGGTTAGCCGTCGAGAGTTGTTGGTCTTTCGGTGGATTAGCCGTAAGGAAAATGTTTTTGGTAAAAACTACGATTTGTATCGTGAGCCAGCCTTTGGGCATGAGCCGGCTGGGGCCGGATGATTTAAATGTTTTGTTAATTGATTTGATCACTCACTTCTTCCCTAAACTGCTTTAAAAATACTAGGCGAACTATTTCAAAACTTGCTTTCCGCAAATGAGCCCTACCTATCCCTTGTCTAGACCATTCATATGCATATGTCAATTGACTTGCGAGTATTTCCACCAATACTCACCCTCGCGCTTTGCCGCGGGGCTGTGCATTCCGACGCGCAGGTTCAGAGTACCAGTGTGATTCTGAAGATGGAGATCCTGAAGCCTACGCCTTCACCGACGAAGTCCAGGATGGAGAGTATACTGATGCCTAGGGCTGCGTTCCTCCAGCTTTGCCTGTGAGGAGTGTTTTGGTTTTTCCTCTTTTGGGAATTTTAGTTGTAAATAAGAAGACTTCCGCTTTGTAAGGCCTTCGAGCCGAACTTATGTAATGACGCCACGAGGCACACTCTGATATAAATTTATGTAAATTAATTGACTTGGTTGTGATCCAAATTCTGTTGTCTGTATGTGCTAGCTACTGATCCAGGGACTAGCACAGGTAAAGCACAGGTGGGACCTCACCTCCGCTAGGGGGGGTCTCAACAACATGCCATCCCTAACCCTTTAAAAATTGTAAAAGAATCTAAAAAATCCTAAAAATTTAGAAATTTTTTAAAAAATATTAAAGAAACCCTAAAATTCATAGAAAATATAAGAAAACCAAAATTCATAAAAATTTAAAATTAAAAAATTGTAAAAAAATTAAAAATCATAAAGTTCATAAAAGACCTTTAAAAATCATAAAGTTCATAAAAAACCATCTTTCTTGGCAGTGCCTTGTGCCATCATTTGTGGATTTTAGGATTTTTTTTTTGGCTTTTAATGAATATTAGGTTTTTTAGATTCTTACAAACTTTAGGATTTTTAAAGATTTTTAATGAATTTTAGGATTTTAAGATTTTTAATGAATTTAAGGATTTTTAATTATTTTTTAGATGCCACGTGTGGTGCTAACTTGGTAGCCCATATCATCAAACCATCCTCTTCACACCATTTTGGACCTAATCGAAACGGTAACGCAATTTCGTGTATCCAAGTGTCCGATTTTAGAAGTTTGGACCTAAATAAAAATACGGGATAACTTTAAAGACATACGATACAATTTACTCGGTTATATATTGTGAGAACAATGTAATTCATAATTGACAATGATTTAGTGCATGTTCAAGTTTTAGCGAAGGTTTGGAAAAGTTTGGAATTGAATAGATGGATTTTATGATGTCCGTGTCTGTTTGAGACTGGAGCATTCAAATGAGGTATAATCATCTGAGTGGTGTTTGTGCATGGCTCAGTTGAGAGAGAGCGATGGATCCGACCGAGTTGAGGTTTTGGTGGTTTTGATTGTTTTCGTGATTTCGTGATTTTGGTTATGAATTAGAGATGCTTTTATGTGTAACTGATAGGTGAATAATTGTGCGAAAAGCTAATGTGACTCAGGTCATGAAATAATTTGTGCTCGAAAAAAGATTTCCCTGTTTTTGATGATTTGCAAAACTTTGGAGCTAAGTCATAGAGAGACCAAAAAAAAATATCCGTCGTGATCATTTATATAGATCATTGAGGCCAGAGGTTTGCTGTAGATCAAGAAGATAGGAACGGCGATGTGTGATGGTTTTATGCGGTGTGCAATCGAGAGAGTTTGCTAGGTTGGTCTGAATGCGTAAAGGCTTGTTAGATTGAGTTGTATTAGTGTTGGACACATGTTGGTGAGGAGTTATAATTGTGTAGGCCACTTATTTACGCTAACTAAGAGATAATTTTGTGATTAGGGGGCCAAGGGTATGTCACCCTGTATAAGGCACATTCTTGGGCTTAGAACATGGCAGGTCATTCTGTTGTATGATAGCTAACTTGAATGTTAAGGTTTGGTGCGTTTGGTAGTGTCCTCCAAAGGAGTGGGTGTGAATCAACAACAATTATCATGCAATGAAATTAAAGGTTCAACCATCATTAATTCATCTTGTTTACATTTCGTTCTCGATTTTCTTGCTTTAATAGATCGTTTTTTTTGGTCGAAACATGATTCTGGTTGTTTAGCCTGTTCCAATTGATTAATCTGCTAGGATATTGTTGACACCTAGTTTCGGAATTAGCTGATGTTATGGAAACTTCTAAAAATCGGCTTGAACCTAGTGCAATACGAGCTAAAGCAAGCGTGAAAGAGAGTCTGGGTTGACTTGTACGAGTATGGAAGAATTGGCTAAGGAAGAGTCCAAATCAGCTTAAGTACGAGTATATTAGGTAATGTTACATAAAATAAGAAGATATGAAGTCGAGTTTGTATAGGTTACAAGAGTAAGAGTCTTAGTCGGTTTGAGTCTAAAGTCCTGTATAAATACCTAGCCCCTGGGACATGTAAATCATCATTATATCAATCAAACATCTCTACTTTTTATCTGTCTTTACTTTTCTTTGCATTAGAGTAGTTTTCGTCATATTTTATCTTCAATCGACTTGTTGCGCATCGCCTTTTAATCGATTTCAAGGTACACCATAGAAGTTGCTTACAAGTAAATACTATCTCGATTAAGTTTGATCTATGAGCTTGCATTGGTTTTTAGTCGAAATACTATCTTAATTAATATTGTCGCACATCACCATTTCGACGAAGGGTTAGATTTCACCCTCTTTCTACTGATCAATACATTCGTTGGCAGCAGACTGTCTACCCCTCGTTCTAGTGGCTTATAGCTTACTATTCGTCGGTAGTCTATGTACCCTCTTTCTATAGCTTTGTTGATTTTATCGGCTTAGTTGTACACTGCTTACCTCGCTGAATCTATTGGTTTAGATCCAATCTAAGCCGACAATTTATTATATTTCACTCTTGCTTGGATTTGCTTCTAAGTGTTAAGAGTTCATTATATTAACGATCCAGTCGGCTATCTAGCTGATTGCGACTTTTCTTGCCGATTGTAGATCAAATCAGCTGGCACGTATTGAACTTGCTTCCAGTGCTATCAAGGATCCTACTCCCTTAGCCTACGTGCATTCACGCTGAAACCAAATTTCGGCGTCAACAGATATCTAGGAAAACATCTATACCAGTAGAATTTGTGGTTTGCTTGATGGAATTTTAATTTTTCCGGTTGAGGGTAGAAATACTGTCATAATAGACTGATTCCAAATTTTGTCATCTATTTATGCTTAATTTCTACTACTTTTGTTTTGTCAGGACCCGGTTTTACTAAACCGAACTCTTTGTGTTAACAGTATGAGTCCCAATGATCAGTGGTCATATCCACAGTACAACAAAGATGAAATATCAATACCACACTGCATTAACTAATAAAAGTAATCAGAGTGCAACAGCTCCACTTATTACAATAGCTAATAATAACAATAAATCTTCACTAATGCAATTAAGAAGCAAATAAAAATGGTGTCCTATGACGGCCACGGCATACACTGAATAGGAAGTATCTAGTAGTCCTGAGCACCCTCCGGATAATCCACAACATACTCCTAATCGTACTCTTGACCTGCTCGTGCAATAAGCAGCCCTGAATAAAAACTAGGCTAGCACGCGAATGCTAGCAAGTCATTTCTAGGAAGAGTCAGGTTAGGCTCATCTTAGGAAAGATAATGGCTTATTTGCATAAAAGCATTTAACTTATAAGTATAAAAGCATTTAAAGAAATAGTACATAAATAATAATAAGAAATTCTCATGATTAATTTTAACAATAACGTAAACATGATATAGTTCTCAATCTCAGTATGTCATGTCTCAAGTTCTCATTGTCTCATGTCATAGTCTCAACATAGTTCTCATCTCGTTCTCATTCATCATAAATCATCTAGCAACGGCACACAACCGGATAAACTTATCCAAGTTAAATTAATTAAGGTGTAGCTACGATATGAAAAACCACCAAGATGCTCATAACTGGGAGCATGACAATTCGAATGGGTTTACACTTTGTAGAGGTTGTACGCTTTTCCCGTAAGATATGATACTCTCCCGTCAAATAGCATCATAACAAAATCCATTAGAAGTCTAACCCTGAACTTGTCACGGTCATACCTGATAGGTTCCACAAGTACCCCCAGAATTCCATCTGGGCAATACACCAAGGATGATGCATCCCTCGGGACCTCACCTACAGTGCAAGTACGCTGACAATTCTGACATTATTCTCCCTCTAGATTAGGTCATGTCCCATACCAGGCTTGTGGTTGCACGATAATTTCTCAGTTGAATCCATCATGATCATCGGTCCTTAAGGACCGGAGCGTCGACTCAGGTCACCTACTCTGAGTCAAATTATTAGTTGGTCAAATTTTAATTAATGAGTTAACAATCCCATCATAAACCCAGTTTCTCATGTCTCATACTCACATACTCCACACTCGCATATTAAAGTGTTTAATAATAATCATATAAGTAGGAATCACTCTCCGATGACTATGTAAGCAATGCTAAGCCAACTAATAATTAAAAACAGTAACAAATTATATAATATTCTCATCCTAAGGTTTGTCATGATAATGGGTGCATATCATATAAATAAATGACATGCACTAGGAATTGCTATGGCAAATATGCATAATTTAATTAAATAGCAATTTTGGTAAAATTTAAAAATTATGATTCTAGAGGAAAGACTTGCCTTCCTGATCTTCCTGAACTTGTTGGATGTCGGCAGCGTCGATGAACTCTCCTTCGATTGCCCACATGGTCTATCGCACGCAAAATAGGTAAACAACAATAAATATTAGAAACAGTAAATAAATTAAAAAATTATACAAAAAATGACAGTAAGTAGATATGAATTTTATGAATTTTTAGAAACTAGAATCGCCAGATTTAGAGCTATGATGAATTTGCAGCAAAATAGTGAAAGAAAACTATTCACTGTAATTCTGGAAAAAAATTGCACTGTAGCTCGTGGGCTACACTGTAGCAATCGGCCCAACTGGAAATGATAAGGGAGAGGCTATGGCTTGGAACTATAGCCTAGGAGAGAGGGAGAGTGACGGAGGGATGGGGAGAGAAAGAGAAGAGGAGAAAGGGGTCGGCAGTGGGCGGCGGTGGGAGAGAAGGAGAGGCGACGCAGTGTAGCGTTGAGGCAGCACCTGTGACGAAGGGCGGCTGGTGCAGGGGCAGCGCGTGGCAATAGGTGGCGGGGGCTCAGGCTGTGCGCGGCCAGCGCAGTGCAAGCGGAGGAGATAGGCTCGGCTTCCATTCACTTGGTGAAAGTGTCAATAGCCACGAGCAAATGTGTGCAACCCTTCTGTCCACGGGGAAAAGGACCTAGTACATGGACTCCCCAAGTCGAAAATGGCCATGAAAGAGGGATTGTTTGTAGGGCATACATAGGCTGACGGTTTTTGCGGGCATGGAACTGACATGCCTTGCAAGTCATGACAATTGCCCATGCATCATCTAAGGCAGTGGGCCAGTAATATCCTATTCTAAAGGCTTTGCCCACCATGGTCCAGAAGGACAAATGGGCCTCACACAATCCTTCATGAATATCACGGAGTAGGTATTCACCCTCCCGGTAGTAGGGTTTAAAAACCCGTTTCAGGACTCGAAATCGCTATATAGGCGGGGCAGTTTTTCAGTAAAAACGGCTGAAAAGCGCTCAAATTCAAATTCAAACGGTCAGACAGCAGTGAGCGAGTCCACCTGTTTTTGTAGCGGTTTTTACCGAGAAACCCATGGTTTTTGGCGGTTTTTATTGAGAAACCGCTCCAAAAAACAGGGAAAATGTGGAAAATGGAAAAAAAATGAAAAGAGGTCTGAAAAATTTAAAAAATTGGAAAGAATCATAGATGGGTGAGATATATGTGTTGGTAATTTTTTAATTATGGAAAAAAATTTGGAAGAATTTTTGATAAATATATGACATCTTGAATATATCAATATGAAGTCAATAATATGAATTCAATAATGTGATATGCATGGTAGTTTCTAACAAAAACATATATTCGAACTAGGAAAATATTTTGGCATGACCTTTGCTAAATATTTGAGAGTTCGAACAAATCAACACTAAGTGAATTGCATACATACATATATTGCATTGCATATGATGATAGACATATCAACACTAAGTCATATAATAGACATTTCAAGGTTTTGAAAACTGTTTGGTGACCCAAAATCCGTGATTCACGGTAGCAAAATGTGCATCAATCATTGAGTTCATTGTGGTGGTGGTGAAAAAAGAAAAAACAAGCAGAGCAATCAATTAGCAAGTGTACAGACCAGGTCTTCTAGAAACCAGTCCAATTTTTCAAAAAACGGTTTTTCACTTTTACACAACTTTCTTCGCATAAAATACCATGATAATAATCTCAATTTAAAATTTTGCTTTGTACAGAATGTTCTAAAAAACTTCTAGTTTTTTATAAGATTTTTTTTGAATTTTTTAAAAATATTAAATTCAAACTTAAAATTTCAAAACCAGCCGGGTAAAAACCGGCGGTTTCTCAAACCGCCCCCAGCGGCTTGGTGAGAAACCGCCGATTTTTACCGGTTTTTTGAACCCTTCCCGGGAGATGCAACCAACTTGTATAGTGGGATCCTAGTGCCCCCTACGGTAAAGGGATTCTTCAACCAACTTGTATGGTGGGGATCGCCTTATAAGCTAGGTACGCTCGACCACATCCTCGGGCAATGTCCGTTATGCAAGGTATTAGATGAACGTCGTCATCCAATCCGCATCCCGCTCGAGAAGTGAGACGTTACCGCTCATCTCATGTGCCTCTGCGTCGACTGGTATAGAGGGCTTTTCTAAGCGCTCTATGAGCACTCCTGCCGGGGCGGACGTTTGTGAGGAACCAAGTTTAGAGAGCTAGTAAGCTAGGGCATTATTCTTCCTAGGGACGTAGAGTACTTCGAAGTTCTTGAAATACTTTTCTATCTTCCTCACTTCAGCCAGGTAAAGAGCCAGTGAGTTATCAGAACATCGAAACTCCTTATTGACTTGACTGATGACCAACAGCGAATCGCCTTTCACAGTGAGTTGTTGGACACCGAGCGCTTTGCATGCCCAGAGTCCGGCTAAGATGCCTTCATACTCGGTCGTGTTGTTCGTCGCAGCAAAGTGTAGCTGAATTGCATGATGGAGTCGTTTGCCCTACGGAGGGGCGAGGACGACTCTAGCTCTCAAGCGTTGGAAGGCACACAAGCTATCAAAGTACATGGTTGAACCCTTCTCTTCAGTTTGGTTAGACTCTAAAGCGGGACGAGTCGGGTTAGTCCATTTCACTACGAAATCCGTCAAAACCTGTGACTTGATGGCCTTGCGGACAGTGAAATAGATGTCGAACTCAGCGAGCTCCATGGCCTATTTTGCTATGCGACCATTGGCGTCATGATTTCTTAGGATCACCCGAAGTAGGAAGTTTGTTGGACCACTACCTTGTAAGCTTAAAAGTAGTGTCGAAGTTTTCTAGAGTCCATGAACAATGAGTAGAAGAGTTTTTGGACCTCAAGATAGCGCTCTTTTAGACTAAGTCCAACCCAATTCCCTTTATTTCATTCCCTTCCCCATCCCTTTCCCCATTTCCATCAAAGATTCCTTCCCTTCCCAGAAAATATCTCCAACCCAATTCCCTTCGTCACTCCCTTCCCAACCATATCACTCATTTTTTATTGGTTTTTCCAACACCTCCATAACTACCATGTATTTCTACTATGTCCACGTATAATTGATATATGTATATCTGATGGGTCGTGTTTTGTACATGCATTATGCGTCAAAAAATAATGTAATAAAATAATATGTTCCCAACAAAATAAGATACTTCAATTATTTATTCAAAAAATGACACAGATGACAAAAACGGTGGGGAATACAGATGTTGACGAAATTTATACTTAGTATAATATACTGCGTTTAATTCAATAATTACATTCGAATAATATCTTATTCTTCTGGACATATGTTGCAGTCTAATACAATGGTAATTTTTTGGGAATCTTCCAAGACAAGAATCCGTAGCAGTGCATCTGTGTCCTCACGGTAGCTTACTAGAGAAGGAAGCTGACCGCTTTCCTTCCAGGAGAAGAATCGCATCTGTGGCTATAAAAGGGTGCCTTGTTAGCTGATATCCACATCACTTGCACAATAGCTTTAGCATCCTCTCTTTTGTAGTTCTGGTAGCCAAGCACAACGATATGAGTGGGTGGAGTCATGGATCCTCTTCAGATCATCTCAACTCCTCATCGAGCGATGACGAGTTTGAAGAGGACGCACTTTTTATGCTTGCGGCGAAAGAGGAAGAAGAAACTGCCGCCAAGAGTGGAAATAGAAGATGGGGTGGATCAGTACATGGGCATGCCACACTCGATTGTGGTCGAGCAGAAGGTGCTCAAAGGCTATACCGTGATTACTTTGCTGATAACCCTGTGTATGGTCATGTATACTTCAGGCGTAGGTATGCTTAGTATCTTGCCCTTTTACATGTTTCCATCAAATCTGTGTGACTTACTTTTGCCCTATTGCATGCCAGGTTCAGGATGAGCCGCCCTTTGTTCTTGCGCATTGCTGCCGTTGTGGAGGCCCATGACGATTGGTTCAAGCAAAAGACGGATGCACTACGGAAGCGTGGACTTCATCCACTGCAAAAAATTACCGCAGCTATCGTCCAACTCAATATATGGGGTCCCCGCCGACAGTACCGACGAGTACATTAGGATCGGCAAGAGCACAGCTTTGCTTGCTCTTAAGAAGTTTGTTACCGCCATCGTCGAAGTGTACGAACCAGAGTATCTCCGGGCACCGACGGTAGAAGACACTGCTCGTCTACTTGCCGTTGGCCAGCAGAGAGGCTTCCCCGGGATGCTCGGCAGCATCGATTGCATGCAATGGGAGTAGAGGAATTGCCCCAAGGCATGGCACGGGGCGTTTAGGGGCCACACAAAAAACCCTTCATAGTCTTAGAAGCAGTAGCTTCTTACGACTTATGGATATGGCATGCCTTTTTCGAAATGCCTGGTAGCTTGAATGATATCAATGTGCTACATCGTTCTAACGTTTTTGACAGGCAGATGGAAGGTACCGCACCGGTGGTTAACTACACCATCAATGGCAACAACTACGGCATGGGATACTATCTTGCGGATGGAATATACCCGAGTGGGCAACCCTTGTGAAGCCAATTCATGCCCCTCGGGGAAACAAGAGGACACTATACAGCGATGTCCACGCTGCCGTCAGAAAAGATGTGGAACGAGCATTTGGCGTCCTGCAAGCAAGGTTTCCAATCATATGTGGTCCTGGTCGATGTTGGGAGCAGGCAACGCTAGCTAACATAATGAAGGCTTGTGTTATACTCCACAACATGATCGTTGAAGATGAGAGGGATGGTCCACCGCAAGGGGTCGACTATGAGTACATGCCACCTTCCGTTCGATGCACACGCGAAAGGGATGCACAAGTCCTGCACTACATCCAGGCAACTCATCGGATCAGGGACCGTGCAACGCATCGGCGGCTACAGGAGGACCTAGTCGAGCACCTTTGAACTCTATTCGGCGGCCACTAAGGGAATGTAACTATGCTAATGCCTTGTCATAGGTTACCTGCTGACGTGTGTTGTCACTAGGTCGATGTTGTCCCCTTTTATTTATTATGTCATTCGTGCTTCTAGTTATGCACTATGTATCGCCTATTGTGTTGTTCTACTGCAATAATTGGCAAGCACTATTAATTAATCCACATTTCTGTTTCCTTCTATATTTGTCAAGTTGTCGTGCTCCTCTATGATACAGATACTAGTCACCAACAAATCCAACATCAAATATACATAACATTACTGCACAAACTATATTACACAGAATATCTCCCAGTTTTGGTAAATATAGAGAACATAATATTGTGCACTTAGTTGACAGACCATTCCATTACACTTCCTTCATTCAGCATTTGACAATAGCAGCATTCGATTAGATGTAGTTCATACGGGTACAAATTTGTCCAGCACATTATGGTACAGTTCATACATTCAGCTCAATTCTGGCAATAGGAGCAACACAGTTCAGATTTTCAGCTCAGTTCTGACTATAGCAGCAGTACCGTTCTACATCTTCAAGGTTGTCTTGATCAATTTTCGCAGCAACACCTTCTGAAAACCAGAGTCACAACAGCATATAAGCATGAACTATTAATACAACATACTGCTTTGCAAAGGAAAATCGACAAATGTACACATGAGTAATATCAGAAGAACTACATATTGCCCATCAGACTTTTCACAGGAGCAGGGACAAATCTACAGCATGAACTACCTTCCAATAAAAGCAGTACCATGCCTCTTGTTTATACACGTTTCAACATTTCAACTTGTTGAACCTGTAAGGATTTCCCTCCCTTACGAAATTTAGATATTTTCAGTCAGGAGCAGGGACAAAAACAACTACTGGAAACCGTCACCGACATAAGAATCAAATGCCATTTGTTTTTCCCGCCAACCTAAACATCACAAAGACTAAGATTAAGCAGCAAAAATAAAATCCCAGTCTGGTACTGCTTGTGATGCATTAACACAAGTCCAGGCACATCAAACCAATATCCATACCTAATCAACACTGACTCTCAGTTCAAGCTAATCCATTAGCATGTATAGCAACGTACAACCCTAGGCCGAACCAAATCCCTCGCCTTCCCTACATACCATCAGCATTTAACAGTACAAGAGAATGAGACATACCACCTAGGGGTTATTACCTTTCAATTCTTTGTCATCCAGTGAGATCTCTTGCCCATCAGACCTGTTGATCATATTAGTTAGGAAAAATGTCAGACCTGGATAATGTACATCAGACCTGTTGATCATATTAGTTCGGTCTGTTGCCCATCAGACCTGGTAATAGCATTAACAAAAGTGATGATCATAGCATGAGGTAATATCATATAGTAAACAGCAATTACGTCACACAGTATCAGTCAGGAAACAGTTAACAGTACCAGCAATAACAAAAGTGATGGTCATAGCATAATGTACTTCATACATACACATGGAAGATACTCACCCGTCAATGCTGAAGGGATGGGTCCAGGCCCCACTTAGTAGCGATCTCACACTGCCTCTTGATGTAGTACTCCTTCAGCCAACAGGTGCATTCATTTGGGTCTATGCCCAGAATTCGCTCTTCCTCCTTGTTCTCCATCATGATTTGCCTCCTCTCCTTCAGGCCTATGATCTTCTGCCTATCGTTGTGCAAGTCATCGAAATGACTGCATACACCCTTCAAGGCAAGTAGCGGCTATATACTCAAGAGCTAGCCTTGCTACCCCTTGCCGCCTTTCGCAAAGATCCTCCCTATGGGCCTAGTAAGATGTGGGGTCGTCGGCGATGCAGACACATTCCCTCGACCTCCACGGTGTGTGCCCAGAGTAGGTGAAGGAGACATCTCGGGGGATGGGAGGGGTCTTCGACGCTTTGTGCCCAACAACTCTGTCCACTTGGGATGATCACCAACATGACCCAAAGAATGGTGAATCCAAACGGCTTGCCCTCGATCTCCTTGTATATCTTTGCCGCCATTGCCATCTAAAGTTGCAAAAAAATATAGGCATTAGAACTATGAGCATCCCTTAAACTAAGCATGGTGCGAAGGAACCTTTTCTTACCCTATCCCGCTCCGTGCTCCCACTCGTTCAGGGTTGTCGAACTTCTTAAGGTATCCAAAGAACTTGCTCACAGACTTCGTGATGACACCTAGTGATTAGTCATTCCCTTCGGGATCTTGCAAGCATCCCGTCTTCATGTACTTCTTGTAATAATCATCAATTCTCTCCCAAGATGTCCCCACGCTGGTCCGTACCCACAATGGGGTCTGGCTTACATTAAGCCAGGCAGACAGCAGGAGCTCTTCCTCGTCTGCGGTCCACTTCGTCCTATCCGTCTTTGTGGCTGCTTTCTTCTTCTTTTTAGTACCGCCTGGCTGTGTGCAAGGAACCTCCGATGAACCAGGGTTGAATGGAAGGGTGGGTTCACCGGGAGGGGCGGCGAAGGGGGAGAAGTCACCCACTCCCTCCTCTAGTCCTGCAAGAGTTGGATCGAGTCGCTCTGAATTGGACCACGAGATACGCTGCCCACGCTCATGCAGCAGGTTCTCTAGGAAAGGGTCCATGTCGTCCCTGCGAATATATTTGACATGTCCATAACCAATTGTGTAAAAAAAAGGAAAAAGATGATGTCACAATGGCCACAGGTGCATATCATAAGTTCAAGGTGAATGCGGTACAAGCGTGGACATAATAATGTTGTTCACAGTAAGACATAGGAACATCAAGACATATATAAATAGAGGGACCATAACAATGCCAGCACAACATGGCAGCCTAACAAACTTACAATGAGTACTAGGACATAGCACATACATATGGCAAAGACAAAACACACCCTTATGCGGCCCACTACCGTAGGACTTTGACATACAAGAACTACATAATTCCTTTAATAACCCTAGGTCAGGTGCCACGAACGGTCGGACTCCTATCCATCCATGGAGTCACCACTCTCATCGGACGAGTATTCGAGGCATGTCATGCCCTGAGGACCAAGGAAGTCCTCATCAGGATACAAGTCCTCGACGTCGATGAGAAGGGTGGGGTCTTCATCTTCATGATGGGGGGGTTTCACCATCGTTGGACCAAGCGGTATATTATAGATCGTACCCTCAAGAGCAGCCACTTCTGCTTCCAGGGTTAATTCCCCTAGCCTTATAGCGATGGAGTCGACCTCAAGAAGAGCCCGGTTGAAGTCATTGACACTTTCCAAGCTTCCATGGATGAAGTTGTCATTCACAACCTTCCTCAGCGAGGCAGCCTCGTCGTCCACAAGCTTGATAAGCTTGGACAGAATAGCTGATGAAGGAGAGGCAGCCATCTACAGGCATGTACATTTCCATGTTATTAATACTACAATGACATACAAGAAGATTATCCGTCCTTTGGTAATATATGTCCATAAGTACAAATGGGTTCGGCACTGTAATGCAAGTGGTTGCTTAGAAATACATGCCGCCAATGATTTTGAGGATAAAAAAACGCACTGAAGTGGATACTACAATAAAATATCTAGCAGACCACCCATTGAAAATATTAGAAAAAAAGAAACCTATGAGTTCACTATTTTTGGTGAAGCACATCGACAAGATGAATGCGCATGATCACAGTAAAGTAATTTGAACCGTAGTGTTTAACCCTATAATATGTGTTTCAACTCTCAAGCAACTCCACAAGATGAATGAGCTTGATCACAGTGAAGTAAATTTGAACCATAGACTTATTACACCCTAAAATATGAATCCAAGAATTTGTGATGTATTCATGCCACTCTTACACCCTAAAATATGAATCCAAGAATTTGTGATGTATTCATGCCACTCTGCGCAAGTAAATTCAGGCAACATCGATGTACATGGGGTGCATATCATCAACAAGGCGCAATTCTGGTCTACGGCATAGTTAAAAAAATTCTGACACAAGTCACAACAGAAGAGTAATAACCCATCTACATCATCAAGTAGCCTACTAGGAATGAAACATCAAAATGTCGGTGTCCAGCTGCCTATGTATTTTATCATGACAGCAAAATTATTGATTTGCCATCTGCAACCTTTTGGGCACGCCCAAACTAATATACACAACGATGAAGCTTGTAGTGAACTAATTTACATACGCATCAGTTTTCACACACTCATTCCTAATATAATTTGCATTAAGCAAGCAATGCTGAGTCCAACAAACAAAAATATGAAGTATTGTTCATTTCTATTTGCATTTCAATTCGACCAATTTGCTGCTCTTCGACGGATCGGCAGAAGCAACCACAGAGGAACATAGATCCCCATCCCCCAACCCTAAAATCAGAGTTACGCGCATACATACACACCCGGATTCCAGGCAGGGGATCCAATCAGACACATCACGACAGAAGGGTAGACCGAAAGCTTGCAGCCGGAGCCGGGGCTGAAGCACAGAACTCGCCATTGGCGGTACGCGAAACCAGCGCCGGTGAACAGCCCCTTCGTGGATCCAGTGGGCGAACGGGCCAACGCCAGCAACTACGACGGCGACCGGCCAGATCCACAAAGCTCGACGATAACCCACCCAAATCCACCCAAAATCCCCCCATATGCACCCAAATCCACCCAAATCGACCCAAATCCCCCATATCCGTGCGACAAAAGCAACGTACCTTGTCTCCACCGCTGAGTTCGTCGCTCCACCGCCGCCGCCTTGCCCCGAACCACCACCTCCTGCAGGCGCCTGTAGCTCCTTCCGTCCGAAGCCTTTCAGACTAATCGCCTCCTCTTGCGGGAGCCGGGACGGGGATGGACAGAGCACCCCGGCATCCTGGGTTTCTCTCTCGTCTTCCCAGGGAATGGGGGCGGCGAAGGGTCCGGCGTTGGAGATCGATGCGTTCCCGTCGCGGGTGGGAATGAGGGGCTAAGGGGAACGGGGCACGGGACGAGGCTCGCGTTGGACTTAGTCTTAGCCCATGGAAAACCTTATTCACATAATACACCGGACGTTGGATATATAGATGGTGAACTCATTGGATAAATATTCATTCCCATTATCAATGAATAAGCATTGAATTTCCTTGTTAAGTTCACTCTCTACCTTCTTCTTGAAGTACTTAAACTTCATAGAAGTTTCAGACTTCTTTTTCATAAAGTACACACACATACATTGAAAAGTCATTAATACATGTCACTATGTACCTCGTGTCTTGGAGTGATATTTTTTGATTGGACCAAACTCATTCGAATGTATAAGCTCCAAGGTGGTCTCATGGACCACCCTTGTGTACTCCCTCGCTTGGGTCGCCCGACTTGCAGGATGATGACACCATCGTGCTACGTAGCATTTAGACGTCTATGACCACAGTTACAGCTACAACGGTGTCGGTGTCACCTTCCACGGTGACACTATCTCAGCGGACAAAGCCCTCGCCCTTGTGTCCTCGGTGGTGCCTTGATAACTATCGCTAACGATCGGGCAGACATCCTTCCTTATCATGTTACTTCTTTGATTGTAGCCTAATTTCTTTAAGATTGAGCAGGTCCCAGCATGTTTTCCATTATTTTAAAAATTGCTCAAGCACAGTAGATATCCCACATGATGTCACCAAGCGGTCGCGGTTCACGCGCACCAGCCACACAAATCTCGTTATTAGCAGGAGTCTGAGCTCACCGCAACATCATTGGGCATCGAGTTCAACCTTAGGGCTAGCGTTGCACGCCAATAGCTTGCCAGCTCAACTGCACCAAGTCGTCGCATCGAAGGGGCAGCTAGGGGAAGGACTATGGCGAGGGAAATAGGGAAGGACGTCAAAGCAAAAAAAAAAAAAAGTCTTGAGCAATATCAATTGTGTTGCAAATAATCTTGATATATTAAATTGGCTTATTAGTTTTGGTAAGTATGATAGGGAATAAATCAAGACTTACTAAGTATTTTTGTGTCCATAATTAAACGAAAGAGGATACATTTGGTAAGCAGACGTTTGTTTGTTCTAGTTGTACTTGTGTCCGACTGAGCCGGAGCCTATTATATTGAAGTTGTTATGTTTATATAATAATAGGTTTTCCGTTCTTAATTAGCATCAAGTTTACAAAAAAGATGTATTATATATAAATAATTAATTTTTTTTTATCAATTATAGGCCAAATCAGGCGGCACTCTCTAAACCTTAAAACTTAGACCTTGTTCTTGTCAGCTTATCTTATCTGACTTATTTGTCTTATTTGACTTATTTGATTTTTCTTCTAACTTCGAGAGCTCTGCAAGGTAGCTTTGAGAGTCGGATCCGCTTCGTTTAACTTGTATTTTAAAAGTTTTAGACAAATCTTTGAAATAGAAAAAAAAGATTCAAAAAACAAATCGTTTTTATTTTAAATGAAAATAAGTTCTAACCTAATAAATAAGACAAATAAGTTGACAAAAACACCACCTTAATACTGGCCGGATTTAAGTTCATAATGGGTGAAGTTGACAGCTAACGATCGACGTGAATCCTACAATAGAAAAATCATGACATCGACAACCCTGCTTCTAGATTAGCTACTGCCTGGCCGACGGCTTGGCTAAATTAATCATGCCACGAGGACGGCATGGCCAAATTAATCATCTGAGGATAAATACTAAAAGGTGTTCAATCTGGGTAACGACAACGACAAGCAAGGAAGCGCCATGTGCCAACCGGCGGAGAGACTGGGTTGAACACCGTAGCACACTACCAGCCAACATGGTCGTTCCTGCATGTAAATGTATGACTGCAGCAAGGCATGCCCCAGTGTTACAGTGGTCAGGCGATCGACGCGACCAGCACGCCGGGCACCCAGGCCCAGTGGCGGCCAGCATGCGTATAATTAAATGGGGCATTTCATAATACGTTTCAAAACACTATTTAGGCCCACGTGTCATAGACATAAAAATAAGACATATTATCAATTTTCACTCAACTTTTAAACATGTTGCCAATTTTCCCTAATTAAAATTGTTCGCGGGTAGTTCTCTTGTAGGCTAGTTGAACTTCTTATTGGCTTAGTTACTAAAGGGTTAAATTTTGAGAGCTTAGAAAAAAAAGGTTTGGAGAAGCCGGTCGGTTTTGCTAGATCTGTTTTTTGAAAGCTTTGGTAAACAGTTTGAAGATCGAATAACAGTCTTAAACGGAGATAAAACACGAAGACAATAACCATAAGCCCTGGAGAACCCAACTACTGGCAACGCGATACCACCCGAGCTAAGACCATCTCTAACCATTTTTCCTTTATCATTTTATTCCTTTCCTTATTCCCTTCTCAATCCACATTTCCTTTATTTTCCACCATCTCCAACAGCATCCCTTCAAAGGGAATGGTATAGGAAAAGGAGAGAGAATCCCTTCTTGGAAGAATTAGAGAGAGAAATCCCTTCGCGAAGGAATTGATAAAGAGAATCCGTTAGAGCGCTGAAGGGAACAGGAGCCGCGACGAGAGACTGTTGGAGTTGGTCTAAGATGTACTGCACAACGGGATTCGATTCAGGTGTTTGCCTCGAGGATACGACATTCGTGGTCCAGCTCAAGACGGAGCATAATGGCATGACAGGGAGCCATGTACGGTGGATCACACAGGCATACCATATGATACCATGCAATGAAGGCACACACATGTCTCTCTCTCTCACCTTGCGTGTACTACCTAGCTTCCTTTGGAGATGTCTTAAGTTCAATTTAGAGTCTTGCTTAGTTTTCTTGACTAATAACTAGTCATTATACCTCTACCTCCCTAGTGCTTGATTAGCAAGTGACAATGGTGTTCTCTAGAGAGAAACTAATTAGTCTCGCTTCTTTGATAGATGGATGGGATTGCCTTCAGTCCTCTTGGGTTGGTGGGAAAACCCCGGTAAGACTTCACCCCTATAGGAGTGGTAGTAAAGCCTTGAGCGGGGCTGAACCCTAAGGGCATCTCAATAAGATTAGCCCTTAGACTGTTCACATATGCCGCTCTACTTATAGGGCCTAGCCTGAATACATAATGCAGTGCAAAGGCTAAAAAACCTCCTACCAGCTATATAAATTAATTGACGAAAACATCCTTAATCTACAAGCTAAAGCGAGAGCTAAGAAGTCTTTAGCCTCTCTGTCAGGAGTAAAAGACCATACTACTCCCGCCGCTCCGTTTAAAGTAGGGACCGAGGGGTTTTTTCCTTCGACCGGGTCAGGAGTAAAAGACCATACTACCTGGCACAATGTCAGTCCTATTTTGACGGCTGACACCTATCGAGCCCCGTTGTACTAGTTATCCACAGTTTACCTTGGCCTCTACGATCGAGAGGACCTTAGAAGTGACCTAGCCGATGGCTCTATGAAAGTCTTCCTAGTCAACCGAGAGGTCTTTGGACTACCTGGGGAAGTCTTTAGATTTCCTCGAAGGTTTCTCCCAAGCTCCACGCACATGTAGACCTTCTAGGCGAAGGTCACCTCAAAACTTGGTGAAGTTCACCGAAACTTGGTGAAGACCGGTTTGTAAAACTAAAATCCTTGTCAATCAAGGGAATTGAGTCTAATCCATGTCTATCCTAAGGTTTAGATACTCCATTAGTTAGCCACGTCATAAAACTCCATAGTCTCTCAAAAAGCCCCTCTACATAGTGGGTTTCCCATATGAGAAAGCCCCTCTGCATTGTCTGTAAATAGCTCTGAAAAGTTTCAACCTTCTACAATGTATCTAGATAAGTTTTTAGGAACCTCTACTAGCATTTGTTAGACGTCACTTGCTCTCTCTCTATTTTAAATAACTACATATGCATGTTTCTAAAATGTTTTGAATGTTTATATAGTCGATAATTATTTTAAAAAGTCAATTATTTGAAAAAAAAAACCGAGAGCCAAGTGGGGGAAAGGAATTGGGAAGAAGATGCTAGAGGATGGGTCTACCTGGGAGCAGGGTCACATGCGCGGTCATGTGGCGGCCAGTTCACGCCTACGATGCCTGGCTGCCTGCGTCCGGGACGCGCATTTATCCGAGTTGATGGCGCTGGGAGCCTGGGAGGAGGAGCCGGAGCCAGGGACACACAAGACAACCCGTAGGTCCTTGCCGCAAGATCCGCAGTCAAGAAATTTTTACCGGTGCAAGCCAACAGCTATGCTCTCTGGCTGGCTCCTGGGGAAGTCAGTGAAGCTATAAGCATATATGTCCGGTGTGTGTTCATGCGCTATTTGGTTGTCCGTAGATGGTTTGGTTTGACCCATAAGATACAATTGAATACTTGAATTTTGTTTGATTATCTGTATTTACAGATAGATCTAACTCATAGGATGCAAATGCATTCACTCAACTCAGATCAAAAGTTGAGAGAATAAAAAAAACGTGAACTTCGATATTATTCCGCGAGTCTGGTTCATATGGGTTCTAATGCATGAGTCATATCTCATTTCTTGTATCTACGCAATATCACGGAAGCACCCAAACAACTTAGATTAGCACCAACATATATAAACAACCAAACAATATCACTTGCATCTACTCAAACTACCTAATTTGTGGGTTAGGTATATGATGTATGTTGCTCATTGTAGCATCTAATCCTTAAGACAAACCCATCTTTTTTTTTTGGGCCTTTGTATTTTTACCCCTATTTTGCTATGCAATTGTGAATTTGGGCCTTCTTTTTCAACTTTGTGATTTTATCCCTGCTTTTTGAAGCTGAAGTTTGTTTTACCCCCATTCTGTTAGGAAGACTTAACGGTGTGAATTTAGCTGTAAAAAGACATATATGCCCTTACAGATTTTGTGATTTTGTCCTGTTTTGACGACAGCAAAATTTGGACAACATATATATTAAAATCTGCATATATATTGACACTTTCACACATTGAATATTTGGCCTATGGTTTGCCTTCTTTGCTCAAAGATGTTTTGGTTTGTGAGACCTCGTTATCCTACTAAATTTTGATCATGCCTTTAAAGTTGGGTGCCCATTTAGATTGGGACTGTGTAATACACAGTCGATTGAAAATTTGTTTAGCTTCAATCGATTTCCATCTATGCAAGTCAGCATCGGCAAACACCGTACAACCCAATCCCATCCATGGTGTCTGCAGGCACGTCACTACGTCAGCACCCCGAGCCCACTGTCCTGAGCTCCGGCGACCTCCTCCCGCACCATCGAACCCTCCTTTGAGCTCCGGCATCCTCCTCCTATGCCACTGCGTCGTCCCTTGGCCAGAGCCGAAGATGTCGTGCCCCCCTAGCCGGATACGTCGCCACCGCGCCCTCCCCTGGTCGGATCCGACGGCCCCAAGCTTCACCGCCGCTGGATCTGGGCTCCCCGATCTCCACCGCTGCTGGATCCAGGCTCCCCGATCTCCTCCACTGCCGGATCCAGGCGCCCTAACCTCCGCCGCTGCCGGATCCAACCTCCCCAAGGTCGTCAACGCTTAGCTCGCTCGCATGTTGCCGCCTGCCCTCTCGCGTCGTCGCTCCGCTGGCCCGTCGCAGTTGCCGCTCGCATGTCATTGTTCGGGCCTGGCTTGGGAGAAACGGTTGCGACGAGCGTTTCCTGCGAGCCAGCATCACCCTGGCCTAGCTCTGATCACCGCGCAGGCAACCAAACACATGGTGCCTGGCTCGCGCGGACCTAGCCAGGCTAGATCCCGGCAACCGAACACAACATAAACAACTACCTTCATGAAGCGGGAAATGACATTCTAATGCTAACAGAATAAATATATAAAAACAAAAAAATAGATTAGAGAAAGGGTCTACAGTGGTCCACTACAAAATAAAAAAAAATGACCTGGACAAAAACTTTTACTTTCAAGGAACCTATACAAAATAATAAATAAATAGTGTGACCTGTATGAACTCTAATAATTTAAAAACAAACTAACTAAAATTTGCAGCATAACTATACTAAAATTACACGTTAGTAATTATTAAAAATTTAAGCTTTTTAATGTGCAATTTATATGATTAAAATTTTAAAATATTTCAGGCGACTATGCATTAACAATTCCGAAAACACTATATCCTAGACATTGTTTAGATTTGGTGAATCTCTACAAAATGTAATAAAATGACACACCAAAAAAAAAGTAAACCTCTACAAAACACAAAAAATAGAAAGTAATTATATTAGTAGAGAAAAAATCAAAATTGCATCAAGTGAAACCTGTAAAATATAGAAATAAAAAATTCTAACAGTTTTGAATCCTACATATATAAAAACAAAAAAACTAAAGTTACAGTATGACTATAATTAAATTGCATATTAGTAACGACTGCAAATTTAGGTTTGCTAGCATGCAATTTTAGGTGAATGATAACAAAGAAATTATGTGACTATGCATTAGCAAAACCAGCCCAAAGAAACAAAATAAAAAATATATATAGTCTAGATAAAAGTCTAGCTTTGGTGAACCACTGCAAAATACAAAAAAAACTTATAGTGTAGATAAAAAGTTTAACTTCAATGAACCGGAGAAAATAGAAAGAAATAATTTAGTAAGTGCAATAGCAAAATGGAAAATAAACAAAAATAAAAAAGCGGTATAAGTGTACTCAAATTGCATATTAGTTGGTACTACAGTTTTAGACTTACTACAACTATTATCTAGTTTTCTTTTAAAAAAAAATCCAACAACTATATGAACATGCAAATATCTAAAGAGAATTACTCTCGGAGCATCTCCAGCAGAGCCTCTAAAACAGAATCTTATCTATATTTAGAGTCTCTCGTTCTCTAACAGAGTCTCTATCTCGGTCTCTAAATTTAGAGTTTCTCTTCTAGCCCCTAAATTTAGAGGCTATGTGTCAGTTTCTATAGTTTTTCTAGATAAAGATTCTGTTAAAGAGACTGAAAATATAGAGAGCCAATAGTGATTTAGAGAGGATATATAAAGATTGGATTTTAAAGTACTGCACAGGATGCTCTCAGAAGACATACATTAGAAAATTGCTATGAATGCTACAGTGAAGGCAACAAAGCCGTCAATGCGATGTGACTTCCAAACTTTCAACCTGCTCGTCCATTCATCTATCGCGTGGAACAAAGAACTATGCAAGCGCATGTGCGGCCTGCAGTGCTACGAGTACCTCACCGCCTATCCTACGCACGTAAGCTTGGTCCTCTACGCACCGATCGAAAGGTAGCTGCAGGCATACGTGTCATTCAACGGTTGTAAATATCGACTGAAATCGACATAAATAACAATCGACTGTACTTTAGAAAAGCGTAATGCAAGGTGCGGTTCTTTTGGACTTATCTAATCTGACTTATATATCTTATCTTTAACTTGAGATTTTTCGAATTTTACGAGGTGAGATCGAGAGTCGGATGTCACGCACAATTTAGGATTTATCCGAGCTTTTATTGACTCATCCGAGATTTTTTAATTACTTTTGAACTGCTTTAAAAAAAATCTCATGAGTCGAGTGTAAAAGCTCCATAAATCCTAAATTTTAAGGCCATCCGACTTTCGTGGCCACCTCGGAAAATTCTCGAAGTTGGAGATAAGATAGATAAGTAAGAGCTCATAAGCCCAAAAAAACACCCCCTAAATCGCTTTGGCTGAAAAAAGAAGTCGACTGATAGCCAATGTTTGGTAAGCCTTGAAAAAATTTGGTGAGCCAATTCAATTCAACGCACAACCAGGGCATGCGCATGCGCAAAAACCCCCCGCCTAGGAATTGGGACGCCAGGAAGGAGCCACGGTGGCGGCGCTACACAGTGAACCTCTGTGCAAAAGAACGTGGGGCTTTCCTTTCTTAGGTAGGCCTGGAACTTTGGCTCGGACTCGCGAGCACTTCGGACATGAGCCGCCAACGAGCCCTTCCACCTTAGCTCGGTCACTCAACCGAGCCCGAGCCGAACTGGTTTTAGCTCGTTTGGAGCTCGTTCACTCTCGTTCTAGCCCTTACTCATGACCTTCCCGCAGTCTGCACGCACGACAGAGCAAGCATCCGACCACGCACGACAGAGCAAGCCCCCACTTGTGACCTCCCCAACAGCGAGCTACACCTACACTGCTAGTACTACATGGCAAATCTCCAAATCCAAATCCAAACCCTAACCCCCAAATCCCCCTCTCTCCGATGACCCTCTAGGCTTCGGCACCTCCACTCCGCCACCGCTCCGACGACCCTCGGCCGCCGTCTCTGCCCGCCATGCTCGCGCTCCGGCCATGCCCTTAACGCCCCTCGGACACCGCCCCCAACCTCGGCCCCGAGCTCGGTACGAGCCTGAGCCGAGCTGCTCCCCTGGCTCGGTGCCGTACCGAGCTCGCTCAGGCTCAACTCGTGTCCAGCCCTATTCCTAGGTGGCAAGAGCATCTCCAGCGGCAGGTTCTTAAAAATCATATATATAGAGAGAGAGAGAGATTTGCTAGTGTGCTATGGATAGCACGAATCTCTTCGTGCTATCCATCAGGTTTGCAAATCCTGAGACTGAAATAGACGATCCAAACCATCCATCTTGTTCATCTCCACGAAATTTCACTACACACCAAATTTCAATTTTCTTACTATTTGTTTCATATTTTTAAAAATTGCTGATCTAATTAGTTGTCGACCCTCCAATAAGTCCAGTTTTTAAAAATATGAAACAAATAGTAAATAAATTGAAATTTAGTGTGTAGTGAGATTTTATGGAGATGAACAAGATGGACGATTTGGATCGTCTATTCCAGTCTCAGAATTTGCAAACCTAATGGATATCACAGAAAGATCCGTGCTATCCATAGCACACTAGCAAATCTCTCTCTCTCTCTCTCTCTCTATATATATATATATATATATATATATATATATATAGTTATTACGATTGTCATGAAGCACAAAGACACCATGCTTCGCGTCTTGTTTAAAAAATCCGAGACTCAAATAGCCGATCCGAACCGTCCATCTTAATCTTCTCGTTGAAATCTCTTAAAAGACCAAATTTCATATTTTTTGAATTTTTTTGCTATTTGTTTTGCATTTTTGAAAATCACCAATATAATTAGTTGTGAAGCGTCCAATTTGCTGGTTTTCAAAATATAAAACAAATAGCAAAAAAATTCAAAAATATACGAAATTTGGTCATTTAAGAGATTTCAATGAAAAGATTAAGATGGATGGTTCGGATCAGCCATTTGAGTCTTGAATTTTAAAATTAGACGCGAAGCACGGTGTCTTCCGTGCTTCGTGAAGCACCACAGCCCAACTCTCCCCCCCCCTCTCTCTCTATATATATATTCTCTCTAAATTACTATTGGTTATTGGTTCTCTATATATCTATTCTCTACAGTAAAGTCTCTATTCTCAAATGATACAGAGATACGAGAGAGAATCTCTAAATATAGAGACTCGGAGATAATCTCTAAATTTAGAGATTGACGTAGAGGCTCTCATGAAATAATATAGAGATCCAAAGTCTCTAAATATATAGAATATTCTTTTTTAAGACCATGTTGGCCGTACTCTAATCGACAAACTGCTTAGCGACGGCGACGAAATGGACCACGGCGGCGGGATTGACCGATAAACCCTGAATCCCGAATTACTCGTACAAACTCATTGAGGTCTTCTGTTCGTAGGCACAATAAATGGCCATCAATTTCGCAAAGGCTCATTGGAGGGGCCTTGAGGATGATAAGGCGGCCGGCGTTTGGAAAGGTGATGTCTCGAATAAAAAATTGGCCTCAAACATAGCTTTGCTTGTGCAAATTTTGGTCGTTGGTTCTTAGCTTCAATCTTAAGTTCTTAACAATACAATTTTATTTAAAAATTGGTCATTTTCTGAATTAGTCGTAAGTAATTCATTGACATTGTCATGCAGGTCTACCCATTCCCGACCACTAACTTGAAGCTGGTCGAAGTCCTTGGCCCGGAGCTTCATTGTTTTTCAAGGGATAAACATGGCCAATGACTTGTGCTCCCTCCTCCTCTTCTTATTTTTAATATGCACTTGTACCAGTTTTTCTTAAGAAAACTTCCATGAACTTGCCATGCTTGACGTGGCTGCTTCCTTCATGGCTTACCAACATATCGGCTCTATTTCTTTAGGCGGTTTCTGGCGGTTGGCGGTTTTACTGTAGCAACTTTATAAGTTTTTAGAAAAAATTTTAAATGAGGAAAAATAATCTTTTAAAAAAATTTACTGTAGCGGACCGCCGGCCGCCGGCCGCCGGCGGTCCGCTGAAAAGAACGGAGCCATCATGTCTGCCTAACCTCCTCTGCTGGCGATTAATCAACGCTCTTCTTGAAAATTGAGAGTTTGCAATACTGTATTCTATTTTTCATTAGGAAAAATCGGTGATATGACAATGTAAATGTGTTGCCATGGATGCAAGCTTCTAAAAATTGGAGGTTTTACCGTATGACATTGTCAATTCAAGATAGAGTGATAGAACATTTTGACGAATAAAATAGTATTTTTTGTGAAGAGGGGAGAGAGAAAGATGGAGCCTCAAATTTCAATGAATGAAATTCGTATTTCAGGTGGCATCTCGTGGATATTTGGTATCTCAGATCAAATAACATCATGACTTGATCACTCAGAGCTCAACTGGAGGTCCCATCTCTTAGCGGGACGTGAGATTTGGAGGCAGAGGAGGCGCGCGAGTCACAGTTCAGGCACATCACAGCGAGGCCAAACCCTCGGTAAACAAAAGCCTACATAGCGGTTCCAATGCTACGCCTTGAACCGCTCGGCCCGGGAACGGATTCATCTCTGTATGGCTGACCGGCGACCGCCATGCTCGTCCACTTTCTTGATAAACGACTCAATGCATTTTCTCTTCCTTGCCACAGTCGGAACATTAAAATAAGCTATTGCTCATTTGATGAAAAAGATTTATACTGGATCAAATAAAGACTCTGGGCTTTCATCAAGCCACTGCTACATCGATTTCATTAGGAATCGAGGATCTTTTAATAATACCCTCTAAGGGATGGTTAGTCCAATCCAGTAAGTCCAACATTGATTCCTTCGGACGTGTCACCAAGCGTATAGCATTCCCTCACGCGAGGATTATGCTTCACCAACCTGCTAGTGCTTATTATCGGGTGAAATGCCACTCGAACCCAGAGCTAGCTGGTTCTCCCCGAAATGCGTTGAGGCCGCAAAAAGATTGTACTAAAGAAAGCTAGAAAGCCCAATTCCAAGCAAGGTCTTCGCTATTACCCTTGGCAATACAGCAGAGCCTACGTACAAGTACCTTTGATCCGGCACATTTAGGAGCACTTCGAAAGAATTGAACGAGGAGCCGTATGAGGTGAAAATCTCATGAATACCAAATTTGAGTGATGTTTTAGTAAAGTGAAAATCTATCACAGGGTACTGTAAAGTGGTGGCTATGCTATGTGCCACTACAAAATCAACACTTTGTTGTATGACACTATGAATTTAGAATATACGATTGTAGGACACTTTTATATGTTTGCACCTGTAAGACAATCTGAATAAAATGCAAAACAAAGTAGAAAATCCAAAAAATATGATGTGCTAAATATAGGTGTGTTCTTCTCCTTAAAATGTGAACTCCATAGCTTAGTATTTGAAATACCAAAATCAATATAATTTAAAAGAAATCAATACAATTAAAAATAAATACAAAAACAAATCACAAAACATCATAAGAAATGTTGAGGTGCCAAATAAATTTGTATTCAACCCATCAATTTATGAACTTTATGGTTCCACATTTGAAATATGAAACTTAAGTAAATATTTTATTTTAAAATGTCTATTTAATTCAAATGTTGAACCGTGGGATTCACAATTTGATGTGCTGAATATAAGTGTATTTGGCAGGCGGTAAATACACTTGAATTCGACATTTGTTGTCCGTAGTGTTGTTCTCCACTGTTGTTTAGGCACCATCGATAAGATCATTCCTTTTTGAGGTGTCACTGTTGTGTTCTACTCCGTTCTAGCCAAATCAATCCTTGATGGTGCCTGTCATCACAACCATCAATTTTGCAACAACCTAGAACACCGCGTGTGCGTGATCATTTAGTCAAGCATAGCTCTTTTGAGTATGCACAACATGAAGGCTTGGTAAATGGGTCTTAACCTGCCATCACAAAATTTATACATTGTTTAGACCCATCCATTGTACCCACCAAAAAAATAAAAAAAAATATGAAGCTATAACCTAACCGTCATCCTCTCACTCTATAAAAGTCTTCGCTCCCCACATCCCATCCTCTATATATGTGACAGTGAAGGCTACGATGGCGCTAGTGGAAGCTCGATGTACAACTTCCCTCTTGCCTTCGGTGTGGGAAGCAACATCACTCTAGGATTTGGCACTAGCAAGCTTGTCTTTGATGTGAGTGTTTTTGGGTTGGGTGTTTATGGTGGCCTAGAGCATTGCTCTCCCACCATTCATTCTCCAAAGGAGATGCTTCATCAATTGGGACCGGACGTCCTTCACATTACATATGTTACAAAGAATCCCTTAGTGGCTTAGTGCATAGGACCAAGCCTTATCACCTCTCTCTCTCTTTGAGGGGCTCACTTTTTTCCTCAATGCGAATGTTCGAAGGAATTTTATCCAAGGGGTAAGAGAGCGCTAAGATGTTGATTAAATATAGGGAAATGCATCCATGCCACTGCTAAATTTGGATATCTTAGACATGTTATCACAAAGTCAGTATTACCAAGGATGTTATCATAAAGTGTGTATTGTCACAAATATGCCATTACAAGAGTTATGACATTTTTTTACCAAATTACCCTTCTCTTCTTCTTCCTCCATCCCTCCTCCCATTCTCTCTCCTCCCACTTCAGACGATAGAGGTAGCCGCTCCACCACCGGAGCCGACACAAGCTCCTACTTTTCCTCTATTCCTAGAGCTATTGCCTCCTCATGGCGCCTCCACCCCTCCTTCCTCCTGCATCGCTTCTTCTTTCTCCAGCAGCATGCCTCAAGCTCCCAGGCTCACTGACATCCCTCTCCTCCCTCGTGCAAGCGTCATCCAGTGGAGTACCTGCTGTCTCCCTATCCCAAGTTGCTCTGCCTCGCCACCAACCTAACCCAACCAACCATTGAAGCTATTGTCACTGGAGTTAGGCTCGCTGGACTTGAAGGATTGTCTTCACGGTCCTTCTTCAAAATCTGCAGGAGTTCATGGGGTGAGATCCTGAGCCTTTGCTACGTTGCCTTTCCCCTTGTCTCCCCTTCTGCTACAAAGCTAATCTACCACTCTTCCTCTCCGGAGTGACGCTACACTTGGAGCTCCGACGCCATGGACCATTGTCGTGGGTATGGACCTCAAGCCAACATATCTGATCATGGATGAGCCCCAGCCCTTCACGAGTTCCACGTGTCATGTTGAACCTATCGCCGCCACCCTCTCGGTTCACTGTGTCACTAGGGAGAAGGCGTCAGCACCGGCGAGCCTATATGCGCTACAAGTCCGAGCCGGTGCCCGTACCATGTGCCCCGTGCTTCTACAGTGGGGAAAAGGGAGATGGGAGGAGGGGAGCTCAGCAGCGGGAGAGAGGGAGGAGGAGGCTGCTGGAATTGGGGAGGAGCTCCTCGAAGTTGGGAAAGAAGAGGAGGAGAGGGAGGAGGAGAGGAAGAAGTTAATAGTATATTTGGTCTAAATTTGTCGAGATCAGATAGGCAGGAAACAACACAATGACATATTTGTAATAGTCCACACTTTATAATGATATATTTGGTAATATTGACTTTGCGGTAGCAATTGTGAGATATTCAAACTTAGCAATGACATGGATGCAATTTAAATTATTTGATTATTTGCTAAAAAACTTTGTGAGCTTCAATAGTACGAAATGTTTAGTACTTTAGTTCGACTTGGTAAGATGAGTTTTTATCATGTGATTTCAAGATTTTTCAAGAAATAGTTTAAAAGTCAAAATGTTTTATAGGTAATCAAATAATTAAAGAAAAAACTGAGAAAGAACATGCTCATTCAAATGTCTTACTGCTACCCCTCAAAAAAAATGTCTTACTGCTTAAAAAATAAGAGATTACTTAACTAGTGGACAGTCAAATACCCGTGTACCCATTTGTTTGTAAACAAACGGTACGTGAAGTACCAAAACTCCGATCCTTACTCGAAACTTCTTTTGTACTCGAATGTAGGCTAGATCAAAATGTACTTCCAAAAAGTTGAAACTTAATTTCCCCCTCAAAAAAAAAAGTTGAAACTTGCTTGGTGCATGCGGTCGTACAGATGATTGAAGTTGAAATGCAGCGGGCGTGAGTGTCTCACTGGTACGTGATTTTAGACCCCACTCATTAGCTTCCTTTAGATAAGATTCTCTAGCCTGTAAATTTTGGATGATATAAGATTTTTCTTTAATAATTAAGTGTCGACACTTGTACAGGTCGAAAATTGAAATGATAATTCTTTCTAACAAAGAAAATAGATGTAGTAAAAACATTGCAATTTTCCATATTTGGGCCCCACACCTGTTGACATCCATCGCTAATTTCTGCATTGCGCTCACTAGCACTCCCATGTGCTGTAGTTGGTCTCCTAGCACCCGCACCACGCTATGCCTCTTCACGATAGCTTCTATTCTACTACATGTCACCCCATGCATGCATGCTCCTAATTATCACTGCATGTCGACAATGTCTTGCACCCTCTTGGACAAAGCTCGGTTTAGGATTTATCTATTTCAGTTTGGGTAAGAAATCTAGAAAAAGAATGCACAAGGCTGGGCACATAGGAGATGGTTGGTTGATAGCCCAGTCAATAAATTGTCCCACACGTCCTTGGGGTTTTACGTTTTCTAATACAAACCTTATTGTATTTGATAGCATATATGGTTTAGATATTTCATATGATTAACAATTTTTTTAGAATTTTTTAATCATTTCTATAATTTCTACTATCATTTCCAAATTTTACCATTTTGAAATTCCCTTTTTTCCACTATAAGCATTAATCATTCCTAATTTGTCACTCCAAAGGTTGTAATTCTCTATTTGTCACTCCAAAAGATTGCAAATTACTAGTGTGCCATTCTAGCCATTTTAACCTTGTGAATTGATCAGACTGCCCCCATCTCTTCTTCCTCTTCTCTTGCTTTTTCTTCCTCTGATCTCCGGCAAGCTGGTCAAGCTCCGACGACCCTCCACCAAGCTCCCTCCTCTCTTCTTCCTCCATCCACCTTCACCTCACTGCCCCATTCGAAGCTTCGGTGACGTCACCTCATGCCGTCTATACAAGCTCGTCCTGGTCGCTCACCCCCGACTGTCGTAACGTGAAGGCACGACAATGACTTAGCTTGTCCCCATAGCTTGTAACAACCCGACGCGAACCCACACGAGGAGGCGACGAATTGGACATGCCTTTGCGATGGCCTAGACCAACAAGCTTACCATGACATGGCTTCATGCACAGTGTTCCAAGAGAAAAGGAGAGGATAGGAGCTTGGGGAGTGTCGACGATTTGCGTCGGCAATGTATTTTAGAGGGCAATGCGAAAGATCACAACTACGATGGTAGTACAGGGAGCCGAATTTATACAGGTTCGGGCCCTCGGGGTGAGGTAATACCCTACTCCTGTGCTCGTGGATTGTATTATGGTGGATGCTGATGATGATTGTTGGATACTAGATGAGATATTAGATGTCGAACTAGGGGCCCCGGACCCCCTTTATATAGTGCAAGGGGCCGGGTTACAGATAGAATCCCTAATCTCTATATGGAAGATACAGATATAACCGATTTGGCTACGCCTATATCTATGTATTCGAGTAGGAGACGAGTTCGTTTCCTTGTAGAGCATGTCAGGCCGTGCCAGCCTCTAAGCCCTCCTTCTGGAAGGCCCAACTCAATCGGCCCAAAGAGGTGGTGCGTCCAATAGCATATCTCCGGATACCCGGGGCCTATGTTATCCACAATAGCCCCCGAGTGCTTCGGGACTGGGTTGTCTTGATTCGGAGTTCAGCTCGCAGCCCTTCAGATGCAACCCGAGTGATGTCACTCTTCATATGGCTGACGAAGTTCCGCTTACCGAGTAATCTGCTGATCAAATAACACAGTTGCAAAGGACTCGAGAAAATCCTCAAGTCTTTAAAAGGTATCTGGTACCCAGCCCGACTAGTCGGTATGCCGGCTATTGGCCCCACGGAGAGGCATACCAGAAAAGTGGATGTTGCCGAGTGAGCAGTGCCACCCAGCGTTATCCTCCCTGTTACAACTTATGACATTCAAGCCTGACTTGCAGAGCTCGACATTCGATGCAGCATGGGATATACCACAACTTGCGTAGGGTATTCAGGCGTCCTGACCAGACTAGTGCGGAGTCAAGCTAGTGATTCCCAGAAGAATACGCCCGCCTCCAAGTTGAGGTCCTCCTAGTGGTGTTTGTCTTGGCGACAAACGATCCGGGGATATGCCACTGAGACCCAACTAAAGAGGTAACTCTTTGACGCCTAATCCGATTAGAAAATCAGACCAGCCGTTGACCCCAGGAGGTACGCCAAGAGTTGAGTTAATATTTGCCCAAGTGGTGCTTGTCTTGACGACAAACAATCCGGAGATGTGCCACCGGGACAATTAAAAAGAATTTTCGATGTGCAGTCCGGCTAAAAGCCAAACCGACTACTGTCCCCAGGGGCACATCAAAAGCCAAGTTACAATTTTGAGGAGCGCCCAATCCTCAGATTGAAGACTGGCAAAGAGCCCAATAGGGGGCACGTTATTTTCCTGACTAAGTCGACCCGAGTGACATCTGTACCCGAGTAAAGTCATGCACAGCTTGCGGCCCTCATGGGGCATGTTCTCAGGGACTTAAGTCCGAGCCCAAGTCTTGGAACGATGATTCTAGGGCTTCATTTTTTCCCGCCTTGCGCGGAAACGAAACGTCGCCCGCCTTCCTTTAAGTGAAGCACGCCGGGGATTTGAACCGGTACGCTCACACTGTGCGCCCAAACCGTTCGTCTCTCCAAAGCACTTCCGCTAGGGTTTTTGACGGGAGGAAGCCCCGAGCTTCCTCCTCTTGGAATTCTTCCCCTCTTTCCTCTGAGATGGATCAGGTCACCGAGTTACTCGGCCTGATCCAACGCCTCAAAGAGGAGGGGCTGACCGGCGTTGCGATAGCTGTCTCCTTCACAAAGCACCGTATCCAGCCACTCAAGGAGAGGATCCGACTCGGGTTCGAGTACACCGGGCCATCCGACTCGACACGAGAAACAGATGTCCCGATCTCCAACTCGGACGCCGTCGATCGACTCTCCGAGTTCTTCGCTCCAGGGACTATCTTTTCTAATCAAGGGAGTCCCAGGAGCTTCTCCCTTAACAATCCGCCTCCAGAGGTAAGGATTGAGTATTCTTTCCGCTTGTTTTGTGTACCAAGCAGCTCCGTTTTGACGCTAGCTCGGGGATGCCGTGCTCTTATGCAGGACCGCCGGGCTTTCGTGTCCGTTGCCCCAACTCCCGAGGTTTCCGCCAACAAGGGCGAGAAGCGCCTAGGAGAAGAGCCCGAAGAAACCCCAGCCGCAAAGAAAGGCAAGGGTCCGGCTTCCTCCGTAAAGAAAGACGTCCCGCCAAGCGGAGGGCATGGCCCGCGAAGCTCGGGGCCGAAGGTTGGCGAGGCCCCCAAAGAGGGAAAAAGTCAGCTGACACTGGCTTCCGGGCGTAGTCAGGGGACTCATGCCCAAGGGCGGGCGGCGGAGCGTCACCAAAGGGGGGACAAAATCCAACCCCTTAGGCTAGACCGAGTGGCCCACCCGACGCCTCCTCGAGCGGGAGCTCCCCCCGGAGAGGCACCGGTATTAAGATTAAGACCTTCAGTCGGTAAGCACAGCCTTGCCACCGCCTGGTAGTCTTCTTTTACGTTTTCTCTGATCGAACCATTTCCTTATTTCAGAAAACCATTGACAGAGGTTCCGTTGAATCGCCCGACCGGGCCAGCATCAAAGCCTGCTGAGCCGAGTCAGGCGGCACCTCCTTCGACGGCCGATGCGGTGACCCCACCGGCGGAGCCGGCGGAAACCGCGTCGGGAATCGGGGTCGGAGGAGGCGCTACTGCCGCAGCCTCAAGCCTGAACCCACCCGCCGAGGGCGGTGAGAGGGCTGAGCCGATAGTGGAGGAGATCCTTCGCCAGCCCCCACCTCCTCCAAAGGAGGCCGAGCCCAATCTCTCGGCCGGCTGGAAGGACGAGGCCGGGAACTGGGCCCTCGTTGATGACGAGGCCGAGGAGGAGATGAGGAAAGCCTTCTTTGAGCATGCCGCTGAATGCGGCAGAATGGCCAGGGTAAGCCGTTTTTGATCTATAGAGTAGATTTTCTTTGGCTCGAGGTAGGATAATGAATATTCTCCCTCTTTGCAGGAGCTTGGTGGTTTTTTCGAAAGGAAAACCAAGATCCTCAATTACTTCCTCCCCCAAATAGCCAGATTAAATCCGTGGAGGGGGAAGTCATTGGGGTCCGGACCGAGGCAGCCAAGGAATGCCAAGAGCCGCAGTTCGATCAAGGAGCCGCAGGATTTAAAAGTTCGACCTTGCGTGTTCCTCCGGCAAGTACCGACCTAAGTCAGATCGCCGCTTATGCGTAATCGAATGACATCATGCTCCGCACCATGTGCATCGCGCGACGCCACGATCGCCAGCCTTAGAGCGGAGCTGGCCATGTTCCAGGACCAGAGGCTGGCCCTAGAGAAGTCGGAGGCGAAAGCCGTCGCCGAGTTGGAGGGAAAGTCCCCAAACCCGACCGGCTCTGAACCTCCGATGTTCACACGGTTGTATAACTGTGCGTTCTCTGTTTTTGTCAGAGTATAAGAAGAAGACGCTAGCACAGTATGACGTTGTACAGAAGAACGTCGAAACTTCGCAAGCGCGATATAATGAACTCCTGGCGGCCGTGGAACCCACTCGACGACGGCTCTATGCTGGCAACGCCGAGCCAAGCTCCTGGGCCGAGCTAATCCAAAGGTGGACCGAAGCCCCCGAGCAGCTGAAGGTTTGGCTCAAGGAGGTCGGCCTGATGAGCGCCAGCCAGGCGCTGGGCATCATCAAGTCACACTATCCTCGAGTTGAGCTTGACGCTGTTAGGGATGGTTTCGCCTGCACCGAGGATGAAGAGCTGGCCTTGATCGAGGAGGTGAACCCGACCGCCGAATCCCTTGTAGATAATTTAGAGCTAGACCCCCTGTAAATGTTGGAATTCATTGTAAATTATCTATGTAAATTATTGTCTTTTTAATATCTGCCAATCGTCTTTTCTTTTATCCAAGTTATGCTTTTTGCCTAAGTTAAGTTCCTTTTACTTCGCACTCTGCCTAGCGCATCAAGTTTCCTTAGCGTTAGGAGCCGGCATGGAGCAATATCTCCTAGAACGCAATCGGGAAACATGAGTATTGCCAGGAGACATGAGTTTCGTTACTTGGAACGATTAACATTTGGGCTCGACATAAACTTGAAAAGAGAGAAGTCGACCAGGTGCAGGTACTGCACCTAATTAGGTGTAGCCCCCGACTTACTGGCTAGTCGGAATCCGACTAGGAAGCAAGTCAATTTAATCTCGAAAGAAGGGGTGTGCGATTGCGCACCTAATTAGGTGTAGCCCCCGACTTACTGGCTAGTCGGGATACGACTAGGGAGCAACTCAGGTAGAATTCTAGATGAAAAAGATTAGGTGCGCAATTGCGCACCTAATTATGTGTAGCCCCCGACTTACTACTTAATTGACATACAAATAAGTAGCAAGTCAGAAACTGAATTGCATAAGCGTAAAGACAATGTGAGCGAAAACTTATCTTTATTTAATTGTAACATGGGCTACAATAGTCGTCGGGTATAGAATCGACGCAATTTCTCGATATTCCATGAGTTGTACAGGAGAGTGCCATTTTCACGTTTTTAGTTGGCGAGCCCCCGGACGTGCCGCCGAATCACGTGAGGACGTCCTGATCTGCTTGGAGAAGAACGACGAGCGCCTCATCACTTGACATCTTCGTCAAGCTTGATACATGACTTAGATGGCTTCTTGTTCGGTAGATCGCCCTCGTCGCGAAGAGTGGTGGCCGCCTGCCAGATCTTGTCCAACTCGGCCGCCGCTTCGATTGACTGGGCGAAGTCGCAATTTTCCTTATCGAGGAGATGGGAAAACTTAACATCTCCACGGATCGTGATTACGCCCCGTGGTCCTGGAATCTTCATAACTAGATAGGCGTACTGTGGGATGGCTATGAATTTGGCCAAGGCCGGCCTTCCTAAGATTGAGTGATACGCAGTCTCGAAATCGGCCACCTCAAAACTGAGGTTCTCTGTCCGGTAGTTATCGCGAGTGCCGAAAGTGACCGGGAGAGTGATTTTCCCGATCGGTACTGACGATGTTCCCGGGATTATGCCATGAAACGGCGCGTCTGTCTTCTGGAGCACCATCCTTGGCGTCTGCATCTCGCCCAGGGCCTTGGCGAAAAGGATGTTTAATCCGCTCCCACCATCGACCAGGACCTTGCGCAGACGGACGCCCTGTACCACAGGATCTAGGATGAGTAGATATCTTCCTGGGCAAGGGACGTGGTCCGGGTGATCTGAGCGATCAAATTTGATCGGAACCTCAGACCACCGGAGATACTCGGGGTCACCGGAAAAGCTGCATTGATTTCTCGATCGGTAAGCTTTTGCTTACGCTTGAACTCATATGCATCCGATCCCCCGAATATGTAGTTGAGCTCTCGTTCGGTTTCTTGGTAAGCGTCACCCTGAGGAGGGTCACGCTTGTCATCTTGCTTATCGTCTTTCGGAGCGTCGTTGTTGTGCTCCTCAGCGAACTTCTTCAAGATATTGCAGTTTTTGGCCGCATACTTTCCATTTGGATGGAAAGGACACGGCGCCTCTGCCGACCCTGATCCGCGACGGCTACCATCTCTTCACCCTTGTGCTTCTTGTCCTTCTTGGAGGACGACTCGGGTCTGTCCTTCTTGCCTTCGTGTTTGCTTGGGTGATCCTCTTGACACTCAGCAAGAGCATCCGAGGCGGTAGCATATCGATCCGCCAAAGCGAACATCTCCTTGACGGTAGTCGGGGCCTTCCGAGACATCTTCTTGATTAGATCGGGGTCGCGAACTCCTTTCTGGAAGGCTGCGACGACGACCGCCTCTGAGATCTCCCAGATTGTGTTCTTCTTCTTGGTGAAACGCTGAATGAAATCCCTTAACGACTCATCTTTTTTCTGATGAATCTGATAAAGGTCCCACTAGGTTCCAGGCTTCTCGTAAGTACCCTGGAAGTTGGCAACAAATTGGTCGCAGAACTCTCCCCAGGAATCGATCGAATTCTCTGGAAGGCCTGCGAGCCAGTTCTGAGCCGGAGGGGTTAACATGACGGGCAAATAGTTTGCCATCATGTCGTATCCTCCACCCGCGGCCTTGATTGCTAAAGAGTAGATCTGCAACCAAGCCTCGGGGTCCCGTTCTCCATCAAATTTCACAATCCCCTTGGGGTTGAATCCCTCGGGCCAGTTTATTTGACGGAGTCGGGGTGTGAATGCCTTGATCCCGTCAATTAATCCTTCCTCGGGGGGAGGAGATTGGCGGGGGAGATTCCGACGCGGTGGAGTACGGCGCCGATCCTCGTCTCGCTCCCTCCGCCGGGCTTCGATGTCAAGGCGAAGGTCGCGACAGATTGACGGGGCGTCTTGCCCATGATTACAGAAGCCGACGCCTGAAAGTGCTACTCGTGGTAGTCTCGCTTTTGGCCGAGTTGGCCTGTTGATCCCGAGTGTCTTGGACAGCCGCTGTTGTCACCATGGCTTTGATTTGTTCCATGATCAGCGTTGCGGGGTTGCCCTCTCCAAGCAGAGGACTAACATTGTCCAGGAGGGTCTTACACGCGAGGATGTTCTGCTATGGCGTACGGAAAACTGAGTGATCTCCCATATGGACTTGAAGCAGTTCCTCCTGAACTTCCCGTGCACGACTGTGCAATTGGTCGCGCAAGTCTTCTCCACCTCCGTGGTTTTGTTCGGCTCCTGCCTCCCCAGTGGGGCGCCGAGCCGATCCGGAGGCTTGCCCATCCAACATGTAGACGCCGCGAAAATCGGGGAACCCATTGACGCTCTCTTTCGACTAGGATTCCGAGAAGGAGAGGCTCAACCGATCCCGCTTTGTTGGCTCGTCGATGGGAGTGATTATAACTCCCACTTCTCGTGCTGGATCTCTAGTCAGAAGAGGATCTGACTGAGATTCAGCAGAACGAATCCGCTGGAATCTCACAGCCGAATTGACCAATCCGAATGGTATGTCCACTCGGGAAGTTGATCTGGTTAGAGTTGTCCCCGAGTCCTAACTCGGAAAACTCGTCCCAGTGTGCGTGAACCGTGTCCCGTTCCTTAGCCCAGATTGGAAAAGCTGGCATGTTATTCAATGGAAAACAGCGGCCGAGTTTCCTAAGCCGAACGGGGCGGACCACGATTGAGGGATTGTGATTCCCGACTAGATCTGAGAACGATCCAAGCCAGGAATCAGATCGCCACTCGATTCTTCGTCAGCATAAGGAGCTGGTAAAGAAAGAAGTGGTAGATCCCGACCGAAACCGAAGGGGAGCCCAGCGGTAGGCTAGTCGGAATCGTCATCATCAGATTGGATCTCTTCCGGATCGGAATCCAGGGGAGAGATCCCAAAGTGGTGAGGCTCGGTCGGAGTCGCGTACCACCTCCCCCGTAATGCATGGACCGAACGAAGTTCAGCTCAGACAACCGAAGTTCCCCGAAGTCACTGGCGATGAAGCCGAGATCTCCGAAGATGAAGCCTTAGCCAGGGGCGTAGGTGAAGACGAATCCGCCAATTGAAGCCATCGAAGTCGATGTAGTTGATAGTGACGCTAGCCCCTACCTGGTGCGCCAACTGTCGACGATTTGCGTCGGCAATGTATTTTAGGGGGCAATGCGAAAGATCACAACTACGATAGTAGCACAGGGAGACGAATTTATACAGGTTCGGGCCCTCGGGGCGAGGTAATACCCTACTCTTGTGCTCGTAAATTGTATTATGGTGGATGCTGATGATGATTGTTGGATACTAGATTAGATATGAGATGTCGAACAAGGGGCCCCGGACCCCCTTTATATAGTGCAAGGGGCAGGGTTACAGATAGAATCCCTAATCCCTATATGGAAGATACAGATATAACCGATTTGGCTACGCTTATATCTATGTATTTGAGTAGGAGACGAGTTCGTTTCCTTGTAGAGCATGTCGGGCCGCGCCAGCCTCTAAGCCCGCCTTCTGGAAGGCCCAACTCAATCGGGCCAAAGAGGTGGTGCATCCAATAGCATATCTCCAGATACCCGAGGCCCATGTTATCCACAGGGAGGGTCAGTATATAGAGCTTAGCTAGCTTGCGAAAGATTAGAGGAAGAATAAGCAAGAGAGAAGGAAGAAGGGGGAAGACAATTTAGTCAATTCACAATGTTAAAGTGGCCACATTAGCATATTAGAAGGGAAAATTACATCCATTCACTACTAAATTTGGATATCTTCGAAATGTCACTGCAAAGTTGGTGTTAACATGGATGCCATTATAAAGTGCTGATGGTTGCAAATATGCCATTGCAGTCTTTCTTGCCCCTGTCCTTTTTAAATTTACGCCTAATATGCCATTGGCTTCTTCTTCCTCCCCTCCTCCCTCCTACAATTCTGGTGGCCTCATCCTATCTCGTTCTCTGGTCCCGAGTGAAAGGATCAATATGTCGCCTAGAGGGGGGGTGAATAGGCAGTAAAAATAAAATAGAGTTAATTTTGCGGAAGTAACACCGGATTATCCGGGGTGATGTACCGGATAATCTGAAGCACACCGGACAGTCCAGTATTCTCTACCGGATAGTCCGGTGCCTGCTGAAATAACCTGAAGTAACAGCACGAGCAGATCTCCACAAGCTAAAATATCACCTCAAGAAGTAGATTAGCTAGCACAATAAGCTTAGAGGCAGTTATCAAGTTTCTCAGAACAGCCTTTTCAAGAATATCGTAAGATTTAGGAGATTAGGGTTAGAAAGAGAGCAAACCGAAGACGAGAAGAATTTTATCCCGAAGTTCAGATCCTTGAGAGGATCCCACGTCTCCGTTGAGGCAGCTTAGTCACACTTAAGCCGGGGTCTTTTTCAACCCTTTCCACACCGGCGTTGCACAAAGCACTCACCGGGTTTACTACTTGATTCCTTTTCCAAGAGGAGGTGGAATCCAACCTTCACAAACTCCGAGGACTCACCACACGAAGATTTGGGAGCTCCTCGGTGACCCCTAGCCGTCTAGGAGTCCTCAACCTCCAAGAGTAACAAATCCGACGAGAAATTGAACTTGAAGGTGGCCCTAGTGCTCACAAGATGAGACCAACTCAGATCTAGCACCAGATCCTAGCTCCTCAACCCTCTAAGCTCAAGAATCACTCAGATCTAGAGAGGGGAGGTGCTTGGAAGCAAGAACAAATGTGAGAGAGTGTGTGTGTGTATGAGCAGATGTTCCAACGGGCAAATGAAGCTAGGGAGGTAGTGAATGGGTATATATAGGTCGTCACAACCCTAGCCACAATTTTTAGAACGAAGGTACCGGACAGTCCGGTAGTAAAGACTGGATAGTCCGGATGACTTACTATCTGAGGTTCATTGTTGAGTAAGTCCGGATAATCCGGTAAAAAACACCGGATAGTCCGGTTAATTAGTTCTCAGACAGAAAGCTTGAGTGGCTATCAGGATCGGACATTCCGGTTCACACCGGATAGTCCGGACTGTGCAATCGGATAATCCGGTTAATTAATTCTCGAGCAGAAGCTCCGAGTGGACGACAGGATAGGACATTCCGAAGACAACCGGATAATCCGGACTGAACTACCAGATAATGCGGTTAAAAAAGAATTGGTTCCAGAAGACATGGGTGGAGAGATAGAGCGGACAGTCCGATGTACACTGGATAGTCCGGACTGATACACCGGATAGTCCGGTGTAAATGATCAGTAAAGCACCTGGAAATTGGTGGGATGGACCTGGTGTCTATGAACTATTTTGAACCTTATCTAATGAGCACTTTAGACACCTAGAGTCAATTTCTCGTCGAAGCCCTCTTAATAGTACGGCAAAATTACCTTACGACTCAAAATTAAAAATTACATAGTATTATCAACCTTAGGTCGTAGAGTCAAAATAGAAAACGTCCACCAATGATCAACATATCCTGTAATCTGCAATTTTCTCTCAAGCATTCGTTAGATCTTTAATTGACCGTCATAAATCACCAAAATCATTTTAACGGCCTAGATGCACTTACAATCTCCCCCTTTTTGGTGATTGATGACAACACAGTTAAATCTTCAACAAAAATTGACAGTATGCATAAAAGAGAACACCCCTAAATTTTACATATCATGAAACATATGAAAAGCACACATGGTCCAAAACATGAATAAGCACATAGTTCAAACATAGATAGTAGCACACACCAACAAGCATAGAACATAGAACAGTAGCAAAACAGCCATAAAACATTAACAGTCCAACTCCAACTCGGCACATCTCCTGGAAGCTTTCTACTCTTTCTCCCCCTTTGGCATTAAACACCAAAAAAGGAGAACCCTAGCGGAGTTCTACTCGTCGTAGTCATCATCGCCATCGTCGCCAGATCCTGAGCCTTCAGAGTCTTCAGAAGAACCCTCCTCTTAAGCAGCTGGAGGAGCAAAGAGGACGTCCTCGATGGCGTAGTCACTGTCCTCCACCTCGGAGCCGTCGGGAGAGCAAGGAAGGTCAAGCTAGCGCTGAATCATCTTCAGGCGCCGAGTGTTCTTCTTGATACGCTGGGCTTGTTTCTTTCCAATACAAAAGAGAGCGCGAAACATGTCGCCCAATGAGGAAGATCCAGAAGCTGTGGCAGCTGATGGAGAGGGAGCTGATGCCACTGAAGGTTTAGCTGGAGCTCGCCGAGACTTGGTAGTGATCATCCTTATCTTCAGGCTTTGATGCTTCACCTCCTTGTGAAAAGTCAGACCAGAGACTGTTTCAATCATCTTCATTATGTAAGGGGCATATGCACATCCCCTCAGAGGAGTAATGGCAACCAAACTTATCTCCTGCCAGATGAAATCAAAGACATCGAAGGGTCTAGTGTTCTCTCTCATCCTGTGTAGCAGATTCCTTGTCAAAGAGAGTACACTGCTGGCATCTCCCATCTTGGGAGTCAGAGTCTTCCTGAACAGGCGGCAGAGATAGTTGTAAAAAGGTAACATGCCTTCAGTGGACCCCAGCTTGAATTTTGACTCTTCATCATAAAGGAACAGTAGGGCTTCTGGGTTCAGAGTCTGTTCATTGTGGATCTTTTGGGTCCCTTGCCTGCCAGCTGGAGTGAAGCCTAAGATTTCAGCAAATCTGGTCTTCTTCACTGAATAAGTTTGCCCATTGGTCATCCAAATCATGGTTTGAGCAGCATCATTATCTAAGTATAGAGTGGCATAGAACTGGGCTATCACCTCCTCACGCCAATCATGTTGGAGCCCCATTATGTCCTTGACCTTTGTTCTTTCACAGGCAGCGATAACTTCATCAAAGACATCATCCTTTGCATCCTCCATGTAAGTCCAATCCACCCACTGCATTGGTAGAATGGGATGCTTCCTGTCGAAGATGACAGTAGCATAGAAGTCTTTCTGGAATTCATTCCAAAACCTAGGATCATAGGTATTCTTGTTGTATCTCCTTGGGTCTAGCATCCTTTGATCCCTTACTTCATTTGCTCTTTTCTTGTAGTTTCTATGCCTCCTGGCATGATCTCTCCCTGCCATTGGCAACTTCATCCTTAGAGGTCCAATGACTTTTTCTTGTCCTTGCTCAGATCCTTGACCACTTGTGAACTCCCCTTGACGCTTAAGAACCTTGGAGGCCAATCTTTTGGCAACTACCATTCTTTTTCCGTTAGGATCAGGAGCGTCAGGGGTAGTCTCTTCCTGAGGCTCCTCCTCTATCTCATCTCCTTTTTTTCCTTGTGCAGCAGGATCTGCCCTTTGTTCTGTCCTTCTCTCACGCTGCTGGCTGCCACTGCCGAAGGTGAAGTCCATTTCACTGAAGACAATGAAATGAAGTCAAAGAATTAGAAGGATAACCCATAGATGGACAATCATGTCTTAAAGAATTGAAGTCAGACTGTCCATACCGGATAGTCCGATGTTTAGGGCCGGACTATTCGGTCCACATCGGATAATCCGGTGTAAAATCTGGATTGTCCGATGTGGACAGATTTTCCTCAACATCTCTAGGGCACGATTTTCCTACGAATCTATTGGCCATCACAGATCTACTTGAGTACGCAAGTACTCCTAGGGGGTTTCTCAAGGCATTTCTCCAGAATTGCAAGTTTTTGAACTAAATTAGGGAAAAAGATGTAGAAAAGCCCTAGTTTAAGAAACTTGCAAAGATTTGATAAAAAAAATACCTCAAGATCTCAGTGAAGAGGTGGAGAACCACTCCCCCTTGATCCAAGGCCTTCTTGAAGCCTTTTCCTAGGTCAGATCTTGCACAGAAGGAGAGAAGGAGCAGAGGGCGCCTGTGGGAAAAGAGAGCACTCGTGTGCAGGAGAGAGAGGAAGAAAGGAGGAAAGTGGGAAACCCGTCTGCTATATGAAGTCATGGATATACCGGATTACCCGGACTCATGCACCGGATTATCCGATGTGACACCGGACTATCCGGACAAGAGTACCGGATTATCCGGTTATGTCCGGACTTTTCGGTACAAACTACCGGACTATCCGATCCAGTCAGTGACAAAATAGTTGAGGAGAAAGATTTTGAACAGGAGAGTGAGTTAGAGCTAGAAGATTGAAAGAGGGAGAGTGTTGCCTAAAGTTGTGACTAGTACACATCAATAAGACAAATTATAGCCACAATTTAGTGCAAGCTCATTAACTCCAAATCAAACAAGGTCCTTAGAACTATGAAATATATATATAGATAGACTTAGCTAGATTCAAAGAAATTTTGCATTACATCAAACAAGGGGGTGCAAAGACTCAAGCCACATTCCTTGAATCAAGAATATTTAGTTCACTTCTAATTTCACAAAAACGTTTTTCGTCTAGTGGTTTAGTAAATATATCGGCTAATTGTTTCTCGGTTCTCACGTGGGATATATCGATATCACCTTTGGTGGCATGGTCTCTAAGGAAGTGGTGGCGAATATCGATATGTTTAGTTCTTGAGTGTTGGGGGTTATTGGCAAATTTAATGGCACTCTCATTGTCACACAAAAGTGGGACATGGTTTAGGTTAACCCCATAGTCTCTCAAGGCTTGCCTCATCCAAAGTAATTGAGTGCAACAATGTCCCGCTGCAATATACTCAGCTTCGGCGGTGAATAGGGCTACGGAGTTTTGTTTCTTTGAGGCCCAAGAAACTAGAGACCTACCTAGGAATTGGCAAGTGCCGGTGGTACTCTTCCTATCCACCTTACACCCGGCATAATCCGCATCCGAATAGCCGATTAGGTTAATGTTTGATCCTTGAGGGTACCAAAGACTAAAATTTGGAGTATGAACTAAATATCTTAAGATTCTTTTGACCGCCACTAGATGGCCCTCTTTAGATGCGGCTTGCAATCTTGCACACATGCACACACTAAGCATTATGTTAGGCCTAGATGCACATAAATAAAGCAAGGAGCCAATTATAGAACGGTATACCTTTTGGTCGACGTCCTTACCGTTTACATCCAGGTCCAAATGCCCATTTGCTTGCATTAGTGTCTATATGGGCTTTGCTTGATCCATGTCGAATTTCTTGAGCATATCCTTCACATACTTGGCTTGGCTAATGAATGTTCCTTCCTTTAATTGTTTCACTTGTAAACCGAGGAAGAACTTCAATTCACCCATCATGGACATCTCAAAACGTTTAGTCATTAATTGACTAAACTCCTCGCAAAACAGCTCATTAGTAGATCCAAAGATAATATCATCTACATATACCTGACATACAAAGATATCTCCATCTATCATTTTAGTGAATAGAGTGGGATCAGATTTACCCATTTCGAAGCCCTTCCTTACTAATAACTCCTTGAGGCACTCATACCACGCATGGGGTGCTTGCTTTAGTCCATACAGTGTCTTGTGGAGCTTGTAGACATGGTTAGGATACTTGGGGTCTTCGAAACCCGGCGGTTGCTCAACATAGACAAGCTCGGAAAGCGGTCCATTGAGAAATGCGCTTTTTACATCCATTTGCTTAAGCTTAAAACCATGGTGAGTAGCAAAGGTAATTAATATTCTAATAGCATCTACCCTAGCTACTGGAGCATAAGTCTCACCACAATCCAAACCTTTGATTTGGGTGAAGCCTTGGGCAACCAACCGTGCTTTGTTCTTGATCACCACTCCGTGCTCATCTTGCTTGTTGCGAAAGACCCACTTGGTTCCTATGACATTTTGCTTAGGTCTTTCTACCAATTCCCATACCTTATTTCTACTGAAGTTATTCAGCTCCTCTTGCATAGCCACTATCCAATCGGGGTCTTCGAGAGCTTGCTCTACCTTGGTTGGCTCAAGAGAAGAGATAAAAGAGTAAATTCACATAAATTTGAAAGTCGGGATCTAGTGGATACTCCCTTGTTAATGTCACCCAAGATGTTATCGATGGGATGATCTCTTTGCACACTTTGGTGAACTCTTGGGGTGTGACGTTGGTGGCGGTTGATTATTGCCTTCATCTTGATGTTCTTTTTCTTGATCTTCCTCTTGTGTGGATGTTGGTGGCTCCGGTTGAGTTGATGATGGCTCATCCTTGTCCACCATTCCTTCCTGTGGCCGGACATCTCCAATGGCCATCCTTCCTATTGCCTCACAAGGAGGTTCTTCGCTGTCTATCACATGTGGATCAACTTGCTCCTTTTGAGAGCCATTAGTCTCATCAAATGTCACATCACATGAGATCTCAACGGCACCGGTGGTGTTATTGAAAACTTGGTATGCATATGCATTTGATCCATAGCCAGGTAAGTGTAACATCCTCATTTTCAGAAAATAAAAACTCATTACATGGCATGGCATGGCATTTTGCATTGCATAGCATTGCATTAAAAACAAATTAAAAATAAAACTAATAAAATGAGAATGTTACCTGTTAATTAATAATTTTGCAAACTAAAATGTGTTTGTGCAAATAATTATTAATTTATAAAATATATTGTATTTTAGAAGTTTAAAGGATTAATAAACCAGAAAAATTAATTTTTATTAAAAATCCTCCCTGGGCCCACCTGCCATTCTCCCCTTTCTTACGTCTTCTTTCTTCTTCTCTCTTCTTTCTCTCCCTTCCTCCTCCCTGTTCACGCATGAACACCCTCACCTCCTACCTTCATCTCCCCCACTAGCTTGAATTGCCATTAGTCCTCCCTAATGGCGGCCGTTTCGCGATTAGTGGTGTTAATCACCACTAATCCGCCCCCTTTCACCTCCCTAATTCCTTTAAAAACCGCCCCCCAAAGCCACCTCGGTTCCTTTCCTTCGTTCTGTGATTTCTCGTCGAGGTGAGCTCTGTTCGTCGATTCCTCCGAGGACATTGTTCGTCTTGACTCCGCGAACAACTTTCATGTTCATCTTTCCTTGTTTCGTGGTCTAGGTTCGCCGGATTTGGTCGCCGAAGGAGGAGCCCGAGTTCGCCGGAAGTTCTTCGTGCACCCGAATTCGTCACCTTTGCTCGGTAAGCCCTCCCTCTCCTTTCCCCTAGAGCTCCCCTAGGACTAGGCGAAGCTTTTCCCCCGGCCAATTTGGCCCTAGGACGGCCGTAGCTCGTCGCCGGCGTGAGCCGCTCCTCCCATGGGCCTGCCTGCCTCGTCGCCAGCCACTGCTCTCCTCCCCGCGCCCGTGAGACCACCCCACAGTTCCCGGGCTCCCCGGTCCTCCTAGACCTCGCCGCCCCCGCTGGTCGCGCCACCACCCAGCGCCGCCGCCTCCTCCTTCCCTCCAGGCCGCTCGTCGCGCCGCCGTCTGACCACCCCGGCCTGGCCGCGTCGCCTGAGCTACCTCTTGCCCGTGAAGCTTCCGCCCTTTCCCGCGCCTCACGGACGGACGCCACAAGCCACCTCGCCTTGATCGCCCCATCCGGTGACCCGCCATCACGCGTCCCGAGGCCCTCTTCCTTTCACTCATGGGTCTTGCCACACCGAGCGCCGCGCCGCCGAGCCGTGCCCGCCGCCTCCCTGCTCTCCTTCGCTGACCATGGGCCCCACCTGAGCCCCGTGCCTCCTTCCGCTCAAGCCGAGCCCTTTTTTTTTTTTTTTCCAGAAAATTCCCTAACTTGTAAAATCTATATCTATTAGTAGCAAAATCCAAAAATTTCCAAAAAATTTTTGTTAGACTCACAAAATTGCAACCTATTTAAATATGTCAATTTTTGTCACTGTCACTGTTCAAATTTAACTGTAAATATTTAAATACTAAGAAACCTTGTTTAAATTGTTTATGGTGATTCACTTGTCTAAAAATTACCAAATAAATTTTAAAATGACCATAAAAATGTGTATTACTGTTTTGTAAACTTTCATAGAATTTTAGGATAATTTAACTACTGTTTAATTGTTAAGATTGCTAAAATGCCTTTAAATTGCTTAATGGATGATTTAGGTTAATAAGAAAATTTAAAAATTGGTATTAGTTGAACCAGAGATTTAACTGAACATGTTTGGTAATATTTGTGCATAACATGAGCATACATATCATACATGTTTTATTTGGAGCATTAGTTTTATTTTGGTTTAATTTACTTTTTAGGAACTAGTAACGATAGTGTATGCGAACCCCTGTTTCTAAGAGCTTGAGGAAGTCTTGATCAAGGCAAGTGCTGAATCTTGGTCCTATGTTTTTAAATGGTTTTATTAGATATTTAAAACTGCATGCTATGTTAAAATTAAAAGCGCTAATTGGTTAGATGCTAGCTAAACACCCCAACTAACAATATCAAGATAAACACCTTCTATGCCACCCTAGGTTAATATTATATTGTTTAATATTGCCTTCACCCCCTTGAACTAGGTTTTAATCATGTTAGTTATGCTTAGTTGCAATCACATGAAACTTGGGCATGTTAATATCAATGCTTGTTTCATCAATGATTTTAAAAGACAGTGGGTGCTGTCGTGTTTGCAAATGGGTGTAGTTGATAGTGGGTGCTATCGGGTAAAATGTTTTATAAAACCTGATCGGGGTGGCTGGTTGCAAGGTTGGTGCAGAAAGCACGAGACTTGGGTCCAATGCGGGAACCACCTCGGTCCCTAAGGGCCGATTCCTTGAGGTAGACGAGCTAAGTTTAACAGTGCGACCATGTATGCCTGTATGGGCGGGCCCTGGTCTAGTATCCTTCAGACTCCTAGTTAGGGCATTCCAGTCGGTGGAGTAGACAATCAGTGTTGTCCTGCAGGCGCAAGAGGGGCATTGCAGTGGAAACCTCAGCGGGAATGTCCTAGCTAGGGAAAGGTTGGAGAAAAGCCTTGTGGTGACCATTTTTCTTTGGGGGCACCCGAGGAAGAACCACCTCGCATGGGTAAAGCGTGCAACCTCTGCAGAGTGTACAACTATCATGATAGCCGTGTCCGCGGTCAAGGACGGACGACGGGGAGCTGCCTCATGGTACTTCTTACCTTTTTATTTTCAAAAGGTGTTTTAAAGGAAAACCACGATTGGTGTCATGCGTTTTGTTTTCTCTCCTCACAGTGGGTGCTGTGAGTGATGAGGGTTGTCGCACGGTGGGTGCCGTGAGTAGCCAGGTCTGGGCAAAACCGGTTTAAGCCGGAGTTTCAAAAGAAATGAATTAAATATTTGATTTCTCTTAACTCCTTTCAAACCTTTTACAAAATTTAGGAAAAACCTTCAAAACTGGCTTTATGCAAAAAGAACCTTACCCTTCCTTTGTAACCTTAGTTGCATATTAGTCAGCCTTGCTTGTTGAGTATTTTGTATACTCACCCTCGCATTTTATCTTGGTCGCTCATTCAACGAAAGCGGTCCAGATCAGCATTGTCCCTACCCCGATGAGAAGCTATATCAAGACGAGGACTTCGCCGAAGGGATCCAGGATGAAGACTTCCTCGAAGCCTAGGAGCGTGCTTCTTCAGTTCTGCCTGTGTAGAGTTGGAGTTTCGCCGTTGAAGTTTTTGTCTTAAGTTGAACAATGTTCTTAAATTTCCGCTGCTGTTTGTAAGGCCGTGGTGCCAAACTATTGTAATAATTTGGCCGTGTTGGCCGTACTCTGATGTGGTTTATTTATGCGTTGATGGTTGTGATCCAAACTGTATTACTGTGCGTACTAGCTACTTGATCCAGAGATTAGTACAGGTAAAAGCACAGTAGGGATTCGACTCCGTTTGACGGGTCCCTACAGTAAGAATCCCTCATCTACTTTAGGTGAAAACTTAGAAGATTTAGATTTCTTATTTAAAATAAAGCACTTGCTTCCAAAGACTCTAAAGTAAGAAATATTTGGCTTGTTACCGGTTAGTAACTCATAGGAGATCTTCTTTAGTAACTTATGAAGATACAACCGGTTTGTGGTATGGCAAGCTGTGTTGATGGCTTCTGCCCAGAAGATGTCTGAGACTTTGTACTCGTCAAGCATTGTTCTTGCCATCTCAATGAGGGTTCTATTCTTCCTCTCGACAACCCCGTTCTGTTGAGGAGAGTAGGGTGCCGAGAATTCGTGCTTGATTCCTTCCTCATCAAGATATTCTTCCACACTGATGTTCTTGAATTCTGTCCCTTTGTCGCTTCTTATCTTCTTGATCTTGACATCAAACTCATTTTGAGCCCTTCTTATAAACTTCTTTAGCTCCCCTTGAGTTTCTGTCTTATCATGAAGGAAAAATACCCAAGTGAAGCGAGAATAATCATCTACAGCCACTAGACCGGATTTGTTACCTCCTATGCTTATATAAGCGATGGGTCCGAAGAGGTCCATGTGTAAAAGTTCTAGAGGTCTTGTGGTGGTCATCACGTTCTTGGCAGGATGAGGTGCCCCCTTTTGTTTTCCAGCTTGGCAGGCACTACATACCCTATCTTTTTCAAACTTCACATTTGTTAGTCCGATGATGTGATTGCCTTTAGTGAGTTTGTGAAGATTTCTCATACCAACATGGGCTAGTCTACGATGCCAAAGTCAACCCATGCTAGATTTAGCCATTAGACATATCCCAGAGTTCGGTTTATCTATGGAGAAATCCACAAGATAAAGCCTACCCTTAAGACGTCCCCTAAAGGTTATTAAACCATCATTCCTCTTAACGACTTTCACACCATCAAAAGAAAATATACAATCATAACCCGTAGCACAAAATTGAGGTACGAATAAAAGATTGTATTTCAAGGAATCAACAAGAAGTATATTCGAAAGGTAAAGGTTATCGGAAATAGAAATCTTACCCAAACCAATAATCTCACCTTTACCGTTGTCTCCAAACACGATGCTCTCATGAGGATGATTATAGGCATCAAGTTGAGAGAACATCGTCTTCTCTCCGGTCATATGGTGGGTGCAACCGCTATCAAGCACCCAACTTGGTCCACCGGAGAGATACTCCTACAAAATCATGCTTTTGTTTTAGGTACCTAAGTTTGGTTGGGTCCTCTCAAGTTAGTGACAAGGGCTTTTGGGACCCAAATGGATCTCACTAAAGGCATATTTCTACTTCTAGTTCCAACATGATAAGCTATTACTCTACCAACCTCATTCCTTTTAAGTATATATGATGCATTGAAGGTTGAGTGAGTCATATACCTAGTAGCCCCCTTTTCCCTAACAAAGTGAATTGGCTTTGATGCCGGGGCTACCACAATATGACCCTTATTACCCTTTGGAGGTTTATACCCAAGCCCCGCTTTCTTGTAGTTTTCTTTACTTTCCCCCAAGAATTCTTCAAGGCCTTTGCTTGCCTTGTAGGACTTTTGTAGTTCATCATGGAGAAAGCCCTTAAGTTTCTCATTTTCGCTTGCTAGATTCTTCATGGTAGCAAAGTTAGTGACACACACATTTATATCAATATTATAGCATTTTGCACAACCATTGCTTGTAAAGGGATTGAGTTACAAGCTGCAATAGGAGAGGTGGATGAGCTCTTCAAAAGATCATCAAACTTCACTACAAGAGTCTCATGAGCTTCCTTTGCTCCAATGAGGTCTTTTTTGAGTGAAACATTGTTGATCTCTAGAGAGACCACCTTAGATTCGGCTTTGGCAAGCTCATTTGCCAATTCCTTCCCTCTTTACTTCTCCTTTGCTAGATCCTCCTCGAGTTGGAGGTTTCTCTCCTTTTCTAGGATGAGCAAATCTTCTCCTTTCTCAAGTAGTTCTTCTTATTGCTCAATCCGTTCCATAAGCTCTTTCATTTTACCCATGTCAAATCTTCTAAGCATTCTTAACATACTATCATGGCTCATGTCAAATTCGCTATCACTATCTTCATTATAAGGATCAATGATGGTGGGTTTAGAAGATACCTTACGGCCCTTGGCCATGAAGCAATGTGGTGCATCCTCATCATCTTCATCACTTAAGTCACCAAAAAGTGACTTATGTGGTGGTGGAGTAGTGGTTGTGGTAGAAGCAAGTCCAAGACATGCAATGCCTTCTTCCTCGGAATCGGAGTCGGAGTTGGAGTCGGAGTCGGAGTCGGAGTTTGAATCCCATTCTTCTCCGATATGAGCGTGTCCCTTAGAGTACTTCTTATGACCCTTGCCCTTCTCCTTCTCCTTGTCCTTCTTGCTATGCTTGTCCTTCTTCTTTTCTTCCTTGTCTTTGTTCTTCTTGTGCGAACACTCGGCAATGAAGTGACCGGTTTCACCAGACTCATAGCAAGATCTTCTAGAATGTCTTCCTCTTGATTTTAACCCTTTCTTGCTCTTGTCTCCCTTGTAGCCGCTTCTTTTGAGTAACTTGTTGAATCTCCTCACAAAGAGCGACCTTTCTTCCAAGCTCAAGGGTCCTTCTTCCCCATCATCACTTGAGCTCTCCTCTTGCTCCTTGATTTCCTTGCCGGCCTTCAAGGCGGTGTTCTTTTTCTTGCTAGACCGGGCAAGCTCTTCAATGTCCTTTACCTCTTTGACCATCATCTCATCACTCAATAATCTACCAAGGACATCATGTGGAGTGAGTGAGTGATAGTTATCCCTTTCTCTAATCAATTGGACCAAATGATGATTGGTTGGTGTAATGGCCCGAAGAAGAATTTTGACAACGGCATGATCGGTAAGGTCCTTGCATCCGAGTCCCTTAGCTTCATTCACTAAGACCATGAGCCGGTCAAACATATCCTTATAGATTTCCCCATCTTCTAAGATAAATCTTCCCAACTTCCCGTAGATAAGCTCAATTTTTGTCTCCTTTACACTTGAAGTTCCCTCATGAGCAATCTTGAGGGTGTCCCAAATCTTCTTGGCATCCTCAAGCCCGTCAACCCGGTTGAATTCACTTGGACTAAGTATTCCTAGTAAAGCATTGACGGCTTGATAGTTGCGGTAGAAGTTTTGCTCATCGGCGGGTGTGAGGTTTTCCGGATCACTTGGATTGTAACCTGTTTCTACAATTTTCCAAATAGAGGGATGAAGAGATATCAAATACATCTTCATCTTTTGTCGCCATTGAGGGTAATATGTGCCATCGAATTGAGGAGCACGCCCCGTCGGAATGGTGACATGAGATGAAGATGTGGGATTAGGATAGTTAAAAGGAATTTGTGCCTCTCCGGCATTACGAGGGTTTTCTTCGAGTTCACCCGTAATGCCGCTTTGATTCTTTGTCGACATATTAATTCTCCCAGCGGTTAAGCCAAATCAGGAGATTAGGCTCTGATACCAATTGAAAGGATCAATATGTCGCCTAGAGGAGGGTGAATAGGCAGTAAAAATAAAACAGAGTTAATTTTGCGGAAGTAACACCGGATTATCCGGGGTGATGTACCGGATAATCCGAAGCACACCGGACAGTCCGGTATTCTCTACCGGATAGTCCGGTGCCTGCTGAAATAACCTGAAGTAACAGCACGAGCAGATCTCCACAAGCTGAAATATCACCTCAAGAAGTAGATTAGCTAGCACAATAAGCTTAGAGGCAGTTATCAAGTTTCTCAGAACAACCTTTTCAAGAATATCGTAAGATTTAGGAGATTAGGGTTAGAAAGAGAGCAAACCGAAGATGAGAAGAATTTTATCCCGAAGTTCAGATCCTTGAGGGGATCCTACGTCTCCGTTGAGGCAGCTTAGTCACACTTAAGCCGGGGTCTTTTTCAACCCTTTTCTCACCGGCGTTGCACAAAGCACTCACCGGGTTTACTCCTTGATTCCTTTCCAAGAGGAGGTGGAATCCAACCTTCACAAACTCCGAGGGCTCACCACACGAAGATTTGGGAGCTCCTCGGTGACCCCTAGCCGTCTAGGAGTCCTCAACCTCCAAGAGTAACAAATCCGGCGAGAAATTGAACTTGAAGGTGGCCCTAGTGCTCACAAGATGAGACCAACTCAGATCTAGCACCAGATCCTAGCTCCTCAACCCTCTAAGCTCAAGAATCACTCAGATCTAGAGAGGGGAGGTGCTTGGAAGCAAGAACAAATGTGAGAGAGTGTGTGTGTGTATGAGCAAATGTTCCAACGGGCAAATGAAGCTAGAGAGGTAGTGAATGGGTATATATAGGTCCTCACAATCCTAGCCACAATTTTTAGAACGAAGGTACCGGACAGTCCGGTAGTAAAGATCGGATAGTCCGGATGACTTAGAATCTGAGGTTCATTGTTGAGTAAATCCGGATAATCCGGTAAAAAACACCGGATAGTCCGGTTAATTAGTTCTCAGACAGAAAGCTTGAGTGGCTATCAGGATCAGACATTCCGGTTCACACCGGATAGTCCGGACTGTGCAATCGGATAATCCGGTTAATTATTTCTCGAGCAGAAGCTCCGAGTGGACGACAGGATCGGACATTCCGAAGACGACCGGATAATCAGGACTGAACTACCGGATAATCCAGTTAAAAAGAATTGGTTCCAGAAGACATGGGTGGAGAGATAGAGCGGACAATCCGGTGTACACCGGATAATCTGGACTGATACACCGGACAGTCCGGTGTAAATGATCACTAAAGCACCTGGAAATTGGTGGGATGGACCCGGTGTCTATGAACTATTTTGAACCTTATCCAATGAGCACTTTAGACACCTAGAGTCAATTTCTCGTCGAAGCCCTCTTAATAGTGCGGCAAAATTACCTTACGACTCAAAATTAAAAATTACATAGTATTATCGACCTTAGGTCGTAGAATCGAAATAGAAAACGTCCACCAATGATCAACATATCCTGTAATCTGCAATTTTCTCTCAAGCATTCGTTAGATCTTTAATTGACCGTCATAAATCACCAAAATCATTTTAATGGCCTAGATGCACTTACACCTAGCTACCGTCTGGGCGCCACCAACATGACCCGGTCGTCGATGACACACAGTGGATGGTGAAGCGCATAAGCTGGAGTGCCCAATCGAGGTCTATACGCATCGGTCCCCAACACCACCACTATCAAATCTCCGCGTCCGATAGCCTAAGAAGGATGGTCACCCCGGACGCCCACAAGTGAGGGAGCACCTCCTCCATCAAGCTATTGAACGAGTACAACCCATGCCTCAGAGACGTGGACGCCGATGAGGGCCCTCTCATGGCGTATATGGACAGGAGACGCAACCCGACCATGTGGGCCGCCAAGTTTAGGCTTGACATCCGGCGTTCCACGTCCACCATTGGAGGAAGAAGAAGAAGGAAAGGGTAATTTGGTAAAAAAAAAAAAGTCTAGCAGCACTTGTATTGGCTTTATAATGACATCCTTTCTAATGTAAATATTTACACTCATGTCATTGTAAAGTTCAGGCATACAGAAATGTCACTCCATGCGATAATGATATGTGGGTTCTGATCCTACATGTCATAGATACATGAGTGATATTTCTGCAAACGGTAAGCTTTATAATAGCATGCATGTATAGTAGCAACTGACTTTGTGATCAGATTTATGAGATATCCAAACTTAGGAGTGACATAAATGCAATTTTCCCTATTAGGAATTGACAAAGAGCGGCAAATAAAAAAAAAAGAAAAAATGCTCATGTAGCACTCTGCAGAACAACGTTCGCAAACAAACCACCCCACAAAACGTCCTCGCCCTAACAGCCCTGTTTAGTTCCCATCCGGCCCTCTTTCCCAACCCATTTCCCCCTATGTCCAACCTGAGCCCATGCCCGCACCCTTCTCCGAGAGCTCCCCATGACGAGTGGCCACGACATTCCCTCCTACCATTGTCGTTCCTTGCGTCTAGCACTTCGTCGGCCACTGTGCCATCCCTTGCCGTGTTAGTTGCGCCGTTCTCCGCCGCATCGATCGAATCCCTTCCTTGAGCAAACCCTAGATCCCGCCTCCAAAAGGCAAACACATGATGCCCCCATTTCTGTGGTTGTTCATTGAATTTGTTCTCTTAATTCACCATATACATTTGGATTCTTAGTTAGTTCCCTATTTTCTATGTGTAGATGGAAGATAGTTGTCCTAGTCCTGTTGAAACTGGTCAATTCGTGTTAGTAGATGATGACCTGATTGGTATAGATGAAGAACGGCAATATAGAGCAATGTGTGACATTGAACCATTGCAGTTCGTACCTCGACCAGTAGGGCCAGAGCATGGTGTAGAAACTGAAACTGACCCCACATGTTGTGAAAGAGTGTGATGAACATGAGATGGGTGGCTTGTAAGTCCCTTATCATCAATCCCCTATTTTGTGCATGACATGGAAAATCCAACAATTGTAGAGAAGGCCACTTTTCGTGATAAGAAAACCTTTGTGATAGCTTTTAGGCTGAATGCAATAAAGGTAGAATATGAATTTCGCACTGAGTATAGTGACAGTGATAGATTTAGGACTAGTTGCACAAATATTGAGTGTGACTGGAGAATACATGCATTTAGGTTGAAGCCTGGGATGACCTTTATGGTAAATAAACTTTCTTATGCCCACACTTGTGGCACTATAAACAAGAAGGGAGGCAATATGGCAACACGGTTCTGGGTAGCTGACAGAGCAAAGGATATTCTTAGAAGAAAAACCATTGCTTGGAGCTAAGAATCTGTAGGAAAGGTTGGAAGCTGCCTACAATATAAATCTTGAGTACAACATGGTATGGGAAGGGAGAGTTAGAGCACTAGAGTGCCTGCAAGGATCTTGGGAAGATAGTTTGCATGCCCTATGGGGTTTCAAGGCAAAAATGCAGTCCAAATGCTCTAGTACCATAATTAAGATAGATGTCAACAAGAATAGGACTAGCAATGTGTATTTCAATAGATTGTTTGTTGCTTTCAAACCATGTATAGATGGATTTTTGAATGGCTGCAGGCCATACTTAGGTGTGGACTCCATTCATCTAACTGGCAAGTAAACTAGAAATCTAGCATCTACCACTATTGTGGATGGTTTGACCTGGATGTTCCCTCTAGCCTTTGGCCTTTTTTTATAAGGAAACCACAACCAATTGGGGATGGTTCCTCCACCAGCTATAGAAATGCATGGATACACCCCTAGTCTAGTTATTCACAGTGATGCAAACAAGGGCTTAAAGACTATTGTGAGCAAGGTTTTTGGTAGGGGAGTGGAATACAGGGAGTGCTTCAGACATCTGTTTGCCAACTTTAAGAGAAAGTTCAAGGAGAGTGTCTTTTTCCATATGTAGCCAGCTGCATGATGGCTAAGGTTGCTGAAGAGAGTGGTACTGCAATTCAATATCTGAATGAGCATCATAAGCATGCATGGTCAAGAACAAAGCTTGGCGAATTATGCAAAGTGGACTATGTAAACGACAATCCTGCAGAATGTTTCAATAGTTGGATAGCAGAATTTAAGGAGTATCCAGTTGTAGAGCTTGTAAATGCAATTAGGCAGAAAACCATGATACAACTAGTCACTAGGAAGAAGATTGCTCAAAAGCTGGAAGGTAGAGTGCTGACAGCAGTAATCAAGTAGCTCAATAAGAAGAGTAGAGGGTTGCACTACAACATTCACCTAGCAAATGAAGAACTTACAGAGGTCTTAGGTATGGACAACAACCAAATGATATGGAGGCATGTTGTTAACTTGATGGGTGGACAATGCAGCTATAGGCAGTGGCAACTGATAGGCAAACCTTGCACCCATGCACTTGCAGTCATCTTCTCAATGAAAAACCTTACATTGGAGGATTTTGTAGACACCTACTACAAAGTTCAGACTTTTCAAGAGGCATACTCAGGTGTAATTGCACCCATAAGGGATAGGTCCAGTTGGCCTAATGTTGACCCAGGCTTCACTATACTGCCACTAAAACTGGATAGGTCACCTGGTAGGCCAAAGAAGAAAAGGGTTAGGCCTAGGGATGAACCAATGGTTAGACAGAGATTGTGTAAGAGGTGCAGATAGTATGGCCATATAGCATGGAATTGTAGGAATAAAATGGCTGATCCTAACACAATCCTTGACCCACCACCTAGAAAAACCCAGAGGTGAGCCTTTATATTAAAATTCTATTAATTTTGTGGTATGAAAAATTATGTTAATTGCTTGATCTTTTCTTGTCAATACAATGTAGGGCTAGAAGTGGAAAACCAACCACTTAGGATAATCCAAGCAAACAAGCAACAGCAGGAAACCAAGGAACTTCAACTCTGTAACTCCAACTCTAACCGCAAACACTCAAACTACTAGGAAATCCCTATGAAGCATGCATATTCCAAATTTTTCACTTCTAAATTTGTGTAATGTCAGGGGATTGCTAATATGTTAGTATGTTGGTTCCAGACTATGTATGTCAGTGTTCTAGACTATGTTGTTTATGATATATATTTGGGTTGAATGTGTTGAAGACTATGTTAGTATTAAATGTATTGAAGAGTATGTCAGTGTTTATAAGGTACCTATGTTAGTGTTTATGAAGTATCTATGTCAGTGTTTATGACATATGCATTTTCATGTTGCTATTCGTTGTCCAATGCTCCTTGCAATTGTGACATGCAATTCCAGCGCATATGTAAACTCCTGTGCATTGCACAACTAAATACCAACTCTAGTGCATTGCACATCTAAAGACATTATAAGTCAAAAGACATTACAAACCATTATATATTCATACCACTTGCAGTGCATTGGATTGCATTACATCATACATTCAGGCAATTCTAGTGCTCATTGCATTGGATGCTAGCATACAAATCAAAATACACAGAATTAACCCTACAAGAATCACTAGCTGGTGTAATAAAGAAGCTATCTTGTTGTTCATTTCTTACTTGCCTTCCACTGTTAACATAAGCTTCTCAACAGTACCCTTTAACTCCTTCAAATCATTTAACATAAAAGTTGAATTCTCTTCTTCCTCGGCAGCCACGGCATGAACTCTGCCTAGGTACAGCTTATATTCATCTCTCCACATGAAGAACTTACATCTACCAACAACTTGGACACAACATGACAAAGCCACCTCAAATTAAATAAACCCAAAAAAATTCAAATTTTCTACCCCAATGAACTTACATTCCGATTGTTCTTGCATTTGTAATACACCTTATTGGGGTTATCCATAGTGTGGGACTCTTTAGCCACAAACTGGCTTCTACAATAGGGGCAAGGGACGAGGGGAAAAATGAGTGCACGCTTGCTGTGGACTTGGCGGTGTCCCTCTGACTCATCGCTCCGGCTGGGATCTAGGGTTCGCTCGGGGAGGGATTCGGTCGATGCAGCGAGGGACGGCGCAGCTGACACTACGGGGGACAGCGCAGGGGCCGACGGAGTGCTAGACAGTAGGGAATGGCAGTGGTGGGGGGAATGTTGCGGCCATTGCCGCGGGAGAACTCTCGGAGAAGGGCATGGGCGTGGGCTCAGGTTGGAGAAAGGGGGAAATGGGTCGGAGAAGAGGCCCGGATGGGGACGAACGGGTATTAGGTGACGGAGTGCTACTGTGGGTAATGCTGAAACTAAACAGTGCTGTTAGGACGAGGGTGTTTTGTGGGTGATATATTTGCAAATGTTGTTTTGCAGAGTGCTACTTGAGCAATTTTTCCATAAAAAAGTATATAATATTTTAAGTAGTAAATTGGGAATGACTTTGGAGTGTCAAATAGTGATTTTCCCCCTTTATCTGTGGACTCCGGACCCTCCTCTTCCCCGCTCGACTCGACTGATCCAGATCTCCTCTAGTCCTCTGACCCTCTTTACCGGCTCCTATGGCGCTCAGTTAGGTGCGCCCACGGAGGAGCCTCGCCTGCGGGCGCAATTAGCAATTAGCCCGGAGAAGACGGGAAGTCACCCCCCGGCCCGGGCTTCTTCCTCTGCCGCTTCCCCTGGTGAGCGCCCCGGCCCCGGCTCCTTCCTCTGCCGCTGCCCCTGCTGCGCGCGTCGCGTTAGGGGATGGCATCTGCGCCAATCAAGAGGGGGTGTACTGGGGGCGCGGCGGCGAGAGCCGGTGCGCGTGCCCCCAGGCGCACCGGCGGTGCGTCTGCCACTGGGCCTGACTGCCTGAGATCTTGGCATTTCGATTCTTCGCACGCAAATCTCCATTTTTTTTTACTATGTTCTTGTTTTCTTTGGCAGTATGGAGACCTCGGCGCCCAATGCCGCCGCACCGCCGGCGCCGGCGGCGGAGCCGGCGCAGCCTCGGCGGCTGCCGGACTTCCAGCAGTCGGTGCGACTCAAGTACGTGAAGCTGGGGTACCGCTACCTCATCTCCCACGGCATGTACCTGCTGCTCTCGCCGCTCATGGCGCTGGTGGCCGTGCAGCTCTCCACCGTCTCCCCAAGCGATCTCGCCGACCTGTGGGAGCAGCTCCGCTTCAACCTCCTCTCCGTGCTCGCCTGCTCCACCCTCCTGGTCTTCCTCTCCACCGCCTACTTCCTCACCCGGCCGCGCCCCGTCTACCTCGTCGACTTCGCGTGCTACAAACCGGAGCCGGAGCGCAAGTGCACGCGCGAGACCTTCATGCACTGCTCCAAGCTCACCGGCTCCTTCACAGACGCCAATCTTGATTTCCAGCGCAAGATCCTCGAGCGGTCAGGGCTCGGCGAGGACACCTACCTGCCCCCCGCCGTGCTCCAGGTGCCCCCCAACCCGTGCATGGACGAAGCGCGCAAGGAGGCGCGCGCTGTCATGTTCGGCGCCATTGACCAGCTACTCGAGAAGACGGGGGTCAGGCCCAAGGACATTGGCGTCCTTGTTGTCAATTGCAGCTTGTTCAACCCGACGCCGTCTCTGTCAGCCATGGTGGTGAACCATTACAAGCTGAGGGGGAATATTGTCAGCTACAATCTTGGTGGAATGGGGTGCAGCGCTGGGCTTCTGTCCATTGATCTCGCCAAGGATTTGCTGCAGGTGCACCCGAACTCCTACGCTCTGGTCATCAGCATGGAGAACATTACTCTGAATTGGTATTTTGGCAATAACCGGTCAATGCTCGTGTCGAATTGCTTGTTCCGGGTGGGAGGGGCGGCTATCCTGCTGTCTAACAAGCGGTCGGATCGGCGGAGGTCCAAGTACGAGCTGGTGCACACTGTGCGCACACACAAGGGTGCAGATAACAAGTGCTTCAGCTGCGTGACGCAGGAGGAAGATGAAATTGGCAAGATTGGTGTCTCTCTCTCCAAGGACCTCATGGCGGTGGCTGGAGATGCTCTCAAGACTAACATCACGACGCTTGGGCCGCTTGTGCTCCCGTTGTCAGAGCAGCTTCTCTTCATGGCCACATTGATTGCCAAGAAGGTGTTCAAGATGAAGATCAAGCCTTACATCCCTGACTTCAAGCTGGCCTTTGAGCACTTCTGTATCCATGCTGGTGGCCGTGCTGTGCTGGACGAGCTGGAGAAGAACTTGGAGCTCACAGACTGGCACATGGAGCCATCAAGGATGACACTGTACCGGTTTGGTAACACGTCAAGCAGCTCCCTCTGGTATGAGCTGGCATACACCGAGGCAAAGGGGAGGATCAGCAAGCGTGACAGGATTTGGCAGATAGCATTTGGATCTGGGTTCAAGTGCAACAGTGCTGTCTGGAAGGCGCTACAAACAGTGAACCCGGCGAAGGAGAAGAACCCCTGGATGGATGAAATTCACAACTTCCCAGTGGATGTTCCAAAGATTTCAAAGGTTAATGCATGAATACTTTGTTTGTCCAAGGTGGCAAGTATGTTTGGCTGATTGGCAATATGGCATTGGCAGGGCAGGAAGTTTATCTTCTGATTCCATTGTTTATGCTTGTTTGAGTTCTTGTTTTCTTTGTAGCATCTGTGAGGGAACTTAAACCTTAAAGACAATTCGATTAGGCAGAAGGGATGTGTATTCTTCGCTAGGGTGATCTGAGGTGTCATATTCATTCAGATTGGAGAAAACAATAGGTGTTTCATGTGACAGTTCATCTTTTGCCTGGTTGTGATTCATCAATTGCAGGCCAACTGAAACTTGGATCTCTTCCAGTGTCAAGGTTACATTCTTACATTTTCAATTGATTGATTCTATGACCATGTGGTGCATTATCCTTTTGCTGGATTTTCTTGGTTGTTTATGAGAGTGTTCTGTCAATGAATGCGATGTGCTCGTCATATGATGTGATTGTTGAAGCTACCTCCAGCTATCTTTTGTGATTGGTATAGATCTGGACTTGCTGCCTGAATTATTAGATTCTAGAAATGCTTGTCAATTCTGCATTTGTACTGGTAATCAATTTCCAAGGTGTCAAGCTATTGTGTAATAGCACTTCAAGTCCTCGTTCAAGAATACTGAATATGTACTATACTGCAAGTCTGCAACATTCAGAAATACTGTATACCACTACCAGGGCTTCTTAATTTGACGTTGATATACTTGTGTGCAGTGAAATATGCACTTGATGAGACATAATTTTAAACAAATATTCTTGCATATAAATCCAATTTGCAAAGCAAGTGTGCACTGCAGCAGTAAGAGCGCAGGAGACTGCATCTGGCCAATCTGTAGCTGACCAGCTGCCGTCTGTGCTTGCAGTTGCAGGCCTACTGCTTGGCTGTAAATGCCAATCAACTGCTGCTTGTGCAGACTGGAACAGATGGGCCATTTGGATGTATCATTATCATATAGCAAATGGCAGTGTAATAAGAGCTTTACGATATCCTGTAACACCACGTGAGGCTGATACAAGCACTGTTGTTAGCACGCAGGAAACAAATCCAGGTCACTGCCTGCCAACGTCACCGTCATCGTGAGTTCATGACAGCTAAATCCTAGCATAAGTTGCTCTTGATATGATGAGGTTTTGCATGAAACCAAATTGAGGCTGATATAACTCATACATTGTTTTCTGGGAACCGAAATGCAGAGGTTTTCCTTTGCTAGAGTATGTCTATCAGTCTTACCACTGGAGTTGCACTACAATATTGTCTTTTAGATGAAAGGAGCATAAATCATAGTTTCACGTAATCACATGGACGGCACTGCTTGATGCTGATGCCTGATTAGCTATCGCGCAAAGGTCGAATATATCAGGATCACATGGCGGAGCATGTGAAGTGATTCCTTGAACAAGTCCAGCGATGAGGAAGATGTACATACTGTTGTGATATTAATTAAATTCAACATGTGGGCAAATTAATGTGTCTTATTAGAAAGTTACAATTGCTGGTAGTTACTGGCACATGTCTTTATCCTTTGTAACTTTCCTCTTTATACTATATAAAAGAAACATATCCCCTTATTTGTAACAATGGTTGAAGAATCAATAAAGAGTTTCTTCATCATCTCTCTATTCTTTTTCTTACTCTATACATAGATTGAATAACTATAAATTCAATAAAGTTGTACTTTAACATGTTATCAGCACCTTTACTCTAGTAGGTTGTTCTAATCCTTAATTGCTGTCCTAATTATAGCGGTAAGCACTATCTCTCTTATTGAGATGTTCTTGATTTGATTACCAAGAACATTGTTTTATTATGATTCTAATCGCTACACATTAATATTTGATGTTTTAATGCGAGGAACCAATTAATGAATGTTGAGATTGTTCGCTTGATTTCTATAAAAAACGATCTCACGCTCAAGGAGGAGGATACCATGTTTATCATTATGGACAACTCTACATCATGCGAGTATGTACACTTCCTGTATATCAACTATGAAAAATTGGTGAGATCTTTGTATAGTAGTAGAAGGGAGCACGTTCATCGCATTGGGCAGCGATGAATGGAACTAGTTGGGTTCTTCCTTTTCCATTGCCTATAGTAAGAGGGGGCACGTTCATCGCTTTGGACAGTGATGAACGGAACCGGTATGGTTCTCCTTCATCATTCATCCATAATTGTAGCATATAGTGGTACAATTAGGGTTAATCCCTGCATTTATATTTGATGCCGATATATTCAGTGAATCATTAAGGCATCAATAGCACCATCAACAAGGAACATGATTTCTCGTCGCCCTCCACATTTACAAAAATGGCGGAGGGGTCCTCTTCATTCGCAAAGATGAAGGAGGTGATGGTGGTAACTTTCTTGATGAAGGGATATAGAGGATGTGGTTACGATAGTGACATCGTTATCATCCTCTACTTCAGTATGGTGGTGCTTGTCTCTAAGGCGGCATAGCCCCGGCCTCCCTAGCATGGGCTCACAGTGTATAAGCCCTCACTGTCTTAACAAATTTTAAATTTATGTATAGATAGCGTTATATTAATGCATATTAGTCTTCAGACTATGGACATAATATAATATTATGTTATTGTTTCTAATTGCGATTTTCCCTTAAAATATTTACAATCGCAATTTATATGAAGTTTGTGATACATTTGGCTCTTAATTTTTGTGCCTTTAATTTTCTAGCATTTCTTTTGTGCTAGATGACGATTACCTTAAGTGCTAAATTAGTACAAGGCATGGGTCCTATGGCATAAGCTGCGACTGTAGCGTCGCCTACACTTTTGGGTGTGGAGTCTATGTCCATGGTGAGAGTATCTCACCCATTGCTACAAGGTCTACGTCATTTTATTGTTTTCTGCATTATACCATTATTTAAGTTATTTGGATTAACTTAAATTATAGAAAATCATGAAAATGCTAGTAAATTAAGAGAAATACAAGAGAAATCTAGTGAGATAATAAGACCTTTTACTCAATGATTTACAACATTTTTCATGCTTTATATTTACTTAACTAAGTAAGTTATTAAAATTGCATGATAATTATGTAGAAATGGCTGATATCTCCATAAAATGAGTTAGTTGAACTTGCCTAGGATGACGGTAGGAATTATCTCATATGGGCTATGGATGCAAAAAAAATTATTTTGGCATCTAGAAATTTATTTGCATCCATCACATATCTTATGGATGATGCGGAACCTATACTTAATAACTACAAATATGCAACTCTGTATTTTATTAGGCATAACCTCCATTCAGATCTTAAAACTAAATATTTAATAAAAGATGATCCACTAATTTTGTGAAAGTCCCTAAAGGACATATATGATCAACATAGGGTGGTCATATTGCCGGAAGCTCAAAGGAAATGATCTATGTTGCGCTTTCAGAACTTTAAGTCTGTTGTAATATATAATTATTGTTTGTACAAGATCAATTCCAAATTGAGGTTCTATGACGAGGCTGTCATGAATGAGGACATGATTGAAAAGATATACTTTGCACTTTCCAACCTTTTATGAAATATTGCAGCAGCAATATCATCAACAGAATACACTAAGTGCTCTGAATTAATTTATACTTTGCTTCAGGTAGAGAAACATGATGATCTTCTAAATGAAGAATCATCATACGTCCTACAGAGGCAATAGCTGTGCATGATGCATATGCTAATATTAAGAGTACTAGTGTTAATCATAATGTAAGAAGGATTGTAATAAAAATGCAAAGTGGAAGTCCAATAAAATGCAGAATAGTAAAATGAAGTTCTATGGCAAGTGAAAATTCAAGAAATTGATCTCCTCGAGAGAAATCTAAATTTTGCCATAGATGTAATTAGAAGGGCCAATGGGTAAATGAATGCTACACACCCAACCATCTTTTTGAGTTATATCATGAATTTGTTGGCAAGAACAGCAATAATCAAAGGGAAAACTTAAAGTTCACTTTGTTGAAAATCCAGAAAAGAATCTAGATAAATGAAAGGATGAACCTGTCAATAATGTTGATAACCATAAGGTGATTCAACAGAAAGAAGATGAACTCAAGAATACAGATAATATGATTATGGAATACATTTTTCAAGATTTATATGGAGACACTGTTTAGTCTCTAATTATCCCTTGTTGATATAATCAGCACATAATATTCTACATAAATGTTGTATATTTCATTTAAATAATTCTATGTAACTATAGGTCATATTTATCCCTTATTAAGAGCATGATTGTATTCATTATATTAAACAGATATATCATCTATTTGCTTTAGATGGCAATCTATTGCATTAGATATTTATTTTTTGAGATCTCTTTAAGATCTAAATTGTTATATTACAAGCTTTAATTTTCTTTTGGATAATAATTTATTGCTAGAAAATGTGTAATAGAACATTATGCTTATTGTATATCTTACACAGAGTAAGATAATTAATCTTGCATGGAATAAAATATGAAATTGTATGTTTAAAAATTGTATGCTTCATATACTTTGCCTTGTATGAAAAGTGTCTCGAACACTTATTAAAGTGGGTCAAAGCCTTAATAATGCACTGATGTCTTGAGGACAAATGAAAATTTGTTTTTCCACGGTGGCATTGATATATAGCCAAATAATGAATTGATTCATTTAAAAATAAATTGGCTACAGTATGTTATATGACATAAAGTCTATATGATCCTCTAGCATATATAATTGGTTACATGCCATAAAGTCATGCTAAAATATTAGTATGGTTGCAATTCCAAGTCGATTTAATGCATCTACCTGATGCACAAGTTATTACTCGGAATTTAAGGTTGGCATAAAAAGGGAAAAATATTAGACATTTTATGAAAAAGGCTTGTAATGATAGGAATTTTAAATATTTCCTATTAAAAGGCATAGTTAATAAATTAATAGGCCATTTTAGAAAATAATTGAATGTCATTTAATATATTGCCCATATCCACAAGGTGGATAATTGATAAATATTTGTGGCAATATATTAGTCGCTGAAATGTGACATTATTGCACATGAGTGCATATATGACATATGACTGGAAGTCATATACATTTGTTTGAAACAAATGGTTTTTGAATTGATTGATTATATGATCTATTAAATTAAAATGGTCATGAATGATTATGACATTATTGACACAGTATATGAATATACTGAGAGGTATGCAGAATTGTGTTAAAGACATGCATATTATCACTTAATTAATTGTTTTGTTCAAAATAACAGTATTCCAATGCAAATTAATTTTGGTCATGTTAATGAACCATCAATAAATTTATGTTTATGGGGAACATTTCTGAAATTTCAAATGCTGGTACCTAGTTTACACTAGTCATGACCATGTCGCATTAATGAATGACCCATTTCAATTGAAAATTGGTATAAGTAATTAGGTCATGTAATAGACAAAATTGTAAAAGCTAGACTATGAAATAATTCTGATGACTATTGTATCCCTATTTGGGTTATTGTCAGATTATAATTCTATAAGTTGATGAGATGGCCCACTAAATATGGGATAAATGCAGTTTAGATGCTACTGCATTTATATAGTCTAGTTCACTGCATGCCCTTGACTTATAAATAGTATGTATACATTTTTCACATAATATCACCACTACAACATATATCTTAGAGCTGTTGTAGGATTTTTGGATAGAAATTCCATTAAATCTATGCCTATTAAAGGGAATTTTGAAGTATGTTGTTAAAGATTGAATCTTGGCATTAGGAGGAGAATGCCTATAAAATTGTAATGCCATGATATTTACCTGATGGGGATCAGGTATTGATCTTTATAGTTTTAACACGCACTAACTAAACGAAAGTTTAGTCAAAGCTCCTGTATAGGTGGTACATGGAGTATGCCAGAAATTTTAGAGTTACCATTCACTATGGTGTAAATGGATCGCTAAGAGTGAGATACCCCAGGGTAATAGTATTTCCATCTTTGCGAAATTGACTTATGGTCGATGATCTACATATGCAGGGACGCCTGCGATTATTAGATCAAATGACTAAGTCAAAACAATACTCCTATACAAATAAATATCATCATAAAGATGATAATTCTAATTATTTAATGCGCGCATATTATAATGCTGGGAAGATGGAACGACCAAGAATATTCATTTAGAAAATGATGAAATTCTTGGTAATAAATTCATATTCTCAGTTGTGAGGATATAGGATATGAGAATGTTTTTGTAAAAATATTTGTCGACAAATATTCTACCTCTAAAGTTGCTAAATATAGATCTATAAATAAAGCCTATGACATATGGCATATGAAATGCGCATATCGGGTCTACAAAAGCATCTGAGGTTGAACCATAAAAGTTAAAGTCTTAGACCCATTTGGTCTTAGACTTAAAGGGTCATTACATAAAAATGTGGTGATAATAACTATGGTTCCTCTCATATCATAAATGTTCCATTATATTTTGGCAAATGGCATGAATAAATATGCAGTCAATAGATTTAAGAATCCTTGGTGATATCCTTATAGGATTCATGATTTCTTTAAAAAGAAAGCGATAGCGACATTGATATAAAACTCATACTTAGTAGTCTCTTCAGAAGAAGAGTATCTTCCTAAATTATAGAACATCTTTCTTAAAGAAAGAGTGTTTTGGGAAGAATAATATTTTTTGAAAATAAATAATTTTTGAAAAGTGATTTTCCTAAAAAGAAAAATATATACCAGTCAAAGGTTTAAAATACACCAATTGTCCATAAATTGGATAATGACCTACAAAGCCCTGATGAACTTAATTTGCCACATGAGCACTTGAAATGTGCATTTCCTATTGAAATTAAGAAACTGGTGATATCCTCTAGTACCTTCGAGGTACGATGTATATAAATCCCCTAAATAAAGACTTGTTATATTTTGCTCTATAGTGGTACAACTATGTTTTGTAAGTCCTAAAATTAGGCTATTTGATTGTATGTCTAACCACTAAGAGAAAGTTTTGAAATATCAAGACCATAAATGTTTGATAAATATATCCAAAAGATATATGAGACCCTTTGGAGATGTCTACGGGACATTAAGTTCCTAATATTAATGCTTTTGGAGCATTAATCAGGCCTGATATCAAACTCAAAGTCAATTATTGACTAAATTAATGTAGTTCTAAGTGGAAGATATTAGACTGGCATTAAAATTATCTTCACATCTTCAAAATGTAAATATGGTGGGATAATGGATATTGAATATCTGTCAAATCCGCACTATATCAAATCTCATATTGGATATATGGTGTTATGACTTTCATGAAGTCATGTAAATAGATCTAGTGGTCACTCCCACCAAGTATTATATAATTATTATATTATATGAGACACCATATGAATAAATATGGCTTAAACAAATAATTTGCCATAGGTTGAGTCATGTAAACATTTAATCAATTAATACCCCTATTATTATCTAAAAAGATAATATAGCTTGTATTGCGGAAGTAAATGGGTTATATATAAAAGCAATATTATAAAATATATTACTCCTCACAAGCTCCGGAAGAGTGATGAGGCAAATGCTTATAAATAAAGTCACGTGAATTATCTAAAAGAGATTTATTCACTAAGTCTTTATTTGGATCCATTTTCTAATAAGACAACTTCTGAACTATAACTCGTATTAATGATCTTGGAGATCATATATTATACTCTTTTTTTTTTCTTTTATGAGTTTTTCTTAAAGGTTTCTCGTAATAAGGTTTTTAATGAGGCAATATTGCAATACAAGTATTCATATGCAATGTGCTCTTTTCTTCGTCCATTTTTCTCATAGGGTTTTTAGAAGAAGTTTTTAATGAGACATATGCATTGGAAGGTTTAAACTTCACGGGGGAAGCTTTTAAACTATTAAAATGATCTTGACGATCATATGTTGCACTCTTTTCCTTCATGAATTTCCTTTAGAGGTTTTCTTATATGAAGGTTTTTAATGAGACATATGTATGGTATCTTTAAATATCCTATTTTCTTTATCCATTTTTCTCATAGGGTTTTTAGAAGGAGTTTTTAAATGAATTTGAAGGTGATAATAATTTGCCCAAGGGAAACTTTTGTGATATTATTCACATTCAACATATGGCCAAATTAATGTGTCTAAGACAATAAATGCCTAGTAGTTATTAGGGAAGTTACAATTGTTGCTAGTTACTAGCACATGTCTTTATCCTTTGTAACTTTCCTCTTTGTACTCTATAAAAGAAACATACCCCCTCATTTATAACAATGGTTGAAGAATCAATAAAGAGTTTCTTTATCGTATCTCCATTCTTCCTCTTACTCTATACATAGATTGAACAACTACAAATTCAATAAAGTTGTACTTCAACACGTACAACAGAGACCAAGGCCATAATCAAGGTGTCCCAAAATATGAGAAGTAGTCCCTACGACGCTGAAACCAATTATAAATCTAAAATATGAAAAAAAAAAAAAAACAAGAACATGCGTTCAAGTCTCTAATATCATACAAAATCGAAGTCTAAATATGAAAAAACAAGAACGTGCACTCAAGTCAGTATTAGGTTATGTAGATCTGACCAGCGATAAAGCATGTTCTTGGACGCCTTAACGGCATGCTGGGAGTTGGACACAAGTTGAGCCGCATGAACAAGGATCCACCATTTTCTGGGGTACCCTGCTTTAGGCCAGGTTTGTTTAATAAATGGATACATTATGGCTATTTGGATCAACACCGGGCAAACAGATCCCCAGATCTGGAAATGACTATCATCAACAAATGAAACAAATAAACACTCACGACTTAAAGCGACTTTCAAATAAGTAGAAAAAATCTCAACAGCCAGAATGATGCTCAATACAAGAAACAAAATGCATTCAAACAGAGCAAAGATTGCGGCATTCAAAATCACACCATTTCTGGCAGGACAACAGTTCGTTCAGTCATAGGTGGAGGGGCAAAAACGGGGTGAACACGACAGCGGCAACACAAGACTCACATTTTGTGAATGCAAGCACGATACTAACTACCAACTTGCTTTCCTCTTGGTTTATTTTTGACACTTTCGATGCTATCTTGACAGTGTATTGAAGAGGGCCCCATAAAGAAATCCATTGCACGCAAGATGTTTCACCAGCGCACATGCCTCCTTTGGGTTGGGAAGATGCCTCTACGGGGACAAAAAGGAAGAGAAGGGCTTTGACAGCAATCTCCCCATGAGCACCAAACACTGCCAGGTTTACATCGATGACATCCTACACCTCTGTCTCCCCCTCCTTTGGGATGTGGAAGCCTTCGATCTTAGATGCAACTTCATCTACCCCAACCTTCGGTTTGCCATTTGCGCTGAGATTCTCACTGTCATCAGTGCTAGCTGGGTTCAACTGCCAGATCCGGACGGTGCCGTCTTCTGATCCTGATGCATATGATTCACCACCAGGCGCAAACCGGACACAGTGGACTGGACCATGATGCCCTTTGTTACAGGCTGCACATCACAAAACAGTATCAGTTCCATTGGAACAGGTGTGCTATGGAATAAAAAAACTAGAAGTCACATATATTCTATTTTCCATAGACATACCAAAGTTGCAATTCAAGTTAAAGTAATTATCTTACAAGGCTAGGATTGAAACAAAACCAATGCATATCTTTGTGACAAGAAAAAAAATATGGAAACATTATTTCTATATCCATATGCATTTAAAAAGCAAAAAAATAGGAGATATTATTGTATCACTGGTGTCTCAAAACCCTCATCATGCAAAAGCAACAACTGTTCCACTACAAAGCTAATGCATACCTTTGTGACCAAAAAAAGAAAACATTCATTTCAATATCCACAGGCATTTATAAAGAAAAAATAGGAAATGTTATTTCGTCCACCGTGTCTCAAGGCCCTCATCATGAGCAAATTCATGCAAAAGCGAAAATTGTTCACCATATAAATCATTTTGTAGCCTTGCTTAAGATATGTAAAGAGGACAGCCCAAGTTCTGAAACACAGGTTTCAGTGAAGAGTATTAATTGCACATGACAGCTGAGACTTATGACCAATGTTGAAGCTATGTACCAGAACATTTTTAAATTCTCTGCTAGCCACAATAGTGAAAGCTACAACATTCCTGTTTTAAAACTGCACTCAAAGCTTCAGGGACCAATTAATGATTTAAATATTAAAACAGACTTACCTATTTCTTCACCAGTAAAGAAATCAAATACATGAACCCACAAGTCTTCTCCTCCAGCGACAAATTTGCTCCCAGACTTTGGTTCAAGTGAAGCTGACTCCACAGTACACGGCATATCATAGCTTTTAACAAGCCCAAAGCTGCAGAATAACCAGCAAAAGGATGTTGGATTTAGATAGGAATCAAACAATCCATATGATTCAGAACAATGGTTGTAGAAAAATCTTACTGATTTGCATCCCAAAATTTAACACTCGAACCATCAGCTGTTGTGATGAACCTGCCATCCCGGCTTACTTCTGCACTAGTGACAGATGCCTTAGTTTCAAGAGTTTGGATAATTTTTCCACTCCTCACATCCCATAACCTGTCAGTTTATATCAGTTAATCAAAGAGGACAATAAACTTGTATAGACAAAGCACTAGCTTCTTTTTGTACTCCCTCCATTCCATTTTATAAGGCATATTTTGACTTGAGAAAATCAAACTTTATAAATTTTGACCAACATTTAATCAAATTATATGCATCTTTAGTGGATAAAAGTTATATCAACACGTTGACCTTTCAAATTGCTTTGAATACAATGTGATATTATAGAAATCGCCAATATATAATAAGAGAAATTAATCGTCAACGTTTGTCTTAGAAGACTTTTTTCGAGTCAAAATATGCCTTATATTTTGGAATGGAGGGAGTATTAAATTAAGATATTTTTCACACACCTTACTCCACCCATATCAGAGCAAGAACTTAGTATAGTTTGGTCACTATGAAGCCACGCAACAGTTCGCACGAAACCAGGTGCTTTGTCAAGTTCTCTTGGGGCTGCATCTGGACGATTCATATCATACACACGCAAAATCTTTTCCACACCTCCAGTGAGCAACAGGTGGGTATCCTGCCATTTCATTGACAGTTTAATAAGACTTAAAACTGCACGTGAAGGACAGCTCCAATTGACAACTAAAGCATGCGAAACGGTTCAGATTTTAGAAGATAGAAAAGAACAAACAACTAAACTATAAGAATGGCACATTAACTCAGTTAAAGAAGTGAATAGATATTATTCAGTGAGATGTGCCCATGGATATAAACTATAACCACACCACATGGAAAAATTACTTATTTTAAGATAGTCAAAATTTTATGGCAGGCATAAGTTTGAGCATGCCTTGGTTTAACAGACCAGAAAGTCAGGAAAAAAAAATTCAAAAGAAGGAAAAGGGGTACACACATCGTCCTAAAAGGGGAGGAAAACTCGAGGAGAATTAGCAATTGTGGTTCAAATATTGATGCCATAAAAAGAAAACAGGAAATTAAGTATCAAGCAATACCTCAGAGAAGGCACATGCACGGACTATATGCTTGTGTTCAAATGAATGTAGCTCATCACCTGTTAGCGCATCCCATACTTTGCTGAAAAAAAGTACAAATCTTATCAAAAAAGCAAACTTAACTCAGGAATGAACATTGCAGCTTCTTTTGGTATTAACTCTAGAGGACTAGAAAACTACAATGTCTGCTTAGTAACAACCTTTATTAGAAGAATGTTTGTAATTTCATTGCACAAAGTTGCAAAAGACCCTACAAAATCCGTGAAATATATATACTAAGCCTTGCAACTTGAAAATGTGCAAGGCAGATCCAGAGCAATCTAAGAGAACTATCAGAATCTCTGTGCATTACATTCATATAGTTGCATGGCCTTATATATGTACAATTGTATGCCTATGGATGTACCCTAGTTTGTGAACCAATTTAATAGCAACCACGTAGGCCTGGACAGAATAATTCTCAAGAGTTTATGTACTACATCAGATCAAAATTACACACTTGTTTGATTGTTTCACTCTTTATATCCCAGTAAAAAAAGGTAACTTCATACCTTCTGTACTCTTTTAGGCACAAACCGATGTCTTCATTGGAATAGTACTCTACAAATTGTAGGTTGCTAAACTACAGGTCTCCAAATGAATGAAGCACTTCTATATTATGAATTTCCCAAGGTTGTAAATAATTTTTATGTTCAAATGTCGGTGTGTTGTGTTCTGGTTTCTCACGAGTGCACTAAACAGAAGATAGAAACAACTAACTATTGCAGTTAAACATGTCTAATTGCATACCACAGGCCAAATACTTCATGCTTCACTAAAACAAAATTACTAAATCTGTTCATGTGTTAAATGACAATAACAAGAAAGATCCAGAAGTTAGCAGAAAAAAATAAAATGCAGTTTTGCTCAGTTCAATAGCCTTTTCCAGGTCAACATGGTTATGTCAAAACTATGTCAGTACAACGATGAAGTAATATGAAGAATATGTGTAACGCACAATGATTATATCTAATTTAAAGATCATGCATGTAGTATTCTAACAAATTTGAGTTCAAATCATGCCTTGGCGGATTCTTTTCTCCAAAGCAAATTTGACCAGATAGCATGAATAATTATATTTAAATTACAAGATGAATAGCATATGTTGAAATATAATTCATGTATCAGAAGCACATGTTGATCAAAGCAAATAAAACAACAAATATGTCTAACATCCATCACATAAGCAATAGAGTAATGTGACCACATTCCATTTTGTCAAAGAAATATAACTGAATAAAACACCAATAAAATTTCACAGGCTGATATCTTACGCCGAAAAGTCAGCAGAACCAGAGGCAGCACGCAGTGCATTTGAGTCCAGACAACAGCTCCAAACAGCACCTTTATGACCTTCAAAAGTCCCAATCCAATCTCCAGTCTCACCATTACGAAGCATAGGATTTGAGTCTGCAGACCAAAACATGCGTTAATAGTGTAGAGCAGTAACCAGCAATCTAAAAAGACAGAAGATATTCTCCAATGCACTGCATAGTGAAGGTTACAAAAGCTGATCATATGTAATACTCTTTACAATTTACAATTTCTCCTATACCAGGGTGTGCACACTTATGCGATATGCTCTTGAATAAAAAATGAGGTTGACAAATTAGTAAGTGATTAGATACTAATAACAAATGCTAACACCCTCCATTATAATTCTTACAACAAAGAAGAATGTATCAGAATATGACTTGTAAATTCATTTAAGGCATATTTACGATTCTTTCATCGAACAAATACAATACTTACTATAAAGATTACACCGCAGTTGTAAATCTAGAGCATCCATGCTACTCCCTTCATCCACAAATGTGTGTGTTCTATTTATGCTTTTCTGTCTCCAACGCAACTCAAGACTTTGACTATGGTTTTTTGTATCATAATATATCAGTAAAAATACTATAATTAATATATTATGAAAGTATTTTGCAAGATAAATCTACTGATAATACTTTATTATGCACAAAATTTATGCACTTTAGGATATATAATAAATTACTGATCAATATTTTAAAAATTTGACTGCACGGATCTCATGATGGGTGATGACCCACATTTGTGGATGGAGGGATTAATAAACCAGGATGTCCTCTAATAGCCTAAAAATGCTATCATAACAGGCAAAGGATTCCATATCAATATGTGTCTGATTTTAAACTATGGATATAAGCATACAAATACGGTTTTTCTCAATATTCAGCTAAAGTTAGTTTTCATCCCTAGATACCACAGCTCAGATATACGAGCAATCATTTAACGACCTCAATGTGAGTGGGCATAAAGTTAACTACCTTTGGCAATCATTCAAAAAAATCCAGGAACAGGTTGATTTCGTGCAACATAAGAAACATAAAGGAAGTAGATGATCTTACCAAAATTTAAAAAATACAGGAACAGCATTTCAAATTAGGAATAGACACGTGCAAAAACCTTGCACATTAAAAATCATACCTGTGATTAACAGTTATGGCCATGGATCGCTCACTAACAATATATCCTTAAAACATTAAGCACACAAAAGAAAAACTGAGACATCGCATATGAACAATTCAGAATCAATGCTACATCCTTGAAATCTTACCAACATAGCACAAGCTCAGCATGTTGTATAAAATTCTGATAACTCCACGTCACCATTCCATCCTTCACATATCAGACATCACAAGTTTACAATTTACATTATTGTGAATTGCTGCTGTTGTCTTACTTCTCACCGGAAATAGAAATTACAGTTAAAGCACCCCACAGCCAAAATAGATAACCCATTAGTCCACCACCCACTCTAAACCTAGCAGTGCGAGCGAAATTGAGCATACGTGCCAGTCATACTTCACAGTTAAATTATGTAACTCTCTCTGAAGAAAAAGAATTAAATTATGTACCAACAATTGCGGTACAAACCACGCCACTGGCCAATTTAACCGCCCGAAACTAAATGCAAGCATACACAACTACGTGCCATCAAACCACAGCCTGATCCGAACGAATCGCATTGAAGATAAAAAGAAAAACAGCAGATCGCATACCCTTGCTGGCGCTGATGAGGAAGTAGCCATCGGGCGTGACGGGGCTGTAGAACAGGTCGACGACCGGCCGCGAGTGGCCGTGGCACACCAGCGGCACAGCCACCTTCTTCTTCTCCATCTCCTCCCCCCTCCTCCTTCGGACACTCCGCTCCGCTCGCTCTCGTGAGAAACCTAACCAATCGGCCTCCGGAGGAGGCCTCGATGAAATGCGGCGGCGCCCTCGCTGAGGCCCTAACCCTAGCCGCCCCTGATCGAAGAAAACCACGGAAAAAAATGGCAAAAAAATCGCGGGGATCGGCAGGTGACGGCGCGATCCGGATCCGTGGGGCTTGATCTGTACAGGAATTTTTATTGGGTGGAGCAATGGGGGGGTGGGCGGGGCCGCGGGGGGCGGGATGACGCCGGCCGGCCTTGAGAGGCTAGGCGAGGAGTGGGGAAGGGGGGACGAAGGCGAAGGATGGTTTATATAGGGGAGCCGAAGCTGGGAGGCGAGACGTTGCGGTGGCACACGGCAGTGCGAATGTGCGAGAGGAAGAGCCGTGGAGGTTGTCGGTCTTGGGGATACTCGTGGCCGCTGGATCATGGTCTGGTACTCTGGTCATTCGGATTTGGGCCCAGACGCGTGCTCGGAGGTGGGCCGCGTGATGAGTTCTGTTATTGTTGGCGTGTCTTGGGCCGTCTTCTCCCTTTGCTCCGAAGGGGTCTCGCAGCCATGCCGCCCACTCTCAGAAAGGCGTATCAATACGAATTTACGGTCCATTGTCCACTAAATGAAAGGAATTTGTGATCATCATGAAGTCAATGGACAAAAACTACATGTATCGACGACAATTAGCCATACTAGCAATGGCACACGTTTAATGCAATTTTTTTTCAATATATATTACGAGGGATATATAATGACATTCAATATTGTAATGTATAGCTCACTGGCTCAGTCACACACATTCCAACCTCAAAAGAGTCCACAAAACACAAACCTCGGATAATGACTTATGACCAATTGGCACTACTATGTGATTAACCAACCATTGCACCTAATAACAAAATTGTAGTTTAGATGTTTGTTTCCGTAGCTAGAGAAAGATGAGACGACCTCATGTTTTACCTTTTTTAATACGGTATTACTTTGGGACAGACGTCCATCCGTCCCACGCGACCTCTCCTGCGCACTTGTTACTCTACTCTCCAGAGTCTTCTCACCACTCAATCCTCTATTTATCCATTCTCTCTCTCTCAGCCACTCAAGGTCACAGGAGAGGAGGCGTGTCGTTGGGCACCGAAGGTCTCGCGTCTGCTCTCCCAGTGTGCCAACGATGCTCCCACCCAGGGGCGGATCCAGGGGGTGCCCGGTATGCACGGGCACCCCCTCGATTTAAAAAAAATTTTGAACCCCATATATGCATCTCTCAAAAATCTGAGAAACAAATAACCCCTATAAATGATATATGGGCTGAAATCCACTTTTAGCCCAAAGAATGGAGGAGAGTCGGCCACTCGGCGATCGGCTGTCTCACAGAGCCGCATTGGCCGGCTCACACCCACGACCCAAGAAGACCAATAGAGAGAGAGGAAGGATTGGGAAAAATCCCAATCCTAGCAGTGGTGGGCATTGTTCCTGCCCGTGCTGCTCTCATTGTGAGCCTTCAGCCATGCCGCTCTCTCTCCGCCGGCTGCCAAGCCTCCGTCGCCAGCAGCGGCCGTGCTGCCTCGGCCCTCTCCCCCGCGCCGCCTCTCCGTCGCCGCGCGGCCCGGCGCGGCGTAAGATCTCCGTCGCCGCCCCTCTCTGTCGCCGGCTCGCCCGCACCGCCCTCTCCGCCCAGCGCCGTCCTCTCCATCGCGGCGTCGCCCGCAGCCCGCCGCGAGATCTCCGCCGCGCGCGCCTCTCCCCCTCTCGTCGCCGTCTTCTCTCGACCCAGCCTCCTCTCCATCACGGCGTCGCCGTCCTCTCGATTCTCCGTCGCCCGCAGCCCACGCTGCCGCGCCACGCCCATCGCCCATCGCCGTCCGTCCGTCCGTCCGCTCGCGCCGCCCTGCCGCTGGCCGCCGCTCCCGTCCCCGTGGCGGTGGGCACTCAAGATGCAAGAGCGTGCTTGATCGACGATGGCGATGAGCGATCCGGCGTCCGGCACTCCGGCGAAGCCTGGCAGCGCCAGCTCGCCAAGCCCACCGGCTTGTCCGCTCTCCCGTCCCGCGACCCCGCCAAGGTAGAATCCTAAATCCTAATTGTTGATTTGTCGTCGTCAATTGATGAAGATGCAAAGAGGGAGAGGGTGCAATGAACTACTAGTTTTGGGTGTTATAGTAATTTGTATGGTCATATGTTTTGGTGTTCAAACTTTATTTTTTTCCCTTAGTGTGCACCCCCTCGTCTCAAATCCTGGATTCGCCCCTGCTCCCACCATGTTTTTCCCCTGCTCTCCCTCTGTGTCCTCGTTTTCGTCTTCGATCTTGTGCTCCTTCCAGCCCGAGCACGACGCCCCGACCTCTACCGATGCACCACCGACTCCGACCACCGTCCCTTGGTGTCCACCTTCCTAGTATCCAAGGAGAAGAGAGAAGGGGAGGGAGACGAGGAAGAAGGAGGAGCAAGAGCTCACTGCAACATTTAAGACGCTGCCTCATCCTAACCCGACCTCTTTGTGGTCTCGCCGGTGACATGGTCAAGCTCGATCGACAATGAGCGAGTTTGGTGAGTTTGGCAGCCAGATCCAGCATGTACGACATGGGGCCTTGCCGGATTTGAAGAAGACAACCAAGAGAATATGCATCCTCATTTTTAACATAAAACATCACCCATATATATGCTAGAAATTTAGGCACTTTTAGGTTTAACTTATTTAACAGATAAATCATAAACACTAACAGATTAATTACAAAAAGCAAGCACCACGAATATATCATGGATATAACCATATGTCCCTCAAATATACCCGTAAACAGAGATGATATGAATCTAAAACAGAGGTAGGGAGAGCGCACGTACTGATCTTCCTCAGGCGCGAGGCCAGAAAGTGGCGACGACCCCGTTGATGCTGTGGCTATAGTCGTGGTAGATCGCGATGGAGTGTAACTAGGCGAAGCAGATCGTCGCGGACGTAGTGCAAGCAGACCGTGAGCAGTCGCGCAGGACGCTTCCTAAATACCTTATTCACCGTCTCCCGGTGCAGGATCTCGACAGCGATGGGTTCGGAGACCTGCTCTCCCGAAGTCCAGTGCATGCCGAGACGTCGGGATAGAGTAGTCTAGGCGACGGCTTAGAGAGAGGAGAGGCAAAACCCTAAGCTTTTCCGATCTGTTATCACGAAGGCGACCGGGCGGTATATATATAGAGGTCGGCGGGTCGAAAGTGACACGAGATCATGACATGATCGGATCCGCACGATTTCCATATCTGAAAATTCCGGAGAACAAAAAGGAATTAAACTACAAAAGGAAGCTGCACTTGGGCAAGCACGAGGGCCCGATTTCAGCAGACCATACACGCAGGTGCCGTGCGCCCGCGCCGCCCCAAGCCCCGGCCCGCCAAGGTGAGGCGAGTGCGCGCGTGTGGTGTTTTCTTTCTCTCTCTCCCACTTGTTCTAGTGAGGAGAAGCACACTCCACTATTTAAGTAGGTGTCTCACACCTCCAACTAGCAATGTGGTACTAAAGAGTTTTCACTCCTTCCATACATGGGCCTTTGAGATTTTTCAAGAATTATTTTCCATTTATATGAGACAAGGCCCATTAATTCCAACAATCCCCTACCAGATCTTAAAGTCTCATTAAGATTTGCTTGATCCAAACTCTTTTTGATATACCAGTGTTTCAGTGGAGACCTGTTAGGGTTGAATATCCACCTAGAACTCTAAGCAACACTCATCCACAACTTAGACAATGGACTACACATTGAATTGTAAGTTTTGTGCAAACAAGTTTCACTTAGAGTCATTACTGATACTTGGCTGCCAATAGATTACCCCTTGGTTGGAGTGTATAAGTCGTACTCCGTGGTCTCTTCATGAGCTTACTAGAGATCACCCAAGTCTCATAGGCTACGACTAACAGCCAGGCTCATATAGGTGTGTTCTTTCAAGAATACTCTGTAGGATACATCTTCACTAATTAAAGCCAACAGAACACATTAAGGCAATAGCCAACTTTCCATATTGGTTTTTTTAGAGTATTGCATCTTCACTTAGAGTGGGTTCAAAAGTACTCTCCTCCAGTTAACCAATAGCTTGTTTTTCCCAAACACTAATTCACGAGATCTCCGATCACATAGGTTGGGTTACCACTATGGTATAACTTCTCACGTGGGTCTCATACCCAACTCCTTCGATGCATTGTCTATCACATTCCATGATAGCCCCTTTGTAAAAGGATCTACCAGGTTCTTTGCAGTTTGGATGTAATCCAATGTTATCACTCCGGAGTTTCTCAATTTCCTAACAGATTTTAAGCGTCTTTTTATATGTCTTGAGGATTTTATGTTGTCCTTAGAACTGTTCACTTTGGTGATTATCGTTTGATTATCACAGTTCATAAGGATAGCCGAAATCGGCTTCTCAACCACTGGAAGATCCATCAAGAGTTCACGCAACCATTCTGCCTCAACAGTTGCCGTGTCTAACGCGGTGAGTTTGGCTTCCATGGTTGACCTTATCAAAATAGTCTGTTTACAAGACCTTCATGAAACAGCACCGCCACCAAGTGTGAATGCATATCCACTCGTGGCCTTGATCTCATCAGCATCGGATATCCAATTTGAATCACTAGAACCCTCTAGTACTGGTGGGTATCCGGCATAGTGCAACCCATAATTCATTTTACCAAGCAAATAGCGCATAACTCACCGAATAACACGCCAATGATCATCACTCGGGTTAGAAGTAAACTGGCTCAATTTGCTGACAGCAAATGAGGTGTCTGGCCTTGTAGCGCTAGCTAAGTACATGAGAGATCCAATGATCTGAGAATATCTCAATTGATCTCTAGCTACTCTTTTGTTCTTTCGAAGAATCAAACTAGGATCATAAAGTGTTGGAGAGGGCTTGTCATCATTGTAGCCAAAGCAACTCAAGACCTTTTCCACATAGTGGGATTGTGAAAGCGTAATACCACCCTCACCTTTGATTAACTTGATGTTCAAAATTACGTCAGCCTCTCCCAGATCTTTAATGTCAAAATTCTGAGATAGGAAAGACTTGACCTCTATAATCACATCAAGGTTTGTACCGAAAATCAAAATATCATCAACATACAGGCACAAAATAACTCCCTTATCCCCACCATGGCGATAGTACACACATCTATCTGCCTCATTAACAGCAAAGCCCGTAGAAGTTAAAGTTCCGTCGAACTTCTCATGCCATTACTTAGGGCCTTGTTTCAGGCAATACAAAGACTTCAATAATTTGCATACCTTACCTTCTTGACCCTTTGCTACAAATCCATGAAAATTTTTTTAACCTTTTTTAAATCATTATTTTAATATTAACCCTCACGAAAAAATATTTTTATTTCTAACCCTTTTGGCTGCGCCACTAGACATGGCGCGGCTCACAGCCACTGCTGCGCTAGTGCATGTGGCGCGGCAAGGGTTGCCACGCTGGCGCCCGTGGTCGGCGACCTCGAGCGTGGCGATGCAGCCCCACCTTGCCGCGCCATGCCGCTGGGCGGCGATCTTGACCCGTGGGGCGGTTGGGTGCTCCGGTCGGCGTCGGGCCGGTCCTGCCAGCGCCATCCGCTGGCGGCGCGGCAAGATCGAACTAAAATCCCCCGTGCGGCTTTTCTAGAGAGCTTGCTCGAGCCCTAGCTTGCCTTGCCCGCCGTCCCCCGCCGCCGCCCGCCGCCGCCTACCGTTTCCCGGCCGATTGGAGCCTAGGGACGGATTCCCCACCCTCCTAGGAAGGTAATGCCCCCCTTCACTTACGTTAGTTCGCATTCGATTGAGCGCATTTCGTAGTTCTTTGGGTAGTAGTTTTTGAAATGAAAATCTCGATTTATGTTTGATTTTAAGTTTTTTAGTTCGATCTGAGTATCGTGCGATTCGTAATGGACATTTTGTCCAAACTATTAACGTGTAGAATTTGTTGCATGTATCGATTTGGACTCCAAATATAGGTGTAGATATGTACATGTATGTAGTTAGTTTTTTTTGTTGCTAATCCATATTAGGTGTGAAAATAAGATGTTGATCCATATAATAGTCCATAGTTTGGTGAAAATAAGTTAGGTGCTAATCTAAAGTTAGGTTTTTATTGTTGCTAGGTAAGGGTTTTTTTGTAGGTAGTGCATATAATAGCTAAGGGTTTTTTTAATAGGTAGTGCATATAAATGTTGGAAATTCATATAGTTGTTAATATGCAACGAATAGATTAGGGCAAATCGAAAGGAAAATTTATATAGATTGTTGCTATGCATCTTATGGCTAAACCACTTTCATTTGTTATATGCAATTTTGTAGATGGATCGTTTAGTCCGATTGTTTCATGGTGGAACCGTTAGAGAAAACGGGGAGTTTGAGATTATGAAGGAAGAGGTTGTGTTGTTTGATAGGACTCCAAGTTATGATAATTTAGTTTCCCGATGTCGGTCTGTGATGAGGTATGGTGTTGGTGAAGATGAATTGATTTTGCAAGGCAGATTCGATTGTGGGAAGGGTAGGGTTCACTACGTGATGATGAAGATTTTATCGGAGTCGGATTGGAATAATTATAAGGAAGTTATGAAGAATTGCAATGTTAGCTGTTGGGAGGTGGTGATTGATATTTCTCCTGCGGGTAGCTCGTTAGCAACTCTCGTACAAGCAGTGTAGAGAGTTGTGGATGAAGAGGAGCTTGCCGAGCACTTGACTCAGGAGGTAGGAGTTGTGGAGGAAGAGGAGGCTACAGAGCACTTGACTCAGGAGGTGGGTGTTGCAGAGGAAGAGGAGCCTGCAGAGCACTTGACTCAGGATGTGGCCATAGATGGAGAAACCCGGGTAATATATGAAGCATTTCCTGGGGAGGCGGTGGAAGAGGCAGGTGTGAACTTTGATAATGCTTTTGTCATGGATGACTTCGATGATGGAGTATTTGAGGAGGAAGAACGTGATGTGGATGTCAATGAAATCTCTCTAGGATCAGATGATGAATCCGTGGATGAGGAGGCCGCAGAAGAAGAGGTGGTACAAGGCCATGAAATATCAGTACAATCGGAGGAAGAAGATGCGGTGCAGGAAGAAGATGCGGTGGACGAAGAATGTGCCGACGTGGTTCCTACCCTGGACGTGCTGGTTAGAGGGCCAACATTGTACGCTTTGTCCTCAAAGGAGAGGAGTCAGCTGCAGTCAGTTCATGTCGATGTGCTGACAGTAGCGACCATTCACGACCTAAGCCGAACTCACATGGCAATATGTGAGAGTGGCTTGTTGTCAACTGAGGTACTGCCGGATGCTGAGAACCTGGAGATCCGAAAGGGCATGACATTCGACACGTTGCAGCACTTGCAGTATTTCTTGATGGACTATGCAGTGAGGCACCATAGGCCATATCTGATGATGCATTCAACGCCAAAGTCGATACGGGTGATGTGCAAGCAAGGATGCCTGTGGGGCGTGTGGGCTCGGCCGAACAAGTATAATGGGAGATGGAAGATTACTCGTGTGAGGCAACCACACACTTGTGGCTCGTCGAAGACAAAGAGGGTGCATGCTCAAAACACGGCCAAGTACCTAGGCCGTTGTATCGCTGGCATTGTCGCGGTGGATAGTGTGTCAGTTGCCTCATTGATAGAGTCCATATTTGCATTCACCGGGTACCGCGTGAAGTACTCAAAGGTATGGCGAGCAAAGCAACACGCCATGCACATGCTGTATGGGGACTGGAAGGAGGCGTACAACTTGGTGTCAAGGATCTTGAGTGCAATTAAACACTTTAACCCGGGTACAAAGTTCTATACTTACACGGGTGGTAGTTACTTGGTCGATGAGAATGGCAATCTGCGGCATGTTCTTCGGCGCGTGTTTTGGTCCTTCAACCAGTACGTGGAGTCCTTCGAGCACTGTCGGCCGGTCATACTCGTCGATGCCACCTTCCTAACCGGCAAATATAAGGGTGAGTTGATGACGACCGTTGCGGTTGATCCAGAGAATCAATTGGTGTCTCTTGCATTTGCGATGGCCGAGGGCGAGAACAACGCTAGCTGGGCATGGTTCATGTTCATTATGAGGCGCGAGGTTCTCGACAAGAGCAGAAAGGTTTGCATGATCTCCGACCGTCACCAAGGCCTTTTAAATGTGGCTGTGGAACAAATCGATGGTTTCTAACTTCTTTCGCATTGCAGGCGTGGATCTTCGAGGGTTGCAGACCGACTTTGCTGTACCTATGGTCAAACATCAGGTCGGTCCGAGGCAACCCCGACAGAAGGTACCTGACCTACACCAACGAGCTTGACTGCGTGACGCAGTGGCAGGTGAGTACATAAAATAATTGTTCGGTTCAATAATTTTAACCCTTCCATACATGTTAAGGGTTTCTTTTCTCTTGATTCATAGGTGGTGTGGAGACCGTACACTCGTCCCGAGTTGGAGGGCATGGGACTTAGCCCCCTGTGCACTCGGGACGACCTTCTCAGTTTACGGTCTTTGCCACGATCTTCTTCCACGTGGTTGAGTGGCACCTTCCGCGTGGGGTGATCACGACACGATTCGGTCGAAGCGAGCCACCCCACCCCCTCTCGTCTCCACAGATCAACGCCTTCACAAGTGAGAATTCTTTTTGCCCTACTCTCAATGCATTCAATGCACTAAACGATCAAACATATTTACAGGTACGACAGGAGAAAGTGCTACAGGGAGTTGGACTGGCGTGTCACACATCACATCTCCCTTCAGCGCTGGGAGACCAGGGAGAGGGGGCTCGCCAGTGGAGCTGTGCAGGCCGACAACGCCTTCAGGGACTACCTAGCCTGGCTCCACCGATCTACTAGACTGTTCCTTAGGCCGGCCAGTTGCCTATTTTTTATGTCCATTATATCACACACTATTTTGTATCCTAAGATAGTGTCTGGCTTCATTTTGGCATCTATTTCATCATCTCAAATTATGAACCCACTTTATCTGTTACAGGAAAATTAAAAGATCCGGGAACTACGTTTCGGGGCGTTTCGGCATGAGTGTCGATAATTTCAAAGCTGTTAAAGATCCAAACACAGGCTCATACTCTATTTCATTCCAATAGTAACATAGGGTAATGAAGTATTGAGGTGATTATCGATTGATGCACATTTAGTCACTCGGATCCCTGGAATGTTCATGTAATTTGTTCTAGGTGTTTTTTTTTTGCATCAATGAGTTCTTTACAGTAGAACAGAATCCTGCAGATCACACGGTTATGCTTGTTCAGCTTGAAATATTAGAATTGCAGTCACATACCCATGTTTAAGATCTTTGCGCGCGCAGTAACGGCGACGCAACACCACCTGATGACGCCCTATGGGATCGGCGCGCGCGCCAGTCCCTTCCCAGAATCGCCTTTGGATCGCGCTTGCCTCGGCGCGGAGCAGCTTCACCGCGCCACTCACACCGCACCGCAGGCTGGGCTCCGCGCCCGAGGCAAGCGCGATCGATGGGATCAGCGCCCGCGCGTGGGGCGGACCACCCGACGCGGGAACTCATGTTTGATGCGCCGGAGAGAATGGCGCGACAGGGCTGGGCTCCCGCGCCCGAGGCAAGCGCGATCCAGTGGGATCTGCTGCCCGTGCGTGGGGCGGACCACCTGGCGCGGGAACTCTTGTTTGACGCGCCGGAGAGAATGGCGCGGCAAGGCTGTGCTCCCGCGCCCGAGGCAAGCGCGATCCAGTGGGATCCGCTGCCTGCGCGTGGAGAGAATGGCGCGTCAAAGCTTGCAAATTTTTAAATCTGATTTACGTAGAGCTTTTACTTTAAATACATTTGATTTTCAAATTGGTATTATTTTAAAAATTCTAAAAATGGTACGTACTGCCACACATATATTGAAATTAATGGAAATTTTACTTTCATTTGATTTTCTAAATTGCATTAGATGAAAATAAGACAACTCCAAGATAAAAAGCGAAAAAAGAATAACTGGTCACGACCCCATGGATGTGTATGTGTATAAGAATTGCTCATAGTATAACAAACCTAGACAAGTGCGTAGAAGCAAAATAGTAGGTAAGTGCGTAAAACCATTCTACTGCATCCTACCGAATACCAATGTTATCGTCGATCGCTATAGCTACTAACACTTATTATCCTTACTCACAAACGTATCATAGATTAATTGTTCAATTAACATATGACATATTTAAATGTACCGCTTACTGAAAAGGTACTAAGTAGTACAAGGTTCATTCAACTAAGTTCAACAACATATTACATCACGAACTTCAACAAACACGGTCTCACTCCTCGGGGTCCTCGTCGTCATCCGGCACAATAGTAGGCAAGTTACCAACAAGACCCCTCATGGTCTCCATCTCCACCGTCCTCCTCACCTTGTTGCGCCGCAGAGTTTGCAAATGAGACTCCCATGAATTATGCCGGTAATTGGCCGCGAGGTCAATGACTGAACCTTCCGCCATCTTCTTCCTTCTCTCGTCAAGCTCTCGCTCCTTCTCCATCTGCCTCTGCAGCTGTATTTGCTGTCTGACCTCTCTTGGATCAACACCAGTGGGTACCTCCCCACGCCTCCAAGAATCCAAAGTTTCTGAATCGGTGAAGTAGCCACGTGGCGGCACCCCACGCACCCTGATCATGTCATCGATCACCTTCTTCCTGTCTTCAGCAGACGGCATGAGTACACCATAATCATGCCTTATCTTGTTTTTCCTCTTCTCTACTCTCCTAGCTTGTTCCTGGTCACACAAATTCAAAATCTCAGCTTCGAAGTCCTGTTTTCCGCTATATGTCTCCCAGTCACACGTCCGTCCCTCCTACAAATATTACGGGAACGACTATCATCAAACTGAACATGCACTGTGGTATTGTAATTTTAAATAAAACAGATGTAAGTAAATCGTACCCAAAATTCACCATAGGAGTTGCCACAATACCATCCATACCCAAGCTCCGATGGCACAACACCTCTACGAGCCGGTATGCCGCACTTACATATAGTGGGTGGATATTGCTCACATGGCCAATTCTTCTCGCCAGAGTTGAAGGCCTCCACTTCCTCATTAGATGGCCAACAAGCCTTGCGTCCATAAATGTACTCCTGGAAATCACAGAGAGGCCATCCATCCTACAAAAAATAACATTGTTATTGAACTACTTCAATGCATCAGACTAACTTACATATAGACTAGGCATGCATACACTTACCCGATCATTGCGCGAGCAACGGAAGAAGGGGATAAAGTCCACCCCTGGGTTAGGCCGTACTAATATGGACTGAACATAGCAATGACATAGAGGCGGGTTTACTACCCGGTTAGCACTTGCCACCGCCTTCTCCTCCGTTGTCATTTCCGGTGGATTTGGCGGAGGAGGAACCCAACGCCTGAAACATTGAATTGGCTTAGTTTCCATGGAGCGCCATGGGAACAGCCGGATCCTCGAATCAAACATTTTAGGTCCATCAATCCACTCGAAAAACCAACACTGCAGAATAGAGCACCCGCCAATGTCTTCATTCTTCACACCACAAGTGTAGAAGGCTCTACCGGCAGTATCATGGTCCCTCGACTGCTGAACCTCCGCAGGAAGGCCGTGCTCACAAAGTGGAACCGGAAACGGTGAGGCCCGAACTGGAGCATTCTTACCCCTAGGGTAATTCTCATATTTGAGCAATGGCTTCGCCGTCCCACTATCGTTTCCTACAATATAGTGCAGAATGGCGGGAAAATAAATTTTTTTTATCAAAACGTACTCCGCATAAACATACATCTTAGGCTTAACATTAGTACTATATCAAATATTATAAAAAAAATCCACTACACAATCTAGGCATTTTCACGAGATCATCAGTGAAGACAAAACAACTACGCAATCCATACATCTCCACGCTAAGTTTAACTAGAATCCTAACCCTAACCCTAACCATAAATCAATTATAATATTAATGAAATATAATGAAAAAAATCACTACACAATCTATACATCTTCAAAAGATTATCAATGGAGACAAAGCCACTACGCAATCCATACATCTCCACGCTAAGTTTAACTAGAACCCTAACCTTAACCCTAACCCTAAATCAATTGAAAAGTAGAAAAATGCAACCAAAAGACACCAAAGGAGAGGGGGTCATCTGCCATGATGAAATGCAGCCTTTTTCCAAAATAATCTTGCCGGATCTAATGCTCAAAATATTTGGCAATAGAGGAGGAGAAGAGTGGTTAGAGAAGAAGTGAGATGGGAGAAAATGAAGAATGGCCGAGTGAGGAGGAGCCCTGCAGGCTTTCTATCGAGCCTTGACGCTACGGCATGGCGCGGCAAGGTGGGCATGCATGCGACGGACCAAATCTTGCCACATGCGCCTTTTGGCGCATCAAGGTGGGCCCATGTTGCCACGGCGGCCAGCCGCCGGCAATGACGCCAGCGTGGCACCTCGCCGCGCCACCGCTGACCGGGCGCAAAGGGCTATTTTGTTGCGTCAGTCGTGTTGGCGCGGCCAAAAGGGTTAGATTTGAAATTTGTTTCTGTCTAGGGTTAATATTAAATTATTGATTAAAAAGGTTAAATTTTTTTTTCCAAATCCATCAGGCTGATCCATGTAGATTTCCTTGTCCAACTCTCCATTAAGAAAAGCTGTCTTAACGTCCATTTGATGAACGAGAAGACCATGCGAGGCAGCCAAGGAAAGCAGTACCCGAATTATAGTCAATCTAGCAACAGATGAGTAAGTATCAAAGAAGTCTTTGCCTTCCTTTTGAGTATAACCCTTGGCCACAAGCCGAGCCTTATACTTTTAATAGTACTACCAGGCCTAAGCTTCTTCTTGAATATCCATTTGCACCCCATAGGTTTGCAACCGTAAGGTCATTCTGTGAGCTCCCAAGTACCATTAGCAAGTATGGAATCCATCTCGCTACGGACTGTTTCCTTCCAGTAGTCTGCATTAGGAGATGCAAACTCATCTGAAATAGACAGAGGAGTATCGTCCACAAGGTACACAGTGAAATCATCTCCAAAGGACTTAGCTGTCCTTTATCTTTTGCTCCTCCTTAGAGCCTCGCTGTTATCCTTCTCTGGAAGTTCCTCTTGTGTTTGTTCAGGATATTCAATCTGAGAGGTTGGCTTGGGAATTATCTCTAGGTTTTCACTAGATGAGCTATGTACCTCTTTCATCGGAAAGATGTTCTCAAAGAAAGTTGTATCTCGAGACTTCATCACTGTATCGACCAACATGTCAGGTACCTCAGACTTGACTACCAAGAATCTATAAACAATGCTCCGATGAACATATCCCAGAAAGACGCAATCCACCGTCTTAGGCCCAAGCTTGCGCTTCTTAGTTATTGGTACGTTAACTTTCGCCAGGCACCCCCAAGAGTGCAAGTAAGAAAGTGATGGTTTTCTCTTTTCCCATTTCTCAATTGGGGTTTTCTCCTTATTCTTTGTTGGAACTTTATTCAGGACATGACACGCGGTCAACACAGCCTCCCCCTACCAAGCCTTAGATAAACCCGCAGTGTCTATGTGAGACCTTTGGAGGTCTTCATGTTGTGATGAGTATATGTGACTTGAATTGATGTGGTTGAGGAGTTTGTTTTGGAGACTAATTTGAGCCGGTTCGGCCTTTTGTAATAGGACAAAGTGTTTTGCACTTTTGAGAGTCTTCCTGAGCTCAGATGGAAAAATGTTATATACGGATTTTCTAGATAATTTTGAGATACATCTTTTTCATATTATGACTTTTTCATTTGAGCAAGGGAAGTATTTGTAACATTTCTATCTTTGTTCTGTTGTGCTGAGGGAAGCACCGGTTTGAAAGGTTTCGGTTTTAGTTCGAGTGGGAAGTGGGGCATGTAGTCATCTATGTTTAAATTCATGATGAAATTGGACTAACATGCAGGAAACAAAGGTAAGAAAATATTTTTGTTTGTGAAAAATGTTTTGGTCCTTATGGGCGCAGGCTTGGAGGCAACCATGGTCGGCGACGGTACCGGGACTAGATCGGGTGGATCGAGGTCCAAAACGGTGATGATGTCGCAGGACGGATGGGCTTAGGCTTGGGGGCTCATGAGGACGCCATGGAGAAGGACTTGAGATGGCTCAAAGGTTCCGGTTTGGCCTGGAGGCTCGAAGGCACGGAAATGGAGCGGTCAAGTCCGGCAGATGAAGGCCCGTTGCATTAGGTTGATCGGGTTTTGTGTAAAACCCATGTATGGCATATTTGGCCCATGTTGGGCTATGTTTGAGTGGTTTAGGCCCATGTAAGTGGCTGGTTGAGTGGGTGAATCCTAGCCCTTGATTTAGTTGCTTAGGGTTGAGGTAAGAAATCAATGGTTGTGGTTCACCCGGTGGCCCTATATAAGGAGGGGTGGAGGGGGTGCCTCCACCAAGTCTTGGGCTGAGGTTTAGTAGCTTGTATTCTGCTCTTTTGTGAGCTTTCTCCACCTAGGTGTGGTTGTGAATAAACCCTCTCAAGCAATAGAAACTAGTTTCTCAAATCATGTATTTGTTCTTATGTTGTTTATGTGTTTGATCTAGTTTCTTTGGTGATTTTATTTGCAACAAGTTTATTTGTATCACCTTCTATATGTTGCTGATCCATGATGTTTTGAGGTTGCTTATATGATTTGACACCCTTGGCAACTTGTGAGAAACAAGAGATCACGTTCTTCCCACCTTTGTTCAAGTTGGCAGATTTGTTCTTCCTACGCAGCAGTCAGTTTAATATTTTTAGAAAAATCATCCGAGATGTTTTTTGAGTGATTCTTATTGGAGAAGGTCCGTGACTTCCATATCTACCCGTGGAAAAATTTTGAAGTCATCTGAATTCTTCGTTTGGGAGCTATGAAGTGAATATCGAGCCCCAAACTTTCTGTGCGTGAGTTCCAGATAGTTCCTATCTCAATAGTTGTTCTGATTTTTCTGTGAGGAGTTTTGATTTGAAACTTGGCTGGAGGCTTCGTGACTCATTATGAAATAGGGAGAAAAATTTCCATAATTGTTGGAGCCCAAGAAAGCCAGCAAACCACTCCTGTGATCAGATTTGATTTCTGCTGGAATATTCCTGCCCACTTTTCCTAAAGCACCTTTATTAGTTGGTGTGTTTTGTCTTAAGTGCAACTACTTTGGACTAAGATTACTTTTGTTTGAGCACTTAACAATCAGAATTATGACTCTTCTTGTGGGATGCCATCCTTGAGGCGCGTTGGGTGGAGAGCATCATTCATCTCCTTGCGAGAAAATTTATTTGGCTCCTATTCACCCCCCTCTAGTCGCCAGGTTCGGTATTTCAACTGGTATCAGAGCAAGGTTGCACTCTTTTCTTGATCTTCACCGATCTTTGAGCCTTTCCTTGTTTTCGTTTTGAACCATGGCGGATGACAAGTACTCTACTAAGCCTCCAGTGTTTTCGGGTTTGGATTTTCCTTTTTGGAAGGCAAGGATGGAATCCTACATCATGGCACGAGGATACAAAGGTTTGGTGAAAGTGAAAAATCCCTATGTGTTGCCAAACGATGAGGAAATCACCCTCCAAAATCAGACAGATGTGGAGTTGAATGCTAAAACCCGCAACATGATCATTCAGGGGCTGAGTAGAAATGAATATGAGCGAGTTGCTCATATCAAGACAGCTCACGAGATTTGGACTACCCTCGTTGCTTACCATGAGGGGACAGTCCAGATCAAGACCGTGAGGCAAGACCAGTACAAGAGGGAATACAATCGCTTTGTGCGAAAGGTGGTGAATCATCGAGCGCTGTTTCACCGGTTCACTAAGATCTCAAGAACCTCGGTCGGTTGGCACCACCTATACCGACTCTGAGAATGCTCGCCACTTCTTGTCCGCTTTGGATTTGAAGATTTGGGGTGTGAAGGTGACCACGATCTGGCAGGCTGTGGATCTTACCACCTTGACCTTGGATGGGCTATATTCGAATCTTAAGACGTACGAGCTTGAGCATCTATCCCGTGAGTCGATCCGGTTTCTCTGACTTTGGTTACCGATCCTTCTTTGCGGTGTTCCTCGAGTTCCTTGGAGTTTGGCACTGGTTTCTCTCTTTCTGCTTTGTGTGAGATGCCTGATGAGAGGTTAGATGGAGTGCTTGAGGATCAGTTAGCCCTACTTGCCAGAAAATTTAGCCAAGCCTACAAGAGAGTGAGTGAGAGGAGAAGAGGGACGATCAAGTGCTTCGAGTGTAGTGGCCCCAACCACATTCGGGCCAACTGCCCCAGGCTGGAGAAAGGTAAGAACGACTACACGGTGCCGGACAAGAACCACTACATCAACAAGAACCGCAACAAGAAGCCGGTGCCTGGAGGTGACAAGAAGCCCAAGTTCTCCAAGGGACAGAGACTCTTCCAGAAGGTGTTGGCTGCCTTGGATGAGGCTAACATCTTAGACTCGGAGGAGACTTGGAGCGATGATGGAGGTGACGACCAGAAGCCTAAGAATGACGACGACGACGACGACTACGCCGGCATGTGCTTCATGGCCGACGAGGATGGTGCGAGCGACTCTGACTTCTACATCGACTCTGACACTGAGGTACCAACCTATGAAGAACTCAATGATGCTTTTTTAAAACTAGGTAAATTCCATGCCAAGTCTAGAGCAAGATGTAGGGAACTGGAGGAGGAAATAGCTTGTTTGACCCAAAAGTTAGAGAATTTCAAGTGCTTTGTGCCTCTCCAGCCTATAGATTCTGATGGTTGGAAAGAATGTGACAAGCTTGTGCAGGAATTAAATGAACTAAGGACTTTGCATGATAGTGTGTTTACTGAGCTTGAGTCACTTAAGGGGAGACTTGCTAGTGTGATGCTTGAACTAGATCAGACTAGAGATGCTCTTGTTGTTGCTACTTCTACTCCTAACCTTATGACAGCTAGTATGATTGATCCCTCTGCACTGTCATTTGCTTGTCCTGATTCTGCTGCACACCTTTCACATGACACACCTAAGGACCCAGTTAGCTCAGATGAGAGCTATAGAGATCTTGGAGCACCTAAGGACCCTGTCAGTCCAGATGAGGACTGTAGTTTTCACTTAGCTTCTTCCTGTGAGGACTGTCTCACTTTTAAATTGGAAAATTTAAACATGAAAAATAAAATTGCTGAGTTGAATAACACCTTGCTTGCTAATTCTACCTGTGCTCGTTGTGATGAATTGGAGGGAGAAATGGGTAGAGTCTATGAGGATCTTAGCAAGAGGTTTGAGGGTCAGCTAGCTCAAGTCAAGAATGCTGAGTGCCTTTCCTGTGTTGCTCTTAGGGAAGAGGTGGATATGTTGAGTGAGAGATGTCGCAGGGCTCTGGGTAAGGACAAGATAGATGATCAAGATTCTTCTGGTGTCTTACCTCCTGCTGTTTGTGACTTGTGCCCCTAGCTTCATCAGGAGTGTGAGTACCTTGTGAGCACTCTTGAGAAGTTTGTTGGTGGCAAGAAGAAGCTCAATTTGATCTTGGATAAGTCAAAAATTTTCAAGGGTAGAGGTCTAGGTTTTGACTGGCTTGAGCACATCAAACGCCACCCTACCAAGATTGTCACTGCTGGTGAGGATGGCCAGATGTTTGAGGTTTCTTCAGGAGTCCCTGAGAGGACCGTGTTTCGATCTGCTGGTATTGTCCATGAGACTTCTGCTCAGAAGGTTGTTCCTCCTGTGACTTCTGCTCCTGGTAGAGCGAAGTTTACGTGCACCTTCTATTAGAAGGATGGACACTTGGTTGAGTTTTGCTTCAGGAGAGCTAGAGTCGCTAGGCGTGAGCGTGCTTCTGCTCTTAGGGGTTTTCAGGGTCGTACTCAGACCTTGAGAGTTCCTAAGACACCCACAGCTCCTAGACAGACAGCTAGGCGGTTAGCTCCTGTAGTTGTGCATAGGCCAGGTCTAGGTGCACAGGTTGTTGGTCCTGTTGTTGGACCTAGTGCTTTCCGTGGTTTTGGTTCCCGTCGTCCTCAGGGTGTGCATTCTTTGCCTCATGGAGGTAGACACCCGCGACGTGGTTTTGCTCCTACTTTGGGTGGTAGGAGACCTGAGCGGCACACTTGGGGAGGACCGGCCTTTGCACCATGGCGGCCCGACCCAAATGTGACACCTAGACGTCCTGTAGGGGTTCCTTCAGGGTTTGTGAGAGTTGAGAGGCGTCAGGGTGCTAGCTCAGGGGGAGTCTCTGCTGTTTGTGGTGTGACTCAGTATTGGGTTCCTAAATCTGCCTTCATTTGTCCCAATACTCAGTCACTCACCTCTCAGTATTGGGCGGGGAAGGGAGATGTTTGGATTGTTGACTCCGGTTGTTGCCGACACATGACCGGAGATTCTCGTTGGTTCTCTTCCCCTGTCTGTGTCCCAAACGGTGAATCCATCACCTTTGGGGATGCTTCTTCAGGTAGGGTGTTGGCCAAAGGGTCAATTCAGGTTAGTGACAGCTTTGTGCTTAAGGATGTTGCCCTAGTCAGTAAGCTGAGGTACAATTTGCTTTCTGTGTCTCAGCTTACCGATGATAGCTTTGAGGTTCGTTTCAGGAATAATTGTTCACAAATTCTTGGTTCTTCTGGAGAGTTTGTTTGCGGGATTTCTCGTGTTGGGAGAGTCGTCCGTGCTGATTTTAATGCTTTTTCTGTTGGCTCTCCACATTGCTTAATTGCTTCAGAATCCCGTGATCTCTCCTTTTGGCAAGGAGACTTGGTCATATTGGTTTTGATTACTTGACTAGAGTTAGCAGCCGTGATCTTATTCGCGGTTTGCCCAAACTTAAAATGGTCAATGATTTGGTTTGTGCTCCTTGTCGACAGGGAAAGATGGTTGCTGCTGTTCACCCACCTGTCACCCTTGTGATGACAGATGCACCAGGACAGCTCTTGCACATGGACACTGTTGGTCCTGCTCGAGTGCAATCTGTGGGTGGCAAATGGTACGTGCTAGTTGTGGTTGATGACTTCTCGAGGTACTCTTGGGTTTTCTTCATGGTTTCCAAGGAAGAAACTTTTGGTCATTTTTGAAATCTTCAACGCAAGCTTTCTGTTGAGTTTCCAGGTGCCCTTAGAGCTATCCGCACTGATAATGGCACTGAATTCAAAAATTCTCAGTTTGTGGATTTCTGTGAAATGACAGGTGTTGAGCACCAGTTCTCTTCTCCGCACGTCGCTCAACAAAATGGCGTTGTGGAGAGAAAGAACCAGACCATGGCTAGGACTATGCTTGATGAATATTCTACTCCTAGGCATTTCTGGGCTGAGGCAATTTCGACTGCTTGCCATGTGGCAAATAGGGTGTTTTTGAGGTCCAAGTTGCACCGCACCTCTTTTGAGTTAAGATATGGCAGTAAACCAAGTGTTTTCCATTTTAGAGTGTTTGGGTGCAAATGCTTTATCATAAAATCTAGAAACTTGGACAAGTTTGAATCTTGTTCCTCAGATAGCATTCTTCTTGGTTATTCCACTTCTGCCAGAAATTACAGGGTTTGGAGTTTAGAGGGTAGGAGAGTGATAGAGACTTGTGAGGTGACATTTGATGAGGCTAGTTCAGGAGCCCGGCCAGATATTTCAGTCTCTAATCTTAACTCTGAGACTATCTTTGTTGATGAGTCATTTGGAGGAGACGACAGCTCTTCAGAGCCTGACCTCCAGGTGGTTCATCCAGAGGAGTCTCTTGCTTCCACTCTCCCTCAGGATGCTCCCTTACCTACAGTCTCTTCCCAGCTCTCACCTGATTCTTCTGCCGCTTAGGGCTTACCTGTAGAGTCTTCTGTTTCTGGTGGCTCTGTTTCTACCTCTTCTGTTCCTGAGGTAGAGGCCACTTCTTCACTGGGTGCACCTAGGCACATTCAGAGAAGGCACCCACCTAGTCAGATCATAGGTGACCTAGGAGAGCGAGTCACTCGCTCAAAGTCTGGACTGTCCCACTTCTGTCACTCAGCTGCCTTTGTTGCCTCCTTTGAGCCTGTAGACATTACTCATGCTCTTTCCAATGAGTCTTGGGTTAATGCCATGCATAAGGAGTTAGAAAATTTTGAGAGGAACAAGATTTGGGAACTGGTAGAGAGACTCCCAGGACACAATGTCATAGGCACTAAATGGGTCTTCAAGAATAAGTGCAGTGAGGATGGGATAGTAGTGAGAAATAAAGCTAGGTTGGTAACACAAAGTTTCTCTCAAGTCGAGGGGTTTGACTTTGAGGAAACTTTTGCTCCTGTTGCCAGACTTGAGGCGATCAGGATTCTTCTTACTTTTGCTGCATCTAAGGGTTTTAAGCTTTTTCAAATGGATGTCAAAAGTGCTTTCTTGAATGGATTTATTGAAGAGGAGGCCTATGTCAAACAGCCTCCTGGGTTTGAAAATTCGAAGTTTCCTGATCATGTGTTCAAATTGTCAAAAGCTTTGTATGGACTGAAGCAAGCTTCTAGAGCTTAGTATGAGCGGATGAAGTCCTATTTGCTTGGGAATGGTTTTACCATGGGTAGTGTAGATAAGACCCTTTTCACCAAAAAAGTTGGCTCAGATTTCCTCCTTATGCAAATCTATGTCGATGACATAATCTTTAGAGGCTCTTCCTATCAGCTTGTCTCTGATTTCTGTAGTGTGATGAGTTCAGAGTTTGAGATGAGCATGATGGGGGAGTTGACCTTCTTCCTTGGCTTCCAGATCAAGCTGCACCTCGAGGATCTTTCTTCACCAGAGCAAGTACATTAGAGATCTTCTCAAGCGGTTTGTTATGTCTGATGGCAAGCCTGTTCAGACTCCTATGGCAACCACCACAGCTCTTGAGCCTGATGAGAATGGTGAACCAGTTGACCAGAAGGAGTATAGAAGCATGATAGGCTCTCTCCTGTACCTTACCTCTTCCAGGCCGGACATACACTTCGTTGTGTGTCTTTGTGCTCGCTTTCAGGCTTCTCCTCACGTTTCCCACCTTCAGGCGGTGAAGCGCATCTTCCGCTACCTTAGAGCTACCCTGGACTTTGGGATTTAGTACTCTTTCTCTTCTTGTATGTCCCTTAGAGCCTTTTCAGATGCAGACTTTGCTGGCTGTAGGATAGATAGGAAGAGCACTTCTGGCACTTGCCAATTTCTTGGCACTTCTCTTGTCTCTTGGTCCTCTAGGAAGCAGTCAGGTGTTGCACAGTCCACTGCTGAGGCCGAGTACGTGGCTGCGACTAGTTGCTGTAGTCAGGTGCTTTGGATGGTTTCTACCTTGAAGGACTTTGGGTTGTCCTTAGAGTGTGTTCCACTTTTCTATGACAACACCTCTGCCATAAACATTGCCAAAAACCCAGTGCAACACTCTAGGACCAAGCACATAGATATCGTGTTTCACTTCCTTAGAGACCATGTGGAGAAGGGAGACATAGTGCTTCAGTTTGTGGAGAGTGATCACCAGCTTGCAGATATCTTCACCAAGCCCTTGGACAGCTCTAGGTTTGTGGCTCTCAGGGGAGAGCTTGGGGTAGTGAGCCCTTTAGGCATTAATTGAGGGGGAGCTAGTTTTTGTAATATATGTCTATATGTATATATGCTTTTAAATTTCTGCATTTGCATATTTACTCTCTAGGCTTAATCTTGGGCAGGATTAGAGAGTCAGTTTCACTTCTCTAGCCACTGCTTCTTATCCCATAGGTTGCTATCACGCGTGATTAGCAATGTCCTCTGCTCTAGCTAGTTGAGTTTCACATAGGCTTTTGGGTCTAGCAGGTGTTGGGCCCCCTGGGTAGACAGGGTCTGTGTCTAGTCTCTCTAGTAGTCGAGTTGTAGGCTTGCTTTCCTAGTCTGTGGCTTGGGGTAGATGAGTGTGTTTCTGAGTCTTTAGAGCTATCTGCCTCTCATCTTTGATCTTAAATTGCCCTTCGAGTGTCTGTCGACGATTTGTGTCGGCAATATATTTTATGGGCAGTGCGAAAGATCACAACTACGATGATAGCACACGGAGCCGGATTTATACAGGTTCGGGCCCTTAAGGTGAGGTAATACCCTACTCATGTGCTCGTGGATTGTATGGTGGATGTCGGTTACAATGTATGCTCTCGTCGAGATGGCACGAGAACAGACAATGATCTTGGATATGTGTCTAACTAGGGACCCCCGACCCCATTTATATAGTGCAAGGGGTCGGGTTACAGATAGGTTCCCTAATCCGTATAAGGAAGATAGAAATATAACCGAGTTGGTTACGTCTATCTCCATGTATTATAGTAGGAAACGAGTTCGTTTTCTTGTAGATCAAATCGGACCGCGCCAGCCTCCAAGCCCGTCTTCTGGAAGATTCATGCGACTCGGCCTAAAGAGGTGGTACGTCCAACTGTACATCTTGGAATACCCGGGGCCCATGTTGTCCAGAGTAGCCCCCGAGTGCTTCGTGACTGGGTTGTCTTGATTCAGGGTTCAGCTTGCAGTTCTTCAGATGTAGCCCGACTGACGTCACTCTTCGTTCGACTGATGAAGTTCCACTCACCGAGTAACCTGCTGATCGAACAACATAGTTGTCAAGGACTCAAGAGAAAATCTTAAGTCTTAAAAAGATGTCTGATATCCAGCCCGACTGGTCGGTAAGCTAGCTATTGGCCCCACAGAGAGGCATACCAAAAAAAGTGGATGTTGCCGAGTGATCAGTGTCACCCTGCGTTATCCTCTCTATTACGAATTATGACATTCGAGTCTGACTGGCAGAACTCGACATTCGGTCCAGCATGGGACATGTGACAACCCGCGTAGGGCGTTCAGGCGCCCTGACCCGACTAGTATGGAGTCAAGCTAGTGATTCTCGGAAGAATACGCCCGCCTCCAAGTTGGGGTCCTCCGAGTGGTGCTCGTCTTAATAACGAACGATCCAGAGATGTGCCACTGAGACCCAACTGAAGAGGTAACTCTTGGCCCCCCAATCTGATTAAGAAATCAGACCGTCCATTGACCCCAATAGGTACGTCAAGAGTTGAGTTGTAATTCGGGAAGCCCCCAGTCCTCAGAGATTGACGACTGGCATGAGGCCCGACTAGGGGCACGCTATCTTTCCCGACTGAGTTAGGTCCGAGTGACATCTGTACCCGAATAATGACGTGTACAGCTCGCAGCCTATGTAAAGCATGCCACTCGAAACCCAAGGTATTCAGGCGCCCTGACCCGGCTAGTGTGGAGTCAGGCCAATGATTCTCGGAAGAATACGCCTGCCTCCAAGTTGAGGTCATCCGAGTGGTGTTCATCTTAATGACAAACGATCCGGAGATGTGCCACTGAGGCCCAACTGAGGAGGTAGCCTCTGATGTCCAGCCTGACCGGGGCCAGACTGACTTCTATCCCCTGGGGGCACATCAAAAGCTAAGTTAATTATCTGGGAAGCGTCCAGTCCTCAAAAGATTGACGACTAGCATAAGGCCCAACCGGGGGCACGCCCTTTTTCCCATCTAGGTTTAATCTGAGTGACACCTGTACCCGAACGACGTCGTGCACAGCCTGCAGCCCACGGGGAGCGTGCCCTCTGGAACCTAAAACCAGGCCCGAATCTTGAAGCGATGACTTTAGGGCTTCACCCTTTCCCGCTCAGCGCGGAAACAAAATGTCGCCCCCTTTTCTTTAAAGAGAACACTCCGGGATATTTGAACAGTTACACCTCCATCGTGCTCCCGAGTCCGTTCATCTTCCCGAAACGCTCCCGTTAGGGTTTTCGTGCTTCCGCCGCCCCAAAGCGACCCAAGCGCCACCGCCGCCGTCGATTCTCCAGATCCACCTTCGCCGCTCCTCCTCCCCTACCACATTCCAATAGCCGGGAACTGAGCAACCTCCAACACCACCGAAGAGAGGCTGTAGGCCCTGGTAGATGCCGGCGTTCTCCCGGCGCCGGAACTGATCGACTGGCACGCCGCCGCGGGTGAGTCTTCCCCCACTCCTCATCAAGAGGAGATCGTTGTTTTCAAGTCCTTCTTCTCCCGCGGGTTCAGACTCCCCGCTTCTTCCTTTCTCCGTGGTCTGCTCAACCACTATGGAATCGAGCTCTTTCATTTGAACCCCAACTCCATTATGCAACTTTCTATCTTTGTCCACCTCTGCGAAGCTTTTTTGGGGATTGCTCCCCACTTCGCCTTTTTCCGCCACCTCTTCTTCTTGAAAGCCTTCCTTACTGACAACGCCCCTAAGGCTGTTGGCGGGGCCGGATTCCAACTCCGGAGTGGCCTCAAGAAGGAGTACTTCTCCTTGCCACTCCGGACCTCCTTGAAGGGTTGGAACCAAGAGTGGTTCTACTGCTCAAACCCTCCCCCCAGTCTTCCTTGCTTTGAAGGGAGGAAGCCCCGGGCTTCCTCTGCTTGGACCTCCGCGCCTCCCTCCTCTGAAATGGATCAGGTCACCGAGTTGCTCGGCCTGATCCAGAGCCTCAAAGAAGAGGGGCTGACTGGCGTGGCCATCGCGATCTCCTTCACAAGGCGCCACGTCCAACCTCTCAAGGAGAGGATCCGGCTTGGGTTCGAGTACATCGGGTTAACCGACCCGACTCGGGAAACGGATACCCCGATCTCCAACTCGGATGCCGTCGACCGACTCTCCGAGTTTTTCACCCCGGGGGCTCCCCTCTCCAATCAGGGATGTCCCAGAAGCTTCTCCCTCAACAATCCGCTGCCAGACGTAAGGGTTGAGTATTCTTCAAGTTTGTTTCCCGAGTAGTTTTGCTTCAACACTAACTTGGGAAAACCGCGTTCCTGTGCAGGATCGCCAGGCCTTCGTGTCCCACGCCCCGACACCTGAGGCTCCCGCCGGCAAGGGCGAGAAGCTCTCGGGTGAGGAACCTGACGAAGCCCCGGCGGCGAGGAAAGGCAAGGGCCCGGCCTCCTCCGAGATGGGGGACGTCCCGCCATCCGGGGGGCGCAGCCAGCGGAGCTCGGGCCCGAAGGTCAATGAGGCTCCTAAGGAGGGAACGAGCCAGTTACCTCCGACCCAGGGGCCTAGCCAGGTGGCTCGTTCTCCGTGGACCAGTCGACGGGCGTCGCTGAAGAGAGGGCAGGCTCCTCCGGCTCCTGAGGCCGGGCCAAGTAGCCCGCCTGACGCTTCCTCAAGCGGAACTTCCGCTCAAAGGGGCGCCAGCATTAAAATCAAGACCTCCAACCGGTAAGCACATCCCTGCCACCACTTGGTAGTCCTCACGTTTTAATTGACTGAAGCATTTCCCTCTTTCAGGAAACCGTCGGAAGAAATTCCGTCGGATCGCCCGACCGAGCCAGCGCCGAAGCATGCTGAGCCGAGTCAGGAAGCACCTCCTCCAACAGCCGACGCAGTCACCCTGCCGACCGAATCGGCGGATGCTGCTTCAGAGGCCAATGCCCCCGGAGACGCCGCCGCCGTAGCCTCGAGCTCAAAGCCGGCCAACGAGGGGAGTGGGGAGGCCGAGCCGACGGTAGAAGAAATTCCGCGCCGGCCTCAATCTCCCCCAGAGGAGGCTGAGCCCAAGCTTTCGGCGGGCTGGCGAGATGAGGCCGTGGACTGGGCCCTTGTCGATGACGAGGCCGAGGAGAAGATCAGGGAGGCCTTCTATGAGCATGTCGCTGAATGCGGCAAAATGATCCGAGTAAGTCTTCTGATCATCCGAGTGAGCTCTCTTTACCTCGAGGTAGAATTGCGAATGTCTTCCCTCTTTGCAGAAACTTGGTGGCTTCTCCGAGAGAAAGACCAAGTTCCTCAACTATTTTCTCCCCCGAATAGAGCGGATTAAGTCCGTTGAGGGAGAAATAGTTGAGGTCCGGATCGAGACGGCCAAGCAGCGCCGGGAGCTACAAGACCGGATCAAGGAGCTGAAGGACGAGAAGTTCGACCTTGCAGGCTCCCTTTGGTGTAAGTACCCCAACCTGAGTTAGGATTTTCCAACTCGCGTGTGACCGAGTGACATCGTGCTCCGCACCATCTGCAGCGCGCGACGCCACGATTGCCAGCCTACGAGAGGAGCTGGCCAAGTCTCAGGACCAGAGATTGACCCTCGAGAAGTCAGAGGCGAAAGCCGTCGCCGAGTTGGAGGGTAAGCCCCCAAACCCGACCGACTTCGAATCTCTGATGTCCGCACAATTGTATGACCGTGTTCTCTATTCTTGACAGAGCACAAGAGGAAGATGCTTGCGCAGTATGACGTTCTGCAGAAGAGCGCCAAAACCGCTCAAGCGCGATATGAGAAACTCCTGGTAGCCGTGGAGCCCACTCGGCGACGGCTCTATGTTGGCGACGCCGAGCCAAGCACCCGGGCCGAGCTGATCCAGAGGTAGACCGCATCCCCCGAGCAGCTCAAGGCCCGGCTCAGGGAAGTCGGCTTGATGAGTACTAGCCAAGCGTTGGGAATCGTCAAGTCGCTCTACCCTCGGGTTGAGCTTGATGCTGTCAAGGATGGCTTCGCCTGCCCCGAGGGGAAGGCGATGGCCCTGCTTGAAGAGGTGAAGCCGACGGCCTCGTCGCTCATGGACAACTTGGACTTAGATCCCCTATAAATGTAGGAACTTGCTGTAAATTATCAATGTACATGATTTTCTTCCCAATATAATATATGTTAATCGGTTTTTCTTAATTCGAGTCATGCATTTTGCCTGAGCAAGTTAAGTTCCTTTTACTAAGCACTCTGCTCAGCGCATCAAATTCCATAGCGTTAGGAGTTGGCGCGGAGCTCTGTCTCCAAGAACGAAGTCGGGAGGTATGAGTGTTGCTAGGAGACAAGAGTTTCGTTACTCGGAACAATTAACACTTAGGCTCAACATGGACTTAAAAAGAGAAAAATCGATTAGGTATCGATTAGGTGCAGACTGCACCTAATTAGGTGATCCGACTATGGAGCAAGTCAAATTATTATCAACAAAAGAGAAGGGGTGTGCGATTGCGCACCTAATTAGGTGTAGCCCCCGACTTACTGGCTAGTCAGAATCCGATTAGGGAGCAAGTCAGGTTAGATTCTAGATAAAAAAGATTAGGTGCGCGATTGCGCACCTAATTAGGTGTAGCCCCGACTTACTACTTAATTGGAACACAAATAAGTAGCAAGTCAGAAACTGAATTGCATAAATGTAAAGACAATGTGAACGAAAACTTATCTTAATTTATTTGTAAACATGTGTACAATGGTCGTCAGGTATAGAACCGACGCAATTGCTCGATGTTCCACGAGTTGTCCATGAGGGTGCCGTCTTCTCGCCTCAATCGGTAAGCCCCCGGGCGTGTCACCGAGTCAATAATGTACGGTCCTTCCCAGCGAGGAGAGAGTTTGTGGCCACTCGATTGATTGACTCGAAGGACCAGATCTCCAACCGAGAAGGCACGATCCCGTACACTACGATCGTGGTAGCGACGCAAACCCTGGAGGTACTTGGCTGACCGAATTGTTGCAGCGTCCTGAGCTTCCTCCAATCGGTCGAGTTCGTCGATCCGACTGGCCTCTGACTCGTCCTCATTGAACCTTTGAACTCGTGGTGACCCGAACTGTAGCTCCGTTGGAAGGACCGCCTCAGACCCGTATACGAGGAAGAATGGAGACTGCCCCGTAGCTCGGTTGGGACTCATACGGAGCCTCCAGAGTACGGCAGGCAATTCCTTCATCCATTTTGCCGCGTATGGGTTGAGCCGATCGAAGATGCGCGCCCTGACGCCTTGTAGAAGCATGCTGTTCGCGCGCTCGACCTGCCCGTTGCTTCATGGGAGTGCCACTGAAGCAAAGCAAATCTTTATGCCCACATCTTCGCACCAGCTTTGAAACTCGTCGCTTCTGAACTGAGAGCCGTTATCCGTAATGTTCCGAGATGGTACCCCAAACCGACCGATGATCTCCTGGAAGAACTCCGTGGCTTTGGCCGCCGTAATCTTGGTCACAGGTTTGGCTTCAATCCATTTAGTGAACTTGTCAATGGCGACGAAGATGTGTTCAAAACCACCTGGGGCCTTTTTGAAGGGTCCGACAATGTTGAGCCCCCAGACGGCGAACGGCCAGGTGATGGGAATCGTTTGAAGTTCCTGAGTCGACACGTGAATTTGCCGAGCGAAGAACTGACAACCCTCGCACTTGCGGACGATCTCTTTTGCGTCAGAGACGGCAGTTGGCCAGTAAAAGCGTTGACGAAAGGCTTTACCAACCATTGTAGCTGATGCTGTGTGGTGGCCGCACATACCCGAGTGAATTTCACGCAACAGGGCGCGTCCTTCGGACTCGGATACGCACTTCTGAGGTATGCCAGAGGCGCTTCGGCGGTACAGAATACCTTCATGCACCACGTATGCACGACTCCGACGTTGAATCTGCTCAGCAGCCCCCCGATCCTAGGGAAGCTTTTCTTCTCGCAGGTATTCCAAGTATGGCTGCGTCCAATCCGAGTCGAAGGCAAGCACCTCTGACTTGGGTTGTTGTTCCTCCGGTTGGGGTAGTTGTTCCTGCGGTGTGATGGAGGGGGCATGAAACTCTTGGACAAAAATCCCAGCCGGGACTGATGCCCGACTGGAGCCCATGTTCGCGAGCTCATCTGCTGCTTCGTTGTCTCGTCGCAGGATATGTATGAGCTCCAACCCATCGAACTTGTCCTCCAACTTTCTGACCTCCTGACATTAGGCGGTCATGTTGTCGTTGACACAAGTCCAATCCTTCCGCACTTGGCTCACCACGAGCTAGGAATCTCCGCGAACCACCAATTGCCGGATGCCGAGCGATATGGCAATACGGAGACCGTGGATGTGCGCTTCGTACTCGAATCTGGAGGACGTACTTGAGTCGCTCACCTCCAGGTGATATAAGAACGATACCAGCCCCCGCGCCCTATCGTCGGAGAGAGCCGTCGAAGTACATGTTCCAGTACTCGGCCTCTTCGACGGCTGGGGGAGCCTGCATCTCCGTCCACTCGGCAACAAAGTCGGCGAGTGTTTGTGACTTTATGGCGCTACGTGGCTTGAACGAGAGCTCGAAAGCCCCAAGTTCCACCGACCATTTAGCGATCCTCCCAGTGGCTTCCCGATTATGGAGAATTTCTCCAATAGGGAATAAAGTGACCACCGAAATTGGATGTTCTTGAAAGTAGTGTTTCAGCTTCCGAGAGGCGATTAGGACCGCATACAGAAGCTTCTGCACCTGCGGATAGCATACCTTGGACTCGCCCAATACTTCGCTGACGAAGTAGACCGGGCGTTGAGCCTTGTAGACGCGTCCTTGTTCTTCTCGTTCCACTACCGCCGCGGCACTCACTACATGAGTGGTGGCCGCAATGTATAGCAGAAGCGGTTCCTGTGGCATAGGAGATGCCAAGACAGGTGGCGAGGTGAGGAACGATTTGAGGTCCTCAAAAGTCTTCTGTGCCTCAGGTGTCCAGACGAACTTGTCGTGTTGCTTCTTCAATAGCTTGAAGAAGGGCGACCCACGCTCGCCGAGTCGCGAGATGAATCGGCCGAGTGCAACCATGCACCCATTTAGACGTTGGACGTCCCTTTGGCACGTTGGGGGAGCCATCTCCATGATAGCTTTGATCCTTTCCGGGATAGCTTTAATTCCGCGGTGAGATACCACGAAACCGAGAAGGTTTCCCAAAGGGACCCCGAAGACACACTTCTCTGGGTTCAACTTCATGTTGTATGCCGACAGGCTCTCGAATGTCTCTGATAGGTTAGCGACCAAATCGGAGGTTACCCGAGACTTGATGACAATGTCATCAACGTATGTGTGCACGTTGCGCCCAAGCTGGATGTGGAAACATCGCTGAATGCAACGCTGGTACGTTGCTCCGGCGTTCTTCAATCCGAAGGGCATAGTGACGTAGCAGAAAGCCCCGAACGGAGTGATGAATGAAGTCTTGATACAATCTTCTTCCTTTAAGCTAATATGATGATAGCCTGAGTAGGCATCTAGAAAGCTCAAAAGCTCGCAACCGGCAGTGCAGTCAACCACCTGGTCGATGCGAGGTAGTCCGAACGGATCCTTAGGACATGCTTTATTTAAGTCGGTGTAATCGACACACATGTGTCAAGTACCGTTCTTCTTTTGTACAAGTACCGGATTTGCCAACAAATCGGGGTAGAGCACCTCCCTTATAAAGCCGGCGGCTAAAAGTTTGGTGATCTCCGTCTTGATGGCTTCCTTCCGATTTTGTGCGAACCGACGCAGCCGCTGCTTGATCGGCTTGGCTTTGTCGTGTACATTCAAAGAGTGCCCGATCACCTCCCTTGGCACACCTAGCATGTCGGACGGCTTCCAAGCAAAGATGCCCTGGTTTCCTTGGAAGAAGGTGACGAGCGCCTCTTCCTATTTCGGATCGAGCCCTGTCCCAATCAGAGCCGTTTTGGCCGAATCGGACGGGTCGAGCGAAATACGCTTGACATCTTCATCAGGCTTGATGCCTGATTTAGATGGCTTCTTGTTTGGTAGGTCGCCCTCGTCGCAAAGAGTGGTGGTTGCCTACCGGATCTTGTCCAACTCGGCAGCCGCTTCGGTCGACTGGGCGAAGTCGTAGTTTTCCTTATCAAGGAGATGGGAAAACTTGACAGCTCCGCAGACCATGATGACGCTCCGCGGACCCGGCATCTTCATGGCCAGATAGGCGTTGTGAGGGACGGCCATGAGTTTGGCCAGGCCTGGCCTTCCCATGATTGCGTGATACGCAGTCTCGAAATCGACCACCTCAAAGCTGAGGTTTTCTGTCCGGTAGTTATCCCGAGTGCCAAAAGTGACCGGAAGAGTGATTTTTCCGATCGGCACTGATGACGTTCCCGGAATTATGCCGTGAAACGGTGCATCCGTCCTCTGGAGCGCTGACCTCGGGATCTGCATCTCGTCAAAAGTCTTGGCGAAAAGGATATTCAATCCACTTCCGCCGTCGACTAAGACCTTGCGCAGTCGGACGCCCCGTATCACAGGATCCACGATGAGTGGATATCTTCCTGGACAAGAGATGTGATCAGGGTGATCCGAGCGATCGAATTTAATCGGAACCTCGGACCACCGAAGATACTCGGGGGTCACCGGATCAGCTGCATTGACTTCCCGAGTGATAAGCTTTTGCTTACGTTTGGACTCATATGCATCCGATTCCCCGAATATGTAGTTGAGCTCGTGCTCGGTTTCTTGGTAAGTGTCACCCTGAGGAGGGTCACGCTTGTCGTCTTGTTTGGTGTCCTTCGGAGTGTCCTTGTTGTGCTCCTCGGCAAACCTCTTCAAGACATTGCAGTTTTTTGCCGCATGCTTTCCATTCGGATGGAAAGGACACGGCGCCTCCATGACTTTGTTGTAGTCATTGGACAGGGGCGGCTTTTGCCGACCATGATCCGTGACCGCTACCAGCTCTTCACCCTTGCGCTTCTTGTCCTTCTTGGAGGACGATTCGGGCTTGTCCTTCTTGCCTTCGTTCTTGCTCGGGTGATCCTCTTGACGCCAATGAGAGCGTCCGAGGCGTAGAGATATCGATCCGCCAGTATTAACATCTCCTTGACGGTGGTCGGGGGCTTCCGAGACATCTTCTTGATTAGATCGGGGTCGCGAACTCCCTTCTGGAAGGCCGCGACGACGACCGCCTCTGAAATCTCTCGGATTGTGTTCTTCTTCTTGGTGAAACGCCGAATGAAATCCCTTAATGACTCATCTTTTTTCTGATGAATCTGAGAAAGGTCCCACTGGGTTCCAGGCTTCTCGTAAGTACCCTGGAAATTGGCGACTAATTGGTCGCAAAGCTCTCTCAGGAACCGATTGAGTTCTCTGGAAGGCCTGCGAGCCAACCCTGAGCCGGAGGGGTTAACATGACGGGCAGATAGTTTGCCATCACGTCATATCCTCCGCCCGCGGCCTTGATTGTCAAAGAGTAAATCTGTAACCAAGCCTCTAGGTCCCGCTCCCCGTCAAATTTCACTATTCCCTTAGGGTTGAACCCTTCGGGCCAGTTTACCTGACGGAGTCGGGGTGTGAATGCCTTGATCCCGTCAATCAATCCATCCCCTCGGGGAGGGGACTGGTGGGGAAGAAGCCGACGTGGCGGAGTACGGCGCCGGTCTGCATCTCGTTCCCTTCGCCGAGCTTCAATGTCGAGGCGAAGGTCGTGACTTGTACTTCGGCGGGCATCTTGCCCGCGAGTTGGCGTGTGTCGACTGCACCGAGTGCTACTCGTGGCAATCTGGCTTCTGGCTGAGTTGGTCTGTTGATCCTGAATACCTTGGACAGCCGCTGCCGTCACCATGGTTTTGATCTGCTCCATGATCGGCGTTGCGGGGCTGTTTTCTCCAAGTAAAAGAACAACATTGTCCAGGAGGGTCTTACATGCGAGGATGTTCTGCTGTGTTGTACGAAAGACCGAGTGATCTCCCATGCGGACTTGAAGCAGCTCCTCTTGGATTTCTCGTGCACGACCGCGTAACTTGTCGCGCAGATCTTCTCCACCTCCGTGGTTATATTCGGCTCCCGCCTCATCCATGGGGCGCCGAGTCGATCCGGAGGCTTGTCCATCCAGCACATAGATGCCGCGAAAGTCGGGGAACCCGTTGATGCTCTCCTCCGACTCAGACTCCGAGTAAGAGAGGCTCAACTGATCCCGATTTGTTGGCTCGTCGATGGGAGTGATTATAACTCCCACTTCTCATGCCGGATCGTTTGGCAGAAGAGAGTCCGACTAAGATTTGGCAGAACTAATCTGCTGAAACCTTGCAGCCGAATTGACCAATCCGAGTGGTATGCCCACTCGGGAGGTTGATCTGGTTAGAGTTGTCCCCGAGCCAGGACTAAGAAAACTCATCCCAGTGTGCGTTTGTTGTACTGCGTTCCTTGGCCCAGATTGAAAAGGATGGCGTGTTATCTCATGGAAAACAGTGGCAGAGTTTCTTAATCCGAACGGGATGTCAGACAACCGAAAAGTCGCAATTCCTAATTGGATTCGAACGTGATCTAGATTAGGAACAGTATTGCCGGTTGGTTCATTACCAGCGGAGGATGCTGGCAGAACCATAAGCTCGTAACCCCGACTGGGACCGAAGGGAGTTCCTACGTGTGGCAGTCGGAATCATTGTCGTCAGATCAGATCTCCTTCGGATCAGAGTCCGCAAGAGGCAAGCTGACGTGGTGTGGCTCGGCTGAAGTCACATTCAGCCTTCCCCGGATGTTGCCCGGCTGCGATAGCCGGAGTTCCCCGGAGTCATCGGTAAGGAAGCCGAGATCTGCGAAGACGAAGCCTTGGCCGGGACGTAGGTGAAGACGAATCCGCCGATGGAGGCCATCGAAGTTGATGAAGTTGATCGTGATGCTAGCCCCTACCTGGCGCGCCAACTGTCGACGATTTGTGTCGGCAATATATTTTATGGGGCAGTGCGAAAGATCACAACTACGATGATAGCACAGGGAGCCGGATTTATACATGTTCGGGTCTTCAAGGTGAGGTAATACCCTACTCCTGTGCTCGTGGATTGTATGGTGGATGTCGGTTACAATGTATGCTCTCGTCGAGATGGCACGAGAACAGACAATGATCTTGGATGTGTGTCTAACTAGGGACCCCCGACCTCCTTTATATAGTGCAAGGGGTCGGGTTACAGATAAGTTCCCTAATCCGTATAAGGAAGATAGAGATATAACCGAGTTGGTTACGTCTATCTCCATGTATTCGAGTAGGAAACGAGTTCGTTTCCTTGTAGATCAAGTCGGGCCGCGCCAGCCTCCAAGCCCGTCTTCTGGAAGATCCGTGCGACTCGGCCCAAAGAGGTGGTACGTCCAACTGTACATCTTGTAATACCCGGAGCCCATGTTGTCCATAGCTTCTGAATGACACTTCTAGCTAGCTGGTTCATTTTGAAAATGGTACTGTCGGCGACTGGGAGGCGAGCCCCCGCAGCGCCTATAAGCAAGGAAAAGGGGTGCGAGGCCCAAGGGCCCTGTCCCCCGGACCGAGGCCCGGCCTTGTGGCCGGACGCCGCCAAAGGAAAAGACCTTGGTCCCGACGCGGCTGGCGCGTCAAGACCGGATGGATGGGAACGATGACACGAGTGTTTTATCCTGGTTCAGCCTCCATCGGGATAACACCCTCGTCCATCTTCGCTTAATGCCGAGCTTAAACGAGTACAAGGGGTGAAGTCCGGGCTTTGGGAAGCCCGGCTTCGAGTACAAGAAGTGCTCAAGACATCGCGGCGTGTGCTCCTGAGCCACAGGTGCGGAGAACTACCGCCGAACTAGAGCTCCTACGAGTGCATGTGCTCTGTTCTACAAGAGCTATTCTCCAAGTGAGTTGTGTGTCGGCGAAGCTCTCTCCTTCATTAGGCTCAGGCGCCCTTTTATAGGCGCCCTCACCGTAGCTTGTGCCGCCCGCTGAATTAGTCGTTGTTTTTGCCACACCGTAGTATACCAATCCACCGTAATCGAGTGCAATCCTCCGATCTCGCTACTGACCGCTAGCGGTCAAGACGTGTCCTGCCTATGCGGGCGGTTGACGGATCGCCGCCACCCGCCGAGGTCTGCGCCAGCGCCTTGGTATAGTGCGTGCATTTAATTCTCGATGACTCGGGGACCCGGCGATCCCGTCTGCAGACGTGATGATTTGCCTTGGGTCCTCGCCCTTCAGACTCGGAAGCTCGGAGGAAGCAAGAGGCCCGAGCTTCCGAGGCGGGGAAGCCCGGGCTCGAGCTTACCAAGCTCGGGCGCGAGCTTGCTGGTCCCGAGCTTACCTCCTGTGGGGCCGCGGGTAAGTAAGTGGGCCGAAACTCCATGAGCCACATACTTTCCCCAACAGGTACCCTTTACATGCTAGGCTAGTTGAAAATTAATTATATTTTGGGATTTTCTTGAAAACTTGATGACTCTAGAACTTTGTCTTGTTAAATCTTTTAACTAGACTATTGTGCATGCTTTGAATTCCGTTGGTCTAGCTCGAATCCTTGTTGCAACTTGGGATCGAACTTGTCGCTCATGTTTTAACCTTCAGAGTGCTCTTGTACATGGAAATACAAAAAAAAGGAAAAAGTCTATGGAAAGAAATTTTAAAAAAAGAAAAAATACAAACAAACATGAGGAGGAGAGTGACCTAGGAGGCCTTTATCGATGGCTCCTAGTCGGGATGTGCTTTGCTAGGGATCACTCTCCAAAATCTGAGTTTGCTATGAGAAACAAAAAATATGAAAATAGTAGAAATATGTGAGCATGAAGGTCTTTATATGTGTCTTTAGATCTTCCCATGTGTGCACAAGTTGAATTCTTGCATGACCATTTGAATCTTTGCATTTGCACTTATTCTAGTTTCTAGATTTTTCAAATGCAAGGTTTCTAGTTAAATCATGCAAAATCAAATTTCTTTAGCTTTTTGCTACCTAGCATGAATATTATTTAATCATTTCAATATGAGCTAGTAGGCTTAAGTTGCTATTTGGCTAGTTAGGTGCATTTGATGCCTAATGTTCATTTGCCTAATTTACAAAGCCCCTTAGGTTGCATTTCATGCATTTGACATTGTTTTGATGCCTATATTACCAAAAGAGGAAGAGTATTTTTTGAAAAGGCATTTTGTGAAAACTTGAGTCTACTTGGACATGTTGACCAATTGCTCTTTCCTTTGGTCCAAGTATGACATCGCAAATTTGATTTGCTTTATTGTCTGAAAACAAACTTTTCTTCATGCCTTTTGATGTTTGTCAATATACTCATCAAGGGGGAGATTGTGAGACCATGTGGAGGTCTTCATGTTGTGATGAGTATATGTGACTTGAATTGATGTGGTTGAGGAGTTTATTTTGGAGACTAATTTGAGCCGGTTTAGCATTTTGTAGTAGGACAGAGTGTTTTGCACTTTTGAGAGTCTTCCCGAGCTCAGATGGACAAATATTATATACACATTTTGTAGATAATTTTGAGATACATCTTTTTTGTATTATGACTTTTTTCATTTGAGCAAGGGAAGTATTTGTAACATTTCCATCTTTGTTCTGTTGTGCTGAGGGAAGCACCGGTCTGAAAGGTTTCGGTTTTAGTTCGAATGGGAAGTAGGGCATGTAGTAATGTATGTTTGAATTCATGATGAAATTGTACTAACATGCAGGAAACAAAGGTAAGAAAATATTTTTGTTTGTGAAAAATGTTTTGGTCCTTATCGGCGCAGGCTTGGAGGCAACCATGGTCGGTGACGGTACCGGGACTAGATCGGGTGGATCGAGGTCCAGAACGGTGATGATGTCACGGGATAGATGGGCTCAGGCTTGGGGGCTCATGAGGACGCCATGGAGAAGGACTTGAGGTGGCTCAAAGGTTCCGATTTGGCCTGGAGGCCCGAAGGCACAGAAATGGAGCAGTCAAGTCCGGCAGATGAAGGCCCATTGCATCGGGTTGATCGGGTTTTGTGTAAAACCCGTGTATAGCATATTTGGCCCATGTTAGGCTGTGTGTGAGTACCTTTGTAAGTGGCTGGTTGAGTGGGTGAATCCTAACCCTTGATTTAGTTGCTTAGGGTTGAGGCAAGAAATCAATGGTTGTGGTTCACCCGGTAGCCCTATATAAGGAGGGGTGGAGGGGGTGCCTCCACCAAGTCTTGGGCTGAGGTTTAGTGGCTTGTATTCTACTCTTTTGTAAGCTTTGCCCACCTAGGTGTGGTTGTGAATAAACCCTCTCAAGCAATAGAAACTAGTTCCTCAAGTCATGCCTTTGTTCTTATGTTGTTCATCTGTTTGATCTAGTTTCTTTGGTGATTTTATTTGCAACAAGTTTATTTGTATCACCTTCTTCTATATGTTGCTGATCCATGATGCTTTGAGATTGCTTATATGATTTGACACCCTTGGCAACTTGTGAGAAACAAGAGATCACGTTCTTCCCACCTTTGTTCAAGTTGGCAGATTTGTTCTTCCTACGCAGCAGTCAGTGTAATATTTTTAGAAACATCATCCGAGATGCTTTTTGAGTTATTCTTGTTAAAGAAGGTCCGTGACTTCCATATCTACCTGTAGAAAAATTTTGAAGTCATCTGGATTCTTCTTTTTGGGAGCTATGAGGTGAATACCGAGCCCCAAACTTTCTGTGCGTGAGTTCCAGACAGTTTCTATCTCAAGAATTGTTCTGATTTTTCTGTGAGGATGTTTGATCTGAAACTTGGCTGGACGCTTCATGACTCATTATGAAATAGGGAGAAAAATTCCCATAATTTTTGGAGCTCAAGAAAGCCAGCAACCACTCCTGTGATCAAATTTGATTTCGGCTGGAATATTCCTGCCCACTTTTCCTAAAGCATCTTTATTAGTTGGGGTGTTTTGTCTTAAGTGCAACTACTTTGGACTGAGATTACTTTTGTTTGAGCACTTAACAATCAGAATTATGACTCTTCTTGTGGGATGTCATCCTTGAGGCACTTTGGGTGGAGTGCATCATTCATCTCCTTGCGAGAAAATATATTTAGCTCCTATTCAGCCCCCTCTAGTCGCCAGGTTCAGTATTTCAGTCTAACATGGCATTCACCAAATCAGTAAGAGTGTGGTTCTTTCTTTCGGCAACCCCATTTGATTGGGGCGAATAGAGAGGCGTTCTCTCATGAATAATTCCATATTTCTTACAAAATAAGTCAAAATCAATAGAAAAATACTCTCCACCACGATCTAACCTAAGTCTTTTGATTTTTCTTTCTAACTTATTTTCAACTTCAGTTTTATAGATCTTAAAGTAATCTAGAGCCTCATCTTTCGTTTTCAGCAAATATACATAGCAGAATCTAGAAGCGTTATCAATCAGTGTCATGAAATATCTTTTACCACCCTTTATCAACGCACCATTCATCTCATAAATATCTGAATGTATGAGTTCTAAAGGTGCCAAATTTCTCTTCTCGGCAGCCTTGTGAGGCTTTCGAGATTTGTTTTGATTGCACACAAGTCTGGCACTTAGAACCTTTGGCAATGGAAACAACTGGGATTAAATTCATACTAGCAAGCAGGGACATGCAACCAAAATTAATATGACATAACCGTGAGTGCCAAACATCGGCCTCACTGCCACTAGAATTGTCACAAATATGGTTCACAACTTTATTGCAGAAATCAGACAGGGATAGGCTGAATAAGCCTCCGCACTCATAGCCTTTACCAATAAACAGTCCATGTTTGGACACGACTACTTTATTGGACTCAAACACCACTCTGAACCCCTCTCTACACAGAAGGGAATAGCTGACCAGGTTCTTATTTATTACGGGGACATGCTACATGTTCTTCAGCTGCACGATCTTTCCCGAAGTAAACTTCAGATCCATCATGCCAGCACTATGAACAGAAGCATGTGACCCGATCCCCATCAGAATGGAGGAACCTCGTGCGGCCTGGTAAGAGGGGAACACTGAGATATCAGTACAAATATGTACATTAGCACCAGTGTCAACCCACCAATCGGTGGATTGACAAACAGAAAGAACAGTAGGTAGATTACCATACCCAGAGGTTCCATCTCCACTGTTGCCAATGATCACGTTGACAGACTTTGAATTCTGTCCACGATCAGCCTTTTTATCTTTGCGGTTTGGACACTTTTTAGCCTAGCGCCCAGTCTCACCGCACACGTAGCAAGGCATGTCATCCTTGTTCATCCTCTTCTTTTTGTAATTTGTGGTCTATTTGGCTTTATGTTTTCCCTTGTTCTTGACATTTTGCTGCACCACATTGGCGCTGGACTGTCCCTCGCCTCCTCTCTCAGATGCATCCTTATCCCGAGCTTTCTCCTCAACATCAAGAGACGCGACCAAGTTCTCAACAGAGATTTCTTGTCTCTTGTGTTTCAGAACAGTGGCAAAATTCCTCCATGAGGGAGGTAGTTTGGCAATGATGCCCCCAGCCACAAACTTATCATGTAAGTTACACTTAAGTAGTTCGAGTTCCTTAACAATGCAATGTATTTCATGAGCTTGCTTGACCACAAACGGTTATCCACCATCTTGTAGTCGTGATACTGCTCATGACATACAGTTCACTGCCAGCATCCGATGCACCGAATTTGGTATTAAGTGCATCCCACAGCTCCTTTGCGTCTATTATGTGCATGTACACATCACACAGACGGTCAGCAAGAACGCTAAGAATGGCACCTACAAAAAGCGTGTTGGCATCCTTGAACTCTTTCTCCTTTTCAGGACTAAGTGTTCTTCAGTTTGCTGACCAAATTTCAAGAGATGTTCATAGTCATTAGCCACAAAAGTGACTTTGACCTGCCATCTCTTAAAGTGCACGCCAATAAAATTTTCGGCCTCAGTGCAACGGCAAAGCTAGTCATGGATAAACCAAAGTGCCTGAAATAAGGTTTTTGGATTGCTAGAAATTTAGACACTTTCAGGTTTAATTTATTCAACAGATAAATCATAAACACTAACAGATTAATTATAAAAAGCAAGCACCACGGATACATCATGGACATAACCATACGTCCCTCAAATACACTCGTAAACAGAAATGATATGAATCTAAAACAGAGGTAGGGAGAGCGCACGTACTGATCTTTCTCGGGTGCGAGGCCAGGAAGCGGCAACGATCCCGTTGATGCCGTGGCTATAGTCGTAGCAGATCGCGACGGAGTGGAAGTAGACGAAGCAGATTGTCACGGACGTAGTGGAAGCAGACTGTGAGAAGTCGCGCCCGGCGTTTCCCAAAAACCTTATTCGCCATCTCCCGGTGCAGGATCTTGACTGCGATGGGTTCTGGAGACCTGCTCTCCCGAAGTCCGGTGCACGCCAAGACGTCGGGATGGAGTAGTCTAGGCGGCGACTCAGAGAGAGGAGAGGCAAAACCATAAGCTTTTCCGATTTGTTATCATGAAGGCGACCGAGCGGTATATATATAGAGGTCGGCAGGTCGAAAGTGACACGAGATCGTGACACGATCGGATCCGCACGATTTCCATATCTGAAACCACGTCCGAAAATTTTGGAGAACCAAAAGAAATTAAACTGCAAAAGGAAGCTACATCTGCACAAGCACGAGGGCCCGATTTCGGTAGACCATTCACACAGGTGCCGTGCCCCCGCGCCGCCCCGAGCCCCGGTCCATGCTCGGCGAGGCAAGGCAAGCGCGCGAGTGTGGTGTTCTCTTTCTCTCTGTCCCACTTATTCTTGTGAGGGAGAGCACACTCCACTATTTAAGTAGTTGTCTCCCACCTCCATCTAGCAATGTGGTACTAAAGAGTTTCCACTCCTCCTTCCGTACATGGGCCTTTGAGATTTTTCAGGAATTATTTTCCATTTATATGAGCCAAGGCCCATTAATTCCAACAGTATATATGAAACATCGATAAAAAAACATACGTAATATTTGACTTGCTCTTAAGAAACATTACCATGTGCTTTGTTCTTGTGAAATATTCGGTTTTACCTAGTAAAACATTCCTTTTGTTCTTGTGAAATATAGTGTTTGCTCTCGTGAAACATTTTGCTCGTATGGGGTGAAGCATCGTTGAATAATTGTAGAACATTGTTTCGATGATGTTTCATTCGTTCTTTTGTCATGTTTCATTAGTACTATATTAATGTTCTTTAATGTTTTGTTAGTGCTTCAACCATATTTCATCAATGCTATGACCATGTTTCAGTAGTATATCGTCTAAGTTTTAGTAGTACTTTGCTCATATTTGTAAAAAAAAAAGTATTTGATTCTTTTTCTAGGATCGGAGGTCGGATCCCTAGCCGGACCAATTATAAAGCTCTAGAAAAACGGTTTGAGCTCGCATATATAAACATATCATTTTACACGGAATAGCACCTCAGGTGCAAATGCTAAACAATCCCCCTCCCCGCCCACACACAATAGTAATATTCTAGACCATAGTGCTATGGAGGTCCTGTGCCTTACATCAGGTTCTGTCATCTGTGTAGTAGGACATACCCGCTGACTCGCATGTGTGCACGCGTGGTGTGTGTATGGCAGGGTTCACAAAACCACTGAAAAACCGGTGGTTTCTTACCAAACTGCTGCAGTCCGGCTTTTGAATCCGTTGGTTTTTGCCCGTCCGAACTCGGAAATACAAATTTAAATCTGTAAATTTAAGAAAATTCAGAATTTTTTTTTAAAAAAATAGGAGTTTTTTAGAACATCTTGTACAAAGCAAAATTTCAAATTTACATTGTTTTCATGCTTAAATTTGAAATCAAAGATGTGGTAAAACTTGTGCTGTGTTTTAAAAATATGGATGAACCAAAATAGATTAAGTGGGCCGGATGCTTTGCAGGCTTGCAGCCCAATTTCCTTGACCCCTGCGAAATTCCAAAAATGCCCTCGGGAGAGTGCATTTGGTCCCCCACCGACAGCAAGCTGTTCCCCTTTGGTCCTCCACTCTCCCATCTCTACGCACGCACACAACCCTCGTCCCCCTCGCCGATCGCCACCAGGCCCATGAAATCCTGGCGAACCATCGGCCTTCCCGTAGCCGGAGAACTCAAAACCGCCAGATCTAGATGGCTAGCGGACAGCTTTGCGGAGAGAAATATGATGTGTTCATGTATGATATATGTATTTGATGGAAACATTGTCTAATGTCCAAATATTTGTATTGCAATATATGCATGTATGATATGTACTCTATGTTCATGTGTTCCAAACATCAATATCTAGCATAGGTCATGCCAAAATTTTTCCTGCATTTATACAAATTACCATGACATATATGTTAGGCATATATGATTTTTTCATATTTTTTTAAGATTATTTCGCGCATCTTTTCAATTTTTTCAATTTCTAGATTTTCCTACTGGTTTCTTGCAAAAACTACCGGCTAACCGGTAAAACCGCTCAGCTAACCGGTAAAAACCGGTAGGAAACCGCCCGGCTGGTCTAGTAAATTCAAATTCAAATTCAAATTTGTCTAGTTTTCGCCCGTTTCTAGCGATTTCACCGGTTTTTACCGGTTAGCCGGCCCGGTGGGTAGCGGTTTCGGGACCGACTTTGGTTTTTTGAACCCCGGTGTTCGGTGGTGTATTTGTGTGCATCCTGTTTTACGCTTGTACCCTTAGAGTATCTCTAATAGTGAAGTCAACTATTAGTTATAAGCAACCTTCATGTCATTTATAGATAGCATATAGACAAACTTTTTAATGAACTAGCTATAGCATGCTTTCAAAATTAAATAGGGTTCACATATAATAGTCTTCATTTGTATTAGAAAACATTATAGACCGACTCTTTTTTAAGAGCTAGTGCTTATGTCTCTTCTCCTCTTCTCTTCTCCACATAAACAAAATGCTGAGTTAAAAATCTTATAGTTAGCTGACGTGACCTTATTGGAGATGTTTTTAATAAAACGGTGTTAAACGTTGCTAGCACTAGGCTAATGAATACCAAGATTTTCAAAAGCTTATCGAGTTCCGTGTGTGGCTTGTTTTTCTCTCGTTGAATGGGTTACTGTTCTCGTCATCACGCCTTTTTTCTTCGCGTTGAAACATGGATTTGATCATATGATGAATTGATAGTAGTTGGGTCGGGCTGGGTCGGCCTGTGCATCTTAGCTCAACCCAGCTATAGATTATGATCTTTAAAAAGTTATGAATGCTCGATAGGAGGGTTTGGAGAAAAAAGAAAATATAAAAAATATTTTTAGAGCTTTAAGAAGAATCATTAAAAGTCTCATAAAAATGCTTATAAAGTGTTACAATATTTGGACCGTACAAAAATAATAAATTTTCAGTTATATCCTTTAATTTTAATATAAGCTGAAAATAAAGAGGCCACGGTGGCTGCTTCCATTCCATCACAGGCACGGGGCATCACCTGTTTGTCACTTTTTCCCTTTCCAGCGGGCAAAAAAAAAACTACTCGGTTACTCTGAACTCTCAGGTCCTGTTACGAATCTGATGATCCATGTCAAGGCAAAGCTACCACAAAGCGGGAAAATTGACCATTTGCCAACGAAAGCATCCCGTTTTGGCAAATCATCGAAGGGGAAATTGGACGTGGCAAATGCGAAATCTGGGTGCATTGATTACGAATGGCGAAAGCTCAATTTTCCCTAACAAAGAAACAATTCGACAACGATAAGCCTTTAGATAGTATCAATATGGCATCGTAAAAATAATGTCAGGGTCGTAACAGTATCACATCGTCTGCAGCTGGAGGAGAGTCGTAGGAGTAAGAAAGCTGCGAGCACACACGATACACGACGCATGAACTGACACAGAGAAGTAGCGATCGGAGTACGGGCGGGGGGACAGTATGCATCGTATGTTCATGGATGCTAGAGACCAAGCATGTAGCCGCGGAGCGCCCTGGCTGCAGCGGCCGCGAGCCTGGGGAACTGCGGCGCGACCACCGACAGCATCCCGAACGCCGCGCCGAGGAGCCAGACGGCGAAGGCGGCGAAGAGGACGTGCTCGACGTCGCCGGGCGCGGCGGCGGCTGTGGCGGCCAGCTGCTGCGTGAGAATGAGCGCGCCGAGCAGCATGAAGACGCAACTGGAGTCGAGGAGGTGCCGCTGGAGGCGAGGGAGGTCGTCGCGGCGGTCCGGCACGGCGGGGTCGTTGAGACGTCGGAGGTAGTAGCGCATCGCCGGGGCTGCCATTGCCTATGTATGAATGCGAATTATTTGCAGCCTTGGTGTTGGTGGTGTGGTTGCCTGGTTGTTTGGAGATGAGAGGACAGCCTCCGCTTGGCTTTTATAGGCTACTAGTAGTGTTAATGGTTTGGGTCCAAATGGGTCTAATGATTTGGGTTTTAGCTTGGATTTTTTTGGATGGGTGGGAATGGGCTGAGCCCTCTAATGGTTTGGGGTGGGTTGGATTACTAGGTCAAATGGTTTGGTGTAGGCTCCAAAGGTTCGGGTTGAAACGGTTTCAAATCCATGATGGGACAAGCCATGCATCTTATAGGCTGTTTGATTGCCTTCTCAACTCAGCCAGGCTGCATAAACTTAGCTAGGTTGGTAGGAGCTAGGCTAAATAAATGTAAGGGGATGTTGTTTGGTTGGTTGTATAAGATTGGACAGACTGCGTAAAGATGTTGTTTAGTTGGCTGTACTAGAATGAAAGTGGGATAGATAAATTCAAGAGAGGGATGAAACAAAATTTAAAAATTATTAGAAAATCAATAAATGTCAAAATGAAAATAAAAATTTTAAAAACAAATAATAGGAAATCAATAAATTCAAAAACTAAAATAAAAAGTTTTAAAATAATTTTTGGAAATCAATAAATTGAAAAATAAAAAAATTAATCTTTTCAAATTTATATGGCAAGTGTGGTCTAGTTTTGTTCGAAAAAAATGTCAGGAATACATAAGTGAAATTGGCTCGATGATTGGAGATACTAATCAAAAGATATTTGTAAAAGAGAGAAAAAATGCATTTATAATTTATAGTTGATGATGTCAGTGGTCACATCATGATGTATGTGCATGCAACTCCACTGTGTGCAGCTTGGCTCCGAAGAAACAATGGATTTCCCCGTTTCCCTAAATGCAGGTTAGAAGATGATTTTTGCATCTGCAGAGCTAGGTTGGAAAGACGAAAAGACAACTAAACATCTCACTTTTGCATCTATAGAACCAAATCTCCGCTCATGCAGCCAACCAAACAGCCCCTTAACCCGTTACCACAAACCATAGTCTTAGGAACGCATGAGCGGCATGGCAGATGGACACCACTGGCAGCGACGGTCCCCAGACCAGCGCCACCACCAGCAAAAGAGCATTGTGGAGGCCGTAGAGGTTGGAGTTGCCGCCGTACCGGTCTTCGTGTCGCCGGGCCGCCGTCACCATCGTTGCGAGCGAGCACGCTGGCTGCACCGTCCACCGTCGCTGCGGGCGGTGGATTCCCATTCATGGATTCTCATGATCAATGATCAGTGGTTTGGATTAATGAAAGTTTCTGTTATGGTCTGGGCTGGGTACGATCTGGATTTTAGACCATTACCAGGTCGACTTTGATGTAACGTGTGTTGACAGTTCGACGCCCAGAATTTCCGAGGAATGGGAGCGGCCAGCTTTGTTCTCGACGTAATGGAAGGGGCAGCTACTTTCGATTTGAAGCCACTGGTTTAGGCCACTCTCAGCCATTGTTGATGCCATGATTTGTGCAATTGCAAACCGCTTTTGATATCAAAGGATTCAAAGCCAAAGGAACGTCGATCTAAAGGATATTGTTGGTGCACAAAGGATCACCAAAGGGGCACGTCAGATGGAATTGGTTCCAAGCCCAGTATCGTGATAAGGGATGTTTTAATAAAGTAAAGGTAACTAATCACTACCAGGTTGACAGGTGATGGAGGTGCGTAGAGAGGCGAGTGAGTTTAGGTCCCGTTTGGCACAGCTCCAGCTCCTAGCTCTACCTCAGATATAGAGTTTATAGATTAAAATAAAGTGACTTAAGTTTATATCTTTAGTTTAAAATATAAATAAGATAACCCACCTAAATATTCTCAATGTATCCACAACTCCAACTCCATGAATTTCTGGAGCTAGAAATATGGTGCTCCACCAACTCCACCAATTTTGGTGGAGCTAGAGCTGTACCAAACGGAGCCTTAGACTACTATTGTTAAAAGTGTTTTATGGTGGGTATTGAATGGTGAACGATGAAGCATACTTTTAATCTTGGTCATGGGTCCATTCATCAATGCTCATGGCTCAAACATCTGAGACGGCGATCTAATCCCATCCCAACTTCAATCCACGATCCAATCCAATTCCATTGACTACTCCCTTTGCTGCTTCGAACTCCACGGCAATCCCAACAACCCCAGTGCCAAGGAACAGATCGCCGTCTTTTGCATTCACACTATGACGCTGCCGGCGAATCAAATGTGGGGCCACCTTCTTCTTGCCGCCGTGAACCTTCCCCACCGGACGTCGTTGCCACTGCCACAAGTGACCTCCTTCTTCTTGCCACCGTGAACCTTCCCCATTGGACGTCGTTGTCGTGACGTCGCCGCGGGCCGCTACTGTCTCACCTTCACGCCACCGCCAATATCTTATTTGGAACCAATAAAACCCACTTTTTTGGGGGAGAGCAATAAAATCGGCTATGCTATTTAGAGTCTTATTTATATAATTTGTTTCATTTTCTCTATACTCTTCCGTACATAGTTTGTGTTGAGAAACAAAGTTAGGCCGAGAAAGGCCCATGTGGCCTATTTGCCAAAACCCTATACTAGGCTATATAAGGAGGAGGCCCATTAGTTGTATGTATGAGAAACTGAATAAAGAAAGCATCGACACCTTCCTCTACCTCTTTGTGTCTCTATATGATTGTTCCTTTTTAGATCTATTAAGGGACTTTTGGCCTACACTGGTAGTATTGGTTCCTTAATATGTTATTAGCACAAAACTCTTCCTTTCAGGAGACCGATTGAAGGTAAAGAGGAATTGAATTTGAATCCCCCCTTTTCCCCTATATATTATTTGCATCTTGGTATCACGAGATACACCACCGTTGTTGATTGGAAGTTGCCGGCATGAAGTCGATCAGGGTGTAATGCACTGATTGTTGCCGATTCGAAGTCGTATCAATTAGTCAGAAGTGAACCTTCTCGTATAGGATCTATGAATTGTAATTTTGTCAATTTTTCAATCTCGAAATCCTTGATGGCATGAAGCCGTCATAATCTGCACGCATACGATTTACGCATGAAGTCATGCCACTGCTGATCCACTCCGGCCGCCGACACGAAGCCGTGCCATGCACTGGGCCGCGTGCTAGCGTCGGCGCCCTTGGGGAAACCCTAGCCGTCCCCCATCCTTTGATGGTGTGGATGGGCCGGGCCGGGACAGGCCAAGCAGGCCAGGCATTGGGTCAATGGGAGAAAAAGAAAAAACAAGAAAAGAAAGTGTAGCAAGGCACGCTGGGCCGATCGAATTGGGCCCCTTGGCCCATTAATGCGAGGAAGGAAGAAATTGGGTTGGACATCAGCAATTTTGCAGAAAAAGCCCTGGGGAGAAATTGGAATTAAACGAAGTAATTTTTCCACAGTTGAAAATTACATAAAAGCCCCTAGAAAGTTCTGAATTACTGAAAATACATATTCTAGCACAAAAGGGTCTTGGGATTTTGAATATTGATCCCATTTTTGCATTTCAAGCTTACTTTTCATGCTATTTATGTTCACTTGCATGATTTATGAATTTTTGCATTCTTTTATATATATATATATATATATATATATATATATCATTGCTATATTTAGTGTACTGAAAATCATGATAATTTTATGCAAATTTTTGAAACCACTCTCTAAAGGATTACAGGCAGTAATCTAATGAAGGAATCTTGCAAATATGTAGATGACAGGCATCATCAGCCGCGAGTTCGAGGAGCTGGCCTCGCAAGGCCACTCACTTGGGCATTTGACATCCAGATCGTACTTGGGAACAAGAAGCTCTGAGTTGCCATTGGGATGGGCTCCTCGAAGGACAAAAAGCCCACTGATGAGCAAAACGATTAAGCATTGCGTTTCCTCGGGCACCATCTTTTACCCACCTTGAAAAATGAGTATATAGCAGAGAAACGTGCAACGACTCTTTGGACTACACTTAAGAAGTGGTTTGAGAAGTTGAAGTACACCATTTTACCCCCAACCACAGCAAGATTAGGCATGTCTGAGGTTTGCGGTCTACAAATCCGTGGTCGATTACAATTTTGCCTTGTATAGAATTTGTATCAATCTCTCTCTCTCTCTCCGTGGCAAGAAGATCATAGAAGATGAAAAGGTTGAGAAGACTCATTCCACCTTTCACTTGAATGTCATACAGAGTGCCTGTAACTACCATTAGGACGCATAAAAGAAGTATAGTGAACTGATCAATGTCATGCAGCGTTGTGGAAGTGCAGCACCCATCCCTTGCGACATAGTGGCGCCTGGCCGGGGCCTCGTGGCCCCCCTCACTGGGAGGCATCTAGCGAAGGAACTGCTTCGGGACAGAGCGCCCAGCCGAAGAGGCGAAGCCGCATTAAAGCCTCGTGGTCCCATCGCTGGGAAGCATCCAGCGAAGGAACCGCTTCGGGACGGAGCACCTAGCCGGAGGAGGCGAAGCCACGCTGAAGCCTCAGGGCCCCCTCACTGGGAGGTGTCCTGCGAGGGAACCGCTTCGGGACGGAGCGCCCAGCCAGAGGAGGCGGAGCCACTCTAAAGCCTCGTGGCCCCCTCTAGGAGGCGTCCAGCAAAGGAACCGCTTCGGAACAAAGGACTCAGGAGTGGAGCAAGGGGATCGTAGCCTGTGAGGAAGTGCACCTCATAGGGTAAGATGCTTTTGGAGGAAAAGACAAGTTCCTTAGGCGCTACTCGACCGCCTGGGAGACAACCCGTACCAGACAGGGATAAAGTATGTCAGAAAAAGCATCATTACCTTCCAAGCTAGGGACAAGCGGTAACCGCTTATAAAAGTTGTAATAACCCTGTAACCTAGCTTTAGAGAGTCAGTTGTGGGGCATTTTAGGAATCAATGCCTTAACTAGGGGGAATCCCATAGCAGCCTAAGCGGTGCGGAAAAAGAAGGGGCACAGGGGTCATTGCCGAAGCAAAGACCCTGCCGCCCCTGCTTTTTCACCTGGGCCGGCGACGCCTGAGGGCATTCTAGTCCGAACAAGCCTGTAATCTCTTTGTATAAAATGCAAGCCTCAAGTGAATAAGACACACAAGATATCCCAAGAAAAGAAAAAGTCTCAAAGTTTGTGTGTTCCCCTTGAGCTAGCCTCCGCGATTGCCTCACTCTCGCACAGAGCTTGAGCGCCTTAGGGGCTACCCCTCTTTGGGTTGTCCGGCTTAGGCCGACAATATGCAGGTTGTGGAGTCACAGGACGAGGTTCTACACAAGAACTTTGACTCCCAGCCAAGTGGCAAAGACGTTGGCACTAAAGTCAATGCCAATAGCTACAAGATAAGGAAGCTCACTCAGAGAAAGAGAGGCAAGAAGGGTGGAGAGGAGAAAAAGCCAGCCGACAAAGAAAAGTCTATTGCCCAAGTAAAAAAGACTAAAAAGGAAAAGCCACTGATTAAACTGTATGGTCAGCAAGACCAGACGTGCTACGAGTGTGGCATTTGGGGACACTGGTCAAAGATTTGCTGTGAACCCAAACACATCGTCAACGTCTACCAGGCAAAGAAAAAGGGAAAGGGCAAGGCGCAAGTAGAAGCGTACTTCACCACGGCAGGCGATATAGACACCATGGATGAGGACATCCCAACAGCAACATCCTCCTCTCCCCTTCATCTCGCGGTGGCTGTGAAGATCGTGGTTGTAGAAGAGAAAACCTCTACGTTTGACATAGAGGCAGAGACCGACACCTTCTTTTTGCTGATTCCGTTTGAGTGCATGAATGCACTCTTTTTATTTTCTTTGGTTTGTTTTTTTTGTAACCATTAATTAATGATCTGTAAGCTCTAGAAGAGCAGTACTTTAAATTTTCATGATTTATTATGCACTTTAAGCAATGTTTCAATTATTTGCCACTTTCTGATTGCAATTATATTGTACTTTCTAGAAATTGTGTAGCGCACTATGGAGGATATATGTATTGTTGATAGTGGCACAACGAATACCATTTTGAGAGACATAAAATACTTCTAGTCGATCACGAAGAACATTGGAAATATTACTACGATCGCAGGTAGCGATTCATGTATAATAGGCTCAGGAAGACCCGTAATTATACCAACAATGGGTATTACTTTAGAAATTAAAGAAGTATTATTGTACCCAAAATTCACTAGAACTCTCCTAAGTTTTAAAGACATTCATGCAAATGATTTTCACATAGAAACTAATGAAGAAAACGGTAAGGAATACCTATACATTGTGAAACACGCGGAATGTGAGAAAATGGTATTAGAGAAATTTCCCTTATTTGAATCTGGGTCGAGAATTAATGAGCCTCCAGTGTATACTTATGAGGACTGTTTTCAGAAGCTCTAAATTATTTTCCTTATGACATTTTAGATTGGGTCATCCCAGTCTTAGAATGATGAGGAATATAGTGAACGACTCATAGGGTCATAGCATTGATATTAAAAATTTCCAAACTCATGAAGATTTTGTGTGCACGCATGTGCCACTCGAAAATTAGTAAGTAGACTATCTATTATAAAAGTAAAGGATGAAATCCTTGCATTTCTAGAACACATCTAGGGGGAGACATTTGTAGTCCAATTTAGCCCTTGTCAGGGCCGTTTTGGTATTTTATAGTACTTATTGACGCTTCCTCGAAATGGTTGCATGTATGCTTGTTGTTTACAGGAAATCATGCTTTTGCAAAGTTGATATCACAAATCATTATAATTAAGAATACTTTCCCTCATCATCGTGTGAAATCCATCCAAATGGACAATGTTGATGAATTTACTTATAAGACATTTGATGATTATTGTACATCAATGGGTATTGCAATTGAGCACTCGGTACCACACGTCTATACGCAAAATGGATTAGTAGAGGCATTGATTAAAAAAATTAAATACATTATCCGACTGCTTTTGCAGAGTTGTAACTTGCTTAACACATGTTGGGGATACACAGTCTTACATGCAGCAACACTTATCAATTTTTAACTGTCAGCTTACAACATCAACTCACCTATGCAACTAGTGCAGGGGGTCATCCCAGAAATTTCTCAACTTAGAAAATTTGGATGTATGGTATATGTACCTATACCACCTCCACAATAGACTGCAATGGGTCCTCTTCGGAAATTGAGAATATACGTTGGTTATAAGAGTGCATCCATAATTTGGTATTTATAACCCATGATTGGAGACTTGCATATAGCCTGGTTCGTTGATTGCATTTTTGACGAGGAACATTTCCCATCATTAGGGGGGAGGAAATCAACCTTTGGATAAAAAATGCTGGGAAATTATATGGCATTGCACTGGTATCCCTGCTCATGACCCTCACATTAATGAAGCAAATTTAGAAGTCCAAAAGATAATTGATTTGCAGAATCAAGCACATGAACCGCCTGATCAATTTTGTGATATGAAGAGTGTGGTTAAGTCGCATGTATCTACTCGAAATGCACCAGAGAGGGTTGAAATATCGAAGAAATTAGAAGGTATACCCAATCATGTTCAGATGCCTCAAAACGAGAAATTTGGCTTCTTAAACCCGAAGTACTCGAAGACGTCAGGGGAAAAGAGGGCAAGAGGATTTACCACATCCAATCACAAAAATGCTCCAAAATAAGAAAGGGAGCCAGTTGAGATCTGGCACTTGAAAGAAACCTAAAAGGAAAGGCATTCTAGATCTGAACCTTCCATCAAAGGAAGCCACCGGTGAAATGTGTGCACACACGTAGGCGATAGAAAACTAAAGGAACTTGCTTCTGTGATAGAAAATAGCGGTGAAGAGCAAGTAGAAACGCATGAAGCATCCCATGATGAAATGAACATAAATTTTGTATTAATGGGTAAATGCATGAATAGAGCAACGACCAATATCGATGTCTATTTTGCAAAGAAAATTGTTACGATCATTGATCATAATCCTGAGCCTACATCTCTAGCAAAGTGCAGATTGGGAAGAATGGGAGAAGACAATTTCCATGTAATTAATCTCTCTGAACAAAAGAGAAGTGTTTGGGCCTGTGAGCCACACACCTTCCTATATACACCCCGTAGGTCACAAATGGGTCTTTGTTCGAAAGAGAAATGAGAACAATGAAATTATAAAGTACAAAACAAGGCTGGTTGTACAAGGTTTCACTCAACGTTCAGGAGTTGATTATGAAGAAACCTATTTCCTGGTCATAGCAGGAATTACCTTTAGGTACTTGATCTCAATGGCAGTCAACTTGAAGTTAAAAATAAAACTGATGGATGTTGTGACAGCATATCTTTATGGAAATTTGGATTCGAACATTTATATGAAAGTACCGGAAGGAATCACTATCCTGAACCAAGACAATTAAAGCAAATAGAAGTCTGCACAGTGCAAAGTTGAGAAAATCTCTATATGGACTTAAGCAGTCAGGAAGATATGGTATAATCGCTTGAGTGAATTTCTATGCAAGAGAGGCTATACAAATAGCGAAGATTTTTCTTGTGCTTTTATACAGCAATCCCAGAATAGATTCTGTATAATCTCCATCTATGTAGATGACTTGAACATCATCGGGACAAATGAAGAAATAGAAGAAGTTAGCTCATACTTGAAGTCTGAGTTTGAAATAAAGTTTTTGGGTAAAATCAAATATTATTTAGGGATTGAAATTTGAGCATGTCTAGGGAGAAATTTTAGTGCATCAATCAGCCTACACTTAGAAAGTGTTAGAGAGGTTTGGATTTGAGGGAGCATATCCAACGAAAACCCCTATGGTCGGAAGGTCATTGCAAGCAGGCCAAGACCCTTACAGGTCTAGTGAAGAGAGGGAGGAAGTCCTGGGACTAGAATTCCCATATTTGAATGCAGTTGGAGCCCTTATGTATCTCGCGAATAGCACTAGGCCGGACAGCGCGTTCGCCGTGAACTTGCTAGCTAGGTGTAGTGCAGAACCCACCAAAAGGCATTGGAAAGGGATCAAGGACGTTTTCCGTTACCTCCAAGGAAGTAATGATTTGGGCTTGTTTTACGAAAGAAATCAGGATTTGAATTTGGTTGGCTATGCTGATGCAATGTACTTGTCTGACCAGCATAATATGCAAGTCTCAAACTGAGTATGTTTTCCTTTGTAGTGAAACAACAATTTCTTAGAAGTCGTCTAAGCAGACTCTTGTCTCAACCTCGACAAACCACTCGGAAATTATTGCATTATATGAAGCCTCCTGTGAATGTGCATGGTTTTAAAAAATGGTTCATCCTATCCAAAAGTCATGTGGCTTGAAAATTGAGCAAACCCCCACTATTATTTATGAAGACAATGCAGCTTGTGTTGTACAAGTTCAAATGGGCTATGTAAAAAGCAATCTCACGAAGCACATTAACTCCAAGTTCTTCTATGATCATGAAATGCATAAGATAAATAAGATTAAGATCTTGCACACTAAATTATGTGAGAACTTTGCAGATTTATACAGTAAGTCACTCCCAGCATCTACTTTTGAAAGGTGCGTTAAAGGAATCAGGATAATGAGACATAGAGAAATGTAGATTTTAGGGAAAGAATCTTCACGTACTCCTAAATAAATCTTGAATATGAAGTTTAAGTAGCCAATGTTAATCTTGAAAAGTAGTTTTTAAATTCGGGTAAATTGTACTCTTTTTTTCCTCTGGTGAGTTTTCGTGGAAGTTTCTCGTATAAGGTTTTTAATGAGACAATTGATGTAACATAGCAAGCATATGCTATGTGCTCTTTCTCTAAATATTTTTTTACTCGGTTTTTATGGAGTTTTTGAGACATATGCATTTCGTGGCAAATGCCCAAGGTTGAGTGTAGAGAAACGAAGTTGGGCTGAGAAAGACCCATGTGGCCCATTTGCCGAAATGCTAGACTAGGCTATATAAAGAGGAGGTCTCTCATTTGTATTTAGGATAAACTGAATAAAGAAAGTATCGGTACCTTTGTCGACCTCTTGTCTCTATGTGATTGTTTCTTTTTAATCTATTAAGTAACTTTGGCCTATGCCTGGTTCCTTAATAGTTTGTATCTTTTTTTTGTGTCCATCACAGCCACGCACAGACATCCAACAAGTAAATCAAAAGTAAGTGCGAATTTGTCTCCAGGCATAAGTCACTTTTTTTTTTTAACGGAGGCACAAATCACTTTTGGTTTGTATCCACTTTTGGTTTCTATCGGACTGAAGCCACTTTTGGTTTCGCGGCTTCGGGCCACTCTCACCACTCTTGATGCCACTTTTAGTTTCTACCGGACTATCCAACTAGTGAATCAAAAGTAAGTGCGAACTTGTCTCCAGGCATAAATCACTTTTTTTAACGGAGGCACAAATCACTTTTGGTTTGCATCCACTTTTGGTTTCTATCGGACTGAAGCCACTTTTGGTTTCGTGGCTTCGGGCCACTCGCAACACTCTTTGATGCCACTTTTAGGGGTGTTCTATTGAAACCATAAGTTATGAAACTTCATCTTCGTCTTATCTCGAACTTCGAGAATTTTAAAGAGTCGGCCTCGATATTCGGATGGTCTTGAAATTTCGGACTTATCTCGACTAATATTGACTCATCTGATTTTTTTATTACTTTTTGAACTGCTTTATTTTTATCTCAAGGCTAGTCTAAAAGCTCCCTAAATCCTAAATTTCAAGGCCATCCGACTCGAGGCCATCTCGAGAAATTCTCGGTTGAGATAAGATGATAAGTCATAAATATAAGCCCAAAGAGAACACTCCCTTAGTTTCTACCGGACTAGATTGCAAGCCACTTTTGGTATCGAAGGATTGAAAGTCAATCTGAAAATAATACGTGCGAATTTGTCTCTAGGCACATATTCGTAACATTATGATTTTAATATATTGTTACAATATGTTATAATAAAAATGAGTCAAGTTACATATTGAAAACTATATCCATGTTTAAAAGGGTTATTTAAATTCTATGTCACTGTAGAGTTGATGTTTTTTAAAGAAAATTACAAAGCTCAAAAACATAAATGTCACTGCAGAGTCTGAGAAATTGCATATGTGTCACTACAAAATTTTAAAGACTATCTTGCCATCCATCCTTCTTCCTCCTCCTTTTCCCTCCTCCATCCACTATGGTGCAATGGTCGCTTCCGCTGGCGATCGCTGATGCAACATCCCCACGCAGCCCACATCAGCCTCCGAACTATCTTCTTTCTCTATCCTCTATCTTTCCGTCTGAGTCCTCACTGTCGCCACCAGCCTTCCTCCTCTTGTGGCATTGCTATCCAATAGAAATATGAAAAAAAATACATGTGAATTTGTCTCCAAACATATATTTGTAATATTATGATTTTAGTATATTATTACAAATATGTTATAATAAAAATTGGTGAAGTTACGTCTTGTGCACTATATCCATATTTAAAATGACTTACATCTATAGGAGAGAGTATTATGTGGTTTCTTATGGGCTGACGGAGAAACACAATCAAATATATGGAACTACTTACGGTGAAAGAGAGGAGGCTATGTCACTGGCTTCTTTGCTTTACTAATGTAGCCATCTCTAACGGCTTTCCTAAAATTCGACTTCGAATATATAATTGTTGTAGGCCAGAGATAGGTACCCCTCGGACCTTGGAGCGAAGGTAGGGTCTGCCTCCGCCGTACCTCCGCCCTCTCTCCTCTGTTTTTCCAGGGCGACCGAAGGAGATGCTAGGGAAAAAGTGCGGAGGTCGGGGGCGGCGAAGCGAGGCCCGTGCAAAGCCCGGCGAAACTGAGAGCGGAGCAGCGAAGGGCGCAAGCGAAGCAGTGGATGGTGCAGACGGAGTAGTAAAGAGCGTGGACGGAGCGCGGAGCGTACGCAAGGCCAAGCGGAGCAACGGGAGCAGGTCGAGGGGCAAGCGCAAGCCGGGAAACCCACGCGGAGCATAGCCAGACTCGAGCGGAGCTAACGTCCGACAAACTCAAGGAAGAACGGTATAACCGGAGGGTGGCGGAGCGAACGCCCCCGCTCGCAACGGGGCCAAGCAAACAGGACGTACCGACAAGCCTGACGCCTTGTCAGGGTACCCAAATAGGTGTCAGGTGGGAACAGTCTGGCCTGTAACCGTCGCATGGGTGTAATTCCCCATATGACCCGAAGTGGGAGTCGCTTAGGAGGGTAAGGTCGTAAAGGGTGTGGCTGATGTATAGTAAAATGACCCCAAAGCCCCCTGTACGAGGGCATGTGGGGGGGAAAGTGTGTAAAACAGTAGGGAAGTGACCCGCAGGCCCTTAGTCGGGGTCGGTGAGAAAGGAGACTGTCATTGCATGGCGCTGTACAATCCCGCCCCTATAAAAGGGGGAGGACGACACAGATACTAGACAGACTCTTTCTTCCCAAGTGTAGCGCTCCTTCCATCTACAAGTGTTGCCAGTGAGAGCACGAGAGTTTCATCGAGCTGTCTCGGGTGCGCAGGATCACGCATCGGGGGCAGCCCTGTTTTCTGTTCATGGGGTGATACCCACAACAGTGGCGCCGTAGAAGCTGTAGGGGGAGATGACGGCATCAAGGCCAAGGGGCTGCTCCTAGCGCTCGAGGGCATCGCCCTCTCATGGTACTCTTCCTCGAGCCTGCTCCATCGAAGTCCGCCCGAAGCCAGGCCAAAATGGAAAGCAACTTCCAGGGAAACTTCAATGGGATGAAAGAGGAGAGCGACTTGTTCGCTATGAGACAGCGCGAAGGGGAATCCCTAAAAAATTATTTCCAGCGCTTCTCCAAGATCAAATGCCAGATCTGGGGAGTCAGCGATACTGTGGAGTCAAGGTGATGAGCATGTTAGGAGTTGGTCAAAACTTTCGGTTTCCGACAAAATTCTTCGAAACTTGACCACTTTGATGTGGCATGTTGTTCCTTGATTCTTGTGAATTTTTGTGATCTCCTTAGCATGGAAAAGACCCCTAGATGATTTAGGTGTAGTCGGCGAAGTCGCCAAAGTGCCACGGGACGCACTTGCCCCCAGGCAATTGTTTCGTGTCAGGCTATTCACTATTTTGATTATCATTTTTGGATACTAACCCCGATCGAGGATCGGTTTGTTGTGTTGGGTTCGTGGTGATACCGCGGATGTTCTGGATGTGTTTTGGTTGTTTGTTGTTGGTGTTGTGGATGCAGGTGAGAACAGGGTGCAAGGTGGAGTGGATGAGTCCGTTCGCTAGGTGGCTGCCAGTTCGGTTGGAGGCTGGGCGCGGAGCTTCACGGTGGGAACGGCTATCACTTCGGAGCACGAGTTCTTACTAGACGTTGGGACGTGCGGATGCTTGGACGCGAAGGGATCGTTAGAGGCGGTTCGCGACGCTCTAAGATTCGTGCGTGTGAGTTAAAACCCGTGTATGTGTTGGGTTTCGGGTTAGCCCATATATGGTCCATGTTGGGCCATGAGTGAGTAGGCTAAGGCCCATGTAAATGGCTGGTTGGAGAGGGTTAATCTCAGCCATTCATGGGTGGTTCAAGGGAGATCTCAATATATAACGATATATTGAGATACCCTAGAACCGGTTGGCCTATAAAAGAAGGGATGGAGGGGTGTCTCCACTCAAGTCTTTGGTAGCCAATAGTTTTATGAAGTTTAGCCACTTGTGAGTGTTTTCCACCCTAGGGTGGCTGTGTAAAACTTTTCCAAATCAAACAAAACTAGTTCCTCCATGATCATGTCTCGTTCTTACTAGTTCTTTTCTTTCAATATTCTTTCCTTGATTTTTTTGTTGCAACTTGTTTGTATGCCTCCCCTCCTTCTACATGCTTCTGATCCATGATGTCTTGAGGGTGCTTATATGGTATTTACATCTCTCTTGCACCCTAGGATAGACTAAAGATCAAGTTTTCAATCAAGTTGTAAATCTCTGCAGATTTTGTTCTTCGCGCAGCACCCAGTGTTTGATTTGTAAAACAATCTAGAAAAATCATTTTTGTGTGCTTCTTGTTGGAGAAGGTGCGTGACTCATATGTGCATCTGAAGAAAAATTTGAGAGTCATTTCATTGCACCGTTTGGACGCCATGAGGTGAATACCGAGCTCCAAACTTTCTGCTCGAAGTTCCAGACCGTCTGTAGTGGTTTATTTTTCATATTTTTCTTACGGAGAGTTTTGAGGAGATTTTTGGTGAAGTGCTTTGAGATTCATGTAGGCTTATGCACAAAAATTCCCAAAAATATTAGAGCAACAGAAGTCCACCAACCTTCTGCTCCAACTGGGGGCAAATTCTGGAAATCTGTTTTTACTTTTCTGAAAGTATCTTTGTTGGTTTGGCTTTCTCTCTTTTCCTTTTTGCTTTTGTTTTCCAGAGCTGATCTGGTCCATCTAGGTTTGAACTGGTCCTTTACTTCTTATTTCTTTCAGATCTGAATAGGTCCTTCCTGGTCTGATCTGGTCCAAGTTGCAGGCTTCCAGATCTGAACAGGTCCTTCCTGGTATGAACTGGTCCATATTGCATATTTCTCTCGGTGTTGTTGGAGGGGTCTTTCAATAGTTCAGATACCCTTGGGTATCTAAAGGACATCCCTGTACCTCCAACAGCTGGCTTAAGTCTTTTCTCTTCTGTCCGCTGTTTTACCTGGTGTTTGGGTTGGAATTCTGAATGGAGCACAAAATATTAAAAATTTAAAAAAGGCTCCATTCACTCCCCCCTCTCTGTCGCCTTGGTGAGTTCACAGATACCACTATCATCAACGCTGCAAGATGCGGACTGCGAAGGGGACCGTTAGCGGAGAGACCGGCCCGGAAGGAGGTCCGCACTGTGGAGGAGCTGTTCGCCAAGATGAAAGAATACGCTCGGGCGGAGGAGGATAACTCCCGGAGGGAAGACAAACCACGGGATGAACCATCGAAGCAATCCCCTCGCCGGAGGGATCGGGAGGAGCCCACATCAAGGGAAAAGGAAAGGACCCGCGCCCAAGAGCGTGAAGGAAAAGACAGGGGAAAAAGGATTCACTACATTGATGAGCAGGCCGAACGGCGCAATGACAGGGGGAAGCACTCGGAGCAGCGCAGGCGAAGCCCGCCTCGCTGGCACGACAAGCGGGATGGTGATCGACCAGCATCCAAACGGGAGGAGGTAGTCAGGAGAAGATACCACTGCGAGTACCATGGCGAAAATGGCACACACGATTCGGCCCATTGCAAGGTGATCGAAGGGTACCGGCGGTTTGAAGCCAAGAGAAGAAAAGGCGAAGTACTCCCCCTCCCACCGCCACCCCCGCCACCCCCGGAACACCAGCGGCCCCCGCTACACGGAGCGATAAATTATATGCATCGAGTCATCAACACCATCGCCGGGGGGTCCTCCCTGCACATGTCCTTCAAAAGGCAGCGCAAGGCATACGCCAGGCAGATCAATCACGTCGGAGTCAACCTGTTGTTCGTCTCCCAGCAAGAGCATGAGCCTATTATATTCACCGACGAAGACGCGCGGGGAGTGCATTTTCCCCATCAAGACTCCCTGGTGGTCTCCGCTATGATTGCTGGCTGTGAGGTGCGCAGAGTACTGGTTGATGGAGGAAGTGCAGCTGACATCCTCTCCATCGAAGCTTTCAGACAGATGATGATCCCCCGCGACCGTCTAAGGAGATCGGAGGTACTGCTGGTAGGTTTCGGAGGAAACCCCATCGGCACTATCGGGCAAATTGAGCTGGAAGTGACCTTTGCGACACCGCAGTCCAGCGTCACTCGCCTCGTCTCGTTTGATGGCGTCGACATGCCCTTCCAGTACAACGCCATAATGGGGCGAGGGTCGCTGACCGCATTTGGGGCCATCATACACCATGGTTTTCTTTGCATGAAGATGCCTTTGCCCGGTGGTACCATTACAGTCCGAGGGGACCAAGCGCTCGCTCGAAGGATAGATTTAGAAGGACCCCCTCAAGTCAAGAATGTCTACACGATGGAGGAAGATCTTTCCCCCGAACAACGCAGCAAGTGGCTCCCCAAACCGCGCCCCCAAGGAGAAACGAAGAAGGTGGCCCTGCAGCCCAATGGTGATAAAACGGTCACCCTTAGCGCCGCCCTCACCCCCGCAGAGGAGCAAGCACTGTTGCAAATTCTCCAGGAGTATGAAAGTGTATTCGCATGGGGTCCAGGGGACATCCCCGATATGCAGAGAACTACGATCGAACATGGGCCGCCATCGTAATGATCGGTCAAGAAGCAAAAGCTCAGGAAGCTCGCCACGGAGAGGCAAGATGCGGCGAAGGCGGAAGTGGCGAAGTTGCTCCACGCTGGGATTATACGCGAGGCCATCCACATCGAATGGCTCGCTAATGTGGTCCTTGTTAAAAAGTCCAGCGGGGCATGGAGAATGTGCATTGATTTCACCGATCTCAACAAGACATGCCCGAAGGACGACTTCCCTCTGCCTCGCATCGACCAGCTCGTCGATTCCACCTCAGGATCGGAGATGATGAGTTTTTTCGATGCGTACTCAGGATACCATTAGGTGTACATGCGCAAGGAAGACGAAGACAAGGCCGCATTCATCACACCCTTCGGCACATACTGTTTTGTGCGAATGCCATTTGGCCTGAAAAATGCCGGGGCCACCTTCGCCAGGTTAATCGCCAAAATTTTTGCTAAGCAGCTCGGGCGAAACATCGAAACTTATGTCGACGACATTGTCGTCAAGACCGCAAAGAAAGAGGATCACGTCGCCGACCTGCGCGAAACCATCAACAGCCTACTGAAAGAAAAGGTGATGCTTAATCCTGAAAAATGTGTTTTTGGTGTAAGAGCAGGAAAACTACTAGGATTTCTTGTCTCTGAGCGGGGCATCGAAGCCAACCCCGAAAAGATTAAAGCAATCCAAGACATGGCCCCGCCAAAAAGCGTCAAGGACGTTCAAAGACTGGCGGGGCGGCTCGCAGTGCTCAGCAGGTTCCTGCCCAAGTCAGCGGAGCAAAGCCTCCCATTCTTCAGAGCCTTGCGGACGAGCGAGGTTTTCTCCTGGACAAACGAATGCCAAGCTGCATTCGACAACCTGAAGCGGAGTCTCATGAAACTGCATACGCTACAAAGCCCGAAGCAAGGCGAGGAGCTGCTTCTCTACCTGGCTACGGGCCCCTCCGCAGTCAGCGCTATCCTCGTACGAGAAGAGGCTCCGAAACAGCAACCGATATACTTTGTCTCTGAAGCCTTGCAGGGAGCGAAGCTGCGCTACACCGACATGGAAAAGCTGGCGTACGCATTATTGATGGCATCAAGGAAGCTCCGGCACTACTTTCAGGGAAACCGAATCAAAGTATCTACGGCGTACCCGCTGAGCTCCATGCTATCGAACAAGCAAAGCTCGGGGCGCGTCAGCAAGTGGGCGGTCGACCTCGCCCCCTTCGAGCTAACCATCGTACCGCGCACCGCAATCAAAAGCCAGGTCCTGGCCGACTTCGTCGCGGAGTGGACTTCACCGGCACTCGATGGCAACAGCGACGCGGACGTATGGCTCGTCAATTCCGACGGATCCTAGGGGGTACATGGCACAGGAATAGCGGCCATCGTCATGGCCCCAGGTGGAGAAGCAGCCGAGTTCGCGGCAAAGCTGGAGTTCCCTTCGACAAACAATACGGCTGAGTATGAAGCGCTTCTCCTGGGGCTTCGCAAGGCCAAAGCCATGGGCGCCAGGCGCGCCACCCTAAGAACTGACTCGAAGCTCATTGAAGGACACGTCTCTAAGGAATATCAGGTCAAGGACGAACAACTTCAGAGATACGTCGAGGTGGTCAGGGCGATGGAAAAAACATTCGATGGGTTCTCCATACGTACGATTCCACGGACGCAAAACGAGCGGGCTGACGAGCTAGCAAAGGCGGCGGGGTCTGGAAGCGCCTTACCCCCCACCGTATTCTTCGAGGTGCTCTGGGCCCCCTCCATCGCCTCCCAGGTGAACATTATAACTCCGGCGGCTAGCAACGATTGGCGAGACGAGATACACAGTTATCTTCTCAATGGCACCCTCCCACAGGACGAGGCACAGGCCAAGCGGCTTGAGGCCCAAGCGAAGAAGTATGCCATAATCGAGGGGCTCCTGTTCCGCGGAGGGTTTTGTGCTCCGTGGCTTCGCTGCATATCCCAGGAAGAGGGAATCGAAGCCCTGCGCGAGGCACACGAAGGAACCTGCGAAGCGCACCAAGCCCCAAGGAACCTCGTAGGCAAGGTGTTCAGAATGGGCCTCTACTGGCCGACAGCACTGCAGGATGCGGAGCATCTAGTCAAGCATTGCCATGCTTACCAATGGATGACTAAGTAAAAGAAAGCCCCGTCTAGCGATTTGCACCCAGTGCCCCCGGTCTGGCCCTTCGCAAAGTGGGGGATCGACATCGTTGGTCCGCTGGCCAAGGCCCGAGGAAGCTTACAGTTCGTAATCGTCGCCATCGACTACTTCTCCCGTTGGATTGAAGCGGAGCCAGTAGCAAGGATAACAGCCGAAGCCACAACCAAGTTCCTCTGGAAAACAATCGTATGCAGGTATGGGGTTCCTCACGAGATCGTCACAGATAATGGAACCCAATTCGAGTATAAGAAATTCCAAGAATATTGCGAGGGCATCGGCACGAAAATCTGTTTCGCGTCTGTCGGGCACCCGTAGTCGAATGGCGCAGTAGAGAGAGCTAATGGCCTGCTGCTGGATGGCATCAAGAAAAGGCTTCACAATATAGCGAAGGGCGCATGGCCTGACGAGCTACCGAAGGTCCTCTGGGCGGCACGCACCTCCGCGTCCCGCCCCATGGGTTTCTCCTCGTTCAGGCTAATCTTCGGAGAGGAGGCCGTCTCACCTACGGAGATTCAAGCCAAATCCCTTCGCATCATCAACGGCCCCATACAAGAAATGGCGAATATCACACATGACCTGACGGAGGAGGGGCGACTACAAGCCCTGATCACCATGAAAGCCTACACCAAAGCTTCGACGCGGACCTTCAACAAGAAAGTCAGAAAACGAGACTTGGCGCCGAGGGACATGGTACTCAAGCAATCAATCCCGACATTCGCCAAGCTCGAGTCCACATGGGAGGGGCCTTACGTCATCAAGGAATCCACGGCGAAGGGGCGCACAGGCTAGCCACCCTGGATGGCGAAGACGTACCAAGGACCTGGAACTCCGACGCACTCAAGAGGTTTTACTCGTAATATTACCCTTTGTATATACGCCAAAAAAAAACATGATGTACTGATGATTATCAATGAAGGAAAAAGTTACAACCGGGGGCCGTTTAGTGCCCCACCCGTGGTATTTTCCCCTTTGGGGGTTTCCACGTAAAAATTTATCGTCTCTATGCATGCAGTGCGGTATGTTATGAAGAAACTGGGCTCACAGCTAGCTAACGTCTAACGCGCCGCCTTCGCTCTGAGCGCTTGGTCGGGCTTACGTCCCACCCGCTCCTTCGCATCGACGGACTCGTGACTAGCTAAAGTCTAATGCGCCACCTTCGCTCCGAGCGCTTGGTCGGGCTTACGTCCCACCCGCTCCTTCGCGTCGACGGACTCGCGGCTAGCTAGTCTAACGCGCCACCTTCGCTCCGAGCGCATGGTCGGGCTTACGTCCCACCCGCTCCTTCGCGTCGACGGACTCGCGGCTAGCTAAAGTCTAACGCACCACCTTCGCTCCGAGCGCTTGGTGAACTTCGCCCCACCGCTCGCCTTCGTCGACGGACTCGCGGCTAGCTAAAGTCTAACGCGCCACCTTCGCTCCGAGCGCTTGGTCGGGCTTACGTCCCACCCGCTCCTTCGCGTCGACGGACTCGCGGCTAGCTAAAGTCTAACGCGCCACCTTCGCTCCGAGCGCTTGGTCGGGCTTACGTCCCACCCGCTCCTTCGCGTCGACGGACTCGCGGTTAGCTAAAGTCTAACGCGCCACCTTCGCTCCGAGCGCTTGGTCAGGCTTACGTCCCACCCGCTCCTTCGCGCCGACGGACGCGCGGCTAAGCTAAGACCTAACGCGTTATCTCCGCCCCGCGCAACGTGACACAAAGCATAAACGGGCCAGAACACGAAGCGCTAGCCCCGGCAGCGAACCAGCAATACATGTAAAAGATGAACATCCTTCGACACCAACTCCCGGAGCAAATATAATGATATTCATTTCGAAGACATCCGATAAAGTTGAAACGATACAAAAGCCCCTAGGGGCTGTCGAAGCCATCATCTAGTCCGAAAGTTAGCGAGCCTTCCTCCCGCCCGGCACCCCGCGAAAGAGAGCGCGCCCGAGGCAGACTGGCTTCACCACCGGCACGTCATTGCTCCCGACGGAGCTAGCAGGAGAAGGCGGCGGCGCCGGACGGTCGACGCCGTCATCTTCCCCGTCGAAGATAATGATCGGGTGCGAAGCGTCGGCTCCTGGAAGAACAGGCCCGGCGGGTTTGCCTACGCCGGCCCCGTCGCCAACGACGCCTCCCCTCGCCCTCACTCCGGCGGCGAGTCTCGCGTCAAGGGCTCCGGCCAGCGCCGGGCCGTCGCTGAGGTTGGGAAGGGAGATGATGGAGGAAAGAGACGAGAAGCCGGAGAGTCAAGACATGACGACGTACTTTGGAGCGGGGATCGGTGATGCCGTCGGGGACACCGGCGAAGACATATATATATATGGCGAGGCGGGCTAGTCGGGCAGGCCGCCCGCCATAAAGGAACCTCGGAAGCCGAAGCGAGTCTCGCTGGGGAAAAGCGGGACACAGAGCCCTAAGCGCCACGGCCACGCGCGTGATCATAAATGGTGAATAAAATCGAAACGTCGCAGGACTCGCCATTGGCCCGGGGAGCCCAAAGACGCGCCACGGCTACGCGCGCGACAATAAATAGGCAAGCAAAACCAAAGCGTCGCGGCAACACTACACTAGACTACGGGATCCCCCGTTGGTCCGAAGACCCGAAGAATTCGAGCGAAGCGATCAAAAGAGGGGAGAATGTAGAAGTGGACCAAACGGCGCGGAACGCAGCAAATCTTCTAAACGGGTCCAATTACAAACAAAAGGTTTACAAAGAAAGAAAGAGGGGGGCATGATACAAGTTACGAAGGAGGCTGCTTCTCCTTGCCCTTAGCCTCGCCGGACGACCCCGTCTTGACCACGGTCTTCGGAGCGCTTAGCGCCGCTCGGGCTCGCCGCACGGACTCCCCCGCCGCTGCCTCGCCATGATGATTCCAAAAGTCGGAGATGAAGCGAGAGGCTAAGCGAGCTGCGGCAGGAGAAGCCCTCCCCGCCGACGCGATGTCAGAGAACCCCGGAGAGACAGTGGCTGCGGAGGTAGCACCAAAGTGCTCCTAGACATGTGTGCAGCCCTTCGCTTCGAGGAGCTGAGCCGTCTTCAAAGACCCCAAGCGGGCGCAGTGGCTGCCGAAAGCCATGGCGAAGCTCCCTAGTAGCCCAGCGGAGTTCTGAAGAAACTTGATGGCCTCCGCGCCCGGCGCAGGGGTGCGGCTCGAAGCGTCGATGCCGAGACGAGGGAGCTGCTAAAGGAAGGCGCTGGTCGCCCCTTGAATGCTAGAAGTCAAGGTCTCAAGCAGCTTCTGGGCGACCTCGCAACGCTCCTCCTCTCGGCGCGCGTTGACAAGACTCATCTGAGACTCGCCCAAGGGCGGCGAAGCCGGCGAGATGCTCCTCTCGCGCCTTCTTAAGCATCTCCTTGGCGAGTTCCGCCACCTTCAGGAGGTCCTTCAGCTCTTCGATACGGCCCTCCTTCTTCTGCTCATTCCGCAGCCCGCAGTGCGAGCTCTCCATGTCATGAGGCTGGTCTTCATCGAGGAAACAAGGTCCTCCAGCTCCGCGTTCCGCATGGCTAGGTCTCGGCTCTGGCTCAGCTCCTCCTGGACCTTCGCCAGGGTTTCAGTGGAAGATCGCAGGGCCCCCTCCAGGCGAGCCCTCTCCGCGTGCTTCTGGGCCTCGGCGAGCGCCCGATGCGTTCGGGCAAAGTCGCGGGTGTTCGCCTGACCCCGCCGGGACACCTCCGCGGTTACAAAGGCACCCTACGAAAGAAAGCAAAGCGCAAACAGCATCAGTTGGAGTAAGGCCCTGCGAAGGGGCATGCGGAGGAAGCTGCAGGAATGGGGAACCTTCATGAAGAAATCGGTGGCGGCGTCACTCAGCGCGAAGTCATTGATACCACCGAAGAGGCACCGGGATTCTGCCTCGGAGTAGAAGGCCCCGCGCATCTTCCTCAGCGCCGAGGCTGTCGTAGCCCGACTATGGAAGTCCAGGGGGAGAGCCCCGAGGTATTGAGCCCCGAAGCAGGCCTCGAGTCGCCTTGGATTCCGACAGAGCCATGAGGCAAGGCCGAAGAGTCCGGAGGCATCGACGCCGGAGGAAGCAGCGGAGGAGCCGGGAGAGCCTCCGACGTGCCTCCGAGGGCCGGCGGCCCAGAGGAAGAGACCCCCCTCGCCCGCAGAAGCTCCGGCCACGGAGGGAGCGTCGCCGGTGGCCAGGACAGGGGCCCCGGCGCCACCCGCTTCGGCGAGGGCGGGAAGCCCAACGTCCGGCCCCGCAGGAGGTGGACCGACAGCCACCGCCATGCCCGTCATCTCCACGTCCCCTCCCCCTGTGTGCACCTTCAGATCAAGACCAGAAAGATCGATGCCACCTAAGGAGCTCATGGGAAAAGTTTGAGTCGACCTTGGCGCCAGTGCTCGAGGACAGAGGCGCCGTAGATGACGCTACGCCCGTCCGGCCGCAGCGACGCGCGCCGGAGGATCATCGCTCCACCTTCCGGGGGTCGCTGGGTCCCGTGGAGGGGACATGCGCCGCCTCCGGAGCGCGGCTACTCGCCTCCGTGTCATCGTCGAGGTCCACAAGCTCCACCCCAGGAATGTTCAGGAAGGAGGGCCCGGGGGAGCGTGCTCCGGACGGACCAGCCCCGTGGGAAGGGCCACTAGCACGTGCCGGAGCGGAGGACATCGCCGCGGCTGAGACGGGAGAGTCTCGCTTGTCTTCCTTCGCCTCTTCCTCCTCCTCCTCCTTCTCCTCCTCCCCGTCAGTGTCGAAATTATCGTCGTCCTCGCTCGCACCGCCGCTCTCGTCCGAGGGAGGCACTGACACCTGTGAGCGGAGATTATTCGAACCGCTTCTTTGGTGGGAGGAGCCCCGGCGCCGAGGCTAGGGGCCTCATGGCCCCATTGAGCGATCACGGGATTGCGCGCCGCCGCCGCCTCCACGGCGACCTCGTACTCAGCAGACGGCGAGGGCCCAAGAGCCAGGCTGTCTCTCCGCCGCTCGCGCCCGAGGTTCTGAGTCCCTTGGGGCAGCGGTCAAAGTGCCGCCCGCAGACCACTCAAGGTGACGCGGGATCCTCGCCAGGCTCGGCAGCGGCGAACTCCTCCGCCAGTCACGCATGGTGCTCGTGGCGGAGGGCCTTCAAATCTGTGAGCCCCACCTCCTCATTGCCGCCTCGAGTTGGGCGACCGGATCGCCCGTCTGAGGCCCATGGTAGTCTGGAGAGACGAGTCCGCCGCCGGCGCTGGTAATACTAACGCATCCAAACGGCTTCCCATTTCCCCTTGGCGGCGGCGACGGGAATCTCCTTCACCAGAGGACGCTTCGTCTGAAAGTTCAGGGAGCCAAAGCAGGACCGCTGGCCCCCATCACCGGCCTTCTGTTGCTTAGGCTGCCAGAAGGCGTCCTCGACGAGAGAAAACAAGCGCCCGGTCAACACAACCAGGGCGGGACAGAAGGCCCAATCCAACACCGCCATGCGGACGATGGCGTTGGGCGTCAGCTGTGAGAGCTCCGCCCTGAAGAACTGCAGCACCTCCACCACCAGCGATGCGGCGGGGAATCGGAGCCCCGCCTCCAAGAAGGCGGCGAACACCACCGCCTCGTCGGCTCGAGGGCGGGGCGTCTCCTCCCAGCCCGGAGCCCGCATGGAAGAACGGCGAATGCCGAACTCCGCCGCCAGAGCATTCAAGTCGTCTGGGCCCAGAGACGAGCGCCCCAATGCCGGAGACAATGCAGCAGCATCCTCCTCACTCAGGACCGGCTTTACTTGCGGCGCGCGGCGAGGAGCCATCGGTGAGGGGAGAATCGCGAGCCAGACACAGGCGCAGCGAAATAAGGAAAGACGAGCAACGAGAGCCAGGGACGAAAGCAAAGAGGGATGGAACCCCTCACTCCCAGGACCCCGTAGTTATAAGGGGGAAGCGCGTTCCGCCCCGGCCCTTGATGGGCACACCTGGCGTCAATCCTGCAAAAGGGGGAAGGCGTGCGGGGCGTGGTTTAATAAGCGGTTCGCAACGGCACGGAACCCTAAAGCCGTAATGAGTAACTGCAGACAGGTGAAAGGACAGGACGACGTGACTCAGCAGTGGGCCAATGGGCGCGCGCCGCCGTGGCGAGCGCGCCCTAAAGTCTTGGGAAGCGCAACCGTCGCACCGTCTGATGCCGGGCAATAGGGCGATCTCGATCCACATGCCCAAGGGAGTACAAAGGCTTAGGCCTACTTGTGACATGGCCAAGGGCATGGCGAAGCAAGCTCTCAACCATGAGGGGCTCCTGTTGTAGGCCAGAGATAGGTACCCCCTCGGACCTTGGAGCGAAGGTAGGGTCTGCCTCCGCCGTACCTCCGCCCTCTCTCCTCTATTTTTCCAGGGTGACCGAAGGAGACGCTAGGAAAAAAGTGCAGAGGTCGGGGGCGGCGAAGCGAGGCCCGTGCAAGGCCCGGCGAAGCTGAGAGCGAGCAAATAAGGGCGCAAGCGGCAAAGGATGGTGCAGACAGAGTAGTAAAGAGCGCGGGCGGAGCGCGGAGCGTACGCAAGGCCAAGCGGAGCAACGGGAGCAGGTCGAGGGGCAAGCGCAAGCCGGGAAACCCACGCGGAGCATAGCCAGACTCGAGCGGAGCTAACGTCCGACAAACTCAAGGAAGAACGGTATAACCGGAGGGTGGCGGAGCGAATGCCCCCGCTCGCAGCGGGGCCAAGCAGACAGGACATACCGACAAGCCTGACGCATTGTCAGGGTACCCAAATAGGTGTCATGTGGGAACAGTCTGGCCTGTAACCGTCGCATGGGTGTAATTCCCCATATGACCCGGAGTGGGAGTCGCTTAGGAGGGTAAGGTCGTATAGGGTGTGGCTAATGTATTGTAAAATGACCCCAAAGCCCCCTGTACGAGGACAGGTGGGGGGCAAAGTGTGTAAAACGGTAGGGAAGTGACCCGCAGGTCCTTGGTCGGGGTCGGTGAGAAAGGAGACTGCCATTGCATGGCGCTATACAATCCCGCCCCTATAAAAGAGGGAGGACGACACAGATACTAGACAGACTCTTTCTTCCTAAGTGTAGCGCTCCTTCCATCTACGAGTGTTGCCAGTAAGAGCACGAGAGTTTCATCGAGCTGTCTCGGGTGCGCAGGATCGCGCATCGGGGGCGGCCCTGTTTTCTGTTCGTGGAGTGATACCCACAACAATAATCCTAAAAAAGATTCCCTCCTATATTTCTACTTACTCTAATAACACCCTTAAAATCTCACTCCAATCGAAAAGGAATAGAGGGAGAAGAGAGAATCCCTATATTTTAGGTAAAGATAGGGATTTCTAAAAATAGGGAATGAAATAGAGGATCTGTTGGAGCGATTTAGTGAGCCCTATCCTCAAATTTTAGAGAATGTGGTTGGAGAGGGGCTCTGATGGAGCTTTCTTATATCTTTACCAGAGTCGTCATCAGCGCCACTACTTTTCTTCACAAGCTGTCGCCTTTTTGTTATGATCTATTGGGAATAAACGAGAGGGATAATCCTATCTTTTTGTTTGGTTGGCTAACTTTGAATTAACAGGGTTAAATGACATTGACCACATTAAGTTAATCATATGTAACCTAGAAAAGTTTGGTGGGACAAACATGTAACGCACCTTAAACTCCAAACCAAATGCAACTTAAAGCCTGTTTGGATACATGGTTTAGACTAGTCATGTCTTTGTAGTACATAGAGTTTTCAATGTGTGCATAAGAAAACCATGGTTTCAACAAAATTCATTTAACTCTAGTACTCACTTAAACTATAGCATGTTTGACCACATGATTTTAAGGATGCCAAGCTAGCTTCATCAAAGTAGGCAACGGGCTAGTTAAAATAGTGAAAACTCTGGTAAAGGTGGAGTTGTAAATACTAAAAAAAACCATAGTTTTGGAACATAGGTTTTTTTTAATAAAAAACACCACATGATTCGAAAACTCTAGTAATTTTAGAAACCATTATTTTATCTAGAAACCGTAAAAATAATAATATGTTTCCAAACAGAGCCTTAAGCTCTGTCACCAAAAGAACAAGGAGACTGATATCGTCCGCGTTTCTTCCGACCAAAAAGAATTCCATCACAAGCTTCCATGACAAATGCTAATTTCCCTTTTGCCTTGTTGTGCCGGGCGGAATCAATTGCATGTATAATTGTTTCTGCAGCAAGCTGAAAGTGCCTAGAAATCACGCCTCCGGCCTCCCTTATTCCCATTTAACACGCGCTGAGGCAGTAGTTCAGCAATTGCCATAGGTTGAAGCTGACACGCTCTGACGCGTAGCGGCCGCCAGGCCGAGACCTGAAAGACGTGGTATTAAAGATGGCTTCCTCTTTTCAGGAATTGTTATGGGTCGTAATCTCATCTACGTGTAGCATACTGGCATGGGCTGTTAGTTGCAAATTATCTATTTCCTATAGCTGGAAGCAACCATGGCCTCTCAATGTCATGTCATCCAAAAATCCTCGTAGATACATATATGGTGAAATATGTGGTGCAAACCACTGTTTTGGTGCAAATCCGTGAAAATCATATCTAAAAGTTTTGCAAATTCATGAAAAATTACTAGAGATAGAGATAGTCATGAACAATATTATCACCAAATCTCAAGATCAAACTCAACTTCGTTTGAGGGATAAAAAAAGACAAATTTTGAACAAACAGCGACATGAAACTATTTATTCAAATTTTGTCTTTTTTATAGCTCCCAAACGAAGTTGAATTTGGTCTAAAGATTTGGTGATAATATAGTTCATGTCATGACATACCTATCTCTAGTAATTTTTTCACGAATTTACAAAACTTTTAGGTATGGTTTTCACGAATTTATACCAAAACAGTGGGTTGCACCACATATTTCGCCTACGTATATTGGCCAGTATATATATATATTTTAAAAAATAACAATTTTCACTGGTACCAATACACTTTTTAGAGCGACGATGGCGCAGACGGACGGGTTTCAGAAGTAGCAAAATGAGTCTGTCTCCACATCACAGACAGCATGACATGAGCCAATCCGTGGGTGACGGCTCAAATGACTGCGATGGCAAGGGTCTGCATCTAGCCATCTACGGTCTTGCACAGGTAGGTCGTATCGGAATTCCAGTGATGGCGCAGCAAAAGAACGATGGAGATAGCAAGGGTCTGCATCTAGACATCACAAACTCACTGGTGATTGTCGGATATATGGCCCCCTAGGTTGAGATCAAGTGGCAACGACGAATTTCAGCGAAGAGGGCCAGCGGCAATGTAGAATTGTGCAATCCTGATTCCTCGCTTAATAAATAAAAATCAAATTAAATTGGTGGAGAGCTACTAGCATGCAGAGACACATCGTGGTGTAATAATATTTTCAAGTTTTTTTTAAGATGCATCCAAATTATTATAATCATTCATTTTGCTTGACTAAAGACCATGAGATATGTAAACAGCATATGTTTGATTAAATAGTGCAGTGCCAATCTACTAGAGCGACATCGTAATAGACATCCTTCCGCAACATTTTAGCGTGACACTTACAGTGGAGAATCTAAAAAAATAGCGAGATATATATATATATATATATATATAAGTTGGGCTATGGTGTTATTCGAAGCACAGATGACTCCGTGCTTTGCGTCTAGTTTGAAAAATCCAAGACTCAAATGGCCAATCCGAACCATCCATCTTGATCTTCTCGTTGAAATCTTTTAGATAACCAAATTTCGTATTTTTAAACTTTTTTGCTATTTGTTTTGTATTTTTAAAAATCAGTGGTTTTCAAAAATATAAAACAAATAGCGAAAAAAAATCAAAAATACGAAATTTGGTCGATTGAAACATTTCAGCGACAAGATTAAGATGGACGGTCCGAATTGGCCATTTAAGTCTCAAATTTTTCAAACTAAACGCGAAGCACATCATCCGTGCTTTGGAAATATAGCCCAACTATATATATATATATATATATATATATATATATATATATATATATATATATATATATATATAGAATAGCTAGTGTGCTATGGATAGCACAGTGAGATCCGTGCTATCCACGGGTTTTAGAAATTATGATATCGAAATAGACGATCCGAACCGTCCATCTTGTTCATCTCGATGAAATCTCACTACACACCAAATTTCAAATTTTTTTGAATTTTTTACTATTTATTTCGTATTTTTGAAAATCGCTGATCTAATTAGCCGTGGACCCTCCAATAAGTCCAGTTTTGAAAAATATGAAACAAATAGTAAAAAAATTCAAAAAATTTGAAATTTGGTGTGTAGCGAGATTTCATTGATATGAACAAGATGAACGGTTCGGATCGTCTATTTCGGTCTCAGAATTTGCAAACTCGGTGGATAGCACGGAGAGATCCGTGCTATCCATAGCACACTAGCAAATCTCATATATATATATATATATATATATATATATATATATATGTGTGTGTGTGTGTGTGTGTGAAAGCAGGTCAAGGCTCCATGATCCATTATCACTAGACGTGCTTTGAGATTCGTGATGTTTGTTGTCTACATCTTTACATACCTACTAAATAAAATATTTGAGACGCCAAACTCCAAAAAAAATTAAATTCATCTTCAGTTTGAACTAGTTTAAACTAGTTTGAACTATATTTATATTAAATTTAAAAGTAGTTTAAACTGAAGTTAAATTTAATTTTTTTCGGAGTTTGACGTCTCAAATTTTTTTACTAGATATATAAATATACAAATACCAAACATTACAAATCTCAAAGTGCATCTAGTGGTAATGAATCTAGGCTCCATGGAGCCTTATGTGTGTGTGAGAGAGGTGTGTGAGAGATTGCCGGCGAGCACTTGGACTAGGTATGCGATTGGAGCTATATCAGAAAATACACCAAACGTAGTACGGTTATCAGCTGGTGTCGGCCGTGTCGTGCGCCGTAATTTTTTTGGTTTGTTCATGTGTTTGACCCACCGGCAATGCCAGTCTAGGTTTGCAATCTCATAGGATTTTAGTCGAAATTCATGGGTTTTTCACGTTTTGGTCTGAACCGAAATCTGTGTTCTGAACCTTAAACCACTCCAAATTCAAAATTTTACAAGGTTCTAAATAGCCCGCTATAGCTATAGCTTCACGGTAGCACCGAAGTAAAACGCTACACTAAGAACTAAAATCCCGCGAACACAACTATAGCCTCTAAATTGGCCGCCAATTCTGCTAGTTTTGTAGCTGCTATAGCACCGCTATGCTACTTTTTTCAATTTCCTTTGAAAATCCAGCCATCAATTATGTTTTTGTTATGCTCTACTTTATTCTTACATCATTTAATCTCAAAAGGTGATACTATTAATATAAAACTAATAAATGCTTACTTAGAGAAGTTTCTCTATAATGAATATGTAGAAGAACAGATTGTAGTCACTTATTCTACACATTAATTCTGGTTATATGGACATACATTGGACTATAAGTGCTTCTAAATTAATGTGTAAGCATCTTATTTAGTTGAATGTGACTAATATTATGCAAATATTTCACATTTCATATAATTTTTATATTAAAACGCTATATACGATACGATAGCCCGCGATAGCTTTTATAGCTTTGTTCGGACCTCACCGCAAAACAGCGAAAAAAGCGATTTATAACCTTGTAATTTAAATTCAAATGCAAAATCATAGGAAAAGAAGTTTTGAAGATTAAAACCGAAATTTCAATGCTTGGATTTTAAAAGATTTCACTAGGTTTTTGGTAAACATTAGCAAAATTTTGTTTTCGAAGAAAACGTCCCTCGACCCGTGCTGATTTAAAAGTTGGTTTTTGAAAAAATATATCGAATTTTGCTGGGGGGTGGAATTTGCGGGCTAAGCGAAATTTTGAACCTGATGCCAACCGTTGAGAATTGAAATGTTCCGGTTGGATTTCACCATCTGATCGTTTCGGCTTGAAAGGCCCAAAAGCCCAGTCTAGGCCTATACGACTGGAACTTGAGCAGTTGAGCTCGCGGCTCACGAACAGCTTGGGCTTGGCTCGATGTTTAGCTCGGCTCGGGCTCAGTTTGTTTACAAACGAGTCCAAACCGAGCCAGGTTTCTAGCTCATGACTGAAAACAAGCCTAAGCCAAGGCAGGCTTAGCTCGCTCATTTAGGCTCACGAGGACTCATTATCTATTATACAAAGTGGGATCTTATTCCGTCTAACCGTGCGTCCATGTCATCAAAAAAACGTCGGCCATCCGATCTGCGCCTCCGGCTCAATCCGTCCATCGGCTCGTTGCCCAGCCTGCATGAACGGATTGCTAATGCAAAAAAGCCCTTCGACTTTTTTGTTTTACGTTCGTGTCCTTGGTTTTTGATGACCGCTCGATCAGCCGATCAAACGGCCCTCACTGCGTCACCTTTGCGTTTAGCCCCTTCGCTTTTTTTCATTCTCAACCCATAGTCCTTCCGTCTGCTCCGAACCCTAGTGCGCCCCAGCCAGTGCTTCGCCCCTCCTCCCCGTCTCCGCCCCCTCTCCGACTTCGCCTCCTCCCCGTCTCTACCTCCTCCCAGCTCCCCTCCTCGTCGCCGGCCGCCGCCGCCACCGTCCGCTCCAGTCTCTGCCCCCCCATCTCCGCCTACCTTCCCATCCTCGAAACCCTAGCACGCCTGATCCACTGGCTCGCGCGGTGCTCCGCCCCTCCTCCCCGTCTAGTGCTTTGCCCCTCCTCCCCATCTCCGCCTCTTCTTCGACTCCGCCTCCTCCCCGTCTCCGCCTCCTCCTAGCTCCCTCGCCGTCGCTGGCCACCGCCGCCATCGTCCGCTCCCATCTTCGCCTCCCCATCTCTGCCTACCTCCCCATCCTCGAACTCTAGCACGCTCGATCTGCTAGCACGTGCAGTGCTCTGTCCCTCTTCCCCGCCGTCCTCCCCGTCTCTGCCTCCTCCCAGCTCCTCTCCCCGTCTCCGCCTCTTCTCCGCCCGTCTCCGTCTCACCGCCCTCACGTCGTCCCCCTCCCTCCCCGTCACCGAAGTAGCTCACCTCGCAGACAGGGATGGCATGTGAGTGCGCACGTCGACGCGGTTCCTTGCCTATGGTACGTTTGCGGCTTTCTTCCCCTCGCAGCATCCTATTATGCTGATTAAACTGAAATCTACAATATTTCACTACATATCAATGTTTTTCTTATTCTAGGTTGTGTACTTCCTATTTATATTTTAGCCGCAACTCTAGTTATGTAGGCTTTAGATTGCTGAATAATGCTTCGAACATACAGGACTATGCAACTGAAGCTCCATTGGAGGTCGGACCTAATTACAAACAACGACTAATTCGTGAAGTGCAAATCAAACTTCCGAAGAAAGCTCCAATCCCTGCTATCAATATTACTCTAAAGGTTTATGTTTTCTCTGCATAGGAAGGCCATTCTGGAGCATAATGTCCAATCATGTTAGATTTTTTTTCTCTTGGTAATTATGGTTAATAGATCTGATATACTTTGGTGAAAAATTTTACCTGCACCTTTTGAGTAGACATGATTTGTTATTATTTTTTGCATCCTTGCATGTGGTGGTCAGAACAAACAATAATGTTTCCATCTTTGAACCTGAATTTCTTTTTTCCGTTTCCTCCATTGTTTTCCATTTATTCTGTTATGCCTTGCAGTGGACCAATAGGAAGAAAAAGAAAGGAAAACTAGAACTTTGGAAAGGGAAAATCAAAACTCCCATTATTTACATCTGTCGATGGAATAAGTGAATCTCTTCTATATTATCTATTATACAAAATGTTCCTATATATATTGGGTTTGCTGATTGATTGTGCCTGCCACAGTTCAAGGATTTGCAAGATAAAGAGGTTTGCATAATTTGTTAGACTGTACTGATATCTAGCATCTACCTTTTTCTTCTCCTAAGTAAGTTGTGTTGATTTCTAGCATGCACATTTTTCTTTTTCTTTGATATATTAGTTGTGGCGGTGATTTCCTGAGGCTGAAAATTTGTGTGCAGCTGGCCTAATCGTAATGATTTAATGGCTATGTTTTCTTGCTTCCCCTAAAAGGTTAAGGACATGGTTTGGAGTTCTGGGAATTAGGAGTTTGATGTTAATTTTTTTTTTGTATTACAGTGAGAATCTGGGTCTATATTATATAGCCAAAAGGAAATATGAAATTGTGAAGCACTTTGTTTCTATGTAAAGAACAGGCTTTGTTCTTGACTTATTGCTACTAGGTTCACTTTCAAAAGCCTTAAAAGATGTTTCGTATGGTGCATCTCTATTTTGGCAGTGCGTCAGTATATGAGTACTGAGTTTTTCAATCAAGTCCTGCTACAAAGAATGGTTTCTAGTAATTCTCCTGCCTAGCTAGGTTGCGTTTTGCTGCTTCTTGATAGGATTTATATTTGCAGGCCTCTGATTTTCAAACTTCTTATTGTTTAATAGATTATCAGGCGTGTTCATTCAAAATGCTGCTCTGCATGCGATCACTGTGTTGAGCAGTTTCGCCATCAATGTTCCTGGATTTAAACTTTAAAGGGTCTGTTTGGTTGTCTTCCCATCCGAGCCTGGCTTGTACGAGTGAACCAGGCTGAGTTGAGCCAGGCTAAGTGCATGCACGTGCTGGTGTTTGGTTGTCTAGATGAGCTGAGCCAGGTTAGAGAGAGATCGTGTTTGGTTGCTTGTGTTTGGACCTGCACCAACGGGATGGCATTTCATCGTACACGTCTTGAGCAGTTCTGGCCGCAAACCGAATGCCATCCAAAGCAGTCGCGCCGTCGTTGAGCTCGTCCGCGGTCGTCGCCGTGCTCGCAGCCGTCGTCGTCGAGCTCGTCTGCGCTGTGCTCGTCCGCGTCACCATGCTAGTCCACGCCGTGCTTTCGTCGCGCCAAGCTTCGTCCCGTCGAGCTCCGCCGCGCTTCGTCGTGTCGAGCTCGCCATGCTCGTCGCTCATGCCGCCGCCAGTTCGTCCACGCCGTGCTCTTCCACTCCGCACCGTGCTCGTCCATGCCGCCAGGCTCGTCCATGCCAAGCTCCTCCGCGTCCGCCGCTGGGCTCGTCTGCGTCGCCGTCGCCGAAACTCCTCGCGTCCGCCGCGGGCTCGTCCGCGTTCTTTGTCGCCGAGATCGTCCGCCCGCGAGCATCTGCCGCCGCCGGGCTCGTCCACGTTGCCGTCGCCGAGCTCGTCCGCCCGCGAGCGTCTTCCTCCTCCCGTAGAGCTCACTCGGGCACGCTCGGAAGCGACGATTCTCGTTTCCCCGGGCGAGCTCGATGGTGACTTTGCATGAGCCGAGCCAGGCTGAGACCTCCATACAGGCAACCAAACATCTGAGTCTTACATCGGTTGAGCCTGGTTCGGCCAAATGCGGGCAACCAAACACACCCAAAGAGACCGAGGAGAATATTCTTGGGCGATAGCACATATATGTGAGTACTCTATAAAAGTTGGGGTTTAAGGGCTGTAGTTTATTTTGATGTGCAGATTCGTTTTTACTTTATACCTTATACTTCATAGTAGCAAATTTTTTTTCAATGTAGGGGGCTCCTCCCTAATGGTCAAATATGTAATGAGCAGGGTTCTGTTTTGCATTTTCTAAAGATGCAAAATTTTGTGCTATCAGCTAAGCATTGACTTATGTGTCAGCAAGAAGGTGGTCTGAGTTTTACACAAAGACACCAGATAGGTGTATTGTTCAGCGTCTAAGTGCCTTTCGGTTGTTTTCTGATGGAGGGTAAATACATCTGAAGCAAGGAAGGTCTGCAACCTTCTCATCCCTTAGTTTGTTCTGTTTGGTTTAATATTTAATCATGGGTGCAGTATTATTGCTAGCATGGTATATTTTCAACTTCTATAATGTCTGTGTTTGCTACAACACTGTACCAGCAATGTTTCCAAAGTTCTGTAGCTGCCCTGTTTCTCTCATTAGCATTAAGCAGAAAGGATCATGACAGGTACCTCAGAGATTGAAAAAAAAAAAGAGCTGCATCAGCTAATGATTCACTCAGCTCTTACTCTGTGTTACAGCATATAGCGCCACAATGCATACACCACGCGCCGAGGGCACGTTTTTCCTATTCTAATTAGTACTTAAAGGGAGATGAAAGTGTCAAGAAGGTAATGTTCAACTTCACGGTGCAGACTGAGATCCACTGGGTGCAACTTTAATGAGCCACAATGCAATTAACTCTATTATTTAAGCAGAGGTAAAAGGAGTCATCATGTTCACTCTAGAAAGCTAGAAATTCTCACACTAATCGGATAAGGAAAAAGAAAATTTGCACCATCAATTATAGCCAATCCATATCATAATGGTATACATGAAACAGGATTTGAAGATTTTAGAACTTACAGTGATCAATATAACATGACTACGTATTCGCCAAATGGACTATGGCGGTGTTTCTTTCTCCGTTTGCGTTTGTGTTTGCTTATAAGCCAAAAATTTGTTATTTTTGTACAAATCAAACGCTTTGATATTTGGTAGTCAATTTTTATAAGTCTTACTATTTCTTCTTAAAACTCTCAAAACCATTTTTTCTATAATTTTTGATCCCTCGGATGTTCTTATCGAGGAATTATAAATTTCTAGATTAAACACAACTACCGAAAGAAACACTACCTATATTAGAATGTTCAAACTTACCGTGAGCAATACGACGTAACTGCAAATCCATCCCCGTCGCCCTCCTGGCAGCCTCCTGGTTCCATGCTTGTTTATATTTAATCAGAGATATGGCGGACAGAGACAATCATCCATTGAGCGTTTCAATGCACACATCATAAAAAATGGTGCGTACCATACGGTAGCATATCCGGTGCACACGGCACCCCGTGCACATCCGTGTACACCATAGGGAAAAAGTTTCAAAAAATTCCAAAAAAAATTATGGATATATATCTCAACTTACCCCATCCAGATATAAAATTTCATGATCAAATTCGTCCTATGTTAAGAGTAATAAAAAAGACAAATTTCTGACAAACTTAAATAGTTTAAATGCACTTCAAATTTGTCTTTTTTGTAACTTCTAGTATAGGACGAATTTGATCATAAAATTTTATATGTAGATGGGATAAGTTGAGATGTACATCCATGATTTTTTTTGGAATTTTTTGAAACTTTTCCCTATGGCGTACACGGCATTTTCACGGAGACAGCCGTGTGCACCGGATATGCTGCCGTACCATACATATATCTCTGAGCCATTTATATATACTTCCTGGGACTGTACTACTTCGTGGGACTGTACGGAGAGCCTATTTGACAGTTTTATTTGATACAACTCAAATGCTACGCAGATTATAATCTAAGAATTTGAGTCTCTTAAGAAGAGACTCAAAAGACTGAAAATATATTAAAAAATAGTTTTATGAGTTTTGAGAAAAACCATTAAAAGACTTAAAAATGACCACAAAGTGGTACAACGTATGGATTACACAAAACAAGAAATTTCAGATTTTAATCTGATTTTACACTGTAAAGAATAGGGCCGGTAGTAACTATTTGTCATCGGAGCAAGAAAGTAAATTAGTCTATATTTTTTAAATCCGAGTTTGTTTGATGTACGAATCTCTTTCTAACTTGAATCGATTGGTGCATAAACCTAGAATCCCCATTATGGATAGAAGCCCCTAGTGAAGCTGTGTCAAATGACTCAATTTTTGGTCTAGAGTCGAGTAGAATCTAGATTAACGCTCGCGCGGTAAAGAAAAACATAGAGCAAGGGAATATATTTCTTGTGGAAAGTGAGTAGGGAAAAGGATGCTCAACCGTAAAAGTAAAAAAAAAAAACAAATTAATAAAATCTAGAGCTCTATGACGAAAGCAGAAACCTAACAAGTATAGGTCGTGGTTAGACGTAGCGGAAAAGTAAAAAACAACTCCACGTAAACATGTAGTTACATGAGTCCATGGAGCCCCGTCGAAGTCACTCCGATCTGCTTAGCGGGAAATTAAATGGGACAGCGACGAGCCAGCAGTCCAACAGCAAGTGAGCTCTGCACTGCGCCTGGGATGCAACCGCAACAACTCCGCAAGTGATGAGTGTCGTCCACCTCCAGCCGCCGCGTTTGACTCCGCCTCACCATTTCCACACCGCTCAGCCTCATGGATATATATTGAAATACCGAACCTATCGACTAGAGGAGATGAATAGGAGTCAAATAAGTTTCTCGCAAGGAGATAAATGATGTTCTTCACCCAATATGCCTCAAAGATGACAACCCGTAAGAAAACCTAAGAGAGGTTTTTTCTTTGTTCAAGATCTTAGGAGAAGAGATCAATTTTCGATCATACTTATGGGTGTCTTTGTGATAAAAAAGATCCTATGATGATATCCTATAAAGAGGCATGAAGATTGACTCCAAAACTTCTAAGAAAACAAGAACACTCAACAGGTATACGTACCTCTAGTTGCACATGTGAGAAACCGTGTTGAAATGAGAGAAATTTCAAATCATATTCCTGATTGTTGAGTGCTCAAATAAAAGAAATCTCAGTCCAAAGTGGTTGCACTTAAGACAAAACACCCACTAAATAAAGGCGCTATAGGAAAATCGGGCAGGAATATTCCAGCAGAAATTAATTTTGATCACAGGAGTGGTTACTGGCTTTCTTGGTCTCAAAAAATTATGGGAATTTTTCTCATCAAAACGCAACACAAAAAATTTAGGGAAAATCGTGAACCAAGAACTGTCTGGAACTCGCACACAGAAAGTTTAGGACTCGGTATTCACCTCATGGCTCCTAAACGAAGAATTCAGATGACTCCAAAATTTTTCCATAGGTAGATAGAAGTCACGGATCTTCTCGCATAGGAATCACTCAAAAATGAGTTTTCTTGATTTTTTAAAATTCTACAAACAGCGCGAGAGAAAGTTTCTGGACAGGATTGCAACTAGTTGAAAAACTTGATCTCTAGTCTCTCTTAGATTGCAAGAAAGGTTTCAAACTTTATATGCAACCTCAAGGCATCATAGATCAGCATCAAATAGAAGGAGGTGAGACAAATAAACTAGTTACAACTAAAAGCAAGAAAGAAACTAGATCAAATATATGAACAACACAAGAACAAAGTCATGATTTGATGAACTAGTTTCTATTGCTTGAGACGGTTTTGTTGTAGGCCGGAGATAGGTATCCCCTCGGACTTGGGAGCGAAGGAAGGGTCCGCCCCCGCCGTACCTCCACCCCTCTTCTCTGTTTTTTCAGGGCGACCGAAACACGCTAAGGAATAGAGTGCGGAGGTCGGGAAACAGAGCGGCTCGTGCAAGGCCCGCGAGCCGAGGCGGCGGTGAAGGCAAGCGAAGGCGTGGATACTTGAGACAGGCGATGAGAATCGCGGGCGGAGCCTTGCGAGCTAAGCGGAGCAGCGGGAGCAGAACGAGGAGCAAGCCCAAGCCGGGAAGCTCGCGCGGAGCTAACGTCCGATGAACTCAAGAAAGAACGACGTAATCGGAGGGTGGCAGGGCGAATGTCCCGCCCTTGGCAGGCGAGCAGCGGACGCGCGCCGACAAGTCGGACGCTTGGCAGGTGCCCAGTAGATGTCGGTGGGCACACCTGATGCATGAATGTCGCATGGGTGTAATTCCCCATATGACCCGTAGTGGGAGTCTTTTAGGAGGGTAAAGCCGTAAAGAGTATGGCTAATGTGTTGCGGGATGACCCCGATGCCCCTTGCGTGAGGGCAAGTGGGAGCATGTAAAATAGTGAGGAAATGACCCGCGGGTACTTGGTCGGGGTCAGTAAGAAAAGAGACCGCCATTGCATGGCGCTGTACAATCCCGCCCCTATATAAGGGGAGGGCGACGCAGATAATTGACAGATTCTTCTTGCCCAAGTGTAGCGTTCCTTCCATCCACGAGCGCTACCAGTGAGAGCACGAGAGTTTCATCGAGCTGTCTTGGGTCTTGCGAGGATCGCGCGCTCGGGGCAACCTGTTTTACGTTCGTGGGGTGACACCCACAACAGTGGCACCGTCCGTGGGGAGCGATTGCTAGAGAAAGCCATCGCTCCTAAGCTGTTCGACAACGAGTCGCCGACAACCATGCCGCCGAAGAGGAAGGCTGCGACCACGTCCCAAGGGGCTACCATAGGGGCTGCGGGCGGAGAGTCAGGGAGGTCGCTGAGGAGCCAAACCTTGATCGCTTGCAGGTCACGCAGGACGAGGAGGATCGGGCCCCCGTGCCGCCAGAGGCATCCCGAGATCGCCCCACCGCCGTTCGCTGGTGACTTCATAACGCGCCCCAGGCGTCGCCGGGCGCAGTGGCGGGGCGGTCGGCAACCGCCTGGAGAGGACGCGGCGGGGCGTCGAACCACCCGGACCGGCGGGCGGCGGCGGGGAGCCACCTGCGAGGGCCAGAGTACGCTGGAAGCGCTCGACCCCAACGTGCGGGTGCTAATGGAGGCTAGCGAAAAGCTGATGGCGGAGGTGCAACGCCTGCAGGGACAGACGAACCAAGGCCTCACGGTGTCTCAAGATGAAAGCCCGGACCAGGAGGTACTCTCCCCGATGCGCGCAAGGGCAACCAGGAACGACGACGACCCCAACCCCCTTTGCGCCAGGCTCCGCGCAAAAAGGTGGCCTTCCCCAGGAAACTTTAAGCTCCCCACCATCAAGCCGTACAACGGCAAAGCGAACCCTAGAGAGTTCCTCCGCGTGTATGACACCGCCGTGGAAGCTGCAGGGGGAGATGACGACATCAAGGCCAAGGGGCTGCTCCTAGCGCTCGAGGGCATCGCCCTCTCATGGTACTCTTCCCTCGAGCCGGGCTCCATCGAAAGTTGGCCCCAGCTTCGCGCCAAAATAGAAAGCAACTTCCAGGGAAACTTCGATGGAATGAAAGAGAAGAGCGACTTGTTATTTGTGAAGCGCAAGAAGGAATCCTCAAGAGTTATTTCAGCGCTTCTCCAAGATCAAGTGCGGATCTGGGGTCAATGATACCACCATCATCAGCAGCTGCGATCACGCAGTGCGAAGGGACCGTTAGCGGAGAGACTGGCCCGGAAGGAGGTCCGCACCGTGGAGGAGCTGTTCGCCTAAATGAAGTAGTACACCCGGCGGAGGAGGATAACTCCCGGAGGGAAGACAAACCACGGGATGAATCATCAAAGCAATCCCCCCACCGGAGGGATCGGGAGAAGGAGCCCACGTCAAAGGGAAAGGGAAGGACCCACGCCCAAGAGCGAAGGGAAAAGACAAGGAAAAAGGGTTCACTACATTGATGAGCGGGCGAGCAGCGCGATGACGGGGAAGCACCCGAGCAAATAAGGCGAAGCCCGCCTACCGGCACGACAAGCGGGATGGTGACCGGCCAAAGACCCAAGCGGGAGGAGGTAGTCGGGAGAAGGTACCACTGCGAGGACCATGGCGAAAATGGCACACACGATTCGGCCCATTGCAAGGTGATCGAAGGGTACCGACGTTTCGAGGCTAAGAGAAGAGAAGGCGAAGTACTCCCCCCACCGCCGCCCCCGCCACTCCCGAAACACCAGCGACCCCCACTACACGGAGCAATAAATCACATGCATCGCGTCATCAACACCATTACCGAGGGGTCCTCCTTGCACATGCCCTCCAAAAGGCAGCGCAAGGCATACGCTAGGCAGATCAATCACGTCGGGGTCAACCTGTCTTTCGTCCCCCAGCAAGAGCACGAGCCTATTATGTTCACCGACGAGGACGCGCGGGGGGTGCATTTTCCCCATCAAGACTTCTTGGTGGTCTCCGCTATGATCGCTGGCTGCGAGGTGCGCAGAGTGCTGGTTGATGGAGGAAGCGCGGCTAACATCCTCTCCATCGAAGCTTTCAGACAGATGATGATCCCCCGCGACCGTCTAAGGAGATCGGAGGTGCCGCTGATAGGTTTCGGAGGAAACCCGGTCGGCACTATCGGGCAAATTGAGTTGGAAGTGACTTTTGTGACACCGCAGTCCAGCGTCACCCGCCTCGTCTCGTTTGATGTCGTCGACATGCCTTTCCAGTACAACGCCATAATGGGGCGAGGGTCGCTGACCGCATTTGGGGCCATTATACACCATGGTTTCCTTTGCATGAAGATGCCTTCGCCCGGTGGTACCATTACAGTTCGGGGGGATCAAACTCTCGCTCGAAGGATAGATTTAGAAGGGCCCCCTCAGGTCAAGAACGTCTACATGATAGAGGAAGATCTTTCCACTGAACAACGCGGTAAGTGGCTCCCCAAACCGCGCCCCCAAGGAGAAACGAAGAAGGTGGCCCTGCAGCCCAATGGTGATAAAACGGTCACCCTTAGCGCCGCCCTTACCCCCGCAGAGGAGCAAGCACTGCTGCAAATCCTTTAGGAGTACGAAAATGTGTTCGCATGGGGTTCGGGGGACATCCCCGATGTGCAGAGAACTACGATTGAGCACGGGCTGGCCATTAGGCCAGACGCGAAGCCGAAGAAGTAAAAGCTCAGGAAGCTCGCCACGGAGAGGCAAGACGCAGCAAAGACGGAAGTGGAGAAGTTGCTTCGCGCTGGGATTATAAGCGAGGCCATCCACACCGAATGGCTCGCCAATGTGGTCCTCGTTAAAAAGTCCAGTGGGGCATGGAGGATGTGCATTGACTTCACCGACCTCAATAAGGCATGCCCGAAGGATGACTTCCCTCTGCCTCGCATCGACCAGCTCGTCGATTCCACCTTGGGATCGGAGATGACGAGCTTTCTCGATGCGTACTCGGGATACCATCAGGTGTACATGCGCAGGGAAGACGAAGACAAGACTGCATTCATCACACCCTTCGGCACATACTGTTTTGTGCGAATGCCGTTTGGCCTAAAAAACGCCGGGGCCACTTTCGCCAGGTTAATTGCCAAAATCTTCGCTAAGCAGCTCGGGCGGAACATCGAAGCTTATGTCGACAACATTGTCGTCAAAAGCGCAAAGAAAGAGGACCACGTCGCCGACCTGCGCGAAACCTTCAACAGCCTACTGGAAGAAAAGGTTAAACTTAACCCTGAAAAATGTGTTTTCGATTACGCGGCAGAAAACTCTTCGGGATTCCTTGTCTCGAGCGGGCATCGAGGCCAACCCCGAAAAGATTAAAGCGATCCAAGACATGGCCCCGCCAAAAAGCGTCAAGGACGTTCAAAGACTGGCGGGGTGGCTCGCAGCGCTCAGCAGGTTCCTGCCCAAGTCAGCGGAGCAAAGCCTCCCATTCTTCAGAGCCCTGCGAACGAGCAAGGTTTTCTCCTAGACGAACGAATGCCAAGCTGCGCTACACCGAGATGGAAAAGCTGGCGTATGCATTATTGATGGCATCAAGGAAGCTCCGGCACTACTTCCAGGGGAACCGAATCAAAGTACCTATGGCATACCCGCTAAGCTCCATGCTATCGAACAAGCAAAGATCAGGGCACGTCAGCAAGTGGGCGGTCGACCTCGCCCCCTTTGAGCTAGCCATCATACCACGCACCGCGATCAAGAGCCAGGTCCTGGCTGACTTCGTCGCGGAGTGGACCTCACCGGTGCCCGACGGCGACGACGACGCGGACGTATGGCTTGTCAATTCCGACGGATCCTGGGGAGTACATGGCGCAGTCATAGCGGCCGTCATCACGGCCCCGGGTGGCGAAGCAGCCGAGTTCGCGGCGAAGCTGGAGTTCCCTTCGACAAACAATACAGCCGAGTACGAAGAGCTTCTCCTAGGGCTTCGCAAGGCCAGAGCCATGAGCGCCAGGCGCGCCATCCTAAGAACTGACTCGAAGCTCATCGAAGGACATGTCTCCAAGGAGTATCAGGTCAAGGACGAACAACTTCAGAAGTACGTCGAGGCAGTCAGGGCGATGGAAAAAACATTCGATGGGTTCTCCATACGTGCGATTCCACGATCACAAAACGAGCGGGCCGACGAGCTAGCAAAGGCGGCGGGGTCCGGAGGCACTTTACCCCCGACCGAATTCTTCGAGGTGCTCCGGGCCCCCTCCATCGTCTCCCAGGTCAACGTCATAACTCCAGCGGCCAGCAACAACTAGCGAGACGAGATACACAGCTACCTTCTCGACGGCACCCTCCCACAAGACGAAGCATAGGCCAAACGACTCAAGGCTCGAGCGAAGAAGTATGCCATAATCGAGAGGCTCCTGTTCCGCGGAGGGCTTTGCGCTCCATGGCTTCGCTGCGTATCCCAGGAGGAGGGGATCGAAGCCTTGCGCGAGGCGCACGAAGGAACCTACGGAGCGCACCAAGCCCCTAGGAACCTCGCGGGCATGGTGTTCAGAATAGGCCTTTATTGGCCGACAGCTCTACAGGATGCGGAGCACCTAGTCAAGCATTGCCATGCCTGCCAATGGATGACTAAGCAGAAGAAAGCCCCCCCAGCGAACTACACCTAGTGCCCCCAATCTGGCCCTTCGCAAAGTGGGAAATCGACATCGTTGGTCCGCTGGCCAAAGCCCGAGGAAGCTTACAATTCGTAATCGTCGCCATCGATTACTTCTCCCGGTGGATTGAAGCGGAGCCAGTGGCGAAGATAACAGCCGAAGCCACAACCAAGTTCCTCTGGAAAACAATCGTCTGCAGGTACAGGGTTCCTTGCGAGATCGTCACGGACAATGGAACCCGCCGAGTCAAGAAGTTCCAAGAGTATTGCGAGAACAACGGCACAAAAATCTGCTTCGTCGGTCGGGCACCGGCGACACGGCCGTAGAGAGAGCTAATGGCTCTTTGCTAGACGGCATCAAGTAAAGACTTTATAACACAGTGAAGGACGCATGGCCTGACGAGCTACCTAAAGTCCTCTGGGCAGCACGCACCTCCGCGTCCCGTCCCACGGGCTTCTCCCCGTTCAGGCTAATCTTCGGAGAGGAGGCCGTCTCACCCGCGGAGATTCAAGCCAGATCCCTCCGCATCATCAAGGGCCCGATCACAGACATGGTGGGCATCACGCCGCGACCCTAACGAGAGGAGGGCAACTACAAGCCCCGATCACCATGAAAGCCTCGCCAAATCTTCGACGGACCTTCAACAAGAAGGTCGAGAAAAAGACTTGGCGCCGGGGACATGGTACTCAAGCGATCAGCCCGGCGTTAAGCCAAGCTTGAATCCACATGGGAAGGCCCCTACGTCATCAGGGAATCCACAGCGAAGGGGGCACACAGGCTCGCCACCCTGGAGGGCAAAGACGTACCAAGAACCTAGAACTCCGACGCGCTCAAGAGGTTTCACCTGTAGTGTCACTATTCGTATGTACTTCCACAAAAAAAAATGTGTGTACTCATGATTATCATTGAAGGAAAAAGTTACAACCGGGGGCCGTTTAACGCCCCCACCCGTGGTTTTTTCCCCTCGGGGGTTTCCACGTAAAATTTCATTGTCCCTGTGCATGCAGTGTGGTACGATTGAAGAAAGCGAACTCGCGGCTAGCTAGGTCTAACGCGCTACCTTCGCCATGAGCGCTTGGTCGGGCTAACGTCCCACCCGCTCCCTCGCATCGACGAACTCGCGGCTAGCTAGGTCTAACGCGCTACCTTCGCCACGAGCGCTTGGTCGGGCTAACGTCCCACCCGCTCCCTCGCATCGACGAACTCGCGGTTAGCTAAAGTCTAACGCGTTACCTTCGCCACGAGCGCTTGGTCGGGCTGACATCCCACCCGCTCCTTCGCGTCGACGAACTCGCGGTTAGCTAAAGTCTAACTCGCTACCTTCGCCATGAGCGCTTGGTCGGGCTAACGTCCCACCCGCTCCTTCGCGTCGACGAACTCGCGATTAGCTAAAGTCTAACGCGCTACCTTCGCCACGAGCTCTTGGTCGGGCTAACGTCCCACCCGCTCCTTCGTGTCGACGAACTCGCGGTTAGCTAAAGTCTAACGCGCTACCTTCGCCACGAGCGCGCGGTCGGGCTAACGTCCCACCCGCTCCTTCGCATCGACGAACTCGCGGTTAGCTAAAGTCTAACGCGCTACTTTCGCCACGAGCGCTTGGTCGGGTTGACGTCCCACCAGCTCCTTCGCGTCGACGAACTCGCGGTTAGCTAAAGTCTAACGCGCTACCTTCGCCACAAGCGCTTGGTCGGGCTCACGTCCCACCCGCTCTTTCGCGTCGACGAACTCGCGGTTAGCTAAAGTCTAACGTGCTACCTTCGCCACGAGCGCTTGGTCGGGCTGACGTCTCACCCGCTCCTTCGCGTCGACGAACTCGCGGTTAGCTAAAATCTAACGCGTTACCTCCGCCACGGCGCTTAGTGGTGACGTCCCCACCCGCTCGCCAGCGTCGACGAACTCGCGGTTAGCTAAAGTCTAACGCGTTACCTCCGCCAGGAGCGCTTGGTTGGGCTGACGTCCCACCCGCTCCTTCGCGTCGACGAACTCGCGGTTAGCTAAAATCTAACTCGCTACCTTCGCCACGAGCGCTTGGTCGGGCTAACTTCCCACCCGCTCCTTCGCGTCGACGAACTCGCGGTTAGCTAAGCCTAACGCGTTACCTTCGCTACGGACGCTTGGCCGCGCCCTGGCAGTTGTCATTCGAAACAAGCAACATGCGCACAAGACAAACACCCATTCGACACCAACTCCCGGAGTAAAGACAATGGCATTCTTTTCGGAGGAGGTAAAATGATACAAAAGCCCCTAGGGGCTGCCTAGACCATCATCTAATCCGGCCGTTCGAAGGTCAGTAGGCCTTCCTCCCGCCTGGCGCCTAACGAAAGCGAGCATGCCCGAGGTCGGCCGGCTTCACCACCGGCACGTCATTGCTTCCGATGGAGCTAGTAGGAGAGGACGGCGGCGCCGGAGGATTGACGTCATCATCTTCTCCGTCGGAGACGATGATCGGGTGCAAGGCGTCGGCGCCCGGAAGAACAGGCCTGGCGGGTTGGCCCGCGTTGCCTGCGACAGCCACGTCGCCGACGACGCCTCCCCTCGCCCCCACCTCGGCGGCGAGTCTTGCGTCGAGAGCTCCGGCCAGCGCCGGGCCGTGGCTGAGGTCGGGAAGAGAAACGATCGAAGAAAGGAACGAGAAGCTGGAGAGCTGGGACATGGCGGCGCACTTTGGAACAGGGGTCAGGGATGCCTTCGGGGACGCCGGAGAAGACATATTTATACGGCGAGATGGGCCGGTCGAGCCGGCCGCTCGCCATTAAGGGACCTCGGAAGCCGAAGCGAGCCTTGCTGGGGAAAGGCGGGACACGGAGCCCCAAACGCCGCAGCCACGCGCACGATCATAAATGGTAAGTAAAACCAAAGCGTCGCAGGAGCCGCCACTGGCCCAGGAGCCCGAAGACGCGCCACAACCACGCGCTACCATAAATGGGCGGGCAAAAAACGAAGCGCCGTAAGAACATTATACTAAGACCGCGGGATCTTCCTTTGGCCCGAGGGATTCGAGCGAAGCAATCGAAAAGAGGAAAATGTTGGAGCGGACCAAGCGTCGTGAGCGCAAAGAAATATACTAAATAGGTCCGATTCTGATTTAAAGGTTTACGAAAGGGGAAGAGAAGATACAAGTTACGAGGGGGGCCGCTTCTCCTTGCCCTTAGCCTCGCCGGGCGAGCCCGCTTAGCCGCGACCTTGGCGCTTCAGCGCCCTTCGAGCTCGCCAGACAGACTTCCCCGCCGCTGCCTCGCCATGATGATTCCAGAAGTCGGAGATGAAGGGACAGGCCAAGCGGGTTGCGGCAGGAGAAACCTTCCCCGCCAACGCGATGTCAGAGAACCCCGAGGGGCCCGCGGCTGCGGAGGTAGCACCGACGTGCTCCTGGACGTGTGTGCAGCCCTTAACCGAGGTGCGCCGTCTTCAAAGACCCAGTGGCGCAATGGTCGCCGGCCACGGCGGAGCTCCCAAAGGCCCAAATGAGTTCTGGAGGAATTTGATGGCCTCATGGCTGGCGTAGGGGTCGGCTCGATCGTCGATCTGGCGAGGAGTTCTTGAAGGAAGGCGTTGATCGCCTTGAATGCCGGTCGGGGTCTCTAGTAACCACGGGCGGTCTCGCATCTCCTCCGCTCGGCAGCGCATTGACAAGGCTCATCTGAGCCTCGCCCTTAGCGGCGGCGAGCTGGCGGGGATGCTCCTCCGCGGCCTTCTTGAGCATCTCTTTGGCGAGTTCCGCCACCTTCAGGAGGTCTTTCAACTCCTCGATGCGGCCCTCCTTCTTCTGCTCGTTCCGCTCGGCTACGACGTGAGCCTGCTCCGCGGCTGCGAGGCTGATCTTCATCGAGGAAATGAGGTCCTCCAGCTCCGCGTTCCGGGCGGCCAGGTCTCGGCTCTGGCTTAACTCTTCCTGGACCTTCGCCAGGGTCTCAGTGGAGGATCGCAGGGCCCCCTCCAGGCGAGCCCTCTCCGCGTCCAAATCCTCCACGCGCTTCCGGACCTCGTCGAGCTCCCGATTCGCTTGGACGTAGTCGCGGGTTTTCACCTGGACCTGCCTGGACACCTCCGCGGCTACAAAGGCACCTGCGAAGAAAGCAAGCGCAGCAAAGATCATCGGTGAAATAAGGCCAGCGGAGGGCACAGCGGAGGAAGTGGCAGGGATGGGGAACCTTCATGAAGAAGTCGGTGGCAGCGTCACTCAGCGCGTGGTCGTTGATACCACCGAAGAGGCGCCGAGACTTTGCCTCGGAATAGAAGGCCCCGCGCATCTTCCTCAGCGCCGAGGCTGTCGTAGCCCGACTATGGAAGTCCAGGGGGGAGAGCCCCGAGGTGTCGAGCCCCGACGTAGGCCTCGAATCACCTCGGATCCTGGCGGAGCCCTGAGGCAGGGCCGAAGAGTCCGGGCACATCGAGGCCGGAGGAAGCGGCGGAGGAGCTGGCAGAGCCTCCGGCGTGCCTCCGAGAACCGGCGGCCCGGAGGAAGAGACCCCTTTGCCCGCGGAAGCTCCAGCCCCGGGGAGGCGTCGCCCGTGGCCGGGGCTGAAGCCCCGGCGCCGCCCACCTCGGCGAGGGTAGGAAGCCAGCGTCGACCCATGACAGGGAGGTCCGGCGACCCGCCACGTCCGTCATCTTCACGTCCCCTCCCCCTGTGTACGCCTTCAGATCAAGCCTAGAAAGATCGATGCCACCTAAGAAGCTCATGGGAAAAGTTTCGGGAGTCAGACCTTCGCCGCCAGGAGGGGTATCGAGACGAGGCGCCAGATAGATGGCGCGCCCCCGTCATGGCGAGCCGACGGCGCCCCCGGAGGGATCTCTCGCTCCGTCTCCCGGGGAGACGGCGAGTCCCGTAGAGGGGACATGCGCCACCTCCGGGGCGGGGCTACTCGCCTCCGCGTCGTCGTCGAGGTCCACGAACTCCACCCCGGGATGTTCAAGAAGAAGAGCCCGGGGAGCGCGCTCCGTACGGGCCGGCCCCGTGGGAAGGGCCGCTCGCGCCTGCCGGAGGGGGGACATCGCCGCGGCGGAGACGGAAGAGCCTCGCTCGTCTCCCTCCACCTCCTCCTCTTCCTCCTGCTCCCCGTCGTTGTCGAAATTATCATCGTCTTCGCTCGCGCCGTCGCTCTCGTCCGAAGGAGGCACGGCCTGCAGCGGGCGGGCGGAGATCACCCGGGCCCGCTTCTTCGGCCGAGGGGAACCCCCAGTGCCCCGAGGCAGGGGGCCTGACGAAGCCCCCATTCAGCGACGCAGGGATTGCGTGCCGCCCCGGCCGTATCCATGGCAGCCTCGTACTCCGCGGGGCGGCAGGGGCCCAATAGCCCGCGCGCTAGCCTCTCCGCCGCCCCGCGCCCGAGGTTACGAGTCCCTTGGGGCTGGTAGACGGTCAACGTACCGTCCGCGGACCACTCCAAGGTGACGGTGGGGTCCCTCGCTAGGGGCTCGAAGCGGCAGAGGCAAAACTCCTCCGCCAGGTCACGCATGGTGCTCTGATAGCGGAGGGCCTTCAAATTCGCGAGGAGCCCAGCCTCCTCGGCTGTCGCCTCCAGGTTGGGCGACCGGATTGCTCGTACAGGGCCCATGGTAGTGCGGAGAGGCGAGTTCAAGTTGTCAAGCACCTGGTAATACCAACGCTGCATCCAGCCGGCTTCTCATTTCCCCTTGGCGGCGGTCACGGGAATCTCCTTCACCAGAGGACACTTCGTCTGAAAGTTCAGTGAGCCGAAGCAGGACCGCTGGCCCCTGTTGCCAGCCTTCTATTGCTTAGGCTGCCAGAAAGCGTCCTCGATAAGAGAAAACACGCGCCCGGTCAGCACAATATGGGCAGGACGGAAAGCCCAATCCAATACCGCCATGCGGACGATGGCGTTGGGCGTCAGCTGTGAGAGCTCCGTCCTGAAGAACTGCAGCACCTCCACCACCAGCGGTGCAGTGGGGAAACGGAGCCCCGCCTCCAAGAAAGCAGCGAACACCACCGCCTCGTCAGCTCGAGGGCGGGGCGTCTCCTCCCGACCCGGAGCCCGCATGGAAGAGCGACGAACGCCGAACTCCGCCGCCAGAGCATCCAAGTCGCCTGGCCCCAGGGATGAGCGCCCCAACGCCGGGGACAACGCGGCAGCATCCTCCTCACTCTGGACCGGCTTCACTTGCGGCGCGCGGCGAGGGGCCATCGGTGAAGGAAGAACTGCGAGCCGGACACAGGCGCGGCGGAGTAGAGGAAGACGAAAAAGAGGAGCCGGGGACGAAAGCAAAGGGAAACGGAACCCCTCACTCCCGGGACCCCGTAGTTATAAAGGGAAGACGCGTTCAGCCTTGGCCCTCGATGGTTACACCTGGCGCCAATCCCGCAAAAGGGGAGGCGTGCGCGTTGCGGTTTAATGGGCGGTTCGCAACGGCGAGGAACCCTAAGAGCCGTAATAAGTAACTGCTGACATGTGAAAGGACAGGGCGATGTGACTCAGCGATGGGCCAACGGGCGTGCGCCGCCGTGGCGAGCGCGCCCCAAGATCTTGGGAAGCGCAACCGTCAGGCGTCCGGTAAAAGAGAAACTCGCTCTACATGCCCAAGGGAGTATGAAGGCTCAGGCCTATTTATGGCATGGCCAAGGGCATGGCGAAGCAAGCCCTCAACCATGAGGGGCTCCTGTTGTAGGCCGGAGATAGGTACCCCCTCGGACTTGGGAGCGAAGGAAGGGACCACCCCCGCCGTACCTCCGCCCCCTCTGTTCTGTTTTTTCAGGGCGACCGAAACATGCTAAGGAAGAGAGTGCGGAGGTCGGGAACGGCGGAGCGAAGCTCGTGCAAGGCCCCGCTGGCCGAGGCGAGCGGCGGCGCGCGCGCAAGCGTGGATAATCTGACGGGCGAGAGAGAACGCAGGCGGAGCGCGGAGCTAAGCGGAGCAGCGGGAGCAGAACGAGAAGCAAGCCCAAGCCAGGAAGCTCGCGTGGAGCTAACGTCCGACGAACTCAAGAAAGAACGACGTAATCGGAGGGTGGCGGGGTGAACGTCCCGCCCATGATGAGGGCGGCGAGCAGACTCGCCGACAAGTCGGCGCCTTGGCGAGTCTTCAGAGGGACCCGTCAAGCGGAGTCGAATCCTGCCGTGCTTTTACCTGCATTTAGTCCTGGATCAAGTAGCTAATACGCCAAGATGTCTGATTTGGATCACAACCATCAACGCACAAATAAAACACATCGAGTACGCCAACACGGCCAATTATTACAATAGTTTGGCACCACGGCCTTACAAACAAAGGCGGAAATTTAAGAACATTGTTCGACTTAAGACAAAAACTCCAACAAATAAACTCCAACTCCACAGGCGAGTAATCAAGAAGCACGCTCCTAGGCTTCGGGTAGTCTTCATCTGGATCCCTTGGCGAAGTCCTCGTCTTGATCTGCTCCTCATCGGGTAGGGACAATGCTGATCTGGACACCTTTCGTTGGAATGAGCAGCCCCGCATAAAATGCGAGGGTGAGTATACAAAATACTCAACAAGCAAGGCTGACTAATATGCAACTAAGGTTACAAGGAAGGGTAAGGTTCTTTTTGCATAAAGCCAGTTTTGCAAGTTTTATCTAGATTCTTGTAAAGGGTTTGAAATGAGTTAAGAGAAAAACAAATATTTGGATCATTTCCTTTTGAAACTCCGGCCTAAACCGGTTTTGCCCAGACTTGGCTACTCACGGCACCCGCCGTGCAACACCCTCATCGCTCCAAAGACCCACTATGAGGAGAAAAATAAAACACACGACACGGTCGTGGTTTTCCTTTAAAACACCTTTTGAAAACAAAAAGGTAAGAAGTACCATGAGGCAGCTCCCGTCGTCTGGCCTTGACCGCGACACGGCTATCATGATAGTTGTACACTCTGCGAGAGGTTGCACGCTTTACCCATGCGAGGTGGTTCTTCCTCGGGTGCCCCAAAGAAAAATGGTCACCACAAGGCCTTTCTCCAACCTTCCCTAGTTAGGACATTCCCGCCGAGGTTTCCTTTGCAATGCCCTCTTCTTGCCGATGGGTTACATTCTATGGACACATCTGAATACCCACTCCCAACCACAAAGGAAGGTTCTTCTTATGGACATATTCAGATGCCCACTCCCTATTCCACCAGAATGCCCTAACTAGGAGTCCGAAGGATACTAAACCAGGGCCCGCCCATACAGGCACACATGGTCGCACTGTTAAACTTAGCTCGTCTACCTCAAGGAATCGGTCCTTAGGGACCAGGGTGGTTCCCGCTCTGGACCCAAGTCTCGTGCTTACAGCACCAACCTTGCAACCAGCCATCCCGATCAGGTTTTATAAAACATTTTACCCGATAGCACCCACTATCAACTACACCCATTTGCAAACACGACAGCACCCATTGTCTTTTAAAATCATTGAGTAAACAAGCATTGATATTAACATGTCCAAGTTTCATGTGATTGCAACTAAGCATAGCTAACATGATTAAAACCTAGTTCAAGGGGTGAAGGCATTATTAAACAATATGACTTTAACCTAAGGTGGCAAGGAAGGTTTTATATATCGATGTTGTTAATTGGGGTTTTAGCTAGCATCTAACCAATTAGCATTTTTAAATTTAACATAGCATGCAGTTTAAATAACTATTAAAATCATTTAAAAACCTGGAGCAAGATTCAGCACTTGCCTTGATCAGCACTTCCTGAAGCTCTTACAGACGAGGGGTTCGCAAAGCTATCGTTACTAGTTCCTAAAAATGTAAATTTAAACCAAAATAAACTAATGCTCCAAATAAAACATGTATGATATGTATGCTCATGTTATGCACAAATATTGCCAAACATGATCAGTTAAATCTCTGGTTCAACTAATACCAATTTTAAATTTTCTTATTAACCTAAATCATCTATTAAGCAATTTAAAGGCATTTAAGCAATCTTAACAATTAAACAGTAGCTAAATTATCCTAAAATTATATGAAAGTTTACAGAACAGTAATGCATATTTTTATGGTCATTTTAAAATTTATTTGGCAATTTTAGACAAGTGAATTACCTAAACAATTTAAACAAGGTTTCTTAGCATTTAAATATTCCTAGTTAATTTGAACAGTGACAGTGACAAAATTGACATATTTAAATAGGTTGCAATTTTGTGAGTCTACCAAAATTTGTTTGGTAATTTTGGATTTTTCTACTAATAGATATAGATTTTACAAGCTAGGAATTTTCTGGAAAAAGGGAAAAAGGCTCGGCTTGAGCGGAGAGAGAGGAGCCTACTGGGAGCGGCTCAAGGGCCCACGGGTCAGCAAGGAGAGTAGGGGAGGCGGCGGGCACGGCTCGGGGCGGCAGGCGGCGGCGGCAAGGGCGGCGCCAGAGGTGGAAGGAAGGGACCTCGGGGACCTTGATGGGTCACGGGCCGGGCGGGAGGCAGGCGGCGCAGCATGGCGAGCCAGCAGGCGGCAGGCTTCGGGCCTCTGGTGGCCGGAGGCGGCGGGAGAGGGCAGGGAGCTTCACGGGCGGGGAAGCTCAGGCGGCGTCGGCCGGGGCAGTGTGGCAGCAATGCATGACAGGCGGGAGGAAGGAGAGCGGCGGCGGGGGGCGCCTGGCCAGCGGGGGGGCGAGGTCTAGGAGGACCAGGGAGCAGGGGGACCCGGGGGTGGTCTCTGGGCGCGAGGAGCAGCTTGGTGTGGCGGCAGGCAGGCCGCGGTGAGGAGGCGGCTCACGCCGACGACGAGCTCTGGCCGTCCTAGGGCCAAATTGGCGGGGAAAAACCGCCTAGTCCTAGGGGAGCTCTAGGGGAAGGAGAGGGAGACTCACCGCGAGAATCGCCGGAATTCGGAGTCGAGGCTGTGGCTCGGCGAGGAGACCGTTGCGGCGTCGGCGGTGAAATTCGTCGCCTCCGGTGGCTTTCCACAGGGAATTGAGGGGGGAAGTGAGAGGAGGTCAAGGAACATCGTCCTAGAAGGAATTCAAGAAATCGGCTTACCCGAGGTGAATCGAAGGAGAAACGAAGGGAAAGGATGGAGCTCGGGTTGGAGTTTTGAGGAGGTGACAGGGGCGTGAGGCGCGTGGCGGCGCAATTACCACCAATTAGGGTGGTAATCGACCCCATTAGGGCGGATTGAAGGCCACCGAGCTCGATGGGAAGATGAAGTTCAGGTGGAGTGTTCATGCGTGAGCAGGGAGGAGGAAGGAGAGAAAGGAGAGAGAAGAAGAAAGAAGAAGGAAGAAAGGAGAGAATGGCGAATTGGGCCGGGGAGGATTTTTAATAAAAATTAATTTTTCTGGTTTATTAATCCTTTAAACTTCCAAAATACAATATATTTTATAAATTAATAATTATTTGCACAAACATATTTTAGTTTGCAAAATTATTAATTAACAGGTAACATTCTCATTTTATTAGTTTTATTTTTAATTGTTTTTAAATGCAATGCAATGCATATGAGATGCTAAATGCCATGCTAAGAGTTTTTATTTTCTGAAAATGAGGATGTTACAAACCTCCCCCCCTAAGAGGAATCTCGTCCCCGAGATTCAGGAGATCCGGAAAACAGGTCAGGGAACTCTGCCCTTAAATCCTCTTCACGTTCCCAAGTTGCCTCTTCCTCTGAATGGTTACTCCACTGAACCTTGCACAATTTGATCACTCTATTCCGGGTCTGACGAGCGGCTTCATCCAGAATCTTGACAGGGTACTCTTTGTAAGACAGATCATGCTGCAAATAGAGCTGTTCCAACGGCATCTGATATTCTGGCACTCTCAGGCACTTTCTCAACTGGGAGACATGGAAAACATCGTGGACATCTGACAACTGTGCAGACAGTTCCAGCTGATAGGCTACTTCTCCTCTTTTGGCCAAAACTTTGAACGGACCGATGTAACAAGGTGCTAATTTTCCACTGACTCGGAATCGTCGCACACCCTTCATCGGAGAGACTTTCAGGTACACAAAATCTCCTTCTACAAATACCAGTTCCCTGCGGCGATGGTCCGCATAGCTCTTCTGCCGCGATTGGGCTGTCTTCAGCCTCTGCTGGATCAGTCGAACTTGCTCATCAGCTTCTTTCAGAAGGTCCGGCCCGAAAACCATGCTCTCACCCGTCTCATTCCAGTAGAGAGGTGTTCTGCACTTCCGTCCATACAAAGCCTCAAATGGTGACATCTGCAAACTGGCCTGGTAGCTGTTATTATAAGAAAACTCTGCATATGGCAAGTGCTTATCCCAATTCTTGGCATTAACCAAAGCACAAGCCCTTAGCATGTCTTCCAACACTTGATTAACTCGCTCGGTCTGGCCATCGGTCTGAGGATGATATGCTGAACTGAAATTTAAGTTGGTCCCTAGCAAATTGTGCAGCTTTTCCCAGAACTTAGAGGTGAACTGGGTCCCTCTATCTGACACAATCTTCTTCGGAACTCCGTGGAGACAGACTACTCTCACCAGGTAAAGTTCTGCCAACTTGTCCCCGGAATAGGTTGTCTTCACGGGAATAAAATGCGCTGACTTGGTCAACCGTCCACAATTACCCAAATAGAATCATGACTGACCGAGTCCTTGGCAATCCCACAATAAAGTCCATTCCGATTTCCTCCCATTTCCATTCGAGCACCTTTAGTGGTTGAAGTAGTCCCGCAGTCTCGATGCTCGCTTTAACTTCGGCCGATGTGTGTCGCCAGGCTACAAACTCGCAATATCACGCTTCATCCTGTCCTGTCAATACGACCCTTTGAGATCTGAGTACATCTTGGTGCAACCGGGGTGAATGGTCAACTTGGTGTCATGAGCCTCATTCAAGATGACTTCCTTCAATTCTTTCTTGTTTGGGACAAAGATCCTCTTGCCAAACCAGAGGATTCCTTCAGAATCTAATGAAAATCCAGGGGCTTTCCCTTTACTCATCCTTTCTTTTATTTCTGAGACCTCTCCATCTTCTTGCTGAGCTGCTCGGATCTGACTTGGCAAAGTCGGTTGCAATTCCAACATGTTGACACAACCTTGATCTACCAATCCCAAATTCAGTCTTTCAAATTCTTCATGCAAGGCTGGCTGACTTTCTAACAGCAACTGATTGCTGTTATAGCTTTTCCGACTCAGAGCGTCGGCCACAACATTAGCCTTGCCCGGGTGGTAATGGATTCCAACATCATAATCCTTTATCAACTCTAACCACCTTCTTTGTCTCATATTTAAGTCTGGCTGAGTAAATATGTACTTTAGACTTTTGTGATCAATGTAAATCTCTGTTCTATTTCCGATCAAATAATGCCTCCAAATTTTTAAGGCATGAACTACAGCTGCCAATTCCAAATCATGGGTTGGATAATTAACTTCATGAGGCTTCAAATGTTCGATGCATAGGCTACCACTTTTCCTTCTTGCATCAAAAGCATCCGAGTCCAAGCTTGGAAGCGTCGCAATAAATCTCAAAGTCTTTATGCACATCGGGCAAAATCAGCACCGGGGCTTGTTGTTAGTCGCTTCTTGACTTTTGGAAGCTGTCCTCACAAGTCAAGGCCCAAACAAACTTATGATCCTTCTTCAACAAGCGAGTAAGTGGCAGGCTATCCGAGAAAAATCTTCAATAAACCTCCGGTAGTACCCTGCCATACCAAGGAAACCTCGGACCTTGGTCATGGTCTTGGGTGTTGGCCAATCCGACACATCTTGGACTTTCCTGGGGTCTACAGCAACTCCACTGGCTGACACCACATGACCCAAAAATGCTACTTCCTTCAGCCAGAACTCACATTTGCTAAACTTAGCGAAAAGCTGGTGCTCCCGAAGCTTTTCCAACACTAATCTCAGGTGTTCTTCGTGCTCTTCTTCACTCCGGGAATAAATCAAGATGTCATCGATAAAAACGACAACAAACTTATCCAAATACTCCATGAATACTTTATTCATCAGGTTCATAAAGTAAGCAGGAGCATTGGTCAGCCCAAAAGACATTACCGTAAACTCGTATAAACCATAACGAGTTGTGAAGGCTGTCTTGGGAATATCTCCTTTCCTTATTTTGATCTGATGGTACCCTGACCTTAGGTCAATCTTCGAAAAGACACAAGCTCCCTTTAGTTGGTCGAACAAATCATCAATCCGAGGCAAGGGATACTTGTTCTTGATAGTTACTTCATTTAATGACCTATAATCCACACACATTCTCAAGGTCTTATCCTTCTTCTTTACAAAAATCACTGGAGCTCCCCAAGGCGACGAACTGGGTCGGATGAATCCTTTGGCTTCCAACTCTTCCAACTGCTTCTTCATTTCTGCTAGAAGATTGGCATACACCCGATAAGGTCGCTGGGCAATCGGTGCTGTTCCAGGAGCTAACTCAATGATGAACTCTATGTCCCTGTCCGGTGGCATTCCTGGCAAATCATCTGGGAATACATCTGGGAACTCCTTTGCAATAGGAACTGAATCCAACACTATTCCGGTTAACTTGTTCAGGGAGCTTGAAGCTCTAGAGGTTAAATCCGATTTGAACTTGACTGCTAATCCTTCACCATTGACCAGGGAAATGGCTCGGTTGGCACAATCGATTTGACCTTGATACTTGGTTAGCCAATCCATGCCTAGGATCACTTCTATCCCTTGGGACTCCAAGACAATCAGGTTCGCTAGGAACTTTACTCCACTAACTTCTATTTCCAAACGAGGACATACTTTATCGGTCCTCATAGAACGTCCCGGTGATTGGATAATCATGGGAGTCTTAAGACTGGTTATATTCCAGTTATTTGATTCCACAAAACTTTTTGAAATAAAGGAATGTGATGCACCGGAATCAAATAAAACTGTGGACGGTACTGAATTTACAAGGAACTTACCCAGTACCACGTCCGGAGCCTGATTTGCTTCCTCAGCTGTGACATTGTTCACTTGACCTCTTCCAACGGTTGGGGTCTTCGGAGTCTGTGATGCTCCACGACCTCTTCCTGAAGCAGGGGTACGGGCAGCAGATCCCAAGTTGAACGGAACCGGCGTCACTGGCTTCTTCTGCGGACATCTGCTTGCATAGTGCCCCCACTGGTGGCAGGTGAAGCACTGCACCCCGGGGCTACTGTTGTTGTTTTGCGGTGCTTGGCTTGCTGGTACCTGCCGAGGTGTCTGAGGCACTTGACGCTGCTGGGGTGCTGGGGTCCTTGGGACATTCTGAGGCGGAGATCGGCTTGGCTGGTACTGCGTGAAACGGGGCCTAGAACTGCTAGACCCTTGCTGTGCCATCTTCCTCTTGCGCTTCTCATTGCGCTGTTTCTGAATATCTTCCTGAACCAAAGCCTTGTTGACCATCTGCTGAAAGGTAGCATAGTCATTGGAGGCCAGGAGTGCCTTGATATCTGGGTCCATGCCTTCCATGAACTTCCAGATCTTGTCAGCTTCTTCAGCAACTTCAGTAGCTGCATACCGGGCCAAGTGGTTGAACTTGTGCAGGTACTCGATAATGGACATGTTTCCTTCTTTGGAGACGGTGGAACTCCGCCTCTTCATCTCCAAAATGCCCTTTGGGACATGGGTGTCCTTGAAGGCTTGGTAAAACTCGCCCAAGAGATAGCTTGACATCTGGGTGGGAAGCACGGAAGTTCTCCCACCGGATGGCAAGATCACCTGCATACCGGTGACCCAAAGCTAACTCTCTCGATTCGTGCCTCGAGCTATGGTGACTTTCTCTCCATCTCTTTCAACCAATCCAGGGCTACCAACGGTTCATGGGATCCTGAGAAGATGGAAGGCCTGGTCCTCATGAACTCTCCAAAACGGGATCAGGGTCTTGGTGCCGACCATGGATCGGGCAACAAGGTTGTTCAAAGTTGTTGGCAATAGCTTGCATGGCCTGCAGGTGCATTGCCATCATCTGCTCAAACTGAGGTGGATACGGTGGTGGTGGTGGCAGGTTCTGATTGTCCTGAGCAACTGGTGGCAAAATGGCAGGAGGTTGAGCTGGCTGAGCTGGCTGCTGACCGGCTGGCGGTGGGTTCTGGGGAGCTTGCTGAGTTGAGCCACTTCTGGTGTTCACCATCTGGCAGAAAAGGATAGGGCTCTAAGGGAGGGAGAAAACATCCAAGAACCAAAACACAACAATTAAAATAACTCCAAATTTGATTAGATCCCCAAAATGCCAGTTACAAAAAAGCAATGATAGATACACCACAAGCCGTGTAACTATCACAAAAGAGGGCGACAAGCCCGACAAATGCTTCAACTAACTTATTCATTAATAGGGTACCGGAGTCTACAACTACTCCGAGTCTGACAGGCGATCCTCACCGCCACGCGCTCCTCTGGGTCCTCCTCCTCGCTCTCATCAGAGATCTGGGCCCTCCAAGTTGCGGAGGAAGAAGGTCCAGCAGACTCGCGGCGGGGAAGGACACAACGAGCAGAGACTGCCGCCGAGTAGCGTCCACTCGGGCCCACGGAGGTGTCCGGAGTAAACCCACGCGGGCAGGGGCTCGAAACCAGGAGGGACGTCGGGCTACGGCGAAGCTGGTGGTGACGGAGCCGCAGGTGGAGGAGGTGGAGGTGGTGCAGACTGCAACTGATTGATCTTCTTTAGCGCCTTGGCCAGCCTGCTCTTGTAGTACGTCACCTCTCCTTGAGGCCACAATGGTCTTCATTCAGCGCCTTGATCGCCTCGCTCGTGTGGAGCTCCAGGGGTCGTGGCGGTGTTGTCGCGATATTGGTTGGGCAGCTCCCCTCAAGGTTGAGAGGGAACCACCCAGACGAGTGTTGGCCACCACCTCGGTGTAGCGGGCAGCCAGTGAGCCATGGCAAGATAGGCGACCTCTGCATCGCGCCTCCCGGGTCCAGCCTCTCGGACCAGCTCCTCGAGGTCAGCTCCTTAGAGTCCTCGGTGTGGGCCAAGAGGTTGACCCGCCACACCCTCTGTCCAAATTTGTCGAAGGTCTTGAAGCAGGTGTACTGGGGCTTTTGTGGAAACCCAGCTCCTCGATCAGTGGACCACTACCCACAAAGCCTCCCAAACCTGGTCCAAAAGAGAAGTACAAGTCCGACATCTACAATTTTTGAAACAGGGAGATCAAGAACAATTTTTGATTAAAGAAGTCAAAGACAGAATAGGGACGAACTGAATTAGGTAATTAAGAAAAGAGTATAACAAGGACAATTTTGGAAATTACTTTATGCATAATATACAAATCCTAAGACTACTCCTAAAACTAAGGCTTGCTCTACAGTCCGGCTCCGATACCAACTCTGTAGGGACCCGTCAAACGGAGTCGAATCCCTGCCGTGCTTTTACCTGTACTAGTCCCTGGATCAAGTAGCTAGTACGCACAGTAATACAGTTTGGATCACAACCATCAACGCACAAATAAAACACATCAGAGTACGGCCAACACGGCCAATTATTACAATAGTTTGGCACCACGGCCTTACAAACAAAGAATGAAATTTAAGAACATTGTTCGACTTAAGACAAAACTCCAACAAATAAACTCCAACTCCACACAGTGTAATCAAGAAGCACGCCCTAGGCTTTGGGGTAGTCTTCATCCTGGATCCCTTCGCGAAGTCCTCGCCTTGATACAGCTCCTCATCGGGTAGGGACAATGCTGATCTGGACACGCTTTGAATGAGAATGCCCCAAGATAAATGCGAGGGTGAGTATACAAAATACTCAACAAGCAAGGTCGACTAATATGCAACTAAGGTTACAAGGAAGGGTAAGGTTCTTTTGCATAAAGCCGCTTTTGCAAGTTTTATCTAGATTCTTGTAAAGGGTTTGAAATGAGTTAAGAGAAAACAAATATTTGGATCATTTCCTTTTGAAACTCCGCCTAAACCGGTTTTGCCTGACACTGCTACTCACGGCACCCGCCGTGCAACACCCTCATCGCCACAAAGACCCACTATGAGGAGAGAAAACAAAACACACGACACCGGTCGTGGTTTTCCTTAAAACACCTTCTCAAAACAAAAAGGTAAGAAGTACCATGAGGCAGCTCCCGTCGTCTGGCCCTGACCGCGGACACGGCTATCATGATAGTTGTACACTCTGCAGAGGTTGCACGCTTTACCCATGCGAGGTGGTTCTTCCTCGGGTGCCCCCAAAGAAAAATGGTCACCACAAGGCCTTTCTCCAATCTTCCCCTAGCTAGGACATTCCCGCTGAGGTTTCCACTGCAATGCCCTCTTGCGCCGATAGGTTCTGCTTCTATGGACACATCTGAATACCCACTCCCAACCACAAAGGAAGGTTCTGTCTTATGGACATATTCAGATGCCCACTCCTATTCCACCAGAATGCCCTAACTAGGAGTCCGAAGGATACTAAACCAGGCCCCCATACAGAGCACACATGGTCGCACTGTTAAACTTAGCTCGTCTACCTCAAGAAATCGGTCCTTAGGGACCGGGGTGGTTCCGCTCGACCCAAGTCTCGTGCTTACAAAGACCAACCTTGCAACCACCACCCGATCGGTTTTATAAAACATTTTACCCGATAGCACCCACTATCAACTACACCCATTTGCAAACACGACAAAGACCCATTGTCTTTTAAAATCATTGAGTAAACAAGCATTGATATTAACATGTCCAAGTTTCATGTGATTGCAACTAAGCATAGCTAACATGATTAAAACCTAGTTCAAGGGTGAAGGCATTATTAAACAATATAACTTTAACCTAAGGTGGCAAGGAAGGTTTTATATATCGATGTTATTAATTGGGGTTTTAGCTAGCATCTAACCAATTAGCATTTTTAAATTTAACATAGCATGCAGTTTAAATAACTATTAAAATCATTTAAAAACCTGGGAGCAAGATTCAGACTTGCCTTGATCAAGACTTCCTGAAGCTCTTCTCGACAGGGGTTCGCAGCTATCGTTACTAGTTCCTAAAATGTAAATTTAAACCAAAATAAACTAATGCTCCAAATAAAACATGTATGATATGTATGCTCATGTTATGCACAAATATTGCCAAACATGATCAGTTAAATCTCTGGTTCAACTAATACCAATTTTTAAATTTTCTTATTAACCTAAATCATCTATTAAGCAATTTAAAGGCATTTAAGCAATCTTAACAATTAAACAGTAGCTAAATTATCCTAAAATTATATGAAAGTTTACAGAACAGTAATGCATATTTTTATGGTCATTTTAAAATTTATTTGGCAATTTTTAGACAAGTGAATTACCCTAAACAATTTAAACAAGGTTTCTTAGCATTTAAATATTCCTAGTTAATTTGAACAGTGACAGTGACAAAAATTGACATATTTAAATAGGTTGCAATTTTGTGAGTCTACCAAAATTTGTTTGGTAATTTTTGGATTTTTCTACTAATAGATATAGATTTTACAAGCTAGGGAATTTTCTGGAAAAAGGGAAAAAGGGGGGCGGCTCGGCTTGAGCCGGAGAGAGAGGAGCCGGCTGGGAGCGGCTCGGGCGGGGCCCGCGGGTCAGCGAGGGAGAGCAGGGGAGGCGGCGGCGGGGCACGGCTCGGGCGGCGGGCGGCGCCCGGCCAGGCGGCGCGGCGAGGCGGGAAGGAAGAGGACCTCGTGACGCGGCGGGGTCACCGGGCGGGCTGGCGGCGGGCCATGCAGCCAGGCGAGGCGGCGGCCCACGACTTAGGCGGCGCCCCGGCCGGAGGCGGCGGGAGAGGGCCGAGCTTCACGGGGCGGGAAGCTTCAGGCGGCGTCGGCCGGGCCGGGTGGCAGAAACGGCACGACGGGCGGCCGGAGAGGAAGGAGAGAAGGCGGCGGCTGGCAGGCCCAGCGGGGGGCGGCGAGGTCTAGGAGGACGGGGAGCACGGGGACCCGTGGGGTGGTCTCTGGCGCGGGAGGAGGCATGGCCGGGCGACGAGGCCGGGCGGGCGTGGGGAGGCGGCTCACGCCGGCGACGAGCTACGGCCGTCCTAGGGCCAAATTGGCCGGGGGAAAAACTTCGCCTAGTCCTAGGGGAGCTCTAGGGGGAAGGAGAGGGAGACTCACCGCGAGAATCGCCGAATTGAGTCGAGGTCGTGGCTCGGCAAGGAGACCGTCAGCGGCGTCGTGGTGAAATTGCCGCCTCCGTGGGCTTTCCCCGGGAATTGAGGGGGGGAAAGTGAGAGGGAGGTCAAGGAACATCGTCCTAGAAGGAATTCTCAAGAAATCGGCTTACCCGAGGTGAATCAAGGAGAAACGAAGGAAAGGATGGAGCTCGGGTTGGAGTTTTGAGGAGGTGACAGGACGTGAGGCGCGTGATATACGGCAATTACCACCTATTAGGGTGGTAATCCACCCCATTAGGACGGATTGAAGGCCACCGAGCTCGGTGGGAAGATGAAGTTCAAAGGTGGAGTGTTCATGCGTGAACAGGAGGAGGAAGGAGAGAAAGGAGAGAGAAGAAGAAAGAAGAAGGAAGAAAGGAGAGAATGGCGAGTGGGCCTGGGAGGATTTTTAATAAAAATTAATTTTTCTGGTTTATTAATCCTTTAAACTTCCAAAATACAATATATTTTATAAATTAATAATTATTTGCACAAACATATTTTAGTTTGCAAAATTATTAATTTACAGGTAACATTCTCATTTTATTAGTTTTATTTTTAATTGTTTTTAAATGCAATGCAATGCATATGAGATGCTAAATGCCATGCTAAGAGTTTTTATTTTCTGAAAATGAGGATGTTACAGGTACCCGAGTAGATGTCAGGTGGGCACAGTCTAGTCTGTAACTGTCGCATGGGTGTAATTCCCCATATGACCCGTAGTGGGAGTCTTTTAGGAGGGTAAAACCATAAAGAGTATGGCTAATGTGTTGCGGGAGGACCCCGATGCCCCTTGCGTGAGGGCAAGTAGGGGGCAAAGCATGTAAAATAGTGAGAAAATGACCCGCGGGTCCTTGGTCGGGGTCAGTAAGAAAAGAGACCACCATTGCATTGCGCTGTACAATCCCGCCTCTATATAAGGGGAGGGCGATCAGATAATAGACAGATTCTTCTTGCCCAAGTGTAGCGTTCCTTCCATCCACGAGCGTTACCAGTGAGAGCACGAGAGTTTTATCGAGCTGTCTTGGGTCTGTGAGGATCGCGCATCGGGGCAAATTGCTTTACGTTAGGGTGACACCCACAACAGGTTTGTTTACAGCCACACCTAGGTGAGCAAAGCTCACAAAAGAGCAGAATACAAGCCACAAAACCTCAGCCCAAGACTTGGTGAAGGCAGCCCCCTCCACCCCTCCTTATATAGGGCAACCGGGGTGAACCTCTACCCTTGATTGCTTCCTTGGCTTCCAAGTAACCTCATCAAGGGATAGGATTCACCCACTCAACCAACCACATATATGGGCCTAAACCACTCACACACAGCCTAACATGGGCCAAATATGCCATACATGGGTTTCACACAAAACTCGATTAACCCGATGCAACGGGCCTTCATCTACCGGACTTGACCGCTCCGTTTCCGTGCCTTCGGACCTCCAACCCGAACCGGAACCTTTGAGCCACCTCAAGTCCTTCTCCATGGTGTCCTCATGAGCCCCAAGCTCGAGCCCATCCATCCCACGACATCATCACCATTCTGGACCTCGATTCACCCGATCTAGCCCGGTACCGTCGCCGACCACGATTGCCTCCAAGCCTACGCCCACAAGGATTAAACCATTTCCTACAAGCAAAAATATTTTCTTACCTTTTATTTTTGCATGTTAGTCCAATTTTATCATAAATTCAAACATATATGACTACATGCCCAAGTTTCCACTCGATCTGAAACTGAAACCTTTTAAACCGGTGCTTCCTTAGCACAACAAAACAAATATGGAAATTTTAAAAACACTTCCCTTGCTCAAATGGAAAAAAATCATAATACGAAAAAGTTGCGTCTCGAAATTCTTTACAAAATCCGTATATAACATTTTTCCATCCGAATTCGAAAAGACCCTCAAATTTGTAAAATACCCTGTCCTAGCCCAAATGGCTGAACCGGCTCAAAATAATCTCAAAAACAAACTCCTCAACCAAATCAATTCAAGTCATACATACTCATTACAACATGAAGACCTCCACATTTGCTCATATATATACATATATGTACACATACATACACGCAAACTCGTATTCCGTGGTACTCCTATTTGGTAGCACAAGCACATGGAATTGTGAATGATTGGTCGATCTATTTGCGGTGAGTGGATAAGGCAGCAGCGCTGTTGCTTTATCGTGGTTGGCCGAAAGGCCGCCGCCGCAAGACGAGCCGCCGCTAGCGGTGGCGCCTAAATGACTGAGGCGGCATCGCCATCTCAGGGCGGCGGCCCGACTAGTTTTTCGTGTTGGTTGTTGCAACGATCTGCCTCCCTCCACTTCTCTTATCTAGTTCGTTCGTTCCTCTCTACCTCAACTGTTCTAGACACAAGCAAACCCTAGTTCTTGTTCTTCTTAATCTGGCTCAATCCGAGATGCTCCGGCCTCTAATTCTTTCATTCTGAGACTGCTGGGGTTCCATCTTGGTGAAGATTGGGTTGGTTTCGTGGTTAGGGACAGTGGATAGTGGAGGATTTGAGGTGTGCCCGTCATTTGGTCCCTTTGGTCGAGGGTGTGGGTGTTGTGATCTTGTGCTGCCTTGTACTGTGCTTCGGGATCTCTGAGCTGTAGTCTTGGACTACTGCTCGGGGATTGACGGCATTGTATCTCCAGGAAGTTTGCCGCTGCTATTACCCTAGTGACGGCAATACTATTTCTGGGATAGCGTCCATACAACGTGCCTTGCCTCTCTGCACGCTGGTTTGAATCCAGCGCACTGTAAGTCTGCCATTCCTCTCTATTGTGTGTGTGTACAGGGCAAATCAAGGTGAATTTAGGGACTTTGCCTAGAGCAAAGAGGCTATTTACCTTGATTTAGGGGCTGTACACTGAATATAGCTGTAATTTCTAATTAAGCTCAATGATGATATGAATGTGAGATTATTTAGCAAATTTCAGTGATTATGTGCATGCTATATAGTTGAATTAATTCAATCTAAGTGAGATTTATCTACGGAAGTTTAAGTTGGCTTGCTGTATTTGAGAATCTCAGTGGTGTGCTGCCTTTAGAAGGTTGCCGAAATTTGATCTTTCTGTGTCATTTGAGCAGTATATAATTGTGCATACAGTAAAGTAATATGTTTAGCATATGAATTGAGTAGATCAGTTGTTGAATACTGTTCTGACCACTGAAATAATATATATACAACAGCAATCAGTAGACTTGCTTCTTACTTTAATTGAAATTTTTCATCTATTTAGCACTTGTCCCTTCACTGATTTGACTATTAACAATCTATGGTCATATCTATGTTATATGTCATTGGAGGGCTATTTTAGTAACCCGACATATTTAATCTGAAAGCAAATTTATAACCTTTAAAACTAAGCAAAGTTGCTGTTTAACTATTATAAATTTCAACTGATTGATCATGACATTATTCTTCTGTACATATAATTTTTTAGCCATTGGATTAATCAATAAACACATGTGGAGCAAATCCTCCGCGATAAGCCCACCGGTAGCTCTTTCATACATGCATGCAATGAAGTCAGCGCTGATGTCAGCGAAGGTGACATATATTCCTTCTTTTTTTACTATATCTTTTAATTGACACATCCGATTGACGAGTGGTTTTCACCTACGCGTTTCTGATATTTTTACGAACAAAACTAGACCGGTCTTGATATATGAATTTATTCTTTACTATTTCTTATATAACACTTTACTACATACATATAGTGACGTTGTATTCATAAAAATAATAAAGTTATGCTTATTAAAATAGTAAAGCCACCGTGTGGCCAGTCTTACCGTATAAATTTTTCTTTACTACTTCATATATAACACTTTACTACAGATATTTACTATTATACTATATATATGTAATAAAGTTGTACTTATAAATGTAGTAAAGTTGTGTTTAAAAAAATAGTAAAGCTACTATATGTATACCGTACATAGTATGAAAATATTTTTAAAAATTTTATATAGCAAGTGTGGTTTAGTTTTGTTTAAAAAAATGTGAGGAACCCATTTTTGAAAACCGTTTGTCGATTGGAGCTTTTAATCAAAAGATATGGTGAAAAAATAAAAAAAATAATTACATGCATGCTTCAACTAGGAGAGAGAGAGGTGATGTCATCATGTATGCATGTTGACCGCGTAGAGAGGGTTTTTTTACGTGGAGCTATGAGGATTAGATCTAATCTAAATCATGTGGTTAAAAAAAATATGAGTACGGAAGAGCTCCATACTCTTAAGAGTATAATAGTCTTTGTGTGTGTATATATATATTGCTTATAGCGCATATTATTTTTTCCGCAACAGTTGTCAGTCAGCCTCGCTCCAGTCCAGATTGCGGCTGGGCAATGCCATCGCTTGGCTTGTGTATCTCATCTGGCTCCCACCTACGCACCCATGTATGGCATATATACCAATAATAATGTTGTAATTCTTTCTTTAGTCCGCTCGCTCTATTCCAAGGAATGCTAAGTACTCCCTCAGATCATAGATATATGTATCGATGGTCGAGATCTCTCTCGACCATCAGGGAAGAACACGTGAGATCTAGAGGAACAATGGTAAAAAGATCAAGACAAATATATACACGAATTTACCCTAATTAGAACCTTTGATGTTAGACCTTGACTCTACTCTAGTCTTTCTCCACTATACGATAAAGAGAACAAATATTACATAGAGTTTCGTCTAAAAATAAAATATTCCTGGCTCTAAACTTAGTGCACATCTGACCGCCTTGGGCTTCTACAAGTCGTCTGCAACTTATCGCTCTTCCCGAACCACTAGGGGTTTGGGCCTTTATATAGCCTTTAGCAGTATCCCCATCTTTGTAAAGTCTTATTCTTCTCTTAGGGATACAGAATCTCTGCCAAACTCGATCTCCACCTTTTTTATAGGTCAAGTTAGGAACTTTATCCATAGTCAATCTGTATCCGCCAAGTAAAAAATGATTCTTCTAGATGTCATCGCATCTTGCAACATAGGGAGATCACAGTGGCGACGAGCCAAGGTGATGTACTAGCACACCCATGACCCAAGAGGAATGCAGGTGACCTAGAGTGATAGCTAGCGAGCCAAGGGACCACAGGCTAAGGTGCCAGCGTGGTAGGCTAGTTTTATGGTTCTGCTAGTGACTCAGAGGGTATTAACTCCTTAGGGACCTTTAATGCATTGAGACCTACGGTCACTTGAGAAATTATAAGATAACACCCACTCTGATGTTAGAATCAACTATATATGTACGTACATCTGTTTTTAAAATATTTATATTAAGGATATAAAAATCATGTATCTAGATTTGTTTTGAAGAGTACTTCCATACTACTATAATTTTAGTAGATTTAATAAACAAGCCACAATAGTAATTAGTGGTCCAAATTACATTTAGGCAATTAGCAATATCCAAAGCGTTACATGCATATATTATGACCGGAGGGAGTAGCCTTTTCTTCTTGTATTCTCATGGATGAATTATATGTATTTATTTATATGCGTGCGCCTTCTACAATTCCCAACTGGAGTGTGGTCGGTTGTTGACTGGTGCTCGCTGCGGCCGGACACAAATATTTATTATTTTTAGATATTAACATGGTCTCTAACATGTCATCACTAGTTCTATATAATGGGGTTTTTAGCCTACCACCAGGCAGTTAGGCACCAGCCCGCCATGGTTCCACCCAAGCACCAGTCCACCGATTAGCCCAGCCCATATTTGGCCATTTCCTAATAGCCCACATCGTTGCTTGTGAGGCTAAGGCAGTACTCCCATAGTCCCATTCACACAAAACAGGTAGAAGTGCAAACAAATCAGATACGGTCACATAGTGTCGGGTACGGATACATATCCATATTTTTTTAATCAGATATGGACACGGATATGAATAGTGCTAGATATGGATATGAACACGGATATTGTCGGATACAGACACAAATAGTGTCGAATACGGATACATATCATATAAGATCGATATTATGGGATTTAATTTGGATCAAATATTACTCGGATAATATGCGAAAATGTATACTTGAAAAATCATCAATATAATATGTTAAATTGGGTGTTATTTGGTGCAGAGTAATGTCACATGTCTGTGAATCGAATAGTATCCGTCAGATACTATCCATATTTTTCTCGAATATTATCCATTATTATCTGTATCTGTATTCGTATCTGCAAAAAATAGCCGGATATCCATAAAACTATCCAAATCACTATCCGAATGGATCCAGTTGGTTAGTCAAAAAATATCCATACCTTTTGCACCCCTAAGAACAGGTCGCTGCTTGCCTCTTCGTACGCGTCTAGTCTAACCCTAGATGCCTCCAATGGATACCCATATTCAATCTTCTCCTCCACCTTCTCTTTGATGAGGGATTGAAGCCGTTGTCCGATCCTTCATGGTGGAATAAGAAGATAGCAATAGAGATAACTAACCTGTTCTACAATCTGATAAACAGATGCAACTCTGGCCTCAATAACTTTTCGACTTATGAACAAGATATATATTATATTCAAGATCTAGAAGAGGTGAATCGTATAAATTTAGCTTGCAACAAGAACCATGCATTTTTGATCTACAAAGCAAACACAAACCCAAACGGGAAACACTTGATTGATACAATGAAATTCACCGAATAGCATTAGGCTGAAACAGACACATGTGTTTTAACCCATGACCAAAATTCTTCTTCTCAAATGGAAGGATTACATAGGTATTTATACTAAGAACATCCCTCCTAATTTAGGTATAAAAGTAAACTAGAAGATAAAAGGTTTTCTTTGGGAGTAGAAGACTACATTCAAATCTCGCGCAGCTCTTGACAGCCTGCACGTCTTCCACCGAAAAGATCATAACTCTAGATTCGAAACTCCAAATGACTCACGGTTTGATGTGTCGGAAACTAGACCTCGATATCTTTTCATTGATGTGGCTCATGACCATGTTACTGGTCGCAAATGGCATCAGCAAGGCCATCAAACAGATAACAGATTTACGTTGCAATCTGCCAATCTATTTTGATCTTGAGGTGGCTCCCATCCCATGTCACATAATGAAAGATATAATCTAAGAGACATAGCATGCCCAATAATCTCAGTAATGTGCTCACTTGATTTTTCCATACACATGCATAGCTGAAAGCCCTAGACCTTATCCATTTCTTGTTCATGCAGAACAACAAACTCGCTTCGTTCGGTCAAGCATGTAACCTGAATTCCATGAACCATGCATGGATTCTCCTGAACAATGATCATGCACCTCATGCATGCCCGTATCACTCTTCCTCCTCCTTTTAGCACTGCCAGTTCTGGTGGTTCAAGTGCCGCCGCAGGTAGTGCTTCAATCGCCGCCGCCCACCGGTGGTTCCAGTGCTGTCGCTACTCGCTACTCGATCCACTCCATCCAGCACTGACACCGGGTCCTTCAAGAGCTGCGGCAGGTGCCACGCCATCTCGTGGAGGAAGAAAGAAAGACCATAGTACGTCGAGGGCTGCAAAAGAGTTGTCCCCCTGTACCATCTGGACCAAGAAGTAGGACAGCCGGATCAACTCTCACTGCGAACGTGGCAGTGGCAAAAGCTTCATTGCCAGCAACCAAACCCGTCGCCTCAGAGAAAGGTGTTCTTTCGGTTTCCCTCAACCTCAATTCCTGAAATGAATGTTTGATGTAGCTCCGGATATTACCATATAGATGTCATTTAGGATTTACGACATGTATTGATTAGCACATGACGATCTTTCCGGATATTATCATGATCTGTCAAAAATTCATCGTTGTTTATTTGGAATGTGAATGTTATGGGTTGCCATGAATTCATGATATTAAATATGTTATGTGTCTATATTCATTTTTTTTTTCAGATCAATCAATGTCTTCAAGCGATAGCCAAGATGCAAATTTTTTGTGTACAAGATGTGGATACCATGAGTGGCACAGATTAGGAGGAGTCTAATAAGGCAAAATCTGTACGGACAGAGGAAAAGATAGAAGGATCAAAGAAGAGGAAAACATCTACAGTTTGAAAACTATTCACTTTGGAAACTATTCACTGTAGTGATTGTGCCATCCAAGGAGAAGAAAGAAGAGAGTGAAATAAAGGCACGTTGTGAAGCATGTCATGCAAAATTTGCGTATACTCTAGGAGGAACTATATCTATATTGAAGAGGCACATAAAGACTTTGCAACACTTACATTGTTCAGCTCATGAAGAAGAAGCAAGCCACATTAGAGATATCAACAGCCGATGCAGGTAACACAAGTAATTTAGTTGATAATTATGGAATTTATGACCATGTTTTTTTATCGTGAGATCATCACTGCTACAGAACTGGGCATTACTACCGGCCCATCACTACCGGTTGGATATCAACCCGTAGTGATGGTTGCATCACTACCGGTTCAACGGCTACAAGGGCATCCAAGGCCAGGGCTGGGTTGGAGAGGGTTGTTTTACGACCGGTTGTAGCTACAAACCGGTAGTGAATCTTCCATTACCGGTTTGTGATACAAACCGGTAGTCGATGATTGGGGTCCCAACCGGTTGGTTATACCAACCGGTAGTAGATCACTTGGGTCTTCCCGCCCAACGATTTAAACAGTAGTCTTCCTCCGGTTGGTATCACCAACCGGTAGTAGATCACTAGGGTCTCCTTGCCCCGCGATTTAAACAGTCGTCTTCCTCTCAGAGCTGTCGCCCATGAACAGAGAAGGGAGGGAGGTGCTGCCTGTGGCGATTTTTGAAATTTGAGGGGAGGTGCTGCCCAAATTTTTCAAAATTTGGTGATTTTACTCCAATCCAAGTGCTTAAAGGTTAGTAACATCAACCTCACTTCATATAGCATTAGATGTATACCTCTTTGCTTTAGATTTGGAGGAAATGTGATTTTTTCTATGATTCATGAAAGCTTTTGAATCTAGATCCAATTCAAGTGCTGGCCATAGCGATTTTTGAAATTTGAGGGGAGGTGTTGCCCAAATTTTTCAAAATTTGGTGATTTTACTCCAATCCAAGTGCTTAAAGGTTAGTAACATCATCCTCACTTCATATAGCTAGCTCACCTCATTTTTGAAGTAGATTGTTAAAAACTTGTTATGTATGTTTGGAGTTTGCTTATATTAAATTTGGAATTGGAGTTCACATGATCGATGAAGGATTTTGAATCTAGAGCTCCCTCGATCATTTTTGGAAGTAAATTGCAAATAATTAAAAATTTTGGTGATTTTGCTCCAATCTAGAGCTAGCTCGATCATAATTTAATTGATTAATTTATGTGCATGGTGAATAGCCTAGGAAAGGGCTAGAGTCCAATTTAGCAATAATTTATGTACATGGTAAATTAATGTAGGTTTTGAGATTCTAAAAATTGATAAATCATCATGTGAAAATTAGTTAAAAATTAGCTTGCTACATCCGAATATTGTAGATGGATCGGCAATGGATGTATAACACGGACCGACGCTCGAAGGAGTACATTGAGGGTGTGCAAGCTTTTATCGCTCTTGACTATGCATAAAGCCGTCGAGCTTTATATGTTGTCCATGCTTGGACTGCAGGAATGAGAAGGAATATTCAAACTCAAGGCCCCTTCACAGCCATTTGCTCTAAGGAGGTTTCATGCCTAACTATAGCTATTGGATCAAGCACGGTGAAGAAGGGATTATACAGGAAGACGATGAAGAAGAAGAGGGAGATAGCGTAAACCTGGACGCATCCCAATACGGTTCAATGGCAGATACATTGGGGGAGTTTGATAGGGATGATTTAGATCAGATGCTGCGTGATGGTGAGGGAGATTACATCGATGAAAGACAATTCCAAAAGTTCCAACGCCTGTTAAAGGACCACAGAACACTCTTGTACCCGATCATGAAAGCGAGCCACAAAAGTTGCGTACCACACTTGACTTGATGCAATGGAAAGCGACAAATGGTTTGTCCGATAAGGATTCGACGAGTTGCTATGTCTCATTAAGAGGTCGCTTCCAAAGGATAACACGCCGCTTGAAAGTACTTACGGCCAAGCAAGTTATCGTCCTTTAGGATTGGAAGTACGTAAAATACATGCATGCCCTAATGATCAGATCCTTTATCGTAGGGGTATGAGGATTTGGATGCTTATCCAGTATGCCAAGCATCACGTTATAAGATCAAGCGTGATGACCCAGGGGCGGTAGAGGGGGAGCCCAAGAAGAAGAGACCCCCCGCTAAGGTGGTGTGGTATTTCCCTATAATCGCCCGGTTGAAACATTTGTTTGTAAACAAAGCTGTCGGCGATTGGGAGTACGGGGTCCCCGGGTACCGAGCTTACTTGTTGAGAGTGAGGATCAACCGGCCTCTTTCATGCAGCGTCGGGGCTTTCAAGAAGACGAACTTCGATCGAGTGGCTATCAAGAGAAGGCACGCATGATTTTTGGGCTGGTTCGGGCCCCTCGAGTGGAGGTAATGACCCTCGTCGAAAGGTATCTATATGAGGGATCAAGAGGTTACAAAGGGATGAGTTTCTTGCGGCAGAGGGATGAGCTTTGGCCCGTAATGGTGCGGGCCGGAGCTCCCACGATGTGCGTGTGTATTTTCGGTAGTCGCCCGCTCTAGATGTGCAATGACGTAGTCTATTTATACATGGACGCCATCGGTTTTTCTAGCGGTGAAATCCTATTACCTAGCGGTATGATGGTTGTCCCTCCTTTGTCCGGTGGTCCAAGCATGTCTTCCTCTTGCGCCATCGCTGCCGTTTCTTCGCCTTACGGGAAACGGTGTGGGAGCAATGTTACAAGACGTGGGTTGGTGGCGCGATCCCTGCGCACTGCCTCGAGACGTGTCGAGCATTTAATGCAGCGGGGAGAATCCTTCCTTGGTCGGGAAGGAGCTGCTCGGACCGGTCCGAGCAGACTGGTCGTGCCCGAGCCCCGGCGAGGACTCCTTGAAGTAGACCCTTGCTCGGGAGAGGGTCAGATCCTTCCTTGGTCGGGAAGGAGCTGCTCGGACCCGGTCCGAGCAGAATTGGTCGTGCCGAGCCCCGGCAGGACTCTTTGAAGTAGACCCCTTGCTCGGGAGAGGGCAGATCCTTCCTTGGTCGGGAAGGAGCTGCTCGGACCCGGTCCGAGCAGACTGGCGTGCCCGAGCCCGCGAGGACTCCTTGAAGTAGACCCTTGCTCGGGAGAGGGCTGTTTTGTTTTTATGTTTTTAGCGTGTGACTATCCGAACGCCACCCTAGGCCCCGTCATCTAGCCCCGAAGCTGAGTGGTGGACCGCCGGTCCTCCTCGGCTTTTTTAAACCGCATCGAGCCTTTTCGGTTCAGACGTTCGACGACGCCCGATTAGCGGCGAGGGCTAGTCGGGCAGACTTCAGGTTGGCCGAGCTCAAGGTTACCCGAGCAAAGGCTACCCGAGCGAATCTTAGGGTCGGCCGATCAAGGGTCGCCCGAAAGGTAAGCCCAAACGTTGGGTCTTCCAACGGTACTTGTGAGTGGGTCGACGGTTTTCAATGACGGCGGGTGGCGACGTCGTCGATTAGCCCTTGGGGAGAAGGTCGTACCCGAGCAGCCCTCTTTCGTCTTGTGGCGCAGAACGTTGTCGCGATCTTCCGAGCTTGAGGTGGTCGGTTGCCTCTCGGCCCCGACCATGGGGTCTCCGGCGAGGGTCGCCGAGCGCGACATGGCTTTGGTTGTCCGTGCCCAGTATGGGGTTAGAAGTGGTGGGACGCCGACCCCGGGCGTGGGCGATGCTCGGGCGGTCTGCCGAGCGAAAGAGGTCGGAGTAGTTCGAACTCCGAGCTCGAGGTCTTGGCTCGCTGCTCGGGAACATCCGTGTCGGCCCTCGGCCGAGGGTGCTGCTTCGAGCGCACCGCCATGAGGTAATTTCTTGTGAACTACTTTTTGTCTGTAATCTTGCTTTGTTGGCTTCTTCGCTTGCGCTTGTCTGCCGAGGTGGATGATCGGCTGCGAGCATAGAAGCTCGGTGCGTGCCAAGGTGAAGGTGGTGCGCTCCGAACTAGGGAGGCCCAAACGGAGCTCGCTTGGTCCGAACGAACTTGAGCACGCTTTGGGGTATGCTCGGGTCTGGAGAGGAGCTCCGGTCCCTGTGAGGAGCTCGGCGGGTCCATAAGAGCTTGAGGAGGAGCGGCAAGTAGCAGCCGAAGAGAGACCGAAGGTGGCGGCTTTGCTAGGAGATCCGGCGGGCGTGAAGCCCAGATCGGGGTTCTCCACCAAGTCGCCTTGAAGACGTGGAGGCGAGCTTCAATCTTTGAAGGGTAGATCTAGGGAATAGTGTACGTGGTGTTACACGTGTTTGTAATACATTTGAATTTAAATACAAGATGTTCTCTTGTTCACGCTCTATGAAATGTTTATGCTACTATTTGTCGCTATATACCTACCCTATAAGCCTCGCCCGAGCAGGATCCGCACCCGGCGTAGCCGGCAATGAGGGGTGGGCGATGTCCGCCCCCTCGTGTGGCGGGTCCTTGCCCTCGTTGCGAGCAAGAGACCGGGCACACGAATGGCCGCATCCGAAGATGCGCGAATAGGCGATGTCCAGCCCCTCGTGTGGCCGGGTCCTTGCCCTCGTTGCGAGCAAGAGACCGGCACACGGCGGCCGCATCCGAAGATGCGAAATAGGCGATGTCAGCCCCTCGTGTGGCCGGGTCCTTGCCCTGGTTGCGAGCAAGAGACCGGGCACACGGCGGCCGCATCCGAAGATCTGCGAAATAAGCGATGTCCACTTCCTTGTGTGGCGGGTCCTTGCCCCCGTTGCGAGCAAGAGACCGGGCAGCCAAGATGGGCGATGTCGTCCCCCTCGTGTGGCGGGTCCTTGCCCCGGTTGCGAGCAAGTGACCGGCACACGGTAGCCGCGAGTTCAAGCTACTCTACTCGAGTTCAATTTGGGTTTCGGATCGGTTCTGCGAGGTACCGCCGAGAACTTGCTTGGGCGATGTGCTATCGGCTTATCCGAGCAATGGAATTCAGGGGAGTGCATTCTCAGATCCGTCGGCGCTTTAGAAATCGGTTTAGAGAACAAGAACTCGTGCTTGGGCAGATGAAAAAAAAGGTCGAAAACCTCGGAAGGAAAAGAACTTTGGTTACCATTCCTTTTATTTAACATGCTCGGGATTTCGAGAAGTCGCTCAAGATCCGAGAGTTAAATAAGGAGGATGGGCGAAAAGGAAGGGGAAGGTTAGGCGTGGAACCTGCGTGGTGGGCGATATTCCACGAGTTCTTGAGAATTCGTCCGTCGGGAAGGCGAGGCGGACAGCCCCGGGCGTGAAGACGAGACGACCGTGAATGGACCCTCCCACCTTGGGGTTAGCTTGTTGGCGTGTGATAGGTCCCGACCCGTCGCAGAACCAAGTCGCCGTTTTGCAGAGCCCTTGGCCGGACGCACGGGCGGCGTGCTCTTGAAGAGAGCCCGGAGGTAGGTCTGCGATCGGACGAGGGCTTGCTCGCGCTTTTCCTGGACAGGTCGAGGTCGAGTAACCTGCCTTGGTGGTCATCGGCACCTCCGTGAGGTCCACGCGAGGTGACCTTAAGGTTATCTCGGTCGGAAGCATGGCCTCGGTGCCAGATCTGGGCGAAAGGGTGTTTCGCCTGTCGCTCTGCTGGGAGTGGTGCGGACAGCCCACAAGACGGAAGGGAGCTCGTCGACCCAGCCTGTCGAGCTTAGAAAGCCGATCGAAGACCGCCTCTTGATTCCTTGGAGGATCTGCCCGTTGGCTCGCCGACACCCGTTGCTCTGGGGTGAGCCACAGAGGCGGCAAATTTCGTGCCAACGTCCTCGCAATATTCTTGGAACAGCTCACCGTGAACCGAAGTTCCATTATCCGTGATCGGTCGGGTGGGAACGCCAAACCGTGTGACCACGTTATTATGAAAAATTTTTGGCCGCTGGGCGTAATGCCGAGACCGGTTCGCCTCTATCCATTTGGTGAACGTGTCAATGGCGATTTAAGAGGTATCGATCCTTCGCCTTTGGGGAATGGTCCTAGTATGTCTAGCCCCGGTAGAGAATGGCCAGTGAGGGAATAGTTTGAAGGGTGTAGGCTGGTTGGTGTACTGCTGGCATGGAATTGGCACGCCGCATGTGGTGACGATCTTCCGGCGTCGATAACGCCAGGCCAATAGTAGCCCATCTGAAGGCTTTGCCGACGAGCTGTTCTGTAGGAGGAGTGAGCTCCACAGCACCCTCGTGCAAGTCCTTTAGCAGAATCTCCTTCTTCCCGAGGGACGACTTGGAGAGGACTCGGCGCGCCTCTTGATGCAGGCACCTTCCACTAACCTCAGATAGTGGAGCTCTCTGATAAGCCGGATTTCTCGGCCGTCCTCGCAATGTCCGTGTGCCAAGAATTGGATGAATGACGTCATCAAGTGGCTCCTTGCTCGAGGACGGAGACGTCGCTTTTGCGTCTCGGCCTCTTCTCCGGAGGGAATGGAGGGTTTTAGCGGTGCTCAACGAGCACCTGTTGGGACCGGTTCTTGCGAGGTGCCCAACTTGGCAAGTTGGTCGGCCAGTATTTGCTCTCCTAGGCACGTGAAGGACTTCAAATTTCTGAAGTTCCTTTCCAACTTCCTCACCTCGCCGTAACGCGCCATTGAGTCATCGAGCACCAAACTCCTTGTTAACCTGGTTTACGACCAACCGCGAATCCCTTTCACGGTTAGTCGTCGGACCCTAGCGCAGAAAGCATGCGGAGTCGGCCAAGAGGCCTTCATATTCTGCGCGTTGTTCGCCGCGGCGAGTGCAATTGTATGACGATCGAGTTGTTCTCCGTGAGGAGAGGTCAAGACAACTCCGGCCCGAAGCCTTCGGAACGCGAGCCGTCAAGAACATTGTCCAATGGGGTTCTCGGTGTGCCCGCCTTTTGTTCGATCGGGGATTCGCCCACTCGCCACGAAGTCCGCCAAAGATTCGAGATTTGATCGCCGTTCGGGCGATTTAACTTGAGGTCAAATTCCCGAGCTCAATTGCCCATTTAGCGTCGCCCGAGGCGTCGGGGTTTTGAGGATTTCTCTCGGAAAGCTGGTCGGGACCGTGATTGGGTGAGCCAAGAAATAGTGGCAAAGTTTTTAGAAGCCATGAGGAGGGAGTACAGTTTACGACCTCGGGTAACGCTCCCTAGGTCCATGAAGTACCTCGCCACGTAGTAAATAGGCCGCCGATTTCCCTCGGCTCGCTCGAGCACGGGCGCCATCGCTGGGGGAGGCCGCCAAGTAGAGCAACAAAGGCTCCTGTCCCCTCGGGTGACTAGGACGGCGGGCTCGATAGATATTCTTTGAGCTTTTTAAAGGCGTCGTCGGCCTCCTTGGTCCGAGACGAAACCGTCGTGCTTAGCGCAAGGCTTTGAAGAAAGGAAGTCCGCGCCACCTAGTCGGGAGATGAAGCGGCTAAGTGCCGCCATCCGACCAGCGAGCGATCGACTTCCTTTACATTCGAAGGAGCTCGCATCCTTTCGACGGCTTCGATCTTTTCCGGTTGGCACCGATACGGTCGACCCGATGGCGTATCCGAGCACCATGCCCGTGTGTACACGAAGACACATTTCTCCGGATTCAGCTTTATCCGATGTTTTCTTAAATTACGAAGGTTTCTTCGAGGTCCCTGATGTGGGCCTCGGCTAAAAGCACTTTTGACGACTATGTCGTCTACATAGACTTCTAGGTTCCGCCGATCTGGTCGGGAAGGTCTTCTGATCAAGCGTTGGAAAGTGGCCCCGCGTTTTTGGACCGAAAGACATGGTCGTGTAGCGAAGGTGCCGAAGGGGTGATGATGAGGCGTTTTCTTCATCCTCCCGCTGACAGTCGACTGATGGTACCCGGAGTATCGTCCAAAAAGCTCATCACCGTAAGCTTCGCCGTTGCATCGACTAAGCGATCTATGCGGGAAGGGGAAGTTGTCCTTGGACATGAGCCGTTGATGTTGGTGTGATCGACGCACATCCGCCACTTTCGTTCTTCTTCCCGACCACGATCGATTCGCCAACCGCCGGAGTGCTCGACTTCTCGACGGCGGCCTTCAACGGCTTGTCCACCGCTCTTTGATGACATCGACCTTCCATTGCGGAATCTCCTCGGCGCTTGGCGCCTTGGTTTTTATCAGTGAACCGCCACTGTGCTCGATCACCTCCCTTGGGACCCGGGCATGTCGGACGGCTCCCATGCGAAGACGTCGGCGTTGCGGAGGAAGGTGACGAGCTCGCCTTCCTATTTTGGATCCAGCGCCCCGACGTGGACCACCTTCGATGGATCCTCGCCGGAGATCGAGACGTTTTTCCGCTGCTCGAGGCCGAGGACAACCTTGGGCCGAGCGGACTTGTGAGAGTTTTGCTCGGGCCCGCGTTGAGGAGGCGGCCGACCGGGTCGGCGCCATTTCGTCGCGACTCGTAGGCGGCCTTGTGGTTGCCCCCGACGGTGATCACCCTTTCGCCCCGGGAGCTTGAGCGGTGATCTGGCGTGGTGCGTAGCTGCCATGAACTTGGCGAGGGCCGGCTGCCGAGGATGGCGTTGTAGGCCGACTCAAGTCGACTACCTCAAAGGTGACCAACTCGGTCCGGAAGTTGCTCGGGCCGCCGAAGGTCACGGGCGGGACGATCTGCCCGGCGGGTCATGGGCGTGCGGGATGATGCCGTGGAAGGGCATAGCGATGTTTTGATCTTGGAGCGAGGGATTTGCATCTCGTCCAAGACCCGGCGAGATCAGGTCCAGAGCGCTTCCCCATCGATAAGCACCCGTGCGACCCTTGTGTTCTTGATGGTCGGGCGAGCACGAGGGGAGTTTCGGGGCCGTCATTCCCGAGGGACAGCCTCCGGGAGAAGGAGATGGTCGTTCCGACCATCTAAGTTGCTCGAACCGAGCCGCCTCGTCCGCTGCGCGGACCTCGCGCCACGGCCTTCAACTCCGTCGGGCGTGCGAGGCGGACCTCCAAGATCACCGCAATGTGGTGACTCGGCTCATGGTATTCTTCGCTCTCTGGCCGTTCGGTCGGGCGGGGCTCGGACTTCGGTCGGGCCCACCCTTCCCGGCGTCCGGGAGGACGAGCATGGGCCCCGTCCGTTGTAGAAGTCTTCAAGCCGAGCGATCCAGTGCGGCGATTCGCGGAGGTCGTGCCGTGCACTTAGTGCGGCAGCGAAGCGACCGTTCGAGGTCCCCGAGGTCCACGCTTCGTCCGGTCGGTCGATCACGACCGCCCACCTTGCTCGGGAAGGCCGAGGCTTCTTTAACCGGTGTGCGGAGACGACGGCTGGGATAGCGCCACCAATTTGGCGCTTTCTTTTCTTCTTGGCCTTCTTGTCGGACTTCTTTTTGTCCGAAGATCCCAGCTTTGGCTGCGGAGGCGCCGCCGGACCCAAGCCGTTTCCACTCCACGGCCTCCTCGGCGTTTATGTAACGCCCGCCGCTTGGAAGAGCTCACCGCCGAGGAGCCGAGTATATCTCGAGTCTGGGTGAAGCGGGCGTTCTTGACGCCGGTGAATGCTTCGACGATCGCTTGCAGGATGTTGAATCGTGTTCCATGCGGATGAACCTTCGAACGTAGTCCCGGAGGCTTTAGCCCTCCATCTGGACCACCGTTTGAGGTCCTGCGGCCTTCTGGCGGGGGCGGCACCATGAAATTCGCCCACAGGCCTCGCCTGATTGGACCCGGTGTGGATGGAGCCTTCCGTTGGTTGAAGAGCCATGTCCGGCGGGCCCCTCCAACACAGCGGGGAAATAGTTCACCATTACCCTTCATCACCGCCCGCGTCGTGACGGTGGTAGCATATACCGAGAGGAATTCGTCCGGTTACGGGTCCCGTCGAATCGCTCTATGTGGCCCGGTTTGAATTTGGGGGCCATGCGCTTCGAGGGTGCGGGGAAAGCGGGCACCGTGGTTTACCCGCGTCGTTCCCATGAGCGCCACGCCTCACGTCCTCGGAGGGACCGAGGCGCGAAAGACGCTGTCGCGCCGAGCGCCGGGGTATCCGGTAGGGTTTCCCGAGTGGCGCGGGTCGGCGCTTCGCCGAAGCGCCTCGCATCGGGACTCGGGGTGGCCCGTTCGGCGGAGGGCGAGCCGAGCCGTCGTCGTGGCGATGCTCGCTTTCGAGCATTGCTCGAGAGACGCCACCGTGATGGCGAGATGTGCGGTCATTCCTCCGCCGATCAAGGTCCCGACGGAGGTCGTGACGGAGTAACTACCCCGGGTTCGGCTTTCGGGAAGCACTCGAGTCGGCGCACGAGGAAGATCGCCGCCAATCGCTTCCACCTTTTTCGGCCATGGCTACGCCTAGCTCGGCGGCTGGTCGAAATCAGGTCGAGGTCACGCTGCAACGTGCGGGGCCCGGAGGCGCTGGCGACTCCTACCGATCGGATCGGAGGAAAGGACCGAGTGGCGACCCGGTCGGGGAGCGGAGAGCGGCCGGGCGCTCGGCCGGGTCATCGCGATGGGTTGCGAGGGCTCGGCCGTCGAGTCGGCCAGCCAGTTCAGCGGCGTCAAGCGGCGACGCGACTCGTCCTCCCGAGGCGCGGAGCGGGGCGTCGCCGATGTCCGCCATGTGGGCTTCCCGCGGAATCTTGGGCATGAGGGTGTCATGACCGTATCCCCGCAGAGACTGCCTCGTGGTCGGAGTCGTGCACGATGTCCGGATATCGACCCCTTCGCATTTAATCGACACCTTCACATATGGTGGTGTCTCTGTTCGGTAACTCTCGGGCTCGAGAGGTTCGAAACGAACTCGAACCCAGCTCATCCACAGGCGGCGACATCCATGGGGAGAGGACTCCGCCATGGTGTGTCCTTCCGGATCGACAATCCGGCGACCTCGGATCGGACCAATATTCGTCCAAGTCGTCGAGGTCGCCGGGTTTAATATCTTGGTTGTCTGAGAGTTCGCCATTCTTCAAGGACCTTCGCTCACGTAGTGATCTCGTCCCCACGGACGGCGCCAAATGCCGGCGATTAGAATCTGACGGGCCCCGGTGCCGAAGCTTACTTGTTGAGTGAGGATCAACCGCCTCTTTCCGCGGGCGTCGGGGCTTTCAAGAAGACGAACTTCGATCGAGTGGCTATCGATAGAGAAGGCACGATGATTTTTGGGCTGGTTCGGGCCCTCGAGTGGAGGTAATGACCCTCGTCGATGGTATCTATATGAGGGATCGAAGAGGTTACAAAGGGATGAGTTTCTTGCGGCGAGAGGATGAGCTTTGGCCCGAATGGTGCGGTGGAGCTCCCACGATGTGCGTGTGTATTTTACGGTAGTCGCCCGCTCTAGATGTGCGGCGTAGTCTATTTATACATGGGCGTCATCGGTTTTTCTAGCGGTGAAATCCTATTACCTAGCGGTATGATGGTTGTCCCTCCTTTGTCCGGTGGTCGAAGCATGTCTTCCTCTTGCGTCATCGCTGCCGTTCTTCGTCTTACGGGAAACGGTGTGGGAGCGATGTTACAAGACGTGGGTTGGTGGCGCGATCCCTCGCAACTGCCTCGAGGCGTGTCGAGCATTTAATGCAGCGGGGAGAATCCTTCCTTAGTCGGGAAGGAGCTGCTCGGACCCGTCCGAGCAGAATTGGTCGTGCCCGAGCCCCGGCGAGGACTCCTTGAAGTAGACCCTTGCTCGGGAGAGGGTCAGATCCTTCCTTGGTCGGGAAGGAGCTGCTCGGACCCGGTCCGAGCAGAATTGGCGTGCCCGAGCCGGCGAGGACTCCTTGAAGTAGACCCTTGCTCGGGAGAGGGTCAGATCCTTCCTTGGTCGGGAAGGAGCTGCTCGGACCCGGTCCGAGCAGACTGGCGTGCCCGAGCCCCGGCGAGGACTCCTTGAAGTAGACCCCTTGCTCGGGAGAGGGCTGTTTTGTTTTTGCGTTTTTAGCGTGTGACTATCCGAACGTCACCCTAGGCCCCCGTCAAAAGCGCATGCCCAAATGTTGCGTTGGCACAAAGAAACGCGTAAGAATGACGGAATGCTAAGACACCCCGCTGATGGCTCCCAACGGAGGAAGGTCGATAGAACATTCCCTGACTTTGCAGACGAGGTGAGGAACATAAGGTTTGTCTTGAGTACGGATGGGATGAATCCTTTCGGCGAGATGAGCAGCAGTCATAGCACTTGGCCTGTGACTCTATGTATCTATAACCTTCCTCCATGGCTGTGCATGAAGCGAAAGTACATTATGATGTCGTTGCTTATCCAAGGCCCCAAACAACCTGGAAACGACATTGATGTTTATCTTACACCATTGGTGGAAGATCTACTAACAATGTGGAACGATGGTGTACGGTATGGGATGAGTACAAACGAGAACACTTCACCCTACGCGCCATGTTATTTGTAACCATCAATGACTGGCCTGCACTTGGCAACCTAGCAGGCCTGACTATCAAAGGATATGAAGCTTGCATCCAGTGCTTAGATGATACTGATAGCATGTACCTGAATAACTGTCGGAAGGTTGTGTACATGGGCCACCGTAGGTTTCTTCATACAAATCACTCGTTACGAAAGAAAGATAAGAATTTTAACAGGAGACCAGACCATCGTACTAAGCCTGCGCATCGTAATGGGACACGGGTATTCGCTATGGTAAAGGATCTGAAATTAGTTTTTAGAAAGGGTGCTGGTAGCAAATCTGTCACGAGTGAAGAAGGCAAGGCACCCATGTGAAAGAAGAAGTCAATTTTTTGGGACCTACCATATTGGAAACTCTTAGAGGTCCGTCACTCAATTGACGTCATGCACCTAGTGAAGAATGTTTGCGTCAACCTGCTAGGCTTCCTAGATATGTATGGCAAATCAAAAGATACACTTCAAGCACAAAAGGACCTAAAACAATTGGAACTAAGGAACGACTTACATCCAGAAAAGAGAGGGAAAGGAAGACATTATCTACATCCTGCCAGCTACACTCTAAGGAAGGAAGAGAAAAAAAGCATGATCCAATGCTTGAACAGTATTAAGGTCCCATCCGGATACTCCTCGAACATAAAGAGACTCATCAACACGAAAGAGAAAAAAATCGTACACCTGAAATCCCATGATTGTCACGTGTCGATGACACAATTGCTTCCAGTTGCAGTGAGAGTTATTCTACCAGAAAGGGTACGAGGGACAATAATCAAGTTGTGTTCATTCTTCAATGAGGTGTCAGGTCATCGATCTAGATAACCTAGCTAAGCTACAGGATGACGTTGTCCAAAGCGTGGTGAGCCTTGAGATGATCTTTCCTCCATCCTTCTTTGATATTATGGTCCATCTCATGGTTCACATTGTCAAGGAGATAGATATTCTCGGACCCGTGTTCCTGCACAATATGTTCCCTTTTGAGAGGTATATGGGTGTCTTAAAGAAGTATGTTCGTAACCGATCTCGTCCGGAAGGCTGCATTGCCCAGGGTGTTGGGACAGAGGAGGTGGTTGAGTTTTGTGTTGATTATATCGACGATCTGAATTCAATTGGCGTTCCTATATCACGCCATGAGGGGAGGCTACGGGGAAAAGGGACACTACGGAGAAAAGCAATCATCAGCAATGATCTTGTTTCATTTAAACAAGCACATTACACGGTGTTGCGACAATCAGCTGTAGTGGCTCCATATGTCGATGAGCACAAGAGGATTATACGCTCTCAATACGCTGGTAGGTCAGAGGATTGGATCACACAGCAACACATGGACCTTTTTGGTGGTTGGTTACAGAAGCACATGATGGGTAAGGAGACCAATGATGAACAGTTGAAACGCTTGGCTCGAGGACCATCCAGCACAATATTGACATTCCAAGGGTATGACATAAATGGGTACATATTTTATACTAGAGCCCAGGATAACAAGAGCATCAACCAAAACAGTGGTGTCCGTATAGATGCCATAGACAACAATGGAAATAAGGACACCTATTATGGTTTCATAGAGGAGATCTGGGAGCTCGACTATGGACCTTTGAAGGTTCCTCTATTTCGGTGCCAATGGGTCAAACTAACAGCAAACGGTGTGATGATCGATAAGTACGGTATAACAACCGTGGACCTTACACAAATCGGATATAGGGATGAACCATTTGTGCTCGCCAATGACGTGACACAGGTCTTCTATGTAATGGACATGTGTAGCAAACCGAAGAAGCGGAAGGACAACTTTACCGATCAGCCAAAGCGCCACGTGGTTCTTCTAGGCAAAAGAAGGATTGTCGGAGTTGAGGACGTCACAGATGAAGAAGAATATAATCAATTCAACGAACTGCCTCCTTTCGCGGTACCGGTCGACATAAGTGTCCTAGATGATATTGATGAAGCTCCCTATGTACGCCACGATCATAATGAGGGAACACTTATTAAAACAAAGTATGTAAACAGTTAAGAATATTTTTGATACATGTGTGTGACCTATGAATATTTTTTCATATTTTTATTTCATTTGTATGGGCTCACAACATTACAAAACACTCGGCAAAATATTTTTTCATATTTGTATTTCATTTTTATGGGCTTCCAAAAATAAATAACCTAGAAAGACAAGTTTAATCAATAAAAAACCCACTAAAATAATTTGAAGTGTAAAAGTTTCTAAAAAGATCATATTTTCTTATATATGTCAATTTTTCATATTTTTATGAATTTTGTGATATTTTTTATTTAATTTGTATGGCTTCCCAACGATTTTCTATGATTTTCGAGCACTGTATGGAAAATTACTACCACTGACATGTGGGACCTAAGAGATATGGGCCCACTTGTCAGTGACCAGGCCCTTTCTCCTCATTATGGTACAATAGCTGTACGACCCTGAAAAAGTTGAACAAACTCCGTCCTCTCCCCTGGCTAGCAGCGTGCGCTTGAGCGCAGGCTCCCCATGCCGCCGCGGGTTCGAGCCCCGCTCGCGCCGCTGCTTTCTTTTATTTTTCAAGGCTCTACTACCGGTTGTTTAGTCAACCCGATAGTAGAGCAATCTCTAGTACGGGTTTGTTTGACCAACCGGTAGTGGCATGTGAATTGCCTCGCCACGGATTTTTTTTTGTTTAGTCAAAATATTTCTAACTCTCGATGTTTCTAAAAAGGTCAAATTAATTGATAGCATATTTGAATTTTGCTCAATTTTTGAATTTGGTCATATTTTCATTTCATTTTTATGGGCTCCCAAAAATAAATAACCCTCCTAAACAAATTTAATCAATAAAAAATTATCTAAAATAATTTGAAGTCTACCACTGACATGTGGGACCCAGCAGAGATAGGCAACCCGATAGTAGAGCCATCTCTAGTACGGGTTTGTTTAACTAACCGGTAGTGGCATGCGAATTGCGCCCCGCCACGGGATTTTTTTTTTGTTGAGACGACGACCGATTGGTTAAACAAACCGGTAGTAGAGAGAAAGCACTATTACCAGTTGTTTATTCAAACCGGTCGTAGATCCTGCTCTACTACTGGTTTGTTTAAGCAACCGGTCGTGGCCTATGAATTGCCTCTAAAAAACGCGCGCGCAAGGGGACTTAACCCTATTCTTGCCCAAATTTCCAACTTCCCCAAACCCCTGGCGTCGCCGCCGTCTCAGCCTCCGATGACCCAGCGCCATAGCCTCGGCGACGACTTCAGACCGACGCCTCGACGACCCCAGACCGACGCCTCGACGACCCAGACCGACGCCTCGACGACCTTGCACGCCGACGCCTCCGACGACCTGTGCAGCAGACTCCTCCGACGGCCCCCCACGTCGACGCCTCGACGACCAGCCCTCGTCGCCGTGTCCCGTTGTCGACCCGTCCACGCTCTGTCCCGTCGCAGCCATCTCCGCCCTACAAGCATCTCCGTCCCGTCGCCGACCACGGTATGTGTCTCCGTCGCCGGCGTTCCCGTCCCCGTCGTTGACCGCGACTGGTAGGTATTGCAATTACTGAATCCACAGATGCATAGGTATATAAACAACTACTGAATTTGTACAATCACAAGGTCAATGCTAGTGCTGAACATATACTCGATTAATCAATACTCACAGTACCACAACACTCATCTATATGCAGTCATCATTGAGCTAATATTACGGTCAATGCTAGTGTTTGTTATCCTTGATGTGTTCTTTTGACACAAGCGTGTTTGTTATCCTTGATGTGTTCTTTTGACACAAGCGGAGAATCTCAGGTGTTATGTACGCCTATTAGCTTGTTTAGGGCAGGAAGATTTTAAGGTTGTTCTCTTCGGATCGTTTCTTGTAGGATTTGGTCGATCTTGCTATTGATACAGATAATGTAAAGATGGATTGCCTTTCAGTAGTGAGTTCAATGACACTCACCATCTTGTTTCAGAGAATTGTCGAGTGACTAGATTGTCATACTTTAATCATGGGAATTTCTTCAAAATTTAACACCTACAAGGAATTAGGGCAACCCTAAGTGTGATGTTGATTTAGGGCAACCAAACACCTCATGGCTTTAGAAACCATGGTATTCTCCAAAACCATGGTTTTACCTAGAAACTATGAAAACATTTTGTTGCCAAACAGGGCCTTAGTGTTCGACTCCTAAAACTCTAGGCCGTGGCTTGGCCCAGCCCAATTCGACTCCTTCTCTGTCATGTTTTGCCCAAACTCGATTATTTCTTTCTAAACTAAATAGGATCATGTTACAGTTATAAGAGATAGCATCTGATCGCACCTTCGAGGAGGAGGAACAAATTCTATTCGAGCAGATCACGCAAGGTACTGCTACGCCTGGTGCAGCCGCTCAGGCCGTTCACACTGAGGCCGGTGAGGCCGCTTAAGCCGTTAACACTGAGCCCAGTGAGGCCGCCGAAGCTGTTAGCACTGAGGTAATTCATATGAAAGCATATGTTGGTAACCCTTTGATGATTACCAAACATCCTGACCTGTATCTTCTTTGTCATATTTTTAAGCCTGTTAGTTCGAGTAGCCAAGTGAAAAGTCGAGGGCCTAACAAGAAGCCGACAGTAAAACATGTAATCACTGAAGTTAACACCGATGGCATGCCTGTTGCACTGGAGTCAGCCTTGGGTCCTTAAAACAACGCCTGCGGCTACCATGTCAGGGATCACGTGCCCATTAGCCCAAGAAAATGGAGTGACAAACGAGATGACAACGACGTGGTCTCTGACGATATCAAGAACATGCTCTGGGCTAATATGAAAGAGACGTTCACCTTCCCACCAGGGTCTGAAGAGCTGGTGAAGAAATACACTTTGAAGAAAATGGCCATCCATTTCCAGACTTGGAAAAAGTATCTGAACTCCACCTCGTGCGTAAGGGTGAACGCCTCGACTTTAATACTTTGCCAAAATTGGCGAATCACTGGGATGCTTTTGTGGAGTACAAGCAATCGGAACAAGGTCAATCTATGAGTGCAAAGAACAAGGTTAATGCAGCGAAGAAGCGATATCACCACCACCTTGGCACTGGTGGTTACGTCAAGAAGATATCACAATGGCAGAAGAGGGAACAAGAACTGATGGATAGAAGTATAACACCCATAACGCACGACTGACCTGAACGATCGAAAAATTGGTACTTTGCCCACGGGGGAAGCCTTGCAGATGACGGTAGCTTGGTGTATTCAGAGGAAGTGCAGGAAGTGGCCACAAGACTTGTAGACGCCCTCGAACAGTCTTCCCAAGGCTCATTCAGGCCAAATAGGGAGAAGGACGAGCTAACCATGGCCCTGCAAAACCCCGAGCACCTTGGGCGAACACGTGGTGTTGGTGTGGTTACATGGAAGTACGGCTTCGCTGAGTACAGCGACAGTTATAGGAGTCGGCAGAGAAGCAAAGCCCAAGAAGAACAAAGGTACCGTGCATTGGAAGAACGATTAATGCAACACAGGCAAGTATAAACGAAGAAGTTAAACGACAATTGTAGCTAGCCATTAGCTAGCTGCAGGAACCACCTAGTAATCCTGACGCTGTCATTAGCCCCTCTTTGAGACGGAGTAGCTGTGCTTCCACCGGGCTCCCTGAAGTGGACTTGGGCCATTATCCCGTGGATGACATCACGACACGCCATTCGTGTGAGCTGCATATTGAAGCGCGTAACCTGTCCCTCAAGGTGGCTTATGCCATGGCATTCCCGTGGAGCCGGGCCAGCTCTTTCATTGCAATGAGATACCGCCGGGCTACTCTAAGGTCAGTGTGGAGCAGGTCTGCGAAGGATATGAGGACCTTGAGCTCGACATTCCTGGAGATGACGGGGTTACCAGGCTTGGAGAGGCCCTATACAGTATTATCTTGTGGCGCAAACGCTATATTATATTTTAAGGTAATCAGGAGGTGTCCACTCCGCCGAGGGACCTCTCGCACCTAGATCCTATGCTTGTTAGAAGTCCAACTCCACCACCACCTCCACGCAAGAAGATGGCGGTGACAAGAAGCCCGACTCCTCCACCACCCCTAGCGCCTAAACATAAGCCGGCTTCACCTAAGAAATTGGGCCCTAGCAAGCTCGACCACCAAAGCAAGAAGTCGGCCCCAGTTAAGAAGCCGGCCCTAGCGAAGAAGTCGGCTCCACAAAAGGAGAGGTCTACCCGAGCTAAATAAATCGGCTTCATCTAAGAAGCCGTACGACCTAACTCTCGAGAAGACGAGAAAGGAAGTTCAAGCAAGTGTAACTGCACACTTCAAACGTCCGGAGTCTAAGAAGACGGTTCCAATCGACGATGCAGTGAAATTTTTTTTCACGACATCATGGGCGGAGCCGAAGAAGTTGCCGTCAGACTACGAACGCACAGTAAGTAAGGCTAAAAAGAAGTAGTCGCAGTCCCTAAGGATTTGCAGATGCAACAGTTCATGGCAGAAACTGGACTGACGGAATCTCAGATTCGTGGAGAAGGTGAGGTTGAAGCGGCACCTGTTCGATGGCCATTTAAGTTGGGTGAGCCATTAGTTCGACCTGATGAGGTGCCATTCTTGTCAACGAAAATGCGGCAATTGCAAGAATGGTACTTGCGGGAGTCAAAGGATGGCAAAACAATGTTTGCCGCCAAATTGAAACAAGAGGATTTCTTTCGCGGTGACGACCTCGTATGGATTGAATTCGACAATATTTACCAAATGTACCGGCGAGACGCCCACGACGTGGCATTGATGGGTTGCTGGACTCTGTAAATGTCTTATTTGTAAAATTCACCGTGTGCATCTTTAATTAAATTGCAAGTGTAACTTATTTGGTCGATTATATCAATTCCCTATCCTCTAAATGGCCACAATTTAATAATAGGGTTCATAGTCGATGCCGGAGCTATCTGAATATTACCAAATCTTTGGCAATCCTGGCATCCCTTGTAGTATGAAAAGCAATCCTCCAACATCGTCGGCCAGAAATACCCTATTCTCCTAATCAACCATTTCATCTTATGAGCCGATTGGTGAGTTTCACAGATTCCTTATCCCCCATGATGACTTTGGCTTCTTCCGTGCTGAGGCACTTAAGCAACAATCCTTCTAAGGACTGATTGTACAACACCTCATCGAGCAATACATACTTCAAAACCCTTCGTTTTAGTTTCTTATCCTTAGATCCAGAAGGATTTTGCAAATACGCAATGATCTCTTGCCTCCAATCGGCCTCTGTAGTTGAAATCTCCGGTACGTCCTTCAACTCCATTGGCTTGTAACCAGATGCACCTTGTGCTAGCACGTTAGCCTCATAATTTTGTTCTATGGGAATGTGAGTAATTTCAAATGTTCTGAATGAGCCGATGATATCTAAGCATTCATCCAAGTATCCATTCAAAATTTCATCCTTGCACTTGTAATTTCCAGATACTTGTTGCACGACAAGGAGTGAATCACCAAAACCTCCATAGCATCGGCTCCCACGCTTTCTAGTAATTGTAATCCCTTGAGCAAAGCCTAATACTCTACGTGATTATTTCAACATGGCAATTCAACTCCGGATGCAAACTCAAACCTTCACCCTTTTGGGGATATCAACAATAAGCGGATACCACTTCCTTGATTGCATACTAACCCATCAAAGAACAAGGTCCATGGTGCTATACTGACCAACCCTTCGGTAGCTGGGCAATGGTTAGTAACAAAATTGGCTAATACTTGCCCTTTGATTACTTTAGTCGATTCATACTTCAGACCATATTCAACTAGTGCATATGCCCACTTACCCAGTCGACCCTTCAGTATGGGTGCTGACAACATATATTTTGTTATGTCGGATTTGCAAATTACTTTGCATTTAGTAGCCAAGACATAATGTCTTAATTTGGTGCAAGCAAAGTATAGACATAAGCATAGCTTTTCCACTGAAGAGTATCTTGTCTTAGCATCAATGAGTCATCGGCTCATATAGAATATTACTTTTTCCTTGCCTTGGACCTCTTATGCCAAGACTACACCAATTGAATTATCTTCGGCCGATATGTAAAGTTTGAATGGGATCCCCCTCTGTGGCGCTGTTAGTACTAGAGGACTAGATAGATATTCTTTGATGTCATCAAAAGCCCTCTGATGTTATTTTTCCCAAACAAACTTCTAATTGGCTTTTAGCCTTAACAGAGGTGTGAACACTCCAAGCCATCTCGACAAGTTGGAGATGAACCTTCGGAGATAGTTTATCATGTTGATCAACTTCTGTAAATCTATTTTGCACTTAGGGGCTTCACACTTTATTATAGCCTCTACTCTCTGTTGGTTAACTTCAATTCTCCTTTCATGCACCATGAATCGTAGAAATTGCCCAGCTGATACACTGAAAGTGCACTTCAGTGGATTTATCTTTTAACCAAACACTCTAGTCTTCTCGCACGCCCTTCGTAGATCGACTATGTGCTTGTTCTATTCATTGGATTTGACAACTATGTCGTCGATGTATATCTCCACCAGTAAGCCGATCAACTCATGGTATATCAAATTCATCGCCCACTGATAAGTTGCCCTAGCGTTTTTCAATCCAAAAGTCACGACGACCCACTCGAATAAGCCAATAGCGCCTAAACAACGAAACGCTGTCTTATGAATATCAAATTCTACCATGAATATTTGGTTGTATCCCGTGTTGCTGTCCAAGAAGCTGACTATCTTGTGCCCAGATGCAGCATTGATAAGCATATCGGTTATATTCATTGGGTACTCATCCTTTGGAGTCGCCTTGTTTAAATCCCTGAAGTCAACACAAACTCTAATCTTTCCATTCTTCTTTTTGACCGGGACTATGTTGGATATCCACAGCGTATCGGCAAGGCTTGATGAAACGAGCTTCGAGAAGTCGTTCAATCTCTAGCTTAATTGCATTGTTGATCTCAGGGTTAAACCTGCTTGAAGCTTGTTTGAAAGGCTTGAATCTAGGTTTCGCCAGTAGCCGATGTTCAACTAATGATCGGCTTAGACCAGACATCTCATGGTATTCCTAGGCAAAGCAATCCTGGTACTCTTTGACTAATTTCATTAATTTGGCTTTAAGCTCAACAGGTAACTGCACACTTACAAAAGTTAGTCTTTTCTTTTCATTATTGCCTATGTCAACTTCTTCTAAGGCATCAGCCGACATAAACCCTTGGCCCAACTTTTCCTCGAAATCCTCTATGGCTTCAGATCCCATAGACATGTTGTAGCTTCAGTCGATTCGTCTTCAGTTACGATCGTCTTGAAGCCTGATCGACTGACGTTGATGAAGTCGCAGTCTTCCAGCACTTCTCCGGATAAGCACTCAATATCGCCAAGTGGGTAGATAACGTCGGTATCGGCCATAGTGACATGAGCAGTCGTGTCAGCGTACACTGTCTCGACCCTATCGCGACTTGATGCATCGTTGACGGGATGCAGCAATTGGCATGGATCTGGTCTTATCCTAGCAATTCTGTGTAGCTACCCTTACCATTGACTATGAAAAACACGGTAGGCAAGGTTTTGCTTCCAATGGTGAGCTCCGCGATCAACACCCCTTTAGCCTCCATCGGGTTGCTGTTGAAATCGTTGAGCAGCATGTTGGTTTTAACCAAGTCTTTTGTAGTCTTGCCCAACTTGCGGCATGTGGAATAGGGCATTAGATTTACAGTGGCTCCTCCGTCCACGAGCATCCTGGCCATTGGCTTCCCTTCAATGAACCCTTTCAAGTACAACAGCTTGATATGCCGATGTTCTCCAGGCTTCTTGAATATAGCTTCTTGGGAGCCAAGGCACAGTTGAGCCTCTGTTGATCCTTGAGGGTCTGACATGCATACCTTTGGTATTCTATACTCATAAGGGAGTATGAATACCATGTTGATGTCGGCTTTAGAGGAAGATGGCTCTTCAACGGGTAGTGCTGCTTTCTTGAGCCGTACCTTCCTTGTCGCCATCCGCTTCAGCTCGACAAACGTTCTGTCTCTTTCTCGCTCAGCTTTAGCTTCCCTTTGCTCATGAGTCCTCAACCTTTGAAGGCGTCTCCTCTGGGTCCTCAACCTTGCTCGGTTTGGATTCTGTCCGCTCTCTTATCCTGCCTTCCAGGCCTTTATCTGGTCTTGCCCCTCGAGGCTCTGGCCTGCTTTCCTCGATCCTATCTTTAATATCCTCTGCTTCTTAGGAGTTGGGTTTCTTGAGCGATGGTGCCTAGAAAAGAAATTTTGCATCGGACAGTCCCGTACTGATGGCAATATCATCCATCTTTCCCAGCAGAACTGAAAGAAGGGGCACTCCCAATGCTCCATGTCCGGATTTCTTTGCAGCCTATTCTACACGTGCCCTCTCTGAGGTGGTACTTCGCGCTGAACCGATCGTGACGCCCATTTTTTGTGCTTGTTGAAAAGCTGATCGAATGTTACCTTAGGCTTCAGTATCGACCGCGATGTTTGTCTATCCTTCTCTAGCCGATACCATGCATCGACCTTGGGGATCTCCTTTGGGTTTTACCATTCTGGACACGTCCGAAATGTCTGTGGAAATGTTTACTAAGCCAGTGGTAGAGTTAACTCTTTGGTTGACCATTTGGGTGACGCTTTTGTAGAACATCACCTTTCGGGATATATGTTTGTCTTGTTTTTCTACCTCATTGGCCCAGGATTGAAACTTTCCTTTCCCTTTATCTGATGATTCAATTATATTAACAGGAAAAGGATTCACGTCCACTTGCATCGTGCTCTTATCCTCAAACTTAAGCCTTCCATCTTCAATAGCCGATTGGATTTGCTACCTAAAGATATTGCAGTCGTTGGTATTGTGAGAATACGAATTGTGCCATTTTCAATACATTTTCTTCTTTATTTCTTGGGTGATGGAAGTATATGATTGTGGATAACATGGGCCCCGGGTATCCGAAGATATGCTACTGGACGTACCACCTCCTCAGGCCGACTCAATTGGACTTTCCAGAAGACGGGCTTGGAGGCTGGCGCGGCCTGATATGTTCTACAAGGAAACGAACTCGTCTCCTACTCGAATACATAGATATAGGCGTAACCAAATCGGTTATATCAGATCTTCCATCTGTGATTAGGATTCTATCTGTAACCCGGCCCCTTGCACTATATAAAGGGGGTCCGGGGCCCCTAGTTCGACATCCAATCCCATATCCAACAATCATCATCAGCATCCACCATAATACAATCCACGAGCACAGGAGTAGGGTATTACCTCGCCCCGAGGGCCCGAACCTGTATAAATTCGGCTCCCTGTGCTACCATCGTAGTTGTGATCTTTCGCATTGCCCCATAAAATACATTGCCGACACAAATCGTCGACAATGACCCTCAGGCAACCGGATGTGATTTTCTTGCAGTAGTAAGTTCTGGGCTCAGTGTGGCAAAGGAGGCTGATATGATCATCATAGGGTTTGATTGTTTCCTGTTTCCGTTATCTCTCTTAGGACCTGCCTCCACATAGATTACTTCCTTTCCGACCAACTCAATTCAAACCTAGCCCGACTTGGAAAGTCGATTCCATGAGTACTTTTTCAATGGCAAAGTTGAGTTAAGGATATCCAATCTTAGCTCTGTGCGTCAAAAGTTTGCGGAGTCGATTAATGACTACATCAAGCGATTCTGGGTTGTGTGGAATTAGTGCTATAGTATGGTTTTGCCCGATGCACAAGCCGACCTCTCAGACTAGGGTTGCTACCTTCGATATGGAAGAAATTCAGTGGGCAGGAGTTCCATGACTTGAGTAGCATTGCTCAACGAGTATTGGCTTATGAAAGCTGATTCGCAGAAAATAAGGAATTCAAAAATAAATTCAAGAAATCTGAAAAAACAAAATCAATTATGTGAACTACGCATCGGAAAAGGAATCCTCTGGTGAAGAGGCCGCTGAGATAACAGTGGCTAAGTGGGTCAAAGGGAACAAGGAGCAGTTGGTGTGCACATGCCTCAAACTTGCTAAAAGCCGATTGGAAGTCAAATACTTGTTTGACGTAACTAAGTGCAGTCGGATATTTGATGTCCTCCTGCAAAAAAATCATATCCAATTGCTAGAGGGCCATGTCTTGCCTTCACCAGAGGAAATAAAAAAAAGGTATTGCAAGTAGCACCATCTTATTTCCACAATACCAACGACTGAAACGTGTTCCGGCAATAGATTCAATCGGCTATTGAAGATAGAAGACTAAAATTTGAAGACAAGCACGCGATGCAAGTAGATGTGAACCCTTTCCTTGTCAACATGGTGAAGGTATCGGCTAAGGGGAAAAAATAGTTCAGTCTTGGGCCGATAAAGTGGAAGAGGAAGACAGGAGAACAACACCAAATGTGACCTTTTCCAAAAATATCACTCAAATAATAAATCAAAGTATCAAATCCATTATCGGCTCAGTGAAAATTTCTGCCATTGTTGTCGGTACATCCAGGACAGTAAAACCCAAAGGGGACCCCAAGGCTGGTACATGGTATCGGATCAAGAAGGATAGGAACACTTCCAAGCCAATGATAAAGCCAAAGGTACTATTTGATCAATTGTTTAATAAATACCGGAGGCAGACATCTCAATCAACACAACAGTGCAACATAAGGCCTCCTAGAATACATACATGGGTCAGATCTTAGAGAGACCCAAATATGGAACACTAGGATTGTCCCTTTTTTGAGTTCTGCTAGAAGAGAAGGATGACATTGCCATCAGTGTGGGATTGTCTGATGCAACATTTTCCACTACGACAATCCTATCCAAGGAGAAGCCCAAGCCCTAAGAGGCAAAGAGTATTGGCTAAGGATAGAATTGAAGAGCCGATACACAAGATTCAGGGGGAGGGGGCAGGAGAAACTAAAAAAGAAAACTTAGAAGGGAAAATTTGCATGCCAATTGAGCCTAAACCACAATGGGTTGCTGATGGCCTAACTAAGTCTAAAAGATGGTGCTTGCAGAAGCTAAGAGCTTAAGAGCAAAGGGAAGCCGATGCAGAGCGTGAGAGGGACAAAGCCTTTAAGGAGCTCAGGCTGATGGTCCCTAGGAAAGTTTGGTGCGGAAAAAGACTAGAGCTGTCACAGTCTAGTGATGATGAAGCAATGACTCCTTTAGTCACTGATGGCTTACCTTTTCCTAAAGTCGATGTTAATATGGTATTCATAATCCCTAGTGAGTATAACGTACCCGAGGCTTGTACGTCGGATCTGAGAGGGATAGTTCAGTTGTGTTTAGGATCTCAAGAGGCGATCTTCAAGAAACCTAGCGAGCTAAGCCTTTATATCTGAAAGGGTTTATCAATGGCAAGCCGATGGCCAAGATGTTAGTAGATGGAGGCGCTACAGTGAATTTGATGCCCTACTCCACCTGCCGCAAGTTGAGTAAGTCTAGTGAAGATTTAGTTGAAACTAACATGGTGCTAAATGATTTCAACGGCAACTTGACAGAGGCAAAAGGAGTATTGATCGTGGAGTTGACAGTGAGAAGCAAAACTTTGCCGACTATTTTTTTCATAGTCGATGGCAAAGGGAGTTACATGGTGCTTTTGGGACGTGATTGGATCCATGCCAATTGTTGCATCCAATCGACTGTGCATCAGATGTCGCTTCAATGGGATGATGATCGTGTTGAAACTGTTCAAGCTGTTGCGTTTGCACAAGTCACTATGACCAACATTGACATGGTCTAGCCTCTAGGAGATGTTGAATGCTTGTCCGGAGGAGTGCTGAAAGATTGCGAGTTTATAAATGTTAACCGATCAGGCTTCAAGTCGATCGCTGCTGAAGCACACCCCAACAAGTTTGTTGGAGAAATGGCGTATCTATGGGATCTGAAGTCATAGAAGATTTTGAGAAAAAGTTAGGCCAGAGGTTAATGTCGGCTGGGGGTGAAAATGGATCGGTTACGGTCGGATAGTATGTCATCTCGTATCTTACCCTAATTTTTTTTTCTAGATACGGTAGAGCAAAATCGGGTAGGATATAGATACAAATACGGGTATTTATGAATGGTATTTATGAATGGGTAGAAAACGGATACCGGATATTATACGAACAGGTAGAAAACGGATACCAGGTACTTAGTCGGATAGTATGCAAATTATTTAGGATTAAAACATATGACAAAAATAATCCAACTAACACACATGTAACAACACATAGAGCCAATTAATACATAATATAAGACATAGAATCCTTAATAGTAAAGACACGCATACTTAAATTATGCCCAAGTTGTATCTTAAATTGCTGACAACCCAAGTTCCTTAATGCAGTGTTTGCGTGGTTTGAATCACTTGCTATAATCATATTCTCATTATTTTTTATGAGAATACTTTCAGTTTCATGTACACACAACGCTTCTTGTACATAGTATGTTAGCAAATGGGCTGCCATTGCGCAGCACTGCAGCCCAACGAGGCAACCTAGAGTAAAACATTCCGGTTTGGAGCCCAACAAACGCTCGGCCTTGTGAAACGCGTGTCCGCACGTCGGAGCAGCCGAATAAAAAATTTTCGAACTCAACGAGGCTGGGATTGGGCCGGACCGGGTACCTGGTTATAAAAATTTACCGGGTACCCGTAACCGTCGGTACTAGCGATCCTGTTTTCAACCCATATCCGTAAGAGAAAAATTAGGTACTACCCGTATCCGTATCCGCCGGGTGCAAAAAAATTGGCTACCATTTCACTAAAATCGGGTATTGGATATGGATACCCGATGGGTACTACCCGACTCATTTTCACCCCTAATGTCGGCTGATTGGTTGGAAGAAGTCGACATAGGGTGTGATGGCAAGAAAGACCTACCTTTTGAAGTGTTCAATTACCTGAGGAATTGAAAAGTGAGCTAATAAAGTTACTTAAAGAGTATCGGTATTGTTTTGTATGGGAATACTATGAGATGCCTGGGCTAAGCCAATCGTTGGTTGAACATCGGCTACCTCTAAAACCAGGCTTTAGGCCTTTGAAACAAGGCCCTAGGAGATTCAATACTAAGAACTATGATGCGATCAAAACTGAGATTGAGAGACTCCTGGCCTAGAGGTTGGGTTTATTAGGTCTTGCCGATATGCTGAATGGGTGTAAAATATTATCCCTGTTGAGAAAAAAGAATGGAAAGATTCATGCTTGTATGGATTTCCGGGACTTGAACAAAGCGATCCTAAAGGATAAGTATCCGATGCCTATAGTCGATATGCTTATCGATACTGGATTAGAACATAATATAGTTAGCCTTTTGAATGCTAACACAGGATATAACCAGATATTTATGGATGAAGCCAATATTCTTAAGATGGCTTTTCGTTGTCCAGGTGCAATCGGCTTGTTTGAGTGGTTGTCATGACTTTTGGTTTGAAAATCGCTAGGGCAACCTACCAACGAGCCATGAATTTAATTCATGAGTTGATCAGTTTAGTGGAAATCTACGCTGATGATATTGTGGTCAAGTCAAAAGAGCAGAATGAACACTTAGGGTGCGTTTGGTTGGAGAGTGAGTAGAGCGGAGCCATTCCATTCCTGATTCTGAGAGTGGAGCGGATCCGTTCGGCCAAAAAATAGGAATAGATTGGTTCTGGATCTATGGGAAATATTCCACATAGAGAGTGGCTCCACTCCATGAGAATCACAACCAAACACTCTGCGGCCTGGAACGGAGTGGCTCCATTTTAACCAAACATCCTGAAACCTAGAACGGAGTGGCTCCATTCCAGTTGGCTCCTCAACCAAACGCACCCTTAGTGAATCTACGGAGGGTTTTTGAAAAGACTAGAGCCTTTGAGGTAAAGATGAATATGTTGAAATGTGCATTTCGAGTATCGCCTGGTCAGTTCCTAGGGTTCATGGTGCATAAGAGGGATTGAAGTAAGCTAAGACAGAGTGAAGGCAATAATGAAGTGCAAAATCCCTAAGTGCAAAAATGATTTACAAAAGCTGATTGGCACGACTAATTTCTTAAGGAGATTCATCTCAAATTTGTCTAGTCGGATTGGAGTGTTTACACCATTGTTGAAGCTAAAAGCCAATCAGGAGTTTGTCTGGTGGGCAGAGCAGCAAAAGGCTTTTGACGATATCAAGGTGTACTTGTCTAATTACCCGATGTTGATTGCTCCATGTAAAGGATTACCTTCAAGCTTTACATATGGGCTGAAGACGCTTTGATCGGAGCTATACTTGCACAAGAGGTCGATGGTAAAAAGAAGGTGGTGTTTTACTTAAGTCAATGACTCATCGACGCTAAGACCAGGTATTCATCAATGAAAAAATTATGCTTATGCTTATATTTTGCATGTACAAAATTATGACATTACGTCTTGGTTACTGTATGCAAGGTAATTTGTAAAGCCGACGTAATAAAGTACATGTTATCTGTGCTTATATTGATAGGTCGACTTGGTAAGTGGGCTTACGCCTTAATCGAGTATGATCTTAAGTATGAATCGGCTAAAGCGGTCAAAGGGCAAGTGTTAGCTGATTTTGTTGCTAGTTATTGTACGGAGGCTAATATAGGGATGGTAAGTGTGACGCCATGGTCCTTATTTTTTGATGGCTCATTGTGTAGTCAGGGCTGTGGGATCGGCTTGTTTATAATATCTTTAAAGGGTTTTCGTTTTGAATCTGCTTCTAAGGCAAAATCGACTTATTCAAATAATCAAGTTGAGTATTAGTCATTGCTTAGGGGATTGCAGTTACTAGATAGCGTTCGAGCCAATGATGTAGAAGCTTTTGGAGATTCTTTGTTAGTGGCGCAATAGGTATCTAGCAATTTTGAATGTCGAGATGAGGTGCTCAATAGGTATTTAAATGAGTGCTTGGATATCATCGGCTCGTTTAAGACCTTTGAGTTAAGCATGTTCCTAGAGAGCAAAACACTGAAGCCAAGGCTTTAGCTCAAAATGCGTCTGGCTATAAATCAATAGAACAGAAGATGAAGGTGGTTATTAATTTATTAGATGAAGTCGATTGCAGGCAAGAGGTTTTTAATTACTTTGCCGATCCTTCTAGCTCTCATGTCAAAAAAATTGAAAAGAAAAGCTCTCAAATATGTGTTGCTCGATGGGGTGCTATACAATCGGACATTAGAGAGGGTATTGCTTAAATGCCTCAGTTCAGAAGAAGCTAAGGTAATCATGGGAGAAGTGCATGAAGGGATTTGTGGAACCCATCAATCGGTTCATAAGATGAAGTGGTTAATTAGGAGGACTGGTTATTTTTGACCGACAATGCTGTGCCAAGATATGCCAAAGTTTTGGTAATGTTCTTGTAACAGCCCCATTTTTGGACATTTGAAAAATAATAAAGTATGCATGCATTTAGAAAATAATTGTAAAATCTTTTTGGGTTTTGAACTTGCAATTACTCGTTTATTTTAAATATCGATCGGTATGGATGTAATCATATATCCTGATATAGGGTCTACAAGTTATTTTAAAAACCAATTAAGGTATTCAAATCAAATTTTGAACTCCAAAACCGAATTAAACCTAATGGAGCTATTAGGAATCTAATTTAGAAAAATTCACTGCAAATACATATTATCAAACATACCATTTTGATCTAGTCAACCTGCATGGTGGGCCCACATGGCAGCCTCCCCCTCTCTCGGCTCTCTCTCTTTTTCTCTCTCAGCTCTCTCCCGTGAGCTCTCTCTCTCTCTCACACGCGTTCCCTCTCTCTTGCCTGTTCTCCTCTCTCGCGCTGGCGCCCTCTCTCTGACCCACACGCCCCGTGGCCGCCATTGCCTACTCCGACCTCCCCGTGGCGCCGCGCCCCTGCACGGCACTGCCCCGTGGAGCTGCTCCCCTGCTGCACGCCACCGAGGTCGCACTGCCCCGTCACGGCGCCCCTCTCATCCCGCGCCCCTGTTTTTCCCTCTCGTCACGGCAACTCGTTGTGAGACATACTCCTCACTTCATTCGTAGCCCCCAGCAGCCTATAAGCCCGGCCCGAGCCTCACCTCACGTTCTCCCTTCATTTTCCTTCCAAAACCCATTTCCCGGTGATCTTCGGCATCACGGCGCCGCCCGCCTGGTGGATGATTCACCGCGCTCTTGGTATCCCTAGAAAGCTCCCGAGCTCCCCTACGACGTCCTCAGCCCAATCGGTCTCGGTGGCCTCACATAGCCCGAGAGGCCGGATGCGCCGCCGCCGGCCATTATTCTGCTCCTTGTTGGTTTCTCCCTCCACGGTGAGCCTCGCTCCAATTGCTTGCTCCCGGAGCTTCTCCTGGGAATGCTGATGATGCCCTACATTTATTTTCCTCCAGGTTCCACTGGAGCCCGCTGTCGCCGTGCTCATGCTTCGGCCGCCGCTGACCTCCGTCGCCGGGACAACGAAGCCCTCCTCCGGCCGCGCCGACCCTATAGGTATGACCCACATTCCCCGTAGATGCCGTACGAACCCTCCTTTGAGCCCCTTAGGCCCCGCCTCGTCTGCGCCGTGCATCGTCGCCGCCGCCACCGGGTTTGCTCGTCGTGCCGGCGCTTCGTTGTGCTGCCCGCTATGCCGTCGGCACCATCGGGTGCGGATCGGCCCATAGTTCCCGTTTTAGCAACCGGACCGCATCGCCCGGACTTTCTCCACCGGCGCCGATCTCCCTCCCTGGCCAGCCGCGGCCGCTGCTTGTGTTCGGTCTGAGGAAGAAGAAGACGGCCTCTGTAGCGCTGGGCTTCGGTTTGTAGCCGACTGAATCCAGCCCAAAGCCAGCCCAAATCCCCTCTTTTGAATTTAACCAGAAATTTATATATATGTTTGCGCCTTTAGGGTCTATTTAGTATAGTAAATGATGTTTAAAATTCATAGAACTTCTTCTATGAATACTACAGAGATAATAGAACCCAGGAAAAATATTAAACCGATTTTTACTGTAGGAAAATAAATTATTAGAAATATGTAAGCCTTTCTAGTTATAGCAACTTGAAATCCTAGCATTATATAATCTAATAAGTTATTTAACTATAATAATAATATTCAAATCCATGGAAACCTAAATGGAGGATAAATCTTGAACCTTGAGATAATATTTATTCTTTAATTAAACACAAACTTTAAATCTAGCCTTTTTCTTGTAGTACTAAATTCAATTAGTTATTCATGTAACTTTAAAATTGCCATTACACTCTAAAATTTAAGTTAATACCTAAAAAACAAATCATGAACAGAAAAATAGAATAGCGCCACTACTTTTAGTTCATGGTTCTATCTTTAGAAACTTCTTTTAGAAATAAACCCAAAAGGGGATAATGGTTAATTAAACTAGCTAATGATGTTGAATTATAAAATACTTTAGGACTCCCCTTGGTGTTAGGACAGTTGCAGTAAATATTAAACATTGATTGGGACCTAGGAAAAATATTAATGACAGTACATGATCTTCGAAATATTTAGAACTCTAATTAAACATTTAATCAAAACTATAAAGCATAGTAACCTATATGCAATTATTAAATATACTACCTTGTTAGAAAAATACGAGAAAATATAGATACCCCTTAAGTCAAGATTATTAAAAATGAATACAGCTTATTTATGAACCTCTGTTCTATTAAATAAAGAGATTTTCTTAATTTCCCTATAATGGAATAATACATGAAACTGATTTCTAAATATTTAAAATAGTTGATGAATGAACAAAATTCCAAAAAAATGTCCCCAGGCTAAGTTATAGGCCATAGGAAGTATTTAAGTATTAAAATACAGTAGCTACTAAGCAATTATAAAGGGTGTTAGATATAACTAGACACTAGTATTTTAACTGAACACACTCACTCACTCACACCCTAATTATATAACTAGTTCATACTTTAAATAAATGAAGGAAATTCTTCAAACAAAACTTATTTTGCTTTATACACCTATTTGCTAAATCTAAGGGTGAACTATTAAGGGCAGCATTATGTATCATCGCATATCATCTTCATAACGCTCCCACCACCGTTATCTTTTTGTGAGTTATTGTACATTAGTAGCTCATGGAACTTCCTCGATAAGTAGAGAAACTTATTTAGGAATCTCAGTAACAAGAAGCGACGCGTAGATAGCTGCGATCCTAGCTGCGTTTGCATTTCATAAATCATATTTTCTGCATATTTTGGTGTTTATTTGTATTACTTGGCTCTTCGCGATAGATTCCGAGGACTCGCGGAGCAACCAGGAGATCAAGACCCAGGTTTTGGATTCACAGGATCCAGGCGAGTTAACACTTCACCTATAGGAAGTTACTTTTACTAGGGAGAGGATGCGCTTTCCCTAGTGCGAGTTAACATCTAATAATATCATATTGAACCCCAAATTTCTAAACTATTTATTTTACAGTATTAAACTGCATGCCCTTTTAAATACTTATGCCTATTTGTTCAATCATGATATATCATGCCATTTATTTACTTGCTATCAATTTACCATGATGATGTTGCCTTGAAATAATCATCCGTCATTTGGCCTTGCTTCTGATTGCCTTGAAGATCACCCTTGTTAGCCGAGCTAGGTTGAATAAAATGATTTAGACTCTTAAGTCTTGGTTAAAATCTTGCTTAGACATTGCTAAGGTCCAACTATTAATTTTAGGCTTAGAATTGCCTCGGAACGGTGAACCGACATTCACCGGACATGATCACACAATGAAAATGGTTAACTAGAATTTGGGCTTGGCATGCCAGTGTGTGTATGGATGTGATGCGTTACAATGCGGACTGGGTCCGGTATTGCGTAAGAGATGGAGTAGCTGGGCTACGTGATTTGAGGAAGCTAATCGCCCACATACGTAGTGCATAGAAGAGGAGCACGACGAGATCCGCGTAATGCCGTGCGCTGCCCCAAAAGGAGGGGTTCCGCCACATCGTGTGTTTCACACGGAGGGTGCGAGTTAGCCGAAGAAGGAAGTGCATATGGGTGAGGCCCTTCGTGGACTAGCTGGGCTGAATCAAGGATTCCCCCGGACGGGTGCATCAGGGATGCACAGTGTAATGTCACTAACTATCTGCCTGCGGGAGATAGTTCCTAACACCACAACGCGCCGGCCATCGCGCGGTAGTGCAAGTATTGGGGATTCAAGGGTAGTTACGACCTGCGGGTATACCCTGTCTGCCGCCATGCTTGAGGTGAAGACAGTTTCATGTCGTCATCCGAGGATGATCTAGGTCTATTCTTACAGAGAGCCGTGAGTCTAGCGTGGGTCGGCAGCCCAGCTAGGACGAGACCGGGTACTTTGCTGGGAAATGTGATCCACAACGAGTGCGCCACACTCGGAAGATGATGGCGGGAGTGGGAAGAGAACGTTTGGCAGAGTGCATGGAAACTGCCATGGGTTTGGTCTATGTATTGAAATGGAAATATGATAAATAATCAACTTGATATAGAATTTGGTTAAACTGCTAAGTTATAGGCTTTGATTTCCAAAACTGGCTTTTCTGCAAATAAATAAACCCAGCCTTTCCTTTGAAACCTCTATCACTAAATGCATTGGGTTGGGTGTTAGCTCGCCAGTGTTTGGATGACACTGACCTCGCATACATATACTCTTTTAGATGGAGAGTATAAGCAAGACAAAGATGCCTGCCATGAAGACGATGATCAGGAGTTCGCTGATGATCAAGTCGAGGCTTAGGGCGTCTCTCCAGTCGATTGCTTAGGCATAGCCGGCAAGAGACTCTTATGGATCTTTTATCGCACTATGATCTTTTGTTGTTCTTGGACTATTTTGGACCAATGTACCATGTTGTAATATTTAATAGCCTTTGGACTTAATGCAGATATTAATGTAATATAAGTCTTCCGCTTGTATAAAATGATCCACCTGTGTAAATGGTGTGCACTAGTGTACTGATTTAGGGACTAGTGCAGATCAAGTGGTGGCAAAAGACAGGCCCTTACAGTTCTATTGGTTGCAGCAACAGCTATGAATCTAATAATCAAACCATGGCCGTTTAGAGGGTGGGATATTAATATAATCGACCAAATATACACTGCATCATCTAAGGGTCATAAGTATATTTTGGTAGCCATGGATTATTTCACCAAGTGGGTTGAAGAAATTCCTTTAAAGAAGGTTACAGCCTTTGAAGCCATCGGCTTTGTAAAAATCACATTATCTGTCGGTTTGGAATTCCATAGACTATAACACCGATTAGGGCACAATGTTCATGTCTAAGGAATTTCAAAATTTTGCAAGAGAGTTGGGCATTAGAGTGTTGAACTCGTCACCCTATTATGCTCAAGCCAATGGCCAAAATTGAATCGTCTAATAACAGGCTAATGAAGCTGATCAAAGGAAAGATACATGAAAAGCCAAGTGTTGGGACCCCCAATTTCACAACTTGGTGCCCTCATGCTACACTGGTTAAGGATCAAGTCCAGTGCATATAAGTGACTTCATCAGTGGATACCATTACAATACTTCAAAAAAACTTAGCGTATTTATTGAATAAACCTTACAAATAAATCCAAAGCCACATAGGGCTAAATAAACAAGTTTATCAGAATATTTATTGCAGCAAAAGAACTTCTAAAGATAGCATAAAAGATGCCTTATCATGAGACATAGGCTTCTGACTGGGAAGCATGTCCAGCTAATCGCCTCCATGGGGAAAAACTCCTCCTCAAACAGCAGAGATGATTCTTCAACTTCTTGACCAATCAGTTGGAATAGGCAGCCTACAAATAGAGTTTGCAAGAATGAGTATAGATGAATACTTAGCAAATCACACACGGTTAAATAATACATTTCTAAACTTTATATGCGAGCTTTGTACAACAGAATGGCTCATGGTTATTTTGCATAAACAACATTTAATAAAGACATAATAGAATAATATATTTTAAAGCAATTGAATAAAACATTTGATAAACATGCAGTTGATCATAAGCGTTGGCACAGAGCCTAATAACCTACACCCAGCAGTCCATGTGATAACTACCTACAAGCATTTAAAAACATTATACCTTGCTCAAGTATAACCAAACACTATCCAAAACCGCGGACATGGCTATCCTAATAGTGCATTAATACTCTACAGAAGTTGCACATCTTTACACTAAGATACTCTATCTCAACCTCTAGCTAGGAAGGAGACACTCGGAACCTAACAGTTACGCGAATAAATGTTAGCATGTGGCTCTCTCGATACCTACTTTGCCACTCAGAGCAAAACATCTGGATCACTGGGATCACGTAGTACATAGCAGCATCGCTTGGATGATGGTCCTCATAAGTAGCACACCTCTTCCAAATTTTCCAACGTATGGCCATATTTTCTAACTTGCCTTGAGGTGCCACAAGCTAACATTTAGTAGTTTAACTACCAGACTTATCCAAAGTTAAGCTCATGGTTTGTACTGTTTTAGCCTGACAAGGCTTTTACAAGATTAAGTTTATAGGGGTAACTAAGGCAAGACTTTTTTTTTTCAAAATTTCCCTCAAAGGCAAGTCACTTAGGCTCCACCTCCACATAGCTCCACTTGCCTTAGTCAAAACACCTACCTGATTGTTAAGAAGTTGCAACACATGCCAACTTCAACATAAGAGCAACACATGCTTAATCCATATGGAGTAACACATCTCCCTCATATAAAAGAAATACATGCAATTACTTTCAAATCCATATCTCTCTTTAGTCAAGATTAATAATTCCTCCAAGATACGTGAATGACTAAGTAGACTAATAATGACTACTAACACACAAATACCATCATTATCCAACTAAAATGATCACAAACTAGGCTACAAAGGAATATCCAATAATACAAGAATTCAAATGAGGGAATAACCAAATTGGAATAACTAAATTCCCAATAAAATAATATAAACATAGCAATGCATAATTTAAAAACAAAACAATTTTATTTGTAGATAGGAGCAACATGATCAAGGGCTGTGTAACTTACCATGCTGCCAATCCCACTCTTCACCTGTAGCATAATCTTCTCTTGGCATACCTTCTAAAGTAAACATTTCTACACGTAATAAACAGCAAATAACAAATAAAATCCAAAAATAAATAAATAATTTTTGAAAAATTAAAAAAATTCATAAATAGATGGATCTCATTTTTCTAAATTTTTAGATATTTGAGTGGCTATTTTTGGACTTCTGGATTAAAAGATATAAATTTTACAAGTTTTAACCGATGTAAAACTATTTAAAACAATTTCTAGAATTAAATTTCAATTTTTAATAAATATCCCACATTATCCTGATGGATGGGGCTCGCCAGTCAGCCTCTCGGCCCACAGTGGACTCAGCCCACACGCACGAGCGCTCACGCCACGGGGCACTTTGCGCCTTTCTGCATGTGGGGCCGCATGTCAGGGACATGTTCTGCCGCGTACCTGGTCCATGGGACCAATTCGACCTGATCTGGTTTAAACCTGCATGGTCCCGCACCATCTGATCTAGATACAATGTTTGCGGATGTGCCATGTCATAGCACCGCTCCGGTGACCCAGCCACACGACTGCGCAACTCCGGCATGGCGGCACAACTCCGGCGAGCACGATCTCGCGCTATAGAGCACCAAACTCCACGCTCCTAGAATCTACAGGTTGTTCTCGACATTGCCAACTCACTGGGACCATTTGCCATGCTGGCGATCACCGACAGCGAGCTGAGATGGCCTGAGACGACGATGCTCCATGGTCTATACACAACCGGATGCTATGGCCCTCCCAAGCATAAACTAACCATGGATTTAGAATGTAGGGACTACCATGAACCTTACCACGACAATGCATGACTCCATGGACCTCTGTTTAGCCCCGGCGACATTCAACCGCGGCGGCGGTGCATGGTCTCAACTGCGACAACTCTCCGGCGCTCCCTACGACAAAAACATGCCACAATGAGGTTCATGACACTAAGGCATGTCTCTGGTCAAAGAATCACAGCTAAGACTCACTAGCGGTGATGGAATGTCTCGCGGGAGCTCTCGGCGCCGTTTCCTCCCATTCTCTCTCCTTGGCAAATCCATTCACCATGGCTCAAGGCGACGGTGGGTACGGGATCAGAAAAACCTAGCACAGCGGCTCGGGGTGTTTAAGTAGCCCCAGAACCCTTGGTTGACACAGACGCCAAGGTCCGGCCCACAATAGCGCAACGGCTGGCTCCGAATCGACCGTGAAGATGACGACTGCAGCAGTGGCGAGATCCAACGGCTCCAGCAGGACCATGTCACTTGAACGGGCTCCCGAGATCCAAGGATACATGTTCACTCAGATAAGTGGCATCCAACGACTGCCAACGCTAACATGCGCACGGTAATGGTACAGATTGAGCTACGTTGCCCCTCTCGGAAAATAATAAAACCCTTTTCCCTTTTGCAAAAAAGCTGATTAATATTTTCTTAGGTTTAAAAATATCAAAACACTTCAGAGAAATCTGAGAAACATCTTAAAAATCCCTTGAAGCATTTGGAAAATTACCCTCTTAGTTATTTTTAATTGCCAGAAAAATATAAAACCAATTTTCCTTAAATTATCTAAGCTAAAACAAAGTAATTTGAACTCACAGATTTTTAGGATGTTACACCAAGGGCTTGGCATACCATGTTAATGGAGTCTCTATGGGCTTATCGGACTGCTTGCCATAGAGCTACTAAAGTATCCCCTTATCAATTAGGGTGTGTTTGGTTGCCGTATGAGTTCAGCCAGGCTGTATAAGTGGAGCCAGGCTGAGTGGAGCCAGGCTGAGTGGATGCAAAGTGATGTTGTTTGGTTGGTTGTATGAGGTTGGACAGGATGTGTAGATATGTTGTTTCGTTGGCTGCACTAGAAGGAAAATTGGATGGACAAATTCAATATTATAGGGATGGACAAATTGAAAAAATAAATACTAGAAAATCAATAAATTCAAAAACAAAAATAAAAATACAAAAAACCAAATACTAGAAAATCAATAAAATTGAAAACAAAAATAAAAATTCAAAAAAATCTGAAATTTTTTTAATACCTTGTACTTGAATCTACGGTTCCAATCTTTTTTGTTTCATTGAATTTGGATTTTGTTTGAATTTTAAATCATTTTTGAAAGATTGAAAAGTTGTGTACAGTATCTGTTAGTAGCGTTGTGTACAGTATCTGTTAGTGTGCGTTCTTGCGCGCGAGCTGGCTCATGAACGGCCGCCGCGCCGTTTCCATGAGGCGAGCTCAGCATCTTGTTGCATCTATGGATACAGGCTCCGAGTAGCGAACGGGCAACCAAACACACGTTTACCTGGCTCACGCGAGCCCGGCTGAGCACAAACGGGCAACCAAACACACCCTTAGTGTATCGCCAAGAAGTTGTGCTGCCTTTAGAAGTAAATATCGACCCGTTACGTATTAGCAGACAAGGCGAGTTACTGGCCGATGATTTTAGAAATTTAATGTTGATAATCTAGAGGATTTGTCAGAGAATCAGCTTAGAGCACTAGAGCAAATAGATTAGAATAAAACAAGTGTGGCTAAACACTACAATAAGAAGATTGTGCATAAGTTGTTTCAGGAAGCCGATTTGGTTTGGAAGACTGTGCTACCTATCGGGTCGAAAGATAATCGCTACAAGAAATGGTCTCTTATGTGGGAAGGGCCGTATCGAGTGAATCGGTTAGTTCCTGGTAATTCATATATTTTGCAAACGCTGGAGAGGGATGTCTTTCCTAAGGCTATTAATGGGAAGAATTTGAAAAAGTACTACTAGAGTTTGGATTGAGACCTAATCAGATATTCTAAAAGCCGATTAGGAAAGTAGTTCTGAAAGCCGATGAATAAATCATCGCCTTTAGCTCTTATAAAGACCGTCTCAACACGCTGTTGTTAACATGGTTGAAGGATTAGAATAAGAAAATTCAGAAAGAGTTGAAAGCAACTAAAATTTAAATCGGTAAAGGCTAAGCTGAAGGAGCATATTGTTTTACAGTTCATTAAAATTTCAACTTGCACATAGGCCAGGATAAGTAAATTATATCATTAGCTCAATGACTGTTAAAGCGACACATCATTTTTGGGGCTCACAGGTCAACGCACATGATCAGTCTTAATCTTGGCGCCTAGTGTCGGTGGAGATGCCTAAAGCCGTAGTAGAAAGAAAATTGACACCGTGCCACTTTGGAAGAGCGGTCTCACCCGATTGCCATTATGAAGATGGCAGTCGCCAAAATGCCACTCTGCACGTTGGCGTCGTCGATTGCGTGCCATTACGGGGTTTTTACCCATTTTCCGCATGAGCTGCACATGAACGGACAGTTTTGCCCCTGTTTCCGCTGGCGCGGTCAATTGGTGCCACCAGACCAGCTTTATTCAGACCATTTGGCACTGACCATTTGGTTCAGACCATTTGGCGCTGATGTACAAAATACATATATTTAGCTAGTAACAGAACTGGTCATTGCAAATTGACAAAATACATATATTTAGCCAGTAACAGAACTGGTTATTGAATGAAAATAGATCAGAAATGGCAGCACTTAGATAACACAGGGCAACAACTACATCAGTTCTGTCACATTGCACATCAGTTTAGCCAAAATACATTGGCACATCAGTTTACCCAGAATAAGCAAACATTAGCACATCGGTTTTGCCAAATTACAAAAGCAGATTGGCACATCAGTTTAGCCAGAATAAGCAGACATTGGCACAACAGTTCTGCCAAATTACAAAAGGCCATAGGCACATCATTGCAACCATTACACATAACACATATACAAAAGCACAGAATACACTTCTTCTTCAGACCTTTTGCTTCTTCTTCTTAGGGATGAGCTTTTTCTTGCTGGTTGTCTTCTTCCTAGGAGGGGTTTTGATGGTGCCAGATGTGTTTGTGATGTTGGATGCTTGACTTAGTTGGGAACCCATTGCAATGCCAGTTGTCTGGGTACCCTGTGAAGTTGTTCCATCAAAGTGGCCTGATTGGTTTAGCCCTAGAAGTTGGCTAATGCGGCTGCATTAGGTCATATCAGGATTTTTAATCACAAATTGACAATGAATCAAATTAAATCAATTAAGGGTACCTCATACCTCCTTGTAACCACTCCAGGGCTGTTATTGACTGTTGAAGCTTGCTCACTTCTGCCTCCATTCTTCCTGCTCCTGGCCTTTCTCTTCCTGCCAAATAGTTCAATTTGGTTTAAATAATTGAACATAATTGATCAAACAAAGTTACAAATAAAGATGGCAAGAATTACATGCCTTTTCTTTGTTCCATTTAAAGGACATTTGTAGCTTGCCTGTCTGTGTCCAACTTCCCCACATCTTTTGCACTGCACAGGACCTCTGAGCATAGTTTTCTTGGCATTATCCCCCTGCTTTGCACCAGAAGTACTGCCTTTCTCTAGAAAACCTTTCATTCTCAGCTTTCTTTGTCTGCCAGAAGATCTCTTGCCTAGTGGTGCTCCTACCTCATACAACAAGTCTACTTGTGGCCACCGAGACTTGTCTGGCATAGGTTCTATGAGACCATCATATGCAAGCTTCAATTTCTCCATAGTGAAATAGTCATGAACATAGTCCTCCATTTTGAACACCCTATGAGTAGTTACATTGGCAAGAGCATGATCACATGGTTTGCCTGTGTGTTGCCACTCTATGCAGCTGCACTCATGCCTAGACTCATTGACCACTTGCCTCTCACCACAGCTGTTATCCCACACCTCTGCTGCTACCTGGTCTGCTTTGACCACTCTTAGGTGTCCTAGCCCTCTAGTCCTTGCATTCAAATGCACTAACACAGCTGGTAAAATCCTACCCTCCAGCTTGTCTGTAATCCTCTTCCTTTTGGCCCATAGAACCATGATCTTCTCCCTTAGCTGATCTGCAAGGTCTACTACTGGGAGGTCCTTGATGTCCCTAATCCAACTATTAAAACATTCTGCTAAGTTGTTGTTTATGTAATCACATTTGACCTCTGTGTTAAACATGCACCTCATCCACTTAAGTGGATGCCATCTATTTAAATACTCCATGCCTTGAGGGCACTGTGTCAAAATGGACTCCATGTGTTTATCAAATACCTCAACCCTGTAGACCCTGGCTGCAGGGTACATTGCACCAAAAGTCCCACCATGAGGTGCCTAAAGCACTCCCTCTTCTCTGCTTGAGGAAAGACCCTACTGACAGCATTCTCTAACCCTTTACAAGCATCTGTACAAATTGCTAGGAGAGGGAGAGGTCCTAAAGCATTATTCAACTGGGTCATAAACCAGTGCCAGTTATCTTCAGTCTCAGCATCAAAGAAACCAAAGGCCATTGGATACATCCAGTTATGGCCATCCAAAGCAGTAGCAGCTGCCAAATGCCCATTCCACCTTCCATTGAGGGCAATGCTATCAATGCTTAGATAAGGTCTACAACCCCTCACAAAACCCTCAGTGCATGGTTTCAGAGCATAGAAGAACCTATGAAAAAAATACTCTATCATCTACACTCACAGTGTCAATTTGTACAATACTACCTGGTGACCTCTTAAGGACTTTTGCCTTCCATCTAAACAGAAGTTGGAAGCTCTCTTCCTAGCTACCATACATATCCCTAAGTGCTTTTTGTTGCCCTTTCCACACAGTATCATAGGGAATGGTTACCTTGTAGTGTTCTTGAAGCCTTTTCTACAACTCAGTGGCACCAATGCTTGGATTCCTTCTAAGAATTGGGAGAGCCTTGTCTGCCACCCATGCTTGTGTTGCAGTCACACCACCTACTCTACTGCTGGATGTGCATGTGTGCTCCCCTTTGAGTACAGACACCTACAAGACCACAAAAAGCATTTTCAGTAAAAGCAATGAAACAATGTCATCAAATATCTGCACATCAAATATGTGTCCATGAAACAAGGCAACATCACATAAAGACAAACAATACATGGCAGAAAATTTGTACCATAACGGTTTTCTTATTTGGTCTCCTGTGCCCAACAATCCTCCAAGAGCACCCTTCAGCTTTGCAGTAGCCCCTAAACATTGTGTAATCTGTCTTCTCAACCCCCAAATGGAACTCCTCATTTATGGCATATTGCCTCACAGCAAGTCTGAACTCCTTCATTGAGGGAAATAAGGCCCCAAGTTCCATTATAGGGTGATCCTTGTCATAATGTATGAAGATTTCATCTGGGTTGTGGTCATCAACTGGGACCATGTCATCATCATCAACTATAGCCTCCTCAGTATCACTTGCCATGCCATCATTCACTGCCCTGTCATCACTCTTAGGCATATCATTTCTTGTCCTCTCTGTTTCATTCCGAAATTTAGTCCTTATCCTTTCTGTTTCATCCCTATCATCAATCCTTGTCCCCTCTGATTCATCCTCATCCCTTAATCCTAGAAGCACAAACAATTGGTCCTCTGTCATCTGCTCAATTCTTCCTTCCTCATCTTGAGATTCTTGGATTCTTATGTTATCCTAGTCAACCACAGTAGGCATAGCCACTCCTTTTCCACTCCTACTCACTACACAATACCCATTTGCATCACATACCATCTCATCACTACTGCCCATTGCATCAGCATTTTCATATGCATCAGGCCCTGGTTCACTTCCCCCTGCTTCACCACTGCCAACTGCATCATTTCGAAGTGGAGTGCACGGAAGTGACCAATCTACCAAATTATCCCGCCAATCATCTACTCTACCATCCCTCCATTTGTTAACAAAAAACAAATGGGTACGTTAGGGTTCAACTGCTACTCGGCTGTCCAAATCAAAATATAAGAAACAATCAAAAACTACTAAGCTAGTGTTCAATGGACACATTACCCCGAGACGTCCTTCGCCTTGGGGTTCATCCCGCCACCGCAAATCAACTCAACACTGTGATCCCCAAACCGATTTCTAAGCTAGGGTTTCATCAAACAAAGAAAGGGGCAAACCAAAACATCAATCCATGCAAAATGGTAAGCAGCGGAGGAGAAGTGGCACGGGGGGCTCACCTTTGCCGCCAGACGCCGCCAGTCACCGCCGCCGCTTAGTTTGCCGCCAGTCACCGCCTATTCGCCGGAGTCGAGATTGGTCGAGGCAGACATGGACGACACCAAATGAGACCTGGCTGGAGCGACTCGGTCCGGTGGCACCAATTGACCGCACCAGCGGGAACAGGGACAAAACTGTCCATTCATGTGCAGCTCATGTGGAAAATAGGTAAAAAAAAACCCCATAATGGCACGCAATCGATGACGCCAACGTGCAGAGTGGCATTTTGGTGACTGCCATCTTCATAATGGCAATCGGGTGAGACCGCTCTTCCAAAGTGGCACGGTGTCAATTTTCTTGTAGCAGACAAGATCTTTTGGACTTCCCAAATGATAGTCTCATCGTCTTTGTCCGATCCTGGGATCTCGATGTTTTTTGCCTTTTGCTGTTTTACTGCAATGATGCACTCTTTGACTCTCTTCTTCTGAGCTTGGGCTGCAGCATTGGCTTTTGCTTGGTTTGTAGTGGCTTTTACTAGTTTCTCTTTGGATGCTTTCAGCTTGGCTTCCAAGCAAGTTACTTCGGCTGATGCTTGTGTAGCTTCTTCAGACACTTTGGAAGCCATTCCTGTCAACTCCTTGTAGGATGCTAGTTGGGAATTAGCATCAGAGACTAGGGTCTTCAAGAGGTTCTCTTCTTCCTTATGAGTAGCACAACAGGCCATCCTGTCCTTAGCCGATGCCACGCCCTCCCTATGGGTGTCCAAGTCGCAGGTTGCCAAAATGGCGTGCTGGGTCGATTCTTGGAGTTCCATGTCTAGATCCTAGAAAGCGTCCTGGATTGGCTAAGAGTTCTGAACGATGGTGTCGGCGTTTGTCATGAACAGAGATTCTAGGCTCTTGAGTTTCTTCATATGGTCTTTGAAGAGGACGTGAGAAGCTGACGCCTCTGTCACATCCTTGGAAATCCTGGACAGGTCTGTCACTAGACAAGAATCAATGACCTCATTATCGTCATCTTCAAATTCCCCTAGATCAAGGTCTAGGAGGTTTGTGATATCTGACATGCCTTTCGTTGGTTTGGGAGGAGCATACAGGAAATTTGCTTAAGTAAAAGATTATATTGAATGCATATTATCGACTAGAAGTAATCTATACCTAGGAGATGGGATGGCTTCTAACTGTGATTGCCTCGGCTTTGGGGCTGATGGAGAAGTGACAGCAGTAATATCGAGGATGTCCTGAATAGAAGGTAATAAGTGCATAAGTTGAATATCCATGAAGATAAAAATTGGTGCAGAGTGAGCAAGTGGATTACCTCCTAGAAGGCTGATCCATAGGGTCGGAATTTGGTAGTGTGTTCCTTCTCGTCGCCAACCTTGGTCCGCTCATCCTCTCTGGATTTTTTACTCCTCTTGGAGCTTGGGGTTTGGGTGCATCCTTCTTGGAGGCAGCATGCTTCGAGACGTCTAAAGCACCAAATAATTACATCGGCTATTAAATTAATTGAAAATAAGGGGAAAGCCGATGTAAATGGACTTACATTTTGTCCTCCCCTTCTTCTCCGGTAGCTCGGAAGGGGTTGGAGCGTCTGGGTGAAGGTTGGCAGAAGAGTAGCCGACGGTTCTGGCGGAGGCCACCTTCTTGTCAGCCTGCATACAAGACAAGTGAGAAAAAGGGTCATAATCGACTATCACTAAATGAAGTTATTAATATTATTCGAAGAGTTTGTATCATCACTAGAAGTCGATTCATTGATTGAGGAGGAGTTGGATAGGCTTGAACTAGGTTGAGTCTATTGGTTGATTGTTCCATCGGCTTCATTTTCATCCTCCTTTGGTTGATCATCTTCGGAAGGAGCTTCATGGAGCAAATCGGGCAAGTTTGGGTAGAATCAGTCCATGAAATATTTCACAGACCGATTGTCAGGAAATATTGCCTCTGATATTCTTTGCCACCACTTCCTAAAGTTGTTAGAAGTTTTACTACCTAGAAGAAGAGGTGGCAATACTGTGTAGAAAAGGTCATCGGCTAATTCTATGATCACATCTACTATCCATGTAGCCGACGACATCCTGGGCTGCAATCTTCGATTCAAAACGAAGTATGCGACCAACTGCCCATAGCCAAATTGCCTAGAGTATACAGCCGGATGATAGAATTCATATGATGGCTTCACTACCAGGGAACAGGGATTTTATCCCGGTTGGGAGCGAACTCGGTCGGTTTCCAAACCGGATAATCGAGGGGATCGATGGCGGGGCTGCGGTCGAGTTAGCCACCAACCGGGACCGAAGGCCTGAAAAGCTCGGGAGCTAGGGCGCGAGGCGAGATCCGTCGGTTGGAACTACCAACCGGATGGAGGTTGACTTATCGATCGGTTGGTTGTACCAACCGGACCGAAAGGTGTTTTAATATTTTTAGTTGCCCGCCGGATGACTTATCGGTCCGGTTGGTAGAACCAACCGGACTAGAAATGTTGTCATTTTACTTTTTGCCCGCCGGATGACATTTAATTGAAACTCATATAATTAATTGAAACTTAAGTATATGTATATATTTGTGTTAAATCACAATTAATTGAAACTCATATAATTATTCATATACAGTTAACTCGTTATTAAATGAAAGGACATTCATTAAAATTTAACTACAGATGATTTAATTATAAGTAATTAATAAGTACTACAATTGCTAACTAACTGGGCTATATATACAAGTATCACAAGTACACATTGTTGTACACATAATTACAAGTACACATGTTTTTGTTCATCGGGATCATCTATATGGATTGCTCTTGGTAGATCTAGATGTTGACCCTGACGGTTGATCGGTTCCTCTCGAACGGTCGGGCTCCGGAATCTTATTGAAAAAGGGTGATGATGCTCACCCATTGGAGCCACGACCTCAGCTAATATAAAGCCGCGAGTTGCTCTTGTATTGCTTTCACCCGCACCGCCGAGAGTTCCGGACCTTGTTCCAAACCTTTCTTCGCCAATTTTAGAGGGATCTGTCATTAATTAGGGAATTAACTAATCAATCCTTGGATCTATAGAGGTGTCCGGAATAGTTAGGCATTATTAAGGTAGAAATTATAAGTACTCACTCCAAAAGGTTCTCCTTTTCTCGTAGAGGTAGCGAGAGCCTCCGATGAAGTGATGCATCATCTCGCATACATAGTAGCCGCACAAATTATTTCCGGTGCTTGATGCAAGACCTGTGGTGAAAAAGTTGTAGAACGTGAAATAACGCATAGAAATTTAGTGAACTAACTACAAAGCTAGCATTACGATATACTTACATATTTAGCGAGGTGCAACTCAAATTTTTCTTAAATTCTCCAACGTTTTCCTTTTGGAATCTTGCGAAGGCACTACACAAGTGATTATGAGTTATCTGATTAGAGTTGGCTTCAAACTGAGAGAAAGAAAACAAGTGTGATAATGAAAGGAACGACAATGTACCGGTTGAGCATGGCCAAGAAGTCTTTGTATTTTGCAGGGGGTTTTCTTTTTGAGTTCATAACCATGACTGTGCTACGATCTACCTCGATAATAAAAAGGGCAAAGTGAAAGCTGCACATATATATGTCAGCGTAGTAGTTAGTACTTTTAACATCATGGTAAGAAAAAAATTATAACGAGGCGGTAAGAAAACACATACTCAAAATCATAAGCTAGAAGTATCTTTGACTTGTATCTTTGTCCCATGAGCCCGTTGTATATGTGCTGCTCTGTCTCTTCTGGTTTATCTCTAACCAGTTTCTCATTGATCACTACTGGGTCGAGAAAGCCAAACTCATAATTAATTCTCTCGGTTTGGCATCGTTTTAGCTCCATTCTACACAACAAGAAATCAGTTAGGTTTGGGGATTGTTACAAAGATATGGGCGTGCACGACAAAATTTATGAATAAGACACTTACGAGTCCAAAGAACTCAACATGCTCACGTCCAGGGCCCTACCCTGGTATAGATCAAATAGAGGTTCCCATTCGATGAAGAACTCGTTGTCCCCACGGAAGTAATGAGTTTCCTTGAACCTGACGCATATCGCATCTAAACCATGGTTGGCCGCGGCCAAATACCATTCATGGAGTTGCCGCATCTTCGTTGTTAGCTGGGGGAGCTCCTCACGTCTCACAAATGACGCACCATGTACAAATTTCCATGCTATCTCCACAACCGGGATGTCCTTGAGGCCCAATACCTGATCTGCATCAAGGCCCAATACCTGATCTGTTCATCCCCTGTGCAACCTCTTCCGCCGTCCGCTCCGGTGGCGTCTCCTTGTCGGTTGTCTTACTCAAGACGTGCTCGTAGTCTGACACGGGCGACCTTTCTGGTTTATCTATGATGTCCTTCAACGATAGGATAGCCCTCCTAGCTTTGTGCCATTCGTCCGTCTGCAAGTGGACCCTCGGTGGAGATGGCTTCTTCGCGAAGAATGAGGTGACCTCGGCTCTTACAAGCTGCGAGGTCTCCTCATCGATCATATCGTCACGCAACCGGAGGTGATTTCCTTTTGGATTTTGTTGGCGTGGGCGTGGATCGTGTCTTTTGAGAAGTCCTGGCCCCTATCCGACCTGGTTGGTACATTACTTGGAGCTGTTTGTCGATTGGGGGCCTACCTTGGCGATGTGGGAGTTAGAGTTTCAGTGCGAGGGCTTAGGCGAGGAGACGGGCTTCTTCGGGGGCGTCTTATTCAAGTCGAAGGTTGTGGAGGTGACGCCGAGACCGTGGAGAGGAAATCGACGTTGTCTTTAAAATTATGAACGCTTATGCCACGCGATGAAACGTGTACAAGATCTAATAGTTTCGTGCTCCGTCACCTCCTTCAATGTCGAGGTCAAGATCCTCGTACCTGGGCATACCTCGTCCACCGAGACCTTCACGTAGCCAGCGGTATGGCGAGACCATGGATGAGCTGCCTGCTCCACCGGAAAGCCATGCCTTCACCGCCTTTAATGAGAGGTTCCGTGCTTGCACGTGCAACTCATATGGTGTCGGTTGCGTGATGTCGCCCATTGCATAGGGGCCCAAGTCGGCTTCAGCCAGCCAGCGGAAGCACAATGCTCGCCGCGTCGAGGGACCGATGATGTCTGGATTTCTAGGAGGTTCTGGCGACTTGTCTCCGATGTTGGCTCAAGGCTAGTTGCGCTCTTTTCGGACCAAATCGGGTATCTTGGCCTTTGTTGCTCTCGATTCGTCTTGAAGGTCCTTGATATGTTGTGCGTGTCGACCCTTGGATCTCGACCGACTCATGTAGGTCTCCGCATCATGGGCGAAACCGACCTTCCACGGACGACGCCAACGCCCGTGTCGTCCGAGGTGCTCCGGGTTCGTAGAGCCCTTGTTAGCTCGTCGTCCTCCTGTTTGGCACGAAGGAGCCTTGGGCCGCCGGGTGTCGCGCGTCTGAAGCTTCTTGGCGACTTCTCTCATCGTATCACCAAACACGGCCTGCCGTCATCGTCAAAGGCTGCCGTTATGACCGAAGAACCAATTTCTCGATCTGTTGGACCAATCCAATGTGGCGGGGTGGACACCCTTAACCAGCAAGTCACGTTCCCTCTTCTCCCATTTGGGTAGGGCCTTGCGGTAACCACCAGGTCCGAGACGATGGTGGTATTGCTTCTTCGCTGCATTCTGCTTGTTCCTTTCAGCCAAGTTTTGACCTAGCTGTGAATTTTTGTACCCCACAAATTCATCCCAGTGATCTTGTAGCTTTGGGTACTTGTTAAAGTCGGGGACTAAATTCTTCTTGACTTACTTGTTGTTCAGCTTCTTTTTGTACGTCTGAAAAGCCATTGCCATCTTCTTTAATGTGTACCTTTTCACCTTATCTTCGGTCCCTTCAGGGAAGGTGAACGTTTCCTTCATATCAGTCCATAGGGTGTTCTTTAGTTCTGCAGGTACCTCGTCCCATTTCGCAAAGCTAATAGGCACGTGGTCCCTGACGATCACGCCGAACATCGATCTGAACGGCCCAATCGCATTTTCTGGCTTTAGAGGCTCGCCTTCCTCACTGACTTCAGTGAATATGTGTCTTGCCCTCGGCTTCTTGCTTTGACCTCGCTGACGTGACTGGCTACTCGTTTGCCCGGTCTCAGTGGCTTCGACGGTCTCACTGGCTTGGGTGGCTTCGACGGCCTCACGGTTTGGGTGGCTACTACTGCCTCGGTGCTTGGGTAGCGTGGGCACGCCTCTTGTCCAACAACTCGCTCAAAACTTCGTCACCAAGAAAATCCATTCGACTGCATAGAATTGAATAGAAACATTCAATTGGGATTTCAAGTAGAATTGAATAGTATCATGTAACGTTATTCTTGTATAAGTTATTTTCTATGAAGAATTGAATAGTAACATGAAACTTTTTCTCTACATAAGATATGATTACACAAACATTTCACATAATGTGCAGATAAGAATAGCATACATATGCACAATAGAACTTGATTACAGGACCACTTAGGAAAAAAATCATTTCATAGGTGTTGATAATTAGAGCACATAGACTTGCAAATATCTCCTGAACAACGATGTTTTCAACGTTTTCCCTAGCTAGTCTCACGTTTCACCATCTAAATACACAAGCGAGCATTACTTCATCTTCCTTTGGACTTGATCTATCAATGCATATTAGTAGAAATTATTATATTGGAAAACAACCTCGGCGCCTTTGGAATTCCTGTAGAAGGTAAAAAGCGAGATAGATGAAAGATACATATAAGCCACACAGATATTAAAACAACTAAATAGCAAGGAAAATGACATGATAACATGTTGTAATTTATAACAATTAAACAACAACGAGCTCAGTTTAGTTTGTTATAAATTGCTCTCAAATTTAATATGTTGGGTTGCTAAGAATAGCCTTCCAATGACATACACCATATATATATATATATATATATATATATATATATATATATATATGGGAGTAATACATATCATGTATATACACGTCTATGTTCAAGAGTAGAGTACGTGTATATATTTGCATGAGCGTGTACCTATTCCGTATATACACATGTATAAAAGACATTATTAGTGATTTCCAGGATGGTCCAACATAATGAGTATCCCATCACAAAAGATACATAGAAAACAATTTGCATCTAAGTATATAACTTGCTTCAACTGAATAAAATGTAAAAGGTGCCGTGCAACTTCAGAGCGGACAAGCAATATCCACCGTAATCAACGTAAAATGTCACGGCATTAAGACACTACATCTACTATAGAGCATGATTATTAGTTACTTGGCTCCCGACTAGCATACTAAGGAGCTAATTTTCATATCATAAAACAAGACATGCAACATCGGACCAACATCTGCGCTTCAGAAGAATTGGACAGCAGCAAAATTTCCACCTTAAGAAACATCTCAAGCAAAATAAATGCTCTTCTTGGAGAATTTGGTACAGATAATATGTTTCCTTGTGCAATTCACTTGAGGAGGTAGTTGGGAGGCACATGGCGGTGGGACATGCATCTTGACCTTGGACCACCGTCTTGTTGGATTGCATTGGACGATTAGATCCCAATTGGGACGAAGGAGCCCCCAGACATAAAGCTATACCAAAACTGAACTACGAGATCGACAAGCAACAGTATTGAAAAGGTAACAACGATCCATGATGAAATGTGAGCTCGGCACTAGTGAGCGATCCAAGATTACTACGATTCCATAGCAATTCCTAGTCATTGCCTGAATCATCGATCGACAAGCAAAGAAACTAAATAGACAGTTTGATGACTTCAATTCCTATAGTTGCAACAAATGGCCACAACATTGGAGCCTAGGCTCACGGGCGCCGGCGGCGTTGGAGACGGGAGGAGGGATTAGGCGGCGTCCACGGGCGGCGGCGGCGAGGAGGCACAGCGGTGAGGAGGGGAGCATCGTCACGGGCGGCGGCGGCGAGGAGGTGCAGGCGAGGAGGGAGCGGCGTCACGGCGGCGGCGGCGAGGAGTGCAGCGGCGAGGGGAGGCGGCGTCGTCACAAGCGGCAACGGCGAGGAGGTGCACGCGGCGAGAGAGGGGCGTCGTCACACGGCGGCGGCGGCGAGGAGGCACAGCGGTGAGGAGGAGTGGCGGCGTCACGGGCGGCGACGAGCGAGGTGCACGGCGGGAGTCCACGGTGGCACGGGCGGCGGCGATCTAGGGTTGGAGCAATGAGAGAGACGCAGTGTGGCAACGGTGGGAAGATTGGAGGACTAAAGTGTCCGGGAATTTAGATTTTGACCTTCAATCCCGGTTGAAGACAACAACCGAGATTGACGGGACCTTTAGTCCCGGCCGTGTATCCAACCGGATTGGCGGTGGTGCTAGCCCCACACGCCGAATCTGGCGTAGGGGTGGTTGACCTTCAATCCGGTTCAAAACAACAACCGAGATTGAAGGAGCTTCATCCCGGCCGTCTCTCAACCGGGATTGGTAGTGGTGCTGGCCCCACCCAGATGCGTAGGAGGTGGTGGGCGTTCAATCCCTACCGGTATCTCCAACCGGGATCCATAGGCTATCTTCATCCAGTGGGTTTTCCCAACCGGGATTGATTGGTGAGCCGCTCCACACGTCCGATCTGAACGGGACCAACGCCGAGTGCTAGGGACTATCAGTCCCGGTTTATTATACAAACCGGGACTGATACCCAAAAATAAAAAAGCGATGCGAGCGCGGGCTCGAACCCGTGACCACAAGGTCGGGAGCCCAGCTCAGCACGCCTGCTAGCCGAGGAGAGGGGAGAGATGTTCTCTTTTGTTAGGAGTGAATTATTTTTGTACCTTTCTTGGTCTTTAGTGGAGGGAAAGGGAATTTTTTTAATTGTATTTTAATTCCTTATTTGTATTTTAAATCCATTTTCCCATTATATTTCCTTTTTTTAAATGTATTTTAATTCGTTTATTGTGGAGAAAGCCATGTTTTCCTTGACATGTGGGCCCATATATGGTGGGTCCCATATGTCAGTGGTAGTAATTTGCCATAAATTTCTTCAAAATTATAGAAAATTGTTGGGAGCCTATTAAAATTAAATAAAAATTTCACAAAATTCATAACAAATGTGCAAAAATTGACATATATAAAAATGAGTTGGGAACCTTGAAATTTCTCATTAGTTTATAAATGAGATGGGAATAATCTACTTATACATAAACGATGGGAATTTCTCATAATTGGTGAGCACGAACGGTTCTTTCCGGATCAATATGAATTTAGGGACAAATATCTAAAATATTACATGACTACTTTATTTTTACAAGTGATCCTTCGTTATGATCGTGGCGTACGTGCGAGCTTCCTCATCATCGCTAAGGACACTAATGTCTCGTCCGCTGAGAAAGGCGGCAGCTCGTCGAACTGATTATACTCTTCTTCGTCTGCGGACGCCTCAACTCCAACAATCCTTCTTTTACCAGAAAGAACCACGTGGTGCCTTGCTTGATCACTCTTTGAGTCTTGTTCTTCCGTCTTTTTATAGTTTTACCCTTATGAACTTTTGGTTTGTTGTCCATGTCCATCGATAGAATATCTGTGTCACATCGTTAGCGAAGCACGAACGGTTCATCCTGTAGGCCACTTGCTTGAGGTCCACGATTGTCATACCATAGTCATCGATCTGCACGGCTGTCAGTTTCACCCATTGGCACCTAAACAGAGGGACTTTCAAAGGTCCATACTCGAGCTCCCAGATCTCCTCTATGAAACCATAGTAGGTGTCCATCTTTCTATTTTTGTCCAAGGCATCTATACGGACGGCGCTGTTTTGGTTGGTGCTCTTCCTATCCTGGGCTGTTGTGTAAAATGTGTACCCATTTATCTCATACCCTTGCCATGATACGATTGTTATGGATGGTCCCCGAGCTAAGAGCTGCAACTATTCATGAACTCCCTCCTTGCCTAACAGATGCTTTTGTAGCCAACCACCAAAGCTCTCCACTTGCTTGTTCGTGATCCACTTATCTGGGTATTGGTCTCGTAATATCCTCTCGTGATCAAGTACATACGGAGCCACTGAAGATGCTTGTTTTAGTACCGTGAAATGTGCTTGTTTAAATGAGAGTACATCGTCACAGGAGGATTCTTTTCTCCCTAGGGTCCCTTTTCCCCGTAGCCTCCCCTCATAGCGTGATACAGGGACGCCAATCGGATTAAGATCATCAATGTAGTCGACACAAAACTCAATCACCTCCTCTGTGCCAACACCCTGGGCAATGCAACCTTCGGGCGAGAACGTTCTGAACATACTTCTTTAGGACACCCATGTACCTCTCGGCGAACATCTTGTGCAAGAAGATCGGTCCGAGAATTTCTATCTGTTTGACCATGTGAACCATGAGATGAACCATCATATCAAAGAAGGATGGAGGGAAGATCATCTCAAGGTTGATCATACTAGCGACAATGTTATCCTGCAGATTAGATAACTTATCCGGATCTATGACCTTTTGTGATATCGCGTTGAAGAACGAACACACCTTTATGATTGTACCTCGTACCATATGCGGTAGAATACCTTGCACCATCACTTGGGAGCAACGGGTCATCAACACATAACAATTATAGGATTTCAAGTTTACGATTTTATTCTCTTTTGTGTTTATGAGTCTTCTTATGTTCGACGAGTACCCAGAAGGGACCTTAACACAGTTCAACAACTGAATCATGCTTTTTTTCTCTTCTTTGCTTGGTGTGTAGCTCATGACGACGGAGGTAATGCCCTTTGTCTCTCTCTTGTGGATGTAGTTCTTCCCTGAGACCTAACAATTGTAGGTCCTTTCATACTTGAAATGTATCTTTTGATTTGCCATACATATCTATGAAGCCTAACAGGCTCACGCATACATTCTTTGTGATATGCATGAAGTCCAGGGAGTGACGGACCTCTAAGTCTTTCCAGTAAGGCAAGTCCCAAAATATTGACTTCTTCTTCCAGCTAGGCTTCTTCCTAGATTCTTCAGCCGGGAGTGGCGGGACAGGTTTGCTACCAGGACCCTTTCCAAATACTACGTCTAGATCCTTTACCATAGAAAATACTTCCGCCCCACTGCGATGCTTGGGCTTTTTCGTTTCTCTTGGTCCCATCAAAATTAACACGGTTACTCATGTGCACGGTGCTTCAAATTGAGGAACCTCGATGGCCCATGTAAACAACCTTCCGAGAGTTTGTTAGGTACTTGTATTCGTATCATCCAAGCCTTTGGATGCGGGCTTTATACCCCTTTATAGATAGGCCCGACAAGTTACCAAGTGCAGGCCGATCGTTGATGGTTACAAATAGCAATGCACGAAGCTGAAATACTCTCTTTTGTACTCATCCTATACACGTACACCATCATTCCATAGCGTTAGCGATCTTCAACCAACGGTTTGAGATACACGCCGATGTCGTTACCGGGTTGCTTAGGGCCTTGGATAAGCAATGGCATCGTAATGTATTTCCGCTTCGACATAGCCAAGGAGGAAGGTTGTAGATACATAGAGTAACGGGCCAAGTCTTTGTGACTATCGCTCATGTCACCGAACGGGTTCATCCCATCCGTACTCAATGCAAACCTTATGTTCCTCGCATCGCTCGCAAAGTCCGGATATTTTCTATCGAGTTTCCTCCATCGCGAGCCATCTGTTTGGGTGCCTTAGCTTTCCGTCGACTTTACGATCATCTTTATGCCAACGCATCATCTTCGCATGCTTTTTGTTCGCAAACAAACGCTTCAACCGAGGGATTATAGGAAGTACCACACCACCTTAGCAGGGCTCTCTTCTTCTTCGCCTCTACCTCACATGGGCCATCACGCTTGGTCTTATACCGTGATGTTTTGCACACCAGACATTCTTCCAAATCCTTGTACTCATTACGATAGAGGATACAATCGTTTGGACATGCATGTATCTTCTGTATCTCCAACCCCAAAGGGCAGAGAACTTGCTTGGCTTCATACGTAGTTTCAGGCAGCGTGTTACCCTCTGGAAGCAACTTCTTCATGAGGCCTAACAACTCATCAAATCCCTTATTAGATACTCCATTAGTAGCCTTCCATTGCATCAATTCCAGTGTGGTACGCAACTTTTGTGGCCCTGCCCACAGTTTGGATACAACAATGTTCCTTGGTCCTCCAAGCAGCGCCAAACTTTTCGTAATGTCTTTCATCGGTGTATTCTCCTCTCCATCATGCAACATCTGTTCTAGATCATCGTCGTCAAACTCCCTAGTATATGTTCAATAGAACCGTGTTGGCCAACATCGCCATATAATCGCCACATCTTCTTCGTCACCATCTTTTTCTTCACCGTCTTCTCGTATAATCTCTTCTTCACCGTGTTTGGTCCAACAGTATAGTTTTCCACGAAACCTCTTGAGATCAAATGGAAGTGAATTTGCTCGAGTTTGACCACTCCTTGTGATTCTTGCGTCTATGCATGGACAACATATGTAGCTTTGATCTTGTGCGAGCACTTGCTCAAGCATAAAGTTTCCAAACCCTCCACAAACTGTGAGGAGCGGCGGTCCATGTACATCCATCGCCGATTCATCTACATTAAGTTATATCAAGGTAGTTGTTAGTTGATTTTTAAGTTAATTTAATTTTTTAGGTCAATACTTCAATTTTAGGTTAAATACCTTTTTAAAAGAATTATTTTTAAGCTGATAATATTTTATCACAATCGAATCAAATTCTAAGGTAATGCAACAAAGTATTTGGCAACCCACTTAAAATGATATATCTAGATCTACCAATTTATAATTTTACATCAATGAAGTAAGTAGAGATCAATGAAGTTATAATATTTTATCACATATTAATTAATATATAATGTTAATTTTTAAACAATCAAAATCTATGCAAAATCTACTTTAAACTCTACTCCCAAAATTTCTCCATGAATCGATGAAACCAAAATTCTAAATTTGAGTCACCTCCACGCATTCAATGTGTGCTACATCACAATCCAAGTAAATTCTAAGCTAGTGCAACAAGATTTTACAATCCGCTTCAAAATTTGGTCCACGAAAGTTAAGATTCAAAATCATAGATCCATGAAACCATCATCTAAATTTAATTAGCTACAACTACAAATTCAAAACGAACTACGTCTTAATCCAAGCAAAATCTAAGACTACACAACAAGTTTTCGCCAACCCTTTCAAAAGATCGAGCTATATCTACCAATTTATAACATTTCATCAAAGATGGGGAATAGAGACCAAATTTTTCCATATTAAATTTAAAGCAAATATAGAAACTACATTTCATATACAAGTAGTGAGACATGAAGTTACTAACCTTGGTTAACTTGGATTGAAGTGAAATGATCAAATTACAAAAATTTGAGCAAAGACCTCCCTCAAATCCCGTAATGGCGGCGAGCTCCTCCCCGTCGGATTCAAAGGGCTCGGGAAGGTTACGGTAGCTCGGGGAGGAAGAAAGGTTAAATACGCTAACCAATCCCGGTTGGTGTTACCAACCGGGATTGATATCCCCACCCCGTCCCGGCTGGTAATTCCAATTTAGTCCCGGTTGGTATTACCAACCGGGACGGATATCCCACGCTGCCACCTGCCTTTTTTGAGGCGATACCCGTCCCGGTTGGTAACACCAACCGACTAATGGTCCCCGCGCCCACATGGACCAAGTTAGCCGCTCAACCGGATCACAGACTTCTTGAGTCCCTTGGTGGCTAACCGAGATTGATGGGCCGGTATGGAAAGCCTGTTCCCTGGTAGTGCTTGAATGTCCTTGCCCTTATGTTCAAGCCAATGATAAGGGTGAATGAAGAAATAAAATGCTTTGGAGATTCTTGCGATTCTTTAGGGAGTTGATCCGATACTCTGAAGAAAGAAGGAACCGCAAAAACTCTGGCATCCTCATAGTAGAAGAGTTCCCTAGTTGGCATGTCATCGGCTTTAGGATCATAAAAGAATGCAAAATATGAAGCAAAAGCTGATGCATTGAGCTTCTTGTCTCCCTGGCTAGAGCACAATGCTTCTCCAAAGGAGATACTTTTCCTGTATTTCATTGGCTAATTTTCGTTAACATCCTCTTGGGGGAACTGAACACTCGAAGAAATGTTGAATTCCCCAAGCTGATGAAACTAGGCATATGGCCACAGTTGGATGAACCATGTTGGGCCTCTAACGTTTCCGACAGAATGGCCTCCTAGTCCAGTGTATAATCGGGATCGGATGATACGCATCATCTGGTAAGCCGATCCTAAAAGCAACTTTGCTAGGGATACTCTTCCTTCACCTAGCAATCTCTCAGCCAAGCCTTGGTATACTTGTGTCAGACCTAAAGCTGCCCCATAGAAGAAATACCGATCCAACCACATATTCAGGAAAGCCACATGTTCTTTATACGATACAGGGCCTTTCTTTGAATTGTTCTCATCCACATAACAGTTCCATCCTTCACCTTTTTGAGATATCAGTTTATAGGTGGCACGGAGAGTATGAGTCGATAGTTTCTCCCCCATCAAGTCTAAGGCCACAAAGCATGGCTGCGTCCATCAGAGTTGGTCCTATTAGCCTTGGCCTAAGCATCAAAGCATTGAAAGTGTCTGACCAGAAGTAGCTTGCAGCTGCCAGCATTGAATCATTGGCTATGGGATCGATTAAAGGTAGAACAATACAATCGGCTGTGCCTATTCTTTTCCATTGAGACATCTTATTGGTCGACACCCTGATATATCAATCTCTCAGTCCATCGAATGGGCTTGACCATGCCCTGAAACTATTCTTCTAGTCCTTGATTTTAACATCTACGGTGTTGAGAGGGTAGTCTTGGTACATCCAAGTATATAATAGGAGTAGGATCTGATTTTCCCACCAGTCCTAAGCTACATCTATCAGAGAAACCGAGAATCAGGAGGAGTACCCGACTCATGTTGAAGTAAGGATGAAGAAGCCTATCATCAAAGAAGAAAAGCAAAGAAGACCGATGTTAAGAGTGCAATAGTACAGAGCACGCGAGAACTTGAGGACATACAAATGATAGAGACGGGCTGTTCTATTTATAGAAGGTAAAACCTGAAAGTTTAATGATTTCACACGGTAAAACCAAAAGGGCAAAATGATGGCAAAACCCTAGAGATCAACGGATGGAAAAATAAGATGGACGGCGGAGATCAGGGGCATTGTTGGAATAGGAGAATGTATGCGGACAAAGTAAAAGCCGATACATAGAATAATTTTGGGGCATGATACTCGTAGCCCCAAAATTGGGGGGCAAGTGTTGATACCAGATTTTGGCAAAAGTTGATTCAGTTGGAAAGTTCTAGAATAGGCTAAGGATTGGGCTAGATTTGGCGAAGCAGATATAGGCCAGGTTGGATATGGCAGGAAGAGTTTGTATCAGATTGATAGGGATAATTAGATAGAATTATAAATAATATAGGTAGGTATCGATTTGGAATCCATACTATGTACGAAGATAGGGCCCTAGTCGATGTCCAGAGTCTGTGTAAATATGTAGCCAACAGTAGCGTGAAAGAAGGTCTAGGAACAATCAATCAAATCTACTTTTTACCTGTTCCTTTAATTTTCATCGCATTTAGTCTAATTTCGCCGTATTTTGGTATCGATCTACTTGTTGCGCATCACCTTCTTGATTGGCTTTAGAATACAACCCCAGGTGAGTACTGTCTCGATTTAGTCCGATCTTCTCGCTTGGTTTATCGGAACACTACCTTGGTCGACATTATTGTGCATCACTGTTTCGACTAAGAGTTAGGTTTTACCCTCGTTCTATTGACTAGTTTGGCTTTACAATCTAGTCGATAGTATGTTTACCTTTGTTTTATCAACTTGTAGCTTGCTATTAGCCGACAGTCTGTTTATCTTTCATTCTATTGACTTGATCATCTCGTTGATTAAGTCAATAGTTTGTTTACCCTCTTTCTGCTACTTTGTTGATCTCATCAGCTTAGTAGTAGATTGTTTACCTCTTAAACCTATTAGTTTAGTTCTGATCTAAGCCGATAGTTTCGTTATCCTTTGAATCTGTTATTCTTTTGGTTGTCCTAAAGAGTTGCAGGTTCACACTATTTTAATATCTAATTGGCAATCTAAAAGCTGATTATGTCTCTTTTTGCTGAATCGGCTGGCACGCCTCTGAGCCCTAGATTTCAACGCTGATGGGGATCCTAAACTCTAAATCCACGTGTGTTTAGCCGATACAACTTTCGGCGCGAACACCTAGCATCCTGGTGCATGGGAAAAAGTTTGCAAACAAGGACACAATAAATAATAAAATAAAATAAAATAATAAAATTTACAAGGAGCTAGATAATGGACTTTAGAGAAATTAAAATTTTTTGTTTCATGTGAATTAAAGTTCGAATGAATTAAATATAAAAAATAGAAAAATTAATAAAAATTAAATGAGCATGTACTGAGTGGCTAGCTACTACTAGTATCTATTTTCTACATGTCATGTAAGAGCTCGTAACAGCTGTTCATCTGGATAGAGTAGCTGCTAGAGGGAAGGAATGTTTTAGAGTGTAGTGTAAAGTGTGAAGGAATTTTAGAGAGATGGATAGAGTGTGGAATGAATAGTGTTATAGAGTGGAAGGATAGAAAGCCAACTGGACATGTTCTAAGGCCCCGTTTGGCACAGCTCCAGCTCCCAACTTCATCTCAGAGTTGGAGTTTGTAGGTTAAAATAAAGTGACTTAAGTTTATATTTTTAGTTTAAAATGTAAATAAGATGACTCACATACACATCCTCAATGTACCCACAACTCCAGCTCCATGAATTTCTGGAGTTAGGAATAGGGTGCTCCACCAACTCCACCAATTTGGTGGAGCTAGAGCTGGGCCAAGCAGGGCCTAAGTCCTACCAGATAGAGAGATTGGAACAGCAGAGCAGCCTTCATGTGGGCTAGGTGGGGTCGCCACCCCCTCCCTCACTCGATTTCACATATGGGTGGAGGTGGTCGCACTTGGCCAGAATTTTTTGTCACTTTCATGTCCCGTTAGGATGCCATGCGACACTACATCGTCCGCTAATTTTTCGTCTTTCTTATTACACGTCCGGGTTGCTTTTCTCGTGGTATTTCAACGGGCTGAGACCAGATCATGTGATAAAAATTGACAGCGGCTGGGGTATCGTTGTGCTGGCCCGTGCGTGGACATGCGTTGTTTTCACCGGCCGGCCGGCCGCGCTCACGGAGCATATCCTGCGCGGCTGCACGTCGCACCGCCCAGCCCAGCTTGGGAATGAGATCCTTCTCCAATTACACGGCGATGACAAGATTGTTGATTATGAGGTTGCTCTAATCTGAGCTACAACCAGTCAGAATCAAATCAGAAGGATGAGACGATACGATCGAATTTCCTCCAGCCTGTGGCCGGATTTGTACTTTTTACTCTTCAGGTCCTGCCAAGAAATTTCTGTTCATTTTCTTGGCAAAGATTAGATAACTGTTTAGCTTGGTTTATGGCTTTTTGCCGTTTTCTTTGGATCAAACAATGGCTTAGCCGCACGTATATTGAATATGTCAACCACTTCTCAAAGATCTCTAAGGACAATCAAATTTAATGTTCTGGCTTCTTCAAGCCTAACATTTCAACTCAGCCATTTAAACTTTTTATAACCCCAACAATCTATTTTGAGTGGCATATTACTTTTTTGAGCGAACGGACACGAGTGATGCAATTTCATTAAAGCGAGGTCCGATTGAAGGAAAAACAGTAAAATATGTACAGGCGTGAGAAGGGGAGGGAAGAGGGAAGGCAAGCCAATACTAGAGGAATATTATAAAAAGGACCTTGGTAGTTAATATTCTCTTCTTTTTTTTATATAGGTTGTATTTTGATTTGAGAAAGTCATTGAAGGATACTTTGACTGTTAAAATCCTCTTATTATATGTTATCAATTTATACGAAATAATATTGTATCAAAAGAAATTTGAAATATAAATCTATTGATATGTCTTTTGGACACTAAAGATGCATATAATTGACTAATTGTTGGTCAAAGTTTATAAAGTTTGACCTTTTCAAATCAAATTACGCCTTATAAATTAACGCAGGGAGTACTTAATAGTGCCGAGTGCTAAATTGGGTGATCCACAATTTTCCCCATTAAACAACATCTAGACAAGATTGTTAAATATTAGACTTAAAGGAAAATCCGTCTACGCTTAGCTAAGGAGTTCCCTGCTTTATCATGGCCGTTAGTCGCGTGTCGGGATCCATGCACAGCCCCTCTCTCTGTCTCATGGTCTTTTGCGAAAATAACCCTATAATTTTGAAAAAAGCAACCAGGTCCTTCTTTCTTCTCCTCTCTCCTTCTCCATCCCTCCCCTCCACCCCGTTCGAGCCGGGTGCCAACCGTCGGTGACCATTGCCCAGATTACACGTGACCACAGTGGCACAACCTCGGGGCGGGCATGGCGTGCCAGCCGGCTTCACTCGACGTGGCTCAGAGAGGGGCAGCCTCTCTCCTCCATTTCGTTCTATCGGCCAGTTTGGCTTTACAATCTAGTCGATAGTCTATTTACCCTTGTTTTATCAACTTGTAGCTTGCTATTAGCCAACAGTCTGCTTATCCTTCATTTTGTTGACTTCATCGACTCGTTGATTAAGTCAATAGTTTGTTTACCATCTTTCTGCTACTTTGTTTATCTCATCAGTTTTGTAGTAGATTGTTTACCTTTTGAACCTATTGATTTAGATCTTATCTGAGCCAATAGCTTCATTATCCCTTGAATTTGTTAGTCTTTTGGTTGGTCTAAAGAGTTGTAGGTTCACACTATTTTAAGATCTAATTGGCAATCTAAAAGCTGATTACGCCTCTTTTTGCCGATTGCAGGATCAAATCGGTTGGCACATCTTTGAACTCTAGATTTCGGTGTGATGGAAATCCTAAGCCCTAAATCCATGTGTGTTTAGCCGATACAACTTTCGGCACAAACACCTAATATCCTAGTTGCATGGAAAAAAGTTTGCAAACAAGGACACAATAAAAAAAATATAATAAAATTTACAAGGAGCTAAATATGGATTTTAGAGAAATTAAAAATTTTGTTTCATGTGAATTAAAGTTCGGATGAATTAAATATAAAAAATATAAAAATAATAAAAATTAAATGAGCATGTACTGAGTGACTAGCTGCTACTAGTATGTATTTTCTACATGTCATGTAATAGCTCGTAAGCCCTACCGATAGAGATTGCAGCAGCAGAGCAGCCTTCCTGTGGGCCAGGTGGGGTCGCCACCCCCTCCCTGGGTGGAGGTGGTCGCGGAGACGAGCGCGACTGAGAGACACTTGCCCAGATTTTTGTCACTTTCATGTCCCGCTAGGATGCCCTGTGACACTACTACATCGTCCGCTAGTTTTTCCACTTTCTTATTACACGTCCAGGTTGCTTTTCTCGTGGTATTTCAACGCGCTGACACCAGATCCTATGATAAAAATTGACAGCGGCTGGGGCCTGGGGTAGATATGCGTCGTTTTCATCGGCCGCGTGTACGGAGCATCTCCTGCGCGGCTGCACGTCGCGCCGCCCAGCCCAGCTTTGAATGAGATCCTTCTCCAATTACACGGCGATGTCAAGATTGTCGATTAAGTGGTTGCTCTAATCTGAGCTACAACCTGTGAGAATCAAATCAAAAGAATGAGACGATACGAATTCCCTCCGGCCTGTAGCCGGATATGTACTTTCTACTCTTCAGGTCCTGCTAAGAACTTTCTGTTCATTTTCTTGGCAAAGATTAGATAACTGTTTAGCTTGGTTTATGGCTTTTAGATGTTTCTTTGGATCAAACACTGGCTTAGCCGCACGTATATTGAATTTGTCAACCACTTCTCAAAGATCTCTAAGGACAATCAAATTAAATGTTCTGGCCTCTCCAAGCCTAACATTTCAACTCAGCCATTTAAATTTTTTATAACCCCAACACTCCATTTTGAGTGGCATATTACTTTTTTGAGCGAACGGGCATGAATGATGCCATTTCATTAAAGCGAGGACCGAAAGAAGGAAAACAGTAAAATATGTATAGGCGTGAGAAGGGGAGGGAAGAGGGAAGGCAAGCCCATTCTAGAGGCATATTATAAAAAGGAACTTGATAGTTAATATTCTCTCTTTTTTATATATAGGTTGTATTTTGATTTGAGAAAGTCATTGAAGGATATTTTGACCGTTAAAATCCTCTTATTATGTGTTATCAATTTATACAAAATAATATTGTATCAAAAAAATTTTCAAATATAAATCTTTAATATGTCTTTTGTACACTATAGATGCATATAATTTGACTAATTGTTGGTTAAAGTTTATAAAGTTTGACTTTTTTAAATCAAATTACGCATTATAAAAATAAGCGGAGAGAGTACTTAATAGTGCCAAATGCTAAATTGGGTGATCCATAATTTTCCCCGTTAAACAACAGTTAGACAAGATTGTTAAATATTAGACTGAAAGGAAAATCCGTTTATGCTTAGCTAAGAAGTTACTCGCCTTACCTCGACTGTTAGTTGTGTGGCGAGATCCATGCACAGCCCCCCTCTCTCATGGTCTTTTGCAAAAACAACCGTAGAATTTTGAAAAAAGCAATCAGGTTGTTTTTCTTTCTCCTCTCTCCCTCTCCTTCCCTCCCCTCTAACCCGGCCGAGCCGAGCGCCAACTGCCGGCGACCACTGCCCGGGCCATGCGTGACCACAGTGTCGTGGCCTCGGGGTGGGTGCGGCATGCCAGCCGGCTTCGCTCAACGTGGCTTGGTGCGGCGTGGCCTCTCTCCTTTATCTTGACCGAGCTGAGCGCCACCCGTCGGTGCCGCCGCCGGCGACCATCGCCTAGGCCACGAGTGACCACGGTGGTGCGGGTGCGGCGCACCGGCCGGCTTGGCTAGGCCTGGCATGGCGCGATGACCGGCGTTGTGGCTCGAGTGTGTGCTGGCATGCTCACGCGTTGCCTGTCTGGTGGTCGCCGGCTGGTGGCGGCTGGCTCGGCCGGGATGGAGGAGAGAGGAGAGGGAGAGAGGAGGAAGAAGGACTGATCGCTTTTTTTCCATGACTTCAGGAGGGTTTTATAGGAGAGATCACTGCACGGCTCTCAGTGCATGATCAACGGCTGAGATAAGGCGGAAAACTCCTTAGCTAAGGACAAAATCCTTGTTCTAGACTGAAATTATTTCAGGCGGTAACACGTGCGTGGCATGAGAAGCTGAGAACGACTAATGGGAAGTGGTAGGAGCGCCAAAGCAGCACCGGCCGGTACATGCATGCAAATGATACAATATACGACGAGGATGAACTGATCTGTGAGGTACCGATCAGAGCATGCTGGACGGGATATTAGGGTTACAGACCAAGCAAGTGCTCGCGGAGCGGCCCCGCCACGGCGGCTCCGGCGGCCGCGAGCCCGGGCAGCTGCTGCACGACCACCGACAGCATTCCGAGCGCCGCGCCGAGCAGCCAGAGGACGAAGGCGGCGAAGGCGTGCTCGACGTGACCGGACGCGGTGGAGCCTGTGGTCGTCAGCTCCTGCAAAAGAATGAGCACGCCGAACAGCATGAAGATGCAGCTGGAGTCGAGGAGCTGCTGCCGGAGGCGGGAGTAGTCGCGGCGATCCATCACGGCAGGCTCGTTACCGTTCAGAGGTCCGAGGTGGAGCAGCGCGGGGGCTTCCATTGCGTATGAACTAATGGAATTAACTGCAGCCTTGGTGGCAAGGGCGATAAACTCGCCTCCCGTTGGCTCTTATAGCCAGCTAATGTACGTTTACCTTTTTTCGCAAGAACATTTTTTAAGTACTAAATGGACCCCGTGTTTTGTTCTTTATGACTTATTTACTTATATTTTATCTACGTATTTGCTTATCTCTTGTACTACGAGAGTTTCTCAAGAGTTGGGTCTATTTTGGTCGACGTTTTTTTAAAGTTTTGAGACTTGCCATGGAGACTAAAAAACCAAAACATTTGTATTTTAAATAAAAATAAGTAAATAAGCCGTAAAGAATAACTCAAGTACACTTTTACATTCCATCGTGTCATGTTTCACCACTACAGAACTGGTCTTTAATACCGGTTCAAATTAAACAGCCTTTAGTACCGGTTTTTGAACCGGTACAGGCCATCTGAGACTAATACTTAAAGGCATCAGTTCCGATTCCCTCACCCGATACTGATAGCACTAGAAATATTTAAATATATGTCGAGGATTTATGGGAGAAGCGGGACTCGAACCCGCAACCTCGTGACTCCAGCCTCACCCTTCTAACTAACCCACCCACCATCGCGTACTGATATAGAAAGAATATGCATTCCTTTTGAACTTTCCTAGAACGAGGCACGAACCGGTACTAATGCCCTCTCATTAGTACCGGTTCGTGATACAAACCGGTACCAAAGGCACCGTGCCTTTGGTACTGGTTCGTATCACGAACCGGCACTAATGCGAGGGCATTAGTACTGGTTCGTACCTCCAATCGGTACTGGAAGCCCACTACGGCCCTATAGCCTATGAACCAGTACTGAGGCCACTATCAGTACCGGTTCCAATCCAACCGATACTGTTGGGCCAGTATCAGAGGCCAGTTCTCTAGTAGTGTTTCTACACCTAACTTTGCTTTTGTGCTAGATTGCGTTGTACTTCAGCACTCTCGACTATATCACCCTAGCTCCGTTTTTCCGCACTCGATAGTTCCATGCTTTCGCACCATCTGATTTGGTATATTTTATGTTGATTGAAATATTACTAAAAATATAACACACTAAGATAAGAAAACTGATAAATAAGATGATTTATTATATTTTAATTGATTGAAAGCTTCCTGAAAATTGGATGCACAAAAATAAGGAACACATGTATAATAAAGAGAAAGTGTACTTACAATTTCTAAACAGCAAAAGAAATATGGAACCACAACACCACTCATCACTAGTAGTTTTTTTTAAGTAGAAATCTCTATGCATCCGATTATAAAAATCTAGCTGGTAATGCTCCCGTCCAAATTTCCAACGCCACAGTGCCTTGACAGTGCTCTCTAGCTCACCATCTCGCTCTCAACTCTCCTCTTTATCTCCTTCCCCTCTCACCCGCACCCCTCCTCTTCAAAACACCACAGCACATCACTTCCTCGCCGGCTCCACCTCCACCCTTCTTCTCTCTTTCGTCGTCTCCCCGTCTCCAATCCCCTCCCTTCCCATGTCTCTAGTCCCCTCTAGTCCCCTCTCACTGTTGATGTGTGTTGCGTGCTGGCCACCATGCCAAGGTAGGGGCAGGGTCGCTGAGAACATCACCAAGGATATTCTTAATTGTTTCTACGCGGGAGGTGGAAAACCCACCTGAGCTAGACCGTCCCCTGGACCAAAAAAACCGCCTCCCTCCTCGTGGGTATTTTCCCCATCTTACAACTTTCCTCCCGCGACTTCCTTCTGTAGTCGTAGTGTGGGGCCTCAGCTCAGAGGTCCGCCGAATGATTCCGGCACTAGTCCGTGGATCGGTAGGCTAGTGTACACCATTACATAGCTAGATCATAAAGCATACAATGATCGGAGTGAAATGGATAACTTAACAAAATTAATGTCTTTCGGCGAAAAGTTTTATAATAGGGCCGTCCAGACCAAATATCAGTATAGTACACACGAGAGTTTAGAGTACAAATGCAGAAGTCTTCATTGTAACGAAAGGAGTATCCAGCGGCTATGCATCCATGCAAGTGGCTAGAGAGAACACTCTAAGCATCGTCTTGGTCTTCATATCCAGGGCCCTCATCCTCGAATCAAGCATAGGAGTCTTTCAGATTCTCTCTATCTAAATAATGCAAGGGTAAGTGCGCAATTAAACCGCATTTGCGAGTTAACACCCTCCTAATGCATTAATGATAATGGTTCCAAGGGAAGGTTAGAGTTTATTTATTTGCATAAATCCGGTTGGAAATAATCATAGCATAAACCTATAACCTAGCCAATTTTAAATCGAGGGAAGAGAGTTAATGATGTTCTTTAGATTAACCAATCCTGCCTATCCCGGTACCATCCCATGATACAACTAGACCAAACTCAAAACTCAGCTGGAATCACGGTTCCTGTTCTTTCTCCTTAAACCCACCATCATATTTCGGGATTCAGCAATCTCGTTGTGGATCATCGTTCTTAGATTGTCGGTCCAGCAAACGTATGATCTAGATCACCCTCAGGTGACGGCGCCCTTCTGTCTATCCCTTAGGTTGGAGTATCACCCGGAGCCTCCGGAGAGCACCACACTGGACTCCACACCCGCCCTACCGTGCGATGAACACGTGTTGTGTCGGATGCATCCAACACTCATTCATATCCAAAGGATCCTTCTGATCCCGCTTCTCATGGCCCGAGACCTGGAGATCCCACGCTCTGCTCTCAGTCTCAGTCTCAATAGGTCCATGACCTTCCAGTCTAGAGCTACTCTAGACAACAAGCACAATCCCTGTGTCTTAACCCGTTTCTTAGCCCAACCGACTTATATCTCGAGACCAACTGACACAGCCTATACCCAAACCAAACTGTAACCAGTTTATAGAATAATGTAGTAGTTATAGTAGTGAGCTATTGTTCACCACTATGGGATTGTTATACCCCGAAAACAAAGCATTGATTAGGCCTAAGCATGTCTAAGCAGGTTTTACCTAGCGACTAAGAGTCCAAATGTTTTAGTTGTTTAAATGGGTGTCACAATGGATATGACTATCAAGGCAGTTATGGCATGGTATTCAAGGCAATCATAACATGGTAATTTAATGTGTCAAGGGTCATAGCACGTGTATAACATGACTAACAAGCTAGATATTAAATCATAGAGCATGCACTTTTTTAATTGAATCAAAATATCTTTAAGTAAAACTAGGTAAGACATGAACTAAGGATGTTTAGTTGTCTTGTCCTAAGGCTTGGAAGTCTTCTTCGGTGTCTTCGAACGTTCCTTTAGGATCTTCGATGTCTACCTGAAAAGACAAAGACAATGCATAAACAATTGCAAAAAGAAATGATGCATGTATGCACGAATGGAAATGCTAATATTGAAACAGGGATCCTATGTGTCGTTGTATGATATGAATGAACATGCTTTAGATACCCTTACTAGCAAATAATTTTGGGGGCTTAGTTAGGGTATTAAGATTATAAATTCCTAAATTTTAACAAAGGTTAAATGGGTTTAATAATTATTTAAACTTTTCTTGAGTTGAAAATGTTTTGTGAAAATTTAGGAATTTTTAGAGTTCAAACAGTATTTTAAATAAATCTATTTGATTTATAGCAATATTAATCCTTAAGAAAAAGAGTTTAAATAGCTGCTAATAAATTTCTAAGGAACAAAAATGCTTTTAAAAATTGTTCAAATAATGTTCTTAGGTTCAAAACTACATCTATTATTTTCTGAAATTTTGCCAAGATTTATGAAAATCATAAACCAATTCATTTAAACAGAAAGGTTATTTAAAGTATTTTCCAAAAAGGTTGAATTAGAGCTACTGTTATTTTATAGATGCCAAAAATGGGTTACTATTTAAAGTTATATTGCTATTAAATCTAGCATGCTATCTAGTATTTATCATAATTATTTAGGTGATGTTTAAGTATTTCTAGAAAATCAATAATACTTTCTTCAATTATTAAAATATGAAAAAGGCTGAAAATCCTAAACATAACTGGGTCTAAATCCACACTGTGTGCCCCAGGACGGTCCGGTCCACGAGGCAGAAGTGGCCCGAGCGAGCCCACGAACTAAAGGCGTAAATGAGGAGTACGCCTCCACTAATACGGACAGGTGGGGTTGCGGCCCACATGTCAGTGGCTGACAATGCTTAAGCGAGGAGATTTAAACGCTAATTACTATTAGCATGGGTCCTACATGTTAGCGACTCACCTCGCAGCCGACGTCGAGGTGATGTTAGTCGGGCGATGGCCCGCTTGGTTCTTCAGCCGATCTCCACCAGTGAACTTTCGGCGGAGGATTGGCCACACTACAATTCACTATCCTAGTGGTTCAAGATCGGGATGGGTTTGGATAGGAGAGACCTAGGACGTTCTGGCCGGACGTCGCCTACAGCAAGCCAGAATGGCGGCGCTATGGGCGCGGGCGGTGAAAAGCTATGGGAGTCGGCTTCTCCGTGAAGGGAGGGGCGGCGGCCAGTTCGCTGGTGCAGGGAGCAACAAGGGACTACTAGGGAGCTATCTGAGGTGACGGCAAGCTCGGAAGAAAACGGAGTTGAGCTGGTACCATGGAGGAGGTGGCGGCCGAAAACAGGGGCATCATCGACGGGGAGCTCCGGTGGTTCCTAGCTAACATTAAGAACAAGAAAGTGAGAGGCGGCACTTACAGGAGCTAGGGATGCGGGGAATCGGCTGGCGATGTACCGAGTCGATGGTGAGGAAAAAGGGGGAGAATCCGAGCTCGGCGGCGGTAATGTCGGAAAGAGGGGAAATTTGGGGCCGAGCTGGGCTTAAATAGGCGAGGAGCTCATGGGGAAGAGGAGGGAGACGATCTTGCGGTGATGGGCTCAAGGGGGTGCAGCGACGGGTCGGCGTAGCGTGGGAATGGTGCGAAAATGATGAAGGTTGCTGTGGGGCAGTGGCCACGGTAGAGGAGGTGCGGGGCGCGAGACGCGAGGAAATGGTGCCCTGGCACGGCCGAGCCGGGACAGCATGGCAGAGGCGCATGGGGCACGAGGAAACGGCGTGGCAGGAGCGGCAGAGAGCCAGGCCAGGAGCGGACTAGATGCGTGCGGCACATCTAGTAGGCGCACATAGAGAGGGGGAGAGAAGGGGTCGGCTGGGCTGAAAATGGCCCTAGGTTGGACTGGGCTTCGGTTGGGCTAGGACAGGGGTAAGCCCAGAAGAGAATTTAGAGTTTTAGAAAAATTTTGAATTAAGATGAGAATTTTGAAATTAGAATTAGAATTTATAAAATGAATTGGAGTTTGTAATTTGAATTTGAATTCAAATTGGAAATTAAATTCAACTTTTTGAAAAAGCAACTAAGCTGAATTTGAATTGAAGAAATAAAATTTTGAATTTAGGAAAGGAGTTTGCTTATCAAGTTTGATTTTGAATTTGAAGATTAAAGAGTTTTTCAGATAGTGAAGAGTAAATACAGGAAGTGCAAATGAATTTTTGAATTTTAATAAATTTTAAAAAGGGCCCAAAATGGGTTGTTACACGTAGGCCCACAGCTCTGTCAACTCTAGCTGCCTGCCCACTCCACCCACCATCGTCGGTCCCTACCGCAACTAGCGTACCCTCCCATACCGCGACCTCATCAGAAATGGCAACGTCGATTTTATTGGAAATGGTGTCGACCACTCCAATTGTTGCAGAAGTTTTCACACCCTGACCTACATTCGCTTAGAGTTTAGCCCACCTAAGGGACTGGCCCACGCATGCATAACATCTTGCTTGGGCTTTTGACCTCGGTTTGCCTAAGAGGATTACCAGTGGTGCTATGTTTGAATTTATCTGGCATTATATACTAGTGAAACTCTCTTTAAACTAGCAACGTGGTATTATTTAAATGTCCATTATCTTTGCTTGGTATGCAAACATGTGTCTAGTTCCGACCCATATGCCATGCCTTGTGTCTACTCTAGACCTACACGTGCCATGCGCCAAATGCCCTCGCTGTACGCAACTGTGTGTGAAGTGCCAGCCCATATGACATACCCTATGGCTACTCTAGGACCATACGCGCCAATGCGTGTTGATGTTTTGATACCATTTATAACATCCGGACCCAAATTTACTTAGATCCTACCCACCTAAGACGCTGCCCCACACATGCATAGTACCTCACTTGGGATTTCGACATCGCTTTGCCCAAAATGGTTAACTCAGGGTACTATGATTGAGTCTATTTGACATTATATTGGTATTTTATACCGGTGAAACTCTCGCTAGGCTTGCAAGGTGGTACAATTCCTTTCTTTTACTAGAAGGTGGTATTATTCTATCACAGCCAATCCACATAGATCAGATAGGTCTCAACATCATGGGCCATGGTATTACAAGAAGTTCAACCAAATAGATGGCAGTGGGCGACCAGGTATTAATTTCGTAGGCGGCGTGGCCATTCTTTCCTTCTTGATGAATGGAGAAATTTTAGATCTACGGAGAGCTAAGTAAGAAGATTTGATGGTTCACTCACTGTGTCTTCAGAGGAGACCTGTTCATGGGCAGTCCGGCCCGGCTACCTGGCCTAGACCCGGCCTATTTTTTCAGGCTGGGCCAGGTAGGGCTTGCCCATTGGGCCGGGCTCAGGCCGAGATGTTAAGCCTGCATAAAAATAAGGCCAGGCTTATTAGGCTTCTCTCCAACAAGAATTACGACGTGAAAATCAGGCCGGGCTTCAGGCTTTTGGGCTAGGCTTGGGCTATTCACCGGAAAAAATCTGGTCGGGCCAGGCTCTGGCTTCGCTATAGAGCGCTAGGCTTTTTGAAGGCGGCTTGTGGCATGATCAGAACTACTTCGGTGTCCAGCAATTTCCGAAACTAATGATGCAAAGACAAATTTCATATGGAAGAGCGTGTTTGCGGGATTTTTTGCTATGAGAAAGGAATGGAAATTATCGGTAGGATTTGAAATGGCTTCAAAAATCCACTTAGGGCATATACAATACTATAGACAACTTGTTGACACCTGATTTTTGAAATTAGTCGGTACTCTGGAACTTCTAGAAATTGGCTTAGGCCTGGTGGAATACGGGCTGATAGGGCGCAAGGAGGAGTCCAAGTCGACATGTACGAATATAGAAGAGGAAGACTAAATTGGCTAAAGCGAATATGGAAGGAAGAGTTTGGGTCAGATCAATAGGGTGTGGAAAGAGTATAAGTCGATATATTAGGCAATATTAGAAGGTATGAAATCAAGTTCGTATAGGTTACAAGAATAAGAGTCCTAGTCGATTGAGTCCAAGGTCCTGTATAAATACTTAGCCCATGGGCATGTAAGACATCAACAAATCAATAAAATAAATCTACTTTTACTTGTCTTTTACCCTTCGTTTACTTTCAGCGCATTTATAGTAGTCTCGTCGTATTTTGGTTTCGATCGACTTTTTGCTCATCGCCTTCTTGATCGGCTTCAAAGTATACCCTAGGAGTTGTTTGCAAGTAAGCACTGTCTTGATTCAGTTCGATCTATAGGCTTGCATCGGCTTTTGGTCGAAACACTATCTTAGCCAATATTGTTGCGCATTGCCATTTCGACTAAGGGTTAGATTCCACCCTCTTTCTACCGATCAACACATTTGTTGATGGTGGACTGTTTACCCTCGTTCTATCGGCTTATAACTTGCTATTTGTCGATAGTATGTCTACACTTCGTCCTATCAATTAGGCAATCAGATCGCCTAGTTGGTTGTTTGTTTATCCTTCATTTTACTACAATGTTGATTTAATCAGCTTTGTAGTAGATCGTTTACCCTGTTGAACATACTGGTTTAAATCTAAACTAGGCCGATAGTTCGTTACCTTTCATTCCTATTTGGATTTGCTTCCGTGTGTTGCAAATCTACCATATTACAGATCTAATCGGCTATTTAAAGCTAATTACGTTTTTCCTGCCAAATTCTAGATCAAATTGGCTGGCACACTTTGAACCTTGTTTCCGGTGCTGACTGGGATCCTAAGCCCTAAGCCGCATGCGTTCGTGCCGGCAGTCAACTTTCAGCATAAACACACCTTTTTGGCATGCTCGGTGGGACCTGATGGCATCCGATCAGCAAGATTGGACTAACATTACTGAAGACCACGTCCTCAGGATGACCGACGCTGATCATACTGAAGAGCAGCATCAGGACATGACTGCGAGGATGGAAGAAGTGAGATGCACCTATCTCGGAGCTTTTCAAAAAAACTGACATAGGAACATGGTGCAGAAAGGAGAACTCCCGAAGGTGGTTGACCCTAATAAAGCTAGGTTTGAAGTAACCCCTCAGGAAGTGTCAGAGATGGTGCACTTGTCTGTTCATCACACCATGGCAAATCAATCACCAGCCTTCATTACTACTCTTAGCTTGGTAATCATGAATGGCGACAAAGAGGTGGCTTATGAGATGATCGCCAACGGCACTCTGTTCGCTCCCAGGCCTGCATTACCAAAATGAACCCACAATTCATAATGGCCTGCAGCATCAGATTCATGCTACGATGGTCGCTAAGACTGCTACATCTACCTCAACGTCCCATCAGCCGATGCAATATTCGGACCCCTCCCCTGCACTTTTGCGTACTGATTTTCAGGCTTCCTATCCGACAGGGCCTGGGCCATTAGTACCCCCTCAAAACTAGGTGCCGACAATACCTTTCTAGCAGGTGTATCAGGCTCCTCAGCCAACACCTGGGAGGCAGGCATACCAGACACAGTTTATGCCAAATTAGGCGCACTACGCTCTGGTGACCAATTAGGTTGAATATTAGGCTCCTCCTCAACTGATACTAGTGCTTAATTTACGGCCAACTCAGACCTAGTATGCTCCTCAGTATTCTTACACATCGGCTAAACCTACGACCCCTAAGCCCTAGAAGGAATACCGTCGCTGGTGTGGAGACATATTGGGGGTACCATCCTATGGAGACGCAGCCGGGACCTGCCTGTCCTACTATTTTACTCCACATCGGGATCAACAATTCCCCAAGTAGACATATCCCATCAGCGGTATGCCTCGGGGAGGCAATTAGCTGACAATGGAAGGACATCTCAATCGACTAATATGGCCGATCAAATTACTGCTATCCAGAGGGACCAGTTTGGGATATAGCCCATAGGAAAAACCATGGGGTACAGGAAGCCATACCTAGACTGGACGGATCAATTTGATTTATCTGTAGGATTCAAAATCCTTGACTTCACCAAGTTTTCTAGTGATGAGTCAGCCTCAATCGTGGAGCATATTGGCCGATTGCTAGCTCAATGTGGAGAGGGAGGCCGACATGACCATCATCAGGGCAAGCTCTTTTCTTTGTCCCTATCAGGGCCTGCTTTCACATGGTTTATGTTCTTACCCACTAATTCCATCAACTCCTGGGTTGACTTGGAAAGCTAATTCCATGAGTATTTTTCAACAACAATGTCGAGTTGAGAATATCTTATCGTAGCTCAGTTCGGCAAAAGTATGGAGAATCAGTTAATGATAATATCAAGCAGTTCAGGGATGTGCTGAATCGTTGCTACAACATAATTTTGCCAGATGCGCAACTAGCCGATCTCGCATAACAAGGCTTGCTACCATAGATCAAAGAAAAGTTCAGTAGACAAGAATTCCCAGATTTGAGTAGTCTGGCCCAGCGTGTATCAGCTCATGAAAGCTAGTTTGCGAAGAATAAGGAGTTCAAGGACAAGTTCAAGAGGGCTGATAGCAAGATCTGTTATGTCAATTATCCATCTGATGATGAAGAGTCATCTGATGAAGACCCTACAGAAGTCAATGTGGCTGAGTGGGTAAAAGGAAATAAGAAACAATTGGTATGCACATGGCTCAAACCATCTAAAAGCCGATTGAAGGTCAAGTATTTGTTTGACTTGACAAAGTGCGATTGGATATTTTATCTGTTGCTCCAAGAAAATCATATCGGATTACTTGAAGGGCATGTACTGCTGTCACTAGAAAAAACTAAAAAGAAATGATATTGCAAGTGGTACAACTCTTATTCTAATAATACCAATGATTGCAATGTCTTTAGACAACAAATCCAATCGGCTATTGAAGATGGGAGGCTGAAATTTGAGGACAAAAATGCCATGCCAGTAGATTTGAATCCTTTCCCCATCAATATAGTCGAGGTATCAAACAAAGGGAAAGAGAAGATCCGGTCTTAGGCCGATGAAGTAGAAGAATAGGATAAGCTGATTGTACCAAAGGTGACTTTTTCAAAAACTTCACTCAAATGGTACATCAAAGCATAAAATCCACCATCGGCTCAATAAGTATTTCTATGGATTCTACTGGCATGTCTAGAACTGTAAAGCCCAAAAGTAACCCGGAAGCTGGTACATGGTATCAGCTGGGGAAAGATAGCAAAACATCAAGGCCAATACTTAAACCTAAGGTGACATGTGGGACCTTACCCTTGCCCACCACAAGATCTGCACTAGTCCCTAGATCAGTACACTAGTGCACACCCTTCACATAGCTGGAATCATTTCATACAAGCAGAAGTCTTATATTATAGAAATACCTGTATCAAGCCCAAGGGGCTATTAAGTGTTACAAACGGCACATTGGCCCAAATAGTCAGAAAAGTCCAAAAGATCAGAGTACGAAAAACCCAAAAGATCCAAAAGGGTCTCGTGCCGGCTATGTCTAAGCACTCGACTGGAGAGACGCCCTATGCCTCGCCCTGATCGTCAGCATAGTCTTGTTCTTCATCTTGATGGCAGGCGTACTGATCCTACTCATACTCTCCATCTAAAAGAGAATATGAACGCGAGGTCAGTGTTATCCAAACACTGGCGAGCTAACACCCAACTTGATGCAAGTTTTAGTGATAGGGGTTCGAAAGGAATGGTTGGGGTTTATTTATTTGTAGAAAGCAAGTTTTATAAACCAAAGCCTATGACTTAGCAGTTTTAACCAAAATTCTATTTTCAAAGTGTCATATCACAGTTCAAGTTTCATACCACAATCCAAATTACATCCCATGGAAGTTTCCATGCACTCTGCCAAACGAAACCAATCCCCTGGCAGTTTCCATGCACTCTGCCAAACGTTCTTCTTACTCCCGCCATCAAATTCCAGGTGCGGAACACTTGTTATAGGATCACATTACCCTACAAGAGCCCGAGTCCAAAGTAGGGTTGCCAACCCACCCTAAGGGTCGCAACTCAAGTAGGTGCAATCCAGATCACCCGCAGGTGACGGCGTCCTCCGCCTTTACCTCAAGTATAGTGGCATTCTGGGTACGTCCACTCTCAGAGCCTCGGATCATACTACCCCCGAACCCTACTCATACTTGCACTACCGCGCGATGGCCACGCGTTGTGGTGGTAGGAACTATCCCCCGCAGGCAGATAGTCAGTGACTTCCCACTATGCATCCCCGATGCACTCGTCTGGGAGAACTCGTCTCTACCCTAGCCTGTCCACTTAGCGGCTCTCGGGATATGTCCACTCTCAGAGCCTCAGACCGTACTACCCCCGAGCCCTGCCCACACTTCCTTCACGGCTAACGTTCTTCAATGTGCCCTACACACGTTGTGACGGAACCCCCTGGGCAGCGCTATGCAGTACGCGTGTTCCATCCGCGCTCCTCTCAGCACCATGTTTTAACAGATAGCCCTCATCATACCAAGTAGCCAAGCTACTTTCACACCCTTATCCATATGCCGGACCACGTCCGCATTCCAATCACAATCAAACACACACACTGGCATGCCAGGCCCAATTTTGAGTTTCCATGTTTGTTATGTATTCATGTCCGGTGAATGTCGGTTCACCGTTCCGAGGCCAATTTAAGCCTTAACCTAAACAGGCTATCAAGGATGATTATCAAGGCAATCATTGATAAAGTCAAATGACAGATGATTTCATCAAAGCATTATCATCTTGGCAAAGCAATAACAAATAATAACATGGCATGATATATCATGATTAAGCAAGCAAGCATAATTACTTAAAGAGCATGCAGTTTGACACTGTAAATAAAATATTTTAATAAACTGGGATTCAATATGATCGATTGGAGTGTTAGTGTTAACCCGTACTAAGGAAATTATAGACTCTCCCTAATAAACGCAAAATTCCAACAGGGAAGATGTTAGCTCGCACTAGGGAAAATCGAGATTCTCCCTAGTAAAAGCAAACACCCTAGAGGGTGAATGTTAACTCACCTTGGTCTTGTGAGTGGTGAGGGTCTTCTTGTGGCTCATCGAAATGTCCCTCGGGCTCTTCGGTGTATATTAACGGAACGTATCCGAAAAACAATAAATAAAGCGGCAATATGCAATAAGAATGTATGATGCATGAAATGCAAATTGCTAGCCTAGCGATTTGAGGAATGACGATAAGCCTTAACCTAGATATCGAGGAAGTTCCATGATCCTTCTATTTTATAGTAACTTACAAAAGATAACGGTGGTCTGAGCGTTCATGGATATGTTGATGATGCATAATGCTACCCATAATATTTTATCCATAGATTAGCAAATAGATGTATATGTAAAATAATTTTGTTTGAAGTATTTCCTTCATCGACTCAAAGCGAATTATCTTCTATTTTTAGGGTAGAGGGTTTGCTGTAAATTTTAAACTGGTATTAAATTCCTATAACTTATGGGTCTTATTTATCCTAGTTGAGCAATTAAGTAATCCTGTCTTGTTTTATTAAGTCCTTATATTGTTAATAAATTTTATTTAGTTTAGCAAGGTTTCTCTAAAATTTTGAGATTTAATTGAAATCATTTGGTATTTAAAATAATTCAGGTTCCATTACTGTTATATTGATACATAAGGAAAAAGGGGTAAATTTGGCCAAATAATTACCCAGTGGGTATTAAAGGTCCTAAAAATGGGTTAATAATTTCTTAAAATTCCTAAGTCATGATTATATCTCACTGAAATTTTCTTATGAATTTAGGGCTTATTAAACAAAAAAAACAATTGAAATGCCTATTTATAAATTACTAAAGATGTGAGTTTTGATTTATCCAGAGGCTGAAAAAAGGGTCAACAGTCCAAATTGAAATTTTACTATGTGTATCATGTTATTAGAGACTATTCTATATTTTCTTAGATTTTTCTAAGGTCATTTACTAATTTATTTAATCATTATTCATTTTCTGGGTTTATTCCCCAAAGAAAATTCCTAGAATAGAACTAAGTTACTTAAACAAGGCATAAATTAGCCCTACTGTTCCCTTAGATAATTTTAATAAATTCAACCGGTCATATAGTATTTATCACAATTTTTGTAGCATTTTTAAGGATGTCTAGCTATATATAAGAAATCCCTTTTAATTTCTATCATTATCTAAATGTAAAAAGGGCTGAAAAACTTGAGGAATAGTAAGAGGCCAGCCCATTTATGGCACAGCCCGAGAGGTGATGCGCGGAAGGCGTATTTTCGGATGACGCAAACCAATGGCAGATACGTAAACTCAAAAAGGCGTAACCACTTATGCTGACATGCGGGACCCTGGGCCCACACGTCAGCGACACACCGCGACACAATGCAACGCCGGCGCGAATCTTGGCGCCGGAACGGACGGTCCGGGGTCGTCGTCTCCTTCCTCGGTTCCAGATGCATGTAGAGGCCATGGGCGGCCGGACGGAGGTCGACGCCGGCGGAGCTCGGTTCGGCGGCGCGACGTAAGGGGCAAAATGGATTCTCTACGACGGCCCGCACCAAGAGGTGTTTTCGGCTCAGGGGGTGGAGCAACGACGCATTGGTGCGATGTGCTTGAGCGGTGGCCGGCGGTGGCGAGCGCCACAACGACGAGCTATGGCCGGAACGAGCTAAAACGTGGGCTCTACCGCATCTACATGAGGAGTGGGGTCTACCTACATGGTCGGCATGACCAGAATCGGCCCGGGTGCTCTGGTGAAGCAAAGGCTGGCGGCGCTGAACAGGGAGCACGGCGACGACGTAACCTGGCCGGGCCTAAGACAAATGAGGGTTATAGGCATAATTAGCATACTTCAGAGATGCTTTGGATGCAAGGAATCGGAGAGAGGCTCACCGTGGAGGGAGAGAACGTAATGGGGGAAGACCTCGGGCGGCGGCGGTCTGGTTGATCGCCCAAGCTCAGTAGGGCCTCCGAGCCCGATTGGGCCGAGGACGATGTAGAGGATGTAGGTGGTAGGTTGTGGCCTAAAAATTGTGGCCAACAATGGACTGAAGTGAACGAATCGGGGTGCCGAAGGTGGGCAGCCGAAGCGAAAACAGGGGAGAAGAGAGGCTGTGAGCTTTGGCTCAGTTTATATAGGCATGGAGTGGTCTCGGGATGGCTTGGGGAAAGGGTGGCGTCGCAGCGAAGCCACGACGGAGTCCAAGGGCAAAGAATGAGAGGGAGGCAGAGAGAGGGAGGGTGAGGCAGAGTAGATGGCCCGGTGCGGGCGAATAGAAGGATAGTGGGGATACCTAGAGAGAGCGAGGCAAGCAAGCCGATAGCAAAAGGACAAGGTGCAGCAGGGATTGCAGCGGCACGGCAGCAATGGGGTGGCGTGTGCTCAGAGCCTGCGAGAGCCTCATAGGGGCACTTGGACGGTGAGCCGACAACACCATGCATTGGGTAGGGGACGGCGCTGTCGGTTGTCCAAGGAGAGGTGGTGGCATGTGGGCGGCTTGCAGCCGGGGCAGTATTGCCACAGGGCTGTCACAAGCGGCCGGCTCAGGCCTGGAGTGCCATGGGAAGAGGGGGAAGAGTGAGCACGGGGAGAGAGAACAGGGAGCAAGAGAGTGCTCGTGAGAGAGAGATGAGTGAGAGTAGGGCTAACCAGTGGGCCCCACTGGTCAGTGCTCTGTTGGTTGAGTCCAACCAGTCAAAAGAGCAAAGAAGTGAAATCATGTAGAGCTTGAGTTTGAATGAAAATGCAAACTTTGGGGGCAAGTGGTTGGACCCCCAAATTTTGATTTCATTTTAGGAATTTAAATTTTTGATTTGTTATAAGGGGCATTATCATGGAATCCATTATAGGGTTAATTTTTAAACTTTGATACCTAAGGGGATATTGTTTATTAGATGCATATATGCATAAATGTGTGTGTATGGGTGTGTGTGTGTATAATATGTGAGTGCCCAAAGAAATAATTTCCATGGTATCAATTTTGGTAAAACAAGACCGATTGATGAATTAGATTTTTATTAATCTTGCTTCTAAATTAGTATTTACCATATTATTCTTGGTTTTCATAAATTCATATTTTAAACATTAAAACGAAATTTCAAGTTTTCGAGATTTTCAGAACCAAAATATGGGACTTCATTTGCTATTTTGAAAGTTTCAAAATATCCCCAATTTTGGGCGGTTACAACATTTGATCAGTTGTTCAGCAAATACCAGAGGAGGGGGCATCGTAATCGGCTCAACAACATAGGACAGTGCCGCAAGGAGAGTATGCCCAAAACTGGCCTCAAAAGAATCTGAACGAGGAACATTGGGAATGTCTTTTCTTTCAGTTCTGTTGGGAGAGAAGGATGATGTTGCCCTCGAAGTGGGATTGTCTAATGCAACACTTTCCATCCGGACGATGCTATTCGAGAAATCCAAGCCCTAAGAAGCAAAGGATATTACTTAAAAATAGAATTGAGGGGGTGGCGCCGAAGCCCCAGGGGGCAAACCAAGAAGAAAACTTGGAAGGAAGGATCCATCAGCCGATAGAATCCAAGCCATAGTGGGTCCATTATGGACTTACGAAATCTCAAAGGCGGTGCTTGCAAAGATTGGGAACTCAGGAACAAAAGATTGGGAACTCAGGAACAAAGAGAGGCTAGTGCTGAATGGGAAAGGGACAAGGCGTTTGAAGAACTAAAGCCGATGGTCCCTAGACAAGTGTGGCATAGGAAAAGGATAGAAATATCAGAATCTAGGGATGACGAACCAATGACGCCACTTGTAACTGACTGGTCGCCTTCTCACAAAGCTGACATCAACATGGTGTTTATACTCCCTAACGAGTATAGAATACCTTAAGCTTGTGTGTGTCATACCAACGAGAGTCATCTAGGGCTCTGCTATGTCTCTGGTCCTAGGAAGCTATCTTCAAAAAAACCTGGCGAGCATCAGCATATTAAACCCTTGTATTTAAGACGGTTTATTGACGACAAGCCGATGGCAAGGATACTGGTGGACAGAGGTGCAACGGTGAATCTAATGCCTTACTCCACATGTCGAAAGTTTGGTAAATCCACAAAATACTTGGTTAAGGACAATATGGTGCTCAATGATTTAATGGTAACCCGACTGAGGCTAAGGGAGTGTTAGTCACGAAACATACTATGAGGAGCAAAACCTCGCCGACTGCTTTCTTCATAGTCGATGGCAAGGGGAATTGTGCAGTTTTGTTGAGACGAGATTAGATTCATGCTAACTACTGCATCCCATCCACCGTGCATCAAATACTGCTACAATGGGGAAGGTGATCTAGTTAAAACAGTGCATGATGATACATCTGCCTATGTGGCTATGGTTGATACTGATGTTATCTGGCCGCTTGGTGATATTAAGTGCGTGTATGTTGAAGTCCTGGAAGATTGCGAGTTCTTCAACGTCGACCAATCAGGCTTCAAGTCAATCATGGCTGAGGAACAATATGAGGAATCAACCAAAGCTATAGCATGTATATGGGATTTGAAGCCATAAAAGATTTCAAGGAAAAGTTAGGTCAAGGGTTTATGTCGGCTGATGACTTAGAAGAAGTCGACATAGGTGTTGGCGATAAAAGAAGGTCTACTTTATAAGTGCTCAATTACCTAATGAGCTGAAAGAAGAGTTAATAAAATTGCTTAATGAGTATCAGGATTGTTTTGCCTAGGAGTATGTTGACGCAAAAAAAGGATTCTTCACGCTAACTCACGCGGTCTTAGGAAATAGGATTCCTGTCAGCACCGGGAGCTAGGTTCCAGGCGTGCCAGCCAATTTGATCCTACAATCGGCAAGTGTACTTAATCAGCTTTCGCCTAGCCGATTATATCCGTGATGTAGTGAATTTGCAATACTTGAAAATAGATTCGAGCAGGGTAATAGGTAATGAAACTATCAGCTTAGATCAGATCCAGACTAACAGTTTCAAGGGTAAACAGTCTACTGCTTAGCTGATAGAATCAATTGAACAACAGAAAGAGGATAAACAGACTATCAACTAGCCGATTAGATCGTCTAGAAGATAGAATGAAAGGGTAAATAGTCTACCGCCAACAAATGTGTTGGTCGGCAGAAAGAGAGGTGAAACCTAACCCTTGGTTGAAACGGCGATGTGCAACAATATCAACCAAGATAGTCTTTCGATTGAAAGCCGAGGCAATCTTGTAGATCGAATTTAATCGAGACAGTACTTGCAAAAACTTTCGGGTTGTATCTTGAAGCTGATCGAAAGGCGATGCGCAACAAGTCGATCGAAATCTAAATATGAAAACTACTCTAAACTAGGCCTAATGCGATGAAAGGTAACGAGTAGGAATAAGTAGATGTATTTGATTGATGTGTTCGTCCCCTTACACGTCCTCCCCGGCATACTATTTATACAGACTTCTTTGACCCATCTATAATAGGACTCTTTAACTCGTATCCGACTAAAATTCATCTGTATCTTCTATATCTAATTAACTCTAAACTGACTCGAACTAAGTTTCCTTATCTCAATCCGAACCTGCCTTATGTAGCCGATCCGGCCTCTTCTATGGATCAACACATTCTTTGATGGTAGACTGTTTTAAAGGGGGACGGGTAGGCTACTCTAGCGCAATTTCAAAAATTTCTACCGCGAACACGTAGGACATCATGCAAATAAAGGATCGCAGATCATTATCCTTGGCGCGTAGTCGGAACGGAAACAAAATCGGAGTAGTTGAGTCTGACGTCGCGCACGTCAAGGTACAGAAAGTAGTTGTTCACGTCGAGTCGAGCGTCCCCTCCTTGCTGATCACGACCACATCAACATCGAACGTACTGCCGTAGGGGAAGTAGTCGATCTCGCTTACCTTTTCCTCCTTGTCGCTGATCAGCGCCGCAGCAACCGCAATAGTGCCTCTATGGTATCCACATGTCTAGGGCGAAACATCGTACGCCGGTGTGCTAGCACCGCACGCGCGCGGCTAGGGTTTCTAGGAGTCGGTAGGGGGCTTGACGGCTAGAGTTACATGGTGGTGAACTCATGTATTTGCACCATCCAACCTCCTCCCCTTATATAGAGCGTACTAATGGGCTTCTACGTTATAGGTCCATTAGGACTCTAATCCTACACGGATCAGTATCCGTAAAACCCATTAATGAATCCAAACCATTAGACATGTTTCAACCCGTTAAGTGTGTGACTCATTAGGTAATGGCCAAGTGGCCGTGGTCCCGAAAACTCTCTTCCGAACCACAAGTCAATAGCAGTTCCTTGCAGAACATATTGACCCCAAATACACAGAATGATCATATCGGCTGAACCTTGATATACTCATATATTGATCCCTTCGTCGCACGATACTAGTCAAGCTCAAGGCGGGATGCGTGCCACCTTTGTGATAGCTCGATAATTCACTCGATCTTGTGATGGATTCTAAACCGTGATTAACTCTTTAATCATATTGGCATGGCCTTGCACATTTCAATTCAATCACATCGAGGGGCCAGAGATATCTCTCCTGTTATCAAGGAGGGGCAAATTTCATCTTGATTGCTCACATTCCATAACATGTTTCATAGCATACTCGAAAGCTATCTTTATAATTACCCAGTTATGGTGTAGCGGTTGATAACTCCAAAGTATACAAATACACATGCTGGGATTTAGTGATGATCTTAGGTTTAAGGATCATATAGCTATACCACTCGAAACTACGGACTGATGGCACATGTAAGATAACAACTTCTGCAGTGTCTCAGAGTAAGTCTATCTAACATCATGTTCCCTAACATGTATTCATATTATTGATTTGATATCTCTATATCTATGGTATGTAAAATATTACTATTAATCAATACATGTGCTGATTAAATCAGTACTGTCCCACATAATGTTATGAGACCAGGATCATTTAGAATAAAATCATATAAATAATGTGTCTCACAACCAAATCGTACTTAATGTACAATATAAACGATGTTTATTTATGGAACTAACAACATATTATCCCAGAACACATAAACATAGATGTGATATCACTAACACATAAACAATCATATTACATGATTGCCTCTAGGGAATATCACTAACATTTTTACCTTTGTTCTATCGGCTTATAGCTTGCTATTTATCGATAGTCTGTTTACCCTTCGTCCTATCAATTAGTCGATCTAATTAGTTAGTTGGTAGTCTGTTTATCCTTTATTTTACTACCTTGTTGATTTAAACAGCTTTGAAGTAAATTGTTTACCTTGTTAAACCTATTGGTTTAGATCTAATCTAGGCCAATAGTTCATTACCTTTCACCCCTATTTGGATTTGCTTCTGAGTGTTGCAGGCCTGCTTACAAATTTAATCGGCCTTTTGAAGCTGATTACGTCTTTTCTTGCAGATTGCAAATCAAATCGGCTGGCATGCTGTGAACTCTGCTTCTGGTGCTAATGAGGATCCTAAGCCCTAAGCCCGCATGCGTCCGTGCCGACAGTCAACTTTCAGGCGTGAACACACCTACTATTGCCATGTCATCTATAAGCAAACTTAAAGACAACTTATATAATGTTATAGACAAACATTTCCTTTATAAAAAGCTTCTCTATACACATAACTACCTTTATTTCCATGCTACAGTCAACTATAGAATCACAGACGATCCAATTTTCCATGCTCTCTCTCCTATCTATGCACGTCATCATCTATTCTACGTGTCGAGGTTTATAGACGGTTCATGGACAGATATCATCGAGCGTTGTACATGCTCTGTTAGTGGCCTTCACAATTCACGGCTGGAGAGGCAAGTGTTCGACAAATGTCGGATCAAATCTAATCACTTTTCCACTTTCCAAATCAGTGCAGCCAAGTGGGGAATTAGTGACGACGAACTGGATGATGTCATATACCGCTTTTCCCGTATGTAGCTCCAGTTTGAAAAGAATATCATGCATATTTATATGCTGTCGACAAATTGGATATGTACTAAACGTAAGTGCAGCGTACCCCGGAAAGCAAGAAAGGTCACTACTGATAAGATGGTTGACGCTTTCCCAACGGAAAACTAAGACATTCTTTTGAGATATTCTTTGACGCTTTTGCATTTTGCGTGTGCCTGTATTCGCTGCGTGCGAAACTTCTGTTGTTTTCTTTGCTTCTATCTATTCCTCCTATAGTCCTTTTGCATCCCATTGTCATTTTTTCTTTGCAACCGTGCAAGGGTGGAGGCCTCATGGTTCCATTCAGGTAATCAGGTGCCCATTGTTCAAGACAAATCAATAGTGTGTAATGTTGGAATAATTAGCACTTTCATGTTTAATTTAATCAAGAGATAAAACATGCACAACGTCTGACAGATTGATAATAACATATAAAAGTCACAGGAGCATACCCTAGACACATATGTAACAATACTACATGTATATCCCTCTGATATACCCACTAACAGCAGGTGCAACAACAACATAATTGAAAGGGAGGCGAAGGAAATCACGTACTGGATGTGGTTGTCGTCGCCGTACGGAACCAGCGACTGGTTCTGGTTACCAGAGGTGGACGCCGTCTTGCTGAAGACGTAGCCGACGCAGATCGCGGCGGCACAGTGGAAGAAGACCTCGCGAAGCGGACGGAGGAAGCAGCGAGCAGTCGCGCGGCGCCCTTTCCAAAACTTGATTCGCCCTACCCGGTGCAGGAGCTCTTGGGCGATCGGTTCCGGAGACCTGCTCTTCCAAATGACGGTGCACGCCGGCGCACGGGATGGGGATCACCGAATGGCGGCGCAACTCTCGGAGTTGGCAAAACCCTAGTTTTCTGTTCTATCTCCTGGCGGCGGCGGCTCAAATATATATGGATGCCGCAGAACAGGCCACGACCGTGTCCAACACGATCAGCCCACGATCGAGTCCATCACGATTTCTATATCTTGTCACTAGTACATAATGAGTAATATAAGACGCACAATTTGAGACGGTTTCAGCCTTCTTAAACTAGAAGTGTCTCTTATTGTGGTAGAAATGAGGAAAAGGATGTTTTAAAATCATAACCATCTTATATGATTGATACATTTAGGACGGTTGAAATTAAGAACAGACTTATATAAGAAATAAGACGTTTCCAAATCATAACCGTCTTATGTGATTGATGTATTTGGGACGGTTGAAATTAAGAACCGACTTATATAAGGAAAAGACGTTTTTCAAATCATAACCATCTTATATGATTGATGCATTTGTGACAGTTGAAATTAAAAACCGACTTATATAAGGTTAGAGTTTTCCTTACATTCTAGCGTCGTTAATGTATACGTAATGTAAGGTGGTTTGAAAGAACAAAATGTCTTTTATGATGAATCAATAGGACGACACTCCTATTTTAGAAAACAATAATTTTAAATCTAGGATCATATGCGACAGTTGTATTGTGTGAATAACCTATATGTATATACTGTATATAGTAAATTGCACAGTTAGTCCCTAAATTTGTCCCGTTATTGCACATAAGTCCATAACTATCGAAACTGCTCACTTAGTTATCTAAACCTGTGAAACCAACGCATTTAGGTTCAAAGGGTGGTTTTTGAATTTTAAAATTTTATTTTTAAAATCAATTTTAGATTTTTAAATTTTAAAAATAAATTTAAAAATTATTATTTATTAATAAAATAAAATTTAGAAATTTTAGTTCCAAAAACTATTTTAAATTTCAAAAATGAAATTAGAAATTTTAATTCCTAAAAATCAAAATTTTATTTTATAATTTTGAATTTTACATTTTGGAATTATTTTTAAAAATCCTAAAAATAATTTTTACATTTGTATATGTATATTGTAGCTCTTGATGGATTTACAATTTTGTAGTTGATATCTTTTTTATTTGAAGCAATATAGATGTCTAAATAATCATAACACGGATTAATACATTTATAAGTCGTACAAAAATAAAAATTATATGAAATTGTTGGCTTCAATGAGGTGTACAACTTTGTAGGTGAAATGTTTTCTATTTGATGTCAGCTACATACCTAAAAAGTTGTTGAAAGATTCGCAGAACTAATGTTAAAAGGTATACATGTCCTATTATGATTAGAACATGGTGTGAGGTAGGATGGTTAAAAGGGTGAGGTTAGAATCAATAGGTCTTAGGTTCAAGTCATGGGATATGCAATGTTTGTATTATATGAATAAATTATGTTAATGTGCATAGATGGGTGGTAGGTGGTTTTCTGATTCAAAAAATATTTTTTTCTATTTTTTCACCAATATTTATTCCTTAAATGGTATTTGAAAAATCACATTTGAGACGGTTTAGTAAGGAAGTGACTTCTATAACAGGACATATAAGACGGTTCCATACATAAATCGTCTTATATACTGACTCACATGAGACGGTTCATAACCGTCTCAAATAAACATTCTCTTTTACAACACGACTTATTTAAGACGCATTGAAACCATCTTAAAAAGTTCAAAATAACCGTCTCATAAATACCTTTCTGTAGTAGTGCGTATCCGACCGGCCAAAAACCCGGAGAGCAAAAGAAATAAACTGCAAAAGGAGGCCGCGTCTGCGCAAGCACGAGGGCCTGGTTTCACGGACCATTCACGCAAGTGCCGTGCGCACGCGCCGCCCCGGCCCTGGCCCCTGCCCGAGCCCGAGCCAGGCCAGGCTAGGTGAGGCGAGCGAGCGCGCGCGTGTGGGTTTCCTTTTCTCTCCCACATACTTGCTTAGCAAGGAATGCACACTCCACTATATAAACTAGTGTATGCCACTCCCAACTAGCAATGTGGTACTAAAGGGAGTTTACATGCCTCATGCATACATGGGCCTTTGAGATTTTTTAGGAATTATTTGGCAATTAATTGGGCCAAGCCCAAAAATTCTAACAATCCCCCACCAGATATCAAAGTCCCATCCAAGTTTGCCAGTTCCAAAAGCTGTTAATATACCAGTGTTTCGGTGACAATGGACTATGCCTTGAATTGCACCTAGACATTTAAGCTACACTTATCCACAACTTGGACAATGGACTACGCCTTGAATTGCAAGTTTTGTGTGAACAAGTTTCACTCAAAGCCAACTGATACTTGGCTGCCAATAGGCTACCCCGCGGTTGGAGCATATACGTCATACTCCATGGTCTCTTCATGAGCTTAATAGAGATTACCCAGGTATCATAGATTGTGACTTCCAACAGTCGGGCTCATATTGGTGTGTTCTTTCAAGATGCTCTGTAGGATGACATCTTCGCTAATTAAAGCCAACAGAACAACATTAAGTCAAATGCCAATCTGCCATACAGATTTCGAGAGTATTGCATCTCATATGGAACGGGTCAGGTTATATTCTCAGCCAGTTAACCAATAGCTTGTTTTTCCCAGGACCTAATTCACAGGATCTCCGATCACATAGGCTGGGTTACAACTATGGTGTAACTCATGTGGGTCTCATAGCCAGTTCCCTTGATGCATTGTCTATCATGCACCGTGATAAACCCTTTGTAAAAGGATCTGCCAGGTTTTTAGCCGTTTGGATATAATCCAGTGCTATCACTCCGGAGTTTCTCAATTTCCTGACAGATCTCAGACGCCTTTTCACATGTCTTGAGGACTTCATGTTGTCCTTAGAACTGTTCACCTTGACAATCACCGTTTGATTATCACGGTTCATAAGGATAGCCGGAATTGGCTTTTCAACCACTAGAAGGTCCAACAAGAGTTCACGCAACCACTCCGCTTCAACAGTGGCCGTGTCCAAAGCAGACAATTCTGCTTCCATTGTTGAGCGTGTCAAGATAGTCTGTTTGCAAGACCTCCACGAGACAGCTCCGCCACCAAGAGTGAACACATATCCATTTGTGGCCTTTATCTCATCGGCGTCAGATATCCAATTGGAATCACTATACCCTTCCAGCACTGTTGGATAACCCATATAGTACAAACCAAAATCTGTTGTACCTCTCAAATAGCGCATTACTCTTTCAAGTGCTCGCCAATGATCATCTCCCGGATTAGAAGTAAACCGGCTCAACTTGCTAACAGCAAATGAGATGTCTGGCCTTGTAGCGCTAGCTAGGTACATGAGTGACCCGATGATTTGAGAATAAGTTAGCTGATCTCTCGCAGTTTTCTTGTTCTTTCGAAGCACAATGCTAGGATCATAGGGTGTTGGAGAAGTTTTGCAATCAACAAATCCAAAGCGATTCAAAACCTTTTCACATAATGGGACTGTGACAAAGTGATCCCATCCTCACCTTTTCCAATAAAGAGCATTAAAGGATATTTAAACATTACAAAAAATAAATATTTTTCAAACATCAAAACAAATCTCATAAATGAATTATTCATTTTTAACTTAAGAATATTTTTACTATAGTTTTCTGATAATTGTATTATTTATGACTAATAAAAGCATTAAAGAAATGATTTAAAGTTTTATAAAATAAATATATGTCAACTGGCAAAAACAATTATATATTAGATATCCTCATAATTTTATGAACCTAGGGTATTTTATTTTATTTTTCTGAGCTACTAATTATTTTCTAGAATTCATTTATAATTTCTATCCAATAGGAAAATATGATTTCTCTTTTAATCCTTAATTTACCTGATTAGGAAGCTTCCCGAACCAGTAACTTTCCTGATTTGGAAAGTACGCCTTCCTTTTCTGGGAAGGCTTCTTTGCCATCGTCTCGCTGTGCCGAGCCAACCTAGCGTCGCGTCACGCACACTGCGTTCCCCGACCCAGCTGCTGCATGGCCTCGGCTTTGCCCTGAGCTGATACACGCACCGTAGAGGCCAAGCGCCGTCGCCGACGCCTCCCAGTTCCACCCGCAACACCGAGTCGCCGAGGTCGCCGAAGCACCACTCGTGAGCCCTCTTATAACTTTCCCCCAATTTTTGGCCGTCACCATGAATCTCCAAAATTCGTTGTGCTTGATTCGAATTGGTCCAATTGCATGCACCCACAAGCTTGCTGGAGCCTTCCTCCACCTCGTCTGAACGCCACGCCAGCCAATTGGGGGCCGGCCACAACCGCCATTGGAGTCGCCGCCCCGAGCTCCAGAGCTCATCCAGCTAGCACGCTGCAGAGCTCCCCGACCCAAATCAACGTCACCATTGGTCTCCTCATGCTCCCAGGTGCACCGGAGCACCGTCGTGCCATGGCTAAGCACCGCACAAAGCTTGACCGCATAAACGACCCAAAACAGAGCTCGCCCTTAGCAAACTGTCGGGACCTGGCCGAAAAGACCGAACCTCTCTGTGCATCCCGTACTATTCCCAAGGATCAATAGCTAGTACGCACAGTCCAAACAGAGTGATACATTACTAGCAGAAATAAAATATTACATAATAGTGGCAGAACCCCAATACAATACATACATGGTAACACGCAGGCCGCGAATCAGAGTTCAGCAAAATACAACATATGGGCCCACCCAACAGGGCACAATAGTATTATTGCTAAATTCCCACTGGCAGAAAGACTATGGGAAGCAACCCTAGTCTTCCAGGAAGTCCTCGTAGGTCTCCGCCTCATAATCAGCATTGCCATCGTCGTAGTCAGCATAGTAGGAAACTACCCGCGCGTAGGCGCGCGCGGGGGAGGAAGAGCAGGCCGGGGAGAGGGGGTAGGCCGGGCCAGTTTTTGTTTTTGTTTTCTTTTTCTTATTTTTCTCTTTTGTCTTTTCTTTTGTTTATCCTATTTAAAAATAGGTTTTTGGGTGGTAAATATTTTATAAAACCTAGCATCATATTCAAAGATGGAATTTATATTTTAACTAAATTTTTCCTGCCTTTTGATATTTTGAAAAAATCAAATCCATAGGTTAAATTCTTGCTTGATTTTCAATAATCCTTTTACATATTTATTTAAAAATTAAAATAGTTGTAATTTTATTTTCCTAATAAAATTGGAGTGTTACGCAAATCAATAGCACCAACTTGCTCCTCATGTTCCCTAGATGCTTCCTGACCCGTAAATTGAGCCGCAACACCATCGGAGTGCACTGCCCTGTTTTGCCCTGCTCTACAATTCTGGCGAGCAATCGTCAACGCCACCGTCTTGCAAGAGTTGAGCCATGTCCATCCCTAAACTCCTAGCACCACCGCGACCACCTACATACCTTTGCCTGCTCGAGTGGGCCTTAACACTGTGCCACCATTGCACTGCCGCCTTGCACCACCTCGAGCTAGATTCCTGCCGAGACAAGCTGTCTCGACCATGCACGAGAGAAAGGCGTCCTACTTCTAGCTCCGGAGATCCCAATGAGCACAAGAGAAACCCCAACGGAGTACCATAGTGGCCGCAGTGCAATGCCGAAGGTTCGTCGGAGATGAGAGATGGAGGAGGTAGGACTTAGGAAAGCACTGAGCCAGCCGGTTTTTGCCAGTTTTGTGGGGTCCATTCTTCCTACCACTTGATCTGCATTAGTCCCTGCATCGATAAACTAGCACACACCATTTACATAGCGGATCATTTCATACAAGCGAAAGTCTTACGTTAAAGAAAATACCTGTGTTAAGCCCTAAAGCTATAAGTATTATAACATGACACATCGCCGACGCCTCCCAGTTCCACCCGCAACACCGAGTCACCGTCGTCGCCAGAGCATCAGTCGTGAGCCCTCTTACCACTTTTCCCCAAATTTTGGCTGTCACCGTGAATCTCCAAAATTCGTTGTGCACGATCCGAATTGGTTCGATTGCATGCACCCACAAGCTTGCTAGAGCCTTCCTCCACCTTGTCTAAACGCGGCGCCAGCCAATTCTCGCCAAGGCCGCCACCGCCATTGGAGTCGCCGCCCAAAGCCCAGAGCTGATGCGGATAGCACGCTGCAAAGCTCCCCGACCCAAATCAACAGCACCACTGCTCTCCTCATTCTCCTAGGAGGCTCAAACACCCTTCCGACCGAGCCCACGTGTCCCGAAGCGCCGTCGTGCCATGGCTGAGTGCCGCTCAAAGCTTCGCCACATAAACGACCCACAACGAAGCTCGCCCTTGGCAAACCAATAGCATCAACTTGCTCCACATGTTCCCTAGATGCATCCTGACCTGTAAATTGAGCCGCAACACTATCGGAGTGCACCGCCCTATTTTGCCCTGCTCTACAACTCCGGCGAGCAATCGCTGACGCTTGAGTCATGCCATGTCCATCCCTAAACTCCTAGCACCACCGTGACCACCTATAACAGCCCAATGGTAGCTCATTAGAAGTTATGCATGCATATAGATATCAAGTCACTTTTCAATCCAATTTTTGCAACAAAAATAAAATCTGTAATGACACTATACAAGTAATTAGATAAGTGTGTGTATATATAAATGTATGTATATATATATATATATATATATATATATATATATATATATATATATATATATATATATATATATATATATATATGCATTTATTTGTATGCATATATGCAAGCCTAGTTAGAAATTTAGTACTAATGTCACTACTAACCCTAAAACAGAATCTAACTTTCATCAGACCATGAAGTTAAAAATAATTAGGCATAAAATCTCTCCTTTTTGAACCTAGTGGGTATTTGTCATATAACCAAATTTCCTCGCCCCAAATCCTATTAAGCATTTTTAAACCTATGGCTAAACCTTCTAAGGTTACAAACCTCCTAGTTAATTCCCAATTTCAAATCCTAGCTCACAGACATTGACAAATACTCAAATTCAATTTGAATTGCCAAATTCAAATATCCCCAATTGAATTCTTTGCTAAAATGGGTTTCCTTTAGTGGGGCCCAACCCATTTTTGGGCTTGGGCCACTCAGGCAGCTCAGCCAAGCCATCGGCCTAGCTCGGCTGAGCTGCCCGGCCGAGCTAGCTGCCTCCTCTCTCGGCTCAACCCCTGGTTCCCTCCCCTGGCTCGCTGCCGCGCCCCTCCTTATGACCGCTAAGTCTGTACGCCGCCCCTCCTTGTGCCACGCTGGCAACCGCGCCGCTACCGCACCTCCATCTGTGGCATCCCGGCCCTGACTTCGCCGACATGTGGCCGCTCTCCCTGCTGGCCTTTGCACTTCTGCTCCGCCACGCATTACCGCACTTCCTCATCGCGCGACTACGGTGATACCGTTGCCATTGCCGTTAATACCTGCCCCCTATCATATCGCCCCTCACAATTGATGACTCACAGCGCCCGGCGCACTGCTGCCTCATGCATGCGCGCCACCTCCGTCGCTGCCCCCTGTGTGGTGGACCAAATTCTGGTAAAAATTTACCAGAAAATGTCCAGAATACCAACTGTCCAGGATTTCAGTTGCATTCAAAAATAGTACAGCCTGTTTGATTTATTACATGTTGTAAAATATTCTACAGCGGAAGCGAAAATATAACCTAGTAATAAAAAGAAAATACATGCCCATATACCACAGGCAAAGCCTGAGCATAAGGTAAATCTTAGAAATCGATCTTATATGAATTCTTGTCTTCTTCATAAATGTTCATTTCTGAGTATAAAGTAGATCCTGTAAAAAGAATAAATTGCCCACATAATGTGGGTAAGTACTAATTGTACTTGCAGGTTTCTTGAAAGAATAACACTATTAATATATGATAACAGGATTCAAGGAATAGTAATGCTTTATGGTGAATATGCAAATTTTAAACTTTAAAGGTCCCACCATTATTTTAAAACAATTAATAATAATAGAACAAATTCTATCATCTTTCTCCATCCTTATTCATTTGTAATCCAGACAACAATTTTCGTAAATTCATGGATTTTGGTAAATAAGAGAGGCATCACCCAATTGACAAAACTTCATATACCCGAAGTAGGGTCCATCGATGAATTTGTTATTAGCTCTGCAGAACCTATCCAGCTTTACCCATATAACAGCTCCTTATATGGATGGATGATCAATGTGTCATTCTTATTCATTTTAAACCCAAGTTTTTATAGAAGCAAACGATATCTAGATATTCTCTTACCACAGAGCAAATATCTAGTGCCCTTGAGTGTCAATCAATCCTCTTGATCCTCTAACCCAAGACGGCAAAACTCTGTTTTCGAATCTGATTCTATAGTTTATAGAGTAACGATTCCAGGGAGTTCACACTCTCTCCACCTGGTGTTATTGGGCTGGTACTCCATGTACCAACGGGCCCAAATAACGTAACACTGTTTCCGAATTACTCTATATAAATTCAATCAACCTTCCAGACTATAGCTTTTTCACATCAAATAAGTTATCTAGTCTAACTTATTTGTACAGACCAATTCTCTATCTTTTCATGAGACAATTAAATTTTTAATATTTTTGCCTATACTAGGGTTTTATCAGAGGTTGATTATTTTAGGGTGGTTTTTTAAGGTATTGGGGCTTGGATAAAATTGTACTCGGAATGTATAAATAAGTAACTAGAAAATATATGCAATAAATAATAAATAAAGAAAATGTAGGTATTTCAAAATGTTTCAAGAATAAGAAAACCTGTCTTATTTGGAGATCGGATCACACTTATTGGATTTTCACGACATTTACGGCTAAAGCTTCCAGAGGGCGAAGTTCGTCATCTATACGGTGTAAAAAGAGAAACTCCAATAAATATCCAAATAAGAACAGTTTTAAATAAACAACAAAATAAAAAGAGTCTGGGTAAAAAGGTGATGGGTTGTACGATTTTCTAAAGATTTAAAAATATTTTCTAAAGGAAAAAGGGGTAGGAGTTTTGATAAAAATAGGTACTTTGGGCAGCATAAAGCTATGGTTGAAGTAATTATTGTGGAGAGATTTTTATAATTTGCTTATGGCAAATTGATATATATAGAGTTTATATTGGAATATTTCTAATTGACTTTATAGTGATAAAGAATTTATTAGGTAAAATCTTATGTTAATTCTATATTTTAGGAAAATTTTAATTGGATTAAAGCAAGGATTTTAAATTTAAATTTGAATTTTATAGGTTTTAAAAGTATAGAAATATTATTTCTAGATATAAAACATTATTTTGAGTAACTTTTATATTGGAAGTTTTCATTAATTTTTACTTTTATATTCTTTAATTAAAATATTTTAATATCTAAGAAAGAGAGAGTAAAAGGATTTATTTAGGTTGTTTTATTGGAAAAATTATGGTATTTTATATTTTTATATAATTCTTTGTTTCATTTTAGATTTTTGAGAATTTTGTAGAATTTATGAAAGTGATTTGATAATTTAAATAATTTTGAATAGTATAAATAAAATTGGAATTTGGAAAAGAATTTTAATGCTTACTGGGCTAATAGGTGTTGGGCTTGGCCCAATTGACTGCGGGCTGCTACGTGCAGGGCTGAAGAGGCTGACAAGGGGTCCCAACTGACAGTGGAAGGGATGCGTGAGGGCTCGGCTGACGCATGGGACTAGGATGTCTGTGAAACACGATTAGGGAAAAGAGGGGAGCGGCGGAATGGTCACCGGCGACGGCGGAGGGGACCGCCGGCGAGCAATTGGAGGCGATATAATGGAATTAGGATCGTGGAGGTTCTTTTGGTGGTCTCGGAAGGGTTTGGGGGTGGCTGGAGTTGGCATGGCGGTGAGATCGTGGCGGCGGGCTATCGGAGCGGCGGTGAGAAGGGTCTTCGGTGAGGGTTGAGAGTGGGTGGTGGTCAGAGGAGGTTTGCAGCACGAAGTGGAGCATTTTATGTATGGTTATCAGGGTCAAAGGGAGATCATATCGGAACGGGAAGGAGGATGCTGGCCGAAGTTGGGGAACGAGACGGTAGAGACAGCGGTTCAGGGTGGCTGAGGGGGAAAGAGCGGGCGGGGAAGGGTGTTTGAAGAAGTGCGACGTCAAGGATGGGTTTTTATAGGCGGACGGTGGAGTAACGGGCACGAATTAGCAGCTTATGGTGGCGGTGGCTCTGTGTTGGTGGCGGCGGCGGATTGGGTAGTTGAGGAAGGTGGATGAGAGTGGTAAGTTGATGGAGTGAGTTGGCAACGGCGAGGACTATCTGGTGAAGGCGAAATCCAAGGCAGGGGAAATGGAAATGGTGGTGGCATCATCTTCCAGTGGGCAACGGCGGCGCCGGCGGTTGGGCAGGGCGGCGCAAGGTGGGAGGAGGAAGAAGCAATGGGCGGCCGTTGGATTGAGATCCAATGGACGCCATTAGATTAGGAAATAGGGAGACTGACAAGTGGGGCCCGAAAGTTAGAGAGAGTGGCTGCGGGAAAGACTTAAGTGGAAGCGCATTTTCGTAAGAGGAAAGCGTATTTCCGGGGGGCTGCCTAAAAAGGAAGGTCTCGGATTTAAATGGAAAGAGATTTTTCATAATTTAAATATAGTTTTAAAAATTCATATGGAGTTATAGGAAGCTCAAAAATTATAAAATAAATTTCTAAAAATCCAAAAAAAATGAGTAGAATCCAAATATGAAATAATATTTATTATTTTATGGGATTTATATTTTTGGAAAAAGTTGGATAGTGTATTTTCTTTAGAGAATAAATAGGTGCTTTGTTTAGAAAATTTTTTAAAATTTAGGAATGATTATAAGGACATAGTTATAACTTTTTGCGAAAAATTTTTATGTCAAATTTGAAATTTTGGGTATGTTACACCCTGTCCCCGTAACCGTCTCATCGTGCGCGTCCTCTCTCCTCTACTTCGCCCCCTCTCTCTCTCCTCACTCTCTCTCGCTCTCTGACAGGCAGCCAAGCTATGAAAGCCCCCGAGCTCACTCGCTCCGATCTTTCCCCTAAGTTTCGCCTCCGCAGCCACACTCCAACGCCCAAATTCCCCCGTGTCAAGTCCTCTCGCCCCCTGAGCCCTCGGCAATAGTTTATCCACCCCCTCACCTCCCCCGTCCTCAAAGGAATTGACCCGAGATCCCCCAGAGCCCACTGGCGATGAGTTTCCCTCACTGCTAGCCGTAAAATCCCTATTTCACCCTCATTCTGATTTCTCCTACTCTAGTAAACTTGTCTTCGATTCCTCTCATCCAGAGCATGGTCAAGGGCCAACTCACATTTTCGCCAACCTAATTTGGGCATATCATCGTCGGAGTTCCCTCACGTTGATGACCCGATTCCAACTTTCGCCCTCTCCTCATCGTCGACCCGCTTGGGCTCCTCTCCGATCCAGCCGACCATTCATGGCGCCACCATGTTGTGCCACCCTAGGCCTCGCCACCGGTACCCATGGGTGCACGGGAGTCCCCTGATCCCGTAAAGCCCTAGAACCCCTCATGGGAGGCCCTATTGCGCCGGCTAGCCGTTGATCTTCCCCACGGCCGCGTGCCTCGCCGGGGAGGACGACGCTGGCACCATGATTCACTATTACTGTGCATTATGGGCCATTGACATGTGGAACTCACACATCAGTTCATCTGATTTAAAACCTCCCGCGGGAGAATGATCTATCACTGACAGGTGGGGCCCGGCCCCACATATCAGATTAAGTGGAAGTGCAATCTAGAGAATGCGCTTTCTCTAGGTCACACACTCGGGCAAACGCGCGCCCCATGCTAGCCGCCACAGGCCAGTTGGGCTGCGCACGTGCGTTAGTCGCCACACAGTGCTGGGCTTAGCCCAGTACTGTTTAAACTGAATTTTCTAGTTTTTTAGTTTATAATAATCCAGATAATGAATTTGGTTTATTAAAATTAGTAAATTGCAAACTTAAATTATGAGAAAATTCTGAAAAATATTATATGGCAAGCTGGATATAATAAAATTATCATTTAGTACAGTAACACCATTTAAGATCTCTGTTTAAATCAGAAACCCCTTTAATAGTAATTTATAAATGGTTTTCCATTTATTTTAATTGATTATTGTGCTCCTAAATTCATGATAAATTTCCAGTGGAACATGTATATAGTTTAGAGTTTTAATAAATTTATTAGATAATTTTAGCATCCTTAGTAATTTCTAGACAATTTAATCATGCCTTTAAACTAATTTTCCTTATGTATTAATAAGACAGAATTAGAACCTGATTTATTTTAAATATCAAATGAACTCATTAAATTCCCAAAAATTTACAGAAACTTTACCAACCCTAAAATAATTTATTAAAATATTAAAACTTGGATGCGTAATGAGGTAATTAAAACCCTTTTCTTAGGAATTATCTTTTATTGTTAAAATTAATTATAACACTGTGGGAACAACCCTCTAATAATGTCTAGGAAATACTTTAGTCAAAAGTATTTTAAACTTAGATGCTACATTATGGGTATTATAATTAGGGTATTTATTGCATCATCTTGATCATCATCATACATCTACTTGTTTTTGCTCACACCACCGATATCTGTTCGTTAATTCATAAACATGAGTCTAAATTCATAAACATGAGTAGACTCGAGGAACTTCCTTGATACCTAGGAGTGTATTGTCGCTAATTTTCTAACGCTAATCACGATCACTAGACTAAGTGTGCTGCATTTTAGGCATCATGCCTTCTCGTTGCACATTGGTGTTTTATTTATTGTTCTTCGAATTCGTTTCATTATTAGACGCTGAGAAGCACGAGGAGCATTTCGAGGTACCACCGGAAGACCCCCTTCACTCACAAGATCAAGGCGAGTTAACATCCAGTTATATCATATTGATTACCCAGTTTTTAAAGTATTTTACTTAAACTATCAAAATGCATGTTCTTTAAGTAATTATGCTTACTTGTTTAATCATGATATATCATGCCCTGTTAATTACTTGCTATTGCTTTACCATGATGAAATCATTCCTCATTTGACTCTAATAATGACTGCCTTGATGATTACCCTTGTTAGTCTAGATAGGTTAAAACAAAATGATTTACACTCTTAAGTTTTAGTTAAAATTGCTTAGACATTGCTCAGGTCCAATTAATAATTTTTAGGCTTAGTCGCCTCGGAATGGTGAACCAACATTCATCGGACATGATTACACTCTAAACATTAACTATTGGTAATTAGGCCTAGCATGCCAGTGTGTGTGGTTGTGAAATAGGAACATGGTCTAACATGTGGATAAGGGTGTATGGAGTAGCTCTTGCTACATGGTGTTGAGAAGGGGCTATCAGTTCACAGATGGTGCGTTAAGGAGCGCGAGGCAACACGCATAGCTACCAAGCGCTGTCACTTGCCTACGGGAGGTGGTTCCGATACATCGTGTGCACGGCACACAGAGGAACGATAGCGGAAGAAGAAAATGATTATGCATAAGTGTGGATTGGCCGAATCTGAGGCAACTCCTAGAGTGGACCGGACGGGTGTGAAGTTAAGCACGCAGTGGGAAGTCACTAAATAGTTGCTAGCAGGAATTGGTTCCTGGCACCACAACGTATTGCCATCGCACGGTAGTGCCGACGTGGGGCTCATTGGCTAGCTAGATACCATCATGGCAAACCCAATCCGAGGAGAAGGCAGTATCATATCGGCATCCGCGGGATGATCTAGGTCATACGTCGCCAGGGAGTCATGACTCTAGTGTGGTCTTGGCAACCTAAACTAGGGAAGATCGGGCACTTTGTGGGAGTATGGCTCACAACGGGTGTGTCTCACCTAGAAGATGATGATGGGTGTTTAGTGGAAGCTTAGTATGGGAATGGAATTGGGAGATTAAATATTGATTCATGATTAGTAAAACTTTGGGATAAAATTGCTAAGTCATAGGTTTTGGTTTCTAAAATTTGCTTTATGCAAATAAACAAACTCCAACCTTTCCTTCGGAACCTCTATTACTAAATGCATTAGGTTGGATGCTAACTCGTCAGTGCGGTTTGATTGCACACTGACCCTGCACACACCCACTATTTTAGATGAAGGCTATAAGTAAGACCCATACGTGTGTCATGAGGATGGAGCCCAGGAGTATGGAATCGATCAAAACGACGGTTAGGGCGTCTCTCCAGTCGCTTGTGTAGGCATAGTTAGCAGGAGATTCTTTTGGATCTTTTGCTATTTAATTGCAATCTAATGTTGGACTTCTGTTCTTGAACTATTTAGGCCAATGTGACAAGTTTGTAATACTTATTGGCCCATCGGGCATAACACATGTACCTAATTTAAAATTAAGTTTTCCGTTGTACGAAATGATCTGGCTATGTAAATGGTGTGCACTAGAGTATAGATCTAGGAACTAGTGCAGATTAAGTGATGGGTAAAGGACAGCCCCACACCACCTACATTCCTTTGCCTACTCGAGTCCACTGCCTTAACACCGTGCCACCATTGAACTACCATCTCGCTCCATCTCAAGCTCTATTCCAGCCGAGCATGCTCGCTCGACCATGCACGAGAGAAAGGTGTCCAGCTTCTAGCTCCCGGGAACCCAACGAGCACAAGAGAAACCTCAACGGAGTAACATAGAGGCCAGAGTACAATGCTGAAGGTTGGTCGGAGAGGAGAGACGGAGGAGGTAGGAGAACATTGAACCGGCCCGTTTTCATCAGTTTTTACTGTTTAAGGCCGGTTCACCAGGTTTTAGGCTGGTTTTGTGAACAGTGACCAAATGAAAAATATTTAGAATAATAGTGTAAACTTAAATATGAATTTTAGATACATGAAACAACAACAAATTGTATAAGTTTAGGATGAAACCAAATAGGTCATTTTAAAACAAATAAAAAGTTAATTTAAAATGAAATAATTAGGATATAAAACCTCAGTGATAAATTTAGGGAATAAATTATAGAACATTTCTAGAAACATAGAAAATTTATATAATGCATTACCAAGTCACAAAAAATCATATGTTTATATTTATTTATAAACTATATTCAAATTAAACATGTAGATATAGTAAATATTTAACCCTTTTGATACAAAACTTATTATAAAAGAAGGTCAAAGTAGACGGGGACCTCGACAATGAAGGCGGAATGAGGTAGATTTTGGACCGTCCTCCAGAAGTAGCGGGGAAGTCTGTCAAACCCAAGGTGTTGAGCAAGCAGACGAAGGGCTCCAACATACTCTCCCTAGGCTCCTTCAGTGAAGCCAAAGGTCTAGTGCACATCGGAAAACCTAGAATGTGTCATCTACAAAAAAAAATTAGGAGACAAGGTAAGTGACAGAATTGTCAAAAGTAGAGGGCAAGTAATAAGCATAAATTTCTGCCTTAGAATTAATGCTAAAAACTCTTTTTTTAAGTTCAAAATACATGGTCTTTGACTAATGGCCAAAGCCTAGCGTTCCTATAGCCATATCCTGTAATACTACCTTTGTGGGCCCTTAGCTTTGAGGTCCAGGGAGGATTCCTGCACTAGTCACTGGATCGATAGGCTAGTGCACACCATTACATAGCAGGATCATAATGTATACAATCGTACAGAGTTAAGTGGATAATTAGCGAAAATAACGTCTTTCGGTAAATTTTTTTACAATAGTGGCCGACCAGGCTAAATATTCAGTACAGTACAAAAGATAGTTCAGAGTAAAATGCGAAAGTCTTAGAAGTAGCAAAAGGTTGTCGAGCGCTATGCAAACTTGCAAGTGACTAGAGGAAACACCGTAAACTCTTTCTTGGCCATCGTAGCCAGGGTCTTCATCTTCAAGGCATGCATAGGGATCTTCAAGATTCTCTCCATCTAAAAAGTGAATGAGTGCAAGGGTAAGTATGCAATCAAACCGTACTTGTGAGTTAACACCCTCCTAATGCAAGTAAGGATAAGTTCTCAAAGGGAAGACTATGGTTTGTTTATTTGCAAAAATCCTAGTAAATAATCATAATACAAACCTAGGACTTAGCCGATTTTAAATCTTGGTTAAGAAGAAGTGAATTTCAAAGGATAAATTGTGCTCTCCAGAATGCCCATTGTTCCAATCTTGTCTACCTTTGTACTATTCCCTGGTATGACTAGATCAAACACCATACTTAGCTGAAATCTCGATTCATGTCCTTCCGCCTTTCACTCGCCATCATGTTCCGGGATTTGGCAATCCTGTTGTGGATCATCGCTCCTATATTACCGATCCAGCGAGCGAATAATCAAGATCACCCTCGGGTGATGCCGCCCTTTCACCATCGCCTCGGGTTAGAGTATCTTCCAGGGTCTACTCGGAACATGCCACTGGACTCCACACCCGCACTACCGCGTGATGGCCACGCATTGTATTGGACGTATCCAAAACTAAATCATAAACAAGGGACCTCTTCTGGTTCGGCATCTCATGGCCCGAGATCCAGAGATCCCACACTCCACTTCCTTCCTCAATCTCAACAGGTCCTCGACCTTCAAGTCTAGATCCACTCTATACAACCAACATAATCATTGGGTCTCAACCTATGTCTACATCTTAGCTCAACCGGTTTACATCTCAAGACCACCCGATACAAATTTTTATCCAGTACCAGCTTATATTGGAGAGCTATTGTTCACGACTATGGGGTAGTTACACCCTAAAACAAATTATTGATTAGACCTAAGCATGTCTAAGCCGGTTTTTACCCAAGGACGATGAGTCCAAAAGTTTTGCTTCTTTATTGGTGAGAAACAAGGGATATAACTATCAAGGTGGTCATAGCATGGTATTCAAGGCAATCATAGCATAGTAATCAAATTTATCAAGGGTCATGGTATGTGTATAACATTATTAACGAGCTAGGTGTTTCCACAAACCATAGAGCATGTAATTTTTTAATTGAATCAAAATAATTTAATTAAAACTAGGTGGGATATGATCTAAGGATGTTAACTCGCCTTGTCCTGAGGCATAGTACTCTTCTTCTATGTCTTCAAATCTTCCTTCCGGATCCTCAATGTCTAATCGGGAAAGATAAAGACAATGCAGAAACATATGCAAAAAGGAATGATCCATGCATGCACAACAATAATTCTAATATCGATGTCTAGCATACCATTACTAAAGTAGGGTAACGAAGATCTTACGTGTCATCGTATGATATGTATGAGTATGCTTTAAATACACTTAAGCACTTATACCCTTGTTGGAAAATATTTTTTGGAAATTATTAAAATATTAATTCCATAAAGCCTTTCGAGTTTTTCTTTTATTTTCCTAAATTTTACGAGAAGTTAATTAGGTTAAATATGTTTCCTAAGTTTTTGCTGTGTTGAAAAATTTTCTGTGAAAATTTGGAAAAATTTTCAAAGTTCAAAACGTATTTTAAATAAATCTAACAGATTTCTAGCAATAAAAATAATTAAGAAAAAGGTTTAAATAGCTTCTATTAAATTTTCAAAGCCCAAGAATTTAATCAAAATTTCTAAAATAATTTTCTAGGGTCCAATACTACATCTAGTATTTATCATTATTTTTCTAATATTTTAGGAGGTGTTTAACTATTTTTAGATAATTATTTATAATTTCTAGAATTATTAAAATAGGAAAAGACGGGAAATTCCTAAACAGGAATGTTCCGAATCCAACACTGTGCGGCTAAAGGTGGTTCGGTCCGCTAGCGAAAATGGCCCAACCCAGCCTATAGACAGAAGGCATAAATCAAGAGGATGTCTCCACTAATACTAACAGGTGGCTCAAGGGCCAACATGTCAATGGCTACTAGAGCTAAGTACGGGAGATTTAAATGCTAAACACTGTTAGCGTGGGTCCTACGCATCACCGACTCCGTCTCGCGGCCGATGTTGGGGGTGACGTCAGTTAGGCGATAGGTTCGTGTGGTCCTCCAGCCGAACTCTGGCAAACCATCGGCAGGGAACTGGCAATACTACGGTCCACCATCCTACTGGTTCATGATCGGAAAGAGTTTGTCTAGGGGAGACCTACGGTGTGCTAGTCGGGGCATCGCCGGTGGCTAGCCAGAATGGCGGTGCCATGGGCGTGGGCAGCGAAATACTACGGGAGCGAGATTCTACGGTAAAGGGTAGGGGTGACGGCCAGTTCGTGAGTGTAGGGAGTATCTAGGGTTACTGAGGAGCTACCTGAGATGGTGCCGAGCTCGGAGAAGGGCTGAGGTGAGCTGTCAACGTGGAAGAAGCAGCGGCTGAAATAGGGGTCTCATCGCCTGGAAGCTCTGGTGGCTCTTGGCCATAATTAAAGGTAGGATCATGAGGCTTGGCACCTAGTGATGCTAGGGACACAAGGAATCAGCTGGCGATGTACGCGAGTCGCCGACGAGGCAAAAGGGAGAGAATTGGGCTTGGCGGCGGCAATGGCGAAGGGAGGGAGAACCATCATGTGGTATCCTATAAGCTCACTAAAAATTAATCAAGCTCAAAATGGTTTATATGGATGACACCATGCTACAAGAGGAGAAATGTGATATGGATAACACTATGAAAGAAGTATGTCCTTTTTCATTGCTTACACGTTGGATCATGAGCTTGTACTTCACTTATATCATTTACCTCATGATCATGTTGCTCTAGTTGATCACATTGCTTTGTCATGCTTGTACCTCACTTATAACCTAAAGACATGACATAGATGGTCCACATGCCTAAATCTAGGATATTATAGCTTTCATATCTTGCCTAGATTTAGGTTCTAATGATCCATTTATTTCTCCTTTTTGCTATGCTCGTCTCCCCAAATGTCTTGTTGAAGCAATATTACATGCATAATGATTCTCTTTGGGATGATACCCTTTTTTGGATTATTAATGCCAGATGGAGGAGAAAGTTTGTGTTCTACCAATTGCCTTAAAGTTTGTGTTCTATATTAACTTATTGTTGTTAAAGAGGAGAAAGGTTGTATTATTTGAGTTATATTGTCATTTGCTGCAATTGTTATGAGGTTTGTCATAAATCACCAAAAAAGGAGAGATTGTATATCTAATAAATGTTTAGTTTAGTGTTTGACTCATAGTATTCCTTTTATATATGATAATCCTGTTATGAGACTAACGTGTTTATTACCAAGTTTTCTCTAGTCTCGTATTTCTATAAAGGAATCAAATAAGTGCAAGATGAGATATGCAATTTCAATATCCCTTCCATATTTATTGTTGCATTTCTCTTATGCAAGTGCATAGTGAGTTCTCAGTAATATATTGATTATAATTATGCACATTGTTTCATGTCATATTTACTTGTGCGTAATTATCCTTTTTGAGCTTAATATGTGCATTACTCACTAGCTATTCTTATTTTAACTAGAGTTAAACTTCACCTTGCTATAAATTGACCATGTGCATGTATATCTTTTTACATCTACTCATGCACTTAATTTAGTGAAGTTTAATTTGATTTGAATCACAACTTCACTCTTGCTTTAAATATAAATTATACATGTGTAATTCTTCAATATCTTTTCATGTGCATCTTTAAGTGAAGTTGTGTTTATGAAACTAATTAATTGCCATGAATTATTGAATTATCTTTTGCATAATCATCTCTCCAGTGCATATAGATCAAATATATCTTTATCATGATGCACTTAGTAGAGAGCTTTCATGTTAAGTGTTCTATTTATTTTTGAGCTAATTGTTGAGCACTTGTTGTGCTTAAACCTCTTTGATCATCTAAGCAATCTATCTTCCATTGAACTTTTGGGACTAATGTCTTTTATGAGTAGTGTGAAGAGTGTGTGTGATGACCAAGCTGTGTTGAAGGATGATGTCAAGTCAAGATCAACAAGACGGAGGTGCCACCAAGAGTTGAGTACTAAGTCAAGATCGATTTGATGAGATGATCGTCAGAAATGATAATCAAGTCAAAGTTGATAGGACGGGAGAGTCTCATGAGATGATCAGGTCGAGGTTGACAAGACGAAGACGTCATCAATCGTGTAATGAAGGTCATCATGCACAATACATCAAGGGGTGATGCATGGAGAGTTAAAGTGGACTTAAAGGCACAGATAGATGCGCAAGGCAAAGGTATGGCTAGTATAGGGTTAAGGTTGTTTCCTAGTCTTTTACCGGTCTTGGTGATTGGTTGAAAGACCGGGTTTGTAGGATAGTCTCCGTACTATTAAGAGGGATCCGGATTAGTGTTGATCGGATCGGTTCCTAGCTGTCGGGTGATGCACATTTACTCCTAAACCCTAGTTGAGCCTAGTGAGGTGTCGGGTGTCGTAGGAGTGCAGCGAGAGTGTCGGAGGTGTCCGCAAGATGTTTGGACTTGTGGTTGTCCGAGATTGAGCGAGAGGGACTCCGGGAGGTCTCCGGACTTAGTGGGTTTCTTTGGGTCGGACATTCTCCAAGAAATAGAGAGTTTGTAGTGCTAGGCGGACAGTCTAAGGCCAGACAGTCCGAAATAGATTCAGGCTGAAAAAAGAGAAAACAAAACGTTGGTAGTACTTGACGAACGGTCCGGCCGGGCGAATGGTGCAGGCGAGCCGACGATCTGGTGAAGCGCATCGATTAGGGTGTTTTTGGTAGTACTTGGCGGACGGTTCGGGCAGGGGGCTGGATAGTCTGGGTGGGGCCAGACGATTCGGCTAATATTACCATTTGGAGCCCGACCGATTGGGCCGAACGGTCCGGCCAAGAGCCAGACAGTTTGGATAAGGGGCTAGACGATCAGGATGCATTTGGTAGTTATTTTGAAACAGTTCAGGATTTTTTCCCAAACCGCCCTTCAACAACTTCCATTCTTCTAATGGCTAGCTTTCAGATCTAGGCCTATATAAACCCTTGGGTGGCGCATTTGTGGTAGAGTTTTAGTGAGCTTGGATGAGCTTTGGTGAGACTTGGGGGTTTGAGGAGTGGTTTTTGCTAAGATTTTGGGAGTGTCCCAAAGTGTGAGAAGTGGCAATAAAGGGTGAGAAAGAGGAAGAGCACCAAATTGGGAGGATTTGGTGAAACCTAGTGAGAGGAGTGAGTGACCAAGTGAGTCTTGTGTGCATCACTCTTAAGCTTGATCTGGTGCGATCAAACGGTTTCGGGTTTGTTACTCATGGTACTTGTCGGCACCTAGACGGTGTGGGAGTGAGACCATGTGGAGGTCTTCATGTTGTGATAAGTATATGGGACTTGAATTGATTTGGTTGAGGAGTTTGTTTTTTAGATTAATTAGAGCCGGTTTGGCCATTTGTGTTAGGACAGAGTATTTTGCGCTTTTGAGGGTCTTCCTGAGTTCGGATAGGAAAATGTTATATGCAGATTTTGTAGAGACTTTCTAGACGCATCTTTTTCATATTATGACTTTTTTTCATTTCAGCAAGGGAAGTATTTCTAAAATTTCCATCTTTGTTTTGTTGTGCTGAGAGAAGCATCGGTTTGAAAGGTTTCGGTTTCAGTTCAAGTGGGAACATGGGAATGTAGTCATATATGTTTGAATTTATGATAAATTGGACTAACATACAAAAAGCAAAGGTAAGAAAATACTTTTTTCATGTGGGAAATGGTTTGGTCCTTGTGGGCACAGGTTTGGAGGCAACCATGGTCGGTGATGGTACCGGGACTAGATTGGGTGGATCGAGATCCAGAATTGTGCTGATGTCACGGGACGGATGGGCTCAAGCTTGCAGCTCACAAGGATGCCATGGAGATGGACTTGAGGTGGCTCAAATGTTCTGGTTCGGGTTGGAGGCCCAAAGGCATGGAAACGGAGCGGTCAAGTCCAACAGACGAAGGCCCGTTGCATCGGGTTGATCGGGTTTTGTGTAAATCCCATGTATGGCATGTGTGGCCCATGTTGGGCTGAGTGTTGTGTGGGTTTAGGCCCATGTAAGTGGCTAGTTGGGTGGGTGAATCCTAGCCCTTGATTTGGTTGCTTAGGGTTGAGGCAATAAATCAAGGGTTGCGGTTCACCCGGTGGTCCTATAAAAGAAGGGGTGGAGGGGGCTGCCTCCACCAAGTTTTGGACTGAGATTTTGTAGCTTATATTCTACTTTTTTGTGAGCTTTGCCCACCTAGGTGTGGCTGTGAACAAACCCTCTCAAGTAATAGAAACTAGTTTCTCATATCATGGCTTCGTTTTTGTCTAGTTCATGCTGTTCAATATAGTTTCTTTGGTATTTTTATTTACAACTTGTTTATTTGCCTCTTCTTCTTCTACTTGGTACTGATCCATGATGCCTTGAGCTTGCACATATGATTTGAGACCCTTTTGCAACCTAAGAAAGGCTAGAGATCAAGTTTTTTGAGCTAGTTGCACTACTATCCAGAAAGTTTTCTTCACTCAGCTTGTAGTCTAGGAATTTTAGAAACATTAAGAAAAATCCTTTTTGAGTGATTCTAGTGGGCAAGGTCCGTGACTTCCATATCTACCTGTGGAAAAATTTGGAGTCATCTGGATTCTTCGTTTGGGAGCTATGAGGTGAATACCGAGCCCTAAACTTTCTGTGAGCGAGTTCCAGATAGTTCTTGTTTCACAATTTTTTCTGATTTTTTGACAAGGATTTTTAATCTAATTTTGGGGGTGTTGCTGTGCAACTCATCAATGCATAGAGAGAAAAATTCTCATAATTGTTAGAGGCATAGAAAGGCAGAAACCATCTCTGTGATTAGAGGATAATTTTCTAGAGGAATCCTATTTTTGCTTTTTCAAAAGCAACTTTAGTTGTTGGCTTGCTTGTCTTTTGCTAGACCACTTGTGGACATGATTTCTTTTATTTGAACATTCAAATAGTCAAGATTATGACCAATACTCCTAAAATTGCATGCAATACGATCTTTTTGAGTATAGTATGTTGCAAACAAAAGCTATTAGAGCTAGTCTAGCTGATCCACTTGGTAATTAGTGTTGCTAAACACAAACCCCATCCTTGATATAATTTCCTTATCTTGTCCTTTGACAACCTAAGGCATAGAAGTTAAATTCCTTGACTAATAAGTCTTTAGAATGGCTTAGACATGTTTAAGTCTAGAGTCCATGGGTTAAATCTTAGTTGTCAACGATACGGTACAAGGATGACGGGTCAACCCTTGTAACGGCATAGCCTGCTATCAACGGTGCAATGCAACGACATAGCACGCTATCAACAGTACAACTTGGCCTAGACAAATACCGTATGTGGAGTAGATACCTCAATGGTACGGTCCAATCATTTCCATGATATGTATCATGACAGAAATTAGATCCCTTTGAACAAGACTACAACATTGTAGCATCTGAATGACTCTCTTGTTGGATAGTCTAATCATTGTGAATATCCCGAGTATATAGTTATGGAAATGTGTTGTGCCCTGTCCCTGAGTATTCCTTACACTCGATAAGCTAAAGAGATGGTCCATGTATTCGGGTGCCAATTATGCCCGAGTGCGAATGTCGGTCAATAAAACTTCATGAATTATTTGATTGAGATTAGGATCTGCGGATCATGGCCATTGTTGAGCTCAAGGAGATCACGTCTCTTGGCGAAGAGGGTGAGTCTACCACCATTTACCTGGGAAACGTGCGCCAGTTGTAGTATGGACACAGATTCGCCATACCGTTGGAGATAGCTCACCATAGCGATGGGAGCTAGTCTGCCATTTGTGGAGACCATGACCATGGTTATGGTATGGATCTGCCACGTGGGACACAAATTCCTTGGCTAAGTTTACGTGGTTGCCATTGAAAACCCCTGATTTATGAACAAATCACATATATAACCAAATATGTCTTTGATTTGTTAAATAGCTAAGTCTTGAGATTTTAATTCAAAAGCATGGCATCTTTGACTTTAAGCAAACATATGAACTCAGCCTCCACCAGAAAGTCTTGTATAATTGCATAGCATTAGATGAGGTCTTGGTTCACGAGCGCGGTTTGATTGCAAGCTCATACTCGCACCCACTCATTTTTTAGGTAGCGTTGAGGAGGGACTTGGCCTGGATGATATCGATAAGGAGGAGAAGGCTCGGAAGATGACGTAAAGGCCGGGTGTTAGGCAGGACACCAGTCGCTTGCCTGATTGGGTTGGCATAGCCTTGAGCCTGACTCTTCTTACTTTTTTTGCTTTGCTAAACTCTGGCAAGAGTTCATTTTGGTTTTATAGATTTGGCCCTTTTCAGCCTGCTAAAATGAGCCATATTGTATTTGAACTCTATTGTAACTATAATCTTTATCACATGTATAAGATGATTATAGCATTTTGTATAAAGTGTCGTGCTAGGAAAACAAGATCCTGGGTTAACATAGGTGTACCGAGGTTCCCGGAAACTAGGGCCGATAGTAACGACTTCGTATCACCCTCGAGTGGTTCCTATGCGTAATGTGTACCCACTCTGTAGAGTTAAAACTATCATAATAGTTGTGCTCGCGGTTAAGAGCAGGCTTAGGCAACTCTACATGGTCATCTCACATTTTCAATAGTAAATTGGTGTATACATAGGGTAGGGAATGCGAGATAGCAAATGGCATACAGGGAATGTAGTCGCATGAAGAGAATGCAATGCAGGAAATCACATGTAATGTTGGTTGCTAATGCCTGTATCGGTCTTGTGCCGAGAAGGAAACAATAGTGTGTTGAGAAAACAAATGCAACAAATAATTTTTATTTATTATTACTTTGAAACTGATGCTTTGCAACTAATATTAAAACTTTAAAATTGGCAATTCTACAAAAGAACCAACCCTGTTCCTTTAGAATCCTTCATTCATTCTTAAGAACTTTTGCTTGCTAAGTATGTCGCATACTCACCCTCCTTTTTATATGGGATTGTTTATTCCAACGAGCAGATGAAGACCAAGAGAAGTACACTGACTATGAAGGAGACGTAGATGGAGGCTATGCTAACTACGAGAAGCGTACCCCCGATTAGATGTCTCTGCCAGTTTGACGGAACATCACCGACGCGGTTATTTATATTCTTCTGTTTACTGTTATACTATAATATTGTAACAAGTGGCAACAAGACCGTGATACTATATGTTTATTTCAATTCAGTAAATTGTTTGGCTTGATCATCTGTATATATTGTGAGTACTAGCTACGATATTTTAGAACTAGTACCGAAAACATAGATAATTAGTTTTGCAATGCCGGGTCTAGTAAGACAAATGAACACATTTAAATCATGCATATATAATTCCTCCATGCAAGCTCCCAAGCTCCAACCAAGTTTCAAACAACAACGTTTGTTCCTCCAAGCAAGCTCTAAGTAGCTACCCTCCACGAATACGGAAGTGGGTGTGCTGGGGCACCCGCTGAACGGGGTGGCGGCGTGCGAGCGCCTTGTTGATGTCGGCAGGGAACCCCGTGGTGCGGTGGTCTGGGACGGTCGCACTAGGCGAGGCTAGGGGACTGTTTCTTTAGACGGTTGTGTTTGCGTTTGCGTTTAAACTGAAAATTTGTAACTCCTCGATAAGGACATCCGAAGGATCAAAAAATTATAGAAAAGGTTTTGAGAGCTAGTTGAAGAAATAGTAAGATCTACAAAAATTGGTTACGAAACGTCAAAGCGTTTGGCTTGTACGAAAATAACAAATTTTCAGCTTAAACGCAAACGCAACCGCAGCCGTCCAAAGAAACAGAGCCAAGATAGGGTGACACAACCAGGGTGGGCGTAGCCGATGCGACTGAGGTCGCCGGTGGCATGCAGGACGGGGGATTTTGGCGGCGGTGTTAAAGGTTCATCCCAGCAGAGTGTTAGAAGTAATCTTGTTGCTTAGTTGAGTTTGTTTGGAGTTTGTTCAGGTTTGTCCTACGAGATGAATCCTGAGCTGTTATCGTGTGAGTCTGTTAGCGTGAGATAAGTTTGTTGGTTGGTTAGTTTGTTAGCTAAAGTGTCGGATCTGTATTCGAGTCGTTCGTGTTTGCTATAAAAAGGAAAGAAAACACTGCGAGCTGGTAGCGCAGCCAAAAAAAACTGAGTGCGCCCTTGTGTTGAAAATCGTGTTCCAAGCGAAAGAGTTGAGTTTTTCTTCTTGATTCCAATAGTTGGTATCAGAGCGGTATCAATCGTTTCCTTGGAGTATGTCGCAGGAAACCGCGAGGTCGCTGTCCCAAACGCCGCCGGCAAATTGCTCGGGCGGCAGCCTTGTTCCGGACAGTGCTCACGGCGACACTGGCGGCAGTAGTAGCCAGCCATGGGTGGTGCATCAGGTGGGGGAGGTGAAGGAGACGGGGGTGCAGGTGAAGTATCCCATGCTCACCTGCACAAACTACACGGAGTGGGCTTTGCTCATGCGTGTAAACATGCAAGCTCAGGGCGTCTGGGTGGCAGTGGAGACCGGTGGAGTTGAGTATCGCGTGGATCGGATGGCTTTAGCGGCCATACTCTAGGCTGCGCCATCAGAGATGCTTGCGATGTTGGCGGCGAAAGATAACGCAAAGGAGGCGTGGGAAGCCGACCAAACCTTGCGACTCGGGGCCGAACGTGTGTGGGAGACCAAGGCACAAACCCTACGCAAGGAGTTTGAGATGATCAAGATGAAGGAGGGTGAGACCCGTAGATGATTTTTCTATGCGCCTCACCGGACTTGTGTCTCAGGACCCGCAAAACGGAGTCGAGTCCCTTCTGCGCTTTACCTGTACTAGTCCCTGCATCAAGTAGCTAGTACACACAGATTCCAGATCTTTGGATCATTGCCAATATAGTTCGAACAAATATTACATGAGAGTGTGAAATAAAGATACATCAGACTACAAAGTCCAGGCATGCAGGCCTTACACAGCGAAAGTCTAACATGCAGTGAAAGTCTTAACAGTCTTCCATAACTCCAAATGGAAGAGGCAAAATACAACAATCAATCCCACAGGCGAGCTGTAGTAGCGTCCTAGGCGTCAAGGAATCGTCATCGTAAGCTCCACAATGAAATCTTTATCTTGGTACATCTCCTCCTAAGATACCATTGTTGATCACAACCTGCTCGTTGGAATGAGCAGCCCGAGAATAAACTCGAGGTAAGTAATCTTAATTACTTGCAAGACAATGCCTAGATGCTATGCAGGTTTCAAGGAGAGGTTTGGGGTAGCTTTGCATAAAGCTAAGTTTCAAACTTTAGACCTAGTTTGAGAAAGCGGTTTCAAAATTGAGGTTTGAACTTTATAATTCTTTTTTTTTGAAAAAGACAGCACCTACTGACTTAACCAGATCAACATGGCACCCACCATGAAGACAACTACGCACATGCCACACCGATTGCAAGGCAATTCCCAAAACCAAGAGAGGGGGCAGAGAATTTTACAAAACTACAGTGAGGTAGCTTCCGTCGTTCACCCTTAACCATTGGACAAGGCTTTCATGAAAGTTTACACTCTATAGAAGTTGTACGCTTTACCCATGAGTAGGTAGCTTCCTAGGAATCTCCCAAAGGAAGTGGACACCACGAGGTCTTTCACCACAACATTCCCTTAGACCGGAATTCCCACTAAGGTTTCCACATCAATGCCCCTCTTGTGCCGATAGGTTCTGTTCTATGGACACACCTGGATACCCACTCCCAACCACAAAGGAAGGTTCTGTTTTTATGACCATATCCAGATGCCCACTCCCTATTCCACCAGGAATGTCAGACTAAAAGTCCGAAGAGTACTCAACCAGGACCTGCCCATACAGGCACTCAATGGTCGCACTGTTGAACTAGTCTAGGTATCACAAAGAATCGATCCTTAAGCCAAACGGGTATGGTCCAACATCAACCGAATCTCTAGCATACTGCCACCGAGCAGTTGCCAACCACCTTGCAACCATCCACCCCGATTGAGAAACCATTTAAAAAGCCCGGAATAGCACCCACTATCCCTACAGACAATTCCCGACACGGTAGCACCCACTACCGGCCATTCAATTTGCAATCAAGTTTTTGTTAGGGTTGAACACAAAAGTAAGTCTCTAGATTGCAATTGCTAAGCATGTAAAATCACTAAACAAGGATGGCAGCAAGATTAAATAATATAAAATAGCTAAGGTTACTGAGGTTGACTGTGTGTATCATTCATATATGACATTATCTACAACTTAGCTTAAATATTGTTTTTAACTTTTAATTAGCATCTAGGTTTTGCAAAATCTAATAAAACAATTATGAAAACTAGGTAATAGCAACATGGCACAATGTCTTGTCTTGATCCTGGTAGTTGGACTGATCAGCGGCAAAGTCTCCTTCGGCGGACGGATCTAACGTTTAAAAGAAACGGCAATAAGAACCACATGCAATAAAATATGATGCGTACATGACATGACATGACATGAGGATAATGCAAACAATACAGAACAGTACAAGAAACTTTTATAAAACTTCTGCAATTGATTTCATCATTTTTGGAAATCTCTATAATTAGTTATGATTTTTATAAGCTTAATATTAAAGGTACAAAAGAGACTTAATTAAAATAAATTTCAAAAATTTACAAAAACAGTACAGAAATACTATTATAATATATATAACTTTAGAAAATACTTTTTGATATTTTTGGATCTATATTTTAGTCTATAAAATTCCTACAAGTTTAAACACTAAGATAATTATTAAAAATTAAAATAAATAGGAATATGTAAATAAACAGTACATAAAAATAATTTAGAATTTTATGAACCTAATAAAATTTATTTTACATTTTTCTGAATTTTCTGCGAATTTATATGCAATTAACAACATAAAGTAAAATCTGGAAATTAAAAGAATAAAAGGGGAAGGGTAACTGGGCTGGCGGCTCAAGGTGGGCCGGCCCAACCGGCGTCCAGCGCGTGCAGGAGAGGCAGGGGAGGGCAGCTGCCATGCGGGGCCCATCCGTCAGCGGGACGGAGCAGGGGAGGCGGAGCGGGGGTATGGCGGGGGCGTTCCGACCGGCGGCGAGCGGCGGCGCCCGAGGGGAAAGAGAGAAGGGGCCAAGGGTGGCGCAATGGTCGGCGAGGGTTCTAGGGTTGAGAGGAAGTGAACGGGCTCACCACTACAGCAATTGCCCGGCAAGGCGACACAACGGCGTTACCGACCAAGGAGAGGAAGGATGCGCATGGCGAACGGGGTCAACCGGCGGCACTCCGGCCAAATTAGCCATTGGGATGGGTCCTAGGGAACCTAAGGATGCTAAGGGAAGAGGGAGGGTGATTACCAGTGGCGACGAGGAAGTGGCAGCGAGGAGTTCGAGGATTTCGGTGAACAGGCTCGATTGCAGATTCCGGCGAGGTCTTCGGCGATCGAATTCGTCGCGCTCGGTCGATGATTCTTCGAGCGCTTTGTTGGGTTGGATTCGCAATGAAGATAGCCAGGAGTCCTCGGACGGTTTGATGAAATTCACATCGAGCCAGAGCTGAGGCGAGGAAGAGTAGAGGCGGCCAAAAATTAGGTGGCCGAGCTTCGGCGTTAGATTGCCGGAGCTACAGACCTTGGATCTGCGAGTTCCTGGGCAAAACGGAACCGTGAGAAAGAACTCTAGGACGTCCTCGGAGGGTTTAGAGGATAGAGTCTCACCTAGGTTGCAGCAGAAGAAAACACAAAGAGAAAGGGTTAGCTCGTGAGGAGGGGTTTATATAGAGATTAGGGAGGAAGATTAGGAAAGGAGAGATTGTATTTGGCAGGGAGATATCTCTTTGATTGTGGGAATCAATCCCATTAAAGAATTCGAGAGATTTTGGGGAGAATTTCCAAAAGAAAAGAGGAGGAAGGTTCCTTCTTGTGCGCTGGACAGAGAAGGCTGAGAGCAGATCGATCAGGGAAGAAGAAGGAAGGAGGGGGAGAGAGGAAAAAGGAAAGGGGAAAAAGAAAAGGAAAGAAAAAGAAAATTAGGTGGGGTCCACTTGCAAGAGAGGAATTGAATAGATAAATTAAATCAAACTATTATTTATCTAGGCTTCAAATTATAGATAAATAATTACTTTAGAGATTAAAATGCAAAATAATATTTAATAAATGTAAAATTAGCAAAATTGATATTAACACTTTTATTTTGCACAAATAATCCTTTTTGCAAAACTTTAAATAAATATTACACTCACAATTAGATCTTGGAAAATTTTATTTTACAAAGCTTTTTAATAAGGAACATACTCATTTTCAAATTCTTTCATATTTTCAAAATTTTTATGCCATGCAATGCATATGATTTTGGTTTTTGAAAATGAGGATGTTACATTGTGAGTACATTGCTTCCCTTGGTGACCCCGTAGAAGAAGAGAAGGTTGTTAAAAAATTTCTTCGCGGAGTCACATAAAAATACACACAAGTCGCAATCTCCATCGAAACGATGGTAGATCTATCGACCCTCACTGTTGAGGACCTTACTGGCCATCTACGCTGTATAGAGGAGCGCTATGGTCTGGGAGGAGAATCTACTGAGCAGACGGGTCAGCTACTCTTGACTGAAGAAGAGCGGAAGGCACGGATGCGTCGGAAGGAGATTGAAGAAGAGACCAATAAGGTCAGCCAGCTTCTTCTCACTGAGGAAGAGTGGAAGGCTCGGATGAAGAGGCAAGCTCAAGACTCCGGAGGCAGTAGGCTAAACCTTCCAGGCAGAGACGAGAGGGATGACAGAACAGCTTCGGGGCCTCGAGACAAATCACGTATCAAGTGCTTTAACTGTGGTATTTTCAGTCACTTCGCAAGGGAGTGCCGAAAGCCTAAGAAGGAGGTCAACGTCATCCAGACTCGAGAAGTTGAACCCGCATTGCTTCTTACAGAAGTATACGGGATCAAGGAAGCTGAGGGGAAAGGATTGGTTGAAGAGGTGCAAGCGCAGGCCTACTTTGGCGGTGAGAAGAAAACACTGGCGAAACAGACTTGGTATTTGGATACAAGGGCTACAAACCATATGATGGGGAATCGAGAAATTTCTCTGTCATGGATCAAGGTGTACAAGGAACACTAAGGATTGGAGATGGGTCCGTAGTTGAGATCAGTGGCGTAGTTCTGTGATCTTCACCTGTCTTAATGGTGAACATCGCACGCTTGAAAATGTATATTACATTCCTCATCTGCAGACAAACATAATTAGTATCGGCCAGCTTGAGAAGAAGGTTATGAGGTCGGTATAGAAGGAGGAGCATGAGCATTCGCGATGATTCAAGCAAGCTTCTCACCAAGGTGAAGCGCTCAGGGAGTCGCTTGTACACTCTGAATCTTCACATTGCCCATCCGGTGTGTTTGCTGGCCAGGAGCACTGATGAAGCATGGAGATGGCATGCACGTCTCGGGCACCTGAATTTTGGTGCTATGAAGAAGATGGTAGAGGCAGATATGGTGCATGGACTTCCACGTGTGACTCTCCCGGATCAAATTTGTGACTCTTGTATGATCGCAAAACAACGACGAGCACCTTTTCTAAGTGAAACAAATTATCGGGCTAAGGGGGTGCTTGAAGCCTTGAACTGGTCCATGGAGACCTGTGTGGACCAATTGCCCCAACTCCCGGTGGAAGGAAATACTTCTTGCTTCTCGTCGAGGACCACAGTCGCTACATGTGGGTGAAACTCCTAGCCAACAAGTTTGAAGCTCCAGCAGCAGTTAAGAAGTTTCAGGCCTCGGTAGAAGTGGAGTCAGGAAGAAAACTCAAGGTGCTACGTACTGACAGGGGCGGAGAGTTTACCTCGGTGGAATTTGGAGAATATTGCGCGGCTCAAGGAGTACAATGGCATCTCACTGCTCCATATTCACCACAGCAAAATGGAGTAGTAGAGTGCCGGAATCAAACAATCGTCGGGATGGCAAGAAGCCTAGCGCCGGAATCAAACAATCGTCGGGATGGCAAGAAGCCTACTGAAGACAAAGGGGATGCCTGGCATTTTCTGGGGCGAAGCTGTGAGCACGGCAGTATATATACTCAATAGATCTTCAACTCGCAGTGTAGAAGGTAAAACCCCATATGAGGCTTGGTACGGGAGAAAACCAAGTGTGAGGTACTTTCGGACCTTTGGCTGCGTGGCTTATGTTAAGGTGGTGCGCTCGAATCTGAAGAAGCTAGAAGATCGAGGTGTAAAAACGGTTTTCATTGGGTATGAGAAAGGTAGCAAGGCCTATAGATTGTATGATCCGGTAGAGAAACGTGTTCATGTGTCACGTGATGTTGTATTCGATGAAGAAGCAAGCTAGGAGTGGAATATTTCAGACCAACCTGGAGTTGATGGAAACACAGATTCTGAAAATTTGTTCACCGTGAAATACTCATTACCTGTGAGTACAACTTCAATAGAAGGAATGGCACAGGGAACCTCGGGTGGTGATGTTACGCCCATGTCAAACAGAGCGCTGGAAGGAGGAATTGAATTTGTTATGCCGCTGCAGGTTGATCCTCAGTTCAGTGGTGATATACCACTAAGGTACAGAACCATGCCAGATTGTCTTGATTCCTCAAGCCCAATTTCTGATCTTCAGGTCGGTGGTCTGTGCTTACTCGGAGCCGAAGAACCAGCTAGTTATATAGAGGCAAAGAAGGAGGAGTGCTGGAGAAAGGCAATGGCCGAGGAGATACAGTCAATTAAAGAAAACAAGACATGGGTACTTACTGATCCTCCATTTAACCAGCGACCAATAGGTTTGAAATGGGTGTTCAAGGTGAAAAGGGATGCTGAAGGACAAATTGTTAAGCACAAGGTGAGACTCGTAGCTAAAGGGTATGTGCAGCAGAAGGGTGTGGATTTTAAAGAAGTATTTGCACCTATAACCCATCCAGAAACTGTACGTGTTTTGATTGCAATTGCAGTGTAAGGTGGATGGGAGGTCCATCATATGGATCTCAAGTCTGCTTTTCTGAATGGAGAATTAGAAGAAGAAGTTTTCGTTGTGCAGCCGCCTAGGTTTGAAAGTAAACAACACCCATAATAAGGTCTTGAAGTTGAGGAAAGCTCTATATGGGCTCCAACAAGCCCGCATGGCATGGAATTCTAAGCTATACAACACATTGTTGATGTTGGGCTTTACTACAAGTTATTCCGAATACGCAGTATACAGAAGGAAGTGTATGGAGTCGAGTTTGATTATGGGAGTATATGTTGATGATCTTGTCATCATTGGAGAGAACCCAGCCAAAAATAGAAAGTTCAAAGAAGAGATGAAGCAGCTCTTCAATATGACAGATCTCGGCTTATTGAGTTATTACCTTGGAATGGAGGTGAAGCAGACTTCGAAAGGAATCTATGTTTGTCAATCAGCTTATGCAAGGAAGATCTTGGAGAAATGTGGTATGATTGAGTGTAATCCATGTCAGGTTCCTATGGACGAGAGGCTTAAACTCAGTTCAACAAGCAAGGAGTCTGCTGTTGATGCCACTTATTACCGGAGCATTGTTGGAAGTCTCAGGTATTTGGTACATACACGGCCTGATCTGGCCTATGCTGTAGGCTACTTCAGTCGGTTTATGCAGTTTCCCACGACCGAGCATATGGCTCCAGTTAAACAGGTTCTCAGGTATATATCAGAACCCTGAATTTTGGGTGTCAATACTTGAAGGGAAGATGTGAACATGTACTGATGGGGTTCAGTGATAGTGACATGGCAGGTGATGTTGATGACAGAAAGCGTACCACTGGCATCTTGTTCAAGCTTGGAGATGGTCTGGTGAGCTGGCAATCCATGAAGCAGAAGGTTGTTGCTTTATCATCTTGTGAAGCCGAATTTATAGCAGCTACATCAGCAGCATGTCAAGGTATTTCGCTTGGAAGGCTACTAGGCGAACTATTGGGGAGAGAACCAATTAAGCCGGTACTTATGATTGATAATAAATCAGCTATATCATTGTGCAAAAATCTGGTGATGCATGATCGAAGTAAACATATTGATACACGCTACCATTTCATCAAGGAGTGTGTTGAATCAAGAAGTATTGAGGTAGAATTTGTGCGATCTGAAGAGCAGCTTGCCGATATTTTAACCAAGCCACTGGAACTGGTTAAATTCTTAGAGATGCGTGAGCAACTTGGTCTTGTGGATGTGAGTCAGGTACAACAAGATTAGGGGGTGATTTGTTAGAAGTAATCTTGTTGCTTAGTTGAGTTTGTTTGGAGTTTGTTCAGGTTTGTCCTGCGAGATGAATCCTGAGCTGTTATCGTGTGAGTCTGTTAGCGTGAGATAAGTTTGTTGGTTGGTTAGTTTGTTAGCTAAATTGTCGGATCTGTAATCGAGTCGTTCGTGTTTGCTATAAAAAGGAAAGAAAACGCTGCGAGCTGGTAGCACAAAAAAAAAAAAACTGAGTGCGCCCTTGTGTTGAAAATCGTGTTCCAAGTGAAAGAATTGAGTTTTTCGTTCTTGATTCCAACACAGAGCAAGGGAGGAGTTTTTTTGGAGAGAGAGAGAGCGACGGAGGGGAATTAGGGAAGAAGAGCGAGGGGTCCTCTGGGTCTCTTGCGTGGACCTGGATGCTGCAGCGTTGGGCGAGCGGACACGATCAGCTGAAGCCGGCAAGAGCGTTTCGCTGGGCAGGATCCAATGGTAGGGGACGACAGGAATGGATGGCAAGATATGCGTTGGACCGAAGCCTGTTAGACGCCGCCGCCCCAGGCCCCGGTGTTCATCGACTCATCTTCAAGACTTCTAACTCGGGCGTCATCCTCAACACAACTGAAGTCCTGCGGGAGGTTGCACATGCGAGAAAGCTGATATGGTGATCATACACCAAAGACTCCTTTTCTATCTGGTCTTAATTGACTGTCCTTGACCAAAGACAACCAAGGGGTTGCCGTGTTTATTTTTCGGTTTCATTTGGACCACGGTTTAAGATTTGAGTTATAGCCCAGCGATGACCCTAGGAGTTTCTCCAGGCCTTACATCTACTTTCGTCCTGCTACTACAGTTTATCGTGCGCGGAAAAAGAGCAAATTTTTTGTGATTTTACTATCCTTATGTCATCTGAAATTTGAAGCAAATCTCACTTGATTTTTCGTACCTCAGACCAGCTTAAAGATTCCTATTCAATCAAGCCATTAAAAGTTTAGGGTCCACCAGGCTTTCCTCCTCCTCTAGCTTAGAGGGAGGCCGAGTAGTAAGGTGCTGCCTTCACCACCTCCTTCACAGGATCGCTAGAGGACAATGGGTGGGATTGGCCAATAGATCGACGAGTTGACAAGGAATCATTAGGAGGCGACGAGAGCTGTTGTAGACTAGAAAGTAGCGTGAGGCGGAGGTACCTCTTTAGAGTGGAGGAAGAGGATGGCAGGAAAGAAGAGAGAACACCTGAATCCGAGGAAGGAGGAGGGTGCGGAGGAGGATCAGCAGTGGTGCGGTGGCAAGGACATGTTGTGGCAGGCTGGCAGCTAAAATCGGGTGGGAGGGGGAGTATATTATGGTTGTTGGGTGATAGGGGATATCTAGGTCATTAGATTAAGATCTAACTGTCCAAAAAAATGACCGAGACTTTCTCCTATTTTCAGTTGAGTGAGGAATAGTAGGTCCCAACATTTTGAGTTGCTAGGGAAACCGCCAAGCCCACGGTCGAATCCACGTGAGCCTGCATGTGCCCTCTTAATTCTCCCGCTAACCACAAGCAGCAGGGGCAATGACCCAACGAGCGACTAGGAAGGAGAGATCAAAGGAGGTGATGAACAACAAATGGCACTAGCTATAGTATTTCACTTTTGAGAGATTTCGCACATAACAACCCTGTTGCTGCATGCATGGCGATAACATGCATGAAACAGCAAGATTAGCTACAAAGTACGACAGCAACATAAACACTTTGAATGTGAAGACCGCAAGAGAAAACGGAGTAGAGTACGAGGAGCTTAATTACAAACCTTACGCTCCATGAGAAAAGCACACGTCCACCTGTATGTGATACGGGGATACTACGGCGATGCGCACGAGTCTACGAAACTGCTGCGCGGCCATCAACAATATCGCACCAGTTAAGGCACCAAGCAGTACTACAGTTCTTACGCAGCACACGTGGATGATAAACTGAGAGGTGATCAGTAGTGAACGGACGAGACATCATGCAGTCATGGACCATGCATCATGGACGATGATATTAGAGACCGCCAAGCAAGTGATGGTCGCAGAGAGCCCGCGCAAAATCGCTGGCGGCGGCAGCGATCCCGGGGTTATACCTGGCAATGAGGGACAGCATCAGGAACGCCGTACCAAGCAGCCACAGGACGAAGCCGATGAAGACGAGATCGGCGTTAGCTGACGTGGGCGCCCAGCTTGTCTTCACCAGCTGTTGCATGAGAAGTAGGGTACCTAGCAACGTCAAAACACGGCCCCAGTTGAGGGGCAGCTGCTGGAGGCCATGGTGGCCGATCGCACGGCCACGGGCTTCCCGGCGGCGGAAGTCCATGTCGGCCTGCCCGTTGAGACGACGCAGCAGGAGGTATCTCATCACAGGGGCTGCCATTTGCTGCTGTAGTGGTGTGGCGTTCGTATTCCGCACTCAGAGTTCACCCTCTCGGTGGACGTCACATGCAAAACGATGACGATTCCTGGAGTTGCCCGGTGGTCTATGGCCCCCAAACAGAAGCGGATAGAAGGAGATTTCTAGGCGAGCTGATGCAGTTTAAAAACACTAGACGGGGGGCTTGGGTAATATTGGGGGATTTTAACCTGATCCTCAAGCCGGGGCACAAGAGCTCAGGTATCAACCTAAACATGCAGTTAATGGCCAGCTTCTGGGGGGCGTTGGAAGCATTGCAGGTACAAGAAATTTCTATGGCTGGAAAGAGGTACACTTGGTCCAACGGAAGGAGGCAACTGATTCAAACCAGGATGGACTATTTCTTTGCTCCAACGGATGGGGAATTAATGTTCCCACGCTGTCGGCTCACACCTACAGCATGGCTTGCCCCGGACCACATTAATGCACTGCTACTAGTGGGACAAGACTCCCCGGCGAGATACAAAAGGCTTGGGACAAACGGCTAGTGAGTATAGCTTGTGGAGCTTCCACATAAAGCTGACGAGAGTAGCGAGGGCCCTCAAAAATTAGAGCAAGATGATGATCAGTAACCTCAGATTGCAACTGGTAGTGATTATTAAGGCTAGCTGAGGTGAGGCGTCTTTAGAGGAGTTTCAGCTGCTCAGGAACATTAAACACCGATCGTTGGGTATTGTAGCGGTGCAAAAAATGAGAGCCAAACAGCAAGCTAGGCTGACTCGCATTGCCGTCAGGAATGCCAACACCAAATTTTTCCATTTGATGGTAAATGTCAGGAAAAGACGTAACCACATTCAATCTCTGCAGACACAAGGGGGAGTCATGAAAGACCATGCGGGGAAGGAGGATGTGATACTGAGGCACTTCAAGGAACTTATGGGATCAAAATCGCCAAGGCAGTCGACTCTCAGCTAGAGTGCGCTAAACCTTCCGATGACTGATTTGTCGAACCTGGATGAGCTTTTCACGGAGGAGAAAATGCACAAGTCAATTCTAGCAATGCCAAATGACAAAGCATCAGGTCCGAATGGCTTCAGAGCAGAATTCTATAAATCTTGCTGGAAAATAGTAAAGGAAGACTTGTTAGCGGTATTCTCGGATTTGCATAACTGTCATGGGTGCAACCTCCATCTACTTAATACAGCGCACATCATACTCTTACCAAAAAAAAAAAGCAAGATTGCGAGACCGTATGAAATTACAGGCCAATCAGTTTGACACATAGCCTCGGGAAGTTGTTCTAAAAAGTTCTTGCAAGGAGATTGGCGATGTTGATAGGGAAACTGGTGCAGCACACACGGAGTGCTTTCATTAGATCAAGGGCAATCCACAATAACTTTATGTTCGTCAACAGCACCATGCAACAAATGCACAGAAGTAAGGTCCCAAGTTTGTTCATCAAACTGGACTTTGAGAAGGCTTTTGACACGGTACGTTGGGAGTACATGTTAGAAGTCCTGGTGGCATATGGTTTCAGTCAGAAATGGTGCGATTGGATTTCTATGATCATGGCTTCCTCTTGCTTGTCGGTACTGCTAATGGCAGTCCTAGGGCACGGTTTAAACATGCAAAAGGGGTGAGACCGTGAGACAGGGGGATCTGCTCACTACCAGGGAACAGGGATTTTATCCCGGTTGGGAACGGGCTACGGTCCCGGTTTTCAAACCGGGATAATCCCAGGGGACTGATGGCAGGGGGCCTGCAGTCCCGGTTAGCCACCAACCGGGACCGAAGGCCCCTGAAAAGCCTGGGAGCTGGGGGCGCCCGAGGCAGCTTATCCGTCCCGGTTGGAACTACCAACCGGAACTCGGTTGGAACTACCAACCGGAACTGGAGGCCGACTTATCAGTCCCGGTTGGTTGTACCAACCGGGACTGAAAGGTGTTTTAATATTTTTTAGTTGCCCGCTGGATGACTTATCAGTCCCGGTTGGTTCTACCAACCGGGACTAGAAGGTGTTGTCATTTTTATTTTTTGCCCGCTGGATGACATTTAATTGAAACTCATATAATTACTTGAAACTTAAGTATATGTATATATTTGTGTTAAATCACAATTAATTGAAACTCATATAATTATTCATACACAGTTAACTCGTTATTAAATGAAAGGACATTCATTAAAATTTAACTACAGCTAATTTAATTATAAGTAATTAATAAGTACTACAATTGCTAACTAACTGGGCTATATATACAAGTATCACAAGTACACATTGTTGTACACATAATTACAAGTACACATGTTTTTGTTCATCGGGATCATCTATGTGGATTGCTCTTGGTAGACCTAGATGTTGACCCTGACGGTTGATCGGTTCCTCTCGAACGGTCGGGCTCCGGAATCTTATTGAAAAAAGGGTGATGATGCTCGCCCATTGGAGCCACGACCTAAGCTAATATAAAGCCGGCGAGTTGCTCTTGTATTGATTTTACCCGCACCGCCGAGAGTTCCGGACCTTGTTCCAAACCTTTCTTCGCCAATTTTAGAGGGATCTGTCATTAATTAGGGAATTAACTAATCAATCCTTGGATCTATAGAGGTGTCCGGAATAGTTAGGCATTATTAAGGTAGAAATTATAAGTACTCACTCCAAAAGATTCTCCTTTTCTCGTAGAGGTAGCAGAGCCTCCGATGAAGTGATGCATCATCTCGCATACATAGTAGCCGCACAAATTATTTCCCGGTGCTTGATGCAAGACCTATGGTGAAAAAGTTGTAGAACGTGAAATAACTGCATAGAAATTTAGTGAACTAACTATAAAGCTAGCATTACGATATACTTACATATTTAGCGAGGTGCAACTCAAATTTTTTCTTAAATTCTCCAATGTTTTCCTTTTGGAATCTTGCGAAGGCACTACACAAGTGATTATGAGTTATACAGATTAGAGTTGGCTTCAAACTGAGAGAAAGAAAGCAAGTGTGATAATGAAAAGAACGACAATGTACCGGTTGAGCATGGCCAAGAAGTCTTTGTATTTTGCAGGGGGTTTTCTTTTTGAGTCCATAACCGTGATCGTATACGATCTACCTCGATAATAAAAGGGCAAAGTGAAAGCTGCACATATATATGTCAGCGTAGTAGTTAGTACTTTTAACATCATGGTAAGAAAAAATTATAACGAGGCGGTAAGAAAACACATACTCAAAATCATAAGTTAGAAGTATCTTTGACTTGTATCTTTGTCCCATGAGCCCGTTGTATATGTGCTGCTCTGTCTCTTCTGGTTTATCTCTAACCAGTTTCTCATTGATTACTACTGGGTCGAGAAAGCCAAACTCATAGCGTCCCTAGGGTCCCTTTTCCCCGTAGCCTCCCCTCATAGCGTGATACAGGGACGCCAATCGGATTCAGATCATCAATGTAGTCGACACAAAACTCAATCACCTCCTCTGTGCCAACACCCTGGGCAATGCAACCTTCTGGACGAGAACGGTTACGAACATACTTCTTTAGGACACCCATGAACCTCTCGAAAGCGAACATACTGTGCAAGAAGAGTGATCCGAGAATTTCTATCTGTTTGACCATGTGAACCATGAGATGAACCATCATATCAAAGAAGGATGGAGGGAAGATCATCTCAAGGTTGACCATACTAGCGACAATGTTATCCTGCAGATTAGATAACTTATCCGGATCTATGACCTTTTGTGATATCGCGTTGAAGAACGAACACACCTTTATGATTGTACCTCGTACCATATCTGGTAGAATACCTCGCACCATCACTAGGAGCAACTGGGTCATCAACACATAACAATCATGGGATTTCAAGTTTACGATTTTATTCTCTTTTGTGTTTATGGGTCTTCTTATGTTCAACGAGTATCCAGAAGGGACCTTAACACTGTTCAACAACTGAATCATGCTTTTTTTGCTCTTCTTTGCTTGGTGTGTAGCTCGCGGGACAGAGGTAATGCTCTTTGTCTCTCTCTTGTGGATGTAGTTCTTTCCTGAGACCTAACAATTGTAGGTCCTTTCGTGCTTGAAATGTATCTTTTGATTTGCCATACATATCTATGAAGCCTAGCAGGCTCACGCATACATTCTTTGTGATATGCATGAAGTCCAGGGAGTGACGGACCTCTAAGTCTTTCCAGTAAGGCAAGTCCCAAAATATTGACTTCTTCTTCCAGCTAGGCTTCTTCCTAGATTCTTCAGCCAGGAGTGGCGGGACGGGTTTGCTACCAGGACCCTTTCCAAATACTACGTCTAAATCCTTTACCATAGAAAATACTTCCGCCCCATCGCGATGCTTGGGCTTCTTTCGTTCTCTTCGGTCCCATCAAAATTAACACGGTTACTCCGTGAACGGTGCTTCAAATTGAGGAACCTCGATGGCCCATGTAAACAACCTTCCGAGAGTTTGTTAGGTACTTGTCTTCCGTATCATCTAAGCACTGGATGCAGGCTTTATACCCCTTTATAGATAGGCCCGACAAGTTACCAAGTGCAGGCCAGTCGTTGATGGTTACAAATAGCAATGCACGTAAGCTGAAATACTCTCTTTTGTACTCATCCCATACACGTACACCATCATTCCATAGCGTTAGCAGATCTTCAACCAACGGTTTGAGATACACGTCGATGTCATTACCAGGTTGTTTAGGGCCTTGGATAAGCAATGGCATCGTAATGTATTTCCGCTTCTGACATAGCCAAGGAGGAAGGTTGTAGATACATAGAGTAACGGGCCAAGTGCTGTGACTACTGCTCATGTCACCGAACGGGTTCATCCCATCCGTACTCAATGCAAACCTTATGTTCCTCGCATCGTTCGCAAAGTCCGGATATTTTCTATCGAGTTTCCTCCACTGCGAGCCATCTGCTGGGTGCCTTAGCTTTCCGTCGACTTTACGATCATCTTTATGCCAACGCATCATCTTCGCATGCTTTTTGTTCGCAAACAAACGCTTCAACCGAGGGATTATAGGGAAGTACCACACCACCTTAGCAGGGGCTCTCTTCTTCTTACGCCCCCCTCTACCTCACATGGGCCATCACGCTTGGTCTTATACCGTGATGTTTTGCACACCAGACATTCTTCCAAATCCTTGTACTCATTACGATAGAGGATACAATCGTTTGGACATGCATGTATCTTCTGTATCTCCAACCCCAAAGGGCAGAGAACTTGCTTGGCTTCATACGTAGTTTCAGGCAGCGTGTTACCCTCTGGAAGCAACTTCTTCATGAGGCCTAACAACTCATCAAATCCCTTATCAGATACTCCATTAGTAGCCTTCCATTGCATCAATTCCAGTGTGGTACGCAACTTTTTGTGGCCCTGCCCACAGTTTGGATACAACAATGTTCCTTGGTCCTCCCGCAGGCGCTGAAACTTTTCGTAATGTCTTTCATCGGTGTATTCTCCCTCTCCATCATGCAACATCTGTTCTAGATCATCGTCGTCAAACTCCCCTAGTATATGTTCAATAGAACCGTGTTGGCCAACATCGGCCATATAATCTGCCACATCTTCTTCGTCACCATCTTCTTCTTCACCGTCTTCTCGTATAATCTCTTCTTCACCGTGTTTGGTCCAACAGGTATAGTTTTCCACGAAACCTCTTGAGATCAAATGGAAGTGAATTTGCTCAGAGTTTGACCACTCCTTGTGATTCTTGCAGTCTATGCATGGACAACATATGTAGCCTGATCTTGTGCAGGCACTTGCCTGACGCATAAAAGTTTCCAAACCCTCCACAAACTGTGAGGAGCGGCGGTCCATGTACATCCATCGCCGATTCATCTACATTAAGTTACATCAAGGTAGTTGTTAGTTGATTTTTAAGTTAATTTAATTTTTTAGGTCAATACTTCAATTTTAGGTTAAATACCTTTTTAAAAGAATTATTTTTAAGCTGATAATATTTTATCACAATCGAATCAAATTCTAAGGTAATGCAACAAAGTATTTGGCAACCCACTTAAAATGATATATCTAGATCTACCAACTTATAATTTTACATCAATGAAGTGAGTAGAGATCAATGAAGTTATAATATTTTATCACATATTAATTAATATATAATGTTAATTTTTAAACAATCAAAATCTATGCAAAATCTACTTTAAACTCTACTCCCAAAATTTCTCCATGAATCGATGAAACCAAAATTCTAAATTTGAGTCACCTCCACGCATTCAATGTGTGCTACATCACAATCCAAGTAAATTCTAAGCTAATGCAACAAGATTTTACAATCCACTTCAAAATTTGGTCCACGAAAGTTAAGATTCAAAATCATAGATCCATGAAACCATCATCTAAATTTAATTAGCTACAACTACAAATTCAAAACGAACTACGTCTTAATCCAAGCAAAATCTTAGATTACACAACAAGTTTTCGCCAACCCTTTCAAAAGATCGAGCTATATCTACCAATTTATAACATTTCATCAAAGATGGGGAATAGAGACCAAATTTTTTCATATTAAATTTAAAGCAAATATAGAAACTACATTTCATATACAAGTAGTGAGAAATGAAGTTACTAACCTTGGTTAACTTGGATTGAAGTGAAATGATCAAATTATAAAAAATTTGAGCAGCACCTCCCCTCAAATCCCGTAATGGCGGCCGAGCTCCTCCTGTCGGGTTACAGTGGCTGGGGAAGGTTACGGTAGCTCGGGGAGGAAGAAAGGTTAAATACGCTAACCAATCCCGGTTGGTGTTACCAACCGATTGATATCTCATCCGTCCTTGGTGTTACCAACCGACCGAATTTAATTTAGTCCTACTGGTGTTACCAACCGGGACGGATATCCCACGCTGCCACCTGCCTTTTTTGAGACGATACCCGTCCCGATTGGTAACACCAACCGGGACTAAATAGTCCCCGCCTTCCATGGACCGCTTAGCCGCTCAACCGAATATTGCCTTCTTGAGTCGGTTGGTGGCTAACCGAGATTGATGGGCCGGTATGGAGGGCCTGTTCCCTGGTAGTGGCTTTCACCCTTATTATTGATACTAGCTATGGAATAGCTGAAAGAAATGTTGGACAAAGCCGACCAAGAAAATACACTAAAAAACTGTCAATAGGGGTGGACAAACCAAGAATCTCAATGTTTGCAGACGAAGTGGTGCTCTTCGTAAGCCCAAATCAAAGGGAGGTTGCCATTTTACAGGAGATCTTTGCCATCTTCAATACAACCTCAGGACTGCACATTAACCTAAACAAAAGTGAGGTCTACCCAATAGCAAGTCAAACCATCCAGACGAGTCAAGTGCTACAAGATTTCAAAGCAGTGCAAAAGGAGTTTCCATGCAAATACCTAGGACCCCCACTGCGTCCGACCAAGCTGAGGAAAATGGATTTCATGGCCATAGTCAATAAGGTGAAGAATAGACTGCCAGCATGGTCCGGTAAATGCATTTCCAGAGCCGACTGCCTGACGTTGATCAACTTGGTGCTCACGCCGATGTTGATCTACTTCATGACCATTTTCCCACTGCCGAAATGGGCAATTAGAAAGATTGATCGTACTCGAAGGAGCTTTCTTTGGAAAGGACAGCAGGACTGTGTTGGAGACCACTGCTGGGTCAATTGGCGCACCGTCTGCTTGCCTAAAAATATGGGCGGTTTAGGAGTGAAAGAAATTGAAAAGTTAGGTCATGTACTACAGCTTAGATGGTTGTGGTTCTCCTGGGCTGAGGAGAATAGACCTTGGGTCGGTTCAAAGGTACCATGCAATAAAACTAACCAAAATATAATCGAGGCTTCGACTGAGTTGATGCTAGGAGATGGCCACAAAGCATTTTTCCGGACAGCAAAATGGCTTGGGGAAGTAGCGCCAAAGGATGTGGCGCCAGAGCGCTACAAACTTGCAAAAAAAAGGAGATAACAGAACAGTGCACTCGGAGTTACGTGAAGGAGAACCAAACAAAGTCCAACGGAGGTGGACAGCCAACGAGAGATACTCGGCGGCATTAGCTTATCAAGCGCAGCTTATGGGAACACTCCTTGACAATGACTATCTCAGAATCTGGAAAGCAAAGGCTAAAAACGGGAAGATAATGGCTTGGCTAATCATGAAGAGTAGAGCACCCACTGTTGATAGACTTCAGGCAAGGGGTTGGCCACACATGGGGAAGTCTATGTGATGTGTGGTATCAAACCAGAGACAAATCTACACTTGTTTGTCCAATGCTCTTTTGCTAAATAGGTGTGGCGGGGTGTAGCAACCTTCTTGGGGCTATAAGGGATTTCAGATCAATGGCACACAATTTGGGATGTGTTCTGACTACCTCAGAGCCTCCACAGGGTCGGCCAGGTTCAAGCAGGCTGATGGATTGTTAATCTATGCCATCTGGAACGTTTAGAAGGAGAGGAACGGTAGAATTTTCAATGATGAGCTCAACCCTCCTAGTGAAATCATTTGTAAAATTAAAAAGGATGTAAACAGTAGGAGATTAGCAATCCATGTGTCTTAGAATTTAGACCCGAGTGAGTCGAAGGTAGGCCTAACTTAACACCCTTTATAAATATCTCAAATTCCATAACTTTTGAATACAACCGAAAAGGTTTCGAAAAGAAGAATAGGAGACCGGAGGCGGCTTATATAGGAGTGTATATATACTGTATACATAGCATATATCACTGCGTCCATGTGATCTAGGTTATGTACGGAGTGTATATATTTTGACACACTTTCCGGTGGAATCACATATTCAGACCATATAATTTGTGCATACACCGTTGAATTCGTAGACATTCATATGCGAACATTATAATAACATAAGATTACCATAAGCCGACGTCGATGATGAAACAACCTGACTATTAAGAATTACGTATAAGGTATCCCCAACCAGATGATCATGCTTCTCCATCAACCAACTAATTCTAAAACGTCCATATGCATGGTTTGCTGACGGAAGGGTCTAATTGAATAAAAAAAATGTAAAGGTTAACGATCCAATATTAATTGACAATTCATTGAAAAAGATTGACTAATGTGAATTGATGTCAACTAATACGCGAGGACATGGGCACAGACCTCAGGCTCAAAACCTCAAACACCCCGAACTTTTAACAATCGATATATATACACCATACACGCTTCAGACTTTTTCTTTGGCAGTGGCACGACATCGAAGACCATGGGGGAAAGACCGAAAGAGACAGCAGAAGGACCCTGGCTCTAATGTTACTAATCTCCAATGGCATAATTAACAACAACTCAGCATAATCATAAATATCACAGCGTGTGTATATCACTATAAAGCAACTGGAGAGAGTGACAGTCACATAAGGCAGCAATAATTTACCTACGCGTGGCTGTATAAACCAACACCAAAGTTGAACTCCCTGTTTGCCGATATGCATTTGATAAATGAGAAATTTTACGATACACAAAAATAAATACGAACAGTTCATCCCTCTAAATCTAACGGGTTCAGATTGATTTTGATTTTTTTATACTATAATGGTATTATTTATTCTACAATAATAGTACATTTTTGTGTGGGAGGTTCTCTGAATGAATGGTTAGATTTGAATTATACTACTACCTTAGTATATTTGCCAATATATATCATAAAAGAGCTCTCGATAAATACCCTTCTTTTCGTAGCATGCCAATCAGATTTGTGACACTGACACATGAGCATGCACAATGTCAAGAACAATCTAAGTAGGTTTGGTTTGGTTTGGTTACAAATTGCCGTTTCACCTAGTCACATGCTTTGGCTTTTCGAAGTCATTCCTCGAATATTTCAAACCTGATTTTCAAAGCTCTCGAAGTTTAGTTGAATAAAATATTCTAACTATTCAATTATTTAGCTGCATTTGTTCCAAACACAAGCTCACTGTCTCGCGCAACCTCTTTTGATCAGCATACTGAGTACAAGGATAGAATCAATCTTACAACCACTTTAGGGCCTTTAGAAACCCCTTAGACAACAATTTAATTAGTGTTAAATAATTTCCTAGACTCTAATCTTCTAATGCGCATTTTTCTTCTATTTAAATTACATGGAATACATAATCACATTGAAGATTGCAAAGAATCAACGCACAGTATCAATGCAATGTTAGATCTATCTAATGATCTAATGACAGTAATCTTAGCCTAAACATGATTACCTAGTTCTAATGCGGAATTAGGGATGAACTGACCGGAAGAGTTGGAAGCCATTAGCGCCCTGTAGTCGATCGGTGTTGTTGTAGGAGAAGTAGAGGATGCAGAAGGGGTCGCCGGCCTTGAACAGTGTTCGCCGCCGCGTGACGATCGATGGTGGCGGCGGCCTTCGGGTCGCCACCTACACTGTCCCTGGACAGCCCTTCGACGCTCCTCCAGCGCCAATGAGGATCGGTAGAAGATTAGGGTTTTGGAGAGGGTTAGCCGTGCAAGAGATCGTCACCTCTCGCACGAGCCGGCTTCTCCTATATATGTAGCGCTAAGGAGCTCGCGGGCAAGTCCCATGGTATGGAAGGCGCCTCCGATCATGGCGCGTAATTAAGGTATGAGCTAATCACGGGATTAGCAGTTAATTAGGAAGGTTCTTGATTTAGGTAAGTAATCACGCGTGTGCAGGTGGTAATGACCACGCGTGATTTCCTCGTTGATTAGCCGAGATCAACCAACATTCTCCCACTTGATCGAAAGGCTATCATAATGTATTCATTCTAAGTAAAATAGTAGTCCAAAGTAATGTGTTTTCAACAGTAAATGAAAACGCCATTAAAACACCAGTACCTATAGTCCACCATAATACCTCGATAGAATACTAGCTTAGTCATAACGGGTGTTGATTGACTTAATGCCCCTATATCCAGGATCATGGTCAAAGGTCCTCCAATAAACCTATGCCGGCAGTATGTTCTTTAAATAAGTTAGGAGGTAAGCCTTTGGTGAGCAGATCCGCGAGCATTGACTTAGTACTAATATGCTCAATTTTAATAGTTTGATCCTGAATTCTATCTTTCACAACATGATATTTAATATCAATGTGTTTGGCAGCACCACTTGACTTGTTGTTACTCGAATAGAAAACTGCACCTTTATTATCGCAGTATATAGTGAGTGGTCTTGCAATGCTGTCTACCGCTCTCAGTCCCGGGATAAAGTTTTTAAGCCATACGGCCTGCCCAGTTGCTTCATAACATGCCACAAATTCTGCCTGCATTGTCGACGATGCAGTTAGGGATTGTTTGGAGCTTTTCCACGAAATTGCTCCTCCTGCTAGGGTGAATATGTAGCCTGATGTGGATTTCTTAGTGTCTACACACCCTGCAAAATCAGCGTCTGAATAACCCAAAATTTCAAGGTTGTCAGACTTTCTATATGTGAGCATGTAATGCTTAGTGCCCTGCAAATAACGCAGGACCTTTTTAACAGTCTTCCAGTGGTCTAGACCTGGGTTAGACTGAAATCTGCCAAGCATCCCGGTAACAAATGCCAAGTCTGGACGCGTAGAGACTTGAGCGTACATTAGGCTTCCGACAGCCGAAGCATAAGGAATCATCTTCATTTGATCTGATTCTAATTGATTTCTCGGGCTTTGAAATAATCCAAATTTATCGCCCTTAACTATTGGAGCAGGCGTGGCAAAGCACTTACTCATGTTATACCTTTCAAGTACTCTATCAATGTATGACTTTTGAGATAATCCTAGTACTCCTTTAGACCTATCTTGGTGAATTTCAATGCCTAGGACAAAACAGGCTTCACCGAGATCTTTCATATCAAAATTAGAGGATAAAAATCCCTTAGTCTCATGCAGCATATTCTTATCACTGCTTGCTAGCAATATATCATCAACATAGAGTACTAGGAAAATGAATTTTCCACCCTTATTCTTGATGTATATGCAATTATCTACCTCATTCTCCTTAAATCCGAAGTTTCTGATTATTTTATCGAATTTAAGGTACCATTGTCTGGACGCTTGTTTAAGTCCATAGATGGATTTCTTAAGTCTGCACCCCATATGTTCCTTGCCTTCCACGACAAAACCTTCGGTTTGTGCCATGAAAACTTGTTCATGCAAGTCACCATTAAGGAATGCAGTTTTAACATCCATCTGATGGAGCTCTAAATCATAATGAGCAACGAGTGCCATAATGATTCTCAATGAATCTTTCTTAGAGACAGGGGAAAAGGTCTTATTTTAATCAATTCCCTCTTTCTGTAAGAAACCTTTTGCTACAAGCCTTGCCTTGAATCTTTCGATATTCCCTCCAGAGTCATGCTTAGTTTTGTAGACCCATTTATAGCCTACTGTTTTGACTCCTTCAGGAATTTCTACTAAATCCCAGACACCATTAGTGCTCATAGATTTTAATTCATCTTCCATGGCCTCAATCCATTTAGATGAATGTTCACTTGTTATGGACTCTTTGAATGAGGTGGGGTCATTTGCCTTACCAATGTCTTCACCAAGGAAGACTTCATAATAATCTAGTATGGCAGACCTCTTCACAGGCTGTGATCGTCTTATAGGTTCATTAGGGATCACTGGCGGTTGTGGAGATTGTTGAGGCACTTCTTCAGTTATTTGTTCATCAAATGCCACAGAAGGTTGTTGAGGTTCATTATCTGGTTCATTAAAATCCTCAACAATGGGTGCAACTCCAGAATTTTCAGCTGGAGATGCTACAGTCTGAGGCATTGCATGAGGAATGGGAAAAATACACTCTTGAGTTATTGGTAATGGGACATGAGCCCGAATTTCCTCAAGGTCTATCTCCCTTTGTTGTGAGCTCCCACTGATTTCATTGTCCTCTAAAAAGACTGCGTGTCTAGTTTCAACGAATTTAGTGACACGATCTAGACAATAAAATCGATATCCCTTAGATCTTTCTGGATATGCAATGAAATGGCAACTCACGGTTTTAGGGTCTAATTTCTTTAGTCAGGGTCAAATAATCAAGCTTCAAAGACGACAGCCCCACACGCCAGAATAATTAACTGCTGTCGGTTTCCTCCCAGTCCATAATTCATAAGGTGTCTTAGGTACAGACTTGCTAGGAACCCGATTTAGTATGTGGGCAGCCGTTTTTAGTGCCTCCATCCACAAGCTAATAGGCAGACTGGAATGATTAAGCATGCTCCGTACCATATCCATAAGTGTACGGTTGCGACGCTCTGCCACTCCGTTCTGCTGAGGTTCTCCGGGAATAGAGTATTGGGCGACTATGCCATTTTCTTGAAGGAATCTAGCAAAGGACCCAGGTATTTGCCCATAAGGAGCATGTCTCCCATAATATTCTCCTCCACGATCTGATCTCACTACTTTGATCTTAATGTTATGCTGATTTTCGACTTCAGCTTTATAGATCTTAAATTTATCTAGTGATTTAGAACAATCACGAATGGGGAAAATATAGCCATAGCGAGAGAAATCATCAGTGAATGTAATAAATGAATCATAACCATCCACTGATGTCACTGGGAAGGGCCCACAAATGTTAGTGTGTATTAATTCTAAAAGACCCGTACTCCTAGTGGCTCCTTTCTTAATTTTCTTAGTGAATTTACCTTTAATACAATCTAGACAAGGGTTCAAGTCTCTAAAATCTAAGGGTTGGAGTATCTCCTCTCTAATGAGACGTTCTATTCTCCCCTAGAAATATGGCCTAGCGACGCAGTGCCATAATTTCGACGACGTCTCACATGTCTTCTTATTCACAACAGTACACACATTTAACACAGATTCATCCATAGAGAGTAAATAAAGTTTGTTTTGCTCGAAGGCAAGACCAATAATGTCATTATTTAACTTAATAAAGCATTTCTTGTCCACAAACTCACATGAATAACCTGTTTTAGTCAATACAGAGACTCAAATTAAGTTCCTCTTAACACTAGGAACATAAAGAACATCAAAAAGATGAAGATTGAAGCCGCCTCCTAATGCAAGTTGAAGAGTTCCAACCGCCTTGACTTCAATCTCCGTTTCATCACGACCCTAAGACTTCGGTCCCTCTTCTTATGGTCGCCACTTTAACGCAATCCTCAGTAATGAATTAGTAATGTGCACAGTTGCACCTGAGTCAATCCACCAAGTATTAGAGGCAAATTCAGTAAATAGGGACTCATCAACATAAGAAATAATTTCATTACCCTTCTTTGCTAACCACTGCCTGAATCCCGCACAGTCCCTCTGTGCGTGCCCAGGCTGCTTGCAGAACTTGCAAAAGAAGTTTCCTGCGGCTGGTGATGCAGGAGGTGGTGGAGGGCCATGAGCAACAGCCTTTCCCTTCCTGTCATTTTTAGGAGGGTGATAAGGCTTCTTATTTGGCTTAAAGCCACCAGACTCCCCCTGATTCTTCCTCTTGCCAGAGCTGACAAGATGAGCCTGCTCCTTCAGCCTCTCTGCCTTCTGCCTCTCTTCTTCCTCAACAGAGTGGCTTATCAGTTCAGCTATGGACCACTTCTCCTTCTGAGTGTTGTAGTTGATCTTGAAGGGTCCATACTCAGGTGGCAATGAGCTCATGATGAAATGAACAAGAAAGCCATCAGAAATGGCCATGTCCATCCCCTTCAGCCTAGCCGCCATGTCAGTCATGCTCATGATATGCTCCCTCACACCGCTCTTACCATCATAGCGGGAGGTGAGCATGCACATGATCAAGGTACTAGCATAAGTCTTAGAGGTCCCCTTAAAGTTCTCCTCAACATTTGCCAAGTACTGTCTAGCACTTTCGGAATCAGGGATTCCTCCCTTAATCCCGACAGAAATGCTATTCTTAATGATCATTAGTGACATGCGGTTAGACTTCTCCCACCGCTCCGCCTTCTCATCATATTGTTTCTTGAGATCAGTGTAATTCTCAACATTAGGGGCGGGTGCAATGGGAGCATCCTCTCGTAATGCTAGGTCAAGGTCCAAGACCCCTAGCGTAATGAGGATCTTATCTTTCCACGAGGAAAAGTTAGTGCCATTGAGCTGTTCAATGCCATTAATCTGAGATGCAACATTGTTAATCGCCGAAAAATAATAACAAATTTAATCAATAATTGTAACAATGCCATATATGTAATTAATCCTACGTTGGTCTGATTAAATACATATATGTGACAAAATATCATAAAATTTCATTTCGCATCACCGTTGGGCAGAAAACGAAACGAAATTTAACAAGAAAAATTAATTCCTAAATTGCATCACCGTTGCGTAAACAAAATAGGAATTAAATATAAGAAATGACTTAAAATTACTAATAACGTTGGTTATACATAATTTTAAGCCAAAATTAACTCTCTAATTAAATTTCCCGTTGGTTCCATTTAATCAGAGATTATAAAATTTCCAGAAACAATTTTATCAATTTTCAGCAATTTAAAGGCATTAAATAACACAAATTACACGGAAGAAGAATTAATAGACAAAAATTAAATTAATTTGTTTTATCGGGCCGCATACGTGGCCCAGTTCAGCTAGATAGGCCCATTAACCATCAGCGGCCCATCTAGTGACCTAAACACGCCGCGGCCGTTGGATCAAATCCAACGACACGCAGCAGACCCTCGCGCAGCCAAAACACGGGACATAGGGGAACCCTAACCCGCTTCTTGATTCTCACGCGCGCGCGTGACGGAAAGGCGGCGGCTGCTGAGGCGAGACAGGCGGCGCGCTCGGTGGCTCGCGCGAGCGAGATTAGCGGCGGGCGAAGCGAGATCGATCATGGGCGCGCCGATCGATGGCGGCGCGACGGCGCCGGCGCCACGCGCGGGCGGGCGAATCGAGGCGGGCGATCAAGGCCGCGGCTAGGAACGCGCGGGCGACGAGGAGCTGCATGCGCTCCTCGATCTTGCGACGGCTACCTCGATCACGGAGCGGCACGACCAGGTACGCGGCCGATTTGGATCTTTAGGGTTTCATCAATATGGGGACTTTTGATTTTCTTGAGCCGGATCGGGAACGGGATGAACCCTAGTTCATCCATACGATTTCTAGCCCGATTTTAGTGCAATTTTACCCAAATTGATTCTTATCCTCACCTTTCTCCATAATTCATCATCATTTTTAATGCGAAATCGAGGCTTTTGGGGTTTAATCCGAGCTCTAGGGTTTCGGGTTTGGATGGAATTTGGGGGTTTTTGATTTTAGTTGTTAATTTGCCCAATTCACCTCCTTCTCACTGCTATTCTAACATTAGTTTAAACTAAAACCCACTAATTTGATCCGAGTTAGACATGACAGTGAGCAAATTAGCAAAAAACCGAAACTTTAAGAACTAATCCGACGACTAATTTAGACGCTAAAAGTGGGCTCTGATACCAAATGTTAGATCTATCTAATGATCTAATGACAGTAATCTTAGCCTAAACATGATTACCTAGTTCTAATGCGGAATTAGGGATGAACTGACCGGAAGAGTTGGAAGCCATTAGCGCCCTGTAGTCGATCGGTGTTGTTGTAGGAGAAGTAGAGGATGCAGCGAAGGGGTCGCCGGCCTTGAACAGGTTCGCCGCCGGCGAACATCGATGGTGGCGGCGGCCTTCGGGTCGCCACCTACACTGTCCCTGGACAGCCCTTCGACGCTCCTCCAGCACCAATAAGGATCGGTAGAATATTAGGGTTTTGGAGAGGGTTAGCCGTGCAAGAGATCGTCACCTCTCGCACGAGCCGGCTTCTCCTATATATGTAGCGCTGAGGAGCTCGGGGGCAAGTCCCATGGTATGGAAGGCGCTTCCGATCATGGCGCGTAATTAAGATATGAGCTAATCACGGGATTAGCAGTTAATTAGGAAGGATCTTGATTTAGGTAAGTAATCACGCTTGTGCAGGTGGTAATGACCACGCGTGATTTTCTCGGTTGATTAGCCGAGATCAACCAACATGCAAAACCACCGTATCAACCCCACTAACCGGAGTACCCTCTAGGCCCCTAGTCTACACATCAAGAAGACCTTGAGTTCGATCACCGTAATTTTACTGAAACATACATGTTTTCCATTCATATAGAATCTACAATTATTTATTATTCATTAATTTTTAGTTTAAGTATTCTGCGTCCAAATACTTGAATATCTTAATTTTTCATTTCATTTAAATCAGTTGATATATCCTAATTAGAGTTTAAGTCAATCCATAGGCTAAACTTAGACATAATTCACATGAAAACCCTAGATATGATAATTTACTCAATACTATGAAAACATTTATGCAGCATAAAATAGGATCCTCATGTTTCATATGAACGAGTAATCTGAAATACTTATTTTGATATGGGAATGAGATAAAATGGAAAATGATGTTAAAATGGAGATTAACACCATGTGATGTTGTGTTTTGTCCAGAGGAGAAACATGGGTAGTGTGGTATGGTGTGTGGGTTGCTCATGCGAAGCATGGATAACAATGGGTTTGTGCGCCGGAGATAATGGTCTGTCCAATGCAAAATATCGAGTTTTGTCATAAAGAAATGACATATAATTTCTCCCACCCATGTAATCATGAAAATGGACTTGAATAATTTTAGCATCTAGTATGTAATGTTTTTGCGCTTGTTGAATCACCGACAGTGAGGGATTATTCGCCTTACTTTCCCTAGCCGTGTAAAAAACTAGGAGTAAATTGCATATTAGGTACATGACGTTGTTTTTAGTTTTCGTTTAGATGCAAAATTTAGAAAATCGTGTATTTCTATAAATAAAGTTGTGTTTTTGTTTCAATTAGGTTCAAAGTTGCATACAGAGGGCGGTTTGGTGACATGGACAGCCATCTCACCTGCACACGTGGCCCTCTTTTTACAAAAAAAAAAAAACTTTCCTATTCCTATTTTTTTCCCTCACTCCCTGTGGGGCCTCAACTTTAGCTTACCTGTGAAGCCCACCTGTGAACACTGCACTAGTCCCTGGACCAGTACGCTAGTGCCTCACATTACATAGCCGGTTCAATTCATACATGCGCAATGGGATATCATATATTACAATAAGGGTTATGCTATCAGCGTTAAGGTTTACATCGGGGCCACGCTTGGCCAAAAGTATACAATACCAAAAGAGTCTAGCAGAAGTAAATATCTACAAGAACGATCCCCCGGCTATGCTTCTAAGCAAGCAGCTGTAGGTGTCCTAAACCTGCGCTTCGTCGTCGTCGACCTGTTCTTCGTCAAGTAGACAGGCGTAGCGGTCTTCTTCAAAGCCCTCATTATCTAAAAGAGATGAGAGACGAGGGTCAGTGTCATCCAAACACTGGCGAGTTAACTCCTGTCCTTAGATGCAATGTAATGTTACAGGCTTTTTGGTGGAGGCTTAAGGTTCTTTTATTTGCTTAAAGCCAATTTTGAAATAAAGAAGTAGAGAAGAACCTATACCTAGCTGATTTTGGAAAGCTACATCCCCAAGAAGATGCGGGGTATAGTGATAATGATATTGGTTTGCATTTTCCCGAAACTATCCGGCTCAGTCTTCTACGCTCACATCTCTGACATGCAGCCACACAACACAGATCCCCGCTCAACTCTCCCCCAACCAAACCCTCTAACCACACCGCCATCTTGTCTAGAAATTTGACGGTTCCTGTTGCGGACCTTCACTGCCAGGTTGTCGGCCTGCGCCAGTGTCGGTCTAGATCACCCTCGGTGACTGCACCCGGCCGCATGTTCCTCGGGCGGTGGCTGCTCCGTACACGTACCGGAGTCCCCTATACCCGCGCTCCGCGCGATGGCCACGCGTTGTGTTGGAACCACCCGTAGGTGGCAGCGCCCGCCGCGCTGCGTGTTACTCGCGCTCCTCCCGGATCGCCATCCAAAGACCATATTACCATACCGAGTACCGTGGCGACCACCTTAGGTCGCTACGTGTCGAACCACCACGTGGGTGGCAATACCCCGCCGCTTCTGCGTGTTACTCAGCCTCCTCCCGGCCGCCACCAAGACTATCTCACACACAACTTCTCAGTTCTGTTAATTAAGAGGAATGTGTCAGCCGATGAGTTTTGGCTCATTGGGGCGGGCATTGGCATGCCCGACTAAATTTGTTTTGTGACCTAAGTATGTCTAAGCAGATTTTACCCAAGACTACAAAGTCTAAAATTTAAGTTGCTTAGTGGACTACAAGGATTATGATTAACAAGGCAATCATATTGACAGATAAACAATCATCAACTAGACATGATATATCATGATTAGCAACATAGGAATTTAGAAATATCATAGAGCATGCATGTTATTAAATTAAACAACATAATTATTTTGGAAAACTAGGAATAGAAGCATGAGCTATGGAGATTAACTCGCCTTGTGCGTCTAGGGGCAGATCCTCGTGCGCGTCCTAGTATTCACCTCCTTGACCGTCTACTTCTATGCGTAGAAGAAGAACAAATGCAAGTCAAATGATGCAGTAGAAAATCAGGCATGGGTATTAAGGCTGTAGGTTTTTATCTTGCAGGTTTTAAATTCCCTTCTTTTATAATTTCCTTCATCAACTCCCTTTAAGTTCCCTAGGGTGTGTGGTTTTTATTATTTCTTTGGACTATTCAGTAATTTTGTCTAGGTTCAGAGGAGTTTTTATGTTTTCTATAATTTTCTAGGATTTTTATCAGGTCATCTACTATTTTTAAATGAGTTAATATCACTTCAAGATTATTTTCTTAAAGAAAATTCCTTATATTAGGGTTTTTGATAAAAACAGAAATATACATGTGTGTTTCAGTTGGCTAATATTTTTATTAAATCCAGCATGTCATCTAATATTTATCTAAATTTTTCTAGAGATTTTGAAGTGGTCTAAGTATTTTTAATAAATCAAAACCTATTTCTGTCATTTATCTAAATGGAAAAATGAGAGGAAAATCTCATGATGATCTTTGGGCGGCCCAATGGGCGGCCCAAGACGAAACCAGTCGAGGCGGCTTTTATGCATGACGTTTAACCGAAAACGATTTCGCCGAATACGCTTTAATCGACGAGTGGGGCCGGCCCACTTGTCACCACACGGCGACGGTCTCGAGGAGGATCTCCTTCTCCACGAGCCGGGGGAGGGCAGGCCGGCGACCTCGTCGCCCGAGGGCGCTAGGCGGCGAGGGGCCCACCTAAAACGGGACCCCGAGTGGCGCGACCATGGGTGGCCTCAGAGGCGGCGGCGGCGGCACGAGGCGGGCGCAACGCGTCCAACAAGCGGAGGAAGGCAAAAGCGGCGTCGGGGGAGCTGGGCAGCTACGGCCTAGTGCATGGGCGTGTGAGCTTCTAGGGGGCATGTGGAGTGTACCTGGGGCAGTGGGGAGGCCGGGGATGCGTCGGAGGTGGCCGGCAACAGAGAAGGAGGTAGCGCGGCGTGGATCACCGTGACGGGGGTGCTCCGGCAGACCCTTCGCCAAAATGAGGGTAGCACGAGGTTAGTGAGAGCTCGAGGGTGCTCGGGTGGCGATGAATTGGGGTTCCGCTTACCGAATTAGGTGAAATCGAAGAGGGGGTGAATTGGGGATTCCTCGGCCAACGGTGAGAAAATGGCCAATGCCGGCGAGCTCCGGCGTTCTCGGGCCGATTCCTCCGGGGACATTCGAGGTGAGGGGGTGAGGGAGCTACGGCTCGGAGCGTTTGAGCTAATTTTGAACGGAGAGGGGAAATTTCGAGGCCGAGCAGGCGGCGGTTAAGAGGAGAAACGGCGCGGGGAAGAATCCGAGCCGAAATGGCGACGGAGTGGGCGGGGATGCTTGGGCATGGGCACGGACGGCGTCTGAGGGGAGTGGGCATAGGTTTCACGCAGAGAGGGCATGCATCGGGGAGGATGGCGCAAGGTCGGGGGCGTGGCGGCGAGCTGGCCGAGGCGCTGGCGCCACAGCCAGAGGACGACGCTGGCGCGCTGAGCCACTGGGTGACACGGTGACTCGGCGTCAGAGAGAGGGCGCCACGGGGCAGCTCAGCCCGGTGCCGGAGTGCCACGGTGAGAGAGAGAGATTGCTCGGGGAGAGAGAGAGAAGAGAGAGAGAGCATTGGAAGAGAGAGAGCACGAGATGGGCCGGCTTGGGCCTTGGGGTAGGTGGGCCGAGGCCCAAAATGGGTCCCTAGGTTGGGCCTTGTCCCATTTTAGTATTTTCTTGGATTTTTAAATTTGAATTTTGGAGTTTGGGTTTTGAATTTGGAAAAGTTTTTGAAAACCCCTGTTTTTGGGCTGTTACAAATCCTACCCCCCTTAAAATAAATCTCGTCCTCGAGATGTAGACACTAACCATTGAATAGATAGGGGTACTGCTGACGAAGTAGATCTTCGGGTTCCCATGTCGATTGTTTGCCGATTTGGTTGCTCCATTGAACCTTGCACATTCGGACTGTCTTGTGCCTCATTGTCTTGTCCATGGTATCCATGATCTTTACTGGGTGTACTGGATAGGTAAGGTCTTTTGATATGGCTTTCTTGGGTGGGGAAATCTGTTCGTTAGGTTTCCGAAGGCACTTTCTTAGTTGTGAAACATGGAAGACGTTATGGATGTCTCCCAGTTCTGCTGGTAGGTGCAGCTGCTATGCGACCTGCCCCCTTTGGGCGGTTATCTGGTATGGGCCTATGTAGCGGGGTGCTAACTTGCCCTTCTGGTGAAATCTTGGGGTTCCTCGAAGAGGTGATACCTTCAGATATACGAAATCCCCTACTTGGAATGTCGGGTCCCTCCTGCGGTTATCCGCATAACTTTTTTGTCGCGATTGGGCTGCTGTGGAAAACATGGGCCCTGGGTGTCCGAAGATACACTACAGGACGCACCGTCTCCTTGGACCGAGTCAATTGGGCCTTCCAGAAGGCAGGCTTGGAGGACGACGCGGCTAAAGATAATCTACAAGGAAACGAATTCGTTTCCTATTTGAAATATATGGATATAGGCGTAGCCGGATCGGTTATATCTATATCTTCCAAACACATATCACGGTTTCTATCTGTAACCCGACCCCCTACACTATATAAAGGGGGTCTGGGGCCCCTTGTTCATCCATCTAATCTCACATCTTGTAATCATCATCAGAATCCACCACAATACAATCCACGAGCACAGGAGTAGGGTATTACCTCGCCCCGAGGGCCCAACTCAGATAAATTCGCTTCTGTGCTACCATCGTAGTTGTGATCTCGATTGCCCCATAAATACATTGCCGACGCAAATCGTCGACAGCTGGCGCGCGCCGTAGGGCTAGGACACGATCAAATACATCAACCTCGATGGCTTCCATTGGCGGATTCGCCTTCACCCACGCCCCGCCAAGGCTTCATCTTCGGAGATCTCGCTTCATTGTCGGTGATTTTGAAAGCTTTGTTGTGAGCCTAACTTTGTTCGTCCACACATTATCGGGAGATGGTACGCGACTCCAAATAGAGCCTCACCACTTTGGGATCTCTTCCCGGATTCTCGATCCGAGGAGATCCGATCTAATGATGACGATTTCGACCGCCTATCAAGGGCTTCCTTCGGTTTTGGTCGGGATCTACCACTTCTCTCCTTGCCGGCACCTTGTGCTGACAGAGGATCGAGCCGCGATCGATTCCCCGCCCGATCGCCTCGATCCAGTCAGGGTCACGATCCTCGCCGTGGTTCGCCTGCTTGATCTGAAACTCGCCGCCGTTTTCCATCGGATAACGTGCCGGCTTTTCCAATCTGGGACAAGGGGCGGAACACAAAGACGCACACCGACGAAGCCGAGCCAAGACTCAGGGACAACTCTTGACCGGTTAATTCCCCGAGTGGCTATGCCATTCAATCTGGTCAATTCGGCTGAAAGATTCCAGCAGATTCATTCTGCCGAAACTTAGTCGGATCCTCTTTTGACCAGAGATCCTGCACAAGAGGTGGGAGTTATAATCACTCCCATCGACGAGCCGACGAATAGGGATCGGTTGAGCCTTTCATTCTCGGATTCCGAGTCAAAAGAGAGCGTCAATGGGATCCCTGACTTCCGCGGTGTCTATGTGCTGGATGGCCAAGCCTCCGGGTCGGCCCGGCGCCCCACAGGGGAGGCTGGAGCCGAACCGAACCACGAAGGCGGAGAAGATTTGCGCGACCAATTACATGGTCGTGCACGGGAAGTCCGGGAGGAACTATTTCAAATCCGTATGGGAGATCACTCGGTCTTCCGTACGCCACAGCAGAACATCCTCGCCTGTAAGAGCCTCCTGGACAATGTTGGTCATTTGCTTGGAGAGAACAACCCCGCAACGCCGATCATGGAACAAGTCAAAGCCATGGTGACGGCAGCGGCTGTCCAAGACACTCGGGATCAACCGGCCAACTCGGCCAGAAGCCAGACTGCCACAAGTAGTACTCGGCGCAGTCGGCACACACGAAGTCGCGGGCAAGACGCCCGCAAGAGTGCAAGCCGCGACCTTCGCCTCAACATCGAAGCCCGGCACAGGGGGCGAGACGAAGATCGGCGCCGTACTCCACCGTGTCGAAACCTCCCCCAACGATCTCCTTCCCCCGCGGAAGGGTTGATTGACGGGATCAAGGCATTCACCCCCCGACTCGCCAGTAAACCGCCCGAGGGGTTCAACCCTAAAGGCATTGTGAAATTTGATGGAGAACGGGACCCCGAGGCTTGGTTGCAGATCTATTCTCTGGCGATCAAGGCCGCGGGTGGAGGATACGACGTAATGGCAAACTATTTGCCCGTCATGTTAACCCTTCGCTCGAATCGCTCATGGGCCTTCCAGAGAATTCGATCGATTCCTGGGGAGAGCTTTGCGACCAATTCGTTGCCAATTTTCAGGGCACTTACGAGAAGCCCGGGACCCAGTGGGACCTTTATCAGATTCATCAGAAAAAGGATGAGTCGTTAAGGGATTTCATTCGGCGTTTCACCAAGAAGAAGAACACAATCCGGGAGATCTCGGAGGCGGTTGTCGTCGCAGCCTTCCAGAAAGGAGTTCGCGACCCCGACCTAATCAAGAAGATGTCCCGGAAGCCTCCGACCACTATCAAGGAAATGTTCGCCTTGGCGGATCGATATGCTACTGCCTCGGATGCTCTAGCCGAGCGTCAAGAGGATCACCTAAGCAAGCATGAAGGCAAGAAGGACAGGCCGGAGTCGTCCTCTAAGAAGGACAAGAAGCGTAAGGGTGAAGAGATGGTAGCAGCCACGGAACAGGGTTGGCTAAGGCCGCCTCGACCCGCCGACTATAACAAAGTCATGGAGGCGCCGTGTCCTTTCCATCCAAACGGGAAGCACGCGGCCAAGAACTGCAACATCTTAATCTTAAAGAAGTTCGCTGAGGATCACAGCAGCGCCGCTCCGAGAGATGCCAAACAAGATGACAAGCGCGACCCTCCCGAGGGTGACGCTTACCAAGAAACTGAGCGAGAGCTCAACTACATATTCGGGGGATCGGATGCATATGAGTCCAAGCGTAAGCAAAAGCTTACCGATCGGAAAATCAATGCAGCCATTCCGTATCTCCGGTGGTCAGAAATTCCTATCATATTTGATCGCTCAGATCACCCAGATCACGTCCCTTGCCCAAGAAGACATCCACTCATCCTGGATCCTGTGGTGCGGGGCATCCGACTGCGCAAGGTCCTGGTTGATGGCGGAGTGGATTAAATATCCTTTTCGTTAAAACTCTGGGCGAGATGCAGATCCCAAAGACGGCGCTTCAGCAGATGGAAGCGCCGTTTCATGGTATAATTCCGGGAACCTCATCGGTGCCAATCGGGAAAATCACCCTCCCTGTCACCTTTGGGACTCAGGATAATTACCGGACGAAAAACCTCAGTTTTGAGGTGGCCGATTTTGAGACCGCATATCATGCGATCTTAGAAAGGCCTGGCTTGGCCAAATTCATGGCCGTCCCACACTATACCTACTTGGTTATGAAGATGCCAGGTCCGCGGGGCGTAATCACGGTCCGAGGAGACGTCAAGTTCTCCCATCTCGATAGGGAAAACTGCGACTTCGCTCAGTCCATAGAGGTGGCAGCTGAGTTGGACAAGATCCGGCAGGCTGCCACCACCCTTCGCGATGAGGGTGATCTGTCGAACAAGAAACCGTCTAAGTCGGGCATCAAGCCTGACGAGGATGTCAAACGTATTTCGCTCGACCTGTCCGACTCAACCAAAACGGCTCTGATTAGGACAGGGCTCGACCTGAAATTGGAGGACACACTTGTCACTTTCCTCCAAGAGAACCGAGGCATCTTTGCCTAGAAACCATCTGATATGCCGGGCGTCCCGAGGGAGGTGATCGAGCACTCCTTAAAAGTACACGACAAGGCGAAGCCGGTTAAGCAACGTCTGCGCCGATTTGCACAAGATCGGAAGGAGGCCATCAAGGCGAAGATCACCAAGCTTTTAGCCACTGGCTTTATAAGGGAGGTATTCCACCCTGACTGGCTGGCAAATCCGGTACTTGTGCAGAAGAAGAATGGAACTTGGCGCATGTGTGTTGACTATACCGACTTAAATCAAGCGTGCCCCAAGGACCCATTCGGACTCCCTCGCATCGACCAGGTGGTTGATTCCACTGCCGGTTGTGAGCTCCTGAGCTTCCTGGATGCATACTCAGGCTATCACCAGATTAGCTTAAAGGAAGGAGACTATATCAAGACTTCGTTCATCACTCCGTTTGGGGCCTTCTGTTATGTCACAATGCCCTTCGAATCAAGAACGCCGCGGTAACGCATCAAAGATCGATTCAGCGATGCTTCCACAACCAGCTTGGGCGCAACGTGGAGGCATACGTTGATGATGTCGTTGTCAAGTCTCAGGTAACCTCTGACTTGGTCAATCGACCTATCGAGACATTCGAGAGCCTGTTTCGGCGATCACATGAAGTTGAACCCGAGAAATGTGTCTTCGGGTCCCTTCAGTGAAGCTTCTCGGATTCGTGGTATCTCACCGTGGAATCGAGACTAACCCGGAAAAGATCAAGGCCATCATGGAGATGGCACCCCCAACATGCATAAGGGATATCCAGCGTCTTAGTGGGTGCATGGTTGCACTCGGTCGGTTCATCTCACGACTCGGTGAGCGTGGATCAGCCTTCTTCAAGTTATTGAAGAAGCAGCACGACAAGTTCGTCTGGACACCTCACCTGAAGCACAGAAGGCCTTTGAGGATCTCAAATTGTTCCTCACCGCCACTGCTTTGGCATCCTCGCCACAGAACCACTTCTGCTATACATCGCGGATACCACTCATGTAGTGAGTGCTGCGGTGGTAGTGGAACGGGAAGAGGAAGGACGCGCATACAAGGCTCAACGCCCGGTTTACTTCATCAGCGAAGTATTGGACGAGACCAAGGTGCGTTATCCACAGGTGCAGAAGCTCCTGTATGCGGTCTTGATCACCTCTCAAAAGCAGAAGCACTACTTTCAATAACACCCAATTTCGGTGGTCACCTCCTTCCCTATTGGAGAAATTCTCCATAATCGGGAAGCCACCGGGAGGATTGCAAAATGGTCGGTGGAACTCGGAGCTTTCGAGCTCTCGTTCAAGCCACGCAGCGCCGTTAAGTCACAAACACTCGCCGACTTTATCGCCGAGTGGACAGAGATGCGACTTCGCCACCGGGAAGAAGTCGAGCATCGAACATGTACTTCGACGGATCTCTCGACGGCAGGCGCTGGCGCCGCATCATTCTCATATCACCGGAGGCGAACGACTCAAGCACGCCCTCCGCATCCACGGTAGTCGAGTCGAGGCGCCATCCACGGTCTCCGTATTGCAGACGCTTCGGATCCGATGATTCGTGGTTCGCGGAGACTCCCAGCTTGTGGTGAGCCAAGTGCAGAAGGACTGGTCTTGTGTCAACGACAACATGACTGCCTATTGTCAGGAGGTCAGGAAATTGGAAGATAAGTTTGACGGGTTGGAGCTCATACATGTCCTGCGGCGAGACAATGAGGCGGCGGATGAACTCGCAAACCTGGGCTCCAGTCGGGCGCCAGTTCCGGCTGGGATCTTTGTCCAGGAGCTCCACGCCCCCTCCATCACTCCGCAGGAGCAATTACCCCAACCTGACGAGCAGCAATCCAAGGTAGAGGTGCTCGCCCTCGACTCGGATTGGACAAAGCCTTACCTGGAGTACCTACAAGAAGAAAAGCTTCCCGATGACCGGGGGGCTGCCGAGCAAATCCAACGTCGGAGTCGCGACTATGTGGTGCCTGAAGGGATCTTGTACCGACGGTTGCCTCCCGGATACTTTAAAAGTGCATACCCGAAGTCGATGGACGCATACTGCTGCGCGAATTCACTCGCATGTGCGGTCATCATGTCGCTTCGCTACATTGGTGGGAAAAGCCCTCCGACAAGGGTTCTATTACAACCGCGTCTCGACTCAAAGGAGATCGTCCGCAATGCGAGGGTTGTCGGCTTCTTTGCCCGCAGATCCATGTGCCGCTTAAGAACTCTAGACGATCCCCATCACCGCCATTTGCGCCTGGGGCTCGACATGTCGGACCTTTCAAGAAGGCCCTGTGGTTTTGAACACATCTTCGCTTGTCATTGACAAGTTCACCAAATGGATTGAAGCCAAGCTCGGACTAAGATTACGGGCTAAAGCCACCGAAGTTCTTCCAGAGATCATCGGCGGTTTGGCGCACTATCTCGATCATTACGACAACGGCTCTCGCTCAAGAGTGACGAAGTTTCAAAGATGGTGCGAAGATGTCGGCATAAAGATTTGCATTTCTTCGGTGGCGCACCCACGAAGCAATGGCAGGTCGAACGAGCGAATGGCATGCTTCTACGAGGTGTCGTATGCCGCATCTTCGATCGGCTCAAACCCTATGCGCAAAATTGATGAAGGAATTGCTCGCCGACTGGGGCTTCAACAAGCCCTAGTCGAGCTACGGGCGAGCCACCCTTTTTCCTCAGATACGGTCTCGAGGCGTCCTTCCAACGAGCTGCACTCGGATCGCCCGAGTCCAAAGGTTCAACGAAAACGAGTCGAGGCCACGGATTGACGATCTAGACCGACTGGAAGAAACTCGGGACGTTGCCACGATTCGGTCAGCTAAGTACCTCTAGGGTCTGCGTCGTTATCATGATCGCAATGTGCGAGATCGTACTTTCTCGGTTGGAGATTTGGTCCTTCGAGTTAATCAATCTAGTGGCCACAAGCTTTCTCCACAATGGGAGGGACCGTACATCGTCGATTCTATGACACGCCCGGGGGCTTACGGATTAAGGCGAGAAGATGGCGCTCTCCTGGACAACTCATGGAATATCGAGCAATTGCGTCGGTTCTATACCTGACGGCCATTGTAATCCGTGTTTACGATTAAATAATGATAAGTTTTCACTTACAATGTTTCAATGCTTATGCAATTCAGTTTCTGACTTGCTACTTATTTGTATGTCAATTAAGTAGTAAGTCGGGGCTACACCTAATTAGGTGCGCAATCGTGCACCTAACCTTTCATCTAACACGGCTTACTACCTTCAAGCTAGTAAGTCGGGGGCTACACTTAATTAGGTGTAGTCTGCGCCTAATCAATACCTAATCGATTTTTCTCTTTTAAGTTTATGACGAAGCCTAGTATAAATCATTCCAAGTAACAAAGGAACGTAGTTTATTCGGCCCAGAGCCATGACTTAAGCAGAGAGAAGATGGTTAGCATAGGCCATATCAAAAGATGGAAAGTCATATACATGAATAATTTATGAGTTCCTATATTTTCACAGAAAATCTAACTTTAAGTTGTCCAAAAGGCGGGCAGTCGGCTTTACTTCCTCGAGCAGCGCCATCGCCTCCTCTTCCGAGCAGGTGAAGCCATCCTTGGCAGCATCAAGATCGATTCGAGGATAGTGCGACTTGACGATTCCCAGCGCTTGACTGGAACTCGTCAGGCCGACTTCCCTGAGCCTCGCCTTCAGTTGCTTGGGGGCTTCGGTCCACCTCTCAGCACCACCGAGAGCTCGGCTCGTCTTCGCCAAAGATAGAGTTGGCGCCGAGTGGGTTCCACCGCCAAGAGTTCATCATATCGCTACCGCGCAATATTGGCATTTTCCCGAAGAACGCCATCTTTGCGCTAGCGTTTTCTCCTATGCTCACAAAGAACAGAGAATGCACGATTACATAACCGTAGACATGGGGTTCAGAGTCGGTCGGGTTCGGGCTTACCTCCAACTCGGCGACGCTTTTGCCTTCGACTTCTCCAACACGACCTCTCCGCCAAGCTTTGGTGATCGTGGCGTCGCGTCGCACATGGTGTGGTGCATAACGCCATCCACCACACGAAGACAAACAAATTTCGACTCAGTCGTAGGTACTTACACCGAGGGAACCCGCAAGGTCGAACTTTTCGTCTGCAGCCTTAATCCGGCTGCGCAGCCCCGGCGCCCTTGGTCGCCGGTCCGGACTCGATGACCTCCTTCCATGGATTTAATCCATTCTATTTGGGGAGGAAGTAATTATGAACTTGGTTTTCCTCTCGAGTAACCACCAAGTTCTCAAGAAGGACGAAGGGTGGTCCCCATCCTAACTCAAGTAAGAGAAGATTTGTCCTACGAATCAAAAAGCTTACCCGAACCATTCGGCCGCACTCGGCGGCATACTCGAAGAAGACCTTCCTCATCTCTGCCTCGGCCTCGTCGTCGACAAGGGCCCGCCTTCGACCTCGTCCCTCCAAACCCACCGAGAACTTCGGTCTTCTCTGGGAAGGTGGGGTCATGGAGGATCTCTCAACCATTGGCTCACTTCCCGCTGTTCTCGGCGGACGGGCTTGGGTCGGAGGTCGCTGCGGTAGCACCTCCCCTGGTTCCCGACGCGGTTTCCGCCGGCTTTGCTGGTGGGGGCACCGCATCGGCTGGTGGAGGAGGAGCTCCCTGACTCGGCCTGGTAGGCTTTGATGCCGGCTAGGTCGGGCGACTTGACGGAACCTCTACCGATGGTTTCCTAGAATAGGGAATATTTCGGTCAGAGAAAATGCAAAGAAAGACTATCAGGACGTGGCGGAGTTGCGCTTACCGGTTGGTGGTCTTAATCTTGATGCCGGCCCCCTTTCGAGAGTAAGCTCCGCTCGAAGAGGCGTCGGGTGGGCCTCTCGGACTAGCCTGAGGGGTTGAGTTCTTTTTCCCCTTTGGCATCGCGCTACCGCCCGTCCTCGGGGGGTGAGTCCCCTGACTACACCCGGAAGCCGGAGTTGGTTGGCTCGCTCCCTCTTTGGGAGCTTCACCCACCTTTGGCCCCGAGCCTCGCGGACCACGTCCTCCCGACGGCGGGACTTTCTCCTCCACTAAGGGAGCCGGGCCCTTGCCTTTTTTGGCGGCCAGGGTATCTTCAGGTTTCCCCCCTGGGCGCTTCTCGCCCTTGTTGGCAGGAGCATCAGGAGTAGGGGCCGCGGATATGAAAGACCGGCGGCTCTGCATAGGAGCAAGGCATCCCCAAATAATAAGCTTCAGCAACATGATTGCGCGGTGTTTTACACAGGCAAAAGAATATACTCGAACCTTACCTCAGGAGGTGGATAGTTGAGGGAGAAGCTCCTGGGGCTCCCCGGATTTGAAAAGATAGTTCCGGGAGCGAAGAACTCGGAGAGTCGATCAATGGCGTCGGAATTGGAGATTGGGACATCCGTTTCTCTAGTAGAGTCGGATGGCCCGGTATACTCGAACCCGAGCCTGATCGTTTCCTTGAGTGGCTGCACACGGCGTTTCGTGAAGGAAACAGCTATAGCGACGCCGGTCAGCCCCTCTTCTTTGATTTGTTGGATCAGGCCGAGTAACTCGGTCACCTGATCCATTTCAGAGGAAAGAGGGGGAGAGTTCCAAGAGGAGGAAGCTCGGGGCTTTCTCCCATCAAAACAAGGAAGACTGGGGGGAGGATTGGAAGAATAGAACCAGTCCTGATGTCACCCCTTCAAAGAAGTCCGAAGCGGCAAGGTGAAATACTCCTTCTTGAGGCCGCTCCGGAGTTGGAACCCAGCCCCGCCGACAGCCTTAGGGGCATTGTCGGTGGGGTAGGTCTTCAGGAAGAAGAGATGGCGGAAAAGGGCGAAATGGGGAGCGATCCCAGAAAAGCCTTACAAAGATGGACAAAAATCGAAAGTTGAAGAATGAAATTGGGATTCAAATGGAAAAGCTCAATCCCATAATGGTGGAACAAACCACGAAGAAAGGAGGATGCGGGGAGTCCGAACCCGCGGGAGAAAAAGGATTCAAAGACAACAATCTCCTCTTGATGAGGAGTGGGGGAGGATTCACCTGCGGCGGCGCGCCAATCAATGAGCTCTGACGATGGGAGAACGCCGGCGTCGACGAGGGCTTGCAGCCGCTCATCGGTGGTGTTTGAGGTTGCCCAGTCCCCCGCCATTGGAATGTGGTGGATTTGGGGCTTGACGGTGGCGGCGGTGCTAGGATTGCTTGGAGGCGGCGAAAGCACGAAAACCCTAGCGGGGAGTCTCAAGAAGGTGAACGGTTTGGGGCGCACAGTGTAAGCGTATCGGTTCAAACTCCCTGGAAGGCTTCGCTTAAAAGGAAGCGGGCAACGTTTCGTTTCCGTGCAAGGCGGGAAGGGAATAAAGCCCTAAAATTGTCGCTTCAAGACTTGGGTTCTGATTTAAGTCCCTGAGGACAAGCCCTATAAGGGCCGTGAGTCAGCACACCCACTTACTCGGATGCAGTGTCACTCGGGTCATCTTAGTCGGGGAAAAATAGCGTGCCCCCTATTCGGCTCATTGCCAGTCCTCAATTCGAGGATTGGGCGCTTCCCAAAGTCGCGACCCCACTTTTGATGTGCCTCTTGGGGACGGTAGTCGGTTTAGCTTTTTAGCCGGGCCGCGCATCGAAAGTTCTTTAATCCAACTCCGGATCGTTTGTCATCAGGACAGGCACCACTTGGGCAAAATTAATCCAGCTCTTGGCGTACCTCTTGGGGTCATTGTCTGGTCCGATTTTATAATCGGATTAGGCGTCAAAGAGTTACCTCTTCAGTTGGGTTTCAGTGGCACATCTCCGGATCGTTTGTCGTCAAGGTAAACACCACTAGGAGGACCTTAACTTGAGGTCGGCGATTCTCTCGGGGATCACTAGCTTGAATCAGATTAGTCGGATCAAGGCGCCTGAACACCCTACACAGGTTGTGGCATGTCCCATGTCGGACCGAATGTTGAGCTCTGCAAGTCAGGCTTGAATGCCATAAGTTGTAACAGGGAGGATAACGCTGGGTGGCATTGCTTACTCAGCAACATCCACTTTTTCTCTAGTATGCCTCTCTGTGGGGCCATCAGCCAGCATATCGATCCGTCGGGCTGGGTACCAGGCATCTCTAATGACTTGAGAAATTTTCTCGAGTTCTTTGCAACTGTGTTGTTTGATCAGCAGGTTACTCGGCAAGCAGACTTCATCAACCAGGCGAAGAGTGACGTCACTCGGGTAACATCTGAAGGACTACAAGCTAAACCCCGAATCAAGACAACCCAATCCCGAAACACTCGGGGGCTACTGCGGAAAACATGGGCCCTGGGTGTCCGAAGATACACTACAGGACGTACCGCCTCCTTGGGCCGAGTCAATTGGGCCTTCCAGAAGGCAGACTTGGAGGACGACGCGGCTAAAGATAATCTACAAGGAAATGAATTCGTTTCCTATTCAAAATATATGGATATAGGTGTAGCCGGATCGGTTATATCTATATCTTCCAAACACAGATCAGGGTTTCTATCTGTAACCCGACCCCCTACACTATATAAAGGGGGTCCAGGGCCCCTAGTTCATCCATCCAATCTCACATCTTGTAATCATCATCAGAATCCACCACAATACAATCCACGAGCACAGGAGTAGGGTATTACCTCGCCCGAGGGGCCCAACTCAGATAAATTCGCTCCTCGTGCTACCATCATAGTTGGGATCTCAGATGTGCCCATAAAATACATTGCCGACGCAAATCGTCGACAGCTGCTAAAAGTCGTTCCCTGATGTACTTGACTTTATCTTCTGCTGCTTGTAGTGACTTTACCCCAAATACCGACCTCTCCTCGATGGGGACCGCTTAGGGCGTCCTACACTTACGTCCGTAAAGGGCTTCAAAGGGTGCCATTTGCAGGCTGGCTTGATAACTGTTGTTGTAAGCAAACTCGGCATAAGGCAACCATTTTTCCCAGTCCGTGGAGAAGTTTAAGGCACATGACCTGAACATGTCCTCCAGGACTTGTATCACTCGTTCCGATTGTCCATCTGTTTAGGGGTGAAAGGCTGTGCTGAACCTTAGAGTGGTCCTAAAGCTTGGTGCATCTTTTGCCAGTACTATGAGGTAAATTGGGTACCCCGATCAGAGATGATTAGCTTGGGTATGCCGTGTAGGGGCATGATTCTTGCCTTGTATAAGTCAGCTAACTTATGGCTGGTATAGTTGGTCTTGAATGGTAGGAAGTGTGCCACTACCCAAATAGAGTCGAATCCAGTCTTGGTGCGTGGTAACCCAACTATAAAATCCATAGTTATTCCGTCTCACTTCCATTCAGGGACCTTTATGGGTTGCAGAAGCCTAGCAGGTCGCTGATGCTCTGCCTTGACTTGTTGACATATGTGGCGTCTGGCGACATACTCTGCAACATCTCTTCTCATTCTGGGCCACCAGAACTGGCTTTTTAAGTCTTGGTACATCTTTGTGCTACCGGGGTGGATGGTGTAAGGAGATTCATGAGCCTCTGTCAGGATTGCCTTCACCAGCTGGTCATCCGGTGGCACAAAGAGACGCTTTTCCAGCCAGAGAGTTCCTGTTTCACCCCTTCGTAGCCTACCCCCCTTATGATGTTCCATCCGATCCAAGAGTTTTCCGGTGCTTGGGTGACCCTTTTGCTTTTCCTTAATCTGATCCATTAGGTTTGGTTGTGTTTCTAGGTTAGCCAAGAATCCGGCGGTTACTATGGTGAGGCCAAGTTTGGTGATATCTTTTTGGAGTGGGTCGGGTAGTCCTGCGGGCTCCAAATGGTTACATTGAGCCTTTCTGTTGAAGGCGTCAGCTACTACATTGGCCTTCCCAGGGTGGTATTGGACGTTCAGGTCATAGTCCTTGATGAACTCGAGCCATCTTCGTTGCCGCATGTTCAAGTTGGACTAGGTAAATACATACTTTAGACTCTTGTGGTCGGTGAAAATATCGCACCGATGACCCACCATATAGTGCCTCCAGATTTTAAGGGCATGGACTACTGCCGCTAATTCTAGGTCATGGACGGGGTAGTTTTCTTCATGCTTTCTTAACTGCCGGGAAGCATAGGATACCACCTTTCCATGTTGCATTAGAACGCACCCTAAGCCCTGCTTAGAGGCATCACAATACACCTGGAAGGGTTGTTGAATGTTCGGGGTGACCAGTACCGGAGCGGTGGTTAGCTTATTCTTCAATAGTTGGAAGCTTTGCTCACAGGATGGGGTCCAATCAAATTTTTTTCCCTTTTTAAGGAGCCGGGTCATGGGCTTGGCGATTTTGGAGAAACCTTCAAAAAATCGCCGGTAGTATCCGGCTAGTCCCAAAAAGCTTCTGATCTCCGTTATGTTGGTGGGGGATTTCCATTTGGTAACTGTGTCTATCTTGGAGGGGTCAACTTCAATTCCTTCGGCTGATATTATATGTCCGAGGAAGCTTATGTTGCTCAGCCAGAAAGCGCACTTACTGAATTTAGCAAAGAGCTGGTGCTCTCTTAGCCAGTCCAGAACCAACCGAAGGTGCTGCTCATGTTCCTTATCATCCTTTGAGTATACCAAAATGTCATCAATAAAAACGATGACAAAATGGTCTAGATATTCCATAAGTATCATGTTCATCATGTTCATGAAGTGGGTTGGAGCGTTGGTTAATCCAAATGACATAACCAAGAACTCGAAGAGCCCATATCGGGTGGAAAAGGCTGTTTTGGGGATGTCCTCCTTTCTAATCTTCACCTGATGATACCCAGATCGAAGGTCTATTTTGGAGAACCTCTTGGCTCCGTGTAATTGGTCAAAGAGGTCATCTATTCTGGGTAAGGGATATTTGTTCTTTATGGTAACCGCATTTAGAGCCCGATAACCTACTACCAGTCTTCAGGTCTAGTTGCTTCCTTTCGATCATATCGTCCAGTTGCCTTTTTATCCACAAACATTGCGGGAGAACCCCACGGGGAGGAACTGGGGCGGATCAGCTTCCTTTCGATCATATCGTCCAGTTGCTTTTTGAGTTCAGCCAATTCCAAGGGGTTCATTCAGTAGTAGGATTTATAGATGGGTACGGTTCCTGGGACCAGCTCTATGGTAAATTCCATTTCTCTGTCTGGGGGAACTCCGGGGAGTTCGTCAGGGAATACGTCCAGGTATTCCTTGACGACCGGAACTTGGGAAGGGTCTCCTTCTCCTGTGATATTGGTCAGTCTTGGGGTTGGTTTGGTGGGAGGGTCCGTTATCCAAATTGTTTCTTGCCCTGGTCCCATGATAAGGCGGATTTCCCTCTTTGTACAATCTAGGGTGGCTCTATAGCGGGATAACCAATCCATTCCAATGATGATGTCCAAACTTAGATTGGGTAAGACTAGCAGATTAAAATGGAGTTCCATTCCTCCTTTGCTGATTTTTACCTCTCGGCAAGCCCTTGCTGCCTTGAGGGATCCCCTAGGTGATTTTATACTTAGTGACTTATTGAGGGGGTAGGTTGGTAACCCTAGTGATTTGGCACATGTATCTGATATAAAGGAGTGAGTAGCTCCAGTATCAAAGAGTACTTGAACAGGTTTTTGAAGGACGGTGAACTTACCCATGAGCACTCCAGGGGCTTGTTTGGCTTCTTCGGCAGTAGCCAGGTTTAGTCGGCCCTGCCCGTATGCGTTTGCAGGGGATCGAGCATCCGTTCTCGGCCGTCCTCCTCCTCTGCCTTGGTTGGGTAAGGTGCCAGTTTGCATACGGTTACCAGGGTTTGCGGTGAAGTGGTCTTCTTCTCCGGGCATCGACCGGCGAAGTGACCTGGCTGATGGCAGATGAAGCAGGCGTTTGCTGCCCGATCTGCATCCGATGGGGGTGTAGTAAAGGCTGGTCTCCCGGAGGGTGGGGCAGGTTGTTGAGGATGTGCAGGCGCTAGTCGAGTATTTTGTGGTGGTGGGCGCTGATTCTGCTGATAATACTGCTGTTGTGGACTCCGTTGGTACTGTGGTGGTGGTGGTCGCCTCTGTGAGTAGGGGCTAAGGTTTCCGCCCCTGCTACTTCCTGCTCCGCCTTAAAAGGCGATCTTCCTCTTCTTGTTGGCTTCCATTCCTTTCAGCTCGTTTTCCAGTATAAGTGCCTTGTTCACCATGTGCTGGAAACTGGTGAAGTCCAGGACCTTTAGTCGGGATCTGAGGCTTGGCACCATTCCTTCCACAAATCGCTCCACCTTTTCCTCCTCGTCTATGATGTCTTCGAGGGCATATCGGGCCAGATGATTGAAGCGTGTCAGGTACTCATTAATAGGCAAGGCTCCCTGTTTTAGAGCACGAAATTCCTGTTTCTTCATCCTCATCATGCCTCGGGGCGTGTAGTGGGCCCGAAAGGCCTTCTCGAACTCCTCCCAGGGGACGTCCTGGGCCGGGTTCCCTCCTTCATCCTCTATCACATTTCCTTCTAGGTTTGAGGCTTGGGTTCCAGAGTGTTGTTCGTCTCCTCCGGCTGCTGCCGATGATTCTCCTTGGTTTTCACCATTTCCAAAGCTAGGGGTACGGGCGGCTAGGTAGTTTTCCCACCAATCTCCGGCTGCGCCTTCCAGCTTGTGGGTGGCGAAGAGTACCATATCTCGTTTAGGACACCGGATTAGTTTAAGCTTCTTCTTTATGGTTCGTAACGAGCCGTCTGCTTCCATTGGTTCTGACGCATGGGTAAATCCTGGAGGTTGGGCTCTAAGAAACTCATTAAATTTGGATCCTTGGCGGCTGATTTGTTGTTGTTGTTGGCTAGTTAAAACAGTGCCTAGCATCTGAGTTTGGTAGGTTAAGACTTGTTCCAAAGTTGGGTTGCCGGCTGGCGGGGAGGGGAGATTAGCGTTCCCACGAGCCTGCCTTGGATTTCGGGTTTGTTGTTCTTGAGACATCTGTGTGGAAAGGGGTGTTATATGACTTTTTAGGAAGGCTAAAGATTTATGTAAAATGTATGCAAGAAAAGAGCAAAAATCTCGAAAAACCAAGGAAAAGATCAAGTAGTCGAGTTCTTATATTACATTAAGAGTCTAGGGTCATGCATTACCCTCCAACTACTGGGTAAGCATTTATTTATCATTACAACCCGAGGGCGACCCATCGCAGTGGGTGCGGCTACATAACAAGAACATACGGCTAAACTCTTAAAAGTTACATCTCAAGTCATAAACAACTTCTCTCAGGACGGTTATGAGATCACCAATTAGGGGAACGCATGCTGCATTCTGTCGAACCCTTCAGGGAAGACGTCGAGGAGGTGGTAGCCGGGTGAACCTGTATCTTCCGGGTCCTCTGGGTTGGAAAGGCGTTGAGGTGGTCCTTGGAGGTGGTTCAGGGTGGTCGAGCTTGCCCCTTCTACTTGGACCAGGTGAGGGGGTGGTATGTATCTTGGAACCAGCGGAAATTGGGCTTCGGCCGGGGCCTGTATCCTGGTAGGGGTGGTGCTCCTGGTTTGGATTATGGGAGGTTGGTAGGACTTGGTTGTCCCGTGGTCGCTGCGAGTTGCCCAGAGTTCCTGTAGGACACACTCATAGGAGCGGTCCATGGTCCTGACCAGACCTGCGAGGGTAGTGATGGTAGGGTTTTCTCCTGGGGCAGGCGGAGTAAATGTGTTGACATAGGAGTTAACATCACGTTGGGGAAGTAGGTATAAGGTTCTCGTGCTAACTCCCTATGATCACGGCGAAGCTGCCTGGTAGCTAGGCGGGCGACTTCCTGGATGGCCATGGGGATAGAGGTGCCTTCAGTTTGGAAGAGGTATGGTACTCTGTCTTCTGTGCTTCTGGCTATTAGGTCGAGGGTGGCGGTGAAGATTTCATTTCCCTCCCCCGTAACTTGATGGTAGACAGTATACTCGGGAGCATAGGTATAATTCGCCCTCTAAAGCATGTCTCGGAGAAGGGTAGGGTAACCTTCGACACCTTCAGCGCAGGTGACGAATATCAGGCGTCCCAATGACATCTAAAAATTTCCAAGGTCATAAACCATGACTTGAAATGTGACGAAATAAAATATGCAAATAAAAGTATTGATAACGAAACGACCGATCTAGTTCTTACCACACCCATCGTCTACTAGGGTGTGTGATTATTACAAACAGTCAGCCTACTCCTCAGGAGGGAGAGGCTGACAAGTAGAGTCAAGAGCAGTGCAGCATAAAACATACAACTGCCTCACGGGCAGTGGAAATTTATTGACCATGGTTGTCGAGGGCTCTGGTGCTAGCCCCTGCGGGTGATACGGCGAAGGTAGTGGATTGCTCCCTCCGCGGGTTGTGCTCCGAATCCCGCAAGTACTGATCTAGAGTCTGCGGAGCACCGGCCGTAGACGTGGAGGCTTGATCTCCCTCGGCAGGTGGATCATGATGGGGTAGGCCGACCAGAGCGTGGGGAGGTAGGGTCCTCTTACGCGCGGTCTGGTGCAGGAGTCGACGAGGGGGCGGGCTTGGAGGAGCTCGAGGGGCCTGCACGTAGTAGGTGACCCCTTGTCGAGGTAAGTCCTGTGGATCCTGCTCGTCGAGCTGGGAAAGGGCATGATCCCTTTCCAGGCGAGAGTTCTCCAGGTTGTCCCACAGCGCTGCAGCATGATGTCGTGAGGACCTTAGCTCATTCCGGGAGTCTTGGAGAGTCGAGCGGAGGAGGCCGATCTCCTCCTGGGCTCCTGTGCGGGCATGCTCTGCTCCTTGTGCAACATGAGCAAGGTATACCGTCCTGGGGTCCAGGGCGGATTGCTCCCTTAAGTCTGGGAGGTCGTACTGCCCTGCGCCCGGGGCAAACTGGAACGGTCCTGTAGACAAAGAGTGGGAGAACTGTTGGCGGAGTCCCGCCAGCGCCAAGATGCTGCGTCTCCAATGGCGTACTCAATATGATCCCAGGGAGTCCGAGTACAATAACGGTGAGCGAGGAGGTCTAGGTACTCGTGGTATATCCTTACCTCCACGATATACCCGGACCTTGGGAGGGACAAGTCCTTGATCCAAAAGTAGCAGGACAGTTCTTCATATCCTAGCTCGTTTGTCATCTGTTGCAGTGCCCCAACATATTCGCTTCTTGGTCCGTCGAGGTATCCGAAGGAAGAATCGTACTCCATGAAACCATCGGGATCCATCTACAAAAATTTCTCAATTTGACAACATATATTGAGATAGTAAAAATGGTAAGGTAAGGTAATGTCAGCATGAAAAACCCTTTTGAATTTTCTGGCGATCAAAAATTTTATAGCCCAGGGATATTAAAATTTTAAGATACGTGGAAATCCTTAGCTAACGTCCAGGGTTTAGGGTTCCTACAGTCGTATGCTCTGATACCAGCTCTGTGGGGCCTCAACTTTAGCTTACCTGTGAAGCCCACCTGTGAACACTGCACTTGTGCCTGGACCAGTACGCTAGTGCCTCACATTACATAGTCGGTTCAATTCATACATGCGCAACGGGATATGATATATTACAATAAGGGTTATGCCATCAGCGTTAAGGTTTACATCGGGGCCACGCTTGGCCAAAAGTATACAACACCAAAAGAGTCTAGCAGAAGTAAATATCTACAAGAACGATCCCCCGGCTATGCTTCTAAGCAAGCAGCTGTAGGGTGTCCTAAACCTGCGCTCCGTCGTCGTCGACCTGTTCTTCGTCAAGTAGACAGGCGTAGGGGTCTTCTTCAAAGCCCTCATTATCTAAAAGAGATGAGAGACAAGGGTCAGTGTCATCCAAACACTGGCGAGTTAACTCCTGTCCTTAGATGCAATGTAATGTTACAGGCTTTTTGGTGGAGGCTTAAGGTTCTTTTATTTGCTTAAAGCCAATTTTGAAATAGAGAAGTATAGAAGAACCTATACCTAGCTGATTTTTGAAAGCTGCATCCCCAAAAAGATGCGGGGTATAGTGATAATGATATTAGTTTGCATTTTCCCTGAACTATCCGGCTCAGTCTTCTATGCTCACATCTCTAACACACAGCCACACAACACAGATCCCCGCTCAATGCCAGGTTGTCGGCCTGCGCCAGTGTCGGTCTAGATCATCCTCGGATCGCGCCCGCCGCATGTTCTCGGCGAGGGCCGCTCCGCACACGCATCGGAGTCCCTATACCGCGCTCCGCGATGGCCACGCTTGTGATAGAACCAACCCGTGGGTGGCGGCGCCGCGCCACGCTGCGTGTTACTCACGCCTCCTCGGATCGCCATCCAAAGACCATATTACCATACCGAGTACCGTGCGACCACCTTAGGTCGCGCGTTGTGTTGGAACCACCACGTGGGTGGCAGCGCCCCGCCGCTACGTATGTTACTCCGCGCTCCTCCTGGGCCGTCACCCAGCACTATCTCACACACAACTTCTCAGTTCAATTAATTAAGAGGAATGTGTCAGCCGATGAGTTTTGGCTCATCGGGGCGGGCATTGGCATGTCCGACTAAATTTGTTCTGTGACCTAAGCATGTCTAAGCAGATTTTACCCATGACTACAAAGTCTAAAATTTAAGTTGTTTAGTGGACTACAAGGATTATGATTAACAAGGCAATCATATTGACAGATAAACAATCATCAACTGGACATGATACATCAAGATTAGCAACATAGGGATTTAGAAATATCATAGAGCATGCATGTTATTAAATTAAACAACATAATTATTTTGGAAAACTAGGAATAGAAGTATGAGCTATGGAGATTAACTCGCCTTGTGCGTCTGGGGGCAGATCCTCATGCGCGTCCTGGTATTCACCTCCTTGACCATCTACTTCTATGCGTAGAAGAAGAACAAATGCAAGTCAAATGACACAGTAGAAAATCATGCATGGTGTATTAAGGCTGTAGGTTTTTATCTTGCAGGTTTTAAATTCCCTTCTTTTATAATTTCCTTCATCAACTCCCTTAAGTTCCCTAGGGTGTGTGGTTTTTATTATTTCTTTGGACTATTCAGTAATTTTGTCTAGGTTCTGAGGAGTTTTTATGTTTTCTATAATTTTCTAGGATTTTTATCAGGTCATCTACTATTTTTAAATGAGTTAATATAACTTCAAGATTATTCTCTTAAAGAAAAGTCCTTATATTAGGGTTTTTGATAAAAACAGAAATATACATGTGTGTTTTAGTCGGCTAATATTTTTTATTAAATCCAACATGTCATCTAATATTTATCTAAATTTTTCTAGAATTTTTTAAGTGGTATAAGTATTTTTAATAAATCAAAACATATTTCTGTCATTTATCTAAATGGAAAAAGGAGAGGAAAATCCTCACGCACAAGGTCTTTGGGCGGCCAATACATGCTTCTGCGAAGCCAGGTGAGATGGCTTTTGCTTGGTGTGACGTTTAATCAAAACGATTCCGCCGAATACGCTTTAATCGACGAGTAGGACCGGGGCCCACTTGTCGACCTCACTAAGAACGGTCTCGATGGAGGATCTCCTTCCTCCACGAGCCGGCAGGAAGAACAAGCCGGCGACCTGCGTCGCCGGCGAGGGCGGCTAGGCGCTGGGGCCCACCGAAATAGGACCCCGGAGTCAAGCGCACCCATGGGTGGCCTCGGCAAGGCCGACGGCGCCCGAGGCGGCAAGACAACATGTCCAACAAGCGGAGGAAGGCAAAAGTCACAAGGGGAGCTGGACAGCCACGGCCTAGTGCATGGGCGCGTGAGCTTCTAGGGGCATGTGGAGGTACAGGGCGCGGGAGGCTGTGGTTGCGCTCGAGGTGGTCAAGCGGAGAGAAGGAGGCGATCTGGCGTGGATCACCGTGGCGGGGGTGCTCCGGCGGACTCCTCGCCAAAATTAGGGTAGCACGAGGTTAGTGAGAGCTCGAGGGTACGCGGGTGGCGATGAATTGGGGTTCCGCTTACCGAATTAGGTGAAATCAAAAAGGGGGTGAATTGGGGATTCCTCGGCCGGCGGTGAGAAAATGGCCAATGCCGGCGAGCTCCAGTGTTCTCGGGCCGATTCCTCCGGGGACATTCGAGGTGAGGGGGTGAGGGAGCTACGGCTCGGAGCGCTTGGGCTAATTTGGAGCGGGGAGGGGAAATTTCGAGGCCGAGCGGGCGGCGGTTAAGAGGAGAAACGGCGCAGGGAAGAATCCGAGCCGAAATGGCGACTGAGTGGGCGGGGATGCTTGGGCATGGGCACGGACGGCGTCTGAGGGGAGTGGGCGTAGGTTTCACGCAGAGAGGGCACGTGTCGGGGAGGATGGCGCGAGGTCGGGGGCGTGGCGACGAGCTGGCCGAGGCGGCGTGGCGGCCACTTGTAGCGTGGGGACGCTGAAGGCGCTGAGCCACTGGGGGGTGACACGGCGACTCGGCGTCAGAGAGAGGGCGCCACGGAGCAGCTCAGCCCGGTGCCGGAGTGCCACGGTGAGAGAGAGAGATTGCTCGGGGAGAGAGAGAAGAGAGAGAGAGCACGGGAAGAGAGAGAGAGAGAGCACGAGATGGGCCGGCTTGGGCCTTGGGGTAGATGGGCCGAGGCCCAAAATGGGTCCCTAGGTTGGGCCTTGTCCCATTTTAGTATTTTCTTGGATTTTTAAATTTGAATTTTGGAGTTTGGGTTTTGAATTTGGAAAAGTTTTTGAAAACCCCTATTTTTGGGCTGTTACACTCCCTCTTCTTCCTCCTCTCTTTCCTCGTCTCTCCGGGATGGCCCTACTGGATATAAAAAATAAAATAATTAATTTTATTTTAATTAAAACAAAATAATTCATTATGAACTCTGATCTTTCATGATCAAGAATGTCAATCTCTCTACCTCTTTCACAATCTACTACTTTCTATTCCATCTATTACTCTCTTCTCTCTGCAACCTCTCTCTACTGAACGCGCATCCTCTGTCGTTATGGCAGAGGTGCTGTTCCCTGCCTTTGAAAGGGGGAGGAAAGAGGAGAGAGAAAAGTGGAAAGAGATGAAACTGTGCAGAGCACTTAGATGGAGGGCAGAGCGACAGAGCATACTACAGCAGAGGATGGCAGAGGATCTCCTTCCCTCTCTACTACCTCTTTTCTTCTCTGACCGAGGCAGGCGAGACAAGCGCGCCCCTGAGCATGCTGCAACGCTGCTACTCGCCGGCCACCTGCGCCGCTAGAGCTAGCACGCCGATAAGATCTCCACAGCTCGGGAACAAGGTGGATGGCTGGCGGCTGCATGCCTGCCCGGACCGCCACACCTAGCGCGTCCGGACCCCAGGTCGTTGGGCCGCATTACACTTGCAGACCCAACCGGAGCAGCGGACCAAGGTCTCTTGGGCCATCTCCCCCCAAAAAGCTAGCTCAAAGAGGGGGTGCTCCCTCACCCTTATAAACCATGCTTAAACCCTCCTAACAACCAATGTGGGACTATTCCCAATAATCTCTCCCTCACACATTGGGCCGAGACTTGTCAAGAACCACCCAGCAATCTGGCTCGATACCAATGTCACCGGCCTCACACCCGGACCCCAGGCCGTTGGGCCGCAAATGTTGTTGCTGTTGGAAACTTCAGGCGCTCAAACGCTCGGAACAGAGGACGGTGGGAGGAGGAAGATGATAAACAGTAGCAAGAGACAAGCAATTGCGCCCAAATGCCCAGCGCACTAACGCTGGCTCTTTTTCTTGGCCTTTTTATACAAACGAGCAGTATAGGAGGTTTTATAGCTGGGCTGACGCTGGTAGCACGAACTCCACGCTGCCCCCACTCTGCCGCTTGATCCGCATGCCGCGCGCACGACGCGCACAGACGCGCACGACGCGGCTACCTCTAACAGATCACAACGGCCCCCACTGCATGCAACTCCACCACGTTACGTACGCGGCAAGCTGCAGACCGACTCAAACGCATGCATGCCCCACAACTCGGATCGTCACACAATGAGCACACGACGCGCAGTCACGCCACCAGCTGCGCGCACGCACACGCCGCTGGGTTTATTCCCAACACCTGCGGTGTTGTGCTTCATTCGACTGTACCCTAACAACGCACAGCCGCTCGGATGGGCTAGTGGGCTGTTGGCTACTTTGTCTGCGTTATTGGGCCTCGTACTGACCGGACCAAACCAGTGAACCAGAGAGTTTAATTTCCATTAGGCAGTTGGATCATCATCTTGTTACGTTGGGGTTTATTAGGGCGGACCTAGGCAACGGGCTGGGTGGATATCAGCTGGGGTCTGGCAATCCTACCAGTAGGACCCATCCATAACATATATGGGCTTAAATGAAGTCTTAAGAGGTCATGCCCATGATTTGATGGCAGCTGCACAGTTACGGGAAGGCAACTGGACATTGGCAATTTGTATTAGCATTACGGCTCACTAGCCCAGCTATAGGCTGCCCACCAGGAGCCGTGCATGTTGTATACTTATATATAATGACGTATCGGCCGATTGATGGCTCGAAGCAATGATGCGAGTACGCAACACGACGATGTCTGCTCTCTGCAATCTGCCATATGCAGTTCGCGGCTTCGTCCCAGCGCACGCATATCATGCCTGCACATTCCGCCCGCGTAGCCACACTGCGCCCCTCCTGATCAGTGATCTCTCACGGTGTCGCGCCATCACCATCGGCCGCATCCGACATCATCATATGATGACGGCCAGGCCATCACTCGAACAGGTTTATTTACTCCATCCTTGTATAATTTTTTATATTTTATATGATGTAATCATTGCTCATATGATTATTTCTATAAGTATTTGCACTAAATTAGAGATAGAGATTAGAGAATAAAGAGAAATTTGCACTAAGTTTTAGCGCACTAAATTTTGAGAAATTTTACATTACACTAAAATAAACGCTGCCCATCCACTCTTCTCGATCTAACGGCTTAGATTAATTTTATTTTTTAAACTATCATAGACAATGATAGTATATTTTTATGAAAATACGCTCTAAACGAATGGTTATATCTTTTTTAGCAAAAGACGGTTACATCTAAATTATATTACCGTGCTACTATATTTACCGTCGTGTGCTATAAAATAGCTCTAAACTTTAGTCTAGGGCTTGGTGAAATCCTGGATCCGCCACTAGTTTATATATACCTACCTGGCTCTGACCATCTTGTACATATGTTTCTCCGAGCTTAATGATAATGCAGAGCTCCTGCAAGTTTTTCCAAAAAAAAATCAAACCTTAAACCGAACATATTTAAAATAAAAACCAAACCGCAACCCAAAAGGCTATTATTTTTCGTTATTTAGGTTCGGTTCGTTTTTCTAGTTTCAGCTTTTTTGCCTACCCTAGCCACAAGGCCGCAACCGTTGGGGCTGACTGGCTGAGTAGCATCCAGAGCTGCCCTGCATGACACGGAGGGAGTGGTCCTTGAGCACCGGTACATAGAGACCTAGATCTATACCCGACCCACCAGGTCCCGACCTGACCCGATAGCCAGGTGGAAGTTGGGTCAGGTCCGAGTCATCCCATTCCCTGACCTGACCCGTCCCCAACCTCCATACTTCCTAATCCCTGGCAGTAGGATGAAATTCTATGGCTAGGATGCGCCTCGCCTCCATCCCAACTCCAAACCTAAACCGCAATCCGTGACCCCGCCCCTACCCTAGGTTTTCTCCCTCTCTCTCCCCCCAATTCATCTCTATCTCTCTCTGTGTGTGTTCCACAAGGCGGTCAATGGCTAGTGGCGATGCAGCGACAGACGATGATGCGGCGCACAGCGATGCTGTAGCAAACGAACGATGCGGCGGCGGATGGCGGACGACAATGCGACGACGAATAGCGGACGGCAATGCGGTGGTGACTCTCTTTCTCCTCCCCACTATAGAGCGCTAGCGCGCAATGGCTCCCTCCTTCCTGGCGGGTGGTGGCTCAGCTAGTCCACGATCAGCATCCTCTTCTCTAGATCTCCTCATCCGCCTCTCCTCGGGTTTGAGGCAGGCCAGGGCACCGAGGGGTCAGATTGGGTTTAGGTCGAGACAAGCGTATTGGATCCCTGATGCAGGCTAGGTCTAGGTCGAGGTGTGACCCGGCCCAATCAGACCCATCTAGACCGCTACCGGTAGAACCCTTTCCACCGAGAACGCAACGTCGCGGCCCTCGATGACTGGTTCCCTGTTGTGGCCTCGTGGCTGGTGCATCAATAGAGCACGAAGCGGGTGTGCATAGAGGCATGAAAAGCATAGTTGAGTGCGTTGCAGCGTTGGCAAAAATAAGAGCCTATTTATAATAGGTGAGCACCAGATCTATGAGAGTGTGCATGGAATCACGACTCAGTCGAGTACTAAGCGTGAGGACATGAGCTAAACAAGTAACCTTTGTTACGAATATGCATTGGGGGATGTCGAGTTATTCAGACGTGCAGACATATAGGTACACACATACAACCCAACTCATGACGCAATCATGGATATATAGCACCGGACGGAAGTAAACGACGTTTTTTCTACAGACCACCACAGTTTTTTCTACAGACCACCACGGGCGTGGCTAATTCAGAGGGCAGATTTGATCTGGGAGGCAACGCCGGGTTGCTGTCGTGCGGGCGCGGCGACGTCGACGGCGGCTGGGCGCAGCAGCTTGTCCATTTCCTCCACAAACTTGTCCATGACCGAGCTTGGAAGGCACATCGGCACCAGGATGCCGTCCTCTCCCATGGCGTTCTTGGAAGGCAGGAGGAAACTGAACCCAGGGTAGCTGCCCATCAACGCCCCTCCGTACACCGGCTTGCCCCACCCGAAGTCGAGGTCGCCGAACGCCGCCTTGGTCACGTCCGACACCATGTACCCACCGGGCACTACGGCGATGTGCGGACGCCCGCGCTGCACCATGAGGTCGGCCACGGACCGCAGGTACTCCGCGTCTACCTGCCCCTTGGCCTTGCTCACCAGCTCCACGGCGTAGCCCACCGGACTTGCGCATAGCTCGCCGGCGGTCGAGATCGCCACGGGGAACGCCAACGCATTGCCGTAGTAGCCGGTGGGGATAGCGGCCGGACGCCGGGCGTCGACGGCGAACATCATCCGCATCTCCTCGCCGACGTCGGGGGCTAGCGCCACCGTGCGGCACCTCCATAGACACCCCGCGAGGATGTCGAACCTGGTGGCGTGCTTCCGGAGGCCCGGCGTGAGCTGGGACAGGACGGCCGCGACCTCCCGTGGCCCGAAGAAGAAGGAGCGGTGCGCCATGCCGTCGAGTGCCATGGCAGCATGCCTGATGTCCGGCACCTTGTCGTACTCCCGGTGCGCGAAGCGCGGCAGCGGTGGGTCCCGCGCCATAAGCAGCTCGCGTTCCCAGACCGGCCGCACCGTTGGTGCTTGGGCGCCGCGTGCTAGCTCCGCCACGGCTCCAAGGAACTGCACTAACCCCCGCGCATCCGCCATCGTGTGGTTCAATCGTACCGTCATGATGAAGCCACCGCACAGCAGACGTGTAACCTGCGCTCACGTGTCAGAAGTAATAAAGAGCACGGCTTTTGCCCTTGGGCCGGTCCTAGGCCTATCTCGGCCGTCCGTCCCACGTTGATATTTATTTACAGCCCTCACCCTCTTTCACATATGGCGTGTTTGGTTCGTAACCCTCGATTGTCTTACCAAATTTTGGTCGTGCCTTTTCTATTTGGCCAGCGTTTGGTTTATAGCCAGAGATTGGCGTACTCACGAAAAAATTTGGCGTGCCAAATTTTTTACACTGCAACGCGCACATGGGCGTGGGCGGCCGATATCTACACCCACACGTGCGGGTGTGCCAACGCGGGCTGGGGCTGGCTAGTGCTGGCTGGCTGACACACAGGGCCCCACAAGCTAACTACCTAACTAACTAGTAAGAACTTTCTACATGAAAACAACACAGCTTTGAAAAATTTTTAAAATTCAAATGACATCCAAATTTAATGAGACAAGAAAAAATGGAACCGTAGGTTCAAATATAAGGTCTGAAAAAAATCATATTTTTTTGAATTTTTAATTTCATTTTTGAATTTATTGATTTTTCAGTAATTGTTTTTTAAAATTTTTCAGTTGAAAATTGTATTATTTGAATATTTTGTAAATCACTCATATATGATAATAAATCAAATAATATTCACCTTATTTATTGAAATTTTGGTTATCTTATTTGGCTTCGAACCAAGCAGCAACCATTCGCGCCTTACCAATTTTTGGTCACATGCATTGGCTATAAACCAAACAACCCAATTTTACCGACGAATTGGTTGTGCCCTGGAATTGATCGTGACCAATAATTGGTAGGGCTGGTGAGGGACACGAACCAAACACACCCATAGTCTTTTGCAACCCCCTTCTTCTAGAAATTTGCAACTCCCTCCAGTGCCGCTCGACTTAGCCTGGCCTGGCCCTAGCGTGGCACGGACGGCCGACGTTGCGGCTTCTGTGGGAGCCCGCATGGTCACCGGCCAGGTGGACGATGGTCATTGGCGGCCGTGCCAGCGAGGAGGAGCCGGCTTGGGCAGGGTGGAAGGGAAGAGAGAAGAGGAGGAAGAAGAAGGACTCGATCGCTTTGTTTTAAAATTTTAAGGGTGTTTTTGTAAAAGACCATGTTAGGGAGAGAGTGGAGGCTGTGCACATACCGTGGCACACAACCAACGATTGATTTATGGTATGGAGTTCCTTAGCTAAGCGCATATAGATTTTTCAAGTAATCAATCGTGCACGCATCACAAATACTTCATCTGCACACACCTTACATGTGAGGACGTTGTTAGGGCTCGAGTAAAATTAAAATTAAAGCCTTTTGCAGTAGTAACTTTGGGAGACCGATCGGCCCACGATGGGCCTATTATGGACTCTTTTTCTAAATCCTATAAGAGTGCTATATGAGAAGGGGGATGTCCCTATTGTAGAACATACTTGAGAGAGTAATAAAGCATTATTTCCTTCCATCTATTTATATCTCATATTAAATTTAATCTACTATTTGTTAGTAATTGTGAGCTTCTCGAAGAACATCTATACTACACCTACCTGGAAACGGAGGAGCGGGGAGTCGAGGAGGCTGAGTGATGAACCAGGGACGTCGAAGAGCATTGTTTCGTCAAGGCATGGGAAGGGCGGGTGCACGGCATCACCCAAGTCCTCGAGGCGGACGTCGGCGTCAGCCTCCGTGAACAGCACGCCCTCGCTGGTGCAGTCGACAGCGAGCTTGCCCCCCTCGAGCTCCCTGAGCCGCCCGGCGAACGGGTAGTAGTGCACGAGCGCCCTCGCGACGGCCTTCCGGATGACCAGAGCCGGATCCCGCCCGCCCATGGACGCGCTGTGCCGGTAGAAGTGGATGGTTGGGGTCTGGTACCGCACTGTGTCCTGGTCGTCGATGTCCGAGAGCCGCTTCAGCTCGCGGGGAGTCGGCACCTCCGGCATTATTCCTACAGTTAATCTCACGGCGGGGAGGAGCTAGGTCACCACACGGCTGTTGCAGCTAGGTTTAATGTGTGGCGAAAGGGAGGGGCACTAGGGTGCACATATCTATACTTGTGAGCATGCATAGAGGTGCTTATGGACCAGTACTAGTTTCTACTGAATTAATAGTTTACACAGCTAATGGTGAGGACTTCTTATTTGTTTGGGAACGCGACAAACATATGATTTGATTGTTTAAGGGAACGCGCCGAACGTAACATTTAATTGTTTAAGGCAAGTTGACCCGCTGTATATTATCACGATTACAATAATGCAACATGATGAGCATGACGGAGATTTGAGAGGGAGATGTCAACCTGTGATTCTGTAGTTCTCGTGCCCTATGTACACCTGCCACCTGTTGATTCAACTTCAAATCCCACGGGAAATCACGATTTCCTGGGGTAAATCCCTAAATCTCCTCTTGGCGGGATCGATATCCCACCCCAAAACCGTTCAAATTCAAACTTTAAAACTAAAATTCAAAATCGAGTACGAAAATCTCCAAATATTTGTAAAAATAGCATTAATGTGTTTAAATAGTATGATGTGAAAAACTTTTGAAAAAACTAAATTTTTATGTGAATTTTGAGATTACCGTGCATCCTCGGCTCGAGCCTTCCATTGAACATCCCGTGGGTATGCCGTGCTCTCATGCGTGGCCGCACTGTGCTTTACCGCTTCGGCCTTGGCCATGCTGCACTGTGCCGTGCTCCAGCCGTGCTGCTGAGGAGCAGAGGGAAGGGGAGGGGATGGAGTCGGGGAGCTATCACGCTAGGGTTTCTCATCGTTCGAGAGTAGGACAAGAGGGAAGGGGAGTGGCGCAGCGAGAGATTAGAGATTGAGAGAAGCAGAGGGTCACAATTGCAGCGATGGGCTATTAAGAGGGTTCGGTTTTTCATAAAAACCGTTCGGTTTTTTGATAGGACAAATAAACCACCGATTTTTCGGTGAATGTGTTTGATTTCTTGTGGTGTGATTGGTTCGCATTTTTCCGGAGCCGCGCCCGCGCGAGCCTGGCCCGAGGGAAACGGCCGCGCGCGCCGTTTCCGCGCGTGTAGGCTCGCGGGCATCACCAATGTGAGCTAGCTGCGTCGAGCCAGTTCGCCGCGACGCGTCAGCCAACCAAACGCGATCTCGCTTGCGGTCAATCAAGACGCTGGCGAGCTCTGGCGGCGTCGGCGCTACAGAACCAAACACGCCATTGGTAAACCCTATCGATTTCTCATTTTCCAAAATCTCTGTTCGATTTAAACTTCAAAAAAAATGAATTTTGGTCAAATTTTAATGGAAAATTGGAAATCGGTAGGGAACGGGATTTCAACCTAAAACGATTTTCCAAACCATGATCATTAAAAACTGGCTATTAGTAGATTGTGGTCAACGATAGTATCATTTAGAAAAAATATTTTATTTGTTATTTTAGAGTAAACCATGTTAAAGGATCAAATATTACGTATAGGTGACTAAGTATGGCTATCTTGGTAAAGAAACCATCTCCTCTAGAACAGTTGGACGCAGAACCCTAGAAGTAAGCTTCCATGCATTAAACAACTGATGCCTAAGAGTTGGCCAGAAGAGCTGGACAATGTTTGACTGCGAGTAACCAAGGAAAGAGCTGTCTGGGCTCGCTCATATATAAGCTCCTCTTTTTGGTGTAGTTGTAGGTTAGAACAATGAATATCCTAAATAGCAAAATGTGCAGTTAGTAAGAAGTAAGCTAGTTCATCATTGGTCTATTTTACACATCGTCTTATCCACTATTCTCTAGTTCGTACAGCGTCATTTTTTTTATTCTGATCCAGGTTCAATTAGACTCGCAGCTATAGGTATTAATAATAATAGTGTTAATGAGGCGGATCTCGGTCTGATAGTATCTCAAGATTGCAAGCATACCTCATAAGACTGGCATAGATTTTGTATCTGATTTACGTACAAAATTGTAAGTTGCTTGGCTTTTGACCTCATATAAGCTCCAGTTTGGGGTGCAATCCGGAACGGATATTTTCCGAATGACCGAATCAATTAGATATTGATTAGAAGATTATTCAAATATTTAAATATTTTTGTTGGATATAGATATCTGACCGAACGACCAAATTAATTAGAATAGTGATTCAGATATTTTCTTTCGGATATTCAATTTTTTTTTAATACGGATACGAGACTGAGATATCTATTGGATACGTGTATATTCATTTTTCTGGATAATACCCAAAATCGGACTATCCGATTGGCGGTTGCTTGTCCAAGCTTGATTTCAATTTTCACTATGTGCCAGCCGCGTCGCCAACTCTAAATCTAAATCACGCATTTTGTTGAGGGAAAAACACGAGTGCTTGTTAGTTGTAACTCACGTTCGCTTGGCCTAAGCGCTACTATGAAGCACGTACACCATTATTAGTTATTATCGTATCAACATTATATTATGCTATGGTCTATGGAGCATTAACATATTATTTGAGATCTTTTTAATAGTGGTTGGTTAGTCAACGACTGCGCCCCCAATGCCTTCCGATCCAGGAATGACGGATTTGAGGGCATTCTCAGCAGAAACTCTAAAATCGGGTCTCTATATACCCCCTCTAAATCACTATTTGCTCTCTATATTTTCATTCTCTCCAGCAGAGTCTCTATCCAGAAAAACTATAGAGGTTGATATAGAGAGCCTCTAATTTAGAGACCGGGAGAGAGAGACTTTAAATTTAGAGGCTGAGATAGAGGCTCTGCTGAAGGACAAGAAATTCTAAATAGAGAGAAGATTCTGTTTTAGAGGCTCTGCTGGAGAAGCTCTGATGCGAGGGAATAATACACACATAGGTTGAGGATGGAACTCCTGTAATAGTCCATGTGGAAAAAGGCAACAGTCGAATACAAAACAAAAAAAAAAATAGCGAGTGAGATTTTTACTTTCTATTATTATGCAACATAGAAGTATTTAATCAAATCACCAAGAACCATAGGATTTGAACAAAACAGCATAATTGAAAGCTCTCGTCTCAGTCACTCCCCTAAGAAAAGGTGAAAGAGCACAACTGCAAAACAGGTCATAGCGGACGGCACATCAGAGACAGTTCTGCGGTTCCCGTCAAGAACCATCTGTGTTAGCTGAATCTGGGACCATTACAGACAATCCTTACCAACGACCCGCTTGTAATTATCCGATGTATCGCTCGCTACAAGGGAACAGGCCTTCCATACCGGCCCATCAATCTCGGTTAGCCACCAACCGACTTAGCGAAGGCAACAATCCGGTTGAACGGTTAACTTGGTCCGCTGAGGCGCTGGGGATTTAGTCCTGGTTGGTGTTACCAACCAGGACGGGTATCGCCTCAAAAAAGGCATGTGGCAGCGTGGGATATCCGTCCCGGTTGGTAATACCAACCGGGACTAAATTGGAATTTCAGTCCCGGTTGGTAACACCAGCCAGGACGGGGTGGGGATATCAATCCCGGTTGGTAACACCAACCGGGATTAGTCAGCGTATTTAACCTTTTTTCCTCCCCGAGCTACCGTAACCTTCCCCAGCCACTGTAACCCGACAGGAGGAGCTCGGCCGCCATTAGGGGATTTGAGGGGAGGTGCTGCTCAAATTTTTTGTAATTTGATCATTTCACTTCAATCCAAGTTAACCAAGGTTAGTAACTTCATTTCTCACTACTTGTATCTAGGAGCTCGAGTATGGACCTTTGAAAGTCCCTCTGTTTAGGTGCCAATGGGTGAAACTGACAGCCGTGCAGATCGATGACTATGGTATGACAATCGTGGACCTCAAGCAAGTGGCCTCTGAGGATGAACCGTTCGTGCTTCGCCAACGATGTGACACAGATATTCTATGTGATGGACATGGACAACAAACCAAAAGTTCATAAGGGTAAAACTATAAAAAGACAGAAGAACAAGACTACCAAAGAAGATCAAGTAAGGCACCACGTGGTTCTTTTCGGTAAAAGAAGGATTGTTGAGTTGAGGCGCCACGCACGAAGAAGAGTATAATCGCTTCGACGAGCCGCCTTTCTCACGGACTTAGACATTAGTGTCCTTAGCGATGATGAGGAAGCTCGTGACGTGCGCCACGATCATAACGGCGGATCACTTGTAAAAATAAAGTAGTCATGTAATATTTTAGATATTTGTCCCTAAATTCATATTGATCTGGAAAGAACTGTTCGTGCTCGCCAATTATGAGAATTCACATCGTTTATGTATAAGTAGAATATTCCCATCTCATTTATAAACTAATGAGAAATTTCAAGGTTCCCAACTCATTTTTATATATGTCAATTTTTGCACATTTGTTATGAATTTTGTGAAATTTTTATTTAATTTTAATAGGCTCCCAACAATTTTCTATAATTTTGAAGAAATTTATGGCAATTATTACCATCGACATATGGGACCCACCATATATGGGCCCACATGTCAAGGAAAACATGGCTTTCTCCACAATAAATCAATTAAAATACATTTAAAAAAGAAAATATAATGGGAAAATGGATTTAAAATACAAATAAGGAATTAAAATACAATTAAAAAATTCCTTTCCTCCACTAAAGACCAAGAAAGGTACAAAAATAATTCGCTCCTAAGAAAAGAGAACATCTCTCCCTTCTCCCCGGGTTAGCGTGGCGCTTGAGCGCGTCTCCCGCCTTGCGGTCACGGGTTCGAGCCAGCCGCCATCAAGCATTCTTTATTTTTGGGTATCGGTCGGTTTGTATAATAAACCGACCGATAGTCCCTAGCACTTGGGCGTTGGTCCCGCTTCAGATCGGCGTGTGGGGCAGCTCACCAATCAATCCCGGTTGGGAAAACCCACCCGGATCAAGATCGCTTATGGATCCCGTTGGAGATACCAACCGGGATTGAAGGTCCACCTCCTACGATCTGGGTGGGGCCAAGACCACTAGCAATCCCGGTTGGAGAGACAACGGATCAAGCTTCCTTCAATCTCGGTTGTTGTTTTGAACCGGATTGAAGGTCAACCACCCTCCGCCAGATTCGACTTGTGGGGCTAGCACCACTTCCAATCCCGGTTGGAGACACGGCCGGGATCGAAGGTCCATCAATCTCGGTTGTTGTCTTCAACCGATTGAAGGTCAAAATACAAATTTCGCGACACTTTAGTCCTCCAATCTTCCCACCGCTGCCACACCGTGTTTCTCGCCGCTTCCAACCCTAGATCGCCGCCGCCGTGATGCCGCCACTCCTCTCCTCGCCGCCGCACCTCTCGCCGTGGACCTCCTCGCCGCCGCCGCCCGTGACGCCGCTTACCTCTCGCCGCCATGCACCTCCTGCCGCCGCCGTGGACGCCGCCACTCCCCACCTCGCCGTCGCCGCCCGTGACGACGCCACTCCCCTCCTCGCCGCCGTGCACCTCCTCTCTATCGCCGCCCGTGACGACGCCAATCCCCTCCTCCTCGCCTCCAACGCCGCCGCCTGCCCGGTGAGCCTAGGCTCCATCTTCATCCATCGTTCATTTTTCATCCAATAATATATGTAATCTATTGGGAAGAAAATCCCGGTTAGTTTGGATCAGCACGATCTCCTGGGCGTCATCCAAGGCCAAATATTCACCCAAGGCTCTTTCGTGCCAAACAGGGAGGACGACGAGCTAACAAGGGCTCTACAGAACCCGGAGCACCCTGGACGTACACGGGGCGTTGGCGTCATCCTGTGGAAGGTCGGTTTCGCCCATGACGCGGAGAACTACAGGAGTCGGTCGAGATCCAAGGGTCGACACGCACAACATATCAAAGACCTTTAAGACGAACTGAGAGCAACAAAGGCCAGCATACCCGATTTGTTTCGAAAAGAGCTGCAACTAGCCTTGAGCCAACATCGGGAGACAAGTCAGCAGGAACCTCCTAGAAATCCAGACATCATCAGTCCCTCGACGCGGCGGAGCAGCTGTGCTTCCGGTGGGCTGGCTGAAGCTGACTTGGGCCCCTATGCAGTGGACGACATCACGCAACCGACACCATGTGAGTTGCGTGCAAGCACGAACCTCTCATTAAAGGCAACAAAGGCATGGCTTTCCGGTGGAGCAGGCAGCTCATCCATGGTCTCGCCATACCGCTGGGCTACGCGAAGGTCTCGGTGGACGAGGTATGCCCAGGGTACGAGGATCTTGACCTCGACATTGAAGGAGGTGACGGGAGCACGAAACTATTAGATGTCAGTACACCGTTTCATCACGTGGCAAGCGGTTCATAATTTTTAAAGACAACGTCGCATTTCCTCTCCACGGTCTCCAGCGTCACCTCCACAACCTTCAGACCAATAAGACGCCCCCGAAGAAGCCCGCTCTCGCCTAAGCCCCGCACTGTAAACTCCAACTCCCACATCGCCAAGGCAGCCCCCAATCAACAAACAGCTCAAGTAATGTACCAACCAGGTTGGATAGGGGCCAGACTTCTCAAAAGACACGGTCCACGCCCACGCCAACAAAATCCAAAAGGAAATCACCTCCGGTTGGCGTGACGATATGATCGATGAGGAGACCTCGCAGCTTGTAAGAGCCGAGGTCACCTCATTCTTCGCGAAGAAGCCATCTCCACCGAGGGTCCAAATGCGGACGAATGGCACAAAGCTAGGAGGGCTATCCTATCGTTGAAGGACATCATAGATAAACCGAAAGGTGGCCCGTGTCGACTATGAGCGCGTCTTGAGTAAGACAAATGACAAGGAGACACCACCGAGCGGATGGCGGAAGAGGTTGCACTGGGATGAACAGCTTTACGATGATACCGCCTTGATGCAGATCGTATTGGACCTCAAGGACATCCCGTTGCGGAGATAGCATGGAAATTTATACATGGTGCGCCATTTGTGAGACGTGAGGAGCTCCCCGACTAACAACGAAGATGCGGCAACTCCATGAATGGTATTTGGCGCGCCAACCATGGTTTAGATGCGATATGCGTCAGGTTCAAGGAAACTCATTACTTCCGTGGGGACAACGAGTTCTTCATCGAATGGGAACCTCCTATTGATCCTTACCAAGGTAGGGCCCCGGACGTGAGCATGTTGAGTTGTCGGACTCGTAAGTGTCTTATTCATAAATTTTGTCGCACGCCCATATGCTGTAACAATCCCCAAACCTAACTGATTTCTTGTTCTGTAGAATGGAGCTAAAACGATGCCAAACCGAGAGAATTAATTATGAGTTTGGCTTTCTCGACCCAAAGAGTGATCAATGAGAAACCGGTTAGAGATAAACCGAAGAGACAGAGCAAAGACATATACAACGGGCTCATGGGACAAAGATACAAGTCAAAGATACTTCTAGCTTATGATTTTGAGTATGTGCTTTCTTACCGCCTCGTTATAATTTTTTTTCTTACCATGATGTTAAAAGTATTAACTACTACTGACATATATATGTGCAGCTTTCACTTTGCCCTTTTTATTATTGAGGTAGATCGTAGCACAGTCACGGTTATGGACTCAAAAAGAAAACCCCCTGCAAAATACAAAGACTTCTTGGCCATGCTCAACCGGTACATTGTCGTTCCTTTCATTATCACACTTGTTTTCTTTCTCTCGCTTTGAAGCCAACTCTAATCAGATAACTCATAATCACTTGTGTAGTGCCTTCGCAAGATTCCAAAAGGAAAACGTTGGAGAATTTAAGAAAAATTTGAGTTGCACCTCGCTAAATATGTAAGTATATCGTAATGCTAGCTTTGTAGTTAGTTCACTAAATTTCTATGCGGTTATTTCACGTTCTACAACTTTTTCACCACAGGTCTTGCATCAAGCACCGGAAATAATTTGTCGGCTACTATGTATGCGAGATGATGCATCACTTCATGGGAGGCTCTGCTACCTCTACGAGAAAAGGAGAACCTTTTGGAGTGAGTACTTATAATTTCTACCTTAATAATGCCTAACTATTCCGGACACCTCTATAGATCCAAGGATTGATTAGTTAATTCCTAATTAATGACAGATCCTCTAAAATTGGCGAAGAAAGGTTTGGAACAAGGTCCGAACTCTCGGCGGTCTTGGTGAAAGCAATACAAGAGCAACTCACCGGCTTTATATTAGCCGAGGTCGTGGCTCCAATGGGCGAGCATCATCACCCTTTTTTCAATAAGATTCCGGCCCGACTGCTCGAGAGGAACCGATCAACCGTCGTGGTCAACATCTAGGTCTACCAAGAGCAATCCACATAGATGATCCCGATGAACAAAAACTTGTGTACTTGTAATTATGTGTACAACAATGTGTACTTGTGATACTTGTATATATAGCCCAGTTAGTTAGCAATTGTAGTACTTATTAATTACTTATAATTAAATCACCAGTAGTTAAATTTTAATGAATGTCCTTTCATTTAATAACAAGTTAACGTGTATGAATAATTATATGAGTTTCAATTAATTGTGATTTAACACAAATATATACATATACTTAAGTTTCAATTAATTATATGAGTTTCAATTAAATGTCATCCAATGGGCAAAAAAAAGACAACATTTTCTAGTCCCTTGGTAGAACCAACCGACCGATAAGTCATCCAATGGGCAACTAAAAATATTAAAACACCTTTTTCGGTTGGTACAACCAACCGATCGATAAGTCGGCCTCCATCCGGTTGGTAGTTCCAACCAGACGGATAAGCTCGCTCGGGCGCCCAGCTCAGCTTTTGAGGCCTTCGTCCCGTTGGTGGCTAACTCGGACTGCAGGCCCCGCCATCGCCCCCAGATTATCCTGTTTAGAAACCGGGACCGTAGTCCGTTCCCAACCGGGATAAAATCCCTGTTCCCTGGTAGTGGCTGGGTGGAGAATGGTCTATGTTTTTCGTGTAAGAAAAATATGGCCCATATAAATAATAGAATTGGTTCTTAAAATTAAATGCCTTACTATGATGGTTGCTAGACTAAAGGATTAAGAGCCAAGGGTTTAAAGTCCCTCCCCTCTCCCTTCCAAATATTTTAATTATGTGCTAATAGGTGTTATCGAGCATAAATATCAAAGAGAGTTACTAATAGGCATCAATAAATTGTTACACCACTCACGCATGCATTTGGTTGCTTAAACGGCTGCGTTATGCATGAAGAATAGTGCTCGTGCAGCAAGGGAGTTAGGGAATTGATGTTGCCTAGTAATGCGCATGTTGCTTCAAACTGAAATGTTACGGCACCTCTCAGCATTTTTCTCTTGGCTATATATATAGAGAGAGAGTTGACCTCCGGTGCTTTGCAAAGCATCGGAGATGCCGTGCTTTGCGTCTAGCTTATAAAATCCGAGACTTAAATGGACGATCCGAATGTTCATCTTGATCTTCTCGTTGAAATCTCTTACATGACCAAATTTCGTATTTTTTGATTTTTTTTCTATTTGTTCTGTATTTTTGAAAATCACTAATTTAATTAGTTATGGAACATCCAAATTTGCTGGTTTTCAAAAATACGAAACAAATAGCAAAAAAATTCAAAAAATACAAAATTTGGTCATGTAAGAAATTTCAACGAGAAGATTAAGATAGATGGTTCGAATCGTCCATTTGAGTCTTGGATTTTATAAATTAGATGCAAAGCATCGGAGCTCAACTCTATATATATATATTGCGTGTATGTGCGCGCACGCGCTCGCGCGTTCTCTAATCATCAGAGCACTATTAAAGTAGAAGGTGAGAGGTGAGAAAAAGCGTCATGCATGGTGGTATGTCTCAAGGTGGGTTTATGCTCATACACATATGAATGTAACAATTTGGTTGAATCAAATTGTGCTAAAAGATCCTATAGCTTCCGCGTTAATTTTTGCTTACAGATCGACCATTACAGACGATCTTTCCAACGCATTATCTGTGATATCATCGTAGACGATTGTTCTAGCGGTACCATTTGTGATGACCCATCATAACAAGCGGCACCAATATGAACCATCGGTTGTAATTTGTTCTCATAGACGTTTGGCAGTTGGGACTGCCGCAGATTCATTTATGCCAGTTGTTAGAAGGGACCGGCATAGCTCTTTGAATATCTATGTCGGTTGCAACTAAACACCAGCATAGATGTATCTATATCGATTCCAATCGTAGACAATCGGAATGCATCAGGATCTTTTCTTTGAACTACTCCATGACAATCAGAACAAAATGATTTCTTTCATGGATTCTGTAGGTGATCTCCAAGTCTGCTGCAAAATTCTATATGCCATATTTCAAATAGGTTGAAGAAAAAAAATTAATGAACGTATATTTCTTCAAACAAAATTCTTTAGGTCTGGTACATAATGGCTTCCTTCATGATTGAGTCAACCTCATGGAGCTTGAAGAAAAATATTTCACAACCTTAATGGTATAAGAAAAATTCAAACAATTAAAGTTACTCAATGAAGCTTTTCGAGCAAGAGAAACTGGAGAAAAAACAAGGAAAAGGAATCCTCAAGCACGAGGAGCAAGCATTGCGGCGTACGGGCGTAGTCGCGTCGAGCATCGTGGATGGTAGGATGAGGCTGCTAGCGGAGCGTACTTGCGACGGTGGCGGGCTGGCTGCAGCGGCCGAGAGCCCGGGAACTGCCGTGTGAGTGGTCCTCTTGTATTCAGTTAGGACGCATTTGGATGGCTGCACGGCGGAGACACGGCCCGCGTGAGCCTGGCCCACGGGAAACGGCCGCGCGGCTCGTTTCCCCGCGTGCAGCCGGCCCGCGGCGTTTTTCCGCGCGATGCATCCACTAGGCCAGGCTCCACGAGCGCGTGCGGCCAACCAAACACGCGCGGCCGCGCGGTCAACGCACGTCGCGGGCCTGGCCACGTTCCCGCGGGCAACCAAACAGGCTGTTAGCTTCGCGCTGCGGAGAAACTTGCCGGCCACAGGATTCTGGGCCTCGTGATAATAGCAATTTATTTGAGTTGCTTGGGACACAACAGCCCAATGCACTGCACGACATGACGTCAGCCTGCTTGGGCCGTCTTCTCCCCATGGCGACAAGCAACAGATACAGTAGGGCCTAATGAGTAGAAAGGTGGTCGTGTTGAAGGCAAAACTGAAGAACAATACAACGTCTTCGTTATGTCAAAAAAAATAATAATAATACAACGTCTTCGTTGTGCGGCTGAAGAATGCGATGGGCTGTTTGGTTGTTTGGCTCACTTGAGCCTGGCTCGTACAAGTCAGCCAGGCTGGATGGAGCCAGACTGAGTGCATTCAAGTTCTCAGATTTGGTTCAATGGTTGTGCATAGCCAGGGCCATTGAAGCCAGTGCTTGGTTACATATACCATATGGCTCAACCTATGCTTTGGCAGTTGCTGGGGAAGGCAGGGCCATGGGCGGGGAAGGCAGGACCGTGGATAGCTAGGCTCAGGATGACACGGCCGTGGATGGGGAAGGCATCATCGAGCTCCGCCTATTCCAGGAGGACGGGCGACGGGTGGGGGAGGCAGTGGAGAAGGGCAGGAGGCGGAGTGAGGCCGGCGACAGGGGGGAGGGTGAGCAGTGGCGGGGGAGGCCTGCGATGGGGACGACGACGTGGGAGGCGTGGAGGAGGGTAGGAGGCGGAGGTGGAGCGAGGCCGGCGGGGGGGGGGGGGTGGACGATAGGGCGGGGCTGCACACGATGATGCACCCATGTGACGAGCCAGGGCATGGCCCGACAGAAACGGCCAATTTCTATGTTTCCAAAGGGCCAGGCTGGAGAGAAGGATTTGCATTGGCCGGGTCAGGCTGGAAATGCCCTACAGGCAACCAAACAGGTTGATTTTGCATATCCAGAGCCAAATCCTAGTTTATGCAAGCAACCAAACATGCCATGAACGAATCAGCTGGTCGGGGACCTGGGATAGTAGTCCCATGTAGGTATGTAAATGGCGCCACAAGACGAGCTTTGAATCTCTCAAGAGAACCATCAGAGCTAGTCTTAACCTTATAGACCTACTTGCAAGTGATGGGGGGAGCATGAGACGGAAGAGGCACAACCTCCCAAGTGCCAGTACGCTCAAGAGCAGCAAGCTCCTCGGCCATTGCATGCTGCCACTCGGGATGAACAACAACATCACGATAAGAGACCGGTTCTACAGGAGCTGCACCAGCAAAGCCAAAACGCTTAGGGGGTCGAATAGATCGACAATCACGAAGAGCATAATGAGGAGAGGTAGAAGCTATCTCATCAGAAGATGAGACAGCAGGGGGATCCTCAACTGGCTGAAGACGACGAGTGTAGACAATAGGATAAGGAGATGCAAAATGAGTTGGAATAAGGGGACGAGTTATTGAAGAAGGAGACTCTGAGGTAGAAGGCTCTAGAGAGGAGGAAATAGAAAAGTGTATAGTGGAGATAGGAGTATTGGAAAAAGTCAAGAAAGACAAGGAATCGATAGTAGAAGCTGGGGAACAAGGACGAGGATAGAAAGGACGAGACTCATTGAAGGTAACATCCCGAGAAATCCTCGTCCGTCTACCAACAGGATCCCAACACCGATAACCCTTGTGCTCAGCACTATACCCAAGAAAAACACACTCAACTGACTGAGCAGTCAGCTTTGTGCGTTCACGTGGAGCAAGGAGAACATAGCACACACACACCCAAAAGAGCGAAGACCAGAATGGTCTGGTGTGTGCCCTAGGAGACGCTCTACAGGAATACTACCCTTAAGTGCAGAAGAAGCCTGAAAATTGATAAGATAGTAAGCGGCAGAGACTGCCTCAGCCCAAAAATAGGGTGGAACAGAGGAGGAAATCATGAGTGCACGAGCTGTTTCAAGAAGGTATCGATGTTTACGCTCAGCAACACCATTTTGAGCATGAGCACCAGGACAAGAGAACTGAGAGAGAGTGCCCTGCTCAGTGAGATATCCGCGAAGAGCCCCAGAAAGATATTTCCTTGCAAAGTCAGCCTAAAAGGCACGAATGGGGGAATCAAACTGAGTGCGAATCATGGTGGCAAAATTTTTATAGATAGACAAAACTTCACTACGATGAGACATAAAATATATCTAGGTGTAACAAGAAAAATCATCTATAAAAATGACATAATATTTATGACCACCTTGCGAGACAAAAGGGACCTAACCCCATACACCAGAATGAACAAGATCAAAAGGACGAGCTGACATAGACTCACTAGAAGGATAGGGGAGTTGCACCTGCTTGCCAAGGTTGCAACCCGCACAATCTAACGGTATCACCGCACCACGATCCTAACAGCACCACGATTTAACTAAAGATAACAGACGCGAACCACAAAGATGTCCCAAACGATGATGCCACTGAGCAAAGGACGTCGTGGAGGAAGCAGCGGAGATGGAGAGACTGGCAGGAGCAGTGGAAGGAAGACGAAGCCAGTCAAGCTCCCAAAGACGCTGCGAATCACAGCGCCGGGGACCAGTACCAACTAGAAGACCCGTGCGACGATCCTGAATAGAACAAGAATCAGTATCAAGAATCACACAATAGCCATGATCAGTGAGTTGGCCGGCAGATATAAGTTGCATGGTTAATTTAGGAAAATGGGAAACTGTGGGAACGTGAAAAGAAGAAGACAGAAGAGTGTCTCGTCCTGTGACAGAAAGAGGTACCATCTGCCGTCTGAATAGTTAAAGGAGTGGTCAAAGGACTGATGGAAGTAAGACAGGTAGAATCAGATGTCATATGAAAAGAGACACCTGAGTCAAGAATCCATGGTGATGTACCTGAAGTAGAGAAAGGTGGTCTCTCACTAGAAGACTGCAAAGCAGAACCAGTAGAACCTGTCGGTGTAGAAGCAGCCATGCGACGCAAAAGCATCAAAATCTCAGCAGATGGATCAGGGCTGCGCTGGGAGGAGTCTAAATCTCCTGTAACTGGTGCTGCAGTAGTTTTGGGTGGTCGACACCGAGCAATATCCTTCTTCTTCCGGTAACAAAACTGCTCCACGTGACCATCCTTGTCACAATAGGCGCAGTGAAGGCCAGCCTTCGTCGTTACTCCAGAAGATGGCAGGGCTGGTGAAGTCGAAGGATGAGAAGCTGTATGTGTCGAAGCAAGCGTCAGAAGAGCAAACACGAACGGAGAAGCCAGTAGTCCCGCACCACGAAGACGGGTCTCCTCAGTACGAAGAGCAGCAAGAGCCTCCAACAAAGTGACGCGAGGATGACGAGCAAGAAGCTGAGCACGAATCTGCTCAAACTCTGGCCGAAGGCGTGTGGCAAAGTCATAGATGCGGCGAAGCTCCAAGCGAGACTGCTGGCGCTGACAACAAGCACAAGTCTAGCGGTCATGATCGGCATCTGTGGCATCAAGAGAGTCAAGCTGACACCATACCGCAGAAAACTGAGCGTATAGCTCATCCACAGTAGAGTCACCCTGCTAGAGAGACTGCTCATGCCATACAGCCGCAAGATACTGAGAATCACCAGTAGGCTCATAACGATTGCGAAGATGTAACCACATTAGGTGTGCAGAAGCCAAAGAAATCACCTCTCCTGTCAGATGCACCTCCATGCTAGCAACCAGAATAGCGGAGACACGAGCATCCTCATCACACTAGAACTTTTAGGCGGTGTATTGAGATTTGTATGACTCCATCGCCTCCTTATGATCATCAGAGCCTTTCTCAGCAGCATCAGCATCAGTAGCCTTTTGAGCAGAATTAGAAGACTTCGACGAAGTGGGCAGGACGGGGGGATCAGGACGAGGCGGGCAGGGAAGCTCACCAGTAAGAAAATCCCACAGGCGCTGACCACGCATGTGCAGACGCATATGAAGAGACCAATCCTGATAATTGAGGCCATCAAAAATCATCGGGCAACGAGGAACAGAAACAGTGCCCGACAACATTTTTTTTTGATTTTTTTTGTGGCAACGACCTACCCGGTCGTTACTTCTTAAACGACCGACCAACCAAAACCGAGACTGACTCGGTTTAAATAACCCGAGACCGATTCGGCTAGGGTTTGGGTGGAGGCGGTGGCAGCGGGCGTCGGTGGCGGCGGCGCTAGCGGAAGCCGACGGCAGCCGACAACGACGAGAGCCGGCGGAGACAATGACGACGAAGCGCCGGCGTTCGACGGGCGAGCGCGACGGCGGAGGTTGCGATGGCGATGACAGAGGTCGCGACGGCCGACGGGCGGAGTGCGACGGCGGAGGTCGCGATGGCGGTGACGAGGCCGCAGCGAAGGGCAGCGACGCGCGAATTCGGCGGCGCCAAGAACGGACGGCGATGAGGCGCCTTTAGCGACGGAAGGCGCGCGTGGATCCGAGGCCAGCAGCGGGCACTGACGAGGCTGGCGCCGACGAGGCGGGCGGAGGGCGCACAAGCCGAGGCAGCGGTGATGGATGGTGGTGGGTAGAGCGTGCAAGTGCAACACACGGGAATTGAGGATCGGCGGTGGCTAGAGGTGAGAAACCCTAACCCACTCTGATACTATGTTGGGAATAGCACTTGTATTGATCTGAGGCCAAAAGGCCAGTATATATACATAATACAGGGGCAAAATAGAAAAGCCCAAAATACAAAAGGAATGGGCCTAAAGCCCATATATACATATATCTAACAACAACCACCAGGCTATGAGAGTATAAGCACTCCAGGGTACATTTGCAAGCTAGAGAAGGCTCTGTATGGGCTAAAACAAGCATCCCGTGCTTGGTACTCAAGGCTAAGTGCAAAGCTTCAGGGACTGTTCTTCATTCCTTCAAAAACTGACACCCTCTCTGTTCATATACAATCAAGGTGGAGTAGTCATCTATATGTTAGTCTATGTAGATGACATTATAGTGGCTAGCTCATCTTATCGAGCTGTTGATGACCTGCTGGAACAGCTGAAGAAAGACTTTGCAGTAAAAGACTTGGGAGAACTCAACTTCTTTCTTGGGATTGAAGTTCAAAGGAAGTCTGTTGAAGAGATTGTGCTGACACAAAGAAAATACATATGGGAACTACTTGGTCGAGTAAAGATGCAGAATTGCAAGCCCATTCATACTCCTATGTCAACCACAGAAAGAATCTCACAAGAAGGTACATCACTCAATGCTGCTGAAACAACCTTGTACAGGAGCACTGTTGGAGCATTGCAATATTTGACCCTCACCAGACCGGACATCTCTTTTTCAGTTAATAGAGTATGTCAGTATATGCATTCTCCAACAAGTGCCCACTGGTCCGCAGTAAAAAGAATCTTAAGGTACCTTAAGCATGCCATGTCAACTGGTTTGAAGATTCAAAAGTCAAGCTCCTTGCTGTTGAGTGCCTTTTCAGACTTCGATTGGGCTGGCTGTGCTGATGATAGAAGATCAACCAGTGGCTATGTCGTGTTCCTTGGCTCAAATTTAGTGTCTTGGAGTTGGAGGAAACAAGCTACAGTCTCTCGCTCAAGCACTGAATCGGAGTATTAAGCGTTAGCAAATGCAACAGCCGAGTTGGTATGGGTTCAGTCACTACTCCAAGAGCTAGGTGTGTATCAGTCCAGACCACCAAGCTTATGGTGTGACAATATTGGGGCTACATATCTCTCCATGAATCCAATGTTTCATGCTCAAACAAAACACATCGAGATCGATTTTCACTTTGTTCGGGAGAGAGTAGCTCAAAAGCTGCTTGAAATTCGATTTGTTTCTTCTCGAGACCAACTTGCAGACATTCTGACAAAGCCATTGGGAAAGCAGCAGCATCTGCAAATGAAGAACAATCTCAATCTCATAGATGACGGTTGAGATGGAAGGGGGCTGTTGAAAGATTCATAGTTCTAGGCCTATTCTTAAGGATCATGTTCAGATCGTGTGTAACTACTAGTCCTAGTCTCACGCCTCAATCTCCTGTAATTTCTCTGTCCGCTGTAACTGATGTACTGCAGTTTGTTTGATAACCAAACTGATATATATAGAGAGAGCTTCCGCTACTCTGTTGAGTACGGGATTCCAAATCTTGTGCATTCGTTTTTTCACTAAGGGCGTCGCTTACAGCGCAGAGGGCATGTTCACTTGTTCAATGCATCGGGGACAAGTTGCTCTTGATTCTTCAATACTTGATAAATTTTTTGGGCATGGATAAGATGCGATGAACTCAAATAAAGCCATTAAGGTGTAGACATGATTTTTTTTTTTTTTTTTGGTTTTAGGAGACTGCTGTGGCATGGTTTTACAGGTTTGCTACATATGGAGGACGCTGCTTTTTCTGCGTAACATCTTAGTGGGCAGTCCCGTTTACCCGAGTAATGCTATACGGACAGTGCGGGTAATTACAAGTTAGCCGCCGGTCATCCCACTTGCATCATGACAGGGTGTTGTCAGGCGACGAGCGACAGCATGGCGAACGCCGTGCCGAGCAGCCACAGGAGGTGGGCGACGAAGATGTGAACGCCGTCGCCGGACGAGGCCCCGCTCGTCACTTGGCTGATAAGAATGAGGGTGCCTAGTAACATGAACACACGACCAGAGTCGAGAAGTAGTTGCTCGTGACCGATCGCACGGGCTCGGCAGCGACCATCCATCTCGTCCAGCCTGATAAGACGCCGGAGGTAGCTCGTCACAACCGCTGCCATTTTGCCAATATACTGTACTATATAAGGTAAATTGTATCCATGCAGTGGCGGATCCAGGATTTTATAACTGGATGTGTCCCTCAAGACATCATAACATTGTGTACCGCTGGTTGCTCCTCTCTCTTAACAAAAGGCGTGCAGTTACCATGTTGATTTCGCGACTAGTATTTTATAGTGCAAATAAAAAGTGTCGCAGCTGTCATATTGATTTCACGACTAACGTTTTAGAGTACAAACAAAAAATGTTTATCTATTTAAAGTGCAGAAAGTAAGCAAACCAAAAAAAGATGCAAAATAAAAAAGATAGGGAACAAATCTCTTTGAATTAAAAAAAGGATTGTTTGCCCCTAGAGTGTAATAACAATCAAATTTGAAAAAGAAAGTAGGATAACTAATAAGCAAATCGAAAAAAGTGATGGAAACTAAAAAAATGATTGAAATAAAAGTGTTTGCTCCTAAAGTACAACAACCATATTTGGAAAAAAAAAAAAACAGGACCTAAGAAGCAAACTGAAAAGGAGATCCAAACTAAAAAGGAAAAAAGAAAAGTAGTAAAGTGGAAAAGAAAATGGAAAAATAATGTGTTGAGAAAGATTTGAACTCAAGACCAACTGTGTTATAAGAGTGAAGACCTTATCATCTGAGCTACTAAAGACATGCAATTAATAGTTATTAAGCTTTATATATCTTACGTGGGAGTCTTAATATCACAAAAAAATTCTGGGGGCACCCCCTAGATCTGCTCCCATATCCATGCCACCACAAAGTTGCAATATATTATAAATACCACCGTAAAGTCGGTATTTACTCTAATACCATTATAAAGTTAGATTTATTTCAAATATGCAATTATAAGCATTGTCATATTCTTTTTGACCAAAATACCCTCTCCTCCTTCCTCCATTTCTCTCTCTCGTCTCCACCACCAACCACCTCTCTCTCACCATCTGGCCGGCCCCCTCCTCCCTCTCGCGCAGCCCCGGCCTCATCTCCCTCCCCCTCCGCCCCGCTCCTCCTTCCACTCGTAGCCGGGATGCATCACCGTCCGGGTCGCGCCGCCCGCCCCGCACCTCGCCACTCGCCGCTCACCTCCACCGTCTAGCTCCTCCTCCCTCCCCCTCGCAGCCGGGCCACACCGTCCACCTCGCCATCTGCCGCCCACCTCTAGACCGCGCAACGTCATCCGCCGTCGATCGAGCCGTACGGGTCGCGCCGCCCGCTGTCCGCCTCCAGGTAGTGCCGCGCCACTGTCCGCCGTCCGCCGCTTGCCTCCAGGCCGGACCGCGACGCTTCGCCGCCCGTCTCCAGGCCACACTACGCCACTGTCCGCCGTCCGGGCCGCGTCGCGTGCCGTCCGTCTCGAGGCGGCGACGCCTGCCTCTCGCGCTGCCTGCCTCCAGCTCGCGCCGTCCACCCAGGCCATGTCTCCAGTACCAGTAGTCCAGTTTGCTTTTGTACACCTGAAAATCTGTAAATGCAATTTAGCTTTACATGGGAATAGTGCGATGTCTCAAGGATGAAGGGTTGTAAAATCTTTATATGATTGCAGCTCCTGTTGTGAATGAAAGCACGTTGAATCTTACCGCGCGCATAGATAGATAGATAATTAATTCTGCACATAGTCGGTTCCAAAGCTTACAACATGACTGTTATGTTATATTATTGCTGCCTGCCTTCTGTAGTCCAAGAATCATTCTATGTTCCGTTCCAGACAGATATGCCTTGCTTCCATCACATATGTTTACCTCGGTTGCGTTTAGCTATTGCACTTGTTTTGTATTGATTGTAGCTTCGAATGTGTTTTGCTCTGGCCTACAGCAGTACGTCCTGTTAATTCTGACCGTGTGTGATGTCCTTCCGTTCCTGCAGCTTGCAGCAGTTCACACTGCTGTTTGCTATGAAACGTGTTGTTTTTCTCGTTGTTTAGCTTACCCGTGTTCAATTTTTGTTTCAGGTTCTAGTACAGCTAGATGTGTGCTATCAATTTTATGTACGTGCGGTCTCTGTACATAGAGTCTCTAATTTGCCTGCTTTCTCCGTTATCTGCCTCTCGCCATGTGTTTCTTGATGCCTCATATGCTGGCTTTTTCTGCCTTTCTGCTAAACGAGAGGTGCGCCCCAAAAGACATAATGGCTGTCAACAAATGTTTGGTTTATATTAGTCCTTTAAAGTTAGGTATACAATTTGATTTTTGTTGTCCAGCAGGTATTCTACTTTCCTCCTACCTCATGTTTCGATGAGCTGGTCTGTAATGCTGTATTTTTTGGCTGAATTACGGTGGCCTTATTGTCTTATACAGCATATCCAATATCGCGGCTGCTGATAGTTTCTTTGGCGTTTGAAATAATTAATTGTACCAGTAGGACGATTAAATGGATGTCCTATTAAGGCAGCATATCCAAGCTCTAATTTAAGTTCCCTGATTCTTCCAATTTATCTGGGGATAGAGATGTTGCTTTCCATAAATATTCTATTGCACCTGCAAGTGAGTGTGGTTCTGATTATATTTGTCAAATGCAGTTTGAAAGAGGATTTTTATCTCCTTGAGAGTTTAGTTGAATTTTTGTAATACCTTTGAAGATTCCTGCAGAAATGCAAGTTTTCTGTGATGTTCCATCAACTGAGTCTTTTGAATGGTTTGGAAGAGGCGAGGCACTCTTTGAGGCGATTTTCAGCTGACAAAAAAAATGGTTTAGCCATCCAAATGAATGGCGTGAAACTATTTATGTACAAATTTACTTTCTGCTCTATTACAGAAGGGGGACTTTTCAGGTATTTGTCTTCTAGGAGTACTTTTTATCATCTATTTATTTGGGATAATCTGCTTTATATTTGTTCACCATGTGCAGGTTTATTGGTCATGCATGACTCATGCCCTTTGTTCCTATCCATCACATATGTTTAGTTCGTTTGCCTTTATGCATGACAGATGTTTGGTTCAACGGGCTATTCTTTGATTAGTAAATCCGGATGCATTTTCTTAAGATTTCTGCAAAGCTTACAGCATTACTGTTATGTTATATTACTGCCTGCCTTCTATGGTCCAAGAATCATTCTATGTTCCGTTCCAGACAGATATGCCTTCCTTCCATCACACATGTTTACCTCGGTTGCGTTTAGCTATTGCACTTGTTTTGTATTGATTGTAGCTTCGAATGTGTTTTGTTCTGGCCTACAGCAGTACGTCCTGTTAATTCTGACCGTGTGATGTCCTTCCGTTCCTGCAGCTTGCAGCAGTTCACTCTGCTGTTTGCTATGAAACGTGTTGTTTTTCTCGTTGCTTAGCTTACCCGTGTCCAATTTCTGCTTCAGGTTCTACAGCTAGATGTGTGCTATCAATTTTATGTACGTGCGGTCGCTGTACATAGTCTCTCTAATTTGTCTGCTTTCTCCGTATCTGCTTCTCGCCATGTGCTTCTTGGTGCCTCATATGCTTGCCTTTTCTGTCTTTCTGCTAAACGAGAGCTGCGCCCCAAAAGACATAATGGCTGTCAACAAATGTTTGGTTTATATTGGGAAAAATATCCGGTGCAAATAAGAACTCAGTGTACAAGTACAAAAAACATTCTCAGCCCTTGAATCTTGTTTATATGGAACAGATAAAACAAGATGCAATAAAAGCTCGTTAGGATCGAGGAGAAAAGAATCTCTTGGCTCTCTCTCCTTCTCATATTTTCCTCTGCACCTTGATCCATCTGTTCTAAACAAACGAGATCCATGGACTGATAATGTTTTTTTATACTTGTGCACCGAGTTCTCATTTGCACCGAATATTTTTTCTTATATTAGTCCTTTACCATGCACCACCCCTTCGTTTCTTTAGAGTTAGGTGTACAGTTTGATTTTGTTGTCCAGCAGGTTTTCTTCTTTCCTTCTACCTCATGTTTCGATGAGCTGGTCTGGTATGCTGTATTTTTTGGCTGAATTACGGTGGCCTTATTGTCTTATACAGCAAATCCGATATCGCGGCTGCTGATAGTTTCTTTGGCGTTTGAAATAATTAATTGTACCAGTAGGCCGATTAACTGGATGTCCTATTAGTTCTCACCTATTCAACTGCTGTCGAAGCGTGGTTTGTTGACGGTTTAGTTCGTTAGTCTTTTTTGCGGTCTGTTTACAACCCTTCTTCCTCCGTTTTTTTTTCCTTCCAGCTGGTATGGAGTGTCCCCTAAACGATAACAATGCTCGTGGATCGGTAAAAGGTAGTCTCTACCTTTTTTTACGTGCTAGCCTATGTGGCTGCTATCAAATGGCTGATCTATTTGTAAAATCTAAATTTTTTTTTTCCTTTTGAACCAATATTTTCAATAGAGGCGTGTGTATGGATTGTAGTACAGATTCATGATTTATTCCTGCTCCTGCGCTTCGTGGTTTATTGGTACGCATGTTTGCCGCTATATCATCACCACAATTAATGTGGCCCTACGCCAACAAAGTGCTCCGCCCGAGGCCTATGAGGTTTAGCCCACACCAGTACACCCAAATGACCCAGGCCCTGAGGACTGCGCGTAGTGCAGTGGTTGGAGCGACGTTGCTTCTCCAACCGGCCTAGGTTCGAGCTCTGGCTTCAGCGCGTGTTTCTCGCCTGCTCGGGATTTAATTTTGGGAGGTCCGAGTATAGGCCTCGGGATTAGATCCCGCGGTGCATATGTATGCGCGTTCAGTGGAACTACGCGTGCTCGCGTAAGGAGGCTTTAGGCTCTTGATCCTAGTTTCTGCGTGTGTTCTGGACGCACGCGTGTGTGTGAGTGTGTTGTGTTGTGTTGTGTGGTGTGCGTGTGGTATGAGTTGTGTGTGTCTGTGTTGTAACCTATTAAAAAAAAATGATCCTCGCCCTCGTAGCACACTTTGAAAAAAAAAGAGAGACGCATAAAAGGAAAAAAAATACACCACATGAACTGTCCAGCCCATTCATCGGACCCTATTACGCAACGAAACTGCCACCGCCGCGCCCGGGGGCACGCTTTCCCTGCTAGAATCTCCAAACAAAAAAAAGAGTTAATTTCTCTTCTCAATTCCATTTCCCTCCTTTTAATTCTCTCCAAGCAAACACACCCTCTCTGTCACCTTTGTCGTTATGGTGACCTGACTCTTACCTATCGGCCAACCACATGCCTCCTGACCACCGTGCCACCTCGACCTGCCTTGCCGCATCTGGGCCAAATCATGGCACCTCCTGTCCCGCGTGTGCCACCGCCCCCTACAACCACCGCCCCTCCTGCTCAAGCTGTTGCGCCGAGCCAAGCGGCCAAGCCACGCACGCCACCTTCGATGGCCCATCGTCCCCTACATCCACTTGTGATCACCGATAAGCACGCTCATGCCGTTGTGCCGCTCTTGGCCATCTCTCAATGCGACTCGATCGGGTCTGCTCGTCTGGGCATGACGATGGTCTCCGGTGATGCCTCACACCGAGAGTAGTTGGTCAGGCCAAGCTAGAGGGGGGAGAGAGGAGGAAAGGACTAAGCAGGGTTATAAAAACCGGTGAAAAACCGCAAAAACCGGCGGTTTCTCGTCAAACCGCTGGCCGGCGGTTTGAGAAACCGCCGGTTTTTGCCCGGCCAAATTCAAAAATTTGAGTTTGAATTTTAATTTTAAAAAAATTAAGAAAAAAAAATAGATGGTTTTTAGAAGGGTTTGTATGAAGCAAAATTTTAAATTAAGACCTATTTTTTAAAATTTTTTCAGACCTATTTTTCTTTTTTTCTATTTTCCACAATTTTCCATTTTTCCCGGCGGTTTTTAGCCAGAAACCGCCGGGAAACCGCCAAAACCGGCGGTTTCTCGCTAAAAACCACCGGAAAACCGCCCCGCCTATTTGCCCGTTTGATTTTGAATTTGCACGGTTTTTACCGGTTTTGGACGGTTTTTGCCGGTTTTTGGCGAAAAACCGGCCCGCCAGGAGGGCGGTTTCGGAGCGCCGATCGGTTTTCTAAACCCTGGGACTAAGTATCAGTGAACGACTATGACCCCCAAGTATTTCTCATTCGGAAATGCAGTCCTGGATGTAGCTGCAGTTACAGTATATCTGAAGAAGTCCATCTTGCTCTAAAACTTGTGCGCCGCCCATCTCCTCTCTCATATACTTTTAACTTAAGCCATTTCAAAAGTTCAAATTCTCAAATATTAGGTGGAGTTCTTTTCAGCTTATCTCATTTGTATTTGACTTATCAAGATTTTTTTAAAATTTTTGGATTTCGTTTTTTTTCTATCTCGAAGACGTATATAAAAGCTCTCTAACATAAATCGAACGAAGTGGATCCAACTCTCGAGACCACATCGAAAAGCAAATAAGCAAACGAGATAAGCAAATGAAATAAGCTGAAAAGAACCACACCTTGGGTCATCACGCGGTGCGCGATATGCTTCGCCATTATATAAAGTGCCGTCGATCAGGGCAAAGGGGCAGCAGGTTTGTATACTGTGTACGTCAGTGACGATGAGGAAAGGGACATCGATCCAATGGGTGGTTTGAACTTTGAACGTACTGTGATCGAATGATGGAAATGACCTCACCGGTTGAATGTCTCCAGTGCCATGACAACTCACAGGGGTCAGATATCACCACGTATGGATATATGGTTTATAAGGTAAATTAAAATTGTACCTGGTGTCCCATGGATCCCACGTTATAATTTGCAAGGAATGACGTGGCTGTAATATTCATGGGTTGTTCTTTTCAGCTTATCTTCTTATCTTATTTACTTATCTCGAATCAAAAATCTAAACGCTTTATCCTTTAAAGTCCTTTTTTTATATGTCAAAACAAACCACGTCTCAGAGCTCCCAAAAACAAGTCAAATGAAGCGAATAAGACTTCAATCTACTTCAAAAAGCTTTCAAAGTTTATCATCATCGTTCTATAGCAAAGAAAAATATCATAACCAGTAGGCTCCCTCTGAAAATGACCTCTATAAAAGAAGAAACTTTCTATTGCTCAACACAAAGCCACTTGGCCAAACAAAATTTGATTTTTTTTTTGTTTTAACGCAACACCTCGAAGCCGGTCCCTAGTATATGAAAACAACTAATTGGAGATTTCCGTGTGTTTCTTCTAGTCCATATTCTTATATGCTTCTTCCTGTCATTGTCTTCAGCGTCCCTTCATGTTCACTGACATGGTTTGATGCGGAGCAGCAGCCAGACCAAACCAGACCAAAGCCCGGACGTCTCAAGGACTCACCGACTTAGAGCAACCACACCTGATACTCTATATCATCTTAAACCCAATACTCTATATTCTCTCTCCTATTAAACAGCATACCCCTATTTCAGGTACTCTATATCTGCTACTCTATAGTATACATCAACTATCTTCCAACCGCCGTATTTACGTACGAGATAGCGTTAATGAAAGTGGCTTATAAATTTATATAATTGATTTGTGTATTGACAAACATAACCGTTTAAAAAATTGTGGCCGTGATTTATGTGGATTGAATGGAATTAAGCTATCGTACTTGTTGTGTTTTACGTCGCAGACGTACGCAAGACGAATGTCGCAAGCTTGCCATGGAAGGAACTAGCATCTGCTATATAGCTTGCTTCAGAAGGCTCCTAGGCCATTGGCTTCCTCTGGAAGGAGCTTGGGGCGGCTCCTCTATAAATGCCAAGCTGGGGGACTCCAGTACCATTTGACATTGTAAACGAAAATAGAAACATTCACTGTAACATTTTAGCAATAGATGATGAGTTACTCTTCATCGGAGGAGTATGAGGCGCCCGTATCGGAATCGTCTGACGACGAGGATTTCGTGGTCGCTATTATCGCAACGATGATGGAGGAAGAAGAGCATGGTGGGCGGCGCTACGTCGGGTCGTTATCGGGCTGCCGAACCATCGATCGCAAGCCACACGAGGGTTACGCGCAGCTCATGCGAGACTACTTCATGGACTCTCCCATATATCACGAGGGCCTATTTCATAGAAGGCAGGTAATCATGTCCAATGTGTTCATTATTACCGTCATATGCATGTAGAGATTAATTATTATTGCGCATCGTACCCAGGTTTCGTATGAGCAAGTAGTTATTCCTCCGTATCACGAACATGGTCGTTGACTACGATGATTACTTCAAGCAAAAGAGGAACAGCACCAAGAAGCTCGGCCTTCATCCTCTAGTGAAGATCACAGCGGCCCTTCGCATGATGGCGTACGGGAGGTCTGCCGATAGCATCAACGAGTATCTGCGCATCGCGGGGACGACGGTTCTAAAGAGCACCCAGAAATTTGCCGATGCTGTCGTGAAGGTATTCAAGGAGCGATACCTGTGTGCCCCGAATAGTGATGACACGGCCAGGCTACTCATAGAAGCCGAGCGCCGGGGTTCCTAGGTATGCTTGGTAGCTTTGACTATATGTATTGGAAGTGGAAGAATTTCCCAACGGCATACCATGGTGATGACACGGCCAGGCTACTCGTAGAAGCCGAGCGACGGGGGTTCCCAGGTATACTCGGTAGCCTTGACTGTATGCATTGAAAGTGGAAGAATTGCCCAACGACATACCATGGCACATACACCGGACACGTCTCTAGCCCCACACTCATCCTAGAAGCTGTTGCTAGTTTTGACGGATGGATATGGCATTCATTTTTTGGAGTGCCTGGGTCAAACAACGACATCAATGTCCTCCACAGGTCTCCCTTATTCGATAGGTTGGCGAGGGGGATGCACCTGTAGTGAATTACATTGTAAATAGCCACCACTACTCCATGGATTATTACTTAGCAGACGGTATATATCTGGAGTGGGCTACAATTGTGAAGAACATCCTGCTGCCGCTCACACGGAAGGCCGAGCTATACTCCGCCTCGCACTCTGCCTGCCGCAAAGATGTGGAGCGTGCCTTTAGTCAACTACAGGGCCGGTTCCATATCATTCGTGAGCCGGTGTGGCTTTGGGACGAGAGGTCCCTTCGGGACCTAATGTCTGCTTGTATCATCATGCATAATATGATAGTAGAGGACGAGGGAGGGATAAGCCAAGGGCCACCGGAATTTGAGGGAATGGGAGAGCTTGACAGCCGGAGCAGGGGGGATCGCAGCTGTTGGACTCGCTCATGTCGATGAATATTGCAATACGCGACAAGGCAAAGCACAGGCAACTGAAGGCAGACCTAGTTGAGCATCAGTGGGCCATGCACGGTGGTTCATAGAATAGTCTATTATCACTATGATGTCTTTGTTCAGTCAAGTATTATGGTGTGATGTTCTTCAATGTAATGTTAAATATAGTATTATTTTGGTGTGATATACTTCTATGATAGTTTCAATGATGTATTATGGTGTGCTCTACCTCTATGTAAGGTTCAATGACTCATATTATTTGTGTGTGCTCAAGTAGAAAAACAACATCTGTTTCCATTGTGCACCTATCCTGAACAAAACCAAGCATTGAACAAAAACAATCTGCTCATACGCAATACCATGAGCATTTCATAATATTCATTGCAAACCAAAGATATTGTTCTATATTTTGCAAGCTTGATAATCAGCTAAATGTGGCACTCCGAATATAATTTATGAATCATCCAAGTACAGGTTTTTCCATTTCATTCCCCTTAAACAGAGATTGATACGTAATTTCAGCCACAAGTACTGAATCTGCCTCATGATATTGTAATTAGCATTGCACACAACAAACATTCCATTGGGACAAAATGACAATGCATGTGTGTAATGACCTGGATTTTGAGGCCTTCTTTTGCTTCTACTGCTTGGTGCATACCATCGGACCACCTTTTTTTTGGTTCAACTCGGCCAGTTAGCTACCATCGGACCACCCGTATTGGCATGCTACAGAAAATATTATATTGTGATCAATTCAGCAGTTGTCAGACAGGTCCTGTGAAACTGCATGTATCATAGAAATCTTGCTACCAATTGTGCCCCAAGAGACACAACTGAAGAGAAACACACCCTATAAGCATTCATCCCTCCTGATATAGGATGAACTTTTCTCATTTTGTCAAATCTGAATGTTCATATATATGGAGTAGACAAGTGAATTTGCACTTACCCAGTCACCAACTGCCCCCGTTTTAACCACTTGTTCAGTCTGGTGTGATCTGCTCCAACTCGAAGTTAGCCTACAAGCATAGAATCAGACTAATCAAACCGCAAATTGTTGATCACAATATTTATCATGATCTGCCCTTTTAACCAGAAACTGCTAATTACAACATCGTAGTATAAACACTGGTCTTGCTAGAGTGAAGATTCAGGAAGGGTCAACAGGCTCAACACTGGTCTTGATTTCAGACCCACCAGAAAAAAAAAATGAATTATTGCAATAAAAAAAAGCTTGTATAATTCCAGGACAATTGTGGTCACCCTGCAAAAAATTAGAGAAGGAGATGATAGTCATATAAGTATAAACACTGGTCTTGCTAGAGTGAAGATTCAGGAAGGCTCAACAGGCTCAACACTGGTCTTGAAGATGCAGTATGCAGCACATATGATGCAAGTCCATTATAAATAGATCAACATTATAGAATTGAAGACTGTATACAGCACATATAATGACTATAGCAGAATTGAATATGCTGTATACAGCACATATAATACAGGCAGTCATGAACAGGTTCAATGAAATGGATCAAGGTTCAATCACTCATCATCACGTTGAAATGTAAATTCAACAGGTCCATTGCAAACATATGAAAAACGGAGCACTTTAATGTATTACAGTGCTGAAGAACTACTCATCATCGCGTTGATCATAGGTGCGCAAAATTTCATCTTGCTTCAGCCCATAGTACCTACGCTGATGCTCGGTCATGCCATTAAAATTCACCCCATGATATGTCTCTCCTACTCCATTCTCTTCATTGCGAGCTCGGTTTCAGTAGCCCTCCTCCGCAACTCCATGTCCTCCTCGTATGTCTTCGCAATCCGTTCCAAACTTATGTGATTCGCTTCAACTTCTTCTTCTCTTGCCTTTGCAAGACGCTCATAGTACGCCTTCTTGTACTCCGCCTCATCTCCTTTCAAGGCGTTGAATCTGTCCAACATCTCAGTTGATTGTGTGCCGCCTGACGTAGTACGTGCCTTGGCCTGCTTCTTGCCCATAGGCCACCTCCCCACTGTCTCTGTCTGAATCCCAACTAACGGGCTCTTCGAGTCGGCTGGAGACGCTCCAGAGGTAGTCTTCTGTTTTTTGTTCGAAGTGTCGGCATCAGACTGTGAAGTCCATTTAGGTTGGTACCTTAGGACCTCCCAACAATGCATGTGCACGAAGGCCTTCTTCATTTCCTGCTTATACAGGACCAAAGCATCCTTTACCTAGTATAAAATTCCACACTTCGTTATAACATTTTGCTATGTACAAGTCAACCGAATGAATAGTCAAACATACTAAGAGTTGCACATACCTTGTCTGTCTCTATTTTCCCACTCTGGTTAAGTGCGACCATCCTACGATGGCAACCAACGAAATAACTAACGTTCTTGTTAATCGTCTGCCATCGTGACTCCACAGACCTCTTGTCCCTCTTCAATCCTCTAGTGGTATGCTTGTTGAACTCTCTTGTAATTGTGCCCCAATAACTTTTCGCAGTCTGATTGTTGCCAACAATTGGATTGTACGACGTGTTCAACCAAACCGACATGAGTACCCTGTCTTCCGCTTCATTATAATTGGGGCCCTTTGGTGCCTCCCCTTTGCTACTAGCTATTGGGACTTCTTCCACCTCTTCGATGTCGTCCTTATCCTCACAATTGGGTTGTTCTTCAGTCTGCTGGCTCCACGACATCCCTTGCGATGAGCCATAGGGGTAGGGACAGAATTGGCCAGTCGATGGACCCTGCTGGTAAGCACTGTACATGCCTCCCTGAAATCCAACTTGCGGGACCTCGCTACGATCAACACCACCGACATGGTATGGAGGTGCTGTGCTATGAGACCCATATGAAAAAGTCGGCTGCACTCCTTCATACGCCATCATCTGACGAATTGCTTCGTCATCCATTTTTTTCCTGCACCAATTTGCAAATACAACTACAAACAACTTACATGCGCTGGTTACATAGGACTGAATTATACTCACAACAATTGCATGACCTAGTTAAATTGGGTAATCTAAAACAAACATTGCACATTACGAAATAAATGTCTTGCATACATAGCCGGGATGATAACATTTAGCTAGGTTTACACACACATTGCAAAATATGTTCCCATACGATAGTACAGTACTACAGTTACTACGGCTAAGTATACTTGAATTGCAAACACATAGCACCAGTAGATACCCCTCGATTGATCACTGTCATACTCGAGACCATTTTCCTCTAGCCAATCTTGGAACGAGCCATAGTGGTTGTCATCACTAGGTTCCCAATTTTCAGGGACTATGTCGTCCGGATCAATGTCAATGTCATCCCATGGGTTCCTATTTTGTGTGTCCACTTCAATGTCCTTCGGTGTTCCTGCCCTCTGCACGTTGCGATCCATCTGGTCTCGTGCTTGCAGAGCCAAGCTGTCGAGCCTCTCCGCGATGGCTTCAATGTCCACCACCGCCCAATTAGCCGCAACTGCCGCCGGTGAGCTCCCTGGATCAAAGTGCTGCTTGGCGACGATGCGAACTTCACTGGCGACTTCCTCCACCACGGCAATTAGAGCTTTCACTAACTGTTCTGTCTCCATCTAAATCGAACAAATCATGGCCAAAACTTATTTTCGAAAACCCCCAATTAACCTAATCGGATTGACACTAATTTTTCCCAAAATCGCAAAGAGGATTCAGTGGGGAATCATCCGATCTACTGCACCCTCCACGGATTCGAACCAAAATCGACGCCGCCGACGCCGGTTTCCCGCCACGGATTCCCGCCCGGTTTCTCGTATCGCCCCATCCCGCCGCCGCATTTACTACTACCCATACCCTTCAAATGCCTATAGATCTGCCCAAACCCGTTTCCCCGCCACCGGTTTCCCACCGCCGACTTCCCCGCCGCCCCCATCCCTGCCGCCGGTGTCGGTCTGCTACTACCCATACACTTCAAATGTGTACAGATCTGCCTAAACCCGTTTCCCCGCCGCCGGTTTCCCGCCGCCGGCTGCCACGCCGCCCCCATCCCTGCCGCTGGCACCAGTCTACTACTACCCATATCCTACGAGGTGCAGGGCTCCATAACGTACCTCTTGGTTCGTGCGCAGCACGGCCCGGGGTCGGACGAAGAGTTTGCCGACGGGATCGACTCCGCCGCCTCGGCTGTCGCTCCTCGCCCCTTTTCCTCCGGTCGCCGGTCTTGCCCGTGTGGATGTGATGGATCTGCCTGCGCCGGTCGTCTCACCCTACCTTCCTTCCACCGTCGCGTCCGCTTCCTGGCCTCCGCCAAGACACGCGAACGAGAGGTGGTTGCCCAACGCCTGCCGTGAGCGACGAAGAGCGGCCGCACGCGAGGCGTGCGCCCCCCCTGCTACTCGCTAATCCCCTCATCGCGTGTCTGCTAGGAAGCCACCTCCCACGCCATTTCACTGTGCAGACCCGCCCACAGTATTATGCAGTGTGGATGCTCTTTGTAAGAGCATCTGCCATAGGAGTTGAAAAACACTATTCAACTGACTTTTCAAAGATAGTCTCTGCCGGAGGAAGAAATCTTTTAAAGTATAGTGTAAAGTGTGAAGAAATTTTAGAGGATGGATAGAGTTTATAGAGAATAGTGTTATAGAGGAGAAATTTGAAATCTTTGCTGAAGATGCTACGAAAAGATTGGGCAGTTCTTCGGTTCGATCACATGAACTGAAACACACGTATCGGTTCCATAAAAGAAAAAAGGCCAAACTACTTCAGCATACGGGACTGATACATCATTACAATTGCCAAAACTAATTACATCACCCCCAGAAGATCTCTAAAACTCCAAAAGGCAGACGCACCGAATCTAGTAATAAACGCCGTCAGATTACGTTCAGTTCACGCGTAGGAACCCCCAGTGTTCTCTGTTTGACTCATTATCAACATGAGCGTCGTCATCAACAGGCATAAACATAAGTCTATTTTTTTTGAAAGAAGGTATAAACAGAAGTCTTGGGGCAGCCTGCACACGCGGGAACAACTAAATCCAACACCTTTTCTATGGGCCATAGTAGCTAGTCCATCGTAGTATATAGAACGGTGAGTCGGTGACCCTATATTTTCTATTACTGTGTTAATAGGGTTATAAATAGTGAAAATAGGATTGAGAGTAAAATACAAGAGAGAGATGTAAAAATTGGAAAAATAGAGTTAGAGTTATAGAGATGAATAATAAAATAGGGTTGTAAATAGAATAAAATAGGGTTGTAAATAGAAGGTAAACAGTAGGTGAATAGCGAAATAGGATCGGAAAATAGAGTCAATGTTATACATAGCCTAAAGACCCATTTTGAAATGCAATCGCCGAAGAAGTCATTTTCAAAGCACCCGTCCACCTGTATTTGTCTCCACCTTCCAAACAGAGGTCTGGTTCTGAACTCTTGTACCTGTCAGCCTTCAGTTGCATTTTTTCAACGGAAGGCTCATGGCCTGGTGGCCCCAGGAGAGCGACATGTATTGGAGTGTATAGGGATCTCACCTCCAAACCCTGTAATTGCTCTGTTCTTCGAAGCTTATTTGATTATTTGCATTTTAAAAAACTAAATGCTCTATCTTATTGAGTCGGCTTTTTTAAAATCTTGAAGTCGCTTCGTAAAACTTTGAAAAACAGGTACGAACTCTTAAAATTTAGTTTTTCAGTCAACAAGCTATTCAGTCAATAAGTTCGCCACGAGAATAGTGCCATTAATATTCTCAATCAACCACGCCACACCCACACGTGAGCCCGCTGGGGTGTCTTCTCCCCTTAGGGCTTGTTTGGGAGCCCATTTCCTGGCCGGGATCCCGGTCCAATCCCTGGGAACGAATCCCGGCCGGGCTAATCCCTGTGGAAATTTCTGATGTCTGTTTGGGCGAGCCAAGGGATGGGAAAATCCTAGCCCAACCCGGCTAAATCCCCGGGCTCAAAATACTCGCCTCCACCCTCACGAGAGATTTTCCCCGTCTCCTCTTCTCCCGACTTCTCTCGTCTCACTCCGTCACTCGATCTCTCGGTCTCTCTCGATCTCACCCATCCCCAACACATGAGAGGAGGTCGGCGGCGGGGTGACTCCTCCTGCCGCCGCCGCCGGCGGCGGCGGCAGCTCCAATCTTGTGGAAAACGCTGGTGAGGCAGAGCTCGTAGAAGATGCTCGTGGAAGATGCTGAGGCGGCTTCAGCGGTGGAGAAGGTACCGAGCCAGACGCGGACGCCCTTGACGGGGTCGCGGATCTCGGCCGCCCACTTGCCCCACGGCCGGCGGCGGACGCCGTGGTACCGTGACAACCTCCTCGCGCGGCTCGGCGCCGGCTACCAGCCCGCGCCAAACCCCAACGCCCTGCGCTCGACCACCTCGCCATCCTCCTCCTCGGAGTCCTCTGTCAAAGAGCTTGAAGGCGGCCTCGTAGTCGTCGACCGCGGGGCCTCCCCTCCGCTTCTTCTTGCCCGCCTTGCCGGCCGGCCAGAGGTGGCCCGCCATGACACGCCGCGCCGGCGTGCTCGGAATCAGCTCGGCGAGGATCGCTCCGCCGCACATCTTGTTTTGCCCCTCGGCTACCACCTGGAACGGGAAGAAGACTTCGAGCTTGAGCTTGGTGCAGCGTCTGGACTTCTTACGCCATCCGTCAAGAATGAACCTGCCGGACTTCTCGTGTCAAGGGAAGAGATTGGGGGAAGAGATTGTTGGGGAAGAGGGTGGAAGGGATTGTTTTCCAGGGAAGTGAAATGACAAAAAATTCCCCCACCGGGATTACTTCCCTGGGAATTTTTTCCCTAAACACCCAAACAAGCCCTTAACGACGGGCAGCAGGGCAATTGATGCGATAGGCCGTAGGCCAAACAACTAAAATATGTTGGAAATAATGCAGTTGCAGCAAGATTCTTAAACAAATTCCAGCAAACATAATTACAAATAAATCATGACAGCTACAGTAAAGTAATGACAGGATGTCTAAATCCATGTTAAAAGACATAGAACTAATATTCCTATACCAAATCATGATTAAGAGCAATTGAAATATGTATGATTCAGTTAACATGAAGTTTAGACTGAATGGAAGCAAGCTAAATTGCTCTCTACTGAATTGCTGCACGGCCTTTACAGTACAAGGTCTGAACGAGATTTTTAAATGAGATCATCTCTAAATCAGATTGGACACTACAAAGCCTTACCGACAGTTTTTCCAAAACAACATGTTGAAGAAATCAACCTGAGCTAAACAGGGGATCTAAGAAACAAACAGCCATGCAGTTTTCTGAGTCGATGACCAACAGATCCTATACAAAATTCATTTAGTTATTTACCAGATTAGTTTATCAATTTATCTTCTGATTGTTGCAATCAGAAGTACAAGATTTCAAAGACACAACTGTAGGTAATTCAGAAATTAAAGGATCTGATCTGAGCCTAATACGAACCAAGAATAATCACACTAATCTTATATAGACCAAATGTACAACCGAGCAGCACTACAGCCCAAATGATTGTGTACACTTAAACAATTTTCAGAGCCACAAGAATCACGAGGAAACTTGCACTGAAACAAAGCGCACAGCTGAGAGAAATAAAGAGGCCTATTGCTGTGGTGATATTCCAAATCACCGAGGAGACAAACAATGGACAAGGCATGATGAAGTTGCTGTCCTAGAAAACTATTGCTGCCGATTCACCAGAGTCGACGACGTGTTCTTCGGAGATGCAATGCCCTCACTATAGCACCAAATCCATGAGAGTCGAGGTTGTAAAGTCGAGGAGTAGAAGAAAGCCACACCAAAGCCACCAAAACCTAGCACAACACTGTGTACCAGAAGCAGAGCAAGTCAAATCCGAGCTCCAAAACAGCACCACACCTCGCAAATCCCCGCTGGAATTGGTTTTCCATAGCAAGCCCAAATCCAACTTTGGCTCCCAAGCTACAAAGAATGGAGAAGAGGATTGGAGGTGGGAGAGAACTTCTAAGTTAGTATACCTCGCACCTTTGAGAACCCTGTTTATAGGAGAGGGAGCGACCTTGGTTTCAACGGCCACTACCGAATCCATCGCTCAAGAGAGCCAACGAGTGGAGGAAAAAAGAGGAACAATCCCTGCTCTCCTTTACCAAGCAAAAGGAAGTTTATCCCTTCTCTATCTCAATTAGATGTGGGTCCCACATGGAAAATTAGGAAAATCCAAATATGCCCCTCAAGCACAACAGTCCCTACCAAGTTTCTCAATTTGACCATAATAAAATCAGGGAAAATGTTTTATATACAGTTATTAAACCTTGGGTACCTTTTAGGTTTGAACCCAAAGTCTAGCATTATGAACTATGGCTCTACACAAACAAAGGAGGACTGCACCTTGATCCAATGTCTTGGTGTGAGAGCTGTCATTCCATCTGCACTCTGTACTAGGCAAGTATGCTACCCCTCTCGGGTTGGGACATTACGATCATGCCCCAGTATCTAACACATGAGCCTTAGGAAGTCTACCCATACTTCCCTTAATTGCGATCCCACAGTCATACTCACGTAGGTGGATTCCGGTAAGACAATTCCCAAATGCCATCTATGGCCTTAAATCTATTGAGAGCTATTGCTCAACTTGCTATACACATGGAGTACTGCAGCAAACAGGACACTTCAATTTGTACTCTCCCTTCCAAACTATTTGTTTTCCTAGAGCCTAGTTCACGGGATTGCTAATATATACCTGCTCATCCAGCTCTCCATTTAGGAAAGCAGTCTTAACATCCATTTGATGGACATAAAGTTTATATGCAGTAGCTAGTGCTAGAAGCACTTGAATTGTGGGTATACGAGCCATAGGGGAGTATGTGTCAAAGAAATCTTTCCTCTCTTTTTGTGTGAAACCCTTAGCCACTAATCGAACCTTGTACTTTTCAATAATACCATCGAGTCTTCGTTTTTTCTTAAAGATCCATTTGTAGCCCACTAGCTTTCAACTATTAGGAAGATCAATGATCTCTCATGTTCCATTAGCTATGATGGAATCCATCTCGCTGTGGAGTGTTTTTGTCCAGTACTCCGCGTCTGGAGATGCGTATGCCTCTGAAAGTGTACGTGGTTCATGATCCACGAGATAGGTGACATTGTCATCGCCAAATGATTTTTCATTCCTCTACCTCTTACTTCTCCTCAATTCCAAATTAGAAGTGGTGCCATCCACACAAGGAGAAATATAATGTTCAGTTGAACCATTAGGAGAGATTATATCATCAGACCTCATAGGAAACACATTCTCAAAGAAAGTCACATCACCAGATTCCATCATTGTATTAACTACAATGTCATTTATCTCTGATTTGACCACCAAAAATCTATAAGCAGTGCTATGATGCACATACCCTAGAAAGACACAATCAACAATCTTTGAATTGAGCTTTATTTTCTTCGGTAATGCACCTTTGCAAAGCATTCCCATGTCCGAAGAAATGACAAGTTAGGTTTTCTCCCCTTCCATTCTTTATAAAGTGTTTCCTCACGGTTGCGAGGTGGCACCCTATTTAGGGTATAATTAACCGTGAGAACTGTATCATCCCACCATGAGTCCGACATGCTTGAACTTTGTAACATGGCATTAACCAAATCATAAATAGTTCGGTTCTTTTGTTTGGCAAATCCATTAGACTGAGGTGAGTATGGTAGAGTAAATTCATGAATTATCCCACTTTCTTCACAGTATTGAGAGAATTCCTTAGAAATATATTCACCACCTCGATCTGATTTTAACCATTTGATTTTCTTTCCTAACTGGTTCTCTACCTCATCTTTATAGATCTTAAAGCATTCCAACACCTCATCTTTTGACTTAAATAAATAAACGTAGCAATACCTAGTCGCATCATCAATGAGGGTAAAGAAGTATCTTTTGCCACCTTCGGTTAATATACCATTCATTTCACATGTCTAATGAATCAGCTTAAGTGGTGAAGTGTTCCTCCCCTTAACACTATGAAAAGGTTTTCGGGGCTGCTTTTCTTGTGCACACACTTCACACTTTAAGCTCTTCTCATGATTATAATTGGGAATTAAATCCATCTACTTAACCACGCTATTGCATAAAAATTAACATGACATAGCCTTGAGTGCCCAACATCATAATTATTATAGCAATGAGAAATATTAAAAATATTTACATTATTTGAATCGACAACTGACAAGCAGAACATACCTCCGCTATCATAGCCTTTGCCTGCAAAACTACCAAATTTGGTCAGAATGACCTTATTGGACTAAAAAACAAGCTTAGCACCATGTCTACACAACATCGATCCACTAATCAAGTTGCGAGTCATAACAGGTACGAAAAGCATGTATCTCAAAACAAGAGTCTTGCCAGAAGTAAGCTTCAACTAGACTTGTCCTGTCTCATGTATTGTTGCGGCGACTTCGTTTCCCATTAAGATGGATCCACCACTTTCACCCTAAAATGAAGAGAAACAAGATCGATCAGCACATATATGTCTAATAGCACCTGTATCGACCCACCAATCAATTGATAGATTTGTCATAAACGCCTGAGGTACATACCCATCTGAACTGGACCTTGCCAAAGCGACAAGTGCTTCAGCCTTCTATTCAGAGTGCTAAGCAGGAGAGGGACCTTTGCCCTTGTGATTGCGGTAATGATTGGCCTTGTGGCCAGCCACCCCACATACGTAGCAAACGAAATTCTCCTTCTTCTTCATTTGCTTTCCATTAGGCTTGTTCTGGTTCTGAGGCTTCTTGCCTTTATCTTTCTCATTGCCACTTGTGTTCTTGGATTGTTGAAAATAATGCAATTTCAGCAATATTCTTAAATTAATTTCAGCAAACATAATTGCAAATAAATCATGACAGCTACAGTAAAGTAATGACAGGATGTTCAAATTCATGTTAAAAGACATAGAACTAACATTCATGTACCATATCATGATTAATGGCAATTGAAATATATATGATTCAGTTAACATAAAGTTCAGACTAAATGGAAGCAAGCTAAATTGCTCTCTACTGAATTGCTACACAGCCTTTATAATACAAGGTCTAAACAATATATTTACATGAGATTATCTCTAAATCAAATTGGACATTAAAAAGCCTTACCGACAGTTTTTTTCCAAAATAGCAGGGTGAAGAAATCAACCTCAGCTAAGGTCCCATTTAACACAGCTCCAACTCCCAGCTTCACCTCAGATATGAACTATGCAGGTTAAAATAAAGTGACTTAAGTTTATATTTTTAGATTAAAATGTAAATAAAATGACTCACCTAAACATCTTCAATGTATCCACAACTCCAGCTCTATGAATTTCTGGAGTTAGTAATAGGGTGCTCCACCAATTCCACCAATGTTGGTGGAGTTGTAGCTGTGCCAAACAGAGCCTAAATAGGGAATCTAAGTAATCAACAGCCATATTGCAGTTTTCCGAGTCGGTGACCAACAGATCCTATACAAAATTCTTCTAGTTAATTACCAGATTAGTTTATCAATTTATCTTCTAATTGTTGCAATCACAAGCACAGGATTTCAGAGACACAACTATAGGTAATTCAGCAATCAAAGGATCTGATATGAGCCTAATAAGAACCAGGAATAATCACACTTATCTTATATAGATCGATTGTACAACCGAGCAGCACTATAGTCCAAATGGTTGTGTACACTTAAACAATTTTCAGAGCTACAAGAATCACAAGGAATCTAGCACTGCAATAAAGCGCACACTTGAGAGAAATCAAGAGGCTTACTGCTGCGGTGATATTCCAATCACTGAGGAGACGAACAAAGGACAAGGCATGCATGATCAAGTCGTTGTCCAAAAAAACTATCGCCACCAATTCACTGGAGTCAACGGCGTGTTCTTTGGAGATACAATCACTACTAGAGAATAGGCGTTTAATACCGGCACATCAGTCTCGATTAGACACAAACCGGTACTGATAGTGGCTTCAGTCCGGGTTCGTAGCTCCAAGGATTCAATCCCGGTTAGGCTCTGACATCAGTCCCGGTTCGTGATACGAACCGGTACTAATAAGTCCTTTGACAGACGGGTATAAAACAGCTGGCATGGGTACTCATCAGTCCCGGTTCGTAACATGAACCAGGACTGAAGCCTCGTTTGAGAAAAGTTCAAAAGCAATACATATCCTAGTTATATTAGAACGTGTGAAGAGGTGGGTTGGCTAGAAGGGTGAGTGGGTAGTCTTGAGGTCTTAGGTTCGAGTCCCACAACTCTCATATATCAATATTTTATTTTTAAATATTTGTAGCACCACCATTAGTCTCGGCTTGTTAGAACCGGGACTGTTGCCTCTATAGCCCGCATGGGCTGTCCCGATTCAGGAACCGGGACTGAAGCCCGTTCCGAACCGGGACTAAAGGCCCATTCCCCAGTAGTGAATGCCCTCACTGCAACACCAAATCTACAAGAGTCGAGGCTGCAAATTCGAGGAGTAGAAGAAAGCTGCACCAAAGCCACCAAAACCTCTCACACCACTGTGTACGAGCAGAAGAGGAAATTAAATCCGAGCTCCGAAACAGCACCACACCTCGCAAAATCACTGCCAAAATTGGTTTGCCGCAGCAAGCTCAAATCCATCTTAAGCTCCCATGATGCGAAGAATGGAGAAGAGGATCGAAGGTGGGAGAAATCTTCTAAGCCGGTATACCTCGCACCATTAAGATCCCTCTTTATAGGAGAGGGAGCGACCTCGGTTTTAACTGCCGCCATTGAATCCATCGCTCGGAGAGCCAACGAGCGGAGGAAAAAGAGGAACTATCCCCTGCTCTCCTTGACCAGGCAAAAGGAAGCTTATCCCTTCTCTATCTCAATTAGATGCAGGTCCCACATGGCTTAGGAAAATCCAAATATGCCCCTCAAGCACAACAAAATATGATCCTTGTTTAAGGCAAAACTACGATGAACGACGTTTTGATCGTTCAGTGTTTCATCGGTGAGAGATGTCGCACATGACAATCGGTTGCTGTGTAGCAGCAACACGGAACGGCAAGGGTAAAGAGGGCGCGACGACAACCTAAAGGCATGACTGGTGAACAGACTAGAGTACGAGAGATCGGAAAACCATTAACCATATGGTCTAGTGGTCCTGTGAAAGCAGTCAAAGCACCCATCCATCTAGATTTGTCTCCACCTTCCAAAAATGTGCTTTCCATATCCTTGCTGGAGAAAGAATTTGCAATTGTGTAATCATCTGGCCTTGTTTTTTTAGTTTAAATTAAAATTAAAAGTTATAGATAGAAATTTATCATTTTTTATAGACCAAATGTTGTATCTCTCTGTAACCATTTTTACGAGGCTTTTAGTGGTTCTTTCTAAAGCACCTTTTAGTGGTTCTTTCTAAAGCACCTAAAAATATTTTCTTTTATATTTTTTAGATCTTCATGTATCTATCAAGTGTCCACAACTTTTTTATATTATGATCTACCGCTCATTTAAGCCAAAAACAACCAGGTAATCGATGTTTTGCTATTTGGAGAGGGGATTGGACGAGAGAGTTGTGGCAGTTTGTCGGTCTTGGGCTGGGGTTTTGGGTGGCCGTACGTGGGTCTAAACAGAAGGCTCAGATTCATCTTTCGTGAATTCACCAGTAAATTATCTGAGCAGAGCTGCCTCTACAGTCTACAGTTCATGGATTCCGTGGCTCGCGGTTTCACTTCGTTAGGGATTGCCGCTTTGGACACTGCAAATTGCTGATCCATCATCAATGTCGTTCCACCCACTTAGGGAAAAAAAAATCTGAGTACTCTGTTTCGACAAAAATAAGCCCTTATCATCTTATTAGAAAAAAAAGAACAACCAGAGAACTTCAACGTGACACTACAAAGTTACTACAGCACAGCATGCAACACACAAGGAGGATTATCTCACTAGCGATTAAAGCATCTACAGGCCGCCAAACAAATGGTTGCGGAGAGCCCTCGCGAAGGCGGCGGCGGCGGCGGCGAGCCTAGGGTACTGATCGGCGACGACCGAAAGCATCCCAAACGCCACGCCGAGCAGCCACAGGAGGGAGCCGGTGAAGAGTTGAGGGGCGTCGCAGGATGAGGCCCTGCTTGTCGTCACCTGGTCGATGAGAACAAGCGTACCTAGTAACATGGAGACGCGGCCAGTGTCGAGGAGGAGCTGCCGGTGGCGATGGCCGATCGCACGGACTCGGCGGCGGCCGTCCATCTCGGCCTGCCCGATGAGACACCGGAGATATACTTGCTGAGTGGCTTGGTGCTTGCGTGCTGCGTTCGCGGAGCACGAGCGCTGCTACATATATAGAAGTGTAACTTCACATGTTAGTCCCCAAACTTATCTATATTATCTATATAGTAGCAATTTAGCATGTCGCCCATGCTTCACTCCGGGGAGGAACAGGCCAAACCACCCGAGAAAAAGGAAAACGTGGTTCTGCGCGCGAATAGGACAAAAGCAAAGGTTTAGAACGGTTATAAGCAATGACATACTATATGCGAATCAAATAAACAGAGCGGACGAGGGAGCAAAATGTAAAATGGTTGTCCATGTAGTGTATAAACACAATAAACATCACGGCGCACCCGTCCTTGCTTTCGTCTCTGCACGCACGTACAATAAACAAAGTGGGAGACAACGCTAGCATGGCATTGACACCCTTGCGGTGGAATCAGACCATGTAGTGTATGAACATGCAGCGGCATAACAAGCAGCAGAATCTTCTCTAGCAGCCAAGTGAACAAAGCTCCGTGCCTTCCCCGTTTCTCAGAAGTTCCCTATCCTTTCTTTCGGGGTCCTGAGTCAAAGTATATATGTACTCCAGCAAATATCAGTAACAAGCACCCCGTCACTGAAAATAGAGATTTGAGCATTTGCCACTCTTGGTATAGGATTTGTCTTAGCATATTTGAGTTATCATGGTTCCGAGCACCATCTAACTTACAGTATCTAACACATGAAATCCACGGGCTGATAAGTCTAACAAGAACTGACGAGACAAATTTTTTTTGAAAGTCATAATAGACCAAAGCATGCATGTATGTTACCCTTATTTAGGTGCTACCAAGGTTTGCTGATAGAAGTACCCAATGAAAAGGTGGCTAAATGTCACACCCTAAATTTTTTTTCTCCTAAATTACCAAATCTTAAAGCAATTAAGTGTTAACCCCAAACCCGCCCCAGATTGGGCCCAGCCCAACCCCAGCCCGTCCCCGGTTCATCCCAAACTCTCTCCTATATAAACCCTAATTAAATCTATTATCGCCCTAATCCCCTAATTTCTTCCCCCTAAACCGATACAACCGTCGCCGCTTGCCACTAGGCCAAGCCGCCCCGCTGCGAGCTAGCGCCGTTGTCTCCGCCCGCGTACCTCGTCGCCACTGCATCGCGCCGCCCTTGCCGCCTTCGGGCCACCGCCGCCTCTCTCTCTCTCCTCTCTCTCCATCCCTCAATCTCTCTGCTTTCTCTCTCTTTCTCTTGTACACTCCCAGCCGCAGCCTCCCTCTTATCCACTCCATGCCGCCCCGTTTGCTATAGTGTAGCCTATTGCTACAGTAAATATTTCTTTTTTGGAATTACAGTGAACAGTGTTTCTTCATCTTTTCGCTATAAATTCATCCTAGCTCCAAATCCGGCGATTCCAGTTTTTAAAAATCCAAAAACTCATATATACTTACTGTAATTTTTATATAATTTTTTAATTTATTTACTGTTTCTGGAATTTATTGTTGTTTCCTCGTTTTGCGTGCATTAGACCACGTGGGCGATGAAGAAGAGTTCATTGATGCTGCCGACGTCCACTAAGTTCAGGAAGATTAGGAAGGCAGGTTTTTCCCTAGAATCCTAATTTCTATATTTTTCCAAAATTGCTATTTAATTAAATTATGCATATTTGCTTTAGAAATTCCTAATGCATGTCGTTTATTTATATGGTATGCACCCAATATCATGAAAAACTTAGGATAATATTATTATATAATTGCTACTATTTGTTTTATAAATTTAGATGGATTAGCATTGCTTAGCTAGTTTCGTAGAGTGATTTACTCCTATGATCATTAAAGAACCCAATTATGAGATAATTGAGTATGAAACTGGAGAATTTTGTGCTTATGGTGGGATTGTTCACTCATTAATTAAAACTTGACCAACTAATAATTTGACTTTTAAGCTGGTGACCTGAGTCGACGCTCCGGTCCCTAAGGATCGATGATCGTGATGGATTTAACTGAGAAATTATCATGCGACCGCAAACTCGGTATGGGACGTGGCCTAATCTAGAAGGAGAATAGTATCGGAATTGTCACCGTACTTGCACCGTAGGTGAGGTCCCGAGGGATGCGTCGTCGCCGGTATATTGCTCGGATGGAATTCTGAGGTACCTGTGTGACCTATTAGGTATGACCATGACAAGTTCAGCATTAGACTTCTAATAGGTTTTGTTATGATACTATCCAAGGGAGATTATCATATTTTACGGAAAAAGCATACAACCTTTGCAGAGTGTAAACCCATTCGAATGGTTGTACTCCCAGTTATAAACATCTTGGTGTTTTTTCATATCATAGCTACACCTCTTGATTAATTTTACTTGGGAAGTTTTATCCGACTGTGTGTCGTTGCTAGATGATTCATAATAAATAAGAACGAGAATGAGAACTATCTTGAGACTATGAGATAAGACAATGAGAACTTGAGACATGAGACACTGAGATTAAGAACTATGCCATGTTTATGTTACTGTTAATATTAATCATGAGTATTTACTAGTTATTTACTTATATTTTGTTAAATGCTTTTATGCAAATGAGCCATTATCTTTCCTAGGATGAGCCTAGCCTCCTTCCCTGAAAAGATTTGCTAGCATTCACGTGTTAACCCCGGTTTTTTTATTTGGGGCTGTTTGTTCCACAAGCACATCAGAAGTACGATTAGAAATACGTTGTTGATTATTTGGAGGAGGACTACTGGCTGCTTCCCATTTAATATGTGCCAGTGGTTATGATGGGACACTACTTTTATTTGCTTCTTAATTGCATTAGTGAAGATGTATTATTATTATAAACTATTATAATAAATAGAGCTGTTGCACTCTGATTACTTTTATTAGCTAATGCAGTGTGGTATTAATATTTTATCTTTATTGTACTGTAGGTATGAACACTGATCCTTGAGACTCATACTGTTAACACAAAGAGTTCGGTTTAGTAAAATCGGGTCCTGACACTAAAGGTTGAGATCCAATAATTAATTGTGAATTCATGTTAAATCATCATCTGAAGACTAATGTAAAATTTACAGAGGGTAAATATATTAACATGGGAAATTCAGTGATAAGTCACTGACGTGACGTGGGCATAAAAAAGACTCCAACCGCCCTCAAATTATTGAAAAGACTTCAACCGAGAAAGGTTCAAATCACAGGAGAAGATGCCACATGGCCACTCTCAAGGCTATCCACGTGACCACATCTGCCCAGGGCATAAAAAAAGACTCCAACCGAGAAAGGCGATGCCGCCCTCAAATAACAGGAGATGATGCCACATGGCCACTCTCAAGGCTATCCACGTCTGCCCAGGAGTTGATGGCACTCTCAAGCCCATCTACGTCTGCCCAAGAAATGACAGCCCAGAGTATCTGTCACCCTGCAAGAAACGTCAGCCTTCGAGGTATATACTATACTAGCAAGAATAGCGTGCTTACGCACGCATTCCGATTGTTTTGTTGGGCGCAAAGTATATGGTTAATTGTAACCTTAAAAACCATTGACATCAGAAGAACATCATTGAAGTTTAAATAGGCCAAATAAAAGAAAAAAAACTCATAGGTAGTAATTTTATTAGGAGAAAATACAATAAGGATGTCCGATACATATGAGACCAAATTACATGAAACATGTTCAAACTCATAAGACTCCTTTCTTCACTGAAGATAAAACATGATCCAGATCTGAATTATGTGTTCCTTTCTTCACTGAAGATAAAACATATTCATAAGATTCCTATGATAAAAGTTGACTTACGTGATTCAGATCTAAATCATGGTTGTAGTCATGTTTACTCAAATATAAATCCACTAATGGTTTTTTTTTTAGTACCAACAAAAAAAGACCGTAGTCCATGTACATTATTTATAAGCTGAAATCTGTCTTATATACTGTATGAGTTGATCTTTATTAACTCGAGAGACAACAGAGCATTTGTCATGTACTTGGGTAATGGAGTCTTGCATATTTCTCATTACACTAAATGAAACATTTCTAAAAAAATCCATTAAACCATACCATGCATTAAAATAAGATAGGTTGTCCATCCGTTCTCATTTATCATTTGAAAGAAGATTGTATGGCTTTTGGTTCTTAAAGACGGCAAAGCCACTATGGTATATTATTATCGGAAACCTTTACGTACTATATTCACATAATAAGAGAGAGTCTGAAAACGCTAACAATAATTTTGTAGAGGTGTGGAGAAAGAGAAAGGTATTATAACCTTACAAATCTAACAAAGCCACAAAAAAATATGCTCAAAATAAAATGACACATATAAATTTAATTCTTTAACTTTAGAGGCAACAGAGAGTATCTATTATATACCTGGGAAACTAAGTCTTGTAAATTTTACATCACACTAAATAAAAGAGTGTTAAAAAATGCATTAAAAGGCCGATTGATACTCCATTATGTACACCCATGTCCTTTACTTAAAAGTGCAGTAAAAAACTTTTTGTTGTCACTGAACTTACCGATATAAAGATGGTCCAATAACACCAAAGATATCATGCCACATAAGAGAAACAAAAACGAATTGATATATATGTATGTATAAAAAAGAGGAATGCAAAGTACATGCAAGCCTAGCTGCTACCTAAAATTAGAAATTTTTCAAATTTTAAAAAATCTTTAAAAACACCCAAACTTTTTATGGACCTTCTTTGTGCAGGCATGGTTCCATTTTTGTGAACTTTCTATTTTTTGGAATTTTTAAACGGCGTAGAATACACAGTACATACAAGCATAGCTGCTAGTTAAAACTAGAAATTTTCCTAATTTCAAAAAAATTTTAAAAATGTCCAAACTTTTTATGGACCTTCTTTGTGGAGGCATGGTTCCATTTTTATAAACTTTCTATTTTTTGGAATTTTTAAACGGCGGAGAGAAAAGAAAATAGAAAAGGAAAAAAGAAAGCAAAAGAAGAAGGCAGGTACTGGAAAAGAGGGGCGGCCAGGAATCGAACCCGGGCTAACGACGTGAGACATAGCGGCATCGACCAACCCACCAAACTCGGCGCCTCATCGAGGAGCAGCGTGTCATGTATCCAAATTTTCAAATTTTGGCATAAAATTTTTCGCAAAAGTTATAATTATATTTTTTTAATCATTCTCAATTTTTAAAAATTTTCTAAACTAAACTTCCTATTTATTTCCTAAAAGAAAACCCTATTCCTATTAATTAATCCCATAAAAATAAATAAATAAACAAATTATAATTTTCATATTTAAGCTTCCCTTATTTTTCTAAGCCTATAACTATTTTTCTATATTTTTATAAGCATTCCATGAATTTCTTGGAATAAAACAAGATTTCTGGAATTAATCTCCTAATAGAAAATCCTTTACTCTCAAAAATAAAATTCTGAGATAAAATCTTAAAAGGAAATATACTATTATGCTCTAAGAAAATCCCTCATCTTTTTCTTAACCTATAACAATTTTTCCTCACAATTTTCTGAACCCATAGAAATATTTTATAATTTTTTAAAGCTTCTCTGGAATTAATATCCTACTAAAATTCCTTATTTAAATTCTCTCGGAGAAAACTCCTAACGAACCCCATATGTCAGCCCCCACCCCTCTCTTACGTGCTAGGCCCACCTGTCGGGCTCCCCTATCCATTAGGCCCACAAATCAGCCCATCAGTGCCTTAAATGGCTACGGACAGCTAGGATCAAGCCGTACCGATCCAACTGCAAACACTCACACCGCTTCAGGCGTTTAATCGCATCCATCCAGAGATAATCTGACGGATCCAAGATGTCCACATCGCCTCCCCAAATACGGCCCATAGGACCATCATCTCCAACTCCGGCGCTGCCGTCTCCGCCACTGTTTTCATTGGAAAAGACGAAGAACACCGCCAAACCTCTTCGTTGCCCCTGATTTCGACCTTTCTAGGTCCCTCATGACTCCGCAAATACTATCCGCCACCTCACCGATCTCATCCGGCCGCCTAACACGGCCAATCGTGCTCAACCACGCCGCCAGCTCCACTCTTGTTGATTCGTGGCCATCAAGCCACCGCGTGCCTATAAAAAGGCATCCTCAGCATCAGCACAGCTCAAGCAACCTTCCCCACCCATTTCCCTCTCCCATAAACTGCCGAAGCTACCCCCTCGCCAGAGCCCATAGTGACGCGCCGCCCCAACCTCGTCGTCCGGCCACCATAGGCCACCCCGAGCCCTACCGTGACTACCTAAAGAACACCTGCAGTCCCAATTTCACTAAACCGCCGCCAATTGCTAGCCCTGGCCCTCTTCCGCCAACACCGACGATGACACCGCCGCCTCCATTTTTTTTTTCCCTTCTCTCTCTCGACCAAACGGCCCCTTCGTCACCACCTCACGGCCAAGACATCCTCCTCTCTCTCCGTAGCAACTGCCCTCCTGTCGACCCTTCTACCCCAGTCTTGTGAAGAAGCCCACGACCAACTAGGCCGAGCCCAGCTAGCCCAGTAAGAATTTAAACTATTTTCTAATTTCTATTTCCATTCATACTGCATGAATTTATTTAAAATATAAAATTACTTTCATAAATTCTACAAAAATTCATAAAAATCTAAAATGAATTAAAGAATAATATAAAAATATCATATTTTTCAAATAAATTAACCTTAATAAATCATTTTTACTCTCTTTCTTGTGTATTAAAATATTTTAAAATTCAAAGACATAGTAGTAGAATTAGCAAAAACTTCCTATATAAAAGTTACTTAAAATAATATCTTATATTTAGAAATAATACCCTTACATTTTAAAAACCCTCAGAAATCCAAATTTGAACTTAAAAACCCTTTCCTTAATTAAATTAGAAACTTTCCTAAAATTAATATAAGATCTTACTAGTAAATTTCACATATCCCACTCAAACCATATAAACATTTCCATATAGGATTATAATACCAAAATCAATTCTTTTAATTACTATCATTATAAGGTAAAATAGAAATATTAATATTCCAAAATTAATAACAATTCTCCATAAACAAAAATCTCCGTATTAATCACCAGTTATCAATCCCATACACAGCCCTAGCTTTATGCCCAAAATACCTATTTTTAATAAAAACCTCTACCCCTTTTTCTTTTAGAAAATATTTTCAAACTTCTAGAAAATCGTACAACCCATCACCCTTTTTACCTCAAACATTTTTACTTACTTTATCGTTTATTTAAAACTTTTCTTATTTGGATATTTATTGGAGTTTCTCTCTTTTTCTATTTTTGCAATGTATAGAAGATGAACTTCGCCCTCTAGAAGCTTTAGCCAAAAATATCCAAAAGATATAATAAGTGTGATCCGATCTCCAAATAAGGCAGGTTTTCTTATTCTTGATGCATTTTGATATACCTACATTGTCTTTACTTATTATTTATTGCATATATTTTCTAGTTGTTTATTTATATATTCCAAGTATAATTTTTATCCAAGCCCCAATACCTTAAAAGCCACCTAAAAAAAATCAACCCCTGATAAAACCCTAGTATAGGAAAAATACTAAAATTTAATTATCTCATGAAATGATAGAGAATTGGTCCATATAAATAAGTTGAGTTGAATAACTTATTTGATATAGAAAAGTTGTAGTTTGGAAGGTTGAATGAATTTATATAGAGTAATTCGAAAACGGTGATATGTTATTGTGGGCCCGTCGGTACATAGAGTACCAGCCCAATAACACCAGGTGGAGAGGGTGTGAACTCCTTGGAATCGTTACTCTATAAACTATAGAAGCAAATTTGGAAACAGAGTTTTGCCATCTTGGGTTAGAGGATCAAGCCGGTGGAGCGATGGTTGACACTCAAGGGCACTAGATATTTGCTATGTGGTAAGAGAATATCTAGATATCGTTTGCTTCTATAAAAACTTGAGTTTAAAAGAATAAGAATGACACAAATTTTCTCCCATCCATATAGTAGGCCACTATATGGGTAAAGCTAGGTAGGTTCTACAGAGGTAATAACAAATTCATCGATGGACCTTACTCCGGGTATATAAAGTTGTGTCATGCCTCTCTTATTTGTCAAAACTCATGAATTTGTCCTACAAAAATTATTGTTTGGATTGCAAATAAATAAGGATGGAGAAAGATGATAGAATTTGTACTCTTATTATTAATTGTTTTAGAAATATGATAGGACTTTTAAAAGCTCAAAATTGCATATTCACCATAAAGTCTTACTATTCCTTGAATCTTGTTTTCATATAATATTAGTTTTATTTCCTCAAGAAACCTACAAGTACAATTAGTACTTACCCATATTATGTGGGCAATTTATTTTTTTACATGATCCACTTTATAATCAGAAATAGACATTTATGAAGAAGACAGGAATTCGCATAGGATCGATTTCTAAGGTTTACCTTATGCTCAGGCTTTGCCTGTAGTATATGGGCATGTATTTTCTTTTTATTACCAAGTTATATTTCCACTTTCGCTGTAAAATATTTTGTAACATATAATAAATCAAGCAGGCTATACTATTTCTGAATGCAACTGAAATCCTGGACAGTTGGCATTCTAGACATTTTCTAGTAAATTTTTATCGGAAATTTGGTCCGCCACACCGCGGAAGAGCTGCTTTTATATATAACTTTTGAATGGACTGCCGGATCTCGTTTCGGCCGACGATCGGACGGCAAGTGTGACAGGATGGGGAGGACGGCGGGTTGAGCTCTCAAAAACGTGGGGACATAAACGTAAAACACACATAGCGAGAGCCGCTTGCTGAGTTGATCAGACGGTCCCGATGGCGCGCGTAAAATCAAAAAACTCATGGGTTCTTTTGCATAAACACACGGTTTGTCAAACGGACGGGCGGATTATCTCAACGCGCGCGATCGGACGGCCGCAGTTATTCCGTCAACATGGATAGCACGGCTGATCCGAGCTGCATCGCACTTTATATATAAGATAATATATCCACACTGCTTACACAGGTTAACCGGTAAAGACTTTTTTTTCCTGCGAGTCGCCGCCCGCCGGTAAAGGCTTTGCCGATGATGAGAACGGAAAGTTGGGTTTTGACGAATCGTGGAGCCTGGTTGTAGTCGTAATTGTCGTGGTACAATTAGATGGTAAGGAGTAATTGTCGTGCTACAATTAAATGGTAGGAATGGTAAGAGAGAATAAAAGAAAAATAGATACAATGAATTATTTTAGTATCTCAGCATGAATGTCACTTAATAATTACAATAGGGTGAAACCCCGTTACATAGAGAGCACAAGACTGCAGTTAATTGCAGTTAGAAATACTGTAACATGTGTCTAAATATGAGACGCAAATGCTAACAGTTGCTATAACTGCTATGCAGTTATTCACTATAGGAAACGACAACAGTCCCGACAGCCAAATCTTGTCTCGACGGCCTACCTCAAGCAGTCGAGATTAGTTACATTCTCTTGACGGCTATGTTTGTACCATCGAGACAAAGAAATAACTCTCGACGGCCATCCCTCGGGCCATCAAGGCATAGGCCAATATCGTCAATGCTGCTACCAGGCGATCACGGCGTTGCTTACTCTCGACAGTTTGCTTAAAGCCGTCAAGAGAGTCTCGCATTGGGAGCGGCCCTTTGAAGGTATTTCTCGACGGCTAATTGTAGTCGTCGAGAGAGGTCCACCTTGGGGCAGCCCTAGGCTGGCCTCTCTTGACGGCCAAATGGAAACCGTTCAGAGAGACTTGCATTAGCAGCAGACATGGGATGGTTTACTCTCGACAGCTTACCCATAGCCGTCAAGATAGATTTGTTTTTCCATTTAATTTGCATATCACAACAGTTTTTTAAAATTTTATTTTGTGGTAATATATTTTAGCATCTAATTATCAAATAATAATTTTTTTGTCAATGCTTTGAAAGGTCAATTAATTTATTAAATTAATTTGTTATTTAAATTTATTTTTTACTAACGTTAGTATTGTGTCTTTAATTAATTTAGTAGGGAAAAAATGGCTAAGTGATTTTTAAAATCCAGAAAATTGCTTTGGACATTTGGGGGTGATTGTATAACATGTGTGCTAGCATAACTATAGGGTTGCACAGCTATATAGCAACAATATGGTATACTAGAAAAGGAAATTTGACATTTTGTCCCATAACGACATCGTTTAAAATTTTAAAAAAGTGAAATGATGCCGAACGTTGGTTTATAGAGCTACGGCTTCATACCCTCGTGATAAAAGTTTGATTTTCCAAGTTAGAAGTGAAAATGGAATCGATTGATACAATGCCATGTTAAGAGGACACTGGTTGTTCACCTGATCATTAACCATGAATGACGCATTACACATGGGTCGATAAGTTGGAATGTCCAAGGGAGTTCCAAATTTTTTGGAGCATGGTTTGTGATGTAAGTTTGAATATTTGTTGGGTTGCACTAGCTATATGTTGCATTAACATTTTTTAAAAAATTAAATAAGGTGCGTTGACCACCGGGAGCTCCCCAAGGGGGGAACCCTCGAGAAAGACACTTCTCTCTATAGCTTAGGTCCAAACCGTCGAGAGAAGTTGCTCTATCCCGAGGGTGTGCGTTGACAACCGTCGAGAAAGAATATTGTCGACGGCCAGGCCGTCGAGACATTTGTATGAGTCTCGACGATTCCTGGGAGAGCCGTCGAGAGAGGGAGTTGGCAGGGCCCTAAGAGCTACCCCTCTCTCGACGGGTTATCTTAGGCCGTCGAGAGAGAGGTATCCAGGCCTAACCCTACCACTCTATCGACGGTTAATGCTGGCCATCAAGAGAGGTGCACTATGGGTGCTTAGGAGGGAAAACCCTAGGGACGACCTATCTCGACGGCTCCATCGTGGCCGTTGAGATAGGTAGGGCCTGCCTCGATGGTTTCTGTGTGGCCGTCGAGAGCATCGCAATATGTAGATCCACACAGCTCGGGACTTAGGCAAATTTGCCCAAATCCTGAGCTCCACATCTCCAGCTGCCACCGCCATTGCACCACCGCGTCCTCACTACCACCACTGTGCCACCACTTCCTAGCCACCATCGCACCGCATCCCTATCTATGCCGCCGTACCGCCACCCGCCCGCCTGCCTGCCGCCACACCCGGCCGCCTCCTTGGCGCCAGTGCCCATTGATACGCCACCTCCTCCCAAGACGCCGCCCGTCGCGTCCTCCCGGCTCGCCACGCCGCCTCCTCCTAGCGCCCTCCACACCGCCCAGCTCCGGCGCCCTCCCGTCTGGCTGCCCCCTATCCGTGTCAACGCCACGGACCCCCCGTCCCCTGTCCGCCTCAAAACCGCCTTTCCTGCCATCTACAAGTAAGGTTCGCGGTGTTTTTTTAGCAAATTTGAATGCTACTCTCGACGGTCTTGATTGTCGAGACTAATAAGCATATTTAGGTTAATCTAGTCATTAAGTGGTACGTAGTAAAATAATTTAGAAAAATTTTAAAAAAGGAAAAGGTGCGAGGATAAATAGGAAAGATTAGAAGAATACTAACTGTTAGTAAATTAGTGGTGGTATGTCCAGAAAGTAGTGAAAATGTAATTATGAAATTGGAAGCATTTTAAAATCATTGAAAATTCATAATATGTGAAAAATATGAAAATATTAAATGGAAGATTAATGCCATCGAAGAAGATGGTGTTGATAAAGAAGAACTTAACGTGGAAGAAGATCGTGATGATCCTTTAGATGTCGACGACAATTACTCTTGATTAGATGGTACAACTTATTTGACTCGATAGTTATTTTTCATGTTTAATTCTATTCTTGTAGGAGAGAGAACAATGAGAGGATCGGCAGCACCCTTGCCCGCCAAAAGTACTGACAATTGCAAGAAGACATCTCGGAGGTCCGAGTGGGCCTGCCCGCCTCGACACACAGGAGGCACTCGCGCACTGGGGCGATCAAGAGTACAGGGAGAAGTCCGAGACGGCCAAGAAGAACCAGGCGTCCAAGGACTATAAGACGACCACTGGAAAGTGGTCGATACTACAGCTGAGCAAGAAGATGGTACTTTATTTGTTTTCATTTTGTTTTCTTGTTGTTTCTACGGCTAACTGCACTATTGTCATTTTAATGCAGGCTTAGGTGACCGGGAGAATTCCCTATTTCCTGGATGCGTGGAAGGCGAGCCACACATCGAAAACCAAGGATGGCTCCCAGCCGGCCATAGATCCCATCGCTCAGGCCAAAATGGTCCCCGAAATTTTCATTATTACCTTCGATCAAATGCAGGATCACTACCAAGAGGCCTACGCTGAGAAGCATGTGGCTGATAGCAACCCCGAAGAGTCACCCTTAGACGCCTTGCTGATCTACCAAAGCATGGGAGGCAAGGCTCATGGTAGGCTTGCCATCGACGGGGACCACCTGTGGTGAGAGCTCTTTGCAGCTTTCATATGTCGCATCAACTTTTTTCCTTACTAACCACAACGCTATGTTCAAGGTCCGAGGACTACATGCCAGAGATCCAGGCTAGCCAGTCATAGGTGGAGGGCCACCGACAGTTGGAGGAATGGCTGACCCGATAGAGAGATGAGGAGAGGTCCTACCTGATGCAGGCCTTGAGGCCAGCATGAAGACAGTGGCGGAGGAGCGCCAGAGACAACAGGAGGAGTTCAATAGGCAGCTGGACATGCAGCGCCAGGAGTTCGAGGCAAGAATCGCCACCTTGGAGCGCCTCTTGGGACTCTCTGGGGTAAGCTATTCAATCTAGGGCTCAAAACTTTAGTTTTCTTTATCATTTTCATTTACATAGTGTGTGTCAAATATGTAGGCCGATTCGAGTAGGTTTGGTGAAGCGGGCCCCCCACCTGCTCAGCCTAGCGCCTTCGGGGTCCTGCCTGCCTACCCTGGTGCCTACGGGGTGCAGCCATCCCTTCCAGGCTACTATGGGATGGCTCCTCGTTATCCTTACGTGCCTTCGTAGGCTCCGCTTGGTGGCTCAGAGACGGTACGTTCAAATACTACCACAAACTTACTATTCAATCGAAGATTTCAAATTACTGACCATGTGTCGAATTTTAGGGTTCCAGCTCCGCAGCTCCAGCACCTGCATAGAAAGATGATGGCGGGGGCGACATGTCCTAGACAAGGGACGATGAGCAGATGGCCTTGGAGCTTACTCGACAACTCTTCAACTGTCCGCCGCCTCCTTTACCTTAGATGCGAGGTGACAAATAGGCATTTTTTGCCGTTTGTACATAATGTATCGATGATTAGACTTGCTTATGGACCTATGTTACTATTCTCATTTGTGCATAAACTATGCTTGTGTGATCATATCGACGTCTATGGTGTTGCAAAATTGATGCCTCTATGTGTCTTATTGTTGATAATTGTGAAATTTGTGATGTCGTATGCATGTCAGGGAATATTTGTATTTGTGGGTATCGACGAATTGTGTCGGCAATATATTTTATAGGGCTATGCGAAAGACCGAAACCCGATGGTAACACAGGAGGCAGGATTTATACAGGTTCAGGCCCTCTGCGGTGGAGGTAATACCCTACTCTTGTACTCGTGGATTGTATTGGGGTTGATCTCTGGATCAATGTTGAGGATGGCTATGGATCGATGTGATCTCTCCTCTCCTCTCCCAAACTAGGGGCCCCTGCCTCCCTTTATATAGTGGAGGGAGGTAGGGTTACAGATAAGTATCCTAATTGGTTATGGAAACTGGGGATAGAGATAGGAAGTCTATCTCTATCCTTTCTTACCGAGTACGTAAGTACTGGATTACAACTGTGCATTTCTTGTGATACAAGTCGGATCTTCATGTGGGGCAGGTCCGTCTTCTAGATGGTAGGCGTGACCCTGCTCCGTGAGGTGGTCCGTCTAATTTATCTCCGTGAGGATACCCGGGACCATGTTATCCACAATAGCCCCCGAGCGATTTACAGCCGAGTTGATGCCTTCTCGGATATGTGTCGACCGAGTCATACTTCAAGTCGAGTACTCTAACTGGAACCTTCTCTATGCCAAGTGCTCCATTGGCATGCAAGGAGGCTGTGAAGAGCTCAAGCGAGCTTTGCAGGTTCAAATCTCCGAGTGACTCCCAGCCCAATTTCTTGGAGTTCTGGAAGTCGGTGCGATGGTTGACGTCGCGGCGTGAGTAGAATATCGACGCAACTGTCCTCAGCGCAGTGTGACAAACTGGCGTAGTAAATCGGCGCGGTTGTCCTCGACGCAATGCGCGAGAAGCTGGCGTAGTAAGTCAACGCGGTTTTCCTCAGCGCAGTGCGCGAGAAGTCGCAAGTTGGGGTGGTCGTCCTCGTCGTTGCCGGAGTAGCGAGTCGGCGTAGGGAGTCGGCATGGCTGTCCTCGGCCTTGATCGAGAAGCCGAATCGTAGTTTGCGCCGGGGCGTGGCGATCATGCACCAAGCCATATAATGCACTCGAGGTTTGGTGTAGGCGTCAACAGACGAAGTTGGCATAGACGTGGAGCCATGCCGTAGATTGCGCTCGGGGCGCGGGTGTTAACACATAACTGTGCCATGGTCGGTGCTTGTAGCGTAAACACTTCCTTGAACCCCTGTAACATGTACATGTAGGATTTAGGCAGTATCTGGATATGAAAACATTTGGTCGGATATAAAATCCGACTATCTTTATGTGCGAAATAGCTATTTTTTATTTTTCTTACTTGATGATTTTTATTAGTCCGAGTGGTTTTTCTTCCTTTTGTTATGCACTCTGCCCGACTAGTCTAGCCCCCGAGTGGTTTTTCTTCCTTTTGTTATGCACTCTGCCCGACTAAGTAACAAAAGGAAAAAATAACTATGAAAAAGATGGGTGCGCGTAAGTGCACACATTTATATGTAGCCCCCGACTTACTGCTTAGTTGGAATTCAACTAAGCAGCAAGTCAAGAAATAACACGAGTTTATATGTGAAAAGATTATGATGATGAAAAACTTAGCTGCTTTGCTGATGATGATGTCGTCTTTGCTTTTGAGCTTTTAATCCCCCGGGCGTATCATCTTGTAGGCTTGAAGCGCAGACGTGGGCTTGTAGCCGTGCCGAGTTTGACGTAGGCATGCAGCCGAGCCGTATAATGCACTCGGGGTGCTGGCGTAGACGTGCAGCCGTGCCAAAGGTTGCGCTCGGGGCGCTGGCGTTGGCGTGAAGCTGTGCCGAGTTTGAGGTAGGCATGCAGCCGAGCCGTATGATGCACTCGGGTTGCTGGCGTAGATGTGCAGCCACGCCAAAGGTTGCGCTCGGGGCATTGGCGTTGGCGTGAAGCCGTGCCGAGTTGATGTAGACATGCAGCCGAGCCGTATGATGCACTCGGGGTGCTGGCGTAGGCGTGCAGCCGTGCCATAAAAACCATCTCGCATTATCCTGCATTGTACCCTATGGAAACAATGAAAAACACGAGTAGTAGAGAAAAAACTAGATTGTAAAGCAATATGCATGATGTCCAGTTATGTATTTTTATTATGTCAAATTGTCGTCCTTTATCTTTTCCGTATTGATTTACGCTTCTCCGAGTATGATTAATTCCTTTTGTTAAGCACTCCGCCTAGCTCATCAAGTCCCTTAGCGTTAGGAGTTGACACGGAGCTCTGTCTCCGGACACGCTTCAGGAAACTCAAATTTTGCATAGGAATTAGAGTTTCACTAAGAATATGTGACTTGGAATCGGTGCAGATAATGCACCTAATTAGGTGTAGCCCCCGACTTACTGTTTGTTGGATACCAACTAAGTAGCAAGTCAGGAGATAAATTATAATGATGTAATTGAGTATAAAAATAGACAACTTAGTTGTTGATCGTATCGTCCTCACGCCCGAGTGAACAAGCCCCCGGGCATGTCACCTTGTCAGCGCAGCTGTCCTCGGTGTCGTACGCGAGAAGCCGACGTAAGGAAGTCGACACGGCTGTCCTCGGCGTCATGCGTGAGAAGCCGGCCTAGGGAAGTCGGCGCGGCTGTCCCTGGCGTCATGCGCGACAAGCCGGCGTAAGGAGGTTGGCGCGGCTGTCCTCTGCGTCGAGCACGAGAAGCCGACGCAGTAAGTCGGCGCGGTTGTCCTCAGCGCAGTGCGCGAGAAGCCGGCCTAGGAAGTCGGCGCGGCTATCCTCGGCATCGTGCGCGAGAAGCAGGCCTAGGAAGTCGGCGCGGCTGTTCTCGGCGTCGTGCGCAGAAACCGGCCTAGAAAGTCGGCACGACTATCCTCGGCATCATGAGCGCGAGAAGCCGGCCTAGGAAGTCGGCTATCTCGGTTTCGACCAAAACCTCTTCTATCGTCATCATGGTGACGTCTCTCATCTTCTTCTCGCTCCCGTCGCCAAGCTTTAATGTCTTGGCGAAGGTCGCGGTTTGTTGTTGTTGCCGGAGCAACGAGTGGGTGCGGCGGTAGTCGTTGTCGTCGTCGCTGCAAGTCGGGGGGCGTAGGAGCCGCAAGTCGACGTCACAGGAGACGCCAGTCGGGGCGTCGCAGGAGCCGTAAGTCGGGACGGCGTAGGAGCCTCGACGCAATCTCCGGGATGAGATCCGCTTTCTCATCGAGGTTCGCCATGCCCTTGCTGAGGTGCACCAAGGATCGCTGAGGTGCCGAGCGAAATTCACGTCGAGCTCCATCTTCACGCGGGATTCACGTCACCTCCGTGCAGTCTGTCTTCAAATGGTCGCCACGGTCACATCCAAACTCGGTTTTCATTGATCTTGCACTCGTTGGAAAGATAACGAGATAAGCTTTCCAACGCATCCAAAACTATCCCGAAATTCCTTTCGAGTCAACAGGAAATCGTGTTGCAATTTCCATCCAGATTCTGGACGCGAATAGATCGCATCTTCTTCCTGCGTTCGCTTCGCGGTTGAAGTTGTCTTCCGATCGGATCTGATCCGATTCTTCAAGGGCAAGTTTGTCGAGGTTGTTGATGATGAAATCCAAGCCTTTAAAACGAAAACTTTGCCGAAGGTGAATTCGACGGCGCTGCCGCCGAGAGATGCCATCGAGTTTGATGAAGATGATCTTAGCGCTGCCCCTACCTGGTGCGCCAACTGTCGACGAATTGTGTCAGTAATATATTTTATAGGGCGATGCGAAATACTAAAACCCGATGGTAACACAGGAGGCAGGATTTATACAGGTTCGGGCCATCTGCGGTGGAGGTAATACCCTACTCCTGTGCTCGTGGATTGTGTTGGGGTTGATCTCGATGGATCAATATTGAGGATGGCTATGGATCGATGTGATCTCTCCTCTCCCGAACTAGGGGCCCCTGTCTCCTTTATATAGTGGAGGGAGGTAGGGTTAAAGATAAGTATCCTAGTTGGTTATGGATACTGGGGATAGAGATAGGAAGTCTATCTCTATCTTTCTTGCCGAGTATGTAAGTACCGGATTACAACTATGCCTTTCTTGTGATACAAGTCGGGTCTTCATGTGGGGCAGGCCCGTCTTCTAGATGGTAGGCATGACCCTGCTCCGTGAGGTGGTTCATCTAATTTGTCTCCGTGAGGATACCCGGGGACCATGTTATCCACAATTAGGCGGTTTGGGTTTGCGGTTGCGACTACTTGGCAAATGACAATTTGCAAATTTCCTTTTTTCACATTTTTATTTTTTTTAAAAAAAATAAACTCTCGACGGCCTATGGAAAACCATCGAGAGTAGGGCGCCTCCCAGTGGCCCCTGGCAAGCTTCTCTCGACGGCCTTACTATGGCCTCAATAAAGCCATCGAGAGTAGCGGCCCTCCGAGCTACCCATGGAGTGGACCCTCTCTCGACGGCTTAGCCGAGTAAAGGCTACCCGAGCAAAACTTTGGATTAGCCAAACATAGGCCGCCTGAGGAATAATTCGGGTTGGTCGAGTAAAGGCTACCCGAGCAAAACTTCGGATTAGCCGAGTAAAGGCTACTCGAGCAAAACTTCGGATTAGCCGGGTGGAGGCCACTCGTGGAATACTTCGGGTTGGCCGAGTAATGGTTACCCGAGCAAAACTTTGCATTAGCCGAGTAAAGACTACCCGAGAAAAACTTTAGATTAGCCGACTAGAGGCCGCCCGAGGAATACTTCGGGTTGGCCGAGTAAAGGTTACCCAAGCAAAACTTCGGATTAGCCGAGTAAAGACTACTCGAGCAAAACTTCGGGTTAGCCGAACAGAGGCCGCTCGAGGAATACTTTGGGTTGGATCACAAGCGTCAGGCTCACAACGGTCACTTCCCCTTGGCAAATGTGCCCACTGTCACATGTTTAAAGCGATGCGACAGCCGCAGGCACACGTTGGTTATCGATGTCCAGGACGGCTTCACCACTGGGGGGATAAAAATACCCCACTTTCTCCATTACTCCACTATTGCCGACTCCCCCACTTCCTACCACATTTTTCACAAACCCTCTTCTCTTCTTCTGCCCTCTGCTACGAACTTCCTTCGATTCTCCCTGCATTCCTTCGCCATGGCCAAGTTCGTCCCATCCAGGACCACCTTGGCCCGGCTCAAGGATTCGGAGGCACAGGGACATCTTGACCCCAAGTCGTGGCGCCTCCCATGCGGCGAGGCCTTTCCCGCGCCGACGGAGGATGAGTTCGTTTGCTGCGAACTCTTCGCCATCAATGGGCTCTACGTCCTGGAGTCTGAGTTCATGACCGCCATCCTCGCACACTACGAGCTTGAGATCACCAACCTCCACCCCAACTCCATTCTTATCCTCTCCATCTTCTCTTACCTCTGCGAGGGCTTCGTGGGCGTTCAACCCACGGTGAGCCTGTTCCTACACTTCTACCTGCTTCACCGTACCAGAAGCACATCGGTGATAGGGTGCGTATATTTTCGGTTACGGAATTCGCAACTGTACACCTACCCATCCTTCGCGCTCAAGGACTCCGTCTCTAGCTGGGCGGAGCAGTGGTTCTATGCCAAGAAGGATGCGGACTGCAGCTTCTCCTTCCGTCCCAAGCTACCGGAGAAGAGGGACCTTCCGCGGCCACGCATGGAACCGGAGGAGGAGATGATACTCAGCACTATTCAGGTGCTGAGCGACAGTAGGCTGACCGGGCAAGCTGTCGCTCGGGACTTCCTCAAGAACCGGGTGAGCCCGTTGCGACGGCAAGAACACCCGTTCTATGAAATCGCGATGTGGAACGATCTCATGCGCGAGGCGAATACCAGTAAGTATCCTTGTTCGGGCGATGCTCTCGGTCGATACTTTCGGTTTCATTTGGTCGATTCTTGATTTCTCCTCTTCACAGCTCCTGACGAGCGTTGGGTGGACGATCGCGTTGCGAGCTGTTCGCCTCAAGTAAAGAGGAGAACCTGGAGTTGGGTCGAAGGGGCCTTTGGAACTTCCTTGACCGCACCGATGAGGTAGACTTTCCTGCCAAGCCTGGTCTTTAGGACAGAGGAATGCAATCATTCCCTTTAAACGGTACCTCCTGTTTTCAGGACAGGGCGGCTTTGGAGGCTGTGCTAGCAGCCGAGCAGACTGGCCAAAGAGAGGGGAAGCCCAATACGAAGAAGGTCGCTACGAAGAAGAGGGCGGCCCTGTCGGAAGCTCATGATCCCAAGGCGCCGCGGCCGAACTGGTCCGTGCGTGCGACTCCTTCGACGACGCGCGCTCTAGGACTACCTCGACACAGCCTACCGGCGGATGGGTCTGGCGATCGCGTGCCACGCCCGACCAAGCTGCGTGTTCCCCCGTGCCACAATCCGCCTAGACCTCATCTGGAATACGCGGACCAGGTACAGGAGCTGTCTTCCTGGTTCAAACAATACTCTGACGCGCCACACTGCCTGGCTACTGCAAGCCGCCGTGGATCTCCAAAGAGCAGAGCGGCGTGCCAAGTGCGAGGGGAATGATGGGACGACCGTCTAGGAGTCCCTAGATCTGACCGGCGCGGCGCTCGGGTCGTGGCTCCAAGACCCGCGGAAGGAGATCGCGGCAGAAGCGGAGACGAAGGAGGCCATAAGAGGATTCCTTCGGTGGGCCAAGGCAGAGCATCTGGAGTGGCTCGAAGCGTCGAACCTTAGCCCGGGTGGGGCAGGCCCGAGCAAAGAGCCAGAAGCCGTACCCCCGCCGCCTAAGCGGAAAGGGACGAAGGTCTTGGTCCAAATGCCGAAGGCTCGTAAGGAGGACACCGCTGGTTGAGATGACGCTGACACGGACTCAGCGGAAACGGAATGGAAGCGCGTCGAGGAAGAAAGTAAGTGTTCCTTTCTCTTAGTTCTTCCCTGGGCCGCGAGTAGCCACGGTCCCGATCCTTTTTCTTCCTTCGAGCGTAGTTAACGGCTTGTGAGGAAGGAGAGCCCCTGTGCCTATTTCTGGTGCGGCGATTGAACGTTTGGTTGACGAAGCGTTTCAAACCGCATCGTCTCGGATCATCGAAGACCTGGCGGCCAAGATCGCGAAGGAGCCGATCCTAGGAGATGCTGTGGTATAGTACCGCGAAGGGACAGACCCTTGGAGGGGCTCAAGCTCAGACTCCGGCCCTGCCCTATTCAGACGATGGGCGAAGTGAGAGAGGAGACCCGAGGCGACTAAGGCCGATCAGGTCGCTCTGGAGAGGAGCGAGGAGCAAGCCCCGAGTGAACCGCCTGCTCGGGAGTGTGGGGAAGAGGGCTCGAGTATGGCCGAGGTTCGTGCCTAGGGACATGTAGCACCGGTGCTTGGTTCTGGACGTCGGGACATCGAGCCTACGGCAGAGGTGGCCTAGCCCCAGAGCATGGAGGTAGCCCAGGTCGAGGCTGCAGAGGGGGGAGGCAGCCCAGCCCCCGAGCATGGAGGATGCTCGGGTGGAGGCGGCTGAGTCCCCGAGCATGGAGGATGCTCAGGTCGAGGCTACCGAAGAGGAGGCGGCCCAGCCCCCGCGCATGGAGGATGCTCGGGTCGAGCCTGCCGAAGAAGAGGCAGCCCAACCCCCGAGCATGGAGGGTGTTCGGGTCGAGGCTGCTGAGCAGGAGGCGGCCGAGTCCCTGAGCACAGAGGATGCTCAGGTCGAGGCGGCCGAGGAGGAGGCGGCCCAGTCCTCGAGCATGGGGGATGTTTCGGTCGGATTATGGCCCGGACTGAACACGCTGCTTGAGCGCCATCTGAAGGGAATATGCCCTAGATCAATCATGGTTGATGATTGTAATACGTCTTTGTTCATGTACTTATGATAACATTGCTTGTCAGTTCCTTGAATAAATGTCACCACTTTGTTCATTGGGTACGACCTGATTGTGAAACACATTGTTATAGTGACATTATTCTAAACCGGTTCCTGATCCACATCATCACGAGGAGCGGTGATGATTTGATCAGCACATGTATTGGATGATGGTAATGTTTCACATACCATAGATATGGAGATATCGAACCAATATTGTGGACACATGTTAGAAAACATGGGTAGTCGGACAGACCCACTCCGAGACGCTGTGAGATTGTTATCTCTTAAAGTGCCATTAGCGTATAGTCTCAAGTGGTACGTCTATATGGTCCTTAGACCTAAGATCGTCACGGATGCCCAGCATGTAAACTCCTATGCTTTGGTAGTTATAAAGGTGATTACTGGGTATGCCACGATACATAGCCAGGAGTGTGATGATCAAGATGGAATTTGGCCCTCCTAGATAACTGGAGAGATACCTTTGGTCCCCTCATGTGGATGGATAGGGAAAGCGCACGGCCGTGCTAATATGACTAAGGAGTTAGTCATGGTTTGTATCCATCACATTGTCGAGTGAAGTGGTCGAGCTATCAACAAGGGTGGCGTGTATCTCGCCTTGAGGGTATCGTGTGGCAAAAGGATCGGTATGTGAATGTATTAAGGTTCAACCGAATTTTGATTCTCTACATTCGGGGTTCAATATGTACTGCTAGGTGCCGCTGTTGATTAGTGGATTGGAAACGGGTTTTTGGATCCACGGCCGACTTGCACTGAACCTAACGGGTCACACACTTAACGAGTTGGAACTGTCTAACGGGTTTGTGCGTGGATATGATTCGCGAAGGAGATAGAACCCTGGCGGGCCGCAGCCTGCTAGCGTGTCTATATAAAGGTGAGACCAGGGGGCGGCGCAGAAGAGTTGAGCCCTCACCACGCGTAGCCGTCTTGCGCCACTCCCGCTCCCCAGAAACCCTAGTCTTGCAGCGAGGTGCTAGCACACCCCGCACGGCGTTCCTACTCGGTACGTGTGGATACCGGTAGAGGCGCTGCCATACACGGATGCGCTGTTCGGTCAAATCTATGTCGACCACTCGACGATCAGTCTGACCAGTCCGGCGACCAGTCCGACCACTCGGCGATCAGTCCGACCAGTCCGGCGACCAGTTCGACCACTCGGCGACCAGTCTGGCCATCAGTCCGATTACTCGCCGATCGCTCGGCGATCACTCGGACCAGTCGGCAAACTACTCCGAGCACTTGGCTACCAGTCGGCGAGCACGACGTGTGCTGCTCGGATCTGATCAGGACATGTACGACTATGTCCACGACACGTGCGCATCTGCTTCCGCTGCATCGGCGCGTCAAGGGTAACGATCCGTGATCCCCTACTTGCACGTGATCTTGGGTGTTCGCGGTAGAAAATTTTTTATTTATGCTAGCGTAACCTACCCGTTCCCCAACACCATCATCATGAGGTACTCTTTTTTTTGGCTTTGATGTTTGTTCGTAGCGTGACACCAATGCTAATAATTCCTTGGTGCAGCTGGCTGCCATCTTGAACGACTGGGTTAGGACCATAGAGGCTGGTTCCAGGGCCGAAGTTTCGGTCGTGCACTCCGAGCTGGGGGACGTCCAGATGGAGCTTGCTTGGGCTCGAGAAGAGCTTGAGCGGGCCATGCAGCATGCTCGTGCGCTTGAGGAGAACGCCCAAACCGCGGAGGAGCTTGCCCGAGTCCGTGAGGAACTCAACCAGGAGCGACGGTGGTCTGCGGTCGTTCAGGAGAGAGCAGCGGAGGAGGCCGAAAAAGCCCACCAAGCCGCCGAGCAGATAGTGAAGCTTTGAGAGGAGATCCGTCCTCGGCGCGAAGCCCTAATCGAGGTGCTTTAGCTTCAGAGCCGCCTTGAGGATGTTGAAGCGGAGCTCGAGGCTTTGAAACAGAAAGGCCTGTAAACAGAAATTAGGTGTGAGTTTGTAATGGATGTACATTGCGCACCTTTTTGCAGTATGTTCTTTGCTTGTCGTTTCTCCTTTTGCTCTTTTTTGTGCATATTGTCCTCTTCAAAGTGCTGTAGTCCTGTAAGGAGAACAGAGCGGGGAAGATACACTATAGGATACACTATAGAACAGGGAAAACGAGGGGGTAAGGCACTGCCCTGGAAGAACGCGCACGTTTTCGAGAAAACACGGTAGTTGTCCCTATCCAGTCCCCTCCTGCAGCTATGTCCTTGCTCCTGAGTTTGCGAGCAAGGTCATAGGCTCAGGAAACAATCATAGCATGCGAAGGGCCATATCCAGCCCCCTCCTATGGCCATGTCCTTGCTCCTGAGTTTGCGAGCAAGGTCATAGGTGCAAGAAACAATCATTGCACACGAAGGGCCATATCCAGCCCCCTCATGTGGCTATGTTCTTGCACCTGAGTTTGTGAACAAGGTCATAGGCGTAGGAAACAATCGTTGCATGCGAAGGGCCATATCCAGTCCCCTCTTGTAGCTATGTCCTTGCACATGAGTTTGTGAGCAAGATCATAGGCGCAAGAAACAATTGTCACGCGTGAAGGGCCATATCCAGGCCCCTCCTGTGGCTATGTCTTTACACCTGAGTTTGCGAGCAAGGTCATAGGTGCAGGAAACAATCGTTGCACGCGAAGGGCCATATCTAACCCCTTCCTGTGGCTATGTCCTTGCACCTGAGTTTGCGAGCAAGGTCACAGGCGCAGGAAACAATTGTTGTGCTCGAAGGGCCATATCCAGCCCCCTCCTGTGACTATGTCGTTGTACCTGAGTTTACGAGCAATCTCATAGGCGCAGGAAACAATCGTTGCACGCGAAGGGCCATATCAAGCCCCCTCCTATTGCCATGTCCTTGCTCCTGAGATTGCGAGCAAGGTCATAGGCACAGGAAGGATGTGCGAGTCCTAGTCGTTGTTAGCACCGACCGTACGTAGGTCTCTAGACCGAAATTTTGCGAGGCAATGCCAAGAACCTGCTGGTGCGATGAGAATCGGCTTATCTGAGCAGCGGAATTCAAGGCATGACACAATCCTGATCTTTCGACCGTTCCGACTTTCGGCTTGGCGACAAGGAGTCACACGTGGGCGCGGTGATAAGAAAATTGGAGCGAAATGCTCAGACCACCCTGCTTCTTTATTTAACGGGCTCGGGAAATGTGAGAAAAAGACGTTCGAAGATCCCTTAGTTAAATAACGAAAACAGGGGGGCGAACAGGAGCCACGGGTTTTGAAGAAAACTAAGCGAAAAGAGACACAAAAGGTGAGACAAAAATTACGCGTAGAACCTGCGTAGCTGGGCGATGTCCCACGAGCTGCTAAGGATGTGCCCATTCAGGAAGGCAAGACGAACAGCTCCCTGTCGCGATGTCGAGACGGCCATGAATGGACCCTCCCGTCGGGGAGTTAGCTTGTTGGTGCGTGACAGGTCTTGGACTTGGCGCAAGATGAGGTCGCCAGCTTGCAAGGTCCTTGGTCGGACCAATCGGGCTGCATGCTTGCACAAAGCCTGCGGGTAAGAGGCCTATCGGACGAGAGCTTGCTCGCGCCGTTCTTCGGATAGGTCGAGGTGGAGGAGCCGGCTTTGGCGGTCATCTCCTGTTTCCGCGAAGTCCACACGCGGCGATCTCAGGGTTATCTCGACGGGCAGTATGGCTTTGGTGACGTATACGAGTCAAAAGAGAGTCTCTCCTGTGGCTCGCCTGGCAGTGGTGCGAACAGACCATAGGACGGAAGGGAGCTCGTCCACCTAGTTCTGCCGTAACCTAGTAAGCTGATCAAAGACCCGCTTCTTATTCCTTGGTGAATTTTCCCGTTGGCACGTTCAACAGCTCTGTTACTCTGTGGATGAGCTACAGAGGTGAAGTAGATTTTGGTGCCAATGTCCTCTCAATATTCTTGGAACAGCTCGCAAGTGAACTGAGTTCCGTTGTCCGTGATTAGTCGGCTAGGAACGCCAAACCGCGTAACCACATTACTGCGGAAAAACTTCTTGGTGGCTTGCGCCGTAATGCCGGAAACTGGCTCGGCTTCGATCCATTTAGTGAAGGTGTCTATGGCGACAAAGAGGTATGCGCAGCCTTTGGATCCTCTGGGAAATGGGCCAAGAATATCCAAACCCTAGGTATAGAATGGCCAGGCGAGGGGGATGGTCTGAAGGGTGTACGCTGGCTGGTGAACCTGACGGGAATGGAACTGGCATGCCCGGCACGTTGTAACTATCTCACGAGCATTGCTCAACGCCGTGGGCCAATAATAGCCCATCCTGAAGGCCTTTCCGACGAGGGTTCTGTAGGACGAATGAGTCCCGCAGATGCCTTCGTCTAGGTCCTTTAATAGGAACCTCCCTTCTTCCTGGGACATGCACTTGGAGAGGACTCCGAGCGCACCTCTGCGGTACAGGGCACCCTCCACTAAATGGTAGCGGAGCTCTCTTGACAAGCCGGGATCTCTCAGTTTCCTCCTCGGGCAATGTCCCGTGCGCAAGAAATTAGATGAATGGCGTCATCTAGGTTGCGCTTTGCTCTAGGAGGGAGACGTTGCCGTACGTCTTGCTTGCCTCTTCTCCGAAGGGAATAGAGTGCTTCAATAAGTGCTCGACAAGCACCCACGTCGGAGCGGGTTCTCGTGAGGTGCCGAGCTTGGCGAGTTGGTCAACCAGGGTATTTGCTCTCCTGGGCACATAGAGAACCTCGAAGTTCTTTTTCAACTTCCTTACTTTAGCCAGGTAACGCGCCATTGAGTCATCGAAGCACTGAAACTCCTTGTTAACCTAGTTCACGACCAACTGTGAATCCCCTTTCACGATTAGTTCTTTGGACCCGAGCACTGAGCATGCGGGAGTCTCTGCTAATCGGCTTCGTACTCATTGCGTTCTTTGGTTGCGGTGAAGTGTAGTTGTATGATGTATTGGAGCTATTCTACTTGGGAGGAGAGGAGAACAACACCAGCCCCCGAGCGTTCGAAAGAGCGCGAGCCGTCGAAGAGCATGGTCCAGTGAGGGATTTCGGCTTGCTTAGAGGCTCGCTCGGGTGGAACGGGACTTGCCCATTCGGCCACAAAGTACGCTAGTATCTGGGATTTGATCGCTGTACGTGCAACATACTTGAGGTCGATTTCCCCTAGCTCGACTGCCCATTGGCGATGCATCCAGTCGCATCTGGATTTCTGAGGATCTCCCTCAGTGGGAAGCTAGTTGGGGATCGTGACCGAATGGGCCAGAAAGTATCGGCGGAGCTTCTTGTAAGCCATGAGCAAGGCGTAGAGGAGCTTTTGGACTTTATGGTAGCGCTCCTTAGGTCCGTGAAGCAACTCGCTCACGTAGTACATACGACGCTGTATCCCTTCGCGCTCGGCTATGAGGACCACGCTCAGTGCATGGGGCGAGGCCACCAGGTAAAGCAGTAGAGGCTCTTGCTCTCTAGGGGTGACCAAGATCGGTGGGCTGGACAGGTACTATTTGAACTCCTTGAAGGCGTTGTCGGCTTTCTCTGTCCAGATGAAACCGTCGTGTTTGCGCAGGGTTTTAAAGAAGGGCAACCCGCGTTCGCGTAGCCGATAGATGAATCAGTTGAGCGCCGCCATCCGCTCGGTGAGCGATTAGATCTCCTTTATGCTCGAAGGGGCCTACATCCTCTTGTTGGTCCCGATCTTTTTGGGATTCGCCCCGATGCCCGACGACCTGATCACATAGCCGAGCACCATGCCCGAGTGTTAAAACGCATTTTTCCGGATTTAATTTTACTTGATGCTTCCTTAGATTACAAAATGTTTCCTTGAGGTCACAGATATGTGCCTCAGCAAGGCTACTTTTGACGACTATAGCGTCTACATATACTTCCAGATGCTATCCGATCTGGTCGGGGAAGGTCTTCTGCATCAAGCGCTGGAAGGTGGCTCCTGCATTTTTCAGACCGAACGATATGGTCGTGTAGCAGAAGGTGCCAAAGGGCGTGATGAAGGCAGTCTTCTCTTCATCTTCCCATGATAAGCTGATCTGGTGGTATCCGAAATACGCGTCTAGAAAGCTCATCAGCTAGGACTCCGCTATCGCATCGACCAGCCGGTCTATGCATGGAAGCGGGAAATTGTCCTTCGGGCACGAGCCGTTGATATTGGTACAATCGACGCACATGCGCCACTTCCCATTTTTCTTGACCACAACCGAATTGGCTAGCGAATCAGAATGCTCGATCTCGTGGACGAAGCCGGCCTTCAATAGCTTGTCCAGTTGTTCGCGAATGATGTTGACCTTCCCTTGCAGGAATCTCCTTAGTGCTTGTCGCACCGGCTTTTTTCTAGGCTGAACCGCTAGCCTGTGCTCGATCATCTCCCTTGGGACACTGGTCATGTCAGACGATTCCCATGCAAAAACGTTCGCGTTTTCCCGAAGGAAGGTGACAAGCTCGATTTCCTATTTCGGATCTAAGGCGGCCCCAATATGGACCACCTTGGTCAGATACTCGGAGGAGATCGAGACCTCCTTCGTTTGCTCCTGCGGTTTGTGGCGATCCTGCTCGGGCCCATGTTCGGGCAATTGACCGACCAAGGCCAGCGCCATCTCGTCGCATTCTAGAGCAGCCTTATGGCTGCCCCTGACCATAATCACGCCCTTTGGGCTTGGGAGCTTAAGGCAGTGGTACGCGTGATGCGTCGCTGCCATGAATTTGGTGACAGCCGGCTTGTCGAGGATGGCATTATAGGCCGACTCAAAGTCGACCACCTCGAAGGTAACCAATTTAGTCCGAAAGTTGTTCGGACTGTTGAAGGTCACGGGCAAAACTATCTACCCGAGCGGGGTCATGGAAGTGCCCAGGACTATGCCATGAAACGGCATGGCAATGTCCTTGATCTTGGAACGAGGGATATGTATCTCGTCCAAGACTTGGGCAGATATCAAGTCGACAGCGCTTCCTCCATCAATGAGCACTCACGTGACCCTGGTATTGCTGATGGTCGGGCAGAGCACCAAAGGAAGCCTCTGCGGCTTAGTCATTCTAGAGGGACAATCCTTCCTGGAGAAAGTGATGGCGGTGTCTGACCACCGGACCTGCTCGGGAGTAGGGTTCCCGCGGTCGATGTGGTGAACTTCCCGTGCGGCAGTCTTGCCCTCGTCGAGAAGAGTACGCCAAGGAGCCCTTGAAGATTATCGCGCTATGGTGGCTAGGCTCGCGGTACTCCCCCTCGTCACGGTCCTCGCAGTTAGTACGTTGGTTGGTATTGCCTTTGCCGGCGTCCAGAAGGACGGTCATGGGGCCTCGACCGTTGTAGAAGTCTTCCAGGCGGGCAATCCAGGTCCGACAGTTGCGCAGGTCATGCCCGTATACTTGATGAAGCCGACAAAACTGGTAGCTCGACGAAGCCTGGGGTGCGCGCCTTTGTTCAGTGCTTCCCTGCCGCTGGTTGCCCTCTTTACCCTAAGGAGGGCGAGGCTTCATAGGCTTTTGCGCGTGCGCAGGGCTGGCTGCTCCAAGATGGCAGCCACTAGTTTGGCCGCCTTTGCCTTTTTCTTTTTCTTCATCTTTTTGTCAAAGACGGAAGGCTTCTTCTTGCACGGGAGTCGATGTTCTATCAAGGCGGTGCCTTCTTTGGTTTCAAAGGTCGCTTTAAGCTCAAATTTCCTCTTGGCGTTGAGTGGCGTTCGTGGCTGGAGCGGCTACCGGCCGAGGAGCCAGAGTAAATCTCGAGGTCCTAAGTAAAGCTGACGTTTTTGATGCCTTCGGTGAAGGCTTCAACGACCGTTTCATCAGGGATGCTCGGGATTGTGTTACGGACCCAAATAAATCTCTAGACATAGTCCTGCAAGCTTTCGTCCTCTATCTAGGCTACTCGCTTAAGGTCCTGTAGCCTCCTCGGGCAAGGGCAACACCCCCGAAAGTTGTCTCACAAGGCGTCACAGAGCTGGTCATGGGTTGCATTGTCTCTCCCCCGGGAATCGGTATGCCTCCGATTCCGGGCAAAATCGTGGGTTGCATCGTTGTCGTCAGGACGCGCGACCTGTCGGCCGTTCTCCGAGCGACGGCCTTTGTAATCGTCATGGCGACGAGATCCCTCGCCGCGCTGCCCGCGATTAGAGGCCTCGTGACGGTCACGATGAGAGCGATTGCTTCTTGGAGCGCGACTTTCCCGGGAAGTTCTCCGGGAGGAGGCCGCGTGATGGAGGTCACCTGTGAACTGCACCAGGTTTTCCACCATGGCGATGCCCAACTCGATGGCCTGGTCGAAATTTGGCCGGAGGTTCCGAACCACAAGTGCCGGCTCCTGGAGGCACTAGCGGCTCCTGCCGATCGGGTCGGAGGAGTGAGAGCGTGACGGAGAACATGGAGGCGGTGAGCGGGGAGTTGGCCGGATGCTAGGACCTGGTACGTCACGATGTGTCGGGAAAGCTCGATCGATCGAGCTGGCTAGCCAATCGCGCGCGGCCTCCAAGCGGGGCTACGACTCGTCTCCTCGGTCCTCGGAGCCAGGTGTGTTGGAGGCACCCGCCATGTTGACCTCCCACGGGGCGGCCGAACACGAAGGGGTCATGACGGTATCCCCCCGCGAGACAGTCTCGGGGTCAGACTCGTATGGGTCGTTGGGGATGTCAACTCCCTCGCATGGGCCGATGACCCCGTCATGTCGAGTGAGCATCTCTTGTTCCAGTATCTCTCGAAACTGGAGGGGCTCGGGAATATGTCCCTCGCCATCGTTGTCGCCCAAAGGACGGCAAACATCCATGGGGGAACAGGGTTCCTCCACGGTATGTCCTTCCGGATTGATAATCCGGGCGACCTCGAAGTCAAACCAGTACTCGTCCAGGTCATCCAAGTCGTCGAAGCGGACGTCTTGGTTGTCTTGAGAGTTCACCATCTCAAGGGTCCTTGCTGTAGAAACTAGTCGATGATCCCCACGAACGGCGCCAGCTATCGGTGGTTGGGAGTGTGGGCCCCCAGGTGTCAAGCTTACTTGTTGAACTGAGGATCAACGGGCCTCTTTCCTATAGCCTCGAGACATTTGAGAAGGCTGGCTCGATCAAGCAGCCAAAGGAGAGAGAATTTTTACCCTGGTTCAGACCCCTCGCAGTGAGGTAAAAGTCCTACATCCAGTGATCTATATGCATATGGGTCTAGAATGGTGATACAACGGTGCCCCGAGCACACCCAAACCAGGAATACCCGGGTCTCTCGAGGGATGAAAAGGAGGCACTTGTCACCTATCCCGACGGTGGACGAATGTGCCGAGTGCGAGGTGGTGTATTGTTGCTGCTGTTCTTTCTTTTTTTTTCTTGTCTTGTGTCTCACGCGTGCGAGTCTACCTATCTATTTATACACGTAGGAGGTTACTAATCTAATGGACATACAACTTATTATCCTGCGGACCATGCGACGCCCCACGGTCTGAAGGCTGCTCCTTGACTAAGCTCGTAAGGAAACGGGGCGCCTCCGTCCTTGGAAATGACGGGAAAGGGGGTAGTGTAGCAGTACAACGTGACCAGGGCAGGTGGCTATGGACTTTTCACCCTACGACAGGACGTAGCGGCATGGCGGACGTCAGCACGACGAGCACAGGAAAACAGGAAACGAGACCCGTCTGGTGCAGCTGCGTGTCCCCCACGACTATGCCCGAGCAGTGGGAGGCTCGAGCACTAGCTGTCGCTCGTAACTGCTTGCTGGTCGGCGGTCCTGGGCAGCGGGCAGTTCTCTCCTGAGCAATCCTTTCGGGGTGCAAGTGCTATTCGGGGGCCGGACCGGTTTTGGGTAATTATGGGAATACCACCAATCCCCACCATATACTTATATCATCCTCAGACCTAAGATCGTCATTGAATCCTAGCATGCATAGTTGTATACTTTGGGATTATCAACCGTTACACCGTAACTGGGTAGTTATAAAGATAGTTTTCGGGTATGCTATGGAACATGTCGTGGGGTGTGAGCGATCAAGATGGAATTTGTCCTCTCTTTGATGACAGGAGAGATATCTCTGGCCCATAGATATGATTGGATTGAAAAGTGCATGGCCATGTCAATGTTATTAAAGAGTTAATCACGGTTTAGAATCTAACACAAGATCGAGTGAATGGTTGAGCTATCACAAGAGTGGCACTCATCTCGCCTTGAGCTTGACTGGTATCGTGCGGCAACGGGATTGGTATGTGAGTATATTAAGGTTCAGCCAATATGATCATTCTGTGCATTGGGAGGTCAATATGTTCTTCTAGAAATCGCTATTGACTTGTGGTTCGGAAAAGAGTTTCTGGGCCATGGCCACTTGCACACAAACCTAACGGGTCACACACTTAACAGGTTGAAACATGTCTAATGGATTGGATTTATTAGTGGGCTCCGCAGATACTGATCTGTGTAGATTAGATTTGCACATAATAATCCGTATAGAATTAGTTTTACGTATATTGATCTGTGTAGGATTAGAGTCCTAATGGGCCTCTAGCGTAGAAGCCCATTAGTGCGCTCTATATAAGGGGAGACGGTAGGGCGGTGTGTACATACGAGTTCGCCACCACGTAATTCTAGCCATCACGCCTCCTACCGACTCCTAGAAACCCCAATCGTGCTCGTGCGGTACTAGCACACCGGCGCACGGCGTTCTGCCCCTGGACGTATGGATACCGTGGAGACGCTGCTATGGTTGCTGCGGCACTGATCGGCAACAAGGAGAAGAAGGTCGGCGAGATCAACTAGTTCCTCTACGGCAGTACGTACAACGTTGCTGCGGTGGTGATCGGTGAGGGGGCGTTCGACTTGACGTGAACAACTACTTCCTGTATCTTGACGCGCACGATATTGGACTTAGCTACTCCGACTCTCCTTTCGCTGCGACCGCATGTCAAGTGTGACGATCTATGATCCTTTACTTGCATAATGTGCTAGGCACTCGCGTTAGAAATTTTTGAAATTGCGGTAGCATAGCCTACCCATTCTCCTTCAAATATAACACTATCTATACACAAATATTAATTTAGTAAGACAACAACAACCTAAATAGAAATAGTTCTTTAAGAACAAGCACTTTTATTTAAATCGACAGGACTATATTGCAATTATCCTTTCTTTGAGGACTAAATCACAAAAGTGGCATTTTTTCCAGTCGATTTAGGCAAAGGCCCATTTCATCCATTATAACCGCCTAGGGCTTGGTTTCCTACCCTAGCCCCTATGGTCACCGGCTCCTTGTTGGATCCAATCCATCGCGGCTGTCGCGCCAAGCTCTAGATCCACCACACCGTAGTCACGAGAAGCCGCGACACCGCTAGAAGGCGACGCCACCCCGCCGCGTGCAAATGGGGCACAGCCTGGTGCCGCCCCGCCATGTGGAGCCAGAGCCCGGCCCGGTGCCATCCAGGCATGTGGAGCCGGAGCACGGCCTAGAGTTGTCGTGCCGTGGGCACCGGGGCTCGTGGCCGCCATGTCGTGGTTCATGCCATGGCTGCCGGTGCCGCTGCACCATGTGGGGACGCGATCGCCACACATAGTGCTCATGGCAGCGGAGTGCCACCGACGGTTGGGGCCGCGCCAAGGGTGAGGATAGGACCTTGATCTTCTCCGGGTGAGGCAAAGGTATTACATGCTCTCCCCAGCCTGGTGGATGCCATTCCTGGTATCATTGGCGACATTCTTCCTCCAATATTGCTGAAGCAATGGACAGGCTGATGCCTGTAGGAAACAAGGGTTCAACTCCCCTGCTTGCTACCATGGTCTAGGGCCGAATCACCGTTGTTGGAGAAGAGGAAGTAGAGGCCCCTGCTGCACCAATTCCTAGCAACACCACTGGTCCTGCCTCACTGCCGAAAGGGAGAACCATCAGTGAAAACGACAGCTCTAGAACCTTATTGCCAAAGGAGAGGCGTGTTGGGATGGCCTCTTTTGCCACTAACTACACTAACAAGGGTATCGCCATTGGAATCCTGGAGTAGAGGGCGATCGCTAACCTCCTCCACTGGAGCACTTAGCAGCCGTCTCACCACCAGTGATGGCATCCTCCGTTGAGAAGGCAGCGGCCACCATTGTCGATGTTGTGGAGGAAGGAGACGTAGGGGAGCGTATTGGTGGCAACGAGATGGTGTTGTCTAGTGCCTTCGCTCCTAAGGACGCCTCATAGAGCCTCTGGGATTTAGCTCTAAATGCAGCACCGAAGCCAAGCGATCAACAGGAGTTTGCCACCATGGGTATCGGTGAGGAGGATGGCGTGATCCTATTGTCCTGCAGTGGTCAAAACGACGAATGGTACATTCATTCTTCTCCATCTCTTCTCTGTCTAATCTAGATTAAAACAATAATTACACAAATTGACTAAATAACCTACCAGAGTCATGTTGATGACTTGTTGTAGTACAATTTTTGTTGAATGTAAATGGTAGGAAATGGCAAGAGAGAATGAGAGAAATGTAGACACAATGTATTGCTTTATTATCTCAAAATGAATGTCACTGTACTAGTTACAATGGGGTGAAACCCCTTTATATAGAGAGTACAAGACTGCAGTTAATTGCAATTAAAAATGTTGTAACATGTGTCTAAATATAGAGAGTACAAGACTGCAGTTGCTATAATTGCTATGCAGTTATTGTCAGTGAGACAATAGTGTTTGCCCACAATTGTCATGTGATTAATATCACAACAGTAATTTCTAGTTAGGTTTTGATGCATCTACAAGTCTAGACATGTTCCCAGTTGGTTTTGACGCATCGTGGATGACACTAGGTCCATAGTAGATGTTCTCTTTTTGAGAAAACATAAGTAGATGTATGGGATCACTACATTTTTGTCACTGGGTACAAGCCGATAACTTCCTAATAGACAACAACTACAACAAAATCTCTCTATTTCGCCAACTAAGACTGTCCACTCTAAGACAAAAACTATCTAAGCTAACTAGCTGTTAGACATTAACGGTGGCAAAGAAATTATGGTCGATGGCCATATCACAGCCGTCCACTCTAATTTGAATGTACGGTCGAAGGATGCACCGCAAGCCCGCGTGGCTCACAGTATGGTCGACGACCACATCACGACCATCCACCCTAATTGGAACACGTCGACCATAAGGATGCATTGCGAGCCTATGTGGTCCAAGTTATGGTCGATGGCCATGAAAGGCCGTCGACCCTAAGTTGAAGCTATGGTCGACGACCGTTAAGGTGTTGTTGACCCTAATTATGAGCTTGAAAAAAATTGCTCTAAAATGGCAAAAAAAAACTGTAAATTTGGACCAATGCAACTGGGCCCAGCTGCAGCGGCTGTTGTACCTGTAGAAAAGACCCATGTACATTCTCATACCCCATGTTTAACATTCATCAAGCACGACAAATATCCATTAATCAGCATATTTGTCAATTTCAATGCACATACACATCCAAAATCAACACATTCATCCACACATGTCCATTTCAATGTACATACACATCCAATATCAACAAACCTCCACATTGTCCATACAAATCACAAAAGTGCATCAACAACATAGTTTCACATCATAGTAGCTAGATAGGTTTGAAATGCATGTCACAATAGTGATAAGTTAGGAGCGAGCCATCACCTCTAACTTAGTCGATCGAGGGAGGGGGAAACACTGACGATTGGGCAAGCATTGCTTGGATAAATTGCTCCTCTGCATCTCTCAATGCTAGAGTGGCCTTGTCACCATGTTGCACATCCTAAGCCGGTGCAACTAATCTAGAAGCCTACAGTTTTAAGTATAAAATTTGGACAGTATAGTTGAAAACTGTCTCTGACGAGGGTGGACATCTGAGACAGTTTTTACCTAAAGCATCTCTAATAATATAAGAGACGTCTCCTTTTAAAAACTCTCTGATAATGGCACATAAGGGACGGTTCACTCTAAAAGCCATCTCTGATACTAGCGTGCGAAAATTTCAACTTCCCGCCCTCGTCAAATCTTAATTTCCCGCTCTTCTCACTTTAAATTAGCATTATCAATTCCTTTAAGTCTCCATGACTCTTGTCTTCCTCGTCTCGTGGCTCTGTCGTCCTCGTTCTGCTACCTTCCTATACCAGTGAGTTCTGCCGAGCTATCTTAGCGCCGGTCCCGATCCCTCGCATCCTTTCTTGATTTGTTTCTTTCTTGCATCTCTTTTCTTTTGTAGCACATGGAGCTTTTAAATCGAGCAGTCTTTGATAGTATTAGAGGCAGCTTGGTTTAATAACCGTCTCAGATGCCCTTTCATCAAAGACAACTCATGTTGAGGTAGACTATCAGAGATGGTTTTGTGTAAAAACCGTCTCTGATAGTGTTGGCGGCACTTATCACAAACGGTTTTTGTCTGAAACCTTATAACCGTCTCTGATAGGCCTTCTTCTATGGCTATTTCTATAGTAATGCCCATTCGGAGCTTGTGGGGCCTGCCCTTCGCCGCCACTTGATCTGCACTAGTCCCTGGATCAGTACACTAGTGCACACGATTTACATAGCCGGATCATTTCATACAAACGGAAGACTTATATTATAGTAAGTACCAGAATTAAGCCCGAAGGCTAAAAAGTATTACAACATGGCACATTGGCCCAAAATAGTCCAAGAACAACAAAATATCAGAGTGCGATAAAAGATCCAAAAGAGTCTTTTACCGGCTATGCCTAAGCAATCGACTGGAAAGACGCCCTAAGCCTCGACTTGATCGTTAGCGAGCTCCTAGGCACCGTCTTCATGGCGGGCGTTGTAGTCTTGCTCATACTCAACATCTAAAAGAGTAGGTGTATGCGAGGTCAGTGTCATCCAAACACTGGCGAGTTAACACCCAACCTAATGCATTTAATGGTAGAGGTTCTAAAGGAAAGGTTAGGGGCTGTATTATTTGCAGAAAGCCAGAGTTTTAAATCAAAGTCTATGATTTAGCAGTTTTAACCAAAGCTCTACTTTCAATGTGTCATTATCGAAGTTTTAAGTTCTAGACCATAATCCAAATCCCATCCTATGGCAGTTTCCATGCACTCTGCCAAACATCTCCTTACTCCTGCCATCATCTTCCGGGTTGGCGACCTGTTGTGAACCACAACTCTACTGGATTTTCTAGTCCGGCAAGTGTGATTAAATCATCCTCAGGTGACGTCCCAAGCCAGGCCTTCTTAGAGTAAGGTTTCCTGTCCAAGGGCTGTTTTGGCAAACCACCACATGTGACCCTCATCTCCTACTACCGCGCAATGGCCACGCGTTGTGTCGGAACCACCCCCTCAGGCAAGTGGCAGCGCCCTCCTGCTACGCGTATGACTCCGCGCTCCTGCTAGGGCGAGCCCACACTCCACCCTATCACTGGGTCCACCCTGCCCATTTGTTCACAACTTCCTTCTCCTGCTATCGTTCCTCCGTGTGCCTCGGCACACGATGTGCCAGAACCACCCCCTCAAGCAAGTGGCAGCGCCCTCCCGCTATGCGTATGACCCTGCGCTCCACAACGCACCGTATGTGAACTATCCCATACTCGTAGCCCCTGTTACTCCACTGTACTTGACCCTGTCCGTACAAAACCACAACCACAACCAAACACACACACTGGCATGCCAAGCCCAATATCCAGTTATCCATGTTATTGTATAATCATGTCCGGTAAATATCGGTTCACCGCTCCGAGGCAGCTAAGCCTAAAAATAATTTTTGGACCTGAGCAATGTCTAAGCAAGATTTAACCAGACTTAGGAGTCTAACAAGTTTTAAATCATAGACTTAAAGAGTCTAATAACTGTTTTGTTCCTAAACCAGGTTAATTCAAGGATTGATCGTCAAGGCGATCAGGTTGTGATTCAACAAGTAATGGTCATCAACACAATCATCATTGGATATCGATAATTTAACAAAGCAGGCATGATATAACATGATTAACAAGGTAGATACTCATAATTGAAAAGCATGCAATTTGATACTTAAAAGAAAATAATTCAATTAAAAACTGGGATCAATATGATCTAATGAATGTTAATTCGCCTTGACCATAAAGGTGTGAGTCTTTGTCTTGCTCTTGAGCGTAGAGCTGATCCTCGAACTGGTCCTTGGGCTTCTCGACGTCTAATAATGGAACATAAACGGCAATAAACAACCAAAGTGCAGCAAGAAAGAATGATGCATGTCATGCAATGCGTTTAACCAAGCGGTCGGAAAAGTCGAAACGAAACTAACTTTCGTATCAAGGAAGTTCCATGAGCCTAACAAGGTTCATGAAGTTCCACTAGGATAATGGAGGTGAACGATAACAAAAATGAAATATGATGATGATGGTGATGCAGTAATGATAATGCCCATAATAGTTTACCCTAGATTGGCAAATAGATGTATATGAAAAATAATTTTGTTTGAAGTATTTCCTTCATCAACTCAACATAAATTATCTATTGTTTTTAGGGTAGATGGTTTGCTGCCAAAATAAGCTTATTATTAACTGTTGGTTAAGCCTTTGCTTAAGGTTACAAGTGTATAAACATAATGTGATTAATATTTACTAAAGGATGGAATATAAGTGTGCTGCAATTTAAATATTTTTATTTGGCCTAGAATTTTTTTCTACATTTTCTACATTTTTTTAGATTTTTATTAAGTCATTTACTATTTTAAATAAACATTAATCATTTCAGGGTTAATTTTCCTAAAGGAAATTCCTTGTAATAGAGGTATTTGACAAGAACAGAGGCATTAAAACATGTTAATGTTTTCCTAAATATTTTTATTAAAGCCAGCATGTCTTCTAGTATTTAACATAATTTTTCTAGAATTTTTGGAGCTGTCAAACTATTTGTAGGAACTCCAAACAAGCTTTGGATTTATTTTAATGAAGAAAAGGCTGAAATTGCTTTAGAACAGTAACAGCCCGGCCCAACTCAGCACAGCCCGCGGGCAACGCACTGAAAGCGTATTTCTAGGGGACGCCTTCCAATGGCGGAAGCGCCCTAGAAGAATGGCGCCATCGCCAAGGCGCGCGGCCCGAATCTTGGCGTAGATCCACAGCTCAGGGACGTCGTCGTCTACCTCCGGGCGCGTGTCAGCTCCGGCGAGGAGGTTTCACGGCGTGGTGGCGCTACACGCCATGGCTTGGGGAGATTAAAGGTGCGCTGGACTCAGGGCATTGTCATGCTTTTATAGATGCCAGCGGCGAGGCCAGTGGTGGCCGGACGCGGCGGCGCTACGAATGATGGCGGCGCATGGCTTGGTTGCATGGTGACCTAGCGACTCCGATGATCCTAAGCAAATCCAACGCACGCATAAGCAACAGGGGAGGTAGTGGGTCGTTACCTTGCGGTCGGATTGGTCGGGGAGGTCTGGTGGTGATGGCTCGACGAACACGGTCGAACGGTGGCAGGGGTAGCTTCGGTGACTCGGTTATCCGGCGGAACTCTAGAAGGGACGAGGGAAGCAAGGTGTTAGGGAGGCTCTAAGGAAGCTCATACGGTTACAATTTGGAACGAAACTCACCAGAGAAGAAGTGATTGAAGAGGGGAAGGCTCGGACAGTTTCTCGGTCGGCGGGGCAAAACGGCGTGATTCCGACTACTCGGCCGATGGGAGTCCAATTCCGGCGAGAGCGGGGGAGGGAGGTAAGTGGAGAAGCTTGGGTCCAAGGCTCGGGGCGAGGCGCTCACCGGCGGCATCGGATTTCTAGGCTGAAGTCACCTACCAAAGGTGTTCTAAGCTAGGCGGATGGAGAGGGAGAATGGCAGCTCGCGTGGCCCGTATAAGGCTCGAGAACGACGAGGCGGAACCAAGGAGTGGTGCGGGGCAAGGTGGAGGCCACGGGATCCGTCCGCGGCCCAAGTACCAGGACGGAGCGCAGCAGCGGCTTGGCGTGCTGCCAGGGCAAGGGTGATGCGACTGGGCAGCTAGGTGCAGCGGCGAAGCAGGCGGCCCGATCATGATGGCAAGGTCAGACGTGTGACCGACGATAGGAGCAGGGCTCCCTACGCAGGAACCACACACCGCGTGGCGCACACCATCAGCGGCGGTATCACGGGAGCACGCGCGCAGCGCCATGATGCGATGACCTGCTCGACGATGCCGGACGGGCGGGACCAAACGTAGCCGATCTCGGGCTTAGTGGCGACGGCTTGCCGGTTCATGGGCGCGTGGGTATAGCTGGCCGGCGCGGCGCGGTGGCCAGAAGTGCTTGGCACCGGGGAAAAAGAGAGGAGGGGCTCGAGGAGCCAAGAGGAGAGAGGGAGAGAGAGAAAGAAAGGGGATGGAGAGGGGCTGACAATTGGGTCCCACAAGTCAAAGCTGGGTCAAAGGTGGTGGGGACCACCACCCAATTTGGAAATTTTAGGGATTTTTATTTTTTTGCTAATATTGGGGCATAGCTAGATTAGGATTTGAATTGAAATTCAAGTTTTGAATTTGTGTAGAGATTTTTCATAAAAAGAGTGATTATTATTTTTATGGTTTGTTTTCTTTAGGTCACAAGGGCTAGGTTTAATTTTAACCATATAAGGATCAAATTCACTAAGTGAAAGCCTTTGCATATATGTTTATATATTTTAAGTGCATCAACTTAGAATTTTATTTTTAGGTTTATTTCAAGTATTGTGTAACATATATTGGATTTTGCTAATATGTTTTGAATATGACCCCATTTTTATTTATGATATGTTAAGTTTATCCTCTAATTACAAAAATTGTCTTTAGGGCCTAGTTAAAACATAATTTGAAAAACAGGGTTTTTAAATTAATGTGTTTATTATGGGCATAAATTCTAAATTGGGTTTTATAATAAACAAGTAGTTCCTGTGTGAGGGTGTAGGTGGTTTTCAAAAATATATTTATAAATGAATAATCCTTGATTTAATCCAGTTTGGCATATTTTAGGGCCAAAATATCTGACCACAGTAACATTTTTCAACTTTTCAAAATATCCCCAATTCGGGTTGTTACAGAGCTTGACAAGGAGCATATTGCTAATGGAAAACCCAAGGGGCCAAGAGGGATCGAAAGCCTATGGCTGAGAGGGAGTAGCAAATCCGATAATCTCTGGGTTAGGAATTTCAGTAGTGGAATATATAATATTAAGAGAAAGTTAGTCACAGATATAGGATATAGAATTACCTCATCCGGAGCAGTAGGAAGTCCAAATGGCCAGAAGTATGGGAAGGACACTGGTGGATGAGGGGGATCCACAGTAGGGGGTTGAATCAGAGTAGCTGACTCAGAAGACTGCTAGGAGTAAAGTTGAATATAGTGAATAGATTACATACTTTAGCCATGAGTTACTAGAAACAAATATGTGGAAATCAAATTACCCCGTTCCGAGCGTTGTACGGTGGATATAAGCTATAAGGAGGTAGGAAACGCACAGGCGGTTGAGAGGGATCCCAAGCGGGCAGACCTCCTGGAGGTGGAGCTTACAACTGCACGACTCACACACAGAGTTAGTTAATTGAATTGAATAAGTGATAGTTGTAAAATTGACAAAAATGCAAATCTTACTGGTGCCCAACGCTACACGGATGAAACACCCCTCAGCTCATAGGAATAGAAATAGCATCAGTTAAAACCCTTATGATGTATTAGAGAAAAAGAGGCTTAAAAGATCTTTATTCACAGTTTGCTTCACGAGTAATGGAGTCATTCCATTGCACAATCTCTACCTCATAAATACGCATGCATACAACCATGCAACCTTAATGGAACACTATGGCCGTTAATAGATTAATTTCAGCAAGAAACAAAAATCACAAACCAGTCTCAGTAAAAACAAAACCCTTTCAAAGGTTTCACAGCAGAGAGCTCATCAGATCATTGTTCATAATGGAGTTCAGTACACATGTTCCATACAAATATATCTCACCATTGTGTATTCTTCACATGCTAGTCTATACACATATACACCTTACAGCTCCAGTCCATACATGCATATAGTAAGGTCTAAATCTCGGTTTACTACAACCTTGGATCACCAATTTTGCTCGAGCACATATACATTCCCAATCAGCGACCTTGCACATACATAAATAGATTGTGGCACAAATCGTATCGAATGGCAATCATCCACCAAATCTCTTGAACAATCACAATCACAAAAGACAAACGATACAATGGGCTGTATACTTGCCGACAAACATGCTTCTTTCGAAAACCAGATCAAGCATTCATACCCATGCAGATACAGTTAAAATACTTTTACATCTTACATCCACGAAGCATTCAGGGCAGACCATAAATCCTTCTACTAGCAGCCTGGAGCATTGCATACACGCCTCCCTCATATACATCAGCCCATCACCTTAGGGAACAATCAATAGCTACAACAATAAGAGGTTAGATATTTCATCGGTGAAACACCATCATATTACCAGCTTAAATCTCAACAAACATTTTTAAAGTAATACATGTCATCCGCAATCGAGCATCCTATTATCTTGTTCCTCCTTTCAATCTTCCTACTCGGCATACATATATCTAGTTTAGCTAATCCTTTTGCTGGTAGCCTTGGACAGTAGTTTTCACCTATAGGTGTTGTACAACCAGCTCATAACAACACCTACACATTCAATCCTTACGTAACTCACATAACCATACTTAAACAGGCTCTATTGTCAATCTCTTCTATAATCATATCCCAAATACTTAGCAATTAGCTGCACATCTTACCCATGTTCCTTGGATGTCTTCCTCTCCGCCCTTCATCTGGTACCTGTCGGCCTGTCCTGCATATACACCCACATGCACGTCAAATCTCAACTCTGTTATATATATGCCCAAGAGTTATAGCTGCAGGTTACATACCCCCAAGATAAGCATCTAGAAAATCATAAATTGTGAGCACCAATATGTTGATAGTAACCTGCAATCTACTAAGTCCAAACGTATATAGGTACATATATACATCATACTAATCCTATTTACAGAAAGAAATAATACCGACATCAATCTAAAGCGATAATTCGAATACAGAAATCTTGGTTAAAAATGGCAAATAAAAGAACAAATAAAAATAAAAGAAGTATTCCCATCAGAACCGAGTGGCATGAGCAGCTAGGTAGCTCATCAAGATGCCAGGCCCTCCGGGGCCAGCCAATACCTCTCGCTGCTAGGTTCGTATCATTCAGTATTATTATTAAGGGAAACGCTCGTGAGCAAGCGTCCGTCCGCTCGGCCGCGCGTAAAAAAACCAACGCGTGCTGGGACGCGGAAGTGACCTGTTTTGCGCTGGCAACTTTGGGGTTGTTTGGTTGCCGTATAAGCTCAGCCAGGCTGTATGACCTCAGCTAGACTGGATGGAGCCAGGCTGAGATGATGCAAGGGAATGTTGTTTGGTCGGTTGTATGAGATTGAACAGGCTGCGCAGAGATGTTGTTTGGTTGGCTGCACTAGGAGGGGAGTGAGATGGACAAATTCAAAAGAGAAAAATAAAAAACAAAGAAAATAAATTCAAAAGTAAAAATTTAAAAATTTGAAAAATACTAAAACAAAAAAATTCAAAAAAACAAATACTTGAAAATCAATAAATTCGAAAATAAAAATAAAAATTCAAAAAAATCTAAATTTTTTTCAATACCTTGTACTTGAACACACGGTTCCATTTTTTTTTGTTTCATTGAATTTGGATGTCGTTTGAATTTTAAAAAAAATTTGAAAGGTTAAAAAGTGTATGTAGAAACTTGGTTAGTCTGTTACTGTGCATGCCGGGGCGTGCCACGCGGGCCTGGCTCGCGGAAATGGCCGTCCGCCACATTTCCGCGGAGCTAGCCCAGTACAGTGAATATGCATGAGGCTGGCCTAGCTCCAGAGATGAATCAGGCAACCAAACGGGTGGCTCGCGCGAGCCAGGCTCGACGGCAGCCACCGAACCAAACACGCCCTTTAGTTCGCTTCTCGGCCATCCACACTCGCTGCCGTCCACACTCGCTGCTTTTTCTGCTCTGCACATCTCTTCTCTCTCTCCACACTCCCGCACTCTACTCTGTCTAGCGTACTGTCTAGCGTATAGATATGGGCAAGCCGCCGCCAGCTGGCGGCGCTGTCACAGCCGCCGCCGCTGCCGCTAGCCAGCCACGTTCCTCTCCTCTTTCCTATGCCCCTTCTTTCCCATCTCTCTTCCTCTCTCTATTCTCCATCTCTTCTCTGGCTACCTCTCTCTCTCCGGATTTGAAGGAGAAGACGGCCAAAATGAGATGCATCCTCTTTTTTTTTCTAGCAAGCACGACGAGCAAGTGGCGGCCGGATCCCGCCAGCACAGTGTGGAGGCTCCCCGGATCTAGAGAAGAAGGCTAGAAGGTGTACCCCTATTTTTTAGCCACGAAACATGAGACATGTACGTATGAAACTTGGGGGTTTATTTGGTAAAACTTTGCTTCTGTTCTCATGAAACTTTCTTATTTTGCATCGGATGATTTTTTAACAATAGTGAAACATGATGTTTCATCAGTAGTTAGCCAAGCTTCACTGGCACTTTTCAAGTTTCATCAATATATAAGCCAAGTTTCATTGTTATTTCTTCAAGTTTCATATGAACTTCTTCAAGTTTCAACAGTATTTAGCCAAGTTTCATTGCATTTTTTTAAGTTCCATCAGTAATTTCTTCAAATTTCATTGGTCTTCTTAAAGTTTCATCGGTACTGTAGCCAAGTTTTATTCGTACATTTTTTAGGTTTTAGTAGTTATTTTTCCAAGTTCATCAATATTGTAGCCAAGTTTCATTAGTATTTCTTCAAGTTTCATCAGTATTTGTAGCCAAGTTTTATTAGTATATTTTTCAAGTTTTAATAGTTATTTTCCCAAGTTCTCGTGATGACGTCACCATGACATCATGCGTACGCGTGGTGCCGCCTATTATTAAACAACCTGATTAATTGAATCGTGTAGGTAACTTGCATGCCTACTTAGCACCACACTGAGCCATAGAGTCAACCACATAGCATCACGGCCAGCACATAGCAGCTCACAGGGGCAAGTGTTTGCCATCCACACACACACCCCACTCCATAGTTGACACCACAACACTATCCCCCTGCTTAGTTACAGCCAACACCAGCAGCACAAACCAGGAACCACGATTCCAGTCCATAGTAAACCCCTAGTACCACTCCCATTCCAGTGAGAAGCAAGCAGTGAGGGAGAGGCAGAACAAAGCCAACCACACCTCCATTCCCCAGCCCAAGTCCGCCTCAAGCAGAGGGACTACCACCGGAGCTCAAGAGGAAGCCAGCAACCATGTTGAGCTAGCAAGAAAGCTGCCATCACAAGCATCACTAGAGCAAGCTAGGAGAAGGCAAGAACTCAAGGACCAGAGCAAGGGAGGCCAATGTTCACCCGATCGACAAGAGATGAAGCCCCAAGCTGCAGCCAACGGCAAACAGCCCACCTGCAACCCCAAATCCGACCAACCAAGCTCTCAGGTCCACATGCATCGCACATTCTTCCTTTCATAGCTACAGCGAGCACATGCACATCACCTTGGACCAACCACCGTAGGCACTGGCAATGTAGCTCTCTCAGGCTTGTTTTACTCATGCATGCCACCATAGGAGCACAAGCACTTCACCACAGCACAACATTCACACGTGCTTGTCCTTCTGCCGGCAGTAGAGCAGTAGATTAGATAAGGGGACAAACAGCTCACCTTGCTCGGAGTAAAAGAGGGCTCCGGGTGGTTGACACCGTGCGCTCCCAGAGGTCGCTACATGCTCCCCGGCGCGAGAGCAACCTATGGGGACCGACACAGCGCCCGTCCAACACGTGCACACCATTCCCCCTTAACACAGCAAGTCGTTCAATCCTAAGCACCACTCCCACCCAATCCAAGCACAGCAGGAATAATTCAGAAGAATCACAAATCACAATGCTATGCAAAGGATAAAAATGGGGGATTTAGTATACCGGGGCTTAGAAAGGGTGATAGCAGTAGAACCGTGACCGGAACCAACCGGGGACGGAGCTGCGACGGCGTGGCCGCGGACTAGCCAGGAGCGGCGGGGGCCAACTTGGTTGGGCCGAGGCGCGGGGAGAGGGGACGAGGGCGAAGCTAGGCGGAGAAGGGCACCAGGGGCCGGGCTGACCCCGAGGCGTAGCTGGAGGCCGGGCGCCACCATGGGCCCAAAGCCCTAGCCGTCGTTTCCCTCCGCTCCGGCCACATCGCATGCGTGCATGGAGGAAGGGGAACAAGGGACGCGGTGCTGGGAGCCCAAAGGCCTGGTCGGGCGGACGGGGTCGCCGGAGGAAGGCGGCGCCGTGGCTGCTGCTTCCCCTGGTCGCTGCCCACCGAGCGAGGAAAGGAAGTAAGGAAGGCGCGGGCGGCTGGAGGCCGGCGGCGCGCGGGCCGAGAGGAGCAGGGCAGGGTTGCCGAAGAGGGGCGGCGCCGTCACCTGCTGCCCCTTGTCCGCCGTCCGCGGCGTAGGGAGAAGAGGAGGAGAGCGCCCGAGAGAGTAGTAGAGAGAGGAGGAATTGAGGGGAAGATGGGGTTCCAGATGGGAATTGGGAGCTAGGGGTTTGAGTTTTAGCCGGTCGGCACGGCTCGGATTAGGGGCTGAACCGGCTTTAGGCTGGGTCGGCTCGGTTGCAGCCCGGGAACGCCTCGTTCTGACGTAGGATCGGCTCGGGTTGATCAATTGGCGTTTTGAACTACCACCTAATGCAGAACAAGAAGCAAATCCATTTACAAACCATCATAGGACAAGCTCCAAGCCACTAAAAATAAAATGCATCGTACCCTTGCAAGTACATGTACAATGTATAGTGATAAACTAAATATTAGCACCCTTGTAAATTTCAGGAAGCGAATTAAATCAAATGAAGAGCGTACCGCCAAATTGTAGTGACTGATTTCTTCTTCGAAGTTGCAGGCAAGTTTTTCTTTGACCATCTTGAGTAGTGCATCTTAAAGTACAATATATTTTGAAATGATTGCATCTAGTGTTTGTTACATTCAAATATTTTCTTGAATTCAAGTTGCATTGACGATGAAAAGGCTTGATTGATGGAGCAATCGAGTCATTAGAAGTAAGTAAGGAGAGTGAAGGGTGCTCTGGAAAGATTTAGAGGGTAGGCAGGGCCCTTCACATGGGATATTATATTATATAAGGTTATTCAGCTATCACTCGGCCATTGGGCCCTAAATAAAGCGTATCAATCCGTCTCACGTTGCAGTTAGAGAAGTTTAATCTATGAGGTGGTTATATGCTCCACATTGGGTATTTAGATAACTAGGAGGGTGGGTGAGTGTGCATAGGATGAGCTGGCCTAGGTTCCCTAATTAACCAGGCGACTTATTATGCCAGATGGTGCTCAAGGAGTCGAAATGAGTATAGTAGTGTAATAAGCAAGTTGGTGGGGACAGGATTGTGAGAAGAAGGCATCCTACGTAGAGCACCACAACTTGCTAGTTAATTGGGCTAGAGATGTAACCCATAGATTTGAGTAAACGCTCTGAGTCTCTGCTTTGGTTCAAGACGGCTACGGATAAAATAGTACAAACCTGCGCATGGTAAAAATCATGAATTCATATCTGTCTCATAGACTGGAGAATACGGAGGCTAAGTCCGCCTTATATAGAGGTGTAAACGGGTCGGGTACGGGTGGGTAGTAGGCCATCCCGTACCCTACCCTATTATTTTTTTCTCCGGGTACGGGCACATATACAAGTAGCAAAAATCAGGTAGAGTACGGGTAACGGTAGTGTTTTCTACGAACGGGTAGAAAACAGGTTCTGAGTAGTGTGCGGGTGGGTATAATACGAACAACGGGTACTTCATCGGGTAGTGCGCGAATTACTTAGGATGAAAACATGTGATGAAAACAATCCAACTAACACACGTGGTCTATTTTTATTTTTATTTTTAGTCTCTCTACGTCCCTATAGTCATAAGACTAGATTAGAAATTTAGCTCCTAACAATTATTTAGTTTTATAAGGACTAGGTTTATGTGCGTTGTAGCACCTACTGCACACATAAAAATAAAAAGGTTCAACATGTACTAAAGCAAGAAGATCACCGCGGTCCAATGGTTAGCGTGGCTCTCCACAACCCCGCAGACCTGGGTTAGAATCCCAGCCTGTGCATTTTGGTGGTGATTTTTTGGTGGGCCTCTATCACCTGCGTGGTGGGTTGGTGGGCCTCTATCGCCTACGTGGGGGCTGCTGCGCTGCTTGGCTGCAGGCCACAGTGCTCTGGACCTTGTGGCTTGGTTGCTCTATCTGGGTACCCAGATTGTAGGATTTATCCGGGTACCCGAACCTGACCCGTACCCGCCGGGTATCGGCGATCCTGTACCCGACCCGAATCTGAACTAAACTTAACCAGGTACTTCCCATACCCGTACCCGACGAGTAGTGCAAAACAGTGTCCCATTAGGATAATTTAGGATGTGTTTGTTTTGAGGACAAGGGTGGATGGGACCATCCCATCCATGTGTTTCTGGGATGGGACCATCTGAGCAGCCTGTTTGGTTGGGTGGATGGAATGAGCCTGTTTTTTGTTTGGTAGGCTGGATGAGTGCTGGATAGGATGATCCAGGTTTTTGTTTGGTTGGCTGGACAAGAATATAAAGACAGAATATGTCCATACAAGTCATTACAAACCATTACAAAATAACATATATATATATATATATATATATATATATATATATATATATATATTAACGTCATTTGAAAAGATAACAATTGCATTTTAACGGCATCAACTTTTTTAGACCGTCCATTCAAATTTTTTTAACGGCATCAAGAACGAAGCTTAGCAATCCCCACACACACACATATATATTAATTTGACACATATAAACTTGACAACAAAATAACAATTGCAAATACGAGCAAATCCATATATAATTAAAAGATGGCAATTGTTCATGGCGTACAAGCATAATCAATAGAGAACCCACAGTGCATTGTTTTATGGGTACAAGCCACAAAAGTAGTCATTTCTCATAGCTTATAAAAACACATACAAGCACTCATCCAGGAAATTTCTCGCTAACGAACTTTGACAACCAATTTAACTTGTAAGTGAAAGGCAAATTGTTGAAAGCTCTTCCAATGTGAGGATTCTCAACCAAATAAGCATAGTAGTAGGACTTGTGCATGTCATCAAAACCTGGAATGCTTTGCACATTGTCAAACAAATCAGATGGCAAACTCTTGTTAGCAATAGCAGCCTTCTCTATAGAAATGGCAAGCCTTTCACTAGCTTCTTTGATTGCTCTAACCAACCCATCATCGTTGCCTACGGTAACCTTGCCTCTTTTGTTTGGTCTAGTGACCGAAGAAGTTGCCACATTGTCATCATTAGTGGCTGCAGCAGTAGTGTGATCCTCATCTTGGCCTTCATTATCATACTTTTCATCAACACCTAGAGCCTCATTTGATTCTTTTGCAAATTTTCCCGTAGCCACACTATTACCAAAGATTGTAAGCATCTCCCCATAGTGCTCAAGAGGTTTGTTTAAAAATTCATCATCACCTTTGTGATCCTAGCAATGAGTATACAAGTATGGAGCATTGAGTATACCAATTATAAGTGCTATGAACATGAAAAGTTGCTACAATCTTACCTGAATATAGGAGGTGTAATGCTCATGATCAAGAGAAATGATAAAATTTTCTTCATCCCAAAGGGCAGCACTCAACTTTCTAAGTTGGTTAATTTTTGTATACTTCCTTCTCCATGTCCTAAGATGGTTAGCAATCTGATCTCCAGTTTTGTTCACCTTGAAATGTTCATTCAAAGCTGTAGCACAAGCGTTGAGATGAACTTTTTTGAAGCCACTTGATGTTTTAATCCCACTAGCCACAACATTGGCTAGGTAAGTGAGCATGAAAGTGGACATAGTTGCTGTCCAATGAGATGAGCCACCACCTCCACCTTTTTCCCCACTTGCATTTGACTCCATTTCCTAGCATATGATGGTAAATTGCAGCAATTAACATCCACACACAAGAAATATGTCCATACAAAGTATAATTCAGCAAACCATTACATAGATGATCCAAATTTCAGCAAGAAATATGTCCATACAAAGTATATTTTAACAAACCATTACATAAATGATCCAAATTTCAGCAAGAAATATGTCCATACAAGTCATTACAAACCAATACATTTTTAGTACACATAGTGGTTTTGACGGTTTTCCCACATATCATTTGCAATTTGTTGCCTAAAATTCACCATAAATGCATGTTCACTTGCTTGACCACTAGAAGTTGATGAGTGGTCATAAGGAGGGACATAACTGGCCTCCGGTATAATATACTCATCACCTCCTCCTTGTAGAACCCAATTGTGAACAATGCAACAAGCAACCACAATATCTACTTGAGTTGCAAATGGGAAGAATGGAGTTGCATCATCAAGAATTTTGAACCTTCTCTTGAGTGATCCAAATGCACGCTCTACCATCACACGAAGAGATGAGTGTCCAAGGTTGAATAACTCCTTCTCATTTTGCACAGGATTGTTTCCCCACTCATTCAAATGGTACCTCACACCACGGAAAGGGGGCAAGAATCCTGGTTTTGCTCCATATCTAGCATCCACTAGGTAGAATTTGCCAACATGTGAGGAACATGTTTATGACATTGTTAAATATAAATATATGTCATGGAGAATTTGTCCATATGAAACATTTCTATTACATTGGGGGACACGAAGGCCATTCTCACGTTCCAAAGCATCTCTCAAAACTACAGCATCATGTGCCGTCCCTTCCCAACCCGCCAACACATATGTGAATTGAAGACCAAAATCTACAGCTGCCATTACATTTTGGGTAGTATGGCCCTTTCTATCACGAAAGGAATGCTCCAAATGCTTTGGCACAGAGGCTCGTATGTGCGTGCCATCGATAGCCCCAATACAATCCTATATCATGATTAATGCAACCCATAAAAATATTAGGGATCATATAGCCTTTTATGCCTATAAATTGAAAATAGGTTAGGATTGAACCTCACACCTTCAAATAAGGATGCCATCTTGGATTCCCTGCAATTTTTGTTGGTGTCTCCAATGAAGGTGGCCTTATAAATTCATTTCGTAGCTCTCCAACAGCACGTAGAACTATGTTGAAATAACGGCTAACAGTTTCACCCGATCTATCAAAATTGTTGCCAACTACACGATTTCTAAGGTTGTGACCTATAGTATTTAAAAACATAGCAACTTGTTCCTCAACACACATATGTATAGTGTCTTCAAGCAAAACACGATCCCTTAAAAGTGCACAAAAACGGAAGAAAGATGCTCTAGTAAGCCTAAGCATGTTTACACAGGTTACATCATTCTTCCATATTTTGTTGTTTAGATACTCGATTCTCATTCTATCCCTTTCCTCCATTGGACCATATCTAATTCCCTCTCTCGATGAAACCCTTTTCCTTTTTGTAGACTCAACAACCATGGCCACGATTGAAAGAAAAAGATGTGATGCAGCCACATAAACTAAAGCTTCTTGGTCGTGTCCATCTAAAAAGGTAATTAGCATGAAGATTAGATTATGTATAATCAGAACAAAATTGTATAATCAGAACAAAATTGTATAATCATGGGTTCATACTAACTAGATCAAATTGTATAATCAAAACAAAATGGTGAATAATTTTGCACAGTGAATAATTGAAGATACAACACCACATATAGATGGAAGAAAAGGTACTCCATGAGATTATGAGTACTCCTATGCCTATTGGGATGCAGAAAGAATTGACAATTAATAGTTATAATGGAACAGCTCTATAGGTGAGCAGCGAGCCTCTCTGATGTCGTTTCTACATTTCGAACTTGTTTGGATAATTCCAATTGACAAATTATATAGACTATAGTGATGTAACACACATAATTTAAGCACCAAATGGTGTAAGACAGGTACAGGAATGTAAAACCTCCCATTGAAAACTAACCACGAACTCATGATTCCTTTGTAAATAGTGATGCTCATAACTGTGATATCAATCATTCATTAGGGATCAATAAAAAGTGATAACAAGTCATGGCAAGGTTTGGATTCCAAGAACTGCACATCTACAATTGCAAAGCTGAGACAAAAATGGATAGAATTTAAACCATCGACGAATGTAAAATTTGCAGGGCATGGACCATAATCAAAGGACAGAAGTATCACGCCGGAACTCGTAGTTGTATTTTCATTCACCATAAACAACTGCTTAACTGAAAATTGAAAAAGAAATGGAGAGCCTACGGAAGCTTGGAAGCTTGGAAGCTTGGCCTTGCAACACCGAGCTTGGCCTCACGCCGGGAGAGGAGGCCTTGCGACGCCGAGCTTGGCCAGGAGGAAGGAGCCGGCGGGGAAGGGCGCCGCCACGTCGAGCCGCTGCTAGGAAGAGAGGGTTGGCCTCGCGCCGGGAGAGGAGGAAGGGGCCGGCAGTGGAGGGCGGCGCCACGGCGAGGCGCAGCTGGGAGGACAGGGGAGAGGAGCGCCGAGAGAGGAGGAACGAGCGGGCGGCGGAGGGCGTCGCCACGGCGATCTGCCGCTGGGAGGAGAGGGGAGAGAAGCGCAGGGAGAGGAGGAAGGAGCCGGCGGTGGGAGGAGAGGGGGAGGGATGAGGGGACTCACCGGTGTACTTCGGCGGCGAGACCGACGGCGAGAGGGGAAGGAACCGGCGGCGGCCGGGTGAGCACAACCCGGGATCTGGAGAAGCCCAGCAGGGGAGGAGCTGCGCACGGGAGAAGTTGGATGGGTTGGTACGGGATTTTTGGGCGTATCCCTCCATCCAGGATCTGAGGGGAATATTCCCCTCCTAGGATGGTTCCATCCACCATTGTCCCTAAACCAAACAGGCCCAAAAATTGGATAGGATAGTCCCATCCACCCTCATCCACTCAACCAAACACACCCTTAGCATCTGGGTTCGGGTATGAGTCGGGAATTACACTATTACCCGACCCATTTACACCCCTGGCCTCATATATGGGTGCTAACAGTGTTTTAAATAATTAAAAGCAACCTACCCTTCCCAAAAAGGTATTTTCTCTAAAGGGTGTTGGATGGAAAGGTACATATGAGTAGAAGGAGACAGGTTTTCATTCTGCATTGTTCCTATTAATGTTTGTTGAGTACCTCGTTACTCTCTCTTGCTATATTCCCTTTTGTTAGATAATAGAGTCAAAGAGGGCTTCTGTGAATATTTTTGGGACATCCGGAAGTCAAGATGGTCAACAATGCCAATTTTACGCAGTGGATGACCTACACCTTGATGAAGGTGTAGAGCCAAGGACTAGATGGAGTTCCGAAACTAGTTCATGTTATCTTTCATGTACTACCTTTCCCTCATAAAATTATAGGTAGTGTATAGACATGTGAACATGCAGTATGTTAGACTTCTAGCCTTGTGTGGCTTATCTTGTAATAAAGCAAGACCGGTCTCTAATTATTGTTCTGTTGTAATAACCTCGGACGTATAATGGAATCATATGGCGAGAACCACCTGTTTATATTATGGTTAGTGGCATAGCAAAGCCATTAGCATAACACAACCACACGGGTCACTTCAACGGACTCCAGTCTCACTAGAAGATCCCGGTGCGCTTTTGCCTTCTCGTGCTTTCTCGGCAACTCCGCAACCTGTTGAAGGAAGGCGCGGTTGTGCTCCTCCATCACGTGCTAGCGTAAACACGTAGACGAAGCTATCGATCTTTGGGCTGCACTCACCTCGAGCACGTACTCAGAAAAGCACAAGTTCTCGTTCCCGAACTACGAACTAGAATCATCAATTCCAAACTCAATTCTATCAATCATATGTAACTAACGGGAAATCCAAATGACTGCCTCAAAGCATGTATAATACTATAGACAGCTGCTGTCTATAGCAAGTTACTATATCATCTATAAACAATCTTAAAAACAACTATATAATGGTACAGACAAACACTTTCTTTATAGATAACTCAAATCTATACACAACCACCTTGGTTTCCGTACTGCAATCGACTACAAATATAGACAGCTTCTTTCTTTTTTCTCTCTCTTTTATTCACATCAGAAAATACGTGACATGACAACTGTTATAAACAGCAGTTGTCTACGGATTGTACATGCTCTCAGCCCCATCATTTGTGTGGAATTAAGAGCACACGGCCTCGTCGTCTCTCCAGAACACGACGCTCCACTCCAAGTATCCAACCCAGGCCGCAGCTCCCCCTTGGTCCGCTTCAGGCTCCTCTAGCCGCCATCTAGGCATCACGTGCTTCGATGTAGTACCGTTGCACGACGCCGCCTCCGCCCTGCTGGTGATAGCCGCCGTCCTTGAGAGATGCATGCTCGAGCACGCCGCTGGGCACCCTCCACCGGACGTCCGCTCCTCCAGCCACCAGCCATCTACCTTGTCTCCACTGCCAGCGCGACCATCTACGCCGTGCGGCCTGGCCGTTGTTACAATTCCAGGTGTCTCACCGAGAAAGCAATATCAATATAGATAAATCAGCAAGGGTAGGAGGAGGGGTAGGAGGAGCCTTTGGATTAAGTGGATGGATAAAACAAAGACAGACAATACTTACGGTAAAGAATCTGCGAGCTTTGATTGATAATTTGCCTTTGTAGCTCCCTGTCTTTTGTAGTGCCAAGCTTCACAACTGGATGGGCCAAGGGCCAGCCCAATAACCTATCTTGGCCCAAGTATGTGACATGCTCCCCCGGACAAAATTCAGCTTGTCCTCAAGACGACGCCAGCCACCAGGATCCCATGGAATTTGCATCTAAGGTGTGCCAAAAGTACATCGATCATCCTTTCGTTTAACCATATCAATTTTACTCTTCTCGCCTTCTTCTCCAATGTGTTGCACCCTCTTGGAGTAAGACCAGCCGGCTATCGTCGATATTCCTCAAAGCAGGACAACAAACCTCAGAAAAATTGTCCCCAAGCTGCACACAAACTTCAAGTTTCAGGCCCTCCTTGCTGACCGAAACAAGTTCCTTTCCTTTGCACTCCGCTGGATATGGGCATCTCATTGCAAACACTGCTCGACCAATGTCGATTCTGAAAGTTTCGTCATTTTTGCAACCAGCTAGCTGCTGTTCGGCTTCAGAATTCACCTCAGTCTCAGTTTTATCATGATTTTGGCTAATTTTCCATAAGTGCTCCTTAAGCTCTTCTTTGTTTGGTGAATCTAGAGAGTTTGTAAGTTGAACAAATGCCTTTTTAACTGCCACGCTAACTTCCATGTCAACCTCAAAACCCATTCGAATAGAAGCAGTGACTGTAGTATGTGATGATGATTCCACTTCACAGTGCTGATTTTGACAATTTGGCCTGTCATACACAATAACACCTATTACTCTAGCTTCTTCAAATGTCTCAGCCGGACCCAATTCGACCTTTCCCATAGTTGCTTTAGCTTCTTTGTTTTGAATACTTGCTGCTTGGAGAATTCTACCCCGCCATTCGCTAGCTCGATTCTTGATCACCGCTAACTTCCTCTCATCAAGCTTTTGGTTGATTGACAATTTTCTGAGAGAGAAATAGAGTTTTCTCTCCAAATGATGAATTTCGAGGAGAAGCAACTTGTCATTCAGACTTGTTTTGCTCTTGATCACCGCTAACTTCCTCTCATCAAGCTTGTTGGAAGTATAAGTGAATTGTCCATCTTTCTCCCATCAGCTTAGGCTTTTGGGTGAATTGGCCGGTGCAGGTAACTTAATATGGTATCAGAGCTAGAGGTCTCGAGTTCGAGTCCTGGTAGATGCAATTTAAATAAAAAATTATCGTCCGCTCCTATTCCACGCCTGAGGCCTGAGGGAGTGTTGCTATTTCACGTCCAAAGCTTGAGGGAGTGTTGGAAGTATAAGTGAATTGTCCACATTTTCCCATCAGTTTAGACTTTTTGGTGAACTGGTCGGTGCATACAACTTAATAAAGCTTTTCGTGCATTGACAATTTTCTGAGCGAGAATAGAGTTTTCTCTCTGAATGATGAATTTCAAGGAGAAGCAACTTGTCATTCAGACTTGTTTTCTAATTGTGATCTGCTGTGTTGCACAAACAAGTTCAAATCGAGGTGTCACCTTATGTATGTGGTTCTAGAGTAGCTGGTTCTGTAGCTAGCTTCGTACTAATTTGGTCCACGTGCATCATTGGATCACAAGTTGAAAGAATAAAAATTACATCTTTAGCCATGCGTTTCTTTATATGTCCCGTTTGGAGTGATCTCACCAAGGGCAGGATGACTCCACAATAATTCAAGATAATCAAATAGGACACCTGTGGTACGGTGAAACAGCAATTTCTTAGAAGTCGTCTAAGCAGATTCTTGTCTCAACGTAGGCAAACCACTCGAAACTTATCGCATTATATAAAGCCTCCTGTGAATATACATGGCTTCAAAAAATAGTTCATCATATCCAGAAGTTATGTAGCATGAACATTGAGAAAACCCCCACTATTATTTATAAAGATAATACAGCTTGTGTTGCACAAGTTCAAATGAGCTATATGAAAAGCAATCTAACGAAGGACATTAACCCCAAGTTATTCTATGCTTATGAAATGTATAAGATGAACGAGATTAAGATCTTGCACACTAAGTTTATTCAGTAAGTCACTCCCAGCATCTACTTTGAAATGTGCGTTAAAAGAATCGAGGTGATGAGATTTGGAGAAATGCAGCTTTCAGGGAAGAATTTTCACAGACTCAATAACTTTTAGGATGAGAATATCAAGTACCCAATAATATTAAAAATTGAATTGTAACATCGGGTGAATTGTACTCTTTTCCCTTAGATGAGTTTTCATACAGATTCTCATCCTAAGGTTTTTAACGAGACAATTCATGCAACATAAGGTGCATGCCATGTACCCTTTCTCCAATATTTTTCCCACTATGTTTTTACGGGGTTTTAATGAGGCATGTGCATCTCACGATAGGTGCCCAAGGGGGAGTGTTGAGAAACCAGTGATGGGCCTGGTAGCCCATCCCATTATTTGGGCCCATTACTTAAACCCTAACCCATAGGTCTTGTCTATATATTTGAGGGGACTATTCCGTACCAATCTTAGGACTTGAATCTAGGTTGGTGGAAATAAAGTAATAAATAGCCTTACTCCCACCACCCAGGAACCCATTTTGATCCAACTTTCTCTCCAAGACGATTAATGATCTAAACCACTTATCTTTGCACCGCAGTTTCTCCAAAACTACCATCCATCGCTTCCTTGGTCGTCAAGTCCGTCACACGTCCAACTCCCCTTAGACCAAACTGACTTGCGCACCTTAAAGTTTTCTTTTCCAATCAACCTCATCCATGTGCCTAGACCTGGCTCCAATCAACTCGCATGAACACTTGATCCACATTCTCGATCTCCTTCGCTGACGTCTACCTACTCCGGTCATTTGCGCACATGAGATAAGCAAACCATTTTCCCAGAAACAAGTATTTCTCAATTTGATCCACATTAGTCCATGAATATCTACACTACACTGAACCATTGTGAAAATGATATAAAGCACAGGCCAAACCAAAGTATTTAACAATTCCAACACAAATGGCTATAAGCACCGATGTCTCTACATAGCAGTGCATTTCAACAATTTTTATGAATTTTTCGGTTGCTCAAATGCAAAAGTTGCCCAAATAGAAAATATGCATCATGAAATTCTCTATAACTTTCTTATATAACACTTAACTATTCGAACATAGAAAGACCTTTTAAAATACCGAAAACCACAAGATGTATGCCCCGGTCCTGCCCAAAATGCCCTAGTCCGGCTGAACCCGCACACATGCTAGACCACATGCATGGGGAGCCGGACCGACTCACCTGGCCAGACCAGGGAGGTGTCCAATCCGCCGTGAATTGCACCAAGCCAGACCATGGTCCAGAGAGCCCTGATCCACTAGAACACTATGTCAGACTACGCCCGGTCCATCTCAACACATGGGCCGGACCACGGGCTGATCACTCCTCTGAAAAATCTAATCTCTATTTGAATGCCCTTAAAATTAAAACATGCAAAAATGGGTCAATGCACATAAACTCAAACACAAAAATTTGTCCGTGCCTTATCACATGATCTGATAGGTTTGGAAGGTAATAAGTGCATAAGTGCATTCGTTTTAAATCAGTGCTGAAATCTTCTCCTTCATTCCCCGGTGGACTTGTTTGGCTGCCATAAGCAGCGGGGTGTTTTTCCCTTGGTTACAATAGGACCATCAAAATCCCCTCCAGGGAATAATGGCCTAAGGATTCTCTCTAAGCTCCCAAGTCCCAAAGAAAGCCCTCGGAGTGGCCAGGGAGCATGCCTCCAAACCACCCGCTTAAGAGCCCACGGGCCGTGAGCATGGGTCGTCCTCCCACCTTAACGACAAGCGGACAAGCAGCATGAGCAATTGACGCAGATGACCGAAGGCGATCCTTTGTTTAACGCTTACTACAACGGAACGATGAACAACAAACCCGCAAACCGGTTGTTACTCTAGAGCGCGAAAACAGAGTACTCTGTTATTCTCAGATCCTACTACGGAATTTAACTTGTTTTTAGAAGAATCTAACCATACAAGATACAGCTTTGATATGACATTATCAAGTTATTATAGCGTGGTATGCAGCTGGAGAACCAGGTCCCCCAGCACCCAGTACAGCTTTTATGCAACACACAAGGAGGATATTCTGACTAGAGATCAGAGCATGCATGGGCGGTGCAACATGGAGACACCATCATGGATGCTAGAGACCGTCAAGCAAGTGGTGGCGGAGAGCGCTCGCGAAGGCGGCGCCGGCGGCAGCGAGCCCGGGGTGCCGCTCGGCGACGAGCAACAGCATGGCGAACGACGTGCCGAGCTGCCACAGGAGGAAGGCGACGAAGGCCTGAACGGCGTCGCCAGACGAGGCCCCTCTTGCCGCCACCTGGTGGTTGATGAGAATAAGGGTACCTAGTAACATGAACACGCGGCCAGAGCCGAGGAGCAGCTGCCGGTGGTGGCCGATCGCACGGGCTCGGCGGCGGCGGCCGTCCATCTCGCCGGCGTGCCCAATGAGACGCAGGAGGAGGTAGCTCATCACATGCTCTGCCATTTTGCCAACTGCCGGTGCATTGTATTGTTACTTGCTGGTGTAGCGTGTGCGTGTTCCCGGAATGGGAGACGCGCGCCTTATATGGTACTTTCGTGGTAAACTTCGACAACTTGTCCCCAAAGTGTATCATATTTCATTTGCCTCCATTAGCTCAACTTTCCCGTCAGGTTGTTGTCTACATGCTAGCATGACATACATTGGTCGAATAAAGCTATCTAGTGCACGCACATACCATTGAATTCAAGGATATTCGTGTGTAGGCATAACAAGCATATATATAGTGTAACACCAGCAAATAAAGGTAATGAACCTAACTATCCCAAAAAAAAAAAAGGTATAGGATAGTCGCAGCATATTTTGAGTGATCATGATTTTGATCACCATCTAAATTACAATATCTAACACACATTAAATCCATATGCATGCCAAGATGCCTAAGAGTTCTGATCTGAACCCTACCTGCTAGGTCCCCTACCCGACCTGATCGGGTCAGTTCGATTTATTTTTTAAATTTTTTTGAACCAGGTGGGTCAAATCGGATGAAGCCCTAGGTGTGTTCGGGTCCTAGCATGGTCTATTCGAACTAACCTGAGTATTTTGCACCATCGGATTTCATCCAAAGGTAGACATCCAACCCACTCCACATCTCTACCTTGCATACCATATAGGAATCACTTCACTTCTCTCTCAAACCAGTCACCACAACCAAATCACTCCTGAGCACCTCCCTCTTCTCTCCTTCCTCCTCTTCCTCTAGCTATGCCTCTTTCCAGTACCCCTTACATCTCTCGTCATCTCCAAGGATGGTCAGTCAGCTCTCCTCCATCCTCTATCTCATGCCCCTCCCTAGGCAGTTCCTTGATGCCCCTAGCATGTCGCCCCTGCATGCCCCTCCCTGCTAGCTCGTCGCCTACATTAACTACCACCTTGTCGCTCTCCTCTTGGTATATCCCTCGATTGGTGTGGCACCCTTCTCACGTTGTCTCCCTCCTTTCAGTCCCCCCATTGGTAGTCATGGTCAGGGAGGGGCATCAGCAGTCAGGTCGAGGGGTAGGGCGGGGTATATGATTCTTGACGTTTGGACCAGTCGAGTCGGAGCCAGATCAGGTCGAGTGAAAGCATACCCAGTCCTAACCTACCCCATCTAGATCTCCGAGCCTAGCAATAACTAACAAAAAAATTCTAGAGGATAGTAATAGATCAAAGCATGTTACTTTTATTCCCTATTTGGTTTGGTTTATTTTAGTTGCTTTCGGTTTTTCATTAAAAATGATTTTTCTAAACCAAATGCTTCGACTTTTTAAAGGCATTTCTTTAAGATCTCGCAGTTTAGCCAAACCAAAACTTATGACTTCTAAAAACTCTCAAAGTTCAACATTTCAATCAGAGCCATTCATGGTTTGCCGTTGGAAGGGCCCACTCAAATGAAACTAAAAGGCCGAGGATACGAAAATAATTGACAATACATGCTAATCAAACAAAGTTTGGGGACTAATGTAAAATTTGTGTTGACTAATACGGCAAGGGAATGGACTCCAAGCCTCACCATATACGCACAGGGGACAAAGGAAGACGGTAAAAGATGGTACAACTTTACCCATGTGTAAAGCGGCAGCAGAAGGGTGCTTTCTGAATGGTGGAAATGACTCCGTCTGTTTCGTATCTTCAGTGGAATAACAACTTTCGGGATAACCATAACCATCACCCTATGTGTATGAGATTGATTTGGGTTACGTATTAAGCACGCGCATGTGATTATAGCAATGAAGCTAAAATAAAATTATAACTGGTGCCCGGTGCATGCACCTCATGGTTAATTAAATGTGCATTCCAATGCATGTTTTCATAGAGGACGAAAGACAAGTGACATTTGCGGGTTTTTCTCCTTGACAACTGCATGCCGTAACTTTCAAGCCTGGTGCAATAGAAGATACAGAAGGGAGCAACATTCTAGCTGGATCGGTAGAACGTGTGTGGGAGTATACATCAAGACCAAGGTCAAGTTAAATTCGCCAGTGAGCTCTTCTATGGTACACAATGGTAATATAATAGGGTGGTAGTGTATTTAAGATCTAACCATTTGTTTAAAAGGTGTCTCATAAAAAAAATATACTATCTAAGCAGTACAAATACTATCATAGTAGTATAAAAATCAAAATCAATCTAAATAGTTAGATCGAGAGAAATATAGAGGGCTTGTATTCTTTTTAACGTACCGTAAAAGTTCTAATTTGCCAATGTGTAGAATACAAACATGTATGACATCAATATCAAGGGCAATCTATTATTATTAGAGAACCGAAATAAAAAGAATAAACAACCATTATGAGAGAGAGAAATTTTGACAAACCGACCACGTCCTATAAACACAAACATCAAAAGAGTACAATGATTGTCACTCTTTCGCAATTCTTTACGTCGAATATATAAGCACATTTAAGATAGTAAAGAATCAACTTTTCGATCAATGTGTATTTCAAGATTGTAGTCGGCTGGTACATGAGAGTTAGGGTACAGTGTGTCAAGTGAACACGGCCAAGGTCGAGAACAGCGGTCAGCAGCAGCTGGTGGTGGTGCACATACATGTGACCGATCAGGAGGACACGGCGGCGACGTCCCATCCTGGCCTAGGAGGTCGGAGGTGGCACGCTACCCAACCTGCCATTGCAGCCTATGTATGTCTGAAGGAAGTGACGAGAGAGAAGAAAGAAATGTTGCACATGCAATTTGTGAGCAAGAGATGGATTTGGAGGAACGATTCTTTGCCTTAGGACAACTCCAGCAGTTGCCCCATTTCTCTTTTGCTCTATCCCAATTCACGTGACACCTCATCAAATGAAACTGCTCTATTTCTATTCACCTTCCCAACAACTGTCCCATCACTATTCCTACACTCTACTTTTCCTATTCCATATCCCATCACTGTTTGTTACAGTGATGGGACATGGGGCTTGAGCATACCGCTGGAATTGCCCTTATGGCAGAGGATACCCAAGAATGTCTGAAGTTGTGTACTGGTGTGTTATGATCAGAATTGTTGAGCTTTATACCTTGTAGATGTCTAGAAGAGGACTTACCCGGCGTTGGTTATACTTGATCAAGCCTGTTATGCATTTTTAAATGGATCAGCATCCATGGTGTCGTGGAAGGTGGATATGGCTGGGTCTGGGTGGGTTAAAAGATGCGGGAAGCCGAGTAAGCTGCTGCACTTGTGACAGCGACCTTGGGAGACCTACGTTCGAGTGGCTTCCTCGTCGTGTTAATTGTGTCCAAATCCAACGGTGGAGCCCACCTGCCTTATTGACCTGATCTTGGTTGGTTGGTTGACGTTCGTGTAGTGTTAGAGCCTGTTTCTTTGAGCGGTTGCGGTTGCGTTTGCGTTTAAACTGAAAATTTATAGTTCGTCGATAAGGACATCCGAGGATCAAAAATTATAGAAAAAATGGTTTTCAGATCTTTGAGAAGAAATTGTAAGACCTACAAAAATTAGCTACCAAACGTCAAAACGTTTGGCTTGTACGAAAATAACAAATTTTCAGCTTATAAGCAAACGCTGAAAGAAACAGAGCCTTAGTGTACTGCCCGGTTCAGTAGAGGCCCAAGCTCACCTCTTAGCTTCCATTAATTGTTTGTTTAGACCATCGCTCAAGATTTGAAATGTACAAACCAGTGGTGGCCGAAGGAGCTGTTATGGGCCTAATACCACTGTATTTGTCGGCCTTCCGTTGAAGTTTTACGGCTGGGCCACGGGCATCAGGGAAGAGAAAGCTATTTGAGCTGCTAGGGAACTCGCCTGCTGATGAACCCACCACACCACCCGTGGGCCTTCTTAGGCCGTCCTCTCCCCTCAACGGCGAGCACCAGCGGCAATTGACGGCTTGATCCATTTGGAAGGCACAGCTACAACATGGCGCCGCACGCAGTTCCGTTTTAAGAAGAATCTAACAAGAGAACTTCAATACGACATTATAAATTATTGTAGCGTGGTATATATATGCAGCCGGAGAACGAGAAAAAAAAATTTTTAACCTTTTTTTAATCAATATTTTAATATTAACCATCGGGAAAAAATATTTTTATTTCTAACCCTTTTGGTCGCGCCAGTAGAGATGGCGCGCTCACGCCCACCGCCGCGTCGCGCATGTGGCGCGCAAAAATTACCACGCCGGCGCTTCATGGCGGGCGGCCACGACGTGGCGATCTGGGCCCCACCTTGCCGCGCCATGGCGCCTGACGCTGTAGAAGAATCTTGACCCGTGGGGCAGTGGTTTCTCTAGTCGGTGTCGGGCCAGTCCCTGCAGCGCCATCCCGCCTGGCGCGGCAGGACCAAAGTAAAATCCGTCGCGCGGCCTTTCCAGAGGGCGTTGCTCGAGCCCTAGCTTCCCGTCCACCGCCGTCACCCACCGCCGCCCGCCGTTTGCCGCCTGATTGGAGACTAGGGACGGATTCCCCATCCTCCTAGGAAGGTAATGCCCCCCTTCACTTGCGTTATTTCGCATTCGATTGAGCGCATTTCGTAGTTCTTTGAGTAGTAGTTTTTAAAATGAAAATGTCGATTTATGTTTGATTTTAAGTTTTTTAGTTCGATCTGAGTATCGTGCGATTCGTTATGGACATTCTGTCCAAACTATTAACGTGTAGAATTTGTTGCATGTATCGATTTTGACTCCAAATATAGGTGTAGATATGTACATCTATTTAGTTAGTTTTTTTGTTGCTAATCCATATTATGTGTGAAAAAAAGATGTTGATCCATATAATATGTAGTCCATAGTTTGGTGAAAATAAGTTAGGTGCTAATCTAAAGTTAGGTTTTTTTTATTGTTGCTAGCTAAGGGTTTTTTTGTAGGTAGTGCATATAATAGCTAAGGGTTTTTTTAATAGGTAGTGCATATAAATGTTGGAAATTCATATAGTTGTTAATATGCAACGAATATATTAGGGCAAATCGAAAGGAAAATTTATATAGATTGTTGCTATGCATCTTAGGGCTAAACCATTTCATTTGTTATATGCAATTTTGTAGATGGATCATTTAGTCCGATTGTTTCATGGTGGAACTGTTAGAGAAAACGGAGAGTTTGAGAATATGAAGGAAGAGGTTGTGTTGTTTGATAGGACCCCAAGTTATGACGATTTAGTTTCCCGATGTCGGTCTGTGGTGAGGTGTGGTGTTGGTGAAGGTGAATTGATTTTGCAAGGCAGATTCGATTGTGGGAAGGCTAGGGCTCACTACGTGATGATGAAGATTCCATCGGAGTCGGATTGGAATAATTATAAGGAAGTTGTGAAGAATTGCAATGTTAGCTGTTGGGAGGTGGTGATTGATATTTTCCTGCGGGTAGGTCGTTAGCAACTCTTGTACAAGCCGAGCAGAGAGTTGTGGATGAAGAGGAGCCTGCCGAGTGTGGAAAACATGGGCCCTGGGTATCCGAAGATACATTACTGGACGTACCACCTCCTTGGGCCGAATCAATTGGGCCTTCCAGAAGACAGGTTTGGAGGCTGGCGCGACTTGAGATGATCTACAAGGAAACAAATTCGTTTCCTACTCGAATACATGGATATAGGCGTAGCCGAATCAGTTATATCTGTATCTTCCATACGCGGATTAGGGATTCTATCTTAAACCCGACCCTCTGCACTATATAAAGGGGGTCCGGGGCCCCTAGTTCGAGATCCAATCCCACATCTTACAATCATCATCAGCATCCGCCATAACACAATCCACGAGCACAGGAGTAGGGTATTACCTCCCCCCGAGGGCCCGAACTCAGATAAATTCGCTCCTCAGTGCTACCATCGTAGTTGTGATCTTCGCGACGCCTCTAAAATACATTGCCGACGCAAATCGTCGACAGTTGGCGCGCCAGGTAGGGGCTAGCGTCACGATCAACTACATCGACTTCGATGGCTTCCATTGGCGGATTCGTCTTCACCTACGCTCCCGGCCAAGGCTTCATCTTCAGAGATCTCGGCTTCATCGCGGTGACTTGGAGAGCTTCGATCATGTGAGTTTAACTACGTTCGTCCACGACACGGAGGAGATTGTACGCGACTCCGACCGAGCCTCACCGTTTTGGGATCTCCTCCCTAGATTCCGATCCAGAAGAGATCCAATCTGATGATGATGGTTCCGACTGGCCTACCGCTGGGTTTTCCTTCGGTTACGGTCGGGATCCACCTCTTCTCTCTTCGCCAGCCCCTTATGCTGACGAAGCATCGAGTGGCGATCTGACTTATGGCCAGGATCGTTCTCAGATCCAGTCGGGGGTCACAATCCCTCAGTCGTGGTCCGCTCCGTTCGGATTTGGAAACTCAGCCGCTGTTTTCCATCGAATAATATGCCGGCTTTTCCAATCCGGGCTAAGGAGCGGGACACGACACATACACACTGGGACGAGCTTTCTGAGTCAAGACTCGGGGACAACTCTAGCCATGCCAAATTCCCGAGTGGTTATGCCATTCGGACTGGTCAATTCGGCCGAAAGATTCCAGCAGATTCGTTCTGCCGAAACTCAGTCGGACCTCCTTATGACCAGACATCCTACACGTGAGGTGGAAGTTACAATCACTCCCATCGACGAGCCAATGAATCGGGATCGGTTGAGCCTTTCCTTCTCGGAATCCGAGTCGGAAGAGAGCGTCAATGGGTTCCCCGACTTCCGCGGCGTCTACATGCTGGACGGCCAAGCCTCCGGATTGGCCCGGCGCCCCGCAGGGGAGGCAGGAGCTAAACCAAACCGCGAAGGCGGAGAAGACTTGTGCGACCAATTACGCGGTCGTGCATGGGAAGTCCGGAAGGAACTGCTTCAAGTCCGTATGGGAGATCACTCGGTCTTCCGTACGCCACAGCAGAACATCCTCGCTTGTAAGACCCTCCTGGACAATGTTGGTCCTTTGCTTGGAGAGAACAACCCATAACGCCGATCATGGAACAAATCAAGGCCATGGTGACGGCAATTTGTCCAAGGCACTCGGGATCAACCGCCAACTCGGCGAAGCGATCACTATGAGTAGTACTCGGCGCGATCGGCGCCGTAATCGCGGCAAGACGCCCGCCGGAGTGCAAGCCGCGCCCTCCGCCTCGACATCGAAGCCTGGCGCAGGGAGCGAGACGAAGATCCACCGCGTCGGAATCTCCCCCGACAATCTCCTTCCCCCGGGGAAGGGTTGATCGACGGGATCAAGGCATTCACTCCCCGACTCCGTCAGGTAAACTGGCCCAAGGGGTTCAACCCTAAAGGCATTGTGAAATTTGATGGAGAACGGGACCCCGAGGCATGGTTGGAAATCTACTCTTTGGCAATCAAGGCCGCGGTGGAGGATACGACGTGATGGCAAACTATCTGCCCGTCATGTTGACCCCTCCGGCTCAGAACTGGCTCGCGGGCCTTCCAGAGAACTCGATTGATTCCTGGGGAGAGCTTTGCGACCAATTCGTTACCAATTTCTAAGGCACTTACGAAAAGCCCGGGACCCAGTGGGACCTTTATCAGACTCATCAGAAAAAAGATGAGTTGTTAAAAGATTTCATTCGGCGTTTCACCAAGAAGAAGAACACAATCCGGGAGATCTCAGAGGCGGTCGTCGTCGCAGCCTTCCAGAAAGGAGTTCGCGGCCCAGATCTAATCAAGAAGATGTCTCGGAAACCCCCGACCACCGTCATGGAGATGTTCGCCTTGGCGGATCGATATGCTACCGCCTCGGATGCCCTAGCCGAGCGTCAAGAGAATCACCCAAGCAAGCACGAAGGCAAGAAGGACAGGCCCGAGTCGTCATCCAAGAAGGACAAAAAGCGCAAGGGTGAAGAGATGGTAGCGGTCGCGGATCAGGGTCGGCTAAGGCCGCCTCGGCCCGCCGACTACAACAAAGTCATGGAGGCGCTGTGTCCCTTCCATCTAAATGGGAAGCACGCGGCTAAAAACTGCAACATCTTGAAGAAGTTCGCTGAGGATCACAACAGCAACGCTCCGAGAGATGCCAAGCAAGACGATAAGCGTGACCCTCCCCAGGGCGACGCTTACCAAGAAACCGAGCGAGAGCTCAACTACATATTCGGGGGATCGGATGCATATGAGTCCAAGCGTAAGCAAAAGCTTACCGATCGGGAAATCAACACAGCCATTCCGGTGACCCCCGAGTATCTCCGGTGGTCGAAGTTCCGATCATATTTGATCGCTCGAGATCACCGGATCACGTCCTTGCCGGAAGATATCCACTCATCTTGGATCCTGTGGTGCAGGGCGTCCGACTATGCAAGGTCCTGGTTAACGGCGGAGTGGATTAAATATCCTTTTCGTCAAAACTCTGGGCGAGATGTAGATCCCAAGGCGGCGCCCAATGACGACGCGCCGCTCCATGGTATAATTCCGGGAACCTCGCCGGTGCCAATCGGAAAATCACTCTTCTGTCACCTTTGGCACTCGGGATAATTATCGGACGGAGAACCTCGGCTTTGAGGTGGCGATTTCGAGATCGCGTATCACGCGATCTTGGGAAGGCGGGCTTGGCCAAGTTCATGGCCGTCCCGCACTACACCTATCTGGTTATGAAGATGCCAGGTCCACGGGGCGTAATCACGGTCCGTGGAGATGTTAAGTTTTCCCACCTCCTCGACAGGGAAAGCTGCGATTTCGCCCAGTCGGTTGAAGCGGCTGCCGAGTTGGACGAGATCCGGCGGGCGGTCACCACTCTCCGCGACGAGGGCGATCTACCGAACAAGAAGCCATCTAAGTCAGGCATCAAGCCTGGCGAAGATGACGAGTAAAGAGGCGCCCGGTGTTCTTCCCCAAGTAGATCAAGACGTCTTCACGTCACTTGGCGGTACGCCCGGGGGCTCGCCTGGATAAAGGAACATCAAGCAATAAACCCGATTGCTATACGGCGACCATTGTAATCCATGTTTACAATTAAATAAAGATAAGTTTTCGCTCACATTGTCTCTACGCTTATGCAATTCAGTTTCTGACTTGCTACTTACTTGTATGTCAATTAAGTAGTAAGTCGGGGGCTATACCTAATTAGGTGCGCAATCGCGCACCTAATCTTTTATCTAACTCGACTTACTACCTTGAAGCTAGTAAGTCAGAGGCTACACCTAATTAGGTGCAGTCTGCGTCTATCCAATACCTAATCGATCTTTTCTCCTTTAAGTCTATGACGAAGCCTAGCATAAGTCGTTCTGAGTAACAAAGGAACGTAGTTTATTCGGGCCAGAGGCATGACTTAAGTAGAGAAAGGATAGTTAGCATATGCCATGTTAAAAATGGAAGTCATTTACATGGATAATTTACGAGTCCCTACATTTTACAGAAATCCAACTCTAAGTTGTCTAGAAGGCACTCGGCGGTCGGCTTCACTTCCTCGGCGGCGCCATCGCCTCCTCTTCCGAAAGCGGCGGCCATCCTTGATAGCGTCAAGCTCGATTCGAGATCTGCGACTTGGCGATTCCCAAAGACTTGATTGGAACTCGTCGGCCGACTTCCCGAGCCGCACCTTCGCTTGCTTGGGGCTTTGGTCCACCTCGGATCGGCTCGGCCCGAGAGCTCGGCTCGACCGCCAAAGATAGAGTTGGCGTCGGCGGGTTCCACCGCCACCAAGAGGTCATCATATCGCGCTTGCGCAATCTTGGCGTTCTCTTGAAGAACGTCATACTGCGCTAGCGTCTTCCTCCTATGTTCTGTCGGAGAACAGGGAATGCACGATTACATAACCATGTAATCACTGGAGATTCAGAGTCGGTTGGGTTTGGGGGCTTACCCTCCAACTCGGCGACGGCTTTTGCCTCCGACTTCTCGGGGCGGCTTCGGTCTGGACTTGGCCACTCGCTGAAGCTTTGGGCGATCGTGGCGTCGCATGCTGCACATGATGCGGGGCATAACGTCATCCGGTCACGCGCAAAACGAGCAATTCTGACTCAGGTCAGGGTACTTACACCGGAGGAAAACTGCGAGGTCGAACTTTTCATCCTGCAGCTCCTTAATCCGGGCTTGCAGCTCTCGGCGCTCCTTGGCTGCCTCGGTCCGGACCCCGATGACCTCCTCTTCCACGGATTTAATCCGTTCTATTTGGGGGAGGAAGTAATTTAAAAACTTGATTTTTCTCTCGAAAAAACACCAAGTTCCTACAAAGAGGAAGGATAGTCACCATCCTAACTCAAGCTAAAGAAGATTCGCTCTATAGGTCAAAAGGCATACCCGAGCCATTCTGCCACATTCAGCGGCATACTCAAAGAAGGCCTTCCTCATTTCACCTTCGGCCTCATCGTCAACAAGGGCCCAGTTCCTGGCCTCGTCCCTCCAGCCCGCCGAGAGCTTCGCGATCTCCTCTGGGGAGGTGGGGGTTGCGGAGGATCTCTCTCTACTATCACCTCATTTCCACGCCGCCTCGGTGGATGGATTCGGTCTGAGGTCAGCGGTAGCGCCTCCCGACCCGACTCCCGACGCGGCTTCACGGCCACCGGTGGTGGGGTCACCGCATCGGCTGATGGAGGAGGTGCTTCCTGACTCGGCTCGGCAGGCTGTGATGCCGGCTCGGTCGGGTGACTTGACGGAACCTCTACCGATGGTTTCCTAGAATAGGGAATGTTTCGACCAGAGGGAATGCAAAGGAAGACTGTCAGGCGGTGGCGGAGTTGCGCTTACCGGTTGGTGGTCTTAATCTTGATACCGGCGCCCTTTCGAGAGGAAGCCCCGCTCGAAGAGGCGTCGTGTAGGCCTCTTGGCCTAGCTTGAGGGGTTGAATTCTTTTCCCCCTTTGGCGTCGTACTACCGCCTGTCCTTGGGGGATGGGTCCCTGACTACGCCCGGAAGCCGGAGTTGGTTGACTCGTTCCCTCTTTGGGAGCCTCACCCACCTTTGGCCCCGAAGCCATGGGTCATCCCCCGGACGGCGGGACATTCTCCCCGAGAAGCCGGGCCCTTGCCTTTCTTGGCGGCGGGGTTTCTTCAGGTTCTCCCCCTGGGCGCTTCGCCCTTGTTGGCAGGGGCATCAGGAATTGGAGCCATGGATACGAAAGCCTGGCGGTTCTGCATAGGAGCACGGCGTTACCAAATAAGCATTAGCACAGGATTGCCTGACACAAGCAGAAAGAATACTCGATCCCTACCTCTGGAGGTGGATTGTTAAGGGAGAAGCTCCTGGGACTCCCTTGATTTGAAAAAATAGTTCCGGGAGCGAAGAACTCAGAGAGTCGATCGATGGCGTCCGAGTTGGAAATCAGGACATCCGTTTCTCGAGTAGAATCGGATGGCGGTGTCTCGACCCGAGCGGATCCTCTCCTTGAGCGATCGGACACGGCGCCCGTGAAGGAAATAGCTATAGCGACACCGGTCAGCCCCTCGTCTTTGAGATGTTGAATCAGGCCGAGTAACTCGGTCACCTGATCCATTTCAGAGGAAAGAGGGGGAGAGTTCCAAGAGGAGGAAGCTCGGGGCTTTCTCCCATCAAAACAAGGAAGATTGGGGGGAGGATTGGAGCAGTAGAACCAATCCTAATTCCACCCCTTCAAAGAAGTCCGAAGTGGCAAGGAAAAATACTCCTTGAGACCGCTACGGAGCTAAAATCCGGCCCCACCAACAGCCTTGGGGGCATTGTCGGTGGGATAGGCCTTCAAGAAGAAGAGATGGCGAAAAAGGGCGAAATGGGGAGCGATCCCCAGAAAAGCCTCACAAAGATGAACAAAAATTGAAAGTTGAAGTATGGAATTAGGATTCAAATGGAAGAGCTCAATCCCATAATGGTTGAGTAAACCACGAAGAAAGGAGGATGCGGGAAGTCCGAACCCGCGGGAGAAGAAAGATTCGAAGACAACGATCTCCTCTTGATGAGGAGTGGGGGAGGATTCACCTGCGGCGGCGCGCCAATCAATGAGCTCTGGCGTAGGAAGAACGCCGGCGTCAACAAGGGCCTGCAACCGCTCATCGAGGTGTTTGAGGTTGCCCAGTCCCCCGCCATTGGAATGTGGTGGATCTGGAGTTTGGCGACGGTGGCGGCGCTAGGGTTGCTTGGAGGCGGCGAAAGCGCAAAAACCGTAGCGGAGTATTTCAGGAAGGCGAACGATTTGGGCGCACAGTGTAAGCGTACCGGTTCAAACTCCCCGGTGTGTTTCACTTAAAAGGAAGCAGGCAACGTTTCGTTTCCGTGCAAGGCGGGAAGGAAATGAAGCCCTAAAATTATGGTTTCAAGACTTGGGCTCTGATTTAAATCTTTGAGGACATGCGCAAATAAGGGCCGAAAGCTGTACACGACTTACTCGGGTACAGGTGTCACTCGGGTCAGTCCAGTCGGGAAAATTGCGTGCCCCTTGTTGGGCTCTTTGCCGGTCTTCAATTTGAGTGTGCGCTTCCCAAAATTGCAACCCAGGTTTTTGATGTGCCCCTTGGGGACGGTAGTCGGTTTGGCATTTAGCCGGATCGCACATCAAAAATTCTTTTAAATTGTCTCGGTGGCACATCTCCGGATCGTTTGTCGTCAAGACAAGCATCACCTGGGCAAAATTTAACTCAGCTCTTGGTGTACCTCCTGGGGTCAATGGCTAGTCTGATTTTCTAATCAGATTAGGCACCGAAGAGTTACCTCTTCAGTTGGGTCTCAGTGGCACATCTCCGGATCGTTTGTCGCCAAGACAAACACCACTAGGAGGACCTCAACTTGGAGGCGGGCATATTCCTCTGGGGATCACTAGCTTGACTCCGCACTAGTCGGGTTAGGGCGCCTGAATACCCTACGCAAGTTGTGGCATATCCCATGTTGGATCGAATGTCGAGCTCTGCAAGCCAGGCTTGAATGCCATAAGTTGTAACAGGGAGGATAACGCTGGGTGGCACTGCTCACTTGGCAAAATCCACTTTTCTGGTATGCCTCTCCGTGGGGCCATTAGCCAGCATTCCGATCCGTCGGGCTGGGTGCCAGACATCTTTAATAACTTGAGAATTTTCTCGAGTTCTTTGCAACTGTGTTGTTTGATCAACAGGTTACTCGGCGAGCAGACTCCATCAGCCAGACGAAGAGTGACGTCACTTGGGTAACATCCAAAGGACTGCGAGCTGAACCCCGGATCAAGACAACCCAGTCCCGAAGCACTCGGGGGTTACTGTGGAAAACATGGGCCCTGGGTATCTGAAGATACACTACTGGACATACCACCTCCTTGGGCCGAGTCAATTGGGCCTTCTAGAAGACAGGCTTGGAGGCCGGCGCGACTTGAGATGATCTACAAGGAAACGAATTCGTTTCCTACTCGAATACATGGATATAGGCGTAGCCGAATCAGTTATATCTGTATCTTCCATACGCGGATTAGGGATTCTATCTGTAACCCGACCCCCTGCACTATATAAAGGGGGTCCGGGGCCCCTAGTTCGAGATCCAATCCCACATCTTACAATCATCATGAGCATCCACCATAATACAATCCACGAGCACAGGAGTAGGGTATTACCTCCCCCCAAGGGCCCAAACCTGTATAAATTCGGCTCCCTGAGCTACCATCGTAGTTGTGATCTTTCGCATCGTCCCCTAAAATACATTGCCGACGCAAATCGTCGACACCGAGCACTTGACTCAGGAGGTGGGAGTTGCAGAGGAAGAGGAGCCTGCAGAGCAGTTGACTCAGGATGTGGCCATAGATGGAGAAACCCGGGTAATATATGAAGCATTTTCTGGGGAGGCGATGGAAGACCTAGGTGTTACCTTTGATAATGCCTTTGTCATGGATGATTTCGATGATGGAGTATTTGAGGAGGAAGAACGTGAGGTGGATGTCGATGAAATCTCTCTAGGATCAGACGATGAATCCGTGGATGAGGAGGCCGCAGAAGGAGAGGTGGTACAAGGCCATGAAATATCAGTACAGTCGAAGGAAGAAGATGCAGTGCAAGAAGAAGATGCGGTGGACGAAGAAGGTGCCGACGTGGTTCCTACCCTGGACGTGCTGGTTAGAGGGCCAACATTGTACGCTTTGTCCTTAAAGGAGAGGAGTCAGCTGCAGTCAGTTGATGTCGATGCACCGACCGTAGCGACCTTTCACGACCTAAGCCGAACTCACATGGCAATATGTGAGAGCGGCTTGTTGTCAACCAAAGTACTCCCGGATGCTGAGAACCTGGAGATCCGAAAGGCATGGCATTCGACACGTTGGAACACTTGCAGTATTTCTTGATGGACTATGCGGTGAGGCACCATAGGCCTTACACAGTGATGCATTCGAACGCCAAAGTCAGATACACGGTGATGTGCAAGCAAAGATGCCTGTGGGGCGTGTGGGCTCGGCCGAACAAGTATAATGGGAGATGGAAGATTACTCGTGTGAGGCAACCGCACACGTGTGGCTCGTCAAAGACAAAGAGGGTGCATGCTCAAAACACGGCCAAGTACCTAGGCCGTCGTATCGCCGGCATTGTCGCGGTGGATAGTGACGTGTCGGTTGCCTCATTGATAGAGTCCATATTTGCATTCACCAGGTACCGCGTGAAGTACTCAAAGGCATGGCGAGCAAAACAACACGCCATGCACATGCTGTATGGGGATTGGAAGGAGACATACAACTTGGTGCCAAGGATCTTGAGTGCAATTAAACACTTTAACTCGGATACAAAGTTCTATACTTACACGGGTGGTAGTTACTTGGTCGATGAGAATGACAGTCTGCGGTATGTGCTTCGGCGTGTGTTTTGGTGCTTCAACCAGTGTGCGGAGTCTTTCGAGCACTGTCGGCCGGTCATACTCGTCGACGCAACCTTCCTAACCGGCAAGTATAAGGGTGTGTTGATGACGGCCGTTCCGGTTGATCTGGAGGATCAATTGGTGCCTCTTGCATTTGCGATGGCTGAGGGCGAGAACAACGCTAGCTGGGCATGGTTCATGATGATTCTGAGGCGTGAGGTTCTCGGCAGGGGCAGAAAGGTTTGCATGATCTCGGACCGTCACCAAGGCATTTTAAATGCGGCTGTGGAACAAATCGATGGTTTTCCACCTCTTGAGCATAGGTGGTGCATACGGCACTTCGTGGCCAATATATGGGGAAGACATAAGAAGAAGGAGGTGGTGTCCAAGCTGAAGGAGGTTTGTTGCACAAGAGAAGAGAAAATTTTCGAGAAAAAGTTGAAAGAGTTAGATATGATGCTGAACGATCGGGCGAGGGCATAGATGGCGGAACAGTTGGTGCACAAGAGCAAGTGGGTGCTTGCTTTCGACGAAGGTGGTTGCCGTTACGGCATCATGACCACAAACGGCGCGGAGTCTTGGAACAATGTGTTTAAAGGGATTCGTGCCTTGCCGGTTTCTGGAATAGTACAATACTCTTTCCAAAAGTGCAACATATACTTTGTTGATCGGTGGGGTTTAGCAAAGAATGGTATTGATGGAGGGGCGGAGTGGGGAAAGGCAGGTGCCGCTCATTTGGAGCAAGAGGAGAAGCTGGCTCTAAACCATATGGCGAAAATACATGGGCGAATAGAGTGGTCTATCTTGTTAAGTGTGCCGGGGAACTAATCAGGGGAGCGTTTGGTGGCGGGAACTACAAAGTTGACATCGACAAAGCGGAGTGCGTGCAAGGTTCCGACTTCTTCACGCCCTTGTTCGCATTTGATCACCGCTTGCTCAGAGGCCTCGACCACAAAGCTGCGAAATACATGTCTCCTCTGTACCTTAAGGCACACACGCTGAAGATATGGGAACCTACATTCGAGCCTTACCTTGATCCCACGCAGTGGCCCGAGTACAATGGTTTCAATTATTTGCCTAATCCTGCCCTCCTAAAGAATAAGAAAAGCTGGCGGAAAAAGAAGAGGCTTCGAGCTGAAATGGACCAGATGAAAGGGTACGGTGACGATAGATATGGAACCGGGGATTTTGACGAGATTTCTGGGGAGGTCCGATGCTCTAAGTGCCACAGAATTGGGCATAACGCGAGTACGCATAACAAAAAGCATAACACTAGGAGCACGACCCAAAAGAAGGCTAAGGGTTATACTAGCGGTACAAAACGTGTTCAGGTAATAGGGCCGTTGTAAAATTTGTTTGAATATATAATTGCATAGAACAATTTACACTGCTAATTAACTCTGTTCTTTGATTTGTGCAGGATGGTGGACCCTCGGTACCCACTCTCCTTGAGTCGTTTTATGAGAGGGAGCACCGTGCGCAGCGCATCGCCGATGACTGACAGGTTGGGCTATTTTATTGTTATCGATGCATTGCACTTTGTTTTGCTATCGTACTGATCGACTACGGTTATTGTTTTTTGCAACTTTTGAGCTCGCTCCGTCCCCGTACGCACGCGCTCGTACTGACGTGGGACGAGAGGTTTGCGCCTTACTTGGCGCGAGCTGGCTTCCTCTCGCACCGTCACTCTTGGCTTGCCGGACCTAGACGGGCCTCTCCTCACGTCCCTTCTGGACCGTTGGAGGCCCGAGACGCACAGCTTCCACCTCCCCTGCGGGGAGATGACGGTGACCTTGAAGGACACGGCGATGATCCTCGGGTTACCGTTGGAGGGCGCTGCAGTGACCGGGATCTTGAACACGGCCACCTGGCGCGATCTGGTGCAAGGCATCTTTGGCATGCAGCCCCCAGAGGACGATCAGCAGTGGAGCAAGTACGAGTTAATCAAACTGTATCTGTGTATTTGCAGCATTTTATGTTGTACTCACTAATTTTGGGCTTGTACGAATATTTGTTTGCAGGAAGACGTCTGGTGTGAGCTCCACGTGGCTGCGCGAGAGTTTTCCCTTTTGCCCTCTCCACGCTGAGGAGGCAGAGGTCGAGCGGCACGCACGAGTGTGGCTATGGCACTTGGTCGGCGGCTTCCTCCTGGCTGACGGGTCTGGCAACACCGTCTCCTGGAGCGTGCTTCCTCTGCTTGCCCAGCGTTGGGAGAACGTGGCCACGTATAGCTAGGGCTCGGCTGTTCTTGCCTAGCTATACCGCCAGCTGTGCGTGGCATGCAGACGCACGGCGGCATCCGTGAGCCTAGGAGGATGTCTGTACCTCCTGCAGGTTTGGGTTTGGGAGCGGCTTCCAATTGGGAGGCCACACCGTTCTGCAGTACCTGTACGTATTGCATCACATATGGTCTTATCGATATCTCTATGACTTTCTAACTTCTGTCGCACTGCAGGCGTGGAACATCCAGGGATGCAGACCGACCCTGTTGTACCTTTGGAAAAACATTAGGTCGGTGTGGGGCAACCCTGAGAGAAGATACCTGACATACACGAATGAGTTGGATCGTGGACGCAAAGGGCGTTAATCTGGAAAAAAAATGTTTTGGGTTACTAATACTCTTCGGTTGCCCTATGGATTGGTCATGCTGTTAATGTGTAGGTATTATGGACACCGTACGAGCAGCACGAGGTGGAGGGCATGGAACTTAGCCCCCTTTGTACTCGGGACAGATTGCTGTGCAGGGTGGTGACTCCCCTCATATTCTTTCACATGGTTGAGTGGCACCTCCCTTGCAGGGTGTTGCGACAGTTCGGTCACAGGCAGACGACCCCACCGCCCGTTGTCTCCACGGATCAGCGTCTGCATGGGTGACAACTTGGTTTTCGTACTTGCATTTCATTCGTTGGTATTTGGTTGTCTCCACTAAACGATCATTGATATTGGCAGGTTCGATAGGCGCAAGCGGTATAAGGATTGGACTGGCGAGTCACCCACCATGTGTCTCTTCAGTGGTGGGACGCCAGGGAAAGGATCGAGCCCAACAATGGAGCAATGCATTCTGCTCAGGCGTTCCGAGAGTACCTGGCCTGGCTGCACCATTCGACACGCCTCTTCCTTAGGCCTGCACTGACCAACGTACCCATCGGTGACACCAACTCTGACGACGACATCACCGATGAGTACGACCGCCTCACATGGGAGGGGGTGCAGCCAGAGAGAGCCCCACTGCAGAACTACATGGTAAGTGCACCTACAAACGAATTCAGATGTGTGTAGTATGTGATTTCTGCATTCTGAATGAACTTTGTTAACATTCCCTTTATTATTGTAGGCTACACAGCTTGCACGCCTCTCCAATGAGGCTGGGGTCGCTCTCGGCAGTGCCGGTGGATAGGAGAGTGGTGCCCTACGCACCCTTGCGGAGGTACGACATTGCGCATGTGTCGGAGCATATTAGATTGCATATTTTTAACGTTTTTTGTCGCTGCTTGGCCTATTTCCAGACCGTGACCAGGGTTTGCCGCCGCCTGGCCCACAAAATGAGTTGCACGAATACTGCAGACATGGGGGCCAGCGCGAGGCAGCATTCCTCCCTAGCAGTCGTCAAGCCAGCGGACCCCCGTTTGGGGCGGGGCCATGGCAGCTCGGACGTCGTCAGGGTCAGCCAGTTCGTCGGCACCTCCCCCCCACGCTCTTGCAGACAGGGCCCGCAGCAAGCGGGCTCTTTCTATGGTGCAGGACGACGAAGACGCTGGCCAGGAGAACGACTCGGACTCCTCCACGAACGACCCTACCTTCCGGAGCACATTACGATTGAGCCAGATGTCAGATGCTCCTCCGTTGAGTCAGACACAGCCCACCCCAGGAGCGGTACGCGGTCTACGCCCACCCCGTGATTTTCTTTGTATTTTGCAAACTAACTTGAAAATGTCGCTTCAATACAGGGCCCTAGCGGAAGCACCCCCCACCCCGAGACGGTGGTCTACAGGCGGCAAGGCCGTAGGCGTGCCCGTGACCAGAGCGACGTTGGAAGCCACAACGTCGTACGGACAAATCCCAGGAGGACTCGCCGGCCAAGGGCTCCTTTCACACCGGGGGAGTAGTTGTGACTCGCCAGTCTGATGTTTTGTGTAAGGAAGACATGAAAGACCACCTTTTGTGATGTTTTGTCAAAGGAAGTCAGGGAAGACTACCTTTTGTGATGTAAACACTAATATATGTATATAACATATTTTTTATTCCAATCCCTCGGTGCAGACCTATAGTGCATACTTGTTACCAATGAAACTTGTTTAAAACCATCAATTACTGCTTATCGAATTCATCTTGAAAAAATCTTAACAAGTTTGTTCTACTTGAGAAAAACATGAGTACATAACAAATATGGTTGGTAGACAGAGGAGAAAAAAAAGGTGCAGTGAAATAGCTCATACACAGCAGCACGTTTCTATTTAGACAATATGCATTTGTCTAAACTTACCTTCATCCGCTGTGGCAAAGTGGATTAAAATGGACAAGCCTGAGGAGTTCACCCGCTTCAATATTTTCACTGGTATGAAACCAGTTTGGGCCTTCTCGAAAATATTGTCACATTGATGTCAGTTGTAACGGGAGGTATTGGTATCCTCAGGACCAGCCGCGCCAGGACAACCCGCGCGTCAACAAAGAACTGCCGCGCCAGGCGGGGTAGCGCGGCAAGGCAAACACCCATAGGCGCATGAGCTACTCTTGCCGCGCTGTTCCTAGTGGCGCGTCATACTGGCTACGCGCCACCCAACCACGATCCGAGACCTCTATCGCTCTCTCGATCATCTTTGAAAGCGGCAGGCTCACCCTAACGCGCCAGTCCGCCTGGCACAGCAGGGCTGGGCTACCACGCCAGCCCCAACCACAGTCCAGAGACCCCTATCTGCTCTCTACATTGCGTGAGGCCGCGGGCGCGTGAGCCCGCCACCAGCCTTTCGGGGCGGCGGCGGCTCACGCTCGCGGCTCAGGCTCAAAGAATGCAGAGCCACGCCCAATTATGTTGCTCTCTGCATTGCGTAGGCCCCCGGCGCGGGAGCCCAGCCCTGCCGCGCCAGGAGGCATGGCGCGGCAGGGTAGAGCTTTTATTTTTCAAATTTTTGAATTATCAAATTTGTTTTACTTTTAAAAGAGGTAGAAATGGTTGGTATCAATACAAATGTATTGAAATTAATGTAGATTTTACTTTCATTTATTTTTGTAAATTCCATTACATGAAAATAAGTATAGTCCAGGATAAAAAAGGAAAAAAGAATAAAGATTGAACTTGTATATGTGTATAAGAATTGCTCATAGTCGTCATCATGTCTTGGCTACTATGTCGCTTTGGAGATCATCTTTTTCCACGTCATCAATAATATGTTCAAATACCATATAAGGTCCATGTCTTCCCTATAGAGATACACAGTGCAATGTAACTCTCAGGAGGCGACAAAACCACTATAGCTACCAAATACCAATGTAATCGTCAATCGATATAGGTACTAACACTATTATGCTTAGTCACAAACGTATCATAGATTAATTGTTAAAATAACATATGACAGATTTAAATGTACTAGGTACCACAAGGTACATTTACATAAACTAAGTTCAACATCATATTACATCACGAAATTCAACAAACACGCGCTCTCTACTCGGGGTCCTCGTCATCATCCGGCACGATAGTAGGCAAGTTACAAACAAGACCCCTCATGGTCTCCATCTCCACCGTCCTCCTCGCCTTGTTGCGCCACAGAGTTTGCAAATGAGCCTCCCATGAATTATGTCGGTAATTGGCCGCGAGGTCAATGACTGAACCTTCTGCCATCTTCTTCCTTCTCTCCTCAAGCTCTCGCTCCTTCTCCATCTGCCTCTGCAGCTGTATTTGCTGTCTGACCTCTCTTGGATCAACACCAGGTGGGTACCTCCCCTTACGCCTCCTCCAGTAATCCAAAGCTTCTGACTCGGTGAAGTAGCCACATGGCGGCACCCCACGCACCCTGATCATGTCATCGAAAACCTTCTTCCTGTCTTCAGCAGACGGCATGAGTACACCATAATCATGTCTTATCTTGTTTTTCCTCTTCTCTACTCTCCTAGCTTGTTCCTGGTCAGACAAATTCAAAATCTTAGCTTCGATGTCCTGTTTTCCGCTATATGTCTCCCAGTCACACGTCCGTCCCTCCGACAAATATTACGGGAACGACTATCATCAAGCTGAACATGCACTATAGTATTTTAATTTTAAATAAAACATATGTAAGTAAATCGTACCCAAAATTCACCATAGGAGTTGCCACAATACCATCCATACCCAAGCTCCGATGGCACAACACCTCTACGAGCCGGTATACTGCACTTACATGTAGTGGGTGGATATTGCTCACATGGCCAATTCTTCTCACCAGAGTTGAAGGCCTCCACTTCTTCATTAGATGGCCAACAAGCCTTGCGTCCATAAATGTACTCCTGGAAATCACAGAGAGGCCATCCATCCTACAAAAAATAACATTGTTATCGAACTACTTCAATGCATGAGACTAACTTACATATGGACTAGGCATGCATACACTTACCCGATCGTTGCGCGAGCAACGGAAGAAGCGGATAAAGTCTACCCCTGGGTTAGGCCGTACTAATATGGACTGAACATAGCAATAACATAGAGGCGGGTTTACTACCCGGTTAGCACTTGCCACCGCCTTCTCCTCCGTTGTCATTTCCGGTGGATTTGGCGGAGGAGGAACCCAACGCCTGAAACACTGAAGCTTAGTTTCCATGGAGCGCCATGGGAACAATTAGATCCTCGGATCAAACATTTCAGATCCATCAATCCACTCGAAAAACCAACACTGCCGAATAGAGCACCCGCCAATGTCTTCATTCTTCACACCACAAGTGTAGAAGGCTCTACCGGCAGTATCATGGTCCCTCGATTGCTGAACCTCCGCAGGAAGGCCGTGCTCACAAAGTGGAACCGGAAACGGTGAGGCCCGAACTGGAGCATTCTTACCCCTAGGGTAATTCTCATATTTGAGGAATGGCTTCGCCGTCCCACTATCGTTTCCTACAATATAGTGCAGAATAGCAGGAAAATAAATTAATTTATCAAAACGTACTCCGCATAAACATACATCTTAGGCTTAACATTAGTACTATATCAAATATTATAAAAAAATTCACTACACAATTTAGGCATTTTCACGAGATCATCGGTGAAGACAAAACAACTACACAATCCATACATCTTCACGCTAAGTTTAACTAGAATCCTAACCCTAACCCTAACCATAAATTAATTATAATATTAATAAAATATTATGAAAAAAAATCACTACACAATCTATACATCTTAAAAAGATTATCAATAGAGACAAAGCCACTACACAATCCATACATCTCCACGCTAAGTTTAACTAGAACCCTAACCTTAACTCTAACCCTAAATCAATTGAAAAGTAGAAAAAATGCAACCAAAAGACACCAAAGGAGAGGGGGTCAACTGCCATGATGAAATGCAGTCTTTCCCCAAAATAATCTTTCGGATCTAAGGCTCAAAATATTTGGCAATAGAGGAGGAGAAGAGTGGTTAGAGAAGAAGTGAGATGGGAGAAAATGAAGAATGGCCGAGTGATGAGGAGCTCTGTACAGCCTTCTATCAGGCCTTGACGCGCCGGGCGGCATGGCGCGGCAAGGTGGGCCCTCGTCGGCCGCCTTGTGGGACGGAGCAGTCTTCGTCGCGCCACATGCGGGCGTCTCAAGGTAGGCCCCCGCACTGGCACGCAGCGGTGGTCTGCCAAGACCGGACACCAGCGTGGCACCCCTCGCCGCGCCACTTGCTTGCGGCGGCGGTGGCTATTTGCGCCAGCAGCGGTTAAGCGCGGCTAAAAGGGATAGAAATAAAAATATTTTTTCCCGATTGTTAATATTAAAATATTGATTAAAAAAAGGTTAAATTTTTTTTTCGGAGAACGATTGGTCAGATGAACTGTGGTGTAGTGTAGCGATCTCCTAGCACACGTACCAGGTACAGTTACTATGCAACACATAAGGGTGATATTGTGATAAACTGAGTAGAGATCAGAGCACGGACGGGACAGCCTGCATGGAGCATCGTGGTCCTAGAGAGCTGCCCGGCGACGAGCGACTGCATGGCGAAGGCTGTGCCGAGCAGCCACAGGGGGATCGAAGGCGATGGAGACGTGGACGGCGTCGCCGGATGAGGCCCAGCCCGTCGCGATCGTCAGCTGGTGCATGAGAATGAGGGCACCTAGTCAACTATACCATCAAAACGATAGGCATTGCTGCCTCCTCGCCGTGGCCACGTCGCCCGGTACCTCCTCGCCGCGGCCCGTCGGCCAGAGCACGCCGGCCGTCCGATCGTAGAGCGGAATGGGATCCGGCCGTCCGTTTTCAAATTATATATAAAAAAAATTATTTTATTTTTGTTTGCCGAGGCGGACGAAACGTCCGGTTGGCTAGGCGCGCAAGTTCTCAGTGCACTGGCGCGGGTTCGAAGCCCCAGCCATGCACCTCCCAGTATGTTGTTTCTTTATTTACTTTTTCTTCTCCTTTTTCTATTTTCTTTTTTATACGCGGTTTAAAAATTCCAGAAAATTGAAAATTTGCAATAATGGAACCATGCCTATACAAAGAAGGTCCATAAAAAGTTTGGATTTTTTAAAAAAATTTTCTGAAATTAAATTTTTTTTCTTCCTCTACCTTCTTCTTTTACTTTCTTTTTTCTTTTCTATTTCCTTCTTTCTACGCTGTTTAAAAATTCCAAAAAATAAAACATTTGTAAAATTAAAACCATGCCTGCACAAAGAAAGTCCATAAAAAGTTTGGATATTTTTGAAATTTTTTTGAAATTACAAAAAAAATTTTGCTTCCTTTGCCTTCTTTTACTTTCTTTTTTCTTTTCTATTTTCTTTTTTCTACGCCGTCTAAAAATTCTAAAAATTCGAAAGTTTGCAAAAATAGAACCATGGCTGCACAAAGAAGGTTCATAGAAAGTTTAGATTTTTTTCAAATTTTTTGAAAATAGAAAAATTTCCAATTTGAAAAAAATTTCTCACTCTCTTTTTCCCTCTTCTATTTTCTTTTTTGTAGGCTGTTTAAAAATTTAGAAAAAATAAAGTTTATAAAATGGAACCATGGCTCCACAAAGAAGGCCATAAAAGACTTAGATTTTTTTAAAAAAATTAAAATTAGAACAATTTTGAATTTTAATAGACGTTTTTGCTCTTTTTTTTCTCTTCTATTTTCTTTTTCCTATACAAAATGTATGTCCGTCCTATTCAGGTGACTATGAGGCAAAGCAGGAAAAGCGATAGGGATTGCTGCCTCCTCGCCGTGGCCACGTCGGCCGGAGCACGCCGGCCGTCCGATCGTGGGGCGGAATGGGATCCGGCCATCCGTTCTTACCTTATATATAAAAGCAATTCTTTCCTTTTACCTCGACGAGGCGGCATTTAAATGGCGGTTGGTCAGCCACGCTGAAACTCACTCCACCGAGCCGGGTTCGATCCCCAGCCACGCACATCTTTCCCGGTAGGTTCATTCCTACCCTTTTTCTTTTCTTTTTTTTCCCTTTTCTCTTTTCTTTTTCCTACGCCGTTTAAAAATTCCGAAAAATATAAATTTTGCAAAAAATGAAACTATGCCTACACAAAGAAGGTACATAAAAAAGTTTAGATTTTTTGAACATTTTTTAAATTAGAAATTTTTTTTGCTTCCTCTACCTTCTTCTTTTACTTTCTTTTTCCTTTTCTATTTTTTTACGCTGTTTAAAATTTCCAAAAAAAATAATAAGTTCCCACAAATGAAACCATGCCTGTACAAAGAAGGTCCAAGAAAAGTTTGGATTTTTCCAAAATTTTTTGAAATTACAAAAAAATTTTGCTTCCCTGCCTTCTTCTTTTACTTTCTTTTTTATTTTCTATTTTCTTTATTCTACAACATTTAAAATTCCAAAAAAATCAAAAGTTCGTAGAAATGGAACCATGCCTGCACAAAGAATGTTCATAAAAAGTTTAGATCTTTTTAAAAATTTTTTGAAGCTAGAAAAATTTTCAGTTTGAAAAAACTGTAGGCCATTTAAAAAATCTAGAAAAATGGAAGTTTACACAAATGGAACAATGGCTCCACAAAGAAGACCCATAAAAGACTTATATTTTCAAAAAAAAAATTAGAGCAATTTTAAATTTAATAGACGTTTTCGCTCTCTTTTTCCTCTTTTATTTTCTTTTTCCTATCTAAAATGTGTGTCCATCCTATTCAGGTGACTTTAAGACAAAGCAACGATGACCGCGCCATGGGCTGTACCTAACCATTGTAACAAGCCACCTCTATTAATTTTGTTGCCCGTCTAATCATTCATGTGATGTAGGTCGAACCGTCCAACCTATTAATCTAAAAAAATTTCGTATTAAAGCACGTAAAATGAGCTCTCCATTAAAGCCACTTAAAACTCTCTCCTTTGTCCTTACGCCACGTGTCACCCATACCTTCTCACCATATGAGGCTCTCTCATTGTGCCATGTCGTCTTTAAAGGCCCTAATATTACCCTCACGTTATGCCACGTTTCCCGATAAAACGTCTCCATCCGATTGCCCACGTTGCACATATGGAGCCATCCAATAGCAACACAGATTTAGCCTTCTGACCTACTAACGTTGTGAAAAAACACTTGCATTTCAAAAAGTCTATCCGCGCTTCACGTCGAATGTACAAACTTTCCAAAAAACCTTCGGGTTTGATGGAACAAAAACATTATTTCCGTCAATCATTATGTGCATGCGAGCTGTGTTTGTTATTAAAATTGTTTTCCTCACGTAACGGCGCGCCATTGGCGCGCAAATATGCCTAGTATCATGAACGCACGGCCGGAGCCCGCCGAGCCGTCCATCTCGGCCAGCCCGACAAGACGCCAGAGGCAGCTCATCACATGTGCAATTTGCCAATGTGCGATACTGCCACTCTTGCTGGTGGGTTGTTTGTGTGTTCGTGTTCCAGAGTTGCGGTGTCTGGGAGCTAGCTTGTGTAATATATATATCGGAATTACTATGTATGGTGCGTCCGATACCAGCCATCTATCGGACCATCGCGGGACTAGGTACATGTCGATACAATCGTGGCATCACCGAGCGGAACGAGCCAGCCACACAATTCATATCCTCCCATTCTCTTTCTCTCAAAACGAGACTCCGTGTAGCAGCTGATCGCTTCCTCATAGCACAACCTGGCAGAACTCGCGGGCCGTCGGCGCCACCGGCCACCCCTCCTTCTCGTGTCCTCTCTCTCCCTATCTCCAATCTCTCTTCCTCTCTCTTTATTTCTTATCTCTACTGTCTCAACGACGACAATGGCAACATCGAGCTCATGGGACCGATGGCGTGGTGGTGGTTTTGCACTCCATTAGAAGGAACTACATGGGGAAGATGAAGTGTATTTTTAGTAACGCTCCGATGAAACATGTTGTTTGCTCTGCCCAAATGCCCTATATGTGAAACACTTTATTTGCTTTGTGAAGCATTGGATTTGCTCTGTTGAAACATAGTGTTTACTCTTACGAAACATCTGTTGTATGTGGTGGAACATCTTTGAATAACCGTGAGAACATTTGCTGATGATGTTTCATCGTTAGTATTTTTGTCATGTTTCTTCGGTACTTCGTCCATGTTTCATCTCTATTTCGCCCATGTTGTGGTGTTTCAATAGTATGGACATCATTTGCCTTAGGTATAATCAGGTGTTTCAATAGCACTTTGTCTATGTTTTCATAGTTCATAGCTTATGTTTCTATTCAATCCCTTACCTATATATAGATTATTTCACTTAGCTCCATTAGGTCAAAGTTAGATTCCCTTACTATACCTAGTCCAGAGTATAGATGACAAATTGTGCTGGAATAGAGTATAGGACCAGCCAGTGTATGCACACACCGTGGTATTAACATAGACTAGAGGGGCTCACGCGCGGTGACGCGTCAGCTCTGTGTGCTGTATTGGTTGTAGTTGCACTTTAGCCATTTAGGTTCTCACGGGCCCTTTTTTGTGTGCATCGTTTACTAATTCTTAATTTTACATTAATCAAGTAGGCAAAATATATATTCAAAGCACTAAATATATTTTATAATCCCATTTTTTTACCTAAATTTTAAATGGCTTACACGAAAAAAGGCAGGGCGGTTTTTCAACTTTTAAACGGCTTAGTAATTTTTAAATTTTAGATTAATTAAGTGAGGTGAATCAATCATAAAATATTATAAAAAGTTATATTGCAAGTAATAGATATATACAGCCATCGCAACACAGGTTAGATAACATGGACTAAGGAATATGGTTTAAAGGAAAAATTTAGAAAAGCTTGAAAAATTCCTTGAATCACAAGAAGAGCGAAATTTCAAAATTGTTCTAATTTTGAAATTTTTGGAAAAAATTCAAGTTTTTTATGGGCCTTCTTTGTGGAGCCATGGTTCTATTTTTGCAAATTTTTTCTGGAATTTTTAAATGGCCTAACAAAAAAGGAAATAGAAGAGGAAAAAGAGAGCGAAAAATATGTTTTAAACTAAAAATTTTCTAATTTTAAAAAATTTTGAAAAATATCCAAACTTTTTATGAACCTTCTTTGTGCAGGCATGGTTCCATTTTTGTAAACTTTCTATTTTTTGGAATTTTTAAACGGCGTAGAAAAAAGAATATAGAAAAAGAAAAAAGGCAGTGGAAGCAATGTACTAAAAAAGCGGGGTCAGTGGGATTCGAACCCACGATGCAAGGTTGAAGGTAGCAGCAGAGTGCCAACCGAGCAGGAAGCCCGCTTTGTATTAGAGCTGCGCAAGAAAAATTTTTATAATAGAATTTAGGATGGACGACCCGATTTGATTGCCCGAGATGATCGGATGGCCGATGTTTTGCGGGGGCGTGGCTAGCGCGAGCTGTCGCCTTTACAAAAGCGTTTACGTGCTATATAGTAGTAGTAATATAGAATGTGTCCAAACACATTTTGGTTTCTTTTAGTGATCATGGTTCTGATCACCATCCAGATTAGAAATGTCTAACACGTTAAACCCATAAACACGGTGAGAAGTCTAATAACGACTATCAAGAAATTAATAGAACGCAATAATCCCAACTATTAAGAGTCTCTAGTAGTGAGTGGTGAATAGCAACATGTCATCCATTTCCACCATCCATCACTTATCTATCGGTTAAGACATCGTAAGGGTACTTTATATTTATTTAGGTTACTTTCTTATTTTAATGCGTTGTATTTAGAAAGTATTCGTTTAGCTCAATATATATACCAAATCATCATATTTATATAGCTTTTTTGTTTTAGCACGTTGAGTTTTAGAAAACTTTTTACCAATTTAACATATACCAAATTAGATGGTATGGAAGTACGACACAATTATGTGCGAAAGTGGAGTGAGGGTGCAAAAGCAGGACGCTGTCAAGTCTAAAAGGCTGAAAATGGGGGTAAGTACGTCAGTCAAACAGATCAAATATGATGGAGTGGAAAGATTTGCTTATAGCAAAGCACCAATGTTTGGTTAGAAGATCAAAACATGCTACCTTCTGTTAAGGTCTACCATCCAAGTTTTCCTGACATAAGGACATGTTTAATGGTGACCTTATTTTCTAGCCCTATCATCATAGAAGTAGTGTTGTGAATAACGAAAATAGGGTTGTGAGTAAAATATAAAAGAGATATATGAAATATGGCTAGCGTTGTGTTGACGATAAAATAGGGCCAGGATAGAGCTAGCGTTGCGTATGTCCTAAGGACCCAATCTAGTAAGTTGTAAAATGTTAAGAATCCATTAATAACTAACCGTTAATGCTATTTTACAGAGTTTGAGGACTAATGTGAAAAAATCGTATTAACTAAGACAACACAAGCTTAAAGCTCTAATCAACTTAGGGTGGTTTCTGAAATTTCTATATATCGCACCTACCTAAGCAGCAGCACCACCAGAGAAGAGTTGGGAAAGGGGCAGCAAGTTTGCAGGTTCAAATGTAAAATATGTTTCTGTCCTTTTCCTCATTGGCATGACCTTTTCTCCTCATCGGCGCAATAGTTTGAAATTATTGTGAATGGGCAGAGTTAATGGTGGAAATAACTTCCGCTAGTTGTTGCATATCTCAATGGCATAACAAGTCGTTGGGGTCACCATAAGTATCATCACATGTGTCTAAGGATCACTAAACTTAGGTTATAGCAAGGTGAAAAAACAAGCGACAACCCGATCCATCAAGGATCAGTCTAGGTCGCCCCAAGCCAGCCCATGGGAGGGTGAGACACCAGTAAGGACCGAACACTACCAGCGAACCAGTTACTACAACCGGTTCGAAACAGGTTTTAGAACCGGTTTTGGAACCGGTTGTAGGCAACCGCGAGTGATACCCTCTGGGTAACACTCGCGGTTCCCCCAACTGGTTGTGGTACGACACCACAAGCGGTTCGGAACGCTCCCTGGCAGGCTGGTGGAGGCGCCACATGGGTGCTCTCTACAAACGGTTCAGACATTTAACCGCTTGGAGACCCTCTCAGCCAGCGAGGGGAGGCGCCACGTGTGCCCTCTCCAGAAGCGGTTGGACTTACGAACCGCTTGTGGAGAGCCTCGTGGCGCTCCCCGCCCGTGTGCCCTCTCCTGGCGCGTTGGACATCTGAACTGCTTGTGGAGAGCCTCAGAGGCGACAAGGGAGGCGCCACGTGTGGCCTCTCCAAGCGGTTGGAGTTACCAACCGCTTGGAGAGGCCGAGCGTAAATTATATTCAATATAGAATATGTTACGAGGGGTTTTCAATATGAATTTTAACAATAAAATTAAATACAACTACAATATTTTTTCACAATTAAAAATATAATATGATGTGTACTCGATCATTCACACAACAACAATTAAGTTCATTTACACAATAATACGAATGAATTAAAAATATGTACATACATGAAATAAGGAGCACATGCACTGATTGAAGCAATGTTTATACATTTCAAGAGTACAAGGGTGAATCTTGAGGTCATTTTTTGCCTGCATCGCTATGTGTGGCCTTCGATGATTCCGATATTTCACCTGTCCTTAGAGAAGGACAATCTCTCCATCCCTTTGTGTGGAACTCGCCTTTGGTTGATATAATCTCATCGACAATGAAGCCGATAAGTTGTTCTTGGATTGCTGCAACCCGGTGAGGCGGGATCACACCTTGCACATCGAGGTAAGGCTGCCAAAACAGGAAATAAATAAATCTATGAACACGTAAATTGTAAGTACTAAGAAATTGAGATGCATCATTAATTTCGATGCATCATTACTTTGGTATTTTTGACATACACGCACCTCGTCGTCTATTTTGGGCACATCGCCGTGGCAAAGATTTTGCATGTAGTGGCACACATAATAGCCACATAAGTTGTTTCCAGCCGTTTGTTGTATAACCTATGATGAAATTTAAAAAGAATACAAGTATTGAGATAAAAACTATCAATAAAGAATATGAATTAATTAGTATACTTTATTACGCACTCGAAAGTGCTTAATTGAATTTGTGAATTCATTCTTGAAAGCTCCTTTATGCTTCTTTCGAACTTTATGAATGCCCTGTGATGCGTTAATACATGAATAGTAATTATTAGAGTTTGAATTAATTAAATAGCTAGACATTTCAATAGAATAAGGAAACCATCTTATAAAATAATATATACCGTACCGATTTAGCGCGTCAATGATATATTGATATTTCTCCTGTGGTTTCCTTTTTGAGTCTTGAACAATGATCTTGCTATTATCAAGCATGATAACAAGAAGGACCCAGTGAAACCTATTAATATATTCAACATATATATGTAATTAGTCATATTATGTATGCTTTAAAAAGCTAGGAATGAGAGGTTGTGAGGAACGGATATATACGTACTCGAAGTTGAAGGGCAAAAGTATGTATGGTTTGTAGTGCTGTGCTAAGAGTGCATCCAGAATGTACTCCTCAACAACCTTTGGGTTGTATCCGATGACAGCCTCGTTGACAATCTCTGGGTCTATGAAGCCGATGTTGAAGTCACCCAGTCTTCTCAATCGTTGTATCTCCATTCTACATAGAAATGGAAAAACTATTAGAGTTGCAACTTTCTGGTACGAGGAAGCACATGGTAAACTTATTAGCCTGACACTTACAGACACCAGCAGCTCATGAGAGACACGTTGATGACGTCTGATGGTAAAACTGGTAGAAGTCTTCGAATTCTAGCCATATTTGGTTGTCCCCGCGATAGAAATGTTCGTTTGTGATACGGAGGGGGAACATATTTCTTTCTTGAACGGACTCTACCATGTACCATTTATGAAATTGCCACATCTTGGTTGGTAAATCCTTTATGGTTTTAGGGTTAACCAACTCCCGGCCCAACTTATATTGCCATCTCACTTCTGCCATTGGGATATCATCTGTTAATCCAAGAGCTTCAATTGCAGAACCGAGGTTTGCCTCTTTCATGAATTGTTCAAGCCGTTCTTGCTCTTTCTTCTTCTTCTTTGCCTCTGCCTTAGCCCGTTTAGACTTCTGTGTAGCCTTTACTATTGTCCGGTCGTGGCCTGACGTCGTAGGCAGTGGCGCTGCATGGGATGTCGCGAAGTGTTTTGAATCTTTTCGGTCAATTGCTTGCTTGGCTACTGGCACCTTTGGTGCGGTGTGCAACTTCTCAAACAACAACTTTGCTTGTCTCCTCCTCCGTCATATCATATGCCCTTTTGAAGGTTCCTTTGACCTTGTTGATCGGTTGGTGGGCCTTCGGGGAGGAGGATGGCTCCTTCTTATTTGAAGCTTCTTTCATGGAGGAGATGGTGGGGCGTGCTTTTCCTTGGGGGTTCATTTTTGTTGGAGGTCTTTGGTGGAGATGGGCCTGCGTGGAGCGGTGGTGGAGCAGAGTACTCAGTATTGGCGGCGAGGCATTGCGTGGAGGTGACATTGGAGAAGGCATGGTTTGTCGTTGTGGAGGAGGCGAGCTTCCTCCACTGGCTCCAATTGCTCGATGTCTCATGGTGGAGATGACACCTCCATGCCATCTGCAAACATGATGTACCGCTTTAGCCAGAGGATGATACCGTGAAGGGCCTGTCCAAACTTGGCCACCTCATCGCCTCCGGCAATATCGAGCATAAGATCTTCAAATCCGCTTAACACCTCCTCCACGGCGACTTTCGAGTAACAGGGGTATCTCGTTGCAATGAAATGTCGGCCCGGCTCTCTCGGGAACGCCATGCCGTAAGCCACTTTTATGGAGAGGTTTCGCGCCTGGACATGTAGCTCACACTGGCGGTGAACCTTGATGTCGTCCACTGGAAAATGGCCGAGGTCATCCCTATCAGTGCCGCGGTGGGCCTTGCAATTGCTTCCCGCCGAGAGGCTCGCGGGCCGATCATGGCATCTGGCGATTGCTCGGACTGTTCCTGAAGCTTGCCGAGGGCTATCTGCACTTGTTGAGCAACTATGTCGCCGATGCTAGCCAGGTAGCTCTTAGCTCCCTTTCCAATTGGCTGTATTTGTATAGCTCTCTGGTTTTGCTTCTTGCTCGGCTCCTGTACGTTTGGGAATCCTTTGCGAATCCATGCTTCCATGGCGTCGACGAGCCAATACCTCTTGTCCGTCCCGGTGCTCCGGGTTTTGGAGGGCATGTGTCACCGTCATTCTCCCTATATCATCACTAAGGAACTGGACCGAGATCGTTGAGCGGCTTGTACGATCCTTTGCCCAACATCCTGCACTCCCGGTGCCATCACCAAGCTGCCATCATCTGCAAGGGCCCCCCCGTGAACCATGAACCAATTTCGCAGGCGAAATTCCCAGTCAGCAGTAGCAGGTGGTGCATCCTTGGCCAACAATTCTTCCTCCTGCTTTTCCCATTTCGGTATAGCCTTGATGTAACCACCGGAGCCGAGATGGTGGTGGTACTTCTTCTTCTGTGCATTTATCTTGTTCTTTTGGCTCGCGGCTTGGCCTTGAGCTGATAGCTTGTATTCCTCAAACGCTTCCCAGTGATCGGCCAGCTTAGGAAATAGATTGAAGTCAGGCCTTTCACCTTTCTGCACATACTTGGCATTTAGAGACGTCTTCCAAAACTGAAATACGGTTGCCATCTTTTTCAAAGTGTATTTCTTTACTTTGTCTTCGAACCCTTCAGGGAATTTGAAATTGTCCATAATATCTGTCAACAATAGCTCCTTGGTAGCTTGAGGACTTCACCCATTTCGGATGCTAATTGGGGCGTGGTCCCTTACATGGAAACCACAAGCGTTGTTGAATGGCCTAATTGCTGAAAGAGGGGCAATCGGCATCCCGTCGGAGTTAACATCGGTAAATACATGCTTTGCCGACGGCTTCTTGTTAGGTCCTTGCTTCGATTGGTTGCTCGATGTACCCTGCTTAAATTACAGAAAAATATGAGTGTGTTTAGATTGCTCGAAAGGCGGCGTGTACCGGGGCATTATTGTGGCATTACCTCGGCCCCGGTGTCCACGGCATCACCGAACACAAGGTAGTAGCATTAGCGTCGCCTTGGTTCACAATTTCATCGGCGGCGGCGTTAAGCGTCACCTTCGTCAGATTCTCGATGCTACCCTCCGCGATCGAGTCTAGCATGAACAGATTCTCATCGAAAATATCGTTGGCATTGCCTGGTTGCTCCATCTATATATCATAATTGCGAAACAATGTTAAATTAGTATCGCAACTTGTGCACATGATAAAAAGAAAGGATAGATAAAAGAAGGATTAGCCAATGTTTTGCAGATCAGGCCACTAATCTCTCATCCAAGTCATGCCGTATTCGTGTGAAATTTGATGGTTTTTTTGTTGTGAGATACTACCTACGGTTCTTAAAACGAACCCCTGATGTCTATTGACACGGTTTTTGAAATACAACTTTGATTACTAATTATATTTGTACTTTTTGGATAAACGGCATAAAAATATGATATTATAGAAGTGCTTCTCGAAACGAATCGATATGTATGGTCCAAAGTGCTCCCTATCTCTCTCTAGCTCTCTCCCTATCTCTCTCTAGCTCCCTCCCTATCTCTCCCTATCTCTCTCTAGCTCTCTCTCTCTAGCTATCTCTCTCTAGCTCTCTCTCTCTCTCTAGCTCCCTCCCTATCTCTCCCTATCTCTCCCTCTCTAGCTCCCTCCCCATCTCTCCCTATCTCTCTCTAGCTCTCTCTCTCTAGCTCCCTCCCCATCTCTCCCTATCTCTCTCTAGCTCTCTCTCTCTCTAGCTCCCTCCCTATCTCTCCCTAGCTCTCTCTCTCTCAGTTTCTCTCAGCTTCCTCTTCGGACGTTTCATCGAACACCCTGTGTGCACACATGAAACAGAGGCAGAGCGGCGTGGCGTGGGCAACCTAGGTCCTCCGGGGATTGGGGCGGGGCCTTGTCGAGAGGTCGACGGCCGCGATGGAGGTCCGACGGAGGCGGCGCGCCGGCAGCAGACGCGGCGGCGGCAGGCGCGCCGACGAGAGCGCAGCGACGGCGGTGAAGAGCCGGCAAGCGCGACGTGGGATCTCGGCGGAGATCTTGGCGACGAGGGCGCGCCAAGACGGCGTGGAGGCGTCGGCCGCGCGGGGCTCGGCGGAGATCTGGCGGAGCGACAGAGGAGTGCAGCAGAGGACGGCTCGGGACTTAGAAAAATTTTGGGGAGATGTAAGCGAGGAAGACGAGCTGAAATATATAGGATAGACCCTCTAGAAGCGGTTAAGTAAACGAACCCCTTGTAAAGGACCTCTACAAGCGGTTCGTAGTCCCAACCCCTTGTAGAAGTCTCTTCTACAAGGGGTTAAATACTGAACCGCTTGTAGAGGGCTATCAGATTGTCTTCTTGCGTTGTTTGGTCCCTTCTACAAGGGGTTCAGATTCGAACCGCTTGAGGTTCCTTCTACAAGGCGTTTGTATTACAAACCGCTTGTAGAGGGTATCCAGATTGTCTCCTTGGGCGCTTGTGAGGTCCCTTCTACAAGGGTTAAATAATACAAACCGCTTGTAGAGGTTACCTTCTGCAAGGGTTTGTATTACCAACCGCTTCTAGAGGGCTTTTCTCCTTTTTATTTAACTCGACATTTGAGATGTTTAAAATTTCAAGATTGCATTTCATATTTCAAGATAATGTTTAAATTTTCAAGACTTGTGTTTCATATTTTTTAAAATGTTTAAAATTTCATAATTGTGTTTCATATTTTTAAAAATGTTTAAAATTTCATAATTGTCTTTCATATTTTTTTAAAATGTTTAAAATTTCAAGACTTGTGTTTCATATTTTTTAAAAATGTTTAAAATTTCATACTTGTGTTTCATATTTTTTGAAAATGTTTAAAATTTCAAGACTTGTGTTTCATATTTTTAAAAATGTATAAAATTTCATTGCTTAATTTCTATATATATGCTTCAAATATACAAGTTTCATACAGAGCACATCTTAACTAGTAACATACTTTGTCTTTACAAGTGTGCCTTCGTTATGATCATGGCGTATATCTGAGCATCGACATCTGTGTCATTCAGACACTTATGTCGACATCCACCGCAAAAGGAGGAGCTCGTCGAATCGACTACACTCTTCCTCGTCGTGACGTCCTCAACTCCGACAATCCTTCGTTTGCCTTGGAGAACCGCGTGTCGCTTTGGCTTATCATACGCTTCTTAGGTTTGGTTGACATGTCCATTACGTAGAAGACTTGTCTGACAACATTGGCGAAACGAATGGTTCGCGCCTATAGCCTACTTGTGTGAGGTCTACGGTTGTCATGCCATATTTGTCGATCTTCACGCCGTTTGAACTCGGTTTAACCCATTGGCACTTGAATAGAGGACCTTCAAAGGTCCATAGTCAAGTTCCCATATCTCTTCTATGAAACCATAATATGTGTCCACCTTACGGTGTTGTCATGCGCGTCTATACGGACGCCATTGCTCGTTCGTGCTCATCTTATCACAGGATTTCGTGTAAAATGTGTAACCATTTATCTCGCACCCCTTGAATGTCACGATTTCACTAGATGGTCCCCGAGCCAGCGTTGTAACCTGTTCATTGTCGGACCCTTCGAAAGGATGTAGTTTTGTAACCAAGTGCGAAAGAATCCATGTGCCTCGGTGTTATCCAATCCTCGACCTTCACAGGAATTCGCGGCATAGAATACTCTTGTCTTTGAAGGACATAAGGGCCACTACAAGATGATTGTTTCGAACCGTGAAATGTGCTTATTTAAAAGTAAGAAGATCTTTGCATGCAAGTGCTTTCCGACCTAGTGTCCCTTTCCTGGAGCCTCCTCATGGCGTGATATAGGGACACCAATCGGATTTAGATCATTAATGTAATCCACAGAACTCAATCACCTCCTCTGTGCCATACCCTCGGCTATGCATCCTTCCGGACGAGATCGATTCACGGACATACCTCTTTAGGACACTCATGTACCTCTCGAAAGGAAACATGTTGTGTAGAAACACGGTCCGAGAATACCTATCTCCTTGACAATGTGAGCAGTGAGATGAACCATAATATCAAAGAATGCAGGAGGAAAGATCATCTCAAGGCTAACCACAGTTTGTACCACGTCATCCTGCAGCTTACTTAGTTTATCCGGATCAATAACCTTTTGCGAAACCGCATTGAAAAAGGAACACGCTTTTGTGATTGTCCCCGGACCCACTCGGGCAAAATACCTCTCACGACCATCGGGAGCAAGCGTGTCATCAACACAAGACACTCATGGGATTTCGGTGGGCGATTTTATTCTCTTTCATGTTTATGAGTCTCTTTACATTCGAGGAGTATCCGGAAGGGACCTTCACACTGTTCAAGCACTCTATCATGCTTTTTTTCACTTCTTTGCTTAAAGTGTAGCTCGCATGATGTAGACAATGTTGTCCTTTGCCTGTCTTTTCTGGATGTAGATCGTTCCTCAGTTCCAAATGTTTTAGATCCCTCCGACCTTGCAGTGTATCTTTCGATTTGCGGTACATATCTAAGTATCCTAGCAGGTTCACGCAAACATTCTTCGTGATGTGCATGAAGTCAAGTGAGTGACGGACCTCCAAAACTTCCCAATAAGCCAAGTCCCAAAATATTGACTTCTTCTTCCACATGGGTGCCTGACCTTCCTCATTCGGTATAGATTTTCTCCCAGGACCCTTTCCAAAAACTACTTTCAGATCCTTTACCATAGCAAACACACGCGGCCCACTTCGATGCTCAGGCTTAGCACGAAGGTCTGGTTTCCCGTTAAAATTCCTGCTTCTCTTCCGCGCCGGATGCCTTGTAAGAAGAAACCTATGGTGGCCCATGTACACAACCTTCCGAGAGTTTTTGAGGTACATGCTGTCCGTTTCATCTAAGCACTGCACGCAGGCTCTATATCCTTTTATAGTTAGGCCGGACAGGTTACCAAGCGCGGGCCAGTCATTGATGGTAACAAATAGCAATGCACGTAGGGTGAAATATTGTCTTTTGTGCTCATCCCATACCCGTACACCATCCTCCCACAATGTTACGAGATCTTCAACCAATGGTTTCAGATAGACATCGATGTCGTTCCCGGGTTGCTTGGGCCCTTGGATCAACAAAGGCATCAATATGTACTTCCGCTTCATGCACAACCAAGGAGGAATGTTATAGATACATAGTGTAACAGGCCAAAAGGCTATGGTCTGCTCAACTCGCCGAACGGATTCATACCATCCGTACTCAACCCAAACCTTATGTTTCTCGCCTCATCCGCAAAGTGCGGGTATGTTCGATCGACTTTCCTCCACCGGAGCCATCGGTGGATGTCTAAGCATCCCGTCGTCCTTCGCTCTTCTTTGTGCCAACGCATCATCCGGGCATGCGCTTTGTTAGCAAACGACGCTTCAATCGGGGATGACAGGAAATACCACACCACCTTAGCGGAGGTCTCTTCTTCATACGCCCCCATCTATTTCACAGGTCGTCACGCTTCATCTTGTAACGCGATTCTTTGCACATCGGACAAACATCAAAATCCTCGTACTCATTGCGATACAGGATACAATCGTTAGGACATGCGTGTATCTTCGTACTTCTAATCCCAAAGGACATACGACTTGCTTGGCTTCATATGTAGATTCAGCAGAGTGTTATCTTCGGAAGCAACTTCTTTATGAGTGATAACAACTCATCGAATCCCTTATCCGAGACACCATTCGTGGCCTTCCATTGCATTAGTTCGATGTGGTGCGCAGACTTTTGTGGCCCCGCCTACGCTTTGGGTACAAAGGAGTCCTGTGGTCCTCTAACATGCGCCGGAACTTGTCGAATTGTCTTTCATCTGTATAGTCTCCTCTCCGCCACGCTAAAGATCTGGTCCACTCATCATCACCAAACTCTCCGAGTGTATCTTCCACGTAACGATGTTCGGCGTGCGGGATCTGTTCAATCCTCTTCTTCTTCCTCGTTGTCTTCATCATCTACCCGCTAATCCTCAACTTCGCCATGGTTGGTCCAACAGGTATAGTTTGGCATGAATCCTCTTATGATCAAATGGTTCATAACCTGCCATCGGTGGGAGTGCTCCTTCTCATTCCTGCAGTCTACACACGGACAACATATGTAGCTGCCTGCAGGCAATAAGGCAACGGCCATATCCAGAAAACCCTGCACGCCATCAATGAACTCTCTGGAGCGACGGTCCGCATTGTACATCCATTGCCGGTTCATCTACACCAAGTTATATTTTATTAAAAAAATTTAGTTACATTTCAAAATCTAAAGCTCACAAGCACTTAGATCTACCTTTCTAATTACTTTTTGTTCTTCTTCACCTACAATTAAAGACAATATTTTTTCGCAACAAAAAATCCACCTACACTAATTCTTTTTGTCCTTCTACATTTATTGAACTAAAACTAACTAATTGTTACATTTTTAAAATTATTTCTTATCCTTCTACAATTTTGAACCTATTTATTTTTCCCTTTCTACCTTTGTAATTTTTTATCTTTATACATTTTTAACTAAACCTAACTAAAATTTTTTACCCTTCACATTTATTGCACAAATAAATAACTAATTGTTACATTTTTAATTATTTTTAATCCTTCTACAATTTTTAACTAAATCTAACTAATTATTTTCCTTTCTACCTTTTTATTTTTTTCCTTCTAATTTTTGCCTTATTTATTTCATACTCCAATAATTAGTTCCTAAAATTAGGGTGATCAAGCTAGTTAGCAAATTTATCGTTAAATTTTGGATCCTAAAGCAAACAACTTCATTTTGAGATCAACTCCCTAAAATTAGATGATCAAGCTAGCTAGCAAACAAGTTAGGTAGCTAGCAAACAAGCAAAGAAGCTTTTCACTGGTGAAGCTAGCTAGCAAACAAAACACACACTTTTCAACGAAGAACAAATCAACATTTCTCCACATCCAATGCAAAAAAAAACAATACTTAGGTGAGAAGGATGTTAACATGACGTTACTAACCTTGAACCACTTAATTTGCAGCTAAATCACCTCAATTGAAAAATTGGGCAGCACCTCCCCTTGAACAGTACCTCGGCCCTTCCTGTTAACACTTCCCGTTCATCTGATCTGCGCCCTCGGGAAGGAAGAAGATGTTTTAAATCTTGCGGCGGGATGGTTCTACAACCGGTTTGAGACACAAACCGCTTCTAGAGCTTGTTTTACAACCGGTTTGTGTCTCAAACCGTTCGAACTCCACAACCGGTTTGGGACACAAACCGGTTGTAGAGGTGGGATTTTACACGCGATTGGTGTTTCAAACCGCTTCTGCAAGCCCTCTCCCGCCCGTTGCCCACGAACCAGTTCTAGTACGAACATTACAACGGGTTCGCACCAAACCGGTTGTGATGGACCGGTTGTGATGCCCACTTCTGTAGTAGTGGAATGATGGTGACTGATGGCTAGGGCACACAAACGTGAGGAGTATGACACCAAGGAAGATGTGATCTTAGCTTCTGAGATTAGAGAGGCAACACACAGGCTTGAGGGGTGAGGAGAGCATACATGTTAGAGGATAGATCATGGACGAACAATTATTGCAGCTAAGGAGAGGAATCCAAGGGAGCAATTGATGGCTAGTGTCTAGGAAGTCAAAATGGTGATGAAAAAATATGTTTAGTCACAAGGATACTCCGTAGATTGGTGGATTACTTTGCCACGAGACGATGAATAGGGTGAAAGCTTGTCCCGTTTACTTCAATCAACACATCGAGAGTAGTTCTAGTAAACCAAAAGGCAGAACTGATTCTCTTTTTTTTTGTCTGAAAAGAGACGTACGCCCCATTTCCATTGATCAACAACCAAACCATAAAAATTTTAGGTTCAATGAAAATAAAAGGAGCAACTAGCATCACATTACGAGCAAAATCCCACTTCACATACATCCCCATCCACACTACTCAAAAGATATAGGATTTTTTCTACTTAATTCATCTCACACCTCAGACACAACTTTAAAGTGCTCAAAGAGGATTTTTTTAGGACGCAACCAAACTATTGTAGGTCATTCATTCTACCTGGTCCAATGATCCAGTGACCTCTTGCCTCCAAGGGGACAAGACAATGAGCGTATTTGAACCATGTATGTTTAATCTAACGGTATAGAGAACTCTTACTCTAAAGGAAGATAACAAGAGAAATCCTAGCCGTCCGTCGAGGCTTCAACATCCCTTCCTTTTATCTTCTGCTTCTCCACCCGCTCCTTCTTCTGGAGTAATCATCCATGGAGCTCAAATATGCCCAAACACCTCAAGCTTGGAAGAAACTTGTTGCAGCTGTAACTATCCATCTCTGATCACATGCTGTATAGCCTCAGGATACAATCTTCATTAATACCAAAGCAAAGCACAAATAGAGAAAACAATGTTAATGCAGTAGTAAGCTATTTATCCTCAAAACAAGTTTTATTCATACACAACCAAATTGCCCATGTCACTATAGCCAAACAACAAATAATTATCCCCAAAACAATATTTTATTCCAAAGTCAAATTGCCCATATCTCTACAGGAAAACAACAAACAATGTGCAGTTTTTTCCCTTGGCCATTCCTTCATCATCCAAAAAGTGAATTGCTTAGGGATAGAGGTCTTACTTGTGATCTTAATAGTTCTATCTGGAACAATTTAATTTCAACAATTTTTGACTTTTGTACAATAAAAGGCTGCAAGCTGAACCAAGCAGTTCGTCTTTTTGTAGTCATTTCTCGAAACTTTGAAATGTTTGCCCACAACCGTTCTAAACAAGGCCGATTCTTTTCGACTTCAGTTACACATTTGTTCATTTATCCATTTTTTGGGTTTCACTTTATCCATTATTTTGGAAATTGTTTTGTTTCTCATGCTTTCGTTAGGACTGGACAGGAAGGTCGAGCTTGAGACCAATTTGTGTCGAGCTCGAGCCCAACCTCGAGTAGCTTAGTTAGAGCTCAAATAACACTGCCTTGGTCTAAAATTCACCTATTGCGTGCTCACCAAGCCCACAAGCCACTACCCTTCAAACCTAACCCTACCTGCACACACCCCTTGTCCTTCCCTCTCCTTTCCCTTCTCAACCTAAAAGCCACAAGCCCCATGCTCTCTTCTTCCTCACCGCGAGAACAATACCATGTGCTGCCCTACCCCCTCCAAGTGACGACACAGTTGACGCTCCTCTCCCTCTTCTTCCAAGCAATGGCGTGTCATCCCTGACAGTGGCGGATCTAGGATTTTAAGTTAGGGTATACCGAACAGCCGAGCTAATACTATAATATATAATTTAGTAAAATACAATGAACAATTCAGTAAACAACTACAAATGTTGTCGAGAAATTCAATATACAAGTATGAAATAACTAGAAATATGATAAGTTGATAACACAAGTATAAATTCCAATATAAATAGTTCGAACATTTTAAGTATGAAATATGCATAAAAGAAGCTTACGCACCTACAATAGTTCAAAGAATACAATATTAATTCTTGTCCTTCTTGTCTGGCCTCCGCCTTCTAATAGCTATGAAACTCTTGATTATATCATTTTCATCAACTTGGAAGAAAATATCTCGCTCAATAAACGTGACTAGACAATCATCCAAAAGACTATCACCCATCTTATTTCTCAACTTACTTTTGATTAAACTCATTGCAGAAAATACCCTCTCAACACTTGCTGTCGCCACCGGTAGAAGCAATACCAATTTCAGAAGCAAGTAAAACAAATCATAAACTATATGCTTCTTTGTTTGAACAAGCTTAACTGAGAGATCAACAAGATTCTCTAGATCTTTGAATCTATCATCTAGTCTTATGTCGTCAATATAGTTATCAAGTTGCAACTCAAGCTTTATCAAATCGTTACTTGAGATGATGTCATTATGGTAGAACTCAACAAGTCTATGCACCTTCTGTGCATCAAACGAAGCAAACGAGTCGGTAGGATTGAAGGCTGACATACAAGAAAGCAACTCCATATTAATCTCATCAAACCAATTATCAAGCTCTTGACTAATCTGATCAATGACCCCAATATATACTTCTCTTCTGAAGTGATCATCACTTGTTTGGTTTCGGGCAAACCGTGCTGATCTTACATAAGGCACATGATTACCCTCCATATCAAGAACTTGGACACCATGTTTATTGCAAAACAAAGTGACCCTTTGAAGGAACTGATTCCAGCCTTTAGACCTCAATTGTTGCATTCTACTTTTTGCCACGGTAACAAGTGAGATTGCATTAAGAATATCTTGCTCTCTTCTTTGCAAACACTCGGATAAATCATTTATGTATCCAAGTATAACAAGCATTAAGTGTGCACTGAAAATAAAGTCAAATGACTCAAATACTCCAACCATAGTATGTATTTTTGGCCAATCCCCCCTTTGTGAAGCATCATTACCAAGAGTGATGGGTACATCGCGGATTGTGGGATACATAGCAATAATGTTGACAACAGTTTTGTAATGAGAGCCCCACCTAGTCTCACTAGGTCTAGGCAAACCCATCTCTGGATTCAATCCACTCCCAGTTTTAAGTTCACCACAATCAAGTGCTTTCATGATATTCTCATGTCTAGCGTTTCGAAGCATGCCATGACGCTTGCAAGAAACTCCAATAATATTCAGCAAGAGTGATACTTGATCAAAAAAACCACACACAATCATTATTTCCCTTGGCAACAGCAACAAGAACTAATTGAAGTTGATGTGCAAAACAATGGACATAATTGAATTGCCGATCTCTATTTCCAATTTTCCTTTTTGGAAATTCATGTGCGTATGGTTGGAATGGACCTTTAAGAATATATGCTCTTCGAATTGCATCTCGATCATTAACAGGATAACTTTGAATGGGCAGCCTTTCACCTGGATCATGTGGAAGACGATTGATATCATAGACCGGCGGTGGTGGCGGTGGTGGTGGCGCTACCGATGCCGGTGCCGATGGCGAGACATTATCAAGAGGGACTGAAGGCGGAGAAGATGGCATAGGAGTCACAATTTCTTCAATTACTCTCTCTTGCTCTTGAGGTTCATCTTCCGCCACGGTTCTAGGCGGAGCCATGGAAGGAGATGAAGTAGCAGCAGCCTTCTTTGCTGCATGTTTCCGAAAAAGAGATGCAATATCTCCGTTCCTCTTCATAATTCAACACAATTCTACAAAAGGCCACAAAACTTGATTTAAGGATGCCGTGTTTACTAATGTGACCAACTAGTAAACTATAAACTAACTAGTAGATAGTAGATAATATATTAGATACATAATAACACAGTTACAAACTAGTAAACTACAAACTAACTAGTAGATAGTAGATAATAGATTAGATATATAATAACACAAGATTGAAAATTTGAAGGAAAAATTAGTACCTTAACTAACCTGGGCGGCTAGGCCTGCTTGGCTTGACTGCTTCGGTGCTTCCAGCTTCCTCCGAGTTGCCGGTTGCGAGGCAGCGAGGGGTGACGGGCCGACGCCCGACGGTCGACGGGGTCATGGGAGACTCGGCGTCTCGGCGTCGGTGCCGTGGTGCCGTGGTGGGCCGTGGTGGTGGGCGGCGAGCCAGCAGTGTAGCCCATGAATCAGCGTCCGGCCGATGGGCGATGCCGCGATGGCAGGATGGCGATGGGAATCGGCGCAACGCGCAATCGGCGATGGCAGGCCGGGGGCGCCGGGCGGCTCAGGAAGTCAGGAGTCGCGGCTACGTGATCGCTCGTCGGCCGCGAGACGCGTAAATAGCAACTGAAACGTCGCGCCGCGGTTGTATGGACATTTGGGCCGTATAAGGCCGTGTATTTGTATACGGGCTGCAGGGTATGTCGTGGCCCACCCGGCATACCCTGTAGATCCGCCCCTGATCCCTGATCTCCCTTTTGACGACGACAGCACCACGCCATTAGTGTCCCTCCATCCCGTCACTAGTCATCAATATGCCTCTTCGCAATAGTTCGAGCATCATTATTCTATGAGCATTGCACTTCCATGAGTGCCACCGTGAACAAAACACTTGCCACCTCCTTCTTCCGGCTGCCTCTTTCACATCGGTGCACCGCTCTCTCTTCTTCATCCTCCTCTTAGGTCCTAGCCCTTTATTTGAGCTCAACCGAGCTCTTATGGAGCTCGAGCTCGAGCCAAACTTTGTGCTTGAGATTGATTCAAGCTAAACTCGAGCCTAGGAACCATAAGCTCGCAAGCTCAACTCGAATCCAGCCCTAGCTTCCATAAGTGTGCTCAATGTGCTTACACTCAATTGTGTCATATTTTCGTGTGCTCGACCGTCTAGCACAGTTCAATTTTAGAGCTACGTTGTTATACTGCGAGAGATGTAGGCAAATTTTTTTATTATTACTATTAGAATTTTTAGAGAGGTCAAAATTGTTTCCTAAGGGATTTTTTTTTTCTGTTTTTGCTGAAAGTTTGTTGTAGCCTCAAGTTAGCCATGAGGAAGGGGAGAGGAGGAAATGATCACAAAATGTTTGCATGCATTTTTTAGAAAGGCGGTCAAGATCGTTATGTTTGACAAGAAAAAACACGCTACGATTGAGAGCAATCTTCTAACTATAAAATTGGGAACATACCTATAAGAAAACAGATCCATTTGCTGAGTGATGCGAGGTACGCCCATGGAAAATAAGGCAGTAATCATCTCTCCGAGTTCGAATCAGACGGTGGTACCGGGTCGCGATCATTCGGTCCGAGTCCGACCTGTCACCCAAGTGTTATCGGAGTCGGCGCGATCGGGCCATATATATCCGCCAGGCCGAGCCCACGAAAAAGCCCACGACCACGAGCAAAGCATCCTCCCGAAACCGAACTCTTCGTCTCGAACCATCCGACCGAAGCGTCCTCCGAGAAGAGACGAAGAGGGAGGGGAGCGGCGAATCGCGAGATGGCGACGGTGGCGATGGACGTCTCCAAGCCCTCGGCGCTGCCGGCGAACGGCGACGAGGTCGCGGCGGCGGCGGCGGCCAAGGGGAGGGCCGGCGGCGGGGAAGGGCTGCGGCAGTACTACCTGCAGCACATCCACGAGCTGCAGCAGCAGATCCGGCAGAAGGATGACAACCTCCACCGCCTCGAGGCCCAGCGCAACGACCTCAATTCCCGAGGTAACGCGCCGATCCCCCCAGCAATAACCCGGCCCTAATCCCCGGAACTCGCGATCGATGCCTGCTTTGATCTGGTCGAGTTTACGAAACCCTAGTTCCTGTAGCCTGTGGGATTGTGCCCAAAATAAGATCCGCTGGGCCGTGTTTGTTGGATGGCGGACGCTGTAACTGATCAAATTACCTAGGGTTTTAATTGCGATCTCATTAACTACGCTTGATGTCTACTGAGATCCCGATGTCTGCTCCCTCCCTTTTTTAATATAACGCTTATTATAGTTTGAATGATTTTGTTTTAAAATATAAGGCGTGTATGCAAATTTGTTGATGATCTTCCTTGTCTACCCTTATGCATTTATAAACAACTCTCAATACAATGTTCTCTCTCATATTTCCAAGGTATTTATAACATGAGTAGCATGGTCATTTTCTCTTAGTCTTTTCTTGATTTCACAACTTTCTTAATCTATGTGCCAATTCAAAATACGCCTTATATAAATAAATGGAGGGAGCAGTTACCTTGTCCTGATGCTGGTTTTGTCTCTCTACCAAATTGTAACTCGCCTGCTGATGGGAATCTTATGCTGACAATTTGCTTGCAATTTCGGTAATTGTTAACTTTATGATGATGTATGAAGATGTTAACTTTTAGCTTGATTTCTATGTTGCGCACCCATGGATTTGTTCTGTTGTTAGATGAAGTAGTACTAGGCTACTGGCCTTTCTGTGTATATAAGCTTTCAGCAGAGAGTTTTGGTGTGAATTACACACCTTTGTAGTTTGTATTATCATATACTCAATTCTTTTTCCTTGCGATTTGTTGTTTCAGTTAGAATGCTGCGGGAAGAGTTACAGTTGCTTCAAGAGCCAGGCTCATATGTTGGAGAGGTTGTGAAGGCCATGGGCAAGTCAAAGGTTCTAGTGAAGGTAGATATCCTTTTTTTGTTACTTGTTGTTCTGTGTTTGTGCACATTGTCCTGCTTTAGGCATATCAGAGGAGGAGAAATACTTTGTTAGCAAACCCTCAATCAGTAAGATCATGGCTATATATATTTTTTGTTTGATGTGGCAGAGGTTTTATGTGGGAAGCGATCACTTTCTTGCAGCAAAACCCAAAATTGCACTAGTAGTCTTGACTCTTGTATGAGATTTCTGGCTTCGTGGTGATCATATTTTTCAGTGAGGGCAATTCTTGTGCAAACACATTATTTTTAAATTTTTTGTGTGGTCATTATTAAAGCAGATGTGTTGACATGTAAATTTTGAATTGGAATTTTGTGTTCCCAATCATTCCTATCGTAATTAAGTGTCTGCCTGCAATCTTTCAGGTGCACCCTGAAGGCAAATATGTTGTAGATCTTGATAAAAGTATCGACATTACAAAGATCACGCCTTCAACAAGAGTTGCTCTTAAAAATGACAGCTATATGCTTCATCTTATCCTGCCCAGCAAAGTCGATCCTTTGGTTAATCTTATGAAGGTTGAGAAGGTTCCTGATTCTACTTATGATATGATTGGTGGCCTTGATCAGCAAATTAAAGAGATCAAGGAGGTTTGTGAAGAATTTAATGCACAGTGCATTTTGTTGCATTGTTAGATCTCTGGACTAACAACTTACTTTTCAGGTGATCGAGCTTCCCATTAAGCATCCCGAGCTGTTTGAGTCTCTTGGAATTGCCCAACCAAAGGTTAGAATTTGTTTACCAGTTTGCGTTTTGTTTGCCATAAATTGAATGATTATTTTATGGAAAATATTGATGTTTCCTTTTTTCAGGGTGTCCTTCTTTATGGGCCTCCAGGTACAGGAAAAACATTACTAGCTCGTGCGGTTGCTCATCACACCGACTGCACCTTCATTAGAGTGTCAGGTTCTGAGTTGGTTCAGAAGTATATTGGAGAGGGTTCCCGAATGGTTCGTGAACTCTTTGTGATGGCTAGGTAAATATTATTTGTTCATGTTGTGTTGAGTTATTACTGTTTACTCGCATGCTTGTATAATTCCAGAGTAACATATTTGTTTGAATTTCAACAGGGAGCATGCACCATCCATTATATTTATGGATGAAATAGACTCCATTGGATCTGCTAGAATGGAGTCAGGAACTGGCAATGGTGATAGTGAGGTTCAGCGTACGATGCTTGAGCTTCTAAACCAACTTGATGGTTTTGAAGCATCAAACAAAATTAAGGTTCTTATGGCAACAAATAGGATAGACATATTGGACCAAGCTCTCCTGAGGCCTGGCCGCATTGATAGGAAGATCGAATTCCCAAATCCTAATGAAGATGTAAGTGGTGCAGTACTCACCACAGTAGTGTTAATTTTGTGAGAAGGATTTCATACTGCTTGACCAGATCAGTGCTAATATTAGATTACTTACATATATTGTTTGCCTTTGCAGTCCCGATTTGATATCTTGAAGATTCATTCAAGAAAAATGAACTTGATGCGGGGCATTGATCTGAAAAAGATAGCTGAGAAGATGAATGGAGCATCAGGAGCAGAGCTAAAGGTGTGTATAGGTGTCACTTATAGGCCGACATTTCAATTTCTAAAATGTTGTCTTGACAAGCTGAGAAAATATCCTGAATTGAACCATTCATAATAAACTCACTCAACCAGCTGCAGAAAAATGCTCTCCATGGTATGTTCATGAAATCCAGGTCCAGTAACCATTTTACCCATGTAGTTAAATGCCATGAACTGAAAACTTGGTCTGGGCAGCAAGTATAAATGAAGTAGCTATCCAAATTAGTCCATTTGGGCCCATTATTTTAGTGATGTATTTAAGGCATACTGTATTTCAATTAGTCTCTGTCCCAAGCATCAGTAGCTCAACTATTGTGCATTGAAACATGTAATTTCATGTTGCATGGTATGAGTTAATCTTAATTTCGACCCTGGTTTTCAGGCAGTTTGCACGGAAGCTGGAATGTTTGCCCTTCGAGAGAGAAGGGTGCATGTCACCCAGGAGGATTTTGAGATGGCAGTGGCAAAGGTGATGAAGAAGGATACCGAAAAGAACATGTCCCTGCGGAAGCTCTGGAAGTGAAGCGCTCACTTTGACTGGCTAGCTTTCGCCCACATGTTGAAACACTTCAAGCGAACAGCAGCATGTTGCTCCTTGAGCTGTGAAATTCCGAAATATTACGAGAACGGGAGCTTACAATGTCGTGTAGTAGCTTTGAAGTGAAATTTCTTCATCTGATCATCAAGAGGTGTGAGATGAAAACTAATCAGTTTCTGGTAATGTATGTTAATTTTTTTTTCCCACTGGATTGCTTGCATACAGATTACAGAATTTTCTGTGTTAAATGTTCCATTAGACAGCTAGTTTGCCTGAGGTAGCTCATGCTTCTGACCTCTGGCCTATTATAAGCTTCAATTTCGGAGATGATTTCCATAATTTAGTCATTTCACCCTAAATGTCAAAATCAGATAATGTTTAGTAGCTTCTAGTAGAGGTAATAATGTCAAAATCCGATAAGGCGCTTTAGCGCATTCCACAAGCTCCGCAGGACGCAATTACCGGTTCTCTGCTTGCCTGCTTCTACGGTTCTACCGATGACTCAGATTCGTCGAGTCGAGTTGCTGAAGCAGTATTGCTGTGAGCCTTTAGATAGATTCTTTTGGCCGTACACCCTGCACTCCACTGGGGTGAAAAGCCAGATCGAACTGTGGTCAATCTTTACGAATACGGTTGAATGCTGGTAAGAACTCCGACGTCGTAGCGAACTGGCTAGTCAATCCAATGGCACTGGAATATTGAAGGTCGTAGCAAATACAGATCAGAGACTACGGGCCACGTTCCGTCGGCCTGGCGCAATCGTAACCATAACCGCTAAGGCCCAACATAACTCCTTGGCCCATGAGTATATGAACTAGGCCTCGGGGTTCAGAGCAACCCATCACAAACACCTGCGCGGTGCGGTTCACAGTATAATCCGTCGTATCGCAGCAGCTCGATACGGAAAATTGACCGGAGAAACAGCCCAAATTAAATAATTTAAATTATGAATTCGAACTTTATAAACCAAAGCATTCTAAAATTAGTATTAGGATCTGTTCTCTTTAACTTATCTTTTTATTTGCTTATAAGCAGAACTTTGACAGCTTCTTGTGGTGGTTTGGAAAATGGCTGTTTCATTTAACTTGATTCTAAAAGCTTTCAGACACATCTTCAATAAAAAAAGAAATAACAAACTTCAAAACCCAAAACGTTTTAACTTTTTGATTTGAAGATAAATAGAAAAGATAAGAAGATAAGCCGACATTTTGACATGACATATGTTTGGATGAAAACTAACTTTTCACCTGGTTTTGACCTTACACAGTTCTCCTCTATTGGAATATTGCGGAATTAGTGGTTGTTGTATTTATAGTACACAAGATGGGCCTGCCCCCATGGGCCCTATATACTCTAACACTCCCCCGCAGATAAAACAAAATGACCAGCAAACAAAATGACCATCACTCCCCCGCAGTCTGAACGGTCGACGCGCAGACATTCAGATTGGACCGGAACTCGGTGAAGACCGTCGTGGGAAGACCCTTGGTGAAGATGTCAGCGTACTGTGATGAAGTCGGAACATGGAAAACACGCACTTGACCAAGAGCGACACGCTCACGAACAAAGTGCAAATCGATCTCGACATGTTTTGTCCGCTGATGCTAAACCGGGTTGGTTGAGAGGTAGACCGCGCTGACGTTGTCGCAGTAGACGAGGGTGGCTTGGCGAAGCGGACTATGGAGCTCCTGAAGAAGCTGACGAAGCCAGCAGGTCTCGGCGACGCCATTGGCAACTGCACGATACTCGGCCTCGGCGCTGGAGCGGGAGACAGTATGCTGCCGTTTGGAGGACCAGGAGACTAGGTTGTCACCGAGAAAGACGCCATAGCCGGAGGTGGACTTGCGTGTATCAGGGCAACCCGCCCAGTCAGCGTCGGTGTAGACCGTGAGATCACCAAACGTGGAGTGACACAGGAGAAGTCCAAGAGTGAGAGTGCCCTGTAGGTACCGCAAGATGCACTTCAGGGCAGCAAAGTGAGGCTCCCGTGGATCGTGCATAAACAGGCAGACTTGCTGAACTGCATATGTGATGTCCGGACGGGTGAAGGTCAGATACTGTAGAGTTCCTGCCAGGCTGCGATAGAGAGTAGCATCAGTCGCTGGGGGCCTTTCTGCGGAGAGCTTGGATCTGGTATCAACCGGGGTAGCACAGGGCTTGCAATCACTCATGCCCGCACGATCCAGGACATCGACGATGTACTGACACTGAGAGAAGAAGGCCTCCAGACTGTGGGTGCACGGAGACTCCAAGGAAATGGTGTAAAGAACCAAGATCCTTGAGAGAGAACCCACACTCCAAAGCAGTGATAGTGCGTCTGAGGAGATCATCTGAAGATGCAGTCAGCACAATGTCATCCACGTAGAGCAGTAGATAGGTTGTCTCGATGCCCCGGCGGTAGATGAAGAGAGAAGTGTCTGCCTTTGCCTCAACAAAACCAAGTGAGAGGAGATGGGAGGCAATCGTGCTGTACCAAGCTCGCGGCGCCTGCTTCAGACCATATAGGGACTTATTGAGCAGACAGACGTGATCTGGGCAGGAAGGGTCCACAAAACCTGATGGCTGGGTGCAGTAGACGGTCTCTGTGATCACACTATGGAGGAAGGCATTGTTGACATCGAGCTGACGAATGGACCAGCCTCTGGAGATAGCCAGCGATAGGACTGTCCGAATGGTGGCTGGCTTGACAACTGGACTGAATGTCTCGTCAAAGTTGACACCTGGCCGCTGAGTGAAGCCACGGAGAACCCAGCGGGCTTTGTATCTGTCAAGGGAGCCATCTGCATTTAGCTTGTGCTTGAAGATCCACTTCCCCGTGACCACGTTGGCACCAGCCGGTCGCGGGACGAGATCCCACATGTTGTTGGCACGAAGGGCCTCGAACTCTTTGGTCATCACCTCGCGCCAGTGTGGGTCGGCCAGAGCGGCGTGATATGACGTCAGTGGAGGGGGCAGTTCCGCCGAGACATGAAAATTAAGCTTGTCTCGAGGCGGGACGATGATGCCAGTCTTGCGACGCGTGACCATATGATGTGCATTGGTCATGGGTGGTAGAGGGGCCCTGCTGGTAGCAACCTGTCGAGGGGTTCCAACAGGGGCAGCGGGAACTGGTGGAGGAGTGACTCGTCGCGAGGCCGGCATGGCACCGCTGGCAACAACCTGTGGTGTGGGACCAACAGGCGGTGGCGAGGCGGCCCACCGGCAAAGAACCCGTGGGGTGAGACCGAAGGGGGCAGTGGGAGTGGGCCGAACGGCCGGGAGAATGACACCGCTGGCAACGACCTGTGGAGAGGACCCAACAGGGGCAACAGTGACCATAGTGGCTGGCGGGGCGGCCGGTAGAGTACCCGGCAACAAGGCGGCTAGCGGGGGCGCCAGGATGACCGGTGTGGCAGGGGAGGTTGACGTGACCACCGGCGGGGCAAGGGCGGCCGACGTGGTTGCCGGCGGGGCAGAAGTACCTGCAGAAGACAACGAGGCACGGACCCCTATGGGCACAGGAGGACCGGCTCGTTCGGTTAGAAAATCTAGATCAGGGGGGATGGCGTGGTGGAGGTGCTGGAGGCAAAAGGGAAGCTCGACTCATCAAAGATGATATGCCGAGAGATGATGATGCGGTTGGAGGTGAGATCCAGGCACCGGTAGCCTTTGTGGTCAGGTGGGTAGCCAAGGAAGACACACAAAGTGGAGCGAGGAGCGAGTTTGTACGGAGCGGTGCTGGAGAGATTGGGATAGCATGCACAGCCAAACACGCGAAGGTGGGTGTAACTAGGGTGAAACCCATGAAGGGAAAAGAACGGCGTGGGATCAGACAGGGTGGAAGTGGGACGCCGGTTGAGAATGTAGGTGGCTGTGTGGAGAGCCTCCACCCAGAAGGAGGGGGGACGCTATCCTGGAACATAAGGGAACGCATTACATCGTTGGTGGTACGGATGGCACGTTCAGCCTTACCGTTCTGGGGAGAAGTGTAGGGACAGGACATGCGAAAAATGACGCCGTTAGTTAGGAAGAAGGATCGAGACGTGGAGTTGTCAAACTCACGGCCGTTGTCAGCTTGAATACACTTGACAGTAGTGCCAAACTGAGTGCAAACATAGGCGAAGAAGTATGAAATGGTGGGGAAGGTGTCAGCTTTGAGGTGAAGTGGAAAAGTCCACATGAAGTGAGAGTGATCATCAACAATTATGAGATAGTACTTGTAATTAGAGACGCTAGCAACAGGGGACGTCCACAAATCACAATGTATTAAATCAAAGTTATGAGAAGCGTGAGAGGTTGATGACACAAAAGGAAGCCGAACATGGTGACCAAGCTGACAAGCATGACAAATATGATCGGGCTTGGCTTTATTACATGAAATAGCAGACGAGCTAGCTAGACTAGAGAGGGTCGCGTGACCGGGGTGGCCAAGACGACGATGCCAAAGCTCCGTGGTGGTGGCGCTGGCGACCAGAGCGTGAGGGCTGGGACTCGGTTGGAAGGAGTAGAGATCTCCAGAGCTATCACATCTGGTGATGACGCTCCTGGTTCGAAGATCCTTCACAGAGAAACCTGAAGGGTCAAACTCGATAGAGCATTGGTTATCGGTGGTGAACTGACGAATAGAAATCAGGTTTTTAATGAGTGTGGGTGTGACAAGGACATTACGAAGAGTAAGATGTCCCTGTGGAGTGGAGAAAACACGATGACCAATGGATGTGACAGGTAAACGGGACCTGTTACCAACGATGATGTTAGACAGGCAAGAAATAGAGGGTGGGTGGGATGAGCTTAAGTTACCGCCATCTGAAGTCATGTGTGAAGTTGCACCCGAGGCTATGTACCAATCCGTGCCGTTGGGTGGTGGAGTGAGTGACATGGTGTTGAAGATGCTAGCTAGGGATTGCTGGTCCCAAGCTGTCCCCGTCATGGGGGTCCACGGTCCCGGAGTGGGCGGCTGTAGCATGGCGCCAGGGTCTCCACCAACGGGCGCCCCTGTAGCGACAGTGAGGGCATGCGGCTGCCGTGGTGCCGTCATGCGGCGCGGAGGACGCCTGAATGCCTGGCCGCCTGCCTTGGTAGGGCAGAGCTGAACAAAGGCTCGTCCAAGGGTTGTATACGGCGTGGCCTGCCGCCACCTCACGGAGGACCTCCATTGGCAGGAGTGGGGCGGCTGTCCCCGCCACCACCTCCACCACCGCTGCCATAGTTGGTGTGACCACCACCGTCACTACCACCACCCTTGCCTTTGTTCTTGCCCTTGTAGTTGTTCTTACCCTTATTGTTGTCCCCCCCCCCCGAAGAGCCACCAGAGGGTGGACGGGGAGCGGTAGCAACAAAGGCGGTGGATGGGGCAGTCGGCTTGGAGTTGAGGGCAAGCTCGTGGAGAAGCAGCTGGGAACGGGAGTTGGCGAAGTTGGGGAAGGGCTTCTGGTTGCGGATGATGTGCCTCAGTGTGTCATACTTGTCGTTGAGGCCACGCAGCATGTTGAGAACCTGGGTGCGGTCGCTAACAGGCTCCCTCAGGTCTGTCATAATGTCTGCCATGCTTTTGAGGCGACGACAGTAGTCGGTGATGGAGAGGTCACCCTAGAGAAACGAGCGGAACTCCGCCTCCGCGTAGAGAATCCGCGTCTCCTGATTCCCAAGGAACTGGTCCTCGAGACTAGTCCACACGGCACGTGCTGTGGCATTGGACGTCATCACAACCTACAGGAAGTCAGAAGCGATGCGCCCGTAGAGCCAGGAGATGACCACATAGTCCATACGGCTCCAAGCCGGATCTGACCAACGCTCGGCCGGAGAGAGGACGTGGTCCGCTAGGGCATAATGGCTGAGCGTGACGAGGAAGAGTCCCCGCCACTGATGGTAATTGGCACTGCTGAGGTCGAGTAGCACCGGGACAAGAGGTGCGACGTTCATGATGTCGACTGCCTGCGAGTGGAGCATCGCAATCGTACCGGGGTCTTCCGTGGGAGCACCGGTCCCGGTAAAGGCAGCATCGGACGTGCTAATCCCGGGAATGGTGGCGAGGGCGCCCGGGAACCCGCCAGATGGACCCGACATGGTGGTGGTACTAACCGAACCAGTAAAGCCAACCGGTCCAGTACCAACCAAGCCGGGCAGGTGGTCGGTCCAGGCGACGGAAGGCCAGAACGGCACGGAGCCGCGGCTGGTGATTGCGGGCCAGGGTGACGGCACGCCATGGGGCATGGCGCCGGCGACCAAAGGAGGGGCAGATCCGACGGCGACAGGCCACGACGTCGTGGAGCCGCCACTGGTGATGGCGGGCCAGGGAGGCGGTGCACTAGGAGGAGGCGCGGCGGCCCACCGCGTGCCATAGGAAGTCGCGGCGGTCCAGGGAGGCGGTGCTCCATGGGGCGGGGCGACGACGGCGACTGGTCCAGACGTCGTCGTCGGGAAGTGGAGACCAGCCACCAGGGTGGCTCGGTGCTCGTCGGGGAGAGCCGCCACTGCCTCGACGGCAGCGGCTTGAGCGGCGGTGGCCCGTGCGAGGGCAGCACAAGCGGCGTCCAGGGATCCCGCGAGTGGCACGAAGGAGGGTGCCGTGGAGGAGGAGGGAGAAGAGACCTCCATCTGGGAGGAGGTCGCTGGGACTCCGACGGAGAGGTCGCCGGACGCCATGGAGGGGCGGCGGCTGTGGTGGGGAGAGGAAGATTAGGGTTAGGGTTAGGAGAAAGGCTCTGATACCATATTGGAATATTGCGGAATTAGTGGTTGTTGTATTGCAATGGATAGAGTATTTATAGTACACGAGATGGGCCTGCCCCATGGGCCCGATATACTCTAACATCCTCTATTTGACTAATCCTTCGAACACCCTTACACGCCGCCGCACGCTCCCGAACGTGCCACACCCATTCACGATTTTAGAGCAAATCGAGATTTTTGGGCACACCATAGGGACTACCGGTTAATACGGAGCGAGTATGGTGGTTGAAATTGATTGCTTTAGTCCGATCGTTTTGAATTTTGAACCATTTCTATCATCGACAATTATCGCTGTCGACGAGTTAGCGGTTTTCAATGCGAAAATGATATTGCAGACCTTGGTCACCGGTGTGCTTTACACCTAATTTTATTCTCTCAGCTCTTTCCTTCTCTTCTAGTGCTTTCTCCTTTTTTTTTTTTTTTGAAAACCAGCGCTATCATGATTATAGACCATAGACTTACAACTATAGAAATAACGTTTATAAAACAACTCCACACAACGGCCCAACACCTCCTACTAGAAGCAGGACGAAGAACATCTTGTATTCCTCTTGCCAGAACAAGAATTTGCTGCATGCGAAATACAGTGGTAGCGTTAATAAAGACAAACTAATCATTTTATGTACTCTCTGAGGGCATGCCTTTCCCTGGTCAAAGATAAAGTTCAAACACGCAAATCCAGCTTCTCCACCATCCTTCTCAGATCTGCTCTCATCAGCCAAGCCCGGCCTCGCCACACATTAGCAATGCTTCGAGGACCATCATGACCTTTGGCTTTCGAAACATTGACCTAAAGACAGAACTAGTCTTGGAACAAAACAAAACCTTCACCATAGGGGGAGAAAAGTCTCACTAGTCCACGAACAGTTTGGGGACCAAGGGTAACCCTACTCAAGACTCGAACGAGAAGGATGTCAAGGCAAACCACCACGCTAGAGAATGTAAGAAAGAAACTTATTATCATACCTTGCTGCTCCACCGTCAACACCGTTATTGAGGACAAAACGACCAACAAAACTTAACCCTAAAAAACTAGATCTAAGCACAAAATTACCAGAGCAAGATAAGAAAAAAAGAGTCCACTCACTTTCTATCTCCGTGCGAGATCACTAGAGTTGAGATGGCAAGAGGGGCCAGGAGGGATCGCCGAAGGAGTTGCGGCGGCTACGAAGTCAAGAGCCCGTGGAGGCGGTGGTTCCAAAGACAACTCCAATTGTGGTGTTCTTTTATGGAGGCATTTTTTTTTTAGAAAGAGGAAGAGGATGAGGCTGGCGTTGTGAAAACGCCAGTTCCTTAGAAGCACGCGCTCTGTGCTGGCTCGCATTCTGGGCCGACGCGACGAGGCCAGACCGTGTTGTCCATTCCAGGCTCCAGCTCGGCCTGCCGGCAGCCGACCTCGCTCACCCCCATGTCTTCCTGCCACAGCGAGTCGATCACCTCAACCGCGCGATGCGTTGCACCGGCGTCGCGCGGCGCGCCCATAACTGGCCGGCGTCCACGTACGCCGTCCGTCGCCGCGCGGCATGTAGCACGCCGTATGGCGGCAGATCGAGATGCCGATACGTGCGTTGATCTGTCTCGGATCAGTCAAATATCGGGAGGTTGCCGATACGTGGACGAGCAATGTGAAGTTGCTAAAGCGTTTAGGCATTATTGGAAAGGATGGCAGTATTGATGAACCTATAATCGAGGCCTACGGTGCTAGGCTTGCAGGGGTTGCTTGCTTCTCTCTTTTCTTTAGTGTCGTTGGCACGCTCGGTTGGTGCCTAATGGACAATGATCAACACGGGTTAAATGTGGATTACACAAATGAATCAAACCATCAATTGAAATCCTCAGCAATTATAGCCAATGTCGGTGCCGCTCCTCCTCCTTTCCCTTGCTCTGTCCTCTTCGCCTCCGCGTGCCTCTACCACCATCCCCGTCTTCGTCAGCCACCACGCGCGACCGACAGCACTCTCGCTGCCTCGCTACCCCTGTCCTCTCACCGCCACGCTGCCCTGCCCAACCAAACTCGAGGCCGCCATGAGCAAAATCACCCCCCCCCCCCCTCCCGGACCACTGTTCAGCCACTTGCAAGTCCACTGCGGCTTTGCTGTACCACCGCGTCGAACCCCTCCTCTAACCTAAATGATGGCGCAACTCCAGCGACAGGTGGCGGCACACAGCAGCAAGAGAGAAGACACGAGGGATGCACGATGAGCATCGGATGGCCATCCTCGGTCGACTGAGATTTGAGATGAATTCAGTTTGCTGATGACTAGCGATTCCGAAAGATTTCCTGTGATGCAGCAAATACACCAGGCAGAAACAGATACAGATCGACTAGTGTAGGTACGTACATAGGGAAAGGCCATCATGCCAGCACATGCAACAAATTATGCGAGCAACTGTGCAAGACAATAATCTCAACCACGTACACGCAGAGCGCGCGCGCGCGCGCGCGGCAGCGGGGCACGTCGGAGCCGGACACGACGGCGACGCTGACGCATCCTGGCACCCTAGCATGGGCTGGGTGGGTCACCTCGCTTCGCGGTTGGCGCGGCCAGACGGACAGCCTAGTTAAGGTAGGAATCGATCGATCGATGGAATCGAATCGAAGGCGTAGCTAGGAAGCGGCGAGTGATGGGCTAGCTAGCTAGCGGCTTAGGTTTCTTGGTACATACATGCATGCATGCACATACGCCGGCAGCCGGCGGCCGGCGGTCGGCAGCATGCTTGGTCACGTTGCATGCGCGGGGTCGGAGGGACAGGGGAGCCGACGGAGATGGCGGCAGTCGCCGTCGTCGACGGCGGCGGCGGCGATGACGGTATGTACGCGCGGCCGGCCGCTTGGCCTGGTCTAGACGGACGATCGGTCGAGGGTATCTAGCAGCTAAGGCCTGAGCGCGTCATGACATGTGTGTGTTCCTGGGCTCCATCTGCCGGTGGTTGCTGCTCTTCGATCGGGCCCGCGCACAGCGACCTCTCACCCGGCCGGCCGGCCGCCGTGCCAGAAGATAGTGACAAGCTTGACCATGTTTTCAACCTAGCTAGCTACGAATTGACGTTGGTCTGAGCCTTCTCAGGGAATCCATGGTTCAACCAGTTCTTTCCTTCTTCGCACTCCTAGGATACATCAGGGGTAAGAATTTTTTAGATGTACTCATCTTAGAGGGTAAAAGGTCTCTAGGACATTGTATGAAGCAAAATAAATAATTCACAATATTTTGGACGTGTCTTAAAAAAATCTAGTCTTGGCACTCCTACAGCAATAGCGGTTCTATTTTTATCTTGATTTAACTTTGCAATATATACTCATGAAGAGTTGTTTTGGATATCAACAGGTTATCAAAATGCAGCTTAATTTGACCGCTAATGACTACTGAAAATTATTTATAAACTAATAAGATTATAATGTTAGTTATGAAAATACTTTTTGAAACGAATCTATAGTTATAATTTTTTTTTGTGTCTAATCCAAGTATTTAAAAAGGATATAGATAGTCAAATTTTAAAAGTCCTTGACAACCTAGGGCTAAGCTCATAGTGCATAATTCAGGTTGGTGTTGCCGCCAAATTTTACTTATCGTCCGTGCAAACTTTAGATTTATTATACTAAAACAGAGTCCAATATGGCAACCACATTCGCTCTAGAATACTGGACATTTTTTAGAAAGAAACAAAGATCTATACCATTAATTATAGTAGACCCAGATTATAACGGTGTAGGTATGATAAAAGAAAATAAGTTTGGTTGGCATGAAAAGAGACTTTTTGCTTTGTAAAGCTAATATTACGTGCATGATTTTGTCGAGTTGTATTCTATCTCTAGGTTTGCTTAGCATGGACAGAGACCTTTTTACTTTGGAAACTATCTTGCCTATAGAATTTGATCGAATTGCATTCGATCTCACGGCTCCTATATGATTAGATTCTATTTAATTTCTACATGTACTCTCTCGAACAGTGAAGCTGACATATCAATCCTGCGCTATCGCTAGGACCGATCTAATGACTTGTAAAATCGACACATCTGCTATGAATGAGTGGAGCCATCGGAAACTATTTAGAATCCAAACATGCTTCAATGGTCTTATCTACGATCCAGTGAGCAACATCCAAGATTGAGGAGCAGCCATATGTTACCAAGATCGAGGAGTAGCCGGTCAAAACATCAACATATATAGACGCAACCAGAATTCCGTCTTTGTGGAAAGATACATGCAAAACACTACCAGGCGTATGTACCCAAGGAGCATCCATGTTGATCCGTCAAGAGTTTACCGTGATCAATACTACTATCTATCCATCAAAGTAAATTTAGCTATACTCAATTTGCGATATAGACCATATATATTAGATCTTAGCATGGCCAATAGTCCTTATACATTGAAAAGTATGTAAACTTTTGATATAGATCTAGCTGCACAAACCTATGGGACACATTGCTGTTACTATTCACATTAATTTCGGAGGATTTCGCGCTTAAATCTGGCAACTAAATTGAAACCGACGGAGAAAAACCGCTTAAACCACGCAGCTTCTCGCAGTTCATCACAACAAATATGGATTTGATACTCGCGGTTCATTTGTTTACCGGAAGGCCCGGATAATGCGCGCCGACCGAATCGCCGACAAGACCGATAGTCGATTTTTACCGGTGATTATCGGTCGATCAATTACCAAAATCCCTGGTTCATCGTCACCCCAAATTAACCGGTTCACCTTCTCTGTTAATTCTCTGTGCTGAAACCTTCGCAATCTGCACAAGTACACCCGCAAGTTGCAAGATCATATCAGACGCACGGAGAAATTAAACACGTACATACTAGGGGGCCGCGAACACGCCACGTTCCATAGTGAGCCTAGCTACTCGCCCGGTTTGTCCCTACAAAGCAGCACAAACCTAACAGACATGCATGCATGACACGCACGGCCATAGCTAAGCTCAACCCAAACCAGCAATCAGCTCAGCTCTACGTACTGCTACTACTCATGGAGAAACTTTGAAGTTTGTGATTCGTGAGGCGCACACATCGACCTCAAAATCGAATGCATGGCCACCAGAGAGAGAGAGAGTCTTTGCTCGCCATGGTCTTGCTAAAGAAAGAACGTGCCTTGGCATTTGTTGTCGTCGACCAGCGAGGTCCAAAAGGCTAAGACTGTGTCGTGTTCTTGCTGGGGATGTCGGGCGACGCGCGTATGCATTAGTCATAGACGTCGATATGTGAAGAGATATACATTTGGGCCGTGTCGGCCAAGTTCTACGAAAAGGTGTCAAGAACTAGCTAGTTAAGTAAATCCAGTAGTTGCTTTCTTTTGGAAGGGTCTGAACAGTCCAGTTAATTGGATGACAGTCTGTGGTCGCTAATGACAGGTGGTCATGCTAATAAAGAGTATAAGAGACTTCTTGCAGCCATGCCGATTGGGATTGGAATTAGGGTGGGTTATTTTCAGCTTATCTTATCCTACTTATTTGTCTTATCTCGTCACTTCAAGAATTTTTCGAGATAGCCTCGAGAGCCGATTGGCCTTCAATTTTAGGGTTTAGAGAGCTTATACACACACTTACGAGATAAAAAAACGACTCAAAAAGTAATAAAAAAATAAGATAAATCAAATAAGACACAAGATAAATAGGATAAGCAGGATGTGTGTGGTTAGCTGAGTGCATCTTTTTTTTTCATAATTCTTTCGGTTCCGCCACAGCCGTGAATATTGGTTGGTTCGGTTGTGGCTGAATTGCTAAACGGCTAAACAACTGGATTTCCGTATCTTTGAGAAGTCGAAATATTTGGTTTGACTTTTACTTTGAGAGTTTTAAGAAAACGTTTTAGGATTTTTAAGAAAAGAGCCCAAGAAGACAGCGGAGAAACGGCCAGAAGGCATATTGGCCATAAGCCATCGATTATGACCACATTGCTGATCTACTTGCACCATGAGAGATCTTCTCGCACCAAAAAGGAAAAGAAAAGAAGCGTGCATGCCTGCTGACAAGAGTGGGTTGTACCATATGCACGTCGGTTTCTTCAGCGTGTTGCCTTGTGATTTTCATCTCTTGGTTGCCCTTGCCGGTGAGCAACCGTGGCTAAAAGTTACACCTTTACGTCGTTGAGTCTAAAGAGAGACGTCGCGTTTTGACCTGGCCTTAGTCCGCTAAGCATCACAAAATTCTCCCTTATTTTTTCTTGATTCTACACAGGTGCATCTGCCGCCGGCCGGCGCAGAAAGCAAACGCGAAATCGCGTAAGATCACACGCTCGCCGGCTTTGCAACTTGGCGATCGACCATCAGAAGCCAGCAAAAACTAATTAAGCAAGCAAGCTCGCCGACGAGTGTGCACACGTGACGTAGGATCTTGCACAGCTAATGACCCAATGTGCACGATAAAGTTGGCGAATTTTCATGCACTTTTCTTGCCGGGTTCTCTTTCTCGCGCGCGGGAATTAACAGAGGATGATAGCTAGAGAGATGTACATATGGCCGAAAGTGCGTGGCCTTTCTGAAAGCGATCGCTCCGGGAATTATTTCGCGGGTGCATGCAGTCTTCACGCCGCACTAGCTAGCTAATTCGATCCATGCATACGTAGATCGTGCTGCGATTCGACGGCTGGTTGTATATGTGAAGCAAAGTAGCGATGCGATCGATCGAGCGATTCCAACGATGATTCTTCTTTCTGTGCTGAATTCGGCATGTCTATGGGGGCATATGGGGATTGGTGCCTTTGTTCGATTGCAATTGAACTCATGTCGGCGGTCGGCGCCAATTTTTTTTTTCTAGCTGATATTCTCGACCATCTAATCGGTATTTCCATGACGAATTAGATCAGTGGAGGTCCAAGAATATGCGTGTTCTTCGGTCATCTTGTGGAGAAGGGCTGAAATCTCATCGAGGTTACTTTCGAGCGTATTCTTTTCAATCAAATAGCTAGAGATTAATGTATGTTTTTAGGTTTTCCTACACGATAATTTTTTTCAGATTTCTACAAGATCAGACTAATTACTGGCTTACCCTGAGAGTTTCGAACACGCCGCAGTCTATTTTATCGAACAACTAGCAGTGGGTTCCCTGCATTTACACAACCAGATGTGTTAAAATTTAAAAGAATTTTTTTGTAGGCAGTTTATTTCTAAATAATTTCTTTTCTGATATGTAGTCGTATAAATCATGGTAAACTCTAATATAGTTCTTTACAACTTATCTACTTATCTCTGTTTTTATAATACAAACATTTTGGTTAAATCTACCATAGAAAACATATGACCAATAAAACCAAGAAATGCAGCACAAGCTAATCTACTGTCGGGACCCGCAAAACAGAGTTGAATCCATGCTGTGCTTTATATGTCCTAGTTCCTGGATCAAGTGGCTAGTACACACAGATATATAATTTGGATAATCACCATTCAATGAAAATTTAATTATTACATCGGAGTCGAATATTTATTACAAAAGTTTAGACTCCACAGCCTAGCAACGGAAATTCAAATAACATAGTTCAAACGCCAAATGGAAAACCCAACGCAACACCACATATATGTGCGAAGAAACGTGCTCCTAGATGTCGGAATAGTCTTCTTCCTGAACTCCTTGGGCGAAGTCGCCGTCTTGGTACACCTCCTCGTCTGCATGGGGATTATGAGGGTCACAACCTGCTCGTTGGAATGAGCAACCCCGTATGAAAGGCGAGGGTGTGTACGCGAATACTCAATAAGTAAGGTTGACTAAATGCAACTAATGCTTAACAAAGGAAGAGTAAGAGTTCTTTTTGCATAAAACTAGTTTTGCAAGTTTTTTCTAGGGTTTTGGAAAGCCGATGAAAAGAATTTGAGAGAAAGTGAATAATTAAATCTTTTTTTTAAGTTTCAACCGCAACCGGTGTGGATAACATGGTCCCCGGGTATCTCACGGAGACAAATTAGACGGACCACCTTACGAAGCAGGGTCACGCCTACCATCTAGAAGACGGGCCTGCCCCGTATGAAGACCCGACTTATATCACAAGAAAGGCACAGTTGTAATCCGGTACTTACGTACTCGGCAAGAAAGGATAGAGATAGACTTCCTATCTCTATCCCCAGTTTCCATAACCAACTAGGATACGTACTTATCTGTAACCCTACCTCCTTCCACTATATAAAGGGAGACAGGGGCCCCTAGTTCAAGGTAGATCGAAGAAAGACAAGAGGAGAAAAAGAACACATCGATAGGAGGAGGAGAGGAGAGATCACATCGATCCATAGCTATTCTCAACATTGATCCATCGAGATCAACCCCAATACAATCCACGAACACAGGAGTAGGGTATTACCTCCACCGCAGAGGGCCCGAACCTGTATAAATCTGTCTCCTATGTTACCATCGGGTTTCGGTCTTACGCATAGCCCCATAAGTATATTGCCGACATAATTCGTCGACAGTTGGCTCGCCAGGTAGGGAAAGCGCTAAGATCATCTTCATCAAGCTCGATGGCATCTCTCGGCGGCAGCGCCGTCGAATTCACCTTCGACCAAGCTTCCTGTTTTGGAGGCTTGGATTTTATCATCAACAACCTTGGCAAACTTGCCCTCGAAAATCAGACCAGATCCGATCGGAAGACAACTCCAACCGCGAAGCGAACGCAAAAAAAGATGCGATCTTTTCGCATCCAGAATCTAGACAGAACTTGCGTCGCAATTTCCCGTTGACTCGGAAGAAATTTTGGGTGGTTTTGGATGCGTTGGAAAGCTTATATCGTTATCTTTCCAACGAGTCCAAGATCATCAAAAACCGTGTTTGGACAAGACCGTGGGGACCGTTCGAAGACAGACTGCGCGGAGGTGACGTGAATCCCGTGCGAAGATAGAACTCGACGTGAATTTCGCTCGGCACCTCGGCGATCCTTGGTGCACCTCGGCAAGGGCATGGTGGACCTCGACGACAAAGCAGATCTCATCCCGGAGATCACGGCGAGGCTCCAACGCCGTCCCGGCTTACGGCTCCTACGCCCCCAACTTGCGGCGACGACGACAACGACTATCGCCCCACCCACTCGTTACTCCGGTAACAACGACGAACCGCGACCTTCACCAAGACGAACCGCGACCTTCGCCAACACATGGTCCCCGGGTATCTCACAGAGACAAATTAGACGGACCACCTCACGGAGCAGGGTCACGCCTACCATCTAGAAGACGGGCATGTCCCGTATGAAGACCCGACTTGTATCACAAGAAAGGCACAGTTATAATCCGGTACTTACGTACTCGGCAAGAAAGGATAGAGATAGACTTCCTATCTCTATCCCTAGTTTCCATAACCAATTAGGATACGTACTTATCTGTAACCCTACCTCCTTCCACTATATAAAGGGAGGCAGGGGCCCCTAGTTTAAGGTAGATCGAAGAAAGACAAGAGGAGAAAAAGAACACATCGATAGGAGGAGGAGAGGAGAGATCACATCGATCCATAGCCATCCTCAACATTGATCCATCGAGATCAACCCCAATATAATCCACGAACACAGGAGTAGGGTATTACCTCCACCGCAGAGGGCCCGAATCTGTATAAATCTGTCTCCTATGTTACCATCGGGTTTCGGTCTTACGCATAGCCCCATAAAGTATATTGCCGACATAATTCATCGACAACCGGTTTTGCTCAAACCCGGCTACTCACGGCACCCACCATGTTAACACCCTCATCACTCATAGCACCTACTATGAGGAGAAAAATCAAAACACACGACTATCATCGTGGTTTTCCATTAAAACACTATTTTAAAAACAATAGATAAGAAGTACTAATGAGGCAGCATCCCCGTCGTCCGTCCTTAACCGTGGACGCGGCTATCATGGTAGTTTTATACTCTGCAGAGATTGTACGCTTTACCCACGAAAGGTGGTTTCATAGAAATCACCTAAATGAAACGATCACCACAAGGCCTTTAACCAATATTCTCTTAACTCAGCATTCCCCTCTAAGGTTTCCACCGCAGCGCTAGTAACCCCAGTTGGTTGAATCCCCCTCTTGAGCCTGTAGAATCAGCACCAACTGTCTACTCCACCACATGGAATGCCAAAACTAGGAGTCCGAAGGGTATTTAACCAGGGCTTGTCCATACAAGCACTCGATGGTCGCACTATGGTACTTAGCTCGTCTACCTCAAGAAAACGGTCCTTAGAGATTAGGGTGGTTCCCACACGAAACCCGAGTCTCGTGCATACTGCACCATCCTTGCAACCATCCACCCCAACCAAGTTTTACAAAAACAGTATTTCCCCGATAACACCCACTATCAACTAGCCTATTTACAAATAACTGACAACACCAATTGTCCTTTTAAAATTACATGGTTAAATTGATAATCGATAGGGTCAAGCATATGATTAGATGATCTATAATAAACATTACGAATCGTTAGCAAAACCTAGACAAGAGTATGGCAATACATAATTTAATTAATGACTAAGGCAGCAAGGAACATTTTATTAGAATTTTTTATTAATGGGAATTTAGCTAAGCAACTAGGTTATTAGCATTTTTATATTTTAACATGCACGCTAGTTGTCAAATTCTATAAAAACATGTTTACAAAATATGGGTTCAGAGGGTTCATCCCTTGCCTTGATCAACGTAGTGGGAAAGGTCCTCCGCTCTGTCGGAATCGAGACCCTCAACATTCGGATCTAATCGCAACGAAAATAAAAATAAATACAATAAATACAATGCAGAAATAAATAGCAGAAATCAACATGGGTGCAAATGTATATGAAAAATTATAGAACGGTAGGTTTTAATTTTATAAACATTTTAAAATTGGTTTCATAATTTTATGAGTTATATAATTAAAGATATAAAATTAATAAGTAATACTGTTTAAATAGTTGAGAAACGAATTTTGGTCAGCGGCACAATGCGCCCCAGGTGGGACCCACCTGTCGGTGACTCGGGGTAGAGGACAATGGCGGCGGCACTCGGGACGACGGCGGTAACGGCGCTCCAGCGAGTCACGACGGCGAGGAAGTGGCGCCGGAGGGGGAGGGAGAGGCGGCAAACTCACCAGTGGGGTCAGCCTATCGATCCGGCCACAGCAGTGTCGCCCATGGTGGCAGAACACGATGACGCGTGTGGCTCCGGTGAAACGGCGGCCAGGGAGAGGCGGCGGCGGGGTGCGCGAGCGAGGTGGTGGCACGGGGATGCCGTGGGTGGCGGTCCCGAGGGGGAGGCAACGAGAGGCGTGGCCCGGTGGCATGACCGGCCGAGGGGGAAAGATGGCGCATGGCGGTGGGGCTAACCGGCGGCGCTTCGGCCAAATTGGCCATGGGGATGGAACCTAGGGGTCCTAGGGGTGCTGCAGGGGAGGAGAGAGGGACGATACCTCATGGCGGCGACAAATTCGAAAGGAGGCAATGGCGGCGGCGGTGAAACGATGATGTCTTCGGCGTCCAAATCCGGCGAGCTCGGTCGACGAAACCTGCGGTCAAAGGGCAAAACGGGTTCATGAGGGAGAGAGGAAGAACGTGTTTGAAGGACACGATCAAAGGAGCTTACCTTGCGACGAATTTGGAGGAGAGGCAAGGAAAGGGGAAGTGCTCAGGCAGGGAGGGTTTATAGAGGGATTAGGAATGAAGATTAGGAAAGAGGGCAGATTAGGCTGGGAGACGATCTTCTTGGTCGTGGGAATTAATCCCATTAAGGGAGATGAAAGATTTTTGGGAAGGCAACTTCCAAAGATGAGGAGGAGGAGGCTTCCTCCCTGTCTTGCTGCGCAAGAGTAAAGAAGGAAAGGGGCAGATCGAGGGGGAATCGGCCAAGGGAGGGAAGGAAAGAAAAGAAATGGAAAAGGGAAGGTGGGGTCCACTAGTAAGTGAGAGAAAAGGGAAATAAGAATTAGATTGGGCTAAGTTGAAATTAAACCTTTGACTAAAGGTTAAAATGCAAGGTAGCATTTTACAAATTAGAATCTATTTTATTTTATTTTATAGTTAAACCTTTTTGCAATATATATTTTTGTTATACTTGCAATTAGGTTTTGGGTAAATTTTATTTTACAAAGCATTTTAATAAAGAACATACTCATTTTTAATATTATTAAATTTAATGCAATGAAATGCTCATGATTTTATGTTTTGAAAATGAGGATGTTACATCTACTTATTTGTTTATCTACTTATGTGCTTATATTCTACCTGACCATAGATATGGGAAACCAGGAACGTACATAATAAGCTTAAAACTTGACCGGGCTATCTTGATTTGTGCTATTATAGTGTGTCCTTTACCTAAAAAATAGATTCCAAAATTTAAAACTATTAAGCAAAGGAAAATGCAGCACGAGCTACAACTTTAATCAGTCATAGATTATAACATGAAAAACTGTTTGGTTTTTGTTATGAGGCTCTGTCCGAGAGAAAGAAAATAATTAAAAATTGTTTTTAAGAGCTTCGAGAAGAAAAACATTAAGATTATTTTTTTTAAAAAAATGGTTACAAAGTATCAAAGCGTTTGACTTTTATGAAAGTGATAAATATACTATTGTAAATTATATGTTATGTTTAAAGTGGCTGGGCTGAGCTGGAGTGAGTTGAATGTTAAGCTGCACTTTAAGATATTCTTGATTTTGCTTTTCAAATCTGATCCATTTTGTTTATATAATTTTTAAAAACTTTTAGAAGGACTTCATAATTAAAAAAATAGACTAAAAAAACTAAATTGGTTTTCTACCAAATAAGCCGAAACCACTCCCAACATTCTCAGCTTTAAGCTGTAGCAACCGACGCAGAACCTTCACCCTTTCCTCCTAGGACAGAATCAGAAAACATCCGCATGCATACTACTCACTCCATCTCCATGCGTACGTACACACGATATATACTACTATACTAGCCAGCTAAGCGGCTGAGATGGGGGAATTTGGGATACGGCCGAGAACACCATCACATACGTGCATGCACAGCAATGCCCCCGGCCTCTCTCGCACACACGCGTCCGCACCCCGTTCACTCAAGCGCGCGCTAAGCCGCGGCGGCAGCAAACAACCGTCGCTGGGTCCGCGCGACGAGGCCGCGCGCGCCCTCCGCGCCCGGAACCCGAGCGTCGTGCTCTGGCCTCGCCCGACACCGTCCGTCCCGCGGCGCCGGTGCACCGCGCGCGCGCACCTGTCCCCGTTTGTCCTGTCGCGCTTGCGCGCGCCTACCACTTTTCCCGGCCGGCCGGGTTCGGATCAACTCCATCAACCTAATTCCTTTCTCTTTTAATTCTTTTCCCAGTTCAGATCGTCTCTCCTGGCCCTGGCTCCATGCATGAAGTTCGCCGCGTCAGCAACCCAGGAAATAATGCCGCGGCCAGCTCGTCCACTCTTTTGAGCATCCAAGGGTTGTATAATGCAATGTGAAAGGGATCTAAGGGTCAAGAAGAAGGGTTGAATTGGACCTAAAGCAAATTTTAATATTTTATTTTTATATGATTACAAAATTAAAATTTTATAACTAAACAAACTCTAGAGGATAAGACAAGACAAGCAAGCTAACAATTAATACTATGAGCACAAATTTACATAATTTCAAGAATTTAAATTGCAAAATTGTAAAGGAACAGGAGACAAGAATTTTTCCCGAGGTTCAAAAAATACTCTCTTTTTGTACTCCTCGTTGAAACACTTTTCACGAAGAGGAGCATCGCTCTGGCTTCACTCTGGGTAACCCTTTACCATTCCAGCAAGATAGGTTCCAAGACCTTGTACACCTCTGTTTGATGACTTCCACAAATCACATCTTGAAACACACCAAGCCCTTTCTCCTCCGCTACAAACGAAGTAACAAGCCTAAGCAATATAGAGGATTAATCCAGATCAATCCCCTGCCATGAAACTCTCCCTAGGCTCACTACCTCACCTTGGCTCTCTCCCTTCTATAGGCACTAAACTCTAGAGCTCTCAAACACCTGTACTCAGAATATGGAAATTGGAGTCTCTCAGCCCACAAAAACGACCTAAAGGAGACAAATAAATACCCTACATTGAAAACTAGCCGTTAGGACAAAAGTTCCCTCACAGGGCAGACCAGTTCGCAGCGAACCCATCCACGCCGGACCGCCTAGCACCAAGTGCCGGACCGTCCGCTACAAAGCGTCGGACCAGGCACTCTAGGGAGGCTGGACTGGCCTCTACGACGTGCTGGACCGACCGCTTCAATGCACTAGATTATGCCCTGTAGAACATCGGACCGTCTCCTATAGTGTGTCGGACCGTGGCTAGTGACGGTCTGCCACACACTACCTAGGCCAGACCGAGCTCCAGAGAGACTCCATCCGCTGCAACTTCATGTCGAACCGAGAGCGGTCCGGCCCACACAACCCATCGGACCGACAAACTGAAAACAACCTCTAATAGCTTCATGGCAAACCACACTGACTCGAAATTATCCTCTGATTTTCGAACCCCTTCGATATGCAGCAAAAAGCAAAAAAAAAACTAGGAACTACTACTAGCCCATCTCGACACCCGGGCTAGCGATCCGAATAATCCTTCACCTCGTGCTTGATGCCTTCACCGAGGAGATATGAGGTTCCAATAAATCTGTGAACACTCCCAATTGAAATCAATCCACATCGATACTAATCCATGTCGTCAACACCACAATAATTACTCATCCATGGGACCGATAAAAACCACAACCTCCTCCTTTGGGGTGCTTGATGACAACCAAACTCAAATACAAGATTAATTTGCAATGATTAGGATACATGCAAACATGATCCTAGGAAAAAAAGGATAGGCTTTTGATCATGCAAGCATATGAACTAGACCCGATAGAAATTTGCATAGATAAATAGAATCTAGCTCCCCCTGAAGAATTGCATCTAATAAGCACACATAATAAGAGCAATTTAACCAAGTCCTAAAAAGGTGCATAGCATAGATAGCATAAGGTACATATCACAACAAGTAGCATCAGCTCAAACCAAACACAAGTAGCACATGTAAACAACACAAACAAGAAGCAAATATATAAAATATAAATAGGTAGAAAAGCATATCATCTAGAACTCCATCCTTAGCCTTGCTTGCTTGTATTCTTCTTCACCTTTGGAGACAAGAAATTTAAATTAGCAATGCAATAACCCATCTTCTCCCCATTTGGTATCAAACACATAAGGAGTACACTCTTCACTTCTTGGAATACCGCTTGCGAAAATAAGTGAGGAGGCCGTCCTTCTTTGGTGGAGAGAATACTTGTGGTGGTGATACTTGAGGAGTTTGGGAAGGAGACAATTGAGCTTGAGCTTGAGAAGAGACTGAGCTATTATGAGAAGGAGCTTGAGAAGGGGTACATAATCTTAGGGGTTCATGCTGACATTGAATAGTTCATCACCCAAATATTGAATTGAATCCCTCGTATCAGTAATTTGAGCTTGATGGTCATTTGCCACTCTTGTGAAATCTTGCTCAAATTTAGTCTGTCTTTCTTCAAATGCCTCATATCACTTCTTTTGCTCATCTCGAATACCATCCAAATACCTTCTAACTCTCTCAAAGCCTTTATCGATTGTATGTATTGTTCTTTCATGACATGCCACTAAGTGTTCATATCTAGTTTGATCAAGTGTCTTATAACCAAGCAATTCATTCAACTGACTAGAATACTCAGCTTGTTGTGGCATAAAAGTGTCCTAGCCTAGAAAAGGATAAGAAGGAGGAGGTTGTGGTAGAGCTTGAGATGAAGATCCCCTGCTTCAGATCATGAGTGCCAGGAGGAAAAGGAGCTCCACGACCTCAAGGATATCTAATAGCAGGAATATGTGGTGGTTCATCTAGAAAACCAAGTCCCATAATCAGAGCAGTGGTTGGAGGAACATCAAAAGCAGGAGGATGTGCAGGAGGATGTGCTAACGGCTTTTGTCTGTTAGCTCTCAGTGGGTGTTTTACTGTGTAGAGAGTGTGTAGAGAGTGACTGTGCTCATCAAATGTTAGATTGCCCATGGCATCACAAAGTTTTTCTTGTGTCTTGATTAAATAGCAAATCAGATGGCCAAAAGGGAGTTGCCTTTTGAAATCCCTACCAGTAGCTTCTTCCATCTCACCAATGAGATAGTCCACCAAATTAATTTTTGTCTTGGTGAGAATGAAATGAATAAACCAAGCCATCAAGGGTGTGACGGTCTCTTTGTTGCCACTTCTAGGGAAGATTTTATGTCGAAGCATGTAGTATACATATATAGCTTGGGCATTGAGAAACTTGGATTTTGTCATATCAAAGTCATGACGGTTAATATATTGGTACATGTGACTACAGATAGCTAGATTAGACATTATTCCACTAAGAGCCAATCTATCTCCAAAGGCATGGGAGAGCAACTTCTCACCTAAATCATTAATCTCAAGTGTGTCAGCAAGATCCCTTATTTTCATTTTACCAATTGTCCCATTAATGCTGAAATATATTGCAAGTCGATGGCCTGGAATCCATAGGGTAGAGTAGAATTCTTCCACAATTGAGTTTGACCATGTGAGAGTATCATTCGATATAAGTTCTCTTAGTTCTGGAGTGGCATTAAAGTACTCTTCAAGATTAAACTCGAAGACGCTCTGAACTCCACCCCAAGACTCATATTGATGAGCCACTACACCAACAATTTTTCTTATGTATGTTAAGTAGATCTTGCATTGTAGCTCGGTACAGAATTTAGTGTGTTGTATCCCCGGTTGAGAAGGAAACCACTCAGTGAGTTTCATTTTACTTAGTCGTCTTAACTTCCTCCTAGCATATGAAGATAGATCCTTTAAAGGATCATCATCCAGGTCTTTCAAATTAATTCCAGTGTTGTCAACTAGCAATTGTTGTTGTTATTTAGGAATTCCCTCATATTTCATTCACAGCATCTGTTGTAGAAGTGCAGCACCCATCCCTTGTGACATAGTGGCACGAGACAAAGCCTCACAGCTCCTTCGCTGGGTGCGCCCGGCGAGGGAACCGCTTCAGGACGGAGCGTCCAGTCGGGGAAGGCGAAGCCACGTCAGAGCCTCGCAGCTCCTTCGCTCGGGTGCACTCGGTGAGAGAATCACTTCGGGATGGAGCGGCCAGTCGAAGAAGGCGAAGCCACGCCGAAGCCTCGTAGCTCCTTTAAAAGGGACCGCTTCGGAATGGAGCGACCAGTCAGAGAAGACAAAGCCGCACCGGAGCCTTGCAGCTCCTTCACTCGAATGCGCTCGACGAAGGGACCGCTTTGGAGCAAAAGGCCCAGAGGTGAGGTGAAGAGGGGGCCATAGCCTGCGAGGCAACGTGCCTCGCGGGGCAGAGCACTTTCAGAGGGAAGACAAGTTTTCTTGGGTGCTACGCAGCCTCTTGGGGGACAACCCGTACCAGACAAGGACTACGCAATCTCTTGGGGGACAACCCGTACCAGACAAGGACAAAATGTGTCAAGATAAACATCATTATCTTTCAAGCCAAGGGACAGACTGTAACTGCCCGTAAAGTTGTAATGACCCTTGTAACCCTATTTTAGATAGTCGGTTCCGGGGTTAGGAATCGATGCCTCTTAGCCAGGGAGAAACCCCATTGTAACCCCAAACGGTGTGAAAAAGAAGGGGCATGAAGGTCATTTCCAAATCAAGTCGCCCCTACTTTTTCGCCTGGGCGAGGACATTCTAGTCTGAATAAGCCTGTAATCCCCCTATATAAATGCGGGACTCAAGTGAATGAGAAAACAAACAAGAAATCTTAAGAAAAAAACCAAAGTCTCAAAGGCTGTGAGTTCCTCTTGAGCTAGCCCCTGTGGTTCTCTCACCTTCGTGTAGAGCTTGAGCGTCTTGGGGGCTACCCCTTTTTGAGTCGTTTGGCTTGGTTCGACGACACTTGGGGGGCTACCCCTTTTTGAGTTGTCTAGCTTAGGCCGACGACAACATCATTTCTTTGTCCCTCATGAGCCGACTCGTCTTGTACTGTAGGAGCCACATAATCCTCATCTTGACTGTCATCTTCCTCATATTCTCTTTCTGATTTAGAGGGTGTAGGAGTTGGAGCATGTGCATGTTTTATTGGAACCTTCTTCATTGACTTCCCTTTTCTTGTAATTTGTCCCTTTGCACGACGAATAATTTCATTCACTATCTCCGGAGTCATGAAAGGATCAAGCTGGCCTGATGACTCTCTAGGACCCGGTATATCAGAACATAGTGCTGGATAGACAAACTCGAAGACACTGCTAAGATTGTTATTTTACATATGTCATCAGCCTCTAGTCTTGAGTGGTATACCTATAGGATCTTTAGACCTGAGATTGTCATTGAGTCCTAGTATGCATAGTCGTATACTTTAAAGTTATCAACCGCTAAGCCGTAACACGATAGAAAAATAGCTTTCAAGTATGCTATGAAATATGCCATAGGGTGTGAGCGATTAAGATAGAATTTGCCTCTTCTTAATAACGGGAGAGATATCTCTGGGTCTCTCGATGTGATTGGATTGGAAAGTGCATAGCCATGCAGATTCGAATCCATCACAAGATCGAGTGAATGGTCGAATTATTAAAAGGGTGGCACATATCTCGCCTTGAGCTTGATTGGTATCTTACAGCAAAGGGATCGATATGTGAATATATCAAGGTTCAGCCAATATGATTATTCTGTACATTCGGGGGTTAATATGTCCTATTAGGAACCGCTATTGACTTGTGGTTCGAAAAGAGTTTCTAGAGCCACGATCGCTTGCACATAAACCTAACGGGTCACACACTTGACAGGTTAAAACATGTCTAACGGATTGGATCCATTAGTGAGTTTTGTGGATACTGATCCATGTAGAATTATAGTCATAAGGCCCTCTAGCGTAGAAGCCCATTAGTGCGCTCCATATAAGGGGAGGCGGTGGGGACGGCGTAGGCTATACGAGTTCGCTACCACGTAACCTTAGCCATCGCTCCCCTCCTACTCCTAGAAACCCTAGTCGTACGTGTACGGTGTTAGCATGCCGGCGCACAGCATTCCACCCTTAGACTTGGGGATACCATAGAGGCGCTGCTACGATTGCTGCGGCGTTGGTCGGCGACATGGAGAAGAAGGTCTATGAGATTGACTACTTCCTCTACGGCAGTACGTATGACGTCGCTACGATGGTGATTGGAAAGGAGGGGATGTTCGGCTCGGTGTGAACGACTACTTTCTATACCTCGATAGGGTCAGTGTTGTGTTAGGGATAAAATAGGTCATGAATAGGATATGGTGAAAATAGGGTCAGCGTTGTGTATGGCCTTAAGGGACATCGAGCTCTTCTCCATACAGGGAGCAAAATACTGAAATAACAGAGCACCAACACTGCATATATAACACAAGAAGTTAGGCCATATATACATGATCACTGGCAGATGGGCTCGTACCAGTGGTAAAAGTGAGACTGTTTATTTTCACCCACCTAAGTTCAATTTTTTAGGATTGGCATGATGCGCTAAGGCTGTGTACGACTCACAACGCGGAGGCCGAAACAATGTTCTATTTTTTTAAAAAAAACATATACATGATCACCACAAAGAAGTATGTGTGCATATAGCCATAAAGGCAGAAGCCCCTCTTCTCCCTCTGCAGGCCACCGTTTACTGTTTGTAGTTTATTTAATTAGTTGCTATTGTTCAAATCGATAGCTTTGCTCGACGATAGTTCTCATTGATTGGTTTCGTTGATCAGAGCATCTCCAACAAAACCTCTAAAACAGAATCTTCTCTATATTTAGAGTCTCTTGTTTTCCTACAGTCTATATCTCAGCCTCTAAATTTGAAGACTCTCTATTTCACTCTCTATAGTTTCTCTGGACAGAGATTCTGCTGGAGAGGATATAAATATAAAGAACGAATAGTGATTTAGAGGGATATATAGAGATTCGATTTTAGAGCATCTGCTGAAGATGCTCTTAGGTAGCCGTTCGGGCTTGCATGCTGGTGGTAACCACGCTGGTCGCTGAGAGAAAGATGCGGCCATAGAAGGAACATGCCTGCCTGCCGTGCCCTCCCAACGAACGCTTTTGCTCTGGTTGCCAACTCGAACCTCCATGTGGCGCGGCCTCGGTAAACACCTGCCGCAACCACCATTACCTGTCCAAACCGAAGAACCAATCATTCTTTCTAGTACCGCGCTCTTCTTTTTGTTCGTTTCGAATCCGTGTGATCTTTTCTCTCAGATTGAAGGTGTACTTCTTGCGCAATATAAAAGTACTTCTAGCTAGATGATAACGATAGCCAGAGGGTTTTACAAATCCGAGCTCGCTCGGTTTTTGGCAGTTTTCAATTTTATCGGTGTGTGGTCTGGTTGGGTAAACTAAAATCCATGTTCAGAACTTTTAAATTCAAATTCAATGTAAACCAAAATTGATCTCCAAACCACCACTTTTTATAGAAACCGAGCGTTTTGTAGGTTCAAACATACTAAATTTCACTAAAAATCGATAATTTTTGTCCCCCAATCCAAATTTTGAGAAGTGATTTTTAGCTGTTTTCGATGAAAACCAATACAGTGTGGGCTCTGTTTTTTGGGTGCAAAACAAATTTTGATACGTGGCTAGATGTATATATTCTGGCTAGCCATAAGTACATGTTTGGAGCACCAAAAAAATTGATTCCGATACTCTTAAGTTCAACTGAAAATCGTATGTCTTTGGCCGTGTTTGCCCTACGATTTTCTCCTGGATTTTCACCGTAACCTAATGAAATTAAAAGTTGTGGCTAATGTTTTGTTTTGGTTGGCAAAGTGTTGACACCCAATTTTGGCATTAGCCGATAGTTTACAAGCTTCTGGAAATAGACTTAGGCTTTAAGAAGATACGAGCTGAAAACAAATGCAGAGAAGGCCCAAATCGGCTAAGCTAAGTATAGTAAGAGAAGTCTGGGTTGGCTTGAACCCGAATATATTAGGTATGAATAGGTAGATTTAGATCGGTCATAAGATAAGAGTCCTAGTTAGAGTCGGGATAAAAATGTTTGTATAAATACCTAGCCCCTAGGAGCGTGTATCAACTTCACATCAACACAATACATCTACTTTTAACTTCTCTTTACTTTTCATCGCAATCAGAGTAGTTTCGTACTATTTTGATTTCGATTGACTTGTTGCGTATCGCCTTCTCGATTGGCTTCGAGGTACACCCCCAGGAGTTGTTTGCAAGTATGTACTGTCTCGATTAAGTTCAATATACGGTCTTGCATCGGCTTTTGGTCAAAACACTATCTTGGTTGATATTACTGCACATCGTTGTTTCAACCAGGGGTTAGGTTTCACCCTTCTTTCTACTAAACAACACATTCGTTAGCAGTAGATTACTTACCCTTCGTTCTATTGGCTTATAGCTTGTTATTCGTCAATAGTCTAGTTATCCTTCATTCTGTCATCTAGACGATCTGATCGGCTAGTTGATAGTCTGTTTACCCTCTTTCTACTACTTAGTTGATTTCATCGGCTTAGAGGTGGATTGTTTACCCCATTGAATCTATTGGTTTAGATCCAATCTAAGCCGTTAGTTTCATTACCTTTTAATTTGTTCGGATCTGCTCCCAAATGTTGCAGGTTCGTCATATTAGAGATCCAATCGGCTATCTGAAAGCTGATTGCGTTTTCTATTGCCGATTATAGATCAAACCGGCTAGCACGCATTTAACCCTACTGCCAGTGCTGTTGGAGATCCAACTCTTTAAGCCCGTGTGTGTTGGCGTGGAGACCAGCTTTTTGTGCCAACACAAAGTTAACATGTCATTCACTTCTTATTGGTAGCAAAAATATCGATCGTAGCCTCCATAGACCTAGCTGAGACCAAAAAAAAAAATTATTAGAATTTTATAGAAAATACTCCATTCCATAAAAGACCCTTGCAAAAAAAAAAACTCAAAATTCGGTTGGCCGTTTGTTTATGCTTACGTTTCTTTCGGTTTTGAGCGTAAGAAACCGAAGTCACCAATCTTGGGTCTTAACGTGCCTTGGACGATATTGTGAAGTGCAAACTGTGGGCTCTCGTAAGGATGACTTGTCCATGCTTCTGACCTTTTCTGATAAGGATCTGTTTGTCCTTTGCAACAAAAAGCTGGCTCCTTTCTTTCCAGGAAAGAAGAAGGAGAAATAAACCAAGAAAAAAAAAAGGAAAGAAATATGCTGGGCTCTTAATTATGACCTCACTTGCCTTCAAATCTCAATTTGTGACCTCAAAAATTCTAAGCATGAGGATAATGAGAGAGGCATTTCTTGTTTCTATGTTTATGTCATGCATATTTCGCGTGAAAGATAGGCGATTAAGTGACAGTTCAGTGGCTAAGACTGTCTGTACATGAGACCAATTTTTGTTTGTTGTTGGATGTCCACTAAACTGGGGACATGGTCCTGATGTTTAAAAAGCTTTGATGTGCTTAATTATCTACAAATGAGTGCTCTAGTACAACTGTTTCCCTTAATTAAAAGACATAAAAACTGTCTGGTTCTGGTGTAGGTGTTCCCATTCAACACATAATTTCAACGAGTTATTTATCAATAGCAGATAAAGACAATCATTAAGGCGTCTGGAGAAATCACATCAAGATATATAGGTAGGAGGAAGATGTCCCTAATTAAGCAGCTTGGATTCCTATAAAAAAAAAAAATCAAGCAGCGTGTTCATAGCATGTCGTGACCTGCATACACAAGTATAGGCAAGTTATGTCATAATAAAGTTTTTGTGCTCTGCTGTGACAGCTGCGCTACTGTATTTTGCTTAAGCAATTTGTTATAAGCACTGCCAGCCTCGGATCAAGCGCTAACATAACACGTGTTTCTCTTGATTCCAATGCACTAGAAACACATTTTTTCAGTAAGAAAAAAAAAAGGTAATTTAACAAGGGTTATGATGCACAAGCTTAACGCACAACCATACAGGCTACAGAGAGTTTTTCACACTAGCACATAAATGGTCATCAATACCGGTTCCAAACTGGCAGTATTGCAGGTTTTTAAACCGACACAATACAACAGGTATTGATGTTCTCAGTTAGATATGTCGGTTATGAACCAGCACAAATGATTTATTCTCTATGCCGGTTTATGGATAAAACTGTCACAAATATATTTTAATTTTTTAAAAAATTAGCTAGCCTAGTTAGCACGATAGCTAAGTTATAGCTACTTGCTAGTTACATCTAAACTACAAATACCCTAGTTATATCTACATCCACCGGTCATCGTCGTCGTCGCTGCCTGCCCCTCGAGGTTGGAGGAACCGTTAAACTCGTCATAGACGTCGGGCGGGATGGGGCTGTCTAAGGGATCGGGGGAGGTCTCCACCTCGTCGAACCCTAGGGCCCATCCGACCGTCTCCTCCTCCGACTCCTCGGACGACACAATGGGGATAACCTCTACGTCGCCACCGCCGCCGCCGTCGTCGTCGTCATCATCATCCTCCTCCTCCTTCTCTACCAACACCTCGCCGGTAGGGCCGCACACCGAAGGACCCAAAGACGAATCCGGCGATGTAACCCGCTGTAGTTTGGGCACCGGCTCCTCGCCGGTCATCGGCCCCTCCTCGCAGAGCCCTTCGCCGGTGGGCTCCTCCTCGCAGGGCGGATTACCAATAGGCCATGATGACCATGCCGAGGCCGCCGGTGGTGGCGAGGCAAGTGGAGAGGGCTACGGCGGCGAGGCGGTTGGAGAGAGCATCAACGATAAGGGGGAAGAAGGGGATTGTACCATGGCGAAGATCGAGAGGAGTGGGAAGAGGCAGATATCAATCAATCAAAATGGGGGGGGGGGAGGCGATAAATTGGCTCATGAAACGCCCTAGAAGACGAAACGTTATTCGTGCCGGTTGTAATTACCAACCGACACATATTACTACAAAGTGACACACTTCTTCAGTTGACACGTGGCAAAAGCTTTATATATCCTTGTTCTAATTTCTAACCGCCATATATATACACATATTTTATATGTTTCGGGTCGTTATAGGTGTTGGTTGGTAATTAAAACCAGCACATAAAAGCTTTTGTCGCGTGTTCACTAAAGAACCAGCATTAATAATCTTATTTGTGTCAGTTCTAACTGAACCGGTAGAGATGTCCAGGTATATATGACATGTTATTAGTGTAGAGTGAAATCAAAATTACATAGAGAGTTATTTTAGTGCACTACTTATTCTTATGCGAGAGGACTAAATAGCCAGTGATAAGCATCTCCAGCAGAGCCTCTAAATTTAGAGATTCTCTCTTCCAGCCTCTAAATTTAGAAGTAGGGGTGGAACTCTGGCTCGGGCTCGCGAGCTGGCTCGGGCTCGAGCCATAAACGAGCCCGAGCCGAGCCTCTGTCTCAGCTTGGTACCTTAACCGAGCCCGAGCCGAGTTGGGACGAGCTCACTCGGAGCTCGTTCGTAGCTCGTCCAGCCCGACGGGATGCTCGGAGCGGGCCTTCCCCATTCTCAACTAGTACGAGAGTCTTGTAACGAGACCACGAGTCATCAGCCTCACCCCACGGCCTCCTCCTCATCCTCCGTCCGCGCCCACCCCACCGCCCCACCCCATGGCCTCCTCCTCATCCTCCATTCGCGCCCCGTCGGCCTTCTCCTCCGTCTCCGTCTGCGCCCCGTCGGCCTTCTCCTCCGCCTCCGTCCGTGCCCCGTCAGCCGTTGCCTCCGCCCGCAGCCCCCGTCCCCAGATCCGGTCGCGTCATCGGCGCCGTCTCTGCCGTCGCCGCCGCCTCGCCCTGCCCCGTCCCCTCAGCCGGCCAAGGAAGGCCAAGGAAGGACCGAGCTTCGACGAGCTCGAGCCGAGCTCCCTCGCTCGATGCCCGTACCGAGCCCGAATGAGCCGGACCGAGCTCGCTCGGGCTCGGCTCGTGTCCAGCCCTATTTAGAGGCTCTCTATATCAACCTCTATAGTTTTTCTGGACAGAGGCTCTGCTGGAGAGGATGAAAATATAGAGAGCGAATAGTGATTTAGAGGGGTGTATAGAGACCTGATTTTAGAGGTTCTGCTAGAGATGCCCTTAGTAAAATAGAGGCCGACGTGCTAAACACGGTCACAGCAAAGAAAGGGTTTCTTAGAGCATCTCCAGCAATAGCCCCTAAAACAGGGTCCCTACTTTTGATTTGGGAGCTGCCCCTATTTTTTGGGGCCTCTGATTTTGCCTTCAACTCTAGCAGTTAGCCCCTAAATCTCAGCCCCTATTTGCTTATGACATGTGAGACCGGCTTGTCAATGACTCTTTGTTTTTCTTTTCAATATTCTTTTATTTTCTTTCTTCTTTTCCCCTTTTCTCCTCCCTCATCTCTTCACAAGCGAGACAGAGGGGGAGCGGCGACGAGCAGCGGGCGAGGCGACAAGCGGTGGGCGACGGAGGCGAGCGACAGCGGCATCGAATCTGGGCGAGGCGAGGCGACGAGCGGCGGCGAGGCGACGAGCGACGATGTCGGCAGTGACGGCGGCGGCGACGCCAGCGACGGCGATGGCGGCAGTGGCGGCAACAAGCGGCGACGGCGGCAGACGGCGGCGGCGGACGCGGCGGCGGCGGCATTTACGGCGGCCTAGATCTGGCGAGGCGAGGAGCGGCGAACGAGGAGGCGGCCGGGGCAATGGCGGGGAAGAGGAGGCGGCGGGGGCATGACAGAGGCGGCGGGGCGGCGGCCTGGCGGAGGCGGGGGCGCAACGGTGGAGGCAGGAGCTGCGCGGGAGGGAAAACACTCCCAACAGAAAAGTAAGGGCCCCCTCAAAACCCCTGAGAATTGGGGCTGGAAGGGGAGATTTAGAGGCTCCCTTATTTTAGGGGCTTGAGTAGAGGCCCTGCTGAAGTGTATTTTTTGATCATAACCCTTATTTTTGGTTTAGGGGCTCTGTTGGAAATGCTCTTAAATAGCTGCAATTAGGTCACTCAAGAATCAGTGGCGATACACATGCTTCCTCTGAGCATGCCTGCGATTACATTTCCACACAGTAGCGGTCATTTTATTTCTTCTATACATTTAAACGACCTGTATAGTGGTTGTCTCTGTTGGGCTGTTTGGTTGTCTTTTCAGTAAGCCTGGCTCCCATGCATGGCTGTGCCCCAACAGTTCCCGACCCTAAGCAACATCGCGGCTCTCCGTGCGCAGCCGGCCCTCGTCGAGCGCTGCCAGAGCCGGAGCACTGACCCCCAAGCACGAAGCACCTCACAAGGTTGAGCGCCGACGTCAGGCTCCACGCCAGCATGTCGTCCCGTTGAAGACCCCGCTTGAATCTGGAGCCACCGAGCTTCGCTATCCATCATCCAAGCTTCGACGAGCTACACCTTGTGTCGCTGCTGAGCTCCGTCTCATTTTGTCGTCGCCACCGCTCCTCTCACGCCGCCGCTCAGTTGCTACTGCGTCTCCTCGCCCCACTCCACTACTCTCGCTCAGGCCTGGCTTACAGGGAATGACCGCTGCGGGTGTTTCGGTGGAGCCAGGCCTGTGCAGAAGCGGAGCCTGGCTTGAATACCAAAACAGACAACCAATCACTGGTTGAGTGGCTCATATGAGCTTTGAGGCCTGAGCCACCCAACCAGACATACCATTTATAGACCCGTTTGGCACAGCTTTATCTCCTAACTCTATTTTAAATATAGAGTTTGTAGACTAAAATAAAGTAATTTAAATTTATAATTTTAGTTTAAAATATAAATAAGATGACCCACCTAAACATCTAGTGTATCCGTAACTCCAGCTCCATGAATTTTTGGAGTTAGGAATAGAGCGTTCCATCAACTCCACCAATTTTGGTCACGTGGCAAAGACAATGGATAACTGAGATGGACTATTCTATACATGCCCTTATATGTGTATTAATAAGTATATGCAATGTGGTGTTTTCTCAAACACAAATTAAGTAAAGACCCTCTGGAGCTAATAAGGTCATTGATCATGACTTGGTGATGAAATTTCACAAGTAAAATTGAATTCAAAATTTTAAAATGTCATAGCGTATAATTACTTTCATATAATATCTGAAATTTTACTGGTAGGATTTCATGCAGTATTATATTTTGATTTGAAACAGCTTAGGGGTGTGTTGTGGGGTAGCACATGCTAGTACGATTTAGAAATTTTGCAAGATATCGAGTGGGATTACCAGCACTTGTTTCGGGCTGTTCCTTAAAAAAAATCATCTTTTCTAAAAAACAAAACATCTCTCTGCAACAATAAACACGAGATTCCACGTCAGCAGCCCAGGATGGTCAGTTGAACGGGATGCTCAAACCTACGTCGTTGACCCTACAACCCCAAACATGAAACTGAAGAGAGAACAGAGCTCCCTGCTTCCCTCCCTCTCTCTATCGTGTCTCTCTTCTCTCTCTCATGGGCCCAACGCCGCCGGCCATTCCCCTATATAACGGCCGCCTCCTCCCGCCCTCCTCCCCTTCTCATCTGTCCAAACCAGCCCAACGCGCAGCCAAGCCACAGCGATAGCAGAAACGGGCAGCAAGAAACAGGGGAGGCAATGGGCAGCGAGGAGGAGGGCGGCGTGGGGGTGGGCGCGTCGGGTTCGGGGTGGTGCTGGACTTGGAGGACGCTGGTCGTCGGCGTGACGGCGGCGTGGCTGCTCCTGCACATGGCGGCGCGGGTGGCGGACGCGCTGTGGTGGCGGCCGCGGCGGCTGGAGGCGCACTTCGCGCGGCAGGGCGTGTGCGGCCCGCCGTACCGGTTCCTCGTCGGCTGCGTGCGGGAGATGGTGGCGCTCATGACGGAGGCCACCGCCAAGCCCATGTCGCCGATCACCTCGCACAACGCGCTCCCCCGGGTGCTCGCCTTCTACCACTACTGGAGGAAGATCTATGGTATGCAATTCTGCATGCGACGTGCGCGCGCGCGCGTTTGCGACCTTTTCTTGTGCAGTTCTAACGTTATCGCGTCGGATGGATGGATGGATTTTAATGGTGGTCGTGGTGGCGCAGGGCCAACGTTCTTGATATGGTTCGGGCCGACGCCGCGGCTGACGGTGGCGGAGCCGGAGCTCGTTCGCGAGATCTTCCTGACGCGCGCGGAGGCGTTTGACCGCTACGAGGCGCATCCCGTAGTCCGGCAGCTCGAGGGCGACGGCCTCGTCAGCCTCCACGGCGACAAGTGGGCTCTCCACCGCCGCGTCCTCACCCCTGCCTTCTACCCCGACAACCTCAACGTACGTCGGCGGCGCTGCCCGTCCTCTCCCACTTCTCTCTCTCTGTTTTGATTGATCAGTGTGCAATCATTGACGCGCCCGCGGCGATGTGTTCTGCAGCGGCTAGTGCCGCACGTCGGCAGGTCGGTTGCCGCGCTGGCCGAGAGGTGGCGAGCGATGGCTTGCGCCGGCGGCGGCGAGGTGGAAGTGGACGTGGCGGAGTGGTTCCATGCGGTGGCTGAGGAGGCCATCACGCGTGCCACCTTCGGCCGAAGCTACGACTCCGGCCGAGTCGTGTTCCGCATGCAGGCCCGCCTCATGGCCTTCGCCTCCGAGGCCTTCCGCAAGGTGCTCGTCCCCGGGTACCGGTACGTCAGAATCAATCCAAAACCGAAACTACTGCCCGAAGATTCGCCATTTTGGAGAATTCATCTCAAATTTTGCCGGAATTCGATTTGCAGGTTTCTGCCGACCAAGAAGAACCGGCTGTCGTGGGGTCTGGACAGGGAGATCAGGCGCGGCCTGATCCGGCTCATCGGCCGGCGCAGCGACGCCGCCGAGGAAGACGAAACTGAGCTCAAGAAGAAAGGCAGCGGCTTCCGTGACTTGCTGGGGCTCATGATCAATGCGGGCGGCAAGAAGGTGCCGGCGATGCCGGTGGAGGACATGGTGGAGGAGTGCAAGACGTTCTTCTTCGCCGGCAAGCAGACCACCACCAACCTGCTCACCTGGGCCACGGTTCTCCTCGCCATGCACCCGGACTGGCAGGACCGCGCCCGCCGGGAGGTCCTCGCCGTCTGCGGCGGCGCTGGCGAGCTCCCCTCCAAGGAGCAGCTCCCCAAGCTGAAAACGGTACGCCACCACCACCAAAACAACTGTTTCCAAAGTACCAAATGGTCACCAAAACAATTTTCACCGAATCACCGGCTCTTTTCTCGAGGGCATTTCCGTAACTCCGCTACGATCAAAAGCCTCACGTTGTTTCTTCTCCCTGTCTCGGTCCAGCTGGGGATGATCCTGAACGAGACGCTGAGGCTATACCCGCCGGCGGTGGCCACCATCCGGCGGGCGAAAGCTGACGTCACCCTCGGCGGCGTGGCGATCCCCCGGGACACGGAGCTGCTCGTCCCGATCATGGCGATCCACCACGACGCCAGGTTCTGGGGCCCCGACGCCGCGCAGTTCAACCCCGCGCGGTTCGCCGGCGGCGTGGCGCGCGCGGCGAAGCACCCGCTCGCTTTCATCCCCTTCGGGCTGGGCTCCCGGATGTGCATCGGCCAGAACCTCGCCCTCCTCGAGGCCAAGCTCACTGTCGCCATCCTCCTCCAGCGCTTCGCTTTCCGCCTCTCCCCCAACTACGTCCACGCGCCTACCGTCCTGATGCTGCTCCACCCGCAGTACGGCGCGCCGTTGATCTTCCGGCCGCTCTCACATCCGCCGCCGCCGCCACCGCCGCCCGAGCTCGGGCCCGCGCGCTGTGGATTTGCCTAGTGATCACTGATCAGGAATCATCACACAGAAAAAGCCAAGAAACCACTGACCAGTGAGCAGCAGCTGGCTGTCCTGGTCTGGCCTCTGCTTGCCGGAAATGCCCTCCCTAACAGACTAGATCAGAGCAGTGACTTTTAGGATTTTGATGGCGCAGAAGAGGAGGACGCCATGATCGATGCGAGCCCCACCTCCCACTGCTCGGTCGCTTCCATTTGTTCTTTTCTTCCATGGATTCTGGTTTACTCGTCCCAGGAATTCTTTACTGCGAAGAAGACGAGAGATGAAACGAGTGCATGTATGGGGATGGGGTATTCGGTGCTTGCACACGGTGTTCCAGCCTTGTGCTCCTCTCCTTTCTGCGTGCGTGGTCGGCCGGTGTACGGGGTGGGTGCGTGCCTGGGTCTATGTGCTGAGACCATCTGCAACCATTTTCCCTTCATTTCATTCCCTTCCCCATTTTCTTCCCAATCCATATTTTCTTTATTTCCCACCATCTCCAACAGCTTTTCTTCGAAGGGAATGTTATAGAAAAAGGAGAGAGAATCCCTTCCTAGAGGGATTGGAGAGATAAATTTGCTAAAGGGAATCCGTTGGAACGCTGAAGGGAACGGGAATCCCTTCATGAAGGGAACGGGAGCCACGACGGGAGACGGTTAGAGATGGTCTGACAATTCATCGCAGAATCTCTCTCCCGGTACAGGAATGCCTTTGTACAATCTCGGCTCATGTTTTGTACAGATGCGTTAGATTCTAACTGAAGTCTACTGTTGCGGACAGTCTCTGTCACTGGCCCCGTCGTCATGTCTTCTCCAGCTACCCTTTTTCAGTTTTTTTTACTTATCAGTTTTTTCTAGAACAATTTGTTGTATGTGGCCAGTAATGGAGGTGAAAATCATTGTAACATGATCTTCTATCAGTCACTTCCACGGTTCCACTGGTTCGTTGGATTAAATATATGTGTTCCAGATGTATTCAACCATTTTAGCCATTAAGGTAAGGAATCATGGTGCTCTTAGATTAGGTAAAATGGATGGCCCACAATAATTTAGGTCTTTTACTCTAATTTGTTCCTAGAGGTAACATATCAATGTACGTCAAATCGAATATGTACATTTCAGGTATAATCATCCATCTTATCCCTATAACCTATTTGTTTAGAGGAAAGTAAAACAGAGAAGCTAAAAAGGAGAAGCAAATTTTTTTGGTTGGTTGGAGGAAAGTAGATGACGGAGTGTGATTTTGTGACTAAAACGAAGAGAATTCTTCTATGGGGTGGCTCCAGGTAAGATTTTTCCCGCCTACTTCACGGTACCCGGGGTCACACAGTGAAGAAAGTTCTCTTTGTTCAATTCACAAATCCATTCTTCGTCGTAGAACCACACAATGGAATTTACTTTTCCTTCTCTGAAGACCCTTGGTGCATCGTTTATATAAGTGGTTAGTAAACATATTGTATCATGTAAAAGCGGCTATATATAGCACTCTCAATCCACTCTATGTTGCGATTTATTTCTTTGTTCCTTTTCTATTTATGAGCTCTAGAAATATGACGTAATGCTCCTAGGGAGGATTTGTATTTATTCTTTCTCTTATTTATAGGATAGAGATCACTTCCTACATAAGAAAGGATCATGCCCCACTGTAGCGTTGTTGGGGGGAAAACAAACCGAAACAAAAAGGTCCAAAACAGCTTCAGTCGCGTCATGGAATACCTCCCGGCGAGAAGCGAACAAATGTAGCACGTACCAGCGGTACTGGGCAGCTCCTTTATGGAAAGCAGGAGGGAGAAAAGAAAGGAAGTTACGTGCTCCGGCTGCGTCGGGAAGATCGGGGTTTGGATCAGATCAGACGAGATGAGATCAGAGGTGCCTGCCCGGCTGACACGCTGCCGTGACCGGTAAAATCCACAGGCCTCAGGTCACGGACCGGCTGCGCCTGCGTCGCCAGAGCCACCCAGCCGCGGCCTGCGCCCGCGCCTGCGCGCGGCAGCCTTTCGATGGCGTAACGAGGCGAGACGGCCCGGGTCGACGGGACGCGACGCGGGCGTCAGGCCGCCCGGCCGCGCGACGCGACGTGCGTGGAGTGGGTGGCTGGGTGGGCGACGCCCGGCGCGCGCGCCGCAAGCAGACGCGCGACGCGAGCCACCATATCCGGGGGTGGGTGGGGGCATGCCGCGGAGGGAGGGGAGGAGCGGTCGCGAGACACGCGCCGCGTTGGCGTCTCGCATGTCCGGGGAGCGGGGCCCCGCCTGCCTGCCTGCCGCGGCCGCGGGCCGTCCGGCGCATGTGTTCGCATGCTTGGGCGGGCGGGCGGGCGGGCGGGCGAGGCGTGGCGTGCCGCGTGCGCCTCCAATCGCGCGTCCGTCTTGACTCTTCTCATCTCCGAGATCTGCGTTGGGTCGATCTCGGAAGTAGTCGGGTCAAAAGAATGTCGTTTTAGAGTATCCGTAACAGAAATCTATAATAGTATAAAAATAGAGTTTTAGAGATAAAGTTTTTTGTGGAGAAAAGAAATCTTTTAGAGTGTAGTGTAAAGTGTGAAGGAATTTAGAGTAATGAAAAAAGAAAATAGAGTAGAAGAGAGAGAAAATAGGGATAGAGTTTCTGATGTAGATGCTCTTAGGACGAAAATTAAGGGAACAACTACAGATCGGGACGTCCCATCTAAATTGAAAAAATCAAATGCTTGTTTGAGTAAGTTGTACCGAATGTTTTAACAAGATAAAACACATGTTTCAGTAGAGAAAATGTTTCGACGAGTATTAGAGAATGTTTCAGCAGATAGAACCAAATATTTCTGTAAGCCAAAACAAATGTTTCTGTAGAGAAAACATGAATGTTTCAACAAGGTATTAGAGAATATTTCAGCAGGTAGAACCATATGTTTTAGTTACTACATGACAAATGTTTCGGTTAGTACAAATCCATTATTTCGGTTAGGCTAATATAATGTTTCAGTTAGTATAAACACTATGTTCCAGTTAATACAACCCTATGTTTCAATTAGGCTAATGCAATGTTTCAGTTAATGCAAACCTATGTTTCAATTAGCACAATCCAATGTTTCAGCTAGTAGTAACCTATGTTTCAATTAGGCTAGTTTAATGTTTTAGTTAGTACAACTCTATATTTTGGTTAGTGTAAACCCATATTTCAGTTAGTATGTTTCAACAAGTATTAAAATATATTTCAGTAAGCAAAACCAAATGTTTTAAAAGGGCAAAACACATGTTTCAATAGATTAAAAAACAAGAAAATGTTTCAACAGAGCAAACTCTATGTTTTAACACGGCGAAGATCATTTATTCCACATACCAGAACCATTCCAAGCCAAAATATTGCATCTTCTTCCTCTTCAGATCTAGAATGAGAGATGTAAAAGAGAAAAAAAGATGGGGATTTATGAAATAGAGGACCTCTTTACTAGAGAAGTAGAGAGATGAGAAGGGGGAGAGAGAGGAGGGAGGAAAAGGATAAGAGATAGCACGAGGAAGGAGAGCGCGAGCGTCGCCACCATGTGCAAAGTCGTCGTCGGCAACAGCAAGAGGTAGCAGCAGGCGTGTGGTTCGCACGAAGAGAAAAGAGAAATAGTAGTAGCAGCGCATAGGTTAACAGAGAGGAGAGAGATAGCAGTGAGAGAGGCAGCGTGTGGTTCACGCTATCACGTGGGGCGGAGGCGCGGAACGCGCGAGTGGACGAAGCGTCCGACCGGGCCGAACGCCCGGTCATGAGCAATTTCGTTAATTCTAACCAGTTTTTTAGTTCCAGGGAACAAAGCTAATTAATTCGCGCTGGGCCGAGCCGTTGTCGCGGCGTTCGAGCGCGCTCGGACGTCTGACGCTCAGCATTTCCGAAATTATAATGTCGTTTTAGGGGAGAAAATATATCGATTTGCTTCCTTAACTATGGTCCTACTTTAGTCCTTATACTCAAAACCGTGTCAGATGAGCTCGGTCATCAAAATATCAAAATTGAGCATAAATGATCCTTTTATCTGTAAGAGATAGTTTGACCAAAGTATTACCATTGATACCCAATTTTTGTAAAAGTCAATTCTCAAGAAGGTCGCAGAATCGGCTAGGCTTAGGCCGAATGCGGCATGAGCTAGGTTGGATGAAGAAGGAGCCCGGATCGACTTAATAGATATAGTAGGTAATATTAGATTTAATAGGTAAGTTTCGAGTTGGAATCCGTACTGTGTACGAATTTAAAGTCCTAGTCAATTGCTACTAGTGTCTATATAAATAAGACCAATATTGGCATGTAAAGGGTCCAACAATAATCAAACAAATCTACTTTTTACATATCCTTTAATTTTTGCCGTATTTAGTCTAGTTCCGCCGTATTTTGGTTTCAATCGACTTGTTACGCATTGCCTTATCGATTGGCTTCAGGATACACCCTAGGAGTTGTTTGCAAGTAAATACTGCCTCGATTTAGTTCGATCTACAGGCTTGCATCGGCTTTTGGTTTTATCGAAATACTATCTTAGTCGATATTGTGCGCATCACCGTTTCGACTAGGGGTTAGGTTTCACCCTTGTCCCGCCAATCAAGACATTCGTTCGCGACAGTCTGTTTACCCTTGTTCTACCAGCTTATAGCTTGCTATTAGCCAATAATCCGTTTACCTTCATTCTGTTAGTTAGATTAACTTGTTAATCTGGCTAATAATTTGTTTACCCTCGCTCTACTATTTAGTTGATCTTATCGACTTAATAGTAGATTGTTTACTCCTTAAATCTATTGGTTTAGATCTGATCTTAGCCAATAGTTTCGTTATTTTTTGGATCTTATAACTCTTTTGGTTGCTCTCAAAATTAGACTGGTCGGTTCATACTATTTTCATAGATTTAATCGGCTATCCCAGGCTGATTACGTCTTTTTTTGCCGATTGCAGGATCAAATCGGCTGGCACGCTTAGAACCCTAAACTTGGTATTGACGGGGTTCCAAAACCTAATCCCATTGTGTGTCATGCCAATATACAACTTTCGGTGCGAACAATTACATATTGTTTTACATAAAAAAATTCACAAAATGTAAACTAAATTGTATGTTTCAGTCCTAGTTAATTTACACACTCATAAGAATATTTTTTTTGTCTTATACCGTGTTGTATCATTTTTTTTAAAAAAAAAATCTAGCATTTTCTAGTACTCTTAAAGATAGGTCAAAATGATGGCAATTGTGCAGAGTTCAAAAAACACGCGACAAAATTCTATGAGATGAGCTAATTATGAGAAACTCAAATACATACTTTAATTTGGATTTTATAAAATGTTTTATTCAAAAATATATATAGCACTTCGATCCAACCGCTTTTCACCAATCAAAACAGTTGTTGACTCATCAAGGACCATTTGTACCTTTTTTGATAATTCCCAAACCAAATTAACCCAATTATGGAATCCATGTACCAAAATGGGTCGAGGACTTAAGGGTCATAGTTTCGGGGTTTAAACAACATTTTTTTCCCTTTTAGGTAGTATTTAAACTAGGTAAAAAAAACGTAGGCGTAGCTTCATCTAGCTAGCTAGAATAATGCTTCCATAATCTTATAATTTTATTAGGCTTTATATGTAAATTACAGTAGCTTTCACTGTATCAAAATTACACTTTGGGACGTGTCAATGCCTAAATTAATATTTTTTTCTTACCCGAGACAGTAGTTAAAAGTCGTAATATCCATGCATAATTCCTAGACAATCTTCGGTTTGTTATCATGTGTTTTTTTGTGTTTGCCATTTTTTTTCCAAATTTTAGAGACATATTGATGATTTGCCTCATAGAAGAACAAATCATCAAATCTATCTCAACTTGGAGACACATCATCAATTATTTCTATTTTTAAAGCAAAAATAGTAGCATATTATAGCGACCACAAGAACATCTTTTTAGAGCCTTTTCTTTTGCATAAGGGGGAGGCCATTCCATTATCTCAAAATTTTTAGAGCCTTTTTACCATACATTAAAATAATACGACTCATCCATTCTCTTATATTTAATATTTTACATTATTTAAATTTTTTATTACTACATATTGTAGTATAATTATACATGTGAATAACCTTAAATAACTGGTTAGACATAAAATATATTACGATAGTGTGCCCTAAAATTTCTCTTTTTTTATCCCCTGTGCCGGAAAAAGACAATTGACATCATCTCTAGTAAACAATTAAAATTTCTCCTTTATAACAGTTTTCCCTACACACTCTATCTATCCTCTAAAATTTCTTCACACTTTACAGTACACACTAAAGATTTTTTTGCTCTAACAATTACTCTATTCTTAGAAAGGTATATGAATGTTTTTAGTTACTCCTGGAGATGGTCTAATTCTTGGTTGCTTTGCGTGCGAAGGCAAAAGCCAGACCGGCCTGAAATGTAAGAACCTGTGCGCCCACTACTACAGGAATGACCTTTCATACCGCACATCAAGATACCGGTTATACATGAACCGGACTGTCGATTACATCATCCCGTTCAACGGTTCATCGTCCGAGAGGAACATCAGTACAGGCTGAAGAAACCACCCGGTACTAATGTTCTAACATCCATGCCGGTTGGTGTAGCCAACCGGTACTAAGAGGTCTAGCTGCCGGGTGCCTTAGTATCGGTTGCTTACACCAACTGTCTTCGATGCTCTAAACATCAAGACAAAGTTGGTGTAACCAACCGGTACTAAGTTCTCGGTTCAGCTTAATCGTTGGTTGCACCAACCTGAGCATCAGTACAGGTTTGTGCAACCAACCGGTATTAATTTGAACCCCCCTTCACGGCTAGTCGCTAGCCCCACACTTCTTCTTCCTAGCTCCCACAGTCCCACCTCGGCTTCAGTTCATCCCTGATTTTCTTCAGTTCCTAAACTTTTGCAGTTCCTTGGTTTTTCTTCGGTTCATTATAACTTGTTTTTATTGATTTCGCATTGGATTTTGCAGTTGTGCATTGGAATTTACTTTGTGTTTAATCACATTTGACTGCATTGGAATTTGCCGTGTGTTTAATGGATCCGACCTTCTATCTTCCCCTCCCCTATATTTTCCCCTTCATCAACATGGAGAACAGTACCGCACCATTTCGATCCCCTTCTCTCCTCTGCCACCGCCACCAGCCGCACCGCATTCCCTCCGCCATGGTTCGTCGCCTCAAGACCTGCAGGGCGACTTGCAATCCCCATCCTCCGCTGCAACATCCTGCCGCCAGCGCAGGCCCATCCACCTCCACCGCCCGTGCCGCCCCACCCACAACCTCCGCCGCAACCGCCCGTGCCGCCCCACCCACATCCTCCGCCGCAACCTCGCGCGCGCCCTTCACCTCTGCCGCAACCTCCGGGCGCCAGACCAACTGGAGGAGGCATGGAGGACTTGACGCCGGCGCCTTCTCTCATCGCCGCCACCATATCAACCTCGCACTGGGAGGCGGGCTCGCTGCCGCCGCCATTGTTGCCACCGCCAAGCTTCGAGATCGGATGCACATGGAGGTGGGGATCCCACGCCGCGTCGCCGCCTCGTCCTCCCCTGCGCCTCGTCCTCGCCCGACGATGACGAAATCGATCGAGGCGCCGATGGCGGAGGAGGATGAGTAGAATATAGTTGATGTTTAGTTTAATTATGTATATAGTTTAGTTATTATGTATGTATGTAGTTTAATTATGTAGTATGTGATGAACTATTTTGTGATCGAATCAATGAGATCAGTGTTTAATTATGTATGTATGTGATGAACTATTTTGTGATGGAATCAATGAGATCAATGTTTAATTATGTATGTATGTGATAAACTATTTTGTGATGGAATTAATGGGATCTGTGCAATGAAATGAGTTATAGTGAAATGGTGATCTGTGCAATGAATTGTTGATATGTGCAAAAATGTTCATCGACAAATGAGTACAAGTATGAATCTGTGAAATGGGATCTGTGCAATGAAATGAGTTATGGTGAAATGGTGATATGTGCAATGAATTGTTGATATGTGCAAAAATGTTCATCAACAAATGATACAAGTATGAATCTGTGAAATGGTGATCTGTGTAAATGCCAATTTGCATTGAAATGGATCGGCTGAAGAAACTAACCGGTATTGATTCGCTAACATCAGTACCGGTTGGTCTAACCAACCGGAACTCGGCCTTCTTAATACCGGTTAGTTACAGGAACCGAGACCGACGTTAGAGCATCGAGACAGCCTTCCATAACATGGACGGTGAAGAAACCAACCGTCTTGATTCTCTAACATCGATCGGTTGGTTACACCAACCGAACTCGTCTGCTAATACCGGTTGGTTACAAGAACCGGACCGATGTTACAAAGATCGAGACAGTTGGTATCTTAAACCGGTACTAAGCAGCCTTATTTGAACAGTCCTCTTCCCCGCCTCCTCCCCACACTGCCAGATCAAGAACATCGCCGGCCAAGAGCTTAGCTAGGCCAAGAGAAAGGGGGACGGGTGCTGCCAAAATTTTGGTCATCTTACTCCCAGCCAAGTTAACCAAGGTTAGTAACATCGTTCCTCACTATATTTGGTGTAAAATGAAGCTTCTTCTTTGCTTGAAATGTGAAGAAAATTTGATCTTTTGTCATGATCGATCAAGAACAGTGCAGCGCCGGCCAAGAGCACCAAAAAAGGGGGAGGTGCTGCCAAAATTTGGTCATTTTACTCCCAGCTAAGTTAACCAAGGTTAGTAACATAGTTCCTCACTACATTTGGTGTAAAATGCAGCTTCTTCTTTACTTGAAATGTAAAGAAAATTTGATCTTTTATCATGATCGATCAAGAACAGTGTAGCGCCGGCCAAGAGCTTTAAGAAAGGGGGAGGTGCTGCGAAAATTTGGTCATTTTTTACTCCCAGCCAAGTTAACCAAGGTTAGTAACATAGTTCCTTACTACATTTGGTGTAAAATGGAGCTTCTTTTTTGCTTGAAATGTGAAGAAAATTTGAGCTTTTCTCATGATTGATGAAATAACTAGTTGTGTAAGTTTGGATTTGCTTGGATTAGATGTAGCTCGCGTTGAATGTGTGGATCTAGCTCAAATTTAGGTTTTGGTTCCATCGATCGATGAAGAATTTGCAAATAAATTTAATACTCCCTCCATTCCATTTTATAAGGCATATTTTGACTTGAGAAGAGTCAAACTTTATAAATTTTGACCAACATTTAATCAAATTATATGCATCTTTAATGGATAAAAGTTATATCAACATGTTGGCCTTTTAAATTGCTTTGAATACAATGTGATATTATAAAAATCGCTAATATATAATAAGAGAAATTAATGGTCAACGTTTGTCTTGAAAGACTTTTTTTAAGTCAAATTTAGGTTTTGGTTCCATCGATCGATGCAGAATTTTCAAATAAATTTAATACTCCCTCCATTCCATTTTGTAAGGCATATTTTGACTTGAGAAAAGTCAAACTTTATAAATTTTGATCAACATTTAATCAAATTATATGCATCTTTAATGGATAAAAGTTATATCAACATGTTGGCCTTTTAAATTGCTTTGAATACAATGTGATATTTTAAAAATCGCCAATATATAATAAGAGAAATTAATGGTCAACGTTTGTTTAATTTGAAATTTGCGAAATGTTAAAAAATTCATTATTGAAAAATGAGCTAATAGCTGCCTTGATGTAACATAATGTAGATGGACCGGCGATGGATGTACATGGACCGGCGATGGATGTAGATGGACCGACGCACCCAGGAGTTCTTGCAGGGTTTGCAAGCTTTTTCTTCGTGCGGCCGATGCATACACGAAGTCAGGCTACATATGTTGTCCATGCATAGACTGCAAGAATGAGAATGAGTGGCCAAAATCCAGCCATCTTCACTTCCATTTGCTCTCAAGAGGTTTCATGCCAAACTATACCTGTTGGACCAAGCATGGTGAAGAAGAGACTATACGAGAAGATGCTGAAGAAGAAGAAGATCAGGGGGACAACAATATCCCCGATGCTGGCCAACACGGTTCTTTCGAAGATACATTGGGAGAGTTTGGCGATGATGACCTAGAATAGATGCTGCTTGATGGAGAGAGAGAATACACCAATGAAAGACATTGTACCCAAACTGCCGATAGGGCCATAAAAAATTACGTACCACGCTAGAACTCATGCAGTGGAAGGCGACCAATGGATTGTCTGATAAGGGATTCAACGAGTTGTTATGCCTCATAAAGAAGTTGCTTCCAGAGGGTAACACGCTGCCTGAAACTACGTACGACGCCAAGCAAGTTGTCTGCCCTTTGGGGTTGAAGGTACAAAAGATACATGCATGCCGGACGATTGTATCCTCAGTATCGCAATGAGTATGAGGATTTGGAAGCTTGTCCGTGTGCGTAACTTCGAGGTATAAAACTTGGCGTGATGACCGAGGCGAGGAAGAGGGGCGTCGGAAGAAGAGACCCCGTTAAGGTGGTCTCGGTATTTCCTATAATCCCCGGTTGAAGCGTTTATTTGTGAGCAAAGCGCATGCCCGGATGATGCGTTGGCACAAAGAAGATCGTAAGGACGACGGAAGGCTAAGGCACCCGATGGCTCCGGTGGAGGAAAGTCGATAGAAAATACCGGACTTTCTTGAGGATGCAAGGAACATAAGGTTTGGATTGAGTACGGATGGGATGAACCCGTTCGGCGATATGAGCGGCGATCCAAAGACTTGGCCCGTGACTCTATGTATCTACAACCTTCCTCCTTGGCGTGTATGAAGCGAAAGTACATTATGATGCCGTTGCTTATCCAAGGGCGAAGCAACCTCGAAACGACATCGACGTGTACCTCAAACCGTTGGTGGAAGATCTCGCTAACGCCAGGACCGATGGTGTACGTGTATGGGGCGAGTACAAAGAGAGCACTTCACCCTCGTGCATTGCTATTCGTAACCATCAACGACTTGCTCGCACTTGGTAACTGTCGGGCCTATCTATCAAAGGATATAAAGCCCGCATCCAAAGGCTTAGAGGATACGGACACGACAAGTATCGAAAAACTCCCGAAAGGTCGTGTACATGGGCCACCGTAGGTTCCTCCATTTGAAGCACCGTTCTGACGGAAGGGTGAGAATTTCGATGGGACGAAGAGAAACGTAGAAGCCCTGTGACGCGATGGGACACTTGTATTTTCTCTGGTAAAGGATCTGAAAGTAGTATTTGGAAAGGGTCCTGTTAGCAAATCTGTCCCTACTGAACAAGGTCATACGAAGCCCATTTGAAAGAAGAAGTCAATATTTTGGGATTTACCTTACTGGAAAGACTTAGAGGTCCGCCACTCACTGGACTTCATACATATCATGAAGAATGTCCGCGTGAACCTGCTAGGCTTCCTAGGTATGTACGGTAAATCAAAAGATACACTTCAAGCACGAAAGGACTTGCATCTACTGGGACTCAGGAACGACCTACATCCAGAAAAGAGAGCGAAAGGACAACATTACCTCCACCCTGCGAGCTACACTCGAGCAAGGAAGAGAAAAAACATGATTAAGTTCTTTAACAAGGTGAAGGTCCTTCGGGTACTCCTCGAACATAAGGAGACTCATCAACACGAAAGAGAATAAGATAGTACACCTGTAATCACATGACTGTCACATGTTGATGACACATTTGCTCCTAGTGGCGCTGAGAGGTATTCTGCCGGACTGGGTACGAGGGACAATCGTAAAGCTGTGCTCGTTCTTCAACGCGGTGTCGCAGAAGGTCATCGAACCACGGAACTTATCTAAGCCGCAGGATGACGTGGTTGATAGTCCGTCACCTTGAGATGATCTTCCCTCCGTCCTTTTTTGATATTGTGGTCCATCTCATGGTCCACATTGTCAAAGAGATAGAAATTCTCGGACCCGTGTTCCTGCATAGTATGTTCCCTTTCGAGAGGTACATGGGTGTCCTAAAGAAATATGTTCGGAACCGGTCTCGTCCAGAAGGCTGCATTGTACAGGGTGTTGGCACAGAGGAGGTGATTGAGTTTTGTGTCGACTACATTGATGAGCTAAATCCGATTGGCGTACATGTCAGTGAGCTGATCCCTATCTCCTAAGAAGGGTACAAAAAAGGTTCGTGCCGTGAAGGCCGATCAAAACCCCATCCTCTCCCCTGGCTAGCAGCGTGCGCTTGAGCGCAGGCTCCCCGGTGCGATCACGGGTTCGAGCCCCGCTCATGCCGTTGTATTCTTTTATTTTTGGTGTAATCTGTCGGGACTAAGTGAGCATTCAGTCCCGGTTTGTTACACCAACCAGGACTGATATGAGCAAGCAGTCCCGGTGTAATACACCAACCGGGACTGATGTGATGTTAGTCCCGGTGTATGACACGAACCGGGACAGATTTCCTCATCATATAAATTCGAAAGGGAGAAGTCCCGGTTTTCTAATGTGATTTTCTTTAGTATCAGAATTTATAGTTTATACAGAATGTTTTATACTTTTGATTTTTAATTTATGTTTTATACTTTTGACTTTTAATTTATGGTACATGAATGTATTTGTGAGGACAAATCTTATGGGTCCAAAAACAACATATATTATACCATTATAATAATTTACAAATAATATTGGTACCCTGTACAATGTCCCACGGGTTACCACAAAAGATGCTAAAAGCGAATTTCTAATAATATACTAAATAACTAATAATTAATTTCTAGCATCTGTCGGGACTAATCGTCGTCTTCGTCGTCGTCCTCCTCCTCGTCGTCGGCGTCGGCGCCATCGTCGGAGGCGTCGTCGTCGTCCTCCTCCTCCTCCTCCTCCGACTCCGGATCGTCGTCCTCCTCCTCCTCGTCCTCGTCCTCCTCCGCGATGACGTCCTCGTCGTCGAAGTCCTCCTCGTCCTTGTCGTCGTCGGACAACTCGTCCGACATGGACAACTCCGCCGGGTAGAAGACGGACTCCTTCCTCGGCCGGTTGCGACAAATGCGCTTCCGAGGGAGACACTCATCCTCGGAAGACGGCGGCGGCGGTGGAAGCGGAACCAGCAGCATCGGTGATGGTGGTGGGGTGGAGTTAGAGGAACAGAAGAGGCAGAGGAGGAAGACGCCATTGATCGAAGAGGAAGATGGTTAATTAGTCGAGGAAGATCGTCGGTTTTATAGAAGAGGCCTCTTGTCGAGGCGAGAGGAAGAGGCGGCGGCTCCTCGGTTCGCGCCAACATTGCGTCGTTTCAATTCTCACATAGTCCCTAAGTAGATACACCAACCGATTCAGTAGTCTGGTTGGAGACACCAACCGGGATTACTTCCCCCAAAATGGAGATCACGGACTTGTGATTCCCACATGGCAGTGGTAGTAATTTGCCATAAATTACAAAGTATGTTACTAATTAAAACCGTGTATGAATTATGATTTTTTATGAAGGAAGGAAGCAATAATTGAATTTATATAAAAGGTGAAAATCTATTGAATTTATATGAATTTATATAATTGAATTTAAGATGGTTGGAAAATTAAATTGTAAAGAATATGTGAATTTTTAATTTATTTTATTTTTTGAAATTAGTTTAGTGTGGAATAAATATGATTTATTGTTTTTAGTAAGCCATGAAGCAATAATTGAATTTATATAAAAGGTAAAAATTTATACTAAAATTTAAAAATTAAAGAGAAATTTCAAGGCTTCCAATGCTTTTCTATAATTTTCGAGATATTAATAGCAAATTAGCGCTCGTGCTTGGCCTGCTGCTCCATCGCGCCTTTTTTTGGCAAATCAGTCCTGTTGGTGTAATTAAGCGGGACTAAAAGATTCCGTCCCGTTGGTGTCCTCAACCGGACTAAGTGAAGATTCCATCGGTTTGTGATACCAACCGACCGATGGTTCTAGGGCACTACCTAATCGGGCATTGGTCGGTTGGTGTAACCAATCGGGGCGATGTGTGGTTAGTCCCGTGGATGATACCAACCGAATCGATGCCACCATCATATAAATTCAAAGCGAGTGAGGTTGGAGGCATAACTGCTTTATCGTCTCCAACCTCTCTCGCCGATGCCGCTCTCGGCCCCGCCGTCCTCCTCTCCTCCGACGACCCAGCAAGGCCGTCCTCCTCGTCACCGACGACCCAGCAGCCCGCCGTCCTCCTCGCCTCAACGACCCCATGAGCAAGGTGCTCCTTGTGCTCCTCTCTCCTTCCCTTCCTCGCTCCTTAGCAAGGTGCAGCCCGGCATAGCATGGGGCAGTGAGTGCGGGCTCGGGCAAGCATGACGGAGGCGTGACACGAAGGGCACGAGCGATGAGAGTCTTGGCGCGCCAACAGAGCACAATCACGGTGCGCCCAGTATTCGATTTAAATGCCCAAACCTCGCAGATGGTGGAGCCAGATTTCAGCATTGGGGAGTAAAGTAGTTAAATTGCTAAATAATTGGTCCAAGATATAAATTTTACATGAAAAAATAAAACATAGCATGTATTTAATGGAAGACAATCGACCTCTCTATCTTATTTATATGAATTTTGAGATGTATATGTATATGCCAATTTTATAGCAAATTTGAATTCTAAGATGTATGCCAATTAATTGTGAAATGTAATGTATATACCGTCCTCGCCATCGCCGCCTGCCCCTCGATCATCTACCTCATCTTCCCCACCGCCTCCTCGTTGTCACCCGCTTATGTATAAGTATATGTGAAATGTGCAAGTATACTATTGTTAATCTTTTTTCGTTAATTTTCAATGCCTTCTTATAGACTACAAAACTATGATGGCGGAGAAGGGTTTGATGGAGACGAGTTCATGAGAAGTTTGATTTCGGGAGAAGATGGTTACGAGCTCGATGATTCCATCAAGGCCGCAAGGCTGTCAGGACTTAAGGCTCGTTGAGACCGATGAGACTCATGCCGAGGCGGCCGAGACGACCATGGTAATTAGATCGAACTTATATATGCCGGTTCCACTATCATGCTAAGCCAACATTCTAACACGTAGATATTATTGTACCATATTTTCAGATCACTCAATCGAGTAGCCAATCACGTCAGCGAGGTTCAAACAAGAAGTCGAAGGCAAGACATGTTATCACCGAAATCGGCGATAACGGCCAACCTCTTGCACCCCTAGGGCGATTGGGCCGTTCAATTCGACATCTGGCGTCCACGTCAAGGACCATGTGCCAGTTAGCATCGTGAGATGGGATAATGTCCCTGAAGATACGAAGGACATGCTCTGGACCGACCTGAAGGAGACATTCACCTTCCCCCAAGGGACCGAAGAGAAGGTGAAGAGTTACATGTTCAAGAAGATGGCCATCGCATTCCAAACATATAAAAAGAAGTTAAACATGGAGTACGTCAAGAAGAACCGAATTCCTGACTTCAACAAGTACCCAAAGTTGCGAGAATCAGCTGGATGCGTTAAGTGAACTACAAGAATTGAATGAAGGTCAAAGTCGACCAAAAGGAACAACCGAATGCTCGGAAGAAGCAATACCACCACCACCTCGCCCCGGTGGTTACCGCCAGCGATGCACAAATGGGAGAAGAGGAACAAGAACTGGCTGGCGAAGGGTGTCGCACCGCGACAATGGAATGGCCAGACAGAGCGAAGAGCTGGTTCTATGCTCACGGCGGCGACCTTGATGATGATGGAAACATGGTGTTCGGGAATGTGCTGACAGATGTGGCCAGAAGACTTGTAAAGTCGATCGAGGAATCTTCCCAGGGCACCTTCGTGCCAAACAGGGAGAACGACGAGCTTACAAGGGCCCTACAAAACTCGGAGCACCCTGGACGTACACGAGGCGTTGGCGTCGTTCCGTGGAAGATTGGGTTCGCTAAGGACGCCGCTACCTATAGGAGTCGGGTGAGAAGCAAGTCCCGATAGGCACAACAGCTCCTAATGCTTGAAGAATACCTGAATCAAACACAACAGAGCATGAAAGAAGAGATCCAAAGACAGGTACAGTTAGCCTTGAGCCAACGGCTAGATGCGGGCCAGGAACCTCCTGCTAATCCGGACCTCATTAGTCCCTCAAGGCGGCGAAGCAGTGCTTCCGGTGGGTTGCCCGAAGCGGACTTGGGCCACTGGCCCGTGGACGACATCACGCAGCGGACACCTTGTGAGCTGCACGTCCAAGTGAGGAACATCTCTTTCAAGGCGGCTCACGGCATGGATGGCCGGTGGAGCAGGTGGTCATCCATGGCCAACAGATATCTGCCGCTACTCGGGGTCTCGGTCGAGGAGGTATGCCAGTGCGAGGACTGGACCTCGATATTCCACGAGGTGACGGACTACGAAGTTAGGAGAGGCATCCATAATTTCATCCAATGGCGTAAGAAGTACATTATTTTTCGAGATCACATGGACGTGTCCTCTCCAACACCTTCATCACCTCCGGCACACATAAGCGGTCCGTCATCACCTCCATCGTCACCGAAGGAGATGTCTCCTAAAAGAAGCCCGTCTCCTGCACCAAGCCTCGCACGCGAAACTCCAACTCCAACATCGTCGCCCAAGACAAGCAAGCCAGCTCGCCCAGCAGCTCACAAGAGGACGAGGTCCACCCAATCCAAGAATCTAGCTGCACTTGCAAAGCGGGCGTACGATATGACGGAGGAGGAGACCGAGAAAGTAGTCAGAGCCGAGGTCACTAAATTTTTTAAACCCATGTCACCAGAGAAGAAGGTTCAGCCTGGTACGGAAGAATTTCTAAAAGGCTTGAGGACAGTGAAAAATTTGAAGGACAAAAAGAAAAAACCTCGTGTATCGACTCGGCGCACATTGGTCAAGGAAAGGTCCAAGAAGAAGACGCCAAAGAAGACGACGCCATCGGTGATCGAAGGCCAAGGAGATACAAAATTCATTGAAGAAACCGGTCTTCACCCAGAGCAAATATTAGGCGACATGCAGATTGAAGCTGCAGGTCGATGGCAATATACACCGGCGCTTCCTTGGTCAGCGTGAGGAGATTGGCCGACTACCAACTAGGATGCCAATTCCATGAATGGTACCGGATGCGTTCAAGCATGGCCTAATGTCATTTGCCGTCAAGTATAAGGAAGAATATTTTTTCACTACGACAAGGAATTTTATGTCCAATGGCCAAGATCTGAGAGCTATACCAATCGAGGCGCCATCGGCGTGGCCATGTTGAGTTGGACTCTGTAAGTGTCTTATTTAATTGCAAAAATCCACCGTGCGGGCCCTTGCACTATACTAACTTGCAAGCCTAACTAATTTCTTCTTATGTAGAATGGAGATAGAAAGATGCAAAAGTGTTTCTACTCTCAACACAGGCTTCCTTGACCCTTTAGTTATCAATGAGACAAATGTTAAAATATCCCCTGCCGATACAGAGACCAACATATACAACAGGCTAATAGGTCAAAAATATCATTCAAAGATACTTTTACCCTACAACTTTGAGTAAGTGTTTTCGTACCGTCTCGTTCTAATCTTTTTCCACAACACGATGTTAGAACTAATTAGTTTCCTATGTTCCATATATATGTACAGCTTTCATTGGATTCTTCTCATTATCGAGCTAGATCGTAGCATGATCACAGTTATAAACTCGATGAGGAGACCAATTGAAAAGTACGAAAACTTGATCGACATTCTCAACCGGTATTCTTGTTCTTTCCATTATTGTGCTCGTTCTACTCCATTTTAAACAAATTCTAATCATGTTCAATTTGCAATCACGTGTGTAGTGCATTCGCACGGTTCCGTCTTCGAAACCGTGGGCTTAATTCAACGAGGAATTCGATATTACACTTGCCTCTCGAGTATGTATGCCATCGGGTAGCTTTTGAGTTAGTTAACTTCATTTCCATGCATCCATTTCACGCTGTTAGCTTTTTTCACCACAGTCAAGCGTCACCGTCGGACACCAATATATCTTGGTGCTATGTGTGCCATATTATGCACATCCTGGCCGGAGGTGCTACCGACTTGCAATGTGCGTCCGATTTCTCGCCGGCGACCGTGAGAGCGATCCAAGAACAACTCGTCGGATTTTCGATAAGGTCGTAAATCCAAGAGGCGAGTTTCACGTTCCAACGGCAAATAGGTGGGGCCCTTCGATAAAAACCGGTGAACTGTCGGGGTCAACATCTACGGCTACCAAGAGCGATGCATATAAAAGATCACGATGAACGTTCTGTAATTAAATTTGTAATGAATGTCATTGTGATACCTAATAGTTGTAATTAAAGTTGTTAATAAAAGTTTTGTGATTTAATTATCAGTTATGCATGATTGATTATATGTGCTTTAATTAATTGTGACTTAGCACACAGATATATATATATAATATATATTACCTCACACACATATATATATATATATATATTATTTATAGCTCAGGTGGTGCGTGCTCAGTATCGGTTGGAGGAACCAACCGACCAACAGCAACTTATCGATACCGCTTGGTGCCTCCAACCGCATCTTGGATCGGGCTTCGGCGAGGCACGGGTAAAGCCCGTGTGCTGCTCGATCGCGTCGGAGGAATCAACCGATCTGAACAGCGACTTATCACTACCAGTTGGTGCTTCCAACCGCATCGAGTGGGGCCGGCGAGGCACGGCTAAAGCCACGTGTGGCCTCCAACCGTCTCGATACTATATCGGCACGAGTGAGAACCGGGGCGATGCCATAGGGCATCGATCCGGATGGCTCTGCACGGTTCAAAACCGCCATCGATGGCCGTTGTGAACCGGGACTGATGGCCAGATCTGTAGTAGTGGCCGGCCGGCCTGCCCCGCCGTCAAAGCTCGATGCTTCGTCACTCGTCAGGTACGTACTCACCAGTCACCGGTCGCCATTTGCATCGCCGTCGTGACGGATTGCTCGCCGGATTTTCCCACTGGAGCGAGCTCGGAGATACGTACACTACTATAGAACTGGACATCACAAGCGGGCTACTACAAGCGGTTAGATGCGAACTGTTTCTGATCTTCGCACCAGAAGCGGTTCGTGAGCAACGGCTAGGATAGGGTTTTCAGAAGCGATTGGTAACACCAACATACCGCTTGTGTTGACTAATCTCTATAAACGGTTCGTGTTTCAAACCGCTTCTGAATTATGAAAGGTACGTACTCCGACCGTCGGCGTGCTACGCTCACGCTCAGAAAGAAAACGATCGAAACTTCTAAAGTAAAGGAAAAGAAGATTCATCAGGTGACATATATGGTAAATTAATTCACACTTCCACAGTACGTCAGTCCACGTTTGGTGTGACTACCGTTGATTTACGTTTAAAACCAGTCTTGCAGACTTGACTTAGACCCCGTTTAACACAGCTCCAGCTCCACCAAAATTGTTGGAGTTGGTGGAGCACCCTATTCCTAACTCCAGAAATTCATGAAGCTGGAGTTATGGATACATTGAGGATGTTTAGGTGGATCATCTTATCTACATTTTAAACTAAAAATATAAACTTAAGTCATTTTATTTTAACATACAAAGTCAATATCTGAGGTGGAGCTGGGAGCTGGAACTGTGCCAAACGGAGCCTTAATTTGATACGAGACAGAGAGAGAGAGAGAGAGAGGGGTTGTTCCACGACTAGCTTGATGCTGAGCGTCATCAAACATCTATCTCTGATCTTTCAATCGCACAAGTCAATGTGCAAGCACGAAATCGACGCACGCCTACACCAAACAAGCAGGCCATTCTCGACAAGCTACCATGACAACCCATGACTGACACTCGTAGCGAAACACATACATAGATGCCTCAGCGCTACACCTATATATTATACTAGAAATTCTAATTATTCTAAGTTTGTTTCTTAGCTAACACAAATATAACATTATAATTCAAGCTATATTGAGTAAAACTTAAATACGATAACATTAACATCGGCTCGAACTCGACAGCCACCCAAGACGTTTGAGCTTATCTTATCTACTTATTTACTGTAGCACGTCACTTCGAGAATTTTTTGAGATAACCTCGAGAGCCAGTTGGCCTTCAATTTTGGGATTTAGAGAGCTTATAGACACGCCTACTTAATAAAAAAAACCGATTCAAAAAGTAATAAAAAAAGTGAGATAAGTCAAATAAGACACGAGATATAAGACTTATCGTACTTATCTCGTGTCTTATTTAACTTATCTCACTTTTTTTATTATTTTTTGAGTCGGGTTTTTTTTATCTCGTAGGTGTGTCTATAAGCTCTCTAAATCCCAAATTTGAAGGCCAACCGGCTCTCGAGGCTACATCAAAAAATTTTCGAAGTAACGTGCTACAGTAAATAAGTATATAAGATAAGCTCAAAAGAAAAGGCCCTAAACTGATCTTATTTTACTTCGAGTCGCAAGGAGTGGCGTACATAAGCCGTCGGATAAAAAATGAACACTCCAGATTGACCGCTAGAGAGAGAGAAAACACTGGTGTGCTAGCTAGCTACAACTACACTGTACTTTGATCCTTGCTACAACTACACTGTACTTTGATCCTTGCTACAGTAGTATGTGCGACTGGCGTTAGAGCATCCATATCAGTTACTTCAAATTTCTACTATATAATACTAATTTCTACATACTATCCATCCTCTAAAATTTCATCACACTTTACACTGCACTCTAAAAGATTTCTTTTTTCTAGCGGCTACTCTATTGATAAAAAGTCACATGAACAGTATCATAGAGTACAGCATCATCCTTGATGGCAGGAAGAAGCGACCGGTTGATCAGTGCAACATCCTCGATGGCACACGCACGGGCATCGGGGCATGCACATGGAGATGGATGGATGGAGTACAGCGTGATCCGCCGCCGCTGTTGCCGTCGATCGCACATCACAGGAGGAGGATAATATAAGGTAACTAGCTGAGCACCCCGCGCATTGCACGGGCACTAGTAAGATACAAATGATATGTGCAAACTCCACGTGTTCATACTAAGAGTATTTCATAGGAAATCAACCAATTATCTATGGTGCAATAATGTTTTATATATATGTACACACAATAAAAACATATAGCAGGTAATGACTAAGGAAAACATTGGTTTGACAACTCTGGTGGTTTAACCTGAATAGTTAGTTTCCATCGAAGAAAGGCAGAATACTGCCACATCCATGTCATCATCTTAATAAAGAGAGTGAAAGTTTTTAAATCCATTTTTGTAAGTTGAAATTTCCTTTTGAAAAACTAAAAATTTTTATAGACCTTCTTTGTGCAGTCATAGTTTCTTTTTGTACAATTTTCTTTTTTTGGAATTTTTAAATGGCCTAGGAAATAAAAGAGGGAAAAAAGGCTAAAGGATAGAAATGTGGAAAAAGTGGGTGGAGGACTGGTATTCAAATCCAGATCGCTGTGTTGAGCGCGAGCAGGTAAGACCACCCAAGCAAACAGGCAATGCTGTTGCTGCTATCCTCTTGCGCAAAGTTATTTTATATATAACGTTGGCATGTGGACACGTGAAAAAGTACCAATATGCTGCGGGCTTGCTGCTAAAAAGCGCTGGGGGGCTAGGATTCGACCGGGCGGTAGAAGGAAAGTAGGAGCTGAAGACCAGGTGAGTAGATGGTCTACCAAGCTGAAGTCTAAACGGAAGAAACCCTTTTATATATAACTTGTGAGCGGACGGCCGGATCTCCTCCAATCTGACCATCGGAAGGCCAGCTTTTTCTGAATGACGTGGCCAAAAAGGAGATGTGCTACATGCCAGCTCGGGAGAAACTGTGCTGGACGTCTACAACTTTATAGAAATATAGATGGATAACTTGTCATGAGCGGACTGCTGGATCTCCTCCAATCTGACCATCGGACAGCCAGCTTTTTCTGAATGACGTGGCCGAAAAGGAGATATGCTACGTGCTAGCTCGACGTAACAGCTCGGGAGAAACTATGCCGTACGTCTACAACTTTATAGGTATAGATGGATGTGGGAAATTGGCGTTGTAACAACTTTTCTTCCTTTGTTGTAGAACGCTCCTGTATCACTATACGTGAGTTCTGGTGCCATGTGTCAATGGCTCAAACATGTTCTTGTGACACATTTTTTCTTAAATTATTTGATTATTTTTTAAAATGCTTTCACTTTTTGTCATCACCTCTCGAAAATCCTACGGTCACAAAATAGATATTCTTAAATCCGATTTTGATTATTAGTTTTGACTTTTCGAAGCTGTTAAAGTTTAAAATCAACAGATAATCAGTAATTTGAGCATCGAGGAACACCCAATTGGTAATCCATGCACAAATTGTGTGGTGTTCCTATATAATAACTCCAATCCAAATTAGGCAAATAATTAAGGACCATAGACTCACTGTTCATGGATAAAATGCACGGTACGTATGGTTGCAGGAAGAGACATAAGCTAGCCATTAGATCTCTGCATCAGAATGGTACATGACATTAGCCCATAGGATAGTCTGGCCTGCACGTAATTTTGCTTCAGTAGGTGGTGCCAAGAGAGTATAGCACTGGCCATTTGCATGCCACCGCCGCCATCAGCCGGTGAAGCAGAAGCTAGATGGTACGCAGAAAAGTACACCCATCCTTACTACTGCCATTCCAAATCACTGGTCCATCTAACGCATCAATGATTGATGGGCAGAGAGCAAGCTCAGCAGTGCACCATCAAATCCATGTAAGTGTACTGCGCTACTGCACCAAAAGCACCCAGCATTTTATGCCACTTTTAATTCGAATCCAACTAGCCACGGGATCTCTCCATTCAGTAAAACATAAGAGCATTCGTAGCAGAAACCCTAGTAGTGTAGAAATAGAGTTTTAGAGATAGAGTATCTGATGGAGGAAAGGAATCTTTTAGGGTGTAGTGTAAAGTATGAAGGAATTTAATGGTGAAAGAGAGAGAAAATATAGTAGAAGAGAGAGAAAATAGGGATAGAGTTCCTGGTGTGGATGCTCTTAGAGAATTACAGATCCCATTGCTATACTTTGGTGCATCTGTTTACACGTGTTGGCCTTAGATCGGATTAGAGTTGTGAGATCCAACGTGAGAGTGCACAATATCAAGAACAATATAGTAGCGTGGCTGTGATGGCTGACGCCCTTCTTGCATCTTGGGCGAGCATCCCGTGCGGTGGTGGTGCCTAACAACTAGGCTGAGCATTGGATGCCTGGTAGTGCGGTTGGTAGCGGTGGGGCTCACGTTTTGGCCGAGTATCCCGTGTAGTGGTGGTGGCTAGAGTCTCAGCCATGTGCCCAGTGGTAGTGGCATCTAACAAGTTTAGAGGAGTGTTAGGCCTTCGGTCGTGTTACGTGGTGGTGGTGATCTGTTGAGTCCTACCGCTTGGTGGGATCGCATTCTTTCTCCTTCTCTCTCTTCTCATCCTCTCTCCCTATATGCTCATCTCTCTCTATGTGTATATTATACAGTTTTCTCCTTCTTAAATGGAATGTTGAATGGAATGACAAGGCTTGTGTTCTTTGTGTTAAAAAAACCAATAAGACAATAATGACGGAGGAGAGAGATTTGATGAAACCCACAACAAACTTTCACAATCTCAATAGTGTGGATTGTTGCTCCCGCACAACCCTCTCATGCTTTTTAGGATATATTAAATCCTTACTCCATACAAGAATCCATACTCTTATTGGACTTTGCTACAGAAAGAGGAGGAGCAGAGGCTTTTTACCGAGGCATGCCATTCTTTGGAGGTGATTGTTTTTCGCTAAAAAATACCTAGCTCTGTTCCTCTCCTACATTTTTCGCTTTACGACGGTGATGGCAGAGAAATACGGGAGGCGCACGATGGAGCAGTGACCGAAGCCAAGGACCAAGACGGTGGTCTATAGATGGAGAGAAAAATTGAGATCAGGTGAACCACGTAAACAAGTTAGAGGATGCGAATATATGGTTTCATTGGTTTGAGACATAGAAAGCCAGCCTTTTGCCCCAGGCAGACCACTTAAAAATGTTAAGGACGTAATTCAACCAATGTTACAACTTTAGGGACCTAATTAAAGAGGGTAAATATTACATTGCCTCAGACATATGATATGCTTCAATGCAGCCAGCACATCAAGAAATCAGTAGCCCAGTGCACACAAGAACTACACAAAATGTAGCTAATCTTTGTTCAGTTCTTGTTTGGCTGCCTGGTTGGCCATTCATTCAGCTCATCAGTTATACTCCTTAAGCTGGGACCTCCCTCTTGAGGTATCCAATAATTTTCCACTGCTTTTAGCAAGTTTTCAAGCTCAAAAGATGAAAGATGATATGCATGAATGAGCTGAGATGGATCTTGTTCTTGTCATGTGCTTTAATTCTGGTCCCCTGGAGAGGCATGTGGTACAGTAGAAATAGGATATATCCTTTGTTTCTTCCTGCATGTAGTAATTGCTTGAAGTCGCTGCAACAGTCCTTCTTTTGCATAAAATAGAGAGGGCGTCCATGTGACTCAATTCTGCATATATATTGCATTATCAAGTCCCATGTAGATCGGCAAATTCTGGGTCCAGGAGCTTTAATTTGTTTTGGACAGGAATCTGAAAGGTTTCAGCTCATTTCCTAGGATGGGTAGCCTACTCCTTGCTTGGAGGGACAGCAAACTTATGGCCAAAAATATGACATGTTTACCTTTGTAGAGACAGATGCTTAAGTAGCAATGGTAGCAGCAAAGCAGCTGAAGTTGTTCAGATAAGGAGATCAGGTTGGTGCTTCAGAATAAAGGTTATCCTTTCAACTAAGGGAAGAGATGTCAGGTAGGACGCAAGAGGCCCCTTTGGTGCCTTCCATGCAGGCAACAGCAAAGCACTTGTCCATTTTGTTTAGTGCCCACTCTGATCCTGATGTCTCAAGGGATTGCTGAACCATCACCAGCCAGTTCTAGCTGTGCACTAGTGACACACCCCATGCTTTTCGGAGTGTCCAGCTATAGCCTAGTAGAATATGATTGATGCTTGCACGATTAATTTCATTCTAGTTCAATAGTCGCAATTCCAATCCTAAAATTTAGGTCTGCATTAAACATGACAAATACACAGAAGCAGAAGAAATAGCAGACCCTAGCTCTCATGGATAAAGAAAGCAATCTTCAGAGTGAGTAACAAGTTTGTGCAGCATCAAGCTGGGGTTCTTCCTCCACTAGTGCAGAACTCTGAAAACAAGACTGAATGAGAAGCTGGACCTCTTTCAGTTATTGCACATTAATACTTATGCATGCACCTCGAATTGAATTGTGCTATAACTTAAGATAAGACAAACTTGTACCACTAATCAACTGTCTCAACTCTCAAGCAGCGTTCACCATTCCCTTCTGCCATCTGATCATATACGGCAGCTGAATGAATGCTACTGTCCTGAGAGATTTGTGAAGATGTGGCATATCATCATGTGCAATTAAGGGAGTTGGTTGCCTTGCACATCGTCTCTGACTTCTGAGTTCCCAACGCAATCATCAGCGAAAGAAGCTCATGGTGCAATCATGCAGGACGAATTAAACAGGTGTCACTTCAGTTACCCACTCCGGAAGCAACGACGACGAAGTATATGTTGCCTGGAGATAGGTGTGACTCACAAGCAAAATCAAGATCAAAGACAATTTAGTAAGCACTAACTAGCGGATTAAAGGCATGTTCTTCGTATTATATTGTATGCGTCCTACACAGCAATTCCCAGAAAGGAAATGGAGTGAAAATTGTCAAAATACATCTCGTATGCAACTAGACTTCAGATAAGGTTAGCTTGGAGGCCCAGCAGATTGCATTGCTATGTGTTGCTGTATGGCGTCCGGCACGGCACCGCGTCCAGTACACGTCCAGCCTTGTGCCGCAGCGCCCAAGTCAAGGACTCTTTGGTAGTTTATCTGTATACGTGTTGTATACGATGTATTTCTATGTATCATCGCACGTATAAATAGGCACATAGGCCACCAATTGAGGTGCGCGCTTTGCTTCCAATCTATTGATCATCTTCTTCCTCTCACGTTTCTTTTCAAAAATGATAATTCGAGCATTGAAGGGATCGATGATGCAGGGACAAAATGGAGGTTGACCTGAGCTTAACTCGACAGCTAATTAGATTTGCTATTAATAAATCTGTGTGTCAGTGCAGTTGTGTCCAAGATCCAGTAATAGCCCACATTGCACAATTAGCTAGTGGAGCACCACTTAATTCATTAATTATGTCCTACACAATCTCGAGCAGATACCTGTAAGGCCCTGTTTGGCATACAATATGTATCACTAAAAGAGAAAACTCTGTACTAGTATATATAGAGTTTTACAATGTGTGCATATAAAATCATGTTTTCAACTAACATCATTTTAACCTTAGTTTTTTTTAGAACTACAAGCTGTTTGTTTGCATAGTTTATGGATGCAAAACTTTGACTAAATATGACGAAGAAGTACAATGGTCAAAGTTAGAAAAAAAGAGGTGTAAAATAGAGTTACAAAAACTCAAACAACCATAATTTTTACCAAAGCAGAGTTATGAAATCGTGTCGAAACTTTGTATCCAAACACCTCCAGGTTTTCTAAACCATGGTTTTTTCGGAGTTTTGTCTTAGAACTTTGAAAACTGTATTGCCAATCAGGGCCTAAGTTTGCAGCTCAAGCTACCTTCTAAGCACATGCCTGGTAGCTTAGTTAATTTCTTCATTAGCATAATTAAATCCTCATTTTTTTTCGATGGTAGGCTAGCTAATGCTTTCGGTTGCCCTAGATTCGTGCTAATCTGTTCCGCAAAGAACACATGACAAGAACATGCAGAGGTCCTTATGCTTTGATATACTTCTCCGATTACAAAATATAAGTCGTTTTAGCTTTGTGCATTGAAGCGTGGTGCCAGCTCATCAAAGACGCTCGCTTAGTCATTTTCCTTCACGGTAGTCTGGGTGCGCATCCTCTTGGTGCTTAGTAGGGATTTGTATTCTCTGTCTTTGTACGTCTCTGGCGTATCTCTGCCGTCCACCTCACCGACCACTGTAGCTACAGTGATCTACAGTACTCTCTGAACAGCAGAAACGGCACTGCTTGCTACAGCATCAATGATGCAGTGTTTTACTACAGTAACATCGCTACAGTCTCTGCCGTTGCACTCACAGATTACTGTGCACCTCTGCCTTTGCCGTAACAAAGGTAGAGGATGCGCGCCCGTTTGGTGGGGCAGGATTGGTGCTGGGGTCTTCTTTGACTGAGTCATTCTCTTTGATTGGGCTAAACCCATATTGTATACTCTCTAAAAGTTGATTGTTTTATTATATTCAACCAATAAGCAAATGAGCACCGTCCCCTTTCTAAAAATATATTGAAACAAGCCGTGATGCAAATAACAGTTGTAATGCATATGGGCTTGAAGTCTAATGATGGGAGTCCAGAGTAGGGCTGAAACCTAAGCTCAGGCTTAGTGAGCAGCTTAGGCTTGGCTCGGTTGCAGACTCGGCTCGTGTTCGGCTCAGAAGAAAATAAGCCCGAGCCGAGCTGAGCTGCTCTTCCAGCTCGATCGCAAATTTGAGTCCAAGCCGAGCCATATCAAGCTAGTTCGGGGATCGTTCGTGGCTCATGCAGGGGAGAAGGAGACCGAATGAGAAATCAGATCGGAGACACACAGAGAAGCCAATTGACACTCGCAAAAGGAAAAGCAAGGTAAAAAAAAAAACTCACGGACGGACTTGCCTCGGGCTCCGAGGGGGTTCCCTGCCCCTCTCTTTCTTCTTGGGTTTTCCATCTACCCGGTTTCTTTTTCCTTTCCCGGTCTCTTCTCCTTTACTACACCTGGTTCTTTCTAGCGTCCTGTCTCTGGTTTTTTTCTTTGACTAGAACAAAGCAGGCACAAGAAGGAAAGGGGCATGTCGTGTTCCAAGGGGAAAATTAGCTGAGTGACACTCAATTGGCTGACCCAGAAAAAAAATTAACACCCAATTCAACTCACTTTTTACTAGAGACACTATGGCAACGAATTGTTTCGCCCAATGACATTCTCCCCATTTTTTTTATTGATTTTTCCTGTTTTCCTCCCCATTTCAGCCCATGCCAGTTTTTTGGGACAATTATGCCCCTGGCTGGCTATTGAGACCCCACCCGTGGAGACACATACCGTGCAGATTTTTTGGGACAATTCTCACATTTAGTCAAAGTTCTTCAGTTTTTCCACATACTGTGCTGATTTTTTGAGACACATACCCAGCCAGGGGCATAATTGTCCCAAAAAACTGACATGGGTTGAACCGTTGAAATGGGGAGGAAAACAGGGAAAATCAGTAAAAAAAATGGGAAGAATGTCCCTGGACGAAACAATTCATTGTCACAGTGTCTCTTGTAGAAAGTGAGTCGAATTAGGTGTCAATTTTTTCCGAGCCAGCCAATTGAGTGTCACTCAGCTAATTTTCCCCGTTCCAAGTCCCCTTCTCTTCCCTTTCATTTCCCCGCTTCTTCCAAACCCACCAGCAAGCGGCGGAGCAGAGTCGGGCCCTATCACCCACTCCCAGATCTTCCACGCCCATCGCTGATGAGCTTAGCCGCTGCCACCTCCACCTACCCGACCGTGCCCCGCACTTGCTAGCCACCCCAATGTCGTTGGCGGCCGACGCTGATGGTGAGCCCCTCGGTGATGCTTCCCTGGCCGCCCGCATGCTCAGCGGCACCCTTGACAAGGTCATCAAGCACTCCTCCTGGCGCAAGCACTCCGCGCTCATCTCCGCCTCCAAATCCGTCCTCGACCTCCTCTCCTTCGCCTCCATGTCCGAGTATTCTGTCACGCAATCTTGCAAAGGCCGGACTTGGCCAAACTCATGGCCGTTCCACACTACACCTACTTACTCATGAAGATGCCATGTCCGCGGGGCGTGATCACGGTCCACGGAGACGTCAAGTTCTCCTATCTTCTTGATAGGGAAAACTGCGACTTCGCCCAGTCAACCGAAGCGGCCGCCGAGTTGGACAAGATCCGGCAGACGGCCACCACTCTCCATGATGAGGGCGAACCGCCAAGCAAAAAGCCATCTAAGTTAGGCATCAAGCCTGATGAAGATGTCAAACGTATTTCGCTCGACCCGTCCGATCCGGCAAAAACGGCCTTGATCGGGACAGGGCTCGATCCGAAATAGGAAGAGGCGCTCATCACCTTCCTCCAAGCTAATCGAGGCATCTTCGCTTGGAAACCATCCGACATGCCTGGTGTCCCAAGGGAGGTGATCGAGCACTCTTTGAATGTACACAACAAAGCCAAGCTAATGAAGCAGCGGCTGCGTCGGTTCGCACAAGATCGGAAGGAAGCCATCAAGACGGAGATCACCAAACTTTTAGCCGCCAGCTTTATAATGGAGGTGCTTCACCCCGATTGGTTGAGCGCACACCCACGGAGCAATGGGCAAGTTGAGCGCGCGAACGACATGCTTCTACAAGGCGTCAGAGCGCGCATCTTCGATCGGCTCAACCCATACGCAGCACAATGGATGAAGGAATTGCCTGCTGTACTCTTGGGGCTTCGCACAAGTCCTAGCCGAGCTACGGGGCAGTCTCTCTTCTTCCTTGTATACGGGTCTGCGGCGGTCCTTCCAACGGAGCTATAATTCGGGTCACCCCGAGTCCAAAGGTTCAACGAGGATGAGTCAGAGGCCAGTCGGATCGACGATCTCGACCGATTGGAGGAAGCTCGGGACGCTGCAACAGTCCAGTCGGCAAGTACCTCCAGGGTCTGCGTCGCTACCATGATCGCAATGTACGGGGTCATGCCTTTTCGGTTGGAGATTTGGTCCTTCGGGTCAATCAATCGAGTGGCTATAAACTCTCCCCATGCTGAGAGGGTCCCTACATTGTCGACTTAGTAACGCGCCCGGGGGCTTACCGACTGAGGCGTGAAGACGGCGCTCTCATGGACAACTCGTGGAACATCGAACAATTGCGTCGGTTCTATATCTGACGACCGTTGTACACATATTTACAGATAAATAAAGATAAGTTTCCGTTCACATTGTCTTTATATTCATGCAATTCAGCTTCTGACTTGCTATTTATTTGTGTTTCAATTAAGTAGTAAGTCGGGGGCTACACCTAATTAGGTGCGCAATCACGCACCTAATCCTTTTCTTATGCAATTCAACTTCTGACTTGCTACCTATTTGTGTTTCAATTAAGTAGTAAGTCGGGGGCTACACCTAATTAGGTGCGCAATCACGCACCCCTTCTCTTAGCGAGGATAAATTGACTTGCTCCCTAGTCGGATCCCGACTAGCCAGTAAGTCGGGGGCTACACCTAATTAGGTGCAGTCTGCACCTAATCGATACATAATCGATTTTTCTCTTTTTTAAGTCTATGTTGAACCTAAGTGTTAATCATTCTGAGTAACGAAACTCTTGTTTCCTAGCAAGACTCATACTTCCCGATTGCATTCATGGAGACATTGCTCCGCGCCAACTCCTAGCGCTAAGGAATTTGATGCACTGGGCAGAGTGCTTAGTAAAAGGAACCTAACTTACAAGGGCAAAAAGCATGACTTGGATTAAGAAAAACCGATTAGCATATATTCTATGAAAAGAAAATCATGTGCATTGGAAATTCACATTGAGCTCCTACATCTAGAGGAAGTCTAAGCCTAGATGGCCTACAGGCCAATTATAGGGGATGGCGGCGAGCGCGGTCGATGATCACCCCGGCCACTTCGCCAAGAGCTGGGGCGACTCCAATCAGAACCGCGGCGCTGGCGGCATCGTGGGCACGACCACGGACCAGTGCCTCGACGATCTCGTCGGCCACCTCGGCGAGAGCCGGGACGACCTCGATCAAGACCGCGACGGTCGCAACGTCGCGGGCGCAGGCTTCTTCCTCAGCTACCTCGGCGAGTGCGAGGCCGAACTGCGCCCAAAGCTCTGCCAACTCTATGTCTTCCATGGGAGAACGTGGAGGAGAAGGAGGGACGGGGTAAAGAAGTCTGGATGAGAAGCGGCCACCGTTCCGGCTTCTTCTTATAGCCGGAATCGGGAAGTCGAACCGATTTCGAAAAGTAATGGCATTGGGAGAACCCCGATGAGAGCAGTTCCCAAGATTTAACGCGGATGTCTCTGGGAACATGGCGCAACAATCAAAGCAACGGTTGGCATCCCAGTAGGCGGTGCTAGGGATGTCCCGTGGCGATGGGAGTATGGCGCACACTTGTTAAAAGACCACGGGCGACGTTTTGTTTCCGCGCTAGGCGGGAAAAACGAAGCCCTGGGTTCGTTGCTGCAATATTCGGGCCCAGACTTAGGTTCCAGAGAACACGCCCCCATGTGGGCCGTAAGCTGTACACGGAATAACTCGTGCACAGGTGCCGCTCGGATCAAACCTAGTTGGAAAAAAGGGCGCGCCCCTGGTTGGGCTTTATGCCAGTCATCAATTTCTTGAGGGCTGGGCGCCTCCCGGGTAATTAACCTAGCCTTGATGTGCCCTTGGGGACATAAGTCGGTTTAGCTTCAGTCAAAGCGAACATCAAAGGCTACCTCTTCAGTTGGGTCTCAGTGGCACATCTCTGGATCGTTCGTCGTCAAGACGAGCACCACTAGTCGGGTCAGGACGTCTGAATGTCCTATGCGAGTTGTGGCATGTTCCCTGCTGGACCGAATGTCGGGTTCTGCCTGTTAGACTCGAATGTCATAATTCGTAACAGGGAGGATAACGCAGGGTGACACTGATCACTCGGCAACATCCATCTTTTTGGTATGCCTCCTCGTGGGGTCAATAGCCAGCATACCGATCCGTCGGGCTGGGTACCAGATATTTTTTAAGACTTGAGATTTTTTTGAGTCCTTTGCAACAGTGTTGTTTAATCAACAGGTTACTAGGCGAAGTGGAACTTTATCAGTCAAACGAAAAGTGACGTCACTCGGGCTGTATTTGAAGGACTGCAAGCTGAACCCGGAATAAAGACAACCCAGTCACGAAGCACTCAGGGGCTACTGTGGACAACATGGGCCCTAGGTATCTGAAGATATATTATTGGACGTGCCACCTCTTTGGGCCGAGTCACACGGATCTTCCAGAAGGCAGGCTTGGAGGCTGGCGCGGCCCGACTTGTTCTACAAGGAAACGAACTCGTTTCCTACTCGAATATTTAGATATAGGCGTAACCAACTCGGTTATATCCGTATCTTCCATATACGGATTAGGAATATATCTGTAACCCGGCCCCTTGCACTATATAAAGGGGGTCAGGGGTCCCTAGTTCGAAATCCAATCATCTAGTAGTCTAATATCTCATTGTCCTTGAGATCCACCATAATACAATCCACGAGCACAGGAGTAGGGTATTACCTCACCTCGAGGGCCCGAACCTGTATAAATTCGACTCCCTGTGCTACCATCGTATTTGTGATCTTTCGCACCGTCCCATAAAATACATTGCCGACGCAATTCGTCGACACTGGGCGGTTGTAAAGAATATCCTCAAACACTTGCGAAGCACTGGGGACATGTTCTTGGTCTTTGCATGAGAGGGAGAGCTCATCATAAAGGGTTACGTTGGCGCTAGCTTCCGAACTGACAAAGATGATTCTCGATAGTAGTCTGGGTTTGTGTTCTGTCTCAATGGTGGGGCGGTGAGCTGGAAAAGTTCTAAGCAAGAGACAGTAGCGGGCTCCACAACGAAAGCCGGGTATATTGCGGTTTCTAAAGCTGCAAAGGAGGCAGTTTGGATCAGAAAATTTATTTCTGAGTTGGGAGTGGTCGCTAGTGCATCCTGTACAGTGGACTTCTATTGTGACAATAGTGGTGCCATTGCAAAAGAGGAGCCTAGGTCTCACCAAAAATTGAAACATATACACAGACGATATCACCTCATTCGAGAGATCATCGATACGGGTGATGTGAAAATATGCAAAGTGCACAAGGATATAAACATCGCCGATCTGCTGACAAAACCTCTTCCACAACCGAAGCATGAGGCGCACACAGGAGCCAAGGGTAGTCGACACTTGCAAGATTGACTCTAGTGCAAGTGGGAGATTGTTAGTGATATGCCTTAGAGGCAATCATATGAGATGATTATATCACGTCTTTGTTTATGTACTAATGATAATGTGTTATCAGTTCCATGAATAAATGTCACTTACTTTGTTCATCAAGTACGACTTGATTGTGAGACACATCGTTTATGTGATATTATTCTAAATAACCACTGGTCTTATATCATTATGTGAGACAATAATGATTTGACCGGCACATGTATTGATTGATGGTAATATTTCACATACCATAGATATGGAGATATCAAATCAGTATTGTGAACACATGTTAGAGAACATAATGTTGGATAGACCTACTCCGAGATACTGCTGAGATTGTTATCCTTCATATGCCATCAGCCTATAGTCTCAAGTGGTGTACCTATATGATCCTTAGAGCTGAGATCATCATTGATTTTTAGCATGCGTAATTGTATACTTTGTATGAACTGCTACGCCATAACAGGGTAGTTATAAAGATATCTTTCGGGTATGCCATGAAACATGAAGTAGAATGTGAGTGATCAAGATGGAATTTGCCTCTCCTTGATAACAGGAGAGATACCTCTGGGCCCTTAATGTTGATGGATTGAAAAGTGTATGGCCATGCCAATGTGATTAAAGAGTTAATCACGGCTTCAGTATTCATCACATAGACGAGTGAATGGTCGAGCTATCACAAGGATGGCACGTATGTCGCCTTGAGTTTGACTGGTATCGTGCGGCAAAAGGATCGGTACGTGAGTCCATCAAGGTTCAGCCGATTTGATCATTCTGTGCATTCAGGGGTTAATATGTCCTGCTAGAAATCGCTATTGACTTGTGGTTCGGAAAGGGGTTTCCGGGGCCATGGCCAATTGTGCATGAACCTAACGGGTGATACACTTAACAGGTTAGAGTGGGTATAATAGATTGTATCTATTAGTGGGTTTCGTGGATACCGATCCACAACGGATTAGAGTCTTAGTTGGCTGCGTCGACTTGGAGTTCTAATCGGCTACGAGTCCTAGTCGACTTCTAATGTAGAAGTCTACTAGTTCGGCTGGCTATATAAGAGGAGGTCGAAGGGGCGGCATGGTATGAGATAACACCAATCCAAGAGCTATCGGCTTCACCACAAAAGCCCTAGCTGACGTGCCCTTCAGACCTCCCAGAAACCCTAGCTAACTGTAAGGATCAAGACCCCCATGGGCTTTTATTGATTCTGATGATTGTTGATCAGTCATCTCAAGCGAAGCTACATCTGGACGCCATTTCCTGCCAACTGAGGGTATTTTTGGTTATCTTGGACCCCTCACTGTTGTAAATGATCTTCGTCGATGCAGTCAAGGCTAAGGATGATTTAGAGGATAGACCGGGAAGTGTGTGGGTCTATCCTTAGCCTAGTTTTTTCCTTTCTGATCTTTTCGACGCCGTTCTGAGGGGGGCTCGATGGTGATGCTTCCCATGGATTCCCAATTTCCCATGAAGCACAACTTTCCTTTTTCTCTTCTTTTAGCTCGGGAGTGTCTCTAGGTGTGGTCTAGAGCTTGGGAATGCCTTGGTGGTTTTTGAGTTTCGCAGGAGGGTGTTTGGGTGTGTTGGCAGCAGGGGTCAGCCCCTAACCGGACATGGGTTCGGACCGTCTGGTTGGGGGGTCCGGCCCTAGTTTATTTGTGCTTGAAGCATAGAGGTTTTCAGCCGTCAACCGGACAGCTGGGCCGGACTGTCCGGTCAGCGTGTCCGGTGGAAGGGTGGTTCCCCCCACAGGGGTTTTGGCTGTGGTGCCGCCTGGTCCCACAAATTAAATGGACTGTCCGACCAAGTGTCCGCCCACGGAGGACTTTCTGCAGTGATTTGGTTGAAGTAGCTGCTAGCTGTGAGTGGTGTCCGGCCTTGGTCCGGACAGCCCAACCGGACTGTCCGGCCAAGGTGTCCGGCTGGCTAGTAAGGTTGGTTTCCCAGTTGTTTGCGTCGTGTGTGTTTGTCCAGTGGAGTTCAGCCTTCGTCGGAGACGATCGAGGGTCTGTCCGTGGTATGTCTGTCGAGTGTGAACCCCTCCACTGGCCGTGAGGAAGCGAGTTAGGTTTTGGGAGGACTGCCTGGTTCCCTGGGCGAACGATCCGGTTTGTGAGGGGATCCTCCCACCTCGGGGGAATCTGAGGGAATATTCCTCCCGAAACCTCGCTAGTATTTAAGGGAGTGTGTCTGAGAGAGTGGGCGAGCTCGAGCATTTGGTGTTACTCTTGCTAGGTAAGTTCTTGAGCCTCCCAAGCCCGTGTGAGTGTGGTTTTGGTTCTTCCGGTGTTCTTCGATCTTCCGGTCGTGCTTCTTCGGGGATTCGGAGTTGCGGGTTCGTCATCATCGGGCTTGTTACCCTCGAGTGTGTCTCCCACCCGGCGTGTGTCGTCGGGGGGTGGTGTGGTCGAGTAGCTCACCAAGGCGTGTGGGAGCACTCGACACGGTGTGAAGGTTCGAGTCGACCACGGAGCGTGACGACTACCACGAGTGGAGAAGAGGACTAGGTTCGATTAAGAACCGGCCTTCGTTCGTCGAGGGTTTCCTCAACGAGGAGTAGGAGTTCGTCTCCGAACCTCGGGATAAAAATATCCTTTGTCCCGTGTGCTCCTTTAATTTCTTGCACTCTATTAATGTTTATGCAATGGTTGTAATGCTATCGCCGATATAGTTCTCTTGTATCTATTGTGTTCGTCTTGCTTAGAATAGGTCTTGCTTTAGTATTAATTTGTCTTAATTTCTACTAAACCTAGAAAACCGAAAAAAGTTGCAATTAGGCCTATTCAACCCCCCCTTCTAGGCCTTCGATCCTTTTCACTAACGTGCACGGTGTTAGCACACCGGTGATCGGCATTCCGCCCTTGGATGTGTGGATATTGTAGAGGCGTCGTTGCGGTTGCTGCGATGCTCATTGGCTAAGCGTCGATCGGCTAGTGATGACGGTTGGCTGGCAACGACGATCTGCTAATTGACCATCGACTTGCGAAGTAGATATCAATAAGCGACGAACATCGGCTGGTGACGACAAAGGAGGTGATCGGTTCGGCAAGAATGACTATGTCCTCTGCGGCAGTAAGTGCGACGTTGCCGCGGTGGCGATCGGCTAAGGAGGCCATCAGCTTGGAACGAACGGCTACTTCTATTACCACGACGCGTGCTATGTTGGGATCGGCTTCTCCAACTCTCCTTCCACTGTATTTGTACGTCAAAGGTAACGATATGTGATTCGCTACTTACATGATGTCCTAGGTGATCACGGTAAATTTTTTTGAAATTATGCTAGCATAGCCTACCCATTCCCCAACAGGGGAGGCGTGCTCATCACTGTCTCCTCTGACTACTTGGAGCTCTCAGACCTAATGATCAAGACCTACTTCGTCTCAGCTACCATCAAGATAAGACTCAACTCAAGATGTTGGAGTGTGACGAGCGTATATGGGCCTCAATCAGAACCGGAGAATTTGGTTTTCCTATAGGAGCTTTTGGATCTTAAAAACATCATGAAAGATGAATGGCTTATTGCGGGTGACTTCAATATGATCCTATGAGCGGAAGACAAAAGCAACCAAAATGTGAACTACCACTTGATGAATGCCTTCAGAGGGGCATTGGACTCGATGGCTTTGAAAGAGATCAAGGCGCTAGGGAGGCAGTTTACTTATGAATGAGCTAACCCCACCATGACAAGAATCGACCTTATTTTCTATATATCAGCTTGGGAAGCTGACTTATCCTACTTATCTCGTGTCTTATTTGACTTATCTTACTTTTTTATTACTTTTTGAGTTGGTTTTTTTTAATCTCGTAAGCGTCTCTATAAGCTTCCTAAACCCCAAAATTGAAGGCCAACCGGCTCTCGAGGCTATCTCAAAAAATTCTCGAAGTTACGAGATAAGGCAAATAAGTGGGATAAGATAAGCTGAAAAGAACCCAGCCTAAAGCTAGAAGCCACAAACTGAAGTGGGACAGGCTTGGAGTGCAACCGCATGACCTAGGTCACCTTGAAGCATCTTTTACTAAAGATGAAATCCACAAAGCCATCCTTTCCCTACCATCGGGGCGAGCTCCAGGATCCAATGGCTTCACAGGGTGTTTCTTTAAAGCTTATTGGGATATAATCAAGGAGGATATATTTAGTTGCATGAAGCAGATATATGATTTATGGACATCCAAATACAAGCTTCTAAACACTGCCAAAGCGGGCATATACAGAGCAAATTCCAGATTTTCAGCCAATTAGTTTGGCCCATAGCGTCGGGAAACTCTTCTCAAAGTTGCTTGCCAACATGCTTTTGCTGGTGCTTGGCGATCTCGTCTCGCAAGGCCAGAGCGCTTTTATAAAGGGAAGAGCCATACATGATAATTTTCTTCTCACCCAGGGTATCCCGAAGGACTTACATGCAAGAAAAGAACCAGCGTCGCTTCTAAAACTAGACTTGGCTAAAACATTTGACTCTATCAATTGGGAGTACCTACTCGACCTCCTTCAAGTGTTGGGATTTGGTGCTCGTTGGAGAGAATGGATATCTACCATCCTAGCCTCTTCGTCGTCTAGGATCATCCTTAATGGGGCAATGGAAGAAGCTCTTTACCACCGCAGGAGACTTCGGCAAGGGAATCCATTGTCACCCATGCTCTTCATTCTAGCCATAGATCCCTTGCAGCGTCTATTTCACTTGGCCACTGAGGAAGGACTACTACATCCCTTAGAGCGCCATAGGAACAGGATCTCTATGTACATTGATGGCGTGGCCATTTTCATACGACCTACAAGACAAGAAGTGCTAGGAGTCAAGGAAATTCTCAATATCTTTGGAGAGAGCGACAGGCTTGGAGGCTAATATCCATAAATCCGAGGTCTACCCTATTGCGTGCAAGCATTTAGACCTACATGACATTCTTACAGATTTCCTGGCGCCAACGAAGGAATTTCCCTACACCTACCTAGGGCTTCCTCTACGACCTACTAAGTTACGGAAAGCTGACATTCAACCCCTTGTTGACAAGATAGGGGCCAAGTTAGAAGGTTAAAAAGGAAGGCTCCTTTCCCGCGCTGGTAGGCTAGTTCTGGTAAACATCGTACTGACTTCCATGATAATTTACTTCTTAACTATCTTCCCAATGCCGATGTAGGCGGTAAAGTGCATCAATCGTCTTAGACGCAGTTTCCTCTAGAAGGAAGATCATAATTACCATGGCAGGCACTGCCTAGTGAACTAGAGCACATGCTGCAGAAACAAAAACTTGGAGGCATAGGGGCCAAAGTTCTCATTCGCATAGTTTGAGCCCTAAGGCTTTGTTGGTTGTGGTTCCATTGGAAGGAAAGGCATCGACTATGGGTAGGTCTTACCCTACCATGCGATGATTCTGACAGGAGGCTTTTGCAGGCATGAACCAAAATTTCTTTGGGCAACGTCGAATTGGTCAACTTCTGGAGTGATCATTGGTTAGAAGGGTAGGCCCAAAGGACCTGGCCCCCTCATGCTTTGCGTTCGCCAAACGAAGAAGCCACTCGGTTCGCAAGGCTTCGGACGGTAATGCATGGATTAGAACATCAACAGGATTAGGACGACAAAAAAAATCTATCAGTTCATAATTCTTTGGGCAAAGATCTAACATGTTCACTTGCAGCCAAGTGACGTTGATACCATCACATGGACCCGTACGACGTCAGGCGAGTACACCACCTATAATTAATGCACAGATGCTTGGAGCCATCAAGATACCTTGGGACGGGCAGGTTTGGAGGGCGAACGTCATTCCAAAATGCAAGTTCTTGGGCTGGCTTGTGGCACAAGGGAAGCTCCAAATGGCAGACCGCCTGGTAGCGCAGGGATGGCCTCATAACGATCTTTACGAGCTATGCCAACAACAGTCGGAAACTGCAGCCCACGTGCTCTTGCACTGCCCTTTTTCCAAAAGCGTGTGGGAAAAGGTCTTGGCAGGGTTGCAATTGCCTATGTTTCAAGGGCATTCAAACATTTTAGAATGGTGGGCGAGCCATAGAGATGCTCTCCAAGCAAATCGTAGAAGGGATTTCGATGACATCGTTTTGTAGACTTTCTGGCATGTCTAGAACGAGCGCAACAGGAGGATGTTCTAGGAGACTAGGACGTGGAGGAATCGGTGGACCAAGTTTCCATCGCATCATCTCTAATTGTAACGATAGTTTTCGCCATGCTTATGTCTAATGGCGGCTACGGTGCCCATACAAGCATGTATAATATGCTGTAAAATATTTTAAGGCTTTCGGGGCATTCATTTCTTTCTATAATGTATAGGCAGAGCCCCTGCCGTTACGTTTAAAAAATGTTTTTGAGAACCAACTTCATCATTACGGGTGTCCTCTGGGAAATCTGGATTGAGCGGAACTCTTGCATCTTTTTTGACAATCTGAGCACCCCTAGACATTTTCATCATTGCAATTAAAGACAACCTCCGGTTTTGGGCTAATGAAGAAGCCAATAATTGATCTCTTTCATTTGATCCCGTAGCTTTATTTTCTGCTGCCCCTTTGGGCTTATACAGTTTTCTTTCTACCTTTGGTATTCTTTTATAACTTTCCTTGGCCCTTCTTTCTATTGTAATGAACTTCGCTTCATATTATCTTATTTGCTTATAAGCTGAATTTCGAGAAGTTCCCGAGGTAGCTTAGAAAGTCCGGTTCAGTTCGTTTTAACTTGTTTATGAGAGCTCTGAAACATGATTTTGAGATAGAAAAAACGGATTGTAAAAATCAAAACGTTTTTGATTTTTTGATTCGAAAGATAAGTAGATAATATAAGAAGATAAGCTAAAGAGAATAGAACGGATAGTTCTTTAGTGTAATAAACACTGTACGTGAGAGCAACTACTCATCAGTAGCATTATGGCTCAAGAGGTCCCAAGTGTCACACACAGCTACATAGGCTCCACCCAAAAAACCGAGCTAGGCGGCTAGAAGCGGAGCTAGGCGGCTAGAAGCGAAGGTTGAATAGACGCCAAAAGTATCTTGACACTTTTTTTTCAACAATGTGCCCCAATATCTAAACCAAATAATGAATCTTATCTCAAATAGCTATAGAAGCTATCAAGAACAAGGCTAATCAAGAAGCGTGGCGGAAGATAAATTCTGACAGCAGCACAGAGGCTCGATAAAACGGTTATAACTCCCAAACTGTAGATCATATGATCACAAGATTTTTATCAGAGCTAGATATGGAAGTTAGGAAACCAGAAAATTAAGAATCAACTTCATAGCATCACCGAGCAAAAAGATACAAAAATCACAAAGTCTGCTGCTTAAAGATTTTGAATTGCAAAATAGGGGCTCGGAAAAACCTTCACAGATCTCAAATCAAACCATGGCTCAAGGCCCTATAAAAATTTTACTGAAAGACGTTCTAGAAGTCCTAGAGCTAACCCAATAAGAATCATCTCCATCCAATATCTGACCAAAAAGAAACAAAAGTCACAAGCTCTGCTGCACAAGAATTTCATACTGCAAACAGAGGGTTGGGAAAACTTCTATAAAGATCTTAAACTGTGGCTGTAGACCCTATGAAATTTTGATCATAAGTAGTTCTGGAAGTTAATAACCCAACCCAACAAGAATCACCTTCATAGCATGTCGGAGAAAAAAGAAATGAAAATAACAAGCACTACTGGGTAGAAAGAACAAACTGACGAACTTGAGCAAGAAAAAGGAAAAACTTGATCTCGGTGTTCTCGATAGGTTGCAAGATGATATAAGCTTTATTAGCAATCTCTAAACCTCCTAGATCAGTAAGAAATCAGCATGTAAAAGGAAGGGAGGCAAAGAAACTAGTTGCAAAAGAAATAAGAAAGAAAACTATATCGAATATATAGAACAAAGTAAGAACTTTTTGTAGAACTTATCTTTCTATTGCTTGGTTGATTTTTTATAGCCACACACAAGTGGGCAAAGCTTCCAAGGAGCAAATAATTCTGAAATAAAACCTTAACTAAGATTTGGGTGGAGGCAACCCCCCACCCCTTCTTATATAGACCTTTTGAGTGTATCTCCACCCTTCATGGGTTGTTTAGTTTCTAAACTAACCTATCTGGGTTAGGATTTACTCACTCCACTATCAACAACCAGGCCCACATATAAGATTTACATGAGCCACACAAGGTCTACATGGGCTTTACATAAAGCTCAAACAAACCGATGCAACATGTCTTCATTTCTTAGCTTGACCGCTCATTTTTCGTGCCTTCGGGCCTTCAACCTGAACCGAAAACTTTGAGTCATCTCAAATCCATCTTCGTGACGTCCACATGAGCCCGGTTTGAGCCCAACCATCCCATTAGTATCCTTGACCGTTCTAGACCTCAGTTCTCCTAACCTAGTCTCGGTACTCGCTGATGACCACAGTTGCATCCAAACCTACACTCAAATGGACCAACACAATCTCCATAAATATCTCACTTACCTCCCTGCAAGTTAGCACATTATCATCCATAATTATACAATGACCCTAATTGATCCTAAATCAACACTAATCACAAGTCAAAACTACATCTCAAGTGCACTGTAGTCTGCAAAAATTATATCAATTAATCCGTGCATCAAAAAACTTTCCGCTCAACTTTATCTTAAAATTTTCTACATGAGCTATGAAGACCAAAAAATCATCCAAGCAAAGAAGTACTACAAAACAGTCTAAATCGTGAGAACTATGCAGGCTGAAACATAAATCATCCGTCCAGCTCTAAACAAGTCTTAAACATAAACCCCTCAACCAAATCAAATCAAGTCATATATACTCATCACCACGTGAACACCTCCACGTAGTCTCACACCATCGCTCCAGTCAGACTCTCCGGTCCATTACCTAATCATTTGTGCCCCTTCTCAAGCTGCTCTATCATCTACGTACCGATCATCACATGCCCGGCACATGATGAGACAGGGACTCAGAATTCAGAGACATCAGCTGCTCCAAATGGACAAGTGAGTGGAACCTATCATTGAAGTAGTAACGAAAGCTACACACGGCATGCATGGTAGAGATCAGCGTGACAAGTTCTTTTGTATTTGTTCGTTTGTTGGCATGTACCTTGCTTGCCATCGATCCTGTGGATACGTGCATGCATCAGCATCCCCATGCATGCATGAACGTGACTGGCTGCTTGTACTCAGTGACTAGCTGAAGCAAACGAAATCCAATGCCATTTGCAGAACTAGGGGTGAAAATGGGTCGGGTAATACCCGACCTGTATCCGTACCCGGTGAAAATTTTACCCGAAAATTCGGATACGAATACGGGTATTTTTTTGTCGGGTCGGATACGGGTAATCACCCGGATACTTTTGTTTCGGATACGGGTCAGATACAGGACAGTAGATACCCAGTAAATACCCGGATTTTCGGGTCGGATACGGGTACCCGGATAATTTTGAAAATCGGGTACCCAGATAGTGCTGGGATTTTGGGCTGGGCCGTTCTGAACTGCAGTAAATAATTATTTTTTGAGGTCTTCCCGTGCTTGTACGAATTTTTGTTCAACATGAAAGTTGTAGATAATTTTGAGACACATCTTTTTCGTGTTGACAACTTTTTCATTTGAGCAAAGTATAAATTTATAAAAAATTATTTAGCGTGCTGACTGCTTTAGGGCCAACGGTGCCCGTACTGTAATTCCATATTTTCGATGTTTTACTCTGCTCGTATGAATTTTCGTTCAACACGAACGTTGTAGAGAATTTTGAGACGCATCTTTTTCATGTTGACAAATTTTTCATCTAAGCAACGTATGAATTTATAAAAAATTATTTAATGCTACTGTTTTGTTGCTTGGCACGGCACGGCCCAATTCCCACCACTATACCGAATATTATGTGCTATGTTGATCAAATTTGTGGACTATTAATGTGAGTCATGTGAGATTTGGAACTAATATATATGGTGCTATATATATTGTATGAACTGCTATATGAAGATGTCCTATGTTGTATGGAACCTATCAATTGTCATGTGCTAGTGCTATGTTGTATGGTTTATACTCTTTGACGCGTTAGTTCGACCGTATGTTTTGTATTATTTGTGCCGGTATATGCTTTGGTTAGATTATTTTTATCATAAATTATAATGCTACACAATTTACGTACTATCCGACTAAGTACCCGATATCCGTATTGTGTCCGTCCGTATACTATCCGGTATCCGTTTTCTACCCGTTTATAGATACCCGTTACCCGTATCCATATCCGTACCCGATTTTTAACTACCCGTACAGGATCCGTATTCGAGTAAAAATAATTAGGGTAGGATACGGGATCACCTACTATCCGACCGTATTCGACCCGTTTTCACCCCTATGCAGAACGGGAGTGCTCCGTGTAAAGACCGCTACGTTATTTGAGAAAGCGCGGTTCACGATCGACGTCCTAGAGGCTTTAGATGAGCTGAGATACATACGATCCGTCAGCCACGGCTTGTTCGCAAAATCCGTGATCGAATTCGACGATCCGAACCGACCATCTCCTTCGTCTCACTGAAATCTCACTACTGACAAAATTTCACATTTTTTTATTTTTTTTACTATTTTTTTCGTATTTTTGAAATCCGGGATTATTGGACGGTTCACAACTAATTAGATCATGGATTTTCAAAAATATGAAATAAATAGTAAAAAAATCAAAAAAAATGTGAAATTTGGTCGGTAGTGAGATTTCAGCGAGACGAAGGAAATGGTCGGTTCGGATCATCGAATTCAATCACAAATTTCGCAAAACTCACCGCGGCTGACGGAACGCTCCGTCAGCCGCGGCTGACCATAGCATCACTCATATATATATATATATAGAGTTGGGCTCCCATCAGCTGCGGCTAACAGGAGCCCGGTGCTTTGCGGCGTGCACCGTCGGATGAGTGAAGCAGAGCCGTCCGATCCCAGCCAGCGCAGCCTCCGCCCGCCTCTCTCTCTCTCTCTCACGCGGCCCCCGCCCCGCCTCTCTTTCTCTCTCTCTCTCACGCGGCCTCAGCGCAGCCCCCAACCCAACCCGCGCCTCTCTCTCTCACGCTCTCTCACTCAGGATTCCTAGCCGCCTCTCCACAGAACCACCGCCGCCGCCCCACTCATCCGCCGCCGCCGCCCAGATCTGCCACCGCCGCCGCCCCACTCATCCGCCGTTGCCGCCCCACTCATCCCCCCGCCACCGCCCCACTCATCCCCCGCCGCCGCCGCCCCCTCTCCAGATCCGCCGCCGCCACTGCCCCACTCATCTGCCGCCACCGCCGCTCCTTCTCCAGCAAGGCTAGCTGCCGCCGCCCCACTCATCTGCCCGCCGCCGCTTCTTCTCCAGCAAGGCTAGCCGCCGCCGCCGCTCCTTCTTTAGCAAGGCTAGCCGCCGCCGCCGCTGGTCCTTCTCCACCAAGGCTAGCCGCCCCTGCTCTGGTCACCGCCGCCGCTCTGGTCTTCCTCTCCGCCTCTGCTTCGAAGGGATCCCGCCGGCTCGAAGGCTCGTCTTCCTCTCCGCCTCTACTTCCAAGGGATCCCGTGGCCACCTGGAGCTCAAGGAGGAGACACGCCGCCTGGGACCTCCGGCTCCGGCTCCATTTGCACGAGGAAGGTCCCCCATGGTGAGTATCGTCGTCCCCAACGTTCCCCATCGGTTGGCCGTCGTCGGAGTCCCGAAGCCACAACCGCGCATCCAGGCCAGATGGAAGGACCACCCCGCAGCCTTGGTGTAAATTGATGTCAGTGTGTGCAATGTTCAGCTCTAAATGTTCAGTGAATGTGTTGTGATTGTTCAGCTGTGAATGTGCCGTGAATGTGCTGTGAAAGCTGTGAATGTGCTGTGAATGTTCAGCTCTAAATTGATGTCAGTGAAAGCTGTGGTGCAGAATTATGTATCTGAATGCTTGTAAATTTTGTCTCTGAAATGAATTATACAATGCTATACTTGTTTTGCGATGAATTATACAATGTTGTACTTGTTTTACAAATGAGAATGACACCTTATATTCATGAAGTGCTAAAAAAATCTGGACAAGATGACCAAGGTGCTTAGAAGTTCATAGACATGCAAAACTCCATGTGGTGTTAAATGGGGATGCATTTCAGTGACAATTCTGGACAGTAGGGGAACAAAGTAACATCTAATACATTGGCACTCCTTAATCCTGTTTCTGCATTCAGCTTGAGGCTCATGAATCTAGAAATTGTTGCTGCTTCCATAGACTTGTTATTTGCTGCTGCTGCTTACATATATGCCCTTCTAACATCTGAAACCACCTCCTTATGCAATTATACATGTAAAAAATCCAGGAGATGTACAACATCAGCGACCACACTTGCATGATAGATGATGCTGACCAAGCAAAACTAGTGTCAAAACTGACACATTATAGCAAGCTCCGTCCAGAACTTTAAATACATGATTCCAGCACAATTAGAATACATGGTTCAAGCACCATTAAAATACATGTCCCGAATTTAAACATGATTCAAGCACAATTAAAATACATGGTTCAAGCACAATTCGAATACATGTCCAGAATTTCAACATGATTCAAGCACAATTAAAATACATGGTTCAAGCACCATTCAAATATATGTCCAGAATTTAAACATGATTCAAGCACAATTAAAATACATGGTTCAAGCACCATTCAAATACATGTCCCGAATTTAAACATGATTCAAGCACAATTAAAATACATGGTTCAAGCACAATTCAAATACATGTCCAGAATAAATACATGGTTCAAGCACCATTGAAATACATGTCCAGATTGACAGATTACAAGAGTTCCAACTTGCAGATTACAAGAGTTCCAATTGACAGATTACAAGGAAGCCTAATCTGAGCTCATGTCTTCTTCTATTTCGTCATCTTCTTCCTCACTTACAACATGTTTGTCTTTGGAAGATACGTTGTCTCGCTGCATTTACATACAACAGAAGACACAATCAATTGCAAGTAAAAATCGAAGTTATCAACAAGAAATGCTTACCAATGGACATATCCTTGCATTGTGGCCAGCTTGTTGGTTACAATAGCTGCATGTCCTTCTCTTCTTGACCTTAGCATCAGCCGGGGGTTCGAATCGGACTGGTTTCTTTTTTCTTCCTTTGCACTGCGATTCAAAGGGATCACAAAGCTTTGAAATTTCATTGAAGGATGAGTTAGCGCATGGCCCTTGTTGGTGCACAGGCACCTCTTTAAAAGGCATTTCTGCCCTATCTCCACAAAACTCCACCTTCAAATCAGCTAGACGCTCCTTCATTCTTGCAAACCCCTCCGCAGATTTGGATGCGGCCATTGCTATTTCAAATAAATCAACTTTCAAGGATGAAAACCTATATTCTGTTAATTGGTTTGATTCACCCTCTTCAGTGAGTCTTTCACAAATTGAACGTTTAATAATTGAATTTGCATCTTTAGTCCACCTTTTCACTATATAGTTCAGGGGAAGATGTGTCACCCCGACATGTTGCATTACTTTGATGGCATGAGAACACACAAGACCCTCAAACTGAAATCCTTTGCAGCTACAAGAAAATCTTTCCTTTGGTATGTCCACCTCAATCACGTACATTTCCGGGACCCAATTCCGTATGAAAGGGTGACTTTTGATGGTAACCTCATAGGCCACATCCCTAGTAATCTCCTTCACAGTTCCAAGATTACTTTCCACAACTAATTCCCTAAAGACTTTGAACACGGCTCTAGTATACACCCGACGCCCCTCGACCTCTATTTGGTATCGAGTATGAAGGTTTGGTATCTCATTCATACTCCTCAAATCCTCATCACTTTCTTTTTGCCAAATGCCCTCGATCAAATTCTCAATTTTTTTCACAAATTGGAAAATAGAAGTGTGGTTTGAAACCCATAGCTTCAAAATTGCGTTCATACTCTCACTTCTTTGAGTTGTTGACATGTCGGCAAAAAATGTGTTTCGAAAGAAAGCCGGGACCCACTCTCTTCTCTTGTCAAACATAAGTTGAAGATGTTTATTGCCTGTTAAGCCGTACTTATCAATCATAGCCACCCAACTCTCCACAAAGTCCTTTTCAGTCAAGCTGCGATTAATTACAGCACCTAGGTCATCTACAAAACCAATCTTTTGATCATATATAACTCCCAAATGCTCTCTAGCCTTCCTCATCACATGCCACTGACAACATCTATGCACAGTATGAGGAAAAACTTGCAAAATTGCCTTTCTCATGGTAGGATCTTGGTCAGTGATTATGGCAGTCGGATGTTTTTCGTACATAGCTGACAACCATGTCTCAAAAAGCCAAACAAAGTTTTTAGCATCCTCTGATCTTAGCAAAGCCATCCCAAAAAAAATAGAATGCCTATGATGATTAACGCCAATAAATGGAGCTAATGGCATGCTATACTTATTTGTATTGTATGTGGTATCAAATGTCACAACGTCACCAAATTCTTGATAGGCTCTTCTTCCCCTACCATCAACCCAAAATATGTTCCTCACAACACCATTACTTTCAGAATCTATGGCAAAGAAAAACTCTGAATCTTGCTCTTGTTTCTTCCTAAAATACAGTAGAGTGGTCTCAACATCACAACCAATAAGTTGGCTATTTAGCTTGGATATCCTATTGTTTACATCCTTCTTTCTAATCCTTATATTTTTCTTACCCCCATGCTTACCACTTAAGTACTCATAAATCCTAGATGTTTCCACTCCTTGGGCACTTAAGTCCTGAATTACTTCTACATCCACTTGACTGATGGACCTATGAGACCTTAAATTGCGTTTCTTAGATGGAGAAGTTACAAGGGGATGGTTATGATTCTCCTCAAAAACAGAAACTTCCCAAATCCCCTTTTTCAGCCTTATCCTACATGATGCCTTGCAGCCAACTCTTGTAATAGACATCAATTTTGTTGGACTCTTCTCAATTGACGTGCTACCAATTGGCATCTCATATTTCTTTTCTCACTTAGATTTACCTTCTTTACTACAGGTGAACCTAACAGACGACAGTCCAACCTTTGTTTTAGTTTGGCTAGCTTTTCGAACGCTAAAACCAATCCGTTCCGCATAATCATTATAACAATTGTATGCTTCCTCCACTGACACAAATTGCTGGCCAAGAAATGGCTTACCAAAAGGAATTTCTGAATCTTCAATTAGAATCTCAGCTTCAACATTGTTTCCCTCTATTCCAGTATATGGATCATGCACATCCTTCTGTTCAAAAACAGATACTTATAAGTGCAGTGCACCATCAACAACAGATGTAATACTCTCAATTTCAGATTCTTACCCTTAATTGAACTCTTTCACTAGAGTCCATCTGACCACTGGTTGAACCACAGGCTGACATTGAAGGCTGACGAGAGGCTCCCTACCTCCCTCCCTCGCAGCTGGGGCTTCCTTCCTCCTTTGCAGCGCTGGTTCGCTTCATGCGACGCAGCAGTGCCTCCTTGGGAGCACAGTTACGACGTAGCTAGGTTTGGAGTGCCGCATGTTGGAGAGGGCAGGTCATGACCAGAGGGGGCGGCGGCGGCTAGCCTTGCTGGAGAAGGAGCGGCGGCGGCGGCGGCTAGCCTTGCTGGAGAAGAAGCGGCGGCGGGCAGATGAGTGGGGCGGCGGCGGCTAACCTTGCTGGAGAAGGAGCGGCGGCGGCGGCAGATGAGTGGGGCAATGGCGGCGGCGGATCTGGAGAGGGGGCGGCGGGGGGATGAGTGGGGCGGTGGCGGCGGGGGATGATTGGGCGGCGACGGCGGATGAGTGGGGCGGCGGCGGTGGCGGATCTGGGCGGCGGCGGTGGTTCTGTGGAGAGGCGGCTAGGGATCCCGTGAGAGCGTGAGAGAGGCGCGGGGGTTGAGGTTGAGGCTGAGGCCGCGAGAGAGAGAGAGAGAAAGAGAGGCGGGGCGGGGGCCGCGTGAGAGAGAGAGAGAGAGGCGGGCGGGGGCTGCGCTGGCTAGGATCGGACGGCTCTGCTTCACTTATCCGACGGTGCACGCCGGAAAGCACCGGGGCTTCTGTCAGCCGCAGCTGATGGGAGCCCATATATATATATATATATAGGTGCGTAAAATTTTAACCATAACGAACATTGGGTGAATTGTCTGGTAATTGTTTGGAAGTATGAACCCTTTGTTGTGGTAGTGCTCCTTGTGAGGATGGGATCGAGAGTGTCATTCATGACGTTACCCTGTTTGGAACAGCTGCAAATGAAATGTTAAGCTTTAAGAAGCTCTAGTGTTTGATTCAACTAGAATACGAGAGCTTCAAAAAGTGACCTGTAGGTCTTATAGAAACGACTTCGAGAAGTAGTTGTCATTCGGTAATTGTTTGTATATGTATGAACCCTTTGTTCATGCGGTAGTGCTCCTTGCGTTGATGGGAGAGTGTCACTCACGGACGTCTTATGGCTTGTTTAGAACGACTGCGACTCAAATGTTGGAATCCGAGAATCCGAAACATTTGATTCCACTGGGTTTTGAGTGCCTCAAAAACTTAGAGAAACCGTTTGTGTCGCTTAGTCGGATTACTGCTTTATAATACGCAAAAGATAGAAGTGGCTAAAATTAAGTTGCTGGGACATCTTTTACACAAGCTGATTGGTGCATAAAATTTAACCGCAACAATCTTTCGTGGATTGTTTGGTGGATGAAGCCTCTAGGAGTGCTACTTGCAACAGAGTGATTGTTGGAATATACGAGCTTGGTCCATTTTATTAGTAATAATTCTTGAAAAATCTTAAAGTCCCACATATAGAAGGGGATGCAACAATCTTTCGTGGATTGTTTGGCGGATGAAGCCTCTAGGAGCGCTACTTGCAACAAGTGATTGTTGGAATATATGAGCTTGGCCCATTTTATTAGTAATAATTCTTGAAAAATCTTAAAGGCCTACATATAGAAAGGGGTGCAACAATCTTTCGTGGATTGTTTGGCGGATGAAGCCTATAGGAGTGCTACTTGCAAGAGAGTGATTGTTGGAATATATGAGCTTGGTCCATTTTATTAGTAATAATTCTTGAAAAATCTTAAAGGCCCACATATAGAAGGGGACGCAACAATCTTTCGTAGATTGTTTGGCGGATGAAGCCTCTAGGAGTGCTACTTGCAACAAGTGATTGTTGGAATATATGAGCTTGTCCCATTTTATTAGTAATAATTCTTGAAAAATATTAAAGGCCCACATATAGAAGGGGATGCAACAATCTTTCATGGATTGTTTGGCGGATGAAGCCTCTAGGAGTGCTACTTGCAACAAGTGATTGTTGGAATATATGAGCTTGGCCCATTTTATTAGTAATAATTCTTAAAAAATCTTAAAGGCCTACATATAGAAGGGGGTGCAACAATCTTTCATGGATTGTTTGGTGGATGAAGCTTCTAGGAGTGCTACTTGCAACAAAGTGATTGCTAAAATATATGAGCTTGGCCCATTTTATTAGTAATAATTTTTGAAAAATCTCAAAGGCCCACATATGGAAGGGAGTGTGAGAACTATATAGTGCCACATTGCTAGTTGAGATGGAGAGACACTAACTTAAATAGCGGAGTATACTCCACCCTGCTAGCTTATGTGGGCGAGAGAAAGAGAAGAACACGTGCGCGCTCGCTCGCCTTACCAGGCCGGGGCTAGGACAGCGCGGGCGTATGGCACCTGCATGAATGGTCCATTGAAAATCAGGTCCAGTTGCTTGCACAAGTGCGTCTTCCTTTTGCAGCTTTTTTTTCCTCTCTGAAAAATACTGAATTGGCTACAAAAGAATAGAAGTTAGGGTTTTCGTCTCTTCCTTTATTTCTTTTTGCTCTCCGAAAAATACTGAATCGTCTACGAGAAAACAGAAGTTAGGGTTTTCACCTCTTCCAATTTTCTGCACCGCCTTAGATCGACTACTCCGTCCCGCTGTGCCAATGTGCATCGATGATCGGGGGAGCAGGTCTCCGAAACCTGTCGCCCTTGAGATCTTGCATCGGAAGAGGGCGAATAAAGTTTTTGGGAAGCGCTCTGCACGACTGTTCACGATCTGCTTCCTCTACGTTGTCGCCACGATCTGCTTTGGCTGCCACTTCGTCACAATAGGGTCGTCTTCATCTCTTCCTGATTTTACTCTCGAGAAAGATCGGTACATACTGCTCTCTACCCTAATTAGCAGTTTCCTGCTGTCTCTATTTATGAGTATATTAGAAGCACATATAAATATATCTGTTTTATCTATGTCTACAATATATTTGTACTGTATGATGTTGCTAGATAATCCGTTAGAGTTCATGATTTATTTGATTAAATTAAACCTAAAAGTGTTGATTTATCCAACAGTGATGAGACCAATTAAGCAGGATTTGTATCCTCCGCATTTGTACCACTCTACCGTTGCCTCTGCCGTTCACCTCACAGATCACTGTAACTACTGTGATAAACAGTAACTTACCACAGCAAAAAAGGCTGTCTAATGTTACTGTTTGCTACAGTGCCTATACTACAGTGTTTCACTGCAATACTCTCTCGTTTCACTCACACACAGATCACTGTGTACCTGTGCCAAGCACATTCCTGCAGAGGTGGTGGAGAGTACAGCATCTCAAATCAATGCGGCAGAGCTGCCTTTATTATGCTTTGGTTCAGTGCTGGGAGCATCAGCTGCCATCCTATCCATCCTAGGCCCAAAATGCAGTGCAATTGCAGCAAGCGGCGGCAGCAGCAGAGGCAGAGCACTGAGAGGTTCGTTAGGCTGGTAGTACCAGCAGCAAGCACACAGGTCTCTTTGATGGAGGACGTCGCTGTCGTCGTCGGTCGCCGTCGCCGTCGTCGCAGCCGCGGCAGAGGGCACACCGGCCGGACCGGAGCATCCCGCTGGTCCCCGGGGCTGGCCGGTCGTGCCGCTGTCGCCTGATCTCGCGCCTGCATGGCCCCAGCTCCTGCTCGACGTGATATCTGCATGTCAAACGAGGTAGGAGAAGCATGGCTCTAAGCCCTACGTATAAAAGCTGAGCTGGGCTCATTGGTTCCACATGTCGTCGCAGCTGAACAGGCTGCAGAGTCCAGTGCAAGATCCTCCCTAGTCCCACAACATTTCTTTCCCTCCTTGAAATCGTTTAGCTACGTCTGCCTGCCTTCAATGGAAAACTTGAAATGTCTGCATCTAGTTCTTGGTGAATCTGCTCTAGGGCAATGCATTGCCTATCACCAGATTAGAAGCATCATCACATCAAACAGGGGGGCATCACCGAACCAGAAAGAGAGAGCATCTTCAGAGGCATAGTAGTTTTTATGATTTTACCTGATGGTGTTGACAACCAATGGTTGGTGCAGCGAAAAGCTTCTTAAGTTGTTTCATTTGTTGTTGTAATGGATGAATAGAACCAGTACATTTTTTGAATAAATCCATTTTACATGCTTGACCTATCGAGAAAGTTCCCTTAACCCCCAAAACTATGGAACATCCATTTCATATACCTTAACTATGAAAATTAAAGCAAATAACCTTAGGGTGGTTTTAAAGGTGTTTTTGATATTTCTAATTTAAACACTTCTATTTTAGACTCTCAAATTATTGAAAAAGTACAGTGAACTTCCTAAACTACAAAACAAATCAATTTCTTCAAAATATTACACAAAATATATTCATTTCAAAATTCTAAAGTTTAGGAATTTATTGGATAGAAAAATTTCATGTAAAATTTTAAAATTTATATGTTTTCATGTATTTTTGCAAGAATTTGAGTTTTTTTAATGCAGCTATATTTTTGTGAATTTTATTAAAGAAATTGGGTATTTTAAAACAACTATATTTTCATGAAAAAGGTCCATTGTAGCCCTATCGATAGTAATATTTTTCAACTACTATATTTTTATTTAAGTTTTTAAGGAATTGAATTTTTTTAATATTGTTTTTGCAGTTTTGAGGTTCATTGGACTTTTTCAATAGTTTGATGTTATAGAATGGACTTATTCAATTGAGAAACAGCAAAACCACCTTTAAAACCATCCTAGAAGGTTATTTGCTCTGCTTTGCATAGTTGAGGTATGTAAAATGGATTGTTCATAGTTTGAAGGGTTAAATGGACTTTCTCCATAGCACGGGTATGTAAAATGGACTTATTTCCTACATTTTTATAATAGAAAAACAGTGAACAGCCTAACTAGATCGGCTCATTGGGCTAGGCCTTAGGGCACTTCTAGTTTATTGTTTCATCGAGTTGTTTCTAAACATGCCACATCATACAGAGGTCGTTATAAGTACAACCCTTCCAATGCACTGTATCTAGTAATTAATTTATTCTGTCTTTTCTTTGTATTTATGAGTCCTATACAAACGACTTAATGCTCCTAATGAGGATTTCTTCTAGTTTCTTTCTCTTGTTTTTAGTATTAAGACCACCTCTTGCATAAGAAATAATTTTGCTCTCTTTCTTCGTTAATTACCTTTCACCTCACCAATCCATCCTACGTGGCAGCTATAGAAACGGTTGTCATCATTGCATGATTAGGAGTGACCTTACCATCTCCAACAACTTCCCTAAAATTCGGCCCCCTATACATACTCTTAAAAAGATTCACTCTATATATTTCTACCCTCCCCAACAGCACCCCTAAAATCTTACTCCACTAGGAAAAGAATAGGGGAAGAGAGAGACTCCCTATATTTTGGGGGTGGAAATAGGGAATTCTAAATATAAGGAATCAAATAAGAGAGCTGTTAGAGCAATTTACGGAACCCCTATAATCAAATTTTTGAGTAAAGCGAGAGGATAGAGGATCTATTGAAGTTGGTTGCAAGCATTTCAATCGAAACCACTTCTTATTCTTTTATGAGAAACAGGCACTTTCTATCCAACTATTTGGTACACAGTGATTGACAATAGTATATTTTAGATCTAATAATTTGGTACATGGTGATTGACAGTATATCTAGTGCTAAAGCTTATTTAGGTGATACGGTGCTAACTCCAAGAGTTGTTCGTCCATCGTTGGTACCTTGAGGTACCATGAATCATGATGATTGATTAGGCTCTTTTCTTTACAGTTTAAAATCAGATTAAAATCTATAACATGAAATTTGTCATTTTTGTACAAGTCATATGCTGTATCACTTTGTAGTCATTTTTTTAAGGTTTTTAGTGGTTCTTCTCAAATATCAAAAAATATTTGTAAATATATTTTTCGGCCTCTCTGAACCTCTTTTCAAAGGCCCTCAATTTTTAAGACTATAATTTAGCTCAGATTTTCAGCCCAATCAAACAGGGCCAAGTAATATCCAATGGCTGTCAAGAAATAGTACCTCCTAATACATCCCTTCTATTATTTTAGTACCCGATGGTACCTAGGGGTGGACATTGAGCTCAAGCTCGCGAGCAGCTCGGGCTTAGCTCGGTCAGAAACTCGGCTTGCGCTCGGCTCGTGAATAAACGAGCCCAAGCTGAACAGCTTCGCTAGCTCGTGCGTTAATACGAGCTCGAGCCGAGCTATCACTAGCTCGTTCGTAGCTCGTTTGGGCTCGTTTGTGTTGTGGTTGTGGACTTATGGATTGTGGTCTTGTTTGTGGAGTTGTGATTGTGATTTGTGGACGATGGTCCTGCTGCCAGGCTGCTAGAGTGCCAGTTGAACCTCTGACTTCTGTGATGAATTGATGATTTATGAACTGATGATCATTATTTCATTATATTGGTTGTATTGGATGCACTTATCAGTTATCACTTATGTAGTTTGAACTGCTGCCTGTGCTGGTCTGTCGTTCATGCATCGTCGTCGACTGTCGATCAAACAGAGTGAGTCAGTTGTTAGTTATAGTCAGGCGAAGAGAGAGAGGAGGGGAAGGATAGGTTATCATGTTCCAATCTCATCTCTTATAGTTGGATTTAGTTAGTACCTAATGGTACCGGGTACGTGGTGGTGCTTTTTTTACTATGTACCTGTGGTACTTATACGAGGATGGTAAACACCCCTCCAAAAAGGGAGATATCAGAATTTGACACTCTTTAAAATTTGCATTTCAGGATTTAACATCTTGGCCTAGTGTCATAGACACATACGCTCCCACATGCCAATATGACATGATGTGACACGTGTGAATTGAGTGTCAAATTCTAAAATTTATCCTGCCAAAGTCCCACTTAATCGCTTTCCTAGAGAACACCCAAATCTTCCTATTCTTTGTGAAACAACCCCTCCTGTGTGACATCCTGATATTTTCTAAATCCTAGAAAGCATTATTTCTAATTAGGATAATTTTTAAGTCAACTTATTTAATAAATATCCTCTAGTTTTCTATATTGTGCCCTAATCCTTCTCTAATCACATCTTCCCTAATCGCATCCGTTTTCATCGACCAACGAATTAGTATCAAATCAAACCGTATCTCTTCCCAAACCAAATCAAATACATCCTTGCCCTTGAGATCTTCGACCAACGATCGATCTTTTCTCGCCGGGCAAGCCATCCATGCCAAAAACACCACACGTATCTCTCTTTCCAAACCAAGACCAAATCAAATCCATCCATGCCATATCAGTGTAGCCCAAATCACACCAAATCAAATCCATCCATGCCATATCAGCGCACCCAAAATCATACCAAAACGGTTGCAACCAAGCCTGCCATATATGACCCAAATCAACCAGCATGCACACAATATAAAAGCCCAGAAACCGTCAGCCGTGGCATCCAATCCCCATTGACCTCAAAACCCTAGCTGCCGACGCCGTCAAGGAGGAACTGCAGCGGAGGAGGAGGAACCAAGGTGGGCTACCTGACCTAGCCACCGGGTCGTTGCCGCGCCGCCTAGGCCGCTACTCGCTTCGTGGTTGCGCCGTCGCCTGACCCCGCGACGTGCCGCCGCTGCCCGCCTAGCTGCGCTGCCACCGGACTCGCCTGCCGTCACCACCCGGCTGGAGAAGCAGCCGCCGCTCGCAACTTTTAAGTCACCGCCAGGACCGAGCTAGGGGTTCACGCCGTCGCCCGCCTGGCCACACCGCCGCCCGCCTGGCCGCGCCGCCACTGAACCCGCTTGCTGTTGCCGCCGTCATCGGGAGAAGCGCCGCTTGCTCTCTCTCTCTTTCTCTCTCACTCTCTCTCTCTCTCTCTCTTGCGCTGTGATAGTGGAGGAAGCAAGGCAGGAGCCGGCCCTTTTAATCCTCTCGATTGGACTGAGTCAACCAAATCGACACTGTTTATTGTGAACAGTACTCCCTCATATTTTTGTAGCTCCTAATCCGTAACTCCATTTCACGTCAAACCAATTTTATTGGTCTTCTTTTAATCTAACCTACCTTCTGTATTTATTTTATAATTTTCTGAATTTAATTTGCTGTTGTTAATTCGTTTGTGCCTCGATTTGCGTGTAGACATCACGGAGGAGTCCGGAGGGGAGCTAGCTGCTTGTTGTCCAGAGGCGTGCTACTCGGATCAAGGTGCAAGCTAGTTACATGTTGATCCCACTTTGTTTACTCTTTTGGTTACTATTCATAGGTTTTTAAATATGCATGCTAATTTTAATTCTATTTTTATATGTTTAATCTAGTTATTGCCGATAACGTGTTAAACATCTGTTAGCATGTTTCACCTCTCGATTGCCGCCTAATATACTTTATGTCGTATTATAGCCATCCTTGATATTTACTCACGCTAGATGCTTAGCCGCTTCGATGGAAAATCTAGTTGCTTTATGATGGGAATTTATTTAAAATCTTGGTAGAGATAATCTACTCTTTATCTTCTGATTTTAGTTAACTTAATTAAACTAAAATCAACGTGGCGTGAGTAGACTCGAGGTGGTGGTATGAAGGGTAGATGCAAGTAATGCGGTATGCCGCCTCGATCGATATAAGGACTGAACATCGTAGATAAACTGACCGGACAAAACAGTATAGCCATGGGTGTTAATTATGGTAATACCTTAGTTGTTACCTCAGGAAATCAGATTTGGGTTGTCATGGCTGTGTGGGTGTGGCTCATGATCACCGTGTACCTATCTGGCACACTGGGGAACCTCTGGCTTGGTGCGAAGCTGCTTAGGGTGAAACCTTAGTAAGGCAATCACAAGTTTAGACGTATCGAGGCTAATGGCTTCGTCTCACTCTTGGGTGAGTCTCATGGATAAAGTGTACACACTCTGCAAAGTTAAACTATCATGATAACCGTGCTCACGGTCAAGAGCGGGTTTAGGCAGCTCTACTTGTTAGTCTCACCTTTTCTTAATTAACTTGTTGTAGAGGATAGGAGCAGGGATTGTCAGGCAGCGAATGCCAAGCAGTGCATTACAGAGAATGTATTGCCAGTGTTTCATGTAGAGTTGACAGCGAGTGTCATCTCGGTTTCATGCTGAGAAAGCAATAATATAGTGTTGAGAAGGCAATAATATAGTGTTGAGAAAACAAGAGTAAAGAAATGAATTTGATATTGTTTTGACTATTGCTTTACAACTAATAGGATTGTTTAAAAGTGCTCTTTATGCAAATAAACCATATCCTTCATGTTGATAACTTGCATTCATACCTAAGGACATACATGCTTGTTGGGTATGGTTTATCCATACTCATTAGTTGTTTTTTAGTTCTATGTGCAAGTGATGACTCTACCAAATACGTCGACTACGAGGCAAGTTACGATGATGGAGCTTCCGGCTACTAGTATATCCCCCAGTCAGATGCCTATAGCGTATGAATGGGTTTACCGAGCCATCATTTAATTTTTATCTTTCGCTTGGTACTATTAATATTAAGACAATTATTGTAATAATTAGCGTTTGTTGCCAAGATACTTTATTTGGTTAATCGTTAAATAGCAATGTGTGATTCCATTATGCCCTAGCTGTACGTACTAACTGTAATCTATTGGGACTAGTGCTGTAAGGCATAGAGAGATTGGTTTTGTTAAGCCGGGTTCCGACATCCTATGGTGGACACAGATCCTCTACCATTACGACAGAGGGCTGTAGCGCCTGATGTGAGGAGGGAGAAGAGAGAAGAGAGAGCGCACTACGCAGGCCGTTTGGATGGAGCAGGCGGCGCGAGCGACGTCGGAAAATTATAAGGGCATCACCAGCAGCTTCTCTAAATTCGGATCTCTATATCCCTTCTCTAAACCACTATTTATTCTCTATATTTTTATTCTATCCAGCAGAGTCTCTATTCTCAAAGAAATATAAAGACAATTGAGAGAATCTCTAAATATAGAGACTCGGAGAGAGAATCTCTAAATTTAGAGACTGACATAGAGACTCTGCTGGATGGATATAGAGACTGAGACTGAGTAGCAACAGTGATAGAGAATGGATATAGAGCACCTGCTGCTGGACTTGCTCTAACGGCAGAGTATCCCTTGCTCCTGCGGTCCTACCTCCTGGGCTGAACCAAACCATTTCGCTCATGTCGATGTTTGGGCTCGTCGCATGCCTGTGACCGGCGCCACCCTCCTCCTCGAGCCCTACACCCAGCGCCGCCCTCCTCCCATGCTCGGCGCCGCGCCCTTCTCCCTGTACCCGGCGCCGCCCTCCTCCCTGCACCCGGTCGTCGTTGCCGCCGGAAGATTGGAATCCATTCTCTGTTATGTCTGCAGTGCATGATGGTTACAACCGTTTTGATATTCGTCTGCACACGGCTGTTTCTGATACATCTCACAGCTTATCACTATCATTCATCACCACACAGTGTGTTACTATTTGCAAAATTGTCTAATTTGTTATTTGTCTTAGCTCTTAAGGCAGCTGCATCTTTTTGTTCTTAATGTGCTCTCAGAAGAAGTTAAAAAAAATGGTTCTGCTAAACCACTTATCTGCTACATTAGTTTTGTAGATTTTGGGTTTAAATAGGACAACAAATTCCAGACCATGTTGAATGAACCGCAAGACTGGTACGTATGGGTTGCAGTTGGCTAGTTGCACTTAATATGCAACTAAATAGGGTGAATTGGAGTCTTGACATGAATGGGTGTATATGCAGGATTGGTACCAAGCTCCTGCATGTTTAGTTGCTTGGCAAGGGTGTTAACCAGGAACGGAAGCATGCAAGGGTGCAGGGGCGGAGCTTCATTGGGGCCAGGCTGGGCCCTGGCCCCCCTGTAAACTTTTTTTTTTGAATTCAACTAGTAGTAGTACAGCTCAAAAACGAAGCAGGCCTACTAATTGGCCCCCCTACTTCTAGGGTTTGGCGAGACGAGCGCGGAGCGCGGAATGGCAGAGACAAAAGTTATCTATAATTTGATTGATAGATTGGTCCGCCTACTTATTACTTTTTCAATTTCTAAATCTAGCGTTAAAAGAGCATTTTCATGCTTGAAGATTGTTGAGACAAGGCTACGCAATAGGATGGAAGATGACTTTCTTGCCAATAGCTTGGTAGCAAACATAGAGGGTGAACTGATAGATAAGTGCAGCTATGATGATATTATTTTGGAATTTAAGAAGCTAAAGAAGCGAAGAGCCGATCTATAGTGAACTGTCTAAACTGGTCCAATGACTATGAGGCAATGAGCTAATACCTCCATTTGTTTTAAGTACAAGTACTTGTACTGTTATACATGTCTTTTGTAAACCAGCGACTAGGGATGAAAACGGAGCGGATAATATCCGAATCGTATCCGTATACGGTATCTGTTTTTAGAGAAATGGCAACAGATTCTAATATCCGTCGGATACGGATACAGATAATTATTCGGATCGGACAAGCGGATACCGGAGCGGATATGGGAAAAGTGCTATCCGACGGATACGGAGCGGATACGGATATCCAGTTGGAAAAGTGAACCGGATGTCCAGTGTCTCAGCAGGTTGCTGGTCGGCCCATAAGGCCACAACCCCTAAGGCCCCAATGGCCCAACCGACCCACGGAACCAGCGCCCCAGCCAGGCAGCCACAACTCAACTCATTTGTCAACCCTAGAAGGAGTCCTCACCCCTCAACCGCCGGCTAGCCACTGTTCTATAAATTTTGTTATGTTGGTGAACTATGTACTCTAAATCATAATATTTTATGTTGAAATTTGTGTTTTAACATTTACATACTATCCGACTAAATATTCGGTTTCGTTGCTGTTTTCGATCTGACTCTAATTACTATCCGTTTTATTATTATTATCCGATATTGATTCAATATCCGATCAGTTTTCAAACTATCCGTATCCGTATCTGCATCCGGGTGAAAAAAATATGAGCAGATATGGAAATATAACTATCCGACCGAATCCGCTCCGTTTTCATCCCTACCAGCTACCGGCAATAGTAAGCATGTTAATATGTTATCAATCTAAAATTCCCCTATTCTCCTAAGACTATTTATTGCTTACTGCTTAGCACTTGCATTGTTTATGTCATTTATTTTCTATATTTTCGACTCTATGCTTTGGCCCCCCCTACGTTTTCGGCCAAGCTCCGCCACTGCAAGGGTGGTTAAGGGCGGTAGCTGAAGATATCCAAACGGATGGCATGTGCAAAAGATGCAGATTTAGAGGCTGCCATTAAAATTAGACTATCGCAGGAATGTAAACAACTTGTATCTATCTACTAAAGTATTGTAAAGATTAATACTAGAATGTATCTGGAGACATCTATGATGTCCATGCAATGCAACATATTATGTATAGATGCACATATGGATCAGCGTGGCAAAGGGATGTAGTCGAGAGTGTCCTGTAAATTGTGAGATTCATAAATTGAGTTCTGGACTGAAGAGCTGTGTTGAAATCCAAAAATATGTTTAATTGTTCTTGAGGCTGGTTTGCACTTGAGTTATTTTGCTGAGATTAAATCCATATTTTTGTAAGTAAATACTGAATCTGATGTATTAACAGTGTGGTTGTTTCATCAAGGATGATTAGTATTGGTCTTTGTCGCTGCAATTGCCCAGGAAGGAGGCTGCAGCCAGGAATTAACTTATCAGTATCATTGGAACAATAGTTGAAGACTAGTTCAAGAATTCTCATTATCATTCTCAATTACATTCTCATGATAGTAAGGATTTTCTGTTTTTCCATTATCACCGGGTGAAGAACTTCTCAGCCGGTACTTCTTCACTGGTTGCTGGGTTGCTGTTTACAACAAGGCAATGAAAGACAGAAAACTAGTAATTCTGGACCAAATCAGGCGTAGTAATCCTGCATTTCACTAGCTTATCCTGGACCAAACCACGCGTAGTAATGTTGTTGATGCTTCTTCACTGGCTTCAGAAATTAATATTCACTCTTCAAAAATCAATATTCACTGGATGCAGAAATCAACTGCACAATTCAACCTGCCTTTATTCACTGGCTGCAAAAAGCAACTGCATAATTTAACCTGGCGTTGTTCACTGGCTTATCCTTGACCAAAACAAGCATAGAAAATTCTAAAAATCTCCAATTCAACCAGAAACAAACCGTACAATTCATCAAAAACCGCATACCAAAATTTTTTTAAAAAAAAGGTTACACGAGGGTGACACCTGGCACGAGGAGATGGGTGGCACCAGAACGGGGAGGGGGGCTAGGGCTGCCTGGTGAGGAGGGAGGCGCCTGGTAAGGTCCGACACTCAAACCAACTATGGAGTCAACTGCAATCAATCATATACAATCACAGAATAAGCATATCATGAAACACAAGAGAATTGTGAATGTGGCCATCATAAATACCTGCAAGTAGATTTCAACAGGTCAGTTCATGCAGATTTCAACAAGTCAGTTCAGTCCTGGATGTTTCAATGACCAAGTATGTCATGATAGCCAGACAGTGAACACATTGATCGAACAATTCTCACATATCTCATCTTAAAATAAGGCTTCTTAGCTAAAAAATTCTGCATATTTTTCGTTTATCTTCTCTTAATAAGACTGCTTAATCCACTCCTGATATTTCAAGTATTGTTCATTGTGCAACATAAAATTCACAGCTACTCCTCTCAGTTCCCTTATAGAGCTCTTAGAGCTTTTTGGCTTGTTTAATTTGTTTGTGTTGGGTGGTTGTCTTTCTTTTGGCGTGGGCGTGAGTTTCTGTCTGTTTTTTTGCCTCCTTTTTTGGAAGCACGCTTGTACTCTTTTTCTTCTTTTAATGCAATGATACGCAGCCCTCCTGCGTGTTCTAAAAAAAAAATATGCTGCTAAACCTCACCTTCCTTCTTTTTTTATGAGTAGTTGAATTGACTGTCCTTGCCCTTGTCATCGTTTTCTTGCTTGAGAGAACAAGTTAAGTTCAAATGTAAAGTAGAGTTCATTTTGGTGAATTTTCTTGGCAACTTAATTGCAAAAGAAAGGCACAAGAGATTCTTAAAAACAAAGGAATGATGAAAACAAATAAGATACCAATGGAAGTTTGATGGAAATGTTGCCACATTTATCACATTGCAAACCATGTGACAGACGACTCCATCTACATGGACCTATGGAAGGATGCTTTACAAGCCTCCAACTTCGGCCCTGGAAAATTCATTAGAAATATTAGATTTCCCTTTTGAAGTTGCAAACTTCTTAAAGTGGTAATTGCCTATTAGGCTATTACAGAACAGCTACTGTTAAATAAGAGCAAAGATGTGTTAGTAGTTAGTTAGCCTCCAGACAACAATGAGAAATAAGAATACATACTGATAGTATTCAACAGTTGTCTTAACAATGGTTCACCTACCATAAATAGGTCATGCAAAACTGTTTAAGACATCAAGCAATGATGAATTACAACAAGCAATTGAGTTGAATAGCACGACTACAGTAGATAACCACACTCCAATAACAAAGACTCATGTCATATTGCACCATTGAATTGGCACACATGTTTTTATCACAATACCATAACATTCTGTCATTATAATCTGTCATTATAAACACAAGCAAGGACAGTAGTATAGTTTTCAGCATCAATATAAGCTAATGTGAAGATATAAACAGAGTAGTACAGTGCGAAGAGCAAAACTTTATTTGAGAAATATTGCAAAATTTCTGATACCTTGGCAAGTCTATGCCTGCATGATACAGCAAATCCTCACAGAGTAACTCTTTCCACAGGTAATACAGAACATCATGTACTCCAATACCTCATATACTAAATGGGATTTCCCAACTTACAAAAATTTTCAAGACAAAAACAAAGATATGATGTCACCGACAAAGTAACTACAATAGCTATCTAGAAGTAACAGCTGAGGAAACCAAATTCCTCAGCTCAGCTCGATGTTCATCAGTTGAGATGTTCAATGTAAGCCTTAGATTAGTCAACAAAGCCTCTTGCTCCCAGCTAATTGACCCACAAGCATATAATGCCAACATCGTTGCACGGTAAGCATGCAACTCCAGCGAGTGGGTTTCTTTCCTCAGAACATCGTCATCATGTTGAGGTGTTTCTCTTTCAGACACAGAAGCTTCAGCATCGTCAGTTCTACTACAGACATCTCTGCTTTGGTAGGTTGAATTATAGTACTGTGATCTATATGGGCTACTGCTGGGGCTACAACTACCAACAGAGGATGAGATACTCTCAGTGTCACTAGGATCTACAGTTGTTACAGGATGATATTTATAACCAGCATATGCATTTACCCTAGCCAAATTGGTTTTAAGAATGTTATTTTTTCTCATATTTAAGGAAGCATGCATGTATTTTTCACCCAGCATAAAGCATGGGGAATCAACAGCATCTACCTTTTCAGCAAAAGGAAGAGAGCCTCCAGCAACTTGTTGTGTGTGTCTTCCATCTCTATGAGGTGTCTTCAATCTCTTAGTGACTTCACTGCACTGAGTAGGATGTGTGGATAGAGCAGATGATTTTCTCTTCATGCCTCTAGACATATCACAATCAACCATATTATGTTTCTTGAGTTGAAGATGATTCCCCACTGCATGATGCAATCGCTGTTGCTTGCCCAACTTGCAACCAAAATCTCCATCTTTTGATTGACCTCTAAATGAACCACAAGAGCACCTTGAAGAGTCCTGAAATTGATTGAAAAGGCAAATCATTAGACAGTTAGCATTAATACTTGAAATTGAATATATCTGCTCAGGGAGAAACATCAAAGAACCTCCAAGTTTCAATTATAAATTCGTTATAAGCGATGAAAGTAAGACGTGAACTGTTTGATTTACCTAAAGGTAATAAATCCTTGTATTCTGATGACCTTATCATGAATAATCTATTTCGAGAAATTGAAGGAACATGGCATTACCTTCTGAATCACAATCCATTTGTCATTTTGCCAAAGCTTCCTCAACCGAAGATCCGATGCATGAACTCTCAACTCCAGCGATGACCCAAGGAACCTAACAACATAGTAATTCTTGCCAAGCACTCTTACCATCTCAGCGACCTTCCAAGAGTAACTGTCAAAGGCCTCAAGGATATTGCCCACAGCCCAGCATACTGGATCATCTAAAGGAGGGGGGCAAGGTCTTATCAACCTTCTTGGCACCCATTCAACAGCCACACCAGAGTCAACCGGACTTGGATCATATCTCACATAGAAGTTGTTTCCCTTGCCGGAGATGATCTGAGCAGGCCTCCAAGAACCCAGGGGCACCTCTGCCTCCTGCAACACCTCCACCTTGCTCCCTTTAAAAAACCTCATCGGTTCCTTCTACTTTCACAGCTCTGTTCCAAACAAGAAACAGAGAACATCAGTAATTGAATACATTAGATTAGTCCAAAGTAGAAAGATTTCAACAGGGCCACCGCAGTTTATATGAACACAAATCATAACAATAGACTGCAAAATTAAACAGATATGCCATGACAGAAACAAGAACCGATGAGTTAATACGCCTGGCTGGCTACTAAAACTAGTTCCCAGATCAAAGGTTCGCGTAATTAAACATTGCAGCCCGGGCACATCAATCTGTTGATCTCGAGATGAATCACTTAGGGGGTGATCCGAACAAAATGTGAACAAGCACCCCCTACAGCATCAATTCCTACCAGATTGAAGCAAAAATCAAATAACTATACCTCCTCGCAACCGATCAAACGAAACAAAACAGAGAGAAAAAAAATCACACCCAATGCCAGCGGCAACGATCCACTGCAGTTCCCAAGAAACAGCAACAGCAGTGCCGAATAAAGCAAGAACAGTCTGAAGACGATCTACGTATCAAGAACCGCGAGTGCCAAGACGATGTACGTATCAAGAACTCCGAGCGCCGACCAAGCAAGAACATTTGAACTGGTCAATTGGGGGCCAAGTAAACAGTAATCATCCCAGCTAATCAAACAACGACGAATCTCCCGACGCCTAACGCTCCATCTAGCACCGACTCCCGCACGGAAACATCAAGAAACCGCACCAAAAATACTCTAAAAAATAACATAAAAAACCGAAAGAAGCACACACCTTGCGCTCCCAGCTGCGCCCGGAAGAGACGACGAGAAACCCAGCAAAAAATCCCCCCGGTTGCAGAGGATCCCCGGGCCTGTTCTTGACCTCCGCGCGGTGGGGATTACGCGAACTGGGGAATCGGGGGCGAATTCGGCGAGCGGAAGTAGGGAAATTTTTACCTGATGGGAAAAAAAATCTTTTTTTAATTCGTTAATTCGGGATGCAGTTGCGGTTATATACCGGGATGGGTCGCGTGGTTGCGCTCCGCATCCGAGTACAAGGCGACAAGTGTCAGTCGCGTCACGGCCGTCGGATCGGAAAGGCCCAGGTGTCAGCCGCATGACGGCCGTCGGATCGGAACGGCCCTAGGGCTCGTTTAGGCCACCGCCAGCGCATCGATCAGCAGCCGTCCGATGCCGATCTGACGATGGTGGAAAGACAGGATTCTTTCCTTTTCCAATTCGGAGGACTCAATATAATCCATGGGGTTTATGCTTTTGTTTCGAATGTTTGTTGCTGATGACGAAGCGATGTGATGCGAATTTGTGTCTCGTCCTGTTTGTCTGTGGGATTTTTTTTTTTAAAAAAAAGAAGTACGGTTGGTGACAATCGCTAGATTGTGTAAAAAGAAATTTTCAGCTTATGCCAACCTTTTGTGCAAAGAATATTTTGTTTTTGCATAATTATTTTAAGGGTTTGACTAGGGACTGGACAATGAATAGGAACATAAGCAATGAACTGTGGAAACATAGATGAAGTACCTAAGAGTGAGAGGAAACACGGTGTACTATCTAGATACCGCAATATGGGCGAAGTATAGACGAAACATGGTTGAAGTACTGATTAAACATGACAAAAGTACTGATAAAACATCATCGAAGCAAATATTTCTATGATTATTTAAAGATGTTTCACCCCCATAAAGCAAATATTTTATAAGAGCAAACACCATATTTCACAAGAGTAAAAAACAGATGTTTCATCAGAGCAAAACCAAGATTTCACCGGAGAAAAAACAAGTTTCACAAGAGCAACAGAAAATGTTCCACATTTTTTACGTATGTTTCACCTAAGTAAACCTATGTTTCATCAGAGCAAAAATTATATTTCATATGTACCAGGGTGATGTTTCAACCAAAATTATATGTACATCTTCCCATCTACGTCCTTCCAATGGAGTGCATAGCCACCACCGCGCTATCGCCATCGAGGCCTCATGCTCTCATCATCAAGCTCGTCGTCGAGATCGCTGTCGTCTCCACATGAGCTCACGCTCCCGCCGCCGACGCCCCACGAGCTTGCCATCGTCGTGGCCCCACAAGCTCGCCGTCGCCGTCGCCGTCACCCCACAAGATGCCGTCATGAGCTTGCCATTCATAGCTAGGAGATAGGGGAGGAGGACGATGAGGAGAGCAAGAGGAGGAGAGGGGAGGAGGAAGAGGAAGAGGAGGAGGTGATGGGGAGGAGCGGTGTGCTTGGAGAAAGAGGAGCTGTTGTGCGGTGAATGGATAATGTGAGGGTTGGAGAAGATAAGAAACGAGTGCCTTGGAAAACTTGGGTGGCTCTGGCTTGGCTGGAGTAAGGGTGTGCGCCAAGTCCGAGCGAGTCGGACTTTCGTACTGAAGCATTATCATTATTTTAAATATCTTATACTAGAATGTCTCGATTAAAAATTTGGAATTTAAACGGCATATCCTGCATTTTGTGTATCCTGGGGACCACGTCTCAATAACAGTACGCAAAGAAAAACCAAAAGCGTAGTAGAATAGATCGCTTTGTGTCAAACTAAATTAAATGTGCCTTGATTTTACACGAAATATAACTCGAACCTCAATCACTTGAGCACTTGGTGACTTTACTTTCTGACAGATTGTTCCAATAAATATCTCAAGTTTAATCAATGTCTCGGTAAAATACATTTGTCCAGCACAACACCATTTTGCTAAATAAAAAGTAGTACCGAATTAGTGGTGAGTCATCCTCTGATTTCAATTGTAACCGAGTCCTAGAACGTAAATTATGCTCCCATCATCCATTCATTTGGTGTTGCTGGCTTGGCCGTCACGTTTAGCAGCTACTGTCGGTTTTTGCTTTGCTTGGTCAGTTCGCTTTCGTATTCCTTGCGGTGCAGGGAAGTATGACCACGAAACAAATACAAGAAACAATAATACGTGCACAAAGATAAACTCTTGTACTGGTTAATTAATTAACTTAATAATAACTAAAGCTAGATTATAAAATCGGAGGCATGAGTAGCTGGTAGCTTTCAAGTTTTGGTTTGGTTGGAAGCAACGGATGGCTCCCATTGGCCGCACCATACAACCGCATCGGTGTTGGAAACCAGTGCCAAGGAAGGCCATGCTTAGAATGAAACCTCTCGCTTTGTTGCATTCATAAAAAAAAAGATATAATTCATCTGAATTTGTAGGGGGAGTCAATTTCTCAGAAATTTTTATTCTTTGTTCAGTGGTCAGGTATGCATATATCAGATATGCAGATCATGCTTCGGGTGAGATAGATAGATGGGATCCCTTTTATTATTGCTTGCTCATGTGCTCAATTGATTTACAGGGTTGCTGCAATAGTGAAATGGTGGCCATATCTGATCTCCAGTCAGCTCATGTTTTATTGGTGTGCCATCGGCGTCCACAAGAATTCGGTTTTGGAGTATCGAAATCCACAGGAATTTGGTGATGGAAGATATCCCTTTTCTCCGAATGGCCATGATGATAAAATCACCCAAGGAATTGAAAGCCTAAATTAGCATGGTTTGGACTTTGCAGTACAGGAAACATTGGTCCCTTTATAGCATGGATAGGTGTACTTTAGAAACACTTCTTTCCCAGCACAAATAGAAGAGTTAGAAACTTCTTTCGAAACATAAACAGAAAGACAAGGATAAACACTTCTCAAACACATAACTGAGCTCTACACAAGCTGGAAGAGAAAAACTTACAAGCTACAGATGCTTCTTTGAGCAAACACAACTGAAGGCGATTTGGTTGTGCTAGCTATCATTTAGTCAAATTTATTGAATGTGATTATGTAACATCAGAAATGTATAAAAAAGTATGATAACATGTATTGTTGTGTAGTGTTGGAAAAAAAAAATACATACACCAAAATTTGTATAAAAATTGTAATGGTTAGATAATTGTACCAACTCCAATATGGAGTTAAAAAAAATATCTATACCGATAATATGTACCTAGTATATGAGCTTGTTGCTGTGCTAATCCTTCCAAACTAACCTATGGCCTCTATGTACTACTTGATCATTCGTGATCAAGTTCACTAGATCTTTTTTTCTTGAGGAACTTCACTTGTATTGCGGAAACCAAATTCTAACTGTTAAGTCCACTTGTGATATTTTCAATCTGCATAAAGCAGCAAAATCATTAACATCAGAAAACATTTTGGGGAGCAAAATAAACATATGACATATCTGAATGAAAATTCCAATGCTCGGTGAACATCTGCATCAAGTATTACAGTATCTATCACGGGCAGTCAAATAAAGTGCAGAACTTGAAAAAACTGAAACTGTTCGAAGAAAGTGTGGGGCACAGACAGGATCAGATATTTGTCTTCGTTGTCGGACATACAGTGCCAAATCAATTGATGTGTATGAAAGAAGACAATTAGAGCTTGAGTTATTCCAGATTCCCAAATCACCCTATGATTTCTATAACAGCTCATGGGACCAGACAAGGTGAATAGCCTAATAATCCCAACAATCAAATTATTTAGCAGATTTGCAGTAATGGCATACGAACAAGATTGTTCTTAGATCAAGTATGATGTAGTGATCTACAAGGGACCATGTTTGCTGCAGGCTGCACCTATCGACCAAGAAGCAAATGAGTTGCCATATCTTTATGGAAGGATCAAACCATCTCAAGGACATGAAGATTGGAGGCTGGCTAGCAGAAAGGCAGAACCAAACAATGGTCTTCCTGTAGCGAGGAGGATTGCGGATTGCTCACTAACTTGAAGATGTCCGTCTAATTATGCTGCCATGCTAGTATTGTGCTAATTTTATGTCTGTGTTGGTGGCTGATACTTTCCTACTGTGCTGTGCTGCCAACCAATAAAGGCTATGCTTTTGCAAAAGCTTTGCAGAATTGTTAGGAGGCACAAGCAATGGAGACCATCGTCAGTTCAAGGTGTTTGCTTTGTAAAAGGAAAAAAAGGCAACGTTTTGCACAATATATTATGCGCGATCTCGGATAAAATTGCCATCTCGTGGTCGGATTCAGACAGAATAACGGAAACCAAGAAGAGATCTCCGGGGTCATAGCGCATTGGGATTGATCACCGGTGCACTCTACACAGCAGAACGGGATGCTGTAATTTTCTTTCCCTCGTCGATCCATTTTCTCGAGGCATGCGCGGAGGCACAAGAGCAAGGCAGCTGCATTGGGAAGAGGAGAAGAGAGCTGATCGGAGTCGGAGCCTTACCGAGGCGGAACGGGGAGGAGGGGGAAACGGAGGCGGAGAGCCAGAGGAGGGCGGCGCAGAGGAGGAGCACCAGCGGGATGCAGTGCACGGCGCGCTCCAGCTCCCGCGCCCGAGCCTCCTCCCGCCGGCCCGCGGCCGACTGCGGGTCGTACGTCGGCAGCGCCATCCCGTCGTGGTGCCCCGCGCCGGCGTCGCCCTCCGACACGCGCGCCCCGCTCGACGACCGCCGCATCACGGCCTTGGGGAGATCTCTGGCGCCACGCGGCGGCGGCGGCGGCGGCGCGGCGTGGGGTGGAAGCGGGGAGCTTTTGGCCTTTGGCCGCTGGGCTGTCAGCGGCGACGGACGGCGCGACGCGCTGCGTGTCGCGTGTTTTGACGGGTTTCTTCTGTCCTGTGCTGCCGCGACGTGGTGTTTAGGCTGGCCGGGTTGGCTGGCTCGGCTCTCTACTCTGCTTCGCGGAAGTGGGATTTGACCAGTTCCGCACATTCCCAATTCCCCCACGTTGAGTATCGTACTCCCATCTAGGGGCGTAAACGGAGCGAATAATTTCCGACCGACCGACCGACCGAATCAGTTTGGATAGTGATTTGGATAATTATACGGATATCCGGTTGTTTTTTGCGGATATGGATACTAGGTGCTGGATACGGATAATGCGGTCCGAAGAAAAATATGGATAATATCCGATGGATATTATCGGATATTATCCGAATCCATTCTATGGGCTATGGCGCCTGCCAGCCTACCGAGCGGCCCCACAAGAGTCCAGCAAACCACGATACTCTCCAGACCAAGCCACCGCACCAATCACCAGCCCACCAACACCAAGAACATGAACAAAACTCAAGAAACAAGACTGATGTGTGTGATCCTTATTCTGCCATGTTAATCTGACATTACTACATGCTTTCAAAATTATTTTCTTAAACTTAATTAGCAGTACGCATTGGGTAGCGCTATACTGCTATATCTCTTCATTGGTGAAATTGTTCACTCCAAGACATATATTGATTCTTTTTTCTACCACGTGTTTTCGAATAAGCGTATTATCCGAGGAAATATCCGTTCCGACCAATATCCGATCTTATATTATCCGTATTCGTATTCGACACTATCCGTATTCGTATCCGATACTATCTGTGTCCATATCTGTATCCGGCACTATCCGTATCCGATCCGTATCCGAAAAAAAAATATGGATACGAATACAATATTAGTGATATCCGACCGTATCCGATCCGTTTACATCCCTACTCCCATCTTAGCTTAACAGTAGAGAAAATTGAATATATCTCATCACCTAGTGACGGACTCACCATTCTTTCACCCCGCATATGGCAACTTTAAAATGGCACTGCCAATATTTGCAGATTTTGCCATTTCAACCACTTTTAATCATTTCTTGCCTTTTTTTGCCTTGATCAGCATCGTGAAAGAACAAATATGCCCTTCATCTCTCTCTTCTTTCTCCTGAACATGGCCATGGAGGAGGCAATGGCGCGACGACGAGCCTGACTTCCACTGCCCCCATCGCCACGCTCTGCACTAGCCAAACTGCCTCCATGGGCTTGCTATTGCTTGCCATTGGCATACGTAGGTTGTCGGCGGGGACGATCTTGGCGCGGTGATGTATAACCGCATATAAATTTGTCGAGCTTCTCGCGGCGGCGGCGGCTAGCTAGAAGGGAGGCAGAGGGGTGGAAGAGCAGGAGGAAGAGATGGTGAAGGTCTGCGGCAGTGCAAGATGGCCGGAATAGATCCAGAGTTAGGGGCGGGTGCTGGCCGGGCATGGAGCTAGGACCGGGAGGTAGGGTGCTAATCGGAGGAAGGTGGGCGCCAGCCATGGGAGAGAGATGAAAAGTAAGAAGGGAGAGGAATGGGAGAGACGGGGCTAGGAGCTGACACGAAAGAAGAAGAAAGAGGCACTTTTGTCCTTTAATGGTGGGTAAAGGGAAAAAAGATTGTCGAGGATTGAATAACGCCTACAGGCTGGGTGTGCCCCTAACAACTCGAAGTCTTGAGACGTGTCCTTGGATATCGTTCCCAAAGGGCTTGTTCAGTCGTTCTTCTTGACTAGGCAGGATCTCTGCCCGTTCATTCTTCTTGACCGGGTGGTTCTGTAAGCGTCATTCTAGGACCTATGAATGTTTTTGAGTTGGAACCCTGGTAAACCGGCTCGGTCTCGTACAGGGAAATCCCATCCTGTCGGGACCCGGCCATAAAAGACCGAACCCTTCTTGTGCATCCTGTACTAGTCCTAAGAATCATCGCTAGTACACACAGTTGCCAACAGAGTAATACATTGCCATAATTATACAAGGTACATGGTCGGGGAACTCGTCCCCATTATTTTACATACAAGTCAGCACGCAGGCTGAACCACAAAGTACACAGCGGAGAACATAGGCTAAACCCATAATATAGCTATTCTTCGATACAAAATCCCACAGGCATCTTGACTGTAGGAACGGACCCTAAACTTCACTCCTCCGAAGACTCCTCGTAGTCTGACTCGTCGTAGTCCCCATCATCCGTCTCGGAGTCGAATCCCGTCTCTTCACCTTTTGAAATTTTAAAAGTGGGGGAGAAAACAGGGATGAGTACTAATACTCAGCAGGGGAAAGGATGTGAAATGATATGATAGCTCCGTACAAGGTGGCTTTGGTATTTTGCAGAAAAGCCTTGAACAATTTTTTCTAGTGAGTTTAAAAATGCGGTTTTAATAACACCGTTTTTCAGGGGGGCTCCAATCTTGTCTAGCTCAGTCATTCAGCCAGACGGAACTATTCCGATCGACCCCTGGCGAACTATGCTCCCTGGCTCGGTCATTCAGCCAATGGGACTGTTCTAGCCATCCGTCGTCGTACTAGGTTCGGAACCATATTCATCTCACGACTGGTCCCAACAGTAAAATCTGGAATGGCGGTCCTTTGCCAAATTATTTTAGAAGAAACCCCAATTTTTTTTAAAGAAGTGGCTACCATATGAACACTAAACCACAAGGCCATGACCGTGAGCACGGCTGTCATGACAGTTTTAACTCTGCAGAGGGGGTACACTTTACCCTTGGGAGGCTTTCCGCCGAAGCGTTCAGTCACACAGTCCTCGGGTTCCGACTTGATTGCTACCTGCCAGGAGGTCGCAACAGAGCCAGAGGACCGGAAAACAGGCCTGTCCCATTCCAGGACCCGAGGTTGTACTAAAAGGCTAGGCTCGTAGGTTCATAGGATGAACAGTCCTTAGACTAGGAGGGAACAGTTTTAAGCCCCGATTTACAAAATCCGCGATGTTAGAAAACACCAACACGGTGCATGAAAGCACTCACTGGCTGAAAGTTCCTCCTAGTCAGAATATTTGAGGGGGAAGAATAAGAATACCCATACCCGGCATCGTGTCCCTCCGATGCCTATTTTCCAAACAAGTTCATAAAGACATTTCCAGTAAACATGAACTATAACATGATTTATTTTTGCGGGCATTTTATTTTAAACAACCTAAGTCCAATGGAAAGTAGATAACAATTAATCTAGCTACACCTAGTTTTATAATAATTGGTTGTTATAGCAATACTGTTACGTAGGTCTAGCTAGTCACTATTCAACTAGTTTTAATATTTTAAAACTAGCATGCATATTTATAAATACCTAATAAAATATTTTAATAAAAACAGGCTATAGACAATATGCGTCAAAGGACCTGCCTTGAGTTTCGAGAACCTGGTAGCGGTACTCCTCGGTGGTGGTGCCCTCCGTGGTGCGTCCTCCTTCTGACAGAAACGACCGCACACGCGGGAATATGCCAAACAAACCAAGCACAGTACAATCAGGCTACCAGTACAAATAAATATTTTTATTATTATGTTAAAATGGTTTTGCTATATATATTATTATTATTTTCTTTTAAAAGAAGACCCTGATGCGAAGATGAACTGACAGACTAGCCCTAAAACTACAAGATGACTGAATCTTTAATAAATAACCTGGGTTTAAATTAAGCGAGGATAGCTCGGCTAAAAGGATGTGAGCTACCCGAAAAGGGCAAGGTGCTCACCGAGGTTCAGAGGTTTTCGCACAGCCCCGAACGGGTCAAACACGGGAAGACCGACGCAACGCGGCGGCGGCGAAGCCATCGGTGTCTGCGCCAAACCCAGAACATGAGTGGAGAAGCCGGGGCGCGGGGGCACGAAAAGAACTGACGGTACTGACCGAAGCCGATGGTGACGAGAAGGCGCGGCCAAAAGAGGGCGGCGAAAAATAGAACCGCGATGGTTCTAATATAACGCGCGATGGCGAGCGTCAATCGGACTTGAGCACGGGACATGAAAGCGAAGCTTGCGTGCAGCTGCAAGACAAGACACTTTACTTGCAGCGGCAATGCAAGGCAACTGCTGTTTTTCAGCTCGCGTCGGCGGCAGCATGCGACATGCGTGCAAGAATCGACAAGGGCGCCTAGGTGCAGCAACCGCATCTTGAGGAAAAGTGCAGCGATCTTTGGAATAGTGCAGCCAGTAGAGTAGTGCAAAGAAGCATTTGCTGCGTGCAGGGCAAGGCATGCATGCGTGCAGGTGCAAGCTGCTGCTATTGCGTGCTGGCTATGCTCAAGCTGCTGCTGCGTGCAGTACATGCATGCTGCCCCTTTTTGCCAAGAGAGATGAATGCATGGACACACAAGGAGAGGAGAGAGTACAATTAAAATTCTGCAATATGCAAGACATGCAGTATGGGAAAGAGAGAGAGAGAGAGATACATATGCATGCATGCAAGCATGCAAGACTGCAGCGTGCAGGATTAGAGAGAGAGAGAGAGAGAGAGATAGATATGCATGCATGCAAGCATGCAGTACGTGAGTGAGAGATATTAGAGAGGGAGATTAGAGAGAGATTAACAGCATGCAAGACGGTACGGGAGAGATTAGAGGATTTTAGAGATTTAAAGTTCAGTCGGAGTTCATCAACTCGCGCGGAAAAAGAATCCTAGAATCTACTAGAACTATTAATTTAAAATTTACTCAAAATTATCTTTACAAAATTTTAGAACATACTTAACATGCCAAATTACATTATTGAAAATTTGGGATGTTACAAACCTCCCCCCTTAAGAGAATCTCGTCCCCGAAGTTCCTAATCTCTGGGAAACAAATCCGGGAACTCAGCGCAAAGGTCTTCCTCGCGCTCCCAGGTAGCTTCTGCCTCGGTGTGGTTGCTCCACTGGACACGGCAAAACTGAATGGTCTTGTTCCGGGTTTTCCGAACTGCAACATCCAAAATTCTGACAGGGTATTCCTTATAGGATAAATCCGGTTGCAGGTCCAGTTCTTCCATTGGCATTTGTTCTTCCGGTACCCGAAGACATTTCTTCAATTGCGATACATTGAAAACATTGTGCACATCTGCTAGACTGTCAGGTAACTCGAGACGATAAGCTACTTTACCGCTTCTAGCAGTAACTTGAAATGGACCAATATATCGCGGAGCCAATTTGCCACTAACGCGAAATCTCTTCATACCCTTGAGTGGAGATACCTTCAGATAGACAAAATCACCAACTCCGAACTTGAGTTCCCTACGACGGTTGTCTGCATAGCTCTTCTGTCTAGACTGTGCTGCTCTAAGCCTCTGCTGGATCATACGAACCTGGTCCTCGGCTTCTCTTAGTAAATCCAGTCCAAACACTTTACTTTCTCCAGTTTCTTGCCAATACAGAGGAGTTCGACATTTCCTGCTGTACAAGGCTTCGAACGGTGCCATTTGAAGGCTAGCTTGGTAGCTGTTGTTATAAGCAAACTCAGCATAAGGCAACTGTTTATCCCAACCAGTCTTGTTCGCTAACACACAAGCCCTCAACATGTCTTCCAAAATTTGATTAACTCGCTCTGTCTGACCATCGGTTTGAGGGTGGTAGGCAGTGCTAAAATTAAGCTGTGTTCCTAACAAACCATGCAACTTCTGTCAAAATTTGGATGTGAACTGTGTACCTCGATCTGATACAATCTTCTTTGGTACTCCATGCAGACAGACTATACGGTTCATGTGTAACTCGGCTAGCTTATCTCCGGTATAGGTGGTTCGAACTGGCATGAAGTGGGCCACTTTAGTGAGCCGGTCCACTATCACCCAGATCAAGTCAAAACCAGCTTGGGTCCGGGGTAATCCAGTTATAAAATCCATGCCTACCTCTTCCCATTTCCATTCAGGTACCTCTAACGGTTGCAGCAAACCAGCTGGACGTTGATGTTCTGCTTTAACTCTTCGACATATGTCACACTTTGCCACATACTCTGCAATTTCGCTCTTAATACCTGTCCACCAGTAAGTACTTTTTAAATCCAAGTACATCTTGGTGCTTCCTGGATGTATGGAGGTAAGTGTATCATGCGCTTCCTTGAGAATGACATTTTTGATCTCTTTTTTGTTGGGCACAAAAATCCTTTTCCCAAACCACAATACCCCTTCTACATCGGTAGAAAACCCAGGTGCCTTTTCTTTCAAAATCCGGTCCTTCACCGCCTGAACCTCTGCATCCTGCTTCTGAGCTTCCTTGATCTGGCTGAGCAAGGTGGGTTGCAATTCCATAGCATTTAATGAGCCATACTCTCTTATTCCCAAATTCAACTTGGCAAATTCTTCCCGGAGGGCAAGTTGAGCTTCAAGCAGTGATAGTGAATTGCAGTACATCTTACTGCTGAGGGCATCTGCCACCACATTGGCTTTACCAGGATGGTAGTGAATACCGGTGTCATAATCCTTAATTAATTCCAACCAGCGTCTTTGCCTCAGATTCAAATCAAGCTAAGTAAAAATATACTTGAGACTCTTGTGGTCAGTGTATATCTTCGTCCTATTGCCAATAAGGTAATGTCTCCAAATCTTCAAGGCGTGAACAACTGCAGCCAACTCTAAATCATGAGTGGGATAGTTCAGCTCATGTGGCTTTAATTGGCGCGAAGCATACGCCACCACTTTTCCTTCTTGCATTAATACACAACCAAGACCTTGCCGTGAGGCATCACAAAAGATTTCAAAGTCCTTATGAATATCTGGCAGTGTTAAAACTGGAGCTGTGGTGAGTTTCTTTTTCAAATCCTGAAAACTTGCTTCACAAGCCGATGTCCATTCAAACTTCTTTTCCTTTTTCATTAGTGTAGTCAAGGGTTTGGCTCTCTTGGAAAAATCTGGGATAAATCGACGGTAATATCCAGCCATCCCAAGAAAACTACGGACCTGGGTCACAGTCCGAGGCGGTTTCCAACTGGCCACGGCCTCGACCTTCGCGGGGTCAACCGCTACACCTCCTGCCGAGATGACATGACCGAGAAACAACACTTCTCCCATCCAGAACTCACACTTGCTGAACTTGGCATACAACTAGTGTTCCCTTAACCTTTGCAGAACCAATCGAAGATGGTGCTCATGCTCTTCTTCTGTCTTGGAGTATATAAGGATATCATCAATGAACACCACTACAAACTTGTCTAAATATTCCATAAAGACCTTGTTCATGAGGTTCATAAAATAGGGAGGTGCATTGGTCAGTCCAAAGGACATGACAGTGAACTCGTACAACCCGTAACGAGTAGTGAAGGCTGTCTTGGGTATATCAGACTCCCTGATTTTTATCTGGTGATATCCTGACCTTAAATCAATTTTTGAAAAGACACAGGCTCCCTTCAACTGGTCAAAAAGATCATCAATTCTGGGGAGAGGATATTTATTTTTAATAGTGACTTCATTCAAGGACCGGTAATCCACACACATCCTCAATGTGTTATCCTTCTTTTTTACAAAAATTACTGGAGCTCCCCAAGGTGAAACACTAGGCCTGATAAAACCTTTCTCTTGCAACTCTTCTATTTGAGACTTCCACTCAGCCAACAGATTGGCAGATAGCCTATACGGCCTCTGAGATATAGGGGCTGTCCCAGGAGCTAAGTCTATGACAAACTCGATGTCCCGCTCAGGTGGCATTCCTGGCAGTTCTTCTGGGAACACATCAGGATATTCTTTAACCACAGGAATGGAATCCAAGGTATTTGCTTCCAACTTGTTCAGAAGGATAAGATCTTCATTAGGAGTGCTAGAGGTAATCATAATCTCCTACCCATCCTGATTCATCAATCTGACTCTCTTATGGGCACAATCTATTTGCCCTTTATACTTAGCTAGCCAGTCCATGCCTAAGATCACCTCGATTCCTGTAGAATCTATAACCACTAGGTCGGCCAGGAATTTACTACCTTGTATCCTTATGTCAACCGTGAGACAAATCAATGCTGTATGCATGGTTTTCCCGGGAGACTGAATGACCATAGCTTTCTCTAGTGCACCCACTTTTAACCCATGCTTTGCAACAAAAGTTTCAGTGATGAATGAGTGCGTTGCACCAGAATCAAAAAGAGCAGTGGCAGGTACTGAATTAACCCAAAACTTACCCATGACTGCACTGGGATCCTGCTAGGCGTCTTCTACAGTAACATGATTAACACGCCCTTTTCCAACAGCGTGGGTAGCACCGGCGTGTGGAGGAGCGCCGCGTCCGACGACCAAAGAATTGTGGACGCTGGGGCGAACTCGGCCTTGACAGTACTGTATTATGTTCTTGGATGGACACTTGTTGGCATAGTGGCCCATCTGATTGCAGGAGAAACACCTGACATTAGACATGTCCTTGGGAGGCTGAGCAGGTGTTGACTGGTGAGGAGCTTGAGCCAAAGGACGTGGGTTCAACCACTGAGTGCGGCTTCTGCCTGGAGCAAAAGACTTGTGCTCCCGGCGGCGCTTAAAGCGATGCTTAGAACTTTCTGCCCTGTGACTGTCCTTTTGAGCCTTTTTGTGCTTCTTAGCAGTAACACACAGGCGCTCAACATGCTCTTGCACAATGGCCCTATCAAACATTTGCTGAAAGGTCTCATACTCTACTGAGGAAATTCCACGCTGAATTTCTGGGTCCATACCTTCCATAAAGTACCAGATTTTATCTTCTTCTGTCTCAATTTCCCTGGGCGCATAACGAGACAGTTGGGTGAACTTGGTGAGATATTCACTCAAGCTCATACTGCCTAGCTTCAAGTTCTGAAATTCCCTTCTTTTCATATCCTTGACTCCTCTAGGAACAAATGTAGCCTCAAAAGCTTCCACAAATTCAGCCCACTCAATGTCCTGAGGATTGGGATGATTATCACAATAATTGTCCCACCATTTGGCAGCTGTCCCAGTCAGATGATGCGCAGCATACATCACACTTTCATGTTCCCCACACTGAGCTAGGATGAGTCTCTTTTCTGTTTCAGAAAGCCAATCTTCTGCTATGATAGGGTCAAGTTCTCCAGCAAATTCCTAAGGTTTGGTGCGGAGGAAGTCTGACAGCTTAGTGTTGTGATGCATCGGAAGTGGCTACGGGGCAGGTGCCTGAACTGGAGCAGGTGGAGGTACCCGGTTCCTTGCCATCTCTTGCATCAACTGGAGTTGCATTTGCATAATCTGGCGGAGTGTTGGCTCTTCCTGAGGTGGAGGTGGTGGATTCTGCTGTGGTGGCACAACTGGCTGAGGTGGTTCCGAGGCGAGGCCGGAGGAGCTCCAATCGAACTCGCTCACCAGGCCGCAATCGAGGAGGATCAGCAGGCAAGTTCTGGGGCTGTTCGCGGGGAATCAATGCGCGCCTCAAACCACGACCGCGACCACGGCCACGTCCAGCAGTGCGGCGACCAACACGTCGGGTGATAACCATCTGGGGAGAGAGAGCAGGAGTGAGAACTAAATAAACTAAAGGAGGAGAATAACATCCCAATGCATGTATAAAATTTTCCATAGCACACACGTAAAATTAATTATTGGGGTTCAACCAAAGAACTTGCTGAACCACTTATTAGAAAATACGGTTACAGGGGATATCACACTGACAACCATATATCCAACCGAGATACAACTTCGGGACTACAAATCCTGAAGCAAACACACACACACGCTACTATAGATGCACTAACGGGGAAGGAAGAATAGAATCCAGGCGACAAGGGCGGAGAATGCAGCAACAGGAACCCACCACGGAATGGGGGCATTCCGCATCTCGTCGAGGAACAGCTGGAGCTCGCTGGGAGCGGAGGCCGGGCTTGGGGATCTGCTCCGGGTCGTCTTCCCCATCACCGGTGAGGCAGCAGAGCTCGGCGCAGAGGTTGGCGAATGCGTCACCCGGTGGGCGCACTAGCGACGCGAGGTGAGATATAGTGGCGTCTCGTCGGCGTGCTTTCGCCCCACGCTGAAAGCAATGGGGCGGGCCGCAGCAAATACATGGCAAATCCTCCCGAGGCGGATGATGGTGAGGTGGGCCCGGGTGCTCGAGAAAACCCCTCTTTTTTCTTTTTTTTCTTTTTTTAACAAGCCAGCATCACAAATAATACATCACTCATGGGATACATGCAGGGCATGCCGTATCACATCTATTGATACGGTCGGCCGGCACTCAACAGCTAACTACGATCCACGTGGGCACAACCCACACTCTAGAACTCATCAAAGTCGGTTTTGTAGGCAAGGACATCCTCGGGTTCATCGTCTTCTTCTTCGGTGGGCAACAGGGGCACCCAACCGCGCAAAGGGGTAATGAGACCATGGACTGAGTGCTATTGAGGTCCAAACTGGGAGGTGGAGCTCGGATTCCGGAAGGGTAACTTCGCCGAGGATCGGGAGAAAGAGGAAGGGATAGCGGAAACAGTGGCAACTCGGCTGTGTTCTGGAAGGCACGAGTGGGCGCGGGCACAGGAATGCCTTCTAGGGGCGGACTCTCTTGTGGAATTGGTGGATCGGGAGCAGGCATGGTAGCAATGGGGAGTGAGGTGATAGTGGAGTACGATCGAGAAACATCGGGCGCGGCGGCGCGGCGGCGATAGTGGTGGTGCTAGATACTGGCGATGGGGCGATCACGGAGGCGCTGGTTCTGCCGTACGAGAAGGCGGATCTTTTTGCGAAGGGCAGCCTTCTCCATGAGGTGATGCGAATCACGCTTCTTGAGCTCTCGGTTCTCCTTCTCGACCCCGGCCAAGGTGGCCACGGTCTGGTAGGCGGTGTCGATCTCCTTCAATGAGTTGACGTAGGCGTCGTCGAGTGCTTGGACCATCTCGGCGAGATGATAGATGGTAGGGTCACCTCGCTTTCAAATTTAACGAGCATGGTTGTACCGCTCATGCGGCACTCGGCGGGAAGTAGCGAACGCCGTGCGACTCAACCGCTGGTGAAGATGCTACTGAGTCGCAGGAGGCAAGCGGGCGGCATCTGGATGGCGTCCGAGCACTTTGGGCGCGCGTGGCATCAAGCGCGGGTCCTTGCGAAGGGCAAAGTCCTGTGCAAAGATGGTCACGCCAACCATCCAAAGAATGGCGTCCTCCACGAGTGGTGGTGGCACCGTGAAAAATGGGGTCCTGGATCCCCAGGGCACTGAGCATGAGAAGCAGCTGGCGAACAAAACCGCCATAGCTCACACCCAAACCTGAAGCGAACGTCGGCATCTACACAGCCAGGAAGGAGAGTTAGAGAAGAGTCGGGTAAAAAGGGGTAAGGGAAATTTTACAGAACATAGGTTTATATAGAGACGGAGGCCTTAAGGAGGTCTTCTAAGGGTTCGCCCTAGAGCAAGGTGGCTCGATACCACTTCGTTGAACCGCCATAAAAGACCGAACCCTTCTGTGCATCTGTACTAGTCCCAAGAATCATCGCTAGTACACACAGCTGCCAACAGTGATACATTGCCATAATTATACAAGGTACATGGTCGGGGAACTCGTCCCCATTATTTTACATACAAGTCAAGACGCAGTCGAACCACGAGTACACAATGGAGAACATAGGCTAAACCCATAATATAGCTATTCTTCGATCTGTAATCCCACAGCATCTTGATGTGAGGAACGGACCCTAAGCTTCACTCCTCAGAAGACTCCTCGTAGTCTGACTCGTCGTAGTCCCCATCATCCGTCTCGGAGTCGAATCCCATCTCTTCACCTTTTGAAATTTTAAAAGTGGGGGAGAAAATAGGGATGAGTACTAATACTCAGCAGGGGAAAGGATGTGAAATGATATGATAGCTCCGTACAAGGTGGCTTTGGTATTTTGCAGAAAAGCCTTGAACAATTTTTCCTAATGAGTTTAAAAATGCGGTTTTAATAACACCGTTTTTCAGGGGGGGCTCCAATCCTGTCTAGCTCACCATTCACCAGACGGAATCGTTCGATCGACCCTGGCGAACTATGCTCCTGGCTCGGTCATTCGCCAATGGGACTGTTCTAGCCATCCGTCGTCAGACTAGGTTCGAACCATATTCATCTCACGACCGGTCCCAACAAGAAATCTGGAATGGCGGTCCTTTGCCAAATTATTTTAGAAGAAACCCCAATTTTTTTAAAGAAGTGGCTACCATATGAACACTCGCCACAGCGCCATGACCGTGAGCACTACTGTCATGACAGCTTTTAACTTTGCGAGGGGGTACACTTTACCCTCGGGAGGCTTCCGCCGGCGTTCACCACACAGCCCCGGGTTCGACTTGATTGCTACTCGCCAGAGGTCGCAATGAGCGAGGACCGAAGCAGCCTGTCCCATTCCAGGACCCGAGGTTGTACTAAAAGGCTAGGCTCGTAGGTTCATAGGATGAACAGTCCTTAGACTAGGAGGGAACAGTTTTTAAACCCCGATTTACAAAATCCGCGATATTAGAAAACACCAACACGGTGCATGAAAGCACTCACTGGCTGAAAGTTCCTCCTAGTCAGAATATTTGAGGAGGAAGAATAAGAATACCCATACCCGGCATCGTGTCCCTCCGATGCCTATTTTCCAAACAAGTTCATAAAGACATTTCCAGTAAACATGAACTATAACATGATTTATTTTTGCGGGCATTTTATTTTAAACAACCTAAGTCCAATGGAAAGTAGATAACAATTAATCTAGCTACACCTAGTTTTATAATAATTGGTTGTTATAGCAATACTGTTACGTAGGTCTAGCTAGTCACTATTCAACTAGTTTTAATATTTTAAAACTAGCATGCATATTTATAAATTCCTAATAAAATATTTTAATGAAAACAGGCTATAGACAATATGCGTCAAAGGACCTGCCTTGAGTTTCGAACTGGTAGCGGTACTCCTCGGTGGTGGTGCCCTCCGTGGTGCGTCCTCCTTCGACAAAACGATGACACGCCTGAATATGCCAAACAAACCAAGCACAAGACAATCAGCTACCAAGACAAATAAATATTTTTATTATTATGTTAAAATGGTTTTGCTATATATATTATTATTATTTTTCTTTTAAAAGAAGACCCTGATGCGAAGATGAACTGACAGACTGGCCCTAAAACTACAAGATGACTGAATCTTTAATAAATAACCTGGGTTTAAATTAAGCGGGGATAGCTTGGCTAAAAGGATGTGAGCTACCCGAAAAGGGCAAGGTGCTCACCGAGGTTCAGGGGTTTTCGCACAGCCCCGAACGGGTCAAGCACGGGAAGACCGACGCAACGCGGCGGCGAGGCGGTCCAGTGTCCTGCGGCCAAACCCAGAACATGAGTGGAGAAGCCGAGGCGCGGGGGCATGAAAAGAACTGACGGTACTGACCGAAGCCGATGGCGACGAGAAGGCGCGGCCAAAAGGGGGCGGCGAAAAATAGAACCGCGATGGTTCTAATATAACGCGCGACGGCGAGCGTCGATCAGACTTGAGCACGGGACATGAAAGCGAAGCTTGCGTGCAGCTGCAAGACAAGACACTTTACGTGCAGCGGCAATGCAAGGCAACTGCTGTTTTTCAGCTCGCGTGCGGCAGGCATGCAGCATGCGTGCAAGAATCGGCAAGGGGCTGCCTAGGTGCAGCAACCGCAGTGCAGGAAAAGTGCAACAGTGCTGGAATAGTGCAGCCGTAGAGTAGTGCAAGAAGGCAACACGTCGCAGGCAAGGCATGCATGCGTGCAGTGCAAGCCGCTATTAACGTCTTGGCTATGCTCAAGCTGCTGCTGCGTGCAGTACATGCATGCTGCCCCTTTTTGCCAAGAGAGATGAATGCATGGACACACAAGGAGAGGAGAGAGTACAATTAAAATTCTGCAACATGCAAGACATGCAGTATGGGAAAGAGAGAGAGAGAGAGAGAGCTACATATGCATGCATGCAAGCATGCAAGACTGCAGCGTGCAGGATTAGAGAGAGAGAGAGAGATAGATATGCATGCATGCAAGCATGCAGTACGTGAGTGAGAGATATTAGAGAGGGAGATTAGGGAGAGATTAACAAAGATGCAAGACGTGCAGGAGAGAGATTAGAGGATTTTAGAGATTTAAAGTTCAATGGAGTTCATTAACTTCATGAAAAAGAATACTAGAATCTACTAGAACTATTAATTTAAAATTTACTCAAAATTATCTTTACAAAATTTTAAAACATACTTAACATGCCAAATTACATTATTGAAAATTTGGGATGTTACACATCCTCACTCATCTTTTCCTCATGAATGAACTACCGGTTGCTCGGGTTTATGTTCTCTGTGTCTTTGCTTTAAACTTGCCCACATGCGATTCTACCCTGCCCGACTCATGCCAAAGCTGCTTAAGCATGAAGTACACCACCGAAGAACTCAGCCTAAATAAGCCAAAATCTATCGCACTTAGGCACTCTCTTGGCTGGTTTAAGTACTTAGTTCGGCTTAAGTAGGCAAAAGGGTAGTTCGGCTTAAGTAGGCAAAAGGGCTAGAGCTAAGGCAAGGCATGGTCGCGCGTTTCTTCTACACTATGCCCACGTCTGAACTCACAAATCATGTTCTCTGGCATAGACACAACGGGGGCTAGATAGGGGTGTGCTACCATTTTTTCCTAAAAAAAACACGCTTGTTTTTTCTTTTCTATTATCCATTCGCTTCCTTTGTTTCCTTGTTCGTTTGTGTTTTTGCAGGCAAGGCAACAAGAACCTTCTCTTCAAAGTAGAGGCCACTCCCCTCGGCCCTCTTCATGTAAAACCACCGCTCGGCCCAACCTAAAACAGAATCCTTGAGCTTGATGCTTGGGTACGAGTAGGATTGATTGGCGTGAAGCGGAAATATACGTGACCAATGGCGGTGAGGGTCCCAATCCTACGCATCTCATGAAAGTGCAGGGATAGGCTCACCATAGGCTCAATGCCTAGGAACCCCTCATAGAGATGCGTGAAGAGTGCCATGATCAAGTAGGAGTTAGGGTTGAGGATGATCATCTACCTCACAGTACGCCAGCACCGTCTCCGCGAGCACGCTCTCTAGGATCACGTAAAGTTAGCACGCCACAAAATCTCCCTTAGCTGGCTGTGGGAACTCCTCGTTGCCGGGGGCGCGCCACGAATAGGAGTTGATGTGGCCCAGCGACTCGAGCTCCATGAGTCATTCCGCCGTGGTCCTGCTTGGCCCGAACTTCGTCATGAGATCTGGATGAATGGGGCGGGCAAGAAATTTGAAGAAGGACAACAATCGGAGGAGGATTTGGCTAAGTTTTTGGGCGCTGAGTGTTTCTGGTGCTCAAAAGCATAAGTGAGAATGCTTTCACCACGTCCACAATATTTATAAAGGACAACTAAAGGGTCATGGCGGAGAAACCAACCGATGAGGAACTGTCCCCGCCTGTCCACGAAGCGATGCGTGGATCGCCCTTCCTCGATACTATCCAATCAAGTCACGTTCCATCTAACGGTTAGTAAAAATCAATCCGACCATTGGTAAAAACCGCTCCCGGCCATCTGCTGCCCGGATGTGAGATGGCATTCACCCCACACAAATGAGCTGGTCGTACCTGGGCAAACGTTGCCCGAGTGTGGCAGTAGAACTACGCTACCAGAACCAATCCCTCCTTTGAGTTGAAAGGCTTAAGGGGAAGGCCCGGCCAAGTAGTTTTCCACTTGAGTCTTGGGGACTAGCTGTCGGGGATTGAATAACGCCTACGGACTGGGTGTGCCTCTAGCAGCTCAAAGTCTTGAGACGTGCCCTTGGATGTTACTCCTAAAGGGCTTGTCCGGTAGTTCTTCTTGATCGGGCAGGATATCTGCCCGTTTGTTCTTCTTGACCAGGCAAGATCTCTGCCTGAGTGCTGGACACAATACCTGCCCGGGACCCTCATGCTCGGGGCAGGTACCACAGGGCTCTAGTTTGGTCGAGGTCATTACGCTTGGAGGCTGGATACTCGACGAGGCGCCATGTGGCCATGATCCCCACTTCCTTGGAGCCATTACCCACGATCTGAACGTGGTGGTATCCGGTGCATGCATTATGGGTCACGTTTTATTGTAAATAATGGTGATTAATTAGGATGGTTAATAGCCTCGTACGTTAGCTTTCCTAGGTCCTATATATGCCCAACGTTTTCTATAAAAAAAAACCTGATGAGAGCAACAGGCTCACACGCTCGGTAGCATACTCAACATATATACGCCGGAGTAGGGTTGTTATCTCACCATCGGGAGGTCTGAACTAGGATAAACACCTTGTCTCGCCCGCTTTTCACCCTGTGAGTCCGTAGCATCCTAAAAGCAACACCTTAGCAGAAAAGGGCTATTTTGATCCTTCAATCAAGAAATAAACTCTGTGGGAAAGCCATTTCCCAATCATCGACAAAGATAGAATATGATTTAAAATGGTCGAAATGGCATAAAAACAAGGAGACAAATGTTAGCAGTGGTCTTTTACAGTTTGTCATCTGTGGGGTGGCATATTGGTGAGTCCAACTCTAAGCAATGGCATATATTCAATTTTCTCCTTACCAGATTTTCTCCTCACCAGTATGCCAATACATGACCCATGATTATCACAGAATCTAGCTTCATCAACTATTCAACTGTATTAAAAAATATCGAAATGGCTAGAAATTAGATCAGATGCTTTTTGAAAATGTTTCAAACATTAATAAAAATTAGTATAGTGGTATTTCAACAACTTGTAATCTCATAAGAGTAATGTTGCACAAAGCTTACAAAATGTTGCAAATATATTGTTACGATGTTGCAAACCTATCGTCTCGCCGCCTCTTCCTCCGGAGCCGCCATCGCTGAGATTGACCTAGCCATGCCAGATCCGATCATCTCCGGCTATTTTGTGCTCAACTTCGGCCTTGTCTACAAGTTCTGCTCAGGGATGCTTCAGGCACATTGCCTCGAGCTTGCACCTCCCCAAGCTCTGCTCTAGCTGCGCCATCTCAAGCATGTTTTCCTAAGCTTCTCTAATCGCATTGCTCAAACTGTGGTCATAGGGGGATGAGGAGAGGCAGCAAAGGAAGGAGAGGGGATGCATCCATAGGGGAGAGGGCTTTAGGTGGCGGAGGCTGCCTCAAGCGCGCGCGTGTGTATGGGGAGAAGAAGACAACGGGGAGCGTCCAATGAATTGGCACCCAACCCATCGGACGTCCGCCTCATAGCACTGTCCAAAAACTATTCAATGTATAAACACGGAGTCATACAACTTTCCCTATTCTTTACAACTTGTTTGCTTATCCCTGTTTACTTTTTTTTTACTCTGGTTTCAAAAATGTAAGCGCTTTGTTATTTTTAGTCTGTTTTTTATCTTAAAAGCACGTCTTAAAGTTCTAAAAAATAAGTCAAACAAAGCAGGTTGGACTCTATAAGCTACTTCAGGAAGCTCTCCAAAATTAGGCTATCAGCGAATAAGATCAGCTTTAAAGAACACTCCCACAAATACAAAAGAGAAAGATTAAATGCTTCACCATGGTGTCGGGGTTGTTCTCTTCATCTCATCTTCTTATCTACTTATTTCTGAATTGAAAAGTCAAATGCTTTGACTTTTTAGTCTTTTTTTTATCTTGAAACCACATCCTAGAGCTCTCATAAACGAGTCAAACAAAGCGGATCGAACTTTCTGAGCTACCTCGGGAAGCTCTCGAAGTTTAACTTCTAACCAAATAAGATAAACTAACGAGAACAACCCTGGGCAGTAGACGACACCCTCTCATTTTTCATCATCCATATTTACTTAAAAAAGTGATAGGTTAAATTGGTAATACAAAATCTGACCTGATAAATCTATTGGATAACTAGACGTCAGTCCTTTACCTTGCTATAGTACTAAGAGAGACGGAGGCGAGCGATCTTGATTTCCTCTCGGATTTGGTCGGTCCCCTTCCTCCGGTGTCTTCATCGGAGTCGTATGGGAAGGGCGGCCAGCTGGAGACCGAGGAGGATCTATCTATTACTAAGTATAGTTATATCTCGGAAGTTGTAGGGTTTGTCACTGGCGGTTCATCCGATTCAATGGCGTTTTGCAGTCCATGGTGGTGTCTCAGCTGACGGTGGTGGTCATGCTAGTTCCAGTGCTCGTCACCGGTGGTTGCCTTCTTCGTTGTTGTCTACGGTGTAGATTTCTCGGTCCTTGCTATTGATCTTCGATGGAGGTTTGTGTGCTACTCTACATCGCGCATCTGGACTGGCTCGTCGGCCTAACGTGCTCTCCGATGCTGCGGGTGGTATGTATGTCAGCCTCTCCAAGCCGTTTAAGGGGGGATTGATCTTCCGCTCAGTGTTGGAGAAGGATTTTTGTGTTTGTGGAGTGGGTAGGCCTCTCCGGGTGGGCTGAGCTGTGTTCGGCAGCGCGGATGAGGATAGCTTCGAGCCTCGGCACTGCATTTCACTGGAGTGACAATGATGTCGTCTCTCTTGGATTTCCGTCCTAGAGGAAGGTGAGTTGGGGAAGGGAAAGGGGCTATGCTCTTGTCTCAGGGCTCTTCCATGTCTTCGCTCATGGGGTTGGGTTCGGTGTTCTTCAACGTGGTGTCGCCGTCTCTAAGGCTTGTACTCGGCCTAGAATGGAAGCCTCAGTGCTCACATGTTTATGCTGCTATTGGCTTGTTCTCCCTAGATTCTCCCTGTGTGAGAAAAAGGTCAACGGTGTAGGTCATGGCGTTGCTAGCCCAAGTTGCTCTGTTTTTTCTTCACTAGGGTTTGGTGGCCAGGAGGCTGGAGGTTAGGCTTTGGAGTGCTTACATGTTGGTCCTTCTAAGGACTTTGATATATTTCTTTATGGTTGAGCCCAATATTTAATCCAAGGGTGTAATGTCTCTTTGATCTAATATATGGCCTTTTTTTAAAAAAAAAGATGGCGGTCACATGAAAAAAAGGATAAATCCATCGATTTTTACAAGCCATAGGAATTCTATTGGTCGCGGTAGATTTACGGTCTATTCTAAAAGGCTGAGTTGAATTATTGAATTGCTGAAAGCTCAACTTCGAAAACTTCTATTATAAGTGACATCCAAAAGTTAGGCCGCTTGGTTTGACTTGTATTTAAAAGCTTTGAGAAGTTGTTTAGATATTTTCGAGAAACAGGATTGAAAAGTCAAAGTGTTTGGCTTTTAGAAATGCCCCAGCTAAATTGCTTATAAGCATTTTTGAACAAATTATTCTAAATTCCAATGCCATCCTCTCGTGCTCCTCCTCCGATCGTGCACCACCACCGTCATTGGTGCTCCTCCATCGACATCGGTTCTCTGCTATCACTATCGCACCCATTTCCTTCCTTTGGGATTGTTTTCTCTCCTCTCCTAGGCTCCCACCCTTCTTTATCCTCTAGTACTTGCCTGCCCCACCCTTCTTCTAGCCTCCCCTAGTGACCCTCTGACTAGTCGTCAATCAGCCGGCAACTCACCCACCCTCTCTATTGATCATGCATCTCCATCAACCCATCATCCCTCTAAGAGCCAGGGGAGGGGAGCGTCATGGTCAACCCTAGGCGCCCTAACCCAGCAACGAAAACAATGGTCCCATAGAAGACGACAACACCCTGCAAAAATCAACTAAGATTTCTTCAATTTACAATTGAATGAGGACCAATACCCCCATGTCACTTGCATGCATAATTGATCAGTACAAAATAAATGTCGAGTGATTTAGGAATAGTTTGTTTTCAAACATGCCGATAGCCTTCCAGAATTGATACACCAGTTGGCTTCATCATTTTTTCCCATTAATTTTCTTTGGTTGACAAGCGACGAAGAAGCAGTCCAGAGTCCGGAGAATCCTTGCACTAGTGATCCTTCCTCTACTCCACTACTGAAGCCTTCCCCCCATGCTACAAGAGACCGGCGACTTGGCTTGTTTTCTTTAGCTTAAATTAAGACTAAAAGCTATAGCTAAAAATTTGTCATTTTTATATAAGTCAAATGTTTTAGCAGTTTTGTAGCTATTTTTAAAGATTTTTAGTGGTTCTTCTCAAAGCTTTCAAAACTATTTTTAATATATTTTTTAGCCTCTCCGAGCTTTTTTCCGAAAGTTCTCAACTTTTCAAATTATAATTTACCGCCGCTTTTCAATTGCAAAGAACAACTGGCGTTCTCCTCCGGTTGCCCTTACCTCTATTGACTCTGGTGGCCTAGCTGGAGTTGGGAGGTGAGGGGATCCGAATCGCACGGGTGGTCTATAAATTACTAGTAGATTTTAAGTTAAGAGTTTCATAGCTAAGGCTCTTAGATGGTGGCGCTAGGTCTTTTGTACCTCCGTGATAATTCTAGTGAGGATGGTTGTGTTTGTCGGATTTGTGAGGCCAAGGTTAGCAGTGCTCACCCTTTTGAAGAAAGGGATGAACTTTTGCCAATGTGATAGCCCTAACGTCAGCGGAGATGATGTCTAGGCCATCCCCCTGAAGGTCTTCATGGGTGGAGGCACCATGTTACCTCTACCTCTGCTAAGTCTAAGGCAGAGGTCGCCCATGCTTCATCAAAGTGATAGAAGCGACTCGTGCGGCATGTCAAGCTCAAAGATTGGTCTGGTCTTGCTGGTTGGCCTCGTCATCCCTTTGCATTGCCAAGAGGTGCAACAAAGAGGAAGGAAACTGTAGAGGAATGCATATTGGTCCTCCTAGGGTTATGTCTCTATTTCTAATTATGTATATTTTTCATTAATGGAACTTCATTTCTTGAAAAGACTCCAGAGAAGCCTTCATGGTTTACCCCTTAATTAATCCAGGTTTACCCCCCTAAGAGGTACCAACCCAAAGCGTAGCGCAACTTTTGCAGAACTCAGGACGTTGTCACGTTGTTGATCCCAAATTAGGGTGATTTAATTGTTTGGTTTGGAGAATTTGGCTTCTCATGAGTTCCAAGTGGACGTTGCGATTTTTTTTTTTTTTTGGAGAATGCTGTGGTCGCTCGCCAGCTACTGAGTTGCCGTCAGGCATTAGTAACTTCCAACTGTGCTTGTATTTTGAGCTTTTCACGATGCTATCAAACTGGGCTGGAATGCTGAATTATGTCGGCCCCATTTGCAGAGACACACCCGCGAGACCATGTTAAGTGGGCGTACTGTGGGCCGAAATGGCTGGCCCATACAAGGTGTTATGTCCAATTTGGGCCCATGCACAGCAAAACCCACGGAAAGGGTAGAAGAGTGGAGAAGACGGCAAAATATCCACCCGGAGAGAGCTCGCAGAAATGGCGACGGTGGTGCCGCTCGCGGTGGCCGCCGCCGCCGCCGCCGCGGCGGGAGTGCCCGCTACAAGGGTCTGCGTGTTCAGCTCGCCCAACCATTTCCAGTTACTCGAGGTTCGCTGGCGCCTCCGCCCCACGCCGCGGGGCGTCGCCTGCGCCCTTCGTCGGAGGCCCTCCAAGTACAAGGTCACCTCGCATCGCATGCTACTTCCTTTCTTCTCCAGTCCCCCTTATTTTGAAGCGCGCCTGCGTGTTTAGTTGGTGCTCAGAGTGACATGCAGTCAGAGGATTAGCCTGGCAGTAGTATGCTAAAGCAGGTAGAATTCAAGTGGTGGTAGTGGTAGAGGTGCACTTGCTGGATAAGGGACCTTGTTCATGTCAAAACTAAAGCTATGTATTCAACTTAGTTGCTTCTTAGTGCCTGTTTGTCTAAAGAATAGATCTTTGGTCACTTTGGTGTCAAGTGTACATATTGTTCATCACTTCATCCCTACATAATGGCTTATCTTGTTTGCATCAGAGTGCGTAGTTATGCTACAAAATAAGGAATTTAGATGGGCAGTGTTGCTTTCCTGTGCATTGCCTGGGTATTTGTTCTCAGCGTCTGTTGTAAAGGATGCATGAGACTCTGCGTTTTCCTCATGTCCCCTCGTGTAGCCATAAGGCCCATACCTTGTGAATGGAAGGCTTGTTAACAAAATCTTCTGTATTTCAGACTAAAATCCAGGTTAATGAGGATGAGCCTGCAGAAGATGACATGGATGATGGTGGCGGTGGTGATGATGATGCATTGGAAGCACTTTTCAAGCAGCTGGAAGATGATCTCAAGAACGATGACTTATCTGTTGAGGATGATGATGATGGAATATCAGAAGAAGATATGGCCAGGTTCGAACAGGAGTTGGCGGAAGCAATTGGGGATATTGGTGGTGTTGATGAATCATCGGGGGCTTCATTGTCAGGCTCTGAGGGTTATGGTAATGATGAGAAAAAAGATGAAACTGAACAAGCAGAGCTGAAAAACTGGCAACTGAGGAGATTGGCTCATGCACTGAAAATAGGTCGCCGTAAAACTAGTGTAAGCAAATAAATATCCACCTGAGCGCTGTTTCATTTTCATTTTTGAAATCAGCATAATTTCTGATACTATGAAGCACTCTTATATAGTAATACACTAATACTTAGATGATTGATGTTCTTTCTTTGTCTTCCCTGGGTTATTTCTGGCAGATAAAGAATCTTGCAGGAGAGCTAGGCCTAGATAGGGCTTTGGTCATCGAATTGCTCCGTAATCCACCTCCAAAACTTCTACTCATGTCTGATTCTTTGCCTGATGAAGCGCCTTCTAAACCTGAAATCAAGGAGGTAGAGCCATCTCCGGTAATTAATGAGGTCGATGCCACCAAATCCAAGCTGCAGATTGAGCATCCCATTCATGTCATGAGCGCAGAATGGTCTGCACAGAAAAGGCTTAAAAAAGTGCAACTAGAAACATTAGAAAAAGTTTACTTCCGATCCAAACGCCCCACAGTAAGTAGTTTTCCCATGAAGATATCTATTTCATTCTATGAAGTACATTACAAAGTATTTTTGCTCATTGCTTACATTTTCTGTTTGGTTTTTGTAATTACATTTTCTGTTTGGTTTTTGTAATTTATGATCTCTTATATTATTCTTGCATTTGACACAGAACACAATGATCAGCAGCATAGTTCAACTGACAAAGCTTCCACGGAAGACTATTGTGAAGTGGTTTGAGGATAGAAGGGAACAAGATGGTGTACCCAACCACCGTGCCGCATACAAGAGATCCCTTTCTGAGACCATATCTAGTCGATAAGTTCTTCAGATTATCCTGTATTGCAGTTTTCTCTTTGAACTACTTACAAAATGTAAATTTGAATTTTGAAGTACATGTTTCACAAACCCATCGTGGAATATCTTCTTTATTCTAGTAATAATCAGAAATCAGCCAATGTGACAGGTACAACTCCTAACTGTCACCTTGCCATTTTTATTGGCTTCACTCTGGACCACTATTTTGAGTTTTGACTATCAGGTACAGTAAAAATTAAGTTAAGATCTGTTGACCAGATCTTGATTTGTTGAATGGTAATTGCCCCATAGATCATGTCATCATCTTTCTTAGATAACTCTTTATGGTGTGGAAACAAGGCATGTCACATGATCTTTGTCTTGTGTGCGTGTGTGTATGTTTGAGAAGGGAAGTATTTGTGTACCCAGTCATGGCCAAAGCTCAAACCCGGGCAGTCTATGAGCACAACCCCTACTTGTAGCCAACCGATCACCTAGTCTGTGGACATAATCTTTGTCCTACTCTGTGGACATGTACCCTTTTTTTTTTTTACATGTATGCACCTGATGCAAGATTTCCAATATTATTTGGTATTTCGGTGTTGTACTTTGAGATGAAGCTGTATGTCATTTAATGTCAAAATGTTTGGAATAAGGATCTTCAGAGTTGATGTTGATATTGACTTTGAAGCTTTGGAGTCTGAGTAAGTCCCACAGTATTGTATCAGCTAGACCAAGTATCTTCTACCATCTTTCAAATTTTGCAACTCTTTCCACAGTCTTTCAATTTTTCCAACTCTATGATGATTTTTATTCTCGAGCTCTACTATTCATATTGGGCCTGCTTGATATCGACAAGCGTACACACCACATATTGTGTGGAGGTTGGGGCAGATGGAGAAATCCTGGAGCTCATCAGAAGAAAACTGTGGAAGGGGAGGGAAGTGGGGAGGTACCATCTGGGGGCCTGTACAACAGTTTAATGAGGTTGGGAATGAAGGGCAAGGTCTGTGGGGCTTGTGACAGAGATATAATGTGGGGCTTGTGACAGAGATATAATATGAGTGAGTGACATGAGAGGACAGAGATGATAGAAAAAGAAATAAATATTGGTAATATAAATGTTAAATCTGTATGGTGCAACTAAAGTTCAGTGATCCCCATAGAGTGAAAATCATCATCAATGATGCTGTCTAAAATTTATCTTTTGATTGTGTATACTATAAATATCATTTTCTTGTTTTAGTTAATATACTGTACTACTCTTTTATTTACTATCTTCCAGCATTTTCAACTCTACCCTGTGCAATGATGATTGGCTGTTCGCTGATGTTAACTAGAGCTCAATACAATTGCCATTTGCCTTTGCTTGCTTCCCTGGGCCCTCATGACTTTATGTACTATTCCCTCATTAGCTGAATTCTGGTGGTGATGGTCCATATCAAAGGTTCATAGTTCATACCCAACCCTTGTCATTTATGTTTAGCGCTTTTTGCCAACAAATATTATACACGTTAAATCATTTCTAGATCCTGTTTTATTCACATCAGTTTTCAGACTTTTCATCAAGCTTTACAGTAGTGCGTAAAAATTGCTGAAGAATGCATGCGAACGTTCTGGTAGCTCCAGCAAATTGTCTGCTTTCTCAGTGGGTTGGGTAATGTCTAGCACTCTAGTTGCTGTTTTGCACTTCGATTATCTTTATCCACATGCTTGTGATGGAAAGTAAAACCAGAGGCATGTGGTTCAAAATAGAAAAGCATATAATTTAATCTGATGAGTTCCTACACTGTCGTGCCTGTACATAAATTAATCCCTGCACAACCTAGTTACTAATTGGAAGACAGCCTCTGGTACCTTTCTATGGCACCAGCAGTTGACTGCTCTTCTGTCTGTACATTAATGGCTGTCTCTTTCCGTTTACATATATACACACTGAAGCCTGCAGAGGCAAGCAACTCAAGAGACACCCTTCAACTCAAGAGACACCCTTTGGTTCATGCTTACCTCTTGTTCTCTGTACTTGCAGATAAGTTGGTTCTTTTTGCAGAAAGGAGAGGTGGATAGCTGTAGATGGCTGGGTTACAAAGATCAGCAACGACTTTCAGAAGATCAGGTTCATCAGGCCTGGTCTGGGATGAAAAGTTCCTGACCGAGGATGCTGAGGCGAAGGCTGGCGATGGTATGGAGGAGCCCCAACCGGAGCTGCGGCATTCCTGGAGCGTCGGGAGCATCGGTATGATGCGTCGCGGTGGTGGCGACAAGAAGCAAAAGCAGAAGCAGGCCCAGAAGGAGGATGAGCGCAACCACCAGGTGTTCCGGACGAGGGATGTGGCTCCAGACCTCGACCCGCCATCGCCAAGGATGTCTGGCTGCATCCTCTTTACTATCTTCTGTAGCTCCGGCTCTGGCTCAGTGCGCCGAGCCAAGCTGAGGAAGAAGTAACGGTGACATGTTCTCTGGTGCAATTGTTACTGTAAAGTTGAGTCATGGGCTTGGGCATGTCTATACATGAGTGATATGGGTTTGTACTCTCTCAGAATCTCTCTATATATGTCATTTTAGTTTCTCTTTTAGTCAGTTTCTGGATTCAGATCCATGCTTCAAACCACAGAACTAGTAAGCTTCTTTTGAGATTTGGGATGTTCTTGATTATTGCGACCTTCTCTTTCGTTCTGGAGCTTGGCCTTGAATCTCTTGATTGCTTGCATGTGAGTGCGAGGTGCTGTACTATTGCTTGTGCAGAGACTGTCTGGGTTGCAGCCATAAAGAATTGCTATGATTCGGCTGGCATATGGGCAGCATGGGCATGGGCATGTGAGTTTGAGTTGGCGTTGTGATTTGTGAGGCAGTTTTGTTGTAAAGCATATTAGTTGGTCCTCTTGTTTTCTGGGGAATGCACATGACGGTGCAGAAGCTATGGTCTGCCTTTCTGAATTAGTGTGTAGTTTTTATTGAAAGAATCTATTTTTTTTCTATACATTTGGCATTCATTCCAGCACCATTTTCAAGACCTCAACTGTTACTGTTGCTTTCAAATGGAATAGCTCTGAGATATGTCTGCCATTTGTGGCTGCAAACCATAGTTCCCTGCAGACAGCTGGTGATTCTGTGGATAAGCCACTGCTGGAAGCTCTTTAGATTCCTATACTTCTGTCTGAAATTATTGTTAAACTGGTGTTCCAAATGGGCTTTTCAAAGTTCGATGACTGGCCTAAAGGTGCCTAGCCTAAAATATCGAAAAATTGATCCTCGTGATGACATTACTGCTTATCATGTTATCATTGTTGGCTTGTACTTATGGCATGATCCCAATAACTACCATCCACAAACGAGTTTCTCTTGGATCGGAGCCAAATTTTGTGATATAGGGTGCCACGGCCACGATCCCGCGGCGTGGCACCCTTCGATCCATTTGTCCATTTACTTTGGCGCGGCTTTAAGATTGACGCCGTCTTCCAAATACAGATAGGGGGTTGCCATGACTGATAGATGGGCGGATCAGGTGGTCTATCATATAATTTTCATTCTCTTGAATTTGTCTGGCTGTGGAGATCAAATGATGGCCCGGCGTATGAAAGGCTTAAAAAAGTTAAACTTCGATAGCTTTGAAAAGTCGGAAGGTTGGATCGATTTGGTTTTGTGAGTTTTAACAGTGGTTTTGATGACTTCAAGAGCTTTAACGAGCGGCTTTGAGACAGGGAAAAAAAGGGTTTCAAAAACTAAAATTGTTTGGACTGGAGAAACGGCTTTAGCCGAGGTTAGATCGACTCCTTCCCAAAGGCAGAGGACACCGTTCCGCATAAATCGGTCGGTGTATCCGTGCGTGTCGCAACCAACAGATAAATGAATCATCATTTAGCGAGGACCATGATTCTGCTGTGGCTGGGTCCTGCCCGTCGAGCTCGAGAGGGACCTTCATCCGTTCCCCGTTGAAACTCGGATCATCTGATTTACATTCTTTGTCTTTGTGCTACTGACATGTGGGTCTCACCAGCACAGAGCCCACATGTCAGTGGCACAAACAGAGAAATATAACGTCCGAGGATATGCATCCTTCCCGTTGGTGCCATCCATTGCGATGCTGACACGCATATATATCTGAAAAGTCTCGGGTTCATACGCTACAGGCTACAGCCGACCGACCTTGCTGCCGATGATATATACACATGCTCACCTATATATATATCGCGATGTTTTCGCTGCAATTTGGTCCCGTGGTACGAGCCGGTCCTGGTGCCCGTCTCTTTCCTCTGGTGTGCATTTGACTTGGTGTGCATTGTCCCTAGCGTTTCGACGGTAGTCATTGATGATTCAATCGTTCAGTGGTCACAGTGTTTTTGTGGGATACCCGGATAGGTGCTTGTTCCCTGTTTTTCTTAGGCGGTGCGGTACAAATCTCAAGAGTTTGGCTTCTAAATTTCAAACCAGATTAACTCGATCATCGAATTATCAAAACGGGACACAACTAATCACTTGACTAGTCAAAGGGTGGTTTTGACCGGTGATTTAACCGAAGTGTTATATATATATTTTATATTTTACAAGATCACAAAAAAAGATCCCACATAGTATCAATTTTAAAATTTTTCTAGCAATACCTAGTAGTCTTTTTTTAGAATAGTAGAATTTCTACTGGATCATTGACCAAAGGGTTATAACTATAGGATAAACTATTACAACACAACTTCACCTATAGAAGCAACATCTACTATAAATAGTATTAGGACAACATGCATTCCTCTTATCCAGATCAATCATTTGTAGTATTTGCTTGTACTAGTAATATCATACTAGGAATTTTATGTGTGTTCTGAAAGGCATGCTTTTTTCTTACTAAATATGATGCACAAATACCCCAATTCAGCCCCTTCACTGTTCTTCTATGACCTGCCTCTGTCGACCGCATCTGCGGATTGGCAAAATCACCTGACGACGTCGTGGTGAGGAACTCTACACAGTAATCCGAAAGAAAACTCCTACAATAGAGGGAGACAAATCCTAATAGTCCACAAACATATCAGAGACCACAGGTACCAACCCTACTAAAGACGTCATCAAGGAAGTCGCCGAAAGTAACCATCATGCTGGCTAATCTAAGAAGTGATCTTATTACCATATCAAACTGTTTCACATCGACGCCGCCATGGAGGACGGTCAGACAACAAACCCTAACCCTAGAAATCTAGATATGGTTAAAATCTGAAGTTTCAAGATGAGAAGAGGGTTCCAATCACCTCCCTAACTCTGACAGGGCGAGAAGGCCGACGAGATTTGCTGGAGTACGACTCGCTGCTTTTTATTCCGTGGCCACCTATCTAGTAGTCTTAAAAATATGAAAAAAAAAATGTTAAACAATTGTGCAAAGTCGAGAAAATTTATGAGAAAATTTTCTATGAGATTAGGTAGTCATAAGAAACTAACATATATAGTTTGATTTGGATCTTGTGAAATATTTTAAGATAAAAATGCCTGCAACACTTTGATCAAACTATCCTTGTTGGATCAAAACCGCTATTGACTCGGCCAAGGGACCATTGTGTCCGGTTTTGATGATTTGAGGACTGAGTTAACCTGGTTTTAGAGTTCAGATACCAAAATAGGTCGAGAGCGATAGTTTAGGGACCAAACTAGTAATTTTTTTAATTTTGTATATATACATTTTTTTTTGATAAGGGGGGTTTACTAAATTTCCATTACCCAAATGAATAATGGAAACAACCACGGTCCAGCCGTCTGAAACAGCAAACATAAAGTGAGAAAACTGACCAAAAGAAAAACTACTAATGCATTACTGGGAAACTACTGCTAACATAGTTCTGCCCAAAAGTTTTTACATAACCTCCTAAATAAACAGTTATATCTCAAATATATTGGTACCAACGGTTTTCTACTGTAAAATTGCTCACAATCTCAAAACATACATGAAGTTGAAAGAATTGACTGGATTTGCATAAACCATAAGATATTAGCCGAGATTTGCATAACAAACCCCACATTAGCCAAGAATAGAAAGGAAATGACTAACCATCCTCCCTCGTATAACCTATACCGGTTCTTCTACAATTCTATCTTAAAATAAGAGATTATTGGACAATTGAATCAAATATGTATGATCCAAACTTTATATCAGAATATTGGCCGTTGGATTAGATATATAATGTGCTTAAAAAAAATCCTTGATCTATATAACGTCCTCTCTCCCAACATACATAACGGCACCTACAGATTCATGATCCGGAGCTCTAGACTGTCCACCTAGCTTTTTTTTGAGACGGTATAACACAGACGCACACAACTCACATCACACACCACACTTACACACCCGTGCACGTCCAGTGCACACGCAAGAACTAGATCAGAGACCCTAGGGCTCCTTACGTGGGCTCGTCTAGTCCAATAAACGCGCACACGTGTGTCCGGAGATTCAATTCCGGATGTGCCGGTCTCATAATTAAATCCCGGGCTAGGCGAGGAAAACCAGAGTCAGCAAGGCTTGAACTCTGGTCGGCTGAACGAACACCCGCGCACGCAACAAACTGAGCAAAGCTCAGTCCTCGACTGCCCACCTAACTTGGCTCCATGATTAGGCACCAAATCGACCAAGTCGACACTGTTCCCGTGTTTATTTGGGACGCTTTCGAGCTGTCCCAAAAAGACCAGCTAGGCCGGTCGCCCGCTGAGGTCATGCATGCGTAGCTCATCGCGCCATCTTCGGACGCATGGGCCCTGGCACATGGCCCATCACGCGTCCATGGGCCGTCGTCTCGCCATCACGCTCGCTGGGCCGAAGATCCAAGCTCGCTTAGCTAGCCCGTCGCAGAGCGCGCGGCCGGCACGCCGCTGCCGACTGCTGAGCGCCGAGCCCAGCCGCGCGCCGGGGGAGAGGAGAGAGAGACGGCCTCGTACGCACGCGACGCACGTCAGCGCGTGCCCACGGCGGCAGCGATCGCCGGTCGTGCTCTACATCGGCAGCAAACCGCCGTCGTCGTCGACGACGACGATGACGCGACCCCAACCCTCCATGTTCGTCACTGTGCCTTCTCCACTACCTGGGGAAAGGGCAGGAGGCCGACATGGTCGTCGACCAGTCCCCTGTTCCCATTACCGCCGTATCTACGTCAAGTTCCGATCCCGATCACGCCATTACTTTCGAGAGGGAGGTATATACCGGCCAAGGGCTGTGCGAGAAGGCTAGCTGCCGTCTGGCCTGACGCAGACAACGCGCGCGCGAGGTCCACCAGACAAAGCGCACAATCCGCCGCCAGCTCGTGGCGGATGACGAGCCACCGCTGCTCACCGAAAGGCGCTCGACGGAGCAGCGGCGCGCGCCCGGCCCCGCCAGCGCCACCGACGCGCGGGGCCCGGGGCGCGGTGGCCCGCGCGTCGGCGGGCGGGGCGCGGGTGCAGGGCCGAGAGCGCGGCCACGCGGCGCGGCTGGCCACCTTTGGATGCCCGCGGCCGAACGCGTGGCCTCGTGCGCGGAGACGTGGGCGCGACGGCGGCCGTCCGATGCTGCGGCGGTGGACGGCTGGGGACGAGCCCCAAGAGACACCACGGCCGAACTGGGGTCCCCGTCGGTGTCGATGGCGAGGTGAATCTCGGCGGAGCGGAGGCACTGTGCTTTTGCATACAAGTCTCCCTCTTCTTGCCAAATTTTGCATAGCCACCCACTCTATTCATTATGCTTACATGAAGATCCATCAAGGGGTTAACCTGCCAATGGTTAACGATGCATGACTCTTGGTTATTTGGTTACCTATGGGATATGCATGTGACTGAAACCATTATGTTTGGTTGCTTGAACTTGAATTGGGATGCTACAAGATGATCCTGAATGAGGTGATATAAGTGTGTTTGGTTTGTTCGGTAGGATGATTCAAGATTTTGTTTGGTTTTTTAGATAGTTCCTTGTACCGTGACTCCGTGAGGTTCATGATCAATTGAATCGTACATGTATAACATATTAAAAAAAAATTCTAAGTTGTGTGATTGTGTCCGACCATCCAAGATGAGATGATTTAGTTGATCATCAAATTGAACACAGTAGCGGACCCAGAAAATAAAGTCACTGAGGCGTTGAGGTCACTACATGCCCGTAACACTAAAATTTAGTTAAAATAAGGGATATATGGTTATATAATAAGAGATTAACGTGGAATGATTCAAAAGGCGTTGAGTTGCTTAACCGCGATGCTATTACTGTAGATCTGCCCTGACTAAATATATGGACAAAAACATATCACCTACCATCTCATGTATATTCAACTTGGGGCATCAACCACATGGTATGGCATGACAAGAAAAATGCATGCTACCGGATTTTAGAGAGAGAAAATAGTGGACAAGGGAGATATATGTGCAACCATAGGGGGGTAATTTGTAAGAAAGGCCTCGATCGTGCCGTGACGTTGTGGAACAAAAAGGTTGGGCATGTCTAGTAGTACTCGTTCCATGGGAGCTGCGAAGAAAAGAAGAGCCAATAAGAGAAGCAATCAGAGAGGAGACAGAGAAACGTGCACACAATTAATTAATAAGATCCCTTCCGGGCAAGCGTACGAGAGGGCCGGGAGAATGCAAGACCAGACGACGACGACGAGCTCGCCGCACTCCAGCAGCGAGAGGTCGTCGAGCTCCGCGCCGCAGACGGAGTCCAAGGAAGGCACGCATCCATCCATCTATGCACACCACCTTGATCTTGATCTTTCTTGTTTTCTATTCCATCCTTTCAAATTTGGTTCAGTTTAATTTGTACTTGTTCATGCGTACGTGTGTCTTGCTCTGTTCTTGGTTTGATTTCTCTAGCGTTTTTTTTTCCCTTGCGTTTGCAAAAGATGTTTTGTTTTGGCTGCTTTGTACTGTGCCCTGCATGCGAGAGTAGATAGCTGGTTGCTTGGGTTTTGAGAGCGCTGAACTGAACCGCGCGCAGGGATGGACAGCGACGACGAGGTCGGGACGGTGCCGGAGTTCGGGCTGGAGCAGGGAGGCCCGTCGACGTCGGGCAGGGAGCAGGCGGCGGCCGCGGCGGCCGGGGCGTCGTCGTCCGCTGCGCAGGCGAGCTCGCGCCGCCGCGGCCGCAGCCCGGCCGACAAGGAGCACCGGCGGCTCAAAAGGTGCGGTAGCCTTCCAGTTTCCACTCCCACACTGCGTTCGCACGTACGTAGTACGCAGTAGTATATATCGACCTTCCGCTTCCATAGTGTAGCATATCGAGCACTCATTATTATTTTTTAAGAGAAATATTAACTATAATCAAGGTTTTCAACTATCTATATCTAAAACTATTATGCTGACAAAATATGAGAGTTCTTCAACGTTTGAGTATCGTTTGCAACAAGACACAAGATGATTGATGCTGTTGCTAATATGTATGATACAAGGCTACGCTGAGCGAATCTCTTTATGTTTGCGGACAAATTTTTTTTTTCTAAAAAATTGTTTTTGAAGAAATGTCAAATAGGAACATGTGACAATGGGCCTGCCGCCTCCATATGGGTGATAGGCATCACACTTTACTACGGTTATACTCATCTTTTTTCCAAGTAATTGGCACGATTGATTTTGACCGGTCAATGTTAGTAATCTTCACTCGGTAGTATTTTATGTTTATTTAGAGGGATCAAATTAAAAAGCGATATTCTATATTTATCATAAGAAATACTTCTACAAAACTATAATGGTATAGTATATTTTACAATATTGTATAAATGTATGGTCCGACTTTAACACTAGAAACCATGAAAAATTTTAGAGAATATAGATAGTTAAGTTATAAGCTAGTCTTATGCTATATGGGTCCGATACACATTTGTCTTATCGAGGGATGGATCCACGGGGTGCTAGATATGTCCATGCAATCCCCCTCCCTTCCTCCAACACCCTCCCCCTCCCCCCACCCCCAAAAAAAATTCAGATCTTGAGAGGTTCCCCACACCTCTCAAAATTATTCGGATCCACAAGTAATCAATTCTTCACCGTAGCTCAACTGGGTAGTAGTTTTTTTTTCAGAAACCGAAGGTCGTGGGTTCTAATATTACCCTCTCACGATCTTTCTTTACTTTCTTTTCCCATTTTAAGCTAGCCCTGTACTAGGAAGCAGTTTTTACGCTGTTTGGTTGTCTTCTCAACTCAGTCAGTCCGCATAAGTTTAGCCAGGTTAGTGGGAGTCAGGCTGAGTGGATGCAAGGGATGTTGTTTGGTTGGTTGTATAAGATTGGACAGGTTGCACAAAGATGTTGTTTGGTTGGCTGCACTAGAATGAAAGTGGGATAGATAAATTTAACGGAGGGATGAAACAAAATTTGAAAAATTATTAGAAAATCAATAAATGTCAAAATAAAAATAAAAATTTTAAAAACAAATAATAGGAAATCAATAAATTTAAAAACTAAAATTTAAAATTTAAAATAATTTTTGGAAAATCAATAAATTGAAAAATAAAAAATTTAATCTTTTGAAATTTATATGGCAAGTGTGGTCTAGTTTTGTTCGAAAAAATATCAGGAACACATAGGTGAAATCGGTTCGGTGTTCGGAGATACTAATCAAAAAATATTTGCAAAAAAGAGAAAAAAAATGCATTTATAGTTGATGATGTCAGCGGTCACATCATGATGCATTTGCATGCAACTCCACCGTGCGCAGCCTAGCTCCAGGAAACGGTGGATTCCCGTTTCCCTGAATGCAAGCTCAGAGATGATTTTTAAATCTGCAGAGCCAGACTAGAAAGATGAGAAGACAACCAAACATCTTACTTTTGTATCCATAGAGCCAAATCTTCGCTCATAGAGCCAACCAAACAGCCCCTTTAGAGGTGATAATCTGTATTGATGGGAGTCCACACGCTTGCTCAAATGGAAGGAAGGATGACTGGATCGGGTAGTTATCATCCAACAAATCCAGTTTCCTTCTTTGTTTTCATTTTTCTCCTTTAGTACGTTGTCTCATGTACCCCTTTGCCTTGCAGCCTTGACGTGATTTAGACAGCTACTCTTAATATGGCCACTCTTAATTCTTGTTCAGTTTATGGCTCCTTCTTATTCTTGTTCAAGTTCCGCCACTTCATGCGTGTCCATCTTTTATCTTGTAGTATAGTCAAAAATTTAAAATGTCATGTTTTAGATAGTCGGCGCTTCTTATTTTCTCACTTCGAATAGCAGGAAGCGGTGCAACAGGGGCGAGCAAAAGGTGGCACATGATTGTGGCGAAGTGCCAAACAGTCGACAACGGTTGTGACATGATTCAATGGGGGCACCCCGAAAGATGAAATATTGGATCCATGGCCTTATTCATCGGAAATAAATACACTCTTTCAAATTTGAAATAGGTGTCAATAAATTTATAGATGTAGCAATCTTGATTTGAATTTGAATTTAACTGCAATTGGAATATGGTTAGACATGACCACACCTTTTAGAGTTCGCGAAGTGCGAAAGCCATGCAAACGCTTGTCCTTTATCAATCGACGCTTGTTTTGACCAAAGCTGACTGGTACTGTGTTTTCTTAAAACACTTTATAATTTCAAATTAGTAAGGTTTTTTGATTATTTTTATTTATTCAAGTCATTTATTTAAACAGTTAATTTTACAAAAAAAACATTTTAGCGGCTAGAAAATAGGAAAGGCCTTCATTTAATGCAAATAAAAATATAAGGAACATAAAATAAAATTTGAAAATTATCAGGTACGAGTTCATATTTTTAATTCTTTCTATATGGTACCTGTTGATAATCAAGAAATAGATTCCCCACCGAGCTTACTTGTTAATTGAGGGACCAAAGAATCCCTTTCTATCAAAGGGCCTTCATTGTAGATGCACGGATTCGCTGAGGTGAAGAGTAGATCAAACACAAAGATTTATCCTGATTTGGGCCTCTCTAAAAGAGATAATAACCCTACTCCAGTCACACGTGTGCGTTTGTATTATTGCAACGAGATTGATCTCGATGTCTGTCAACGTGCATCCCCTCCCCTTCCCCTATGGGGTATTTATAGTACAAGGTAAATATAGTCCCGATCCTATACAACTTAGGGAATCTATCCAAATAGCCTTGAATCCTACCAGATTTACAGATATATTCTATAAACATGCTAACTTGAGCCCCCAAGAAACATCCATATCTGGAAGGCATTAAGCTCTGAATATTGAAGGACTCCGAAGGCGTTTAAGGGCGCCAGGCTGATTGTCTCAAAGCAGCCCTCTAGGCCCAAGATGACCTGCACAATGGCCCATGAGTAAGGAGGCCCACTCCCGAGCATCAAAGACAGGGTATCAGTCCGAACTTGCCATATTCGCCTTATCCTCCTGGGTACGCACCCTAGAGGTAAGTCGTGTACGAAATTTTATCCAATCCCCGATAGCTAGCCCCCAAGACTCAAATGAAAAGCTACTTGGTCGGGTCTTCTCCTTGAGCCTAAAAACTTGAATGAGGGATTGGAAAATTATAGCGAAACACATCTACCTCATCCGAGCAAGCCATGCTCGGGAACGAGCTTACACCACCAAGCACGAGTTGAACTCACCAGACACGAGCAAGGACCGGGTGGATAACGCTCTCTCCAACAGTTGCATTATTCGTTACACCTATGGTAACGCCTTACAGGAATCTCGCCATATGCGTCGGCCTATAATTTGTGAGCACGTGTTTTTAGATGGAAAAGTTGTGCCCTTACCGTTTCTCTATTTATACTATAAATAATCGGGCATAGTGAGAACACCCTTCACTCGCTCTTATTCTTCTCATACTAGGAACACTTAGTGCAAGAGAATCCTCCTGATCTTCCTCAGTCTCCTTATTCTTCCCCCATAGCCTTCGATTCGCCTCCATGGCCAAATTTGCCCCATAGCCTTCGATTCGCCTCCATGGCCAAATTTGGCCTGAGCTCGATCATCGCTGAACACCTGGCTGAGCTCAAGAAGTCAGTCCACCTTGATTCAAAATCGTGGCGAGTACCCGGAGTGGATGAATACCTGGAATCGGCGGAGGATGAAGTCGTCTCCACCGAGCTCTACGCCATGCATGATCTCCGCACACTGAAAAGTGACTTCATCGCCGATGTGTTCGTGCACTGTGAGTGATAACTCCTCAATCTCAACACTAACTCTATCTTCATCCTTGCCATCTTCACACACATCTATGAAATTTTCCTGGGCATCATGCCCACTGTGAGTCTATTTCTTCATTTTTACTCTCCTTTCTGCACCAAGAATAACTCCGCAGTCGGTTTCGTTTATCTCCTTTTTCCTACCCCGTTACAATCCTCAAAGACTCTATCTCTGGATGGGCCGAACAGTGATTTTACCTCAAGAAATCCGTGGACAGCCACATTTGGTTCCTTGGAGAAGTCCCGATCAAGAAGAGCATCCCCAATCCTCTTTGTTGCCATCTTTGCATTTTTGTTATTGCAACGAGATTGATCTCGATGTCTATCGATGTCTATCCCCTCCCCCTCCCCTAGGAGGTATTTATAGTACACGGTAAACCCAGTCCTGGTCCTATACAACTTGAAAAACCTATCTGTTGGGGATTGGATTACGCTCTGCTGATGTCATCTGACCCTGCAGCTACGAGCTCAAGTGTTTACCTTAGGCTATGGGCCTAGAAGGAGCCTGGTGTGTCCAGTCATGGGTCGTTTGGGCTGTGACCCCCTGGGCCGGGCTGTCTCTAGCTCAGGCATCCGGAGAACCAGGGTTATCTCTGTCCTGTGTGGTTTATCCGTTCAGGGCTCAGGCTCTCTAAGTCCTGAACAAGCTCGGATCACAGCCGTGCTGTTAGGAGATCTCGCAATGCATTGTGATCTATATATATTTCCTTACAGGGGGCATCTTCATTCGAAGATACGGTGTATCGGTTGCGGCGAGGGCTTGCAGATAAGGCAAGATCAGATGCGTATTAGAGATCGAGGCGGAGGCGTGCTTGGTCAGGACTCCATCCCGTACTCAACTTGGTTGTAGATACCCTATCATGGTGTACGCTATAAATAACCCCTATATCAAGCGTACAACACATCTTGGATGTCTTGGGCAAGGCACACAATTGTATAGGTTTAGACATCTTGCCTTGAGGATCTCTCGTTGTCGCTGGGAAGCCCAAGGCATACTTCCCCTTGCACCTGATCCTAGCTCGGGTGCTTGCCTGAGCTCGGGTCGTGATCTTCGCTATGTTCTCTTCCACATATAGTAAAGAAAGCTAGACGTAGGGCTTTTACCTCATCCGCGAGGGGCCTGAACCAGGGTAAATTGTTGTTTCTTTGTTCCTTATGATCTTACCACCCCGAAGCTAAAGTCTTGACGAGGTAGGGTTGGTTGGCCCTAATTAACAAATAAGCTCGGTGAAAGACCTGATCCTAAGCATTGACATTATCCGAATAGCCTAGAATCCTACCAGATGTACAAATATATTCTATAAACATACTAACTTGAGCCTCAAGAAACATCCATATCCAGAAGGCATTGGGCTCTAGATGTTGAAGGACCCTGAAGATGGTTAAGGGCATCGGGTTGATTGTCTCAAAGCAGCCCCCAAACCCAAGATGACCCACACAATGGCCCATGAGTAAGGAGGCCCACTCCCAAGTATCAAAACCGGGGTATTAGTCCGAGCTTGCCATATTCGCCTTATTCTCCTGGGTATGCACCCTAGAGGTAAATCATGTACGAGGCCCAACCATCAGGGTATTTTATCTAATCCCTAACAGTACCCTTTTTCCAACTTACCTTTTTTTAAGCCAATCTTCTTACCATTAGTTTTTCAATTTAACTCTACTTATAAACTAAAGTAACTTAGATATATAAAAATAAATATATTTTTTAATTATTTCAAATGTCAATTTATGATTTTTAGCATTTTGTTTGCATTAAATGAAGGCATTTTATATTTTCTAGCCTCCAAAATAATGTATAGATATTATTTTTTTGGAAAAGTAAAATAACTAAAATAAGTTGTAAATAATCATAAAAATCTTACCATTTTTTCTTAAGACAAAGTTTTCCTATTTTTTTTTTCAAAAACACAACTTCGTTTTCAGATTAAATATATTATAATGCGTTTTTGAGAAATAAATAATACCAATCAACTTGGGCAAAAAAACAACATTTGAACGATCAAGGAACCACGTCTGCATGGTTTTCACATATGAAGACCTCATTTATCCTGTTTTGGTGGTTAGGAACCAGAATGCACCAAAGTTTATAGTTGAGGGACTAAATCAGAAACTTTTTTCCTTACTAATACTTGCAAAAGTCTACGTACGCATGCATGTATAGAAATACCATCTCACCCAATTCAGGTCTGAATAAAAAATTGTCATTGGACAATTAAATAGGCTTGGTGGGCGAAGTGCCAAAGTTACGACCCGTTTGGAAAATCTTTACCGGCATTGAGCTTATTGAATATATTTCTAAGAGCTCTTAAAATTAACCTGAATCAAACATTCGGACTTGTCAGAACTCTCAAAGTCTAGTTGTTTAACCGGATGATGATGGTCAAAATGGATATATTTTTTAACTAAGGAATAAAAAAACTTTCAAAAGGAAAATTTATGGAAATTTAATATCATGACGGTACTTTTTTGATAAATTTACATATGATTTTTATATATGAAATCTAAATATTTGAGAAGACATAGATATAAATAGTTAAAATTTAAAATTTTTAGTTGATTACCTCGAATTGACATCTGGTTTTGCTAGAATAAGTGCACCGTTTCTATCCACTGGCCTTAACTTTGACGAAATGAACCGACCAACAGTTCAACAAGCATAATTGTCAAAAAAAAAAAAGTCCAACAAGCAAACTCATGCATGCATGACTCAAATTTAGTCGTTGAATAAAAAATAAAATTACGAGATTCATCATACTACTATTGGAAAGACGCAATTATATATACTTTCATGTATAAGTGTCCGTGTTTATGGTGGTAAATCATGAATTATTCTTTCGTGTAGCAAGTAATAGATCTCTACTATTAAAAAGCTTTTTATGGTGTGAGTGATGAGTGATGTCACACTTTACTAAAATTACTTATCATGCCATCGACCATCCACCATAACAAATCTATCTACTTCATTAAATTACCCACGCATGATACCATCCGTCGGAACAAACTCATCTTATCCAATTCAGACTCAAAATTCTTAGGGATTGTATAACTAGAGTACAACGCAAGTACAACGCACGCCGAACTTTGATGCCATCAACACGGTGCCATCAACACGGTCGCTAGATCTCGACATGTCATGCCACGCAGTGCGTAGCACCAATTGCCCACGAGGAAATCAAAAGCACATGACCCATGTGTGATTGCTCGCGACGTGCCTTGGTGCATGGTGTGTATCACCAATCGGCTGAAGGCATGTGACCAACTCGCTCATAGTCTTAGTAGTGAAATTTAGATTTTCTGATAGCAAAACATGTGTGCTTGGCTAATAAGAATATACGGCAATATAACTATCCTCTCTACCATTGCAGTTTTGGTGTTACATGATACAGTAATACTCCTGTTCGTGCGTCTGGAGCGAGGAAAAAATCAGACGCGATTCCTACCAACAGTCCTCACCACCGCTTCTCTTATTATGTAGCTCTTGTATGCCTCTCTAAAGACATGTACAATAGTATAGGCAATTGCTGTCTATAACAAGTTGACATATCACTTATAAACAGCGTTATAGATAACCCATACAACAGTATAGACAGTTTATTTATGACTAGACAGCTTCTTCCCACATGCAATCTATCTTGTTCCAGTACTAGAGTTGACTCTAGATTAAGAGATAACTCAATTCTCTATACACCCTTTCTCTCATCCACATTATTTTTTGTCCTACATAGTAAGACTTAGAGACAGCTGATATGGACCATTGTATATACTCTAAAACTCCACAGCTCCCTATCTATCCCCCCCCCCCCACCCTTTTACTCTTCAGCCTCTCCCTAGCGCATATAGCAGAGGGTAGGACAGGACGTACATGGATCTGGCCAAGGCTCGCTGGCACCGGATCCGGCCATGGCTCACCGGCCGACGGCCCATCGTTGCGACCCTTCTCTCTCGTGTGACTCTTCTCCCTGCCCCTCCATCTTCTCCTATAGTGGCTCGGATGTGGTGGCCGTTAGGCTTGGCCTCGCCAATGGCAAGCTGGCCGTGCACTCGGTGTATATTGGAAAGAGCTAAATGGGAAAATGCAGTTCTTTTTACCTTGAAACATTATCCTGTTACATATAAAACATTGTGGTTTGTGTGGTGAAACATAGTGTTTGCTCTCACAAGGCACCTGTATGTAAAACACTATATTTGCTTTGTGAAACATTGGGCTTACTCTTGTGAAATATGGTGCTTGCTCTGTTAAAATATGGTGTTTTTTCTCGCAAAACATTTGCTTGTGTGCAGTGGAACGTCTTTGAATAACTACATGAACATCGCTTCAACAATGTTTTATTAGTACTTTAACAATACTTCACTAGTATTTTATCATGTTTCATCAGTACTCCGCTCATGTTTTATCAGTATTCTGACCATGTTTCCATAATATTTCACCAGTACTTTATTCATATTTTATCAGTACTTCTTGCATGTTTCATCAGCACTTTTGTCATATTTCATCGATCAGTACTTCGACTATGTTTTATCAGAACTTCGTCTATGTTGCAGTGTTTCAATAATATGTGCATCATGTTTCCTCACATATAATTAGATGTTTCAACAGTACTTTATCCATGTTTCCACGGTGCAATGCTTATGTTCCTATAGGAGTGTCTGTTTTTTTGCTACAGATCGGACGTAGATCCTAGCCCAATCCTACATGTTATCATCACAAGTCAAGCTACCAATAGTTGGATCGATATGTATTTAGGAAGTTTGGCAAATGCAAACATTGTAGAGTACGTATATACAGGGCACACTAGCTGTCGATCTCGTTCACACCGCCAGAGTACTCATGAATTATTTGCACTAACTTTACTAATTATCCGACAATAATTTTGTGATCACTGCAAATCAAATCAATCCAGGTTGCTGAGGAACCGGGTGTCGGCGCAGCAGGCGAGGGAGAGGAAGAAGGCGTACATGAGTGAGCTGGAGGCGAAGGTGAAGGACCTGGAGAAGAGGAACTCAGAGCTGGAGGAAAGGCTCTCCACCCTGCAGAACGAGAACCAGATGCTTAGACAGGTGTGTGTATATATATGTGGATATGCAAAACTTCATAGTAATACGCATGTATTCCAGCTAGCTTAAAGTACTCAAGAAGTATCCTAGTTCTTGTCAAGTCTCATCCCTAGGCTGATATATATACATGAAGTTGAACATGCAGAAGCTAGCTTACGTACTTGACTACGACAAAGTTTGTCTTTGTATCATCCAGTCCATTCATTATTGAATGAATGGTCAATGATGCATAGAGATGTGCTTATTATTTAGTGCTAGATATGGGACCTATGGATAATCAAGATACACTATATTGATTTAATAATTGATCAAGGCAAATTTATAATTTATTCATATAGATAGAGGATAAGGATTTCATATAGCGGGTACGTAGGTAGTTAGCTACAAGCCCAACTTGAATGGCGAATATACGTTAGCTTGCATTATGTATGTTCAGAAGATGCAAATAAATAGCTAATTAATGTGATCTTATAATTATGGGAAGGTGATTTGATCATTTAACTTGCTGTTTGTAGATACTGAAGAACACCACTGTAAACAGAAGAGGGCCTGGTAGCAGTGCCGGCGGAGGAGACAGCCAATAGTTGTGATTTGATATAATCTCGATGGAATTTGCTGCATCTGGAAGCGAACAGGGAAAGGAATATTAAGGGCTGGACCTCTCCACTAATTAATTTAGTTTGTTCTTTAGAGGAAAAGCTAGAAGTGATTAATGAACTATAATGAACTATATATATGTGAAGATAGAGATAGCAGTAATTAATGAACTATATATATGTGACCTTCAGTCGCTTAATTTGGAACTTTTTAGTTGTATAAATAGCGTTAAAATATATGCCGCGTTTAGAACGCAATAATTTTTTTTAAAAAAATTCTACGGGAATTAGTTCAAGATGTAGGGAGATAACGTGCAATCAATCCCGTCAATATGCATGTTGTTTGCTGTTTGCATGTATATACGACAACTAGAGATGATAGCGCGCTTACGCGCGCGTCCCGGTTGTTCCGGTGGGCACAAAATGTGTGGTTGCAAAATATGTGTAAGAAAAATTCTAATAGTGGTTAAAGAACACACGATCACTAAGCTCAACTACTATAACCTCTTAGTCCTTCTTTAACCCCAGCCAAACTGTACTGTTCATAATGCTCGAGCATCACTCTGAAAAAGGGAAAGAATGTAAGAAAGAGATTCACATATAAGATTACAACTAAATTAACAGAACTTATCTGGTCAGCATTTCCTTCTTGGCTAAAAGCACAATTGTGCATGCCTTAGAAGCTGTGACCTTGTGTATGATGGAAGGTTTAGTTCCAAAAATAGGCGAATATAGCTACACGTAAGGCAGATTAACAGGTACAGATCATAATGGCAGATTAACAGTTATAAAAATATGCTTACCTTTTTCTAGTCAGCCAGAATCAAATGGCCTCGACTTCTACATATTACAGCTATTCCATTGAAGTCAAACTCCATTTTACCAATGTCTGCTTCCATTTCCTCTGTCTCTCTCAACCATCACTACAATGGTCCCTCCTACCAAACATTCAGTAGCAATAGCAATTTGGTTCAATAAAGATCCTTATTTCCATAAAAGAAAATAGGTTAGCCCTCAAGAGACATAAGTTGTGTGTAAACAATAAATTGATATGAAACAAAACAACTATATTAAATATGCATAATAGCAGGAACTCCGTCATAGCCATGAAAAGCACATTGCACATGGTACGATATAGCACGGTTTGTTAAAAATGAGCAAATGTCTCCAATACATTTTCAGATAAGAGAAACATATATAATAGCTCACTAGTGGGTTTCTAAAGTTTAAAACTCATCTATAAGAGATGACTGCATGAAACACCAATAGCCGTTTTCTAACAATGCTCGTAGTAACTGAAGCTTGTAGCGACCGAATAAAAGACACAAACAAACTGACCCCTTTACTAAGGATAGGTGACCTGACATGTCATTTTAAAGGACCTACATCAGTTATGTAGGAAATAAATTTGGGCACGAACAAGATAATTGTTTGAATTTTGGAACTCAAAATTCAAGCACCAATTAACCTCTTAGACACATCATATTCATAAACCATCTGGAGCTGTAATCTGGGCCATATATATCTTTCGACATAGAGGCCGGAATTATTTCATTATCTAAAAAATCTAGAGCTGTAATATTCGATATCAAAGGAAGCAAACCAAGATCAACACCATGTGGAAGGAGAGAACAGACACCCTCCACAAGGATCCGGCGATCTCCGACCTCACGGATCCTCCTTCTGCAATATCAATAATCAGAAACCTGTCAAATATTCAGACTCTACTAAACTCAAAGCCTCAGATAATTTGTATGTTTGCAGTACTTACTCAGGCACTCTCCCGTTTGGTTAGCTGCAAGAGCGGTATATATGCTGAGCAATGAACTGTTGGAATAACCACTGTAGGCGCACATCGTGGATTCACAGCCAGTACCGGCCGTTTGCCCAAGCTGCAGCGTTCCATTGCACAACGGCACCGCTGGGCAACGCTTGCCTTGCACCGCAGTGCAATTTAGCCTGGTGATCTCATGGAAAAGAAATGTCAGTTGTCCTGGTTAATGCTTGAGAAACAGTTCAAGAGAGATGGAAGCAGAGGAGTTTACTGGTGAGTGTTTGAGCAACTGCACTTGATGCAGTCTTGTGCGGTGAATGTGTCAGTGCCATTCGGGACGAGCAGGTTGTAATCAGCTGATGTATTGGTGATCGATGAATGGCAAACTGAGTATACGAAGATTACATGAGCAGTTAGTACCAGGTTCTGAAATCTGGATATGTTTTTATACGGGCTGCGTTTTTGTGAAGGATACAGAACAGTAGGTAAAACTCAAGAGGATCCATTCAAATAACTTGAAACAGCTTGTGAGCAGTCAGAGTCAGCTTTGTGGACTGCTGTGTCGGGACTAGGGGTGGAACCGAGCTGAGCCTGAGCGAACCAGGCCTGTTCGGGCTCGAGCTCGTTTAGCGAGCTAGCTGGCTCGGCTCGGCTCGCTCGGATCACCGATCTAGAAAGCTTGCTCAGCTCGGGCTCGGTAAAGCTCGTGAGCAGCTCGGCTCGGCTCGCTAGCTAGTTAACCATTCATATCCAGTCTCAAAGCATCGCCTTGCATGTGCCTCCACACTGCCAAGGCCGTCGAACCCGAGCACCCCATGGCGCCGATTGAACCACTCGACCACAGAGCACGATCCAAGCCTCCACAAAAACCCGTCCATCGGCGCGGCCGCCGCCGCTTAGCGCAGCGGCGGGTCGAGGTAGAAAGTGGTGTTGCGATCGGGTCCGGCCGGGGTGGAATCGGCGTGGGGTTCGGGCGAGGTGGAATTGGAGTTGGCGCGGGGTTCGTCTTGGGAGGTGGGGGTAGGGTGGTCTGCGGGAGCCGGAGGTGGAGGTGGAGGTGGAGTTAGGCGGGGTCGGGCGAGGTGGAGATGGCGTGGGGGTTCGTGCACGGAAGATCTTGGAGGCGGCGGGGGCGGGGGAGAAGTCCTTGGGGGCATCGGTGAATGGGGAGTCCCCGTCGGGGTCTTGGATATCGTCGAACTCCTCTTCCTCGTCATCATAGATCTCGATTGGAGGGGAGGGGGAGGAGAGCACGGGAGTGGGAACTGGTTGGGGAAGTGGCTAGGGTTCTGGAGCAAGGGCCGGTCAATGCTTCCGTTGTTAACCATTCATATTGCTAGCTCGGCTCAGCGCAACCAGATCCGGCCTGCGATGCAAGACCAGATCATGTGTGTGGGCTAGGCTACTAGGCGTCTGGGCCATGGCTTCATCTCAAACGAGCCACGAGCGAGCTAGCTTCGGTTCGGCTCGTGCTCGTTTTGGAGACGAGCTAGAAAATATGTTTGGCTCGTGCTCATTTAGAAACGATTCGAGCCTGAGCCTGAGGTTTTTCCGAGCCGAGCCCGAGCTGCTCGCAAGCCACGAGCTAAAGTTCCAGCCCTAGTCAGGCCCGCCAAATGGAGTCGAGCCTCTTCTGTGCATTACTTGTACTAGTCCCTGGATTAGTAGCTAGTACACGCAGATTCCAGAACATTGGATCATTGTTGTTACAAGTTCGAATAAATATTATATCATAACCGGCACGAATGCCCTATAAAAGCGGAAGGCTAATATGCAGTGGAAGCGTTAACACTCTTCCACAACTCTAAATAGAAGAGACAGAATACAACAATCAATTTCACAGGCGAGCTGTAGTAGCGTCCTAAGCGTTGGGATAGTCCTTGTCTTCAAGTTCTCCATCTTCCGGGTAGTAACACTAAGGATCAGGGTCTGCTCATTGGAATGAGTAGCCCCGCATGAAAGGCGAGGTTAGCACGCAAATGCTAGCAAGTCTTTCCTGGGAAGGGTCAGGCTAAGGCTCATCCTAAGAAAGCTAAGGGTTATTTTGCCTAAAAGCATTTAACCTAGAAGTATAAAAGCATTTAAGAAAACAGTAATAAATAAATAGCAATTCTCATAATAAACCAAGATATAACCAAGTTCTCATTCTCAAAATCAAGTTTCCCATATCTCATAGTTCTCAAGTCATCATCCCATATTCTCAAATCTCATACACCAATCTTATTCGCAACTAGCAACGGCACACATGCTAGAAAACCTTACCCAGGTCATATTAATTAAGGTGAAGCTACGTTGTAAGGAGCCACCAAGTCACTCTTAACCGGGAGCACGGCCATTCGAATGGATTTACACTCTGCAGAGGTTGTACGCTTTACCCACAAGATATAGTACCCTCCCGTCGAAGAGTACCGTAATAAGACCCTTCAGAAAATTAATCCCGAGTTTGCCACGGTTATACCTGATATCCACACAGGTACCCGGAGAAATGATAGGTCCACAAGTCTCGGCGATGGTTCCCACGAACCCTATCTACGGTGCAAGAATGGTGAACAACGCTGAAGTTACTCTCCCTCTAGATCAGGCTCGTCCCACACCGACCTTGCGGTCGCACGGGGATATCTTGGTTAAACTCGATACAATCGTCGGTCCTTATTCTCGGAGCGGCAGCCAAACACAAACTCAAGTCTCGTGCACGAAGGCACCCACCATACATTCCATCCACTCCCGATCCCAATTATAAGTTGGTCAAATTCTAATTAAAGAGTGATCAAGCTCACCATAACCAAGTTCACCATAACCAAGTTCACCAGTCTCGTTCTCAGTTGCACAATTCTCAATATGAATACAATAATGATACAGTTGCGGAGGATCACTCCCCGATGTCTAACTAAGCATTGCTAAGCCAATTAATAATGAAAAGAGGTATGACAATATTTAATATAATTTATCCTAAGGTTTTTAATGGCAATGAGTATATAACATATAAATGAATGGCATGCACTACGAATTTCTAAAATAAATACACATATTTTAATTAATTAGCAGTTTTGGCAAAATCTAGAAATTAGGATTCTAGGGAAAAGACTTGCCGTGATTGAAGTCGTGCGGCTGCCCGACTTGGTCTTTTACTTCTGACGCGAACTCGACCGGATCTAGCGATAGCAAACCACGTACATTCAACACATTGCACGAAAATCTGCATGCAAAAATAAATGAATGAGTATGCATGAGTATAATAAAGTAATGTTTGCATTCGATTTAAGATTTTTGGAAATCGATTTTACTTTTAAAATGGCATAAATTATTAAAAGTAATCAGATAAAACATTTTTCTATGAATAAAAATTATTGAAAATGCATATAAAGATGAGCATACAAAAATGGAGAATTATTATTCTTATTATTTTGGAAATTTTATTTTATAATTTTAAAACTTTTACATAAGAAAATGGAAATTAGCTAATAAAGATATGTAACATAAATATTTTCTTTTGAATAGAAAATACAGAAAATAACTAATTACATGAAAAATGGATAAATTGTGTTTTCATTTTATTTGAGAATTTCAGAAATTTATTTCTATTAAAAATAAATTAGCTACTAATATAATAATACAATATAATTAGTTAAATGCAATGAAATAAAACATTTTATTTGGAAATAATATTTCTTAAAATAAAATAATTACACAATAATTGAATAAATATTACTGGAATTGATTTAGGAAATTTTTAAATAATTTTATCCTAAAAGAATAAGCATATACGATTAGTGGCAATTAGGAAAATCATTTTCTTTTAATAAAAATTTCTGTAAATAAACTAATTACATATTAAACATTATTTTTATGTTTATTTATCATTTTCAGAAACATTAGCTTATTTTAAAGGCATGTACAAACAATTAAAGCAATGACAAAATGCACTTTCCTATAGTCCGAAAAATACAGAAAATAGAATATATTCAGAAAATTATAAAAATTTTATGGGAGCTAGAATACATCCCGATCTACCCCCTGGAATTGGTTTCATCCAAAACGGATGAACGAGGAATTTTTGGTGGAGATCGGAAGGAGTCAAGAGAGTGGAGAGGGGCTATTCTTGCAGCGGCAGATTCCAGAGAGGCCTTCGGCGAACAATATCGTTGCGCTCAGTCAACCATTCTCCGAGCTCTTGGTTGGGATGGATTTGCGATGAAGATAGCAAAGATGTCCTCGGACGGTTTGAGGAGATTCGCAACAAGGCAGCGTTGAGGCAAGGAGAAGTGGAGGCGGCCAAGAATTGAGAGGCAGAGTTTCGGTGTTTGATTCCCAGAGCTACAAGCCTCGAATCCAGGAGTTCTTGGGCAAAATAGAATCAAGAGAGGATCCTCTAGAATGTCCTTAAAAAGTTCTTGAAACGGAGACTTAACCAAAGCGAGATTGAGGAAGAAGTGGTGGTTGGGCTGGGGAATAAGGAGAGAGGCAGGGAGGGCCGCGGGTGAGGGATGGCCGGGCTTGGAGACGAAAGGGGAGGCAGGGAGAGGCGCGGGCGGCGGTGGCGAGGCAGCACGCAGCGGCGAGACGCGGCCACGGAGGCATGCATGCATGCATGCTGCCTGCATGCGCAACAAGCAAGAAGGAGAGGAGGGAAGAGGAAGAAGAAAGAAGAAGAAAAGGGAGGAAGAGTGGGAGGAGAAGAAAGGAGGAGGAGCTCACCGGCGGCGAAGGGGCGACGAGAACGAGGCGGTAGCAGTGGCCGACAGGGAAGGAGAGTGGTGGTGGGCTGGCTGGTTGAAATGGATAACAGGGAGAGAAGAGTGGGGTAGAGAGAGTGAAATAGAGAGGGTGAGGGGTAGAAAGGTAAAAAGGGTAGAATTAGGGGTAGAAATGGAAAGAGAAGGGTGAGGGGAGGGGTAAAAAGAGGAAATTAAAATTATTTGTAAATAAATTTGAAATTATAAATAGCAAATTAGTTTTTGTCAAAAACACTTAATAATACAAATTAATTTAGAAAATAAAATGACTGTTAAATATGTCATGCAAAAACAAAACATTTGTGTTGGGGAAAGTATGTGGCCCATGAGAGTTCGGCCCACTTACTTACCTGCGGCCCCACAGGAGGCAAGCTCGGGGCCAGCAAGCTCGAGCCCGAGCTTCCCCGCCTTGAAAGCTCGGGCCTCTTGTTTACTCAAGACTTCAAGTACAAAAGCAGGACCGAGGCCGTCGTGCAGCGCCATGGACAGATACGCCGGGACCCCAGAGTCATCGGGAATTAAATGTGCGCACTGTACCGATGAGCGCCTAGCGGCAGCTTCTGACGGGTAGGCAACCAGTCCCGTCAACCGCTCGCATGGGCAAGGACACGTGCTGACCGGTAGCGGTTCGACGTGGTGATCGGAGGATTGCACTCGATTACCCGGTGGATTCGGTACGCTACCGGTGTGGCGAAAAGGCAACGACTAATTCAACGGACCAGCGCAAAGCTACAGTGGCCGGAGGGCGCCTATAAAAGGGGTGCACAGGCCACAACAAAAGGGACGGCTTCACTTTGGCATACACACAACTCACTTGGAGAATAGCGACTGTAGAACAGGAGCACTTGCACTCTCGTAGGAGCTCTAGTTCCCGGTGGTAGTTCTCCGCATCCAGATAACTGTAGGAACACACACACAAGTGCCTTGAGCACTCATTGTACTTGAGGCCCGGGCTTCCCAAAGCCCGGACTTCATCACTCTGTACTCGTTTAAGCTCGGCATTAAACGAAGATCGACGTAGGGTCATTATCCCGCAGTGGAGGCCTGAACCAGGATAAAAACACTCGAGTCATCACCCCCAGCAATCCGGTCTCGACGCGCCCAGCCGGGTCGGGACTAAGATCTTTTCCTTCGGCGGCGTCCGGCCACAAGGCCAGGCCTCGGTCCGGGGACAGGCGTAGCCGGACCTCGCACCCCTTTCCTTGCTTATTGGCGCTGCGGAGGCTCGCCTCCCAGTCGTCGACAGCTGGTGCCCACCGTAGGGCCCGATTGCGGTCTTCTCCCCTCGATCGAGTCGAGGATGGCCTTGTTGTCTTCTGGCGACATTGATCTGTGGACCTCAACTACGACGATCGCGGCGATCTCGGCGACGTCGGCGAGTCGTATGAGGTGGCGGTGGTATCCTCGCCGGAGCTTAATCCGACGAGATGGAGGTGGAAACAACGCCGCCTCGGAGTAGCTGTTCGCTCCCGGCTTTGCAAGACGCCGCCGACTCACGTCGTGAAACCCTCATGGAGGGACTGGAGGCACCACCACGGTCAGCATCCGGACGGACCGCGCATTAGCGGCCATGTCGAAGAGGAGGACCGATCTGCGGCATAATCTGGCGCCCGGCCCGTCAAGGCGGCGGCGGATGGCGTGAACCCATGGTAGTCGAGGTGCCGATGGCACCGCCTCCGTGGTGACACCGACATGTCTCTTCAGCGGAGCTCGCCTTCGTCATGTCTTTGCGGCGTCGGGCGGCGACCCGCGCCCAGCCCGTGCTAACCTAAGCGGAGAGCACCAGCGGCGTGAGGCCGCTCGAGTCTCTTCTTTGGGTCGATTGGGCGAACCTGGCGAGATATCTGCCGCGAGCCCTCATGGCCCGACGCCGCCACAGCCTTCTACACGCCAAGATTCGCCCACCAATCGGTCACTAGCCCAATCTTTGCTTGATCGGCAAAGGGTTAAGCGATGCCAGTCATCGTGACTGGAGAAGGACCCGCGAGGTTCACCAAAGTCGACCTAAGCGCCGCGGTTGTCGACGGTCTAGAAGAGCTCGGCGGGATCTCGGCGAGCACCTCGAGCCCATCACACTCAGGCGTTGATCGCGCGTATCCACGTCCACACGGACGGCGCTCTCAGCGCACCCGGCGAGTCTTTTCCGCCTCGGGCGCTTCCGGTGGCGCACCCCATTGAAACAACGGGCCGCCTGGTGCCCAACCTTCTCCGAACTTCTGCGCGAGGCCCCATGGCCTCGCAAGTTCAAGGAAGCATCGAGAAGTTCGGCGGGAGTAAGATCCCGACGAATATCTCATTGTTTATACTACCGCCATCTGCCGCAGCGTAACGAGGCCGTAATGGTCAACTACTTCCTACCGTCTTGGAGGAATGGCCCAACTGGCTGTTCAACCAACGCCGGAATTCGATCTGTAGCTGGGAACAACCGCAGGAGGCACACCGGACAAACTTCGAGGCATTATCGCGCATGCAGAAAGCCCCAGACCTCAAGCTTGTGGTCCAAAGGGCGGAGAGGGCTGCGCAGACTACGTCTGCGAGGTTAGCCCAGTCTTGCAACAACATTCCGTCGATCTCAAGCGAGGCCATCGTTGAGGCCTTCAAGGAGGAGTCTTGAATACTGTTCACCGAGGACCTTGAGCTCCACCGGTCCACACCGCAGCCGATTTATTTCGTCTTTGAAGATACATCAACGCCTCCAAGGCGGTGGAGCGCAAGAGAGGGAGGACGGAGGAGAAGGCGGCGGCCCGGACTGGCATGGATGCCAAGAAGGGTGACGCCGAGAAGAAGAAGAAGAAGAAGAAGAAGAAGAAGAAGCTCTCCGCCCCGCCTCGTCGCGATGGTAGAGCCCGTAAGGCCCGCCCTCTGGCGGCCGCCTCGCGCCAGCCAGCCGGCCGGCAGTGGCGGGAATGGTCGGCGCGCGCGAGGCGAGGGCGAGCTCTCGGCCTCGACCTCGGCCGGCCTAAGGGCCAACCCTCCAAACAACCGCTCATCGCCTTCTTCATCAGTGATCTGACCATGACTGCGTAGCTGCGGGACATGGGCGCCTGGTTGGAGGACTTCTCGCCGGGCGCGGCCCATGCCCGAGCTCCCGATCACGGGTATGCGGGAAGACCGGCGCCTTAGGGCTCCCATGGCGGCGCCTTCCAGAGGCTCGCGCTGCGTCGCCGCGTGATCTTGGCGGCGCCGCTTATAGCTCGCGACACGAGCTTAAGGCCGCTGCTCGGGAGGTTTACCACCTCGAGAAGGACAAGCCCGAGGACGCACCCCTGAGGTGGTCCCACCAGTCGATCACTTTCTCCGGAGATGATTGTCCCCCCGGGATGACCAGGCCCCAGCGCTTACCGCTGGTGCTCTGTCCCACCATCAGCAACACGCGAGTCGATCGCGTGTTGGTAGATGGAGGGAGCTCCCTGGACATCGCCATCCTTTGCTCAAGTTCTTGGCGGAATCTGAGTCCCGCGGTCCAAGGTCAAGGACATAGCCATCCCCTTCCACGGCATTGTCCCTGGGTCGTCCCTACAGCCGATCGGGCGAATCGTGCTGCCCGTGACGTTTGGGACCCCCAGAACTTCCGGACGGAGTACGTCACCTTCGAGGTGATAGACTCCGAGCTCCCATACAACGCCATCCTTGGGCGCCCCGTCCAAGTTCATGGCGACTACCCACCACGGCTACCCTTCGCTGAAGATCTTGCCGCCCATCACGGGTCATCACGATCAAGGCGATCACAAGGCCGCAATGGCTTGCGGCGAGGCGCCTTGGCCATGGTCGGACAGCTTCTGAGTGTGGCCCGGCCAAGGCGAAGCGCACGCCCGTCCGCCCAAGGTGGCCTCTGACGCAGAGCCCACCAAGGCGATCCCTTCCAGGGCGACCAGCCAAGGTCGTCCACGTGAAATCAACCTCGAGTCAAATAGGAACTCGAGCTCGTCCTGCTCCTCCGGCTACTTGCAGACGTTTTCGCGTGGGAACCGTCCGACATGCCCGGGGTCCCAAGGAGGTCATCGAGCCAAGCTAGGCTGTTGACGACAAAAAGCTGTCGACAGGCCCTACTGCGCTTTCCAAAATGGAAGGCCGACATCATCCAAACAACTTGAAAGCTCCTCCAAGCCGCTTCATCCGAGAAGTCGAGCATTCCGACCGCTAGCTAATCCGGTCGTCGCCAAGAAGAAGGGCGGAAGTGGCGAATGTCGTCGACCATCGCGACCTCAACGCCGCTGCCCCAGGACAATTTCCCCCACGCGCATAGACCAACTGGTCGGCGAACGGCGGACTTCGGTGCTCATGAGTTTCTGGGCGCCTACTCCTGCTATCACCGGTCGCGGCGGCAAGGAGGGCGAAGAAAGATCGCCGTAACACCTTTTGGTACCTTCGCTACGACCATGTCGCCGGTCTAAAGAACGCGGGAGCCACGTTCCAGCGACTAATGCAGAAGACGGTCCCTGATCAGATAGGGCGCAACGTAGAGGTTTATGTAGACGATGTTGTTGTAAAAAGCAAAGTCCCACGGGACCATATGACCGACCTTCAGGAAACTTTTGCTAATCTTAGAAAGCATCGGGTTAAGCTGAATCCTGAAAAATATGTCTTTGGTATCCGGTCTGGGATGTTGCTTGGCTATGTGATAGGGAAGGCAAGTATCGGAGTAAACCCCGAGAAAATCGAGGCCATCGAGAATATGAGGTCGCCAACCTGCACCAAGGAGGTGCAAGCCCTCACCGGGCGGATGGCGGCTCTCAGCAGATTCATATCTCGTCTCGGCGAGTGCGGTGCACCTTTTTGTAAGATCCTGCGTAAGCACGATGGTTTCGAATGGACGGAAGAAGCCGAGGCCGCTTTTAGCGAGCTAAAGCGCTACCTGTCCACGTCTCCCGTCTTAGCCACGCCAAAGCTCGGGGAAGCTCTACTCCTCTATTTGGCAGATGCCTGCAGTCGTAAATCTTGTACTAGCGATCGAGCGAAGGCAAACAACAACCCGTCTACTACGTAAGAGAGGTACTTCACGGGCCTAAGGAGCGGTACCCTGAGGTTCAGAAGCTCTTGTATGCCTTGCTTATGGCCTCGCGAAAGTTGCGTCACTATTTCCAAGCCCATCCAATTACGGTCCCAACGAGTTTCCCGTTAAAGGACATCGTTCGGAACCCGAGCCGCGAGCGGAGGGTCGAAGTGGGCAGTCGAGCTTGGTGAATTTGACATCAAGTTCGTACCCCGAACAGCGATTAAATCCCAAATCGTGGCCGACTTCTTGGCTGAGTGGACCGGCCCGGCCGACTCTTCGGGAGGCTCGCCCGAGCTCACAAGCCAAGACGCGTACTGGACCATATTTTTCGATGGGTCGCACCAGTTCGAGCGATCAGGCTGTGGGTTTGTTCTCATCTCCCCCCAAGGAGAACAAATTCAGCATATAGTCTGACTCCATTTTCCTCAACGAACAATCTTTGCGAGTCTGAAGGCCTCCTAGCCGACCCTCTGAGCATGCATCTTTCGCCAAAGATAAAGCGACTAACGTGAAAGGATTCAAAGTTGGTCGTCTGCCAAGTAAACAAGGAGTTTCAGTGTTACGACAACTCAATGGTGCGATACTTGGCAGAAGTGAGAAAGCTGGAGAAGCACTTCACGAACTTCGAAGTGTGTTATGTTCCCAGACTGGCTAATAGCCTGGCCGATAAGCTCGCGAAGCTTAGCTCCTCACAAGAAACCGCCCGTGGTGCTCGTCAAGACACCTACTAAAGCCCTCTATTCCTCAGAAGAAGAGGCCCCGAAAGACGGTTGCCTCGACCCAAACGACCGGTACCATTTCGTTCCTAGAGTAGCGCGACACCTGGATGACGCCATTCGTCCAGTTCTTGACGCGTGGGACACTGCCACAGGACACAGCTGAGAAATCCCGGCTCCAAAAGACAAGCCCGACCTTACCGATTGCTCGGAGGCTTGTTGTACCGAAGGGGTTCTAACGGCGTAGTTTCCAAGTGCGTGACCCAGGAGGAAGGCAAATTTCTCCTCCAAGACATCCACGACGGGATCTGCGGGGCCCATGCCTCTTTTAGAACCCTAGTGGGAAAAGCCTTTCGCATGGGGTACTACTGGCCTACTGCGTTGACCGACGCCAGAGAGCTAGTAAAACGCTGCCCAGCCTGCCAATATCATGCCCGAGTATCCCACCATCCCGCATATGAGCTGCAGACTATCCCGCTAGCTTGGCCATTCTCAACATGGGAAATGGACATATTTGGTCCGTTCCCCAGAGGCCTAAAGGGTTGCACGCACCTGTTCGTCGCCATCGACACTTTCACTAAGTGGATCGAGGCCGAACCAGTGTCGAGCATATCAGCCCAAACGGCCAAGAGGTTCCTTAGGAACAATATCGTGACCAGGTTTGGCGTCCCGAGTAAGCTGATCGCCGATAATGGGGCGCAGATTCTACGCAGCCGTTCGGGACTCTGCGAAGAGCTCGGCATGAAGGTCACCCTAGCCCGTAGCTCACCCACGAGTAATGGTGTAGCGAGCGCGCGAACAGGCGAGATCATGCGGGGCATTAAGCGCCGAGTGTCTGACGCTCTTGCCGAACAACGTCTGGCCGGGTAGAAGAACTACCCTCCGTGCTTTGGGCAACCGTACAACCTCTAACAGACTCTTGGCGAAACCCGTTTAGGCTTGTATACGGCTCGGGCGGTCTTACCGTAGAGCTAAGACTTGGCTCGGCCGCGTTGATTTTGCGGTGAGATCGACAACGACGAGGAGCGATCGCTGGATCTCGACCTATCCGAGTCTGCGCGAGCAAGCACTCTGCAGTGGCGACATACCAAAGAATCCTACGGCGCACGCGACTAAAAAGGTCTGAACCGGACCACGCAAGTAGGCGACACGGTTCTAAGACAATTGAGAACTCGCTCCGCCAACAAGCTCACCCCAAGATGGGAAGGTCCGTACACGGTCGTATCAGCCGCACGCCCAGGGGCTGTAAGACTGGTCATACCGGATGGGCGAGTCCTCAACAGCTCCTGTAACATCGCTCAACTCCGAAGGTTCTACGCCTGAGCAAAGGTCGTAAGTCTCTTTTTCTTCCCTATTTCTCTCCTATCCCGCCTATCTATTCAAACCCTAGATAGCCCCAACCTAACCTCGGTGACTCAAATCCATGAGCGGGCTTGGGAGAAAAAGCTCGGGCTATCTCAGTTCACATCGGCAGAATAGCGGCCATGCAGAGGCTAACCCCCGGAACCCCCTTGCACACGGGTAAGCCAATATCCATTGCACCAAGCAAGATCCCGCACGGGCACACGCTTTCCGGCCCTATACCATTAGCCCGCATAAAAATTGTCACAGCCCGGGATAACTCTAGTGTCCAGCACTCCGCTCCTTAAAAGAGCAAGGGCCACAAGCTTCGTCCCAGGGGTACGGTCTCTCTAAGCCACGCCCGGGCTTCTCCTCAGAAGCTCGGACATGGCTCGGGGGTTAGGGTCGATTTTTCAAAAATTGATCTTCTCTAAGCCACGCCCGGGCTTCTCCTCAGAAACTCGGACATGGCTCGGGGGCTAGGGTCGATTTTTCAAAAATTGATTTTCTCTAAGCCACGCCCAGGCTTCTCCTCAGAAACTCGGACATGGCTCGGGGGCTAGGGTTGATTTTTCAAAAATTGATCTTCTCTAAGCCACGCCCGGGCTTCTCCTCAGAAGCTCGGACATGGCTCGGGGGCTAGGGTCGATTTTTCAAAAATTGATCTTCTCTAAGCCACGCTCGGGCTTCTCCTCAGAAACTCGGACATGGCTTGGGGGCTAGGGTCGATTTTTTAAAAATTGATCTTCTCTAAGCCACGCCCGGGCTTCTCCTCAGAAACTTGGACATGGCTCGGGGGCTAGGGTCGATTTTTTCAGGGTCGATTTTTCGAACGGCCGATTTCTTAAAGGTCAATTCTCCTAGGCGAATGCCCAGCAAGGACTTCGATCTTCTCTAAGCCACGCCGGGCTTCTCCTCGAAGCACGGACATGGCTCGAGGGCTAGGATCGATAGGACTATCTCGTTTTCAATTCTTTCTTGCCTATCGACTACTAGCGTTCGTTTGCATGCGAGAAAGACAACGAAAAAAAGGAGAAACAATGATAATCACGAGCAACTTTATTAAAAGGGTTACGGGATGGCTTACAAGCCAGTTACACCTAGTCCCAGCGGAAGGGCCCCAGAAACCCAACAACCACATCGGCCACCTCGGCAAGTCTTGGGACGGCCTCGACCAAAGCCGGCGGCGATGGCGTCGCGAACACGAGCTTGACCAGCGTCTCCTGGCGGATCAAAAGCCCTGCGGTCGCGGGACGGCCTCGACCAACGCTTCGACCCTGGCGACGTCGCGGACGCACGCGCCTCCTCCTCCGCAAGTTCGGCCATGGCGAGATCAAAATCTGCCCAGAGCTCCGCCAACTCCGGATCGCGAGCCATGGAAGCAGGAGGAGAAGGAAGTGTGGAGGAAAGAAGATGGAATGAGAAGTGGCCGCCGTCTGGGTCTCTTTTATAGCGAGCTCGGGAAGCCGGCGATCCCAGAATAAGGCGTCGGGAAGCGATTCGCCATGAATCTATTCAAAAGGCTGAACGCGAATGTCTCTTGGGACATGGTGCAAGCAGTCAAGACGACGTTCAGCATTCCAGGGAGAAGGCGGACCAAAGAAGTGATGAAGGAAAGAAGTCAAAGCAAAGTCCACCGCATTAATAAAGGGTATTTACAAGGGCGAGCCAGATTACCGCCCAACAAAAAGAAACAAAAAGAAAAAAGGGCCTACGGCTTAGGCTGGCACCGGAGCTTCCGAAGCTCGGCCAGCAACTCCTCATGTTGGCCCAGAAGATCGAGGAGCTCCTTCTCTTTTGCCCGGGCAGTCTGTATTTTGACCCGTAAGGCTTCGTTGGCAGCCTCCAGGTCCCGCATGGTATCCTGGTGGGTTTTCAGCAGACCCTCCGTCGCGGTTGCAGCAGCCTTCGTCTGAGAAAGCTCCGCGGCAAGGAGGTCGCGCTCCTCCACCGCACGAGCAACCTCAGCGACACGGCACGCCTCCACCGACCGGAGGCGTTCCTCGAGCTCAAGGGCGCGGTCGCGTTCGGCCTTAAGGGCCTCTAGCGACTGGCAAGAAACCTCCTTGGCGTCCTCCTGCGCCACGGCTAAGGCCACCTTAGCCGCTGCGGCTCAGCCTCCAGAGCTATCGCCTGGACTGAGCTCGAACGAACTTCCTCAAGCTCGGCGCGTGCGGCATTGGCTTCCCGTTGCCACCGCGCGCCTTCCGATCGCAGGGCCTCTTGTTCGGCCTCGTGCTTAGCCTCAAACGAGCAAGCCATGCCGACAAGTTCGCGGTGAATCTGCACCCGGAGGATAGACTAAGAAAAAGGAGGACCGAAGCAGAGAAAACACAAGACAACAAAAACCAAGCCCGGGGGCACTTACCCGCTTGGCGACCGCCACGGCCGCGACATCGACATCGTACCGGCGTCTGGAAACACCCTGGGCGAGGAGCACCGCGACTGGCGGCCGAGCCGCCACCACCAGCCGCTTGGCCCCTCGGCCATCTCTCCCAAAGGCTCGGCCGCCTCCCGACAAGCTCGGCCAAGCCTCCCGCAGGCTCGGCCACCTCTCCCCTAGGTTCGGCCAAGTCTTTCGCAGGCTCTACCGCTCCGTCCACCAGCACGACCAGGCCTCCCATCGACTCGGCAGTCTCCTTCGAGACCTCGCGAGCTCCCCCTGTCGGCTGCGCTGATTCCCCCACAAGCTCGGCAGCATCAACAGCATGGAGACACGGCTCGGGGGGGAAGTCAGTCAGCGTCCAGGCATCCACCGGAGGTCCTCTCCCTAGTCGATTCGCCAGCCATTCCTCAAGCGTCTGGCCAGGGACTGGTCAGAGCCGGACGGCGTCTTGCCGGCTCCATGTGACGATCCCGAGATGGTGCTCAACCCACGCTGGCGTCGCTGAGATCCACCCCGAGACGGTCAACGGAGCCACGCTCCACAGCCGCACCGGAACTATACTCGCGGCTATGATGACCTGGACGGGCCAGTCCCAGCCGAGGAGAAGAGTGTCACTCGCGTCCAGCGGAGGGACAGGTATGTTGCTCCTGTCAAAAAGCTCCCGAATGCCGCGGATGTCGATCGGGCGCCACCCGGTCGAAGTTCGCCCCTCAACGCGGATCGGCCCGAGGCGCTCGGTGCCGTGATAGGTCACCACCTTCACAAGCGTGGCCTGGGAGCACACGTCCTTGTGCGCTACCAGCGGGAGGACGAAGGGTCTCGAACCCCGGAGCCCGGGTTTGCCCTTGACGGGGTCATTCTCCCGGGCCACTGCCTCCGGCTGCACCGGAATAAGTTCTCCCGCTTGGGGGGACAGCGCGACTGAAAGACAAGGAAAAATCAGAGCATGCATGATCGGCCCAAGGGCCATAACCAATAAAAAAAGGAGACAGGAGAAACCAGCAAGCACGAGCCACTTACGTGCAGCTGCGACGGCCACCTCAGTCATCTCGTCGTCTGAGTCGTCGTCATCCAACACCAACCGACGCCTCTTCGGCGCCGGCTGGGATCCCGCGCACCGGCCGAATCCCGAGCCCGGGAACCTCCAGCCCGGGCTAGGTCAGGAACGGATTTGCTAGCACGGTGCGCCTGCCGCCATGCGAGGACGGCCTTGTCCGGGAAACGATCGGCCGGCTTCTTCCCGGGCGGTCGCTTGGGAGCGACCCGTCCTTTCCGCGCCGGGGCCAAGCTTGCGTCGCCACCGGCCATCAGGTTGGTGGCCCCAGAGGCCGCCACCGGCGCGGACGCGGCAGGACCGGCTCCCACTCCCGCTTCCCTCTGCGAAAACACATCATCGGGCGTCAGCCCACGCCCATGAGCGAACCATCCCGAAGACACCTAAGCCTGCAGCAGTACATACCTCATCCAGGACATTGCGGACGGCCGAGCCTGACGGCCCGTTGTGATTCGCGGGCAGGAGAAGCCCCACGACCCGGACCACCTCGTCTTGGGGCAAGGCTACAAGGGAAAAAGGGCGGGAACATTACAAACACGATTCGAAGAAAAGCTCAGATAAAAGGCTGCAAGGCCAAGAACAAAGACTTACGAGAAGTGCCTTCGCGGGAGAGATCATTCCACTCGTGGATCTCGAAGAAAGGGCAAACCCGCTTCCTCAGCGGGCTCACCCGGTGCCTGGTGAAGTCGGCCACGATGTCAAAGCCGTTGAGCCCCCGGCCAGCCAAGTCCCGAATCTTGGCCGCCACGGCTACCTCCGCCGGCTCCAACGTGGGCCGGGGTATTGTCACCTTCCTAGGGCTCGCGTTGGCGAACCATAATCGGCAGTTGTCGGGCTTCTCGGCGTAATACCACCGCGACGCCCACCCCCGACGTTCTCCTTGGCTTTGAACACCGGGTACGAGGACTTCATGTCGCTACGGAGCTTGAAGTAGGCGCACCCCGCCACATTGTTTCCGCCGGTCGTGGTCAGCTCGTAGAAGTGGAGGAAGAGGCTGACCGTCGGCTCCACCCCGACGAACGCCCGCCTGGTCTTGCCAAGATCGTCAGGAATAGGATCGAGTTGGGATTGAGGTTCACCAGCTCGATCCCGCACTGGGCCAGGAAGGATTCAACGAATTCGGACTCCGGAACCCGAGGCCCATGAATCGCGAAGAGCTCGAAGCAGACGAACTCCTTGCTCTTGGGCGCAGGGACCGCCTCTCTACCGGCCGCCCTCCATCCGCCAACCTCGACGAAGCCGGCGGCTTCTAGCCCCTTCAGGTCGTCCTCGGTAAGGAGGCTCCGCGTGAAGGGCGCCATCAGGAAGATGAGGATCAGAGCAAGAAAATGGCGGAAAGGCGGAGGAGGAAGAAGGCGAAGAAAACGCAAGTAGCACAAGGCGAACGAGTAGTACAAGACGGCGAAGAAGGGAACCGCCGATATAAACCGGCGAGGGAGACGAACCATCGCTGTCTGGCCGAAAAGACGCGAAACCAAGGAGAAGGAAGCGGCCGCAGCGTATCGCGACGATTTGGGATTCCCGCCGGTTGTGGAGGCCCGCGTCTTGTAAAAAAGCATTTCGCCGGCGATTACTAGCTAAACCTCTGGCGGCACGACATCGCCCCGCCGAGGCTCGGGGCTAGCTGTTGGGAAAAATCGTGGCCCATGAGAGTTCGCCCACTTACTTACTGCGGCCCCACAGAGGCAAGCTCGGGACCAAGAAGCTCGCGCCGAGCTTGCAAGCTCGAGCCCGAAGCTTCCCGCCTCGGAAGCTTCGGGCCTTTTGCTTACTCGGGCCACGAAGTACAAAGGAATATGACCCGAGGTAAATCGTGCAGCGCCATGACAAGATACGCCGGGTCCCCGAGTCATCGAGAATTAAATCGCGCCTTGTACCAATGGCGCCTAGCGGCGGCTTCGGCGGGTAGGGGCGATCCGTCAACCGCCCGCATGGGCAGGACACGCGTCGACGGTAGCGGTTGGCGCGGTGATCGAGATTGCACTCGATTACGGAGGATTGATGCGCTACGGTGTGGCGAAAAACAACGACTAATTCAGCGGACCAACAAAAGCTACGATGGCGAATAAGCGCCTATAAGCGGCGCCTGAGCCACAGCAAAAGGGACGACTTCACTTTGGCATACACACAACTCACTTGGAGATTAGCGACTGTAGAACAGGAGCACTTGCACTCTCATAGGAGCTCTACTTTCCGGCGGTAGTTCTCCGCATCCAGGTAACTGTAGGAACACACACAAGTGCCTTGAGCACTCATTGTACTCGAGGCCCGGGCTTCCCAAAGCCCGGACTTCATCCCTCTGTACTCGTTTAAGCTCGGCATTAAACGAAGACTGGACGTAGGGCTGTTATCCCGCAGTGGAGGCCTGAACCAGGATAAAAACACTCGAGTCATCACCCCCAGCAATCCGGTCTCGACGCGCCCAGCCGCGTCGGGATTAAGGTCTTTTCCTTCGGCGGCGTCCGGCCACAAGGCCAGGCCTCGGTCCGGGGGACAGGGCCGCCTTCGGGCCTCGCATCCCCTTTCCTTGCTTATTGGCGCTGCGGAGGCTCGCCTCCCAGTCGCCGACAATTTGAAAATGAGACATGCAACTAATAATAATATTTTTTTGTTGACATGCAAATAAAAGTATTCCAAAATGTGACATGCTCATTTTCAAAATTTTATAATTTTGGAAACATTTATGCAAATGCAAAAATGCAAAATGCAGATGATGAATGGAGTTTTGAAAATAAGGATGTCACATGCTGGTATATTGATAGATTCGGACCACAAAGTCAGACAGTTTGTCCGTTGACAGCAGATGCTAACCGTTAATTAAGCAAAGTCTTTATTTCCTCAGAAAAAAAATCATGAAACACTTAGGCCTTATTCTTTTGAGCTTATGAGCTGTGACTTATCTGACTTATCTCGAATTTCGAGAATTTTCCGAGGTGGCCTCGAGAATCGGATGGGCTTGATTTTTAGGATTTAGGGAGCTTTTAGACACGGCTACAAGATAAAAATAAAACGGATTCAAAAGTAATAAAAAAAGTCAGATAAGTCAATATTAGTCAGATAAGTCACAGCTCTTAAGCCCAAAAGAACACCTCCTTAAACTTCTATAGCTTTCTGCGCTGTACACAGGAGGGGTCTACAGCGACTTCTCTAAATGCTTCGACGTTCACCGTGGAGCTTCGAAGTCTCAATCTCTCCGACCGAACAATTGATGCATGTGCAACTCAACCGAGTCGTCACCGAATATTTTGATTCCAGTAAAAAAAAATTAGCACCCCAGGGGAGCATGGCTTATGTTCATAGTAAAACTCACTTAGTGGTTAATCCAAGCAATATGTTATTAGCATCCAGCAATTAAATTTATCAGAACACTAAAGATTCATAGGGTAAACTAAAGGAAGCAAAAGAAGGTTCCTCGCTCATTCATGTAGTTATCTATAACTAATTCATCAATTTCTCTCGTCCAAAGCATAAACTGCATTCTTAATTTGGTACAAAAAGCTTCATCACAAACTTAGCTTTGAGTTCACAACTAAAAAGGTTGCAACTTTGTAAAACCATTCTATTTGCATGCATTAATTGAAGCATATGAGTAACCTAACAGGAACACATTTACCAGGTAGCGGGAGATCAAGAATCTGCCCCTTAAGCAGGTTGTTGGGGTTGGCGATCCTGTTGATCCTCAGTAGTGTGGACTCCGACACCCTGTACGTGGCGGTGATCCCCGAGGTGGAATCCCCTCCGGCGACGCTGTAGGCCAAGTGTATCACGGTGGAGCCCTCCACCTGGTCACAGCTGCAGGGCAGCGGAATCCGCAGAGCGGCTGGACGGTGTAGATCGGCAGGCCGTCCAACTGGCCGATGCCGTTACGGCAGCGGCAGCGGAAGGGGGTACGGACGGTGGCCTTGGCAGGGATGGCGGTGGTGGATGAGGTGGTCTCGGGGAGGTTGTTGGCGCCGAGAAGATCGCTGAGGGTGGTGGTGTTGGAGCAGGAGGCGAGCTCCCTGTAGGTGGTGGCGTTGGGGACAGCGTAGCCGATGGCAGACTGGCAGGTGGCCAGTGAGGCGCAGATAAAGTTGGCGGCGGGGATGGAGGCGGGTAGGAGGAGGAGGCACCAGCGCCGCCGCTCGGCGTAGCAGCTCGCCGGGTGACTCGCCGCCGCCGACCGCCGTCTCCGTATCACGGAGCTCGTGGCCACCGTATGAGGCCTTCCCCCAGGCCCGCTGCCGACGCTGTCATGGCCGGTTTGGGCCGCATCCGGCGTCACCACGGTTGGAACCGGCCGCTGTCGACGTCGTCACGCCTGGCTCCGACCACCGCCAAACTCGTCGCCCCCAAATCTGGCCACCGTCCACCTCGTTTAGCCTGGATCTGGCCGGCGCTGAGGCCGCACTGCCTAGATCCAGTGGCCGCTGAACTCCTCAATCACAAACTACACTAGGGATCCGGCCGCTGTCGACCTTGGGCCCGGCCGCCGTCGACCATTGGGAGGAAGGGCAGAGGATGAGAGGAAGGAGAGACCAAGCGGGGGATGGTGAGAGGAGGGGCGGAGAATGAGAGGGAAGAGTCCGAACGGGGGCAGTGGGAGCGGGGACGGCTAGGGTTCATGGAGGTGAAGGCGAACCCTAGACGGCGAGGAGAGCGGAGGAAAAGGAAGGGGTGAGCGGGCGGAGGACTGCGAGAGCGAGGGGAGGCTGGGAGGGCAAGCTAGGGTTCGGGCTGGGCGGGGGAGGACGGCGGGTTGAGTATGAAAAATCTCAGGGGTGTAAATGCAAAAAACGATGCAACGAGGGCCGTTCGATCAGCCGATCGAACTGCCGTGGAGATGGGAGGACGCGGCTGTAAAATAAAAAAGTTGGAGAGGTTTTTTGCATTGCCAAACTGGCTGTGCACGTTGGTCAGCGAGCTGACAGATGGATCGAGCCGGATGGGCAGATCGGACGGTGAACGATTTTAGGATGACGTGGACACGCCGAGAAGCCGCCTTTGATAGTAGCTTTATAAAGAGTACTAGCGAGGAACGTGTGCCCATGGCGCGCGGGGCTTTATACAAAACGCAAGGCATAAATTTTTTATCTTTAATCCCCATTATTTCTTAATTATTTTTTTGTGAACTTTATTTATTTTTAAAGCCTATATCTTTTTATGGACCCTTAGCATAAATTATGGTTCCATTTTGTAAAGGTTTGGCTTTTTTGGATTTTTTTTAGCTAACTACAAAAGCTAGAACGAAAGAAAAGAATGATCTATTTCTAAATTCATTTTTTGTGAATCCTAAAATTTTTAGAAATGACTAAATCTTTTTGTGGACCCTTACCATGAAATTATGGTTCTATTTTGTTTTTATGGACGCTTACCATGAAGTTATGGTTCCATTTTCATTTTTTGTTTTTTTGAATTTTTTTTCATGGGCTAAAAAAATAGTGTCTTAATGAGGGCAAGCTAGGAATCAAACCAAGGAGGGGCGACTGATGGAAGACATGGGAGACCAAGCGAGCTAAGCACCAATGTTGTTGTGCTGTGGGCAAACATGCTAGAAAAGAGAAGGTAGGAGAGGGAAAAAAGCACGAAAATGGCAAAGCTTTAGAGAAAAAGGCAAGCGGCTGGCATTCGAACCCGAGGCAGCGAACCGAGACCTAGCGGCAACGACCACCTGGGCAGACGGCTCGCCTTGCTGAGGTTTGTACGAAAGGAAACCTTTTATATATAACTTCTAAACGGACGGCCCGATTTCGCTGCACGAGCGATTGGAAGGAGGAGATCGCATGGTGCCGACGTGGCCGCAGGAGAGGCCAACTTTCCTAGGGGTTTGTGATATAGACTATTGTTTTTAATATTTTCCGTTCTCCAAATCTTTAACTTAGAAATTTTGATATATGTTGAAAACATTGAAAACTCGGAGTTTCATTTTTTGAGTTTTTAAACAGCTCTAAAAAAGAAAACAAAAGGTGTACAAACAGGGAGAAAATTTTAAATTTGGCATATTTTCAAATATCTCTCTTTTCTTAAAAAAACTTAGATTTTTTATGGACTCTCCATGTCAAACTATCTTTCCATTTTAAAAAAAAGTTTTGAATTTCGTTGAATTTTTAAGTGGCAAAAAAAAAAACACAAAAATAGGAAGAAAATTTGAAAATCGAATTGAAAATTTGGTATATACTCTAAATTTTTTTTAGAAAACTTAGATTTTGTATGGATCCTCCATGAATTTTTAAGTGGACAAAAAAAAGGCAAAAATAGGAAGAAAATTCAAAATTTGAATTCAAAATTTGGTATATACTCTAAATTTTTTTAAAAAGTTAGATTTTGTATGGATCCTCCATCTCAAACTACCTTTCCATTTTAAAAAAAAAGTTTTGCATTTTATCTGGATTTTTAAGCGGCCTAGGAAAAAAGGAAAAAAAATTATGTTAAATTAGGAAGAAATGGGTAAGCTAGGAATCGAACCCCGGTGCCAAGGCTGAAGAGTGCACGCGCGCGCCAGCTGGCCGGAGAGGCCACCGTGTTTTCTTTGTGTGGGTCCTATTTTTAAAGAAAGTATGTAGTATGGCCAGCGGAAAATAAGAAGGGCGGCGACGAGAGTCAAACACGGGGGGCGGAGCGAAAGCCGTAGCTGCGCGCCAACCGAGCAACCAACCCGTCTTGGCGAGGGCTTTACGGGACACCAACGGACGGTCCGATTGAACCGCGCGAGCAATCGGACGGGTGGGAACCATGGTACCGATGTGGCCACAGGAGAGGCTAGCTTTCCTAGGGGGTAATATATAGGCGAAAAATAAAAAGGGCGGCGACGGTAGTCGAACACAGGTGGACGAAGCGAAAGCCGCAGCTACACGCGAACCAAGCAACCGACCCGCCTTGGCGAGGGCTTTGCGGGACACGAACGGATGGCCCAATTGAATCGCGCGAGCGATCGGACGGGCGGGAACCATGGTGCCGACGTGGCCGCAAGAGAGGCCAGCTTTCCTAGGGGGTTTATGATATGGACTATTGATAATATGGCATGAAGTTAGTACGAGAGGATTTTAACACTCCTGGAACGAGTACTAGACTACTATGCAGCTGATCGAGCTAGATTTGGCATCTAAGGATGGGTTAATTTTTTTTATACCATTGCATAGTAGGTGGCTCTTACGGGCCATCGCTTAGGCCATCTCCAGTAGTGTGCGCTATTGTCTTAGCCCCATCACTATTCATCTATAGTGTTAGAGCACATCCTATCTCTATTCATCTACAGTGTTAGAGCACATCACTATTTACCTCCCTAGCAACAGCCTTATCATTATTTCCACCATCTGTATTCATATTCACTGCCCATTACTATTCACCTTACTAACAATAAGCCCTAAATTCTCGAGCTAGAGCGCTGGAACCCCCAAAATGGAGCACACGGCTGGAGATGGCCTTAGTCACGACTTCCTTATTTGTCATCGTAATTGCTCTAATATTGTCATATATTCCATTGTTAAAAACTTATCTATTTTGTTTAAGCTATATAAACATATCAAAAAATTCTAAAAAAAAATCATAGTATTATCATATATGCAATACTTTCAATCTATTTTTTGGTATTTTTACAAAAGTATTTATGTTAATTTTACAATTAACAATTGATGGGGGTTGGGGGTATTCCCGGAATTCCTCCCCTCCTTCCTTTTTCTCTCGTAATTTGACCCCGGTTACCTCCCCGAGCAAGCTGTCTTGCTTGGGGCCCAAGCAAGGGTCTACCTTGTTCGGGCCAAGGGGCTTGGGTCACACCCTGCCCGACCGAACACCGACTACAAGGGGGTACGCGGCCGCTCTGCAAGTACCTTGCTTTCCGCCCTTGTAATAAATGTTCTGACTTCTGCATGACTATTACGTCCCGTCGCAGATATCGAAGACCGTGGCTATCTGCCCGGGTCTTGTTCTACTATTTCGTTCCCTTTTTCCGTCACCACGAATGACGGAGAAGACTATTCTCGTATGGCACACCCAAGGGCAGCCTTCGGATCGCAAGGTATTAGGCTGCGCGTCCATTAGCACAGGAATCACACCCATGTATAAATAGGTTACATCGCTGTACATTTGAGAGGGGACGCAGAAGGAAAAAAGAGAGTAGACACCCCTCAACCAGAAAAACCTTCGGTCACACCCTTCGCCGGCCGAAGCCTGCATCTGCTCTCAAGAAACTTGAGCATCCTTTGCTCGGGTAATCTTCTTGTGTTCCTCCGGATATAAGATCACTGGACGTAGGGTTATTACCTCCCTTGGAGGGGCCCGAACCAGGCTAAAACCTCTCCTTTCCGGTTGTCTGATTGGGTTGGCTCTCTCAAAAAACTCCGAGGCTGCAGGAATGAGGCCCGTTGATCCTCACATTCAACAAGTAAGCTCGACACGTGGGAGCTCCGTGCTCCCAACCGTCGGCAACAATGTTTTAAACACAAAAAATTATCTTAAAATACTAAAAAATTGTACATTCAGATTGCTACATACTTAATAGCTTATCTTTTTAGGATTTTTAAAATATTTACATAGCTTAAACAAAAAAGATAAATTTTCACAAATGGCATATAGGACAATAATCGAGCAATTGCAATGGCATAGAAAAGATAAACATCTAAGTGATGTCATATAAGATACTAGGCAGCTCTGCAATAGAGTTGAATTACAATATGGTTTATTTTAGCAGGCTAAAAAGGCCAAATCTACAAAACCAAACCGAACTCTTATCCGAGTCTAGCAAAGCAGAAACAGTAAGAAGAGTTGGGTCTCAAGGCTGTGCCCAACCTAATCAGGCAAGCGACTGGAGTCCCGCCTAACACCCGGCCTTTACGTCATTTTTCCGGCCCTTCTCCTCCTTGTTGATATCATCTAGGCCAAGTCCCTCCTCGACGCTACCTAAAAAGTGAGTGGGTGCGAGTGTGAGCGCGCAATCAAACCGTGCTCGTGAACTAAGACTTTACCTAATGCTATGCAATTATGCAAGACTTTCTGGTGGAGACTGGATTCTTATGTTTGCTTAAAGCCAAAGATGCCATACTTTTAAGTTAAAATATCAGGACTTAGCCTTTTAACAAATCAAAAACGTACTGGACTATATATGCCAATTGATTATAGAACAGGGGTATTTCAATGGCGACAACATAACCTTAGCTAAGGAATACGTGTTCCAAGTGGCAGATCCATACCATAGCTATGATCATGTTCTCCACAAATGGCAAACTAGCTCCCATCTCTATGGCGAGCTATCTCCAACGGTATGGCAAACCCGTACCATACTACAACTGGCGCATGTTTCCCAAGCAAGTGGCGGTAAACTCACCCTCTTCACCAGGAGGCATGATCTCCTTGAGCTCAACAATGGCTAGGATTCACAGATCCTAATCTCAATCAAATATATCAAGAAGTTTTATTGACTCAAATTCGCACTCGGGCATAACTGGCACCCGAATGGATGGACTATCTCTTTAGCTTATCGAGTGCAAGGAATAATCAGGAATAAGACACAACACATCACCATAATTATGTACTCGGGATACACACGTGCTGACTAGACTATCCAACAATGGAGCCATTCAGATGCTACAATGTCGTAGTCTTGATCAGAGATGGTATGGTTCATTTTTGTTGCACTATGCTTGACCAACAATCATGTGCAAAGAGACTAATTCCTGTCGTTATACATATCATGGTAATGATGGGACTGTACCATTGAGGTACCTGCTCCGCATACGGTATTTGTCTAGGCCAAGCGTTGCACCGTTGATAGCATGCTATGCCGTTACATTGCACCATTGATAGCGTGCTATGCCGCTATAAGGGTTGACCCGTCATCCTAGTACCGTATCGTTGATAGCAAGATCAAACCTATGGACTCTAGACTTAAGCATGTCTATGCCATTTCAAAGACTTATTAGTCAAGGATTTTAACCTCTATACCTTAGGTTATCAAAGGACAGGGTAAGGAAATTATATCAAGGAGGGGTTTGTGTTTATCAATACTAATTACCAAGTGGATTAACTAGACTAGCTCTAATAGCCTTTTGTTTCCAAAATAATATACTTAGAAAATCATATTGCATGCAATTTTATATTTAAAACAACATAATTTAAGTAGAACTGGGTAAAGGGGAATGAACTAGAGATATTGGCTCACCTGGACTGAACGTGTGATAGTCTTGTCATCGATCCTCAAGCTGTCCTTCTGTGTCTCCCGAATCTATCGCAATAAAATCAAGCAACATCGATAAAGACACAGAATATGATAAATACATGATAAATAGATGCACGAGACTGAGGGCAACTCTGTTCATCGAGGCTACGGTATGATGTTCTTTTAAGTAAGTTTCTTATCAAGGAAGTTCTATGAGCTATCGATAAGAAATCTTACAAATAAAGATTGCGTGTGGGGGTTATATATGAATGTATGCATATGAATTCTACCGATATATTATAGCCCAAATTATAGCCCATTATATTTAGGAAAGTACGTCACGTATAACATGGCAAGGAGTTTATACCAGTATTACTTATACAAAGGAAATCATATTTCCTATATGATTATAAAGGAATATAACCAACAAAGGACTATTTTATGTAAATATAGTAGTGGCATAACCCAAAACATAATTTTTCTAGATTCCAAAGATGTTGTAGTAATAACAGGAATATCCTCATATTTATTGGTGGTCATCTACCATTAATAAATAGAAAACCTTTTCCTGGAATTTCTTTATAAATAGAAATAACTAGAAAAGTGCTATTAGTAGTATCGTAGAGAGTAGGAATAGTGTAAAATATAAACTAATGTTTTTCCTAGACTCCAAATGTCCTGTGATATTTCTGTGAATATTTATAGGATTATTCGAAGTAATTTACTATTTTAAATAAACCATAAAGCTTAATTTGGGTTATTTTATTTTCAAATAAAAGCTAGGAAAGGGTTATTTTTTCTAGGTCCACATAGCTATATAGTATTTTACCTAATTTTTCTAGAATTTTTGGGAGTCCTAGGTATTTTTAATAAATCATTTCCCTTTTCTGGGTTTTAATCAAATAGAAAATCACCTTATACCCTTTTGAACAGTAACATGCTAACTTTGGTACTGTGTGGCCTGTGAGGCCCGCGGGAACTCAGCCCTGGACGTGGGCGCCTTCACAACCCGAAGGCATAAACCAGACAGGACACTTGCACTTAACCCGACATGTGGGACCAAGGGACCCACATGTCAGAGACTGAAGGAGGATCCCACAGGGTTTAACAATTTAAAATAGCGGTGGTCCCCTATAGTCAATGACTCGAAAGTTTTAAACTAGTTTAATTAGATTTTCCTAATCGAACTGGGCCCATTGATCTGTCTCTCAGGTGCGCAGTAATCCCGACCAAGACGTCATGCTGGCGTCACTTCTTCTTCCTCTTCCGTTCGCACGCACGGCCGTGGGGAAAACTCCGGTTTGCCAGTGCTACAGGGCTCGGTTCACCGAGTTCTTGGACACGTTAGAATCCAGGTGGTACCATGCACTTGTGGGTGCTTATAGCACGACCGGAGGTGGCTGGAATCGGTGGCTCCACGGGCAGTGGCGGCAGCGGGTATGAGAGAGCATGGTGGTGGCGATGCAAAGGGCTCCGAGGGGAATTATCCAGTGTGTGAGGATCTAGATGGGTTGTGGGTGCTCACCGTGTGACCGTTGTCGATGGAGGAGCTCTGAACCAGGCTGGCAACGTGTAAGCAGTGTAGGGAAAGGCGGCGGCTTCACGTCGCGGGCGAACTCTAGTGACCGATGAGCTCAGGCAAGATATGAGGAAGGTTAAGGACCTCCCGTAGATGCTCGAGGTGCAGGGAATTGGAGAATAACCCACTGTGGCGGTCGGATGGGAAAAGAGGGGTGGAATGGCCGGCGGAGAAGAAACCACAGCGCCGGCGAGCTACAGGGCAGCTCTGGCCAATTCAAGCCGGGACGTTGCTGCAGGAGGGGGAAGGTTCCTGTGGTTCTGAGCTCAACCTACAGGGTGGTCCGAAGTGGAAGGAAGAGGCTGCCGAGGCGAGGCGACAGGGGAAAAATGGTGGAAGGTAGGGCGGTCAGGGCTTAAATGGGCTTGAGGTCGTCGTGGATAAGCGAAGGGATGGATAGGGACGTGTCCGGCGCGACGTGCGCGTGGCGCAGTGCATGGCGAGCTGGTGTCCTAGCAAAGGACTGTGCGGCGGTGACTCAGCTGGGTCTGGGCAGATTGGCGGTGCGGTCAGAGTGGAATGGCGGCGCTTCGGGCAGGACCGCGCGATGTGGGTTGGTGCGATCCAAAGAAGAACCGGACTCGGTGCGGCCTAGGCGCGCACGGCATGAGCTGGGCAGACTGGTCACGGGCACAGCGCACGCTAGGGTTGGTCGACAAGTGCGTGCCCTGGCTTTGAGCCAGGGAGCAGGGGCATTGAGCAGGCCGTGCTAGGCCGAGGGAGCATGGTGAAAGGGCAGGAGGCTAGCACGGGTTGGGCCAATTCTGGCCATGGGCTGAGAGAGGGAGAAAAGAGAGATGGGGATTGAGGCCAAGGGCATTTTGGTGATTTCACAGCACAAATTCAAAGTTCAAATATGAACAAGGTCTTTGGATAAGAATTTGATCTTAGTTTGCTTGGGCTTGAAATTTGAGAGAAAATAGTGAGATGTTTTGGTTATGTTATTTGGCTCCAAAGGGGCATAAGAGTCTTTTCACCCTAAGCTTGAATTTTCCAATTTAGGGGCATTTGAATTTGGGAAATTTAATGGATGGTCAAAAATTGTCCTAGGCAGGAGAGCAAAGATTTGGTTGCAAGGTAAGCATACTGTTCCAAATCCGAAAAAAGACACCATTTAATTCATGATGACACTATTCAAGGTATGATAATGTGTTTTAGCATAATTGGTCATGTGGGTATTCATATATGTATATTTATACATTATCCACCCTAGGTTTATATTTATATTACATGGTAATTTAGGAGTTTCCACTAATCAAGTTTTAAGAATGATTATACAAAAATGTTGGGGCTTGAATTTCTCATTCAAATCTTGTGAAGTGTAATATGCAAGCATGTAAAGGTATAACATATATGTATGTACATATATGTATAGATATACATGCTTTCATGACATGAATTTTGAGATTACATAGTTTATTGTCTTGGGTACTATTCTTGTTTTGGTAAAGGAAATTCTTGCATATGTTCACATATATGCATATGTTCAAGTACGCTTAAAATTTTCCATTTATTGGAATAGAGCAAATATTTTTAGGGCTAGGCTATGCACATCAGGAAAGTATTATTCATTTTATATAGATAGTATTCTAGTCTTGGAGTCACATGGAGGTATGTGTTTGATCATATACCCATAAGCTTGCATGTGTGTATGTATATTTATAGACTTGTGTTCAACCTAAACTTTGGTATTATTTGTAAGAATATAAACTTTGTATGGGGTTGTTTATATAATTTTTTTATTCTATAGCAAGGGCTTTCTTTTTCAAGTATAAGTGTGCTTTAAGGCAAAGCCTATTTTCTAGTTATGAATAGTGAATACTGTTGTCAAGGGCTTATAAGCTTGTAATATGATTTCGAATTATACAAAATATATAGTTCAAGTAGTGTGTGGGCAGGTAATAAGTTACTATTTCTATCATAAGCAAAAATAGGGTGTTACAATACCCTTGTGCAACAGTAACTCTATGGGAAGAAGGGGAAGTACTAGGATCCAGGAGGTAACACATCTTCTAGGTCGTTGGATGTAGCCTAATGATGGCTTTTTCTCAATGTATTATGAATGTCAGTATACTATGTACATGTAAATACAATTAACTTAACGCTATTGCTATCTGGCAGTCGCCTGTTCCTTAGGGGTTAGCACAATCACTTTCTTAGCCATCCGATCCTTGCTTTACGATTTGTGCACAAACGGTGGGCAGGTAGGAGTAATTATTCGTTTTAGAGTCCACTTTGTGTTTGTTTTTTGTATTTCTCGTGGCACGTGTGGCTTTTCCATCTGTCTCTTGTAAAGTCCGAACGCTAGGTGAGGGTAGCAGCGAGCTTGTGAGTTGTGCCTCCATCTCTCGGATAATCCAAAGGTGAAGAGCTTTGTCTCAATGAGAGTCCATAGCGAGCTTTTTGCAAGGCAGAGCACCTGCGCGACTGTACCTGCAATCACGCTTGCTCGCTGGGGCTAGGCAGATAACACGCTCAACCTCAGCGGTGGCTCGGTGGTGTGCTCACCTGTGACAGCAGCTCGTCATCCTCGACTGATGTGGTTTGGCATGGCTCATCCGCTATGGCGGGTCCCGGCGGCACATCTACTAGTGACGGCAGTGCGACACATCCTATTTCACCGACCTAGCATGGCTCACCTGTTGTGATTGCAGCTAGGCATAGCACGCCTCTCCCATAGCAACATAGCTAGCACGGCTCACCCGCAATGGAGACGGCCTGACTTGGTATGTCTTCCGGTGGCGGCGACTTGGCATGGCGCGCAGCTAAGCGGCACGGCACTGCTCGCCGGCAGAGACGGCGTGCTCAAACCCTAGATGGTTGAGGTATTTATGTTATTTGTTTGAATTTGGCTAATCTGTTCTAAAGATTGGGATACTTATATGTGGTATGCACTCTAAAGCTAGGCAAATCAATTTGTAGATTGTTATGATTGATATTTTCAAATTTGATTCTTTGTGTAATTCATGTTCATTGTTAATTTGTTACTGCAGTTTTGATTATTTTTTTTGGTTCACTAGATTATTATTTTAAGGAGTTCATGTTGACATGGTAGCAGTGAGTTGTAGCATATCTTAAAGTTTGGTTGTGATATGTAATGAATTTGCAGTTCTTTTCAATTGTTTTTTCAATTAGTTTCCATGTGAAATCTATGTATATTGCTACTGTATTTTTTTAAACTCATATTGAGGTAGGCCTTGTTCTATTTGTAGTGTGATGCAGTCGTTATTTCTTCAAAGAACGTACTAATAGATGTCTGCATTGCAGCTACACAGTGTCACATGCATTAGGTTTCTTTGTAACAGAGACGAAAAGCTACTTGCATGTAATCATTATTTCTATCCTACTAGACAGCCTTCCAATCCACTAAATTGTCTTAAATAAAAAAATAAATATGCACATAATTTTATTTTTTTTAGATGTTCTGGATAGGAAAGGAATGTAGTGTGTTCTCAATAGTAGATTGATGCTTTGGGACTTAATTGCATCCACTTTGATTCTAACATAACTTTTTCCATATTGTTTCATTTATGAGAAATTACACATATTGCTGCTAAAAGAATGATCATATATTTCATTTTTCCCTGTTATATATTTTTCTTCTATTTCATCATGTGGCAGGTGGTTTGCCAGTAGTTGTGTTTTCTTTTTTTTTTTAAAAGAAAACAACATATGATCCATGTTCAGGTGGTTGATATACACATATAAAATTTTTCTGGCTAGTGCTCTGGACTCAATACATGCGGTGGCCTTTGTGGGTTATCATATACACATGTTTTCATATAGTGGCTTATGGAGATGGTTTTAGGTCGGTGACTAGCTGGTTGATTCGGTGATGGTTTTTTGGGAGAGGGCAAAGCAGTATTTTGTTGTGCTGTATTTTTATGAAAGAAAATGGTGGATGTACAAGCTACCGGTATCACCAAGTTAGTAGGTTCTTTTTTTATTTTTTTTACTCTTTGACTAGTGAGTCAATAGATACGATCTAGTGTTTTCAGGTATGAGCTACATGTGCCTTACACCATATTAAATTAACATCTAGCAAGCCAGCTGTCTTTTGTATTTGCAATTTGTCGATTACTTATTTGAACATGAAATGATTGATTATCCTTTTGTGTGGAATTTTTGCAACACAACATGTTGCCTGACTTTTCATATTTTCCATTATGTTTTTTTGTCATTTTTTTGTGCTGCAGTGAGTTCCTAGATGGCTAGATTACAAAAGTAGTTGGGATTTTTTTGTATTTTGTTTGCAGTAACTTAGATCAATTTTTTCAACTTATATATATGTGCAACTCACATGCATTGTTACTGAAAAAAAAAAGGCATGTTATTTTTTTGGGGTATTTCACAAATTTGGTCATATGAAGCATATTATGGGTCCTAGACGATGTCTCTTGAATATATTTTTTCAACAAAAATTTTCAAATCTATATGAACCATGGTGGGTTTGGTGTGTTTATTTTGGGACAACATAATTTAGACTCTTTTTCAGTAACTTAAGTTAGTTTTTTAGCTCGTATATTTGTGCAATACATGTGTACTGATACTGAAAAAAAGGGTATATCAGTTTTCTTTTTTTGTCATGAATTTGAGCACATGAAGCAGATTTTTAGGGAATGGTTTGTGATTTTTTTGCGAGGGAGAATGGTTCATGAATATATATTGTACAGTGTTAGAGATCTGCCTTTTGAACTATGATAAGTCTGGTGTGTTTAGATTTAGAAATATTTTGCTTCATTTGATTCTTAAGGGTTAAGTAGATTAGACTATCTTTTGTTTATACTAGATTTAATTTTTCAGGGTTATGTAGTCTATGTATGTTTATCCAACTAATCTTGCAATGGCAAGTTGAACTATAACAACTAATTTTTTTCAGTTACTTACATATGTTTTTCAACTTTTTTCACTGTGTAAATTATGAATACTTGTGTTGAAAATTTTTTAAATGCCCACTAGAATAGATTGTATTGTTAACTTTAGATCAACTTTTTTGTTTGAAATTTTTAGAGTAATTAGGTGGGATTTTTGAATTTAGTGTTTTAAGTGTTAATTAGATCATGTTGTTTTGTCTAGTCATAGGAAGAATTTTTGGTTTATGCAATTGGGAATTTCTCTTGACTAAAATTTTGTTTTTGAATTTTATGTACATAATATAATTTGAAATTTATGTTAACTGATTTTTTTCCTTTAGGATGAAAATATGGTGATATCAAATGTAGAGGGAGAGGTCTTCTACAACGAAGGTACATTGGAATTTTTGTAGATTGAATATCATGTGGAGTATGGCATAGAGAGGTCAATGTTTCTCGTTTGTATAATGATTTTCTATTATTTTCAATTTGTTAATAATGAAAATTGTGATTTATGTATTCCGTGAAAGAAAAAATGTAGAAAAGAGCAATGTATTCCGTGAAAGAAAAAATAGTGATTGATGGCTAGGGTGGCAGTTGTTCCCGTCAGCTGATTTGCTGTTCCAGTATGCAGTTGCAGTGGTTGCAATGAGCAACTCTTTTTACAGGGGTGGTTTTGAGCAGAATGGTATCCTGGCGATCCCTCTGGCTGTCTCTGTTGGTGGCCGATTTACGGTCTTTTCTGGTTTCAGGGCTGTAGGCGCCTTCAATCTGGGCTGACCTGCTCCCTCCTCAGTTCATGTTCAATCTCAGTTCTTGGGTCTTGTTTTCTCTTTTTCTTTTTCTCTGTTTACTTTTTAACTTGTAAATTTGACTTTTTGCTGCCTCTCTTAATGCATAAGCAGTGCTCCTGCTAAAAGGTTCAAAAAATTATGATTTATGTATTCCGTGAAAGAAAAAATGTAGAAAAGGACAATGTATTGACATGTCTGGTTGGTGAAAGCAGCATACATTTTAACTTTTGTATTTACTTTTTTTGCAAAAAAAAAGTCAAATGAATTTATTCATAATTGAGTTTTTATTGTGTTTTGAGGATTTTTTTTTTGGCCTCTAATTGTTCATTCCCAAGAGGTCAAAAATTTATATGTGCAAAACCAACCACCAGCACAAAAAACACAAATAAAAACCAAAAGCAAAATTGGATTGTTTGTGCAGTATTTTGTTAAAATACTTAGACCATTTCTTTTGTGTACAAATTTAGCTAAGAGGCAAAAAAACAAACTCAACAAAACAGCAATGTTCTACAAGTGCATTGTTAAGTCAAGGGGACTGTAGGGTTTACTTGGAAGAACATGTTCTGCTTCTCCTGATTCCTCAGCTCATTGTAAGCTCTCCCTTTGTAGACATGCACTTGTCTATTGCTGCCACAAGCTCCAGCGGCTACTTCACAAAACTAATCCCTCTCACCGTGTTGTTTCTTTCACTGACGCTGCCTCGCAAACATCGTTGGAAGAACGGCGTCTTGTCACTTCCATCGAGACATGTGGGATGGAGTTAGTGAATTGCGTAGGAATGGATTTGGCGCGACGGCGACAGAGGAATGCATGCCAGAAAACAAACGGGAGAAAGGCATCAGCTAGCTCCTTGTCAGCAAAGAAAACTGATCACCATTCAGAGATAGCTTACTTTGGCATTAGCATCCAAAACTTTTAATTTGCTACTGAGATGATCTCTTAATCATACACTTCGAATTGGTTTTGCTGAGATCTTGCATCCGTTAGCCTGCGAGATGGACGAAGGGAGTCCAGAGATTGTGCCTGTCGACTCCCCTGATTTAGTCCCAGAGCCTGCATCTTCAGAGAGGTAGCGAAACTGCAATGTTCTTGCTCTTGTGTCAATTCCAAAAATTATCGTGATGCAGAAATTACTATGTAGAATCAATGTTTTTTCTTTGGCAATATTGGAAACGAGTCCTTTAGATTTGGGAGGCTTGTTTTTTTGCAGTGCTGGTGATCACTCTGCTGATGAGCCTCTCAGCAGCAAGCTGCCGATACCGTCGGCCGAGCTCAACCTGTACCGCGCAGCCGTCGCGCTCCGGCTCGTCCTCCTCGCCTTCTTCTTCCGGTACCGCGTCACGCACCCGGTGCCCGACGCCTACGGGCTGTGGATGACGTCCGTCGCCTGCGAGGCCTGGCTCGCCCTCTCATGGCTGGCCAGCCAGCTCCCCAAGCTCTCTCCGACCAACCGCGTCACGTACCTCGACAGGCTAGCATTGAGGTCGTCGCCGTCGATCTGGCTTGGTTTCCTTCTGTCCATGCTGATCGAGGCGATCGATCTGGCAGGTTCGAGAAGGACGGCGAGCCGTCGCGGCTGGCGAGCGTGGACGTCTTCGTGAGCGCGGCGGACGCCGCCAGGGAGCCGCCGCTCGCGACGGCGAACACCGTGCTGTCCGTCCTCGCGGCGGACTACCCCGCGGGCAGGCTCGCTTGCTACGTCTCCGACGACGGCTCCGACATGCTGGTCTTCGAGGCGCTTTTCGAGACGGCGGGAATCGCCAGGAGGTGGGTCCCGTTCTGCCGGAAGCACGGCGTCGAGCCGAGGGCCCCCGAGCTCTACTTCGCGCGCGGGGTGGACTACCTCCGCGACAAGGTTGCGCCTTCCTTCGTCAAGGACCGCCGCGCCATGAAGGTGATCTTGAGAGCGCATGTACTGCGTAGTTTCTTTGCTATAACTATTTGATTTTCTTTATGAATGTTTTGACTTTTTAATATTGTTTCTTGACGATCCTAAAATCAAAAGATAAACACTTCAATCCAGTTTCGATCATCAATTTCGGGTTTTCGATTTCACCGTCAAGTTGTCAAAATTCGGAATACCTTCTTTGGATGATGCTAGCTACCTTGCACCAAGTCACCAACACGTGGTCAGACTGAGATTGTTCGCCGCCATAATCGTGGTCGCAGAGAGAGTACGAGGAGTTCAAGGTGAGGATGAACTACCTGGCCGCGAAGGCGAAGAAGGTGCCGGAGGAAGGATGGCTCATGTCAGATGGCACGCCATGGCCTGGGAACAACCCGAGAGATCACCCTGCGATGATCCAGGTTAGAGGCTTAGGGGTGTTATTGAGAACTATGATTTGATGATTCTTATCTGTCTTATCTCGGCCGAGGATTTAAATTTAGATTTAGGATTAGTCTCGAAGTCGGATGGCCTTGAAATTTAGGATTTAGGGATAAGCTTGTTAGACTTATCCGACTAGATAAAAATATCTGACTTTTTTATTACTTAAAAAGTCCGATTTTATTTTTATCTCGAGGCGATAAGTCTAAAACTCCCTAAATCCTAAATTTCAAGGCCATCCGACTCTCGAGGCCACCTCAGAAAATTCTCGAAGTTAGAGATAAGACAGATAAGTTACAGAGCCTAATAGAACACCCCTTAGAGCACCGTCCTGTACCTCAGTCACATCGTGCATGCATGCATGCTCCTTAATCTTGAGCATGGAGCCCTGGACTTGTTTGAGCTGGTACGTTCATCTGCAGGTTCTCTTGGGGCACTCCGGCGATGGCGACGCCGAGGGGAGCGACCTCCCCCGGCTCTTCTACGTGTCGCGGGAGAAGAGGCCGGGGTTCCAGCACCACAAGAAAGCCGGCGCCATGAACGCACTGGTTCGTGCGTGCTACCTATCCAGAGATTTTCCCTTCATTTCTCAGCAGCAGAACAGAGTAGTCTGAATGCGTGATGCTAGTACGTTGCAGTGTTGCACTGATCTGTTCATGAACTGCAAATGCTTCTCTGAATCTTGGTCAGCTCCGAGTGTCCGCCGTGCTGACGAATGGCGCCTACGTAGTCAACCTGAACTACGATCACTGTGTCAACAACAGCAGAGCGCTGAGGGAAGCCATGTGCTTCCTGATGGATACGGAGGCCGGGAGCAGGACGTGCTTCGTCCAGTTCCCTCTGCGGCTCGATGCCGCCGCCTTCGGCTCCGACGACGGTCACTGCAGCTCCGTCTTCTTCGATGTGAGGAGTTAAGCAGCTCACGATCTTTGCGACGCGCCAGTGAATCTGCTTCTGATCGGTGTTGATGTTGCGACGCTCCGACTCAGATCGACATGAAGTGCTTGGACGGCGTCCAGGGCCCGGTCTACGTGGGGTCCGGGTGCTGCTTCAACCGGAAGGCGCTGTACGGGTTCGAGCCCGCGGTGGCTGACGCCGACGAGGAGCGTCTGGTCCATTCTTGGAAGAGATGGTGGTGTTTCGGGAGGGAGGAGCGCGCGCTGAGGAGAACCATGTCCGCCGTCCCCTTGCTGGACTCGGAGGACTCCGACGAGCAGACCGAGCGAGGAAGGAGGCGGAGGCTGCGTTCCTACCGCGCCGCGTTGGAGCGGCACTTCGGCCAGTCTCCGGTGTTCATCGCCTCGGCGTTCGGGGAGCAAGTGGGCGGCAGCTCGGAGCCGACGAGGAACGTGGCGAGCTCTCTCCTCAAGGAGGCCATCCACGTCGTCAGCTGCGCGTACGAGGAGCGGACGAGATGGGGCAAGGAGGTAGCTCTTCACCTGCAGCTCCGACGAATCGCAGACTCGATCTCACTGGCCGGTGCTGCTGTTCTCATGCAGATTGGGTGGATGTACGGCTCCGGGGGCAGGGGCGGCGGCGGCGGCGGCGGCGTGGCCACGGGGTTTAGGATGCACGCGCGCGGGTGGGAGTCCGCTTACTGCGCGCCGGCGCAGCCCGCGTTCCGGAGCTACGCGCGGGCAAGCCCATCGGACGTCCTCGCCGGAGCGTCGCGGTCGGCGGTGGCTGCGATGGGGATTCTGCTGAGCCGGCGGCAGTGCCCCGTCTGGGCCGGCTACGGCGGTGGGCGCCTGAAGCCCCTGCAGCGGCTGGGCTACGTGAACTGCGTCGCCTACCCGCTCTCCTCCCTCCCGCTCACCGTGTACTGCGCGCTTCCGGCGGTCTGCCTCCTCACGGGCAAGTTCATATTCCCCGACGACGTGAGCTACTACGAAGGGATCCTGCTCATCCTGCTGCTGTCCTCGGCGGTCGCGTCGGTGGTGCTGGAGATGAGGTGGAGCGGCGTGGCGCTGAGTGCGTGGTGGCGGGACGAGAAACTCTGGGTGGTCACCGGCACGTCGGCCGGCCTCGCCGCCGTGTTCCAGGGCATCCTCAGCGCGTGCACTGGGATCGACGTCGACTTCTCGACGGACAGGACGGCGGTGACCAAACAGCCGACCGAGGACGACGACGAGGAGTTGACGGAGACGCGGTCGGTGCGGTGGACGAACCTCCTGGTGCCGCCGGCGAGCGTGCTTCTTGCGAACCTCGCCGGCGTGGTCGTGGCGGTGTCGTACGGGGTGGACCACGGGTACCAATCCTGGGGCCCGATCGTCGGGAAGCTGGTGTTCGCCGGGTGGGTGGTGGCGCACCTGCAGGGGTTCCTTAGGGGTCTTCTGGCGCAGAGGGACCGGGCGCCGACCATCGCCGTCCTCTGGTCGGCGCTCTTCGTCTCCATCCTCTCGCTGCTCTGGGTCAACGTCGCGTCATACTCGGCGCCGCCGGCGCCGTCCACCACGCAGCAGCCAATCTTGTGAGAGACTCGAGATTTTTAGGGTCTGCCTGTCCCATTCCATCGTGTTGTAAGTTGTACCTCGTCGGTCTTATTAGCCGGGAAGCTTGTCACTGTAGCTAAGGTTTGTAACAGAACAGCAACCGTCCCAAAAATCATCTGCCACAACAGTAAGGGTGAGAACGATCCAGATCCGAATCGGATAGTGGCCATCATGTATCCGTTCCACATTTTTTTACCGGATCCAGATCTGGATAATGCCGGATACGGATACGAATACGAAAAAGTATTAGATCCAGTTCCGGATCTGATCCAGACGGATACGGATACCGGGTTTTCTCACTGTTTCCAACTTTCCATGTCCCCCTCTAATTAATAAAGCAAAACATACCGATCAAAGATACAAAGAGTACAGAAATAAACAAAATGATTAATAGAGCAAAACAAATGGAATGATTGTGGATTTGTAGGTCACCGAGTATGCGGTGCGCTGGGCCGAAGCAATTCACTGATGGATGGGCTGGGCCATCGCCCTTCGGGCTATGCAACTATCCGGGTACCTAGATTAAATTATCCGGATACTTTCCACGGGTACCAGGATCCGTCGGATCCTGCCTGTCCCGTGTCCGAACCGGGATCCGGATTATTTATCCGGATAATTACCCAGATCCGGATCCGGATCCGCCCGGATAGCAAAATGGCTACCATTTAAGGTAGAATCTGGATACGGATTCGGTTAGATCCGGATAATACCCGGACCATTTTCACCCTACACACGAGCAAATGCCTAGGCCTAGCTAGCTAAAAAGGCCTTGTGGCTGAGTTACTGATGTTGCTGGCTGAAATGGAGCACATCGATAATTTTTGGAGGTGGTTTTGATAGCCCAGTCTAGTTTATTTTGACTTTTTTTTAGAGTTTCTATAAAGTTATAGCAAAATTTTATTTAACATCTCAAAGTTGAATTTGAAAATTACTTTGTCATATCCTATACTTTATCTCCATTTGCGTCCCAATTACTGGCATCTCAAATACGTTAAGCGTTGCGTTGAAATTAACATGGATTTCAATTAATTAAAAATAGATTTTCTAGGTAGTAAAAATTACAAAATAAATGTTAGACTCACCCCCCCCCCCCAAAAAAAAGGGATAATTGCACTCTTACCATTACAAAGTTGACATTTTACAAAAATGTCACTCCATATGATAACGACACGTGGACCCTAAACCTACATGTCATAGACACATGAGTGGTATTTCTACAAAGTGAAAACTTTATAATGGCTTTCATGAAACATTATTATGCAATTTTTTAGGTGTTCGATGTACTACCTGTTAGTGATTTGCCCTAGAGGCAATCATGTAAGATGATTATATCACGCCTATGTACTCTTGGATAATATATTATCGGTTTCATAAATAAATATCGTTCACATTGTTCATCAAGTATGACTTGGTTGTGAGAGACATGGTTTATATGATTTTATTCTAAATGATCTCTGATCTCATATCATTATGGAAGACAGTAATGATTTTATCAGCACATGTATTTCATGTATTGATTGATGGTAATGTTTCACATGTCATGAATATAGAGATATCAAATCAACAATGTAGACATATGTTACAGAACATGGTGTTAGATAGACCTACTCCGAGACACTACTGAGATTATTATCTTACATGTGCCATTAGCTTGTAATTTTGAGTGGTATGTTTATATGATCCTTAGACCTAATATTGTCATTGAATCTCAGCATGCGTAGTTGTATGCTTTGGTGTTATCAACTGTTATATGTCGTATCTGGATAGTTATAAAGATAACTTTCAGATATGCTATAAAACATAATGTGGGATGTGATCGATCAAGATGAAATTTGCCTCTTCTTGATAACTAGAGATATTTCTAGTCCCCTTGATGTGATTGATTGGAAAGTTCATGGCCATGTCAATGTGATTAAAGAGTTAATCACGGTTTAGAATCCATCACAAAGATCGAGTAGATGGTCGAGTTATCACAAAGGTGGCACGCATCTCGCCTTGAGCTTAACTGTATCATGCGGCAAAGGGATCGGTATGTGAGTATATCAAGGTTAAGTCGATATGATCATTCTATGCATTTAGGGGTCAATATGTTCTGCTAGGAACCGCTATTGACTTGTGTTCAAAAAAGAGTTTCCGGGACCACGTCCACTTGCGCATGAACCTAACGGGTCATACACTTAATAGGTTGGAACATGTCCAATGGATTGAATTCATTAGTAGGTTTCCGCGTGATCTGTATAGAATTAGAGTTCTAGTAGACCTCTAGTGTAGATGCCTATTAGTACACTCCATATAAGGAGAGACGGTGGGGACAGCATAGATACACGAGTTCACCACCACGTAACCCTAGCCGTCGCGTCCCATTCCGACTCCTAGAAACCCTATCCGCGCGTGTGCGGTGCTAGCACACTGATGCATAGTGTTCCGCCTCTAGACTTCTGGATACTGTAGTGCTGATGAGCGACAAGAAGGAGAAGGTTGGTGAGATCGACTACTTCCTCTACGGCAGTACGTACGACGTTGCTACGGTGGTGATCGGTGAGGAGGGAACATTTGGCTCAATGTGAACAACTACTACATGTACCTCTATTCGTGTGACATCGGACTCAGCTACTCCGACTCACCTTTCACCGCGACTGCGAGTCAAGGGTAATGGTAAATGATCCTCTACTGGTCGTCAATGATAGGCCAAAGTTGATCTCGCTTAAGAGAGTAGGAAGGTTGAAGAAGGAATTGTAGAAAAACGGGCAATTGTGTCTTTGAATTTTTGTAATGTTATGTTTGTGAGGAATCTAACATTATGATGGCATTTGCCCGATTTCTGAAATTTTTTGGCATTTCATGAAAGTGGCCACTTTGCAGTGCATGGATCTAACTATAAAAATAATGGATTTGCTAGTTTAAAATCGACTAAAAAATGTCAAAATAATACAATTGGTTTTTTGTTTTTGATCAACACAAAGACTTGTGCCTTGCTAAGGCGGTCTCCATCCTCTTTGGCAAGGTTCATCCATTCCTGGTTTAGTTTTCACTATGCTTCCAAGTCTAGAGGGAGGCTAGGGCAACGGAAGCAATGTGCCACAATGCCTCAGCCCCGAGATCGTGGGAGGGTGTTGGGATGTGAAGGACAACATATCAACGAAAATGACATTGAAAAATATTTGGAGACGGTGGATGGCTGATTTGAAGCAATGGCACTAGAGACAAGGAAAATAAAACTAGATAGCAGGGGCAAAAAACCTATCAGGATCTTTTCACCTTGTTCCCCACCGAATATGGATCTTAAACTTTGGGGGTAGATCATCCATATCGAAGTTTGTATGTGAAAATTACACTTGTTTTATCAAAGTCATCACAATTGAACTCCAACTCGGACTTGGTTTTGGTTTTGGGCTCAGATTTGGACTCAGTCTCAGTCTTGAAGGTGTGCTCAGCTAACAACATCAACTCGAGCAATGAAAAGAAACATATTTGGAGATAGGGAAGAACCACTAGCCACGACCAACAACAACAGCAATGGGCCAAGATTCAAGAATGCAACACTGTAAGAACAATGCAAGGCTCAGACGGTTTTGGATTTGGGTGTATGCAAACCAAACTATTTTTTTGTGAAACTTTTGGACTCTAGGTATAAGAACAACAACTAAGATACAAGAATCTCACCGGTCAACCAAAAGATCTAATACCAACTAATGGGGATTCGATATGGGGTGGCCCAATCTTCTCATCGGATGAATTCAGCCAATTTTGGTGGAGCGGTGACTTTGACGATCTAGCAGTGAACCACACAAGGGTAAAAACCCAATAATCACTAAGCCACCAAACTGAGCTATTATCAACCATACCAAGAACATGATTGACATCACCATGAAGGTCAATTCCTACTAGCAAGCGAAGAAATAAGCAATAACAAATAAATACAATTTGAAATTATGCATAATATTAAACTCATAGGAGATAAAGTGGAGGTTTTGTAGCTCGATCCTATTTGCTAGCCAACACAAGGGCAACCGAGGGGTGTTCTTCACAAGGAGAGAGCGCTAATGAACAAAACCTTAGCAAGAGGGATGAGGATTGTTAGCCAATATGTCATGGGCAGCAGCCATGAACTGTGCCAGGAAAACACTAAGAGGGAAATACATGGGTCATGGCCTAACAAAGGTGATGCGGCATCCAAGGCCTAAACAGATTCTATCCATGAATTGTTGTGATGACTAAGGCTGACCTTGGGTGAATTTTGGAGTGGTGCTGGATACACTGAAAAAAGGACAACATAATTAAGCTTTCCATCAAGTGCTTTCATGCCCCCAAAGAAACTCCATATACAATTGTTATGCTCGTTTGAAGGTGGACTGCACTTGGGTGGACAAACTAGTCTCCATTTCGAGAACAACTTGGGCTCTAGCTTGGCTTTGTAGAGAATGACGTTCTTACAGGTCCAAGCCATGATTCCTAAGCACAAGCACATACCTATAGAGCCCTCTATTCTTCAAAGCATAATTGGATAGTTGGAGAAACAAACTTACCCAATGATTTAGTTGTTGTTTGGGATAGCAATTGGGTTGGATACCTCCGGATACAATTGTCTTAGACCTAAAGCCAAACCCAAAGCCCGAATATTTTACCTAAACATAAATCCGAAGTCATTTGTGCGTAAAGACATACACCCGAATCCGAACCTGACAGCTGCCTAGACCCAAATGTGTCTCGAACATGAAGTCACATACCACATTTGTCATCACCATCACTGCCTCGGTCTCCACCCATGCCCACATGGTCACCTTAGCCTCCACCCATGCCTATCATTGCTGCCAATCAAAGAGGAATGGAGAGGGTGAGCAAAGAAGAGGGGAGGCGACTGTGTGATAGGGTTGGACCTTGGAGGTGGAGCGGTGGTATGAGGACACAGGACGGTGGTGGTTGCGCTTTACTGGTGGGAAGAGGAGGGTTGTTGGGTTGGCGACTAGAGTGGTGGGAAGAGGAGCGTTGGGCTAGCTAGCTAGGCCTTAGTGGTAGGGTTAGAAAAGAAAGAGGACTTGTGGTGTTGGGCAAGATAATCACATTACATATTTTTTAATAAATTTTTTAAATTATATTGGGTACCCATTGGATATAAATTGGCATATATATATCAGTATCGGGTACCCAAAACCGAAAACCCATGAGTCTACTAAGGTGAGAGCCAAATTCGTCTTTATCGGGTTGGGTACCGTGGGTAGCTAGACCCATGCATAAGTTTTTTACCCATCCCTCACTGTCGTGTATGTGCTCTTGTAATAGTTCTTTGCATAGGAGGCGAGGCGATGTGTGTATCCGGTATAGTGTTGTCCTCGTCAACGTATATTTACACAATTATGTGCATACATCAATACATCAACAATTAATGGTAACGAAGCCATGCATACAAATAGCACAAAAAGTAATAACGTGTTCATGGGCTCATGGCAATGTAGCATGTTATTGAACTAACACATAGACATGGTCATGAACGAGGCCATATGCATGGCGATGGCGAACGACCGAACGAGGCCTTAGGGCAGCTCGGTTGAACACCAGGTATAATGCGTAATTAGACAGTGTTTCTTTCAGCGTTTGCGTTTGCTTATAAGCTGAAAATTTATTATTTTTGTACAAGTCAAACGCTTTGACGTTTGGTAGCCAATTTTTGTAAGTTTTACTATTTCTTCTCAAAGCTCTAAAAACCATTTTCCTATAATTTTTTAATCCCTCGGATGTCCTTACCAAGGAGTTACAAATTTCTAGCTTAAACGCAACCGCAACCGCTGAAAGAAACACTACCTTAGTAATTAGTCGCAACTGATCAACGATTTAATACTTGACCCTCCAAGGTATTTCAAGTAATTTAGTCTTTTATCACAATATTCGGAAATAATACTGCAACGCAAGTTATAGGCCTAAGGGGTGTTTTGCAGAGTTTCAACTCTCAACTCTGTCCTGAAGTAGTGCCAAACGCCATAACTCCACGTAACTCTGGAGCAATCAACTCCATGGAGCAGCCTCCCTTGCAGTTTATTTTTGTGGAGGAGCTTGAAGAGTGCTCCGTGAAATTATGGATCTGTTCATTCGCTCTACAATGAAGCTGTGGAATAAAACTAAAAAATTAGAGCTGCCAATAGGATAAATTTTTTTTTACCCAAAAAAATTGCAAATATGGAAATACCCATGATTTTGGAACAAATGCGGAAATGCCCTACATGCAAGCACTGCATCACAAGAAGGCAATGCCATGCACACTGCATCAAGAAAAGCCAATGTCATACACCACCACATGCAAGCATTGCCTTTGCCGCGCCACCACAATGCAAAGAATAGCTTTGTCAAGACTCCCACGCAAGCAATACCTCAAAAATATATTATGTATATATTATGTATGTATTATATAAGTAACTATTGCAAAAAATATATTATGTATATATATTATGTATGTATTATATAAGTAACTATTATGTATATATATGTATGTATATGTTGTATATTATATTATAGTATTATGTAATATGTTATCAGTATATAATAGTTATAACAAATATAACACATATTATATGAACTAAATATGATCAGTATATATGACCTGATATTTGGTCTATTTAATCTTAAAAAAATAATATGGAAAAATTGCATAAGGTTCAGCAGAGTGTTTTATATTAATAATTATTTGGAAAATGAAATAAATAGCTAGAGGAATAAACTGCCCTCTGCTGAGGGAAATTTTATTATCACGGTTACAAGAAAGTTCTACTGAGTACAACGGGGATATTTCCCCTTGCCGGTAGCATCAGGTCCAGCCTCCTTTGCGCGACGTGCCCTCTCGCGCTTTCTCTCCCTCTCAGCCTCTCGGGCCTCCGCACTGACGCTCAACGCCCTCTTGTCGCTTCGGTACTCCTCCTGCGAACGCTATGCTTCTCCTCTTGCTCCTCCTCATCTCGGGCGCCGCTCGAACCATCGCCTCTTTCAACGGACCTCACGCCGATGTGTTTCTTATGCGCCTCCGACATTCTCGTGTCTAGCCAACGCTGAAATCGCATAGAGGTGGGGGAGACTATTTGTTCAACATAAGTTAGTACAGAGATCATGTGCCATGTAGGTAGATATAATCATGCAGGATAGGATGAGCAAGTACCTTTGGACGCTCGCCAAAGGCAATCTTGGGTGGATCGTACTCGTAGTTTGCACACATGAAGAACCTCCTTCCGTAAATATATGAGAAATCTTCGCCGGATTGAACAAACTTGCAAAGGTCACCGAAGGCAATTTGGAACATTGACCCTTCAGCACGGTGGTGTTAAACTTGCTTCATGGACGGGCTCAGAGTCGAGGTCGCCATTACTCGTTACAACTAGATTTGTGCGGTGTATGGGCCGAGTAATATGTGAGATTGAGAGGAAACTTGGAGGCGCAGAGGACTCGGAGGCGGAGGGAAATAAATAGCGAAGTCTGCTTTGGTGCATGGACCGAGTTCATGCTACCGCCGCTGCATTTGATGTGACCGACGGTGTCGGCGGGATCGTTGGTCGTGATGCCCGCAATTATTGATGTGATCGGTGTCCGTGGGTATCTTGTTGATGCAGTAGTGCCCGCAATTATTGATGTGACGGTGTCCGTGTATCTGTTGGTCGCCAGCACCCGCAATTATTGATGTGACCGGTGTCCGCGGTATCGATGGTCGCCAGATGCCCGCAATTATTGATGTGACCGGTGTCCGTGGTATTGTTATCGCGGTGCAGCGATTTCTTGATGTCACCGGGCATGCATCATTATGATGGATCGGCTGCGAAGATCGCGAAATGAACAGGGTGCATTGATATAGGCAGATGTAGGGCACTGGTAGCCTGTGTTTAGTTAGTAAACGATCTCAGTAAGCATAATGAACAACTTATTAATCCAATTCGTTAAGTACTCCTCGGCCTATATAATAGGAGGCAGAGTTGGCGTCCCTCTCACTCCCACCCTCACCCTCACTCTGACTTGGTGTGTGTAAACTCCGTACTAGGGTTGGCTTCGTAGGAGGGAGGCGAATAGAGATAGACATACCACATTGCACATATGGCTTCACGACCCACACCGAATGGTTGGATCCAACAAGCCTGGTGGACGTCAAATGGTCCTGGATCTCAAGCCCGTCTACCAAGTGACGACCTGCCTATTCGGACAAGAGCTAGTTATAACACAGAGCCAACAATAATAAGAGACCCAAACTTCTACAGGGGATGGCCACATTGTGCGCATGGAGTGGACACAGTTGTACAAACTTTTGACCAGATTGTCGAAGGATAGACTGGCCGACGTTTCTACCGCTGCGCGTACTTCGCTGTGAGTAACCAGCCCGACAACGGCCAAGGGTTTAATACATTTTCCATCTCATCTTTTTCTCATTTCCAAATGTAGACCGATGACTGCGGCTTCAACAAATGGATGGACGACCCCTTCCCAATGGCCGCTAACAGTTACATCGAACATCTTCACGCAAGAATCTCCCGGCTTGAGGAGCGAGTTACATTTGCTACTCGCATGAACAACGTGTATACCCGTGTGGAACCGTTCCATTGATGACACTAAACCTAGCGTCCCTTCTACAATAGGGGAACAGTTACATGTAATTTGCATCAAGTTTCAGTCTACGTGGATTACTACCATGCAATGCGTTTCATATTTTCAATGTCACCGGAGCACCATTTTCACTTCATTCATATCGTGCGTACCATAATGTCAAAGCCTTGAGAGACAGTAGACTACTTATTGGCCTACAAGATAAAGAAGAAAAGAACATGAAGTGGCTAATTCGGCCAGCCAGGCCGCATTCAAAAAGCTAGAATGCCGGGCAGCCCTCATACGTGTATAGCCATATAAAGGTTTGCGTACGGTGGCGAGGCCCACCGTTAGCGTCCAAAAAATTGCGGAAAAAATGACGGGTGGCCTATGCAATGCTGGCTACCACTTGTGTGTGGACCACCCCTCGGACGGTGTTTGTCGAGCAAGCTGCGTAAATCGGAAAAGCCCCCCGTGGGCACGAAATTTGACGGGAAGCCAACGTTTGCAAGCCTAGCACGTACGGACTGTCGCGATTTTAGAATATGGAATAACTGAAAAAACCATAATTGTCCAAGTAATAACATAGTGCAGGTACACATCGAAAGAGTTCTAGAAGAGCGACGAGAAAGGTAGTCTACCCACGTCGTCCCCGTTTTGGGACTCGACGAGCTGCGACAGGACGCGGTCTAGCACCTGAAGGGGTGAAACGGTCGGGAGGGTGTGTCTCTCGTCGAGGTCGTCCCGTCGTCGATCCCCAGGTAGGTGGCGGGGTGGAGTGTCTAGCCGGGAGTCTTGAAAGGCCCCGCAGACGCCGCCGACTGCTCTGTCTTGAAGATATCTCCCATCTCGGGGTACATGTCGGGTGGGGCGAGGCCTGCAACACCTACAAGATGGGAGGAATCTCAGAAGATGGACTGCTTACCGGAAGGAAGACTGCAATGAGGTGGACGTGCCTCGCTGGAAGGGAGAGCTGCTTGCGAGGGGGCGAACTTCGGCAGAGGATCGTGGTCGCCGACGGAAGACGAACGCCGGAGTGCGAGTCGAAGAATCGCTCAGCCTCTGACCGCCGGGGCACCGCTGGCTAAGTGGTGCCCGTGGAACGCCCCTCGGGGCATCTCGCCCTCACTCGCTCTCTGCGCCATGAGCTCTCGCTCACAACCGGCGGGCCACGTGACATGGGGGGACGCGCTGTCGGCCGTAGAGGGGTAGGCGCTGGGCCAAGACGCAGCTCTACATCCACGCTCCTGCAGGATGCGTGCGCAACCGCGTGCCAGGACCTCTGCACGGCAGTGCGCACGAACTCTGAGAGCTGGCCGTAGGTAACCTCCAGACCGCTGGCCATCCGACCCAACAAACTCATACCATCCCGGATCGTCGTCATGTGGGCGCTATCTGCACGGAGAAGAAACACCGTCAGTACAACCATGTAGCACAAAATTCATAACGGTAAAGGAACGACATATTTTTGCTTACCGAGACGTGCAGGGAGGACCCGTGTCTAGAGGAATACGTCTCGTCTCCAGTCGGCTGGGCGGGAACCGGAGGGTGGCGGACGTCACGAAGTAGTCGTACACGTGTGCGTCTCGTGTACCAACTGAGGTACTCCATGAAGTCCATCTCCGTGTGTGGCCTCGCCTCGACCACACAATCCTGCGCAGCCTCCAACCACTGAGCAACCCAGTTGTGCATCCGCGAATCACAGGTACGTCGCGAAGTGGGCCCACGACGATTGTGCCTGCAATGGAGTACACATCTTATTACGTGCACAGAACATATATAAAAGCACAGAACAGATACCCTAATCTTCATGTATTTTTAACTATCAACTTATATTTCAATAATATATATATATAAATTGCTATCATATTATACGTGCACAGAACATATATAAAAGCACAGAACAGATCTATCGCTAACCTACCAGGTTTTCTTATAACTATAAAATAACCCTAAACCCTAATATATCAAACAAATTGTTAACCTACCATGTTGTCTTATAACTATAAACAACTTATTACGTGCACAGAACATATGGAAAAGCTAAAGATCATACAACATACGAAATCTACGTACCAGTGTACGTTGTGGGGGATGGTGAAACCTCTGGGCACAGGGGTGAACTCCGAACAGCTGAATCGCCGATCACACGATGCGGGGGGTGGTCCTCGATGAACACGTCAAACACAAGCTTCCGGCGGGTGAGCCAGTAAGCCTGGTCACGAAAGCACAGGGAGGACAGGCCCCCTGGGGCTCGGTCGTACGCCATACCCGGCAAAGGGTATGGCTCCCACCTGACCTCCGAGTACGTCAGGTGGTCGAAACTCTGCGTGAAGCTCTCGTAGCAGCCCCGCACTGCCAACCGAGTCCACTGCAACTGCAATGTGCAACAAACAAAATGATGTTGCACTGAAGAAGTCATAATTGCGGAAAAATATAAACAAGCACACGAATATTATCAAACCCGGCGCCGAGTCCAAAGAGAGCCGACCGTCGGTCGATCGACGTCGTCGGCACCGTAGAAGGAGTCCCCGTAAGGTGCGGTATCCACGAACGGGCGACCAACAGCAAACCGCTCCAGGGACCAAAGCATCAAGAATATCGGCAACCGCCGAATCGAAGCTCGGCGGTTGCGAGTGCAACTGTCGCAAAGGGCCCTGAAGGTCGCGCAGAGCACCGCGGAGCCCCAACTCAACTGCGGGATACAGTCGAAGTTGCCATCAACGATGGCACGGGCTAAAGGCACAAACCGGGCGTCCACTGAGTTGCCGTGGGGGCTGGTGAACAACACCCAGCCAAACAGCCACAGCAAGTAAGCCTCGAGGTGCCGTGCCTCCTGGTACGGGGTGGGATCTTTCACCATGTTGCTAACCTATATAGAAACACGATAATTATATACGTAAACACATTCAATGACATATGCGATACGACAAATAGAAGAAGTAAGATCGGAAAGCGATAAACACCGTACCTCGAACTGCCGCAACCATCCGAGCGTAGGACCGTGCTGCTGCCTGTCTCGCAGCTCCACACGCTCCTCGCCGTCCTCCGGGGGTGGAAGTACACCCTCGAAGCGGTGTCGAAGGTCGCCGACCCAGGTGGCCTCTAGCGAGGCAATCAACCGCCTCCCGGCGATGGCGGTCCAAAGAACATCGCCACGTCCTGTAGCGTCGGCGCCACCTCACCACACGGGAGGTGGAACGTGTGCGTCTCGGGCCGCCACCGGTCCACAAGCGCTGTAAGCAGGGAGTGGTCCACCGGGAACCGGCGAGACCGCTCAAGGGAACAACGCCTCGTCCTCTCCTCATCGCCGTCTCCTCGTCCCTCCCTCGTTTGCATCCGTGGCACGGAGCATCCGGCGAGGGAAGCGATCAAATGACACGAAGCCTACACAACGAGAATGCAATATTACTAATATTGCATATTGGACAGTTATGTGAAATCCGTAGGGTCGTGAAGATGCACCTGTCCACCCAGCGGTGGTCTAGCCCCCATGGGCGGCGAGGAGTGCGAGTTACAAAGATCGCCATCTCCGTGGGTGGGTCCTGCAACCGTGTGAGGGAACGGTGGGTCCGATAGGCGACGTCGTCGACCAGCATCTCCGTAGGCACGGTCTCCATACCTGTATTGCAATGACCAAGTGAAACAATTTGTTAGTCAAGTCTGTAAAGAAAACATATTCATAATTAAATAAAAAATGCAATGTTTAGAGAAAGTTGTATTGAAACAAACATAATACTGTCAAACAATACTGCCATACATATTACACAAATTATGCATACAATTAAAAATAACACATAGAATTATCCAACATATTACATGAATGTTGCACACAATAGAAACGACCAAATTAGTTGTTACACAGTGAAACACATGTTCGCTCAATGAATACGAGCACATACAGCAAACTAAGATACATTGCAATTAACTGTATTGCAACCAATTTTCTCCTGGACCATCTATTCATTACTCAGGGGGAACTTCACGCTGTGGACATTTATTTCTCCGATGACCTTTGGCCCCACATAGTCCGCAGTGTTGCACTCTTCCTCCTCGCTGTGACTCGTCCATCTCATTGCGGAAACAGCATGTGTGACGACGGCCCCTCCTCCCGTGGAGTAGAGTGCTGCAAGATATCCATGTACGGTGGTCTCCCCTATCCTCCGTGAAGTTTTCGAAGCGGCGAAATCCGAAAATATTACCTGTCCAGGTAGCAATAATCGCCTGCTTGAAGAAGTATGGAGACACATACCGCGATGCATCCAATCTGTTGTTGCACACGCGGCCAAAACATGTGAGCAGGGGCGGCGGAGAAGTAATGGTTTGTTGCAGGAGCATATAGTGGCAAGGTCTTGTGCCCCAGATCAACCTCATGGGCGAGCCACATGTTTGCTCCACCATGGCCATCTTTCGATCTAATCCATATCTGATAAAGATGCTGTCCACTACCTGTGTTCAAGGCCGTGTGGTATTGCGCTTTGAAGCTTTTTTCTTCTATGTACGCTGTCATCATTGCGCCAAACATTATGCCAACTCTGGAAGCATGCAGCACGGCCTTCTCATGCCTTTCACCGAGATACCTCATGATGCCATGCATTATGCCCTCGACGATGGCTACTAAAGGGAGGGGTCGCAATCCTTTAATCACCTAGTTGTACACTTCTGCGAGGTTAGTCGTCATTACCCCGAACCTTGCACCACCCTCGTCATGCAGCAATGACCATTTCTCTCGTGGTTCTGACTCAATCCAGTGTGAGAAACACCTTATGTTCCTTCCGGATCGACGAACCAAGGCAGGGGAATCTACCTCCGGTAGCGGACGAAGAGGTTCTATCAGCTCTGTTGTGCTTCCTCCCACCTGCGTGCTCATCTGTCTTACGCTGCTCTTCGTGAGGTCATCGAGCACCTTCCATATTGCATCGAACATACGCTGCTGGTTCTGCTTGCACAGACACTTGAACAAGTCCATAGTTTTCTTATTTTTAAACTGCCTGTGAAAATTTGCAGCCAGGTGGCGAATGCACCACCTACTTCGCATGTCCGGCCAGTGGAAAGGGTGCTCAGAGTCTTCCTGCATTGTCTTTATGGCTTTGCATAGTCCTGCATGTCGGCCATGGATTAGGCACATATCGGCCGGTCCTCCACAACTCCGCGCCAAGGCCAGAACCATAGCCAACTATCGTAGTTCTCACTTTCCACAAATGCAAAGGCGATAGGGAGCAGCTGATCATTTCCATCCAGGCCAACTGCCGTCATAATTGTTCCCTGGTACTTTCCAGTAAGAAATGTCCCATCCACACATAACACGGGCCTACAATGGTTTAGACCTCCACACACACACCGAACGCAAAAAAACGTCCGGTTCAAAACCCTATAACCTTCCGGGTTCAACGACGGCGAGTCTTGCACAGCGACATAGGTCCCGGGTTTCTCTCCTTGAGAAGTTGCAGCACACGCGGGAGGTTGTCATACGAGACTTCGAAAGACCCGAATCTCATCTCCAGTGCCTTCTGTTTCGCTCTCCATACTTTTCCATAATCTATTTCATACTTAAAACGTTGCTGCACTATCAATATTATGTACTGAACAGTCATGTCCTTCTTCTCAACAATCTCTCTGTATAGCTTGTTTGCGATGAAAGTGGAAGTGAGATTGGAATGCTTCGCCAAGGTATTTGTTAGCACACATGTGTGGGGTTCAACGCTCGAAACTGTCCACTTCATGGCAAACCTAGACTTGCTGCCATGTATACGGAACACGCAGTCCTCTCTCTCACACCTGACTATATATCTGGATTTATCTGACTTTTCCACCTTGAATGGTCATTGCATTGTCATGGACCAGACCTTAACTGTATTTTGCAAAGCAGCCTTGTCAGCATACATTTGCTTTGCCCAGACTTCATCTATGCCGTAAATGCACGACGACCCATGACTATCATCCACTACAAGTTGGCTAGACTCTCCTCTGTTCCATTCTTCTGGGATGACGACACCCTCTTCATGTTCCTCGTCACTGGAACTGTCATCTGCATGCTCTTCCTTCTCCATTGCCCTTTTATCGTCATGCTCCATGGCTTCGACGATATCCTCGTTAATCTCTCCAGCATCCGCAAAAAAATTTCCACCCACCCCTTCATCCTGTTGTACATCTTCCACATCCTCGTTCCTCCCGGTGACAACTTGCGGCTCTTCATTCACCGCAGCACTGCATTGTCCAAATTATTCAGCATTTCCTTGTCCAGCACTTGTTTCCCTAACCTGGGCTTGCACAAAGATAACAACATAACAGTTACGACGCCTACATCCACCAATAAATCTAGACAGACCCATCTGTGTGTTCAAATTAATCAACTGGAATTTAGGAACTTCTACACTTTTGCTCCATAGAGCCTGAATCCACACTTCATGTTCCTCTGCGTTCCAACCGAACATATTGCACATCCATAAGTAAAGTTCCTCAATTTGCAAATTTTCTGGGTCGGGATGTCTAATTATTCTGCTCCTAAATTCGCTAAGATCTATCCCATTAGGCTCTTCTCTTATATTACCATCACCATAATATACAGTAAACCAAAACTCTGCCATAGCTACAATACAAAAGGAACCGTTCATTAATCCTATCAAAATCATTTATGCCATGTGAAAAATATATGCTAACAGCTAATTATCCTTATTCGCTAATAAACGTAGCACTAAACCCTAACTACAATCCCAAAATATTTTTCGTTGCCAATGGTAGCACTTAACCCTAAATACAATCCCTCAGTTTTTTCCCTAATCAAATTGAGACTTAAATGTATGCACAAAATATTAACCCTAATCTTCGTGTATTCTTAACTATCAACATATTTTTCATTAACGAACCTAACACTAAACCATAATATATCAAACAAATAACTAAACCCTAATATATCAAACAAATAACTAAACCCTAATATATCAATTAAATAACTAAACCCTAATATATCAAACAAATAACTAAACCCTAATATATCAAACAAATAACTAAACCCTAATATATCAATCAAATAACTAAACCCTAATATATCAAACAAATAACTAAACCCTAATATATCAAATAAAATATAAACTAAACCCTAACTAGCTTTACATCTATACATATTATATACAAAATTTGCTATCCTACCATGTTTTACAATAAAATAAACTAAATCATAATATATCAAATAATAAACTAAACCTAATATATCAAATAAAATAAAAAATATGACTCACCAAATATGTGATTTTTTTTCACCTCTTCCTCCTCTCCCCTCCCCTCCTCTCCTCTCCTCTCCCTCTCCCAGCGCGCGCTCTCCTCCCTCTCTCTCTGCTGCTCTCACGGTGGGAAAGAAATGAGGCCCGTGGTGGGCCTCACAGCACAAGCAATGAATATATATGGCCAATGCATGCGATGCAGTCTTGCAAGGCAATGCTATTGCCAAGATGTGTCAATAGCAGAATAGCATTGCCACAAAGATCGATAACGCCGCAATGCTATTGTTGTTAGTCGCTAACGCGGCAATAGCTTTGCCGCTATTGCCGCGTTGTGGCGGCGCGGCGGAGAGGCATTATTGCATTTGTCTGAAAAATATGGGCATTTTCTTATTTGTGAATTTTTTTTTAGGCAATTTTTTTTTTTTCTGTCAATAGCTGCTTCCGAACCCAAAAACAGTTTACTAGAAAAGCTGCAACTCCGAAACAGAACCTTGCCATGTAGCACATCCGCAGCTTACATCGGGCGCATCCGATTGGACGGCTTCTGCTTTTGCATAATGGCCTGGTACCCAATTGTCAGAAACACAGTGGTGGGCTCCACAAGACGCCCGCGCGGGAAACCCCTGCGCCGCGTCCACCAAAAACCCCTGCACCGCCACCTCTCCACAGTCGTACTCCTCCATCTCCAATCCGACGGCCACAGGTATCCACTCGCCCATACACCACGTCCACCTAAGTCATCCACCTGCTCCGTACGAATCACGTCTCGACCATCCGTCTCGCGATCTGACGGCGCGGATCTCGGGTCGGTCCATAGACTCGGCGCGGGGGGTTCCCCAAGCACTCCCCTCTCCTGCTCTGCCATTCCACGAGACAACCCTCGCACATACACGGGGGCGCATACAAATACACACCACAGCGCCGAGCTCTTCGCCTTCCACTTCCTCCTGGTCTCTTCCCCTCCCCTTCCCAAAAGCGTCGTAGGGTTTAGTGGTAGGGTTGTAGGGGGAGGAGAGGCCACCAGATGGCGGCGGCGTCGAGGTCGTGGGGCGACGTTGGCCGGTCCGGCCGCGGGTGGACCACCGTCTCTCACTCCGGCCGCGCTGCGCCGGCGCCGGCGCTGGCACCGATGGTGGGCGAGGCCGCGAAGGGGTTGGCGAAGATCGAGATCGGGGAGGGGGACGGGGCCCGGAGGCTGGACAAGTACGACATCCCCGTGGAGGTGAGCGGCGAGGCGGTGCCCCCGCCGGCGGAGGGGTTCGAGGAGGCCGGGCTCGCGGAGGCCGTGCTCCGGAACGTGGCGGCGTGCGGGTACGAGAACCCGACGCCGGTGCAGCGCTACTCGATGCCTATAGCGCTGGCCGGGAGGGACCTGATGGCGTGCGCGCAGACGGGGTCCGGGAAGACCGCCGCGTTCTGCCTCCCGGTGGTGAGCGGGCTGGTGGCGGGAGGAGGAGGTGCGGGAAGCGGAGCGGGTCGCCGGGGCAGGGCGGCCTACGACCGCGCTGCGAGGCCACGCGCGCTCGTGCTCGCTCCCACCAGAGAGCTCGCAGCGCAGGTAAGATCATCGCTGTCTTGGCTCTTATATTCTTTTGCGCGATCGCGCGGACGCAGGCGAGCGCACCCGTTCGCGCGCGCGCGCGTTTTTGTTTCAGTTCGCCCGCGCGGTCGCGCCGTCGTGGACGTGGCGTGCATGCCTGCGTTCGTGGTTGTGCCTATGCGAGTGGGCGTATACGAGGCCAGTGCGTTGCCTTATCCATGTCTATCCGTGCGCGCACTGTGCGCGCTTTGGGGGGCATGCCCGTCTATGTGTGGCGATGTGTGAGGGCGTGTCCAACGCTCAGGGCGCATTTGTGCGAGTTGGCGCCTTTGCGAATAGGAGTTTGCTCGCCGCCCTCCCACCTTCGTTGTTACTTGAGATGTTAGTCCGCGTGAGCTCTCCTAGATTGTGTTTTTCTTGTGATCGCTGCTGTGCATGTTGGCTTCGCTTATTGTAGGATGTTGATTAGCTAAGATTGTGTTGTTGGCTGAATGGTGTGGTCTTTTTTCTCATTGTAGTAGTGATAGATAGTATGCTATGTAGTACATTTGTATGTGTTGAATTATCAATTATACTATGCTTTCTGTATGTTTGTACTGTCTTTAATAATGTGAATTTCATTGTCATTTTCCATCCAGCTTCTTCTGTTGGAGAATTAGCATGGATCACTGGCTCTTTTAGTTTTGTTGGGTTTGCATATTTTGCATTTGCATCCTGCACAATGGACTAATTTTATAATAATCTTGCATTATGCTTTATTGTTCTAGATCGTCTGGATGGGTGGATTGGGGTTGAATCACTTTGCATTCATCTGCGTACTTTATTTGTCATCAGTTGTATGCCCATGTTCTTATCATTTTTACTTGAACAATCTGATTCACAGTTGAGAATTTCAATTGAAGTTGGGTGACAAGGTGGGCATCTGATTTTGATTTGCATGTTTGCATGCTTTGTTGCTAATTTAAAATTTGAAAGCAAGTTAGCACGTGCTCTTTTTTGTTTTCTATTGATTACTGTAGCTTAGAAACGCGTAGTGCATAATTAATTAGTACTTGGTGGCATTAATATCACTTAGTTGCAAATGTTTGGAGTTTCCTCTGTCTTCCTTTAACTTGCTTTTTGTTCCTCGCAAACAATAAAATTTGTTTGTGAAGTGAATATGTTTCTGTTCAAATCCCTTCTCTGTTTGTTTTTAAAACCATTTCTGAGCAAGTAAGCATGACGACATATTGTGTAGCACTTTTATGAACAAATCACACATAGCGTGTCAGCTTTTTTTATTTCTTGTATCAGGTTTGAATGATTGTTGACATTAACTATGTGGATGAAAATGCTGTGGAGTTACTACTTACTGAACCGCTTTAAATTGTGCATCAGGTTTTTGAGGGAAAAATTGTGCATCATATTGCTCTGAAATACTACTTCTATGATGATTCAGTAAAATGGCAACATATCTAGTGCTAACACCCATTGGTTGTTAATATGCTAACATCAAATCTGGACCATCAGATCCAAGAGGAGTGGTTTAGATATGGAGAGGTGGAGGTCTCTTTCCTACTTACAAAGTCAAGGAGGGTTGTGTGAAAGCATTTAAGTGACAAATGGAGTAATTAATGGGGTTTTCATCTCTCCATATTTGAGCCACTCATCATGTATCTAATAGCCCAGATTTAATGTTAGCATCTTAGCACTCAATGGACATTAACACTAGATATGTTGCCCAGTAAAATTTGTAAAGCTGGGAATACTTATGTGAAATATTTCCTAACTACTAATCAGTACGTGGAATGTTTGAGTATGTTACTAATCCTAAAGTTGGTTTGCTATTCCTTCAGTCTGATCATGTATATATTTGTTCCATCGGTGCATGAATATGTACATGTCAATGCATGCTTCTGTGCCCTAGCCTCTAGGATAAGGTTGATTTCCACAACAGCACTTTGTTCATGAGTGACGTGTTTTTACTGGAGTAATTTCATTGGTCACTATTATTCAAAATGTTATGTGATTGCAATGTGTCTGCATTTTTATTTTGATATTAGGGCCTGAACATTCTTGGTGGACTGTCATTTGGCATTTTTTTCATTTACTTTTATGTTTTCTTATGAATCCATCTTGCAAGGGCATGATAGGTGAAGGGATTTTGATTCATGTATGTTGTTGTTACCGGTGGTGAAACTTATTTGCTAATGGTTCCATGCTTTAGATTTATGAGGAGGCCAAAAAATTCTCTCACCAGACTGGAATCAGAGTTGTGGTTGCCTATGGAGGAACTCCAATGTACGACCAGGTGATTGCTGCTTCCACACTCTTTTTTATGCACGGTCGTTTTGTTTCTTTGTTCATCTGCGATGGTTAGTTAAACTCACTGGGTAAGTCAGATGTGCAGAAATGAGCTGAATGTAATAGAAAAGATACCGGAGAATTACCTTACCTCCAAAATTTTAAATTTGTTATGTTACCTGCAAATGTGTGATGCAGCTATTAAAGTAGTCACGTATTATATGGGCTTTGTTGCTAAAACACAGTATAACTTTGATGGATGTTCTCTGCTTCTCTGTCTTTGTGCATTGCCCATATGGCTTACTGCCTTTTCATGCTTGCTGGTTTTAGCTGCGTGATCTAGAGAGGGGCGTTGATATCCTTGTTGCTACGCCTGGGCGCCTTGTGGACATGGTTGAAAGGTCAAGAGTTTCTCTTGAGGCAATCAAGTACCTGGTAATGGATGAGGCCGACAGGATGCTGGATATGGGTTTTGAGCCTCAGATAAGAAAAATAGTTGATAGGATGAATATGCCACAAAAGTCTGTGAGACAAACTATGCTTTTCAGTGCAACCTTTCCACCTGAAATACAGGTAACCCTAGATGTTCGTACTTGTTATCTATGTATAAAGTAGGATAAGAATGGGATCGCTGAATGTTTTCATGTTTTCTTTTTCTTCAATAGCAGCACGGCAACTGTTAGCTTCCTCTGACATACATTACCACAAAATTAGTAGCGAGTGGATGGCTCTTAGATTTTATACTGCATAAAGCATGTCATTCCTTATGTTGTGGTATTATGCTCTACCCCCTCTCCACTGAATCAATACATTGGTTTCTTTTGTATTATCATTTAGCTAAAAATAATTAAACTGAGCCTGTCTGTTTAGATACATTTGGCTACTACGAAATATCCAACTTACTTGATCTGATCTGGTTTTCAGAGACTGGCTTCGGACTTCTTGTCAAATTACATATTTATCACTGTTGGAAGGGTGGGGTCAAGTACTGACCTGATTATGCAGAAAGTTGAGTTTGTCTCTGATGGGGACAAAAGAGGCCATCTGATAGATCTTTTACAAAGGCAACCTGCCGGCACGGCTAACGGCAAGGTATGCAATTTCTTGCCATCTTGAGAATATAACTGGATAGATTTGCTATTTCTTGCTTGATGACTTCTCAAGTTGTTTTGCTTGTTTGTCTAAATGCAGCAACCTCTAACATTGGTTTTTGTGGAGACAAAACGTGAGGCTGACTCATTGAGGTACTGGCTATACAACCAAGGTTTCCCAGCAACAGCCATCCATGGTGACAGAACACAGCAGGTGAGCACATTAGCCTGAACTCTTCAGTAATTGCTAACTGGTTCTTTAGCTGCATCATGCAATACGTACACAATTTAGTCCGAAACATCTGCCATGCTGATTTCATACCTCTTGTGGGTCCTATGGCCTGGCCACAACTGCAGCTTAATTGGGATCACTTGTTTTCATTTTCAACATTGAAAGCTTGGGACAAGAATGCATTTCCATGAACATACTGGCTTCTTGGTTGAGTGACAATTTCCTCCTAGCTCTTTTAATGCATCTGTATGACTTTTAGAATTAGAATTTACTGTTTGGTTGGTTAGTGGTGATAAAGTTCTGCTTGGAAAATATCTGCTGCTTAGAATTAGAATTTACTGTTTGGTTGGTTAGTGGTTAGAATTAGAATCACTGCCAAAGCATCGTGCTATATATTTTTTATCTCTGCCTCTTATGTTTACTTGTCTCGTTTAGCTGGATATGCAGATGGGCTTGTAGCTTAGTGGTGGTAGTGAAGTTGTTCATTTCTACCAACATAGGTTCGTTCTCTAGGATTGGTGTGGTGTGTCTTATTTGAAGGCTATGTACGTCTTATGAGAGACTGGAACAAAGTTCCATTTCCCAAAAAAGCTGAATAAACTAATAAATAGTTTGTATTCATCATTAGAGTATAAGTATTGATTACGACTGTATATAGCTGCTCTAGACATGGCCTTTCGACATCCCTACAATTCAATGCCCCTATTACCATGCAATAGATTATGGGTTGGTTATATGACACTTTTGGTATTCTCGTAACAGTTTGATTAATTGATACCAGTAAATATTTTTAAGCATTCCGTCAAATCTTTACCTATAGTCTGATCTGCATCTGCATGTTGTTGAAGGAGAGGGAGAGCGCACTGAAATCTTTCAAAACTGGCCGCACTCCTATACTGGTCGCCACTGATGTAGCCTCACGGGGCCTGGACGTCCCGAACGTGGCCCATGTGATCAACTACGATCTACCCAAGAGCATAGAGGACTATGTCCACAGGATTGGAAGAACTGGGAGAGCTGGGAAGGCCGGGACAGCCACCGCCTTCTTTACCGAATCCAACCACTCCCTCGCGAAGGGCCTGCTGGAACTGATGACTGAGGCGAAGCAGGACGTACCTGATTGGCTCGCGGAGTACGCGGAGAGGCCATCCTATGGAGGGTCAAGCTACGGCGGAAGAAGCCGAAGGTCCGGTGGTGGCGGCGGCAGCAGGTTTGGCGGCAGAGATTACCGCCGCCGTGACGACTATTCTGACTACTCCGGCGGCAGCAGCTACTCCGATGGTGGGGGCTCCAGCTCCTACAGGGCAAGTGCTCCAGCTCCGCAGTACTACCCTTCCTACCCCATGGGCACCTCGGACATCAGCGCCTCCGGCTGGGACTAAGCGGGCGCGCGCGTAATCTCAGTGCACATACCGTAACCACGCTAAAGCTGAATACTCCCGTCGTTTTGGTGTGATATATATGCCGTGGTGGTGCACAGAGGTGAAGTGGAAGAACCTTCGGTTGGAAGATGGCTAGGACTAAACATGGATAGGGTGGTGACACTGATGATCCGAGCCCATCTGGTGCTTGGTTTTGCTGGATATATATTATTGTGAGTGGCGAATGACACTGCTGTATCCACTGGCTACGAAAACATGCAAGGGAACACGCAACCTTCTAAATTCACTTGGTGGTCAACGTTTTGCATCTTGAATGTCCCTGGTATGAAGCTATTAATGGCCGCGTATTGTGTTGTGTGTTGCGAGTATGTGACCATGCTGTGATTTGTAGCTTACTTCTGTTTGGACTTTGAATGCTGCCTTGCAAGTCCGTAGAAGGACATGACGGTGCCTGTTGTTCCCGTTTCATACCGTCCTCTGCTTTCCTGTCGCTGAACTTGGCTGGACGTTAGGATGGAGAAAACCCGAAGTTCAGTTTTTGTCTAGATTTGTGTCAGTTTTTTCATACATAACTTGTTCTTTTCAGATTAAATTAAAATTGAAAACTACAATCCAAAATGTCATTTTTATAAAGCCAAACGTTGTATCACTTTGTAACTATTTTTTAAGACTTTTATTGGTTCTTTTTAAAGCTCCTCAAGCCATTTTTATAATTTTTTGAGCTCTTTCAGCCCTTTATTGAAGGTTCACAACTTTTTCAGATTATATTCTATGACTCCATTTTTAGCTTAAAAGAACAGCGTAGAAAATTACACTACTGTCCTTTAAATTTCAAAAAAAAATTTGGCCTTTTAAAATAGTATTTGTTTGCCCCATAATTTCAAAGCCGTTAGGATCCGTTAAATGATGGCGTGGCTGTTAGTTCTCCATCAATTGTTTAGCTGGTTATCACAGATGATTTTTTCATGAAGTGACATCCACGTCACCTCCCTCCTCTCTCACTCTACAAAAAGTTCAACTTTGAAAATTTTTTATTATGATAAATAATAATATGTGGGCAAATTAATATATTAATGTAAAAGTAATTAGTCAAAAGGTGTCTCTTGGTGAAGAGACATCTTTTAGTGAAAAGGTATCTCTTTGACACACCCCTTCTTATTCTATATAAAGGGGCTAACCTCCTTATTGAAAGTTATTGTTCATTCGCGAGACACTGTTCACTCGCGACACTGTTCATTGTACTGTACATAGAAGAAAGAAGCAATAAAGAGATTACTCTTGCCTCTCAAACATCTCTCTCGCTCACCACCACTGAGTTGATTGGAATTACAACACGTTATTAGCACTTTGATTCTACGATGAGCCCCTAATCGCAGTTCTAATTACACAGTAATTGTAATTAGAGAGAGAGTCTATGGATCGACAAAATCTGTTCATGGTGGACGAACCCTCGCCGGATTCCGGCGAACACACCGTGGTGGAGGATCAGGGAGGCACTGTGGATGACCATTTTGGTATCCACAGTGGAGGATTCAACTCCTCCATCCTCTGTCCATCCAGCACAGAGATGGCAACGCCGGCGGAGCATTGCTCCTTGTCGTCACCGGACATCCAGGAGAAGAAACAGGAGGAGAAACAGGGGGAGACGCACTCTACCTCGGGTAGAAGGGCAGCGATGCCCGGTTCACCGGAGACTCCGGTGGCAGTGCCTCTTCCCGCTGCTGCTCTCTCGCCGAGGGGGTCAAGGGCATCATCACCTACATACAGCCCCGACTCCCCTCGGTACTCGCCGGAATCCTCGGATGTTTCCGGCTTCTTCACCACGCCGGCACATGAAGAAGAAGATACGGGCATACGGCAGCCTTTGTCGCTCGCCTACAGGCTTCTCGACGGCACCGCTGGCAGGAGAGGCCTTGCCCCGAGGAGGAGGACAGAGCCCCTCCTTCACCTTCCTCTCCGGCGCCTCCGGGTTTCGCTGCGGTTCCTCCATAGCAATGGCGCTTCGGCGTCGAGGTACCGGCACTAGAAGCCGGCCCCTTGACTCCTCTGGTCTTCCCCTTCGGCAAGGAGGCCGGCCCATCATTCACCATGGTAGATGACGATTACCTTAAGTGCTTACGCACAAGGCTTGGGTTCTATGGTTAATGACCATAGTGAGAGTACCTCGTCCATAGCTAAAAGGTCTACGTCATTGCATTAATTACTTTTGCTATATTGCACATGGTAGAAGACAATTACCTTACGTGCTTACGCACAAGGCTTGGGTTCTATGGTTAATGACCATAGTGAGAGTATCTCACCCATAACTAAAAGGTCTACGTCACCTTCTTTTCTACATCGTTGATTATTTTATTTCAACTTTAATTGCAGAAATTGTGATAAATTGAAAGAAAATTAATGTCTCTGCTAGAAATTATTATTTAAGACCTTTTTATTCAATAAAATTGTAACTTATTCATGCTTTTGATTTACTTAGTTAAAAGTAAATTAATTAGAATTGCATGATTATTATGTAGATATGGTGATATCTCCAAAAGGAGTTTGTAGAACTTGTTGTGGATGGCAGTAATTATTTAACTTGGGCTATGGATGTTAAAATAAATTTGGTATCTAGGAGTCTAAGTGCATCCATCAATGATCCTATGGAGGGTGACGCCCCTATACCAGAAAACTACAAATATGCAACTCTGCATTTTATCAGGCACCACCTCCATTCAGATCTCAAAAATGAATATCTGATGGAGGAGGATCCACTAAGTTTGTGGAAGTCCTTAAAGGATAGATATGATCAACAAAAGACGGTCATATTGCCTGAAGCTCAAAGGGAATGGTCTATATTACGCTTTCAAGACTTTAAGTCTGTCGCTGAATATAATTCTCGCGTGCATAAGATTAATTCCAAACTGAGATTCTGTGACAAGGCTGTCACAGATGAGGACATGATTGAAAAGACACTTTGCACTTTTCATCCTTCCATGAGGATATTGCAGCAGCAATATCGTCAACAAAAATACACTAAGCACTCGGATTTAATCTATACTCTGCTTCAGGCAGAAAAACATGATGAACTTCTTATGAAGAATCATCATACACGCCCAACTGAGGCAATAGCTGTACCTGAGGTAAATACCAATATTCCGAGCACTAGTGTTAATAATAATCAAAAGAAGGATGGAAAGAAGATGGAGAATAAGAATAATGCAAAGAAGATGTCCAATAAAATGCAGAAGGGCAAAAGAAAGTTTTATGGCAAAGAAAGATTCAAGAATAATTCTCCAAGGGAGAAAAATACTCTTTGCCATAAATGTGGTTGTAAGGGTCATTCGGCAAAAGGATGCCGCACGGCTAAGCATCTAGTGGAGTTGTACCTCCAATCTGTTGGCAAGAGTAACAATCAAAAGGGAAAAGTTGAAGCTCACTTCGTCGAAAATCCAAGTATGGATATTGATGAAAGACAGGATAATACTGTCATGGATGTTGATACCAGTGAGTTGGTGCAACAGAACGAAGCTGAAATGGGCATAGATAACATGCTTGCGAAATATGCTTCCCAAGACATGTTTGGAGACACTTTTTAAAGTCTCTTAATATCCCTATTAATGTAATCAGCATGTATTAATCTACATAGATGTTGTATATTTTAGTTGAATATTTGTATGTTTACATAGGTCTTATTTGTTGCTCATAAGGAGCATGTAATTGTGGCTCAAAATGAGCAAAACAATGTTGTATGTCATCAAACATATAATATATGTGTTTATATACTTGTTCTATAGTGAAGTTAATTTTTACTCTTCTTTTATATAGAACTTGGTGATACAATCCAATGGAAGGAGAACTTTGTTTGGTTGACAGTTGCACCACTAACACAATATTAAGGGAGATAAAATATTTCTAAACTCTAACTAAGAGGAAAGGAAATATTATGACCATCGCTGGTAGTGATGCTCAAATTGTTGGTTTTGGTCGAGCCATCATCATACTCTCTATGGGTACAAACATTGTGATAGAGGATGCTTTGTTGTATCCTGAATCTACACGTACCCTATTGAGTTTCAAAGACATTCGCATCAATGGTTTCCACGTGAAAACTACTAAAGAGAGCAATATTGAGTATTTGCTCTTAACAAAAAATAATGGATGCGAAAAACAAGTGGTTGAAAAGCTTCCTTTATTTTCATCAGGATTGTACTACACATATATTAAACCCGAACCACATGTTGCGTTAAAGATAATTTTCTATAATCTTGATAGGTTCAAGATTTGGCATGACCGATTAGGTCATCCAGGTTTGGGTATGATGTATAAAATAATAAAGAGTTCTGTTGGCCATAACATAAAAAATACTGATTTTCCAAAACATGATGATTTCATGTGCACTGCGTGTGCTAAGGGAAAATTGATTTTAAGGCCTTTGTACCTTAAAATTAAAAATGAGTCGTTGAATTTTCTGGAAAAAAATTCAAGACGACATTTGCGGACCTATTCAGCCTTGGTCTGGACCGTTTAGGTATTTTATGGTGCTAATAGATGCATCTACAAGATAGTCCCATGTATGTTTACTCTCTACAAGGAACCATGCTTTTACTAGATTAATTGCCCAAATAATTCAATTGAGAGCCAATCATCCTGATGATAGGATAAAGTCCATTAGATTGGACAATGCGGCTGAATTTTCATCAAAGGCATTCAATGATTATTGTTTGGCCTTGGGCATTAATGTAGAGCATTCTGTGCCATATGTTCATACGCAAAATGGTTTAGCAGAATTTTTAATAAAGAGGATAAAGCTTATTATTAGACTTCTATTGCAAAATTGTCAATTACCAACAAGTTGTTGGGGACATGCGGTCTTGCATGCCGCAGCTTTAATCCAAGTTAGACCAACCGCATATCATATGGTTTCCCCGTTGCAGTTAGTACGTGGAGATGTGCCAAGCATTTCCCATCTGCAAAAATTCGGTTGTGCTGTCTACACACCGATTTCACCACCGCAGCGTACACAAATGGGTCCTCAAAGAAAATTGGAGATCTATGTGGGATATAAGTCTCCGTCAATTATAAAATACCTTGAGCCACTAACAGGGGATCTGTTTACGGTCAGGTACGCTGATTGTATTTTTGATGAGGACAATTTCCTGGCATTAGGGGAGATATGTACCACAATGAATGCCGAGAAATAGATTGGAATGCCACAGGCATTCAGTCCTTAGATCCACGTACAAAAGAATCTGAACAAGAGGTTCAGAAAATTATAAATTTGTAGTATATTGCAAATAATCTGCCAGATGCATTTATTGATTATAAGAGTGTTATGAAATCTCATTTACCCGCTGCCAATGCACCGGAAAGAGTAGAGGTACCAAAGAAAACTACTCTTGCCCCTAATGCAAATAAGAGGGGGAGAATTCCGGTTAATCGAGACTCAATTTCGCGGAGACGTCCGCAGAAACAACAAAGGACCGATAAAGGCAAATCAATAAATCAAATTGAGAAAAATGTCAGAAATTCTCAATTGATTAGTAAACCCAACATTAATGTCTTTACAAACTCCAATGTTGGGACATCGGAACCCTTGGACTCGATCGTATTGGGAAATCATGATGAGTCACAAGGCAAAGAATTGTTGGATGAAGAAATTTCCACTAATTATCTTGATTCGAGAGAATTGTATAATAGAAAGACTACAATTGTCGACATATATTTCGCCTCTAAAGTGGTTGAATCTATTCAATCGGATCCGAACCAAAGTCCATGGCGAGTGCATGAAGCGCTCGAGATTGGGTCAAATGGAAAGAAGCTATTGAGGCTGAATTAAACTCGCTAAAGAAAAGAGAGGTATTTGGTCTGTTGAGACAAAGACCTCCTAAAATATTTCCTGTTGGAAATAAATGGGTTTTCATTCAAAAGAGGAATAAAAATAATCAGGTGGTGAGATACAAAGCGAGACTTGTAGCACAAGGGTTTACGCAGAGACCCGGCATCGATTATGATGAAACATATTCACCGGTGATGAGTGGAATAACGTTCCGATATTTACTATGATTGGCAGTAAATATGAATTTAACAATGCAGTTGATGGATGTGGTGACCGCATATTTGTATGGGTCACTTGATTCGGATATTTATATGAAAGTCCCTGATGGGATACCAATTCCGAATCCTAAAGCAAATCGCAACATGTATAGTGTCAAATTGAAGAAATCACTATATGGATTAAAGCAGTCGGGTAGAATGTGGTACAACCGACTAAGTGAGTTCCTTCTCAAGAAGGGTTACTCAAACAATGATGATTGTCCTTGTGTGTTCATCAAGAAATCCCAAAGTGGATTTTGCATAATTTCAGTTTATGTTGATGATTTGAATATTATTGGAACCACACAAGATATCAAAGAAGCAAGCAATCATCTTGTGACGGAGTTTGAAATGAAAGATTTGGGTAAAACCAAATTTTACTTAGGTTTGCAACTTGAGCATCTCTCTGATGGGATATTTGTGCATCAGTCTGCATATACTCAAAAGATTTTGAAGAAATTCAATATGGATAAATCATATCCATCTAAGACCCCTATGGTTGGTAGATCTCTTGATAGGGATAAAGACCCATTTAAACCAAAAGGTGAAAATGAAGATATTTTGGGATCGGAAGTCCCATATCTTAGTGCTATTGGGGCATTAATGTATCTAGCAAATTGCACTAGACCTGATATTTCATTTGCAGTTAATCTCTTGGCTAGATTTAGTGCAGCACCAACAAAGAGACATTGGGCTGGCATTAAGAATATCTTCAGATATTTACAAGGAACACAAGATCTTGGTCTATTTTATAAGAAAAACCAAGATATGTGCATAGTGGGTTATACTGATGCTGGCTATTTGTCTGATCCCTACAATGCCAGATCACAGACTAGATTTGTATTTTTGTATGGTGGTACGGCATTTTCATGGAAGTCCACTAATCATTCTGAAATAATTGCATTATATGAAGCATCACGTGAATGTGCTTGGTTTCGCAGAATGATTAATCATATACAAAAATCATGTGGTATTAACACCTTGGAATCCCCTACCATTATCTATGAGGATAACACAACTTGTATTGCTCAAATGCAATCAGGTTATATTAAGAGCAACATTACCAAACATATTGCTCCTAAATTATTCTATCCTTATGAACTCCAAAAGAGTGGAGAGATAGAAATTTTACAAACAAAGTCTTGTGAAAATCTTACCGATTTATTTACTCAGTCTCTACCAAAGTCAGCATTTTTGAATTGCGTTCATGGAATTGGTATGAGAAGACTTTATATATTGCAATGATCAGGGGGAGAGCCCTCTGAAAATTAACCTGATTAATTGTGGAATATTGTACTCTTTTTTCCTTTATGAGTTTTACATAATGGTTTGTCATAAAGGTTTTTAATGAGACAATATAAATACAAGCTTATGTATAATGTACTCTTTTCTCCATCCATTTTTTCCACAGGGTTTTTGGAGGGAGTTTTTAAGGCAATATACAATCATTTGCCCAAGGGGGGGTGTTACGATAAATAATAATATGTGGGGCAAATTAATATATTAATGTAAAATTAATTAGTCAAAAGATGTCTCTTGGTGAAGAGACATCCTTTAGTGAAAAGGTATCTCTTTGACACACCCCTTCTTATTCTATATAAAGGGGCTAACCCCCCTTATTGAAAGTTACTGTTCACTCGCGCGCCACTGTTCACTCGCGCCACTGTTCATTGTACTGTACACAGAAGAAAGAAGCAATAAAGAGACTACTCTTGCCTCTCAAACATCTCTCTCGCTCATCACCACTGAGTTGATTGGAATTACAACATTTTTCAAACATTCAACTTTAAAATTTTAAAGTTTCAAAACTTTGAAATTATATTTTTGAAAATTTCAAATTCAAATTATCGAAATTTTCGATGCCTTTGAATTTGAATTTTGGAATTTGATTTTTCAATTTGTTTTTAAATTTTTAGAATTTTTTGGAATTTTTGATACCTTTGAATGTTAAAATTCTCATTTCAAATTTTCACATGTTTTAGAATTTGGAAATTCAAAACTAAAAATTCAAAATTTGAAATTTAGAATTTGAATTTTCACAAAAATCAAAGTTGAATTTTCCAAAAAAATCAAAGTTAGTTTTTTTAAAAAAAATTTGAATTTCTTGAAAAGTTGAACTTTTCAAAAGTTTTGTAAGTTGAATTTTCAAATTTGATTTTATTTTCACAGAGAGAGAGAGAGTGGAGGAGAAAGGTGACGTGGATGTCACCTCATTAAAAAACCTACACACGTGGCAACTAAAGGGGAATGGGTAGGCTCAATTTTAAAATTTTTACCACGGACACTCAAGATATCATACAAGTAGGGAATCATAGATCGTTACCCTTGACGCGTAGTTGCAGCGAAAGGAGAGTCGGAGTAGCTGAGTCTGACGTCACGCGCGTCGAGGTACAGGAAGTTGTTGTTCACGTCGGCCCAAACGTCCCCTCCTCGTCGAGCACCACCACAGCAACGTCGTACGTACTGCTATAGATGAAGTAGTCGATCTCGCCGACCTTCTCCTCCTTATCGCTAATCAGTGTTGTAGCAACCACAACAACGCCTCTACGGTGTCCACACGTCCAGGGGCAGAAACACCGTACGCCGGTGTACTAGCACCGTACACGTGCGCCTAGGGTTTCTAGGAGTCGGTGGGGGGCGTGACGACTAGTGTTACGTGGTGGTGAACTCGTATATATGCATCACCCACCGCCTCTCCTTATATAGAGCACACGAATGTGCTTCTATGCTAAAGGCCCATTTAGACTCTAATCCTACACGGATCAGTATCTGTGAAATTAATTCTACACGGATCAGTATGCGCGAATCTAATCCTACACGGATCAGCATCTGCGAAACCTACTAATGAATCCAATCCATTAGACATGTTCTAACCCATTAAATGTGTGACCCGTTAGGTTTATGCACAAGTGGCCATGGTCTCGAAAACTCTTTTTCGAACCATAAATCAATAGGGGTTCTAGTAGAATATACTAATCCCTAAATACACAGAATGATCATATCGGCTCAACCTTGATATACTCACATACGGATCCCTTTGTCGCACGATACCAGTCAAGCTCAAGACGAGATACATGTCATCCTTGTGATAGCTCAAACCATTCACTCGATCTTGTAATGGATTCTAAATTGTGATTTACTCTTTAATCATATTGGCATAGCCATACACTTTCCAATCCAATCATATCAAGAGGCCTAGAGATATCTCTCCTGTTATCAAGGAGGGGTAAATTTTATCTTGATCGCTTACACCCCACGACATGTTTTATAGCATACCCGAAAGCTATCTTTATAACTATCCAGTTACAGTGTAGTGGTTGATAACTCCAAAGCATACAACTATACATGCTGGGATTCAATAACGATTTCAGGTCTAAGGATCATGTAGGTATACAACTCGAAACTAGAGGCTGATGGCACATGTAAGATAACAATCTCTGCCATATCTCGGAGTAGGTCTATCCAACACCATGTTATCTAATGTGTCCATATTATTGATTTAATATCTCTATATCTATGGTATGTAAAACATTACCATCAATCAATACATTTGCTGATCAAATCATTACTGTCCCACATAATGATATGATCAGGGATCATTTAGAATAAAATCATATCATCAATTTGTCTCACAACCAAGTCGTATTTGACGAACAATGTGAACGACGTTTATTTATGGAACTGATAACATATTATCCAAGAGTACATAAACATAAACGTGATACAATCATATTATATGATTGTCTCTAGGACATATCACTAACAGCAGCCACCTAAACAATTAACGGAAAGCTAACGATCACCTCAACATTTAATGGTAACCGTAACGGTTTTGGAGCTACAGCATAAACGGATACAAGTTCAAGAGGCCGAAAAAGTAATTTAAAATTCAGGGAGCTAAGTGAGACTTCGATATAAGTTCAAGGGCCAATAGTGTAATTTTCTCTATAAAGATTCTTGTATTGGCCATGGTGAACTCCAATAGAGTACATATAATCAGGATATGTCGACAATTGGGAAACTGATCCCCCGCCGAGCTTACTTATTGATCGAGGGATCAAACAACTCCTTTCTGCCAAAGTGTTTTCATCATAGATATATCGATTCACCGAGATGAAAGACAAACCAGACATAGAGAATTATCCTAGGTCGGGCCTCTCGGAAAGAGATAATAAGTCTACTCCAGTCGCACGTGGGCATTAGTGTTATTGCGATGAGATTGGAAAGGTAGCTCTTGATGACAATGCCTTTCCTCTCCATGGGGGAGGTATTTCTAGTACAAGGTATGCGTGATCTAAATCCTTTACGACCTGGAGAACCATCTAAATAACTTAGAATCCTACCAAATTTATAGATATATCTTGAAAATACGTTAACTTGCACTCTAAGAGATGTCCATATCTGGAAGGCCTTAAGCTCTGGAATAGAAAGACTCGCGGCAGTTAGGGACGTTGGGCCGATCGTCTTGAGACATCCCCTTAGGGCCCAAGATGACCCACATAATGGTCCATAAGTAAGGAGACCCATTCCTGAGCACCAAAGTAGGGGTACAGATGCGAGTCATTAATCCGCGCTTACCATATTCTCCTTATCCTTCCTGGGTACGCACCCTAGGGGTATGTCGTGCATAGGGCATAGCCTCCTCGACAGGATGTATTCATATGTAGTGTCATATTGGTTATAGTAAACTCTAATAATATATCCTCAATCTCGTTATGTATATGTAGTAGTGTCGTGTTGGTCATGACAAGACTCAATAAAGTCCACCTACAATTTCGTTTTTGGTATGTAGTCGTGTAATATCGGCTATGGTAAACTTTAGTAGAGTCTATCTACATCCTGTTACGAATACGTGGTCATGTAGTATTGGTCATGGTAAGCTTTTATATGCTTCATCTCTAATCTCCTTAGGTCACGATGGCCACACTATAATCAATGGTGTAGATTTTGTTTTTTTCTCTAGTTGAAATCCTTCGTACGCCTCACTATAATTGTCATCACAAAATCCTTCCCTGCCACTAAAATTACTCTTATGTCATCCTATAAAAATCCTTTCTCCTGCCACTAAAATTACCTACCATATGACATTATAATAAAATCCTATTCCAATGTTCGGCTTTCCACCGCCTTCTTCTCTCACCTCCTCTCTAGTAGGTGCCATGCTGTTTCCTCTCCTTTTGTGTGGGCGTCGCCTTCTCCATTCTCATCATTGTGGCCATCGTCCCATTCGGTCAACGTTGTGCATCCATAGCCTTAGCACCATCATTCCTAGAATTTTTAGCTCAATTATGTGGTTCTACTAGAGAGAAGATTGATTACATCGAGAATGAAGGTTTTCATAAAATAGTGCTTTCTACGCACACTTATATACCATTTATTGGTATGTCTTATTTGTTATGAATTCCGTTGCAACACATGACAGTTGGCTAGTAATATAAATATAGATAGTAGGCATTATGTTCTGAAAGATGGTGAATGCTTTGTTAGGTTGTGATGCTGCCTGGTGCAGCGGGGCCGGTGTAACAAGCACAACACAACACACGGTAGAGTTGGCCAAATAGGTCATGCTTGCCATGCTAGTCTAAGCCGGGATGGCACGGTGCACAGGTGGCTTAATGGATTTGGCTTTTGTGTCTTGGTAACCGGTGAAGCTTGTAATCTTGGATTGCCTTCGTGCAGATGGATTGACCCGTTTAGTTCCGTTGAAAATTTTTTTATGAAGATCAATCCATTTGATGTATGTGTCAACTTTAGATATATAATTATTTTCTTTAATTTATAAATATCTTTAGTTTTAAATTATTTGGTTTTACTGATCTTGAAATGGTGTGTTTGGTTGCCCGAATGAAGGCCGACCAGACCCAACGTATGCAGGTCGTTGCTTGCTCCAAGGAGTGAGCTAGGCTAGAGCCAAGCAAAAACCCTGTACGAGCGTGGCCTGAAACGAGGGAATGGACCATTTCTCTCGGGCCAAGCCCAAGCGAGCGCAAGTGAGTGGAGGGAAGAGGCGAGGGAAGTGTCCGAGCGACAGGAGGCTGGCTAGAGCTCCGGTGAGACGGCGCCGGCGAAGTAAAAAAAATAGTACTGCCGAGATCCGAGGAGGTCGGGCGTGTTTCCAACAACCTCGATGGCGGCCGGAGGAGCTCGCTGACGGCACGGGAGGAGCCGCCGGCCACGGGAATGAGACATGACGATGGTCGATGGGGAAGGATGACGTCCCGGAGCTCGGGCCTGTGGGGAGACATCGAGGCGGCACGACGATGGGGAAGGGTGACGTCCTAGAGCTCGGGCTGACGCAGAGAAGCTTGATGCTGGCGTGGACGAGCCGGGCGACGGCGCGGACGAGCAAACGCTGGCGTGGATGAGCTCGGTGCGGCCTTGTTGGAGCTCGGGCCGGTGTAGACGAGCTCGATGCTAGCAGCTAGCGTGGACGAGCTAGACGACGGTGCGAACGAGCAGATGCCGGCGTATTGGAGCTTGGGCAGGATGAGGCCGACCTCGACGAGCCATGTCGTGGCCGCGTCTCTAGGACGCCATGCCTCAAGCATGCCTCTAGAACGCCACCGCCATGCCCCCTGGACACCGCCGTTGTGCCTCTTCTCATTCTTGATTTTTCCACATCCATGCCCGATGTCCCTGGATTTGGGGATAACCTGTGGACTTGGTGGATATATAAGCCCCTAGAAATTGAATAATTATGATTAAGATGCTACTAATCATTATCTAACCCTTTAAATTATGATAAAATTACAGCAATTCAGAGTGACGGTGCTTATTGGCAATGCCAAGTTGGCATTCGCCAAAATGCTTGGCTTAGAAAGACGCTGGAATTAGATGACATTATAATCTCTTCACAGCCTAGCTCAACTCATACAGACAACTAAATATCATCCTTTACATCTAAGCAGTCTGTCTTTCACTAGTCTGGTTGTCTCGTACGGGCTAGGCTCAGGAAATCCGGAGAACCAAACAGCCGAAAATGTTTCTTTGTCTGTTTTGGGCTAACCGCTAAAGGGCAACAAGTGACCCATCAGGGAATGGCCCAGGTAGGCACATACAGTCTGCGTGAGAATCACCACACCGTTGCTGTAGTCTTCCACAATATCTAGAAGCCCGAGGAGCCGTAGCTAGATTGTGAGGGGTGATGAGAGAGGAGAGAGAAGAGAGGGGAGAGAGGCAAGAAATGGGAAGTATTGGATGGAATTTAGATGGCTAGATGGAACAAAGGAGGGGATTATAACGGAAGCGGATTTTCCCTAGGTACATGCGGCCACATATACATCCGCGAACACCTGATCCGCGTGGAGATTCGTGCTTAGCACCCACACAGCCCCACAGTGATTTTTTTTGCTAAAACGCCCCTGAAATTTTTAGAAAAAGTAATCCGGTCCCTCTTCTTCATCCTCCACTGAGCCGGCCGCCGACGCTGGTGACCATCACCGGTGTCGGCGCGTGACCACACCGGCGTGCGCATGGCTCGGTGGCGTGGCGTGGCTCGGTGGGGTGACGGGATGGCGCGTCGGCGCGATGCTTGCGTGGTTGTGTCTTGCGCCGAACATAGTTGCCGGCGGCGGCTGACGACGAGCGAGGCGAACGGCGGACGGCTCATGGCCGTGTTTCGGCGCGCCATGGGCAGGCGTGGCGGCTCGAGTGCGTCTTTGGCGTGGTCGCATGCCGCCCCGGCGGTGGGCTGCGCGGGTGAGTGGCGGCATGGGGTGGAGGGGAGAGAGAGAGGAGAGGAGGAAGAAGAAGGATCGAATTGCTTTTTGAAAAAAGTTGCAAGAACGTTTTTATAAAAATACACTTTGGAGCTGTGTGCACTAGGGCACGAATTTTAGAGCACATCGTGTGTCGCAGACATACATGCGGCCGCAGCTACATGCGGAATGAATTTCTGGATTATAACAAGAGGATCTCAATCCTCGCGGCACATAGCCGCAGACCTCCTGCGCTGCGTGCCCGTCCTCCTCGACCCTGCCTTTCATTGGCGCGCCAGCCGGCCGGTGCTCTCCTCCCTGTGCCGGTGCGGCGCTCCTGCTCGAGACGCGTTACGCCAGTGCCAGTGGGGAGTCTCTCCGTCGCCGAGAAGGTGAGGTCGGGCACCATACCGTGCTGTCATTGACGTGCTCGTGCGGGATGAGATGGTGGCGGAGGTGTGTGAGGTCGTAAAGTTAAAAAGAAGGGCTGGCTCCGGCGCCCGGCGGGGTGGCTCCTGGACCTGCCGAGTTCCAAGTGATGCTGCGAGAGTGCAGCAGGGGTGGGGAGTTGGAGGTTGTAGAGGTCGTGTTCGACGAATTGCTCATGAGAGAACGCGCACGTCGAGGCGCTGTGCAGGAGGGGCGACCTGGCTGGTGCGCGCCGGCTGCCCGGCGGACGCGTGGAGGCTCGGCGTTGTAGTCGCCAGGTGCTTGTCTGCCGCCTGCCGGGGACTTGGACGCGGCGAGGGAGATGATGCAGGAGGCAGCAAGGACTAGCCGGATGCGTGGACGGCACAACCAAGGTTACTCCGCTTCCTCCCTGCTTGAATCGCTGTTCTGCTTCGAGGAAAAACCAAAACACGCACCTTTTTCTTTGGAAACAAGTGGCAGGAGCTCTCTTTTTCATTAGGAGGAAAGCAATACAAAACGGTCAGTTACATATTAGATTTACAGGATTAAAAATGTCATCAGGCACCAATTGGAGAGAAGGCAGCTCAAGCCACCCTGGGAAATTCATTCTCGTTCTTGGGTAATGTTAGCAAACACTGAAAGAGCAGTTTGATTGCGGTTGTCGAAGATTCCATTGCTCCGTTCTATCCAAATTTTCAAGCATGCGTAGATTGAATTCTCTCATCTGAAATTCTGAATTGATTGACGGTCGTTGCTACTCGTCTCATATGGACCGAGAAATCAACCGAGCTACATTGAATCATTGATGATACCAATACTGAAAAGATTATTTTCTAGTTGCATCTCTCGTGTGATGGTTGCCGGACTTACGGAATTAGAATCATGGGGTGTAAAGTCCCTCTCCTCTGCCTTGAAAATAGCTCTTAATGCGTCAGTTCTACACGGATGGAATATTTCTCTTTGGTTGCATGGAAAGACACCAATTAAGGCTGCATACTCCTATCGCCACAAGAAGAGCAAGACTGTTGATCTTCGCATAATTCAAGGCTGCATGCAACGAGGGGAACACTGAAGGAGAAGGAAGAGATGAGAGAAAACACACTATAAATGGTGGTCTACATTGCATAAAAGAGTACCCCTACACGGAGGTGGATGGATTGAGCAGCATCAAAAGGTACGCAAATCACTATCTCCTTTTGGTTGAATCAAATTGTGCTAAAAGATCATGGGGCATTATGGTTTCCACTTACACATACATTCTTGCCTGCGTAGGCCTTCTGTCTGTTCTGTCTGGGAAGTGGTAATATATTTAATCATAGATTTTACCTGTTGCTCTTAAGAAATGGCAAGTAGGCTGTTGACATCTTAAGGGTTATACGGATTATCTCTTAACTCTCAACTATGCATGTATGCAATATAGTTAACATAATTTGTCTTGAACTTGCCCACCAGAAATAAGAAAGGGTTAATTGCATACGTGCAATTATAGAACGTCGATTCCGCAGAAATGCCATTACAAAACCTGATATTATTTAGATATCATTACAAGTCTGAGTTGATTTCAAAATTGCCATTACAAACCTTTTATTGCGTATACGAGCTCAAAATACATCCTAAAATACGACATGACAGGTGGGTCCCACCTATCATTCACTCCTCTTCTTCTTCCTCCCTTTCCCCTTCATCCTCCTCTTCTTCTTCTCCTTCCTCCCTCCTCTGTTCTCCCGCCCAGCACCCGTTGCACCCCGGCGAGCTCGACGCCGGGCTCATCCTTAGCGTCATCGCCGCTCCCGTCGACCCTGCTCACCACCGAGCCCACCTCGAGCCCCGCTGCGGCCTCGCCGTCGCTAGCGTTGAGCTTGCCGTCCCCGCGCCGCCTCGTCGTCGCCCACGCCGAGCTCACCGTTCCCCCTTCTCCCTGACTCTTCTTCTTCCTCCCTTTCCCTTCTCCCCTAACTCCGGCAAGCCACCTCCACCACCTTGGGCCTGCACTGCCACCGGCCAGCTCATGTCGAGGCGGCGAGCTCGACGTGAGCTCTCACGCGGGGACGGCGTGCTCAGCGCGGGCAACAGCAAGGCAGCGTGGGCGACAGCGAGGCCACGGCGGGGCTCGAGGCGGGAAGGGAGGAGGAAGGAAGGATGGGAAGAAGAAGAGGAGGAGGTCGTAGCGCGGCTCGATGGCGACGACGAGGCCGCGGCGGGGCTCGAGGCGAGAGGGGGAAGAGGGAGGAAGGAGAAGAAGAAGAGGAGGAGGCCGTGGCAGGGCTCGAGGTGGGCGGGGCTCGGCGCAGGCGACGGCGAGGCCGTGGAGGCCAGAGGAGGAGGGAGGAAGGAGAAGAAGAAGAGGAGGAGGAGGAAGAAGAAGAGGAGTGAATGACAGGTGGGACCCACCTGTCATATCGTATTTTAGGATGTATTTTGAGCTTGTATATGCAAGAATGGCAGTTTTGAAATCAACCCAGAATTGTAATGGCATCTAATTAATATCGGGTTTTGTAATAGCATTTCTGCAGAATCGACGTTTTATAATGGCACGTATGCAATTAACCATAAGAAAAGGTTGAAAAGCAGATAAAATGGCATTTCCATACAAATAATAGATTCTTCAAATATGAAAATCACTACAATAATTCTACCAAGACTACCACACCCATGACCAAGTCGCACTTCATTGATGCACAAATTGTCCCAAATAATTTTAATTTACTTACGGTACAGGCTAGCATACCTTCCGCAAAAAATATTACAAGTTTGACACTACATCATAATCCCAAATAGCACTTGAATGTGAAGTAAAATTAGGCTTACAAGTGCGCTAACCAGTCCTTGATTTACACGAAATGCAGTTTTATTCATACATATGATAGATGTCTTGTACGGATCCATAGATACGCCATGAGCTTATGTGCTGTGTACTATATCGAATGGCAAACTCTTAATTGTTGACAGAATACTGCTACATTTTGCTACTGCCTTCATCAACCGAAAGAAGCATCTGCACAGAATTTTCCATGGTCGGTCTTTTGCTTCTATCCTCCTCTACACATGAAACAGCCAGCTTGACCATCATTCTTGCTTGCAAGTCGTTGAAATGGCCATTCAACCTGGAATCAATGAAGTCAGTGATCCATGACTGTTCGCTGCCCTTGAACTCCACATTCTCTGCAAGCATCCTAACAGTCCTGCTAAGAACCATTTCTATCTCTTCATCCACATTTGTCGTCCATTCTGAAACACGAGCTCCCTTTAATAGTTCTAGAAGCACCACCCCATAGCTGTAGACATCAACCTTTGCTGTTATTGGAAGGCTAGAAACCCACTCAGGAGCAATATAACCTCTGGTTCCTCGGATCCGTGACACATTTTTGTTGGATCCACCTCTGTTCAAGAGTTTTGCAAGCCCAAAGTCTGAGATCTTTGGCTCCCAGTTATCATCCAACAGTATGTTCTCGGGCTTTATGTCGCAGTGGATGACCCACTCTAAGCATTCATGATGAAGGTACGCCAATCCCTTTGCCACCCCAAGAGCAATCTTAAATCTTTGGTTCCATTGAAGTAAGATCTGTGAGCCATTGCTACCAAACAATGTTTTATCCAATGAACCATTCTCCACATATTCTGAGACCAATATCCTATGCGGATCATCAGAACAGAATCCCCAAACCCTCACTAGGTTCATATGGTAAATCCTGCCAATCACACCCAGTTCATGCTGGAATTCTTCTTCGCTTTGGTTTATGTCTGCCAATTTTTTCACAGCTACTGCTCTCTCGTCTCTCAAGACTCCTTTATACACAATACCAGATGCTCCCCTGCCAAGCTCATCCTTAAACTTTTTAGTAGCAATCTGTAACTCCTTGTACGTGTATCTGCGGAAATGGCTGATTATCATTTCATAGCCAACCTCTGCTGGCCAGATTCCTCTTAATTGCTTGCTCTCCTTTCTCAAAATAAACCACCATCCTACTGCCATAAATATTACCTCCACAAGAAATATTGCTGATAAGAATCCATAAAAGTACAAATACTTTGATTCAGGGTAGCTGCTTTTAGGGTTATCCAAGAATTCTGCAGTGAAATATTTGTTTGCTGTAATGCAATCAGGGCTATATTTAGGACCAAAAGGTTGTGAGTGGGGAACTGAGGACTCTGGCACTTCTAGCGCCTTAGGAAGCTTGACATAGATGGAGCCACCCCACATCGGGTTGGTTTGACCACCAAGAAGAATATTCTTTGGATAGCATTCACCTTTTCCCTGCCAGTATGAAAACCCCTTACAAGTGCAGTCAGTCAAGCATATGTTCTTGCAGAAGTCAAGAGAAACAAGGGCGTACTTATTTTGATCATATCCTAGGAAATCAGTGGAGGATAACTTCACAAATTTCATCTTCTGTCCATCACAACTGAGGTTGAACTTGGGCTTGCAGCCTTTACTCCTGTCACTGGGATCAATGATCTCATATCCAGGGGCACATGCGCAGGCAGGCACAGGTGTAAACACACATATTCCATTAATACCACACAAACCACGTACAAAGCACAGCGGACGAATTGCCAAATATGTGACTAACCATCCCCCGTTTGTGTTATTTAGACTGTATAACCTAAGATTGCCATCATAATCTAATGTTAGCCTCCTCATAACTCTGGGACCCCAATCACTGGCCTGAACAGTAAAATTATCACTTCCCTGGAATTGCCCCTGGCCATCAAGAATACCAAGCATGGTGGTACTAAACAAGGTTCTTTGCTTTACCCAGAAATTAGGATCCGGACTTGGCCAATACATAAAAGAGATATCTTTCTCATCGTAAAACATTGAAAATAAATGCGCATCATCAAAACGGAAGCTGTATTTGCCAGGAACAAGTAGTCTACTAGTAGAAACCAGCTTTGTATTAGCAGTAAAGTTCTGATTTGGTAGCAACGTATCAGTAGGATAATCAAAGCTTTGCCATAGAATGATACCACCTTGGTCCTTCACGATGAGGTTCCCGGTGTCCAACAGCTGAGCTTCTTTGGCATTTGAAGAATTCACGTTGTTCGTCCACACGGTCTGGCCATTGTAATCTTTTAATACCATGCTCCCGTCGGTATTTAACTTGACTTTGGATTGCCAGGTGTGCACTGGGTGGAATTGATTTGCACTCCAGACGACAGTCTTATCAGCCGAGTTGGAGAACCAAATAGAGAAGGTTGAGGCATCAGGGGAGATTCTGTAGAAGCCACAGGTGAAAGTACCATCCGATGAACGGAGCACATGAGAGCTGCGCTCTACCGAGAGAGAGGAGCCCGGTGAGAGGATATCATGAGCCGAGACGTGCAAAAGCAGATGAATCAGAGTGAGGAGAAGCACAGAAATAGAGTGTGCATCCATAGCTAGCTCTTGGAGTGTTTGAGTTGGCAAATGAAATGATCAGGATTCCACACTATTATAGCTTCCAACTATCCATACACCCAACAGTCTGAACCGTAGACTCGTCTTTTTTTAGATAATGAAACCGTAGACTAGTCTAATAAATTGATAGCTTCTTCTGGTCAATAAAGTCACCCGACTTTGGTGTCGTTTTCAGTGGCTCATGTATGCTAGCTTTCTGGAGCAATGCTTCAGATACATTATTGGAAGAATCAGGAAAGCATTATATACTGAAGCACCTTAAATATGGGATTGAGGGATTAATAACAGTATAAAGGAGTAATCAATTTGCCCAGTCCCTACACATGTTACATATATTAATTATTACTCTATTAGGCAGAAACAGTAAATTTCTGCAGTATTGACATCCGTAGCAGGCACTCTATAACACTGTTTATCTAATTTTTTAAAGATAAAGTAGCTGCTGAAGGGAAGTAATCTTTTTAGAGTGTAGTGTAAAGTGTAAAGGAATTTTAAAGTATAAATAGAGTGGGTATGGAATGATGTTATAGAGTAGAAATTTGAAGTAGCTGGTGGAGATACTCCATGTTTGCAAGTAGGCTGGTACGTGTCAAAATTTTCTGCTACGGAAGTGACATTTGACATTGACAGCGCAGGAATATCGTAGCCCTATAGCAATTCATGCATTGTGATCCATAATTTAAGGCTAACCATCCTTCTCGATATAATTGTGTTCATTGATTTCAAAAGAAATGGTAAATATGCAACGATGACTACAACGACAGTATTGAAAATGCGATATTACCATGAAAAAAGATCTCTGAACTCTACCATGAATCTCAGTGCATCCAGGGTCACCAAAAAATTTATGTTCAGTCATTGGGCATCATGGAGCACCGCCACGGCCGGGGTCTGATCCAAAGTCTGAAGTGAGTTATTGCTCTGATGTTACAAAAACAGTATTGAGAATGCGATGCTATGGCTTTAGAGCATGACAGCAGATCTCTGAAAGGTAATCTTATCTATATTTAGATACTCTCTGTCCTTGTATCATTTCAGCAGAGTCTCTACATCAATCCCTAAATTTAGAGATTCTTTGCCCTAGCCTCTATATTTAAAGATTCTCTCTCCTGTCTCTATATCTTTTTAAAGATAGAGACTCTGCTGAAGAGAATGGAAATATAAAGAACAAATAATGGTTTAGAGAAGGAGATATAGAGATCCGAATTTAGAGAAACTACTAGAGATGTTCTAACCGAGCTATGAAGCATATGCACGGTCAAGTCGTCATAGAATGTGATGTGATAACGCCATATAGGAGCAGAGGAACCGGAAAGAAAATAACGTGTGTGGAACTGCTTGCATATGAACTAATGAAAGGACTATCAACTCCAGCAAAAAAACATAGCAGCAGACTATACAATGGAAATGAGAAAACTCAACTCTTTGGAGTTGCAAGACTAACAAGCAAATTCCAGGCATGCATAGTTGAATACTCCATAAGAAATTTACAACGGTATTTTTCTTATTTGAATATCTTCAAAACTACAGGTTTTACTGTTTTGGAGATGAAAAAAGTAACTCGCACTAAACTAGATTCAGCAAGTACTGAAAAAAATGCCTCTAGAAAAATAAGAGTACTGAAAAAGTGACATACTGTTATTTTAGGAAGGCTGAAGTCATATTTTTAAGAGGTCCAACTTGTGATGCAAGTTTATTAGAAGAGTAGAAACGCTATATAATAATGTATGTTCGTGATGATAAAGTTAAAAAGGAGTTCAAAACTTTCATTCTAATGGTAACACCATCATAATATTGAGAAGAGCAAATTACAATGTAGGTCTTAAAATTGTTCCACATTTTCGCTTATGTCCACAACTCATGAAACCGGATATTTAGATACACGAAGTTGTGTTGTCGTTTCGATTAGGTCCAAGGGCGGTATGGAGAGGATGATTTTGATGACTGGGCTGCCACATCACCGCACATGTGGTCCTCTATGGATTGCTTTGTCACGTGGATAGCCTGACATTTTTCTTTTCTTTTTATCTTTTTTAATGTGGGGCCCACATGTTATCTTCTTCCTTCTCCTTCTTCCTCTTTCATTCTCTCTCTTCCTTCATCGGAGAGCATCTACCTTCAAGAAGATGACATGTGGGCTCCACATTAAAAATAGATAAAAAGAAAAGAAAAATGCCACGTAGGCTATCTGTGTGGCAAAACGAGAGCCACGTATGCGGTGATGTGGCAACCTAGTCATCAAGACCGCCCTTTGGATAAAGCCCTTGGACCTAACTGAAACAACAACGACGTTAGAAATAGAGGCACACAATAGAGAACAAGATACATGAGATTTTTACGTGGAAAACCCTTATGGAAAAACCATGGGCGTACAAAGGTGAAACCACTATATGAGAAGAGAATACATGTGCGGGAACCCCGGTTTTTACCAAACCGGACCCCTCTGTGTTACCGGTATGAGTCCCAAGGATCAGTGCTCATACCTATAGTGAAACAGAATCATGATACCAAAACAAAGTTGCATTAGCTATTAAGATAATTCAAAGTGCGGCGGAGCAATATATTACATTAGCGGAGAAATATAACACATATTAAAAAGGAGTAAACAGTTACAATCAAAAGTAGTGTCCCATCACGGCCACAGGCACACGCTGAGTGGGAAACGGCTAGTAGTCCGGAGTATCATCCGGGAATATCTCAACGTTATCCTGCGTGTCCTCGTAATCTTGACCTGCTCATAGATTGAACAGCCCCGCATAACAAACGGGGTTAGCATTTGACTGCTAGCAAGTCCTTCCTAGGAAGGACCAGATTAAGATTTACCTTAATAAAGCTGATGGTTAATTTGCATAAAAGCATTTCACTTAGAATTGTAAAAGCATTTAAGAAACACATATAAATAAATAGAAATTCTCAAAAGAAACAGAATTAAAACGATTATCCTCTCCGGTCTCAAGTTCTCAGCTCATAATTCTCAGCTCATTATCTCATCTCTCATTTCTCAAATCTCAAATCTCAAATCTCATATAGCAAAATCATAATTCTCATCTAGCAACGGCACACACATGCCAGAATAACCTTACCCATGTCATATTAAGAATGGTGATGCTACAATGTGAAACCCACCTTGTCTGCCCTTAACCGTGGGCACGGCCATTCAAATGGTTTTACTCTGCAGAGGTTGTATGTTTTACCCACAAGATACGATATCCTCCCGTCGAAGGATATCATAACAAAATCCTTTAGAAAATTAACCCCGGGCTTAACACGGTCGTACCTGATACTCACAGGTACCCAGAGAAATGCTTCCGCACAAGTCTCTGGCAATACCCCGGTGATGTTTCTCAACTTTCTCTCTGTACTCATCCACCGTGCAAGAACAGTGAGTAATCCCGACATTTCTTTTCCTTTAGATTAGGCCCGTCCCATACCAGACTTGCGGTCGCACGGGTAAATACTCAGTAAAGTAATCACATGGCTCGGTCCTTATTCTCGGAGCGGCAACCAACACAAACCCAACTCTCGTGCTCAAATGCACCCACCTTACAATCCATCCGCTCCCGATCCCGTTTATTAGTTGGTCAAATTTTAATTAAGATGAATAAATCGAATCCCAGATCCCAACACAAGCGATTCATCAAATCTCTGGATTTTATTCCTAGCTACATTCAATATATGGGATTGGATCCCCGAATAACTAACTGAGCAATACGAAGCATCTATTATTTAAAAACAGTGAACGATATTACCATAAGTTAACCTAGGGTATAGGCTTTAACAGTAGATGCATATATCGGACAAACACATGCACTAGGTAATAGTATATGACCTTACGGCATTTTCATCAACATAGCAATTTTGGCAAAGCTATAAAATTGGGATTCTATGGAAAGACTTGCCTTCGGGGTAGTCGGTCTCTGGCGGTGCGTCAGTGGCGTCGAGGAAGTCTCCTTCAGCGCCCGAATAACCTATCGCACGCAAAACGAGAAAGAACAACCAATAAATAACATGCATAGTAATATAATTTTAAAAATTATACAAAAACTACAGTAGATAGATATGATTTTTATGAATTTTTAGAAATTTGAGTCGCCGGAATCGGAGTTCGGATGAATCCGGAGCGAAAGATTGAAATTTACAGCTTATGGAAAATCCAGGAAATAGGAAAAGCCACTGTAGCCCACGGGTCCCACTGCACAGAACCCATTGCTGGCTATCTCCATGGATAAGAGCAGGTGCTGCTGGGTTTAAGAGAGAGAAAGAGAGAAAGAAAGAAAGAAAGAGAAAAGAGAGAGGAAGAGAGAGGAAAAGGGAGAGAAGGAGGAGGAAAAAGGGGCGGCGGCTAGGTTGGCTGGCGGCCGGCGGCGGACGGCGGTGGGTGGCGGCGTTCCGACGACGAGACGGCGGCTGGGGCGGATGGCCAGCGACAGGCGGCTGCGCAGGCGCAACGGCGAGGCGAGCAAGGCAGCGTGGCTCCGGTGGCGGCTCACTGGGCGGCGGCTGGCGGCGCTTGGCGACTCCGGCGGCGGCGAGCATGGGAGGAGGTTGCGGCCAGCGAGAGGCAACAGCGCGCGGCGCAGGTTGCAGGGAAGGAGGAGCTGGGGCGACGTGATGCCGGCGGGCTTGCCCGGGGCGCAGCATGGCGGCGGCTCCGAGGGGGCGGCGCCAATGACTCCGACGGGCTCCAGCGGCGTAGCGGCTCCGGCGAGGCACAAAGCTGCAGGTGAGCAGCGGCTACCTCGACAATCGGCGGCGACGGCGACGTCCTTGGGGACACGACGGCGACGGCTAGCTGCTGGGATTTTTGGGGTTTAGGTGGTGATGTTTTGCTGTGTTGAGGCTTGGGAACGCGAACGTCGATGGATTTGGGGATTGGATGTTTGTGATGGGCCGTGCAGGTTTACACGGGAAGGAAATCTCCCGTACGTGGCTCGCGGCCAATGGTGGCACAATGCGCACAGGCCACGCCGGCGAGCAGGACTGAACGAAATCATGACGAGGATAGGAACAGGAGGAAATCATGAAGAATCATAAATAAGATGAGATCGGAAGGAAAGGAAGAAAGATGGAATTTTTGTTGTATTATTAATTTATGAGAGGGTGAAAATATAAATATCTGTAATTCTGAATTAAGTTTTTCTTTAATAAAACTGAAAAATCCATTTTGTTGGTTACGATATATAAGCAAAACTTGTTTATTTATTTATTAATTTGGGTGTCACAACATGTTTGGCGCATCTGACCATAGGACTATAGGGGTGTATTTATAGGCCAGGGACCAAGAGTCCTTAGAGAGTAAGAAACCGAGATGAGATCAGTTATGCCATATATGAGTCCAACATGGAAATGGATCCTAATTCGGATCAAACTCCAACAAAAGAGTCCTTAAAGAGTAAGAAACTGAGATTAGATCAATTATGGCATATATGAGTCTAATATGGAAATGGATCCTAATTTGGATCAAACTCCAACAAACTCTACCTTGAGACGAATTTGGATCATACTTTAACAATCTCTACCTTGAGCCCAATTCCTCCTATAGCAAAAACAAATTGTAGTTCTCCTCGAACCATAATTCCGACGAAGAATTTCTTGTGTGTTAAGTCCATCGGACTAATTTGAAAGACCAGAACGGTCTAATCCAAACGTTTCTCTCGAAGGCAAATTGAGCAAACCATAAAGAAGGTCCGCAGAATTATCAACAAAGCAGGCGAAGAAATCTAGGCCTTCAACAATTTATAACTCCAGTAAAATCTAAGTCTATGCAATCGACCTTCTGAAATAAATGCTCAATTATCAACTAATGATTGTGGTGCTAAAAAAATATAGCAAAGAATTCATCTTATGAACTCCACCTGGAACACAAAACTTGGCAAACAACGCTCAAGAAAAAGCAACTTGCATGTGTGGCCACAAATAGAGAATGAGATACAGGAGATTTTTATATGGAAACCCTTGCGGGAAAAAAACCATGAACGTACTAAGGCGAAACCACTATATGAGGAGAGATTACATGTTTGACGCATCTAGTCAAGGGACTACAGGGGTGTATTTATAGGCTAGGAATCAAGAGTCCTTAGAGAGTAAAAAAAAGAGATGAAATCTGGTATAGCATGTATGAGTCCAATATGGAAATATATCCTAATTTGGATCAAACTCCAACAAACGTAACGTCGTGTATCTAAATATCTGTTTCATGATTTGTGGACCAAGCAGAAACATGAGACAACTTCAAGAATCTACAATACAATTTACTCTATTGAGAAATAGAATACAAACACAACTACACAATCGAGAGGAGGCTATATATTTCTATTACTCTATACTATAGTAGATGTCGGTAGCTTCTTGTCCTTCCCTTAAGAGAGGGATAGCTTGTGCGATTCACTCAACGATTCAATGAATAGTTATCAGTGCATAGTTTTTGTCTTTTTTCTTCTTTTTGAAAGATTGAGCAGGAGTTCTGCCATTCAATGAAAGGAGTTCAGAAATGCCATCCTAGAGGTACCAAGGACTATTACCACAATTGGAGGATAGATTATTTACTAGTCTCTGTCTTTCAAGCTTAGAAGCTGTATAACTGTCTCTTGTTTTAGCTGGCCGATGTATACACCTGGAAAAAAAAGGCCCAGGGGTATCATTCGCGCCACTCATCCTTGGTGCAGCAGATATGTGAAAGAAAACCTGATCATTTCAATTCTGGGGTGACAACGATATAAATGAGATTGATTTGCTACCTCCTACACATGTTGCCCTCCAGATCCAAATTTGTGTCTGGAAGAAATGGTAAATTCTGCAGCATAGATTCCACTATTGCACAGAGTCCTATCCCTTTTTCACAAGAAGCTGCAATCTGAGAGTAACAGGGCAGGAAATTCCAAACCTTGGAAATTCGGTCATGACAATGGCAGTTCGTGCATTGTGATCCACGATTTAACTCGTCCATCCGTTTCAAGGAAAACACATAATTCATTCATTTGAGAATCGGACAAAATTGTTAGCATGAGATGATGCAGACTGCAATGGTTGAATACTTCACAAATTTAATCTGTTTAATTGTCGGATAGCATGAGCAGAATGCTACTACTATGATGTTATTGAATGGATCAGTCTTACGATGCAGTGTAAATCCTCTCGCGCAGGCGTTCTCATCACCTAGATTCTTGAAGAATCTTTTTTCCCCGTTCTTTGATCATGTATGGAAAGTTAGAAAGAAAATGAATCTAATTCTGGGCAATTCACCTTACTGGCCGTATCTGAAGTAAAGTTCCAGATTTATTTATCCGAACCAGTTGTGCCTAATGCAGCTTATATAAAATGAAAATAACTTTTCTTAAAAATAAAATGAAAACAAAGTTAATGTAAAAGACTGTCAGGCCCTGAACAGGTGACATGGTAGATCCTAGTTGTGATGTATAAAAGGAAGAAATGGCTAACTTGGCAGAGCATGTTCCATCGTTCATGAGTGCACATGGACTCATCTCTTTCATCTGTCGCATCTCTTTTCCAAAGAAGTTGACGTGTTGCAGTGGAGACGAAAGTTCAAGGCTTCAAAACTGAACAGATGGTAGGTGTTCCATGCATGTTATCCTTAATTTTAGTGTTGGCCATCCTTTTCCATTTGACTTTCCAAGGAAATAATTCTATTTAGTGTCGATAAATGAAAAAACGAATTGGAGCCGGAGGCTAAAAAATTCTCCTCAACGACTACAAAAAGGAAATGAAAACTCAAAGATATTTAAGTGTGAAAACAAATTTGTCAGGGATTGGCTAGAATATTAAATTATATAATTGCCCCTGAACAAGTAGCTCAGAACATCCTAAAATTGCCCTCGGAAGCCATGCCCGAGCAAAACCCCGTGGGATCGCGTCTACATGAGTATTACCTTGTTATCATAGACTTAAGAGACCCTCCGAGCATACATGATCGAATCCGGGCACACATGCTCGGATACGAGCATACGCCATATGACCAAGCACACTAATCTGGTAGGGGTACCAGACGTAACCATCATTCCGAAGAAAGCACCCACGGTGACCACAATCTCCATGTTGTTGGCCACGATGCGGGTCCGGTGTGGCATTAACGAGGATTTAGAGCGTGTTAATTCTATTATTATCTGGAACCGTTTATGACACTGGTATGGCAGAATAAATATCTTCCTTCGACTAAGAGAGGGAAAAGGGATGCGTTTCTTTGTAAAAGGCATTCGCATACAGAAACATAAGTACTGGAGTAGGGCTATTATCTCCGCTATGAGAGGCCCGAGCTAGAATAACCTGACATCTCCAAAGTTAAATTTCTGCGGAAAAGGGTTTGATTGATCCCTCATTCAAAAAGTAAGCTCGGTGAGGAACGAATCTCCTAATCACCGACAAAATTCAAAAACTTGTGCTGAGCTGAGCCAAGCCATGAATTCATGTGCACTTTTAGAATCATGAAATTTTGCTCTATTGTCAAACTACGTGAACAATGCAAATTCAAAGCAATGAAGTCTGAAATGCAGACAAGTACTAATATGCAACTACTCTACTACCTCACGAATAACAACATTTGTAGTCTCATGTTAGACTGTCAGAATGTGATGTTGTGGCCATCAACGCTTGATCTATGCACTATTAGGTCAAGAATATGGAGCAATAGGTTGCAACTTTGATATACTTACTGCTCAAGTAACATGTTTTCTCAAGTGAAGTCCATGATGTGATGTGATACAGTATGGGCCAAACGAAGAATAATGTGTGCAATATTGCCTTCATCTGAAATATTATCAACTCCAGCTCATAACAAATCATGAATTCTCATAGCCTCATAAGTGCAGAGCAGTAACTAAACTTAGACGGCATGCACACTTCATTTGAATATCTAACAACAATGATTCATATTGTTGATGGGTACACCAACACAAATATCAAAGGAATCATGACAAAGTATTTACCAGTGTGCTAAAAAAAGCATATGAAAACATGAACTATTAGGAGATTCTAACAAATTAGTCTAACAAGACTTAAAATAACAATAACAGATGGTGCATATCAAACCAAATAAGGAAGGCTAAGCCAATAAGTTACAACTAATTAAATAAAGTATCAAAAGAAGTGATATATCAAAGCTTAAGATTTCTGGTGAGTAATATAGAAGAGAAGTCGAATCTCTAACAATAAGTGCCGAAACCTATGGTGTGTCCTTGATTGTCATAAGTAAACAAATATCTAAACATTTGGTATTATTCTTTGAAATGAAGCTCCAAAACAAACAGGTGATTCATTTGACTTTATGGAAAGCTCTCCACTTTGCATCAACATAATCATCATGCATCAGAATGACCTGAAAAATAAAAATAAGAGGGAAAATTATGAGATAACATTATGGTAAGTCTCTCAAATGTCTAGCCAATAGTTGATTAATTTCATATTGCCAACAATTCCAGTACTTACCCAACTCCATTTACACAATGTACCAATTGAATCTAAGTTTAGTTTTTGTTGCATTACTGACTCAACCGTAGATTTAGTTTGAGTAATTAGACACTTAAAAAGAATTGTTTTTAAAAACATTGAAATGGAATGGAGTGATACATTGCTAATTATAATTTACATGGTTACTTCAAGTTACTAACACAATCAAACAGAGATAAATAAATGTTGTTGCAGTGCCATATCATTTTGTCAGTTCTTACATCTTGGCTATTCTTTAACTTCTAGGAGGATAATTAGCATATGGTTTGACATCATCTCCTACACAATACAATGTCCAGCATATATCACAATGTCACTAACGAGAATGTAATTGTGAATGCATTTTCTGAAATAAAAGGGTAACGTCATATTTTAATAGGTACAAATATGAAGCTAGGAAATATATTAGAAAGACAACTTACTATATTAAAAAGAGCTTGTGGTGGTCGTGGTGGTGTTATCAACTTTTAATCTCCACCATCCAACATATACCAACGGTTTAGGCGTTCTTATTTATTTGGGTTTACTTTTTCCTATTTTAGTGTGTTGAATTTTAGAAAGTTTCTAATTAGCTTTAACAAATCATCATATTTATCTAGTTTCCTCATTTTAACGTGTTTTATTTTAGGAAACTTTCGATCAACTTAATATATTCTAAATTAGAGTATGCGGAAGAATGGCTTCTTCCGCAATCAAGCATGAAAAACAGAACTGAGAGTGCAAAAGCACGACACAATCAATTGTAAAAAGCTGAAAGCAAAGCTGATGCTTGAGCCAAACAAATCAAATATTACATAATATAAAGTAATGCCATATTTATTCATAGCAAAGCATAGGCATTTGGCTAGGGATATGAAAAGACATTTTAAAAATATGAGATGTTTTGTTAAACACACACACAAAGTTATGTAACCATTGTCCGTTAAACCATATAAAGTGCACATGAAAATAATTGAAGACATTATTTTTAGAAGAAATTAGTGCTAGTTAATCATGAGGAAATTTAGCAATACAGGCATAACACAACGATTACTACTTTAGTACTTGTATTCACAATACTGGGTTAGAATTATACATAAATATTACTATTGTGCAAGTACTAAAGGAACATGTTGCCATGTGACCAAAGCCACAAGGAAATAACACGTGAATATTACTATTGAAGACTAAAGGAATATTGATTGCGGTGGTTAGCATCATCAATATTATAATAACACAACATGCAACAGTCTATAAGATAAGAACCATAATGTAAAGAATATGTATATTTACATAATAGTACTATATTGTGCATTGTAAAATAACGTGAGTAAATTTAGAATATAAATATGATACTTAAAAGGGAATGAATAAAATTACCTGACTCACTTGCTTGTGAATTAGTGGAGGATGAACTAGAATATGATTTTCCATTGTTTTCATTAGATCCTACACATTATAAAGTGAAGCTTATACATCACAAGGTCAATCAAGGAAAAACAACTATAAAATCATTGTGAAAAATAGTAGCATCATATTTTCAATGATATCAAAAGCTAAGGGAAAAATGCAAATATAAAAACATGGTATAAAGAAAACAACTAGTGCAATTATTTTTTAAAGGTAAACTATCGACAACATTAGCAATTAATCTTAGCACAAATATGAGATGGTACATAGCCTAGCCATGATATCCATTTCAACCAAATAACATATGTAGTCTAATTAATGTATTGATAACAACTAGTCTCAACTAATGAAGGAAGGGTAGCCGCATTACCGCTACCAAGGAAATTTACCTATTTGTTTTTATTCAATCCATACTTTAGTTCAATTTTTGTTCTATTTGACAAAGAATATGAAAAATTACTAAGTAATCCAATATAAGAAAAAAAAAACTTTTTAAGAAGGTACTAAGACCGAACTAATAATCTAAAAAGTTGAATGAAGGGGTTCAAGGATAATGATAAGGTGAATGTCAACTACTAATTTTCTCAAAGCGTAGCACATAAGCCATATAAAACAAGATGTGATAAATATATAAACTTCAAAATCATACAGTAAGCAACATTTCCTTTTATACCATGTTACCATAGGAAGTATATCTATTAGGCCCGTATCATTCTATGGGTCCTTCCATCTAAGCCATTACATCAAAATTCAATGGGCCAATTATATTGCAAAAGTGAATGTGAGAATATTATAAGTTTTGTGTTGACTTGAGGATGGTTATATCTTAGAATATATATTTGATTAGTGAGGAATAGGTGCACTTGCATGACTCATTTGCAATACAATCGTTTGAAGTGCCATATGATTTTCCATTTGTGTCATTAGATCCTACAACATATGTTCAATTAAGATAATACAACCATGTACCATGTGAATATATTGTATATTTACTACCCTAGAGGATTGAAATATTTTAGACTATAAATTCGATCTAAGAGTGAGGAGCATATGCTCTTACCTAACATATTTAAAATACAATCAATTGAATCACTATATGATTTTCTATTCTCATCATTAGATCCTACACAATATATATACTAGCATACATCATATGTTCAATTAATATAATACAACTTTGTAGCATTTGATTATACTACATATTGTATATTTACTAGCATAGTGACTAGAGTATTGTTGGGGAAAGTACACAACCCGTGGGAACACGGCCTATTTACCTACCTCTGGCCCAGCAGAGTGCCCGCACGAGCTTCATAAGCTCGTGCCCGAGCATGGCAAGCTCGCACCCGAGCTTCCCCGCTCTGAAGTTTGGGTCTCTCGTCTCTCGAGCTTCCAAAGCCCGGGGCTCAGACCCTAACGCGGACTGCACCACGCCGCGCGCAGGCACGCCGCGGGTCCCGCATGTCACCGCGAGTTAAATACGACCGAAGTACCGATGCGCACCTGTCACAAGCCGCTGACAGGTTGGTGGCTAGTCGTGTCAGCGGTCAGCTTACTGCTCGCCCTATAAAGAAAGACACATATTGCCGTGTGGCGGTCCGAACATTGATCCTAACAAGTTGAAAAAACACGCCCTAATGTCCGATGGACCTCGTAGGTCCGCCATACTGTAACACGGTGAAACGGGAGAATACAACCAGTGACCAGGAGACAACATGGTGCTTCACAACGGACCAAAGTCAGACCACAGTGGTCGGGAGCCGCCTATAAAAGGAGCGCACAGGCCACAACCAAGGAGGACCCCTCGGGAATACGCAACAAAGACACCCACAATACGCACAGGAGAGCACTCAGCCATCATAGAATAGGAGCACTTGTACTTGTGTAGGATCTCTAGCTCTAGTCAATAGTTCTCCGCATCCAGGTATTGTAGGAACACACAAAGTGTCTCGAGCACTTATTGTACTCGAACCCGGGCTTCCCAAAGCTCGGCCTCACCCCCTGTACTCATTTAAGCTTAATACTAAACGAAGACTGAACGTAGGGCTGTTATCCGACAGTGGAGGCCCGAACCAGGATAAAAACACCCGTGTCACACACACACGTCCTTCCCTCGGCAGAGCCCGTACCCGCAGGCCTTGATCGAGAGGAGGCAAGGCTGCTCTCAGGTCTCGCACACCCCTTCCCTTGCATATTGGCCTGTGGAGGCTCGCCTCCCAGTCGCCGACAGCTGGCGTCCACCGTGGGGTCCGATTGTGGTCTTCTCCCCTCGATCGACTCGAGGATGGCCTTGTTGTCATACGATGATGACGAAGGCTTAGACCTCAACTTCGACGACTGCGACGATCTCGACGACGTTGATGAGTCGTACAAAAGATGGCAAGCTAGTTTCCTCGCCGAGGCCCCGGCCGACGAGATGGAGGTAGAGGCACCGCCCACCTCGGGAGCAGCTGCATGCCCCCAGCATTGCCCGGCCAGGACGGCGCTTCGCTGACTCACGTCAACGAGACCCTCATAGAGGGACTAGAGGCGCCACCGCCGATGCCACAGCCGGACGGCCCACACACGTTTGTGGTCCCGTCCGAAGAGGAGGACCGGTCTGCTGCAAGAATCGCGCCCCGCCCGCCGTCGGCCGGCAATGACCAAAGTGCACCCATGATAGTCGAGGGTGCCGACGGCACCGTCTGCGCGGGTGACACTGGCATGTCCCCCACGCGAGAGCCTGCCTCACGCCACGTCTTCGCAGCGTCAGGTGAAAGGATTCCCCACCAGGCGCGCGCCGACCTAGGCGAGGAGCATCGCCGGCATGAGACCGCACAAAGTCACTTTGCTGGCTCAGTCGGACGACCCATGGCGGATATCTGCCGTAGGCCCACCGGCCCAATGCCTGCCACTCGTGCCGCGCGCGCGCCCTCACCCACCACTACTGTCACTAACCCAATTCTGCGTAGTCAGCGACAGGTTCGGGCGATTGCCCAGGTCATGCGCGACCTGGAGAAAGATCCACGTGGATTTACGATGGCCGATCTAGGCGCCGCAGTCACAGATGGCCTAAAGGAACTCGTCGGGGACCTTGGCGAGCACCTCCAGGCCTGTTCGCGCACCAGTGGCACCTCAAGACGACGCGGCTAGAGTGTCCGGTCGCGCCAACAGGCGTCCATGTCCACGGTGGATGGCGCTCCTCAGCGTACTCCGGGCGAAGTATTTTCCTGCCTTGGACCGCTTCCGGACGAAAGGCCCCCCGTTGGCAACAACGGGGCTGCCCCAGAGTGTCTGGCATTCTCCAGGGTTTTGCGTGAGGCTCCTTGGCCCGGAAGTTCGAACCCGGGAACATCGAGAAGTTTGACGGGAGCAAGAATCACGACGAGTACCTCGCCGTGTATACTACCGCCATTTTGGCCGCTGGCGGTAGTGAGGCCGTTATGGTCAACTACATCCCTACCGTCCTGGAGGGAATGGCCCAAACCTAGCTCTTCAACCAGCGCCAAAGTTCCATACGCAGCTGGGAGCAGCTACAGGAAGCGCTCCGGACGAACTTCTAGGGCAGCTACGCACGCCCTGGAAAACCGCAGGACCTCAAGCTTGTGGTCCAGAAGACGGGGGAGGGCCTGCAGGATTATGTCTGCAGGTTCGTTCAGATGCGCAACACCATTCCGTCGATCTTCGACGCGGCCATCGTCGAGGCCTTCAAGGAGGGGGTGCGGAATACCCGCTTCACCGAGGATCTTGAGCTCTATCCGGTCCATACCACTGCCGATTTATTTCGCGCCGTGGAGGGATACATCAACGCCTTCGAGGCGATGGAGCGCAAGAGAGGGAGAGCGGAGGAGAAGGCGGCGGCCCGGGCTAGAGCAGACTACAAGAAGGGCGACGCCGAGAAGAAGAAGAAGAAGAAGAAGAAGAAGAAGAAGGAGCCCGCTGCCCCGAACTACGTCACGGCGGTGGAGCCAGAGAGGCTCGCTCCTCCCGAGAGACCACCTCCCCTGCCGGCTCGTCCAAATAGTGGCGGAAACGCCACGGCCAAGAGCGTGGATGGGGCGAAGCCCAGCCCGGCTCGACCGCCCAGGGCGAACCCCGAACAACCGCTATCGCTTTCTCCATCACATTATGGCCACGACCTGCGTAACTGCAGGACGTGGGCAGCTCGGTTGGAAGATTTCTACGCCAGACGTGGCCCCATGCCCGAGCTCCTGGACAACAGGATCCCGAATGATCGGGCGCCCACAGGCGGCAACGGCGACGCCTTCCAGGAGGCTTGCGGGCACGACGCTGTGATCTTCGACGGTGCGTCCGTCTACGGCTCGCACCGCGAGCTTAAGGCCGCCGTCCAGGAGGTTTACCACCTCGAGAGGGGTAAGCCCGGGGACACACCCAAGCGGTGGTCCAGCCAGCCGATTACTTTCTCCGAGGATGACTATCCCCCCAGAATGACAAAGTCCCAGTGTCTGCCGCTGGTGCTCTGCCCTACCATCAGCAACACACGAGATGATCGCGTGCTGGTGGACGGCGGAAGCTTCCTGGACATCATCACAGCCCAGGTCCTGGAGTAGATGCAGGTCCCACGTTCCAAGATCAAGGACATAGCCATTCCCTTCCATGCCATTGTCTCAGGGTCATCCCTGCAACCAATCGGGCAGATCGTTCTGCCTATAAAGTTTGGGGCCCCCCTAGAATTTTCGGACAGAGTACATCACCTTCGAGACGGTGGACTCCGGGCTACCGTACAACACCATTTTGGGTCGTCCCGTCTTGTCTAAGTTCCTGGCGGCCACCCATCATGGGTACCACTGCCTCAAGATGCCGGCCCCTCACGGGGTCATCACGATCAAGGGCAGTCACAAGGCCGCAATGGCTTGTGACGAGAGCGCCCTAGCAATGGTCGGGCAGCTCCCTGAGCGTGGCCCGGCCAAGGGCGAGCGACCGCCGACCAGCCCTAAGGTCGTCCATGTAGGGGCCAACCTCGAGTCCAAATAGGAATTCGAGCTCGTCACCTTCCTCCGAGCTAACGCAGACGTGTTTGTATGGAAACCGTCCGGCATGCCCGGAGTCCTCAGGGAGGTAATGGAGCACAGGCTAGCTATTCAGCCTGATAAGAAGCTGTTAGGTAGGCCCTGCGATGCTTTTCTAAGTGGAAAGCCAACATCATACAGGAGCAGCTTGCCAAGCTCCTCCAAGCTAGCTTCATCCGAGAAGTCGAGCACTCCGACTGGCTCGCTAACCCAGTCGTCGTCAAGAAAAAGGGCGGAAAATGGCAAATGTGAATCGACCATCACGACCTCAACGCCACCTGCCCCAAAGATAATTTTCCCTGCCGCGCATAGACCAGCTGGTCGACGCAACGGTGGACTCGACGCTCATGAGCTTCCTGGACGCCTATTCGGGCTAACCCGGAATCCGTGGACGATGAAGAGCTCGAAGGAGACGATCTCGTCGTCCTCAGGCGCCAGAATCACCTCCTCGCCGGCCGGTCTCCAGCCGCCGACATCAATGAAGCCGGTCGCTGTCATCTCCTTCAGGGCCTCCTCGAAGGTGAGACTCCGGGTGAAGGGCGCCATTAGGAAGAGAAGGACAAGAGGCAGGAGCAGTGGAAAGCGAAGAGATTGAAGGGCGAGAAGGCAATAGTACGGAGAAGACAAGAAGGCGTAAAGAAAGCAACGTGGAAAAACAAACTGCATCTTATAACCGGCGCGGGGAGGCGAACCGCCGCTTGTCAGCCAAAAGGCGCGGAAACCGAAGAAAGGGCAGCAACGCGTATAACTGCGCTCGCTTGGAATTCCCACCGGAACCAAGGCCGCGCGCGCGAGGCGCAACGTTTCACCGAATAGCAGTTACCAAAAAACCTCTAAGCGGGACATTCTGTAACGCTCGAGGCTCGGGGTTAGCTGTTGGGGAAAGTACACGGCCTGTGGGAACACGACCCATTTACCTACCTCTGGCCCAGCAGAAAGCCCGTGCAAGCTTCATAAGCTCGCGCCCAAGCTTGGCAAGATTGAACCCGAGCTTCCCCGCTCTAAAGCTCGGGTCTCTCGCCTCCTGAGCTTCCAAAGCCCGGGGCTCAGACCCCAACGGGGACTACGCTGCGCCGCGCGCAGGCACTCCACGGGTCCCGCATGTCACCGCGAGTTAAATGCGACCGCAGTACCGATGCGCACCTACCACAAGCCACTGACGGATTGGTGACCAGTCGTGCCAGCGGTCAGCTTACCGTTTGCCCCCATAGAGAAAGACATGTATTGCCGTGTAGCGGTCCGATCACTGATCCTAGCAAGTTGGGAAAACACGCCCGAATGTCCGGTGGACCTCGTAGGTCCGCCATGCTGTAACACGGTGAAATGGGAGAATACAACCAGTGACCAGGAGACAACACGGTGCTTCACAACGGACTAAAGTCAAACCACAGTGGCCAAGAGCCGCCTATAAGAGGGACGCATAGGCCACAACCAAGGAGGACCCCCCCGGGAATACGCAAAAAAAGATACCCACAATACACACAAGAGAGCACTTGGCCACCATAGAATAGGAGCACTTGCACTTGTGTAGGATCTCTAGCTCTAGTCGATAGTTCTCCGCATCCAGGTATTGTAGGAACACACATAGTGCCTGGAGCACTTATTGTACTCGAGCCCAGGCTTCCCAAAGCTCGGCCTCACCCCTTGTACTCGTTTAAGCTCGATACTAAACAAAGACTGGATGTAGGGCTGTTATCCGACAGTGGAGGCCCGAATCAGGATAAAAACACTTGTGTCACACACACACGTCCTTCCCTCGGCAGCGCCCGCACCCGCGGGCCTCGGTCGAGAGGGGGCAGGGCCACTCTCGGGTCTCGCACACCCCTTCCTTTGTATATCGGCCTGCGGAGACTCGCCTCCCAGTCGCCGACAGGTACCTTTGTTGTTGTTGGGGAAAAAGAAAGAGGAATCACATCTTTTCACAAAATTGACAATATTTTATGGGAAAATCTTTTGGTGGAATTGGGAATATATTGATAGAAAATCTTTTTAATTAATTTTTGACATATGACAAGGATGATCGAACCGTTTTACACGGTTTTACCAAACTGGAGTAGAAGTCATCCTTATCTTCTTCTAGCTGGATATAACTTATTTCATCTTCAAAGATAAAGGGTGCATCTACTCTCCCTACTACGCTGAAACCACATACATAATATACCATATATGCACTTTGGCCCTCCTTTGCTACAAATCGTAGCAACTTTAATCTTTGCATTTTACTCCAAATATTTTTTTCTAAATGATCAATTTTTGGAAGATACCTAGTCCACACGTCGGGTACCGAAGAACCCAAAATAAACCTTTGTTGGGTTGGCACATAGACCACAACACTCCTTCATGGCCCGATTGAACCCAACGTAACTCATCACCCATAGTTTTTACATCTACAATTCACATGGATGCAAATATCTATTATGCCCATGGCATTTCCTACCATCATGGCCTTTCGAAAACTAAAGAAGCTTATGGTCTGTTTGGTTGCTAGGCTCCCTCTAGTCTAGCTCGTACGAGGTATTCAGACTGCTGTGAGACAAGCTGAGTGGATACAAGGGATGGTGTTTGGTTGACTGCATAAGATGAGTCATGTTATTGACAGATATTATTTGATTACTTGCATGAAAGTGGGTGGGACTCAATAAATACAGGCTCACAAGAGGGATCCACCGAAGTACATGCGTCCATGCGATCCAGGCTCGCTGGAAAAGGCCAAATTTCCCATTTCCATGCGGCCTGGCTGACTGCGAGGAATTGCACACCACGGGTCTGGCTCAACTGACCTAACAAATAACCAATCAATGAATCAATGTATCTGGCGGGCCTGGCCATGCCATATCCAGCCATCCAAACACGCCATTAGATATGTTGTTAGAGGAAAAGCTACACCATTAAAATTTTCTATAGTGGTTGCAGACAAACTGGTAGCATATGTTTTGGTAAAATCAAAAATATATTGGAAAAAAAAATCTCCTGGATTAATTTTTGACATACGAAGAGGTTGATCGAATCTTCTTAGGTGGGTTTTACCAGCCAAGAGTAGAATCATCCTTATTTTCTACTAGCTGGAGACATCTTAACGCGTCTTCAACATAAGAGGCCAAATCTTTTTACGCGGTATTAGAGCATCTCTAGCAACCACTTCAAATTTCTACTCTATAACACTATTCCCTACATACTCTAGTTCATCCTTTAAAATCCTTCACACTTTACACTACACTCTAAAGGATTCCTTCCCTCCAGCAACTACTCTATCCCTAAAAAGTCAGATAAACAGTATTATATAGTGCCTACTAGAGATGCTCAGTTGTCATCCGTATCTGCTACAGCTATAGATATCTACTGTATCTTCATGCATAAGAGAGGGCGCGTCAACTTTCCCTCTGTGCATGTAACTACATACTAAAGATAACATCATGCACTATCCTGACCTTTGCTAAAAACCCCTTTCAGTTTTACTTGTTGTGTTTTACTTTAAACTTTTTTTTTTTGGAAATAACCCATTGTAGGGGAATTTTATTTTTCTATATTTATTTTTATTTATTATTGCAAAAATAGGCACTGGCTCACGTTTTAGATAAAAATAGTTATCTGTTGCCTGTTAGAAGGACGATACGATGGTGGCCTACATCGATATGGCACCAACGTGGGACCTATCGCCTAACCATAGGGTGATAGGTTTGATGGAGTCTCATGAGTAGAGAGGAGGATGGGCCCACATTTCAAATCTATCACCCAACCGTCAAGCGATAGGTGCCAACATGGGCCCACATATTAGACCTATCGCCCAATTGTCGGCGATAGGTGCCAATATGGCAACGGGTGCAATGGTCGATAGCAACCGTGGTTAGTGTAGCCGCCTCCGCCAAACGGTCGGGCACCTATCGCCTAATTGTGGGGCGATCGCCCAATGGCTAAGCAATAGGTGCCACATCAGCTTACGACAACGCTAGTAGGTCTACCCATCACTCCCAATCGTCCATTTTCTAGGCGATGGACACCTATAATGTGGAATGAAACTTAATTTTGCAATAACAAATAAAAATAAAGAGAAAAAAATAAAATTCCATTGTAGGAGGATATACATATACCCAATCCCCAAATTGGGCTCCCAAAGAAGCCTATGTTGGCCCGGTCCACGAACCATAACACTTGTTGATGGGCAATTCCACCCGGCCCATCACCCACAGCCGGCCGGCCTGCACGGGTGGTGATGCTATTGCTCGCCCATCCGGACTCCGGAGAGAGTATCACAGCCTGCAACTTCGCCTGGTCGGACTCGAACAGTTGTACTCGAGTCGAACTCGAACCCGAACTCCAACTCCCTTCGTCTCTTCGTCCTCCCATATAAGCCACCCACCCGATAGGGCTTCCCCAATCTCGCCGCCGGCTTTGCCTCCTGTGTTTGTGCCGTTTTCGCGTTGCGCTCCCCAGCTTCCTAGCCACCGCTCGTCTCGTGCGGCGGCGGGTTGACTTGGTTTCGGTGCAAGTTAGGGTTAGGGTTTCGGGCGCGGGCGTGTGTTCCGGGGAAGGAGGCGGACATGGAGGAGGTGACGGAGGGGGTCAACAACCTGGCCATAACGGAGCCGCACAAGAAGAACCGGATCCAGGTCTCCAACACCAAAAAGCCGCTCTTCTTCTACGTTAACCTCGCCAAGGTGAAGACTTTTCCTCTTTCTCTTGCTGTTTGTAGTTGCTATTTTGCTCTTAGATTTTTGCGGGGCCGTGTGGGTTTTTGAGCCAATAAGATCGGTTTGACCGATTTGTTGCTCCAAAAAAGTTCTTTTATCCTCTGTTGGTCCTGGGATTCGTTGTGGGTTCTGGTCTAAAACCCTAATAAAGGTGCCTTTTTTTAATTCTATTTATTACTGCGTATTTTCAAACAAATTGTTTTTGAATTAGTATTTGATTTATGCTCTATCCATTGAGGAGTTTGCCGTTTGCTTCTATGATGTTTTTGGTGGGGGCGACAAGGTTTCTTCTGCGTTGTGGTGTTTGTCTGCAATATCCTGAAGCTAATGTTCTTGCGATGATTTGCAGAGGTATATGCAGCTGCATAACGAGGTGGAGCTCTCGGCCCTCGGCATGGGTAAGCGCTTCTGCCCTTTAGGACGATGTCACCTGTTGTTTTGGTATTAGTTATTAGTATTGATGTTGTGTTACTAATATGAAGCCCTCGTCCTCACGGTTGTTTCAAGTGTCACCTATTGTAGTTCTACCTCGTGATTTACTTTTGTTTTCGACTTAACAGCAGATGTCATTTTTGTTTGCGTTGTCATGTTTGTAGACAATTTCCATGTTTGTTTGTTGGCAACTAGGCGTTCATGTCAATTGCCCCATCCGATAGTCCTATGATAATTGAGTCTTTTGAGACATTGTTGTCATAATTTCACGTCTGAGATGCCATTTTATTGTATTTGTATTCAAGTGCTGTTGCCAATTGCGATGTTTAATTTTTTTCAGCTAGTTTATATGCTTTCCTTTTTCTGCCGTTGTTTTGTGCTGCTCCTGTTAATCAGAATTCTGAGAAATTTATGTTGTCAAAGTTACATTCGTGTAACATCAAAACACTTATTCATGCTCAGCTAACCATGATAACTAATAAGTAATGGTATTGTAGGACGGGTTAGTAGAAGTAGTGAACCTGTACAATGAAGGGGGTGAGAAACTTGACATGCCTGGGTTTCTGCAAAATGTCTGTAAATTGAGAATTACGAACCTAAATGGAAAGCCTTGTCAAGTTGTCAATACACTTTACAACGTCCGACTTGCTTGAGCCAACATCCCACTTTGTTGACCTCTGAGAATACAATTCCTTCTTTAAAACCCATTAATGATCTTAGTCGTTTGTGCATTCCCATTATAGTCTTCCTTTGTGTATTGTTTCCATGGTGTGATGTTTTCAAACTGCTTAATCTCTTGTTTCCTTTCAGCAATTGCCACTGTGGTGACTGTTGCCGAAATTCTGAAAAATAATGGCCTTGCTGTTGAAAAGAGTAAGATTACTGTTGCCTTGCATTTATGTAATTCATCATTGAGTTTATGTCTCCAATTATTTAATCAAAATGATTTGCAGAGATCATGACATCCACAGTTGATGTCAAAGACGATTCAAGGAGCCGGCCTATGCAGAAGGCCAAGGTTAGATTTCCTTCCCATGCATTATATGAAGTAGCAATGTTTCACAAATAGGACTGTTTTCTGATTTGTATACTGTTATCACGTTCAGATTGAAATAGTGCTGGGCAAGACGGAGAACTTTGATGAGCTGATGGCAGCTGCTGCGGAGGAGAGGGAAGCCGCGGCTGCAGCCGAGGGCGAGGAACAGAGCTGAATAAATTATTTTAAGTTTGCTGGTGTAGTTTAATTTAGTACCCTGCTGCTAGATTTTGTGTTTTAATCTCTTGGCCAACAAGAGATAGATACTTGGTGTAATCAATCAAAGAGCTCTGCCTATTTGATTCGTTTGAATGGTACGCTTTATGTTCATGGTATTTTGGTCCACTCACTTGTGTGTCACATGCTTCCCTTTGGGCTGGTTCTTCCTTTGCCGTGTATACGCTGTACACGAAGATACAGTTGCGATTGTGCTGTGTTCAAGGATAGCGCAGTCACAGGCTATCAAGTTACCGTAAATTGAGTTATGCGAACATTCCACAGCACACTTCTTTCAGTCGCTTCCGTTAAGGAAGCTAGGCCTTGCAGGCGTTTCTTCAACCAAAACAATTGAGCTAAATTCTGTAGCTTTTGAGCGAGCCTTTTTTTCTTTATTATTTGATTATCTTTTTTAATGCTTTGATTTTTAATGCTGTTTCTTGATAATATCAAAATCACAAGGTAAACATCCACAAATCTGACTTTGATTATCAGTTTTGGATTTTTAAAACCACTTGTCAAAACAGTAAAATATAGTTATAACATACACAGAGCTAATCTCAGCGTTGCACATGTATCTGTAGTGCAACCATTCATCTGCAGTCGTTGTGGATAATAACATTAGGTTGGAACCATGGTGACACGAAGATGTATATGATTTTTTTTTTCTTCGTAGATGATCCGTACAGTTTAGGGATTTGAGAGCTTCGAATTGATTGGCAATGCTAGATTCTGAGAGCTTTTAGAAATATCTTTAGGTATTAAAAAAGAGACTTTTAGAACGCCTAGGAGAAATGACAAAAAGGCCATAAACCTAAAATTGTCTACTTTGGCTTACAAGTTTTTTTTGTCATTTTCAAAAGTCAAACGCTTCACATTTTTTAAGACATTTCTTAAATATGTCAACCGCTTTTTAAAGCTCTCAAAGACATGTCAAACCAAATGTTTCAAGCTCTTGAAATCCAGTATTTCAACTAACCATTTAGCCACGGCCAACTGGCCCTTTTCTTTTCTGGCTTCAGCTTATGACCGTTTTGTTTTTTCTTTTTTAGAGAGTATGACCGTTTTGTTTGAGCCTAATGCTTTTAATTTATCGAAAATCTTAAAGCCCCTGCTCAAAACTTTTGAAACCAATTTTACTCAAAACTCTTGAAGCCAAGTCAAATTAAATGTTTTTAGTTTATCAAAGCCCAAATGTTTACTTGTTCAGCCCTGCACTTGCAACCGAACTAGACAGTGACTCGGGCAACCGAACAAACAAGGTTAGCTTAGGGCATCTCCAGCAGTCCGCCCTATTTCTCTTTTGTCCTATCCCTATTCACATGCCACCTCAGCAAATGGAGCTGTCCCATCCCTATTCACCTCTCCAACAACTGCCCCATCACTATTCCTACACTCTACTTTTCCTATTTCATGCCCCATCACTATTTACTACAATGATAGGGCTTGGGCTTAGACACATATTGCTGGAGATGCCCTTGTTTACTTACCTATTTATCTCTGAATCGGAACTTCAAACGCTGCTCTGGCTTTGTAAATTCTTTTTTTTTTCTATCTCAAAATCTCGTCTCAAAGCTCTCAGAAACAAATCAAATAAAACAAAATAGACTTTCCAAACTAGCCCTCGAAGTTCAGCTTATAAACAAATAAAAAAATTCAAATAAGATAAGTTTTCAAAACATGCGCTCAAAATCATAAACAGGGAAACTATGACCGCGGCCCTCAGAGCTTCACATTTTTAGAAAGTATGACCGTTTTGTTCACAGGGAACAGAGCTATCGTAGAACCAAACAGGACAGGAGTGACAAAACTGCTTCCGCGCTATCCAGCCAGAATATGGTTTACGGATTTCAACTCAATCCCAGAACTAATCGGAGCCAAAACTTGATCTAACAGATATCTCTAATATCTTACCTAATTTTTTTAATGAGCTGATCATTCAATTTTCATTTCCTGACAGAAAAAAAAAACTAGGTCTCAATCCCCCGCCTCTTCTTCTATCAGTATCTTCAACGACTCTTAACTCCCCCTTCTTTTAAGGGCGCACGCTTCACTCGTACTCCTCATTGTCTTCAACCAGTATCTTCTTGCAGGCCTCATAACACATGAACGAGATCCCTGCCGCAGGCATCAGCTTGATGCAGCTTGGTCCAAGCCCCTTGTAAAGGCCGCCAATTCCTTCATTCTCCATTATGCAATAGAGAGCATGGAACACATTCTTGTAGATCTGCCGCCCACCTACTGCTCCAACCTGCATTTGCTTGCGAGCGACCTCAAGAGGGAAGGTGGCAGTGCTCGAGATGGCACCCGCAGCTGAACCAATCAGGAGTGTTGCAATGTTGCTGATCTCCTCCTGCTTGATTGTCTTCCTGTAGAGCTTCTTCAGGGTGTCATAGGCGTAGTAGTTGGTCGCAGCATATGGCACCACTCCTATCAAACTTGGTGTTAGGCCACGGTAAAGCTCTGAGGGGCCTTCTTCTCGTAGAATCTTGACGAAAGCATGGAGGAAGTTGTCATAAACATCTTTCTGCAGAAACAGATAGGAATAAGTTAAGGTGCTGCAAGACAAATTGCATCTCCAAGTTGTTGAGATAGAATTCTTCCTATTCACCTCTATAGTCAATCGGGTTTTGATCAATTCCAAAGGATACATGCACAAGGTTGAGCTGACTCCAGCAAGTGCTCCAGCAAGAAGCGATGGAGGGAAGGGGGTCTTAGGGGACTCATCAGCCTTTGGAGTCAAGAATTTCTTGGCTGTATCAAAAGCAAATAGCTGCATTTGGATAAAAATAGATCAGTTGAATTAAGATATTACTATGTCTGTAGATGTGAATCACAGTGTTTGATCACTTGATGCAAACCCTAGGTCCGTCTAACATCCTGAAATCCATAAACACTTTAGCGGAAAAAAAAATTGGGCCCGAAATCTCACAACCAAGGCCAGTGTAATGAGATGTATTTTTCAGTATGATAACAACCAAATATATTTCTTTAGCAATATAAGACATTTAAGACCATATAAAAATAAATATCATAGAAGCAAATTTGCTCTTCAGAAGTTTTTGACACTTGAATGGAGAGTGAACTCAAAATATCAGAAAAAAAAGGCTCGAATATAACAAAGCAAAAAGTCACGATTCATGCATAGGCCAGAGTAAAACTAAAATACCATCAAAACACAAGGTACAGGGTCCATGGTTTGAACTGATAAAGAGTCCCAAGACCACTGTCCGCTAGATAGGAATACTAGAGCATAGACCCTTATAGAGGATACAGATCGTATCATAGATGAAGTATCACTTATTCAAACATAAATGGAGGAAAACATCAATACATCACCAGACAGTGCATTCACAAATTGCAAACATCTACTATATTGTTAGCAGCCTGGGTGCTAGATCAAATTGACTACAATGTGTTATGCCTCATTATTGGTACATCCCCCCTTCCACATTCAGTATGCTGCTTTTATTAGTGAAGTGAAAATTGTTGTGGTATACTAGCTAAAAAAACTCATCTTGTCCTAAGCATCTACCTACAATTATCATCCAACTGACAAATAGAGAACTGCAAAACTTTTGTTCAATTGAAAGTAAAGTTGAAACCCTAGTAAATCGGTTTATCAGCAAAGAAACTCTATTAGCATCAGCAATACAATAAAATCAATAGGTTGCACCACATGACAAATTTTAGCAGTGGGATTTCTTGCACATTACAAAGTAATATAAACCAAAAGTGAAAACTTACCTCAATTGCCTTGCTTGGTGCAACACGGATAACATTGACAAAATTTCCACGGAATAGCCCTGTCCAGCCATCTGTCTTCATGATCGACTGGAACACCTGTGTCATTGAGTCCCCATTGCTTCCAACCATAAGATGAGTCCTGATTGTCTCCAGCGGTGCCACACAAGTCCTCGAGACAGCCCCAGCAATAGCTCCACTAACAAGCCGCCTCAAATGGGGGTTCCCAATCTTAATTTTCAGCTTCAGTCCATGATTCTTGGCCTTCTTCCTAGCCTTACTATCCACCTCCCCCTCCACCTCGGCAGGTTCAGCCACAGTCCCAACAACTTCATACCCAACTGCTGAGGATACATACTTTATGCAATGATCAGCAAACGGAATCTTGATTTCCTGCTCCCCCGGACTAGCTGGTATTGCTGGAGCAGTTGTTGACACTTTGAGGCCAACACTAGCAAACAGGCCACCATGAGGGGAGGAAGAGCCTTGCAAGCATAAAGAGAAGCTCTTGTCTTCGTGCAACTCCCAGGGGAACCGAACCTCCGGAAGTGGTGGGATAGACCAGCCCTGCTTCCTCTCCATGGCTAGCACGCCGTTCTTGCTCTTCACCGTCATTGCCACCATGGTTGCTGCCATGGTTTAGCAATTATTTTTGCTTCAATCAGCAGAGGACAATGGAGGTGGGTGGCTGCACTGCATTGACGGTCACAACAAGGAGCATATCTTAGCTACCCATTCTAAAAGTTGGACATGACACCAAGAATAAATGCCACATTCCACCCTCTCCACTACCAATTAGCGCAATGGAAAGTGATCAAAGTTGCAACTTTTCATGGACCAATTAAGCATTTCTACTTCTTGACCATAAACATGGGCAGATTCAGTGAACCTAAAATGATCTCTACTACTTAAAAAACCTCTTGTGGTGGTGAGTAATGAATGGTATGTCACTCATCCTCACCGTCCAATCAAGCATACATGCTCCACGATTCCCCCCTCCCCATCTTTGGATCGTCCCCAACCCCACCGCCCCACATCCAATCCCAGCCCAGCGCCCCTCTACCTCACACGCCTCGTCGCCCACGCCACCAATCCCACCCCTTCTCGCGCTCTCCCCCGCCCCACCGCTGGCAGCTCCGCTGCCTCGGACACATGCGCCCTTCCGCCGCCGCAGACACCTCCGTTGGTTGGATGTAGCCCCGCCGCCGCCTGCTCCGCAGCACGTCCTCTGCCCACGCGTGCTTGGTCTTCACGGTTCGGCTCCATCCGGTGTCGCTGCGACCGGCCGGATTCGGTTGAGGAAGGAGACCGCGCAACGCCGCCATCATTCCCCACTGGGGAGGGGAAGGAGGGAACCGGCTCTAGGGAAGAGGAAGCCAGGCGGCGCCGCAGCGCAGAGAGGGAGGAGGAGGGGGCAACGCTCGGAGGAGGGGATAGATAGATAGAGAGAGGGAGGAGGAGGAGGACGACTGAGGAAAGTTTCCCACCTGGCGCCGCCGTCGCCGTCGCCGGCCCGCACGAGCTCGATGTCGTCCTCTCAAGCACCCGTGCGCTGCTAGGAGGAGAGGGAGGGATTGGGGAAGACGACGAGCCAAGGTCGCTCTGGGGCTGGGATTGCTGCTGTCGACGGCGGTGAGGGGATCGGCGATTCGGGAGGTTTGGCTGGCTAGACACCAATACAGGCACGACTAACACATGACCCGTGTTGGCAGGGTATGAATGGGTATTGTTTTATTGGAAGTTAAATGAGGTAACAAAAATTGGTAAATCATAAAATTTCCAACTTCAAATAAAATATTAAAAAAATTTAGAAAATCTAGTAAATTTAAAACTATAAAAAAATAAAGAGGTAGACTAGGATTTTATATGAATTGAGAATTTTATTAAATATGCAAGAAGCTATATAGGGGTTGCAACCATCTTGAGCTCAGCCCATATGAGCTAGACTGATGGAAGTCGGTCTGAGGGTGTTATTGAGAACCTATCTTCATAAAATTTGTGAACTTATCTGTCTTATCTCGATAAGTCGAAAATTTTCGACTTATCCGACTAATATTGACTCATCCGATTTTTTTTTACTTTTGAACTGCTTTTATTTTTATCTCGAGGCAGTCTAAAAGCTCCCTAAATCCTAAATTTCAAGGCCATCCGACTCTCGAGGCCACCTCGGAAAATTCTCGAAGTTGGAGATAAGACAGATAAGTCACAGCTTATGAGCCCAATAGAACACCCCCTAAATTGATGTAGGTGATAGTGTTTGGTTGTGTTGTATGAGAAGAGCCAGACTAACGAGAGACACTGTTTGGTTGTCTTCATATGTCATCCCATTTTGGTGGCTCTCTATGCTAGACATTTTGACTAAGACCTATCCGGCATTGCTAGTAAATGCTGTCATCATGAACTGTTGTAATTTTATAAAAATTATGAGGGCTAGGTAATGATTTTTAATACCTATCATAATGATTCAAAAGACAGGGACTTGGATGAAAAATTCCAGCACCCTATCACTTCCCCATCCCAAGATCCTCCCATCGGCCATGTCTGTTTGCTATATGAGAAATGAGGAGAGGGAAACCCTACGCAAGTGCCCTGGAGACGAGTGATGAGTTGGCGTGGCGGTGAGCTGACACGGTGAACCAGCCATAGGGCTGCACGGACCGACGCTACCCTGGAGCTCCAATGTGTCCATGGCGGGGCGCGACGCGACGACGGGCTGAGTGACGGCGGCGGCTCCCCATGCGGTGGCCATGGTAGCGCCTCCCTAAGCGACAACGGTGGTTCCCCGTGCGGCGGCCGTGGAAGCACCTCCCCAAGCCTGTCCATGGACGCGGCAGTCCCCGAGCGTGCCACGCCTCCTGATCTCCGCTTGGCATCGCCTCCCCCAGCCATAGCAACTCACCCTTGAGCGGCGGCAGCGGCAACTTCCCGTGCTCGGCCCGGTCGCCTTGTGCCCCGATGCGTCTTCCTCCGAGCATCGCTGGCCTCACTGGACTACCGCCGTTTCATTTTCATGTTCACCAGCGCCACCTATTGCCTACCTCTCGCTAGAGTTATGTCTAGTCATGCGCTCTCCTACCCAACCGCCGGAGCGAGCTCGTGTTGTACTATGCCAGCCAGACCTGATAGAAACGATCATCTCGCGTTTCCCTGAGCCTAGGGATTTTGCATCCACCGAGTCTAGCTGCAACAGGTTTCCAGCCATCCACCTCCAAACAACGGGTAGGTGTATCAACTGGGCATGCTGAGGCATTCAACCAAACATGTTCTTACAGCATCTCTAGTAGAAACTCTATATAACATTGTTTATCTGACCTTTTAGGATAGAGGAACTGCTGGAAGAAAGAAATATTTTACAGTGCAGTGTAAAGTGTAAAGAATTTTAGAGGATGATAGAATGTGTAAGGATAGCATTATAGAGTAAAAATTTGAAGTGGCTGCTTGAGATGCTCTTTAGTATCCAGTTGCTTTCTCTGCTCCTGGGTTCAAGCACCTACGCTTCCTCCGAATACATTTGCAAAAGCCTAAATATGAGCAAATTTTGAAAAATTCACAAATTTGAAACAAACTCAAATTATTTACTATTCACCATATGAAAATTCAAATTTAAATTAATTCAACAAATTCATCTAAAAATAAAAATTTAGATTTTTGGGCTTAGCCCACAATGCTCAGCCCATCTTGGGCCTGGCTCACCTCACCTCTCTCTCTCTCATCTAACCTAGAAAGTATTGACGGACAATCAATTTTATAATGTTTTGCTACACCCTGATGTGATCTACATCGCAGAGGTCCATGGTATGTACTGGACGACGGTACAATCTCTGAGAATGCTAAATTTATAAATTCAGTGCAGCGGACGGCAACGTGGAAAAAAAAAATGAAAATATGCTCGCTAAATACAGGAAACATCCATGTGGGCTCTCGTCATCCAGCTCGGCTTGTTATCGAGTGATGTTACATAAATCATCTTTAACAAATCAAAACCACTCTTTGACGGTAAAGAGATTATTTGTATCAGCATAGATATTTCGATATTTCGATGATTGAATTAACTAGTTTTGGAGTTTAGTGACTAAAATGGGTGGAGAGCTATAGTTTAGAAACCAAAACAATATTTTTTATGTTTTTTCTTTTCTTTTTTAAGCTGAAAATTTACGATAGATTATAATTCGAAAAGTTGAGTACTCTCAAAAAGATGTTCAAAAGGTAAAAAATATTAAAAATTAGTTTTGAGAGTTTTAAGAAGTAAAATTTTCACTACGTGTCAAAGGTTTTGTTTTATAAAAAATAATAAATTTTAAGATATAGATTATAATCTGATTTTAAACTAGAGGAAGAATACAAACGAGAGGCGATGAGCTGAGTTGGCCTGCTGCAATCAAATGGATTCGCAGGGCCTTGGCGTGCATTACATGCGTCTACCACGAAAGGAGGTGGGTAATCCTAGACAGCATTATTGGCCGCAGCCGACTCGATACAAAGTTCTAGCTATCTATCTATGCGACTATCAGGGATGATATACATATAGCGCACGCGTCCACATCCGCAGCAGGCGGGAGGCAAGCGGCTGTGGCTCATCAGATCGCATCGCTTACGCAACACGCACTAACCGGGTTACTAAAAATTAAACAAAAGATGGCCGATCCGCACCACGCCAAAGTGGCAATGCAAAGCGCACAGATTGGCCGATGACCTCGACAATTCATCCTGCCGCTAATCACAGTGCCCGGTTCTTTTTGTTTAAATTAAAACTAAAAGCTCTAGCTAAAAATTTATTATTTTTTATAACCTAAAGGTTGTCTCACTTCGTAGCTATTTTTAAAGATTTTTAGTGTTTTTCTTAAAACTTGCAACTATTTTTTAATAATTTTTTGAGCTCTACAAACCTTTTAGCAAGGTTCACAACTTTTTCTAGAGCTAGATACCTGAAAAGAATGAATGAGGACCCGGCGAGCCTGGGTTTGTTTGGCTTGGTTTGAATTTTGAAATCGCCTGGTTGACGCCGCCTAGAGGCGTCGCACGGATCACGCCGGCGTCCGGTGCGGGTCAGCATCGGTCGCGTCTTGTCCCCGGTCCGGAGCTAACGAGGACAGCGCCACAGCGGCAGCTAGCAGCAGCAGAAAAAAAGAAACAACAAGGCATAATTTTTTTTAATGGAAAAACAAGGCACAATTGGAGTAAGCAAAGCAAGAGTATACACAAATGCTGAAATGCTGGAGGTGACTGGAGCGGCGTCGAGGCGGAGGGCAGGGATGTCGTAGGCAGGTGGAGCCGCCCCGCCGGTGGCCTCCTCCCATTGGCCGTCCGCCTCCGCTTGTACCCGGACGATGGATCCGTACACTGTACAACGGCGCGGCGCGGCGCGGCGGCGGAAGCCCATCAACGGCCAGCCCATCGCGTCAGCTTTTTGGCGCAGCAGCAGAGGTGGTCCTCCCCTCTCTGCTGACCTCACTCCTCGCAGCCTGGCCAGCAGGTGGCGTGGCCGTGGTAGGCTGCCCAGCCGAACATGGCCACTAGAAACTGCAGGAATCACACTTAGAGCATCCAGAACGGATACTATTGTTTATCTTATTTTTCTAGGACAGAGTAACTGCTGAAGAGAATAAAAATCTTTTAGAATGTAGTGTAAAATGTGAAGCAATTTAGAGAAATTGATAAAATGTGTAGAGAAATTTGAAGTAGCTGATGTGAATGCTCTTATAGCTATAGATAGGCTTAAATCACATGGCTTATCACCATAGACATTCCAATCAATGGTTGGACGTTTATTTGACTTTAGAGAAAGAAATATATGTGAGAAGTGAATCTTTTAAGGGTATGATGTAAACTATGAAAAAAATTAAGACTAGATAAAGATTGTAGGGAATAGTGTTATAAAGGATGAGTGAATAAAGGAGCTGATGGCATGCTCCTAGGCTACAATTGTTAACTTGCCATGTTGAGCAATCGTGCTTCTAGAAAGATTTCAGCGAGTCAAAGTATTTGATCCAACTAGCATCGGAAGCTTGGGGAGTGGCTTCAAAAGAATTGAGAGACAATGTTAAGAAATTGAAGCATCATGTTTGAAACAGCCATGAGCTAAAATGAATGGTTTCGAGAGCTTTGATAAGCCACAATGTTTAGTTCGAGTGTGCTTCGAGAGTTTTGAGAAGTCAAAACATTTAGTTTAACTATGCTTAGAAAGTTTTGAGAAGCGATCTTGAAGTCTTACCGGCGGCTTTGAGAGGAGAGAATATTTGGACTTGAAGAGATAGCTTTTTACGGTGCAAAAGCCAAAATGGTTATTTATAACATGACGGTGTAAGCAAACTTTGACCCTGTGAAATGTTATTTTCCGTTTGCTATAAATTCAATTGTTTCTTATAGTTATGCAAAAGTTATTTATGACTTTTTTTCAAACAATCTTAACTAAAAGTGTTTGTTAACCGTACTATTATGGTCTCCCACCCGAAATGAAAGCTGAAATTACCTTGTTTTGAATTCTATCGAGAAGTTTCTTGGTTCAACTGATTCTTAAGATTTTGAGAAACATACACCTTTGAGATATTCATAAAACTATATTGAGAAGTTGGTGCATTTGTTTCAGATCTTCTTCTCAAAATCATCTGGAAAAAAATATTCTAAGAGCTGAATTGCTAAAAAGCTAGATCTTAAGGATGCTTCGAGAAGGTAGTCCGTTTCTTTTAGCTTGTTTGGGAGCTTTAAGAAGCAGCTGAGAAAAAATTAAGGCTAAAATGTTTGCCTTTTGAAAATGATAATAAGCATAAACCATAAGCCCTTGTTCTTGTGGGCCGAGGTATTTCTAAAACCAAACACTTTGGTTGGGTTTGGTTCGAGGTTAGATTAAATGGATGTTAACCTTTACCCAGCAAGGTTAGCTTATCCTAGCTTAACCCAGATTTTCTGTTTGGCAACTAATCAAGCTAATCTTCATTGTTTGGCTAGCTAGGTTAGTGGGATTAGTAGAGAGGGATAGGTTATCCCACCCATTTGTTGGATTAGCTAATCCTAAGTTTGCGGGGTAAATAGTGTTGACCGGATCAGCTTAATCTCGCTTAACTCAAGGGCATTTGGCGGATTAAACCCTTAATCTACCCCTTAACCCTGAACCAAATACGGTCTTTGACTTATTGGCACCATTTTTTAAAGGGTTAATTGGATTGATGCCACTTCAAAACTTCAAAATTCGAGATCTGCCATCGTTCCTTTCATATCTGTAAAGATGCCATCATGAAACTGAGTAAATTGGATATTTGTCCCCTCCACGCCCCACTTGTCCCATTTGGTCATATGCCCCGCTCGTATTTTCCGTATCAACTATTTTGCTCCTCCGCGCCGCACCTGACCCAACACTTAAGTGGCTAGATCGAACCTAGCCGCTGCCACCACCCTCGCCATTTAAGCCCGAAATAACAAACCCAAGAGAATTTCCTCTTTCGCTACCATGACTTTGCCTCCCAATCCTTCGTTCCCTGACGATCTCTTCCATGGCGGTGAGGTAGAAGGCGTGATTCCTTGTTCCCATCACTACCCAGTGCTGTTCGGAGGCCTGCAATAGCATTGACTGTGGGAGCCGAATCTGGGATGCACGGCTCGACGTGTGCTCTAGACAAGTAAGTGCTCCAATCCTTCATAGGGTAGTAAACTAGATGTAGATTTGACCTCTATCTCTTCCGGGTTTTAAATAGGGGTGATGATTCATATGAAAAGTTTAGGCTAGTTGTTCAAGTGGAGGGCATCTCCACAACAGAAGCAAATGATAGGAAGGTTTACACTAAGTGAAGGAAGCTAACATGGTTAACTGAGAATAGGGATTTCTCTCTACGATCAGTGAAGTATGGTTTGCATAGGCATGTTACATGGGGACCTAACCAAGTGGCGCGTCTGTACTACTTTGATAGGCAATGTGGAGAAGACGTGGACTTTATAGAGGATACTAATGTGATGGGTTTGTTTGAGATCGTCCGTACTACATTGACATGCAATGTGGAGAAGATGCAGAATTTACAGAGAACACTGATGTGATGGGTTTGCTTGAGATGTACAGTGCTAGGAGAGAATTAACGCTGATTGTGTGTGTGATTGACAATTAGGATGATGTTGAGGATAATCAGCCAGTGCCCTTGTGTGTTTTCCCTACTGAGAATATGGAACCAGTGCCAAGAGCTAATGCAGAACTTGACCCATTTGATAATGAAGAGGAGTATGTTGAGGTAGACGATGAATACTTGTATAGGGAGACTATGGGGACAAAAAAATGCAGAGGGACCAGTTGACATGGGTGAACCTAGTAGCCATGAGCCTCCTAAAGTTGAAACCAATGATGTAGATCCTAAGGAGCTGACAGTGACACATGACATTAGTAACCCAACTATTGTGGAAGGGGCTCTGTTCCTTGATATAGTCTCTTTCATAATGGCTAAGCACCATGCAATTCTACAAGACTTTGAAATCAAAACATTCAAGATAGATAAAACTCTATTCATTGGTGAATACAAACATACAAGGTATTCTTGGCATGTATATGCTTCTAAACTACAATATGGTTGTGCCATTATGGTAATACATCTTCCTGTATGTGTTTATGTATGTGATGTGTGGTAATATTCTAATAGATGAATTGTCATGTCTGTTTGCAGATTAAATCTCTCAATGCAAAACACAGATTCCTTACTACAAAGCTATTAGAGGAGAGGATGGCTACACAAGGATTGGTGGCAGACAGATTAGAGGAATGGTTGAGAAAGAACCCATCTACGGGTCCTAAAGATGCTCAACTAAAGCTTCAAGATGAATACAAGATAAAATTAGGCTATTCCAAGGCGTGGGTGGGTATGCAAATAGCACTTAAACAAATACATGGTGCATATGAGGACAGCTTCCAATTGCTTTCAACTAGAAGGCTGAGATATAGGCTAGGAGCCCTGGATCAATTGTAGAAGTAGAATTGAAGAAGCATGGCAATAAGATGTGTTTTCATAGGGCTTTTGTAGCTTTGAAACCTTGCATAGATGGGTTCTTAAGAGGTTGCAGACCATGCATTGGTGTGGATTCCACTAGCTTGAATGGTACATATAAGGGATAGTTAGCATCAACAAATTTTGTTGATAGTCATAATTGGCTTTTTTATGTTGCTTATGCAGTTTTTTATTCTAATCTGAGAACAATTGGACATGATTCACGACCCAGTTGAATAGAACTATAAGATGTCCTACTAGTTTAGCATATCTAGTGATGCATGCAAAGACTTAGAGTAAGCAATCAAGAACATTTTTCCTAAGGCTGAGCATAGCGAGTACTTGAGGCATCTATATAGTAACTTCATGAAGAAATTCCATGGCAAGGTCTACACGAATCATCTATATCTAGTTGTTAGGGCCTACATAGAAGAAAGGTTCCAGTGGCACATGGAGAAAATATTTGAGCACTGCCTAGCTGCTATAGACTATTTGCAAAAGCATCATATAGTTGTGGTATAGGTGTGGGTTCTTAGAAGTGAGCAAGGTAGGCTATCTCACAAAAAACATATCTGAGAGCTTCAGTAACCAAAATCAAGGAATTCAAGAATCTGCACATTCATGAGCTTATGGACAAAATAAGAGAGTTGATAATAGAGAAATTTGCACTTAGAAAGAGTGTTGGTAGGATAATGGAAAGAGTGATCCTTCATAATATAATGAAGGAGATGTTTGTCCTCAACAAGTAAGTTGGCCTTATTCATGCAAAGATAGATCAGATAGATGATGGCGAGGTAGAGGTTTCCCTGGAGAATGAGTTGTTGGATAGAAAGCATATTATGAAGTCAGAAGAGAGGTCTTATTCATGCAGGCAATGGCAAGTATCAAGGAAACCTTGTTGACATGCGAATTTATTTGTTCCAGCGTGGATCAAACATAGAACATCATGTAAACAGCTACTACTCTATTCAAAGGTTCAGAGCAACATATGAGGTAATTATTCCAACCATGATAGACAAGTTAGAATGGAAGGTTGTTGATCTGAGCCATAAAGTACATGCACCAAAGCAGAAGAAGGTGGTAGGCAGGTGAAGGAAGCAGAGGATAAGGGGCTTCCAAGATCCAACCAAAAGAAAAGTTATGTGCAAAAGATGTGGAGGTTTAGGGCACTTAGAGAAAACTTGCAAGCTACCAACCCTTTTTGATGATGGCACTCCTAAACAACCAAAAAGCTCTAGAAAAGGTTTTGCCATGCATGCATTGCTATGTCCAATGTCATGTATGACTTTGCATGTCATAACTGTGACCGGTTGTTGCAAGAAATGTACTGAGGTTGTCAAAAGAAAAGTTGTTTCAATGAAGAATGCATCAACCGCACAAGAGGCACCAGCAATTGCAAAACAACCTACACCAAAGAAGAGGGCTATAGCATGGAAGAAGTCCACGCCACCAAAGGAGGCACCAACAAGGGCAGTGTTGGCTACACCAAAGAAGATTGAAGTAAGGAAGAAGGGCACACCTCATAAGATGACCACCCTAGTGAAAAACAAGTGGATAGAATTGTTTTCTAGGCAGTAGCATGTTTGTGGATAAGTGATATTCTTTTGTGATCTGATGTCACAATCTTTTGTGGACTAATGTGCCTTGTAACCAAGCATGTCACAATCTATGTTCATTCATGTATAATAGAACTATGTTAGTATATCTGTAGGAACACTGCATGTTGTATGAAGTTTTGTGGCTAAGGCACTATGTTGAACTATGGTTGTTACTATGTTGAACATTACCTAGGTCTGTATAAGTATGCACTATGTTGACCTATGATTGTCACTTACATTATCTAGGTCTGCATAGGTATGCACTTTGTTGAACTATGATAACATGATGAACTATACATGTCACTTACACTATCTATGTTTGTTTACATATGCTCATTTGGTCCCATCAACCTGTAATTGTAAAAAAAAAAGGTAACTGTCATAATTTAGAACTAATTACATCTAGCGTTATTTCAATTCATACAATTCTTATTTCATTACTGACAAACATTCATTACATATGGTGCAGACAATAACATTTCATTTGATCCAACCTTACTTCAATGCAATTCCTACAACAATGGACAACATGCCTATAGCACAAATAATACAAATTCCTACAGCATTCTTCATCCAGTTCAAAGATGCCATCATTTCTTTAGTTTGCTACTTCAATGATCCCACATCAGCAAGAAAGCAGTTGTCTCAGATGCACACTAAGCTTCAGCCGAAACACATGGTGAATCCGCCTCTTGCAATGTATCAAATCCTCGCGCAAATGGGATATACTCATTCTCCCCACATGAAGAAATTACACGTATCATCGTTCTGCAATTCTCAGCTAAGGAACAACCAATGAAACACATTGACTACAGAAACAATCTGCAACTAAAACTAAAGCACATAGAATCAAAGTGAATGCTAACCAGTGAATTGTTCCTGCACTTCAAAAAATACTGACCATGATTTCTTTCATTCCTGCTCCTTAGCCTCAATAGTGGAATCTTGCAGCGGGGCGGTCCATCACGGTGAGCTCAAGGACATACCTCTCAAGCCCATACGACGCTGAAGATTGAGACCTTGCGAGCGCCATAAGGCAGACTAGTAGGCATGGAAGGAAAAGTGGATGGCAGAAACCAGTAGCTAATGTTCCTTGCCGTTGAGGATTGCAAGCTAGGGTACATCAAAGGAGGGGATTGAATTTTACAGTTCATCGAACTAGATGGCAGCGGGTAGGTTCGATCCAGCCACTTAAGTGTTGGTTCGGGTCGGCCGGTGCGACGTGAAGGCAAAAGTTTGATACGGCAAATACAAGCGGGGCATTCGACCAAACGGGACACATGGTCCATGGAGTGGAAAATATCCAATTTACTCGGTTTCATAATGGCATATTTACATGCACAAAAGAAACAATAGAAGATCTTGAATTTGAAGTTCTACGGTGGCATCTATCCAATTAACTCTTTTTCAAAAATCCTCGAAGGAGCTTCCCAAAGCTAAAAAAAAAACAAGTCGAGCCAAGTGGACAATTAGTCTTTCAACAAGTCAATAATTAGTTTAGTCAAAAGTTTTGAAGGGTTAAAAAAGGGATCAATTTCTTATATGTCGTTGCATAATCAGATAGCCCCTTATGTATCATCGCTTAGTCGCCCCTTCCTTGTTTACCATCACAATTGCTCTAAAATTGTCCTATATGCCATTGTTGAAAACCTATCCATTTTGTTTAATCTATGTAAACATACCAAAAAAATTCTCAAAAAACACAATGTTATTAGATATGCAATACTTTCAATCTATATACTCTTTTTGATATTTTTACAAAAGTTTTTATGTTAAAATTACACTTAAAATATTTTAAACATAAAATATTTATCTTAAAAATACTTAAAAAATTTTTACATTCGATTTTCCGCATACTTAATAACTCTATTTTTTTAGAATTTTGAAATATTTACGTAGCTTAACAAAAAAAAAGATAAGTTTTCGTCAATGACAAATAGGATAATAATCGAGCAATTGCAATGACATATAAAAGATAAGTCTCTAGGTGATGACATATAAGGTATTAGATAGCTCTACAATGATATGTAAGGAATTTTTCTTAATAAGGTTTTCAAGCGACATTGTCTAGTAGTATGACCCGCATGAGAAGATATGCATCCGATTCTTCCTTCCGAGAATTTCAGCCAGAGACAAAACCACTGCTGTCTAGACTACCATATGACACGAATTCTGAAATGATCAGGACGCTAATGGCCCTACATTCCAGGAGACCAGGACTAATAATCTCAAAAAGTTGGAGTAAACTAGACACCAAAGCATCCATCCACCGTCCATTTGTCAACTGCAGCATGGTTAGCGCAGTCTCCCATCCGTTGAATTCTTGCCAAGTGTCCTGTTGTCCAGTTGCTGTTGGATACTATATACTACTATACTCTGCAGTCTGCTGACTCCACGTGCTAAGAAACACGACTTACTACTTTGGAAAACATGACCAATCTCTACCTGGAACAAAATTGTCCCATAATCTGTGTACATTTCCGGTTTTGTCGTTGGACACGTTGCAATATGCTGGTTTTGGACCACCATGAGATGTTTCGGAGAAAAGCCTAGGCTAGGCATCTCTACCGGTTGTCCCATTTCAAATTTATCCTTTCACTATCTACGTGTCACCTCACCAATAGGGCTGTCCTATCGATATTCATCTTCTCAACAGCAGCACCATCACTATTCCTACTCTCTACTTTCATTATTCACTGCCCATCACTATTTGCTACAGTGATAGGACAATGGGGCTTAGGCAACTGGTGGAGATGCCCTAATGTTTTTAAGTAGAAAGGACGATTGGTTAAAGTAGCTAATTTAGAAGTCAAGTAATAAACCAACAATCACATGATTACGAGCCGAAAGTATTAGTGCTTCTCTTTTTATTTTATTTTTGACACGACTTGGAACAAGGTTTTAAAATCTAGTAGGATTCATAAAACCGCTACCTCACTAGACCAATAAAACTACCAAAACCATAAGAAAAGTTGAAAAAACCAAAAGGAAAATTGTTCGGCTAAGCCTTGTCTAAGGTCCTCTTCTCTTCAACTTTTTTTAATCCACTTATTTGATTTATCTCATAACTTCGAGAATTCCCGAGATAGCTTTGAGAGCTGGATCCTCTTTGTTTGACTTGTTTTAGAGAGCTTTTAGATATACCTTCGAGATAGAAAAAATCGATTTAAAAAATAAGAAAAAGTCAAATAAGTTAGATTTATGTAACTTATTTGACTTTTTTAATTAATTTTTGAATCATTTTTTTTATCTCGAAGACATGTCTAAAAGCTCTCTAAAACAAGTCACACAAAGAGCATCCGGCTTTCGAGGCCATCTCGAGAAGCTTTTCAAATTACGAAGTAAGTGGATAAAAAAAGCTGAAGAGAAGAAGACCTAACTAGTAAACTATAATGTTTTAGGCCTTCTTTCTTTCCGTGTTGCGACGGCGCCGCGGCATGGAACGGAGCCTTAGACTCTAGACCTGGTCTGAAGCATAATAAAAAATTTTCCGATCAAAACAAACAGAAAGGCATCGATCGCAGCTCTCGGCATACGACATCCCAACTCCGACACGTCTACCCCGGATTCTCCTCTTGTTTGCTCTTCCTGATGCCATCATGAGTCATGACGCCAAGAATCGTCCGCGTCGTCATGGCGATCATGGTGGCGAATGCCCGGGTTCTCGCGTGTCGCATCCACCAAATGGAAGGGACGATCCATTGAGTTGGGAATGGTTCATGGCTCAGGGTCAGGGAGACCCTGATCGGCTGATCTTGCCAACTCCTCACACGTTATATTGGTACCAGCCGCAATGCTTCCAACAGGTGGAAAATGGTGTTCTTTGGCGAACACAGTTGGTATGCAGAAAACTGAATTTTTTTAAAGAAAATGGAACAAAGTTTTGGCAAGCCCAACTATGAAAAACTGAATGAGTTGCAACCTTATTTAAAAGAAATATGCGTGCGATTGCTTCTGCAAACCAAGTGGCTTATTCTGGTTGTGTAGAAGCAACTTTTCATAAACGAATAAATGCAAGTTTTTAGAGAGGTGCTTAATTAGGTAAACAACACATGTTTTCATCTTACATAGGATAGCATGCACATGTGTTCATAGCCTATAGGCATGCACACTTTAATTTGCATCGGGCTAGCTGTCCAGGGTTAGGTAAGGTTTTAGACTTGCCCGACACTTTCCTAAGAGCATGGCCAGCAGCATATGTAAAATACTGTTGCCGCGCACAGCACAGTGCTGAGGAGTCATTAGGACGACATGCGGCAACCTAGCAACATCCGTATCTGGCCAGCAACATCCGTATCCGGCGATTACCGGATACGGATCGGCCCCATGGGTCTCCAAATGTGTCGTGCGGGCGAGCGTTCCGCATCGGGGGGAAGTCCATGGCGAGGAGGACGAAGCGGTTGCTCCCGCGTCGGTGTGGAAACGGCGACCCGGTGATCCCGTGGGCAAGCAAGGGCGGAGCCGCGTCATGTGCGTGGCCGGCGGCAGGCGGCGACTTGGGCTCAACGCTGGTCAGATCTAGTGAGGGCAAGGTCGAGCGGCCTCCCGTCGGGTGAAGGAAGCGAGCAGGTCGGCCACCTCGTCAGTCGTCGCGCCGCCACCGTCGACATCGTCGCCGGCGTCTGCTAGCTCCTCTAACTAGAGGTACGCCTTGGTCATCGTAGATCTGTGAAAAGGGACTCCAATGTGTGCTAATGATGGGGATTTTGGGTAGCATTGTGGACGAAGATAGGGATTTTGGGTGATAAATCTAGGGATTGTTCATATTTGAGCAGTATGGGTTTAAAAGATACATAAATCAGTGAATGATCTGCTTGTTACAGCTAAGGATACATGATTCATGGAGCTAATTACATAGCAGTACTACTCAAGATAGCTAGTGTTTCCAAACAAAGGTTGCAGGTGTCAGTCCACTTATAAATTTCTGCATAATATAGACAGTGTTGTATATAGGATGTCTCGAATTCGAGTTGACGGTGGTTGACGACTACAGGGTACTCACTGAGATACAGATATGAGGTCACGTAAGCTAAAATGAACGGTTGAACACTGATTAGGTGTTTGCTTCTATCTTGGAGCTACAAGACAATAAGGGCCTGCAGTGGCGAACACAGAATAAAATTTGAGTAGGGGCTAAGTTAACATGTCAAAGGTTTTTGATATTGCATTTCAAAATATTGGAACCTATGAGAAGGAATCTAACAAATGTCAAAGAAAGTTTGGCATGATTTGACAATGTTTGGGAGGAACCAAACATATATATGTCCAATAGCATATCTAATATAATATGTCATCATTATTTATTGTTGTTTTGTTATATTTATCTTGGACCGGTCTATTTGGAGGTTCTATAGAAAGGTTCTATAGAAGTCCGGGTAGCATGCTACTAGTTAATGGTAACAACATATCCTACCAACAGTGCTCAATACGCACAAATTTTCTCTAATGGGCTTAGCTTTGTCATCTTAGGCAATCAGTTCATTAACATAAACCAGGCAATGCAATGTAAGCCAGTGGTGGTAGCAAGAGAACAAAACAATCATAAATTGTTCTTCAATCGATAGAAAGTAGAAACAGAGAGGAAAAGAAGCCCGCATTGCCACTGTCATGCCCACGCCACTTTAGTTTATGCGACTGCACTGCTGTTTACCACCGTGCTACACTGCTGCTAGCCTGCTAGAATACCGCCACGCTTGCTCAGTGCTCAGATGCTTGGCTATGGCCAAAGGTAGCAAGCACTTGCAATAGTGACATGGTGCTGGGCTGCTGGCAGCCGCCGACGGGTCGCAGAGTAGAAGACGTTGGCATGGCTCACCGGACGGAGCAGGGGCGCACGCCCCGCAGCACCCCAATGGTGGATTCCCCACTGCCTAGCGTAGTTTTTCATTTCAGAAACAGGTTTTGACTTGTATTCCAGAAAAATAGTGGAAATTGATTTTGACTTGTACTTTGAAAAATAAATGCTGATTTTGACACATGCAGAAGCAGCAGGCATTTGCTTGTGTGTTTCCGCCTCGTTCGGTGGCAATATATGGAGCAGCTCTTAACTTTGTGATGGTCAAAATCAGTAGTAATTAAGATGAGTTAATTGAGCTGCACTAAAAGGTAATGCAACGTTAGAGCATCTGGAGCAGGTACTCTATAATACTGTAGTTCGGGATAGAGTAGCTGGTGCAGGGAAGGAATCTTTTAGAGTGTAGTGTAAAATGTGAAAGAAATTTAGAGTATTGGATAGATGGAGTAGTGAATAGTATTATAGAGTGAGAGAATAGAGTAGCTGCTAAAGTTGCTCTTAAATTTAGTAACAGGAGTACTGTATTTGTTACGGTCAAAATTATTAATAGTCTAGGCATTGCAACACTTTAAAAACTCTAGGAAATTCAGATAATGCCACTAGCACTGAAGCACACTAGTTTGCATTTAGCGTATGATGCACTAAGAGTATCTCCACCGGCTACTCTATCTTCTCACTCTATAACACTATTTACTACTTCCTTTATCCAACACTCTAAATTTCCTTCACGCTTTACACTACACTCTAAAAGATTCATTTTCTGCACCAGCTACTCTATCCCGATCTACAGTATTATAGAGTAACTGCTTCAGATGCTCTAACAACAGAGAAGTATGTAGTGGTTTAGGAGCAAAGTTTGTAAAAAAAACAATTTCTAGTAGGATGACTAGCAATTTTGTCTTGCACTTTAATCTTACAAGTCCATAACAAACCTCAAGGGTCCAGGCCTTTTAGTTATGATCAATCTACATTGTCTTGTATCATTTTCTGAAAAGTCGTAACATTTTCTTCCAAGGAAACATTATAAAATTCAAGATAGCCTCGTTAAAGAAATTTTTTTTTGAGCTAGCCTCTTTGCAGTAGACGGAGCTAAAACACAATCCTAATCCAGACCAAATATTCTTCGTTTACCGGCAAAAAGGTTTCCTCATGTATCGTACGACTTTACAATACTAAAGTTTAAAAAGAAAAATCTAGATAAAGCTAGAGCCAGAACTAGAAAAAAACTATTATAATTCACCAATAACAAATGTCAAGCTTATGAACTGGTACACCATTTGGTTAGACCAGATAGATAGAAGAGCCTTTCCATCGGTCTCCATCCTGCCGTGCCCATTGGCCAACCCGACCCAGCCCAGCGCGACCGGCAGCGACGCACCACCCCCGTAAAACACACGACTTTGCTCGTAAACTTGCGCTTTTTCGCCCACCTCCTCTCGCGAGTCGTGGCTCGTGAACCATCGAGGCCCCTGGCGAGAGGTAGCCTCACCACCCCCAACACGGCAACACGCCACGCCGCAGCACCAACCCCAACCGTCGACGGCCACATTTAATCCCGCACCACCAGCACCGCGTGCCCCCGCAGTCGATCCCGTGACGCGATCCCGTCACCGCCTCGCCGGAGCAGGAGGAGGAGGGGGCGATGATGGAGGCGAAGCCGCCGTCGCCGGGGTCCGCCGCGGCGTCGGCGGCGCCGCACCACCAGCGGCGGTGGGCGGCGCCGCTGCTCGCGTCCGTGCTGCTCTCCTCGCTCCTCATCTCCGCCTCCCTCTTCTTCTCCTCCTCCCGCGCGCTGCTCCTCTCCTTCTCACCGCTCCCCTCCGCGGCCTCCGCCGAGCCGCTCTTCGTCGAGGCCAAGCTGCGGCAGCAGCAGATGCGGCCCGACCCCGACCGACCGCCGCGCGCCGTCCCGAGAATCGCCTACCTCGTCTCCGGCTCCGCCGGCGATGGTGCCGCGCTGCGCCGGACGCTCAGGGCACTCTACCACCCGAACAACCGATACGTGGTGCACCTCGACCTAGAGGCGCCGGCCGCCGAGCGCTCCGAGCTCGCCGCCGCTGTGCGCGCCGACCCCATCTACTCGCGATTCCGGAACGTCAAGGTGGTCACCCGCGCCAACCTGGTCACCTACCGGGGCCCGACCATGGTGGCCAACACGCTGCACGCGGCGGCCATCCTGCTGCGCGAGGCAGGCGACTGGGACTGGTTCATCAACCTCTCCGCCTCCGACTACCCTCTCGTCACCCAGGACGGTAAGCACAGATGCGATCTGCTCCACCCCAACTTCTGCGATTGGATCGCACAAAAACACGAGCTCCCATCCAAATTTCGCGTCTCCATGGCCTCAAAAGCGCGACCTTTGCACAAAGACGTGTTGATTTCGTTCAAATCGATTTGAAGTGGGGATCACTGGAGACTACTGGGGATTGGAATTTTCAAATTGAGCTTGGTAGTTGGGTGGAAGAGTTGGGGGAAAGATGCGATTTTTATACGCTTGCGGTTGCCATTTGGGGTATGCTGTGATTATTCGGTTAATTTATGGGGATGCCTAATTTATGCCAAGTTTCTTCCACTGGTCTGGGAATTTGATTTGATTTGATTACTTTTGCCCGATCTAGGTGGCATCTGGGGAAACCAAATCTTGGGTCGTATTCTTTCTTTAAATAGATACTCCCACATTCCACTGCTCTGCTCCCCTGACTCCAATCTTGCTTCGCCTTTCCTATTTCGATCTAGTCCATATTGGATTCATCTACTTGTTCCTGGAGATAATTTGGGTTCTGCCAAATCCCGTATCTGCCCTGTGCTCATTTTTCTTTCTTTTTGTCGTAGTGGACTTGCAGCCGCGCCTTTCTTTTTGCCGTAGTGGATTTGCAGCTGCGCCTACTGGGATTGCGATTCGGATTTGTTCTTGGGTTTGCAGATTTGTTAGGAACTTATGGTTAACATGGTTCTCTGTTCATCTGATTTCTCTTGCTTGCAGATCTATTGTATGTTCTCTCTGACTTGCCAAGGCAGCTTAACTTCATTGAGCATACCAGTGATATCGGATGGAAGGAGTAAGCATCAACACTATGCTTTCTATTTGCTCGTGCATATTGGGCAGTGGCTAAATGTTTCTGTATAGGTATCAGAGGGCAAAGCCTGTGATCATCGACCCTGGGCTATACAGCCTGCAGAAGTCTGATGTTTTCTGGATTACAGAGAAGAGGAGTGTCCCAACTGCATTCAAGCTTTTCACTGGTAAATGCTTCCACTTCTCTAAAGCTATGATATATAAGCTATCGTTTGTTCTTGTTCTTAGTTTCTCTTCATCCTTGTGTCATGTGTGTCCCAATTTGAGTTGGACAGGTACTAATTACTACTATGTGCATTCACAGTGTTGTATTAGGTTTATCATCTAGTTAATTGTTCTTCCTTGAATTATGCTCGCTCAGTACTCGTAGCTTTTCTTGTTGGTCTTTGCTTACTATGATTTAGACATGCAAAAGGAAACACTTCTCTTTTTTTTTTCTGACTTCTTTTTGTTAAGACTTACTTTTTTTTATTGAGCATGAATCATGATATCGGTACTTTTATGAACAGATGTTGCTCGTGTTTTACTAGTTTGGCTGTTGAGAATTAGTGCTTAGTTCAAAAATTAATACGACTAGTGTAATATTCAACCATTGATGTAGGACTATGGTCTTCAACTTTTAATAACATAAGTATACTACTAATCACTAGCACCTACTATCTCTGGGTACTCTATGTTCTTGTCTATGTATTCTTGGCACACCACTAGAACCTCTTGCTATGAAGTGTCAACTAATGATCACTAATTAGTTAGCAAACAGATGGTACAACAAACTCAAGCATATATCCATAAAAGGAAAGGAACTTCTATAACATACTAGTAGTTGAGATGGAACTGCATAGCTTTGTTGTGGTCCTCCAAGTATACAACAATTGGGTTGCTTGTCAATTGTACCAAATCTGCTTTTTTTTTAAAAAAAGAAAAATATTTAGAGTATCAGGTCCAATATAATCTTTATTATTTTCGGCTTTTCGCTACACTGATGTCTTAAAAATGGAACATTGTTTTCTTTATAGCGATAAATCAGCTTTGATTCAAACATAACATGAGTGTTTTTTTATCTCGATCAAGCAATTAGCGGCATGAACCAATTAGTTGTTTCAGAAATCAGGACATTTATTCAGTAATCAAATGGGTATGTTTACACCTGTACAAAGGGTAGTTGTGTAAATATTTACACATCCTTTCTTCTTATTTGTCAAGACATGGGTATCAAAATTGAATAATGCAGTTCGGCTTGCTTCCTCTGGTTAGATAGACAGTAATTTCATTTATTCCCTCAGTGATAAATTGCGCCTTTTTAGTGGTGAGGGACATCATAGAAAGCAAAGTATGTTTGTTTGGTTGAGCATTGTTGTAAGAGTATAAGCATCACACAGAATGCACATTGGATTGGTTGCTACTTGGCTACTTGCTAGTACTGCTGATCATCATCTTGGGAAATTATTGACTTGCATTGGTGAAGTTTCCATTCTGTCTTATCTTCATGTAAAATCCAGAACTGCTAGTGTGATAGTCTCCCATTTTGCAAGTCATAGCTTACAAGTGACTAAGATTGTGTTTGCACATAACATGTTTCACGTGTGACCTTAAGTTTCAGCTGTTACATTATGTTGTTGCACCTGATAGTGTACTTGCTTCTTCAAACTTTAATATTAACCAAATTGTTACTTCTGGCTTCAGATTATACCTAATTGAACTATTTCATCGTTGCACTACTAGTTATGCTAGTTCTTTCTAGTTCCAATGGTACCGCCAAGAATCACACACTGGAATGTGGTTCTGGGAGAAGGGGTTACATTGAGCATATATAATTTTGTAATTTCTTGCCAATTTCATGTCTTGCATGTAGTACTCATATTTATCTACTTTTTCCACTTTGCACTTGCTGAATGTGAACACATGCTTTTGTTTGTGCATCCTGTTTCAGGCTCAGCATGGATGATGCTTACTCATCAATTTATTGAATACGTCATATGGGGATGGGACAATCTTCCAAGGACAGTTCTGATGTATTATGCCAATTTCCTCTCTTCGCCAGAGGGTTACTTTCACACAGTCATCTGCAATGTCCCAGAGTTCCGCAACACCACAGTTAACCATGATCTACATTTCATTTCATGGGACAACCCACCAAAGCAACACCCCCATTACCTCACCCTTGATGACTTTGACGGTATGATTAACAGCAATGCTCCCTTTGCAAGGAAGTTTGGAAGAGATGATCCCGTGCTAGACAAGATTGACCAGGAACTATTGGGCCGTCAACCTGATGGATTTGTGGCTGGTGGGTGGACAGATCTGTTGAATACAACAACGAAAGGAAGACACTTTGCTGTCGAGCGTGTACAAGATCTCCGCCCAGGGCCTGGTGCAGACAAGCTAAAGAAACTCCTCACAGGCTTGCTCACCCAGGAAGGCTTTGATGACAAGCATTGCTTATGAAACTCCCAGTACGGTGATTCTGGCTAGAAGGTCAAAATTTGAGGGTGTTGAGCCATTGGCTAGTGATTTCTACTAGCTGAAGAAGCTGCACTTAGCGTCAAATCCACATGGATGGAATGGTCAGATAGGTGCTCTTATAGACAACTGCTTGAGTTGGGTTACCATACAGCAGAAGACCACGGCCGTAGCAGGCGGAGATTATACAGCACTAATAGCTCATTAGGTTATGTTAGAAGATTATATCAGCCCAACCATTAATAATCTCGGAATGTTCAGTCTCTGCGCTGCTGGTTATCCAAGGTGGTCCATTCTTCGTTCAGAAACCAGTAGTGCATGAGGTTTCGTTGTGTTAACTTGTGGGTTCTTCTGGGCAAACTGGTACATTTTGGTTGCATACATGTATTCTTTGATTTCTTCTACTGCCGAGTATAGCAAGTTGTTTGCGCTGTTTTTTTGCCCCTCATCGGTAAATATGCTTACTAGCGTTTTTGCAATCCAATTTTTGTTCAAAGAGAGTAAATGCAGCTGAGGTTTGGAATACCTGATATCTGCGTTACTGTCTGGATCGTTTAAACTGGGTTGTCAATCGTCAGATCAGACTTGGTTTGTATCTAACGGGTGGAGTGCTAAACTGAATCTAGATATGCTGATTACCCCCACAAACGCATCATTTGTATTTTTTTTCTTGTTTGGTTTGACATCTCATATGGTCAGCATTGCACCTAATCTGCATTTTGTCTAAAAAAATATGGTCTGTACTTGGTTGCGAAATAGCAACAATGTCATTCCAGGTAGGATTCAGTGTCCAGTAGACTATCTTCAACGGTTTCCCTTCGTAGACGGGATTCCTGTTACGAGGGAAATCTCGTTTTTTTCGTGGCTTCAATAGATTCCCTTCGGAAGGGATTTTTTTTTTCTATTTTCTTTAGGATTTTCTCTCTTTTTTCTGTATTATTCTCTTTGAAGGGATAATGTTGAAGATGGTGGAAAATAAAGGGAACGAATATAGGGAAGGGAAAGAAATAAAGGAAAAATGGTTGGAGCTAGTCTTACACTTTTTACAACAACAAAACAACTTTCATTGACATGTTCAGTAGTGTCCCTGACTCCCTGTCCCTGGTTGTGTCCTACGCTAGCTTAACGAGCTTCTTGCCAATGTTTTTGCCGTGGAACAGCGCGGCAAAAGCCGACGGGACGCTCTCCAGCCCATCGGAGATGTCCTCGATCACCTGGATCTTGCCCTGGCGGATCCAGTCTCCGATTGCCCCGACAAACTTGTCGAACCTTGCCAGGAAGTCCCAGGAGAAGAAGCCCCTGATGGTGATGCGCTTGTAGATCACCTCCACCAGGTCCGGCACAGCGCGCCTCTGGGCATCGGTGTACTCGGAGATGACGCCGCAGAGCGCAACCCGGCCATAGGTGTTCATGTTGGCCAGCGCCGCCTCCAGCATCTCGCCGCCGACGTTCTCGAAGTTGATGTCGATCCCGTCGGGGAAGTACCTGTCGAAGAAAGAAACTAAAGCATACTGATCCATTTCAGCAGATTCCCATGCATGCTGACAAGAGCATGAACTGCAGAGCTGACCTCTTGAGTGCAGATTTGAGGTCAGGCTCTTCCTTGTAGTTGAAAGCGTCATCAAATCCCAGCTCATCTTTCAGTATCTCTACCTGCGAGTTGATTTACAAAATTTATCATCAGAATGCTATCGACTCATGATTTCTCACCTGGCGAGGTTGTTTTCTTAATAGGATGGCTTGAATACTCTAGATTTTGTTGACTCTGACAAGAACCTGTCCCCATCATACAGACTGAACGGGTACTACTCCTACATGCTTAAAGAGAACGGGTAGTACTCATACATGCTTAAAGGGGTGAACGAAATTGACGATATGTATCCCATCTTTTCTATTTCCTTTAGTTACTTCTTGTTGGTACTCTCTCCTGTCATAAACAGGTGTCATTTTAAATACATGCAAATCAAAGTTTTATAATTGTAGCTGTTAATATCTTTTCACTATTTAAATTAGATATATGAAATTATATGTGTAGATTTATTTTGAAAAATACTTTTGTAATACTATAATTTTAATAAAATTTTATAAAAAAATTACAATAATTGTTACTAATCAAAGTTGTGTTTTAGAGACTGTGTAAACATAACTATCTGCCTGAGGAGGATCATGAACTCTTCCTTTTCAAAACAGGAAACACACATGGTGTTTATGAGAATCTTATATTTTTCTTCCTTTTTAGATGTACTGGCCAAGTACACATGTTTTGCTATGAGAAAATACAAATCGAGCTGGACATACGTCTTCAGATGATTGATGCTACACACCGCGTTGCATGACACGTCTTAAGTGACGACGCGTGGATCATACACTTTTGTCTTTGCACATAAGCGATTGATGCTACACGCTACGACGTGTCGCGAACAACCGTGTGGATAGTAGCAGAGACCGGCACACGCTACACTTTGGTTATACCCACACTAATAATTTTGAGAAGTTGAGTCAGATAAGATAAGTTTATTATAATGGATAGCATGTGGGTAATATTAATGAAGTACTAAATAGATTTGTTATTACGGATGACATGGTGAATAATTTTAGTAAAGTATGATATTATACATCACTCACCACAAGACACATAATAGAGAGAAGCACCTTGGCCTTGCTGCCGGCGGACCCGACGACGTAGCAGCCGGCGAGCTTGGCGAACTGTCCGACGGGGTTGCCGACGGAGCCCGACGCCGCCGACACGAACACCTTCTCCCCGACATCTCGTAGAACCCGCCGTACGCCGTCATCCCGCTCGTCCCTGCAGCTCGATCGGCCGCACGCGCCTACACTCAGAATCTCCACAAGAAAACCACAAGGAAAGTATTTCTTCAGGAGGACGCGACGTGTCACCTAGCACGCTGAGGTGGTAGGACAAGGGGAAGCCGGAGGAGGTGTCGATCTTGGACACGAGCACGCCGGGAGCCGGCCGGAACAGGGTGTAGTCCTCCCACGCGAGCATGCCGGCCACCACGTCGCCTTCCTTGTACTCCGCGCTCGCCGACGCCACCACCTCGCCGGCGCCGTACGCCGAAATCCTCTTCACAAGTATATTCACACTGCGATCGAGGAGAGCGGCAGAGACATGGGAGGCTTGTCGGTGGTCTCTTACCTTGCCGGGCACGACTCCGTCGACGTAGTGGTGAGACGCGCTGTGCCGCTTCATGCGGTTGAGCTGGTAGGGGTCGATGGACAGGTACAGGTTCCTGACCAGGACCTCGCCGGACTCCGGTGTCCACCTCACCGGCGCCGCCTTCACCTCGAAGTCGGCCTCCGACGGGCAGCCCTCGACGTGGTGCCTGATGGCGACGTACCGGCTCTCCACCTCCATGGCCTGAGCCTCGCACGGCACGAATAGTGTGTGGATTGTAGAAGAAACAAGACTGGCTAACTGGATGTTCGGCAAGAACAAGTGAACAACATCTAATGCACGTTTTAGAATAGACGGTCGGCAATGACGAGACGAGACGACAACAACAGAAATTCGATGGGGTTTAGGTAGTAGGAGAGATGCCCTTTTAAGCAATTTGTACCGATTAGGAACCAGACAATTCAGAAAATCTATCTATTAAATTAAGAAAAGGAGCAATCACATTCACAGTAAAATACTAGAAATTTCTAAATTAATAAGAGAAATAAAAAAAATTACACCGTTGGTTATGGGTCAAGATTATAACGGTCTAGCTATGTTTCATGATAAAAAAGGTTTGCTTTAGTATGGAAAAAACATGTTTGCTTTAAAAACTAATCTTACCGAGTTACTGGTAGGATTTTTCGGATTAGATTCTATCTCTATATTTTCCTAGCATGGGGAAGAGTCCGAGAAGTTTCTTGGAGCCGCCGCAGGGAGGATCCCACTAGGCATCCGCCGTGGGGATTCCACTGTTGCACCCTCTTCCTGTAAGCCCTGGTGTGGTGTAATCGCCGGGGAGCCACGATAGAGCCCACTGCTGCGCCTTGGAGTACCACCACTGCTGGGGAAGTGACGCCACTTCCGGGAGGATCCCACTACGCCATCGGCATGGGGATCTCGCTACTGTGCCCTCCTCCTCCGGCGCACCCCACTACATAGTAGACGAGGTTGCCGACGGAGCCCGTTGCTGACAACACGAACACCTTCTCGCCTTCCTTTGGCTTGCACACCTCTTAGAACCCAACGTACGTCGTCATCCCACTCAATCCTGCAACACGTGCGGCTTAAGATAACACCATGCACATCTTCTTCCTCTCTTCTCCGGCGTCATCCCCTCCCCTTCTTCTTCCTTTTCTCTAGCATTGCCAGCTCTGCGCGCCTCCACCTCCACCGCCACCCTGCCGATCCACCTACCCATGGCTGATGGTGTCCCCGCTGCCTTGCCATTCCGTACCCTTCCTCCCACTTCCACGCCAACCCCACCTACCCTAACGTCGGACTGCCATGTGCCGATCCACTCGCGCCCGCTGCTTACCACCTTCGTCCGATCCCACGGCTCCGATGCCTCGCTGCACCACCACAATCCCCTCCCACCACCAGGCCACTGCCTCCCTGGCCTCCCTCTAAGCCCCAGGGCATGGTGAACCCCACCCCGAACCCTAACCCTAACCCCAACCTTAACCCGAGGGGTAGGGGGCAGGCGCTGGCAGCGAGGAAGAAGTGGGGGAAGGATGGCACCGAGAGGAGGAAGAGGTGGAGGGGGCGGTGGCGGCGTTGCAAAATCGCGTGGGTCGCATTGAAGCGGCCTAGGTGACTGCCACAGAGGAGTTCCCTTTTTTTTTTTTAATAAGGGTGATCCTAGTTTCCATTACTAAAAAGTAAATAACGGAAACAATTAATGTCCAGGTCTACACACCAGTTATACCATGCTTGAAAAGTTATTCTATATGTACCATACGTATGTTCTTTTCAAAGATGATCCAAACAATGCCTTGCTACTTAGATAGTGAGGCAATTTTATTATTATTTAGGGCTCAAAATTAAAAATGCAATAGAAATATCTCATACTTAAACAAGCACCCTCGATGCATTAAATAATGGAGATATAACTTCCGGTATCTACGCTAACAAGAAATGCACTCTTGTATATATATGAATGAGGTAATTTAAAACTGTTCAAGTTGAAGTTAATAGTTAACATACAGTTCATAATTTTATAGAAATGGAATACAATTATTCAAATGTAACAGTTTTTACTAGCCCTTCGTGTCCTAGCCGAGGTGAGAAAATTAGCTAGGTTAATTAGACGGCCACTCACCGAACACACTGACGTAGTAGCTAGGACAAGGGGAAGTCGGAGGATTCGATCTTGAAGATCGACGAGCGCGCCATGGGCTGCGGTCGGGTCGAACAGCGTGTACTCCACTACTCCTCCCAAGCGAGCTGGGTGGCCACCACGTCGCCCTCCTTGTACGCCGCGCTCCCGGAGGCCACCACCTCGCCGACACCGTTCGCCGCGATTCTCTGCATCATCGCGCTCGATCACACCGCCGGCGCCGCGCGGTCAGAAACAGCCAACATCATGCAGCATATTTAGGTATGGTACAAATTGCTTTCCGTTTGCTAGTGGCGTACTTCGCCGGGCACGATGGCGTCGACGACGAAGTTCGCCGGGCTGCGCCGCTTCATGCAGCTGAGCTGGTAGGGGTCGACGGACACGTAGAAGTTCCTGACAAGGACCTCGCCGGAGGGCGGCGCCCACGCCACCGGCGCCTCGATCCTTCACCCAGAAGTCCGACTCCGACGGGGTGCCCTCCACGTGGTGCTTCCGTGCTTGACGGCGACGTACCGGTTCACCACCTCCATCGCCGGCGAGAGAGACGTTGTTCGAGTTGTCTTGGCGTACCGCGCGCGGGTCGTGAATGATCGGTGGCTAGCTCCCCGTCTTGCGTCCACTCATGTATGGAATAAAGGCGGGGATCGTATTTGATTTCTTTGCGCCGTGGTCCATTCTTCGTTAAGAAACCCCGGCGCCTCCTCATCTGCAGTAACAAAGAAAGCGCGCGGGGAATACATAGTGTTCCAGATATGTTCATGGTTATAGGATCTCGTTCCAAGCTTCATGCATTGTCTCAACCCTTCTTTACATGTTTTTTTCAAAAAAGCTTCTGGATTCTCATGTCCTTCTTCTTCTTCCTTCTCCACCTCTCTAGCCGAGCCAAGCCAAGCTGGCTCCCGCCGGTGAACATCATCCTTCCTGCTGGCACCCTCACAGGCTGTCGCGTCGTGACATTCATCTGAGTTATGCCGAGCCGACTGTCTGTGGGCGGCGACAAGGCTCGTGAAGACGCTGGCAAGGAGATTGGTGGCTGCTGGCAGCCACGCGCTTGGGAGGAAGAGAGGGAGGAAGAAGGACATGATCGTAAAAAATACAAAATTCAGGGACTTGTTTGAAAAAAATTGACATGTAAGGGGGTAGAAGTAATGAATGAATCTTGAAACTAGATCCGGTGATAGTAAAGGTGCCTCGAGCCGCATCTATATGAGAGATTGCATTTCAGTACTAATAAATAGTGCATGAGATTTCATTGAACTAACGTGTGGATTCTTCGTTGAGAAATCCTGGCACCAAATCTATACTAACCAGTTTTCATGTTCGTTTTAGCTTATGACTTATGACTATATGGTCGTTTCTCTGAGCCAAATATTTTACCTTTTGAAGCCATTTAAAAAAATCTCTAGTTTTCTTGTTTTCCTATTGTTCATTTCTTAAAAATCTCGATCTATACTAACCAGTTTTTTTGCTGTTCGTTATTGAGCGAAGAGATTCTAGCCAATGCTCTTGTATATTATATAGTTGGTTGGGCTTGTAGGTGACTAACTGACTATGATACCTTGGTCACGTCGGTTTTAACCAGAACTGGTCCAATCTGCTTGACCGATGTTTATCTTAATTATCTCATTAGCTATGAGCTACCTAGAAGAGCGCTCCACAAACACCGATCATCTCAAATACGAGTAATGAGCTAGGCTTAAACTACGCGGACAATGAAACACCAAGGTTTGCACAGGTTTAACCTGGCTCCCAGGAGTCTGGCCCTACATGCCTTGTATGCCACATCCAATTAATGAGTCCTTAGAGCATGTACAGTGGTTAAGACAGCAGCTGTCTCTAACTATTGCCATGTCACTTAGAGACAGCGCTAGAGACAACATATACAATGGTAGAGATAGTTGCACGTTTTTATAGACAGTTTTCTCACACACAAAGTTTCTTAATTCTCGTGTAGAGTCGACTCTTGCATTGGAGACGGCTCAAATATCTATGCATGCTCTCTCTTCTCCACATCATCACATGTCCTACATGACAACCCTTAGAGACTGCTTATAGACAGCTGCCGTGGACCATTGTACATGCTCTTATATGTACTAGTAAAAAGTCTCTTAAATTTTAGGAATAAGTCTACATACGTTACATCTTTCAACTATGCAAAAAAGTCTAACATGCATCATAAACTGCAAAAATGGTTATGTAACATCCCCATCTATTAATGTTGGATCAATTAGCACTCTTGGTGGTTTATGATGGTGTTTTTACTGACCTAGCCGCCGATTTTGTCCATATCGCTAACACACATGCAAAGCTAGTTAATTTTAGGCTCTACAAATTCTAAAAAAATTCTAAAAAATACTTTGGTGCTTAAGGATTACAAAAAATATTTTTAAAAGTTTGTAAAGTTTCATATTTTGAAATTAATTATTTCTCAAATTTTGTTTAGATAAATTTAAAAATTGGTTGGATATTTAAAATTAAAAAATCTCGTGATCCTTTTGCACCAAAGTATTTTTGATTTTTTTTTCTGAAACTTGTGGAGCTTGAAAATCACTAATTTTGCCACTTGTGCCGACGACATGAACAAAACCGGCTGCCACGTCATCAAAACCACCATTTTAAACAATTAATGGTGCTAAATGATCCGACATTGATAGGCGGGGTGTTAAATAATCAGTTTTATAGTTTGGGATGTAGGATGGACTTTTAGATATTTAAGGGGTGCAATATAGACTTATTCCAAAGAAAAATTTGGCTCCATGCCATTGGTCAAAACGCTAATTCTGAAAATACCACTCAAAATTGTCTAATTAAAAAAATGCCACTGCTATCTCAGTTTCCATCTGGAAATGCCACTCTACTTCCCAATCTGTTAATTCCTCACATCATCTCAAATGAAATGACAGAAATGCCCTCGCCCCAATTAGAACTCTCAGCTATTCGCCCTACTCTACTTTACCCTAATTTCCAGTCGCCGCCTCTCCACTGTACTGCCCAGCAGCGACCGTGACTAGCCCTTCTCCCCATTGGTGCGTACTGCTACTCGACACGTCCCCCTCTTCTTCGCTTGGGCGTCCACCCTTGATGCCATTGCCTCTCAATTGCAGCCTCCGCGGCCTACCAATTGCTGCAGCCGCCGCCGCTGCCTCCAAAATCCCAACCGCAGCTGCCCTAATTGCAGCCAAATAGGACTCAGACCGCTTCCCAAGTTTGTGATGGATGTACTTGATCATCTTCAACAGAGGAGTTAGCCCGTCACTAGTTATAAGAAAGTGGAATACTAGAAAACGCTATAGCGTTTCTAGCATTGCTAACGAGATAGACATCCAGATGCGCGCAACGCCAACAACAAGGGTGCAGCGATGATGTCATACTGATATCACAATGATGTCGACATGTAGCACAATGAACGTGTGTTACTAGCTATCACAATAAGGATTAGGCCCAGTTGATTAAACCACATGAAACCACGTGAAACCATACTTTAATGGTGGGCCCACATGATGAAACCATGCTTAAACCGTGGGACCCACTTGATAAAACCACATGATACCATATGAAACCACATGATACCATACTTGATCGTGAGGCCTACCTGATAAAACCACACGATACCGCATAAAATCATATGATACTGCCATCCCGTCCCGAAAGGCTTGGACGGGATATCGTCAAATAGCAGAACCCTATAAAAAATGTCTATGTCATCTATAGATAGTAAATATATAATCTTTACAATGAACTAAATATAGCATGCTCTCTAAAATTAATATGGACCTATTGTAATCTGCATGCATATTCGAATCTTATAGAGTAACACTTAGTAGCTCGTGACTGATGGGCGCCGTATATAGCAATCAATTCGAGAGCACGAGGCAGATCATGAACAATGACATATCAGGTAGTTTGTGATACACTGACGGGGCGTCCTTTATTTGGACTCGTCAAATCCGGATGGGTTGGAATGGTCAGAGAGGTGACAACGGCTTGCCAACCCGCCGTGCATGAGATCGAAAGAAAGATGGTTCAGGTTTGGAATATATGTCTTCATTGTTGTCTGAAATCTGAATCTGAATAGTTTAACCTGGGTGCTGGGTATCAATCGTTCGACCAGAGGACTAGTATGGAGTAAGTAGAGTGCGTATATAGATAGCAGGTTTGGATTTTGGAATACATTCCGGATTGCTTAGACATGTAACATTGAGTAAACAGCATTGCACACAATTTGTACGTTGTCTTAAAAAAAGAATGATCTGTACTTGACTGCGTATATAGCAGCACAGCAATGTCATTTCAGGTAGGAATAGGATTCAGTCTCCTCTATGCATGCCGTTTAGCTCAAGACAACTCCATTACACTCTCCAGGCTGCAGTAAATTTCTGGAAACATCTTGCACGCTGAATCACACTGACACCATGCATGGTCACCAGTGTGACAGTGTATATCCTACTACGCTAGCTTGACGAGCTTCTTGCCAATGTTCTCGCCGCGGAAGAGCGCCGCGAAAGCCGACGGGACGCTCTCCAGCCCGTCGGAGACGTCCTCGATCACCTGGACCTTGCCCTGCCGGATCCAGTCTCCGATGATCCCGCCGAACTCGCCGAACCTCGCCACGAAGTCCCAGGCGAAGAAGCCCCTGATGGTGATGCGCTTGTAGATCACCTCCACCAGGTCCGGCACGGCGCGCCTCCGGGCGTCGGTGTACTCGGAGATGACGCCGCAGAGCGCGACCCGGCCGTAGGTGTTCATGTTGGCCAGCGCCGCCTCCAGCATCTCGCCGCCGACGTTCTCGAAGTTGATGTCGATCCCGTCGGGGAAGTACCTGTCGAAGAGAGAAACTAAGCATACTGATCCATTTCAGCAGACTCCCATGTATGCTGACAAAAGCATGAACTGCAGAGCTGACCTCTTGAGTGCAGATTTGAGGTCAGGCTCCTCCTTGTAGTTGAAAGCGTCGTCGAAACCCAGCTCATGTTTGAGCTTCTCTACCTGTGAGTTGATTTGCGAATTTTATCATCAGGAAATTGTTGATTGATAATTTGTGCAGATCGAGTCATCCATATTGATGGATCGGATCATAGGATATTAGGATGGGGCTAGCATCGTATTCGGTATAAAAAGCAATAGATTAAAAAGAAGCCATTGCTGTGATGGTTATTTGGCCGGGCCCTCTGACTAAGATGGTTATGGCTGGCTTGGGCTAAGTCGGATAGGCCTTGTGTAGAGTTAATCTTGTCCTGTGATATTATGAACAGGAGCCTTTTCAAAGCAAGCACCACCATTACTCTCGGTGATGGTCGTGATGGTCGAAACATTAATTTTTGGGAGGATCGTTGGTTGTCAGGTCGAGCGCCGTGGGAATGGGCACCTCTGTGTTTTGCCAAGTCCAAGAGAAAATGCTCATCCGTTAAAGATGCTCTTCAGAATGGGGAATGAACGAGGAATCTAAGAAACCTAACCATAGCTGCTGATCTGTAGGAATTCTTTATCCTGTGGTTACAGATCTATGAGACAAGATGAACACCGGGGTTAGAGGACTATTGTGCCGGGCAGTTGACAGGAGATGGCGTTTATAACGCTAAGTCCGCCTATGCAATGCCCACTCTAGGTGCATCTGGAACTCCAAATCTAAACACAAATGTAAATTCTTTCTTTGGGTCACTTTGCAGGATAAAATTCTAACGGCTCAAAACTTATAGAAGCGAGATTGGCCGAACTCGGTCTTTTGCCCCTTATGTGGAAGCCACATAGAAACAACTAGCCACATCCTAGCCTTATGTGCCTATACTCGGATGATCTGGAGCAAAATTTTAAGTGAGTTGAACTTGCATTAGCCCATCTAATTGCCTCATATGCAGCTCAATTTGGGGGATTGGTGACTAGGTGCTAGAAAAATCATTCCGAGGCAGGGCCGCTCGTCCTTTGATGGGATTGTGGTCTATTCAGTCTGTAAATTTTGGAAAGAAATGAACCGATGCATTTTCAATAACGCATACTGTTTATATTTAGAGGTGCTCCAATTAATCAAAATCGATTTGGCGAACATAGCCTTGGCGCATAGGGAGCTCGAAGACCGTGACTAAGGCAGCGTTTTTTTGCGTGGCACGGCGCGTTGCGTTGCGTTGCGTTCCGCGCGCAGTGAGAACGCGAGAGTAACTTTTTGACCGAGCGCGGAACGCGCCGCGCCACGCCGCAACCACCGAAACGAACGGTGCCTAAGTTGTCGGTTCTTCTCTGAGGGAGTCGCAGGATGTGTTCTAGTGCTGGCAGCGGGCACCCAGCTGGATTGAGGCTCAGTCTTTTGTGTTGGAATTGGGTTTAATCTCTATCTAGTCAGTTTGTCAGAGGTCTTGTTTTGCAGCATTGCAATAGCTCGCTGTTTGCTCTCCGGTTTCTCCAGATTCTTCATGACAGTGCTGGAGCTGTCATCTGCTGGTGTTTTCCCTGCAGGAGGTGTTGCTCCGTTGAGGTCGTCTGATGACCTTCATAGCAGTCTGTTCGATCTATACTGGGGGAGGAGGCTGGATTATGTCTATGATATCAATGCTGTAGCCGCCATGCCGCCGGGGATATCTCAGCATTTTGTCCTGTGCTTTTGCTTGCTGTGCACTCCCATGGCATAGCAGTTGCATGTTGTCACACCGGATCTCTCTTGATCATGGTGAGTGTGGATTAGGTTCTGCTGCCCTGGATCGCGATTTCGTTATTGCCCCAGAATGCTGATGGTGCAAACGAGGCAAAGCTCATCAGCGGGTCATGGTTCAGCAGGCTACAACGACTAAGCCTGGACCTGCCTTGGTGCCTGCAGTTGGAAGAAAGATGGTGCTAACCCAGTCTGAGTTATTTTTTTCTTTTTTCTGGATGGCTGAAACTTGACTGAACTCTAGCTAGGGAGTTCATACCTAGTTTTCTGTATATCCAATTTATGTAGACTCTTCTTTCTACCTATTAATGCATAAGCAGTGCTTCTGCTAATTTTTTCAAAAAAAAAAGAAGCCATTGCGTTTCTCCTGTTTTATCAGGTCTCGGAGAGGTAAAATTCTAGTAACACGAATCCGCTCCCATCCTATAATCTAAAATAGTACCACTTTACAAGCTGAAGAAGTGCGCGGAAGCGAGCATTTATATGACTTGTCTCCGTTCTACCAATACAACCTCATATTATAATAACTAACGATTTGATAATCGCCCCCCTGCCTAGCGTGATAATCGGTTCTGAAATTATTGATTTAAATGAATTTTATTTAAAAAGCCCGATTTTCTATACTTTTTGACCAATTATTGCATATTTTCTAATTCATATTTTTGTTTAAAAGATTAGTCAATTATCAGGGATAAAATCCGATTATCGTCCTTTCCGGTAAACCTGAAACTCTGATTACCAAATCCGACTTGTTCAACACTGTGAATAAACTCTTATACTGCAAAAAAGGAAAAAAAAAAGAGAAAAGTGTAGAATCTAAATTTTAATGTATGGACCTTGGCGTTGCTGCCGGCGCACCCGACGACGTAGCAGCCGGCGAGCTTCGCGAACTGTCCGACGAGGATTCCGACGGAGCCCGCCGCCGCCGACACGAACACCTTCTCCCCCTTCTGCGGATTGCACACCTCGTAGAGCCCGCCATACGCCGTGATCCCGCTCGTCCCTGCAGCTCGGCCGCACGCACACGCGCGCCAACACTCAGGAACTCAAGGAAAATCAAACGAAAAATCGCGCGAAGAATACGGTGCAAACGCGACGACTCGCCTAGCACGCTGAGGTGGTAGGACAGGGGGAAGCCGGAGGTGGTCTCGATCTTGGACATGAGCACGCCGGGCGCCGGCCGGAACAGGGTGTAGTCCTCCCACGCGAGCACGCCGGCCACCACGTCGCCTACCTTGTACTCCTCAGTCGCCGACGCCACCACCTCGCCGGCTCCGTACGCCGCGATCCTCTTCGCAAAGAAGAGCAGAAAGCATCGATTAAGCTAGTGTTCTGCCATTGAGGAGACGGGCGGCTCGCCGGTGGTCAGGTTACCTCGCCGGGCAAGACGCCGTCGACGGTAACGTGGGATGAGCTGCACCGCTTCATGCGGTTGAGCTGGTAGGGGTCGACGGACAGGTACAGGTTCTTTACCAGGACCTCGCCGGACTCTGGCGTCCACCTCACCGTCGCCGCCTTAATCTCGAAGTCGTCCTCCGACGGGAAGCCCTCGACGTGGTGCCTGGTGGCGATGTACCTGCTCTCAACCTCCATCGACGGCAGCTAGCTCTCGATCGGCACAATGCGTGGGTTATACTAGCTGCCACTGCCAGACTGCCAGTCACTTGGCAGATCGGCAAGAACTAGAGAACGATGCAATTCTACAATGCAGGTTGCAGAATAAGACCAATCAAAGTAAAAAAAATATCGATGCCTTCCGTTAGATTCAATGACGAGGACAAGAGGAGAGAGCTAGGTCAGATTCCTTGGAAGGATTTAGGCCGAGATGCTCTGCAAATTGTTTCATCGTTTTGCAAAGGTTATGCTGACGTGGCATCATGCTGGAAGATGGATTTTAGCCGTTGGATCAGAAACAAATAATCTAGATTGACTGCTACTGTAGTCACCGAAATAATAGCCAGTCCAGATTGATAGGAGTACTATCATAGGCAAAACAGATAGTCTGGGTGGTAAAAAATCCCATGGACCTGGGGTCCTTTCCACCTGCGTTGGACCCTTGTGCCCAATGGATGACACGTGGACGAGGCACGCATCGGACGCTGACTAGGAAAACCCACGCATGGACAACAGGACGAGAGCCGAGCTGGTCCACTCGGCTTGTTCAGTAGCCCACGCACAGCTTGTCGCCTCCTCAAGCCGTGCCTGTCCTCGACGCCTTCCGCCGCCACCGCCGACGAGCTGATCCGCTGCTGCGGCCACCGTCGATGACCCGATCTGCCACCGCCGACCCGATCCGCCGCTGCAGCAATGCTTCTCCACGCCGCATGGACCTCAAGCCGTGCCTGTCCTCGACGTCTTCCGCCGCCGACCCGATCCACCGCCGACGCACGACTGCAGCAACGCTTCTCCCCGCCACTTGCTGCAGGTGGCTCCATCCATCTCGGTCAGCTGCTGCGTGCAAGGAACCCTACTGCTTCTAGCCTCAAGACTGAACAACTCATGTATGTATATGCATGTGCGTGCACTCCACTGATGTGTATGTGTATTTTCAGTTTCAGATGCTCAACATATGGATTTTTCAGAGCTGAAACATCTTATCTCGTTTTTGCGGTTGGCGTGGGTGATTTGCAGCTGCAGGATGGGAGGTGCATACATGCTTGCTCCATCTCCAAGAGCAGGTGAAACTGAAAGAACTTCAGTGCTTTCTCTAGCCTTGCAAGGCAAACTGAAAGAACTTCAGATGAACCCTACTATGACAGATAGCTAGGTTCAGAACTCTGGATTCTTCACAATACATGTAACAACCCTTGTGTAATGTGTATCATCAAAGGCTGCAATGCCCAGCTAGGAAATGTAATGTGTAACAGATTTTTGATGTAGCAGATAATTGTAATTCAAATGTTCTGTTGAAATACTACAGTTTGCCGTAATGTTGTAATTCAAATGTTCTGTTGAATAAAAGATATATAAGAGGTGCATGCTCTTTGTTTTCTAATTGTTTCTGTGAAATACCAGATAAAGGATTAGTTTTCAGATTGTTTCTGTTTTGAATACCAGATTGTTTTTGTTTTCATATTGTTTTCAGATTTATATCATTCAAGATCTCAGGAGCTCAGAGTTGGATGAGTTGTTTATATGAAATACTAGCTGTTTGCATATAATTGATAGATAAGGGACTTGATACACCAAAACCACCAATTCTATTTTTCAAATACATCATGGCAAAAGATGACAGTTTAGGCACAAAAGCAGCAACGGATAATAACACTACTATCAATCGAAATGTAGCTGTCTAGCAGAAGATGACATTGTGTCATCGTGCTGAAGTCCAAGTAGGAGACTTGTATATCCGCCATGGATAAAAGGAGCAGTTTGCCCAAACTCATCATTTGCAGTGCTAGCAGCATCAAGTCCCTGTGTAATGGAATTAAATTGCAAGTTAGTAAATGAATTAACTAAAGGGAATTAAAGTGTCAAAGTGAAAACTTACTATTGACTGATTTGGATCAACACCTTCATTTATATCTTCTTCTGCAATGGTAGGATCAATACCTTTGTTTTTAGAACCTTTCTTTTTCTTCCCTGTCTTCTTATCAAGTACACTCTTGGCTCTTTTACTCTTTGCACCTTTTACCACCCGAGGAATTCTAAATGATATTGTACCTTTTAATGTATCTGTTGCACAGTTAGTTGAAACAATAGAAACCTCGTTGGATTTTTCTTGGATTTTGCTTAGAGAATCATCTATTTGCAAGTCCAACTTATCTATGGTTTTCTCCAAATCATCAAGAAGTTCTTTTGACACTAAACACTTCAATGCAAGGGATGTCGCCTTTTGAGAGATACGTGCAGCATGTGTTTTCAAATTTTCATTCTCCCTTCCTTTTTTCTCAATATAAAATCCTCTTTTTGCATATTTTGTCCATTTGTTAAGTATATATTGAGGTGGTAAGTAGAAAACATCTTTTATATTGAAGACTTTGAGGGCATGCCTGCACAAGATACCTACAATATGTGGAAGCCATTTGTCAACAATTTGTATTAGAACCTATATTGCAAATTGAAATGTATATACATACCTATGGATTCGTACTTTCTGCAAGCACATGTAATGGTCATATCTGAAGAGTTGAATGCAACTACTGTTCCATGGTTTAAATACATATGTGTAACCATGAATGTAGAGACTAACTCCTCAGTATGTAACAGTTTACAAGACATTTGAAACTGTCTTTTAAATTCTTCCTCAAACTCAAAATACATCCTTCTTGTATATGATTCAGCAGCATTCTTCAGTAAAGGTAAATTTGAGATGTAAGTAACCGGGTCCTTTCGACGTGACTGAAAATCAGCATCCACCTCATTTTCACGTAGAGCAGCAGAAACCTTCTCACATTCCACTAGGAGTTCAGAAAGACCAAGTTTCCTACGAAATCTTTTCTTGAAGATATTATTCATACCTTCGCTCCTCTGAGTCGAGTTCATATCAGCTGTGAAAGAGTCGCGGTAGATAGCGGCCCACCTCTCCCTCAACTCATATAGGTTTAACATCCATGGGTTGTCCTCAAGGCCGTATTCAGCCAACATTGCATGCCACTTCTGGTTGAAGATTTCCTCTGATCTGTCTTCATACACACATCTCCTAAAATCAGCTAGAAACTTCTCAGGGTGCTTATGAATTACATGACTAAGATGTTTAGCGGCATTAACATAAATGTGAAACAAACAAAGACGATGGCTTGTATTTGGGAATACATATGCTATTGCTCCTGCCATGGCAGCATCTTGATCAGTGAAAATTGTGCTTGGATGCTTGCTTGACATTGCTTTCAGAAAGGTTTGGAAGAGCCAAACAAATGATTCAATAGTTTCATTAAATAATAATGCAGCCCCAAAAATTATTGTTTGCTTGTGATGGTTAGTTCCAAGAAGAGGAGCAAAAGGCATCTCAAACTTATTAGTCTGAAACGTGGTGTCAAATGACACGGCATCACCAAAGCATGCATAATCCATGATAGACTGACCATCTGCCCAAAAGAAATTAGTTATCCTTCCATCTTCCTCATCTATTTCTATGGTATAAAAGAATGTTGGATCCTCTATCTGCTTATTTTTCAAGTAATCCAACAATGTTTGCGCATCATTAGATTCTAAGTACTTCTTGTGCTCATGACCAATCACATTATTGCAATCTACCCTTGACATTGGCACTTTGTCAGCTCCTCCATAAAACTCCTTCATGAACTCATACACCTGTGCCGGCTTTATCCCGGCTTCCCGTATCTGCCCAATTAACTTCTTGTCCGCTTCTATAACACGTCATTAGGATCTCAGCTTGTGTGCTTTATTTGGACTGGCAAGATAATGATTGTGATCAAGTACAACCTTCTGCACTGTCCAAACCCCCTCTCTGCTAACACTAAACTGAACACGAGCATCACAACCAGTCCTTGTAGTGCCTTGTGATGACTCATTTGCTCGAATCCCTTGGTTACTGCAAACTATATATTTCTGATATATAGTATTATCTAATCGACGCTTCGTCTTGCTCTTCCTAATACTAAACCCAACCTTACCGGCATAGGTGTTATATATCTCATAAGCCTTTTCCTCTGATTCAAAAACCATTCCAACTTCAGGAATGATCAAAGTGCCGGCAACTTTACCATCCACCTACGGTACAATGGGATGACAACTAAAATTATATAATCTCAAAAGGAAAACATTAAAACAAGTTGTAATTCTAATCGTCACCTTATCTGGACCTTCATCCACAATTGATTTTGCTGTCTTGTCAACGGCATCCATGTTGGCATCGCTAGTGCCAACAACATCTACTTCTGTATGCTAAAAAATTTGCAAACAATGTGCATGAACAATATGCTCGTTCTTTTACTGTTAATCTTACTATTAGAATATAAATGGGGGTTTTGTTTTTTGGATCCATTTTTACGAGATCTTTTAGTTAATCAATAGAAATCAAGACCATGAAAAGACAAACTCAAAAAACAAAGTGATGATTTATTTTTTCGCAAATCAACCAATAGGATGAATAGTACTTAAGCTAACAAGATAGATGCAAAGAAGATGATCAAAGAACTACGCCAAAACAAGATGGGCACCATAACAGATGCTGCCATGGCATGAGCAGCTTCATCATCTTCGCCTCCTCCTCCCATGCCGGACTCATCGCTCATCGAAAGAACTTGCAGCTACGGATCGGATCGGCGGCGGCGGCAGAAGGCGTCGGGAACACGCTTCACACGGCATGGCTTCAGGAACTGAGGAGCTGTGCGCCTGTGCTTAACAAGCCGATTGCACCCTAGCTCGACTTTGATTTTGCGCCGAGTTTGCTTCATTCGGTGCTGAGCCTGGGCGTCGTTCGATACGTGCCCCGTGCACACGTCGTCCATTGGGCACGAGGGTGCATCTCTAGTGGAACGGACCCCGGGTCCATGAGATTTTTTTCCGTCTGGGTGGTGGAGGTTCACGTGAAATATAGAAGGGGACGGCGCCGGTCTATGATTGCATGGAAGAATGTGCTTGCTCTTTTTCATGTATGTGGAAAGGTTTGCAATGTAAATACAACCTTTTGACTGCCACATGAATATGCTTGCTCTTTTTCATGAATGCACGACGCATTTTGGCATTGGGATTGCTAGATCCCATACGGCTGAAAATTTGGAGCTATTTTAGTCGATTCTCACCTTCATCTTTGGTGGCCATCCTTTGTTGTCTTCCACAACCGCTAGTGGTAGTATATAGTCCAGGGTTCACCGCATCATCCGGACTTAGATGGAGTTGGTAGATCATCGCTGGAGATAAAGAAGAAGGGCATGGCAGGGGCACCTCGTCGGAAAAGAGGAAGAAAATGAAATGATGATGATGAATGAAAGAAGAGGGTACGACAGTGTGAGTAGTTATTCCGGCTTGGCGTGAGGAGCTAGCGGCAGTGAGCTAAAGAGGAGGGAGCAAGACAATGGCAGTTGTGGGCGAAGAGATGATGGACGGTAGGGTTTAGGGGGGTTGTAGTTTTTATTAGGGAAAGGATGAGAAAATCTTGACGGTTGAATCTTAATCCAATGGTGCAAAAATCGACTAAAATTCTGCCTAATTTCGAGTTACTGTGGACTGGTCAATACCTTTTGCCATTTAGTAAGGTAATTAAAATTAGAGAAGTCCAGCTACATGAGTCCGACACAATGTATTTTTCAACAAAGGAAACAATAAAATATAGTTTAAAAATACATCACGTACAAACGTGTTATATCTATGTGTCAACAATTTCAAGGTTCCTTTGGATAACGAATTGCTTAGCCTCTTACGTCCGAAGCAATCGGATCCTTCACCTGACTCGCTCACTTGCTCTGCTTAGCTCGCTCGCCCCACCCCAAGTATCTCCTCCTTATTTCTATCTTCTCCTCGTTCGCTTCCTAGTGATCTCCATCTCTCTCCCCCTAAACCCGAGCAGACCTCATGGTCTTCCACAATCCCCTTCTAGAATCTCTTCGTCTCCTCTTCCCATGGTCATCCCTCACCTCTCTAATTTCATAATCAATCACGTGTTGCCCCTATACGTACATGGACGGCGCTTCTGCACCACACCACTGAACTCGTGGAGATGGCCCACCTCGACGAGCCCGTGAGCCTCTTAGTCCTCTCCTCCTCGTCTTACCTCATCAAGCCGATGATGGAGCATTCTCACTGCAGGCCTCCTCCCTCTTACGGCCGTAACTCGAGGTAGTGAAGAGGGCAAGGATGCCAGCAGCCTCAATGAGGGTCTCGATGACAAAGCTGAGCTGGGCGGTGCCACCACTAGAGAAGGCTTGGTGATGATGTTGAGTTCAGTAGTATCTTTACTAGATGAGGTGCCAAGGGCTCGGCTCCCTCGTCTCGCGCTCCAGCTTAGGCCTCTGCAATGGATGGTGGACTGGACGAGGAGAAGTGAGGCAAGACAGACGAGCTAGCTATGGAAGATGCATCGTTGAACCTGTCCTAAAACATTTATCATGTGCATTTGCAACATTGTAATAACATATTTGAAACATTTTTTGTGCTCGTGCACAACATTCCTCTGATGAGATTGCAACATCACTGAACTATATTGATGACACATTTTTCATAACGTTTTAAAACATTTTTCATATTAAGTTATTACACAAAGTATTTTTGTTGTTTTAGTTAGTCTTCTCAAATGTTGCACAAGAGTAAATTTTTGTTGCAATAAGTGTTTTTGTTCATTTTCATTTTTAGTTGTTGCATGGAGTATTTTCGTTGTTATAATTAGGCTTCACAAATGTTGCACCATAGTAACCTTTTTGTTCTAACAATATTTTATTTTTGTTTTGATTTTCCACTATTTTTGTTTCGACTGAGCGTTGGATTGGTTTCATAAAAATCGAATGTCAAATTTATAGACACAACGAAACCTATGTACTTTAAAAACTTACCTATGCAGTGAATCAATCAATCAAACCTGCACTTACAATGAAATCGCACAATCAAAACTACGGTGATATCAACACCCCCTCTTTTCATCATGTTATTGAGCAACCTCTTTCCCTTTCGAGCAGCAGCATCCTCAACGGGGCGACGTAGATCTGTCATGTGACCATATAGGTTGCTAGTCTTATCCTGACACATTCTTCTGATAGATGCTTCAATAGCGCGTTGATGATTGACAATGTGAAACTTTAGTGCTGCATGCAAGACATCTGAAATCATGCCTAGTATTTCTTTTACCGATGTAGTCCATAAACTGTCATAGATTATGGTCACCAAGAGAAACAATTGAAACCTTGTGTGTGTTAAATCATGTGGAAAGTAATATAAAGAGGTAACAATTAATAAAGCAAAAATGTTAGAAGACGAATCAATAGCACAAATTAACCAATCTTTTCTGACAAGCACATCTTGAAGTAATCATGGATGAGGATGGCAGAAAGGAATCATCATTATACATATGAATTAATCTAAAAAAAGCACATATAAGAAACAACATAAGCTTAACAATGGTAATAAGCATCCCATTTGTAATAAACATAGCTTAATAATGACGACAAGCATTCTATTCGTAATAAATATGAGATGCACGAACTAAATACTAGCATTCCATTCAATCCATTCATGATAAACATAGCTTAACAATGGTGTTCGTAATAAAAATAAGATGCGCAAACTAAATATTAGCATTCTATTCATAATAAACATAGCTTAACAATAGTATTCATAATAAAAATGAGACGCACAAACAAAGTACTAGCATTCCATTCATTCTATTCATAATAAACATAGTTTAACAATAGTGTTCCTAATAAACATGAGATGCACGAACTAAGTACTAACATTCCATACATTCCATTCGTAACAAACATAGCATAACAATGGTGTTCGTAATAAATATAAGATGTACAAACTAAGTACTAAAGTTTTATTCATTCCATTCATAATAAAATAGTTTAATAATAGTGACAAGTATTCCATTTGAAATAAATATGAGATGCGCAAACTAACTGCTGAAATTACATTCATTCCATTTGTAATAAGCATAGCTTAACAGTTGTGTTCATAATTAACATGAGATGCACAAACTAAGCAGTAGCATTCCATTCGTAATAAACATAGGTTGACAATGGTTACAAGCATTCCATTCATAATAAACTTGAGACAAACTAACTACTAGCACTCTATTTATAATAAGCATGAGATACACAAAATAACTACTCATCTAGAAGTCATTCCATATATGCAATGCTCTAGAAATTGCTTCTCACCAAAAAGATACCCAACATTGGCATACGGCTGATCAAGGTCTGAAACAAAATTGGGAAGAATGTGAGACCGAAAGTATGCCAATGCTTCCCCTTGTTTTCATCATCAACCATGCTCAGGAGTTGAGTCTTACGGTAGTATATGAAAATTAATGGATGATTTTGCATGGAATTAGCATCCCTACTGACTGTTCTCTTGTAATCCTTCGGTTGTAGCCATTGTTTTGTTTGCATACATGTCTTCACAATTTGCCCAAAGAGCGCTTTGCTCATAGGATATTGATATTGGTTCGATTGAATGACATCTTGCTCATGATGTTGATACTAGACACCCACTTGCTCAACACTGTAATAGATCAAATTATATAATGTAAAATAGACTAGATTTAATTTTTCCATGCTAACATGGCATTGTAGGTCGGGCCATCTCGATGATTGTGCATGCATGTGTGAGCCCAATTATTAGGGATTGATTGGTAGTTTGCATATAGGCAAGCCAGGCCTATGGGATATTATGGGATAATGTTAGTTACATGTATTAATGCATGAGTTTGACTCATGAGATGTGAATGCATCTACTCAGATTGGCTATGGAGAAACATAGATTTTTCTCATAGAATGCAAATGCATCCACTTAATCTAGCTTTGAAAAAAGGTTAATTTTGGTTGCATCTCATGAGTCTGGCTTGCACCAGTTCTAATGCATTTTAGTTATCTCTCTTTCTTGCATCCACTTGGTCTTATGCAATCAACCAAACGACTTCACAACAAGATTGACTCAGGTACAAATAAGAAGGAAAGCAAAACCAATGTGCAAAAGAATGGACAGAGAGAGGGTATGCAACATGCATGCGGGCTATATGGTGTGCTACTTGTGTACCTGCATATGCATGGCAGTTCGTGTGCACCAAGAGAATAGGAAATAAATCAAGTTCAATTGGTTTGCATGGGAGCTAAATTAGGCAAAAAAAATATTTGTGTTGTTATTGTGTACGTACGTGCACGAGAGCAAGTCCCACATAGCAAGCGAGGTTGTGCTTGGCTCAATTTTGGTTTCGTCGCATGCAATGAAATTCCGAGTATTTTGTGATCCCTCTTTGCATGATCGGGCCTATCCTTATGTGACTTAGGATGGAGCCACCTAGAGATCATCAAATAAAACCAAACAACAACTTAGGAGTGGTGAATCAGAAAATATCTTATTTGTTAGGAAGGTTATCCTAGACGTAAAACAATAAACCTAGCATTTTTTTTTGAATATTTAGTTTCTATTTTTCAGATTTCTTGCGTAAGAAGTCATGTTGGCTATATAAAGCTAGGGTGTGTCTCACTATAGGGAGTTTAGAATTTAAGTGATGAATTGAGAACACATGTGTGTTTCATCTATGTGCTGTTAGCATATATCCTTGTGTATCAAGTGTTCCCCTTATAAAGTTTGTGGTTCCGTCATGGATTAAGAACGTGTGTTCTTGGGCTACGTGCGGAATCTATATGATTCACCTCTTTTGAATCGTGGGCATAACATATCTTGTTCACGGGTCAAAGAGTTCTCAAGACCGGGATTGTGTCTGTTTCTCAGGTCGTAAATCTGATTTGCTACTTTGTTATGTTCCACAATTAAAAATCGGGCCAACTACAGGTCTAGCCTTACCTCGAGTTTTCATCCGCATCAACAGATGCAACCAACAAAACAACATCATTTGCATCCACTAAATATGGCTCCCACTATGCTCGATGCCTTGTACCGAAAAGGTTGAGGCGGTGCAAGCAACTAAACAAGCCTAAGTGTCTGTCTGATACATGGGATTTTTCTTGTAGTTCAGGCAAAAATAGAATTACTTGTTGCATAAATATTTCCCTAAACCCTCTTCTCTGAGCTAGGATAGAGTTCCTTCTTTCTTTATGAGTTCCTAGTTTCTTTCTAGGTTAAAGGGAGCGATTCAATGAAGACAAAGAAATTACGATATAAATTTTTTTGTAAATTTTCAGCATTTTTTATATTCTAAACATAACCTAAACTATTGGCTGCTATCTGCAGCTCGTCTAAGGCATCGTCCATAACGCATAGAAAAAACAAAACTCCAAGGTGCCAGATGGATGGAATGAACCTCGATGTTACTCCCATCTTCCTCCTCCAAGGTAAGTTTTGAGTCGGAGGGGGTTTCGAGAGGTCTCCTATCTTTCTTTGGCCCAGATAATCTCCAAGAAACAGAGAGTTCTTAGTGTTAGGCAGACAATCTAGGGCTAGACAGTCCGGGGTGCTACTAGGGTTTAAGGGATGGAACATCTAGAAAGTTGGTAGTATTGGGTGGACAGTTCGGCCATGGAGCCGGACAGTCCGGGCCAGGGGGCTGGACGAACCGCAAATAGATAGTTGGAAGTTCTGGGCGGACAGTCCGGCCAGGGTGCCAGACTGTTCACGGAGAACTGGAGTGTGAGGACCGGACTATCCGGCCTAGGGTCCAGACTGTCCGGCCTCCCCTGTTTGTTGGTGAGTGTTTTTTGTAGGTATTTTGGAACAGTCTGGGATTTTTTCCAGACTGTCCGCCAACAACTACCATTCTTCCAGCGGTTAGTTTTTTAGATCTGGACCTATTTAAACCCATGGGAGGCTTTGGGGGAAAGGTTAGAGATTTCATTTTCCCATCCTTATACCCAGATTTGAGAACCACCTAGAGCCTTGTTGAGCTATTCCTTGGTGAGCTAGAGTGATTCCTAGTCCGGTTGTGCTTCGAGGTCGATTTGATCCGGTAGGATAATCTTCATCGTGCTTGTTACTTTGGGAGATTCGATCTCCTAGACGGCTTTGGAGGAGAGGCTTGAGGAGCTTACCTTGGCATTTGTAGAAGCCCTCAAGCGGTGTTCGAGGCTCAGAGTTCGCCTTGTTGTAGTAGTAAAGGACTACCACGAGTGATGAGGCTCGGGTCCGCGGAGGGCTTGAGTCGGAGCTAGACTCCTTTTCGTGAAGAGTGCTCCAATGAGGAGTAGGAGTTCGTCTCCGAATCTCGGGAAAAAAATCACCGTTGCCCCCTTCACTTTCCGCACTTACTTTTCACACTTACTTTTCGTATTTAAATTCCGCATCTTGCTATTTGTGTGTTCTTGTGCTTGCCTTGTGAAAATTAGTGATATTGCTTGTTCATCAATCTTGACTAATTGCCAGAAGAACCAAAAGTTTAAAAAGTACCTATCCCCCCCTCCCCTTAGGCCACAAGATTCTATTCAACATGGTCTAGGACAAGGGTATCCGTTGTCACCTTTCCTTTTCAACATACCATTGAGCCTCTCCATCGGCTACTCCAACAGATACGTAGTGTGGGATACTCTCTCCTAACCTTGAACAAGGGCCAAGCTTTCGCATGTCTCTTTATGCAGATAATGCTGCCATCTTCATTACACCGAACAAAAGGAAAGTTAATGCTCTTGTACGTCCCCTTTGTTGTTTCGGTGATATCATAGTGCTTTAGATCAACTTCCAAAAAAGTCATATTGTCCGTATTAGATGTGATGAGCTCAATCTAGATGACCTTCTTTCAAATCTCCCTGCTTAGTGTGCATCATTCCTAATAAGATACCTCAGCCTCTCCCTATCAACTAAGAAGCTCAGATAGGTTCATTTTCAGCCTCTGATTTATAAGATTGCAAGTCGTTTAGTTGGGTGGCGTGGGACCATGATATCCAAAGGCGGAAGGTTGACGCTTCTAAAGGCTGTTCATACAGCCTTACCCACCTGCACACTATCCGTCATAAATGTACCAAAATCAACCCTTAAGAAAATTGACAAGCTAAGACGTGCTTGATTATGCGAGGGACTAATTCAACAAATTGAGGTCATTGTCGAATCAACTGGAGCTAAGTATGTCTCCTCCAACTGATCAAGGAGGTTTTGGTGTGTTGGATCTTTATAAGTTTGCAAGAGCTTTACGTCCTCGTTGCCTCGTTGGCTATGGCATAACAAGAACACCTCTAAACCTTGGGTGGCCTGGGCTGCCATGTAATACTTGTGACAAAGCGCTATTCGGAATGGTGACGTGGATATCCATTGAAAATGATCTAATGTAACACCCTGTATTTCGGGTTTTGAAAATTTAGTTTTAAAAAAACTTTTACAAAGAGATAAGAATTGGAAAGGTTCTTTTGCAACTACTTAAAAATGTATGTTAAAAAGATAATAATTCTGTAAACATAATTATATTTTAAAATGTTTATGAATCTTGGAGTTTCCATTTCTATATTTTAGTTTCTTGTCTAGCACTTGCATGTGGGAGCCACTTTGTATCTCTCTTTTTTCTCTTTCTAACCCTCTCTTGCATTTGGACCCTTCTCTCTCTTATACACGCATAAACCAGCCAGCTTGCTTTTTCTTTCTTTCGGTTCTTCTTCCTCTTCCCTGCCGCTGTTCCTTTTTCCCCCACCAAGCAACTCCCTTAAAACAGCCAATTACAGCCGCAGGAACTCCTCCACTAAAACAATCAAAATAACAATTAAACTTCAGTTTCTAAGACGGCTCCTGATGATTAATTCCTTCCTCTCCCTTATTCTTTCCGTAGGAATCCAATTGAAGGGTTAGTGAACAAATTAAACAGCCCTTTTATACTCCGCTACAAATTTGGGTTACCACTAATTAGTGCCATTCCAGACACCGAGAGCGTGCTCTAAGATTGCTTCTCCTCCTCCACCTATATAAAGCCAGCACTGCCTCCATTTTAACTTGATGCAGCCCAAGAATTGCCATCCTATTTCGCTGCCAATATATGTCTCCGCTAGTAGCTTCTTTCATCCCGGAAGTTGTTCCCTTGATCAACCGCAGGAGCTCCATCGTCGCCGGAATTCCTTGTGCTCCTCCTCGTCTGCGATCAAATTTGCGAGGGTGAGCCATTTCAGTTGGTTCCATTCAAACACTAGCTTCACAATCATCCAATGGATTCATTTTTCATATACGCGCCACAGGGGAATGCCGGAATCTCTCGTCGTGCTTGCCATCTTCTGCTGCTGCAGCCGACTCCAAATCTCTGCAGTTCCTCTTCGTTTTGGGTAATGGCTCAGCATTTTGTTTCTCTCCTAGCCTTGCCTCTTCATTCTGTAGCCAGTCTCGATCTCAATTCTGCTCAAACACTGATGCACAGCGTCGCCGGTCGCTGTCGCCGCTGTTCACCTGAGCCGGCACTGCTGCATGCATCGCCGCTGCGTCATGCGATGCGACAGCCGCTGCCACCGCTGCGCGCCGTCGTTCTGCCGTGCCTACGCCATGCCTGGATTATCCACACCCCGGCGATCCTTCCCGACCGTGCCGCCGCTGCCCCGTCCCCGCACTGCTGCAGCACCGCTCGCCGTCGCCGCTCTCGCTGCTACCGTTCGGCCGTTGCGCCACTGCAAAGCATAGCCGAGCTGCCGCTGCTAGTACTGCTGCTGCTACTTCCTCCCTGGTATGCCGCAAGAGCAACTCTCTGCTGCTACCTTTTCCATTTGGCTGTCCAGTGGTTCTAGCGCTCAGCCGCCGTAGTGATCAGTTGCCTAGCAGGCGCCCAAAACTTTTAGTATATATACATTCCAACCTTGAGAATTTCATATAAAATTCATCCCATGTCCAATCACAGCGAAACAAAAACCTATGTTCTTATCACATCAAAATATATATATAGCTCTATGTAGAATTTCACAATTTTATGAACTTATTGAATTCGCGGCTATTTGTTCATTCCTCGTCTTGTGTGCAAAAGAAACGGGAGAGTTTCGGAAAAACTTCGAACACAGCAGCGACACTCCAGTCACGTCATATCAAGTTAGAAAAGCCTTTTCCCTATAATAGAAAATTTTGCTAATTAAGAGATATAACATCATTTGATCATATGAACACCTATGATGTTAGCAATGGAAATTTTGTAGTATTTGGCCAACATGCATGCTAACCTATAGTAATAGTCAAATTAATTTGTTAGAGATAGATATCACTATAGTTGTTATGATGGTATACTCTTGCAAAAATAATATGTCATTCCAATTGTCAACCTAGGATAAAAATCTTTACCATAATTAGAAATCCTCGTAATATGAAATAGGAAAGAGAAATGCTTAGTTTAATTTGTGTTCAAATTTAAAATCTTGATGAATTGTTTGTGTGTGAAATGGGGTGCAAGGCATTGGGGAAATGCCACCAAAGTTTGTAAAATTTCTTGAAAACAAATATGTATAGGGGAAAACGGAAAGAATGGATTGGTACAAGCGATGCATGGTTTTGGGTTGTGATTAGAATTTCTTCTTTAGTCTAAGGACTACTTGTCCTAAGGACCTATGAACTGGCCATATTAGTACAACCTCTTGATTCGGTATGGGACGGACTTGGACCAAGCACTTAGCAACCGTTCTAGCTTAGTACCGTCATCCGGCTAGTCATACTCATGGTCATGAGTGTGTTGAGGGAATTGTCCTTATGGTAGAATTTTCTTTTCAAAAGGAGGAAGTTTTTGGCAGGGGATGTTGAGTTCTTTCAAAAGAAGGAAAATATTTAAAATGTTTTCTTTTTAAATTCTTTCCTTGCAAATCTACTTTTGACAAAATTTAGAAAAATATTGATAAATTGGTTTTATGCAAAATAACCAATCAGACCTCATCTTGTATCTTTTCTAAGTTTACTTGTTGAGTATGAAGCATATTCACCCTCGCTGTTTATGTGGGGCTGTTCATTCCAACGAGCAGGTCAAAGTTCGGAGGAGTTCAATGAAGACAAGGGATTTTGCAAGGAGTTTTCAGACGTCTAGGGCGGCGCCTATGGTCTTTTGCCTATGGAGTCTTTTGGGTTTTTTCTTTGAATGAAATTTATATAAGTCTTCCGTTGTAACTTTGTTGACCCGCGTGCCATATTTGTAATCAGTTGGTCTTCCGGCCAAACTACTATGTAATTGTTTATTTATCGTTGGTTATGATATCATTCTGTTTTAAATTTGTGGGTACTAGCATTGATCCTAGGACTAGTACCGGTATGACACAGAAAAGAATTTGGGCAATTGGCTCAGGTCGTGACATTTAGCGACATCTTTATGGATGGAAAACTAGACGTATAGTTGCTCTCCATACTGGCTAGCACCTACACTCTTCCTAGTCTATGCGAGAGAGAAAGATATGTTATAGACTCCCTAAAAAACATTGGATACCTGATATACAACAACACTTCACGTCATCGATGCCCCATGAGTATGTTGAATTGTGGTGACTTGTATCCAGGATCTCCCTGCAAGCAAAACCTCGGACCAACCTGGCGGTTCACATATGATGGGCAATACACTATGCGATCGGCCTACCAGCTTCAATACTACCAGCTTCAGTGCTATGCTGGAATCACCTCCCCCCTACCACTCATCATTTGGCTGCCTTGGACGCCTTGAAAATGCAAGTTCTTCGCATGGCTCATGACAGAGGAAAAGATTCTGATCACGTATATCATGCTTGCTCATGCTTGGCCAAACGATTACTTCTAGCCGCTTTGTTACATGAATCTAGAAACTACCAATCACTTGTTTCTTGAGTTCACCTACAGCAATAGTGTTTGGCAAAACATAGCTGATTAGCTAAGGGTACCCGCACGAAAGCCTCAACTTGGGTCTTGGAGCGACCTACTTCAGTGGTGACCAGATGATATCCTAACATGTCTTCCAAGCAACATGCACTCTGCGATCAACATGATCATTATGGGCGTACTTTAGAGAATTTGGCTGTATAGAAATGTCCGATTCTTCAATCAGAATGAGCATCCCCTTAAATATTTTCATCAGTGGGATTAAGGATGACCTAATTCGAATGTGGGCGAGCACAGGAGCCAAGAATCTGATTAAATCTACCACCTTAATGTTTTCCCATCTTCGGGCTGCTATATATGTTGTACTCTCTTCTTAGTTACAATGTTAATTGTACCATTTTCTCCTAACTTCAATGAATTATAGGCAGTTCATTTGCTTTTTCTTCAAAAAAAAACACAGCACCAAATCCTATTTAATTGACCCGTCAGTGGTGTTTGAGATATCGAAGAGCAAATCCTATTGCTTTGAGTAAATCTAGCTATCTACTGGGAATACACAACAAAGCCAGAGGCCTAACAATTGGAGAAAGGGCATTAAGTTTTTTTTTTTGTTCATAACTCTATCTAGCTCTGCCAAATTTTGGTCACGTCCCCATGTTTTAGCTGACAATTGAATGTGACCAAATTTTGACTCACCAATGCAAAAAATTGGCTATTGATGTTTTAGTCGGCATTTGAATCATGACCAAATTTTTACTCAACAATGCAGAAATTTGACACGCCATTAATTTCAAACAAGGGCGGCTCTCTGCCTAATTAATTAGAGGAAAAAGCAAGTAAAAAAAAAATGTACAAGGCCCGAAGGCCAAACACCATAGCTCGGACTAGATCCGATATATCCGAGACACCGACTATTTAGGGCATAATTACAGGCTTCAAAACTACGCAGCACCTCTTTTACAATAAGGTTAAACACTTGTAGGGATGAGCATTATCCCATCCGCCCCCTTCCATTGTGCTTTTTGTAGGGAAACGATGGCTGCTCGGAGGAATAGGAAAGAGATGTTTGTATCCAACAAATGCCTCGATAATGTCATCTGTTGCAACACCTTCTCCCAAACCTGCACTGCAAAGGGGCATTCAAACAAGAGGTGTTTCACAGTCTTGCCGGCGGATGAGCACAAAAAACACGCGTCTCCATGGGGCCATCCACAGGCAACCAGTTTATCACCTGTCAGTAACTTGTTATGAAGCAACAACCATCCGAAGAACTTCACCTTGTGAATTGGATTTAGTACGTCATGGACATCGAGTTCGCCGTCCATCTCCACACCAGCCGATCCCACCCAGAAGGTGAGAGCACAATTGTGGAGGTGGCACGCCACGATGCGAAGGAATTGGCGCAGTTGTTCTTGGTTCTGAATTCTGAGGAGGATTCTCGTCCAATGCTGATTGTTAACCTCTTGTTGCACCGTTTTATCCCCACCCGATTTTCACCGATAAAGGCCTAGTGCCAGCTCCGCTGGGGATGAGTCGTCCCAAGAAGCAAAAGCAATTAGATCCTGGACTCCGAGACCTCCCATGTTGCTTCAACTGAGATCCTCCGTTACGTCCACTGACAGGTGGACCCAGGGAGTCGTGGGGCCCACATAATCAGACGATGTGGATTCGTGTTGCTCGGCCAATTAATGCGGGCGAAACGCACGCGCCGGATTTCTTCGCTGAGCATTATGGGTCTGACGGTTGGCGGTTTTACTATAGCAAATTTAAAAGTTTTTAAAAAAAATTTAAATAATCTAAAAAATAATACAAAAAAAAATTCTCAGAATGGATCACGGCGGTCCGTCCAAAAGAACGGGGCCATATATGTCTGGGTCCTAGCAGTGCAGCTGCTGTGGTTAGTGCTTACTATAGCAAATTTAAAAGTTTTTAAAAAAAATTTAAATAATCTAAAAAATAATACAAAAAAAAAATTTACTGTAGCGGACCGCCGGCGGTCCGTCCAAAAGAACGGGGCCATATATGTCTGGGTCCTAGCAGTGCAGCTGCTGTGGTTAGTGCTAACAGAAAAGACACGTATGACGCCACGTGTATCCATGCATACATGCTGCAAGCCGAAGTCCATTGTACATGTTTATTACAGTACTCCCTCCGTTGAGATTTATAGGGCGTATTAGAGATGGGCTCCAAGACCAAGGGCAATGGTCAAGTTACAAATTTATCCTTAAACTTAATTGGTGGAGGAGGCAATTAATGCTTCAAATGATGTGAAACTAACCACGGCGAACAGAGGGGGGGGGGTGAATGAGAGCCTCGAATTTTTACGGCCGTTCTTTTTCGAATTCACCGGCACCCCAAAATGTGAACAACTTGACAACTATGTGTACCCCTAGCATGAATGAGAGTCATGGAATATGTGGGAATTTTTCACACACAATCCTGGTTGTCAAGTGTCCAAAAGAGAAGAATCAATTCAAACCTTACTTTAAGAAAGGAGATCAAGCCAAATAACCAAAGTGACTTTCAGAAAAGCAAAAAGCAGATTTGTTCTCACTTGGAGGAGATGGATGGTGGCTTTCTGGTGCTCATCAAATTTTGGGAATTTTTCTTCCTATTTCTCAATGGGTCGTGCACAACTTTACCAAAAATCATCTCAAAAATCCATGTAGATAAATCATGAAAATTCAAACATCACAAGCTGCTTTCTGGAAAGCAAAAATAGAAACCCCAGAGTTTGTTTCCACTTGGAGCAGAGGGATGGTGGGTTTCTGGTGCTTCTCAATGTTTGGAAATTTTTCTTCCTATTAATCAATAAGTCATGAAGCACTCCACCAGAAATCTCCTCAAAACTCCTTTTACAGAAAATATGAAAAATCAAAAACCACGAGCTGTCAAGAACATCGAGCAGAAAGTTTGGGGCTCGGTTTTCACCTCACTGCTCCCAAACGGTGCAAGAACAGGACTCCAAATTTTTATAGTGAATAGATATATGAGTCACGCACTTTCTCCAACAAGAATCACTCAAAAAGGATTTTTCTAGATTTTTATAAAAATCAAAAACTGCCTGCTGCGCGAAGAACAAGACAGGAACTTCAAGAACAGACTTGAGCCATCAAAACATATAGAATAGAAAAGGAGGCACGGGAGTTTTTCAGGGATGGCTCAAGATCGAAACAAGAACACACACAAATCTCACAAGATCATTTCACTCTACGGTATTTAAATGCTGAATTTAAATACTGAAAGTAAGTGCAAGAACGATATAAAAACGCTGATCTATTAGCTCATGAACAGAACTACAGATCAGGGACCCGGGAGACGCAGCTCCCCACACTCACACAGGAGACGCAGCTCCTCAACTCACACCTATGTTGGCTGGCTACAAATGGCTCAAGGGACACCCTCCAAGTGAAGCCTTGGGGTCCTATTTATAGCCCAAGCCACACATTTGTGAAAAACACCTCAGGGCGGCCGAAACCCCGAAAACACACTCCGGTCTCTCTCGACGAATCTGAAGCATTGCCAACCACCTCCAGTGGCTCGATGCTCCCAAGACTTCGACGAGGTCGTGCACGGCGGCGTCCAGTGCGGGCCCCAAAAACCTCCACCGAGACTCAGCGCGGTCCTCCAGACCACCGCCACCCACTGGCGGTTCTTTCATGGCGCCAACTACATTGAGACCATCACTGCGTACACGAGAACAACACGAACACAAAGAAACAAACCGATCTCCGATCGAGGTTACGGTTCATCGAGCAGTGAAAACGAGAATGAGCACGACAGAAATCGGTGACCGGACGCCGTCCGTGATCTAGGAGCGATTCGGCTGGGAACCAGAGGTTCCGTGGCCGTTAAGCATAACGTCTAAGTGCAAGCTCCAGTGCGGGGGTTCAAAACTTCGCAAGAATCAAATTTGTAACATGCCAAATCAAAAGTGGATTTGAATTTTGAATTTAAACGAAAACCACCAAATGCTCATCACTCATGACTTCACAAATGAACTTAATCATAAGCATGCATGCATGCTTTAAATGAGGGTACTATAGGAAAGATCTCACTAAAATAACTTTGAAAATTGTGTGCGCCCTATATTAAACAACAAATCCAAATTTCTAATACGCCCTATAAATCCCAACGGAGAGAGTACTAGTCTCGGCGGTGAGGCGATTGGCGACATGAAAAACTTAGCATGGTCTTGGTGGTGTTTGTGTTTTGTGCATGCAACTTAAGACATATGTGTAACTTTGAGGATGTATTACTCTCAAGTTTTAATAGAGTTTCTCCTTTCAAAAAAAAAATCATCGTGGAATGCAAGGAGGAAAATTTGCCGTGGCCATAATTGTAGCCAGCTGAGTAGCATCCAATCCAAAGCGATGTCTAAGGAAATGGATGGACAAGATAATTGCCTGCCGTCACTAGCACGTAGTCCCAATAGTAACTGCGTGTGCTCTTTGTCCACATATATATATATCTACTATTAAAAAAAGCCTTATGGTGGTGATGGTGGTGGTGGTGGTTTCACCAACTTTACATCTGGGCCATCTATCTCCTTTCGGTGAAATCCTAGCTACCGGACTAACCTCCCACGCGCTCCCTCACGCGTGCCCATCTCGTGCCGATTTTCCGCGCGCCCTGTTTCGCCTCTCCACGCGCTTCGCTCCTCCATGTCCGCCCCGCTGTCTACGCGCGGAATGTGCATCCCATTACCCTGCCCACACGCCTCCCCGCTGTGGGGCCTGTCCTTTGCCCACCACACGATCTGCACTAGTCCCTGGATCAGTACACTAGTGCACACCTTTCACATAGCCGGAATCATTTCATACAAGCGAAGTCTTATATATTACACAAATACCGTATTAAGCCTCGGGGCTAATAAGTATTACAAATGGCACATTGGCCCAAATAGTCGAAAGTCCAAAAGATCGAGTCACGGAGACCCAAAAGATGCAAAAGAGTCTCGTCTTGGCTATGCCTAAGCACTCGATCGGAGAGACGCCTAAGCCTCGCCTGCGTCGGCAAAATCCTGTCCTTCATCTTCATGGCAGGCGTACTGATCCTGCTCATATTCTCCATCTAAAAGAGAATATGAATGCGAGGTCAGTGTCATCCAAACACTGGCGAGCTAACACCCAACCTGATGCAATTTTAGTGATAGGGGTTCCAAAGGAAAGGTTGGGGTTTATTTGTTTGCAGAAAGCAAGTTTTCTAAATCAAAGCCTATGACTTAGCACTTTTAACCCAAAGTTCTGCTAATCAATAATTTTCATTATTGTAGTTTGTCACAATCCACATTCCACCAATCACAATCCACATCCACCCCGGTCCTTAGATCTACTGCACACACCTGCCATCTCATTCCGGGTGTGGCGCACCCGTTGTGGATCTTACGCCAGCGAAGTGCCCGTTCTTCCCTAGCCGGGGTGCCACGCCCGCACTAGAGTCACGGCTCCCTGACACGTAAGACCTAGATCATCCCACGGATGACGACATGATACTGTCTTCACCTCAAGCATGGCGGCGAGCAGGTGCGCCCGCAGTCGTACTATCCCCGAATCCCCAATACTTGCACTACCGCGCGATGGCCACGCGTTGTGGTGGTAGGAACCAAATCCGCGAGCATTTGGTCGGCGACTTCCGCTTGTGTGCCTCATCGCACACCCGTCCGGTCCACTCTACGAGTCACATCGGATCCGGCCACCCCACACATTCACATTCACTTCCTTCTTCGCTATCGTTCCTCCGTGCCCTCGCACACGATGTGGCGAACCACCCCGTGGCGGCGATTGGCGACTCTGCGTGTTGCCCGCGCTCCTCTCAAAGACTGCGTCTGTGAACGATAGCCCTCTTCACATCACACCAGTAGCCTTGCTACTTCCACCTTAACCACAAGTCGGACCACGTCCGTTTTCCCAATCACATCCCAACACACACATTGGCATGCCAGGCCCAACTTCCAAATTCCATGTTTGATAAGTAATCATGTCCGGTGAATATCGGTTCACCGTTCCGAGGCCAATTTAAGCCTAAAATTATTAATTGGACCTGAGCAATGTCTAAGCAAATTTTAACCAAGACTTAAGAGTCTAAATTGTTTTATTTAACCTAACTGGTTATCAAGGGTGATCATCAAGGCAATCATAAACAAAGTCAAATGACTGATGATTATATCAAGGCAATATCATCAATATAGAATAATAGCAAATGATAATAAGGCATGATAAATCATGATTAAGCAAGCAGGTATTATTTACTTAAAAAGCATGCAGTTTAATACTGTAAATAAAATATTTAATAAAGCTGGGAATCAATATGATCCATTAGAGTGTTAACTCGCACTAGGGAAAGCTAACTCTCCCTAAATAAAAGTAAACACAATTATGGTTTAAGATGTTAACTCGCACTAGGGAAAGCGCATCCTCTCCCTAGTAAAAGCAACATTATTAAGGGTAGGTATTAACTCGCACTAGGGAAAATCAAGATTCTCCCTAGTAAAAGCAATCCCTTAGAGGGTGAATGTTAACTCGCACTAGGGAAAGCGCATCCTCTCCCTAGTAAAAGCAACATTATTAAGGGTAGGTATTAACTCGCACTAGGGAAAATCAAGATTCTCCCTAGTAAAAGCAATCCCTTAGAGGGTGAATGTTAACTCGCACTAGGGAAAGCGCATCCTCTCCCTAGTAAAAGCAACATTATTAAGGGTAGGTATTAACTCGCACTAGGGAAAATCAAGATTCTCCCTAGTAAAAGCAATCCCTTAGAGGGTGAATGTTAACTCGCCTTGGTCTGGGACGTAGTGGTGGTCTTCTTGCTGTTCTTCAAAAGGTCCCTCGGGCTCCTCGACGTCTATTAACGGAATGAGTTCGAAAGACCATAGATAAAACACCAGAATGCGATAAAAGTATGATGTATGCAATGAAATGCTCTTGCTAAGTTTAGCGATCGACGACTGGTGTAAAACTCTATCCAAGATATCGAGAAAGTTCCATGATCCTTCTATTACATAATAGTTTACGAAAGATAGTGGTAGAGCGGCGTTATGAAGATGATATGCGATGATGCAAAATGTTACCCTTAGTAGTCTACCCATAGTTTAAGCATATAAAGATATTTTAACAAAAATAATTTTGTTTGAAGAATTTCCTTCATCAACTCCCTAAGATTACCTGGTGTGTGGGGTGGTGTTGGTTAAAACACATGATTATTTATATCGTAGGGTAATGAAGTACTCGGGTTTTATTCTTAGTAAAATTAATTAAATAATTTTACGGAGTTTAAATGAGATCTCTTAATTATAACAAATCCATTAGGGTTTAATAATGTTTCTGTAGGAATTTGGGTATTAATTGAAATCTTTTAGTACATACAACAATTCAAGTATCATTGCGGTGTAATATTACACAGGAGAACGGCAAATAGGGCTAACAATTGCTTAGTGGTTAATTGATAGTCCTGTAATTCCTAAGATTGTTTTTAGGGACATCACTTAATTAAATCTTTAATTAACTAGGGAGAATTTAGGAAATTCTAGCGAAATGGGAATTCTATGGTGACAAGCTGAAAGTATAATTTTGATAGATTCCGAATGTTATTCTATATTTTCTAGGATTTTCGGTATGTTTCGGTCTTAGTGTTTTGTCTAATTCCTAATTATTTTAGTAGAAAAAGGAAATTAATGAAAGAGGGTTTCAATTACCCTAATTAGCAAATTATGCATAAATACCATGTTAAGCTTAATCTCAATATTTTCATAATTACCTTAATGGTTAACTATGTCTTTGCAAAAAGTTAAGATTTAATTTAAATCGTTTGATATTTAAATTAAATCAAAATTCAGTTTCTGTTTTATTAATATATAAGGAAACATGGTTTCTTTGCTTAATCTAATTATTTAGAAAGTAATATTGGTCCTAAAATTGTGCAATAGATTTGTTAAGTTTCTAAATCATGTTTTTGTACTTCTGAAATTTTCTCATGATTTTATGAATTTAATAATCAACTTAAATAGATGGGAAACCTATTATAATTTATTAAAAGTGGGTTGGGATTTAATCAGGGGGAATAATCTATGTTACTGTTCACCAAAGTATTTTTATTAAATCAAGAATGTCATCTAGCATTTATCATAATGTTCATAGTTTATCTTTCATTTAGGTTCCCATGGATTTAAAATATAGTTAAATAAATTGTTAGATTACATAATGCTAGGATTAGAATTGTTACAACTAGAGAGGCTTACCTATTTTTAATATTTTATTTTATTTACTGAACATCTGGGTTTATATTTTTCTTAGGCTCCTTACCTATTTTAGTATTTATAGAAAAAGTTTCATAATTTTTGGACATCGTTTACTATTTTAAATAAATCTTATAAGTGCATTATTCCACATGAAATATTGATTTCGGGATTTGTGTTGTGTCTGCAGCTTGGGCTGGCCTTGGGCCGAATTTGGGCCGAACGTGGCTTTTCCAAAATGCACAAACAGCGAACAGCGTATTCCCAAGAATACGCTTCCACTTATTGACAAGTGGGACCTCGGGTCCACATGTCATAGCGACTTTGAATCCTATTAGCATTAGTTTTACAACGACGTTCGCTCTGTGTTGTCTTCAACCTCCGCACAACGTGAGCGGGACATGGGAGCCCGGTGGAGCTCGGCTAGCGGCGCTATGGTGCAAGGCGACGCGAAATGGCAAAACGGAATCGTCTCGCCGATCCGCGCCAATGGTGCCAACAACACGATTTAACGGCGGCGCGCGGCAGCGCGAAAGTTTAGCGGCGGCGGCGGCGGCGAACGTCGCGACAACGAACTAGCTTCGGCTATGGCCTAACTCATAGTCTCAAGAGCATCTAGGGACTACGCAGAGGCTACTGCGGCGACGTCAAGGGTGGAGATTTGGTTCATGCCGGCGACGAGGAGACGACGACGGCATAGGAGGAGCTTCGGCGACAGCGTACTCGGCGAGACACAGGGCAAGCACGTGGTCGGGGCATGGTTAGGGCGGCCTAGGGAAGCTCAGGATGCGAGGAATCGAAATATGGCTTACTGGAGAGAGAAATCGAAAAGGGCGGTTTGTGGTCGAGGCGATCATCGAGCTCTCTGCGATGAATAGAGAACTTGGTCGATTAAACAAACGACGTTGTAGAGAATGATGAGAGCTTTCCAACGGTACCAAGAACGCGAGAACGGAGCACCGTGGAGGATGAACGGAGGCGCCAAGTTCGCTTTGGGAAACAAGAGACGCGATGAAACTCGACGAAACGAGCTCGGGCCGGCTTTTAAAGGCCGGGCCGAGGACGGGAGGGTTGGGGAATACCGTGGGCGACCCAATTAAGCCAACAAGACGGTGGTCGAGGACTTGCTTGTGCAAAGCGATGGCAGAGGGCGGCATCGCCGGTTGGCCAAGAGAGGCGGTGGCGTCTTTAGAACGGCTAAGCCAGGGGTAGCGCGATGGCTCGAGCCAAGGAGAAGCGACCAAGGAGGTGAGATACCCAAGGCAACTCAAAGTGAAGGAAGAGAGAGGGACGACGGGAGAGGGAGAGAAGAGAGAGAACAGAGAGTATAGAGAGAGAGTGAGTGCCGGAGTGAGAGAGATGAGGAAGGCCGACTAGTGGGTCCCACTCACGCAGTTGGCCAGTCAAAAGGGTAGCTAGGTAATTTGGTATTCAAAAGGGTATATATATCAATGTGTATTTGATATATATATATATATATATATATATATACTGACTCTTCCATAATTTTATTAGGGCAAGTTCAGATTGAATTTTGAACCCTAATTATGATTTAATCTTAGTGTTTTGATTCCTCTAATTAAACTAAGATTTTAATTGAAATCCTCCAATCATACCTTGTTAAGTTTTGCTCTATGATAATATTTGCTATTTTGAAAGTTTCAAAATATCCCCAATTTTGGGCTGTTACAAATCCTACCCCCCTAAAAATAAATCTCGACCTCGAGATTTGATAGCCTAGGAGCTAGAGAGAATAGAGAGGTGGCAATCCGCTCTTCGTTCCATAAAATCTTGGATATGATTTTTAATTTTTTGATCCTCGAAGTACTCGGTAGTCTTTGAATCACGGCAACTCACGGTGCCGATCATGAGAAGAGGATCTTTATCTTGAATTGTCTGAAGGGCTGTTTGCATTTGTCCTTTGTCGGTTAGCTTCTCCGCCCTAGTTTGTTAGAATGTAGATGAGAGGGAATAATAGTAGAACAAAGGCAAGAAGAATAATAAGGGAAAAGATCGAGAGGGCGGCAGAGGGAAATATTCTTCTTCAAGATAGCAGCTCTGTGGTTTGTTTCCTTGATCAAGAACATAAATGATACCTGGTGTTGTGATTACTTCTGATTCCCTTAGTACTCAATGGATAGATATGTGGTGCTGTATTCAAAAAAGCTCACAATACCATCTAGGATGCCTCCATTTTAATTATCCACCAAGATCCAATTCTAATCTATTATGTACTTTATTTCGTATTTCATCCCGCAATGTGACCATTATAACAACTTCATAAATCATCTAAAAAAAAATCCAATTTGATCACAGTTTATGACCTCATTCTTGGTTTGATCATAACAGTTTGAGACTCTTACTATTAAATGATTTACCACCAAAATTTAGAGTCTCGTCCTTGTTATTATTGTTATTATTATTTTCCATCAAATCTTAGTCTGCTACGATTTTCCTTGTCCCATCTTTATTATACCGCCTAATTGCTTTTAGCCAAATCAATAGTTACCCATTCTCAAAATATCTACACATCCACCAATAACGGCTTCGAGTCACCTGGCTTCTTAACAATCCGAATCCCGATATCAGTCTATGAACCAAGGGATTGAGTTATCCTTAAGCATCACCCAAAATTTAAGATACAGTTTAATAAATTCCAAAACTGATCCTGAATCACAATCGTCATTAACTAGAATGGGTAATCCCACAATAACTTCTAGATAAATCGGATACTTCTAATGAGTAACCTCAACTTCCTCTTAACATATGTGACGACAATCCAATATGGTCATGTTTGACTACCCCCCCTAAATAAAATTTTCCACCAATCTTAGGGTCAATTTCTAGTCAATAGTTTTAATATCACTCCTCCAAGTGAGACTGTATATCCCACAATGGTCATTAATACTAATATTTCGACTAGTATAATCCATGTTTCAAATCCACTGCAAACAAGTCCATAAGATTATTATTTAACCCTTTGGTGCTTATCCAATCCTTAATTGTGATAATTTAATCATCTAAAAATCCAAGTCCGAGTGATCATATAACCTCCTAGGTAGATGACACATGATACAAATTTCGGTTCTTCCGACAACTTCTTACACAGTCCTTGTTTTCTGTATCAGGTCACCCGGATAAGATTATTCCTACCAATCCAAACACAACTGGGTAGTTCCATGAAAAATCAGCATGGAACATCTCCTCTAATTTTTAGATCACCGATACTCTAAGAATCCATCATGCGACAAAGGATCACCTAATTAATAATTAACCAACAGATCCACCAATCAATGACCAATATGATAGTCTTCCAATAATTCAATGATTTCTACGAAATCCATCTGAGTCCAATGAATCCAATAGTGGACGATCAACTTCTTCAAGCAATTCATAAATGCACCAGTGCTAATAGTTCTTAATCGGTCCATCGATACTTTGTTTGAAATTACCATGTTATAACCCTTAATCATTAATTTAATCCACCAATGTAGGGTTAGTGTACTTCCTATAGCATCCATAAATTTACGCCATTATATGAGCGATTTCTAATAAAATCTTATCGATATCCACCAAATTTATTTCGGCTCAATATACACCGATTCTTGGTGGTAACCACCATTTTAATCATATCACTATCTCCAAAGTTGATTTGTTCCTTGAGATTAACATCTAAGAGATAATCGATCGCATCCCAAACATCTTCGCCACACAATTAAACCAATGTTAAAATCATCATACACTTCCAAGGTAAATACATCTAAGTCAAATCCTTCTACTCCAGAAATAGGCATCATGTCTTATATCGATATGAACTTTTATGATGCACAACACACATCAATCCATCCTTCTATCCATTATAGGGCTTCCTCTTGATTAGTTCCAAGGTGTTTACTGTCTCTCGCCACTGTATCAGTCTGATAATAGTCCTAAAAACAGGTAAGAGGGAATAGCAAGAAGGAAGGTAAGAATGGTAGGAAGAAATTTCCTATCTCACTCATGGTGATGGAAGAATAAGTTTCGCACCCACAAAAATCTAGGAGAGAATAAATTGGGTTTGAAAAGGAGACCCACCAGAGTGAGCAATTTTGAGTAGGGGAATAAATATCTTTTGTCACGCCTTGTTTGCAAACAGGTTTGGAAATCACAATTGGGAAATCTTCCTTTAAAATAACAAAAGATCTTAGCAAGATGAGAAAACGTGGTTGAAAGGGCTCGGAGATTTTAAAATTTACATCGGAGAAAGTTGGAATAAGAAAATTCCTTTAAAAGCAGCTCATGAGGTCAAAACTAAATTTTTGTTTTAATACCTTTGTCTTGAAATATATATATATTTTTAACATTTCAAAGCATTGCCTTGGAAAACTTTTGCGAAGCTCATTTTCCAAATCCTTTGCACATACCTTTTAAAGATACCTTTTTGAAAACAGATTTTTAGTAACCCAAAGTGCCAAACAAATTTTTGGTGCTAAAAAGTTGAAACCGTGTTTTCCAAAAAGGGTACTTGGTTTTGACCAAGGTATGTAAGCGTTTTGAGAGTAAATCATTTTACCAACAATTTTCTAGGAAGATAATCTTTGAAACATATAGTTTGCGCTTTGTGCAAATCAAAATGTTGTTCAAAGTGGGGCTTTGGAGACTAAATCAAAGGAAGGAGGATACTGACGGAATTCCTTAGAGGATAGACGACTTGAATGTTCGGTTATTGAAGAGTTGGCGAAATGGGATGACGGAGATCCTTAATGGAGAATTTAGATTTTTCGGGTCTTGTAACCCATTTACTTAGTTGAGAGACTAGCCTGCACTTCTGAGTAGTCTTGGGTTATTCATTGCTCTTTCAGTCTTCGGCTGCATAAAGTGTAGGGAATCTTCAACCTTTGATTCTTGTTGTTTCTAGAGGGTCTAGATAGCTTCAGGGGCTTGGAGCAACTTGGTTTATTTTATCCAGCTATGGTCAAACTAGGGATATCTGATGGGAGAGGAGGTGTTAGTCTTGAGCACGACTCATCGCCGTGAGCTATTATTTTCTGGCGACCATTGTCGGCACCGATCCTTTGAAAGACCTCTCGGCGTCGAGGTAAGTCTTAAAGCTATTTTAGTCCTATGCCTATATGCATGATATGCGATGCGAAGAACCAAAAGTTAACAAGTGTCAATAAGACCCAACAACATTTATAATGCTCAAATTTAACTTGTAAGGGGTAGAGCACCATTCTCTTAATTAAGGCGTCCCACAGCTTACTATCACAAGCAATAATTTACGATTCTAGGCTAGGGTAACTTTTGATGAAAAGTCCTAACAGCAGCCCGAAGTTGAGATTATCTTAAACTAATCTCACATACCTATAACGGACTTGACAAGCTTTGAAGGTTAATAGACTAACAAGTCTTTTAAAATGATACCCTAGAAAACTAGGGATCACACTTAAGGCTATAGGGCACTATTATCGATTGTTTTGGCAACGGATTTTGTGCACAACTTCTTCAAACTAGAGTTGAGAAATTAGAGATATTGGGGTAGAGTTGCCTATAGTTGGCGAAGCGATGTGTTGACGTATTCGAGTTGGTCGCAAGTGTTGATGTCTTCTCAGATTCGCTGTGGTCGGTTGCAAGGGCGATGGTGATTGAGGAGTCTCATGACTCTTTATCTTCAAGTCTCTTTACTATCCTTGAAGTTCCTTGAGTATGTTGTCGAGACGGGTAGTTTTAGGTTGTAATGATGAGAAAGGAGGTCGACTAGACCTTTGGATCAGAGATAATTTAGAAGTGACTCTTGTTTGAAAAATAATCAAGACATTCGGGTTACGTGAGGAGAATATGAGACAAGATAGAAAATGAAAATGTCGGGTAGAAGAGACATGAGAGAAGAGTTTTCCAAAAACTTCGAAAAGGGCAGGAATTGGAATGCAATTCAGAGGAAAGAATTCAGCAGATTTCCATAATTAAGTAGTGTGTTTAAGAAAATACTTTTTCTTAGTTTAAAATTACAACAAGCTAACGACCAAGGTCTAGGGCTCTACATCAGATGCTCGATACCACTCTGTGGGGCCTGTCCTTTGCCCACCACACGATCTGCACTAGTCCTGGATCAAGACACTAGTGCACACCTTTCACATAGCCTAATCATTTCATACAAGCGAAGTCTTATATATTACACAAATACACAGTATTAAGCCTCGGGGCTAATAAGTATTACAAATGGCACATTGGCCCAAATAGTCGAAAGTCCAAAAGATCGAGTCGGAGACCCAAAAGATGCAAAGAGTCTCGTGCGGCTATGCCTAAGCACTCGATCGAGAGACGCCTAAGCCTCGCCAGTCGTCGGAAAATCCTGTCCTTCATCTTCATGGCAGCGTCTTGATCCTACTCATATTCTCCATCTAAAAGAGAATATGAATGCGAGGTCGATGTCATCCAAACATCAAGGCGAGCTAACACCCAACCCGATGCAATTTTAGTGATAGGGTTCCAAAGGAAAGGTTGGGGTTTATTTGTTTGCAGAAAGCAAGTTTTCTAAATCAAAGCCTATGACTTAGCACTTTTAACCCAAAGTTCTGCTAATCAATAATTTTCATTATTGTAGTTTGTCACAATCCACATTCCACCAATCACAATCCACATCCACCCCGGTCCTTAGATCTCTCGCACACACTGCCATCTCATTCCGGTGTGGCGCACCTGTTAGGATCTTACGCCAAAGTGCCCGTTCTTCCCTAGCCGGGGTGCCACGCCCGCACTAGAGTCACGGCTCCCTGACACGTAAGACCTAGATCATCCCACGGATGACGACATGATATCGTCTTCACCTCAAGCATGGCAGCAGAGCGGTACGCCCGCAGTCGTACTATCCTGAATCCCCAATACTTGCACTACCGCGCGATGGCCACGCGTTGTGGTGGTAGGAACCAAATCCGCAGCATTTGGTCACGACTTCATTGTGTGCCTCATCGCACACCCGTCCGGTCCACTCTACGAGTCACATCGGATCCGGCCACCCACACACATTCACATTCACTTCCTTCTTCGCTATCGTTCCTCCGTGTGCCCGCACACGATGTGGCGAACCACCCCGTGGCGGCGATTGGCGACTCGCGTGTTGCCCCGCGCTCCTCTCAGCACCGCGTCTGTGAACGATAGCCCTCTTCACATCACACCAGTAGCCTTGCTACTTCCACCTTAACCACAAGTCGGACCACGTCCGTTTTCCCAATCACATCCCAACACACACATTGGCATGCCAGCCCAACTTCCAAATTCCATGTTTGATAAGTAATCATGTCCGGTGAATATCGGTTCACCGTTCGAGGCCAATTTAAGCCTAAAATTATTAATTGGACTGAGCAATGTCTAAGCAAATTTTAACCAAGACTTAAGAGTCTAAATTGTTTTATTTAACCTAACGGTTATCAAGGGTGATCATCAAGGCAATCATAAACAAAGTCAAATGATGATGATTATATCAAGGCAATATCATCAATATAGAATAATAGCAAATGATAATAAGGCATGATAAATCATGATTAAGCAAGCGGTATTATTTACTTAAAAAGCATGCGCTTTAATCATCGTAAATAAAATATTTAATAAAGCCGGGAATCAATATGATCCATTAGAGTGTTAACTCGCACTAGGAAAGCTAACTCTCCTAAATAAAAGTAAACACAATTATGGTTTAAGATGTTAACTCGCACTAGGAAAGCGCATCCTCTCCTAGTAAAAGCAACATTATTAAGGGTAGGTATTAACTCGCACTAGGGAAAATCAAGATTCTCCTAGTAAAAGCAATCCTTAGAGGGTGAATGTTAACTCGCACTAGGAAAGCGCATCCTCTCCTAGTAAAAGCAACATTATTAAGGGTAGGTATTAACTCGCACTAGGAAAATCAAGATTCTCCTAGTAAAAGCAATCCTTAGAGGGTGAATGTTAACTCGCACTAGGAAAGCGCATCCTCTCCTAGTAAAAGCAACATTATTAAGGGTAGGTATTAACTCGCACTAGGAAAATCAAGATTCTCCTAGTAAAAGCAATCCTTAGAGGGTGAATGTTAACTCGCCTTGGTCCGGGACGTAGTGGTGGTCTTCTTCTTTGTTCTTCAAAAGGTCCCTCGGGCTCCTCGACGCCTATTAACGGAATGAGTTCGAAAGACCATAGATAAAACACCGAATGCGATAAAAGTATGATGTATGCAATGAAATGCTCTTGCTAAGTTTAGCGATCGACGATCGGTGTAAAACTCTATCCAAGATATCGAGAAAGTTCCATGATCCTTCTATTACATAATAGTTTACGAAAGATAGTGGTAGAAGCGTTATGAAGATGATATGCGATGATGCAAAATGTTACCCTTAGTAGTCTACCCATAGTTTAAGCATATAAAGATATTTTAACAAAAATAATTTTGTTTGAAGAATTTCCTTCATCAACTCCCGGAAGATTACCTGTGGTGTGTGGGGTGGTGTTGGTTAAAACACATGATTATTTATATACGTAGGGTAATGAAGTACTCGGGTTTTATTCTTAGTAAAATTAATTAAATAATTTTACGGAGTTTAAATGAGATCTCTTAATTATAACAAATCCATTAGGGTTTAATAATGTTTCTGTAGGAATTTGGGTATTAATTGAAATCTTTTAGTACATACAACAATTCAAGTATCATTGCGGGTGTAATATTACACAGGAGAACGGCAAATAGGGCTAACAATTGCTTAGTGGTTAATTGATAGTCCTGTAATTCCTAAGATTGTTTTTAGGGACATCACTTAATTAAATCTTTAATTAACTAGGGAGAATTTAGGAAATTCTAGCGAAATGGGAATTCTATGGTGACAAGCTGAAAGTATAATTTTGATAGATTCCAGAATGTTATTCTATATTTTCTAGGATTTTCTGGTATGTTTCGGTCTTAGTGTTTTGTCTAATTCCTAATTATTTTAGTAGAAAAAGGAAATTAATGAAAGAGGGTTTCAATTACCCTAATTAGCAAATTATGCATAAATACCATGTTAAGCTTAATCTCAATATTTTCATAATTACCTTAATGGTTAACTATGTCTTTGCAAAAAGTTAAGATTTAATTTAAATCGTTTGATATTTAAATTAAATCAAAATTCAGTTTCTGTTTTATTAATATATAAGGAAACATGGTTTCTTTGCTTAATCTAATTATTTAGAAAGTAATATTGGTCCTAAAATTGTGCAATAGATTTGTTAAGTTTCTAAATCATGTTTTTGTACTTCTGAAATTTTCTCATGATTTTATGAATTTAATAATCAACTTAAATAGATGGGAAACCTATTATAATTTATTAAAAGTGGGTTGGGATTTAATCAGGGGGAATAATCTATGTTACTGTTCACCAAAGTATTTTTATTAAATCAAGAATGTCATCTAGCATTTATCATAATGTTCATAGTTTATCTTTCATTTAGGTTCCCATGGATTTAAAATATAGTTAAATAAATTGTTAGATTACATAATGCTAGGATTAGAATTGTTACAACTAGAGAGGCTTACCTATTTTTAATATTTTATTTTATTTACTGAACATCTGGGTTTATATTTTTCTTAGGCTCCTTACCTATTTTAGTATTTATAGAAAAAGTTTCATAATTTTTGGACATCGTTTACTATTTTAAATAAATCTTATAAGTGCATTATTCCACATGAAATATTGATTTCGGGATTTGTGTTGTGTCTGCAGCTTGGGCTGGCCTTGGGCCGAATTTGGGCCGAACGTGGCTTTTCCAAAATGCACAAACAGCGAACGAAAGCGTATTCCCAAGAATACGCTTCCACTTATTGACAAGTGGGACCTCGGGTCCACATGTCATAGCGGCTTTGAATCCTATTAGCATTAGTTTTACAACGACGTTCGCTACAGTGTTGTCTTCAACCTCCAGACAACGTGAGCAGGACATGGGAGCCCCGGTGGAGCTCGGCTAGCCGGCGCTATGGTGCAAGGCGGCACGGGGAAATGGCAAAAACGGAATCGTCTCGCCGATCCGCGCCCAATGGTGCCAACGGCACGACGAACGGCGGCGCGAAGCGGCGGCGCGACGAGCTCTAGCGGCGGCCGGCGACGGCGAACGTCGCGGCAACGAACTAGCTCGGCTATGGCCTAACTCATAGTCTCAAGAGCATCTAGGGACTACGCAGAGGCTACCTGCGGCGACGTCAAGGGTGGAGACGGGCTGGTTCATGCCAGCGACGAGGAGACGACGACGGCATAGGAGGAGCTCGGCGACAGCGTACTCCGGCGAGACCTGGGGCAAGCACGTGGCTGGGGCATGGTTAGGGCGGCCTAGGGAAGCTCAGGATGCGAGGAATCGAAATATGGCTTACCGGAGAGAGAGAAATCGAAAAGGGGCCGGTTTGTGGTCGAGGGCAGTCATCGAGCTCTCCTGCGATGAATAGAGAACTTCGGGTCGATTAAACAAACGACGTTGTAGAGAATGATGAGAGCTTTCCAACGGTACCAAGAACGCGAGGAACGGAGCACCGTGGAGGATGAACGGAGGCGCCGAAGTTCGCTGGGAAACAAGAGACGCGATGAAACTCGACGAACGAGCTCGGGCTGGCTTTTAAAGGCCGGGGCTGAGGACGGGAGGGGTTGGGGAATACCGTGGGCGACCCAATTAAGCCAACAAGACGGCTGGTCAGGGACTTGCTTGTGCAGGCGGCAGTGGCAGAGGGCGGCATCGCCGGTTGGCCAAGAGAGGCGGTGGCGTGCTGCAACGGCTAAGCCAGGGGGTAGCGCGGCAGTGGCTCAGAGCCAAGGAGAAGCAGCCAAGGAGGTGAGATACCCAAGGCAACTCAGTGAAGGAAGAGAGAGGGACGCACGGGAGAGGGAGAGAGAAGAGAGAGAACAGAGAGTATAGAGAGAGAGTGAGTGCCGGGAGTGAGAGAGATGAGGGAAGGCTGACTAGTGGGTCCCACTACGCAGGTTGGCCAGGTCAAAAGGGTAGCTAGGTAATTTGGTATTCAAAAGGGTATATATATCAATGTGTATTTGATATATATATATATATATATATATATATACTGACTCTTCCATAATTTTATTAGGGCAAGTTCAGATTGAATTTTGAACCCTAATTATGATTTAATCTTAGTGTTTTGATTCCTCTAATTAAACTAAGATTTTAATTGAAATCCTCCAATCATACCTTGTTAAGTTTTGCTCTATGATAATATTTGCTATTTTGAAAGTTTCAAAATATCCCCAATTTTGGGCTGTTACACCCGCCCATCTCGCGACCAATCAGTCTTGGTCCGGCGATGGGGCAACGTGGAGGCGACGACGACGGCCCGGCGACGCGGCCACGCGTAGGCGACGGAATCGAGGCTCCATACGTGGAGGCGTCGTCGCCGGCGGCATCCTACCTCCCCGCCAAAGATCGCCTACCCCCGCGACGCCGCCTCGCCTCCCGCCATCACACGAATCGGTCTCGGTCCGGCGACGACGGCGACGGCCGGCGACACCAGCCCCCACCCACGCCAATCGGTCTCTATCCAGCGATGGGGCCACGCGGAGGCGACGGCGACGGCGGCGACGCGGCGACGCTGCCACGCCAGAGGCGACGGATTCGAGGCTCGACGTAGTAGCGCTCGTCGCCGGCGGCGGCCGCCAATTTGCGACCGGTATGGCGGCGGACGACGGCGCCGGAATCGGTACGGATTCTAACCTTGAATGCGCCTCAACTCTTTACAAAGTGTGATAAAGTCTCCCCATTTCATATGGCACCGCCTGATAAATCGCAAAATCTGCTCTGACAAGCTTTCTAGATACTCTCCATTGACACCATTATGGGTTCTCTAGACTTGATCATGCTGAAGCATGCTTAAGAAATCAGAATGGTCATTCTTGGCTTGTTTCTTCAATACTTCATCGACTTGGAGGTGAGTGACCAATTGGAGCTCATGTTGCTGCCAAAAATTGCTACAAAACAAGGAATATATGTTGACTTCAGGACTGATAGCTATTTTTATGGCTGCATTTTCTACTGGAAGCATTTGTTCTAAAATAGAGTGCTTGGTTTATTGTTTGTCCCCGATTTCACCTAGCTTCCTATGCAATAGGTATACACATAGTACTATGATTTGCATTATTGCTTATCAAATAATAGGCAAGAAACTGCACTGCCGATACTATTAGGCACCATCCAAATATAATTTGTCTTGGATTCACTTGCCATCTTGGAATATTGACCCATACAGTTCTGTTGGTAGAAGATGGGTTTGGTGTAAGGTTGAACCACCATCTAACTGCTGTTTCGTAAAATCTTAGGGGTCATATTCTGATCGTTTGTGTTTCTACACTTAACAAGTTACTGATACTCTTTGTATTATGCTAATTGCCTTCTTCAATGTCTGAGATGATCCTGTCACATGCTTTCAATCATAATGAAAATATACAGTCTTCATGTATTGTAAAATCAAGATATTACTGATAAGGGTATTTTCTTTTGTCTTCTAATGAATATCTGAAACTGGATACCTAGGTTAAGAGCGTAAGATTTCAGTCATAGCTCAAGTTGTGCTTTTGTATTTCAGTTCAGATTTGTCCAAGTTTGAGACTTACAATATTAGAGCTTCTCTTTGAAATTGGCAATTTTAACAGTTTATGGTTTGTCATTTGTGTTGACTAGGCTAGATTTTTAATGGCAGCAGCTCAGTATAGCATATGCATAGACTTTAATGGTTGAATTGTGTGTATACATGTCTGTTTATATTAAGTATTACGGTAAATATTGGAGTATTTCCTTCCCCATAATAGTCAAGCAGAACTTACTAAGAAATATAATAGTCAAGCAGAACTTACTAAGAAAGATCTATTTCAAGACAGCACCAAAGACAAAGTTTTGACAATGCTTAACCTCTCTATTCCCAGCCAGCATTTTTCATCCGGGACACCTTTTCAATACTAAACCTATAGTATCCTCTTCCAATTATGCCCTTCCTTACTGCAAATGATTGCTTTAACAAGTAAACATGCTTTTATAGTTTTTGCCAAGAACTGGTTCTTCTTCCCTTAATCGAACTGGAATCAGTACGGATCAACCCAAGAACTGGTTCTTCTTCCCTTAGCTCTCACTTCGAATAAAGAAGATTTCTCGCTCCTTCAGGAATATGGTCCAGGCAGAATTGAACTTGGTAAAGATAAAGAAGTAATTTGGAAGTGAGTTGGTATATTTAGGATAGATTATTTTGTTCAATGTCAAGCCATGAAAGAGATCTGATGTTCCCAAGCGTAGATGGTGCTGATCCAGTCATAAAGTTGTAGCCCAATGCCAAGAAAGACAGTTCAGATAGGTTTCCAATAAAAGCAGGAAATGAACCGTTTAGCTGATTAAATGAAAGATGGAGAAAGTTGAGTTTTGTCAGTGTTCCCAGCTCGACAGGAATTTGTCCGCTTAGGTTGCAGAATGAGAGGTCAAGGACATTGAGCACAGTGAGATTAAGATGTATCACGGAGTCAGGTTTAAACAAAATTGGGTTTTGTTGATATATTTGCTGAACATACTTGTCAGCTTGTCGCAGAAATCTCCAACAATGTTAATATCCACATATGTTTGGTTGAAACCACATTTTCATGAGATTTCCAACAATGGCAGAAATCTCGACTAGCACTTCTGCTTCCTTACCTACTGTCCCAGGATCTCCTGATACCTTTAATTACTTTATGGAGTTTTTTCTTTATGCCTTCATTTTTTTATTTTTCTTAATGGCAAGTGTTAATTATGCGCTTTTAGAACTCTCTGTGGTTGCAAAGGCTGTACTACAGATTCAAAATAGGTTATCAATTTGAGTACTTTTGTGATGTTTAAGCATTTCGCTTGTGAAAAGAGATGAAATTTGTCCTATAATAAAGATTAGTTTGTTAACACTTCTTAGCTAAACTACAGTCTTTTGTGTATAAGAATGTGCAATGATTTATTAGTGTTTCTAAAAAACCATGGTAGCTGAAAACCTGCAGAGCTGGCTTATCACTTCATCATTTTTTTTCCTTTTGTACAGAATGTGCAATGACTTATTAGTGTTGTCTTCTTTGATTTTTTTAGTTGTATGTATGTAAATACTCAGCTGATTTACTTTGTCCTGGACCTCCTCCCATCTTGGTCAGCCACCCAGGGCCTCCGCTTCCTCAAGAACGAGAAACGAAAGATACTCCATTGCATAATCGAGAGAGACCTGCCCCTGCATTGCTGTTCCTGGGGATTCTTGAGGCTCTGTCCTGGTACCTGCAGTAAGATTCTTCCGAGGTATCTTTCTCTCTCTTTGTTCTGGAAACTGCTTTCTTGTTTTTCTCCTTCTCGGTTTACGGCAAATCTTGTTTTTCCGAGGTATATTTCTACCATGACGTATTTATACAATTCATTGTTTTGAATTTTTGAATCACATCTCGCGATGTAGAGACCGGAACCTTATTTCTATTATCTAAATAAAAATGTTTTGAATTTTCAGTACGCACATGCAGTATAGTTTGTATCACAAAAATTTTGATGAGTTAGTAAAACAAAATATTTATACTAAATAGGCCGAATGGAAGAAAGTTTGCTAACTTCTATACTACCTTGTTCTTCCGCCACCTGTACTATTATTTTTCAAGTGTGTAAACATATATGATTACTTTTTTCTACAACAAAGGCCATGACAATCTAGCTCATATATTTTTCTAGATTTTCTCACTGTCATTGATAGTACTTACCGTAAACTGTAGTGAATTGACAATACGGAGTGGTATTTCCTTAAAACTAAGGTTAAATAGGTATATTACATTTTGCATAGAGGTTCACCAAATTTATAGATGTAGAACAAATTGATACCTCTAGGTTTGGTTTTTTTTGTCACTACCTCAAATAAAAATCTAATTAGTTGGAGAAAACATGATGAAAATTTCAGAAAAGGATACACCTCGATTTCGACCTCTCTTTGGCCTTGGATGATGTCGCTACCTCCAATAAAAAATTCCAGAAAAGGAAAAGAAGGTAGTTAATTTTATGTCATGCGTGTATATTTAATTATGCCCCTTTTATTAGTAGATATTATATATTATAAATATCATTGCAGTGGATGTAGTCCATAATTTATCAAAGAGGTCTCGCCGCGATATTATTTCATGTACCCTTGGATCATTGTGTATTCGCGAGAATTTGAACCCTACCAATCAAAGTGACTCGGACGATGAAAATGTGCCACCTCAGATCTATTCTACTTTTGGCACGCACAGCACACTGACATCATGTGCTACAACTACACAAGCTGAATGTTCGAATGGTAAAGCATTTGACGGGAGAGCTTGTTAAATTTTCTTAATTGCATTATATATTGTTATAACAAATAGGATTCCTTGTGTGTGTATGCATGTATATGTTATCTAGCAAGAAGGAGGCCTCTTGAACCAACTAGCTATGAAAACGTTCTGCATGGCCAATCACAAGACACACTCGGCCAACAAAACCCTGCGATTTCAATAAATACACAAGATCAAAGGGAGTTGAGGCGCGAACGTGATAGACTCCGATATGAAAGATTATCAGTACAACAAAGGGAACAGACCAGTGCTCGGCGTAGAGCTGCAAGACAAAACCAGACATCTGAGGTGAGGGAAGAGACCAATGCTTCCCGTAGATTAGCTAGACAACATCAGCCGTTTGAGGTGAGGCAACAGACCAATACCTCACGAACAATAGCTTATCAAATTCGGCCTACCGCGGTGAGAGAAGAGATCAACGCCGCTCGAAGATTAGCCAGACAAAATCTACCCTCCGAGGTGAGGGAAGAGATCAACGCCTCACGAAGATCAGCCAGGCAAAATCTGCCCTCTGAGTTGAGGGAAGAGATCAACGCCTCTCGAAGATCAACCAGGCAAAATTTGCCCTCCGAGGTGAGGGAAGAGATCAATGCCTCTCGAAGATCAACTAGGCAAGATCTTTCGTCCGAGGTGAGGAAAGAGATCAATGCCTCCCGAAGATTAGCCAGGCAAGATCAGCCCTCTGAGGTGAGGGAAGAGATCAACGCCTTGCGGAGATCAGCAAGGCATAGTCTACCACTTAATGAGAGACATGCACTTCTAGGCCGTCGAAATTTAGCTTATGCAGCTAGACGAGACACGCCATGTACCGAGTCAATTGCTATGCAGTGCCCACACGTTTGTCCTCATTCAATCAATAGCCAATCAACCATATTAGAAGGTATGTTCGCAATTGTTTTCAATTTGTCTTACGAAAACACAAATGTATTGTGCCTTGTCATTAATCGCACATTTGATTGCTAGGTAACATTGACAGCGCCGTTGATGTTGTACTAGAAGATGAGTATTACATATTCGATGATGGAGGTATTTTTGATGCATTTTGTTTCTTCGTTATTAGTTGTGCAACCCCTAAAACCTTCTCTTACTCTTAAACTCTAAAAAATTTCGGTCGCTAATGGTGGTAGCGATGTCGAGAATTATGAAGCAGGAGATTCCCCCGCAACGGGCTCTAGCCTCCCTGATCCATACGATCTCGTGTATAGCAATATACCTGATAGCACGCATGTGCTGAAGCCCGAGGCGGACTGTGACAAGTGCGGCGCGAAGAGGTTGCAGTACGAGACAAAGGGGTTCTGTTGTCGGGACGGGAAGATTAGACTGGCAAACTCGGAACCTGACCCTGAGCTTATGAGACTATGGTCGAGTTCGGACTCAGATGCTATGCATTTTCGAGACAACATTAGATACTTTAACGGACACTTTTCGTTCACCACTCTTGGCGATAGCTTAGACGAAGCTTACAGTAACATGAGGTCTGGCACGTACACTTTCCGTGTCCATGGCCAGATCTACCACAATGTACACTCATTTGGTTCGAGGGATTCTGGCCCGGAGCATCTCGAGCTTTACTTTTATGACAATGATCCCACACTAAGTCATCGATTTCGTCGGTCTCCTAACCTCGACCAACAAGTCATACGGAATATTGTCATCATTCTTCGTGGCAACCCATACTCTGAGACCTTCAGAAGTGTAGGGCAGGCAGATGACCTCGAGGATTATCGTATTGCCTTAAACCTAGATGCTAGGTTGGACCAGCGGACATATAATGTACCGATAACTTCAGAGGTTACTGCCATATGGGTCGAGGGTAATGAGCCACGCTCGGGATTCGACCGTAGCGTAATCCTGTACGGCAACAACAACACGAGGCATACTATCAATGACAGTGAGAAAAAAGCCTTATGGTGGTGGTGGTTTCACCAACTTTACATCTGGGCCATCTATCTCCTTTCGGTGAAATCCTAGCCGCCGGACTAACCTCCCATGCGCTCCCTCACGTGTGCCCATCTCGTGCCGATTTTCCGCGCGCCCTGTTTCGCCTCTCCACGCGCTTCGCTCCTCCATGTCCGCGCCGCTGTCTACGCGTGGAATGTGCATCCCATTACCCTGCCCACGCGCCTCCCTGCCCATCTCGCGACCAATCAGTCTCGGTCCGGCGACGGGGCAACGCGGAGGCGACGGCAACGGCCCGGCGACGCGGCCACGCGTAGGCGACGGAATCGAGGCTCCATACGTGGAGGCGTTGTCGCCGGCGGCATCCTACCTCCCCGCCCAAAGATCGCTTCGCCGCGACGCCGCCGCCGCGCCTCCCCCACGCAAATTAGTCTCGGTCCGGCGACGACGACGACGGCGGCGGCGACGCCGCAGCGCCTTACCCACGCCAATCGGTCTCGTCGGCAGCGACGGGCCACGCGGAGGCGACGGCGACGGCGGCGACGCGGCGACGCTGCCACGCCAGAGGCGACGGATTCGAGGCTCGAGACGTGTAGGTGTAAATGCCGCGGCGGCCGCCAATTTGCGACCGGGCGGCGCGCGCGACGACGACGCCGAATCGTGACGATTCTAACCTTGAATGCGCCTCAACTCTTTACAAAGTGTGATGAAGTCTCCCCATTTCATATGGCACCGCCTGATAAATCGCAAAATCTGCTCTGACAAGCTTTCTAGATACTCTCCATTGACACCATTATGGGTTCTATAGACTTGATCATGCTGAAGCATGCTTAAGAAATCAGAATGGTCATTCTTGGCTTGTTTCTTCAATTCTTCATCGACTTGGAGGTGAGTGACCAATTGGAGCTCATGTTGCTGCCAAAAATTGCTACAAAACAAGGAATATATGTTGACTTCAGGACTGATAGCTATTTTTATGGCTGGACCCCCCTGGTGGAGGTGAGGTCCCACCTATGCTTTACCTGTGCTAGTCCCTGGATCAGTAGCTAGCACACACAGACAACAGAATTTGGATCACAACCAAGTCGATTAATTTACATAAAATTTACATCAGAGAGCGCCTCGTGGCGTCGTTACATAAGTTCGGCTCGAAGGCCTTACAAAAGCGGAAGTCTTCTTATTTACAACCGAAATTCCCAAAAGAGGAAAACCAAAGCAATCCCCACAGGCAAAGCTGGAGGAACGCAATCCTAGGCATCCGTGTACTCCTCGTCTTGGACTCCGTCAGCGAAGACGTAGGCTTCAGGGTCTCCATCCTCAGGGTCGCAGGGGTACTCCACACTGCTGCGTCGAATCTTGCAATTTCACGGCAAAGCGCGAGGGTGAGTATTGGTAAAAATACTCGCAAGCCAATTGACATATGCGAATGTAGGGTTTAGACAAAGGAAAGGTAGGGCTCATTTGCAGAAAGCAAGTTTTGAAATAGTTTGCCTAAAATTTTTAAAGCAATTTGGGGAAGAAGTGGAGTAATCAAATTAATTAACAAAACATTTAAATCATCCTACCAAATTTACCATGCCCCAAAGGTCGTCTCACGATGCAAATCGTGGTTTTACCAAAAACATTTTCCTTACGGCTAATCCACCGAAGGACCGATAACTCTCGACGGCTAACCACCGTATGCATAATACCACACGTCGGCCCTCACGGCTAAACCACCGTAGGCTTCCAAAACCAAGACACGGCACCTGCCGGTTTTCTTCTTTAAAACCACCGAGAAAGAGAGGGAAGAAAACTACCATTGTGATCAACCCACCGTCGTCCGCCCTTGACCGTGGGCACGGCTTTCTAGAAAGTTTTACGCTCTGCAGAGGTCGCACTCTTTACCCATGAGAGGTGGTTTTTTCTAGGAATCACCCAAAGGAAAATAATCACCACAAGGCCTTTGACAATCTCGCTCCTAGCTTGGCATCCCCTCTAAGGTTTCCACCGCAAAGATCGGTATCTCCGGTTGGTCAAGCCCCTCTTGAGCTCGGTAGGTTAGCGGATGCTTCGCGCCTACTCCACCACACGAGATGTCCAAACTAGGAGTTCGAAGCTACTCACCAGTCCCGCCCATACAGCACTCATGGCGTCTCTGTTGTACTTAGTTTTGACAACCACAAGGTATCGGTCCTTAGGGACCGGGTGGTTCCCACATCGACCCGATTCTCGTGCTTCTCGCACTCACCAATCAATCCGCCCACCCCAATCAGTTTTACAAACTTTTCAGAAACCCCGGTGACATACCCGCCACTGGCACTAACAATTTTCCCACAGTAGCACCCTGCTACTGCTAATCAAACAAGCACTTTGCAAACAGAGAGGTACTTTGAATTAAAACAGGTATTAAATCAGGGTAAGGTGTTCATCATGTGGTTAACATCTACAATTGACTAGTAGCATGACTAAGCAAGATTGATTAAGCTAATCAAGGGTTGCAGGTATTTACGGATTAATTAGCCTAAGGTTATCAAAGATCAGGACTAATCACATAATTAAAGTGTACTAGGTTCTTAACTAATTTTCTACCATTATGGCAATGATTAATTAACATAGCTATGCACATTTATCAAACTTTTAACAAAGTATTTCTAAAACCAGGCTTCAATATGATCAAAAGTAATTAGGGAAAACGTCAACAATGACTTGCCTTGACTGTGGTCGAACTCCTGCCCTTCGTGAGTTTCAGCTCCGGGCACGGGTCCGGTCGGATCTAACGATAGCAAATAACACACATTTAAAAGCAACGAATAAAATAAAATAAAATTATGCATGCAAAAATAAATGGAATGCATGAGGATAATAAAACCATGTTTTTATTATTTTTAAGATTTTTAGAAATTGATTTAAAATTAAAAATGGCATTCTTTATTAAAGATGTTTAGATAAATTAGTTTCTATAGATTTAGGAATTTAGAAATTAATTTAAATATTAGATAAATAATTCAATACTTGTTCCTATCTCGATTAACATATTTCAAAAATTCAATTTTCTTTTTAACTAGATATGAGTAATTAATAAAGCATTTAAATGCATGATTTTACATTTCTAAAAAACTACTATAGAAATCATATTAATAATCATGAAATGATATAAATGATATTTTTAAATTAAACTTCACATTTTTATGAATTTTAGAAAATTATTTTACTAATTTTGTATTTATATTTTAAAAGATATAAAAATAACAATTGTTACTATCTAAAATTATTTAGAAAAGGAGAAAATAATCATGGGCTTGGTTGCTCAAGGGCCCAAATGGAGTGGCTGACCTGGTGCGTGGCTGGCTCACATGTGCAATGTGTATGTGACTGACAGTCGTGTGGCGGCCGGGCTAATAAGAATACAAGACAAATGCAATAATGGTGGTGACGGTCCGCTCTGCATGGCAGTGGTGCATGGAAGGCAATGCGTGGAAGCAACAATGAAGGGCGGCGCAATGCCACCTGCCACAATGGCATACAACAAGGCGGCTTAGCCAGCCCGTGGCTGTGGGTGGCATAACAGTGGCCCTGGCCTGCCGAGGCACCTGAGCAGGCGGCGGCGGAGATGGCTCGGGCCAGCGAAATCCGGCGAGATTTGGCTTCGACGGCAGGAGAGGAAGGAAAGGGAGAGAGAAGGAGGCTCGGGATGAGAGTTGGCAAGCCGGGAGGGATTGCGGCGATGAGCCCAGCCATGCTCGGGCGGCGTCTGCGGTGGCGCGCTATGATCCGCCGGTCGGCGGCGAGGAGAGCGAGGCGGGCCGACGTGGTTCGCGGGGTATGGGAAGCCCGGGAGGCGACGGCGGGAGGGGACCGCCGAGGCGGGCGGGGCGTGGCGGGTAAGGGAGGAGGACGCCACCGCCAACTCCGGCGAAGGAGAGGCGGCGTTGGCGGGAAGGCACCCTAGGGGCTTAGAGGAAAGAGAGAGGAGAGGAGGATTACGGGCGGTGAGCCCCGACGGCAAGACGGGCGGCAGGCGTCGTGGTGGTTCCTGGCTCTCTGGCGAGCAGCGATGGCGGCGATCGGGCAAATGGGCACGAGAGTGTGAGGAGGAGGTGGGCTGGCGATTTGGCAGAGAGGCGTGTGGGCGCGGAGAGAGAGGGGTGAGGGGAGTGGGGAGGAAACCGAGAGAGAGAGAGGGGTGGCTGCGTGGGAGGTAAGCAAGGAGGGGGGCAAAAATGAAAATGGGCATTTTGGGAAATGCCCAAATTGGGAAAGAGAGGGTGACCTATGGGCCCGTTAGTCATAGAGAGAAAAAAATTGGGTATATAGGGAAAATAGGAAGGGTTAAATAGAAAAACCAATAATTAATTTAATTATTCACTTAATCTGCCGTGTAAAATTTTTAATCTGGATTTAGTTTTTAAATTGCTGCTTCAAAGTTTAATTTTGAAATCACAAATTTTACAAATTTCCATAATAGGTTTTTAGTGAATATTTTGCAATTAATCATTATGTAAACAAAACTTTTAATTACGGTTTTTATTTGAAATGGTGAACTTGAAACTATTTTCTTTATGGGAAATAAAGTATTTCTAAATCTCAAATAGATTCTTTAATCTTGATAAAACATTTATTAAAGGTTTTATTTTTGAAAAATATTATAATCACTTTTTAGAAACAAACATCCTTTCAAGAAAATCTGTTTTAAAAGTTAGGTTTAAACCCTTAATAAAATCTCATTTTAAAAGCCTTCTTTTACTGAGGAAACTAAAGTATTTGATTTATAAGCTCATAAATTATTGTAACATACTTATTTTCAAAAGTTTTAAATTTTTAGTGAAATTTATTAGAATGCAATTGCATGATGCACGATGATTTTTAGTTTTTGAAAATAGGATGTTACAATATATATATATATATATATATATATATATATATATATATATATATATGTGTGTGTGTGTGTGTGTCACATAGGATAAAATATGATGTGGATAAGAGAGATGTACATAGAAAATTGAGTCCTAAATAATTTTGTAGTCGACTATAGCACAAATATCAAGACAAATTGTGACTGTGGAGATGTTATTTATACAGAAGATTGTCGTCCATACTCAATGTTTGAGTTATTTATAAGACCGTTCATAAGTGATACGACAACTCGCTATATACAACGACTGTACGTAGCATTGTATCTGCGCTAAGAAGGTGTTACATGATATATATATACACACACACTAGTACAATGCCCGTACGTTGCAACAGAACTATCAAGGGAAGAAAGAAAAATATAAATCGGAGCAATATATAAAATTATAAAGGGTGATTTATGAGGTCCAACATATAAAATTATCCTGTCATCTTGTTTGGCCGCAGAGGGGCTTGACGACGGAGCGTATCCTCGTATTCTTCATCTTCATAGCTGGCGTATTGAGAATAGGACTTAGCTTTCATAGCGGTGCGAATAGACACTGCGTGGATGTACGTGCAATTTTATTTTTTAATCAGGGACTTCTGTGTAATTTATAAGTTATAGCTAAACGCACGTGCTTTTCTACAAATAAATATCATGTTACTATCTATTGTGTCATATTTGATTTGTTTAGCCCACACTTTAGCTCTGCTTTTAGCTTTTTTCACTTGATTATATCTTGTTTTTGCATTCTCAAACTCTACTTCAATGCTCAAATGCATAGTTTTTTAGGACTCTTTAATTGGTATATATGTTAATCTAATCGAAAGTTTCCTAAAATACAATATATTAAAATAAGGAAGCTAAATAAATATGATGATGATAGGTTGATCGAAAACTTTCAAGAGTACAATGTATTGAAATAAGAAGAGCAAGTCTAAATAAATAGAAAGTATCCTTACTATATTTAAACCATTGGATAGATTGTACGGTGGAGATTAAAAGTTGATAACACCACCACTACCACAAGACTCTTTTTAATAGTATAGAAAAGGAAATATTTATGAAACATAATTCATATATCTCTCAAAATCCATCTTAATGTCCAGCTCAGCCAACTTGTTCCTTCAACTCAACCCATCTCAATAAATAAAAGGAAAGATTTACGGACAAATCACGAGTGGCAGTAGAGTAACTAAGGTTATCAGTGCCAAGGCTGGGTGGTCACCGTCACGGGGTGGGCGGGACGCGTAGGGAGACGCGACACTGGTGGAGGTAGGGAAACATCGACGGGCCCCTCAAAGGAGCACCGGACACCAGAGGGGAACCACCCTTGGAGCTCTGCTAAATATGCCATAGAGGTCATCGACGGTCGAGTCACCTCTAGATTGAGACCACCACACCAGATCTAGGTATTTGAGGAAAGAGACGGTTTGTGCAAATGGAAATTGCAATCGTGTGCTACCTATAGTTAATGTCTCCACTAATTTAGGGATCTAGTAATTAATGGCATGCTAATTAACGTCTCCACTAATTTAGGGATCCAGTAATTATTGGCTCTTTTCGAGAGCCCTTAGTAATTAGTGACTTACTTGATCTGAGCCGTTGGATAGATTGGAGGGTCTAGATCGAAAATTGATAACACCACCACCACCACAAACTTTTTAATAGTATATATATATATATATATATATATATATATATATATATATATATATATATATATATATATAGCAAATCTCTATATGAGAATAGCTAGTGTGCTATGGATAGCATGGAGAGATCCGTGCTATCCACGGGTTTTGGAAATTTTGAGATCGAAATAGACGATCCAAACCGTCCATCTTGTTCATTTCGATGAAATCTCACTACACACCAAATTTCAAATTTTTTTGAATTTTTTTACTATTTATTTCGTATTTTTGAAAATCGCTGATCTAATTAGCTGTGAACCCTCCAATAAGTCCAGTTTTCAAAAATATGAAACAAATATTAAAAAAATTCAAAAAAATTTGAAATTTGGTGTGTAGTGAGATTTCATTGATATGAACAAGATGGACGATTCGGATCGTCTATTTCGGTCTCAGAATTTGCAAACTCGGTGGATAGCACAGAGAGATCCGTGCTATCCATAGCACACTAGCAAATCTCTCTCTCTCTATATATATATATAATAGCATCAAATAAAATACTATTAAATTCCAAACATTTGAAAAAATTACCCAATATCAAAATCATAGAGTGTGGTACATTATCACAACCTGGGATGGGAGATGACATCTAGCCCACTAACAGGTCTGAGGTCTGTGGTTCGGCTTGTGGCGTTGTTGGTTCCTCCACCCAAATCTGATCCGTAAGATCGGCGGTGTGTCTTTTGTTTTAATCGTAATACACAATCACGTGTGTTCAGTTGATCTAAGCAACGTGGCCACTCTCGGTATAAGAAATCCAAAAAAACTAAAGTATGCGCTAAGTGGCGTGTGCATGTGGTATGCATTTGTACTCCACTAGGAAGGAACCCGCGCCTATGGCGTGGTCATCCCTGCTTTGCCTCATAGTCACCTGAATAGGATAGACACGCATTTTGTATATAAAAAAAAGAAAATAGAAGAGAAAAAAGAGACAGAAAACGTCTATTAAATTTCAACATTATTTTAATTTTAAATTTTTTTAAAAAATCCAAGTCTTTTATGGGCCTTCTTTGTGGAGTCATGGTTCCATTTTTGTAAACTTTCTTTTTTCTGAAATTTTTAAACGGCCTAAAAAAAGAAAATAGAAGAGGGAAAAAGAGAGCAAGAAAGTTTTTTCAAACTGAAAATTTTCTAATTTCAAAAACTTCAAAAAATTTTAATTTTTTATGGATCTTCTTTGTACAGGCATGGTTCTATTTCTACAAACTTTTGATTTTTTGGAATTTTTAAACGGCGTAGAAAAAAGAAAATAAAAGAAGAAGGCAGAGGAAGCAAAATTTTTTTCTAATTTCAAAAATTTTGAAAAATATCCAAACTTTTTATGGACCTTCTTTGTGCAGGCATGGTTCCATTTTTGTAAACTTTCTATTTTTTAGTCTTTTTAAACGGCGTAGAAAAAAGAAAATAGAAAAGAAAAAAAAGAAAGTAAAAGAAGAAGGCAGAGGAAGCAAAAAAATTTTCTAATTTCAAAAAAATTTAAAAAACATCCAAACTTTTTATGAACCTTCTTTGTGCAATCGTAGTCCCATTTTTATAAACTTTCTATTTTTTAAATTTTTAAATGGTGTAGAAAAAGAAAATAGAAAAGAAAAAAAGAAGGAGAAAGAGGAAGCAACCTACTCGAAAAGGGGCGGGGCTGGGATTCGAACCTGGGTGAGTGACCTGAGATATAGCATGGAGGACCAGTCCACCGAACTTCCCGCTTCGTCTCAGAATTGTGCGAGGTTTGCTTTTATATATAACTTTTGAATAGACGGTCAAATCTCATTTCGGCCAACGATCGGACGGCCAGCGTTTTCTAGCCGACATGGAGAGCTGTGGGGGAGGAATTTTTACAGCTTTGATATATGGATAGATTTCACTCAAATTTAATTTTGTTTTTGTTTTCATATTTATTTTATCAGGAGTCCAAATCACACGAAATAAAATTCTTAGTTTATCTAAAATCCTATTCTACCTCTATGTTAATTTCTAGCTTTTTTAGAATTTATTTGATTTTCTAGTATTTTGTATTTTTTATTTGAAGTTGGAAATTGTGTGAATTCAATTTTCAAATATTTGTAAATTCATTTTTCTCATTTGCCAAATTTTAGTTTCCACATTTGGCTCTTAACCAAATAATAGTCATTCCATACTCTACCAAACATTGACTTTAATCCAAAAGCAATAATTTTATCAGTGAGTTGGTGGTGTACTAGGTTGGTCATAACCAGGGAAAATTGCATTGCCGAAATTATGCCGGTTATGACTGAAAAAAAATAAATTACACTGGTTGTCAATGGGGTCCGGTAAAAAATCTATCATCCAAAAAAATTTGTTGTATTTAAATTAGGAGAAAATTTGATTTCAGCCGATACAATTTTGTAAGATAATTTTTTGTTCAAAAATATTGTTTGGCAAACCAAAAAAATCTATTTTCACCGGTTTTCGCTTGTATCACTACCCTCCGATAAAACTTAGAAACAATTTTTTTTCCCTTAGTCGTGATAAAATCATTGGCAGGACTACTAGGGCATGAACCATACACACCGGTTTTTCTACTCACCTAGGTTTATACAGTGTACCATATTGTTGAGTAGGGTGTGTCCTTATGGTACTCTTAAAATGGGACTCATAGGACTCATAATTAAGCAAGTGAGAATAAATAATAGGAGTACACAGCAAAGTGACATAAGAAGTTTTTTTATTGGTAGTTTTATGTTAAGAGAAGTTTTTTATTGATAGTTTGGCACTACAATGAAATATTAAACAGAAGGGCTATGATCCAACATTTTCTAGTGCTCCTATAGAAGGGTCGTGGGTCCTATGTAGTTTCTATTGTAACTGCAACTTTAGCGATAGCGATGTTAGTAGTAGCACTAGCATTCTAGATCAAAATCTAACAGCCAAGATCCATGGGGCTATGTATATGATGTACCATGGTATTTGATTATACTTCCTTCGGTCACAAATACATATCCTTTAAGACAATGACACGTTCTCCAAAATATACATTTGATCACTAATTATTAATACAATTTATTTATAACTCACTAAGTTAGAATATTATTAGAGTACTTTTCAAGACGACGCATGATTCATGTACTCAATCTAAATAACTCATAAGATATTTGTAGTTAAAGATTTAAAACTTTGGTTGGTACGTATTTCAAACGACATGTTTTTATGACAGGAGTACCACTTTAGGCAAGCCATTAGATAAAAAATAGACGGTGGAGATTATAATACAGTTGCTTAACATGCGGCTGCAGTTAAGACCGCATGGATCTCAATATCCTCTAGCTAATGCAGCTTAACCATCTTCTTGCCGATGTTGTCACCTCGGAACAACGCAGCAAATGCCGACGGGAGGCTCTCCAGACAGTCAGATATGTCCTCGACGGCCTGGACCTTCCCCTGCCGGATCCAGGCGCCGATCACTCCTCTGTACTCGCCGTGCTTGTCCAGGTAGTCGGAGACAAGGAACCCCTGGAGCTTGATGCGCCGGTATATCACGTCCATCATTGCGATCGCCGTGCGGCCACCGCCGGCTTCCGTGTACTCCGTGATGGCGCCGCAGACGGCGACCCGGCCGAAGGCGTTCATGCTGCCCACGGCGGCGTCCAGCATCTCGCCGCCGACGTGATCGAAGTAGATGTCGATGCCGCCGGGGAAGTACCTGCATGCGGACCACGCCGCCATCGTTCAACTTCAGTCCAGAGTTTCAGACTCCAGACGCGCGCTACAGCTAAAGCAAAAAAAAATTCACCTTTTGAGTGCGGATTTCAGGTCAGGCTCTTCTCTGTAGTTGAACGCTTCGTCAAAACCAAGCTTATCTTTGAGCAGATCCACCTGCGAATCAATTGCGGACATGCACAGATGCACTGAGCTTTTGCCTGGAGAGTGTCAACCGGACCGCTACCCTTAGCGTGTCTGGACTCTAGGTCGTTAGGCTGCAGTACACTCGCAAGCTCAATCAGAACAGCAGGCCAAGGTTTCTTAGATCACCTCTTCCTAAAAAGCTAGCTCAATAAGAATATACTCCCACGCTCTTATAAACCAACGTTCAAACCCTCCCAATTTCCGATGTGGGAATATTCCTAACAATCTCCCCCTCACACATCGAGGCTAGATTATCTGGGAACCATCTAAGCAATCTAGGCTCTGATATCACTAGGAACCACCTGGATAACCTAGACTCTGATACCACTTGTCAGCCGGACCGCTACACTTAGCACGTCCGAACCCCAGGCCGTTGAGCTGCAGTAACTTCGCAGACCCAACACAAAGTAGCGGGTCAAAGATCTCTTGATTCTTGAATCATCTCTCTCCAAAAAGCTAGCTCTTCTCACTCTTATAAACCATACTCAATCACTCCTAATTTTTGATGTGACAACTATTTGCAACAGAGAGGCCGGGTACCGGCGTAGTACGTGCCTTGGCCTTGCTGCCGGCGCACCCGACGACGTAGCAGCCGGCGAGCTTCGCAAACTGTCCGACGAGGATTCCAACGGAGCCCGCCGCCGCCGACACGAACACCTTCTCCCCTTCCTTGGGCTTGCACAGCTCATAGAACCCGCCGTACGCCGTCATCCCGCTCGTTCCTGCAACGCGACTTTGGAGGAAATTTGACAGAAATATAATAGAAAATAACTTTTTTGTGTAGAAATCCAGCAACTACTCCTAACTCTTCTTAGCTAGTGGAGGAAGGGAATTTTGGTGCATGTGTAGACGGCCACTCACCGAGAACACTGGCGTAGTAGGACAAGGGGAAGTCGGAGGCCTCGGTGTTGTAGACGAGCGCGCCATGAGCTGTGCTCGGGTGGAACAGCGTGTACTCCTCCCACGCGAGCAGGCCGGCCACCACGTCGCCCTCCTTGTACGCCGCGCTCCCGGAGGCCACCACCTCGCCAACGCCGTTCGCCGCGATCCTCTTCATCACCGAAACGGTCGAGCTCGATCATACATACCGCCGCCGGCGGCCAGAGACAGCGTACGTTATGAAATGTCGTATCTATTCAAGGTACATGTTCGCTCTCCGCTGTTAACGAAGTACCTCGCCGGGAACGATGGCGTCGACGGCGAGGTTCGACGCGCTGCGGCGCTTCATGCGGTTGAGCTGGTAGGGGTCGACGGGCAGGTACAGGTTCCTGACCAGCACCTCGCCAGACCCCGGCGCCCATCTCACCGTCACCGCCTTCACCTCGAAGTCGGCCTCCGACGGGAACCCCTCGACGTGGTGCCTGATGGCGACGTACCGGTTCACCACCTCCATCGCCGGCGAGAGAGAGGCTTGCTCTAGCTGTCTTGGCTGCACCGCGAATCGTGAGGTCATGACTGGTTAGTGTGGCTCGGCGTACTGCGTCCAGTCGTGTACCACTGCACTCCATAAGGACCACGGGTGCGCCACTCCCCCGTCACTGTCGGGGAATGTCTCTGTCACGGTCTCTGGTCTTTCAGTATTATTAGACCATCTTCAACCTTTTTTTTTATTTCGTTCTCTTTCCAATTTTCTATACCATATTTTTTTTACTTTCATTTCCACCATCTCCAATAGCATTCTTTCTAAGAAAATCCCTTCAAAGAATATGATACAGAGATAGGAAAGAGAGAATTTCTTTCTAAAAGGAATAGAAAAGAGAACCTTTCTTAAAGAGAATGGATTTAAGTGTTGAAAAAAACTCGTGTTTCAGACCACGTTGAGAAAGACCAACCAACGACAAAAATAAAGACCGTTTTATTTGGGAACCTCCAAATTTCCTCCGTGAAGGAAACATAAATGGAAAAGTGATACCCTTGCACATGGTCTTAGCTCAGCCAACCAAGAGTTTTAAAAAACCCACCGATTTGTAAACCATGGACATAAACAATAAAACACAGTTGGCTTTTTATCTTTTTTTTTTCCTATTGATTCTGTTGCTGTCTATATATTTCGCTTCTTTTTTTTTTTTTGTCAGCGCGGTAGAAAAACTCGAAACGCTTTCTGTCGAGGTCACAGACTAGGAGGCTTTTCCTATAACAATAGGGTATGCACTGTAAACATGATACAAAACAGTGTTATGAAATTCTTCCATGTATCAGAGGAAATACACAAACCCAGCTCTACAATCATTAGTACGATTGTTTCCCAATCCCAAAATTTGTTCTCCGACATTTATCTCCAATCTCTTCTTTAAATCATATCTATATCTTTATCACCACCCCGTCTTGAAGAATCAGGTTCGTTCTTCCCTCCCCGGTTTCTATAACAACCGGGGCGTTACATCTAGACATTTGTTTATTTTCATTATAGCATAAATGGATAAGTCAGTTGCTCATGTAAAACAAAATCACATTTTCCTGCACATTTCTACGTTCATCTATTCATATCTACAATATGAACACAATTTTCAGTACTGATGTGCAATATTTTCACAATAAGATAAGTTGAGAAAACAATTATGAAAAACTGTAAACAAAGCTTGAAATTCATCCAAGATGACAAGAGGTAGAACAAGGCATATTTCAAATGGTACAAGTTCAAATATCACAAATAAATAACGGAAAATTGAAAACAATAAAACAATTAAATCTTACTTTTCAATAGCGAACCCTATGAAATTACATATACACAAATTAATTTATGCTAAACAAAAAAACCTAAGCAAAGAAAAATGGCATAAACAGATAGAACCATGAAAGGAACACAAATAAATGAGACTTCTTGCTTCCCAAGACAAAAGGTCTCTACATATATCTGCATGTCTACATTTTTTCCATACCAATGTATAGTTTTTCTATCATAAGCATTCATTATTTGCAAAACAAAATAAGCTAAAAAAATACGCAAATAATTGCAAAAGTAAAAAAATTATGACTAACCTTTCAATGCAACATTTGAAGTGATTTGATCTCGGAAATATGTGCTCACCACATTCTCTCTCTCAAGTTAATTTTACTGAATTTCCTTTTCTGCTTTTTGCAGACCAACACATGTTGAAAACCACAGGATGGAAACCAAAATCTTCCACCAAATGAAAACAACATGTGCATGCTTTCTCAGCTTAAAACTCAGCTCACCAATGCAACAAAAATAACAAAGAGCCTTGGACAACAAACATACTAAAGTTAAAATTTACACAAGCTATTCATATGTTTTTCACAACGAAAAATGTTGAAAAAACAGTGCAAACAACATGGAAATATAAAATTAGACATTGTAAAATTCTTACCATTTGTATAAAGTATCTATGTACATAAAACATAATAATCAGTTGCGGCTGAAGATAGTTGACATAATTTCTAGCACTACATTTTGATCAAAACAAGTTTTACTTGTGCTGCTTAGATTTACTTGAAGGCAAGATTTCTTAGATTTACTTGAAGGCAAGAATACATACTTATAACACGCGCGGTGTACAACACAACAATCAGTAAAAGGGGCAAGTGAGAAGCACACCTTCCAGATGAAAATTAATGAGATTTTAGGATCTTTCCCCCCAAAAAAACAGTGAGGCTAGAGCTTATAGCTCACATCACCCGGTGCAACTATGAGAAGCATACCTTCCAGATGAAAATGAGTGTGATTTGCTCAAGATTCTTCCTTACTAAAAGTTACATAAACCAGACTGATAAATATTTAGAAAGACAGCAACTACATAAAGAAGAAAACATCTTAATTAGCTCTGGAAATGTAGACAACATCGTGCACAAGCTGACCAATTTCAGACAATTATTTACGTCTGCAACTAAAGAGGTGAAGTGGTTAAGGAGAAGGCAGCAGACCTTCAAACAAATTCCTCCGGACACGAACTAACCATGAAGATAGAGAAAACAAAGGGAAGAAATTCAGAGCACATCACAAACCAGCTCAAATGAGCAGTAAAACCATGCTACAAATAAATTACCTATCATTAATGCAAGCCTCGTGGATTCAATTTGGCACATAAGCACACCGTGATTAAATTCCAGACGCAGTTCCTTTCCTGCCACGGACATTTGCTAGATTCAGGATCAACAACACCAATCACCCATTCCTATCATAACCTCAAATCCACCCATCTAAATTTCTCCCCCAACAAATAAATAATCTCAAGCGAAGGTTACCACTCCAGATCCATCGCCTCCTGCAGCACACACAAAAAAGCAGCACAATCTGCTAAAAAACACTACGGATCGCTTGAAGAGTCGTCGAACCAACGGTTGGCGCCGCTTCTCTGAGGAACAGGGTCGAGGGTGAGCGCAACATCAACCAGGACCTCGGCGCGGTCCGTTGTCTCGGACGTAGGAAACTGAGACGAGCATGAGGTGCAACAACATGCTAGAAATTTAGGCACTTTCAGATTTAATTTATTTAACAGATAAATCATGAATACTAACAGATTAATCACAGAAAGGAAGCACCACAGATACATCATGAACATAACTATACGTCCCTTAGATATACCCGTAAACAGAGATGATGTGAATCTAAACTAGAGGTAGGGAGAGTGTACGTACTGATCTTCTTCAGGCACAAGGCCAGGAAGCGGCGACAACCCTGTTGATGTCGTGACTGTAGTCGTAGCAGATGGCCGCAGAGTAGAAGTAGGCGAAGCGGTTGCATGGATGTAGAGGAAGCGGATCGTGGAGCGATCGCGCGCTTCTTCCAAAAATCTTATTCGCCGTCTCCCGGTGCAGGATCTCAACGACGTCAGGTTCCGAAGACCTGCTCTCCCGATCACCGGTGCACGCCGGAACAACGGGATGGAGTAGCCTATCGGTGGCAGCACAGAAGAAAGAGAGACAAAACCCTTACTTATCGGAGTAACTCCCTCTCTCAATTCTTCTCATCCCTCTCTCTTAGGGGTGGCCATGTGCTTATATAGGGGTTGAGAGGAGGCTTCTCCCCCACAATAAGTAAGGTGGTACTAAACTAACCTCCAAAGATGGACCTTTGAGAGATAGACCAAAATGGGCCTTTGAGATTTTTAGGAATTTGTCCTCAAATATATATGGGCTAAAACCCATATATTCTAACAATCCCCTACCAGATCTCAAAGTCACATAGAGAATTGCCTTTTTCCAAATACTGTTTGATATACCAGTGTTTCGATGGAGACCTGTTAGGGTTCAACATCCATCTAGAGCCCCAAGTTACACTCATTCGCAACTTGGACAATGGACTACGCCTTGAATTGCAAGTTTTGTGCGAACAAGTTTCACTTGAAGTCCGACTGATACTTGGCTGCCAATAGGCTACCCCGCGGTTGGAGCATATACGTCGTACTCCATGGTCTCTTCATGAGCTTACTAGAGATTACCCAGGTCTCATAGACTGCGACTTCCAACAGTTAGGCTCATATAGGTGTATTCTTTCAAGATGCTCTGCAGAATGACATCTTTGCTAATTAAAGCCAACAGAACAACATTAAGGCAAATGCCAACCTGCCATACAGATTTCGAGAGTATTTCATCTCACATGGAACGGGTCAGGGTATACTCTCAACCAGTTAAACAATAGCTTGTTTTTCCCAGGACCTAATTCATAGGATCTCCGATCACATAGGCTGGGTTACCACTATGGTGTAACTCATGTGGGTCTCATACCCAGTTCCCTTGATACATTGTCTATCACGTACCGTGATAAACCCTTTGTAAAAGGATCTGCCAGGTTTTTAGTCGTTTGGATATAATCCAGTGCTATCACTCCGGAGTTTATCAATTTTTTGACAGATTTTAGACGCCTTTTCACATGTCTTGAGGACTTCATGTTGTCCTTAGAACTGTTCACCTTGACAATCGCCGTTTGATTATCACAGTTCATAAGGATAGCCGGAATTGACTTTTCAACCACTGGAAGGTCCAACAAGAGTTCACACAACCACTCTGCTTCAACAGTGGCCGTGTCCAAAGCAGTCAATTCTGCTTCTATTGTTAAGCGTGTCAAGATAGTTTGTTTGCAAGACCTCCACGAGACAGCTCTGCCACCAAGAGTGAACACATATCTACTTGTGGCCTTTATCTCATCGGCGTCAGATATCCAATTAGAATCACTATACCCTTCCAGCGCTATTGGATAACCTGTATAGTGCAAACCAAAATTTGTTGTACCTCTCAAGTAGCGCATTACTCTTTCGAGTGCTCGCCAATGATCATCTCCCGAATTAGAAGTAAACCGGCTCAACTTGCTGACAGCAAATGAGATGTCTAGCCTTGTAGCGCTGGCTAGGTACATGAGTGACCTGATGATTTGAGAATAAGTTAGCTGATCTCTAGCAATTTTCTTGTTCTTTCGAAGCACAATGCTAGGATCATAGGGTGTTGCAGAAGTTTTGCAATCAACAAAGCCAAAACGATTCAAAACCTTTTCCACATAATGAGATTGTGACAAAGTGATCCTATCCTCACCCTTGAGTAGCTTGATGTTCAAGATTACATCAGCCCCTCCCAGATCTTTCATATCAAAATTTTAAGACAAGAAAGACTTGACCTCGAGAATCACATCAAGACTTGTCCCAAAAATTAATATGTCATCCACATAGAGACACAAAATAACGCCCTAGTCCCTACCATACCGATAATATACACATTTATCGGCCTCATTCACGACAAAGCCTACAGAAGTTAAGCTTCTGTCGAACTTCTCATGCCATTGCTTAGGAGCTTGTTTTAGGCCATACAAAGATTTCAACAACTTACACACCTTGCCTTCTTGACCTTCTACTACAAATCCATCAGGCTGATTCATATAGATCTCCTCGTCCAACTCTCTATTGAGGAAAGCTGTCTTAACGTCCATTTGATGGACAATAAGATTATATGAGGCAGCCAAGGAAAGTAGTACACGAATTGTAGTCAATCTAGCCACAGGTGAATAGGTATCAAAGAAATCTTCGCCTTCCTTTTGGGTATAACCCTTGGCCACAAGTCGAGCCTTATATTTTTCAATAGTACCATCAGGCCTAAGCTTCTTCTTAAATATCCACTTACACCCAACAGGTTTGCAACCATAAGGTAGCTCTGTGAGTTCCCAAGTATGGTTAGCAAGAATGGATTTTATCTCGCTGCGAACCGCCTCCTTCCAGTAGTCCGCATCCGGGGATGCAAAGGCTTCTGAAATAGACGTGGGAGTATCATCCACGAGGTACACAGTGAAGTCATCACCAAAGGATTTTGCAATCCTTTGTCTCTTGCTCCTTCTAGGAGCCTCACTGTCATCCTCCTCAGGTTTTTCCTCAGGTGTTAGCTCAGGATATTCAATTTGAGTGGTTGGTTCGGGAATTATCTCAGGAGTTTTACTAGAACTGCCATGCTCATTTTTCATAGGAAAGATGTTCTCAAAGAAAGTAGCATCATTAGACTCCATTATCGTCCCAACAGATATGTCGGACACCTCTGATCTTATCACCAAAAATCTACTGCCAACGCTACGAGGTGCATATCCTAGATGGACACAATCTACTGTCTTAGGTCCAAGTTTGCGCTTCTTTGTGATTGGCACATTGACTTTTGTCAAACAACCCCATGTGCGCAAATAAGAAAGTGATGGCTTTCTCCCCTTCCATATTTCATATGGGGTTTTTTCCTTATTCTTTGCAGGAACCTTATTCAGGACATGACATACAGTCAACACGGCCTCCCCCCACCATGCCTTAGATAAACCCGCATGATGTCTAACATGGCATTCACCAAATCGATTAGAGTCTTTGTTCTTTCTTTCGGCGACCCCGTTTGATTGAGGCGAATAGGGAGGCATCCTCTCATGAATAATTCCATGTTCCTCGCAGAATAAGTCAAACTCAGTTGAGAAATACTCTCCTCCATGATCCAACCTAAATCTCTTGATTTTCCAATCTAACTGGTTTTCAACTTCAGCTTTATAGATTTTAAAAAAGTCTAGAGCCTCGTCTTTCATTTTCAACAAGTAAACATGGCAATATCTAGATGCATCATCGATCGGAGTCATGAAATATCTCTTTCCACCCTTTGTCAACACACCATTCATCTCACCGATGTCAAAATGTATGAGCTCCAGAGGTGCCAAGTTTCTCTCCTCGGCAGCTTTGTGAGGCTTACGAGGTTGCTTTGCTTGCACATAAGTCTGGCACTTAGAACTTTTGACAGTGGGAAATTTTGGAATTAAATTCATAATCGCAAGCCGAGACATAGAACCAAAATTAATATGACATAAATGTGAGTGCCAAACATCGGCCTCACTCTCAACAACATTGTCACAAATATGGTTCACAACTTTATGACAGTTATCAGAAAAGGAAAAGCGAAACAAGCCTCCACACTCATAGCCTTTGCCAATAAACAAACCATGTTTAGACAAGACTAACTTATTTGACTCAAACACTACTTTAAACCCATCTCTGTAGAGAAGGGCCCCGCTAACCAGGTTCTTATTGATTGAAGGGACATGCTGCATGTTCTTCAGTTGCACGATCTTCCCCGAAGTAAACTTCAGATCTATCGTACCAACACCAAGAACAGAAGCATTGGACCCGTTCCCCATCAAAGCGGTTGAACCTCGGGCTGCCTGATAAGAAGTGAATAGTGACAAGTCAGCACACACATGCACATTAGCTCCAGTATCAATCCACCAATCGGTGGATCGACTCACTGAAAGAACGATGAGGTAATACATACCCGCCAGTTCCTCTTGATGTGCCAATGGTCACATTGACAGACTTTGAAGTCTGTCCAGGATTGCCCTTTTTGTCTTTACGGTTTGGACACTTTTTAGCCAAGTGCCCAATCTCACCGCAAATCCAGCAAGACATCTCATCCTTGTTCACCTTCTTCTTCTTAAAAGCAGTGTTTTGCTTGACTTTGTTCTTCCCTTTGTTCTTGCTGGGCTGTTGCACAACATTGGCGCTGGATTGTTCCTCGCCTCCTTTCCCATGTGCATCCTTAGCCCGAGCTTTCTCCTCAACATCTAGAGACACGATCAACCCCTCAACGGAGATCCCTTATCTCTTATGTTTCAGAGATGTGGCAAAGTTCCTCCACGAATAGGGCAACTTGGCAATGAGGCCCCCAGCCACAAACTTGTCGGGTAATTTGCACTGAAGGAGTTCGAGTTCTCTCATAATGACCAGTATTTCATGAGCCTGCTCGACAACAGATCGGTTATCAACCATCTTGGAGTCGTGGTACTGCTCCATGACAAACAGTTCACTACCAGCATCAGATGCCCCGAATTTATTATTCAGTGCATCCCATAGCTCCTTTGCATCTGTGATGTTCAGGTAAACATCACACAGACGGTCAGGGAGCACACTAAGAACTGCACCCAGAAAAAGGGTGGTGGCATCCCGGAACTCTTTCTCCTTTTCAGGAGTTAGGGTTCCCTCTGGTTTGCCATCCTTGACCCAGTACACGTTCATAGCAGTCAACCACAGCCGTAGTTTAACCTGCCATCTCTTGAAATTTACGCCGCCAAATTTCTCCGGCTTCAGCGCATCAGCAAAGCGAGCCATCGACAAACCAAAGTGCCTAATCAAATAAGGTTTTTGGATTGCTAGAAATTTAGGCACTTTCAGGTTTAATTTGTTCAACAGATAAATCATGAACACTAACAGATTAATCACAGAAAGGAAGCGCCACGGATACATCATGAACATAACCATACGTCCCTCAGATATACCCGTAAACAGAGATGATGTGAATCTAAACTAGAGGTAGGGAGAGTGTACGTACTGATCTTCTTCAGGCACAAGGCCAGGAAGCGGCGATGACCCCGTTGATGCCGTGACTGTAGTCGTAGCAGATCGCCGCGGAGTGGAAGTAGGCGAAGTAGATTGCCGCGGATGTAGAGGAAGCAGACCGTGAGCAGTCGCGCCGGGCGCTTCCCAAAAACCTTATTCGCCGTCTCCCGGTGCAGGATTTCAACGACGTCGGGTTCTGAAGACCTGCTTTCCCGATCACCGGTGCACGCTAGAACAACGGGATGGAGTAGCCTATCGGTGGCAGCACAGAAGAAAGAGAGACAAAACCCTTACTTATCGGGGTAACTCCCTCTCTCAATTCTTCTCATCCCTCTCTCTTAGGGGTGGCCATGTGCTTATATAGGGGTTGAGAGGAGGCCTCTTCCCCACAACAAGCAAGGTGGTACTAAACCAACCTCCAAAGATGGGCCTTCGAGAGATGGACCAAAATGGGCCTTTGAGATTTTCAGGAATTTGTCCTCAAATATATATGGGCTAAAACCCATATATTCTAACACAACACCCCGTCACCCCCACATCCCTAGGTCCTAGCTGGGTAGTAGGAGGACGACGGGGAAGGACACGGAGGAGGCAGAAGCACCTGACGTGGCCACCTCCCCAACGACGCAAAAATCGCTTGCGCTGCTGCCAAAAAACAGGCGCCTGGCAACCAGCAGAGGCGACCATACCAAACGAATCGAACCGTACAGCTAGGGCTGCAACTTTCGGCTCGGGCTCACGAGCAACTCAGGCTCGGCTCGGTAATTGGCTCGGCTCGGGCTCGGCTCGCCCGCAAACGAGCCCGAGCCGAGCTGCCTTCCCAGCTCGTTGCGTTTTGCGAGCCCGAGCCGAGCCAGAGGAGGCTCGCTCATGGCTTGTGCCCGAGAGGGCGAAACCCTAGCCCGGGTGGAAACGAGCCCAATGTTAGATGTGGTCACGTCATCATATTGATCTAGTTATGTCTCATTGGTCAATTGATATATGAATATGATGTAGACCATGTGGTAGTGCTGACCGCTAAACTGATATATTAATATGATGGTTGTTTGATATATGTGAATATGGTTGCTTGATATATATGGTTATTTTGATATTATGATATATGATAATTGCTTGATATATGAATATGATGTGGTAGTGAACTAGTGATGAATTGATGTCTAATGCAGCTGGTTGTTTGATATACATGAATATATGATGGTAGAAATTAAGATTGAATATTGATTTGATGTCCATACTGCAAAAGTTCGCGAGCTGGATCGAGCCAGCAGCGAGCCCGAGCGGAGCTGCCATCTCAGCTCGTTGCATTGAGCGAGCCGAGTCGAGCTGGCTCGGTGAGCTCCACGAGCCCGAGCCGAGCCAGCCCTTGCTCGCTCGGGCTCGGCTCGTTTCCACCCCTACAGCTCGTCATTGTTTACTAGGCTGGACCGGTCCGGTTCGGTTACAAAACAAAACGGGCCAGACAGGTTTGATTCGGTGAACCGTGCTTGGGCCTGACCTTGGCCCATGGGGCCGGCACGGTTCACTTCGTATAGTAGCGGCCCAATTCATTATTATGCGAACCAGACCGGCCTGGTTCGGTTCGTTTGTCCTGGTCTATTGTAGCACCAATTCAAATTTTAAGACCCGCCCACGTCCGGCCGCCGGCACACTCGCACCGCGTCCATGGCCACACGCCCACTCGCCCACCCTTCCCACGCCAGCGCCAGTGCCCGGTCAACAAGGCAACGCCACGTGGCGACCGCTGAGCCACTGCCTGCGCGATGCGTCTCGCCGCCCCGACAAGCCGAAACACGGCCATGCCGAGTGAGCGAAGTGGGCCAGCCTAGTTCGCTCAATTCGTTCGATTCATTTTCCAAAAAAAACACTGTTGGATGAATATAGCCCTTTTTTACCGTTTGAACCTTTAAAAATTCATTAAAAATAAAACAAATTCAAAAAAATCGCATGCATCCCCTCTCCATCCAGCCACACTTCCATCACCATTCTCTTCTCTGGATTGCGAGCTAAAAATTTAGTTGTTTATTGCGAATTTAGGCAAAGTTTGAAATATTTTGCAAAAAATATTTTCAATTTCCAAATTCGGTAGCGTGAGGTTTGTATGATTGTATCATAACAACATTTTTTCGTTGTATTTTTCATTCTCTAATTTATTTGTTCAATTTTTTTTGCAGTTGTAGCTATTCGAAACGGCCGATGGAAATTCTCCGTACGATGAATTTCATCTTAGTCAGCTCGGTTTAAAACCGGATGACTATGAACCAATTGGTCATAGTGTGCCGAATCCGGGTGACGAAATAGGAACACAAGGAATAGGGGAAATGCCCTACGGATTTTACGGTTCAACCTGTGCTTCGGGCTCCGATACCGTCGAATCGAAGCAGGCCTAAGTGAACCGGTCGAACGTGTGGGAGGATTTCGACGAGTTGAAGCACCTTGTCAACGGGCAGCAAATGAGATATGCAGCTAGATATAAATTTGTTGACAGGAGTTATCGGCAATGATAGGCTCGGGCGCAGGACACCTAAAGAGGCACGCCACGGTGCGTAAGAAGAGGAAAGGTATTTAAATAAGGCAGCAACAATTGAACTACAACCCTGACGGTATAGTAAGTAATTGGAACTACAATCCCGAAGTAGCTAGAGAGGCTTTGTATCGTCTAATTGCTTCTGAAGATTTACAATTAGGATTTGCTGAATCTCCCACTTTTCAAGAATATATATAAACTACTCATAATCCTAGATTTACTGGTGTTTCCCATCAGACAACAACTAGAGATTTTAAAAAATTGCATAACACTAGCAAGTCTAAATTAAAAGAACAGTTTGAAACTTGCACATTTTCTATTTCGTTAACCTCGGCATCTAGGTTGGTAGGGCTAGGGAAGATTATTTAAGTGTTGTTGCTAATTATGTTAACCAGAATTGGGAAATAAAGAAAAAATTACCCTAAGACTTATAGATGTTAATCACACGGGTAAGAATATAGCTGATAGTATTATGAATGTTGATCAGGAATTTAAAATAACAGATAAGATTTTTCTATTATCTTAGATAATGCATCAACTAATATTAGTGCTATGAATATTTTGACACCTATGCTAACTGCATATGTTGATTCTTTCTTAATGCATTAACATTGTTGTGCATGCTATATTATTAATCTAATCGATAAAAGTGGTTTAAAACTATTACAATCTTACCTTCAAACTATTTGGGATGACATCTCAATTTTAAATAGCTCTAATGTAAGAATTGCTACATGGAAGAATTATTATCGTGCCTCACAGGTGCAACCTAGAAAATTTGGTTTAGACATGTCTGTTAGGTAGAATTCCACCTTCCGCCTCTTAGGTAGAATTCCACCTTCCTTATGTTTAAGTATGTATTACCATACTAGCAAATTCTTGAATTTTTATTAACATACAATATCAAACTCATGATGACATATCACTTCTGACTCCACAAGTTTGGCAAGCACTTACCCATTTACATTTATTTTAGAGGTTTTTCATGAAACCACCCTCACCACTTCTATTGTGTATGAACCTACATCTTATTCTATTATTCAATGCATTTATTATCTCTAATAATTTAAAGAGATTTAAAAATAACATTGTTTTATTTGATGCAGTTAGCCATATGAAAGCCAAATATCTAAAATATTGGAGAGAATTTTCATTTTTTATATTGTTTTGCTTTTTTGTTAGACCCTAGGGCCAAACTTCCAAGACTAACTAGTGTTCTAACACAACTTGGTAATGCTATTGGCATAGATTACTCTAACTATTTTCATGACGTTAGAAATAGACTAAATGATTTGTATAGAAAATATGGAGAAAAAAAAATATGCAAGAGTTTGTCCACAACGGTCGCCACCAATTCAACAGACAGACAAGAAGATGTCCTTTTGTAAATCTATCATTGGCAAGAACAATTCAAGTTTTTCGAGCACGACACCTCAGACTGCACAGGCTTCATAATGCAGATTGTTGGTGAGATTGCTTCCTACCTAGCGAAGGACACCATTGACTTCTATGAAGAGGTGTTCAATATCCACACATGGTGGCAACAGTATGGCGGAACATATCCAATACTATCTATCCTAGCATAGGATGTATTAACTGTTCCAGTCTTCGTGGTTTTCTAAGAGTTTACTTTTAGTCTCGTGTGGATACTTGAGGATAGACAAACTTTCCTCCATAGCAATGTGGTTGAAATACTACTGAGCACGAAGAACTGGTTGCTAGTAGAAAGACGACTCCAAAGCCTCGTCGCCGAGAAGCATAATCAAGAATTGGTGGCTGCATTCGGAGACCTAGAACTTGATGAAGAAGGCTCTTGAAACATCTGTATTTGTATTGTAGAGCTTTAGACTATACACTTTTTTTCAAGATTTTCTCAACTTTGAGTTTTTATTTGGCAGAGTTTTTAACGAGGCAACCATGTACTACATCCATAATAATAAAGCTTTTCAGTGCATTCCAAATATTTTTCTCATTTCTTAAAATTTTTTAATCATTTTCACATTTTTTTGTTATTTTTAAATATCCCTAATTTTTCTAAATTTTTTGAAGTATTTTCCTCGAAGCGAGCAAACCAGCACCAAAGGGGCCAACCGGGCCAAATATGAACCAGGCCAGCCCGGTTCATCTAGTTCTTTATCCGAACAGAACTTGGGCTCATACCTCAGCCCGTTACCCTAATTGGCCTGGTTCAAATAGTAACCAGGCCCAAAACAAACCAAGCCAAAATGAACGAGGCCAAATCGGGCCAGCCCGTTGGCCACCTCTAGGAACTAGCAATCCCAAATTTTTTTTTTGTCTTGCCTATACAACAGTCAATTTTTAAAACCCATCTTAGTCAACTTTTTGTGCCATTACATCTCGGTGAAATGGTCTAGAGCTCCCCATCTGAAATATATTGAAGTCCATCTCACTGTTAACTCTAAACCTCCTTTCACCCTATCCACTCGTGATTCAATCAACCGCCGCCGCTGCCCACGAGCATGCGCGAATGCCGCCGCCGCAATCGTGCACGCGAATGTCGCTGTTGGCATTGGCGCTCCACTGCTGCTCTGCACCCCTCCGGCTCCTTCCTCTCCTGCGCCGCCCTCCTCCTCCTCTCCTTTCTCTTGTCGGTGTGCTCCACACACCGCCGCAGCCCTTGCTAACACACCTTTCTGTGGCCGATGATGCACTCGCCATGTTGCCCTCTTCCTCCTGCCACCACGTTTGCCCACCCACCCTAACTCTAAGCCATCGTCTGTCGATCCCCCATGGCCGCTATGTGCTCGCCGTCCTTCAACCACCTGCAAATCCAGCGGCGCCACTGCTACCTCGTTGCACTGCTGCACTGCATCCCACCGTCGCACTGCCTCCTACCACAGGGCTTCCGTCTCCTCGGCCTCCCTCTAAGCGTAGAGGGCATGGATGAAACCTAGAGGACCGATGGTGGGACAAAGAGAAGGCGGTGACTAGAAAGAAGGAAGACAATGGTGGTTCAAGTGACTCAAAATCGAGTGAAAAAATTTCACTCGACTGACCAGTAGCAAATTCAATATTTTTTTTAGTTTTGCTAGGATCTAGACGCACTGATTTTGCTGTTTTACTGAAAATCCTACGTACTTATCAAGATAAAATATTTTGTATTTGTTTTCACTAAAATAATTCTCATTTTTTAGGGTTTGCTAAACCTTTTTTTTCCATTTGTTTTCACTAAAATAATTGTTTTTGTCAACGGTTGAGATTACGGAACTCTCAGGAGCCGAGCTTACTTGTTGAGTGTAAGGATCAACCGACCTCTTTTCCGCAGCCTCGGGGGCTTTCGGGAAGGCGACCCCAATCAAGCAACCATCAAGGGAAAACACAGGTGGTTTAGGCTGGTTCGGGCCCCTCAGAGGGAGGTAATAGCCCTACGTCCAGTGATGTGTATAGGAGAATTGGGGGAGATTACAGAGAGAGAGTCCCGGGCTTGGCGAACAAAGGGGGACTCAGGTTTCTCAAGTGGGGGGGTGAGCTTCGGCCTGAGGTTGTCCCAGCCGGAGCTCCTGCGGTGTGTGTGGTTTCTAGCAGCTAAACTTTTCATGTGCAGCAGCATGGTCTATTTATACATGGCGTAATCAATATTCTAATGGACGTGGAATCCTAGTGTCCAGTGGTCCGAAGGTCGCCCTCGGGTGCGTTGTGCCGAAAGCAGCCGTCGTCATCATTCGTGATTACAGGAGGATGGTATGGGAATAGTGCAACAAGACGCGGGTTGGTAGCCGCTGTCTCCTGCGCTTCGACGGGACGTTGCGGTCTTCGACGGTGTCAGAGCATTTATTATAGCGGGTGGAGAGGCATGTACCCAGTCGGGGACAGAGCGACCCGGACTCCGGCCCGGGCAAGATTAGAGTTATGCCCGGGCCCGAGCAAAGATTTCTTTGCTCGGGGGAGGCCAGCGCCCGCGTGTGCTAAAAAAGATGGTGATATTCCGAACTTCTCTCCAGGCCCCGTCATCTAGCCTCCGAGCCTTGAGTGGGGGATCGGTCGGGTTCCCCCTTAATGCTCCTAATCGTGTACTGGAAGCTTGGAGGCCAGATGTTTCGGATAGGTCAAAAGGCTTTACCCGATTAGCCGAGTAAAGGCTACTCGGGCAGAACTTCGGGTTAGCCGAGACAAGGCCACCCGAGCAGAACTTCGGGTTAGTCGAGCAAAGGCCACCCGAGCAAAACTTCGGGTCAGCCGAGCAAAGGCCACCCAAGTAGAACTTCGGGTTAGCCGAGCAAAGGCCACCCGAGCAAAACTTCAGGCCAGCCGAGCAAAGGCCACCCGACCAGAACTTTGGGTTAGCCGAGCCAAAGCCACCCGAGCAGAATTTCGGGTTAGACGAGCGAAGGCCACCCGAGCAGAACTTCGGGTTAGCCGAGCAAAGGCCACCCGAACGGAATTTCAAACGTCGGTCTCCCAACGGTTACTTCCCAGTGAGTGGATCGGTGGTTTCAAGGCGACGTGACAGCCGTATGTGCGCCAGTTCCCGAGATTTCTGGGGCGGTTTCGCTAGTGGGAAGGGGATAAGAACCGCTGTTCCCTTCCCACTAGTACGCTGCCTCCTTTCTTGCCTTCTTCTTTCCTGTTCTCTTCCTCCGCAGCCATTGTCTTCACTTTTTCTTCCGATGGCGAAGTTCGTCTCCTCGCGAACCACCACCGCGCGCCTGGAGGACCTTGAGGCGCAGGGCCACTTCGACCCTGGGTCTTGGCGCGTTCGCGACGGTGAGGTCCTCCCGGCGCCGGCGGAGGATGAGTTCGTGAGCTGCGAGCTCTACGCCATCAATGGGCTTCGTGCTCAGGAGTCAGAGTTCCTGGCCACGGTTCTCGCCCATTGCGGCCTGGAGATCACCAACCTCCATCCTAACTCCATCCTTATCCTAAACATTTTCTCCCACCTTTGCGAGGGCTTCGTCGGCGTACAGCCGACGGTGAGCCTATTCCTATATTTCTACATGCTCCACCGCACCGGGGGGTCATCGGCGGTGGGGTGTGCGTACTTTCGGCTGCGGAACTCGCAGCCGTACGCGTACCCTGTGTTCGCGCTGAAGGACTCCGTCTCCGGCTGGGCAGAGCGGTGGTTCTACGTGAAGAAGGGGGCAGATTGCGGACTTCACTTCCGCAATGAGCAGCCGGAGAAGAAGGACCTCCCTCAGCCATGCGTGGAGCCGGAGGAGGAGAAGATTCTCAGTACCATCTAGGTGCTGAGCAACAACGGCCTGACCGGACAGGTCATTGCCCGGGACTCTTTTAGGAATCAGGTGTCTCCACTGCAGCGTCGGGAACACCCGTTCTTCGAAATTACGGGCTGGAGCGACATTACCCGCGAGACGAACACCGGTAGGTTTTCTTGCTCGGATGATTGCTCTGTAGGCATTCCTTTTACTAACTATCAGGCTCCTCTTGAAGCTCCTGATGATCGGTGGGTGGACGAGCGGGTGGCGGAGCTTTTTGCACTGGGAAAGGAAGAAAACCCGGACCTGGGCAGGAGAGGGCCGAAGAATGTCCTTGATCGTTCGGAGCAGGTACGTTCCTCGCTGAGCTTCTTGTTTGGGTCGGAAGAGTCCTTGTCCTAACCGGCCCTTCTTTCTCCAGGATCGAGCTGCCCTGGAGGCTGTGCTAGCGGCCGAGCAGCCGGCTAAGGTAAAGGGGAAGCGGCCCCCGACGAAGAAGGTCGCCTCAAAGAAGAAGAGGGGGGCGTCGCGGGCGTCCGACGACGAGAAAGAGCCGCGGCCGAAGCGATCGCAGCTGCTGCCCCTTCGCCGGCGGCCCCAATGACGACGAGCCCCGCCACGGGGTGCGCAGTCGCCGAGGCACAACCCGCCACGACCTCATCTGGAGTACGCAGACCAGGTACAAGAGCTGTCTGCCTGGTTCGCGCAGTACTCTAGGGATTATCCCGACCATACTGCGTGGTTGTTGCAGACTGCGGCCGACCTTCGCCGAGCCGAGCAGCGGGCTCAACGGGAGAAGGACACCGGAGGGAGAGCCCGGGCGGACCTGGCCCGAGGGACGCCGCCCCTGGGGCGGAGACCGAGGAAGACGTCAGGAGCTTCCTTCGGTGGACGAAGGAGCACCATCCGGAGTGGCTCTAGGCGGCGAGCCTTGCCCGGATGGGCGTTGGTCCAAGCAGAGAAGGGGTGTTGTCCCCCCGACGCCAGGGGGGACGGAGGGCCCCTCGAGCCAGACGAGGGCGTGCGAGGAGCCCCGGGTGGAGGATGTCGAGGCCGGGCAAAATCTGGAGGACACCGAGGAAGAAGGTGAGCTTTCTTGTTCTGACCTTTCTTCTGTCCAGCCGCGTGTTACCACGGTCTTGATTTTCTCTCTTTCCGAACATAGTCAGGGGCCTGTGGGGGAGAAGACCCCCTGCGCCCATGATGGAAGCGAGGGCTAGGGTCTTTGTTGAGGAGGCACTTCAAACCGCAGCGTCCCGTATTATTACAGATCTGGTGGCGATGATCGTGGCGGAACCGACCACGGGGGAGGGTTCGGCCGAGTGGGATGGCGGGGAGGAGCCCGAACAGGACTCAGGCTCAGACTCCGCTCCGCTAGTGCTCAGGCGTCGAAGGGGGGTGGCGCCAAGTGGTGACGCGACCGTTCCCCGGGGGAGCCAGGAGCAGGCCCCGGACAGCCCTTCTGCCTGGACCGTGACGGAGGGGGAAAAGGCGTGGCCCCCAAACATGGGGGCGGCCCGAGCTGAAGTCGAGGAGCATCGCCAAGGCGACCCTGCGGAGGAGGCTGTTTTGGCGGAAGCGGCGGAAGCGGCCCAGCCCCCGAGCTCAGAGGGTGCCCAGGCCGGGGACATGGAGGAGGCGGCCGGAGTGGCCCAGCCCCCAAGCACGGAGGATGCTTGGGTCGGGGACGCGGAGGAAGAGATGGTCCAGGCGGCCCGGTCCTTGGGTTCAGATGATACCCGGGCCGGGGCTTCGGAGGGAGTGCTGGCCGTTTCTTCAAGTTCGGGTGATGCTCGGGTCGGCCCCTGGCCTGGGCTGAGGGTGCTACTTGAGCGCCATCGCCATGAGGTAAGTTTCTTCTTTTTTGTACTGTTTTTGACCGTGGCGTTTTACTGATGCTTTCTCCCCCCTTTTTTTGTTCGTAGTTGGCCACCGTCATGGATGATCGGATCGCGAGCATGGAGGCTCGGTGTCGGGCCAAGGTGGCGGCGGTGCGCTCCGAGCTAGGCGAAGTCCAAACGGAGCTCGTCTGGGTCCGGAATGAACTCGAGCATGCTTTGGAGTATGCTCGGGGTCTTGAGAGGAATACCCGGTCCCAGGAGGAGCTCGAGCGGACCCGCAAGGAGCTTGAGCAGGAGAGGCAGCGTAGCTCGGCAGAGGCCGAGAAGGTGGCGAAGCTTCGCGAAGAGATCCGGCCGGGGCGTGAAGCCCAGATCGAGGTTCTCCAGCTTCGGAGCCGTCTTGAAGATGTGGAGGCGGAGCTCGAAGCTTTGAAGAATAGGTCTAGGGATTAGTGTTTGTAGTGTTACATGTGTTTGTAACAGACGTTTTTATTTAATACAAGGTGTTTTTTATGTCTCTTGTTATGCGTACTTACATAACTTAGGAAAAATTACACACGCAACCAATTGCCACTTCCTACCCACCCAGCCCTCTCGTGTGGCCGGGTCTTTGCCCCTGGTTGCGAGCAAAGACCGGGCACACGAAGCAGCCGGGCAGCCGAGGATGCGCAAAAAAGACGATGTCCAGCCCTCTCGTGTGGCCGAGTCTTTGCCCCTAATTGCGAGCAAAGACCGGGCACACGAAGCAGCCGGGCAGCCGAGGAAGCGCAAAAAAGGCGATGTCCAACCCCCTCGTGTGGCCGAGTCTTTGCCCCTAATTGCGAGCAAAGATCGGCACACGGCGGCGGGCAACCGAGGATGTGCAAAAGGCACACGGCAAACGGCGGCCGAGGATACACAAAAAAGACGATGTCCAGCCCCTCGTGTGGCCGAGTCTTTGCCCCTAATTGCGAGCAAAGGCCGGGCACACGAAGTAGCCGGGTAGCCGAGGATGCGCAAAAAAGGTGATGTCCAGCCCCCTCGTGTGACCGAGTCTTTGCCCCTAATTGCGAGTAAAGACCGGGCACACGAAGCAGCCGGGCAGCCGAGGATGCGCAAAAAGGCAATGTCCAGCCCCCTCGTGTGACCGAGTCTTTGCCCCTAATTGCGAGCAAAGACCGAGCACACGAAGCAGCCGAGGATGCGCAAAAAAGACGATGTCCAGCCCCCTCGTGTGGCCGAGTCTTTGCCCCTAATTGCGAGCAAAGACCGGGCACACGAAGCAGCCGGGCAGCCGAGGATGCGCAAAAAAGCGATGTCCAGCCCCTCGTGTGGCCGAGTCTTTGCCCCTAATTGCGAGCAAAGACCGGGCACACGAAGCAGCAGCGAGTTCGAGTTGCTAATTCCGGATTTCGGTTGGGTCTCGGGATCGAAGTCTGCGAGGCACCGTCGAGAACTTGCCGGGGCGATGTGTTATCGGCTTACCCGAGCAATGGACTTCAGGGCGGGGCGCATTTTCAGATCCGTTGACTGCTTTGGAAATCGGTTTTAATAGCAAGAACTCGTAGTCGGGCGGGACAACAAAAGGGGTTGTGAAGAATTGGGTGAAAAAGAACTTAGATTACCAATCCTCTTTATTTAACAGGTTCAGGAATCTCGAGAAGAGGTCATTCGAAGATCCCTAGCCTCTCTGGTACAAGGCATCCTCCACTAGCCTGTATAGTGGAGCTCTCCTGATAAGCCGGGATTTCTCGGCCTCATCCTCGGGCAATGTCCTATGCGCCAAGAACTAGATGAATGGCGTTATCCAGGTGGTGCTTTGCTCGAGGAGGGAGACGTTGCCGTGCGTCTCAACTGCCTCTTCTCCGGAGGGAATAGAGGGTTTTAGTAGGTACTCGACGAGCACCCCGTCGGGACGGGTTCTTGTGAGGTGCCTAACTTGGCAAGTTGGTCGGCCAGGGTATTTGCTCTCCTGGGCACGTAAAGGACTTCGAAATTCCTGAAGTTCCTTTCCAACTTCCTCTCCTCGACTAGGTAACGCACCATTGAGTCATCGGAACATTGAAACTCCTTGTTAACCTGGTTTACGACCAACTGTGAATCCCCTTTCACGGTCAGTTGTCGGACTCCTAGCGCAGAGCATGCTCGGAGCCCGGCCAAAAGGCCTTCATACTCCGCCGTGTTGTTGGTCGCGGCGAAGTGTAGTTGTATGATGTACTAGAGTTGCTCCCCTTGCGGAGAGATCAAAACAACTCCAACCCCCGAGCGTTCAAAGGAGCGCGAGCCGTCGAAGAACATTGTCCAATGGGGTTCTTCGATGCGCTCGGCTTCTTGTTCGGTCGGGGGGGATTCATCCATTCCGCCACAAAATCCGCCAGTATTTGGGACTTGATCGCCGTTCGGGCAACGAACTTGAGGTCGAACTCCCTGAGTTCTACCACCCATTTGGCGATACGCTCGGAGGCGTCAGGATTTCTGAGGACCTCCCTTAGTGGGAAACTGGTCGGAACCGTGATTGGGTGCGCTAAGAAGTAGTGGCGGAGCTTCTTAGAGGCCATCAGGAGGGCATAAAGAAGCTTATGTACCTCAGGGTAACGCTCCTTTGGTCCATGAAGCACCTCGCTCACGTAGTATATGGGCCGCTGAGTCCTCTCACGCTCGACTACGAGCACGGCGCTCACTGCTTGGGGCGAGGCCGCCAGATAGAGCAGCAGAGGCTCTTGCTCCTTTGGGGTGACCAGGACAGGCGGGCTCGATAGGTACTTCTTGAGCTCATTGAAGGCATTGTCGGCTTCTTCGGTCCAGACGAAGCCGTCGTGTTTGCGTAAGGCTTTGAAAAAGGGTAGTCCGCGCTCACCTAGCCGGGAGATGAAGCGACTGAGGGCTGCCATCCGGCCAGTGAGCAACTGGACTTCCTTTACGCTCGATGGAGCCTGCATTCTTTCGATGGCTTCGATCTTTTCCGGGTTCGCGCCAATGCCAGACGATCCGATTACGTACCCGAGCACCATGCCCGTGCGTACACCAAAAACGTATTTTTCCGGATTCAGCTTTATCCGATGCTTTCTTATATTACAAAAGGTTTCCTCGAGGTCCCTGATATGGGCCTCGGCTAGAATACTTTTGACGACTATGTCGTCTACATAAACTTCCAGATTCCGCCCGATTTGGTCGGGGAAGGTCTTCTGCATCAGGCGTTGGAAAGTGGCCCCGGCATTTTTCAGACCGGACATGGTCGTGTAGCAGAAGGTGCCGAAGGGGGTGATGAAGGCAGTCTTCTCTTCATCCTCCCGTGACAGGTTGATCTGGTGGTACCCAGAGTACGCGTCCAGAAAGCTCATCAGTTGGGCTTCCGCCGTCGCGTCGACCAACTGGTCTATGCGAGGGAGAGGGAAGTTGTCCTTCGGGCACGAGCCATTGATGTTGGTGTGATCAACGCACATCCGCCACTTTCCGTTCTTTTTCCTGACCACGACTGGATTCGCCAACCAGTCGGAGTGCTCGACTTCGCGGATGAAGCCGGCCTTCAACAGCTTGTCCAGCTGCTCCTTGATGATGTCGGCCTTCCACTGCGGGAACCTTCTTAGTGCTTGACGCACCCGTTTTTTGCCAGGCTGAACCGCCAGCCTGTGCTCGATCACCTCCCTTGCGACCCCGGGCATATCGGACGGCTCCCATGCGAAGACGTCCGTGTTTGCCCGGAGGAAGGTGATGAGCTCGCTTTCCTATTTCGGGTCCAGGGCGGCCCCGATGTGGAGCACCTTGGATGGATCCTCCTCAGTGACCGGGATATGCTTTGTCTGCTCCTGGGGCTGGAGGGCAACCTTGGGCCGAGCGGACTTGCGGGAGTCTTGTTCGGGCCCGTGCCCCGGGAGCTGACTGACCAGGGCCAACGCCATCTCATCACATTCGAGGGCAGCCTTGTGACTGCCCTTGACGGTGATTACGCCTTTTGGCCCTGGGAGCTTGAGGCAGTGGTACGCGTGATGCGTAGCCGCCATAAACTTCGCAAGAGCCGGCCTGCCGAGGATGGCGTTGTAGGCCGACTCGAAATCAACTACCTCGAAGGTGACCAACTCAGTCCGGAAATTGCTCGGGCTGCCGAAGGTCACGGTAGAACGATTTGCCCGAGCGGGGTCATGGACGTGCCCGGGATAATGCCGTGAAAGAGCATGGCAATATCCTTGACCTTGGATCGGGGGATCTGCATCTCGTCCAAGACCCGGACGGATATCAAGTCCAGAGCGCTCCCACCGTCGACGAGCACCCGCGCGACCCTCGTGTTACTGATGGTCGGGCAGAGTACGAGGGGGAGCTTCTGAGGCTTGGTCATTCCCGAGGGTCAATCTTTCCGGGAGAAGGAGATGGTCATCTCCGACCATCGAGGGTGTTCGGGGGTCGAGCCCCCCCGGTCGACGAGGCAGACTTCACGTGCCGCGGCCTTCAACTCCCGCCGGGAGGAGTATGCCGCGGACCCCCTGAAGATCACCGCGATGTGGTGACTCGGCTCGTGGTATTCTTCGCTCTCTCGACCCTGCGGGTCGGTATGTGGCTCGGTTCTCCGGTCGGAGCCGCCCTTTCCGACGTTCGGAAGGACGTGCATGGGGCCCCAGCCGTTGTAGAAATCCTCGAGCCGGGCAATCCAGGTACGGCAGTTGCGGAGATCATGTCCGTGCACCTGGTCTGGTGGACAGAAATGGCTGTTCGAGGGAGCGTGTGGCCCGTGTTTCTGTCCGGAGTTGCCCGGCCCCAGACCGCCCACCTTGCCCGGGAAAGGGCGAGGTTTCTTGGGTCTCGGCGTCTGGGGCGGAGATGACTACTCCGGGATGGCAGCAACCATTTTGGCCGCCTTTGCTTTTTTCTTTCTTCTTGTCCTTCTTGTCGGATTTCTTCTTGTCCGAAGGCTCCATGCCTAGCTGCGGAGGCGCCTGGCCGGCCCCAAGAAGCCGCTTTCACTCCACGGCCTCCTCGGCATTGATGTAGCGTTCTGCCGCCTGAAAAAGCTCGCTGGCCGAGGAGCCGGAGTATATCTCCAGATCCTGGGTGAAACAGACGTTCTTGACGCCTTCGGTGAAGGCTTCAACGACCGCTTCATCCGGGATACTCGGAATGGTGTTACGTACCCGGATGAACCTCCGGACGTAGTCGCGCAGGCTCTAATCCTCCATCTAGACCACCCGCTTGAGGTCCTGCGGTCTTCCCGGGGGAGGACAGCATCCCCGAAAATTTGCCCGCAGGGCGTCACAAAGCTATGCCCAGTTGTGGATGGAGCCTTCCTGCTGGTTGAAGAGCCACGTCCGAGCAGGCCCTTCCAACACGGCGGGGAAATAGTTGACCATCACACCTTCATCACCGCCCGCGGCTGTGAAGGTGGTAGCGTACACAGAGAGGAATTCATCCGGGTTCTGAGTCCCGTCGAACCGCTCGATGTGGCCCGGCTTGAACTTGGGTGACCACGCCGCCCTCCGTAGTGTGCGGGAGCCGACCTTCGCGCCGCCAGAGAGGGCCGAGGCGTGAGAAGACGTCGCCACGCTGAGTGTCCGGGGTACCCGAAGGGGTTCCGCTCCGGTCGGCGTGAGGACGGCGCTCGCTGAGAGCGCCTCTTGCCCGGGACTCGGGGCGGCCCCGTTCCCGGGCGGAGTCGTGGGTCGAGCCGCCGCTGTGACGATGCTCGCTCCGCCGACCATCAATCGAGGGACGATCGTTGTGTCGGCGGGACACCCCGTCATTCCTTCGCCGATCAAGATCTCTACGAAGGTCATGACGAGAGTGGCTACCCCTTGGGTTGCGGCTCTCCTGGGAAGTACTCCAAGAGTCGATGGCATGGGGAAGGTCGCCGGCCAATCGCTTCCAAATTTTTCGCCATGGCGACGCCTAGCTCGGCGGCCTGGTCGAAATCCGGCCGGAGGTCGCGCACTACGTGTGCCAAAGCCCGAAGGCGCTGGCGGCTCTTGCCGATCGGATCGGACGAACGGGACGGAGGCGGGGACCCTGGACGTGGCGAACAGGGAGTCGGCCGGGTGCTCGGGCCTGGGTCATCGCGACGGGTCGCCAGGGCTCGGTCGATCGAGCTGGCCAGCCAGTCCTGCGCGGCTTCTAAGCGACGACGCGACTCGTCCTCCCGAGCCGCGGGAGCAGGTACGTCGCTGGTGTCCGCCATGTTGACTTCTCGCGGGAACACCGGGCATGAAGGTGTCATGACCGTGTCACCGCAGGAAGCGGTCTCGTGGTCGGACTCATACGGAATATCGGGGATGTCGACCCCCTCGTATGAACCAGCGCCTTCGCACGTCGCGGGCGTCTCCTGTTCCGGTAACTCTCGGAATTGGAGGGGCTCGGGGACGTACTCCGAGCCCGTTTTACCTGCGGGGCGGCAGACATCCATGGGGGAAGGAGACTCCGCCACGGTTTGTCCTTCCGGATCAATGATCCGGGCGACCTCGGTATTGGACCAATACTCGTCCAAATCGTCGAGGTCGTTGAAACGGATATCTTGGTTGTCGTGAGAGTTCGCCATTCTCAAGGACCCTTGCTTGCAGAAGTTAATCGACGATCCCACGGACAGCGCCAGCTGTCGACGGTTGAGAGTACGGGACTCCCAGGAGACGAGCTTACTTGTTGAGTGTAAGGATCAACCGACCTCTTTTCCGCAGCCTCGGGGGCTTTCGGGAAGGCTACCCCAATCAAGCAACCATCAAGGGAAAACACAGGTGGTTTAGGCTGGTTCGGGCCCCTCAGATGGAGGTAATAGCCCTACGTCCAGTGATGTGTATAGGAGAATCGGGGGAGATTACAGAGAGAGAGTCCTGGGCTTGGCAAGGGGACTCAGGTTTCTCAAGTGGGGGGGTGAGCTTCAGCCTGAGGTTGTCCTAGCCGGAGCTCCTGCGGTGTGTGTGGTTTCTAGCAGCTAAACTTTTCATGTGCAGCAGCATGGTCTATTTATACATGGGTGTAGTCAATATTCTAATAGACGTGAAGTCCTAGTGTCCAGCGGTCCGAAGGTCGCCCTCGGGTGCGTCGTGCCGAAAGCAGCCGCCATCATCATTCGTGATTACGGGAGGATGGTATGGGAATAGTGCAACAAGACGCGGGTTGGTAGCCGCAGTCTCCTGCGCTTCGACGGGACGTTGCGGTCTTCGACGGTGTCAGAGCATTTATTACAGCGGGTGAAGAGGCCTGTACCTAGTCGGGGACGGAGCGACCCGGACTCCGGCCCGGGCAAGATTAGAGTCATGCCTGGGCCCAACCAAAGATTTCTTTGCTCTGGGGAGGCCAGCACCGCGTGTGCTAAAAAAGATGGTGATATTTCGAACTTCTCTCCAGGCCCCGTCAGTTTTGTATTTGTTTTTTATATTTTGTAGTGTTTACTAAACTCTTTTTATTTGTTTGCATGTATGTATGATGTCCATTGACTTTAGGATATAAATGCGGTGGATTTATCGCTTTACCCTTGGAGCGTTCATGCATGCGCTAGCCAGTTTGGTGCCGTGTTACATCATCATTCATGTATACATGTACTAGCTTCTGTTGGTTGATTGAATGCATGTGAGTAGAATACATGTAGACACGGAGGGACGATCCTATACATCTGGACGGTTGCCGATTTCTAGGTGCATGGAGGATAGACGGTCCCAAATCGATATGTGCCAAGACAAATTGAGGTGAGCTGTCCGCCGGTTCTGTTTCCTGAACTGGTTCATGTGAGCATGATTGCATGAGCCTTGTGCTGATTGCCAGTCAGTAATGGCGTGGGCAATTTGGTCGTTACGGAAATACATATAAATACTGGGGGACGTAGTATTTGGGAAAATAGGCTTTATCCTCCGTAATAGCATTCCTCTGTTCCTCAAACAAACTTCGCTCCGTGGTGATATACATAGAAAAAAAAAAATTAAAGACTGGCATATATTTAGGATCCATTTGTTTGAAATACTAAGCTTGTCAACAAATGCCATATCTTAAATTTTTAAGAAAAAAATGACAAAGTTATGCAAAATATTGTAAAGTTGGCTTCCAACCAAACAGTTCGTGCTATATGTTCTTCACAGTTCTACAAGATTGATGAGATATCCTCTGGTCGAGAATTCATAGCTCTGATCCAGTCTAGAAGTGGTCTATCTCCCTCTCCAAGTTTTATAATACAAGCCACTCCGGATACTATTCTGCTTCGCTATAGTACTCCCGTTTTGGGCAACTCCGGTCAAGAATCTAGGGTTAGACTTGAAAAGACTGAAAAAGAAAAGGAATCGCAACGTTGTTACAAAAATTTGTTTTGAAGAATATGGAAAAAAAACATCGGCATCATATATAGGATTTTTAAATAAAATATACTAAATAAAAATCATATATAATATAATATACAAGAGTATATTAAAATTGGTGAATTAACGGTGGCGGCCGCCATCCCGTATGACCGCCGCCGTATCGGATGGCAGCAGCCACCTGCCATGCATCACTGCTAGCCACGCAGCCATGTATCACTGCTAGTAGTTAGTTTTACAAAAAAATAATAAACTTTATCAAATTTTTAAAAAATTATGTAACATCGAATTGTAACAAAACTTGAAAAAATGGAACCATAAATTCATAGGAAGGGTCCACAAAAAGTTTTATTATTTTTAAAAATTTAAAATTTTTAAAATTTGAAATTTAAAAATCGTGAAGACAAAAAATTGAAAAAATCCTTTTTTTTTACCCTTTTCATGAACATATTGTTCCATTTTTCAAGTTTCGTTGCATTTTTTATGTTTCTAAAAAATTTCAGATTTTTATGAATTCACATTTTTTTAAATTCAAAAATTTTTAAAATCAAAGTTTTCAAAATAAATTTAAAACTTTTTGTGAACCCTTTCCGTGAACCTACAGCTTATTTTTTAAGTTTCATTGTATTTTGATGTTACATAACTTTTTATGATTTTTTTCAAAAAATTCATAATTTTTATGGACACTTTTCATAAACCTATTGTTCTATTTTTAATTATTTTGATTTTCATAATTTTTATGGACACTTTTCATGAACCTCCATAAAAAATTTTCATAATTTTTTTATGTACAGTTTTCAAAAATCATAAAAATGATTTTTTTTTTTTCAGATTTTTGTCTTCACCATTTTTAAATTTCAAATTTTAAAAAAATTTAAAATTTCTAAAAATAACAAAACTTTTTGTGGACCATTCCTGTGAACCTACGGTTCCATTTTTTCAAATTTTGTTGCAATTCGATGTTACATATTTTTAAAAAAATTTGGCAAAGTTTATTATTTTTTTGTAAAACTAACTACAGTGGTGCATGACTGCGTGGCTGCAGTGGTGCATGGCAGGTGGCCGCCGCCATTCGGTACGGTGGCAGCTATGCGAGATGGCGGCCGCCATTGTTACTTTGCTAATTTTAATATACTATGGTATATTATATTAAATATAATTTTTATTTAGTATATTTTATTAAAAAATCCATCATATATATATAAGTTAAAAAAGGGAAAGATCGAGATTGATATAACGCCTTACCTTGATTAGCATATGATTTTGAACGTGTGGACAGGATACGCATGCAGGTAAGTACGTGTCAGAGGATACGTGTCCCAGCGATGAAGACCCGATATATGTTTGGATATCTCCAACTTCATCTAAAACCAAACAAAAGTTGAAATTCGGATAATTATCAACTTAAACAGAAGAGACATCAGGTCCCTCTATTCTTTAAGGATTAATTGAATAGGCATCACTGTAGACCAATTAACCCTTAAAGAAAAGGAAGAAAGATCAGCGAATCAGGATATTCGGCAGGGAAGCTGGGAGCCTGGGAGACACTACAACACAATCCAGGCATCTAGCTAGAATCAGATATCTAAAAGCGGTGTCGTATAACGGTTCCTGTGTGTTTTTTACTTTTTTCCGCATGGCAACGGCGAGCTCATTGGGCAGCCACGGTGGTATTGAGCTATAGCCTATAGGGACCCATAAATCAGAGTCAAATGCCTGCTATGCTTTAACTGTACTGGTCCCTGGATCAAGTAGTTAGTACATATAGATGAACAGATTTGGAACATCACCATCACACGTGAAATATAAATTATATCAGTGTATAGCCAAAGTGGCTCTTATTACAATAGTTTTGGCACTCAGGTCTTACAACTACAGCGAAAACTTCAAATTAGATTGTTCAACTCCAAATAAATACAAGACCCAACTCTCCACGGACAAGACTGGAGAGACGCGCTCCTAAATAACCGAGTAGCTTTCATCTTGTATTCTATCTGCGAAATCCTCATCTACGTACGTCTCCTCCTCTGGATACAACTCCTTCTGGCCGCGACCTGCTCCTTGTAATGAGCAGCCCCGCATAAAAGACGAGGGTAAGTATACTTTATACTCAACAAGCAAGGTTAACTAAATGCAACTAATGTTTAGAAGGGAAAGATAGAGTTCTTTTGCATAAAGCCAGTTTTACAAGTTTTATCTAGGATTTTATAAAATGATATGAAAAGCATTGAGAAAAACAAATATTTGAATTATTTTCTTTGAATTCCGACCTCAACCGGTTTTGCCCAACCTGGCTACTCACGGCACCCACCATGTGAACACCCTCATCGCTCACAGCACCTACTATGGGAGATAAATCAGAATACACGACTGCAATCGTGGTTTTTTCTTAAAACATCATTTTAAAAACAAATAGGTAAGAAGTACCGTTAAGGCAGCTCCCCGTCATCCGCTCTTGACAGTGGGCACGGCTATCTTGATAGTTGTACAATCTACAGAGGTTGCATGCTTTACCCATGCGAGGTGGTTCTTCCTAAGGTGCTCCCAAGGAAAAATGATCACCACAAGGCCTTTCTTCAACATCCAACTAGTTAGTACATTCCCGCTAAGGTTTCCACTACAATGCCCCTCTTGTACCTATGGAACAGTACCAACTGCCTACTCCACCGACTAGAATACCAAAACTAGGAATCCAAAGGGTACTAGACCAGGGTCTGCCCATATAAGCACACATGACCGCACTGTTGTACTTATCTCGTCTATTTGTCTTTGAAATCCACATTAAACAAGCATTTGAGATTATCGTCATGTATCCAGTTTTAATATGATTGCAACTGAGCATAGCTAATATGATCAAAACCTAATTCAAGGGTGTAGGCATTATTTAACAATATGATATTAACCTAGGGCAGCAAGGGATGATTTTATAACGGTATCTTTAATTGAGGGGTTTTTAGCTAACAACTATTAATTAGCATTTTTAGATTTTAACATAGTATGCAAGTTAAATGTCTAACATATTTATTTTACAAACATGGGAATGAGATTTAGCACTTGCCTTGATCAACACAGTGGGAACGGCCCTCCGTTGCGTCGACAACAAACTCGGCACTCGGGTCTATCGCAATGAAAATAAAATAATAAATACAATGCAAAATAAATAACAGAAATTGACATGTGTGCAAATGCATATGAAAAATTACATAATAGTAGGTTTTGATTTTATAAACATTTTAAAATTGATTTCATAATTTTAGGAGTTGTAGATTTAGAGATACGAAAATATAAAGACTAACTCCCACCCAAAAATAACGAAAAATCAAATTAATTTATAAAATTACGAAAATTGTCAGAGGGGAAGATATGGATCTAATAAGGCTAGGAAAATTTGTTTGAATTGATTTGGATGAAAAATGAATTTTTGGTAGCCTATTGAACACTGTCATGAACATGTACAAGAATAAACTAGCTATTCGGCTGATAGTCACAGCAGAAAGCAGGGCAACAACGGCGGCGGTTCGAGAAGACAGCAACGCCGGCGAGTGGTGGCACGATGGCTTCGGCCGGGAAGGGGAACAGGGGAAGGAGGTGCGGGCAAACCCTAGGGTAGGCCTGGTCCATCGTTCCGGTGACGGCAGCGGCGGCGGCGGCAGTGCCCATGGCGGCAGCTCGCGGCGGTGCTCCACGGCGCAGCTAGCCGGTGGTGAGGGGAGGGCGGCGGCAGGGTGGGTGACGGAGGCGACGGTATGGAAGGCCTTGGGTGGCTGTCCCGTGGCGGATGGAGGGGTGGTGCGGCCCGACGGCATAGCCGGCCATGGGGAGGAGGAAGCGCATGGCAGCGGGATTACTCGGTGGCGCTCCGGCCAAATTGGCCGTGGGGGTAAGTTCTAAGACACTTAGAGAAGAAGAAGAAGACATGGCGATGGTAGGGGAGGCAATGAACATGAATCTCACCACTCGAAACTGACTATTTCGATGAACCAGCGCTGCAGCAGATTCCGGCGAGGTGTTCGGCAATCAAATTCGTCGCGCTCGGTCGACGATTCTCTGAGCTGTTGGTTGCAATAGATTCGCAATGAAGTTAGCGAGGATGTTCTCGGACGGTTTGATGAAATACTCAGCGAGGCAGCGATGAGATGAGGAGAAGTAGAGGCGGTCAGGAATTGAGAGACAGAGCTTTGGCATTTGATTCCCGGAGCTCGGACCCGCGTGTTCCTGGGAAAAATGGAAACGTGAGAAGATTATCTACGACGTCCCAGAACAGTTTTGGAAAAGGAGACTTACTTGTGGTAGAATCGAAGAAAAAATGAAAGGAGGAATGGTGAGCTCGGGACTGGGGTTCTATAGATGAACAGAGAGGAAGGGGAGAGGATTAGCTGCGTGACTAATGGAGAATCAAGGCTAAAACCGACGCCAATTAAGAGGGAGTGATGGCTTAGTGGGGAGGTTAAAGATTAGGGAGGATTTGGGGAGTTACTACTTGGTTGCGTGCACAAGAGAACAAAGAGATGGGGAGGGCTGTTACAGGGAAGAAGAAGGGAGAAAGATAGGGATGACAAGTGGGCCCAGGAAAGAAAAAGAAGAGTAGAAGAAAAGAAAAGGGAAATTAGGGCCTTAAAAGCAATATTCCACAATTTGCGAAATTAATTTATTTTTCAAGTATTTTTGAATAATTTGGTGGCAAGAGTATTTATTATAATAAATATTCAAACATAATTTAGAAAAAGAATTTACTTGCCATTTTGAAATATTCATTATAAAAGAATATTGATTTATAAATTATTTGAATATATTTATTTTAAATTACACTTTTGGCAAAGCATTTATCCAAACATTCTCATTTTTTAAATTTTATTTTTATTTTAAATCATTTTTAAATGAATGCAAATGCATATGAATGTTTTTTTTATTTTTAACAAAAATGAGGATGTTACATGAGCTCATGTATCAGCTCGGCTACCTCCTGTTGTCCTCGTCCTCCCGGAGCTAGGCCCCCGTCGCTGTCAACAATGCCTCCACTGTCGCGTTGGCTCCACCATGCCAAAAGCCGCCAATGGTGGTGACGATGAACTTAGAAGCCTCGATCCGCTTAGGAGCTGTAGAGTTCCGAGAGGGTCGTGATCAGGCCCTCATCAGATTTGGAGAAGACGACGGCCATAAAACTGACGGTGCAATTGTTTCATTTGTTTTTTTGTTGCAAAGGAAAATTTTCTTGTTGCAGGCAGCGTTTCAATGTTGCACAGCACAACTAAGGCTCGTCACACTTTTATGTTTTGAGTTGTCCTATGTAATTATGTTGTTTCAGTAAGCCTTCGCGAATGTTTTACAAGAGCAATCTTTTTGTTTCAGTAAATCTCCATGAATGTTTCATAAGAGGAAATTTTTGTTGCAACAGTATAAATTTTGTTGTTTTTAGTAAAACTTCGCAAATGTTTCTCAAGAAACCTTTTGTTTTAGTAAGTATTTGCAAATTTTTATATTTCTCGATTGCTGCAAGTCTTGAACTTGGATTTTTGTTGCACACTCTAGTGAAACATTGATTGGATAAGATTGAAACATATTTGAATAACTGCTAAAAAAAATTCATTAACATCAAACAATATTGAAAAATGTTTCAACATTACCTCAACGATGTTTCAATCTCATACGAGCGGTGAACGGCTTTCCCCATGAATCCTCGTTGGAGCCATGTTGTCGCCGGTGAGGGATAAAGACGGAGAGGCCACCAGAGGGGAGGAGAGGCGAGGAAGCCACTGCTATGTCACCCAGCTTGGCTCCCTCTCCTGCTATCGTGATATTTCAAAAGCATTATTGTTTTGTTTCAATAGTTTTTTTTAGTTTTGTTATGATAGATTACTTTTTTTGTTTGAAGAAGCATCTAAATTTTTCCAAACCATCGGACGTTCAAGACCACTACTACGTCGCCCAGCTCGGCTTCCTCTCCTATTATTGTGATATTACGATTCTCCAACTACTGCGATATTTCGAAAGCATTTTTGCATGTATTGTTTCAGCACCTCTTGAATTTTGCTCCGACAGTTTACAAATCATCGGACTGATGGATAACAGCTCCCTTTAAATATTCCTCCCTCCACGGCATTTAAATTGAATGGATCTTGTTGGAACCTAACAGAAACTCAAAACTACCTCAGGTAGAGGAAGGCAAATTATTATTTTCGAGTGGTCTTAGATCGTTTTTGTCTTCGTATTATAAGAAGCGGCTTCGAGAGTTTTAAAAAGGGAAACTTGGTGCTACGGTTCTATAAATTTCATGCTATATGATGCTGTAGGACACTAGTGACCATATGTTAGTCTCACCCTACAGCAAATAATATGAAATTTGGGATGTTCTATAGCCAATTGTCTTTAGAAAAAGACACAGCTTATAAGCCATAGCTTGTAGTTGTAAGTTGTACGGAGTAACTTATAAGCAGCCATAGCTTGTAGTTGTAAGTTGTAGAATTTTTTTTAAAATTTGTTTTATTCAATTTTGTAAAAATATATGTCGGTCCAGATTTTTTGCACATTTGGGCGCTCGTCGCCCGAGGCATGGGCGATCACCCGAGCCAGAGGCGATCGGTCCGCCGACCGTTAGGCGGAGACGGCCGTTGCGGTCGGCCATTGGGGCTAGCCGTTTCCACAGCTGGGTAGGCGCGCCGATCGCTCGGCCCACGGGCGATCGCCCCTCCCACAGGCGACCGGGCCACCTATATATCCAGCCCGGCGCCTACCTCCCCCTTTCTCTCTGCCGTCCAGAAGAAGAGAGGAGGAAGAGAGGAAAGAAAGAGAAGAGAAAAGAAGAGAAGAGGAAGAGAGGAAAGAAAGAGAAGAGGAAGAGAGAAAAGAAAGAGAAGAGAAAAAAGAGGGGAAAGAAGAGAAAAAAGGAGTAAAAAATCTAGAAAGAAAATTGGATTGTGCAGCGTTAAATTTCTGTGAGTTAATTTCTTGATTAATCTAGGTAGTGTAATTTTGATATTTAAAATTATGATTAAAAACATGGTAGGATAGTCACACGTTAAAGATATATATAATTTTGTTATTGATGTGCATAGTTGATATAAATACGTGTAAACATGGTAGGATAGTCACACGTTAAATCTATATATAATTTTTTTATTGATGCGCATAGTTGCTAAAAATACATGTAATTTAAATTGATGATTCAAAAAATGGTAGGATAGTCACGCGTGAAATATATATATAATTTTGTTATTGACGCGCATAGTTGCTAAAAATACATGTAATTTAAATTAATGATTGAAAAAAATGGTAGGATAGTCGTATGCTAAAAATATATGTAATTTCGTTATTGATGCATGTAGTTACTGTAAAAAAAATTTCAGACCATAGAAAATTAGAAAAATCGTGACAATAGGGTTATGTTAGACAATGGAGTTAAGTTAGACATAAAAAGATATAATTTATATGTTAATTAAAAACATGTTAGGGTAGGCACACGATGGATACATATAAATTTGATGTTGATGCGTGCGCAATTGTTGTTGTAAATGTTAAATAGTATTTTTTTTAATATTGAAATTGACACTAATTAATAGTATGATTGGTCATATGTTATAGGCAAAATGTCAGAAAAATTATATTTTCAAATATTTTACGGAGATGGAGAGATAGCAGAAGGGCCAAATAGAGTGGATTTATTGGTATTTGCCTCTCATGCGTGGCATATCTAGGCCGAGTAAGAGGACATACTGGTGGCTAATAGAATGGTTGTTTCTGTTGTTCGGCCTGGATGCACAGACATGTCGGCTGCGTGTCAGAGCTGTGGTGAGTCGTGCCCATGAAGGTTTTTTTGGAGAGTTGTTTCCTATAAAAGGAACGTACAATTGGAAGAGGTACGTAAAAAATGCACTAGAGCGTAGTTGGCCCCTTATGCTACTGGTTCAAAGCTACCAGATAGTAAACCCAGGCATGCCCGAATTGCAAGATGAGGAGGTGGACACAACGGAGGGACATGGCACTAGCATGGGAGAATTTAATGGAGAGGGTGGCGATGACCATGTTGGCGGTGTGGACGAGGCATAGAAGGAAGTAGCGGAGGGGGTGGAGGCGTAGAGGCGAGGGGGTGGCAGACGAAGGTGAGGAGGCGGAGATCATAGTGAATATGATGGAGGAGAGGATGAAGAGTTGCCGGATGATGACCAGTCCGATAAGGAGGGTAATGTCCCTGATGTCCATATCCCCAACAAGTGGAGCGGTTACAACTTCGAAGAGTTAGTAGTGAATGAAGGCAGTCATGATGCATGGGAGTACCATGCGAACAAGGTTACGCAGGGAGCCATATATAAGAATAAGGAATCATTGCTGGATGTAGTAAAGTACTGGGCAATGTCTATACACCGTCAGTTCAAGGTGGTGAAGTCTAGCAAGGAGTACGATGTGAAGTGCGTGAAGGACAACTGCCCCCGGCGGATGCATGCGTACAAGAGGAAGTGGAAGGGCTACTGGGAGTGCTCCATAGTAGTGCAACATGAGTGTATACTAGAGGAAGCTAAGCAAGTGCACCGCAATCTTTCATCGACTTGGGTGACTAATGTTCTGTACGGAGAGATTGTAGGTAATCCTCAAATGCCACCTGCGGATATCATTCGAGCTATGGAGGAGAGATATCACTACACCATAGACTACAGAAAGGCTTGGAAGGCAAAGAGGAAGGTGTTGGAGATAAGGTTTGGGACGTACGAGGCATCGTACGAGAATATGGTTCACATGATAAGGGCAATAGCATGGAGGAACCCTGGAACGTACATAGACATCAAAGAGTATCCTGCTAGTGGTGTCCACGAGGGCAAGTGGGTGCTGCAGCGTGCATTTTTCGCTTTGAATGCTTACATAAATGCATTCAGACACTGCAGGCTAGTCATTTGTATGGACGACACCTTCCTGACAGGTAAATATAAGGAACAGATATTGACCGCAATTGCTGTGGATGCGAACAACCAAGTATTGCCAGTCACAATTGATTTTATCGAGAGGAAAAACACGAATAGCTGGTATTAGTTCTGTGAGAGGATCAAGGTAGGAGTGGTGCAGGCTAGGCCGAACGTGTATATTATACATGACTGGCACGCGGGTTTGATGAAGGCTATGGTGGACATGAAAGAAGGGTCTACCGTTGTGGGAGCACCGAAGTGGTCTGACATGACTAGTAGCTGGTGCATGAGACATATGGGAGCAAATTTCTTCCGTCAGTTCAAGAACAAGACATTGATGAACATGTTCAAGAGGTTGTGCCAGACGAACCAGCCGGCGAAGTTCGAAGAGCTCTGGAAGACTTTAGATGAAATGACAAGGAAACAGACAGCACAACCAGTTGCCGCAGCAACTTCATCCAAGAATCACATGCTTTATCATGTTAAGGAGATGACTCGACTGCTCTATGTGCACTCCCCACGGACGGTCGGAACATCCGTCGAAAGACAGGCACAGATATCAAAAGTTTCTCGGACTGCATTCATAATTAAGTAATTTTTTCAACTAAATTCTAGAATGAAGAGATTCTTTGCACCATTGAAAAAATCAAAACCATCTGAGCCACCGTCTCATCCATCCGAATCTAAACAATCCGAAAGCTATGCACGTCGTAAAAGAACAGAGGTTTCTAATGCTACTGATTCTTTAGCCCAAAAGAAAGCTCCGTGATGTGGTATAACCCTATAATTACTGTTTCTAACTATAAGATAGCTATTTGTAATTTTGTATTTCTATATTACAGTGTTCCGTGATGTGGTATAACCCTATAATTACAGTATATAGTATATATTGTAATTTTGTACGTCACCCACGAGGCCTCGGTGGAGGAGCTATACCCGCATCATCAGGCACAGAGGGCGTACACCGCGGTAAGAGTCTGATTTGTTTTTGTCCTCCATATGTAGTTCACCGATTACATCCTCTCACAGTTTCTCCCAAATGCAAAGGTTGATTTGTCGCAGGAGATTTACGCGGACGCCCAGGCCATGGTGTCCCGTTTGAGGGCGGGTGCGGAGCTAACGCCGGCTGAGAACAGATCCGTGTAGTCAAGGATTCTCTGCAAGACGACCCAGTTGTGCCGCCTCACGTCGTGCCAGCGGGTCTCCGACGTTGTCCCACGTGGTGCAGCACCTCCACTTACTCTACCCCTACCACGTGGCCCGCAGCAGACTCCGAGACTTCGCCCATAGCAGACTCCGGGACTTTGCCCACAGCGGCCTCAGGGCATGTCCTCTAGGGGCGATATGCCTGGGTAGGCCTCGCTTACTACCACGCACCATCGTCGGGGCAGCAAGGCTGGGGAGTTTGGCCTGGGCGGGGCGCCAGCTCTTCGCGTGCTGCACTACCTCAGCAGCAGGGATGGTCACCTTGGCTCGCTGAGTCGAGAAGTGGTCCCTCGTACTCTGGACTAGCAGGAGATGAGCAATCATAATATTGGTACATATTGTTTTACTACCAACGCGTTGCAACGTCTCCTGAATGTCATGTGTGTCCTTCCACGTAGAGAGTATGTCTTACAATGACGTCGACGATGGTGGGTAGCAGGACCTGGACCAGTGGCTTTCGCAACAGATGTTCGGCCCGTCGCAGTTGTCTAGGGCTCCATTAGCCCCTACTCAGCCGTCACAAGACGAGGATCCGTCGACACCGGTAGACCATGGCAGGCCTAGGAGGGATGTTCATCCTCCCAACCAGTAGACATACTTCGAGGACCACATAAGAGAGCGCACACGTCAGTGACCCGCATGTATGTTATACTTCGAATAGACATCAATAAAATGGATGTTCCCTTACCTCTTTTCTTTTACGGAATTTGTAATAACAATGTATTGCACTTGTTGGTCTACCGATGTAATGAATGTAATGCATGATTATTGTCGACGACGTGGTCACTTACCCTTTTCTTTTTTTCGTAATACACGGTGCGATGCCCGAAAGCCCTAGGTTGCTTTGTAAATATCGGAGATCATGACGTCACGCACGTCATGTAATTTCTCTAAAATTTTTGGAACCCAACCGGTCCCCTGTCCGTTCCGATCTACTGGGCTAAGTGGCATGATTACTGTCGACGACGTGGTCACTTGGCCCTTTTCTTTTTTCCGTAATAAACGGTGCGATACCCGAAAACCCTAGGTTGCTTTATAAATATCGGAGACCATGACATCATGCTCGTCATGTAATTTCTCTAAATTTTTTAGGACCCAACCAGCCCTCCGTCCAGTACTGTCTACTGGGCTATGTGGCGTGATTTTTGTCGACGACATGGTCACTCAGCGTTTTTCTTTTTTTTTGAATTACAAATATTGGAGACCATCACAGAGGTCGATGACAAATATAAATGGTACATTAAACTTAGAAAAATTAAGTAGTACATCAAGATATAAAGGTACAGGACTGCCAATACATAAAAACAGGTAAGGAAATTATCATGTCCCCCAAAACTACTGCGTGCATCGAGGCCATTTCCCCTTCTCCCAAGCCCCCCCCCCAGGGGCCTCCCTTGCGCGTCTAGCCCTCTCGCGCTTTCTTTCACGCTATGCCTCACGCTCCAACGCCAGTCGCTACCGTTATGCCTTCTTCTTTGCACGTAGCTTCTCTTGCTAACGCTTGCGCTCCTCTTCCTCATTGGCAAGGCGGCACCGCTCCTCGAACATTGCTCTCCTTCACGCCATCTCCTTCAGCACGTGCTTCTCCTGGTCGGGAGTCTGCTTCGTGTCTAAGTATTGCACGAACTCGCACAACGCCGGCTACGATGGGTTACATCATATAAAATAAGTTAGTCGCATAATATATTTATATATATATGTACATACATCTACGACAACTTACCGGGTTTTTACTCTACCTCTTCATCTCCTTGGTTTGGCCGTACGCGTAGTTAAGGCACATCCAGTATCTCCTACCGTACGTGTAGGACATGTCAATGGACTTCTTGAGGTTGCAAAGATCCCCGCATAGACACATGGAGACATGCATGCCTTCTGAGACGGGTTCGCTCCATCCTTCTCTTGTAGGCGAGGGGAACTACATCACACAAATCTGAAAAGTCTCCAAAAATCAGGGGATTCATTTTTTCCTCTTTCTCTTCTTTTTCTTCTTTTCTTTTCCCTTGCTGGCTAGAAGTAGAGAGGCAGGCGAGCAGCTGGGAGTAGCGAGACAGGCGCGTGCGCAGATTTATAGGAAACCCGGTCGCCCGTCAGGGATGGGGAGGACGATCGCGGCGCGCCTGCCCAACCGTGCAAACGGCTAGCCCCAGCAACTGACCATCTCCGCCTAACGGTCGACGGACCGATCACCCCTGGCTCGAACGATCGCCCATGCCTTGGACGACGGGCACCAAACTATGCAAAAAATTCGGACCGACATATTTTTTACAAAATTAAATAAAAAATAATTTAAAAATAAAAAAATTCTAACTTGTAGGCCCAAAAGAGAGCTTGTGCCAGGTTGGACACGGCCCACGCAGCAGCCCTTCGATCGGGCCTCCGCTGGAGGCACATCACACATGGCTGATGGGCACCGTTCCATCTCCTTCAGGGCCCGTACACCAAAACTACTTTTGCATCGCCCCCCGCCCCGTATCTCAGCCACACTCCCAGGCTCCGAGCAAACGAAATTAATGATTACAAATGTTTGGAAATTTGATTAGGAAGCAATTCAGGCCTGATGGATATGTCCCTCCCCAGTGCAAAGACATGGATTTAATATTTACAACGTTCATCACGGATGGATTTCAAATCTTTCTTAGCTTAGGTAAATATATGACGAAGGAGATCTCCTGAATATGCAAATGACTTCTCCGTCTCCTCCAGACAGTGATCCTTCTCTTCCCGAGACCAGCTCTGAAAAATGATGTAAACAGGTTTACCATTTGGTTAAGACCGATTCATTAATCTCTAAGAACGTATTTGCAGAAAATAAGACACAATGTTATAGATTAAGGCTAAGAACGTATTTGCAGAAAATAAGACACAATGTTATAGATTAAGGACTTACAGAAGCGACTTGGTTAAGTTTGTTGCGGACATTCTGCAGCAACTGGGACAGATTACCCTCCCACTTGTAGAACTCCAGCTCTTTCTTGTTCAGAATCTTCTCAGAAACCTAAGATGGACAGAGGACATCGTTACTTGGTTAAAGGATATAAATTGATGAGAAACACATAACTACCCCTCACACCAGAGGGATAATACAGGCTGCTAGTATGCCCTGATTCGCAATACTAGGATTCAAAGTCATAACTGAAATTGTATTTACTATGGAATGAATGGTATAATATGCACAAATGAAGTTTTTGCAAAAATCCTCAACAAAGTATACATGGTAATAATAACATAATACCAAATTCAGTTGGATTTTTAATTAACCAATTTGAGACTTTAAAAAACAGAATGACGCAATAAATGGATATTTAATGGTGTCAGCTTTCTCCTTTCAGAAGCTAATAGGCTGCTAGCAGCAGTAAAGAAAGCCATTTTTGTATACATTATTTGACGCCAAAAGAGGTTTGGTATAAGTTTTAGGACTACCTTTTTGCCAATCATTCGGCCTCCAGCAGTATGAGCAAAGTACACATTATAGAAGTGACAGATAAATGCTTGGGGATCCTTTTCAGATAGCTCTTCCAGATAAGAAGCATATGTAGTGCCAGGACCAGATGGTTCTGGAATTGTGTGACCCTGTTGCTTGAACCATTCCAGATCCTTCTTCAGTTGCTCTGATCTCTCCAACCCAGTATTCCGGAACTCAGCATCTGGATGGCATAGATAACAAGAATGTCAATAAGCAGAAAACAGTTTTAATTTCCCTGCTAAAACAAGCTATATAACACAGATTTTTCACAGCAACAATTAACAGGGTTTTACTAATTAAAAATTTTATTGCTCTAAACAAAATAAATGAAGTAATGAAATTTCTATTCTTCTAATTATTGAAGTTTCCATAAAGTGTACACAGTGCTATGCAATAGAACGATGTGGCTAAAAGGTGCAAATTACTTGTTTCCAAAGTACTGCTGTGGAAGTGAAGCGGGTCAAAGTCCAGAACAACGGATTTTACAAGTTCTAAAGAAATTAACGAAATAAATATCCATTCACAGGCCAAATCAGACAAACAAAACAATATAGATATGGAGCTATTTAATACTAATAAGCAAGCTACAAAATGACAAGAGGTGCCATTATTAGTGGTATACAACATGTAAATGTTTTAGCTAGTTTTTGGCAGACCATTACTTTCCTTGCAAAAAGCATGGTTCATTCACAAGAAAGAGATTTCTCATATTCAAGAACGAGTGGATGTTTTGTTGAATACATACTTGTGTCAATGGGTCCTCCTTACAAAAGAAGATTGTTATGAAGAAAAAAGCATTTACACAAACAACTCAAATTAGCATCACAATCACATAACATCTGTCCAGAATTTTTCGATTTTTCAATATAATACTTTATTAACACCTCATAATTGAAGGCAATGTGCATTTCATGCTAAACAAGCACAAGCAGAATGCCAGAACAACAATGCAGAAAATTGGTTTTTGTAACACCTCGATAAATGGTGTATAGTGCAAACCTGCCGAGGCAGTTTGACATATAATGTCAAGTGGTAATATGAGGACTTCTTGTTTTCATGTCGAAATAAGTACTACAGAGTGCAGAAAAACACTAAAATACACAAATGAGTAAAGGACTAACGGAGGGAATAGAGAAGTGTTCATTCAGCAACAGTTGTGCCAGGGATGTCACTGTCACCACAAACAGGGAGACAGAGAGATATGGATGGCTTCAACCATCACGTTACAGTGGGAAATTTCGGCCATCCATGAATAAGATGGTTCAGAGAAGTTTTCTACAGGTTTGTATCAGTAATGAGGAAGATTGCAGCATAGTAGTTTTTATGTGCAGCATACAGACACACCATACCACGGCCATATTAGAATAAAGATGCCCCATCTCACAATACCTTTTAGTTGATAACTTCAAATATGAGTAGCCACCGATAATTTTGGATGAAACCCTTCAAACTGTGAATCTATTAAGCAAGTGTTACCTCTAAAGCATTTTATAATGCATAAATGCCATCAAAACACCTAAAGAATTGAGCTTTATCCCCTCGAAAGCATATTTTGGATCTGCCACTGGTTTCATGGCAGCATCCAGCATGTGTCTTCACCACAGGTGAACACCTACATTTTATTAAAAACTGTGGTGACTTCAGATAGATCCCTTCCAATGCATATTTGTATCTGACGGGCAGTTCACTACTGCAATACAACAAAAAATTTTGGGTTGATACCTGACTTCAAATAAACGAGTGCATATTTCCTAGAAACCATATGCAATAATTATGCACTTAAAATCTTTCTGTAACATAATCTTGGGCTAGTAAACCATGATTAGGATAGCATATCCCTCAGAAACATGTGAACTACCCACAAAAGGCAGAAAAGCCTTGTAAAGAAGTATTGATGTTCCCTCTCCCACCCTGGTTCTCTCTCTATACATTCACTCCAAAAATTTTGTTAGGGAAAAAAAGCTTGGTTGAATTATTCTGGATGAATAAATTTGTATTTGACTATTGCAGTGCAGCATAAAAAAGAGAAACATTTTCGCCTTCTCCAGGTACGAGCTGTGAACCAATCAGATTTCACTGATGAACCAAGGGCACGCGTAGCACAAAAAACGCCATCCACACACTACTACACTAGCAGTCGAAACGAGCCGCATATTCTTTTTTTTTTCAGCGTCCAAAACCTAAGGCATGAAAGGATCGTAACGAGTGGGGGTCTTTGCGATCACTCACACCATGGGACGGCGGCGCGGTGGACGATGGCCTCGAGAGTCTCAAAGACGAGCTTGCTGTCGACGAGGAACCGCAGGTAGCCCTCGACGGAGGGCTCCCACTTGGCGACGGGCGGGGCCTGGGACTCCTTCTCCCCCTCCCGGGCCTGGTCCTTGGTGTGCAGCCGCATCGCCACGGCCCTCATCTCCTCCACGAACGGCTTCCCCTCCTCCCCGCTCGCCGCGGGCGCCATCTCCGCCGCCGCGGCCGCCGCCGCGACCAGCCTCCTCCGCAGCGCCAGAGAAATCCCCGGAACGATCCGCGGCCCGGCCGACATGGACACGCCGCTCCGCCCGACGTGGGCGGCCAGGAGGGAGCCGGCGAAGGGAGCGAGGGCGCCGTGCGGCCGGGCGGAGAGCGATGCTGCGGCCGCGGGCGCCATGGGAGGATACGGCTGGGGCGCTCTTATAGCGAGCGGTAGGGTTCCGTGCGGGGGAAAGCGAAGCGACGATGGAGTGCGGTGGTGGTGCTCGTACGCAAGCGGAGGCTTTGGCGGGGCGCTTGGAGTGTGAGCGCGAGGAGGAGACGAGGAAGAAGGGATAGGAGAGAGAGGGATGGGGAATAGAATATTAACTGCTCGCTCGTACTGGGGCAGCGGATTGGACGGATTGGAGAGGAGGCGGCAATGGCGTCTCGTTCTCGGGCTCTCGGCTAGGGTGTTGGAGAAGATGACTGGCCTCTTTTTTATGCGGACAAGATGGAGTGGCGTGGGGTCCAGCCGTCAGCGGGGGAGTGGCTGGCTGTGGTCGGTAGGTAAATGGGGAAAGTGCTTTCCTATAGTTCAAAAAAATGGTTTCCTATATATTTAAAAACATTAATAATGTCACGTTGTGAATTTGGTTTATCCCTTCAAGCATGTACGCAGTGTTTCTTTCTGCGGTTGCGGTTGCGGACTTACGGTTGCGTTTAAGATAGAAATTTGAAACTTCTCGATAAGGACATCCGAGAGATCAAAAAATTCTAGAAAAATGGTTTTCAGAGTTTTGAGAAGAAATAGTAAGACCTACAAAAATTGGCTACCAAATGTTAAAGCGTTTGACTTGTACAAAATAACAAATTTTCAGCTTATAAGCAAACGCAAACGCTAAAAGAAACACTGCCTAAGGGTGGGTTCTTTTCAACTTTTCTTATCTACTTATTTGCCTTATCTCGTCACTTCGAGAATTTTTCGAGATAGCCTCGAGAGCTGGTTGGCCTCCAATTTTAGGGTTTAGAGAGCTTACTTATCCTATCTATCTCGTGTCTTATTTGACTTATCTCACTTTTTATTACTTTTTGAGTCTTTTTTTTTATCTCGTATATGTGTCTATAAGCTCTCTAAACCCCAAAATTGAAGGCCAACCGGCTCTCGAGGCTATCTCGAAAAATTCTCGAAGTGACGAGATAAGACAAATAAGTAGATAAGAAAAGCTGAAAAGAACCCACCCTAAGTACTTTAGCTTCGACTGTTTTTATTCTTTAAGAATTCAGCTACACTTCCATACTCAATTGCATCTGCTCGATATATCTTTTGACTTCAACTATTTTCTTTTCGAACACCATTGAAACATTTCTAAAATATAAATACAGTAAAACAGGAAAGAAAACTGAATCAGTAGAAAATATTATCGCGAATCAAAAGTTTCAAAAAATATAACACACTAAAATAAGAAAACAAAATAAATGAAAGGAAAATATCATTATGATGCTTGCGCCGTTGGATTAAAAGTGATGGTCCGAATTGATTATAGGTTTTATTACTTACCACTCAACACTCACCATAAGATACTTTTTAATAGGATAGAGATTGTTGGATTATTTCAAGTTACAGTATTTTAGGATTATCCGATTAAAGATGCAATGGTTTCATGAAGAACAGTTTGATTTGCCAATATTACTATCTGATTCATCCTAACGATTAGGTGCGTCCTTGTCGGGACCCGGCCATAAAAGACCGAACCCTTCCTGTGCATCCTGTACTAGTCCCAAGAATCATCGCTAGTACACACAGTTGCCAACAGAGTGATACATTGCCATAATTATACAAGGTACATGGTCGGGGAACTTGTCCCAATTATTTTACATACAAGTCAAGACGCAGTTGAACCACGAGTACACATGGAGAACATAGGCTAAACCCATAATACTGACTATTTTTCGATCTGAGAATCCCACAGCATCTTGATGTGGAGCGGACCCTAAGCTTCACTCCTCAAGCGACTCCTCGTGGTCCGGCTCGTCGTAGTCCCGTCATCCATCTCGAGTCGAATCCGTCTCTTCACCTTTTGAAATTTTAAAGAGGAGAGAAAACGAGGATGAGTACTAATACTCAGCGGGGAAAGGATGTGAAACGATATGATAGCTCTGTACAAAGGTGGCTTTGGTATTTTGCGTAAAAGCCCCGAACAATTTTTCCTAATGAGTTTAAAAATGCGGTTTTGATAACATCATTTTTCAGGGCTCCAATCTTGTCTAGCTCACCATTCGCCCGACGGAATCGTTCGACGACCTGGCGAACTATGCTCCTGGCTCGGTCATTCGCCAACGGACTGTTTCGGCCATCCGTCGTTGTACTAAGTTCGAACCATATTCGCCTCACGACCGGGTCCCAATAGTAAAATCAGAACGGCGGTCCTTCGCCAAATTATTTTAGAAGAAACCCGATTTTTATAAAAAAGTGGCTACCATATGAACACTCGCTTTCGCGCTCATAACCGTGAGCACGCATTGTCATGACAGATTTAACTCTGCGAGGGGTACACTTTACCCTCGGAGGCTTCCCAAAGCGTTGACCACACATCCCGGGTTCGACCCGATTGCTTCCCACCAGAGGTTGCAACAGAGCGAGAGGACGAAGCAGCCTGCCCCATACCAGACCCGAGGTTGTACTAAAAGGCTAAGCTCGTGGGTTCATAGGATGAATAGTCCTTAGACTAGGAGGAACAGTTTTAAGCCCCGATTTACAAAATCATGGTGTTAGAAAACACCAACCCGGTGCATACAAGCACCCTCTGGCTAAAAGTTCCTCCTAGTCGGAATATTTGAGGGGGGAAAGAATAAGAATACCCATACCCGACATCGTGTCCTTTCCGATGCCTATTTTCCAAACAAGTTCATAAAGACATTTTTAGTAAACATGAACTATAACATGATTTATTTTTGCGGGCATTTTATTTTAAACAACCTAAGTCCAAGGGGAAATAGATAACAATTAATCTAGCTACACCTAGTTTTATAATAATTGGTTGTTATAGTAATACATGTTAAGTAGGTTTAGCTAGTCACTATTCAACTAGTTTTAATATTTTAAAACTGGCATGCACATTTATAAATTCCTAATAAAACATTTTAATGAAAACAGGCTATAGACAGTATGCGTCAAAGGACCTGCCTTGAGTTTCGGGGACCTGGTAGCGGTAATCCTCGGCGATGGTGCCCTCTGCGGTGCGTCCTCCTTCTGACGGAAAAGCTTGACAAGACGCTTAACATGCCAAACAAGCCAAGCACAAGACAATCAGGCTACGAGTACAAATAATATTTTTATTATTATTTTAAAATGGTTTTGCTGTACTATTTTATTTTAATTTATTTTAAAAGAAAAACCCCGATGCGAAGATGAACTGACAGACTAGCTCTAAAACTACGAGATGACTGAATCTATAATAAATAAATAATCCGGGTTTAAATTAAGCGGGAATAGCTCGGTTAAAAGGATGTGAGCTACTCGAAAAGGGCAGGGTGCTCACCGGGGTTCAGGGGTTTTCGCACAGCCCCGAACGGGTCGAGCACCGGAAGACCGACGCAAGCGTGCGCGAGGCGGTCCAATATTCCTGCGCCAAACCCGAATATGAGAGGAGAATCCGGGCGCGGTGGAACAAAAAGAACCGACGGTACCGACCAAAGCCGGTGGCGGCGAGAATCTTGTGACAAACGGGCAATGAAAAATAGAACCGCGGTGGTTCTAAATATAACGACGACGACGAGTTTCGATCGGACAGTCGAGGCATGAAAGCGAAGCTTCGTCGCGGCAACAATGCAAGGTAGCCGCTGATTTTTAGCTTGCGTCGCGATGGCGGCGACCGTGCATCGACATACAAGAATGCAGAGGAGAAGTGCAAAATGCTGCACACGCAAGCGATAAAATTTCAGCAACACGCAAGAGCAATTGCGGCATTGCAATTCCAAACCATGCAAGGGCACAAGATGCGTCTGGCGAAGAAGAATTCACCACACGCAAGAGCAATTGCAGCAGCTGCAATTCAGCATCATGCAAGGGTACAATCGTCTGAAGAAGAAACAATTCAGCACACTCAAGAGCAGCTGCAGCAGAATGCAATTCCAGCACCATGCAAGGGCAAAGAAGATGCATCTAGCACACGCAAGAGCAGCTGCAATTCCAGCACCATGCAAGGGATAGTGTGTGTGTGTGAGAGAGAGAGAGAGAGAGATAGAGATAGAAAAATCCTGCATGCATGCAAGATACAATACGTGAGAGAGAGATTAGAGAGATTAGAGAGGGAGATTAGGGAGAGATTAACCGCATGCCAGACGGTACGGGAGAGATTAGAGAATTTTAGAGATTTAAAGTTCAACCGGATTTCATCAACTCGCGCGGAAAATGAAAACTAGAACCTACTAGAACTATTAATTTAAAGTTTGCTCAAAATTACCTTTACAAAAATTTTAAAACATTCTTAACATGCTAAATTACATTATTGAAAATTTGGGATGTTACAGTCCTCCCAGTCGCCCACGAGCATCCCCAAAGCCTCTGCCCATTCAATTCCCCATGACACTCATCTCTCTTCCTCCTCCTCCTCCTCTCTCTCTCTCTCTTCATCCATAGATCGGTGCTCCAACACCTTCCTCCCCGTACCGACGGAAGGCCTTCCTCTCCCCTCTCTCCCCCTCTCTCTCCACAACGAACAAAGCAGGGCTCTCGCTCAAGGTGCTCGATGGTGGTGGTGAGAAGGCCAATGCCAACAGCAAGTTCGAGCTCCACAGTTGTGTTGAGCCGCACGAAGCGTGGGGACGGCCGCGACCAAATGGAAACGACAGAAAAGCCTTGTGAAGATGACCAAGAAGGCAAGAAGAGACAGAAGGAGTTGGTAGGGAAGATGCACCATGGAACCTACCCAGAACATTTTTCGTATACATATGAAACATCAAAAATAAATATCTGAAATAATTTGTTTGCTTTTATAAAACATTGCTTCATATGGGATTGGAGCATCTTTGAATAACAGCTAAAACATTTTGATTGTTTCTGTAAAATATTTTGTTTACTCTTTTAAAATATTTGTTTCATCTTGTGAAACATTACTCATATGGGATCGAAACATCTTTCAATAACTACTGAAACATTTTATTTGCTTTATCAAGCACTCGTTTGCTCATTGCTCGCTTGTATGGATTAATTGAAACATCTTCGAATATCTATCGGAACTTTTTTCATAAATGTTTGAAACATAGTTGAAACTTAACAAAAAAAAATTGTTAGTACTTCAACAATATTTCCAGCAGAGCATCCGATAAAACGTTTCTTATCGGATGCTCGACTTTAAAATAGGAGTCTTTACTATGTTTAATTAGTAGTGGGTTGCAAGCATTGAAAATGGAGCACTGTTAGGGCATCTACAGTAGTTAGGGCATGTACAATAATATAGACAGCTGCTGTCTATAACAGATTAACATATCATTTATAAACAGTGTTATAGGCAAACCATACAATGGTATAGACAGCTCATTTATGAGTAGACAGCTTCTTTCTACACACAACATATCTTGGTTCTCGTGTTAGAGCCAACTTTAGATTAAGAGATGGCTCAACTCTCTATGCACCCTCTCTCTCACGCACATCATTTTTTGTGCTACATAAAAAGGCTTAGAGACAGCTGACATGGACCATTGTACATGCTCTTAGAGGCAATATCTTGAACCCACTAGAGATAGATAGTAATTTAATGCATTTATACTTAGAGGATGTCTCTAACTTTTTTTGAATTGTCTATAACTTAGAGACATCTTTTGGAGAACCCTGATGCTACCTTGTAGATGCTCTTATATGAGTACATTTTTTTTGGGCGTATTTTTTCAAGAGAACATTTGACAATCATCCCATTGGCCGAAACTTCGTCTTGAATTGTTGAACATATGAAATTGCACCGTAGGTACATGAAGTTGTCCCATGTTCTCGCTTAGGTCAAAAATTCCTAAAATCGTGTATTTATGTACAAGAAGTTGTGTTATTATTTCAATTAGGTCCAAAGTGATATTCAGAAGGTGGTTTGATGATGTGGCATTCCAAGTCATCACCCCATGTGGCTGTGACATGGCAATAGGCCCACGTGCACCCTCCCTCTCTTCTTCCCTTCCATTCCTCTCTCCTCTCTGCTTCTTCCTCTCTCCTCTCTGCTTCTTTCTGGACAATCGCCTGGCTCCCCATCCTCAATCCTCACTCGCCAACCGCCTCCGCCTCCTCCCTTACTTGCCGGTCACCGCCATCTCCCCCTACCCAGTGCAGCCTCCTACTCCTCCTCCCTACCAGCGTGCTTCCCTCACTCGCTGCCACTGCCTCCTCCCTACCCAATCATGGCTATACCTCAAGCCTCCTCCCTGCCCAGCCATGGCTACACAAAAGAAGTGCATAGACGACCGCCCGACAGTGAGGGGATCGACGACGGCGACCATGGTGGCATCAAGGTTGAGCAGGGAGCAGATCTGAACCTCAGGCGGCGGGGACGTCCTTGGTGACTGGCGCAGTAGACGATGGCGGCAATGCCAAGGTTGCGGTGGTGATTTGGGGGAACCGAGACAAGCGGCGGCAACCAGGCGGAGGCAGGGCCTAGGCTGGATGGATGGGACGGTGTGATTGAAGAGAGAGAGAGAGATGGGCAGCCGATGGCGTAGATCCACGACGTAGGGTCCGGCTAGGGGCAGGAGGAACCGGTGGTGTCAAGCTGAGGCATTGGAGGACGGCAAACGGCGTCACGCCATGTCGTTGATGATGGGGAAGAGTATGGCCACTGCCGTTGAAGGACCGATAGCGTAGATTTGCGACGGTGGTGTAGGATGTCGCCGAGGGAGAGGGGGTCTCACACTCATAGGAGGAGGAGCTCCGACTTTTATGGCCTTGGGTTCGGCTCGCCGAGGGGCGTCGCCGTTGGATCTAGGACGGAGACGGGGCTCAGATCCGCAATGGCCTCTGGGACAGAAGCGGGGCTAGGTAGGGAGGAGGCGACGGCGGCCGGCGAGCTAGGGAGGATGTGGAGACGGTGCTGGACAGGGAGGAGACGGCAGCGGACGATGAGTGAGGAAGGTGGTGCTAGGCAGGAAGAAGGCGGACGGCTAGAAACGAGAAGAGGAAGAGAGGGGGGAAGCAGGAAGAGACAGGGGGTACATGGGAGCCCATTGCCATGTCATGGCCACATGGGGTGGTTATTTGGAATGCCACATTATCAAACCATCCCTGAATACCACTTTAGAGCTAGTTGAAACTATAACACAACCACTTGTACAAAAATACATGGTTTCGGAAAATTTGGATCTAAGCGAGAGCACGGAACAACTTCATGTACCTATGGTGTAATTTACTCATTTTTTTGAGAAAAATATATTACTTTTGTGCGAATAAAGAAAACATCCAACGTTGCTAAACGTACTTAACACGTTTAGCTTATATGAGCTGCGTGAACGAGCTATAATCAAGCACGCTAGGCCTTTTTGAGCTTGATATAAAAGTTCGACCCAATTGCAGCACCTAAAAAGCATGCTTATGGGAAAGCCCTGGGGCCAGACGGCTTCCGGCCGGATTTTGTGATGACATAGCTTTATGTTGGTGCAGGAAGGCATTTTCACCTTATGAACTCTGCTCACGTTGTGCTTTTGCCCAAAAAAAAGACCAAGCTGAAATGGTGGGTGATTTCAGGCCGATAAGCCTAACTCACAGTGTGGGCAAATTGTTCTCCAAAATAATGGCCATAAGACCGAGCTCTAGACTCAATGAGATACTTTCAGATTCTCTGAGTGCCTTCACAGCTAGGAGATACATACATGACAACTTTCTTTATGTGAAGAACATGGTCACTAAAAGACATGAGAGAAAGAAAGCAATGTTATTCATCAAACTTGATATTGAGAAGGCATTTGACAGTGTCAGCTAGGAATTTCTTTTAGAGGTTCTTCAATCTTTCGGCTTTGGACAACAATGGAGAAACTAGGTAGCCATGATCCTAGCATCAACAACTTCCAAAGTCTTGCTTAACGATGATGTAGCTTTCAGCACCGAAAAGGACTGCATCAAGGTGATCCTTTGTCCCTGCTTCTCTTCGTCTTGGCAATGGAGCCTTTGAGATACATTTTCGATATAGCCGGTAGAGAGAACAGGATACACTTACTGCCCATAGAAAAGGCCAGACCGAGGCTCTCCGTTTTTGGTGACGATGTTGCAATCTTTGCAAACCCAACGAGGGAAGAAATCGAGATAATCAAGCAAATGCTGGTGGTCTTCTCGGATAGCTCGGGCTTGAAGAGCAATATACACAAGAGCCAGGTTTACCCAATTTCTTGCAATGATATCTGTCTTGAACAAGTATTGGAAGGATTTCCGGCAATTGTCTCGGCTCTTTCTTGCAAGTATTTGGGTTTACCTCACAAACCGACAAAGCTAACTAAAGCTGACATCATCCCCATCCTTGAGAAGATGAGCAATAGACTAGCAGCCTGGCAAGGAAGATGTCTTTCCAAAGCAGGAAGATTAGTGCTTATAAATTAGTGCTAACCTCAATGGCGGTCTACTTCATTCAGTTTTTAAGCTTCAGAAATGGGCAATCAAGAAGATCGACTATATAAGAGCATCTGTAGCAGGCCCTCTGTAACACTGTACCTCTGATTTTTTAAAAGATAGAGTAGTTGATGAAGGGAATGAATCTTTTAAAGTGTAGTGTAAAATATGAAGGAATTTTAGAAGGATAGATAGAGAGGACGCTAATAGTATTTTAGAGAAGAAAATTTAGAGGAGCGGGTGTGGATGCTCTAAGACGAAGCTTTCTTTGGATAGGGAAACAGGAGTGCAATGTAGGGCAATGCCTGGTAAGTTGGCTTAAAATTTGTCGACCGAAAGAATTAGGAGGCCTTGGAGCTAAGAACATTGAGTTCTTTGGACGTGCTTTAAGATCTAGGTGGTTGTGGCTTCAATGGTTAGAAACACCAAGAGCGTGGCATGGAACTCAACTGCCCTGTGATCAGACAGATATGGACCTATTTGCTGTCTCCACGGTTGTTTCATTGGGTGATGGCAAGAGAGCCTTGTTTTGGTACTCAAATTGGAATGATGGCAGGAGTCTTAAAAACCTAGCTCTTGAGTGTTTCAAGATTTGTACGAACAAGGGAAAAATAGTGAGAGATTTCATCATGGATGATAACTGGATTCAGGTTTTGCAGGGTACGTATCCATACTCCTCAGCAATCAAAAGAGTTCTTGACTCTCATCTCAGCAATATTATCAGTCTCCCTACAAGAAGATCACAGGGACAAGATCTCTTGGCACTGGACGGGGAATGGGGAGTATTCCACTGCTTCGACTTACCGTTTGCAGTTCAGTGTAGCCTTTACAAACATAAACTTCGCCAGGATGTGGAAAGCGTGCACGCTGCATAAGATCAGGTTCTTCGCTTGGTTGTTTGTGCAAAGGAAAATTCTAACGGCCGATAAGTTTGCCATTAGAGCATCTCTAATAGGGACATCTCAGCTGGCTATAAGAAATCCATCTCAGTTTTTTACTTATGTGGAGGAGAGAAGGAGATGAGAGAGATAGAGGCTGCCTCTTACCTAAGAGCCAGGCTATAACACATTAAAAGGTGGATGTACACTATTACATGTGGGTTCAAATTAATGTTAGAGACAATGTTATAGCTAGCACTATTAGAGAGGTTGGTTATTTGCTATCTATAGATGACATAGCACTTTCTTATAGCCAACACCATTGGAGATGCTCTTAGAGGAATCCCACACAATAACCTATGCGCTATGTGTGGCACTTCGTGATATATCTCAATTCTCATCTTATCATCGTCTAATCACATGAACACAATAAACAACGGAAACATTAGTGACTAACGATGATTAGAAGCAGCCATTAGCAGTGTCGGTGTCGGTCTCCGTTGAGATCGTTCGTCGGGAAGAAGCCGGCAACGGTACGGCCTTCGAAGTCGCTCAGCGCCTTTTTAGGATCAGGAATGTCGGGGTTCCGGTTTTCTCACGTTTCTTTTTCTCGTGTGTACGCGAGGTGAGGCAACCCTTAATTAATATATAGCGCTGGCGATTCGAGACCGCAGCCAAATTTAGTTGGACGCCTCTGATCATGGCGCATGGAGTGGGCGGTTAGCTCCCTGAAGAATTGGTCTCGGTTGTTAGCCGATATCGGTTCCAACACTTCGGAGGAGACAATAGATCATTTATTATTTGATTGCGCCTTTCTCGCCAAATCTGGGAGAAAGCTCTTTGCAAGATGCAATTGCAACGCCCGAATACAGTGGAACAACTCAATTTTGAAAAACTGATCCTCTGGACAAAGGCTAATTTTAGCAAAAAGCAATTAAAAAAGGTTGTTGGGGTTATTTTAACATCGGCATGGAATTAAGTGGTTCGGAAGGGCGCTTGAGCTGAGCTCTAAACCAGGGGGCAATGCCACATCTAGCTAGGGGTGCTAGAATCTAAGAAAAATTTTAGAAAAGATTAGGTCATATGTTTCAATAAGTGCACCTTCCAAGCCTAATAGTTGTATATCCGATATGGAGATCCAACCTGCCAATGAATTTGTGAATCTCAGTCATTTTTTATCTTTCTCCGTCCCTGCTTTGAACCCAAATAGAGCACGAAGGAAGCAACGAGGAGCTGCACCAATTGATGGACTTGCATTTGAAACCGTATTATCTGCCTTTGAAAATTAGTGTAAAGTTTATCTTTGTCTCTATTATACATATGCCCTAGCTACCTTTGCCACTAAATAATAAGCCGAATTCTATGCACCAGTGATTCAATAATGAATGGATGAGACTGAGCAAAGATAAATTTTGCCTTATTTTATAGAGGATACGGTTCGTTGCAATGTCTTAAAGGGGCTGTTTGGATTACTTCCAAATTTACCCCAACATGCCTTGCCAAAATATGGCTTGCCAATAAAAGGTTGGCTTTTTCTCAACCTTTGCCAGGTGTGTTTGGTTTATGGCCAATGTGTGCCAATGCTTGCTATGCCAATTGTTGGCAACTTTGACCAAATTGACTTGTATTTGGATTATAACCATTGAATGGCAAGATTCCCTCCTCCCATTGGCAACTTTTGCCATCCTAGTTCATTTTTGTACCATTGGCTAGCCAATTCATTGGCCAAAAAATTGTTAACCTTTCAATTGGCTTGCCATTCAATGGCATGGCAAGTTGGGACAAATTTGGTGATGAACCAAACACACCCAAGATTTGGCAAGAAAATGAACTACCATATCCATTGGGAAGGAAATCTTGCCAATGCTTGCCAAAATTTGGTGGGCAACCAAACATATGCCAAATCTTGATCAAAGTTACCAACATTTGGTAAACCATGTATTGGCCAACTTTGGAAGCAATCCAAACAGCTTCCGAGGAGCGCTTGGAGGGGATGGAGGGCCATTGGGTCTTCACGTGACGGCGACTGGGGCGACGCTCTCCCTGTTCTCATCCACCCATACATTCACATCGTTTCTTTATTCTTCGCTGGACCCGTTGGTCCTACGCTCCTACCAAAGAAAACGATTTTTATCAGGGCATGCATGGCGAAGAGAGCAGAGCGTAACACCTTGTCGCCACAATAATTATTATTATTATTATTATTATTATTATTATTATTATTATTTTGCGAACAGAACAGTAGCTGGCCTCTCCCCTCCGGCCACGTCGCTCACCCGTTCGGTGTTGGCCAGGGTTCAAATTTCGTTTCACTTTAACCATGCAAAATTTATTTCTCAAATTTTAAATTAGGGGACTAAAGTGTTAGAATTTTTTTTTATCGAAATTCGGTAACCGCTTGATTTTTATAAAAAAAGATGGTTTAGAGACCTCATTTTATGTCCGATTTAAATTTAAAATTTGAATTTGTTTCGTGGATCTGTTTGTGCAAACTGAGCCATGCCGGTAAGTCTAAAAATCATAAAACCGAACTCCATTTGTTAGTCTCATAAAACCTATGGCCAGCCACCGCATGTCACCAGGTTCTAGACTCATCTGGCCCACCGTTTCTAAAAGCTAAAACACTTTAACTTCTTAACCCTGTTTCTCTAAAATCTCTCTAAAGAAGTCAAATCAGGTGGACCGATTTTTCAAGACCACTTCTATAATCTCAAAATTCAGGTTTGAACAATTAAGCATTACAGCTCGGCCTTTTAGGATAGGCTTACCTGCCGTGCCTATCAGAGTATTAAAACTTAATTTAGCCTCCTGAGAGCACTCCTAATGTAGGTTCCTTCGTCATCTCTTCATGTGCCATAGGCCACCATTGTTTCTTAAACTAAGGACATCTCTTCATTAAATCCTTCACACAAGAAACACCGAAGAAACAATATTGGGGTCAATCGTTTCCTCCTACCTGCTTCGAGGTCGCCGCCGTGCTCGCCAGCCCACGGGCTATCCGTCGTTGCCTCGCCACGCTGTCACCCTCGTCACGCTCGCTGGGCACACCGCACCACACCTACGTGCCGGTGAACTCGCTGCTATACGTTTGCTTGCCGCCGGAGAGGTCGGCACCCCGCTCGTCGTCATGCCGCCCGTAGGCTCGCCGATGAGGTGTCGCCTGTTGGCTTGCTACTGGGATCATCACCACACTGTCCACGAGCTCGCCTGCCGCTCTGCTCATCGCCCACATGCTCGCCAACCGTTTGCCCAACACCATGCCCCCTTGCAGCTCCGCTCACCGGTCAGAATTATGATACTCTGATTTCAAAGTCAGGTGACTTGTCACTGACAAGTGGGACTATGCTTCAGAGAATTCCAATTGCACCGGTCAAGACGCTCACATACTCAATGTTGGTTAGATCTGAAGAAATGGAGAAGGGATGGCCAAGTAGTGGCGGTGGTTGAGACAGAGAATTAATGGTGTGGGGGCTCCCTAAGATGCAATGCCGCGGAAGGATGGTTTATTTCACCATTTCATGCTGATACGGAGTATAGAGATACGACGTGAGGAAAGCTTGGATTGTGATTGCCCCTAATGTACGCAAGCGTGATCCGTAACCGGAGAAAGGAAAAAAAAAAAAGCAACGGGAGGGAGAGAACGGCACGGCGAGGCCAGCCAGTGGCAGGCGTACACGTGACGGGTCTCGAGGTTATGGGACGCCTAGTTTGCAGGAGCTTTGCTTGACGCCACGGGAATGATGATGCCGACAAATTTGGTACTGTAATCTTCTTGCAACAGAGACAAGTTTGTTGGTGTTTTTTTGACACTACGTCCACACAAGTTGCAGCAATTTCTTGCAACAATGTTCAAACACGCTAACAATGGATCATCATAGATCACAATGTTCTGTATGTATAATGCATTATTATTGGGCTATTTGGCTACGTGCATCTGGTCTAGCCAGGTTTATGGAAGTAAAAAAACTGATGTTTGGTCGCCTGAATTCCTGACTTAGCTTGTCTCCCGAGACACAGCTATGCCTAGCTAAGACTATCTTTAATCATTTTTCCTTTATTTCTTTTTCTTCTTTGTTCCCTTCTCCATATTCGTTCCCTTCATTTCACATCATCTCCAGCAGCATCTCTTCGAATGGAATGATACAGGGAAAGAAGAGAGAATCTATTCTTAAAAGGAATAGAAAAGAGAATCCCTTTCACAAGAGAACGGTGAAGGGAACCTGTCGGAGCCATGAAGGGAACGAGATTTTATTCTCGATGGGAATTCCGTCCGCGAAGGAAAACCCTTAGAAATAGTCTAAGCAAGTTTAACTGTAGCTCTTCTGCCCACGGCGTATTGGCGTCACCCCAACGTTACAACAAAGCAAGGTTGGCAATGGCAGAAGCAAAAGAAGTGTCTCGCCCCTGCGTGTATACTAGGAGATATTCGTCGGTCGTCATAGGTTTGTGCGCCCGTGACAGCAAAGGCGAATTCGGGTCTGTAGGGTGCAACTGTTTGCCCCAGTCTTATCCACAGCACCCAGGGAAGAGCATCGTCCTCTTTAGACGGCAACCTTTTCTTTTTTAAAATTTTTTATCTCTCTCCTTTTTCTTTTCTACCTTAAAAAACCTTGTTCGGTTCGGTCTATTTTATCCTATGCTATTAGTGAAGTGGAAAGCTTAGACCATCTCTAAATATTTTTTCCTTAATTTCATTCTCTTTCCCATTTCCTACACTATATTCTTTCTCTTTATTTTCCACCATTTCTAATAGCATCGCTTTGAAGAGAATGATATAAAGAAAGGACAGAGAATCTCTTCTGGAAGGAAATGGAAAAGAGAAGGGAACTGTGAATTAAATCCGTTGGAGCGTTGAACGGAATCAGATTTCTTGTGTGAAGGAAATGAAATGGGGAAGGGAAACATTGCCATTTTCCCTTCATTTGTTCCCTTCCCCGTTCCCTTCCTTATATTTTTTTTCTTTATTTTCTATCTTCTCTAACAGTATCCATTTAAAAGGAATGATACAGAGAAAGAAAGCGAATTCCTTCCGGAAGGCCTCTGTGAAGGAAATGAAAATGGGGAAGGGAAACATTGCCATTTTCTCTTCATTGTTTCCTTCCCCATTCGCTTCCTCATATGCTTTTTTTTTATTTTCCACCATCTCTAACACATCTATTCAAAAGAAATGATATAGAGAAAGAAAGAGAATCCCTTTCTAAAAGGAATGGAAAAGAGAATCTCTTTTAAAAGAAAATGGTGAAAGAAATATGATGGAGCCTTTAAGGGAACGAGATTCCTTTAACGGGAACGGAGCTCCCTGGAGATGGTCTTAAGCAGGGTCTCCTCTCTTCCGAAATTGGGCTAACATGTGATGGGCTCTATTGGTGATTTAGCCACGATTTACTGGGATCCAAAACTGGCTCCACAAGCCGACCATGTGGCCCAAAAACTCGCAGATGCCTTTTCGGCTCGACCGTACGCGTGTACAGAACTGTACCGATACAAAGAATTTTTAATTTTAATATATTAATTTCTAAACAAATTGACAGAAATAAGTGGATATTGATAAAAATAGACGTTTTGTATGGTTGGGTTGATAAAGTTGACGTGGCAAGCCAACAGTGGCGGGACCATCTCCCAAAGGTGACGTGGCGACTTATCACTCAAGTCAACTTTATGGTTCAGGTTCTTGTGAATTTTTTTATTTAATATTTTTTAAAACATTTTTTTTGGAAATACTCATAGACATCGATAAATAGTAGAAATAGGAACTCATCACCCCTAGGGGGGTGATCGCCTGTACTTTGAGCGACGGGCCTCCTAGCCAGATGGCGCTCCTGGCCCCCTAGCCATCTATCGTCCCAATAAGGAGCGATTTGTGGGTCCTTGGCCACCTATCGCCCTGATAAAGGGAGATTTGTGGGTCTCACCCAACAACCATCTCCCTGACCGTTAGGACGCTAATAGTCGGGTGACCTATTACCCTTCCCTAGGGCGATTGCCTTCTCTAGGAACGACGAGCTCCTATTTATGCTATTTATCGATGCCAAAAAATGATTTAAAAAATATTAAATAAAAAATTCGGTTCTTGTTGCTATTGGGCAGACGACGCTCCGGCCCAATAAATTTGTTAAAAACAAAATGTCCGATACAAATACACCACGTGACGTGAAGCAACTGGGCTAACACGACCCACAAGTATGAACGAACAAGATCGCTTTTTGTTAGGCCAGGCCGGATAGTAGCCCGCGTGGATTCGTTTGGTTTTGTGAATTCAAATCCTGCAGTGATTCCATATATGTTTAGTTGTTCACCATCCAGTCGTGTCTGTGCTCTGTAAAAGACTGTAAATCCTTAAGCGCAAACTGGGAGGAGGAAGTGAAATAAATCATTATAAGAGGTGGATGAGCACGTCAGGATAGAAATTTAAAAAATCTGGGGGGGCATTCCGAGAATTGAACTCGGGACCTCTCGCACCCTAAGCGAGAATCATACCACTAGACCAAATGCCCATTGCTCCATTGCATTCTCTCAGATTTTGTTGATGTGTTTCGGTGGTGGCGTACATTATTTCTCTATTCTCGAGGTTTTCATGCCTGATAAATAATAACAAGGCAGAGTTTCATGAATTGACTTCGCTACATTTTCCTTTGGGAGAGGCGCGCGACAAGCATAAGTAACTCAAAGGATATTATTAAATTGGAACAGTAAACTTTTTTTACTCTTTCGGTAGAAAGTCCTTTCCCCCTTCCAAATGCAGGTAAATTTAACCATGAGATTTTTGCAGAAATAGACGAACACCCTTCTACATGGAGATGTTTCGAAGAATATGATCCGTCCATTTCTCTCATCTAATTGTTCAGATTAATTTTATTCTTTTATACTATCATGGTAATATTTATACATATTTTTGTGTGGAGGCTCTTTAAATTATGGTTAGATCTGAATTATACTTCCGTTCTATTATTTTTTGCCAATGTGTTCCGTAAAAGAGCTCTTTGAAAACTTACACATAAAGTTAATGTTCACGCCAAAAGTTAACGATCAACTTAAACACACTATGGACTTAGGGCTTTGGAACCCTGTCATCACTAAGTTTAGTGTTCAGGGCGTGCTAGCCGATTTGACCAACAATCGGCAAGGTAAAGAAATTAATCAACTTAGATTAGCCAGTTAAATCCAAGAAGGCTCAAGGTCAAAAGCTCAATTAGATCTAAAAGTAGAGAGAACTATCGGCTTAAATAAAAACTTAAACTTATAGATGTAGAAACTATTGAGTTAAACAGAAGTTCAAACCAATAAATTCAAAGGGTAAACAATTTACTACTAAACCGATAGGATCGACTAAATAGTATATCGAGGGGTAAATAGACTATCAACTATCCTAGATCGTCTAGCTAACAGAACAAAGGATAAACAGATTATCGGTTTGATTAACTCTAACAAGTTAATCAAACCAATAGAACGAGAGTATACAGACTACCGGCTAAATAGTAAACTACAAGCTGATAGAACAAAGATAGAATTTAATCCTTTGCACGAAATGGGGATGCGCAGTAATATCGGCAAAGATAGTATTCTGATAAACCAAGCGAGAAAATCGGACTTAATCGAGACAGTACTTACTTAGGGTTGTACCTTGAAGTCGATCGAGAAAGTGATGCGCAACAAATCGATCGAAAGTAAAATACGGCGAAACTAAGTTACTACTACTCTTAGAAATTGAAAAGATGATTGCATTAAAATAGTAGATTGATTGGTCGGAGACCCTTTTTCCATTACATAGGTTGAATATTTATACTTAAAACATAGACTTAATACAATATGACTCGAACTCTCAAACTTACTGTAAATAATATAACCGACTTAATATATAACTAAGGCTCTCTTGAAATAGAAACTTATCTAAATCCATACCTAAAATATACTACGTAGCCGATCCGAACACTGTCTTCCAGAACCTTCCTAAATCGGTCTAATCAGATAAGGTTTCCAATTCTAACTTGTCGTAACCGATTAGAAATCTTCTTCCTTATTAGAACTCTTAGCCGATCGTGTTTGATCCAAACTACTAGAATCTTCTTTTATATCAGCTTTTTGACCAAGTATTCTGACAGTTTCAATAAGTTTGGGCTAAGTCCAAAATTGGGTGTCAACAGTTAATTTACTGTCAACAGTTAATTTACTGGAAGCTTGCAATGAACTTTGCTTCGATATGCTATATTAATTAGCCATTCATATATGTATATATGCTCTCCATGTGTTGCAATTTTTATAGCTCTTGATGTGGTCAAAAGCTGTCAATAGCCAGCTAAAAGCTAAACTAATCTGATTGCTGTATGCATATCGATGTTGATCTTACTGATACACCACTTGTAGATCTTAAATCGATCAACTTTCAGGCTTCAAGTTTCTCAAAAAAAAACTTTCAGGCTTCAACCAGTAGTGGCGTCCAAGAACAAGCTAGCAGGGCTATGTATATATAGATTATACGCATGATCGTGGGAAAACAATGAATTGAGGATGAATAATTAATCGATTCCTTCTCACCAGCTGCTATCAGCACGAGCAAATCGCTGTCAAACATAATCAACTTGCACGCCACTAAAACGAATCAACAAATCATCAATGTATAATGAGATATTACAGTGGAGAGAAAGAACCTACACCTAGCTGCCAAACGAAACATAACACACAAAGAAAATTACACGGATGCATATGAATGAGCTCGAATCCTAAACACCATCGATCGATCGATCTCCTGCATGTATCCATGCTGAACCAAGGAATAACAGATGACACAAGCAAAGAAAAATTATAACTTGAAGCAGCCATGGCATGAGTTCTTGTTTGATTCCTGCTGCTTGTGAAGCCATGAGATCAAAGGGAAGGAAGCACCTACGAATATCTACAGTTTGCTCAACGTATTCATTAGCCTGTACATGCATGCACCAAGATGATAATTTTTAGCCTCTATCTTTTCGATGGTTGCGCGCGCAGAAACCCTAATTATGGTGACCATGGAAGTTACGCTGCGGTGGAGATCATTGGTGCTGCGAGGACAGCGGACCGAAGATGTCGAGGAAGGCGGACGGCGAGCCGAGCGACGGCGCGCCGGGGCTGAAGAAATGGTCGCCGACGTGGTGCAGCCAGCCTGGGGATATCAAGGGGGTCTCCCCCTTGAGCGCCGGGCCACGGAGCGGGCTGAGGTCGTGGAACAGGAACCCCGACGGCGACGGCCCCGGCCCCGGCCCCGCCGCCGAGGGAGCGGCGCCATGCTGCCTCGTGGCCGTCACCGACACCGACACCGCCGGGCCAGGCCGATTCAGGGCGCGCGCCTTCACGCGCACCGGCACCGCCCTCCCGGCGTCCTTGCGCGCGCCGCCCGCCGGCCTCGGGGACGACGGCGTCGACGACGCCCTCTTCTCGTCCCCGCCGGCGTCCGGGCCCGTGAGCCTCTGCACGAGCGACATGAACTCGTGCGCCTCGGCGTGGATGATCTTGGGGGACACCATGTAGATGATGACCGGCTTGCGCTGCTGCTGCTGCGCCTGCGCCTGCGCCTGCGCCGCCGCCTTGCCGATCTTGCGCGACGCGCCGTGCACGCCGAGCGCCCCGCCCCCGGAGCCACTGTGCCTGACGTCGCCGTCGAAGCTCGCGGCGGCCATGGACGGACGACGACGGTGTATGGATAGCTACCGCGACGATGGATGGAGGGGTGGTGGCGTGGTGCGACTTGGGGTGGACACGGAAGATTTGAGGGGGACAGCAAGAGGCTAAAAACCGGTGTGCCCAGCGATCAGCGAACGGCATATATATGCAAGGGCACCGTCCTGTGCGCTCGGCATTATTAGGCCTTTTGTCAACTGGGGAAATCAAAGGGGACACGAGTGATAGGCGTGGCACGTGCCTCTTGGTCCATCCAGTGCGTTCTCATTTCGGTGACCTTTTTTGTGCCGCGTTACCCGTCCGGTCCAAATGGTTAACTAAGCTTCCTAAAAATTGGTTAATTAAGCAACTCTTCCCTTTGTTGACGAGTAGAGGTATGTCTTATTAAAAAAACATGCTTAACCATTTTTAGACAATAAAAATAACTTCTGTCTTCCGCACCAATAAAGGATACATATAGCCAATACACACCACTTGTTACAGCAAAAAGACTAAAACTAAATCAAAATGACAAACAATTGTTACGTTAAGACAAACAGGAAAAAGAAAAGATGACAGTATTCCATCTTAGAACAACCAAACGATTCTAATATCCCGATGGTTGTAACATTGTACATCCTTACATAGAAGATGGCCACCGACCTTTATAATATTTTTCTACGGTTTCATAAGAACAATTCAATAGCCGTAATTCCAAAGGCATCTCACATCACTCAAAAAAGATAAAAAGAGAGAGGGTAAATGGTCAAATCAACCAGTCTTTAGAGAATCGAATGCTGACCAGTCGAGACCAAGTGTAATATCTTAAAAATCACTGTTATGCCACTCATCGAATCAATAAACAAAAAGACAATCCAAATGTATGGTAATACGAATGCCCTCAACGACGCTTAGAGCAAGGTAACGAGACCCTTGGGCGTCGCCGTCGTTGGATCCGAATAAGAAAGCCGGAAAACAAAATTTCTTGCGGGATTGATACTTCAATACGCAATGTGACACTCACTGCCGTTATAGAGCTTGACACCATAGGTCATCGTCCGACCAACCGACCATACGCGATTAGAACCTGCCATCGCTGCCTAGCTTTGTGGCGCCAGCGACCAACAACAACACAAATGGTCTGACTGCAATCATACTTGTCGTAACAATGACTTGGCTGCTCTCCTTACAGTGTAACAGTACAACTTATCGACTGATTAGACATGTATATTCTTTTTACAGCGGTGACCAACTATCAGTAGATTAAGGTAACAAAAAAAACTTTCCAATTTCACAACCAAACCAAGATTGACCTTTACCGGCCACAATAGATCCCTACCACGACTACCCAAGAAATGCCGCCATGTCATGTAGCAAGCACTTTTGACAATGCACAGTGGCCTCCTTTATCCGGGGCCCACCTGCAGGCTGCAGGCTGCAGGCTGCAGCTGCAGGCACGATGAGCGGAGCCGGCAAGAAAGCCCGGCCATGAGATTAAACTAATAACGCGACGGCCATGACTCATGAGGCCATCTCTCCCCAGTGCCTCCCTGTTTCTTGATTTCTGTACGTTTCCTGTCCGATTCGGCTGAGCCGCGGCCGGTTTTGGTTCACCCCACGCCATTGGCGGGAGAGGGCCGCGAAGTCAGCTCGCGCATGGCGACGACTAAGAGGCAGTGGGTACCATTTTCCCTTCATCAACACAAACGAGATTTTCTTTGCGACGGAAACCTGCTCCGCGACGGAACTCTGTTGGGGATGGCCTTGTCTCTCCCTGGCCAAACGAGCAGCGAAAGCAGTTTTCTTTTCGCCGAAATGTCGCGGCGGCGAGGGGACGTGCCGCGGGTCTGCGCGATTTGGTGGCCAGACCGAGGAGACGAGGTCACACGCAAGCGATTCTGGCGCTCGCGTCCAGCACACAATCGGAGACGCGCAGCGCGGCTTCACGGGAAGGAAAACGAGACCGGACTGTACGTGCGGGGAGCATGAGCGATCGCGCGAGAGCACGAGGCGGGAGCTTGACGAGATTTTGAGCACGTTTATGTGCGACTGCAGCCACCGTCGATCAGACTTTTGTTGCCCAAGTGCCAACTTAGACCTTCTGTGAGGCTTCCCCTGGCTTCTCCCATTCTAGCCGCAAAGAGAATCCCGTTTCCTTCGCGGCTCTAACCGGTTCTCTTCACTGTTTTCTTTCGGAAGGGATTCTCTTTTACGTTCTCCTCAGGAAGAGATTATCTCTCCTTTACCTATATCATTTTTTTTCAAAGTGATGCTGTTGGAATTGGTGGAAAAAATAAAGAAAACAAATATAGGAAAGGAAATGGGAAAGAAAACAAAATGAAGAAAAAAATAGTTGAAGATAGTCTTATAGGAAGGGACTGGAGAATGACCAAAGGGACCAGCTGCTGCAAAGCTTGCCAACATAATACAACCAAAATGCAAATAGGCTGTGGTCTATATTTTTTTCATAAGGGGCTTAACCCCAATTCCATTACAGCATCTGTTTCAGTTCACCAAAATAATACCTCACCTATTGTCATCCAAATAAGAACTCACCCAATAGATTGTTTACAAGACAGATCTAAAATAAGATAACATGATCATCCCTAACTTCCCAAAGGATGTGGACTATCTATGTCGGTTCTAATTGAATCGACACTATAAATAGTGCTATCAACGCTCGTCCTAAAGGACCAACACTATCCGTAGGATATGGCGCAAATAATAAAGTATATATGTGTCGATTCTCAACTGAAACTGACAAATACATTAGTTTATTGCCACCAATAAGGAAAAAAGGACAGGATGGAAAAACTTTGCAAAAAAAGCTATGTGTGCCTTTCCCCTCCACTTCTCTCTCCTGCATGCCTCTTTCTTTTCTTCCTTCAATATGAAGCAAGCAGATAAGGGAGGGGGCTCTCCACCAGACTAGGATCCTCTACAATCTCTGCATGCAGAGGATCTGGATCCCTCACCACTGGCTTCCCCTTCCAACATCTCCCCTCCACCGACCTACTCGCTTCCTCCTCCCCTCTACCAGCATGCTCAATCGTGTTCCTCTCCCATCATAGGCCTACCCTCCGCCATGCCCATGCACCTCCTCCTCCAAACTCCTCTAGCAATGACAATCTCAATGCGATCGGATCTGGTAACGATGAGCTCGATGCGACTAGATTCGGTGATAGCCAACCACCATCTCCGTCACTCTAGCCATCTATGCCACCATCTTCCTCAACACTAAGAGGTTGGATCCAATATAGGCCCAACGATGTCACGACATTGGTAGAGATCTCCCAACCCATCAACGATGAGTGGAGTAGCCAGGTGAGCTACAGAGTCTCCTGTTCTGCATGATCTCCTGTAGCTCCGACATCCATGATGGTTTTGGTCGACCTCACGATGACGAATCAGCAACAACGATGGTGCCATGAGCCAAAGCTCGGCGTCGAGAACAAGTTGGACGACAAGCTCATCTCCAACCGCACAACACATCTCAACAATGTTGAAACAAGTTGAACAGGTTGTATTATCATCATCGATTCTAGTTTGGAACCGACAATGATAATCCTCGAGTATTAGTGTTGAAACAGCTGGCGACACAAATGTCCATTTTTGTTGCAGTGATAGGATCAAACAGCCCGATAAAATAGGGCCATTTGATTCTTGAATTTCATGCATAAATCAAACCGTTTCTTGTGACATGTGTGTGCCTCGTGGAATGCACCCAAGGATCATGTTTGTTTGGACCACAAATGTTCCGGTTTCTTAAAGCTCCTCTAGCCGAAGCAATCAATCTCTTTGCCCAGCCGCTCAGCATGCATACCCGTGGCCTCTCGTGCTGTGGAAGAAGGTGCATTGAAAAAACATACCTCCCGAAAAGAGAGTGGAAGATGTTACACCATTACATCAAAACACCGGCCGCATACAACACGGGTAAGAACTTAAAACGCGACATGCGATGCGTCATTGGCGAGCAAAAGATCAACAACCAACGCAAAGGCACTTTTCGGTAGCTTCGGAGCTGCTTCAATCTGTATGCAAGGCAATATATATAACATACGCACCAGGTGCACAGGCAGGACTTATCGCCAAAACAGAGTAGCAGGCGAGGAAAAAAAATGCATCTTATTAACACGTCTTTCTCACAGCCACCATCACGTTTCCCTTTCCTCCATCTGACAAATCGGCGGCTGCTGAGCTAGTACAATGTTCAGAGACGCCGTCTCTTTCTCCCGGCTTGACAATGCAGCCATTGCAGCGGCCGCAGAAGGCATGAGCCATGATTCAGACTGCTTTGCCTGGTGCTTCGCCGAAAAAATTGTTTTTTTTTTTTTTGCCACTCTTCAAGAGTGGCTTCGCTATTTTATCACTCTTCTCTTACGTGAGATTTTCTGTGCCTATGACAGTGGACTAGAGTGATAAAATGGCGAAACCAATTGTTGAGAGTGGTATATTTACAAATCGCCCGTGCTTGGCCGCTCCGCACACCATAGATGCGTGCAAGAAAGCGGCATGCCGATGTATGCATATATGCAAGCAGGTGAAGACCCAGTCGCTGGTGTTAACAGGTTCATAGTTTAATCGGCTTGATTTGCAGGGTTCCATGAAGACACCTGGCAACTTCGAAGGAGTCTTGAGCCTCGGTCATGAGGCCAAGCCCGCGGGCTGGCACAACACGGCACGGTAAGGCTAACGAGCCTAATGGGCCATGCCCATTGCCCAACCGTGTCAGGCGGCCTGCTTGGCCAGGCATACAGTAGCAGCAATGGGCATTGGACAATATGGAACTGTTAATAGTTTCGTAGAAAACAACTCATGACATGCAACGGCACATTGAGATGAGAGGCAATCGTGCAATAGATAACTGAAAAGGAAACTCATCATGAGTCATGACAGTGCAATTTTTGTATGCTCAGGCTTCATTCATCACATACATGGTAGTAAGTATAAATTAAGATCTATGGAGTGATATGAGAATATGAGATTATGGTCATACAAACAAAATGATAGTACAAAATATAAAAGTAGATACAGGTCAACTCCCATGTCCTTGGACAAAATATCCTGTCAGGGATGCAGAATTGATAAAGTAGTTCCTAAGACTTAGCCTAACAGAACCTTATTTCACTCATAAGTTCATGTTAGTTTGTGCCTGCCATAGAATGTTCAAAGTACAAAATACAGGTTCGACTGTGTGAAGACTGAAGAACACTATGATTGTTTTTTCAGATCTAATTTACAAAACAAAAACAGCAGTTTGAGAAAATATTCTACAGCAACTTCCAAAAACAGTTTTCAAACATTATCTCCAGCACTCCTCCAGCCTCCCTCAAGTTGACTAACGATTGAGTTTATAAAATTACTTTGATGAGGTATTATAAAATTATTTTGACAACGTTATGTGGAATAAAAATACAACAAATTTCAGTAAGACCTGATGTTGCACAGTTTCGCTTAATATTCAAATCTTGAATGCCTATGGGCTATGGCCTTATAACACATTTATTTGTATAGCTTCATGTCAACCAATTCTACAGTATAAATCCCTCCGCCCCTCCACCAGAAAAAAATAAAGAGAGGGTCATCTTCTCTTCTCCTTTTCTTTTTTGCAGGAAGAGTCGTTTTCAGCATTTTCAGATTGCAATTACATAGAAGAAAAAGGAAAAAAATGATCCAAATACTCCATATCACAGTTGTAATGCATTTAAGAATCTGCCATGTCCTGGGCTACATACTCTTAGGAAAGTGTCAGCAGTAAGCGCACAAGGAAAAATCATTTGGGTGGTAACATAGCCATTTGGGTTGTCTTGGAAGTTAGAACTGAATCAAAACCCACCAAGATAACATCTCATTCCATCACAAATTGAGAATGATCACATGATGTCCTCCTCATTTACAATACAACATATTAAGCCATAAGAACCAAAAATACACAACAAATTAAGCCCTTCATAACAATAGAAGTGGAGTACATATTACCACCAGTGAAGGCAAGCAAACTATATTAAGAAGAGTCCAAGTCTTCTCCCTATAAAAGGGATGGTCCTATATCTTTCTATTCATCCAATCAATGAATTAGTTCGAGATCAGATCTCATAGGCGGTGGCTCCGATTAACAGCCTAGGCGCTAGCTTCGATAACAGCTTGATTCGCCCACGTCAAGGGCCCTATCTATCCTCGTTGCGTGCTCAGATCGTGCACGTAACAATTTGGTATCAGAGCCAGACGATCCCCTGGATGTCGTTCTGCTATGATTACTACGATCGTCGGTCTTACGATGACCGGCGTCACTTCAAACGACCACGATCGTATGACTACGGTCAGCGGCGCCGAGAAGAGCGACGCGCTTTCGAGCATCCAATCGACCGCTACTATCGTCATATTGATGAAGAGCGGTGTGCCTTTGAGCTACCTCGTCCATACACATACTACCAGCGGCTCCGCGAGGAGTGTGGGCTCGTCGGCGATCGTCGTCGGCCATACGATGACAGGCGATCATACCACATCACCGACGACCGGCGAACATGCGAAGAGAACGAGCCTGGCAATGATGGTCTTGCTCTCAGCCTTTGCCAGTCCATCCTTGACAAGCTTGATGACATGTTGAAGATAATAGATGGCATGAAGATGCACTCTACAACGCCAGCAACTCCAACCATGTCGTCGGCTGACAACGCGGCTAACCCGTGCGAAAAGAACCGCGCCGAGGCCATGATCGGCGAGGTGGACGTTGCTGCCAAGGCGAAGGAGCCGCATCATAGTGTGAAGGTCGACAAGGTGGTCAAGGTTGACACGGACAACATCCATGATTCGTGCATCTCCCGTTCGAGGGCTCCCAAGGTGACGAGAGTCTCAGCGGAACGACATCATAGAATCCAGTCCAGCGTCGCTCCACGTCCTTCTCCATGCCAAGCAAACAGCCGGCGACCACGATGCCTCCGTCTTCGGCAGCAGATGGGTTGCGGATATGCTACGTCGAGCTCACTGTGACGCGCTTCGTCTTCAACAACGGCATCAAATCTTGGAGTGTCGTCGTTTCAACCTTGAGGACAAGGTTGATTCGCAAGGGGGAGTAATGATATGGCCGTGGCCCACATGGCCCATAAACAGTACCGGTGGTACTGTAGCACGTGGGTACTGTAGCACAGGATTAGATAGATTAGGTTACGTTTAGATAAGATCAGTTTGTTTAGAGATAAGATTAGTTAGATTTCTTTCTTAGAGTTCAAGTCTTCTCCCTATAAAAGGGATGGTCCTGTATCTTTCTATTTATCCAATCAATGAATTAGTTCGAGATCAGATCTCATAGGCGGTGGCTCCGATTAACAGCCTAGACGCTAGCTTCGATAATAGCTTGATTCACCCACGTCAAGGGCCCTATCTATCCTCGTTGCGTGCTCAGATCGTGCACGTAACAAAAATACATGTTTTATGACTAGCAGGTCAGATTCCAAACCTCATTTTTTTTGGGTGGGTGAGTTGGGGGGAGCTCAAATTTGAAATTATGAAACCTAGACCAGACCAGCGTTTGGGACAGAAGCTACCTTTCCAGATGAAAACAGGAACCAGTCAAACTAAACTGTACATTTACTAGCATGACTAAACTCATATAAATTAACAAACTAAGTTCCAGTTCATTTAAGTTGAACTGCAGCTTCAAAAAGTTTAATAGAAGAAGCATTTTTGTTCGCTAAACAGTTATATTTTTCTTAGGGCATGTTCTTTTCAGTTTATCTGTCTAATTTCTCATTTGCTTATTTGACTTATCTCGTAACTTCGAGAATTTTCCGAGGTGGTCTCAAGAGTCGGATACCTTTGGTTTTTAGGATTTAGGGAGCTTTTAGACACGCCTACAAGATTTTAAAAAAAGGGATTCAAAAAGTAATAAAAAAGTCAAATAAGTCAAAATAAGCCACGTCTTATCTGACTTATTTCGTGTCTTATCTGACTTATTTGACTTTTTTAATTACTTTTGAATCCGTTTTTTTATCTCGTAGGCGTATCTAAAAACTTCCTAAATCCTAAAAACCAAGAGCATCCGACTCCCAAGGCCACCTCAGAAAATTCTCGAAGTTATGAGATAAGTCAAATAAGCAAATGAGAAATGAGACAAGACAGATAAGCTGAAAAGAACAGGCCCTTAGTCCCGACGCCTTCCGGAGGCCCTGCATGCACATGCCCATGTTGCCAGCCGCCAAGACGAGCCTGTAGACCTCGCACTTCAGCCCCCGGAGGCTCTTTACGATGCCGTCCTCTGACATGGTCGGGTCCACGGCAGTCACAGCGGTGGGTTTGAGAGCTAGGGGGAGGCTGGGCTTGACGTCCGATGGGAGCACCGAAACCGGGGTCTCCGGTGAGCGCTTGCACGACGGCATGGCACGGCGCCGCGGTCGATGAGAGGTGGGTGGCGGCAAGGACTCGAACAGGAATATTTTATTTAATATTTATTTTAAATCTTTTTTCAAAAATAATCATCGGAAAAAAATATTGCGGATTTGGGTGCCCGTCACCCAAATATGGTGCGATCGCTCGAATATGAGGCGATAGGTCCCCCCCAACGGTCACATAACGGTCGTCCGTTACCCCGCTGCCTGCCTGCCACCTATCGCCCAATAGTGGGGTGATCGCCCGTTGCAGGGGCGATAAGCGCCTTTTTAAGCCCGGCCTCCTCCTTCTCTCCCTCATTCTCCTCGAGCTGCTCAGTTTCACCAAGAGCGAGTGGCCGAGAGTGAGCGAGAGCCGGGAGGAGGAGAAGAGGAGAGAGAAGAAAAGAGAGGAGAGGAAAAAAAGAGAGAAAAAAGGGAGAAAAATAGAAGAGAAAGGGAAGAATGGTAGAAAGTTGAGCCGCCATTTTTGTGGAGGTAAGTCCGGGAAATTTTTTTGTGCAAATAATGTATTAGACAGTATTTAGAAATGTAATGTGGTAGGATTGTATAGTAATGAAATTTAAATATTATGATGAAACATGGTAGGATAGCCATATATAGTACGGGTAAAGTTTCCTAAAATTTGATGTAGAAATTAAAGGAAGTAGGATATATCATGTAGATATGCAGTATTTAGGGTTAGGAAAAATTAATAATATATAGTAATAATGCCGTAAGGAAAAAAATGAGTAGTTGAATTACTTATTTATAGCAGTAATTTCTAGTAGGATCGTCATACGTTTTATATATTGTATTTTAGAATAATATTTAAAAAACATGGTAGGCTAACCACATATGTCTGGCACCGTTAGAAATTAGTAGAGTAAAAAAATTTGAAAATATATAGCAGAAATAACGAGGAGTAAATCAATGACATAGGATAATGTAACAATTATATGGTAATGCATGATGCGGTTAGATGGACAACTGATGAATTTCTTGGTCTGACGTTGTAGGCAGCATGCCGGAGAAATTGTATTTTTAAATATTTTATGGAGATGGGGAGATAGCATAAGGGTGGATGGAGTGAATTTGTTAGCATTTTCAAGAGTCATACGGGGCATATCTAGACCGAGCGATAGGACATACAGGGCTTTGTTGGAGTGGATGTTTCAGATGTTCAATTTGGATACCCAAACTATTCGGTTGCAGGTTAGAGCAGTAGTAAGCCGTGCGCAACACTATTTTTATGGAGAGTTGATTCCTATTAACGCGACATCATCATGGAGGAGCTATATTGGGTTTGCCGTAGAGCGGGGTTGGCCGCTCATGTTGCTTGTACAGTGGTACCAGGTAGCTCCATCGGTGTCGGAAGTTCGTGATGTCGGGGTAGATATTATGGAGGAGAGGGAGACAAATATGCAAGAATGTGATGATGAAGGTGGCGAGGAGCCCGGAGACGGGGGACACGAGATTGACGGTGGCGAGGGGAATGGGAGGGCGAGGAGACAGTCGTGGAGGCGCAGGAGGTGGCCGACGAGGGGGAGGAGGTGGAGTACATAGTTGACATGATGGAGGAGGAGGACCGCGCGGATGAGGAAGTCCCTGATGTCGAACACTCGGACGAGGAGGACAATACTCCTGAGGTGTCTGTCCCTGGTGCGTGAACTAATTATAATTTCGAAGACCTAACAATAAATGAAGGGAATAGTGATGCATGGGAGTATAATGCGAACGAGGTCACGCAGGGGGGGCCATATATAAAGACAAGGAGGCTATGATGGATGCGGTGAAGTACTGGGCAATGTCTTTGCGATGGTAATTCAGAGTAGTGAAGTCTAGAGAAAAGGAGTACGACGTGAAGTGCGTAGTTGATTTGTGCCCATGGTGGGTGCATGCATACAAGGGGAAGTGGAAGGACTACTAGAAATACTCCATGGTGATGGAGCATAACTGTGAACTGGAAGAAGCGGAGCAGGAACACCGCAATTTGTCCTCCACTTGGGTGGCAAATGTGTTTTATGGTCATATCGTGGACAATCCGCACATGCAGCCTCAATCTATTATCAGACCTGTGGAGGAGAGGTTTTAGTACAAGATTAACTACGCAAAGGCATGGAGAGCAAAAAGGCCAGCTTTACAAATATGGTTCGGGACGTACGAGGCTTCCTACGAGAATATTCCACGCTTAGAGCAATATCACATAGGAATCCCGGTACATTCATCGATCTTGCAGAGTTCCCCACGGACGGCGTGTGCGCGGGTAAGTGGGTCTTGCAGCGGGTCTTCTTCGCCCTCGGCACATGCATAAATACGTTCTGACACTGTCGCCCGGTCATTTGCATGGACGATACATTCCTCACAGGAAAATAAAAGGGTCAGATTCTAACTGCAATCACAGTGGACACCAACAACCAGGTTCTATCGGTCGCATTGGCCTTCGTGGAGGGGAAAACACGGACAGCTGGTATTGGTTCCTTAAAAGAGTCAAGCTGGCAGTTGTTTAGGATCGGCCTAATGTTTGTGTTATCCATGACCGACATGCAGGATTGCTAAGGGCGATCATGGATATGCAACAAGGGTCCGATGTGGTGGGAGCAGCAAAGTGGCCAGACCTGAAGAGCAGGTGGTGAATGAGGCACATGGGTGCCAATTTTTTTCGTCAATTCAGGAACAAAGAGCTTATGAACATATTCAAGCGACTATGCAAACAGAACCAGCAGAGGAAGTTCGACGCACTGTGGATGACGTGGGATGAACTAACCAAGAAGCAATCACTGAATCTACGGGATACTGCTAGTTCATCAAGGAACCCTATGGTCCACCACGAGCAAGGAGATGACCTCACAGCCTTGTGTGCGGTCCCGACAGACGCACTAAACATTCGGCGTAGACTGGGGACAAGCATAAGGAGTTTCACGGACTGGATATGACACGAGCCATTGGAAAAATGGTTCATTCTGCATGACGAGGGCGGTTTCCGTTATGGAATAATGACAACGAACCTGGCGAAGGTGTACAACTGGATAATGAAAGGCACGAGATGCCTTCCATTGGTGAGTATAGTTGAAGGTGTGTTACCAGGTACCCAGAGATATTTCATTGAGCGTTATAAGAACTCTGCTGCATGTATGTCCGGCAATCGACTGTTCTACGCAACGGTTGTATCTACATACATGGCCAACAAAACACGAAAGGCACGGACATCCCGTGACACTGGAGAATGGCGTGGAACGGAGATACCACGTGCACTGCGGTGACCGCGGTCGCAGAGGTGAGCACCGGGAGAGGATGTCCCATCTGTGCATATTCCGAGTTGCTGACTGTGAGTGCTCCTGTCAGAACATGATCGAGTACGTCCAGTACATCGCCGATACCCCGGAGCATGAGGTAAGACTTTTCGTTAAAATCTCTTCTCCCAGGACTTGTCTAACTTTCTCGTTGTAAACAGATGCAGCAATGGTCATGGGCCTCTGTTGTGCTTGCAGTGACGTTCAGAGGTCTGTGCGATGCTGTCTCTCGGGCAGACCAATACGCCATGATGTTGGGTTGCGTCCTACTGCTGCAGTTATGGCCCTAGGAGCACTTCTCTGTCGGTAGGCCTCTTGTTGATACCGTGCCGTACCCACAGGACCTATACAACGACAATCCGATAGACTGGCCCACCATGGACCACTACTAGGTTCAACGACATGTACGCCCCTCGTCTCTTATTCCCCACTTATGTCTCTTATTCCTCACTTACATACTTTCATAACATGCACCATTTTTTATTTCCGCGCAGCGGTTGTACGCGCACCGACAGGTTAGGAGGTCGTACCCCGAGTTCGTTCGGGAGTTCGATAGGCTCCACGAAGAGGACGTGTGGTGGACGCCGTACAGCGCGTATGACGTCCATGTCCGAGCACCTTACGGGATCTCTATGCTTTGCACGCGGGACGAGCCGTTCTGGCTCACCTGTAAGGTTCTCGTCTTTGACCTGTGTGTGAAGGAGTACTTGTCGCACCAAGTGTTGCGGCAGTTCGGCCTGTTCCAGGCTTTTCCCCTGCTGTCTCATCACATTGTCTCGTGTGGCGCTCACAGGTACGTCTCCTGAGCACACTGCTTAGCATTCCCGCCGAATGGATGTTGTATGTAAATTCCCTTTTTTTGCATTGCATGATGACCTGGATGGGGGCTGCAGTGGGCACTCAGTTCGGGCATCGCATGTAGCTATGGGCACTGTAGTGGGATGCCGCACTCGCGGACAAGGTCACCGAGACCCAGGCATACGACCATGGCATGTACGATGAGTACATGAAATGGTTCGCGCCATGGACTCGGCTCAGGGTGGGGTACACACCGGCACCGTATGTCGCAGAGCAGGCATCAGTGTCGGACACGTACCCTTCACAGATGTTCGAAAGGGACAACTACGCGGTAAGTGTTACAATCGAATCTCTATGGGTACGTATTTTTCATATCATTTTCCTCATATCAAACCGGCATTACATGCAGGCACAACTTGCAGGGGAGATGCACGTGGAGGCTACGTCCATGTTGGCACACCTCCGGGCGGGCATCCAGATGACCAGCGGTGAGGTCACGGCAACTTGGCAGCGGGTCCTCGATAGGGCGACGCGGTTGTGTCGCTTGGCCACTTGCCGGGGGCGCGGAGACGTCGTCGAATGCAGCGTACCACGTCCCCGTGGGCCAGCACCTCGCCCTCCCCGGTGGCTCCTCATGGAGCCATGCCCGTGCCTCCCTGTGGTAGTCCTCTCCCACGGGCCGACGCCAGCTATGTCGAGTCCCTGTGGCCTACGGCGATGCCGCCTTCCGCACAGCAGCAATGAGGACAGTGGGGAGATGCTAGGCCTTCTTCGTCTCACGCGCAACAGCAGTGGGGAGAGTGGGGTGACGCAGGGCCTTTTTCGTCTTGCGCCCCACCAGGACCCTAGGGTGGTTATGGCAACGTAGACAATGACGACCGGGAGGAGGCAGCGTTCGACGTGGTGCAGTACCTGTCGACCGAGTTTCTCGGCCCCTCTCAGCTCTCAGGAGCACTGTACCAGGACACAACCAACTCGCAGCCGGACTACTCTACCCCTGTGCCGCAGGGCTGGCCTAGGAGGGATGTCCATCCTCCATCGCCACTCACGTACCCCATGGACCAAATCAGGAAGCGTGGTCGTGAGTGACTTGTTGCCTAGCTGTACTTTTTTAATGCCTTTATCTTCGGCACCATGTTGTATAAGTGTCTGAACTCAGTGCTAGCGGACCTTTTTACCTTATTCGTCTCAATTAGTAACATGTGTGCTTCTTTTGATTTTCGCACGTTCATGCTGGAGCACACGTCCCACCTGCTCGCCCATAGATAAGTGGTACCCTGCGTTGTGTAGGTCGCTCGTTATTTTTTTTTGTATTTTCTGATCCGCATCCGATGGGCCCCGCGAGGCTACGAAGACCCCTAAGTGGCCATAATTTCGGGGTTTCGTGGCCGTGTGTGCCTTTTCCGATTTTCGCACATTCCTGCTGGGACATCGTTCGACCTGCTCGCCCATAGATAAGTGGTAGGTTGCATTTCGTAGCTCACCCGTGATTTTTTCTGTATTTTTTGGGACATATCCGGTGGGCCCTATGAGGCTACAAAAACCCCTAAGTAGCCACAATTTTGGGGTTTTGTGGCCGCGCGTGCATTTTCCGATTTTTGCATATTCCTGCTGGGACAACGTCCGACCTGCTCGCCCATAGATAAGTGGTAGCCTACGTTTCGTAGCTCACCCGTGATTTTTTCTGTATTTTTTGGGACACATCCGGTGGGCCCCGCTAGGCTACGGAAACCACTAAGTGGCCACAATTTCGGGGTTTTTTGCCCATGTGTGCCTTTTTCGATTTTCGCACATTCCTGTTGGGACATCGTTCGACCTGCTCACCCATAGATAAGTGGTAGCCTGCGTTTCGTAAGTCACTCGTGATTTTTTTGTATTTTTTGGGACGCACCTGGTGGGTCCCACGAGGTTACGAAAACTCCTAAGTGGCCACAATGTCAGGGTTGTCTTATCACACTTGTGACAATGCCAGCTAAGACACCATGCGCTGCCCATGAGACCGAATAGTTCGGAGTTTGTTTATTGCAAAACGAGGGTGGGAGAGGGAGATAGAGGGAGGGCGATTCTCAATTAAGAAGTTTCTACGAAAAATAAGGTAGGCCACACTCTTTATGACGACTTAAAATTAGGAGGAGCATCACGAACAAGGAAAATAATAGTTACAACTTCACGTCTACTGAGTGCATCGAGGCCACTTCCCCTTTGCCCATGCCTCTGGTGGGGCTTCTCTGGCACGACGTGCCCTCTCTCGTTTCCTCTCTCGGCCTCCTTCTCCTCTGTTTCCTTTCTACGTGCCTCCTCGCATGCGGCGTCACGCTGCTCTTGAAGCTGCCGCCTAAACTCCTCGTCCCGGTTGACTTGATCAAGGAGCCTTTGGTCTTCAGGGTTAATCTCCATGTCAAACCACTGCTCAAATTCACACAGTGGCAGAGGCGACTACATGGGACATAAATTAGCAAAGTTTCATGTAGAAATATTACTAAATACGTATGATTATTATCATCTGGCGATTCTTCATGTTCTTCTCCTGTGGGTCGAAGGCATAGTTGCGGCACTTCCAATACCTCCTCTTCCAAGTTGAATTTTCCAAGAGTGGACGAGCCTGCAAGGATCTCCGCACATACACATCGGTGGAACAGCCCCACGAGGTAGAAAAAGGTCCTGGTACGCTGAATTGCGTGGCCAGTCCCAAACGCCTCCCTCTTCCTTTGCTTCCCCCTTTCCCTTTCCACTTGCACACCTCGGCATTTTGGGTTCTCTCCAATCCTCTAATTCCTTCTGTTCTTCCCTCCTCTCTTTTTTTTCTCTTCTCCTTCCCTTCTCTCTTTTTTTTCTCTCTTTTCTTTCCTTTTCTCTTGGTTTTGCCTTTGCTCTTGGTCTCGCTCGGTGAGAAGGACGGCAGGCAAATGGGGTGGTTTTAAAGGGCACCTATCGCCTGTATATAGGGCGATCGCCCCATATTAGGGCGATATGTGTCATGGGCGCTAACCGCTGACGGCTAGGGACGGCCATTGATGGCTAGGGACGGCGATTGATGGGGGAGGGTGCCTATCGCCCGAATATGGGGCGATCGCCTCGTATTAGGGCGGCGGGCACCTAAATCCGCAATATTTTTTTTCGATGATTATTTTTCAAAAAATATTTAAAATAATTATTAAATAAAAAAATTCGAGGAAACGGAAAGGGCATTTGGGCCTTTTAGCTCAATATAAGGCCAGTCCGAAAAGTTGTTAGGGCTATTTCTGGCCCAATTAAGCCCATATATTTCTTTCTTTCTGTTTTCTTTCTTTTTTTGTTAGGTCATATATTTTGAAGACAAAAAAAAGAGTATCAACTTTATGCTTTTAAGAAGAAAAATGAGTGCCATTGTTGAAGGAACTGAGGGTCCCAAACCCAAAGTACCAAAGCTTTGGCCATTGATTTTCTTGGCACAAATATGTGATGATAATTCAGTTTTATGAGCCACTGAAACTATATGTCACATTGGTACATATCCTCATGTTGCCAAGTAGCCAACGAGCCAATTGATGGAGCAATCGCGTGCAGAGATAATCCGGGAGGTTCGCAGGAGTTTTTGAGCTTCCGATCTGAGTTTTGTTCGTGGAGAAGCTTGAGGTTCATCCAGGGGGAAAAAATTGGCTACACCAAGTCTGCCATTCTTAAGTAATTGTCTACTTTGTTGTAATCTTTCGGTTTAAACTAACATAATGCTTATGGATCTAACAAAGCTACCCATTATTTACATGCAACAAACAAGTTCCATGGAAAACATAAGAACTCGCAATCTGTACAGAGACTACAGGCTTCTTGGGATCGAGTTTATCAAAATCAACTGATGTATAATTCGTAAACCAATAAAGTACCCATGACGCCATGACCAGTGCAGAAGCTCTGGATCACCAAAAAAATACAGGATTTAATTCACAATAGTGAATAAAGTCAACTCCGTTCTGTTGCTGTCTGATGGTTATGCTGGGATTCTATGATTTTGACGATGTATACAAACATCTCCACGATTTTACAACTGTTAGGAATCCGGGAACCGTACAAATTACTGAATAACTGACAGGGAGAGTGCGATACCAGTCCCATCTCCAGTAAATGTCAAGATTTAGGTTGTCGCAAGTAGAGGCATTGCACGTTGTCCCAGAGTCATTTCGCGACCTGTTCGATCACAGGTATCTTATTCCACCTTTCCTGTTCCTCAGGCGCATTGTTGCCTTGAAGAGGCGGCAATGAGAACGCGCTGACAGTTGAGCTTCCGCTCCGGATCTCTTTTAGTGATCTAAGGGCCGCCACTGTGCTCTTCATGTACATGCTCTCCATGTACTCAATCTCATCTAGCTCTGGAATACCACCACCACTAACCAAGGACGAACTGGGCTTGGAAGGCTTGTCCTCGCTGTTGCTATCTCCTTTGCCATCTTCGCTCGATACAGACAGCTCATTTGATGGTAGGAGTTGATCCAGCATGGCCTCACACTCCTTCACAAGCTTGTACAGGAGGTCGGTGGTGAAGAAAGGCTGCTGCAGCACTTTCTGGATGAAGGGTAGACGGATCAGAGCCCCAGTTCTCTTGTCATATTTCTTGAGAATCTTAACTAGTCCTGTAAAAGGAAATATGGAACATAAGCATTGCTGGTGAGGACAGATATACAAAAATTGGGTGTCTGCAATAGCTGAGACGGAGAATAGTAATCTATGAGGACAAGCAGCTAAAGCAATATAGAAGATTGATATATGTCCCGAGTGTCTCACAAACAAATGTTTATTATAACAAACATGCATTAACATGTTTAGGGGCAAATGGCTCCCTAGAACAACCAAAAAATGCACACTGACATGTTCCATCACAGTAAAAAACATTAATCTCCTTTAGTCAGGCATCAAACTTGCACCTAGCAGGGGGAAATTAGTGTACTTTTTGAACATTGATAGATCACAGCATGGCACATAGCTATGTGATGCTGATGCCATTAACTTGCATTACTGTAAAGGGGAATAGCAGGTGCAAGAGGCAGATATTGGGATAAGTGGTCACAGCATGCCCACTGAAGCCATTAGCCCATTATGCACGAGCACATAATAATACAGCAAAACAAGCTACTCGGTAGCTCAAGTTCATTACAGCTAGCAAAAAAGCTGACTTTATAAAAGTAGCCTACCAAATCAGCACTAGAAATAGATCAAGAATTGCAGGTAAAGTTATGACCGTTCATCACAACTAAGCATAAAGGAGTCAAACTAATGAAGCTTGTGAAAATGGATAAGCAGTCACATGCATTTGAGCAATTGTGTTGATCCAGCATCTCCATATCTGTGTTACCAGACAAAGAACAGTACTATATCTTCAGATGATTTGCACAAACAGTAGCATTTCTTTATTTTGTAGATGAACTAGAGAGTATTGAACACCTATAACATGCAAATGATCAGAATGATATATATGACACATTTTTCTGAGGTGTAACTCTAGTAAGCTTATCATTATCAAACTGAAAACATTAGGTTGAGCAAGGTGGCAAGTGACATTGACCCATTTTATGCAATTTGCATCATTCCAAATCGATGGATGTAGTACACATAGTTTACTATTACTTAGAAAAATTCAAAAATAAGGAGAAAAAAGAACAAGTTGCAAGTGAATAGTGCATGACAACGTTGTTTTGTTTATCTTCAGTGTAAATGATTTTGAATCCAAACTTTTGCAAAGTGTTGTTAAATTTATGTAATGAATCCATGAAATTTTCAATGATCTAAATAATATTACAAACTGAAAATTTTGGTATTTGAAAAGGAGGGGCATATGCCCTCCGCTCAGTGCTCACAAAATTCATATTTCTAAACATCCTATACATGTTTTGTTCACTTTCTGAGGATGAGTAAATCTTACCAAAGAATGTATTGACTATTGAGCATAGACAAAATAAAAGGCGCTAGTTTCACAATAATCTATACAGCCCCAAGAAAAATGGTCAACCAATATGATTTCTCAAATGTTGTAAACATGACCCAAAAATAATAATGAAGCTTAAGATTGTACTATACTATTGTAGCACAAGCAGGAATGCAAGCGAATGGATCAAATCCCATACCCTTTAAAATAAGCAAGTAACATATCCCATCCAGGTTAGTAAAGTTGCCCCAAGCCCCCAACAGCAAACATTAATTGACACTTCACTGCTTAAGCTGTACATGATTTATTAGCAACCCCACTGACTAGGAAGCCAGCTTTCCTGACCTTACAAGGCAACGATGCTGATGAATATGGGACCATATTACTCAACAGCACAGCCTTATCCCAAAAACTAGCAAAACAGTTCTGTGACTGCTTTTGTTCGAGCAATCCATATGCTGAACCAAGACATGCTGGAAAGGAAGCAGAGAATCTACTGCATAACACCACGAGACTTTCGAGTTGAACAGTATTTTTAGTGCAAAAACAGTATTTTGATGATCCACTCTTGAGTGAAAAAGTTCAGTTGCACCATGTGAATTTAGAACCCTGGTTACACACTTAAACTTGTCTAGATCCGCTAATTGAAATACTGAATATTTGATTGATTTTTATAGCAAGCAAAACAAAAAAATATATATACATAGAGAAGCAGGACCTCGTAGGACCATTTCAAATCACGACGGACAGAAACATTGTGTGCTCCAAATGAATAATATATTTGCTTTCATGCCAGAAATTGCTAATTTCTCATGAGAAACCAAACTGTTAATATATCACACACACTCGATTTCTCGCCGAGTACCAATTCGTCGATAGCGCGGGAAAATGCACGTGCAATTTTTCAGCTGCATCACATGGATCTATTCTCGTTGATGGCGACACAAGTGCGACGTCGCAGACAAGCGAGCAATAGCTGCCCAAAGGCAAGTCAAGTGGTCCCTTTCTTGACCCATGTTCACAGAATCTCATGCTTACCACTTAGCTCCCCTCGGTTACGATGCACACTAAATTATTTGATACACGATTTATCCCCATTTTTCTGCTCCCCTCCAGTCAACCACAGGCACTGATCACCTCATGACGAGATAACTAAAAGCAGAAGCCACCCTTGCAATATTAATTATTGAAAAGACATAACAACTAAGTGTGATGCGGCGGGAGGGGAAGTGCTCCGGCTCACCAGTGTAGTTGAGAGCGCTGTAATTCTCGAGCAGCACCATCTCGCCGTGGAGGTCGACGATCTCCTTGCGCACCCGCATCAGCTCCTCGTTGGACTCCTTCCCGGCCGCCCGCGCCACACTGTCCTGCAGCTCCTGCTCCACTCAACGCGACCCAATCAGATCAAGAAACTCCACGAATTACAAAGAACGAAATGACGAACGGACGGAGGTTTGGCAAGCACCTTCTGGCGGATGATGTACTCCTCCTCCTTCTCGACGAAGAAGGAGTTGAACTTGTCGAGCTCCACCTCCAGCAGCCACACGAACTCCGCCTCCTCGGGCGTCATCGCCGGCGCCGGCGCCGGCGCCACCTCCTCGCCGTCCCCAGCGGCCGCGACGCGGGGCCGCTTGGGGAGCCGCTCCCCTCCTTCCCCGGCGCCTCCGCCAATGAGCTTGAGGCGCTTCTTGAGGTCCTTGTAGGACAGGAACTTGTCGCGCCACTCCGGCAGCGTCTCCACGATCTGGCCGCTCAGGCTCTTGCCGAACTTCATCGCGCCGCCCGGCGCAGGGCCTCGCCGCCTCGCCTCGATCCCCAAGCCGCGAGAAGCCGAGAAGCACGAATCGATCGGCGAGTGCAGTGAAGGATTGGGTTCTTGCGGCGGGCGGGGCGGGTGGGGGTGGTGAAATAGAAGGGAAAGGGAGGATATGCGGAGAAGGGGAGGGGACGAGGGGAATATTCGCCAGGAGGAGGATAATTATTATCCCGGTGTGCGCGAGAGAGCGATTATTCCTCGCTTCTCTTGCTTTCCGACCTCGCGTTTTCGGGGTTCGAAGGGGAGAGAGCACAGAGCTGGGGTCCTGTATCTATGCCAGCTTTGTAGCTTTTGTTCCCGAGGATTTTCTTTTCCCTCGTCAAGTATGTTGAGCATTAGAGCATCACACAACTCCTCTAAATCTCCTCCTCCAAAACATTAGTATTAACGTTTCCTCTATTCATCCCTCTAAAATTCCTTCACATTCTACACTACACTCTAAAAGATTTATTCCCTCTATCAGCTACTCTATCCTAAAAAAGTCAGAACTACAGTATTATATAGTACCTGCTACAGATGCTCTTAGAACGGTTTTATGTCTCGATGATACCATGTTTAGAGGCATGGTAAGATTAATGTTGGTTTCAACGAAGTTTGGTATCATTTATCTAATATGCCTATTTGGTTAGGCCGAGGTTGGAAAGACGAATGACCGAAGAGTTGGACTTCGAAAGCTTCGAGATGCTGTTAATATATAAATGGTATCTCACATGCTTTTGATTGAAAATAAATTATAATGTGGCTATAAATCTCAATAAGAACAATAGCTTGAAATAATGGCGAAGTCAGAAAAATTTGTGAGCATGAGAGGAGTCTATCCGCCCACCGCGTCAACCATGATGTAGTAATGAACTCGAGACGAATTTTAAGGGGAATAGGATAAGCTAGTGCATCAAAATACTACCAAGTAGGAAAACTTGAAGCTTGATAACATGTTCTAAAAGATTAGGTTGAATTGTTGAATTTTTAGAAGCTAAACTTTGAAAGCTTTTAGAAGCAGTTGAAAAGTTGGTCCACTTTGTTTGACTTTTGTAAGAGCCTACGAGATTTTCGATAAACGGGGTTGAGGTGTCATTGGCTTTTAGAAACGCTCTTATTGAATTCTGATAAATGGTTTAAAACGAGCGGTTAGTGACTAGTTTCCATCTCCTAGTGTATGCCTTGAAACATTATATTTATTCGCCAATCAAACTAAGCAAGATCCATCAAAACAATTCTACACCTAGAATTCAATTCCACATCATGGGAGCCCAGGCAACTGCCCACGCTGCCCAGGCAGTGAATTCGCGAAGTGATTTGAAAAATAATGGGTTTTAGTATTTTTAGCGTAAATATCTTGTGCACCCAGTTATCAAAATCTAATATTGTGGTGGTTCAGAATATGAGATTAGTTTCTTGTAGAAAATTTGAAAGAACAGTCACATGTCATTCCTCCATCTCAATGTTTCAACATGAGCATAGCAAAATGACATATATATATATATGCCACTAAAAATACATTGTGAATGATGCAAACTAATCTGTGTTTTTCCTTCCAATGAACTAATATACAAACCACATTACAAATTGCGACGCTACCTAACTACAGGTTAACATATTTTGGCTCCTGTTTTTACATGTGCGGATTAAATGAAAGAAGGAGAGAAGCGAGGACTCATGCCAATGGCCAAGTGACTTTGGGGGAGCATGAGATTAGAAGTGATAAACCTCATTGTCTAGATTGGATTATCAAGTTTTTTCAACAGTTGTTAGGTAGCGGTATAGATATATCCAGTGCAATATTCCTATGAATAATAGGGTTGCATCCTTGATAATTTAACAACAGACATGTCACATATATGTAAAAAACTTTCATTTTTAATTCTATTTTAATATAGATACTAACCGAATGCATGCGTCTTGCCAGAAATAAATATTCTATTACTTTTCAGTGTGTTATACTCTATATTTTTTGGCTCATACCTTCAACTACATTGTGGATGCAAATGTCCCTGCTCCAAGGGAGAGGAGCAACACGATTCACATGGCAGAAGATCGGAGCAAGGCTCCAAAACCAATACCTCTAATCTTGAGAAAGTACACGCCATGACGTGCAGCGATGGAAGATTCTGGGCATAATTCCTCGCTGGGAGCGGAATATCCAAGCGGATATGTCCCCCAAGATCCTCTGCGCGTCGCTGTCCCGCCTTAAAGCCCCGGCCCCTTCTCTGCCTGTCCCCTGCCCCCTCTCTCTCTCTTAAAAAACCCACAAAAGATAACCCTCTCTCTCTCCTCTCAGATCGGTGGATATCTTCTCGAGACGAAGAGAGAGGCAGAGTTTAATCGATGTAACAAGAGCACGAGCAAGTGATCGCTCGATCTTCTTAATCGTTAATGCTGCCATTTTGAAGCTGCAAATCGCAGGCTAAGCTAAGGTGTCAGTGAGGTGTATAGATGCTTCTTGGAGGGATATTCTTGCTCGCTAAAACAGTGATGTGGCTGACGAAATATTGGACCGGCTCAGTGTGCTTAGTTCTCACGAGTTCTCGTGGGTGGAAATCCACGTGGCACTAAGAGGCGGTCAGAATATTTTAAGTAAGAGACCGAGGTAAAAACGGAAAGGGACCAATATTGGTGTTAGGTAGCGGACGAGTCCACTTAGTCAGAGTGTTATTTGTCCAGGAAAAAATACGTGCCATGGTTGGTCGGTGTTGCGGTCCACATGGCAGGACTATTAGATATGTTTTTCTCTCTATTGGTGAAGAGAAAAGTACACGTTACCATTCGTTAACATTTCGATCCATCTAGGATGGTCATTACATGTGGTTTTTCCTCCTACTTTCGAATTGTTACATGACGGTCGGTCACATGGATATATTATTTAACTATATTGTTTGTATATAGACTTTTGGTACACACTACTATGTTAGAATAATCATGTTAATGGTTAACACACACTTAGATTATAGCAACGAGCTGTTGCTTCATCATGTACCACATAGTTTAGGTTCCCTTTTTGTTTTCTTACTAAGTTGCGCCATATTGTGGTGTATTATTATGGGGTTTGGTTCTAAGATCCACCCTCTATATTTTCACTCTTCATAAGCCATATATTATGAATACGTACTACACTCTATAATTATGTTATGAACATTAGGCAAATCATTGTAACCACATTAGAATAATGCCATTGCTCAAAGGAAGACGGTTTTCTTGCATTGGATTGCAATGCTCCAGGCGACGGTAGACGGCAGTGGCTAACATGTTAGATTTTAATTCACCATGCCTACCTCCCTGTAGGACAAAACAATGAGAAAATGGTAGCAGGCAGCGGGAGGTGGAGACAGTCGTTGCCGCTGGAGACGATGAAGGATGGCGGAGCGAAGGCAGCTCACTAGAGAGGATGAAGAACACAACAGGAGATAAGAGTGGTCATGCCGAAGGAAGAAGGGTGTGGCGGCTCGATAAAAGATCCTTGGCAGCGAAACTGGCGGCTCTCACGACAGTGGACGGGGAGTGAGGAGGGAACGGATAAGAGTTCAGATTGAGGTAGATGCTTATTATATTGGTGTGGCTAGAAGATCTGAACCGCCAGATTAAAGAAAATTTGGATGCAGTTGGTTGAAAACCCAGTTGACGGTGCATAAGGCAGCCTCTTAAAACAATAGAACCATCCTAACCATTATACATATCTCTCGCATCAGTTTGACTAATCCTAAAAAGGGTGTAGAAGTTATCTTACGTGGATTCAAAATATTCAAACGCATCACGCTATTAGGTATCACTTCGTCTTGATTCCATACCGAACATGAAAAATAAACCGGGAGTCATCCATTCGGTGGCCATCCGTTCCTGACGATTGAGGCGAGCGATATCCGACTCACAAAAGGACTCTCCTTCTCGGTTTCTGATCCCGGCGGACGGCGACTTGTGAGCGTTTGCAGCAGTAGCTCAAAACAATGTTAATATCACTTTTTAAGATAGAGCAGCTGTATAGAAAAGAAATCTTTCAGAGTATAGTGTAAAGTGTGAAAGAATGATGAAGTATGTATGGAATAATGTTATAGAGTAAAGTAGAAATTTGAAGTGTTTGCTGTAGATGGTCTAAAGGAGGAGGGGTTGTCCTAGTCTCAGCTGTCAGATGCAACAAGAGCCAGTCTCGGCTAGATTTTTGAATCTCTCGAGCTCTTGTGACAAAATGATCTGAATCTGAGGGCATTTGTAATGCTAGTTCTATTCTGATCCTATCCTATTTTAGCCCTATTTTATCACTAACATAACGTTGGATATTTGGATATATCTTGCTCTATTTTATATCTCTCTTATATTTACTCTCAACCCTATTTTTTACTATTCATAGCTTATTTCTATATTGATGTGTTTAGAGTAGGACAATGATAGGACTAGGATGTGACTACCGCTGAACGTGTCCCGAGGAGCACCTCTTTTGCATATTATGAGGCAGATGCCGATAATGCTACTGGCCGTTTTGTACGGCTCTAGAAGCCGTATTTTGACGCCATAATACACGCATTTATATGTTTTGAATTCTACTAGAAAATATTTTTCGCTTGAACAACGACGTTTCTTTCCATTGTTTGTGGGCTTAAGGCTTCGGAAAAAAAAATACAATTTGTGTCCATGGATGATTTGGAAAGATGACCCAGAAAGACGACCCCAATACATGGTTTCCTTCGTGAGGGTGCGAATGATCTCCAAATGGCATCAAATGAGCATATCCTTGATGGCAGTGGCGTACGCAGGGCAAAATTTGAGGGGTGCTAGCTTGGATAATGAAACTGATACCGTGACATCTAGAGCATCTTAAAACTATTATATCATCACAATTTGTGCAACATAAAACCATAAATTTGACAACTTTAAGCACCGACAGCATAATTCATTGAAATAAAGAAACAAAATGGCAATAAGTTCAAATGTTTGACTAAAAATTGTACCTCTAATGAAGAGAATGCATCACTTTGCTCATATCATCAAGGTCTGTATAAAAAAACAGTAATCATGTAAGACAATATGAAAACAAATTGAAAGAACATTTATACTGAAATGATAGAATATAGCATACCAATATGCCATGAAGGCCCTAGCTATGGCTAGAAGTTGGAGGCAAGCCCATTCTATGAGTTTTCATCCTTTGAAAATGATCCATAATTGTTTTATCATCGATACTTTTAAATATGTCCCGCTCAGTATAACAAACCATCAAGTCATTAAGCCAATCATCAGAGACCTTATTACACAAATCTGTCTTGATAATTTTCATTGCTGAAAATATTCTTTCAACTGATGCTGTTGCCACTGGAAGTATCAATGCTAGCTCTATAAGACGATAAACCAATGGGAAGGTTTTATCTTTTTTAGTTTCAACCATTTTTTCAGCAAGCCTTGCAATATCACGACATCCATGAAATTCTAAGCTTCTCCTTAATTGAGAATATAATTTTGAAGTTGTGTTCTTAGTAACAACCGTTCAGCCAAGGTGAAGTCACAAGCATAAATTTCACTAAGTCGCATAAGCTTGTTTACATCAAACTTGGCAGAGGAGTTCCTTGGATCAAGATAAGACATGCATACCAATAGCTCGCTAGAAACTTCATCGAAGCGATGGTTTAGTTCTGACTTTGTGGCATCAATGGCAGCATAGAAGATATCAATTCTATAGAAATGATCTTGAGTTATTGTATGTCTACGACGTGCCATTCGACCTAAGACTGGAGTGCATTCATTCATATCCGGAACAATGATGTCATTTGCTTCACAAAAACTCTTCACTCGCTCAAACAAAGACTCCCATCTATTATCCCTCATGCTTTGCAAGTTATCTTTGACATCTGTAACCATACCTATCGCATGAACAATGTCCATATCTTTCCTTTGGAATTCTTGTGACAACTCATTTGTAATGCCCAACAAGTCTAGCATCAAATGCATTATGAATACAAATTCAAAACTTTCCATTTTTCTTAGCAAGCCACATGCTCCACCAGAATTAGATGATTGGCGACTATCATCACTTACAATTTCTAACACCTCCCCTGTTGCCTCCCACATTTCATACAAACGAAGCAAAGTTTTATGATGTGATCCCCATCTAGTATCTCCAGGTCTAGCTAGGCTAGTTTCTTGATGCAAGCCCGTTCCCGTGAGAACTAATCCATTCTCTACCTTTTCTAATAAGACTGCACGATGTTTGTCAATCAAGGCATCTTTTCTCTTGCAAGATGAACTAACAGTATTTACTATCATGGGAACATAATTGAAGAAATCTCCAATAGCTTTTATACTACTTGAGATAGTGACAACTACGAACTGCAATTGATGAGCAAAACAATGAACATAGAAAGCATACGGATTTTCATCTCGAATTTGTCTTTGTAAGCCATTAAACTCTCCTCTCATATTCGAAGCTCCATCATATCCTTGCCCACGCAGTCGACAAAGAGGTAAATCATATCCAGTAAGTACATTAAGCAATGCCTCCTTCAAAGCACTAGAAGTACACTCTTTGACATGTACAAGTTTCAGAAATCGTTCCATGACCTTTCCTTGGTCATTGACAAATCTGCAAGTCACAAGCCCACAAGATTTACAAGTTAGAAGTTAGAACAACAATAAAATGGTACATATGTAACAATACAAAGAAAAAAAATGACTACCAACCTCACAATCACAGCCATTTGCTCCTTTACGGACACATCCCGGGATTCATCAACAAGCACCGAGAAATTCCTATTTCCAATCTCTCCCAAAATTGTTTTAGTAACCTCTTCTGCACATACTTTTGCAAGGTCCTTTTGAATCCATGGAGAAATCATGGTACAATTCTTTGGGGCTGCATGAAATGCCTTCTTTACTTCTTCTTTCTTGTCTTTATACCACTCCACTAGCTCGCTAAAATTTCCTTTATTGTTAGATGAACTTGATTCGTCGTGTCCACGAAAAGCTTCACCTTGCATTAGAAGAAACCTTGCACAATCTAATGAAGCGGTTAGACGAATTTTATATGCAATTTCGTCTAACCTTCCATGAGCTTCCAATTGGCGTGACACACTTGATCTTTGATTATTAAAATCCTCACAGGCTTGCCTACAAAAGCTATGTGTGCTATTAGTTCCACCAACATGAGTATCAAATGTTTTGATTGTCTTTCTCCAATTAACAAACCCAACTTTTGTGAAGGCATCATTTCGAAAATGATATGGATGTGATGGACTCTTAAACAAAAAACAATAAAAACAAAAGGCGGCATCCTTTGATACACTATATTCCAACCAATCATATTTCTTGAACCATGCTTCCTGAAATGATCTTAAACAATCCATCATTTTTTTGGGATAGTCATACCCATTTGGACGAGTGGGACCCTACAACAAATATGCGCTTCTCACTTTCAATAGGGAAATTGCAATTGGTATGCGGCATGCCGGATCCGCAATGATATCATCCGTATTAAACTCAATCCTACCCTTCTTTTGTTGAGTAGTACTCTCATTTGTTGGAGGATTACTTGAACTTTGATTGTTTGAGAAATAGCCGTGTAAAATTCGTTTATTCATCTGGCCAATATGCTAATCTACAATTTCAAATGAATACGGAGCATTAGCAATCAATAATGATTATTGATTAATGAGCCAAGCTGATCATCAATTAAATTTCAGAAGCTAGCAATCTGAAATCAACAATGAGCTGCAAGAAAGTAACTCTGACTGGTTGTTCTGCCTCGTGTGTGTTTGGTCTTCTTTGTCTTGAATTTACTTCCGCTTGTCTCTTTGGAGCCATGGAGCGGTGGTGGCTGGCAATGCAGAGGCGGTCACTGGCGCTGAAAGGCGGTAGAGGGCCTAAAGGCCATGCCGATGCTCGATGTGCCGCCTCGTCGGGCGCCGCTTGCCTCACCTCGGACCCTCGCCCCTCGGTGCTGCACGCCAACCGCCTTGCTAGATCCAATCAGGGAAGTGGGAACCGATTCAACTGCATTAGGGATTTTGGACTAGGGAATTGGGGAATTTTGGACTGCATGCACGCTGCGTGGCCAAGTGTGGTGCCTGCCGTGGTGCCAATCCATTCCCCAGCAGGCCGGCCCATATGCCACGCCAGAATACCACATCGGCCATTAATTGGGCCCTGCCCTTACGCACGGCGTGCCCCTGCTCCTTGGATTGCTTCGGCCCAGCCGGTGCGTGCCCCTACGCACGGCGTGCCCCTGCTCCTTGGACTGCATGCACGCTACGTGGCCAGGTGTGGTGCCTGCCGTGGTGCCAATCCATTCCCCGGCAGGCCGGCCCATATGCCACGCCAAAATACCACATTGGCCATTAATTGGGCCCTGCCCCTACGCACGGCGTGCCCCTGCTCCTTGGATTGCTTCGGCCCAGCCGGTGCATGCTCCTTATTTGCATGGCACCCAGGCCGCTCGCTAACATGGGGCTATTAGGGGTGCGGCAGCGCGAGCCCCCGAGTGCGCCCCTGCACGCACCGGCCTTCCGTCCGCCACTGCTTGATGGGGTTTTCAATTGCTTTCATATTCTTCCTGCGCTGTCTTATGAGGTTGTTATTTTATTATTATTATTTCGAAAGCGAGGCCAAAATTGCCAATTCATTTAGTAGGGAAACCAATGTACATAGTCATTACAGCGCGTGTTTGGATCGTGGCCGGCGGTCGCCTTTCCAAATGTCGGTGCGCCCTCGGATTTAGGTGGCGTTTGGATCGGCGCCGTCGCCGGCCTCGCCCATGCCGACCGAGGGCGTGCCCTCAAATTTGCACACGGGCACGAGCAAGGGTGCGGGTGCGAAATCGACCGCCAATGCGTGTGACGGCGCGCCATGATTGAGGGTGAGCCGGACGTTGGCACGGCGGACGGGGGTCGGCATCCAAACACGTCCTACAAGCCTGCGAGATGTGCAGGGCAACGCGTGATGCTCACAGCCGGGCATCAACGGAACGGAAGCACCCAGGGATGGCCATCAGTCAGTAGCCATGCCTAGTCTTCGGTTCTCCACATTTTGGCGAATCAGCCCCAATAAGGCATCTACAGTTGCGTAACTATTCTTGAAAATCCAAGGATTCCTTTCTAGTCACAAGTTCCAGAACACATAGATAATAATGTCGTCTATCCCATTACTCAGGCGCTGATCGTTCACTTGAAAGGATTCTCACCAATTTCAAATAGACCTCGGAGTTTGAGGAATGTTCATGGGGAGGTGCTATTAAGCAAAGACCTTGTTCTATAACTATCTCATAAAAGGACATGTAAGAAGCAGATGAATGGCTGATTCAAGGTCGACTCCACACATAGCACAATAGGCGCTATGTGGCTAACCCCTAGCGAGATGCTTGTCTACAGTGAGAATCCTATCACAAGTCGAAAACCACGTGAAGCACTTACACTTATTTTCAGTACATGCCTCTCAAATGCGCTAATAGTCATGGTCCGCGTAGGTGCCTTTGAATTGGATGTTGCATGCTGATTTTGCTTGATAGCTATCATTTGAGGTCCATTTCCATGAAATGTCGTCCGGCACCAAGAGGTTCAAATGTGTAATTGAGATAGCCTGTCAGAGCTTCACAAACTCTTCAACCTATGTCCCATTGCTGATTTGCCTTAGAGGCCTTAGCCATTCGCTGTTAGCTAGGTGAAAGCAGCTTGATTCATCGATTATGTTACAAAGACCAATACAGTACAATGCATAGATGATGTTTACCCAACAGAACATTCCCACAAGGCCTCTGCAATCAATCCGATATCAAGTCCGTCACACCGGACATCGTCTGATTGGTCTGGAACAACATGAGGGTCATCGTACTCTTCTTTTTCCTGCCCATCCGCACTCCCAGTGCTGCTAGAGCCTGCCGAGCTGAACTGGCTTTGGTAATTCCCACCACGTTCTTGTAAAAAATTATGCAAGGCCATCGTAGCAACTACTATTTTGTTCAGTGTGACAACATCAAAGCTAGGAATTTCTTAGCATATGCGGAACTTGTTCTTCCATACTCTGAACCCTCTCTCTATCATATTGGGTGGTTGAGAATGGACGAAGTTGAATATCTCGTGCATACCTTCCAGACCTCCCTTCTCTGGTTTGCACACCTCCCTTCTCTCAAAAGTTTGGAAGATGATATGTCATGTCATGGTATGGATCAAGAAATCCCCTTATATTCGTAAATGCTGAGTCGATGAGGTAATATTTTCCTTCAAAATTACGTGGAACACAAAATGGAATAGTATATCAATCAAATTTACCATATCATGTAACTTCACGAGTTTATTACAAGGAATAAGAAAGAATGTCGGACTTGTGGGGGGTTTAGCAAATCTAGATCTTTTATCATGCTAATCTTCCCACAATATCTTCGCATCGTGTCCCTAGTCGACCTCCTCAAACAAAGACAAATTTCATATCAAAATCACATGCCGCTAGTACATTGAAACTTGTGTACTTGTGTCAGTTGACATATTGCAAATTGTCCGAAATATTCATCATAAACTTCACATGTATTCCATCAATTGCACCTAGACAACCATTGAAGCGTGGATAAAAGGGTGCGGTCATGAGGCGGGGTGGCATAGTCGTGTAAAAATCATCATTTGGATGAAGTATCCGAACACCCAAATTGTAAATGACATTAAGGACAAGCTTGAACTTGCTACTCACCACAGACGGCGAGTGACGGAATATATGCTTTGACTGTTGGTTGGATTGGGGTCCACCTCGTATCCATAGAAACATAGCTAGAGCTTCAACACTACTTATGTACCTTCCCGATCGAAATTGAAATTCTATAACCAATAGGTGATGTAGCTCATGGAAATGTTCGAGAGTCATTCGAAACAAACCATAGCATGCTTCAAGGTTCTCTAGCACTTCATTAACCCACTAAATACTGGAGAACGTAACATCCCTTGCTGGCCTCGTCTTTCGACAAACTTGTTGGGCATCAATGTATGCAAACAAAATTGCCCCCATGATAGTGTCTTCCTTGGTCTTGCTGTCGGATCCATCCATGTTGCGCTCATCATGCAACCCTGGCCAACGCATCTGATTTTGAAGGCCCCGCAATCCCCGAGCCTTGAAAGGGTTCCTCAGCCCCCGCAAAATGTTCATCTTCCTACAAATCACGAAAAATTGGTGTGGTCAGTTCAATGACAAGAAAGTATAACAACCATTAACAATATGTACTAATAGAGAAATGAAATGCACAGGACAGATTTGAACATGATGGCAATCAAGTAAAAGGCATACAAAGTACGTAAATGAAGTACGATAACATCAACCAAATTGTTACATCCATGCACATTGTGCAGTTTTGAAACAGCCGAAATAAACAGTAGGGTTCACATACGACAGGACCGAATGAAACATAACTACACACATCTAACAACCACCTAACCCTTGGGGATGCAACTCCATGCGAAGTTAATCCAAGCAATTTTGGTTTCCAAGGTGTTGAGTTTCACAAAGACGCCACAGTAGAAGGCATCTCCAAATAGCAGGCTGGCCTTCATATACTCGAGGACTGTGGGACCCTCTGCCTCTATGACTGTGAGGTAGGGTGGTATATTCCAGACCTTTTGATCCTTCGATGGTATAAAACAAATTAATTATGAAAAAAGAAGAGTCATGCAGTTACACTACACGTGGGAGTTCACATGTGTGCAGGACATCGGCGTTTCTTGATTGAGCCATTTTGCATGGCTAAAATTATCTAATTATATGCTAACACTGAATTTTGACCGCTTTAGACAATGAATTTGAAAACCCATAGCGAATAATCAAAACCGGATTCAAAAATGTTTATCCTGTGACTATGAGATTTTTGAGAAATAGCGTTAAAAGGTCAAATCATTTAAAAAAGAATCAAATAATTTATGAAAAAAATCAACAGGCTCTAGAGAAAATTGCCATAGAAATATCCTTTTTATTCCTATAAAAACTAAAACAGAGAAATATCCTTTTTATTCCTAGAAAAACTAAAAACCATAGGCGTGTTCCTAAGTGGACAGGTTTACTAGGCCGAATTGAGCCTAGCCAAGCAATATAAACGCAACAAACAAAAAGAAACCCCCCGCAGCGAGCGAGCCCACCACAGTTGGAGAGCTCTTGGGCTTGCTCGCCTCCCATCCTCTCCATCTACCGTCTTCCCCCGTGCTCGCCGGCGACTCAAAGCCCCCTGCCGGCCACGAGCCCCGTAAGCCGCCGCCCTCTTGCTCTCCGCCGCGGCGCAAGGTAAACCGAAATGTCTCCTCTCGTAACCCGAGAAGCCACTGCTTACAACCTCGCCGGAGCGTTTGGGGGAATGGGGGATGGTTGCGTGACGAGTGGGCTCTGTTGATGCGCATATTGCTTTCAGCCGAGACTGCTGTTCTGGGATACGTACGGACGCCGCGATTCCTGCGGCGGGATCGAAACGGGAGAGCGGTGTTGGCGATGGATAGAGATTTCGAGATGCTGCCCTCAGAGCTGTGATGCGATTCTTCTGTGTTTGGAGGTGTAGACGCGCCGTAATTTGGCCCCTTGCTTTGGTATGGAATGATTTGTATCGAGGTGGCTGAGTAGAAGCCTGGATCGTGTGCAAATTCGAATCGGTTTGGCTAGTGTTTGTCTGTCGTTGTTAACTTTTCTGGCAGAATTGCTGAAAATTTGATGTTTCGAGCTAGTAGAAGTTATTTAAATTGCCTTTGAATAACTACTTGTGAGAGTATAACCGGTTAACTTTTGTGCTTCAGTCTGCGAAATAACTTTATCTGTTACAACCGTGAGAATGCCCATATAAAACTTAGTTCAGTTCTATGCCATAACAAATATGTATTAGAGTTTGTTTACCTGTTATTGTCCCAGATTTCCTCTATCATTTGCGTTCTGGCATTGTGTTATTGTCCAAGCTTTTGTCTATTATTCACGTTCTGGTATTGTCACTAACAATTAAATTCGCAAAGCTACGATGCAGGTGCTCGTCGTGCTTCATGCATATGGTTCAGGGGGCGCTGGGCCGCTGGCTACTGCTTTTCTACTTCAAGGCTTCCCTGCCAAAGTATTTATAGCAAGGAGAAGTCCTTCAGGAGCCCCATTATCTTATTTGTCAGTGGCATGGCAACTAAACATGTGGCCATACTGACGCCCCATTCGAGAGCATTTCTCTTGCTGGTTTTCTGCTAAGAGAAAAATGGCAGTATAAGAAGCAAAATACGCTGGACTTCCAGTCGGTGATGAGTGTTTCTACTTTCTGTACTAGAGGCAGCAGATTCCCTGCTTTACACATTTCACGCACTGGTGAGATCACTTCATTAAGAAATACAACCACACTTGTCTCGTCTTGTGTCTCCTATGGAAGATTTTGCTCAATCTTGAGACTTCAACGTATGTTATGCCTACCTTGTGCAGATGCAAGCAATCCCTGTATCAAAATAGTGGAAACCTTTGTTTTTGTTCATGCTAGAAATCAGTGAAGGAAATTAGTGTTCTTCATGGTTCATATTATCTCTTGTGGTTCAAATGTTCAGTTGTAGCACTTATGAACCAGTGAGGACCATTTGCAGTTCTTTTTCTTGGCAGAAAAGCAAGCAATGGTGCTTCGAAAGGATTTACCTTTTAACTGCTCTATGGAGATCCTTTGGCTCTAACAGTACAGAATTTGAAATGAGTGTTAGTTGGTATCATGTAGGATTGGAGGTATGGTATTTTGATTGACCATACAACATGACAACGTTGAAACATATAGTGTTCTGCATGTCTTGCATGATGTATACTGCTTATGACCAAGGCGGTTTAAATATCAGTCCATGTAACTCTTTAGAGCACTTTCACAGTCCCAGGTTGTGACATTTCAGCATTCAGCAACAGTGTATTTAGAAATAAAAAAGATGACAAACTCTGGGTAACAGCATGAGCGTACTTTACTAGTTGTGGGGAAGCCAAGTAAACTGAGCTAATCAGTTAAACAGCTAAACAAATAGTTGCCATTGTGGAATCTTAGCAGAAGAAGCAGAGATTTCAACAGAGTGGCTAGCAGGCAACATTGTAAGTCTCCAGCTGTTATATCTGTTGGCCTCATAATAAGAGCTGATCTCACGCTGCAATTACTATTGGTAAATTTAATGCACATGCTTGCTACTACATTGAAAATTACTCCAATCAGCAGTGAGAAGACGATAAGCAGGAGCAAGACAGTTTAGAAGGACCATAACAAGGGAATTATATATGCTTGGATCTTGAAAGTATGCCACATCATATTGTTTAACATGGCGAATTATTCTGAGGAATATGTTGATTGGTTTCATAATAAGAGCTTGTTCAGGCTCTGAAGCCTGAAGGGTGGCACCCTTCCACATGGGCTTCTATAGCACAAATGCAAACAACAAATGAGCCTGAGAAATATACGAGTCAAATAGAATGGTATTATTTGCATTTTCCTTGATTCTATTGTTCAAATTACATAAAATTTATTAGTGTTATATAATACCTATTGAACTTTTTTTTATTGTGTACTCGTGTGCTAGTTCCAGCACAGGCATATAGTTAACTTTAGTGATGCCTTACCATATATAGGAGTGACTGTACTCTCATAAAGGAAGATGCACAGGTTTTCGTTGCTAACAGTTTGGTGCAAATCAGCCCTTCAACTCATTATTTTGATGAGAATATTTGCTGTTTTTTTTAATTTCAAGAAGCATGCAATGACTTTCCTTCCTTACTCTGTGACCTCTGTTTTCATATTTACACTACAATAGTTTTTTGGCTATAGTTTGGTTTGCTTTTCGCCTAAAATTTTAGGAATTATCTTGGTTATCGACCTGTTTTCAGTTGTCACTCTTTGCTGGGGACAACAATAATTAGCTTGTTTGCTTCATTCTTCCTTTGACATAACCCTGTTTTTCCCCATCCATTGAATTGCAATGATCTATCTTTATTTGCACACTCAATTATATCGATTCAATTTGCGGTATGGAATATGGATGTTCTTGGATACGTCTAGAACAAAACAACCAAGCTGCGTGGTATGGGTTGACTGGTATCGGCTCTTCTTCACAGTAATTTTTTTTGCATGGTATTGATTGAACTATTGAAGTTGGTTGGGAACTATGATATTTTAGGGTCATGTTTTAAATTGAAAGGGAGAAGTACTCTATGCAAACAAATTACACTTGGGAGAACCTTGGCTGAGGTTCTATTGTTGCTTCGATGATTAACTTATAAACAATGCAGGCATAGCACACTTTTCCTTTTGAAACTGTTTCATTTGGGTTCTTGTGCTCAAATGTCATCACTTGAACGCTTACTATTCAAATCTGGACTGTTTATGTGGGTCCATGCACTCAACTCTATTAGCCAAGGTTTAGCTTAAGGGTCATATATTTTTCTTATTGTAGTCTTATGTTTGATTTATTTTCTATATCTCTATGAACCTGATACGTCCAAACTAAGTTCTCTTGGCCCCATATTGCATTTTTGCGGGTAATGCGCATAGGTCAAATAGCTAGAACCAGCCAAACCTGCCACTTCATGTTCAAAGGTACAGAGGTCAACTAGAGCTGTCCAAAAGCTGGATGGCTGGTTTTAGTTAAATAATGCTAAAACAAAAGTTTTCAACTTTTTTTTTGAAATGGATACTTTAGTTAATTAAGTTATAACATTGAAATTCTATGAATTTGCACTCAATAGAAGTGATCGAACCAGTTTTGAATTCACTGCAAATTTCCTTTTTACCCTGTAATGGTTTTGGCTGGCTTAATTTGCTTATTGGGGCTGGCTTAATTTGCTTATTGGGGGTAACAATGTTTTCATGCACAAAAAAGAGTATACCTGGGAAAAAAGTAATGGAACCCTTGCCACTTTTCTTGTATTGACTTACTGTTCATTATAACCGTATAAGAAATGAGCATGTATCCTGGAAATTTGATCCATGGAAGGGGTCTGTTATAGATTCCTTTACTCCCTCGGATTAAGAATGTATGTCATTTTATAAATTGCAGTCTCTAATTAAGGTGCAACTTTGGTAGTTAATTTGTGTTGTATATATCATTGAAAGCTTGTAAAATTATTATATTATGTAATTATTTTGTTAGTTATCAATTAATGCCATTTTCCCTCCTATCTAGAAAACCTATTGTTTTGGGGCACATGTAGTCTAACTTTTGAAACTCTGTTTATATGTTTTTTGAATATTTAGATTGGATACATAAATACATTAAAATCATGTGTGTAGATTTGTTTCGAAAAAAATATACATCTATAATATTATAATTTTATTGGGTTCTTTAAATAAATCGCAATAATAGTTAGTAGTCAAGGTTGCATCGGGGGACCATGTCAATGTCCAAGACAACTACTTCTCATGATCGGAGGGAGTAGTTATAGTGGTCAAAATTGAAAGCTTTCCTGCATGCATACCATGGTGATATATGTTTGTGAAAAGAGGAATTAACTAAGACATAGTTGTCGTTCAAGGCTTTGATGTAATCTGTAAAAGAAGGGTATATCTTTGATTTTCATTCCATCGAAGAGCTTGTTGAATTTAACCAATATAATGATACATGAAGCATCTAAGCATTTTGAATGGCAGCAGTAGTGTCAAAATCTAACAACTAGGTGGGACATGGGAGCATAGGACCACCAAGCCATGGTACGAAGCCCTCATCAGAGGGGCAGGGGTTTGATCATACACTTGCAGTTATACTTACCAACGCTTTGCAATGGGTGGTTGGCTGGTCTACAGCTTGCTAGTTGCTTGCAGAAATGCTGTGTCAGACTAGATTTATCTTTGATAGAAGTATTGATGCCAATAAAATTAAATCCAGACAGTGTTATACACATTGAGTGCCGGTCAGAGCATTCCAGTATTTATTAGGCAGGGTCCATTTGTATGTACATTGCGAATTGATGCCTATACAATGTTTCCTTGGCATCTTTCCAAATTTGATAGACCAGAGTGAACAATTCTTCCATGCCGTACGTGTCACTTTTACATTTTGGTTTTGGTTAGAATAGTGATTTCTTCACTAGATATTTCAGCGGATCAGTCATCTAACCATGTTTTTGGGACCTGAGACTAAGATAATACTCCCTTCGTTGGGATTTATAGGGCGTATTAGAGATGGGCTCCAAGACCAAGGGCAATGGTCAAGTTACAAATTTATCTTTGAACTTAATTGGTGGAGAAAACAATTAATGTTTCAAATGAACTTAATCACACGCATGTATGCATGCTTTAAATGAGGGTACTATAGAAAAGATCTTATTAAAATAATATTGGAAATTATGTGTGCTCTATATTAAACAACAAATCCAAATCTCTAATACGCCCTATAAATTCCATCAGAGGGAGTAAGCTTTTAAGTAAGACTAATGAATTTTAACTTGCCGAGTAAACAGAAAATACGTGGAAATGTGGAATAGTGGAATGTTGTTCACTTCAATACTCATTTCTATAATCTTTGTGTATAATTTCCTGTTTAATCATGTGCTTGACGGTCTTTCTCAGGTTCAAAATTGAAACAAACCATCTTTCATTTTTCACGAATTTCCAGGGGGAACTCCGAACTCCTGCGCAAGACAATATGTACTTCTATCTTTACCACCAACTTGACAATGCCATGATTCAATTAATGACATGTACAAGTACTATAATTTGAGCCATTTTAGTAGATCTGGCTGATGACAGCGTCGACATCGCAGAGTAACTTAATGCAATATGCTTTACAATCTTAATTAAGATGACATCGCCGAATTGATTCGAATGAGATTGAAGCAAAGGGCAAAGTTAATGCTGAGGGACCAGTACAGCTATCCTACTGGACATATTTAATGCATACTTTTGCAACATGGGAGGTCCTAACCAGCTACTGTGTGGCACCACAAGGTATATCAAGGCGAAACTTGTTTGACTTTTCCAAAATTTAGGAGCAGTAGTGTCACTTCCCTAGCTAAATCATGAGGAGAACATTATATATCTAATAGTTTGTTCTGCAGGGCATATTAGGAACATTATTTGTCATATTTCAGTTTGTTGTTTTTTAATGCATGCTTGGAACCTATTTAATTATTATGTTTTGATAGATGGAGACCCAAATTGGTGAGCACTTTTCTGCTATAAGGACATGATGAAAAAGGCAGACTGATCTGTTTATTTTAAGCATCCAAATTTTTTTTGAGGCAAAGCATCCAAATTTAATAGGGAAGTTCACTATACAGGCATCGCTTTTGTTTCTGGACATCATTAAACTTCACTAATGTCTTAATCAGATGCCATTTTATCATTTTGCGTGTACTACTAAATGTAGCGCCATTGTTGTTTTCATTAACATGCTAGACCTCAGACTAGTGTATGCATCGTTGGCACTTGGCAGCTAGTAATATCCTCATACTGTTAGTATTTTTCTTCTGACATGATTGTACTTTATGACTGACCAACTAACTTACTGGGCCCTTCCGCATTGACTGCATGCTTTACCAACCTTTAGAACCAACCGTGGAGCTGATTCGCGCTTCATTGCTCCTATATATGTGTTCTGAAATTAGGAAAGGGAAAGAATATGGGGACCATGATCTATATCATCCACTCAGTCCCTTCTTTTTCATTAATATATATTTCATATATGATGTCATCTTCTTGAATATATTTTTCTGGTTGCTCGTGCTAGATTAGAATCACAGTTACAGACACCATACCAGCATAGCTCGAAGCTGACATATCTCATTTTGCCTTTACTGCATACTGCTACGTGGATGAACACCCATATGCCATATGTTGTCTGGTGCATTACTGTCTCAGTTTAGTTGATTTCCACCTGTTTCTTGCATAATCCTTGTGTTTACTTATTAGTTAAGACCCCCTAAGTGGGTATCAGCGATTCTTAGCCTGACGAAAACGGTTCCCCTGGTCATCATGCCAAAAAAAAAAGACTTGGCTTCTTGAGTTAGCTAACTTGGCTGCTTATTATCGATCATCGCCGTATTGCATATTTGCATCTACTTCTTCAATGAAAAATGTGTCTGGTAGCTTTCAGTTATTTGTTGTACTCTTAACGTGTGTTGATGGTCCATGTATTTAGCATTTGAGTTCATCAGCTCTGGCATGATCAATGTTTCTATACAATAATGGTTTCAGCGCATTTGATGCTTTCCTGATGATGATCACTCTCATGTATTACATGGAAGTGAGACTGATAGAAGGGAACATCCTGGAATATGGCCTATGCCAGCACAGGAGGAATATGAAAATGCCAAATTGTTTTCAGTAGGTTATGTTTTGCGTCTCGTTTGTCTTACCAAATAATTTCCTAGTTTGAATCTCTTTTATTTCTCATTATTCATTGACGCACCTCAGTTAGCCTTTTGCTTTAGGCTGACTTTTTTTTTTTTACTTATTGCATTAGGCTGACTAGTGAAGTTGAGAACATCCATGTTGCCTGCCTTCTTCCCGGCTGTAAATGTGCATGGCATACATGTCCAAAAAAATTGTTTTATATTCATACGACACACCATACATATCATTGTTATAAAATCTGGTATACTACTAGTCTACTACTAGGCAAGAATGGACAATGCGTTGTTTGCCTGTCATTTGTGCCTTCTTGCGGCAATACATGTACGTGGGACTGGCAGGCATGTGCAAAAATTTTTATTTTCTATTAATAAAAAATCATGCATATTATTGTTTTTAAATCTTGGGCACTACTAGTCTACTACTAGGCGAGAACAAACAGTGCTTACAGATAGATGTTTGTCTTACAAAAAAAAAAAAAGAACGTCTCATTCAGTCATTCACAAATATCACCTTCACCATATTCCTGATATATCCTTTTGATAATTAAGAACCCAACAGTGGTCTGAAAGCAAGAATGAGGAGGCCCAAGGGTACACAATTACAAGCTGTTTATTTCCATTTATTATTAGGAGATACCACTGAGATATACTATATAGTATGATGATGTTGATTACATATAAGCAAAGCCTTCACCAGTGTGACTATCATGACGAGGACGGCGTATACATACAAGTAAGTAAGCCTTTAATACATACACAGAGCTTCACTTCACACGGTAGTAATTGATCTTATCATTGTTTAATTCCTAAGTTGGAAGTACGTACGTAGTAGTAGTAGTAGAGATGGATACCTATCATCTGGAGTGATCTTAACTGCTTGTGCACCAACCACCCTACCAGATCCTTGATCTGGGATGGTGACTTGATCGCGCCTTTTAACCATGCATTTTCTGCCGCGTTTTTCCTTCAGATGACGAGGCTGCCGCCCGCGTCTCCGCCCTGCAGCAACCCATGTGACGGCGAGGCCGGGCTGCTCCGGCTCAGCAGCTCCTCGATCATCTGCAGCGCGATCCTCTCCTCGTCGTCCATGGCCGGCGGCGAGTCCGTCGTGGACGTGGACGTGGACGTTGTCATCGTCGTTGTCGTCGTCTCGCTGGGCGTCGGCTCGTCGCTGGAGGCGGCCGCGGGAGCGGTGTCCTTGTTGAGCTCGACGGTCATGACCCAGCTGGAGTCAGCGCGCGCGCCGGCGCGCTTCTGCCAGACGCCAATGTGGGACTTCTCGGGGTCGAGGCGGAGGCAGGTGAGGGACGGGGACGGCGTCTTGCAGCACTTGCGGAGCTTGGCGCTGAGGATCTGCGACAGGCTGTTGCCACCGGCCGCGGCGGAGGAGGAGCCCAGCCCGCCGCCGCCGCCGCCGCCGCCGCCACGGGCATCCCGCGCAGCCGGGGCCAGCAGCTCCCCGTTTGCGCTCCTCGGCACCGGGAAGTTGGTCTTGGCGTTGCGCCCGCTCATCAAGATGGCCGCCTCGTCGTACGCCCGCGCCGCCTCCTCCGCCGTCTCGAAGGTGCCCAGCCACACCCTCCTCTTACTGCAAGCCATGCATGCATGCATGCACGCACACCCACGCATTTCCATTACTCAACCAACACACCATTAAAAAGAAAGCAAGAAAGCTTCATGAAAGCAACAACCACCTAGCTAATTAGCAAAATGTGTCTATCAAGAGGAGTAGCTAGCTCGCCAGTCGCCACTAGCCAGTGAGACAGTGAGACTTACAGGAGAGGGTGCCTGATCTCGGAGACCCAGGAGCCCCAGTGGCGCTGCCTGACGCCGCGGAACTTCTTCTTCGACTGTACCATGTTCTCCTCCCTCCCTCTACAGGATGATCCTCTGGTAGGGAAGGACGGCAGGCTGCTGCAGAGGGGAGGGAATGAGCAGCAGGCAGTGTCTCGTGTGTGTGTGTATGTGAGCCTGCCTCTGCCTCTGCCTCTGCCTCCAGAGGAATAGGGGGTGTGGGCAGGAGTAACAAACTATATAGACGGCAGTGAATATAAACTACCCACTCCTGTACTTGTCGATCCCTGCTGCAGTGCAGCGTTAAATGTGGCTAGCTATATAGACGGATGCGCACACACATATATATGGTCACATGTGTGATGAGAGTTGTGCGTGTGCAGGGAGAGAGAGAGTGTGTGGAAGTGGAAGTGGCCAGGTGGTAACTCAAACCGGTAGTACTTGGGTCCGTTCTTTGTAGCGGACCGCCGGCGGTCGGCGGCCGGTGGTTCGTTCGCTACAGTAAAAAATTTTTAGATTATTTATTTATTTTTTAAAAAACTTATAAATTTGCTACAGTAAAACTGCCGACCGATAGAAACCGCCAAAAGAAACAGAGAGTCTGGCTTGCGTTCCACGTGTCTGTCAATGGCTGGGGGGCTGGCATGCTAGTTGTACTCTACTAGAACTATGGAGTACAGCCAGTGTAAGTTTCTGGTCAAATTTCCTGTGGCCCTCACCCAGTCCACTACGCATAACACACTGAGAGTTACGGCTGCTAACTTGCAATGTAATCCATGCATGCATGCAGGGAGGTTGGGGCTGTTGGGTGAACTGCAAGTCTAGAGAGAGAGGGAGATCAAAGATAAGTCTAGAGAGAGAAGGAAAAGACACTTTGGTGAGAGAGAGAGAGAAGGGACCCTCTCATGGGCTGCTGGGGTGGGCTGTCGGTGAACTATGGCGAGGGGCATAACCACCCTCGCTGCCAGTACGCCGGTAATAAACTCCCCCACCTACGTCCTTGGCGACCTCATTTATGGCGCGGGAGCCCTCGGTGGATCGAGAGCTGAGCTGATCCATGGATCCATCCATCACTACTACCTCTTATTGCTAACTAGCTGGTTGTCACTTGTCGCCACTCACCCACTGCATGCATGCATGGTGAATACAGCTGAACTAGTAACTGTTGAATCTTACTTCTGCATCCATTTTCGTTGTACATTGATCAGCTGCAGATGTAAAGACGACTGAAGCCGTGGACACTGCACTACTGCTACTACTGACTGCAGCTAAACGAAGGCCAGAACCGAACATGATGGATATGGTAAGCCAATTAAGCAAGCGGTTGATGAGGAATGCACTGCAGGTTTACTACTTCCGAAAGCCATGTCGATGAGGCACTTGCAACTGCTGAGAGCGGTTGGCCGGCAATAACTGCAGCCTGGCTTGTGATCCATCCATGCACACTCAACCCACCCGGGCACGCACGCACTCAATCAACCAATCAAGCTTCCATCCATGCATCCATGGCGCATCGATCAGCTCCTCCGTAGAAAGGTGAATCCGAATTAATGGCGGCGTTCGTTCGTTGCCCCTGTCCAGCCCAATTGAATGGAGGTTCTTTTACAGTTCGACCGGGGCTCCACTCAGATACGTGTGTCAGACTGCCAGTGAGTTCTTGCAGGATGGAAGCTTCTGCTGCTGCTGATCATCATCATCCTCGCCTGTCGATCTGTCGTCGTACACGGTACACACACGCGCGCCCCTTTGCTTCCTTTTTTCACATGGAAAGTGCAGGCAGGTTGAGGTGGTTGTCCAGGACCGGCTGTCGCGTAAGCACGGTTAAAAAGAAAGGTGAGCAGTTACACACTCTTGGCAGTACAATGCCAGTACTCCTCCACGCATGCATCCTCAGTGACCACCACTCCAGCTGAGTGGCACTGGCAGCAACGCAGCATCTGGCGATTTGCTCCATGTGATATCCTATCTGTATGTGCTTACATTGCCACTGATATATAGCGATATCTATCATTGGTGGTTTCTCATTTTCAGCAAGTTCACATTTCATACGAAAAACGGTGGGGTCGAAGCCGAGCTGGCGGCGACGTTACGGGAAACGGAAGACGGTGGTCTGATCGGATCTATATATCATCTATGGCATATGTCCTGCTCAGAGAAGTCTCCAAAAGGCAATGGCATTGGTGTGCACACACCGTTGTTTCAACTTTCAGAAGCTGCGATCGCAATGCTTGGAGTTGTTGGCGACTTCCCAAAGCTTCATCTAGGAGTTAGATCCCCTGCACAATTATGTATCTTGCGCCCTCCTCGTCGTCGTCCCGTGCCCAGCACTCAACGTCAAGTGCGGTGATCCGGTTGAGGCAGAGAGAGTACTACGTACACGGCATGCCGGCACGGGAAGGAAGAAGAGTAGTTTTGCTATACTGGTACTCGCACCGAGCTCTCCGCTGCCACAAGCACTTGACACACCAGCTCGTAACCTGCTAATCGATCCTTTCTCTAAAAGCATCCAAGAGAGACAGCGCAATAAAGCTAGTGGTAGTAGTGGTTTTACTGGCCTTCATTAAGCAGCCTGTATTAAACTCCAGTGGGGGCTTTCTCGTGCATTGATCAGCACCAAACGCCACTCACTGCTGCTAGTAGTACCAGAGTACCAGTAGTAGTACCACCACCTTGGCCGCATAGAAGGAAGAAAAGGGCATCGGTCGATCTTGGGCTGGATCTTCTGCACTGGTTGCTGGTTTGTTCAGTGTTCCGCTTCTGCATATAAGTTAGGGGTGTTTGGCAGAGCTCTAACTCTCAACTCCGCCCCAGAGCAGTACCAAACACCCTAACTCCACGTAACTCTGGAACATGCAACTCTATGAGAAGCCTCTTTCGCAATTCATTTTTGTGGAACAGTTTGAAGGGTGCTCTACGGAGTTGTGGATCTGCTCCACAGTGGAGTTGTAGAACAGAGCTGAAAAAATAGAGTTGCAGCCCTGCCAAACACCCCCTTAAAAACTCTTTTATGTTATCTTATAGAGAGGTAGTATACTATGGTCTAACCGTTCAATCAGAAGAAGTATACTGTCCATATTATTTAAGTGTAATATAGTACTGTCAAGTTAGCTCTATTATGTCGGATCATTGGTTAACTGAAGGCAGCTGTTATTAATTGCAGCAGTCGAAGCGGGCGAGGCAGAAGATCAGGGTTGAGAGAAGTCGGAAGCTAGCAAGGTAGATTCAGTCGTCGATCAGCTAGCTGCCGGCCGGCCAAGCCATAGGCCGGCGATGGGAACCTGATGAGGTGAGTGAGGTGATCGGCGATGGGGATCTTCGCATGCAGATTGATACAGTGCTAGCTAGCTCGCTCCCCCGGCCGGGCACGTAGTCGATTTCTTGGTGGGTGGTCGTCGTCAGTGGCTTATTCATGGTCGACGAGGACGGTTTGATTGCTTTGAACAGCGTTCGCTCGAGGTTTTCCTATGCAAAGCAAGATTGCGACCTACGTCCGGACAGTATGCGTCGCGATGAGCCCGTTCGATCGCTAGAGAAAACCGCCTAGACCAACGCGCACACAAAATCTAATTAAATTAACACATGGTTTTTTAGTAATGAAGATAACAAGAGTTGAAAAGACTATATATGTATGTTTTCGTGCAGCTCGAGATCCTTAATTCTGGATCGAAGCATGCGAAGGTGAGCCAAATGGGTTAAACTCTGGATCGTAGCCCAGTATAATCTAGAGTGGCTTACAGTACGAAACAAACATAAATACACAAATTCAAAACTTTTCTATAAAAGTTAATCAAATTATCCTCCCTTCCACTATTAGGGAACCGGGTATTACAACCGGTTCCAAACCCCCTTCACAACCGGTTTTGGAACCGGTTGTAAGCCACGGGAGTAATACTCCAGGGTATCACAACCTGGTCCACAAACCGGTAATGGTGTTAACAAAAATTAGAAATATATTAGGAGAAATGGGATTCGAATTCAGGACCTCACACCCCTCCTCGTGACCCACGTCTCACCTTTCTAGCCAATCCACCTATGCGTGTTCTCTGATGAGAGTAGGACATTCCTTTTAGCATTTCCAAAATAGAGCTTTTACAACTGGTTGGGGCATGAACCGGTTGTAGAACCCAATTTCTACAATCGGTTCGTGTCTCCAACCGGTTGGGGACATGAACCGGTTGTAGAAATTGGGCTCTACAACCGGTTCGTGTCCCAAACTGGTTGTAGAAGCCCTCTTCTGACTCCTGGCCTAACGAACCGGTACTGGTGCACCATCACAACGGGTTTGAAATAAACCGGTTGTGATGGGGTTTTTGAGACCGGTTGTGATACACATTTCTCTAGTAGTGTTCCCTAGTTCCTATCTAGACTGTAAGATTTAGCCTACATGTGGCCAAAAGCGCGAGGGGCACAGAACAGAAAGTTTCTGTGTATGCTCGGCGTGCCTGGGCGGCACCTGCTCGGCCAATTCGCACAGTGGCCGTTGCAACGGGCTGGCCGAGCCTTCTTCTTCCCCTTATCTGGTTCGTCTCCTCTCTCTACTCACTCTTTCTCGCACTTGCCATGTCAATCCAACGATAGAAACCCTAGTTTCTAATTTCCTTCGATTCGGTGCCTTCTAGGTCGATTCTGCCTCTAATATTTCTTCTTTGAGCTTGTGAGGAGCTCAATTTTTTTGTGGGTGGGGGGGGGGGAGGGGAGGGGGAGGGGTGTGTTGATTTCTTGAGGGGAGGCCGAATTGGAGGCTGAACAGTGGGTGCTCGCGTCGGCTTGGTCCTTTGGCCGAGGGCTGAATTCTGTGATCCTATGTTGTATTTGCTACTCCTTGGAGTCTTGGTGTGGTGATCTTCAATTGCAACACTGAGATCGACGCCATTGTATCTTCGGATTAATTTGTCATTGATAGTTCCATAGTGACGACAATATTGATTTCTACGACAACGTTTATAGACGTGTCTTGCCATTTGTCACACTGGTTTGAATCCAATGCGTTGTAAGTTTTATCAAATTCCCTTCCTTTTTACTGTCATAGGGCTGATTGAGGCATATTTAGGGACCTGGCAGCTTGCCAAGGGGATAATTGCCTCAATTTGGGTACTATGCACGGTTCTGGGTGTGGCGTCGAGTTTAAACTCGATGTTGATAAGTATATTGAGATTAGTTATGACAGTTCATTGAATTCATATACCTGCTGCATAGTTGTTTTAATTCCAGTCATTTGTGAAAATTATATTGCTGCTTAATACTGTTGTATAGCTGCTTAAAGTTTCATTTTATCATTGTTTGATACATCTGGATAGCCTCACCTGAGAGCATTATTGCTATGTTTGTTTAGCTCATATGCAAGTTGAGAAGCAGTTTTGAACTGCTACTGTGGTGTTTCAGCTTATCTCATTTGCTTATTTGCTTCTCGACGTGGTCTCGAGAGTCGAATCTGCTTCGTTTGACTTGTGTTAGAGAGCTTTTATACACGCCTTCGAGATAGAAAAAAAAGGGATTCCAAAAATTTTTTTAAAATCCCAATAAGTCAAATAAGCAAACGAGATAAGCTAAAAAAACCACACCTGTGTTTGGCTATTTGAGAATGTCCTGTTGCTGAAATCTGAATTAAGTAGAAGATTTTAGAAGTAATTAATTCTCATTAAAGTGGATCGTTAATCAACTTTGGTAGCAGTGGATTGGTCTATGAATATGTCATAGTTTATATGTGATATGTGATATATATATATATATATATAGAGTTGGGCTATGGTGCTTCACGAAGCACGGAAGATGCCGTGCTCCGCGTCTAATTTGAAAAATCTAAGACTCAAATGACCGATCCGAACCGTCCATCTTAATCTTCTCATTGAAATCTCTTAAACGAACAAATTTCGTATTTTTTTGAATTTTTTTGCTATTTATTTTGTATTTTTAAAAACCAGCAAATTGGACGCTTCACAACTAATTAGATCGGTGATTTTCAAAATACAAAACAAATAGCAAAAAATTTAAAAATACGAAATTTGGTTGTCTAAGAGATTTCAACGAGAAGATCAAGATGGACGGTTCGGATCGGCCATTTGAGTCTCGGATTTTTCAAACTAGACGCCAAGCACGATGTCTTCCGTCTTCGCTGGCTAACTCAGAGCTCAACTCTCTCTCTCTCTCTCTCTCTATATATATATATATAGAGTATGACTATGGTCAGCCGCAGCTGACGGAGCCGCGGCATTTTTTGCAAAATCGGTGATCGAATTCGACGATCCGAACCGACCATCTCCTTCGTCTCGCTGAAATCTCACTACCGACAAAATTTCACATTTTTTGATTTTTTACTATTTGTTTCGTATTTTGAAAAACCACGATCTAATTAGTTGTGGACCGTCCAATAATCCCCGATTTCAAAAATACGAAAAAATAGTAAAAAATCAAAAAATGTGAATTTTGTCAGAGAGATTTCAACGAGACGAAGGAGATGGTCGGTTCGGATCATCAAATTCGATCACGGAATTCGCGAACAAGCCGCGGCTGACTGTATATATATATATAGAGGATGGCTAGTGTACTCTCCAGAGTACGGATTCCTCCGTACTCTCGACGGGTTTATGAAATTCGAGATATTTAACGATCGATCCGAACCATTGATCTTGTTCATCTCATTGAAATATAGCTACCGACCAAGTTTCGTATTTTTTTGAATTTTTTTACTATTTGTTTCGTATTTTCTAAAATCAGTTTTTTTGACGCTCCACGACTAATTAGAAGGCTGATTTTTTAAAATACGAAACAAATAGTAAAAAAATATGAAATTTGGTCAGTAGCTACATTTCAATGAGATGAACAAGATCAACGGTTCGGATCGGTCGTTAAATATCTCGAATTTTGTAAACCCGTCTAGAGTACGGAGGAATCCGTACTCTGGAGAGTACACTATATATATATATATATATATATATATATATATATCGTGTTGTTGGAAGGCCATTTTTAGCAACTCAACACATTAAAACTGAGAGCAATTTATAACATAATAAACTGAGCTATATTGTTGTTTGAATGTTATGAATTTCAGCTTGTTATTATGTTTATTTTACTGCCATATATGAATTATTATGCTGCTATATATGCACTTGCAGAATTCATATTAGTATATTTCATTCATGATAATATTGAATATTTGTTGTTATTTAAATCTAAAATTATCTTAAGTTTATTGTATGTCATATTGCTTATACTGCAATATTTATAACATTTTTCTCTTAATGGAATGACGGTGCTTCCGCCCTTAATCGCTTAAAGAAATGTTTGAGACTGATGGCTGGGCACAATAATGAGGCTGTCCAAGCCGGGTGATGAGAGGTAGCAGCCGTAGGTTTGGACTGCTTGACTTAGGCCTGGACCTGTGTCTGCCCACTGTCCAATGCCCTGCTCCTCGTCTCCTCCTCTACTCGTATTCACCTGCGCCATTGCACGATTGGTAGATGGATGATTTCTTCTGCGGTCTTGCGTACGTCTTGATACTTGGTAGAGTAGCCTTTCTCTTCTGCGGTCTCGGTTGCTGCTCGGCTTGGCGGCTATGGGGGCGGTGCTCTGGCTGCTGCGCGTAGCCTGCCTCTCTCTCGTGTCAAGCGCGGCTACACATACGGCTACGTACAATGGGTCAATGGCATGCATGCACGGGCATTCGCTCATTCATTGTTGGTGCGACGTGGGGTATATATATGATATGTTACGTCTCCCCTGCTGCTAATAGAAGTCTAAATTAATGGTGGGAGTCAGCGTCACAAAAACCGTAAGTAGCGACAACCTATCTATGTGTTGGTTCATTTAGAACACAAACAGTACTATCAGTACCGATTCTAAAGCTCCAATCAACACATACGAGTTTAGAACCGATACTCGTAATCCAATAGTTGTGTCGCTTAATCAGTATTGGTTCAAAAATCGACATGGATATCGATTCCAATCCGACAAGCATGTGGATATTCGTCGTGTAAAATGTCACCTTTCGCATCCTTCCTGAAAACATGGCAACATTCAAGGTACAATAACATGACGACACTGTCTATGCGGAGGAGATCTACTACGTTGTAGTTAACTATAGCACAAGAACGAAAACATATATTTGTGCAGGGAGTAGGGTGTCTATATATACATGAAGAAAAAACACTCATAGTAGGTGTCACCTTTAGTGTTTTTCTATAGATGACTTGGATAGTATTATTTTTTTAGATAATGGAAGTATAACTTTCTATCTCTACACCAACTAAGGATGGCACACAACTATTACACAACCAAAAGCTAAACGCTTATTAAAGAGAAAAGGCTAAAAATCAAAGTGATATATGACAAATAAATTGTCATGCTAAGGCAAGCCAAAAAAAGGGAAAAAGAAGAAGCAATCTTCCATCTCAGAACAACCAAACAATTCTAACATTCTAACGGTTGTACCTTTGTGCATCCTCCACATATATGATAGTCACCCACTTGCATGACAATCATCCGCGGTTTCGTAAGAACAATTCAAAGCCCACATTACAAAGTCTTCTCACATCACCCAAAAAGTACAAGGAGGGGAAGAGAGCAAAAGATCAAATCAAGCAGCTTTAAGAAGAACTCAATGTTGACCAATCAAAACCAAGTGCAAAATCTTAAGATCCACTGCTAAGTCGTCCATTGAATCAACTAACATATAGACAGCTCGTGACTTCCAAACAACACCTTCACGGTGGGAGGCCATGCCCAAAGTGTTGCCATCACTCGATCCAGTGACACCTCTGGATACAAGGTTTTAACCCCAGAAAACTTACATCACACTCACAATCGTTGTAGGGCTTGCCACCATAGGTCACCGTCCGACTGTCACCAGAGCCAACACCAGTAAGATCAATACAAATGCAACACTGGCGCCACCAAGATGTTGTCGCACCGTACCCCAAGGATACAAGTTACAATCATCACAAGCGACAAGACTAAAGGGTCAGCTGTCCGTGATCAGATGTTGTCGCCGCTGCCAAAACACCTGAAATGACAACAACCACAAGCGGCGCAACGACTGGCTGCTCACAATCAAGACCAACCGCCGTTGACCAGATCCCTATGCTGCCAGCGACCAAAGACGACACAGACGACTCAACCACACGCGTTGCTGGCCAGACCTACCATCGCCGACCATATCCCTCGGCACCAGCAACTAAATCATATGGCCAATGCAACCTTCGCATCGCTCCCAAAAGAGACGCCCGCCGCAAGCAGCCCAACGACCACTCGCAACAGGAGCGAAGACTTACAAACAAATGGAGGAGCGCCCTCCGCCGTCACCCGAGGAGAGGGAAGAGAGGAGAGAGAGGGGGAGGAGTGATTGGCCCCTCCCTCTCGCCATCGGTGAGGGCTAGAGCAGGAGAGGGAGGGACAAGGAGTGGCGGCGATAGGGTGTGACATACCCAATTTTCTTCTATTTTTAGCATGAAATTTTTCACAAAAAGTCATATTTAAATCCTTACAAATATCCCTTAATTTCTGAGAATTTTTCAAATCAAATTCCTATTTTTTTCCCAAGGAAAATGCCTTATCTCCATTTTCCAAAAATATTCATTCCATAAAATAACAAATTTTATTTCATATTTGGATTATCCATATTTGTTTTTGGATATTTAGAAATTTATTTCATAATTTTCTGAGCCCTAGAGAACTTCCTATGAATTTCTAAAGCCTTCCTCAATTTCTGGAAAATCATTTCCCATTTAAATTTAAACTTTCCGTTTTCAGTAAATCCGAAGTCCGCTTTCCTTTAACGAAAGACGCCTCCACTTAACCCCGCCTCCAATCCATTCTCTCACTGACCGGTGGACCCCAGATGTCAGTCCTAGGGACCAAATCCAACGACGCCCACAGATCCAGTCCTAGATGCAAAGGCGTCCACTGCTTCTTCCTCCTCCCGGTGCGCCGCCCTTGCCCAACCCGCCGGCGCCGCCACTGCCTGCCGGGATTCTTCCTCGCCGCCACTACCATCCACCCCTTGCCCCTATTTTGCCTTCACGGGAAAGCTCTCCACGTCATCAACCCTATCCGCCACATCTCCTTCTATATCCCCTTCCGACGGCTCGCCAACTGCTCGTCGCCACCCGCGCCGCCGCCGCCATGGCGAGCTAGAGCTTCCGTGGCCACCACTACATCCCGAGCCTATAAAAGGCCCTCCTTCGGCACCGCACCTCCTCAAGCCAATTCCCCCGCCCCTCCACTCCTCCTCTATTCCACCACATTGCCGCCACCGCCACCTTCTTCCCTAGCTCCGGTGAACCCCTTCGCCACTACTCCAGCCCTCTCCTGACCCCGATCCCAAAAAGAAAAGGTTGCCACCCTTCACCGCAAAACCAACGCCGCCATCTCCTCACACCGGCAATCACCGGAGTGCCCTCGCCGCCGCAGCTCGCAAGCATCGCTGTCTTGACCTCGCCGCCCAGCCACCTCGGACCACCCCAAGCGCACCCGAGACCTCCCCGAGGTACCCCTTGCTCCCAATTTCATTTTTCCTACACCAATTGCTCGCCGCCGGCGACCCATTACCGGCGCCGTCATCCCCCTCCGCCATCTCTCATTTTCCCTCTCTCCCGTCACTGACACCACGACACCATTTGTCAACCACTCGCGCACGCCCTCTCTCTCCTTGCACACTGGGTCCCGCCCGTCTGTCGCCCGTGCAACTTAATGGGACGGCCCAGTACTATAGACTCAGTGAAAAGTTTTCACATTTTATTTAAAAATATCAAAACCTTTCTAAAAATTCTACAAAAATTATCAAAATTCTAAAATGAAGTATAGAATTTTATAAAAAATATAATATCCTATATCTTTAAAATAAAATAATCCAAATAAATTGCTTTTGTTCACTTTCTTATAAAAGTGTTTAAAAATTCAGGAAATAACTTCTAAAATTCTGAAAAATATTTTGAATCTATTTAAAAATATTATAGCACCCAATAATTCAATAAAAAACTATTTTCAATTTTTCACCCCTATATCTTCGACAAATTCCATCTCGGAACTTCAGCAATTTTTGTCGTCGACCTCGATCCCTAGAAATTTGTCGATCCACACTTACATTCACACGTACACTAGTATTAGCTTCATGCTGCCCAAAGAAAATACCTATTTTTACTCAAAGCATCCCCATCCTTATTCATTTGAAAATATTTTTAAATTTTTAGAAAATTGTACAGCCCATCACCTATTCACCCGAGCCCTTTTATGCATTTTTCATCATTTTATGCATAATGCTTCTCCAATTCTTATTTGAATATTAATTGGAATTTCTTTTCTTTTTTTCGTATTTGCGACGTATAGGCAACGAATTGATGGCCTCCGGATCCTTTGAACAAGAATATCCCGGAGACACTTTTGAGCTCGATCCGACTACCGAAGAAGGCAGGTTTTCTATCCTTTGACTCATATTGATTTTCCAAGTTCCATTTATCATATATTTATCGCATTATTTTCTAATTATTTATTTATGAATTATCCTTTATTTGAATTATGATATTTAACATTTTATGTAGAATAGATATTTCAAACTCCACAACCAAATGCCCACAAAAAAAAGATAAACTGGACAACACCCTAGCATAAGAAAAATTAATCATATGGATATTTCAACAGGTAGGATAAATATCATCATTGTCATATAGACATTGTGATATAGAGGAGATCGAAAAAATTGAAAAGTATAGGCATGAATTACCAGAATGGTAATTGCATGGGCAAGGTACTGCCTTAGTGTTTTCACAATACTGAGCATTTGGGATGCTGGCCGAGTAGTCACCGGTAATGATCGTGCGAAGGCCAGGCATTTGCCAGGTTCTGGGATATTGGACCAAGTGATTCACATGTTACCAGCTGTGTCTATACGGAGGCCAATATCGCTAGGGTTTTTCCTCAATATTTGCGTCTTATGCGAAACATTGCAAAACTTGAACTATTCTGAATAGAAATGACATAAATACCGTCCATCCGTATTATCAGCCATTTTACGAGTAAAGTTGGGCAGGTTCTGCAGAACCGATAACAATATCATTAATGGACCCTACTTCGGGTATATGAAGTTATGTCAAAATGGGTGATGCCTATTCTATTCAAATATATCTATGAATTTTAAGAAAATATAATGGTTGTCAGATGAGTTAAGAGAAGGGAGATAGAATTTTACAAAGTCATTTAAATGTTTTAGAAAACAATTTTAAAATGATGATATTAAGTCTTAAAATATTGCATGCCATACCATGTTAAATTATAGACTTACCCTTCTTTGAAATATTTTGCATATAGTTAATATTTTATTTCCTATGAAAACCTGCAAGTACTGTTAACGTACTTACCCGCTGTATTGGAATTGTTCATTTTAAATGAACAGATCCCTATTCCGTTGCAGATTCCGACTTTGACTTTTCAGCAGAGGATATGGAACTCTTCGACTTAGAATACTTAATAATTCCTAAACTCACAAAATATAAAGTGGTCTGTATAATACCATAATTTTGGTATTGTAAATGTACATTGATTATAGTTAAATAACATGGCAAGGTTGATATATTGATTCTAGATCAATATTTATAATATTAGGGAGAACAATTTTCAATATTATGTATTGGAAATTGGTCCCCCACATAGGGCTCCCTCTAGAAGAGTGGCGACAACAACTACGTCTATGTTGTAGGGGTGAAAACAGGTTGAATACAGATCAGATAGTGCCTTTACCGTATTTGTATCCATATCTTTTAAGTGAATACAAATACAAATTCGGATATTCTCAAATGCGAATTCGGATGTTCTCGAATACAAATATGATTTTGGATATTTCCTTTCTTAGATGCTTTTGTCCAATCCTTGGTACAAATCAAGACTTCAATACTGAATATAGATATTTTTGAATATGCATAGCGTTGTATTGAAATACAGATAATACAAATATAGATAATATGAAAAAGAATAGCTTTTTTAATACAAATGCCAAATAATACGGATTATCCATATCCTGTTATCCATTTCCCGCCCTTAGACGTATGCATCACAGGATGAATGCGTGATCCAACCTTGGTCCTCCTGAGTCCTGATTTTATCGCAAATTTTAATCGAAGCTATGGTAGCCCTATAACTCTCATTCTAATGACTCGCGGCTTTAGCTTCCGGATTTTCGATTGAGTATGTGTAGCTATGTCAAATTGGCCAGGTCAATTTTGGGAATGGAGCATAGTAGTAGAACCCAGAGCAATATATAGTTGAAAATATGGAGTAGATAGGGCATATTGGCAGGAGCAGAGCACAGGGAAGGAGCCCTTCAATCACAACAGAATTTGATTCAGTAGAATCTGCAGCACCAGTGGACATGCCCTAACAATAAACATGCTTGAGGTATAACCTCTCTTCCACATGGATGATGACCTAAGGGCGCCCGTCTAGGCGTCTACGATGGAACCATTGCCATTGGGAAAAGCCCTGAAGAAAGAAATTAAATTTGATGAAACAAAAAAAAAGCACCCCGCTACTGGTAGAATGCCTAGGCACTTGCCTGTTGTCAGACATCTCTCTGCTCATCCGCTGTTCGTATTAGCAGTCAGTCACTGCAGTACAAACTACTGAACCAGTAGAGTTCCATGTACATCTTTCTGGCACGAGCAATGCTTAGATTGAAATGTAACCCCTCATAAAAGAGGGGTCATAGTGACCAGGGCCGAACGACTGTTTACCAAAAACATAGATCTTCACTAAGTCATAAGACCATGTATGGAGGCTGACATCTGTCTGCTGAAAGGTCAAGGAAGTTAGTGAACACGCACTCACAATGCTTTTGTGGCGCGTACATGGCTGAGCCTGAGCTCGTGTGGTGTGTTTGCGTACAAATGAATGCATGGATGATGGATGCGTCAGCCGGCCGAGAGAAGCTTGCGCAGTACCCGCGGCGCGGCGCTGTTCGTCTAGCCGAGAAATATTCTCTTCGTCTTTCTCCTGCTGTTCTTCTTTGCGAAATCTTTGGTAGTAATTTGGGCCTTGGGCTATGACAAGGCTGATATCTCTCTCTTCCCCGTTCGGCTACTTAACCAGATTCATGAGGTCCGGCCCAGATGGCCTGGGTGACTTCTGCCTTTTGAAAGCGATAATAGCTGTTTCTTTTTTTTTTTCGATCTTGAATAAATATTTGAACTTCTAAATTTATATCGGCCGAAATTTCTCTATATTGCTAAAAAATTTGGATTTTTTAAAATTTACATGCAATAAGATCCACCAATGACCGATAGAATTTAACTTATGGAGTAATAAATAAGACAATCAGCAAATCAGATCAGCCATAGAGAACACCCTCTGATAGCTTTTTCCTTTATCTATATGTCCCATCAGAAACCAGCGTTGCAATTATCTTACTAGAAATCAAAGAATTCACGTCTTTATTTTAATCCGAATTATGTATCTACAAATAACTAGGGTTTTCTTTTTGAGAAAAACAAATAACTAGAGTTGATACGGCAAATATACAGAACAAACAATATATAGCTGATTTCCACCTCGGCTTGCCTAGTTTCAATGTGTCGGCCATTTGGAAAAACCTGCAAGTTGCTTATGCTAATTCACATAATTAAAGTTCTAAGTCAGGTGTGTACGTGTACACATAGGCTCCGTTCGCCGGCGGTTCGCTACAGTAAAAAAAAATTTTAGATTATTTTTAGGCTTATTTAAACTTTTCTAAAAAATTATAAATTTGCTACAGTAAAACCGCCAACCGCCAGAAATCGCCGAAAGAAACAGAGCCATAATTAATCTATCTCTATCGGCTGCATGCAGGCTGCTTACCCAAATCATTTTCAGGTGTGGATATGTGATCATCCATGGGGACAATATCTCATGTGCAGACTCAAGAGTTCTTAATTTTCACGTGTAACTGCGAATTTAGAGGACTCGAGTTGGAATAGAAAATTCTTAACTGAACTTCTACTAGCAACTTGCAATGGATCAGCGGCAATCGCGAGGTGGTGCATGCATGCAGCTGCGCAGCTCGAATCATCTAACTAGGAAACGGTTCATAGTGGCCAATTGGCCAGTTGTGGGTTTATGTGTTCTCCGATGCATCAGCTGGATTGTTTTTAAAAAAAAGAGCTGGATTGGGCTCGATAGATAGGGATTATATGGCTTCTTAAAAAAAAAAGTAAGCACGTAGCTTATTATCTCATCTTTGAAAGGCCCAAACCATTATAAACTATGTGTCTTACTTATTATGTACTTGTTTTGTTCACTAAGTCTCGAAAGTAACATCTCAGCAGAAAGGGGTTTGATTAATCCCTTATTTAGGAAATAAGCACGTAGGGGAATTTGATTTCTAATCGTCGATACAGTATAGGTCAAGCATGAGCACATGCGCGTGACTGTTAGAACTCTCATAAAAGTGGTCACATATGAGTTCTCTCTTGCAATGGCCTGCCTCTTTTATCCATCTGAATTAGGAATCTGCCTAGGCCAAATAATGGGCTAAAATTAAATACATTCCCAAATCAATCCATAACACCAGATCCCACCCCCTTAACCCACTCCGAGCTCATAAGACCCGACCCAAACCAATCCATATCATGTTTAACCCAAACCATTTCCATCAAATGGGCTCAACCCACCTCCCTAACCCATTTCAGACCATTTGAACCCATACTAGTTATCTAGACTCACCAAGCAATAGGAGGAAAAAAAAAAGAAAACCTTAGGTGCAGACATTCTCCTCTTATCCTGATCCATCCGTACCCTTCTTCTATAGTCTCCACATCTCTCTCTATCCTCTACCATCCCGCCGCATCAGATTCAGTGGTGTGTAACGGAGGAGCGGACAAGCCGGATCAGATTTAGTGGTGCCTTCTGCGCCTCATCTTTCCCTTCTTGTTTCTCTTCTTCCCGCAGGAAGGTCTGCCTCCTCACTATCACCGCCACTTAGCTCCTGTGCTTTGATATTCTCCTTCCACATCATTTTTCTTGCATGTGCCTTCCTCCTCCTTCTCACCCTCATCCACATCATCACCATTGCAGCGCTACTTCTTCTGTATCGTGCACAAGACTCACTCCATCTACATGAATAAAGCCAATTATTCATGCAACACTAACACAAATATAGAGTTATCCATCAAATGACCAGATTAAAGGGGGCATACAGACGAGACCTCATCAATATCTTTATCCTCGCCCTTGGCATTGAGTGTGAAGTTCTCATATGTACATGATCCAGTTGGTAATTGCTAGATTCTTAGATGCCATCCTCTACCTCTTAGCCATCTTATCTTTTGGTGTTGGCGTTGCCACTTCATCATTCGCCTACCAAAATGGAACACAAGCTTCCCCATACGACTGACCAGGATGTCACTAGAGTAGATCTCTTTCTTATATAACACCAGTTGTTCGTTGTTCGGGAGTAGATCTTCTTGCTCTCCCATCTTCTTGTCTGTATACTTTCGCTCCCTTTTATTGAAGAAGTGTAAGGATCAAGACCCCCATGGGCTTTTATTGATTTTGATGATTGTTGATCGGTCATCTCAAGTGAAGCTACATCTGGACGCCATTTCCTGCCAACTGAGGGTATTTTGGTTATCTTGGACCCCTCACTGTTTTAAATGATCTTCGTCGATGCAATCAAGGCTAAAAATAATTTAGAGGATAGACCGGGAAGTATGTGGGTCTATCCTTAGCCTAGGTTTTTCTTTTTTTTGGCTTTCTCGACGCTGTTCTGAGGAGGGCTCGATGGTGATGTTACCCGTGCATTTCCAATTTCCCATGAAGCACATCTTTCCTTTCTCTTGTCTCTGGCTTAGGAGTGTCTCTAGGTGTGGTCTAGAGCTTGGGAGTGTTAGCAGCAGGGGTCAGCCCCTAACCGGACAAGGGTTCGGACAGTCTGGTTGGGGGGGTCCAGCCCCAGTTTATTTGAGATAGGAGGGAATATTCCTCCCGAATCTGAGGGAATATTCCTTCCGAATCCTTATCAGTATTTAAGGGAGTGTGTCTGAGAGAGAGGTGAGCTCGAGCATTTGGTGTTACTTTTGCTAGGTAAGTTCTTGAGCCTCCCAAGCCCGTGTGAGTGTGATTTTGATTCTTCCGGTCGTGCTTCTTCGGGGATTCGGAGTTGCGGGTTCGTCGTCATCGGGCTTGTTACCCTCGGGAGTGTGTCTCCCACCCGACGTGTGTCGTCGGGGGTGGTGTGAGGTCGAGTAGCTCACCAAGGCGTGTGGGAGCACTCGACACGGTGTGAAGGTTCGGAGTCGACCTGCCGGAGTGGCGAACGACTACCACGAGTGGAGAAGAGGACTAGGTTCGATTGAGAACCGGCCTTTGTTCGTCGAGGGTTTCCTCAACGGGGAGTAGGAGTTCGTCTCCGAACCTCGGGATAAAAATATCCTTTGTCCCTTGTGCTCCTTTAATTTCTTGTATTCTATTCATGTTCATGCAATGGTTGTGATGCTATCACCGATATAGTTTCCGTGTATGTCTTGTGTCCGCTTTGCTTAGAATAGGTCATTGTTTTAGTGTTAATTTGTCTTAAATTTTACTAAACCTAGAAAACTTAAAAAGTTGCAATTTGGCCTATTCACCCCCCTCTAGGCCTTCGATCCTTTTCAATTGGTATCAGAGCACTAGGTATCCTAGGTCTAGCTTAACCGCTAAGGATGGCCGAAAATAGCAATAGTGTCGCAGCCAATAGAATCCCTCTTTTCAATGGTACTCACTTTCCCTACTGGAAGATTCGCATGAGGTGTTACATTCAATCACTTGGGTATGATGTGTGGAAGGTCACCGAGAACCCTATTCCCGCTAGAGCCGATCCAGAGGCTCCTCTCACATCTGAGGAGATCAAGGTTAGGGAGATCGATGCCAAAGCACTCAACGCCCTCTTCATTGGCTTGAGTGTGGAGGTATTTGATCGAGTGAGCAATCTCACTAGTACTAATGACGTTTGGAAGACTTTAGCTGAGATCCACGAGGGTACCACGGTTGTCAAGGAAGAGAAGCTTGTGGTTGTAAAAGAGAAATTTGATCAATTCAAAATGTTGCCTAATGAGTGTGTGAATGAAATGTTCTCTCGCTTGAATCCCATTGTGAATGAGCTTAAGGGCTTGGATGCCCCTGTTTCAGATATTGATGTTTGCAGGAAGATGATACGCATCTTGCCAAAGGAGTACCGAGACATCGTCACCTACCTCTCCAATAGTGGCGATGTGAAGAAGATCACTCAATTGAAATTGCTTTGGGAAGACTGTCAGCTCATGAGATGCTTATCCACAACGGTGAGGATCCAAGCTCCAAGAAGAAGGAAAAGTCAAATGAACCCAAGGTGATAGCCCTCAAGGCAAAGGGGAGTGTACCTGATGATGAAGATGAGTCAAGCGATGCTGACTCCGAGAGTGATCTCAATGAACTAGCTTTGCTCATGAGAAGGGCCGAAAAAATCATGGGGAGAAACAACTTTGGAGATCCAAGGAAGAGGACCTTCAATTCCTCCCGCCCCAAGATATTTGCCAACATCCGGTGCTATGAGTGTGGTGAGAGAGGTCACATTGCCTCTATGTGTGACAAGAAGCTCAAGGACAAGGACAAGCTCAAGGTTAAATCAAGTGATGATGAGGTGCCCAAGCACAGGTCCAAGGACAAGTCTCATGGAAGAGATAAAAAGAAATCTCACTTCAAGCCTCGCTTCAGGAAGATTGACAAGAAGGGCAAGCGGCAAGCCTTCGTGGGTGAATGGGTCACCGACGAGGAGTCATCAAGCGACTCATCAAGTTCATCATCCGATGAAGATGGAGGATCAAGATCCAAAGGGCTTGCGGGCCTTGCAATTGCAGAGTCAACTCCACCTCCTCCCGCATTCCCTCCCATGTGTCTCATGGGGATCCATGACAAGACCAAGGTACAAAATCCCTCTTCTCCCATCGAAGAGTACCTTGAATTGATAAATGACATGGGAGCTCAACTCCAAAGGCAGGATAGCAAGAATAAATTGCTTAAGAAAACTCTAGAAAGTCTAACTTCACAACATGAACAAGTTGTAGACAAACTAGAGTCACTTCAAATTGATCATTCTGCTTTACTTGAATCTTATCAAGAATATGCCTCAAAATGTGAAGAACTTGAGATGGAGAAGATAGCTTTACTTGAATCTCATAATGACTTGATTTTAGTTTGTGATGACATTAGAGACAAGTATGAATCTTTGCTTGCTAAGAGACGTTGTGTGTCCAACTGTCATGTTTCTCTGTCATGTGATGATTTGGTAGACAAAGATGATGATGTTGTTGCTCTTAAGTCTGTTTCTAAGGTAGATACTAGTACATGTTGCGGTGATTTGCTTGATATTACCATGATTGCTTCTAGCTCTGCTGGTACTTCTAGTTCCAACACTCTGAATCATGCTTGTGACATTGACACCTGCAAAAGTGCTTTAGCTGTTAGGGAGTTGATCATTGAAAACACTGAACTAAAAGCTAATCTTGCAAAATTTGAAAAGGGACTAGGAAAGAGTCTTGAGAGTAGCATTGCCCTTGAAAAAATGATAAAGGATCAAAAACCCCCTTCAAATAAGAGAGGCTTGGGCTTCACTCCTCCACAGAAGTCCAAGAAAAAGAAAGTTGATCCCAAGTCAAATGGAAAGGGCAAGGCTCCTCTCAAAGCTAATTCTGGGCATGGGAATAAGAATAGAAGCAACAATCATGCTTTTAGAAATAGGCACAACCAGAATCATGGGGCTTGGCTTTACCATGACAGATTGGGTAGAAATGACCATAGGAACAACTTTGTACACAATTACCATCATGGGCACAACTTCACAAACTATCATGTTAAAAGGGACAAGGCTTGGAACACTCATCACATTGCTCACACCCCCAAGCTTAGGCAAGTTTTTGTCAAAAAATCAAAACATGTTGTGGGTGACTATTGGTTGAGGAAAGACCATTTTGGCAAGGTGTATGCTCAGTTTGTTGGTCACCCCGATGATTATAAATACCAACGTGCGATTTGGGTGCCTAAGTCCTTTCTTGCTAATTCATTTGGACTAAATGTTGTTGGATCTAACCCTTGGGGACCCAAGACCAGTTGGGTTCCTAAGTCAACAAAATAAACTCTCATCTTGGCAGGTGAACTACCGTAGTGGAGGACGCCACTGGGTGATCGACAGTGGATACACCCAACACATGACTGGCAACTCCAGGTTGTTCACCTCCATGAAGGAAGAAGGTGCCTCCAACAACATTACCTTCGGTGACAACAGCAAGCGACAAATTCTGGCTCGAGGTAGAGTTGCAATTACCTCAAATCTATCAATTGATAATATACTTCTGGTAGATTCTCTGAATTTTAATCTTCTCTCTGTAGCCCAAATGTGCGATTTGGGGTTCCGTTGCCACTTTTCTTCAAATGGGGTCTCTGTTTTTGATAAAAATGAAAAACTTGTGTTCAAAGGATTTCGTTTCCAAAACCTATTTCTTGTGGACTTTAGTTCCCCCTCATCCGGTCTCTCGACGTGCCTCCTTGCCAAAGTCACCCTTGGTTGGCTTTGGCATCGTCGTCTTGGCCATGTGGGAATGAGGAATTTGAAAAAGATTTTCAAAAACGAGCTTGTGGTCGGCTTGCGGGATGTGAAATTTGAGAAAGACAAGTTGTGTAGTGCTTGTCAAGCTGGGAAGCAGGTTGCCAACTCACATCCCGTGAAGTCATTTATGTCCACTTCTCGACCTTTGGAACTCCTCCACATAGATATTTTTGGGCCAACCACCTATGTGAGCCTGGGAGGAAATCTCTTCTGCTTAGTCATTGTTGATGACTTCTCCCGGTTTACATGGGTGTTCTTCTTGCCCGATAAGACTCCAGTTGGAGAAACTTTCAAAACCTTTGCAAAACGAGCTTCAAATGAGTTTGAGACCCCCATCAAGAGCATCAGGAGTGACAACGGAACGGAGTTCCTGAATTCTAATGTTTCAGACTTCTGTGATGAGCTAGGAATAGGTCACTAGTTCTCTGCAATCTACACCCCGCAACAAAATGGGGTAGTGGAGAGGAAGAATAGAACCCTGATCGAGATGGCGAGGACAATGCTAGATGAGTATAAGACCTCAGATGTCTTCTGGGCAGAGGCCATCAACACTGCCTGCCATTGTGTCAACAGGCTTTACCTGCACCGCCTCCTCAAGAAGACGTCATATGAGCTGCTGGTGGGGAGACGACCCAATGTCTTTTATTTTCGAGTCTTTGGATGCAAGGTGTTCATCTACAGGAAGAGACAGCACTTAGGGAAATTTCAGAGCAGGGTTGATGAAGGATTCTTTTTGGGATATTCCTCAAGGTCAAAAGCATACCAGGTGTTCAACAAGACCACGGGTTTGGTGGAGGAATCCCACGATGTCAAGTTTGATGAATCTGGTGGATCCCAAGATGGCTTGGAAGAAGGTGATGATGTAGCACCACAAGTGATTGAGCATCTTGATGTGGTGAAGTGAGACCAGTTATGGAAATCAAGGAGGATGATCAGGGAAGCCCCTCCAAATTGGAGTCATGTAGTCCAGGGTCAGAAAGAGCTGTAGAGTCAGACTCAACACAAGTTGAGGAACCTCCTGAGCCAATCAAGAGCCACCACACCATTGCTCGAGACCACCCTACTAAGCAGATTATTGGAGATTTCTCTAGGGGTGTTCAGACCAGGTCAAGGGTTGTCAACTTCTATGAGCACAATGCCTTCGTGTCAACCCTTGAGCCCAAGACAGTGGATGAAGCACTTGGTGATCATGACTGGATCAATGCTATGCATGAAGAGCTGAACAACTTCAAGCACAACAAGGTTTGGACATTGGTCAAGCGTCCTAGGGATCACAATGTGATTGGCACGAAGTGGGTCTTCAAGAACAAACAGGATGAGTCCGGGACAGTGGTCAGAAACAAAGCAAGGTTGGTCGCTCAGGGATTCTCTCAAGTCGAGGGCCTGGACTATGGTGAGACCTTTGCCCAGTTGCTCGCTTGGAGGCAATCAGATTGCTCCTGGCCTTTGCAGTCTGTCATGATTTCAAGTTAAAACAGATGGATGTAAAGAGTGCCTTCCTGAATGGCTTTATAGGAGAACTTGTGTATGTGGAGCAACCTCCAGGTTTCCAAGACCAAGAGCACCCTGATCATGTGTACAAACTCTCAAAGGCTCTCTATGGATTGAAGCAAGATCCAAGGGCGTGGTATGAGCGATTGAGGGATTTCCTCTTGGCCAAGGGTTTCAAGATGGGGACAATTGACTCCACACTGTTCACCAAGACTATTGGTGAGGACTTCTTCGTATGCCAGATATATGTGGATGACATCATCTTTGGAAGTGCCAACGAATCATTCTGTGAGGAGTTCAGTCTGATGATGGCCAAGGAGTTTGAAATGTCGATGATGGGAGAGTTGACCTTCTTCTTGAGATTTCAAGTCAAGCAGTTGGAAGAAGGGACATTTATATCTCAAGATAAATATGTTCAAGATCTCTTGAAGCGATTCTCTATGGATAATTGTAAGCCGATCAAGACCCCAATGGCCTCAAATGGAAATCTGGATCTCGATGAAAAAGGTACGCCCACAAATCCCACTCAATTCCGTTCTATGATTGGTGCATTGCTCTATCTCACAGCTTCTAGGCCCGATATCATGTTTAGTGTGTGCATGTGCGCTAGATTTCAGGCTTCCCCTAGAGAATCTCATCAGGCTTCCCCTAGAGAATCTCATCTTAGTGCAGTGAAAAGGATTTTGAGATATCTCAAGCATACCACTAGTTTAGGGCTTTGGTACCCAAAGGGTGCGTGATGCAGTTGCTAGGCTATTCTCGATTCAGATTATGCCTTTGCAAGATTGATCGCAAAAAGCACTTCGGGGCTGTCACTTCTTTGGGAGGAGTCTGTATCGTGGTCCTCTAAGCAAAACTCCGTGGCGCTATCAATCGCCGAGGCGAGAATACATAGCGGCGGGGAGTTCTTGTCTTCACCGATATACCGACTCACTCTCTATGACTTTGGGCTAAAAGCGACAAAAGTGCCTCTTTTGTGCGACAACGAGTCGGTGAAGATAGCGACCAATCCGGTCCAGCACTCACGGACAAAGCACATTGATGTCCGACACCACTTCCTTCGGGATCATGTGGCGAAGGGGGACATTGTGCTTAGTCATGTGAGAACTGATGATCAATTGGCCGACATCTTCACTAAGCCACTGGATGAGGCACAATTTTGCAAGCTAAAAAATGAACTCAACATGCTAGACAGGTCCTACTTGCCCTGACTCTCTTGTTTTTGCCTCTGCCTCTGTGATCAGTTTATTTTTTTTATTTTTTTTTGTTCATGCTTCCTTGAGATCAGTGAGTTTAGACCTATGAACTTAGTGCACCTTGAATTTCAATTGGCCTCCTGTAAAATCGTAATGCTCATGATCTCATGTTTCACCATGCTCAGTGGTACCAAGTGTATACCAATTTGCAATTTCTTCAGTCTTTTGAACTAGGTGCATGAGTCTCTTCAACTTGGACCTGTTTGTTGCTTAATAGCTTGGAGTGATCGTATCGAGCTTGCCTAGTCTAAATAGAACTCTTATCACTTGGAGATTGCCATCCCTTACATTGCCCAAGTAATGTGCTAAGTTCTGCTTTATTAAAAAAGGGGGAGGTGCAATGAAATGGTGATGACAATATTTTAATAAAAAATTGTTCTATCTTGAGAGTCTGTGGTTGAGTCCCACCAATCCTCCCTTCTGAGATCGCTTGCCATTGCACTTGGCATGAACTTAGGGGGAGTGTTGGATGACCGAGATCACGATTCCTTTAGCGTAATGCTAGGCGTGGTCGAAAAGTAAGGCTTGGGCCTCAACCCTTCATAACGATCATTCTGGCTAAATGGTCGAAAAGTAAGACTTGAGCCTCAACTCTTCAAAACGATCATCCTAGCTAAACCATGAGGAACATGAAAATTTTTGAATAAAATCTTATCCCTGCAATGCTCTTACTAAGTAATGTTTGGTGATGGCGTTTCTTGTGAGCTGTGGTCTTCCTAGACGAGTTTGAGCATGACTTGTATCACACTTGCTATTAGGCGATTTTCGTGGTATCATGTTGCTGTCTCATGCTCCTTTGCTCAAATTGCTTCTAATCATGATAATTTATGTCACTCCTTGGTATCATTGATCATAGTGTCTTGAGATTATCTTCTAATGAATGATACTTGTTGGTGTTGGTCTTAGGAACTGGGTTCATAGCTCTAAGCTCATTGGCCTCTTGTGCTCTAATTTTTTTTTAAAAAAAAACTGTTGGTTTTGAGATTGGAATGAGTTTTTTTTTCTTTGTTTTTCTCCTTGTTTCTTTCAAAAGGCTAAAATTCTTGTCTTGGCTCTCCTCTCTATCTCACCTTGTCAAAATGATCCCATCTTCAAAACTTCTCTATTTTATGCATTCCTAAGCCCCGGTCATATTTTCATCTAAGTGAAATGGGCTCCAGGTGCAAAAACTAGTCTTTGGGTGGTCCAGGAGAGAGTTCAGCCTTAGACCGGACAGACGGCCGGACAGTCCGGTCTGTGAGGTGAGGCGACCTCCCGAGGCCCTCTTTTTCTCCCTGGCTCCTTCCTTCCTTTCCCCACTGCTCCCTGTTCTTCTTTCTGCCCGTGTTCTTCATCTCTTCTAGCCCTAGACACTCCATCTTTTCTCTTTGCTCAATCTCTTTCCTTGGAAAGAATTGGATCGATTCCTTCCACAATTGTGCTCCCCTTGTGGCTCTCCTTCAATCCCCTGGCTTGTTCTTTCGCGGGGCAACTTCGTTTGGACGGTTTCTCCAGTCTAAGGTGAGATCCTCTTGGTCCTTTCACCTTTCTTCTCGGTCAAATTCCTGTGGGGAGTTTCATCTCCTTGTCCTCTCTAGTCATCAGTGGGTGGTTGGTGCAACTGTGGTAGTGGTTGTTGATTGTATTTGTTGATCCAGGGTTTTGGTCAAGAGCTTGTGCATTGGAGGCTTGTGCTTATAGGCTTGTCAATTGAGGTGTGCTAGTGATTGTCAAGGATTTATTTTAGTTTCTGAGGTCAGTCCATTATGCTGAGGACTAAGAATGCAGGACGTGGAAAGCAGGTCGTTTCTGACGATGAGATGGAGGATGTGTATGTTTCAGAGTCTGAGGGGGAGGAATCCCCGGTTGAATCAGATGACGAGTCTGAGGGAGCTGAGGAAGCTGAGGAAGTTGAGATTGACCCTAGAATGAGTGTCTTCACTGAATATGGGACAATGTCCAAAGATCTGCTGGGTTGGGAAGACAAGTTCATTAGGCAACTAAGGCGTGTCTCCTTGGCTCGATGGTTCCCGAAGAAGCCCATGTTGCCTCGAGACAATTTTTGGCACCGTGTTCACAGTGACATATACAAAGCATATGTGTCAAAGACCAGAGTCAATCAAAAGTTTGTGTTTACTGCTCAATACATATCATGGGCAAGAGTTTAGCAAGCTACCAATTCCGATGAGATTTATCTTGGATGCTGTGCCACCATGGGTCTTGCAGAGCTTTTAACTCAGAAGTTCTCCAGCTCAGTGCATGATGTGGTTGAAATCTTTTCAACCATGTGGGTTGCAAAGAACAGCACGAGAGTAGCGTTCAGCTTCGGGGGAGTCCAGCACATCTTTCATAAGGGACACTTCCAGAATACTTTTCACCTTGCTGCAGGGGGTGTAGAAATTCATTCTCTTATGTATGGAGCAGAGAACAAGTGGTCTACAACTCATATTCAGCCAGATGTGGCTATGATACAACATCTTTATGAAGATGTGACAGCTCCAGGATTCTCTCAGTCCAAGACTGCCTGTCTTAATCACCAGTCATCAGTGCTAGAAGGCATTCTTAGAAGGACCATCTTGAATAGGAGTGGGAACCGTGATGCTTTCACTCCAATCTTTCAGTGGGTTTGTCATTATATCCTAACTAAGGCAACAATTAATGTGGCAGATTTGTTGTTTGGGGAGATGGAAGAGGGTATCATGAGGGGTTTCAACAAGTCTCTCCCCTTAGGTCACATTCTTTGTGGATTTCTAGCTCAGAAGAATATTGTTGATGCCTCTCTCTACAACCTGTCAATTAAGCCCTATGATATGAAGATTCCGAAGGCAGGGGACAAGAGGCGGCGAGTGGATGATAGCCAGGCAGGGACAAGCCATAGTGCTTCCCAAGTTCGTCCAGAGTCCCAGGAGGCTCAGGCACCCCAAATGCAAGGATTTGAAGCCTTCTTTGCTCATCAAGATCAGTTCTTCACCTCCTTCTCAGCAGCTCAGGACTCATATCATCAGATCTATCAGGGATGGCATCAAGAGGAGGTCTCATGGCACAATGAGCAAGTATCTTGGCAGCAAGATCAATTGGCTCGACAAATAGAGCATCGACCACCCTCTGAGCGTGAGTGCCAGAGTGAGCTCTATTGAAAATTCTCACCAGGACTTATATGCCTCTGTGCAGTATCTGGGGGATCAGTTGTTCAATGTGGCTTTAGATCCCTCTGAGTACCCATCTTCTGCTGAAGTATTTGCCTCTATGGATCCTCAGGATGTTCAGGGTCACAATGCTCCAGACTCTTTTGCTCCAGGCTCTTCAGAGGCTCCTGATACTGCAGAGGCACCACCACCTCCTCCCTCTAGCTCCATCAAATCCAACCTCAAAACCTATTTCCGCCGGCGGTTCTCCAAGAAGAAGTGACTCTTGTTTGTCCGGTGACCCCTTTTGGTGCTTGGTGCCAAAGGGGGAGTAGCTGGAGCATTGCTATCTCTTTGATTGTGTTTTGGTCAAGTCGAACTATTCACTTTTGATTTGTACCTTTGTGGTTGTTATGGTACTTGATGCACTTGACTTCTTGATTGCCTTGTTGAGTTTATCTAGGGGGAGCCTATCTTGTGTCATGCATACCATATCTTATTTTCAAACTGTGATGATGTTCTTATGTTGATGTCATCAGAATCGACACATATATATATATATATATATATATATATATATATATATATATATATATATATATATATATATATATATATATATATATATATATGCTATGTTTTGTATCACTTGAGATAGAATGCGGTGTTGTCAATAATCACCAAAAGGGGAGATTGTAAGGATCAAGACCCCATGGGCTTTTATTGATTTTGATGATTGTTGATCGGTCATCTCAAGTAAAGCTACATCTGGGCGCCATTTCACCTTAACCGAGGGTATTTTGGTTATCTTGGACCCCTCACTGTTTTAAATGATCTTCGTCGATGCAATCAAGGCTAAAGATAATTTAGAGGATAGACCGGAAAGTGTGTGGGTTTATCCTTAGCCTAGGTTTTTCTTTTTACGGCTTTCGACGCTGTTACGAGGGGCTCGATGGTGATGTTACCGTGCATTTCCAATTTTCCATGAAGCACATCTTTCCTTTCTCTTGTCTCGGCTTAGGAGTGTCTCTAGGTGTGGTCTAGAGCTTGGGAGTGTTAGCGGCGGGTCACCCCTAACCGACAAGGGTTCTGACGATCTGGTTGGGGGTCCCATTTATTTGAGATAGAGCAACAGAAGTTTCGATCGTCAACCGGACAGCTGGGCCGGACTGTCCGGTCAGTGTGTCCGGTCCAAGGGTGGTTCCTCCACAAGTGGTTGGGGGCAGTGCTTTGGGGTAGACAGTGGTGCCGTACTGGTCCGGATAGCTCAGTGGACCGTCCGGCCACAGGTCCGCCCACGGCAGATCCTTCCGCAGGGTTTTGGGAGAAGAGCGACTTGGTGACAGTGTAGCCTGGCCTTGGTCCCACAAATTAACCGACTGTCCGGCCATGGTGTCCCATTGGTTGTGAGAGGGTTTCTAGGTGTTTTTCTTTGTAGTGCGTTTGTCCAGAGGAGTTCAGCCTTCGTCAGGACAGTCGAGGGGTACTGTCCTGATGGCTGTCTGGTCGAAGTGTGAACCCCTCCACCTGGGCTGGTAAGGGAGCAGGTTAGGTTTAGGGGGGAGACTGTCTGGTTCCCCTAGGCAGACAGTCCGGTTTGTGAGGGGATCCTCCCACCTCGGGGGGAATCTGAGGGAATATTTCTCCCGAATCCTTGTCAGTATTTAAGGGAGTGTGTCTGAGAGAGAGGTGAGCTCGAGCATTTGGTGTTACTTTTGCTAGGTAGGTTCTTGAGCCTCCCAAGCCCGTGTGAGTGTGATTTTGATTCTTCCGGTCGTGCTTCTTCGGGGATTCGGAGTTGCGGGTTCGTCGTCATCGGGCTTGTTACCCTCGGGAGTGTGTCTCCCACCCGACGTGTGTCGTCGGGGGTGGTGTGAGGTCGAGTAGCTCACCAAGGCGTGTGGGAGCACTCGACACAGTGTGAAGGTTCGGAGTCGACCTACCGGAGTGGCGAACGACTACCACGAGTGGAGAAGAGGACTAGGTTCGATTGAGAACCGGCCTTCGTTCGTCGAGGGTTTCCTCAACGGGGAGTAGGAGTTCGTCTCCGAACCTCGGGATAAAAATATCCTTTGTCCCTTGTGCTCCTTTAATTTCTTGTATTCTATTCATGTTCATGCAATGGTTGTGATGCTATCACCGATATAGTTTTCGTGTATGTCTTGTGTCCGCTTTGCTTAGAATAGGTCATTGTTTTAGTGTTAATTTGTCTTAAATTTCACTAAACCTAGAAAACTTAAAAAGTTGCAATTTGGCCTATTCACCCCCCTCTAGGCCTTCGATCCTTTTCAAGAAGCACCACCTATTGTCTCCATGATCCATATACTTCTTTGTGTGTAAGAGATCAAATCTCGAGTAATTTTACAGCCACCTACTTTGTTTCCAAGCGAATTCAAAAAAGATGATAAATTTATACCTACGATTTGCTCCGGTCTGTAATCATTGATGAGCTCATTGATGAAGATGGGAAGAGGAAGCGGTATGTAGTCCAAAGATCTTCCAGCGAACCTAGGACTGCATGTCCTCATCCGCACCCAGTTACTGCAAAGACAAATGTCCAAATGGTATGCCATATCCGGTCGCATTGCGGTCGTACGTCTCATCTTGAAAGTCTGCGGACAGAAATGCCGAGTGTTGGGCACCCTTTTCAACATTGGCCCAGTTCAGGTCATCAACATCTCCTCTGAGATCCACCATACTGATATGGATCCATGGCGCCACGGCTGCAAAAGAAGTAACATCCCGCAATTAATATATCATCAATTAGAAGGGACATGGGCATACAAATAAATTATGACAGCCAAGGGTAATAATAATACCATGTGTGACAATTCATATTCATACATTGCAACAAGCCCGTAATAACAAGGTATTCGAGGACACTTACTGTCAGCCCCGGTCACCGGAAACCTCGGTGCACCTGTGCTAGCCCAGGATCTTGTCTTGCTAACACGACACCTTTTATAAAAATGCTGGAATTATCTCATACATGTGATAAAAATTATTATTACAAAAGAGTTCAAATACAACATGGCTCATTTTAGCAGGCCAAAAAGGCCAAATCTACAAAACAAAAATGAACTCTTATCAGAGTTTAGCAAAGTGGAAACAGAAAAAGAGTAGGTCTCAAGGCTGTGTCCAACCCAATCAGGCAAACGACTGGAGTCCCGCCTAACCCTCGGCCTTTACGTCAATCTTCTGGCCCTTCTCCTTCTTGTCGATATCTTCCAGGCCAAGTCCCTCCTTGACGCCACCTAAAAAGTGAGTGGGTGCGAGTGTGAGCACGCAATCAACCGTGCTCGTGAACCAAAACCTTGTCTAATGCAGATCGGTTATGCGAAGCTTTTTGGTGGAAGTTGCATTTCTTTTAATTGCTTAAAATCAAAGTCAAAGAATTTTTGAATTAAAACCTATAGGTATAGCTTTTCACAACCAAAGACGTACTGGGCTATATATATGCCAATTATTTCAGATACTACAGTATCATGGTGGCGACAACGTAACCTTAGCCAAGGAATACGTGTCCCACGTGGCAGATCCAAACCATCGCCATGGTCATGGTCCCCACAAACGGTGGACTAGCTCCTATCACCATGGCGAGCTATCCTCGACAGTATGGCGAATCCGTGTCCATACTACAACTAGCGCACGATTCCCATCTTCTGGCAAACCCATGCCCATACTACAACTGGTGCACGTTTCCCAGGCTCTGGCGAACCCGTACCCATGCAACAACTGGCGCACGTTTCCCAGCTTCTGGCGGACCCGTGCCCATACAACAACTGGCGCACGTTCCCCAGGTAAGTGGCGGTAGACTCACCCTCTTAGCCAAGAGGCATGATCCCCTTGAGCTCAACAAAGGCCAGAATCCACAGATCCTAATCACCGGAATTTCAGATATTATTGATTTTATTCACACTCAGGTTTAATAGGTACCCGAGTGTATGGACTATTTCTTTAGCATGTCGAGTGCGAGGAATACTCGGGAACGGGGCACAACACATTTCCATAATTATGTACTCGAGATATTCTCAATGATTAGACTGTCCAATAAAGGAGCCATTCAAATGCTACAATGTTGTAGTCTTGTTCAAAGGAATCATGACTCCATCATGATACATATCATGGAGATGATGGGACCGTACCATAGAGGTACCTGCTCTACATACGGTGTTTGTCGGAATCAAGTTGTACCGTTGATAGCATGATATACCGTTGCTTTTGTACCGTTGATAGCGGGCTATGCCGTTACATAAACTGACCTATCATCTTAGAACTGTATCGTTGACAGCCAAGAATTAACCCACGGACTTTAGACTTAAGCGGGTCTAAGCCATATTCAAGGACTTACTAGTCAAAAAATTTAATTTCTAAACCTTAGGTTATCAATGGACATGGTAGGAAAGTATCAAGGAGAGGTTTGTGTTCATTAACACTGACCATATATAATGGAATAATTAGACTTGCTCTATTAGCTTTTATTACCAACATATTATACTTGAAAAAATTCATATTTGCATGCAATCTATTATTTAAAATCAACATAATTTAGGTAAAATTAGGTAAAGGAGAATGATCAAGAGATTTTGGCTCGCCTAGACCGTGTGTGTAGGGATCTTGCGCTTGGTTTTCCAGCTTCTCTTCCGAGCTGTTCGATTCTATCGCATAAAGGCGAATAACATTGATAAAGACACAGAAAATGAAATATGCATGATGCATGATAGGCGAATGTTCATCTAGGGTTCTCGTACAGATTTTACCTACTTGAAAATTCATCGTCTACATTTCTTGACATAATAGGTTGTGCGTGTTAGGGCTATTCTGTTTATATTTAATTTAAAATGGAGATAAACCTATATGCTTGAGCGAGTGTAGAAATTTACCCTATGGTTTCAAGTTGTTGTTGTTGAAATATGTGTAATCTAGGTCGGGGAATAATCTCAATTTTTTTCATATTTAAAGGAGTATTATTTTTATAGCCCTTTATTTGATATTACTAACTAGAGGGAGCTATTTATGTTTTTATTTGTACATAAAATAGTGAAATGGTTCTAATCATAGTTTTGCTAGGTTTCCGGGTATTTATAATATTTTATAGGATTATTCTCATATTTTTAAAGATTATTAAGTATTTTAAATAAGTGGAAAACTATATTCTGGATTTATTTAATAATTAAAAAGGTTAGGAATTTTTATGGGAACAGTAACAGACCTAATCCGTTGCCCTTGAGCATCACTTGCACCGCCGCACTTCTTCTTCGACTGCCACTGCCTCGAGCTAGCCCGGTAGCATAGTCGTGCCGCCCTGAAGCTCGCCATGACGAGCCTCGCTGGCTGTGAGCTTTGTTGCCATGAATTCGTCGACTTAAGTATACAGGCCTCAACGCCGCCGTTTACCGGCACTACATCCTTACTTCGCTGTTTCTCGGCCACGAGCCCTACTAGACAAGAGCCCGAGCATCACTGCGGCAAACCCTACTGGTCGGCCCTTCCGCTACGGGATGGTTGCCCCTGCTTTGGCCCGCTCTGCTCCGTTCCCTCGGGTTGCACCCATGACAGTCGCCGAGGCCGCGCCATCGTGCTGCACCGCGACGTCTCACCATCGCCTCTGCACCGTCGCCGTGCATCGCCTGAGTGGCCCCAGCCCTAATACCACTAGGCGTCACCTGAGCCAGGCCAGCCTTCACCACCATCGTGGCCGTGCAGCTGCACCACGCATTGCTGGGCGTCTTTGCCACGGCGAGCGCCATGCCCCCTGTGGCCTATGCCCTACCTCGCGCTCTCTGATGGTGCGCTCGCCGCCGGGCTTGCCGTTGGTCGTCAGGCTTCACCACCAGAGCGCCTTTAGGCTGGTTCTCCTTGGCCTCGCCGCCTAAGCTTTAGCGCAGTCTTCGCCGTCTTGGTACATCATGCGTTGTCGCCGCCGCCGTCATGGCGGCGGCTCCTCATCGAACTAAAACCACCATCGGCGCCGCTTAGGCTCATGGCTGCCCAAGACCGCCGCTTCCACGCTTTGGCCGTCGCCGGGCTGCCGTCATGGCCGGCAGCTCCTCATCGGGCTAAGGCCACCATCGGCGCCGCTTAGGCTCATGTTGCCCAAGACCGCCGCTTCACGCTTTGGCGCGCCATCGCTGGTTGCCGCCAACGCCTCTGCTCCATTGCGTCGCTGTGCACGCCACTCCCTTGACGCCCGAGCACACGCTGTCGCGCTTCCGCAAAGATCGCTTCATGATTGCTTTCGCCGCCAAGCCATCGCCCGTTCAACCACTAGCACCGGTCGCTCGCCGTCTGGCTACTTCGCCGCCGAAGCCGCTTCGCGTCTTTGCCCGCCGCACCGCAACGCCGCTGTTTGCCAAAGCGCTCTCTGAGCCTCGCCGCTGCCGCCGTCTTACCCTACCATCGACATCGCGCGCCACATCGAGCCTCGCGCCGACCGACAAGCCGCCGCGACCGCTAGCCCACGCGAAGCACCGCTGCCGCCGCGCGCGTCGCGCGCGTCACATGGCGCCAGGTCGACCGCCATTGCCGCCGCGGGAACTTCGCATAAGCGCCACCGAGCCGAGAGGCCATCGCCGAAACTCATGGCCGCCACCAAACCACCATTGCTTGCGCCACGCCACCTCGACAACTCTGACATCGAGCAACGGAGGCCACCGCCACTGAGCAGCCTCCTCAGCCTTTCCTGTCATGCCCAGCTCCGCCTCCTCTTCTTCCTCTCTCTCTCTTCTCTCCCTTCTCTCTTCTCTCTACCCGCGCTCTGCTTTTTCTCTGCTCGTGCGTAGCAGGAAAGAAGGATAAGAATGAGGAGGAGATTTTTAGGAGATTTTACCTTTTAGTCCTTAGGCTTTTATGAAATTTTGGGATAAATATATAGCGGTTATTGGGAGCTCAGAAAATTATTACAAAAATATCTATGAGCTCATATAATAATGAGAATTCCATTTTTATAATTAGTTTAAGATTTCATAAATATTTTTCCTAAAATTTCTAAATCATTTTATTATGGTTGCATTAGTCACAAATAGTTTTAGTTTTTAGAAAAATATATCGAGGGCGGGTTACTTAGCTACGAAGTAACCTAACCGGTTTGGGTTTTCTTCGCCACGAAGCAAATTAGGATTGAGATAAGGCCGAGAGAGATATTTTGGGACTTTTACATTTTAGTCCCTGAAGCTTTATGTAATTTCATAAAGTTATTTAGGGATCTTTGGCTACTCTAGAGAGTGTAATAAAAATATATCTGATTACTAAAATATTAATATTTTATTTATTTGATTTATTTTGATGTCTTAAGGATATCTATTTTATGCAATTTGTAAATATCATTTAATGCCCTTCATTGTTGGCAAATCTTGAAATTATCCAAAAATATGATTTAATTACAAATAGGGCCATTGTTATAATTTAATTAATATATGGACATGATTCTATTTTATGTTAACACATAATTTCTTTGAATTGTTCAAATTTTATTTCAAATAGGGTATTAACTAGTGATTTATTATTATTTTTATTGGAAGCAAAAATATGGTGTTACACTTACAGACAGTGGCCCTCACGCATACATGACACAGATGAGTTCACTTATCAGATGACGACATGTAACAGAGAGCTACGACTTCTACACAGATTACATAATCGTTAGAACAGTACTAGACAGCCTACGTACTAATCGTAATGTCCGTCACCCCATCCCATTATGGGAGATCCATTGTCGGTGTCGTACTCTGCCAAGGGATCGTCGGGGAAAGGGTTGTAGTCGTATGAGGTTTCGTCTTCTGTCGAGCTGTAGTCGGTTAGAAGGACATCATCTGGGCTAATGTCGTGCTCAGGGCTGTATGATAGCATGTTGCTACCTTCCCCAGACGACCACGCTGTAATTGCATCAGCGTTTGAACGACTAGCATGTCCAGCCCTTGTGCTAGTCGCTCAACATCGTACGACACGAAGTTGTGCATGTACCATGAATAGTACTATAGAGCCTCTCCTGTGGGGGATGCGCGGCGGCGCCCTCTATTCCATAAGCACTCTTTGCTGGGAGGTTCCATTCGTACCACGAGGCAACTTCACAGACATCACGGTACCATGAACAATACTATAGTCTATCCTGGAGGTGCTTTAAGTGACTACTATTGCATATTTGAGATTCATTCTTTAGAGCATCTCCAGCAGAACCTTTGAAATAGAATCTTCTCTATATTTAGAATCTCTCATCCTCCAGCAGAGGCTCTATCTCTGTCTCTAAATTTTGAGTTTTTCTCTCCCAGCCTCTAAATTTGGATGCTCTCGATATCAATTTTTATAGTTTTTCTGGATAGAGGCTCTGTTAGAAAGGATGGAAATATAGAGAACGAATAGTGATTTAGAAGGAGTGTATAGAGGCTTGATTTAGAGCATCTGCTGGAGATGCTCTTAAGAAACAAAGATGTTCTAGCTTAGATAGGATCTATAGGTGTGTTTAGTTTGTGACCCTAAATAGCCCTTCAAATTTTGGTCATGACCAAATTCAGGGCACGACCAAATTATTGGCAAAATTGTTGCGTTTGGATGAAAGCCAAAATTTGGTAGGGTATTAATGGTTATTGTTTGATTCAAAGCCAGATGAGCTCACCAAAACTTAGAAAATTATGAGTGAGTTTACGGGAAAAAAATAATTTTTCAAATTCAAAAATATAAAATAAATAAATTATTAAAATATATAATTAAGAGAAAGCCAAACGAGCATCCAAAATTTTAAAATTGAATTTATGGATAAAAAAATGAAAATACACTAAATTTTAAAAATTGTAAAAATGGGTCTCTCAGGATTTTAGATGAATTATAAAATTCGTTTCATGCAATTTTGACACTGGATGAAATAAATATAAAAATCAGAAATCAAAACTTTTTGAAATAAAGAAGGACAAACTCACCTACTAATCAGTTGGCTTTACTTGTTGTGTGTGGCTGACAAGCGGACCCACCTGAGTTGGTGGTAACATGCCGCTGGCTCGTCAACCTTGGGCACCTTCTCGCCTGCAACTCACCCAGTGACCTAGTCACAGACCGTGTTTGTGTTTGGTTTATGACCTTGGCTAGCCTTGCTAAAATTTGATTATGCCAATGTGATTTGGCTACCGTTTGGATTATGACGGATCAAAGGCACGTCCTCACCGAAAATTGGCTCGCCAATGTTTTCACGTACAAAGCTGCAGCATAGTGCGAACGCCAGAATCGAGCACCATTCATTGGCGTGCCTTGTTGCCAACTTGATGCATGCACGCGGTCACACCTGCAGACTGAAGAGCGCTCGGCTAGCTAGCAGTTAATAAGTTAGATTGCCTTGTTTATTTCAAATGATTTTATTTTCCAATTTTCGTATCTATTTCATATAGTGTTCAAATTGCATGAAATAAATCTCATAATTCATCTAAAATAATAAGCAACCCATTTTAAATGCTTTTTATTTTTTTTTTGAAATTTTGAAATATTTTTATTGGACATTTTTTGTTGGCTTCAAACCAAATAATTAAAAATTTTATCTTCGAGAGGTCATGTCCTGTATTGGCCATGACCTTTGCATTGGCATGGCTATCCAGGGCTATAAACCAAACATGCCCACGGTTCATTCTGGGTTTCTGGTTGGCTCGCCAAATTTTTTCTTTGGCATACCAAAACTTGGCTGCAATAAAAAAGTGGTAGGGAACCAGGAGTCCTGTATTCGTGGATAGAAGCCCATTGAAGTTTTTTCGTCAGTATTCCTTTAGTTCAATTATTTTCTTTTATAAATAAAACGAATATTCACCCATTATATTGTGAGAGATACACATTCATAAATATGTAACATGTTGTCTATGATAGAGGTTAAATCTGGATAGGTAAGAATTAACAACCTCACTCTCGTCCCTAAATATTTTGAAATTTGACAGTACATATTTGATTTGGCCTATTAACATTTAAATACTATTTAGATTTGCCATGAAAAATAATTTTATAATATTGCAGTTATATATTTTAAAGAGCAGATTAATATATAAGCTAATAATCTAATTTGCATTCTGCAAACCGGATCATTTGTTCGCCACACGAGCGCGGTCCGCATTGACGCCATGTGATGTCTGCTTTACAAATCGAATCTGGACTCAGAGTCACAGATAGTGCACCACTCATCTTTCGTCAGTGCGCACTGCGCAGATCTTTCATCCGATTCTCCTTTGGCTGTTCTTGAGAGTGACCTCCTCCTCAATCATTTCCAAGTCAATTTCTCCTTCCAGCATTTTTGTTTTCTCTCTTGTTCCATCTCCAAACAAGTTAGTTCTTCATCGATTTCTCCCCACATTTCTTGATCCTTTTCGTCCCAAATCCCACCCACGTCACCACGAGGAGTTTGCGAAAGGCTGACGCTGGTCCTACCGTGCTAGCTCCCTTCCCCTCTCGCTTCTTGGCGCATTGTTTCCTTTGCCTTGGAAGCTGTCTTGCGGGAGGCCGGAGGCGTGCTAGGTGAGGCGGCCGGCGACGGAGGAGGAGCGATGGCCCACCGCCTGCTGCACGGGACCCTCCACGCGACCATCCTCGAGGCCGACCACCTCACCAACCCCAGCCGCTCCACCGGCGGCGCCCCCGAGATCTTCCGCAAGGTCAGTAATCCCCTACACCTGCAGGCAAGCGCAACAATGTGGGTATACTGTAGAGTAGATTGCATCCGTGGAGCTCGGAAAATCAAAATCTTTTTTCCGACACTTTGTTTCCGCGTGGCAAGAAAAGAAGTGATTTTTACAGGCCGGCGTCCGCGTGCAATGCTAGCTCTGTCCGCTTGTGTTTCGTCGGGATTTATGGATTCTCGTGATCTTGTTGCCTCATGTGCTCGTGCAGTTTGTGGAGGGGTTGGAGGAGACGATTGGGGTCGGCAAGGGGTCGACGCGGCTGTACGCGACGATCGACCTCGGCCGGGCGCGCGTCGGCCGGACGCGGGTCATCGCCGACGACCCGGTGAACCCGAGGTGGTACGAGACGTTCCACATCTACTGCGCCCACTTCGCTGCCGATGTTGTGTTCTCGGTCAAGATCGCGCAGCCCATCGGCGCCGAGCTCATCGGCCGGGCTTACCTCCCTGTCCAGGATCTGCTCGCCGCCCCCGAGCAAGAAGTCGAGCACTGGCTCGACGTCCTCGACGCGAACAAGAAGAAGCTCCCGCACGGGCCTAAGATACACGTGCGGCTGAAATACTGCGACGTCAACCGCAACCGCCGCGGGTGGGGCGGCGGCGTCGGCGGTGCGCGGTACCCCGGCGTGCCGAACACGTTCTTTTCGCAGCGGCCCGGGTGCAAGGTCACGCTGTACCAGGACGCGCACACGCCGGACGCGTTCGCGCCCAGGATCCCACTCGCCGGCGGCGGGCACTATGAGCAGGGACGGTGCTGGGAGGACGTGTTCGACGCCATCAACGACGCGCGCCACCTGGTGTACGTCGCCGGCTGGTCGGTGTACACCGACATCACGCTGATACGTGACGACGCCCGGCCGCGCCCCGGAGGCAACGCCACCCTGGGCGAGCTCCTGAAGCGCAAGGCGCGTGAGGGCGTGCGCGTGCTCATGCTGGTGTGGGACGACCGCTCCTCCGTCGAGTCCATCGGCATGAAGTGGGGGTATATGCAGACGCACGACGCCGAGACGGAGGAGTACTTCCGCGGTAGCGGCGTGCACTGCGTCCTCTGCCCCCGGAACCCCGACGCCGGCAGCAGCGCCGTCATGGGAGCGCAGATCTCCTACTTGATCTCACACCACCAGAAAATCATCGTTGTAGACCACGACATGCCGGTGAGGGGCACCGGCTCTGGCCGCCGCCGCATCGTCAGCTTCGTCGGTGGCCTCGACCTCTGTGACGGGCGCTACGACACGCAGTTCCATTCCCTATTCCGGACGCTGGACACGGCGCACCACAAAGACTTCCACCAGCCCAACCTTAATGGCGCGGCCATTGGAGCGGGCGGGCCTAGGGAGCCATGGCATGACATCCACGCCAAGATCGAAGGCCCCGCCGCCTGGGACGTGCTCTACAACTTCGAGCAGCGGTGGAAGAAGCAAGGTGCTGGCAATGACCTTCTGGTCGATCTCAAAGCCTTGGTGAACCTGATCATACCGCCGTCGCCCGTGATGTTCCCTAACGACCGGGAGACATGGAATGTGCAAGTATTCCGGTCCATCGACGCTGCTGCAAGCTTTGGTTTTCCTAACACTCCTGAAGCCGCTGCTCAATCTGGCCTTGTCAGTGGTAAGAACAACATCATTGACAGGAGCATCCAGGACGCCTACATCCACGCAATACGCCGTGCAAAGCATTTCATCTACATTGAGAACCAGTACTTTCTTGGCAGCTCGTTCGGGTGGAAAGCTGACGGCATAAAGCCCGAGGACATCGAGGCATTACATTTGATTCCGAAGGAACTTTCACTGAAGATTGTGAGCAAGATTGAAGCCGGTGAACGTTTCACAGTCTACATCGTGCTGCCAATGTGGCCGGAAGGCCCTCCTGCAGGCGGATCGATCCAGGCAATACTGGATTGGCAGAGGAGGACGATGGAGATGATGTACTATGACGTTACCATTGCACTTGAAGCAAAGAGGATTGATGCGAACCCAAAGGATTACCTCACATTTTTCTGCTTAGGGAACAGGGAAGTGAAGAGGAGTGGCGAGTATGAACCTGCAGGTTGCCCAGCAGAGGGGACAGATTATGCTCAGGCACAGAAGATGCGTCGGTTTATGATCTATGTTCACTCCAAGATGATGATTGGTAGGCTCAAAAACATTTTTTGGAATAACACTAAGTCCAGAAACTGCAATTTCATTCTGAGGCTGTACAAATTTCGAGCATTTACTATTCTTTGGCACCCGATTAACGTTTTTATGCATTTACAAGGCATTTGATGTTCCTAATGTTTTATTCTTTGAAGTATTCTTATACTTGCCTTTCCAAATTCTGACACCCTCGTGTCAAGAATTATGAAGAGGTTTTTGTAGGACAGTTCAAATTTAGGTTTCACAAAGGACATATGTCCAATGTTTATTCTTGCTGTCAGAAACATACTTGATATTCATTCCTATTCTATCTCAATTACTATACTGCCATGGCATGTGTCATACTTTCATGTGGCTGGAAGTTTAACAGGTAGTTTGTTTGGTTTTTTTCAGTCGATGATGAGTACATCATCATTGGATCTGCCAACATCAACCAGCGATCGATGGATGGCGGTAGGGACTCTGAAATCGCCATGGGCGCATACCAACCATGCCACCTGAACACCAAAGACCAGGTTGCAAGAGGTCAGGTCCACGGTTTCAGGATGTCGCTGTGGTATGAACACCTCGGCATGCTGCATGATGATTTCCTGAACCCAGGAAGCCTGGAGTGCGTTCAGAGGGTGAACAAGATGGCTGACAAGTACTGGGACCTCTATGCCAGTGATGAGCTCAACGATGACCTCCCCGGCCACCTGCTCTCCTACCCGGTCGCTGTGTTGAAGGATGGCAAGGTTACTGATCTGTCTGGGGTGAAATTCTTCCCCGACACACAGGCGCCAGTGCTGGGGGCAAAATCTAAATTTTTTCCTCCTATTCTCACCACATAGAGCAGCAAAATTATGCTGGTGCAAAGTTGCAATCTCTGCACTGTTAGGTGCTGCTTCTAGATATGTTTGTAGTCCCAGCAGTGTAAGGTATTCTATTCTATTGCTGTTGACCATCCATATGTGATGTTTGTAGGCATAATTTGGTTGATCAGCTTTATCTGAAGTATGTTCAGCTGGTCCTAGGGGGTGTTCTCCCCAGCTTATCTAAACTTCTAATCTGACTTATCTTGTAACTTCGAGAATTTCCTGAGGTGGTCTCGAGAGTCGGATGGCCTTGATTTTTAGGATTTATGGAGCTTTTAGACACGCCTACGAGATTTAAAAAAACGGATTCAAAAAGTAATAAAAAAAGTCAGATAAGTCAATATTAGCCACGTCTTATCTAACTTATTTCGTGACTTATCTGACTAATATTGACTTATCTGACTTTTTTATTACTTTTTGAATCCTTTTTTTTTAATCTCGTAGACGTGTCTAAAAGCTTCCTAAATTCTAAAAATCAAGGCCATCCGACTCTCGAAGCCATTTTGGGAAATTCTCGAAGTTACGAGATAAGTCAGATTAGCATATTAGATAAGCTGGGGAGAACACCCCCAGTCCTTGCATGATGCATATTTGGGAGTACTGAAGTTTTTTTTGACTGGTTCATCAGCTGTACGCCTGTACAGGCTTCAGAATTGGATGGCTAGGTTAATTAATTTCTTTTTTTAGTTAGGTTCATCAAACTCTCAGAGTGTGATACATTGTGTCTAGCTATTTTAGATCTGACCTCTTGGTAGTTTAATTCCAGACAGTCTTTGAAATGGTTCCTTCCAGTAACATATGGTCAATTGTGCCTGCTTGGTCCATCATTTAATTTCTGCACGAACTGCATCCCTTTCTTTTTCCTAATCTTTGAATTGGAAAAGTATGCTGAGCTCGTAGTCTTTAGTCTTCCTTCAAGTTTTGCTGCTTCTGGCACATGTACCATTGTACCAGTCTAAACTAGGCTACTTCGTCCTCTGCAATTACTGGTAGTCTGGTACAACTTGGACATTGTTATGCAACTGACAGTTAACTAAAAATCTACAAATCCACTTTCTAGAAAAACAAATGTTGTAAATACTACTAGATAGCAGTAACTTTCAGCAGAAATCTTTTCCTGGTAATATACTGGCATATAGCTGAAAATCTTAAGCAGACTCTGTTATCTTCTGGAGATTACATGGAGCATTTCTAAAGCAAAGCTCATGTTCAAAATGGAGGGGCATTTTTGTCACATCCAGCTGCCGCTTGCTCCATCTATTTTGTGCTGGTTTGGACTGGTCAGTGAGCTGCTTTGGACCAGTTGATGCTTTCTCCTTTTCTTGCTTTGCCATTTTTCCTTTCTTTTCCAATAAGCATGTTCCTGTCCAATTTATTCCCCCATTTCTTGTGTCCATTCATTTCCTCCCCAACCTTTTTTTGTTGCCACAAATTTTTCTGACATTTTGAGCGAAGCACTGGCAGACGTGATCGAGATGCTACTACATATGTGGATCACTGGAAGCTGCCACGGACCCACCTGTCCGCCTCACAACAGATGTTGTTTTTCAATGTATAATATCTTTCCAGTGTCAGTTGAACAAGCTTCTCTCTGATGTTGATGAGTTTGCCACGAGCCTAGATCAGGTCATACCATATTCTCACGTGGTTCTTTACTTCTTTGAAATGTTTTTGCTGGTATAATCTGCTAATGATATATTTTTTCTAAAGGATTACTACGGAGATCCTGTGATTCGGTTCCATAGCTATAAACCATCTCTCGAGTGATATCTAAATTTTTATTGTCACATGAGGACTTGAATCCGGACGAAGACTTTATAACCAAAGCATTCCGTCCCATTCTCAAACTGCTAATCATACTGAAAATAGCTGAACTACACGACACCTCCATCGATACGATTCTTCCCCCCCAGCGACCGTGCCATCACACAGCTCATCTTCACAGGCTTTTTCACTGTGTACAAAATAAAGCACGAGGTGGATGCCCAGGATGCTCGGAATCAAGTACTTAAGTACAGTATTAATACCGGAAATTCAGCTCCAAAACCAAATCTCGTGGATCACACCAGGGTGCATCCATCAGCCCTAAATCGCAATCACTCGCTCAATCAGCCACCGTCCCCACAGCAATCAGCATTAACAAAATGAATGTGGTGGCATGGAGCAATGGGCATTCATACCGTGTGATCACCGTCCAACCCACACCAAGTTGGATCAGGACCTTGGTTAACTTTGTTTCGTGGAAATGTCTCGTGGATTCAAAATTACCGGTTTATTGCCCAATACTAGTTTCTCATGAAATATGTAACTGGATGGCACCGCAAACTTAGGTTCTTCTTGACATTTGTTTCTTAAATTAAAATTATTTAATTATCTTTGTGAACAATTTGACTTTTTAGAGTCGTTTCCAGAATCTCGAAGTTACAGTACATAAACTTACAAATCCGGTTTCGATTATCCGTTTCAGCTCTCAAAACCATAGCCATTGATTTCAATTTCAACAAATAATCAAATAATTTCATCACAGGGAAAGCACTCATGCAATCTGCCTCATATCAATGACCAGAGTAAAGAAAATTTCTGCCATAGTTTGTCTCTTAACTTTGTTTCTGTGAAATTATATAATTTATAATTATTGCATGACAAAAATATGTAATTTAAAAGACAAACTTATGGAATGACGTTTTGATCAAAAGATCTCCACGTGGATCGCACCGTCCGTTGCCCATCATACGGCACACATGGCCCATACCGATCCAGCCTCGCTCCTGTACATACATACGGATTCCCGTATCCCGTGGGCCTCGAGCGCACGCGCATATTCCCTCCCCTTCCCTTCTCGTTCCGTTCCCCAAACCAACCCAAGTACCCAACCCACCACCACCTCCTCTCTCTCTCTCCGGCTCTCACCTCCCGTTCCGCCTCGCCGCCGGCGCCATGACCGGCGTGGCGGCCCACGCGGTCGGTCCCCGTGACGCCACCGGCGCCTCCTCCCCTCCCCCCGTGGCCGCGGCGGCGACGGCGGCGGCAGCAGCGGCGGCCGGAGGGTGCGAGCCGGTGCGGAAGGCGGGGCCCGTGACCATGGAGCACGTGCTTCTGGCGCTCCACGAGACGGAGGCGGAGAGGGAGGAGCGGATCCGCGGCATGTTCGGCTTCTTCGACGCGGCGGGGCGGGGGCAGCTCGACTACGCGCAGATCGAGGCGGGGCTCGCGGCGCTGCAGATCCCCGCCGAGTGCAAGTACGCGCGGGAGCTGCTCCGCGCCTGCGATCGCGACCGCGACGGCCGCGTCGGGTACGAGGACTTCAGGCGCTACATGGACGACAAGGAGCTCGAGCTCTACCGCATCTTCCAGGCCATCGACGTCGAGCACAACGGCTGCATCCTCCCCGAGGAGCTCTGGGACGCGCTTGTCAAGGCTGGTATGTATGGCGCAGCCTCACCTCACTTTCCACAATTCGATCATCTCGTGCTCCGCTGTCACATGTCGGTAGCAGCAGCGCTGTCCGAAATGTAGTTGAGGTAGCATATTACTGCTTGGTTGCTGTTGGACTTGTTTGGTTGCAGCGAATTAGTAACCGAAACCGTTGGCACTTGGTACCCCTCTTCCTTTTCTTTTTCCTTTTTTTTTTTGGTTTTTTTGGTTTACTTGGTGAGTGCGACTATGTGAGAGTTCATGTGTGGTGACTAGGAGGGTTATCTGCAAGTGGCCTGATGCTTATACCAGCTTGCAGGGAGCTTATGTTTAGATTGAGTGTTTTTGACACAATGGTGAGGCATTGTACGTCCTAGTGGACATCTACTGCTAGCGTCGAGTAGTGTCTTTGAGTAGCAGACCCTGAGCTCAAGGCTATTTTGCAGCAATGCAGCATATTATTATTTTTTATCCAAAATGCAAAATTCTGTCGTTTCATTCTTTTTCATCAGGGGTGCAGTTAGTTTCTGGCATAACCAGTTATTGTTAGCTGGACATGTCTTTGTCCCTGTGGGCAATCAACAGTGCAATGTGCATTTTGGTTCTCTTGAATTCAATGTTATTACGCTTGATTATTTTCTCTGCCTAAATATAATTCACCTTCTGGTTTTATCCTCTGGTACTGGGAGTGATCCGTATTCGACCGCCTAAGGCAACATGCACTCAAGTTAAACCCGTTGAAGTGCGCCTTCATGGTCTCATCGGTCAAATTCCTAGGGTTTGTCATTCGACATCGGGGAATAGAAATCGACCCGAGCACCTTAACCATTGTCATTCCTAGTCCTAGCCAAGTGAAAATGCATAATATTTTAACCCTACTTTCTGGTTACGTGCCTCCTAATCTCTACTATTAAAAAGCCTCTAGTGGTAATCGTTGGTGGTTGGCGTCACACTTCAGTGAAATTACCCACCATGCCATCTATCATAATAAAATCCATCTTATCCGCTAAATTACCCACAATACTATCCATTGTAATAAATCCTTCTTATCTACTAAAATTACCTACCATACTATCGGGCGCAGAAAACACACACGAGGTTGCTCGCTTGCTCGCCAGTTATGATGCATCGCGTCTTGCGCACGGCAAAACCGAATACGTATGACTCACTCTCTCATAATGTCAATGGTGGAATTCGTAGCAAAGCACGGGCACTCGACTAGTATTATGAAATACGACTGAGCTTTAAGACCACCACCATCACATTTTTTCACAATTTTGTACTTCAACAAATTGATGGTAAAAAATAATGAATCCCATTGTACCAAAAAAGCAATGTTAGAACTAGGCATCACCTTTTTTTTTCCAAGATAGATGAACAATTCGGTTAGTCTGTTCAGGTAGGAAAAAAGGAAGCTAATGTTGTCAAGAAACTACAATAAAAACATCTTGCAGTATGCTAGCAGGCTACTTAATAAAAGTATAAAACTTGCCTCAAGGCAAAAAGTTAGCTTGGGCCTTTAGGTCTGTAAATCATTTGAAGTGTAGTTTGCAATGGACCATGCACCTGACATATATCTGGCGCAACAATAAAAATAATATAAGTTTGCTAGATTTGTTTGCATACCCATTGGAGTTTTGAAGAAGCTTTAGAGAAAAAAAAACTATGCACTTGATCCTTCTAGCTAATATGTATGGCAATATTCTAGTTCTACCAAAAAGTTGGACACTGTCACAGGCCATCTTTAAATAAAGATTTGCAACATCGCATATATATAGCACATCCAGGATGTTCAATATTCTATTTCTACCAAAAAGATGGACAACATCACAAGCCATCTTTAAATAAAGGTTTGGTACGTCCATATATATAGCACATTCAAGATGTTAAACATACAGGGTAATTCTTCACTGAACATTGGCAATAAGAAATCTTGCATTGTCTTTTATCAAATCTGACAAGTTATCACTAATGATTTATTGAATCTTGAGAGTTACAACCATTAGAGTAGTTGAATGTCTGATTGGATCATTGCTTGGTCCATGAACCATTGAACCTTTTTGGCTTTGGTTTATTTTCCATTTTTTAATCCTATATCATGTTATGCTGAAAGGTGTATACCTTGATGCTTTAGATCCTTGCACCTTGTTGGTAAAGGTGCCCGCCTAGCTTAGCATGTCATGCCATATGCAGATTGAGGTGCTTAATTGTGTGCATTAGACCGCATTGTATGTTGCATAATAACTTTTTACTGTAAAATGGGTTGCTGCATTGATGCAATGCAAGTTAGCAAGTGTCATCCGCTTTTCTAATCCTCTAACATGACTATTTGCACAAATGTCCATAGCCTTCTACACCTTGTGTCTTGTAATTGCTTGAAGGTTATATGAAATATGCTACAGAAATTATCTTAATTATCAGCATCTCATTGTGGCTATATCATTGAGTCAAATTTCTGTAATTTTTAGTCTTTCTAAACAAGTTGAAACTGGGTATATGACAACAATTGCTACAACTAATAATGATGAATTGACCATATATTATATTTCCCACCACTCACAAGAAATTTCTTTTTTTTTAGTCTTTTTAAACGAGTTGAAATTGGGTATATGACAACAATTGCTACAAATAATAATGATGAATTGACCATGTATCATATTTCCCACCACTCACAGGACTTCCATGTTGGCAGTGTTCATCCAACAGATGTAGGCGTTGAAGTTGAAGATCATATAGATCAGATCCTTCTGATATCTTGCATGGCCTTAAATACTTTCTCATCAAACAGTTCCTCATGGTCACAAAATGATCCTTAAACACAGCTGCTGGTGTCATCCGTGTGGCATGCTCTCCTTCATTGAGTGCATGTTCCTGCATGATAATACAGTTTACAATTGGTATGCATTAAATTATGTACCACATTAGGGAATTTGAAATTCCTTAAACCATATTACACTTTTGTAAACTGGTTCCATCAGATATGTGGAACAAATTCCCCCATTATTCTGATTGATGTTTGACTTTTTTGTTCTATAATTAATGTGGTAATTTGTGGGTCTCAGAGAAAACATGCAACCTCAAATATTACCAGTTTATGTTAGACACTAGATTATTACAGGTTCCAAACACAGGACAGTTTAGAGTATTAGCCTGTTACTATTTACTTGCCTCAATCCTTGCGTATTTTAAGGGACCAATTAACCAACTATAACTATTTATCACTCACTGTCTGAATTAATACCATATCTAATACTTCTGTAGCATAATGGGGAGCCCCAAGGCTACATACCCCATGCTAAAAGTTGTGTAACATAGCCAACCAAAATGCCTCGGTTGAAGGTTGGAAGCAACCTCACATGATAAACAGCAACCATTAGCTTACGTAAAGGAGGGACGCTGGGGCACCTTTCACCCTACCCAACCAAGTGGGCTCAAACTTTAAACTTTGCTTAATTTATGAAATATTTGTCATGCTAAGTTTCACATTCCTTTTTTAGCTGCTGCTAGCATGGTGTTTAGGATTTCAGTTTAGAGTTATTTGACTTGGCCCATGCATCATGTAAGGTGGCGTTCGTGATACTGAAACAAAATTTAAAATATAATTCAGGTAAAGCTTCACACTTGTGAGTTGCACTGCAATATCAGCTAGACATAGGAACCGATAGTGATCAACTCGGTATTTCAACTACACGTTTTTGGGCAAAAGATCTGCACGAATGACTTTAGAGGACAAATATTTCCTAAAAGGCTGAGAGAATAGGTTTAACAGGTTGTAATGGTAGCTGTATGTTTTGGGCCTTGATTTGGGAATGTTTATGCATGGAAGATTTAAGCTGGTTTTGATTTCCAGCAAGCCAACAAGTTTAGAATTAATAGCTCATGCTAGATCATTATTTCTTCATTTAGATTCCCAAACACACATTAACTTGATTACAGATTCTAGTCCTCCAGTTTCACCTAAATTCAAGGAATGCTTCTCCTATGGATGTCAAGCTTGTAAGGAACACAAGTTGGTTTAATTTCTGGATTACATAGCTAGCCTGTTAGTTTATCACAGCTGTAAAAAAAAAAAATTCGAAACCCTATCTAGATTTTAGAAAGCAGTCTGTGTAGTTTGCTTCCTTGGCAGTGCTTTGCTTGAAGTCTTAGGGTGGGTTCTTTTCAGCTTATCTTATCCTACTTATTTGTCTTATCTCGTAACTTCGAGAATTTTTCGAGATAGCCTCGAGAGCCTGTTGGCCTTTGTGTTTGGGGTTTAGGGAGCTTTTAGACACGCCTACACGATAAAAAAAATGGACTCAAAAAGTAATAAAAAATGAGATAAGTCAAATAAAACACGAGATAAGTCAGATAAGCTCTCGTGTCTTATTTGACTTATCTCATTTTTTTAATTATTTTTGAGTCCGTTTTTTCTAATTTCGTAGGCGTGTCTAAAAGCTCCCTAAACCCCCAACACAAAGGCCAACCGGCTCTCAAGGCTATCTCGAAAAATTCTCGAAGTTACGAGATAAGGCAAATAAGTAGAATAAGATAAGCTGAAAAGAACCCACCCTTAAATATCATTACAGTCCAGTTATATAGAGCTCACCATTTTTGTATACATAATATATCTTACAAGCAATGTCAGTCTGTTGTTTGCAGGTATAGAGATTGATGATGAGGAGCTTGCACGATTTGTTGAGCATGTGGACAAGGACAACAATGGAATTATCACTTTCGAGGAATGGAGGGACTTTCTTTTTCTTTATCCTAATGAAGCAACCATTGAGAACATTTATCACCACTGGGAAAGAGTCTGCCTTGTAGATATAGGTGAACAGGCTGCTATACCAGAAGGTATTAGTAAGCATGTCAATGCAAGCAAATATCTGATTGCAGGAGGCATTGCTGGTGCAGCATCTCGAACTGCAACTGCACCTCTTGATCGCCTTAAAGTGATCATGCAAGTACAAACAACACGTACTACGGTCATGCATGCAATCAAGGATATATGGACTCAGGGTGGTCTATTGGGATTTTTTAGAGGGAATGGATTGAATGTTGTAAAAGTTGCTCCAGAAAGTGCAATAAGATTTTATGCCTATGAAATGTTAAAAGAATACATTATGAAGAGAAAAGGAGAAAATAAGAATGAAATTGGTGCTTCTGAACGTCTCGTTGCTGGTGGTTTGGCTGGTGCAGTAGCACAAACAGCAATTTATCCCATAGATTTAGTAAAGACACGGCTACAGACTCATGTGTGTGTGGGTGGTAAAGTTCCCAGTCTTGGTGCATTGTCGAGGGATATATGGATGCATGAAGGTCCTCGAGCATTCTATAGAGGCCTCGTTCCATCATTGCTTGGTATTGTTCCTTATGCTGGAATTGATCTTGCTGTATACTGAGACTTTGAAAGATGTGTCCAAGACATATATACTAAAGGACAGTGGTAAGCTCTTTCTCAGACTGTTGGCATTTCTGATTAATTTTCTTATAAAATGTATGGTTCGTGATTTTTGAGTGTGCTCAGACTGTTGGCATTTCTAACTGTTTTTCTTATAAAATATATGGTTCTTGATTTTTTGGGTGTCACTGTGATCGTGTAGATCCTGGTCCTCTAATACAACTTGGCTGCGGGACTGTCTCGGGGGCTTTGGGAGCAACATGTGTTTACCCTTTACAGGTCATCAGAACAAGGTAAAAAATGTTTAATTGTGCAGACAGGAATATTTCTCTTTCTGAACTGTATTTCTAAACATTTGTAGACTGCAAGCTCAACAGGCCAATTCAGAGGCTGCATATAAAGGAATGTCTGATGTTTTCTGGAGAACCTTACAGCGTGAGGGTGTTTCTGGATTCTACAAAGGAATCCTACCAAATCTCCTTAAAGTGGTGCCTGCTGCAAGTATTACCTATCTAGTTTATGAGGCGATAAAGAAAAATCTCTCTCTTGATTAAATTTTGGAGTTGTTTTGCAAACCAGCGATCATTATTGACATGGCTGACTGTAGAGATAATGACGACACATGAATTTATCGGGTAAATAGCCCCACCTATTTAAGTGAAAGATGGTGCCTTCAGAGGATAGAACTGGAAGTTATGGTTGCATGTTCTCCTAATTTCCATTTGGCAGTATTGAAAGAATAATTATCAGATCATTGAGGCACCCATGCTGGCGTACTGGTAACACTTCCTGTCCATCAAGTTATATTACAGCAATTATACTTGATTTGTCTTTTTTGTGCTCGAATGACTCTTCTTTGTGCATACACAAATGCCTTTATATTTCTGGGCATATTTGAAATTTGGGAATCACAGTAAAGAATTCGCATTATATTGTGGGCCTTAGACCATTTTTGGGAACTAGAGCTGACCGTGTTCTCTATGAGTAAGTGATTTTAAGCTAGTAGTGAGCAAACAGCAAACTTGTAACAGTGTGCACTTTTTATTTTGGTACTTTGATTATCTGTGTATTCTTGTTTTTTTTGCTAGAGTGTACTAGACAATAATTGGCAGCTTAGCATTGCTTATTTGGTGTTCAGTTTAATAATGCTAAAATGGATAGCCATAGCACTGTGACTTCCAGAAGTGGCATGGATTCTTAAGCTACAAGTTATCATACATCCTAGGTCTTGCGAATAATTAAAAAAAAGGACTCAACAGCTAGAAGAATATGTTTAGTTTATTAATTAGTTAAGTTACAGTTTGTAGGGTAGCAAAAGTGTAGAAAGAAATATGGTGCTAGTATGAGGTGATTATTGAAGGGCAAGTGAACCTTTCCCATGGAGAGCAAGTTTATTATTTGATCAGATCAAGTAATTGTGATTTCTGTAGGATTAACATCTTGAGAAGGTGCAATATGTAATGTGGAATGCCCTGTCTCTGTAAATTTATGAAATGAGGTTTTGTTTGCACTGGCTGAAGAAACACTATTGGCCTGAAAATATATGTGCTTTCTGTCTGTATTATGTCCTTGATAGGTTTATGCTAACATTTTTTTTATATACAATAGTGTGTTAGAATGGAAGAGGGAATAAGTAAATATCGAACTGGTTTACAGATGCCTTGATGCTAGTCCTGTGCTGTCCTACACTAGAGTAGAATAAAGATGAGCGACCTAGTTAGTTATCTTTACTTTTGTGTGAACCTTGGACTTTGATATTCAGGACTCAGTAGCCAGGATTAGTGCAGTACAAAGTATGTTCAGTCAACAAATCTTAGCTGGCACTCTGTTTCCCATAGAATTCTTGCGTCTTACATATCGATCTGGTTGTCTTCCCACTAAAATAAAATAGAAGTTGCCAAGGTACCGCTGCTCTTTTGCAGATGCTAGGTTCTAACTATTTTGGAGATAAATTCTTCAATTATTTCTGCTAAGGTAGTTAGAACTTAGGAGCAGGCATCTGGTGGTAAGTGCATTCATCTACCATGATGCCGCTCACTTGCTGTCTTGTATTGCACCCATGGGATAATACCTGTGTTACTTGGACACCGGTGCAGATGTTGGAGTCCGACTCGGGTGGTGTCTGTTTCGGCACAAAAAATTTGCACACGCCGAATACCTCTTGAAATCCGACATCGGTGCGTGGGTGTCTGACTCGGCAAAAAAATTAGGACTCTGGTGTCCGAGTAACACTGGATAATACCCTTGATGGATGATTGGATGTTTTTCAGCTTTGTATTACCATTTTGTTTTTGTATCATGGTGCATTCTTGCCTCCCAAGACAGCTCGTAAGCATTTAGTTATGTATTTAGAAGTTAGCACAACAGTCATTGTTTCATCATCATCTGTTGGACAGAATGCATGAGGTTTTAGAAATTTGGCCAATAGCTTAAATCTGTGCGCTATTTAGCTTTATCCCTACTTCACCGCTTTGTGGTTTTGTTCATTTCTCCAGTATAGGCACAGTACAAGAAGGGGATAGTATTTTTGTTTTTCTCTGGCTATAATTGATCTGAGCATTATTACACTTGTGTTTAACTATAGTTGTCATTTCACTTGAATGATCTACGTTACCTAGTCTTTGCTCTTCTCAATTATTAGTATCCCGGTATCCCCTTTTGCCGGTTGGATGATCACGTCAGTTCAGCTCATGACTTACTTGCTGAACTGGATAATTTTCTGCAATTAATTGAACTTGCAACTCGTTTTCTGATGCATGTTTGATTTGGGTAGATTGTCTGTCATTTGAACTCATGACTCATTTGCTTTGCTTTCCATTTTTCAGTTAGACGGCACCATCGGCTCCGAGTTAGCTATGTATCGTGAACTTCTGAAGGCTTATTTTACCCCCAGTCTCGGGGTGAGTTTTGTTAGTCAAATTGTAACACACAGGGAAAAAAAAAATCCCTTTTAACTTAATTCACGATTCCTTGCGCTCCTGGACTCAACAGGAGGCTGTGACCTTTACTGACCATGAAATTGCCCTGCAGAATGGGCGTTGGTTATACATGTATCTATTTTCCTCGGCTGCTTGCCGAAAGTCAACGCGTACTGTATGTAATAACCTGCCCGCATCGCCGGTCCTGATATAGGTCCTGTTTGATTGGGCTGAAATTCCGAGCTAGATTATAATCTGAAGAGCTGAGGGCTCTTGAAAAAAAAAAGGTTTGGAAAGACTGAAAAATATATTTAAAAATATTTTTCGGATTTTTGGAAGAACTACTAAAAGCTTCGGAAAAATGGCTATAAAGTGCTACATTGTATGGTTTGTAAAAAATAATAAATTTTAAGTTATAAATTTTAATCTAATTTTAAGCCGTAAAGAAAGAGGGTCGCAGCGTTCTAAATGGTTACTCATTGCCAATGCAAATGACCTGGCAGGCTTGAGTAATGCAATATAAGACAACACAGTACCCAAGTCAGTGTGCATATCTGCTGCTTAGCAAAAGTTTCCTCCGGGGTGTGTACATGGTAGGCGCGTGCCCTTGTTCCATCAGCAAGTCTAGTTACCGTCTTCAGTGTATGCAGCTGGTCGATGGCTGGATGCATCTATACGGGTAGGCACTGGTGAACGGTATTCTGCTGAACAAAAACGAAAGGTGTGCCGTCAACTCTGCCAGTCAGTTGTTTACCTGTTGTTATCGGTGCTCATGGGAGACACTATGCCCGTGGATTTCACTGTCAGAGACTCGCAGCAACCAGCCACGTGTTTCGTGTGTAGCTCCCAGAAGAAGCTTGCTGCAAAGCAAGGACGAGACTGGGATTGTAGGGAGCAAAGGACAGTTCAATGGTGGCTAGCTGCCTAGCTAGCTAGGTTGCTCTGGTGGTCTTCTAGAAGCTCTCGCAGTCGGAAGATGGCGGTACGCCATCCCAAGAAAGCAGCGACAACGAAGGGAGAGGGCGGATGATGGAAAGTCGAGGAAACCGCCGTGAAGCTTCGTCTGAGGTAGGTTTGCGATCAGGAGTGGTGCCGACTGGTGCTGCCCCGCGTGCACTCTCGCTGCTATCCACGTGGATTTTATAAACGTGTTTGTTTCTTGACTCACCGCCGTGGTCAAGGTCCCATGATTATCATATACTGGACGGACATGAGGAGATGGCGAAGTGTTCTACTGCCTACTGGCTACTGCTGATGAAGTTCGTTCCCTTCCAACGGATGCTCTAAAATCAGATTTCTATATACCCCTCTAAATCACTATTTATTCTCTATATTTTTATCTTCTCTAGCGAAACCTCTATCCAAAGACTAGAGGATATAGAGAGCCTCCAATTTAGAGGCTATGAGATAGAAACTCCAAATTTAGAGACTCTGCTGAAGGACGAAAGGCTCTAAATATAAAGAAGACTCTGTTTTAAGGCTTTGCTAGATATCACTCCAATGAATCTCTATATCCGTCTCGAGGTTTATTGTCTGCTCCTTATATTTAGATGTTCCCTCTTCACATCCTATATATTTCTCTAGATAAATTTAGAGGGGCATTATCTTGTTCTTATATTTAAAGATTCTATTTTCTCGCTCTATATATTTATCTAGATAAAGATAGTGTTGAAGAAGATAGAAATATATGAAATGAATAGTGAGCCGATTTTTAGAGAATCTATTGATGTTGGTAAATGGTGTATCGGTGTAGTACTCGAGGCTGAGACGGAAAAACATGGGCAATGAAGACATTGCACTTGCTGTTTAGCAGGGCTGTTGACTGCGACCAGCATTGACTCCTAGTGCAGTGCAAGCTGGTAGCACGTCGTTCTCTTCAGCTTATTTTTTTATTTTATATATTTATCTCTAAATCGAAAAGTCAGCCACTTTATTTTTTAGAGTCCGTTCTTTTTTTGGTCAAAAGTGTGTCTCAAAGTTTTCAAAACAAGTTAAATAAAGCGTATCAGACTTTTCAAACTATATCAAGAAACTCTCTAAATTCAGCTTATAAATAAATAAAAAGATAAAAAAATAAGCTAAAAAGAACAATCAAGCAAATTGACATTTCCAGACCAGACAGATCTTGTGTGTTGCCGTTACGCCATGAACAGACCGTGGGTTTGGCCGTTCATCGGTCAGGCACAGAGCTAGTAAAGTACACGCGCCTATAATTTGTATAGACGTACAATCTTTTTGAGCAAATAGACGTACACTCTTGATTGTACTCAAATTGCGTTTTTTTTATTTGCACATAACATGTTGACCAGCATCATCTACTCACTGTACAGTGCACTAGGCCGGCTACCAAGGCGTACCAGCATGCGACACGAAGGGTGTAGAGAGAGACGATCCAACCCAGCCTGTACTTCCTACCAGCTTGACAAATGATAACAGCCGAGTTACACGGCAACGTATCCGGTGCACCTAAATATTTGGACCGTAGTGTACCTCTACTAAAAAAAGTTTCAAAAAATTCTGAAAAAAATTATGGATGTACATATGAACTTATCCCATCTATATATAAAATTTCATGATCAAATTCGTCCTATGGGGTGCATTTGAACTTGAATAGTAGATGGGAAATTTGTCTTTTTTGTAACTTCTAGCATAGAACGAATTTGATCATGACATTTTATATGTAGATGGGGTAAGTTCATATGTACATCCATGATTTTTTTCAGAATTTTTTGAAACTTTTTTAGTAGGGGTGCACCACGGTTGCACCGAATATTTGGGTGCACCGGATATATTGCCGAGTTACACTGTTCCACCTGTTCTAACCTCAGCTCAACCATGGAAAGCATGGATATTACACGAAACAATTTAAGTTCTAGCAGGATTAAAAAGAAAACCATAGTTCAAACATGACCTAAACATGCCTAAGATGGTTGTATTGGTTTAGCCAAAGCAAACTGTCAGCCCTAGGATCCATTCCAAGCCAATCCAACAAATAGTTGGCGTGGATATCAAATTCCTCAGCTGAATCTTACCTTGCATGAAATATATAGTAGCATAACCAAGGTAAACAGTAACTAATTTTGTACATAAATGTCACCACCAAGTGCAGCATATAGAAAACATCATCATCTTACAACATCGTTTAGAGCTGGCCAGTCCGATTGGAAAATTGTGGTTTTGACCACCGCTGACCGGTACTGCAGTTTCCAAAAGGAATCAATCTCAAAAACCAAGTTTGATTTTAAAATTATGAAAAATAATTAGAAAATTATAAAAACTTTATCGAAAAGTCCTTTTGATTATTTACAATGAAAGTAAAATTATTTTACTCACTTGAAAAGTTTAAATTACTTTCTGGCAATCAATTTCAATGGTTTAAAATGTTCTTTAAATAATTAAATTTTGAGTGATATTGTTCCAATTTTGTGAGCCTAGCCCATTTATTATTTTGAAAATTCCTAATCTTAAATTCCCATTCATGTAGGATGATGGTGAAAAGTTTAGTACCAGATGGAAAGTTGGAGGAGGAGAAATATTACTTCAAACATTATTTCTAAGATTAAATAATGTAAATTTTTCTTTTTAAAAATACCATACCGGTCAAATCTGGTCAAAACCACAGTTCTCTTGTGAGATTAACCTGTTCTAAATGGTTTTGTAAGATGGAGGGTTGTTTCTACCAAAAGAAGACACAACCAGTAGTTGACTAGTTGAGGGACCGATCGTGGGCTCTATACCCACGTTGGTAAAGAATCTCACAACCATACATATTAGTTCTTTTCTGTACCGGCCATGCGCTTTAGCATTTTGAAACTATCTTTTAAAGATCTCAAAGATTCCTCTCAAAGTTTTCAAAACCAATTTTTTACATTTTCTGTAAGCAAAGACTATAATTCTTCGGTTTTGTTATGATCCAGATAACATGATTTGACTGTTTTGTCCAGACGTTTGTTTCTTTAGTTAATTAGTTAGGTTTTTTTTAGTACACGGAGTACTCCATAATAGTGAAAACCCGAAAGAAACATATCTATCATGAAAATAATTATATTAAGAGCAATTTTACCATCCTTGATACCCCTTAGTACCTCTTGGTATCTCTTATCAGAGCCATTGATTACATCAGATTCAATAGCTATGATGAGATATTACCTCTGTTCTATTTTTTATACCTCACGGTATCACCAATGTAAGGAACAAATAAGATATTTCCATGTCTTCTTCCTCTTCCTATCCTCTCTCCTCTCTCTCTCCTATCTCACTGGTATGACGCGTTGCCACCGGCCTAGCTGCGTCCGCCGCTTTGCATGTCGCCCGTGACCGCTGCCCTGGGCGCAGAGCTGGCCATTTGGGCCCAACCGGGCGGCCCGCTACTGCTCACCGGGCCGTCTTGATTCGGTTTGGTTATAAAACGAATCGGGTTAGCCCAGTTTGGTGAAGCGAGCCGTGTTTAGGCCTAACCTTCGGCCCATCAAGCCGACACAGTCCAGTTCGTTTGGTTTGGTTCACTATAGCAAATAGATTTTTTTTTTCTTTTTTGCAATTTTTGTACATATTTCAGGATAAAGTTCTTCATATTTATTTAAAATCCATAATAATAAAGCTATTCTTCTCATTTCAAATATATTATTATATTTCTTTCAAGGGTTTTTATCATTTCCATATTAATTTTAATTACCATTTTTAAAAATATTTTAAAGTCTTTTTCAAAAATCGGGCCAACCCGCACCAGCTAGGCCAACTGGGCCAAATCTAAATTGGGCCAGACTGGTTCGTTCGGTTCTGTATGCAAACTAAACTTGGGCTCAGACCCCCGCCCGTTAGCCCGGTTGGCCCAGTTCGCATAGTAATCGAGCCCAAAACAAACCAGGCCGAAACAAACTGGGCCAGCCCGTTGGCCAGCTCTACCTACGCGCCGTCCACTCCTTACCCCCCAGAACGTTGCTCACCCGCCCCACGATGCCCGCGCACGTCGCCGTCGCCGTCGCCCCACGTGGCCCTTGCACACCACAGCCTCGCCCAGTATTTCCCGCATGCATCGGACAGAGAACCGGTGGCGGCGGCGTTGCAGCGGTCGGTGATGGCGCGGTGAGGTGGACAGCGACGCGGCGAGGTAGCTGGCAGCCACGAGCAGAGAGAAAACAAAGAGAGAGGAAAGGATAATTTGTAAATGGCAAAAGTGTCTCTTATCTAGTACCTGTCAGCAGTGGTAGATCCACCATTGGGCGCGCTATGAGGCATGCGCTCCTCTCCGTCTGGTGAGCCATTGGATCTCCACGGTAGCGTCTTCTGCTCTGCGACCTGTCGGCGACTGCCAGCAGCCTAGCACCATGTCATTATTTTTAGTGCTTGCTGCCTTTGGCCATACCCGAGCATCTGAGCACTAAGCAGGCATGGCAGCGTTCTGGCAGCAGTGTGGCATGGTGGTAAACAGCAGTGCAGTCACGTAAACAAAGGTTGTGTGGGCATGGTAGTGGCAATACGGGCTCATTTTCCTTTCTGTTTCTACTTGAAGAGCAATTTCTGACTGTTTTGTTCTCTTGTTACCACCATTGGCTTATATTGCATTGTCTGGCTTATGTTAATTAATTGATTGTCTAAGATGATAAAGCCAAGCCTATCAGAGAAAATTTGTGTGAACTAAGCACTGTTGGTAGGATATATTGTTACCATTAACTAGCTACATGCTACTCGGATTTTTCTAGAATCTCCAAATAGACCGGTCCAAGATAAATTTAACAAAACAATAATCAATAATGACACCATATTATATTAGACATGCTCTTGGACATATATGTTCGGTTCCTTCCAAATGCTAAATCATGCTAAACTTTCTTTGATATCTATTAGATTCCTTCTCATAGGTTTCAACACTTTTAAGCGTAATATCTATCACCTCTGACACGATAACTTATAGGCCCTGCTAAAATTTTATTCTGCGTTCGCCGCTGCCTCTTCGTACCCAGTACCTCTCGGATTAAAGCCGTAGCAAAAGCCGGGCATTGATTGATGAATCGAAAACAGTAGCAGACTCCGGCAGCCACAGCACAGGACCTCCCGCGAGCGTGGCCACGGCGACGACAAGTGCCCCAACAGCGACACCTCCCTCCCACCCTCCCAGGACGGACGCCCTTCGGCCTCGCTCGCGATATCGCGAGGCGACGGCTCCACGCGCGCGGCGCGGCCGAGAGGCCGAAGCGTGACGGCAGCGGCAGCCAGAGCGGGCAGGCGAAGAAAAGCAGGAGGCCTTGTCAGCTTTCGCTCTCTCCAATTCGCCGGAACGTGATCGATGCAGCGGTCGGCCATGTTCTCCAATTGCCATCGCCTCTGCCTTTGCTGTGAATCTCCGAACGGATAAGAGCAAGGACGCATGGGAGTAATAAAATGGCAGGTGCTACGTGCACCCGTCGCGTCTGGCTTCTTTCGTGGCTGCGTGCAGGATGGGCACTCATCACGCGGAGGAAGAAGTGTGTTGTTGAGACTCTTTCTTTTAAGCACTGCATGCAAAAACATTGTTTATTTATTTTTTTTTATAAAGTCTCTACTAGAGAAAGGAATCTTTTAAAGTATAGTGTAAAGTATAAAGAAATTTTAAAAGATAAATAGAGTTTGTAGAGAATAGTATTATAAAGAAGAAATTTAAAGTTTTTGCTGAGATACTCTTAGATCGTGTTGTTGAGACTTGAGAGTTGAATCTTGTCGGGAATTAGATAAAATACCCCAATAGTTAAAACCAAAATAAATAATATATGTCCTTAGAGTATGTGTCAAGGAATAAAATGGAGAAATGGATGATCCAAGCTTAGGATCAAATTCCGCATGCGCGGAATAGGCGTCCTTGCTCGTGGACCTAGTATATGAGACTGCTATGGGTTTTAAGGAGGAGCATGCCAAGACGATTGGCCTAGATCCAGGATTCAACCGCTTTAAAGTCCTTCTATGTCTGCGGTCCAAGGCTTTATCTTTAAGGATTTCTTAGAGCACAAGTTAACATGTATTTAGGATATATATATATATATATAAATATGATAAGATTCTGAGTTATATAGATGGTTCTCTAGGTCATATGGGATCCATACTGCATATACCTTATACTATAAATACCTCCCCCATGGAAGGGGGAGGGCATCGAGATTGTCTTTGCAATCTCATTGCAATAACACAAACACCCGCCTGCGACTGGAGTAAAGTTATTATCTCCTTCCGAGAGGTCCGAACCAGGATCCGCGAGTTCATACATCTACGATAAAAACCCTTTAGCAGAAAAGGGTTGTTTGATTTCTCAATCAACAAGTAAATTCGGCGGAGACTCTACTTTCCAATTCTCGACAGATCTTGTCTTGGATTATCAAATCTGTACATTTCAAACCAGCCCCCAACTGAATTACCTTTCTACGGTTATAATCTCGAACCGTATATTTGTCTTTTTTTTTTACTAGGAAGACGTTTTTGAGTTTTATAGTCATTTCTTTGAATATCCTAGTGTTTCTTCTAAAAGCTTGTAAAACTAGTTTTTAATAATTTTTTCAATTCCTCCAATCCTCCTAACAAAATCTCACAACATTTTAGTTTATAATGTACAACTGGATTAAAGTTATAGCAAACAAAACTTGACAACAACCATGTTCGACTTGGCTAGGCTCAGCAACAGGGCCGAGGGTGAGTTTTAGGGCAACCATAGTGATAAAAAAGTCTTGCCAATAAATTATTGGCCACACTTATGGAAAAACTTGGCACAAAGCTGAAAGCTAAGAAAGTGTGAATGCCACAAGTTTGACACGGAACCAAACATTGGCCCTACCTTCCTGTCAAAATGGTGGCATTGTCTATCATTGAACTCAGAAGCAGAGCTCGTCTACTTGGCATATGGTAGTTTCAAATTTTTTATATCTATTGCAAAGTAGAGGCATTCAACTATCGAGAAAACGCGCACAACTATTTTGAATAGCACATTTTAGCCGAAAGGCAGGGAAAAAAGAGTAGAACAAGTTGGTTCCTCCATCAGCATTACATTTACAAGAAAAGAGCGGCAAAAGTGCATTTTGTTTGTGCTAGACTGCAAATTACGAGGGTTCCACTTTGGTTGGGTAGCTCCAGTTGCAATGAACCGTATGGCATATAAAATGGCAGCCCCAAGCCCGCAACGTCATTATGGGAATCTAGGATATTCCAGCCTTGTTTAGTCGCAACAAACCTTCCATTAGCTGCAAATGTGGGCTCTTTTGGCATCCCCGTCGATACGCGTCATCCTCCTCTCGTCCCTCCACGCAAGTTGCAGCCTTTAACAAGCAACACCACAAAACCACAGCACACGTCAGCGGTTTCCGGACACGACAAGAACCGAATGAGACGCCAATTATAGGCTATCTACAGTACAACGTAGATTCGATATAGGTGCTTACGAAAAGATTAATCGATGTCTTGCTATTTTTTTAAAAAATTAACGTTCTATATCTATACCATATAATTCTAGACCCATGCGTTATATACACACGAGTGATAACTTCTAGAAAGTTTATTTTTAGAGTGATAAATTATCAATTGTCTTAGGAAAAAAGGTCTTTTTTTTGAGAGGGTTGGGCTGCCGGTAGAAGATGACATCTAAGGCCCTGTTTGGCAACAAAGTATTTTTATAGTTTCTAGGTAAAACCATGGTTTAGAGAATACCATGGTTTCTAAAGCTATGAGGTATTTGGTAACTCTGCAAAAAACATTGCTTTGAAAACCATGGTTTTGTCAAAACCATAGTATTTTTGGAGTTTTGGAAACTCCACTTTGAGCTAAGTTTTGGTTTATTGCTATCACTATTCATAGAAAATAACTTTGTAACCAAACACTTTGTAGTTCCAAAAAATACCATGGTTTTGTGGAGGTTGACAAAACCATGGTAGTTTTGTATATAACACTTATAAACCATGGTATCTCAAAACCATGATTTTTTAAAATTTTGCTTCCAAACAGGGTCTATGTGCATTCATTAACTTCATTGCATTTAAAGAGAGATTTTCTATTAGGACATGTACAATGAAGAGTCAAGGGTGCTAACGGCTTGTACAAAGCCATTTAATAGGGCGTCTTTTAGCGATTTAATGCTGCTCCTCTCTAATTCTGCTTAAGAGCTTGTAAAGAGTCGTCTCTTCACCAAGAGTCGACTCTAGCATTTTTTTCATTTTCCCCTCTGCCACATCAGCAAGATATATCCACCTCATCGCTAAGAGACGCCCTATTAAATGGCTTTATACATGCTCTTAGCATGCAACCACACCTTTTTTTTTGTCTTTAAGCATTTGTGTATAACAATCATGGTATTATGCATGTCTTAAAATATCGGTACGATCAGGTGATTCTACACCGTGAGATACGGTAGAATGACGGTAGAACTGAAGCCGCACGCGGGCGTGCTGATCGGCAGATCCGAACCGGCGAAACGTGCGGTTCCGGACGGTGGGAGCTGGTGGCGGATCGCGACGTTGCCCAACCATGTGTCTTGCCGTGCCCGATTAAATCAGATTATGCGTTTGTTTGAGCTAAAAAGGCGTTTCTCGTTATAATACATAAGTTGCATGTCTTTAATAAGGAGTTTTTAGAGGACCGTAAAAATTAGTTTTAAAAACTTTAAGAAGAAACACTAATATCTTCTTAAAAATGGCTATAAAATACTAAAGTATTTCATTTTAAAAAATAATAAATATCCTGCTTAAAATCGGAATCCGATTATAAGCTGAAAAGACATAGAATGAAGTCTAGGTTTCTTCCAGTGGATGATCAGTCTGATGAGTGTAGCTTCTGGCCTTCTTCTACCTCTTGGGATCCAGAACACGTGTACTCCTACTTGCATACTTTTGAGCAATGCCACGTGCCTATATACATAATTTATATGGAACGAACAAGGTGTCTCGCGTATTTGCATAATTAGATTTGTGCCAAATTATTTAAAAAAAACCTCTTGCAGATATAAGTATTCTTAGGCATATTAGCTATGATAAGATCAATATATGAACTTTTAAATAAGGTAATGCTATTTTGGTCTACTCAATTCAATGGTCCAGTGATCTTTTTGCCTTTCGGTGTACGGTAAAAATGCTCAAAAGATAAAGCTTCCTATGTACCTTGTCCCTCTCCAACAACTCACATTCGATCAAGGACTCCATCCTTTTCTTTATTACAACAGGATTCCGCGAGAAGCGTGCTTGGAGTCTCTTTGTAACCTTCATTAGAGCATCTCCAGCAGAGCCTTTAAAACAGAATATTCTCTATATTTAGAGTCTCTCGTCCTTCAGCAGAACCTTTATCTCAGCCTCTAAATTTAGAGTTTCTCTCTCCCAGCCTCTAAATTTAGAGGCTCTCTACATCAACCTCTATAGTTTTTCTAGATAGAGTTTCTGCTGGAGAGGATGAAAATATAGAGTGCGAATAGTGATTTAGAGGGAGTGTATAGACATCCAATTTTAGAGTTTCTGCTGGAGATGTCCTTATTATGCTATCGTGGTGAAAGGAGTCTTTTGATTTCATGATTCTGACAATGGTGGCCCAATCTATCTCCTTCCGTGCTTTTTGTCCGAGAAGGCACGAAGCGTCTTGGGATAGTGGTCCGTGAGCCGAAGCCGAACGTTTAGAGGGGCATATCGTTGAAAGCAACATATATAGGCAGTGTTGCTGCCCTGCTGCTGCTGGCCGTTGGGCATGAGCATGACGCCGATGACACGACCGTCATTGAGCTTGAAGCCGGTGAGGACTTGTGAGGCCGGCATTGAGTCCGTCGTTGATGTTTCTTTTTTTTTTTTGATAGGAGTCTGTCGTTGATGTTGGCGTTGCCCCTGGCTTTGAGGGAACGGGTTCCTCTGCAGTTGAAGTCACGGTGACTACATCACTGACAGGTGGACCCCCGTAACTTGGGTCCACCTGTCAGTGACGAAGTCATGGTGACCTCGACTGCAGAGGATCTCATTACGGTTTTTTGAGGTCATTGATAAGACCAAAAGCAACATATCCCTTCGTGATTTCGTTTAGTTTACTTTGCCGAAGGAATCTAGTTTCCTTTCAACATTCCAACGTATTTTCTCCACCGTTCTTTTTTGAAAGGGATTTTTTTCATTCTCTTTAGAAAGAGTTTCTCTTTGTTTTTTTATATTATTTTCTTTGAAGGAATGTTGCTGAAGATGATGAAAAATAAAGAAAAAGAATATGGTGTAAGAAATAGAGAAGGAAACGAAATGAACAAAAAATGGTTCGAAATGGTATAAGGCCCCTTTAGATCATGCTGTGAGGCTTCGGAAATTTGGCAGAACGTGCACAACCTGGCATCAATTGCATGTGTTCTTCATATCGTGCCCCCTACTTGTTGTCGCTGATGGTGAGGACGGCCAGCAGGTCGAGCCCCTCAATCCGATAATTCGGAGGGTTGAAGGTTTTTTATATAGAGTTGTTGTTTGGAGAGATAAACTTTGATTCAGTTTAATAGAAGCCTATAGATAGGGTTAGTATCAGATTCCAACCCTTTTAAACATCAGATAAATTTGTTTTAATTAAATAGATAAATCAATATTATATTTAAAATGATTTATTATTATTGAATAGATCTACACAGTTATAATATAGTATAATTTATGTTGTAGTTTTTTTTCTATTTTAGAGTGAATGTGGTGACTCTTCTATCTCTGTTTTTATTCCTAATTTTAGTTCTATTTTAAATTTTGTATGAGATTCTGTTCATACGTGCCGGTCGATTATTCCCCTATTCCTTCTTATTTTAACTAATTGTATTCCATATAGAATAAGAGGAGAAAAAAAGCATTCCACGACCCTAAGGGGCCCTTAAAAAAAAGGAAAGCTCTCCCTTGAATTTACTTTTTTTAAATTTCTTTTTCGAACCCGGTTTGATCCGTATGGTTTGTACATGATCAACATATACGAACGTGATCTACATCCGTACTGGACCTATTGATTTTTCGGTCGTACTTGATTCTATTGTGAATTGTCTTTGCCTTATATAATTCTAATCTCATTAAGTCCACACCATTATAATTTGGGCCACTATAATTAACGGTGTAGTTGTTTTTTTCTCCGATTAACGTGAGAATTTCTAGTATTTTAGTATTAACTTGAGAATTTCTAGTATTTTAGATTAACGTGGTGGCTCCGTTTAACTTTGCTTTATATATATAATAGATAAGTTTTAAGTGTGTTATAAAAATATCGCATTATGACGTAAGGTCGGATCTATTCTCATGGGCTGAACTTACATGATGATTCGCTTATTTGCTGAAAAACTAAACATCGGGAGCTTCTGGAAGAGTCTTGAAGAAGCTGATCTACTTTGTTAGACTTGTTTTAAGGCCTTTGAGAAAAGACTTCAAAGATTAAAAAAAAAGCTCAAGTAAAAAGTAGATAAATAAATAAATAAGCTCTAAAGAACGAGGAAAGCAAGCAAACAGAAATTGAGGACCTTCGAATTTTTTTACTGGATTGGAAATACCATTTATGTGGGCAAAAATAATCCAACAATTACTGCCTAAATGTGATCCATATGATGCTCCAAGAACCGAGATAACTACTAGCGAGCTAGCAATGTAAAAGAGTTCACTACGTAAGCATCGATCGATGCATTAGGCTCTAAATTCATGACCATAACTTCGCCGTTTTCTAAGAGCCGTTGGCAATGATCCGATCATAGAACACTTCAATAGCTTGTAGAGACGGCTTTAAGAAGTCGGTCCGTTCGATTATGAGCTTTTCAACTTTTCTTATCAGCTTCAAAAGTTTTCAAAAAAATAAAATAAACCAAAGCATTTGGCTTTTGCAAACGCCCCACTTACAATCTTATATAGGTTGTTAAGATGAAAAGAAAAATGAATGGGCACAGTAATTTCAGTGTATCTTCCAAAAAGAAAGAAAAGCCGAAGAATTGTCGCTACAGAAAGTGAGTGGGAGTGGAGCCCACGCCACCACCTCATCTTTCCCTAGTTGCCTCGGTGAGCTCACCGGTGGAAGGGGTGGGAGAGAGGCGGTGTCGAAGGAGCTCGCAAGTGGTAGTGATATTTTGACCATGAAAGAAGCGGTGCCGGTGAAAAGGGGTAGAGATATTTTGTCATTTTGGATTTTCACCGGTATATTTTGAACAATCTAACCTTGCCATGATATAAGACAGATTTCACACTTTTAAATCGTATATTTTGAAAGTGGCCACTTTCCAGTGGCATGTACGTCTAATTAACCCATAAGCAAGCAACGTAGGAGGTGCCACAGTGCCACGTGCCAATCGAAGGGCAACACCAGCATGGAATCGACTAGTAGCAGTTATGAGCAACAGGAGGTCGAGCTACCTGCTGACCCTGAGTCCTGATCGTTCTGGCTATCGAGCAGCCACTCGTTCTTGCTTCTTGGCCACAAGTCCACAACTAATTCAAGCTAATCTGATCTAGGAAGATAATACTCGGCCACCATACATTTTGACGAAGAAGAAGGGAAAAATGAAATCTTTCGTTGTTGCATGATTGGGTGCCATTCTTGTCTAATTCCTCGTCAAGGCAAGCAGAGGCTGACATCTCCCAATGGCGGTTGGTGCCGTGCCGGATAACGGCAGCGATACGATTTGTAAACAGGACGAATATACTGATGTGAACATAATGGATAATAATAATGCGGTGGTGGACGACTTGTCTCGAGCCTCGTCGGTATTTACGTAGATAAGCAATTGTAGAGATAAAGATAAAATCATATCGAAAAGTTTACAATTAATCAATCTCAATATATCATATCCTACCATAATAGCTGAATCATTTCGAATCATGCCATATACTAACACTTTTTCGTAGTCACAGCGGGAACATCATACTTAGACTGGAGAGAGAATCGACGGAGAAAGCCAAACATTCGTAGGGATTTACCGGCGGTTCTACTTGGCTGCGCGCCAGTAAAAAGACTGGAGCGAAAATGTACGTGCTGTCCAGGTCCAAAGTGCCCAAGGGGATTATTGCTGGCGGCTCTCTCACTCTCGGCCGGCCGGCAGACCAGCAGTAGAACAAAACAGTAATGGCATTGTTTGGCACGGGGTATTACGGCTTTCACATTCTGTGCAGTAAAAAAAAAAACCAAAAGCCAAATCAAATATTTTAGCATGTGGAAGCTCTTAAAGCTGAGCCGTTCCTTCATAACGGGACAAAAAACTCTGATGACACACGATGGTTACGTTTAGACCGACGGGACTTCCCAACCGCGGAGACCATGCTTCCGGCAAAAATCGAACAAAGTTATTGTAGTAGATTATATAGATTAAAAATTTAAGGTAGAGTCTAACAATTGGCTGGTAAAATTTCAGACGTTGTTTAGGTCCATCAAGACGATGATAATTCGATCGAAAATTATTGGATGGAAAATTTAGGGAAATTGTACTTCTAGCAAAATTTATGTAAAATCCTCGTAGTAAATGGTACAAATTAAATTTCAATTTAGATTTCAACCATCTATCAAATGGCATTTCAATTTTATGACCCTCTCCGTATCCCTGTTATATCCCTACTTACAATAACCCACACAGACTTGTTAGACATGTCCTTATCTACAACAGCGCGCATACAGACTTGTTAGGCATGGCCGCACGAATGAGATTTGCTAAACCTTTATCAAATATATGTCTTAGCGCCGTACGCACAGTATGTTACGACAAGATTTCTTTAGTCAAACAAAACTGCGGATCCAATTTACTTGGACACACACAAAATTTAGCAAACTGTGACACCCCTAGGTCATGTAGGCCTCGTTTGAAACAATTCCTGTTGCAGGCTGTGTTTTAAGAGTTTAAGAAGCCATAGTGTTTATTTCAACTTTGTATATGAAGGCCAGGCTAGGCGGCTAGAAGGGGATTAAATAGACGCCAAACAGAAATTAACGATTTTTTCAACACCGTGCCCCAAAAAACAAGTAGGGCAATGAAACCAAGCAAAATAACCCTTAAGAACTAGAGCAACCACGGATCATCTTAAGAACAGCAGCACATACCCCTAATAAAATTGCCATGAGTAAAAATTCGTTGCTCAAGTGGTTATGGGGATTTTTCTTAGGTGTTCCTATTTGTTGAGGGTCCAACAAAAAAGGAATCAACTCAAAAGTTACTTTAGAAAAAAAGAATTAATTAGGACAAGGCCCGCTGCTTTTGCAAAGGAAAATAGAACTTTCACTAGAAATGCATCTTGGTCAAGAAATGATTTTTCCAAAAGCGTGACCCATTTTAATTTCAAAATTTTTCCCTGAAAGGGACAGAGAGTCACGAAGATACTCACCAAAAATCACCTCCAAATCAAGAAAAATAAAAATAGAACAAAAATAACAAGATCAGCCGCACAAAAATTTTAGACAAAACATGTGGACTCAGTAAAACCTTTGTATCTCATAAACCGTAACTTCTTTTCCAATACCACCTGAAGAAGGTGGTAGATATGGAAGCCACGCAACTTTTTCAATAAGAATCACCCCAAAATCATATCGGATGAATTTTCTACGTAATAAACAAGAACTGCTACACAGAGAAACCGAATCTGCCAAAACGAGCAAAAGATGGCAAATCTTGATCTAGGTGTTCTTAGTGAGTTGCAAGATAATATAGATGGTATGAGCAACCATAATACCTCCTTGATCAATAAGTTTTCAGCAAATAGAAGAAAGGGAAGCAAGAAAACATGGTGCAAACAAAACAACCAAGAAGAAGTAGATTTAAACTATAGAACACAGTGAAACACAAGTTAAGAACTTTGAGGAACTTAATCTCTATTGTTTGGTGGGTTTTCTTACAGCCACACTTAGGTGGGCAAAGCTCTCAACGAGTAGGATACAACCATATAAAACTAGACCTCATCATGGGCAGCCTGGCCCGACTACCCGGCTTGGACCCGGCCCGATTTTTTCGGGCCGGGCTTGAGTACTGGGCCAGGCTTGGGCCTAGATGCTAGCCCAAAGCCCGGTTTGGGCTGGGCTAAGCCCAGCCTGGCCTGACAATTTGTATTAATCGGTCCGGGCTCGTGCCTGATTTTGGCGAATAAAAAACGGGCCGAGCCGGGCTGGGCTCGGGCTTGCGTTCAGGTGACCAGGCTTTTTCAATCCTAGCCCGAAGCCTGGCCCGGCCCGGCCCGATAGATGATCAGGTATATATAAAACCCTACCAAGACTTGGGGGGAGGCATCCCTCCACCCCTCCTTATATAGGCTTACCGGGTGAATCTCCACTTTTGATAAGTTGCTTACAGCCTAAGCTATCCTATCAAAGGTTAAGATTCACTCACCCTACTCACTCTCTAACCAGCCTCACACATGGACTTTACATGGGTCACATATGCCATACATGGGCTTTACACAAAAACCAGTCAAATCGATGCAACAAATCTTCATCCCTTGACTTGACCGCTCCATTTCCGCGCCTTCAGCCCTCCAACCCAAACCGAAAACCTTGGGCTACCTTAAGTCCATCTTCATGATGTCCACATGTGAGCCTGGTTTGAGCCTAACCGTCCCACCAACATCCTCGACCGTCCTAGACCTCAGTTCTCCCAACATACTCCCGATACCGACCAATGACCACAGCTACCTCCAAACCTGCACTCAAATGGACCAACACAATCTTTCACAAAAATCTCACTTCCCTCCCTGCAAGTCAGCATATTATCATCCATAATCATGCACTAGACCTAATCAACCCGAAATCAGCACTAATCACAACTAGTCAAAACTGCACCACAAATACATAGCAGTTTGCGAAAATTATATCAATTAATCCAAGCATCAAATGATTTTCTGCCCAAAACAAAAAAATCTTAGTCTTGAAATTCTCTACAAGAACTATGAAGACAAAAAAAAATCATCCGAGAAAGGAACACCATGAAACAGTCCAAACCATGAAAACTATGCGTGCTGAAACATAAATCCGTCTGACTCTAAATAAGTCTCAAACACAAACTCCTCAACCAAATCAAATCAAGTCATATATAGACCTCGTTTGGCATAGCTCCAACTCCACCAAAATTGGTGGAGTTGGTGGAGCACCATATTCCTAGCTCTAGAAAATCATGGAGCTAAAGTTGTGGGTACATTGAGGATGTTTAGGTGAGTCATCTTATTTACATTTTAAACTAAAAATATAAACTTAAGTCACTTTATTTTAACCTACAAACTCCATATCTGAGGTGGAGCTAAGAGCTGGAGCTGTGCCAAACGAGGCCATACTCATCACAACATGAAGACCTTCACATGGTCTCATAGTATATGAAATTAAATTGTTTGAAATTGGATTTGAATCTTTAGGCAAATGCTATATGTAATTAGCGGTAGATTATAATCTGAAAAGTTTAGGACTCTCAAAAGTGGCTCAAGAGGCCCAAAAATATTAAAAAATAGTTTTGGTAATTTTGAGAATAACCACTAAAAGCCCTAAAAATGGCTAGAAAATACTATAGCGTATGGCTTGTACAAAAATGACAAATTTGGTAGTGGTAGATTATAATTTAACTTAAGCTGAAAAGAACAAGGTAACATGTTCTACCATCGTATAATTTTTATGAAAAAGTGTCGACTTGGTCTCTGAACTATTGCGTTCGATTCAAATTGGTTCATGTGTTACAAAACCGGGTAAATTTGGTACTCGAATTATCAAAACCATGCTGATTTGATCTCTTGATTGGGCAAACCCGGTTTTGTGAGTGGTTTTCACTGATTTGGCATCCACATGGGCGGTTTTGGGTGATCTGGTAGACACGTGGTCTGTATAAGTGGTATTTTTCATTTTTTTTCCACCATGGACCTACTTGTCATACTCTCCTTTCTATGTCATCTCTCTCTCCTCCCTCTTTCTCTTACTCCCTCCATCTCTCCCACAGTCGGCCAGGCACCACTACTGCCAACAGCAGCAGTGTGGCCTTAGATGGCCGCCTTATCTGCACCGATGACCTAGCCCATCACAGTCGCCTTGCCCCATCAATTGTTGTCTCAACCGCGTCCCAATGTGTCCCTTTCTTCTCTCTCTCTCTCTCTCGCGCGCGCGCGCGCTCCTTGGGCCACTCCATGGCAGAGTTGGCAACGCTAAAGACCAGGCTAGGCGGCACTGGAGGCTAAGCCATGTAGCATAGAGGCATCGTTGGAGGCACAGTGGCATGATGATACAGGGTGGTGACAGGGCTAGAGGTCGTGGTGCTTAGCGGCATGATGATGAAGGACGACGGCGGAGCTCGAATCAAGTGGTGGTGGTGCAGGGACATGGGATAGTCGGTGCCTAGAGGCACGAGTGGTCTCCCTTATCTAGATGCGGCGGTGGAAGTTGCCCATGTCATTGGCATGGATACGGCGGCGTTGTACTGCATGACGACCTAGGGACCATGTGTGTGGTGGCGTTAGGCAAGCGGATTGGGAGCGAGGAGGCGGTGTCCAAGAGGTTAGCGGAGGAGGAGGGAGTGATCATCAGTGGAAGGAGTGAGAAGGGAAAAAGAGTGAGAGCGAGAAAAAAAGAGAAGAGTGAGAAAGAAGGAAGATGTGCCACATCAATGGTGAGATGGCATCTGACTGGGCATCTCTTAGGAATTTGACAACCATATTGAATTGCATGCATCGACCAACTTACCCAAAAGCTCAAGATGATGGAGAAAGATGGACAATATATATTTCAACACTCCTCCTCATGTCTATGCTCCTCCGAGCCTTAGACGTGGACTCGAAGTGGGCTGCAAATATTATTTTTAATAACGCGTTAGCCAGGTCTCAAACTCAGAACCTTTTGGCTCTCATACCATATTGTTAGGAATTTAACGCCATGCTAGATCTAAAGGACACCAAAGGCACGATGTTTGGTAACGTATTTCGGTACGACTGCCTATATCTGCGAGACATGGTTATGGGTGCTCCTCCTCAAAAGCATAAGCACACCGAGGCGTCCAGGTCATGGCCACATACCGGCCGCTGGCCCTCTGCGCGCCCTGCACTACAACTATGGCGTCATGATGGGTTACAATAGCAGTGCCTCTTTATATAGTGTCTAGGGTACAGAATTCGACTAAAACTTTAACATTCCCTACCTATTACAACTCAGAGTCCAAACGTAACCTTATTCGTACATATATTCGACACAAACTCTTACAACATCCACGCATGCAAAATAGGTTATGTTGGTGTCCACGTCTTCCAAAACCACCTTAAAGTGGGTTTGACCCGTCAAAGGACCAACATGATATAGTTTTGATAATTCAAGGTTTGATCCTATCCGGTTTTATAGCACATGAACCCTAGGTTAGAAACCAAACGGGTAGAACCTTGTTTTCAAGAACTGCAGAATGACCCATATGCCCCTACGCCAATGATTTTTTTTTTGACACATACGCCAATGATTCCATGCCAAATCTTTGCAAGTAACTTTTGCAGGCTGATAAATCTAAACAAACTTGACCACCTCACCCCCCCATGGTCATGGAAGGACCTATACTACTATAAAATATAGCAGCGTGCGCGCCTACAAGCTCTGGCACAACAACACGGTCCCCCTCAGCTCAACCACTCAACTACCTCCCACAATAGTCGTCGCCGCCGCGGCTCTGCGCCCTGCGTGCTCCTCCATAGCCGCCGGCCGCCGCCTCAGCCGAGCTGCCAGGGCCGCCGACCTCTGCGCTGCGCCATGTCGCCCTCATCCTCGTCCGCGTCGTCGGTCGGCTCCGCGCTGGGCGGCTCCCACGCCGGCCTCGCACTCGCTGCCACCGCCATGGCGCTCTCCGGCACCCTCATGCTCTTCTCCCTCTGCCGCGCCAAGCCGCACCAGCACCTGGTCTCCTCCGACGGCGCCGGCGCCGGCGCTGATCCGTCCCCGTCCACTGCTCGGCTCCGACCCTGCCTTTCCTCCTCCGGTGAGACAGCACGGCCGGAATCCGGCTGCTGGCTAATTAGGTTCTTGGTTTCTTGGTTCTTACGTTGTCCTCTCTCTGCGCTGGTGCAGAGAAGCGGAAGCGGGAGAAGGCGCGGCGGGGGAGCAAGAAGCGGGTGCGCTTCGCGGACGACGTCGTCGACAATGGCACCGCCCGCCCGGCGCCGGAGGAGGATGCTGCGCCGTCCTGCGGGAGCCACGCCTCGGCGGCGGCGCTGAGGACGATGCCGGCGAACCGGGAGGCGCTGTACCGCGGCATGCTCCGCGGCCGCTCCATGCTCCGGGTCGCCTGCTCCTACTAGCGCCAGCTAACCACCACCTGATCCACCGTTAATCCTTAATCGCGAGCTTGCTGCTACCTTTCTTGTCCGTTAAGTCATTAACGCCGTCGCTAATTGGGAAGTTTTGTAATTAGCGAGCATCTTGTTCTTGTACTTCTTGCAGATGTACATTCCCAGTGAGTGAGTAGCAAATTGATCGAACAATGGATTCTTGCATTGTTCTATCTGAATCTAGAAAGTTCCATCTTTTTCTCCTTGCTCTGCATCTTGTTCCTCTCTCCAATTTCATTTTCTTTTATTTTCATTTCTTGCAAATAGATTTTTTCCCCCTCTCTTTCCCCAATTCGTGTGCAGTGCCGGTGCCGGGCATAGCTGGATTTGGATTCTGGGGTAGCGTCAGATCAGCAGTTGTGGTCGGGCGTTGCTGTCCTGATCCAAACAAGAAAAAAAAAAACTCTTTTTCCCTCTCTCTCTCCAATTTTCTGTGAGACATCATCCATGAATACGAGCATCTGCTACAGTCTCCCGATTTTCCATCAAAATTTCCTTTTCTGCGTTCATCGCGTGGCGGCGGCGGAGGGAGAGGGTGGGAGATACGGGTCTCCGGACTCATGGCTGTGAAAGCTCGGTGGGCTCGCGAGCGCGAGCGGTGGCCACTTGGGTCGGTAGTCCATCTCCGGCGACGGCGACGGCAGCGGACGGACTCGTGAACGGATAAAAAAGCATCCGCGGCGACCGGTCCGTCAGGATCACATGCGAGCGACGGAGGCGCCGGATTGGAGGAGCGAGCGGCGCCGCTGCGCCTCACACGGCGAATCGGCTCGGCCGCCCGTGACCGGGGACGGGCGTCGCGCCCGGGAGAGCTCTCCTCGCCGTGTGTTGAGATCGACCACTTGTCGTGTAACCACTCCGCACTCACCACCTGGTACTGATGAGCCCCTTTTTTCGGGCTAAAATTACCGATGACAGTTTTAAATTTCATGTATTTCACATATAACACTGGCTGCTTTAATGGCGTGTGGGCTCTGGGACCATGTTAGTGGGAAAAATTGACATTTTGCCGCTTCCTAGAGTGGGATTTGCTATTTTACCACTGGTCTAATGTCGTTGACATAGATGACCTCACATGTCAATAAAAACGGAGTGCCGAAATAAGTGAACTGCAATGTTGAAAAAGGTAAAATGTTAAATCCCTCGTATCAGTGACCTATCAGTATCTTACATCAAGTGATATGGAATTTAGCCTATCCTAAGCGAAATTTCCTTTTTCTGAATGTAACTAAATTCACAAAGAAATCATTTCATCCAAAGAGCTTGGTTGAAACGCCGAATTTGACGAGAATTTTGTTGGAATTTAGCAGGAAACAATTTATTTCCAACATGAATCTGAGAAAAGTTATGCATTCTAAACGGCCCCTGAGAATACGTTTATAACACAATAGTATCACTTGAGATAGCCCAAATTCCATATAAAATAGAGGGAAAAAAAATCCTGTGTTCCAGAAAAGCTCAACTGTCTTTTGTAAAAGAACTTTTTTTTGTCCAGACTAAAAGTATCAATGACTGCATTGCTTGTATTGCTGAAATGTTAAACTTCAGGAGCTTTGAGAGTTTTCTTGTCTACACTACCATCCGTCCGAAACGCCGGAATTACACATGAATTTCTCTGACCAGGATCTCAAACCTAAAGATCATGTAGAAGCAAAATTCTATCACAAGCTAGATTAACCTAGCTCGTCATGTTATTAAAGCGCATGATTAGTTTGCCTTGGCTGTCGGCTTATTACTCGTTCTAGATTCGGTCCCCTCCCACTGCACGCTCGTGCTCGTGTACATAAGCTGATCATCAGCGCCCCCTGGTCCCTGGTCCCCTCCCATGCTCGTGCCATGTTGATCATCCATCGATCAATCAATCAATCAAGCATCTGTGTATTGCTCTGCCTCCACGGCCTATCATATTCTTTGAACAAGATTCTCTATCCAGTCCTTTTTGAGATTATATTATACCGACTAAATAGAAAAAATCAATAGCCGAATGCATATTCTGCTAATTCTGCCATGAATCATGATGCCATGCAAGTGGGTTAGTGGCACAGAATGTGCAGAATAATCACAGCTTCCATGGGAACCCTTTTAGACAGGCAACTGCAAATATAATAGGGTGGTAGGATAATCCTAATTCAGATCCGACTGTTTATTTAGAGAGTGTACCTCATAAAAATATACTATCTTTACAATATAAATATTATCAACGTAGTATAAAAAAATCGAGAACTGTCTGAGCCGTTAGATCACGAAAAACATGTGACCTATATTTATTTTAGTGTATTGTAAAATTTTTCGGATCATGGATCGGCTGTCACCTAGAGAAGAATTCCATGGAAATGGATCACTGACTCGCATCCTTTTGATAATAGAGTGTGCACTCCTAATCCAACCGCTAACATCTGCTTCCGTCACTGATTAACAATACTAAGTTACTAACAAACAAATGAGGGATGATGGAAGGCTGGGATTTGATTAGTGAGAGGAGGCAGCTAGGGCAGCCTTTGAAGGTTGAGAGAGGTTTTTGGGCAGAGCAGTGCAAGAGGGCCCTCTCATGGCCACCTTATCTCCTTGCCTAGTTGCTTCTACTGCAGCATGTCAGGATTCAGAAACCTTTTCTTCTCCTATCTGGAGTACAATCTAGGCATTGTTTTTTTCTGCGTTTGCGTTTGCGTTTGCTTATAAGCTGAAAATTTGTTATTTTTATACAAGTCAAACGCTTTGACGTTTGGTAGCCAATTTTTGTAGGTCTTACTATTTCTTCTCAAAACTCTCAAAACTATTTTTCTATAATTTTTGATCCTCGGATGTCCTTATCGAGGCTACAAATTTTCAAATTAAAAACGAATCAAGAATCAAGAATCATTGAAAAAAACACTACCCTAGTGACATCTCCTATCAGCATTAACGGCATGTTGTATCAAGGAACATAATTGTCCTGTTTGCTGCTGCTTATTTCACGGGCTTCCCGTTTTTGCACCATGTTTTTTATAATCTACGGCAAGTTATTTGTTCTTTTTACATATCAAACGTTTATCGTATTGTAATCATTTTTAAAAAATCTTTGTGTTGTATAAAAAAATCATCTTTCAAACTAAAATGCTATCCTTTTTTTTTTTTCTAGATTTCGAAGTGGCCTGTTAAAGTTGTTAGGGCCAACCAAATGAGTTTTGTTGAAACCAGCGTTCCAACTGCAGTGTTCCGAGAAAATGGAAGATCGATCTGTACTGTGCGTAATCTGAATGAAGTAGGCACAGAATGGCTCGAGTAACCTGTGCGGAATTTGTCGGCCAAAAGATTGCGTAGCTTGTTCTATGACAATAGTGAAACTTTGTATATGATATCTTGGAATCCTTTCTACTGCTTTCTAGATCATGCCGTGAATGATCCCCTCTCTCTCTCTCTCTCTCTCTTCGTCGTGCTTTCTGATATACTATTGATTTCGTGCTACTTTCTCCCCAATTTCGTCGGTTTTGGCGTTTTGCTACCTCGTCAGCTCATAAACTTGGTGCTCCAGTACCTTCTCAAGATGATCACCTTAATTTGATATTTGTTTTCAGAGGTGAAAGCAAAATTGTTCCTCCTACTAGGAAAAGTATACCATTTTTAAGCTCTTTTCTTTACACAATGTATCCGTCACAAGAATATGCTTAGTACTGCCTCTAAATATTAAAAAAAATACAATCTAAATCGTTAGGCTAAGAGGAATTGATAGTTTGCATTCATTGTAGTGTAATGTAAAATTTCTGTTTTTTAACCTAGAAAGGAAACGATTTGAGTTTTTTGTGTGTGTGTGGATGCAATGAAGGATATATATTTTCTAAAAAAAATGCATCATCAAAATGGGAAATATCGTATATATGGGTTTAGGGTGGTGCATGTGTGATCATCTCCTATTCACTCACCTCTATGTGTATTGAAATGGAGAAGTAGAGAACCAACCGGTGTTAACCACACGAAATAGGCTATTATTTTATTTACGGTTCATAAGTCAGAATGAATGGTTGAATAACCTATCAAATTACTCTCCTCCTGTCCTTTGCCATTCGTTTTGACCTTAAATATGGAAAAAAAAACCTACGAAAATGTTCAGATACAACGTGAGTCTGTTGGGTTAATGTACATTTACCAAAGCATGCCGGCAAAGCGGGGCATGCTTCGGATTTCAACGAAATGGTCCAACGCTTCGAGATCCATCCAAACTTTGCGTTTGAGATTCCTGCTCTAGTATAGCCCAGCAGGCCCATACTATTCACTCACGCTTTGCCGGCATCTCGAAGCGTGAGTCATTACGGCCCACAACGCATTCTGGCCCAGGAAACGCACTTCGCTCAAAAGCCTCATATGAGTTCTCGCAGAAATTAGTTCTTTTGAGAGAAGAGAGAGAGTTTCTGGTCTTAAAGAGATAAATAGTAGTACGAATTAAAAGTTATTTTTAGAGAGAAGTTTCAGGTCTGAAATTGATAATTATTAGTATGAATTAATAAAAGAAGAAAATTGTCAGAAGTGGGATTTGAACCCACGCCCTCGTTAGAGGACCAGAACTTGAGTCTGGCGCCTTAGACCACTCGGCCATCCTGACTGACACGCCAAGCCGCTTACTATTGTTTTACTTAAGTGGGCATTCTGACCGCTGCTTACTGAACCGAAACAGCTCCTTCCATCCGATGCTAATGCTAGTACTAGCTTGACACGCAAAGCATAGGCCATTTCAAGGGCTGTTTTGATTGCATGTACGTATCTACAAGGCATCCAGACAGATCTTGCTGAGACACGGTGAAATTTAGGGTGCGTTTGGATGGCTCCGCGGCGGGGACACGGCCCGCGCGAGCCTGGCCCGCGGGAAACTACCACGCGTCTCGTTTCCCGCGTGCAGCCGACGACGCTCGGCGTTTCCCCGCTTGATGCATCCGCGGCCAGACTCATGAAGCGCGGCACCAATCAAACACGCCAGCAGTCGCGGTCAATGCAACATGCGCTCGCCACATTTTCGCGGGCAACCAAACACACACCCAGTGGTTTTTGTATAGTGTGGACAGTGGTTTTTGTATAGTGTGGGCAGTGCATCCAACCGAGAGATGGTCGATGATGGTGAGACTGGGCATACATGCCAGTCGTGGCCAAACTGGAAGAAAGCTATGTTATACGACTTATGTCTTATATAGCTTATTGTCGTTTCTCCGAGTTCAACGTTTCGACCTTTTGAATCTCTTTTTATTGTGCTGAAACTTTATTTAGAACAATTGCCTTCGAAGATGTATATGGTCCTTACTAATTAGGCTGAATCTATTTCCTTAGAAATGATTAAATCAAATGTTTTGACATACAAAACTAGACATCACGAATCACCACTGTGCGCCTTAGGATTAAGCTGTGCTTAGCCTTTAGCACCGGGATTGAGCTGGTCACTGGCTAGTGGCTACAGCTTTTAACGGAATTAAACAAGAGAAAAAGGAAACGAAAGGAGATCTCACGAGGACAGTCTCACATGATGAGCACTGATTACCAGGGATTACCCATCCCACTGCCGCGAAAACCCAAATCAATCAGGCTGCGGGGACAGGTGGCGGTGGTCCACCCAAAAGAGGATACCGCCGCTGTCTCCCGCTCCACCATCATGGCCAAGTAACCTAACGCATTCCTGAATCCTCCTCCTGAATCCTCCTCCCAGATTCCTAATCCCCTCCTCCCCCCAATCCCAACCCCGCACGCACGGAATCCCGATCCCTTCCCCTCCGTCTCCTCCTCCCCCTGCGTGCGCGCGCCTTTGGTGGGGTGGCTAGGGTTTGCTTCCGCCGGCCACCGCCGCGACGGCTCCGGACGCGCGCCCCGCCGGCCGGCCTCGGATGCTGCTATGCTGCTGAGCTGCAGGTCCCTCTCCTCCTGGGTGCGCCGCCTCGTCGCTTGCATGGGGTGCGTGCCCTCCCTCCCTCTCTCTCCCCACATCGATTCCTCCGTGCTTGCTGTGATGGAATGCCTGCTGTGTCCGATTGGGTCTAGGGATTAGGGTTCGTGTCGCGCACCCACGCCGAGGCTAGTAGGACTCGTGGATGCCAAATTCTTCCTTTCGGCTCCGGCTCATTCCGTAGCGTTCATTCTGGTTCTTGAGCTGGTGCTATTAATTTAGTATGTTAATAAACGTGCGTTGCTTATTGGTTGAATCTTCGTCTATTATCCTGTGGGGATCGCTGCGCAGACGCCGGCATGTCTGAGGCTGTGAACACGCTGTTTTCGTTGTAGGAGATGCTCTGGCTGATGGTTATCTTATCCTTGTTTAATCTATATGGCCTATTTTTGGTGTAAAATAAGTACTTTAGTCTGGCTTTGAAATTAACCTTGGACCGAAATCTTCAGTCTTACGGTTGCTGAGGTCATGTAATGATTTGTTGGCTGGATTGATGTCGAAATCCATCTATTGGTGAGTTTGGAATAAATAGTCATGAGTCATGACTTGTAGTTTTTCCTGGTTTCTTGTTCAACATGACTTATTTTGACTCTCGAATACCTGGTGCTAATCATTTACTGGCCAATACTGGTTTGCTACAGAGCAGAGGTTGCCTTGGATGCTGTACTAAGCCTACTCCAATAATAGCGGTTGACGAGCCTTCGAAAGGTTTGAGGATCCAAGGCCGCTCGATAAGGAAGGCTAGCTTGCCTGAGGACTTTTGGAGCACAAGTGCGCAAGAGATTGAGAACAGTGCGATCCAGTCGCAGAGGAGCATGTCTTCAATCAGCACAGCAGCGCAATCCAGCGACCAGCATGGAGCTGGAAGTAGCAACAACCCAAACGAGTTTGTAAATCAAGGTAAAAGACATGGACCTAAGATTACGTGTTCTATTTCCCTTTTTGTTTTTCATTCCATCATGCTAGTGTGATGTACTGTCAAATAAAGGCAAGTCTACAACTGGCTATTGGAGTTCCATCGTCCACGTCCATGTCCATGTCATTTGCATTGTAACATCAAATGTTTGTGATCTCGAATTTATAGTGCCTGTGATATGTTACATTACCACTTCTCTGACAGGCTGTCAGCTATTAGTTCTGATTGAAAAGTCTCAAATTTAGCTGATGGCGATCAGTTTAAGTTATGATTTGGAGCGAGAGTTGGCAAAAGAAGATCATGCATCTGAACTCATGGTGAATAGTCTCAAATTTACCAACGAAAGCCTCTATTGTCTTATTACACTTTTCTGCTATATGCAGTTTGGTACACTGAATGTAAATGCACAACTATTATGTACTGTATAAATTTATCCACAATATTAGCTTAGTACTTTTGCAGCATGTTCATATGGTGAATACTTTTTGATAGAATGTACTCCATTTAATATTCTGTCAGCCTGATTTCATGTTTCGTCCTGCCTGTATTCCAGGTCTAATACTTTGGAACCAAACCAGGCAACAGTGGGTTGGAAATAAAAAACATAACTCTCGACCTCAACAGCCTCGAGAACCAAAAATAAGGTGAGTTATATTTGATTTTCTGTTGTACCTGAATTGTGTGGAATTTCTTATGCTATGACTTTTGAACCAAAAGAGTATCTTTTATATTCCGATTGCTGCATTACCTACTTCCATGTAATGATTTATGACATTTCATACATTGGCCGTGTATGACAATTCATGTTAGCAGCACATTTTCATACAACTATATAACTGATGTGTTAGCATTTTTTTTTCCATATGAAGTAACAGTTGGCAGAATCAGGATGCTAGAATGCTAGAAACTTCTATATCTACATATTTTTTTATGTAAATTCTGAACCCCCACCGCGGGAAAAAAAAAACCAAATAATTTGTATTTTTCCTGGTGATACAGTTGGAATGCAACATATGACAGCTTGCTTGGGAGCAATAAGCCGTTCCCCCAACCAATCCCTCTTGCTGTAAGATCCCATGCTATATGAACTACTCATTTCTCCAATATGGAGTTTTACTTTGTTTTAGAATGTTCTTTCTCATACTTATTTAGTCAGGAACTACACTTCTATCTGCAGGAAATGGTAGACTTGCTTGTGGACGCCTGGGAGCAGGAAGGCCTCTATGATTAAGCAGGGAAAAGAGCATTGCTTTGGTCACATTAATTGCTTAAGTGTTTTCAAAACTTCAGATTGTCACGAGCTTAGGGTGGTGAAAGCATAATATGTCGCGAGCTCTTTCAGGTTCCATGATTATCCTTTAAACAATAGTCCATATTTATCTTAAACAATTGTAATATATATTCTAATCAAGCTATGTTCGTGAGAGCATTTAATATTGTACCCTCTCTATGTGCTAAGAAAAAAAAACAAATTGTATATAAGGGTGGGAAGCTGGAATATATAGGTCCTATACTGCTACGTAACCTCACTGGAAAAGCTATAGATATTTCACTATGGGAGGAACGCCAATGAAAGAATGCTACAGATGTTTCACTATCGTAGGGACGCAAGGAAAGAAAGTACACGCCATATTTCGAAAGATACAAATGAGGCATGAAAATAAAAGCCCTGGTTGAGGGTTTATTTCTCTGGAGAGGCAAATTTTGGCATGACATTGTGCCCATCATATTTGGACATGATGCTGAGAGAAGTATAGCACAGCTCAATTGTGGCAACATTTGACACAGGCAGTACGAATCAAGCTTCTTAATGAAAGCTGGAGCGACAGGGTATGTGGCGAAGTGGCGATAAGTGCCCGTTGGATTGTTGCTACCACAAACGAGCGAGTCAACCTTTTGGCAATCAAGACACTGGCTCGATTACCACAAATGGCAACCGCATACATAGTTCCAGAAATGAAGCTATCATCAACTCAGATTCTCAGGTAATAGAGCAGTAACCAGCATGGCAAATGCTAAAATACATTTAAGCAGAACTTCAACATATGGTCCAAATCAAATCCTTCGTAAGGAATGAACGAAATAAGGTCACGAGTCACGACCACACAATAATATCCTTACAGTCAACAGCAAAATAAGTTCTAGCTCCAGGATATCTGTTACTGATGGAGCAATGCAAGAGGACTAGGGTACGGATAACTTTGAAAAGAAATGGTAACCGTCATATGGACCTGCCGTTTTTCGGCAGCAAATTTATTAGATGAACTAGAAAATCATGCAAAGATTGTCCTTTAGTTCCTTGAAAGGACGTGCCCTATGAAGAAACTGCACAGTGGTTGGTCATTCATCTGGAGATACTTCACCCAGATATTCAGGCATGTGGCAGGCACCACGCATGCTAGTCCAGAGGTCTAGCTGAATCGCAGGTTGATGGCCATGGCCTGTATTCCAGGGGTCTGGCTGAAACCCATGTTGATGGCCATGGCCTGCACTCAGGGGTTCTGGCTGAAACATATATTGATGACTATGGCCTGCATTCAGGGGTTCTGGCTGAAACACAGGCAGATGGCCGTGGCCTGCAGTTGATGGACTGGCCACCTCACGAGAAAACCCATGATATATTGTGTTTGTTTCATTGATGGACCGGTCCTTTAACTCCAGTGATTCTTCATTTCCAAATGTTGTCTGTACCATCTGGGGATGTACCAAAACTGAATCATGCTCGTTGGGATATCCAGTACCTGCATGATGTAATAATGCATCAAAACCTGCAAAGACCAATAGTAAGTTATATGTGATATTGACATGTATTAAAATAAGTGAGCAAACTTACCAGGGGGAGATGCAACCATAAATCTGCTCTCCACCATATCATCACCAGATGAAGGGCAAGAACTCACCGGGTAAGCATGTGATTGTAACACCTGATTACATGGAGGAACCGAAACATCTAATGATCCTTGGTACTGTGTAAGGTCCCTTAGTCCATGACCCCACCCATGAACCAGCAGATTATTGTTTTGTGAAGAGATAAGGTCTGGTGTCGAGACAGATGATGGAGATTGAGCATTAACCTGTACAATGGGAGACCCTGAGGGATCACAGCACCAGTTATTGTTTTGGTCATAGTTGGAATATTGGAGTGAAGGGAGCTCTATCTTGCCGGGCCTTTGTGTGCTCAGAGAAGTAGAGTGATTGCCATTTAATATTTGATGGCCATTGGCGATGGCACTACCAACAGGTACTGACTGATTCTTTAAATCACCAGGAAGTTGTTCACATGTGAGATCTCCATGGTTGCCTAATACTGAGCTGCCAGAACATGCAAGGTACTTCAAAGTGGGGTTCATGGCATCTATGGGAAGAGAATTTAGAATAGAAGTATTTTCAGCACTGATTTTGTTTAGTAATTTTGTATAGTCTAAATTCTCAAATAAGATGCCTTCAATTTGACGATCCTTTTCCTGTGACAAGTCATTTGGACATTTCTTGCCACATAGTTCGTCAGGACTGTCACAATTCATGTCTTGATTTGACACCTGAGTTAGCACACTCTCTGGATAGAGAGGCATACCAGCTCTCTGAAGTCTCTTACTCCTGGTGTTCCAATAATTTTTTATTTCATTATCTGTACGGCCTGGCAACTGAAATAACAACAACAGAAGTTCAGTTTCTACCAATTCTACCAAGGCCAAATGGCATGAGTAGAAGAAAATGCCTTTCAAATGCAAGGACTGGACGCCACGAGTGCAGATGAACAAGTGAAAGGTAACTAAAAATGCCAAACAAGCTAAGAAAAAGGGATTCCAAAATTTCATGATGACATCAAACAAAGAGCTTACTGCCTTACTCTACATCCAAAGTTTGATTGCAATGGCAGCCTCTGCTATAATGCTGCATTGCTACTGCATGCAAGAACAATTGTGCCCCCCTTTCATTTATTAAGGAAAGGTGAAAACTAAAGCATCAAACAATGTTAGACCTAATACTGTGATACATATACTTTGTCTGGCTTAAGACATAGCGACAAACACCTAACATGTGATAAAAAGCACAATACTCAATCATCTGGATTTAGTTTCAGATAAAAAACAAGAAACAAAGATCATTAATCCATTATTAAGTCCAATTCAAGAACACCACATAAGAATGAGATCTCCAAATAAATTCTGAACACAAGTGCAGATACATATCTCAAATTAGGGATCAGTAAATGAAGTGTCATCTGCATACTAGAAATCAATTAACCAACAATAATGCCAACTCTCCTAGTTTATTGTATTTTCCTCATCAAACCCAAAATCCTGATAGGCAAATACCCACAAGCCAGTTATAAATTATAACAAATAAGCTATGTACCATGTACTGATTGAGAAGATAAGAAGATAAAACAACAATGTCCAAGCATGTGACGAGCATAAGGGAATGGGTAATCAGGTACATGCCATGATCAATATTATTATAGACTAGAAGAACAGCAGCAGCAATTGTGGTAAGAAAAAGCCCTGATATATGTAAGGCTTCATAGGCATGATAATATATGATATCTGATTATGATAGGGCATCTAATCGATGATATTTAACTTATAAGCACATGACTCCCCTCTAAGTGCAAAGACACAATAATTTTGCACATTCTTTAGCTATATAATACTTGCTCTTCTACAAGATACAATTTATTAAGATTTTTTCCCAGAAAATTAAACTTAATAGTTTGAAGATAGTTGCTAAAACAAATATACTGTCTGCATTATAGCAAGGAGGCTAGGATGGATACAAATATAGCTCATAGCAGCATGTATCGTAGTGTACAATAAGATGGCACGTATCATAGTGTACAATAAGATAGTAAGATCAGTACAATCTAGGGAATTGGGGACCTAAGAATGTATTAGCAAGAAATAAGCAATGCATGATATTGTTTTTACACAAACGAAAAGATAAAGGGAATTTGATTAGCAAAAAAATGAGACATCAATAATACTGAAGAGTGGAAATGCACAGGAAAGGGCCAAGAGGCAATAAGCCCTCTCCATAAGAGGAGACGAAAAAAAACAGAAGAAGAAAAGCTATAAATATGTAAATTCACAACCCAACACACTGTACCTATCATGTGGTCCTAGATACCAACCTGTATGCTCCAGTTTAAAAGGTGAAATTGCTAGTTTATAATGATGGTTCAGAAAACTCTGGATTGAAATTAACATTTTTCAAGTGTGAGTTCAACTGACGGATCACCACATCATGCTTACAGCAAAGAGATGACAAGTAATGAACCAAAAAGGTCCTTACCAAACTTTGTAAATGAGATAAAATGATATGTCAGATCTCAATAGGTCCTTTAGTTGTATGTTGTAAAGTACAATCATACCTCAATCTACTTTCTTTCCATGTGGGCTAGAAAATCAAATAGTATTTCAGAACCCAAGAGAATAAGAATTGTAAATGCTTCTTAAAGTCGTACATCGAACTACAGAATCTTACCTAGCATTAAAATTCACACAAAATGTTAATTCCCTGCAAACAAGGACTAACAGCAAAGCTCTCTAGTTTTCTTTAAGCTAATTAGATAGATGCCACCCATAGAAATGCCAGCATATATATCTAATTAACCCTTCTTTTCTTTTAAAACCCAATAAATCCTTTCTCCAATTTTTTTTAAATCAAAACCCCGCTGCAACAGCCAAACTGTTGGGAGGCCTTAATCTTAGGGGAAATGTTTCCTTCAATCCAACAACTAAAGCATTCACTACCAATCGTGTTATTTATTAATCTAAACTATTGTGGTCAGAATAATAGATTGAATCGCCACACGATCTAGAAACCTGCAAGACCATAGCGAGGAAACTTACAAAGGTCGCCATCTTAGCCCACTTGTTCCCCATCAACGCATGGAGCTCGATAATCTTGCGCTCCTCCTCAGCATCAAAGGGCCCCTTCCTGAGGTCGGGCTTGAGGTGGTTCGCCCACCGGAGGCGGCAACTCTTCCCGCACCGGTTCAGCCCGGCGTTCCTCTGGACCTGGTTCCAGTTCCCTTCGCCGTGCGCCTCCACGTACTTCTTAAGGCGCTTGTCCTCGTCGGGCGTCCAGGGCCCCTTCTTCATGGTGCGCGAGCCGTCATCACGGCCACCGCCCGTGCCAACCCCAGCCCCGGCTTGCTCTTCTTCGCCGCCGCTGCTCGCGCTGCCATCCTCGGTTTCATCATCAGCATCGCTGAAGTACAGCAGGGGCGGGTCCGTCTCCGTCGTCGGCAGCTCCGGTGAGTCCAGCGCATGCTCCTCCATCTTCACCACGATCTCTTCCCGCATTGGCGGATCCACCGCCCGGGCAGCGGAGGCAGCTGCCCGTGCTCCCATGGATGTGCAAGGGCTACCTGCTGCAGTCGCTGGAGACCCAGTGGAAGGGAAGCCCACAGCCGCGTCGTCCGGGAAGTAGACCTAGTGGGGAGGAGCCCGGGGGGTTCAACCGGGGTATGGGTTAAGGGGCGGCGCAAGCATGGGTCATTTATGCGATTTAGGGTTTCTCGAATTGGCCAACGGGCCACCCAGCACGGCCTGGCCTGTGGCCCGTTAGGCATGTCACGTACGCTAACGGCCCACGAGTCTGGCCTACACCCAAACAAGGCCTAAGAGGTAGGAAAAGACTCGACGGACTGAAACAGACATAGAAATATCATGATAAATATATACAAGAGATAATTTGTGTAAACTCCTTACCTCATGCAAATAGTCAACTACAATCCTTTGATCCCGTCTGAATGTTTCAGATGCAAGGATATGGGATCCTTTTCTCCCACTTACCATAATATTATCCTTCTCTCCCCCCCCACCCCCCCACAAGTATATCTCTAAATTACAACCCTAGCTCGATCCGCCGTCCTTCATGTTGCTCTCCTCTAGATTGCGCTTCTCTGCACCCCCTCCCAAGGCATGCTGCCCTTCCAATTCTAAGCCCCACTCGATCTTCCCTGGTGGTTCCTAAATCCTATCTAGCGTGGACGCCAAGGGATGCCACCATCGGTGGGCCACCTAGAATCGCCTCACTCTCACCGATGTTACCCTCCTCTGTCTCAGTCTTCTCTTGCAGAACATACGTGCATGACCATGAACCATATCACACACGATAGGGTTTCAAAATTCATTTTTCAGTCAAATCCTGCCCCCAACGAGTTTTTATTTCCTGCAATTTCCTATTGAAATTCAGCCAAAATTTAGTTTTTAAAATTTAAATCAAACGGAGGAAGCCCAACAAGGAAATCGCTAGGGTTTGCCGATAAACTAGACGAGATATACAGAAATCACGGAAAATCCTTGAAAAACTGTCAGTTTTTCTTTCTCTAGAAAACCGGGATGATTTTATCATTTCCCTTTGGTTTCCAAGAGAAACCAATACCTACGCAGCGCAGTCCTATAAACTTCCTAGTCCCGAGCAACTCTTAGGAGAGCATTCACCCTTTTCTCCATGTCTATGAAACCTAGCTCCCTTCCTCTACACTCCCCTTCTTTCTGCTTCTCGGCGCAGCACAGACGGCACGGCATGGAGCACTAGCGGCACGGCGTAGGCAGGGCATGACGCAAGCACGCACGGGGCATGATGAGAGCGTGGTGTGGCCAATGGAGCATGGCTAGGGTGGCGAAGAGCACGTCCACGGCGTGCCCACCGGGTTCGACCAAATGCCCAAACCGAGTACGCACAATATTCTCAAAATCCAAATGAAAATGAAATTTTTTTTCAAAAGTTTTTCAGGACATTCCATTTAAACATGTTAATACTATTTTTATGAAAATTTTGGTGATTTTACCTGATTTTGAATTTCAATCTAGAATTTTTGAATTTGGACGGTTCTAGGAACAGGATTCCGATCCCGCTAGCTAGTGATTTAGCGATTTCCCGCGACAGGATTTGAAATCCAGGGGCACAATATCACGATATCTTCAACCAGTTACGGGTGATAGACCTTAATCTATGCACCGATCTTATCTTCCTATATCTTTAACTTCCGTACGTTTGGATCATAACCCTTGCCTGCCAAGTTGGGTACGTGTTGCATATATGGAGAGCAGATAGTCATTGATTTTCCTTAACAATGTAGCTAATCTATGCTAAAAGTGTCTTGTGGTGAGTACCGATAATACGTTGTATTCAAAATTTGAAATCAAAAGTAAGAACCCTACCTGCTCTCCCACATTTCCCGAGCGACTGAGCTACCCACGCACAACTGTGGGCCATCCAAAAATAGCTAGGGTTCCCTCCCCCATTCAACACTGACGCCGGCGCCCCCCCCCCCACTTCCTCTCTACCCTATTGACGCCACGGCCCCTTATCTCTCCATCTCTCTCCTCATCCCTTGCCAACAAGAACCTTGCCGCCCGCCACTGACTCCTCGGCTCGCCCCACCCCATCCGGATCGACCGCCACCATGGCCAACCTCTGCTGCCGCCGCACTCTCTCTTTCTCTCCAACCTAATCCGGCACCTGACCACCTCCAGCTCTGGCCATGGACGCCTTGTGCCGCCAGGGCCCCTACCATTTAATGCGGCAGCGACCGCCATATCATCATGGGGCCTAGGTTAGAAGCACAGGTCCGACCTGTCGCCTTCCCCTACCGTCGCGGCCACCCACCATCCCAGCCACTGCCACCTTCCACACCACTGCGGCCACCCCGTCCTCATCGCCGACTGCCTCCACGACCACTAGCAACAACAACGACCTCGGCTTCCGCATCAAGCTCGACTGGCTGGCTTATGACGAGGACCAGGTTGTGCTGTGCCTCCTATTTGAGCTCATGGTCGTGCTGCCCCCGCCCCACGTTGTCGTCTGCGTTGATCTGAGACTCTGTGATTCCCTGTTCAGAACCAATTTCTTGTTGGAGGATCGAACTGTATGTTAATTTGGTTATATTCAGATTTTTATTATAGATCGCTCCCATTTTGTTCATGTTAGTTTAAGTGTAGGTAGATGATGTTCAGATTAGCCGGTATAGATATAGATCAATTTTGGTAGTCTGGGAGAGGTTCGAGATGATGCTATGGTATTGTGAAGTAAATGATATGTACAACGACAAACTAGGTCAAGATCATTGATTTGGGCGGCCCATGGGGAGTCCAGATCATTGTTTTGAAATCACAGTTGTTTTTTAAACAATCCCGAGTAAATTACCATGTCATGTTACCTTGCTTCGATAATCATTCTCTTTTGGGGCTTGGTAGCAGATCACATAGGCAATGCTAGCAGTGAAGGTGTCAAGGGCACCATCTTTTTCTCCCAAGAGGAAGATGCGAGAGCCTTTGTATTCTGTCCTGTTTCGCTTTTGAGGTAAGTTATTGCTCGACATTTAGGTCCAACCACCATGACGGGAAGTGTCACGACGATCAAGCCCTCGAGCATTTTGTGCTGAACATTGCGCTCTCTCTGTCTGCAGCAGCAGCACTAGAAGCAAGAAAAGAATTTTACGGCGGATAACGGCTGCCGATTATATGCTACTCCGTAGTATAATCCAACAACCGATTTATTTGAAAGAAAATAGCTAATTGTGCTGGTCGGTTTTAGTATAAATAAATTGTGAGTTTGATCGAAAAGATTTCCGAGAAGGGGATCATTATACCATCTCCAACCATTTTCTCTTCATTTCATTTCCTTCCCCGTTCCTTTCCCACGTTCACTTTATTTTTCATTGTTTCCAGCAACATTCTTTCGAAGAGAATAATATAGAGAAAGAAGAGAGAACCCTTTTCTGAAGTGAATGGAAAAAAGAATCTTTTCCATAAGAGAACTGTAAAAAGAATCAGAGAATCACTTTCGAAAGAGAATGAAGAATCTGTTGAAACGTCGAAGGAAATAAGATTCACTTCGTGATGGAATCGTGTCCCGCGACAAGACACGGTTGGAGATGGCCTAGCCCCGATCACCATCAATAGAAACAAAACCAAGTTTTCTGAAATGCTACGGTACTAAAACACGCACGCCCTTATTTCTATACAACCACAAGGGCCGACAAAAAGCAGCTAAAGATATAGCGTGTAATTTTTTTTCCCTAGTAGGCCAAACCTTTTTAAATCACAAAATAACATTATTGATCCAACCCTCAAGGCCTAGCAGTCTTTGAAATACATAGCAATTAAACCCAATATACTTTTTAGCCACGTACGCCACAACTAACGTCTGATCAGAAGATATCAATGATCCATAGTGAATTCATCAACTTAAAAGTGTGATGCAAAAAAAGAAAAAAACAAAAAACAGAAACTTGCGATTCATCTCATCGTTCGGAGGCTGTACGGCACATGCATGCGTCTGGCCGGTGCCGGCAGCCAACTACCTCGGCCGGTACCAGTACGTAAGGCCATCTCCAACGGAGTACCGTCGTGGGCACATTTTCATCATGAAGAAAATCTCGTTCCCTTCAATGTTCTACCAGATTTTCTTCACCATTTATATTTGAAAGAGATTTTTTTTTTATTTCTTTCACGAAAAGATTCTCTCTCCTTTCCGGTGGAAAATAAAGAAAAAGTGAATAGAGAAGTGGACGGGGGAAGAAAAGAAGGGGGAAGGAAAGAAAAATGAAGGGATAATAGTTAGAAATGGTACATGCATCCGTCCTCCCCGCAAGTCGCACGCGGCTGGTGACGTGAGAGCATCTCTAGGTAGCACTCTATAACATTGTTCATCTAGATAGAGTAGCTGCTGGAGGGAAAGAATCTTTTAGAGTGTAGCATAAAGTGTGAAAAAATTTTAAAGGGATAGATAGAGTGTGGAGTGAATAGTATTATAGAGTGTAGGGATGGAGGTTCAGCTGAAGATGCTCTGAACCGGGACCGGTACCGCGCTCGTACGACGCGACCTGTCCAATCGATCGGAGCGATCGCCATTCGCCCGTGCTGCGTCGCTGCGTGCTCCCGGTCCCGTCCTCAGCTTCCACTTGCACGCGCGCGTGGGACAGGGACGACGTGCACGCGTGCGCTGCATCTGGCACGGGGGGAGCTGAGCTGTTCCATTCGTGCCGTTGCCGCGATCGTGCCCCGCGCACAGGGATGGATGCCCCGGTAGATTCGGGTTTGCAAAACCACGGAAAACTATTGAAAACGGTAGGTGTGTCGGGCATCCGAGTTTACCGACATGGTCAAATAAAATTGATCCAAATCCAAAATCCAACATAAACAAACTGGTTTTTAATAAAAACTGACTGGATTATTTGTGTAAATCTATCAAAACCGGTCTCCAATCCAATAGTTCGGGTAAAAACCAAGTGGTGTTTGACCTTAACCACTGAATTCCGAAAAAAAGGGCACTACCTGTCCCCCGTTCAAAATTTGAAAGACTATTCTACATGATTTTTATTGTAAACCATGGAATCACTGCACGCGTTTGCTTGTCATCGCATGGGCGCTTGAGTTGCGTGCGCTTGGTTTGCTCGCGGTGGGCTGGTCAGTTTGCTCAGGTGAATCTGCCATACCTTTTTTTTCCTTGTTCTCTTTTACGGTTTTACACAGATGGCTGTGGGCCGTGGGCTGTGGGCCGTGGGCTGTATTTGCCCGCTCTTAATTAGCTCTTAGCTCTTTGCTTCCATACATTCTTTTTCCTGCTGGGGATTTGGGCGTGCCAAAATTGACTTTGGGCTTCCAAGAAAAGAGTTTGGCTGATGTTGTGCCGGGCTTTCGTGGTTTATTCTATATCATCTCACAATTTTATATGACAATCAACAAGATTACATACGGTTAATGTCAACCACATGCCACGTGCTCTACCAATAGGGATGGCAATAGGATGGGTTGGGTATGGGGAGACTAGTCGCGGACCCTTACCCAAGCCCAAAAATCCACCCATGCCTGTATCCGAACCCAGTCATAGGTGTGACGTCAAACCCATACCCGTACCCGCTGGGTATCCAAAACTCGACAGATACCTGAACCTGGATCGACCGCTTGAGAGACAATAGGATAGGCAGAGACCATAGAGAAGCGGTCGAGAGGGAGACTAGTTGCTCACTTGAGAAGCAAGGGAGGAGCCATCATCTAGGGTCCTAGTCGAGTGACTGGAGATGCTCATCGGTGCTGGATCCGAGCTCCTGTGACCGGATCCTGAGCTTCTCTGGCCGAATCCACCGCTGCTCATGGTCATCACCACCCGCTTAGATCCCTTGCCGCCACTGTCATCCATTGCATCAGCTCGCCTCAGCCCGTTGTCATCCAATGCTCGGGGTTGACTCTGTCCTCCGCCGCCGTCCAGTGGAGCAGAGGCAACAAGGGCAGCACAGGCCGGTTGAGCAGGGGCCAGGGTAGCACAGGGTGGCAGGGATAAGCAGAGAAGAAGAGGGGCGGCATGGGTGAGAACAGGGGAACCCTATCCACTGCTTCTTCTTGAAGGGAGAGAGAGATGATGTAGGCCGTAGGCCAGGTAAAGAAGAGGTGCGCGAAGTGAGCCGGTTGGCCTAGTGTAGGGATTGGGTCGGATGAAGAGAGAGGGAGGGGTGTGCTGGTCCTACTTGTCAATCGGGTAATCGAGTATCAGATATGGGTACTATAAAACCATACCTTCAAAAATAATACCAATGGGTATGAAATCCCACCATACCCATACCCGATGAGGGTATTTACCCATACCTGTACCATTGCCATCCCTATTTACCAAGTAAAGTATCTTTTTTATTACATAACAATTATTAAAACAAAGGAATATGAATTATATAAGATTAGAACATCATGACAGGTTGAATCTCGTAGGAAACAGAACTACATGAATTAAAATTAGAAGATGTGTTTAATCACCTCACAAGAAAAAAATACATAAAGTTTTAGTTAAACATTAATGGAAAACATACCTATTTGGTCCCTCACCTATGCACATTATACCAAATTGGTCCCTAAACCCAAATACCGGGTTTGAACAGTTCCTGAACTATCAAAACCGGACTAAAATGGTCCTTTGACTGGTCAAAACAACTTTTGGGAATGTTTTTGCTGATGTGGCGTCCATGTGTTAGGTTTTCACCGATGTGCCATCCACGTGGCATCCATGTCATTTCCTTCTCTCCACGTGATGGTCCATGTCACTCCCTCTTCCTCTATCTCTCTCCACTGTCTTCTCTTTCTCACTAGCATCTCCTCTACTTCTCCCTACTTCTCCTCCAGCGGCCTCCCCTTCCTATGCTTTTCCTCCAGCGGCCCTCCCCTGCTCCATCTCTTGGAGAGCTCAATGGCGGTGAACTCTTCCGACAGCCTCCCTCTCCCTGCTCCTTCTCGCCATCGCATATCCTCGATGCCGCTCACCTCAACGTCTCCGCCTTCTTCCTCTCACCTTGCCTCTATAGTGGCTCCACCTCCTCTCTCTTACCGATCATGCCACAACGTGCTCTGCTCCTTCGCCGCAGGTGCTCTTTAGGGAAATTAATTAGATCTATGCCAAGCAGCATCGGGACGACGACGGGCCCGGTAGAGGCAAAGCAGTGCAGGAAAGGAAATAGAGAGATAGAGAGGGGAGGCGATTGGTCGGCGTGCGACGCCGATGAGGGGATGGTCGGCGACAACCCTAGGCTAGCACGCTTGAGAGCAGCGTGCGGTGGATCACTAGTGCGGGAGGAAAAGGAAGTAGGGGTGACATGGATTCGGTAAGGAGGAGGCAGAGGCGAGATATGGTAAGGAGGCGGAGATGTGGCACTGGTGTCGTTGTGGCGGCATGTTGACCGTGTTGAGAAAAGCGACAGAGGAAGCGGCATGCTCGAGATTAAAGGAGGGCAAAAGGCGGCACTCCTAGGATGGCTTGGTCGGTGAGCGGTATTGCAGAAAGAGAACCAAAGGTAGGGAGAGAGAAAGAAGGGGGGAGGGTGGCGATGTGGCGGTGGAGGCTGGCCGGTGAGCTCGTGCCCCTCCTTCCCCCCTTTCTCTAGCACTTGTGCCATCTTCTTCTCTCTGCACGAGGGCGGCGCTGGTTAGCTCTCTAGACAGAGAGGAGTAAGAGGGAGAAAGTAAAAGAGAGATCAAGATAGAGGGAAAGATAGAGAGAGGAAGGAGAGAGCAGAGAAAGCACATGTGGCTGCCATATTAGCCCACGTGGACATCAAGTCACTTCAAAATCCTTAAAACCGCTATTTTAACATGTCAAAGAACCATTTTAGCCTGGCTTTGAGAATTGAGGCACCAAATTAACCAGATTTTTTGTTTTGGGGACTAATTTGGTCGAGCAGACATGGTTTAGAAACCAAAAGGTACTTTTTCCAACATTAATTGGTTAGACAGGATGGAGAGAGGAAAAAAGAGATTGCATTATAATTCTTAGAGGAACTCATAACATAACACGATGTTACATCTCATACTAGAAATCCTTAAAATTTTTAATGAAATCCTTAAAATTTTTAATGAAATCCTTTAAATCAAGCAAGTACAATATAAAATTTTCTTTTGAATCAAACATGCCCAATGTTTGGTTAGATGCATGGACTTGAGCCATTCATTTCACACTCAAAACGTCTCCGGACTCTCGGCGCCACTCTCTTGGCCTCTTCAGCAGGAAGCTAGCTGCTAGCTTAAACGTGTCTTCACCCACTGACTATTGGATACACCCGTCAAGTTTTGTATGGCTACAACTGCTCGTCTGACTGATCTACTACACGGTAAGTTGGTAATAATAAGGCCATGTTTCTTTCGACGGTTTTCCGGCGGTCGGCGGTTTGCTACAGTAAATTTTAATTCTTAAAAAATTTTAGTTATCTTTTTAGGCTCATTACACTTTTTTTCGAAAACTTATAAATTTGCTACAGTAAATTTTAATTCTTAAAAATTTTAATTATCTTTTTAGACTCATTACATTTTTTTTAAAAACTTATAAATTTGTTATAATAAAACCGCCAACCACCGGATACCGCTAAAAGAAATAGGACCAATAAGTCCTCCTCCAATTGGTCACAGCAATCACCGACGGTAAACAAGTCGACCTAGCTAGCTAGCTGTCTCGTACGCACCAGGCAGGCAGGCACCGACAACGACGCGTCCTGCAACGACGCAGCTGCGGCAGGTTCATTGAACGAACGTTGGGGACGTCGCCACGAGAGCGTGCGTACGCGAGCGGGCCACGTCGCCGTGCGCGTGCGCGCGCGCGCTCTTGCTCCGGCCGGCGACGACGACGGGGAAAAGCGCGGCCGGACGGCGACACGCCCGTGGACGGATTGGACCGGCTGGTATGCGATGATCGAAACCCGTCGCTCTCTCCCTTGCTTTACGTCGATGTTCTCCCACTACAAACGAAAGCGCGCTCGTCTGTTTCATGGGCAGTCTGTTCGTATCCCTCCTTTCATTGGTCTGCGTATTATCTCTCGTAAGACCAACTCCAAGCGAGTTACTACGTCCCTTCTCTTGTTCCTGTTATCCAGAAAATCTCTTTTTTTCGATGCTTTAATAAATTGTCTTCATCGTTCTCTTTTTAAAAATGATTTTCTTTTCCATTTCTTACATAAATGGGTTTTTTTTTTCTCATTTTTCTATATCATTCCCTTCGAAGACATGCTGTTGCAGATAATATAAAATAAAGGAAAAGAATATGGACAAGAAAATGAAATAAAGGATAAATAGTTATAGATGTTCTAAAAGCAACACCAATGTATCCTACTAGAATTGAATGCGTGCCCCGGCGCGCACGACCCGATTGTTCTAGTGGTCATGAATTGTGTTGTTTAGTTAAATAATAAAATGAATTATCTATCTAACAAAAAAGAAAGTTAATTCTTGGAAGCTCGTTATAGTAGGTAATCATGTAAAATTAAGTTACGACTATGCACTGCACACAAAATGTAGTTAAATAAGGCTCCCATTGAAAATCGACAATAGCATGATAGATTCAAACGCACAGATGAAATATAATTAAAATGTTTATTATATATAAAAAATAGACAACATCTAAATAAATATTCACATCTATCCGCTTTTTGCCATCATCAACAACGGAAAACAGAAAGAGTATTAATAACCATAGAAAACATACTAAATAATTGTTAATCAACAACGGGGCATCTATCGTTTGATGCCTTGTTAATCAGACAAACTAAAAAAAAAGAAAACTATGCTAAATAATTATCTATACAACCCAGCAACTAATCGATGCAAGGAGTCTAGGTTGAACATGTTCCACTGGATCTTTTTCAAGAAGAGAAAAAATACATGATGCGGAATTTTTTTTAAGAGGAACGGAAAAATTCACGATGTGAAGGTACATAGATACAACCATCCTCATATAGTAATGTAGTATGTTTAGAATAGCAGTTCGTGAACAACCTGAAATTAAGCTGAATTCACTTCGCTCCAATTTTGTACCCAACCTAAAAAAAGTAATGCAATCAACAGTAAAAGTCTATATTTATGTAGATACATATATAGAAGTTTAACCTAGGGGGAAAACAATTTTCTTTGAGCCATTTCTAGCTATGATTGATAAAGAGTCTATCTATATGATTTGCTCTGACCACCCATTCTTGATTACTTAATCCATACTAACCTCAGGATATATAATACCAAATCAGCAGCATCAACTAATCATGAGACATTAACACATCAACTATTCATTAGACACAAACAAAGATGCCAATTAGAAATAACATGTGAACAGTATTGAAGCATGTGAGAGAAAGCACTACGGACATGGCGTGCAAGGCGGCGGCATGGCAACAGCGCTGTGAGGAGGCGATGCGGTAGGAGCACGCGTAGGTGTTGGAGGGCGAACCCGGTTGCCGGCTCAGATGAAGTTGCAGCAGACAACGACGGGTATGTACCTTGAATCATCAGACATTGACACCATCAACTAATCATTAGAGACAATGACACCATCAACTAATCATTAGACAAACAAAGATGAAAATCAGGAGTAACATGTAAATAAACAGTATTCAAGCATGTGAGAGCCAACACTACGGACGCGGCGTGCAAGGCGGCGGCACGGGAACAACGCCGTGAGGAGGCGATGTGGCAGGAGCACGCGCAGGCGTTGGAGGGCGAACCCGGTTGCCAGCTCGGATGATGGAGCAGCAGACGACAACGGGTATATGGCTTGCTGAGCGGCGAGATGGGGACGGCTCGAGGTGACGGCGGGCGGCAAGGGCGCAGGGGGGCGGCGCGGAGGTGGTTGGAGCAGCGGAAAAGTGTGGTGAAGAGGCGGTCCAAGTAGTGCCGGCTACTTGGCCCAGTGCGATTCGGCGGTGGCGGCGATAGGAGAGGCGGGCGGGAGGGTGGAGAGATGGGAAACAGGGGAACTGTGGGCGAAGAGGCGATCCGGCGGCAAGAAGACGCGACGATCTTGCCGCCAGTGGAGGTGGAGGCGGCGGCGGCGAAGCGGCGGCGGCGTGGCTCCACGGGGCCTGCACCATGGGGGAGGAGGAGGGGAACGCGGCGCGGCAGGCGGATCTGGACACGGAGACGGACATGGCCTCCATCGGGCGGCGGCGGGAGTAGAGCAAGCGGAGAGAGGGACGGTGAGGGGCGGCGCTAGTGTGAGGAGGGGCATGGAAGGGCGCCGCACGAGAGAGGTGGAGGCGGCGTAGGGTTTAGGCGGAGGGAACACCGGCAGCCGCGGAGGCAGCGGCGGCAGTAGGGAGAGAGAATGGCGCGGCCGATGATGAGGCCATGAGCGGCGGTGGGAGTAGAGCGAGCGCAGAGAGGGACGGGGAGGGACGGCGGCAGTGTGAGGACGGACGGGAGGAGGCGGGCTACGGTTCGGGCAGAGGGAGGAGGCGGGTGGACGGCGGGTTGAGAACGAAAAATGCGAAGGGGCTAAAGGCAAAGGTGACGCAGCCAGGGCAGCTTGATCGGATGATCGGACGATCGTGAAGGTCCGAGGACGCGGTTGTAAAACGAAAAGGTTGGAGGGGTTTTTTGCATTGCCAATCCAGTTTGCACGGTGGGCAGCGAGCGGACGGCCGGATCGGACCCAACGGGCAGATCGGACGGCCGGAAATTTTCAGGCGATGTGGACAGGCGCAGATCGCAGCGTTGGTTGGATGGACGGATCCAGCCGGATGGGCAGATCGGAGGGGCAACATTTTTTGGATGATGTGGAAGCACGGCTGGGCAGAATGAGATCCCACTTTATATATAAGATAATTCCTGAGCATAGACGAAAGAAAGTGCATCCCATTTGTAGCAATGTGTATTTATGGATTTTTTGTGAACCACAAACAATAGTCCAGGCCACAAAATCTAGTTGGCTCACGTGAAGACATCCATATACCATTAACAATCTCATACAGTACGTTGTCATTACAACTATACCAAAATCATTACCGATGATTCCCAAAATAACACATCAGTAGTGTAGTGCAACACCCCTGAGAAAAAAATATGAGCAGAGAAGACAAACATGAGCTCTCTATAACGGAGAGCTACTCACTTTGGATAAGTAGAAATAGAATATCAATTAATCAATATTTTTTTCCAAGCCTTCATAATTTGTTTGGACGAAAATTGTCTCTTCGCTTGAAGCAAATGCTACGCCAACACCAAACTATAATCTAGTAAAAATTATTCTGCTGTTCATAATCAATCTCTGGACTCATATCCATTGATGAAACTGATTTCTTTCCTCTACATCGATTTTATCTGTAGTTATACAAAAAGCACCATATTAACACTTCAAATTTGTTGATGCACAAACATGACAAAAGCAACAAAAGGGACCGAAGTTAGCAGTAGTTTGACTGCATCAAGAGATCTAATTAACCACCATGTTATTTGAACCCCTCATAGAAACAACTGCAGCCGTGGCAATTAGAGATCCAGTAAATGTAAGTCAAATTCATAAGTTGGCACATTTGCAAGATACCTATAAGTTAAATGAGTTTCAAAGGAAAACTATAGAAAATCAAAGAAATATATATATATATAAAGTCTCAGTGACACAAACAATCAGAAGTGCTTCACCTTAGGATAAAACACATTTCCATCCAAACCAATTGTGATGCATCACTCAGATGAAAGAATCGAGTAGTTTAGAATAAATCAGCTGCATAGTAGAAAAAATAACCTGGCCTTTGAGGCTCTCCATGGCCACAATCTTCATAGGCACACAGTAAAATAGTAAAGCATGAGTATGTAACACTTGGCAAGTATATATTTTGGCAGAGCAAAGTTATACGTCGGTGGAAATGAAGAGAGCAATTTTTATGGCAATTCTGACCGTAAATTCTATACACTATGCTAAACAGGTTTTTCAAAGTAAATAAAAACTATAAAGATGTCATAATTTTTCTTCGTCCAACAGGTGACAACCATGTCCATGTGATTAGTTAGTGCAAATTCCTCTTTGTTTTCAGAATTACCGCTTACAAACAAAAAAATGACCACATGTATGATGTACAAACTGTAGGGGTTCCATAAGCTATCATCATATGAAGATGGTATTGCAGAGTAGATAGAAGTAGGATTGATCAATGGAGATGGTATTTATGATATCATTCAACAGGCTTACGTTGTCTGCATCTGCCATTTAGGGCCTGACAATGGGTAAGCAACACCAAACCAACTCTGCAACTATGCAAGGACGAAGGTTTGTGTTGTCTACCCAACCAAATATAACAGAAGACCATAAAAAACTGATTATCCATCATGGATCTGCTTTCCATATTTAAATGATGACGCTTAAAAAAGCATCTATAAAAAAGGTGCTCCTGTTAAAAATGAAAGGAAATAGAATGTTGTTGTATTGTTAAGCTATTCTTACCATAATGAAGGCAAGTTGCATCGCTGTATAGTCCAGTTTGGTGATAGACCCATAGAATTGATTGACATTGAGGATATTAGTACATCATGGTCTGCGAAACATTCAGGTTCTTCTGAGATGAGTGTATGTTAGTAAAAAAATCAATTAGTATATCAAATGTCTAATATATCGACATCCATAAGGTTTATGATGAGCGCTATTACATACAGAACACAACAAATCCAACAAAAAGAAATGTTGCATAAACCTGCGATGTTGAGTGCAATGAAACGAACAACAGGAGAGCCATGCCCAGAGGGACCAAATTTGAAATATGAAACCTAAATAGTGATAGCATTCTGAACTGAAATCTACAAAATTTTAAAGCCACAGTTTAGGAAAAACAGTTTCAAATATGGATTACTTGCTATATATTTCCAACTTGCTATAGGCAGTAGGCTATCTCGAAATGAAAATTATAATCTAAAATGCATGTTGGCTATCTAAGATGAGAAAAAGTGATATAACAAAGAATAATTATTGATTGAAATATATATAAGACCAATGACATGTGGATTTGATAGTGCTAGGTATGACTCTCTGAGTTAACCGATCTTTAAATAGGATGGGAAAATTCAGTGCAATGGCTGACGATAGAATATGAACAGCACAAAGAAACAATATATAAAGACTAGGTAACAAAGGGAAGGGAAACATTTTTTGTATGCTAAAAAATGTTGCAGTACACTCGGAACTCACGATGTAAGCAGGACGTGGTAGGGTCCTGACCAGTCTCCAGAAGTAGCGTGGTAGTTCGTCAAATCCCAGGTATTGGGTCAACTGCTATAGGGCTCCAACATACTCACCCCTCGATCCCTCAGTGAAGCTGAAGGTCGAGCGCTCGTCAGAAATCCGTGGTTTGCCATCTACAAAACCAAAAATTTTGGGAGAAGGATAAATAACAGAAATGTCAATTTTAGAGGGCAAGTAGTAAGCAATCATCGTTTTCTTATAGAAACAATTTTGAAAAGCCATTTTAAGTTTCAATTACGAGGTCTTTGCCAAACGGCCAAAGCCTAGGGTTTCTATAGTCGTATGCTCTGATACGAGCCTTGTAAGTCCTTAATGCTCTGTCTTCGAGGACCATTATGAATTCCGTACTAGTCCCTGAATCGGTAGGCTAGTCCACACAAATACATAGCGGATCATTGTATACAAACGGTACAAAAGTTTCACCATTACATAACTGGATTAACGCCTTTCGGCGAGTAGTTTACAGCAGGGCTGGTTGGGCCAAATGCCATAGTACATCCCAAAAGAAGGTTCAAAGTTCAACGACATTGTGGAAAGTTTTTAAAAAACAAAAGATCATCCAGCGGCTATGCAATCTTGCAAACAATTGGAAGGCTGCCCTAGATTTCATCATGACCGTTGTAGTCCGGATCCTCATCCTCATGACACTCATAAGGGCCCTCGGTTTGATCTCCATCTAAATAGTGAGTGAGTGTAAGGATAAGTGTACAATTAAACTGTACTTGCAAGTTAACACCCTCCTAATGCAAGTAATGATAGAGGTTCCAATGGGAGGCTAATGGTTCATTTATTTCCATAATGCCAGTTGGTAATACCAATAATACAAACCTATGATTTAGTCTCCTTAAAAATGTTGTTAAATAGTGTCACATACCCAAAATTTTAAATTTGGCATAAATTTTTTTCGCAAAAGTCATAAATATATTTCTATAACCATTCCTAATTTTTAAATAATTTTCTAAACCTAACTCATATTTATTCTCTAAGAAAATACCCTATCTATCTTTTTCTAAAAATATAAACCCCATAAAATAATAAATATGGTTTCATATTTGGATTCTAATCATTTTTCTGAATTTTTAGAAATTTAATTCATATTTTTCTGTGCCTCCTACAGCCCTCTATGAATTTTTAAAACCCCAAATAAATTCTGGAAAACCTTTTTACTTTTAAATTCAAAACCTTCCATTTTAGGAAATACTGGGAATACGCCTTCCCTTTTTGGAAGTGAGCTTCCACTTAAAGCCTTCCCCGCAGCTCTCTCACTTACAATCGGACCCCACTTGTCAATCTCCCTATTTTCTAATCTAATGGCGCCCATTGGATCTCAATCCAACGGCCGCCGACCTTCTTCTTCCTCCATCTCAAGTGCCGCCCTACTCAGCCGCCAGCGCCACTGTCGCCCACGGAACCACGCCGCCGCCGCCGTTCCCAACCCCTTCCGCCCCGGTTTCATCGTCATGGATAAACCCCTGCCATCGCCGACACCCGTCACCACGTCATCAGCCTCATCCACCTTCAATAGCCCTCCAATCCGTCGCCAACACCTCACGTCGCCGCCGCCGCTGCCGCCGCGAACACTCCATCCGTGCCCGCCACTGTGTCTCGGCCTATAAAAGCCCCTCCTCGATGTCGCTAACATTCAAAACCCCTCCTCCTCACTCCAGCTTCCCCATTACCACCCTAAACCGCCACCACCATTACTTTCTTCCCTAACTCCGGCCAACTCCTCCCTCACCGTTTCGGTCCCTTTCCGGCCTCGACTCCTATATATGAAACACTCCACTTTCCCTCGCAAATCTAACCCGACCTTCACCCAAACCTTACTCTCATCAAGGACCCCTCCTCGCCGCTACCCCGTTACGCCGCCGCCACAACTTCGCCGCCACGACAATTCCGACCACCCCAAGCACCCCTGTGACCACCAATAAGACCCACGCAACCTCAATTCCATTTTTTCCCATCTAATTGCTCGCCGCCGGCCTTTCTTCCCCATCACCGGTGACCACCCCGCCGCCTCCTCTATTTTCTCCCCTTCTATGCCACTAATAGCCTGACCCCACTGGTCAGCCACACTAATCAAACCAGCGCACACTGTGCACCGGGTCCCATATGTCGGCCTCTTCAGCCCCGCCCACATAACCAATTGGGCCAAGCCCAATGACAGCCCAGTAAGAACCTAATTCCCTTTTAATTTTTAAAATTTCACCTATACGGATTGAACTTTACTTAAAATATTAAATCACTTTCATAAATTCCACCAAAATTCATACAAATCTAACATAAGATAAAGAATAATATAAAAATTTAAACTATCATATTTCTCTAATAAAATAACCCTAAATAAATCCTTTTACTCTTTCTTCTTTATATATCAAAACATTTTAATTAAAGAATATAGAAGTAAGATTAATAAAACCTTCCAATATAAAAATTACACAAAATAATGTTTTATATCTAGAAATAATATCTCTACAATTTTAAACCTATATAAATCCAAATTTAAACTTAAAACCCTTTCTTTAATCAAATTAGAATTTTTTCTAAATATAAAATCTTACTAGTAAAATTCACATATCTCATTCAACCCATATAAGATTATAATGCCAAAATTAATTCTTAAAGTCAAATAGAAATATTAAAATTCCAAAACTAATAATAATTCTCCATAAATAAAAATCTCCATATTATTTATAATTACCAATTATCAATTCATACACAATCCTAACATTATGCTGCCCAAAATATCTATTTACCCCAAACCCTTTTTATTTATCATTTATTTTACTCGAATATTTATTGGAGTTTCTCTCTTTTACAATGTATAGACAACAAGTTACGCCCTCTGAAAAGAATGTCCAAAAGATATACTAAGTGTGATCCGATCTCCAATTAAGACAGGTTTTTCTTATGCTTGATGCATTTTGATATACCTACATTTCCTTTATTTATTAATTATTGCATATATTTTTTAGCTATTTATTTATACATTCGAAGTATAATTTTTTCCAAGTCCCAATACCTTAAAAGCCACCTAAAAATATTCAACCCCTGATAAAACCTTAGTATAGGCAAAATATTAAAATTTGATTATCTCATGTAAAGAATGGAGAATTGGTCTGTACAAATAAGTTAGATTGGATAACTTAATTGATGTGGAAAAGCTGTAGTCTAGAAGGTTGATTGTATTTATATAGAGTAATTCGGAAACAGTGTTATGTTTTTTGGGCCCGTCGGTACGTGGAGTACCAGCTCAATAACACCACGTGGAGAGAGTGTGAACTCCCTGGAATTCATTAATCTATAAAATATAGAAGCAAATTCAAAAATATCTTTATCTTTGCCGTCTTGGGCTATGGTCACAGCATGTATGGCTGGTGGAAACACTCAAGGGCAGCGAATGACAAGGTCATTCGTAAATCGTTTGCTTCTATAAAAACTTGGGTTTAAAATGAATAAGAATGACATATTGATCATCCATCCATATAAGGAGCTGTTATATGGATAAAGCTGGATAGGTTCTGCAGAGCTAATAACAAATTCATCGATGGACCCTACTTCGGGTATATGAAGTTGTGTCAACTGGGTGATGCCTCTCTTATTTACCAAAATCCATGAATTTATCTTATGGAAAATATTGTCTGGATTGCAAATGAATAAGGATGGAGAAAGATGATAGAATTTGTTCTATTATTATTAATTGTTTTATAATTATGATAGGATTTTTAAAACTTAAAATTTGCATATTCACCATAAAACCTTACTATTCCTTGAATCCTGTTATCATATATTAATAGTGTTATTCTTTCAAGAAACCTGCAAGTACAATTAGTACTTACCCACATTATGTGGACAATTTTATTCTTTTTACAGGATCCACTTTATACTCAAAATGGATATTCATGAAGAAGACAGAAAATTCACGTAGGATCGATTTCTAAGGTTTACTTTATGCTCAGACTTTGCCTGTGGTATATAGGCATGTATTTTCTTTTTATTACCAGGTTATATTTCCACTTTCCGCTGTAAAATATTTTGTAACATGTAATAAATCAAGCAAGCTGTACTATTTCTGAATACAACTGAAATCCTGGACAGTTGGCATTCTGGACATTTTTTGGTAAATTTTTACCGGAAATTTGGTCCGCCACAAATAGTCATGTATTTGTTAAATGAGTTATGGGTTCCAATGTAAACATTTACTCAACCTATACCATCCTCTGGAACTAACCTAAATCTTAAACCAAGACTTAATTGCTCCCAGCATATCGGCCTTTCTCTTTTCTCTCGCCATCCTATTCCAGAATTTAGGCTCTCTCGTTGTGGATCCCCACTTTACTAGATTATCAGTCCAGCAAGTGCGTGACCTAGATCACCCTCGGTGACGGCGCCCTTCCGCATTCGCCTCATGCTAGAGTTTGTTCTAAGGTCTCCTCGGAACATGCAACTAGACTTCATTACCTACAGTACGGCGTGATGGCCACACGTTGTGTCGGACCACATCCAACATTGTTCAAGTTCAAGGGACCACTTCTGTTCCCGCTTCTCAATAACCATGGCCTAGGAGCTGGAGATTCCACACTCTGCTCCTTGCCTCAAACTCTTCCAGGTCCTCGACCTCTAAGCCTAGATCCCACTCCAGACGTACACCTCACTTATCAAGTCCTCCACGGACCCACATCACAATCATAGAACCTTAACCCCCCTTAACTGCACCGTAGCCCAAACCAAACTCAACATCCCATAATACCCCAATTACCGACCACAATTCCAGACCAACTTAGACATATACCATTTCATATTAAGTTGTGAGCACGTGAAGTGGTGAACCACCATTATGGAGCAAATACACCCCAAAGGCCATAGACTAGACCTGAGCATGTCTAATCAAGTTTTACCCCAGGACGATGAGTCCAAATCATCTTGTAATTATCCTAGGGTTCCAATTGACAAGATAATCAAGGCAATCAGGGCATGGTAATCAAAGCATAGCAAGGATCATGGCATGTGTACAACATGATTAACGAATAGACATAGCTACTCTAGCAGTTCAATTATTTGCAACATACAATAGAGCATGCAATTTCTTAGTTGAAAAAACAACATGTAAAATTGGGTAAGATATGAACTATGGATGTTAACTCGCCTAGTCTTGGGGGTTGATAATTCTCCTCGGCATCTTCAAATCTTCCGTCGGGATCCTTGGCGTCTATTCACAAAAACATCAGTAATAAATAACCATATGCTCAAGGATGATGCATGTAGGCATGGTTTATCTACGGTTAAATGCAAATAGCGTATTATTTCCAACTAAGGTAGCGAGAATACTACATGTAGTAATATGCAATGCATGAGTATGCACCTAATTACCCTCGATAGAGATGCCCATACTGGAAAACATAATTTTTAGAGTAAATTAAATTACTTATTTATTAGTTCTTTATAGCTATTATGGGTTTTCTTAATTTTTTTATAAGGTTATTACTCGGGTTTAATTATTTTCTTAGGTTCTTCTTAAGTTGGAGTAATTTCTGAAAAGATTTAAGAATTTTCAGAGTTAAATTGTTATTTTTAATCAAGCTAATATGACTATGGACAATTTTCTTAAAAAAGAAGATGGCCTAATTAGTCCTTACGAATTTCTGGAGGGCAAGAATTAATTTAATATGAACCATAATATTTTTCCTAGGTCCAGTTTGATATCTAGTATTTTTTGAAATTTTTCTATAATTTTTGGAAACTTTAAACAATTTCTAATTCTGAATTTATTTAACTCAAAAATCACGAGAAAATCTTATTCCATAGTATCATGCTGAGCCCGACACTCTTTGGACCCAGCCCAACGCTGTGTGGTCCAGCAAGGTGTGCGGATGTGGCCCAGATGCGCGTGGCCCGCGTCTCTCGGACAGGTAGACCTAGGGTCCATTAGGCAGCGTGGTTGTGTGGCTGACAGGTGTCAGGGTTTTCCTTGACCAAGACCGAAGCACGTCTACTGTGTTAGGAAGCGTATTTCGAAGGAATACGGCTTCACTAAGTTTGGCATGTGGGGCTATGGCCCATATGTCATTGACCCAAAGCTAATCCACGAGAGAATTTAAATCTAAGCACAGTACCAGATGGGCCTCACATGTCAGTGACCGATTAGCATAGAAAAACAGAGGCATGCCGTCAACTTGATGTCAGCACTCCTAGTTCTCCGGTAGAGTTCCGACGAACCTACGATGTTGAACTAGCGGCGCTACGGTCCACCACTTAGCCACTACCAACTCGGAATGGGATCAGCAAGGGATGAGCTAGGACGTGTTGGCCGAATAATCTCCGACGACAAGTTGGGAAGGCGACGCCATGGACGCAGGCAGTGGCACGCTACGGGAACGAGTTGCACTTGTGATTCTATAGCCAAAACTTTCAATTTAAATGTACGGGGAGCTTCCAGAGACTACCAAGGAGGTTACCAAGGGCTTGATTGAAGGCGAAGCTGACAGAGGAGCTGTGGTGGCGTGGGGGCGGTGGAAACCAAAGCAGGGCATACGGTCACCAGCACTGTGGAGCTTCTTTCTTCACGAAAGGCTCGGGGAAGGTGGAGGGAGCTCCTAGGATGGTGTTGACGCAAGCGGCAGTTGAGAGGATTAAACGGCGACGAGAAATCAAAAAGGGCACGGAATCGGTCGCGATGACGACGAAATAGGAAGGGAGAGAATTAGAGTCAGGGCTGCGGACTATAAGGGGGGAGGGTCACTGGGGAGAGAACGGTGTCCCGTAGGCGTTGGGCTCGAGAGAACGGGCTGATGGAGTGGAGCTGCGCTAGTGACCAGCGCAGCGATTGGCACAGGAGGAAATAGTACTGGGCGATTGGCAACCTACGACGCTGGCGAGCAGTATCGAGCTGGTGACCACAAGGAAATAAACACATAAATATATATTTAATTAAATATGCGGGCTGCAGTACATGACTGAATCGAATCAGGCTTGGCCACCACTATACCAAGACCTTGGCCTAGATTTGATTCAATTGAATACAGGCTAGCCCGGTTCATCCCACTTGGGCTGACCCGTTTGGCCAACTTTAGTCGCCTCTACCACGGGTCTTGTATGTCTGGTACGGCCACGTCGCCCCTAACACCGGTCTTGTATGTCTATAGAATGTCGCTGCCAGGATTAATGCGACTAATATGCGAGGACGGCAAGAGCAGGTTCGCAAAGGATGGCTAGCTGCTGCCCCTCTAGAACAAAAAAATCAAGCAGTGGAAAATGCTTCAGGTGAGAAGAAGGAAAATCACGTGTAAGTGCTAGAGAATCTAGGCAGCGAAACTCATGCAAGCTTTTACGCGTTCTGTTCTTGTTTGTACGGAAAATGGCGTGTTCTCTGTAGAGTAATTCTTTCGGTCTATACGACTATACGAGTTTGGTTTGTAGCCAATTTTAATGCACGGAGTCTTGCCAAAAATGGCATGACCAACGAAATTAAGTTTTTTCATCCAATGGTTTAGCCATGATTTGACAAAAGATTGAACTAGCTTGTCTATCGTGGAAGGAATCTTACCAAAACTTGGTAGCAAGCCAAATATACCCTAAATCTTGATCAACGCTGCTAATTTTTGGTAGGGCATGCATTGAACAACATTGGCTGTAAACCAAACATAGGCATGACTGAAGATGTATCGGCTCATGTTATGTGCTAAGTTTAGTTTGACTTTACGGCCTATAGTTTATGAATTTTTAGAGTTTGAGCTATCTTAAATATTTCAAAACCGTTTATTAAAGCACTCAAGGTCCAGTTGAACTATCTGTTTCGGCTTTTTAAGATGTTTCCTGTAATGAAATAAAACGCTTTGAAAGCTTTGGGAAGCAGCTCATATCGCTACGAATGCTGAAGTTTATTGCTTCAAGCGTAGATGCAACGAACTATTCGATTAAATAATTGTAATTTTATTGCAGCCAATAGATTATCTTATGCCAACCGTAGACTTCTATTAACACAAGCAGTTTGAAGTGGTGTGGCTATTAGGTATTGAATACCTGGTAAAGGTTACATGCATGAACGGAAAATTTTACACCTTTGTTCATTGTTTGGGACATGGGGGTCATCAAATGGTTTTCGTGGTGGTTGTACTAAAATACATGTCTATCCATGGGTTCAGCTCACCGGGACAAAAACAATGTGGTCATGGTCCAAGAAGACGAACAGTGTAGAGCCTCACAACTTGCTAGAAATGTTGGTACTTTGATTTGCCTTTTCGAACAATTTTCTTCTGAGCAACTCGCAAGGGCCGAGCTTGAGGAACACATCACAGTTCATTAATTGTTCAGGACTTCATGATCAAGTGGTCCTTAATTTTATCATATCAACTCATCATGGTACTATAAAATGTTGCTGCTAAATGCAATTATGCAAATCCAACCATGGGTTCAGCTCCCCAAGCTAGGCAACCTGAATAAGGTCCTGGTCCAAGAAGGTCAAGAAGAAATTAAAGCACAAGTGGACGCTAATTAGGGCAAAGGACGGGGAAAAATTTAAGAGTTGCAAGTTGTGTCCTTGCAATGCATGGGTGTGATGGTGCATTTAGATCATTGATGCTCACTCCTTCTGTTCACTTGCAAGTTGTGTCCTTGCAATGCTAGTTGTTAGGATATAATCTTGTGACTCATTTTATTAGGTAGTCGTCGGTACATGTGATGTGCTCCCATATAGTAGTTAGTTAAGAATAGCATTGTGTTAGCATAGTATAATTAGCTCAGTTTGTTAGTGGTTTATATTTGGTCGGTTAAGGCATGAGAACCGGTCAATTAGTCATGCACGTGGTGGTTGCCGTTGGACTGTTTGGCCGGGTAAGCAGGAGTGCAGCGTGGAACACTACGCAAGTGTGTTAGTGGCCAGGAAATTAGGAGATTAGTTACGTGTGCGCGTGAGTCATGCAGATCTATGTTTGGATTTTGGAAACTGCGTGTGGGTATGAGTCTTTTATTTTCTTCCCTTCCTATTTATTTATAAGCTAAACTTCGAGAATTTTTTGAGACAGCTTGAAAAGTTTGGTGCGTCTCATTTGACTTATTTCTAAGAGCTCTGAGATATGGTTTCGAGATAAAAAAAAGAACTGCAAAACACAAAGCATTTGACTTTTCGATTTGGAGATAAGAAAATAAGCCGAAGAAAATAGTCCTACATACTTGTAATCAGTATACTAGTTGTGTGAGTCAAGAAAGAAAACGACCCTGTTTTGGGGCGTCACAAAAAAAAGCTATGTGTGTGCTCTTCTTTGTTTTTGCGTGAGTTAATATTAGCGAGTTTACATTTGGTACCAGAGCAGGGTTGAAAAACCGCGTTTCGGTGGTGTGCTCAGTTGTGCAGTGACGCAAGCATGTTGGTAGCTATGGCATGAGAAGTAATGATGGTGCCTTTCGGTGTCAAGGAGCGGCGACAACGGCACAACATCATGAAGGCCATGGACGGTGGCAAGAGGTCGTGTTCATGGAGAGGTGGCGATGCGAGCCACTAGAAGATGAGGATGTCGTTCTATCCAGCAGGAAGGCAGGGCGATCAAGAATCAACAACCATTTAAAGAAGGCGTTAAGCGGCATGGCAAGATGGCAGGTGGCCATGCACTTGTTGCGTCGAGATGGGGCCAAGGAGAGACAAGATAGCAGCGGAGGCCGTCTAGGTGTTTCGTCAAGTTAATAACCAAAGATATGTGTTCTCGTGTAGTTGTGCCCTTGAGAAAATGTGCGAGCTTATGTAAAGATGTGTCCACACCGCTGTGAAGAAGCTGCGAGATCGACGAGGTGTGCTTAGAGCGTTGAGAATGTGTGTTCGTCGTCCTGCAATCAATTCCGAGTATGTGAAGGTGGATCCGACAAGTTGAGTCCATGAAAATGAAAAGGTGTGATGCTGTCTTGAAGTCAAGTCCAAAAAGCTTGATTAAGTTACAAGATTAAAGGGGTGATTGCTAGAATATAATCTTGTAACTCATATTATTTGTGAGGACCGATATCGGCGACTAGAGAGGGGGGGGGGGGGTGAATAGGAGCACAATAATTTTTCGTGATCGAAAATCTCCCCCTGACTCACTCACAAATAATTCATTGGACACTTGGCGTGCACCTACTAAAACCCCTCCTGAACATAAATCAAGCACATGGTGTGCTCTCCTAAAAACCGCCCTCCAGGCTTTTCATCGAACACATGGTGAGCACACTCAAAAATTCTAACAAGACATTCCATCAAACATCCCAAGAGCACACCCAAAAACGTCTCTGGGTCCTCTTGTCGAACACCCGGAGAACACTCAAACAATAGAAGTATTGCATCACAGAGCAGGGGGTGAAGAGAAGAGAAGAACTCGCTGCATCCGCTGCCGTAGTTGGAGCCGTCGCCGTAGAGCTGCTGCCGTGTGCTGCTGCTGCCCCTGTCTTGCTGCTGCAAACGGCTGCACTGCAACTGCCGCTGCAGCTTGCTGCATCTGCTCCTGGCTGCGCGCTGCTCTGTACTGCTGCTGCTGCTCCTGTCTTGCTGCTGCAAACGGCTGCACTGCAGCAGCAACGAGCTCCTACAAGCAGCTGCATCAAGCTGCTGCTGCCGCTGCACATGGAGCAGCCGCCGCTGCCTTGGATGCTGCTGGCCGACTGCAACAGCATTTGCTCTAGCGCTGCCTCTCGTCACCTCATGGCCTCTCTCTCTGATCTCCCTCGATCTGGTTGTGCCATGGTCATGGATGGACAGAGGAGAGGTGGCGGTTGAACAAAACTGAATCTTGTAAACTTCCTCCTCTCTTGCATAGAACCAGCGATACCTCTTCCTTCTCTTCTCTCTCTAATCTCCCTCATCTCTCATGGTTTCTCTCGTGAATCGGCCTTCCTTTGAGGGCTTGGCACCGATTTGGGAGGCTGCTGCCACCTACTCTTCTTCCTCTCTCAAATCACTGGCCATGGGAGGCAAATCTCGTCGCCCCTCTGCTGTAGCCACCGGTGTTGGGCTGCTCCCGTTCTGCTGCTGCATGCTGCAGCTGCAGCTGTGTGCTACAGCTCCCGTGGACAGCCACCTGCTGCTCATGGAGCTGCTAGCCCCTCAGGTCTGGCCGCCATAGGGCAACCAAGCCGCCGCTCCGATGGGAACTTGTTGCCGGCGAGCTGCCCGTGGACAGGACCCCACTGCCGGGGCCGCCGCCGGCCTCCTCCTTCCCTGATCGGCCCCGTCCCAAGAACTGGCCAGCCCTCTCTCAAACCAGTCTCCACCACCGTGCAGTACTCTCCCTCAAATCCCTCTTTTTCTCCGATCTATTCTCTCTCTCAGCCCCCCCGATGAAGAACACTAGTTTGGATCTGAACTAGGGAAGAACAAAGACACGATTTTTTGGAAGATTTTCATTTTGGTATTTGGGGATTTTACACCGGTCTCCACCTTGAGACCAAACCGGGAGGGGTCTCCCCCTCTACCTAGCACACCCTCTCTAGGGTTTCACATGGTGGATAAATCACATAGCATCTAAGCCTCCACCCCACTTATATAGCCCACAATTAGGGTTTTCACACACGGGCTCACCCGAAACCCGACAATCCATGCACGAATCTCCGAGCAAATCTTGACCGCCTTCAACGATCGCATCGCTCCGAAGCACCCGTACGAACCGTAGACGCCGCGATATTCTCGTGCCCGACGCGATATCCTCCCTCACTACGGACTCCGCACCCGGCCTCCAACCGAGCCGCCAGTCCGCCTGACCGAAGGCATATCCACGTCGCCTGCACCGAGTCCACCACCAGTGTCCACAACCATCAAACCGATCCGCCTCGACTCCCACGAAGGCAACCTTCTTGACCCTTCCGACCGACCGAATCCGTTGTGGCCGACCCGTTCCGAACGGCCCGCGCGACCCTTGACCCTGACCGTGAACCTCCAGTCCACCTCACCGGTCTCTGTCGCCGACCCCGCTCCAACCTGGTCACCTGCACACCAACAGACAAGCACACGATCTCCGGGTACAAGAACCAAAACCGAGTATTCAGAAATAACCACAGACCGACCAAGGGTTTTAACACAAAGAATAATCCATAACCTAAACCAGGTTTTGACACAAGCTAACCCACAACCTAAACCAAACCAGGGTTTTAACATAGGCTAACCCGTAACCTAAACCAAATCAGGGTTTTACCAGGCTAACCCGCAACCTAAACCAACGCGGGGACTCTCATCCAAAGAGCACAGGACTGAACAAAAACAAACTCTCATCCAAAGAGCATAAGCCTGAACGTCACATATACTCATCACCAGCATGAGAGGACCTCCACATGGTCACACAAACCTCTCATGGTTTCACAATCTCCCCCTTGATGAGTATATTGACAAACACCACAAAAAGGCAATAAAATGAGTTTGTTTTGGGAGATTCCAAGAGCAAGTCAAGGAGAAAACTGATGATGCTCTTTTTTTTTTTTTACAATTCTCCCCCTTTTGGCAATATAGGCATCAAGAGAAAACTCCTCCAAAGCAAAACCGATCATTTTCCTAAACTCTCCTTCATTGACACAACTCACAAGATCCAAAGCTCCCCCTGACAAAATGCAAATGCACATGCTAAAAGAAAAACAAATCTATAGGGCTTTGTAAATTAGTCAAATGGATAAACCACAGAAATGGCTTAGGTAACTAAAACAAACCTAGGCTAACAAGCTCAATAGGGAATAGACAAGATACTCAAACATTAGGGGTTAAAACCAAACCTAGCCTTTTCACACAAGACTAAACTCAAACTTTGCAAAGAGAAACTTCAAACCAAATGGCAAACACATACTCAAGGCAATGTTCAGATATGATAAACATTGGTGCCACGCGGTGAAACTATACAAACTCAACACAAGCCATTTATTCCACACTTTTCTTTCACTTTTTTTAAATTGTTGCAAACTCAGATTTTGGAGGGCAATTGCTAGCAAAGCGCGCTCCTAAGGCCATCAGCAACGGCCCCCTAGGTCACCCTCCTCCTCATGTTTGTTTGCCCTTTTTTTCATTTTTTTTAACACACACATTTTAGGACTTTTCAGGGCTTATACACGAGACTTGTAAAATCTCACACATATGGCACCAAAGACTCATACCAAACCTCACACTTGAATCACATATAAACCATTGATAAAGAAACTTCCCAAGGCAAAAATCAAGTCTTTATCAAGTTTTGCAAAGATTTTCTAAACATTTTTATTTTTAACCACCCTTGCTCTTTCTCGAGTCAAATTCCAAATTAAACTAGTTAGCACAAAGCTCATCTTGAAACCAAAAGACCATTTTAGTCAAACCCAAAAGGCTAATGGACAAAGCCCCAAAAATAGAAACAAAGACCAAAATGCAAATGCAAGATGCAATATGCAGTATGCAAACTCCAAACTCCCCCTCAAATAAAGAACACCTGGCAAAGCACTAGAGGGATAAGGAGAGACACAAGGGACATCCTATGAGAAAGGAAAGAAAGACAGCAAACACTAAGGATCTGAGACAACACTGCTACCCCAAGCCATAGGAGAAGGGAAGCCAACTTAAACTCAACCACTAGAGAGACTCAAACAGATCCCATCTACCAAAGGACCCAACACACGGTAGAACCCACAAACCTGTGTGAAACTCAACTAGCTGAAGTAGAGGCATTGTTAATCATGCTTGATAGCAACCTATGGGATAAGCAGGTGCCTAAAGAAGTGCTGACTCTCTATCCTGCCACAAAGACCGGCTCAAAACACAAGAAAGCAAAATCAAGAAAGAAGAAATAAAACATAAACACAAAAACTAGCTCCCCTCAAAAGTGAATCAAATTTTAGTCCAAGGGTTGGTTCAAGTTCAGATTAGTCAGTGTTAATCAACATGAGTGAAATGAACTCTAAAGGAACCAATCAACAACATATTAGGTGGGAGCAGTCACTAAAACAGAAGACTAAAAGAAACTGCATGCAACAGACCTAGAAAACCACTAAGACCTAGAAAAACTAAAAATTTTGGAAGCATCTCTCCCGTAAATTGGACATCCACTTAGCAGACAAAAGAACATGATATCACAATATATAGCAATGTAACCACAAGGAACATCCAGAACAATCATGTATATGGAATCCATACCATCATCAGCACCATTTCACAAAAAGTAGTCCCACACCAGGGGAACCATCACCATCATAAACCATAAGGGTTTGATCACTAGAACTCTCACCTCTTGCCTATGGTGGAAGTAATGGTAGCTGACTTGATCAGGATCCAGGAAGTAGAGGTAGAAGACCAAAGTTGATCCTCATTCAGCCAGAAAGGGGAGGACACCCTGCAGTGCGCTGCCTAGGCCGAGGTGGTCTTACGCGCCCTGCAGAGGTCTTCCTCTTCCTTGCTTACTTGAGGTCGCTCCAGCCGCATCCGCTCAGCATGGGGGGAAGACGCAGCATACACCGCTGCCTAGGCCGTGGTCATGGTCTTACGCGACTGGCTGCAATCTTTTCCTAGCTGCACTGCTACGACCAAATCTTTGGAAAACGTGGTCTCCTCTTTAGCAGAAGCACCTACACACATGAATCAAAAACACATCTATGCTTTCGAAACTGGGGTGAGACAGATCCAGTTCCTAGGCACAGAAGGACAAGGAAACAAGCATGGTGTGGCAAATAAACATCTAGGGCATGAATATGATGGTAATACAATATAAGATCATGCACATTTACCAAGCTTAGAAATGACAACAGGATCCACATATCCCTAGATTAAAGAAACCATATCCACATGAAAAGCCACAGTAAGGTGCAACTTGCAACATCAAGCTGACAGAAGAAGCTAAGCAAGGGCATCACATCAACATCATGCTAGCAGGGATATAAAAAGAAGCCTAGGAAACATATGGATCAAGGTACTACTCCTAACTATGGCAATGAGCATGTAGGTGAAGATATGCCACAATGAAGCATGTAGTTCAATGCAAAATAAATGTGTGTCGTTCTCTTGATAGCTCTAATAAATACCTTGCTTTAGTTTGTATTTTCAACGTGCATATATTAAATAGTGTTTAGAGATAATCTAGTATAATCATTATTAATACCTTCTTGGTCTATATGTAAAACAGAGAAAAAGGTTATATAAACTTGGTAGTAACATCTCGAAAGGATGCAGGTTTCATACCACAGCGCTAGCCACCTACAGTTTGAGATAGGAGGAGGTATTTGCTAGATCTGATGTTCCATCGAAGTGACAATAAATCTGGTTCTTTGGTACGAAATGCCATAATTTTTTTTTTGGCTGAAAGTGTGACTTACTCGCACTAGTGAACAATAAATAATCACGCTCTCTTCACCGGTAAATTATTGGGCATGACTAGCAAAATTTGGTAAAAATAATATAAAAAGGTAATTATATGATGCGGGCTAAACTGCATGGAACTAACATCTTTTCTCGAAGCCTACCTGAGCAGCGGCTGGTTTTTCGCGATTTTCACCAAAAACTGTTAAATTCATCGGTAAACTGTTTGTCAGCTAGCGAGGTCAGACCACAGTAGCAGGGATTTTCTTGAGATATGGAATATAAATTTCAGCATCTACATCATGAGATACATCACGTACTACTGCATAAAAGGTTATCTATGCCGATTCTAAATGGCCGTTAGTGCCGGTTCTTAATTCAACACAAAACAAGAGGCATAGATAATCTAGAGCAGCATAAATAACTTGGTTAGAACCAACACTAATAAAAATAGAAAACAATAAAAAAAAGAATATTTGGCCTCAAGCCCGATCAGTAGCCAGGCCCGTTGAAGGCCCTGTGCGAGCTGGGCAGCCGCACAGGGCCCCCAAATTTGATGGGCCTCCAATACATCAGGTATACACGTACATGGTACACTACGTAGTAGTCCAGCGGTCCAGCCGGCCCAGCCGCGTCCCGTGATGGCGTGATGCAACGGATGAAGGCCCGCGTCCCGTGATGGCGTTGCATGAATGGAAGTTACGGAAATACGGAAGGTCGAAACTCGAAAGCATCAGCCGTCGTTGCCTCGCTGGCGATCCTCGTTTCTGCTGTAGTGCCGTGATTGCCGTCGTCGGCGATCTGGACCATCTGGCCAGCAAGTCGCCACGTGGGCGCGCAGCTCGTCGACCCACCGTGCGACGTGCTCACTGCTCAAACGTGCGGCGCTTGGTGATGTCGTACTCGTACACCAGCATGGCCCCAATCCCTAATTTTTCTTCCCAACCTCTGAGCCCTATCCCGGTAAGTGATCGATTATTCATTATTTAATACAAATTAAATACTTGATACTTGATCGATCAATTAATCATGTAATTTAATAATTTCTTAATAAGCTCTATAATATAATTGCTCATGTAGGTAGTTGATTTAGATGTTGTGCGATGTCCAATAGACCCGTTGCACTTCTGCACTACGAAGTTCAGACTTAAGACTTCAAAAATCAGAATTTCACATAGGAGTATTTCAATTTTCAAGGTTTGATCTCTTATTTTGTTTTATTAATTATTATGTTCATAAGTCTAGTATTCATGTACATGTATCATTGTATTGTTTGAATTAATTCAAATTATTTTTTATAAAACAGGAAGACGTTTATTTCTTGAATACTCATCATGTCTTCTAGAAAAGAAGGTATGATTCTGGTGCTGAAAAGCGGAAGAAGAAACAAAGACTAGAGGCAGCAGCTCAATCTCAAAAGGGCGCTCTTGACAGATTTGTCTTGAGAGAAACTCTAGATGCTAATGTTGATGATGGCGATGCAGTAGAGGTTGGGGCTTAGGCTGCAGAAATTGACGAAGGTGAAGGCGATAATCGTAATATTGCCGATGAAGATATTGACGGACAAGAATTGTTTGGGGAGTTAATTTTCATTCAAGATTTACTCAAGGAATCTATGGGTCCTCTTGATATTCTGAAGTTTTTGAAAAGGCTTCCCGTTTATCCTAATCTTTGTTATTGCATCTGAATTTTGTTAACCATTCTGTGACTGTTGCATCTGCGGAAAGGAGCTTTTCTAAACTCAAGTTGTTGAAATCCTACTTGCGCACCACTATGACACAAGAAAGACTCAATGGGTTGGCGACAATAGCACTTGAAAAAAATGTCTTCGAGAAGATTAATTATGAAGATATAATTGAAGATTTCATTTCAAAAAATACTAGACGGATGATACTTTTCAGTAGAACATGAGGTCAGTTTTTAAGCATTAATATTTGATAAATTTTTAAATATGTATGAAATAGCATATATTGAAGTTATATAATTGAGTGACAGTATGCCCTAATTATATTAGGAATACAATTTTTTAAAAAAATTTTAAGGCCCTATTATGTATTTTGCACTAGGGCCCCGAATTTCTGAAGACGGCCCTGTTAGTAGCTATGGAGCCTGTGCCGCTGCTCATGGAGCACGCCGTCATCACCGTGATGTCTGTGCCACCGCCTCGAACGCCGGATCCGACCGCCCCGTGCCACCACCGTGCTCGAGGAGAGAGGGAGACACCGAGGATCCCGTGCGCAGTCGTCGTCGTTCGAGGATATAGATCATCTATATCGATTTTATTTAGGTACATATAAGTTTCTTTTGTCCGTATATTAAAAAACCAACATATATAAAACAGATATTCTTATCTGTGCCGGTTCTATATATAACCCGATAAAGCCAGGATAAGGAAGATTGAATATCATAAACGGTACCAGGGATATCACCGGCCGCCCATATGCAGGAGGTTGACGACAGTACAATACGTGCACAGACGCGCACCCCGCCGTGCCGCCAAATGCAGCTCACCCCGCCGCCTGGCGCGCGCGCGGCCGCCACCCACGAGTCACGAGACCTCGCCAATCCGTTCGTCCGCGCGCGCCCCACAAACCCCCGATCGATCTAGTACGTGCATCCCGCTGCGATGCGCGAGCTGCACGCGGCTCATTCCTCGCGCCGGTGCGTAACGCGCCCAACGTTGGCAAGCGGCGTACGTCGCCGATGCGATGAACGCACGTACGTACGTTCCCGAATGCATGTTCGATGCCTCCTTGAGAGAGAGAGACGCCTGCAGATCGATCGATGGATCGAGCTCGATCGTGTACGTAGCTGGCCATGCAACTGCACTCGATCGACACGTACCGCACGTCCAACGCCGCTGAAAGCAACATGAGCTAGCAGACACTCCGTGGAGGAGACTACTACCACTGTGGATTGTCTGAACGAAAAGTCGATGCCCACAGCTAGCGATTGATCGCTTCCGGCGCGGAGGAGCGTAGCGAGCTGTCCCGTACGTCGCCGGCACCGAGAGCGACGCGTGGACGGAAGGAGAGAGAGCCCGGCCGGATGCATGTACCTGCGTGGGATCTCCAAGAAGTATCACTAAAAGTTTTATAAATAATAGTTATAAAAAACTACATCGTATTATTTATAAAAAAGATTAAATTTTAAGTCATAGATTTTAATATAATTTTAAGCAGTAAAGAATAGAACATAAACGCGCGTCTCAATATGCTACTTGCATTAATAGAGCGCAGCCGAATCATGACCTTTACCATAGTAGGCACGATTTTTTTGAACTAGACCCGTAGTAGCCATGCGAATAGAGGGGATTTCGAAATCATATCCCTTTGCAATACTGTAGAGGATACAGCTCATAGCATTTTAGAATGGTTATCTGATTGGACTGAATCCGGAGAGAGAAAAAATTATTCAAACACCCTACCAATCTCTGATCTAGATCCCTAATCGGATTGTTCCTTGCAAACAAGGCCTTCGCTACTCATGTCACGGATGCACCCACATCGATGCCTTCACAAAATACGACTTTAACCGCTAAAAACTGTTGCAACCTGTTTTTGTAAAACCAAATAAAATTATCATACTCTACAGCAACATTTTGAGACGATGTCTAAAAAAATGTTTAAAGCATGTGTTAGAAAATATCAGAGCATCCACGTCAGCTACTTCAAATTATACTCTATAACACTATTTTCTACATACTCTATCCATTTCTCTAAAATTCCTTCATACTTTACACTGCACTTTAAAAGATTCATAATCTTCGGCAGCTACTCTATCCCTAAAATATCAAATGAACAGTGTTATAAAATGCCTGCTACGGATGCTTTTAATTAGTTGCTAAAGTTTTGAATTTTTCACTGCATGTATCCTAAGTCGGAAGCAAAAACTTCATAGCTTTGCTTGCCGTGAAGTGAACCTGGACTCACAGGTCACAGGTCACCAGCAAGAAGCAACCAAGCAGAATAGGTGCTTAGAATTTGTAGACGGGACAGCGAAGAATTGATTGATCAATGGAGACGAGGAGCTGGGCTAATTATTAAACTCTCAATTTTCCATGTTATCGTATGATTTTAACTTGTGGATTAAATTAGACGTGCATGATTATCATATGGAGCAAGGATGCATCAACTTGAGTTTGGACCCGGGATTCGCGTGGCCTCTCCGGCGGGAGTTTCTCTGAACTGCCTCCGCAAGTTGAGTAATCCATCCGTTTCTTATGATCAAAATGGCCACACTCGATGGAATTATCATATGCATTTACAGTTTGCCCTTTTCTTGATCCAGTTCATCTATCGATGATTCTGCAAAGCTAGGAGCAGTAATAAATTGCCTAGCACTTAAGCATCCACGATAGTGCCTCTAAGGACCTAATGATGTCTCTAAACACTCTTCCTCATATGTAAGACATATCTAATAAGAATATGTCAGCTAGCTAGCTATAAGCTAGTCCGTATCATCATTTATCCTATAAAAAGGAAAAATAAAGGGGAGGGAGATCACGACTAGCTCTGGTTGAACAGTTAGTCTATAGTAGAAAACGAGAAAAGAGAAATAAATGTTTTGTGCATATCACTGATCATATGCACTCTATAGATAAATGTTAGTCTATTAGAATTGAGAGCTATTTTAACTAAATATGCTTTAAGAAAAAGAAACTGGATGGGAAACCCGGTTTGTTGCTTTTGTGATCAAGTGGAAACCTGTAACCATTTGTTCTTTACTTGTCCGATTTCTAGAGTGATTTGGAATATGGTAGCTTGGAAATTCAAGTCAGATTCGAGATTGACCTCTCTGATTTCAGCTATTAGTTGGTTTGAAAAATTGTGGCTGAATGGAGTTCATTTAGCTGGAGTATGCATTTTTGCTATTTGTTGGGCTATTTGGTTGACTAGAAACAGCTGTTGCTTTGAGAACCGGAAATTAATGTCTCCATTTTCTGTTTTACATACTGCCTGCTCGTTTATAAAATTTTGGGCAGGACTCTATGTTGAAGATGACCAGGAAGTGTTGAAGGGAGGAGTGGATCAAATGATTGAGTTGATGGCTGATTTGGAAAAGAAGAGGTCTAAGCTTTTGCTGGGTCCGGCTGACTACGAGTGAAATGTCTTGTGATGTCGGTCGTTTTGGGTTCGGAGTAATCTGTGGTTGGCTTTGTTCTTTTGTTGCTACTTTTGACGTTTCAAACGTTCTAATTCAAGTAGGATTGTGCTGTTGCTTCTTTGTAATAACTTTGTAATTCCGTTGTGTTGCAATGGAATTGGGCCGTAATACCCTTATAAAAAAAAGATAGCATTATAGACAATTCATTATTGGAGTTGACTTTAATACTATCTATAAATGACATGTAATATCTTTATTGCTGGTAACTATCCACCCTAATAGAGATGCTCAAAGCCTACCTCTCAAGCTTAAAAATGGTCTCGGTGTTCCGGGAGCCATCTTTAAGCTGAGACAATTTCGAAACTTACAAACATCCTTCAAGTATAAATGTATTAAATTATTATCTACGATTAATTAAATTATTATCTACGACGAGTGAGTCCATTAATAAATTCAAGTTAAGCTTTGGTGCAGGTGTGCGTGGGTCTCACCTTATTCTTGGCCGCGAGCCTTCCCATCGATTACGGCGTTGGCAGGTAAACCAACCTAGTAGTTGTCTCGTACTTAGCCGGCACGGAAAACGACCTGCAGACTGCAGTACGACGGATGAAAAAGTCGGCGAATGCGTGGCTTGAAATGCATGCTGTTGGATTGGACTACACACCGTGGCCTGAAGAAAAGAGACAAACGCACGCAACGGCAAGAACCGCCCAAAAACGACGGCTCGGCGGCAGGTTCACTGAACGCTGGCTGGAACCTGCTTCTGACACGTATAAGGCCGCAAGCCTGATCCCTGGATTTTTAAGAGGCATTCAAAATATCGTGGATCGTTTATTTTATTGGATATAATAACTCAATCAAACAATAACAACTTACCCTCTAGATGTGTATATTCGAACCAGATATGTTTATTCCAAAAAAAAGGCCAAATAATTTTTTTTTCCGAAATGTGCAGGAGGCTCGCTGTATTAATTAGATGAAGAAAACAACCTAACTGATTATGTACACAGCCAGATACAAACTATAGAGCACAATTCTCGAATGCTAGTTTGTACAACCCATCATCCTTTAGCATGTTACAAAACACCGAATTAACCGAACTGAGCACGGGCGTCGTGATGGTCCACGCGTTTCTCCCTCTAAATGTGCCAAACCGTATAGACTTATAAAAAGGCCTTCCATCTCCTTAATTATTCTCATCAGGAGATCGATACCCACGTGTTACGATAAATAGTGACACGATCATATGTGGACGTACTCAGCCGTTTGCCGTGAAGGAAAATTCCCTTTGGCTCACAGGAAACCGAGCAAGGGAGAGATGCTCGATATTAGTAAATTCTTGGAACGCGACAGCCAATTGATCGGAAACCCAGCTCAAAAACGTCATGAAGCGATGTGCTGATCAATTCTTGCTTTGTGGTGATCAACTTGACAGCCAATTCTTAAAGACAGCTTGATTTGTGGTGATCAACTCCTTACTAGGCTTCATGGTGCCAACTTGATTGGTGGTGATCAACTCCTTTCTGGGTTTATTACCTTTAAAGATGGTTTTAATTAGGTGGCAGTGCTCGGTAAGTTTCCAAGAATAAGCTTGTGGGAGCCATGAAGCGATGTACATGGTTTTGGAGACCAACTTGGTAGAGCGTTGAAGGACTACACGAGTTGAAGCCATGAGCTTGATCGTCAGACAAGAACCGAAGTGATACTACTCTTTGTGAAGAGTACTCCGGCAAGAAGTAGGAGAAAATGTAACCCATTCCTGAACCTCGGTAAAAAAAAAAACAAGTGTCTCAATTCCTTTTAATTTCTACATTTATACTTCCACACTTGTATTTATTTCCTTGCCTGCCTTGTGCGTTTTAGCTTGTTTGTGTTTGTATTAACTTCTCTCTTGTTTTTACCTTTTATGAGGAGAAAGTTTTAATCTTGCTTTCTAATTCAAGAAAAAACCAAAAAAATTTGTGGAATAGCCAACTCCCCCCCCCCCCTCCCCCTATTGGCCTATGGATCTTTTCGGTTAGATTTATTTAAAGATTAAAATAATTTATGTGAAGCTAATGTAACATTCATAAGTTCTATTTACCCCTCTAGCTAGTCACATGTACATATTATTTTGGACATCGCCACCGGCACCATCTAACAAGTCACAAGTAGCGAGCAAGAACCAATTGGCAGGACAGGTGATTCGAATTGGTAGACGGGAAAACGGCGAAGAATTGATCAATGGAGACGTTGTATCTGGTTAAACTTTTTCAAATTTTCGATACGATCTTATCATCTTAATCAACTTATCCATTAAATAAGAAGTGCATGGCGTGGCCTGAGGATACCTCGATCGTCTTTGATTGTTTAGGACTTGGTCACCCAAACGATTCCCTAACATTCTAAAAATGAATACGTACGTATCTATTGGCATTTGGTATACACTTCACCTGGACACCGTCAGGTCCAAGGATACGAAGAGTGTACTCTAGATGTTCCAATTTGCTAGAAATATCGGTATTTTATATTTGCCGTAGCAAATGCGCTCTCTATCTAAGAATGTACAAATTAAGATCTGGATTAGACATGGTCTCCAATAACTATAAGTAGTTTTGACCGTTAACTTTCACATTAACATATTTGTTAATTAATAGTATAAAAATAATGTATTCTAAAAGTTTTATCACAATATTGAATGTAGCAAAAATAATTTCTATAATTTATCTACATAGTTTCATACATATTAGTAGTAAAGGTTTATGAAAACTTGATACTTAAACTATAAAATAACATATTTCTGAATGGAGGGGGTATTTAACATTTTTTTAGCAACTTGCAAGCATTGCAAGCAAGACGCAGCTCAAGAAACAACTAACATTTCATTGTTCAGAACTGCATCAAGTGGTCCCTTGTATCATTGCACTTAATATAGTCGAAGAGAGACAAAACCCAAGTGGAGTGCTCACGTAGGGTAATAATCGCAAGTAGTGGTGGGAATCGGGCCGTGCCATCTGGCCTGACTCGGGCCCGTCGTGCCTCAGGCCGGTGCAAAACGGGCGGCCCGGCCAACACTTCGGGCCGTGCCAGGCTGGCACGGACCGCCCAAATCAAGGCCCGGCATGGCCCATAAACCTGTCGGGCCGCCATCAGGCCGGGCCGGCCCGAGCACGGCACAGGCAATAAAATAGTAGCATTAAATAATTTTTTATAAATTCATATGTTGCTCAGATGAACAATTTGTCAACACGAAAAAGATGCGTCTCGAAATTCTCTACAACCTTCGTGTTGAACAAAAAGTCATACGAGTACAGTAAAACATCAAAAATATGGTATTACAGTACAGGTACCGTTGGCCCTAAAGCAGTCAGCACGCTAAATAATTTTTTATAAATTCATACTTTGCTCAAATGAAAAAGTTGTCAACACAAAAAAGATGCGTCTCAAAATTATCTACAACTTTCATGTTGAACTAAAATTCATACGAGACTGAGAAAATCTCAAAAAAAATTATTTACTGATTCGTGCTGCAGTTTGGGCCGGGTCGGCCCAAGCACGGCCCGTACAATCAGGCCAGGCGGTGTCTGGTTTCTAGGCCTGACCCGACAAGGCTATGCAGGCGGGCTGGCCCAGCCCAATTATTTTTATGTCGGACCGTGCTTCGTGCTCTGTTTTTCGGGCCGTGCTCGGGACTGGCCCGAACGTCCCGGCCCAAACTCTCAGCACTAATCGCAAGTTGTTCTATTGCTCCAAATCTGCGTTCCACGAAAGATGATTGATGATGACGCCATCCGTTCACTTTTAATTGTTTGAAACAAACTTTGTTCCGGGCTCTCCATCTCACGGCGTATGACCTTAATATGTAGCACATCAATTGATCCTGCGGATCGAATTTGTATGGATGGGAATGAATAATCTCACTCCCACCACTAGGTTATAAACCCATTTGCCATCCGTGCACTAATGACGGGAGTTTTTCTTAATTCATACGACAATGCGGAAAATTTCTGTGTTATGAATAGATTATAATTTATCATTTATTAAAGCCGTTTCTCCAACCGGAAGAGATACAATAATAATTTATCTTGTTTTCCTCTAGACCCTTCCGTCCCTTCCCCAACATTCTAGAAAACGCACCACCACCACCTCTAATTCTGGTGGATCTGGCTGGCCCCTCGACTCCGATGGCCATCTTGGAATCGTCGGAGGAGGGTTGTCTAGCTAGATCCTTCTGGTAATGTACAATACCAAAGTAGCTAGGTTACCTTCTTAACTAGGGTTCCACCAATGAAGCTCTATTCCTCCGTACCATCCTCGGTGGTGTCGATGGTGTTGGCATGTCCTCTAGGGTGGCGTCACTGATGTTAGTACTGCCTATCCTTTTTGTGAAAGGGATGAAGATTGGTACCTTCCCCGAGTTGGGGTTTTGATTCCGTACCATTGGCAGCAACGCTCATTGAGGCACCGAATATTAGGGCACTGGACGTTCTTTCAAAGTGTCAGATGTGTCTTAATGCTATTGGGGCACTGGATATTGTGTCAAAGTGTTCCATAGAGTCCTTTGCTGCTTCAGTGCTTTGGGCAGGTGAATTGGATCCTAGCTTCGCCGGACTGCTTCGTTCGTCGTTTGCACGGTGAGGTGAGGTGCGGCGAGGAGTTCCAACACGACATTGTTTGGTCTGGTGGTGTTGTATTGTATTTTACAATTTCTTAGGGACCAATGTGTAATTTGGAGATGAAACGTGCTTAAGTTTTAATGAAATTCCCCCTATATAAAAAATCCTGTATTGACGCTGCTGGCCAAAGTAGTTCAATAAGTTTGTATGAAAATAAGTAAGAGCTTGATCATATCACATTCGTATGTGATAAATGTGATATACAACCCCAATTAGTTTTAGATTTATTTGCTTTGTACACCCCAACCCATCTATGGAAGAGCGAACTTAGGGCTCTAAAAATCAAAGGTTAATTGCATCCATGCCATTATTAAGTTGGCTTGTAACAAAAATGTCACATGCCACTATAAAGTGCATTTTGTGGCAAACATGCCATTGCTACCATGAAATGACCAAAATGCCCCTTATCTCTTCTTCTTCCTCTATCTCTTTATTCATCCTCTTTCCACAGTTGACAGCGGTGGTGCATGGAGCCCAAACGGAGGAGGCTAGTGATGGCGGCCCCTACTGCTCACTTCTCAGGCGACGGTGGCCCCATTGCCAACTTCTCTGGCGACAACGACAGCGGAGCATGGAGGCCAAGAAGTGACGGTGCAGCGCTGGAGGAGATCGACGACGACAGCAGCAGCACGTGGAGGTCGGACGGAGGAGGAGGAGACCACAAAGCGGCGATGCGGAGGAGGAGAAGGACAGGGATGGTAGCGGTGCACAGAGCAGGGGACCAGGGACAACAGCAACGCACGGATGAGGCCGGCGACGGTGGCGTCGCGATAGAAGAGGCCAACGACGGCGACATGTTGCAGAGGAGGCCGACGACGGTGACATGGGAGAAAGAGAGAAGAAAAGGGAGAAGAGGTGGAAGAATGGCATTTTGACCTAAATTTGATGGGGGTAAAAGGGGCAAAAAGCAGTCCATAGTGGCATATTTGTGAAGAATCTAACTTTATAATAGCATATGGGGTATTTTCAACTTTATAATAGTATTTCTGCTATAAGCCAACTTAATAATGGCATGTATGCAATTAACCCATAAAGAACCATTATTTGCATGGTTTTTTATCCATGCCACTGCAAAGTTGTGATATCACAAAAATATCATCATACAGTCAAAAATTGCCCATGTGCTACTATAAAGTTAGATTGCTCAAAAATATGTAAAAATATGTCATCATGAACATTTTTGCACTTCCTTTCCCTTCAAATTTTCGGTCAAAGTGTCAGTTACCCTCTTCCTCCTATCTCCCCATTCCTTTTTCTTTTATCTTCCTTCTTCTATATGGGTCTCGAGGCAAGCGAACAACAGAGAGAAGGGGAGGACACCTCGGCCTAGCCACCTCGCATGGGCGCTCGCCGGCACCATTGGTGAAGGGAAACGGGTAGGCTATGCTAGCGCAATTTCAAAAATTTCTACCGCGAGCATTTAGGACATCATGCAAGTAGAGGATCATAGATCATTACCCTTGACACGCAGTCGCAGCGAAAAGAGAGTCGAAGTAGTTGAGTCTGACATCGCGTACGTCGAGGTACATGAAGTAGTTGTTTACGTCGAGCCGAACGTCTCCTCCTCACTGATCACCACTGCAGCAACGTCGTACGTACTACCGTAGAGAAAGTAGTCGATCTCGCCAACCTTCTCCTCCTTGTCGCCGATCAGCGCTGCAGCAACCGCAACAGCGCCTCTACAGTATCCATACGTCTAGGGGCGAAACGCCGTGCACCGGTGTGCTAGCACCGCACGCGCGTGGCTAGGGTTTTTAGGAGTCGATAGGGAGCGTTACGGCTAGAGTTACGTAGTGGCGAACTCGTATATGAGCACCACCCCACCGCCCCCTTATATATAGCACAATAATGGGCTTCTACGCTAGAGGCCCATTAGAACTCTAATAATCCTGCATGGATTAGTCTGTGCGAATCTAATCCTACAAAGATCAGTACCACGAAACCCACTAATGAATCTAATCCATTAGACATATTCCAACTCGTTAAGTATGTGACCCGTTAGATTCATACGTAAGTGGCCGTGGTCTTGGAAACTCTTTTCCGAACCATAAGTCAATAGCAGTTCCTAACAGGGCATATTGACCCCCCATATGCATAGAATGATCATATCGGCTGAATTTTGATATACTTACATACCAATCCCTTTACCGCACGATACCAGTTAAGTTTAAGGCGAGATGCATGCCACCCTTGTGATTGCTTGACTATTCACTGGATCTTGTGATGGATTCTAAACCATGATTAATTATTTAATCACATTGGCATGGCCATGTACTTTTCAATCCAATCACATCGAGGGGCCCAGAGATACCTCTCCTATTTTTAAGGAGGAGTAAATTCTATCTTGATTGCTCACACTCCACTATATGTTTCATAGCATACTCAAAAGCTATCTTTACAACTATTTAGTTGCGATGTAGCGATTGATAACACCAAAGTATATATAACTACACATGCTGGGATTCAATGATGATCTCAGGTCTAAGGATCATATAAGTATACTACTCAAAACTATAGTCTGATGGCACATGTAAAATAACAATCTTTGTAGTGTCTCGGAGTAGGTCTATTTAACACCATGTTTTGTAACATGTGTCCACATTATTGATTTAATATCCCTATATCTAAGGCATGTGAAACATTACCATCAATCAATACATGCACTGATCAAATCATTACTACCCCACATAATGATATAAGACTAGAGTTTATTTAAAATAAAATCATATAAACAATGTGCCTCACCACCAAGTCGTACTTGATGAATAATATGAACGACGTTTATTAATGGAACTGATAACATATTATCCAAGAGTAGATAAACATAGACGTGATATAATCATATTACATGATTGTCTCTAGAACATATCACTGACAATTGGCCCGTTGAGCCACCAGTCCTCTCTGCTTCTCTCTTTCTTCCCCTCTCTCTTTTGGTCACAATGTGGCATGGATCCCGCTGATTAACTCGGTTTGGCGGTCCAGAGCTGCCATATGGGCAGGATACATGCATGGTAGCCGATCGCATATCCTCTGACTTTAAGTCAGAGGAGCAGTGGCCATGATCTAGCCCTCTATTTCTATATTTACGGTCAGTCCCACCTCGGTTGATTTTTGATCCAACCATCCATTCACAGATCAATGGTCATTGGGGCTACTCCCCTCTTACGATGGCCATTGATTATGCGTCCATGGTAGCCATAAGCAAGGTAATTTGATTTATTTATCGTCAAAAAAATCAATAAAAAACCCTAAAAAAAAAAATACTAGTATTGTGTTCGAAGCATTTGGTATGAAAAATGGTGGGGAAGAGGAGAGGGGGGATTTATTCCTGTGATTTTTTTCCAATGCAGCTCCTTTCGTCTGGGAACAATTTATTGAACACCTTCTAGTGGTGTTTCCGCACGCTCCTGCACTGCACCCTGTTAGAACAATTCGTCGAACACATTCTAGACGTGTTGCCGCATGCTCCCTGTGTTGCACCACCCGCGCCCACACCTAGGGCTGGAACTCTGGCTCGGGCTCACGAGCTGGCTCGGGCTCGAGCCATAAATGAGCCCGAGCCGAGCCTCCTCCTCAGCTCGGTCATCTAACTGAGCCCGAGCCGAGCTGGAGCGAGCTCGTTCGGAGCTCGTTCCACGGACCCGTCCCGGCTCTTTGATTCCAGCCCCAGACCCCAGTCACGCCAGTCCACGCCTGTCCCCGTCTCCAGACTTCACTCCAGCCCGCTTCCCTTCCTCCTTCCCCATCTCCCTCCCACTTCTTCTCCAGTCCCGCTTCCTTCCTCCGCCGTTACGCCCCAGATCCGGCAGCGCCCGCCTCTCTCCGCCGCGCCGCCGCCGCCGCCGCTCGCCGCGCCTTTGTCGGCCTCCTCCACTCCTCCATCCATCCAAGCCCGCCTCCTCCTCCTCCTCCGCCGTCCCCCTCAGATCCGCCGCCTCCTCCTCGTCGGCCGCCGCCTCCGCTTGCCGCGCTGCGCCCGTCGGCCTCCTCCTCGCTCCGTCCGTCCGCGCCTCCTCCCTCCCTCCTCCGCGCGACTGCCTCGCCTGCCGGCTACCGCCTCCGCCGCCGCCGAGCCTCGCCGCCGTCCGCCTCCGCCCGTCGCCTCCGCCTCGTCGCCGCCGGCCTCCGCCGCCTCTAGCTCGGCTCTCAGCTCCGGCCAAGGCTCCATGGAAGCTGGACCGAGCTTTCTTCAGACGAGCCCGAGCCGAAGCTGCTTCTGGCTCGGTGCCCGTACCGAGCCCGAACGAGCCGGACTGAGCTCGCTCGGGCTCGGCTCGTGTCCAGCCCTACCCACACCCATGCCACAATTTTCGAATTAGGTTTTAGATTGACTTTCCACCGCTGCTAAAATTGTTCACCATACATATACCATCCCGTATAAACCTTTGTTTTAATTTCTCGTTCATATAAATTCTGGTTTTCTTTCTTTTTATCCTCAAGTTTTCTGATTTTGCAAGATAGACCTGCTTTTACAAGTTCTACCTCCCCGCGAAGCACGGACACATAAGCATAGAGTCCTAGCACACTTTCGTGTAACGCCACCCATTGGCCACTAGAGCCAGCCCGCAACGTGGATGCTCCGAGTCGCGTCACACTCGAGGGGTTATTAGCTACGTACCGAGTCTTGCAATCGATTACGGCGCTGTCCCGATCGAGCGGATTGTCTCGTCCGTAGCCGGCACCGAAAACGACCAGCGGCACGACTACGAGCGTACAGCCGATCGGGGAGGAATCCCAGCGACAAACGCCTGCGTGGACTGAAACCTTCTGTTGCTTTCATCTTTGAGCCGCTGGCCTGAAGGGGAGAGAGGCGCGTACGGCGCACGGCGAAAAAACGACGGGTCGACGGCAGGTTCACCGAACGCTGGAGCTCGCCGGCGCCGGGGACGGACGTACGTGCTTACGCTATGGCCGGCGCCGACGGGTCGAGAGAAAAGCATGCCGGAATCTGCTCCACTAATACAGAAATACTCATCCTAGATCCTTCATCACTGACGGTTAGTGGATTCATCTAGAACCGTTAGTGATATGACCCGTCCCGCTCCGTCTCGACCAAAAACCCAAAAAAATAGCAAGTGATACCGAACCGCCAGTGATAGTGAATCTATCACTAGCGGTTTTATTATAGAACCGCCAGTAAAAGTATTACTGGCGGTTCAATCCTAGAACCTCTAGTGATACTTTCACTATCACTGGTGGTTTTATAAACAAATCGCTAGTAAAAATATCACTGGCGGTTCTCAGTGAAAGTAATTTTCAGAATTTGTAGATCTTCTGAGTTTCATAACTTTTTCATACGAGTTTGGATGAAAATAAACTATATATGTAAATTGTAGCTCTCAACGAGATCTAAAACTTTGTAGTTGATATGTTTTCCATTTGAAGCAATATAGATGCCTAAATAATCATTACAATTTTAAAAAATTTATAACTTATTCAAATGAAGTCAGATAGAAACAATCTTTACATAAAATTTGTAGCCTTCGACAAAATATACAACTTTAAAGTTGAAAACTTTTCTATTTAACGTCATTTGTATAGTCAAAAAGTTATTAAAAGATTCAGAAAAAAAGAATTAAATAATATGCATATCTTATATATGTCAAAAGGTGCTAGTGGATGAGATGGTTAGGAGGGCTGGGTTATAGACAAGAAGTCCTGAGTTTGAATTCTAGTTATCCGTAGTTTAAATTTCGCATGAAAAAAGTACTAAAGCTATATATGCGGTGGTAGATGGTGTAGAGGTGGTATTTGGATCAAAATAATATTTTTTTAGTCAAATTTTACTTTCCAAGATCGCGTTTTCGAACACCCTTACCTGTGGCGGTTCACTCATAGAACCGCCAGTGATGTGATTTTCTGTACCAGTGCTCCGACGTACTGCCCTCTGCCGTTCTTCTACTAATGTGATGGCTAGGGGTGGACACGAGCCGAGCCCAAGCAAGCTCGGCCTAGCTCGTTCAGGTTCGGTATGGGCACCGAGCTAGGGAAGCAGCTTAGCTCGGGCTCATACCGAGCTCGGTCCAGCTCGCAAGTGCTTGCGAGCTCGCTGCTGGACGAGGAGGGGAGGGGCAAGGGACGGGGGCGGTGACAGTAGAACGAGGGAAAGGGTCGTCGTCACCGCGGGGCCTTCGCTGCCGTCACCGCTTCCGGATCTGGACGTTGCCGTTGCCGCGAGGGGTAGAGGAGGAGGTGGAGGCAGAGTGTCGTGGAGGAGGAGGCCGTTGGCCCGTGGGGCCGCGGGTCTGAAGCCGTGGATGTCGTCGCGCCGCCATCAAAGTCGCCGCGAGGAGGTGGAGCACCGTGGTCCGTGGAGGAGGTTGAGGTGGATTGGAGGAGGCGGAGCGCCGCGGTCCGCGAAGGAGGAGGCCGCGAGGGGCTCGTCGGAGGAGGAGACCGCGGGGGTGGAGGACTGGATGGGGCCGCGGGGGCCTTGGATGAGGAGGAGGCCGTGGGGGTGGAGAATGGAGAATGCCGCGGGAGGGCTCATCGGAGGAGGAGACCCAGGGGGCAGAGGATTGAGGAGTGCTGCGGTGCGGGGGTTGCACGGAATCACGAGATGCACCTGCTCGGTGAGGGCTGGACGAGCTACGAACGAGCTTTGAGCGAGCTCGTCCTAACTCGGCTCAGGCTCGGTTAGGGTACAAAGCTGAGACGGAGACTTGGCTTGGGCTTGTTTATGGCTCAAGCCCGAGCTAGCCCGTGAGCCTGAGCCAGAGTTCCACCCCTAGTGACGGCATGTGTTCCGTTGCCGTCGCCAGTAAGATGCAGTCTTCCGTTGATTGGCCGCTCGCCATGAACGGGCAGCCGAGCAAGGGAGAGAGATGGATGCTTGATTAGATTCTTGGAATGCGATGGCGAAGGAAACGGCCGGGGCGCCAAATTTGAGCGGATAAGGCCTGGGGTTCCGCTGAAAATCCATTGCTTTTCTTGCTCGCGGTTCACTGAAAATCCACTGCTTTTCTTGCTCACGCGTGGTTGAAATGTCTGGTTGGTGTACAAAGTTGGATAAAACCAAATAAAACAGAATGGAATAAAAGTTGTATCGGATCGTTCGACCAAAAGGTTCGAGCCATGTTGTGCAACCTAAAAAATGAATATTCCCTAAATTTAAACCATTACCATCCCATACCACTCTATCCCACCAACCAACCACTTACAAGCATCTCATCCCACCAATCAAACACTCAAATCATTTGTCGTACTATTCTATAACACCTTATTCAACCAACCAAACACACTGTACCTGTGGAATTCTTTGCGCGTAGTGTCACTTAGCTCTTTTTTGTTATGTTATAGGGAGGTAGTTTGTCGTGGTAGTATATTTAGATCTAATTGTTCAATCAGGTGAATTATACTGCTCACATCATTCATGTGTAGCATATTTGGATCTAAACAGTTAGATGTGAGAAATGAACGGTCCATGTTTACTTTAATGTGCTTAAAAGAGCTTTTCTCTATCTGTGCAAGGTCTTATCCTTAAATTAGGGGGTGTTTGGCAGAGCTCTAACTCTCAATTCCACCTCGGAGCAGTGCCAAACGCCCTAACTCCACGTAACTCTAGAGCAGGCAACTCCGTAGAGCAGCCTCTCTCGCAGTTCATTTTTGTGGAGTAGCTTAAAGGGTGCTCCGCGGAGTTGTGGATTTGTCCCATAATGGATCTGCTTCACAGTGAAGTTGTGGAGTAGAGCTAAAAAGTTAGAGCTAGAATCCTGCCAAACACCCCCTAAGGGATAAGGAGCAAGGTGTCCCGCACATTTGCTCAGCTAGATTTGTATTAAATTTTAAGAGACCTTGCGCATATAAAAGGATTCATACTCACATTAACCATGATAGGCCTAAAATAGTTTATCTCCAATCTCATTATGATTTTTTTCATTATCTTTTATTTCAAACTTCTGTTTTTTTTTACTGCAGGTGATATGTACTTTTATATTAATTGTACTCAAAGCATGTATATTACGAATTTTATATTTTTTCTTTCTTATTTTAGTGTGTGTGTGTATATATATATATAGAGAGAGAGAGAGAGAGTTGGGCTCCCATCAGCTGCGGCTGACAGGAGCCCGGTGCTTTGCGACGTGCACCGTCGGATGAGTGAAGCAGAGCCGTCCGATCCCAACCCCAGCAGCACAGCCCCCGCCCCGCCTCTCTCTCTCTCTCACATGCGGCCCCCGCCCCGCCTCTCTCTCTCTCTCACGCGGCCTCAGCGTAGCCCCCATCCAACCCGCGCCTCTCTCTCTCACGCTCTCTTCACTCGGGATCCCTAGCCGCCTCTCCACAGAACCACCGCCGCCGCCCCACTCATCCGCCGCCGCCGTCCCACTCATCCCCTGCCGCCACCGCCCCACTCATCCCCCGCCGCCGCCCCCTCTCCAGATCCGCCGCCATCGCTTCGCTCATCTCCGCCGCCGCCGCTCCTTCTCCAGCAAGGCTAGCCGCCGCCGCCCCACTCATCTGCCCGCCGCCGCTCCTTCTCCAACAAGGCTAGCCGCCGCCGCCGCCGCTCCTTCTCCAGCAAGGCTAGCCGCCGTCGCCGTTGGTCCTTCTCCACCAAGGCTAGCCGCCGCCGCTCTGGTCAGCGCCGGCTCGAAGGCTCGTCTTCCTCTCTGCCTCTGCTTCGAAGGGATCCCGCCGGCTCGAAGCCTCATCTTCCTCTCCGCCTCTGCTTCCAAGGGATCCCGTGGCCACCTGGAGGTCAAGGAGGAGACACGCCGCCTGGGACCTCCGGCTCCGGCTCCATTTGCACGAGGAAGGTCCCCCATGGTGAGTATCGTCGTCCCCAACGTTTCCCATCGGTTGGCCGTCGTCGGAGTCCCCAAGCCACAACCGCGCGTCCAGGCCAGATGGAAGGACCACCCCGCAGCCTTGGTGTAAATTGATGTCAGTGTGTGCAATGTTCAGCTCTAAATGTTCAGTGAATGTGCTGTGAATGTTCAGCTATGAATGTGCCGTGAATGTGCTGTGAAAGCTGTGAATGTGCTGTGAATGTTCAGCTCTAAATTGATGTCAGTGAAAGCTGTGATACAAAATTCTGTATCTGAATGCTTGTAAATTTTGTCTCTGAAATGAATTATACAATGCTATACTTGTTTTGCGATGAATTATACAATGTTGTACTTGTTTTACAAATGAGAATGACACCTTATATTCATGAACTGCTAAAAAAATCTGGACAAGATGACCAAGGTGCTTAGAAGTTCATACACATGCAAAACTCCATGTGGTGTTAAATGGGGATGCATTTCAGTGACAATTCTGGACAGTGGGGGAACAAAGTAACATCTAATACATTGGCACTCCTTAATCCTGTTTCTGCATTCAGCTGAAGCTCATCAATCTAGAAATTGTTGCTGCTTCCATAGACTAATTGGTCTGTTTTTTGCTGCTGCTGCTTACATATATGCTCTTCTAACATCTGAAACCACCTCCTTATGCAATTATGCATGTAAAAAATCCAGGAGATGTACAACATCAGCGACCACACTTGCATGATGGATGATGCTGACCAAGCAAAACTAGTGTCAAAACTAAGACATTATAGCAAGCTCCGTCCAGAACTTTAAATGCATGATTCAAGCACAATTAGAATACATGGTTCAAGCACAATTCGAATACATGTCCCGAATTTAAACAAGATTCAAGCATAATTAAAATACATGGTTCAAGCACAATTCGAATACATGTCCCGAATTTAAACATGATTCAAGCACAATTAAAATACATGGTTCAAGCACAATTCGAATACATGTCCAGAATTTAAACATAATTCAAGCACAATTAAAATACATGGTTCAAGCACCATTCAAATATATGTCCAGAATTTAAACATGATTCAAGCACAATTAAAATACATGGTTCAAGCACTATTCAAATACATGTCCAGAATAAATACATGGTTCAAGCACCATTCAAATACATGTCCAAATTGACAGATTACAAGAGTTCCAACTGGCAGATTACAAGAGTTCCAATTGACAGATTACAAGGAAGCCTAATCTGAGCTCATGTCTTCTTCTATTTCGTCATCTTCTTCCTCACTTACAACATGTTTGCCTTTGGAAGATGCGTTGTCTCGCTGCATTTACATACAACAGAAGACACAATCAATTGCAAGTAAAAAATCGAAGTTATCAACAAGAAATACTTACCAATGGACATGTCCTTGCATTGTGGCCAGCTTATTGGTTACAATAGCTTCATGTCCTTCTCTTCTTGACCTTAGCATCAGCCAGGGGTTCGAATCGGACTGGTTTCTTTTTTCTTCCTTTGCACTGCGATTCAAAGGGATCACAAAGCTTTGAAATTTCATTGAACGATGAGTTAGCGCATGGCCCTTGTTGGTGCACAGGCACCTCTTTAAAAGGCATTTCTGCCCTATCTCCACAAAACTCCACCTTCAAATCAGCTAGACGCTCCTTCATTCTTGCAAACCCCTCCGCAGATTTGGATGCGGCCATTGCTATTTCAAATAAATCAACTTTCAAGGATGAAAACCTATATTCTGTTAACTGGTTTGATTCACCCTCTTCAGTGAGTCTTTCACAAATTGAATGTTTAATAATTGAATTTGCATCTTTAGTCCACCTTTTCACTATATAGTTCAGGGGAAGATGTGTCACCCCGACATGTTGCATTACTTTGATGGCATGAGAACACACAAGACCCTCAAACTGAAATCCTTTGCAGCTACAAGAAAATCTTTCCTTTGGTATGTCCACCTCAATCACATACATTTCCGGGACCCAATTCCGTATGAAAGGGTGACTTTTGATGGTAACCTCATAGGCCACGTCCCTAGTAATCTCCTTCACAGTTCCAAGATTATTTTCCACAACTAATTCCCTAAAGACTTTGAACACGGCTCTAGTATACACCCGACGCCCCTCGACCTCTATTTGGTATCGAGTATGAAGGTTTGGTATCTCATTCATACTCCTCAAATCCTCATCACTTTCTTTTTGCCAAATGCCCTCGATCAAATTCTCAATTTTTTTCACAAATTGGAAAATAGAAGTGTGGTTTGAAACCCATAGCTTCAAAATTGCATTCATACTCTCACTTCTTTGAGTTGTTGACATGTCGGCAAAAAATGTGTTTCGAAAGAAAGCCGGGACCCACTCTCTTCTCTTGTTAAACATAAGTTGAAGATGTTTATTGCACATTAGCGAAGACTTATCAATCATAGCCACCCAACTCTCCACAAAGTCCTTTTCACTCAAGCTGCGATTAATTACAGACCTAGGTCATCTACAAAACCAATCTTTTGACCATATATAACTCCCAAATGCTCTCTAGCCTTCCTCATCACATGCCACTGACAACATCTATGCACAGTATGAGGAAAAACTTGCAAAATTGCCTTTCTCATGGCAGGATCTTGGTCAGTGATTATGGCAGTCGGGTGTTTTTCATATATAGCTGACAACCATGTCTCAAAAAGCCAAACAAAGTTTTTAGCATCCTCTGATCTTAGCAAAGCCATCCCAAAAAAATAGAATGCCTATGATGATTAACGCCAATAAATGGAGCTAATGGCATGCTATACTTATTTGTGTTGTATGTGGTATCAAATGTCACAACGTCACCAAATTCTTGATAGGCTCTTCTTCCCCTACCATCAACCCAAAATATGTTCCTCACAACACCATTACTTTCAGAATCTATGGCAAAGAAAAACTCTAAATCTTGCTCTTGTTTCTTCCTAAAATACAGTAGAGTGGTCTCAACATCACAACCAATAAGTTGGCTATTTAGCTTGGATATCCTATTGCTTACATCCTTCTTTCTAATCCTTATATTTTGCTTACCCCCATGCTTACCACTTAAGTACTCATAAATCCTAGATGTTTCCACTCCTTGGGCACTTAAGTCCTGAATTACTTCTACATCCACTTGACTGATAGACCTATGAGACCTTAAATTGCGTTTCTTAGATGGAGAAGTTACAAGGGGATGGTTATGGTTCTCCTCAAAAACAGAAACTTCCCAAATCCCCTTTTTCAGCCTTATCCTACATGATGCCTTGCAGCCAACTCTTGTAATAGACATCAATTTTGTTGGACTCTTCTCAATTGACGTGCTACCAATTGGCATCTCATATTTCTTTTCTCGCTTAGATTTACCTTCTTTACTACAGGTGAACCTAACAGATGACAGTCCAACCTTTGTTTTAGTTTGGCTAGCTTTTCGAACGCTAAAACCAATCCGTTCCGCATAATCATTATAACAATTGTATGCTTCCTCCACTGAGACAAATTGCTGGCCAAGAAATGGCTTACCAAAAGGAATTTCTGAATCTTCAATTAGAGTCTCAGCTTCAACATTGTTTCCCTCTATTCCAGTATATGGATCATGCACATCCGTCTGTTCAAAAACAGATACTTATAAATGCAGTGCACCATCAACAACAGATGTAATACTCTCAATTTCAGATTCTTACCCTTAATTGAACTCTTTCACTAGAGTCCATCTGACCACTGGTTGAACCACAAGCTGACATTGAAGGCTGACGAGAGGCTCCCTACCTCCCTCCCTCGTAGTTGGGGCTTCCTTCCTCCCTTGCAGCGCTGGTTCGCTTCATGCGACGCAGCAGTGCCTCCTTGGGAGCACAGTGGCGACGTAGCTAGGTTTGGAGTGCCGCATGTTGGAGGGGGCAGGTCGTGACCAGAGGGGGCGGCGGCGGCGGTGGCTAGCCTTGCTGGAGAAGGAGCGGCGGCGGGCAGATGAGTGGGGCGGCGGTGGCTAGCCTTCTTTGGAGAAGAGCGCGGCGGCAGATGAGTGGGCAATGGCGGCGGCGGATCTGGAGAGGCGGCGGCGGGTGGGAGTGATGGCGGCGGCGGATGAGTGAAGGCGGCGGTGGTGGCGGATCTGGCGGCGATGGCGGATGAGTGGGCGGCGGCGGTGGTTCTGTGGAGAGCGGCTAGGGATCCCGAGTGAAGAGAGCGTGAGAGAGAGCGCTGTTGGGTGGCTGCGCTGAGGCCGCGTGAGAGAGAGAGAGAGGCGGGGCGGGGGCCGCGTGTGAGAGAGAGAGAGAGGCGGGGCGGGGGCTGCGCTGCTGGGGTTGGGATCGGACGGCTCTGCTTCACTCATCCGACGGTGCACGTCGCAAAGCACCGGGCTCCTGTCAGCCGCAGCTGATGGGAGCCCAACTATATATATATATTTATATATTTCTAGTAGTGTAGTAGTTGATATGAATCGTTTTCTATTATTTTTTGTCGTAACTGATATGGACTTGTTTTCTATGCAATTGATACATACTCTTTTTCTATTATTTTAAATCCAAAATTTAACTGTTTTTATTTTAATTTTTACTTATATGGACTCTTTCTTTAATCTAAACCATTATAATTCGATCACACATTGATTATTGGTGTAGACCTTTCTTTTTTCTCCAATTAACATGGAAATTTCTAGTATTTTAGAATTAATGTGGTAGCTCTATTGAACCCTGTTTTAATAACATGGTAGTATTTTTTATTGTAGTTAAATATGTACCCTTTTCTAATCTTGTAGTTGATATGGACTATTTTTTATTATCTTTATTCTGAATTTTGTTAACTTTTTATTTTTAATTATAGTTGTAATTAATATGGACTCTGAATTTCGCTTTTTTAAGTTGATATGGACTCTTTTTTTTTGTCTTGTATTTGATGTGGACTCTTTTTTTATTCCGTATTTTATTTTTTTATTATAGCTTTATGGATTCTTTTCTTTTAATATAAACTGTTTTTTCTCTCATTAACATGGAAATTTCTCCGATCAATGTGGTACCTCCGTTTGCTCTTGCTTTTTTTTATATAATAGAATAGATTGTTTTCAAGATTTAGATCTTGCACCTAAAATTTGTCCATTAAAAAGATGAATTTTTTTTTCACTCATTGGAACGGCTTTCTATAAAGCTAATGTAAAATTTGTATGTCCTAATAAGATGCAGCGAAAAGTTCCTCTCCGCTAGCTCGTTCCTGTTGCCGTCTTTCCTATCGACTACCGAGTTCCCGTAGCAACCATCAAGCGTGCACAATAGACCGTGGCTCACTTCAGTCCATATGTCTGTTCCTACCAACCGAAGACTCCAGTGCAAGAAATTAAAACCGGCCGGTGCAGGTTACATGAACCGAGAGGGACTATTGCTTGGTCGTAGCTAGAACGGCTAGCGAGATCGATAGTAAACTGCATATGCATAGCTTGGGTTCAGTTCACCGGGACTGTCAGCAAAGATCTTGTTTCGATTGATTGTCGAAGTACGAACGGCTGAATGGCGCTATAATATTTTGTATCGTGGTGGGTGGCGGTGTCATCGCTGACATTATAATATTTTCTATCAAGCACTTTTAAGTATACTAGGGGTAAGAATTCTCCGTATTGTTAGATCAGGCAAAATGAATGAACCATAATAGTTTAGGTGCGTCTTAAAAATTTCTTTCTATTTATTTGCTATGCTTTCTTATTTTAACGTGTTCATTTAAGAAGAGAAGAGTCTATCCAATCAGGCAATCTACTAGGAGAAATTCCTGGTACTTCGTTTTTCCTTTCCTACGGAACTACTCGTATCACTCCATCTTAGTATATGTCTGTAAAACAAATCTAAACCTTATTCTGCCTTTCTTAGCAACCATGTAGTATTTTTATGAGCAACTTGGAACAGCTCACTCATTTCATTGTTTAGGACTAGATCAAGTGGTTCCTTGGTCATCGTCGTACTACGGCCCCAGATCTATCGACAGATTCGGCTCCCCAATGCAGAGTAGAGAATTAAGGTCCTGGTCCAAGAAAACGAAGATAGAGAAATGAAACCCCAAGTGGGTGCATGGTAGCTAGGGCATGGATCTAGAGGGAGGAAAAACAGGAGTTGCAAATAGTGTTCTTGGCTCCTTGCTACAAATGTTTAGGTTCTGTTCTCGTCAGCTTATCTTATCTGACTTATTTATCTTATTTGACTTATTTGATTTTTCTTCTAATTTTGAGAGCTTCCCGAGATAGTCTCGAGAGTCAGATCCGCTTCGTTCGACTTGTGTTTTAAAGGTTTTAGACAAGTCTTTGAGATAAAAAAAAAAGAGATTTAAAAAACAAATCGTTTTTATTTTAAATAAAAATAAGGCCTAACTCCAAATAAAACAGATAAGACAAATAAGGCCTTATAAGCCGACAAGAACAGGGTCTTAGTTGCTTACTACTATATATGGTTCATGCATTTGGATGACTGATGTTCGGTTCATCTCTCCTCTTCGCTGACCGTTTTCGATCAACCACCCACAGGATACGTACCAACAATGTACAAGTGCATTCTTTAAAAGAAAAAAGCAATGTACAAGTGCACAGTTTGATCCCCACAAGTTGAGGCCTCGTTTTTCTTTTTCTTTTTCTTTTTTCTTTGTGGTGTATAGCTTTTTGCTGTTTTGTCAAGCCAAATATTTCGTTTTTTCAATATCTTTTATCGAGTGTCTAAACTGCTTCACGAAAGCTCTTAAAGCCTAATTGGACCAATACTTTCTGCCTTCTTAACGCTGTTTTTCGAAAATATTAAAACCTAGCATTTCGACCATTTGGTCATTTAGCTAAGGATACTAGGAGCTGCATTGCGTGTACTTTGGAGGAACATGGAGTCGGTTGTGCTGTTTGGTGCATGAAACTAAACGAGGCAAAACGTACGTCAGTGACAGTGACATAGATCGTGGGCAATTTGTCAAACCAAGCATCCTAATGATACTTTCTTAATCGTTGGAGGCCGGCCATGAACGACGCAAATGCAATGGATCTTCCTTATCGTCGAATTGAGATGGACAAAACAGCTACCTAGCTCCTGTTGCGAGGTTGATTTATCTATACCGTGACATGCCCGGCTGATTGACTCGGTTTGGCGGTCCAGAGCTGCCATATGCGCGGGATACATGCATATGGTAGTCGTAAATTCTTTGCAAAATGAATCAGAAGAAAATGTTCTACAAAGAACACTTTGCAAAAGGATAGCATGCTGTATAAAATGTTGGAATATTCTAGCCTATGTATTCGCGAATAAATTTTTAAAAAATCTCAAAGGCTCACATATGAAAGGGGATATATAAACTCTTCGGCTTTCTCGCCGAGTTTATTTTTTGATTGAGAGATCAAAAACGGTCCCTTTCTACTAAAGTACTAAGGAGTTACTTTTTGGATGCTACAGATTCACAGAGTGATAAGCGGGCGAGACAAGGTGTTATCCTAGTTCGGGCCTCTCAGTGATGAGATAATAACCCTACTCTAGTGTGTATGTATTATGCATGCTTTCGAGGGTGCGAGCTTGTTACTTTGATTGCTCTCTTTTTTATAGAAAACGTTGGGTATATATAGGCTCTAGGAAAATTAACGTACGAGGCTATTAACTGTCCTAATTAATCGCCATTAGTTACAATAAATGTGGTCCTTAATGCGCGCGCCAGTTACCATCACGTTCGGATCGTGGGTAATGGCTCCAAGGAAGTAGGGATCATAGCTAGGTGGCGCCTCGCCGAGCATCCAGTCTCCAAGTGTAACGACATCGACCAGACTGAAATCTTGCGGTACCAGCCCTAGGCTTTAGGATCCCAGGTAGGTGTCGTGCCTGGCGTTCGGGCAGAGATCTTGCTCGGTTAAGAAGAACGAACGAGCAGAGATCCTGTCCGGTCAAGAAGAACGATCGGGCAGACCCTTTAGGAATGACATCCAATGGCACGTCTCAAGACTTCGAGCTGCCAGGGACACACCCAACCCGTAGGCGTTATTCAATCCCTGATAAGTACCATATTGCTAGTTGAGATGGGGAGACACCAACTTAAATAGTGGAGTATGCTCCACTCTACTATCTCATGTGGGAGAGAGAAAAAGAAGAACACACGCATGCTCGCTCACCTTGCCTCGCCAAGCTTGGGACGGGGCTAGCACATGACACCTGCGTGAATGGTTTACCGAAATTGGCTCCAGTTGTTTGCGCAGGTGCAATTATATAAACCATATGGCCACCACCTGGGAGCGACACAAAATAGAAGTTAGGGTTCGCCGAGATCGGCTCCAGTTGCTTGCATAGACGCGACCATGTAAACCGTACGGCCGTTGTCTGGAAGCGACACAGAATAGAGCCTATGGCCATATAAACCGTACGATCGCCGCCTAGGAGCGACACAGAATGGAAGTTAGTGTTCATCGAAATCGAGTCTAGTCGACACAGAATAGAAGCTAGGGTTCACCGAAATCGGGTCCAGTTACTTGCGCAGACACGACCATATAAACCGTACGGCTACCCGGGAGCAACACAGAATAGAAGTTAGAAATTGGGTCCAGTCGACACAGAATAGAAAAATAAAAGCTAGGGTTCGCTGAAATCAGGTCCAGTTGCTTACGCAGATACGGCCATATAAACTGTACGGCTGCTACCCAGGAGCGACACAGAATAGAAGCTAGAAATCGGGTCCAGTCGACTCAAAATAGAAGCTAGCGTTTGCTGAAATAGGGTCTAGTTGCTTGTGTAGGAGCAACCATATAAACCGTACGCCCGCTGCCCCGGAGCGACACAGAATAGAAGCTAGGGTTTTCATCTCTTTCAATCCGCCGCACCGCCACATATCGACACAGAATAGAAGCGCTAGGGTTTTCACCTTTTCCAATCCGCTGCATCGCCACAAATCGACTCCTCCGTCCCACTACTCCGGCGTGCACCAGTCATCTGGAGAGCAGATCTCTAGAACTCATCACCCTTGAGATCCTGGTTTCGCTTCCGAGAAAGATCGATATGTACTACAATTTATCATGTCTATTATCCTGTTGCTTCTGAGCATGAGTATATTATAAGGATATATGTGTGTATGCGGTACATGCATGTCTACAGTATACTCGTGTTGCATGCTAGTTAATCAGTTTGTGTTCATGATTTATCTGATTAAATTAAACCTGATAGTGCTGATTTATCCAGCAATCCAAAAACCTTATATAGGCACTTTGGTTTAACGATGGTCAGCTTTGCCGATACACTGAGCCCGGATAAATTTACTGATATGCACTTTAAGTGAACTATAGGGCTACTTTATGTGGCTAACAATTTTTTAGCCAAACCTTAATTAGATATTGGCGAAGATGTGAGCCAATGACAAGCGGATTATAGGGCTAAGAAATTTTAGCATGTTATAATTGTGGTAGAGAACCAAACGGCTCCGAATGTTTAGCAAAATGTGACGTCGAACCAAACACACGAGTAGCAAGACAATTTCTAGAGGAATAAAAAAATTACATGTTTTAATTAGGTCTAAACTTATATACTCTCTTTGGTTCGGAATACATATTGTTTTGGACACCAAAAAATCAATAGTGACCACTTATCACTATTGCAATTTATTTTTTAAACCCAATAAATATAATTATAGAAGTGCTATCGAGTTGAATCTACACATTTGATTTTTTGCATCCAAGTTAAATATATAAAAGGATATCTATAGCAAGTTTATAAAATTTGACTGCATGTACCCAAACAAAGGATAATTATTTTATATATGCCACCATAGATGCTCTAGATACTATGTGTGGCATCGGTACGTGACCAAGTCCTCCATGCTATCGCATAACCTAGGTGTTATCATTTGCACATTGGTGAAAATTATATATTTTTTAAAAGTTGTACAGACATTAAAAAAACATAGTTTTATCAAATATGCGCTAATTTATTTATTTTTTGTAATTTTCACGAAAGTTTTATATTTTATTTACACTTAAAAGGTTTTAACATATAGTATTAATAATAAAAATACAAAAAATAGATTCATATTAACTCATTTTTTATAGATATATTACCTCATATTGATGGCAGCGTAATTTTTAGATAATTTTTTGAACGATTATACAATTTAAACAAAAAAAAAAAGGCAAAATTTTGCCAATAGTAGAAACAACAGCAATCAGGTAATGGGATGGCACAGATGGGTGAGATCACTTAGCAATAACATGGGAGATATATGTAGGATGTGTCGTGGAATACAAAACAATTATCTCTTAATAACAAAGCAGATGATTCTTTAAGCCTATATATGCCAACGGAAATTGCTCACCAGGGTTGATGAGCCGTCTTGGCATCTCTTTCAAGAATTTCCCTACGGGAGAACCTGTGCAAGGTACGGATTGGACAAGACACGCTGGGAGCACCTAAACGCTTCAATTGCACATCAACGTGTACGTTTACCCTAGGTGAGACCGATCGAACACTCTTTGACAAAATGACATGATGTTTAATTTCATGCCTATTCGTCGGCATTTCTTAAACCGGCGCCCCTAACTTAATTATTGGGTTCCAGAAAAGGAGCCGTATCACTCAATAATTTTGAGAGCACCTTGTTCTTTCTTTCGGTGACAAATTAACGGTTAAGATTAAAGAGAATTCTTTATTTGCCACTAAGATTTAGCCGATTCCACGATCTACTATCAAGATGTTTCAACTTTATGATTTGCCATCACCTCAAAAACTTCTTCCCTCAATGTCATCATTGACCGGTCAAGCCACGACAGGGTTGCATAAAGACGATTATGCTCCTATCTTTTTAATACGTTCCAAAATATAAAAATCACAAAAATTTTAGAAAGCTCATAAAATTATGAGAAAAAAATTTATGGACTTATAAAATTATGCGTACTCAAATTTTAAAATTCAAACTGAATTTTAAAATTTTTGGGATATAAATTTTATTTTAAATTTAATAGTACCTATAATGTTTCCGAAAACAAGATAAAAATAGAAAATACAAAAAAAAAAAGAAATTTGAACAGCAAGTAAAACATGATCTTATATAAATTTAGAAATTCAAATTATTTAATTTGGAATTAAAATGTAGGAGATACAACATTTCAAAGTTTTAAATCTAGAAATTATTAAAGAGGTATTTTGGGTATTAACGGAGCTTTCTAATGACAGAAACTAACGGAACTAACGGCAGTGGCATTGAGGGGAGGGGAAGAAGTTCCAGAGGCGATGGCTAATCATAAAGTTCAAAAATCTTGATGGTAAATCATGAAATCGGCTAAGTTTTAATGGCAAATAAGGAATTCTCTGTGAGATCAAGCAGTATTTTTTTTCTCTGTTCCATCGTCCTGCGGAGAAGATCGAATGAATTCACTGGGATTTGAACAAATTACTTAAAATTTGTACTCTAAACACCTGGTCAGTGGTTACCCTTGTGAGGTCGTTATTATTGCTTTTCATTTTTACGAGGGACATGCGAAAGGTATCTAGGCTCTACAAGTATAGACGTATTATTTAAATCCAAACTGTATTACGTTGGTGCATTGAACCAAACCTCCCTATGGAAGCTCACTTATTGAAGAACACAACAAAATTTGATCAACGTACCGGCCGGTCAAACAAATCACAGCCTCGTCATCACGCAAGACCGGCCCACGGTGGACTGGCTGGAACTTGTCGTCCATGTTTTGTTAGTAGAGTTTTTCTTTATTTGGCCTCGGTATTATTTTCATCGAGTATACTCGGTGTGAATAAAATTTGTAAGTTCTCAATAGCCATGATACCATGACATTAAGACACGTATCCTCTGGACTAGCCGACTAGGGAGTTCAGCTCACTGCGACCGGCCTCCTCAGATCCGACGCCCTCGTCGGCGTTTGGAGTGACGGTGGCCGGCTGGAACCCCCTTTTGGTGTAGATAGTTTGCTAGGTTTGTAGGTCTGACACGGGAGAAGCTTCTGGCCGGGTGGGTGGTTGGAGAAGCCGGCCGGACTTAGGTGGCTGCCGGGGTGTCAAGCGGTGGTCATCAGCGGCAGCGGGTGCTGTGGCTGTGCTCATCATGGCGGCGGCGGTCTCTTCTACGGCTACACGCGACAATAACAACGACGTGTTCTAGCCATCCGCGAGAGCGGTCGTGCATCACGGTAGAGCTTTAGTCGGCGCAAATCTGCTGAAGTTCTTCAGCGGCGGCGACCTCTAGGGCATCGCAAGAGAGGGGAGAAGGTGGATCTGTGACTGATATACAAGTTTGGTAAGATTAGTTTAGGGATAGTGAATAAGGGTCTTCTGGCGACGGGTTTTTCCTTTTGGGCATTGCTGTGGTTTTTCTCCATCGAGATATCGTCGATGGGGAGTGGTGTGCCTTCCGGAGCTCCATGCTAGATATGGCTATACATAAAGTCCTCAGTGGCGACTTCTTCTCTGACATCTTTGCCAGGCAAGAGGTGGCGGCAGCTAGGAGGAAGGGGGTGACCCCCCCTCGTTGCAGTGGAGAAGGGTGATGTGCAGAAAGAGGTAATAGGTGGGTTGTAGCTAGACGGCTCCAATGCTGGAGTGCTTGACGACGAAGGGGGTTTACGACGACGAATCCTTGGTTTTGTCTTACTCGATTGTAGCCGCAACAGACTTGGAACCTTCCACAACTACTTTTGATTCTGATCTTTGTCCCCATAACCTTTTGAGGTTGAGGCTAGAGAAGATGGGCCTAGTGGCGCCGCCGACCTCACCGGTCATCGTTTTCAGCGACGGTGTTAGGAGAGGAGCAAGCTACTTCCGCTTTTTAGAAAACAGGCATGGCAAGGAATGTTGTTCAGGGGTCTAATAGGAAAGTTGATTTTGGAATAAATCTTTATCCCTTTCTTAAGAAAAGAGAAATGGTAAAAAAAAAAAGGCACCGTCGGTAAACTTCCCAATGGGATAGCTAGGCAACAAAGCGCACCGCTCGTGTTTGCCTCCCGTATGTGTCGTGCGCTGGCCTATGCGCCTGCTTGCCAGTCCCGAGCTTTCCCTGGTGGATGGATAGGCTAGTTTTAGGCCTTTTTTGTTTTGTTTTTAACACCTCACAATTTCATATCTATTTCATATGAACTATGACGTACTCAACGACCTGATAATCGATGACATTTCATGATGCTCGATACTTGACGATACCTGGTAATCGACGATACTTGACTATACCCGATACCCGACAATGTTACCTCGATACTCGATAATACCCAACCGACACTTTATGATACTTATGATACCTGCTTGTGATGCTCGATACTTGATACCCAACATACTTGATACTCAACCATACCCAATACTCAATAATACCAAGTCGATACTCAACAGTACTTATAATACCTGCTTATGATACCCGATACTTAATACTTATCGATACTTGATACTTGACAACCCCGATACACGACAATGCCTAAAGCTCGGCGATATAAGATACCATGCTAATGCTTCTTGATATGATGATCCTTTCCGATGATAATCGATACATGATGATACGTATGATACCTACTCATGATGTATGATACTTCATGGTACTTAATACATGCCGATAGCTCATACTCGATGATAGCCTCGATACTAGACGATACGTGATACCTAATACATATGAAAGTTGCTAATGATATTGCATACTTGACCATACTCAAGGATATTTGATGGGGATATTTGATACTCATCGATACCCGATACTTCATAGTATTAGATACTCGATGATTGACAATACTTCAAAGCCGACTATACCACTCACTGACGCTCGGTGATACTCAATTCTTCGCGATACCTAAAAATTGTTATTGAGGAGATAACTGAAACTGAGAACTATTAAAATTTTGCTTTTATCATAGAAAAGAAGAAAAGGAAAATAGAAATAAAGGAAAAGGAAAAGGAAATCATCACAGTACATGCGTGCCGCTTTGCTTATGTACGAGACGCACGTTGCATCGCTCGTTTTCTTCTGTTATGTACGCCGTGGGTAGAGCTACTAACGGCGTACCATTATGTAGCAGTCCCCAGAAAAAAGACACGTATCCTCCGTAACGAGGTGCCGAACTCTTCAGTTTTTACCATCCTGGCCATCCCCTCCCCTCTTCAGTTTTTTGTTCAACCTCCACCGCGGTGTGCGGTGGCCTGTAGTACTAGACCATATCAGCAAAACAAGCCTCTACTATGGTATGTACCACCGCAGCATCATGTATACGAGCCAAAATTTACAAATTAGACGCACAATTTTTATCTAAAAACACCGTGCCTTTTTCCCTAGTGGTGGAATGGAAGGACGGTACTTGCCTTCCCGGCAAGAGGACGGTACTTGCCTTCCCACTGACACACGGGGCCAGTACTCAGCCCACGAACACGTCCAGCTAAGAGCATCCATACCAGAAACTCTATCCCTATTTTCTATCTCTTCTACTCTATTTTCTCTCTCCATTACTCTAAAATTCCTTCACACTTTACACTACACCCTAAAAGATTTCTTCCCTCCACCAGAAACTCTATCTCTAAAACTCTATTTCTATATCCATATAGGGTTTCTGCTACGGATACTCTTAAGCGAAGTACTAACAAACAAAGATTAAAGCCGCAAAACCGCGTGGATTAGTAGCACCCAGCTGACGAGGCGAGAGTGCGAGACCGCGTGAGGGAGAAGAAACGAAAGCAAAACTCACCGGCTGATGCGGTAAGAATCACGCACGCAACGGGTGGTGTGTACGTTCGGTGCATCACGCATGCATGCACCTGCAGGCTGTGGCTAACCCTCACTAATCTTTAGTTGATTACTAATTAATTGGATTAAACTAAATGGCTAGGTGTGAGGTGGGCGGGCCCGGATGGACGGGGACATCCAGGTTCGCTGCACACGGAACACGCAGTGCATGTACGTACGTGCACCGCGTGCCTGCCTCTTGTCTTGGTACATGAATGATGACTCTCTCTCTCTCTCATCGCTCGGTTCGGTTGGTTCGGTGGACGCGTTGCTGCTCCTGTCCGTGCCTGGACGGAGCGGCTGCCTTCGCCATTCTGCCTTTCCAACCGGCCCTCGCACGGAGTTTTTTTTTTCGCCATTACAGCTGATTATTTGTCGAACTAAACTTTGGCTACTTTAAAAAGTAGTTTCAAAAATTTAAAACTGATAATTAAAACCAGATTCAAGAATAGTTGTCATGTGATTAAGATTTTCGAGAAATAATGTTAAAAAATCAAAGCGTTCAAAAATACAACCAAATAACAGCACACACTTAGAGTTCCATGAAAAGTCTTGAGGGAATTTTTTTTTTTACCGCGCAGAAGGTTTCCCGTATATATTTGATGCTATATTTGCTTGAATATGTTTTACACATGAGTAACGCGAATGATACTCTTGTGGATTGTAAAACAAAGTGAACAGATATGGAGCCTAGAGCTTGGAGCGGAAAGTTTAGCCACACAAATTATAGCAATATTCACGGTCTACCTATTGTAGGACGAGTCAAAATGCTAACTTTATTATTAAAAACACTATCATTTGCAATCATTTTTTTTTTTCTGATTTTAAGCAACTCGTCTTAATTCTATGGATCAACAATGTTCAAGTAGATCGCCAAACAACTTTCCTTGTTTCTTACCATATTTCTTTTTTAAAACGCTGCCCCTCCAGCGACCAGTTTGTTATGATATTAAACCATTCTTTGATAAAAAATGAAAAGAAACAGCCAACCATTCCAAGACATTACTGGCGTGTTTGGATTGCGGCCGCTGAATACCGTGCCAATGCATTGGCACGAAGGCGCGCCGTCGAAAGGCGCTCGAATTGGGCGCCCTCGCCATACCCTCGCGTGCAATGTAAAAGTGAACGCGTCCACACCCGCGCCCTCGCCCTGCCATCCGTTGGCCGTGAACCAAACACGTGCCGAATCGCGTTGACGCGCCAACAGACGGTAGGGCGAGCAGCGGCCGCAATCCAAACATGCCCTACGGTTTAAACAAAAAAAAAAACTCTTTGAAACACTCCTGTCTAGCAACCAATTTCTTCTGATAACAAGCCTTTCCTCGTTTGAAAAACATAAGGAAAAACCACAACAAGTCCTTCAACATTCAGATAATCAAATGGCACCCAGTCTGAACAAACTACAGTCACCAGTGAAAGGTGGGGAGGCTTCATGCAGTGCACAAGGAGAGACAGAGGCACAGTACAGCACAGTACAGTGCACACGTCCAGCGGAGAGGAGGGGGGAGGAGAGATTCAATGAATCGGAGCAAATCCAGCAAATCCTGGTGACAGGGAGGGCAACAAACCGGAGCCCCCAAGTTGGGCAAGTGGGAGCAAGAATCTGCCCCTTGGGCGCACCAAGGGAGCCCATCCACATAAAAACCCACCCCTCTCCCGCTCCTCTCCTTCCCCAGCCCAACGCCAACCCCAACCCCGCCCCTGCCTCACCACCGCCTCCTCCTCCGACTCCGGCCTCTTTTTTCCCTGTCGCGGTGAGCGATAGGGTTCCGCGCATGCTCGTCGGCCCCGCGGCGCTGCTGCTGCTGCTTGTTCTGTTCTTGACTTCGGTTCTTGCGGTGTTCTTTCCGTCATCGTCGGCGTCAGCGTCAGCGGCGTCTTCTTTTGCTGCGGTGTTCTTGTTCTTGGGTGGATCGACATGCCTCCGTTCTATGACTGCCGGGGTAAGGATCCTGAATTGATTGGAGGATTTGTGGATTGTGTGTGGGATCTGGAGGATCCGTAGAAAGTTTCCAACTTTATTGGCGTGTGCTTATGGGCGTTCGTTTCCTGGAGCAGATGGCGGGCTGCTTGTCCTGGAGCCGGCGGCGGTTCTGTTCGCCGGCGGCGCGCGGCAGAGGAAGCGCGCGCGCGTCACGGCCGTGCCCCCCTGCGCCTTCGCCTCCGCTGTGGAGGAGGAGGGGGTGACGGCGGCGGCGGCCAAGAAGCAGAAGCGGAGGGAGGCGCTGTCCCTAGACGCGCTCCCCGACGAGTGCCTGTTTGAGATCCTGTGCCGCGTCCAGGGCGCCCGCGCTCGGGGCGCGTCCGCGTGCGTGTCCCGCCGCTGGCTTTCGCTTCTCGGCGGCATCCGCGCGTCGGAGATCAAGCGGGCCGAGGCCCCGGCCTTGCCCGACCTCAACCAGGAGTTCTGCCTCGAGGATGAGGACAGCGACACCTCCATGCGCCGCCCTGGCCGCGCCGAGAGGAGTCTCGAAGGCGAGGAGTCCACGGACGTCGCTCTCACGGCGGTGGCCGTCGCCAACGCCCTCCGCGGTCAACTGCAGAGCGTTGTTATCCGGGGGAGCCACCCGAAGCGTGGGGTCACTGACGCCGGCCTCTCCGCCCTCGCCCGTGGCTGCCCGTCGCTCTGCTCGCTCGCCTTATGGGATGTGCCACAGGTGACAGATGCAGGCCTTGCTGAGATCGCAGCTGGGTGCCCCACGCTGGAAAGGCTCGACCTCACCGGCTGCCCGCTGATCACCGACAAGGGCCTCATCTCAGTTGCTCAGGGATGCCCGGACTTGAAGACACTTACCATTGAGTCATGCTCTGGTGTTGCCAACGAGGGCCTTAAGGCAATTGGCCGGTTCTGCTCAAAACTGCAGGCCGTGAACATCAAGAATTGTGTAAAGGTTGGTGATCAGGGTGTGTCTGGCCTCATCTGCTCTGCGACCGCGTCGCTTGCCAAGGTCCGCCTCCAGGGTTTGAGCATTACTGATGCTTCGCTTGCTGTGATCGGGTACTATGGAAAGGTGATCACGGACCTCACTCTCGCCCGCCTCCCTGTGGTTGGTGAGAGGGGTTTTTGGGTGATGGCCAATGCCCTTGGCCTGCAGAAGCTCAGGTGTATGAGTGTCACCTCCTGCCCAGGAGTGACAGATCTGGCGCTCGCGTCTATTGCCAAGTTCTGCCCGAGTTTGAAGCAGCTTTACCTCAGGAAGTGTGGCCAGGTCTCTGATGGTCGTCTCAAAGATTTCGCAGAATCAGCAAAGGTTTTGGAGAATTTGCAGATTGAGGAATGCAACAAGGTTACTCTCATGGGCATTCTTGCTTTCCTCCTCAATTGCAGCCCAAAGTTTAAGGCTCTCTCTTTGGTCAAGTGCATCGGGATCAAGGATATCTGCTCTGCACCTTCACAGCTTCCGGTTTGCAAGTCGCTTCGTTTCTTGACCATCAAGGATTGCCCTGGATTCACAGATGCCAGCTTGGCCATGGTCGGCATGATCTGCCCTCAGTTGGAGAATGTTGACTTGAGTGGTCTTGGTGCAGTTACAGACGACGGGCTCCTTCCATTGATCAAGAGTTCTGAAAGTGGGCTGGTCCATGTTGACTTGAATGGTTGTGAGAATCTCACAGATGTTTCTGTTTCTGCCCTGGTGAAGGCACATGGTAGTTCCCTTGCACACCTTAGCCTTGAAGGTTGCAGCAAGATAACTGATGAAAGCCTCTTTGCCATTTCTGAGAGCTGCAGCCAGCTTGCCGAGCTTGATCTTTCAAACTGCATGGTCAGCGACTATGGTGTTGCGGTCTTGGCATCTGCGACACAGCTTAAACTCCGTATCCTTTCACTGTCAGGCTGTTTGAAGGTCACCCAGAAGAGTGTTCCTTTCTTGGGCAGCATGTCTGCATCTTTGGAGGGCCTCAATCTCCAGTTCAATTTCATTGGCAACCACAACATTGCGTCGCTGGAGAAGCAGCTCTGGTGGTGCGACATCCTTGCTTAGAAGAAGAAGAAGGCAGTTAGTTGCTGGAGATGCCAGGTCATCCGTCTCCAGATGCAAATATACGACCATAGTGGTAGTACTTCAGTCAAGCTTCATAGCAGTCGGATTTTTGGCTCCCGTTTGAGTCATGGTGGGCTTCCTTTGTCGTAGGGCTGGTTGTATTTTAGGGGACATTTTTAGCCATGCGCTCGTTTTTTGCAGGCCTCCTCTTGAAGGGTGTCTGTTCTTTGAGCCATCGGCTGCCATCACTGTGGCACCTTGCCCCTATCCCGACCTAGGTCCTTGTGATTATAGTCATACGCCATGCTGTTTTTTTTAAAGTCGTGTTTGGAGCTCAAATATCGTGAAGTGTCTTCTTTTCCAGTACTTCTGGTTACAGAGTTGCGACATCGGCACTGTTGGGTTCATAGCAAGTCCGTTGGCATCACCTGCAGTAGATGCTTAGCTTAGCTCCAGTTCTTCAATGTCTAGGTGTCTGCATTCTCTTCCAGTGTGTATGGTTGTTCCAGTTCCCAGTCCTTTGAGGTCTACCTCTCGTCTGAAGTTTGTGTGTGTGTGTGTGTCATGGATGGTTGTGTTTTTACAGTGTATGTAGGGGTTGCCTGATATCCTTGGGGATCTGGCCTTTGCAAGGTGGGTGCTAGAGGGCCTTGCCATGACAACCTTGTGTGGTTGTTTTTCTTCCCCAGATCCCTAGTTTTGCAGGCAGATGGCTGGGTATTGTAATCTTTGCAACCTTCCCAGAATAAAATGAAAAAAATGCATTCCCTTGCAAGTTATGTTATTTGTAATCATATTTCATACTCGTTCCTTATGCTTTCCTGAATATATCAAGGTGCAGCTCTGTCACAAAATGTAAGATAGTTCTCAAGTCTGGAGGATGATGGCCAAAACTGCCAATTGAGATCATAGATCTTTTAGCCATGCCTGCTTTCCTGAATTTCCAGATTTTGGCCCGGTGAGACCTGATTGAAGTTTTTTGAATATGTGGTGCTTGACAGAAACAGTATATAACACAATTCTAAAACTGCCGATCGATGCAATATGCTACAGCCTGAGGCTCGCGGTGGCAATCGGGTGGCAATCGGGTCGGCAACCTTCGGGTCTAGCTTTCGTGGACTTGGATCTGAGACCCGATACATAGACCCGGACCTAGACCCGAAGTGAGTCATGGGTCCAAACACGGATCAAACCTAGATCCGACGGGTATCCAAAGTCGATCGGGTACTCGAGACCCGAAACTAGTATATACAGAAAGCGGGCAAGGGTTTTAGACATTGTGAAGTCTAGTACCGAACGCACATCTAGAGAATCTCCATCGGACTGGATCCGGTTGCCATCAGTACCATTCCTTTGTCTACTTAACATCGTCATTCTTTAACCATGGCAGAGTTTGCAACATAGAGATGAAGAGAAATCTAACCCCAAAAGCTAGAGCACACAAGCAGTGGAGCAAGTCAGGGCTAGTAGGTGCAGGGCAGTGGGACAGGGCAGGGCCAGTGGAGCCGGGAGGACTGCGGTGGCCGGCATCCACAAGGGTGGCGGCGTCGGTGGAGATGCAGTGACGATGGAGATGCAACGCAGCCGAAAGGACGGCGGCGGATCCGGGAGGACGGTGGCAGATCCATAAGGACAGCGGCGACCGAGGTCCACAAGGGCGGCAGCATTGGTGGAGATGCGGCGATAATGGAGATGCAGCACAGCCAGGAGGACAGGAAGGAAAAGAGAAAATGGAGAAGAGAGGGAGGAGCAGGAGGGTAAGATAAGGACAGAGAAGGTAGATGGACGGCTAGGATTAAACGAGAGAAGAGAAGATTTGGAAAATACACGCGCCGACGAGGGTTTCAGGCCTCCACCGGACTGTATTAGTCCGGTGGAGTCCAGTACCAAACGCACATCTGGAGAATCTCCATCGGACTAGGTTTGGTTGCCATTGGACTGAGTCCGGTGATATTCAGTACTACCTTTTGGGTCCGGGTCTGAGTACCCATGGGTCCAATTTAAGTCCTAGACCCAGATCCGAACTTGGACCCGGATCTGAAACCAAATATTCATGGGTCTAGAATTGGACCCGGACCCGTCAGGTCGGGTATCCGCGGGTACTCGGACCCATGGGTATTTTTGCCATCCCTACCTGAGGCTGCCTGATTGGTTGGTTCTTTGCTGAACTCGGCACAGCGAGGTTTCAGTTTTGTCATGCTTTGGCTCTTCCTTGTGGATAAGCTTTATACCCCTTGAAATCAAGTTTTTTTTTCATGGTTCTAAACACCTAGCCTAACAAGAAGGAAAGTTTATTGGCTAGAGCACCTAGAAGCTCTGAATATACCAGTGAGGCTTCCTTCTAGGCAAGGTACGCCTTGCCATATGAAATAACGGAGTGTCTTATTTCACACCGACAAATGATAACGTGTCGCCCAGGGCAAAAGGAGAGAGGTTGGTCAAATGTAGTGCCTTCAGTGAGCTCACTAGCGAGAGAGGAGAGAGGCTGGTCAAATATAGTGAGCCTCTCTTCTCTCACTATCTTCGCCTGAGTCCTCGCATGGCAACGGCCAATCTCTGTAGCACTTACCCAAAAGACTGGCGTAGGCATGAATGCATGTACCTATCTGAGTCGTAGCAACAGCGACGCTCTCGAATTCAGCGAGATGCTATAAAAATCGTCCCCTTTCCACAAACTACTACTCTTACTCATTATCTAGCCACTCCTCTTCAAATGGCTTCTTTGCCGCCACCCTCTGGGATTTAGTTCTTCCATTTTTTTCCTCAGAAGCAGGTTCTACCGATTGGCGCAACGCTACTACTTCTGCCCTTACTCTGCCCCCATTGCTTTTTGCAGCCTAGACCCCATCCCTATCTCCGTCGTCGCCGCTTCAAACTCTGTCTCCACCTCTAGAGCTAACTCCGTTGCCGAACCTAAGCACGAACACGCTCTGGGAATGGTTGCGTTGGGCCTACCCAACACGATGGCAACTGCGTCATCGCCAAAGGCGGGCACTAGCCGGGACCTCTTCCTCTGTTATCCTGGTCAGGCACCACAACCACTGCTATCTGACAGAGGATGATGATGAGGAGGAGGATAATAGAGGTGATGGAGGACGAGGAGCAGCCGGTGCGTGCTTGAGCTGCTAGATTTTAGGTAGAGTAGGTAGTTGTAGCATAAAACAACTTTTGTAGTTTCGGCGAAGTGCATGGAACAGTTAAAATATTATGGTTCTGAAGAAGTCGCCGCCGTTGAGCCCCAAGCCTTTTGTATCTCCGGCGAGGTACTCGCCGACCAACCCCCCATGGAAATACCAAAATAAGGAACCTACATACTACAAACAATTGGATGTAATTTGTAGGCGTGACTAGAAAAAATATAATATAGCAAAAATAAGAAAGCTAGTTAAAAATAGAGAGACTGCTGGAGAGGTGTGAAGACACCGAGTCAAAATGGGAAGGAGCTAGCTATACCGACATTTTAGCGAGCCAAATCTAGCGCGACCATTAGAGACAGTTTTAGTTTATGTAGACAAATAATACGCTTTTTTTAAATACTGGAATAGGTTCCTTTCGAAAACTCCACGCGGGTAACCAAAACAGTCTTCCGATTTGTCTCAGGTAGGGTCCAGGGCAGGCAAAACTCAAAAGAAAATCCTCCCAGTCACTCAGCGTTCACTCCTGATTATCAAGTTTGGCTGGCTGATTCCTCCTGCTTTTCCCCGGTGACTTTAGCTCATGTGCTGCACCGGCTGGCAACCGATGAGCATGTTCAGCCTCTCTATGATGATATGATTCCATCCCTTTCTTGCCCCCCTTGGCTTGCACACACACGGGTTCATGCACTTACCCCTTAATCCGGCTCCTAATCTTACGTCACGGGGGTGACGAATTACCGGTCGTTTCTTTGATCAAAGGCTGATGCTTTTTCTGCATTCCAGGATTGACTTGGTGGTGGAGGAGGCCAGGTTCATCTGAACTTTGGACTAGTCAGATAAAAATAGGCAACATGGCATGAATGGTCCCACCGTTGAGGGTCTTGTCTGGCAACAGTGGTGCTTTGTACATAGCAAGATGCATGGATGGTATCATAGTGCCGTGGCCATAGTGAACCGGAGGTGTTGCGTGATATTAGCCACTAATTTGATTGTAGGAGCAGTAACGCATGACTTTCTGTTTGGTCATTATCCTTTAATGTAGAGAGCTAACCAGAGCTAATTAGATCGTGACATGGTAAAGTTGCACGTTTTGAGAAATACCATTAAGCGAATCCGGCTAAATGACAACCTAAAGTTGCAAAATTGGAAATGTACTATTTTTCGAACAATTTTGCCCCTCACCAACCCTCTTAAGTTTCGGCTCCTCCACCCTTCTCTCTATCCGACCTTCTTCCTTCCTATCAACCCGCCTCTACCTCCGCCAACTACCTGCCGCCCGCCACTGGTCATGCTTTTCCAGTACCACCGAGCTCTGGCGTGCGGTCTCCCATCTCCATGGGCCCTCTACTCTAGCTCCGATTTGCCCTCCTTCGAGTTACCCCTAGCGTTGTGGCCTCGTCCCTAGGCTCCTCCTAGCGTTGTCACCTCGTCCTCTTCTCCTAACATTGTCATTTCCCTTGGGCTCGGCTATTGTGGGCAGCCTACCTCAATCATGCTTTTGATCCTAGCCAAGCACACGCGCGTGCCGCCAGGCCGCCAATTCTGCTAGGAACATGCCTATGATGCAGCCTCTATCGCTCTATTTCCATGACTCCGATGAGCAATTACTGACACGTTGTCACCACAAATAACATCTATGTGCTCAGGCAATCCCTATTGTAGCACCTATATGTCAACCCATCATCATGTCATTGTGGACGCCGTAGCCTAGGGCTATTGCGAGCTCGCCGCCAAGGAAAGAGAAGAAGGTGGAGAGAAGATCAAGAGGGAGAGCCACGGCACGGGGGTCAATGGTGGCGATGAATGAGGTAGCTCTTCAGAGTTGCTGCTAGAATGGAGGAGGAGAGAGAAGATGAAGGGGGTAGCACCTATCCGTCAGCCCATCATCGTGTCGTCGTGGACGTCGTAGCCTATAGCTATTGCGAGCTCGTCACCAAGCAAAGAGAAGAAGGTGGACAGAAGACCGAGAGAGAGAGAGCCACAAGGGTCAATGGTGGCGATGAATGAGGTAGAGCTCTCTAAAGTTGATGCTAGAAGGAAGGGAGAGAGAGAAGATGAAGGTGTAGTGGAGCTCTCTAGCCAAAATGTGATAGGGTAATGGTCAAGGCTATTCTTTTCAATGTATCTAATTTGTTGACCAGCTTATCAGCAAGCTAAACTTCAAGTTTTCCAAAGTAGTTTGGAGAGTCTGACACGCTTTGTTTGACATGTTTTTTAGAGCTTTGTAGCATATCTTCGACACAAAAAAGAATAGACCAAAAATATCAAAGCATTTGCGTTTTTTAAACCAAAAATAAGCAAATAAGCAGATAAGTATAAACAAATAAGTCGAAACCCTAAATTGCAGTGAGATATAGCATAGGTGCAGGTGTCAAAAAAAACCGTGCCCATAAGCTCTAAACACCAAATTGCAGTGTCCTAAAACCAAATTTCTCTTCTTATTGTAATAGAAATCAAACTTTGCAATGCCGCCTGTAGTGGTATGAACCTAATTAATCCTTTTAAAATATAGATGTATGAACTCAGTGCATTGTAGGTTTGAAAGATCTGTATTTTATTCCTTCTTTTAAGGAATACAAGTTCACAAGTCATTATACAGTCCTGGGAGCAGAATGTTGCCATTCACAAAATTGGACACTCAAACCATGCAAACATCTAAAATATTTGGCATTCATTATCACGTATGAGAGCTCCTTGCCTTTCCCTCACAAAAAAAAGAGAGCTCCTTGCCTAGGGACATAACCTAGGGGAGATTTGTGTTCCTGTTACATACAGACTGTACAATTGGCACTATACAAGCTATCTACACTAACAATGCTATTATACATCTAGGGCAGTAGGTGACCTTTTCCAATGATCTGATATACTAATGACTCAGCTGGTAAATACAGTGCCTCCAAAAGCAATATCAAGGAACAGCATGAATCCTTACTTTAAAAGAGCAATGCGGCAGTCAGCAAGTGGTGGTCCTCAGCAAAGTAGATTTTGCAGAGACCTCTATTGGCCTCCAGATTATGCTGTCCAATTTGCTGCATAAGTTCTTGTAAAACTGCGATGAGTTTAACATCAAGTTAGCAGTAGGACAGATCAGAAGGCAGAACAACGAAAGACCTCATTTAAAGTAGAGTATTTCGTTAATGAAATAGGCATATCACTTTTCAAAATTACAAACTTCTCTAGCTTGTCAAACTGCTCATATTCTTGTAGCCATTTCTTTCTTTCTAGGCATACCTAGCATGTGTGTACAGGGATACCCATGTGTGCTTATCCATAAAATGATGATCGATATAATCCAACTTATCATAACACCAAATTACAAATGACTTAGGCCCTGTTCTATTGGGCTCATGAGCTGTGACTTATCTGACTTATCTCGAACTTCGAGAATTTTCAAGGTTGGCCTCAGAGTCGGATTGCCTTGAAATTTAGGATTTATAGTCAGTCTTTTTTCCTAGACTTATCTAACTAATATTGACTCATCTCAAAAAGTTTTATTACTTTTCAACTGCTTTTATTTTATCTCGATAGGTGAGTCTAAAAGCTCCCTTATCCTAAATTTCAAGGCCATCCGACTCTTGAGGCCACCTCAGGAAATTCTCGAAGTTAGAGATAAGACAGATAAGTCAGAGCTCATAAGCCCAAAAGAACACCCCCTTACTGTTTGTTGTGGAAAAATTTATGTTTGGTGAGTACGATTCATCACTTTTAGTGCATTTTACAACTAAAGAGTTTGTCCATACATAGCTACCCTCCCGTTGTACAGTCAGCCATAACTAGGAAAGCTATCTGGAGATACAGATACTGAACTTTTCAATCACAAGAATGCCCAAACAACTCGATTAGGATAGAGGATGAGATGCAAAAAAAACAGACCCTGTGGTATTCCAGTGTGTCACCAGCAACCTTTCGAACATCAACCATGAAAAGAGAAGGAGCAACTTCAAAAACCTGAAAATAATGAACTTCAAATCATGAGAATGCTTGCAAAATGTTTGTAAACAAGTAACAAACTAAAGGCCTTAAAAAAAAGTAACAAACTGATAGGCTGGATAAAATCACCTCTAGAACAACAGCAAATGGGCTCATTCTGTTTGATGATACCCCTTCAAGCCGCAACTGTGAAAAAAGCAAACAATAAGTATCAATACATTATCAAGATTAACAAAAGCTAAATATTTATCTGAGAGTTGTTTGTTGAAGCATTTTTTTTCAACAATTACCTTGTAATTCTGGGAATGGACCTTGAGACCCATGGACTCAGCAACAACTTCAATGGTAGCAACAATGGTCTTTGCTGGTTTCCTTGAGACAAACCGAGTTTGACGTTTGACATATTCCTATAAATAAAAAGTTTTTATCATTATGGCTTCTACATACACATGAATACTCCATGTGATGAAAGAGGAATCAGAAAAAAAAAATGACAGTCATCCAAGAGCACAGCAGTTATGCATCCAGCAAACATGAAAGAAACATAAAAGTGGCATCCAAACAAAAATGACAAAGCACAGCAGGTTATATTTTCCAGATAAATACTAAACCAAGCATCTATTGGAAGATCTGGACTAGCATGCGAAAACGCAAAGCACAAAAGGATATATTTTCCAGATAAATATTAAACCAAGCATGTTTTGGATCTGGACTAGGATGAGAGAACACAGAGCACTGAAATGTAGGTGTATCTTATTTCTGCTACATGAAGCAATTGCCACTAGGTTATGAATATATAGTTGGAGTGTCCAAATATTTTTATCACTAAGTAGGTGTAATTTAAAGACTACGGGAATAGGAGAGCAATAGGGGACCATCAGGTGCTTAAATTATAGATTAATAGAATATAGTTCCAAACCAATTGATAATACCAAAACCAATGGAAATAGAGGTCAGGTTCAGTCGTTTCCTTTTACATGTATATAGCAGTAGTATTGCCAAGATCCTTTCTCAGCATCATGGGAACTGGGGTAACAGTACATGGAACCAACTAAGGACAAGACAGCATGGGTGAAGTGGTGCTAAAACTTTACTGGTGAAAACAAGCTGAATGTCCGAATGTCGTTAGGATCCTTTCCCATCATTGTTTCAGACTTTACTATGCTAATTGTACTGCAATAGTAAATGGTCAACCATGCTGACTAAAGAAGATAATGAAACTACCTGTTGTCTATCAAATAATGCAGAAAGATCCAAACCTTGAGATAGTGTAATCATCTCAAAGGCATTCATCATAAGAGGACCACCATCATTATGAGCCACTTGCTCAGATACATACTTGTCCTGAAGCAAGAAATGTTCTGTAAATTTATTTGTGGAAGCAAAGCCTTCAAATAAACAACCATAGGCAGCTTATTCATGACTCTGAACGAAGAAAATCTAATATAAATAGTGTGCCTAGATGCACCAATAGTATACCCACAAACCTCGATATTGTCAAAAACAGCCTGCACATCATCCAGATTGATGTTTTCATCTTCACCGCGTCTAATGGCTACATAGTTCTTCTTAAACCATGTGTCTGTCCTGATTTCGTCAATAGTGATACGCTGCAAAATAGTGCTAACTGTTAAATGCCTAAGAAACTAAAGACAGCAATTTGCAAATACATATAGTCGAAACACTCCATGCTTGTTGAAATCTTCTGCGCTACATTTACAAATTTGGTTCTAGCAAGATTCTGTCATTGGCCATGTGCATGGGATTTCTTTAACATATACCATAACACTAATATGAAAAAATATCTTTAGTTATTTTCTACACTATTAATGTACAGTCAGACTAAGTAACTGCAGACCAGAATCCTCTGGACGCTTCAAGTCAAAAAGATAAACTTTGTTATAAATGCTAACTTTCTAGATGATGCAATGGAACAAGCTCAGGCCTCTACTTACAGCTGTTGGATTTGGATCAAGTATTTTCTGGATCAATGACCTGGCTCCTGGAGAGAACCAATATGGGCATGAAAAGTGAGCTGCAGCTATCTTCGAATGCAAGAACATGTCAGATTCCAATCTCATACGAGCAAAATAATATGTATATGTACATGTCACTAATTTGGGGAGATATAGATCTATGCACACTAGTAAAGAAGCCAATACCTTGTTATACAAGGTTGGAAGATCATTTTCCTCAAAGGGAAGGTACCCAGCCATTAAAACATACAGAATAACACCACATGACCAAACATCTGCCGCGGATCCATTATAACCATTGTTGGTAAGCACCTAAACCAGTGATCCAAGTAAAATTTCATAGCATATATTTACTGAAATGCTAATTTCGTCTTAAGAATTGGTCCAAGATGCCAACAGTGATATCTCTGTGAACTAGTTCAGACCATTTTAATAACTAACTATAGTATTAGTATCATAAAAAAGGATATCAATAAGAGAGTTGTTTAGTGCTGATTGCTAAGGATAGCCCAAAAGTAAGGATTAGATCCAGGGGCGGACCTGGGCCCAGGGCTGGGTGGGCTCAAGCCTGGGTCATAGGTCTGCTAGTAAAGGTACTCCTCAATAGAATTAGACCAATAAAATTTATGGTAAGGCAGTCCAACCCGAGGTAATAGATTTTAGCCCGGGGCTCAGTGAGATTCTAGGTCCGCCTCTGATTAGATCCCTGAAGAGGACTGACAGAAAATATAGGCAGAAATACAAAACAAACAAGTGATGTTTCTTCTGATTGGACAGCAATTCTGTTATCGTAATTATATACAGAACATGTACAGAATGTTCAGAAAAAGAGATCGCGTCCTCATTGACATGCAACGCTTAAATCTACCCTTAACATGCATCATCAATGATTGCACTAATTGTTGTACAAACTGTGCAAACAAACTTCTTGTATGAAATGTAACTAAAAATCAGTTCTGTTCCCAAAAAAGTAGAAAGGAGTTCACCAACCACTTTATGTTCAGGCTGCTTTAGTATTTATAAAGAACAGCACCGCATACCTCAGGGGCAACATAATTCGGTGTGCCACAAGTTGTGTGAAGGAGGCCTACTCCCTGGAAACCCCAAAAAAGAAAGAAAAAAAAAGAGAGAAAAGAAAAAAAAGAAGAACCCTTAATCAGCATCGCTATACCAGGGTAGAAATATAAGAACTCCTCTTAAGTAGGCAGCATCAACAAAACAAATCACTAAACTTACATTTTGGGACAATGTGCTAAGTCCAAAATCAGAAACTTTTAAGTTTCCATGTGAATCAAGAAGCAGGTTTTCAGGCTACATAAAAAACAGCAAATTGTCAAGCATGCAAAAATGGAATTAGTAAATAAGACAAATAAAAGTGACACATAATCCCTTATCCATAACAGACCTTTAAATCTCTATGATAGACACCTTTGCTATGGCAATAATCAATGGCATCAATAAGTTGCTGGAAGTACTTCCTAGCTTCATTTTCACGAAGCTTCCCTTGGCGAGCCTGCAGATATTTGATGTTACCAATAGTTAACATTCGAAGAAAATATGCAATGATCAACCAAGAAAATGCTTCCAATTCTAAAACGTTTGTGGTTATTAATGAATTGCTCACACTTCTCGATTTTTTAGAATTTAGATCTTATGGTTCTACACAATATAAGCACATCTCCCATAAAATATTGTAGGAAGGAAAGGCTCTTTCCTATGGTTATTGGACACATATAATGGGCCTTAGCTGATTTACATTAACATTTACTGAACAACGTTCTGGTAGGGCAGCAGTTTTTCGTTATTTCAAAGAAGGTAGAAGTACTCCAAAATTATTAGGTATACATGGTTTGCAGAAAGCTGAAGTTAGTTAAGTATCGTAAATTCTTCTCACAATATAAATATGTTAAAAATACATTAATGAATAGTTAAGCTACTCAATTGGTAATGCTGTAGATCATAGGTTTCTTACTATTTTATCGAACAGTTCACCTCCAGTGACAAGCTCCAAGACTATGTATATCTTTGTCTGTCCAGCTAAAACCTAGAGAATCATCAAAATTTTAGACTTTTAGTAAATAAAAAAAACTGGTAAAATAGAAGGTTAAACTATGGAAGAAACAGATTTTTTTAGTTAACGCAAGCTGAACAGAAAGTAGGCAGATGTCAGCATACCTCGTTTAGCCTAACTATGTTGGGGTGTCTTACAATCTTCATTATTGATATTTCCCTTTTGATCTGTCAAGAAGCATGAGAAATGAGCTCACATAGTTTAAACATGGAAATGAAGGTATAAATAGTATTGAACCTAACGCTGGGCTAGGATGGTGGTATTCTTGAAGGGCAGTTTAAACTAATCCTTCTTTGTCATTTGCTGACACCTGGCGGTCATAGCTAATTCGGCTGACTACCAACCATCATTTACTCAATATTAAAAACTGACATACCAAAAAGTATGCTTGAAAGTGCAAGTGAAATTGAAGAGTAAATCAGGCCTGTCATGTAATAGGAGACTGAGATTCACTGAAGAAGCAATAAGGCATAGAGAAAACCTCTACATGGGGACAGCAAGACCAACCCTTATGAGCGCGTGAACTCCCTAGTCAAAACCCAAACAGTTCTTCACGTCCTACGTGATTCAAGATGTGCCCTTCAAGTAACAATCACCGGAAAACAAACCTGAAAGGCTGAAATCAAGCTATCTCTAGCATCTCTGTGAGACGATAAAGCGACCTGAAATCTCTAGCATCTCTGTGAGACGATAAAGTGACTAGAAATCCCCACTTTTGCTCAGACCAGTTGACTAACCAACCATTTCAGGGTATATGTCCATCTATATGATGCCAGAAGAGCTTCAACTAGTAATTTAATAATCAGACAGCGAGCCAGCGTGCGCAAACTTGCTTGTGCTACAACTTGATAACGAACTGTGTGGTGCGCATTGCGCTCGAGGAGTCGAGGTATATTCCACCCTGAACCGGAATTCCCCGCCTCTCTCTTCGAAGAACCTCTTCAAAGAACTCACGGAATATTCAGTGATAAAATTTGCTTGGATGGAGAGCTGAGTCGGTGAGCGGTAGGAAGTAGGGCGAGCTCGATTTGGATTAGTTCAACCACAGGTAGGAATCCAGAGCGGGAGGGGACAAGGCAGGTGGAGGAGAGGCGGCGGTGGGTACCTGGTGGAGCATGCGGTGGTTGAGGATGGTGGCCTTGTCGAGCACCTTCATGGCGACGGCGGCGCCCGTGTCGGCGTCCACCGCGAACTTGACCTTGGCGAACGTGCCCTGCCCGATGGTCCGCCCCACCTCGTACCGCCCCACCCGCTTCTTCCTCGCCGCGCCCGCCATTCCCCGCACCTCGCCGCGCCGCCCGCTCGCTCGGCACGGCGGAGCCGGCCGTTGCTTCCGTGGAATCTCGCGGTCGGAGCCGAAGAAGACGCGCGTGCGATGCGATGCGAGCGTGTCGTGCGCGCGCGCGATCGATGCTCCGTTTGTTTTTGTCGGAGGCAAGGTAGAGCGGAGGATTGCGTGGGAGGCGGTTGCTGTCCTGCTGATGCTGCGACTCCTGCGAGCCTCCTTTTATAACTGAAAAAGAAATCGCTCCAAAAATTACTGCTCGGGGAGAAATTAGCGTTTGGTTAATTAAATTTTAAGTAATTTTTACTGTGGCGCACTTTAAATTCCATGTCAGCCAATTTTTTTTCCCATAAATTTACATAAATATGATATGGTTGGATTTTTTTGTTAACCATCTACTCAGCTACGTATAATTATTTCTATGTCAAAATTTATCAATCCTTGTACGTCAAAATTTATCATGGTTGAGCTAAAATGTTGGACACTTAGAATTTTAAAAAACGGCTTCTATGAGATGAAACGTTAGGTTCGACAAGCAGGCATCAAGAAACCCGAGCATTTCACTTAAGAAAATGATAATAAATCATAATCCGTAGTTCGGTCAAAACAGGAAAACGACTATGGCATACCACACTTTTGAAAAAGAATGTGTAATCCAAATTGATTTGCAAGTAAAATGGTAGTCCACCGGTAAAAGCTCCATGGCCCGTGGATACTCCAAAGTCAACTAAAGCTTGTTTTAAATCTGACAAGACAGAAGCCTGTTCTAAATCTAGACGCTCATGTAGGTTCTAAACTGTTTATTAGCAATTTAGCAACCTAACCGGAGCGAATCTAAAAGCTAATTATTTTGACTTCTATAATGTTTCTTAAAATTCTCAAAACAACTTGGGTTCTTTTCAGCTTTTCTTATCTACTTATTTGCCTGGATCTCGTCACTTCGAGATTTTTTCGAGGTAGCCTCGAGAGCCGGTTGGCCATCAATTTTGGGATTTAGAGAGCTTATAGACACGCCTACGAGATAAAAAAACCGACTCAAAAATTAATAAAAAAAAGTGAGATAAGTCAAATAAGACACGAGATAAGTAGGATAAGTCAGCTTATCCTTCTTATCTCGTGTCTTATTTGGCTTATCTCACTTTTTTTATTAATTTTTGAGTCGTTTTTTTAATCTTGTAGGCGTGTCTATAAGCTCTCTAAACCCCAAAATTGAAGGCCAACTGGCTCTCGAGGCTATCTCGAAAAAATCTCGAAGTGACAAATAAGTAGACAAATAAGTAGACAAATAAGCTGAAAAGAACCCATCCTAAGACTATCCCCAACAATATAACATTACCTAAAATTGGATATCTATATCTTCATTTACCTAAAGATTTTATATCTATATTTCTATCATTTCTAACAAAATATCTAAACCACGAAACCATATAGATAGAGAAGATAGAATACACAAATATAGATATCCTGGGAGAAGAAAATAAAATGGGTATTGTGTGATAGGTTATCTATTGAAGCAACAAATTATCCAAATACCTAAATTTTGAGTATTACGGTATGTTGTTTTTTTTAGAAGGGGTGAAGATTTCATTCATATGATCATCCAAACCCTTTTACAAAGAGGTCCCTTGCTAAACACGAAATGACGAACACGTCCTTCCAAGACCAAATTGCAAAACCAAACATAGCACACAGCTCCAATCCAGTAAGCATCGTCATCACCGACGAATGGCGTGGCCAGCGCCGCCTCGATCTTCATCTCCTTTGGCCATAGGCGACGGAAGAAAGGATCAAGATCAAAAGTAAACATGAAAGCACAGCAACCCGTCACTAGCACAAAAGAGGGACAAAACATCGAGAAACCGGCGGCAACCATAGCCGTCCCTAACAACAGACTCAGCAACCCTAGAGTTCACCGATGCACAGCCCAAATCCAACCAGCCCACCTGCAAAGGAGTCGACGCCGTACGACTTGGCCGCCGCCTGGAGAAGCTCCCACGCCGAGGCACTTCCTCCTCCTCATCCGTTCCGTCGCCAGCCCAGAGAGGTCTCCTTTTAGCTTCTTCCCCAACTTGATTTCGGTTTTACTTACTAGCACCGAAGTCTTCTTTATTGATGCCGATGAGGTCCCCGCAACCAGCTCGACGACGAGCCACGAGCCTGACCCCCCTCACCGGCGACGAGACCGTCGCCTGCAGGGAAGTCACCGGCGCCCTCACTCCCCACCTCCTCAGCTTCTACCTTCGGCCAAAATGTCCTAAAGACTAGCCCAATCGTACCCCTAACCCTGCCCAATCCTACCCCTAACCCTACTTCTGTACAGGTCCCGGCCTAGATCCTCCGCTCCCCCACCTCGGCGATGGTCTTGAGACCACGGTGGTGGGTGAGCCGTGGGATCCAGTTTGTCGCCGCCGTCACCGCAAGCCACTGCTTTGTCTTCGCGAACGGATAAGAACGAACCCCTTAGCAAATTTCTTGCTAAACACAATCTTTTTTACAGTATGTTGTTTTAGTTGTCCTCTTGGGGACAGTCTCAACAAACCGAGCGAAAACCACGATTTGCTAGAATACCCATCGGTTTGCAAACGGCTATCAGGCTCCTTTTCAGTGAGAACCACAGTAACTGCATCCGTCAGAGTAGCCGTTTTCTCGGTCGGTCTACGATTATCAACCATAATCCTTCATCAACAGCAAACCACTCGGATCATCCATCGCTTCCCACTGGTGTTTCTCGACCAGACCTGGCCAACAAACGAACCAAGCCGGCCCGGTTCAGGTCGTTTGACCCGGTCCAATGTGTAAACCGGGCCGGCCTGGTTTAGCCAAAAATAATATTAAAAAGAAAATAATTATATTTAATAAATATATGTGTTATAAAATAAAGAAATAAATTATATATCATAAAGAAATAAACATATAAATATATATATTTGTGGGTCCATTCCTTCCCCACCGCTCGATCTATACTAGTCCCTGGATCAGTACATTAATACATACCATTTACATATCCAGATCATTTCATATAAGCAGAAGTCTTACATTAAAGTAAATACCTGTGTTAAGCCCGAAGGCTAGTAAGTATTGCAACACGACACATTGACCTAAAATAGTTTAAGAACAACAAAAGATCAGAGTGCAATCATAATCAAAAGACCATAAACTCCTCCTGCCGGTTATGTCCTATCACGGCTGGGTCATCCTAAACCTCATCCTGATCGTCAACGTACTCCTAGGCTCCATCTTTATGGCAGGCGTAGAGGTCTTACTCATACTCAACATCTAAAATAGTGAGTGTGTACGGGGTCAGTGCGCAATCAAACCGCACTGACGAGTTAACACCCAACCTAATGCATTTGGTGATAAAGGTTCCAAAGGAGAGGTTGGGGTTTTGTTTATTTACAGAAAATATGTTTTATAAACCAAAATCTATAACTTAGCAATTTAATCCCAAAGTTCTACTAATCATTGATCCAAAGTTCAGTTTCCCTTTCCATATCACAATCCCATTCTAGTCTTCCTCCAAATTCCCACCATTATCTTCCGGGTGTGGCGCACCCGTTGTGAATCTTACGCGCCACGAAATGCCCATTCTTCCCTAGCCGAGTTGCCAAGTCCGCACTAGAGTCACGGCTCCCTGCGACGTAAGACTTAGATCATCCATCCGTTGACGATATAAACCCGTCTTCGCCTCGGATTGGGGTTTACCATGACGCTATCCAGCAAGCCACTGGGCCGCACGTCCGCGTGATGGCAACGCGTTGTGATCCTAGGAACCACATCCGTGGTCAGCGACTTCCCGCTGCGTGCCTCACTGCATGCCGGTCCGGTCCACTCTAGGAGTGACATCGGATCTGGCCAGTCGACACTTATCCCCAATGCGCGAGGGAGACAGACCAGAGGGACAGGCGATGACGAGATGGCTAGTAGTGACGGGGCAGGCGTGGTGCAGGCGGCAGCTAGTGTGCTCGTAGGCCGGCGTAGAGCCACAGAGCGGATGCGCCACGGGGCCGGCGGTCGCAGGGGTGAAGTGCCACGGGGTGAGGCACGCAAGGGCGCGTCAGCCAGCGCGGCCGGCGTCGGAGCGGCGTATAGGGCACGGTGGCAGAGCCAAACGCGAGGGGAGCTGAGGAGGAGAGAGCTAGAGAGGTGAGCCAAGGAAGCAGCCGAGCCAGGAGCGGGTCTGGCTCGCTCGGCTAGGTTGTGGCTAAGCTGGACCGAAGGCCTAGCTGGGCAAGCTGGGCAGGCCAGGCCCAAAAATGGATTGGGCCCAAATGGAGAACCTATTTTTGCATAAAGATTCAAATAGGAAAATTCGAATTTGACAAATCAAATTGAATTTGATTAACATTATAGTGTTTTGGGCTAGTATTTGTAACTAGGGGATTAACTAGGAAAACTAGAAATTTAGGAGTTTAATCATAGGTTAAGATGTTAATTAGGATTACGGTGAGGAAATTGGGTTATGTGACCAATACCCTCGAAGTTCAAAAGGGAGTGATTTATGCCTAATTATGTGTAATTTTCAAGGTCTAATTAAAATTAGGTTCTGTTTTAGGGTTAGCAGTGATAATTATACTAAATTTCAAACTAAGCCTATATATATACACACACAAAGGTTAATTTACACAAAATGGGATTTGAAAATAGATGGGTAACTTAATATCTAATAACAAGATTTGAGCTGTTACAATATTTAATTATATATATATAGATAAAGACTATAGAACACCTAGGTGTTCTTTAACTAAAGAACACCCACGTTTATAGGCTACCACGTGTCCACCCTAGTCTCCCTCCACTACTTAGATATAGTAAACTTTCTAAAAAATTATAGTAAACACGAAATAAATCTGAATCAGCTTCTCCGCAAGTCTATCCACTTGCCACGTGGTGGAGGATGACGTGAGCATTTTCACCAAATTTCGTTTGGTCTTTCCGCAATAACTTTTGACTGAAAAATCCGATTTACAAATCGTTTTCATATTTGTGTTCGTTACATTTTTTCGAACAAAACTAGACCGGTCTTGCCATATATATTTTTTATAGTAAAGTGATTTACTATACTTTATAACAACATTTACTAGAGTCCGAACATTGTAAAATTGCAATATTAGTTGCGTTCCAAATTCTAATAAGCTTCTAATTAAGATATAGTATACGCTATAGTAAATTTGTCCTGAGAAAATAGTAAACCACTTTACTATTAGAATATACATGCATGATCAGTCTAGTTTTATTGGAAAAAATGTGAAGAATACATATGTGAAAACGATGCATCAATCGGAGCTCCTAGTCAGTGGCAAATTGGAAAAAAAAGAAAAACAATCACATCATTAATGCACCTGTGCCATTACATTTTTTTCATATCTGTGTTCGTTACATTTTTTTCAACAAAATAGACCGGTCTTGCCATTTTTTTTTATAGTAAAGCAGTTCACTATACTTTATAGAAAATTTTACTAGGATCCGAACATGATTAAAATGTAACATTAGATTTGTTTTCAGATTATAGCAAAGCTCCTCGTAAGGTATAGTAAACCACTTTACTAAAAAAATATATATGCATGATCAATCTAGTTTTGTTGAAAAAATGTTAAAAAACATGTATGTGAAAACGGTTTGTTAATCGGAGCTCTCAGTCAGCGGCAAAAGTGAAAAAAAAAATTGTGTCATTAATGCACCTGTGCATGCGCATGAATTAGCTTTGCCCAGTTTTTGTTCGTTAATATTTTACTATTTTTTATGTGCAACTTTACTACAAGGATACACAGATTTACTATATCAGCCCTGCTCGAGGTTGCACGCATGGGAGAGGTGGGGAGGGTGGGGGACACGTGGCGCATTATAAATGTGGGTGTCCTTTAACTAAAGAACACCTAGGTGTCCTTTAGCTTCACTATATATATATATATATGTATATATATATATATATCGAAATGCATACATTTGGTTCATACGCTATGGGGATGGTAAGAAGAGATGTATTTTACGCACTGCAGAGGCTATCTAAACCTTAAAGTAAAGGCCCACGATCAAGTACCAAATTACCACGTCATGAATCTTTCTATTTGATTCAATAAAAGGAATTAGCCTCCTTCTCGAATGGATACCCTTGACAAAGGGTAGCGTTGGTATCATAATCTACATGTAGCGGGTATAGTTTAGTGGTAAAAGTGTGATTCGCTCTATTAATAACTGAATTTGAAATGATATACTTAATAAGGCGTTTAAGTTTTTTATATTCGATGAAAACTTTAATTTTATAAAGGATTTAATCCTTTTCCTCTCAATAGCATATTGAGGAAGAATATACATTTTCATTTGTATCCAAAGACTATATATATATGTATATATATATATATATATATATATATATATATATATATATATATATATATATCAGTCAACCGGCCAAACCGAACCAAATCGGCCCGTCACTATACGAATAGAACCGGGCCGACCCGACGGGCCAAAGGATCCCAGAAGCGCCCGAAGCAGGCGCGCTCCACGCAACGCCGATTACTTACTTGCTAGAGTGCTAGTTGCAGAAATAATAATTAGGCGTGTGCTGTCTGGGTGTGATTATGCAAACAGCAACATGACGCAATTGACATTGGCTGTGACTGTCCTGGCTGAAATTATACCCTTTAGGGCTCGTTTGGCTGCAAGGGCCGGCATTTCCAAGGGAAAATGACCCCTACGGGGTTTTTTTGGTACCTTCGCTTCCCCCGATTCCACGCAGCTCTCCGAGTACACACTTCCCCACCTACTGCACGCAGCTCTCCTGTCAAGAACCCACTCCCCTCTCTCTCTCCTGGTGACGATGGCGAGCACCGCGATGTAGGTGGCTCGCAGCGCTGGCGCCGACGGCGGAGCAATGGGCGACACAGTGGTCGGCTCGCCACTCGGATCGCGACCGCGTCGGAGCCTCGCCGCCGCTGCCGTTGCCGCCGGAGCTTCTCGCAGATTCGCGCCGCCGTCGAGTCTCGCCGTCGTTGCCGCTGGAGCTTGTCGCCGATCCGCGCCACCGTCGGGAGCCTCGCCGCCGCCGCCGTCGTCGCCGGGAGCTTCTCCGCTCAGATACACGCAGCAATCGGGAGCCTCACCGCCGTCGTCACCGGGAGCTTCGTCGCTCAGTTCCGCGCCGTCGTCGGGAGCCACGCCGGTGGAGTTGCAGGTGAGTGGATCGACGAGCATGAGGAGACGGGGAAATTTTCTCGGTTGATGGAGGCGATTTTTTTCCCCCGGGATTTCCTGGGATTGGGCAGGGATCCTTGTAGGGACTATGGGTTGCCAAACACTCCCTAACATTTCCCAGGGAACATTATCCACACGGGGATCTTTCTAGGGTTTAGACAGGGATCCTGGCTAATTCCCGTGCTTCCAAACGGGCCCTTATTGGCTCACGCATTCCACTCTCGGGTAAAAGAGTGCCTCAAAGCATCCCGCAGCTTCTCTGTAATCTCGTCCTCTGTAATACCATTCACCACATCCTCTATAAGATTTTCTTTATCCTCTAAAATTTCTTCACATCTTACACTAAATGCTCTAAAAGATTCGTCCTCCAGTAGATCCTCTATCCCTAAAAAGTTAGATGAACAGTGCTATGCAGGACCTGCTGGGATGCTCATAGTGTTCTAGCTGGCCGGATTTTTTGGTGATTTAGATAGATGCCACTATAGAACTGCAAGTTTAGAAATTTGTCACTTAAGTGTCAATGACATGTGGACATACAGACTTGATCATGGGCAGCCCGGCCCGATTTTTCCGAGCCAAGCCTGGCAGGGCTGGGCTCGAGCCCCATTTGCCAACCTGAAGTAGCCCGGCCCGGCCCAACAATTTATAGTAAATGCCATTGACCGGGCTAGGCTCGGGCCTGATGTTGGTAAAGAAAAATCAGGTCGGGCCGAGCTCAGGCTTGCTTTCAGGTGACCGAGCTTTTTCAAGCTTGGCCCGACCTGGATCATGATTATATATATATAGTTATGCTACGGTTAGTTCCGAAGTACGGGCGTCTCCGTGCTTCGCACTGTGTTTTTGAAATCTGAGACTGAAAACGATAGATCTGAACCATTCATCTTCTTCGTCTCGTTGAAACGTAGCTATAGACCAAATTTCGTAATTTTTAGATTTTTTTACTATTTATGTCATATTTTTTAAAATCGATGATCTAATTAGTTCTGGAGTGTCCAGAAAGGCTGATTTTCAAAAATATGAAATAAATAGTAAAAAAATTCTAAAAATTACGAAATTTGCTCTATAGCTACATTTCAACAAGACAAAGAAGATGGAGGGTTCGAATCGATCGTTTTTGTTTTGTACTCATCGTGAAGCACGGAGCGATCCATGCTTCGTGACTGACCGTAGCATAACTCTCTCTCTCTCTCTCTCTATATATATATATATATATATATATATATATATGTATATACAATTATCCCATTTTTCTTAAATCATTTGAATAGCTTTTTAATGCTTTGATCTTTTTTAACGTGGTTTCTTGAAAATCTTGAAGTCACAAAATAAACATTATTAGATCCGGCTTCGATTTTCGGTTTTAGGATTTTGAAACCATTTTTTAAAGCAGTCAAAGCTCAGTTTCAACATATAATCAGATTATTTCAGCGCCGTAGAACAGACAATTACTCCTACAATCAGTGGCGTAGCCAGGATTTTAGATTTGGTTGAGCCGATGTTTAGAAAAATATAGAACTTACATGATAACATATAATGATATAAATATAGAACGGTGGGCAACGAGAAGAACACATAGTTCACTGTTCGTCGCCTGCAATTGCAATTGCATGGGAATCAATATTAACTGAAGCGCCGGCCGCCATGAAACCTAATTACCTAACCCTAACCAACGATTTTAGAAGTCAGATTGGTTGATTCCTGAATCCTGATTGGAATTTTGGATGATGCATGACTGTCACGCATACCTGGAGGCTGGAGCAGCTTGATTGCTTGACGTAGCTGCTAGTTGGAGTGCTGGACGCGACGACAACCTGACCTGGGGTGTGTTGCGACTTGCGATCGCCAATCGGCCGGCCGTCGATCCGTATGGGGGAGTCCAGGAGACGAGCTCACGAACGAGTAGACGAAGAGTCAGGCGCGCCGTGCAGCCCGTGCGTGTGATTTCTGCTCAGATCGGCCATCGTACAAGTAGTGGGGGGCCTGGAGGCCTAGGGGGGTATGTTTGGGCCGGCAAAATGTTAATTGGGCCACGGCATAACGGGTACAACTTATAGCTCCGCCCCTGCCTACAATTACCACTATGATAGATCAAGCATGTTTGGAACACCGAAATCCTCAGGAGAAAACGGGGTTGATCAATTGTTTCAAGGGAGCCTTAGTCAGACATGCATTTGTAGAAGCATCTAGATCCACCTGCAGCACGTATGTGGTACCTGTAGATGTGAAAAGATTTTTTTTTAATAAAAGCACACACAATAATTGAGTCCGTTGGCGTGCATTCCTGAGCTGCCCAGCTTGCGTTCGTGCGGCCATCGTTAACGTGTCCTAACCCTTGCAAAAAAAAAAAAAGTCCCTTAATAGACACTTCTGCTTAATTTAATAGACACTTCCGCTTCTTGTTGAAATGAAGCTAGCGTATAGGCAACAAATATAAAAGGTCAGCGTCAAGCAAGCCGACGAATTTAGCAAAAACATGATCTAAAACAAGGTCTAATTAATTTATATAAAGGAAAGGTAAGATAGTGCATTGTTCTTATCGTTGACACGTCGGCTTTGATTTCGTTTTAACTTAACAAGTGATTAAATTAGAGTATTATCATTTCCTGTAAATTGCTAGTCAACTGGCGCATGAACGCAATTGTGTGGATCATCCGTGCTGATATGGCATTTTTTTTTTCAGCGGAAAATTATCCAAATGCCACTCTTCAACAAATGGCTTCGCTAAAATACCACTTTGCTCTCAATGACATGTGGGACCATATGTGTCTATGACAGTGGACCAGAGTGGCATTTTACTGAAGCCATTTATTGAGAGTGTCATTTGGACAATTGCCCCTTCCCCTGAAAGCCACAGGTTACTAAACCATCTGAAAATGGGGCTTTCAGGCTGTACGGTTCGATGGATCAACCATACTGAAACATTAACATCTTATTACATTGCACTTGTAGGAACAATCAATTAATTGTATGACTTTTTCAGGAGAGAGGAATTGGCTTAAATAACAGCAAGCAAATACAATTTTTATCAGTGCTTATGTAGTTGGGACATTTTCTCCCCCGTGATTGAGACTAGAGAGTCAACATTTTGATCTTGTTTTCTAACAGTACACCTCTACTAGGGGTGGTTAGAAAACAAATTAGATATAAAAAGTAAATAAAATAAGGGTTTTTGTTGGATTGGTGTGACATAAATCCTGTCTAAAACAAAAATAAGACTAAGGTAGGGTTTTTAATCAATGTGATTAAAAAACTATGAAACTAATGAATGTCACTCATAAATCATATTCCTTCAAAATGCTATTATAGAGCCCCTATATGAACTATTCTGGACCAAAATACCAACGGCGGTTCTTCTTTCTCACCTCCTTCCCTTCCTCGCCCCCTTCTTCTGCTGCACCATCAGCCTTCTCCAACAAGCTGCCCTAGACCCAAGCCTCTCTCTCTCCCCTTCTCAGACTCCTCCCTAAGGGATTCCCTAGACATCAACGGCTCTTCGGCGTCCTCTCCTCCCAAATGGTGCTCTCCACCTCTCTGACATCATGTCCACAACACGACTTCATTCTCCTCAACACCAACCAAGCTAGCGTCGAGCGGCAGCTCATGAGAGACGGTGCCTCTCCCCTCCTCCCTCCTCCTACCTGTGTGGAACGGGGCTCCAACCGAGTGGAACAGCGAAAATCAGGGCATTGCCCCTCTATGGCATGTTTTGGCTTCATCCTTCCTAGCATCCCTAGCTTCCAGCTGCGCAAGCGGTGGCCTTGCTGGACTTCACCTGATCCTAGGGCATTGGGACTTCGCTGGTAGAAGAGGCAGAGATTAGGGCGGCAGGACCTCACTGGTAGGGGAGAGGAGTTCAATGTAATGGTGAGAGCTCACCAGTAGGAGGAGGGAGCTCAGGGCAGTGAGAGATTGTCGGTGTTGGTGGAGCTCGCAAGAGAATGGAGGGAGAAAAAGGGAAATGGGAAGAAGAGGATAATAGGTAGGGTAGAGAAAAAATTTAAGAGCTCATAGAGGCAAAATTGTTCATCATGATATATTATGCAGAAATCTAACTTAGAAGCTGGGTTGGGCAAATTTCGCATTTTCTAATGGCATATATTAAAAATAACTACTCTTTATCTAGCTTAGGATGAGCTTACCTGCTTAAAGGTTGTTTTATTTCCTTGGTCTGTTTTAGTTGGAGAAATCAAGGTGACACAACGCCATACAAGCTCAATCGGGCCAAGCACAATGCCAGACTTTTCTCTTCATATACTCCCTCCGGTCACAAATATGTGTTGTTTTGGACATTGACACGGTCTTCAAAATACACCTTTGACAACTAATTACTATCACAATTCATTTATGAAACCCACTAAAATTATTATATTACGAAAGTACTCTTCAAGATAAATCTACGCATAAGATTTTTATGCACTCAATCTAAATAGTTTTAAAGATATCTGTAGCTAAAGTTTTAGAACTTTGACTTGCACGTACTTCAAACGACAGATATTTGTGAGCGCAAGGAGTAGTTTTTAGTAGGAGCTGGTGGTTCTATCCGTTGACGCTACTTTCTATTTACTTTAGTGTGTTGTAACTTGTATTATTGAGTTAATAAAGGTTACATCGTTTTCTTTAAAAAAAAGGTGCCATTTATCTAATTAACTATATAAAAAAACCAACAACAGGGAGGGAAAAAATATATCCCTGCGCGCGTGTGGGAAAAGATAAGGTGAACCGGCGTTGTGGCTGAGCTATCCAAGCAACGTCGCAGCAGCCAGCATGCCCGGATCCCCGTCGTCCCTGCACAGGGTCTTCCACCACTTGGTGTCTTCTGTTGCTCGTACATGGATAGTCAAGTCCTCGTCACACGAGAGCAACGTAGCACCGATGCCACCGATCATGGTCTATCCTCGAAATCAAACGGCATATCCTTACATCACTGTGTCAGTGTCTGTGCGCGCGCTAGTCCGTATCAGACAAAAAAAGAGGGGAGAAAGAGACCTACCAATAGTCTGGTCGCAGCCGCGCACAAGACATTGATGGAAGTGTTTTGTGTGAGATTAATCTTTTGGATGAATTGATTAATACGTATAATTAGAGATGTGATAGTTTCTGTTCCATCGTTCAGCCGATACAATTTGCTTGGATAATGATTCAGATCGGAAATCCAGACAATTTTTTAATTGAATAGGAGTCGTTCGGTCAGATACGACCATAGAATAGAGGTATTCAACAAATATAGATATATGTATTCATATTTTACTTGGCACGCACATTCATAATTTTGGTGCTGATGATTTTTTGTAGCATGTGTTTTCGTTTATTATCTGTGAAATATCTGCTCAGTATTCGTTAGTGATTTCGTATGTGCCTGACCCCTTATATCTGCAGAAATTATTGATGGGAATACAATACAAGTGATATCTTGTCACCATCTGATTCTATCATATCCCTGCATATATGTACAGGGCGGGGATTCCATCTTTTACTCGGACCACCACCGCCGGCAAGCCTGCTCCGATGAGTTAAGGTCGTCCACCACATGCCGTCCCATGTTTCTGTTGCGGCTTTTGTTATGCCAATGGCCTTTCGCATGCTAGCTACACGCCTACTCCTACATTGGCCAGAGCGTGACAAGACGAAGGTCCGACAAGGTCACAAGCAATAGTTGCTATCTGATGTGCGTGTAAAGCTGAAAAGGATCGCCCTTCCCTCGGCCATGCCCGTTCTTCACGTGTGCTTCACCACCCATCAAAACAACTGCCAGGGATGATGCAGGAGTTGAGTATTCATGGATGAAACCAAATTTCTGATTAAGCGTGTCCATTTCCGCATTTCCATCGAGATTTTCTTCTTTTCCAAATTGACCCCTAACTTAACTCCTCTGCCTAACTTGAAGAACCAAAGGCAACGTGCTTTTACGAGCCAGCGGCCATGAGATAGAGCGTTTTTTACATTCTGCAATCGCAGAGTTTATATTTTACACCAATGTCTTTAAAAAGTGGAAAATCTGGTTGACACCATTATAAAGTCTAAAGTGTCAAAAATGTGCAATTATAAACTTTTTCAAACCATTTTAGCCCTCCTCCCTTCCTTCCTTGGTTCCTCCTCTTCATCGCCTTCTTTAATTCATGCCAACTACAATGGTGCCAGAGGTGGTCAGCAAACCGGTATAGTTCGGGCCCGGTTGGTCCGGTTTACTATATTAACCAGGTTTAATGGACCAACTGGCCAAGGTCTTAACCCAAACCTGGTCGTACAATAACCAGGGCGTTACAAATGGGCTGACCCATTTTAGTCATCTATATATAAGATATGATTATATTTTCATAAATATGCATTATAAATTGAAGGAATAAATTATATATCATAAGAAAATAGACAAATAAATATATATTTAATTATATATGTGTGTTACAGTAGTAGGCCAAACCGGGCCACCACTATATGAACCAAACCGTGTTGGCCCTACGGGCTAAGGTCTTGACCCAAATTCGGTTTGGTGAACCGAACCAGGTCAGCCTGGGCGGTGAACAGTGTGGGTTGGCCCAGTTCGTCCCACTGCTCTCTCTCTCTCTCTCTCTCTCGCCGTAGATCTAGAGCAGGAGACCGATGACGAGCTCACCTCCGCCAAATGTCAAGTGCTCCTCTGGCCTCCATGTCGTTGTAGATTTGGAGCAAGAGAATCTCGGGACTGACGAGCCTAACAAAGAAGCTCCAAACCCCCTTCGTGTCATTCACAAGCTCGACCATGGCATCAACAGGAGGCTTAGAGCTTGGGGCTACCTCGGGCATGGCAGTGGAAGGAGGGTCGTTGTGGTGGTGGATGACATGGGCGACAGTTGAGTTGTGGGAGGAGACCATCAGAGTTGGCAAAGGAGGGGAGGATGAAGAAGAAGCTGGAGTTGAGGGAACCATCCAAAGCCTCGCCGGTTTAGCCGATGGCGGCAACCTCGGACCGGCACTCTAGCGATCTTGGACCAACACTTCGACGAGCATGGCAACGTCGACAAGCTCCTGTTACCCCCTCCCATGGTTGCATGCTGCTTCCCGGTGAGCTCCTACTTTCTTTAGTTGAGCACCTCCATGGACGGCGAGGGTCAGGCCAGCGAGGCGTGCAGCTGCTACTAGGGAGAGGTGGGGAGGGGAATAAAGAGGGAGAAGAGATAACGACATTTGAGATAAAAATTTGAAGAAGTTAGAAAGGCATAAAAGTTTAGCATATTTGTGTGAGTTACAACTTTATAATGACACCAGACAGGTTTTCCACTTTTTAAATTCTATTTCTATGAATTTAGAACTTTGCGACAGCATCGGTGTAAAAACCCTCGTATATAAAAAAAAGGAAGTTATAAGATTCATCCTATCAGAGTATCATATTCATAGCAAATTGGTACCGCAGCAAACCGGGTGTACCGTATGATCCCATCCGGGCTATCCAATGTTGGCCCGATGGCTAAGATTTGATCAAAATGCACCGATGAACGGTGGCATGAACTTAGCAGGAAGCACTCCAATTTCTCTGTACGGGCGCCGGGTACTGCATGCGCAACATGTCACATATGAAGGAGTCATCTCGTGGATGCCATGCCATTGCAGCAATGCTAGTGGAAGGAACCGAGATATCTCCTCGTGAGTCGTGACCTCATGGCCGGTTCCTTCCTTACCCATGTGCGTACGTGGCTGAGACGAAGAGCGGCAGGACTCATCAGCAGGACGGCTCGGCCTCATGCTCATCTGTCCGTGATCTCACCACCGCTTGCGCCATTTCAGGATTAAACGAGAGGTTAGCGAGCCATCAAGCCTAACTTCTAGTATTATCCAAGGGGAATGCTTTAATAGTACTCTGCGACAGACAACAGTTCCTAATTTCTAGTCTTATTTAATGGGGGAGACTTTTGTTTATGCTTTTGCAGCATGCGTGCGCGTGATGGATGTGACAAAACGAACAGCTTTTCTTTTCTAAAATCTTCTTTTCATTGTTGGCGTGCGACACGTGAGAGCATGGCATGCGATAATCGAGAGCATTTACGGCCGCCACTTCAAATTTCTATTCTATAATAATATTTTCTACACACTCTATTAAACTTCTAAAATTTCTTTACACCTTACACTACACTCTAAAAGATTTATTTCCTCCAGCAGCTACTCTATTCTAAAAGATTAGATAAGCAGTGTTTTAAAGTGTCTGTTAGAGATGCTCTGAATGTGTGGATTCTGCTTCTCTGCCAAGATTAGATTTGCTTAATATTGTGAGCAGTTCGTCTGTCTTTAAACAGAGCGCCTTTATATGACCGATATGTGGGTCCATCGAGGATATATGAGCCTCTTGGCTAACAGAGCATCTTTGTATCAATAATATATGTGGGTCCATCGAGGATATATGAGCCTCTTGACTAGCACGACTGCACGAGTAGTCTATTTCTTGTTGTCTTTGCAAATCAGATGTAACCCAACCGACAATCAAAAAAAAAAAAAAATGTAACCCAACCGAGGCTTACAGAACTCGACCCCAAGGCAGCCTAAGATATCAGCTCGAATCCAGTGGACATCTCCGACATCCATGTCCAGCCCCATTGCTCAATTACTATAGTAAATAGTGATAGGAGTATGGAACGAGGAAAAAAACAGTAGGACAGTAAATAGTAAATGTAGAAAGTATGGATAGTGTTGGGGCTGTTGTTGGGAATATGAATAGGGATAGGGCAATCATATTGGTGAGATGGCATATCGGCTCGGCTCGCTCGGGCTCGGTCAGAATGCCGAGCTGCCTCGGCTTCGGTGATTCAATGAGCCCGAAGGGCGGCTCGGCTCGGCTCGGTCTCGCTCACGAGCCACTCGTTGGTTTCGCCGAGCCAGCCGTCCAAAGACTTCAAAGACAAGCACTAAGAAGACTCCAAGAGCCAACATTGATCAACAGGTAACAACAACAGCAAAATAAAGCATAGAAACAATCATGACCATGACCAACTAAGCCATTAAACCCATAATGAACATTTCAGCCTTCAGACAATCCGACAGCAACATGCTTTCTGCCGGCTCGTTGGCTCGCGAGCCGGCTCGTGGCTCGATTCGCCTAAATTGCGAGCCAGAAAACTGGGCTCGGCTCGGACTCGCCCTGAGCCACGAGCCAAAGACGAGCTGCCAGTTCGCCGAGCTCGAGCCGAGCCGTGAGCCTCGAGCTTTCGCCCAAATTTCTAGCATATGAGTAGTAATGGAACAAGAGAGAAATAAGGCAACCTGCTGCTGGAGATTCTTACATCCGAGATATGTAAGCCCAAGCTAAGCCGCTGGTTAATGGGCTGGGCTAGAGCCGAAGTAACGGACACTGAGGCCATGGTTAGCCCAATCATCGTCCACAGAAGGCACGGGCTGAGCCCGACTAAAGATACTAATCTCGCAGCCCAAGTGTCATCCTCGTAACGGGGGCCACACTATATGACACTAGGCGCAAAAAAAAAAAAGAGCGAACCAGCAGGGGTGGGCTAGTGTGGTTCTTAAAGAAAAAAGAGTCTTACATACATTTCACCGCAAACTTGCCACTTTCAATTCGTGTCATTCCAAAGTTAAAAACCTATTGGATGCCATTGCCAACTTAAGATTCTTCAATATATGCCATTATATTGAGCCTCTTTGTCCACTTTAAAATTTTGTTGAATCCACCTTTGCATTCTTCCTCCTCCTCCCTCCTGTGACCTCCCAATGTACACCGACAAGCGTAATCTCACTTTCTCCCTGAGCTCTTCTCTCTATTCTGGGCCTCTCCTTTGAGCAAAGATAGCAGGGAATCCTAGCTACCGCCAGTGAGCGCCTTTCCTCCCACTCCCTCCTCACCTCACCTAGCAGTTGGCGACAAGCTCCTCCCTCCCCCTTCTCCTTCAGGCTTAGCCTGAATCCGCTGGCGTTGCCTCCTCCATAGTGGGTAGGGAGCTCCTTGCCTCTCACCGCTCTGCCATCTCCATCGCTTCTCCATCTCGGTGTGAGATCATCATCTCCATATCCAAAGTGTCTGGACTCGAGTGGCCATGCAGTGTCAACGAGCATACGGGGTGAAGCTCGGCAAGCTCCGGAGGAGCTCCAATTATCTTGGGTATCCCTTGCCACCATCATGGTTTTCCTCGCAGCTCCACTCTATCGTCACGAGGAAGGGCTTCATCGGAAGTGGACAAGAGGCTGCCTAGGGAGGTGTTGAGGAGGGAGGCGACGTAGTGTGGTGACTCCAGCGGCTGGAGTTAAAGAAGGGGGAGAGATGTGGAGGATTGATGTAATAAGAAGAAGAAAGAGGGGGAATTCAGTGATATGGTTTAGAAATTTTATAGTGGCATGTATATGGTTTTTAACTTTATAATGGCACAATTAAAAACTAGCAAGTTTGTAGTGGCATGTATGTAATTAACCAAAAAAACAACTTTATATAGGAACGATTACCATCAATCGATATGTAGTGTTGGATCAAGACATCTCCTCCTCTTTTGAGTATACTATCATATGCATGCGAAGCATTTCCTCCAAAGTAGACCGCTCTTTCGTCCTCCCCCCTCCCCACAAGAGCAGTCATGACCTTGTCGGCACCAGGGTTCACAAAACCGGAGAAAACCGACGGTTTCTCGCCAAACCGCTGGGTGGCGGTTTGTGAAACCGCCGGTTTTTACCTGGCCTAGTTTGAAATTTTAAATTTGAATTTGATAATTTGAAAAAATTCAAAAAAAATCTTATAAAAAATTAGAAGTTTTTTAGAACATTTTGTATAAAGAAAAATTTTAAATTGACATCATTATCATGGTATTTTTTGCAAAGAAACTTACGCAAAAAGTGAAAAACCGTAATATTAGGCTCACACAACAACTCGGATGATTTCTAGAAGGCCTGGTCTGTAGACTTGCTAACTGATTGCTCTGCTAGCTTTTTCTTTTCTCACCACCACATCGAACTCACTGATTGATGCTCATTTTCCTGCTCGTTTTGCTCCCGTGAAACCACTACCATTTGCTTCTCCTCAGCATGCCCACGGCAACCCGCCTTTCTAAGAGATCCCGCCACAGATTGCTTGCCATGCCATGAAGGCTAGAGCCGATAGATCTGCTAGCTAGCTGCTGCATTTGGGCGAGAAACCGACGGTGGGGGTGACTCTCTCTCTCTCTCTCCACCATACCAAGAGTCCAAAGACAGCACTTCTACAGAGAGCGAAGGAGATGACGATGGCGGAGGAACAGAGAGGGAAAACTGGAGCACACACTCCGCAGCCTCCGTCTCCCCTACGCTTTTTAGGGGAGAGCTAGTTCCGACGGGCCACACAGGACCAAGATCATGGGATGCCTACGTCGCATAGGGAGACCTGGACAGGTCAAGTTACTCATAGAAGGCATTCCATTTTAGTGGATCCCCGTCATGACAACTCGAGCACGTCGACATCTGAGTCCTATGGCTACCCTTCTTATGCAAATATGCCAGTTGCACCACCACAACCCCGTGCTCGATATGTGTATGAGTGGCTAGAACGAGAAGTATATGTCTACCATTTCAATGAGTGGAGTGAAACGAGTTTGTGGACTGGCTTGACTTGGTATGAATATAAGGTCCAGTTGGCGGAACAACAGGGATTAATGTTGTTCTCCACTGAGGATTACAATAGGTGATGTATTCAACTTTGTTTTGTCTCACAATTTTATACTATACTAACCATTCTCACTTCACAAAACATAGGCAAGCTATGGGATGAAATGCGTACTAAGGCTCCTAAAAATTATTCACCGTGATTGGGATCATCTCCAACAAACGTATGAATTAATTTGGTCCCATATATATTAAGGGAGTGCTTGTATTACAATTCATCTTTTTATGGTACTTCATGTTTGGCGAACACAATGTCATTCCTTGTCAAATATTGAATGTGTCTATCATCAGATGCAATGCAATATATGTATGTATGCAATTCACTCAGTGGTGATATGTTCCAATTCTCAAATATTTAACAAAGGTCATGCCAAATTTTTCCTTGTTCAAATATATGTTTCTTGCTGAAAAATACTACGCATATCACAAATTACGACAAAACATATGTCAAAACAAGTGTCATGGCTCTATAAAATTAAAGGAACATATAGCATCGATGAATTAGCAAAACATGTACAAGGTTTATCTCATTGAATTGATGTACCTAATGTCAGATGAATGACTTGATATTGATACGTTCCAAATCTCATATATTTATCAAAACTCCTTTCAAAAAAATTTCCCATGATTAAACAAATTACCAACACATATATTCCACCCATCTATGCTTTTTTCCAATTTCTAAAAAAAATTTCATACCTCTTTTTTATTTTTCCACGTTTCCCCTGATTTCTCCACCGGTTTCTCGCTAAAACCGGCGGCTAGCGTCCCGCCCGTCAGCTATGTCCTGGCAGTTTGAATTTGAATTTGAGCGGTTTTTACCGGTTTTGGGCAAAAAACCGGCTCGCTCCAACACCGGTTTTGGGTCACCAAAAAGTTTTCAAAACCCTGGTCAGCACACTAGCAATGCGGCACCTCCACCTCTGTGCCACCGCCAGTGATCCACCTCTGGCACCGCACCATCCTCCTTACCCCTCTCCTATCACCTTTTTTCTTGTCTTCAGTAAGATCTTCACCATCTCCGCATCCCTTCTTCCTCGTTTTAAGTGGTTCGTCGAAGCCATCTTATAATAACTCTGTCTTTTTTGGTCTATTCTGTCCGCCGACTCTGCACGAGGATTATGCTTCACCAACCTGCTAGTGCTTATTATCAGGCAAGGGCCAACAGTACCAGCCTGAGAATGGCATTTTCCCTTATCCTTGCCCTCCAATTCCGTACCATATAACACAAAATGCGGGGTGGAGGAGGGCATTATCGTGCCTACTAGTGGTGATCAGGGTTCTCAAAATCGGTAAAAACTGGCGGTTTCTCTCCAAACCGCAGGGTGGCGGTTTGAGAAACCGCCGGTTTTTACCGGCCCGATTTGAAATTTTAAATTTAAATTTGATAATTTAAAAAACTATAAAAAATCTTTAAAAAACTAGAAGTTTTTTAGAACATTTTGTACAAAGCAAAATTTTAAATTGACATTATTATCATGGTATTTTTTACAAAGAAATTTGTGCAAAAAGTGAAAAACCATTTTTTGAAAAATTGGGCTCACACAACAACTCAGATGAGCTGGTTTCTAAAAGGCCTGGCCTGTACACTTGCTAACTAGATTGATAGTGTTTATATTATGCAAATTAAACTTTAGATGATCATGTTTACAATTGTATGGCTTAAGCACTCAACATATCCTAACTATGTACTAAATTATGCACCGTGATTGGGATCATCTCTAACGAACGTATGAATTAATTTGGTCCCATATATATAGAGGGAGTGCTAGTATTGCAATTTATCTTTCTATGGTACTTTATGTTTGGCGAGCACAATGTCATTCCTTGTCAAACATTGGATATGTCTATCATCATATGCAATGCAATATATGTATGTATGCAATTCATTCAGTGTTAATTATGTTTCAACTCTTAAATATTTAGCAAAGGCCATGCCAAATTTTTTTCCTTGTTCAAATATATGTTTTTGCCCAAAAATACCATAATATCACAAACTACGGCAAAACATATGTCAAAACAAGTGTCATGACTCTATAAAATTAAAGGAACTGTGACATCCTTTTTACTTTTACATAAAAATACATCGTTAACCAGCGTATAAAATAAATAAATAATAAAAATAAAAATAAAATAAAAGCAACCTAAGTAATCCTTTTGCCTAGCCGTACCAAGCCATAACACAGCCACTGGGCACGACGCCTAATCCTAACTAAAATCCAAATTTTAGGCCACGTCCTTAGCCGATTCATCCCTGTATTAAACCACCGTCAGTAGCTAAACCCATCCCAACCGTCACCCCAAAAGTGAGCAGATCGATCTGCTGCGAGCTGCATCAACGCAGATCAAGGAGGGAATCAGAGGAGGTGCGCCAGCCGTCGTTGCCGTCGAGGTGAGGCCGCGACGCCCTGCCGTCCCAACCCGCCATCGCCATCACCAGTAGCCGCCGCCGCCGCCGCGAGAGCTGGTCCAGCCGCCGGTCCTGTGGCCCCGCCAGAACCGGAGCCACGCGTAAGTCGCTACCGAAAGCAAGCCATGGCCGCAGCCATCCGCCGTCAGAAGCTCACACCGTGGCCGCCGCCTAATCGCCGCAGACGAGGTGCCGCCGCCGCCGTCGCAAGACTCGAGCCACGCGCTGGCGCGCTTATTGCCGACATATGCCGCGAGCCGCGGAGCCGCCGCTGTTGTCGACGCAGCTTTACAAGAAGTCGCCACGCTGCTGCCGCCGCCGCCGAGAGCAGCGCCGCTGGCATGCTGCCGCCGCCGCCGCCGGGTCATGCCGCCAAAGCAGCCGAGCGCCGTCGTCTCTCTCTTTCTCCTCTCTCTCTCATTCTCTCTCTTTCTTTCTCTCTCTATGCTTTTCTTTTCCTTTTGCGCGTGTGAGAGCATTCCCAGCAGTCCCCCTAAAGCACTGTAACTCTGACTTTTTTAGGATAGAGTAGCTGCTGGAGAGAAAGAATCTTTTAGAGCGTAGTGTAAAATGTGAAGAAAGTTTGAAGGAATGGATAGGGGAAACGCTAATAGTGTTTTGGAGAGAAAAATTTAGAGGGACTGCTGTGGTTGCTCTGAAGCAGATGCAGGACAGCCTCCACTTTAATCCCCTGGTTAAAGACCAGTCAACCCACTCGCGGTACTGTTCATGTGAACAGTGCACCTTCACGATTTTGTATCTCACAAACCACAACTCCGATTCACGTGAAACCAATTTTATTGGTTTTATTTCACACCAATCTACCTACTGTTATTTTTTTTTTTGTAATTTTTGCAAATATTATTATTTCTTGGTTGTTTATTTGTGCTATCGTTTCGCTTGCGTGGACGGGAGCGGGAAACGGTGAAGACGCCGACGTTGTCGCTGAATTGCAGGATGAACCGCAGTATTTCAACCAAGGCAAGTTAAAAGCATATCACTCCTAACTTTGAAAATATTTTTATTAGATGTTTGAATTTGCATGCTATATTTATATTTATTTCATGGTACTGTGTAGCTAGTTCCTAATTACGTGTTAATCATTAATTAGCATGTATTGCCGTACCTTGCTGCCCTAGGTTGATTATTATGTCTTATTTATGCCAAGTTGATGTCTTCTATATTGCTTAGCGTGAGTAGAGGTATCATAGCTGGTGATAGATTCCATCTGGGTCATGGTGCAAAATGAGACAGTGGGAGACTATCGGGGTTTCAAAATTAATTAATCCACTAAAATCAACGTGGCGTGAGTTGACCTGGGGTGGATTGCAAGGTTGGCTGGTTGCGTGAGGCACTGTTTGGGGTGCGGAAGCCGCCCCGGTTATTTAAGGACCGTTCCATTCGGTGGAATGCTTATTCCCGCATAACAGTACAACCATGGGCGCTAACATGGTAACGCCTTAGCTGATTAACTTGGGAAGTTTAGACTTGGGTGTGTCACTTGGAGGTGTGGGTGTGGCTAGCTACCACTGCAGACCTGCAAGGCGCACGAGGGCCGACTGGCTTGGTGGAAGGCTACCAGGGGTGAATCCTTAGCGGGCGGGCTCAAGTCTAGGTGTACCTCGCCAAAGGCTTCATTGGAGTCTCCGAAAGGTGAGTCCATCCCATGGGTAAAGTGTACCCTCTCTGCAGAAATTAAACTATCATGATAGCCGTGCTCACGGTCAAGAGCGGGCGCGGAACAGATCCACTGGTGTAGTCCCATTGTTTTAATAATTTCATTAATGTAGTGTTTGGCAGGGAGTGCCGGGCAGTGAGTGCCTTTCGGTTCATGCCGCGAGAGTTATTCTGGTGTTAAACTGATAAACAATGGTTTATTAATTTAGCTTAACATTTCAAACTACAGTTTTCCAAGTCATAGGGAAAGATTATGAAATTAGCTTTTATGCATAAGGATCTTGCTTGCTGAGTATTCGCATACTCACCCTCGCATATCACGTGGGGCTGTTCATTCCAACGAACAGGTAAAGGAACTGAAGAAGCAGTCTACGACACGAGTTTGATGTGGGCGGCTAGGACTTCTAGTTGCGATCCCCGGTCAGATGCCTGCGGTGTTGAGATGGGTCTCATCGACGAAGTTTATTGATTTCCGTTATTCTTTAATCATTTTGAATTGATGTTATTTCAAATGTAATAAGCGTACGGTACTGTTTATCAATCTGTATGACTGTGGTACCAGCTTGATCCTTGGGATTGGTATAGTGGCATAGAGGGGTTCGGTCTATATGGCCGGGTCCCGACAGGAACATATAGCATCAATAAATGAGCAAAACATGTATAAGGTTCATCTTATTGAATTGATGTAACCAATGTCAGATTATTGACTTGATATTGATATGTTCCAGATCTCATATGTTTATCAAAGGTTTTTCCAAATTTTTTCCATGATTAAACAAATTACCAACACATATATCCCACCCATCTATGATTTTTCCCAATTTTTAAAGTTTTTTCACACCTCTTTCCATTTTTTTTCATTTTTCACGTTTCCCTTGATTTCTCCACCGTTTTCTCGCTAAAACCGGTAGCTAACCGGTAAAACAGACCGGCTAGTCGCAAAAAACCGGTCCAAAAACCGCCCTACTCATCAGCTGTTTCTAACAGTTTATTTGAATTTGAACGATTTTCACAGATTTTTATCGATTTTTGGCGAAAAATCGTCTCGCTCAAACACCAGTTTCGGTCCGAAACGTTTTCAAAACCCTGGTGGTGATACACGGTGAAGGGCCGTAAAAATATTCCTTTTTTTATTTTTACTATGAACAAAGCGGCACGCAGGCAGTCGTCAAAGTAGTTTTCCACAGATGGTGACCTTCACCCGGACACGGATCAGTCTGACAAGACGCGCATAAACAGACGCAGAATGACCGAATTCATCACGAGCAGCAAAGCAAACACGGAGGAAGAGGAGGAAAAAATCGCTTGGACTTCACGCGACAGATCCAATCCAGCATCTCTCTCAGATCTTTTCCTTTCCGTGTGCGCCGTCTGGAGAGCAGAGCCTCTCGCATCGTCCTACTACAGCAGCCGCATTCCTCACAGGCAACACGGCTACGGAAAAATCTCCGTGCATGGAGAAGAGAAATTGGCCATGCAATTCTTGCGTTTCGATCTGGCTAGAGCTGGCCAATCTATGCTGAGTTCTTTACAGCTTATCTTATCCCATTTATTTGTCTTATCTCATAACTTTAAAAAAATTTTGAGATAGCCTTGAGAGCCGATTAGCCTTCAATTTTGGAGTTTAGGGAGCTTATAGACACGTCTACGAAATAAAAAAAAACAACTCAAAAGTGATAAGAAAGTGAGATAAGTCAAATAAGACACGTTTATCCTACTTATCTCGTGTCTTATTTAACTTATCTCACTTTTTTAATCACTTTTGAGTCGTTTTTTTTATCTCGTAGGCATGTCTATAAACTCCCTAAACCCCAAAATTGAAGGCCAATCGGTTCTCGAAGCTATCTCGAAAAATTCTCAAAACTATGAGATAAGGCAAATAAGTGGGATAAGATAAGGTGAAAAGAACCCAGTCTTATAGGAACCGAGCGAGCCCGATTTGGACTTGCTTGGCATGGTTCACTGTATGAATTGGGCCAAATGAGCCAATGGGTCGAGGTAACATGGTTTGCACAGTAACTAGGTCAAATCAGCCTGGCCTGGTTAAAAGCGGGCCGACTCATTTTAGCCAAAAATAATATATAAAAATAAAAAAGATTATATTTAATAAATATGTGTTATAAAATAAAGAAATAAATTATTTATCACAAGAAAATAAATATATAAATATATATATTTAATTAAATATGTGGGCTACAGTAACCAAGTCGAACCGAACCGGGCTAGCCCAACGGGCCGAGCACTCGGGCTAGGTTTGGTTCGGTTGAATAAACAGGGGCCCCGGTTTGGTATACAGTGCAGACTTGTCCACTTGGTTCCACTTCGGTCGGCTGATGGAACAAGTGGACCTAGTACTGTGCAGGCTATCATTTGTTTCTTCCTTCTTTGTCCTTTTGTTTCGCTTCTATCATTTTTTAACTTGCCTAAACTGAGGAAAAAATCTGCCGTGTCGAGCTTGTTAGCAATGTATATCGTGACAAAAGCTACCCAAAAGTCCAACCTAACGACGTGGGGCCTTGCACCATCGCATCCATAATGGTTGGATGTACATAATTATCTATCTCTTAAAGCGTTTTTCTAAGACGGGCATAAAACCGCTTACCCTCGTTCATTTTACATATCTAACGGACTAACGGTGGACTAGTTATTTCTTACCTTCTAAGGCCATGCATAATGCACGTGCCTAGAGAGATGCCTAAAAAAGAAAACCGGTTTTCTTTTATACCTAGGATAGCATATAGTGCTTATACGAGGATGCTTAACTAAGCATCATTGCTTAGAGAGATGCTTAGTGCAGTAGTAACATATAAGCATATGTATGGCTGTATAAACATCTTTGTATTAGAATAGAACTTTTCTACTTAGGTGCTTAGTGATATGACAACATTCTCTGTCCTTAGGCATTGGCGTACAAGCAGTTTTATTATACATGTCCTAAGAGTAAGATGATAAATATACATGTCCTAAGAGTAAGATGATAAATACATCTTGACTGTGTATATTTGATCCAACTTCGCGGTGATCTTCTACCCCTTATGTATTGTATAAGCGCTTTGTGCTCTTATAGTTTTCCATATTCAACCTTCGCATCATGAGAAAGATTTTTTCCACAAAGCATAGTGCAAAAGTGCTTATGCATATGCATATGTCTACTACTAAAAAGAGTCTAGTAGTAAGTGGTACGTTGTTTTCAAATTTTAAAATTAATTGTAATAATTGCTTGCTATTTAATGTGATGGAATTGCTTCTTTTTTACCTTCCATGCATGCTCACTCTATCCATACATTCTTCTATATATCAAATCCTCATGACTCCATACCATAATTGAACTTCCTTTCTAATCTTTTACTTAATTGTCAACCGTAATATGGATATACGATTGAGTAATCTGTGTTTTATGAACATGTTCATCGGCCAACCTCGTCTGTTCGGATTCCACAAAACAATGTTTTACCTCGTAGCAAAGCACGAACACTTGACTAGTGTGCTAAAAAGAGAAAATTGTCATATTCTTAAGAGCATGCATATGCATATATGTACAATGCTGTCTATAGACACATTAAAGACAATCTATGTGTTTTCTATAGACAACATTAAAGACAATCTATGTGTTTTTTATATCTCTATAGACACCATTTATGTATAATTTTCTTGTGCTACATTTGATTGCAGCATGAGGGATGTTTCGGTCCTCTATGCTCCCCATATCTCCTCTTCACCACCTCATATCATTTATAGTATTGATTATAGACAACTGACACAAATTATTGTACATACTCTAACTACCTAAGAGACCCCTTTTTCAAACAAGGTGGATGCTAAATGGTTTGATTAACTTCTAGGCATTTGCAGTCTCCAATGTAGAACCGTTTTCCCTATAATTTCTGTGTTTCATGTAAGCGCAGTGATCCAAAACATGGCTCATGTAGCGAACAAGCTAGTAGCCTGGTGGTGGAATGTTTGGCTTGTAAAGCCCACCATTAGGTTCGAGTCCTTACGGGGTAATGAAAATCTGGATCTTATTTGAGAGATGGTTTATAGCTGCAGGACCAAATCGTCTCAACATCCAGTAATCCCTCAAAAAATATATATGGCTCATGCACCCCATCTATTCCAATTTCCAAGCACAAAAATGCGGCGAATTAAAATAAACATGGTGCACGCTGCATCGAGCCGAGCCACACCTACTATTCCAAGCGAAGATGTCATCTTGTAGTTTGTCTTTTCCTCCGGACAGTTTCACGGCCTCTCACACAGTGGCCACAGGCCACAGCATGGTGTGCTCCATACAGCCCCTCCCCTGCCGCGCACACATCTCGCCCAACTTGTCCGGTGTAACCAGGGGGAGCCGCCGCCGTCCCGTGGAAAACGACACCGCCGTCGCCGTCGCCCACCACCGTGCTTTCTGTCGCGTCGCCGGCGACTCATACGGTCCGTCCGTTCCTCCCCTCTCCCGGGCCCACTCCCGCTGCCGGCGACGACAACCCCGGTGGGCCCATGGGCCCCACCTCTCATCCTCCCGCGCCCGCTGCGCGCCCGCCACGTCGGCTGCCGTCACGTGCCCGCGCCGAGATCTATCGGGCTGCGCGCGCTGAATATAAATATTCGCGCCATTCCCACCCACCGTGTCAGTGACTGAGGCGCCACTTGCGATATTTGCGGGGGAGGGATGGGAGGAGGGGCGTGACTGCGTGAGTGACCGTGCGATGCTGCTGCGGAGCGCGTCCTCGCCGCTGCTCAACTACGGCTGCGCCGCGCGCCTGCCGGCGACGGCGGCGGTGGTGCCGGTGTCGCCGGCCGTGCAGGGGGCGAGGCAGGGGCCGCCGTGCCGCGCATTGTCCGAGGGTGAACTGATGGCCTCGCTGGTCCCGGCCTTGAGGGGAAGGAAGGAAGACCGCCACCTGTTCTCCGGGTCCTCGTCTGCCACCATCTCCGTCGAGGAGGAGGAGGAGGAGGAGGCCGACGAGGGGGAGGGGGAAGGGGAAGAGAAGGACGTGCTGGGAGCGGCCGTGCCGCTGCGCCGGCTGCTGACGAACACGGGACTGGATGCGGCCGCGGGGCGGGAGGCCGCCGCCCTGGCGCTCGTCGAGGGCGTCGGGGGAGGCGGCGCCGGCGGGAGGGTATGCCGCGGTGGGCAGGGCGGGGACCGAGGCGACGGCGACAGCCGGGGCGCCGCCGACGCGCACTACCGGCGGATGATCCAGGCCGACCCGGGCAACTCTCTGCTGCTCGGCAACTACGCCAGGTTCCTCAAGGAGGTGGAGAGGGACGTTGTGAGGGCGCAGGAGTACTGCGAGCGCGCCATCGTCGCCAACCCCGGCGACGGCGACGCGCTGGCGCTCTACGCGGGGCTCGTCTGGGAGACGAGCCACGACGCCGACCGCGCCGACGCCTACTTCAGCCGCGCCGTCCAGGCCGCGCCCGACGACTGGTAAGTCAGCGCGCGGCGCCACCTCCTTGGCAATTCACACAACTTTCAGACGTGTGACCACTGACGAGAGATCCTTGCTTCCCCCGCAGCTATGTCCTGGGCTCCTACGCCGGGTTCCTGTGGGACGCTGAGGAAGACGAAGACGACGACAACAGCGAGCCAACGCCGCAGCCGCCGCCGTTCTTGGAGGCAGTTCAGCATCCTTCCATCACAGCGGCCTCTTAGATGAACCCATCTCGATCGCCGCCTGCAAACAAACTGGATCCGGAAGAGCGACATGAGGATCGACATGGGAGGAATCACAGCAGCCTCTCAGGCGAACCACCGTCGCCGGCGCGGCTCGGCTCGCCGCGGCTTGTAAATTGAATCCGGCTACCTGTAGAGTGAATCTGCAATGAGCGCTAATAAGCCACTACGCGCCTAAGCCACTACTTCTATGCAGCTTCAGGTTTTGCCGTGCCTGTACATGTAGAATGTTCTTGGTCACTTGTGTATCAGTAATCAGTATCGCTTGTGAATTAAAAGAACCGTTTGTTCCAGCTTGTTCATCAATGCAGATCCATTCTCTATGCAGAACAGTTACAACGAATGCTGAAATTTGTCGCAAAATTTGCAATAATTGTAGCAAAGAGAAGCAAGGAGGTTCATATGGAGAGGGGAGAGAAGTTTATAGCTCTGGAAATAGGAGATGGTCAAGTGCAATTGTTACCAGCTAACAATAACAATAGATACCCACTCCTTTGCACTGTGAACAAAAACTGGGAAGACAACACAGGGGTTACTTTGCCATTCTTAAAACTCCTGGTGATGAGACTAAGTTTAGCAATACATGTTACCAGCCAGCAGTTTACTACAGAAATAGCAACATGTAAATAGAGGAGGTGAGGCACAGCTCTTGCATTTCCGGGGATGAAGGGAATGGACTCCACTGCATTCTAACCACTGAGCTCATGTTCATCGGGTGTAGCTTGAGCACGGACAGGCTCCCGGACGAGGCCTGTAGTTGGCTTGCTGCTTTCTATCTGTTCTGCAGAAGACACAGTTGCTGTGGTGTCAACAGAGCCTGTTTGCTCCGATGGCAATTTGGGGAGAGATTTCCGTTGAGGTTTCTTAGCTGCATTGGCAGCAGGTGCTTTCTTAACGCCATTTTGGGAGGCTCTTTCATCAAGGCTTAGACGAGCTGGACGGCTTGAAGGATTGATACCTCCTTCCATGCCTGTTGAAGTTACATTCTTTGAGCGGCCAAACTTTGGTGATCTAGCTCTGGTTGTAGGGATCTAAGATAAACATAAATGACAGAAATAAGCAGTATCCTTAACAAGCTGGAAAAAAAACCCAGTAAGTAGATCTTTCACATGTTGTCAGGTACAAGGTGCTATTGTAATATAGACACAGAGTCATTAGAATTTAGATATCAGAACCAAGCGCGAGTGGAAACAAGTCAAACAATGGCTTTTGAGACCTTGTAATTTTTTGCTTGTAAGACTTGGTTTCTGGGAAATCAGAGGATTTTTTTTTCAGCTTTCAAGATGCTCTCAACTGCTTAAAAATTATGGATGCTGAACTTGCAACAAACTAGTAAAAGAAACATATCAACTAAGTTTCAAATCATTACAATGGATGGAGCAAAAGAATACATCAATTATGTGATGTGATGCTGGGGATAGTCAATTTAGTTCTTAGCCATCAAAGTTTACTGCCTAGTGTAGATAATATATATAATTTCCTGAATAGTTGATCACCAAGTAACTATTACCTCTCCTAAAAATGCACTAGCTACAGAAAATAGTTGTTTAGGCATGAAAATTGGCTGCCATAAAAGAAAGTTCTCCAAAATTCTGGAACAGAAATTCATGCCTAAGTACAAGTGTGACGTCAATTGAAATTTAGCTATAGTGAAGTGTGATGTGAGATGATCCAAGTACAAGGCCACAAAAGTTCTTATGTAGTAAATCAAGAAGGTACACTTTTTATCTAATGGTCATTCAATTTCCTTTGGTAATATGTCAAGGGTTATTCTAGCAAGACTGAAGTTTTTTACTTGACACAGGAAAGCAAGTTGCATTCTGGAGTTTCCTACTTTTACAGGTTTAGATTTCAATTATATCATATTGCCAAGAGCCCAAGAATATTTTGTGCCACAGACACAACATATATTAACCCATGAAATCACTTAAGGAAAGGGAAGATGAAGCAAGCTGTTCCTGAGCAGCAGTTAAGAGAACTACCTTCTTCAACTCAACCTTGGGAGGAGGTGGTTCCTTATAAAAGCTAGGCATTGGATTTGCCTTGAAATTCAAACTTTTCCTCAGCTGTTTAAGTTCAGCTTCTTCAGTTTCCTACATAGTAATAATAAAAAAAATAAAGCAAACATCATATGCACATTGAACAAAATCATTGATTCATCTATTACATCATTAAAACAAAGGCAAAAGAAGCCACCAAGTTTCCCCTCAAGGCATAAAAAATATCACCTTAATATAGAAAAAAAAAAAGAGAAAAAGTTGTAAACTGTCAATTGTGGTGGGTCGAGATTATAATGGTCAATGTGAATCAAATATACATCAGAAGTGTTACAGTTCATATGAAAAACATAATATAGACATTAGGGTTGTATGATAAATACAACTCTTCTATTTCAAAGTTCAAACATAAACATATGTACCTAGCATCTAGCCATGCAGTTGCACAGGTACTCTGGCTAGTTTCCATGAAAATATAAATAAATAAGAACATGAACCTTTGATTTTGCCTGCATGTTGCTTTTCTCCAATTCCTGTGCATGAATCTTCTCTTCAAGCTTTGAATAGAACTATTTGATTATAGAACTCAGTAAGCGAATGAATGATATCCATATGTTTTGAAACTACATTCAGCACAAAAAATAATATATCAACAAATTACCTCTCTTCTTTTTTCAGCCCTCTCATCACATTTGAAGCTAAACCCATAAGCAGGTGTGCTACCAACCCTTTGAGGTTTTGCTCTTTCACAATTAGATTCTTCTACATCATTTTTCACAAAATGTTGATTTGCTGCCTTCTGGTTTTTCCTCTTTTCCCTGGATTTTAAAAGAGGATGTGGCAGTGTAAAGAACTTGTTTAGAGCCCAAGTGTACCATGTAACTAGTAGAAAAGTTTATTGGAAAAAAGCAAGCCTTTAAGATAATTCTTGGTTGGGAAAAAAATATAGACAAACTCGTAAAAAACTAAAGTTGACAGTATTGAACTGGGTTTGTACTGTTTGAGGTTTGACATGGTGGAGAATGCAAACAAACAATGGTTTCTGAATTCTGAGATGGCATATGGGCATTGGCAACATTAGTAAGCTAAAATAAAACCCATGTGCTAACACATTTGGTGACAGGTCGGAAAAACAACAAACAATGATCGCAAATAAGAGGACACTAAGCCCCACAAAAAAATCCTTTTTTTTTCATAAATTTGAGGGGTCAGGTCCTCCAAGAATAGCAACAATCGTATATTCAATTACGGTACTAAAAAGCTAGTAACCTCAGCTGTATGATAAATGCATAGCATTGCTTTCACTCAAATCAACATGTGCTTACTAACTAATACAGCCAGGCTTAACTGGATATATATAGATCACACAAGTTAAAAACTGGTACAGCTAAGCAACAATAAATACACCAAGAACAAACAAACAGCATACTTTGAGTCCCTAAGTGATGAATTCTCCCTGGCAACTGGGCGAAAATTGCTCTTTTCAGCCTTCTGAATCAAAATATCACCAAGAAATTTGTGTAAGATCAAACTGCATGAGACATAAATTTGTCCACTAAAATTAAACATAGCACATGCATTTGAGCACTATGGAAAACATATATATAATAATGGAAATGAACTTACATTCTTAACATCAGAATCACCATTGTTCGAAGAGCTATCAACTGAATCTGGATCAGACACTCGTGCGATGGGTGCCTTAGGATAGGAAGAATTGGGAGTGCTTTTCCTAGCTTGACTGTTACCTCCGCTTCGTGGGCTCTGACGTTGAGACTTAGTAACCTTAGGGGAATGGCTTTGGCTTCCCTGGAAGATGGCAGAAAGCGTGCAACTGTCACCAAACCATCCATAGAAGACCTCAGTAAAGGACATATCAGTATGCCAAATGCTTACCTCGGAAACATGGGGCTTTACATCCTCCGAGTGCGAGGTGGCTTCCCCACCCACCTCTTCAGATGGGTTGATCACCTCACTCTCACCCGAATGCGCCCCATCGGCCAGTGCTTCGTGTTCTTCTCCACGCTCCTCTAAACTATCATTTGACAGCAACTTCCTGCTCTCCCCATTGTCAATGCCCATTGCACCCATAGCATCTACAACCTTGGCGACTGCATCCATCTTGCGCTATCACCTCTTGACCGGTTTTACCAAGACTACCAGCCCAACAGCTTGCACAAGCAATGCCCTCAGCTTATCATTCCTCAAACCTCACCGCAGGATCATGCTGTACAGTCTCTCTCTATCCCGCCTTAAACCCCCAAGAACAAAGCTGCAATGTCACCGTGAAAGTACAGAAATGGCTCAGAAACTTACAAGATCCCAGAGGCGGCTTAGCAGTGGCGGATCCACCGCCCAGGCAGGGGGTAGCTGCCAGGGCTCCCATGGATGTCCAAGCATTATCGAACGATTTAGGGTTTCAAATTCAAAGTTGGGGGGAAATTCACAAAAAATACTAAAAATAGTACCAATGTTTTTGAAGCGTTTGCCATGGAGAATTTTTGAAACAAAACAAAACTATTCGATCGAATTTGGATCAAATCCGAGCTCACAAGATAGGGAAAAACCAGAAAAGAGCGAGAAGGGAGGATGTGAGGCTTGGGAGGGAGAGAACCAGAGTGGCCTTGGCACTGGGTCTGGGCAGGGCAGCGGTCGCCAGAGGGGAGCGGTGGCTCGATGCTGACTTGCTGTGGTCGCAGGCGAGGCCGCGAGGGGAGCAGAGCAGGACGGAGCTACTGATCGCGTGGGGAGGCAGGCAGGCAGCGAGGCGAGGGGAAATAGATCTCGCCGGCTGACTGCTGAGTGCTGACCGGCCCGGTTACTGTGCTAAGACTAGCTCCAAAGGTTTCTCTCGCGGCTCCATTCCCTGCGCAGAGAGATTCCCGTTCCCTTCCGTGCTCCAACGAATTCTCTTCAACAATCCTTTCATCAAGAGATTTCTCTCTCCAATCCCCCCAGAAAGAGATTCTATCTCCTTTCCCTATATCATTTACTTCGAAGGGATGCTGTTAGAGATGGTGTGAAATAAAGGGAATGTGGATTAGGAAAGGAACGAGAAAGGGAATGAAATGAAATGAAGGAAAAATGATTGGAGATAGCCTAATCGGAACTAAGGCCATCTATGATGCAAGATACTAGATGGTTGTATCCATATATATATTTATATTTAAGGGGAGGGAATATTGTTATGTCATTAAACATCTATGTAAAAGGTTTCTTCTATAATAAAGCAAGTTTATGTATGTGTATAGATATTACAAGAAGCGAAGAAAATATGTATAAACACCATCTAAACATGCTAATTTAAGCACCCCTTTTCTAAGCACCTACGAAAGCACCTGTAAATCATATGTGGCAAAATAAATCGTTTTTTCACCTAAGCATCTCTCCAAGCACCATATATTAAATGGCCTTAGCAGGGCGTCTTCGCCTAGGCACGGTTCAGGCTGAACTGGGCTAGCTTAGTTACACACCTACATTTGCTTAAAGAAATACTTTGAAAATAAAAAAGATTAAGATGTAAAAGTATAGATTATAAACAAGGTTTCGAATATCGCTTATCGATAACAAGCCAAGGATAAGGGATTAGTCGGATTTATCGGGGTTTAATCAAAATTAGTGGTAAACATTAATCGGCGAACTAATATGGTCCACCCTTTTATCCAGCATAGTGGCCACCTCTTTTGCCTAGCCCAACCGACCTACCCAACATCATCTCCCTTACCTTGCCTGCTAGCCCACCCAACCTCTCCTTTTAATCTACAGCCCACCTCTTCCTCTAAGTCATAATCCATCCCTCTCCACTAGGACAGCTTGCATCTCCCCTCTCCCCAAACAACATGTTGTCTCTCCCTGTTATTACTTATCTGGAGTAGTGTGGGGCACCACCCTCCCATGCGCCCTACTGTCACAATGCCAACCTCCTCCAACACCCCATAGCCAGTGGCACCATTACAGCTCCTGACACCGTCTCAACTCACCCCTCTTAGGCAGAGAGGTGCTCTTCCCTCCTCCTCCCCTACTCTGGTCATTGCCTCCACCTCCTTTCCTATTCCAGCCACAGCCTCCACCTCCTTTCCTGCTCCAGTCGCAGCCTCCACCTCCTCCCCTCCTCTAGCCGCCGCCTCCAACCCTCCATCTTTTCTTCCCTGCTCTAGCCTTGTCGCCTCCACTTCCCTTCCCCTACTCATTATCACTTAATCACCGAGTATTCCATCCAATTTACACAAATTAACAGCCATGTCAACAAATTAATCGGTTGACCGATTAATGCGCCGATCTAGGCAAAATCGAATCGGTCCCCTAGTGATTAATCAAGGATTAATTGGTGATTAGATCCAATTTTAGAACATGATTATAAATCAAATAAATATAATCATATATTAGAAGAGAATAGGCATATAAATACATATTTAGTTTTAATAATGTGCTATAGTAGCGAGCCAAATCAGGCTAGCCTAGTTTGCCACTACAAACAGGGCCGAGCTAGCCCGATTAACCACTAATAACCGGGTCTAGCTGGCTTGCCAAGTCGCAACACTAACCCAAGCACAATTCACTAGAATGAACCAGGTTGGCACGGCATGGATATTATCTCTCCCATATCGCTACCCGCATTTTCCCCTTAGATACGGATATGGATCGCCTCGACCACGGAGTGTTACATCATTCTGCTCTTCAGCGAGTAGCCACCCTTCACCCGATTGGTTGGGCTGTCAAAAGCATCTGAATTATCCGGCGCCCGAATCCATATCCGCATTCAATTATCCGCATCTATGTCCGTATCTGAATCTAATTATCTGAATCCGAATCCATATTCATACATATATCCAATTATCTATATCTATATCCATGTCCGTAATAATTATCTGAATTATCCGACATACGAATGTAGTATGCGCTTTTGTCATCTGAAATGCTATTTTATTCACACTATTCATGAGAATATCCAAATTAGCTGGGTGGATATTTATTATATAATATGAATTTATGTTTCTTTAGGTGAAATAATATTTATTAGATTAACTACGACGTGCATGAGTAATATTCGTATCTAAATCCAAGAATATCCGAATTCATATTCGTATTTAATGATATCCGAATCTGATTTTATCCAAATACAATAATATCTGAATCTGATCATATCCGTTTTATAAATACGGATATCCATGCGGTTTGACCACCGTCCGATCTGTTGACACCTCTACTGACCAGCAATCGATGTCGTCCCCACTGTATGGCTTCAGATTTTGAATTTTCATGTGTCCAACTTCATGGTCCTACTTTCGGCATTGTGTGAACGAGTTCTACACGCTGAAGATGCTCCCTACGATTGCGGTCATCATCTTGATGGCCATGGCGTGGGTTGCCATGTGTAGCTTGAGACACTCTTGCAGCTGGCATAGAGGGGTGGTGCCCAAAATAGTCAACTTTATTGGTGGTCGTCGACGTGCGTTTGGACGATTGGCAGTTGTATCCATGTCATTGGCTGATGCTCAACAACGAGAGGAGCTTCATCCCCGTCATTGATATCATGTTCATGATCTATGCCATACTAGTGAATATAATGAATATATTTCGCTAGCACGTCATGGATTGCGGTCATTCTCCATTGAACTTCTCTTCAAGCCAACACGCATAGAGAAAGGCATGTATAGGAAGGATATAAGGTACACTATCGGGCAAGTTAAGCACATCATCAAGTTCTCCATGAGTCGCAAAGTCCATGTCATGCTGAAGATAAGACTCGTCAGGTAAACTCCTTTCTAGTGTTCTCTGCTTCCATTATGAAACATGTTTTCTACAAATGTGTGTTTTCATAGCAAGACATGAGCACGCTACTAGTTCTCGATAATCGATATTACAAACCTTGATCTCTCGTGTGCGGCCAGTGGCACCGCATGAGTAGAGGGAGTGGAAAATGTGAGAGATGTTGAAAGGAGCTAGGGTTTATAAGATCTTGTGGAGACATGCATGAGATATTAGATAAGCATCTTATTGCAAATTTTCGATAAAATACATATGATCTATAAAAAAAATACTAGAAGAATGCTTCATATCAAAGTATACAAAGATTTAGAAGTTAATATTATTACTAGGGATTATCTTGCATGGATAAGTAAAGAATAATCTAGGTATTAGATAATCAGGTAGATAAAACTAGCTAGATCAAAGATAATTTTGAAAAAAAAGTATAGAAGCTTAGCTGTTTATATAGATGGTTGTAGATTTAAGTTATATGGTTTGGATCATCATAGCCATTAGGTCTAGTTAGAGCTCATTTTTAAGTTCATGTTGAGGTAAATTAGAGAATTTAATATTAGGTATGGTAAAAGTAAGAGGGCAGGGAATGAATAATAGGCTAGTTATTAAAAATTGAGATCTTTAAAAGAACACTAGGTTTTTGAAAAATGTCTACGAAGGGCCTAAGTATATCGCTAGTAAAAAAAAATTTGTTGTAAATTATAATTTAAACTGAGAAACAAGTTGTGATTACAATTGTAATAAAGTAAAATTTGGGTTAGCAAGTTAAGTTTTTAAGTTTTCTTATGCTCTTGTAATTAGGTTTTCCCGGGCTCCCGGGTTCAACCGAAACCTTAATTCTTTGAGGAAAAGAACTTCTTTTAGTGGTGCTAGTTTACCAAGTTTAGAGTAAAAAGAACTGGACACCCTAATAAAAATGCGAACTTAGTCATGAGCGGATGCATTCTGTGTCCATGGATATCGTGAGCACGACACCGCTCGTGAACCGAATCGAACCACCACGCAGCAAAGAAACTCATAGCTGAGCAGGTTGACAGAAAGAAATTTTTGATTTGGTATCTCGTAGCAAACAAGGAGAGATTCCGCAGAGCAACAGAACATGACTCCCTCTTAGAGCCGTGAATCCAGGTGAGTTACGGTTTGCTTACCGTCAGAAGGAGGAATTTGTCCAGAATCCGAATGGATCTTAGCTCCACGACGCCAGCCCAACAAAGGGGATGATGAGGAAGACGAAGACTAATCTTTGCTTTGAGGGTGGTAGATCTCCGCTCCACGACGCCAGCCCAATAGAGGGGATGAGGGGAAAGATATAGGCTAATCTTTGCTTCGAGGGTGATGCTGTGGAAGACGGCTTTGTGTGAAGGTGTATTCGATGGATATGGTTTGGGGGAGAGGTCTGGGGTGGTGTGACTTTGAAAAAAATAAGACATGCTACTATTTATAAGTTTTTTTCTTTTTATCTAAAGCTAACTTTTAGCTTTGGGCACCACGCTTTTCTCAATTCGTCTTGCAATATGGTTTTTGTCTTTATGTTTCTTTTCAGGATGCATCAAGCGGTCGTTGCAGAAAACCATTTTCTTAAAAAATAGCAACACAATTTCCAATTTGTTATTAGGCTATATATTGCATTTGGTGAAAATGTTGCAGAGTAAAACCTACTTTTTAATTAACCATCATTTTTCTTAAGTCTGGCGAAAAATAGGTGAGAGCTAGTGATTTTTGAAACAACTTATTGTTTGGATCTAAGCTACTGTTGGGCGCTTGTGATCTGTACAAAATAGAAACCAAAGCAAAAGCTTCAGTACATGCTATCATGCTCTTAGGATGAGCAAAGGTTTGATGCATATGTCGTCGCTTATGTAAGCAATGACCAACTCGCACCTTCATGAGCAGAGGTCTGATATAAGTCGTCGCTCGCTCACGTATATGGATTTCGTAGGGTGGAAACTGGAAAAGGAAAATTGGGATCCTCTGCCGGTGGTCATCTGGTAGGCCGGTCCAGCAATCAGGTACTGGCTCGTCATGCCTCGCTGCATGCGCCGTACAGCAACTCTGCCACGTGGGTTCGGACTCACGTGGCAGTGGCCGTGACTGCATGTACAGTTACAACAAAGGATCCACGCTCAAAACAGAGGACAGCGGTAATAATGCCAACAATAGTAATAGTAGGAGGGAGGTTAGTCTCGGTAAGAAGGGCAGGACATGACATGTCATGTGAAGCCATGAAAAATTGCTCTTTTATTTCCGTTCTCATGAATATAGTCTGTTTTAACAAAAAAGGATTCAATTCTTTTAGTAAACCAAAACAATTTTTTTAAAAAAGGATATATGGTTCTTTATTTTTTTGATGAAACATTGAGTCCCTTTAGCGGGATTAATTGATGATATGACATTCCAAACATTGTCTTTTAAGGCTTTGACACTTCATGTATCTTTATATTTATTATTAAAAAGACTCTAGTGGCGAAGATACATCATTCATCTCCACTCATCCATCTTCCATCCAATGGTCCGGACATAGTAAATGTACTTTCTATTTATTATATTTATATCCTATTTTAGTATGTGACATTTAGGAAGTATTCAATCAATTCAAGATATGTCAAATCATTATATTTAATTAACTTCGTTATTTGAACATGTTGTATTTTAGGAAATTTTGGATCAACTTAAGGTATAACAAAATAGAGTGTGCGGAAGCACGATGCGGTCAAACATGAAAGCGGGGCTAAGGTTGCGGAAGCACAGCGGAATCAAGTATGGAAGGGTGAAAGCGAAGATGATGGCGTGAGTGAAACAAATCAAATGTGACGCGATGAAAAGTGATGTGATATTTGTTTATAGCAAAGCATGGCTAATCAATAACATGTGGGCTAGGTTGAACACACGAAGTGACATTTTATATTTAGAGTGACAAATCACCAAGTTAGAACAATGTTTTTCTTTTTTTGGCTGTTAGAGCTAAGAGCATCTTCCGTAGGTCCTACAGAACATTGGTTATTTAATTTTTTTAGAAATAGAGGAGTTACCGGAGGAATGAATGTTTTAAAAGACGTGGTGCAAAGTGTGAAAAAATTTTAGAGAATGAAGCCTAGACCTATTCATGGTTTAATAACCCACCCAACCCACCCCACCTAACCCAGCCCAACCCGCATACAAACTCATACACGCAGGGGCGAATGCAGCAAAAAATAGTAGGGGGCTGGGCTGCATCCTGGGAAGTTTAATTGGACCCTTAGCCCCCTCTACAAAGGCCCATGGCTATAAATTTCGCTGGGAGCTCTAGGGGTGTTTCAAATGTCCAGCAGCCGTAGGGTGGGTTGGAGCCCACCCCGCCCCACTGGTAAATCCGCCCCTGCATACACGGGTCTAATTGGGTTAGGAGGACTAGAGGAGCTCGTGACCTGTGCGGACGAGCACCGCTTGCCTGGCCGCGCTGCTGAGCAGGAACCCATGCAAACCACTGACCCAGCCCAACCCACCTGTCCTGCAAACTCGTGTTGGAAACCAACACATCTAACCCGTGTCAACTCTTATAACCCACCCATAAACAGTCCTGGATAAAGAAAATCCTTTAAAAAAATATTGTGAATAGTATTATAAAGAATAAGATTATAGAGGAGCTTCTAGGATGCTCTAATATCATTATTGAGAGAGATGAGATTATAGAGAATCTTCTAGGGTGCTGTAACATCCTCATTGAAAGAGACCAATCTCACAACAGTCAAAAAGCCCAACATACTCATTAGAAAAACCAGTCACGGCGTACGGACGTACGGTCGAGCGGAGGTTAGCATAGTTGACTCCCACGGCTAACTGCATAAATGCATGGTAAGCATTCCCTAGCCTGTCAACACTCATCAGCATAACGCCCGTCTGAAAAAACGGATTTTTTAAATTTAAAATATATCAGTAAAATAAATATGGGGATTATGCATAACAGTGGAGCAAATTTACGAAAAAACGGTGGGGATTGCCAACTGAGGTGGCTTTTGCCACATAGTATGGCAAACGCCAAATCACACGACAAAAGTCACTGGCACGCTGTAACATAACAAAAAATTTCTCATTTTTGTATAATTTTTTTTTACAAAATATTCAATTATAATATTCAATTTTCTTTAAAACCTTTCTAAAACCAATTCTAAAGGTTTAAGTATTTTTTCATTCATTCATTATTTTTTCTCCTAAAAGAAAGAAGCTCATCTTAATTTTTCTAAAATACAAAATCCTATGAAATGATAATTTAAATTTCATATTTAGATTCTCCTCATTTTTCTGAGAATTTAGAAATTTATTTCATATTTTTCTGACTTTCCTATAATTTTCTACAAATTTCTAAACCCCTTTTCTTTTCTGAAAAATTCAAAATACGCTTTCCCCTTTGGGAATGCGCTTTCCTTCTCAACCCGGAGCGCTACCTGGGCCTAAGGCCCGTTCCTGTTTCGGCCTAAACCAGCCCACTAATGCCATAAGTGGCAATCAATGGCCAGGATTAGGCCACGTCCCCTTTACTCAGATCCAACGACCAAAGGTCATACCACTCCGGGTATTCAATCATACCCGTACATGCTTAATCCAATGGACTGGATTCGTCCACTCCGACCTCATTACACAGACCGCCTCTCCAACTCCGCGCGCCCGCGTCCGCCATTGTTTTTACGGAACGACGCATCGCTTTGAGCTCGCCACGCTGCGCTGACCTCTCCGGACTCCTCCCGACGCCGCGAAGATTATCCCCCACGTCGGCAACTTCATCCGCCAGCCAAGCTCGACGAATCGCTCGCCAACACGCCGCCAGCGCCGCCGCCGCCGCCTTTGTGATTTCGTGGCTGCCAAGCCACCCCGAGCCTATAAAAGGCCATCCCCGGCCCCGTCGTAGCTCAAACAAGCCTCTCCGCCACTCCTCCACCTCCATACCTTGCCGGAGCACCCCCTCGCCGGAGCCCGTAGCTTCACCGCCGCCTTATCTCGTCGCCGGCCACACCCCATCCACCTCGACCCCAACTAAGCCCGCCTAGAGGTAGCCCATGACTCACTCTACCCTTCCCGATCACGGCCACCTCACGGGCCGCCGCCATGCAAGAATGCCGCCTCGACGAGCCTCCTCCTCGTCTCATCAAGACGCGGACCCGCTCGTCAAAGCCACCAAGACGCACGCACTGGGCCAAATTCATCTCGGCCGATTAAAGCCCAACTCACCCATTTTATTTTATTTTATTTTTCTTTTTTCAAAATATTCTTTTGATTTTATTTACACATCAAAATACCTCCTAAAATTCTCGCCAAAATTTTCAAAAATATAAAATAATACAAAGAAATTATTTAAATTATGAAATCTGACATTTTTATAATAAAATAATTAATAAAATTTTAAAAACCTTTTCTATGATTTATTTAAAGTGGTAAAAAGAATAACTTTTGAAAAATTCCCTTTTTACCCTCAATTGGCTCTATCTCGGAACTCCAACATGAGAAATGTTGTCGACCCGATCTCTAGAGCTCAATTGATCCATTTTTTTTAATAAACACAAAATTTAAATATTAAATTTTCTTGCTATCCTGAGGAATTTCCGAAACTCTGCCAAAATTTTTCCTAATATCCCATTTTATAAAGAAAATGATTTTAAAACATAAAATCATAAAATTCATCATTTTTCTATCAATTTAAAAATCATATGCATATTTTATTTAAATTTATACCTTTTTGAATCCTTGTTATGTTTTTGTTCTTATAGAAAACGACCTAGAACTTCCTGAAACTTCTGAGTCGAATTTCTTGGAAGAATCTTTTGAGTTTGAACCGACAACCGAAGAAGGCAGGTTTTCTTATCCTTGACGCATTTTGATATACCTAAATTTTTTTTACTTGTATTTATTGCATATACTTTTTAGTTACTTATTTATACACACCTAGTATAATTTTTATCCAAGCCCCAATTACCCTAAAAAGCAACCTAAAAATACTCAACCTCTGATAAAACCCTAGAATAGGTAAAAATATTAAATTTTGATCATTTCATGCAAAGAATGAAGAATCGATCTATAAATAAGTTAGATTAGATAACTTATTTGTTGTGGGAGAGCTGTAGTTTGGAAGGTTGATTGTATTTATATAGAGCAATTTGGAAAGATTACTTTGCCGGCTTGGGCAAGGCACCCCGGGAAAAAAGGTGCAACACTCAAGGGCACCAGACTGGGTGTTTGATTGAGTTAAAGTCTGGATTCATTGCTCTATAAAATATAGAAGTAAATTCGGAAATATCGTTATCTTTGCCGTCTTGGGCCAGAGTCACAGCCTGTGTGGCTGGTGGAAACACTCAAGGGCAGCGAATGATGAGGTCATTCGTAAATCGTTTGCTTCTATAAAAACTTGGGCTTAATAAATAAGAATGACACAAATTTTTCTCCCATCCATGTAGTAGGCCACTATATGGGTAAAGTTGGGTAGGTTCTGCAGAGCTAAAAAAACAAATACATCGATGGACCTGACTTCGGGTATATGAAGTTGTGTCAAATGGGTGATGCCTCTCTTATTTATCAAAATCCATGAATTTTTTCTATGGAAAATATTGTCTGAATTGTAAATGAATAAGGATGGAGAAAGTTCATAGAATTTGTATTACTATGAAAAATTGTTTTAGAAATAAATAAGACTTTTAAAAAATTCAAAATTTGCATAATCACCATAAAGCCTTAACTATTCCTTGAATATTGTCTACATATAATAATGCTATTTTCTCAAGAAACCTGCTGGTATAATTTTTATACTTACTCATTATTTGGGAACTGTTCATTTAAATTGTAAATGAACAGATCCTTCTTACGCTACAGATATTGAATTTTCTCAAGAAGAAATGGATCTCTTCGGTCAAGAATATTAAGTTTTCCTGTACACTCAAACAAGATATAAAATAGGAGAAATAAAACTGTAAATTACTTAGTTTTGGTATTGTAAAAACTCTAATGTAATAAAGTTATTATTGTATCAATTCTGAAGTTTCGCAACTTCAGGGTGATTAATTTTCAATATAAAAGTATTGAAAATTGGTCGCCCACAGGCGCGCCAAGTGGCAGGCAGTGAGCGTGTTCGCCAGGGTGGCGTTCTCCAGCCCAACAGGCTTTCGCCAGCCCACGCCACAAGGAACACCGACCAGTATCACCTCACATTATATATTAACGTACAAACTTCATAGATTTTTTAAAAATTCATATCACATCAAAATGCAATGAAACTTGAAAAAATGGAACCATAGATTAATGAAAAGGGTTCACAAAAAGTTTCAAAAATTTTGAACGTTTTCATCTTTGCGATTTTTGAAAATTTTGAAAATCATATATACTTTTAAAATTCCAAAATTTTTGAACTCCTTTTAGACCTTTACCATGACCTTGTGATTCCATTTTTTCAAGTTTTATTACATTTTGATGTGTCATACATTTTTAAAAATTCTACAAAGTTTGTATAGCAATATACAAGACTGAGCCATTGAGTTAACTGGTACTTGCATACAACAGCCACCCCACGCAGTGAGCTAACAGTGCATGCAAAAGTATTTATGATTTTCAACATTTTCGAAAATCGCGAAGATGAAAATTTTTAAAATTTTTGAAACTTTTTGTGAACCCTTTTCATTAACCTATGGTTCCATTTTTTCAAGTTTTGTTGCATTTCGATATGATATGAATTTTTTAAAAAATCTATGAAGCTTGTGTGTTAATGTATAATGTGCGGTGATACTGGCCAGAGTTCCTGCATGGCGTGGGCTGGGGATCGCCTGCTGGCTGGCGAACACGTCCACGGCCTGCCACTTGGCACGCCCCGGTGACTTTCGCCGTGTGGTTTAAAGTTTGTCATACCGTCTGGCAAACGCCACCTCAGTTAGCAATCTCCACTGTTTTTCACAAATTTGCTTCGCTATTGTGCACAATCTCAATTTTTATTTTACTATTGTATTTTCAATTAAAAAATCCCTGAAAAAACAGGAGTTTGGTAAAAAGAAAATTAAAAATTAGTTTTGATATAAACTTTAAGGGAAAAAAAATCCCACGTTTCAAATGGTGGAGCGCTGGTCTCCATCGGCTGCTTGCCTGCTGCATTTCTGATCGGCGTTGAACCAACAGGCGCTTCATGCGAGGACCGCGCATGCTGCAGTGGCCCTGCTGCGAAATTTTTTTTAACCCTTTGTAAATAATAATTTTAATATTAACTCTCGCGAAAAAATATTTTCACATCTAACCCTTTTGGCCGCGCCTCTGCGGTTGGCGCGGCTAATGTGCACTGCCGCGCCAGTGCATGTGGCGCGGCAGGATCAGGTTGCCGAGCCAGGCCGCCTGGCGCGACAGGGTTGGCCCCATGTGGCAGCCATATGAACCGCGTTTCTCGGCGTTAGCGTATACTGGCGTGGCAGTGAACATTAGCCGCGCCACTGCGGTGGCGCGGCCAAAAGGGTTAGATGTGAAAATGTTTTTTCACGAGAATTAATATTAAAATAATTATTTACAAAGGGTTAAAAAAAAATTTTGCCCCTGCTACCATCGTTCCGCCTCTGGGTCAGCACGAGTTTCTTCCATCCGGAATTTATTCCCGGACCTATAAACAGGGTGTGTAGTGGCAATATATCTGTCCGTACTATAGAGGCTATTTGAGACTAGAGCTGCTCGAGCGGCCCTATTTAAAACAGCTACTTGGCTCGAGCTCAACTCGTCTAAGCTCAATTTCATATAACTTTTTTGTAAAAAAAAGGCAAATCTTTAATGGAAGCGACAAAGCTTGAGCTTAGGCTTCATTAGACGTGATACAATATGTTTTTCATCAAGAAAAACCAAAGTTTGAATAGACTAACAAAGCTCGAGTAGCCTCGGACGATGCTCATGTTCAGTACACTTGATAAAAAATATGATTTTATCTAATAATAATAATGTTCGAAAAAGCTAAGGAAGCTCGGCTCGACCAAGCTCACGAGCCTGCAGTTCTCGAATTAATTGAGAAACATAACCCTATGAACCATACGTTAATTAGGTGGGTTCATTTGTGATTTTTTTCTCTCTAGGATTTCTATCTAGTGACCTATGGCAATATTAGATATCTTAGGTATTAGGTGGTTGAAATGCTAATATAAAAAATACTTTGCTGCATCTTTGTTGGCTGATTCATTGCAATTTTGACTTGTGTAGGTATGGTTTGTTGAGAGATTAATCATCCACAATCATCCGTCATTGAGTGACGATTGCTTCAATCACCCAAAAGATCAGCCGCGTTTTTTTTAGGAGTTCTTGTTGGCTTGTAGCTTACAATATTATTTATGCATTCTGTAAATGCTCTGCATGGATATTAGAGATCCAATCTCTTAAAACTCTGCTTTTAGGGAGACAGCAAATAAGTTGCTGGTGAATTCCCCTGCATGACACAGACCCTTGTTGTATGCACTGGCACAACTAGCAGCAATCAAAGGTAAGGGTCCAGTTCGTATAATATCTTCAATACTTCATGGAATTGAACTGATTAAACAGCGGTCCATGCATGGAAACATAAAGGCTGCCCAACTGATGAGTTTAGAGGGTCTAAACTCCAAAGTAGGCAAGGGCAGCCAACGAAGCAAGTCGAGAAGAGCAACATCGCATTTCCAGATCATTTTGCCCAACATATGAACTCCATACAAGAAAACTAATGAGGATTACATCACCGTATGAAATGCTAAGGCTGGACTCTAAGTACTAACATGACCTGGAACCACTAACTTGATTAACCAAACAAATTAAAAACCAAAATTTCACTTCAGCAATCATGATGATACTCTCCCTTTGATTTCTATCTTAACCTGTTTTTCTTACCTTGTCTTTGTATGTGGATGTACGTTTACATGACAGGGTTAGTGGTTAATTAGTTATGCAATGATTTAATATGATAAACCTCTTTTCTGCAATCTGATAATAAAAGTAATCGATCACAACATGCTGCAGACGGCTAATTGTGAGTCCTTTCAGTGTTGGGTGGGACAAATCCCTTCTGGGTTCCTCACGGGTTCCTTTGCCATTGGGCTCACCCGAGCCACCACCTTGGTCCTCATCCCTCCCAACCGTCTGAATTTTCTCCAAAGGTTCAGTGTCAGGGAACTAACAATAAGCAGCATGAAGTCGGTTGTGGATTTCATCCATTCAACCTGACCGTTCATCTTCCCTATCCATGCCAATTAAATCCTGCACAACCAGAACGCGGTAATAAATAACACGTGGAGATCCGTTCACCTATGTTCATCACTGTAGGCTATTATGGGACTAAGGGCTGATTCTTTTCAGCTTATCTTATATATTTGTTTGTTTGACTTATCTCGTAACTTTGAGAATTTTCCGAGATAGTCTCGAGAGCCGGGCGTTCTTTATATGACTTATTTTAGAGAGTTTTAGACATGTCTACGAGATAAAAAAATTCAAAAATTAATTAAAAAACGAGATAAGTCAAATAAGTTACATAAATCTGACTAATATTGATTTATTTGACTTTTTTATTACTTTTTGAATCCTTTTTTTATCTCGTAGGCGAGTCTAAAAGCTCCCTAAATTCTAAATTTCAAGGCCATCCGACTCTCGAGGCCACCTCGAAAAATTCTTGAAGTTCGAGATAAGATAGATAAGTTAGATTAGATAAGCCCAAAAGAACGGGCCTAAGTTTTGGGTGAGGCCTTCGGTGAGCCCGTGAGGGAGAAAGGGGAGGAGGTAGTACAGGGCACATGTGTGGGCCCCGCTCGCTGCCTGTGCGGAGCGCCGATTGGAGAAGACGCAGTATGAACTTGCCAAAAAAAAAGAGTTAGAAAGGAAAAGGGGAAAAAGTGTCAATGGCCAGATGCCACGTGCCGCCGCTGCCGCCTCGCCCACGCAGCTTTGCCGTCGGGATGCAAATGTAGAGAAAATTACTTATTTGCCATTAAAAGTTAAAGTGGTTCCTTATTTACCATTGAAAAACTTTGTCTTCCTTGTTTGCCATTGACTCAAATTTTCATCCCTAATATGCCATTGCCGTCCATTTTGAAGCATAACAGTGTTAGGTTGTGGATGAAAAGACGATCTACCCTCGGGGGCATACGGGCATTTTGCTGTAAAATTTGGCCGGTGTTTTTCCTTCCATGCCATTATCATGTGCTGCAAACATATTCAATTGTTTTTTCCACTACTGAAAAACAACTAACGCATACACATGTGTTCCGCAAGCATTATTGTTAAAACACTTTTCTCCGCATGTCAAATTCCAAAATACGATTGGATGAAATTGCTTTGGTTGTGTTTTCTGTCTTGCTGCATCAGATGACAGCTCGTACAAAATGTTTTCAAATTTCAGCAGAGTTCCACTGGCCAAGAACATATTCAAATCAACACAGAGTCAATGAGAAGCAACTAAACTGCATTTAATTAAATTAGAGAACCAAAATTACAAACAAGATTGGATCGGTTCATACTATTAAGCTAATCGCCAAGATCAACAAGCAGCACATCGCGTCGCAAACACTCGCGGGCCCTTGCCCGGCCGTGTGGCTTGCGGGAGGCGAACGCTGCTTGGCGCTGCTTTCGCCGACGGGATGGAGGAGGTGGACGCCGCCGCGCCGCGACGGAATGGAGGAGCGCGCGCCACGCCCGCGCGCTGTCTTGCGGGGTTAGACCGAGGGTCACCGCGGCGCCTTATGGAGCCCTCGGCCTCCATGCTCGCCGCCAGGTTCAAGAAATCAGAAATCAAGAAAAACAGCGGTTTCCGCTAAGCCGATGGCTTTGAAACCGCCGGTTTTGCCCTACCAACTCATAAATTCAAATTTGAATTTGTAAATATGAAAAAATTCAGAAAAACTGTAAAAAAAACTAGGACTTTTATAGAACAATTTGTACAAAGTAAAATTTCAAATATACATCGTTTTTATACTCAAAATTCAAATTAAAAATGTGGTGAAACTTTTGTTGTGTTAAAAAAAAAGAATTTTCCATAATGGGTTAAGTGGGCCAGATCTAGGGACATTGCAGGCTAAAATTAATTTGCAAATGCATTTCAATTTGTCGCCTCAGGAAATTACAAAAAAGCCCCTGATAGATGCTTTTGGTCCCCCCACCGATCCCCTTTGCCTTGCACTCCTCTTCTGCCTTCCCGCAACCAGGCCGCACCCTGCTCGCCGCCTGTGGAAAATATGGGCCCTGGGTATCCGAAGATACACTACTGGACGTACCACCTCCTTGGGCCGAGTCGATTGGGCCTTCCAGAAGGCAGGCTTGGAGGCTGGCGCAACTTGAGATGATCTACAAGGAAACAAATTCGTTTCCTACTCGAATACATGGATATAGGCGTAGTCGAATCGGTTATATCTGTATATTCCATACGCGGATTAGGGATTCTATCTGTAACCCGACCCCTGCACTATATAAATGGGGTCCGGGGCCCCTAGTTCGAGATCCAATCCCACATCTTACAATCATCATCAGCATCCATCATAATACAATCCACGAGAACAGGAGTAGGGTATTACCTCCCCCCGAGGGCCCGAACTCAGATAAATTCGGCATACAGGCTACCATCGTGATTCGATCTTTCAGACGCCCCTAAAATACATTGCCGACGCAAATCGTCGACACCGCCCACCGCCATAGCCACCAAATCCCGGCCATCCCGCGGCCTACCCGCCGCCGAAACCGTCGAAACCGACAGATCCAACGGCTAGCCGCCGGCTTGGAGGCGAGTAGCCGAGGCCGAGTGCAGCAGCCGGCGGTTCCAGACGGCTAGCCGCGCTGCTTGGGCGGCTTCCCGGGCGGGTTCGGCGAGAAACCGCCTCGCCGCCGCCATCGCTTGAGGTCATGCCAAAAACCAACAACAGTGGCCAAAGCCGTGTTTTTTAGCAAATAGTCATGGCTAATCGGGTAAACCGCTCGGTTTAGTTCATTTTTAATGTGAATATACCACTTTGATGTATGTAGTGTATACTATGTAATATGTATGTGCATTTGGTTCATGTAGGGGCTAGGGAGTGATGTCGGACCGACCGGTCGATGAGGTGTGGAATCACGGGACTGCAGTTGGCAAGGGGTTCACATGCAAATATTGTAGTAAAACGAAGAATGGTGGGGTGCCTCGCGGTTGTAGCATCATTTGGCCGGGCGGGGGAAGGATGTTGCTAGCTGCAACTCAGTTCCCCCGAATGTGAGAGATTTTTTCCAGCGGGAGCTCGACAGGATTAAAGAAAGAAAAAGAGAGAGGGTGCAAGAGCAGATGAGACGAGAAGACGTGGCGAGAGGGCAAGGGGACTGGCGTGATACATACACATCAGGTCTTGATGAAGAGGAGCAGGTCCGTCGTGCAATGGCGGAATCCGCGTTGGAGGCAGATTTCAGGGAGCAGGCTGGTGACAGGTATGAGCACGGGGGAGGTAGTGGGACGACACCGTCACAGCGGCAGTCCTCGAGAGGAAACCCAATCTCGAGGATGTTTAGGAGGTCGACTTCACATAGGGGGACTGGTGCTTCCCCTGACTACCTCTTGTCACAGGCGTCTGGGCCGGTGCAAATGAGGATTGATAAGGGGCCGTGGTCGAAAGCAGGTAAAACGGCTAGGGAAATGTTGGGGAGTGCGTAGGCCACGTTTTACCATGGCTCTAGGATCCCTGGGATCAAGGCAGATAACCCGTGGTTCATAGTTGAAATCAAGGAGACTCAAAAGCTAGGTAAGCAAATTTCATTCAAGATGTTTACTTACATGATTAAGTACTATGGATACTTTTGCATCGTTATTTTCAGGTGAGGGCATTACTGCTCCGACTGGTAGGGAAATTGACGGAAAGTATCTTGACCAAAATGAGATGGAAATAAAGAAGGACCTTCAGAAGTGGCGACGGGAGTGGTTGGACTATGGGGTCACTGTCGACGATTTGCGTCGGCAATGTATTTTAGGGGGCGATGCGAAAGATCACAACTACTATGGTAACACAGGAGGCAGATTTATACAGGTTCGCGCCCTCGAGGTGAGGTAATACCCTACTCCTGTGTTCGTGGATTGTATTGGGGTTGATCTCGAATGATCAATGTTGAGGATGACTATTGGGTGTTGGATGTGATCCCTCCTACTGATGTGATCCCGGATGATCTACCATGCCGAACTAGGGGCCCCTGCCTCCCTTTATATAGTGGAGAGAGGTAGGGTTACAAATAAGTACGTATCCTAGTTGGTTATGGAAACTGTGGATAGAGATAGGAAGTCTATCTCCATCCTTTCTTGCCGGGTACGTAATGTACCGGATTACAACTGTGCCTTCCTTATGATACAAGTCGGGTCTTCATGCGGGACAGGCCCGTCTTCTAGATGGTAGACGTGACCCTGCTCCGTGAGGTGGTCTGCCTAATTTGTCTCCGTGAGACACCCGGGGACCATGTTATCCACAGTCACCATAATGTGTGACTCATGGACGGGTCCAACGGGGATGTCAATAATCAATTTCTTATTGTGGTGTCACGGACGGATTTTTTTCCACAAGTCTGTGGAGGCCACAGGATACACACAGAGTGCTAACTACATTTTGAAGGTGATTGTTTTTTATCACATGTTTGTTAAATATTTGTCACACAAACTTTTTCATATGTGTTGCAAATGACATGAATTTCAGGAGCTAAAATCAGTTGTGAACTTCGTTGGGCCAGAAAACGTGGTGCAAATTGTTACCGACAATGGTTCGAATTACAAGTAAGCATGCCATTTGCTGATAAGGGAGCATGAGCACATCGCATGGCAGCCTTGCGTAGCGCACACCATTAACCTAATGCTCAAGGAAATTGGATCATGGCCTGATCACATGGAGGTCATCAAAAGTGCAAGAAAGATCTCCAGATGGATGTATAACTCTAACAAGTTGCATGCTATGATGAAAAATGCCATTGGTGGGGAGCTCGTTAAATGGAATGCTACAAGGTTTGGAACAAACTATATATTCCTTGATAGCTTCCTGAGGCGAAAAGAGCAGTTCATGCAATGGATGGCTTCTACTGAGTTTTTGGGCAGTGCTTTCGTTAAGACAGAAGACGGTGAGTACGCTCACCAATGTTTGTGTAGTCTTGACTGGTGGAACAATATGGCATATGTTTGCAAGGAGGTCGAGCCACTTTACGCCTTCCCGCGATTCACGATCAAGATAAGATGCCTACTTTAGGGTATGTCTTAATGCAATATCAGACTATGAGGCAAGAGTATGCCTCCATGTTTAGCCATGACACGGGACGGTATGACAAGGTGATGGAAGTAATACATCCTAGGATGGCAGACATAGTCAAGGGCACGTATGTCTCTGCAGGTAACCGCGTCATCCTTTCAACATGATTGTATCATTACCAAACTTTAATGTACACTAACGCCACTTTGGTTTTTTGTAGCTGCTGTTTTGAGCCCTCTAGTGTCGTACACGTTTGGCACGGCCCCGGACTTGGCGGGCGACCTACGCGACGCACTAGACAAGATGTGTGACGTGGATACCATGGGCGACAATACCATCGGCCGAGAGCTTCGCCCAGAAGGCTGGGCCTTTCTCTTCCTAGTTAGCTGTCAAGATGGCACGGGATGATAGAACTTCTGCGGGTATGTACAATATTTCTATATGTAATGTTGGGCCAGTATGTGATATATAAACCATCATCTGACATGCGTCGTACTTCCCGATTGTTTTCTTGGAGACAGAGCTCCGCGCCAACTCCTAACGCTAAGGAATTTGATGCGTTTGGCAGAGTGCTTAGTAAAAGGATCTAATCTACTCGGGCAAAATACAGAATCAATCACAGAAAGATAACATCTCTTTTCGAGTTTCTTTTATTTTTTTCCATGATGACTTTTACCGATTCCGAATGTCACACAATCTGAGTAGTGAAATTCTGATTCCTATGCAAAATTTGGGTTTCCTGACGCTTGTCCGGAGACAGAGCTCCGTGCCAACTCCTAACGCTAAGGGACTTGATGAGCTAGGCGGAGTGCTTAACAAAAGGAATTAAACATACTTGGAGAAGCGTAAATCAATACGGAAAAGATAAAAGGATGGCAATTTGACATAATAAAAATACATAATTGGACATCATGCATATTGCTTTACAATCCAGTTTTTTCTCTACTACTCGTGTTTTTCATTGTCTCCACAGGGTATAATGCAGGATAATGCGAGATGGTTTTTATGGCACGGCTTCACGCCAATGCCAGCGTCCTGAGCACAACCTTTGGCACACCAAGACGTCACGCCAAAGACTCGAGTGCATTATACGGCTGTTTGCATGCCTACGCTAACTTCGGATGACTTCACGCCAACGCCAGCCCCCGAAGCGCAACCTTTGGCACGGCCAAGACGCTTCACGCCAAAGACTTCGAGTGCATTATACGGCTCGGCTGCATGCCTACGTCAACTCGGCATGACTTCACGCCAACGCCAGCCCTCGAAGCAACCTTTGGCACGGCCAAGACGCTTCACGCCAAAGACTTCGAGTGCATTATACGGCTCGGCCGCATGCCTCGCCAACTCGGCGACGGCTTCACGCCAACGCCAGCGCTTTAAACGCAACCTTTGGCACGGTCAAGACGCCTAGCCAACACCGAGTGCATTATACGGCTCGCCGCATGTTCACGCCAACTCGAGACGGCTTCACGCCAACGCTAAGCGCCCGAAGCAACCTTTGGCACACCAGACGCTTCACGCCAAAGACTCGAGTGCACTATACGGCTCGGCTGCATGCCTACGTCAACTCGGCACGGCTTCACGCCAACGCCAGCGTCCCAAGCGCAAACTTTGGCATGGCTACAAGCCCATGTCTGCGCTTTAAACCTACGAGGTGAAACGCCTAGGGGCTAAAAGCTCAATAGCAAGGACGACATCATCGTCAGCAAAGCAGCTAAGTTTTTCATCATCATAATCTTTTCACATATAAACTCGTACTATTTCTTGACTTGCTACTTAGTTGAATTTCAACTAAGCAGTAAGTCGGGGGCTACACATAATTGTGTGCACTTGCGTGCACCCATCTTTTTCATATTTATTTCTCCAACTAAGCAGTAAGTCAGGGGGCTACACATAATTGTGTGCACTTGCGTGCACCCATCTTTTTCATAGTTATTTTTTACCTTTGTTACTTAGTGATTTAAGTGAAATCCGAGTGCGCTATAATTCTGAGTAGTGAAGCTCTGAACCCATAACACGGCGAACTCTACGTCACCCAAACGCGTGCTTAGGATAAAAAGCCGAGTGCCAACTCTCTACACTAGGGGGCTAGACTAGTCAGACAGAGTGCATAACAAAATGAAGAAAAACCACTCGGACTAACAAAAATCATCAAGTAAGAAAAATAAAAGAATAGCTATTTCGCATATAAAGATAGTCGGATTTTATATCCAACCAAATGTTTTTATATTCAGATACTGCCTAAATCCTACATGTACATGTTACAGGGGTTCAAGGAAGTGTTTACGCTACAAGCACCGACCATGGCACAGTTACGTGTCAACACCCGCGCCCCGAGCGCGATCTACGGCATGGCTCCACGTCTACGCCAACTTCGGTACGGCTGCACGCTTACACCAGCACCCTGAGTGCATTATATGGCTCAGCTGCATGTCTACACCAGCGTTCCGAACGCAAACTAAGACTCGGCCTCTCGCGCACTGCGCCGAGGACAGCCACGCCGACTCCTTACGCCGACTCGCTGCTCCGGCAATGACGAGGACGGCCACCCCAACTTGCGGCTTCTCGGGCACTGCGCTGAGGACAACCGCGCCGACTTACTAAGCCGGCTTCTCGCGCAATGCGCCGAGGACAGCCACGTTGATTTACTACGCCGGCTTCTCACACTGCGCTGAGGACAGTTGCATCGACATTCTACTCACGCCGCGACATCAACCATCGCGCCGACTTCCAGGACTCCAAGAAATTGGGCTGGGAGTCACTCGGAGATTTTAATCTGTGAAGCTCTCTTGAGCCCTTCACAGCCTCTTTGCATGCCAATGGAGCACTTGGCATAGAGAAGGTTCCAATCGGAGTACTCGACTTGAAGTATGACTCGGTCGACACACATCCGAGAAGGCATCAACTCGGCTGTAAAGCACTTGGGGGCTACTGTGGATAACATGGTCCCCGGGTACCCTCACGGAGAAATTACACGGACCACCTCACGGAGCAGGGTCACGCCTACCATTTAGAAGACGGGCCTGTCCCGCATGAAGACCCGACTTGTATCGCAAGAAAGGCATAGTTGTAATCCGGTACATTACGTACTCGGCAAGAAAGGATAGAGATAGACTTCCTATCTTTATCCCCAGTTTACATAACCAACTAGGATACTTATCTGTAACCCGACCTCACTTCACTATATAAAGGGAGGCAGGGGCCCCTAGTTCGGCCTCTCTCTTCATCCTTGAAATCCACCATAATACAATCTGTGAAGTCATGAGTGATGAGCATGTGGTGGTTTTCGTTTAAATTCAAAATTTAAATCCACTTTTGATTTGGCATGTTACAAATTTGATTCTTGCGAAGTTTTGAACCCCTGCAGCTTGAGCTTGCACTTAGACGCTATGCTTAACGGTCCACGGAACCTCTGGTTCCCAGTGCGAATCGCTTCCTAGATCACGGACAGCGTCCGGCCACCAGATTTTCCGTCGTGCTCATTCTCGCTTTCATTGTTTTGGATGAATCAGTAACCCGATCGGAGATCGGTTTGTTTCCTTGTGTTCGTGTTGTTCTCGTGTACGAGGTGATGGTCTCAATGCAGTTGGCGCCGCTGAAAGAACCGCCAGCGGGCATTTGGCGGTGATCTGGAGGACCGCGCGAGTCTGCGGTGGAGGTTTTTCGGCGCCGCACTGGACGCCGCTCGTGCACGACCTCGTCGAAGTCTTGGGAGCATCGGAGCCGCTGGAGGTGGTTGGCAATGCTTCAGGATTCGTGCGAGAGAGACCGGAGTGTGTTTTCGGGGTTTCCGGCGCCCCAGGATGTTTTTCACAAATGTGTGGCATCGGCTATAAATAGGACCCCAAGGCTTCACTTGGAGGGTGTCCCTTGAGCCATTTGTAGCCAGCCAACATAGGTGTGAGTTGAGGAGCTGCGTCTCCTGTGTGAGTGTGGGGAGCTGCGTCTCCGGGTCCCCGATCCAGTAGTTCTGTTCATGAGCTAATAGATCAGCGTTTTTATATCGTTTTTGCACTTACTTTCAGCATTTAAATACCGTAGAGTGAAATGATCTTGTGGGATTTGTGTGTGTTCTTGTTTCGATCTTGAGCCATCCCTGAAAAACTCCTGTGCCTCCTTTTCTATTCTATATGCTTTGATGGCTCAAGTCTGTTCTTGAAGTTCCTGTCTTGTTCTTCGCGCAGCAGGCAGTGTTCGATTTTTATAAAAATCTAGAAAAATCCTTTTTGAGTGATTCTTGTTAGAGAAGGTGCGTGACTCATATATCTATTCACTATAAATATTTGGAGTCCTGTTCTTGCACCGTTCGGGAGCAGTGAGGTGAAAGCCGAGCCCCAAACTTTCTGCTCGATGTTCTTGACAGCTCGTGATTTTTGATTTTTCATATTTTCTGTAAAAGGAGTTTTGAGGAGATTTCTGGTGGAGTGCTTCATGACTTATTGATTAATCGGAAGAAAAATTTCCAAACATTGAGAAGCACCAGAAACCCACCATCCCTCTGCTCCAAGTGGAAACAAACTCTGGGGTTTCTGTTTTTGCTTTCCAGAAAGCAGCTTGTGATGTTTGAATTTGCATGATTTATCTACATGGAGTTTTGAGATGATTTTTGGTAAAGTTGTGCATGACCCATTGAGAAATAGGGAGAAAAATTCCCAAAATTTGATGAGCACCAGAAAGCCACCATCCATCTCCTCCAAGTGAGAACAAATCTGCTTTTTCCTTTTCTGAAAGTCACTTTGGTTATTTGGCTTGATCTCCTTTCTTAAAGTAAGGTTTGAATTGATTCTTCTCTTTTGGACACTTGACAACCAGGATTGTGTGTGAAAAATCCCCACATATTCCATGACTCTCATTCATGCTAGGGGTACACATAGTTGTCAAGTTGTTCACATTTTGGGGTGCCGGTGAATTCGAAAAAGAACGGCCGTAAAAAATTCGAGGCTCTCATTCACCTCCCTCTGTTCGCCGTGGTTAGTTTCACACAATCCACGAGCACAGGAGTAGAGTGTTACCTCACCTCGAGGGCCCGAACCTGTATAAATATGTCTCCTGTGTTACCATCGGGTTTCGGTCTTACGCATAGCCCCATAAAGTATATTGCCGACACAATTTGTCGACAACACCCACACTCACCAGAATTGCTAGGCGCCTACTCTCTTAAGTGGTGTCATCCAGTGGGTGCGAACGAAACTAGAGCACATTTGCCTATATACACACAAAAGTTAGAAACAGGCTGTCATACAAGAAGCTCCACAAGCTTGTATACGCGAACTACAATTTGAGGCTTCGAATGACACAACAACAACCGAGATGGGCACAACCCGACCAGGATCCAATTGACAGGTTTGTCCATCTAAGTCTGGCTGATCATGACAACCCTATAAGAAAATGGATGGAGCTTGCCAGGTCTAATGCACCACCAGAACTTGATGAAGATGACAGTGACACCGACTCTCTAATCCCATCACAACTAGTCACGCACACCGTGGACACATCACAGTTCAAAGGAAAGGGCAAGTCTGCTAACGTTGCGGATTGGGCTAATAGAAATGTGAGGGACACGCACATAGGAAAGAGAAAGCAACGAAAGCAACCAGTGAGTCGTCCTCCCAAAAGGTCAAAGGGCAAGGGGAAGAAAGGGGATGATCCCGTGGATAGCGACGAGAGCACAGAAGATGATGATAGGAGTCCACCATACGTGGAGTCAAATGACAGCTCTTCTGCACAGAGTAGCGATGACGATGATGGCGCAGGCGCGGGAGGAGGAGGACAGACTGGCGCACAATCTTCGATGCCTCCATCTCCCATACGCTTTACAGGGGAGAGCACGTTTCGATACGCCACACAGGATACCGACCATGGGATGCCTACATCACAATGGGTGACAGGACAGTCCAGTGCCGTAAAAGGCAATCCATTTCAGTTGATCCTCGTCCACGACAAATCAAGTACGCCCACAAAGGAGTCCTACCCCTCCTCCTATTATGGAATACCAAGAGCTCCACCACGCCCATGCACAATGGGTTTATGAGTGGCAACAACCGGAGTTATTTGCCATGTTTTGGAATGAGTAGAGTGCATCGAGCATCTTCACCGGATGACGTGGGAAGATTTTAAGGCCAGTGGCGTAACAACGGGATTCATTTTGATGTCAATCAAGAATACAACAGTGATGTATTGAAAGTTCGAAACTTCTTTTCTATGTAACACTTTGCACACTATACTAACCATCATCGCTTCACCAAACATAGGCAAGTTATAATGGGATGGAATTAGTACGGCTACGAGGCTTTCCACCGAGTCATGCAAAATGCAAATGGTCATATTGCTCAAATGGTATAAATATTTGGATGGAAATATGATGTATTCATGTATAATATATGTGTTTGATGGAAACATTGTCTAATTTCTAAATATTTGTATTGCAATATATGTATGTATGAATCATACCGGTTTTGAGACATATATTTCTATGTCTAATGCCTAAATATTTGTATTGCAATATATGTTATGTATAATATGTCATATGTACATATGTTCCAAACATCAATTTTTAGCATAGGTCATGCCAAATTTTTTCTACATTTATACAAATTACATGACATATATCCTAGGCATATATGATTTTTCATATTTTTTCAAGATTTTTTCCTGCATCTTTTCAATTTTTCCAATTTCCAGTTTTTTCTACTGGTTTCTCGCCAAAAACCGCCGGGAAACCGGTGAAACCGTCCGGGAAACCGGTAAAAACCGTTTTGCAAACTGTCGGCCGCCTGAGATGATTTAAATTCAAATTCGTCCGGTTTTTGCCGGTTTCTATCGGTTTCCACCGGTTTTTACCGGTTAACCGGGCCGGTGATAGAGTGGTTTCGGGACCCGTTTCGGGTTTTTGATCCCTGCTTGCCGTGCCTCCCGCTGCTTAGCCCCGCGTCCAAGTGTTTCAGGTGACGTCTTCCGCCGCCCAAGCCATACCCATTCGCAACGCCGGCACCCGATCTAGGGTATGGAGAAGGGGAGCTGTTGGGGAGAGAAGGATGCGGGGGCAAAAGGAAAGAGTTCTCGAGAGAGAGATGCGGCGATGGTTTGGGCCAGGATCCACCGACGGCAGACGGCTCCTGTATAGTTAAGGGCACTTTGGGTATTATGTAAAAAAATTGAAATATTTTGGCTAACGGGTGCCCGATGGAATGGATGATAGTGGCAGTTAAGGCGCCAAAGTTTGAGTCAATGGCTAATAAGGAACCATAAATTTCTGAGTGGCAAATAGGACACCACTTTAATTTTTGATGGCAAATAAAGAATTTTCTATTAGGAAACCTATTCGGTTACGGGCTCGCGAAGCCGTATCCGGATAGGTCTATCCGTGGACCTGCCAAACTCTATGAAGCAGCACTATAAATAGGAGAGGGATCCGTCTATTGTAAACACACCTGAAAGCAATAAAGAATCCGTTCTCTCCCTACATCTGTGTTGATCTACTTTGTGCATCCGTTGTTCTTGCTATCTGTAACACCCCATCTTTGGACTTTTGAAGTAATGCGATGTGCTGGTAACTTGGGGAAAAGATCATTCAAAATCTTTCTGGTACTAAAGCATGTTAGTATTAGACATATAAAGAAATCGTTTGAGAAGGAGGTGTTTCCATTATAAAGCCTAGGTACCATTCGAGCCTATTATAAAACCCGATTATTCATAGAGAAACTTAAAGAGCTAATTTAAGTTATTATATTATGATTGTACCGTAAACCAAAATTATCCTCGAACCAATTCTCACGACATCGTAAGTCGCTATCTTTTCAACATATTAGTATCGCATTTATAATACGTAGTTATTGTAGGTATAAACATTTAAGTAAGTATATAGGTGTATACTTACACTTGCAAATTATACATAAATGTATATATTTTTGCAATTGGGAAAATTCCCCAAAAAAAAAAACTCATCAAAATTCCATTAAGAGTCTAGAACCCATTTTGGGCCGAGCCCGCCTAGTGACCTAGCTAGACTCGAGCCCCACCCTTTTTTCCTTTTGGCCGAGCCCGGTGAGCCTTCCCGCTCGCTCTCCCATCGGCTCGCCTGCCGGCTCGCCTCCACCCGCTCGTCTCTCTCGCTCGTCTCTCACTCGCTTCTCTCTCTCAAGATGCGCCTCCCCGAGGCACGCCGAGGTCGCCTCGCCAACCGTGTCGCCGCCGTCGAGTCTTCCTTGTCTTGAAGACGCCACCGCCGCCGCCCAACCCACGGCCTCCTTGCCTCGACAAAATCCGTGGCAAAGCATCGCCGGATTTTGGACATCGACGACCGGCGTTAGCTCGCTCGTTGCCTCCTCATCATGACCGCCAACCGCGGTCACCAATGGGCGCCCGCCTTGACCACGCCGCCGCTACCGTCCCGAGCATTGATGTCGCCGCCGCCGTGGTCGGGTTGCGCACAACAATGCCCCGCCATTGTCATCCCGCTGGCTCACCACCGCCACGCCGCCGCCACCTTGTCCTCACTCGCTCGGCCGCTTCCTCTGACTCTCCACTACCCTTGCCCACTCTCAAGCTTCCGTTGGGGCTATATAACCTCACCGTGGCTCAATTCGGTTTTTCCTTCCTGCCTCACCACCGCCGCCGAGCTCATTCTCCGAATCCGACCACCTCGCTCGATCCGCTTTGAGCTTGCCCCAGAGCACTGGAGGCTCTTACCTCCGCGTCCGTCAAGTAATTGGCCCCGAACCACTATTGCTCCCGGAATCGGAGTTTTTCTCCCGTCGGCGTTCGGTGAACAGAATCACCCCTTCTCGATTTCTCCTTCATCGGTGAGTCTCCTTCAATTCCTCGCAGCTTGAGCATCGTTATAACTTACCCGACCTTTCCTCAACCAATTTGACTAGTCCGCCATCGGATTAGGCTCGCCGACGCCTGCTTTTGAGCAGCCCGGTCCCTCGTCGCCAAATTTCAACCCGTGCAGCCTTCACCAAAATCACTTGCTCGGAAGAACTCTACCTACCCCTAGAAGCTCTAGCATGAGTTATATCTATGGTTTTGTTCGTCCGTCTGTCGATGTTCAAATCCGTAGCTCTTCCCCGCCCAAGACGTAGCGCCATTGACCTCAGCCGCCTCCGGCTAATCGGCGACGATGACGCCCTAGATCTAGCTATTAGCTTCTTCTAGCAAACATAAAGCGCTCGATGGAGCTTTGTCGCGCCACCGCGACCATGCCGAGTTCGCGAGCACCGCCTAGATCGCCGGAGAAGACGATGGTCCAGCGTCGTCCGATCGTCGCCAAGATTCGCGCTAATGGGGTGGGCAGCGTCACGCTTCGCTGCTGAGTCGCTTCGGGGGACCTCGGTCCCACGCGTCAGATTAGTATTGGCGCCGCCGCCGCCGCTTTCGCCAGATTCGTCTTCCTGCATCACGCTTTGGCGTGTGCAACGTGGCCGATGATTGATGGGCCGCCAAAGATCGTGTTTCGCGAAGTTTTCCGAGATTTAACGCTTAAAAACAATTAGGGAAATTATTAGGAGATAATTAATATATTTAGAACCCGTCCAAAAATCCTAGAAAAAATCATGATAAATATTAGATTACGGTGGATTTATTAAAAATAGCGTAAAGAAAATCATATCATATAATTTTGCCCTGTTTAAATACTTAATCCTATTCTAGGATTTTCCTTTAGGAAATAAAACCCAAAATTGGATAGAGCTAAATAAAATGGGATATGACCTTAGAAAAATCTGAGAATTTATGGGTTACCATTTATGATGTAACACATGTAGTAAAATTTTATTTGGACAATTAATTCCTTTTACCTTTTTGATAGATAATATTTCACCTCATAACAATATTTAAAAGGGGATTTCAAACTATAAATTTGTTACATAAGCTCTTAAATTCATAAGAATATTCCAGAGGACCTAAATGTAATTTAGGTAATTAAAACAATTATTAAAAGACTTTAGAACAATCTATTAACCTCCAAGCAATTGTTTAGCCCTATTTACCATTCTCCTATATACTAATACCGCAATAATATTTGATTTATTGCATATATTAAATGATTGTAGATTAAATTCTCAAATTTCCTACATGAACCCTAGTGCCTTGTTAGAAGCTTTGAGATCTTAATTAAACTCCATAAAATTTACTTAGCTAAATTTTACTTAGAATAAAACCCGAGTACTTCATTACCCTACGATATAAATAATCATGTGTTTTAACCAACACCACCCCACACACCATAGGTAATCTTCCTGAGTTGATGAAGGAAATTCTTCAAACAAAATTATTTTTGTTAAAATATCTTTATATGCTTAAACTATGGGTAGACTACTAAGGGTAACATTTTGCATCATCGCATATCATCTTCATAACGCCGCTTCTACCACTATCTTTCGTAAACTATTATGTAATAGAAGGATCATGGAACTTTCTCGATATCTTGGATAGAGTTTTACACCGACCGTCGATCGCTAAACTTAGCAAGAGCATTTCATTGCATACATCATACTTTTATCGCATTCTCGTGTTTTATCTATGGTCTTTCGAACTCATTCCGTTAATAGACGCCGAGGAGCCCGAGGACCTTTTGAAGAACAAAGAAGAAGACCACCACTACGCCCCGCACCAAGGCGAGTTAACATTCACCCTCTAAGGATTGCTTTTACTAGGAGAATCTTGATTTTCCCTAGTGCGAAGTTAATACCTACCCTTAATAATGTTGCTTTTACTAGGAGAGGATGCGCTTTCCCTAGTGCGAGTTAACATCTTAAACCATAATTGTGTTTGCTTTTATTAGGAGAGTTAGCTTTCCTAGTGCGAAGTTAACACTCTAATGGATCATATTGATTCCCGCTTTATTAAATATTTTATTTATGTATTAAATTGCATGCTTTTTAAGTAAATAATACCTACTTGCTTAATCATGATTTATCATGCCTTATTATCATTTGTTATTGTTCTACCTTGATGATATTGTCTTGATAATACTCATCTATCCTTTGACTTTATGAATGATTGCCTTGAAAATCACCCTTGATAGCCAGTTAGATAAAACAATTTTAGACTCTTAAGTCTTGGTTAAAATTTGCGTAGACATTGCTCAGGTCCAGTTATTAATTTTAGGCTTAGATTGGCCTCGGAACGGTGAACCGATATTCACCGGACATGATTACATATCAAACTTGAAAACTAGAAATTGGGCCCGCATGCCGGTGTGTGTGTTGGAATGTGATTGGGAAAACGGACGTGGTCCGACTTGTGGTTAAGGTGGAAGTAGCAAGGCTATTGGTGTGATGTGAAGAGGGCTATCGCTCACAGACGCGGTCTTTGTGAGGAGCGGGCAACACGCGTAGTCGCCAATCGCCGCCACTGGGGTGGTTCCGCCACATCGTGTGCGGGGCACCGAGGAACGATAGCGAAGAAGGAAGTGAATGTGAATGTGTGGGGTGCCGGATCCGATGTGACTCGTAGAGTGGACCGGACGGGTGTGCAGGAGGCACACAATGAAGTCGCCGACCAAATGCTCGCGGATTTGGTTCCTATCACCACAACGCGTGGCCATCGCGCGTAGTGCAAGTATTGGGGATTCGTGGATAGTACGACTGCGGGCGCACTCGCTCTCGCCATGCTTGAGGTGAAGACAAGATCATGTCGCTATCCGTGGGATGATCTAGGTCTTACGTGTCGTGAGCCGTGACTCTAGTGCGGGCGTGGCACCCGCTAGGGAAGAACGGCACTTCGCCGGGCGAAGATCCATTAACGGGCGCGCCACACCGGAATGAGATGGCAGTGTGTGCGGAGATCTAAGGACCGTGTGGAATGTGGACTGTGGTTGGTGGAATGTGGATTGTGAAATGTGAATCAAATTAATGAAAATAATGATTAGCGTAACTTTGGGTTAAAAGTGCTAAGTCATAGGCTTTGATTTAGAAAACTTGCTTTCATGAAACAAATAAACCCCAACCTTTCCTTTGGAACCCCTATCACTAAAATTGCATCGGGTTGGGTGTTAGCTCGCCAAGTGTTTGGATGACATCGACCTCGATTCATATTCTCTTTTAGATGGAGAATATGAGCAGATCAAGACGCTTTGCCATGAAGATGAAGGACAGATTTTGCTTGATGACCGTATGCGAGGCTTAGGCGTCTCTCCGCCGAGTGCTTAGGCATAGCCGACACGAGACTCTTTTGTATCTTTTGGGTCTCCGACTCGATCTTTTGGACTTTCGACTATTTGGGCCAATGTGCGGTTGTAATACTTAATAGCCCCGGGCTTAATACAGTATTTGTGTAATATATAAAACTTCCGCCAGTATGAAATGATTCCGCTATGTGAAAGGTGTGCACTAGTGTATCGATCCGAGGACTAGTGCAGATCGTGTGGTGGGCAAAGGACAGGCCCCACACTATCGTTTCTCGTCACAAGATATTTAATCAAGAACCTCGAGACTACACCCGGTAGCGTGGTTGCTCAACACGTTATCAGCACGATCGCTCCTGAAGAACGATCCGCGAGGAGAAGAAGGCGACGAACGATCTGCATCGAGCCGTCATCACGCCGGCTTCCACTCGGATAGCCGAAAACAGTCCTACGCGACTGCTGTCCTACGCGACAGTCTACGGAATCTCAGAAGGTTGATCACGCAGATCGAAAGGTATTGCATTGAATTTAATTTTGAATAAGTAGATCGGATCTATTTTGAAAAGAATTTTTGGGATCGATTTTGCTGGATCGTATAAGCACGATCGCTGGCCACACCGAAGGTCATGTCCCCACACGCTTGGGCCTTGCGCCACGCCCGCCACGGCGTGACCGACTGCGCCACTTAAGTCGCCGCCGACCAAAGCCGCAAAATGAAGTCGTGCTTCATCGCCACGTACATGCTCCAAAGGCCGCCGTCGCGTTGCGGCGCCATGTCTTTGCCTCCGCCAAGACGCCTCGCGCCGCCACGCCGCGACCCTCGCCGCCTAAAAGCACCATGCGGTCGTCGCCGCGCTACCACGACCGGGCGTGCCCGTCGCTGTTCTGCCACAACGTTCCAAGAAGGCGGCGGCTAGGGGGAACCCTAATAACCCCAACGAAACAGCCACACAATTGGGCCAATGACCGAACCCACGGCAGGAAGCGAGCCGATCAAATTTTAACAGCCGACGGAAGGCAAAGGAAGGGAGCAGTGGGCATGAGGCCGTGGGCCATGCTTGTGGGAAGGCCATGGGCCGAGCCGGGCCACCTTTGCAGGCCACGCTCGGAGGAAAGAAAAGAAAAAAGGGGGAGAGAAGAAGGCTGGGCCGGTGGAGGAAATAGAATTGGGCCTAGGATTTGCAATTTGAACCCTGCATTTTTCAGAAACTACATAAGAATTTTTCCCGAATAACGAATTTTATGCAGAAACTCCTGAAATTTATAGAAATTATGAAATTGAATATTTTCGAAAAGAATTCCTGGGACACAGAAAATTTTGTAGAAGTCCCTGGAGACACTGAAATTTTCATAGAAGTCCCTGAAATAAGCAGAAATCATAGAAAAGCATGTTCGGGCATAAAAGCATCTCGGAATTCTGAATTTTTATTTTATCCCTGATAATTATTTTCATGCTATTATATAATGAATTAGCTATTATAATTATCAGTTTATGCCTGTTTATGAATAGAATTTATGCATACGAATTATGAATGTGAATTTCTGATTATTTGTGGTGTTCGTTCATTACATTTAATCTATGAACTGAAAATAGCATGTTGAATAGTAGAAAACTATGAATTTTATTGAAGAATTATAAGAATATATGCAGATTACATATAATAGTCATGAATCAACATTGCTATCATAGAAATTGGGCTTGAATTTTATAGAAAAGCCTCAAACCTTTGGGAATTACGTGAAAATTCACCAAAATTAAGAACTTTTGCATAAAGCCCTAAAATTAAGAATTTATCAATGTATATATTCGACATATAATTATTCCATGAAATTGCTATTATAATTTTGTAATAATTATTTTAGCATGTTTATACTGGAAATTTCGAGAATTTATGAATAGATCCATGTCACGCAACACACACTATGATACCCACAGTATCTTATGCAAAGAATTTGAATTATGCAAAATGTTTGGCATCATGAGTCATGAATTTGATGAATCCCGGCTACGCACATGAAGCTCCCCGCACCGCCATTGGCATTGTAGCGAGGGGCAATACCCGAACGCGGAATAATCAAGCACTGCATTTCTTTAAGCACACCTGTCCAATACTTTAAAGAATGAATACATGGCAATGGAAAGTGCTATTGATCTTTGGGCCGCACTTAAGAAGCGGTTCGGAAAGCTCAAACATACTATCCTGCCATAAGCACAGTAGGACTGGACAAACCTGAGATATGCAGAAGCTACTAAAGAAGATGATGCCATCATAGAAAAAGAAATCGCTAACACTGTAGAAGTCTATTTTACAGAATTTATTTAGTGCATACATAGCAGCACTAGTCAGCCTTTTAGTGTGGTTGCATTAGCAGACATTTGTGATCTCATCATGAATGAAGAATTGTGAGCTCCAGGGGGAGCAAACTTTTAATTCTCGTGATCAGTTATACATTTTATTCCCAGTATATTTGTGTGAATGCTTGCAATATGAATGATAGCCTAATTGAAATTATATGAATTTATGAAGCGCCCATATGAAGGAGATATGCATTGTTGATAGCAGAATAGCATCTTAAGAGAGACAAAGTATTTTTATTAAAAGGAAAACCGCAAGATAACCACAATTGCGAAGTGGTTCATGCATAGTAGGCTCTGGTCAAGCCACAATCATACTGCCTATGGGTACTTCACTGAAAATTAATGAAGCTTTGCTGTACCCCGAATCCACTAGGTCTCTCTTAAGCTTTAAAGACATCCATACCAACGGTTTCCACGTTGAGACCACTAAAGAAAATGGCAAAGAATTCCTGTGCATTATGAAGCACGACGGATGTGGAAAAAGAATTTCGGAAAAATTTCCTTCATTTGAAACTAGGCTATACCACACAAGAATTAAAGCACCTGACAAATACACTTCCCTTAAAACTTCTTTTAGGAGTGCTGAACTCTTCTCTCTTTGGCATAGTAGACTTGGTCATCCAGGCTTACGGATGATGAGAAATGTAATTACCAACTCTCAGGGCCATGGAATTAGTGTAAAGAATTTTTCTAATCAAGAAGACTTCATATGTCAGGCATGCGCCACTAGGAAAATGATCACTAGGCCCTCGACCATGAAGGTGCAAGATGAAATTCCCGTGTTCCTTGAGCGCATCCAAGGGGATATTTGCGGCCCTATTCAACCCCTATCAGGTCCTTTTAGGTACTTCATGGTGCTCATTGATGATTCCTCGAAGTGGTCAAACGTGAGTTTACTCTCGACAAGAAAACCACACATTCGTGAAGCTGATCTCTCAGATCATAAGAATTAAGAATGCATTCCCGGATCATCACGTGAAGTCCATTCGCTTGGACAATGCCGGCGAATTTACTTCAAAGGCATTTGATGATTACTGTATGGCATCGGGAATCAAAGTAGAGCACTCAGTGCCACATGTCCACACTCAGAATGGACAAGCAGAAGCACTGATTAAAAGGATCAAATTCATAGCAAAGCCGCTCTTGCAGGGCTGTAATTCACCGAACACATGTTGGGGCCACGCCATCCTACATGCTGCAGCATTATTGAACTATAGACCGTCAGCGTACAACATCCACTCACCAATGCAACTAGTTCAGAGGATCACACCGAAAATTTCCCATTTAAGAAAATTTGGATGCATGGTGTATGTACCGATATCACCACCACAGCGAACAGCTATGGGCCCTCTCCGGAGGCGGGGAATATACGTTGGTTATGAGACAGTGTCCATAATCAAGTATTTAGAACCCTCGACCGGTAATTTGCATACCGCCCATTTCGTTGATTGCATCTTTGACGAGGATAATTTCCCGTCATTAGGGGGAGATAAAGAACCCTTAATGAGAAGAATGCCGTGAAATCATCGGCAAGCCACCAAAGATTCCCGCACATGATCCCCGTACTAGAGAAGCAAACGAAGAGGTCCGAAAATCCTCGATTTACGAAATTAGAAAATGAACCGCCCGATCACTTTTGTGATTTGAAGGTGTGATCAAGTCGCATTACTCCTAGTAATGCACCGTAAAGGGTTTGAAATACCATAGAAGGTATCCTCATCCTGCTCCGAGGCCTCGAGAAAAGGACAGAAATCGTTACTCGAATCCCAAGTATCCGGGGACGCTTTGAGAAAAGTGGATAAGAGAGCTTATCACAACCGGTCACAAAAGCGCCCGAAAGAAAAAGAAGGGGAGCCGTTGAGACACAGCAACTCGGTGAGAAGCGACACGCTAGCGAGGCGCCCCATTTGAATATACCGGTAATAGAAGAAGAAGCCGATAGAAATACGTGTAATGCACATCGGCAACAATAAGGTAAAGGAACTTGCTCCCGTGATGGGAAATAGCGGTGAAGAGCAAGTAGAAATGCACGAAGCACCCCATGACGAAATGGCCATAAACTTTGTAGAATCAGGGGAAATGATGAATAGAGTAACAGCCAATATCGACATATACTTTGCTAAAATGATTGCCAATCGAATAGATCTCGATCCAGAGCCGGCATCTCTTTCTGAGTGTAAGCACCGACCAGATTGGGCGGAATAGAAGAAGGCAATCACCGCGGAACTAATCTCACTGAACAAAAGAGAAGTGTTTGGACCTGTGTACCTTACACCCTCCCATATACGTCCCGTGGGCTATAAATGGGTTTTTGTTTGGAAGAGAAATGAAAATATGAAGTGGTACGGTACAAAGCAAGGCTGGTAGCTCAAAGTTTCACTCAGTGCCCAGGCATTGATTATGAAGAAACCTATTCCTCGGTCATGGGAGGTATAACCTTTAGATATCTCATCTCAATGGCAGTGAATATGAACTTAAAAATGAAATTGATGGATGTGGTCATAGCTTATCTTTACGGTAACCTGGACTCTGAATTGTACAGTACCTGACGGCATGCCAACCCAGAATAAAGAGAAGAAAGAATTATATTGTGTAAAATTGCAGAAATCCTTATATGGATTAAAGCAGTCAGGAAGAATGTGGTATAATCGCTTGAGCGAGTTCTTGAGCAAGAAAGGCTATACGAATAATGAAGACTGTCCATGCATTTTTATACAACGATCACAAGATGGTTTTTGTATAATTTCGGTTTACATGGATGATTTGAACATCATTGGCACTGATGATGAAATTGAAGAAGCAAGCTCATATTTGAAATCTGAATTTGAAATGAAAGATTTGGATAAAACCAAATTTTGCTTAAGCCTTCAGCTTGAGCATATGCCAGATGGAATACTCGTACACCAAGCCGCCTACACCCAAAAGGTGTTGGAGAGGTTCAGTTTTGAGAAGGCGTACGCATCAAGAACCCCGATGGTTGGAAGGTCATTACAAGCGCACCAAGACCCATATCGACCTAGAGAAGAGGGAGAAGTCCCGGATCGAATTCCCATACTTAAGTGCCATAGAGCGCTCATGTATCTAGCAAACAAGACACTACCGACATTGCGCTTTGCCGTAAACTTATTAGCAAGGTATAGTCTTGAGCCAACGAAAAGGCATTGGAAAGGGTAAAGGACATCTTCCGTTACCTACGGGAACAAATGATCTTGGACTATTTTACGAAGGAACCAAGATATGACTTTGGTCGGATATGCAGATCGCGGGTTATCTTTCGATCCAAGACACCCAAAGTCCTGCACAGATATGTCTTCTGTGTGGAGGACCGCAGATCATGGAAGTCGCCAAAGCGCACACTTGTGTCAACATCGACTAACCATTCGTAAATCATCGCATTGTATGAGACAAAGACGTGAATGTGCATGGCTTCAAGAATGACATTCCACATTCTCCACCATGTGGATTGCAAATAGAACAAACCCCCACCATTATTTATGAAGATAATGCAGCATGTGTCGCACAAGTACAAACTGGATATGTGAAGAGCAACCTCACTAAGCATATAAACCCCAAGTATTTTTATGCACATGAGATGTATAAGATGAATGAAATCAATATTCAGCACACTAAGTCGTGCGAGAATCTCGCAGATCTGTTCACTAAGTCCTTACCTGCATCTACCTTTGAAAGATGCATTAAAGGCATAGGAATGATGAGACTTAGAAAGTCACGAATCGGTGAGAAACTTCACATATTTTGAATTAAATCTTGAACCAGAAGTTCAAGTACCCAACTATTACATTGAAGTAATGAAGCAATGTTAGGTGGATTTGTACTCTTTTTCCCTTAAGTGAGTTTTCAAAGAAGTTTCTCACGTAAGGTTTTTAACGAGGCATATCCGAGCGCACAGCAAGCGTATGCTATGTACTCTTTCTCCAAGAATTTTTTCCACTGGGTTTTTATGGAGTTTTGATGAGACATATGCATTACGCGCAAGGTCCAAGGGAGTATTAGGAAACCTATTCGGTTCTGGCTCATGAAGTCAGATCCGGATAGGTCTATCCGTGACCGCCAAACTCTATGAAGCGGAGACTATAAATAGGAGAGGATCCATCTATTGTAAACACACCTGAAAGCAATAAAGAATCCGTTCTCTCCCTACATCTGTGTTGATCTACTTTGTGCATCCGTTGTTCTTGCTATCGTTCTACGTCGCGTATACGAATCAGTAACCTTGGACTACACCCGGTAGCGTGGTTGCTCAACATTTTTTTGCAAATGCAATAGAGGTGAGGAGGAGAGAATGAAGAAAGAAGGAGAAACACGGCAGGGGTTAGCTGTAGGTCCCACCACGTGGAGCGGGTAGAATAGTTCAACACTTGGAGACACCTGGTTGAATCATGCATACATTTTTCTCTAGCGAACAATCGGCAATTTGGAATTTCACTTATCTTCGCGCCAGAAAAGAAAATAGCGCGCGCTGTGCTTTCTGGCTGGATCCGCGTGCTAGGGCCTTAGCCAACTGTTTGCCGCCACCTGTCCCTCGCTGGCTCCCTGCGCCCGCACGCTACCGTCACGGATGACGGATGCGCGCGTACGCGACTGCCTCCACCGTCGCTGGCCGGCCGCGCATCTGCTTTACTGCTGGTGGTCACTTGGTCAGTGGCGCCGCTTGGGCTGGCCCGGCGCGCCCGTGCTTGTTGACGCGCTTATTAGCCGCGTGATGTTGACGTGTCTGCAGGTTAACTTTCATATTTTATCTTAAAAAAGAAACTGGAGAGTAGAAAAACTGGGAATGAAAACAAACATATTATTAACAGAATATAGAGTTTGAACCAATACCGACAAAAACACCTCAAAAACAGATGGGAGCCGAAAAGATAAAACAGGAACACCATCCTACAGTAGAACAAAAAATAATGACTTCAAGTCTGGATCCAACCAACCATCGTATAATACCATAAACATAATGACAACCATATTCCACAACCTGCAATCTAAGTCACAATCTACCATGTCTACCAATCTTATCTTATCTTACTATTACTAATTGAAGGCTCCAAAAAAACACTATTTACGAGACGCGCTAGAAAAAAAAGATAAATCCTAGATGCATTAAAGGGAAAGATCTGGCAATTGCTTTGGTGGACTCTAATCTCATCCAATAATAATAACCATTAGATCTGGTGTCTAAAATAACCCCCTGTATTTGCATCTAAATTACCCACCTCTACCATTATGTAGTTTTAACAACTCTATTATGGCATGCACAACGCGCCGACATGTCTTGGCGCTTTTGGCCAGTTGCGGGTGAAACATGCCATGGTGGAACTTAGTAGGTCGATCACGAGCGCTTCGATGGGGAGTCGCTGCTCCGTTTGGCGCTCAGCACTTTGAGTGGTTCCGATTCGCTTTATGCAGGCGTTTAGTGTTTTTTACCATGCGAACAAGCCTGTTGCTCGGTTGGGTCCGCTCGGTGGAGCGCCCACCACCCGCGTTCGGGCGCCGGGGTTTTCTCATGTTCTCCAGCCTCAAGCGCGGATGTTTAGAGCTGGAAGTTTAGCTCAAGGCTCGCGAGCTGCTCGGGCTCGGCTCGGTTCCAGCTCGGCTCGTTTGCAAACGAGCACGAGCCGAGCCAATTTTTGAGCTCGTTGGTCGAACCGAGCCGAGTTGAGCCAGTGTTGAGCTCGCTCGGGCTCGGCTCGTACTGGCTCGTCCTATGGTCATGTATACGGTTCAGAATGTATTATATATGAACTATGGCCTATGTCCTATGTATACTATGAACTATAGTGGTATAATGGCTCTTTACTATGGTTCTATACTTACAATGGTATTATATTGTGAAATTATAGTGTTCTTACTCTAAAAATGGTGTTATACGCTTATGCTGCTGTTATAATTGCCTTCTATCTTGTTGGCTCATGGCCTTCATGAAGTCGCTTTCATGAGCTCTGAACGAGCCGAGCCGAGCCACCACTCCAGCTCGGTCACTCCACCGAGCCGAGCCGAGCCGAGGCAGGTTGCCGAACGAGCCGAGCCGAGCCAGGCCTGGCTCGCTCGAACTCGGCTCGTTTCCAGCCCTACGGATGGTTCCACAATGGTCGGAGTGACGTGCCCGTTACACTTGGAGCCTGGTGGTCTTCGGATACCTCTCGACCGCGTGTGTACCTGTGTGTACCTTAGGTATAGGTTGCAAGTCTAGCTTGCGCTTAGCATGCGTGTGTGGATGTGGTGTGTGTTTGTGCGTAAGTTCAGATACTTGTACTTAGAATGGGGCTCCTGCGCCGATACTTGATGACATAGCATTCGTTCTCTCTCCTTAAGGATTCGTATAAGCGTTTTTCCACTGTACATGCTCTTACTTAGCTTTGGCTGCCATTCATAAATACTTCCTACTTTGATTGATGGACAATGTATTAGGGCCTCTACAACGCACTGATGTGTCAAGAGTGCTTATGAACGGTTACTGGATAATAATGCTGACATGACCCTCCTAATTACCACATGCTAATAGGGCTATCTTGCTAAAACATGAAGTAATTATGGGGGTGTAGACCTATACACTTAGCAACTCATCCTCCCCTGGATGCACATGCCAAATGCAATGTCCAAATCAGAGATTGTAGCAGAACATTATTACTAGAAACATTCATGACTTCAATATACATGCCATCATGTTTTGCCACGCCGACCAATTTATTACAAGCCCACTTAGTTCGGTACAATTAAAATGTAGCTTCATATCTAGAAGTTGCTAGCTAGGGTTCCATATTTATTCTTGTTTCGTCGCCTGCGAACTCTTTAGAAATAGTCCTCTATGGTATCATATTCTTCTGGAACCTCCGTCACATCGGGGCACTCCATGTGCTCTTCCACCAGTATATACTCAACTGTCTCATTTTCTCTCCCTATGTCTAAAAAGAATGATAATAGTAAGGGTGAGTACAGAGTACTCAGCAAGCCTCCATATAATAAGAGTTAGTACTACTCTTAAAAAATATATATTTTTAGGTGCCGGTGAAAAGAGAAGGATCAGATAAAAGGAAAAGGAGAAAGAGAGAAACTTTGCTTCTTCTATTGTCTTATTATATGGCGGACGGGCGCTTCGGCGCTTCAACGGATTGCTTGGCATTGCGGCAACGGCCGACACCGGCGAGCATAGGAGGCGGGCACGAGGATTTGCAAAAGGGATGACGGCGACGGAATGGTGGATGGGAGTGGCGGAGATGTGTGGTTGGGGGCGGACTGGCGGAGTGCTTGGGGAGATAAAGAGAATGAAAAAAATTAAAATATATGTATTCCACTGACAACCGGGTCTCACGGCTTGGTATTGGGACAGAGCTATTGGTGAACTGCTGCAGCACCTTCTCAGTGATGTGGATGGTCTAACCCATGATGTGGATGCTCTAACCCACCAAATGATATTAGGGTTACTCCAATACCTCTTATCGAGATTGGTTTATTGGGGGACAGCTGGAGATGCTCGCTCCTTCTCTTGTCCCTTGCCGCGTGCTCCGTTCGTTTACGCGTTGCGGCACGACGCGACGCGTTCCGTACGCGCGCGCCGCAACTTTGACCGCGCCGCGCCGCACCGCAAACGCGGTATCGAACACTTATAAATTCCTACTCCCGTCGGCACCCGGGTCATCGTTCTGTTACCCGTTCAGTCTTCACCCAACACTCTCCACTGCCAAGCGGCAACAACGGCTTGAGCTGGAAGGATGGTGCTGGACGTGAGCGGTGTTGGCGGCGCTGCGAGGGAGGTGGAGGACAGGGTTTTCGTGGCCGTGCCCGAGGAAGTCGAGCATGGGAAGAGCACCGTGCGGTGGGCGCTTGAGAACCTGGCCAAGTACGGCACCACCAGGTTCGTCATCGTCCACGTCCACCTCACCGCCCCGCAGATGGTGGCCACCAGTAAGATTTCCTTGACACTACATACCCGCGTTGTTTGGACTATTTTGATTCGACGAATTTCTCTTAGTACCCAAGGATCTGCTGTTTGCATTCTCTTTTTTTGGGGTTGATGGTCAAACAATTTCGCTTAGTACCTGCTGTTTGCATCACTTTGGGTTGTTTACTCTGTTGATCAGTCCGCGCCGGGTCAGACAGCCATAAGCAGGCTCATACTCTCCCGGTACACACAGTTGCGCCTGAAACGGGAATTTTTTTTTCTTTTTGTCACGCAAATCGATCGAGGTCTGAAGGGGGTTTTCTCTCTCTTTTTCCCCTCTTATTTTATCTATTATTGCGGCAAGCTTCATAAAGTCAATTCTTTGTTTGCTGAGGTGCTAAACTCGTTCTCACTGGTCCAAAAAGGCATTTCCAGCAGTCAGGGTCAGGCAACCATAAGGCTTCATACTTATATCATGCGTTGAAAGAAACAGGCAATCTCAAACCATAAAACTGGCACCTGTTTTAAAAATCATGAATTTTTTACCAGATAAAGTGAAAAAAATTTCTTCCATGAAGATATGTATACTGTCATTATTATGTTATTTCAGTGGGGGAAGAAGATATGGCGGATCCACAGCGGGTCAATGATCAAAAGAAGAATTTGCGAGCAGAGGCAGAGGCGAAATTAGATGAATATGTCATCATGTGTCGAGAACAAAAGGTGCTCATCCCGATCTGTCTTGCAACATGAATAAACTGCCCAATAATGCATTCCAAGAACAGCTAGGAGAATATAATGCACACACATGTACCTTTAATAGACAATCTTGTGGTCAATTACCTTCCATAGGTCTGCTGCGAGAAGCTGATTGCTGAGAAGGGTGATGTTGCTGAAGGGCTTCAGGACCTTATTATCCATCAGGGCATCACCAAGCTCGTCATGGGAGCAGCTGCAGACGAAAGTTACTCAGAGTATGGATCACACACCTGATGATTATATGGTGTCTTTCGCACGCTGTTTTGGAAGTTTAAAGCTGCAAACCACCTTTTTAGCACATGAGTTACCAATTGTCATGCTACATTTCGGTGTGCTGCAAGTAAAATATGGGAAACAGGAAATATATTGGTTGTTCGACCTAATAATGATCCCCTATTGTAGGAAAATGAAAGCACTTGATTCCAAGAAGGCGATCAGACTGATGACTGCAGCAGCCCCATCGTGCAAGATATGGTTTACTTGTAAAGGGAATCTTATATGCACCAGGTAAGGTTTACTTGTAAGTTGTAAAGGGCATCTTACAGACACCATGCATCATAATAAAATTCATATCTTTGCAAAAAAAAGAATTAACGTCAGTGAAGTGCATTGCCAAAATAAATTTAAAAGTTACTGTCAAAAAAATTTAAAAGTTAAATCTCCCATGTGAACACTGCAGGGAAGCTAATACGACTGTTCCTGCCATACCAAGCTCCTGCGATGATCTATCAATGAATGATGGTGCAGTCTCTGCCTCTATACCAGCAATACAGCATAGAAGGGGAGAACATCATTATGATGATAACTTTTTATCTCATTATCAGCAGGTAAGCATATTCTTGTACACACACAAGCAATTATAGGTGCGCACGAACCTGCACCCTAGCTAGGATAGAATAAATGAATAATATTCTACACATAGCATGTGCTATTGAAAACATTTGAGGAGCAAATATTGACTTTAACCACTGACGAAGTGACGGGTTACTACTGAACCTTGTTCATCAGTAGTGCATTCAGTCTAGTAGTAAGTACGGTTTTGTTCTGTACTAGCTGTTTGGTGTAGAATAGTGGTTGTCACATTGGGATAAAATATTCTGTTTAGGATGGCAAGCAAAGAAATATCTATGAAATAAGTTCATATACCACTTGTACAGGTACAAGAGAGAGAGCTCTCTGATCAGCGTAAATTGGAGGACTTGAAGGAACAAAATGAAAACATGGCGTATCTAATAAAACATTTCAAAGCGAAGCTGGAGACAGAGAAATGCCTCCACGAAAAGACGCAACAACAGCTTTACGCAGCTGTAACTGAAGCTGAAGGCTTGCGCCAGAGGAATGAACACAAAATTTCAACGACATTGCCAGCTGAAACACTGAACACCGAGTTCTCGTACAGTGAGCTCGAAGAAGCAACCCAAGGGTTCAATGATAGCCTTAAGATCGGCGAGGGCATCTATAAAGGCTTCCTCCGCAACACAACCGTGGCTATAAAGGTGCTGGGTCGGAAGAGTATGCAGGGGCAGTCAGTTTATTCAACCAAGAGGTGATTCAATTCATCAGATCATTCGCATCACTTCGTTACAACAACCAACCAAATAGGCAATAATAATCGTTCCTGACCCTTAATTGACACCATTGCAGGTTGCAGCCCTCGGTAGAATGCGGCATCCAAACCTTGTTACACTAATTGGTGCATGCCGAAAGCCATTCTGCCTGGTCTACGAGTTCCTCCCTAACGGCAGACTGGAGGACCGGCTGGCGTGTGCCAACAACACGCAACCATTGACATGGCAGGTGCGCACCAGTATCATCGGCGACATGTGGTCGGTCCTGAGCTTCCTCCACTCAAACAAGCCGCACCCGGTGGTGCATGGCGACCTGAAGCCGGCCAACATCCTCCTGGACGACAACTTCGTGAGCAAGCTGGGGGACTTGGGCATCCGCCGACTCCTGGGAACCAGCAGCGAGCTCACCCCGTTGTCGGACATGGCCTTCTTCGGCGTCATCATCCTGCGGCTCCTGACAGGGCTGCGGACGGAGGGGATCACGGAGGTGGTGAAGAAAGCGATGGAGGGGGAGGAGCTGCAGACCGTCCTCGACAGCTCCGCGGGGTACTGGCCGCCCATATTGGCCAAACAACTCGCGGACATCGGCCTGCGGTGCCAGCGCCCCGATCTCCAGGGAGACATGTGGAAGGAGGTAGATGCCCTCATGAAGGCGGCCTCACACACCGCCGGGCGGCAGCCGTTCACGGCCGTCTCCGAGGATGACGCGGACGCGCCGTGGTACTTCTTCTGCCCGATCCTTCACCAAGTGATGAGTGATCCTCGCGTCGCGGCAGACGGGTTCACGTACGAGGCCAATGCGATGAAAAAGTGGCTGCGCACGGGGAGCTACAACTCGCCGTTAACGCGCGAGCCGCTCGCACACCGTCAGTTGACCCCGAACATGGCAATCAAGATGCTGATTGACGAGTGGAAGGAGAAGAAGAAGAGGCAGAAAGCGCAAAGGGAACAACAGATGCGGAACTTGGTTTGTGGCGCGAATCCTGTCCCACTAGGTAAACAAGAGAACCCCACTATAACTATTGCTCCAGCAGCCCAGTCACAACCCCCCATGGGCGTGCCCCAGGCACCCAGCAGCCAGCCCCCCGCCCTGATCCCGTCATCGACCGACGCCCACTCCCCCTTCCTCGCACCTCCCAATGATTCTGCAGCTCGCTTGCACAGCCCCAGTGTTCAAGCGCCACCACCAAGGGCTGGTGAGACCACCGGACTTCGCCAACGTGTCAACCGCGGTTCACAGAGGTGATAGACGTGTCAGGAGAATAGAAGAAACTGAAGGAAATTAACAAGTTCAGAGAAGCAATTTTCAGAGTTCAAATAAGCTGACGAAACATTAATTAGGTCAAAATGGAGGGACCTCGCTCATCGATACCAGTTCATGGAAGATGCGACTTTCGAGTCATTTTCATTTCTGGGACCATTCCTTAACGGCCAGGTTCTGCTTTATCGCTAGCTGGACCTGGCACTTCTAACTTCTTGTTTGTTCTGTTTCTCGAATCTTGAGTTTCTGGTTTAAGTATTGTCATTTGCTGGGTGGTTTATGTGCTGGATGCTGTATTTGCATGAATTCTGTGATGTGTGGAACAAGGGATGTCTAATTCCTGTGTTACAATCTGTTGTGACTCGTCGAATGTAAAATGTGATGTGTCGAACCTGCTAATTTATCCTTTTGTGCATGTTTGTTGAGAAATCAGTGGCTGCAGGGACACATCCGTATGGGCATGAGGGCATCCTTGCGGATCTCTCGAGCAGTTGGATGCCGTCTCGTTGTCTTCATCATCATGCTTGCTGAACAGGTAGTAGGTGACTCTGCTCACGGTGTCCTGAACAACGGCTGGAGCCACCATGCCCGCCATGTGGATCGCAATATGCAGTCCTTCTCAGGAGTTCCCGTTAAGCACTCAGAGCGACCAGCAGACAGAGGCGAGTAGTTAATGTAGGAATTGAAACAGGTGCATGTTAAATAGATTCATCGATCTCATACCTTGTTTATTACACCTTATCGGATGAATAAGTACTTGGGAACTGATCAATAGTGGTGATCAAGGAGGGATTCAGGTTCAGCAGAGTCCTCCAAACTGACATGTGGAGCTCGGCAATTACTCGTGGATGAAGCAAATATTCATATATCAGAAATTAGCAATTACTCCTGGTCATTAGCTGCACCTAGGCGGACTTGGTGACTGGGGTGCATTTATCGGAGCTTGCCAATGATTGTGGAAGCCCGGTGAAGATCGTGTACAAAGCTTGAGCTCCACCTTACCGAGATGGTGAACGGATACTTGTATAGAGCGCCCTTGTCTCGGTGACTTGGGAGGTGGCAATACACTTTGGTGTGTGCCACAATGTGAATTAGGGCTGAGAGCCAAACCATCAATACCACGGGAAAAAATTCGGTTGTCTCTTGTCCCCTTTACATTTCCCGCATTTACATTCCGTAATTTGCAATGTCTTAGAGCCCCTTCTCTTCAGCTTATTTGTCTACTTATTTATCACTTCAAGATTTTTTCGAGATAAACTCGAAAGCCGGTTGGCCTCCAATTTTGGGGTTTAGAGAACATAGACACGCCTACGAGATAAAAAATCCTACTTATCTCGTAAAAAATTGAGATATCTCACTTTTTTATTACTATTTGAGTTGGTTTTTTTAATCTCGTAGGCGTGTCTATAAGCTCTATAAACCCTAAAATTGGAGGCCAACCGGCTCTCGAGGCTATCTCTAAAAATTCTCGAAGTGACGAGGTTACACGAGATAAGTAGATAAGAAAAGCTGAAAAGAACCCACCCTTAGTATCTTGCGATCATTCTCTTGAGCATTTCTTGGTTAGTATATCATCTAAATTGTTCAGAGTAGCTGGGTGATTGGGTTTGATCACAATGGCTTGAATTGGATGTTTCTAGGTTCTTAGATGTTTTAAATCTTTGTTAGCTTAGAAAATTTTTTTTGAAACGATGGCAGGAGCTCTGCCTATTCATTTAAAAGGAGAGGAGATACAACTGAGTGGTGAAAAAAAACCCCGCAGGGATCAACCCGGATCATCTGCACGAAAAGCTAGAGCCCTTGCCGACACATCGGCTCTGATAAGGTCCGCGACGAAACTAACAGATCCGTACTCTGATTTGAAGATATGCCTGTTCCTCTCTTTCCAGACATTCCAGCAGGTGTAAGTGATTAGTCCATCAAACGCTCGCCGCTCTCTCTTCAGGATGCACTTTCTGGTTTGTAGCCACCACTCGCTCAGTGTCTGATAAATATCCGGAGCCTGCACCCTACCCGGAGGATGCAAGAAAGCTGCACAGACTCTTCTAGAGAAAGCACACTCTACAAACAAGTGGTTCGTGGTTTCTAAGCATGAACCACACAGGGGGCAGAAAAGGCAATTGTTCCAGCCTCTCCTATGAAGGTTTTCAGTAGTGAGGATGCGGTCCTGCAAGACAAGCCAAATGAAGAATTTGCATCTTGGTTCTGCACTAACTCTCCAGGTGCATTGAAAGTGCCGATCCTTCATTGCCCCAATAAACTGGGCGCCAGAGGTAAATTTGGCCTTGAGTATATCCGTCCATGATCCATCTCCACACAATTTGATCCAATGCCTCGGGATCCAGCGCCTCACGCTGTGTTAGAAGCCAAAGTTCAATCATCTCTGATAACTCCTGTACATACTCAATATGTCCAGTGAGAGCTAGCCAAGAGTTCTGATACAAGCCGTCGAACACCGAGATGCTTCGCTGAATAGCCTTTCGAAAGAGTAATGGAGCCACCTCCAAAGGTGCAACTCTGCCATGCAGCCATTTGTCTTGCCAAAATCTCGCCCTTTTTCCGTTTCCAATTGTGATTGAGGTACTGGCCGCAAATAGACTATGGTCTGTGCAGTCACAAGGGACGTCCGAGTCGACCCACGGCTTATCCGGATGCTCCCACTGCATCCAAAGCCATCTCAACCTCAAAGCTCTCCCAAAAGCAGTTAAATTCTTGATTCCCAGCCCACCGAGTTTCTTATCCCTACACACTTTCTTCCAGCTCACTAGTCCCCCCTTGACCGGTTGATCACCATTGCGCTGCCAAAGGAAACTCCTTCGCATCCGATCCACATTTTTAACAGCCCATTTACTCCATTTAGTCGTCGTGAGGAGGTAGACCGCTTGAGAAGTTAAGACTGAATTGATCAGTACCAATCTAGCTGTCTTGGATAGCAAAGGCCTTTCCACCCGACCCGGTAGCTTGTCGATCCGTCAGTAGTAAGGGCTAATAATCAGCCTTCGTGAGGTTGGTTGGTCTGAGGGGAAGCCCAAGATAGGTGCAAGGAAAAGATTTGGTTTGTATTTGCAAAACACCTTGAAGGCTATGGATGAGGTGAGGCTGGCAACCAATGGGGAAACTTCACTTTTCTGCAGATTGACCTTTAGGCCAGTAGCCTCCCCGAAGACTGTGAAGATTAGGTGAGTAGTGCGCAGGTCATTGGCTTCTGGCTTGAGGAAGAGTGCAATGTCATTTGCATACAGTGATATCTGGCATTTGTCCAACCTGTCACTGACTGATCGCAGCGCCCCCAAACTCCTTGCTTTAGCTATCAGCAGGTGCAAAGGTTCCATGGCCAGGATGAACAACATAGGTGATAGCGGATCTCCTTGCCGAAGGCCTCTTCTATGATTGAAAGCTGTACCCAGAGTGCCATTGACCATTATTCTGGAGGAAGCGGAAGAAAGCAAGGAGGCAATCCAATCTGTCCATCTAGCTCCAAACCCGAGGCTTCGCAGAAGAAATCTAAGAGGTACTCCCAACCCATCAATCAAAAGCCTTGGCTAGGTCCAATTTGACAAAGAGGCGGCCTTTCTTCTCTTATGCAACTCTCGACGAAGATTGCGACAAACAAGAAGTTGTCTTGTATGCATCGACGTCGAATGAAAGCACTTTGCGAGGTCGAGACCAATCTATTTAGGATTGGCGCCATCATGCTGGCGAGAACCTTGTCAACGACTTTCCAAAACTGTGGGTTAAGCTTATTGGTCGAAAATCAAGAGTGGTTTTAGCCTCCATCTTCTTGGGGATAAGTACTATGTGGGCTGAGTTGAGAAGGTGAAGGAGTCTGCCATTTCCATGAAACAGTTGATCAAAAGCACTTAAAATGTCCCCCTTAATGATTTCCTAGCAGGATCTGTAGAAGGTCCCGAAGAATCCATCAGGTCCTGGCGCCTTATTGCGAGGCCCGGTCCAAATAGCATTACGGACCTCTTCTTCACCGAAGGGACTATCCAGGTGTCCTAACTCATGTTGTTGGAGTCCAATCCCGCTCCAATTAAGGCCCCCATTCCTGGTTATTTTTGTACCTAGCAAGGATCTGAAGTGCTCAAGGAAGGCCTCATGCTTTTCATCTTGTGAAACCGCTATTGTGGTGCCCACTTCTAAGGGGCCAACATTGTTCTTTCTCTTTCTTGCATTTACCTTGACGTGAAAAAATCTCGTGTTGGCATCCCCGGCTTTGATATAATTGACACGGGCTCTTTGTCTCATCCTTACCCTATTGATCGCTGCCAGCCCCTGCATGCGCATCTTTAGAAGTTTTCTGAAATGCACCTCACTATCAGCTAGGTCTCTCCTCTCTTGAGCTACATCGAAGCGCAGAATGAGCTCATCGATCACTGCCATTTGAATCTTCACATTACCGATATGTTGCTTGCTCCAAATCCTGAGCGCTGCTGCTGTACGAGACAACTTGATATGCAATCTGCGCAGTGCATCCTGAGCATGAACTGGTTTGGACCAACTCTGCTCAATTAGGTCCAAGTATCCAGGCAACCTAGGCCAGAACTCCTCAAACCTAAATCCGCGGTACAAATTCCTGGATGGGTTGCCTATTAGTAACAGGGGGGAGTGGTCCGACACCGAGGATGAGAGGGCAGATAGGTGGTAGTCTGGAAACATGGAGTCCCAAGCCGTGGTGCAGAAAAATCTATCAATCTTTGTCATGGTGCAATTTACCCTTTCATTTGACCACGTAAACCTCCTTCTCATCAATTTAATTTCTTTCAACATTGCGACGTCCAGAAAAGATCTGAATGCCGTCATGATTCTTCGATTCCTTCCTGGCTTGTTTTTGTCGATATCTTGATAAATCATGTTGAAATCTCCCAGTAACAGCCATGCCTCGTGGATGCCTTGACTGAGCAGAGACAACTCTCTTAGGAAAGAGAGCTTATCTTGGTCTCCCTGGGGTCCATAGACCCCAGTGCAGGTCCACTTGAAGTCCTCATTGAGAGTAATTATGGTCGATGTGAGAGAGTTTCCTTTGATGACAACCTCCTGCAGTCTGTAATGTTCTGAAGAAACTGCTAGCAATACCCCTCCTCTTGTGCCTACAGCAGGAATGAAACAAAACTCTTGTCTGAAATCAGGCCCCAGAAGGTCGCTTATCCAATTTGCATCAATTACTTCTGTTTTTGTCTCCTGAAGACACACCACAGTTATCTTGTTGTTAATGACAGTGTTTCTCACCACACTACGCTTGGCTTGCGCATTCAGACCTCTGACATTCCAGTAAAGGATTTTACAGTTTTGGTTTACCATCTGTGGTATTTATCGCAGCAACTCCTTTCTGTCTTCGTGACCACTGATCATGGTGCACTGATCTGTTCGAACCTCTGTTGCCGCTCCAGTCCTCACTGTCAGGCCAAACCTCCACCAAAAGAGCTCCCAAGCCGAACACCCCCATGGGAATCCCCCAAGTGTAGTAGTGAGCAAGGCCTTTGGGACAAGGGGCCATCCCCAACTGGAGATCAGCCCTGCACTGAAAGCAGGAATTGAAATTGCCGTGCTGCCTAAAGCACACACCACTGGGTGAGGTCGTCCTCAACAAACACAGGTACAGATAACATGACACGTGACCATAGACGGCCAGCAAACACAGCACATAAGGATGGGCTGTCGTCCAGCCCTACACAACCCACAAAGGACACATAACTAGAAGGACACAAAACATGGAGAAACTACTGGACGACATAGGAAAAGACCCTCTGGACGCTAAATTTCAGTTAACTGCCAGCTGCTAACATCTGTGGCAGTGGCAAGCTTAGCGGTCTCTTGGAGCCCAGTGAGGTCGGCTAGCTTGGAGATGTCCTCGTCGGAGAGAGGGGAGTCAAAGACCTTGAAGTACTTGGTGAGCGTTTCCTCGCTGAGACTTTTTGCATTTGCTGGGGCCATGCCGAGCTTGATAGCTAGGTTGAGTTGTGCGCGCTTGACACATGGCAACCTTGCCATGGGCCTGGCAGCTAATCTGGCACTTCTCCTCTTTGCTTGGTCTTTTATCTGGCCCTAAACTGGGTCCTGCAGTAGGGGGGTTGACAGGCGAGAGGAGATTGTCTTGGCTAGCACTTGTAAGGTGGCTTCAAACACCTCTCCCGTGTCATTGTTCGCAGATTGAACTGCAGGTGGAGATTGCCTTTCCCTTGACTGCAGGAGCTAGTCATCATGTAGAGTTGGTTCTTCAACCTGCTGCCAGTTGTTCTCCGGCTCCCCTAAAATGGTAATCTTGAATGCTCCTTGATGAGCAACCTCTTGGGTCTGCAAACTTGGTAAGGACAGCTGGTCACATTGGTGATCTTCCTGCACGTGCTGACTTGGAGCTGGAAGAAGAGGAGTCAACTGGTTCAGCAAGCTAGCTTCTAGCAGCATTGGGTCTGTTGTTGCCACCATAATATTCCCTTCGCGCAATGGTGTCATGTCTGAATCTGCTAATGCCATTGCCACATCAGAATGACAATCATCTCGGCGACTAGAGGAGTGGGACTGCTTCTGATGGCCAGCAGAACTCAGTTTTGGACCCAATCTGTCTTTGATGCTACGCCCTCCACCGCGTGAGGTCGCCCCCTATCCTGACAGCTCGCCAGCTGAGGAGTTTTGGCCATCCGGAGGTGGAGGGGGTGGGTCGTGGTAGAGCGGGGTTGGGCGCGGGGAAGGGGCTCTCAGAGAGACAGTCCCATCCCAGTGTCCGACCTCCCAAATGAAATGGTGGATGGTTGGGTATTCGGCCGTTGCCGGATCAGCGACAGCATAGGCCTCTGGTCCGAAGTCGATGACCAAGTCCAGGTGGAAGATGATCTTGTGGCGGAGTAGGGACAATTGGGGTGTGTCCTAGAAGAGGGATCCGATGAGGTCGGGCCTACTTCTGTGTCCCTCTTCGACTTGCACGAAACCAGCGAGGGGGATAGCAAAGACATCATCCACCCACGCCCAGAAACAGAGGCACGCCGCTTCCTGGGGAGTCGCCGGTTCATCCAGCACCGAGACTGCGACTCCATGTCCCTGCACCAGAGTGGCCGCCGTCTCCACACTCCAGTGATGTCTTGGCACCCCCTCGACGCATAGCCGGATTTTGTAGCGCGCCCGGCCGGCTACAGGCCATGTTCTTGGGGACCAGTTGAGGAAACGCACATGGAAACCTCCCGCGTTGAACACATTGGCAGCTCGAACCACATCTCGCACGGCCTCTGAAGTGAACTTGAGGAAAAAGCCCTCCTGGCCGAGCAAAGAGATCTCCAGGCAGTCCTCCGCGAGCTGGAACTCTTGCAGTAGTGCTTCCCGTAGAACTGCAGGGTCGGTGACAACTCCTCCCAAGTTGATCGCGAAAAGCCCGGAGCTGGTCACCGCGCTCAGCTCATGCGCGCGACACCAAGCCTGGGAGGTAGCAAGAAGCGTTGCCTCTGCAAGGCGAGATCGCCCGGTGTGAAGGAGCGCACATCCCTTGCCGACGCCATGGCTGGGCGTGAGGCGTGGAGGGCCTGAGGTTGGGGCCTTCTTGACGCGCCGCCGCCCACCCCAGAGGCCGGAGGAGGAGCGATGGCGCGGCCGAGAGAAGAAGAAGCCAAGTGCTTGACGGCACAGGCCTTCGCCCTGTGCCCCAACTCCTTGCAAATGAGACACCTTGAGGCTGCCTTACAGTATGCAACCTGTGGGAAGATGAAAGACACCTGAAGCATCTCCCACGAACCTGCTTCTTAAAGATCTCTCTAAGGCCGCCGTAGTGCTGGGTGGTTGGGCGGTCTTGAATGAAGCCACGACGGTCTTGAATGAAGCCATTACGCCTCCACTTTTTGGGCCTGACTTGCTGCCACGGCTGCTCCCCATCTTGATGGCTCGCTGCAGCTGCAGATGGCTCGCCATGAATAGCAGCGACCTGCTGAGGAGCAGACCCGAGTGGCGGACCAAGCCTTCCGAGCAAGGCCTCCCGGTAAGTCGAGCGTCCCAAAGGCCTTTCAATCACTGCGGCAGAGTTGGGTGGACATAAAGTCGAACAGGTGGTGGGTGGTAGGCTAGGCTGTTTGTGGGTGACCGAGCTGGGCGACAGGACGCGAAGGGACTGAACGGAAGGAGAGGACCGAGACGCCGAAATCTCGTCGGGGGACGGGATGAAGACATGATCTGGGATGCCCGGCGACTCCCTGGCCAGGCGGACAGTGGGAGTGGTGGCGGAGTCGGAGGCGGTAGAGTGGTGCGACCTAAGGTTATCTATAGCTAGTGGAGAGCCTGCCGCCAGGAAGGAGCCTTGGCTGCAGGCGTGGCGGCGAGATGGCTGGGTGGTCGCCGGGGGCGGAGTGCCGCTCGGCGCGAAGGAGACGGTCATGGCAGTGAGCGAATCTAGCTTAGAAAATTTAGAAAGGCCCAATTCACCCCCTCTTAGGCACCTCGATCCTTACACAAGTGCTATGAACTATCAGCCTCTAAATATTTCTTTTTTTGAAGAGCTTTACTTAGGGCATTCCCAATGGGTTGTAACTAAGCTTGTAACTAAGTGCATTAATTGCAAGATAAGAAACTAGAACCACAATGGGTTGTAACTAAGCTTGTCACTAAAATTAATTAGGTTGTTTCATGCTTGTACAAATTTATGGATCTTCTATGCCATGCCATGAAAGCATATATAGGATCAGCTGCACCCATTGCCATTAGATTTGTATTAGACGTGCGAAGTTATCCAACCAAAAAAAATATAGATGATATGTGATGTGCACTTGGCTTAATAGGATATGTAGCTTTATATAGATAGGCAAAGCTATTTGGCCATGAGACATACGCACAGTATGAAACCAACCAGCTAGAGATACAGGCACTGTTCACATTGTATGAAACAATCAAAAAAACTATGTTCACATGGTATGAAACCAACAAAAAAATTATGTTCACACAGTATAAAAGCACATCCAACCAGCTAGAGATTAAATCCACAGGCACTGTTCACATGGTATGAAACCAACAAAAATATTAAGTTCACACTGTATGAAAGCAGTTATACACTCATGCATCTTTTGGCTGGGGTCCCAAATCAATCACAATATTCTAATGAAATTTGAAAGGTAACAACAATGGTCAAAGGTAAATATTGAACTTGCTCATTAAAGACCAATTGGATTCAGTAGGTTACAAGAATCACATAGACAATAAAGTTTGCTGATTACAATACTGAAGGATGCTATAGAACACACATAAGCCAGCGACATAAACACACATATGTCGAGGGTGACTTAACCAAAGACCTCCATCAACCACCATTGTAGTCCCATTTACATATTTGCCTGCAATCAAATTGTAGAATGCGTCAAATGGCTACCTTTCATATGGAGGCTAAGCCATTATAAATTCTAAAATTCTACATAAACTTGCTTCAGTGTCAATGTTTGCCCCCAGTCAGTACATTTATAATGTGAAAGCAATGTGCATACTCCGTTTGCTAAATCTGCAACTGCAAGAGACAAGATCCTAATTGAGCATGGATGAATTTGGTTGGAAAGCTACTGTGCTAGCGGGCTTCCTGTTGATCAGCATTTCATAGCTATCCCACTTCTTATTTTACTGAACATAAGGATGGATGCCCTTCTAGCCAAGATTTCTGAAATTTTATGTGACAACTTGCTTCAGTGTCAATGCTTGCCCCAGTCAGTACATTTCAGTAAAACGCATCAACACTGGGAATGACAGTGACAACATAAGAAACATTAATTAATTGACCTAAACCAGGAAACACCATAGTAGCAGAATTTGTTAATTTCATGACCCTGCAGATGCCAATCTCATCCAGATGACCTTCAGGTAAGCGGATGCTCAGAACTTATTGAACTTTCATTGGTAATGGAATTATGGAAATTTTGTTAAGAAAAATGAAAGAACAGACACCTGACCTGCATCACAAGCAACTTCATTTGGAACTCCACGGGCAAAACAACTTCCTTCCATCACCCGCCATCTCCTTCTCGACCTTGACCTCCGGCTAGCCGTAGGTGCTCCGCCGCCGCCTGCGTCGCCGCCTCCAGCGTCGGGAGAGATGGGGAGGGGCTCGGTCGGGTTTGGGGGGCGAAAAGGTCCGGCTGAAACACGGAGCGGCCGGGACGTTGTAACAAACCGACGCGGGGGCAAAATGGTCTTTTCCCAGGCCGAGAGGTCCGGAATACGTATTATTTGAATTAAAACAGGCCAAAATGGCAATCACACGAAGACGCAACGTTCCGAGTGGTATAAGAGTGAAGTTCGGCTCGAGAGTGGCAAATGGATGAAGCCAATGTTAGGGAGTGGCATATTGTCAATTTTCTCTGTCGTATCGGGTGCAGAGCGCACACAACTGCCTGGCGAGCTGCTCAAAGCCGAGGCGTCCTCCGCACGGCCGCCAGGGAGACGGCCTCGCAGCGCAACGGCGAGGCCGTCGAGCGACAGGAGCCGTGCTTCTGTCGGTGTGACATGACAGCCTCGAGGGGCATGATGTCGTCGGAGGACGGCCACGAACGCACGGGCGGTGGCGTGTATTATGATGCTGAGATTAGAGAATGGGGATTAGGGCGGTGAAGAGGATGCGATGGCCACGAACGCACGGGTGGTGGCACACATCGGGCCGGCGCGCTGCTTAGAGCATCTCCAATGGTATAGCCAACCATTAGCTATAAGAAATAGACATGTCATCTATAAATAGCATATAGCCAACCTCTCCAATAAACTAGCTATTGCATGGTCTATAAAATTATTATGGCCCCACATGTAATAGAGGGTATGCATCTTGAAATCAGTTATAGACTGACTATAAATTAGTAAATAGTCTTATCTCTCTCCTTCTTAACTCTCCTCCACATAAGCAAAAATACTGAGTTGGCATCCTTATAGCTAGCTAACTAAGCACCATTGGAGATGCTCTTAGAGAAATGAACAGGGGTATGGGAGTCATTTTGCGTCCCTCCATCACGCTGGCATGCCACGTACCTATGATTTTCTCTCACTAGTGGCAAATCTATAGGAACATTTGGGAAGATGGCTTTTGAAGAGGTGCCATCCGTAACGATGGCAAAAAGTTAAAAATCCCCGGCTTCAGGAGTCACTGATGGCATGCCTTGCTGGCTAGTAGCTTGTTCATTTTCTTTTTGCAAAACACAGCTTGTTCAATTGACCATTAGAGGAAAACACAATTTATAATATACGATTGCAAAACCGAAACAACCATTTTACGGTTGTTTGTTTTGGATTGTTTGCTTGTTGTTACGAGATTTCCCTTTTAGGGTTTTGTCTCGATCACTCGTTTGTGAGCGTTTCGCTGTGAAGTAGTTTCCATACAGGAAATTTTGGATCCAAAGTGGTGAAGGTTTGTTTAGGCTATATTTTAAATTGTGTCATAGCAGAAGTTCCGCTCGAATATCTAAAAGTTCTGCTTCCTAATGTCTAATCTACCTTTGAGTTGTGTTTTTACAAGAACCTTCTATTCAACCCCCTCACTCCCTTCAAAGGTCTACAATGCTCGTGTCCTAAAAAACCCGCCTTGGATCTAAAAAAAGTATTGAGTCGTCAAAAACATGGGGGTGGTGGTCCCGGCCAAAGACCTACTTCTGACAAATAGCTATCTAGGTAGAAGTGAAATCATATTATGTTCTAGCGCAGTAACTTTTTTGAGGCTTCGCGAATGACCGTTAGGGAGGTGCGTTCGGGAGGGCGACGCGGTGGCGATCATCGCCGACGCCTCACCCTCGCCCCTGGTTCTCTCTCTCGCGCGCCCTCAGAGGGGGGTGCCATCGCGTCTACGGAGGTTAGTGCCACCGTCGAGGTGACTGACAGCAACGACGACGAGTTCCAGGCGCCCGACGGTCTTCTTGTGGCCGACGACATGGAACCTTCGGTCGAGCTCGCGGAAAGCAGTGAGGAGGAAGTTCTTCGATCAACGCTGCTCGCCGGCTTTACTACGGATGAGGCGCAATCATACGTAAAGGAGAAGTCAACGGCGGCGAAAACACAGGTATGCTTCGACGATCAATTTCGAGAGGAGTTCTGGACTACCATGGGCTTCCCCAAGGGTACTCGATGGTGGGAGAGATCAACCTCCCCGGTTCGCACAAATGCTCATTTAGAGATCGGTGATGGACCTGGAAATCCCTCGTCAGCAGTGAACCATCGGATCGGTCGAGGGACCAGTCGCTTGTTGATTCACAAAAGTCATTGGAGACAAGTGCGGATCGATACAAACGATCACTCGCACGAGTTCCATCAGCAGACAGGGTTTTGCCTCCCTGTAAAGCAACACATCAGAGCTTTCAAATCAATCCTTGGCGAGGTCCTCTTCCCCGGCCAAGAACGACGCAAGCGCTGACGCTAGCGGCCTTCCTGCCACCGTCGCTATGTGTCTTGGCAGAAGATCGGCAACCGGGGAAGGAGTTGATGCTTCCAAAGACAAGCATCGAGGCAGCGCACCAGTCCCTGCCGTCCGGGGAGCATGATGAGTTTCTGTCGTTAGCGTCGGTGACGCCCCGATCAGATCCCGTAGAAATCACGGCAGCACCCCAGGCCCACGTGAAATGGTAACGACTGCTGTGCACTCGGCCTTCCCATGCACTCCTGCAAACTTACGACGCAGACCCTCGGATGGAGATCGAACGAGCGGTGGCCTTTTTGCGCATTACCCCTCCCCTGTTCTGAGCGCGGGAGCAAAGTCTGATTCGTCTCCCAATCGCGCAAAGTCCGATTCGTCGCTCCTCCCCGGCGAGTACATCCTCCTAGGCGCGAGGTCAGCGCGGGAGGCAGGCGCGAGGTCGGCACTAGTCGACGAGGTTGGCGCGGGTCGGCGAGCTCATAGCGAGGTCGACGAGGTGGACAAGTTCGACGCGGGTCGACGAGGTCGGCGCGGGAGACGTGCAGCATGGGAGACGTGCGCGAGGTCGACGACGTGGACGAGGGTGTGCACGAGGTCGACACGGGAGGCGTCGAGCGCGTCCTTCTTGGCCACGTCCGACTGCACCGAGTACCTCCTCCCGGCGACTGCCTCCTCCCTGGCGAGTACCTCCTCCCCGGCGAATTCGTCCGAGTCGGCGAGCACCCCCTCCGGGCGAGCATCACCTCCCGTGCGGGCTGTCATCTCTAAACCTAGGGCTTCCTTACCGGCGATGACATCCATGTATATCACACCCCCCGCAGCAAACGAGTAGACGATCGCCACCTTGGGGACCAACCTCCCAGCGGCCATGAATTCTCCGGCAAACAACCTGTTGGAGACGAACCCCTCAGCGTCGATGAACCCCTTAGCGTCCATGATCACCACCTTGGGGACTAACCTCCTAGCGGCCATGAACACCTCAGCGTCAACGAACCCCTCGGAGATCACCGACCATTATGGATTCAGTACTCCAAGAAAGAAAAGCAATATCCCTTTCACTGTAAGCATATGCAGATTATTAATGTTTTCATAACTTTAATATTGCTGGCTAACATTGAATCATTTGTGATGTTGTAGTACTCATCATTTATATCTAAGTGCGAAGGCCATCTGAAACCTGTAGTAGGGATGTCGTTTGACGATATTGGATCGGTAGAGATGTTCTATAAGAGATATGCACATGATATTGGTTTTGCAGTACATATTGGTCAACAAAAATTGAATGATGATGATACAGTGCAGTGCAAGCGTTATTTATGTGCAAGGTAAGGATATAAGTCAGATAAAGGTAAGAACAATGTGGATCCTTCGATCAAAGTTTGCAGGAGTGCACGGGAGAGCCGAGTGCACAGCAGTCGTTACCCAAGAGTATTATGGCCTGCTACGGCAAGTGTTGAGGAGACCAATGCCTAGGACCACTCGGTTCCCATCGCAGTTTGCGCCAACCCCTCGTCACGCCACCATCCGCCCCACGTATGCGGACATGGCCGCCCGACCGCTGACGCATGACTAGCCGCGACCTCCAGCACGCCGGGATGAAGCTCCGTGCAGGGGGCGCGGCTTCCTTCGTCCCAATAGGGGGCGAGACCCTAGAGTAGTAAGGCCTTAGCGTGGGGGCCGACACCTGGACGGCAGTGCAGGTCGTGGTGATGGCCAGCACCACGCCGGTGCTGTTGAGGCCACGTACCCGGCGCCGCAGTGATACGGGGAGCAGGCCGGGGCTATCGACCCAGGTCGCGGCCATATTTCCCAGCAACGATACGCACCGGTGGGTGCACAACAGGCGCAGGATCAAGGAGGTGCTGCTGCGACGACGCCGATCGACTCTCAGCCTGCAGATCATGGACCGGTTAAAGCGAAGAATCCTCAGACACCGTTTTGTTTTAGGTGTAAGTGTCCGGGACACCTTCAATAGAATTGCCTTGCTAATTTAGACTGCTGTGCAAGAATGGCAAAGCCTTTAGTGACATTGTTCGGTTGTGCCAAGAATGAGTTGTGTTTTTTCCGGATTCTGGAATTTGATTATAAACTGGAAACTTTAGATCCTGCACCTACTGCTTTGATCAAGGTCACAAGTGGAAAGCTCGATGCAATTTCTATTCAGACAGAGCTCAGTAAGCTGTCAAGGTGAAGTGGAATTGGGAAGCCCTTGCTCATGGCACTGATGCCTTTCTGGTAGCTTTCCCCTCAATGGAGGAATTGCATCGCATGGAAGAGGTGGGTTACACTCTAAAGAGCGGAGTCACTATCACAATTTCTGAATGGCAACTTGGCAGAGATGCTACCCCGGCTTACTACCTTAATGAAGTGTGGGTGCATGTTTCGGGAGTTCAACATGCATAGAGACACTATTTAGGGTTCTGAGCCATCGTTCTCTGATAGGGACCACACTGGAGGTGGATATGCTCACTTATAGGAGAAAAGGGGTGATCAGACTTTTGATTGGAGTGATGGATAAACAGCTATAACCATTGACGGCGGATGTGGTATTTCACAAGGTTGCATACGATATTACCTTTTCCATAGAGGCACAGGATTTTGAGCCTGCAGTGGCACCCTTGGTTGGTACTGATGCAAATGGAAGAGATGATGAGGGAGCCAAAGACGGTGGTGGTTCCAAGGGGACCAAGCATGATCAGGCGAATAAGAAACAAAAAATGGGCACAACGCTTCTGCATCCAAGCCCCCATTAGAACCAAAAGGATCAGCCCCAATGCAAATTGATAGCAATGAGAATCAGTTGATGGCTAACTTTGCTCCGCCAGGATTCATTGCAGTGACTCCATTAGGGCCAAAACCAGTTAAGAGATCCAAACCTCGGTACCTTTCTAATGATAAACCGATTAGGCCGATTTGGGTAACAAAGCCTCGATCACCTAGCAATGAAAGGGAGACTGAACAGATTCAGTTGGTAAGCAGTTCAATTTTTGTTTCTTCTTGTAATAACATGTCTTCCTGTACTCCTTCCTATGGTGGAGAGAATGTTGCAGCGGGTGATAATGAGCTTTGCTCTTTGCATGATTCTGTCATTGCACCAAACACAGCTACTCCTTCGGATACATCGACTCTAGGCTGCAAGGGCCCCTCTCTACACTGTGAGACGCCGGCTCCTGTTGGGCGCTTCCCAGCGAAGGAGCTGCGAGGCTTCCACCTAGTGCCACTGTGTCACAGAGGATGGGTGTTACACTTCTACAGCACTCCCAGAGGTGGGTCTTCCCCTGTTCGTAGTCAAGGTCTTTGAGCATGTGCAGCAGTAGGATATGGTCGTCGGCGTGGAGCAGGTTGTCCGCCGTCCACTGCAATGCCGCCCGACCGCCCTCAGAAATCCACCAGAGTTAAGCATGGCTAGGCTACAGAGTTGCCCAGCTGCCCTCCAAGAGATCCACTAAAGTTGAGCGGAGGCAGGAGATGGGAGGAAAGGAGGTGGTGGCTGTTGGGGATAGTGGGGGGCAGGAGATGGGAAGGGAGGAGGTAGTGGGCGTAGATCAGGGAGGCAGTGCCGGCGAGGAGGGAGTTGAAGGGGGAAGTGGAGATCGAGGGAAGGAGGAGGAGGTGAGGGAAGAGGGAGCTGGCAGCGGGGTCGCTGAGGAGGGAGTTTTTTTTTTTGAAAACACTCTAGCCTGACTCATGGGACGAGCTGATTAATGTCTCCAGCAGCTAGATTACAAATTTCCACCGGGAAATTTTCAACCCACATCATCTGAGTTTTAGACAAAGAAGTTGCTTCCAGTTTAGCTAAACCATCAACTACTGAATTACACTCTCTCTTGTAATGCATCAAAGCAACAGAATTAAACCGGGTTAACAAAATTTTCATTTCCCTCATGATTACTACATTGTTACTTTTAGGAGGGGTATCTATCTTTATCTGTTGGATAACACCTAGAGCATCCATCTTCGCTGAGGAGGGAGTTGAAGGAGAGGTGGGAGGCAGGAAGTAGCACTCGCGTGGAGGATGGCAGCGGGGCTGTCGCAAGGGCGTTGCGATAGGGGTTGGCAGTGCACTGGGGACGCGGAATTGGTCGCAAGAGAAGGAACGAGGCAACCAAACCGAATCAAAACCACTCGGCTATTTTATACAGTAGATATCTCCTTGTCTTTAAATAAAAAAGTGAAATGCCTTGATTTTTACAATCTATTTTTTCTATCTCGAGGCCACGTCTCAGAGCTCTTTAGATGAGTCAAATGAGACATACCAGAATTTCAAGCTATCTTGAAAAACTCTCAAAATTCAACTTATAAATAAATAAGAAGATAAAAAAAATAAGATAATTTAAAAAGAACACCCATAATCCCATTGTACCCTCCCTCTCTAAAAGGCGTTTCTGCAAAATCTTGTGAACAGAGATGAACTGAAAGCTATCATATGGCAAAGTTGACCACTGCTGTGTACGGTGCATGGCTCAGCTGTCATCATATACTGATATTATTAAAACCCATCAAACCTCAACAATCGACACTTACAGTTACTGGTAGAATCTCTGCCAGACTACAAAGTGAGTTTTACACCCTGCATTACTTACTTCCTGGCGGTCATCTTTGAATCGTTTCCACAAACTTACAGGGTATATCAGCGAGTAAGCAACACTATTTACGCTCCAAATGTTTGAGCAGTATTCATCTTAGAAAGAAAAAGATTATATTAAGCAAGCTACAGTCCTATGCCAATGAAATGGAAATTTCTGCAGAAGTCAGCGTACAGACTGTAGGTATCAGCCACAGCAGTATGTATTTGGTCAGGTGAACATAGATTGTTTCTTAGCGTGTCCAGAAACTTCAGCTCTCAAAATGCATTCTAATATCACCAATGGGTGATTTTTTTCACATTAAACGGCCGGCGTACTGTGCTCGAGGGTATTTGTGCTGCAGCTGGGGCCACTGCACAAAGAACTGATCAGCAATTCGTAGCTTGTACAGCAGTAAACCACTTATGGAAAGCTTCTTCACTCTTGCAATACTCTCAATGTAGAAAATTGACGACCATCGCAAACCGAGCACCTACAAAAGAATGCACAAAACCAGAATTCAGTAGAAAACCAGAAAACATTGCATTTGGGCGAGAAATTGGGGCAAAATAGTTATGGTGGTCGGAATTATGGTGATATTGGCCTCCTTGTTCCTGTTCTGTAACCAAAAAAAAAAAATACAAATCTTGCACTGCATCAATTACTAATCTTCCATCAAACCAGCATAGAAGTTGTGAAGCTACCTTCAACAAGAAAGCAGAGACACACAAAGGGATGCATGTGCCTGGACCATTGCAAAATATCTGCAGGAGTATTATAAGCAATTAGTATATTTTGAGCACATGCTGCATAATGGGTTCTTCTAAGATTTGAACGAAGAACACACCACTTGAGGTCTGATTCTTATTATTAGCAACATAGCATGCAGCATAGCGAGCAGTGTAGTTGCAATGGAGGTAATGTAAGATTGGCCTACTTCACGACTACGGTATATCTGCACGAACTGGGCATTCTTGAGGATCTTCTCTTTATCACTCTGAAAAGACATCAATTAGAATCATAGCCCAAATTGTAACTACTTAAATTCTACCATAACTATACCATACTCAATGCAGCATACCTGTAACTGAACCAACGACTGCTCGTAGACCTGTGCCTTCTGAAGGCTCATATTGTCAGTTAGTGCAGCAACATAATACCTTGGCGTAAACCTATCCTTCTGAACTGTGGTTATAATATTCATCATTTCTGCAGTATGCCCTCCTGCATACCAAATTCAGAAATCAATAAGTGTTCCATCATGCTACAGACTAATTTCGAGAGTAATCATTACACAAAGCTCCTTCAGAGTGTTTCCAAAAAAGAAGAGAACAAGATGCTGAAATTGTGTTATATGTTATGTTGATACTTAATTTATCCATGAAACTATTACCACTTTGTATATCCTTGCCTTGATTGTTGATAATCCATTCACCTTGTTACCCTAAGCTAACTAAATCACCCTTCATTAATCAATAATGAATAATGGTTATGCTTAGTAGTTGAATTGAACATGACACAAACATTGTAAATATATACTTGGAAATTGCATGACAATTGGTGTGGTTACATTCCATGGGCTGCCAGTTGTCACAAGAAACACGAAAACTTGTTTGTACAGGATAGTTAATACTTGGGTGAGTGGATTGCAAGAGACTGGTTTAAGTCGATTAATGGTTGAATCATGTGCCGCATATTCTGAACTAATAATCGTGCAGCCACAAGTCAAGTATGGGCACAGCCTGGCCAGTTAATCTGCTTAGGTCCAGCATGGATCCCACACACAGTAGCATGTTATCTACTTATATCCTTTATCTTTGTGACAGGATACTGACTTCCCTCACAACAAAAGTTTGATCCTACATCAGGTTTGCATAATTTACATTTTGAAGCTCTCTACAGATGTAGCTTACTAGCTGCACATAAGTAACTTATCACTTACAATGAAAAATAGACCTCATTTTGTGGTAAACAGCTTGCTGTTGCAATCAGTTTCTGAAAAGAGAACTGTCGCAGCAGAAATGCCCTGGTAGACTGGTGGTGCTGTGCTGTTGTTTGACAAGGAGATTCGGCGTACGATTGAAAGCATAGCCATAAATTGTGATCAAGTTAGCGGTGAAGGTATGCGTACAGGTAGAGAATTCCCATAAGAAATTAAGAACATGCAATTACCTACTAATGTTTAAGGTGTTCTAAGAACGTGTAATTTGGCTATTATTTTTGTGCCAAGACCACCAGATCAAACGGGGAAACAGAACTACATGTGAATGCCGGCCAAGACGTACTCACCGGAGCCGAGGACGATGAGACACCGCACACCTGCGGCAGCAGGGGCCCTCGACGGCGGGCGGCCGCTGCAGAACAGCACATAAGCGGCGCGTACGGCCAGCAAGGAGAGGAGTACCGGAAGGGCACAGCACGCCGCGGCCGCCAAGGCGTCGGAGCCCATCTCCGTCGGAGCGGCGGGGACTGGGCTCGAGATCCGGGCCGCCGATGGGTACTAAACCAGTAACTGCTAGGCGGGAGATCCGGGGGTCGAAGTAGATTCCAACGCCAAGCCGCCGCGGGGCTTGGAGAGACCGGAGGCTGAGGCGCGGGAGCCCAGAGCGGGGCGGCGATTGCGTAGCGGCGCAGAGGAGCGGGAACAAGACGGCTGACGGCGGCGCGCGGCGGCACCAGTTGGGTGGAGGCTCGACGGCGGTGGTGCCGGTGCGCAAGGTCGGGAGAGGGGAGAGGCTCGGGCGGCCGGCTTCGGCCAGGGGGCGGCCGCCGCAAGCCAGAACCAGGATAGTCTTCCTGTTCACGCGATCTCAGCCGTCCATTTCTCATCCAAGCCCCGTGCAGTTGGCTTGCACTCAGAGATTTTTTTTTAAAATATTTATTTTAATTTGTTATTTCGGAAATAATCGTCCGAAATACAAAATTACAGAATTACCCTCCCGTCGCCCTTAAATAGGGCGATCGTCCGAATCTGAGACGATAGGCACCGCCAAATGGTCATTTGCCGTAGCCGTTATCCCGCCCGTTACTCGCTGACAACCGCCTGACAACCTATCGCCCCATTATGGGGCGATCGCCTGTTGTTGAGGCGATAGGCCTCTTTTTAAGGCCCGGCCACCTCTTTCTCTCCTTCATTTCTCATCGAGCAACTCAGTTTCACCGAGAGCGAGGGAGAGCCAGTAGGAGGAGGAGAGGAGAGAAAAGAGAGAAGAGGAGAGGAGAGGAAAAAAGAGAAAAAAAGGGAGAAAAAAAAAGAAGAGAAAAGGTAGGATAGCCATATATTGTGCGGTTAAAGTTTTGAAAAAATTGGACATAGAAATTAAAGGTAGTAGATATATATTTTTTAGGGTTAGGAAAAATTAATAATATATATAGTATTAATGCCGTAAGGAAAAAAGAGTAGTTCAATTATTTAATTATAGCAGTAATTTTCAGTAGGATAGCCATATATTATGCGGTTAAAGTTTTGAAAAAATTGGACGTAGAAATTAAAGGTAGTAGATATGCTTTTTTTTAGGGTTAGAAAAAATTAATAATATATATAATAGTAATGCCGTATGGAAAAAAAGAGTAGTTCAATTATTTATTTATAACAATAATTTCTAGTAGGATCGCCATACGTTTTATATATTGTATTTTAGAGAAGGGGCATTTGACAATATGCCCTATTTCACTATTTGGGCCCACTTGTCATAGACACATAAATGGGGCATATTATCAATTTTCACTCAACTTTGAGGCATATTGTGAATTATCCGTTTTAGAGTAATATGTAAAAACATGGTAGGCTAACCACATATGTCAGGCACCGTTAGAAATTAGTGGAGTAAAAAAATTTGAAAATAGATAGCAGAAATAATGAGAATTAAATTAATGACATAGGATGATGTAACAATTATATGGTAATGCATGATGCTGTTAGATGGACAACTGATGAATTTCTCGGTCCGACGTTGTAGGCAGCATGTCAAAGAAATTGTATTTTCAAATATTTTATGGAGATGGGGAGATAGCACAGGGGCGGATGGAGTGGATTTGTCAGTATTTTCAAGAGTCGTACGGGGCATATCTAGACCGAGCGATAGGACATACAGGACTTTGTTGGAGTGAATGTTCGAATGTTTAATTTGGATGCCTAGACAGTTCGGCTGCGGATTAGAGCAGTAATAAGCCGTGCGCAACATTGTTTTTATGGAGAGTTGATTCCTATTAATGCGACATCATCATGGAGGAGCTATGTTGGCTTTGCCGTAGAGCGGGTTGGGCGCTGATGTTGCTAGTATAGTGGTACCCGGTAGCTCCATCAGTGTCGGAAGTTTGTGATGTCGGGGCAGATCATACGGAGGAGATGGAGAGAAATATGAAAGAATGCAATGATGAAGGGAACGAGGAGCACGGAGACGGGGGACACGATATTGGCGGTGGCGAGGGGATCGGGGGGGGGGGGGCGAGGAGACAGTTGTGGAGGCGCAGGGGCTGGTCGACGAGGAGGGAAGTGGAGGACATAGTTGACCTGATGGAGGAGGAGGACCGTGCGGATGAGGAAGTTCCTGATACCGAAGACTCGGACGAGGAAGACAATACCCCTGCGGTGCCTATCTCTAGGGCGTGGTCTAATTATAATTTCGAAAACCTAACAATGAATGAAGGGAACAGTGATGCATGGGAGTATCATGAGAACAAGGTCACGCAGAGGGCCATATATAAAAATAAGGAGGCTATGATGGACGCGGTGAAGTACTGGGCAATGTCTTTGTGACGACAATTCAGGATAGTGAAGTCTAGCAAAAAGGAGTACGATGTGAAGTGCGTAGTTGATTCGTGCCCATGACGGGTGCATGCATACAAGGGGAAGTGGAAGGACTACTGGAAATGCTCCATAGTGATGGAGCATGACTATGAACTGGAGAAAGCGGAGCAGGAACACCGCAATCTGTCGTCCACTTGGGTGGCAAATGTGTTTTACGGTCAGATCGTGGACAATCCGCACCTACAGGCTCAATCTATCATCACAGGTGTAGAGGAGAGGTTTCAGTACAAGATTAGCTATGGAAAGGCATGGAGAGCAAAACAGATAGCTTTACAAATACGGTTCGGACGTACGAGGCTTCCTACGAGAATATTATACACTTACTCATGGCAATATCACATAGGAATCTCGGTACATACATCGACCTTGCGGAGTTTCCCATGGACGATGTGTGCCCGGGTAAGTGGGTCTTGCAGTGGGCCTTCTTCACCCTCGGCACATGCATAAATGCGTTCCGACACTGTCGCCCGGTCATTTGCATGAACAGCACATTCCACACAGGGAAATACAAGGGCCAGATTCTAACTGCAATCGCGGTGGACGCCAACAACCAGGTTCTACCGGTCGCATTCGCCTTCGTGGAGGGGGAAAACACATACAGCTGGTACTGGTTCCTTGAAAAAGTCAAGCTGGCAGTTGTTCAGGATCAGCCTGACGTTTGTGTCATCCATGACCGACATGCAGGGGTGCTAAGGGTGATCGTGGACATGCAACAAGGGTCTGACGTCGTGGGAGCAACAAAGTGGCCAGACCTGAAGAGCAGGTGGTGCATGAGGCACATGGGTGCCAATTATTTTTGTCAGATCAGGAACAAAGAGCTTGTGAACATGTTCAAACGACTGTGCAAACAGAACCAGCGGAGGAAGTTCGACGCACTGTGGAGAACGTTGGATGAACTAACCAAGAAGCAATCACTGAATCCAAGGGATACCGCTAGTTCGTTAAGGAACTCTATGGTCTACCACGAGGAAGAAGATGATCCCACAGCCTTGTGTGCACTCCCGACTGAGGCACCAAACATTCGGCGTAAGCATAAGGAGTTTCACGAACTGGATACGACACAAGCCGTTGGAGAAATGGTCCATTCTCCATGACGAGGGCGGTTCCGTTATGGAATAATGACAACGAACCTAGCGGAGGTGTACAACTGGGTTATGAAAGGCACGAGATACCTTCCTTTGGTAGATATAGTTGAAGGTGTGTTACTAGGCACACAAAGATATTTCATTGACCAATATAAGAAATCCGCTACATGTATGTCGAACAATCGACTGTTCTACTCAACGGTTGTATCTAAGTACATGGCCAACAAAATACGCAAGGCGCAGACACATCGCGTGACACCGGAGAGTAGTGTGGAACGGAGATACCACGTGCACTGCGGTAACCGCGGTCGCAGAGGTGCCCGCCGGGAGAGGACGTCCCATCTGTGTATACTCCGAGCTGCTGACTGTGAGTGTTTCTGCCAGAAGCCACGACTACTGCACTTACCGTGCTCTCACGTGATTGCCGCAGCCGTAGAGACACATCAATCATGTCGTCCATACATCTCCCACTATTATTACAAGCAAAGTGTTCTCAACACGTGGAATCACGAGGTGTACGGATACTGAGTGGATGGATCACTCACGGAAGCACCCCCTCCAGGGCATCGATGGGTACCGGACGTCCGAATGTTGAAGCAGAAGGCCGGGCGTCGAAGGACACGGCGTATTTAGAACGATATGGACGACTCCGAAGCGCGTCAGCGAACTCAAGGATCTACGGGATCGAAGGGTAGGCCGTTTGTATCTCGTCGAGGCACACACTAAGTCTACAAACTTCTGTTTGTATTATGTACTTCATTACTTTGAGACTGTAGCCATTTCAATTTTTATGTGTACCTTTCAATTTAGGATAATGTAATTTTAATTCATGTATTTGTACATGTATTTCTGTACTTCGCGTACTTAAGTATAAACCAGTATGTCCAGTTTGTATTTTAATTCAACCTTGTTCTCAGCTGTATTGTGTAACATTTAAACATTTAATTATTGTCTAGTTTGTTGTATTTGCTTTCTAACCATGTAGGCACAGGCGCCGATGGTGAGAACTGGGCGTGCTGCTGATGCTTGCCCCGAGCTACTAGACTGGACCGTCGATGCGACGCACCGGTCTAGGTTGTCCACCGTTCAGAACCGAGAGTTGGGGACACTACGGCCGCGTGTGCCGAACGAGATGCTCCGCATTGACCCACGTTGGGTTCCACAGTAAGTTGGCAACGCTTCCTTCTCTTTTGTATACATATACTTACTTGCTAATGAAATTTTCACGACGCTACATACTTCATGCAGGTTAAGCGCGGCAGGCTTGCTCCCGCTCTGTAGAATGGTGGAGCAGGCCACCGCCCCAGAGGAGGGTAGGCACGTCCCATGGTTTGGGTACGACCGTTCTCTGCTGGCCGCACTCATCGACCGGTGGAGACCGAAGACACACGTTCCACCTGCCCCACGGAGAGATGGCTCCGACGCTGCAGGACGTGTCTTACCTCCTAAGACTCCCCTGTGTGGGTCTTGCAGTTGTGCCGCACGGCGTCCCCGTCATGTGGCATACGGAGTTCTCAGCGCGATTCGCCGAGGTGCAGCGACACCCTGGGCCGGGCCGTACATGCCCCTCAGGCAGGGTGAGCGGCACGGACCGACGAAGCCGTGGCTACTTCAGTTCACGGTTAGTACCTCCTTCATTGCAATTTCATGGAGACGCGCTAAGTTGCTGATAATATTGTACCAAATGCTGCAGGCCGATCTGATCCACCTGCACGCCGAGGACGAGGACGTGGCCCGCCACCTAGAGACGTACCTGCTCTTGCTGTTTTGTTGGGTGATGTTCCCGTCCTCGCACGGGAACACGGTGGACCGGCACCTGATCGAGTATGCCCAGTCCATTGCCGAGACCTCGGAGCATGAGGTAATAGATTCCATTGAAATCTCTTGTCACAGGACATGTCTAACTTTCTCGATGTAAACAGATGGTGCAATGGTCATGGGCCTCTGCTGTGCTCGTGGCGACATACAGAGGTCTGTGCGACGCTGTCTCTCAGGCAGACCAGGACGCGACGATGTCAGGTTGCGTCCTACTACTGCAGTTGTGGTCCTGGGAGCGCTTCTCCGTTGGTAGGCCTCTTGTTGACACCGCGCCATACTCACAGGACCTGTACGACGACAACCCGATGGACTGGCGCACCATGGGGCCACTACTGGGTTCGATGACAGGTATGCCCCCTCGTATGTTATTCCCCGCTAACGCACTTTCCTAACATGCATCATTTTTATTTTTCGCGCAACGGTTGTACACCTATCGACAGGTCAGAAGGTCGTACCCTGAGTTCGTTCGGGAGTTCGACAGCCTCCACGACGAGGACGTGCAGTGGACACCGTACAACGCGTACGACGTCCACGTCCGAGCACCTTACAGGTTCTCCGTGCTTTGCATGTGGGACGAGTCGTTCTGGCTCACCTGTAAGGTCCTCGTCTTCGACTTGTGTGTGGAGTACTCGTCGTACCGAGTGCTGTGACAGTTCGGCCTGTTTCAGGCTTTTCCCTTGCCGTCTCGTCACGTTTTCCCACGTGGCGCTCACAGGTACGTCTCCTGAGCACAATGCTAACCATTTCTGTCGAATGGATGTTGTATGTAAATTCTCCTTTTTTTCATTGCAGGATGATCCGGATGGGGCTGCAGCTAGCACTTAGTTCGCGCATCACATACAGCCATGGGCACTGCTGTGGGACAACATACTCGCGGACAGGGTCACTGAGACCCAGGCGTACGACCATGACATGTACGACTGAGTACATGGCATGGTTCGTGTTGCGGACTTGGCTCACGGTGGGGTACACACCAGCACCGTATATCATAGAGCAGGCATCGGTGTCGGACACGTACTCTTCACAGATGTCCTAAAGGGACAACTTCGCGGTAAGCCTCATAATCGAATCTCTATGGGTACGTCTTTTTCATGTAAATCACCTCATATCGAACCGGCATTACATGTAGGCACAGCTTGTAGGGGAGGTGCACGTGGAGGCTACGTCCATGTTGGCGCGCCTTCGGACGGGCATCCAGGTGACCACCGCTGAGGCCGAGGCAGCTTGGCAGCGGGTCCTCGACAGGGCGACGCAGTTGTGTCGCCTGGCCAGCTGCCGGGGGTACGGAGACGTTGTCTGACGCAACGCACCACGTTCGCATAGGCCAGCACCTGGCCCTCCCCCGGTGCCTCCTCGTGGAGCTGTCCCCGTACCTCCTCGTGGCAGTCGTCTCCCACGGGCTGACGTTGGCTACGGCGAGTCCTCGTGGCCTCCTACACAACAGCAGTGGGGACAGTGGGGAGACCCTGGGCCTTCTTCATCTCGCACATAGCAGCAGTGGGGAGAGTAGGGTGACACTGGGCCTTCTTCGTCTCGCTCCCCTCCTGGGCCCTAGGGTGGTTTCGGCGACGCAGACTACGGCAATCGGGAGGAGGTAGCGTTCGACGTGGGTAGTACCTGTTGAGCGAGTTCCTCGGCCCCTCTCAGCTCTCGGGAGCACCGTACTAGGACACACCTGAGTCGCAGCCAGACTACTCTACCCCTGTACCGCAGGGCCAACCTAGGAGGAATGTCCGTCCTCCGTCACCACTCACGTACCCTACGGACCAAATCAGGAAGCGTGGCCATGAGCGACTTGTTGTGCAACTGTACTTTTGTAATGCCTTTACCTTCAGCACCATGTTGTATAATTGTTTGAACTCTGTGGTAGCGGACCTTTTTACCTTATCCGTCTCAATTACTAACATATGTGCCTTTTCTGATTTTTGCACGTTCGTGCACGAACATCTTCCGACCTGCTCCCCCATACATAAGTGGTAGCCTGCGTTGTGTAGGGCGTTCATGATTTTTTTTTGTATTTTTGGGCCCCATCCGGTAGGCCCTGCAAGGCTACCAAAACCCATAAAAGGCCACAATTTGGGGTTTTGTGGCCGCGTGTGCCTTTTCTGATTTTCGCAAATTCCTGTCTCGAGGACGAATAGTTCGAAATTTCTTTATTTCAAAACGAGGGTGCGGAGGATATTACAGAAGGCGTTTACAAATCATAAGTTCTCATGAAAATAAGGTAGGCCACACTGTTTATTACGACTTAAAACTGGGAGGCGCATGACAAACAAGGAAAATAATAGTTACAACTTGACGTCTACTGAGTGCATCGAGGCTACTTCCCCTTCGCCCATGCCTCCGGTGGGGCTTGTCTGGCACGACGCGCCCTCTCTCGTTTCCTCTCTCTCTCTCTCTGCCTCCTTCTCCTTCGCTTCCTTTCTACATGCCTCCTCGTGTGCGGCGTCACGCTGCTCTTGAAGCTACCGCCTGAACTCCTCATCCCGGTTGGCTTGATCAAGAAGCCTTTGGTCCTCGTGGTTGATCTCCATGTCAAACCACTGCTCAAATTCACACAGTGGCGGAGGCGACTGCATGAAACATAAATTAGCAATGTTTCATGTAGAAATATTACGAAACCCGTATGCTCATTACCATCTAACGATTCTTTAGGCTTTTCTCCGGCGGATCGAAGGCACAGTTGCGGCACTTCCAATACCTCCTCTTCCAAGTTGGAATATCCCAAGAGCGAAAAAGCCTGCAAAGATCTCCACAAATACACATCGGTGGGACAGCCCCACGAGGTAGGAAGAGGTCCTGGTACGCTGAATTGCGGGGCTAGTCCCAAGCACCTCCCTCTTCCTTTGCTTCCTCTTTCCCTTTTCACTTGCACATCTCGGCATTTTGGGTTGATCCTCTACTTCCTTTTATTCTTCCCTTCCTCTCTTTTTTTCTCTTCTCCTTCCCTTCTCTCTTCTTTTCTCTCTTCTCCTTCCCTTCTCTCTTCTTTTCTTTTCTCTTTCCCTTCTCTCTTTTCTTTCCTCTCCTCTCGGTTCTACTCGGTATGGCTCGGTGAGGAGGAGGGCAGGCAGGGCTAGGCTTTTAAAGGGCACCTATCGCCATTGTATAGGGCGATCGCCCCATATTGGGGCGATATGTATCACGGGAGCACAGCACCTGACGGCCATTGACGCCTGCGAATGGCGAATGACGGCGAAGTGTGCCTATCGCCCCATATTGGGGCGATCGCTCCATATTGGGGCGATCGCTCCATATAAGGGCGACGGGAGGGCAAAACCGTAATTTTGTATTTTCAATTATTATTTCCAAAAAATCAAATTAAAATAAATATTAAAAATTCGTACTCAGTGGTGGCCAAATGGACCGATCCAGTGGGACGAACCAGGCTGTTCACCAAGCCAGTCTGGTCCGGTTTGGTTTGGTTTGTATAGTGACTGCCTAGTTCGGTTCCTATAGTGACGGCGAGGTCCGGACGATTTGGCAGGCTACTGAAGCACACATATATAATTACATATATATTTATATGTTTATTTTTTGATGATATATAATTTATTTTTTAATTTATAAATTATAATGCATATTTATGAAAATATAATCATTTTCTTTTTTAATATTTTTTGGGCTAAAACGCTAAAAGTTGACGGTCGGTTTAAACACACTGTGGGCTTAGGGTTTTAAAAACCCCGCTAGCACCAAGTTTAGGGTTTAAGGCATGCCAGCCAATTTGACCGATAATCGGCAAGGTAAAAAAATTAATTAGTTTAGATTAGCCGATTAAATCCAAGAATATGAGAATAGCCTATCGAGCATAAAGACAAGGTCAAAAACTCAATAGATCCAAAAGTAGAGAGAACTATCGGGTTAAATAGAGACTTAAACCGATAGATATAAAAGTAGTAAAAAATGTTGATCTAAACAGAAGTTCAAACCAATAGATTCAAAAGATAAACAATCTACTACTAAGCCGACGGGATCGACTAAATAGTAGATCGAGGGTAGAACCTAATTTTTTGCATGAAACGACGATGTGCAGCATTATCGGCAAAGATAGTATTATGATAAACCAAGCAAGAAGATCGAACTTAATAGAGATAGTTATCTCTTGGAGTTGTACCTTGAAGCCGATTTGTACATAATTCCATGTAAATTTTAATGTAGGCTAGTTCGATGGCCAATTAAATTGATAGCCGATTACTTGGGCCGATGGAATATCGAGCGATGCGTAGAAATGACGCTTCTTCGGTTAACCCTTGTAGATGGTGTCCACGGGACAGGACATGGAACAACTTATGAGGATGACGCTAGAGCGGATCGACGAGCTTGCAGGCAACCTATGGAAGGTTGTGCACGACCAATTCAAGCCTGGAACATCTTCGATTGCATTAGCTGTGGGTGGGGTGCTTTTAGACATTGACACTGTGGTAGACCGACTTGAGCAGTTAGCTCTAGAGGCAGGGGAGGAGATGAAGGCGACAGGAGATGCCAGTAGGCAACAACCAACTCGTGTGATGCCCCCGGTGGTCGATGAGGACGCTGTCGGCCCGGAGGATATGTTACTAGTACAGTACGACCGCGGCAACGATATACACTATATTACAATGAAGGACTTGTGTGAGGAAGACGGGATGGACTACAATAGTGACCAGTTCAGAGGGGTGCAGGGCCAACAAAATGGTTGTAATTCCAAACTATTTCCTTATTATGTTTTTCTAGAACTATGTTGGACATGTACTTGCCGTGTGCATTGTGATTTCCTGTTTGCATATGTAATCGTGAACCTAGGGGGTGTTGCAATAATGTTATATGGACCATGTTTATGTAATCCTGATTTCTAGTATGCCTCATTGTTGTGCTTTCATAATATCGTACATTGTTTAAATCTTTGTTATTGATGCAAATGTTTGACTTCTGTTACTTATCGAGGCATGCTCTTACACACGGGCAATTCAATTGTAGGTAGTCAATGGACGGTGAGGACAATTTTGAGCGCTTTCTTTCGACTAACCTAATGTTCCACTTGCAACCAGATGATTTCTTCTCATAGGGAACGTACTACGAAACAATGGAGCCCCATCAATCAGACTCAGAGTCCGATATTGCAGATGATGGTCTAGACCTAGTCGACGAGCTTGCACCAAGAGAAGAGTACCGAGGGGATCTTCGAATAGAGGCCATGGTGAATCATATGGCTCGGCAGATGACGTACTACTAATGAGGTGTTGGCTGCAGGTTACCTATGACCTCATAGTAGGGAAAGACCAAAAAGGGAGTGAATTTTGGAAGAAAGTACTCAACAAGTATAAGAAGCATGAAAAGGGAGCGAAGGATTCGCGTAACGAAGATTCATTGAGGAAGCGCTTCAACAAAATTGGTCACGGCCGTGAACAAATGTTGTGGCAACATAAAAAATGTCAGGAAACGCCATCGAAGCAAGACAAACGAAGATGAGAAATCCATAACTTTACCCATTGATAAATTGAACCATGAAGTACCGTTCATATGTACCTAGGAAATAGTTACTTATTCTTTGAAACTACAACTTTTTCTTAGGTAGACATTTGATGGACGCTTATTTTCATTTAGGCTGCTTGTAATTTCTTTCAAAAGCTTGTAATGATCATCCTTTCAATGCATTTTTCCCCTCAGGAAGCAGAGGACGACAAACTATACAAGGAATTGGAGGGCGAGCAATTTATGCATCATGAATGCTGGCAAATCCTGAAGGGGCAAGTGAAGTTGTCTGAAAAGATGGTGGACCTTACCAGGAGGAAAACTCAGCGAACGTCCAAGAGTGCCAACCCCAGTTCATCTACCGGCCCGGCTAGCTCGCAAGGTATATCAGGTTTCCCCTATTAGTGTTGGTGACCCAATCGTGAGGCCAATTGGAAGGGAAAAAGGCTAAGGCACAACAGGCCAGTTCGAGTGAAGCGCTGTTAGGGACCACACCTTCCCAGACTATAGCCGAGATGGCTAGGTGGTGAGATGTGATGGTTTCCAACGAGAAGAGAAGGGATGACCGTCATCGCGAGTGGGAAGCCATAACCGAAGAGAAGACGGTAGCCGAAAGGGAGAAGGCGGCAGTCGAGAGGAAGAAGGCGACAATTATGAGGGAGATGGAAGAGGCAAAGAAGCTGAAGGTGGAGTTGGAGGTAATGGGCAAGGATTTGTACACCATTTATGACCTAGCTGTGCGCTCGTACTACACTATGTTGTAGGCACAGATCCTCGAGCGCCCCATAGCAGGCGCTAAATTGTCTAGTCTTGGCACGTCCTGCAAGCACTAGCATGTGTTGTTTAACTTTGAATTTTCGTTCTGAGTCCGTTGTCATAAACAGGTCAATGTCTATGCATCTGATGTCCATGCAGCAGTGGTATGTGCTCTCCATGGCAACCGACAGCCACTAGTATCCAAATGCATGTGATGTCTATGCAGCATAAGGTACTGTTTAGTGGTTTGGCTTGTTTACATTTTTACTATTGTTGTCATTAGTGTGATGTAATAAACTGGAGAGTATGGACAATGTGCCTCACATGTTTAGTGTGACGGCATGCAAATCCAAATGCATGTGATCCTACTAGACCCGATCATGGGCAGTCTGGCTCGGACCCGAACCAATTTTTCAAGCCAAGTCGGGCTTGAGCACCGGGCCGGGCTTGGGCCCCAGATGCCAACCTGAAGCCCGGTTCGGGCCAGGCTTAGCCCGGCCCGGCCCGACAATTTGTATTAACTAGGCTGGGCTCGGGCCTGATTTTGGTGAATAAAAATTGGGCCGAGCCAGGCTCGGGCTTGCATTCAGGTGACCGAGATTTTTCAAGCCCAGCCCGAAGCCTGGCCCGGCCCAACAGATGATCAGGTCTAGATGCTACTAATTGCTCTTGAAGGAGGCAAACTAATGCCATGTGGTTGCTTCTACATTGCTAGCTACTTGTGAATGCAAAATCAATGGGTTTGCATCGGCTATAAAGATAGCAGGGTGCTACGCATCCTCTTGTAAGTCATAGGCGATACAAATAGTAGCTTGGTAAAAGCGAGCAGATAGCAGTAGGCATGAGCTCGAGTGAGGATGACAGATATGATCAAGACTTGTATGAAGACTTGGCTGAGCAAGAGTACATAGATCAGATAGTCACGAACATGGGCATGTCCTTAATGATATCTCCAGTTTGTCCCCACGAATGGAGTAGGCGTACTTACATCAACCGCGGCCATGCTGAAGGGCACGATTGGCTCTTTCGTGATTCTTTCGCCCATCAGTCGGTGTACGGTGATGCGTTCTTCTGTAGAAGGTGAGACTTCTAGCCTCCCACTATGATCATATGTAGGTTGTGGAGGAGACCCTTATTCCTCCATATCTTGCATGACATTGCGGAGCACAATGAATTCTTCCGGCAATGGCCTGGCGCAGTAAGCGCGACGTGCCTCTCAAGTTACCAGAAGGTCACTGTTGCCATTCAGATGATGGCATACGACCATCGGCTTTCTCGATGACTACCTCCGTATCAGCGTGACCATCGCCTTGCAAGCCCTAAAAAAAAATTCTGCAAGAGGGTGGTGGAGATATACCACAACGACTATCTTCGTGTTCCAAACGAGGCCAACACGACGAGTCTCATGGTGAGTTCAGAGCAAAGGGGGCGGCCAGGCATGCTGGGTAGCCTTGACTGCATTTACTGAGAGTGGAAGAACTGTCCTACCGCGTAGGCTAGTGCTTTCACGGGCCATAGCGGAACCCCCGCATTATCCTTGAGGCTGTTGCTTCCTACGACCTCCAGATATGGCATGCATTCTTTGCTTGCTTGGGTCGATGAACGACATCAACGTCCTCCACCGATCCAACCTCTTCTAGCGGTTAGCCAATAGAAGAGCCTCGAAGGTAAACTACACAATAAACGCCAGCCATTACCACATAGGTTACTACCTTGCAGATGGAATCTACCCGCAGTGGGCTACTCTGGTGAAGACCATCCCAGTGCCCCTCGGCAAGAAGAGACAGCACTTTGCGACCGACCAAGAGTCCACCAGGAAGGATGTGGAGCGTGCGTTCAGTGTCCTTTAGGCCCGCTTCGCCATCGTGCGTGGGAGGGTGTTGGGTTAGAGCCACGAGAACCTAAAGAACATAATGATGGCATGTATCATCCTGCACAATATAATTGTTGAGGATGAGTGGCTGTACAGACTGCAGTATATTGCCGATTATGAAGCCACCGGCGAGCATGCAAATACTAACCGTTCGCGCACTGACGAGTTCGACGAGTTCTTGGCTGGCCATCTAGAAATACGGAGTAGGCAGGGACACTGGCAGTTACAGGAGGACCTCGTTGAGCACCACTGGCAGCTGTGAGGTGGCCACTAGTCCCGATCGATCATCTTTTTGAACCAACCACATGTGACGACACCTATCTCCTTGTTTTTCATCGCTATCACCGCTACTGTATCCGCCACGAGTCGCTCTTGTCAAACCTTTTTTCTATGCTACTATGAATAAAGTCTTCGCCTGTCTTCATATTACTCTCCAAATTATTTCATATCGCCCAAATGCCAAAATTCAATTACATTTTCATTGTAACGATTTACTATCTTGACAATAGTATTTCCAAATAGGCTTCACAAATAGGGCTAGCATTGCGTGTGGATTACAAATAGGACTGTGAATAGTGACGGTCTCAGAATAGGGCCAGCCTATGAACAGTAAAATGTGGCTAGGATTTGGGGCCATAAAGGGGCTAGCAATAAATGCTGCAATAGCAAGACAAAGAAAAATCTTAATTTTCAGTGGTAACAGTACCACAAATAGCGTCTATCAATCAAATTATACATGGATCTAACAAAGAACATATGTGACTTATTAGCATCCTAAATCATAACGTCATCATTATCATTCAACTTAATATGTTTCAACTCCCTAATTAGCTCTCTGCAACAAGCAACCACAGAAACAGGTAATATCTTCTAAAAACATGACGTTTGTTTCGAAGGAAACTTCTATTCTTTTCGGTTTAAAAACGTCCGAGCGCTAATAGACCATCTCCAACCATTTCCCACATTTTCATTTCCTTCCCAGCCCTGATGGGAATCCCTTCCCAAATTTCGTTCTCTTCCTATATTTGCACTTCAACAGTATTCCCTTTCTCATTCCCTTCCCTTCCCAACCTCAATATTTTAAACATTCATACGTAACCACCATTTGACATACGGTATACATACGAGATTGTATTTTGACGTATGACCGTGTATTATGCATGCGTTTAGGGTTGAATCCGTGTGAATCCATGTAAATCTCGCTTCAAACCATGCAAATTGACCCAAATCGACCATGGCCTCACCGCATCGACCAAGGTACAGACACTTTTACATTGACACGGCGGTGCTGCTCCGCGCTTCCTCACTGGAACCTGTCGATTCTACCACATCCGGCCGCACGTAGCCTCCGACGATACTACTCTTATGTCCGCCTCCGCCGCCTGCCGTAAACGGCAGTAGCTCAGAGCCTATGCCGCCGCTGCCATGTTCGCTCCTCGTTTTCGGCCTAGCGTGCGCCGAAGGAATCGTTGCAGCCCGCTTGCTCAGTAGCAACGGAATCCCATGAGAATCCCGTCCGGGAAAGGACTCGGTTGGAGTGGAGCTGGCGTTCCCATCCTGGCCATTTTTTCATCGCGAAGTGATTCGGCATCGAGGCGGGATGCGGTTGGAGACGGGCGTGAGGCAGCAAGACGAACTAGGCCAGCTACACCTTTAGGTTATTAAAAAAATGTACACGGCCAATACCCTATGAATTTTTTTAAAAAAATATTTATTTTAATTTGTTATTTCAGAAATACTACTTGTAATTGAAAAATTACGAAAATAGGCCCCCATCGCCCCTATATGGGGCGATCGCCCCAATAAAAGGCGACAGGAGCCCAACCCCGTTATTGGTCATCATTGGCCGTCGGTCTTGCCTCTCATTGGCCGTCGGTGCTGCCATCGGGTCAGGACGGTTGTCATCATGAGGCATATCGCCCTAAATAAAGGCAACAAGTGGAAAAAAAATTTTGGGCCTAAACAAATGCGTACCTATACATGTATGATATATATTAGGACAAATTGGTGAAAGGGGTAATTTAAAAAATAAAATTACATTGTGGTCCTACAGTGACCGATAATTGTGGGGGCCCCCGCCGCGTGCGCCTGCCAAGGTGGCGAACGCCACAGCAGATGGCGATCGCTGACCTAGGTGGCGAATGCGTCCGCTACCTTGACCTGCCTGCCCGCCCATGCACGTCCGCCACCCTCACATAGCAGTACTGCCTGCCCAATTTTTATTAGGTTTATTTCAATGCTTGTAAAAATGGGAAAAATAATACAGTAGTATTAAAAAATATGTACATTGATCTGAATTAGTTGGTAGGATTTATTCCCATGGCAGCATCGTCGTTTGAGTCAAAGAAGTTTATAACCATTTCAGACATACACGTATATGCAAGTAGGATATGGATTCGGACATCATGCCTTTACGGGATTTGATAAATATGTAGGTGCTAATTTTTATTTAGAAAGCTGGCATGACATACAGGGTATGATGGCATGCATGGGTGGTCACCATGGACGGATGAAAGGGTTGAGGCTTTGGCATGAACACCAAGTGGCCGCACACCGAGCAGTCGCTTCCCACTCCGTGTCGTAGTACACAGGGTAAGCCTCTTGTATGATGGCTCTTCGACGTAGGACTTCAGCGTTGGAGGTGCCGGGGTAGTGGCATCTGCATAGACATGCATGATCCTAACATGATCGATTCAGCTGATAGTATTGGTTCAGCACTGGCTGGTTATGCGATTGACGTGCCGGCCTAGATTGTTTAGGATGCCGGGGAGGACGGGCGGACCTCTGGCCGCCTCTTGATTGCCAAATTTCAGTAGCATCTAGTGTAGCCATAGCGATCGATTCTTGTGTGCGGTATGTTATGTAGGTGTCTGCCGCCTGCGGGTATGGCTCATCCATTCATCGAGTCAACCGCAGTGACGTCTGCAACGAGGAGATAAGAAGAACCGATAAGTAAGTTGTATTCACGGTAGCATAGCGTAAATAGGAGGGAACTTACGTTGTAATCTGGGCATCGGTAGAACCTGCGACCAGTGAAGCCCTCGTGCACGTGGTCAAACCACTGCACAACCGCGGGGTTCCCACAGTCGCATGTTTGCTAGTTGAAAAGTGACGGAAAGTGACGATCTCGTAGCAAAGGAGGGCCATCTCTCCAGTCCCGATATTGTATGACTCGCATGTCGTCCGAAGGAGGACGAGCATGCTCTCCAGGCCCAAAAGACTTCCACCATGCATCAGGCACATAAGGCTGTGAAGAGCCTCCCCACTCGCCATGGGAAAATGTGGAGATGTGTATGGGCTGGAGTAATATGTGAGTTTTAGAGAGAAGTTGCGTATGATGAACCCGGCGGGGAGGGTTTTATAGCGAAGTTTGTTCGGTGCATGGGCGGAGTTCATGGAAGCGCACGATCCTCTCGAGTCTTCTTCTTTGTAGTTGATTTGATCGACGCTGAAAAGCGATCTTGTTGGTCGCCATCTTGGCAAAATTATTGATGAATCTTTGCGGTCGATGTGACCGGACGGAAAAGCTGCATCTTGTTAGTCGACCTCATCGTGGTTTCTTTCATGTATTTTGCATCAATCTTTCTTCTACGTGGATTACTATTATGTATTGCGTGCCATAATTTCAATATCGCTGGAGCACCATCTTCAGTTCGTTTATATCGTGCGTACCATAATCGGAAAAGGCATACGTATGGTAACACCGTTACAACGATAACTTGAGAGACAGTAGACTACTTATTGGCCTACAAGATAAAGTAGAAAAGAACATCATGTTTAAAGAACTCTATGAGATACGCAACGCAAGCTACCAGTTATGTGTGGGGGTGCTGGTGGGATGATGTCCGAGGAACAACGTGTGAAAATCGAAACATACACATATGTAACTTATTGAGACAGATAAGGTAAAAAGGTTCGCTACTCCCCACTGTCCCCATGCCTGCTGTAGTACATCTTCCTAAGTTCAGGTCCTGCAGTTAGACCCCGTTCATTCATCGCGGCTTACACGTAACATTTTGAGTGTAATATGACCCGTAACATGGCAACACTCGCGATATTAGGGATCATATTACAAACAAAAGCTACAAGCCGTGATGGATGAACGGGTCTAAACACAACATTTGCTGAATAACCACAGAGTTGAAAAAGTTCCACAACATGGTGCTGAAGGCATTACAAAAGTACAGCTACAAAAGAAGTTAGTCACGGCGCTGCCTGATCTGGTCCGTGGGGTACGTGAGTGGCGACAGAGGACGGACAACCCTCCTAGGCCGGCCTTGCGGCAGAGGGGTAGAGAAGTCCGGCTGTGAGTCGGGGGTGTCCTGGTACGGTGCTCCCGAGAGCTGAGAGGGGCCGAGGAACTCGGTCGACAGGTACTGCGTCAGGTCGAACGCTGCCTCCTTCTCCTCGTCGTAGTCTGCGTCGTCGAAACCACCCCGGGGTCTAGGAGGGGCGCGAGACGAAGAAGGCCCCGCGTCTCCCCACTGTCCCCACGCCTGCTGTGCGTGAGACGAAGAAGGCCCCGCGTCTCCCCACTGTCCCCACGCCTGGTGTGCGTGAGACGAAGAAGGCCCAACGTCTCCCCACTGTACCCACTGTTGCTGTGCAGGAGGCCACGAGGACTCGCCGTAGCCGACGTCGGGCCATGGGAGACGAGCGCACGGAGAGTGCGAGAGCGGCTACACGAGGCAATGGGGGGCAGTCTTGCCCACGCGGATGTGGTGCGCTCGGTCGGACGACGTCTCCGCGCCCCTGGTAGCTGGCCAAGCGACGCACCCGCCTCACCGTGTGGAGGATCCGCCGCCAAGCTGTCATGGTCTCTGCGGGGGTCACCTAGATGCCCGCCTTGAGGCGCGCCACCATGGAGGTAGCCTCCACCTCCCCTAGCTGCTGGTCCTGTGGGTAATGCCGGTTCGATATGAGGTAATTTGCATGTAAAAGACGTACACATAGAGATTTGATTATGAGACTTACCGCGAAGTTGTTTCTCTGGGACATCTGTGAAGGGTACGTGTCTGACACCGATGTCTGCTGTGCGACATACGGTGCTGGTGTGTACCCCACCTTAAGCTGAGTCCGAGGCGCGAACCATGCCATGTACTCTGCGTACATGTCATGGTCGTACGCTCGGGTCTCGGTGACCCTCTCCACGAGTGCGTCGTCCCACTGCAATGCCCTTGGCTGCATGCGATGGGCGAACGGAGTTCCCGTCGCAGCCCCATCCGGGTCATCCTGCAATGTAAAGAAGGGGAATTGACATACAACATCTATTCGGTACAAATGGCTAGGACTGTGGTCATGAGACGTACCTGTGAACGCCACGTGAGACAATGTGACGAGGCGAAAACGGAAAAGCCTGGAACAGGCCGAACTACCGTAGCACTCGGTGCGGCGAGTACTCCACACACAGGTCGAAGACGAGGACCTTACGGGTGAGCCAGTACGCCTGGTCCCGCGTGCAAAGCACGGAGATCCCGTAAGGAGCTCGGACGTGGACGTCGTCTGTATGTAGGGTTTCCATCAAGACGTCCTCGTCGCGGAGGCTGTCGAACTCCCGAACGAACTCGGGGTACGACCTTCTCACCTACCGGTGAGCGTACAACCGCTGCGACGAAAATAAGTATGGTGGATGTTAGGAAAGTGCATAAGTGCGGAATAACATACGAGGGGCATTCCTGTCGTCGAACCCAGTAGTGCCCCATGGTGGGCCAGTCCATTGGGTGCTCATCGTACCAGTCCTGTGGGTACGGCGCGGTGTCAACAACAGGCCTACCGACGGAGAAGCGCTCCCAGGACCACAACTGCAGCAGTAGAACGCAACCCGACATCGTCGCGTCCTGGTCAGCCTGAGAGACAGCGTCGCCTGCAGACCTCAGACGCGTCGCGCGAGCACAAAGAGAGGCCCACGACCATTGCACCATCTGTTGACATCGAGAAAGTTAGACAGGTCCTATGCCAACAAATTTAAACAGAATCTGTTACCTCGTACTCCGGGGTCTCAGCGATCGACTGGGCGTACTCAATCAGGTGCCGATCCACCGTGTTCCCGTGGGAGGACGGGAACATCACCCAACTAAACAGCAAGAGCAGGTACGCCTCCAGGTGGCGGGCCACGTCCTCGTCCTCGGCGTGTGGGTGGATCAGATCGGCCTGCAACATTTGGTACAATGGTATTAGCAACTTACCGCGTCTCCGTGAAATTGCAATGATGGAGGTACTAACCGTGAATCGGCGACCACGGCCGCCCGCCGTCACTCACCGCCTGAGGGGCGTATGCCCGGGGGTGTCGCTGTACCTCGGCGAACCGCGCTAACAACTCCGCATGCCACGTGACGGGGACGTCGTGCAGCACAACTACAGGGCTCGCACAGGGGAGCCCTAGGAGGTAAGACACGTCCTGCAGCGTCGGAGCCATCTCTCCGCAGGGCAGGTGGAAAGTGTGTGTCTCCGGTCTCCACCGGCCGGCGAGTCGCGCCACAGAAATGATCGTGCGAACCATGGGGCGTGCTCGCCTCCTGCAGGCGATGGCACGCTCCACCATTCTACAGAGCGGGAGCAAGCCTGCCGCGCGTAACGTGCATGAAGCAAGTCGCGTCGTGAAAATTTCTTTAGCAGCTAAGTACATGTACACGAAAGAGAAGGAAGCGTTTGCAGCTTACTGTGGAACCCAGCATGGGTCAATGCGGAGCAGCTCGTTCGGCACCCGTGGCCGCAGTGTCCCCAGCTCTTGATTCTGAACAGCGGACAACCTAGACCGGTGCGTCGCATCGACGGTCTGGTCGAGCAGCTTGGGGCAATCAGCAGTAGCACGCCCACCTCTCGCCATTGGTGCCTGTGCCTACATGGTTAGAGAGCAAATACAACAAACTACAACAATAATTATATGTTTAAATGTTACAAAAGACAGCTGAAAACAAGGTTGAATTAAAATACAAACTGGACATACTGGTTCATACTTAAGTACGCGAAGTATAGAAATACATATACAAATACATGGATTAAAATTACATTATAAAAATTGAAATGACTGTAGTCTCAAAGTAATGAAGTACATAATACAAACAGAAGTTCGTGGACTTAGTGTATGCCTCGACGAGATATTGACGGCCTAGCCTCCGATGCCGTAGATCCTTCGGTTCGCCGACGAGCTTCGGATTCGTCCATATTGTTCTGAATACGTCATGTCCTTCGACGCCCGGCCTTCTGCTTCAACATTCGGATGTCCGGTACCCAGCGATGACCCGGGGGGGGGCTTCCGTGAACGATCCATCCACTCGGTACCCGTACACCTCATGATGCCATGTGTTGAAAACACTTTGCTTGTAGTAGTAGTGCGAGATGTATGGACGACATGATTGATGTGTATCTGTGGCGGCCGCAATGACGTGAGAGCATGTCAAGTGCAACAGTCGTGGCTTCTAGCATGAGCACTCGCAGTCAGCAGCTCGGATTATGCACAGATGGGACGTCGTCTCCCGGTGGGCGCCTCTGCGACCGCGGTCACCACAGTGCACGTGGTATCTTCGTTCCACGCCACTCTCCGGTGTCACGCGATGTGTCTATGTCTTGCGTGTTTTGTTGGCCATGTACTTAGATACAACCGTTGAGTAGAACAGTCGATTGTCCGACATGCATGCAGCGGATTTCATATATCGGTCAATGAAATATCTTTACGTACCTAGTAACACACCTTCGACTATACCCATCAAAGGAAGGCATCTCGTCCCTTTCATAACCCAGTTGTACACCTCCGCCAGGTTTGTTGTCATTATTCCATAACGGGAACCGTCCTTGTCATGCAGAATTGTAATACCAAATTGAAAAAAAAGAAAAGAGGTGGACCGGCCTGGCCTAGCCGGCCCACTCCCCACCGCCCTAAAATCGGGAACGAGCCGGAGGGCTCTACAACCCTCGTTTTTTCCCTTTACTCACACCACCCTGGTCTCTCTCTTTCTCAATCTCTCTCTTTCGGTCTCTCTCCTTCCCAGCTCGAAAGAAATGCAAGCACCTCAATCCCATTCGCCGTGTCGTCGCGCCACCACCACTCTCACTCCATCACCGCTAGCCGACGCCCAGTAGCGTCGCGCCTCCTCCCGCCGTCGTGCTACCCAGGCGCCATCTTTGCAACGCCGCCTCCTCCTCCTGCCGCCCTTTCGCCATAGCCATTGCCGTAGTCCTCCTGGCCACAAGGCCTCCTCTCGCCAAGGCTGCCGCCCCTAGGGAGGAGCAAGGAGGAAGAGCCACTGTAGAGGCAAGAACCGGCTAGAGGAAGGAGAAGGGAAAGTGCCAACACCAAGGAAGGAGGGAGGAGGGGAAAGCAGCCGGGCCTTGGGTAGAAGAAGGGAAGAAGAAGAGAAGAAGAAGAGAAGAAGGTGGTGAAAGGAAACTAGGGTTTCATATCCTAAACTTGAGGTACTAAATTAATAATATTCCTCTGCAAATTAATGATTGCTTATCAAGCTTAGAGGATGAATTGTGAGGATTAGCAATCAATTTGGTGGAAAACCTGGGTTTATGGCTCAATGTACTTGTGCAGCAGTTTAGACGATTAAATCTGATTGGTTTAGTCAAGAATTAGAGTTGGTCGATATTAAAGAAACTGTAACCGATGCTCTAAGCTTTCCGTAGAGTCCTAGAGCGCGAGAATCAGCCAAGCGGTTTAGGAAATATGACCCTCTCAAGCTAGCTGTCCGGAACTACCAGATTTACGGTTTTCGGGCGACTAGCCGATATCGTATGATTTTAGCATTGGGGAACCGATGAATAGGCTCAATTACTAATTGATTGTTAGCATAACCGTTGGTTAATTAATATTGAGGGTCTGTTATTGGATGTAGGAGTTGTTGCCTTAGGATTTGGAACCACAATGTTAAAATTGAGCAAGGTGATGGAATTTCATATGCAATAGGTTAAGGTTTTTATACGAGACGCTTGTGGCAGGAGTTAGAATTCGATCATGTTGTAAGAAAGGTAGGCTATGCTTCTAGCTTTTCATAGGATAGTAGAACGTTTGTTTTGGATTTACGGTTCGAGAGGCATAGCCTTTGGAACGCTGCTGTCCAGTTTAGGTCGTGATAGGATTTTCGAATATGCTAATGACAATTTGGTTTGGAGAATAGCTAATTGAGATTATATATGAGATAAGAATCAAGAAAGGGGTTAATTTTAAATAACTTAGAAAGATTTAGGGAATAATTGGTTACGGCTTAAGGTTGCTTGGTACGAAGCTGATCCAACTAACGAACAATTTTGATAAATAATATGGCGATCGAAGGGTAAATCCTAAATGGCCTAGAAGGGTAAGGATTAAATGGTGTCGGATGTGAAAGTGTTAGGTAATGCCGCAAGGATTGGGAAATTAAGGTAGATTATACTGCTTGATGCCTGTTTTTGCTGTTATATGGTTGTGAATATGGTATACTTGGCGTGTAGGCGGAATCGCTTTGGGGACAGTGTCGTCTTCGCATCTATTGGCTTCGTTCGGTAAAGAGGCAAGTGAATATTTACTCAAAGTGACTTATTCTATTCTGTTTTTTCACTGTGAAATTTCTTTATGACCCATTGAAGTGTCTGTGCATATAACTCGAGTGGATGAATGAAACTTGTTAAAGCTCGATGTATTGTGGTTTGTGATCGTTTGTGGGCCTGCATCATTTTGCATTCATGTGCACGGGCCAAGTCGAAGAATGGTCATATGACTAGTCCGGAGTGCCTCGGGCCAGGTCGGTGAGAAAGCCATATGACCATGACTTCGGCTCCTAAGTCCTACGGGACAAGGCACTCCACGGGAGTGGAGGTTATGTTTGGACCCCGTATGAAGCAGGACGGGGCAATAAGGGTGTCATCGACGGGTGAACCCTTGCTATACCGGTATATGCTACAGAGAAGAGACGCATCTTGGATTGCATTGCATTACATTCATGGATCTGTGTTCGCATATGGATGATATGTTTAGTTCGGAGTTGGATGATATGTTGCGTGGCATTTATGGATCCATGTTTGAATATGGTTGACCTTTATTAAAAAATTGTGTATCAATGTTATTGATATGACATTTTCATTTCCATACGCTCCTTTGATTACTTATGCATTTATGCTCCTTTGATTAAATATGTGCTTGCTGAGTCTTGAACTCACTCTTGTTTTCTTTGTTTTTTTAGGCAACCAAGGACGATGGCATGCACGGGCGGGTAGTTTCACTCACACACTTGCACCACTCACACCGAACTACTACTAACTATATAACCTAGAATAAGTAAATCAGTGCCTTGAACCTTAACTATCTTGTTGTATAAATATATATGTATGTGAATTAGGATTATGGTGGTGCTGTCTTATGTGGTTGTTTCTCCATAGCTCAGAAGGAACCAGGTAAGTAGGGTCGGCTGTTGGCCTTTGGCTTGGGTAGGACAGTTATGTTTTGGATATAATGCTGATGGATGAACTTGTGGTATGTGGGTTGTTGTTCATCGTGGATGGTATGATATATACATACATACATACATACATACATATATATATATATACATATATATATATATATATGAACTGTGTTTCCTTTGTCTGCTGAGTGGATGTCCATATTTTAGGGGAGGTGCTGTCGAAATTTTTAAGAAATTAGGGAGTTAGTAGCATTTCGGGCTCAGTAGGAGCCGGGGTGCTATAAGAATGGACCATTTCTCCAACAGCTCATGTCGTATCAGTTCGTGAAACTCCTTCTGCTTGTACCCGGCCTACATTGAATGTTTGGTGCGTCGGTAAGGAGTGCACACAAGGCTGTGGGGTCATCTCCTTCCTCGTAGTGGACCATAGAGTTCCTTGACGAACTAGTGGTATCCCTTGGATTCAGTGATTGCTTCTTGGTTAGTTCATCCAAAGTCCTCCACAGTGCGTCGAACTTCCTCCGCTGGTTCTGTTTGCACAGCCTCTTGAACATGTTCATAAGCTCTTTGTTCTTGAACTGACGGAAAAAATTGGCACCCATGTGCCTCATGCACCACCTGCTCCTCAGGTCTGGCCACTTTGCTGCACCCACGACGTCGGACCCTTCTTGCATGTCCACGATCGCCCTTAGCAACCCGGCATGTCGATCATGGATGATACAAACATCAGGGCAACGCTGAACAACTGCTAGCTTGACTCTTTCGAGGAACCAGTACCAGCTTGTTGGGGAAAGTATGTGGCTCATGGAGTTTCGGCCCATTTACTTACCCGCGGCCCCACAGGAGGTAAGCTCGGGACCCGGAAGCTCGCGCGAAGCTTGGTAAGCTCGAGCAGGGCTTCCGCCTCGGAAGCTCGGGCCTCTTGCTTCCCGAGCTTCGAGGTACGAAGGGACAGACCCAAGGCAAATCATCACGCCATGGATAGGATACGCCGGGTCCCCGAGTCATCGAGAATTAAATGCGCCCATCGCATCGGCGCTGCGCCGCATGACCTCGGCGGGTAGGAGGCGATCCGTTAACGCCGCATGGGCAGGACACGTCTTGACCGCTAGCGGTCCAAATAGCGAGATCGGAGGATTGCACTCGATTACCCGGTGGATTCGGTACACTACCGGTGTGGCAAAAAGGTAAGGACTAATTCAACGGACCAGCACAAGCTACAGTGGCCAAAGGGCGCCTATAAAAGGGGCGCACAGGCCACAACAATAGGCGGGCTTGACGTCGACACACAACTCACTTGGAGAATAGCTACGGTAGAACAGGAGCACTTGCACCCTCGTAGGAGCTCTAGTTCCCGGCGGTAGTTCTCCGCATCCAGGTAACGGTACGAGCACACACACGCAGTGCCTTATACACTTACTATACTCGAAGCCCGGGCTTCCCAAGGCCCGGACTTCACCCCCTTGTACTCGTTTAAGCTCGGCATTAAACGAAGACTGGACGTAGGGCTATTATCCCGCAGTGGAGGCCTGAACCAGGATAAAACGCTCGTGTCATCGTTCCCATCCATCCGGTCTTGACGCGCCAGCCGCGTCGAGACCAAGGTCTTCGCCAGCGTCGTCGGCCCAGCCGGCCGGCCTTGGTCCGGGGCAGGCCGCTGGCCTCGCACCCCTTTTCCTTGCTTATTGGCGCTGCGGGGGCTCGCCTCCCAGTCGCCGACAGCTGGCGCCCACCGTGGGCCCGATTTCGGTCCTCTCCCCTCGATCGTGTCGAGGATGGCCTTATTGTCTTACGATGACATTGATACTGTGGACCTCAACTTCGACGATTGCGACGATCTCGACGACGTCGACGAATCGTATGAGGAATGGTAGGCTGGTATCCTCGCCGGAGCTCAGTCCAACGAGATGGAGGTGGAGGCAACGCCCGCCTCAGGAGTAGCTATCCGCTCCCCAGCTTTGCTCGGCACTTTGCTGACTCACGTCAGCGAAACCCTCATGGAGGGGTTGGAGGCACCGCCACCAGTGCCATATCCGGCGGACACGCGCATTCGCGCCACGCCAAGAGAGAGACTCCTGTGCACGCAATCGGCGCGCCGCCTGCCGAGGCGATGGCGGACGGCGTGAGCCCATGGCGGTTGAGGGTGCCGAGGGCACCGCCTCCGTGGGTGACACCGACATGTCCCCTTCGCAGGAGCCTGCCTCACGTCATATCTTTGCGGCGTCAGGCGGGACGACCTGGAGAAGGACCCGCGAGTGTTCACCATGGCCGATCTAGGCGCCGCGGTTGCTGACGACCTAGAGGAGCTCACTAGGGATCTCGGCGAGCACCTCGTGCCCGATCGCACACCGCTGGCTCGAGGCAACATGCGGCGAGCGTTGATCGTCCGACAGCGCCCACGCCCACAATGGACGGCGCTCCTCAACGACACCGGCGGAGTTTTTCCGCCTCGGGCCGCTTCGGCGGGAGAGCTCCATTGGGAATAACGGGTCGCCGGATGCGGCTTTCTCCGAAGCTTCGAGAGCCCCCGCCCCATAAGTTTAAGCCCGAGCATTGAGAAGTTCGACGGAGCAAGAATCCCGACGAATATCTCGCCGTTTATACTACCGCCATCCCGCCGCAGCGTAATGAGGCCGTAATGGTCAACTACTTCCCTACCGTCTTGGAGGGAATGGCCCGAACCTGGCTGTTCAACCAGCGCCGGGGTTCGATACATAGCCGGGAACAACCGCAGAGGCGCTCCGGACAAACTTCGTGGTCGCTCTGGCATACGGAAGCCCCAGACCTCAAGCTTGTGGTCCAAAGGGCGTGAAGGCTGCGCAGGACTACGTCCGCAGTTCGTTCAGTCGCAACACCATTCCGTCAATCTCAACGAGGCCATCGTTGAGGCCTTCAGGAGGAGTCTGGAACACCCGTTTCACCGAGGACCTTGAGCTCCATCCGGTCCACACCGCAACCGATTTATTTCGTCTTTGTGGAAGGATACATCAACGCCTCCGGGGTGGGAGCGCAAGAGAGGAGAACGGAGGAGAAGGCGGCGGCGGACCGCACCGATGCCAAGAAGGACGACGCCGAAGAAGAAGAAGAAGAAGAAGAAGAAGAAGAAGGAGCCCGCCGCCTCCACCTCGCCGCAGCCGCAGAGCCCGAGAGGCCCGCTCCTCGAAGCGCCGCCTCATGCCAAATTTCGACCGGCGGGTGGCGGAACGGCGGGCGCTGCCCGAAGGCGGCGAAGCCTCACCGACCTCGGCCGCCCAGGGCTAACCTCCGAACAACCGCTATCGCTCCTCCATCGGCGAAGACGCCATGACTCGCAGAATCGCAGGACGTGGGCGCGGTTGGAGGACTTCTACGCCGGCGCGGCCCATGCCCGAAGCTCCCGATCATGGGGTCTTGGACGGCCGGGCGCCAGGGCGCCTGGCGACGCTTTCCAGAGGCTCGTGCACACGCCGCCGTGATCTTGGCGCATTTCGCTTATAGCTCGCGACGCGAGCTTAAGGTCACCGCCGAGGTTTACCACCTCGAGAAAGGTAAGCCCGGACGCACTCTGCGGTGGTCCCACCATCAATCACTTTCTCCGGGGATGATTGTCCCCGGAATGACCAGCCCCAGCGTCTACCACTGGTGCTCTGTCCCACTATCGCCAACACGCGGTCGATCGCGTGTTGGTAGATCTGCGGCTCTCGATATCGCCATTGCTCAAGTTCTTGAGCCGATCACAGTCCCGCGGTCCAAGATCAAGGACATAGCCATCCCTTTCCACGGCATTGTCCCCGGTCGCCCCTACAAATGTCCAATCCAAATCGTCTTTGCTGTGGCGTTTGGGACCCTCCGAACTTCCGGACGGAGTACGCCACCTTCGAGTGGTGGACTCAGAGCTCCCATATAACGCCATCCTCGGGCGCCCATGTGTCCAAGTTCATGGCGGCTACCCACCATGGCTACCATCGCCGAAGATCTGCGCCCCTCGTGGGTCATCACGATCAAGAAGCGATCCAAAGCCGCAATGGCTCGTGACGAGCGCCTTGGCCATGGTCGGACAGACTTCGGCGTGGCGGCCAAGGCCGAGCGGCCACCCGTCCGCCCCTAAGGTGGCCTCGCAACCTCAGAGCCCACCAAGGCGATCCCTCTCCGAGGACGACCCACCAAGGCCGTCCACGTAGGGTCAACCTCGAGTCCAATAGAACTCGAGCTCGTCACCTTCCTCCCGCTAACGCAGACGTGTTTGCGTGGGAACCGTCCGACATGCCCGAGTCCCAAGAGAGGTCATCGAGCACAAAGCTAGCTGCTCACCGACAAAAAGCTCGCGAGACAGCCTTACGGCGTTCCCGAAATGGAAGGCCGACATCATCCAGAGCAACTTGGCAAGCTCCTCCAAGCCGGCTTCATCCGAGAAGTCGAGCATTCCGACCGCTAGCTAATCCGTTAAATGCCAAGAAGAAGGGCGGAAATGGCGATAGCGGTAAGAGATCGGGGAATCTCGTCCGTGAGATTCCGGCTTATAGCAATTCTCGCTACTGATGAGTTGCCGTTTTGGGCACCTATCGCTCTAATGCCAGGCGATCGCCCTAGTCCCGGGCGACGGGAGGTTATTTTCGTCATTTCGTATTTCTGAAGATTATTTCTGAAATAACGAATTAAAATAAATATTTTTTAAAAAAAATTTAATACCCTACTTACCGCCCTACCGGGCTGCTGGGCCCTTAGAGCTCAGCTATTGGGCCGCCAGCTGGCCCGGCTCTCAAACCCAAGGCGCCGCACACACCACACAAAAAACCAGCGAGAGCGAGAGTGCGAGACCGAAGGGACTAGGGAGGAGCTCGCCCCGGCGAAGCGGGATAATGGATGCGCGGCGGTGGCAGTCTCCGGCGGCGGCGGCGGCGGCGGAGGAGGACTGGGGCGCCAGCGGCGCTGGGGGCCCGTCGAGGCGGCCGCCACGCCGCGGGCTGCACCGCGCGTCGCCCTACGGGCTGGGGCCCCGGCGGTGGCTCCCGAAGCTCCCCGTGGCTTCTAGGATCTTCCCCACCGTGTCCCGCGACCACGCCGCCTTCGGTGATCCCCCGCCGCCTCTCTCCCCTCTCCCCCCGGTTGCTTGGCAGTTGCTAATGCCCATGCGTAGGAGTTGGAATCACGGGAGGGATCTGCTATTTTTGATCTCGCAAATCTGTCGCCGTTGGTATTTGGTAGAATGGGGATCGCCTTGGATCGCGTTTGCTTCGGCATTTGACACTAATCTAGGGTTTATGGTTGATGAGCTTGGTAGTGAGTGGCACCTGTTCGATTACCTCCAATGCACCAATCTAGGGTTTAATGTATGGCACTAGCTTTATTGTCTAACTATGGCCTGCTAATCTGCTTGATTCGTGTTCTATACATGGCATAAGTCTACCATGCGATCCAGTTGAGCTGTTGTGTATATTTTGAGAACCTCACATTATTTTGAGTTATTCAATGTGGTTTGGGATTATAGTTTCTACTGTCTACTCAACATGGGGGGAGTTTGGGGAGCAGAATCCTTGTTGTGGGCTATAAGGCTGTGCTGGTGTCCAACTATTCACTAGTGAACTCAGAACTTGTCCTATATTCAGTTTTCCTTGTGCATCAGTGAAGTGGTTTGTCATTTGATCTGGGTATTCAAGAAGCTAATTCATTTGTACATTTGTTATAATTTTCATTTATGATGTGATTCTGTAATTCAGATGGTGTGAATGTGTGATATGCTTGTCTGTTAACACCAGGATGATCATTGAATTGAAGTCGTGCAAAACCAGTTCCATTTTTCTTTGTGCAAAACATGTCGAACTTCTGATGTGGATCCCTCTTTGGCATTTCCAATCTTTGCAGAAAATAATCAAATGGATCAGTGTGTGTCGCTAGAAGTAACATATCAAGTAAGCAGTGTACTTTTTTATTGAATGCATTGATTGCATTTTAATGATCTGTAAACTTGATATGCTACATATATAGCTTATAATCGTAGTTTTTTGCATTGCCTCAAATGAAATGCTACACCAGGTAGAGGAAATTTTGATCATGTTAAATATTGTGCAAAACTGCAAAATTAGTGGTGAATAGATGATTTGCAGGAAAAGAATTAATATAACGTTGCATCCTTAAATGGGTTGAATTGCTTTCCAGTTAGTAAAATAACCCAATGTTCAATTCCTACTGTTCTCATCTGCCTAGCTCATCTCAAGCAAGTTCATTTTACATTTTAATGTTCAAATCAACTAATCCTGTCAAGTCCGTGTACTGGTGGAACTAAAGGATTGTAACGTATTTCAATTTTGAGCTATGTGTATTTCTTGAAAACTAAAAAATCATTATTTTATCTTATATGTACTATGTAAGCAACTTTGCATGGCTGGGCAATTGTATTGCATTTCGTTTCAAATCAAAGATGGATCTGTTGGTGACTTTTGGTAACTTACTAGCTAACTTGAACTGCAGAATCAGTCTAAAGAATCAAATGCCAATGCAGTCCCAACACTTGTGAACAATAAAGTCAACCTCCTGCTGGAAGGTGAATACAGAAATCGAAATGATGACACTGGGCTTGCTGAAATTGAGACGATCATCAAACAGAATAATTTTTGTAGGTAAGTTTTTTCGTGGTTATTTTAGACCTTTCTGTAGTCTGATTCAATTCAAAAGAGTTTGATGGAGCGACCTGTAAATCTTGAAAGGTAGGGAAACAAAATCATATTTCCTCTTCATGCAATATAAATACCTACTTGTAGTTGTAAGGTCGGGAAGCAACAGAAAACTAGAATTAGATTCCAATGGGTTGTCTGCATTTCAAAATGTTTTTTTTTTAAAAAAAAATGTGTAAGAATAGGGCTGAGCAATTGAAATAGACTCGATTTGTACAGCTAATCTGATAGATGAAATGTTTGGGTTATTGATCCTTGCCTTTAAAATTTGTTTTTTACAATAATGATGATAAACGAAATGGTTGATGGGTACCAGAGTATGGCATGTTTCACCTGCTTTTCATATTATTTTTTTCTTGCCACAGAGGTTCTTAACTGGATAAATCAAACATCAACTTGAGATATCTCTAGGTCTGTTGTTCTGCGCACTATATTCGTAGCACACATCAGTTGGTTATCTGGTGTTTATCCTAATTCTTATTGACTGAAAACACTTGAGTTTTACTTTTGTTCATTGAAGTTTCAAATCCAACTAAATGTGAACCATTTTGGCCTTACAGGGATGAAACAGAACACCTAATAGATATCATGCGTTCCAGGACTCCTGATCTTTCTGACGAGGACCAGAGAGCTCCAAGGTCTTTTGCAAAAGGTTTTGAAGCCAAATTATTTTCAGGCAAATTATCAACCCCTGAAAAACCTGCTGATCTTCAATCATCTTTGGGGACTGGTACCCTTGCACTGCCAAATGTAAGAAAATCATATCTGTGCATTGTAAACTCCTGATTCTTCATTTATACAAATGGTGTTCTTGAACATCTGTGAAGACTATGTTCCGTGTTATTTATATGGCATGTGAATTCCAGCAATATGCTATTGAAATTCAATTATGTCCACATCTGTATAATAATTTTCTTACTTATGCTGTAATTGTAAAAAAAAAAATTCGATTTAATCTGCAACTGCATCAATTTTATTGCCCTTTTTTTTGTAACAACAGATTTCTATAGTGGACAGGATCAAAATTTATGCACCAATGTTTAAGAAACACCAAATTATTCCTTTGTCCCCTGTCTAATTTGTTGTTGATCTGATCTCTTGCTTTTCTCTGGCATGCTAGATGCATGATGTTGGTTCTTCACCAATTGAACTTGCAAAGGCTTATATGGAAGCACAGACCTCAGTATCTGTACAAACGTCTCAAAGGAGAAAATTCAGAGCTTTGAGTCATGGAGTTGAGGTTGAGAATTCATCGTCAAAATTTTCCCCAAAAGTTGCTGTGGACTCTCAGGTGTGCTGGCCAGGTTCGGTTGTCCGAGATTATCCCAACTATCTTACACCACAAAGTAAAAAAGGAAGAACTCTGCATCCAACTTCTTCTAGGACACCTTATACTGGCTCAGTTTTCCCAAGATCTATTAAGGTATATGTCCATAGTCTTATGATCATTTTTATATTTATGTGAGCTGTCACATTTTTCACCAACTGTGTCACTTAAGTACATGCGTTGAAATTTAGCTCTGGGTGCTATAAATTTCACTGTTTGTTTTGTCTGTGATTGCAGCATACAGGACATTGTGATACCTACAATAACTCATTTGCACAGACACAAGTTTCAACTCCTTTTGAAAGTAAGGTATTGTAAATCAGGCTCATGGTTTTTCCCTGTCACCTTGATGGCTTGATATATATGATTTTGCTTTTGTAGTGTTTGCTTTGAGGAATAACCATCATCTAAGATGGAGTGGTCTATCATGAGGTCATCCTAATGTTTTTTTTCCCTAGTTATCAATTGGCATATAATCATATGAAATGGGACTTTGATGGACCAGTGTTACCCGAGACCCCAATCAGGCGGATAGCGCCTAACCCCGCATAGGCGGGAAAAATCACCTAGGTGGCCAAGGTAGCATGCCAGGGCCTAGGCGCCGCCTAGCGAAACAGTGTGATGGATGAACTCATTCTATTCTTGAAGTAAACAAGAAGGCTAGGATTGGATGATCCTAGGTCAATCCACTCAAGCTGAAAACCCGAAGTGCCGGGTAACCTCAGCAGATTGAAGCCCAGATAATTGCATTCCATGTTGAAAATGTTGTGAGCATTTTTTTTTTTAAAAAAAAGGTGGTTCCCCACTGAGCCAACCCTAGTTGGTGCTTTCGGAGATGAACCTTCCACCACATAAAACTCATCCGGGTCGTTAGTCATCTTCTAAACTTTTATGGAATTTAGTGACATCATCTTTCCTTTGATAGGTTGAAACCTGAGTAGATTTTGATATGATACAATCCTTTAGTTCATGCACTGCATCCTCAAAAACTTTGAGCTGTGATTCACAACTAAAAGTCGAGTTACAACATTGTTTTCTATATCTAGAACTTACAGTGCTGAGGTGTCAAAAAAGCCATTTTGATTGTGTTACTAATGATTGGTGTATACACATCTGCTTCTCCTGTTCTCATCTCCATGTTTTAAATGCAGGCAATTCTAGTGGATAGAATGGCATCATCTGGTGGTGTTCAACCATCAACCTCTACCAAAGGAGCATATATAGGTGCTACTACTACTTTCTTTCCAAGAGATAGTTCTGCTTCCACAAAGAATCTTAAATTCAGCACGCAAGGACCTCATGGCAAAGGCACCATAGGAAGTGGCTCAACTGTTGGATGTGTTTCAGTAGTAGACAATTTGTCCAAATGTGCTGCTGTATCTGTTCATCCGAGGTCAAGCGAAACTGCTCACAAAATACTCCAGCATCTTGAGAGAACTATTCCTTCCCCAACAACAAAATCACCAGAGCTAAGGCAGACTTTGGCAAAGAGAACTGCTCCTTTTGCAACCAACAGCCAATATAAAATGCCTGATTCTGTTAATGGTAATGGTCGTAGGCAGAGCAGCATGGATGACATTGGTAATTCTCACCAGGAGATTTCAGATGCGAAGGAGGTATATTTCTCTTTGCTTTTGCTAGCATAATCTGCTGCAATTGCCATTCACTAAATTTATCAATTGATTTTGGCCAATGGCTACTCTGTATTTTTTGAAGACAGTCTAGTAGTTTTATGAAATAATACTGAATTGCTGAGAGAATTGTGGGTGGTTCATTGCTGAATAGTGTTCCCTGGCAATATTTTCCTCTTACTATTTATTTTTTTGAACTAATCCTCTGATTATTTATTAAGTTCATTCTGTATTGCTATCATCTGTTAGTTGTTCAGTATAACTGGATTTTATGATCTTTTTGGCAGATGCTTGGCGGCATCAAATCATGGGCAATTATTTAATAAGTTATGTGTTTACTCTTGTTCAGGTTCAGGCACCTCCAAGTAGCTCAAGTGCTGAGGATTCAAGTCCAAAGATTCAGAATAGCAGATCCAACACAGACGTCACTGAAATGGCCAGTTCTCAGCATCCTTTGAATTCTGACTTGCCATCCACGTCTGCTGCTGAGGCCTTGGGCAAAAGCAAAAACAATGGTTTCACCTTCACATTTCCTGTTACTTCAACCTCAAGTTCTCTCCCTGAACCGCCACCTATGCCTACTTTGACTTCACCACCAGCAAGGAGCCAGCCAGCTGACACTGAAGATATTCCCAAGTTTACCTTTGGCTCATCAAGCTCTACAAATAACCTTGTTTTCTCCTTCGACTCAGCAGGCAGCTCTGTCAGCACAGATGAAACGACCCCAACCTTAAAATTTGGGTCTGATAAGAAGCGTGAACTGTCGTTCAATATAGCTGGCAAAGATGCAGTTTGCTTTTGAGACATGCCAATCTGTGCCATTTGAAACCAGCCATGCTTCCTGTCATTTATAGCAGACTATTGCACATATACACCAAAACATTGGTTTCGTTTACTAGAATTTTTCTTTCTACATTTTCATATCCTTCGTTGTGCTCCTGAGCAATGCCCCATTAGCAGGGTCTTTTCCCTGTGGTTTTCATCCTTGCCTATGAGTGGTGAAGCATCGGCCAAGTTGATCTCTATAAAGCCACGGAGAGCCATACCTTCGGTCCAAGGTACAGCACTGGTGATGTAAACTTGTTGAAACCCTGAGTTCTTCTCCTGAAAGCCGTGTTGGATCCGGTGTAATCTGATGTGTGCATCCACGATCAGCTTTGAAAACCAAAAGACACCAGCAGGATGATCTGGTTGGTATAAAGACAGGAGTAGAGTCCGAGTCATGAAAGTGACCGGCTGATGCAGAAAGGGAATCGCCCGGTGGCATGCGTCTCATCTCCATTGTGCCAAACAGAGGCTGGAGTGCTGTACTGATTCTGCCTTTGAGCTAATCCTGGGGAAATATCACCAAAGAATGGTGTCATGCCCATCACCAGTATGGCACTATGTCGTGTGGTATGATTGCACTACCAAGTGAAAAATGGCTAGCGTGGCACGGCTCCATCAGGGCGATCCAGGTGGCCTTGCTCGTCGCCGGCAATGGCCGGAAGATCAAGAAGAGTGAGGCTCGGGAGAAGAGTGGGGACGGCGTCGCCGTCGTGCCAGTGGCGTTGCTTGCGTTCTTGACCTGAAGAAAGGGGAATCTTGTCCGTGCCATTATTGATTTCCCCGACAACGCAGGTGCAGGGTGCAGGTATGATTTAGGCATCAAATCATCCTAGTAAGGGGGGAATGGTGTGATGCTAAGTCCCAACGACCAATCGCCCGGTGAAGGTTGTCAAGGCTAGTAACGCGAAGTGATTAATATTTGATTTCTTCTAACTTTGTTTCATCAAAAGATTGTCGCTGCAAAGGTTCTACCTAGGACAACCCCTAAATGCGTATACCATGTACATGATTGTTGTGTGTAGTGTGTCATTTATAGATCACATCAAAGCCCACTCTTGTAATAATTTGTTTCTAATTTTTTTTTATATATAACAATAATTTGTTTCTAATTTTTTTTATATAGAACACGACAGCATGGATACAACAACAAATAAAGTTGCCTATTACCGTACTAGGCGATTTTTTAAAAAGAATAATAGAATTTTCATTAGATCATTGACCAAAGGTTTACCATTATAAGAAAAATTATTACGACCCAACTTCACCTATAAAGCTAACATATACTAGAAAAGTATTAAGATCAACATACATTCTTCTCACTCAGATCAAACATTTGTAGCATTCTAATAATTTTATGCACTTTTTTAAAGACATGTTTTTTTTGCCAGAGATGACACACAAACATCTCAATCCAGCTCCTCCACCGTTTATTTCTGATTTGCCTCTGTCGACTGCATTTACAAACCGCCAAAAGCATCTGATGCCGTCGTAGAGAGAAACTGCATAGCAGAGTTCTTCTCTGATATGCCTCCGTCGAGACTGGCAAAAGCATCCGATATCGTCGTGAAGTGAAATTCTGCACAGCAACCCGGCACAAAAATCTCACCACACGGAGAGACAAATCCCAATAGCCCATAAACAAATTGGGAACCACGGGTACCAACCCTACCAAAGACATTGTTGAGGAGATTGCTGAAGGCAACCATCACGCCGACAGATCTAAGAATGGATCTTATTACCATAATAAGCTGTTATGTTATCGACGCCGCTATGAAGGATAGGACAAACAACAAATACTAACCCTAGAAAAAACTAGATTGGGCTAAAACTTGAAGCTTCAAGACGAAAAAAGGGTCCCATCGCCTCCCTAATTCCGGCAAGGTCGCCGAAGTTAGAGAGGCCAAGAAGAGGCCGACGAGCTTTGTTTGATGACTACCCGTCGCTTTTTCTTCCGCCACCACCGCGCTGTCCAATCTACCCTCAGCCATACCACGGTTTTATTTTCGCTCGTCTGCATCATCAATAATCTTATGTGATAAAGAAAATGCAACCGATTAATATTATCCTATTGTACCTGCTTGCTCTGCAAAAACTCGTGACAGTCATAACCAATAAGGGATCGACATTAGCATGTTCTCAACATACTATGCTACCTTGTTCAAATATAGCCAACTTGTTCTTAAAATTTTTTTTTATCCAACTGTTACCGCTCAGCTCCAATATTTGTAAGAACCTTGCTGCTCCAACAGTGGGAAATGGTTATCCACTCACTTTATCGACACCTTGTAATTGATAATTTTTCTAATAGCATCGCTGTCATGTGATGATTCCTATACCTTTCTCCATAACTACAGAGGATCCAGGACCCCTTTCTCGTGTGGGCCCGGAATTGACAGAAGGGTATGAAATCCCCGTGCACCCATGCTGGTTCACGACGTGATCCCGTTGCCATCGCATCTGGGCCCTCCGTTGGAGAAAGCTTCGCAATACCAGTCAGCCTACGGCACAATGGGTCGCCGTCAAGCAACCGGCCAACTACGACTAGGGTTTCGCAGCTGGTTATACACCCACTGGTTGGCCTCCAGTGGCCGGAGGAGTGAAGAAGACATGGTAGCGCCTTAAGTTTTTGTTTTGGTCCTCTAGTTCTCTCTCTCTTTTTTTCCAGATAGGTTTCTGTTTTCTGTGGTGTTGTTAATAGAGCCATCAAACTATCGGGTCTTATATTCTAATGTGAGAAAATCTAATGTGACAAAATTGGTTTTGGCTAATTTGGAACAAGGAGGCAAATGTAGAAAATGAACATACCGCGCATGCCTAAAACTAAATATGTAATAGATGCTACCAGCGTGTTGTTGTGTTTGTTGCTGCTTCTCATCTAGCTCGCTACGTTTGCTACTTTTATAAAGTTTTTCCTTTTAAGAATAAGTCTATATTGCAACCCTCAACTATCGAAAAAGTTTGTTCTACATCCAAACTACAAACTGGTTATGTAACACCCAAGTCTATCAATACCAGGTCATCTAACATCCTTGATGGTTTAGGATGATGATTTTGATGACGTGGAAATGACTAGGTATCGATAGATGGTGTTGTTAGATAATAGGTTTTATAGATTGGGGCATGGAATTGATTTTTTAAATAGTTGAGGAGTATAATATAGACTTCTTCCTTTCCCTTTACATCATTTTCCTTTTTATAAGAGACTAGAGAATTAGCCCGAGTGGACATTTCATACATAAAACTAAAACAGACACAACGTTTGAAGGTTTATGGTAGAGCTAACCTTATTTGGTGATTGTTCTATTTGTTGATGATCTGAACTTCGAAAACTTCCCAAAGCAATTTGGAGAGCCTGACCCATTTTATTTGACTTGTTTTTTTAGAGTTTTGAGACACCCCTTCAAAATAAAAAAAAAAGTTTAAAACCAAAGCGTTGTTTTCGACCATGAAGATAAGCAAATAAGTAGATAAGTTTAAACAAATAAGCTCTAAAGAACATGCTTGAACAGTACGGAGAAAATTGCATCGAGTATTTTGCTTAGACTACTGTCACAAAAAAGCACAGCTTTATGGAGGGCAACTTGGATATATAGCTCTACCTCTTTCATTTTAGCATCTATACGTACATGTAAATTGTAGTATGTACGAGCCTAAGAATCACTAGATTGGCTATCCTCTAAAATTCGTCATTTTCCCGAAAACGCTAGTTTGATTAGCCCTCCCCAATTCACCATTTTTCAATGTATCTCTACCAGAGATTCTCTACAGGTATCTGTCTTTGTTTGTTTTAGCAAGCTTGGTCACTGCCTAATAGGGTGTGAGACGGTCATGTTCACCCCAGTACGAAGGAATACCAAATCAATGGGGAATAGAGGTACTTTACACTAATGTACCAATCAAATGGAAAGTGTAAACTCTCATAGCCTTAGCCTTGAGCTTCTTTTATTCTTCAAAGGAAGGGAAAAAAAAAGGAAAATGTCTGTTCTACATCCAAACTACAAACTGGTTATTTAACACCCAAGTCTATCAATACCAGGTCATCTAACATCTTTGATGGTTTAGGTTGATGATTTTGATTACGTGGATATGACTAGGTATCGATAGATGATGTTGTTAGATAATCGGTTTTATAGATTGGGGCATAGAATAGACTTTTTCAATAGTTGAGGAGTGTAATATAGACTTCTTCCTTTTCCTTTACATCATTTTCCATTTTATAAGAGACTAGAGAATTAGCCCGAGTGGACATTTCATACATAAAAACTAAAATAGACATGACGTTTGAAGGTTTTATGGCAGAGCTAACCTTATTTGTTGATGACCTAAACTTCAAGAGTTTTTCGAAGCAGCTTAGAGAGCCCGACCCATTTTGTTTGACTTGTTTTTTTAGACTTTTGAGACACCCCTTCGAGATAAGAAAAAGACTAAAAACTAAAGCGTTAGAGTTTTCAACAATGAAGATAAGCAAATAAGTAGATAAGTTTAAACAAATAAAAGGGTGTAAGACAGTCATGTTCACCCCACTGCGAAGGAAAAACAAATCAATGGGGAATAGGGGTACTTTACACTAATGTACTAATCAAATGGAAAGTGTAAACTCTCATAGCCTTAGCCTTGAGCTTCTTTTATTCTTCAAAGTAAGGGGGAAAAAAGGGAAATGGATCCTAATATGGTGGAGGACAAGATGTTCATGTCCTTTGCAATCGTTTGGGCACTGACGTGTCTGCCTGAACCAAGTGAGATGGAGCTGCTAGCTCAACCACTTTTTATTACACGCATGCCCATCCTTTTATTTCTAACGGCTTTTAAGAGTTTAATATGCCCCTTTAATTGTTCTTTAGCCCTCCAATCTGCTTGGAGACACGACGATGTCGAAATCAGAGTACTTTTATGACTTGGCACCCTCTTTGAGCTGATCATTCCCTCGTTAGAGGAGGAAAAAGAAAAGGCGTGAACTCTACCAGACCAATATAGCTGAAATTTTATTATCATAAATTGAATTGTTTTCTGTAAAATTCATGCGTTACCTTGTTCTTTCTCACAATGCATATATTATATTTGTATGTATATATAGCGCGTGAAATCTCAAACACTGCAAATTTGATCGAGGTTTGAATACGAAAAATTAAGTTTCCAAACTTTACAACAAGATGGAAGTAATGTCAATAGGATTTTCTTCATCTCGTTTGTCTTATTGTATCTTTGTTTTCTAAGGGAAAAAAAACAGTTTCTGTTCGAGAATCACAGTCAAGGAGCAAGTCTTCGGTTTGCAAACCCACTTGTTGAAAATCACTTTTGGGGAGTGATGACCACTGCTTAAAAGCACCACCTCACCTTGGCATGGAACTTTAGCCAAGCGAAAAAGCATGTAGCACAATCACTAAAGGAGCAAAGGAAAGGTGAGATTAAGGCAGTGTTCTTTTCAGCTTATAAGTTGCGTTTGCTTATAAGCTGAAAATTTATTATTTTTGTACAAATCAAACGCTTTGACGTTTGGTAGTTAATTTTTATAGATCTTACTATTTCTTCTCAAACCTCTCAAAACCATTTTTCTATAATTTTTTGATCCCTCGGATATCCTTATCGAGGAGTTACAAATTTTCAGCTTATAAGCAAACGCAACTTATAAGCTGAAAAGAACACTGCCTAAACCATACAAAATTAGCTTTTTTTTTTTTAGTCTATCAACACGCACTGGAGTTCATGAAACCAAAATTAAAAGACAGGAGGGTGTGAACCCCTCTTTTCGATAGATATGGTACATAGTGGAGCCTCTTTTCCACGTGTGTGTAAGCACTAGTTTGCCATGTATGCCACAATTTCCTTTCTATTACAAAAGCAATTATATATACTTATGACAATTTGTTACAGATAATACATATAAGTAGGAATGCCATGACACGCAACCCTGCGGAGAGGTAAATATCGAGATGTGCTCGTCAAGTGAATGACTTTCCTAACTGTTTTTATGGTAAATTGTATCCATGCCACTGCGAAGTTGCGGTATTTCAGAAACGCCACCACAAAGTCGGTATTAGCAAGGATACCTCTCCTTAAGAGGACCCACTTGAATTGCATAAAGTATTCTCGTAGCACAAGCCACAAGCCACTATGGTACATTATACTTGCAATCCCTTTGTATAAACTTCCACTCACGGTGACATCTCTCCCACGAGAAAACTTCTCTTCCTAGCGACGCTCGGACTCACAACCTCTCCTTGAGAGGTCCCACTTGAGATGCATAAATAGAACGTAACGCAAGACAGTATGGTACAATTTTTTTTACTCAAACCATATCTTATCACTCATTAGGATTGTTCATATTACAACCATGAGTGTCTCTAACAGAAAAGTTGTAGGAACATCGTGAAACCGGCTAACAAATTGTTTGGTGTAAAGCATACATGCAGCAAGTTGATCGGCTACCCTACCATAGTTTCTAGGAACATAGAGCATCCACATCAGCTACTTCAAATTTCTACTGTATAACACTGTTCCCTACACGCTCTATCCATCTCTCTAAAATTCCTTACACTTTACATCACACTATAAAAGATTTCTTCCCTCCAGTAGCTACTCTATTCCTAAAAAGTCAGATGAGCAATGTTATATAGTGCCTGCTACGGATACTCATGCACCTTCCACTTTTTATGGGCCTGCAGAGAACGTTTTGCTCGAGTAACAAGACCGACTTCAGCCATGAGCTTGAAACCCAGCAATGCAACGCTAGAGAGTAAAGGTGCAGTATACTCTATCCCCACCTCAGACAAAACAGAGAGAACAAATGTGTGGAATTCATGGAAGACGGACCTAGGGCACAACGACTACAGGCAAAAAGCAACACAAGGCATCTTTGAGGGTGCAGCCTGCAAAACCGTCAAGAGAAAAGGAGCAGCGCCAACGCTCCAGCACGCACACCGGTCCACGACGCGCTCGCACAGGGCACCACCGCCACCACGGCCGGTTGCTTCGTCCCCTTCGCGTTTCAAAAACTGAACCCCTCGAAACCCCCTTCTCTCTCTCGCTCTCGTTGCGCGGTGGCGAATCGGGAGTGGAACGCGGAGTCGGCGCGGCGCTAGCGGCGTGCTCCTCCGTCTCCGCCTCCTTTCCACCCCCACCCAATCGGCCCCTCCCTCCTCCGCGTCCCCTTCGCCGGGTCGCCAGCCAATCCACCTCACCCCCGGGCTTCAACCCAATCTCCTTCTCGCTAAGGCTAAGCAAACCTTTAACCCGTCCGTCCATCCGCCCCGAAGATTGCCAAGATTGAGAAAGCTCCCCGCTTTGCGCTAGTCATCCCACTACCTGGTGCTGCTGCTGCTAGTGGAAGTTGAGTGCTTTCGCACTGGGCGGGCGTAGTATAAGAGGCCGGGCAAGAATCAAGATTTCTTCTTGGATCGGACTGGGTTGGAGTCTTCTTGTCTTGATTGGTTCTGGTGGTTGGTGATTGCGTCGGCCGGCGTGGGGGGGGAGTGGGGGATTCGATTCTTGCGGATTCCTTTCTGTTCTTGGCGAGTCCGTGCTACGGCTGAAGCGGCGGCGGGGCGAGGAGAAGGCGGCCGAGATTGCCTGAGGAGCGGGGAGAGCAGCCACCGATACACAGCCGTGGAGCGGCCGCCCCGTTCCGTCTATGGAACTTGCCGCCCCGGTGCTATGCCCCGGCCTGGAAGCAAAGTGCCCAGTTAGGCGGCGTGCCTTGCCTCCTGTTCCGCTGACGTTGCTGCTGCTGGTTGTGGCGCCCGTGGTCGTGGCAGTCTGCTGCTCTGTTCTTGCTCCCGACCGGCAGGTTCTGCGCCTGCTTTGATGATGATGAGTCGGCGTGGGCGTTTTCACTGGATGTTGCTGCTCTTCTGCTTCTTCCTCCTAGCCTTCCCCTTCCATGGTACTGAGTTTTAAATCCAATTCAATTCAGGGTTGTCGTCGTTATCGATTAATCAGCTTTACATGCATTCCACTGCACTAGACGTTCTTATGTTAACAAAACGGCCACATATAGGCGTGCCTTTGTAAATCGTAACAAAATATCTAGCTTTACTATTTTATCACTTTTAATGAAATTTGATTGTGATGTTTGTTGTGACAAGGTCCTCTGGGGGTTGAGGCGTTCGTTGGGGCTTATGGGATAAACTATGGGAGAATTGCAAACAACATCCCTTCTCCGGACAAAGTAGTGCAACTCCTGAGGGCATCGAAGATAAGGAATGTCAAGATATATGATGCCGATCACAGTGTTCTTGATGCATTCAAAGGATCTGGGCTCAACCTGGTTATTGCAATCCCCAATGAAAATTTGAAGGATTTTGCTGCAAATGAGAGCAGATCGATTGACTGGTTAAATGAGAATGTGCAATCTTATCTCCCTCAGACGCGCGTTGTTGGGATCACAGTGGGGAATGAGGTGCTGGGAGGCCAAGATCCGAGCTTGGCTGAGCCCCTCGTTACAGCTGTGAAGAATGTGTACAATGGACTCAAGAGACTTCATTTGGAAGACAAAATTGAGCTTTTCACACCTCACTCAGAGGCTGTTTTTGCTACTTCCTATCCACCCTCTGCATGTGTTTTCAAGGAAGACGTCATGATGTATATGAAACCGCTGCTGGACTTCTTTTCACAGATTGGCTCGCCTTTCTATGTTAATGCATATCCCTTTTTGGCTTACATAAGTGATCCGGAACATATCGACATTAATTACGCACTCTTTAAACCTAACCCTGGAATCAAGGATCCAAATACTAGTCTGCACTATGATAACATGTTTGACGCTCAGATAGATGCAGCTTATGCTGCCCTGCAGGCTGCTGGGTATAATGACATGGAGGTCCGGGTAGCAGAGACTGGCTGGGCCTCCAGTGGAGATCAAAGTGAAGCAGGTGCTTCAGTTGAGAATGCAAGAACCTACAATTTCAACCTCCGTAAACGCCTCTTTCTGAGGAAGGGAACTCCTCTCAAGCCAAAGAGACCAGTCAAGGCATACATCTTTGCCTTGTTCAATGAGAATTTGAAGCCTGGACCTAGCTCTGAGAAGCACTATGGACTGTTTAACGCTGATGGAAGGATTGCGTACAATATTGGTTACTCGGGTCTATTACCTTCATCTGCACCCTCATCCTTGTTGTCCATGAAGGTAAGCATTTGTGTCTTACCCTTCTTTTATGCTGCAGTTGGTCTCTTATGACACCTTATTGCCTATTTGTTCTCATTTTTATGGCATCTCATCGTAGATGGTTGTTGGCTTATATTAAAGTGAGGATGAGCCTGCCCAGTTGTTCTGCCACATTCCAATTTAGGACCTGACCATATTATAACTAGTTGGTTGGATATCTATGGTATTATTGGAACTTTGCAAGTAACATGTTAGTTTCTAAACTGTGATGCTGAGCCTTTTATCAAAGAAGTGTCGAGGGCAGCATATGTAGGTTTTAATCCTAAGGATGATTATTTATATCCTTAGCAAACAAGTTAGTATTAGAAAATTGTATGAGAGATCATTTTGATAAAGATGATGGTATGAAGCTCAACTAATATCCATGCATGAAGGCCTGTGTGGTTCCTGTGTCTTCAGTTATGTCCTCAGAATCTCAGATAATCGGCATGTTTGAGCACCCACTCTTATTTCAATTGTTCTCAAGTAGAACGACATAGACCGAGTGGTAAACATAGAGATTATCAATGCAGTAGATAATGATGAGAAATTAACTTGGGTGACTTTTTTCATGATTTAAATGCAGTTTTTTCTTTCCTTTTATATTATTTGGAGATCTCATCCTTCAACTTGGGCTATGCCAATCACACTCACTTCAATAAATCACGAGCAAAAAATTATGAATGACCTTTTTTAATCTCTGTCCTATGCTAAATTGGTACTAGGAGTGCTGAATCAGCATCATTGGCGATCTTCAAGTTCATATTACAAATTACCTTTTCCCCCTTGAATCGCTTAAGACATTTGTGAATCAAACCTAATAGAAAAGCCTTGGTGAGTTAGTGCATTTAATACACAACTTTGGTTTCATATACATTACCCTGATATAATAATCGGCCAGAATTTTTTTATTGAAATCACCTAGGTTTTGGGCATTACATAATTTAAAAATGACCCCCAATTACGATACATTTTTCTAGTGTGCCTAGTCAACTTATTCTGGTAAATTCGGGTGCTTTCTATTTCTTGCTTTTGTTTGGTTTCAGATATGACAACATCACCATCATGGGTAGCCTGACTTGAAGTTATTTTATTTGCAGAAAATTCGAGCTGGGGGTTGGACTATACACTATTTGGCTACAGTTATGTTGGCTATTTTCAATGTTTTAGCCTTAGTGACTTGATTACAGAATAGCACATCTGTATGAAAGGTTTAATTGAGCACAAAAGTTAGAACATTGTGATCGAGAAGTTTACAACGAAAATTCAAATAATGGCTATCTGCATACCAGTGTGCTTTCTTACATTAACTGTTAATGTTTATTCATTATGTCCTTCACTCCTTTGCTACTTAAAATCATACTCGTTCCTTAGAAAAAGGCAGCCCAGTTATGAACTTCCATTATATGTATATATATTTATTTTAGCAGTTGACACGCTGTATTGAGCTAATAATCCTGTGAAATCTTGCCATTTATCCTATTAACTTGACAACTTCAAAGGATTTGATTTAAGCAATCCAGTTATCTCCAGCTTGACGACAAAAGAAATGATTTGATAGTTTTTCAGTTTTTCTTATGGACTGGTGTACATAAAACTGGCAGTGATGATATGATTAATAATGTTATCTGCAATTCTTTCTATCTTCCCTTTTGATAACCTGTCCTGGCTGCTGAGCGAGTGAGCGGTTACATTCCATCGATGAAAGTTGTATGAAAAAAAATTGCAATAGCAAATTAACACAGGCGTGGCCACAGATTTACTGAATTATTCTTTCTTTTCGGATCCACCAGGTAAGCATCGATCAGATCATTGCTGAAGCAATCATATCTTTAACAATCTTTGCCTCCCCACCCCTACCTTTTTTACCAGGCCTACTGCTGCAGTGGTCACCCCTTTATTTTATCCGTGTCCTTTTTTCTCTCCACTTTCCTTTTTTCTCTCAACTTTCATCTTTGTGTAAAGGAGAATGTATCAGGGAGAAGAAAAGGGTAAAACTTTTTGGATATCCTTAATTTTCAGGATACATATTTGTTCCCATGGAATCTATGATGCTCTCTCTTAATCGCTTGCTGAGCCATGTAGACGTAGTACTACTATGGACACGTTTAAGGATATAATCAGGGAGCATTGGATCCCCCATGCATTGTCATGTGATGTGAGGTTATTAGGTTATTATTTCACCCTGGGAGCCCCCTTTATGTGCTGTATCGTTGTACTGATAATTTATTTATAGTTCACATTGTTTGCAATGAACCGGTGCCAAGTAGTACCTCTGAGGAATCAAAGGAATAAAATAGAGTATAAGATGTCGGCAAGGTACCCTCAGGTACCATCGGTGTTTGGATGTGGCTGACACTCATGTTGCTTATCATGACGAGATGAATGGAAAAAAAAAAAAACCTAGTGCACGGCAGTGACTTCAAATAAACCACGAAATTCCTCCAAAAAAAATAATCCACGAAATTGCGCCTTCTTCCATGGCCATGGCAGATGAGAGTTCTTCTGCTGTTAACCTGTAGCCCTAGGCGGTTAGGCCCAAATGTGTGCTCAAGAATTTACTGGGCCATCATACATGTACGACCTCTCAGCCAGAAAACAGCTTTCAGAAGGCTTTGGGCTTGACGAGGCCAATCCAAGAAGAAGAGCAATGAAACACAGGAGACGCTCAAGACACTCAGGGCAACCACTTCAAGAGCAAATACTGTACATGCAGCAATACCTCAGTTCATTGCGTCCTTTAAGAGGTAGCAGTATATCTACCTGTTCATGCAGTTGGAGAGAGCAAACGACCTGACGGCTCTGTGAACTGAAGATTCATAAAGGAGTATGTTTATAATGGCTTGGGCTTATATGGTTAGAAAACTAATTTAATTTTTTAGTCCAATTTTTTTTTCTATCATGAAGCCATCCCTAAAAGCTCTTAAAAATAATATAAATGAAACGGACTAGCATCCAGAAGTAAATTTAAAAACCTCTCGAAGTCTAGCTTAACATTTAGCTCACTTCAGTTTAGCCAGTTTATTCCTTTAGATCAGCCACTCTGAACATCCTTTCGTGGCTTTTTATTGTGCAAAAGTCATAAACGCCTAATATAAAACCCTTCAAAACAGGGCCTGGCCGTGGCCTGCTGTCCAATTTTTCATGCTTATAACATTAAGGCTGAAGCAATATTGCAGGACTTGGATGGTTTTCTTGCATGTTGAAAGTGATGCTTCGCAGGTTCATCGAGCAATTTCCGAGTGAGGCGAATTCTGTGGTGCATAACCTTTTTGAATGGAAAGCTTCTTGTCTTCTTCGTTGCTAAAATTATCAGATTATTTGTTAAAATTGAACTTTAGCCATTTAAAACAGTGGTTTTGAAAAAATAATAATAATCAAAGCCGGATTTGAAAATATTTCACATGTGATTTTAGGATTTTCAAGAAGTGATGTAAAAAAAGTTAAAGCGTGAAAAAAGATATATCAAACAATTTAAGCAAATGATATGTCAAGAACAAATAAATCTGGTAAGAGAGTCAAAAAAAGAAATGTGCAGGGATCAAACCTAACATGTACTGGCTGCAACTCTGCTGCTAGACTGTATCTGTCTGCCCTGCCAACTCTTGCACGCCATTTAATCATGCTTATTTATGAGCTTGCAACGGCCAGCCAGAGCATCTCCAATAGTATTGGCTATAAGAAAGTGCCATGTCATCTATAGATAGCAAATAGCCAACCTTTCCAATGGTGCTAGCTATAACATTGTCTCTAACATTAATTTGGATCCACATGTAATAGTGTGCATCCACCTTGTAATCCGTTATAGTCTGCCTCTTAGAGCATCCGTAGCAAAAACCCTATATAGGTATAGAAATAGAGTTTTAGAGATAGAGTTTCTGGTGGAGGGAAGGAATCTTTTAGGGTATAGTGTAAAGTGTGAAGGAATTTTAGAGTAATGGAGAGAGAAAATAGAGTAGAAGAAAGAAAATAGAGATAGAGTTTCTGGTGTGGATGCTTTTAGCTTCTATCTCTCTCATTTCCATCTCTCTTTCACATAAGCAAAAAGATAAGATGGATTTTTTTATAACCAGCTGAGGTGTCTCTATTAGATACGCTCTTAGACCAGTGATCCACTCAATGTGTTCATTCAGTCATGTATTGACCAATCTAACCAACCTAGATGATCGTTCCTGCTTCCTACTACTGCAGTACTGGTATCTGCTACCGAAGAATTTAGCAAGAATCTTAAACTAATCGAGATCGGATCAGACTGACGCAGCACTAATAATTTAATACAGTGTTGGTGACCACACCGTCGGACCACCACTACGCACCCACACCACACAGCACATACACAGTGTGTACTACCTCACTACACGCGAAGGAGGTCAGAAACTCAAAAGGTTCGGGAAGTGTGCGCATGCACTGACCTAACAAATGCGTACGCGCTGTGGAGGTGAGACATCCGGGATCGGACGTATGTGGACAGTGCACACAATCGTGACGTTAGTCGAGTCTAAACACATACATGAAAATTGTGTATGTAGATTTATTTAACAGTAAATACATTGTAGACCCTAGAAGTTATATGTAAGTGCCACCTAGCCTCAGAATATCAAATTACTTTTTTGCCTTCTGTAAGTTGTTTTCGTTTGCACTTAAATTCTATTTGTGTTAGTTATTTTATTAAACACTGAGGTGGCTAGCCATGTATGCACACAATAATAACTTAGCGTCCACGTAAGTGCCATCTATCTCATTATATCTCAATTTCTTTCCATCTCTCTCTTTGTAGGGACTAGGGTTGGTCGGAGGAGCAAGGAGGAGTGTCGCCTCAATCTTCTCCCCTACCACACTGGCTAGCCTACCGTCGTTGGCTTCCCCTTTGTCCTCGCTCCTATGCTTGTCTCTCTCCTTTTTCGGCCAGCTGCCACCATGGTCTGCACCACCCCAACTCCCTGAGGTCTCCACGCTTCCTCGACTATGTGTGTGGCTAGCCTCGATGGACTGTTGTGCCCTAGCCCTTGCTACCCACACCGACACTGATCTCTGAAGCCGCCTCCAAGACCTCACCGCTGGCATCCAATCCTTCCGGTACTAGGCCTCTATGGAGCACCTCGGCAACACTGCCTACTTCTACCACACTATCACCAATTGGTTGGGGGTGAGGAGAGAAAGACAAGTAGAGAAGGGGTGGGGAGACCACCAAGGTGGTCGACCGACCGTCGTGGTGGTGAGGAGATGGAGGCGACACTCCTCTCATCCCCTGCTTCGACTCGATAATAGATAGAGAGAGAGAGACGAGAAGAGGAGAGAGCACAAGGGGAAGGGGAAGATATTAAAAATTTAAATTCAATTGCAAAATCGGAAAAAGAAATTTTGAAGATTTCGCTTCAAATTTTGGAGATCGCTTTGAATTTTGAAGATTTGGTAAGATTTCGGCTATTTTTTTCGCAAATTAAATGTCCTCACGGCCGATATTAAAATCTAGAATTTAAATTTTCACCGAAATTTACCTGATTTTGCTGGAGAACAGGCCTCGGGGCCAGGGTAAATGAAAATTTTGAACCCTAGAGGAAGCAGGTCGAGTAACCTAGCAGAGTACAACGCGGTAGCTGATCCTGCAGTGCGGGACAACACCACCGACGGTGTGGTGCTCAGACTCGCTAGTCGCGTGCCATCGTCGTGACGACGTCTAAACGGTCCAGATTAGTCGGCAGATAATAAAGCGCTCTAATGACATGTCTCGTTCAGGGAAGGCAGCAGGGGTCGGACCTGACCTGCGCCGACCTCTGGGAAAAAATTTTGGTCAATGGTATGATCCTCGAAAGTGGCGCGTAGCTAATTTACGGCGCAGTGATTAATTTATTATTACGGCGTGCGCAGCGGCAGTCGGTCAAAGCGTTAATCCTCGAAAGGTCAGTCATGTGAGAGAACGAGGGCACGTACAACAGCGGGCCTGTTTCTTTATTGCAACTGTCCTGTCCTTATTAGCGCAGAAATATGGTTTTAATTTATAAAAACAGGATTAGAGTAAAATCTAAGATTGATAAATATAAAGATTGAGAAAATAGGTTCAGCATTACTTCGCCAGAAAATAGAACTAAGAGATGAATAGTGAAATAGGCCTAGTATTAGATATGCTCCAATAATTTTGTCGGAATTTGGAATTTGCTTTTTGATTCCACCCCTGCACGTGTGAGCATAGAGTGAGAGTGACTCAACAAGGTTTTGCCCGTAGCAGGGCATGCACAATGCTATTGACAGTTGTTGTTTATAGCAAGCTATAGTGTCACTTATAGATAATCTTAAAGATAACTTATACAATGCTATAAACACAATTTTTGATAGGTCATATAATGGTATAAACACAATTTTCTTTATAGATAGCTCTTCTCTACATGCAACTACTCTAGTTCGTGTGTTGTAGTCGTCTATAGAATTACAGACGAACCGATACTCTATGCATTCTCTCTCCTATCCACATCATCATGTGTTCTATATAGCAAGACTTATAGATAGCTGATATAGAGCATTGTATATGCTCTAAGCTAATCATGTTTTGTGCTCTTGTATATAATTTATTTCAATAGCTCGTGGCTTTACACCTTAAAAAATTTGCTTCTTTAAACCCAAATGCTTCGGCCTATTAAAGTGGTATGTCGAAAATCTCAAGGCCTAACATTACTACAAACATTCTAAACATGTCTGTGGTTGGCTTTATTTTTGGCATGCACCTGATGGCAGGTTGTCATTCCTCCGAGTTAAATATTTTGGTTTCTTGAACGAGACAATGGTTGTTGTTTTAGCTTTGTCCTAAGTCAAACATTTTTCTTTGACCATTAATTTCTAAAAATTCGTGTAGTTTAATAGCATGCAAATTATATATTATAAAAGTATTTCTTATTATAAATCTAAAAATATAAATCTTATGATGTTAAACTATATGAATTTCTCGGAATTAATGGTCAAATATAGAAATGTTTGACTTAGGGCAAAACTAAAATAACAACCATTGTGAAATGGAAGAAGTACTTATTTTGCCGTTTCTTTAATATCTTAAACCGCTTTATAAAACTCCTCCGAACCCTGTCGAATCGACCATTAAGATAATCGAGCATTTAAGTCGTTCAACCATCCATCCACAGCCGTACAAACAGACCCATCCGACCCTAATCTTAAGTTTGGTGCTCGTCTCTTCATTGGTAGAGGCGTAGAGCTCTCTGCACGCTTCTGCGAGAAGAATGAACTGGCTGTTGTTGACTGATACAAGCAATAAAATGCAACCTACGCATATTATATATATTTTAATCTTGGTTAAGTACTACTTTTTCTTGCATGGATTTGTTAATTACTTGATTACGTGGATATCAAATTTTAGCCGCGCTAACCACCGCCAAAACCGTAAATTAGCCTCTCCGCCTCTTCCATCACCCTGCCACGCTATGCTACATGATGCTAAAAACGAGACCGACTTTACACACGCTCCAAGTGTGGTTTCGTGAGTGGTTGGATTTCCCCTCCTGGCCAAACATTTGTCGGATCGTCTAGATTCCTTATCGGCATTGCCCTGAAACTTTACCGTCATAAAATAGAAAGTCACATATCATGTATTCTTTCGGTTCTCTAGAAGATGGATAATATATCAGTTTTTGCTAGGTAACATGCGACTGATTTCTTTGTGGATCTCAGTCGACGCCATGGTCTATACTCTCCCTCTCATCTCTTTTTCCCCTCTACTCTCTCCCAGCTCCTCCTTTACGTTGTTAAGCTTTGCTTGCCTTGCCGCCTCTCATTGGGGCTCCGCCATCGTTAGGGTTGGTTTTGCTAGGTAACATGCGACTGATTTCTCCATGGATCGCAGTCGACAGTGTGGACTGTTAGATTAAAATCTAATGGTTCACGCTCCCCCCTCATCTCTTCCTCCCTTTTTCTTTCCCCTAGCTCTTCCTTTGTTCTGTTGTACTCTACTTGCATCATCGCCTCTCAACGGAGCTAAGCCGTTGTTAGGGTTAGGATTAGGGTTAGGGAGGGGTTCACCCGTGCCCTTGGCTTAGAGGGAGGCCAGGAAGGTAGTGCAGCGAGGCGGTTTCGGCACACATGACCAGAGTTAAGGGTCCGTGGGGTTGCGTGGCGGTGGCAGCAGGAGGAAGAGGGTGGAGCGGTGAGGCGACGAGGATGCCACCGGCCTCAAGTGGTGACAGACGGAGATGGGGTGGCGGTAGAAGCACGTGGAGTTGCTCCCTGTGCCGAAGGCGAAGGAGAAGGGAGAGGAGGAGGAGGGGTGGTGACGTGGCGCCTTAGGCTGGTGTTGACTGAAATCCTTAGTCGACTACCGCCTAAGCAGTCCCATAATATATAGAGATTTGGTCAAATGTACAATTGATTATTTGTCATTCATGTGTTACTGACATGTAGGTCCTGCGTCTATATGTCTAGGGGTGTAAATGGAGCGAATAATTTCCGACCGACCGAATCAGTTTGGATAGTGATTTGGATAATTATACGGATATCCGGTTGTTTTTTGTGGATATAGATACGGATATGGATACTAGGCGTCGGATACGGATACGGATACGGATAATGCGGATATTATGGATAATATCCGATGGATATAATCCGAATCTATTCTAGGGGCTATGGCGCCTGCTAGTCTACAAGAGTCCAGTAAACCACAATACTCTCTAGGCCCAGGCCACCGCACCAATCACCAGCCCACCAACACCAAGGATATGAACAAAATTCAAGAAGCAAGGTTGATGTGTATGATCCTTGTTCTGCCATGTTAATCTGATATTATTCCATGCTTTCAAAATTATTTTCTTTAACTTAATTAGCAGTATGTAGTGTGCAGCGCTATACTGCTATATCTCTTCATTGGTGAAATTGTTCACTCCAAGGCATATATTGATTCCTTTTTCTAGTATGTGTTTTCGAATAAGCGTATTATCCGAGGAAATATCCGTTCCGACCAATATCCGATCTTATATTATCCGTATTCGTATCCGACACTATCTGTATTCGTATCCGACATTATCCGTGTCCATATCCGTATCCGGCACTATCCGTATCCGATCCGTATTCGAAAAAAAAATATGGATACGGATACAATATTAGTGATATCCGACCGTATCCGATCCGTTTACATCCCTATATATGTCATTGACACGGGAAGTGGCAAATAATCAATGGTCATTCTTTGTAGTGGCAAATCATCAATTATTTCTAATATATATTGCAAATTATGTTATACTAACGCATTTGCTAACATATAGGCGTATTATTTTTTAAAAAAAAATTCTAGTTGCTTTTTTTAATCTTGCTCTAGCGATGGGCCAGCATGCTCCGACGATGGTGCAGGTGACATGAGGATGCTTTCTCCGTTACTAAAACATCCTGTATATGTTGCTCATGACTTCTTAATAGCGAAGACTTTCAAGTAATTCAACTTAGTTTTGTCATATAAAAATCGCCGAAAGGCTTGTGCAGAAGAAGTTACACCCCAAATTCATAATCTTTATGCCAAATGAACCCCAAATCCTAGTTCCGAGTGAACCAAGCACTCACGAATTCAGAATCTCCCTTTGTGGCTAGTGTGACAAAGGCGGCGTGGATTTAAGTTGGGGGAAGGGGCCGAAGGGCTTCATACATCGAATCGAAATGTAGAATGAATTTGAACAGTTGGATCAAAATTAAGTAAAAAAATTGTTTGAAAATTTCCTAAAAGTCCAGGCAAGCAGTAGACATCCAGACTTTCCAGCGTGCTCCTCTAGATTCTGCGGTCACGACGGCCGGCGACGTCCAGTTTCTTGGACTCAGCGAGCGGAGCTCGAAATCATGGATGAGATCGAAGGAGAGCGTGAGAGGAGGTGATCGAGTGAGGAAATGCAAATTCACAGGTAGGTATGTCCAGCTCTCTAAGATTCGTGCTCTATTCTCACTTCCTCTCACATGTTTTTTGTAAAGAATTTTCTAGAATTTTTTTAAAAAAGTTGGAGCCTGAAAGACCAGACTAGGCGGCTAGAAAGGGGTTGAATAGACGCCAAATGAAAATCGACGTTTTGTTCAACAACGCACCCCAAACAACTTTAACATGCAGTGAGAAAACATTCTAAACAGTAGCACATACCCCTAGTAAAAACTCACGAATAAAAATCCGTGGATCATATGGTCATGGGGATTTTTTCTGTGGTGTTTCTGGTTGTTAAGAACCCAACAAAAAAAGAATTAGGTCTAAAGCTACTTTAGATAAAGAGAAACAATTCAAACAAACTAGACTACTTTCTGGAAAGTAAAAACAGATTCCAAAATAAAAACATTGTGATCAAGAGGTGTTTTCTCCCATTCTGTGTTCCCAATGTTTTTATAGATTTTTCTCAATAGAGATATATGAGTTACGGATCATGTCTCCAAATTTCACTTCAAGATCAAGTATATAAAAAATCAACCAAAAAGAAGAATAGGTTCTGCCAGAAATTTTGACCAGAAAATTTTGGGCTCGGTATTCACCTCATAGCTCCCAAATGGTGCATCAAATGGACTTCAAATTTTACTATGGTTAAATATGTAAGTCTCGCACCTTCTCCAACTGGAATCACTAAAAAAGGATTTTTCTATATTTTTATAAAAAATAAACAAGAACTACTGCGCGAAAGAAACTTTCTGGACAAAACTGCAACTAGAAGATAAACTTAATCTCTAGCCTCTCCTAGATTGCAAGAATGTTCTCAAATCATATTTGCAACATCAAGACATCATAGAACAGAAATAAAAAGAAAGAGTAGAGACAAATAAACTAGTTGCAAACACAAGAACTAAAGAGACAAGATCAAACACAAGAACTAGAGAAGAACTTGGATGAACATGACTGATTTCTATTGCATCGGTTTGGGGGTAATACAAAGCCACACCAAAATGGGCAAAGCACTTCAGAAGTGCACTCTAAACACACCCAAATCTCAGCCCACTCCCTATCACCAATCTGAATAGGAGGCACCCCCTCCCCTCCTTTTATAGCCCAAAGGTGGAGTAGTTCTCAAGCCAACTACTCTCCACCTTTGGATGACACATGGATGGCTGAGATTTATTCACTCTTTACAGCATATAACCCTTGGAATATACTCCACAAATCCTTGGAATATGCCACGCACATTCCCGATACATGCCCCACATGGGCCCATACACCCGACGCAACCGGTCCTAACTTAGCTGCTAAGTTTCCATAGCACTCGACCGCCTGCCAAGCCTCGGATCCTCACGCCGGCTAAGTCCGTCATCTTCATCATCTTTGTGGTCCTCAAGTCCGAGTCTAACCATCCCACGCAACCTCCTTGTCGTTCTGGACCCACGAACCGCCAGTTCGCATCCCGACACGTTGCTGACCACGGTCCACCAAGACCTGTCCCACAAAGATTAGCCAAAACACCATACTTACCTTCCTTACCTGCAAGGTTAGTCCATAATCAATCACATCCAAGACATGCACAAGTTTCCCGAACAACCCATCGAAAAACCGTGCACAATCGGTGCAACCCGTGTCAAGACCTGAAAACCCTGGGAAAACCTGCCGAAGCCTCGATCGCCTCAAAACCTTCGCGTTATGCTCAAAACACTTATCAATATGCTCATCATCAACATAGGGCCACCTCCTCATGGTTTCACAGATCCTTGTTCTCCCTCCCCTCTTCCTCTCTTTCTCTCCCCACTGGCAACCACCACCCTCCCCGCCCGCGACCATGACGGCGCTCGCTTGAGCCAAGCTAGGCGCTAGTGGGCAGTGCTGTGGCTCGAGCTGCAGTCGGTATGGCACAACCAGGGAGGGTAGTGATCGTCGGCGAGGAGTGCGTCGAAGAAGAGCTGGGTTGTGCTGAAGGGGAAATGAGGAGAGAGATGGGAGGAAGAAGAAGGATCAATTGATTTTCCTTAAAAAAATTAAGGGGGGCTTTGCAAAAGAGCATATGAGGAGGAATGAGGACATAGCACAAATTTTAGAATATATGATGGTAGTGAACGTGCCTTGAACCGCAGGCAACTATGGAAAATCCGCTCTTGATCGAGTGAGCACAAGGGGAATGGACGATAGTCAGGATGGGAGTCACAGGATGAGCTCACTTGGTCACTGTATTTTTTAATAGAAAAGTAGGTCCCACGATGACTAGTAGCCGAGCAACCTAACATAGTCTTTAAAAAAGAATCTTCTCTATACTTAAGGATTCTCGTCTCTTACATCATTGTAATAGAGTCTGTCTTGTTCATTAAATTTAGAGATTTTCTCCACTGATCCCTATATTTTGATATTCTCTCTCCTCACTCTATATCTTTTTATACGTAGAGATGTTGCTGTAGTGGATACAAATATGAAAAATAAATAATGATTTTGGAGGAGTCCGAGAAGCCGATTCTGGATATTCTGCTGGAGTTGCCTAGCATGGCTAGAAAATGGTCGATTCCGTTGGTGCAAACGTGCCCACGCAATACATTACCCATGCCCTTATACCACATGAGCCATGCTCAAGAATCACGCGAACGTGTTTGTTTTGGCGCACACGTCGCTAAGGAAAACGGGTTGGTCACTTGGTTGTACAAGTAAAGTGCGGAGTCGTCACGTCTGTTTGGTCGGTGCCTGGCTGCCTGCGTGCTCACGCTCAAAAGTGACAGTGGCCGATGCCAACCCAACAGCGTGCGCATTTGTCTCGGTGATCACATCGTTCCTTTCTTTTTACCCTTTTCCAGTTTGAAAAAAGAGATACTAGCAATATAGTACTTCCAAAATTAGAAAATATAATATGTTCTCTACGATCGAAACCATGGTAATTAGTAGCGTGACGATAATAGTTTCGGTTTTACAAGTTGTTGATAGAGTTACACTATGGATCGTCCTCTTCAGCTTATTTATTTATCTTCGAAACTTCAAACGCTTTCGTTTTTAAAGTCTATTTTTTCTATCGCAAAACCATGTCTTAGAGCTCTCAGAAATAAGTCAAACAAAACGGACTGAAATCAGATAAGCCGAAGAGAAGACAAACTAGTCTGAACATCTTCACCATTGGATTGAAATCCAACCCTTCCCTTCTTCTCTTCCTCCTCTCCCCTGATCCTAGCCTCCTTCGCTCTCTGTTCTTCAGTTGATCTGCGTCACCGCCTCTCACCGGAGCATCGCCACCGTTAGGGTTAAGGTCCAAGGCATAGGGTTAGGCTCGGGGGTGCACCATTCCCTCGGGCTTAAAGAGAGACCAGGGAGGTGGAGGCCCGACGGTGGGAGGCGGCGCGACAATGCTGCCGGAGTTGTGGGTAGGTGGCGGTCATGGGGGTTGGGACACATGGCCAGAGTTAGGATGGGTAGATCGGTGGGGTGCGGAGCGGTGAGGGTGCCGCCTACTACGGGTAGGAGGTCACCGGGGGCTGGAGATGATGCTCGATACACATAGAGCTCATCAAAGAGAAAGAAGAAGGGAATAGAGGAGGCGATGAACGCCAGAGAGAGGAGAAAGGGCGGCACTGGCATCGACTGAAATCTGTGCGAGATTCAGTGGACAACCAGGCATTCGGTCCCTAATAGTTTTTGCTTCCCCAAACCTTGGTATTGTACGGTTTGTACTTTTTTTTACACGCATCATCTTCACCTCACCCTTAATCACCACGATCCGTCGCAATTGGCAGCTCCCAAACACACGCAACGCAGAACAAACCCCACAACCATACCGATCCCATCCAAGCATTCACTCCACCGCCCCCTTGAGATATCCGCCCGCGCCGCGCCGCGCCGCGCCACACCACACGCAAAACCGCTATAAAAGCACCCAAACACACGGGAAAAACCGCAAATCTGGCGCGTTTTCTCCCGTGCACCAGTGACCGCGCTCGCGTCCGCGCCCGCGCACGAAACCAAACCAACCGACGCTCCCCCGCGCCATGCCGCCGCGCAGCCTACCCGAGCCGCAGGAGCAGGCCGCGCTCGCGGGGCTCCGCTTCGTGGACGCGTGCGTCCGGCGCGGGGGCGGCAGGAAGGTCCACCCGCTGCCGGACGGCGACGATGTTGCCGGGACGGGAGCGGGCGCGGAGGGCGGCGGCGGCGGCGGGTGGTGGGGGAGGAGGCCCGAGTGGTGCTCGGTGGCCGGCGCGGGCGGCGTCGTGCGGCGGCACCCGCTGGCTGCGCTGTTCGGGTGCGGGCTGCTGCTGTTCATGGGCGTGGAGTACACCATCCCCATGGTCCCGCCCGCCGCGCCGCCGCTGGACCTCGGGTTCGCCGCCACCGCCGGGGTGCACGCCGCGCTGGCCGCCCGGCCGTGGCTCAACTCGCTCCTCGCCGCGCTCAACACGGTGAGCACCTGCCTACCCCACCTAGATTCAACGAACCTGCTGCCCAGCCCACCGCCCCAGGTAGTACTCACCAATCTTCACCCTAATTTTCCCTGATTTGACCGCCAAAATCGCGATGTTACTTTCATTGACCAAGCGCGTACCAACGCGCACGCTTTTTCAATGGAGTACCATGGAATTTCGTGGTAGCCGTACATTCTTGATTCTTGGCTGAAGAATTCCTACTGGGGAATCCTGTTGCCTCTTCAACACCACCAATTGAATCATCGCAGTAACAAATTAACAATCCATCACTTTCCTACTGTCGTAAAAATCAGTTCTTTATCTCTAAATACCATGAAGCCAAGTACTACTGGCAGTGAAAAAAATCATGGCAAGAACAATGCCAACAAGGCACAAAATCCATGCGTTTTATAATCAAGATGCATAGTAGCAGTACCATCTCTCGTTTCAGTGAAAAGAATTCTGCCAGCCTTGGCTCCGTCCGTCCGTGCAGCGGTTGTCTGCAACTCTGCACTGCATGTGGCTCGCACTTCCCAGCGAATAATGTCACTGTACAGTGTACGCAGCTGGAGCCTGCAGTGCTAGTCCACCGAGCCTGTGTTTGATTAGACTTTAGCCTGACATGTTTGTCCAAGAGCTAGCCGCTTGTCCGTCCCTGCAAGTTGGACGAGCATGCAGAGGAGCAAGAGACTGGTGGTGCTGGGTCACCCAACACCACCCAAACCAAACAAATCCCCATCTTTTCCGATAAGAATAGTGATTCGGCGACCTCAACATCACGCATTCACGTATCCATGGATTTCTTGATAAGATTCTGCGTTTGGTCCCCGTAGGTTGTCATGGCAGGATGATTCTTTGATGTGACGTGACCGATTGTGTGTGTGTGGTGCGCAGGTGTTCGTGGCGATGCAGGCGGCGTACATCCTGTGGGCCGTGCTCGTGGAGGGGCGGGCGCGCGCCGGCGTGGCCGCGCTTATGATGTTCACCTGCCGGGGCCTGCTCGGCTGCTCGACGCAGCTGCCGCTGCCGGCGGAGTTCCTGGGGTCCGGGATGGACTTCCCCGTCGGCAACGTCTCCTTCTTCCTCTTCTTCTCCGGGCACGTCGCCGGCGCTGTGATCGCGGCCGCCGACATGCGCCGCGTGGGGCGACGCGGGCTGGCGGGCCTCTACGACGCGCTCAACCTGCTGCAGGGGATCAGGCTGCTCGCGTGCAGGGGCCACTACACCATCGACCTCGCCGTCGGCGTCGGCGCCGGCCTCCTCTTCGACATGCTCGCCGGCAGGTACCTCGACGGCGGCGAGAGCCGCTGCTGCAGCAGCTGCCACAAGGCTCTCTTCTCACAGTAGCTTACATCATAGGCCCCAGATCCCAGCCATCAATGGCCAGTATTGCAGTTGGTTGGGCATTAATCCATGCCATTTTTTCATGTAAGAGAGAATCAAATGCTACTATTACTGATGCTTAATTGTACACACATCAGTTATTTTGTCCCTTGCGAGCTGTAATATCCTCTGAAATGCAAGATCAGAAGTTTCAGGTACAGAAGTACCAGGCAGAATCAGCACAAGAACTAAGCTAGAAACAGATGGCAAGGTCAAAATGCTATTTTTATTCTGACAGAACAGTGGTACTTCTGAAGATGATTCATTCCTTCATCCAGTTACTAGGTGTTTTCCTCGTAGCAGCTTAGCATATATATAGGAGAGTACTCCTACACTAACTACAATTTTACTACAGGTGAAAATGTGATGAGCATACAGTGATTAGTTCTTTTACCTCAGGCTTGCAACATTGAATTGCAAGAATTTGTATACTATAATGATACTATATATAAAGGGTCACCTGTCACCCCAGGAAACAACTAAGGGGTGGCCAAGCAAACATAGCGAGAATAATCAGCTTCATCAGAATTGGCCAGTGACATCTGTGTATTCTGCAGCTTGAGGAGCCTGTACGGAAGTCAGGCTACTCTTTCCGGTCGCCATTGACGGACCCGTTCTGCTCACCGAGCTTGTGGAACTCGGCCTCGATGATCTCGACAATCCTGGCGTCCTCTGGGTCTTGCTCAGGAATGTCCACGTGCAAGGAACCTTGCTTGATGAGCTCCTGGTTGAGCGCTTGCTCCTCGATGAAACGGTAGAGCTCTTGGTGGAAAGGGTGGTCAAGGGAGAAACAATCATCGCTTGACGAAGGTTTGGAGGAACGTGATCCCTCCCGTCGACAGAAATGGGGAAGGGAAGAATAGTCCATGATCTGTGTAGTTCCAGAAATGCAGGAACCAATCATCATGTCGTGAAGAATGCGAAAGTATAAAAACGGTAGGAGTTAGTCTGATCAAGTTCCATCATTTGACTTGGATTATAGGAGTGCAATAATATCTTTCTCAGCAATGTGAATAATTATTGTGAAAATAATTCTACCAATTTGGAAAAAAAAATAGTAGTAGCAAGTAAACTTACCTTCAGAAGCTCATCTCTCCCACAACCATGCAAAACATGAACTTTCTTTCTTGTCCTCTCTTGCAACAGAGGCTTCACAACCTGGTAGCAAAATTGCATGAAATGTTAATGAGATCTTTTTAAATTACTAGTACAATTACAATGAGAAACTTAGACACTGTACCTTCCAACATGCTGAGAATATGTATGGAGCATTTACTATATAATAGGTCTGAGTCTTTTCAGGGTAATTCAGATCATCAACAGTAGATATAGCGGTCAAAATCTGTAATCCATCCACATGTATCTAATCAGTAGGAGCATAAATAATGAACTAACATACATAACATGCAGATCTTGTGCATAAAATTGAGTAATTTAAATAGACCCGTTCTTATCCCAGTCACCTATGTGGTTATAATCTGGAGGAACAGGATACTATTTGTCTTTTTCCACCAGCATTGTAGCCACAAAAGCATAAACAATGGGAATCAGATAAAAATGACATGCCCATGTAGGTCGTACCTTCATTTGGTTAAGTGCTGACAACTTCAAACCAGTCATATCCAAAACCTTTATACAGGTAGTAATAGGCCGCCCAAACTTCTTCGTGACCGTAGGCTATATGAAACATAAGCAAGTGGATACAGGTATATTTAAAATATGAAATTGCATAAAAATGATCTGACTGAGCATGAAAGATTAGTTGTGCACTTACCAAAATAATGCGATCACGGTACTCGTTAATCTGAATATGAGACTGTACATAGTAATGGACCTGAAAATGCAATTTATTAATTATTTTATATACATAAAGAGCGACAGATTTGATCTTCATGCTTGTTAAATCCAGTAGAAAGGCATCCCAATTCCATTAGTATTACAAGTTTGTGATACAGGATTACTACTTGATCTCTAATTGACAGGAATGCAGCCTGAATAGCTATTGAAATTCATAAGTGTGTATTTGCAGAGCATAAAGTGAAAACTTCCGGTTTGCATACATAAGATAAGAAGTATATGAGCAATTACCGAAGCTTTGTCAAATGTGCTGAGTCCAACGCCAATGGCAAATACCGGAAGACCCTAGCAAAGGAAGAGGAATAAATAAGTTTGTTAAGCTTATCTAGATTACATTTAATCACAGAATGGGCGTGAAGACTTGCATAATATAAAGATGGGCCTGCATCTGGTTTATGATGCTGCGCCAAATGAAAAGCACATCACAATGAACTATATCATTTGCAGAATAAAAAGATAGCAGTATTTCACGCAGTGTACAATTTTTAACAAGACTAGTAAGTTGGTAGGCATAGACCGCATCATAGGTATACAGATAACGACCAAAATTCCACAGACTGCATAGTAAGTCGGTATACAACTTTCTTTTAAGGACATTCTGCATGCAGCTTAATTGTTTATTCTCCTGAAAAAGATCAAGGTGCTCTACTTGCTAGAGAATATAATTTAGTGATGTGTTTTGTTCATGGCATCATTTTAATTATATATCCAACTATTTGAACAATTTGATACATAGAGTGGCATCGAATTTTAACTACCTTTTATAAAAATTTCGAAAACAGAAAATGAGGGTGAATTCTACATTTCAAAACTAGCACTATAAAGAGCAGTACATAAAAAAATGAACTGTGCAAAAGACAAAATCATTACAATTTGGAAAAAGAAAGAATTATATATCAACATAACATAGGTTGCAAACTTGACCCTATAGTGCATCAGATTAGTCTTATTTTCCCTCTCTCTTAAATTTTGATTTTTCCTTTAAAGAGATTACAAAGCGGACGCACATCCCACTCACACTACACAGGCGCGCGCACACACTTGTGTCTCCAGTGCACATACTAGGATGGGTAACTCTCTACTTTCCATAGGCATCTCCTTCGTGAATATTTTCAAAAAGGCAACGTCATGTCATCAGGATACTATTTTCCTGAATATTTGTGATCAAAGAAAGTTCAAAGTTGGATCAGTCCTCAATTTTTTATCATTGATTTTCAATATACATTCCTTTTTAATTAACTAAATTATGTGTCTTATTTCAATTAGAAACGTGTCTACAAATGGATAACCCAAACATATGCTACTATGATATCATAGTAGTATCAAATGGCAATCATACAAAAAAATTAACTAGCACCCATATAAGGCAAATTGCTTGATCAGATTCAATCTAAGCAGAACATTTCAGGTTAAGAAACACATTGTGATGAAACATAAAATTACTAATAACTAAACATATCTGAAGAAGTGAAAAGGATAACAAAAGTAGCTAGCTCAAGGTACCTCCTTTGAGTATCCCGACAATCCAACAAGCTGTGTTTCCCGTATCGATCTATACAAATGTACTGGGATTATAGGTTTCTGCAGTGGTCCAACGCATGTAGATGATCAATAATAAGAAAATGTAAAACAACCAAGAAGTTTCAATTTAGCTCTTCCCAAAGAATATGTTAAGGGTTAATATCCAACTAAGTTTGTCCAACAAGAAGGATCACTCACCTCCAGCACACTATCAATTTCGTTTTGTATCCTCCAATTCAATGCATCTACAAGCTAGCAAAAATAAAGTATCCTAAGTAAAGAAGAAATCCATGAAACATATACTTCATCAGTCATCAAGATGGTAAAAAAAATGTAAAGTAAGATATTACCATTTTATGAGCCTTAGCCACATGCCACTCTCTAGCTTTAAGGAAGCGCACTAATGTCTCTGCTGGATACCCCTGGTGCACATTCTGAAAAAGAAACTCATACACTTAAGAACACAACTCCCTGGACAATCTCCTTAGGGTAACACAAAAGCTACTTCACAACCTCTAAATAGTAACAAATTCTTTCAAAGTTTGAAAAGCCTGGGTTGCACCTAACTTTTACATGGTTCTTCCTGATATGGTACAACTGAGATTAATTTGAAACATTTTAAAAAGGTTATTCATATCTAATAAATAGCAGAATCATTAAGTGTTCTCTTCAAAGTAGGAATAAACTTTGCAAATAGAGGTAGCCAGGTAGGATCAGATACTAGTTCAATCATTACAAGACAGAATTCAAAAAAAGCTGAATAAGTGCTAGGTATATGCTTATCTTGAATCACTTTTTGTTCCTTTTCTGTCTTAGAATCTTAGCCCTTGAAAGTCAGGTTTTTATTATCAAATAAGGAATCAATATTCTTTTCTCGTGCAAAGCTTGCAAAAAGTAGACTATACATAGTATGCACAGCACAGAGGTAATTGTAGATCTCCAGGATGTTTCCACGAAAATAACAGAAGGGATTCACAGACATTTGTTACTTATACAACTACAGATTTTCTACAAAAGCAATTAAAACAGATAGGAAAAGAAAAGAGGAAGATGTGTCATGTTTGATTCATTTGGCCTGTTAAATAACTTAGATCTTGTAGCATTTTAAATCAAATAGTAGTTCATTTCATTAATGCTTTGCCTGCCTATTCATAGTATTCACACAATAATTCCGTTGCACGTAGCACTGTCCATCTTGATTCCAACTCCACTAGCCAAGAGATTCTGCTCTGGAATATGTTGACATCTACCCAGGGTATGCAAAACGTCCTATTCTAAAGAAGTAGAGACCAATTCATTAACCGATAAAACATAAAAGGCAATCCAGAAGTGATGTGTGCTTAGGATGCATATCAGTGTGTGCCGTCAACCTGAGACTACAAGTGCCCAGCACCATTTTATATTAACAATATAAAGAGCATAAAATGAAGTAATACCAAAGAACTTGGGGGAGATGCTAGAAGAATGTTTCTTTTTAGCCAAAGATGCTAGAGGAATGTGTAACAGTCAAAACGCAACTATGCAAGGAGAAATTATTGATGAATAAATTATTACCAACTAATCTATTGGCTCGATTTCCTCCAAATAAAAAAAAACAGGACTTCCAGTGCCGAATATCTCACAGTTCACTAGTTGACTTAGTGGACCTGAGATCAGAACAAATTCCTGAGACCATCCATTGTGGAAAACAACACAGCTCACACATCCCTCACCCTATTGTCAAACCACTCAAATTACCCCAAAAATCCCAGATACGAGACATGTGGCCTACACCAAACTACAGCAGAACACCTTGCATCCAGATCAACTGTGCACCAACTTTCCCTACCGCAAATTTATCCATGGACCCACAACCATCCTCCATACATAAAAATTGCCTAGCACTGGCCACTAGGTACAACAACGCATCACCCTAGTTCAAGAATATTAGCTAATTTATATATAAGTTTATAACAGAGAGTCAGCTCAGGCAAGAGGATTGATCGCTTGTTTTGGTTGGTGCTGAGATGTGCTTGCTGATGTTGGGTATCTGTTTTGTTTCTGGACTTTGTTCGGTGTCTCCTGGTGCGGTGTTATATGCTGGTTCTGTTCAGTGGTATAACTGTAATCCTGGTTGTGTTTTGGGTTGGCTAGGGGATGTGTGAGACCACCATCCTTCTAGTTCTTTTTTGATTGTCTGTAAAACAATGCTACTCATGTGGTTTCCGTTTGGTGGTTGGAATGGAAACTGGGGTTAGTCGCCCCTTTTGCAAAAAAAAAAAGAGAGTCAGCTCAGGCAAGAACAGAAATACTCTATTACAAACTGAAAGTACAATACACCTCAAGAAATATTAATAGTACCAAGTATTTCACTTAGTTCATTTGAAACAATGAAATTTGTTCCGCAAGCTACTTTAACTGAACCAAGCAATGGTCTGATTCAACTAATACTATACAGCAGAAAGATCCAAACCTCACGCAGGAACAAAGAATAAAAGTGTCCAAGGTAAAGAAAGAACGCCGACAGATCCATACCTGAAACGTCTTCTTCAGCGGCGCTTCGACTGCAAGAACCCAAGCCAAAGAGAACACATTAGCTAGCACCAAGCAAAACGCATATAAAATCCAGCCAAAAAAAATTCCCCAAACATCGCAAAAAACGAGCAGGCCGCCCTTGCGAAATCCAACAAAAGGTTCAGATTTTACAGACTTGTGCACTCCAAGGTGTATCTTTTCTGATAGCAGAGCACACTCTTAAGGAGTAAGGACTACCGCGCGCACCTTGGTCCAAGAGGCGAGCGAGCTGCTCGACGGCTTCGTCGCAGGCGGCTCCCATTGCGGCGGCGGGCGGATGATCCTGAGCTCGGGCTGAGAGCGAGGAGGCGGGAGCGGCCGATTTGACGGGTTTGGTGTGTCTCCTCCGACTCCGAGTCGTCGTCTTCGTTACGACAGGCTGAGTGTTGCAGTGTACTGTTATATAGCACACCGGTTGCTGCAATTGCGGGGTTGCTGCTTAAATTTCAATTAGCTTCCTTGCCATGGTCCGGTAGATGAGTTTAGTTTACAAATATCTTTCAATCTCAAGCAAATATAAATATGGAATCCAATCCGATAGGAACGTAAAGATAGAAATATTATAATTCAATCCGATAGGATCTTAAAAGCAAGAGTAGTTTTCACTGTAGATAAGATTAGCTTGTAAAGCAAATAAGTATCTTTTTCAAGGTAAGCCAACTTTTTTTGTTATCAAATAGATCTACGCTGTGTTAATCTGTCTTTACTATAATTGATGGTGTAGTTTTTTCTCCGATTAACATATAAATTTCTAAAAACTAGGAGTATGTTTTTAGGAAAAGAAATATGCAACACATGCAGTTCGTACATGTATTTGTCAAACCCCTACTCGTAGTCAGCACCGGAGAAGGCAAAAAGCAAATATCCGGTATTTAAGAGGCGAGGAGTATCTTTTTTTTATATATTTTTTAAATCCTAATTAAGAATTGAAAATCGGATTTTCTCCTTTACGAGGGAACTTTGAATGCCTTCACTGTTGTGATGCTCGAGCAGTGCGACTCGCTAATTAGACTGATTTATTGGTTGACAGCCATGCCCGATCCCACATTTAGAACTTCCTTATTTTGATTTGTTACCTTGTTGGCTTGTCCCAAAACCGTTCCCACTCGCTAGAATTTTATATGAACCATACAGATTTTCCCGACAAATATTCCAAATCCTCCTGACAACCTTCGATTCGGCATGGATTCTAGAGGAGAGGTCATCTAATTCGTATTTCATTAGATCGTAGATATATTATAAAATATTCCGGTAGTTTACAGAAAGACGCACAATAAATAAGGTTGTGCTCCATGCATCTGTAATTCCAATAGTTTAAAGAAGCACGCACAATAAATAAGGTCAAGCTCTATGTATCTATACCTCTGAACTTGCAACGACTCTTAAGCCATTCGATTTTGGCTGGACTCGAGCCGAACTTTTTACTTCTAAATATGACGGGCTGCCACCTTGCAAATTTCGAGCTGCGCTAGTAGTCTCGTGCAACTCATGCTGGGCAAAGGTACAGCTCCTTTCGAATAATTTGGGTAAAGCAGGCAGGAGGAATCTGTTCGAGTCCATTTTTATTAACACCGATTGAAAATGGCAAAGATGCTCCAGGTGCAAAGTTGCCGTTCGAAGGAGGGTTTATATTTATATATGATTATAGGGTAGTGCGCTACTGTTCAAACCATGCTAGTGCAGTGGGGCCAAGCTGGCTTTATGAGATGTTTAAGTATTTAGTCCGAGCTAACCAAGCAATCTTGCATGCCTTCGGACAAGCCTCAGGGCTTTTCACCAACCTTGTCAAGAGCATGGTTTTCCCGTATGTTGTGAAGGGCTCGATATTGAAATGACCGTCCAATTGTTCTTAGGGAGCCACTTAGGCCTGCCACTTATTGATATTGATATGACGTCTTCCTCTGCTGCTACTTAGGCCTGCCACTTCATACTAGAAAAATGAAGAAGATTCACTTTCTCCCTTTGGTCGAGAAGTTGTGTGCTAAGCTTCTCAAATGAAAAGGTCGCTTCCTATCCAAGGTCAGCGGGCTCACCTTAATTAGTTCGTTCTTCGCTGCTTAATGTACTTCCTAACCTCCTTCCCCGTTGCCAAAGGCATCAACCGCCGCATCGATAGAAAGAGAAGAGCCTTCCTCTGGAGGGGAGAGGAAACGATAAAAGGGGCCCATTACCTCGTCAATTGGCCACTGTTTGTAGGTTTAAGCGTCTTATCGGATTGTGCATCCTAGATCTCATCAAGTTTGGTCGTGTCTTCGTCTGAGATGGCTATAGCACGCATGAAAATCCGCCGACAAACCCTGGATTGGCGCAGCCTATATAGCCCCTTTGCAATACGGTGGATCCGACATTTTTTCGTATGGCAACTGTGGTAGTCATTGGAAATGGGCAAAAGATGAACTTCTGGCATGACAAGTGGCTCAATAGAGAGGCTTAGTAGGCTATCATCCCGAACCTCTTCCACATAGCCCATTGGAAGAACCGATCAGTCGCCTAATTGCTCACAAACAACAATTGGATCTACTCCATGTGTGCCATCCAAACCATGAGTCAGCTACAAGAGTACATCCAACTCTGGATCAAGGTACAGCACATTGCCCTAGAACAGGGGCGCAATGACGACATCTACCGGTCTTTGACCATGAACGACTCTTACTCGGCCAAATTGGCCTACATGGCACAATTTCATGGCAATATCCCTTGCACTAACACGAAGATGATATGGAAAGCAAAGATGGAAACAAATGCAAATTCTTTGCATGGTCCCTTGGCCATAGTCGCATCAACACCGCAGACATCCTAGCTAGAAAAGAGTGGCCTCATCAGCCGCTTTGCAGTCTTTGCCGGAACTCCTAGGAGATTGCCTTGCACATTTATCTCCATTGCTCTACACTACCCAAGTTTGGGCCATAACTCTTCCATCCCCCGGTAGGACTGGTGGCACCGCTCTTCCTCCGATGCCACTCCTAAGTGTCAACAGCGTCATTTAACGATCACGTCATCTATACCATCTAGAACCTTTGAAAGGAACACAATCATAGGATTTGTCAAAACTCATCTCTCAAGCCCCCGCAATTGACTTCCTAGGTCCAGGACGACCTTCAGTTGTAGGATTTGGCAAACCCAGCTTAGAGCGCTATTCATTGGGTATAGCCAATGGCGTGGGTGCATGGACCCTTTAGAGTGCCCCTATCGTGCGTGATGTAGGCGATGTCGTGCGCCATGCGCTTGGCCCTAGCCTTTGTAATGTAAATTCTCTTTTTCTTTAATGGAATGGCATAACTCCCGTCTTATTGTTAAAAAAAAGATTAGAGGTTTAAAAAAAATAGATCGGATGCATGAGATTTATATGTGTATATTTATCTCGAGAGGATGGATTTTCGAGGTGGATCGAGTCGATCTTTTTATAAAGTTGTAGGGACCGTGTCAATACCCTAGATGACAAATTTTCATGGCCGGTGGTATACATATATACTTACACATTTCTAGACATTTGTTTTTCCTTGTGTTGCACATTGTTGACCCATGATCATAGGTCCACGAGCACATGCACGTTAGTTGGAGCTCATCCATCTCGTCGCAATTGAATATTTAGTTGGAGTACGGTGTGAGTAACGCGCACTTGTAAGTCAATTTTCTTGTCATTGCTACTCACTTGCAAGTCTATTTTCTATGAGATTTTTTACGGTCCTTGAGGAGGTATTGGGAGGTACCACAATTTCTAGTGTTAATTTATGTTACCTCCTGGTACCTTAACACTGAGAATGTACCGGGAGGTACCACAATTTACACTAAAAATCTCTTCAAGGACAGTAAAAAAGTTTATTTCCTATTCATTTACATGGTTTTAGTTTGAGCATTTGTCAGAGCGTTCAGGTATCAAAGGCAGGAAAAAGAAGAAGAAGTTGTTGTTGATAAGTCTCTTAAAAGACAATGGTAGGCACCAGGTGTGAACCTTTCTTCTAAATTCTTGAGAATTGCTCTGATTTTGCGATAAAATCCCTGCAAAATAGAGCTCTTTTACGGTACACGTACATTAACAAATATACTAGGACGGTAGTATAATTTAGATCTAACCATCTATTCAGAGAGCCTCTCCTGCACAGAATATACTATCATTATAGTAAATACTACCATAGTAGTATAAAAAAACAAAATCAATATGAGCCATTAGATCGAGAGAAATGAACGGTTTGTATTCATTTTTGTCTACCGTAAAATTTCTCGCAAAATAACCTCTTCGCCTTTCTCTCTCATCACATTTTATAACCTGGCCTGAGAGAATATTCTCCAAATAATTCCGGTGCCAAAAGCCTAGCTGTCAATAGAAAAGAGAGAGAGACAGACAAGAGTGAGGACAGATGACAAGCAAGCTGAAAGTACTGTAGTAATCCAGCCAGGTGTGGGTTGGATCGATCGGGGAGAGTTGTCGTCAACGAGATCCGTTTCAATGTTTACTCAAATTAGTTTGTGGGCTTTTGGGCTGTTCTCTAAAATAATGAGGAGATTTCAATTTGTGAGTTTTTTTGTATTCGATGGAGTCGTCGACGGAGACCTTGGGCATGCTCAGCACGCCGTGCCGAACCGGATGTGTGGAGGCTCTCCGACTTGCCCTTTCTGAACCGGAGCATGCTCCGTCGGAACACGTCGAGGGGGTGGAGCCCCAGGCCGACGCCCACCTAGGGTTCACAAAACCGGAGAAAATCGATAAAAATCTATGGTTTCCCATCAAATCGCCTGTTTTTACTCTGCTTGGTTTAAAAATTTAATTTTAGATTTGATAATTTAAAAAAAAAATCAAAAAAAGTCTTATAAAAAACTAGAAGCTTTTTAGAATATTTTGTACAAAGCAAAATTTTAAATTGATATCATTATCATAGTATTTTTTTGCAAAAAAAGTTATGCAAAAAGTAAAAAACCGTTTTTTGAAATATTGGGCTCACACAACAACTCAAATGGGATGGTTTCTAGAAGGCCTGGCCTATAGACTTGCTAACTGATTGCTCTACTCGTTTTTTTCTTTTCTCACCACCACACCGGACCAAACTCACTGATTGATGCTTGTTTTCCTGCTCGTTTTGTTCGTGTGAACCACTACCATTTGCTTCTCCTCAGCATGCCCGTGGCGACCCGACCCTTCCTCGGCAGATCCCGCCACCGTACTACTTGCCCGCCGCCGTAGAAGGCCGAAACCGGTAGATCTGCTGGCTAGCCGCTGCATTTGGGCGAGAAACCGATGGCGGGGGTGACATACTGGGGCACACTCTGCGCAGCCTCCGTCTCCCCTACGCTTTTCAGGGAAGAGCCCGTTCCGATGGGCCACACAAGACCAAGATCATGGGATGCTTAAGTCGCAGAGGGAGACCTAGACAGGTCAAGATACTCATAGAAGACATTCCATTTCAGTAGATCCCCGTCATGACAGCTCGAGCACGTCAACATCTGAGTCCTACGGCTACCCCACTTATACAAACATGCCAATTGCACCACCACAGCCCCGTGCTCGATATGTGTATGAGTATCTAGAACAAGAAGTATATGTCTACCATTTCAATGAGTGGACTGAAACGAGTTTGTGGACCGGTTTGGCCTGGCATGAATATAAGGTCCAGTTGGCGGAACAACGGGTATTAATTTTGTTCTCCACTGAGGACTACAGTAGGTGATGTATTCAAATTTGTTTTGTCTTACAATTTTTATATTACACTAACCATTCTCACTTCATAAAACATAAGCAAGCTATGGGATGGAATGTGTACTAAGAGTGGGTTCTTTTCAGCTTATCTTATCCTGTTTATTTGCCTTATCTCGTCACTTCAAGAATTTTTCGAGATAACCTCGAGAGCCGATTGGCCTTCAATTTTGGGGTTTAGGGAGTTTATAGACACGCCTACTAGATAAAAAAACAACTCAAAAAGTAATAAAAAAGTGAGACAAGTCAAATAAGACACGATATAAGTAGGATAAGTCAGTTCCCTAAATCCCAAAATTGAAGACCAACCAGCTCTCGAGGCTATCTCGAAAAATTCTCAAAGTGACCAGATAAGGCAAATAAGTAGGATAAGATAAGCTGAAAAGAACCCACCCTAAGGCTCCCAAAAAATTTTCACCGTGATTGGGATCATCTTCAACTAACGTATGAATTAATTTGGTCCCATATATGTTGAGAGAGTGCTTGTATTGCAATTCATCTTTCTATGATACTTCATGTTTGGTGAACACAATGTTATTTCTTGTCAAACATTGAATATGTCTATCATCAGATGCAATGCAATATAGGTATGTATGCAATTCACTCAGTGTTAATATGTTCCAATTCTCAAATATTTAGCAAAGGTTATGCCAAATTTTTTTCCTTGTTCAAATACATGTTTCTTGTTGAAAAATACTATGCATATCACAAACTATGGCAAAACATGTGTCAAAACAAGTGTCATGGCTCTATAAAATTAAATGAACATATAACATCGATGAAGGAGCAAAATATGTATAAGGTTCATCTCATTGAATTGATGTACCCAATGACAGATGAATGACTTGATATTGATATGTTCCAAATCTCATATATTTATCAAAGGTTCTTTTAAAATTTTTTCCCATGATTAAACAAATTACCAATACATATATTTTACCCATCTATGCTTTTTTTCTAATTTTTTTAAAAAAATTTCAGATCTCTTTTTATTTTTTTCATTTTCCACGTTTCCCCTGATTTCTCCACCGGTTTCTCGCTAAAATCGGCGGCTAGCCGGCAAAATCGACCGGCTAGCCGCCAAAAACCGGTCCAAAAACTGCCCTGCCCATTAGCTGCGTCTCGACAATTTGAATTCGAATTTGAGCAGTTTTCACCGGTTTTTACCGGTTTTGGGTGAGAAACCGGCCCGCTCGAACACCGGTTTCAAGCTACCAAACGATTTTCAAAACCCTGCGCCTACCGGAGGAGGCCTCGACCCTGAAATACGGATATGAATTCTAATGCAAAAATCTATATTGTACTCTGTATTCTATACAGTAGAAAAGGCGGAAAAACCTATCCGATTTGGAGTATCTGTTTTCCCCATAGGGGTAGCTGTAGCGCTGGCGGTCGTTCTCCTGGTTATTGCGATATGGATTCGCCCATCCCGTGCCGTGGCGAAAAGCTCCGGAAGGCTAGTGCTTTCGGCCGGGGCGAATCACCGCGACATCAACGTGTGCACTGGCCGACACAGGCGAAAAAAATGGCATTTTTGTTTCGATAGTTGTGGGCCCTATGCTTTTGGTGGATTTGGGCATTAGGGGAATTGGCGGAATGCCACTCCCAGGAGGTGGCTTCGTTAAAATGCCACTCTCAAGATTACGCTCTTTAAAATGTCACTATTAAGATAGACTGCTCATCAAAATGCCATTTTTGGGCATTTAACCTAGTTTTTGTCGGGACCCGAAAAACGTAGTGGAATCCTCTTGTGTCTTACTTACATCTTAGTCCTAGATCAAGTAGCTAAGACACACAGATATCTGATTTGGATCATCACCATTCAACGAAAAGTACTTTATTACATCAGAGTCGCATATTTATTACAAAGTTTAGGCTTCATGGCCTAGCAGCGGAAGTTCAAATAACATAGTTCAACTCAAATGGAAAACCCAACGCAACTCCACAGGCAAGTCTGACGGATGCGCTCCTAGACGTCGGAGTAGTCCTCATCCTGAACTCCTTCAGCGAAGTCCCCGTCCTGGTATACTTCCTCCTCGGTGTCGCAACCTGCTCGTTGGAATGAGCAGCTCCGCATAAAAGGCAAGGGTGAGTATACTTTATACTCAACAAGCAAGGCTGACTAAATGCAACTAGGGCTTAACAAGGAGGGGTAAAGGTTCTTTTGCATAAAGCTAGTTTTGCAAGTCTTTCCTAAGGTTTTATAAAAATGATTTGAAATGAGTTGAGGAAAACAAATCTTTGAAATATTTCTTTAAAACTCCGGCCTCGGCCGGTTTTGCCCAATCCTGGCTACTCACGGCACCCACCGTGCAATCACCCTCATCGCTCATAGCAACTACTATGAGGAGAAAAATCAAAACACACGACACCGACTGTGGTTTTCCTTTAAAACACTATTTAGAAAACAAAGATAAAAAGTACCAATGAGGCAGCTCCCCGTCGTCCGTCCTTGACCGTGGACACGGCTATCATGATAGTTTTACACTCTGCAGAGGTTGCACGCTTTACCCACGAGAGGTGACCTTCCCTAGGAATCACCCAAAAGGGAAAAGAACACCACAAGGTCTTTAACCGACATTCCCCTAGCCTGGCACTCCTTCTAAGGATTCCACCGCAGTGCTAGTTACTCTAGTTGGTTGAAGCCCCCTCTTGAGCCTGCAGAACAACACCAATTGCCTACTCCACCGTCTGGAATGCCAAAACTAGGAGTCCGAAGGGTACTCAACCAGGGCTTGCCCACACAAACACTCAATGATCGGGGTGGGTCCCGCACTGGACCCGAATCTCGTGCACGCGACACCATCCTTGCAACCATCCACCCCAATCAGGTTTTGCAAAACATTTTTCCCGATAGCACCCACTATCAACTAGCCCAAATACAACCAAAAGACAACACCAATTGTCCTTCTTAAAGATCACAAAGTAAAATGGTGATTAATGTTAACAAGCAATTAATCAGGTGGTTTACTATGAGCATTACTAAGCAGATGCAAAAATCTACTCAAGGGTATGGCAATAATTAATCAAAATTAATAATCCTAAGGTAGTAAGGGTATTTTATAAGAATTAATTACCAATGGGATTTAGCTAGGCAATATAGTTATTTATTATTTTATGTTAAACATACATGCTACTGTTCAAATCCTACAAAACTTGTTTGAAGACATGGGTTCAGATGTTTCAGCACTTGCCTTGATCGGCGTAGTGGGAGGATCCTCAATTTGCGTCGGAAGCTAACTTCGATACTTTCGGGTCTAACGTTTAAAAGAAACACAAATAAGAACCACATGCAATAAAATATGAGGCATGCATGTCATGACATGAGGATGATGCAAACAGTACAGAACAGTATAAAATAATTTTACAAAACTTCTGAAATTGGTTTAGTTATTTTTAGAGTTCTCTATATTTAGTTATGATTTTTATAAACTTAATATTAAGGTACAAAAGAGAGTTAATAATAAATAAATTTCAAAATTTTACCAAAACAGTACAGAACTTATATCATAATATATCTAACTCCATAAAAAATTTTGGATATTTTTGGATCTATATTTTATCCTATAAAATTCCTACAAGTATAAACACTAAGATAATTATTAAAATTAAAGTTAAAATAAATATACAAATAAACAGTACACAAAAATAATATAGAATTTTATGAACCTAATAAAATTTATTTTACAATTTTCTGAATTTTCTACGAATTTATATGGAATTTACAAAATCAAGTGAATTCTGCAAATAAAATAAAAATAAAAATAAAAAAGAAGGGAAGGCACTTGGGCGTGGCGCAGGTGGGCTGGCCCATTCGGCCACAAAGACGCTGTGAGGCGTCACCGACAGCTGACCGACGAACCCGCCCGTCGGTGAGAGAATAAAGGCGCTCGGGGCGAACACAAGGCAAGTGGCCCCGCGCATGGCAGTGGCGGCGGCAGGAAAGGTGGAGGAGGTCGAGGCGGCGCTCATGCCGAGTTAAAGCAGCGGACATCAAGCGCGGCGGCGGGTTCGACCCTAGATCGCATGGCGGCGGCGAACCTGGCGGCGTTAATGACGCTGACAGCGGCGGCAGGCGGAGTAAGCACCAGGCGGCGAGATTCTAATGGCGGCGGTGGCTTGCGCGGGATGCCCGAGGCGGCGGTCGGCGTCGGCGGCGGCGCGGACGGAAAAACACGGCGGCGGACTCGCCGGCGAGGAGATAGAAGCGGCGGTGGTCGTGAGGTCCTCTGAGGGACGAGGTGTAGGGGCTCACCACGGCGATGGATCGGGCGGCGAATGGTTTGACGGCGAGCAGGACGGCGGCGGCTCCGGCGACCAAAAGCGGTGCTCGGCGGGCGACAGTGACGAAGGTGAAAACGGAATCGAGGGGCAGCGAGAGCAATTCCTCTTCAAAGATCAAAAGCCGAAACTCACCGGAAATCGGAGATCGAGGAGGGGCAGCAAGGGTTGGAGGAGATGATTTTCTCGGTTTGGTTCCAGATGAAGAACAACGTGGGGGGTGGTTTAAGTAGGGGATTAGGACGAATTCTAGGGGAATTAGGATAGGAATTAGAGGGGGTTTGAATCTACTATAATTAGGGAGGGCTTTCTATTGATAGAGATGGAAAGGAGAGGTGATAGGGGGGTTTCCAAACCTGTCAGCCAAAATCAACGAGAAGGTGAGGAAGAGGGAATTACATGTGGGGCCCACACGTAAGAGAGAGAGATTATAAATATAAATTCAGAATTTGGTTTGAATATAATGTTAACATATGCTTTAATCATTCAAATAAATCACTACATAGTCAAAACCATATAAATATATTTTTATTATCTATCTTTGTTTAAATAAATCATTTATAAAATATTTTTCCAAGGAACATACTCATTTTAAAAGGGGTTTTGAATTTCAAAAATTTACATATGCAATGCAATGCATGTATGCATGATTTTGAAAAAAATGAGGATGTTACAGTTTTTAACCCTTTTCACTAATATTGGCACAGGAAATGACCTTTTTGCCTCTCGGGTCACTGTGAATCCCGTAAACGTTGGGTCGAACTTATTAAGGTTTTCAGGTCCTATGAAGTTCGACCCAACACACCTATGAAGTTCGACCCAACATTCACGGGAGTCACAGTGGTCCGACCGGAGGGGCAAAAAGGTCATTTCCTATGCCAATATTAGTAAAAAGGTTAAAAACCAGGTTAAATGCCCAAAAATGGCATTTTGGTGAGCAGTCTATCTTAATAGTGGTATTTTATAGAGCGTAATCTTGAGAGTGGCATTTTAACGAAGCCATCTCTTGGGAGTGGCATTCCACCAATTTTCCCTTGGGCATTGGGCTGAACAGCAACTGAGTGGGCTACTGGCCCAGCGAATTGCTAGGCGGAGCCCAGGACTAGTATGTTGAGAGAAATGGCCTAAATTGGACTCTGCTGACGAGATGTGGACTCTGTTGTTCTTTTTAGTATTTACTTATCTTATTTACTTATGTCTGAATAAAAAAAATCAAAAGTTTTGGTTTTTAAAGTCTACTTTTTTTTATCTCAAAACCACGTCTTAGATCTCTCAAAAACAAGTCAAACAAAATGCACCAGACTTTACAAAGTAGCTCATGAAACTCTCAAAGTTCAGCATATAAACAAATAAGCAAATAAGATAAGTTTAGAACAGCCCTTAAACAGATATGGCGTAATTGTGGCTCGGCTGAAAATCATCATCCTGAATACAAGTACCACATACCGTGAGAACTCATCATGATATACAACTGAACACTGCACCACCGAAATCCTTGAAAGCAAGTGTCGACCTCTTCTAGCTAGCTTGCTATCCCATTCTCGTACACTGTATAATCTACCCAGCTTTAATGAAAGCGAAAATACTCTGTATGCCAATGGTTTGAATTGTAATGTCATTTGTACCATCGCTTAATCACCATGAGTGTGTATGCCATTGCACCCGTGATTTATTTTCCTCCATACCACTGCCGTCAACGGTGTCAGCTCTCAAGGTCCAAAAGGCTCGTAAATGTCCATGCTAACCTTCTGACCGCCGGTCTTGCAAATCAGAACCCCTTAGTAAAGGCCACCGACCCCTCTCATTCTTCCTCCCCTCTCCTCTCCTCCCTCTCCTCTCCTTCCCCTGATCTATCACCCACTGCACCAGCAGGGTCGACGATGATGGAGGAGGCCGGTGGCGAGCAGGGCACGAGCAGCATGAGCACAAGGTGGCTCAGGCGGCAGCCTAGGGCTGCTTGGGCAGAGAAGGAGGAGAGGCGGCTGGGTGCACACAACGGAGGCAAGGAAGGGTGACGGTGAGGAAGACGACAGCTACCTTCATTCTACAATGTTGATGGCGGCGGCAGGCCGTGATCCGAGTTGCAACAAATCAAATTGGGGATGGTTGATGTAGATGGGTTTTGGGATGAAATTGTGGATAAATTGCAGGCTTATATACGATGTCTTTTGGAGATCGAATTGGATTATGAGTTAATTATGGTTTAATTACATGTGGTGTGGGTTAATTATGCATGTTCCCTTTACTGTGTTGCTTTCTATGTATGTTTTTCCTCTCTATCTATATGTACATGTCTATGGCCAGACGCAATGGCATAAGGGGATTAAATTGCTAGGGGCAACATGGTCTTTTTACAACCACATAACGGCTTAACTGTTGGAATCTGGTAAACAATGGTGTATAAGACAATAAAAAGCAATTGCAATGGCATATAAGGAACAGACGACTAAACAATGACACATAGAAGTCTATCTGACTCTGCAATGGCATAGAAAAAGTTTACCAATAAAATGACAGCGCTCCTACGCTCGCTAAAAAGAAAGTATGAACCTCTCCTCCAGCTGCATCTGCATCTGCACGTTTATCCATGGGAATGGAAGGTTCTCCCCAAAGCCTCCTTCCCCGTGGGAAAGATTGTGGTTCACCAAACAATGTAAAAAAGAATGGAACAATATATGACAAGTTTGGCATGCTCTTGGTTGCTAGTAGTTGCTCATGCTCTAATCCCATGCCTCCCATTTTCTACCGGTTCATAAAAGAAGAGGGGAGCTGCATCCTTGGCTTCTTTCTCCTTGAACCTAAACCTGTTTGTGTCTCTCTCTTGTGAGGGATGGAGATCAACCATGAGGAGAGGGAGGAGCTGTCCATTGTGGAGCACCTCCCTCCTTCCTCTCACCATCGCAATGGAGATACCTGTGTAGAGGTTCACATGGAGGAGGATCATCCATGGTCAATGAAAGATGGTCCTCTTCCTATATTCCTTAAGGTATCTACATATGTTGTCTTTGTTCTTCCTTTATGCTTTTATACTATGTTCATGTTGCTTGCATGTTTAGGCTGTATGGATGATGTGTAAGGCTTTTGCCACAAGGCAAAAAACGAATTCTGTTTGCATTGAAGTGTACATGTGTACATGCATGTGTGCACATATCTATCTTTATACTATCTTTACGCTTTTATACTATCTTTATAAAACGAATTATTCTTCATGCTATCTTTATGCTCTCCATGTGTACATGCATGTGTGCAAGCTAGTAGCAACAGAATGATCAGTACTGGACTACTGGTAGATTTAAGGGAGACAATGATAAACTTAGCCTCCGTGGACCATGATTGTTGTTACCGGCTAATATGATTTAAAAGAACATGTTCTTAATCATCTATGTCTTTCAATACAAATTTACCTCTCTCTCTTACAATTCCAACTAACTCCTTAGAGAACTACAAAAAAAGATGTCAAAAAAGAGAAGAAAATCCTCAGTATGGAAGGTAGTAGTTAGCTGGTTGGCAGTTTGCATGACTCGTCGCTCCAACAGTTTGTGAGCTACTTGCTACATGGCACATTTGCATGACCTCCTTCAATGGCATGTAACAGAGCTCATGAGAAACAAAGAAATAAAGAAAAAAATCCTCTAGCTACATGCGAAATCTATGCTTATTTGTTCATGAGAAAATGCAGTTTGAGAATGTGGAGTACATGGTGAAGATCACCCCAAAGAACCCCCTGACAGCTGCAAGGGTGGCCTTTGCATCCCACATGAGGGTGGACCAGGGCAGCTGCAAGCACATCCTGAAGGACATTGGAGGGAGTGTTGACCCTGGTGAGATCCTGGCGCTGATGGGCCCATCTGGCAGTGGCAAGACCACATTGCTGAAGATACTGGGAGGCAGGCTCAGTGGTGGCACCAAGGGCCAAATCACCTACAATGACACTACCTACAGCCCCTCTCTCAAGAGGAGGTAACTGTAAAAATAAGAATTTTGTCAAGTCATCAGGATAGTGTACTATTCAGTCATTGTAAGACAGGCTTTGTGCACAGCTATGCTACTTCTCAGAAAACAATGAAGTTTATTCAGTAATACCACTATTTCTACAAGGTGGATTTAAATGAGCTAAGGATGAAATTGTCCAAGTAATTACTATGAAGTATTTAGATAACAAGCAATATTATGCTTGCATTCTAGTAGAGGTATCAGTTAAGCGAAAAAAAAAGGCTGGAAAGATCAAGATTTGCTATTCTTTGTGTTTCTGTACTGCAGGATTGGGTTTGTCACTCAGGACGACGTCCTCTTCCCTCAGCTGACAGTGGAGGAGACCCTTGTGTTTGCTGCATTCTTGAGGCTCCCAGCTCGTATGTCCAAGCAGCAGAAGCGGGACAGGGTCGACGCGATCATAACTGAGTTAAATCTAGAAAGGTTAGCAAGTGCCATTTTCAGTAATCCATGCACTAGTTTCAGATTTAGTGGATACAATCCTCACTGATAAATTGTCAGAACAGCAGTATCTTGTTTCAGATAAGCCACCCGAAATAAAATACTAGCACGTATGACGATATGAGATAATGTTATTCCAAATTCATAATTACAATTTTCATCGATGTATATTGCATGATCTGTTGTCGACAACACAACAGGTTTATCAGAAATTCAGAATTGTGTTTCAACACCTTTTTTTTTTTTTGAAACAACCCCAATTCAGTTTCTACTTCAAACATGCTATGCTGAACAGGAAAAATCTTACCGGCGACTTACTGGCAGCCCCGCTAAAACAAAAAAAAAAAAAGCAGCAAAAAGAAAATTCAAATTTGGCAAATACTAACTGTGAATATAAGTATATGTGTTACAATGACATAATGTTTGGATATATTCTGTTTCGAGTTTAAATTTTGTTTGAAAAATTTCGCTCAAAAAAATCTGAAAATTCCAAAAATCCGAATTTACCTGTTCCCTCCGGTAAATTTTTTTAAACCGGTAAGTTTTTCCTTGATGTTGAATGAGTTGCGACGATTGATCGCAGGTGCCGGCACACCAAGATAGGGGGTGCATTTGTGAGGGGAGTTTCGGGGGGCGAGAGGAAGAGGACGAGCATCGGGTACGAGATCCTCGTCGACCCCTCGCTGCTGCTGCTCGACGAGCCCACGTCGGGCCTGGACTCGACGTCGGCGAGCAAGCTCATACTGATCCTTCAGCGCCTCGCCAAGGTACGCAGCACATCGACCGCCGGTCTGATCGCCGGCAAGAAACGCTATGCTCGGCTCGATTGGGCGTTGCAAGATGACGTTTTTCTTCTCACACGCCACTGTGATGTGCATTTGTTGTGCTTCATGATCGATCCATGGCGGCGGCAGGCGAGGAGGACGATCATCACGACGATCCACCAGCCGTCGAGCAGGATGTTCCACATGTTCGACAAGCTGCTGCTCATCGCCGAGGGGCACGCCATCTACCACGGCAAGGCGAGGGAGTGCATGCAGCACTTCTCCGCCCTGGGGTTCATCCCGGAGATCCCGATGAACCCGGCCGAGTTCCTGCTGGACCTGGCCACCGGCAACCTCGCAGACATCAGCGCACCCGAAGCGCTGCGCGGCTCGCCGGACCCGCAAGAGTTCAGGTCCCAGGTCGTCAGGTACCTCCAGCTCAAGTACGGGGCCGCCGCCGGCGGCGGCGGGGGCGGCGAGCCGAGGAGGTCGCCCGAGCAGCTAAGGCTGGCGATCCGGATGAGGAAGGACCGGAGCATCGGCTGGTTCCAGCAGTTCGCCGTGCTGTCGCGGCGCACGTTCCGGGAGCGCGCGCCGGACTACCTCGACAAGATGCGGCTCGCGCAGGCCGTCGGCGTCGCGCTGCTGCTCGGCCTCCTCTGGTGGAAGTCGCAGACCGGCAACGAGGCCCAGCTCAGAGACCAGGTTAGCATCGCCATCAATGGCGCCGTGCACCGAAGCATCATCAAACCGCCATGAAAAACCAACTCAAGAATCAACCAAAATCGCGCGCAGGTCGGGCTGATCTTCTACATCTGCATCTTCTGGACGTCGTCGTCGCTGTTCGGGTCGGTGTACGTGTTCCCGTTCGAGAAGCTGTACTTGGTGAAGGAGCGGAAGGCGGACATGTACAGGCTGAGCGCCTACTACGCGAGCAGCACGCTGTGCGACGCCGTGCCGCACGTCGTCTACCCCGTCCTCTTCATGGTCATCCTCTACTTCATGGCCGACCTCAGGAGGACCCTCCCCTGCTTCCTCCTCACGCTGCTCGCCACCCTGCTCATCGTCTTCACCAGCCAGGTTAGTCTCCAGATCAACCTCTCCTTCAAGCTTCTTCTTTCGATGCTGCCGCCGCCGCCGCCGACGACGACGAGGAGCGTTTGATGCAGGGGACAGGGGAGCTGCTTGGCGCCGCGATCTTGAGCGTGAAGAGAGCGGGGGTCATGGCGTCGCTGGTGCTCATGCTCTTCCTCCTCACCGGAGGGTACTACGTCCAGGTACGTACGTACCGCTTCTCCTCCGAGGAACCGCGCGAAACGTTTTCACGCGCGAATCTTTCTTTCTTGCTTGAGAAGATGATTCTGTGGTTTGAATTTGGATTGAATCCGTGAGCTTCGCGGTGATGGATGACAGCACATACCCCAGTTCATACGGTGGCTCAAGTACGTGTCGTTCATGCACTACGGGTTCAACCTGCTGCTCAAGGCGCAGTACCACGGCCACCTGACGTACAACTGCCAGAGCCGGGCCGGGTGCCAGCAGCTGCAGTCGTCGCCGTCGTTCGACACCGTCGACCTCGACGGCGGCATGCGCGAGGTCTGGATCCTGCTCGCCATGGCCGTCGCCTACCGCCTCCTCGCCTACCTCTGCCTCCTCAAGAGGATCAGCCTCATGCCATTGTGAAATGCGAGCTAAAGTTCAAGTTCAGTTGGTCACGCCATGCTCGATCGCTAGCTAGATTCTACATCACACTCCTGTGGCATTTAATTTAATTTAAATTAGTACAAAGCGAAGATCTGTGAGCAATGTGCATGCATTTTCTACCTCTTCCGCTCTTTCCTTTTTTTTTTCTCGTAGAGATTGATAAATATTGCGAGTAAACCAAACCAAAGGATAGCTGTTTTTTTTTGGGGAAAACTCTCCACCGCGTGTAATTCAGAGTTTCCGAGAGATCGCAAACAATATATGAACAACACCAATAATCAATCACAGAGAAACACGTAGAGATATGTGGTATACTGAGTGATTTTCATGCTTCCAAAATTCTAGAAAAAATCTCAAAAATACTTTGCTATACGGGAAGGTAATTTTAAAGATTTTCAAGGCTCTAACATTTCTAAATATTTTTAAATTATTTTGGTTGAATTAATGAAAAAATAGTATCAAATATTTAAAATTTAAAAAATTATTTTTTCCTGTGATCCTTATACAATAACATATATTTAAGTATTTTTCTAGAACTTTTGAATATGAAAATTGCTAATTATGTCACATGTGTACGTGACATGGATAAAACCAAGTTTCGTGTCACCAAAACTACCCTCCAAAATCACTTAGGGTGTTAAATGAATCAATATTGATAGAGGGGGTTTTAAATAACCGGTTTCGTAGTTGTGTAGAATGTATTTTTGATAGTTGAGGGGTGTAATATGGATTTATTTCTAATTGAAAACAAATTCGACGAATGATTGATGGATACAGATAGGGATACCAAACAAGGTTTGAATAGGAGTCCTTTTAGTTAGGGATGGCAATCGGGTCGGGTATCTCCGGGTCTAACTATCTTGGACCCGGATCCGAGGCCCAAACAGTACACTTAGACCTGAACTCGAAGTGATTTACAGGTAGAACCCTAGACCCAGACTCGGATCCAAAGGATACTCCGACCCGAACAGGTACTTGTCAGGTCTGACCTTACCGTGCCATAGAGAGAGAGAGAGAGGGAGAGAGAGTGTCAAGGGTGTTACCAGAGAGCCGTCGCGCTGGGGATTAGCTACCATGTCAAGGATGAGGGTTGCCTAGGGGAGGGCTAGTCGCGCTCTGCTGAGATAGGGATGGGAGAGGTGGGCCGAGCCGTTACCCACACTAGGGAGGGTTGATCGTCATCGATCCACGCTGGGGAGGGATGCCACGCCGACCACCCAAGGAGGGAGGGACGCCGACACTATCAGGGAACAGTGCAACACAAGCGGTTCGTAACCACTTTCACAAGCGGTTATATAACCGCTTCTAAGCAACCGCTTCTGATGCTCCTATAACCGCTTCTAATGCTCGCGGGAGCATCAGAAGCGGTTCTACGAACCACTTCTAGTGGTGTCTAAAAAGGTATAGGAATAAGGTAAACAATATTGGGGTATGTGGGATTTGAACTCAGGACCTCACCCCTCCTCATGACCCACGCCTTACCTAGCTAACCAACCCACCCACGCGTACTCTTTGATGAGATAAAATAAGCTTTCCTTTTAACAATTCGAAAAATGAACCTCTAGCAGCGGTTCGTAATACGAACCCTTTCTAAAGCCCCCTCTAGAAGCGGTTCGTAATACGAACCCCTTCTGTTATTTGGGCTTTAGAAGGGGTTCATGTCCCCAACCGCTGCTAGAGGTGCTGGGCTTTAGAAAGGGTTCGTGACACGAACCCCTTCTGTTACTTGGGCTTTAGAAGGGGTTCGTATTACGAATCGCTTCTAGAGGGGGCTTTAGAAGGGGTTCGTATTACGAACCGCTGAGAGGGAGCTTCCTGGCTTAAGCTATTGAACTGCTTGTGCTGTAACTATTAGAAGCGGTGCGCATCAAACCGCTTGTAATGCTCATTTTTCTAGTAGTGCGAGTCGCCCACCCGATGAGGGAGTGGGAGGGAGAGGGGAGGGAGGGTTAGCGACGACTGTAAGTAGGGTATAAGGAGAGAGAGTAGGAGGGGGATTAGGTTAAGGGGTAGGGCGGGGTGTGTGGTGGAGTGATGGGCCTGGGTGCGGTGGGATGTCATGTGGGGCTAGGTGGTCTGGTTGGGGACTTTGGGTGGATTTTCTCTTTTTTTTTTAAGTATTTTGGGTACTTATAGATCTAATATGAGATCTGGATTCAAACCTGGATCTGAAACCAAATACTCGTGATCTAGTTTGAGACCTAGATTCAAACTCGTCGGGTTGGGTACCCGCGGGTGTTCGGATCCACTAGTATTTTTGGATGGTCTTCTTTTAGCTAAAAATTTGCTATGGATTATAATATGAAAAGTCGTGAGTCCTTGATAAGGGTTTGGAGAGGGCAAACTAATTATTAAAAATTAGTTTTAAGATCTTTAAAAAGGTTATAAAAGCGCTAAGCATTTGACTTGGAAATCTGAGAAAAAAAAAAAAGACACCTCACAGCCGTTTACGCCACCTCAAGATTCACGAAACCCTCTTTGCTTCTCGTAATAAGGCCGCAACTTTCCAGTCCTCCTGCCTGCTCCGCTCTTCTTGCAAAGGAAGCAAAACCCGCCTCGCCGCGACCGAGGAGGAGATCGCCGGAGAGGAGATGGCCGAGGGGGAGGTCGCCGCCGCCGCGCGCCGGCGCACCACGATCGCCGACTACCGCAAGAAGCTTCTCAACGGCCGGGAGGTCAAGACGCGGGTCCGCACAGGTAATACGACGCCTCCTCCCCGCTCCTTTCATCTCTATTGCTCTGTATGTGTGTGCTGGATGGCTCGATCGATCTCTAGGGTTCGTGACTCTACTAGGCTGGGTTTCGAGGTGCCGATCGCGTATGGGGTACCTGGCATTTCGTGGTTAGTAGGGTGCTGGCTAGGGTTTTGGTTAGGCTAATTTAGGTTCGGGAATGGTGCGGTTTAGCCTGTATCGGGGGGATTTCTTGGGTTGTTTGCTCTCAGTTAGGGTTTCGGGGTGCTAAATCAGGTGGTTGGCAGCTGATTGCTTGCTAAGGATTATATAGTGGCAGTTAGGTGAGGTTTGGGGATTGGTTACCGTGGTGCGAATGCTACTAGGCATAAGCCTGGATTTAACCCTTGTCAGGTGGATTGCCTAGCCAGACAATCTGATACCTTTCTCGTGCAAACCATCTGCTTAATCTTACGCTTGTATAACATTTCAATCTCACTGTCCAGAATGTTCTCTGTTTTCGTCTGGGTCTGTTAATTGAAATTATTATTATTCGAATTCTATCTATGCTGAACTGTTAGTTAATTGAAATTATTATTATTCGGATTCTATCTATGCTGAACTGTTAGTGGTATTTACTTATAAATTGATTATATTGATTTGGTTTGGTCAATTTATTGATTGGCATGCAGTGAGGGAGAACCTAAAAACTGCAAAGAAAGATTTTGGAAAAACTGAAGATGACCTGAAGTCATTGCAAAGTGTGGGCCAAATTATTGGCGAAGTACTTCGGCCATTGGACAGTGAACAATGTAAGTGAAAATGTCTTTGTCATTGATTTTTGAACAAAAATGATTTCTGTAGAAATAGTGAAATACAGCAGGTGTTATATGTCCCTCATGTTAGCAACAAATAGCATGTTGTCCTACCAAATAACTTGATTTTCACTCACGACAATAATTTCTTTTGATCTCTCAATTAAGTCGTACATTACCTTGTTAATGTAAAGAAACTGAGATGTGTCTTTTTTTTGAAGTTATCGTGAAAGCTAGCAGTGGACCACGGTATGTTGTTGGCTGCCGAAGTAAAGTACACAAGGAAAAACTAACAGCTGGAACACGAGTTGTTCTTGACATGACAACTCTTACCATCATGCGTACTTTACCACGCGAGGTAGATGAGTGCTGAGATTGTTCATTTTACATTTTTAGTTTATTTCTTTTAGAACTTAAGTATATGCAGTGAGGGATATATTTGCAAATTTTATTAACCATGGATATTACCGATAAATCTGTACCTGCTCAGGTTGATCCAGTTGTATACAATATGCTCCACGAAGATCCTGGTAATATCAGTTATTCAGCTGTAGGTGGGTTGTCAGACCAGATAAGGGAACTAAGAGAGTCTATTGAGTTACCTCTCATGAACCCTGAATTATTTCTTCGTGTTGGGATTAAGCCACCAAAGGTAACTTTTAGAAGCAAAATGTGCTATGGAATACCATATCATGCAGTTAGCACTAGGAGATTACAGTGCATTTTCCTTAATCCTGTGGTGTTCTAAATGTTGCTATTCTCATTCAAGGGTGTTCTTCTCTACGGCCCACCTGGTACTGGGAAGACACTCCTAGCTAGAGCTATTGCCAGCAACATCGATGCTAAATTTTTGAAGGTATGTTTTTTTGGGCTGGTACCACTTATTCACATGTATCAAGCACACATTATTTCTCACTCATTAGCACTGTTGAAATAGGTTGTGTCAAGTGCTGTCATTGACAAGTACATTGGTGAAAGTGCGCGTTTAATTCGAGAGATGTTTGGCTATGCACGTGAACATCAGGTAAGTTTTGTTTCTGCTTACCTAATCAGCCTTATACTTCTGTTTATTTTGGGAAAGCTGTCAACAGTGTAGTGAGAAAATGGCTAACTGTCTTTTTTTGCCATCTTTTTCAAGCTATGCTTAGAAGGTTTGTCTTTGTTACTTAGCTTTCTTTTCTTTCATTCACTAGATGTTAGTTTGTGAATGAACTATGAAGTAGCTGTAGAGAGTTCATTAAAAAAGGGGAAACAAAGAAATAAACTAGCAGGATAGAGCCTTTACATCTAGTTGCTATGTGCATCCTTGTATGCATCTGTCTATCTTTTTAATTGAAAGCACAGAATCAGTGTACCTACATCACTGACAAGTGTTATATTTGTTTCAATGATTTTGTCTAGCCTTGCATCATTTTTATGGATGAAATTGATGCTATTGGAGGCCGAAGATTCAGTGAGGGCACAAGTGCAGACCGTGAGATTCAAAGGACATTGATGGAGCTTCTGAATCAGTTGGATGGATTCGACGAGCTTGGGAAGGTACACTTCTTTTGCTTAGTGATGTTAAAACTGCTCAGTATTGTCAGTGGTATAATAATGCAAGCAATTTTATGTTGATGTGCGCATACACATGCGGTCACATCAAGGTGAGTTTGTATGCACATGGCTCCAGGCAGGTTGAAACACATTTTTTAATACTTATTATGCCATTTTTTGCTAACATGAAATGTTTTCTTGATTCATTGATCATGGTTCTGAATTAGTAACCTTTATCCATGTCTTATGAGTCCCATATTTGTATGTTTGAAACTATCACAGCAGTTCACATATTGTGACATGATAATTCATTTTGGCTCTGTGGTTTTGCCAATCAGTTACACAATCAATTATGTCTTGTGTCTTGTGAACTTCCCTTCTTGCCTACATGCTAAGGTCATTGTACTGAGTAGTTGATAATAGGGGTGTTTGTGGGAATGTTTGATCCTACCTGAATAAGGATTAGTTTAGGCGGGTTGGGTCAGGTGGGTTAGCTGGTTTAGGTGTGGTAGGTAGTGGAACAGCATAGCATAAGCACGCTACATCTGGAAGATGCTGCATCAAATCACCATTGTAGCGCACAGCTGGGCACATTGCCACTCAAGGGAGTCCCATTTGCTTAGCCAAAACAGCAGCCAGTGAAGGACGAGCTCATCATCTAGAAGCTCAAGGAAGAAGAAACCAATCACCAGGAGAGGAGGAGGAGGAGGAGAGAGCACCAAGTTCACCTGATTGAAACTGAGCAAGAACTCCTAGCATATTCCCAGATTGAACCAAGTGAGCACGATGACTGTGACGAGCAGTCTTTGTTGAATTCGCCACAGCAGAGGAGGTCCCTGTATGTGAGGACGAGGTCCTTGGTGAGGCGACTCTGGCTGTTGTGGTGGCCCTGCGTCGAAAGATACCTGGTACACCCAGTAATCCACCCAACCCGCTTATCAATTTTTATGTGGGTTAAATGGGGCCGGTTCGGGTGGGTTATGCAACCCACGAACACTCCTAGTTGGTAACATATCAGGTCAGTTGCAGAGTGGGAAATTTTGGCGTGGAAACTCCAGAAAATGTTAGTAAACCCCTTAGAAAGTTCAGATTCTGCTGGTTGTCCCAGATTTCTTTGTCTTAATATTATGATGTTTGCTTGTGCATCGACTTGCTGAAAGTCTTGCAATTGTGTGTAACAAGAATGATTTTCTTTGTACAGGTTAAGATGATCATGGCGACAAACCGGCCTGATGTCTTGGATCCTGCACTCCTTCGTCCTGGACGGTTGGACAGGAAGATTGAGATCCCACTGCCAAATGAGCAGTCAAGGATGGAGATCCTGAAAATTCACGCAGCTGGTATCGCCAAGCATGGTGAAATTGACTATGAAGCTGTGGTTAAGCTGGCTGAAGTGAGTTAATCTTAGTTAACCTATTGGACACATCATCATGCTCTCCACTCTCTCTGAAGCCCTAACTCGGCAACTCCAATATCTCTAGGGTTTTAATGGCGCCGATCTGCGCAATGTCTGCACTGAGGCTGGTATGGCCGCGATTCGTGCAGAGCGTGACTATGTCCTCCATGAAGACTTCATGAAGGTCGGGTATCATGTGCTCTTTTTTTACCTGTATAACTCACAACACTACGGAGTTGGTAAGACTTTAATTTTCTGATAAATGGTTTCAGGCGGTGCGCAAGCTGAATGATGCCAAAAAGCTTGAATCTAGCGCGCGCTACACTGCAGACTTTGGCAAGGAGTAAAGAGAGGCTGATCAGAGTCAGAGAAATCTTGTGGCGATGCACTAACCATTTTCTTCTAGCATGGGGGAGTAGCCATCCTGACAAACCGAACATGTCTATTGTTTACTTAGCTTCCGGGATGACTGCCCCTGGCGCGCGAATTCGCCGCACCATAAGTCCAGTCAGCTTTTGATGTACACGCTAATTTAATTTGGAACTGATCACCTTGAGAAATAGCTGACCGCCTGACCTTACGTTTGCACTGTTTGTTTATTGCTTTTGCTCTATTTTGGTAATCAAAATCTCCCAAAGGTCTGAACACTATACTATATTCCTCTACTGTTAAAAAGAGGATGTAGAGCTCGCTCCACCACCTATCGCCGGGGTCTTTGTTTGCTGCTTGTCAGATGATCCTTTCCCTGGAGATTGTTTTTCTGTACGCTGTCTTGTTCTGGAACTGCTGTCTTGTGTTACTACTCTCGGTTGCTATGTGGTGTATTCTCGTTTTTTAGGTTCCGTTCTCGTCAGTTTATCTTATCTGATTTATTTGTCTTATTTGACTTTTTTTCTAACTTCGAGAGCTTTTCAAGGTAGTCGCGAGAGTCGATCGGTTTCGTTCGATTTATGTTTTAAAGGTTTTAGACAAGTCTTTGAGATAGAAAAAAAAGGGATTTGCAAAACAAATCATTTTTATTTTAAATGAAAATAAACCATAACCCCAAATAAGTCCTTGTAAGCTGATAGAACAGGCCTTATGTTTTTTGTGCGTGCAGGCCTTGGGGTGAGCAAACCCCCCCATTTGCACATGTAACTGGGTACACTGGTTTCTGTTCTAGATGAAATGGAAATAGGAGCGAAGAGCCTCCGTTTGACGAAAAAATAGGTGATGGCATGTTCGGTTCAAAATTTTAAAATCACAACTGTAAGAGCCTAATTTTTCTCTCGGACGTGCACGCGTCTCCAAATCATGCTCTCGCTAGTTGTTCTCGCCCATGCAACATGCCTAGGTCTGAGCCTCCCTTCGTTCGTGCCCTCCTTGGTCGTCCAGCCTCGCATGCCTCCTCCCAGGCATGTTGAAAGAGATACGGCGCTCAACTCTAGGCTTGTTGAAAGAGTTCATGAGTTCAGTGGGGAGTAGTGATGAGTCTGTCAGAATGGTGATTGGGCCTCTGGTTTATGTCTTGCTCACTGATGTTGTTTCCGTTGTATACGGGTATCCCCACCTTTTTTTAAAAAAAAAAATGAATTCATGAGTAGGGGTGAAAACGGATCAGATAATATCCGACCGGATCCGGATCCGGATCCGGATCCTAATCCGGATTTTAGTGATTTAGAACCCATTTCCTATCCAGCCGGATACGGATACAGATACGGATAATTATCTGGATTTTTTGACCGATACGGATACAGATATGGGTTGGGGGTATCTGGCGGATAATGCTATCCGGATACGGATACGGATAATTATCCGGATATCGGAATTCGGATATCCGAATTTCAGAATTTGGATATTACATGTATGCGATTATGTTCACTTACATGTGGCACTTATTATTAGATTTTATGAATTTATATTTAGTACTTATTATCGGGTTGTTTGAATTATTCCACTTTATTTTCTAGTAGTATAGATTATTATATTCATAGCTTGTATGTCTTTTAAATTGCATTTAATTTTATACTACGTATTGTGTTTTTGTGAATGACCAACAATGAGTGTAGGTTATATTGATTTTTCCCATTGAGGTATTATGGTAAAACCTGGTTTCATATTCGTATCCGATCTGAAACCGTATCCGACTAAATCCGTATTCGAATTCGTATCCGACACTATCCGTCTCCGAATCCATATCCGGTATAAAATACGGATACGGATATAGGTTGACCCCTATCCGACAGTATCCGACCCGTTTTCACCCCTACTCATGAGTTGGGTTACATGGCTGCGACATGAGCAGAAAGTACAAACCCTGCTTTCTCTTCCACTGTACTTTGATCCACTGCGTGCTTGCTCCCACCCGGTCATTATTGACAAATTGTACTCCTTGACATGGTCTTGGATCTTAAAAGCAATATGAATTTGTGCTTAATTTCTTTTGAAATCCACTATCGAATTTATGCCGCTCCTGATCTTCTGATTTATGTATTGCTACGGTTCTCTTATTCTTACCTGTCTTCAAACCAAAAAAAAAAAATAGAATCATGATACGTAAAGGTAATAATGCAATCTATTTTGAATCCGTAGCAATACACATGCACTGGATTAATTATTTTAAAAAGAACTTGGTGGGGGTGGTAAGTCCTCCCTTCGTCTACCTTTAAAAAAATCATAACAAAAATGGAAGTATATCTTAGATCAAACAAACTACACCTCTTTAGGAACTACTCCCGCCGTTCCATATTGTTAGGCACATAGTTTTTTTTCTAGCCGTTCCGTTTTGTTAGGCGCATGCATTAACTAGCTATCAATAGACGCATGCATACTCAGCAATTCCGCTTTGTAAGACGCGTGCATTAACTGTCTATCAATAGGCATGGACAGATTAACCGGCATGGGCGCGAGCTAGATCGTGCGCTCATGCATGACTGCATGAGGGGTGAACGAGGAGGCACAGTAGAAGAACAACCATCTTGATGTCGTCGCCACCGCCATTGTCCCCGTTACTGCCGTGACCATCTTGTTGGTCATCTCCTTCCTCGTTGCCATGCTTAGCGTCACCTCCCTCGTTATCTCCCTCTATGTCAATGACGTTGGACCACCTGGCTTCATCTACACTCTCGATGACCTTGGGCATGGCGCGACTGGAACCCGCGAGCCCGAGCCTGGTGCGCCCGCGATCGCCGTGAACACCAGCACTAGCGCGCCCACGGCCAACGTCGAAAACCGCACGATGGCCGCGCCCTGTCAACCCTAGCCTTCCGCACCTGCGACTCGCATGAACACCACCAACAGCATGCCCACGGCCTACGTCGAAAGTTGCACCGCAACCGCGACCTGCGAGGCCTAGCCTGGCGTGGCCGCGACCAGCATGAACACCAGTGCCGTGCCCGCCGGCCTGCGTCGAAACCATTGCTGAGGCCACGTCCAGCATAAACGTGGCCGCATCTAGCATCAGTACTGTGGGCGTGTCCAGCTTGCGCACCATGGCTGCACTACTAGAGAACGGGCCATCAGTCTCGGTTGGGAACCCGGCTTCACTCCCGGTTCTTGAACCGGGACAGCCCCAGTCCCAAGAGGCATCAGTCCCGGTTCCAACCAACCGGGACTAATGTGCTACAAATATTTAAAAATAACTCGCGGATATATGGGAGTAGTGGGACTCAAACCCAAGACCTCAAGACTACTCACTTACCCTTCTAGCCAACCCACCTCTCCACGCGCTCTGATATAATTAGGATATGCATTCCTTTTGACCTTTCCTGAAACGAGGCATCCGTCCCGGTTCGTAACACGAACCGGGATTGATGAGCACCCATGCCAGCTGTTTTGTACCGCCTGCCAAAGGACTTACTAGTACCGGTTCATATCACGAACCGGGACTGATGTCAGAGCCCAACCGGGATTGAAGCTTTGGAGGCACGAACCGGGACTGATGTCACTATTAATACCGGTTCGTATCTAACCGGGACTGATGTACCGGTATTAAATGCCTATACTCTAGTAGTGCTGGCCTCTTCTACACGCGCATGTACGCTGTGATTCTCACCGGGTACAGCAAATTGTTGTTTTGTTGTCCCTATGTTGGTGCCAGAAAATGAAACAACTAGTGAGCACCATTGGAAAAAGAAACAAACAAACTTGAATAAAACATGTATGGCTAGAGACACACCTTCGCCGCTAGGATCAATGCATATCAGATGGTCAATCTCTTCCCAATCTATCGGCTAATTTAGGTCCAAATTCTCCATGGAAGAAGGAAGAGAGGACGAGAGAGTGGTGTCAAGGATAAAATTAGCTAGCCAACTGGTCGTCTACTTATACTCGAATTTCTGGGCACCATGGATGAATCAAATTTCCAAACTGCATGCATGGGGCGTGCGGGTGAGCAAAAAATTTTGTTTGCAAGTGTGCACGCGGGCGAGCGCATGAACGGGCATGCATGCATGGCGATATCTTTTTGCCCAGAGATGAGCGCGGGCATGCTTAACGATATGTTTTCGCGCTGGGCGAGCGCGGGCATGCATGGCAATGCTTTTTTGCGCGGGGGCGAGCGCATGCAAGGCCGTGCGATGCAAACGAGGGGTCTTCATAAAAATGGAGTGTTAATTACCATCAGTTGATGACAACGGTTGGCTAATCCTTGGTCTATGAAAAAATTATACGGCTAACAATATGGAACGGAGGGAGTATGTAACAATAGAAAAACTGAGCTCTCAAGCGGTTGGAGGGTACAAGCCAAACACAAATATTTTGAGCGAACGACATGGTGTGAGTCAAAACACATAAATTTCGATTGGCGTTGTGTGGACTGGAGTAATATGACATTTTTTTTTTGGTCATAACAAGGCAACACAGTACATTTAGTCAGCTTAAGTCAGCTAACAAGTAGTACATGAGAAAAACACAAACTCGTATTTTGCTTGTACATGCACTTGGCTAGTAACCACTAACCAGTACATGAAAAAAAAACACAAACTCGGTTTTTTTTTGTTTATTTGCATAGCGCATTGACAAACCAGCATGTAACAAAAGTTAATCCACTGGCTTTCTTTTAAAATTCGCTTTCTAGAACTATTAGGGAGAAACTTTTTTATTTAATAAGTTTTGTTAATATATTATTTTGCAGAGTAGCACTACCGTGTACCGTACACAGACTCCTCCTGTATACCTAACTTTTAAACGCGACATTTGTCCCTCCAATCCGCGTGCACCGTGCTAGCCAGCCCTTATACACGTGGTGACATCATCAATAACAACATATTTTCTTCTCTTTTTTCACTGATTATACTACCAGGAAACAGGCCTTCCATACCGGCCCATCAATCTCGGTTAGCCACCAACCGGGACTCAGCGATCTGTGATCCGGTTGAGCGGCTAACTTGGTCCGCTGCGAGGGACCATTAGTCGGTTGGTGTTACCAACCGGGCCGGTATCGCCTCAAAAAGCAGTGGCGGCGTGGGATATCCGTCGGTTGGTAATACCAACCGACTAAATTGATTCGATCATTGGTAACACCAAATGACGGAATGAGATATCAATCCCGGTTGGTAACACCAACCGGGATTGGTTAGCTTATTTAACCTTTCCTCCTCCCCGAGCTACCGTAACCTTCCCCAGCCACTGTAACCCGACAGGAGGAGCTCGGCCGCCATTACGGGATTTGAGGGGAAGTGCTGCTCAAATTTTTTGTAATTTGATCATTTCACTTCAATCCAAGTTAACCAAGGTTAGTAACTTTATTTCTCACTACTTGTATATGAAATATAGTTTCTATATTTGCTTTAAATTTAATATGAAAAAATTTGGTCTCTATTCCCCATCTTTGATGAAATGTTATAAATTGGTAGATATAGCTCGATATTTTGAAAGGGTTGGCGAAAACTTGTTGTGTAATCTTAGATTTTGCTTGGATTAAGACGTAGTTCGTTTTGAATTTGTAGTTGTAGCTAATTAAATTTAGATGATGGTTTCATGGATCTATGATTTTGAATCTTAACTTTCGTGGACCAAATTTTGAAGTGGATTGTAAAATCTTGTTGCATTAGCTTAGAATTTACTTGGATTGTGATGTAGCACACATTGAATGCGTGGAGGTGACTCAAATTTAGAATTTTGGTTTCATCGATTCATGGAGAAATTTTGGGAGTAGAGTTTAAAGTAGATTTTGCATAGATTTTGATTGTTTAAAATTAACATTATATATTAATTAATATGTGATAAAATATTATAACTTCATTGATCTCTACTCACTTCATTGATGTAAAATTATAAGTTGGTAGATCTAGATATATCATTTTAAGTAGGTTATCAAATAATTTGTTGCATTACCTTAGAATTTGATTCGATTGTGATAAAATATGTGATAAAATATTATCGACTTAAAAATAATTCTTTTAAAAAGGTATTTAACCTAAAATTGAAGTATTGACCTAAAAATTAAATAAATGTATAATAAATTAAGCGATACTTTAATTTTGGTTTTAGAAATTAATTCATTATTGGAAAATCAACTAACAACTATCTTGATGTAACTTAATGTAGATGAATCGGTGATGGATGTACATGGACCGCCGCTCCTCACAGTTTGTGGAGGGTTTGAAAACTTTATCGTCGAGCAAGTGCTCGCACAAGATCGAGCTACATATGTTGTCCATGCGTAGACCGCAAGAATCACAAGGAGTGGTCAAACTCTGAACAAATTCACTTCCATTTGATCTCAAGAGGTTTCGTGGAAAACTATACCTGTTGGACCAAACACGGTGAAGAAGAGATTATACGAGAAGACGGTGAAGAAGAAGATGGTGACGAAGAAGATGTGGCGAGATTATATGGCCGATGTTGGCCAACACGGTTCTATTGAACATATACTAGGGAGTTTGACGACGATGATCTAGAACAGATGTTGCATGATGGAGAGGAGAATACACCGATGAAAGACATTACGAAAAGTTTCAGCGCCTGCGGGAGGACCAAGGAACATTGTTGTATCCAAACTGTGGGCAGGGCCACAAAAAGTTGCGTACCACAATGGAATTGATGCAATGGAAGGCTACTAATGGAGTATCGATAAGGGATTTGATGAGTTGTTAGGCCTCATGAAGAAGTTGCTTCGAGAGGGTAACACGCTGCTGAAACTACGTATGAAGCCAAGCAAGTTCTCGCCCTTTGGGGTTGGAGATCTGAAGATACATGCATGTCCAAACGATTGTATCCTCTATCGTAATGAGTACAAGGATTTGGAAGAATGTCGGTGTGCAAAACATCACGGTATAAGACCAAGCGTGATGGCCCATGTGAGGTAGAGGGGGCGTAGAAGAAGAGAGCCCTGCTAAGGTGGTGTGGTACTTCCTATAATCCCTCGGTTGAAGCGTTTGTTTGCGAACAAAAAGCATGCGAAGATGATGCGTTGGCATAAAGATGATCGTAAAGTCGACGAAGCTAAGGCACCCAGCAGATGGCTCGCGATGGAGGAAACTCGATAGAAAATATCCGGACTTTGCGAGCGATGCGAGGAACATAAGGTTTGCATTGAGTACGGATGGGATGAACCCGTTCGGTGACATGAGCAGTAGTCACAGCACTTGGCCTGTTACTCTATGTATCTACAACCTTCCTCCTTGGCTATGTCAAAAGCGAAAATACATTACGATGCCATTGCTTATCCAAGTCCCTAAGCAACCTGGTAACGACATCGACGTGTATCTCAAACCGTTGGTTGAAGATCTGCTAACGCTATGGAATGATGGTGTACGTGTATGGGATGAGTACAAAAGAGAGTATTTCAGTTTACGTGCATTGCTATTTGTAACCATCAACGACTGGCCTGCACTTGGTAACTTGTCGGGCCTATCTATAAAGGGGTATAAAGCCTGCATCCAGTGCTTGGATGATACGGAAGACAAGTACCTAACAAACTCTCGGAAGGTTGTTTACATGGGCCATCGTAGGTTCCTCAATTTGAAGCACCGTTCACGAGTAACCGTGTTAATTTTGATGGGACCGAGAGAAACGAAAAAGCCCAAGCATCGCGATGGGGCGGAAGTATTTTCTATGGTAAAGGATCTAGGCGTAGTATTTGGAAAGGGTCTGGTAGCAAACCCGTCCCGCCACTCCCGGTGAAGAATCTAGGAAGAAGCCTAGCGGAAGAAGAAGTCAATATTTTGGGACTTGCCTTCTTGGAAAGACTTAGAGGTCCATCACTCCTGGACTTCATGCATATCACAAAGAATGTATCGTGAGCTGCTAGGCTTCATAGATATGTATGGCAAATCAAAAGATACATTTCAAGCACGAAAGGACCTACAATTGTTAGGTCTCGGGGAAGAACTACATCCACAAGAGAGAGACAAAGGGCATTACCTCGTCATGAGCTACACACCAAGCAAAGAAGAGAAAAAAGCATGATTCAGTTGTTGAGCAGTGTTAAGGTCCTTACGGGTACTCGTCGAACATAAGAAGACTCATAAACACAAAAGAGAATAAAATCGTAAACTTGAAATCCCATGATTATTATGTGTTGATGACCCGTTGCTCCAGTGATGGTGCGAGGTATTCTACCAGACATGGTACGAGGTACAATCATAAAGGTGTGTTCGTTCTTCAACGCGATATCACAAAAGGTCATAGATCCGGATAAGTTATCTAATCTGCAGGATAACATTGTCGCTAGTATGGTCAACCTTGAGATGATCTTCCCTCCATCCTTCTTTGATATGATGGTTCATCTCATGGTTCACATGGTCAAACAGATAGAAATTCTCGGACCAGTCTTCTTGCACAGTATGTTCGCTTTCGAGAGGTACATGGGTGTCCTAAAGAAGTATGTTCAGTAACGTTCTCGTCGAAGGTTGCATTGCCCGAGTGTTGGCACGAGAGGAGGTGATTGAGTTTTGTGTCGACTACATTGATGATCTGAATCCGATTGGCGTCCTAGATCACGCTATGAGGGAGGCTACGGGAAAAGGGACCCTAGGGAGAAAAGAATCCTCTGTCGATGTACTCTCATTTAAACAAGCACATTTCACGATCTTGAAACAAGCATCTTCATGGCTCGTATGTACTTGATCACGAGAGGATATTACGAGACCAATACCCGGATAAGTCGATAAGTGAATCGCGAACAAGCAAGTGGAGAGCTTTGGTGGTTGGCTACAAAAGCATCTGTTAGGCAAGGAGGAGTCCATGAACGATTCTGACTCTTAGCTCGGGGACCATCCATAACAATCGTATCATGGCAAGGGTATGAGATAAATGGGTACACATTTTACACGACGACCCGGGATAGGAAGAGCACCAACCAAAACAATGGCCGTCCGTATAGATGCCTTGGACAAAATGGAAAGATGGACACCTACTATGGTTTCATAGAGGAGATCTGGGAGCTCGAGTATGGACCTTTGAAAGTCCCTCTGTTTAGGTGCCAATGGGTGAAACCGACGGTAGTGCGCAGATCGATGACTATGGTATGACAATCGTGGACCTCAAGCAAATGGCCTATAGGGATGAACCGTTCGTGCTCGCCAACGATATGACACAGATATTCTATGTGATGGACATGGACAACAAACCAAAAGTTCATAAGGGTAAAACTATAAAAAGACGAAGAACAAGACTACCAAAGAAGTGATCAAGCAAGGCACCACGTGGTTCTTTACGGTAAAAGAAGGATTGTTGGAGTTGAGGCGTCCGCAGGCGAAGAAGAGTATAATCGGTTCGACGAGCCGCCTTTCTCGGACGTAGACATTAGTATCCTTAGCGATGATGAGGAAGCTCGACGACGCCACGATCATAACGAAGGATCACTTGTAAAAATAAAGTAGTCATGTAATATTTTAGATATTTGTCCCTAAATTCATATTGATCCGGAAAGAACCGTTCGTGCTTTCGCCAATTATGAGAAATTCCCATCGTTTATGTATAAGTAGATTATTCCCATCTCATTTATAAACTAATAAGAAATTTCAAGATTCCCAACTCATTTTTATATATGTCAATTTTGCACATTTGTTATGAATTTTGTGAAATTTTTATTTAATTTTAATAGGCTCCCAACAATTTTCTATAATTTTGAAGAAATTTATGGCAAATTACTACCACTGACATATGGGACCCACCATATATGGGCCCACATGTCAAGGAAAACATGGCTTTCTCCACAATAAATGAATTAAAATACATTTTAAAAAAGGAAATATAATGGGAAAATGGATTTAAAATACAAATAAGGAATTAAAATACAATTAAAAAAATTCCCTTTCCCTCCACTAAAGACCAAGAAAGGTACAAACATAATTCGCTCCTACGAAAAGAGAACATCTCTCCCCCCTCTCCCCTGGCTAGCAGCGTGCGCTTGAGCGCGGTCTCCCCGGCCTTGCGGTCACGGGTTCGAGTCCGCTTCGCGCCATCAAGCATTCTTTATTATTCGGTATCAGTCCCGGTTTGTATAATAAACCGGGACTGATAGTCCCTAGCACTCGGGCGTCGGTCCCGTTCGCATCTGACGTGTGGGGCAGCTCACCAATCAATCCCGGTTGGGAAAACCCACCCGGACTGAAGATCGCCTATAGATCCCGGTTGGAGATACCAACCGGGATTGAAGGTCTACCACCTCCTACGCATCTGGGTGGGGCCAGCACCACTAGCAATCCTGGTTGGGAAGACAGCCCGGGACTGAATCATCCTTCAATCTCGGTTGTTGTTTTGAACCGGGATTGAAGGTCAACAACCCCTCCGCTCGCATCTAACTTGTGGGGCTAGCACCACTTCCAATCCCGGTTGGAGACGGCCGGATCGAAGGTCGATCAATCTCGGTTGTTGTCTTCAACCGGGATTGAAGGTGAAAATACAAATTCCTGTGCACACTTTAGTTCTCCAATCTTCCCACCAGTTGCCACACCGTGCCCTCCTCGCTGCTCCAACCCTAGATCGTCGCCGCCCGTGACGCCGCCACTCCCCTCCTCGCCGCCGTGCACCTCCTCGCCGTCGCCGCCCGTGGCGCCGCCATCCCCTCCTCGCCGTGCACCTCTCGCCGTGGACCTCCTCGCCGTCGCCGCTTTGTGACGCCGCTCCTCCTCGCCAGTTGTGCACCTCCTGCCGCCGCCGCCGTGACGCCGCCACTCCCCTCCTGCCGTCGCCGCCGTGTGACGCGCCACTCCCTCGCCGCCGTGCACCTCCTCGCCGTCGCCGCCAAAGTATAAATTCCAGTATAAATGATGATTCTGATTTTCATATTGTTAATGCTTTCGATTGTGCACAGAAAGGGCTTGTGATGACTATTCACAACTATTTTAGATGTATTCTCGTAAATATAGTTAGAGAAACAATTTTTTTTTTCTAACATGGGTTAGCCTAGCAATGGCCGAGAATTTCTTGTCTTAGAATTTCACATCTAGGCTCCACCAAAGTCATGTATACTTGAAGTGAGGCACAATTATATTTTGAAAATACCAATTAAGTTCATTTATCAACTAATTCGTCTAAAAGTTTTAAAATAGGCAATATACTTCCCCTCGCATCCAAGTTCCACTATATATAGTTGAGGTGACCACAATTATTTTTTAACATTGTGTTACCCGGGCTATGAACGCATTCTATGATTTTTTAGTTACGGTGCCATATATTTATCTTGCGAGAGATTGTAATGGGACTTCTTTGGTGGTCCTTTCTATGCGATTGGCCTCTATTTAGATATTTGTCAAGCTTTTTCTCATTTCTTTCGATATTAAATATTGGCATCGGTGTTGAACAATGACTTGAGTGAAAATTGAGTGTTTTATGTGTCAAATTTGCTTTTGTTATGAATGCATAATGTCTTAGCGCTCTTTAGTAGTCTATGCATTAGTTTACATTGCGCCCAGGCTCCTCAAAAGTTCTGGCTCCGCCACTGATCCAAGGTATATATATATCTTGGGAATGACCATGCAGAAAAACATATATGTTCTTTTAATTCATCATGGCTATATATGGCAGTAGCATATATTTCACCTGTAACTTTTACCCTTGCAAAATCCTCAACTATAGCTCTGAGTTTCTTGTTTTGCCCCGTGATTGACAATGAAAATCCTTGCTCCTCTTGTTTAACTTAGCCCTGATATTTAATAGCTATATCATGGTTTTCATATATCATGGACCTAGTATACCTGATTATGGACTGCAGGTGCATAAAGGAAGATGAAGTAATATGCATTGATAGATCGAAGTCCAAAGGAAGATGAAGTAATGCCTGCTTGTGTATTTAGATGGTGAAACGTGAGACTAGCTAGGGAAAAACGTTGAAAACATCGTTGTGTAGGAGATGACTGCAAGTCTACGTGCTCTAATTATCAACACCTGTGAAATGATTTTTTTCCTAAGTGGTCCTGTAATCAAGGTCTATTGTGCATATGTATGCTATTCTTATCTGCACATTATGTGAAATGTTTGTGTAATCATATCTTCTTTAGAGAAAAAGTTCCATGTTACTATTCAATTCTTCATAGAAAATAACTTATACAAGAATAACGTTACATGATACTATTCAATTCTACTTGAAATCCCAATTGAATGTTTCTATTCAATTCTATGCAGTCGAATGGATTTTCTTGGTGACGAGTTTTTGAGCGAGTTGTTCGTACAAGAGGCGCCCACGCTACCCAAGCACCGAGACAGTAGTAGCCACCCAAACCGGTGAGGCCGTCGGCCACCCAAGCCAGTGAGGCCGTCGAAGCCACCGAGACCGGTCAAACGAGTAGCCATCACGTCGTGAGGTCAAAGCAAGAAGCCGAGGGCAAGACACATATTCACTCAAGTCGGTGAGGAAGGCGAGCCTCTAAAGCCGAAAATGCGATTGGGCCATTCAGATCGATGTTCGGCGTGATCGTCGTGACCACGTGCCTATTAGCTTTGCGAAATGGGACGAGGTACTGCAGAATCAAGAACACCCTATGGATGATATGAAGGAAGCGTTCACCTTCCGGAGGGACCGAAGATAAGGTGAAAAGGTACACATTAAAAAGATGGCAATGGCTTTTCGGGCGTACAAAAAAGAAGTTGAACAACGAGTACGTCAAGAAGAATTTAGTCCCCGACTTCAACAAGTACCCAAAGCTACAAGATCACGGGATGAATTTGTGGGTACAAAATTCACACTAGGTTAGAACTTGGTGAAAGGAACAAGCGAATCGCAATGAAGAAGCAATACCACCATCGCCTCGGACTGGTGGTTACCGCAAGGCCCTACCCAAATGGGAGAAGAGGAACGTGACTTGCTGGTTAAGGGTGTCCACCCGCCACATTGGATTGGTCCAACAGATCGAGAAATTGGTTCTTCGGTCATAACGGCAATTTTGACGATGACGGCAGGCCGTGTTTGGTGATACGATGAGAGAAGTCGTCAAGAAGCTTCAGGGCGCCAGACACCCGGCGGCCAAGGCTCCTTCGTGCCAAACAGGAGGACGACGAGCTAACAAGGGCTCTCTGAACCGGAGCACCACGGGCGTGCAGGCGTTGGCGTCGTCCGTGGAAGGTCGGTTTCGCCCATGATGCGGAGACCTCTGAGTCGGTCGAGATCCAAGGGTCGACACGCACAACATATCAAGGACCTTCAAGACGAACTGAGAGCAACAAAGGCTAGCATACCCGATTTGGTCCGAAAAGAGCTGCAACTAGCCTTGAGCCAACATCGGGAGACAAGTCAGCAGGAACCTCCCAGAAATCCAGACATCATCAGTCCCTCGACGCGGCGGAGCAGCTGCGCTTCCGGTGGACTGGCTGAAGCTGACTTGGGCCCCTATGCAGTGGACGACATCACGCAACCGACACCATGTGAGTTGCACGTGCAAGCACGGAACCTCTCATTAAAAAGCGGTGAAGGCATGGCTTTCCGGTAGAGCGTGGCGGGTCATCCATGGTCTCGCCATACCGCATTGGGCTACTGCTGAAGGTCTCGGTGGACGAGGTATGCCCAGTGCGAGGCTCTTGACCTCGACATTGAAGGAGGTGACGGAGCACGAAACTATTAGATGCTATACACGTTTCATCGCGTGGCATAAGCGGTTCATAATTTTTAAAGACAACGTCGCATTTCCTCTCCACGGTCTCGGCGTCACCTCCACAACCTTCAGACTTGAATCGACGCCCCCAGAAGAAGCCCGTCTCCTCGGCTAAGCCTGCACACTGAAACTCCAACTCCCACATCGGCCAAGGCAGCCCCCCAATCGACAAGCGGCTCCAAGTAATGTACCAACCAGTCGGATAGGGGCCAAGACTTCTCAAAAGACACGGTCCACGTCCACGTCAACAAAATCCAAAAGGAAATCACCTCCGGTTGGCGTCGATATGATGATGAGGAGACCTCGCGGTTTGTAAGAGCCGAGGTCACCTCATTCTTCGCGAAAAGCCATCTCCACCGAGGTCCAGCCGATGCGGACGAATGGCACAAAGCTAGGAGGGCTATCCTATCGCTGAAGGACATCATAGATAAACCGAAAAGGCCGCCGTGTCGGACTACGGCGCGTCTTGAGTAAGACAAATGACGACAAGGAGACGCCACCGGAGCGGACGGCGGAAGAGGTTGCACTGAGGATGAACAGTTTCTCGATGATACCGGCCTTGATGCGATCGGTATTGGGCCTCAAGGACATCCCGTTGCGAGATAGCATGGAAATTTGTATATGGTGCGTCATTTGTGAGACGTGAGGAGCTCCCCAGCTAACAACGAAGATGCGGCAACTCCATGAATGGTATTTGGCGCGGCCAACCATGGTTTAGATGCGATTGCCGTCGACTTCAAGGAAACTCATTACTTCGTGGAGACAACGAGTTCTTCATCGAATGGGAACCTCTATTTGATCTATACCGGGTAGGGCCACGGACGTGAGCATGTTGAGTTCTTTGGACTCTGTAAGTGTCTTATTCATAAATTTTGTCGTGCACGCCCATATCTTTGTAACAATCCCCAAACCTAACGATTTCTTGTTGTGTAGAATGGAGCTAAAACGATGCCAAACCGAGAGAATTAATTATGAGTTTGGCTTTCTCGACCCAGTAGTGATCAATGAGAAACTGGTTAGAGATAAACCAGAAGAGACAGAGCAGCACATATACAACGGGCTCATGGGACAAAGATACAAGTCAAAGATACTTCTAGCTTATGATTTTGAGTATGTGTTTTCTTACCGCCTCGTTATAATTTTTTTCTTACCATGATGTTAAAAGTACTAACTACTACGCTGACATATATATGTGCAGCTTTCACTTTGCCCTTTTTATTATCGAGGTAGATCGTAGCACAATCACGGTTATGGACTCAAAAAGAAAACCCCCTGCAAAATACAAAGACTTCTTGGCCATGCTCAACCGGTACATTGTCGTTCTTTTCATTATCACACTTGTTTTCTTTCTCTCAGTTTGAAGCCAACTTTAATCTGTATAACTCATAATCACTTGTGTAGTGCCTTCGCAAGATTCCAAAAGGAAAATGTTGGAGAATTTAAGAAAAAATTTGAGTTGCACCTCGCTAAGTATGTAAGTATCTCGTAATGCTAGCTTTGTAGTTAGTTCACTAAATTTCTATGCAGTTATTTCACGTTCTACAACTTTTTCACCACAGGTCTTGCATCAAGCACCGGGAAATAATTTGTGCGGCTACTATGTATGCGAGATGATGCATCACTTCATCGGAGGCTCTGCTACCTCTACGAGAAAAGGAGAACCTTTTGGGGTGAGTACTTATAATTTCGACCTTAGTAATGCCTAACTATTTCGGACACCTCTATAGATCCAAGGATTGATTAGTTAATTCCCTAATTAATGACAGATCCCTCTAAAATTGGCGAAGAAAGGTTTGAAACAAGGTCCGGAACTCTCGGCGGTGCGGGTGAAAGCAATACAAGAGCAACTCGCCGGCTTTATATTAGCTGAGGTCGTGACTCCAATGGGCGAGCATCATCACCCTTTTTCAATAAGATTCGGAGCCCGACTGCTCGAGAGGAACCGATCAACCGTCGAGGTCAACATCTAGGTCTACCAAGAGCAATCCACGTAGATGATCCCGATGAACAAAAACATGTGTACTTGTAATTATGTGTACAACAATGTGTACTTGTGATACTTGTATATATAGCCTAGTTAGTTAGCAATTGTAGTACTTATTAATTACTTATAATTATATCAGCTGTAGTTAAATTTTAATGAATGTCCTTTCATTTAATAACGAGTTAACTGTGTATGAATAATTATATGAGTTTCAATTAATTGTGATTTAACACAAATATATACATATACTTAAGTTACAATTAATTATATGAGTTTCAATTAAATGTCATCCAGCGGGCAAAAAATAAAAATGACAACACCTTCTAGTCCCGGTTGGTTCTACCAACCGGGACTCATATAGAACCAACCGGGACTCATAAGTCATCCAGCGGGCAACTAAAAAATATTAAAACACCTTGTAGTCCCGGTTGGTAAAACCAACCGGGACTGATAAGTCGGCCTCGATCCGGTTGGTAGTTCCAACCGGACGGATAAGCCGCCTCGGCGCCCCCATCTCTAGGCTTTTCAGGGCCTTGGTCCGGGTTGGTAACTAACCGGGACTGCAGCCTCCTCGCCATCGATCCCTCGGATTATCCGGTTTGGAAACCGGGACCGTAGCCCGTTCCCAACCGGGATTAAATCCCTGTTCCCTGGTATATAATTAACACTTCAGATCGCCGAATAAATTTCATCTATGTGTCCTAACATTTTTTCAAACAAAACTAGACCACACATGTAATATAATTTTTTTTTAAAAAAAATGTGCCTTACACAGTAGCAAAAATTTATAGGTACCACATGTATAGTCAGATAGTTTAGTATGATGTAGTAAAATATTTCATATGAGTAATCAAGTAGTTCAATACTATATATAGCTGTTGGGATGTAGGGGTACTATAATATTCCGGATTTTTTAATAAAATATACCAGTTAAAAACAATATTTAATAAAATATACTAGAGAAAAAATTGGTGAAATATCTGTGGTGGCCACGGTCACGGCCTTAACCACGCGTCTTGGCAAAGAAATCAGCAGGATAGCGAGCAAATGCATACCAATACATGTACCTACTAAAGTTTATGAATTTGTTTTAAATAATGGAACATCAAATTAAACGAAACTTGAAAAAATAGAATTGTAGCTTCGTAAGAATGGTCCAAATTTTTTTTTTGGAATTTAATTTTTTTGAAAATTTGAAATCGTGAAGACAAAAAAAATATGTAAAAAGCATAATCTTTATGAACCAATTTATTTCTATTTTTCAAGTTTCATTGCCTACACGGACAATACAACGTCAACAACTTCTCCTTGTGAAGTCTTCCGGAGTGAAATTATCCGGTGACGTTGGTGGATGCAACACATGCGGTGGATCGACAACCTGCGACGGGCCAATTTGACTTTGCCAGTTTATGCACCCTAACTATGCCAATGCGTGGGCCACCATGGGCATGATCTATGACGAGGCCTTATCGTCAGGTGCTACCTTCACACGGCTACTCGGAGTGGCCCGGCCGTATCACCCTACAATGTACACACCACCCCCTCATCCAGACCAGGCAGGAAGGTCAAACTAGCAAAGTTTCACTTCGGAGGACTTCACAAGGAGAAGGTGTTGACGTTGTGTTGTCCGTGTAGGCAATGAAATTTGAAAATAGAAAAAAATTGGTTCATAATGATTTTGCCTTTTGCAATTGAAAGGATCGATATGTCGTCTAGATGGGGTGAATAGGCGAAATTAAAAATTCAAAGTTAAAATTGCGGAAGTCTTTTTACCAATACCGAACAGTCCGATGTAGATGGTCGGACAGTTCGAAAGGTATCAGATAGTCCGATGGTTGGGTATCGGACAGTCCGATGGTTGGGTATCGGACAGTCCGAAGGCGAGTTTTGCCTGCACATACAAAAGTGAATCTACAACCAAACTAGAGTAATTAAGTTAGTTCCCCTGCAATAAATCTTAATAAAAACACACAAGGGACACTATGAATTAAATGATCTACACCAAACCTTAAAGCACAAGTAGATCGAACACAATAATTAATTAGGGTTTGCAGAGGGACAAGAGAGAAAGGGAGACGAACAAATTTTTTTCGAAGTTCGGATTCTTGAGGGAATTCTACGTCTCCATTGAGGTAGGCTCGGTCGCACTTGAGCCCGGGTCACTCTTGACCCTAATCCTCTCCAAGGTCTGCACAAAGCTCCCTTGGAATCCACTAGTTGACTCCTTTCCGTGAGGAGGCGGAGTCCGGCCTTCACAATCCTTTTCTTGACCACCACAATCCTTGGTGGCTCAAGGACAACTCCTAGACCGTCTAGGAGCCTTCAAACTCCAAGAGAATAGAATAGCAAAATGTGGGTGAAGATGACCAAGTGCTCGAGGATGAACTCTAGAACGCCGGTGCACTTGAATCTTCTTCCTCTCAACCCTCTCTTTTGATTTGATCAAGGGATTGGAAGGGGAGAAGTTGGAGGTGAGCTTGTGCTTGAGAGAGAGAAGGAGAGGGCTTGAGCTTTGAATATGCAGGAGTAAATGCGACCAACCCTCTGTCCGGAGGAGGTAAGGGGTATAAATACGAAGCCCTCAAAATCTGACAGTTTAGGTCAATTCTGTATAATATCGGACAGTCCGATAGTCAAAGTTCGAACAATCCGATAGGAACAATCAGCATGAACCAGAAAGGCCCAAGTCCGAGAAAATCGGACAGTCCGAGGATAATTGTCCGAGGAGTTTCGGACAGTCTGATAGGCAACTATCGGACAGTCCGATAGAATTAATCACTGTGAACTAGAGGGTCCCAAGGTTGTAAAAATCGGACAATCCGTGGGTATCTGTCCGAGGGGTATCGGATAGTCCGATAGGCAACTATCGGACAGTCCGATATAATTAAGTGCTGCCAGGTAGAGAAACCCAAAACTAAAAAATCCGGACAATGTCCAAGGGGGTATCGGACAGCCCGATAGAAAATGGTCGGACAATCCAATACCTAAATAGGTAAATCAAATTGAAATGAGCTGTTGTGCTGATGTGTGTTGACCTACGTGCTAGATTTCATCCTTTGAGCACTTTTTCTTCTAACCAACCTCATTTTGTCGCTCCCCCTTCATAGTGCGGTCGTCCTTAGGACTCAAGAAATTATAAAATCTTACAATCTAGGCAGTCTTGATCATTTCTCTATTTAGATTTTCGGGACATCACCAATTTTTATCCTTGTTTTATATTGAACTTAGGGCTGAGAGATTTCTCAAACAAACATATTAGTCCATGTACATATTGTTATTAATCGCCAAAATTGGTTAAGTGACTGGATGCACTTTCAATATTTTTTTATCTTCACGATTTGTAAATTTCAAAAAAAAATTTTTTCTGGACCATTCCTACGAAGCTACGGCTCCATTTTTTTATGTTTCGTTGCAATTTGATGTTCCATTATTTTTTAAAAATTTCGCAAAGTTTATATATATACTGGCTGTCTGTTGCCTGCTGTGCCCGATGATTTTGCTGCCAGCACGTGGCTGTAGCCAGCCGGCATGGCGGCTACCATAGGTATTTTATCAATTTTTTCTCTAATATATATTTTATTAAATATTATTTTTAACTGGTAATTTTATTAAAAATTCCATAATATTCCTGTGAGTAGCGTATGTAAAGTAGCAAAGTGATCTCATATATTATAATAAAGTCGTGTACACCATTCTACTACCCTACATGAAGTAGCAAAGATATATTTAAAGAGAATATTATAATCAAATTATATCATATCTATCCTATACTACATATACTACAGTAAGGTGATGTCATAAATTATAGAAAAGTTGTTTACACCTCTTTAATATAGCGTATGAAGTAGCAAACATATATTTCGGTGGTATTGACTAGGTTTTAATCTAGCTTTAGCATCTGTATCATGTAATATAGTAAAGTTATGTCATATACTATTGTCAAGATCATGTACATGATATCAGACATACAATAAATAAAATTTATATGGCGAGATCGGTCTAATTTTGCTGGTAAAAATATCATGAACACGCCGGTGAAAACCGTTCGACAATCTCACCCAAAAATTATGACTAAAAATAAAATAAAAAAACGTTCTCTTCCCTGTGTTGCATGCATGCACATGGTCTGGGTTCTAGGTTTAAGTTAGACTTCTTATTTTACACGGATAAAAAGATAAAATAATAAATAGAATAAAACTCGACCTGAAGCTGCCCAAGCAGCTCGGAGCCGCTGCCACGCGTTCGGCCGAGACGCCCCTCCTCTCCCAACGCTACATCCCCTCCCATGGATCCAACGGCCGTCAGCTCTCCATCCTCCCTCGCACGAATCTCTAGGCGAATAATCGCTCAAAACAAACGAGCACTCGACGCGGCCACGCGGGGGAAACCGCCCTCTCGCTCCCCTCTTCTCACTCACTCTCTTTCCCAATTCTGTGTTCTTGTCTCGTTTTTCTTTCGATTTCTCCGTGGAATTCCTCGCGATTTCCCAATTCGATTTGCATGCAAATGCATTTGGTTTTGATGGTCGCCATCGCTAGATTGCGCGCATGGCGAAGCTGAAGAGCGTGGCGTCCAGCGTGGGGTGCACGGAGGAGAGCGCTCAGCGGGTCGCCGTCGCGCCGATGAAGCTGCTGGTGCGCGTCGTGGAGGCGCGCGGGCTGCCGGCGATCCACCTCAACGGCTCCAGCGACCCTTTCGTGAAGCTGCAGCTGGGGAAGCGCCGGGCCAAGACGGCGGTGGTCAAGAAGAGCCTCAGCCCTGTCTGGGAGGAGGAGTTCAGCTTCCTCGTCGGCGACGTCGCCGAGGAGCTCGTCGTGTCCGTGCTCAACGAGGACAAGTACTTCAGCAGCGACGTCCTGGGGAGGGTCACGGTGCCCCTCGCCGAGGTCATGGAGACCGACGATCTGTCGCTCGGGACCACTTGGTACCAGCTCCAGCCCAAGAGCAAGAAGTCCAAGAAGAAATGCCGCGGTATTGCAATGCGCTGCAACCTTCTGTCTAAATGCAAATTAACGAGCTTTCTTTTCTCAACCTTGTTGGATTTTGTTTGCCTGTCATGGTAATGCAAGATTCATTTGAGTTTTGCGCAAATTGCCGAGTTTTATTTTCTCGGTCTTGGATTTGTTTGCCTGACATGGTAATGCAAGATTCATCTGTTTGAATTTCGCTGATACGCTTTACACAAAAAAATTCATCATTTTGTCGACAAACATTTTTTTTTCCAAAGAAATGTGTGCATCTGGTTCTACTTAATTTTGTTCAGTAGTAATCTTGAGATAATTTAATTTTGTTTCATTGCAGGAGAAGTTTGCCTACACATATCCTTGTCTACAAGGGCGCATGTGTCTGAAGAATCACAGAATGTTCCACAACCCAATTCAGATGACATAGCATCCAGCTCTGATAGGTCAATTGAAAATAAAGATGGAATCCTATCAACCACCAGCAGCTACATCGACCTTTCGGCCTGCGCCAGCTTGGTGAACGGAGCATCGCAAAACAATGTGGAGCCATTGGCGGACAGCACCATGGAGCAGCCACCCCGTAGTAGCATGGAACAAGCAATTACTGAACCTGGAGCAACTGCTGATAATGATGCAATGGCGAATCCATCATCGGTGGTAGAGGTCTTGTCTCGCTATTTCTTCGGCAAACCTGTCGATGTCGCTCCTTCGGTTACGTCAGACGTCGAGTCAGTGGATCAGTTCCAAGAGTCAAAAATGTGCTCTGAGGATCGTGAAAATCCTGAGGATGCCACATCATCTGAGTCAAACCTTGATGAGCTACTGAAAATTATGGAGTCAAAAGATCAAGGCTGTGAAATTCCTAGGAACCTGCCTGGAGGTGTACTACTTGATGAATCTTACGCTGCTGCGCCTGCTGAATTGAATTCCCTCTTGTTTTCTGCAAACACCGATTTCTGGCCAGCAGTAGCAGAACTTCAAGGAACAAGTGGGTTTCAGATTGAACCATGGAAGCTTGATAGTACTGATGGTTCTTTACGAAGAACATTAACTTACACGAAAGCTGCAACCAAGTTAGTTAAAGCTGTGAAAGCCACAGAAGAGCAGAAATACTTGAAGGCTGCTGGAAATTCTTTCGCTGTTCTGTCTGTTGTTAGCACTCCTGATGTTCCTTGTGGAAATTGTTTCAAGATAGAGATATTGTATTGTATTACACCAGGTCCCCAATTATCATCTGAAGAACAGACAGTACATCTTACTGTAAGTTGGCGGGTGAACTTTGTTCAGAGCACAATGATAAAAGGAATGATTGAGAGTGGTGCAAAACAAGGCATGACCGAATGTTATGCACAATTTTCTGAAATACTCAGCCAGAGGATGAAAGTAGCTGAGCTTGATGATGCTAATTCCAATAAAGAGAAGATTTTAGCTTCCCTACATGCACAAAAGGAATCAGGATGGAGGCTGATTGTCCGCTTCCTTGGGAACTTTACGTTCATATTCTTTGTTATCATAGCACTCTATGTTATAGCACATCTTCATTTATCCAAACCCAATGTGACCCATGGGCTTGAATATTTCGGGATTGACCTTCCTGATTCAATTGGAGAGGTTGTGGTTTGTGCTATATTGATCCTTCAGGGACAGAATATCTTAAAAGTTATAGAGCGCTTCCTAAATGCATGGAAACAAAGAGGTAGCTATCTTGTAATCACTATTGTTCTCCACTCTGAAATTGGTGACATTTTTGTTCTGCGTATCTGTTTGGTATGGTGCTACTTGATTTATTTTTTAGTTTCTATTGCAGCTAAATATTATTGACTCTTTTCTTTCTGTGTTAGGTAGTGATCATGGGGTCAAAGCTCATGGTGATGGTTGGTTATTGACTGTTGCACTTATTGAAGGCACTGGTATAATAGCTGCTGGTTCATCTGACTTATTTGATCTCTACGTTGTTTTTACCTGCAATGCAAAGAGGAAAACAAGCTCAATTAAATTCCAGACATCCGATCCAAAATGGAATGGTTAGTTTCTTTCCCCTTCCTTTCTCTTGCTTTGTCCTCAACTGTGATTATCTTTATACTACTACTACAATCCTATAGTTCCTATATGAACTGACACTTCTCATAGCATATATCTAACTAATTTGATGTTTGACTTTCTAGAGATATTCGAATTTGATGCAATGGATGATCCTCCATCAAGGATGGATGTGGCCATCCATGATTCTAATGGACCATTTGATGAGTCTCCCATTGGTCACTCTGAAGTAAACTTCCTAAAAAACAATTTGTCAGATTTAACTGACATATGGCTTCCTCTTCATGGGAAGTGTGATCCAGCAAGCAACCCAAAGCTACACTTAAGAATTTTTTTGGACAACTCAAGAGGGACTGAAGTTGTTATGAATTACCTGGCAAAGATGGGGAAAGAAGTTGGTAAGAAGGTAAAAAAAAAGCAGCTTCTTTGTCAGATTTTTGTCTCACCATGTATTCTTTTTTTACAATTACATGGAACGAAATGGGCAGATACATTTGCGGTCAGCTCAAACAAATGCAGCATTCCGAAAACTCTTTATCCTCCCTCCAGAAGAGTTCCTCATCGATGATTTCACCTGCCATCTAAAACGGAAGATGCCACTTCAGGTAGGACCGTTGGGTTGTTCTTCTCTCTTTTTAAAAATGTTCTAAGTTCTTGCTCAAAAAATGTTCTAAGTGGATTCTTATGCATTGTACTATTGTTTAGTTTTGTCATAGATTGCCTACAATGTCTGACCCAATAATTATATGAGTTAGACAATAGAATGATGAAATTTTTTACATTTGTATACCCATGGTTCCCCTAGGCGGCGCCTAGGCGCTAGGCAGTGGCGTCCCGCCCCGCCTAGGGCCTAGGCAGTGACCTAGGCGGCTAGCCCGCCTATGTAGTTCGAGACAGTAACTAGACGGTTCAAGAGACGGTTCTACGAGGTGTCTAGATGATGATTATATGGTTTTTAATGGTGATTAATGATTGTGGTTTGATTATGTAGAAGATTTTATTTGTAAAAAAATATAATTTGTACTCTAACATCTTAAATATGGCATATAGCACGCAAATCAGTTTGGTCGCCTAGGCGGCGCCTAGCGCCTCGCCTAGGCCGCCTAGGCGCTAGGCGGCCCCTCTCCGCCCGCCTAGCGCCTATCGTCTCGGATAACCTTGTGTATACCATAATGCATTTGACATTTGTCATTATTTATATTTCAACTCCCCCATTTGTTTCTGTCAATAACAGAAAACATTCTCTCAAAAAAGAATTACAGAAAATTGAGGTCCTTTTTCTTACAGGGGCGCCTCTTTTTTTCTCCAAGAATAATTGGATTCTACTCTAATATATTTGGTCACAAGACCAAATTTTTCTTTTTGTGGGAAGACGTCGATGATATCCAGGTCATCCCTGCTACACTATCAATTGGTAGCCCATCCTTGATGATTATCCTTCGGAAGGATAGAGGTCTAGAAGCAAAACATGGAGCCAAGGGAACTGATCTTCATGGAAGACTCAAGTTTCATTTTCAGTCATTTGTTTCGTTCAGTGATGCTCACAGGTAGCTTCCATTTATTCTCTTTTTGATATCAACCGTGACATCTGGTCTGACTATAATCTGTACTATTACTTAGATCTTGACTTTTTTTAAAGAGGATTTAGGTCTTGCCTTTGGATTATAGGTTAAACTGTCCTTGAGTAGCCTGGCCTGATATATTGGGCCAGGCTCATTCTTTGATTTTCCAGTCCGCAAACCCCCAGCCCGACAATTAGGAAAACAATATGTTCGTTCCAACATATTACCATTAGGAAATGTTTTTAAAAGCGAAAAAGTAGGAGCTCTGCTTGGTCAATCAACAGAAAGAATCACATTAGAAAATGATTTAAATCAGCATTTTTTTGGAAAATATAGCAAAAAAATGAATATTATTGTGCTTTTTCAGGCTTTAGACCTAGGAAGTCAGGCAAGGCGAGGCTCAGGGCCTCAGGCCTAGTACCTGTATTACACTTCTACAATTTTTGTGTAACAATTTTTTAGGGAATCTGAATTCTGACAATAATTTAGATTCTTCTAGACGTATGTAACCTCACAGAATACAAATAAGCGAATCGAGTAGGCGTAAAATTCTACTAATAACAGAACCACTTGATGGGTTACTTTGTTCTATCAGCATTACTTCTCGAACTATTTTCTGCTACTCTGCTAATGATTTACCACGCCAAGAAACCTTTATCTGGTAGAATAATCATGGCAATATGGAAAATGCGGTCACTGGGTCCTGAACAAAAGGGGGAGACGATTGAAAAGGAGTCTGAACTAAAAGAACTCCAGTCTGAAGAAGGTGGATCCTTGTTCACCCATGAAGATGTCAAAATGTCTGAAGTATTCTCGTCAGTTCTTTCTGTTAACGTGAGTGATGTATTTACCTTTGCAAGCTCGATGCATGATAGCATGAGCTTGATAGAATGTGTTTGCGCAACATATAATCTGTTTTGAGCTCCCCCCCAAGTGAATATCTCTATCTGCAGGTTGAGTCCCTAATGGAGATGTTTTCAGGAGGTCCCTTGGAACACAAAGTGATGCAAAAAGCTGGTTGTATGGACTACTCGCCGACAGAGTGGGAACTTGTAAACCGAAATATGCACCAACGGCAAATCAAATACAAGTTTGACAAGTCCTTGTCTCGATATGGAGGAGAAGCAGCTACCACTCAGCAAAAGTTTCCCCTCGCTAACCAAGATGGCTGGGCCATTGAAGAGGTGATGACACTACAAGGTGTTTTGCTTGGGGACTACTTCAGTGTAAGATGTTGCTTCCTCAACCGTTTTTGCTGAAGTGGTACTTAAAATCATGTTATTACAATGGCTCATAACTTGCAGCTCCAGCTGAAGTATCATATGGCAAACATGCCGTCGAAACCAAACACCTGCAGCGTGCAGATTTTGTTGGGAATTGCGTGGTTAAAGAGCACCAAACACCAAAAGAAGGTCACAAAGAATGTAATGTCCAATTCCTCCAACAGATTGAAGGAGCTCTTTGCTGAAGTTGAGAAGGATCTTACATCAAGAAATGGTAACCTTTTCTATGCAGCAATTGATCCCTAGTGTCTCCAATATCATATAAATTAATTACAAAGTTCACATCAAACCAATGTCTGCAATAACTTAAAAGATGTAATCATGTAGTATCACAGGTAGAAAGTTTATATTATCATCGCTACCTTGTCAAATGAATTACTATCAGCGGGTAAGGTAGAAACTAAATGAAAATGAATCTGGTTTAAATTTTGACTTCTTTGTTAGAGAACAAACCGTTTCTCTTGCTTTGTATAAAACAATGATGTTTCTTTTATCTCAGGTGAGAATGGTACTAATTTTTTCTTTGTGCAACGAATTTCTAGGTGCAAGCTAACATCTGTACAGTGTAAACAGTAGATTGTTTACTCTATCAGCCAAATGTGTTTGAAGAGCCCAGCAGATGCGATGGACTGGTGCAATTTGTTTTTAGATAATTGATTGGTGCAATTTGTTGCCTGTTTGGCTACGGTGTCACATGGTTCAGCTCTTGCCAGCATATTGTTGGTAAGTTTTTACAGAAACAGTTAATCTTGAAAGTGCTACTGTATCGATGTGAATAGATTGTTTCAGAAACACTTCATTTTTTTTGACATTTCTGATATGGCCTTACCTTCATAGGAAGTAAAGCAGAGTTGTATATGCATAGCTGACCTGTACTGCACAAATTACATAGTAAAAGGAAGCTAATTTTGATTCATAGAATTTTTTCTGAGTCATTTGATGTACTGCAAAACAGGAAAAACAAGAAGTATGTGAGAGCGATTCAATACAAGTATTCTTTGCTTTCTTGTTTCGTTTGCCCTACTCCTTCCTTGTATCCTGCCATATGTGCTACTAAGATAATGACCTTTTAAAAAAGAGTGTGGCTAATGGTGGAATATTACTCGGCACTTGACAGGGAAACATTTTTTTTAACAAAGCAGGGATACATTTTCATTTGTGCAATGTCATATTTCAGATCATTTTTCACATGAAATTTGTGAAATGTGCTCACTCAAGCTTCAAGCTCCAACTCTAAGGATTATTTCCTTCTTTCTTATTCTTTATTTTTTTAGAATATTGGCAAATCATTATTGTTTATTTTATTCAACTGTCTTGTAGTTTCAGAGGATGGTCTGTAAGTGGAAAATTGCCTAATAAATGCAAATATTTATGGCCTTCAAAAGCAAGAATTATATTTTTAATTAGGGACCATCCTTCTTATCTGTGTCTTGCCATTGCCTGTTTTAGGTGTGCACCGGGCGATGTAAGAATGATGTGTGTTGATCGTGTATATCCATATTTTTTATTAAAAAAAACTAGCAGTATCTGTTCTATATCACATGATAGACTGAACGCACAGTTTGCACGATGAAAAACAAAATGTTACAGCGGCCATCCACAAGTATTCTGCCTTCTATCGTGAAAACCACCAATTCCTCTCTAGAGCTGGCCAAACGGGCCGGCCCGAGTGGAATGAACTAGGCCGGCCCGCACTGTTCACCAAACCAGGTTAGCCTGGTCCGTTCAACCGAACCGAACTTGGGCCAAGACCTTGACCCATCGGGCTGGCCCTGTTCGGTTCGTATAGTGTGGCCCGGCTCTGTTCGATCCGGGGCAGTTAGTGTAGCCCACATATTTAATTAAATATATATATTTATATGTTTATTTCCTTATGATAAATAATTTATTTCTTCATTTTATAATAGATATTTATTAAATATAATCATTTTTATTTTTATATATTATTTTTGGCTAAATTGGGTCGGCCCGCTTGTTACCGGGCCGACCCGGTTACTATGCGAATCGTGTTTGGGCCGATGCCTCGGCCCGTTGGATCGTTTGACCCGGTTCATAGCCCAGACAAGGCCGGCCAGGTTCGTTTGATTGGCCAGCTCTATTCCTCTCCCGTGACCCCCTGAGCCACTCCTAGGGCGACTTTGGGGGTGACCCAACCCCTCCGCCAAAAGCAGAGCAGCGGTATGCGTCGCCGATGAGAGGTGAGGACCCCGCATGGTGAGCCTGGCGGGAGCTTAGGAAGGTGAAGGATAGCACAACGACTTATCTGGTGCAGAATAGCATAAGTTGGCAAAGAGCAGTGCAGGTGATGGTCGAGGGGTGGAGATGCTGCGGGCCAAGATGATGGTAAGACCAGATTTGGTCGTGTGCATGAGGTTTCAGGAGGTGTGCCTTGCGACCGTGCACGGGGCTCATCGAATTCGTCGCAGAGAAGGCTGGTGGTGACCAGTTCCAAAAGGCAATGGTTGTGGTAGTGCGTGAGGCGTTGAACTGATGACAGAGTCGACAATTGTGGTCAAACGGTGCAACCTGAGAGGGTCGGTTGTCGACTGGGGTAGCGTAGGTGGCAAGTTGGGACTAGTGGTGGCCGGTTTCAATAACGCCCTTTTGTGCTGGGTTGGCGATGTGTTTAGCTCTAGGCCGAGTTGGCGGCATAACGCCACGGTGTGTTTAATGCTTTGTGTCTTCTTTTTTCCCTATTGCTCGAAAAATGAACACATCACCGATAAAGTTCAAGTTCATGAAAGACCTCATCATGCTTAGTACCACTATTGCAGTGTGTTGTAAACTCCCTTCTTCTTCTTCTTCTAGGCTAATGATCATATAACTGATAGTTTTTAAATAAAAAGGTCTATTGTACTCCCTGTACTTTTATGAAGGTCTAAATTGGGCTTTCTGCTATAAAGCTGGTCATACAGGCAAGCATCCAAATTACTATGCTCATAGTGGCTTTCGCACCATGTCGCATCCAAAGCGAAGTCAAGATGGACAACATGCTTCGGCTTCATTGGTTGTGGTACCATTGAAAACCCATAGACTCTACGGTGTGACGATATTCACAAAGCTCTCTTCAAAGCATTTAGAACATCGTCCTGAGAGATGGAAAAAACAAACTTTTGGACTGATGCTGGTTGGATCCTTGTGCTCTTTGCCCACATTGCACCAAGCCTGTACGTAATGGATGCCTGAAAAGGGTGATCCGTCTACCATGAGCCAAGCGACAACAACTAAGCACCACTTAACAACTCCAGAAGTTTGTTCTCCTTTAGGCTCAGGTATGTTGTGATCACTCACCTGATGATATTGTTTGGACAAAGATGACTAGCGGGAGCTACTTCTCGTGATCGGACCGCCTCATGCAGTTCTAAGGTAACATCCTCTCTCCCTTGCCAGAACTAGCCTAAAAAGTCAACACGGAATCTAAATGCAAATTCTTCATATAGACGCTCTGGCATGGCCACATTTACGACCGACAAAGTTTGGTTGCATCACCCTCTACTCTACTCTCTTTGTGCCTAGGCTGGTGGGACATCAAACCATATTTGTGCTTCTTGCACATACACTACCCTAATCTGGCTTTTCATCCTTGGAGGTGGTCCCTTTGCGGCGGTTGGTTTGCTTCTTGCCGAGACCTTCCCCTTGCTTGGTGGCCTCAAGCTCTTAATTAGCAGTTACCCTTTTGACAAGTCAACAAAGAGCTTCAATGGTATCATCATTTACAATGTCTCAAATATTTGGAAAGAGAGGAATCGACACATCTTTTAACTTATGAGTTTATCCCCTCAACAATTGGCAGACAAGACCCGTGAGGACCTAGCTCTGTGGAAGCGGGCTTCATCCAATAGCATAGTCCTAGCAAACGCATTGTAGCCGTCTTGTAATCTTTTGGCTTTGGGTGCCAGCTTTTCACCCTTCTGTAAAAACTTACTTCTTCTTCGAGGATGGCCTGCCCTTTTTGCTAAAAAAAAAATGGAAAACATGCTTCAAGAGATGTAAGTAGTTTACCTATTTGATGTTGATACGATATAGAAGAAATTTTGGTTTATCCCTAGCTACCCTCACGTATAATATCATCACCATTTTTTAAACAAAGGCAAATGTTGAAATATATTATCCGTCTTTTCTCCTCAGCTTAAGCTTTTTATATGAACTGGTTGGTGCATGCAATTCAATAGCAAGTGTGTAATAGAATTAAGAACACATAAAGAATGTCTATAACGTTGAAGTACTGTGATGCATCCAATAATTCAAATGTGTGCTACAGTCAGGAACGCTAAAAAATGTCAATAACGTCATGCAAATCTGCTGGCGATAGCAGTGCATGCAGTTCAATAGCAAGTGTGCATTAGAATCTAGAACGCACAAAGAATGTCTATAGACATCATGCAAATTTGCTTACTACTATCAATCCATCAGCATATACATTTTCCCATGAGCATATGCATTTTATGCTTTTAACTGCAACACAAAGTTGGAAGGATGTGCACACCAAACGAAATCTTTATAGGGCCAAGAGGAAGATCAATTCATCCGCTGGCCTCGTGAGCCAATAGCCGCCCTCCATCCCGATTCCTGAGTCATGTCTCCATGAATTAAAATTTAGGGTGTGTTTAGTTGGTGCGAATGTGGGAAGAGGTTGGATGGGATGGGATAAAATAATTTGTGATTCGGCTGCTTGCTTGCAGGTTCATAGATGGGAGTATGCGTTTGATTGCATGCGTTCCAACCTCTTACAACTAACTAAACACACCCTAAAAAATCCAACATAATTAGACAATAGCAAATTATCCATGTTCAGCCTAACCCCAAATTATAGTGTCAATTTTTTCACTACTCTAAGGGCACTCCCAATACAATGACGTCAGTTGTTTCTATAGCTGTGATCTAGGACAGATCATTGAGGTGAAGGGTAGTTAATGAGAAGAGAGAGAGCAGAATCGTTTTCAAAAGCAATCCCAATGCATTGTTTTATAGGTGTCGGGACCCGAAAAACGGAGTCGAATCCCTGCTGTGTCTTATCTGTACTAGTCCCTGGATCAAGTAGCTAGTACACACAGATATACAGTTTGGATCATCACCATTCAATGAAAAGTAATTTATTACATCAGAGTCGTATAATTATTACAAAGTTCAGGCTCGAAGGCCTAGCAGCGGAAATTTAAATAACAGTTCAACGCAATGGAAACCAAATCACAACTTCACAGGCATGCCCGAAGAATGCGCTCCTAGACGTCGGAGTAGTCTTCATCCTGAATACCATCAACAAATCCCGCCTTGGTACACTTCCTCATCGGCGTCAGATCCCGCCGTTGGAATGAGCAAACGAGAATAAACTCGAGGTAAGTAATCTTAATTACTTGCAAGACAATGCCTAGATGCTATGCAGGTTTCAAGGGGAGGTTTGGGGTAGTTTTGCATAAAGCTAAGTTTCAAACTTTTAAACCTAATTTGAGAAAGCGGTTTTAAAATTGAAGTTTGAACTTCATAATTCTTTCTTTTGGAAAAGACAGCACCTACCGACTTAACCAGATCATCATGGCACCCACCATGAAGACAACCACGCACATGCAACACTGATTGCAAGACAAATTCCCAAAACAAAGAGAGGGGGAAGAGAGTTTTACAAAACTACAGTGGGGTAGCTTCCGTCGTTCACCCTTAACCATTGGGCGAGGCTTTCATGAAAGTTTACACTCTGCAGAGGTTGTACGCTTTACCCATGAGTAGGTGGCTTCCTAGGAATCACCCAAAGGAAGTAGACACCACGAGGTCTTTCACCACAACCTTCCCTTAGACCGGCATTCCCACTAAGGATTCCACACCAATGCCCCTCTTGTGCCGATAGGTTCTGTTCTATGGACACATCTGAATACCCACTCCCAACCACAAAGGAAGGTCGTTTTATGGACATATTCAGATGCCCACTCCCTATTCCACTAGGAATGCCAGACTAAAAGTCCGAAGGGTACTCAACCAGACTCGCCCATACAGCACTCAATGGTCGCACTGTTGAACTAGTCTAGGTACCACAAGGAATCGATCCTTAAGTCAAACGGGTATGGTCCACCATCAACCCAATCTCTAGCATACTGCCACCGAGCAGTTGCCAACCACCTTGCAACCATCCACCCGATTGAGAAACCATTTAAAAGCCCGGATAGCACCCACTATCCCTACAGACAATTCCCGACACGGTAGCACCCACTACCGGTCATTCAATTTGCAATCAAGTTTTTGTCAGGGTTGAATACAAAAGTAAGTCTCTAAATTGCAATTGCTAAGCATGTAATGTAAAAAAAATCACTAAACAAGGATGGCAGTAGGATTAAATAATATTAAATAGCTAGAGTTAATGAGGTTGGCTGTGTATATCATTCATATAGGACATTATCTACAACTTAGCTTAAATATTGTTTTTAGCTTTTAATTAGCATCTAGGTTTTGCAAAATCTAATAAAACAGTTATGAAAACTGGGTAATAGCAACATGGCATAATGTCTTGCCTTGATCCTGGTAGTTGGACTGATCAGTGGCGAAGTCTCCTTCAGCGGACGGATATAACGTTTAAAAGGAATATAATAAGAACCATGTGCGATAAAATATGATGCATACATGACATGTCATGAGGATGATGCAAACAGTACAGAACAGTATAAAATAATTTTATAAAACTTCTGCAATTGGTTTCATTATTTTTAGAGTTCCCTATAATTAGTTATGATTTTTATAATCTTAATATTAAAGGTACAAAAGAGAGTTAATAATAAATAAATTTCAAAATTTTACCAAAACAGTACATAACTTATATCATAATATATCTAACTCCATAAAACAATTTTGGATATTTTTGGAGCTATATTTTATCCTATAAAATTCCTACAAGTATAGACACTAAGGTAATTATTAAAAATTAAAATTAAACTAAATATGCAAATAAACAGTACCAAAAAAACAATATAGAATTTTATGAATCTAATAAAATTTATTTTACAATTTTCAGAATTTTATACAATTTTCTATGCAATTTACAACATTAGGTATATTTTGCAAATAAAAGAAATAAAGGGGAAAAAAAAGGCACTTGGGCTGGCGGCGCAAGTGGGCCGGCCCATCTGGCGACATCGCGCACAGGGGATCAGAGCATGAGGCGCTGACCGACAGGGCCCGCCCATCGGTGGGTCAAAACAGGGAGGCCGAAGGGTCACGGCGGCGGCCGCCCGGCGGGCGGCAGCGGCGGCAGTGAAAGGTGCGGGCTAAGGCGACGCCAGCGGCACTCGCGTCGCGAATCGGGCGTGGCGGCGGGCGCTGCGCGGCGGAGGCGCATGGCGCGGCGGCGAAGCGGCAGCGACGGCGGCGGCGGGGCGGGTGAAGCACCTACGGTGCACGGGCCAATGGAGGTGGCGGCTTTCGAGGGCCCGAGGTGGCTGGTCGACGTCTGGTCTGCGGCGCGGACGGGAAGCACGGCGGCGGCTCGCCGGCTGGGAGCTGGGGCGGCGCGTGGTCGGCGAGGTGCTAGGAGGCAAGGTGCTAAGGGGCTCACCACGGCGACAAATGGGCGGCGATTTGGTCCGACGGCAGGAGGGGATAGCGGCGGTTCCGGCGGGCTTCCCGGCGGCTCCGGCGACGGCGACGAGCTGGCTAAGATGAAAACGGGGTCAGGGCTGCACAAGGAACAAGTTTCATGTTGAACCCTTGCGACGACACTCACCGAAAATCGCAAATTCGGCGAGGGGCAGAGAGATGAACAGGGAAGGGTTTCCTGGTTTTTGGTTCCAGATGAGAACGACGTGGGGTGGGGGTTTAAGTAGGGGATTAGTTCGTAGTCTAGGGGGATTAGGATAGGAATCAGGGGGGCAAGGATCTGCTATAATTTAGGGGGAAGTTTCTATTTGTAATGATGGAAAGGAGAGGAATTAAGGGGGTTTCCAATTTGTCATCTAAATTCAACGTGAAGGAGAGGGTGAGGGAATTACATGTGGGGCCCACACGTAGGGGAGAGAGGTTATAAATATAAATTCAGATTTTTGGTTTTGGATATAAGGCTAGCATATGTTTTAATTATTCAAATAAATCACTACATAGTCAAAACCACATAAATATATTTTTATTATCTATCTTTGTTTAAATAAATCACTTATAAAATATTTTTCCAAGGAACATACTCATTTTAAAAGGGTTTTGAATTTCAAAATTTATAAAAGCAATGCAATGCATGTATGCATGATTTTCTTGAAAATGAGGATGTTACAATAGGTCATCTGTAAATATGTCACGTCGTATAGAAACGGTTATAGATTCAATCCTTCCAATGCATTGTATATAGTAATTAATTAATTAATTTTTCTTTCTTTCTATTTATAAATCCTATAGAAACGATCTAACCCTTAGAGCATCCGTAGCAGAAACCCTATAAACACTATAGCGCTGATTTGGCGAGGATAGTGTTTCTGGTGGAGTGAATGAATCTTTTAGGGTATAGTATAAAGTGTGAAGGGATTTTAGGAGGATGGATACAGTTGTGGTGAATAATGTTTTAGAGTAGCGGAGATAAGATTTCTGACGTGGATGCTCTTAATAGAGATTTATTATTGTTTCATTCCATTGTTTTTAGGATACCCCATTTACCAGCTATGCCATCTTAGGGTGGGTTCTTTTGAGCTTATCTTATCTACTTATTTACTGTAGCTCGTCACTTCGGGAATTTTTTGAGGTAACCTCGAGAGCCGGTTGGTCTTCAATTTTAGGATTTAGAGAGCTTATAGACACACCTACGATATAAAAAAAATCGACTCAAAAAGTAATAAAAAAGTGAGATAAGTCAAATAAGACATGAGATAAGTTCTCGTGTCTTATTTGACTTATCTCACTTTTTTTATTACTTTTGAGTCGGTTTTTTTAATTAAGTAGGTGTGTCTATAAGCTCTCTAAATCCTAAAATTGAAGGCCAACCGGCTCTCGAGGCTACCTAAAAAAATTCTCGAAGTAATGAGTTACAGTAAATAAGTAGATAAGATAAGCTCAAAACAACCCACCCTAATACTTAGTAAATAAGTAGATAAGATAAGCTCAAAACAACCCACCCTAATACTTCGTGATGACGTGGAAGACAGATAAAAGGGTGAGAGGAAGCAGCCGTCGCTTCACTAGCGTCGACGCTATCGCAGGACCCGAGGAGAAAAGCATCTGATGCTCCACCTTTTTCCTCGTCGCCAACCTTTCCCGTCGGATTTAAAATTTGACAAGTTTGATTTAAATATTAAGATCTGTCCGTCGGATTTAAATCGACGGCTGAGATGATGGAGGCGGACCATGGGAGGGCTGACAAGTTTGCGGTGCTCCGGACCGGGGCAAGCGGCCGCACCACCTGAGCATCTCTGAAGTTGGAAGAGATGCGCGCAAGAAGTTGCGATGGTCGGCCGTAGTGTTTGGAGACTTAGGGGTGTCTGTTGATCGCCATAAAATCGCTGACTTATATATCTTATCTCGACTTGAGAATTTTCGATGTGGTCTCGAGAGTCGGATGGCACTTAAAATTTAGGATTTATCTCGACTAATATTGACTCATCCGCCTTTTTTTTATTACTTTTGAACTGCTTTTATTTTTATCTCGAGGTCGGATAGTCTAAAAGCTCCCTAAATCCTAAATTTCAAGGCCATCCGACTCTCGAGGCTACCTTGGAAAATTCTCGAAGTTGGAGATAAGACAGATAAGTCACAGCTTATGAGCCCAATAGAACACCCCCTAACTCTAAAGATGAACTGTTGTGCAGGGTGTTGATACAGTGTCTATAGGTGAGATGTCTATAGGGTGATATGACAAAGTCTTATAGATAGCTGCTGTCTTAATCATTGTACATATCTTTATATAAGAAACGTCTCTCTCTCCGTATTAACTACCCTACACCTCAGCAATCCGTTTAGTTATATAAACGGTTGACGTCATTTTATTATGAGTGCCCTTATATAAGAGACGGTTTCTATGAAAGACAACAAATCTCTACTGGGACGTTTGGCTGTTTCTATAGGGCTTATAAGTAGAAAGAAAAAAGAACAAATTAATTACCAGACACAATGCACTGTGAGTGTTGTATCCATAGCCGATCTACTGATAAAAACAACACATTTGGAGTGCCCTAAGCACACTTTCCCACTCCATTCCTACTACGAATCGACCCTCCACCTGTTCTATCCTCTATGTTATATCCACTACACATTTTAGTTCCCGTTTGGCACAGGCCCAGCTCCTAGCTCCACCTCAGATATGGAGTTTGTAGGTTGAAATAAAGTGACTTAAATTTATATTTTTAGTTTAACATGTAAATAAGATGACTCACCTAAACATCTTTAATGTACATATTTTTGTTCCATGACGTGAGGCATTAGTTGCTTACTTATGAACGATGGGGATGAGTGGATGATCAGTATAAAGTTTTGGTTATGTATAGCGTGTTTGTATATGTAGCAACTGGCTCCTACTGTTGATGATTTTGGTTTTACATGCGGCCAATTAAGAACAAGAACTTGACCGTTGATGTGAAAGCAAACTCAGAGTTTGGACCATATGAGAATCTCAAGCATGTTTTTCCCTTCAGGTTTTTATATCCATTTCTTTATAATACTCCAGGCTCATAGCCTGCATTGGTGAGCATGTACAATTTCGACGGACTTTTCTGATGACTACCTCTCATCATACAACTTCTCAGGACGATGACAATAGATGAATATGGAGTGATGAATTTGGAACTCCAAGGCTGAAGTCAATTCTCAACTTGGTTGTTCCAGACCAAAGGTCAGGAGATGCATGATTTCTACATCACTTCATTTGCTCAACTGCTTGAAATCCAATATGGTGTCCATTGAGATAATATACTCAATTTGCTTTTGGTGTTTTTACATCTTCAAACTCCAGTACCTAGATGAATATGATTGCATTAGTGCAAGTATCGGGCTGAATTCCTACCCAGTGATTAGCCTTTCTGGTGTCTTTCGAAGCAAAGAACCATCTGTTGGTGTTGATGTTTCGTTTGATATGGCCACTAGAAATTTCACCAAGTACAATGCTGCACGAAGCTTGAGTAACATCTCATTGCTTCTCTCCATCTGTAGGTATCACCTCTGAGGTTAACTACTTCATATTAGTATCCTACGTATTGCTTATGAGGAAACCTAATTTTAGATTAAGACATTCAGGGTGCATTGTGATTTTTTTTCTTTATTATCAGTGTAGCAGAGAGTTTGGGCATGTCCAGGATTGAGCTGGAGATAGATGCTGCTCAATTGCGGGAGCTATGCAAAGAAGACCAAAACAGAAACTCCACCACTTAGTTAATCAGGGAAGCTAGTCCTTGACATGTAATTCCTTTTGTTGTTCATGTTTTGCACTGCCCTAGAATTTGTAACAAAGTTGCACATCAAGTTCTTAAATTAGGTGCAAACTTTGCGGGCACTGATGCTGGTGTTTGGTCGGAGGAGTTCCCAGCTGCTATTTGTAACCTTGCGGCTGGCGATTTAGCTAGGCCATTTTAATAATAAATGATGTGATGCTATAAAAAAACAGATTGTGCAGAGTGCTTTTGAGTGGCCACAGAAGCTTAGGCAAGGCTTTTATGATTATCACCGTATCTTGCTTAGTTGAATGCACTACACATCATATATTAGAGTTACTTTTGTTTCTACGTCAGGGCTTTGTCCATGCCGAAGAAAACACGTAAATCCCCACACCAATACAGCATAATACGCTGAGTAAACTATTCCGATGCCAACCACACAAAGAACAAATCAGCGCGCCAATGCACACTTTTTTTTTCTAGTAGGTAGTGAAATCCCTCCGGAAATTGTCTGCCCGACACACACCAATACAGCATAGTATGCTGAGTAAACTATTCCGGTGTCAACCACACAAAGAACAAACCAGCACGCCAGTGCATGCTATTCTTTTCTAATAGATAGTTAAATCCCTCCTGAAATTGCCTGCTCGGCCGGTTCAGTAGCTAGCTAAATGGCCATGGAGGGTCAGCGATAATCTTTCGGTAAACGGTGTGGTAAACCCTGCCATGGATATGGATATATCTGATCCACAAGTAGTTCCTACGAATTAGGAGTAGGTGATAAAAATAGCTTGTGTTGTTGCGAGTTGCAAGGCCTTAATTAGGCTGATGCATTGTTAAAGCACTCTCTTTGATCCCCTCCCAGCTTTGTTACTGCTTACCACTACAATCCATAGAGATCTAATTTAGGATCCATAATTAAAGCTGACTAGTGTTTGTTTTCAACCAAGGTAATTAAACTCTCGTGCCTCATCCTTTACTATCTTGTATTTCTCTTTCTTTCGAAAGAAGTGTTTCCATTTGGATGATCTCCGCGAAAGTCAAAAGAGCAAGTTTTTAGTTTGAGCTTGTCAAGGATCTCTAACTGAAAATGCCCATTGATCAGTAGTTTATTTTGTTTGTGTTCTTTTAACCGGTTCTTGGTTTGCTCAAACATTTTATTTTGATTTTGTGATGTCGGCGTGTCGATCGATCGATAGATTGATTAATCAGGTAAAGGCCGTGGTCACCGTGCCCGGCGAAGATCATCGTCGCCGCTCGCTCGCTCGGCTCGGCACGGCATGGAGGAGCAGCTGCACAGGCCGGCGATGATCAAGAAGATCACGCTGCCGGGGAAGATGTCCACCACCACCTCGCCGGAGGCGCAGGCGGTGATGGTGAGCACGCCCAAGACGGCCCCGCATCCGCAGTCGAAGCACCCGCTGACGAGCCCGCGGGCGTGCCTCTGCTCGCCGACGACGCACGCCGGCTCGTTCCGCTGCAGGCTCCACCGCGGCGGCGGCGGCGGCGGCGGCCTCGCCGGCTCCGTCGACTCTGGCCTCCACGAGCTGGGCAAGAAGCCCGGCGTATGACACATCGTACGACGTACCTGCCGCGCGCAATCTAGCCAAGAAGCAGCGTAGCATCACCAATGGCGTCTCATGTGCTAGGTGACTTCGATCTGTTCTTTTCTTGCCCATTGTTGTACAGGGAAAGGAGGAGAGAGATTTCTGCACGTGTGCCTCCTTTTCTTGCAGCTTCGAACTGCAACTCTTTCCAGATTCGAGTTTTTTCTGAGAATTTTAGTACATCAATGGGCAAAAGATTTTCAAATTTTACCAAGTAAATTAAAACGCTTCTGTTTGCGGAGAAAAAAAAAAGGGTTTTTACGTAAATTGACGAACGTGTTTAAAATTTTGCCTAGAAGTAAATTAAAAGGCTTCTATTTGGGAGAAATAAAATATAAAACGGTTGTGTGTAAAGCTTCAAATGGGATTGGAATTGATGGACGGGAAAAAAGATTACAAATCAATCTGTTGAGAGTGGGATTTGAACCCACGCCCTTTCGGACCAGAACCTTAATCTGGCGCCTTAGACCAACTCGGCCATCTCAACAGTTTTGCTGTTGTCGACTGGAACACTCCTAAATGCACACAGCGAACAGTTATATTTAACGCGAAAGTTGAACTAGATTTTGCTTGCAACGTTATCACTGCACTTGACTTTGTATGGTACGCGATCCATTCATTCAGGATGCAGTGTTTGAGCATCTCAGTGACGAATTGGGCAAGATTCGCTAAAACATAAGGGGAAAGACCTCCGTGGTAGTTTCGTAAGTGGGCAGTCTTCTGGGAAGGGCTCAGGATTAGGAACACTAGGTTGCTCCACTTAAAACAAAATACCCACTTGCTAGCTCATAAAGGGCGTCAACTCCTAGGAACTAGTATTTACAACGCACAACATAACACTTTCAATTGATTGATTGAACTGAAGATAATCCAATCGGCTGCCACAGGCTGCATAAGGAACATACATACAAAAGCCATCACAGATGATGCTGTATGCGGCGGTAAATACTAACCACTAGATTTCATCTCCTTGTTAGTCCCACAAATCTGAGTCAGCCCGGCAACGCGTGAAGTAGCTGAGATACCATCCGGCATAACCTTAGGATCATCATGCGTCCCGGCTGAAGGTCCCGTATAGAAACCATGACTTTCTCAAGGATTGGTTGTGCTACCGTTGTCTGAACTTCGCATACCTTAACCAGCAACTCAGATGGCTCAGAAGGATAAACCGCGCTGATCAAAGTTAAGAAGCAGGGTAGCATGAGAAATAAATAGTAGAGCAATGTACGAATAAGCTCCAGTTTCACTGAACTAACCGGTTCAAGTCTGTCATATCAATGGTGAAAGCAATCCTCTTGCCATTCTTGAAACTCATGAAGCAAAGACTGAAGGCAAGTTGACCTGCTTGGAAAGGTGCAAATTTAAAATGTTTACTCAATTGCTTCATCGCACTATAGATAGAAAGAACTTGATCTACATTAAATTCTATATTAATGATTGCTTCATCAGTGAACTTAAAATAATAGCTACAAGGATTGGAATTCTATGAGTAGACTCACAGTTGACAATAAAACTATCTTCTATTAACCAATGACCCAATCATATAAGGTTTTCACCTTTTTCTTCAGATGTATCTTCACCTATTAAAACATGAAGACATCTTCATTCTCCACTGGCACTTGACAATAGTTTTCCTTGATAGCCTACGCACTATCTACCTCTAATCAAGTAAAATAAGAATAACAGCCTATGCATTGAGAAACTGAAAAAAAGGTAGAGGGTGTACCCATTTTGCTGTGATTATTAAGTATGTCTGTGTATGAATGTAAACTTCAGAGTTGTAATGTCAGAAAGAGATGTTTATGGATGGGCTATTGCTTTATGATACAAGTGCGCCATTATTTGAAAATACAGAAGGAAAGGGATACAGGGTAGACCTGTCTGGGACTCCACAACAAAAGCTGCGAAGGTCAGATTCATTAAGTCCACTTTAGCAACCTCAATTTCTTCTAGGACATCAATAAGATTACCAAGAAGCAAACTTGTTTCCTGCACAAATAGACAAGGCATGTCAGCCTGCAGTAAACAGAATTCATGGAACTTCTAAGACATGGCAGCAATATCAAACATAAAAGCTTAAGTTCTCTATGCTTAAATAGATACAAATGACGTGGTAAACTATTATTATATAAAACACAGAACTGTAGCCTACATATCTAAGGTTGGGTTCTTTTCAACTTATCTTATCCAGCTTATTTGACTTATCTTGTAACTTCGAGAATTTTTCGAGATAGTCTCGAGAGCCGGTTGGCCTTTGTGTTTAGAATTTAGGGAGCTTTTACACACACCTACGAGATTAAAAAAGGGGACTCAAAAATTAATAAAAAAAAGTAAGATTAGTCAAATAAGACACGAGATAAGTTCTTGAGGTTGGCCTTTATGTTTAGGATTTAGGGAGCTTTTACACACGTCTACGAGATTAAAAAAAGGGGACTCAAAAATTAATAAAAAAAAGTAAGATAAGTCAAATAAGACATGAGATAAGTTAGACTTATCTCGTGTCTTATATGACTTATCTCACTTTTTTTATTAATTTTTGAGTCCCAAAAGTGAGATAAGTCAAATAAGACACGAGATAAGTTAGACTTATCGAGATAAGTTAGACTTATCTCGTGTCTTATGTGACTTATCTCACTTTTTTTATTAATTTTTGAGTCCCCTTTTTTTAATCTCGTAGACGTGTGTAAAAGCTCCCTAAGTCCTAAACACAAAGTCCAGCTGGCTCTCAAAGCTATCTCGAGAAATTCTCGAAATTAGAGATAAGTCAAATAAGCTGGATAAGATAAGCTGAAAAGAATCCACTCTAAGACAGCAAGACTCCAAATACATATACATGTGGTATAATGTGTGTGTATGATGCCTGTGACACAAATTAAGATGCCCCCTCATGTTTACCTTAGGCAAAGAAAAAAGGTCCCATCAAATGCAATATGACATCAAGTTATTAACATGCATAATTTAAGGTACTTAAAGAAAAATTGTATCGCACCTGAGAAGTTTCAGAGTAAAAGCAAACTCACCATTGTCTTCTTCTGCAAGGATCTTAAGTCATCAACTCTTTGATTCTCCTCAGATTTGAAAACAAAATTGAATACCACAGGAGCATTCAAATTTGGAAATGTCTGACCAAGAGTACAATGTCATGAGATTTTGAACATACAGAAGAAAAATATCAGTTTCCTTATCTTACCTGTCCTATTTTGGTTCTACTCAATGAGTTATTCACAAATATGCCCGACATATCACTTATGTTTAGGATGATCCTGTACAAGGAACAGTAATACAACAAGTAAGACAAGGAATAACATGGAAATATATTTCCATCGCTGGCTTGTGGATTGTTGCTAGCAGTTACAAAAAGCGCAGGATTTTGTGGCCAGGATAAGGGTTAGTATGGGTTCTTTTCAGGTTATCTTATCCTATTTATTTGTCTTATCTCGTGACTTCGAGAATTTTCCGAGATAGCCTCGAGAGCCGGTTGGCCTTTGTGCTTGGGGTTTAGGGAGCTTTTAGATACGTCTACGAGATAAAAAAAAAAGGACTCAAAAAGTAATAAAAAAATGAGATAAGTCAAATAAGACACGAGATAAGTCAGATATTACCCTTAGACATCAGCAAACACAAAGGGCAGGTGCTTATTTGACTAAACAAACTTTTGGTTTTATTCTTGCAGAGAAAGATTCTCTTTCACAGAAAAAAAAAGAGTAGTACTTTTGACAAGTACCAACGACCTGGAAGGTTCCCATTACAGAGTGGATAGGGGAAATGTAGTTGCTATACTATGCAAAGGGAAAATTGTAGTTGCTATACCATGCAAAAGGAAAAGGGTAATTATGAAGATGATTACCTTTGGAACAACAAATTGCAATAGTTGAGGATGACATCACGCTTATTTTCCCTTTTAACTAGGTCACTCAACTCCCAGAACTGAAAAAACAAAAGAAAATATAAGTCATAAACAAGTGAAAAGTATATACAACAGATTTAAATCGTACACCAATACCCAAGATTGCTGGTGGATGATCCGACACTGATTTCTCATCTCCAATTTCTCTTCAGCACACCTAATAACTTCATCAAAGCTAAAATCACCCTCCATATTGCAAATGCATTCAAGAGAACTCTTTACGTTCTCTACCTTCTGTTGAATCATGCTGAGTTCAACCCTCTTTTCAGTTATCATAGCAAGTTCATCCTGGGTAAACACAAGATGTATTAGTCATTGCGAAAAAGAGAGAAATGTATGTGCGAGTGGCTACATACATATCTGCAAGAATACCAAAGCCTCTTTGTTATATTTTAGCAAATTATGATGGTAGAAGCAAATGATTCGCCAAGAAGAAAGAGTAAACAAGAAATAGATCAAATGGGTGTATTAAGAGCTGGAGAAGCAGTAGTAACAAAAAAAGGCAATACTATTGGTAGCTTGGAATTAATAGATCAGCTTCATGACTGCAACTGAAAAAACAAAAACTATATTATTGAACGTCAGATCTTCCATTATAATTATCTACACCCTACAGTTAAAAAAAAAAATGTTTGAAACTTGGAACTATGGTATACAATGACAAAAAATAAAGAAAAAGGGTTCTAATTTCTAAACCTATAAATATGAACACAACTATGTGAAGTATCAAACACAACTATGTGAAGTAACAAACACACCGCATGAAGAGGAGCGTCTTTCGTTTGTTCAGCACCCACTCTGGGACCACTAAGATGTGAAATTTTCGATTTCAGGTAGCTGCACTCTTGACTGCCAACTTGACATAGGTGTGCCTTATTCTGCACCAAAACAGAATGAAAGGAAATAAGTTAGCAGCTTCCTGAACCTTATAAGCCATTAAATGAGCTGAAAGGAAGAGGAAATGAATCCTACTTGAAGTTTATCTAGCTTCACACGATTTATTTGCAGTGTTGCCTTTTCATATAAAAGCTTGTCATGAAGAGATCTTGCCTCGGCTAATCTGGAAAAGGATGTAAAGTTATATATTCGCAACTATCTCCTAAGCAGTTATGCATGAAATACACATTTCAATCAATATGTACCTGTTTTGCTGATCACTGCAGTAGTCATGGATCCTCTGAATTCAAAAAACAAACACATCACATAGATAAGTGGAAGAAATTTTCCTAACAGCAACAGACAGCATGATACCAACTAAATGGTGATAGCATACCACGGCAGTAGAAAGCCTCTTATATTTTCTAGCCATCTGAATCTCCCCCAGCATATCTCCTAACCTATCAAGCTTCATCCAAAAGAAACAAAACAGCATTAGATATAACAAGCTCACATTTTGTAAAAAACAATTCCATGGATCATTTATAATGCTAGATCTTTATATTGAAATATTAAAAACGACATATCATATGCAGAAATTCACTGAACAGAGAAACTAACAGAAGAGGTACAGAGAACTGTAAATTCTGAACATCAGTTAGCTACTGCAGTCAAGTTTCAAAAAAGGACAGTATACCATATCAGATTGGTCTCTAGAGGTATTGGTTCGAATAGTTGCTAGAAGAATAGCTAAAAAAATTGCAGCTTCAAGATTAAAGGATAGATGTCTGGAAGAATCAAGCATTTTTTTTAAGAAATCTGACAATCTGATTACAGAAGTAATCTCAGATTGCATAACATGATGTTAAATATTCTTAAGAATTTAAATAATTGATTTCAATCTTATCATGTACAAAATTTCAAGACTAGATAGAGCCAAGGCTTACATCCTAAAAGGTAAAACTGACAATAATATATCCATTCAACTAAATCTAAGGTATGATCGAGAGAAACAAGCTGAAAATGAATGAACACTGTCATGAAAGAATTTATAGATCTAAATATTTAATTATAGTGTACTAGCTTTTTATCTGCAGGTAAAAATAGGGTGTTCTTTACAACTTATCAACTTTTTTGCTTATTTCCGTTTTCAAAATACAAACGCTTTGGTTTTTTTGCCTTTTTTTTACGAAGACGTGCCTCAAAACTCTAATAAAGCTCTAGAAGTTTACGTGATAAGAAAATAAGTAGACAAGACATATCTCTACTACTTAAAAAGGTTCCACTGATGAATGGTGTTGAATGATGAATGGTACAACAGCTCATCCTTACCATCCACTTAAAAACTGATAGCTCCCAGCTACAACGGCAGCTCTTCCTAGGCTCCCACACACCGACCGCCGTCCCACCGCCCCTACACTCCAACCGTGCAATGCTGATTTACTACACCAATCCCCTCTTGGGCATTCCCCATCTCCGCTCAATATCAGCACCCTATATAAGGAGGCATGGGGTGGTGCGGTTGGCTAAAAGATCACCACCACAATACCCTAGCCGCCGCACCCCACCCAACCTCTTGGACATGTGGATACTATAGAGATGTTGTTGCGGTTGCTACGGCGTTGATCGGCGACGAGAAGACAATAGGCAAGATCCGACTACGTCCTCTACAGCAGTATGTACGATGTTGCTACGGTGGTGGTCAGCTAGGAGACATTCGGCTTGGCGTGAACAGCTACTTCCTGTACCTCAACGCTTCCAACGTTTGAACCGGCTATGAAGGAGTCGACAACAATGACGACCAGGGAGACCAAGAGGCTATGCTTAGGTCTAGCATGGAGCCAACTTGACCAAGCTCGTTAGGCTCAGCCAGACTAGACGATTAGGCTTGCGGTAGTGCCCGGATCCATACTCACCATCTGCCTTTAGATTCAGCCTCACCACTCCAGCAAGCACACCGGGAGGCCACCAATTTGGCCGACACCGATGGGAGGAGAGGACCAAAGGGAGATGGAGAGGGAGGAGAAAGGGAGGCAGAGGTAAGTAGATGGATCAGATGAGGTGAGCATGGAGGGAAAGGAGAGCTGGAGAGGGATATGAACTGATGAACAGCTTAATGCATGTTGTGTGAGTGAGGAAGTGGTATTTGTTATATATATGTATATATGGGATTTAGGCCCTTTCCTTTCATATTTTGGGCTTTTCTCTTTTGCTCCTGTATTGTGTATATATACTGGTCTTTTGGCTTTAGATCAATACAAATGATATTCCCAACATGGTATCAGAGCCTACCTAGGGTTAGGGTTTTCTTCCCTCTGTTGGTGTCGCACTTGCGCCGTTTCTTGCCCACCACCATCTGCAACGTTCGTCGGTGCTCGTTTCTCTCGCTGGCGCCGGCGCTGTACGTCGTCGTCACGGGCGCCACCGCCGTCGTTGCTCTCGTCGCGGGCGTCTCGTTGCTTGCTGTCGCAGTTGCGGGTGCCGCCGACGTTGCTACTCGTCGTCGTCCGCGTCGGCGCTCGCTGCTCTCACCAGCAATACCATCATCGGATCGGGCCCCATGGTCGCCGCATCGTGCTGCTACCCGGATCCCGCCGCCGCCGCAGATCTCCGTTCGGCGGCTCCATCCTCTCGAGGAACTCCGTTCGGCGGCTCCATCCTCTCGAGGAACGTCACCACCAGCCTCGTTAGGTCGCCGTCGGCCTCGTCAGGTCACCACGCCGCCATCGTCGCCCCCGGCTCGGGATCTGCCGCCACCGCCTCGCCAGTCACCAGGCCGCCCCGGGAGGGTCGGGGTGGCGGCCGCCGAACCCAAAATCATGGGGCCCGGTGTGTCTGACTCGACCAGGGACCCGAGCCCAAGTCCATCCATCGTAAGCCGTAGCATCTTTGCGCATCGCGATGAGGCAATTCTGTTGACGCGACGGTATGGAAACGTCGGAAAGTCGGAAACCAAACGTCCAAACTGATCCGCTGAATCGCTGATCGAGTGATCGACCGTGATTACAGGCGCACGCTGGGTCGCCCGTCGCCGGCACGCGCACTGGGTTCCAGGTCCGTGGGTCGCCGTCACCACTCACCAATTCCCATCGTGACATCGTCTCGTCCCATCCGGCCATCCCATCGCCAATTCGCCATGACGCTATCGGCCATCGACTGAATTCGACGGTTCGACCACGGTCCACCGTCCACGGCATGGTGACACGGTCCGCGACGATCGCCGACGGAGATCGAGAGCAGGCGAAACAGCGTCAGCGGCCTTGAGGCAGCGAAAGCGAAGCAGACGGCGACGGCCGACGGCCGACGGCGAGTCTCGCCTTCGCCTTGTTGAGTACTGCGACTGGTGGTCCGGTGGAGTGGCGGGCGGCAGCCCGGTTGCCCCTTTCTCTGAACCTAAACCCTAATTAAAGGTATAAATCATAGATTCATAGCATATTAATCTTTCCTAATCTCTTTAGTTTTTTTTTATTAGTAAATAGCAATTAAATATATTTATAGACGCCGATCATCAGATCATGCATAGCTTGCACTATTTAATCTTTGATAATTTATTTTTATTTTCAGCGTTTTGTGCTATCATGTTATCCTAATGTCTCCATTGCTTATCGAATCTTATTTCTTGTCTTGTATTGTTGCATCTATTTGAAAAAGCTTTTCAAAATTGAAATATTGAAGAACTATTTGAGATCAACAATGACTCAAAAAGATTAAATGATTTGGCGACTTTATGCATCGAGAAGAAGTTATTGGATGAGATTGACATCAATAGTATAATCGATGACTTTGTATCACAAATGTTAGAAGAAATTTTTTAAGATGATGTCAAGACTCAAGTGCCAAGTAAGTGTTTATGATTATAATTTACATTTGTCATTTCATAAAATTTAAAGTGTTCTAATATAAGTACTTTTTGTGCATCGAATATTAATTTCTTCATAGATGTGTGTTTATAAAACTATATATATATATACATATATATATATATATATGCATATATATACATAGACATATATATATGAGAAGGTGGATGGGACCTCCATATAAGTTTTTGCCACTGGCCCCCAAAATCCTAGGACCAAGCCCTGCAGTCATCATTGTCATCCATTCCCGCCTCGTCAGTCACCAGCCATGTCCGACGCCACCGACGTCCTGAGCTTGCCTTCTTGGCCGGCTCCTCTTCTACATCGGTTTCTCTAGTTACTAATAGAAGTAGCAGTACTAGTACTAATGCAAGTACTGCCTAGTACGCCAAAAAAAAATGTCGTCGGGCACCGTTTCTGTTCCTCGTTGCCCGGTGATTTTGATGGCCCCAATTATCACGATTGATCTCTTCATATGCGTCTGCATATGCGTGGTCAGCGTCTATGGGATTTTCTTACTGGCGAGCTTCCTTGCCCGCCTCGTCCTAATCCCCCCATCCTGCCTACCTCGTCGAAGTCTTCTGATTCTGCTCAGAAGGCTCCTGATGTTGATGCCGATGCTGCTGCTCAGAAAACATCTGATGATCATAAGGAGGCTATGGAGTCATACAAGTCTCAGTACATCGCCTACAAGTTCTAGTGTGATGAGGATGCTCGTGCCTCTGCTATTCTGGTTGCTAGCATGGAGGTGCATTTGACTGGAGAGATGGTTTCTTTGGCTTCTGCACAACTAATGTGGTCACATCTTCGCAATCGCTATGAGCCTACTGGTGATTCTCAGTATCTTGCGGCTATGCGGCATGAGCAGTCTCTCCAGCAGGGTAGACTCTACTATGGATGAGCTATACACTCAGTTTTCTGCGATGTGGCGTCACTAGACTCTCTTGATGCCGCGGATGCCAATCATGACCGCCAGACTTGTGCTTGTTGCCAGCGTCAGCAGTCTCGCTTGGAGCTTCGCCGCATCTATGACTTCGCCACACGTCTTCAGCTAGAGTTTGAGCAGATTCGTGCTCAGCTACTTGCTCGTCATCCTCGCGTCACTTTGTTGGAGGCTCTTGCTGCTCTTCGTACTGAGGAGACTCGTCTTCGTAGTGCGGGACTACTAGCTTCTCCGTCCGTGTTTGCTCATTGGACGCCAACTTCGACACCTACGGCTTCTCGCCTTTCGACTTCACCAGCCCCGCCGTCTTCTGGAGTAACGAGGAAGACTAGCCTTCACTACTCTTATTGTGACAAGGATGGTCATGTAGAGCAGTTTTGTTACCGGAAGAAGGATAATGCTCGTCGTCGGTCGACTAAGAGTACTACAGCACTAGTTTAAGGAGATTCGGACTCTTCTCAGCACAGCCCTGATCCTTCTGCTAAAATTTTGATGCTATTGCGACGTATGGCTGCCTCTTCACCATCGAGTTCTCACGGTTACGCTACTGATCTTACATTAAGAGACCACCTTCCTCTACTTCAAGTACATCACCATGGATTCTTGACTCAGGTGCATCTTTTCATATGACATCTGATTCTACCTGTCTTACTTCCTCAGTCCTTTGACCACCCCTTTAACTGTTCAAACGGCAGATGGTACCTCTCTTCCTGTCACAGGAAGAGGCACTCTTCTATCTTCTTTTCACGTTCCCACAGTTTCCCATGTTCCCAAACTAACCATGCAGCTCATATCCACCGGCCAACTCACTGATCATGGTTGTCGTGTCGTTCTCGGTACTGATTCTTGTTCTATTCAGGATCGTCGCACGGGTCTTCTGGTTGGTAGTTTGGTACTGGCCCCGGCGCCGTGATTCGCGGCGTCTTTGGGAGATTGACCGGCTTCGTCTTCCTTCCACTGCTCCTGCCGGTCTCTCCATCTCTGCTGCTTCCACCACGTCATCTTTTGCTCAGTGGCATCATCGTTTGGTACATTCTGTGGTTTGCGTCTATCATCATTAGTTCGTCGTGGTCTGTTAGGATCTGTGTCTGGTGATGTTTCTTTAGACTGTGCGGGTTGCAACCTTGGCAAGCAAGTGCAACTCCCATATTCTTCTAGTGAGTCTGTCAGCTCGTCCGTTTGATCTTGTTCATTCTGATGTCTGGGGTCCTGTCCCTTTTGTTTCGCAAGGTGGTCATAAATATTATGTTATTTTTATAGATGATTTTTCTCGCTACACCTAGATATATTTTATGTCTCATCGTAGTGAGGTTGTCTATCTATAAAAATTTTGCCACCATGATTCGTACTTAGTTTGATTCTCCCATTCGTGTCTTTCGGGCTGACTCTGCAGGAGAATATCTCTCTAGGGCTCTTCGTGGGTTTCTTACTGGGCAGGGCACTCTCTCTCAGTTCTCCTGTCCTGATGCTCATGCTCAAAATGGTGTTGCTAAGCATAATCAATACCTTCTTGAAACAGCTCGTGCGCTCATGATTTCCTCCTCTGTTCCACCTCATTTTTGGGCTGAAGCAATCTCTGCTGCTTGCTATCTTATCAATCTTCAGCCTTCTTCTACACTTAAAGGTGGTATTCCAGTAGAGCGTCTCCTAGGGCACACACCAGACTATTCTGGTCTTCGCTCTTTTGGGTGTGTGCTATGTTCTTTTTGCTCCACGAGAACGCACGAAGCTAACTGCTCTGTCAGTTGAGTGTGTTTTTCTTGGGTATAGTGTTGAGCACAAGGGCTATCAGTGTTGGGATCCTGTTGGTAGACGAATGAGGATTTCTCAAGACGTTACCTTTAATGAGTCTCGTCCTTTCTATCCTCGTTCTTCTTCCCCATCTTTTACTGTCGATTCTTTGTCTTTCTTGACTTTTCCCAATGCTCCTATCTCCACTATACACTTTCCTATTTCCTCTTCTCCAGAGCCTCCTTCCTCAGAGTCTCCTCCTTCTACCCCAGCGTCTTCTTCTTCACCGACTCCTCCCCCTGTTCCAGCTCGTTTTGCATCTCCTTATCCCTATTGTCTACACTCGTCGTCATCAGCCAGTTGTGGATCCACCTGCTACCTCATCTTCTTCTGATAAGACAACTTCTCCTTGTTATGCTCTTTGTGATCGTCAATCCATTCGACCCCCTGAGCGTTTTGGCTTTGCTGGTGCAGCTCCTGGCGAACCGGCCTCTTATCGTGATGCTATTGTTCATCTCGAGGGGCAGCATGCGATGGCCGAGAAGCTTGCTGCTCTTGAGCGTACTGGCACTTGGGCGGTTGTGCCTCTTCCATCTCACGCTCGTCCCATCACCTGCAAGTGGGTCTATAAGGTTAAGACTCGCTCTGATGGTTCTCTTGAGCGATTCAAAGCTCGTCTTGTGGCTCGTGGTTTTCAGCAGAAGCATGGTGCTGATTATGATGAGACCTATGCTCCTATGGCTCACATGACCACTATTAAGACTCTTTTTGCTGTGGCCTCTGTTCGTGCGTGGCCTATCTATCAGCTTGATGTGCAGAATGCCTTTCTTAATGGGAAGCTGCATGAAGAAGTCTTCATGCGGCCTCCGCCAGGGTATTTTGTTTTGGATGGAATGCCTCTTTGCCTTCGTCGGGCTCCGTATGGGCTTAAACAAGCTCCTCGGGCCTGGTTTCAGCGTTTTTCTTCCGTGGTCACTGCTGCTGGCTTTTCTGTTAGTGACCATGATCTTGTGTTGTTTGTTCATACCTCGTCTCGTGGTCGTACTCTTCTTCAGCTCTATGTCGATGACATGATCATTACTGGTGATGATACATCTTACATTGATTTTGTCAAGACTCGTCTTAATGAGCAGTTTCGTATGTCTGATTTGGGTCCTATTCGTTATTTCCTTGGGATTGAGGTTACCTCCACTCTAGATGGTATTTTCTTGTCCCAAGAAAAGTATATTGGGGATCTTCTGGATCGGGCTTCTCTTACTGACCACAAGATAGCTGAGACTCCCATGGAGCTTAATCTTCAGCTTCGACCCACCGATGGGAAACCTCTTTCGGATCCTAGTCGGTATCGACACCTCGTTGGTAGCCTTGTGTACCTTAGTGTCACTCGTCATGATATTTCCTATGCTGTTCATATCTTGAGTCAGTTTGTCTCTGCTCCTACAGCTTCACTATAGTCATCTCCTTCGCGTGTTGCGCTATTTGCGTGGCATCAGTTTGTCTCTGCTCCTACTCAGCTTCACTATAGTCATCTTCGCGTGTTGCGCTATTTGCATGGCACTATCTCCCACCGTCTTTTCTTTCCTCGCTCCAACTCTTTCTGACTTCATGCTTATTCGATGCTACAGGCTAGGGTCCTTCGATCGCGGTCTCTTTCTGCATATTGTGTTTTCCTTGGTGATTCTCTCATTGCTTGGAAGACTAAAAAGCAAAAGGCAGTTTCTCGATCAAGTGCAGAGGCTGAGTTGCGTGCTATGGCTCTTTTGACTAGGGGTGGCGGGTCTGGATCTGATCGGATAGTAAGTGATTCGTATCCTACCCTAATTATTTTTACTCGAATCTGGATCGGGTACCGTAGTTAAAAATCGGGTACGATCACGGATACGGTAACGGTATCTATAAGCGGGTAGAAAACAGTCTGGGATAGTATACTGGCGGGCAATCTGGATATCGGGTACTTAGTCGGATAGTATGTGAATTGTATAGCATTATCATTTATGATAAAAATAATCCAACCAAAGCATATACCGACACAAATAATACAAAACATACAATCGAACTAACGCGTCAAAGAGTATAAACCATACAACATAGCACTAGCACATGACAATTGACAGGTTCCATACAATATAGGACATCTTCATATAACAGTCCATACAATATATACAGCACCATATATATTAGTTCCAAATCTCACATGACTCACATTAATAGTCCACAAACTTAATCAACATAGCACATAGTATCCGGGTATAGTGGTGGGAATCGGTAGTCTTAGTGCTGAACAACAAAACAAAGAGCATTAAATAATTTTTATAAATTCATCGTTGCTCGATGAAAAATTTGTCAACACGAAAAAGATCGTCTAGAAATTCTCTACAACTTTCGTGTTGAGCGAAAATTCATCTGAGCGAGTAAAACATTGAAAATATGGAATTACAAAGATGGGTACCGTTAGCCCTAAAGCGATCGGCACGCTAAATAATTTTTCATAAATTTATACTTTGCTCAAATGAAAAAGTTGTCAACACGAAAAAGATGTGTCTCGAAATTATCCACAACTTTCGTCTTTGAGCGAAAATTCATACGAGTCTTGGAAGACCTCGAAAAATAATTATTTACTTGATTCGTCTTTGTAGTTGAGCGGCTGACCCAAAATCCCAAAGACTATCCGAAGTAATTCGATTTTCAAAATTATCCGGTGCAGTATCCGACCGAAAATCCGGTGCTTACCGCATCTGGCATCTCTCAGATCCGACCAGATCCAAAACAAAAGTATCTGGTAATTACCGTGTCAGGCCCGACAAAAAATACCAGTGTCCGTATCCGAATTTTGGGTAAAATTTTCGCCGGGTACGGATACGGGTCGGGTAATACCCGACCCATTTTCACCCCTACTTTTGACGGCAGAGCTTACTTGGTTGCGTTGGTTACTTGAGGATTTTAGTGTTTACATTACTACCGACTCTCTTTTTGTCGACAAAGACAGAGCTATTGGTATTGCCGTGATCCGGTGAAGCATGAGCTCACCAAGCATATTGGTGTTAATGCTTCCTATGTGCGATCCTGAGTTCAGAGCGAGTTGTCTCTCTTCAGAATGTGCCGTCTGAGATTCAGCTAGCATACTTCTTCACGAAGACAGAGACTCGACAACAGCATAGTTTTTACCTCTCCAAACTCAGTGTTGTTAACCCCCCATGAGTTTGAGAGGGGTGTTAGATATATGTATATATGGGCTTTAGGCCCTTTCCTTTTGTATTTTGGGCTTTCCTCTTTTGCCCCTGTATTGTGTATATATACTGGCCTTTTAGCCTCAGATCAATACAAGTGCTATTCCCAACAGTATTGCCATGTGCCGGGGGGAAACCAAAAGAAAGCATCAAAGCAAAAGGTACAAGGCTGATGCCCTAGTGCTCGGTGCTCGTAACCCGAAGCGTGGACATTGGACTTGTGGCCCATGGTTGGCATTTTTAATTTGATGAATGGAATTTCATGTGATTTCTTTGCAAATGAGCCCACATGAGTCGAGCCCGAGTGAGCCAGAGCCAAGCTTGCCTTAGCTTGTTTAGACGACGCCACGACGGGCTACAAATGAGGCATCACTCGTGCTCGTTTGGTTGACAAGTCAAGTCAAATACTGAATTGAGACACAAGCTAAAGTGCCAGCCCTATGTAGAATGCTTTACTGTGATATGTATGTTGTTGTTGTGATTACACATTCGTCTTTGAATTAACTTTACATGAATTTAAATGTTTAAATTGCTAGCAATTCAAATTTGACCAATCAGAAAATCACACATTTAATGTGTTGTTTTTTATAAGATATCATATTAAATTTATTTAAAATCCGCTGCAACACACAGGCACCTCGGCTAGTAAGTAAATAAGCTGTAAAAAAACACCCCCAAGTTTAAATTCATTTAAGTAGTGCGCTGACTATTAGAAAATAAATGAGTCAAAATAATACACTCCCTTCAGCAGGACCAATTATTGAAGCATATTTCAATGCTGTAAAAATTTCTGAAGGTTTGAAAATCCATAAAAAATAATGTTTTGATATAGTAAAACGGAAAACATGCATACCTGTTGTAGCCTAAGCTTACTTATAGATGCTGAGAAAATTTGCTTCGTGGCATTAGATATGATGGATACTACCTGTACAGGGGAAGCAGTCCAGATTTTATATAGAGAGTAGTCACTTTAAAGTTCAAACAGCTTGAAGAGCAAGAAACATGAAGACCTTCAAAGGTTTGAATATAGTTTGGACTGACAGTTTTTAGTTTTTACCTCGTTCCAATCATCATTTACTGACGGTCCATTAACATTAGCCTCACTCTGATTCTCTTCTATCATACAAGAAGACAGAGATACACAAGGAAGCTGTTTTTGTGATGTTATTGGGCTTCTTGGTCCCTTTGCTGTCTTCTCAGGCAGATCTTGTTCAGCATGGCCATTTTCTTTAATACTCCTTTTTCTTCCACTACCATCTAAATCCGACAGAGATACACAAGGAAGCTGTTTTTGTGATGTTATTGGGCTTCTTGGCCCCTTTGCTGTCTTCTCAGGCCGATCTTGTTCAGCATGGCCATTTTCTTTAATACTCCTTTTTCTTCCACCACCATCTAAATCCAGAAGGGAATTGCATTCATGACTAGGTTGCCTATCCAAAGAAAGGGCATTACATTTAGTATCCTCAACCATAGCGGCCTCATATAGCCTCTGTCTTGGAGTACCTAAAATAGAAGCCTGACTGGTTCTCTTTAGCTGTCGTCGTGGAACAGAATTAGAAGAGACCAATACAGTGGAGCTATGATCTTCGGCTTTGCTGAATGTGCTATTTGGTTGAAGATCAAGTTCATTCCTCTCAACCAATGGCAATCGGAGATTACGAATTGCAGGCGACTCATGAAGCCTGAACTTCAGTATATGATCTTGCAGAGCTGACATTCTTTTACCATGTTTTACAAACTCACTCCCCAAAGAACATGCCTCATTGCTTACCATATTACTTGCGGAAAGAGCAATAGGACTAAAGAGTTGCTGTCTTTTGGAGCGTAGGGAGGATATAGAACCTTGTGAAATTTGCAAGGACTGAATTACGGTTCTAGGAGTATGTGGAACGGTTTCCAAATCCATCGCTTGATTTTGCTGGTTCAAATGCTCAGCATCCTTCATTGAAGAGGAAGTAACTGCACTAGACAAAATGGAAGCATTGGCAATGTTATTTGCTCCAGGTAGTTGGTCTTTTGATAATGGTTGATCCAAGAGAGGGGTTTGCAAGTCAACATTACTCATCAAAGATCTATGTGGTGGAGAGAGCATTGCAGGATCTTTTACAGTTTTATTAACATCAGGGTGAATAGCTATATGGTCATCGTTGTGGTTCTCCTGCAAAATATGCAATTCCAAAGATCAGATAAGTGCAAAAGCAATGTGTAGAAAATAATTCAAATAATCATCAGCTCCGTGACATATCTTGAAGAAACTGTGAGAAACAGGAGTCAGGAAAAACTCATAAATTTTAGCTCACATTAACAAATGCAACTGTAATATAGAGAGTGTTTGGCAGAGCTTCAACTCTCAACTCCGCCCCGGAGCAGTGCCAAACGCCCTCCACGTAATTCTGGAATAGGCAACTCCATGGAACAGCCTCCCTCGCAGTTCATTTTTGTGGAGCAGCTCAAAGGGTGCTCCGCAGAGTTGTGGATCTGCTCCATAGTGGATCTGCTCCACAGTGGAGTTCTGGAGCAGAGCTGAAAAATTGGAGCTGGAGCCCTGCCAAACACCCCCATAATTGGCCACAACTATTGCTATGAAGGATGCTCTCTGTCCTTGAAAATAATGTCCTACATGCTAGATATGACATCCAATTGAACGATCCAATAGGGTCAACTTCAGTCTTCAAGTGTTTAACCCAAAAGGTCACAAAGATATATCAAGAGTGTATAAAATCAACATGAAAAACTCCACAAAAAATATTCTCATCATTTTTCATATTCTCAAGAAGAAGATAAGAGTTTTGGCACATAAAAAATGCCCCCAGAAAACCTTGATTTAAATCATAATTCTAAGGGCATAATCCCAACTAGAACCGAATTACAACAAAGGTTACTGAACTTGTATTGTTACCTGACTCTAGTCAATCAACTATTCACTTATTAACTTAGCAGGTACTTAAAACATGCTTATTATATTTCTGCCACTTAAATCCAACAGCCATAGGATAGGGTTGTGACACAAACACGTCTTAACTGAAAGTAGCACACAAGTAAACCAAGACTCTAGCCAACATGCTACGTCATGCAATTTAATCTGGAAAATCTATGTGCATTGACCCTTTTCTGTAATTAACATTTTTTGAAAGTTATTATCATAAAATTTCCACCTATATATACATCAATAACAGCAGCATACATGGGCGGCTTTTTGTAAGGGGGGGAAAGGTAAATAAACAAAGTGGTTGAATACCTGACCTGTAATTTGTCACGAATATCAACTATCATTATATTATCTTCTTGAATCGGAACAGGGCTACTAGATACTGGATAGCTCATGGAAATGTGCTCCTCAAGAGGACATAGAGTGCCTAGCTCATTGGAAAAGATACCATTGCCAATGCATGATTTGTCCACCCCATGTTCTTCCTCAGATGCAGGCAGAGTTAAAGCATGATCAGGAATTAGAGAGCCAGTGTTGTTTTCCAGAGGCTTTGATTCCTGGAGCTCATTTACCATCTTCATTAGATTGTTCAATGTGGGTGACAACTTAGCATAATCATATCGTTCCTGGTTTTCTGCAAGCAGACTCATGTCAGTCAATGCATCTCGACCACTAGTTGATTTTATACCAGACTCAGATGCAGTCAGTTCCTTTAACTGTCCAGTAGATTCCAAATGAGGTGTTTTTAGACTTCCAGCTGAGCTGGCCGAACAGTCATCTGGTGGAGCAACATTGCGGAAATGTAAAGAGAATGTTCGGGAATCTAAAGTTATGTCATGGTTGTCATCCTCTGACATTCCAGAATCTGATGGTCTTCCTGATTGAATAAAGCTTCTTGACACGGGCCCAAAGAAGTTGTCATCTGTCATAATAAGGGGTGTGTAAGTAAGAAGACAGTATCTTTCTAAGAAAACTACCTGGCATTCTAGCTAATATATAACTACGAAGAGGTTATTACACTCGCCACATGGATAATTTGTAATTGATACAAAACACCACAATACCACATATCATAGCAACATTCCAAAGGAGAAAAGGTTAAGTGAAACTACCAACACCTTCAAGTGGATCAATAATGTGTTTCTGAGAGATAATTTAAGAATATCTGTTTGCTTTCTAAACTGAGAAAACAAACACATCCAACCCAAATCCCTTTTTTTGTCGAGAAGTCAATACAGACAGTTTGTCTACCACATCAACATGTATACAAAATAATTCCTGATTCTAAATTGCTCGAGTTCTAACCAAAAAACATAAAAACCATCCTTAAGTGGTCGATGTGACACGCTCCCATTGGAACCATAAGGACAACCTATAAAAAGATGAATGATTCCATTTCCATCTTGATCATCAGTTCTGTAGACAAATTAGACCAGAGTCATCACCAAAAAAGTATGAAAAAGAAAAGGCAAACCTTGTGCCCCACCCCTCAAAAACGTTAGTTATCCACAATTATATCAGCATAGCCTCACCTTTCCAAGCCGATTTAACAACAAGAACAGAGAAGGCATAAAATTTAACCCTTACTTCAGCACTGGAAGTCTAAATAATTACCCTGTTTGATTTGGCTTATGGTTTATGGCTATTGGCTTATTGCTGTTTCTCTGAGCCAAACGCTTCTGCAAATCAAATCAAACTTCCATTTTCTCGAAACTCTTTGAAGCCCAACATTTTAGTTCAGCCATTCAGCCACCACCGTACAAAACAGGGTTATAGCACACTTCACAAAAATTACTGACCAGTGCCATCCGTCGTAACAAACCCATCTACTTCATTAAAGTTACCCACCATGGCATTCATCGTAACAAACACATCCTATTTGAGTTAAACCCCAAAATTTTAACTATGAATACAACCAAAGTATATCGTGCTTCAGTCTCTACTATCATTCATGCGGTAGTTGACGGCATGGCACAGTGCATAGCACCAATCGCCGACGGCAAAGCCGATTCCATATGAGACACGCACGGTCGATTGCGACATGTCGCGCCACGTGGTAAGTAGCACCAATTATCCACAACGAAGCATATGACCCACTAACTCATAGCCTCGAGTGGAATTTGGATTTCTTGTAGCAAAGCATGGGCGTTTGGCTAGTAGCAACTAAAAGTCTAAAACTAAAACTACCAAATGTTTCTAAAACTACCAAATAAACATAAGACATTGACTTCCCTGTGTTTTTCAAGCAACATAAGCAAATGAGCACCACCCAAGGGCAGCATTTGAGGTAAACCTTTGGGTTGGCTGCTTATAGTGAGGTAAGGAACCACTGAGCAACTAAGATATAAAATTAGCAGGCATTGCCTTCATAAATTCAATAATCTGGGCCTCAAAAACAGCATATAAATAAACAGAAATTCTGCAGCACCCGTAACGCGGGCTTGTAATAAGCAAACAGGCCAAATGTCTAATTCACATATATCTTCCCCTAAACAAACGAAAGGAGGTTGTCACCATCGTTGGAGGCGACAGATCCGGCGAAGCTGCCGGGGGAGGATGAGTCGACCTCCCCCCCAACAAAGCGGAACGGCGGGCGCAGGAACTCCTCCTCCCCCTCCGTCTCTTCGCCCTCCTCCGCTTCCTCCGCGGGCGGCCTCGCCGGGGAGGGGGAGGCGGAGGGGGAAGGGCAGGGAACATCGGGACGCTCCTCCGGGGGGGTCTCGAAGTCCTCGTCGCGGTCGAACACGTGCACGGCGGTGGTCTCCGCGAAGCTCACGCGGCGGGAGCGCTTGCGCGCGACCGTCTCCTCCTCCGTCGCTGGCGACGGGATGTCGCCAACGTCCATGGAGGCGCGGGCTTCGGAGGAGCGAGAGCTAGGGTTTTCGTTCGAAATCGTGGGGGAGGGTGTGGGACGGCGGTGGGCGATGCGATTTTTGGAGGGAAATTTTTTTGGTAGAGGAAGGGAGTGTGAGAGCTGCTCGGCCTGCCTGCTCTGTGTCAAGTGTCAAACTGTTCCCTGAGCGTTGCGGCGCGGCTGGAGAAGTAAAGGCCCATTTTGCACTGTCTATTGGATTATATTGGATGGGCCGAATTGCCGGATACGAATAAAATCGGCTGGGTGGTGCCCGGCCTTCTAGATTGGTGAGGCGAAGGATAACGGGTGGTTTCTACTTATTTTTTTTAAAGTAACTGCACTGCACTATCCCGTTGAAAGCCAAACCAACTGGATAGCTCTTTGCCCGCCTCCACCCTCCCCCACATGCCTTCCTCATTTTCATCCATGCGTCCTCGCCATCCTCCCCTCCCTTTTGCTTCCTCTCCAACGTGATCCGCGCACCTCCACCACCGCCCTCGTCGCCTCCGACCACCACCCACAGCTAGCGGCGCCCTCTCCACCTCACCACTCCTCCCCCGTCCTCCCACCGCCACACCAGCCTGCCCACCCTAACTCCGCCCATCGATGTCAATCCCTCGGCCAGCTTCGCCCACCGCCTTCTTCTATTCTCACAGCTCCAGCGGTGCCGCTGCAGCCTCGCCATCCTACCGCTAGCCCTTCGCCTCCTCGGTCTCTCTCTAAACCTTGGGGGCACATGTGAACCCTCCCCGAACCCCAACCCCAACTCTAACCTGACGGTGGAGGATGGTGGCGACGTCAGCAAGGTTGCGGAGGTGAGGTCGAGAAGCGAAGGCGCGCACGGAGGAAGATGGAGGGTAGAACACGCGAATTTGTTTCTCCGCGGAAGAAGACAAATGAGGATGGAGGGTGTTGACCCGTCGCAATGCTTGTGACTTGTACCATTTTTGCTAACGTCTCTTTTTTTCCATGAGAGGCTTGTGAGGTGAAGACCTATAGTGAGGACCCTACTTCTTTCGCATAAGCAATACATTGGAGCAAGAAGTGGCATCGTTCAACTCACCACTTTGTATCCTGATCATAATGTTTAGGTTTTCCGCAATGATTTTATTTTGACCAAGACTATTCTAGATCCTTCGTCTTGGTTGATCCAAAGGTAGAGGTGACCTTTCAATTCTATAGGGGTAAGGCGATGAAAAAGAATTTGAACCATTGAAATTTCCACGCACGTTTAGATCTCAATGCAAGGTCTTTTGCATCGTTGGTCTCCTTGAGTTCCTGTATAAGGAGCCATTTGATGCCATGTTTAGCTATTCAATCGTAAACAATACCCTCATTGAAATGCTTCTCTAAATAGGTCACTATTGTAGGGGTATCATCTCCTATGACATGAAGGTTTCACAACCTACTCAAGAAACCTTTACCAGGCTTCGCGAAGGTTGTCAAAGGTTCCGAGGCTGCGGAGCATCCTCTATGCCTTGGAACACCTTCACTTGGCTTCAACAAAACCTTGTGGGCCACATTTTAGGATAGCAAAGGCCCTAAGGCCGTAAAGCATCCTCTAGGTCAAGGAGCACTTTCACCAAGCTTCAGTAGGCTTTGCGGGTCATAATAAGGCTATCCAAGGCTACAGGTCTGCAGAGCACCCTCCAAGCTTCGTGGAACCTTCTCCAGAGCTCTCTCGCTTGAGCAAATGGAAGGCAATTCGGCTTGGCGGTCAAGGCAACGCAATAGTAAACTTGTACTATCAGGCCCCATAGTTGTTAGATATCCCGACAATATGCACATGGAGTTGCTGCAGGCACCAGGAGATAGACTTCATGGCTAGACTTGTCTGTGCTTTATAGATCCAACTAGGGGCAAAATAGTACATTCTAGTTGAGGGTAAAGTGGTACTTTCGGTTTGAAATTTGTGCAACTTGCCAGGCCCTATAAATAGGGATGTAACCACCCATGTAACTCAAGACAAGATTAATACAACTCTACTCATATCCTTCTCTTTCTCATCATTGGGTTCTAGTTTGTGCTCTCTTGGGTAATCCCCGAAGGTTTCACCATTGTTTTGCTAGGCTCGAAGTCCCTTAGGGGCCTCCAAAGTTTGTGGTCAGAGTGTCCCTACGACTCACCATCATGCTTAAGTGTTTCAATATTTCAGAATTTTTGTGGCGAAGCATTATTCTTAGCTGAAGCAAACCAAGAAATTTATTTCTAAGGATAGTCAAAAAGAATATTTTGGACAGGCCCATCTTATAGGAGCAGAAAATACCAATAGTGAGCCAACTCCATGGAGAGGGCTGCCACTGTCAATCCATCAATGGACTATAGAAGTTTACGAAAGAACAATAGCTGGGTGGAATCATGGCACCCAACTTCATTGTTTCCCCTTAGACCATCTCAAGCGGATTCCTCTTCCATCTCCCTTTCCCTTCCTAAGAGAATCTCCTTCTAGAACCGCATTGCCATTTTTTTAAGGATTCTCTCTTCCTTTCCCTTCAAGAAAGGATTCTCTCTTATTTTTCATGGCATTCTCCTCGGAGAGATGCTATTCGAGATGGTGGAAATATAGAGAACGAATATAATATAAGGAATGTGTGAAGGGAACCAGATAATGCTGTTGGAGATTATCTTTGTCCCTTACAATGAAGGTTACCTCACTATCGCGTGGTGCCTTCCTAGCTGGCATCGTTGTGATGGTAGGGACGTGCATGGGGTACGACTAGGAAGGAGTCTCCTCGATAAGGTTTCATGGGTTACGCAATGTGCAAGAGCAAGTTATTCATTGATGGTGTGTTTGGTTGCCTTCTCGTTCGAGCCCGGACTGGATTCATCATGTAGGCCCTAGGAGCCTAGGCTGAGCTCATGCATAGTCTTGTGTTTGGGTCCCTTCTCGTCCCAGTCTGACCCATTCCTAACTCGTGTTTGGTTGTGTCCGAGCCCATTCCACCCAATCGCCGGCGCACACTGTCCAATCGTTGAACATCGTCGCAAAGCACTACTAAGCCACCAGTCTATCCTACCATCATGTCACCACCACATCCCAAGATCCAGCGACGTGGATCCGGCCTTCTCATGCCCTACGGTGGTCGCCACAACTGGATCTGCTCGCCTCGAGCTTGGTCATCGCCTACTCGCGCATCGCCGGCATTGCTAGGCCGGATCTAGCCATCGTAGCTCCGACGTTGTGGAGCCGACCATGTCCAACCTCCCCCAAATGCCACCCGCACGGATTCATCCCCAATCTAGCGTCACTATGGACTGCTCGTCCACCGCCATGACCACAGCATGCCTTCCGTCCTCTTGGATCTACCCTTCTCGAGCTCCCTCCGCCCTAGATCTGCCCTCCTTAAGCTCCCTCTTGCATGGATCCTGCCACTGCAAGCTTGTGCGCGCCATTGTTGAGCTCATCACCAGCTTGGAGAGGTTGCCACCGCCCATGCTCTTAGCCGCCCTATCGTCACTCGCCTCGTGCCACACATTCCGAGGTGCCTCCCTCTTGTACACGTGGGCCTGGCTTCGGTGCGGGTGCAGTCAACCAAACGAGCAGAGGCTGCATCCTGAGAGCTTGGCTAGCCTAAATGCAGCCCAAACACGCCCTGAGCTAGCGATTATGCGGAAGTGCATGTGAATGGTAGATCGAGTACGTTATCAGCTAGTCTGCTAGTGTAGGGAATGGCTGAATTGGGAGGTGGGCTATCTGTTGTGGGCCGGATCTAGGCTCTTTTGATTTAGTTGAGCTCGGCTCGAACCAAGCTCGACTCTAATTGCAATTGGGCTTGATCCAATCAATATCCAAGCTTTTCTTAGAATAATAGAATTTTCATTAGACCATTAGCCAAAGAATTACAACTGTAGAAAAAACTATTACAACGCAACTTCACTTATAGAACTAACACCTACTAACACCACCTACAGAACTAACACCTACTAGAAGAAGTATTAAGATCAACTTGCATTCCCCTTGTTTGGATCAAGCATTTATAACATGCATGGTACAATGCTTGCACTACATAGTAGGAATTTTATGCACGTTTTGAAAGGCATGCTTTTTCCTTACTAGAGATGATGCACGTTCACCCCAATCTAGCTTCTCCACTGTTCTTCTTTGGTTTACCTCCATCGGTCGTATCTGCAGATCCACAAAGCATCCAACGTCGTCGTGGAGAGAAACTCTCCATAGCAACTACTCATAAAACTCCTACCATAGGGGTAGACAAACCCCAATAGCCCATGAATAGATAGGGGACCACAAGTAGCGCTACCAAAGACAACGTCGAGGAGATCGCTGAAACGTCTATCATCCAAAGCTTCCCAGCCCCCTCACCCTAACTCCGTGCGAGGTCGCCGGAGTTGGGAAAGTGATGAGGACCCTCTTCTCGTATTTGAGCTTTTGGTACACCAATAATCCATTATATATAGAGACGCATGGTCGATGTCGGTTGGCGTATGCATGCAACCTTAACGGTACTGCTTGCTAAGGTTTTGTATCGACCGCAGCACGTAAATGTAGAACCATCAAAAACTGCAATTCCAACTAAGCCACAATATGGTTGGAAACGCTTGACGGTGATGGTGGTAGGAGAATAGCAGCGAGTCGTCCTGCAGCAAAGCTCATCGCCCCCTCGCCCCCTAACTCTGGCAATCTCGCCGAAGTCAGTGAGGTGATAGGGATCCTCTTCTCATCTTGAAGCTTCAGGTTTCAACCAGATCTAGTTTTCTAGGGGTTAGGGTTTGGTGTCCATCTCGTCCTCCATGGCAGTGTCGATGGCGAAACAGTTTGGTATGGTAATAAGATCCCTTCTTAGATTCGCCAGTGTGATGGTTGCCTTCAGCGACCTCCTCGACGATGTCTTTGGTAGGGTTGGTACCCGTGGTCCTCGATCTATTCGTTGGTTATTGAGATTTGTCCCCCCTATGGTGGAGTTTTGTGTTAGGTTGTTGTGCAAAGTTTTTCTCCACAACGACGTCGTATGCTTTTATCAGTCTGCAGATATGGTCGATGGAGACAGATTAGAGTAGAACAGTAGAGGAGCTTGATTAGGGTGTTCGTGCATCATCTCTGGTAGAGATGGCAAAGATACCCGCGGGTACCCTACCCGACGAGTCTGTGTCCGAGTCTCACTCTAAACCCACAGGTAGTCAGTTTCGGGTCTAGGTTGGGGTCTAGGTCTGGGTCCGGATACCATTTTGTACCTGTGGGTACCCAATGGGTACCCGAAAAACTAGCCAGTCAGCCATCCATCTGGCCAGGCCCATCCTGCCTACCACCCACTCCAAGGCCAACTGGGCCAAACATATCCAGATCTGAGCTCTCTTTCTCTCTCTCTGACCCCTCCATCACTCCTTCCACTATGACAGCCCCCTCCACCACTACGGCCATGGCGACACCCTCCTAGGTCAGATCGAGGTGGCCTCTCCTTGACTCCTTTCCTCGATATCTCTCTGTTTCTTAGATCTGCTACAGCTAGATTGGACCCGACGGGTACCCGTTTGGGTCCAGGTAAATGCCGGGTACGGGTATGGGTCTAAGTTTGTACCTGCGAACGGCTTCAAGTCCGGGTCTAGGTAGAGGCTTCGGGTCCTAGGCCCAGGTCCAAACCGGTTGGACTAGGAGGTACAGACCCGATTGCCATCCCTAATATCTGGCGAGGAAAAAACATGCCTTTAAAAATATGCACACAATTCCTAGCACGAGATTACTAGTGCAAGACCATGTATGCTATAAATGTTCGATCCAGACGAGAGGAATGCATGTTGACCTTAATACTGCCTTTTGTAAATGTTTGTTCTAAAGGTGGAGTTGTGTTGTAATAGTTTTTACTATGGTTGTATCCCATTGGCGAATGATGTTATAGAGATTCTATTATTCTAAAAAAAAGCCACAATTTTTTTTGCTTTTTTTTTTCGTAGCTGCAACAACTCGCCTATGCACCGGCGCATCACTCCGATATTGGTTGGAACCATTATATAATGGCTATTGCACTTGCAACCCTAACCTACGTCGTGCTGGTACCCCCTCCTTTTCCCTCTTCGCCATCCACCAACCGGCCGCCGCCGTTGCTCCAACATTAAGCATATGGCCTAGCTAGGAACGATGACGACCTCTCTTGTCACTACAAATTGTGGCTGCCCGTCCGGCGGCGTGCTGAAGGCACACGGCCGCTCGCAGCTTCCGACCGCCATCCACTTCCCCCTCGGTTGGACCGAGGGACGAAGCCTAACTTCAAGGGAAGCCGATGCCTCGACCAATTTGTCTTGTGTCTTCAGATATAGAGCTCGGACTCGCGAGATGAACTATGACAATTCCCTTGTGAAAACTAAAGATAATAGAAGGCTTTTCGTTGATTTAATTACATTTACAAGCATTTTTTCTAGGATTTGATCGGTGTGATCCTCTAAAACAGCAAGGCAACGTGCGTTTGATCGGTGTGATCCTCTACAACAGCAAGGCTACGCGCATTTGCATCCGTAGGCATGCGAATCGGGTCATCGACAAGCAGTTAGATTATGTCATTAAGAAAAGAGGTTGCTTTTGGTCAGACTAGGGCTATCTAGGCTGCCAGACCACCGCCTAGACCTTGGTCCAGTAGATGTCCAAGCAAAAAGACTTAGCATGAAAGTGGAGCACGAAACCGAGCTACCGACTATGCACTCGGATCGAGACAGTCTAGGCAGACCGGGGTCCACAGACATTACACACTCGGGGCTGGTGGCTGCGCGTTGGCTATGCAACTAGACCTCACTGATCTGGGCGGTCGGACCACCGCCAAGACCGTGATCAACAGCTGGACCGGCCCGGTCCGACCATGTAACCTCCCGTGATAGCTCACGATATTTTGTGATTTTGGAGGTCTTATCGTGCTCGGATGAAAAAGTGTTCCACATGAAATTTGTAGAGAAATTCGATATGCATCTTTTTTGTGTTGTGAAGTTTTTCATTTGAGCAACAAATGAATTGATAAAAAAATGATTTGGGCACTACTATCTTGAATGGATGAATGGAAATGTTGAAATGTATTGGGCTGAGTGCGTTTTGTGTTTACATTTTGTTGAGTTCTAGAGGTTCACATGCTTGTGAACTATTATGTGTTTGGGATAACCCAAATGCTCAACCACAATGTTGCTACAAACGCCTCAAGTTAAGAATCACCAATTGACACATAACTTCATCAATGGGTTCACCAGGCACAGATTATAATTAGTGTAAAAAGCGCAATACTTATTACAAGGACATCAACCACAAGGTGCCACAACTGTGAGTTGAACATCATAGTTCGTCAATGCTATTGTATTTGACAAAATACTCTTTTAATGAAATTCTTGCCTACTAAACTTACAACAGAATACCCACTCGATTATAGCCAGATTGGCGATGCATGAACCAACTAAGATACGAGGATGGAAGCAATGGTAGTGATTTTTACTAGGGGTGGCAGAGGATTTAATGGTGGTGGTGCTGGTGGTTTTGGACGAATTTGTGTCTGGGTGATGAGATAGTGTCCAATTAGGGGCCGAATTGATTGGTGGGATGATAATCTCCAACTTCTATTTGGGACTGAAGTGAATAATGATAGAGCCTGCTTCAATTCAGCCTAGCTCTTGACCCGCAGCGATCCGACTCCCCCGAGACCAATACATAGTCTCAGGTCTAGGTCCTATTGGGCCTGCTACATCTGTAGACCTAACCGAAGCCACAATTAAAGTCTTAGGCCCACTCAACCCAAATATTAGCATGATGGGTGATGGATGCCCATCCTTTTAAGTTGTGCTCTCCCATAACCAACAATTGATGTGGCACTAGACATTCTCGGTACCCTCTCCCTTCTCCTTTCCAAGCTCTTATAATGCCGCCGCCCTCATCTCTCTGCTCTGTTCTCTCAGTGGCGCACGCCTCGCACAAAGCTGCCATAGACACAATAGAAACCCGATTGTCCCCTCGCTTCCTTTCCACGTCAAAAACCCTAGCCGTCGCTACCACGAGGGCTTTCCCACATAGAGCCGCCACTGCCAGGTGTTGTCATGTTGCGCTGCCACATGGAGTCTCTGCCGCCATCGGGAGGGAAGCTTGCTCCCACATGGAACTGCCACTGGGAGGGAGGACTGCCTCCTCAATTCCCTGACCTCAATTTGTGATGTTTTTGAGAAGTATTATCTCATTTTTAGAATTATTCTCTAAATTTTTGTTGGGGAAAGTACGTGGCCCATGGAGATACGGCCTACTAACTTACCTCCGGCCCCACAGGAAGTAAGCCTGGGCTTGGCAAGCTCCCGCTCGAGCTTGGTAAGCTCACGCCTGAGCTTCCCCGCCTCGAAAGCTCGAGCCACTCACTCCTCCCGGGCTTTCGAAGCTCAGGGCTCAGGACCCGTGGCAGATTGCACCGCGCTGCGCACAGGATACGCTTCGGGTCCCGAAGGTCACCGAGAATTAAATGAGAGCACAGTACCGAAGAAGCGTCTAACAAAGGCTGCTGGCAGGTTGGCGGCAGGTCCCGTCAATCGCCCGCATCGAGAAAGACACATGTTGACCGTGCGGGTCCCAAGACGGCAATCGAGATACACTCGATTACGTGTAGATTTTAGCGCCAAGACGTCTAAATGTATGAGACGACTATTTAAACGGACCAAGGGCAAGCTACAATGGTCGGGCACCGCTTATCAAAGGGGCGTACAGGCCACAACAAAGGAGGGCTCTCTTCCCCCACGCAACACATACCCGGAAGGTAGCCACTGCAAAACAGGAGCACTTGCACTCACGTAGGAGCTCTAGTTCCCGGCGGTAGTTCTCCGCATATAGGTAACTATTGGAACACGCAGTGCCTTGAACACTTATTGTACTCGAGCCCGGGCTTCCCGAAGCCCGGCCTCACCCCTTTGTACTCGTTTAAAGCTTGTCATTAAACGAAGACTGGACGTAGGGCTGTTATCCGACAGTGAAGGCATGAACCAGATAAAATCTCGTACACACCAGGTCTTGGCAAGGCCCAACCGCGTCGGACCTATTCATCCTTTCCTCGGCGTCGTCCCAAGCGGCAAGGGCCACCAGGGGCAGGGCGCTTCGCCTCGCAGACCCTTTCCTTGCTCATCGGCCTGCGGAGGTTCGCCTCACAGTCGCCAACAGCTGGCGCCCACCGTGAGGCTCGACTGTGGTCTTCTCCCCTTGATCGAGTCGAGGATGGCCATGTTGTCGTACGATGACGATAGCTTGGACCTCAACTTCGACGACCGCGACGATCTTGACGACGTCGACGAGTCGTACGAAAAATGGCAAGCGGGTATCCTTGCCGAAGCTCAGGCTGACGAGATGGAGATGGAAGCATCACCCACCTCAGGAGAAGTTGTTCGCTCCCCAGCATTGCCCGGCCAAGGGTACTTCACGACCACTCACTCTGAAACCCTCATGGAGGGACTGGAGGCATCGCCACCAAGGTTGCATCCGGAAGGACCACGACGCCAGTGGCCTTGTCCGAAGAGGAGGATCGGTCTGCTCACAAGACAATCGGGCGCCCGACTGTCAGTAGGTGCAATGACCAACGGTGCCCATGGTAGTTGAGGGTGCCGATGGCACCCTCCGTGAGCCACACCGACATGTCCCCTTGCGGAACTCCGCCACGCCACGCTCTTGCAGCATCGTGGAGCAACCCCAAGACCAGACGCCACGACCTAAGCGGAGAGCACTAGTGGCGTGAGGCCGCTCGAAGCCTCTTCGCTGGGTCGGTCGGGCGGATTTTATGACATCCGTCGAGAGCCTACCGCCCGACGCCCGCCATCGCCCAAAGACAAAGACTCGCCTACCACTACTATCACCAACCAAGTTCTGCATAGTCAGCAACAGGTTAAGGTGATTGCCCAGGTCATGCGTGATCTAGAGAAGAATCCACGTGGATTCACCATGGCCGACCTAGACGCTGCAGTCGCGGATGCCCTGGAGGAGCTTGCCGGAGATCTCGGCGAGCACCTTTAGGCCCAGGCGCGCACCAGCGGCACCTCAAGACGGCGTGGCCAGAGTGTTCGGTCGCGTCGGTAGGCATCCACGTCCACAGCGGATGGCGCTCCCCAGCGCACCCCAGGCAGAGTATTTTCCCGCCTCGGGCCACTTCCAGGCGGGAGGCCCCCCGTTGGAAACGACGGGGCCGCCCCAGGATGTCCAGCCTTCTCTCGAGCTTTGCGCGAGGCCTCTTGGTCTCGTAAGTTCAAGCCCAGGAACATCGAGAAGTTCGACGGGAGTAAGAATCCCGACGAATATCTCGCTGTCTATACTACCGCTATCTTGGCCGCAGGCGGTAATGAGCCCGTTATGGTCATCTACTTCCCTACTGTCTTGGAGGAATGGTCTTAATCGCTCTTCAACCAATACGAGAATTCTATACGCAGCTGGGAACAGCTGCAGGAAGCGCTCCGGACGAACTTCCAGGGGGTGATACGCGCGCCCCGGAAAGCCTCAGGACCTCAAGTTCGTGGTCCAGAGGGCGGGAGAAGGCCTGCAGGACTACGTCCGCAGGTTCGTCCAAGTGCGCAACACCATTCCATCGATCTCCGACGAGGCCATCATTGAGGCCTTCAAGGAGGGGGTACGGAACACCCGTTTTACCGAGGACCTTGAGCTCCATCCGGTCCACACCGCAGCCGATTTATTTTGTGCTACGGAAGGATACATCAACGCCTCCGAGGCGGTGGAGCGCAAGAGAGGGAGAACGGAGGAGAAAGCGGCGGCCCGGACTGGCACAAACGCCAAGAAGGGCGATGCCGAGAAGAAGAAGAAGAAGAATAATAAGGAGCTCGCCGCCCCGAACTACGTCGCTGCGGTAGAGCCCGAAAGGCCCGCTGCTTCGAGCGGCCGCCTCATGCCAAATTTCGCCAGACAGTGGTGGAACGGTCGGCGCGCGGCGAGGCGTGTGCCTCAAATCCCAAATTCAACCGCCCAGGCTAACCTCCGAACAATCAGCGATCGCTTTCTCCAACGGAAGATGCCACGACCGCAGAATCGCAGGACGGGCGGCGCGTTGAGGACTTCTACTGGCGCAGCCCATGCCCGAACTCCCCGACAATGGAATTCCGGATGATCGGGCGCCTTAGGGTGGCCACGGCGATGCCATCCAGGAGGCTCGTGCGCACGTCACCGTAATTTTCGGCGGTGCGTCCGCCTATAGCTCGCGACGCGAGCTTAAGGCCGCTGCCCGAGAGGTTTACCACCTCAAAAAGGGTAAGCCCGGAGACGCACCCATGCGGTGGTCTCATCAATCGATCACTTTCTTTGGGGATGATTGTCCCGCCGGGATGACTAGGCCCTAGCGCTTGCCGCTGGTGCTCTGTCCGACCATTAGCAACACGCGAGTTGATCGCGTGCTGGTGGACGGCGGGAGCTCCTTGGACATCGTCACTGCTCAGGTTATTGAGCAGATGCAAGATCCACGGTCCAAGATCAAGGACATAGCCATTCCTTTTCACGGCATTGTCCCGGGGTCGTCCCTACAACCGATCGGGCATAGCCATTCCTTTTCACGGCATTGTCCCGGGGTCGTCCCTACAACCGATCGGGCAGATCGTGCTGCCCGTAACTTTCGGGACCCCCCAGAACTTCCGGACAGAGTACGTCACCTTCGAGGTGGAGGACTCCGAGCTTCCGTACAACGCCATTCTTCGACGCCCCGCGTTGTCCAAGTTCATGGCGGCCACCCACCACGGGTACCATTGCCTGAAGATGCCGGCCCCTCACGGGGTCATCATGATCAAGGGCAGCCACAAGGCCGCAATGGCTTGTGATGAGCGCCTCGCCATGGCCTGACAGCCCTTAACGCTGCCCACCCAAGGCCGATCGGCCGCCATCCGCCCTAAGGTGGTCCTGCGCAGCCGCAGAGCTCACTAAGGCGCCCCTCCGAGGATGACCCAAATAAGGTCGTCCATGTAGGGCCAACCTCGAGTCCAATCGAACTCGAGCTCGCCACCTTCCTTCGAGCTAAGACAGACGTGTTCGCGTGGGAACCGCTCGATATGCCCGAGTCCCAAGGAGGTAATCGAGCACAAAGCTAGCTGCTCACCGATAAAAGCCCGTCGACAGTTCCACGACGCTTTCCCAAGTGGAAAGCCGATATCATTCAGGAGCAACTCGGCAAGCTTCTCCAAGCCGGCTTCATCTGAGAAGTCGAGCACTCCAACTGGCTCGCCAACCCAGTCATCGTCAAGAAGAAGGGCGGGAAATGGCAAATGTCGTCGACCATCGCGACCTCAACGCCGCCGCCCAAAGACACTTTCGCCACGGCGATAGACTAATCGTCGACGAACGGCGACTTTCGGCGCCATAAGCTTCACGACGCCTACTCAGTTATCACCAGATCGCTACCGCAAGGGAAGACGAAGAGAAGATCGCCGTGGACACCTTTTGGTACCTTCGCTACACGACCATGTCATTCGGTCTAAAGAACGCGGAGCCACGCTCCAAATGATTGATGCAGAAGACGGTCCCTGATCAGATAGGGTGTAACGTAGAGGTTTACTAGACGACGTTGTTGTAAAAAGCAAGATCTCACGGGACCATGTGACAGACCTTCAGGAAACGTTTGCTAATCTTAGGAAACATCAAGTCAAACTGAATTCTGAAAAATGTGTCTTTGGTGTCCGGTCTGGGATGTTGCTTGGCTACGTGATAGGGAAGGCGAGCATCAGGGCTAACCCCGAGAAAATCGAGGCCATCGAGAATATGAGGTCGCCAACCTGCATTAAGGAGGTGCAAGCCCTCAGCGGGCGGATGGCGCCTCAAAGAAATTCATATCTCGCCTCGCCGAGCGCAGCACACCTTTCAGAAGATCTCGCGCAAGCACGATGGTTTCGAATGGACGAAGAAGCCGAGGCCGCCAACGAGCTAAAGCGCACTCTGCCCACGCCTCGCCCTAGCCACGCCAAAGCTCGGGAAGCTCTACCTCTACTTGGCGGTTGCCCGCAGTCGTGAGTGCTTTGATTAGCAGCTTGAACGCGAGGGCAAGCAACAACCTGTCTACTACGTAAGCGAGGTATTGCATGGACCTAAGGAGCGGTACCCTGAGGTTCAGAAACTCTTGTACACCTTGCTTATGGCATCACGAAAGTTGCGTCATTATTTTCAAGCCCATCCAATTACAGTCCCAACGAGCTTCCCACTAAGGGATATTATTCGAAACCCCGACGCGAACGGGCGGGTCGTAAGGTGGGCAGTCGAGCTTGGTGAATTCGACATCAAGTTCGTACCACGAACAGCGATCAAGTCCCAAGTCGTAGCCGACTTCTTGGCTAAGTGGACCGGGCCAGCCGACCCTTCTGGAGGCTTGCCCGAGCTCGCAAGCAAAGAAGCAGACTGGACCATGTTCTTCGATGGCTTGCGCCAATACGAGCGATCAGAATGCGGTTTTGTTCTCATCTCCCCCAAGGAGAACAGATTTAGCACATCGTACAGCTTCATTTTCCCGCAACGAACAATGCTGGGGAGTACGAAGGCCTCCTAGCCGGCCTACAAGCATGCACTGCGCTCGGTATAAAACGGCTAACAGCGAAAGGAGATTCGCATTTGGTCGTCTGCCAGGTAAACAAGGAGTTTCAGTTATTCTGACGACTAATGGCGCGACACTTGGCGTATAAGAAAGTCAAGAAACACTTCACGAACTTCGGTGTGTTACATTCCCGGATCGCTAATAGTCCGCCGATAAGCTCATAAAGCTCACCATACATTAAGAAACCGCCCGTGGGTGCTCGTCTTGAAGACCTACTAGAGCCCTCTATTCCTCCGGAGAAGAGGCCCCGAGAAGACGGTTGCCTCGACCCAAACGACCGGTATCTGTTTGCCTTAGTGCAACATGACACCGGATGATGCCATTTGTCCCGTTTTGACGATGGGACACCGCCACAGACATAATTGAGAAATCCTACCGAAAGACAAGCCCGACCTTACCGACACTCGGGGCTTATTGTACCGAAGGGGTCGAACGGCGATTTTTGTAAGTGCGTGACCCAGGAGGAAGGCAAATTTCTCCTCCAAGACATCCACGACGGGATCTGCGGGGCTCATGCCTCTTTCAGAACCTTAGTGGGAAAAGCCTTCCGTATGGGGTACTACTGGCCCACTACGTTGACCGACGCAAGGGAGCTAGTAAAACCTTGCCCAGCCTACCAATACCATGCCCGTGTGTCCCACCAGCCAGCATATGAGCTGCAGACTATCCCGCTAACCTAGCCATTCTCGACGTGGGAATGGACATACTTGGTCCATTCCCCAGAGGCCTAAAGGGGTGCACACACCTGTTCGTCGCCATCGACACTTTCACTAAGTGGATCGAGGCCGAACCAGTGTCGAGCATATCAGCCCAAACGGCCAAGAGGTTCTTTAGGAACAACATCGTGACCAGGTTCGGCGTCCCGAGCAAGCTGATCGCTGACAATGGGACACAGTTCACAAGCGAGCTATTCCAAGACTACTGCGAAGAGCTCGGCATGAAGGTCGCCCTAGCCTCGGTGGCTCACCCACAGAGCAACGGTGCGGCTGAACGTGCAAATGGGCAAATCATGCAGGGCGTCAAACGCCGAGTGTACGACGCTCTCGTGGAACAGCATCACAACTGGGTAGAAGAGCTACCCTCGGTGCTTTAGGCAGCCCGGACAACCACCAACCGAGCTACTGGCGAAACCCCATTCAGGCTCATATACGGCTTGGAAGCGGTCTTACCCACCGAGCTAAGACTTAGTTCGGTTCGCGTTGATTTTGCAGGACAAATCAACAACGACGAGGAGCGACTGTTGGATCTCAACCTATCCGAGTCCTGCCGCGAGCAAGCACTACTGCGAGTGGCAGCATACCAGCAATCCCTACGACGGTATGCGGCAAAAAAGATACAGACCCGGACCTTGCAGGTGGGCGACCTGGTTCTAAGACGAGTTCAGAACCTAGCCCATGCCAGTAAGCTCACCCCGAGGTGGGAAGGTCCAGACACGGTCAGACGCCCACACGCCCGGGTCAGAAGATCGCTATGCCGGATAGCAGAGTCCTCAACAGCTTCTGGAATATCGCCCAACTCCGGAGGTTCTACGCCTGAACCAAGGTCGTAAGTCTCTTTTCCCAACCCTTTTTCTTTTGTCAATCTTTTCACTCCCTAGAAAGCCCCCAAACAACCCCTGGAGACCTAAACCCACGATCGGGCCTGGGAGAAGGCTCGGGCTGTCTCAGCATACATCGGCAGAGTAGTGGCTACGCAAAAGCTAACCCCCAGGATTCCCTTGCACACGGGTAAGCTGATATCCATTGCACCACGCAAGATCCCGCGCGGGCAAACGATTTCCGGCCCTATATCATAAGCCCGCATAAAATTGATACAGCCCGGGATAACTCTAGAATCCAACACTCTGCCTCTCACAAAGAAACAGAGCGAGAGCCACGAGCTCCGTTCTAAGGACACGGTCTCTCTAAACCACAACCGACCTTCACAAACCAAAGCTCTGGTCGTGGTTTCGGCTAGGGTCGATTTTTCAAAATTGATCTTTCTAACCACAACCGACCTTCACAAACCGTAAGTTCGCCGCGGGCTCGGGGGCTAGGGTCGATTTTTTAAAAATTGATCTCTCTAAACCACAACCGACCTTCTGTCGAACCAGAAGCTCGGTCGTGGCTCAAGGGCTGGGGTCGATTTTTTAAGGGTCGATTTTTCAAAGAGTGATCTTTCAAGGACGATTATCCGAGTAAGGACGTTCGATCTTCTCTAAGCCACGCCCGAGCTTCTCTTCAGAAGCTCGGCCATGGCTCGGGGGTTAGGATCGATAGGACTATACTACGACCTTCGAATCCTTTTTTGCCTATACGACTACTTGTGTTCGTGTGCATGCAGGAAATACGGCAGAAGAAGGAGGCAACAACAAACAACTTTATTAAAGACGATGAAATGGCTTACAAGCCAATTACAGAAATCCTCGGCGAGCCCGGACTAGCGACTCGACGATCACATCGGCCACCTCGGCGAGCATCGGGACGACCTCGATCAGTACCGCGATGGTGGCGACGTCGCGGGCACGGGCCTCCTCCTCCGCAACCTCGGCAAGGGCGAGATCGTACTCCGCCCATAGAACCGCCAAGAACTCTTCATGATCCATGGGAGCAGGAGGAGAAGGAGGTACTGAAGGAAGGAGTTTGGAATAAAAAGTAGCCGCCGCATCAGCCTCTTTTTATAGCCAAGCTCGGAAAGTCGAACCGATCCCGGGAGTAATAGCATCGGGAAGCAACTCCGATGAGGAACTGTTTCCAAGATTTGACGCGGATGTCTTTCGGGACATGGCGCAATAGTCAAATCGACGATCAACATTCTAGGGAGAAGGTGGACCGAAGGGGTGACAAAGGAAAAAGGTCAAAATAAGTCAATAGCATTTTTAAGAGTATTTACAAAAAAGGGCAAGTCGGATCACCGCCAAAGAAAAGGGAAAAATACAAAAGGCCTATGACTTAGGCTGGTACTCGAGTTTATGGCTCGCCGGTCTTCGTTATGCCGGTTCAAGCTCGAGGAAGGCTTTTTCCTATCCCGCAACAGATGTCACCCACAAGACTTCATTGGCGGCCTCCAAGTCCCGCACGGTGTCCTGGTGGGTCTTCAGCAGATCCTCTGTCGCGGCTGCGGCCAACTTCACCCGGGAAAGCTCCGTAGCGAGAAAATCGCGCTCCTCCGCTGCACGGGCAACCTCGGCGGTGCGGCACGCCTTCACCGACCGAAGGCGCTCCTCGAGCTCGGTGGAACGGTCGCGTTCTACCTTGAGGGCCTCCTATGACCGACGGGAGACCTCCCCAGCGTCTTCCCGCGCCGCGGCTAGGGTCGCCTCCGCCGCCACAACTCGAGCTCCTAGAGGATCGAGCTCGAGCGAGCTTCCTCCAAATGGTCTTGCTGGCTTGCTCATTGCCGCCACGAAGCGCCGTCCGCCAGGGGCCTCGTGCTCGCCTCGTGCTCAAATTTCAAACGAGCACGCAATGCCGACGACCTCGCGGTAGATCTACACCAAGAGAGCAGGCTAAGGGAAAAGAAATAACCGAAGTAGGGTCAACACAAGACCTCAAAAGCCAAGCTCGAAGGCACTTATCCGCCTCATGGCCGCCGCAGATCACGGACTCGACCGAGCTCGTAACACGCCACGCAGCAAATACACAACCAGTCGCCCGGCCGCCGCCGAGTCGCTTGACTCCTCGGCGCTTCCTCCGCAGCACGGCCGAGCCTCCCGCAGTTCGCCGCTTCCCACAAATTCTTGCATCCTCACCGGGCTCGGTCCGGTCTCGTCGGCCCCAAGGCGCCACCTCCTCAAGAGTTCGACCGCTTCCCAGGAGTCTTGGCCGCCCGACAGTTGAAGGCATGACTCGGGGGCAAAGTCGGTTTGCACCCCGGCGTCCGCCTTCGGCTTGGCCACCTTCATGCTCACTAGCCGAAAACCGGTCGAAGCTGGATGGACTCTTGCCGGCGCCTCCCGGCTAGCGAGAGCTCGTGCTCAACCCACGCTGGCGTCGCCACAATCCACCCCACGACAACCAGCGGGGCCATGCTCCACAGCCGCACTGGGACGACGCTGGCGGCCGTGATAACCCGTACGGGCCAGTTCCAGCCAAGGAGGAGCGTGTTGCTCATGTCCAGCGGTGAGATGTGCAGATCGCTCTTCGCGAAAAGCTCCAACAGACCACCGAAGTCAATTGGGCGCCACCCGGACGAGGTCCGCCCCTCGACGCGGAGCGGCGCCAGGAGCGATGTCCCATCGTTCGTCTCCACCTCCACGGTTACGGCCTGGCAACGCACGTCGTTGCTCGCCACTAACGGAAAGAAATAGGGCCCCGAGCCTCGACGCCCCTCATGCTCCTTAAGGGGGTCGTTCTCCCGGGCCACTTCCTCCGGTTGCACCGGGATGAGCTCTCCCGCCCTGGGAGACATGGCAACTAAAAGCGAAAATGAAGCGGTCAAAGCACGACCGATCAGCCCAAGAGCTGTGATGAGTGAAGAAAAGGAGAAGGGAAACCAAAAAATACGGCGACTTACGAGCGAGCTCCAGATCCGTCCCGGCCAACCCGTCGCCCGAATCATCATCATCGTCTCGCACCAACCGACGCCTCTTCGGCGTCGGCTAAGTATCCCGCGTGCCGGTCGAGTCCCGGTCCCGAGAAACTCTTCGGCTAGGTCGCGGACGGAAGCGGGAGCCTAGGCCGACGGCCGCCCGGCGCTGACGACTTTGTCCCAGCGGGAGCGCCCGGTTCGCTTCTTTGGGGGTGGTCATGTGCTCGCGTCCGCTTTTCCGCCACGACTGCCAGCATACCGCCGCCGTCGAACTTCGCGCCCCTTGCTTGCCACCAACACGAGCCCAGGTCCAGCTCATCACCCGCTTCCCCTCGTGGCAAGTCAGGAGCATCACCACAAGACATGGAAGACCGCCTCCAAGGGCGCTTAAGCTCGCGAGGACACATACCTCGTCGAGGACGTTACGGATGCCCGAGCCCGATGGCTTATTATGGTTCGCGGGTAGCAGGAGCCTAACAGCCCGAACCACATCGTCCTGGGGCAAGGCTGCAGAGAAAAGAGCGGGAACATCAAAAACACAGGAAGCTCGGGCAAAGGGATTGTAAGGCCGAAGAAGGGAACTTATGGGAGGTGCTTTCGTGGGTGAGCTCGTCCCACCCGCGGATCTTGAAAAAGGGGTGAACCCGCTTCCGCAGCGGGCTCACCCAAGGCTCGATGAAGTCGGCTACAATGTCGAGCTGCAAGCCCTCGGCGCCAAATCCCGGATTTTGGCCATCGAGGTCGCCTCCACTGCTCTAGCGAAGGCGGTAACGCCGCCTTCCTGTGGCTTATGTCATAACCATATGTCGCGCCTTCTCGCTTACCTAGCGAGAACGGTCGGACCTGACTAGGCCCTGGATCAAGAGGGCTAGTGCAAGAGTTACATACCGAATCATTTCATACATCGGTGTCCAAATATTATATAACAACGATCATCCGACGATTAGTAGCAAACGCATTTAAGCCTTAGTTACGCACCAAAGTTCATCGAGTAGCGAAATCTCCCAAAGGGCAACTTGCAAGTTCAAAAGAATAACAAAATCGCACTTGCGGTGTGGTAACCACACACGATCGGTGGAACGACTAAACCCTATCTTAAGCAACTACTCCTCGTCCTGCATCGAGGATCTCCTTCCTCATGACAATCGTGAGGCATCTTCCTCGACGGGCTCCTCCATGTCTAAAGATAGATATTTATGCGAGGTCAAGGTCATCCAAACACCGGCGAGCTAACACCCAACCCAATGCATTTAGTGATAGAGGTTTCAAAGGAAAGGCTGGGTTTATTTATTTGCATGAAAGCCGCTTTTGGAAATGAAAGCCTATGACTTAGCAGCTTAACCAAATTCCTCGTCAAATTGATTATTTATCATGTTTCCTTTTCAATGCACAACCAAACCCATGGCGCTTCCAAGCACTCGCCAAACGCTTCTTCCCACTCCCGCCATCATCTTCCGAGTGTGGCGACTTTCGCTAGGATCACATTCCCAAATAGTACCCGGTCTCGCCCTAGCCGGGTCACCACCCACGCTAGACTCACGGCTCAGAAGAATGGACCTAGATCATCCTCGATGACGACATGAAACCGTCTTCACCTCAAGCATGGCGGCAGACAGGCACGCCCACAGTCGTAACTACCCTGAATCCCCAATACTTGCACTACCGCGCGATGGCCGTAGCGTTGTGGTGTTAGGAACTATCTCCCGCAGTGATAGTCAAGGACGCCACACTGCATCCTCGATGCACCCGTCTGGGGAATCTTGATTCAGCCCAACCACCCACTAAGGGCCTCACCCTTATGCACTTCCTTCTTCGACTAACTCGCACCTCCGTGTGAATCACACGATGTGGCGGAACCCTCCTTGGGGCAACAAGACGGCATTACGCGGATCTCGCCGCTCCTCTTCCATGCACTACGATGTGGGCGATTAGCTTCTCAAATCACGAGCTCACTACTTCAGCTTTACCCAATGCCGACCCACCGCATTTGCAAAGACATCACAACCATATACACACACCGCATGCCAGCCCAAATTCCAATTAACCATATTCTTTAGGTGATCATGTCCGGTGAATGCCTGCTCACCGCTCCGAGGCAATTCTAAGCCTAAAATTAATAGTTGACCCGAGCAATGTCTAAGCAAGATTTTAACCAAGACTTAGGAGTCTAAATCAGATTATTTAAATTAACCAAAGCTACCAAGGGTGATCATCAAAGCGATCAATAGCAAAGCCAAATGACGATGATTAATTCAAGGCAAAGATCATCATGGTAAATTGATAGCAAGTAAGTAAGTGGCATGATATATCATGATTGAACAAGTAGGCATAAGTACTTAAAAAGGCATGCGCTTTAATATCAGAAAATAAATACTTTAGAAATGGGATTCAATATGTTATTATTGGATGTTAACTTGCACTAGGAAAGCGATCCTCTCCCTAGTAAAAGCAACACTATTAAGGTTAAGACAACTCGCACTAGGGAAAATCGAGATTCTCCTAGTAAAAGCAAACTCCTTTGAGGGTAGATATTAACTCGCCTTGGGAATTGAAGTCCGGTCTTGTGCGGAGTCCTCGAACTGTTTCGGATCCTCTACGCCTAAACGGAGAATCAACAATTCATCATAAACACGATGCGGCGAAGAAGAGAATGATGCATGAAATGCAATCGAGGTCGCCAGATTCGCCATTTACTGATTCCTATGTTTAACTATCTACATGAATCCATATATATATATATATCGAGAAAGTTCCATGATCCTTCTAAATAATGAATCATAGCGGAATGGCCGCGAAGTGCTTGTGAGATGATGCACATGATACATGTATATATATATGTGTAATGAAATTTCTACCCTAATTAACCCAATAGGACAAAATATGGTTTTATCGTCTTTTAAAGTACTTTAAATAGTTAGAATATGTTAACATGATACATGTAGCTAGTTATTCATGTTTCCTAATTATACCAATATTGAGTTAACATGTAATTAGGAAACATATTATAGGTTATACTATATTCACCTAGGTCCAAAAAGTCATTTATCTAAGATCCATGATTTTCTTATGTTTAACTTAATTGTTAATCTATTTTTAATACACAACATTCCATTTTTTCTTATTTTTATATGAATTAATACCCTAAAATAAGCTTAATGGATTTAATCTAGGAACCGTGTTCTTCATCGTGTGTGGTACTATTTTTATTAAATCCAACACAAGCTCTAGTATTTACCCTAATTTTTTCCGTAATTTTAATGATATCTACCTATTTTAAATAAATCGCTTTATTTACCGTCTTTGTTTTATTTATAAAATCTGGAAAAAAATTGAACAATATCGGGCCGCCCGCTAACTCATGGCCGAGCCAACCACGCCGAAGACGTGCCGAGGAAGGCGTAACTCGAGAGTGAAGGCGCTGGTGTCATAGGCGCCTCCATACCACGACATGTGGGACCGAGGGCCCACATGTCGGCCGACGTGAAGAAGCCGCTGGAGTTTTAAATCCATGAAGGCCGATACCGGGGCCCACTGTCGGCGACCACACACGTGAAGCCGCACGGATCTTAAGCGCGGACGGACGGCTCGCCGTCATCGTTTTCCTTCACGGCCAAGACGGCCGAGGCTAGCCGACGGCTGGCCGAGCTAGGTGCACCGCTTGGGGCGTTCTTGGGTTCGGTGGAATCGGTGAGCTAACGCGCATCTAGGGGTGCCTTGTCGAGGCTGTAAACGGCCGGACGCTGGCGAGCCATGCCCGGCGGCGGAACCGCTACCGGCGGACATGAGTAAATGACCTAGGGTCGAGCTTATGGAAAATAGCGCGCGCATGAGCTATGCGGGGGTTAGTGGGTGCTACCGAGCAAAAAGGTGGTCGGGGCACGGTTGGATCGGCGCCCCACGCGCGGGTCCGAGCAAGGAAAGGCGGCGCTCAAGATGCCGGTGAAGACCGCGAAGCCTGGGCCAAAAGAGGGAGCACGGTGTGAGGGAAGACAGCGGCTCACCGAGCAAGGGCTTGCCGCGGCTCACCAGAGATGATGATCGGCGCGCCCCGAGCAGTCCGAGAAACAAGGAAGGCGGCGCGCCAAGATGCTTTGGTGAAGATCGGGCGGCCTGGGCCAAAGAGGGAGCACGGTGTGAGGGAAGACAGCGGCTCACCGAGCAAGGGCTTGCCGCCAAGCTCACCGAGATGATGATCGGCGCGTCCCGAAAGGTGTCCGAGCAAGGAAGGACCGGCGGTCGGCGGTGGCGATAAGCGTTCCGACGAGCTCGGGATGACTCGCACCAATTCCTTGGGCAGAGCTTCACGAGGTCATGGCGGCAAACGCGAGACAATGTGGAGACGAGGGAGGTCTGGTTTAGCCGGGCGACGTGAGAGTGAAAAGAGGGAGAAAACGGCCGATGTGGCGCGGTGGCATATAAGCTCGGTCCGAGCTCGGCTCTTGACCACGGTCGCACGAAGATGTGAGACGGTCACAGAGGAGCTCTAGTGCTCATTGGCTAGTCAAGGCGGTGGCTTGTTCAAGGCGAATGTCTCGAGCGGCAATGAGATGGCTTGCTTTCGGCGGCATTGCCCGGCGAGACGCGGCGGTGCGGGGCATCGATGGCGCGACCAAGTCGGCCATTGGGCACGGTGGGCGGTGCTCGAACTCCACGCGAAGCCGCCGACAAGACGGCAAGTCGTCCGCGCGAAAGCAAAGCAGCAAGTGCGATGGCAGCGTCGCGTCATGGTCGGAGGTGGGGTCCACAGGTCCAGGCGACACACACAAGCCGCCAATTGAAGATCTTCCCTGAGATTCGAAAGCAGGGGAGTGACGGTTGAGCAGGGTGGAAGGTCGGCGGCGCCGCCGGCGTTTTACCAAATGCGCAAGGGCGTAAAGGAATAGGAAGCGCCATGTGGGCCTACCAGGTCAAATTGGTCAACATCTGAGTCAAACTCTCTATTAGGTTTAAACTAATCTATGGATTTTTCCGGGATTTTTAGAGCAATTTAACATATTTAGGCTTATGTGATTATGTGTGTACATATATACATATACATATATTCATATATATATATGTGTATGGATGTTTTATGAATATGAAAATATATTCCCAATTTAAGGTCCATTAGAATCTTATATTTCAACAATTTCTTAAATAGTGCTATAAATTATAAATTCTTATGCAAGGGTTTATTAATTAGCTATTTAGTGCTTTATTCAAACAAAAATCATCAATTTCAAATGGCTTCTAAAGTCTAGAAATGTGTGTTTGTCACATAGAAATTTTACGGAAACGCCATAGCTTATGCAATGGTACGTATGTTTTCAAAATATTATCATAACTTTGGGTCATTATAAATCCCTCCCTAAAAACAAATCTCGACCTCGAGATTGATATTTCTATGAAGCGAATAGGTAGGGGAATTCTTGACGATTTTCTCTTGGTTCCCACGAAAAGTCGCCCTCCTGATTGATTGCTCCATTGCACCTTGCAAAGTCGAATGGTCTTATTCTTGAGCTTCTTTTCCCGAGTCTCTAATATTTGAATAGGCTTGACTTGATATCCCAAGTTGGGTTGTAGGGTGTCGTCACGGTGAACTACTTCTCCTTCAGTTTTCTCAAACACTTTCGGAGTTGGGACACGTGAAACACGCTGTGAACTTCTCCCAACTCCTTGGGAAGGTCAAGTTCGTAGTTTACCATACCCTTACGAGACAAGATCGGATAAGGTCCCACAAACCTTGGGGCCAATTTTCCTTGACTTGAAATCTTCGTGTTCCTTTGAAGGGTGAGATCTTGAGATACACATAGTCTCCAACTTCGAAGATAGGTCCCTCCGACGATGGTCAAGATAACTCTTTTGTCGGGATTGGGCGACAAGCAATTGCTTCCTAATCGCTTTTGACCTTTGCTTCGCTTCTTGCGGGTGTTCTTCCAAATACCGCCCTTCTCCGCACTCGGACCAATAAAGAGGGTCCTACATTTTCTTCCGTATAGAGCTTCAAAAGGTGACATTTGCGCATCGCTTTGATAATCTGTTGTTATAAGCAAATTCCAAGATAAGGTAACCATTTTTCCCATTCTCGGGAATTCCAAAGCACAAGCTCGAAGCATGTCTTCTAGAGTTCAATAGTCCTTTCCGCTTGTCCGCCGGTTTGAGGGTGGTAGGTCAAGCTAATGACAATTTGGTGCCCGAGGCACTATGGAGTTCTTCCCAAAACTTTGAGGTAAACTGTGATCCACGATCGATATAATTCTCTTGGGAACTCCATGAAGGCTTACTATCCCATGATGAATAGTTCGCTAGTTTGCTACCCTTGTGAGTGGTTTTGATCGATAAAATGAGCTACCTTGGTCAACCGGTCTATTATTACCCATATAGAGTCATGTCCACTTCGAGACCGGGAAGTCCTATAATAAAGTCCATGGTCACTTCATCCCACTTCCATTCTGGATTTTGATTGGTTGCAAGAACCTGCCGCCGACGTTGGTGTTCTCGCCTTCACCGAGCAGCGAGTATTACATTTGGCCACATATTCGCTACATCTCGCTTCATTCGGGGCCACCGTAAGATTGCCTTCAGATCTTGGTACATTTTTGTACATCCCGGTGCATGGAAAACGGTGACTCGTGGTGCTTTTTTAAGATTTCTTCCTTTAATTCCGGTCGTGAGGCACAAAGATCCTCTTTTCCATCCAAAGAATTCCTTGTTCGCCCCAACAATTTTTGTTCCAAACCCTATTCATCGACCCTTCGAGCCTAAGGGTACTGGGATGATCTTGTTGCTTATCTTTGATACGGCCGATCGATCTGGCCGAACCGTGATGTTGGCTAGTTCTCCAGATTTTACGAGATTTAGGCATAACTTATTCAATTCTTCCAAAGAGTCGTTACGAGGAGGTATCTTCCCGAGTATTCATGTCTTCTCTCGATCACCATCGAAGTTGCACTTTGGTTCTTTCGCTAGAGCATCTCGCCACCACGCTGGCCTTGCTGTGGTGGTATAATATATTTAGGTCAGTAATCTTTAATCAACTCTAACCACCTTCTTTGCCTCATATTGAGGTTGGCTTGGGTGAAAACGTATTTTAGGCTTTTGTGATCTGTGTAGATGTCACATTGTTTTCCCATCGAAAAATGTCTCCATAGCTTGAGTGCATGAACTACGGCAGAAAGTTCTAGGTCATGGGTTGGGTAATTGTCCTCGTGCTTAAAGAATCGCCGTGATGCGTCGCCACAACCTTGCCATCTTGCATCAATACACATCCTAATCCTTGTCGGAAGCGCCACAAGATACTTCAAACTTCTTGGCGATATTAGGTGTGGCCAAAAGCAGAGTGGTGGTGGTCAAGGGTTTTGAGCTTCGAAACCGAGTTCACAATCTTCATCCATTCAAACTTCCTTTCCTTTTTCAATAGCCGAGTTAGTGGTCGGAAATTTTTGAGAATCCTTCGATGAAACGCCGATAATATCCCCGCTGCACCTAGAAAATCGCTAATTTCCTTTACAATGGCGGTGTTTTTCCAATTCATGACCGTGTCTATCTTAGATGGGTCCACTTTAATTCCTTCAAAGAGATATAATATGTCCCAAGAAACCGACATCACTAATCCAAAATTCACATTTGCTATATTTTGCATATAGCTTATGCTCTCTGAGTTTATCCAACACCGCCTCGGGTGCTTCTCATGCTCTTCGTCCGATTTGGAGTACACAAGGATGTCGTCAATGAAGACGACAACAAACTTGTCAAGGTATTCCATTAGGATTAAATTCATGAGGTTCATGAAATAGGCCGGTGCATTGGTTAACCCAAAGGACATGACCAAATATTCAAACAGCCATACCGAGTGGTGAAGGTTTGTTTTGGGTATATCATCCTTCCGCACCTTTACTTGATGGTATCCAGATCGAAGGTCGATCTTGGAAAAACGTAGCTCCTTGGAGTTGGTCAAACAGTCATCGATCCCGGGCGAGAGGATACTTATTTTTAATAGTGACGGCGCTCAACGCCTCTATAGTCCACCACTAATCTTCGCCCACCATCCTTCTTATCCACAAACATGGCGGGGGATCCCCAAGCAGATGAGCTTGGCCGGATCAAACCCTTGCTTAATAAGTCGTCCAGTTGTTTCTTGAGTTCTTCTAATTCTTCCGAGTTCATCTTGAAATATGTTTTGTAGATTGGGGCTGTACCAGGTGTTAACTCTATAACAAACTCTACCTCTCGGTCAGGCGGTAGTCCAGGTAAGTCATCCTGAATACGCCCAAATATTCTTGGACTACCTTTACCTTACTCGGGTTGTCTTCCTTGAGGTACCAGATGGCTCTACCCCATCTGTAGGGTTCATCTACCTTCCATACTCTTTCAAACACACCATCCTTTACAAGCGACTTCTCGCCATGCGCAATCTAATACTCCCTTATAGAGTCTTAGCCAATCCATGCCGATTATGACATCAACTCCTAATCCAGACATGACCATTAGGTCGAAATAGAATCCTACTCTTTCCTTCCTTATTTCTACCCATTTGCAGGACCTATAGGCCTTAAGTATCCCAACGGAGATCTAATGGTGAAGGGCTTATTAAGAGGAAAGGTTTGTAGTGGTGCTTATCTCGTATTCTTGTGAAATAAAGGAATGTGATGCACCGTAATCAAATAAAACTTGTACCGGGAGTCGTGAAGTCCAAACGCACCCACAAGTACTCCTTCATCTTCTTGTGCTTTATTCGCAGCAGATATTGTTGAGTCTCCCACGTCCCATACCTTGAGCTTGATTCTGCGGTGGGCGACCTCTCGCCACGACCCCGCACAACATTCCCTTGAGGTTTTGCGCGATTCGACTAGGGCGGTTATAAAGATAGTGTCCAGTTGGTGGCATAGGTAGCGATTGCTGTCATCCTATTTTGGGTGCACGGTGCATTGCGGGAGCGATTGGTGCTTGAGTACGAAAACCAGAGATTCCAAAGACCGCCCCCCCCTCATATCATATCCACGGTTGATCATGGAAGATTGTTGTCCAGCTCTCTCGAGGAGGTTGAGGTTTGAATTGTCCCGTGTGGCTTGACCCGGCGATCGTGCGTTCACCATCTTGCGCTTACGCGAGATCCTCGCCCTTCAAGTCCCTTTCCAACACCAAGGCCTTGTTGACTAACCGGTGGAAGTTTTGATACTCCAAAATCCTAAGGCGGATTTGTACCGAAAATCCATCCCTTCTAGGAACCAATCTATCTTTTCGGCTTCATTGTGGATGTCTTGGGGGCATATCTTGCAAGCTCATTGAACTTAGTAAGATATTCAGAAATTGTCATCGCCCCTTGAGAGAGTCTCATGAACTCATACTTCTTCATCTGGTGATTCCTATGGGTATGTGAAAATTTCAAAGCAAAGGACAAATTCTTCCCATGGAATGAATCCTTGGACCTGGGGAACATAAGGCGGCACTTCAAAGATTATCACTTGTTGAGCTTCGTCGGCATCTCCATCTTCACGAGTTCATTTTCTTCCATTTCTTCTTCATCCACACTGGCGGGTGGCGACATAATTATCCCACCACACACCGCGGGTCCTACTAGCGGTGGGAGGCCAAGCGCACTTTCTCCATTTCGACATCCGATCAACTCTGTGTTCTTGGTCACAAGTCGTAACCGGTCTTCGCTTCCATGGGATCGGTAGCTTGCGCGAAGGTAGGGATTGGTCCGCATAAAGGCAAGATGTTTGGATCCTCATTTCGATTCTGTCTTTCTTTGGTTGTTAACAATATTGACCCAACATCCGTGCTTGATAAGCTAAGACCGGGCCATGGTTGGGTCTCTGCCGGAGGAGGAGGTAGATTACCTCGGCCTCGATCATGCCACGACCTCTAGTCAAGGCCAAGCACCACGGGCTTGGCTAGCCCTAGGCCACGAAGCGGCACCGCTGCCTAGATCGCCCCTTGGCCGCAGGCAGCTCCACGACCACGCACCATCTGCATGACGGTGATCCTAACATTATAGCTAAATATGCATGCATGAGGCCAATATCAAAGAAATCGAATAAATGCGATCCACTAAACGCTTGTCATTTAAGATACCCAAAAGCGGCAATAGTCAAATCAGTTTTACATCATACCACAAAAGTACAATTATCCCGACAAGGATACAAGTCGCCAATCATCTACTATGGCGAAACAAAAGACACATTTCGATCTAAGTCGATCTGTCAAGCTAACTAGCTACTCAAGGGCGGGGCGACAGTGTAAACTATCACCGGTCTCCCAACCGGGTAGCGGGTGGAAGTAGCCAGAAGTCCTCTAGCGATCATTGAGAAGGCAAAGAAGAATAAAGATGAGGTGGCTCAACCGGGGAGCAAGTAGGTCCACGGAGGTCTCCGAGTCAAGAGTACTCTGCAAAGACAAAGAGGTCGTGAGGAAGTGTCGTGACGAGGAATCCCCACCAAGGCACTAGGAGGAAGACCCGCTTCCGCATGGTAGTCTGGCGGTTAGGGTACTCAGTGGAGGAAACCGAGGACCCGGAGGGAAAGGAAGGGTCCTCGCCATTGCCGCGCTAAGCGGGCAAGTCTTGAGTCCTTTGGCGTTTACTCATCGCCGATCGCGGACGAGTGGTGAAGACGCCGTCCACCACCCGCCGGCGGTTGTCTGCTGACTGAAGAGAGTAGCGAGGAAGCCGATCTCCTCAAGAGCGCTGTCACGCTCGTCTCTCGCATACTGGAGAAGGCGCGCAACCTTCCAAGTGGTCCTCGGTGAAGGCGGGCACCGTAAAGCACAGGAGAAGTCGCGGCGTTGAAAGGAAGGTCGGGCGAAAGAAGTGCCCTCCAAGTCGCCGTGGTACCTCTCCTCAGAGCCCCTCAGACGCTAATGCCGCCGCATCATCGATAGCAGGTGCAAGTGGTCCCGGCCGTCTCAGCCTCAGAGTCAGGCCATCAGTGTCGTGTGGTGGTAGTAGACTCGAACCTCTACAATGTACCCTAAGCGGGCAGGTACGAACGAGCCTCCGTATAGCAAGGGCGGTCGTTAAAGCACGTGAAGTCCGACAACCAAGGAGGACAAGAACCATCTGGTGGCGTGCAAAGGGTCGTCAGAATCAGTAGGTAGCACGCCCGGAGAAAAGCTGTGGGAAACCCGCTCATCCATCTACAAAAAGCGAAAGAAGAATTCCTTTAAGTAAGAAATAGTATAGTTGTGAAAGTTAAAAGACAAGATATACAAGAGCAGTTTTGGAAAAATATTTTATATAAACTATACGCAATCCTTGGCTAGCGGCAGGTTTAGGGTTCCTACAATCGATGCTCGATATCAGCTCTTGTCGCGCCCTTCTCGCTTACCTAGCGAGAACGGCCGGACTGCACTAGGCCTGGATCAAGAGGGCTAGTGTAAGAGTTACACACCGAATCATTTCATACATCGTGTCCAAATATTATATAACAGCGATCATCCGATCGATTAGTAGCAAACGGCATTTAAGCCTTAGTTACGCACCAAAGTTCATCGAGTAGCGGAAATCTCCCAAAGGGCAACTTGCAAGTTCAAAAGAATAACAAAATCGCACCAAAGCAACTGGTGTGTAACCACACACGATCGGTGGAACGCACTAAACCCTATCTTAAGCAACTACTCCTGGTCCCGTGCGAGGATCTCCTTCCTCATGACAATCGTAGGCATCTTCCTCGACGGGCTCCTCCATGTCTAAAGATAGATATTTATGCGAGGTCGGTGTCATCCAAACACCGGCGAGCTAACACCCAACCCAATGCATTTAGTGATAGAGGTTTCAAAGGAAAGGCTTGGGTTTATTTATTTGCATGAAAGCCGCTTTTGGAAATGAAAGCCTATGACTTAGCAGCTTAACCAAATTCCTGTCAAATTGATTATTTATCATGTTTCCTTTTCAATGCACAACCAAACCCATGGCGCTTCTCAAGCACTCGCCAAACGCTCTCTTCCCACTCCCGCCATCATCTTCCGAGTGTGGCGACTTTTCAGGATCACATTCCCAAAAAGTACCGGTCTCGCCCTAGCTGGGTCAGCCCCCACGCTAGACTCACGGCTCTCAGAAGAATGGACCTAGATCATCCTCGATGACGACATGAAACTTTTCACCTCAAGCATGGCGGCAGACAGAACGCCCGCAGTCGTAATTACCCTGAATCCCCAATACTTGCACTACCGCGCGATGGCCGTGGCGTTGTGGTGTTAGGAACTATCTCCCGCAGTGATAGTCGGACGCCACACTGCTGTGCATCCTCGATGCACCGTCTGGGGAATCCTTGATTCAGCCCACCACCCACTAAGGGCCTCACCCTTATGCACTTCCTTCTTCGGCTAACTTCGCACCCTCCGTGTGAATCACACGATGTGGCGGAACCCTCCTTTTAGGGCAACCGACGGCATTACGCGGATCTCGCCGCTCCTCTTCCATGCACTACGATGTGGGCGATTAGCTTCTCAAATCACGAGCCCGGCTACTTCAGCTCTTACCCAATGCCGGACCCAAATCCGCATTGCAAAGACATCACAACCATATACACACACCGGCATGCCAGCCCAAATTCCAATTAACCATATTCTTTGTGTGATCATGTCCTATGAATGTCTGCTCACTGCTCCGAGGCAATTCTAAGCCTAAAATTAATAGTTGGACTGAGCAATGTCTAAGCAAGATTTTAACCAAGACTTAGGAGTCTAAATCAGATTATTTAAATTAACCAAAGCTACCAAGGGTGATCATCAAAGCGATCAATAGCAAAGCCAAATGACGATGATTAATTCAAGGCAAGATCATCATGGTAAATTGATAGCAAGTAAGTAAGTGGCATGATATATCATGATTGAACAAGTAGGCATAAGTACTTAAAAGGCATGCGGTTTATCTCAGAAAATAAATACTTTAGAAATCAGGATTCAATATGTTATTATTGGATGTTAACTTGCACTAGGAAAGCGATCCTCTCCCTAGTAAAAGCAACACTATTAAGGTTAAGTATTAACTTCGCACTAGGAAAATCGAGATTCTCCTAGTAAAAGCAAACTCCTTTGAGGGTAGATATTAACTCGCCTTTGGGAATTGAAGTCCGGGTCTTGTGCGGAGTCCTCGAACTGTGTTTCGGATCCTCTACGCCTAAACGGAGAATCAACAATTCATCATAAACACGATGCGCGAAGAAGAGAATGATGCATGAAATGCAATCGAGGTCGCCAGATTCGCCATTTACTTATTCCTATGTTTAACTATCTACATGAATCCATATATATATATATATATCGAGAAAGTTCCATGATCCTTCTAAATAATGAATCATAGCGGAATGGCCGCGAAGTGCTTGTGAGATGATGCACATGATACATGTATATATATATGTGTAATGAAATTTCTACCCTAATTAACCCAATAGGACAAAATATGGTTTTATCGTCTTTTAAAGTACTTTAAATAGTTAGAATATGTTAACATGATACATGTAGCTAGTTATTCATGTTTCCTAATTATACCAATATTGAGTTAACATGTAATTAGGAAACATATTATAGGTTATACTATATTCACCTAGGTCCAAAAAGTCATTTATCTAAGATCCATGATTTTCTTATGTTTAACTTAATTGTTAATCTATTTTAATACACAACATTCCATTTTTTCTTATTTTTATATGAATTAATACCCTAAAATAAGCTTAATGGATTTAATCTAGGAACCGTGTTCGATTCTTGTGTGTGGTACTATTTTTATTAAATCCAACACAAGCTCTAGTATTTACCCTAATTTTTTCCGAATTTTTAATGATATCTACCTATTTTAAATAAATCGCTTTATTTATCGTCTTTGTTTTATTTATAAAATCTGGAAAAAAATGAACAATCTTTGGTAGCCCGCTAACTCATGGCGAGCCAACCACGCCGAAGACGATGCCGAAGGCGAACTCGAGAGTGAAGGCGCTGGTGTCATAGGCGCCTCCGCCTCGACATGTGGGACCGAGGCCCACATGTCGGCAACGTGAAGAAGCCGCTGGAGTTTTAAATCCATGAAGGCCGATACCGGGCCCACTGTCGTGACCACACACGGTGAAGCCGCACGGATCTTAACACAGACGGACGGCTCGCCGTCATCGTCTTCCTTCGCGCTTCGGCCAAGACGGCCGAGGCTAGCCGACGGCTGGCCGAGCTAGGGTGCACCGTTTAGGGGCGTTCTTGGGTTCGGTGGAATCGGTGAGCTAACGCGATCTAGGGGTGCCCTTGTCGAGGCGAAACGGCCGGACGCTGGCGAGCCATGCCCGGCGGCGGAACCGCTACCGGCGGACATGAGTAAATGACCTAGGGTCGAGCTTATGGAAAAATAGCGCGCGCATGAGCTATCACGGGGTTAGTGGGTGCTTCACCGAGCAAAAGGTGGTCGGGGCACGGTTGGATCGGCGCGCCCACGTGCGGGTCCGGAAAAGGAAGGCGGCGCTCAAGATGCCGGTGAAGACCGGCGAAGCCTCGGGCCAAAGAGGGAGCACGGTGTGAGGGAAGACAGCGGCTCACCGAGCAAGGGCTTGCCGCGCTCACCAGAGATGATGATCGCGCGTCCCGAGCAGTCCGAAAAGGAAGGCGCGCGCCAAGATGCTTTGAAGATCGGCGAAGCCTGGGCCAAAGAGGGAGCACGGTGTGAGGGAAGACAGCGGCTCACCGAGCAAGGGCTTGCCGCGAAGCTCACCAGAGATGATGATCGGCGTCCCGAGCAGGTCCGAGCAAGGAAGGACCGGGCGGTCGGCGGTGGCGATAAGCGTTCGACGAGCTCGGGATGACTCGCACCAATTCCTTCGGCAGAGCTTCACGAGGTCATGGCGGCAAACGCGAGACAATGTGGAGACGAGGGAGGTCTGGTTTGTCCGGCGACGTGAGAGTGAAAAGAGGGAGAAAGCGGCCGATGTGGCGCGGTGGCATATAAGCTCGGTCCGAGCTCGGCTCTTGACCACGGTCGCGCGAAGATGTGAGACGGTCACAGAGGAGCTCTAGTGCTCATTGGCTAGGCTGGGCGGTGGCTTGTTGGCGCACGAATGTCTGTCCGAGCCGGCAATGAGATGGCTTGCTTTCGGCGGCATTGCCACCGGAGACGCGCGGTGTTCGGCATCGATGGCGCGACCAAGTCGGGCATTGGGCACGGTGGGCGGTGCTCGAACTCCACGCGAGCCGGCCGACAAGACGGCAAGTCGTCTGCATGCGAAAGCAGCAGCCGCAGAAGCGAAAGGCAGCGTCGCGTCATGGTCGGAGGTGGGGTCCACAGGTCCAGCGACACACACAAGCCGCCAATTGAAGATCTTCCCCAGAGATTCGAAAGCAGGGAGTGACGGTTGAGCCGGGGTGGAAGGTGGCGGCCGCCAGCGTTTTACCAAATGACCATGCAAGGGCGTAAAGGAATAGGAAGTCGCCATGTGGGCCCTACCAGGTCAAATTGGTCAACATCTGAGTCAAACTCTCTATTAGGGTTTAAACTAATCTATGGATTTTTCCCAGGATTTTTAGAGCAATTTAACATATTTAGGCTTATGTGATTATGTGTGTACATATATACATATACATATATTCATATATATATATGTGTATGGATGTTTTATGAATATGAAAATATATTCCCAATTTAAGGTCCATTAGAATCTTATATTTCAACAATTTCTTAAATAGTGCTATAAATTATAAATTCTTATGCAAGGGTTTATTAATTAGCTATTTAGTGCTTTATTCAAACAAAAATCATCAATTTCAAATGGCTTCTAAAGTCTAGAAATGTGTGTTTGTCACATAGAAATTTTACGGGAAACGTCATAGCTTATGCAATGGTACAGAAGTGTTTTCAAAATATTATCATAACTTTGGGCTGTTACACCATAGCCCGCAGTCGCTGAGCACCTTTGTGGACAACATGGGCCCCGGGTATCCGGAGATATACTGTTGGACGTACCACCTCTTTGGGCTTAGTTAATTGGATCTTTCAGAAGACAGGCTTGGAGGCTGGCGCGGCCCGACTTGCTCTACAAGGAAACGAACTCGTTTCCTACTCGAATACTTAGATATAGGCGTAACAAACTCGGTTATATCTGTATCTTCCATATACGGATTAGGGAATCTACCTGTAACCCGGCCCCTTGCACTATATAAAGGGGTCAGGGGCCCCTAGTTCGACATCAAGCATCTAGCCACCTGACATCTCATCATCCTTGAGATCCACCATAATACAATCCACGAGCACAGGAGTAGGGTATTACCTCACCTCGAGGGCCCGAACCTGTATAAATTCGGCTCCCTGTGCTACCATCGTAGTTGTGATCTTTCGCTCCACCCCATAAAACACATTGCCGACGCAAATCATCGAAAGTTGGCGCGCCAGGTAGGGGCTAGCGTAACGATCAACTTCATCGACTCCGAAGGCTTCAATTGGCGGATTCGTCTTCACCTACTCCCCCGGCCAAGACTTCATCTTCGAGATCTCGGCTTCATCGCCGGTGACTTTGGGGAACTACGGTTGTGTGAGCCGAACCTCGTTCGGTCCATGCATTACCGGGGGAGAGGTGGTACGCGATTCCGGCCGAGCCTCTTCGCCTCAGGATCTTATCTCTGGATTCCGATCAAGAAGAGATCCAATCTGATGATGACAATTCCGACTGGCCTACCACTGGACTACCCTTCGGTTTCGGTTGGGATCTACCGCCTCTTGCTTTACCGGCTCCCCCTGCTGATAAAGAACCAAGTGGCGATCTTGTTCTTGGTCTGGATCGCACTTAGATCCAGTTAGGAATCACAATTCCTCAATTGTGGTTCGCCCCGTTCGGATTAAGAAACTCGGCCACTGTTTTCCATGGGATAACACGCCAGGTTTTTCAATCCGGGCTAAGGAGCGGAGCACAGCAAGCACATACTGGAACGAGTTTTCTGAGTCTGGGCTCAGGGACGACTCTAAACAGATCAACTTTCCGAGTGGTTATACCGCTTGGATTGGTTAACTCGGCTGCAAGGTTTCAGTAGATTAATTCTGCCGAACCTCAGTCGGACTTTCTTCTGACAAACGGTCCAGAACGAGAAGTGAGAGTCACAATCACTCCCATCGACGAGCCAACAAATCGGGATCAGTTGAGCCTCTCTTACTCGGAATCCGAGTCAGACGAGAGCGTCAACGGGTTCCTCGATTTTCACGGCGTCTATATGCTGGACGGGCAAGCCTTCGGATCGGCTCGGTGTCCCGTGGAGGAGGCAGGAGCCGAACAAAACCGCGAAGGTGGAGAAGATCTGCGCGACAAATTACGCGGTCGTGCACGGGAGGTCCAGGAGGAACTGCTTCAGGTCCGCATGGGAGACCACTCGGTCTTCCAGGCGCCACAGCAGAATATCCTCGCATGCAAGACCCTCCTGGACAATGTTGGTCCTTTGCTCGGAGAGAACAGCCCCGCAATGCCGATCATGCAACAAATCAAAGCCCTGGTGACGGCAGCGGCTGTCCAAGACACTCGGGATCACCGCCAACTCGCCAGAGCCGATCACACGAGTAGCACTTTCGGCGAGTCGGCATCGCCAAATCACGGGCAAGACGCCCGCCGAAGTACAAGTCGCAACCTTCGCCTCGACATTGAAGCACGGCGAAGGGAGCAAGATGAAGACTGACGCTGAACTCCACCACGTCGGATTCTTCCCCGCCAATCTCGTCCCCCCGGGGATGGATTAATTGATGGGATCAAAGCGTTCACACCCCGACTCCATCAGGTAAACTGGCCCGAAGGGTTCAACCCCAAGGGAATAGTAAAATTTGACGAAGAGCGGGACCCAGAGGCTTGGTTGCAGATCTACTCTTTGGCAATCAAGGCCGCGGGCGGAGGATACGACGTGATGGCGAACTACCTGCCCGTCATGTTAACTTCTCCGGCTCAGGGTTGGCTCGCGAGCCTTCCAGAGAACTCAATCGGTTCCTGGGGAGAGCTTTACGAACAATTCGTCGCCAATTTCCAGGAAACTTACGAGAAGCCTGGAACCCAGTGGGACCTTTATCAGATTCATCAGAAAACAGATGAGTCGTTAAGGGATTTCATTCGGCGCTTCACCAAGAAGAAGAACACAATCCGGGAGATTTCGAAGGCGGTCGTCGTCGCGGCCTTCCAGAAGGGAGTTCGCGACCCCGATCTAATCAAGAAAATATCTCGGAAGCCCTTGGCCACCGTCAAGGAGATGTTCGCCCTGGCGGATCGATAAGCTACCGCCTCGGATGCTCTTGCTGAGCGTCAAGAGGATCACCCGAGCAAGCATGAAGGCAAGAAGGACAAGCCCGAATCGTCCTGTAAGAAGGACAAGAAGCGCAAGCGTGAGGAGTTGGTAGCCGTCGCGGATCATGGTCGGCAGAAGCCGCCCTGGCCCGTTGACTACAACAAAGTTATGGAGGCGCCGTGTCCTTTCCATCCAAACGGGAAGCACGCGGCAAAAAACTGCAACGTCTTGAAGAGGTTTGCTGAGGAGCACAACAAGGACGCCCGGCGACGCCATAAGACGACAAGCGTGATCCCCCCAGGGTGACGCTTATCCAGAAGCCGAGCGCGAGCTCAATTACATATTCGGGGGATCGGATGCATACGAGTCCAAAAGTAAGCAGAAGCTTACTACTCGGGAAGTTAATGCAGCCTCTCCGGTGACCCCCGAATACCTTCGATGGTCCGAAGTTTCGATCAAGTTTGATCGCTCGGATCACCCTGACCACATCTCTTGCCCGGGAAGATGTCCACTCATCCTGGATCCCGTGGTATGGGGTGTCCGTCTACGTAAAGTCTTGGTCGATGGCGGAAGCGGATTGAACATCCTTTTCGTCAAGACGTTCAGCGAGATGGGGATTCCAAAATCGGCGCTCCAGAAGACTGATGCGCCGTTTCATGGCATAATCCCGGGAACCTCCTCGGTGCCGATTGGGAAAATCACTCTGCCGGTCACTTTTGGCACTCGGGACAACTTTCAGACCGAAAACCTCAACTTCGAGGTGGCCGATTTTGAGACTGCGTATCACGCAATCTTGGGAAGGCCGGGCTTGGCCAAACTCATGGCCATCCCATATTACACCTACCTGCTGATGAAGATGCCAGGTCCGTGGGGCGTAATCACGGTCCGCGGAGACGTCAAGTTTTCCTATCTCCTTGATAGGAGAATCGCGACCGCCCCATCAACCGGCGCGCCGCCGAGTTGGACAAGATCCGGCAGGCGGTCACCACTCTCCATGACGAGGGCGAACCGCCAAGTAAGAAGCCATCTAAATCAGACACCAAGCCTGACGAAGATGTCAAGCGATTCGCCGACCGTCCGATTCGGCCAAAACGGCTCGATCGGGACAGGCTCGATCCGAATAGAAAGAGGAGGCGCCACCTTCCTCCAGGCGAATCGCGGCATCTTCGCCTGGAAGCCGTCCAACATGCCTGGTGTCCCAAGGGAGGTGATCGAGCACTCTTTGAATGTACACGACAAAGCCAAGCCGATCAAGCAGCGGCTGCATCGGTTCGCACAAGATCGGAAGGAAGCCATCAAGACGGAGATCACCAAACTTTTAGACGCTGGCTTTATAAGGGAGGTGCTCCACCCCGAGTGGTTGGTAAATCCGGTGCTTGTACAAAAGAAGAACGGTACTTGGCGTATGTGTGTCAATTATACCGACTTAAATAAAGCATATCCCAAGGATCCGTTCGGACTACCTCGCATCGACCAGGTGGTTGACTCCACTGCCGGTTGCGAACTTTTGAGCTTTCTGGATACCTACTCAGGCTATCATCAGATTAGCTTGAAGGAAGAGGATTGCATCAAGACCTCGTTCATCACTCCGTTTGGGGCTTTCTGCTACGTCACTATGCCTTTCAGATTGAAGAACGCCGGAGCAACGTACCAGCGTTACATTCAGCGATGTTTCCACAACCAGCTTGGACGCAATGTGGAGGCATACGTTGACGACGTTGTCGTCAAATCTCGGGTAACCTCCGACTTGGTCGCTGACCTATCGGAAACATTTGAGAGCTTGACGGCATACAATATGAAGTTAAACCCGGAGAAGTGCGTCTTCGGGGTCCCATCGAAAAAGCATCTTGGCTTCGTGGTATCTCACCGCGGAATCGAAGCTAATCGAAAAAGATCAAAGCCATCATGGAGATGGCTCCCCCAACGTACCAAAGGGATGTCCAGCGTCCAAATGGGTGCATGGTCGCACTCGGCCGATTCATCTCGCGACTCGGCGAGCTTGGGTCGCCCTTCTTCAAGCTATTGAAGAAGAAACACGACAAGTTCATCTGGACACCTGAGGCACAGAAGGCTTTTGAGGATCTCAAATCGTTCCTCACCTCACCACCTGTCTTGGCATCTCCTATGCCACAGGAACCGCTTATGCTATACATTGCGGCCACCACTCATGTAGTGAGCGCTGCGGTGGTAGTCGAACGGGAAGAACAAGGACGCGTTTACAAGGCTCAGCGCCCGGTCTACTTCGTCAGCGAAGTATTGGGCGAGTCCAAGGTACGCTATCCGCAGGTGCAGAAACTTCTACATGCGGTCCTGATCGCCCCTCGGAAGCTAAAGCACTACTTTCAAGAACATCCAATTTCGGTGGACACTTCTTTCCCTATTGGAGAAATTCTTCATAATCGGGAAGCCATTGGGAGGATCGCTAAGTGGTCGGTGGAACTCGGGGCTTTCGAGCTCTCCTTCAAGCCACGCAGCGCCATCAAGTCACAAACACTCGCCGATTTTGTCGCCGAGTGGACGGAGATGCTGGCTCCCCCAGCTGCCGAAGAGGCCGAGTACTGCAACATGTACTTCCATGGCTCTTTCCGACGGCAGGGCGCGGGGGCTGGTATCGTTCTTATATCACCTGGAGGCGAACGTCTCAAGTATGTCCTCCAGATCCATTTTCCAGCTTCAAACAACGCAGCCGAGTACGAGGCACTCATCCACGGTCTCCATATTGCCATATCGCTCGGTATCCGGCGATTGGTGGTTCGTGGAGATTCCCAGCTCGTGGTGAGCCAAGTGCAGAAGGATTGGACTTGTGTCAACGACAACATGACCGCCTACTGTCAGGAGGTTAGAAAGTTGGAGGACAAGTTCGATGGGTTGGAGCTCATACATATTCTGTGACGAGACAATGAGGCGGCGGGTGAGCTCGCGAACATGGGCTCCAGTCGGGCGCCAGTCCCAGCTGGGATCTTCGTCCAAGAGCTTCACGCCCCTTCCATCACACCGTAAGAGCAACTACTCCATCCGGATGAACAACAACCCGAGTCAGAGGTGCTTGCCCTCGACTCGGATTGGACGCGGCCATACTTAGAGTACCTGCGAGAAGAAAAGCTTCCCGACGATCAGGGGGCTGCCGAGCAAATTCAACGTCGGAGCCGTGCATACGTGGTACATGAAGGATTTCAGATCACTGGCGCCCCAAGATACTTCGGCGCGATCCGAGTCCGGCGACGCGGCCCCTGCTTGTGTGAAATTCACTCGGGTATGTGCGGCCATGACACTGCCTCAGCTACATTGGTTGGTAAAGCCTTCCGTCAAGGCTTCTACTGCCCGACTGCCGTCTCTGATGCCAAGGAGGTCGTCCGCAGTCGGGGTTGCCAGCTTCGCTCGCGATTCACGTCTTGGCCAAGAACTTAAGACAATCCCCATCACCTGGCCGTTCGCCGTTTGGGGGCTCGACATTATCGGACCCTTCAAAAAGGCCCCGGGTGGTTTTGAACACATCTTCGTCGCCATTGACAAGTTCACTAAATGGATTAAAACCAAGCCTGTGACCAAGATTACGGCGGCTAAAGCCATCGAGTTCTTCCAGGAGATCATCGGTCGGTTTGGCGTACCATCTCGGATCATTACGGATAACGGCTCTCAGTTTAGAAGTGACGAGTTTCAAAGCTGGTGCGAAGATGTGGGCATAAAGATTTGCTTTGCTTCAGTGGCGTACCCACGAAGCAACGGGTAGGTCGAGCGCGCGAACGGCATGCTTCTACAAAGCGTCAGGGCGCGCATCTTCGATCGTCTCAACCCATACGCAGCAAAATGGATGAAGGAATTGCCTGCCATACTCTTGGGCTTCGCACGAGTCCCAGCTGAGCTACGGGGCAGTCTCCCTTCTTCCTCGTATACGGGTCTGAGGCGGTCCTTCCAACGGAGCTACAATTCGAATCGCCGCGAGTTCAAAGGTTCAATAAGGACGAGTCAGAGGCCAGTCGGATCGACGAACTCGACCGATTGGAGGAAGCTCGAGATGCTGCAACAATTCGGTCGGCCAAGTATCTCCAAGGCCTGCGTCGCTACCATGATCGTAATGTGCGGGATCGCGCTTTCTCAGTTGGAGATCTGGTCCTTCGAGTTAACCAATCGAGTGGCCACAAACTTTCTCCGCGCTGGGAAGGTCCGTACATTATTGACTCGGTGACACGCCCGGGGCTTATCGATTGAAGCGAGAAGACGGCGCTCTCATGGACAACTCGTGGAACATCGAACAATTACGTTGGTTCTATACCTGACAACCGTTGTACACATGCTTACACATAAATAAAGATAAGTTTTCGTTCACATTGTCTTTACATCTATGCAATTCAACTTCTGACTTGCTACTTATTTGAGTTACAATTAAGTAGTAAGTCGGGGGCTACACCTAATTCGGTGTAGTGTTTTTCGCCTAATTGATTCCTAATCGATTTTTCTCTTTTCAAGTCTATGTTGAGCCTAAGTGTTAATTGTTCCGAGAAACGAAACTCTTGTCTCCCAGCCACACTCATACTTCCCGATTGCGTTTTCGGAGATAGTGCTCCGCGCCAACTCCTAACGCTAAGGAATTTGATGCGCTGGGCAGAGTGCTTAGTAAAAGGAACTTAACTTGCTCAAGGCAAAATACATGATTCGAATTAAGAAAAGCCGATTAGCATATATTGGGAAGAAAAACATGTACATTGATAATTTACAGCAAGTTCCTACATCTAGAAGGAATATAAACCTAGATGGCCTTCAGGCCAATTACAGGAGATATTGGCGAGCGCGGACTAGCGCTTCGACGATCACATCGGCCACCTCGGTAAGAGCCGGGACGACCTCGATCAGGACCGCGACGGAGGCGACATCGCGGGCGCGGGCTTCTTCTTCGGTGACCTCGGCGAGCGCGAGGTCGAACTGCGCCCAAAGCTCCGCCAACTCTTCGTTATCCATGGGAGCAGGCGGAGATGGAAGGGTTGAGGAAGAAGTCTGGGTGAGAAGTGGCTGCTGTACCGGCCTCTTTTTATAGCCAAGATTGGGAAGTTGAATCGACTTCGGGAAGTAATGGCGTCGGGAAGCAGCCCCGATGAGAACTGTTCCCAGGATTGGACGCGGATGTTTCTGGGGACATGGCGCAACAGTCAAAGCGACGATTGGCATTCCCGCAGGCGGCGCTGGGGATGCCCCGTGGCGGTGGGAGCATGGCGAGCTCTCGTCAAAGGAGAATGGACGACGTTTCGTTTCCGTGCTGGGCGGGAAAAAATGAAGCCCTAAAATCAATACTTCAAGGTTCGGGTTCGGACTTAGGTCCCAAAGAACATGCTCCCTGTGGGCCGTAAGCTGCGCACGACCTTGCTCGGGTTCAGGTGTTATTTGGGTCAAATCTAGTAGGGTAAAGGGGCGCGCCCCTGGATAGACCACAGTCCGGTCCTTAATCTCTTGAGGACGATTGATGTAGCCCTTGATGTGCCCCTAGGGGACAAAAGTCGATCTGGCCTCGGTCAGAAAGGACGTCAAAGGTAACCTCTTCAAGTTGGGATTCAGTGGCACATCTCTGGATTGTTCGTCATCAAGATGAACACCACTCGGATAACAACAACTTGTAGGCGGGCGTATTCTTCCAAGAATCGCTAGCTTGACTCCGCACTAGTCGGGTCAGGGCGCCTGAGCACCCTACGTGGGTTGTGACATGTCCCCTGTTGGACCGAATGTTGACTTCTGCCAGTCAGACTCGAATGCCATAATTCGTAACAGGGAGGATAACGCAGGGTGACACTGATCACTCGGCAACATCCACTTTTCTGGTGTGCCTCTCCGTGGGGCCAATAGCCAGCAAACCGACTAGTCGGGCTGGATACTGGACATCTTTTTGAGACTTGAGATTTTCTCTTGAGCCCTTTGCAACTGAGTTGTTCGATCAGCGGGTTACCTGGCAAGCGGAGCTTCATCGACCGGACGAAGAGTGACGTCACTCTGATTACATCTGAAGGGCTGCGAGCTGAACCCTGAATCAAGACAACCCAGTCACGGAGCACTCGGGGGCTACTGTGGACAACATGGGCCCCGGGTATCCGGAGATATACTGTTGGACGTACCACCTCTTTGGGCCGAGTTAATTGGATCTTCCAGAAGACAGGCTTGGAGGCTGGCGCGGCCCGACTTGCTCTACAAGGAAACGAACTCGTTTCCTACTCGAATACTTAGAGATAGGCATAACCAACTCGATTATATCTGTATCTTCCATATACGGATTAGGGAATCTACCTGTAACCCAGCCCCTTGCACTATATAAAGGGGGTCAGGGGCCCCTAGTTTGACATTCAAGCATCTAGCCATCTGACATCTCATCATCCTTGAGATCCACCATAATACAATCCACGAGCACAGGAGTAGGGTATTACCTCACCTCGAGGGTCCGAACCTGTATAAATTCGGCTCCCTGTGCTACCATCGTAGTTGTGATCTTTCGCTCCGCCCCATAAAATACATTGCCGACGCAAATCGTCGACAACCTTGGCATAGTACCACCGCGACGCCCATCCCCCGACGTTCTCCTTAGCCTTGAACACCGGGTACACGGGCTTCATGTCGCGGCAGAGCTTGAAGTAGGCGCACCTCGCCGCATCGTTCCCGCCGGTCGTGGTCAGGTCATAGAAGTTGAGGAACGGCCCCACCCCGACGAACACCTCGCAAAGATGCGCGAAGATCATCAAGAATAGGATCGAGTTGGGATTGAGATTCACCAACTCAATCCCACACTGGGCCAGGATAGCAGCGAAGAAGTCGGACTCCGGAACCTAGAGCCCGTGAACGGCGAAAAGCTCGAAGCAAACAAACTCTTTACTCTCGGGCGCAGGGACCGTCTCCTCGCCGACCGCCCTCCAACCGCTGACCTCGATGAAGCCGGCGGCGACTAACTCCTTCAGGTCGTCCTCGGAAAGAAGACTCCGTGTGAAGGGCACCATCGGTAGAGAAAGGTCGGGAGGCGAAAACGGCGGAGAGAGCAAAGGGATGAGAAAGGCAAGAAGGCAATGGCACCAGAGAGCGTAAAGGAAACAACGAAGGGAAAGCCACCTATTATAAACTGCCGTGGGGAGACGAACCGTCGCCTGTCTGCCCGAAGACACGAAAACCGAGAGGAAAAAAGCAGTGCGCGTTTAACCGCCTCGCTGGGATTCCCGCCGGCCGGGCCCCGCAGTGGAGGCGGGCTTTCGCCCAGGGCGATTACCAAATAAACCTCCGAGCGGCACGACTTCGTCTCGCTCGAGGCTCGGGGGCTAGCTGTTGGGGAAAGTACGTGTCCCATGGAGATACGGCCCACTAAGTTACCTCCGGCCCCATGGGAAGAAAGCCCAGGCTTGGCAAGCTCCCGCTCGAGCTTGGCAAGCTCACGCCCAAGCTTCCCCACCTCGAAAGCTCGAGCCACTCACTCCTCCCGGGCTTTCGAAGCTCAGGGCTCAGGACCCGAGGCAGATTGCACCGCGCACAGGATATGCTTTGGGTCTCGAAGGTCACCGAGAATTAAATGCGAGCACAGTACTAAGGAAGCGCCTGACAAAGGCTGCTTGCGGGTTGGCGGCAGGTCCCGTCAACCGTCCGCATAGAGAAATACACGTGTTGACCCGTAGCGGTCCGGCACGGCAATCAGGAGATATACTCGATTACCCGGTGGATTTTGTGCGCCCCGGCACGGCTAAACAAAAGGAGACGACTATTCAAACGGACCAAAGGCAAGCTACAGTGGCCGGGTACCGCCTATAAAAGGGGCGTACAGGCCACAACAAAGGAGAGCTCTCTTCCCCCACGCAACACACACCCGGAAGGTAGCCACTGCAAAACAGGAGCACTTGCACTTACGTAGGAGTTCTAGTTCCCAGCGGTAGTTCTCCGTATACAGGTAACTATAGGAACACGCGGTGCCTTGAGCACTTATTGTACTCGAGCCCGGGCTTCCCGAAGCCTGACCTCACCCCCTTTGTACTCATTTAAAGCTTGGCATTAAACGAAGACTGGACGTAGGGCTGTTATCCGACAATGGAGGCCTGAACCAGGATAAAAAACCTCGTGTCACACCATGGCCCGGCGCGTCCAACCGCGTCGGACCTATTCGTCCTTTCCCTCGGCGGTGTCCGGCCAAGCGGCCGGGCTTCGATCCAAGGGACAGGGCCGCCTTCGGGCCTCGCACCCCTTTCCTTGCTCATCGGCCTGCGGAGGTTCACCTCCCAGTCGCCGACAATTTTATTCTTGTGTGCAGATGGAAGAAATAAACTTGCATGCAGGGGATGGAATTGAATAAAGTCCTAGGACAAACTATTGCATGTTACTGGACGACAAATGATAGTGGATGAATGAAGACTGCAATTTGTAGCTTGTTTGTTCTGAACTTGTATAAACTTGTGGCAATGAAGCCTCTGTTTTTATTTTGATGTTCCGCTCCACTTGTATAAACTGGCAGCAACGAAAAGTTTGGTTTACTGCACTCTTGCTACTCATGTATCAAAAATTGTATTGTAACAAATATTTCTCTCAATGCTAATGAATGAGATTCAATGCAAAGAAATTCAGTTTTACTTCAGCTTTGGCATTGATCTTGTTTATTGGTGCAAATTGGTGAATGAGATTCAGTGCAAATACATGGCTATCCATATTTGTCAATGCTATATGATATGCCTACTACATTACTGGTGAAAAACTATTCGGTTATGAGATTCAGTGCAAATAAATGCTATATGAGTATCCATATTTGTCAATGCTATATGAGCTTCTGGCCTGATAGGTTTCTGGGAGCATTAGAAAGGGCAAAAACTTGAAGCATCAAAGCAAACATGCTGTTTTAATTCAGAATTCAGAAAATATCCTCTCTTTTTTTCAAACAAATGACAATGGCTCTGCCAGTTCATTAAGTAGGAAAGGAAAGTTACAAGAACAAGTTGAAGCTGTCAAAAACCAAAATACAAGGGAGAAGGAAAGAAAGGCAGGAAGACAACTAAGCAAGAAAGCAACAAAGGGAGAAAGGGAGAAGTCATAAGCTAGCCCTCATTAGGGAGATACAGTCTTGCTTGACCAGGTCAGAAACTCCCCTTGGCGAATCGAACACATGCTGAAAGAGGCGTCTATTTCTCTCTTCCAGATGTTCCAATACACATAGATGACCGCCCTGTCGAAGTTTTTCCTGTTTCTTGTCTCAATCATCAAACGCTCCTCGTGGCACCAAAGTTTGAAGGCTAGGGAGGAGGCTGGAATTCTAGGAGAATGGGTGTGAAGCAACTCAGGCAAGACCAACTTCTAGACCCAATGCGCAAAACAACATCGGAGAAACAAATGCTCTGTTATTTCCGCCACGGAGCCACAAAGGGGACACATTTCCGAGTTGGGCCATCCCTTGTTCTGAAGGACATCCGCCGTGAGAATCTTTTTCTGCATGGCAAGTCAGAAAAAGAACTTGCATTTACTTCCACGTGATCTCATAATTGTGATCAGCAATGGCTCCCATAAATCTCATTTAGTATGCTGACTTAGTAGTGTAAACCTCATTGAACGTCCATCTCCAGTGGATCTCATCGTTACTCTCCATGTATCAACCGAACCTATTGCACTTGCAGCCAAAGCGCAATGAATTGTAACAAAGCACCAGTTGAACTGAGAGATTGGGCATTCGGCAGCCAGGAGCCCTCAAGCAGGGCTGTTCTGACAGAGTCCGACTTATTTCTGGCATGACTAAAACACAGCGGCGCAATTTGGCTAGGACTTGTACCATTTATCCAACGATCATTTCAAAAGCTGGCCACCCGGCCATCTCCAATAGTGATGGAAGTAGAAGCAGCAAAGAAGGCGCGGTCAACAGAAGTGCATGGTAACTCCGCGCCTCTCCAAGGTGTATCAATCCTCACCCATTGCAGCCGCAACCAACGGATGCGGAGAGCACTACCAAAGATGTTCAAGTCCTTGATTCCCAAACCTCCTAGGTTTTTGGGCCGGCACACTCTAGGCCAAGAAACGAGGCTATGTCTAGCCTCAAAAGAATTTCCCTTGCTCTAGATGAATCCTCGCTGGAGTCTGTCTATTTGCTTAATTGCCCTCTTGCTGAGGGTGAAGGAGGAGAGCCAGTGCATGGACATCGAAGTTAGGACGGAGTTGATGAGAACTAGCTTGGCTACCTTGGAGAGGAGCCGCCCTTGCTAGCCCGCTAATCTTGCCCTACTTTGTGTAGCAGTCCTTGGTAGTCGCTCCTCTTCAGTCTGGTTGGGCGGAGAGGGAGGCCAAGGTAAGTGTAGGGGAAGTCTTGAATCCGCATGTTGATAGGGGTCACCAGACTCAGAACGTCTGTGCCAGTGCAACTGATTGGGTAGACCTCACTTTTGTGATAGTTGACAGTCAAGCCAGTGGCGTCGCCGAAACACTGAAGGATCAAGTGGAGGGCCTGCATATCCTTCCGCTTTGGAGCCACAAAAACTGCTGCATCATCTACAAATAGGGATACTGGATTGAGTGTCAATCTCGGATGAACCATTTCCAACCCAACCCCCCCTCCTGGCATGTCGAACCATTTTGAACATCTGCTGAATAGGGTCGATAGCCAGGACAAACAGCAGAGGGGACAGAGGGTCGCATTGCCGCAACCCTCTCCTGTGCCTAAATGGTCTGCCAAGTGTGCTGTTGATCATGATTATGGAAGAAGCTGAGGCAAGGGATAGAGCTACCCAATCCCTCCATCTTGGTTCAAACCCCATAACCTGCAAGAGTTCAAGGAGGTATTCCCAACTGACCGAATCGAAGGCTTTTGCGAAGTCAAGCTTGATAAAAAGGCAAGGCCCTCTGTTTTTGTGAAGTTCTTGAACTATGGACCTCACAAGCAAAACATTGTCATGGATGCTTCTTCTGTGGGTGAAAGCGCTTTGTGCTAGGGAGAGGATGTCATCCAGAACCGGTTGCAAATGGTTGGCCAACAGTTTGCTAAAAAGCTTTCCTAGGCTGTGGATGAGACTGATAGGCCGGAAGTGGGACGGCTCGCTCGCTTCTTCTTTCTTGCGAAGCAAGACAATGTGGGCTGAATTCAGCAGGTGCATGAGTGAACCCTGGCCTGCGAACAACTCCTTTATCGCTTGCAAAACATCCTCCTTAATAATGTTCCAACAGGACCGGTAGAAGAAATTATCCTATCAGGCCAAGTATAATTTGCTATAATACTCTCAACCACAATTTGCTTATTTTGAAAGGAAAAGGTATATATTAAATCCTAAACTATGAACGTTGTACTAAATTGGTCTCTAAACTCAAATACCGGGTTATATCAGTCCCTCATCTAGCAAAACCAGACTAAAATGGTCCCTTGATTGATCAAACAGTGGTTTTTGGAGGGGTTTCACTGACGTGGCGTCCATGTGGACATTTTGGATGATGTGGATGAGAGAGAGTGTGTGAGATATAAAGGGAAGAGAGATAGTGACATGTGGACATCACATCATCAAAAATGCCCACGTGGACGTCACATCAATGAAACCCTCTCCAAAACCGTTGTTTGACCAGTCAGGGGACCATTTTAGCCTGGTTTTACTAGGTGAGGGACCGAACTAACTCGGTATTTGAGTTTAAGGATCAATTTGGTATAACAGATTACTTTTTCCTTTATGAAACAGATGACCAGGTATATAACGCTCTCCACCAGTACGAAATGGATTGATTTTTTCATCATCAGTACATTATCAAATTACACCGAAGTCATGTAAGAATTGGATGCCATGAATTTCAATTCAGAAATTGTGATTAAGAGCAAGATGCAATTGGATAGTTGCAGTGTAAAAATTGCTCTGATATGCAGCTCAATCCTAATGAATTCCAAACTTTTCATTGCATTAAGTTCATACAACTTCAGAATATATTAAAAAAAAATAGAGACCAAAGTCTCGCTACATACGAACTGCAAAGTACAAATGCTTGATTTCTCTAGAATAATTTTTCCATATATATCCCACCAAAACACAGCCGCTTCTGCTGTTCATTGATTTCAAACACAAATTACAAGATGCAATTTCAGAATCTTTAATTCAGGCAGAGATCTGCGATTCAGATAAATAAATCTGAATAGAAAGTACAAATTTGTATACAGAGAACTGCAATAGCACCTTTTACATTCTCGACTGCATACAAAACAGTGCTCATGCTGCTACGTACAAATCGATTCATTTCGATCTCAAAAAAAAAAAATCGGTTCATTTCAAGCGATTCAATCGATTAAAATTTACAAGCATTACAGATATTACAGACAAACACTGCTGCTGCTAAAAAAGATGCAACACTCAAGATTTGCACTTTCGGCATCAAATTGAGGAGGAGCTCTGCAATTTCTGGAGAAGCTTGAGGAGGTGGCAGCACGGCAGGTCCCACCAAGAGCGGGCAGCTCGACGGCTGCAAGGGTGGAGCCGTCTCATTCCTTCCTCGGCCCTCTCCTTTCAACTCCGCCCCATTCCTCTCTGTGCTGCTGTACCGCCAGGTCGCATCCTCCCTATCGTCAATCTCGTAGTTTCCCTCCTGACGGAAAATTAAACTCCACAACAGTGTGGAGCTCCATGCACATTGCTCGCCATCGATCTTGTGCTAAGATCTGTACACTACCTCCACCTCTCCCCACAGCACATTGTACAAAAAGATCCTCCCTTTCTTCAAATTGTCGTGCAAGCTCCTTCCTCCTCTTCTTCCTTGCTTCTTCTCGTCTGCTCTTCGGCCCGCCCAACGCCGGCGACCACGTCTGCTCCCCGCGCCGCCCAAGGCCCGTGACCGACATGTCTTGCGGCTGCGACCATGGTTCTGGCCGTTCAAGGCCCTATCGCATTGCTCCTGCTATGCCCTGGGCTGAGCAGCCAGTCCGCCGCACTGCATCGCCGCAAGATGGCCTAGCCAGCATGAGCGCACTTATCTCTCTAAATCTCTCATCTCTCGTCCTCTCTCTCTCTCTTCCCCATTTATACTCTCCTGACTCCTGATGGTCTCATCCAGCGAGTTTGGCGGCTGGATCTGGCAAGCATGACGTGGGAGCTCACCGGATTTGAAGAAGACGACGAACGAGAGAATATGCATCCTTATTTTCACCTAAAACATCACTCATGTACGTATAAAACATCACTCATGTAGCAAATGTATGGAACATTCGATTTACTCTTACGAATCATTACTATGATTTTACTTTTGTGGAACATTTGGTTTAACTGATGAAAGATTGTTTTTGTTCATGTAAAACATAGTGTTTGTTCTCGTAGAACATTTTTTTTATGGAATGAAACATCGTTGAATAACAGCGGAACACTGTTTAGATTCATCGGTTCTTCACGCATGTTCCATAATGTTTTATCAGTGTTTCAATCATATTTCATCAATATTTTGACCATGTTTTATCAGTGCGTCTAATATGTTTTATCAGAAATTTGCCCATGTTTCGGAACGTCCAATTTTTTTTTTAAGGATCGGACGTCCGCTCCCTAGCAAGACTCTTGAGAAAAACGAGCCAGCCTGGGAGAACATGGGTCCTGCCGTCCTGTACGAAGGGTACGAGACGTCCTGTGGCACATTCGGATTGTTCCGGTACTAGTGGTACCCATGGGAGAACTACGGTTTCAAAGGTTTCATAGGGTACCCGGAGGAGTACGGCTTCAGGGGAATGCAAGGGCTTCGCGAGTGCCCTGACAGGTATCAACAAGCAGAGCCTCCCCAACAACACATGTAATGTACACATGTAATGTCGTCTTGTTTTGCTCGTGATATTTGTGTCTCGTTGATATTCGCTGGTGGAAACTGAAAATTGATCAGGCCTTTACTGATGTGATGCCAATTATCTTTCTTTGCAGTTGTTTATCTTGTATCCCTTAATTTTAGTTGTTCATCTTGTATCCCTTAATTTTAGTTGCTTGCGTCATTTGTTGTGAATTTGATGTCTATATTGATTTTCGCCAAGTGATTCCAATTGATCTCTACTACTTTAGGGTGCTTCCCTCTCCCATGGATTCTTTGCACTTCTTTACTGATTACTTAGTTTCTTTGTCGAATTTGATGCTGCAGAAAGCAGGTTAGTGGTGAATTATTATACCGTCTTTACGGCGATATCGTCCATGTCCTTCAGTTTCTGCAGATGGCCGGCTTCTACTGCCTACTGGGCATGACATGTTTGGATCGAATATATCACCGATGAGCATGTATGTTTGCGCAAATTGCAGATCGTCTGCAAAAGGCAAAGACCTACACATTACAGTACACTCACTGCGCTGTTCATTTGAATTATCACCCTGATGAACCTATATATTTGATACATATTGCTCAGGCCTACACAGTACAGTCACTGCGCCGGTAAGACCTAAGACAGCTCTCATTTGGATGTCACATACTCATCCCATAGAAGAATATACAAATTCTGAGCATTACAGGGCATGCATGTTGCAGCGCAAGAACTCGCAACTCTAACGAGCATAAAAAGGAATGCATAAAAGATCCGCAAAAGGAAAAACCAAAATAGAGAGATTGAGATCCATGTTCGGTATTCTGAATAGAAAAAAGTACTGATTTGATTCCTCAACTTTCGCCCTTACTCCATTTTTGTCTCTCAGCTTCAGAATTGGGTTAACTTGGTTCTCCAACTATCAAAATCGGACTAAATTCTTCTCTTCACCGATCAAAAGATGGTTTGGGGGTAGTTTCCGCTGATGTGGTGTTACACGTGGTGGGTTTGGATGACACGGCATTACACGTGGCTAACATGTCAATCTTCTCTCTCTTCTTCTAACATGTCAATCTTCTCTCTCTTCTTCTCTTGTCCACATGGACACCACGTAAGTTAAAACCGCCCACGTGGATGCCACGTCAGCAAAAAGCCTCCAAAACTACTGTGTTGGCGGGTCGACCAACTTAGTCTGGCTTTAATAGTTTGAGGAACAAATTAACCCGGTTTTGGAGTTTAGGAACCAAAATGAAATGTGAGCGAAAGTTTAGAACCAAATCGGTACTTTTTTTCTTCTAAATATTCACGGCTTCTTGCCTCCTGGTAATATCAACAGGCAATATAGAAATAGTGATAGCAAGTTGGGAACTTGGGATATCAATCGTAATCTCTAAATTAACCAACCCACTGCAGATATCTGCAGTGTCATTGACAACCAATTCGTAGTAATCTGATTCTACTAGTTTCAACATGCTGCATGCATGCACATGAACAAGAACACTACTACTGTTAGTAGATGTGTGCAGTTGTGGTCCACATCAAACACAAACTAAACGAAACTAAATTCAAGTGCCCTAGCTAATTCTTAAGTGGATGAATGACTACCTTGATTAATCATGTGCTAGTACTAACACAGCAGCAGCCAAGAACAGTATAACATGTTCTTAGATCTCAATCACCAGCAGTGAGAAAAAGTAACCTTCCATTTTTGCAAGTACTGATCCTCTACACTAACATTAACATGCAGGCATGCAGCTATTCCAAATTGCAATCTATCAATGGAACAAGGTCATGCATGAGTCCAAGAAAAACTACTGCATCATCCTTCATGGAATCTAGGTAACAGCCAGGGGCGGATCCAGGATTTTAACCGAGGGGGTGCACACTTAGGACATGTTTGGTCTGCGGCCGTCGCCAACCATGTCAATTGCCGGTGAGCGTCAATGCGGGGAGCGCCTTTACGCACGTTAGCGAGATTCGGCGCTCGATTCAGACACCCTCGCCAAATCTTGTGTCCCATTGTAAAATGACGGCATGTGCTCCAAAAGCGTGCCAATCTAGCAGCTAGCGGGCACGTCCAAGGACGACACGGCGAGCAACACTTACAATCTAAATGTGCCATACTAACAATTTGAGCATTTATTATGATCTATTTCTTTCCGCGGTTGATTATATAATCTAAAAGGTTGAGAGCTTTCAAAAAGCGTTTGAAAAAGCTAAAAATGCATTAAATATTTTTTGTAATCTTTCAAAAACATCACAAAGCCTCAGAGAAATTACTACAAAATAATACATAATATGATCTATATAAAAATAACAAATTTCTTAATTTTGACTACAATCTAATTATAATATGGTTATACGCTAAAATAAATGAGGACTAGATCTAAAAATACATGTATAGAGATGTTAGTTTTTATAAATTTGAGGGTGCCCGTGCATACCGGGCACCCCCTTGCATCCGCCCCTGGTAACAGCAGCAACCAAGAGTTGAATCATAGTTGCAGTCCTCATCGACCAGACGCCTTCGCGCTCGCGAGGTTGCCGACGGCGGATCGAGAGGCGCTCGGCGTCGATGAAGCCGTCCACGCGAGGGAGACCAGGATGCCGGATGATCCAGCAGGAAGGAGGCCGCCCACGGCGCCCAGCCCAAATGTGGCTGCGGCAACACTCCACGAAATCGTACGCGCTCGCGGCGAGGTCTTCGTCACGGAGGCCGTGGGATGGTCATGGAGGCCAAGGATGAGGCTAGCTACCGCCGCGGAGGGCGAGCTCCATCCTGGCCGCCCCCATGAGGGGCTGACTGCTGAGGGCCATGGCAGAGGCGAGATAGCCGGACGCTTGTTCGAGGCTCTCCAGCGCGATCAGGATCCACTTGCGCGCGCCCGTGGAAACAGGCGACGCGATCTTCGACTGCACGGTGGTCACCCTCGCCCGGAACCCCGCCTTCCACGTCGCCGACCGCCATCTCTCTCTCTGTGCCCCGGTGGTGTTCGACCGTTTGCTTCTGAAGGCTTCGCCTTGCGGCGTGTTCCGAAATGGGCAGGCTGGCCAAGTGAAAAACGGTTTGACTCGCAGTAAAAATTTTGAAATCGTGGGCCACGAGTTGTCAGTGACACAGTGAACTAGACGGTGAATTCCCATGTCTTTCTTCTCCTCGTCCCGCCCCGCTCAGCCCTATAAATTTCCTTCCCGTCTTCTTCTACATCCATCCATCCACGTCGTCGGTCACACGCGCAAACGCGAGAGAGAGAGAGCCCGGCGCCGGCGGCAATGGCGGACGAGTGGAGGGAGCTGGCGCTGTCGGTGCCGGGAACCCTCATGCTCGTCGGGACCTCGCGAGAAGCGATCGAATGGCTAGACCACACTGACCTCAAGCTCTCCTTGACCGCCGATTTGAAGCGCATGCTCCGCCACGCTGACGGCGCCGTGCCCGATGAGATTGAGGACTTCGTCGACCGGGCACCCTACGGATCCTGCCCGCCCTGCATGCTCGAGAAGGCCCGCCGCTTGATATCCTACCACGCCGCGGTCCACGCCATGACCGGCCACGTCCTCTCCCGCTACGGCGCGCGCGTCGGCCTCCACCGCGACGACCCGCTGCTCCGGAGCTGGGACGAGCACCACACCGCCGCCCTCAGACTCGCCGACAAGGCGACGGAGAAGATTAGCGCCGCCTTGTCGACCACCCGGGCGGCCGTCGATACCGACGCCATCGCCGAGGGGCTCGCCCCAGGAACCCCGATCTGGAGACGGTGGATGCTGGCGACCGAGCATCTCTTGAACCGCGCCAGCAACGAGGCCTTCCTGGCGACGCAACTGGTGCGCCGGATGAACCACTTCGTTGCTCTCCAGTTTTTCGACGCCTGGATGATTCTAAAGCGCTAGGCCGAGGCAGAGCTCGCCGGTAATCCTCCGCTCCGTTCATCCCTGTATGCTCATTAGTCTTCAATTTTTGTGTAGAAAAGCATGCGAGTCGCTGTTGCATCAAATTCAATTCAATTTTGGGGGTGTGGTTTGCTGGCGGTGTATATGCTGCTGTTTCGTGGATCGATCAAAGTCAATTCGAACGGCTTGCGAATTGCGATTATCTTGATGCATAATATTTGCTCAGAAATGCGCATGAAGAACAGGCTCGCCCTGCTTTCTTCTACAACATTGAATAATTTGAATTCGCCTCGCCTCTCTTGTTCGCGCTTGAGTTCAGGCGTTTTGGTCCCGTTAATCTGCCATGTAAATCATGCTTATCAGCATCATGGATTCATGGCATGGCATGAGCACAAGTGAGCGCCAGGTCAAAAACATGGCCAAGCGCTGCAGCGCAGGGACGGACAAGGTTTAGGCCTGTTTGACGACAAAGGATTTTTTATAGTTTTAAGACAAAATTATGGTTTCCGAAAATACCATGGTTTTCAAAACTAGAAGATGTTTGGATGACAAAAAAATATTCTATTTTAAAACCATGATTTCTAAAAAACCATGGTTTTTATGATTTGTTTCTTACTGACTCTTGTGTTTAGTCAAGTTTAACATCCTAAAAACCATATATCTAAACAAATGATAGTTCCAATTAATATTAGAGTTAAACGGAGTTTGATGAAACATGGTTTTTATATATACACAATTACATACTCTATGTATTGCAAAACCATAGTTTCAAAATCATGTATCAAACAGACGCTTAACTTGTGTATCCGTGGACTTCCTACCAAAGAAATACAGATTTTAGACCGAGTTATGGCCTAGCTATCTCATCAGTTCTAGCCTGCCATTTTTTTATTGATCTTTCATTTAATCAAAACATTAATCATTCTTTTTAGCTAGGAATCAAAATGGTAAGAGCAAAAGAAAAACCAATATTAGAAGGGAAAATACCACTCAAAGATTACGACTTTGAAAACATATCACTAAAAATATTATGTCCCGTAAAATAGCATCGAAAGGTTAAACCGTACCATCTGTACCATCCTGTCAGTTAGAAGGGCTTTAGGCATATGGAAAAGACGATTTTGCCCAGATTGCTTGTCCGTCCGTAAACTTGCATGAATAAACAAAGCCCGAGCTGGTTCCCAGCTGCTCGGATCAGAGGCCTGCGGCAGGACAGAACAGATAGCGAAGGACGCCATCCCACATCTCTACGAGCTGCTCCAGATGCCTCCACGCTAAAGAACTCATCCGTCTCGTGCATCAGGCTGATTGCCTGATTAGTAGATGTAACCAGCGAAGCGCATGCATGATCGACACATTATTTATTTAGAAATAAATAGCGACCACATTCATATCATTATTAAGTTTGGATTTTGTAGAAACATCATTATAAAACGTGAAATTATTATCATGCCATTATTTTTACGAATCGTTGTAAACATGCTATTACGAAGCATTCCCATGATGTTTTGATTTTTATATCCATTTGCCCTCTTCAAATTTACAGCTAAAATGCCAGTTCCCTCTTCTTCTTCCTCCTCCTCTCTCTCCTCCTCCCTTCTCCCCTAGCTCCAGCAACCTCCTCCCCAAAAGCTGTCGTGCGTCACGCCTCCTCAGGCTGGCCGTGCCGTCCCCAACACCATTGCGTCGCGCCTCCTCAGGCTGGCCGTGCCATCTCCCAACACCACTGCGTCGCCCTCCTCTAGCTAGCCCCCCCCTCTCGGGCTTGCTTCGCCGCCGCCACTGCCCATGCCGCCTCAGGATTGTGCTCGCCGGACTGCTACTGGTGGGTGGAAGGGGGTGGAGGAAGAGGAGGCGCCGTCTGGGGGTAGAGGAGGATGGCTCGCCAGAGATGGTAGGGAAGGGAAGCTCGCTGGAGATGTGTGGATGGAGGAAGGAGAGGGGAGGAAGAGGAAGATGAGGGCAATTTAGTCCAATTTGATCGATCAACCCACATAATGGCATGTTTGCAACGATTCGTAAAAAATAATGGCATGATAATAATTTCGCGTTTTGTAATGGCATTTCCGCGAAATCAAAACTTAATAATGGCACGGATGCAATTAACCCTTCTATCAATAAACGGATATACGCCAGCCGTACCTTCAGAAGGTATTGCGAGCGCACAAGTGAGGGAGGAGGAAGAAGGGTAGTATGGCAATAGATTTGGTGATAGGGGATATGTAAAATGGTCATAGTTAACGGTAAGTTGGATGGAATAGTAAAAACCAAAACAGTGTGATTTTTTGATGGTATTTTACGAAACGGAATTCTTTTGGTGGTGTATTCCAAAAGTCGTGATCCTTGGGTGGTATAGAACGAAATTTTCCATATTAGAAATGAAGGATCATGTGTTCACCCCCAAAGTAGTATTGCTAATTAAGCTAGTCACAGACCTTAATTGGTGTTCATAGACATTCCTTCTATGTATGAAAAACAAGAAAGGCCTACTCGAATGAAACCTTAAACCGTGATTTTTGGATCTAGCGGGGTACTCAGGAGGCGATCGCCCATAGTCTCCTAGCCCGTCCCTCGCCGCCGCTGCCAGTGGCATCCGAATTGCTTGTGGCGGCGGTTCGTCTCTCTAGCGGCTCTCCTGCGGACGCCGCCTAACGAACAAGACAGATCTCCAACCAGGGCTTGGAGCTGCCACGACGGTTTGTTCGTTGGTCTTCGGTCCTATCGCAAGTGGTCCTTGGGCTGCTTGCGGCGCGTGACTTATTAGGGAGCGGTGCGAAGGTGATGTCAGCCTTCTAGCCATTAGTGTCATGGGATCTGGTTGGCAACAGCAGGTCTTGCCATCGAGATGTCACGTGGCTAGGCCATCTGTGCCATTGTCGGTCACTGTCGCCACGGGATCTGGTCGGCGGCGGTGGATCCTCATTGCAAGCATCCCTTCAGGTGTTTCGGCGGCAATGACGGTCTCAGATCGCGGGTGGCCAGGCCTTTAGCCATGCCGCTTGCGATGGATTCTCAGGGTGCAATGCGATAGCAACATCTTGGTAGCGCCGGTGCTACATCTGCACTGTTCTGAATGGTGTTGTCTCTGGTGGCTGTCAGACGGTGGCCTATGGTTGCAAGCCCTGCAACGATGGCGAGCGATAAAATAGGTATGAAGTGCCAGTTTTGAGAGATATCTTATTTTCTGGATTTTTAACTGAATCCAACAACGATGATGCTCCAGGGTGCGTTACGTTGCTATAGGCGCCATTGAGGTGCATTTGTCTTCCCACATATTTGGAGGATTGTCTCAATGTTCATTGATTCATGGGCGGCTTAGCGATAGATTTTGAGATATTACATTTGGTTTTGACTATCAACATCCTTAAGATTGGTTGATTTGATCGTTTGCCCTCTTCCTCTTTTGGGTGATGTAAGAGTTCTTTGGAATTTGGGCCTTAGGTGTTATTAAGAAATAGCGGAGGAACGTCACGAAGCTCGATGACCATATTATATGTGGAGGATGTACAAACTATAAAACTACAAGTGTTAGGATGTTGGTACGTTTGGTTGTTCTAAGATGGAAGGCTATTTCCTTTTTTTTGTCTTTTTCTTTTTCGCTTGCCTTAACAAGATTTTTTTGTCGTATCATTTTGGCTTTTACCCTTTTCTATATAATAAGCATTTAACTTTTGGTTGTCTAATGGTTGTGTGCATCCCTGATTGGTGTAGAGGCCCGGAAGTTATATTTCTATTATCTAAATATGATAAACTAGAACGATGATATGTGCATTTGCCTGTCAGTCTAATATGTTAGATTTGTCGGTTTGTAGTTAGATTCAGTCTAATATGTTAGATTCAACTAAAATCACGTTTAGAATCTATACCATTATAATATGAATCCATTAGTGCATATTTTAAGTTAGATTCAACAAAACACATATGTAAGATATACATGTTATAATCCTGTGCACTTGCATCATTAGATTTGTTAATTTATAGCTAGATTCAATATATATAATCTATTAGATTCAACTAAGAACATATTTATCTACAACATTATAATCCAGCACACTTGCATGCCCAGATTTGTTAGTTTGTAGTTACAAGTAAGAACATATTAACAACACCAAACCACACAGCTGCTCCCGTGAGAGCTCTAGCTACTTGGCTACTCCACTACTAGAAAACTCCGCCGCCACCCACCCCGACCCCCTCCCTCTCCTACTATGACGGCCTTGCCGGAGGCGAGAGGGGGAGCCGTGGTCCTCTATATCCCTCTCTTCCTTCCTGTCTCCCCTTCCCCTACCAAGTTGGTCTTCTTCTCCCACTCTAGCGACCACGCCGGAGGTGAGGAGGACTAGTCCTCTCGGTTGTTGTAGGAGGAGGTGCCCGATTGGATGTGCGGATAGGCATTAAACAATGTGTAAAATCAAGGCTAACCGGTACAACACCCTGGAACTGACACGTGTACCCTACTACTGGCAGAGAATCCAAAATGCCAAAGGGTGTCATCGCATTTCTAGGACGTGTAAAGGCCGCTCCGCAAGGCGGTAGGCTCTAATGGATGCTAAAGCGGTCGTAAAATTTTACGACATGGACACTAAGACTTGGAGTTCAATTTCATTTGAAACTAACCTGTTCCTCATGCCGGGAGGGGCGTATAATACACAAGGAATGTCCAAGAGCATAAAAAAGCAGGCCCTCGATCATGAGGGGTGATACACCTGAAGGGGAACAAGTAGGCTACGCTAGCGCAATTTCAAAAATTTCTACCGCGAGCACCAAGGACATCATGCAAGTAAAGGATCACATATCGATACCCTTAACGCGCGATTGCAGTGGAAGGAGAGTCGGAATAGCTGAGTCCGACATCGCGCGCGTCGAGGTACATGAAGTAGTTGTTCATGTCGAGTCAAACGTCCCCTCCTCGCCAATCACTACCACAACAACGTCGTATGTACTGCTGTAGAGGAAGTAGTCGATCTCACCGACCTTCTCCTCCTTGTCACTGATCTGCGCCGCGGCAACTGCAGCAACGTCTCTACGGTATCCACATGTCCAGGGTGGAACGCCGTGCGCAGGTGTGCTAGCACCGCACACGTGCGGCTAGGGTTTCTAGGAGTCAGTAGGGGGCGTGAAAGGATCAATATGTCGCCTAGAGGGGGTGAATAGGCAGTAAAAATAAAACATAGTTTAATTTACGAAAGCAATACCGGATTATCCGGTGTTTTATACCGGACAGTCCGGACCTTGCCGGATAGTCCGATGTTATGTACCGGATAGTCCGGTGACTGCTGGAAGAACCTGAAATGGTAGCACAATGAACCCTCCACAAGCTAAGATAACGCCTCATGAAGTAAATTGACTTGCACAATAAGTTCAAAGGCAGCTATCAAATCCTCAAGACAAACACTTTCCAAAGATATCTTAAGATTTACAAGTTTAGGGTTAGAGAGAGCAAACCGAAGACGATAAGAAATTTATCCCGAAGTTCAGATCCTTAAGGGGATCCTACATCTCCGTTGAGACGGCTTAGTCACACTCAAACTGGAGTCTTTTTCAACCCTTTCCTCACCAGCGTTGCACCAAGCACTCAATGGGTTTACTCCTTGATTTCTTTCCGTGAGGAGGTAGAATCCGACCTTCACAAACTCCGGGGGCTTACCACACTAAGATTTGGGAGCTCCCCAATGACCCCTAGCCATCTAGGACTCCTCAACCTCCAAGAGTAACAAATCCGACGAGAAATTGAACCTGAAGGTGGCCCTAGTGCTCACAAGATGAGACCAACTCAAATCTAGCACCGAATCCTAGCTCCTCAACCCTCTAAGCTCAAGAATCACTCAGATCTAGAGAGGGAAGGTACTTGGGAGAAAAAAAACAAGTGTGAGAGAGAGAGTATGCAAGTGTTCCAACGGGCAAGAGCTGGCTAGGGAGGTAGTGAATGGGTATATATATATAGGTCCTCACAACCCTAGCTTTGAATCTAGAAACCAAGGTACCGGATAGTCCGGTAGGAATCACCGGATAGTCCGGAAGACTTAGAATCTGAAGTCCACTGGCTGAATAAGTCCGGATAATCCGGTCTGAAACACCGGATAGTCCGGTTAATTAATTTTCATGCAGGAAGCTCGAGTGGCCGAATGGATCGAGCATTCTGGTCTGAACTGGATAGTCCGGTTAGTGAATTCTGTCCAGAGAACATATAGTGAAGAATAGAGCGGACAGTCCGAAACAAACCGGACAATCCGGATAGAAACACCGGATAGTCCGGTTAAATTGGATTTCGTCCAGGGAACAAGGAGGAAGAAATGGAGCGGACAGTCTAGAATATACCGGATAGTCCCGACAGATACACCGGATAGTCCGGTGTACATGAGCAGATAACATCCTGGAAATTTTGTCAAAAGGACCTGGTGTCTATGGATTTGTGTGAGACTTATCTAGTGAGCACTTTAGACACCTAGAGTCAATTTCTCGTCGAATCCCTCTTAATAGTACGATAAAAATGACCTTATGACTCAAAACTAAAGATTACAGAGTATATTATCAAACTTGGGTCGTAGATGCGAATTAAGAACTTTCAAATGATCGACGTTCCCTATAATCTGCATTCTTTTCTCAAATACACATTAGACCTTTAATTGATCGTCATTAATCACCAAAATAATCTTAATGGCCTAGATGCACTTACAGCGCGTGACAGCTAGAGTTACATGGTGGCAAAGTCGTGTATGTGTACCGCCCCACCATCTCCCTTTATATAGAGTATACTAATGGGTTTTTGCTGTGAGAATCGCCCTTCCTCTCCTCTCCCTCTCCCACCCTCGTTTTGCTCTAAACAAATTCCGAATCAAGAGATTTGTTGTGGAATGTGTTAACTGAGCACTTAACCCCATTCAAAAAATTAATTTTTTAATTTTTATTTAAATTTACAATTTCCGGCGGCTGTTGTTATGTAGAATTTTTAACGGATGGAAAAAAATAAAAAGGTAAGTATTTCCATATTTATTATTTTTTAAAAAACCAAATGTGAGGGCTTATTATTTTTTTGGCAAAAAAAATGAAATGCGAGGCCAAACCAAATAATGGTTTAATATATATAAGTACTGTGTAAGCGACACCAGGGTTCTTACATTGTACTGTCATGATGGATGGGTATTTGTGCAAAAGATGAAAAATATGAGCATTTCTATATTTATAATTTTTTTGGGAAAAATTTTTTCTTCTCTTTCTCCCCTCTTCTCTCTTCTTCCTCCCCTCTCTTTTCTTTCTTTCCTTTCGGCCGTGCTACCTGTCGTCCTTGTCCCAGGCGATCACCCCTTCTACGAGCGACAATCACCTCGCCGTTGTAACATACCCAAATTTTCAATTTTTGGCATAAAATTTTTTTGAAGAAAGTCATAATTATATTTTTGTAATCATTCTCAATTTTTAAGAATTTTCTAAACTAAACTCCTCTTTATTCCCTAAAAGAAACTTTATTCCTATTAATTAATCAAATAAAAAATAAATAAATAAACAAATTATATTTCATTTTTAGATTCTCTTTATTTTTCTAGATTTTTAGAAATTTATTTTATATTTTTTTGAGCTCCTTATAATTTTCTGTGAATTATTAAAGCCCTACATAATTTCTGGAAAATCATTTCCTATTTAAATTTAGAACCTTCCTTTTCGGGTAAACCCCAGAGTGCGCTTTCTCTTCTAGGAAATATGCCTCCACTTAAGTCCATCCCAACCAAACCTCTCACTGACAAGTGGACCCCTTTGTCAGTCCCTACACCTAATCTAACGGCGCCCACGGATTCCTAATCTAATCCAACGGCCAAGGGATCATCTCCCTCCTCTCGCCGCGCCACCGCCGTTCATCCCACCGGCACCGCCATCGCCCACTGGAACTCATCGCCGCCGCCGTTTCCAACCATTCCTGCCCTGTTTTCGCCGCCACAGGACAGCCCCCCTCGCCGCCGACATCCGCCGCCGCATCATCACCCTTATCTGCCGCCAATGGCCAGCAAATTGCTCGCCGCCACCTCGCAAAGCCGATGCCGCCATGAGCTTAACCATTCCTTCTCCGGCCTATAAAAACTCTTCCTCCGAAACCGCCATGACCCAACACTCCTCTTCCACCCTTCTACTCCCCCTATGCCGTCCTAAATCACTGTCACCACCACCATCTTCTCCAACTCCGGCGACCTCCCTTCTTCTCACTCCGGTTCCTCTCTGGCCTTGACGCCCACATATAAAAATTCCCACTCTCCACCACGAAACCATCCCGACCATCACCCAACATCGACCCCCACCGGAACTTGCTCGCCACTATTGCCCATCCACGCCGCCGCCACGACCTCGCCGCCCCACTAATCCCGACCACCCCAAGCCCCACCGTGACCACCAAAAACATCCACATGACCCCAATTCCCTACCAATTTCTCGCCTTGCCTTCCTCGCCGTTCTTTAAACCTCCGTCGCCTCCATTTTTTCCCTTTCTCTCTCTCGCCATCGACCAAATGGCCCCATCCGTCACCAAGACCCAAGATCACCCACGCCTCCTCTCTCTATGCACCGGCCCCTTGTCACCAAGACAGACCAATTGGAGCCCAAGATTATTAGCCTAGTAAGAGTTAAAAACCCTTTATAATTTCTATTTCCACTTGTACTGTTTGAATTTATTTAAAATATTTAATCACTTTATAAATTCTACAAAAATTCTCAAAAATCTAAAATGAGATAAATAATTTTATAAAAATATAAAATACCATATTTTTCTAATAAAATAATCTTAATAAATTCTTTTTGCTCTTTTTCTTATATACAAAAATATTCTAAAAGATTTTAGAACTAATTTCTAAAATACTAAAAAGTATTATAAATCCATTTAATCATATTATCACCCAATAATTTTAAAATCCTAAAAAGTACTTTAAAACTGTTTAAACATATTGTTTTCCCGATAATTCAATAAAAAACTATTTTAAACTTTCACCCTTTTTCTTTTAGAAAATATTTTTAAACCTCTAGAAAATCGTACAACCCATCACCCTTTTTACCCCAGACCTTTCTATATTTCATCACATTTTCTAATTCTTATTTGGATATTTATAGGAATTTCTCTCTTTTTCTATTTTTGCAACGTATAGACAACGAGCTACACGTCTCTGAAGTTTTAGTCAAGAATGTCCAAAAGATATAATTAAGTGTGATCCAATCTTCAAATAAGACAGGTTTTCTATCCTTGAAACATATTGAATTTCCAATTTTATTTATTATTTATTTATTTTATTTACTTTCTAGTTATTTATTTAAGAATCATCTTTTATTTAAATTATGGTATTTAACATTTTATGTAGAATAGATATTCCAAACTCCACAACCAAAAGCCCACCTAAAAATAAATAAACCTGATTGTACCCTAGAATAAGAAAATCTAGATATATAATTATTTCAACAGGTAGGATAGTATTCATTTGTCTTTTGGATAGATAATGAACAGAAGACGAAAAAATTGAAAAGTATAAGTATGAATTACCAGATGGGTAATTGCATGGATAAGGTATTGCCTTAGTGTTTTCACAATACCAATTGGAATGCTGGCCGAGTAGTCATCGGTAATGATCGTGCGGAGGCCAGGCATTGCCAGGTTTCTCAGATATTGGGCCAAGTGATTCACATGTTACCGGCTGTGTCTGTGCGGAGGCCAATATCGCCAGGGTTTTCTCCAATGTTTGCGCTTATGCGGAACATTGCAAAACTTGGACTAATGAGAACAGAAATGATACATTATTCTTCCATCCATATAAAGAGCTGTTATATGGGTAAAGCTGGATAGGTTCTACAGAGCTGATAACAAAAACATTAATGGACCTTACTTCAGATATATGAAGTTGTGTCAACTGGGTGATACCTATTTCTATTCAAATAAATTCATGAATTTTAAGAAAAGATAATGGTTGTCAGATGAGTTAAGGATGGAGAATGGAGATAGTGATTTACAAACTCATTTAAATGTTTTAGAAAAACAATTTTAATGTTGATGCTAAGTCTTAAAATGTTGCATTATATATTCCAGATAAATACAGCATTTACCTTCTTTTGATTCCATTTGCATATAGTTAATATTTTATTTTTATGGAAACCTGCAAGTACGAAGTACTTACCCACATTATGCGGGCAAATTGTTTACTTCTTTGAATAGGATCCACTTTATAATTAGAAATGGACATATATAAAGAAGACAGAAATTCATATAGGATCGATTTATAAGGCTTACCTTATACTCAGGCTTTGCCTGTGGTATATAGGCATGTGTTTTCCTTTTCTTACCATGTTATATTTTTACTTTCGCTGTAAAATATTTTATCATGTAATAAAAATAAACAGACTGTACTATTTCTGAATGCAACTGAAATCCTAGACAGTTGGCATTCGAGGCAATTTCTGGTAAATTTTGATCGGGATTTGGTCGTCACAGCCATTACGCTCGGTAACAGGGAGAGCTCCTATTGCCCAGGTATAGGGTGACCGCCCGCACAGCGGGCGACGGGCGCCCATTTCTGTGAATTTTTAAAACAGACAATCATTTCTGGAAAAAAGATTAAAAATAATATAAATTAAAAAAAAATTCTGTGAGCAACGGCGACATTGCCTTGTGTGCAGTGTGCTGCACGGTTGGGATGAGAAAGGCTTCCGCTACTGATATCTTATAACATTGTCATGTTGGTCTGTTTGAGTGCACAAAGATAGCAGTTACATCTTATCATCACAATGCAACCCTTGAGACAACCACAAAGAGGACGTGCTATATATATAATATATATATAAATTGTCTATAGCTGATGTGACCAACTGATATAGACAGCAGCTAGACAGCAGCTGTATCTACCATTATATATGTCTTAATTATGATAATTATTTTTGGGCAGGTTTCCAAATACAACGGTGTGTACCGTCACTTAAGGGGTGTTCTTTTGGGCTTATCTAAAAGTCTAATATGACTTATTTCGTAACTTCGAGAATTTTCCGAGATGGTCTCGAGAGTCCGATGGCCTTGATTTTTAGGATTTAAGAAGCTTTTAGACACGCCTACGAGATAAAAAAAAACGGATTCAAAAAGTAATAAAAAAAGTGAGAGCCACATGTTAAGTGACAATGGATGAGTTGAATTTGCCGATGGCGAAATCATAATCAAATTCAATTTTTGTCTTGTCAAGAGTACGATGACCGTTCTGGCATCTCGCTGGTTTTATTATAAGCTGAAGAACAGAGGTTCAATTTTCAACCTTGTCACTGGATGTGCTTATTTTACAGACGACTTTTGCAAACGAGGATGCATTGATTCTCCGAATAAAATATATATACAGAAATAAAATGCGTAGGTCAAAAGAATTTCTCGATGAATGCAAGTATTCTTCAGATTCGGAGTGTTCAATGGTACATCAACCGTAGGAAAAGATGAAGGAAATTAACAAGTCTCAGCTCTGAAAGGTTACACTTGTAGGTTAGATTACGTAGGACTTAAAGGTACAGCAACAGTATACATGATACAGACGGTACTCAGTCTCGTATGATCATCTGCTACATAATACCCGGCCATCAAAATACGACAGATCCCAGTGCAACGGGAGAAGGCATAATTACGCGCTCGTTTGAAGAGATTTGGCTTATCCCAAATTTACGTCAGTTCCCATTGCAGAAAAAGACCAGGGTAATTCCTTTAAAAGAAAAAATGCAGGACCATCGATTCGTCTGGAGATCATGGTAGCCCAACAAAGAGGTGAATCCACTTCATTCTCGGAACTACATCATTTGCAAATGGAAATCCGCAGTCTGTTGTGCCAGCTCGTTCATCATGGCCTCGTCGAAAAACTTAACGATGCTCACATCCTCACTCATGCCCTGGAAAATGCGTAGGTGCATACAGTTAAATCCTATGACTAGTTTTAAAACTGAAGCAGCTCTTACAGTATGCTTGTTTACTATCTAGTTATGTCTTACCTTTCTTCGTCTGGTCTTCACCATGAACTCACGGGCAAGGTGCTGTATAGGTGCCGGTTCTAGAGGCCGGAGGACAATACTCTTGTCAAGAGGATCACCAGGAACAATAGCCCAGTGATCAAACACTGACAGGCAAAAGGCTTGTCCCTGTGTATGGTATCTGAGGTCTGTCTCAAATCCAAAAGACTCTATAACTGGTAAAAATGCCTGACAAAGGTAGCAATAATACCATCAGTAGTAGTCACACAGGCTTTTGCAGAATGTAAAGTCTGAATTCAGATAAATTGTTTCTTACCTTAACAATGTATATTGGAGTGCCTGGCTTGGGTACATCAGCTGTTACATGCCCACGTCGCCGGGATAGCACCGTATATATAGCAGACACACAGTCAATTGGTGTTTGGATCTGCCAATAAACACACAAGTTCGTCAGATCAGGCCAAGCAAACTAGAAAATATTTGAACCAACAAAAAAGAAAACATGGTGTGGAAATATGTGTGCGCGCGCACATATGCGTGTCTATTAAGAAGCACTGTAAGTCCATGACTAACCTCAACATAATAGACAGGCTCCATAAGGCGAGGACTAGCCATTAGAAATGCTGAGTACACCACCCGACGAGCTGTTGGAATTATCTGTCCACCACCACGGTGTAATGGTTCTGGAGATATGTTTGCATTTAAGATCTTAAACTTCACATTTCTAATTGGTTCATCGCACAAGGGACCTTCTCTAGCACCCCACTGAAACCTGTCGATGGTGCAATAAATAAAATGGTAAGAAGAGGGAGTGATAAAGAAACTTTGAACAGAATAGTTGAGTGCCCTACCCTTGGACAATTGAATCTTTGACTGCATTGAGCAGATTCTTATCCACCTCAACTGAAAGACTGTCATCCAGTAGAATGTTAGGACCCTACACATCAAATAAGATACATTCAATATGCATGTTGATGAATAAAATATTAATAGAATGGTAAAGTTGATGATTTGGTGGAAACTTTGTGGTATAGGAATACAGGACCAACACCACATCAATTGCAAACATGTAGATCAGAAGGGTGAAGGGTTCATGCAACTCTTAAAACATATGATGCCAAAGATGATCAAGTTTGCTGCACAATGTCAGGTCAGTAAGCAGTTTATGGTATCTTACCTGCTTATCAGGCCCAAAAGCCCATATTGACCTTGCTGCAAGCACATCCCACTGATACCGTTGGCGAAAGAAGTCAGTGATTTCTTTCTGCCTCGAGTCAAGGCTAACAAGGCCATTCTCAATATCTTCTGCCAATCCCTTCTCTAGCGGTTCAGCTACCTGCATTTTTGTGTTACAGAGATAAAAGGATTATATTAGTTAGCCACATATATTTGTTTACGATGATAAAGAAATACAAGCACATGAAATGTCAAAACAAAAAAAGGAATGCAAGAATTACTGACCATGGTAATTTTGTTCCTCTTGTTGGGTGTTTCAGCATAACATTTCATAGAAGAAGTTTCAACAACTGTTTCACAAAATGTCACAACAGGATCTGCAACCTGTGTACCAACAAGGCAACAAAGTAAATAAATCTTGTTTGCCACCCAAAAAAGAAGGAAAAGTAGAGTGGATGCACTATTTATACCTTCACTTCTACCTCAGAGTAAAGCTCTCTGAGGTCCTTCATTATAGAATCTAGATACAGCTCGCCGGTTCCCAGGATTGTGTGTTCTCCTGACTCTTCTACCTTTGTAATAGCAAGAGGATAGCTCTTGCTGATTTTACGAAGACCTTCCACCATCTTAGGGAGCTCACTTGGGTTAAGAGGCTCAGCTGCTATTTTTACAACAGGTAAGGTGTTGAAACGTAAAGGTCTAAATATGTACACATCTTCATCCATGTTCATAGGACATATAGTTGAAGTTTTCATGATTGATGCATCTACACCTTCAATAAGAACCCAAGAACCAGCAGGGGCTTTACTAATTGGAACACGATACCGTGCCTGATAAACCCACAACTTGGTAACCTCTTTGACAGTCATATCTTCTTCATCATCAGGAGAATAACCTTCTCCAAGGACCCGGACAGTCTGACCGGTTTGTATAGTGCCGCTATAAACTCGTCCAAATGCATCAAAGACACTGCAGTCAGATTTAGGGTACAATTTTGTAACATTAACCATAAGGGGACCATGAGGGTCACATTTCTTCATAGCACCCACAATAGAGGAATCTTGTGGACCACTGTATATGTGTTCTATCTTCCTTGCGGCAGCATCCTTTACAGAGGGGATGTGTTTCACTAGCATATCAGTAAAACCAGTAGCAGCGCCAAAGATTGAGCGGCAAGCTAGTCGAAGCAAAGGCCTAACATTAAGCTTATAAGCTGCATTGCTCAGGGTCACACCCAACTCACCAAGAGTTAATTCAACTTTCTCCTTGTGCTCTCCAACAACCTGGCTATAGATTTTGTACAAAGGTTCAAGGATGAACTCAATAAATGATCTATTTGCTCCTTCCTTTGGTGGCTTCTTTTTGAAGGTTCTAGAGTCAGGGTGATAATACAAGTCTCCCCACAGACGAGATGCAAATTTTTCATGATCAAATTGAATGCCATGAATCTTTAAATAAAGATGCGCAAAAGATTGTAGGGTAAAAGACCAGCCAGCAGAACCACTTGCAAAACAAACATTTCCAGCAGCAGGATCTACCAGTGGAGTGCCACCTACTGTGGTAGAACAAGACGATATCAGATCGTTTATCGCATCCAGTGTATGCCGTAGCTTGAAATATGCATCATTTGGGGGCAGTTTTAGCTCTGTTATCAATCTGTCAACCTGTAACAATAACAAACAGTAAGAGCAAAGATCAGCTTCAGCTTGCAACAAAAGCATATTTTAAAAAATGGAAACAAAGAAAATGTACCTTGTTAATCACAACAACAATGGGAAGTCGTTCTTGAATTGCATGACGAATCGCCCTCTCGGTGTTTACCTACACATCAATGGAGGTAAATAAATAACAAAGATCTTCATTTTTCCCAATAAAAAAGATTCATTATCGTATCCATATAAAGCACAGTACACTACACACTTATTTTAACGTTTTTGCAAGTCTAGAGAAATAGCCCCTTCTAATGTGCCCTTCAGTCTCACAATAAGCATGAAAAGCACAAGCTACTATGTTTCCAAAATCGTCTAAAATTTGGAATTGTTCCAAAAATGGAATCATTGTCATGTTCATTTATCACATTAATTCTAGGAATGCTAGTTACATGCAGACAAACTACTTATGCCATTCTTGGTAGAAAACTCTACAAACTAACTAGATATTCAGCCTCTAGTGCATGTTGCAGATTTGCAGCTTAAGCATGAAACATCTTTCATATAACTAAGCTCTCTGTAAACCAAGTTTCAGCTATTACAAAAAAAGATGATCAAAAACAATGATGATGGTGCAACTGTATTGCAAAATGTTTCGCTCGTCAACTCCATTGCTACTTTGTTCCAACTTATAAAAATTTGTTGCAACTTTTAAGACACAGAACAGAGGCAGTGATAAAAACACTCAAAATGCTGATAATTGCAAGAACAAGAGATTTCCTACATGACAAAAGATACTACCGTGTACTAACCATACTGAATTTTCAATGCATTATAAGCTTTGAATGCACCAGCATCTTCAACCCAAGAAAAAATTATATGATAGAACTGAAACAACTCCAATGAAGAGTTCAGCTTAGTACAGGATGTCAAAACTTTTATGTATTTTGCCTCAACTAAGCCCATATTAGTGGAGCATGCTCGTACTCAGCATAAGCAGCTGTTTGTGTCCCTGACGTAGCACCGATACACCATTCCCAACTGAAAAATGTTAAGCTTACACAAGCCCATTTAAAGCGGGGTATTACCGTATTAGCAACCTATCATCAATACTGAACTGTTTGGGGTAAGCTTTTCCCCAGTTTTTTATCATGGTGCTTTCTAGATTCTTGCTTTCAATTGTGTCATTTGTTGTCCCCTGCTGATGCCTGACTGGTTGTTGTAATACTGAAGGATATGTTTTGAAAACACTTGTTTGCAAAAACATGCTGAAGAACTTGTGAAGGTGTATCACTAGCAACTATCTGTTAAAATGAATTAGGTTAAGCAGACCATATCCCACATTCAGATCAAACCTATAATCCTAACCTCTTTTAACATAAAGATTCTAGCTCAATCCATCAATATAGCAAACAGACACATATGACATAGTACGATCAGTGAATTACCATGACGCCCTCGGCAGCATCAACGACAAGCACAGCCCCATCAGCGAGCCGCAGCGCAGCAGTCATCTCATCAGAAAAATTGACATGCCCAGGCGTGTCCATGATATTGCATAGGTACGACTTGCCATTTCCCCCTTCGAGCACAAGGGACATCGGCACGGCCTTGATGGAGACCCTGCGCTCCTGCTCATCCACCCGGGTGTCAGTGAACCGCACGTGGCGCTCCCCCTCGGAGTCGAACGTGTCCACCTCGTGGGTCTGCTCCACAAGCATGTCCATGAACACCGTCTTCCCGTGCTGCAGGTGGCCGACGAGCGCCACGTTGCGCACCAACGCCGGGTTGGCGGCGAGGCCGAGGAGGAAGTCGGTGGAAGCATAGGTGGAGGTGGCCCCCGCGCGCGTGCCGACCTCGAACTTCACCACGCGGGGCGGCGCGACGATGGGCATCTCGAGCGGCTGCTCATCCTCGTCCATGACGAGCGCCTCCACGCCCGGACCGTACACCTCCTCGGCGGTGGGGTAGTACTTCTTGTCCTCGGCGAGTACGACGGCGTGCTGGGAGGCGTCCGCGCCGCCGTCGTCGTCGACGTCCATGAGGGCGGCGGGGCGGGAGGAGGGGGAGCCGGACGGAGAGCGCGCCGGGGAGGGCGAGCGGGACGGCGAGGGGGACGGGGAGGCGGCGTCGTCGGAGCCATCGGCGTCGGAGTCGGCGAGCTCTGGGCCGATGTAGTTACCGAACTCGTCGTAGAGGCTGTCGTCCATGGCGACGAGATCGGAGGCGGAGGGGGAAGGGCTAGGGTTTTGGGGCGCGCCGGAATGGGGCGGTGAGGTTTGGGGGAGAGGGAAGGAGAGGTACAGACGAACAGTTGAGCAGGTAAAGTAAAAGCCTGGGGATTTTTTGAAAAACCGACAGCGTTAGGCAGACCTGGCCAACAAGCCGGCCCAGTTCGGCCCGGTTCGTTACGGGCCCGGTTACTATGGAAAAAAGGGCCAGTCAGGCTAACGGATCGGGAGCTGAGCACATGTTCAGTTTGCTTACGACCCGGGCTGGCCCGATTCCTATTTGACCCGATTGGTCCTTTGATGCTGGTTTGTCCGGTTCAAGAAAAAAATTGAAAAAACTTTAGAAAAATTAGAAGAATATAAAAATGGCAATAAAAAATCATGAAAATGATTTAAAAAATTTCAAAAAATAGGAAAAAAATATTTGGAATGTACTGAAGAGTTTTATTATTATGGATGTATCCCGTTAAAAACTCTGCCAAGCAAAAACTCAATGTTAAAAAATCTTGGCAAAAAAAAAGAGTACAGCCTAAAGATGTACAATACAAATAGAAATGTTTCAAGAGCCTTCTTTATCAAGCTCTAGGCCTCTGAATGTAGTCACCAATTCTTGATTGTGCCTGTCTACGATGAGACTCTGGAGTCATCAATCTGCTGGTGCCCAGTCCTTTGTACTCAGTAGTATTTCCACCATGTCGCTATGGAGGGAAGTTCGCCTCTCCTCAAGTGTTCTCCCCATGAGACTAAAAGCAGGCTCCGAGAAAGCCGTGGAGATTGGAACAGTTAACACATCCCGTGTTAGGATGGATAGCACTAGATATGTTCCACTGTATTGCTGCCACCATGTGAGAATATTGAACTCCTTTTCCTAGAAGTCGACGGTGTCCTTCACTAGGTACTAGGCAAGCTCACCAACAGATCCGCATGATGGTGCAAGCGTGGTCTGAGATGTCGTGCTCGAAGAAATTGAATTGTACTTGCCCATGACAGATTTCCAAAAGGCATCTTTCTCCCTGTCTGTTGAACTGGTGGCGACCGTTGTGGACGAACTTGAAAGGATCAATATGTCGCTTAGAGGGTGTCCTTCACTTGAACTGGTGGCGACCGTTATGGACGAACTTGAAAGGATCAATATTGAACTCCTTTTCCTAGAAGTCGACGGTGTCCTTCACTAGGTACTAGGCAAGCTCACCAACAGATCCGCATGATGGTGCAAGCGCGGTCTGAGATGTCGTGCTCGAAGAAATTGAATTGTACTTGCCCATGACAGATTTCCAAAAGGCATCTTTCTCCCTGTCTGTTGAACTGGTGGCGACCGTTGTGGACGAACTTGAAAGGATCAATATGTCGCTTAGAGGGGAGTGAATAGACAGTAAAAATTAAAACAGAGTTTAATTTGCGGAAGCAATACCGGATTATCCGGTGTTTTATACCGAACAGTCCGGACCTCACCGGACAGTCCGGTGTTCTTTACCGGATAGTCCGGTGCCTGCTAAAAAAACCTGAAGTGGTAGCATAGGGAACTCTCCACAAGCTGAGATAGCACCTCACGAAGTAACTTAACTAGCACAATAAACTTAGAGGCAACTATCAAATTATCAAGACAAAAACTTTCTAAAGATATCTTAAGATTTACGAGTTTAGGGTTAAGGAGTGCAAACCAAAGACGAGAAGATATATATCCCGAAGTTCAGATTCTTGAGGGGATCCTACGTCTCCGTTGAGCCAGCTTAGTCACACTCAAGCCGGGGTCTCTTTCAACCATTTCCTCACCGGCGTTGCACAAATCACTCACCGGGTTTACTCCTTGATTCCTTTCCGTGAGGAAGTGGAATCCAACCTTCACAACTCTGGTGGCTCACCACACGAAGATTTGGGAGCTCCCCGATGACCCCTAGCCGTCTAAGAGTCCTCAACCTCCAAGAGTAACAAATCCGGCGAGAGATTGAACTTGAAGGTGGCCCTAGTGCTCACAAGATGAGACTAACTCAGATCTAGCACCAGATTCTAACTCCTCAACCCTCTAAGCTCAAGAATCACTCAGATCTAGAGAAGGAAGGTGCTTGGAAGCAAGAACAAGTGTGAGAGAGAGTATGCAGGTGTTCCAACGGGCAAGAGCTGGCTAGGGAGGTAGTGAATTGGTATTTATAGGTCCTCACAACCCTAACTTCAGTTTTAAAACAAAGGTACCGGATAGTCCGGTAGGAAACACCGGACAGTTCAGAAGACTTGGAATCTAAAGTCCACTGGCTGAGTAAGTCCGGATAATCCGATGTGAAACACCAGATAGTCCGGTTAATTAATTTTCAAACAGGAAGCTCGAGTGGCCAAGAGGATCGGACATTCCGGTCTGGACCGGATAGTCCAGACTAAAATACCGGATAGTCCGGTTAAATTGGATTTCATTCTAGGGAACAAGGGTGAAGAAATGGAGCGGACAATCCGAAATACACCGGATAATCCGAACAGATACACCGGATAGTCCGGTGTGCATAGTCAGATAACAACCTGGAAATTTTGTGAAAAGAACCTGGCGTATATGGATTTGTGTGAGACTTATCTAGTGAGCACTTTAGATACCTAGAGTCAATTTCTCGTCAAATCCCTCTTAATAGTACGGCAAAAGAACCTTACGACTCTAAATTAAAGATTACAGAATATATTATCAAACTTGGGTCGTAGAGGTGAATTAAGAACTTTCAAATGATCGACGTTTCCTGTAATCTGCATTTTTCTCTCAAATACACATTAGATCTTTAATTGATCGTCATTAATCACCAAAATAATCTTAATGGCTTAGAAGCACTTACAGAACTCCTGCATACTTTTATTCATATTTTTCTGTACAAATCATGTAGTCTGCTTCTAACCTGATGAAAATAATTAGAGTAATCTATGCTAGTAGCACCACCAAGTTGTGTTAGAACATTAATTAATCGTAGAAGTTTGGCCCCTAGGATCTAACAAAAAACAAAACAATATAAATATAGAAGTTCTCTCCACTATTTTTGATATTTTGCTTTCATATGACTAACTGGATCAAATAAAATAACATCATTTAAATTTTTTTAAAATGATTAGCAATATGATAAATGCATTGAATAATAGAACAAAACGTAGGTTCATACACAGCAAAAGCTGTTAGGGTGGCTTCATGAAAAATTCTAAAAATAAATGTAAATGGATAAGTACTTGCCAAACCTGTGGAGTCAGAAGTGACGTGCCATCACGTGTTTGATATTGTGTGTTATAAAGACTTCAAAAACTTGCATGTATGGTAATATATGCTGAAGCATAAGGTAGGTGGAATTTCACTTAACAAACATGTCTAAACCAAATTTCCTAAGTCGTACCTGTGAGGCCCGACATTAGTTTTTCCATGCAGCAATTCTAACATTATAGCTATTTTAAAATAAAATGGTATCCAGAATAGTTTGAAGGTAAGGTTACAGTCTTTTTAAGCCAGTTTTAACAATTAGATTAATTATATGGCATGAGCAACATTGATGTATTAAGAAAGAATTAACATATGTAGATAGCAAAGGTGTCAAAATGTTCATAGCACTAGTATTTGCTGATGCATTATCTAAGGTAATAGAAAAAAATCTTATTTGTTATTTCAAATTTCTGAACAACATTCATGATGATATCAGCTATATTCTCATATGTGTGATTAACATCTATAAGTCTTAGTGCAATTATTTTTTTCTTTACTTTCCAATTTTGGTTAACATAATGAGCAACAACACTTAAATAATTTTCTCTAACCCTACCAGCCCAGATGCCCAACGTTAACAAAATAGAAAATGTGCAAGTTTTAAACTGTTCTTTTAATTTCGACTTGTTGGTGTTATACAACTTTTTTCAAATCTCTAGTTGTTGTCTGACCGGAAACACTAATAAATTTAGTATTATGAGCAGTTTTAATATACTAGTTGAGTGCCCGTGCGTTGCGACGGAATCTCAAAGGGTTGATAGGGAGATCCTAAATCATTTACACCCATTGCAGCAAAAAACAATGTTATATACTATACAGCTATATATTGGTCATAAAGGTACAATATAACAATGATACTATATAGGTAAACATTGAGTCAGACATATGACCAACCATTCTACCTAAATCTATTTACAATTATACATATGACAAACATCATGGCTCCTTACTTGTCCAGTGATCGAACGAGAGGTGGAAAAACAACTTGCAAATTGGTAGGGTGATCGAATGAAGGGAGGAGCTCCAACTGGCACTTGTAGGATAGGGGGAATGGAGGGACAATTTAGATTTCAAGTTTGAATAGCCCTTGATTTGTGAGGGGATTGTGTAGGGTAGGGAGGTGCTTCAACTGGCACTTGCATGCTGGGGAATGGAGGGACAATTTATATTTCGAGTTTGAATAGCCCCTGATTTGCGAGTGGATGGCGCAGGGTAGGTTGAAAAGTATTGAATAGCCCATGATTTGCGAGGGGATTGCGCAAGGTAGGTTGGAAAGTACTTGGATAGGCCGTGATTTGCGGAATCTTGCTGACCTCCTATGGTGGGAGTGCGATATGCGGCAGCCGAACGTCCCATTGCACCGGTGGCGAGCGGCAGCGGGATGCGGTGTGGAGAGAGAAGTTGGAGGAGGGGAATAGGAAATGTCGTAGAGGAAAAAGAGGGAAGAGAGGGAGGGTGGCCATGGTGGCAGCGGGATCTGGCGCCAACAGTGGGGGGCGATCAAGATGGACAATGACAATGGCAAGCAGCAGATGCGGCAGAGAGGAGAAGAGGGAGGAGGGGAATAGGAAATGCCCTAGAGGGAAAAGAGGGAGGAGGGGGAGGGTGGCCGCGGTGGGCTCATGCATCACAAGGCCAAAGATAGGGTAGGGAGGCGCAAAGATGGGCGGCGGTGGCGGGAGGCAGCGGGATGCGGAGTCTTGCAAGCGCCCACATCGGCGTGAGGGAGGAAGGCGAGGAGATGGGCGTGGGAGGCGGCCGAGGAGGGTTAGCGTGGGCAGGGGAGCCGAGCATAGCAGAGGGAGATGGGCATGGACGCGCGGGGAGGGAGGGCAGAAAAACATCAGATCGGATGGCTAGAGAGAATCAGAGAGATGATGGATGGCTAGGATTGCTAGTTGGTGAACCTACCACCACCATTAGACTCTTTTTAATAGTAAAGATTCTTGAAAAGCAGGAGATTCACCAAATCCTAACGGTAAATCTTCAGAAGTAATTAGACGACAAAAGCCTCTCTAGCTACTTCGGAACTTTAGTCTCAATTACGTACTGTACTGTCAGGGTTGTAGTTCAGTTGTTGTTGTCTCATTTGAACGCCTTTCCTCTTCTTTCATGCCGCGGCGTGTCTCTTCAGGTGTCCCATGCCCACGCCTATTGCCACTGATAATTCCTATTCACAAATTTTACATTTAACTGCATACCTCACTTGTTGCCCGTTGACAAGTTGCTTCAACTCGTCGTAGTCTCCCCATGCCTCCGACCGGTTCACTCGGGCCCGCTTCCATCCGACGGTATCGGAGTCAGGAAGCACAGGTTGAACCGAAAGATCTGTACGGTACTTTTGTGGTTCCTTATGTTCTAGTTTGGTCATCTAGATCGGGCAAACTATGATCAATTGGGTCATAGTCCTCCTGTTTTAAACCGAATTGGTTAAGATGAAAATCATCGTACGGAGAATTTCCATCGGCCATTTCAAACAACTGCAACTGCAAAGCAATTGAACAAATAAATTAAAAAATGAATAATACACCGAAAAATATTACTGTGATATAACCATACAAACCTCACGCTACCGAATCTGAAAATTGGAAATATTTTTTTGTAAAATATTTCAAACTTTGCTCAAATTCGCAAGGAACAACTGAATTTTTAGCTCTCAATGCAAAGAAGAGAATAGGGTTAGAAGTGTGGCTGGATGGCGAGGGGATGCATGCCTATTTATAGGGAAAAAATCTAGGATTTTTTGAAATTTTTGGAAATTTTTTATGATTTTTTGAAGCTCCAAACAGTCAAAAAAGGCTGTTTTCATCAAAACGGTCAAAATATGGCTATTTTTCAAATGAACCGAACAAACCAGGTTGGCCTGCTTCACATGTGCGCACTGCCCACCCATCGCCGCCCGCCGCGTGGTGTAGCTGGCCTCGCGTGCACAAGATATAAGGTATATATGTAACAACAATTCAAAGTCAGTATACAAGGTTTAAAATTAGTCCAAAGTAAAATTTAATGTGCTAGCCTAACCTAGACCTAGACTAAGCTCAAGCAAGTTACTAGAAACATAATGGACTATGTAAAAGGATGCACCACTAAAAATTATCACTTGTTGCTACTTTTTTTTTAACTAAATTTTCTTACTTTTCTTAAGTGCGACTCTTCTATGTGCACTTGCCTTTTTTATATAGTGCAGTTTTTTTTTTCATGTGCTTACCTTTTTTTTAGCACGTCTCAACTTCACAGTAAGAGCAGAAACATTGTGTGGCACTTATGAACCCTAAAAACTCAAAATCTGTACAAAGTGTCCAAATAAAAGTTGTGGAAAATCTTCTGAGTTTTCCAAAACATCCAAAATCATCTAAAATGGAGTTCGGACGAAGGAATTATGACCGAAATACAGAACAGAATCATAATAGATCTATACTCTGCACCCCAATAAAGATGCAACAATATCTCATAAATAGAAGCGGAATTTGGGGATTCCATAATTGGCAAAGCCAATGTCTGACCTTATGGGAAATTTCAATAGCTTTCCAACGAGCATAAGAACGTGAAAATCCGAGTTCGTGTGAAAAAGATATGATGAAAATACCGAATTGGATAGATTGGATCTATATGCTGAGATGACGAATAAAACGAGATGAAATTGGACTCGGTGTTAAGATGTAAGACTCAAACTAGACAAAGACTAGAACTAAAACCAGCACACAGTAATAATGGATTATAGTTTAAAGATGCAAACTGACATGAACATGCAAAGTCTAATGGCGATGGCTCGGAAAGTAGGGGTAACGATAAATACAATATTTTTGTAGGACAATTTTCTAGACTCTAGGTAATGGATGAACAACGAACAAAAGGGATACAATGATACTTTATGGGCAACTAAGGCTCTGATATCACTTGATGTGGTACGGGATGTCCGATCTTCCGTCAGATAGAGGTAAGTTGATTTGGTGGAGAACTCGACGCAGTCAATCCGATTCGATCGAATCGACCGAACCTCGCAATCGCATCGATCGAATCGATGAAACGAAGTTAGATCGCTCTGGAGGCCAAACCGGTCTCGATTTCAAATTCGTCTTGGAATCCAACTTGACTTGGTGGTACTTGGTGGTCCTCACGTCCTCGCTGGTCCTCTCCATGATTCCTAAGCACAATGATATCATCATTAAGCAGTAATCAATCCTCAAAAGCACAAGTATGCGTACTTAGGAACGAGCTCACCTTGCAATGTAACAGTCGGGCACGCACGCGAGTTATTAGACCTTATATAGCAACCGAAAGATTGTGTATGGTGTGTATATCCGAGGGAGGGATGCCCTCATCACTATCCTTACTTGTTCCCATCGAGTTCTCTTGGCTCACCCTATCCTATTATACCATTCAAACCATCTTGCAATAGGAGTCGGCCAAGATCTGAAGCTATTCAACCATCCATTCAAGTTGATTTCTAGAGCATTAATGGGGATTCTGGGAAGATCATTACATATAATAGCCGATGGGTTAGCATCTCCCATGAGACCGAGATAAATTCAAAGGGATGATCTTCAACCGGGATTAGTACCTGATCCACTGTGAAGAAAGAAGCCGATGGAAGAAGAACCTGAGCACTTGAAGCAGAAAGCAAATACTAGTCGATGAAGAGGATCACGAGAGCTCTAGGGGCGTGCAAATGACGTTGTGGGGCTGCAGTATTTATATAGGGTAAAAACCCTAGAACTGAACCATCACGTGCGAGATTTACGGAAGAAAACGCATGGAAGTTGGCCTTAGAAATTTCAAAATGGACGGAGATGGTAAAATGATGAACGGGTGAAGATGTAGTGGGATTTGTGCCAATTCCATAGGACAAAAAGCCGATATGATTAAAGTTGGTGTGGTGTAAGTCGATGCAATGGGCAAAATTTTGAAACAATCTTTATGTTCCAAAATTTGGGGGCATGTGTTTACACCTATTTTTGGAAAATCTGGAAAGTTCTGGAAGCATCGGCTGAAGGTTTCCAACGGAAGATGCTTGGAGTTATTGTACAAGAAAAGGAGTCTGGTTGCTATTTTAGGCAGTTAAAAGTTGAGTCGGTTTGGAAGAGTTAGAGTTGGATACTTGGTTTAGATTAAGTATGAGTTAGGTCGTTTAATGTAAATTAGGAATATGTTGAGTCCCATACTTCGATACGAGTTCGTGTCTACCTAGACTAGACATCAGGTATAAATATGAAGCCCTATGAGGCGTGTAAGAGATCCAACACAGCATCAATTAAATCTGCTTTTTATCTATCTTTTATCTTTCATCACATCTAGTCTAGTTTTGCCGTATTTTGTCTTTGATTGACTTGATGTGTATTGCCTTCTCGATCGACTTCAAGATACACCACAGGAGTTGCTTGCAAGATTAAATCGGATGGCACGCTCTGAACCCTACGTTCCGGTGCTGACGAGGATTCTAAGCCCACGTGTGTCATGCTGATCCAACTTTCGGTACGAACAATTTTATTATTTTGTTAAGACCCATTTGTAATCAGGTTGGCCTAGTTCTAATATAAACTGGGTCTTCGCTCGGACCCTAGCCCGTTGGACCAATTCGTTTTGTAACCGGGCTGGCCCGATAGGCACCTCTGATCCAAACTATTTTGTGAATCCAATGTTTATGAAGTATTATTATAAAAAATATCTCCATTCTGCCAAAAAAAAACTTTGTTAAGAATGCATGCTATAAAAAGTTTGAAATAAGTTATAATGATCTAGGATCTACTAAACCACTGTTGACAATAATTGGTAGGAGGAACTTTATCTGGGGGATTTCCTACATGAGGCACGACCTCATATAAGTTAATATCCCAAATTACAACTTTACCTATATTTAAGGCCAACCAGGCAATAAGGGTTGGTCACTGCAATATAACAAACAAGTCCAATAGACCTCTAAAGTCCAAACTTACCTCTAAATGCTTTATTGCACAACATAGACAATGTTGGACTAGATAACAATATTGATAAATTGAATTCAATCAAAATTTTGAAATAGCACAAATTTGTTGTATATAGAATAATAATTTATAATATGATGGTTGAATATCATGTGAAAATTAGCTAAGCATTGAAAACACAAGGCATGAAAGACTCAAAAAAACTACAAGATATAGTGGTTACTCTTGGATATGTCCATTAATTTTCTTAGATAAAAAAGAACTCATGAAATTTTCTACGTTTGATTCTAAAAGTATGCATGACTAATAAAAGGGTTCTGATCACGTGTACCTCATACAGTTGCTTCCCTACTTCAAGTAGCCAAGGTGACAATTTCGAATTGACATGGCCACACATCATGTTCATGGTGGCAAAAAACCTTTAAATTTTGTTATAGGCAAATCCAAATAGTAAAATAAACATTTTTAATTTAAAAGTATTTTTGTGTGGTCCTTTTATTCTAGTCTTGTGATAGGATCTGATGCTTTAGTGTGGGTATAATCATATTCGATGTATTTACACATTTATTCCCCTTTATGTCCTTCCTTTTATGTCTTCCGACTGTCTCGCACTCCTCAGAAGATCAATTATCATAATCCCACAGTAACTTGGCCTGGCCAGCTCAAGGTGGCTTAAGTCAATCTCACCAATAACCCTATGTTCCTCACAAAGTTTAGCCTAGACCTGTTCTTATTTGTCCGTTAGGAAGCAAATATATAGATGATGTAGCATTTCTTAAAACTTTTTGAATATATGTCATGAACAAATGACAATGTATGGTTCTACATTGTTTTTCAGTTGTCATAAAAATTCATGAGCACACATATCTCATGGAACATGAAAATTGTGCAAAATCTAGCTATGCAACTTAGGGAGAATGATGGACGATGACAAAGAAAGGATGAGTGTAATTTGAAAGAGACATGCGAATCCATCTAGAAAACACAGGTGATGTTGAGGAAGGCTATTGGGGTTGACACTGACAATGGACAAAGGGAGGTAGTTGAGGTCATATGACATACATCTTGGTTTGAACTCCGATAGTTGACTGCCGACGTTGCGATAATGATAAAACACTAGGTTGAATGGTCAAGGGAGGGAAGGAGCCGATTAAGGAGAGGAAGATATTAGGGTGGGCGTTGAGGAGCTACAAAATTTCTCCATTTTGTAGCTCACGATAAAGCTTTAGATACATCCATAAAAATCTTTGATCTCTTTTGAACCAGTGCATGACTTCCATAAATTTAAAAAGTAGTTTTTTTTAAAGAAGGTAGAGCTTTAATTCTGCTGTTTATTTTCACGCAGATAACGAAAGTAAGTTGTTATTTTAAGAGCAGAAGCCCCGACCCTGAGGCGCGGGGCCCGGATTGCCAATTCGCGTAGGAAGATGGCGACTGGTGGTATTAATAACACCGCGGCAGTAGCAAGTAACGACTCCGCGTACCGCTTTACGCCTTTGCCTCTTCTTCCCCGCTAAGAAAAATCAGGGCGACTCCCTGAGAGTCCCTGCTCCAAGACCACGGGCCCGAGTACCCGACGAAGCGGGGATCGCGAGGCGCGAGCACGAGCGGGCCGTTCCGATTGCGGCGTATGATCCCACCCACTCGATCCCCCGATCGAATCCGGCATCAGTTTTTGATCCTTGCTTTGCTTCCTCTCGCAGGTTCGATTCGATCTGGTAGTAGAAAGGGAGGCAGCCAGCCATGTCAGGCGTGTTCGGCAGGATGTTTGGGAAATCCAAGGAGCAGAGCCACTCCTCCGCGCTGGCCTCCATCGAGAAGCTCAGCGAGGTGAATGAATCGATCGACTAATCCTCTCACCCCTATCATCAGATTGTATCATGCTGTGTGTGGGTGGGTTGTGTGTGCGGGTGGGGGGAGAATTATTTTTTGATGTAGATCGGATTAATTGAAAGTGGAACTTGATTATGGCTTCTTTTGCGATAAAAGATTAGTAAGGTTTTTAGTAAGTAACGAGATAAAGAAGGTAAATTGCGTCCTAACATGACGAAATAGTGAGAAGCGCAAACGGAGTTTCTTTTTTTTAAAAAAAAAATGGATGCAAAATGAGTTTCTAACGTAGCAATAACTCCGGGGCAGGCCCAATGGTTTAAAAACAAATGGCGTGTGGGAAGTGGGACCTAAATATTTCTTGCAATTGTAAATGCTGTTGCGACCTCAGCCACAATCAAAAGATAACTATGATGCTCAAAAGATGTGGAAGATATATAAGCTTAGGTTTTTCATGTGCCTTCTGTTACAGTGGGTCCATTCTCAGTGCTGTAATCACTCAGTTCCAAAACCAACAAATAAGGGATTCTCTGTAGGTGACTGCTGTCTTACATCCTCTGGATTTTAAAACATCCAAATTATTCAATGCATGGAAGTGTTAAATGCAAGCGGGCAATTAAGCAAGTTTAATTCAACACTGAATAATGCAATCTTAATTGCATTATTGCCTGGATAATCTTTAAAGCGACTTTCACTCTTTCAGAATAAAGGTTTCTTTCATACTGCTTGTAATAGTGCTTATAGTGTTCTTACTTATTAATTTGTTGAAGTTTATATCTCCAAACTAACTTTCTTAATATGCTTCAGACTCTTGAAATGTTAGAAAAGAAAGAAAATTTGCTGGATAAGAAGGCACGTCTTGAGGTTGAAAAGGCCAAGGGGTTCACTAAAGCCAAGAACAAAAGAGGTATCCTATACCACCTCCACTAAATTCATTGATCATTCAGGAGTTCTTTTTTCCAAATAACTGTTTTCTTTTTCTTTAGGCTATCGCAATGATGTCGTATGCCACCCCTAAATTTAATGATAGTATCATTGATAACCATGTAAATTTTAATTTGGCCTCATGCTGCCTTATGCATCAATCTGGCTTTTTATATTCTAAGATCCTAGTGTTAGGTTTACTTGGTGATGGTGAGACACCTTACCAGTTTTCTACTTTGTCACCTCACGCTTTACCTTACACTCCTTACCATACCACCGTTTGATAAATTCACTGATAAATATTAATCATATGACAGAAGATTTGTTTTTGGAGCTAGCATGCTTCTATATGGTCCTTCTCTATTAGCAACTGTTTTTACATGGTAGCTAGAAACTCTGAAGAATGTTTGTATGCTTTCCCTTTCTCCTGTGGTCTATGGTCCGTTTTATTGAATAGACGTGGTAATTGTCATTGACATTGAGATGTGTTTAGCATTCCTGTTGTGCACTGGTGCTCCCTTTTAAATCATTTGCTCAAAGTGCCTCACTTATGCCTGTTGACTGTTGCCCTGCTAATGGCCTATAACATATAAACTTATTCTTATCCAAACTCCTAATATGCCTGCGCATAAGTCCATACTACACTTTGTACACAAGTCCATGTTTGCTTTTGTTATTGTCTAACTGCATGCCTGCATCTATATAATACATATGCATCTACTTTTTTTTCCCTTCTATGCAGTCATCTACTTTTTTTTTCTGCTACATATTCTTTAGTGTCACCACCTGGCATGTGTTTTATTTCTTATAAAGCTAATAACTTCTAGTGAGAAGAATGACTTAACTATTAGCTTTGATTTATTTTTATTGTAGCTGCAATACAGTGCTTAAAGAGGAAAAAGCTATATGAGCAACAGATTGAGCAGCTTGGGAATTTTCAGTTAAGGATACATGATCAGGTTAATTCACAAATAACCAGTTTGCTTTTCCTTCTCGACCTGATTACTCTGATATAACATTTATTATAATTTTCCTTATCGTTTCTTATTATAGATGATAATGCTGGAAGGTGCAAAAGCTACAACAGAGACCGTGGATGCATTGAGAACCGGGGCATCAGCAATGAAAGCTATGCACAAATCAACGTATGGAAAATTACATATAGTTTCTCTTATAGTTATATATCTTGCAATTGAATTTTTCTTGGGTTCTTGATTTTTTTTCTTAACTTATTATTTTTTAATTGATCCATTGTGAATGGGCCACATGTGCTGGGAAGCTTTGGCAGCATACTCGGTTAGATTGGAGTTTAGATCATAATATTTTGCAACTTATTGAACCAACATGTTGATTATTGACTGAAATAGTACCAAAAATGAACAAAAGCAAGTTTATTGACTTAAACATATGAAAATAGAAATGGTTTGACTATGAGTGGTGTGATATAAATGTTTAGGGACTTACAATTCAATTTACTTGGGGACTAGGCGAGCGTCTGTCCTTTGCTACGAACAAATATCATATTACATTATTTCTTTTCCACTACATTCTATTCCATATGTTTGGCTCACACCCTCACCTCCAGTTTCACACTTGATCATGTCGTACTTTCGTATCCTTGGGTCTGTTGTCTCAGCCCCACTTCCGCGCTCGACTGCATGATGCTTCTACACCCTTTGATTTGGTATATCTTGAGCTACGCTCAAAATAAAAAAGCTTGATAGATAGAGTGATTTGGTATATCTTGAGCTAATAAAAAAGCTTCCAAAAAAGGACATATTAAATTAAGAAAGCAAATCAAATAAATAGAAAGTATCCTTACGATATCTGGACCGTTATATCGAGGGATTGATGTTCAAAATGGATAACGACACCACTAAGCTCTTTTTTAATAGTAGAGAAGTCTTAGTGGGAGCTATAGTAGCGATGGTTTTTTTTTGTCCATTTAAACTTTGATAACATGAATTTCTGGATTACAGTTTTGCAAAGTGTCAATAGAATATGAATGGATTTTATTATTCCAATGATTTGCATCAATAGCAAACAATAGTTATTGATATTCTGCAATGCTGCTAGTGCAATAGTGTATGCAAGCCAGACGAAATATTTCAGCTCATGACACTCAATTCATATGCTTCTTCACATGTGTGTATGACATGTGAGATCATCTGAGTCAATGAGAGTGGGCCAGTGTGGCATGGGTTGAAATGCGAGCGTCACCGGCTGAAATCTCCCTAGACGGACTGATAAGTGTTTATGTTGTTGTGGTACTTTTCTTTGTAGTATGGTGCTCTATAAGCTGGGTTAACTAGGACTACAAGTAATACAATTATACTGTCATATACAGACACAGTTACGATTGTGAAACTAACTGAAATCAGGAGCCACAAAGATGCCATCTTTTGCTTCTTTTATTTTAGTGATTGATTCTTGATCTGCAGATGTGGCATATTTGTTTCTTTCCTCTAATCAGAAAAATGTCTCACTTTTCCAGAAATATTGATGATGTTGACAAGACCATGGATGAAATTAATGACAATATGGAGAACATGAGGGAGATCCAGCAACTACTTTCTGCACCAATTGGGGCAGCAGCTGATTTCGATGAAGTATTTCTCTCTCTCTCTCTCTCTCTCTCTCACACACACACACACACACACACACACACACACGCTTGCCCATGCACCCAAAAAAGGGCGAAAAATCTAACGTGTTCTGTATTGGATAGGATGAACTGGAAGCTGAACTTGCGGATTTGGAAGGGGAGGAGTTGGAGGCAGAGCTTCTAGCACCTACCACGACCGCTCCTACTGCTCCAGTGCGTGTACCTGCTGCTCAGCAGTCAACTCGGCCCTCTGCTCAGAGTGGTAAAACCGAAGATGATGAGCTGGCAGCTTTACAAGCAGAGATGGCTATGTAATTAGGTACTTCCTGTCTTTTATTCCTTGATTCAGGTTCAATGTGTATTTTTTTGGTTCAGCAAACATGCAAATCAAACTACTCGAAATTAGGACAAGCTATCAAAACTGTTACATGCTTATTAAATCTTGAAATAGTTTAATTTTTATCAGACTCTGTGCCTAGAATCTGTTATTAACAAGACCATTACCTTGCAGTTTGCAGGTCTTCGTGTGGTATGTTAGACACCAGATACTGCAGATATTTTGGGACTCCGAAGGTCTTCCTAGGAAGATGTCGGAACTAAACACAAAACAAGCTGCATGTCAGCCTGATCACTTATGTATGATATCATTCCATGTTACTGCCTTGTAATCAAACATCTCATTTAAGCTATGGAGCACATTAGTTGTCAGCTAATAAAGGGTATGGTGCATTTCAATTTGATGCCATATCATCTTAGTTGATGAAAAATGATGATACGCTTGCTTTATTACATGTGCGTTATTGCCGACGAGGTTGCTCTTGAATCTGGTCTTGAGCGTCTATTTTGTGTGACATACTTGTGCGTTCCAGTGTGAGAATGAGACCCATTAAATGCAAATGTCTAGTCGGCGCTGTACTTATAGATGAATCATGATCAATATGCCATTGATGCAGACGATTCTGCCAAAATCAGCTCTAATACTGTGCTTCTCCCGTCGCATATTCGTGAGATTTGTAACCGGCAGGTTTTATTTTTTGGGCACTAGTGACACCTTGATGTTTGCGTTTAGATGTTAGAATTATGACACTGGTCAACGCCATCAACTTGATATTTGCGTTTGCATTTGGAAATTGAAATTCTTGAAGAATGGGAGCATACATTTTTAGAGCATCCACACCAGAAGCTCTATCCCTATTTTCTCTCTCTTCTACTCTATTTTCTCTCTCTATTACTCTAAAATTTCTTCATATTTTACACTACACCCTAAAAGATTCCTTCCCTCCACCAGAAACTCTATCTCTAAAACTCTATTTCTATACCCATATAGGGTTTCTGCTACGGATGCTCTTACTGGACCTAATTTTCTGTGATGAATTCTTGTTGCTGGGTCATGGGTGCCGAGACAGCTAACACACTGACCTAATTTCTGACAACGCATCAGTAGCCGACTAGCCGGTAGTGCACCCGCAGCTACCACAAAGGCTAAGACTATCTTCAAATATTTTTCCTTTATTTATTTTTTAACCCATTTCTTCCCTCATATTTGTTCCCTTCATTTTTCTTCATTTCGTTCTCTTTCCTATTTTTTTCTCCATATTCACTCTCTTCATTTTTCACTATCTTCAACAGCATCCATTCAAAAAGAATAATATAGAGAAAAAAAAAGAGAAAATCCTTTCATAAAAGGAATGCAAAAAAGAATCTCTTCTAAAAAGGAATAGTGAAGAGAATCTGTTGAAGCGTTAAAGGGAACAGATTCCTTTCGTGACAGGAAGGACCCATCGTGATGGGAAGGGACGGAACTCTTTCGGAGATGGTCTAATTAACAAGGCAAATCAAAAACAGTTTCCAGATAGGGGAAAAAAACACTATCGGCACCTATCACATTGGCTAATTAACAAGGCAAATCAAAACAATTTCCAGATAGGGGAAAAAAAGGAAAAGAACAGATAGTTAACAAGGCAAAGCCAAACGTTTTCCAGATAGAAAAAAAGAAAAAGAAAAGATAAAACATGGCAAACCAAAACGATTTGCAGCCAGCAGGTAGGAAAAAAAGAAAAAGAGAAAGAGAAAGAAAAAAGAAAAAGATTTCCGGATAAAAAAGATAACTAACAAGGCAAAACAGAACGATTTGCAGATTGTAAAATATAAAAAAAGAAAAAAAAGAGGAGAAGCAAAATGGACACAGTTTGCGAAACAGCCTCTTTGTAGGCTGCAGCCCGCGTCTCACTGGCGGGGTGGGGCCGAGATGCAGGCGTGGTTCTCCGGCTCAGGGCCCCCGTCGTCCTCGCCGGCGGTGGCGTCCTCTTCCCAGCAGTCGCTACTCGCGGAATGGAACTCCTACGCCGCCGCCCGCTCCGCCGAGGAGGACGCCGGAGGCTTCGGGATCGACATCGAGGCCGCCGTCCGCTCGGCCAACAACCGCGTCGCCGGCACCCTGGGCGTGTGAGTGCCCTCCCGTCATTCTTCTACCCTCCTCCTAGGGCTAGGGCTTGTGCGGCTGAATCCGAATGCGTTAGATTTCTCCCAAGTGGAGCTTAATCTGGCGTGAAGTTGTGCTGGTGGAGTAACCAATACCGTTCTTCAGATCGCCACTATGTGAATTGTGACGTGCTCTCTCGGCTTGTGGGTCTATTTGGAGCAATTTGCCGTGCTAGACCTCAGATCGTTGGATAGAGAAACTGCTCGACGAGTTGCATAGATCTCTAAATCACTCTTCATCTTTGTTTGCGATTGAGCTCTTATTACTTTTGTAGATAGAGATACTGATCGATGAGTTGCAAAGAGCTCTAAATTTAATGTTTGGATAGAGAAACTTCTTGATGAGTTGCATGGAGTTCTAAATCACTCTTTTTTTTTGTTTGCGATTGAGCTCTAATTACTTTTGTAGATAGAGAAACAGATTGATGAGTTGCATGGAGCTCTAAATTAATGTTTGGATAGAGAACTGCTTGGCGAGTTGCATAGAGCTCCAAACCACTTTTTGGTGGACTATCTATTCCCACTGGTGGTCTCAAATCGGGACTGATGGTCTCGAACTAGTTATAGCAAATCAGGACAGCTGATGCCAATCAAGGAATCTGTGTTTCCGCAAGTCGTGGTGAAGATTCATGTTGGAATGGCGATCTGTTTAGGGTCACATGAAAGCCATTTTGTTTGCTCTAAACTGTAAAGCAACCTGAAAGGGTGAACATCTAAAAGAGAAGGGGAGGGGGGAAATATGAACATTGTAAAGGATGCCATTTATGATTTACAGAGCCTCTACTTAGCCTTTTCACTTTTAACTCATTAAGGTTTTAAGTTTTCACTCATGGTGCTCTGCCATTCTAATCTGTTCAGGGTTTCAAAAGGTGTTCGAGGGTTGCCAGGCAGCTTCAAGTCCACAACTAGCAGTGTTCCATCTGGCAGATCTTTCATGTATTTTGGTCTCTTTCTTGCTAGTGGTGTCTTCCTACTCTTCATTGCATTCACAATATTTCTGCCAGTCATGGTAGTAATGCCCCAAAAGTTTGCGATCTGTTTCACGATGGGATGTGCTTTAATAATTGGATCATTCTTTGCACTAAAAGGACCGAAAAATCAGCTCTATCATATGATTTCCAAAGAGGTACCATTTCTTTTCTCTGGTAAACTTCTTGTGAGAAGCATCATTTTAGCATCAATTCTAGAAAGTGCTGTGCAACATAACCTTTACTGACTCTTTATGTCTTGTGAATAACTTCATTGTGCTGTGAACTTGGCATATTAGATTCTTCTCAAATATTATTTAGGTCTATGGAAACCATTGTATGGGGGAGCATCTTTTACCTGTATACTCGTAGATAGAATCAAATAATCTTCCCCATTTGAAAAAATTATATATAAAAAGGGATGCCCAGATTTATATGGCAACATAGCATATCCTTTTGGTATTGACATGTTATCAACTGTACGTCCAGTTGTGAAACATTGACCAGAAAAAAAACATTGGCAATGATTTGTTACCTCATGCATGGCTTGTTTAAGTGCTCTTCAATAAAAGAGCCTTGGTTTTGTACGTTTAGAAGATATATCATCAGCTGACATGCATGGCTGTGATTTTCCATTTTTATTTTTGCAACCACAGTGTTGTTCTTTTTTCCCCTTCCTACTCCCTTTTAGAGTGATGGCAACCTTACCAAATGTATTCTTGGTATTAACATGGATGTGTTTTTTGGATGATTACATGTCACTTTTTTAATTAAAGTTTATCATGTTAATTTTGTTCCATAGTTTATAGGCAACCTGTTGAGTTGTTCATTTGTTACTAGTTATTTATGTTTTGTCATTTCTCAAAACAAACACTTTTTTGCTACACTTTCTGATGTCAGTTTAATTTTTCAACAGAGGCTGCCTTTCACCGTGGGATTTGTAGGCAGCATGGTTGCTACTATCTACGTGTCAATGGTGCTTCATAGCTACGTACTTTCGGTTTTCTTCTCTTGTATTCAGGTGAGAGTCTCTCCGTTACAGCTTCCAATATATTGTGCTGTTTATTAGAACATCAAATATGGGCCCCTCCCTTCTCTAGTAACATGGGCACACTTTATCCTTGCTGCTAGTAACTTGAACAACTTTGAAAAGAATCGTCAACTGTAGCCTGTGTATAACTTTCAAACTTGCAGTTTGTGGCACTGCAGTGACTGCATTAACTTTGAGCTAACAAAGCCTGGTCTTTTGTTTTTCAGGTTCTTGCGCTAGCATATTATGCTATTTCCTACTTCCCTGGTGGATCTGCTGGAATGAAATTTCTGTCATCAGCCCTTGTGTCATCAGTGCTGAGGTGCTTCGGGCGATGAGCTCACCCGTTAGTTGCTCTCACCCATCAATTTGAGCCAGTATTCATAAGCATTCTGTTACATTTTTGTTTTCGCTTTTGACATAGAGATAGTGTCCACCAAGATGACCATGGATGATGGAGGTAGTGTCTGTCCAGATATACCTGTAAACAATATATTATTGCATCCTTGAATGCTCGTCCAGTATTGAAATCCTTGTTCTGAATCCTTGTTCTGCTGATTGAATCTTGAACAGCGACGAAATGGAAATCCAAGAGGGGTCAAGAGTTCTTGAAAAATATGTAGACTATCAATAGCATAACACTGGACCACAACTTATATCCATGGCAGAGTAGGGAATACATGTATGCTTCACCGTCTCATACCTATCTTTCAGAGCCCAGGCTGATTCCATCCCTACTTTCGCCTTGCATGGAGGATAAAGTCCATATCACCACCACCACTTGTTCACTTCTTGGCTCTCTCTCTCTCTCTCTCTGTGCTGTCAAAATTGTAATTGGCATTTTGTTTGGCTAGCAATTGGAGGAGAAATCGGGTGGCGCGGTGCGGCTCCCCTATCCCCAAACGGGTGATGGGGTTTCCGGGGGCGAGTGGCCCATGGATCACCGGATTCCGTCCGGGTATTTGGTATATCCTCTTCGCGTTCGTGTCTGGGGTTTTATAAAGAGCGGCCATTGAAAAGGCTGAGTTCTGCAGCAGCAACAAGCGTTTGGATTTTGCAGCTGCTCCCCTGATCCGGTCCTGAAAGCTAGCTCCTGACAGAAGAGTCACCATGTCTGCCTTCGTCGGAAAATACGCAGGTTCTTGCTTGCTCTCACTCCCTTCTGCCTGCCCAATGCCCATGCAAGTTGCAGGGTAGCCTCCTCTCGTGTTACTCATGTAATGTGTTTTATCCATTTTCCTATCCATACGTATGCCTGTTTCGTAGTCGCAGGAGTATAACAGAGCATAGCACAGGTGTTTCTGACAATCCTATATGCTTAGATTTCGATTCTTTAAGAATGTTCAAAACCAGTTGGGATGCGTGTGCGTGGCTTGGACAGGCTCACGGGATGATGTTTAGTTGCATACTATATATATATAGTTTTTCCACTATGGAATATAGAGCAGAATAGTTAAAAAAATTCTATTTAGGATAATTATTGATAAGAGAGCCTCTACTCTATCAACAGATAGCGAGGGAACAAAATCTAGATAAATACCAATTCCTATTACCGGTAAAAAGATACAGACTAAAAGAAAGAGTTCTCGCGGTCCAGAATACACAAAATTTGTGTTTCGAACATGAAATAGCTTGTATCTATAGAACATCTGGTGTAACATAGATAATAAATAAATAGGAGTTAATATCATTCCAATCGCCATTACAAAAGTAACTAGCATTTTTGGCATTAACAGAAATTTTGGACTAGTAATTAGTCCAAAAAATACTAGTGGGTTTGGCTCATTTCTTGCTTCTACTCAGTCTCACATAAGCAACTAAGCAATTTCATAACGAGGCTGATCCAACAGATACAAGTAACAAAACATCGTCAATTTATCCACTTAGAGCATCCACACCAGAAACTCTATCCCTATTTTCTCTCTCTTCTATTCTATTTTCTCTCTCAATTACTCTAAAATTACTTCACACTTTACACTACACCCTAAAGATTCTTTATCTCCACTAGAAACTCTATCTCTAAAACTCTATTTCTATACCCATATAGGATTTCTGCTACGGATGCTCTTAGCCTGACCAAGATTAGCATGCCTTGTATCTGACAGACTAAGCAGATGCATGCAATGCAACCAAACATCCCCGTTCAATTTTTGGCGGGAAAAAACGGCAACAACCAATCGCCTTTGCGTAGTGGTGTACACGTACCGTTCTTGTGCCGTTGGCTCACGCTATAGATGGGCGCGCAGATGAGCTGATCAAGACGGCCAAGTACATCGCGACGCCGGGGAAGGGCATCCTCGCCGCCGACGAGTCCACGGGCACCATCGGCAAGCGCCTCGCCAGCATCAACGTCGAGAACGTCGAGTCCAACCGCCAGGCGCTCCGTGAGCTCCTCTTCACGGCGCCGGGCGCCCTGGAGTACCTCTCCGGCGTCATCCTCTTCGAGGAGACGCTCTACCAGAAGACAGCCAGCGGCACGCCGTTCGTGGACGTCCTCAGGGCCGGCAACGTCGTGCCGGGCATCAAGGTCGACAAGGGCACCGTCGAGATCGCCGGCACCAACGGCGAGACCACCACCCAGGGGCTTGACTCTCTGGGCGCGCGCTGCGCCAAGTACTACGAGGCCGGCGCCCGCTTCGCCAAGTGGCGCGCCGTGCTCAAGATCGGCCCCGCCGGCGAGCCCTCCGAGCTCGCCGTGAAGCAGAATGCCGAGGGCCTCGCCCGGTACGCGCTCATCTGCCAGGAGAACGGCCTCGTCCCCATCGTCGAGCCCGAGATCCTCACCGACGGCGCCCACGACATCAAGGCCTGCGCCGCCGCCACCGAGCGCGTCCTCGCCTACGTCTACAAGTCCCTCAACGACCACAAGGTCCTCCTCGAGGGCACCCTCCTCAAGCCCAACATGGTCACCCCCGGCTCCGACAGCCCCAAGGCACGCCCATTTCCGACCAACTCCATCTCTCCTCTGTTCAGGCATGGCTGACCGATGCATGGCGGCGCATCTGCAGGTCGGCGCGGAGGTGATAGCGGAGTACACGGTGGCGGCGCTGCGGCGCACGGTGCCGCCGGCGGTGCCGGGGGTGGTGTTCCTCTCCGGCGGGCAGAGCGAGGAGGAGGCGTCGCAGAACCTGAACGCGATGAACAAGCTGGAGGTGATCAAGCCGTGGACGCTCTCCTTCTCCTTCGGCCGCGCGCTGCAGCAGAGCACCATCAAGAAGTGGGCCGGCAAGAAGGAGAACGTCGCCGCCGCGCAGGCCGCCTTCCTCGTCCGCTGCAAGGCCAACTCCGAGTCCACGCTCGGCAAGTACGCCGGCGCCGGCGCCGGCGACGCCGCCGCCTCCGAGAGCTTGCACGTCAAAGGCTACAAGTACTAGCCACCACCTCACTGGTGGCGCGCGCCATGGTAGCAGCCAGTAGGGCCTCGGTGCAATCAGTTGGTGCACATCACAGCCCGGATTGCGCCAAGATTCGTGCTGATATACGTGCCTCCTTTTGTGTGGTGTACTTAATCTCTCTCTCTCTTCACTCCCCTTAGCTCCTACTTAACCAAAACTCTGTCGAAATGTTGATCTGTTCGCAATTTCCAATGCACACTAATATTAGTACTACTGAATACTGATGACTGATAAGTGGTCTCTAATGAGCATGCAACACGAATACTTCAGAAGTCAACTCAGTAATGTCAAAGTGATTCGGTTTAATACACTGCAAATGTGTTCCTTGATTGATTCATCCTAAAATTGTCGGGTGTTCATTTTATTTACCAAGGGAAAGAAAGGAAACTGTAAAATACGGAAGCGATATGTACATTATTTTTCAGTGAAGTCTCTTCAACACTTACTAAAGCAATTAAAACCACAGTAACTGCAGTAGTTTCTTCCAACAGGCCTTCAGTAAACTGCAGTACTATCTACCTGAAGAGTGACGACCTCTCACTGCAGCAAGAAGACTTAACACCAAATACTGGGCGAAGAACGGTGAAATTCAGGCTGGTTCTGAACATTTTCCACAGGGGTTTCTTCCAACATTGGCGATTCTACAGGTTTCAGAGCTTCAGGACATCGTTCTTTTTGTCAGTACAGCCTGATCCTTGTTGTTATGTGCTGCTGACAAATAGGACAGCGCACCAAAGTTTTCCCGCAGTCATAGCAAGTCTGCAAATCATGTATGTTAGCATGTACAACAAAAATCGTGTAGAAACATTAAGGGCAAAATTAAGGGGAAGTTTTCTGCACCTGATGTCCACATCCAAATGCAAGATCCTTTGATTTATCCATACAAATGGCACACAACTGCAAGCAGAAAAATGCCACACTTAGTTCTTCGTCCATCAAGATTAGAGGGTTCAACACAAACAGTCAGTACACAACAACTAAACAATAGGAACTCTATTCCACGATTTGCTGGTCATTAGTACGGCTAGCAGATGCAAGTGTATGTGTCTAAATCTAATCTTTTCTTTTAAAAAAAATTGATGGCAGATCAAATGGGGTAAGGGAGGGCATAGTAACTTTTTATACAAGGGTGTAAAGAATTGAACATAAACCAAATATGATTAGCCAGTGTGGTTTGAAAGGGAAATACTGAAACAATGCAATTCAACTTCCCCAGTATCAATTAGCCTCCTAAGTGCTCTAAATATTAGCCTCAAACATCCTAATATCCAAAAGTTTTGGCAAAAAAGGATTCCATCGTTTTTTTGGGTGGTGTAGAGGATCAAATTGAAGTATATAGTTCTAACTTTATTGGTTCAAATTTGGGTATAAAATGGTGGAACCATGGTGTAAATATGAAAGTCATACTTACAAGTTTTTCTGACGCATTAGTGTCATGTCCCCTCGTAGCTGCAGTCTGTGAACCTTCTGATGCGTAAGGGTCAGGTTTCCTTGTAGCTGCAGGCTGTCTCTGTTTGAAGCTGTCAGACCATTGCTGGAAGCCACTTGTTTGTTGATCAAAGCTACTAGATCGTGAATAAACACCAGATTGTTGGTCAAAGCTAGTAGTCCGTGAATAGGCATTCCTTCTTGGCGGTGGCAGAGGAACTCTAGGAGGTATTCTTTGGCGTCGGCTGAAGCAGAAGAAAAATTGAATAAACTGGTCAAATCCCATGTTATTGCCAAGAGCTCAAAGTATAGTTGTAATTGACTCAGCATGGAGTTGGAAAACCATTTAATACCCTAAGAGTTGAAGATCAAGGGTTGCCTTGTACTGTTCGGGGATTTCCATTAATGCTGACAATGCAAATTCCGTTTCCTTTCTATCAGCTGCTATGTTCTTTGACATAATTTCCGTGAAATTCACAAACTGCATAAAATCAAGTATTCTTTCATGCATCTGTTATTGTAAGCCAGAAAAACCAGTTAAAGTTCAGATGCAAGCTTCAAGATAATCACCTGGAAATTGTCAAATGAGCGAGCAGGAATATTGTCGTCAAACTGATGCATCATGTCCCACGGTCCATCACCAACCCCAACAAGAACAATAGATAAGGGAAACTGGCTGCAATTTTTTTTAAAAGAGATATTATTGCACATTTACTTTATTTAGGAAATTTGACTTGACAAAACATGAAAGTGTTACTTCAAAGTCTGGATCAAGTACCTAGCCTTCACTATGGCATCAATTGTATCCCGCTCCTGTGGGCTTAACTGCCCAGACTGTGTATCAACACTTCGGGTAACCTATCAGCACAAGTTATAGCCATATGAACAATACTTTTCCTGATCACCATCTAATGATTAGAACAAACAGGTGACTCAAAAAGGCATAACTTCGTAAAACTGTGACGAACCTGTCCATCAGCAATTATCAGAAGAACATGATACTGGCCGCCAGTGTTGTCTACAATCCCAATTGCTGTCTCGATTATTGGAGCGAAAGATGTAGGTCCTGTTGCAAGTTTAAATCCATGTGATTTCAGTATGCATTCTTTCTTTCTTTTCTTTTTGAGGGATCTTGTAGTTAGCTAATTTCAATAACAATTCTGTTCCTTTCTCGCTCTTATGAAAATATCTACATCAACCGATCAGTTAAACAAACCAGCTAATCGAAGAGTTGGAACAATTTCTTTGTATCTTTCTAACGCCTCTTCAAATCCATTGCATGGACGGTTCTCTGGATAAAAGCTGAATACCTCCTGGTCATGGGTTGATGCTGCCAGAAGAAAAGGGAAGCACTTGATTAACAGTCATTTACACATTCTATTGAAAGCCCATTAAGTGATCAATGTTAAAAAAGGATTGGAATTATAAATTTACCATCACCAAAGCCAAAGCAGGGAATTAAATTATCTTCATCAAAAGCCGAAAGTGTCCTTCCAATAATAGATATGGCTTGCTCATATGGGTTTGGAGTGCTTCCAATATCATGCAGACAGCGGCGGTTAAAAGAAAGTTTACCTAACATTGAAAAGGTTTAGCAAGTTAATGGAAAGTATTAAGATCTGACATATTTTGACCACCGGATATAAAATCAACATGGGACTCGTCTTTCTACAATAAAAATGTCCACATTGCTAACTTCTTTTCTTTAGAGAAATCCCTTTGCCTAATATGGTTTCGCTTGATAAAAGGTTTGTGTATTCTATTATTCAAATTAGGACATCTCCTTATATCAAAGGGCCACATGAACCTTAGATACACAAGAAAGCTTTTCTGTTGGGGATTTACAGAAAATGAAATAGAGAAATTGACATGTCATTGACAACACTTATCGAATGACTTTCTTCAATTACAACAAGCCACAAGCTATGCAATATGAACAAGTAATTTTGGAAAGGGAGGTTTGCCCTAACGCCTATCGGCAGGCAGATCAATATCCTATCTAGCTGCTACAGACCTAATAGGCACCAGTGCACCACAGAGCAAATTTAAAGAAACACATATATGCAATCAAAGTAAATGAGTGGGAAAAAAATCAGCTGCTAACCTGTCCATTCATTGCTTTTTGTAAAATCAATGCCTACAATAAGATTTGAAGATTCAAGACCCGCTTGTGCCAAAGCTTCAGTCACCTGTCACAGTATAGAAGGCGTACTTTAAATCTGAAGTTCACAACATTTGAAGATGAGATTGTGCAAGTATATTGCAAATGTCCTCCGATGCTGCAGGAACAGAGGAAAACCCATGCAGAAATTGAATACAGTTACATGGATATGATCTCATTTCAGTTCTAAAAACTCAATGGTTCGATGACATGATAGTGATGACACTATAGCACCACCTGAATATTATATTGTTTATTCTGTACGAAAAGCAACAAGAGAATTAATTGGACTATGCATTTAGGTGTTTGATTGTTAGTCTTCAGCTCAGTAAGCTCACAAGCTTGATTGCAGGTATCAAACTCTTTGAAATGCACTACTGGAAAGTAAATATTAGTCACATCTTATAGAAGATGGCGGTTTCTTTGGAGAAAATAATCTGCAGGAAAAACATCTTTTATCATCACCACACCTTGGACTAGGAATCGCACAATACAGAAAAACTGCATAAGATCGACACCAAAGTCAAAAGAAGTACACTTAGTTCATATCATATCATTAAAGTCGCCAAGCCTTTATGATGGATTGGAAGCAACAAAATCTGTATAAATAAGTTGTACTGTGTTGAGGGTGGAGAAGGGTGTAAGGCCTCGTACAGGTACAGGCAAGTGCCTGGACGGAGGCCTGAAGAACGGAGGGGCAGCGGCCGAGGCTTCCTCGACGCCGTGGCTCTGTTGGGTAAAATGCTGAGACGGCAGCGTACCGACCTCGTTAACCAAGAGGCAGTGTCTAAACTCAAGTTTGAGGACAATCTCCCCTTTTCTTTATTATTTCCCTGGCTTAAATAGCCTTACATCGATCTGATCTGTAACATGGACTCTAAGAGTCCTTAACCGACTAGGATACTAGAATTACAAAAGATAGATATAGATTACTAAAGATAGAACTTATCCTAATATAGCTTATGGAATAGTCCCAGCCTGTGCCTTGCACATGCTTAGCCCAGGCCCATGTTCTGCCTGCAGCCCGGCCGTGTGCCTTTTCCTTGAGTAATACACATTATCAATGTGCCGACCCACAACATAATGCTTGTCATATTTCAACTAGGCTTTACGAACACTGACCATTCAGTGCATTAGTGACTACCCACTTGTATGTCACATTGTAAAACAAGAGAACCCATGAGAAACGTCTTTACCGTAGACGAAATATATGTACAATTTACACATTATAAGTTTGTATGTACCCAAAATTAATGCAATTTAAGCGAGCATGATTACAGCAGCCTGCAGGTGACTTGAAAAAGGTTGCAGGCCTGCAACAAATATTCTATCTAGCAAGATAGCTTTACCTGCTAATGAAATTTGTATTGGTTTCCAAAAGAGGGTACTAAAAATACGAATCTGGTTGAAATTCTTATGGATGAAAACAATCCTATCAATAGTGTCTATTCCAAAATTTACCTATGATGATTGAACACAAGATAAATGATAAACCAATCATATAGTTGAAAACCACACATCGAATGTTTGCAGTGTAGATGAAGATGATAGACTTAGGGAAAGACAAGATCATTCCATTCAGACATACTTGACTAAGTGAGCGGTAGTCGTCGCCAATCCTAGAATACTTCCTCTGCAACCTGACCTGTGCTTCTGGCTGCACATTGTTATCTGCAGGAGAGGCGTACCTTGCGCTGTAGCTGGATGAGGTATTTCCAGAATATCTCGAGTTGTGTCCAGAAGATGAATTCCCATAATCATAGGGATAATTATATGAAGGCTTGGAGTCCTTTTGCCCCATTCCTCCAAGTATATCAATGGTCTATGGATAATTCCTTCCACTCAGCTGAACTTCCTGGTAAATGGTAGAAACAAAATTCAGTACTATTGTACACCAGCTGGAACCAAAGCAGAGGATTTTCTTTCATATATGATATATAAGGGAATCTTCAAGATCTTGTAGAACTTGATCCATCAATTACATGCAAACTTCTTTTACTTTAACGGATTCCTAATTCAGGATGGGGTGATTCATTGCCCATAACTCCATATATAGGCAAAAATCCTACTTAAAACAACCACAGCATCGTACCCCACATTTCCTCCTCAAGACCGACATGTAAGATTAACAATCGAAACAAGAGAATTCCTACATAAGCATCGAAAATATCGAAGGGCACTACACGAAATTAGGTTACGACCAACTAAATTATCAAAATTATTTTTTTAGCAAGAAATTATCAAATTATTAGGAAAAAGCAATGAATAACCTCACCGGATTCGATCCATACGCCTCCTAAACCCACCAAGAACTCGGCTTTATCGCACACCCTCGCCAAGAAACAAGAACAGAGACGATACAGACAGGGGGAGGGATGGGAGTCAGATGGGATAGAATTTCTTGATGCGAGAGCGAAACAACAAGACGCCAACACCCAGCAAAGAGATAGCAGGCCGCAGAATTCTCCCACCAACAGCACGAAACTGAATCCCCCAAAATCAGCGACCCACATGAGGGCTCACCCTGCTCTGTGACTCTGTCCAAGAACGCACGCTACGCCTCCGCTCCCTCGCCAAGAACTCGGCTTTATCGCACACCCTCGCCAAGAAACAAGAACAGAGACGATACAGACCGGGGGAGGGATGGGAGTCAGATGGGATAGAATTTCTTGATGCGAGAGCGAAACAACAAGACGCCAACACCCAGCAAAGAGATAGCAGGCCGCAGAATTCTCCCACCAGACAGCACGAAACTAAATCCCCCAAAATCAGCGACCCACATGAGGGCTCACCCTGCTCCGTGAAGAACGCACGCTGCGCCTCCGCTCCGCGACGACGAGGCCGAGGAAGAAGACGAGGGGCGAGCGGTGAGCTGAGGTAGTAGGCAGTCTCCGTAGCGGAGGCCAACCAGCCAAGCGGATGTATCATGTGCTTGCACTCAGCGAACTATGATACAATAATAAGCTCAAGAAAGAAAGAGAGAAAAAAAAACCGCGCAGGTCAAGTCAATCGCTGCAGCTGCGGGCAATGCAGCGGGAGTGGAGAGAGAGATTTCTTGTGTGCCTCTCTCATGGAAAACGATGGAGGAAGCTTCGAACGTAGCCAGTAGGTGACATTTCACATTTGCGTGAGAGCCATTGCCCATTGGCAGTTTGGCACGAGTTGGTGGTAAATGGAAAAAAAATATAGAGAGCGTGCTGTGTTGGAGGAGTATGATTATCCACTGAGAAAAGATCAAATAGTGAGCATATTTGCTACATGCACGCTTGACGGGCTACACGGTGCTTGTGGAATCGTAAGGGCCTTTTCATAAAAATGGTATTTTGTTTTGTGTTGTTCTCTTTGGCTTGTCTTAACTACTTATCTTCTTATTTGCTTAAGCTAAACTTTGAAAGCTTCTCGTGATAGATTAGAAAGTCCGATACGTTTTGTTTGACTTGTTTTTTAGAGTTTTTGAACGCATCTTTGAGATAAAAAAGAACAGACTGCAAAAGTTTACGTTTAATTTTTCGATTCGGAGATAAATAGATAAGAAGGTAAGTTAAAGAGAACAACACAAACTAGAGGCATGGAACAAAATCATGAAACAAAAAGTTACGACGGAGGTAAAGTTGTAAAGCATTTGCTGCCGATTCACATGGCAAACTGCAAGGTTAGAGTGCTGATCCACAAATTCACAACGAACAGACCACTCTACCATCGTTCTTCCAGTACAAATGTCTCATCCTATAATTACTGTTATAGGGCCGATGGAAACCATGCGTAATATGGTCGGTTCATGGAGCAATACATGATTTAAACAATTCGATGTTGCGTCCTGCAAGTTAATTTTGGTCATCGCAAATGGGGCCCGATCGATGGGTTCGATGGATTTCGTTGCCCATCTGTATCAAAATGTCTGACCCCGTTTGCAGTAACCACAAATCCGACTTTGCACACCATCACCATGGAAATTAGGATGGCAAAATTACCCATGAGTTCGGGTCTGAGTTTCATTTTAGACCCATGGGTTTTAGGAATCGGGTTCAAGTTTAGGTCCGGGTTCAGGTTTGGGTTTATTTTTATACTCATGGGTATCCATGGATACCCGAATAATTAATAAAATTAGATAAAATCTTCAGTGCTATGTGGTGTATTTCAGATTTTTTTTCTATATATTGTGTGTTGAAAGACTATGTGATATATTTCAAATTTGTTTATGTATTACGTTAATCGTTGAAGGACTAATCTGCTATACACTTGCTACAATGTTGCTTAATATGTTGCTTGCTTAATTCGGGTTCGGGTACCGTTGGATTCGGGTATGGGCGTGGGTATATGCCAGTGAAAGAATTCGGGTGCGGGTTCGGGTTAAGATTTCGGGTTTTGGGTTCAAGTATGAGACAGACGTACCCGGAGGTACCCGACCCGATTGCCATTCCTAATGGAAATCCCTAAATCCCGAAACCCTAGTACATGTTCATCCCCAAATCGCCATCAAACTCGTTTGTAGCTCTAGATATGGAAAGGGGAGGGCAAGGGGACATGGAGATCTACATTTTCCTCGCTTGACGGGACAGAATCGCTATAGCGATGACTGTGCCGATGGGATCGATGAGGACGACTCCGCCGTCTCCGTTGCTTGGGGCCGCTCCTACGGTGCATCCATCAGGTCACACGTTGTATGCACCCTTGAGCCACTGGGCAGCGTTGCCACTCTCCGCGGTCGCCGATGCCATTTCTTTTGCACAGAGTCCTAGTGTTGGCGCGAGTGGCCGCTCGTTGCTACGGGAGCAGAACACAAGGGGAATAGCGCGAGCTCACGGGGTCGCCATATTTTCCGTGGCCGCGCATAACATTTTGCTGGAACAAAGCTCGCAAGCCAAATCGCTCAACTCTCCCCAATCACCTTATGCGCACAATAGTATATCGCTTCAACTGGAGATGCTCTAAGGCTATCTATCAGAACTTCACAACCTAGTGTCCAGGGGGCCAAAGATTGGAATCTAATACCAGTTTTTGGATCGGAAAGGGCTTCTCGACTGCCCCACGCTTACGTGGGATCTCTTGTCTTTTTACAATCAATATGAGACTATTGTAATAGTTTTTTCCTATGGTAACAAATCATAATCGTGATACTTTTCTTGAAAAAAATTGTAATATGATCTTACGGGCCAGCTAGTAACCAGCTATATAAAATCATGGATATGATCTCCGATGTTAATGTGATTTTGAGATAAATTTTATGTTTGTTCCTTTAGAACTCGTGTGCGCCTTTTACGAAAGGAAAAATTGGTTAATGTATGACATAGCTAAAATGGTGGTTATGCTATATGCCACTATCAAATGGGGAATTTGTTATACACCACTGTAAATTTAGAAAAAATTGGCTTTATGCCACTTCAATATGTTGTCGCCATTGAAAAACTCAAAACAAATACAAAGCAGTTTAGAAAAAAATCAGAAAAATATTTTAAGGTGCCAAATACAAGTGTTACAAATAAGCTTAAAAAATTTAAAACAATTTCGTAAACACTCACGTATACATTGCCTAGGTCATACCGTGTGATGTACTGTAGACAGTAGACTAGACATTGCATCCTCGGAGAAGAGGACATGTATGGATTTTAGTGAGAGCATGTTAAAGTTGACTCAAAAGAAAGATTTTTGCGTGGACTGGACTTTGAAAATACTAGCAAAACTTGTTTCGTTCTGCGTATTATGCTACTAGAACCGCTGAATTTTTCGCCCAAAAAAATTCAAAGGACAAGTCTGTCTCTTTATTAGTAGTAAAGATAAGTCTTTATCCTTTGCTTTGCTGTGATGTAAGCTAGACACATGTCATACATCAGATTGATTAAGGTGTTATCTTTTGTGACACTTGTTGCAAGTCCACACGGCATATTCCTTGGAACGCTATCCATTAATTTGTGCAAATGCAACAACTACGTACCCGCATTTTGTCCATAGTAGTAATTGCCAGCCTCTTCAGTTTGCGAGGTGATGCGTTGAACATTTCCAAAGTGTTAGTAGTATTTTTAAATGCGGAACAAGAAGAGCTATATATTGTCATGATCTATTAAGAAGTTCACATCCTGCAGATCCTATAATGGTCAACTGAGTTCACATGCATTATAAGTTTTAGGAACCACCAGGAAAAATCTAAACCCTAATTAACATTCGAAATTACACGGGCGAACCAAAATATACTATGGATCTCTCTCTAGCTAGCCGATCCCCCCGGTCGTCACCCACTGCCCTCCGGCCATCCATAGCTTCGGTGGCGTCACCGCCGCCACACTGCACCGCCGCACCGCCTTTCACCTTCGAGACTCCGTCTCCTCGACCTCCCTCTAAGCCTGAGGGCTCCCTAACTTGAACCCAAACAATGGCGGAGCTCCGGTGAGAGGCAACAACGCGCAACAATGAGGGAGAAGAAGAGAGGGAGGGGCGCGAGTGGCGGAGGCACGCCGGAGAGGGAGAAGAAGAGGGATGAGCACAATGTGCGGGCGATACCTGCGTGAGTCACTTGCCGTCCAGACAATTGTCCAGGAGTAAATCCGCTATTAAATTGGTTTTTTCGTGTGCATGGAGTTGACGAAGAGCAGTGGGGTAGATAATAGATGTTAACATAACATGTGGGGTATTTCATCACCAAATGTCTGCCTCCGATTAAAAGGTTAAGTGAAAGCTTGGCTAATTTTAAAAATAAAGGATTAAATCAGTCGTGAAGAAAATAAATTTTAAGAACTAATTTGGCTATTATTCTTTAGTTTTGAGGGCCGGCTCGGCTTTGTAATAGTGTCTGCTTTTAAGATTTGTGGTAGTCATCTGCTCAATACTAGCTAATACTAACAAACAAAAAAAAAACTACATGCCAAAATTCTATAGAAGTTAAATAAAATATCTCAACTTAGTTAACTCCAAAAAAAAAACTTACAAACCAAATTTCTAGCCAAAAAACAATAACAAACCTGTCGACCAACAAAGTTTTTGAAAAATTAAGGTCAGCTTCTGTACGTAAGTATTTTTTTCAGAAAAAAAATAACTAAATTTGCACTATCAAACTAGGTAGATAAATAGTGTAGACTAACTGAAAAAACGGTTGCTTCCTCAAAACCAATAAAACATGCAACCACTATTTAGCAAATTAGCTAGTTTTTGAAACGTGCTATGGACCAGACATCCGATCCTACAAAAAAAATGGATGCTTTTTTTTCCCCAAAACATGGATAAAGTTTTATTGAAACATGATTGAATCTCTGATGAAATATTATGGAACATGGACGAAGTATTGATAAAACATGACAAAAGAACTAATGAGATATCATCGAAACAATATTCTGTAGTTATTAAAAAATATTTTATCCCATACAAGCAAAATGTTTCAAAGAGTAAACATAATGTTTCACGAGAATGAAAACAATGTTTACCAGACAAAACCAAATATTTCACAAGAACAAAAACATGGTAATATTTCGTAAGAGTAAATCCAATGTTTCATATATTTGCTAGCGATATTTCATACGTACATGAGGAATGTATCATGGTAAAAACAAAGATCCATCTTCTCTTATCGTCTTTTTTTTTCCAAATCATTGTGCTCGTTGAATCCAACCGCCAAACTCGCTAGATGAGACCGTCGGAGAGTAGAGATAGAAAATAGAGAGAGGAAGAGAAATGAGAAGCTATGAGACAGGGCACGGGAGAGAGAGCCGCCGAGTGATGGCGCCAGTTGCTGGCCAGCGAGCGGTGGCGCAGAGTAATTTTTTTTTGCCCAAAAATAAATAATAAATATGGAAATACCCACTTTTAAGTAATCGCAGAAATACCCATCTGCCGCGATGCGATATAGCGACTCTTGGGTAGCCATGACGTGTACAATGACAACCCGATTCTTTGCCATGCCATGTAAAGACACCATAGCTCTGATGCCATGCAAATGCTAGCAACGATAATGCCATATGTACATAAAAACAAATGAACTTTTGCCAAATTTTTAAAAAATTATGCAACATCAAAACACAACAAAACTTTTAAAAAATGGAACCGTAGGTTCATAGGAAGGGTCCACAAAAAGTTTTATTATTTTTGGAAATTTTGAATTTTTGGAAATTTTGAAATTTAAAAATCATGAAGACAAAAATTTCTGAAAAATCATATTTTTATGACCCTTTTCATGAACATATTGTTCCATTTTTTAAGTTTCACTGCATTTTTATGTTTCTAAAAAAAATCATATTTTTGTGAATTCGCAATTTTTAAATTCAAAAATTTTAAAATCAAAGTTTCCAAAAAAAATTTAAACTTTTTGTGAACCTCTAGTTCTATTTTTTTTAAGTTTTGTTGCGTTTCGATGTTGCATAATTTTTTAAAAATTTGGCAAAGTTCGTTAGTTTTTATGTACATATGGCATTACTGATTGCTAGCAGTGCATGCTGCAGCCATGGTGTCGTGCTGCGGTATGGCGGCAAATAGGTTGCTACTGTGCCACGTCGTGGCAACCCAGTAGCCGCTATATCGCATCGCAATAGATGGGCATTTCTGCGATTACTTAGAAATGGTGGGCATTTCCATATTTATTATTTATTTTTTGGACAAAAAAATTTTTCGATGGTGCAAGCCACGAGCTTGGCCGCCGGCCGGCCCATCGAACGGCTCTAGGCCTCAGGCTCCGGCAGCACCGCAGTCCTTCTCTTTCCTTCTTTTATTTCTTGGTAAAAAGAATACTCGGTCAAAGCAGAAAAGCGGGGGAAACCGCTATTTTTTTTTTTGGGCGGACATCCGCCCTCAAGCATTCTCGTTAGTTTTTAGCCTACGGTAGTTTTTAGCAAGACTAGGAGGGACTACGCGCGGTGGCGCGTCCGCTCCTGCCCACCGACTATTCTTTAAAATACAATTAATAGCTATTGCAAGGCATATAATCAAGGAGGCAAAAAATAAACAAAGAGTTGTAAAGTCTATGTAATCAAAAGGAAGATTTGATATCATCTTAGAAAAATAAATAATTTTTACGTTGTATATTAAAACATGCCTTTCAAAATGAAGGAACCCTAAAAGATAACATCTAAAAACATGATGGCACATACCATAATAACGTAATTTCATCAACAATGAAAGCCCGTAAGAAAAAATCAGAGTAACATTATGGAAATAGAAAGAAAAATGTGCTTCAATAGGCAATGGAGACAATTTTTTTTAATATTAAAAAAATCAAACCTTTTATGGGTCTTTCTCATATAGACATGGTTCCAGTTTGGAATTCTTTTTTTGGGGATTTTAAAATGGCCTAAAAAAGAAAGTAGAAAAGGCAAAAAAGGGGAAAGCCTCTAAAAAATCTTAATTTTTTACAGGTCTTTCTCGTGTAGGCATGGTTTCACTTTTTTCAATTTTTCAATTTTTTGAAATTCTAAACAACAGGAAAAAATAAAGAAGAAAACATAAAAATAAGAAGCAAACTTGTTACATGTATTTCTCATGTGGCCATGGTTCCATTTTTTAAAAAATTTCTAAACGGCCTAAAAAAAGAAAAAAGAAAGTGGAACCATGCAAATTGTAAAGTTGAAAATTTCTCAATCTTTTTAAAAAATTTCAACTTTAGACGGGCTAAAAAAAGAGAATAGGAGAGGAAAAAGAAAGCGAGTTTTTTTTAAAAGTTGGGAATTTTTCAAATTTCAAAAACATCCAAACTTTTCGTAAACCTTAAGTAAGTTTTTTTGTAAAGCTGAAAATTTTTCAAATTAAAAAAAAAATTGAAAAACATCCAAACTTTTTATGGACCTTCTTTGTGCAGGTATGGTTGCATTTTTGTAAACTTTCTATTTTTTGGAATTTTTAAACGGCGTAGAAAAAAGGAAATAGAAAAGGGGAAAAAAAGGAAAAGAAGAACTGAAGAAGCAACGTGTGCTGGGAAAAGTTGCGTGCCCTGGGGATCGAACCCGGGCGGAGCAACTGAAGGCTAACGTAGCTGACCGAGCCACCGTTTCGTCCGCCTCGTTGAGGAAAAAACAAAGGAATTCTTTTATATACAATCTAAGAATGGACGGCCGGATTCCATTTCACCGACGATCGGATGGCCCGCGTTTAGCGGGTGACGTGGCCAGCCGGCGGGCTGAGAAACGGAACGCGTTTTACCCGCTATATAGTATAGTAAATGTCAACTTCTAATGACGCTGATGCATGGCTATCAACAAAGGCCCAACTTCACTTATCCGGAGGGCCGGGCCCTGTGGAGCCCGGGAAGCAGCCGCGGCTTGGCTGGGCAGAGCTGGGCCACCTCTGACTTATGTGAATTTCGTCGTGATTAATCAACAGCTTACCCACGCACATCTAGGGCTGGGCAGAAAGCTCGAGGCTGCAGCTCGGCTCGTGCTGGCTCGTGGCTCGGGGCGAGCTCGAGCCGAGCCTAGTTTTCTGGCTCACAATTTAGGCGAGCCAAGCCACGAGCCGGCTCGCGAGCCAACGAGCCGGCAGACAACGTGTTGCTGTCGGATTGTTTGAAGGCTAAAATGTTTATTATGGGTTTGATGGCTTGGTTGGTCATGGTCATGGTTGTTTTTATGCTTTATTTTACTGTTGTTGTTACCTGTTGATCAATATTGGTTGCTGGATGGCTACTGGAGTGCTGTCGTGCTTGTGTTGAAGTGCTTAACGGCCTGGCTCGGCGAAATAACGAGCCGCTCATGAGCCAGACCGAGCCGAGCCGAGCCGAAGCCGCTTTTTCGCTCGCTGAATCACCGAGCCGAAGCTCGCTCGGCTCGCTACTTCGACCGAGCCCGAAGCGAAGCCGAGCCGAGCCGAGCTCGCCATTTCACCCTACGCACATCACACCCCTTGCCCTACTAGGCGCTCAATAGGAATTGTTTACTGGTGTGTTTAATCCATCTAAGCATAGCCGTGATTTTCGCTTTGAATGGATCCCAAGTGTCCATGCTAAAAGCAATGGCCAATGATGTGTTTGGTTGGTTGTATATGCTCACTTTTGACTCTGCAGATACAAAACTTGTTTGTTTGGTTGTTTGTATGACCAACTCAGCCATGTTCGACCGATGCAACAAGAAGCCCCACAACTGCCCAGCGGGCAAGCCGAATCGGCCGTTCAGCGTGTCTGGTCTTGCAGAAGGCTGGGCTCGCACGGGGAGGCCCACTGCCAAACGCAAGCATGCATGATAACAAGAAGCTTGCAGTTCCTTTCAGACTTTCAAAATTTTTTAAAAATTTAAACGACATCCAAATTCAATGAGACAAAAAAATTGGAACCATAGGTTCAAGTACAAGGTCTTAAAAAAAATTCAGATTTTTTAAATTTTTATTTTTTGAATTATTGATTTTCTAATATTTGTTTTTTAATATTTTTATTTTTGTTTTAAAATTTATTGATTTCACCGTATTTTTAAAATTTTTTTTGTTTTTGAATTTATTTTCGTTGTAGTATTTGTTTTTGATTTCTCTCTTTTAAATTTGTCCATCATATTTTCCTTCTAGTGCAGCCAACCAAACAACATCCCTTATATCACCTCGGCCTGGCTCGCACCAGCCTGACTGAGCTCATACAGGCTGGCTAAGCTGAGAAGGCAACCAAACAACCCACAAATTAATACAAAGATATGGTGCATTTATGATCATTTGTATCTTGGATAAATCAAAATGAACCACACAAAATAGTTTTATAAGAAAATCCTACAGATAAGGAGTAATTTCATGTTACACCCATCAATCAAGAAAGTTAATTGCACGTCTCAAACTACAAAATTGTTTTTTAAATATAAATTGTTTATTTAACACCCCAATTTATTAATACAGGGTCATTTAAATGATTTAGCATAGTAATTATGGTGCCGTGACATTCGTTTTGTCCACTTAAACTACTCTTCACACATGTCAATAGTTAATTCTTTTTTTTAAAAAATAAAACTATTCTTTACAAATTTTGGCAGAATTAATTTAAATATATATTTTAAGATATTTAACTTTGAAAATTTCCAAAAAAATTTCTTGATCTTATGCACCAAGGTATTTTTGAGGTTTCTTCCATAATTTCCAAAGTAAAAAAAACACTACTATTCTATGTGCGCAATGCAGTAGAGGTGGACATAACTGATGCCAAGTCACCAAAACCAGCATCCTAAACCACCAAAGATATTAAATGATATGGTAATAATAAAGGGATAAACTCATAAATTTCAGTCAACGTTGGCACAACCCCCTCCCTCTTCTCTTCCTTGCCTTCGGCCCTCCTCTACTCCCTTATCCTTCCCTTCCAGCGAGCTCCATGCACCTCAGCCACCGCCCCCAACCCTACCGGCCTCCTACCCGGCCACAACCGATTACGCTTTTGTTGCCTCACCGCTCCGCCCCCCGTCCTCCTGCTGCCATGCCACCTCACACACCCTAACTTCGGCTGTGTGTGCGGAACCCCCCTGACCACCACCCATCGTCCTTCGGCCACCTACAGCTTCGGCGATGCCACTGCCGCCTCTTTCCACTGCTTTGCCATCTCCCACCGCCGGGCCTCCGCCTCCCTGGCCACCCCTCTCAGCTTGGGAAATAGTGCACTTTGACTCTAACCCCTCATCCTAGACCCTAACTATAATAGCGGATGCTCTAGCGAGAAGCGGCAACACTTGACAACAGAAGAACACAGAATGGAGGAGGATGGGGTCGAGGGAGAGGAGGAAGAGAAGAGGGGGTGGGTTTGATTGCAATCTAATGGTGGAGATTTTTGACTGATTTATTAATTAATTTCATGGGAAATTTTATTAAAAATATACAACAGTAAAAAGGAAATTCGCATTGTGCACAACAGTGGATTGTAATTGTTAGAAACCCACCCGGGAACGCCACATGGTGTGGCGTTCGCCAGGTCAGTCGACGCATGGGGCGGCATTCGCCACACCACCTGGTGAACCGAGCCAACGAGCGCCACGTGTTGCTGCATGGATCACGTCTGCCACATGGTATGGCGATCGTCAAATGGATTAGTGTTCGGTGCGCTTTCGTCGTACCAGCCAGCGAATGGCAGCCTGGCACCCACTTCAAGCCTGGTGGCAGGTCCTTCAACCGCATTGCTGCACCGACAGAATGGACGGCGCAGCGGCGGCCACGTCAGCGTACGCGAGTAATTATGTACAATTAGTAGTTAATTTAATGACACATCATTAATGCCGCAGCGCCCTATAAATAAAGGATGATGGAGGCAGCAACCGACATCCCTCATTCAGTCTTCCACACTTACACTCTCGCACTCTCGCATTGTGTAGGTTCTTTGATTCTAGTACGTTGTTGGTATGTCTCTTACACCCTATTTTGTGTATTATGCAGTAGAGAAGTAATGTTGTTGGTAGTGACATTAGCAGTATTAGATGCATGAATAATGTTGTTAGTAATGACACTAGTCTGTACTATGATAATTTTGCTGGTAGTGATATTAGTCCATACTACGAATGAACATGTTGTAGAAATAAACCTATTATTTGTCATGAACTAATAGAAAAATATGGAGATGTTGAGATGGAACGAAAATTGGGAAAATGAAACCAGATGTGAGTGGGCAGGTTTTAGAAGAAATTAAAATTTTGCTGGACTATTTGTTGACATGCATGTGCAGTAGAGAAGTAAGCAAATTTAGCAGTAGCATATGCTTGAATAATTTTTCTGGTAGTGAAATTAGTCCATACTGCGAATGAACATGTTGTAGCATATGGACCATTGCATGTACATTGTTACCATTATTTTCTTATTACGGCTGTAGTAATATGTTTATTTTTGTTTGTAGTTGCCTCCCATTTTTGGCGGCTATTATTGGCATTGCTTTGCATCGCCCTGTATGAAAAATTATTATCTGCAACAGTGTGTCAAAATATATAATAGAATATTGCCGGACATAACTAAATTTATTTGGACTTTTCTGGAAGTGAAGATAATATGAGAGATGAATTTACCATGGTAATCGTATAAATATGGTTGGTCTATAGAGAAGACGTGATAGTTCTGCTTATCATGTGGCATTTACATTTGAGTAAGTTGCATGAATTGGAAGTACGTGTAAAACATTTCTGCCCGTGCTGTAAGTTGATGGCGGAGCTATTGTAATAGTTATAACAGTTATAACGTAGGAAATATAAAAATGTTGAGACGGTGCATGTTATGTGTTGGCACCTCGAAATAAAATAATAACCAAATATAAACAACATAAGCTGACAAAAGCTAAATATTGATGGCAATGCAATCATAATTTTTATGATTTCATGTTTTCACTGCTCGTTGCTATTGTAATATTTCGGTATTATATGAATTTTTATAGACCCATGGAGACTCCATTTCATATTTATTATGGTGATACCCCTACCTCTATATCTGGACCATTTGTTAGCATGCACACTTGCATGCACCAATAGATAATGCTGTAACAACATATAGAGTTGATAGAGTTAAGGAGGCAAGTAATACAATTTCTTGCGATAGACCGAAGGATGTGTAAAGTACGGCTAGACGCTATTTGACCATGTCTCGTGCCGAACAGCTCGATATATGTATGCTATTTGTGGGAGCTGAAAATCATAAATGTATGACGGTTTTATTTGAATAAGTCAGTAGAAGAAGGGTTTGAAATAGGTGTATACGTGAGTGTTCTCCCTCAACATTCCACCAATGAGGTAGGACCAAGTGGCACTGCTACGGGGTTTGTGGAGGATGCAGAGGGTGGAGGAACAATGGAAGAAGAGGTCCCTGCAGAGGGTAGAGCAGACATGCACGGCGGCCTTGCCGAGGAGGCGGAGCCTGTCGAGGAGGACAATGTGCAACCAACAACACATGTAGAGATTGACGGTAAGACTATGGTAGATGAGATAGGGGGCGATGGGCCGGATGATGATGACGATCCAACGTGTGTGATCCAGTATTTCCGGGGGATAGGCCTCATGGAATGTGTCCTCCCAGACTACTCTACCTTTTTAGGATGGGGGGTACGAGCACAATCACATACAAGTTGGATAATCATTTCGTTCGAAGGAGGAGGCCATGCACTTCATAAATAGTTACGCAGTTACCACACGGCAGGAGCACGAACATGTACGCTCAGAACCACGAGTGTACGAGGTTCGATGCAAAAAATATCCAAAATGTCTGTACTATGTGCAGGCCCACCAGCCTAAGCATGAGTCACACTTTGTTGTTAGCAGGTATCGGGCACACACCTGCAACGAGGAGATGGTGCGTAACATTAACGCAGTGGTAGATGCTAAGTTCATTGCACAATCCTTCCTCACCATGATTGTAACATTCCAATTTTTATTAGAAGGAATAAAACTTGGATTGTTTAAAAATATGAAATACCTTTAATGACAAATACTAATAAAGGAAATAAAAATGTAAAAGCATAAGAGATTCAATTTTCCAAAATTCAAAATAGCAATAAAAGTGTTAGTTAAAATATATAGGCTCTGATAGGGCATTATTCTAGAAATTATAGAAATATTTTCCCTCACCTAGAACCTAATTCTAATAGGTTAAATAAAAAGGAAAAGAAAAGACAAAAGAAAAAAAGAAAATAAAAAGAAAAACAAAATCTGTCTCGCCCTGTTAGCTCTCTCGCCCAACCTCCCCTCGCCGCCTCAAGACAGGCGTCACGCGTGTTTCGCCCGTAACCGTGGTCGCCTGCCTCTCGCGCCCCGATCCGGCTCGCGGCCGGATTGATGTGCCCGCCCGCAACGTCTGCCCCACCTGTCGGCCTCCCTCTCCCCTCCGTCCTAGTCCCCTGCTCGCCGCGCGTCAGCCGTGCTGCGTGCACACCGCAGGAGACCGCGGTCGAACCGCCGGATCTCCAGTCTGCCCGGCCGTACCGCCTCGTTGATCGTGCCTAGCGTGTCGCACGCGTGTCTCCGCTCTGACCGCATCACGACACCCTCGCCATGCTGTCCCCGAGGCCACCCTGACCGAGGCCACCCCGCTCGGCGTGCTGCCTCGAAGAGCTGCCACTGCGAGGTCATCGCATCGATCTTACTCCTCTCGCCCACCCCCTCCACCGGGTAGCTCGCCTAATTGACGCCGCGGCATCAATGCCATGGCATTGCATGCCGTCTCCGATGAGCGGTCCCCCTCGGACCGTCCTGGCCAAGGCCGAACCCCCCTTACCATCGCCTTCTATGCCACTTCAATTCTCGGGGCCATTTAAAGCCGAATGTCCCCTCACTCCTTTCTTTCCCTTTCGTCCACTCCCGCCGCAGCGCCCCAGTCTAGCCTCGGGCAATCATCGGTGAGTTTTTTAGCTCGAATCCGAGCTCCATTGCACGCCCTCCTCTCCCTCTGCCCTATCCTCTCCCTAATTGGACCCTCTTGCCTTGTAGCTCGCCGGAAACTTCGCGAAGTGCCGCCGGCCGGGGATTGCCCCCTTTCCGATTTTGCCGACGTTGGTGAGACTCGGTCCAATTCCTCGCTAGGTGAGCATCCCCATGGCACTGCGCTCACCTTCCATGCCCTATTCTGGCCTAGGACCTGTCGGAGCAGCTCACCGACGTGGCCCCTGTTTGGACCGTCGTCAACCTCCTTGACGTTAGGACGCCCCAGGCCTTCTCCACCTCACCATCGTTGCGGGTACGTTCCCAAAACTCCCTAGTAGCTTCTACGCCCCTCGAGCACATTCGGAACCGCTAGAATGGCCGGCGCCACGGTGAGCCGTGACCACCGCTGCCAGTCCCCGTCGCGACGCCAATTCCGTCCACCTCCGGCGACGCCACGACCTTCCCTAGGATCGCCGTAAGCCCTAGATCCTGATCCCCGGCGCGTGTGAGCCGCCATAACCCAAGTCACCTGCGCGCTGTCGTTGTTTCCCCGTGGTCACGCGCGCGGCTGGGGAAGAAGACGATGACGCCGGCTAGCGTCATAATTCCCCAGCGGTGTCGCTGACCGATGGGCCGGTCCGCTTGACTGTTAGCAGGCAGTTAAGCCACGAGGTGTCACTGACGAGTGGACCCCGCAAGGTTTAATCGCGGTGTAAACCCACGTGAGTCGCCCCGCCGCCGACAGGTAGGCCTGGTGACCCCACCCATCAGCTTGAGTGGAGACGTACTCCTGGGAGTACACCTCCTCAAGCGTGGCGCCAGCGCAAGCACGCGCCGCCAAAGTCACACAAGATGTGGGTCGCTCACGGATGGGCCAAGCCTACGACCGAGCTAGAAATTCCCCTCATTTCCTAATTAAGAAAACTAGTAAATGGAAATAGGTTTACTAAAAATAGCAGAGGACCTCTAAAAATTCTAGGAAAATTATGTAAAATACTAGATGGTTCTTGAATTTAATAAAAATATGAAACCCAGCACTCCAGTAGGAATATTGTATAAAAATCGAATAACCCCTTTTTAAGCTTATTTAATGAATGGCAAGAATAGAAGCCTTTACATTCTATGCATAAATTATTATTATTATAAAATCCTTTCCATAAAGGTTTTCCAAATTTTGATTTCTGGTGTAATGTTTGTGCGAAGATAGATCCCGAGGAGTTCGTGGAGACCCCGTCGAGGACGCTTACCCCATCCGGATTTCGACCAAGGCAAATCCCTTGATGCATATTGAATAAACCACTGTCTTATTTAAAGGTTTTGGTAGGATTTAGAAAAAACTGCATGCTACTTGTAAAATAAGTAATCAGTAGAGCTCAGTTATCACCAGAAATTAAAATGTTGTTCTGTCCCTTTATAAATTTTGAACCCTAAGAATATCTATACCCATATTGCTTACAAATTTCCTTGCACTAGGATGAAAATGCTATACATGATTGTAGGATTTCACCATGATTTTACATGATTGCAACTGTGTGGTTTGGTAAAATATGGCATCAGGGTAGATGCTAGGGATCGGGATGTGTTTCTACTCCCCTCAAAATGCTCTGACTAGGGAGGACCCGGTTGCCGGTATGGTGAATGTGATGCACGGTTTCGGGTTTGTATTGGTACTCCTCCCTAGTATAAGGACTGCTCTTCCTATGATCCTATGAACTGAGCCTTACAGTACAGCCTTAGGTTCCGTTATGGGACGGACCTGGCCTATTAAGCTTAAATCTCTAGTAGCCACTTATAAGTGGTGATGTCCCTTGTAGACATCTGGATTGTATGGATAGGAAGGATGTATCCCTGTTCGTCAGCGTCGTGGACCTCGTTTCCTCGGCCTTCTTATACAACGTGAAGACTTTGGCTGTGGGCTGATCCCTCACAGGGTGCCTAGGAATGATTCACAGAGCAAGTGCTATTAGGGCTTTTGGCCCAAAACGGCTTTGTGGTACGCACTGCTGGTGTGTTACCTCCTGAGGGTAAAGTGTACCCACTCTACAGAGTTAAAACTATCGTGATAGCCGTGCTCACGGTCAAGAGCATGCGAAGGGACTGATCATACTTCTTCTTTTTAAGAAAACATGTTTTGGTGTGAGTAAGGGTTTTGCAGACGGAATTGCAAAACTGGAGTGGCAAAGGAAAAGCTCTTTCAAATGGTTTGGCTTACCGCGACAGTTTCTAAAACTGCTTTTCCTCTTTTAGGGTAAAAATTTAGGAAAACTAGCTTTCTGCAAACTATCCCAAACCTACCCTTGTACTGAACCCCATTCTGCATTTATTTCCCTGAATTGCGGAGTACAATTGTACTCACCCTTGCTATCTTCCTATTTCTTTTCTAAACTTCAGTCGAGGAACAGTTCGCGAAAGACCCGCAGTTCAATGACGCTGGTGCTGACTACGAGGCGGATGATTATGAGGACTTCCCAGAAGACTAGGGCCACATTCTACTGCCTGTGGAGGAATAGTAGTAGTTGTCTAGTGGCACGCGTGTGCTAGTGTATGCGGACCTTGTGTTGTATTTCGCTAAAATCTGATTTGAGACCTGCGTGTCACCATGTTTGTACTATACTGGGTTTATGCCCCATTATGTAATAATTTATTTCAGTTGGTAATATATCACTCTGTTGGATTGTGCGTACTAGCTATTGATCCTTGGGTCTAGTACGGAAAGCATAGACGGTTCAGTCTCCTTTGACCGGATCCCGACAATGATCTAAGCGGATATTTCGTTGGAACCCCGATCAATAATGGCTGAGATACAAAACAGCACCAATATGGTCATTGTGGGGACCAAATCCCGATAAATTTTATCGAAAATTGTTCCCTCAAAAGCACAATTACCCAGGATGCAACAGTGCCAGAGCTGATACAAAAGTCCAAAATATCATTGATGGGGACCAAAATTTTACAGAGTGGAAATTATTACAAACCATTATTCTTAGAGTATTTATTACATTACCACTGTTGCAAAAGTTGTGAGTGCAAGAAAATTCTTAGAAACTGGTAAACTAGAAATCTATGCCATAACTTTCCAGTTCCTCAGCAGTAAACTCCTCATACTCACCATAGGTTTGAGGAGTACCTGAATATAATGTAAATTTTCTCACATAGTGGGTAAGCACCAACAGTACTTGCAGGTTCCCATTAGGAAGCTTAACTTACGATATGCAAGGATTCAAAAAGAAGTAAGGTTCATACAGGAACGTAAATGCAATAATATACCGTAGATTCAAGAACTTAAGGTTTAAAAGAACTTTTTAATAAACTGGTTGAAACAGTTCCATCTTTCCATAATACTATCACCTCTCTCCACTTTCTACCTGCCTCAGACAGTGTCATACACCGTAAACTTTTGAAAGCATGAGTTTATTGAATAAGAGAGGCATCACCCAGTTGACACAACTTCATATACCCGAAGTAGGGTCCATCGATGATTTTGTTATCAGTCCTGTAGGACCTACCCAGCTTTACCCATATATTGATCAGTTACATGGATGGGTGGTATTTGTGTCATTCTTACTCATTATACCCAAGTTTTTATATGAGCATAGCCTAGTTGCATTCTCCTGGCAACAGGTACCATTGCAGGTCTTGTATGGGATATATCCCCCTTGAGCCTTACCGGGCATTGGATCCTCGAAGGATATTCCCAGCTCCAAGAGTTACCGGGCTAATCCCTTATACTCACTACACCTGGGGGCTCATATAAAATTCTTTTCCTCGCAACATTCCCACGTCCAGATAAGCATCACATACTACTTATCCACATGGCAAATGATTGACTTATCCTACTCAATTTAAATATTTCAAAACCTATTCTAGGCTTCAAAGGATAGGGCTAATCAATAATAGGTAAGCTTTCTGGTTTTTGTGTCTTGGCATGACCATTTTATAACACATGAAATGATAATTTGGCAATAGAATAATAACTAAAAAGTAATACATACATAAGTAAGTAAATAGGAATTCAATGTGCATCAAGGGAATAGAAACCTGCCTTGATTATTGCTATAGGTATTTTCTTCTTTGTAGTCCTCCTCCGTAGGTGGTTCAACCCAGTATATTGCTTTTGGTTCTTTTTCTATTTATTAGAGAAGAAAGACAATAAATAGTTAAATTATATTTAAAAAGAATTTTTAAAACATAATGCAGAAGATTTTCTTTTAGAACAATCCTAGATTCAAGATTATTATTTTATGTAAAATTTTGGAGTTTGGGGAGGGTTTCTAGGTTTTGAAAGATCTTATTTATTAGTTTAAGGATTTTGGCTCTTTTCTCCTTTCTAAGAAAATTTCTAAAGAGAAAATAATGTTGAGTTTGGACTTTTTGCAAATCTCTTAGCATTGTCTTACAAAATAAGAATTTCATTTTTAAATAGGAATAAATATTCATTTTAGCCTTAATAGCTAATTTTCTATACTTGTCGCGGTTTGCCCGGACGGATGAGCTCGTCGGGATTTTTCACCATGCCGGAGCTTATCCCGTCAATTTGGCGCGCGGTAAAGGATGTAGATGGTCGACTTGGCATTGGCCAGCACTGTCCAGGTTAGACGTCCGAGCGGGTGCTGATAAGGCCGAGCAAAGGTCAGCGACAGGGGCACGCCGGCGATACTCGATGCCAGGGTCGCGGCGGCGACGGATTGGGCCAGCAAGGAGATTCCCGACCCTGCCATGAGGAGTAATTATGATGAACGAGTCCCGAGAGAGATTCTGGACGAATCAGCGTGGAGAGGAATCATTTAAAACGACGAAATTAGTCGTTCCGGCGAGGCTTCACGGGGAATACGGCGGCGCCGAAGAACAGAGCGCGGCGGAGAGGAAGAATACGGCGGACAAGTCACGTCCGTCGGATAAGGGGACGTGGAGCCCTAGGAGCCGTCGGATCTCATTAGACTGTGCGCGCGCGCGGGCGGCTTCCCTGGGAGTGGGTCCCGGTTGTCAGCGAGGGGAGTGCACGCGCGTGAATGAGGAAGCGACGCGTGGCTCGGGGGATTTTCTCCCGGTGGGGTTTTTTCCGAAAAGGTTTTCCAGTGTATTTTTAATTCTATAAACATTATAAAAATTCTAGAAAATTGTAGGAAAATCAGAAAATGTGAGGAAAATTTTTATGGGTTCAGAAAAATACCAAGGATTTTATAAGAGCATAAGATTATCTTTGTTCTATAGAACTTTTTAAGGCTCTTTTGAAAGTCCTTCTCTTTCTTATTTTTAGAAGATTTAAAAAGGGTATGTTAGAGATTTTAAACATGTCTAGGGGTATAAGTGTAAATCTAGGAGATGCTCATGCAATTTGCGCGAAAAATTTTTATGCAAAATTTCGGGTTCGTCACAGTCATTGACTACCATACCGCTTGGCGAGCAAAACAGAGGGCCATGCAAATGTTGTTTGGGACATTTTCAGAGTCATACAACTGGGCACCTAGGCTACTCTGAAAAATTAGCATGACAAACCTAGGGACGCAGTGGGCATGGCCACAGAACCAGTTATTCATAAAGATGGGACACTACACAACACGAATCACTTCCTAATTAGGTTGTTCTGGTCGTTTGGTGCATGCATTGAAGCATTCAAGCACTATCGTCCAGTGATATGCGTGGATGGGATCTTCCTTTCTGGAAAGTTTTCTGGCATGCTGCTTACCACGCTAGGTGCAGACGGTAACAATTGGATTGTACCTTTGACCTATGTAATTGTGGAGAGAGAGAACAATGATAGTTGTGGTTTTTACGCCTAGTGAAGACTCATGTAGTGCAATGTAGGCCTGATGTTTGTATTGTCTCAGACCGCAACGCGAGGTTGTTGCATGTCCTAGAGGTTATGCATAACAGTCAAGGTCCAAGTTGTGCTTGGCCAGATGTGCAGCGTCTGTGGTGCATGCGACACTTAGAAGCAAATCTGTACACAACGTACAAGAATAAAGCCTTGTGAAGAGGTTCAATATAACGTGCATGCCAAACTAGCTGCGAAAGTTCGAAGCCATATTTCGATAATTGTACCAGCGTACACGGAAGATGGTGGCAGATGAGGCACGTGAAGAGCAGCTCATGGCTGCTCATATTGTGCCAGGCTAGCAAGTTCCTGCCAAACAAAAAATTTCTTTTGCACAAAAGTCTACTGAGAGATGGGCACTCGTCCGTGACACTAACGGCGTAGGTAAGCCATATGTCTATTTATTACGTTACTTGTTTGTCGTGCATATCAGTGTGTGAACTAACAATGTTACTTGCACTAGGTACAAGATCATGACAACGAATATCGCGAAGTCATACAATAATGTCCTTAGAGGCGTTATAGGTTTGCCGATCTATTCCATCATCGAGCTTACACTTTATTGGACCCGTGACTATTTTTGAGATCAAGGACATGCAGCCAAGCAGTGTGACTCAGTTTTTTCCCCCGTGTTGAGCAACTATTAACATGACGACGACAGAAGTCATGCTTCCATCACACACAAATTTACGATATAGGGCAAGGTATCTTTGATGTTACTTGCAGGAGGAAGTACGTGTCGGGCTTCAGTGCTGGCGATACAGTGCATAAGTGCAAAGTACCGCCACAGTATGCAAGGTGCAGCTGCAACTAGCCAACACTGGAGCATGTGCCTTACTCGCATGTGCTCACCGTGTGTCGTAATCTTGGAGGTAACGATGGCAGCCAGTACGTAACACCGTACTATATTATGCAAGCTGTTCGGCAAACATGGACCCCCAAGCTATTACCGTTCAACGTGTGGCCTTCGTACAAGAATATGGATGGGTACGCATACCATCCCTACCCTGCTATGAAACATAGTAAGGCAGGACGACCTCATTCAAGTAGAATTAAAGGTGACTTGGACGCCGCATCCATTGGAGACGGCCTTCGACAGTGTCGTCTATGCAAGCAACTCGGGCACGATCATAGGTCATGCCGGAACAATGAATGAACCGTTGTAAAAATCTATTGCTAATAGAAATATTGATTATGTGTGCATTTTGTTGTAATATTATCTCAATGGTCATGTAATAATAATGATTTCTTAATATTTGAGGTATTCGTTTGCCCTGCATTTCTTCCCGGTGATTTTTCGACGGCTGCGAAACGGCGCTACCAGAGTTTCTGCATGAGAAGGTTGGCGTCAAGCACCGCTCGAGGAAATTGGCTGATGGAGAACATGTAAGTTTGGGTCACGTACTTATTTCATACGGCATATCTGTGTTTTATGCCTAATGTGTTACACTATGAGATAATGTTTAGTTGTAGGCCCTCTGAACGAGAGGTTGCCATGTCATCAAAAGATTGGACAAACGCTTCTATGGAGGGCTAGATCGGGTCGGGCTGCTCCCATTCGCTCTCCTCATGGACGGTGGCGATGAGGGTGCGGGGAGACGAACCCCTCTACCCGTCCCAGACGCGACCCTGTTGACCGCACTGGTGGATCGATAGTGACTTGAGACGCACACCTTCCACTTACTATTTGGTGAAATGACAATCATGTTGATGGACGTCGCTATGCTCTTTGGGTTGCCGATCAGGGGATGATCGTTGGTTCTGCACAAGCTAGAAAAGACGGACCGGTTCTACGATATATGATCCTTCACAGGTACTACATGCATCGGGGCACCGGCCGGAGGACCGATATGCGTGGCACAGTTCATTTGTGTAGGCCGGTGCAACGTACATGTTTGGACCTGCGTAACAAGACGAGAAAGACACCCATCGAGCCCCTACTTGCCAAGGCCCTTCCGCTGCTGCTGGGACATGCGTGACTCGCCCGCTCGACACTTACACCCCTAGGGACATATAGGGGAGGCGTCATTAACTTGAACTAAGCACATATGGGCAACTGAAAAAAAACTGCAATTGTGGTATTCCATATGCGTTGTAATAAAAAACCTACAATTTGTTTCTTTATGCTAATAATCTTATTTCCCAATGATATTGTACATGCCGTGTTTTGTGACATACATTCCCTAACTACGTACTTGTCAAATCCCTGAGCCCACAAATAGTTGTTGGCCATTTATGCAGGCTCTTCTCCTACGGCATCACAGATTTCGCGTATGGCTGGCCGATGGTCTACTAACGCATACATTAGGCAATGTTGCTGGGAATCCTCGGGTCCTAGGAGCGAAGCACGCCCGTCGAAGGAAGACCTGCCTATCAAAATAAGGGTGAGCTACAATATCGAGCGTACCATGCTACGTGACCCAAACTTTACAAGGGATGGCCCCGCTGCTCGCATGGATCGGACGCGGTCATCCAAACATTTGACAACGTTGTGGAGGGATGGACAGGTCGCAGATTCTACCAGTGCATGTGGTACGCTATGCATGCTCACTGATTCACACTGAATGACATTCTTTTTAAGTCAATACTATTTTTCTTACTTCCGACATCCAGACGGATGACTGTGGCTTCACAAAATAGATTGACGACCCCTTCCCAATGGCCGGGGATTGCTACATCGCACATCTTCATACAAGGATCGCCGACCTTGTGGGGCGTCTACACCACTAGACCCATCTTGCTGAAATCTACTCTCATCTGGAGCCGCACCCTCGTCGCTAATCCTGCAAGGCCCATGATTCACACAAGATCTTTTTGACACTCCATGCAGTACGATTGGTGTAGATTTTTCCCACAATTTTCACCATGTAGTAAACTACAGCACATATCCGTACAGCCTATCATGCCTACATTGATGCTTATCGGAATATCTTCTCAAATAAATCCTTCGTTCTGTTGTTATCAACATATCGTAATTCCTATAATTTGGACAATTCCATTTTCCACCTTTTCCTGTAAAATTGACTAAGAACGAAGCACAGATATCCTGCGTCTAACCTTTGCTTTCTCTTAAAGAGTGTGTTGCATTTATAGTCATACTTCTTGACCCATCACTTCCATCTTTTCGTCTCTCAGTCTATGTTTTGCAAGATTCGTCCATAGTATAGGCATGACTCGTCACTGCAAACTCACTTAATTGGCTTGCCGCTGCAATAAAAGTCCATCACCTGTCACTGCAAAAATGCTCAAAGACCTCTAATTCTCATTCATCTCTCATTCCGTGGCTTGTGTGGGAAGCACTGCTCACGCAGGGGATCCAAAGCGCTGTTGTGTCACCCTATTCAAGCTGTCACTTTTCTATAAAGGTGTGCCTATGTGGGTACTGTCAAAAGCTGAACCAGTATTACGCGTTCGTTGAAAGTTGTTCGACCCATCTTCTCTCAATAAATTGTTGCCCCACCCAATTATGTCCACCGGTCATGTTTCAATATGTATCTCCTCTGCCTCCGCTTTGTCCAAAGCTGAATGCCTCCTCGCTTCTATGTAATAGTGGTACATGTAGTATCTGAGGCACCGCGGACTTCACATATGAACAAGTCCGACTCTCCTGCCATGCGAGAATCGCTCTCATCGTGCTTATAAATATGACTAGTGTTTGATGGAGTGTGCACCCACCTTACTCATAGTACTATTTGATAATAGCAAATGTCCGGGAGTTCAAAGGGAAAAAGGAAAGGGAAGGCAAAGACAAGTGCATATGACATCCCTACTGGATGAGGATTCCAGCGTCTCGACCCACCTTGAGGGGTTCATCCACCCATGTGCATGTGCGGTGATGAGTGCAGACTTGTGTGCTCTCGCAACATTCCCACTTGGTGGATAAGGTACTGGATGTGTCCCAACTACGTGTTTGACCCGCCAAAAAAGATGGTATGCCTATGCCAACTGATACGTAACATATCTCATTTTTACTTCATTACTCCCTATTATTTCCATTCAAATACTCACATAACAAAGTTCACATGCAGTCCTCACCACCGCTATGCAAATTTGAGCACCGCTATGCAAATTTGAGCAGTGACTCGACACGAAGATCAACCCTGAGGACAAGAAGACGCTTGAAAGTCTGGACCACCAGGACGAATGGAAATGCCAACAAGAAGAGAGCGAGCGTAAATAGGATCAGGAGTGTGAGGAGAAGCGTAGGAAGAAGGTAGCTAAGCGTGAGGCGGAAAGAGAGAGGAAATGAGGGAGGGCACATCGGGCCAAAGCCACACCCCTAGAAGCATGGGAGTAGGGAAGTGGCCACAGTGCACTCAGTAGACGTCACGGGCTGCCCCATGCATCTCCAACCTATCCTATTTTTTTTCTCCTTCAGATGAATGTCTCCATGGTTTATCGTGCATCTCCAACCATTCATGTCTATCATATTAAACTACTATTCACTTTTCTTAATTTCTATTTGCACCCAACTGTTTTACATGTATTTCATTGTCTCATCTACTATCACAATTTTTTTTTCCATTTTTTTGCATCAGAAACCATGTGTGCTTCGCGCCCACTGCTGCGAACAAAGTCCACAACATGCCAAGTACAACAAATTATGCCCATTCTAGGGTACGGTTGAGTCAAAGAAAATATACGAGATTACAATGAACGATCGAAGGAAGAGTGGAGCGGGACCTCGCTGGTTCGGTTAATAAAAATGAAAAGAACATGAGGCATGCTGCATGACAACGGTAGGGGAGATAGCGGCCAAAAGAGAAAAAATAACAGTGGTGAAGCCCAGATTACGTATTGTATTTTTCTGTATTTTGATTTTACAATTTGTACTTCGTACGAATATTTCGCCTCGCAGGTAGGGCTGCGCCGAGGCGCCTGCGATCACCACATGGTGTGGCAAATACGAGTGCGCATTACCACTTGCCGTGCCCTGGCTCTGTTCGCCATGTGTTGTGGCGATCACGGCCGGGATCGCTGCCTCGTTTGGCAGATATCGTCTCGTGTGGCGAGCGTAGCACGGTTTGGCGTCTGTGGGCGGGTTTTCGGCAATTTCGCTCCACTGTTGTGCACAATGCGACTTTCTTTTTACTATTGTATTTTTTAATAAAATTTCCTAATTCATGATCCGGGGCCCACTTGGCTGATGAATGTTACAGTGTTGAAAATAACAATGTCAATGCCTTCATGCAGATCAATCTCCCGCAGATCAAGTAGAAACTGTCTGCACACGTGAATTGCGAGAGGGAACTTAAGACGAAGTCTTCCTGCATGCCTCGTCTTAAGCCCACCACGCCACCACCACCGCTTCGATCTCCTCTATTGTAGCGCGAGCAAGTACGAGCACTGACCGCTTCTTCTCTACCCTGCTCGTCCTTCTCTCGCTCCGATCAACGTCGATCTCATCTCTCTCGTGGGTGCGCGCACGCATGGCGGCCAGTGCGGCGGCGGGTGGGTCCATGTGCCTCCTCCTCACGTCCTCCTTCCTCCTTGTTCTCTGCTTGCTGCCGTGGGTCCCTACGTTCGCCTCCGGCCAGAAGTCGTCATACATCGTGTACCTCGGCGGCCACTCACATGGCGGCAGCGACGGTGGCAGCAGCTCGCTGGAGGAGGCATACCAGCTAGCCACCGAGGTGCACTATGACCTTCTCGCCTCCGTCTTGGGAGAGTAAGCGTCGCGCGATTAATGATTTAAGGCCATGGATTCCATTCTTGATCTGAAGTGATGAAACTGTGCCGTGTGATCGGTGTAGCAAGGAGAAGGCACGCGCTGCCATCTTCTACTCGTACGTGAAGAACATCAATGGCTTCGCCGCCAACCTCGAACCCCATGAAGCCTCGGAGATCGCCAGTAAGTTCATCTCTTAATGGCGAGGTCTGGTCTCTCTTGTTGCCCTCAGATCCTTGCATGTCTGATGGCAGCGCATGCATGCATTTCAGAGCACGCCGGCGTCGTGTCGGTGTTCCCGAACAGAGGCCGGCAGCTGCACACGACGAGATCGTGGCAGTTCATGGGGCTCGAGAGGGACAGCGAGGTCCCACCGTGGTCGGCGTGGGAGGTGGGCAAGTACGGCGAGGACACCATTATCGGAAACCTCGACTCAGGTATATCAGTATGTGTACTACTTACCGCATTGCCAACAAAGAAATACATGTACATGCGTGCTGTTGCGTTTGCTGCCGTTTAGATCTTGCGCAACAGTGCCTCTACTCCCATGCAGTTTTTAAACATGACATTATTTATGTTTGCAAGGAGTGTGGCCGGAGTCACTGAGCTTCAACGACGACAAACTCGGGCCGATCGCGGACGACTGGAAAGGGATCTGCCAGAATGAGCACGACCCTAGGTTTCAGTGCAACAGGTGATTCCAAGTTGCGATTTCGGTTGCAGTTTATGCAAATGTTGCAGCACAGTTCATCACAAGATATTTTTTTTATCTTTTTCTTTTGTTGATCACTGAGCGTCTTCTCCTTCCTCAGAATTTGGCAACTTTGATTTCTTTTGTGTAGCAAGCTTATCGGTGCTCGCTACTTCAACAAGGGCTACGCGGCGGCAGCCGGTGTCCCGCTCAACGACATGCTCAAGACGCCGCGGGATGACAACGGGCATGGCACGCACACGCTCACCACCGCCGGTGGCTCGGCCGTCCGCGGTGCCAACGTGTTTGGCTATGGCAACGGCACGGCCAGGGGCGGCTCCCCGCGTGCACGTGTGGCTGCCTACCGCGTCTGCTTCCCGCCCGTCAACGGCAGCGAGTGCTTCGACGCCGACATCCTGGCCGCCTTCGAGGCTGCCATCCACGATGGTGTGCACATCATCTCTGCGTCCGTGGGCGGCGACCCGAACGACTACCTCGAGGATGCCGTCGCCATCGGGTCGCTCCACGCCGTCAAGGCCCGCGTCACCGTCGTGTGCTCTGCCAGCAACTTCGGCCCGGACCCCGGCACGGTCACCAACGTCGCGCCCTGGATCCTCACTGTCGCTGCCAGCACCACCGACAGGGCTTTCCCGGCCTACGCCGTGTTCAACCGCTTGAGGGCGGAAGGGCAGAGCCTCTCGGAGACATGGCTACGCGAGAAAAGCTTCCACCCGATGATTGGTGCCGCCGACGCCGTCGCTCCAGGCAGCTCACCGAATGACGCGTAAACACACTAACACCGATCAGTTACTACCTTGCTCATGAACCTTGGACATTGACCACTGTGCATATGCAGCCAGGTGTGCACCCTGGGGACACTAGACGCGGAGAAGGTGAGAGGGAAGATCGTGGTGTGCATGAGAGGGGAGAACCCGAGGGTGGACAAGGGAGAGGCCGTTCGGCGAGCCGGTGGCGCGGGGATGATCCTCGTGAACGATGAGAACTCCGGGAAGGCTGTCATCGCCGACCCGCACATCCTCCCAGCCGTGCACATCAACTACGCCGATGGGCTCGCGCTCTTTGCATACCTCAACTCCACCAAGTAAGCAAGCCACTTTCTTCCAAGAGCAAAATCTCATCTTCAACTCGCAAAGGATCAAATTTTTCTATAAATTTGAGGAAGTATGCTATTGTTTTGCTGAGCTAATGAGTAGCATGTGTTTGTGTTTAAGGACTCCGTTGGGATTCATCACGAAGGCAAGGACGGTCACCAGCGCAAGGCCGGCGCCGGTCATGGCTTCGTTTTCATCTCAGGGGCCGAACACGATCAACCCCGAGATTCTAAAGGTGGCTTTCAATTCCACAAGCTCAAAATTTTGTTTGAATTTCAAGTATACATGGAAAATTTGATCTTCTCTGGATTTGCAGCCGGACGTGACGGCGCCAGGGGTGAGCATTATCGCGGCATGGAGTGGCGCGGTGGCGCCCTCGGATCGCCCGTACGACCCGCGTCGGGTCATGTTCAATGCCCTGTCTGGAACATCCATGTCGTGCCCGCATGTCTCCGGCCTTGCCGGCCTGATCAAGACCCTCCACCCCGACTGGAGCCCCGCGGCAATCAAGTCGGCTATCATGACAACCGGTGAGCACGAAAGCCACAATGAGTTAGTCCGCATGTCGCCGGCGGCGGCGACGGAGAACGCTGGCTGACTAGTTGTTTAATTCTTGGCACAGCGACGGAGATGGACACGGAGCGAAACCCCATCCTGAACTCGTCCTTCGCGGCGGCGACGCCCTTCAGCTATGGTGCCGGCCACGTCTTCCCGAGTCGCGCGCTGGACCCGGGGCTGGTCTACGACATGTCCATCGTTGACCACCTCAACTTTCTCTGTGCGCTTGGGTACAACGGGACAGCGATGGAGCTCTTCAATGAGGCGGCGTACCGGTGCCCCCGTAGCCCCGTCCGTATCGAGAACCTCAACTACCCGTCCATCACCATGTACGACCTAGCTGGCCCGGTGACAGCGGTGCGGCGCAGGGTCAAGAACGTCGGGCAGCCGGGCACGTACAAGGCCACCATCGTCCGGGAGCCGGAGGGCGTGCAGGTGACGGTGACCCCGGCCATGCTGGTGTTCCGGACTATCGGCGAGGAGAAGGAGTTCCAGGTGAGGTTTGCGGTGAGGGACGCCGCGGCGGCCGTGGACTACGCATTTGGCGCCATTGTCTGGTCCGACGGGATTCATCAGGTGAGGAGTCCTCTTGTCGTAAAGACGCAAGAGGAATAAAGGATTGGAGAATGGAGACTGCAAGAACTCTTTGCAGCTTAGCTAGAAGGTTTTAGGAGGTAATCATACATAGAGAAAAATTAGGCATGTATCGGATTTGATCATTTGGAGACAATTGTGGCGTTTGCGATCAACGGAATAATAATTGAACAACAAAATAAAAATTCTCTTGTTTCTGTCCCAAGGCATGTTTATAGAGCTTTTTTTACTATCCTTAATTTAGTACTATGAGTTACCAGTCATATCAAATGGTTGATCTTGTAGGGGTTGGATTGGAACTTAACTTCTACACCTTGTTGCCCAACAACTTTGTTGTCATGCTTCCCCTCCACGATGGCACCTAGACGCCTCGACCGTCTCCTTCCACACGTTCTACCTCTCCACGTTGGCCTAGTCGCTCGTCTACCTCTTTGCCCATCCAACTCTTCCTGCCTCTTTCCATGCCACCCCGGCTGGTCCCCTCTTCCTGTCGTTGCCCTTCCGCGTCTCCTCCCTCTCCACGCTTCATTAGCTAGTCCCCTTTGCCTTGTCGTATCCATTCTAAGCACCGCCCCACCTCCACACTGCCCTAGTTGGCCCCCTTCCCTTCCTCGCCCCCTTCCGAGCACACTCCCTGTCGCGACCCCAATTAACCAACTTGGTGACCCTCATACTACACTGGTGCAGAATCAATTCCCGTATGCACAAGTGACAATATCAGTGTATATCATTACAATACTTCGTAAAAGTGACAATAATTATTATAATTCCTTACAAATAAAAAGCAAAGCCATACAGGGCTGAATAAATAAATCCATCAAAGCACTTATTGCAGCATAGCAGAAATAATAAAGATAAACTCAATCAAATATCCCATCATGAGCCACAAGCAGCTGACTAGGAAACATGTCCAGCTACTCGCCATCTAGAATTAACTCCTCCTTAAACAACAGTGAGGATTCTTCAACTTTTTGTATTACCAAATGGAATAGACAACCCATAAACAAAGTTTGTAAGAATGAGTATAGACGAATATTCAGCAAATCACACATAGTGGAATGATGCATTTCTAACCTTATATGCAAGTTTCGTACAACAGAATGGCTGATGGTTATTTTACATAAATAACATTTAACAAAGACGTAATAGAATAATATATTTCAAAGCAATTGAATAAAACATTTGATAAACCTGCAGTTGATCATAAGCATTAGCACAAAGCCTGACAACCTGCACCCAACAGTTCATGTGATAATCACCTAGTGGCATTTAAAAACATTATACCTTACTTAAGTATAACTAAGCATTGTCCATAACCGCGGACACGACTATTCGAATAGTTTATTAACACTCTGCAAAGGGTGCACATCTTTACTCATAAGATACTCATATCTCAACCTCTGGTTAGGAAGGAGACACTTGTAACCTAATAGTTAAGGGACTAAATATTATTATGTGGCCCTCTCGATACCTAGTGTGCCACCTAGAGTCAAACATCTATATCGCAGGGATCACGTAGTAGCATAGCAACATCGCTTGGATAATGGTCCTCATGAGCAACACATCTCTCCTAAATATCCCAATGCATAATCACTTTTCTAACTTGCCTTAAGATGCCACAAGGTAACACTTAGTAGCTTAACTACCAGACTTAACTAAAGTCAAGCACATGGTTTGTACTATTTTAGCTTGTCAATGCTTTTACAAGATTAAATCCTTAGGGGTAATTAAGATAAGACTTCTAAAATTGTCTCATAGCCAAGCCACTTAGGTTCCACCCCCACAGCAGATCCACTTCCCTGAGTCAAAAACACCATCCAGGTTATTAACAAGTTGCAACACATGACAACTTCTACACAAGAGCAACATGTGCATATTCATACGAAGAAACACATATCTCCATCACGTAAAAGCAACATATGCAATTACTCTCAATCCCATATCTCTCTTTTATCAACATTAATTATTCCTTGTGCATGACTAAACAGACTAACAACAACTACCACCCCACAGATATCATTATTATCCAACTCAAATGATGATAAAGTAGGTCACAAAGGGATATCCAATAATACAATAATTCAAATGAGGGTAATAACGAAATTGGAATAACTAAGTTCCTAATAAAATATAATAAACATAGCAATACATAATTTATAAATAAAACAATTTTATTTATCGATAGGAGTAACATGATCAAGCACTGTGTGTAACTTGACTTGCCAATCCCACTCTTGACCTATAGCAAAATCTTATCCTAGCATACCTTCCAAAGCAATCGTTTCTACACATAATATATAGAAAATAGAAAATAAAAATCTAAATAGAAAATAAATATATTTTAAAATTAAATAAAATTCATAAAAGGTAGATCTGATTTTTCTAAATTTTTAGAAACTTGAATGAGTATTTTTGGACTTCTAAATTAAAACATATGAATTTTACAAGTTTTATCCTATTTTTAAAATAATTAAAACAATTTCTAGAATTAATCCCTTTTTCTGAAAATTCCCGCGCCCGACTGACCATTGGGTCCCGCCAATCAGCCTCATGGCCCACAACAGACTCAACCCATGTAGCCCACGTGCCCGTGCTCACGGTACACCTTGCGTCCACCTAACATGTGGGACCCACATGTCATCGACATGGTCCACCATAGACACGGCCCACTGGACCGATTCAGCCCAAACTAGATCGCTCCGCTCCGATCCGATCCGCCCGATCCAGATCCAACGGCCACGAACGCTCCACGTCACCCCACCGCTCCGGCAACCAAGCCACATGGCGACTCCCGACTCCGGTAAGGCGGCGCAACTCTGGCAAGTTCACATAGACGGTACATACCACCAAACTCCACGCTCCTGGGCTCTACAGGTTATTCTTGGCCTCGCCAACTCACTAGGACAAGCCGCCATCCTGGCGACCAACAGCTATGAGCCACGAGGACGAAAGGCGGCGGCGCTCCACGGTCTACACACAACTAGTCAACCAGACACTACAACTATTCCTAACTTAACTAAGTACGGATTTGGAATCTAGGAACAATCAGGAACCTTACCACAACAACGCGTGACTTCGGGGACCTCCGGTTAGCTCCGACGACCTCTAGCTACGGAGGCGGCCCGCGTTTTCAACGGCGAGACTCTCCGATGCTCCTTGTGACAAAAGCAAGTCACGACGGGGATCACGATGACAAAACACAGCTCTGGACTAAGAATTGATCGGCAGAGTTCTCGGCCCCAAAATCTTCCCCAAGATCTCCACAGCGACTCCGTCCACCTCGGCTTAAGACAAAAGCGGTTGCAGGATCAAGGAAACCTAATGCTGCGGTTCGGGGGTTTAAATAGCCTCAAGAACCTAGGTTGGCATGAGTGCCAAGGCCCAGTCTGTGGCGGCACAACGGCTGGCTCCAAATCAGCCGTAGAGATGACGACTGTGGCAGCGGCGAGATCCAACGGCCATGGTGCAGCCACATCATGCGACGGGGCGCCCGAGATCCAAGGTTACTGGTTCGCTCAAATAAGTGGCATTCAACGACTCCAACATGCACATGTGCACAACAACGGTCTAGATTGCGCCACATCACTTCTCTCTAGAAAAAGAAAAAGAAAACCTTTTCCCCTTTTCTAAAAAGCTGGTTATTTTCTAAGATTTAAAAATACCAAAACAGTTTGGAAAATTCTAAGAAAATTTTAAAAATTCTTTGAAGCATTTAGGAGTTAAAAAAATTATCAAGCACTGTTTATTTATATTTTTGCCTATTTAATTGTTTTAAAGCTCTAGGTTAAGTAGAAAATGCCTTTTTAATAACTTTTATTTGCAGGAAATTATAAGATTAATTTATTTCAATTATTTGGTGAAAAACTAAGTATTTGGAACCCACAAAATTTTCAAGATGTTACACTCCCCCTCCAAGTTACCCCGGCTGGTCCCCTCCACCTCATCACACCCTTCTATGCCTGCTCCTCCACCACGCCGCCTAGCCTAACTGCCCCCTTACATGAACACCTTCTAATTTGGTTATGTGGTGATCACCTGGTCTCTATCCAACTGTGGTGGTCCCTACCTCTGGGAGAATAAGCTACAAAAAGAGAGCAATGCCCATAGATGTGCATAATCCATCCTCAGCATGATGGTTAGTGCATACAATGGAGTTTTAACTTTTTGTTCAGCATGAAAATGATGTTAAAAATCCTTTGCATTACTGATGAGCTATCTCTTGTCTTGCAAAAGAATGATCAAAATGTTATTTAGGTCATGTCATTGCGTGATGATGTGAAATCATGTTTGAGTGACTTGAGGAATCATGGTTGGGAACCGTTATTTGAAAAAGCAAAAACATTTTGCAATACAAATGAGATTCCATTAAAAAATGATGAACTTCTCCCAAGATGGGATCGATCAAGAAAAGGAGGGAAGAACATAATTACGCAAGCCATCATTTTCATGTTGACACCTTCTATGCTGTTATAGATGCTATTACTACATAGTTGGATCATCACTTCAATGAGCTATCTTTAGAGTTGCTTACATGCTTTTCTAGTCTTGACCGAAGAGAATTTCTCCAAGTTCAATGTGGATAGGCTTTCCTGACTTATAGAATTCAATGATAAAGATTTCTCTTTTGCTGATCGTGCGGTTATAAAGGATCAACTTGATCTCTTAATTTGTCATGTGTAAAGACTTGATGGTTTTACTGTATGTCATGATCTTGTAAGTCTTGCCGCAAAGATGGTGGAGCTTGAAAGGCATATTTTATTTCCATTGGTCTATCGTCTATTGAGTTGGCATTGCTACAAGGGGTCGAAATAGATTAGGTATGGATCGGATAGTGTCTTTTCTATATTTGTATCCATATTTGTTGATCATGCGGTTATAAAGTATCAACTTGATCTCTTTATTTGTCATGTGTGAAGACTTGATGAGTTTACTGTTTTTCATGACCTTGTAAGTCTTGTGGCATAGGTGGTTGAGCTTAAAAGACATATTTTATTTCCATTGGTCTATCGTGTATTGAGTTGGCATTGCTATAAGGAGTGGAAACGGATCAAGTATGGATCATATAGTGTCTTTACCGTATTCATATCCATAATTTTTTAATGAATACATATACAAATTTGGATTTTTTGAAGATGAATATGAATCAGATATTGCAACAAATACGGATACAAATCGAATATCTACTCAATTCAAATCGAATACGAATATTCTCATTACTTGCATGATTGTGAGATATTCATGATACTTTGTTATATGGATACATGTACGAATACGAATATGGAAGGAATTACTAATCAGATGTAAAAAAAAATAAACCGTATTCATATCCATTCAGATATGGATATCGGATAAAGAGATAATCCGTATCTATTTTCCACCCCTAAATTATTTTCTAGCACTCGTGGCTACAACATCAGTTGAAAGAATCCTCTCTGAAGATTATGAAGACCGATTTGCGAAACAAGTTACCTGATGATTAGCTTAATGATCTAATGGTGTGCTAGATCGAGCGAGACATTCAAACATCTTTATCTTGATGAAATTAAGAATCATTATCAAAATATGAGAACTCGGCAAATGCAATTGCCACGGTCTCCTGGATGCAATTAGTACTTTAGTGGTATGTCTTTTGTCTTTTTTCCATGTTTTATGATACTTTTTTTTGTTCAATTTAGCGTTATATACTCTTATTAGCATATGGATTGCTTTGATGTTGTGACACCATAATTTTTGAACGAACAGGCAGGAGCGCTACCATTTCTATAAGGAAGAGCAAACGAAATAAAGTTTATGTACAAGAGGGGCCTCACTATGCCTGGGCAACGAGACGAAAGGGCGATTACACTGTGAAAGAGGTGCTCCCTAGACAGAGTAAGGTGGAGGCCTTGACCCAGGAGGAGCGGTCGTCTAGAATGAGGGATGAGCTGCTAGTAGCCGAAGAGGGTGAGTTTTGAAAGATGCGCCTATTTCTCTCCTTCCAAAGGTTCCAGAGAGTGGAGATGACGAGTCCACTAAATCTGCAACGGTCGACTTTGTTGGCCCTAAAGAAAACATAGTTCCACCAATCGAAGAAAGGCGGGACAGGAGCAGGGATGCTCATGCCTGCTAGGACGGTGGTCCAGACCTAACTGGAGAAGACGTAGGAATGTTCAGGGGTTTCGAAATCTGCGTGGCATATGGTGCAAATGTCAATGTGGGGCCACCCTTTGTGGGCCAGGAGCTCTGCTGTATTGATTCTCTAGTGGCAGAGTGACCAGGCAAAGAATCTGCATTTGTGCTCGGTGTCCACGCTCCAAATTAGCTTGGTCGAAGCCCAAGAGGTACTTCCTAGAAACTGAAGCTTGTAGGCTGATCTGAAGGAGTAGTTGCCATCTGTTGCGTTTATCCAGGTAGTGTAGTCTGGGCAACCTAGGGTCAATACTATTGACCTCGTTCTAACCCAAAGATTGGACATCTGGACAAGGTGATTGACAGTGAGATCATGACCATTGATTTGTAGCCAGCTGTTAGATTGTAGTGCCACATGAACGGAGAGATTGCGACGGGACGATATGGCGAAGAGGTGCGGCGCGATAGAGGCAGGGGATTCTCCCTGTAACCAATGGCCTCGCTAGAAAGAAGTGCTACGACCGTCTCCAATAGTGATCTGGGTCGTGGCCCGGGAGCGGTCGGTGTCGTCGAAGGGTGCAGGCATTCCCACCCACATCTTATCTCTGGACTTCCACTCGTGTCAAAGCCATCTCAGGCCTAGCGCACGCCTGAACCGTTGCAGGTCCAGAATCCCTGGCTTGTCCAGGTGCTTGGGTCTACACACCGTGCTTCCATTCACGAGGCAGTGGCCCCTATTGGAGATGCCATCGCCATGCTAGAGGAAGGACCGCCGAAGTTTGTCCATTTGCTTCAACACCCAACAGGGGATCTGGAGCACCGTTAGGAAGAAGATAGGCATGGCATAAAGAACCGACTTGACGAGGGTCAGCCTTCTTGCCTTGGAGAGGAGACGCTCTTTCCATTTGGCTAGACTGTTCTACATCCTAGCAATCAAGGGTCTGAAGGCGGCTTTGGGTGGCGATGAAAGTGCAGCGGCGGGCCCAAGTAGGTGCAGGGGAAGGAGCCTATGCTTCCTTGAATGTCAAGGAGGGCTTCCGACAAAACGGAGGCATCACATGCAATTGGGTAGGCTGCACACTTGGCGACATTGATAGCCAGGCTAGACGCCCGCCCGAAATCCGAAAGAATGCGCAAGATCAAAGAGATGTCCACCCGGGACGGCCTGACGGACATGGCAGCATCATCAACATGGAGCGAGAGAGTGACTCCTCCCCTAGGGGCGGCAAGGAACCCAGGAGTCCAGCATTTGTAGCCTGTTGTAGGAGACATTGGATAAGGTCCATGGCGATGATGAAGAGCATGGGGGAGATGGGATCGCCTTGCCAGACGCCACGACAGTAGGGAAAACTGGGCCCCGGTTTTCCGTTGAGGAGGACAGAGGATGAGGCCGTGCTGAGGAGGGCGGCTATCCAATTAAGCCACTTCTGTCCAAAGCCAAGCATGCGGAGCACATCAAGAAGATATCCCCAGTGGACATAGTCGAAGGCCTTGGCGATATCAAGCTTTAGGAAGATGGCCAGGGTCTTTATCTTGTGCAGAGCGCACACAGTGTTCTGGGTATAGATGAAATTGTCCTGGATGCAACACTTTTTGATGAAGGAGCTCTGGTTCTGAGAGATGAAGCTCTCTAGGTTCGGCTCCAAGCGGTTTGCCAAGATTTTAGCGAAGATCTTCCCCACATTATGGATTAGGCTGATGGGCCTGTAGTTTGACACTGAGGCGCAACCCTCTTTCTTGGGGAGAAGGATGATGTTGGCCGTGTTGAGGAGGTTGAAGTGCTCCCTGTGACCCTCAGCTAACTAGAGGAGAGCCGAGCACAAGTCCTCTTTTATGATTTCCCAGCAGGACCAGAAGAAAAGCCCGATGAAGCCATCTGGTCCCGGCGCCTTCTTCTGAGGCATGGAAAAAATTGTGTCCTTGATCTCATTCTCTGAGGAGGGGCCTCCAGGGCACTCAAGTCACGCGGGGTGTAGTTAAGCTAGGCCTAATTGATCGTTGTCTGGCGCTCAAAGGAGGAGCCCAGAAGAGCTTGGAAGGCCGTGAGACATTCGAGCTCCTTATCCTCATGGGAGACAACCGGGCCCAATGGGGTGTCCAAGGAATGAATGTAGTTTTGCACTTGCGCCCATTGGCTTAGATGTGAAAAAACTTGGTATTGGCGTCGCCTAACGTGACCCACTGCAGGTGAGCCCTTTGGTGGTGGTGGATCTTGATGAGGGTGGCAAGGCCCTGAGAACGCGTTTTCAGCGCTATTCTCAGCCAAGTATCAGCAGCATTGAGGAGGCGTCCCTCCATGGCTCTGTCAAGCAACGAGATGAATTCCATCACAATCGCGAACTAGAGTTGCAGGTCTTCCACTTTGGTTTTGGCCCAAGCAGAAAGCGCTTTGGCCGTCCTGCTTAGCCGGATGTGAAGCTTTTTGAAGAGGTTTGGCGTGGCCACCTGGCGGGCCTAGGCCACGTTGACAACGTCTATGCCTGTATAAAGGCCCAAAGGTTCTCGAACCGGAAGCAATGGGCATCAGGGAAAGAGGGAGGTGGACAACAGTAGTGGGGCATGGTATGACATGAGCGAAGGGAGTGCTCGGAGAGTGGCGAAGAGGAATCAGAGATACCAGTCCAAGGTGCAGAAAAAGCGGTCGATGCGCGATAGAGTAGGGTTGGCATGCACGCTCATTACTCCATGTGAATCGTCTTCCGAGCAAGGCGACACCATAATTTATGTTAGCGTTATATACTTTTTGATATGCCATATTTTCATTCCGTCCTCCGTCAGCGTTCGGATATACACAAGTACGAATCCACCGGAATCTGATTCCCTTGGATGTTTGAACTACCTTTGCTCTTATCCTCGAGCAGGCCTCTGTTCCGACTAAGTCGCCGCTCGCCGGCCAGGCACCACCCGGTAGCTAGCCGAGCCGCCTCCCATGGCATCGTGCTTCAATGCCATCACTGCTAGTTGCCGTGTCGGCCTCACCATCTCCGCTTGACGCCTCCTCCAAGGATGACACCATCCATGCGCGTTGCTGGCCGACAGCTTTGTCCGTGCCATGGCCCCGGTTGTGCCTCCCGAATCCTGATGCCATGGCACTGTCACCAAGCCACTCCTACACCCAACTTCTTCCCCGCCTCCCGTCCGACACCGCCAAGCTTGATGCTCCAGCCTCCGGCCTGATATGTAGTTGTGGCGCCGCCTTGCTTCATCTAGCTCATCATCGACAATCGACTACGACCCATCATCTACGACGCCGCACGCTTCACCACTTTGCCATGGCCAACCACTGCACCGCGATCCGGAGCTATCATCTACATTTTTCACGAGGACCTCATCATCGGCGCCCCAATAGCCGCCTTCAGCAATCGCCGCCAAGGACGTAACGGCCGGCATGCCATCGAGCTCTGCCACCGCACAAGCCACCATCATCATCAACTCCGAGCTCCTCGGATGCCACTACCGAAGTCCACAACGAAGCCTAGTCAAGTTCGTTGTGGATCCGCCAGCCAAGGAGATGCTGAAGCCGCCAAGATGCTGCGATGTATTCTGAGGAGTTGATGCAAGATCACCGACAAAATGTCTTCGTCCCATGAGATGCCTTTCACCTGCTGTTGTTCGTCGCGGAGTCACTGCTGAGGTGCCTGGAAATGGAGGCACATCCGAGCACGATGCCTGGAGCCGTTGCCGTGGACATTGTCATTTCCATTGCTTAGGACTTTGGGTTCAAGCTTTTCTCAGCCCCTTTTCATCAATAGACTCATGATGTCTATGAAGGAGTGTGTTTCGCTCGATAAATTCCTACCTCTATATTTATCTCTGAGGTAAGATCCATTGAGTTCTGTTTGCACTCCAGTGTGAAAGTGTAGAACAATGAGAAAGTTAACGAATCTTAAACCTATTGATAAAAAAGGATAAATACTATAGTTATGGAATAAAATAGGGTTTTGGGGTTGACAAGGAATACAAAAGCTAAGGGAACAAATGGGAATAGAAACCCAGTAGTCCTAAGTTGTAAACGATGGATACTAAGTGATGTGCGACGACTCGTTCAATGTTGTAGCTAATGCTTTCCGTATCCTGCCTAGAGAGTAAGTTTGCAAGAATGAAACTTAAAGGAAATGTGCACGCACATGCAACAACGTCACCGGGCCATCGACAAGCTGATGCCAATTCTCGCGTACCAGAGAAATCTTGCCTCTTGAATAAACTAAGAAGGATGAGAGTGGAGCATCAAAATACCAAAATAGTATAATTTTGGTAAAACCTCTACAAAAATAAAAAAGAGAGTAAACAAAATTTTCAAAATGGTAAACTCCTGTAAAATAAAAAATCTAGAGAAAATTACACTGTAGCCCCCTAAACTCTTATAAAATTTCACTTAGCCCCTAAACTTGATATTTACTTGTTCGGCCCCTCAAACTTGCCTCTTTTGCAAACCAGCCCTAAAACCATTAATGATACTGCTAAATATGTAGCTGGCCGTTAGTTGCTTAGGTAGCTGCCACGTGTGTCTGTTTCTTTTAATGATATGACATCGATGTCACCTCTCTCCCCTCTCTCAAAAAAATTCATATTCGATTTTTTGGAAAATTTAAAGATTTGGAAAATAAATCTATTGTTTCAAAAATTAAAATTCATAATTTCAAATTTTGAAACTTCAGTTTTGACTTTTCAAAATTTGAAACATGTGAAAATTCAAATTCAAAAACTTTTAAATTTTCAAAATTTTGGTATTTAAAATTTCAATTTCAATTTTTGGAATTTTTGAAACCTTTGGATTTGAATTTTAAAATTTTAAAATTTTCAAAATCGGATTTTTACATGTTTCAAAATTTAAAAGGGAAGTTTCAAAATTATGAAATTTGAATTTTTAAAAATAATAAAATTGTTTTTTAAAATTGAAGTTGTTTTTTAAATTGGATTTTTGAAGTTGATATTTTTTCAAAGAGAGGGGGGAGGTGACATAGATGCCATCTCATTTAGAAAAGTGCACGCGTGGCTACCACCTAAGCAATTAACGAAAAACTAATGACCATCTCAGTATTTAACGGTATATGTAATGGTTTTAGGGCTAAAGTGCAAACGAATACAAGTTCAAAGAGCTGAAAAAGTAAATTTAAATTTCAGGGGCTAAGTGAGACTTCACTAGGGTAACAGTGTTATTTTCTCAAAAATGTAAATATATAACTTAAAAAACTTTAGTAAACACTATATAATCTATACTTTTTTTTAAAAGAATGAAATAATGTTTTGTCACTGAACTCCAAAATCGGGTTAACTCAGTCCTTTAAATATTAAAACAGGGTACAAATGGTTCCTTGACTGAGTCAATGGTGGCTTTGACTAGTCAAAGCTAGTTTGACCGAAGTGTTATATGTATTTTTGTACAAAAATATTTCATAAAATCTAAATTAAACTATATATTTGAGTTTTTTATGATTACCTAATCCTATAGAAATTTCACATAATTTTCTGAAATTTACACTATTATTTAGCATTTTTCCAATATTTAGAACTGCTTGAAATTGCGAGAGAATTTTCAAAAATTGATATAACACAGTAAAATCCGAGAAATTTTGTTGTGAGCTTGTAAAATAATTAGAAACTCAAATAAACAATTTAGTTTGGATTTCATGAAATATTATGAGAAAATTACACTATTTTCCTGAACTCGATCACAACAAATCTCACTTAGCTTTCTGAACTTACAATTTACTTTTTTGACCCTTTGAACTTATATCCGTTTCTACTCCAACCCCTAAACCGCTAGAGCTTACGTTAAATAATAAGGTGTGGTTGCCATGTGTCCTTTGAATGCTTCTACATCATCGTCCATATCGTCATCTTCCTCATTTATCTCTCTCCCTCCCCCCTCCCCTCAATCTCTCTTCTCTCTCAATCTCCCTCCTCCTCCCCTTGGGTGGCCGGTGCTCTTATCGCTTAATTCGCCTAATTGGTCTTGAGGAGCATGTCAGTACCATGGGCTTGTCCACAATGTGGCGGTGCAGCCTTATGTCATGCGGCGAAGGGCAGGCGATCCTCGGCCATGGCACAGCGGTAGCTACCGCAGGTCTTGGTCCGATTGCATGGGCACACGAGTATCTTGGCAGCATGACACGGTTATCTATGGGGTCGGCTAGCTTGGATTGGAGAGGTCTGCAGCGTTCTGGCCACGGGTGCAACAGAGCTCAAGACGGTGGCTTTAATGATATGGTGGCGGCGGCCTGAGCCAAAATGGGCTTGGGGAGATGGTCGGGAGGCCCTCTTGTGGCCTCTAGAGTGCTAGTGGATTCCTGTATTTGGATAGAACCTGACCGAGCAAGCTCAATTTTGGGATTTTGTCATGGGACCGAATTAGGGAAAGTGGCGGCTAGGGCTTCTCGTTGGCTCTCCCATGGCAGTGGTGGCTTCCTGACATTCACTGGGTATAACGGACACATGGCAGCCACCTCAGGTTGAACGGAAGCTGTAACGGTTTTAGGGGCTGGGATACAAACAAATCCAAGCTCAAGGGGGGCCGAAAAGTAAATTTCAAGCTCAGGGGGCAAAATGAGACTTCGCTACAAGTTTAGAGAGGTAACAGTGTAATTTTCTTAAATATTATTATGTTAAGATACATGTATCACTTTGATCAAACCACATTTCGACTAGTCAGATGACCACTACGTGCAATTTTTGGCATCCGAAAAATGGCATTAAAAATTACGCATTACTAACAATGCAATTTTGTGTGACAGAAAGCAGACAATTGAAGAGGACCAGGTAGACTATTCTAGCGCAATTTTAAAAATTTCTACCATGAGCACCCAGGACATCATATAAGTAAAGGATCATAGATCGTTACCTTTGATGCGCAGTCGCAACGAAAGGAGAGTCGAAGTATCTGAGTCCGATGTCGCGTGAGTTGAGGTACATGAATTAGTTGTTCACGTCGAGCCGTCTCCTCCTCGCTGATCACCACCACAACAACATTGTACGTATTGCCATAGAGGAAGTAGTCGATCTCGCCGACCTTCTCCTCCTCGTCACTGATCAGCGCCGCAGCGACTGCAACAACGCCTCTACGGTATCCACATGTCCAAGGGCAGAACACCGTGCTCCGATGTGCTAACACCGTACACGTGCGGCTAGGGTTTCTAGGAGTTGGTAGAGAGTGTGACGGTTATAGTTACGTGGTGGTGAACTCGTGTGTATGCACCGCCCCCACCCGCCTCCCCTTATATAGGGTATCTACGCTAGAGGCCCATTAGTACTTAAATTCTATACGGAGATCAGTATCCATGAAACCCACTAATGAATCCACCTATTAGACATATTCCAACCCGTTAAGTGTGTGACCCGTTAGGTTCATGCGCAGGTGGCCGTGGCCCTGGAAACTCTTTCCCGAGCCACAAGTTAATAGCGGCTCATAGCAGGACATATTGACCCAAATGCATAGAATGATCATATCGGCTAAATTTTCATATACTCACATATCGATCCCTTTGCCTCACGATACCAGTCAAGTTTAAGGCGAGATGCATGGCACCCTTGTGATAGCTCGACTATTCACTCGATGTTGTGATAGATTCTAAACCATGATTAACTTTTTAATCACATTGGCATTGGCATGGCCATGTACTTTTCAATCCAGTCACATCGAGGGGTCTAGAGATATCTCTCCTATTATCAAGGAAGAGCAAATTTCATATTGATCACTCACACCCCACGATATGTTTCATAGTATACCCAAAAACTATCTTTATAACTATCCAATTACGATATAGCGGTTGATAACAACAAAGTATACAACTACGCATGCGCATGCTGGAATTTAATGATGATCTCAGTTCTAAGGATCATATATGTATACCACTTGAACTACAGCCTGATGGCACATGTAAGATAACATTCTCTGCAGTGTCTCGGAATAGGTCTATCCAACACCATGTTTTCTAACATGTGTCTACATTATTGATTTAATATCTTTATATCTATAGAATGTGAAACATTACTTTCAATCAATACATGTGCAGATCAAGTCATTATTGTTCCACATGATGATATGATCTAGAGATCATGCATTTAGAATTAAATCATATATAAACAATGTGTCTCGCAACCAAGTCATACTTGATTAACAATATGAACGGCGTTTATTCATAAAATTGATAACATATTATCTAAGAGGATATAAATATAGATGTGATATAATCATATTACATAATTGCCTCTAGGACATATCACTAACAACAACTGAGTTCTAGAAATAGCGGATTAACCATTTAACTAGGAAGGATTTATTTATGCCGGCATGCATTATTTGTTAGTATCTCCAAGCGCACCATTAGGGTTACCATTATATGATGGTTGCTTGAGCTTGACAACGAACGAAATGGAGGAGAAACGAATGGCCATCAATATGCTACATATGGAGTACAACGAGGCCATGCGCATGCAGCAGGAAATGGCCGTTGCGATTTGCGAATGGAGGCATGCAATATATTGCTAGCTGTTGCCTCCCATGGCGGTTGATGTTGGTCGATGAAAAATAATATAATGTTACAAAGAAGATATCTAGCTAAAAAGGGGGCGAGCTAGCTACATGGGCTTAGCGAGTGAAACCGAGCGAGATTGTTAGAGATGGTTTTAAACTTTGCAACAATCTACGGGCATGTTTGGTTTGTAGCCCTGGATAGCCATGCCAATACAAAGGTCATGGCCAATCCAGGGCATGACCTTGTAAAGGTAAAATTTTAGACGTTTGGTTTGAAGCCAACCAAGAATGACCAATAAAAAATTAAAAATAATTTAAAATTTCAAAAAAGTTGAAAAGTATTTAAAATGGGTTGCTTATTATTTTAGATGAATTATGAAATTTATTTCATGTAATTTGGACACTGTATGAAATTGATGTAAAAATGAGAAGTTTAATCGGAGTAAAAAAGCAACTAGGGAAGCGTGCTTGCAACTAGCACCGAGCGCGTACGTGCGTGAGGCTGCGTGTGGGCCTCAGCGCGTGCGCAGAAGGCACAACAGCGCGGGCGCCGGATTTCCGCGCCGTCACCGCGGCGGCAGACGAAGCACAAATTTGAGGGCGTGCCAAATTTTAACGTTGGCAGGGCACGCATTGGCTACCATCCAAATACACGCCAATTTCAGAGAGCACGCTAAATTTTGTTAGGGCGAGCCATGGCTATGATCCAAACACCCTACGTCTTTTTTAGGAGAGACCGATGACAACATGTACACAAGAGATTTACCGTTCGAGGACCAATGACAGCATGCACCCAAGAGATTTACCGCTGCAGCTTGTACATCCATTATCCATTTATCCATTATCCATGTAGGGCGTGTAGATGGCAGAAAGGTGACGCTAGTTTCCTTTTCCTAGCGAGTCGTGCGCGCCACGGACCCGGGTCCCATCGTGAATCGGGCCCGGTGCGCGCGAGGCCGTGCTCGTCTCCGTCTCCAATCCGGAGTCCGGACTAGGGTAAGCTACTTCCCTCGTCTCACAGCCACGCCACGTGCCTGCGCCGCCGTAGCCTATATAATGCAAGACGCAGCGCCGCCGAGCGCACAACCGCATCCACCTACTCTTCCCACATCAACGCGATTCGGCGAGAACCGAGAGGACTAGACGCGAGACGAGCCGGGCGATCGAGGTGGGGATGATGGCGCCGGAAGAGAACGCCGGCGGCGGTGGCGAGCAGGTGGCGCCAGAAGAGAACGGCGGCGGCGGCGGCGGGGGCGAGCAGCGCCGGGCCACGAAGAAGGCGTGGAGCGCGGAGGAGGACCTGGGTCTTCAGCGGCTGGTGCGCCGGTACGGCGCGGAGAACTGGCGAGCCATCGGGGCCGGGATGCCCGGGCGGAGCGCCAAGTCGTGCCGCCTGCGGTGGGTGCAGCACCTGGACCCCAGAGTGGACGCCGCGAGGCCCTTCACCCAGGAGGAGGATAAGCGCATCTTCGACCTCCATGGAGTCCACGGCAACCGCTGGTCCACCATCGCCAGCCACCTCCACGGCCGCACCGACAATGCCGTCAAGAACCGCTGGAACTCGGTTCTTGTCAAGCGGGTGCGCCGCCTGCTGCCGCTGTTCCCTCTGACTCCCGGGGATGACAAGGGCGCCTCGCCGGGGTGCCCCCAGGAGCCGGCGCCTGAGGTGCTCGTCTCGAGGGATCCGACGGAGAAGTGCGTCGAGCTGGACCTGTTGGCGCCCATGGATACCACGGAGGACGACGACGCGGGCGCTGCTGCGTCCAAGGGCAAGGGCATGCATGTCGGTGCCGACGACCCGCTCACCGTGCTGACGCTCGGGCCGCCGCTCGGAGCAAATCAATAAAATTCTTTTCGAGCAATAAAATCAATGAAGAGTCTTGTAATTTTCTTGCTTGTTCGTAATCAATAAAGTTTTGCTCTTCTTGTAACGCTGATTTTCTAGTAGGAGTATTCAGTTATCCGGTTGCATCAGGAGAATTCGCACGGATCCCGTCAATGTTTGTCCGAAATTCCTTCTTTATTAAGAAACAGAGCTTCATTCTAGCGGCCTTATTTGTGCTAAACTCTTGCTCTGGATCGAAACACTTGTTGCTACTGCTCCCTCCAAATTAAAAACAAATATCGTTTGGACATGACAGTACTGTCTCAAAATGCAACCTCCCTAGTTGCTATTGCAATTATATATAATAGCTCGATAAAACTGTAATATTATGAAAATACCTTTTGAAATAAATCTACATGTATGTTTTTTGGCCATAAATTTGCACACATGATTTTCATATCCAATCCAAATATTCTGAAAATATAGACAGTCGAGGTATCAAAATTTGATTGCATGTATCCAATTTCATGAACCCAACATGACATTTGTTTTTACACTAGAAATGAACCTGCACCAATGGCGTGCCAGCTTTGTTTCTTGCTTTTGTGATGTGGCCGAAAGATTTGATTTGAACCAAAAAGAGAAGCATAATAAATCAAAAAGAGAAGCATAATAAATCAATACACCAAGAAGGCAAAGCTGTTTGTTCAGAATACAACCAATATACACATGCTGAAAACTTATGAAATATATTCTATAACTGAATCGTCTAGTGTACATCATTATATATATTCAAAAAAGATGTACAAAATAGGCATTGTAGCTTTGTTGTCGAAAAATACAATCAATTCTCTAAATTAGCATTGGGTAAAATACGATCAACAATTCTCTAAATCAGCATTGGGACAAATGTTTGTGGAATCTAGTGCACCTCTATACTGTTTGAATACACAATTAAATACCAAGAAACATACCTTAAGCATGTTCTTTATCATGCAGATACGTAACAAGTATGGTGAACAACGGTGAACAACGAAGGACCAAGTAGTCACTATGAGAGAGACGGCAATACATATATACATATGTGTGTGTGTCTACAAAAACTTATTTTAATCAGGCACCTAAATAGATGAGGATCATGGTTGACATTTAATATATTAGCTGCATGGGACACTTGGAACATGTTTGACATTTTAGATAGAAAGAAGATTTGCTATAATCTAATAAATATGTTATAAAATAAGAGGGTATATTATTATTGATTCATAAAGGTAACAATGAGTTTCCTTAAGACCAGACTAAGTTTCAGATATTATGATAATCTGCAAACATGTTGATCCATAAAAAAGAGCCAGCCAAATGAAAGCTGTAAATACTCGCTTCAATTAGTTATCTCAAACTTCTTTGTTAAAATGTTGTATAGATAAATCAAAAGCACCCTATGGTCGTAGTCCATGTGTATCCACATCCCAGAGAACAAAAAAAAAGCCAGTTGTTCATTTTTTTCACCATCATCATCAAAGAAAGCACAAAATAAACATATCTCTCTGTCTTATATACTCAAAAGGAACAAATAGCTTGTTCAGGACCTGTTCTAAAAAAAAGGTTTGTTCGGGAACACTAAAAGTAGTTGGCAGTTAGTTTTGCCACTGTCTCATCCCTTAGCAATGGAGAGGACGAATGACTTGAAAAACAAAGAAAGCTGCAGCAAGAAGCTATTCACATCTAAGCAGCAAATTCTAAGCAGAAATCGATAAGTAAGCAATGAGCATGGCTTTGAAGAACCTGGTCAATAAAGTATGTGCATTTGAGGCCGTGAAAATTAACCTGCAAAAAGGAACAACAAAGTCCATTAATTTGAGAACACAATGGGAGGCCAAGGCGAGACCAATGCCTGATAATTTTCTCCTAGAAAAATAACAGAAGATTCTCTAACCACAGTAGAAGAAATTATGTGTCTACAAAATGCCAGCTGCTGCCATTTTTTTTGTCATAGAGATGCCATCTGCAACCTCTCCTTGTTCTTGCGGACGTACATGTTTCAGGAGAAGTTATAAACTATATGTTATATAATAGCAAAACGATGCTACATATCAATGCATTTCAAAATTAGAGGCTACGGATTTTCATGCAAACCACTTCATGTTTTTCATAATGTTGTACAAAATACTAGCTGTGGCACTGTTGTTCAGACCATACATTAGAATTTGCTCATGGTAAAGCAATGGTGTAAATAACAGATGATTTTCGACGAAAAAAGGAAAAAAAAAAAGGCTTTCCCTCTTCATTTTTTTCATTGTCAACAATTTTGTGCTAATATAAACTGCGATTGAAAGCATGCATTCTATACCATTAATATAATGTTGAAGTCTTCCCATTCCAGCTACCTAGCAACGCAGATGAGATCATGTAAACCGACTTACATCGGACATATTCTTGGAAAGTAAAGCTATGTTCATGATTATTTTTTAGCTGCAGACCCTATAGGTTGGCCATGAATGGATATGTTGCAAGGAGAAGTATAGATTAGTCCTGAAAATCAATCATGCATAGCTACTATAAATAAATATTCATCAATCTTAATAAAAAAAAGGAACCAAAAAAATTCTCACATACCACCACAGAACGAATTGGCTTAATTAGTCCAATACAGTTGGCAAGGATTGCATAGACATTGAACTGATACACAACCCCAAAACCTACAATATCCAATGAAATTTCCATCAGGTCAAAAAATGGACTGCAATGCTACAAACTGATCTAGTATGACAAAAGACAAAGTTCAGCACTTAGCAAGGAGCAGATCTAATGTGGAAAATTATTAGAATTAATATTATTAGAGAGTAAGCCTATAAACAAACTGGTAACTGTATTATTAGAGAGTAAACCTATAAACAAACTGGTAACTGCTGCGACTTTCCTCATGCTTCCAGAAGAAAACAGGACAGAACAGGGTAAAAACAATGAAGCATCATTTTGCAACGGACAATTAATGAATAAATGAGTAAATAGTTATAGAAGAGAAGCAAATTGAAACTACCAAGTCCTCTCCAGACATTTCACTCTAGCACAATATGAAAACTCCAATCTTTAGAATTAGTTTGTGGCCATTCTGTACCGACATGCTTATTAGGTAGTTAGCCTATGAGGGTCCTGCTGTTGCACTGTTCCAGGGAGAAGCACGTAATTTAAGGGACTGATCGTACGCTATCAAATTTTCTTATGAATAATGACCTGAATACTCAGCAAAGAGGCAAATTACTTATTAGAAAGAAAGAACAACAATTGTAATGTAGCCAACTTCTCTATCAACCACCAAGGAGCCGAGGCGGTACCATCTGAGGCGATAGCATCGCCAGTCAGCCATTTCACGTGCTAGAATTCAACTTTCATCTGGAAGATATCTTTCAACAAAATAGTAAAGCTGCACCTCGACTAACGATCAGCTGCAACAACAAATTTGTTCTATGCATCATGCATCACGATTGACAAAAAAATAACTTGTCTTCAGAGCAACAGGAAGTGCAAACCTCAAGTTAACCAAGGATAGAGCGGTATCAGCAGGTGTGGCCATGGCTGCGACAGCAGACAACAACACGGAGCAAATCAGTGTGGGGAAAGGCTGAGCAGTGCAGGCTAGCGTCGCTGGCTCCGGTGTAACGGTCCAAATTTGGGCAATCTTTGAAAAATTCACAAATTTGAAACAAATTCATAGTGTTTACTATTCACCATCCAAAAAATTCAAATTTTATTTCAAATTCAAACCAATTCAACCAAATTCATCTATAAATCGAATTTCGAGTTTTTGGGCTTGGTCCACCGTGTTCAGCCCATCTGGGCCCAGTCCGGCCCACCTCCCCCTCTCTCCCCCCTCTCTCTGTCGCGCCACGCACGCGCGTCGAACGGGCCCTATGCGCACCGCGCAGTCGTCCCCTCTCCTTGCCACCGTGCCGCTCGCGCCAGTAGTGTTGGGACCGTCGCACTATCACCCTACCACCATGCCACTCTAGCCCTGTGCCAGCGCCATGCACCGTGCTTCTCCACGCCACTCCTCGCCGTCCGGCACACTCCACCCTTCCTCAAGCCTAACGCCTGTGGGACGTCGCTCTCTTCCCCCCAGCAACCCTCTCCTTCCCCTTATAGCCGCAGCCCCGGTCCTCATTTCGCCCCCTCCTCCCATTTCGCCATCGTTGACCTCAGTCACTCCCTTTTGCCTCACCCGCGCCTCAGTAAGCCATCGTTATTGGGCCACATAGTAGTAGGCCTACTGTAAATAGTAGCAGACCGAGCCTAGTTCTATTTATTGGATTTTAAAAAATTTTCAATTTCCAGTAAATCTAGAAATACAAAGTGAATTATTAAAAATAGTTAAGATGTCCAAAAATCGTAAAAAAATTTTAGAAAATATTTGATGTAGTACTAGACTTAGGAAAAATGTAATGATTTGGATTAAATTAAATCCTATGCTCTGGAAAAATGATAGAACCTATTTAAACCATTTTCCTTAGTAAATTTATTGCTAGAAATCTAGTTAGCTTTATTAAAAATATTTAGGGAACTCTGTATATTCTCAAAATTTTCCAGAAATTATTCCAACTTAGGAACAATTGAAAAAAATATTAAGTTAAGTATTAATCTTTTATAAATTACAACATTAAAGAAAACCCACAAGGCTTTATAAAATTAATAACTTTAGCACTTTAATGACGTGTAGAAAACCTCGCTACCTTAATTGAGATGGTATGCTTGGTGCATATAATCATAAATAAGTTGTGCATCCATGCATCATTCCCTTTTCATATGTCGGACGGGACGTTACAGTCGTGAGGGTGTCAGAGCATTTATTACAGCGGGTAGAAGGAGGCGTGTAATTGTTGCTTAGCCGGGAAAAGGATGACCCGAGCCCCTTTCTCGGCAAGATAGGATCTTGCGCGGGCCCGAGGCAAGGATGGCGTGCTCGGGGGGGATCGGCATCCTGCCAAAAAAAGAACAAGGGGAAATCCCGGGCATCCCTCCAAACCCCGTCAGAGGGTATACCACTAAACGTACTTCTCTTTCTTCTTACAAGCAGAAATGAGGCTAGAGAGTGTTCTAAGAGCATTTGGAGTAGGTACTCTATAATACTGTAACTCGAGATAGAGCAGCTGGTGCAGGGAAGGAATCTTTTAGAGTGTAGTGTAAAATGTGAAGGAAATTTAAAATGTTGGATAGAGAAAGTAGTGAATAGTGTTATAGAGTGAGAGAATAGAGTAGTTGGTGGAGATGCTCTAATCAACCTTGCTATCACGGGAATTGACCCGTTCAAGCATCAGATCAAAGGAGGCAACTACTGACTGCTTTGTGCGCCGAGATGAATTGACCGAACGAATCAGGGGACGCAAGCAGCAGCACCACCGTAGGACAGCGAACCGGGCGCACCGCGCACATGCCATTGCCAGCATCGCGCATACGCGGTCAAGTCATGCGCCCGCGCGCAGCGAAGAGACGATGCATAAAAGGAGGCGCGCGCGGGCCGTCGCAGCTTCAGTTCAGTGAGTCCCGCGCGGCGAAGCACCGAGCGCAGCGGCGAGCCGGCGAGGAAGAGGCGACCACGAGGGGCGGAGCGGCAGGAAGCGCCGCCATGGCCGCGGCGGGGGCCGGCAACGCGTTCTTCTTCGGCGGCGACGACGGCGTGGTGTTCTGCGTCGCCATGGCGTGGCTCTCCGTCGTGTCCATGCTCATCTTCGTGGCCTCGTCCTCGGCAGAGGAAGGATGCGCTGGCCGTCGCCGGGGGCTGGTGTCCGCCGGCAGGGCGAGAGGGCCAGTGTTCGTCGGCGGGAAGGGGTGCCCGTGTGGCGGCTGCCAGGCCGGCGTCGGCCTCTGCGGCACGTACCTCTCCTGAGCCGGGCGCTGCAGCTCGCCGGCCACGCGAGCGATCGAGTACGCAGCAATCAACGCGGCGGCAGGGACAAGAGACGCAGGCTGGAGGCTGGAGCAACTGAGTTGTCATGCCACGTGTCCTCCCTCTTCCTGGGTCAACTGCCACGGTTGCGTTTGCTGACGGCTGAATCGCTATGTATGAGTTGATGATGAATAAGCAGTATTCTTCCGTTTTTTCCAATGAATTTCTAGGCAGAATGCAGGATTGTAGATTCTGTTTTTTAATGAACTTGTAGGCAATGCAACAATGATATGGCCATAAAGTGAGCAGACTTTGTGCCTTTTGTTTTCTTTTGCCACACCATAATAAATAACAGAAATACGATCTCGTTCCCTTGCTTTTCTATAGGACATATGTCTTGTGCCTTTGCTTTCTGTGATTATGTGCCACGCTCCATCTCTCCCACGTGCACGCTGTGCTAAGAGTTCGACTAGTGGTGCAATATGTGGAGGGAAGACTAGCAGTGAGTTAGCCGTGAGATTGTGCGGTTCATGTCATCTTTTAATATATTACCAAAAATTCGTTTTTTGCCCGATTTCGTTGAAACGAATTTCTAGCATCAATTCATAGCTAAACCCAGTTCTCATTAAATTTTTCATATTTTTTAAAATTATTTTATTTTCTGTAATTTTTCTATGCATGTATTAATGTTCACATTTTATTTAAAATTCATATGATCTCCAAATTGGTGAATCAAAAACCAAAAATCTTACAAAACTGAGATCTAGTTACAGGTAAAATTTCATAATTTTTCCGAGTTTGTGAGGTATATTGTCCTAGCCATCCGATGCTACATTCTAGTACACTCTCATATACTCTGAAACAACATGACACACAATGAGTGGTACACTTGGCATACCATAGTATATTCTGAAACTCTATGACACACTCTACCACACCATAGTTTCTTTCTGGTGAAACACTCTAGTACACTCTGAAACACCATAACACATAATAAGCAGGTGTACTTGACATACTATGGTACACTCTGAGACTCTATGACACACCTTGCCATATTATGGTAAAATCTGAAACTCCATAACACATCATGATACACTCTGAGACACACTCTGGTACACTACGACATACTCCGGTACACTACGACATACTCTGGTACACCGTCCCATTTTTTGGATGGTGCCTCTTATAAATAAAGGGAGTGAGGCGCTCAGTCAGTGGTGCCACCTACACCTGTTCATGGGCAGCTCGGCCCGGACCTGGCCCAATTTTCTAGGCCTAGCCGGGTTTGCCTGTCGGGCCAGGCTTGGGCCAGAAAACCAAGCCCGAGGAAAAATTGGGGCCAGGCTCGGGCCTGCACAAAAACAGAAAATCACTGCAAAGTCAGGCTTAGGGCTTTTGGCCAGGCTCAGGCCCGGTGTATCAAAAAAATTGTCGGGCCGCACCCGAGCCCAAGCCTGGCTCGGTCCGGTGCATGATTAGGTCTAGTGCCACCTTGTCCTCTTCAGGGGCGAAGCCAAGGCCCAGCGACCCTGGACATGTGTCTGGGCTCCTAATTCATAAGCAATAAGCAATGTATATATACCCCCTATTTATTGATATGTGCATGCTAAAATCCGAGTATCAATAGTCTAATATGTAGTACAAAGCCATTGTGCCTAGGCTCCCAAAAAGTCTTGACTCCGCCACTGGTCCTCTTCACTGGAGTCTAGCGCTATCATCTCCTTCTCTGGCAGCTCCACACACCACCTTCGTCACCCCGTGTGCCATCACATGTGGCCAACAACAATGCCCTCTCCACCTCGCCGCTTTGCACCCTTTCCTCTGTCCTAACTCCCACCGCTGTGAACCTTAAAACCTAACCAGTGGCGGAGCTCCAGTGACGTGATGGCGTGCGAGGAGAGAAGAAGAAGAAGCGGTTGCAGTCATAAAGCAATTGGACAGCCAAGAGAGAGAAAAAAAATCAAAATTTTACTAATCGTTAGCAAATGGATGTCTGGAATGGGGCAGTAACGTCGCTGGTGCATCCTTGTCGGAGTTTCGTTCTGTTTCGTATAGCTGTTACTCGCCCGGATTTTCGAATCTGAAATTGCCTACCTGAAAGGGCCAATCAGTGGCTAATCCGTCGACCCCATATTAATATTCGCACCTAATCACCATTCACCAACCAGGCAACCACCCGCTACCACCCCCATTAATTTTTGATACACACTCCGTCCCTTTTAGCAAACCAACGCTACAGTAAAAAATTTTGATTATTTTTTGAATTATTTAAAAAATTTTCCAAAGACTTATAAATTTGCTACAGTAAAACCGCCAACCGCCAACCACCAGAAACCACAAAAAAAAAAACAGAGCCACAATTTCATGGGCATGATTGTTAAGGTTTCAGGGAGCTTATCCAAGCCTCCCATCATCGTCTCATTATCGCAATATGATTTATACGATCCTATTGGTGTTTTATTGCTTTCAAATGTTCTCTTAAAAAAAAAATCAAAACCGCGTCTATAAGTTCCTCAATTGCATCTTTCTTCTCATTACTCTGAGATATGTGTTCGGCTATACTCCCTCTTTTATGCATTTTTGAGAAAATGACTTCCAAATTTCAAATGCTCGTAGAAAGTCCCTCCTAGGGGTGAAAACGGGTCGGATACGGTTGGATAGGGGTCAACCCATATCTGTATCCGTATTTTATACCAGATACGGATTCAGAGACAGATAGTGTCGGATATGGATTCGAATACGGATTTAGTCGGATACGGTTTCAAATCGGATATGGGTCAGATACGAATACGAAACCGGGATTTACCATAATAGCTCAACGGGAAAAAATCAACATAACCTACCCTCATTGTTAGTCATCTACAAAAGCACAACACGTAGTATAAAATTAAATACAATTTGAAAGACATGCAAGCTATGAATATAATAATCTATGCTACTAGAAAATAAAGTGGAATAATTCAAACAACCCGATAATAAGTATTAAACATAAATTCATAAAATCTAATAATAAGTGCCACACATAAGTGAACATACTCATATACATGTAATATCCAAATTCTGAAATCCGGATATCCGAATTCTGATATCCGGATAATTATCCGTATCCGGATCCGGATAGCACTATCCGCCGGATACCCCAACCCGCATCTGTATCCGTATCCATAAAAAAATCCGAATAATTATCCGTATCCGTATCCGCTCAGATAGAAAAATGGATTCTAAATCACTAAAATCCGGATCCGGATCCGGATCCGGATCCGGTCGGATATTATCCGACCCGTTTTCACCCCTAGTCCCTCCCCATCTCTTCATCTCTCCATCCCTCTTCTCTCCCCTCCAAATGCTTAGCCGAGCACTACCACACTCCCTGTTGCTGACCATGGCTTTGCTGGCCCCTGCAACTACCGCTCCCCTGAGCCAAGTGCTCTACTGCATGTGTCTGAACCGCTTCACCCGCACGACAATCAATTGATACAAGTTTTTTTTTTAAACAAGCCAAGTGACTTCTATTAGCTCTGTAATAACAGTTACACAGAGGGTAACATAAAGAAACTAAGAGTATCAACGGTATGAACCATCGACTCCTACACGAAACAAACTAAAGATAATAGCCTTGCAAATCTCTTGCCCAGAACAAGCAATAGAAGCATGCAAACCTCTGCTTTTCCGCTTGGACAATAGAAGGAAATCAAACGACCAAATTGAAGACAAGATTATCCTCTGCCATTTGAAAAGCGAGACCACTTCAACAGCGTTTCTCCATTAGCAAAAAAAAAATCAAGGATCCGAGCGTCTGGTTCCTGATGCTTCCACTTCCTAGATCTCAATCGATACAAGTTGAAAACAAAAATGTCGACCTTAGATTTCAAATTTTGGCCGATTCCTAATGAGTGATTATGAAACAATATTTGATATTGAGCGCTAGCATGTTCCAACCCAAATAGTGAACCTAGCCGTAAGCGGCCACCACATCCTAGGTTTGCAGTTTTGCGAGATATCGGTACAAATTATTAAGATTTCGAGGTTTTGGTCTAGACTGAACCGTAAATTGCTTAAGATTCAAAATTTTAAATTCAAATGCAAAAGTAAGAAAACAAAATTTAGAAGATTATGCTCAGAATTTTGAAGATTTCTTTTGGAATTGCAAATTTCGCTAGGAGCTGGATCGAGAGGCTAATTAAGGAAATTTTGAACCCTATCCGCATCTACTCGCATTAGTTGAGGGAGAACTAGCTACAACCTTGAAATAGTTCGATGTCAGTGTATCATTCACAGAAACTTGCCACCTAATCCTATCTAGATATTACCTTCTAACATGTTATCTTCATATAAACCCATTAGTAGCGACTAACACTGATGGGCATTGTTTCAAAAGGATGATGAAAAGAAGGGGATCGCCAAGCGGTGTCAATATATGGAGATAGTTGCTTTGGAATTTTTTAGTCAAACATGGATAAAAATTTAATAATAGAATTGGATCTAGTTAATTAGCAGTCCAAACTTCTTTGTGGTTTGTTCTATTTAATTAATCAATTGATAATTATGGTCCGGCGATTGTAATAGGCTGTACATCTCGTGATATAAAGGTCATAACTTGTTTCCATTATTTAAAAACATAAACGGGTTTTCTATGTACATGCGGCTCTGTTTGCGGTCACGAAATGTGCCTGAAGCCGTATGTATCAGTGTTTTGCATTTTCGAAAAAGAAAACCTAAAAGAATGAATTTTTCGCGTGCAGATGAAATGCGCCATCCATCCACTCATACCGGGTTCGGATCCACCCAGAAAGCTCCAAACCCCTAGCGATAGCCGAGTAGCCGAGCAAGTACGAACGGGACCCTGCCCTCCTGCGCCTGGGGAGAAGCAGAGAGGTTCTGGAGATCTAGGAGAATTACAGGTCAGTAGGCCATCGTCCAATCCATTTCTCGATATTTCAGATACCGGAGAAATCTTTCTTCTTTGCTCAGTACTTCGATTTGTGTCCAGTAGCCGCATCTTGATTCCTTGCTTCATAGTTCTCTTTGTGTGGCTCCAAGAAGAGGTGAGGCTCTTGAGCTCGTTCACCCAGGCAGCACTTCAGGATTCGTTTCAGTTTGAGGTGTCTGTGGAAGGATGAATCGAAAGGAACAGTAGCTCCATTTGTTGGAGATGAGGATTGCTTGCTCGAGTGCAAGAGGGATTGAAGTTTTCGCTTCATGCAGTACAGATGCACTGGCGTTCTACAATCAGGGATAAAAAAACGTTTTGAAAAGGCAAAGCTTTTCAAGTTTTTATTGTTTATGTATCTTTGAATTTATTTTTGCAGTGTTGGGAGTTGAATTTGGTGTCCTGTTCTTTGTTGCGGCAACTAAGATGAGTAGCACAGATGGGAAGGCTTCGTCAGGTATAGCATAGTTTGTGTTGACTTTCTTGGCAGTTTTTAGAATTGCATTGTTTGCCCTTGCTGCCTTGAAAGCAATGTTAAGTGGAGCATTGTTGCATCGAGGGAATACTCAGTGATGCATATTTTATCTTTATATGCGGGTGCCGATCATCTACATTGTTGACAACCAAAAGCAAATAAGATCTAATTGTTTTAGCACTTTAACTTGGTCTAGCGATTTTGTTCATATCCGTCATGGTCACTGTACAATACGTTCAAGTTTCATCATTTCCCCCTGCAGATAAGATGAGAAAGCTGAAAGCTTTGCTGCACAAGAGTGACAATCGCATCTGTGCTGACTGCAGTGCACCTGATCCCAAATGGGCGTGAGTATGCTTGAATTCAAATAGTTACTCTCCGACAGATTTTTTTCTAGATGATATCTAACTACTACCATTTTCGTCATTCCGTGTTATGTGCTTTGATTCTGTCAACGCATTTGCAAAAGAGAACAGTACTAGCATCAGATATCTCAGGATTAGAGTTTGCAGAATTCTCTGCATATATGTGAATCCTTCTGCAGATTTGCATTACACATAGGAGTCTATGACATTCAGTTTGTCCTTTTTTTCTTGTCGGCACCATGATTTTTGACTCTTTACAACATACCTAAACCTTATCCCATGCAGATCAGCCAATATAGGAGTTTTCATCTGCCTAAAATGCTCTGGCGTTCACAGGAGCCTGGGGACACATGTTTCAAAGGTTTCACTCTCTACAGCTATAAGAAAATGTCATAACTTTTTTCTTAAATTCTTATTATGTTAGCAAGGTAGTCATATTTCAGTAAGCCTTACTACAAGCATGTAGATGGAAGCATAGCATATAAATTGCGAAATGATGTGAGCAAATGCATTACGCTAATTTCATAATTGCTATATAACAGCTTGAAGGAACAATCTGATTGAAAAATATATATCGGACACAGGTTCTGTCAATCACTCTAGATCAGTGGACTGATGATGAGATTAACAACATGATAGAAGTTGGTGGAAATTCTTATGCCAATGCTATATATGAGGCATTTCTGCCAGAGGGCTACCACAAGCCACATCCAGATTCTAGCCAGGAAGAAAGAGCAAATTTCATCAGGTTAATTTCTGTAATGCACATCTTAAAAAAATTCATTTTTTATTCCACCCATTAGTTAATAATTTAATTGACAACAACATTTATATAGTTATTCAATTTGAAAGGAGTGCAACTTCTCTTTTACATTTACAGTTAATTTACGAGTTTATCAATATAAGGCCTTATCCAATCAACAAACTTAAGTAGACACTTAAGTTTTCCGGCTGGTCTCCTCCACCTCATTCTGACAAAGAACACAAGAGATATCCTCTTCCTCCTGAAGAAAGTTTTCAGTGGGACACTTAGGCAGATATCATGAATCTGATCATTCAAATAAGACAATGTATCCCTAATGTTTTTTCATGGAGATTTTTATGGTTGCTGCCTGGCATATTTGGAAGCAAATGAATGACTTCATTTTCAGAAATATTCAACCCTCACCTACCAGCTGGAAAATTTCATTCATTGACGAGCTTTCCCTTCAAGCTAACCGTCTTTCGCTGGATCGGAAGACTGATCTTATTTCTTGGCTTTCTTCTTTGTAATAGGCGCTATAGTTCTGTTGATGTTGTTTTGCTCTTCCCCTTAGTTTAGCTCTCTTGGTTGATCTCTCTTCAGCTTGTTTCGCTGGGCTGTGGGACTGTGCTTTGTTTTTTTAATAAAGCTGATTCTCAGCAGGGGTTTCCCCTGCTGTTTCTTGCTCGAAAAAAAAATCAACAACTTAAGTTGATGACTCCTGTAACCGAGTAACCACTGAAGTCTCAAGTCTGAACACAGGCAATTTTGCAATCTCTCAGGTCGAAGTACGAGTTACAAGAATTTCTGGAGCCAAGCCTAAGGATAGTTTCTAACAAGAGCTCTTTACAGGCCACTGACTCTGGAAAAGACATTGACAATGCTTCTCATTCTGCTAGTTTCAAGAGTGAGGTAACACTGTCCCGAGATTAGAAATTATGCAAAGTACTATAGTCAAGTATGACGTGATCTTATTTTTGGAATACTTTCCAGGTTGGCATGGTTGAGTTTATTGGAATATTGAAAGTTAAAGTGATAAGAGGCACTAAATTAGCTGTAAGAGACATGCTAAGCAGTGACCCCTACATCGTACTGACCCTTGGACAGCAGGTATTCTTTGTGTAATCCTAACCAGATAACAAGGGATTCTTGCTTTTGCCCTTGTTCATTTCAGAGCTTGTCAGACAGAAAGTGTCTTCTTGTTATCGGAAGGTTGATAATAGCATTTTTTTTATGCAGAAAGCAAAGACTTCTGTAATTAAAAGTAATCTGAATCCTATTTGGAATGAAGAGCTTAAGCTGTCAGTTCCTCAGCAGTACGGACCTCTCAAACTGGTATGCCCACGCTCCACATTACCAATTACAGAACGTAGTACCATAGAACTTCAGAAGCTTTCATGGTTACATGGACAATGGCATCTCAACTCCTTTTTGTTCACAACCAGCAAGTGTTCGACCACGACATAATATCAAAGGACGACATAATGGGCGAGGCTGAGGTCGACCTGCAGCCAATGATCACCGCAGCAATGGCGTTCGGAGACCCCGACCTGCTCTCGGACATGCAGATCGGCAGGTGGCTCATGTCCCGGGACAACGCGCTCACCAAGGACAGCACGGTCAACATCGTCGACGGCAAGGTGAAGCAGGAGGTCTCGCTGAGGCTGCAGAACGTGGAGTCCGGGGAGGTGGACCTGGAGCTGGAGTGGATACCTCTCAGCCAGTAGAGTTCAGCTTCAGCAGTGGCACAATGCTGGCCTCCTGCTATTACAGGCCTGATGTATGAGGCAGGTGTGTTGTGGTGACTGGGAGGATGTGTGCAATTTGATTTTGTAGGGTGCATGTTACCTGCAATCTTGACTGAAGAATGCAGTGTTTTTGTCCCCCCATCAGATTGTTAACAGCTTGAGGTAGGGCTGCTCTGTCCTCCTCACAGATCGACTTGCACAAACACATGATTCTGAAATATAAAGATGGAACAGAACGGATTGCTCGTCCTCTAATCCAGCACAATGCTACGAGAGAGATTCTTACGTTTGGTTCCAAGTATAAGCTTGCCATGCTGAACTTCAGCTATGCCATAGCTTCTTAAACTAATGTTTGGTTTATGACACTTATTTTAGCTCTTTGTTCCATGTTATGACTCAGTTTTTTCTTTCTTTCTGAAGTTTGCCGCATTTGCTGTAGTTGATACTAACCATGTCAAGGTATAAAACTACATCGTTTAGGGCCGCTTTGATTCGCATGATTTAAAAGCCCATGAACAGGAAATATGTAGTATCGAAATATCATGATATGCTATTCTTCTTTAGCGCGGGCATGAGCATTGTTCTATTAAAGAGCAACATTCCTAGAGTAGCTAATACAAGATATGTCTAACAAAGGAAGACACAGCTAGAGACAACCAGAGATGACTCGTCTTCAACAACATTGCTACGCCATAGGGCCAACCACGCCGACTCTAAGAGAAGAGACGACCACAAAAGTAAAAAATATTAGATTAGTGTCTTAGATATGCTAGTAACAACACTCCATGATAGGTTATTCTTAAAAAAAGAAATTCTCTCTTCATATTACAAAAACTTGACGCCTGAGATATGTGTAAGTCAAAGTTTTAAAATTTTATCTATAATTTTTTTTGAACTATTTAGATTAAACACTTGAAAATAATACATATAAATTCTTCTCAAAAAGCTCTTTCATAATATCATAATTTTAGTGTATTTTATAAATAAATTACAATAATAATTAGTGGTAAAAATTGCATTTCAGAGACCGCGTTGATGTTTAAACATCAAGTTTTTTTATGATATGGAGGGAATAATATGATATGTTAAATCGTGCAGGAAACAAAAACCATAGGGATTGTTCTAAATATGCATTTGATCGGCTTGTTAGAAAAATATAAGAACTTTAGAATTAAAAGTTAATTGATTAAATAAAGAACAGAGAGAGCAAGAGAAGTTGCATTGAACTCTAGAAGGAATTTCAGATGTGATGTTAGACTCATGTGAGAAATCATCTTTGAATAGATATTTCCTATCCCGTGAAATTGTTTTGAAGCGATTCTACAAATCAAACATGTCTATGAAATTTTTTCTTTGGATTCTCTTCATTTTTCCTTTGAATGAAAGAATCCCTTCTTGTTTTGAAAGCATTAACATGGTAGGCCTTAAAAAAGAAAGAGTAAATTACACCGTATGTACGTGAAGTTGTTCCACGTTTAGATTAGGTCCAAAATCCGCAAAATCGTGTATTTAGGCACAAAGTTGTATAAGTGCTTTAAGTCAGGTCAAAACCCACGTTTTCATTGTTGTTTTTTTTACGTTTAAACCCTCAGGAAAAAATATGTAGAAGGTCCAAACTTTGTGGGATTTTAAATTTAAATTGAAAATTATATTTTTGTGCAGCACCCATTTGGACCTCCTAGTGAGAAATAATGTACATTAAATTTACGTTATATTTTTTATATATCTTTGGGATTTAAATTTAAATTCAAAACTATGAATTTGTACAACACCAATTTGGACCTCCTGACAAGATTTTTTTTGAGGGCTTAAGCGTAAGAAACAACAGTGAAATGTACGCTATCTATTGTGGTTTTTTTTGTTCTTTGGCCCCTCAAGTTGCCCTATTTTGCATATAGGTCCCTGCCTTTATTCATTTTGGTCCCTGTAGTTTTATAATTTAGCATATAGGTCCTTGGTTTTTAACGTTTCATCTTCTTGAGTTTCTATATGTTGCATGTAGGTCCCTGCATTTTCTTATTTTAGTCCTTTAAGTTTTGATATTTTGCACATAGCCCCCTCGCTTTATGTGTTTTGGTCCACGGTTTTCCTATTTAGCTCACAGGCCCTTGGTTCATAATGTTTCGGCCCCTGAAGTTTCTATATCTCGCACATAGGCCTCTAGCCGTTTAGCACTTCAACCCCTCTATTTATCCAAATTTGCAAACATGACCCTTGCAAAGCATGTGTCAATAACTAGTACCCAAAAAGAAGGCATAACATGGCAATGGGAAGGAGGCCATGACAAGTGGTCCCAAGGTCCTCCGGGCTCTAGGGAATAGTAGAAATTTGACAATCTTGGACCCAATCGTCAGCCATCCAAAATAATCAGACCATAGAGATGAGGCCATATGTTAAATCTAACCTACCCTAGCCTTAGGAGATCCCTTCTTTTCTTGAGTAGGGCTGGACCGAAAACTTGAGCTGAATGAGCTACTCGAGATCGACTCAAGATTGGCTTGAGCTCAGATTGAGATTAAGTTGAATTTGAGTCGAGCTCGAGCCTAAGCCCAAGCTCAAGTTACATTCGAGCTGAGCCCAAGCAGCTCAGTTCATCTCAAATAAGACAAATAGTATTAGCAGCCTAGTAGCCCATAGGCGACAAACAAAGCCCACTCAAACCAAACAGCCCACGACGCCATGCTGTTACACACACATGCACAACAGTGAATTACCATCACTAACCCTAGGTTTCTAGTCTGTAAGTGCCGCCACCACAAGCACACCACCATCCTAAGTAGCTCCATTCTCGAGCATCGCTCTCGACAGTCGTGCGTTGTCTTTTGCCCAAAGCGCCGCGGCCCGTGAGCAGTTCCGCGTCATGCGTCATCCTCCACTCCTAATCCACCACACCTTCCTCTAACGTCGGGTACCTATCCTCCACGATCCCTCTCTCTTCCTATAGGTGTTTGTCCCTTGTTCGAGCTCAAACTGAGTCGAGTCCAAGCTCAACCAAGCTTGAGCCAAGCCACGTGCTCAAACTAAGGGCCTGTTTGGCAGGGCTCCAGCTCCAAACTCTACCCCGGATCTAGGCGGAGCAGTGCCAAATGCCACAATTCCACGTAACTCTGGAGCAGCCTTCCTCGTAGTTCATTTGTTTGGAGCAGCCTGGAGGGTGCTCCGCGAACCACATTTATCAAAGTAGACGCGGAGTTGGGAGGTAATTACCCACCAATGCCACTGGGCTAATACCCCCTTCGGCCGTCCGGCCGTCCCCCACCCGAGCCTACCTCTCCCTATCCCAAGCTCGTAGCGCCGCCTCTCCTCTCTGTCTTCACCGCCTTCGCCACCGCCACCATCGCGGCCTCTTTCCTCGCCATCGCGGCCTCTCTTCTCTCCCTTCACCGCAGCCTCTCTCTTTGAAAAACCTAGCGCCGCCGCCGTCTCTCTCTTTGGAAAACCTAGCGCCGTCTCCGTCTTTCCTCTCTCCCTTCACCGCCGCCAAGGAACTCTCCTCTCCATCGTCGCCTCTCTCCTCTCCCTTCGTGCCGCCTCTCATCTCTCCCCTCGCTGCTGCCACCTCTATCCTCTCCACCGTCGCCGCCTCTCTTCTCTCCCTTCGCCGCCGTCGCCTCTCTCCTCTCCACCGCCGCCGCCTAGCCCTGAGCCCCTTCGCCTCCTCTCCTCTCCATCGCCGGCTCCTCAAGATCTCCGGCGACTGCAGCAAGTAACAAGGATCCCCTCCTTGCACATCCATGGGGGCCCGAGCAGATTACATTTTTTTTTCTAAGTTTCTTATGGGTTTTATAGTAGCTGATCAGTAGTAAATAATCTGATTGTCTTCTATAAGCATTTAAATAATCTGCCTCATGTAGCTGATGTTTGTGGGCTCTTAGAAATTGGAGTTTGCTTATTTCTGGTGATTTATGTGCTTTGTGTAGTTAATTATATGAGCCTTGTGCCTTGTGCTGTAGATCTTTGGGCACATCTATAAGCATTAATTTATCAAGTGTTGTTTTTCCCAATTGGATTAATGTTCATCTTTTCACGCTGTCTTGTTGATTATACATGATGCTGACGCTTTATGAAAACTGTCATTGCTTAGTGACTGCAAAGAATGCATTCGGCGTTGTATATTGATTCTTAATAGATGCCTGATGCCATTTTTAGGTGTGTAGAAAGACTGGACGTCAAATTTAAAAGCACATGAATACCTTCACAGTTGTACTGTTTGGATTTTTATGGGTTAAAACACAATCAGCAAAAAAATCCTGTAAAGCTGTCAAGCGGACAGAGTTCATTTAGATGAAGTAGTTTGTTGGACTGTTTGATTAGTGGCCTATACAAAGCAAAATGTTATCTATTACAAATTTAGGCCTCGTTTGGCTGCACAGGGATAATTTCCCAAGGAAGCAATCCCTCATCGGGATTTAAGAGGTCCACTTCAAACCCCGCTGGGAAGAGGAGCCCGTGCTCGATTGACCCCGGATTGAGGAATCCAAACAAGATGGCAGGGAAGAGGCGCTATTCTCTGTGCTTTGTACTTCTGCTTACCCAACTATTATCGCTCATTTGTTGCACCAAATTACTATTATTCTCTCTTCACCGCTAGTTTTTGCCCTCTCTGAATACTCTTACTAGTTCTTCACGCCGCTAACAAACAAGCACAAAAATTAAGATATACTAAAATATTATCGATGATAGTTCGAACACGTTAGTTCGAAGGTATTGCATTTGACTCTTGAATCGAATCAAACCAAACCATGTACGAGTATGTCTTACATTTGACTACTAAACAGTTCACTTAACAACTAAAATGAGGCGGTTCATCCCATCTAGAAGCTACCATGTGCTTTAGTAGAACAATAAAACTAAGGCGATGACAAGAATCAAACCATAAATCACACTTGTCATGACACTAGAGCTAACGAATAACAGACATCAGTTCATCAGCATACTCCATGATGGAGCCGAGATATCTGCTGTTAGTCATTTGCAACAGGAAAAACTTGCTATTAGCACCAAGGTTTTGGGATAACTATAGATATGACATCTTTTTACATAAAAGCTGCAGATCAGCAAAGAGAAGACCTCCACGATTAGATGCTCTCCAACCTTTGATTTTCCTTCAAAATTAAAAAAGAAGACCTCTAGATCAATTAGGTACAATTAGATCAAGACAAGAGAACAAAGTTGGAACTAAGAAAAGAAATAGATCAGCAAAGAGAAACAAGATGCTTCCTTTGCAGAGAAAAATAATAAGACAAACCAAAGAGAGACAAGAGTTAAGAATTGGTACATGCATATGGGTAAAGGACATGGCCAACATTCAAAGAATCAAGAATCGGCAAGGACAACACAGTTCAGTTTAAAAGCTATATTTATAGATGGTACACATGAATCTGAACAATTCCTGAAATGAAATGTGGAGGTAAGTTGCTAGATAATTCATAACATTAATTAGCATGAAACATACACATGTAAATATTAGGTTGAATTGAGAAATATATAATTTAGCAATGCAAAGAATCCTGAATTGAGCATATCCAAATACAGTACATGCATTTTGATTAATGGAGTATGTAAAATGAAGCTTTGGTTATTTCCAAAACTACTCACTCAATCCACCAGGCCACCACCACCAAAGATAAAGCACATACATTAGGCCCGATCTTGAGACAGCTAGACCATCGATACAATTATAAGACAAATGCAAGAATTTTCCATCAAATTAATGGGCCAACGCCTCCTCACCCCAATCGAATCTAACATACGATAGTAATGCAAACACATTAGTAGATATGTATTGATAAATGCATACTGATGTGGCCTTGTTTTTATGTAACTAGGAAACTCAATGAAATATAATACCCTAGCAATCAATCTTATCACTACTCATGCTATGTTTAAAGTACTCATATCATCATCATCATTACTAGAACACTTCCTCAAAAATGACAACTAATACTCGACTCTGGATACAATGAACCAAAATATAATGGAAGCATGGTAAAAACTACAAATTTAGGTAGTTTGGTCAGCAGGGCACAAGGCCATTCTAGAAGTTGATCCCTGATCTGATGCTTTTCCAGCAGTGTGATTATTTTCCTTAACCAATAGCAAGCTTAAAGGGCTAAACGATAGTTGTTGCCTGTTACAAGTTACACCATGAGCTGGATTGGGTGACCAGTCCCTAATAAACTACGTATCTGCAATTAATAAACTAATTAAGCTTGTTTTCTTGTTAATTAGCATGGAATCTAACACATCCTGGAGCAGTACTACACTAGTACTACAACAGAGATTGTCATAAACTATTTTACTTGAAACGTTAACTAAAAATCAAGGCCAGCTCATTTTCTCAGTTACTAGCCTGTTAATGGACTCCAATCCGTTACTACTCGTGGACAAGCCTTGACACAACTCGTTACTTAGCTTAACAAACCAGCTAAGTTATAGGCTCCAATTCTGTTAAGCATGAGATGGTCTTCATCAGCTAAGTTACATTACTCCAATTCTGCTAAGCATGAGATGGTCTTCATCAGTGTCAAGACCGTCTCATGATTAACAGCCTGTTAAATTTCTGATAATAAAGCCTTGACACTGTTACTTAGTTGGCCTGTTAATCAACTCCAAATTTGTTTCCTTGCTCATTACAAGCCTGTTAATCTCTAACCACAAGTAGTGACAGCACTGCCAACCAAGATGTGGTCCTAAACTACATTTCTGATGCAGTGAAGTGAATGTAGTGAAGTGTAGGTCACTGTTTACTGACAAGTGACAACAATGGCAACCAAGATTATGCACTGCACATCAGATTTGATCAAATGAGGAACAAAGTGATAAATTTTTTAAAGAAGGAGCGGAAGATAGAGGGAGATGGAGAAGAACCTTGTATGCTCACAGGGTGATAGAGGGGGATGGAGCAGATTCAAAGCCACAAGGCCTTCTTGCATCGCCGCCACTGCGTCTTCTTGCTCTGCCGGGTGATAGAGGAGGATGGAGCAGATCCAAAGCCACGGCAGCCTGCACCAGCCAAGCGCTGCCGGCCATTGGCGAGCGCCCTTTCCTCGTGCCTCTCCATTGCTTCGGCTTCTTGCTCCGCTGGCGACCGGCTACTTGCTTCCGCCGGCGGCACGGAGATGCGGAGAGATGCAAGAGGAGAGAGATGAGAAGAGACGCGGTGACGGTGGGGAAAAAAATTCCGGAGCCCTATCGCGAGGGGCTGATTCCCCGGGATCCCGCGAGGAACGGGGCGCACAAACCCGTCGCGGTGGACTTCCAAACGGCTTTAGATCTGGCCCGGGGTAAATTCCCCACGAGGCTGGGCCAGCCCGGGATTTGGTAGGGATCCCGGGTGGATTTACTGCTTCCAAACGGGCCCTTAGAGTGTTAATTGTTTGTATGATTTACTGTCAATTTCAATAGGTGAACTGATTTTCTCTTAGGGTTATACCGATATGATTGTACTGCAGTCAACAACATTTCAAAAACTGCAAAGTGGCTCGGTTTGAAACAAAGGTGAATATAAATAAGTAATTTCTGGCCTTTGTTTTGCCGTAATTATCATTTATATTACTAACATCTTTTTCAACGAGTTCCAAGATGTAGATTAGCAGGATTGCCTTCATCAATGTTCTTTTTATAAAGATAGGGACTAAGGGCATGGTACTGTAAACTAATAGTTGAACAGACTGAAATCCTGAATCTTATTCATTTTTCTTGTTTTAATCTTCAAATATCTTGTCTTTGTATTATTGTTCGTTTCTGAGTTTGTTCCCACCCCCATCCTTTCTTTAAGATGCTTCCTGCGCCTTATCTGTTTTTACCAGACCATGCATATCTCCACTCACACATCCATGCATCTCTAATGTTGAGTGTTCTCAAGTGTATTACATAAAATCACTCATTACACGGAAATTATGTCCCTATTACATAAAAGAGGAACATTTGTTCTGTATTATCCAATTGTTACACTCATATTTTTCTGCCTTTTTCAGGTGATAAGGTAGCTGTTAGCTGTCAGACTAGAAGAGTAGAAAGGACTCCATATGCCTAAAGTGCCTTTCTTGCTACATAATAGCTATGTTGTTACATGGTGAATTAAACTGTCCTATGGAGAGACCGAGGGCATTGTTGCATTTCTTCTCAATACCTTGTATATTGGTCAAACCTATTTTTTTCACAATAAAAAATGTATAATCGGCAGGGTTCTTTCCTATTTTCCTTGTGGTTTGTAGAGAATGGGCAAGAGTAATTGTAAAGGGCATGTGCAGTAGGGACGTGATGGCAGGCCTTTTGCCATTTTAGATTTGCTGATTGTGTGTGTGTAATTGTGTTGCCAAGTAGAATGAATCCCCGTTTGAGCCTGCCTGATTTACCCATCAGTGAAATCGAATGTGCAAATGTTAAAAACCTTTCTGCAATCTGCAGATGTTCTCGTCGTGCCTCAAATCTCCTCCCTTTGATGCTTTGCTACACTTTTGTCCTAAATTCTGTTTCAATTCTACCCTCTCTGTCAAGCCAGATAATTTGGCATCTGCTCTACAGAACGCAATCGTTCTCTCATTTTGCGTTTGAGCATGCTCATGAATGAGATCGATGGTGGTCTCAAATTTCAATTCAGCTCAATTCCTATGGACTATCGTCGTATTGATAAAAAAAAAACTTTCTACAGTGATAGTGTGATACTACGGTAGTGTTAAAAAAAACATCAAGAATAGTATTAACCATTCATCTAAAATATTACTCATTCTTAGATCTAGAGCCAACTTGTTAACCAAATACTCAATAACAGCTCCAGCTCCACCGTGAATCTGCTCCACAGTAGAGTTGTGGAGCGGAGCTGAAAAATTGAAACTGGAGCCTTGCCAAATACCCCTTAATTTGAGTCGAGCCTCTAGCCCAAGCACCGTGAGGTCAAGGGTTTAGAAAACCGATCGGCGCCCCGAAACCGCTCTCCTGGCGGGATGGTTTTTCGCCAAAAACCGGCAAAAATCGTCCAAAACCGGTAAAAACCGTGCAAATTCAAAATCAAACGGGCAAATGGGCGGGGCGGTTTTCCGGCGGTTTTTAGCGAGAAACCGCCGGTTTCGGCGGTTTCCCGGCGGTTTCTGGCTAAAAACCGCCGGGAAAAATAGAAAATCATGAAAAATAGAAAAAAAAAAAAAAAAGGAAAATAGGTCTTAATTTAAAATTTTGCTTCATACAAACCCTTCTAAAAACCATCTAGTTTTTTATAAGATTTTTTCTTAATTTTTTTAAAATTAAAATTCAAACTCAAATTTTTGAATTTGACCAGATAAAAACCGATGATTTCTCAAACCGCCGGCCAGCGGTTTGGCGAGAAACCGCCGGTTTTTACTGTTTTTATAACCCCGTCAAGCTCGGCTCGAATCCAGCGAATCCTGAGCAACAGGCACACGACTGGTTACTGGTTAGCCCCCAAAAAATAACGAACGAATCCGCATCAAGCATAAAAGACAAGAAAAGAAAAACAAGCGCGCACACAACAAAACGGCACCCTGAGCCCATCACCTCCCAGAGAGGATGGGGAAAAAAATCTCTCCCATTCTGCGGGGATCATCCGGTCCGGTTTCGCGCGAGCCCTCGGGCGCAGGAATCTAGCGCGATTCTCACATCCTCACGGTCGGTTTGAGGCCTCCGTCGTCGAGCTGTCGCGCGGCAGGGTTCTTGATTTCGGGTGCGTGCTCCTGTTCTTGGGTTCTTGTGGCGAATTTCGTCGGATTTTCTTTTTTTTTTTTCCATCCTGCTTCGTAGGCTAGGCTGGGTTAGGCTAAGTTTGCTTGCTTGGTGGTTCTTGCTCGAGATGCGTTGCTTTAGGATCTGTAGCTTAGCTGGAGAATTGCTCTCAAGAACTCTGTGTTTTAAAAGAGTATTTATGATTTTGTTGGAAATCTTTAGAAGGCCGAGGGGCACAATACTTTTAGGTAGCTGATGGTGGAATTATTGAAGGCTGGCTCTGTAGTTCAAAATGTGCTAAATAGGCTTGATATTCTGGTATGTGGTTTAACTCTCTAGGAAGCTTTTGCAGTTTTTTTCCCCACAATAGCTTCTGACTCGCAATGATTTAGTTCTTTCAGCAGCACTTGTAACATCTTACTTGGCTTCGACTGTGTACAACTACCACTAAAATGCAGAACTCTGATAAACAATACTTCTGCCATGTGAATTTCCGAGGTTCCTACACAATTAGATGGGAATATTTGTTCAACCTACATATTTGAGATACTTGGAAGCATGGTTTTGAAGTGGCACAGCAATATTAAATAATTTTTATGACATCCCATTAGTTTTGAAACCGATGGGATAAGTGTCATGCCAGCTATCTATTTTGTTTTTCAGCCAACCGCAATTGTTTGATTGTCCTTAGGATCCAGACAAAAATATTGTAGAAACTTTGGTTCTAACTCACAGTCACAAGGATAAAGTGTTAGAAAACATCATCTGCTGTCTTGTGGAAATTGACAAGATGTAGATATGCTGTCTAGAAGTGATCTGACAGTTTTCCATAGTGCATATCTTGGCTACTTAGATACATTATACCAGCCCAACCTTTTTTTTCTCAAATTGCAATGGGGTGCGCATTTTACCTTTTTTTAAAAAATTCTATCATTACCAAGTGAAGTTTTATCTTGTTTATGCGCACTACATCTTGGTGAAGGTTTGAATGGTAACAGTGATAAATATTAAAAACATTCTCCAATAAGAGCACATTTGCAAATTAAATTCAACATGTCCCATTTGAATTTGTTATACTTATGGTCGGTTAGATTCTCTTATCCCTTCTAGTTTGTTTAAGTGTTCAAGAACATCGACCAAGCGTCAGATGAGTAAACCCTGAAGCTTGATGTGCTTAAATCTTTTACTTGAACCTTACTCTGCCTGCTCATTCTGTTTGTTGTGGTGGAAAACCATTAAAGAAAGGTTCTTTTCTTATCATTCTTCTTGAATCCCTTGGATTTCCAATGTGCTTACCTAGTTGACATTCTTTCCTCAGAGGATGCCAGATGTATGAACCAAAACCCTTTTCAAGCATTGGATCAGCTCACAACAATCCGATTTCTCACAATCAACAAATCGAACCAACTGCCAACAATGTAGTATCTAATAGTGGTGGAAACAGCTCAAACAACTTTGCCACCAGACAGCGCTTACGGTGGACAGATGAGCTTCATGAACGTTTTGTGGATGCTGTAACACAGCTTGGAGGACCTGACAGTGAGTTCCTTTATGTTTTTTTAGTCTTTTGTCTCTTTAATATTCTATAGCTGGCTAGCTGCCTAGCTTGTTGCATTGTGACTAGCTTATCCTTCCTTCTTCCCTTCATCTAAACCTGTAACTGATTGTAGGCTCTCTGTTTGTTATATACATGGACCCCCTGTGCTCTCGTATACATTTGTCTTGATTCTTGACAATTGACAGAGTCTACTTCCACTCATTTAATGGAGCAGCCCAAAATGATATCTTAGTATCTGAATATTTCATCAACCATACATTTAAGCACTAATGCAATTCTTCTTTCAGGGGCTACTCCCAAGGGGATTCTTAGAGTAATGGGTGTTCAAGGGTTGACCATTTATCATGTCAAAAGTCATCTACAAGTAACTGAACTTGAGATACTTAACACTTGTGCATGACATGCTTGCAAATTTATACAGTTACTGATTGAATTACTTGTTTCTTCAGAAATATCGGCTTGCAAAATACATCCCAGATCCCACTGCTGATGGTAGGTAACTGTGAAACAGAAAAGTTTGATTTAGCTTAAGAAAGTTTAAACACACTAGGATTTCATTTTTGTAGGTGCCAATTCTGACGGGAAAGAATTAGGAGATTTGTTGGCAGGCATCGAAAGCTCATCGTAAGTTTTTTTTTAAAAAATCATTTATTCTGGGAAGTACGACAGGTGATATGTATGGTAATAAAATGTACCCTTCTAAATACCATCTTGCATTTCAGTGTCTGTTGTCAACATTTAATTATAATTTATGTATACGCAGTCATAAAATTGTAGTGTATGGGATACGATTTTACTCCCAGATTCAACAAACTATCAGTTTTTCTTTAGATAAGGTGGATATCTTTCTCAATACATGTGGCACTAACACCAGCACTGCCAAGTCCTCTAGCTTGAAAGAAAAAAACTTATCTCTGTCTCATCCCTCCATTTGCCCCTTGGTATGTGGCCCTTCTCCCTTCCAAATGGTAGGCTGTATACAGCCATTAGCTGCTGAACATGGCATGCTCTCACAACTCAACACCACGCCACCAAACCCCATATGATCATTATCTGTTAATTTTTTTCTTTTTTTTTCCATTTTTTTTGGCAAGCTGAATCATTTACTCTTGATACTAGAATATAGGTGTTGTCGAGTTGATATCTTAAAATCTTAGTGCCTAGTTCTGAGTTTTGATATCCCAACATTCTGCTAAAGCTCAGCCCCATGGAAATATGTCTGGTGATGTTCATTTATGTCACAGCAGCACAGCCACATTATTTGGGTTCTAGGCAAATTCTGGCGTTGCTTAATATATATATATATTGTAAAATCTTTTACTGAGGATTCAGAAGTCAAACCAAAAGAATATTTTTGTTTTGTGAATCCTGATAAAACGTACTTCGATGGCAGGGGAATGGAGATAAGTGAGGCTCTAAAATTGCAGATGGAGGTGCAGAAGCGGCTACATGAACAATTAGAGGCAAGTAGACTGTAGATGTATCAACTGAAATGATATGACACTTCAAATTGAGATAAAAGTCATATTTACATTATCATTTAGATTTTATATCCTCAGTTATTGGTTCTCCATTTGTGATAGCATGTGGATTTGCAAAGTTTCATAGATTGTTCCGTTTATGTCAGGATGTGGAATACTTTTCCTATATGAAGTTCTGAACAATACCTTACAGAATGTTAATCCTTCCTTGAAGGATGGATAGGACAAACAACATTTGTACTTTGATCATTGTATTGTTCTGATTAGCTTAAAAAGCATCTCTTTTTTTTCATTCTTGTGAAATGGGTATATTACCTTAAAAAATCATTGTATTATTTTCTATTTATCAAAGTAGTATTGTTTTCTCTATTGATCTGATAAGTTTATCATATTAATCATTTTAAAAGCCCAGTGACATGCATGCTGCTCTTTATTCTCATACAGTTATCAAATAATTTCATAAGCTCATTTTTCAGTTTGAGGCTCTAACGCGTCAATGAACTTCTTTATTTGACAACATCCATTAAAACAAATCATCTCTGGAATAAAACCTACAGAAAAACTAGTTTGGCCCTATGCTCTAGGGCTTATGGCTTAACCGTTTCCAAAAGCCAAACGCTTTGGCTTCTCAAGCCTTTTTTTTTAAAATCTCAAAGCTCTCAAAAATAATTCGGAACGAAGTGGGCCTTCTCCAGGCCATTTGGAGCAGCTCTCGAAGTTTAGAGTTTCAGCAGTTCAACAATTTTAGCAATCCAGCCCAGCAATTCACTGTGTGGCTTATGGCTTATTGCCGTTTTGAAAAGCCAAACGTTTTGGCTTATCAAGCCTCGCTTTTTTTTTTAATCTCAACGCCGCTTCTCAAACCTCTCAAAAACAAGTTAAACGAAGCAAACCGACTTTTCAAAGTCCAGCTTTTAAGCAATGCAACCACTTCAGCAATTAAACCCAGTCCACGAGAACATGGCTACTTTGCAAACAACACATTTAGGGGAGTATATATTCTTGTGTTACAAGATCAGCTTACATGAACTCTAAACTTGTGTTAGTCAAGAATGTATTGTTCCGATCTCAATGCACTCTGACTAGTAGGTGAACTGCTATTGGTCGTACAGTGGTGAAACTAGTCTCTGTTGCACAATTTTCAGTCAGTCTCGAACGAAGCTTCTAGCATCCATTCCAATTGCAGGAAATGTTACTTACTGCTCTTCCAAAACATTTCTACAGGTACAAAGGCAGCTCCAGCTCCGAATAGAAGCCCAAGGCAAGTATCTCCAGAAGATCATCGAAGAGCAGCAGCGCCTGAGTGGTGTGCTGGGTGAATCAGGCAACTTAAGTGCCCTTGCTCCAGGGGACCTCTTCCAGGATTCCATCAAGACTGATCCCTCGACCCCGGTACCAACTTCTGAGTCCCCAATCCAGGACAAGGCTGCAAGTGGTGATCTCAGAGGCACTAGTGGGCTGTTCAAGAACCTTTCTTCTCATGATGACTGTCTCTCCTCAGGCCGCGAGCCTTTGACACCGGACTCCAGCTACCATGCCAGTTCCCCTCTAGAAAGCCCCAAAGCTTGCAAGAGGGCTCGAGTCAGTAATGGCCTTGATCATGGCAGCAATGAGTTCGGCCTTCCTCACAATATTCTGGCATCAAGTTCAGGTTCCGATTTCCGAGAGGCGAACTCATTGTTCTCATCCAGCACAGGGAACTTCGATTCATCGGCATCTCTGAAGATTGCTCGCGGAGATGGCTTTCCTAATGGTTCAGGCGGCGATGTTTGATTCTGGCGTTTCCCCTGTAGCACAGTGCCATTAGAGGATTGCTAGCTGTTGTATCTCTTCAATAGAGCTATTGATCTTGGAGACCATTCGTTATGTAGTGTCTATTGTATTATGTAACATGTATATTCAATCAGAGATGGCTGTGCACATCTTTTCTACAGATTGTAATGGTCTGTAGTTGCATACCTTTGGAATCCTTGTTCTTGGCTAAATTACTGGTTGTGCGACATCAAGGTTTCGATATATCACTTAAGAGTTTCAGAAAAGTAGTTCTGTTGCCTTGTTATACTCACGGATGCAGCTCCACGAGTTCTTAAGTGTCGGTTATGGTGTTTGCTAGATCGATGAGTCCATTATCTAGTATGTATGCTAGAAGGATCTAGGATGTACTCCCTCTGTTCCATTTTATAAGACATATTTTGACTTGAGAAAAGTCAAATTTTATAAATTTTAATTAACATTTAATTAAATTATATGCATCTTTAGTGGATAAAAGTTATATCAACATGTTGGCTTTTCAAATTACTTTGGATACAACGTGATACTATAGAAATCGCCAATGTATAATAAGAAAAATTAATGGTCAACGTTTGTCCTGGAAGACTTTTAAGTTAAAATACGTCCTATATTTTGGAATGGAGAGAGTATGCTACAAGGATAGTACTCGGGAGGGAACGGTATGCTCTGCCTCTTGCCTTCGTGGAAAAAAAAAAATCAAAGTTTGCCTTAGCTCTGCATCCACCGTTCATAAAAAACTCCAGCATCTCTTGTTCGGTTTCACATCGAGTAACACCCCAAAGAACACATTTTTTTTTCTCTCCCCGATCGAAAGCAACAGCGGAGGAGTGTTGGATTTTGATATTGATGACAGTGAACACAGTTGCACAAAGATAGAATATTGTGCATAAGTATTAGAACGAGTGCATTTTCATTTGGCACTTGTAAAAACTGTAGGCCTATAAGCAACTGGATGGCACTGTTAAGACACAGGTGACCAGACATATCCGGTCATTCTATTAGGAACATGTTGAATCATTCTATTAACAAGAACATAAACAGCAGAGACCAAGAAGCAACTAATTAATACCAACTACCCTTTGGGTGTCTTTTTTTTTCCATACCCTATGGCCTCCTCACTTCCCAGGGCTGACCTGCTTCAAACAATTGGAGAACACAGTGCTCGGGAAACAACCAATCTTCACAGCATTCATTCGTCATCGTCCTCATTTTCATCAATCCCTACCCAGTGAGTGAATGCAAACAGAAATTCCTTGAAGGTAACCATTCCATTCTTGTCCCAATCCATTTCCTCTAGTGCCATGTAAAAAGAAGACGACGCGTTAGAACTGCATAAAAATGAGGGACCTTCCAGAAGAATGATGTGGACTACTAATTTTAGAAGTATTGGATTTCACAGCCGATAAGTCAAAAACATTCAGATGAAGCGCACCAATATGTTTAACAGATAATGTGTCAGAAACTGACATCAAGGGCACTAAGCGTCTACCTGTGCATCTATCAGATGAGGGAAAACTGTGAAGTGACCAGAAAAGGTGGCAAACAAACATTAGGGAGCTAGTCATTTTCCGAGTAGGTGTCCATATTTCTTTGGAAAGAACTTAAGTGAAGTAGCTCATTTGAAGAGCTTGTTTGTACCAGGTCTACCTTTTTTCCTTTAGGTGAAGAGTACGGTGAGGAGAATATATAAAAAAAAGAAGAGGTGGTTCACAAAAATAAGTGATTGGAGCTAGCGGCAGAGTTTGAAACAAATAATGTCACAATGGTGGTCCCCTTGCCCTAACCGAAGCTCCGCGGTGCTCTTCACTTCAATCAACTCAGTTCTAATTAGGGGGTGGTGTCCAATAGTAGACCGTCCTACTAAGAAAGGGCAAACTCACCAAATCTTTTCATGGCTATACGCCCAGAAGAGCGTTCTCCTGTTGTGGTCTCATTTATTGCTTGAATCATCTCGTCCTTGCTCACATACCCGTCTTTATTCTTGTCCAAGAAGACAAATGCATCAACCAAGGTCTCAAAAGTTGCCTCAAGATTTCCTAATCCCATCTGTGTCTTCTGTGCATTATGTTAAGGAAATAGAAAATCTGCTGACAGAAATACAATAAGAGACACAAAACACGATCTGAGTGCAAGATTTTCTGACATATCCATCTACAAAACCACTAAATAAATCAGACTAATGCTGTGATAGAAAACCATGGAAAAAGTTTTTGTTTCAGTTAACAATGCAGTATAATCTGAACTTTGCCAGCAAGCAACAGATAAACCGACCACATATTTTGCTGATGAACCTAACAAAACTAATAAAACCAAAATCACCTTAACTTTCCATAGCTCTGCAGCAATGCTATACAATGTGATAAGAACCAAGAAAATGATCAGTCTGCAATGGCATAAAGTATGAAGGATACTGCTTCAGACACAGCTGGTTCATTGAGAAGATAAACAAGGCACAGAAAGACAATGAACTCATTGAATTTCATGCCCATATCTTCATTTATGTCACAAGCTTCGAATAGATCAGTTATCTCCTCCTCCGAAAATGAGATTTCCAGCTTTTGAAAACAATGCTTGAGTTCTTCTTTATCTATTTCACCATTGGAGTCTTCATCTAAGGAAGGCAGGAAGCAGAAAAGAGTTCAGCCTAAAGTAATTGAGTTAGTTTGCAAAATACAGTGAACATCTCTTAGAGCTCAGTATACTTCCACATGCCTCATTTTGATCACTGGCGACTGTAAAACGTCACATGAATTCCACAGTTTATGACAAGAATTATAAGTGGAACACACTAAATAACTTGTTAAACATTTTAGGTCTGGAGTTGATTTCGTTTTGTTTTTCAGAAATTCAAGATTATATCAGTCACTTCCTTCAAAACCTTTTCACCATTGTAAGAGCCCTACCGCAATTCACCTACGAACTTAAAAAGATATCTGGAGGATAGCGCATAAAAAAAAGGACAGCACTCACCAAATTGTTCAAAGATAATCTTGCATTTTCTCAAGCCCTCGTCGATCTTGGGAAACTTCATGATAACACTATTGAACGACTTCACTGAAGTCCCATGCGCCGCTCTCTGCTGCATGGATTCCACCATCTTCGTCTCTAGCTTTGAACCATGCGAGCTCCGCCTAGGCGTGTCATGGCGCCCAAATACGCCACCCATCCTGGCACCTCACACACCGTCGCTGTCTCCAATTGGATGCACACCAAACAGTAGCAGCTGAACATGAAAAATAGTAGTTTCTGATATCTCAAGCATGGCAATTACCTCAAGTAGTATATAATAGGCAGTCAATCTGATCACTCGCCGCAAATTACCAAATTCACCCAGTAAAAAAATGAGCCTTTTTTACATCAGAAGAACAAGATTTCACTATCGTAATCGAACAAATCATGTACGCAAACATGGAAAATCCGAAATGAACAATAAAGAAACAGTGGCGGGCACAGCGAAAGCAAACAAGAGCACCTGGCCGCAATAAAGATTCAAGCCAAAGACAAGCCGCAAGTCTGAGATATCATTATCCCTGTCTGTACCACACGCACCCAGGAAAGAACCCAAAGCCAAGCAAAGAGAAATCTACCGAAACAGGTTCGACATAAGGAGATCGCAATCGCATACGCCGATACGTGCAAGACGAACAGCCCAAGCATAAACATCGCGCCAAGCAAGACCAAACCGCGGCGTGGAAGAGAGAAGACTGCAGGCTAGAAGAGAGGTTCTTGGCTTGCCTGAGCGGCTGTGCCAGCACCAAACGAAGAGAAAGTGAAGCCCCGCACGTCCGGAGGCCGAGCGGGGAGGGAGGGAGGCGGCGGCGTGGGCTTCGCGGCGAACCTTCCGGGGATCGGAATCGGCGGGGAAAGTCGGGATTTTTTTTCCCGCTTCGGGATCGAGCCAGGAATCGGAGGCGAAGACGAGGGCGAGGTTCGAGCGAGCTTTCGGTTTCGGTTTTAGTGAGACGGCGGGTGCAGCGTGAGCGAGGCGGCAGGTGCCCCGTGGCGCTACACGTACGCATGGCGGCCGGCCCACGAAAGGCTCCTCTTCGCTGACAAGTGGGGCCGGGAGGCGGGGCCCACGCAAGCGGCTGACAGCTGGCGCAAGGAGGCGGTGGGGATTGGGATGAGTTGACAAGATGGGCACGCCGGCACCTAGGAATGAGTGGGCGAGTCAATCTGGGGAGTGGGACTGCTTTCGCGAGCAATGGAGCGATTCTCTCTCAACCTAGGATCGGCTCTTAGGATCACCAGGATGCTCAGTTACTGTAGTAGAGTAGTTGGTCTTGTTTAACATCAAAGTTTATAGAAAACTTATTTTCTCAGTATATATAGAATTTTACAATATATACATATGAAAGAATGGTTTCAACTGGCACTATCTTGACCTTGGTTTTTTAAAAAAATTATACGTTGTTTGTTTGCATTTATGTGGATACAAACTTTGGTCGGAAGTACAACCACGACACGAGCCAACAGTCAAAGTTAGAATAAAAAAAAAGAGGTGTGAAGTGGAGTTAAAAAACTCTAAAAAAAACCATGGTCTCAACCAAAACAAAGTTATGAAAGAGCACCAAAGTTTTATATCCAATTACTCCTAAGTTTTCTAAACAATGATATTTTTAATAAACTAGATTTCTATTTTGAAACTATAAAAAAACCATGATGCCAAATAGGGCCTATTCTTAGTGCATGTTAAGAGTGGATGAGCTGAATGAATAAGCTATAGAGCTGAATGATAAGTTAGATACCGAGATATGCTTTTCAAAACTGATGCACTTCGTTTATTATTTTTAAGAGCTTTTAAAGTGACTTCATAATTAAAACAACTAGACAAAAAATTTCAAAATGTTCAGCTTTTCAATTTAGTTAGAATTAGACTTTAAACCTAAACCAAGTAACTCCGAGCAATGTATTATTCTCTAAATTTGAAGATATAGATGCACGATGCATTAGCGTTCTCTGACTTCCCTAGTAAAAACAGATCCGGCTTCAACGACGTGGGTTGCAAGCTCCTATCATCCATGGCCCCAAAAGATTCGCTGAAATGTTATATTTCCACTGCGGTTTTGAAGCGGCTTCAAAAATTCGGTGTGCTTTATTTGACTGAATTCTAAGAACTTTGAGAAGCTGTTTTAAAATTAAAAAAATATGCTAAAAACCAAATGGTTTAACATTTCAAAGCGAGGATAAGCCATAAACAGATAATATTTGTCAAAAGTGAAATTCGAGGGCTTTCAAAACTGGATTGGAGAAGCCAAAACTTTATTCAGCTCGAGTTTTAGTGTTTTAACCCTGTGCTTTCGAGATTTTCGAGGAACTGATTCGAGAAGTCAAAATGTTAAACTCTTTAAACAAATAATTCAAGCAAATAAGCTTTGTGGAACAATGAAACATCTGATATGCTAAAATTTGCTGATACTAAATTTCAAGAGCTTCAAAAAATGGTTTTGATAAATCAGAATGTTTAGTTCAACTTTAGTTTGAAAGTTTTTATTTTGAACTTCAAAATTTCTAAGAAATAGATCCGAACAGAGACGTACAGGTAGAATCTTGCAAGCGACCACCATGTTCCCTTCAGGTTGGTTGGAGATCTAAAATGCTACTATATCCGGCGGGGTCACATTGTTTTTTTTTTTCAAAAATCGGAACCTCAGTGTCGTTGATAATCATAGAAAAATCAGCCCAAATTTGAAATCCAAAGTATGAATAGTTCACCAAAAACCAAGTTCAGCGAAAACCAATCGATTTCTATTACGATAATCACATGATAATTGTTAGAGAACTCTCTGCTATTGGGTGTAGTCTAAGGGATTCCCGAGAGCATATCTCTTCTTATGAATCAATCATACACAGAGAACAATCACATCACAGAGATATACATAGAGACATATCTAATACAACTATGTGGAAGATCCCCTATATATAGACATATCTAATAGGCTAGGGTTTCGGTAGTAGGCCCAATCCATGGATCGACTGCCAAACCCATTACCGATTTGTTAACATTTCCTCTTGGGCACCTACCCTAAGATGTACATGCTACATCAAAACTCTATAAAAATCTAGTGAAAATTTTTTTTGCAGAAAGAGTACATGACATATGCTTATTGTGCTGCTCGGATTGCCTTGCTAAAAATCTCATGTAAGAAACTTCTATAAAAACTCACATAAAGGAAAAGGAGTATAACCCACCTAATTTTCTTTTCTAATCTTCAACATTATATTGGGTACTTGAACTTCGTATTCAAGTTTAATTTTAGAGTACGTGAAGTTTCTCTCCCTAAATTCTGCACTTTTGTAAGTCTCAATGAATAAATATATGAGATTACCACATAACTTTGTGTGCTAAATATTAATGAGCTTCTTCAAATTGCTCTTCACGTAGCTCATTTGCATTTGAGTAACACAAACTTCATTATCTTTATATATGATAGTGAGGTGCATTCAAAATTCAATCCACATAACTTTTAAATGCAGAATATTCTTCTTTTTAAGCTATTCATACTCATAAGAGAGTTCATTCAAGGCTATGATTTTCAAGTGATTTGTCGGCGTTGACACAAGTGTCTTCTTCGATGACTTCTATGATATTAAGTTCCACCACGTAGGAAAACATATTCATATTTAAATTCAAGTCTTAGTTCCTTCTATTCAAGATCTATGTTTCTTTGGAGGTAGTGGAAGATGTTCTTAATTACTTTCAAATACCTCTTCATGGGCTCTGTACTGTACCGAGCTAGTAAATAATGACAAATGCTATGCCCGCCCATGTGATGTTTACGAGGTACATGAGCACTTCCAAATGCACTCAAATATGGAACTTTAGGTTCCAGGACTTCCTTCCCCTCATCCCTAGGTCTATATAGGCCTTAGTTTGCTTACAATGGCCGATTGGCCACCTAGAATTTCAAAGGGTAAGCCTTCTCAAAGTCAAACATTTCCAACAACTCCGGGTGTAGGCTAACTAGTGTACCAAAATACTTTTCAGGCATATGCTCAAGCGGCAAGCCTAAGCAATTATTGATTTTACAAACTCATACTTCAAGTAAGAGCTTGCTTCTTCTTCGCTTCAGTATGTATGGTGACTCTCAGAGTTACAGTATATAGATTTCTATTTCCTCTATCTTGGTTTAGGACAACAATACTTCATATATTTTCATGTACAAGTCTGAATCCAAGTCTATATTTAGATACACAGTGCCAACATCCTTCAATTTTATTCTTAAATTCATTTTCAACTTCAAGTTGAGTACAGCCAATGAGATCAAATATATAAAGGTAATTACGTCCATGACTAGGGAATAGATTTCTGCATAAGTGAAACCTTAAGCTACTAGCCGTGCTTTGTACCTTCTACTTTATATCCATTTCTTTTGTTATGCGGTAATTGCCTTCTTCCATTCTTTCTAATCCAGCTTTTTCTTGACTTTTGCGAGAGATGTACACTTAGGATTAAATTCGATAATGGTGGCAATTTTTCTTTTCTTTGCAAATTACATGTCGACAGTGGTTGCTACTCTATTTAAATATTCCCTTAATAATACGTAATTTATGACCATTTCATTGTTGGGGTGCTTCTTACATTTCTACTTGCTCTTCACCGCTATTTCTTATCATGGAAACAAGTTCCTTTAGTTTATTGTCAATGTGTGCGCACGCATTTTCATCGGCGACTTTCTTCAGTGGATGATTCAAATCTAGGATTGCCTCGCTTGCAGGCTGCTCTCCAGTGATAAGTCTCAATTGGCTCCCCTTCTTAATTGGGACATTTTTGTGATTGGCTATGATAAGCTCTCTAGCTTATCCCCTTTTTCTCCATACGTCTTTGGATATTTTGAAATTCGATGAGCCAGATTTCCTTTCTTTCATTTTGAGTCCTTTGAACGGTATGAGGGGTACCTTCTATGGTATTTCAACCCTCTCTGGTGCATTACTATAGATAATGCAACTTGATCACACTTCAAATCGTAAAAATGGTTAGGCAGTTCATTTGCTAATTTCTTCATTTGCTTCAAATGTCTTCTAGACTTTTTTTATTTTTTTTACTAATACGGGGTTATGCGTAGGGATCCATGTGGCTTTCCACATGATTTCACATCATTCTTCCTTTATGGGTTCTATTCCTCCCCCTAATGACGAAAATTGATCCTCGTTCATTTTTATATTCATTGAGATTGTGTTATAGGTACATAAATCATGCAATCAAATATTTAAAATTTGGAAATTTTCATTGCGACGCCTTGCACTAGTTGGATGTTGTAGGACTGTGTATCCGTTGTGCTAATTAATGAGGGCAGCTTGTAGGACTTCTTGTCCATTATTTGATAAATTACAACTCTACCCAGCGGCCAGACAAAAATTTGATTCTTTCAAGCATCGACAGGCACCATAAATTAACTAAATTGCCCTAACAAGGGCTGCATATGGCCACACATACCCCTAGATTCATCCAAGGAGGGATCTCAATTTTCACTTGGAGATGTCCTAGTTATCAGTTTCCGGTGGCACAGAGAGAGAACACGAAAATCTTCATGATTCGAATAATTTGTAACATTAATGTTTGCCCTTATGAGTTGTTTTATTTCACTCCTCATCATTCTAAGACTAGGATGAATTTTACAATGCTATAGAGGGAGGAGATTTGAGCTTCTAAATGCATTCTTCAAAGAAGCATACACTTCGGGTGCACAGATTCTAATGTAATATATGCCAGATTCAAATGGAGTAAATTTTCTCTAATACTCTTTTTTTACATCTTACATTCTTCATAATGCATAAGTATTCTTTTCTATGCTATTATCTTCATTGGCTTCTTCTTAAAACCGGTTTGTACAGATGTCATTTAAAATTAAGAGAGGTCGAGTGATTTTAGGTACAACAATGCTTCTTCTAGTGCTAATGTAGTACCCATATGCATTACGGCTCTTTCCAAGCCTGCTATGCATGAACCGTTGCATGCGATTCTTCTAATACTACTAGCATTCTTCATGATCGACTAGAGTATTTGGTCTCTCTTAAAAATACTATTTATTATTCCACAACCAACAATTCATATCTCCATAGGGTGCTACACAAGTTCTATACATAATTGCAATCACGCAATGGCAAGATTCACATTTCATAAAATTCAAATATTGATTGCAACTTCAAATATACTAGAATAAAGGATGAATGCATAAATAATCATGAGAATTAAAGCTTTCCCTTCAAGAGCTTCAATTCTTTTTTAAATGGTTGTCTCTTCAAGAACTTCCAATTCATCATTCATGCTAAAGTTCACACAGTGTCTACTACCAACCACAATTTAAATGCTAAGAGTTCTATTTATGCACTACTGATTCTATAAAGTATATATTCTTTTAAGCTTCAATGCTATTTGTCGAGATCTTTTTTCTTTATCTATTTCATGTGTGGATACAATAAGATTAAGGGGGGCGAATTAGAAGATGTCTCTACGTGAATGTCCTCCTCCATGAGGCCTTCCTTGCCTGACGTGGTGAAGTGAGCCTTTGCTATTATTTTTCTCTTTCTTTTGGTATGATAAGCCGCATTGACGCGCTTAAGTTTGTGGCAAATCATCAACCAATGCCCCAAATGCCACACTTATAACACGTTTGGACCTGTTGGCCATATGGCTTGCTTTTGTGGCTTCTCCTTGTTGCTTTGCTTTTCTTTTGGATAGTGGACTTTCTTTTCTAGGCCGATTTCATTCCATGTTTCTCTTCTTTCCCTTCTTAATTTCAATGAACGGGCTTTTCTCTCCTAGTAGCTACTTTTTGACTCAGCAATATTAATCAGTTCATTGTACTCCGTGTAAGTGTTCTAACAATATTTGCGAGCAGTTTTAATTGCACTGAGGTTAAATGTGGGGAGTATCATCTCCTTGGTTGTGGTCTTCTTGCCATAGAGAGAGATTTGTACTCGGCCAAAGTTGCATTGTATGCAAATCTCAGGCGTACCTAATCCTGTTGTGTTGTGGCAGGATAGTGTGCTTGAGCTTCTCGAACCGCTTCTGAAGTGCAGTCCATAGCTCCAGCGCACGCCCCCTCAACCATGCATAGATTCTTCAGAGTGGCAGAGATGTGGCGCCCGAGAGAATATATTGCTTGATCGTTTTCTCTTACCCGTAGGCTTTTCATCCTTAGAGGATCCTCGCCCGATGGCAACCCGGAGCCTCTTGCTACCAAGTACAATCTTCATGTTGATGCCCGACATTTTCATATTTCAAAATTCTTCATATGATTACTACGTGTAATCTAGTAGAGAGTGGTGCTAGAAAAACTACAATTCATAAAGTCTTATGTATATCCAACATTCCTATATGCCATTACAAATTCATAATAATAAACAGGCATAAACTATTAACTAAAGTATCAAATTCACCATATAATTGCATAAAAGTAATTAACAATAGCTAGCTAAGTTTCAGATTCAAAAAGGGATCAAAATTTGAAATCCCGATGTGCTTTTATGCCCAAATATTTGTTTTCTACAATTTCAGCAAATTTCAAGGGCCTTTATGGAATTTTTAGTACTTTAGAAAAGATATGTGCAATTTACCAGAGTCCTAGGAGTTTTTCATAATATTCTAGTGTTATGGAAAACTTTGTTTAATTTTTGAATTTTTCAGGGGATTTTCATTAAAATTCTTAATGTCAGGAAAAACTTCGTCTTATTTATAAAACCCTAAGGCTAAATTGCAAGAATATTGGCCTAGATGCCCTTTCATTTTTTCCTTTCTTTCGGCCTAGCCCATCTCAACCTCCTTATCCTTTTCTTTCCTTTTTTTGGTCTGGCACGCAACCCTAGCCTTTCTTCTTCCTTTTCTCATTTTCTCCTTACTTGGGTTGGAATTTTTTAAATTTATATTTATTTTTAATCTTTTTTTAGAAATGATCGTATATTTTGCAAATTTGCGAAAATGGGCGCCCGTCGCCCGTTGTACGGGCAATCGCCCTATACCCGGGCGACAGGCGCCCCGATCGTTAACCGACTGTCTTAGCCATTAGAGGCCTGGCAGCGGGGCCCACTAATCACCTTTTGAAGGGCAATCGCCTAGGGATGGGGCGATAGGTGGGCTTTATAGCGCCCGCCCTCCCTTCGGCGCCCATTCGCACCATTTAGGACCAGAGCGAGCAAGCTCAGGGAAGGAGAGGAGAGGAAAGAAAAGAGAGAAGAGGGAAGAAAGAAAAGAGAAGGAAAAAAGAGAGGAAAAAAAGGAGAGAAGTGAAAAGAAAAAAAAAATTAGCGCGTTGCCGAAGGTAAGCGTTTTATATCCAAATATAGCATACATTTTTATGTTGCAAACCATGGTAGGATAGCCATACATTTTATATATTGTATTTTAGAGTAATATTGAAAAAACATGGTACGATAGCCACATATTGTACATTGTTACCATGGTAGAAATGTCAGATGCCATAAGAAATTAGTAGTGTTACTGAGGGATTGGGATGTCGCCTAGAGGGGGGTGAATAAGCATTTTAAATTTTAAATCAGAATTACTTGCGGAAGCTGGATCAGAACTTTTGGTCATTGGTTCAAAACTTCCGAGTCAGATCGGAACTTCTGACTTAGATATTGGAATCTCCGATCTGTTGAGAAACAGGGGAATACAAATCAATTTAGACCTAGGGATCTTGAGGATACAATCCTACAGGAGAGTTGAAAGTGCATCTATGCACATAAGTGATTTTGGTGATTAATGACAATTATTAGTAAATATGTAAATGCTTGAGTTAGTGCTTGCCTAATGTCAAACCTCTAGTATGTATTTATTTGTATTATGAGACTATCAAGTTTGTTGTTAAGATTATTTTAGTCTCATCCAAATGGAAGAATTCTTTAGGTCAAGTGAATAAGCAAAGATGAGACATGCAATCTCGGTATCCCTTCTATGTTTATTATTGCGTTCCTCTTTTGCAAATGTATAGTGAGCTCTAAGTAACATATTGCCTATATATGGACATTGGTTCATTTCATATCTATTTGTGCATATATACTCACTTGAGTTCAATATGTGTCTTGTTTCTAGTATGCATGTTTTAATTAGAGTTAAACTTCACATTGCTATAAACTGACTTGGTGCATGCTTGTCTTGTTTGTATATCTTCTCATGCACTTTCTTTGGTGAAGTTTAATCAAGAGTTGGATCACATATTTGCTCATGCTCTAAATGTTAAATGTACATGTGTAATTCTTGTATATTTTATCATATGCTCTTTTAGTAAAGATTGTGATCCTTGTCCTGATTTAATTGCTTCATCATATTGGCAATCGTCTCTCTAGTGCATCTAGCTCCATAACATATTCATCATGATGCACTTAGTAGAGAATCTTTCTCTTGTCAAGTGTTTTCATTTAATATTGTGTCTCTTTATATGAAACATTTGTGGTACTTAATTGCTCACAAACATCAACTTATTCATATCAATTGAGCTTTTGGGACTAATATCTTTCATAAGTAGTTTAGAAAGATTTAGGTTCCGTGAGTATGTGTGATGACCAAGGTATGTTAAAGGATGACGGTTAAGCCGAGGTCAACAAGATGACGGTGTCACCAAGAGTTAAGGGCTAAGTCAAGATCGACTTGGCGTGGAAATCGTCGAGGAGGATGATCAAGTCAAAGTCGATGGGACGAGAGTCTCATGAGGTGAATCAAGTCAAGTTGGATAAGACGAAGGTTTCATCAATCCTTTGGTGAAGGTCATCATGCAAAATAAAGAAAGAAAACGACAAGTGATTATCCTAGACTTGTATTATCTTTAATTTAATTAAGTCTAAGGACTGCGGTACTATTAAGAGGATGCGATGAAGAATGACTTCTAGATGTGTTAAGTGCTCAAGTGGTTCATCCTAATAAAACCTAGAGAGAGTGTGGTGTTGGTGGTGTCGGAAAGTAAGAGTTGTAGGTCTTCCTTGCCTTCTTTGTGAATTCTGCATTTATACCTTGCAATTTGAGGTATGAGAACTTGTTGGTTGTGTAGCTCTTGTTCTTAGCTTTCCGGAGAGCCCAAGATCACCCAAAACGGAGTCCAGAGTCAAAAGTTATGCCCATTTTCGTGGGGTGTGCAGTGGCTGCTTTCAGGCCTCCGACTGTCCGAACCTTACCCTCGGACTGTCTGATACCCCTTCGGACACTTACCCTTGGACTGTCCGATTTTTAAGAGTTTGAGCTTCTCTATCTCACACTGAACGTTCTTATCGGACTGTCCGCTCTTTTACCCTCGGACTGTCCGATCTTTTACCCTCGGACTGTCCGATACCCCTCGGACAAAAACCTTTGGATTGTCCAATTTTCACAGATTTGGGTCTCACTGTTTCCCTATATCGGACTGTCCGACCTTTGACCCTCAGACTGTCCAATATTACACAAAATTTTCTGTAATGGTCTGATCCGTGGAAGCTCCTATTTAAAGAACCCCCCCTCTCCAAATAGCCGTTGTCATGGCTGTGTGAAGTGCCTCCCTTTGTTTTTGAGCCCCTTAGAACCCCTCTACTCTTAGATCTTTATGATCCACTTTGGAGAAGGATTTGGAAGAGTTGGAAGGAGGGATTGAGGGAGAATTGGGAGAAAGGTTGGGAGGTGATTCCTTTGTGGAATTAGTGTGTTCTTGAGTCCTAATGACCCCTCCACTCTTCGATCTAGGTGATCCCCTTGGGAAGAAGGGTTGGAAAGAGTTGGGAGGAGGTGTGAGTGTGAATTGAGTAAGAGTTGATCTTTGAGCACTTGTGGTCATCTTCAAGTTCATTCTTCGTAGGCATTTATTACTCTTAGAAGTTGAGGACTCCTAGACGGCTTGGAGTTGGTCACGAGCCACCGAGCTTTGTGTGGTGCGCTGTGTCAAGTTTGTGAATGCTCGATTTCGCCTCCGCAAGGGAAGAAATCAAAGGAGTGAAGCCGGCGAGTGCATTGTGCAACAACGGTGAGGGAATGGTTGAAAAAACCCCGGCTCAAGTGTGACCAAGCCGCCTCAACGGAGACATAGGATCCCCTCAAGGATCCAAACTTCGAGAACGAACATCTTCGCATCTCCATCTTCATTTTGGTTTTATCCCTTTCACTTTCTAGCTTGAATTACTTGTTTATCTTGCTATTGAGTTATTATGTTGTCTTGTGTGATACTACTACACCTATACTTGCTTGTGAACTATCTTTGGTGCAGGTGGTATCCTTGAATTTGTGATATTTGAATTGAATTCGAAGTCCTCTGTTTTCAGTGCAGACCGGACAGTCCGATACTTGCCTCAGACAGTCCGGTACCCATTGGACTGTCCGACCCTATACCATCGGACTGTCCGATACAACTTCCCCAATTAACTCTGTTTATTGTTTTAAAATTTGTAATCGCCTATTCACCCCCCTCTAGGCGACATCCTGATCCTTTCAAGAGTTAGAGCACAAGCTACTAGAAAAGCAGTAGAAGGAAATCAACCACCACAATAGCTCAATAATCTATCAAATCAAGGCTAAGAGCAAGATTTAGAGAAACCAAGACAAAAATGAAGACTCGGCGAAGTTTGCTCTCGAAGTTCGGATCCTTGAGAGAATCCTACGTCTCCGTGGAGGCGGCTCAGTCACACTTGAGCCAGGGTCTCTTTCAACCCTAGTCCTCACGAGGTTGCACCAAGCACTCCTTGGCTTCACTCTTGATTTCTTCCCTTGCGGAGGTGAAATCCGGCCTTCACAAACTTCTCACAGCTAACTACATGTAGATCAGTGGCTCATGAGCAACTCCAAGCCGTCTAGGAGTCCTCAACCTCCAGGAGTAACAAATCCCGCGAGAAATCAACTTGGAGATGAACTCAAGTGCTCAAGAATACGATTTTAGCTCACTAGCACTCTCAATCCTCTTTCTAACTCGTCTCACAAGGTGAATCACATAGATCTAGAGTAGAGAGGGGTTTTCTCAAAAAATCAACAATGGAACAGCCACCGCACGAGGTAGGAGTGAGGGGGTATTATATAGAGGTCCTCGAAATCTAGCCGTTGGGGCCTTCTCCAGCTCTCATCGAAAGTTTCGATGTGTAACATCGGAACTTCCGATGTGTGCAAAACTCCAGCAAACAACTCCCTCGACTCAACTCAAATTTGGGATAAAACACAGATTGGAACATCCGATCTAGGACATCGAAACTTCCGATTAGCAACCCTCACCAGACAGAGAATTCAGAGTATAGAAACATCGGACACTCCGACTGAATCGGAACTTCTGATTAATTAGGAATAGCAAACCTGAAAAGCTCAGATTTGGCAAAACCGGACAGTACGATGGGATCGGAACTTCCGATACGCAGATCGGAACTTCCGATTCACTGAGATTGAAAATACCCGGTGTGCAAGATGTGATGTGTTTTGTATCTCCCAAATTTACAAAGATCTATCATTTGAGCACTTGAGACATTTCTAAGCTATTTTTCGTCGCATCCCTCTTAAAAGCATGACGATCCTTAGAATCAAATAAAATGAAAATAATACAAGTCTAGAAATAACCACATGCCGCCTTCTTTCTTTATTTTGAGGGGTCCACGATTCTCTAGCTTTTCACCATTTGGACTTTTCACCTGTTCATATCCTTAATGAATGCATTAATTATTTATCATTAATCACCAAAACCCACTTAGGGGGCCTAGATGCACTTTCAGTTACAATGAGTAAAAGTAGGGTAGAAATGCGATATAGAAATTAATGAAGTACTAGGAGGAAAAAATGATTTAAAAATATATAGCAGAAATAATGAGGAGTGAATTTATGACATAGGATAATGTAACAATTATATGGTAATGCGTGACGCGGTTAGATGGATAACTAATGAATTTTTTCGTCCGACGTTGTAGGCAGCATGTCGGAGAAATTATATTTTTAAATATTTTATGGAGATGAGGAGATAGCATAGGGGGCGGATGGAGTGGATTTGTCAGCAATTTCAAGAGTCATACCGGGCATATCTAGATCGAGCGACAGGACATACATGGCTTTGTTGGAGTGGATGTTTCAGATGTTCAATTTGGATGCCTAGACTTTTTGACTGCGGGTTAGAGCAGTAGTAAGCCATGCACAACACTGTTTTTATGGAGAGTTGATTCCTATAAACGTGACATCAACATGGAGGAGCTATGTTGAATTTTCCGTAGAGCGGGGCTGGCCTCTGATGTTACTAGTACAGTGGTACCAGTTAACTCCATCGGTGTGAGAAGTACGTGATGTCGGGGTAGATATTATGGAGGAGGGGGAGACAAATATGCAAGAATGCGATGATGAAGGTGGCGAGGAGCCCGGGGGCAGGGGACACGAGATTGGCGGTGGTGACAGGATCGGCAAGGGCAAGGAGACTATCATGGAGGCGAGGGGGTGCCCGACGAGGGCAAGGAGGTGGAGGACATAGTTGACATGATGGAGCATCGTGCGGATGAGGAAGTCCTTGATGGTGAACACTCGGCAGAAAGGACAATACTCCTGAGGTGCCTGTCCCCGGTGCGTCGAGTAATTATAATTTCGAAGACCTAACAATGAATAAAGGGAACAGTAATGCATGGGAGTATCATGAGAACAAGGTCACTGAGGGGCCCATATATAAAGACAAAGAGACTGTGATGGATGTGGTGAAGTACCGGGAAAGTCTCTTCGGCGACAATTTACGGTAGTGAAGTGTGGGGCCTATCCTTTTTGCCCACCACTTGATCTGTACTAGTCCCTGAATCAGTACACTAGTGCACACCATTCACATAGCCGGATCATTACATACAAGCGGAAGTCTTAAGTTACACAAATACCTGTATTAAGCCCGTAGGCTAATAAGTGTTTACAATGCGGCATATTGGCCTAAATATTCCAAATGTCCAAAAGATCAGAGTGCAGAGAACCCAAAAGATCCAAAAGGGTCTCGTGCCTAAGCACTCGACTGGAGAGACTCCCTAAGCCTCGCCCTGATCGTCAGCAAACTCTTGGTCTTCGTCTTCATGGCAGGCGTACTGATCCTACTCATATTCTCCATCTAAAAGAGAATATGAATGTGAGGTCAGTGTCATCCAAACACTGGCGAGCTAACTTCCAACCTAATACATTTAGTGATAGGGGTTCCAAAGGAAAGGTTGGGGCTCATTTAGTTGCAGAAAGCAAGTTTGATAAACCAAGGCCTATGACTTAGCATATTTTAACCAAAGTTCTACTAAACAATGTTCAATTTCTTATTCTCATCACATTCCACGACAGTTTCCATGCACACTACCAAACGTATCCAATCCTCTGGCAGTTTCCATGCACTCTACCAAACATCTCCAAACACCCGCCATCATCTTCCGGGTGTGGCGCACCCGTTGTGGATCTTACGCCAGCGAAGCGCCCGGTCTTCCCTAACCGAGTTGCCAAGCCCATATTAGAGTCACGGCTCCCTATCACGTAAGACCTAGATCATCCATCAGAATGACGACCTATTCCTGTCTTTACCTCAAGCATGGAGGCAGACAGGGTACGCCCGCAGGTCGTACTACCCCTGAATCCCCATTACTTGCACTACCGCGCGATGGCCACACGTTGTGCAGGAACCCTAGTGGGCAGCATAAAGCTACGCGAAAACAACTCGCGCTCCAACTGGCACAGCCGAGTTTGGCTGCCCAGCACTCCTGAAACTCACGTTATGCAGGAACCCCATTGGGCATTATAAAGCTACGCGAAAACAACTCGCGCTCCGACTGGCACAGCCGAGCTTGGCTGCCCAGCACCATCCCTGTGGTCCAGCCTTCCTTCAGACCATGTAGCCCAGCTACATCACACTCTTAACCACAAACCGGAACATATCAGTGTTCCCAACCACACACACTGGCATGCTAGGCCCAATATCTAGTAAAGCAAGTTTATAATGTTCATCATGTCCGGTGAATGTCAGTTCACCGTTCCGAGGCAACTAAGCCTAAAATTAATAATTGGACCTGAGCAATGTCTAAGCAAGACTTTAACCAAGACTTAAGAGTCTAAATCATTTTATCGAACCTATCCAGTCTAACAAGGGTGATCATCAAGGCAATCATTAATTGAGTCAAACGAAAGATGATTTTATCAAGGCAATATCATCATGGGGATTTAATAACAAGAATTAAAACATGGCATGATACATCATGATTAAACAAGTAGGCATAAATACTTAAAGAGAGCATGCAATTTGTAATTGTAAATAAAATATTTTAAGAAAACTGGGATTCAATATGATCCTTTTGAATATTAACCCGTACTAGGGAAAGTATAGGCTCTCCCTAATAAAAGTAAACACCTAAAGGAAGGTTGTTGACTCGCACTAGGAAAAATTGAAGGTAGAATTAAAGGTCTTCCTGTTATGAATTACTGAAAAATGACTATTTTAGTTATGTACATTAATTGGGAGTAACTACATCATAGATTAACTTAATTAATCAGGTCAAAAATAGACTGATGGCTGATTAGGAGTCATATCATAGATTTAGTATTTTTCCAAAGTCCAAAAAGGTTATCAGAAGTTATTCATGATTTTTCTCTGATTTTAATAGGTGTTAACCTATTTTTAATAAACGGAAACCCCTTTGTACTATTTTCTGTATTGGTTAATATCCTAAAAGAAAGCTAAGGAAATTATTTTGAAAAGAAGGTTTTGTTACTGTGCATGTTAATATTTTTATAAAACTCAGCACAAGATTTAGTACTTGTCATGAATTTTCTAGCATTTTTGGAAGTGTCTAGCTATTTTTAGTAAATCGTTTTTATCTCTCAGATTAGTTTTATTCTCAAAATCTTGGAAAAAGCCGGTGAACAGTGATGGGCCGGCCCGCTATCTCGCGGCCAGGCCAGCCACGCCGAAGGCATATTCCTAAACGGCGCTTCACGCAAGCGAAGGCGCCTTCAGGACGGAGCGCCTCCACTCAACCTGACGGGTGGGCCAAGAGGCCCACATGTCAGCGGCTCGTTCGCAACTCGCGCGCGATTTAAAAATCATCTGATCACATGCACGAATCGTGGCGCGGATTAAACGGTCGGGATTTCATCGTCCACCTCCGACTGGAGTGACGAGCTGACGTCATGAAACTGGCAATCTTTCGGAGATGCGACGGCGGAGCTACAGTGCTCTAGAGAGGGGGTTCTCGGGCGCTATAGATTCCTTGTGAGAAGCTCTAAGACGTGTTTCCGAGCTGCTCGCCGGCGACGACCTGGATCGGCGGCAAGCCTATCGACAGCGAAGAACTTCTTCGGCAACAACAACCTAAGGCTATGTATTGCCGTTTAAGCTAATCGGAGACATGTGCGAGTATGAGAAAGGTTTGCTGAGGCTCACCGAGCTGTTGGCTGGATCGGAAGAAGCGCGGAGCAAGCTGGCGACGTTGGGGCCGAAGCGGGGCAGAAACAGGGCTCACGACGCCAGGGGGGCTTCGGGGATTCCCGGGTCCAATCAACCTGGGCGAATGATAGGCGGGGGGTGAGGTGATGCTCCTCTCGCGAGCAATCGACAAGGGACTCAGCGAGAAGGGAGAAATCGGAAACGGGAATAATCGGGTGGCCGGCGACGGCGAGAGAAATCCGGCGAGCTTGAAGCTTCCCGATCCGATTCCTTCGGGCAGGAGTGTGGTGTGGGTCAGGCGAAGCTAATGCGCGCACGGGTTTGAGGTAGGGAGCTCTGGTTTGGGCTGTCGACGAGAGGGCAAGGCGAGAAGGTCGGGACCGAGGCGGCTCGGTCGAGATTTAAGCTCGGCCGGAGCACGAGCATTGTCCAGCGGTCACAAGGGGGTGTGAGGCGGTCACTGGGGGACCTTGTCGCGGATAGGTGGGCTTGGGCGGTGGCTGGTTCACGCGCGGTGAAAGAGTGAGCCAACGGCGAGGTTGCTTGGTTGAGGCGGTAACGCCAGTTCTGGCCGCGGCGGAGGTCAGAAGCGTGGACGGCGGGACCAAGGCGGCCATTGGGCAAGGCGGACGGTGCCAGGCGTGGTCTGGCTTCGCCATTCCGACAAAGGGGGCTTGGTCGGCACGGCTGGCAAAGAGCGGCGGCGTGGCAGTGACCAAACGTCATGTCTGTGCAGCTGTGGGGCCAGCTCGGGCCAAAACGACGCGCGCATGCTGCCAAGGGAGGATCTTTGGCTGTGATTCTAGACTGAGGAGGGGGATTGCGCCGGTGAGGTGGAGGCCGGGACGGCTGTAGCTCAGCTGCTCGTGGAAATGCCCACAAGGGCAGAGAGAGAGAGACTGCAATGTGGGTCCCACTCATGGTCAACTCGGTCAATAATAGGTTCAGGTTATCAAATAGGGTAAAAATTAGTTTCTATAATTTTTGGGCTTATATATATATATATATATATATATATATATATATGAAATTTTCCCATTTATTTGTGTGTATATATATATATGTACACACATGTAAGCCTGGGGGATTTTTAAGGAGTTATTTACTTATAATTAAACTTTTAGCTTAACCTATTCTTTTAATATATTTTTGATATTTCATGATTGGAGCTAAAATTTGAATTTTTATTTATCTAAATCAAGTAATTTTAGGCAATTATTAGGCTGAAAGATTTTAAAGGTCAAACATGAATGTTAAAAGAATTATTTTTAAAGAAATGTTTCCTGCAACATGCCATCCTCACGAGAGTGATTTAAAAATATAATACAGAATTTTGGGCTGTTACATGAAGTCAAACAAGAAGGAGTACGATATGAAGTGCGAAGTTGATTCTTGCCCATGGCGGGTGCATGGATACAAGGGGAAGTGGAAGGACTGCTAAAAATGCTCCATAGTGATGGAGCATAACTGTGAACTAGAGCAAGCAGAGTAGGAACACCGCAATCTTTCGTCCACTTGGGTGGCAAATGTGTTGTATGGTCAGATCGTGGATAATCCGCACTTGCAGCCTCGATTTATTATCAGAGTTGTGGAGGAGAGATTTCAGTACAAGATTAGATACGGGAAGGAGTGGAGGGCAAAAAGGAAAACTTTAGAAATATGGTTTGGGACGTACGAGGCTTTCTACGAGAATATTCCACACTTGCTCAGGGCAATATCAATATATCATGTAGGAATCCCGGTACATTCATCGACCTTGCGAAGTTTCCCGCGGACGGTATGTACGCGGGTAAGTGGGTCCTGCAGTGGGCCTTCTTTGCCCTCGGTGTGTGCATAAATGCATTCTGATACTACCGCCCGATCATTTGCATGGACGGTACATTCCTCACTGGGAAATATAAGGGCAGATACTGACTACAATCGCGGTGGACGCAAACAACCAGGTTCTACCAGTCGCATTGGCCTTTGTGGAGGGTAAAACACGGAGAGCTGGTACTAGTTCCTTGACAGAGTCAAGCTCGAAATCGTTCAGGATCGGCCAAATGTTTGTGTCATCCATAACCGACATGCAGGCTTGCTCAGGGCGATCGTGGACATGCAACAAGGGTCCGACATCGTGGGAGCAGCAAAGTGGTCAGTCGAACAGGTGGTGCATGAGGCACATGGTGTGAATTTTTTCCGTCAGTTCAGGGACAAGGAGCTGATGAACATGTTGAGGAGGCTGTGCAAACAGAACCAGCGGAGAAAGTTCAACGCACTATGAAGGACATTAGATGAACTAACCAGAAAGCAATCCTTGAATCCAAAGGATACTGCCAGTTCATCAAGGAACTCTATGGTCCACCACGAGTAAGGAGATGACCTGATAGCCTTATGTACACTCCCGACCGACGCGCCAAACATTCGGCGTAGGCTGTGGACAAGTATAAGAAGTTTCACGGACTGGATACAATGTGAGCCAGTGGAGAAATGATCCCTACTGCATGGCGAGGGCGGTTCCCGTTATGGATTAATGACCACGAACCTGACGGAGGTATACAACTAGGTAATGAAAGGCTCCATTGGTGGGTATAGTTGAAGGTGTCGTGCTAGGTACCCAAAAATATTTCATTGAGCGATATATAAAGTCCATTGCATGTATGTCGGACAATTGACTGTTCTATTTGACGATTGTATCTACGTACATGGCCAAAAAACATGAAAAGCACATACACATCGCGTGACACCGGAGAGTGGCGTGGGGCAGAGATACCACGTGCACTGCAATGACCGCGGTCGCAGAGATGGCCCCTCGTGGAGCCATGCCAGTGCCTCCCCGTGGGAGACATCTCCCACGGGACGACGTCAGCTACAGCGAGGCCCTGTGGGCTACAATGAGGCCGCCTCCCGCACAGCAGCAGTAGGGAGAGTAGGGTGACGCTGGGGCTTCTTCGTCTCGCGCGCCACCAGGACCCCAGCGTGGTTACGACAACGTCTAGGCAGACCCATCGTTCGACATTGCGGAGTACCTATTGAGCAAGTTTTTCAGCACTTTTCAGTTGTCCTGAGCACCGTACCACGACACACCCGATTCCCTGCCCAACTTGTCTACACCTATACAACACGGCAGGCCTAGGAGGGACGTCGGTCCTCCTGAGCCACTCACGTACTCCGCCAACCATATTAGGAAGCATAGCCATCAGTGACTTATTGTCGATATATACTTTATTTTTTTTTGTATACCTTTCCCTTCAGCAGCATGTTGTCTAACTGTGTGAACTCAGTCTATTGAATATTTTACCTTATCCGTCTCAATTATTAACATGTGTGACTAGTTTATTCGTACTCCCATATACGTCACTTCCGTGCCCGTTTAGCAGTTTTGCCAAATTTGTACATGGTAGTGTGTGCGCCCGTAGCGGTGCGGAGCGTAGGTCACGACCACCGTGCCACGTATTGCTTCATGGAATTTTTCCTTCATTTTTCCAGCCACCCACGTGGGCCTAGCGGCCATTGCCAAACCACTAAGTTGTCACGATTTGGTCACTTTTGTGGCCGTTTAACAGTTTTGTCGAATTTGTACATGGTTGTGCGCGCCCCCCACAGCGGTGTGGAGCATAGGTCACAAGCACCGTACCATGTATTGCATCACAAAAAAAATTTTCTCATTTTTCGAGCCACCCATGTGGGTCTAGCGGCCACTGCCAAACCACTAAGTTGTCATGGTTTGGTCACTTTTGTGGCCGTTTAGTAGTTTTGCCGAATTTGTACATGGTAGTGCGCGCGCCCCGCAGGAGTGCGGATCATAGGTCACGAGCATCGTACCACATATTGCGCCACAGAATTTTGCCCACATTTTTCTAACCACCCACGTCGGCCCAACGGCCACTGGAATATATGTAATGCACATGTTTACTTCTGTGTATTAATAATTGAATTGTTTTATACTTCGACAGCTCCAAAATTCTTTATGGCGAGCTGGGGTGCCTCTTCTCGGCCATATGTGCCTAATGCATGGTGGGAGTCTTTTGGCCCTAGTGAGCATGCTCGTCCGTCTTCGGACGACATGCGAGTCGTACAATATGGGAACTAGAGAGATAGGCCCTTTTTGCTAAGTGATCGTAACTTTCTGTTAGTTTTCGACAGGCCGAAATGCGACTGTGGGAACCTCGCTGTTGTACAGTGGTTTGACCACGTGCACGATGGGTTTACTAGGCGCAGGTTCTACTGATATCCTGATTATAACGTACATTCGCTCTCATTTCTATTATGCAACCATTCTTAATACTTACTTACCATTTCATTTACTTGCAGTTACCAGGCGTCACGTGTGGTTGGACTCGCTGGATGGATGAGCCATACCCAGCAGCAGCGTACTCCTACATAACATACCTGCACGCAAGAATCGACCGCTTGCAGGCTCGACTAGATGCCACAGGTGGGCCGGCTCAACCAACAGGTCACCAGAGGTCCACGCGGCATCCCTGGCCTTGCTGGTAATCCATGCCGGCACATCACTCGCACAACCAGCCGGTTCTCGACCAGTACTATCAGTCGAACCGATCCTCTCAAGACTAAGAATGCTTGTGCGGTTGCCACTACCCTGGCACACCCTGGCACACCCAATGTTGAAGTCCTTCGTTGCAGAGCCATCATGCAAGATGCCTACCCCATGTACTACGACACTGAGTGGGAAGCGACTGCTCGGTGTTTTGCCACTTGGTGTTCTTACCAGTGCCACAACCCTTTCATCCGTCCATGGTGACCACCGATGCATGCCGTTGCACACCTATGACAATCATGCTTTTTAGTTCAAACATGGTACTTATCTATTTCTTAAATCCCCTAAAGACGCGACGTCCATAGTCATGTGCCACTTGCATTTACATGTATGTCCCAAATTTTTTCAAGTTTTTCAATATGTCATGACCTACATGTCTATTTCATGCCTTTCTATGTGCATTCCGTGAAAAATCTCATGCGTGCTAGCACATAACCACTATTGTTCGTGGGTGTTGGTCCGGAATCGAAAAAATTCACACCACTATCAAGCGGGTTTCGATCGCGGGGAAATCCTGCTAGTTTAATGGCGGGGTACTGCGGCCATTTAAGGCTCATGTTGTTCAGATGCAAAAGAAGGGCAGCGGGCAATTCCCACACTCGGTGCTCGCCTCTCCCACACCAAGGCGGTCAGCGGCGTTTCGGCCACCGAGGCGGCGCTTCCGCATGCACCACCTATCGCCCCTATATCCAGCGATCGCCGCCTATTTTGCAAAACAACACATTAATTTTGCAAGAATATATTTTCTTTATTATCTCCTTTTTTTTCCTTTCTTCTTTCCTTCTCTTTTCTTTCTACCCTCTTCTCTCTTCTTCCTCCCCTCTCTTTTCTTTCTTTCCTTCCTTCCTTCCAGTGGCTGCATGTTGCCCATGTCCTAGACGATCGCCCCTTCTACAGGCGACAATCACCCGGCCATTACTCTCGTTAACAGCGATGGCACCTATCGCCCGGGGTATAGGGCGATCGCCTGTACACCGGGCGACGGGCGTCCATTTCCACAAATTTGCAAAACAGACGATCATTTCTAAAAAAGAATTAAAATAAATATATATTAAAAAATTTCCTTGGGTTGACCAGCTTGGCTTGCCCTTGGCCCAAAGTTGTCTAGCCACCAAGTGGCCTTCGGCTCCCTATGCCAGCAAGCGGGTGGGGCGACTTGGTGCGCATGCACACGGGGACAGGGATCGGCGCTGCATGCTGCATGCACGTGGGGGCGGCATGCTACGGGCGGCGGGACAGCGGGTGTTCATGGCCAAGGCGCGTGTGACGTGCTGCGGCGAGCCTGCGTGCGGAGTGCAGCCGGCGCAGAGTGCGGCGGCGCAATGGTTGTGTATCACGGCGGCGGTGGCACGCACGACATCGGGCGGCACGAGGCAGGGCGTGGCGAGCTCGAGCGGCAAACTCGCACGGTATGGGCGGGCAGTGCGTAGCTAGCGCGTCGCGACGAGCAGCAGAGCACGATGGTGGCTTCGAGCCAACGGCGTGGGCGCGTAGACGTACGTGGTCATGGCACGGCGAGCGCGCCTAGCGGGCCACGAGATCGCTCCGTGTGGCTAGGGTGAACGTGCGTGCAGCGTGGCCAAAGGACAGCGTGGTTTCGTGCATGTGGTTTGCCGACGTGGTGCGAGCTGGTGCAAGCATGGCCAGCGGTGCGACGATGTCTGCCATGGTGCTGCATGCCAGAGTCCGTGAGTGCGCCATTCGAGGCACGGCAGCGGCGTTGGGTTGCCGTTCTATACAGGGCAGCAACCAAGCTAATGCCTGATCTCGTTCTCCATGTATTGACAACCAATCAATCAATATATAGCAGGCAGCTTCAGATCTTCTCATGATCGATGTCTTCGGGACTTTCAAAAATGGATCTACTATTCAGGTTTGAGTTCAATTTCAAGAAGAAATTCATGAATACAAGAGGAATCAATTCAAGGGATCGAATTCTAGGGTTTCTCACCTTTGGAAGCTCCTGGAAAATCCTAGGGATCGAATTCTAGGGTTTCTCACCTTTTGAAGCTCCTGGAGAGACTTACGTTAATAACATGTTAGAGAACCCCCTGCTACCGGGTGTAGTTTAAGAAATTCCTAAGAGCGTTTCTCTTCTCACAAATTAATCATACACAGAGATACAATTACATCACAGAGATAGACATAGAGAGATATGATGAGAGTCTTTCTTTTCTTTCTTGGTGCCAATGATGATACAACTGTTTGGAAGATCCTCTCAATATATAGACACATCTAATGGACTATAGTTTTGGTAGTGGGCCCAATTCACGAGATAGGCTGTTTAGGCCCATCACCGGTTTCTTAACAATAATCACTTGGTTTGTAGAAGGGTAGGGAGCTACGCATCCTAAAAGTGTTCGAAGAATATTTGTCCATACTCCATACTAGGGAACGGATTTGGCCAAAAATCACTAGAAAAATTTGGCTTTTTAAAAAAAATGATGATGCCAAAAGCTTCAAACATACTAGTATTTTTGTAGATTTTCTCAGGTTTTCAAATTAATATTCCAAATGCTGAACTCGAGGTGATTTCTCCCTTCCACATATGGTATCAAACCATGTTAGTACGATATTTGAGGCCTGCCCTAGTGCCCTCTGGTCATAATTCTTCTCATTTTCGGTTCTAAGCATTCATTTTAAAAAAAAAAAAAATTTGAGCTACAGAGATACGTAGAAAGAAAAGCTTGGAATAGCTGATAGCCGATTGAAGCGTTCTTGAGACATTATTGCACATCTCAAGCACAAATTGGATTTCATTGAGGAAACATTGCTCCTGTGTGAGAGTGGTAGATTGCATTTCTTACTTGGACATAGCACCCCATTTGACCGTAAAATCCACCAAAAACTAGAAAAAAAAAATAAAAAGAAAGAGACTTTTATTTTAAATACGTTACTGGATATTCATAGCCAACTACTATTCTAGTACGATGAAATGCTGAAATCTTAAACTTTGAGAGTTTCATGAAGTGGATCGACTTGTTTTTACAAGATTTGAATAGCAGCTTCGAGATTAAAAAAATCTAAAAACAAAGTGTTTGACTTTTTAAAGCAAAAGGTAATAAGCAATTAATCTTAAGCCCTCAAGAACATAAATATTTGGATTAATTAGATAGAGCATGTGCAAAATTTGGAAATGTGAGAAGTGCCACTGCAAAGTCGGTATTTATAAATTTTTTATTATAAAACTATAAAAATTGTAAAAATGTCCTTAAGGACACTACCTGCAGCTTTATAGGTATAAAACAAGACAATATTTACGTGTTGAAACGCTTTTGCCTTGTCCTTTCTTTTTCTTTTTCTTTTTCTTTTTTTTTTTTGCTTCTCTCTCTTCCCAAGCTCCACCGGCCACCTCCCTCCCTTCTCTCCTCATCCCTCTCGCTCAACATCCCAGCTCCTCCCTGTCGCCGACTGACGCGACGAGCTAGCTACGACCTGCTGCCGCCCCGAGCTACGTCGCAATCCTCCAGATCCAGCTCGGTTTCATAAACAGGGCACCAACCCTCCACCACAACCTCAGCCATGTTCATGCCCGTCGAGCTGCTTGAGCTTCAATGCGACAACCATGGAGTTGCTCGAGCTTCTCCACGAATCATCGACGCTGGAGCATCATGGTGGCGGGACAACGACCAGAGGAGCTATGGCACGGGGCGACACGATCAAAGAAGCAAGGGCACAGAGCGCAGAGGAGATCGGCGGATGAGAGCCCGGGGCGGCTCGACCGGAGGAGCTTGGGCACGGAGCGGCGCAAAAGGGCTCGTCGGAGGAGACAGAGGGGGCCGATGGAGCTCGCTGGAGAAGGCCGAGTGGCCGCTGGAGTATTGGAAGAAGGGGTGATGGACGGGGAGAGGACCGAGCTCAAGGTTACGGCCAGTGGACGGATGGAGCTCGTGCCGGCGGCTGGACGGAGCTCGAGAAAGGAAGGAGATAGAGGCAAAGAGGAGGTAGAAGACCAGGGGAAAAAAGAGATAATCGACCATATGCCCAAGTTGATTAAAATTGATAATATGTTTTATTTTACTATTTAGTGAAATAGGATATATTATCAAATGTTCCGGAAAAAAATGAATTTGTATCCTTTGCCTTTCCACTTCTCTACCGTTCACCTCATATTTCACTGTAACTACAATAATCTACAGCAACTTTGAACGGTAGAAATGATACTGTTCAATATTACTGTTTGTTATAGTGTCGATACTATAGTGTTTTTGATACATCAACATCACTGCAGTACTCTGCCGTTGTAGACACAGATCACTGTACACCTCTGCCTTTGCTACAGCAAAGGATAGCAAAGACAGAGGATGAGCGCCCAAGGAAAATCATCCCACTGCGCCACATTCCCGCTGCGACATCTATAATGGTATTTTTACAATTTTTATAGTTTTATCATGAAAAATTTACAAATATTGATTTTGCAGACGCAATTCACATTTTCGAACTTTATAGCAACATCTATCTAATTAGCCCTAAATATTTAGATTATATCATTAATACCATATGTTTAGATTCATCTTGAAAAATTCCCCATAGCATGAATAAATTACAATGTTAGTTATTAATTATGCTTTAACATTGCGCTTTGGAGACCATCGGAATGCAAAACGATCTGTATTTGCAAGCCACATTTTACTTCTGAAGAATTTTGTAACCCACCATTTTACAACAGAAATGCAACATAGATAGCGTGACCTAACAGCAAACAACGGAGAGATTTTCTGTCGAAACAATTCGACCTAGAAAGTTCAAACTGCACACCCTGCTAAGATCTTGAACACTGGAGCTCCTTCCCCAAACCAGGGGTCACACGCTACAATTCTACAACCTTACGATTTACAGGATCAACGTGCAAAAGATAAGGAACAAAGACGACAGTTACATGGTTTGCGTTACAGATCCAGTAGCAGTAAGTAGTAATGTTCGACCGAAGTGTACAACACGGTTGGCTGGCGTCAAGAGTCAGAATGGAAGTCCGTTTCTGCAGGTGAATCGTCCGTGTTCCTAGCAGACTTTGTCCCGAGTTAAAAAAAAAATGAGTATTCACAGTTGTCAAGATGACTTGGTTCTCTTGTGCTGAGCCTGACCTTGGAGGCACAGCCTGAAACGCTGGGTTAAGCTCTCCCCCATCTCTTGCCTCTCCTGTTTGAGCCTCTTCCATAGAGACCGATTCTTCCTCTCCTTCGGTATAGTGAGTGGTTTCCTTCGTATCCGTCTCAGTGGAGTTGCCAGAGCCCTTAGTGTCATGCTCTACAGAGTTTAGGATCAAATGGTGAGATCTGAAAACTATGATAAGTTGTGTTCTGGGGGTAAAAAAATGATATGAGAGCAGTAGCATTAGCTTGAAAGTTGTCGATTTGTTGAAACAAGTAACAAAAAGGTCACAAATATTCACTCCAGAACCTATATCATGTGAACTATGAGGACTGAAGAAAATTATTACAGCAGTAAACCCTTGTCATATATGATGTGCCTCTTTGATATTTGTAGCATGAAAAATGTGACTAAGTAACCGAAAGACATGTTAAACTGAAAACATGTACCTTATGCTTCTGATGATTAGATACCCCAGGAGGTTCGCCTGAGGATGATGCATCACTTGCTGCCCCCAAAGAAGAACATCTTCCCCAGCTCTCTCGGTTTGAACTTGTGTATGAGCAGCACTCCTCATTTTGCTTGCTTGCTTTATCCTAAAAAGGAAACAGAATTTCCCATCGGTGAGATTACAAGATGTTTTATCTGAAATTAGTCTTTTTCAGCACACCATTATTGCAGTGCAATAGACAGTATGGTTTTGCTGTCCTGTTAAGACAGACATATCACAAACTATATTAATCATCAGGCCTAGTGTTAGACTAAGTATGATAACACAAGGGGCATATAAGTTCATAGTATATCCCTGTAGGAGGTAGGGGACTGCATCAACCATCATAAATGTTAGATATATGTATATATGGGCTTTAGGCCCTTACCTGTTATATTTGGGCTTTCCTCTTTGCCCTCTGTACTGTGTATATATACTGGCCTTTGGCCCCCAGATGAATACAAGTGCTATTCATAACATGGTATCAGAGCGCCATACCTAGTGTTAGGGTTTTGTACGGCGTTGCACTTGCGCCACCTTGCCCTAGGGTTAGGGTTTCCTCTCTCACCACGCTGTGGTCTACGTCGTCTTTCTTGGGCGACGTCGTCCTTCTCCGCCGTTGCCTCCGGCTCGTCACCCGAAGGCCACTGCCGCGAAGCGCCGCCGCCGCCGCCGCTGCCGCGAAGCCCTGACGCCGCCGCCGCGTTCTCTCCGCGAAGTCGCCGCTTTCGTCGTCGTCGTCGTCGCCGCACCACGCCACCACCATCGTCGTCGCCGCTCCATCTTCTCGAGAACGCCACCGCTGCCTCGTCAGTCGCCAGCGCCGCCATCGCCGCCCGACTCGGATTCTGCCGCCGCCTCGTCAGTCACTCGCCGCGCCGGCTCGCGTCCGTCTCTTGCCGCCATTTCGCGCCACCGCCGCCAACTAAGCGCCGCCGCCGCCGCCGCCAATTCTTGCCGCCGCCGCGAACCAAAACCCGGCTAGGGTCTTGGTTGTTTTTCGACCGAGACGGCCACTCGGCCGGTTTTGTAAAACAACCGGTTTAGTCTTGGCAAAAAAAAAAAAAATCAATCAAAAAAAAAAAATCGCCGCATCGCTTTTTACGCTCTCGTTGCGGTGATTTTGATGGTCACAATTATCGATTGGTCTCTTCATATGCGTCTGCATATGCGTGGTCGGCCGCGTGGGATTTTCTTCGACGAGCTTCCTGCGCGCCGTCCCCGATCCCGTTCGCCCACTTCGAAGTCTTCGATTCGCCGAAGGCTCACGATCTTGATCTTGCTACTCGTAAAGCCTCGATGATCATAAGGAGGCTATGAGTCATACAAGTCTCGATATCGCCTACAAGTTACGGTGTGACGAGGATGCTCGTGCCTCTGCTATTTTGGTTGCTAGCACGGAGGTGCATCTTCTGGGAGAGGTGGTTTCTTTGGCTTCGCGACGGTGATGTGGTCACATCTTCGTGATCGTTATGAGCCATCGGTGACTCACAAGATCTTGCATTTGTGCGACACGAGCGATCCTCTGGCGGGGTGACTCTACGGATGATGAGTATGCAGATTTTCGCCGTGTGGTGTCAACTTGACTCTCTTGATGCTGCGGATGCTAATCATGACCGCCGGACTTGTGCTTGCTACCAGCGCCAGCAGTCTCGTTTGGAGCTTCGTCGCATCTACGACTTTGTCACGCGTCTTCGGCCAGAGTTTGAGCAGATTCGTGCTCAGCTTCTTGCTCGTCATCCTCGTGTCTCTTTGTTGGAGGCTCTGGCTGCTCTTCGAACCGAGGAGACTCGACTTCGTGGTGCGGGTCTTCGCTTCTCCGTCCGTGTTTGCTCTTGAACGCTGCCGACACCTCTGACTTCTCATCCTTCAACCACGGCCGCGCCTTCTTCGACGAGTACGACGAAGGCGGGCCTTCATCGCGCTTATTGTGACAAGGATGGTCACGTGGAGCGATTTTGTTACCGGAAGAAGAAGGATATTGCTCGTCGTCGGCCCACCAAGAGTCTCGCGGCACGATTCTGGAGATTCAGACTCTCCCAACGTATACCGATCCATCTGCTAAGATTTTGATGCTATTATGCGTCGCCATGGTGCCTCTACACCGGCTGTGTTCTCTCGTTCGCTGCGGTCTTCAGCGAGACCACCTTCCTCTACTCCGTGTACTTCACCATGGATTCTTGACTCAGTGAATCTTTTCATATGACATCCGATTCTACATGTCTTACTTCCATCACCCTTTGACCACCCCTTTAATCTGCTCAGACGGTAGATGGTACCTCTCTTCCATCACAGATCGAGGCACTCTTCTGTCTTCTTCTTTTCACGCTCCCACGCTTCCCATGTTCCCAAACTAACCATGCAAATTATATCTGCGGGCCAACTCATCGATCATGGTTGTCGTGTGATTCTCGACATCGATTCTTGTTCTATTCAGATCGCCGACGGGTCTTCGGTTGGTCTTGGCCCGACGTCGTGATTCGCAGCGTCTTTGGGAGCTTGATCGGCTTCGCCTTCCTTCCGCCTCTGCCGCCAGTCTCTCCGTCTCCGCTGCTTCCTCCACGACATCTTTTGCTCAGTGGCATCATCGTTTGGGACATCTTTGTGGTTCGCGTCTGTCATCTTTAGTTCGTCGTGGTCTGTTAGGATCTGTGTCTGGTGATGCTTCTTTAGATTGTGCGGGTTGCAACCTTAGCAAGCAGGTGCAACTCCCCTATTCTTCTAATGAGTCTATGTCAGCTCGTCCTTTTGATCTTGTTAGCTCGTCCTTTTGATCTTGTTCATTTTGATGTATGGGGTCCGGCCCCTTTTGTCTCGCAAGGTGGTCATAAATATTATGTCATTTTTATAGATGATTTTTCTCGCTACACCTGGATATATTTTGTCTCATCGTAGTGAGGTTTTGTCTATCTATAAAAATTTTGCCACCATGATTCATACTCAGTTTGATTCTCCCATTCGTGTCTTTCGGGCTGACTCTGCAGGGGAATATCTTTCTGGGGCTCTTCGCGGTTTTCTCACCGAAAGCGGGGCACTCTCTCGCCTCTTGTCCCTGCTTATGCTCAAAATGGTGTTCTTGAGCGTAAACATCGACACCTTCTTGAAACAAACTGCACTCATGATTTCCTCCTCTGTTCCACTTCATTTTTGGGCCGAGGCTGTTTGCTTGCTTGTTATCTTATCAATCTTCAGCCTTCCTCTGCCCTTAAAAGTGGTATTCCCGTAGAGCGTCTCCTCGGGCACGCACCAGACTATTCTGGTCTTCGCTCTTTTGGGTGTGTGTGCTATGTTCTTCTTGCTCCTCGTGAATGCACTAAGCTGACTGCTCAGTCGGTTGAGTGTGTTTTTCTTGGGTATAGTGATGAGCACAAAGGCTATCGATGTTGGGATCCTGTTAGTCAACGGATGAGGATTTCTCGGGATGTTACCTTTATTGAGTCTCATCCTTTCTACCCTCGTCCTTCTTCTCCAACTTCTATTCTTGATTCCTTGTCTTTCCTGACTTTTCCTGATACTCCTATCTCTCCTATACACTTTCCTGTTTCATCCTCTCCAGACCTTTCTCCTTCATTAGAGTCTCCTTCCTCGCCTCCTCCCCTGCTCCACTCGCTTTGCTTCTCCATATCCTATTGTCTACACTCGTCGAACTCACCATTGAGAACCACTTGCTACCTCATCTTCTTCGATGAGGCGCCTTCTACTTCTCTCGATATGCTTTTTCGTGATCGTCGATCCATTCGACCACGAGCGTTTTGGCTTTCTTTGGTGCGGTTCTGTAGAACCGCCTCTTACCATGATGCTTTTGTTCATCCCGAATGGCGACATGCGATGGCCGAGAACTTGTCGCCTTGAACGTCTCGGCACTTGGGAGGTTGTGTCTCTTCCGCCTCACGCCGTCCCATCACCGCAAGTGGGTCTACAAGGTTAAGACTCGCCCGATGGTTCTCTTGAGCGCTTAAAGCTCGTCTTGTGGCTCGTGGCTTTCAAAGGGAGCATGGTGTTGACTATGACGAGACCTATGCTCCCGTGGCTCACATGACCACTATCAAGACTCTTTTCTTTGTGGCCTCTGCTCGTGCATGGCCTATCTATCGCCTTGACGTCCAAAATGCCTTTCTTAATGGGGAGCCGCATGAAGAAGTTTTTATGCGGCCTCCGCCGGTATTTTGTTTCGGATGGGATGGTTCTTCGCCTTCGTCGGCTCAGATGGGCTTAAACAAGCTCCTCGTGCATGGTTCCAAATTTTTTCTTCCGTGGTCACCGCCTTTGGTTTTTCTCATTAGTGAGATCATGATCCTGCTACCGTTTGTTCACACCTCGTCTAGTGGTCGTGACTCTTCTTCTACTCTATGTCGATGACATGATCATTACCGCATGATGATCCGACTTACATTGATTTTGTCAAGACTCGTCTTAATGAAAGCGATTTCAGATGTCCGATTTGGGTCCTATTCGTTATTTCCTTGGGATTGAGGTTACCTCCACTCCAGATGGTATTTTCTTGTCCCAAGAGAAGTATATTGGGGATCTTCTTGATCGGGCCTCTCTTCTTCGACCACAAGACACCGACTCTATGGAGCTTAATCTTCACTTCAACCCACCGATGGAAACCTCTTTCGGATCCTACTCAGATCGACACCTCGTTGGTAGCCTTGTGTACCTTGGTGTCACTCGTCCTGATATCTCCTATGCTGTTCATATCTTGAGTCAGTTTGTCTCTGCTCCTACTTAGCTCCACTATAGTCACCTTCGCGTGTTGCGCTATTTGCGTGGCACTATCTCTCGCCGTCTTTTCTTTCCTCGCTCCAACTCTTTACAGCTTAATGCTTATTCTGATGCTACCTGGGCTGGGGATCCTTCTGATTGTCGGTCTCTTTCTGCATATTGTGTTTTTCTTGGTGATTCACTCATTGCTTGGAAGACTAAAAAGCAAAAGGCAGTTTCTCGATCGAGTGCAGAGGCTGAGTTGCATGCTATGGCGTTTTTGACGGCAGAGGTTACTTGGTTGCGTTGGTTACTTGAGGATTTTGGTGTTTCAGCATTTCACCGACTCTCTTTTGTCCGACAAAGACAGAGCTATTGGTATTGCCCGTGATCCAGTGAAGCATGAGCTTACCAAGCATATTGGTGTTGATGCTTCCTATGTGCGGTCACGAGTTGAGAGCGAGTTGTCTCTCTTCGCTTTGTGCCGCCCGAGATTCAAATAGCGACTTCTTCACGAAGGCACGACTCGACAACAAAGATAGTTTTACCTCTCCAAACTCAAGGTTGTTAACCCACCATGAGTTTGAGGGGGGGTGTTAGATATATGTATATATGGGCTTTAGGCCCTTACCTGTTATATTTGGGCTTTCCTCTTTGCCCTCTGTACTGTGTATATATACTGGCCTTTGGCCCCCAGATGAATACAAGTGCTATTCATAACAATAAACAGATTTAATGGTGTAGTTTTACAGAGTGCAGCATTAAATATAATGGCAGACTATGAACTATCTAAATGCTTCAAATAAAATAAAACCCCATATATTTTTACCTCCGAATGAGACTCAGCATTGTTACCATCCATCTCAGTGAGGTGATGATTTTCACCCAGAAGGAAATCCTGCATTTACATGGAGATATCTAAGGTAAGATCTCAAATACCAGAGGCAAACCAACCAGGCAACCACCAATGGACTTACCAAGTCATTATCATTTTTAATGGACAACTGGTTGACCCTCTCAGTCAGCAATTCAACAACTGATTTCGTAGCTGAAACAATGAAAAAGGAGTAAGGGAACAGCAAATGGTAACTCATCAGTGTTAATAGGATGAAGTACTAAAGAGGATGAACCACACCATTCGTGAAGCTAGTTGCCGCTGCTGATGAACTGCCAGCATCAGTACCAGCAGCCCTTAGACCATTGATGATCTCATACAATAAGCTCTGGAAAAATATTCAAGTGAATTGGCAGGTAACTTCCTTGGATGTGCTTCCAACTAACAATTATATAAAGCAAAAGTTTTGACACCAGACTTCAAAGGAATAAAGAGAAATTTACCTCATTGGTTCCAGCACCAACCTTAAAAGTGCCAAGGTTGTAGTACTTATCTAACTTATTTGAGCATGCCAAAGGAAACTGGGGTGGGTGCAGAACATTATAGAAGAATATTGAAACAGAATCATAATAAAATTGGGGCCTTGGCGAATTGTGATCACCCTCAAATTTAATTAAATTTTTATCCCCCTGCAGATAAATAGAAATAAATCAGCAAAATGAGCAAAGCAGGCCCATCGACAAGAGCAGCCGCCGCTGATGAGACATGCATGTTTTCAGGTGGCATCTGTTTACCGACCACCCTTTGTAAAGCAAGAGTGAGATTTACCGCATATGCCTGGTGAATACGATCAGAGTGATGGGGCTGAATAAACATGTCATTTGATGCATGTCCAAATAGTGCAGGAATAAACGTCTTGGGGGCAAACTGGAGAAGACAAAGGGACGTAAAGTTAGACGTTTATCAGATAAATACCAATGGATTTGACTGAACCATGATACTTGAAACACCAAGATTATAGTAGACTACCAGTATAACAAAAATTTTCATTGCTTCAACCAATCTTATACAAACAATGTGTCTCAATCAAGATTAGTAGACTACCAGTATAACAAAAATTTCCAATGCATCAACCGATCTTGCACAAACCATTTGTCTCAATCAAGCTGAAAGAGTTGTTCTAATTGTTTTGATGTCAGTGCTCACAGCTAAGACAATTATGCTCCAAAGCGTAATTTGCGCAGACAAAGGCATGGAAGTACACAACAAAATGTTATTTTTAGCATTGCAGTCCACTGGAGAGATATGAACAGGTATAGGATAAGCACATTCATTTCTAACTATATTCTATGCCATTCGTTCATATGTAACACATAATATTGTGACCAGTATTGGAAACTCATATTGTAAGGATGGCAACAAATAGTTCCTATCACATTTCATTGTTATTATTTGTAATTCTACCGGGCTCTTTTGTAATTAAATTTGAACAGAGTGCTATTTCAGAAAGCAAACCTGAACAACATTGAGGTCCATTATGTCAAACTTAGCTCTTCTTTGAATAACACGTCGCATGTACTGCACGGCCATCTTAACCTGAAAAAAAAATTTGGAGCAAAAATACAATGATGAGACTACAGTAACAGGCAGTGAGCACTTGAAGTAAGCTGCCAAGATCATGTCACAGAGCTTTACAACATTAACTAGAGCCTTTTCTTATTCTGAGATGCTTATCTTTGAGCTATTGCCAGGAAACAATGTTATGTTATAGAGCATCAACAGCAATTAACAACACCTTTCGTCGTTGTGTATTGCCTATGGGCCAGGTTTTAGAGAGAGAAAAAAATCAGTTGGTATAGGACATCAATACTAGGGCTGTGCACACCAAACCGACCACTGACCAGGGTTATGAAAGACTTGTAGAGTTGCATAAATTCCCTGTAAGGTTTGTATTATTCCTGGATACACAGTATTTTTCTTGTCATACATACAGCAGTTGGTTGGAGCGTAACTACAAGGATACAAGTGGCATAACAATCATAAACTACCGATTAACTTGTAAACCATAACACATCAAAATCTGTGTACAAACCACAAAGAGTGCACTGTTCCAATATTTGGCTCATGAATAATAGTGAAGCAAAATATTCTGCAAAAGATAAACATACCGTAAACTTAGGAACACGGATTTTGTAAACATCTACAAGCTCCATCATTAAGTCATATAAGTTAGAAAAGGCGCTGTCCAAAACCATACCAGCAATTGAGGGGTCTTCTGCTCCATGCAGCAGACTGCATCAAAGATTTGAACAGGACTTGTGATGAACTAACAACATGAAATCCATCAAACAAAAGCTAGGCCTTTTTAATATATTTAATGGATTATTACGATACTGTTAAAATCAGGATAGAAGAAGATTAACATTTTTATTAATCCAAATAACTTTTAAGACGCACAAAAATATTCTCTTGTATTAACACTACTTAAAAATATATTTTATGGATAAGGATACTGTGAAAAAACAGGATAGAAGGAAATTAACATTTTTACAAATCCGTAAAAAACTCTTTAAGATGCACAATATTATATAAAAAAATGTTCTTTATATTCAAACACTTACTACAATGGCAATCACTGAAGTAATGGCACATTGAAATGATTCAGCACAAAGTAGAAAGCACAAGCACTGTAATTAAAATACCTTGTAACAGCACCCATTGACCGCCCCCAAAGTCCTATACAAGAAACTTCTTTATTATTTCGCAGAAAGGACACAGCACATTTGAGATCCTGTTTCTGTGAGTAGTTACACATGTTTCAGAACAGTGCAATTACTAAACATTAAGAACATGGTTGCGAAATTCATAATGATTATGCACCTCATGCCAACCAAGGCTGACATACTCTCCACCTGATAACCCTGACCCTGCAAAGTCAAGTGCAAAAAGGGTGATATTTGAAGGAAGAAGTATGACAGCAGCTTCATTTGCATCTGCTCTGCACCCACTGCATTAAGTTAAAGAAAAAAACTTGTTAATGGTCCAAAATTATCAGTAATTAATTAATGTAACACCACGTGTACATTGTAAAAAGGAAATAATTCCATAATTGATCTTGATAACACATAGGCTGTAACTAGCAGGTATACCAAACACTATGGTTCAGATCAAGAGTCAAACAGTGTGAACTATAGACAAGCAAACTTCAGATCCATTGAATCAGAATATCAAAGGAAGAAGTCTAATCAAAAGAGAAGACATATGCATAATAAATTGGGAACACACATGAGCATGAACCCACAAAGGTAAATACCTATTTCCATGGCAGTAGATCACACATGGAAGGGCAGTATTTTCCGGGACAACAGCTGGAACATAGTGGCTGCATTTTAAGGTCTGGTTTCTTTCGTTCGTAAGCTGTCACATACAAGTAAAAGAATAAGACTAATATACAAAAAATGTTAACACTTAAAGATCAGCACCAAGTCTTCTTATCAACAAATGAAAGACAAGAAAAGCCTCAATAATTGCTCCCCTTACTTGCCTCCATGTCTATACGTTTGTATTTTCTTCCTGCAAGAGTAAACTCTGGCTCCCATAAATAGTGATCTGGATTGTACTCTGCACTGTAAATATACAACCAGTTAACTGCCTTCATGCCAGTACAAAAAAAGAATTTGACGAATATCAAAGCTCTGAGGACTTCCAACTTCCATTATGTTTGCATCTTAAAGAAAAGACGGACGTTATTTTAGGTACTACAGTTGGTCTGAATGCACCGTGTGTCAACCAAATGCAAAAGCCTCTTTCAGATACTACAGCATCATTTTACTCTTCCTACTACAACATTTGTCCCGAACAGCTGCTGTCCTTACTAGAAGCCTAGTACAAGATGCTCAACGGCAAGGGTTCAAAAACAAACTTTGGCTCCTATGATTTTTGCTGGTATTCAAGTACAGAACTTTTACATGCTTGCATTTCGAGCATTTGTAAGACGAGAACTGGTATTTGCTCCATCATTCCATGGTTTGGTTGAGGTGTTGATAGATAATTCACCCAGAGAACTCATACAACTAAATATGACCATTTACAGCTGCCGAATACATTGTAGTGCACAAAAAGGTAGCAAACCCCACCTACTTGCAGCTTAAAACATGCTAAATATTGGCGAAGCAAAGGGGAGCAAGTCAACATGGCAACTGATTACCAGCTTACAAAAAAGGAAAACAAGGCGATTACCGTGGCGGCCGGATGACAAAATTAACGAACTGTTCAATCATCGCGCCGCCGGAAGCTTCCCGACGACGACGCAGTGGCGGACGAGGCTCCCGTCGCTCATGTACCACAGGCGCGCCTCCCACCAACCTCCCACAAACCAGCCCTCCTCACCATCATCAGCTTCCGCTCGCCAATCCGCCTAAACCCACCCAAATCAACTCAACCGAACTCCAGCCAAAAACCACCCCCAAATACCCACCGCACGGCCTCAGATCCGCGCGAACCGCCCGCTTCCCCGTCGTGCTCGACGCCACCCGCCGGATCCGGCGCCGTTTCCGCTAGGAATGCTCGCCGCGAGCCTCGGAGTCGGGCGGGGACCGTGCGAGGCGGGGATTCGCCCGCGGGAGGCTCGCCTCCCGGAGCCGGAGCGACGGCGCGGCGGCGGGGATCGAGGTGGGGAGGGAGTAGGCGAGCAAGCGGGCGTGGGAATGTGAACGTTAAAGAGGCGAGGTGGAGGCGGAGGCGGAGGCGTATTTGTAATAATAATAAATATTCCAAATTTAAATGGTTTTTTCTCTCGCTTGTTTATTTGCTTTTTTGTAGTTTTGCCCCCGAAGTTTTCTGGGCTCCATGTGGCGCCGTCTCGCCGCACATGCACGGTGCCACGGCTGCGTACTGCTTCCCGCTGTATCCGCGTACCAGCCACTTCAAGATGTATTTGGATCCTTGCGAATCTGTGATACAGGACCATCGGATGTTTTTTTTCAAATGCATTTTCAATTTTATTTCTCTCTCCATTTGAAGTAGCTCTGACTTGTGGATTTTCGTCCGAAGCTATCGGAGTCCCGCTAAACTATGAAACTTCTAGAGCAAAGAAGAGTACAATCTATCGTGACTACTAGATTTTTTTCAAAATTGCTCATTAGGGTTTAGCGTCTAGAGGGCACGTATTAGAATTTAGAGCGGTTTATAGTGGCAAACGTTGAGCAACCCATATCAGAATTTAGAGATTCTCGTTCTTGTATTACTCCAACAGAGTCTCTATCATGTTCTCTAAATTTATATATTTTCTCTCTCAATCTCTATATTTAGATATTCTCTCCTCTTACTATATATATTTCTATGGACAGAGATGTTGATTTTTAGAGATTCGGTTGTTGTTGCAAATAGAGTGCTAATTGTTGCTATGGGCAGAGTGAAGAGGTGTTGATTCCAATAAAATCCGAATCAACCTACACTTAGCGTGTGTTTGTTTGGTGGGATGTGCAAGGATGGAGCCATCTCATCCTATTTTTTCATGTGTTTGGTTGGTGCAAAAGAAGGGATGGGATGGCTCCTATAGAGGAATATTCCTTAAGATGCTGCTCGAGCTCATCCCACAAAAATGGTGGAACGCAGCCATCCCACTTGGAACGTGAGGATGACAGTGGACCCATCTCGCAAACCCGACGAATCATCCCATCCTGAAAACCCACATGAGCCCATCCCATCCTTAAAAACTAGGACGGAGCCATCCCATTCCACCTTACTCTCTAACCAAACACAGCCTTATTACATGGACCCTAGGTTCTGGACGGCTTGCAAAATCCTGCGTCTCTCCAAGGTCGCCCTAGCAAAATTCGAAACTCAGCAGGCAGCAGCGGCAGCTCGCCTGTGTCTGTCCGCACGAAAATGCTACGGCCACACGCTCATAATAAAGTCGCGAAAGCTCAAGCTCAAGCTCAAGCTCGCAAAGGCGGGCGGAATATTCACCCGCTCGTGGGCCCCGCCAGGGAAAGGCAGAATGATTCGGCGCCCGTACGGGTGCGGCTGCCAGCCTGTCCACCTTGTCCAAGCACGCGTTGGTCCCACGCGTCATCGGGTCGAGGTTGATGCGGGTACCGTACGGGTGTGGTAGGTACTAGAGTCTAGTCTAGCACGGAGAGAGGGGTAGTACGGTCATTCGGGTGCGGGCGCTTCTCTAACTCTGCCGAGTGGTCCCGGCGTGATTATTTCTCGGTCGTCGACTAGTCCAACTCGCACCTTGGATAATGGATATTGCAATAAATAAAGATGATTTTCAAGTGCGTGCTGGATTAAGCATCTCCAGCAAACCAACTTTTTGATTGTATATGCACAATAAAATCTCTCTCTAAAAAAAGATTTCCTCTATGTACATTAACTATCTCTAAACGCACTTCTTATATTATCTTTCATATATTATATTGATATTTACTAACCGCCATACCTATAACCTCAGAAATTTGAATTTGAAATTCAAAGTAAAAAATAAACTCCAAATTAAATTTAAGATTTTTCCTATTTTTCTAAATTTTTCCTCTTGTTTTTCCTTTCATTTCCTTTTCTTTCTTTTCTTCTCGACCTATGCATTCGGCACCACACTCCATGCTCCTTATCTTCTCCGCCGGTGCTCTAAGCACCACACTCAACGACCAGCATTGCGGCAGTAGCAAAAGCTATGGCTCCACGTCCGGGTACAACTCCAGCGCAACGACCAACCGGGACGGAGGATGACTCTTCTTGCTTAGCCGTCACACGCTTCCAAGTCGTGAACACATCAATGGTATCTTGATGGCGGCGGCGGCAGAGAGTAGAAAGTACAACTACTATGGGTACGCTCGAACTCCACCGCATCTCCTTCCTCCATCCTCCACCCGCCATACTCAATGGCGTCTGGACCCGATGGCCAGGCACTTAGGGGCCGCTAGATCCAGTGGCTAGGAGCTCATTCACGATGAGGGTGGTCGGATCCGACAAGTCCTCCTTCCCATCCCTTTGGAAGCTCGTCCATTGCTGACGTTGTTGGTCCTCTCCTTCCTCACGGGCGCAGGAGCAGATTTTGGTTGGAGATGCGAAGTCTACAGGGAGTCGGCATATTTGTCGTCTCTCTCCTTCCCTCTTTAGCACCGGATGTTACCGCTGTTGGAGGCGCGACGGGCCTAACATTTCTACTGTGTGCACACAAAAATGTTGAGCGAGGGCACAATAGGATAGTTACTGGAGTTGCTCATAGAACGGATGCCAAAGAAAGCTAGCTCTCGTTTTGGTGCATTTTTTAACCCAAAAAAATGATAACACTACAATTTTTTAGATTAATTTTGAATATTTATACATCTTAAACAAGAAGACAAAAAATTCACCAATGGCATAGACGTCAATAAACAGGTAAATGTGATGGCTCTAAAGGAAGAGGTGACAAAGTGATGGCACGGGAGGGATTACGTGGGTTTGTAGTGCCACATAAAAATTTTGCCCAAAATTGTATGGGTTATCATTGATTAACGATGTTATAATTTTGGTAAAAGAATCTATATTAAAAAAATTTGGTGCATTTGAATTTAGAATTTTTTGTCTGAAATTTCGCCGGTAGACCAATTTTTTGAGGAGTTCTGCTGATACAAATTTCAATTTAAATTTTGCTTCAAAATTTTTCTCGAGTAAAACGGAAAATTCTGATTATCACCCGCTTTTGGTTGCGTCACTGTACTCCCATAAAATTTTATAAATGACATACTCCATACAAAGAATGCATCGGCAGCGCCTAGTGATACGAAATGGAGGTAGTATCAATTAGCTATGGTTGTTTTTTTTAATAAAGAAAATCAAGCGCGTAAATATTGCATTCTACTGGTACCACTCTTTGTCCACTAAGATGCAACAAACAAGTTAAAACTGGTTGGAGTTTCACAGTACTATATAACAGCTATATGTGTGTCGAGGATTGGATAACGTATCTTGACGGCTAGGCCCGTATGTGATTTACCCCTGAGGTGCATATTTAGGGAGGATAAAACGAATATGACAAGATCGGACTGATAGCCTGGTGATTAGTGCTTGGGAGCATAGTTTCAAAAATCGACGGCAAATCGCAATTTATTGCGAAATCGTCGCGGAGCGATTTCGGCAAATTGTGAATTAAATTCAAAATGTGATTTAAATCTGAAAATTTGAAAAAAAAATCCCAAAAAATTCGTAAAAATCGTAGAACCGTGTATAAACACATGGTGAAAAAAAGAATCGAAAAACAACGTCGGATTCACGTGGAAATTTGAATTTAATTCCTGAAAAATTTTGAAAATACTGTTCATACTCAGCCCAAGTTGGTCCATTAGCCTAAGTTTCAAAAATCGCGAAAAATTGATGATTTCCCCCGGGAAATCGTGAAATCGGGATGGAGTGGGATTGAAATCTCGAGATCAAAATGGCTCAAATTTAAAATCTAGACAGCTTTCAACACTTTAATATATATATATATAGTACATTTTATAGACAACGAAACAAGCGTGGTGCATTGGTGGGATCCTTGGCCACCTTCCAGGAGGGCCTGGGTTTGAATCCTAGGCCGAGCATTGCATGAGGTTTTTTCTATGATTTTTCCACATTCCCGCTCGATTTATCAAGAAATCGGCCGATTTGTCCCAGTCCGAATTATCAAAGAAATCGGTCGATTTATCGATAAAATCGACCGATTTCTCGAAAAAACAAGTGATTTCCAATTTTTTAAACCTTCGGTTGATTTAAAATTGAAAACTCAAATTTCAACCGATTTTCCGCGATTTGCCGTGGCAAATCACGGAAAATCAAAAATCGGACCTGACTGATTTTTGGGGTGAAATCAATTTTTGAAACCCTGCTTGGTAGTGGGTCTCTTTGCTTATATGCCATTGAACATGTTATCATAGACCCCGAAGAAGTGCATCAGGATGGTCGCCCTGGCGCTCCCGCCATCTCGGGAATTCTTCCACGACCAGAGGCCGAAGTCTTCCGGATATAGATGTTTCTTAGGACGCAGATAGCATATTTTTAGAATATACCTATAAATCTGGTACATTCTAGCTTATCTGAATAGTTTTTCTAGGTCGTATAGGACCAAGATTGCGTATACCTTGTACTACAGATGCCCCCTAGGATAGGGGAAGGGTATCATCATGATCCACATCAACGTCCATAGTCGCAATAACACAAACGCACACGTGTGACTGGAGTAGGATTATTATCTCTTCCTGAGAGGCCCGAACAAGGATAAACCTCTATTTTTGATCGACTCTTCATCTCGGCGAATCTGTACATTTACGATGAAAACCCTTCGGCAGGAAGGGGTTGTTGGGTTCCTCAATCAACAAGTAAGCTCGGTCAAGAATCAGTTTCCTAATCGTCGATAGCTAGCGCCGTCCGTAGGGACTGACGGATCCTTTGCCAAAGAGATCTCGGAGATATCAGACGTCAAACGCTCGCCTGATCATCGCACCCCTATTGGGCGGCATGATGGCCATCACAAAGGAGTAGACTCGGAGTATGTTCCTGAGCCGATCTTGTTCCAAACCTGGCCAGAACAACTTTTCCTCATGTTCGATGGGGACGACGATAAGCTCTATGCTGAGCTAGATATCCAGGATCGCATAGAACTCAAAGACGAAGTCGCGTCGTGTGGAAGCTCGATGATGACCCCCTCATACCCCCTCTGCAGGTAGATGCATCAACATGACTGCCTAGGGTAGTTGCCAGCTCGAGGGAGAGACCTCTGAAACGGCCCCACAATGCCGCCCGAGCTTGCCTTGAACCCTTTATGGAAAGAATCTTGGTGAGCATCTGGTGGCGCGCCAAGGGAGGGCCTTGCAACGATGCCTGAACACCTTCAACTTCACCAACTCGGGCACCGGAGGCCCTGTTCGAGGAACGACGCCTTTTGGCTTCGGTCCCCGCCGAGCAAGAAAGGATATGGGCACTAGCAGTGGTCTTGCGCGAGGTCGCAAACGAGCCCGCACAGGAAGACCAGGAGGCCATGGGCGTCGCTGTTGCAAAAGATCTCGAGAGGCTAGCCGCTGATTTGGCCCCATCGCCACCACCCGAGCAAAGAGGCCCTGAAAGACATGCTCGCGAGCGCCCTCAAGGGGGCTGATTGATTCTTACAGCGATGAATGCAGGAGAATTACCCAGGAGAGCTACAATCGTCGTCACTGGTGCCACGACCAAGCAGGAGGGCACGAAGAGGACAGCTCAGGGGGCCGCCACCAATCGCTTCAATCGATCTGAACATCGCGGTTCTGCGGCTTACGGGTGTCGGGCTTTGTCCCGCACCTTTCACAATGTCATCTAGCCGAACAAGTTCAAGCCCAGACAAATCGAGGTTCAACGAGACACATCTATACAATCGTCATCTTGGCAGCCGGAGGGGACGAGGGCATCATGGCCAATTATCGCCCATCATGCTCGACGGGGAGGCCCGAACTTGGCTCTTCCATTAGAGGGAGGGATCCATCCACTCCTGGGCCCAACTCAGCGAAACACTAAGATCAAATTTTCAAAGTTGCTACACTCCCAAGCAGAGAAAGGGGCCTTGAGCACGTGATTCAGACCGAAGGGGAGTCTCTACATGATTTCATTCAAAGGTTCATCAAGGTACGCAATTCTATCCTGAACGAATCAGTCATACGGGCATTCAAATTCAGAGTTAGGGATATCTGGTTCACTTAGGATCTAGAGATCCATCTGGACCTAACAGCTAGCAAGCTTATTCGCATGGCCGACCGCTACGCCGACGCTGACGAAGCGGTCAAATAGAAAAGGATGCTCAACGAGGGGAAATTGCTGCCACAGCCGAGCCTTGAGATCGTCGAAAAGGTAAGGGCCTGCTTGTTGGAAAAGAAGAAAAAAAAGGCACACCTCGTCAGGCGTTATCGCGGCGATCGAACAACCTTTCGAGCACGAGTTTGTCATGCAAGCGCAGCAGTCCTTGGCACGTCAGCATCAATAGGAGTGAAAGCCCTGACCTCATAACACGGAAAGGGGCATGGGGGCTCGTCTTCCCCTGCGTCGCGATGAAAGGCCATTGGGTGGATACCAGGGTAACAGGTTCTGCTCGATTCTCAAAACCTACAGGGATGATTTGCGTAACTGTCGCATTAGGTTAGCCCGCTTAGAGGGGTTCTACGAGGGCATGGGTGAGATGCCCACCTTGCCTGCAGTAAAAGATGATGGGAAGGTAAAGAGGACGTCTAGCGATAAGGATGACATGGAGTTTCAGGAGCCCTATAATCATGTTGTAGTAATCATCGGAGGCTCCTCCATGTACAAATCCTGGCAAGACCTCAAGAAAGCAGCGCGGGAAGTATACCACGGTAACCAAGGATCTCGTCCAATCCAGCAACTCAAGTGGACCGAGCTGGCAATCACTTTTTCGAATGAGGGTTGCTCTCCTAAGATTACCAAGCCCTAAAAGTTCCCGCTAGTTGTAAACCCGACCATCAGCAATATAATGGTGGGGCGCGTGCTTATTGATGGAGGCAGCTCCCTCAATCTCATCATGGCCAAGGTACTAGACCAAATGCAGATCCCTAGGTCGATGACCAAAAACATCATTATCCCTTTCCATGGGATCATGCTAGGAACCTCGATCAAGCCGCTCGGGCAGATCGTCTTGCCCATGATGTTTGGGAGCGAGTAATTTCCGGACAGAGCTAGTCACCTTTGAGGTGGTCGACTTTGAAACCCCTTACAATCCTATTCTGGGTAGGCCGGCCCTGGTGAAATTCATGGCCGTAACACACCACGCCTATTAAAGCATCAAGATTCTTGGTCCAAACGGAGTGATCACCACTTGGGAAAATACCAAGGTCACCCTAAGCTGTGATGAGAAGGTGCTAAGCATGGTCGAACAGCTCCCTTAGCATGGATCTGACCAACAACCTAAGACGTCTCATAAGACGATCTCCCTCTAGCCCGGCAGTGAGACCAAAATCGTTCCTCTCTCTGACTCAGATCTAACCAAGGTTGTGCGCCTAGGGGCCGCTTTAGACCCAAATAGGAACTCAATCTTGTCACCTTTCTCCGGGCAAATGCAGACATGTTTGCTAGGACCATTCGACATGCCCGGCATCCCAAGGGTGGTGGTCGAGCACAGACTGGCAGTTTAGCCTGACAAGAAGCCGGTGAGACATAAACTTAGGCGATTCTCCCCCGAGAAGCAGGAAATAATAAGAGAGTACCTCGACAAGCTCCTTAAGGCCGGGTTCATCCGTGAGACCCATCACTCAGAGTGGTTGGCGAATCCATCCATCGTTCAGAAGAAAGGGAAAACTGGCGCATGTGTGTGGACCACATGGGCCTAAACGCTGCATGCCCTAAGGACAACTTCCTCCTGCAACACATTGATCAATTGGTTAACGCAACAGCGGAAGCTCGAATGAGTTTTCAGGATGCCAACTCAGGATACCACCAGATCAAGTAGTTGCCGGAGGATGAGGAGGAAACGAACTTCATCGCCCCGTTCGGTACACACTGCTACACTACCATATCTTTCGGTATAAGGAACACTGGAGCAACTTTCCAGCGCCTAATGCAGAAGATGTTCGTCGACCAAATAGGTCGCAACTTGGAAGTCTACGTCGATGATATCGTGGTCAAAAGCGTCCTCGGGTCCAGCCATGTCTCCAATCTTGAGGAAACCTTCAATAGCTTCAAGAAGCATCGAATAAAGCTGAAGCCAGAAAAGTGCATCTTCGACGTGCAAGCGGGAAATGTGCTCGGTTACATTGTCTGTTCAGCAGGTGCTGGCGCGAACACGAAAAAGATCAGATCCATATAAAGGATGGGCCCACCTGTGGATAACATGGTCTCCGGGTATCCTCGAAGACGAATTAGACGGACCACCTCACGGAGCAGGGTCACGCCTACCATCTAGAAGACGGGCCTGCCCCGCATAAAGACCCGACTTGTATCACAAGAAAGACACAGTTGTAATCCAGTACGCTTACATACTCGGCAAGAAAGGATAGAGATAGACTTCCTATCTCTATCCCCAGTTTCCATAACCTACTAGGATACTTATCTGTAACTCTACCTCCCTCCACTATATAAAGGGAGGCAGGGGCCCCTAGTTCGAAAGTGGAGCAGGAGGAGGAGAGATCACATCGATCCATAGACATCTCTAGATATCTCTTCATCCTTGAGATCCACCATAATACAATCCACGAGCACAGGAGTAGGGTATTACCTCACCTCGAGGGCCCGAACCTGTATAAATCTGTCTTCTGTGTTACCATCGGGTTTTGGTCTTACGCATAGCCCAATAAAATACATTGCCGACACAAATCATCGACAGTTGGCGCGCCAGGTAGGGGTCAGCGCTAAGATCTTCTTCATCAAGCTCGATGGCATCTCTCGGCGGCAGTGCCGTCGAATTCACCTTCGGCCAAGCTTCCTGTTTTGGAGGCTTGGATTTCATCATCAACAACCTCGGTAAACATGCCCTCGAAGAATCGAATCAGATCCGATCGAAAGACAACTTTAACCGCGAAGCGACCGCAAGAAGAAGATGTGACCTATTCGAGTCCAGAATCTAGACAGAACTTGCGTCATGATTTTCTGTTGACTCGGAAGGAATTTCGGGGTGGTTTTGAATGCGTTGGAAAGTTTATCTCGTTATCTTTCCAACGAGTCTAAGATCGTCGAAAACCAAGTTCGGATGTAACCGTGGCGACCGTTTGAAGACAGACTGCGCGGAGGTGACGTGAATCCCGTGCGAAGATGGAGGTCGACATGAATTTCGCTCGGCACCTCGGCGATCCTTGGTGCACCTCAGTAAGGGCATGGCGGACCTCGATGACAAAGCGGATCTCATCCCGGAGATCATGTCGACGCTCCTACGCCATCCTGACTTACGGCTCCGGCGACGTCTCGACTGGCGTCTCCTGTGACGCCGACTTGCGGCTCCTACGCCCCTGACTTGCGGCGACGACGACAACGACTACCGCCGCACCCCCTCGATGCTCCGGCAACAATGACAAACCGCGACCTTCGCCAAGACATTGAAGCTCGGCGATAGGGGCGAGAAGAAGATGAGGGACGTCACTATGATGAGAATAGAAGAGGTTTCGGCGAACCGTGACGGTAAACTTCAGAGGGGTTTCTCACGCGACGACGCCGAGGACGCGCCAACTTCCGACTTCCTTAGGCGCGCCGCACAAGACGACGCCGAGGAAACTTCTGGCGAGCTTCTCGGCGCGCCACAAGACGACGCCGAGGACTTACTAAGCGACTTATGCGTGCCGGCTTGCAGACGACGCCGTCGCCTTCCTTAAGCCGCTTCCTCGGGCGGCTTCTCGCGCGGCCACCGACGACGCCGAGGTCGACTTCCTCAGTCGGCTTCTCGACGACGCCGAGGACACCACAGACTTCCTAGGCGACCTTCTCACAAGACGACGCCGAGAACGGCCACCGACTTACTAGGCGGGCTTCTCAAGACGACGCCGAGGAGAGCGCGTCGACTTCCCGGCGGAAGCTTCACAAGACGACGCCGAGGACACCAAGGCCGACTTCCTAGGGTCGGCTTCAAGATCAAGGCCGAGGATACCAAGGCCGACTTCCTAGGCGAGCTTCTCAAGACGACGCCGAGGAGGGCGACCACGCCGACTTCTAAGGTCGGCTTCAAGATCAAGGCTGAAAGTACACATAGCGGCTTCTTTAGGTCGGCTTCTCAAGACGACGCCGAGGACGGCCATGGCAAACTTATTAGGCGAGCTTCTCACAAGACGACGCCGAGGACACCGCAGCGCTGCCTTACTAGGCTTCATGAAAGCACGACGCCAAGGATAGCCACGCCGACTTCCTTAGGCAGGCTTCTCGCGCGCACGACGCCGAGGACAGCCGCGCCGACTTACTAGGCTTCTCGTGAGCACGACGACAAGGATAGCCACGCCGACTTCCTTAGGCAGCGAGCTTCAAGACGACGCCGAGGACACCAAGGCCGACTTCCTAGGTCGGCTTCAAGACTACGCCGAGGACACCAGCGATTTCCTAGGTCGGCCACAAGATCGCGCGAGGATAGACGGCGTCTTGACCTCCTTAGCCTGGCTTCTCACGCACTACCCCGAGGACAGCCGCGCCGACGTCCTTACGCCGGCTTCTCGCGCACGACGCCGAGGACACAGCCGCGCTGCAAGGCGACATGCCCGGGGGCTCGTTCACTAGGGCGTGACGACGACACGATCAACAGCTAAGTTGTCTACTTTTATACTCAATTACATCATTATAATTTATCTCCTGACTTGCTACTTAGTTGGTATTCAACTAAGCAGCAAGTCGGGGTCTACACCTAATTAGGTGCATTATCTGTACCCAATCGATATCTTTCTTTTCGAATTCTTGTTGAGCCTAAGTATTGGTTGTTCCGAGTAACAAAACTCTTGTCTCCATGCAACACTCATACTTCCCGATTGCGTTCTTGGGGACAGAGCTCCGCTCTAACTCCTAACGCTAAGGAACTTGATGCGCTTGGTAGAGTGCTTAGTAAAAGGATCTAATCTACTCGGGCAAAATACAGAATCAATCACAGAAAGATAACATCTCTTTTCGAGTTTCTTTTGTTCTTTTTCATGATGACTTTTACCGATTCCGAGTGTCACACATTCTGAGTAGTGAAACTCTGTGGGGATAAGTACTTATCCTACTTATCTCGCTTATTTGACTTATCTCACTTTTTGTATTACATTTTAGTCGGTTTTTTTTAAGTAGGCGCCTCTATAAGCTTGGCCTTCAATCCTAAAATTGAAGGCCAACCGCCTACTCGAGGCTATCTCAAAAAAAAAGTGAGATAAAAATAAGATGAGATAAGTACTTATAAGTAGATAAGATAAGCTCAAGAGAACCCCCACTCTGATTCCTATGCAAAATTTGGGTTTCCTGACGCATGTCCGGAGATAGAGCTCCGTGCCAACTCCTAACGCTAAGGGACTTGATGAGCTAGGCAGAGTGCTTAACAAAAGAAATTAAACATACTCGGAGAAGAGTAAATCAATACGGAAAAGATAAAAGGACGACAATTTGACATAATAATATACATAATTGGACAACATGCATATTGCTTTACAATCCAGTTTTTTCTCAACTACTCGTGTTTTTCATTGTCTCCACAGGGTACAATGCAGGATAATGCAAAATGGTTTTTACGGCATGGCTTCATGCCAACGCCAGCGTCTTGAGCGCAACTTTTGGCACGGCTGCACGTCTACGCTAGCACCCCGAGTGCATTATACGGCTCGGCTGCATGCCTACGCCAACTCGGCATGGCTTCACGCCAACGCCAGCGCTCCGAGCGCAACCTATGGCACGGCTGCACGTCTACGCCAACACCCCGAGTGCATTATACGGCTCGGTTGCATGCATACGTCAACTTCGGACGGCTTCACGCTAACGCCAAATACGCCGGCGCAACCTATGGCACGGCCAAGACGCTCACGCCAAAGACTCGAGTGCATTATACGGCTCGGCTGCATGCCTACTTCAACTCGGCACGGTTTCACGCCAACGCCAAATACTGGCGCAACCTATGGCACGGCCAAGACGTCTCACGCCAAAGACTTCGAAAGTGCATTATACGGCTCATTGCATGCCTACGTCAACTCGGCATGGCTTCACGCCAATGCCAGCACCCCGAGCGCAAACTTCGGCACGGCTACAAGCCCACGTCTGCGCTTCAAGCCTATAAGATGATACGCCCGAGGGCTAAAAGCTCAAAAGCAAGGACGACGTCATCGTCAGCAAATCAGCTAAGTTTTTCATCATCATAATCTTTTTCATAGTTATTTCTTGACTTGCTACTTAGTTGAATTTCAACTAAACAGTAAGTTGGGGCTACACATAATTGTGTGCACTTGCGTGCACCCATCTTTTTCATAGTTATTTCTTGACTTGCTACTTAATTGAATTCTAACTAAGCAGTGAAGTCGGGGCTACATAATAATTGTGCACTTGCGTGCACCCATCTTTTTCATAGTTATTTTTTGCTTTTGTTACTTAGTGATTTAAGTGAAATCCGAGTGCGCTATAATTCTGAGCAGTGAAGCTCTGAACCCATAACACGGCGAACTCTACGTCACCCAAACGTGTGCCAGGATAAAAAGCCATGTGCCAACTCCCTATGCTCGGGGGCTAGACAAGTCGGGCAGAGTGCATAACAAAAGGAAGAAAAAACCACTCGGACTAACAGAATCATTAAGTAAGAAAAATAAAAGAATAGCTATTTCGCATACAAAGATAGTCGGATTTTATATCCGACCAAATGTTTTCATATTCAGATACTGTCTAAATCCTAAATGTATATGTTACAGGGGCTCAAGGAAGTGTTTACGCTACAAGCACCGACCATGGCACAGTTACGTGTCAACACCCGGACCCTGAGCGCAATCTACGGCATGGCTCCACGCCTACGCCAACTTCGGTACGGCTGCACACCTACACCGGCACCCTGAGTGCATTATATAGCTCAGCTGCATGCCTACGCCAGGGCCCCGAGCGCAAACTACGGCTCGGATTCTCGCGCACTGCCCCGAGGATAGCCACGCCGACTCCCTATGCCGACTCGCTGCTCCGGCAACGACGAGGAAGGCCACCCCAACTTGCGACTTCTTGCGCACTGCGTTGAGGACAACCGCGCCGACTTACTACGCCGGCTTCTCGCGCATTGCGCCGAGGATAGCCGCGCCGATTTACTACGCCAGCTTTTCACACTGCGCTGAGGAGTTACTCACGCCGCGACGTCAACCATCGCGCCGACTTCCAGGACTCTAAGAAATTGGGCTGGGAGTCACTCGAAAATTTCAACATACAAAGTTCTCTTGAGCCCTTCACAGCCTCCTTGCATGCCAATGGAGCACTCGGCATAGAGAAGGTTCCAGTCGGAGCATTCGGCATCAACTCGGCTGTAAAGCATTCGGGGGCTACTATGGATAACATGGTCCCCGGGTATCCTCGAAGACGAATTAGATGGACCACCTCACGGAGCAGGGTCACGCCTACCATCTAGAAGACGGGCCTGCCTCGCATGAAGACCCGACTTGCATCACAAGAAAGGCACAATTGTAATCCGATACGCTTACGTACTCGGCAAGAAAGGATAGAGATACACTTCCTATCTCTATCCCCAGTTTCCATAACCTACTAGGATACTTATCTGTAACCCTACCTTCCTCCACTATATAAAGGGAGGCAAGGGCCCCTAGTTCGACAGTGGAGCAGGAGGAGGAGAGATCACATCGATCCATAGACATCTCTAGATATCTCTTCATCCTTGAGATCCACCATAATACAATCCACGAGCACAGGAGTAGAGTATTACCTCACCTCGAGGGCCCGAACCTGTATAAATCTGTCTCCTGTGTTACCATGGGGTTTTGGTCTTACACATAGCCCTATAAAATACATTGCCGACACAAATAGTCGACACCACCCTCCAGCGAAAGAGAGGTGCAACCCCTCACAGGATGCATAGCGGCGCTAAGCCACTTCATCTACAGCTAGGCGAACATGGTCTGCCTTTCTTTAAGACGCGAAAGAGAGGTGCAAGCCCTCACAGGACGCATAGCGGCACTAAGCCGCTTCATCTACCGGCTGGGCGAACATGGTTTGCCTTTCTTTAAGACGCTCTAGAAGCACGACGGTTTCATCTGGACAGAGGAGGCGGACAAGTCTTTCGAAGACCTTAAGTGGTACTTGTCTATCCTGTCCTTGCTGACCATGCCCAGAGCAGGAGAGGCTTTGCTCTTATACATCGCCTCCACCCTACAGGCCATCAATGCTGCCCTAACTGTGGTTCGGGACTGGAACCAGCGACCCATTTATTACATGAGCAAAGTGCTCCATGGGCCGAAGGAGCGTTATCCTGAGGTCCAGAAGCTCCTTTATGCTTTGTTCATGTCGTCTCAGAAGCTGTGGCACTATTTTCAAGCCCACATGATCACGGCGCCAACCAGTTTCGCCTTGGGCAAAATTCTGAGGAACCAAGATGTAAGTTCAAGGCAGGCCTTGTGTGCCTTATAAGATTGTGGTGATTAATGACAAACATATTTAATGGCGAGCTTTATTAAACAACAAACATGAGTTATTGATTAACCTCCTTTGATATTAACATGTATTGTCTTAGTCTCTTTGATAGAAGGATTGTTCATCATTAAAGGTATGCATTTAATTATCTAAGTTGAGACTAATATTCTTTGTTGATGTTATTCCTTTAGTCCCATATTTAGGTCCTTGGTCAATGATCCATGTGGAGGTATGAAAAGCATATTCTATATTGTATATCTATTTAATGCTTAATTTAGTGCTTGACTCATAATATTTCTTTTATATATGATAATCTTGTTATGAGACTAATGTGTTTAATGCCAAGTTCTCTCTAGTCTCATATTTCTATAGATGAATCTTTAAGGTTAATTAAATGATCCATTCATCCATACAAGGTATGTATCTTAGTGTCTATTTTGTTAAGACTAATAATTTGATGGTTTATTCCTTTTAGTCTCACATATGCAATGTGGATGAATAGTGCAAGATGAGGTAGATAATCTCAGCATCCCTTCCATATTTATTATTGCATTCCTATTATGCAAGTGTATAGTGAGCTCTAAGTAACATATTGATTATAATTATGCACACTGCATCATGTCATATTTATTTGTGCATAAATATCCTTTTGAGCTTAATATGTGCATTGCTTACTTGCTATCCTTGTTTTAACTAAAGTTAAACTTACCTTGCTATAAATTGATTTTGTGCATATATACCTTGTGTTTACATCTTATCATGCATGTAATTTAGTGAAGTTTAATTTAAATTGAATCACAACTTCACTCTTTCTTTAAATAGAAATTATACATGTGTAATTCTTGAATATATCTTCATGTGCATCTTTAAGTGAAGTTGTGTTTATGAAGTTAATTAATTTTCATGAATTATTGAATTATCTTTTGGGTAATTATCTCTGTAGTGTATATAGATCAAATATGTCTTCATTATGATGCATTTAGTAGAGACCTTTTATATTAAGTATTTCATTTATATTTGAGCCTTATTGTTAAACACTTGTTGTGCTTAAACCTGACGACGGGAAAAATGTGTAGTGTTCTAACGGGATTTAACCCGGTTCCACGTCATTAGATACAAATTCATTTTAACATGAATAAATGCGAATAAGAACATTTCTGGGATGCGAGTACAATATTTCCAGAACTTCTACATCTATATAAAAATTATGTTAATTACATCTCACAAAGAGAAAACCCCTGATTAAGAATTCCAACATGGAGTTTACATCAAAATGCAACATAAAGAAATTACAAAAGACAAAAATAAAAAAGGTGTTCTATCTTCTTGATGGAGTGGATGGATGCTTGATCGGAGGCTTTTTAGTTTATTTTTTGTTTTACTTGCACGCACGGAGGGCTAGTAAATTTGGATGCTTTATCGGAGGCTTTTTATTTTTATTTTTTGTTTTACTAGCACGCATGGTGGGCTAGTAAATTTCGGAGGCTTTCATGAGGCATCCTAATTTGATTTATTTCTTTTCGGAAAATCTAGATGCGCAACATGATTTGAGTTTAATTAATTTCATTGCTTTGGTTTGGATAAGAAAAATACGTATGCATTTTCTAGATTCGAAGATCGGCATTTATGTATGCATGTGTATCATCCATATATATTTTTTATATGAGCATGCGTTCAGGCGTACTGAATATTAGCAACTAACTCTCATGAAGCATGGGTTAGCCATGCAAATGCAAGTTTGAGCGTGTGTGCATATATACGTAGGCTAACTACATGAATATATATGTGCATATGTGTTCGATCGAGATATACAGTCGAACATTTCTTGTTAACATTTTCTTTAACAGAAATATATTTTGGCTATGCAGTTACACATGCAGGAGCTGGACGTGATAAGAATCAGCTTCCATAGGTCTCAGCTAATGTTTTTAATTAAAAACGCTTAGTGACCGCTAATTACCATGTAAAACATTGACCACATCAGCGCACGAACGTTTTCTTTGAAAATATACCTAGATGAACGCCGGCATAATGGCATATATACGGATGTATGAATGCATAGAATTAATACATCATTTTTTTGGGGCACACGCTAATTACCATACGAGCAAGCTCATAATTAAGACACATTACTTGTGAGCTAAACATGTTAGCATGCGTATTTACATTCATGCGCACAGGCTTGGTATATATGCACCCATGTACATATGCGGCCACATGATGATTTTTTATCAATTAATTAGGTTTCATGGTGTAGATGTCAGTCATTATTTTTTTTACATAAAGCTAACTTCTACATGGGTTCATTTTTGGGGACATTTTTAAGCAGCGTACGTAGTTTAGTTATGGACGCTGTGAGTATGCAAAGCATTTCATGCACGTATCTACAAACAGGTAATACGATGAAACTAGCTACAACCGAGTGTACCTAGCCACACAACCTTCCGTACAAAGGACTAATATATGAGCCAAATGAGTGAGCAACCATATGCGTATATGCTCACAAACTGGGATGCAGTGTGACCACGCATGCGATTGTACGATGCTCCTATTAGCTATTAGTTCTAACTAATTAATGCCAATTTTTATACGAGTCCAATTTTGAGAACTTACGCAATATGATTTTTGTACACTCTAGTGATCTTGGCCCTCGTACCCCTGATTCGTTAACGAACAAATCAAGCACGAGGTGGAGCTTGATAAGCATTTGAGATTTTTGCCCTCACACCCCTTGATTCGTTAATGGACCGATCAAGTGCACGAAAAATATGATATATGTGATATTATAACCTCGCACCTCCTCGATTGTACTAACCGGCCTGTTAGAGCCCACTGCGAACTAGCCCATGAGATGGGCCCACAAACATGCAGCGATCAGGCTCCCCTAGGTCTCAATGGACCTCAAGGCCCAGCTGGAGCAACAACAAAGGCTCTAGACCAACTCAACCCAAAAGACTAGTCCAGAAGACTAGTCCATTAGGTGAGGGACGCCCCGTATTATAAGTCGTGTTCCCCTATCATCGATATCCGATGTGGGACTAAACCTAACAATCTCCCCCATCACACATCGGGCAACTTCGTCACACCGGACCACTTCGTCCTATACTGTGTGAGTTCCACAGGAGATGGTATCAGACCACTTCATCACATTGGACCACTTCGTCCGATATCGTCGAAACGGGTTCAAACCTGGAGCTCTGATACCACTTGTTAGAGCTCACTGCGAACTGGCCATGAGATGTGCCCACAAACACGCAGCGGTCAGGCTCCCCCAGGTCTCAATGGGCCTCAAGGCCCAACTGGAGCAAAAACAAAGGCTCTGGGCCAACTCAACCCAAAAGACTAGTCCAGAAGACTAGTCCATTAGGTGAGGGACGCCCCCGCCTTATAAGTCGTGCTCCCCCATCATCGATATCCGAGATGGTATCAGAGCTCCAGGTTTGAACCCGTTTCGACGGTATCGGATGAAGTGGTCCAATGTGATGAAGTGGTCTGATACCTTCTCCTATGGAACTCACACGGTGTAGGACTAAGTGGTCCGATGTGACGAAGTTATCCGATGTGTGATGGGGGAGATTGTTGGGTTTAGTCCCACATCGGATAATGATGATAGGGGAGCACGACTTATAAGGCGGGGGTGTCCCTCACCTAATGGACTAATCTTTTGGGTTGAGTTGGCCCAGAGCCTTTGTTGTTGCTCCAGTTGGGTCTTGAGGCCCATTGAGACCTAGAGGAACCTGATTGCTGCGTGTTTGTGGGCCCATCTCATGGGCCAGTTCGCAGTGGGCTCTAACACGGCCAATCAAGCGCACGAGCGACATGATTTATATGATACTAATATAATGTCCGTGTGTTGCAACGGAACTACAAAGGGAAATAAAGAAACCATAAATTGATTGGTATTGGCTCAAAACACTCTACCACCGAATTTACATGTTGGATAACTATAGTAATGGACACCAATAAAAGAACAATAACATGTAGTTCATGATTGGCAAAGAAGCGATTCAAATTCAATAGAGAATTTCAAAAGATTACTCATCAATTTCTCAACCAAAAACCACATGCAAACACACGAGAGTTTTATTGAGCTTGCTTCTACTTAACAAAAAGAATCATATGGAAGCTACAAGCAGCTCAAGTTTGAAAATAGAAAAGATCATTGTTCAAACCTTGAGTGCAATCATCATCAGCCTTCCGTCCAGTGCACCACTACGTCTGCTTCTACTCTAACAATGAAAATCTAGCAAGAAATACCAAATCACCTGTACCCTGGCCCTACCAAAAGAATGAACTCCTAACCAAACATCACGTGAACAAATACAAACCATCCACCAGAAATTGTACAAATAAAAGATATGTGTTTGGCGCATGTGAAGCGACCCAGGGGCGATACCTCACTGCCGCCTAGAGCCGCCTCCTCGGTCCCTCTCTGTTGTGGTTGCCGCCGCCATATTTTAGATAATAAAAAAATTAGATAGGAAGTCTGCGAACAACGATCCATATTTCAGCATTAAAGGGGTAGCGAAGTTTTACATAGAAATTACTATTCGAGTACAACTACAAGCTACTTTCCCAACTACCACGATTATTTGTGTTGTAAACAGATAGAATGTGCCAAATTTGGTGATAGGCAACAATAATTAAGCTCACCTGCCGTAGCTGTAGAATTTTCACAAGCTCATGGATCTTATCGATACAATGAAATCAGTGACCATTGGCGGGAGGAGGTGGTGCGAGGGAGAGGATGCAGAGGAAGAAGACTCTCACTCCTCCCAGGTGGGGGTGCCCCACGCTCACGGCCCACGTCGGCGCGCCCCCGGTGGACATCCCGCTCCACCTCCAGCATACGCGGCTGCTCCCTCTCCGATGTTCGCGCACGGTGATGGGATGCACGTGGGGGAGGATGGAAGGGGTGGGGCGCATCTGGGGAGAGAGGGAGAGGCACGGGCTGCACGCCTAGGGCAGAGGGGAAGGTGAGGGAGGCGATGGCGAGAGTGAGGCAAAGGGCAGAGGGTTGAAGGGAGGCGGCGGCATGAGAGAAGGCAAGCAGGGGGTGGGGGCGATGATCTACGGGCCGCGTAGGGTTGGGATGGATGGAGGGCTGAGATTTGCTCAGAGAGAGATGGAGGGCTGAGATTGCAAGTTGGTGAAACCACCACCACCACAAGCCTCTTTTTTATATGATATTTTAGTCTCGCACCTCCTTGATTGTACCAACCGACCAATCGAGCGCGCGAACGACATGACTTATATGAGAGTTTAACCTCGCACCCCCTTGATTGGGCCAACCGACCAATCAAGCGCACAAGAAACATGATTTATATGATATTTTAGTCTCGCACCTCCTCGATTGTACCAACCGCCCAATCGAGCGCATGAGCGACATGACTTATATGAGAGTTTAACCTCGCACACTCTTAATTATACCAACCAGCCAATCAAGCGTACGAGAGACATGATCTACAAGAGATTTTGGCTCCCGCATGGCCCTTGATTTGAACCAAAAGTCAAATCAAACATACGAAGAGGGATCCGGATTGGTGTTAATCGGATCAGTTCCTAGCTCTCGGGTGATGCACATTTACTCCTAAATCCTAGTTAAGCCTAGTAAGGTGTCGGGTGTCGTAGGAGTGAGCGAGAGGGGTTTCGAGAGGTCTTCAGACTTAGTGGGTATCTTTGGGTCGGATAGTCTCCAAGAAACAAAGTGTTCTTAGTGTTAGGTAGACAATCTAGGGCTGGCCAGAAGTTGGTAGTATTGGGCGGACAGTCCGCCCAGATGGGCCGAACAAACTGCGGAACATCCAGAGAGTTGATAGCTTTGGGCGGACGGTCCGGCCAAGGGACAGGACTGTCTGGGACAGGGGCTAGATGGTCTGGGCCAGGAGGCCGGATGGTCTATGGAGTACTGAGGAGTGAGGACCGGACTGTCCGGCCTCTACTATTTGTTGGCGATTGTGTTTCTTAGGTATTTTGGAACAGTCCGGGATTTTTTCCAGACCGTCCGCCAAGCACTACCATTCTTCCAACGGCTAGTTTTTCAGATCTAGATCTATATAAAACCTTGAGTGGCTCATTTGTGGGTGAGCTTGGATGAGCTTTGGTGAGCTTTGAGGGGGTCTAAGGAGTGGTTTTGGTTGAGATTTTGGGTGTGTCCCAAAGTATGAGAAGTGGCAATAAAGGGTGAGAAAGAGGGAGAGCACCATATTGGGTGGATTTGGTTTAGTGAGTGACCAAGTGAGTCTTGTGTGCATCACTCTTGAGCTTGATCCGGTGCGATCAAGCGGCTTCAGATTTATTACTCTTTGTGCTTGCCAGCACCTAGATGGCGTGGGAGGTGTCGTGCACCGATGACCTTATCAAGAAGCGCGTGAGAAGGCTTAGGCAAACCGTGTGAGTAGCGTTTATGCTTGCCATCTCCGGAGGGGAGAAACTAGCAACCACTGGTGGAGAAGAGGCGGTTGGCTCAGAGAGGGAGCCGGTCCTTGTGAGGGTCAAGCCTCAACATGGATTAGGGGAGACCGGCAAGTCTCTGAGCACCACGGGAAAAGTCTTCGTGTCACTTGTGGTTTGTCTCTTGTGCTCTTATATTCATTGTCATATCCTTGAGCTAGTCCTTAGCCCTCATAGCATTTATCTTGTGCGTAATTGTATAATTTGATTGCCTAGTTGTATTTGGTTCACCTCACTTCAGGATTGCTATCACATTGATATATTACTTGTGTTCAAAGAATTTATCTTTAGTTTCCACATCTGTTTAAGCTTTGGACACAAGTGTAAAATTGATTAGAAGTAAAATTTTAAAAAGCCCGATTCACCCCCCTTCTTGGGCATCCAGTTCCTTACACAAGATGCAATCGGGCGCATAGCAAAGTGGGCCTTCGAGCTCTCCGAGTTTGACATCTGCTTCATGGTTTGCTTAGTGGTCAAATCTTAGGTGCTGGCGAACATTGTCGTGGAATGGATGAATCACAACCAAACCAGTGCAAAGCTCGATTTCTCGGACAGTGGTCATTGGACAATGTTCTTTGACGAGTCTCGCACCTACGATCGCTTGGGGGCTGGAGTTGTGCTTGTGTCACCTAAGAGAGAGCGTCTACAGTACGCTGTGCAGTTGCACTTCATGGTGACCAACAATGCTGCAGAGTATGAAGAACTTCTAGCTGGGCTACAGCAATGCAAATCACTCGGTGTACAGCGGTTAACTGTGAAAAGGGATTCAGTTGGTCGTCAACCAGATTAGCAAGGAGTTCCAGTGCTCCGACGAATTAATGGCTCGTTATTTATTCGGGGTAAGAAAAATGGAGAAGTATTTCAAAAACTTCAAAGTACTGTACATCCCAAAAGGGACAATGCTTCGGCCGACCAACTCTCCAACGTCAGGTCTTCTCAGTAGGCGACACCGCCAGGAGTGCTTGTTGAGCACTTGTACAAGCCTTCCATACCCATCGTGGAGGAGTCAACTCAGGTAAGCGACACCATCGCAATCCTCGAGCATAGAAAAGACTGGATGATACCATTTATTCGATATTTAGCGGATGGGGTTCTGCCAGAAGAGTCGGCCATGCGTTCCTGGCTATCAAACGGTCCATGCCCTATAGGTTAGTCGAAGGAGCCTAATATCGCAAACGTGCGCTCGGGGTCCTCTCCAAGTGCATATCTCAAGAGGAGGGCAAGTATCTGCTTAGAGAAATTCATGAAGGAACATGCAGAGCACACTAATCCTTTTGGACCCTAGTAGGGAAGGCCTTCAGGATGGGATACTATTGGCCAACCGCCCTCGCCGATGCTCGCGCCATCGTGAGTACTTACAAGGCATGCCATTTTCACGCCCACAAGGTCCATCAACTGGCCTACGCCTTGCAAACGATCCCGTTGGTCTGGTCGTTCTCAACATGGGGGGTCGACATCTTGGGATCGTTCCCCTAGGCTAGAAGGGCTTTAAGTATTTGCTCGTTGCTACGACACCTTCACCAAGTGGATTGAGGCCGAGCTGGTCTCGATCATCATGGCCCAGGCTGCTATGAAGTTCTTCCATAGCAACGTGGTCGCTAGGTTTGGGGTCCCAAATTGTCTGATCACAGATAACAAGACTCAGTTCACCAGCGGGCTGTTCTAGGAGTACTATGAGAAAATTGGAACAAAGATGTGCTTCGCCTCTATAGAACATCCACAGAGCAATGGCACAGTCGAGCGCGCCAACGGACAGGTAATACAGGGCTTGAAGAAGTGGGTCTTCGAGCATCTCAACCGTCGTAGGTGGGCATGGGTGGACGAACTCCCTTCCATCCTATGGTCGGTACGCACCACAACCAGTCGAGCAACTGGGGAAACTCTGTTCTAGCTCGTTTACGGTGTAGAGGCCATCTTTCTCCATGAAATTCCATTGGGATCTCTGAGGGCTAATGCGGTTGACAACGTCAGCCAGGAGGAACAACACCTTCTCGACCTTGACCTCTTAGAGGCAACACGTAACCGAGCTCTACTACGCTTCGCCTCTTACTTGCAAACTCTTCGCAAGCATTCGGTAAAAGTGGTACGACTAACGACCTTGCAAGTTGGTTTTGGTCTTACGAAGAATTCTAGAACTTTCGAACGCCGACGAGCTATCCCCTCGCTAGAAGGGTCCTTACAATTTGTTTCAGCAGTACGCCTGGGGCTGTAGCGTAGCAATAGAAAACGAACACGAGCTCTCTAGTACATGGAATATAGACCAGCTTTAGAAGTTCTATGTGTAATATTTCATTTTAATTATCAGTTGTTTCTTTTCAGTATTGTATGCTCTTTCGCTCTTTTTTTGGTTATCAAGGATGCTCGGGGTGACCCTGCTAGACCAAGCGTTGACTCGTGCGAAGGGATCCTGGTGTCAAGATAGCGCAGGAATTGAGCAAGTAGTTTTTCTTAGTTCTGGCCGGCCTGGGATCGTGGGACACGATGATTGTGAATCTCACACACATTTCAGCCTTTCGTTTTCCACCAAAGGGTATGCACCTAAATAAGCCGATTTTTCATCGTATACATGTCGCCCTTATTGGTTGGTTCAAGAATCTAGCTCGGTTAAGAGTGTGATTGTCCTATAAATTAACTAAACAACTCACAGTCATGAGTCACCTCTCCTACCTGCCAAGCCTATGCTTACAACCTAGGTGCATAGGCTAGGGATAGGCCTAAGCGCAATCAGTTTTTCTTCTCTTTGAGTGTCCCAGCCCATGCTAGCAACTTAGGGGCATAATCGCTGGCCATTTGAAGGGCAGGCTGCTACCTCTCCTATGACTAAGTCCGTGCTCGCAAATTAGGTGTACGAAACTTTATCACAGTAGGGCTAGGGTTAGGATCGTGTTGTTCCAACTTCTATATTTTGCTTCCTCCCTTTTACAGGATAATGGAAGATATCGTCAAATCAAGAGCTACTAAGGTAAAACTTAGGTAATGGCTACTATCTTATAAAACTGAGTTTTATTGCTTGACAATGTTACAAAGAAGGTTACAAAGTTGCTAAGGGGAGGTCGCTAGATCCTGATCCAGCTTCTCCTGCTCCAGAGCCAAGAGCCTTTCCTTCAGCTCATCGAGCTCCATCTGAAGATTCAAGACCCGGATTTGCACCTGGCGCCCCTCCTGGACCTCCTGCTACAGGCGCCTCGCTGCTTCTTAGCCCTTCCTGACTTGGTCCGAAGCTTCCCAAGCAGGTTTAATGAGTTTTTCTACCTTGGCCTCTAGTGACTAGGGCTGGGCATGTTCCTGCTCTAATGAGACGGTGACCTCATGGTTCTTCACCGCGACTACCCCTACCTGGGCTTCAAAACGCCTAACTTTCGCTTCAAAGTGGGCTTGATTCCTGGAGAGGCATTGCTCCAAGTCCGCAATCCTAGCCTCTTGCTCAACGTGGGCCTTGGTGACCTCTTCAAGAGCTATTGTGCCCGCCTGCAAATCAGCGCAGGTGTCTTCTACCAGCTGCGGGAGATAAAGATAGAGGTTACCGACCCAAAGAAGGATGCAATACAGAGAAGCACGTAATTGAGAGTTGTTACCTTGGAGCTCCAAGAAAATAGGTTGCTTTGGAACTGGGCGAGCATGTTCTCCTCGCGCGGCGAGCCGAAGGGATCCTCTTCTGCGGCTCCGTGCTTGAGGCTGTCTATCGCTGCTGTCGTAAACCTAAGGTAAGTACCCCCTTCGACATAAGAGCGAGGGGGCAACCCACTATTTGTGACCTGGACATCTTTTTTAGGTCTTCCTCGAGGAGCCCGTGGAACAGTACGAAGCATGGGCGAAGCCCAGTAGGGCTGGAGCGGAGGCTGGCGGAGGAACGGTATAGTGAAGCGGACGGGACACTTATGCGGAGCAGCGCGAGGGGGAGGCGAAGCCTGGTGGAGCAACATCAAAAGTGGGCGGCGATGAAGCAAGGCAAGGCAAACCCTAGGCTCCGCGACGCGGCACAAGGCAACAGAGGAGCTAGGCGGAGCAAAAGAGAATCCCCCCCGGAGGGCCCGACACTGCGGCCACCACAGAATGAAGTAAAGGGAGCATGGGCGGCGACAGATCATATCTTTTGCCACCCACGAAACCAAGGAGACAAGCAGTACAACAAGACTTACAGTTCTGTCAGAGTACTCCAGCAAGCCCTGCACTGTGCCCTGCCAGTCCGTAACCACCACCCTTATGTAATTCCCCTTGTAACCCCGTATAGGTTGCTTATCAAGAGGGGAAAGTTGTAAAGGGGCTGGGTAGGAGTCTTAGAAAAGACTCTTTGACCCCTGGCTATGGGGCAAGTGAAGGGTAGCGCATGTAATTTCGGTTGAAATGTCGATATTGTCCCTACCCTGTCGAAGCCAACGAGGGCAGCAGGGTCAACCAAGAGTGTACAAGCCCGCCTATATAAAAGAGACATAAGCCAATGTAAGGGGGACTTTCCCTCTTTCGGCATTTCCTTTCCACTTTGGGTATGGGTGTTTCGAGAGAGAGTGAGAGTCTTCTACAACGAGCTGCTTCGGGTGCGTGGGTTGTTCCGCTTGGACCTCACTCACTGGGGACAGCCCCCCTTTTCCTGTTTGCGGGTTCACCCCTGCGACAACAGCCAAATCCTTCCAAGGAAGGGTGAGGAGACCGGCTTGACGGGCAATGCCCAGGACTTCAGAGGTGGTAGCACAGGCACTCTGCATGCTCGAGGGTTGCTCGACACCCTCAGGAATTTGAGTGGAGGGCTCTCCCTAGGTTGGACTCATCTCAGGAGGTCCTACAGCCTCCTCCCGAGCATCTTGTTTGCTCGGGGGCTACCCGGCGCCCTCGGAGGCGACATATGCGGGAACCCCCTAGGCGTTCCTTAGGGGCTCCCCGACCTTATCCTAAGAATGCTCCGCGCTTGAGGCCTCCTTTTCTCCTAGTCTCAAAGTATCTGCAGAAGGCGGGGGATGTTCTTCGATGTCCTCCATGTCATCTTCCACCATAATGCGATCTACAATACACTTGAGCTCACAGTCCATAGCACAAGTGATAATCTGTGTTGCTATAGTAGCGAAATCGAGACGGTGATCCCGGTGATCTATGAAGAAAAAACAGAAAAGGACAAAGGTAAGAGATACCAGTCGAGCAGAAAGAAAAGATGCTCGTATGAACGTACCTGTAGCCATAGGGGGAACCTCCTCTTAATCCTCTGTCAAGTTAGGGGGAACGAGCTGCCCTTCCTCCCCTACTCTTGCAATCTCTAAGGGCTGCCCTTGTTACTCTGAGTCCGAGGATTCTGTGGCCATGGCTCCGGTAGTCCTGCTTGAGTGGGAAGTGTCGAGCTTGAATCCGCTCCAGTTGATACAGGGAGCATGGCTCGCAGCTGGGTGTTCTCCTCCAAGAATTCGCGCTTATGCTTCTCGGTGAGATGGGAAAGCCGCTTTATGAGCTCGGGATTTTCTGCGGTGAAGTTTCTCTCACAGAGTTGTAGTTCGCGCACCTCGACCTTGTCGGTGTACTCTAGGTGAGTTTTCCAAACGCTTTATTGCAGGGGGCTTGAGGATGGCTTGACCCTGGTCGATCGCTTCACCGGAGCAACTTGGGGACCGGATTTACGCTTCTTGGTAGGAACCTTTCTTGGTAGCTTTCGCGTGCCTGCACCCCCCAGAGAGAGGATGGCAATTGCGTGCTCCAAGTCTTCTTTCTCCTGCTGGCACGCCGCGTCGAGCATGAGTTAATGGGGACGACCTTTGGTAAAGCCGCTTCTGTGGCGGCCTTTTCCTAGCATACGGGGAGGAAATCAGTTAGTGATGCGATTCCACTATGTGTGAGAAAATGTAGGCCGAAGAGTTTCCCGGCATACCTCGTCGTCGCGGTCTAGGACATTCCGGGGACCGGTGATGGCCGTTTCTTGGGCTTCCTCTCCTCCTCTCCTCTCAGGGACCCAAAGAGTTCGGCGAGCCGATCATATACCTAGGACTCGGCCGGTGCTGTGTAAAAAAAAGAGGGTAAGAATACATGCGGATGGAAAGAAAGTAGGAAAGAAAACTCAGAACTGAAGAACTTACCCGTATTGTCTTCCCGAGTGATGTCGTTCCACCTGGAGATCTCCCAAAAGGGGTGCTCCCTTGCCCGCAAGGGGCACACCCGGTTGGCCAGGGTAGTCCTAGGCGATAACCTCCCCGGTGAGACCCAACCTAACCAGCGCGCCCACCTGATTGATCAACTCCTCCTCCTCGGGCTGCACCTCCGGGCATTGAATAGGCTTGGAGCTCTCCAGAGCCTCTCCCCAGTAGAACAGGCCGCTCTCCTCGCTCCACCTAAGGTAGAACCATCGCTGCGCCCATCTGGAGATCGAGCCTTTGAGGACAATCTTCAGGTAGGGCAGATCTACGTTGGAGCGGAGCCGGAATTAGACGAAGGCCACCGATGGATCCTACTTCGCCGGAGCTTGCTTGGCGGATCCGCGGTGAAGCCCGTAGTACTGGAGGAAGAGGCTCGCCGTTGAAGCCACTCCCAGGAACCATTCGCATAGGGTGAGTGAAGATTGCCATCATCAAGACCGAGTTGGGGTTGAGGTTCACCAACTCAATCTCGCACTGCACCAGGAGTGAGGCGACAAACTCACTTTCCAGCAAGCGGAGCCCGTGCATGGAGAAGAGCTCGAAGTAGACGAGCTCTCATTCACGTGGCTCCGGGACTGTTTCTCTCTCTCCGGGCAGCCGCCATGTGTTTGGATCGATCTTTCCCAGCAGCTCCATCTCCCTCAATCTCTCCTCGATGAGTTTGATTTACCTGAGGATCCCCATGGCTTGGGAGGGGGAGGGGGTGGTGGCGGCGTGTTTTGTGCAGTGGCGGAGACAAAGGGCAGCAGAAGACTAGTACGAGAGGGCGTAGAGAGTGAAAGTGTCAGCTAGCGCCCCCAAGTCCCCTTTTATGTGGCAAAGGGCTCAGTTGCCCTAGATCTAAGCCGTTAAAGGTAAAAAAAACTGACCAGGCACGAAAAAAGGTGTGGTTAGTGGAAACTGTTTCGTCGCGCGCACTATACAACGGGTAGTAAAATGGTAAAACTACCTTTTTGACGCAACGGTTAAAACCTCGAAAGTGTTGCCCGAGGCGACCGGATAAGACTGATGTCTGGACCAGATTTGTTTTACCCAGACCGAAAAGCCCTTTCCCTGTCAAGGGGCCACTCTACCCGGATGTTGTCCATGCTGCCCTGATGCGGCAGTAGAGTTACACTGTCAGAACCAATTCCCCTTAAGGGTGTTTTAAAAGCCTTAAGAGGAAGGCCCGGCTAGGTAGGATTCCACTTGAGCCTCGAGGGCTAGCTGTCGGGGATTGACTCATGTCTTTCTCGGGCAACTTCGTATTAGAATTCATGTATGTATGAAGGTGCCAGTGGCGATAGTTGCTGTTCGGCGTCTCCGGTAACTTGCCCGGGCAATGAAGGTCACTTCAGGAGCCGTGATTGTCCGGATACCCTAGACAGCCAAGCCTGCACTGTACACCAACGCGCCGGACAGAGGTGTTGCCCGAAAGGATTGCTTGGGCGGCACGTTAAAGGGCGCGTGGGCCTGATTCGGTAACAAAGGAAGTTTCCGGGATCGCGAGAGTTAACCGATTTGGAGAGATTTAAGACATTTATCTATAGTAGTATCTATCTTTTCATCATTATCGCCTTAGGCATAGTATAAGTACCTCTGTAATCGCTATTGGGAAGGAGAGGACAATTATCTGGCAGATCGCAACTCGTGCATTGTAATACGTTCATCCTTCAAACTCTAATCTAAGCGCTGGACGTAGCGCTATTATCCCTAATCCCGGGAGGTATGAACCAGGATAAAAATATCTGTATCTCTTCTTCACAATTTTTCACGTCAAGATCTTTTCGACATCTCTGAGGTCCCACTGTGGCAGAAAGGAGACTTTCTGGTTCCTCATCCAAGAAATAAACTCGGTGGAAAGCCTCGTTCCCAATCGCTCGTTCCCCATCGCTGACACTTTACAAGAGATGAATTTCTCCTTTATATAGGGCGTGTTTGGTTGGTCAGAATGCCCACCGCCCAAACCATGCACTAGCGGTGTTTGGATGCTCGAACCCCTGTTCAGCCGGCCGAGTAGGTGCTGGCTCTTTATGGCAGCGAGCGAGAAGCGGAATATCGGCCGTTCCTCGCGGGCACAGCTCCCTTCTGGCCTTGAGGGCAAAAAGCGCGGTTGTGAGGACGAGCTTCAGCGGCAGCGGATGCTCGTGGCGATGCTTTCATGGGTGGGCGGGCTTTGCGGCGATGCTACATGGCGGATGGGCTTCGGCGGCAGCGACAGCGCCGCGGCGACGAGCTTCAGCGACGGCGACGCGGACGAAGCTTCAGCGGCAGCGGCAGCAGCGGCGCGAAAGCTAGCGGCAGCGGATCGCGGAAGAAACTTCAGCGGCAGCGTGCGGAAGAGTTTCAGCGGCAGTGAATGCTCGCGGCGGAAGAGTTTCAGCGGCAGCGGATGCTCGTGGCGATACTTCATGGCGGATGGGCTTCGGCGATGGCGGCGCTTCATGGCGGACGGGCTTCAGCGGCGGTGATCTTGCGAGTGGGCGAAGCTTCAGCGGCAGCGGCGACGCGGACGAAGCCAGCGGCGGCGATGCGGAAGAGTTTCAGCGGCGGCGGCAGCGGCGACGCGAGTGGGCGACCCACGGCGGCGGCAGCGCTTCATGGCGACGAAGCTTAGCGACGGCGGCGCGGATGAGCTCGCGGCGACGCGAAGAGTTTCGGTGATTGGCGGCGGAAGCGAACGAAGCGCGATGTGGATGAGCACGGCGGAGCGGGCGAGCTCAACGACGCGTTGGCGAAGCGGTGGATGAGCTCATCGCGACGAAGCGCAATGACGTGGCGAAGCGCGACGACGGCCGCTTGAATGGCATTCGGTTCGCGGCGAATCGCCAAGACGTGTTCGATGAAATGCCATCCGTTGGTGCATGTCCAAACATAAGCAACCAAACACGATCTCTCTAATCTGACTCAAATTTCATCTAGACAACCAAACACCAAAGACGCAGTGCGACTCACTGGGTACAGCTCTCGACGAGCCAGGCTCGGATGGAAAGACAACCAAACAGACCCATAGTGTCTGCATAGGATTCAACATGTCCACATGGGGCCCACCCTTGGCGTGGCTGTTTCCCCACACCTCCATACATAAATGCTGACACCGGCTACTATAAATAAATACTCGTGCATCATTCCCTCATTTTTATTTCGTACAGCGGCAACATGTCATGATGTGTCGAGCCTCGTAAATTCCCCTCAAAACCCGGTACGAATTTAGAATTCAAATCTCCCCAGCTCCGCACACCAGCTACAGCCTAGCCTCGCTCCGGCCAACAGTGCAACACCCTCTGACAGGTGGGCTCAAGACCGAATCCACAGTGTACCGTGTGCAGTTTGGTAATCATGATATAAAATGGGGGAAAATTTTGAATTTCGGTCTAATTTTGCTCGGTGCACTCGAAGCGCTTCTCCTCGGCATTCTCGTGTCTTTATCTCAAATTCTCAACTCGTACCGCCTCTGGGAGGGAAAGGGTGGAGGGTGTTGGCGCCCAGGCTCCGCGGCAGCTCGAAACCCTAGCTGCTCCGGACGGCGGCGGCGATGGCAGCGGCGCCGTTCCGGTTAGTGACGAGGAGGGACGCCCCCGAGGATGCCGGCTCGGCCACGCGCGGCAGGGCGGCGGCCGCCGGCGCTGGAGGGAGCGGTGGGCTCCATCGGTCCAGGAGCCTGAGTAGGTTCCCGCCGCCGTCGCCCTCTCCGGATGACGCGGCGACGCCCTCCTCGAGGTTTGTCAACAAGGTGAGGGGCGGCGGCGGCTGCGGAAGTGGTGGGGGTGGGTTGCCGGAGGTCAGCCTCGACGACCTCGCCGATGAATTCTTCCGGGCCAGGGCAGAGTCCGAGGACGACGACGACGAGGACTTGGTGCCACGCGGGGAGGAGGCTCGAGGCCGGCTCAGGTTCCCGGCGCCCGCGGAGAGGGGCGGCGGTCGGCGGAGCTCCACCGCGCGGTACGCCAGGGAGACGGAGTCGTCGAAGCTGCGCGGCCGGTCGGTGTCGAGGCCGCCGGGTGAGCGGGTAGGCGGGACCGTCAATGTGGCGAATGGCGGTGCTGTTGCGAGGCGGCAGCGGTATGCATCGGTGGACAGGCGTGCCTCAATGGATCGGCATCGGTGGTGCGATTCAGATGTAAGTGGCAGTAGCCTTTCAAATTTTCGGTCAATATTGATAATTTATAGTGGTGTATAGTTTAGTTTCTCTTAGGAGTTGATTTCGTTTTATTACTTTAGTTTGTTGGGAATAACTGAATGCATGTTAGTCTCATTGATATGTTACAAAACAACACACACACATTTCATATCTGGAGTGAGAAAGGAGGCAGAAACTTCTTTTCCACTATTTGTGCTGACTCAAATTCGAAATTAGCAATGTGCTATGTTCAAAATCCGTTTACATCATTGGTACCTACTGTATAACTGACATTTGCCTTTTATCAATTCTTCCCAAAACTCTGCACATACACAGTGGTGCAATTGAGATGTGAATGCCACTACCATTTTGTATTTTGACTCAAAATTATTGATTTCTAGTGATATCTTTTTTTATATAGGAATTGACTTGATGTGCTTAATTTAGTTGGTCGCAAATAACTGAATGCATGTTGGTCTTGCTGATACATTAGAAACAGATACACATGTATTTCATATATGGGACGGGAAAGTACATAAAAAATATTTTCCACTATTTTGTGATGACACAAATGGCAAATTAGAAACTAGCAATGTGCTACATTAAAAAAAATTCCAGTTACATCATTGCTACTTTGCTACTACTAGTGGAAGTGTGGAACTGGGTTAAAGCAGCAAACATAAACACAATGCTATTGTACATTGTACACGTTAGTCGTATTATGATGTGTATATTGGTTAAATTTGTTGGGAAATATTTGTTTATCACTATGTGTCTTTATTCATTGTTTAATTGTGTGGAATTAGTACGAGCACCTGTTTCGTTTTCCCCACGCACGGATGCACCTTGATACTAACCGCTGGCTTCATGTAAGAAGAGCTTGTCTCTGACTTTGTCAGTGTCATTGGTAGTGTATTACAAAGATGTTTTAGGACCTTGCCATTTCAACCACTATTGTTGCTTTGTGCCCCAAATTAGATCCCCCCACCGAAAGAAATCTGTCCTCAGAAAGCATAGCTTCAATCTATCATCATGTTTCCCTACAATGTATGAATGCATGGGCACAAAGCTTGCTTTGCATTTATGTTTGCCAATGTGGCTTTTAGTTTTTAGCACTTCCTAGTGTTACACTATGTTTAATTTTCATCAAAATCGAAAATGCTAGACTAATTATTTCCTTGGTTTTGCTTGCAGTGGTCCTGCACTTAGTCATTTAATGCCTTTCATTTTATTCCTCTTGAGCATTCTAGAATACTTATCTGCTAATATATGTTGTGTAACTTGTGCTCCCGCACTTCATCACTAGCATTATGTGTAGTGCTGCTTCTGTTAAATTTTCCTATTATGTTTCTGAGTGCAGAATGATATGGATGTTTCTCATCGATACAGTTCAAGGGGCATCAATACCAAATCTAGCATTGGCAATAGTGTACAGAATTCATTCCATAAGTCAGCTAAAGTAAATCAATCTTTGAGGAGGTCTACTAGTCATAAGGATTTTTCGTATTCACGAGACAGCAGCTCGGTGAGTACCTCACTTATAATCTTGTCGGTGCTATTGTAGAATATTGTATTATTGTTGGCTGCATAATCCTGCTAAATGAGGAATCGAGGATACAAAAAATGGATAAGCTATCATTCTATAAAATAATTATCTCTAAATTCTAAAATGGTGCAACATGGTCTCTTGTATATTAGTTTCATTTCCATGCAACTCATGGTTCATACTTCATAATATAACTAATTTGCACCATCTTTTTCTTAGTGCATAATAAATTTTGGCTCTGACATTGTGCTATTGTGGGCTTGATTTTTATTTGGTTTTCAGTTGAGTTAATCATTGCATTTCTTTTTCAGAGCCATTCTTCACTCACTGATGATGAATCTAGGGATGCTCGCTCTTTTTGTACCAGAAATCAGAAGGGAACTCAGCCAGTTTACACCCATGAGAAGGTTGATATCACATTATTGTGTTTAGGTTTCCAGAACTAGATTTTGAAAATAGCTTGAATTTACCAGGTATCCTTGTTATACTGTATTTGATAGGATCATCTGATTGGTGGCAAGGATGGCAATGTCCTATATGATGTCATGCGTAAAGAAGTCAGGCAGGCTGTGGAAGAAATCAAGACTCAGCTTGAAAAGGTACCTTTCCACGTTAGCGTGCATCAAAACTAGAACACTACTCCAAAAATGGTTTCTGTTGTTGATACTAGAGAGCTTGATCATCAGCTTATCTCATCTGCAGAGCAGATCTGCTGCTTGGGGTGATGAGTGGTGGATTATTATTATTATTGTAAAATATTAATCATATGATTCCGTAACTCTGACAATCTTTTCTTCAATTGCATTCTGTCCAGGCTGTGACGAAATCTGAACCTTCAGAAAAAATGTGCGCTGATGTGCAACCAACTCAAGTTTTTACTGAGCTACACAGGAGCTACACTAGCATATTGGAAGAGGTACCATATGATCAATAAGACTTGTTTTTTCTTGTTGTGTGTTGAATCTATAAGCTTGAAAATAATAATATTAGCTTTCAGTCAGAGAAGCGGAAACAAGAATTATTAGCTCAATTGGCAGCAGAAGAACAGCGTGGGCATGAACTCACAAAAATGGTTAGAGCATTGTTGCCCACTACTAAGAATGTGAATTCAGAAAGGCAGCCGCGGCAAAGAAGGGTAAGTTTATTTGCTTGTCTTGCAAATACTTCCTGTCATTATTGAGATTCTACAAATTCAAACTTGATGTATGTGTATTTCAGAGGAGCAATGATAGAGCCAGGATGTCAGAACGCCTTATTGAAGAGGCTGAGCAATACTTTGAAGATTTCCTCTCAAATGTTGAAGATACCGATTTTTCTTCTTTTGATGGCGAAAGAAGCGATACAAGTTCTACCAGAAGGGATGTGTTGCTTCATGGTATGGTAGAAACTCCGGTAGCCCTTCAAAATGTGGCTTCACCTGTTGAGTCAGATGGTGTCGTTCTTCCCTGGCTGCAATGGGAAACCAGCAACGACCTTCAAACCTCCCCGTGCAAAACCAAGATACAGGTAATGATAACCTGATTTATTTTCTGCAAATGTAGCTAATCAGTTCCCGGTCCTTCAACTTCATTTGGCACAGCATGCTATGTTGCTCCAGTTATGATTATCTGTATATCTTTGTTTGCCTATATGCATTTTAGACACGCTATAACATAGCAATATCTTTAAGTGCTGATAAATTAATCATTTCAGGGAGCAAGTACTGCATGCAGCACCAGCAATCACACCATGAGCAGCCGTGGGAGTTGGAGCCCTGGAGACCATGGTAGCTCGGCAGCATCTAAAGATAAACTACTCACCAGCTCCGACAAGGTTGGCATTCGCCAAAGCAGCTGCGACACTCGAAGCTCGTCGTTTCATATTGATGATTATCTGCATTTGCGGAGGAGTGAAGATCTCCTCTTTGAAAGATGGAGGCAGAGGCAAAGAATTGACGATGGCGGTCTGATCCTATGCGGTAGATCAACAATAATGTAGGTTATATGGCCCATTGGGTTGGTGCCAGCAGGGCATATGTAGTGTGCGGTGTGCCCAATTAAGGGGGTGTTCTATTGGGCTTATGAGCTGTGACTTATCTGTCTTATCTCCAACTTCGAGAATTTCCTTAGGTGGCCTCGAGAGTCGGATGGCCTTGAAATTTAGGATTTAAGGAGCTTTTAGACTCGCCTACGAGATAAAAATAAAACGGATTCAGAAAATAATCAAAAAAGTCAGATGAGTCAATATTAGTTAGATAAGTCTGGAAATTTTTGTGACTTATCTGACTAATATTGACTCATCTGACTTTTTTTATTACTTTTTGAATCCGTTTTATTTTTATCTCGCAGGCGAGTTTAAAAGCTCCCTAAATCCTAAATTTTAAGACCATCCGACTCTCAGACCTCTAAATTCTCGTTGATAAGATGATAATCACAAACCACGAAATTTAATAGGACACCCCTAAGCAGCTAATTGGGTGGAGTTAGGCCAATAATGTGCAGATTTGCAATTAGATGTCATGGTTACTTCATGGTGGTTGGCTCTGTATAGATCTCTAATTTCGTCACTTTAGTCGACAATGTTTCTTCACCAAATTGGATAAATGTGACGTTTTTTCAATGTTAACTGTATTTGTTTACTATCCCAAATTCTTCGGCTGTTCCTGCAATGCCAAATTCAGAAGTTACATCGTGGCAAAAAAAAAACTTCCATCTCGATGCGGATTGAGCCTCGTGGTTGCATCTTTTGTGATGAAATAGCAAGAACTTTTTGTGATGGAAAAGCAAGAAAGTAGCAAAGATAATTAACCATTGTTCTTTTTAGCTTATTTTCTTATCTTATTTATTTATTTTTGAATCGAAAAGTCAAATACTTGGGCTTTTATGGTCTTTTTTAATCTCGAAACCATGTTTTAGAGTTCTCAGAAACAAGTCAAACGAAGCTCACAAGCCTTTTCAAACTATCTGAAAAAACTCTCGAATTTTAACTTATAAGCAAATAAAATAAGTTAAAAAGAATATGCTCTTATGATTTGATAAACATATGTAATCTTGGTATTGGAAATCTTTTGTGACATGTCAACAAGATATTTCATGTTCACGATCTAGAAGATGTGAATAGTATAGATTTAGCATGTAACCCAATAAATGTTATTGATCTACGATGCTAACATAAACCCAAAATAGGAACACTTCTACCTAGGGTTGGTACTTTCGTGGAATTCCGGAAAGCCGATCGTGCCGACCTGGATCGGCATCGGAATTTTGAGGAAAGGTTTGGGCAAATTCAAACTTAAATTTTAAAAATTGAAAGTATGAAAATACGAAAAAAATTGTTAAAAGAATACTAATTCGTAGGATCTGATTGGTTAAAAAAAAAAATCAAAATACACTAAAAAAGTCAAGGAGTTTCATCTGTCCAAAGTTTGGACGAAATTTAAAAAATAAGAAAACCATACCCAATTGGGCTAATATAGGCCATCCTCCGCCCTATTTGGGCTACGACGACCGGCTGGAGAGAGAGGTTTCTACCCTGCAATGTCAACGTGAGCTCCGACTATCTCCAGCTATTTTCTCTTTATTTCCTTTCCTTTTCCCATTTCCTTCTCCATATTTCTTTCCTTCATTTCCCATCATTTCCAACAGCGTCCCTCCGAAAGGATTCATATAGGAAAAGGAGAGAGAATCCCTTTCTAAAGGGAATGGAAAAGAGAATCTGTTGCGAAAAAAATGGTGAAGAGAATCTGTTGGAGTTACGAAGAGAACGAGATTCCCTTCGCGACAGGAATCCCGTCCGCAAAGTGAAACCGTTGGACACAATTTGAGCACCCTTGCAGTTTAGTGACTCTTGCTTGCTTTCCCCAACTCCTCATCAATCCCCAAGGTGTTGTCGGCCACCGCCGCCCCAAATCCACGCACCGACAAGGAAGCAGCGGGGCGAAGTGGATGGAAACCCGAGCAACAAGCCTTGCTTTCAACCCTTTTTCAAAATTCTGTTTTCTAAAAGTCATTTTGCGGAATTCCGCTTTCCGGCCCATGGCATAGAGGTGAAAACGGACCGGACCGGATCGGATCGGATATTGGCTGTACCAGTTTCGTTTCCGTATCTTTTCATGGACCCAGATCCAGATACGGATACTTCAAATACGAATACGAATACGAACCAGAACCATCTCGAAAACGAAAGTGGATCAAATATGAGTCGAATCGAATACAAACGCGATTATTTTATCGGAACATTGTAACCCCACAAATTGTATGCCCAAAAACTATCATAGCACATAAATAATTCAATTAACTATAATGTTAAAAAGATTTAGAAAAAATATGGCATAATAATTAATTACAAATGAGCAGACAAAGCAGAATGCGTAAGAATGATGCAAGCAATAAAACACCAAGTTCATAAGAGTATAACCTGCTCCGTGCACCGGTGTCAAGAGAATATGCCAAGCATGCCATGGTCATCCATACATGACATCTGAGACCACATGTCAGTATCTAGTGATATATATCCTAAGGTATTACTAGCACTGTACTCTTTTAGGCTCGTACCCTACATAGTCAATAGTCAGTATACTCTTACGACGACGTACCAGGCCGTCTCCGGCATGGCCATCCTCCAGTAGAAGGTGAGCCCAGCAGGGACGGTGCCGGCCATGAATATGACCCGCCAGGCGAGGTCGGCGGCCTCCGGCGTGTCAAGCGGCGTGGGGCGGCCGATGAACCAGTCGAACGCGGCGGCGACGACCATGGTGACCCCGGAGCTGGCTAGTATCCCGAACCCCTGCATGGAGAACACAGTAGCGATGAACGCTCCCCACGTGCGCTTGTTGGAGAACTTCGATATGATGGTCGCCGCCGTCGAAATAGTCGACGCCGAGGAGGAAGCGGAAGAAGCGGAGGTTGGCGAGGACGCACCGGCGCATCCGGCACACGGAGAGGCCGCTCCCAACGGAGATACACACCATCAGCAGCAAGCACGCGCCATACACGAGTCGCCGCCCCACGTGGTCACTGAGCGCGCTGAACAGCAGGTTCCCGGCCACCGCGCCGAGCAGCACGACGCCGACGGTGGCCGACACGACGGCGGGCGGCGTCATGCAGGGAGCCCCGTCCGGCCGTCCGCGTAGTACACCCGCTCGATGATCTTCATGACAGGCACGATGCAGAAGAGGCCGTAGAAGTCGGTGAAGAGCCCCATGCCGGCGATGATGATGGCCTTGAAGTGGTAGTACTACGTGCGGGCATGGTCCAGAGTCGAGAGTCAAGACTCAAGCGGTCGAGCCAAATTGATTTGGGAATTGAGATGAAAACGTGGTGGCCTGATGGGTATGGCCCATATGGGGTAAGTAATTCCGGTTCATATGGGCTGATGGCTATAGCCTATGGGCTATTAGGTTGGGCTGCCTTCGGAACTATCCGTATAGCTAAGCCTCGGATATTTGTGGTCCGGTCTGATTCCGACGGATATGCTATACCAAATCTGAGTCTGATTCCGAGAAAAATATCCAAGTCCAATTCCGGTTTCGAAAAATTCTGACAAGGTCCGTTCCAACCTAATCCGAGTCCGATTCTAGCCGGGCTGAATCGAAACTATCCGAACCAGATTTCACCCCTACCATGGCGGCTTTCAACCCTTTTTCAGAATGGTAAACCCTGCTTCTACTATTACTCTAAGGTACACCCCGCAAATGATCGAAATACAGACACGTTTTCAATTAATAACTAAAATTCTAGACCCTTATATTGACTCGACAGGGTTTTATATAACTAACATACACACAATTTTCTAAGCAACTCAGCACAAAATATGGAAACTAAATTCTGAAAATAAAATACCAGGTATATCCTTTTGCATAACATCTCGGATAACCTTTATAAAATTTCAAATATTATTTGGTTTGCCATTTCCAAATTTATTCCGATATTCCCTCATTTTCATCTAATCTCTAGGTGGCCCATCCGACGTCACATAAGGAAAGGCACAATCTCACGATTTGAGATTTTTTTTTGCACATGATCACATAAAAACAATTTATAATTTGAGAAACAACCGAAAATCCATGCAACTCTATCATTTTGAATTTTAAATTTTACAGCTTTGCATTGGCACCATCCATGTTTCTGAATTTTTAATAGCATTTTCCAAAAGCGATAACTTTGCCATGGCATTAATCTATTTCACCCTATATTTTTTAGAAGAAAGTATGTGTGGAAGTTAGGAAACAAGTAATTAAGATTTTTCTGGTATGACTGCTATACGGATGAGCAGCCGGAGCGTTGGTTTGGTTGGGCTTGGGAGCTTTGAGTATGTGCTTCCAGACAGCAAAGCGCTTGATTTGGTGGGTCGCACACCTGGACGGGGCCTAAATTTTCTAATAATTTATATTTATTTATTTTTATAATTAAAAGGTAAATATCTGAAAACCCCTTTAATTTTGACCAATTATCTATAAACACCTTATAAATCAATTTACATCTAAAGACCCTCTACAAACTATTACGGTGGACAAATAACCTCTCAACCTAGTTTTCCCACCACGGGTCAGCCCTGTCAGTTGGGGATGCCATATCATATGCCGGTATAAACCGTGCTACGCTATGTCCGCTTGTTAGTGCTCACCAAATAGAGGAGGTTGGCGCTGGCTCGGGTCCGATGGCTCCGGCGGCGACGAAACGCAGGCGTGACCTAGCGCGTCGAGGTTTATACCGGCATATGACGTGGCATTCCCGAATGACATGGCTGGCACATGGCAAGGAAACCGGGTTGAAGAGGTTATTAGTCCACCGTAATAGTTTGTAGGGGATCTTTAGACGTAAATCGAGTTGTAGGGGTCTTTAAATAATTGGGCGAAACTAAAGGGTGTTTTCAGATACTTACCTATTAAAAATATTTACTTTATTAAAATTAAATAAATAGACTCCATAACAAGTTGGCTGGGCAACAAGGAAAACTTGTCCAACCAACAGACGACAAAGGGTCTTTTTGCAAAGAAATCAGAAATCTACTGCCTTCTTTGCTCTCAACCTTTAAAACACCATTAATAAAATCACAAAAAATTCAGAAAAAATTTTGTAGGGTAGGGTATGTTACCTTATGTTCTCCACAAAATTTCAGCCCCAAGTATTATTTACACAATGAGGAACAAAAAAAAGACAAATTTCAGTTTCTAGAAATTTGTTGTTTATGTTTCTCATAGAGTTGAAATTTTTTGGAGGACTTGAAGATAGCACGCTCTACACTAAAAATTTTTTTGAGATTTTTTAGATGGTGTTCTAAAGTTAAGAGTTAAGAAGACAATATATTTTCTCATGTCGCCCAACAAACGGGTTACATGTGTCTATTTATTTAATTTTGACAATAAGTGTTTTTTAATAAGGAAATATTAAATATTAAATATTAAAAAAATGACGCGCCCTAGTCTATGCGGTAGGCAAAGCAGATGACCACCAGATCTGTGCAAAAGCTGGAGCGGTTAAAATTAACGGTTCCAAACTGGGCCTGAAATTAGACACGAAATCTGCTTGGCTGGAGGATTGGAACTTGGAAAAACAGCAATGTTTAGAAAATGGCGAGCGCCAGGCGTCGGACGTCCGATGGGATGCTTTTCATCGGACGCATGACGTCATGATGACGTCACCATGAGAACTTGGAAATATAACTGATGAAACTTGAAAATGTACTAATGAAACTTGACAATATGCATGTGAAAATAGGTGTTCGAATTGATGAAACTTGCAAAACAATTGCTGAAACTTGGAAACCCTACTAATGAGACTTGAAAAAACCAATGAAACTTTGCTTGCTACTGATGAACCTGCGAGTGTCAATAAAACTTGGCTAAACTACGGATGAAACTTAAAGAAGCGAAGAATGAAATTTGGGTGGCTCTTGGTGAAACTTGAAAAATCATTGATGAAACTTGACAATATATGGATGGAAACATGATGAACACTGGTGGAACTTAGATAATTTTTGCTGAAACTTAGGGCAACAATTGATAAAACTTGACAAATGTACTAATGAAATTTGGGAAAACCATTGATGAAACTTAGCGAAAAAGCCAATGGAACATTAGAAACCCAAAAGTTTCGCGGGAACAAAAGTAAGTTTCAGCAAGCAAAACCCTAAGTTTCATACGTACATTGCTCAAGTTTCATGGCGAAAAATGGGGATCACCTCCTCCGAGCCTTCTTCTTTTCTCCAGATCCGACCCCGCCCGGCGCGTCGTCGTGGCCACGCACGGGGGGTGACCGACCTGGCACGGGGAGAGCACACTCTTCTTCCACCGCGTCGCTAATGACGGGTGGTGGAGCGTCTTCCGGGTGGACATCTTGCCGGTGAGCCCTCCGGCGCCGAGCGTCGCGTGACGCCACCGGGGCTGCACTGCTTCACCCCTGCCGTAGCGGGACACGGTGGCGGCCGTTGGATCGCGGTAGCGACGCGGCGGAAGGGATAGGCGCAAGACGGAGCAATTCTCCTCACTGACCGAGCTCCTCAACCCGGAGCTGCACCGCTACTAACCCTTCTTCTCGCCGTGGGGGGCCGCCGGATACCATCGCTTCGCGGCAAAGGCGCGCCGGGCGACTCGGCGGTGCCCCACCTGCAGCCGGTGCGGAGCCTCGTGAGCTCCCTCCAGTTGCTCAGCGTGAACAGCACCTTTCCGTCGTTCTCGCCGGATGCGAGGCACCTCGCCATCAACGGCGACTTCTTCAAGACGCCGGGGGTCCGCTCCGACGGCACGAAGCGGTGGGTCATGTCCACCACTCCTGGCGCTCGCCTAAGCAAAAAAGAAACGCGTCACGTCGGACGGCAGAACGCAACGAAAAAGCAAAAGCAATGAAAGCAAAATCAGCGAGTCGCGTCCGCGTCCTTGTCCGCGAGGCCGGAGCAACGCGCAAAAATTGGTGCTGCGGCCATGGGCTGGCGAGCGCACTGCTGGGCCGAGGCGTTTGACGGGCCGGTCCGCGTCCGGACGTCCGTGTGACAGTGTTTCCGTTAGAAAATTCTCTCGGCGAGCGGCCTTAAATGGCGCAGGCCCATAAAACAACCGTCGGTTCTATGCTCGTCGCAGGACCCACTTGTCGGCTATAGAGCTCGGGCACGCCGCGGAGGGCGCGACCGTGGAGGCGTCGTCGCCGGCAGCGGCTGCCAAGTTGCGACCCCGGGGGCGAGGTGGGGCAGACGACGGCGCCGGAATCGGTACAGAGCAATCCTTTAGAACACTGATTTGGCATTTCAGTATTTCATTCATGTCATGCTCGTCTGATCAACCCAAGAACTGGTTCTTCTTCCCTTAGCTCTCACTTCGAACAAAGAAGATTTCTCGCTCCTTCCCATGGATCACAATCAAGACGATCGGTCCTGTGTTCGTGAATTCAGTAGCATTAAACCCCTAATCGTTCACACAAATTCTACCCACTCCTTTACCTGAATTAATCTTTGGTTCTTTATCCTAGGACTACCCTGTGTGAGAACCTGCCAAGTAGTATAAAACGACTGCTGAAAAGCTTGCGGGATCTTGTGCAGGTACAGTTCTTGCACGACGCCCTGTCTCCTTGCGCATGATCCTATTCTGGAAATGGTATGCTGCTATGATAAGCCTGCATTTTAGTTGGATTCATGGGGGAGATAAGTGACATGTGGAAAAGATCAAGGGAGGCCGGTGTGGGACGCCTTTCTTGTGCTGGCTTTGCAAAAATTTGGTTGCTGTCAGCTGCAGTCAAAAGAGGTCTTGGACTAAGTACTTCAGGAACATGGTCCAGGCAGAATTGAACTTGGTTGTTCCTTGGTAGTTGCATTTGACAGATGGTAAGTTCATAGTTTGTGAAGGCTTCGTTTTCTTTGAAAGCTTGGAATCAGACATCTATACCTGTGGTTGGTGGATATTACTTTGTTTGTTCTGTATATGTGTAGTCAAAGGAGACCAAGAAGTTATTAGGGCCAAGGCAACCTTGCGTCTTTTGCCCTTCACCTATTCCTTTGGACTAAAGTTTCCAGTATCCTAGCGGTTGTTCTTTTGAGAAAATGATAGTAGCTGGGGACATGAACCTGAAATGGACTGTGACATGCGCATAAAAATCCCATGTTAAGAGGCCTTTGGTTGATATATGTGTTGTGCTGGATGAAAACATGTGCTTTGTATAGAATGAGAACCCACCCTCAACCATAGTTTGGATTGTTCTAATCGAACTGTCGAATTCATCCACAATATAGAATTGTGTGATGTTACACAAATAGTTTTTTTTTTGAGGAATACACAAGTAGTATCTGATGGTACTTTTGAACAATCAGGTGATATTTATTTAGAACGTGTAGTTGCATTTCTTGAGTAGTCAGATTGCGCCTTCTAGGTTTTCCTTTTTTCCAGGCCTTTTTTATTAAATAATATAGGTTATGAAGGATTCATTCAAACTACAAGATTGCATTATGTGACGTCAAATATTCAGTTGATCTTAGTGATGTGAAAGCTACACGAGAAGAAGGTCAAAGCATGCTGCTGATATCTTTTAATTTTATAGAAATCAATGATTAAATAACTGATTGTGTGCCAAGATATTTTTTTCTTGGGTTAAACCTATTAGCAAATTTGAAGCCTTGTGAAACCATTTTCTTAAAAAGGTGTCTATACAATGGATGTGCTTACAGCTGGTAAAGATAAACTGTACTGCTCTATGTAATTTGTTTGATAGTAACGCAGATGTATTTTTTATGTAAAGCTAGGCAGTGTGTTAGTGTATGAATTAGACGAACCTTATTGCACTCTTACAATTGCAAAGATAGATTCATGTAACACTATGCATTTTTTCTGTAGAAACTAAACATTTTCAAGAAAATCATAGGATTAGTTGTACTGACAGAAGGGAAAAACATATAAGTGTGATTAAGATGTATCACGGAGTCAGGTTTAAACAAAATTGGGTTTTGTTGATATATTTGCTGAACATACTTGTCAGCTTGTCGCTGTTTTCGATATGACACAGATCAGGGAGATTAAACCAAAGAAAATATAGGAGCTCAGTAACCAGGATCATAGTAGGACAAAAGGGGATTTCCTCACTGATTCTTTGCATTTTTTTTAATATCCACATATGTTTGGTTGAAACCATATTTTCATGAGATATCCAACAATGGCAGAAATCTCAACTAGCACTTCTGCTTCCTTAGCTACTGTCTCAGGATCTCCTGATACCTTTAATTACTTTATGGAGTTTTTTCTTTATGCCTTCGTTTTTTTATTTTTCTTAATGGCAAGTGTTAATTATGTGCTAGATTTTAGACTTAAAAATCAAGTGGGTGCCTCCTTTACATTGCTAGTGATCATGAAAGCTTGTGAACGTGAGGCATCTTGCATGCTCAAAATCCACAAACCAGTAATGGGGATTGAAGGATTTTGGTGATTATGAGAGCTTGTGAACGTGAGGCATCTTGCATGCTCAGAATCTACAAATCAGTAATGGGGATTAAAGGATTTTGGTGTCTGGCCCCCATCATCTCCTGCTGCATCTGTAATATTCATGAAATTTCATTCTGATCATAAAATGCATGTAATTCTAGTACTAAGTCCAGACTGTTCATCTAGTAACCCAGACTTGATCTCCTTTGACCAAACAGCAAAGTTCGAAGGATTCTTATGATATAGTATATAGTGCTAGGTGTCCTTTAATTTACAAAAAAGTTATACTTTAGGTGTAGAGTTCAGTATCTATTAGCTGACCAAAAATCAGCTTTTGGTGCCTGCTTTTGGTTATTTGTAATTACTTATGTCACCATAATCACAAGATGCCTTCTAATAATATCCATAGATGGTGGTTATGAGCACCAAAGCCTTCCAAGATGCTGTTAGTGCTGCTAGCCTCCAGCCTTTTCCTCTCCTCCCACTAAGCACACAAAGCTCAGTGTCACGATCAGCTTGATCCAGAGCATCTCGAGCATGATCTTACTTTGTTGGACTCTGCCTTGGTCCATTGAAATAATAGTCATTAAAAGTCCAAAAGACTTTTTGCAAAAATATTCTCACATTGAGAGAGCATCAAGAACGGGAAAAAGAACATTTGATGTGCTGGAATGATCGGTGTGACGGTGTCTACGATTAGGACTGAAAAGATTAACTAGTCGATAAAAGTAGACGGGGATAAGGGAATCTTTGTAAGTTGTCAATTAGGAAATTGATTACTTGGTTGAGAACCTTGCGGTTTCTGGTTTAGTCCATTCATATCACATAAAGGTAACCGATCACGTGAATAGTGGCAGGGAAAGAACAAGTGTGAAGGGATAAACTAAAGCCTATATATTCAAGGGAGTTCAGTGTATGTACAGCCAGCACTTTGCTTTGTGGGGTTGGGAGGGAATGTGTATTCTCAAGTTGGATGTTTCTATAGGTCTGTTGTTCTCTTGGGACCATCCATGTATGGTGAGCAATGTTTGTGATGTTACGTGCATCTTATTTAGCTAGGTGAAAGCCTATAGATTGAGTGCTGCTTTTGACGAATGCACCTGTCCATTTCATCCCAAAATTTGCTGCTCCTTGTGTCGACTCTCGAATGATGGGTGCCTTTTCACTGTGCTGCATAGAGTTGATTGTTGTAGGGGGACCAAGACTGCAATTTGATACTACAATATTGTTTTACTGCTCTCGTTGGTGCTAATCTATCGGTCTTGAGATGCAATGCCTCCTAACTTGTGTGTGGATGTATGAAACCTCCCAACTTGTGATGCATTATTATTATTATCTTCCTTTCTAAAGATTATTGAATCATTTCACTGCCTGGGACCATATATACCTTAATTTCTTTACCTGTCTATTTGACTTACATTATCATGTAAACTCATTTGCCATCTTTTACTCGGGTCATTTGTTTAGCATTTTTTTTTCTGAAAGGAGAAACTCCTTTTTGCCCAAAGGGAGAAAAATAGAACAATTCAGAATACTAATTTTCAGGCAAGGACAATTCTGAATGCTTGAGACAATCTTGTCCTGTCCTGTCCCACAACTGGGGGTTGGGCCCGCTAGTCACGATGCCTACATTGCATCTCGTGGGCAGTTTGGTTATATACCAAACAGTTAGTGTTTCTTGATCAATGTATCAGCATAATCAACAAGTTATGGAGAGAGAGAGGCTTTGCACACTTCTTTAATTCTTTCAGCATAATTAAGAGTGTATCAGCAGCTGAGAATATTCAAGTCTTAAACTAACCCCTGGCTGTCTTTGTTTTCCAGAAAATAAGCAGACAAGTTCAGGGGAAACTTCCTGGTAGGAGCAAATGTTTATGTCCAGAGACAGGATCCTGGGTTGCTTTGCTCCCTGCTTAAGTCTTGTCTTCAAAAATCCAAAAGCTGGTTGACTTTATATTCTTAGACAAAGCAATAGTCAGTGCCAGGTGGCCAGCATGGATCTTCTGTGGAAGTGTTACTTTCAACAGCTCGGTGTTGCATGGTATTGCTCTTTTGTGCTTTAAACTCACCGTTCTTTGATTCAGGTAAGCCTGGGGATGTATATAATATTTTTATACGTGGATTATGATCAGGCACATGGAGCTAAATTTATCAGAGAATTCATCTATATTTGACATATCAGTATGTAATAGCCCATTTTTGGGTTCTTTTTAAAACTTTTACAAAATTCAAAATCTGAATTGCATTTCCTACATTTACTATTCACCAGCTGAAATTTTCTATTTCTTAAATTCAAATTTTAATTTGGAAATGCAAAATTCATCCTCTGTTTTCTAAAATACCACCTTAATTGCAAATCTAACTTTTAACTTAATCAAAAGTAGAAATTAAGATTTTCAAATTGAATTTGCAAATTCAATTTATATATTTATGCTCTTGTCTTTCTCTAAATATATCAAAATGTTTAAAAAAAAAATCAATTTTTCAAATTTTGGTTCCCAAAATTTTTTTGGACTTGCCCAGCCTAGCCCAACGCATCAAGCAACCCACCAAGACCCTAGGCCCAGTCCAGCCCGGCCTTCCCTTCCCTCTTTCTCTCTTCTCTCTTCCTCTCTCCTTCCTCCTTTTCTGCTTTGCTATAGGCGCATTGTCTGATCCTGTCTCACAGCCTTGTTGCCTTCTTTCACGCCGCTTCAGCACCCTTCAGCGTCATGGCGCATTCCGAGCCCCTCTCGCGACTCAGATACCGTTTGCTTGTGCCTTCCTTTCCTCTCGCTCATGGCAGCATGTGGCCCCTCTCTCCCTCACTGCCACTCTGCTCGCGCCGCGCCCTCGCGTCTCGAGCTCTCTCTTTGCCCCAACCGCAGCTCCACCGCGCCCGGCATCATTGCCGCGCCGCTCTGCGCCGTGCCATCGCGTGTACGTGAGCCTCTCGCCGTAGGAATCTCTCTCCCTTTCCCCCGCAGCTCTTGTTGCCTATTTAACCCCTTTCCCCCACAGCTCCTGCTGCCTATTTAACCCTGGCTCAGCCCTAATTGCACCGTCCTTTGCCATTGCCACTGCCAAGCTCGATTTCGCCCCCTTTCTTCTCACCGTTGATTCAGTACGTCGTCAGCCGATTCCTTGCGCCCCTACCTTCTCTAGGTGCCGCCCCTCACTTTCCCGTGCTCAATTTTGGCCAGGAATCATAGGAGCTCCCCGGCGACGACGACCCTGTTTTGGCCGCCGCCACCCTCCATGGTGCCAACTCGATCCCGTGCTTCCTCAAGCGCACCGTCACCTTAGGTAGCTCTCCGGTAGTTCCTAGACGCTCCTCGTGTCGGGGAACTGGCGGCCAAACCCTCTCCTCCTCGGAGAATCATGCTCCCGTACTGTTTTTCCGCCCGCACCCATGGCGCCACCATTCTGAAAATACTGTGTGAACTCTAAAAATTTCTAAATTTTTACAGAAACATTTCCAACTCAGAACTAAGTTATTAAAAATATTTAATCCATTTTAACCCTTGATAAAGTTTAACAAATGAATTATGAACCCCTAATTGCTTATAAGTTAATATTTTAATTTTGTAAATAATTTTCAAAAATATTTTCCAGGAAGGGTAATATTACCTAAGGGTGTCTAAGACATATTTATTCATGTTTATTTGATGACTCGTAGAATCCTAGTCTTGATATTAGAATTTTTCCTCATGCACACATGCATCATTATTGGATTGCATATTTATGCTTGGTTTCTATACTTGCGTAGACGTCGAGGATCCTGAAGGAAGGTTCCAGGACATCTAAAAAGACTTCCAAGCATTAGGACAAGGCGAGTTAACATTCTTATTCATGTCTTACCCAGATTTTATTAAAGTTATTTTGTTCAAATAAGAAATTGCATGCAATATGAATTTAATACATAGTTTGTTAATCATGTTATATACATGGCATGAACATTTACATATTTACTTACTATGCTATGATTGCCTTAAATATCATGCCATGATTGTCTTAATAGTCATTCTTTGTAACCCAATTAAAAATAAATAAAATATTTGGACTTCTAGTACTTGAGTAAAACTTTCTTAGACATGTTTAGGTTTAATTTCTTGTTTTCGGGGTATAACACCCCATAGTGGTGAATATTAGCTCACCACTACAAATGCTATTACTTATTCTATGAACCGGATATAGTATGGTTTGGTATGGGTAAATGCTATGTCGGTTGGTATCGAGATGTGAGTCAGTGGCTGAGTTGCGGGTTGAGATCTGAGGTTGCTATTTGTTGTCTAGAGTGGATTAGACTGGAAGGTTGTGGGCCTGTTGAGTTTGAGGCAGCTACCGAAGGTTAGACCTTCGGCTTTCGGGCCATAAGCAGTAGGGTCGGAATGATCCCTTGATTATGTTGGAGTGTTGAATGCGTCCGATATAATGCGTAGCCATTATGCGGTAGTGCAGGTGTGGAAGCACAGGAGAGCGCTCTGCGGAGGCCCTGGTTGAAACTCTAACCTGAAGTAAGCGTGGCTGGGCGCCACCACCGAGAGTGGTCTAGGTCATGCGCTCGCTTGACCGGAAATCCAGGAGATATGATTCACAACGGGATTGCCAAGTCCCGGAATAAGATGGCGGGTGTTTGAAGGGACAACTGAGGAGAGGGATCGGAAGAGGTCCCTTATTTATGAGCTAGTGTTGGCCGACACAATATATGGCTATGACGTGGTAGTGCGGGTGTGGAGGCCTAGCAGGGTGCTCTGCGGAGGCCCTAGCTGAAACTCCAACCTGAGATAAGCGCAGTAGGGCGCTACCACCCGAGAGTGATCTAGGCCATGCGTTCGCTGGACTAAAAAATCCAGGAACGATGATCCACAACAGGATTGTTGAATCATGGAATAAGATGGCGGGTTTTTGGAGGAAGAATAGAAACAGAGGTTCTAGCAGAGTTGAGTTTGGTCTAGTTGTACCATAGGATGGTACTGGGATTAGATAGAGTTGATAACTTGGAACATCAGCACTTCTATAACACTCTTTTTCCTAACGAAAATTGGCTAAGTCATAGGTTTATTATTATAATTATTTTTAACTGCTTATTACAATAAACAAACCTTAGCCTTCTCTTGGAGCCCTTATCATTAAATGCATTAAGAGGGTGTTAACTAACAAGTACGGTTTGAATGCGTACTTACCCTTATACTCACTCATTCTTTAGTTAGAGATCTCCTAGAAGGCCCCTATGCATGCTTCGAGTTTAAGGAGTATGGATTTGAAGACGAAACTTAGGGTGTTTCCTCTGACCACTTGTAGTGATGCATAGCCGCTAAATAATCCTTTTGTTGAAGACTTTCACTTTTGTACTCTAAATTCTCTTGGTGGACTGTAATGATATTTGGGCTAGATGGCTATATTGTAAAACTATTTGCCATAAGGCATTACTTTCGCAATTATGCAGTTTGTCTTGTTCATTATTTGTTTGTTTAAAACAGCTATATAATGGTATGCATCAGCCTACCGATTTAGGGACTAGTGTAGAAATCATTCAGGAGGACCTTGAGCGGGGCCCCACACAGTATGTCTAGTATTCTACGACAGAGTTATTCTTTACTGACCAGGTATGCATAAAATTAAACATAATCTTTACGGACAACTATTCAAAACACAATCATGGAGTACAAGATACACATAATTAGAAGGCATAAAACCATCTCCAAGACCCACTCACTCGTTTCCTGACTCGAATTTTAAGTAATCCGTTTGGAGAGAACGGAAATCATTGGCTCCAACAACTTCCTTGAGTCGTTCCCTATATACAGGGAATGGGTAGAGAATATATCATTAAATCTAGGATTCTATCTCCTTTCCCGGTATACTTCCTAATTATAGCAAGATTTGGAGAATGTTGTTGGAGCCGATGGAAATATACGTAAGGATTTTTTTATTATGAATATGTACATGAGGTTATAGGGATCTAGATAGGGGTGGAAACGAGCCGAGCCCAAGCGAGCCCGGCCTAGCTCGGCTCGGGCTCGGTTAGGGTACCGAGCCTGCTCGGCTCGACTCGCCCAGGAGCATGAGCTGGGGATGAGGCTCTGCTCGGGCTTGGCCGTAGCTCGAGCTGGCTCGGACCAGTTCGCGAGCTTGTGCGCACCAGGGGTAGAGGCGAGGCGGCGAAGACAAGAGGGGATGGTGAGGCGAGGGCGGAGGCCAGGCGACGCCGGGGCTGGAGAGGCGGGGCCGAAGTTGGAAGCGAGGCGAGGCGCCGTCGCCGGAGGTTGGAGAGGCGGTGGAGGCGAGGCGCCGTTGCCGAAGGCTGGAGAGCAGGCGAGGCGACGCTGGGCTAGAGAGACGGGGCCGGAGTTAAAGGCGAGGCGAGGCGGCGGTGGCGAATTGAGGCGTCGTCGCTGATGGTTGGAGAGGCGGTGGAGACGACGCGCCGTTACCGAAGGTTGGAGAGGAGGTGAAGACGAGGCGCTGTCACCGAAGGCTAGAGAGACTGGGGTGGAGGCATGGAGCCGCGGAGGCGAGGCGGTGGTCGGTGGAACGGGTAATTTCAGTCGGGGCGGGGCGAGAATGGGGGTTAGGGATTTTGGGCGAGGGCGGGCGGGGGCGGGTTCACGGAAAATTTCGTGGGGTTGGAGCGGGTGGGGTGAGGCACGGAGGATTTCATGGATGGGAGCAGTGGGGGCGCGGGGCTCACACGGTCGCACACTCGCTCGGTCGATCCACTAGCGAGCCACCCTTGGTTCGACTCGAGCTCGCCAAATAGACCGAGTTGGGGACGAGGCTCGGCTCAGGCTCGTTTGTGCCCGAGTCGAGCACGAGCCAAGCCAACTTGCGAGCCAAGCCCGAGATGCTCACGAGCCTTGAGCCAAAGTTCCAGCCCTAGATCTAGATACGAGGAATGTTATTGGAGATGAGTAGATAGGAGGAAGGTGGGAGTGTGAATATTGTATATTACTCTAAAAGGGGAAAATAGATTGTGGGGGCATTATATGTCAATTGCTCTATATTTATGATATATGCCTTAGCGACACTAGTAATTAAAATATAATTGCAATCAAATTTTCTTGCCCCCCAAAATTGTAGACATAGAGGAGTAGTCGTTGATGTGTCCAAAGACGACAACGCCGGCACCACCACCACATTTCTGGTTTGTTCAACTTTAATCCAGGTGTATATTATAATATGAAAAGTTGTGGATACTTAAATAAAGGGATTAGAGAGTAAAAAAAAATAGTTTTAAGAACTTTGAGAAGGAACATCGAGATCTTAAAAAAAATGACTACAAAACGTCTAACGTTTGGCTAGTAAAAAAAAAATTTAGCTGTAGATTAAAATCTGAATTTAAATAGAAAAGCCATGGGTTTTATCTCCTTATACGTGATTTGGTCCAATGGCCGAGAGCATGTTGATAACAGCCAGCAGCCAGTCCTACAGAAGATCCTGGCCTTGGTTGTAGCCGAGGTGTGAGAGTTAATAATTGCAATGGCAGGAGACAACGATCAATCGGCTGTCCCCTCTACCTGGCCACACGTTGTACCGGGGAGCGTGGCGATCGATTTGCTACTAGCAGTACTATGGAGCACTTAAAAAAATTTTACTCCTCCAAAGGATTTGACATAACCTGCACTGCACTTGGGAGAGTTTTTATATCGGTGCCCTACGGAATGGATGGACTCCTCCTAGGTAGCCCCCTCTCCTTCCTCCATTCTCCTCTCTCTCTATCTGGAGCAGCGTATCGTATGTAGGTACGTAGAGTATGTACGCGTGTATACGTATGTACTATACGCGTACATGACAAGCCTCTTCTTTTATGGCCGATTGGTCAGATCCATCGTGGTTTGGAGCTGTACCTTAGTATACCTACTGTCTTGTACCCTTGTACGATACTCAGTAGCACATGCATGCTCCGATGTACTGGTAGCTGCTGCCGCCGCTGCCTTCTTGTTTGTGCTGCATGCCTGCATCTAGCACTGGAGTACGCCAGAGGTAGGATTACTAGCATGCTCTTGTACGTTGACTTGTTGACTAGGGCATCTCCAGCGGGTCCTCTATCCTTCCATTCTATAATACTATTCACTCTACACTTTATCCATTTCTCTAAAATTTTTTCACACTTTACACTACACTCTAAAAGATTCCTTCCCTCCAACTGCTACTCTATCCATATGAACAGTATTATAGAGTGCCACCTAGAGATGCTAGAGTCTAGAATTTTTTTTCTGCTAAAAAAAGAAGGTTAGCAAAGTATTATATGTAGGGCCTGGGAAATATTCAGCATTTATTTGCATGCATGGGATATTAAGGTCAAGTGCTCAATTCTCTTGTTCAAAGGAAAAATAAGGGAATTTAATCCAGAGGAAAATTTTCTATTAAAGATGTTTGATGCGTAGGATTGCTTAAAAGGAATCCCATATGATGAGAAATTTTCCATTAAATTTTAGGTAATTTCTAGCATGAGCTCTAACCTCGAATGTTTGCATTCCTTTGAAAACTTCAATGCAAACTTCTCTCCTTTTCTTTCCATTTTCTATCTAATCACTTAACATTTAATCCTAAGATTTCTGCGCATTTTTGCTGATCGAGGCAACCAAACACATCAATCCTTGTCTTTCCTATTCCCGTGCTTTAATTTAATCCTGTGAATCCAAGAGGGTTCAAGATCTTTTGTTGACCAAAACCTTGTTCTTTTCGGATAAAAGCTGAAAAGTTGTCATGTTTTTATAATATATAAAAACTTGTGGGCCTTCTATAAGGAGCTTAAACATGTTCAAAAAATTATTAAAAAATGATTCTAAGAGTTTGAGAAGAAACACTAAGGATATGTTTGATTGGTTGAATGAGGTGGTATGGTATAATATCATTAGCAAAAGGATGGTATGGTTCATTGTACATACGTTTGGTTATTGGGATGGTGTTCAAATTTAGGGAATATTTTTTGTTTATGCTGTGCAATATGGTTCAAATATTTTTGATTGAACGATCCGTACAACTTTCCTTCTGTTCTGTTTCGTCCCATCCCGTCCACTAATAAACACACCTTAAGATTTTTTTAAAAGGTTGTAAAGCTCCAGAGCATTTAATTGGCTAATAGAAAGACAATTTTCACGGTAGAAAATCTGAATTTACGTTGAGTAAAACATCGACCAAGTGTCCAGTTTTATGTACATTGTCGAAGTGTAAGTCGATATTATTAGGAAACCTATTCGGTTACGGCCTCGCGAAGCCGTATCCGGATAGGTCTATTCGTGGATCTGCCAAACTCTATGAAGCAGCACTATAAATAGGAGAGGGATCCGTCCATTGTAAACACACCTGAAAGCAATAAAGAATCCGTTCTCTCCCTACATCTGTGTTGATCTACTTTGTGCATCTGTCGTTCTCGCTGTCGTTCTACGTCGCGCATACGAATCAGCAACCTCGGACTACACCCGGTAGCGTGGTTGCTCAACACGTTATCAGCACGAACGCTCCTGAAGGACGATCCGCGAGGAGAAGAAGGCGACGAACGATCTGCATCGAGCCGCCCTCACGCCGGCTTCCACTCGGATAGCCGAAAACAGTCCTACGCGACTGCTGTCCTACGCGACAGTCTACGGAATCCCAGAAGGTTGATCACGCAGATTGAAGGTACAAATAGAAATTGAATCTATGAAATAGTAGATTGAATCTGTGTAAAGAATAGCAGAAATTTTTGCATCGAATCTTTTGAATCTAACTATTGGCCCCTGGCCGATGATGAACGAACGAGCACAGCGCCGGCGTGTCCGCGCAAGTCGTGTCGTGCACCGTGCTGCCTCATGCGCACCCGTGCCCACACCGTGCTGCCTCATGTGAGCATGCCTCACCGTGAACCACCGCTGTCGTGAGACGCCGCCGCTGACCCATTGCGGCGGCTAGAAACCCTAGCTGCCCCTGGGAAAGTGAGAAGGAAATCAGCGGGTGAGGAGCAAGCATGGTGGGCCTCGGGCCGGTCCAAGAAAAGAATAGGGAGAGGTAAACCGGCCGGAAAATTGAAAAGAAGGAGGCAGGCCGGGCTGATAGCTGGCTGGGCCGAGTAGGCCAAGGGGAAAGGAAACTGGGTCGCGAAAAGGTCGTGGGCTAGAACGGCGTAAAAGAAAAAGAAAAGGATGGTCATGTGGAAATTTTGCAAAGAAGCCCTTCGAAATTTAAGAAACTATGCAAAAGAATTCTTGGAGACACCGAAAATTTTATAGAAGTTCCTAGAGACACTAAAATTTTCATAGAAGTCCCTAAAATCAGCAGAAATCATAGAAAAGCATATTCGGGCATAAAATTTTATTTTTAGCTGTTATAATTATCAGTTTATGCCTGTTTATGAATAGAATTTATGCATATGAATTATGAATGTGAATTTCTGATTATTTGTGGTGTTCGTTTATTACATTTAATCTATGAACTGAAAATAGCATGTTGAATAGTAGAAAACCATGAATTTTATTGAAGAATTATAAGAATATATGCAGATTACATATAATAGTCATGAATCAACATTGCTATCATAGAAATTGGGCTTGAATTTCATAGAAAAGCCCTGAAACCTTTTGGGAATTACGTGAAAATTCACCAAAATTAAGAACTTTTGCATAGAAAGCCCGAAAATTAAGAATTTACTGAATGTATATATTCTGGCATATAATTATTCCATGAAATTGCTATTATAATTCTTGTAATAATTATTTTAGCATGTTTATACTGGAAATTCAGAGAATTTATGAATAGATCCATGTTACGCAACACACACTATGATACCCACAGTATCTTATGCAACGAATTTGAATTATGCAAAATGTTTAGCATCGTGAGTCATGAATTTGATGAATTCTGGCTACGCACATGAAGCTCCCCGCACCGCCATTGGCATTGTAGCAAGGGGCAATACCCGAGGACGGAATAATCAAGCACTGCATTTCTTTAAGCACACATGTCCAATACTTTAAAGAATGAATACATGGCAATGGAAAGTGCTATTGATCTTTGGGCCGCACTTAAGAAGCGGTTCGGAAAGCTCAAACACACTATCCTGCCATAAGCACAGTAGGACTGGACAAACCTGAGATATGCAGAAGCTACTAAAGAAGATGATGCCATCATAGAAAAAGAAATTGCCGACAATCAGAGAAGTCTATTTTACAAATTTATTTAGTGCATACATAGCAACACTAGTCACCTTTTTAGTGTGGTTGCATTAGCGACATTCGTGATCTTAATATGAATGAAGATGCATTTTATTCCCAGTATATTTGTGTGAATGTTTGCAATATGAATGATAGCCTAATTGAAATTATATGAATTTATGAAGCGCCCATATGAAGGAGATATGCATTGTTGATAGCAGAATAGCATCTTAAGAGAGACAAAGTATTTTTATTAAAAAGAAAACCGGCAGTATAACCACAATTGTAGGAAGTGGTTCATGCATAGTAGGCTCTGGTCAAGCCACAATCATACTGCCTATGGGTACTTCACTGAAAATTAATGAAGCTTTGCTGTACCCCGAATCCACTATGTCTCTCTTAAGCTTTAAAGACATCCGTGCCAATGGTTTTCACGTTGAGACCACTGAAGAAAATGGCAAAGAATTCCTGAGCATTGTGAAGCACGACGGATGTGAAAAAAGAATCTTTTAAAAAAAATTTCCTTCATTTAGAACTGGGCTATACCACACAAGAATTAAAGCACCTGACAAATACACTTCCCTTAAAACTTCTTTTAGGAGTGCTGAACTCTTCTCTCTTTGGCATAGTAGACTTGGTCATCTAGGCTTACGGATGATGAGAAATGTAATTACCAACTCTCAGGGCCATGAAATTAGTGTAAAGAATTTCTCTAACCAAGAAGACTTCATATGTCAGGCATGCGCCACTGGAAAAATGATCACTAGGCCCTCGACCATGAAGGTGCAAGATGAAATCCCCGCGTTTCTTGAGCGCATCCAAGGGGATATTTGCGGCCCCATTCAACCCCTATCAGGTCCTTTTAGTTACTTCATGGTGCTCATTGATGCTTCCTCGAAGTGGTTAAACGTGAGTTTACTCTCGACAAGAAACCACGCATTCGCAAAGCTGATCTCTCAGATCATAAGAATTAAGAATGCATTCCCGGATCATCACATGAAGTCCATTCGCTTGGACAATGCCAGCGAATTTACTTTAAAGGCATTTGATGATTACTGTATGGCATCGGGAATCAATGTAGAGCACTCAGTGCCACATGTCCACACTCAGAATGGACTAGCAGAAGCACTGATTAAAAGGATCAAATTCATAGCAAAACCGCTCTTGCAGGGTTGTAATTTACCGAACACGTGTTGGGGCCATGTCGTCCTACACGCAGCAGCATTATTGAACTATAGACCATCAGCGTACAACATCCACTCACCAATGCAACTAGTTTAGGGGATCACACCGAAAATTTCCCATTTAAGAAAATTTGGATGCATGGTGTATGTACCGATACCATCACCACAGCGAACAGTTATGGGCCCTCTCCGGAGGCCAGGGATATACGTTGGTTATGAGACAGTGTCCATAATCAAGTATTTAGAACCCTCGACCGGTAATTTGCATACCGCCCGGTTCGCTGATTGCATCTTTGACGAGGATAATTTCCCGTCATTAGGGGGAGATAAAGAACCCTTAACAGAAGAATGCCGTGAAATCATCTGGCAAGCCACCGGCATTCCCGCACATGATCTCCGTACTAGAGAAGCAAACGAAAAGGTCCAGAAAATCCTCGATTTACAGAAATTAGAAAATGAACCGCCCGATCACTTTTGTGATTTGAAGGTGTGATCAAGTCGCATTACTCCTAGTAATGCACCAGAGAGGGTTTTGACATACCATAGAAGGTATCCTCATCCTGTTCCGAGGCCTCAGAGAAAAGGACAGGAAATCTGGTTACTCGAATCCCAAGTATCCGGGGACGTCTGGAGAAAAGTGGATAAGAGAGCTTATCACAACTAGTCACAAAAGCGCCCCGAAAGAAAAAGAAGGGGAGCCAGTTGAGACCTGGCAACTCTGGTGAGAAGCAGCCTGCTAGCGAGGCACTCCCAGATTTGAATATACCGGTAATAGAAGAAGCCGATAGAAATACGTATGCGCACATCAGCAATAATAAGCTAAAGGAACTTGCTCCTGTGATGGGAAATAGCGGTGAAGAGCAAGTAGAAATGCACGAAGCATCCCATGACGAAATGGCCATAAACTTTGTAGAATCAGGGGAAATGATGAATAGAGCAACAGGCAATGTCGACATATACTTTGCTAAAATGATTGCCAAGCGAATAGATCCCGATCCAGAGCCGGCATCTCTTTCTGAGTGTAAGCACCGACCAGATTGGGCGGAATGGAAGAAGGCAATCACCGTGGAACTAATCTCGTTGAACAAAAGAGAAGTGTTTGGACCTGTGTGCCTTACACCTTCCCATATACATCCTGTGGGCCATAAATGGGTTTTTGTTCGGAAGAGAAATGAAAATAATGAAGTGGTATGGTACAAAACAAGGCTGGTAGCTCAAGGTTTCACTCAGCGCCCAGGCGTTAATTATGAAGAAACTATTCCCCGGTCATGGGTGGTATAACCTTTAGATATCTCATCTCAGTGGCAGTGAATATGAACTTAAGAATGAAACTGATGGATGTGGTCACAGCTTATCTTTACGATAACCTGGACTCTGAATTGTACATGAAAGTACCTGATGGCATGCCAACCCCGAATAAAGAGAAGAAAGAATTATATTGTGTAAAATTACAGAAATCCTTATATAGATTAAAGCAGTCAGGAAGAATGTGGTATAATCGCTTGAGCAAGTTCTTGAGCAAGAAAGGCTATACGAATAATGAAGACTGTCCATGCGTTTTTATACAACGATCACAAGATGGTTTTTGTATAATTTCGGTTTACGTGGATGATTTGAACATCATTGGCACTAATGATGAAATTAAAGAAGCAAGTTCATATTTGAAATCTGAATTTGAAATGAAAGATTTGGGTAAAACCAAATTTTGCTTAGGCCTTCAGCTTGAGCATATGCCAGATAGAATACTCGTACACCAAGCCGCCTACACCCAAAAGGTGTTGGAGAGGTTTAGTTTTGAGAAGGCGTACGCATCAAGAACCCCGATGGTCGGAAGGTCATTACAAGCAGACCAAGACCCATATCGACCTAGAGAAGAGGGGGAGGAAGTCCTGGGATCGGAATTCCCATACTTAAGTGCCATAGTATACGGCATGACATTGCGTTCGCCGTAAACTTATTAGCAAGGTATAGTGCAGAGCCAACGAAAAGGCATTGGAAAGGGGTAAAGGACATCTTCCGCTACCTACGGGAACAATCGATCTTGGACTATTTTATAGAAGGAACCAAGATATGACTTTGGTCGGATATGCAGATGCGGGTTATCTTTCAGATCCGCCACACCGGTAAGTTCCAGACAGGATATGTCTTCCTGTGTGGAGGGACCGCAGTATCATGGAAGTCGTCCAAAGCGCACACTTGTGTCAACATCGACTAACCATTCGAAATCATTGCATTGTATGAGGCAGCACGTGAATGTGCATGGCTTCGAAGAATGACATTCCACATTCTCCAGCCATGTGGATTGCAAATAGAATAAACCTCCACTATCATTTATGAAGATAATGCAGCATGTGTCGCACAAGTACAGACTGGATATGTGAAGAGCAACCTTACTAAGCATATAACCCCAAGTATTTTCATGCACATGAGATGCATAAGATGAATGAAATCAATATTCAGCACACTAAGTCGTGCGAGAATCTCGCAGATTTGTTCACTAAGTCCTTACCTGCATCTACCTTTGAAAGATGCATTAAAGGTATAGGAATGATGAGACTTAGAGAGGTGCAGAATTCAGGGGGAGAAACTTCACATATTTTGAATTAAATCTTGAACCAGAAATTCAAGTACCCAACTATTACATTGAAGTAATGAAGCAATGTTGGGTGGATTTGTACTCTTTTTCCCTTAAGTGAGTTTTCAAAGAAGTTTCTCACATAAGGTTTTTAACGAAGCATATCCGTGCGCACAGCAAGCGTATGCTATGCACTCTTTCTCCAAGGATTTTTCCCACTAGGTTTTTATGGAGTTTTGATGAGGCATATGCATTACGTGGCAAGGTCCAAGGGGGAGTACTAGGAAACCTATTCGGTTCACGGCTCATGGCCGTGATCCGGATAGGTCTATCCGTGGACCTGCCAAACTCTATGAAGCAGCACTATAAATAGGAGAGGGATCCGTCCATTGTAAACACACCTGAAAGCAATAAAGAATCCGTTCTCTCCCTACATCTGTGTTGATCTACTTTGTGCATCTGTCGTTCTCGCTGTCATTCTACGTCGCGTATACGAATCAGCAACCTCGGACTACACCCGGTAGCGTGGTTGCTCAACAGATATATATCATTTAGTACGTACTGTAAGTTTTTCATGTTGGTGCATAGTGTCCTTCGGTGGAATTTATCACACTAATTAATTAGGATATGTAATGAAGACATTGTCACCGCTAGAGAAATGGCCATCAGTACCAGTTGGGAAGTGGCTTTTAGTACCGGTTTTTGAACCGGTACAGGCCATCCGGTACTGATGCCCTTGAGAACTGATGTTCAAGGGCATCAGTACCGGTTGGGCCTATACTTGCTTAAAAATGGTTTTGAAATATTGAAAGAAACGAGACTTGAACACAGGACCTTATGATTCACACCTCACCCTTCTAACTAACTCACCTACCCACACGCTCTGATATGAATAGGATATGCATACCTTTTAGCCTTTTACGAAACGAGGTATCAGTACCGGTTCGTGCCTCCAACCGGTACTGATGCCCTCGCATTAGTATCGATTCGTGATACGAACCGGTACTGATGAGCTCCCGTGCCAGCTGGCCTGTACCCGTCTTCCTGGAGGCTCCTTAGTACTGGTTCGTGACACAAATCGGTACTGATGTTAAAGCACCAACCGGTACTGAGTTGCCCCTGTGGCCTAGTAACCGTTGAACTGGTACTGATGCCACTATCAATACTGGTTTTAATTCAATCGGTACTGATGGACCGGTATTAAAGGTCAGTTCTCTAATAGTGTGTAGAGGTGTCGTTTCCCATGTCCATCTGTATAATTAATTTCCAAGACCTGGATCATTTGCTGATAAAGAAAGATTAAACTTTAGGCTGTTGCGACGATTCTAGAGAAAAGAAGATCAGCCATACTGCAGCCAAGAGTTAAAGTAGTGTTAGGGCATCTTCAGCAGAAACTCTAAAATCGAGCCTATATATATCTCCTCTAAATCACTATTCGCTCTCTATATTTTTATCCTCTCCAGTACAGTCTCTATCATAAAAATTATAGAGGTTGATATAGAGAGTCTCTAAATTTAGAGGCTGAGATAGAGACTCTGCTGAAAGACAAGAAACTCTAAATATAGAGAAGATTCTGTTTTATAGGCTCTGCTGGAGATGGTCTTACGCACATATATCCACGACCAAAACTCATGAAAGAGATTGGATGTGTCAAACATCTATCACCAATATTTTATGCAAAAGAGCAACATGTACATGAGCCCCATTATGTTCATCAGGTGAGCGTGGACCGTGGAGGGCCCGACCAAATAATAATAATAATAATAATAATATATACTCCAAAAATAACAACATATCATCCCTTTTCTTAGCTATCGCTTGTGATTCATGCTGAAAGTTTTAGTGGATATTCGAACTGTTGATGATGGCTTGGTCTCATGACGTTTCGATTGCTCTACGCTTCAAAGCAGGTACTGTGCTTGTTTGGTTGTGTCTGAATAAAGAGAAATAATCTTCGACCCAAAAGTAATCATGGAATTAGTGGTATGAAAGCTAGCTGGATGATAACATAGTATTAGCACATGAGTTGGCACTCCATTCAGTTTGGAGTTACTTTTATTTTTTTACTCACTTTTATTTTTTTTACTCTCAGTAGTATTAGCTTAGGATGTGTTTGATCCATATCTAATGCCTACCAATATTTGTTTTATCAATTGTTAGTAGTGTTGATCAAATTTGGCCTGAATTTGCATTGCTACTATTGATTGACATGATTCCCTCTTCCATTACTAACTTTTGTCATTTTAGTTTATTTTTTTGCCAATAGTACTTGACCGATTCTCTGGCTAAGAAATCCTTAACCTTTCATTGGACATGCCAATTTTTGGCAAAGCTAGATAGGGCAAAATTGGCAGTAAATCAAACACACCGCTTCTCAGTGAATCGTTACATATTTAATGGTGGTTAATCAGTCTGTTTTCTTTCATAAGATATATTTTGGGTAGGGCTAGGGATTAAATAAGGAGGTTGCCAAAGTAAAAGAATGGCAAAAACTGCCTATGATGTGTGCTATAAAATATAATAAATATTTTTAATCATTTTGGACATTGACCTGGTTTTCAAAATGTTACTTTGAATAATTTCTATTGCAATATAGTTATAAAAACCTAATAAAAGTATAATGTTATCAAAGTACTTTGTGAGAAGAATCTAAAGCTGCATGCGTGTCCTATATTTTGAAACAAACTTTTAAAAATCATATGGCTTATTGTTTTAAAAAAGAAAGTGGTATTTTCGTTAGTTATGCATTTCTTATCACTAATGCCATTTTCTTGCCTTAAGTGAAGGTTTGCAGGTTGTTAATTACACCCCAACTCAGTATGACTGTGCTCACGCCACTTCTTTCTAAACCCTAGAGAATTCGTTGGGTATCAAAGAGACTACAAGTTTTTTAGCATATTCAGAGTAGCTGAGCTGAATGAATAAACTGGTTAAGTTGAAGTGAGCTAAATATTAAATTGGACTTCGAGAAATTCTTGAATCTACTTCTCGAAGCTGGTCCGCTTCATTTACGTTATTTTTAAGAGTTTTTAGAGATGGCTTCATAATAATAAAAAAATAGACAAAAAGTCAAGTCATTTTTCTTTTCAATTAAGGTTAAACCACTCCGGATATACTGTTTTTCTTTACCATGCCTAAAGATCGATGACGTAGATACTCGAAAAACTTTTCTTAACAATTATGCCTAGCTATACATGAAGATAACTAATTAACCCTTCACTTTGAGTGCATGCATATGCATGCTTGTAGTTGTGTAGACTCGTAGGTAGCACAGAGCACACACAGAAATCAAATGCTCGCTTTTGGAGCTCTTGATGCCGCCCTTCTTCTACAACGCAGCGCAAGTCTTCTTCCAAAGTAGAATCTCCACCATGCCATGCAAGGCCTCTTCATTCCCGACCCTTCCAAGCTCCTTTCACCTCTCCCTCTCCCCCCCCTTTCTTGTCATGCATGCGTACATGTGTATGTATCATCACACATCGCAAGGAAAGGCTCCTGCATGCTCCTCTATTCCTCTCACCTGTGACTCCTGATGAACAAACACACAGACGTTGGATGGAGAGCACACATGGACCTTGACTTTAGAGCCCTCGAGAAGATTCGAAAGAATGCATGTTTGTTTGACTTCTGCCCACATTCAAATTATCATATATGTTCTCTGCTGTTGGGAATTGGGCAGGAGTTGTTGGGAGGCAATCTGATGGGATTGAGCTGGAGTGTGGTAGGTTTCACTGCATCTGTCTCACAGTCACAGAGAAAGAGAGAGACTGCTGAATGAACAGAGCCATCGTCCATGGGAAGCCATGGTGCTACCATTGGCTTACCAAGAGTGTACAAGTTCTTGCAGGGGTTAATAACCCCCTTGCTTTAGAAAACAAACAATACTTTTTCCATCTGTTGCTTTAAATCAGATGTCAAGTCTCTGACAGGAACCACATGGAACAGTTGCACCATGGCGAGTTCACCCATAGGCTACTTATAGGATTAAGAGGGAGAGAGAGGCGAGAATATAAAAAAGGCTATACAAATACAAAAAGGTGGCAACAACGAAACAATATGAGTGGGGCGATACACCTTTGTGGATTTGTTTGAGTTAACTATTCTTCCTATGGCTTGTTTGGGGGCTAATCCTTTTGCTTATCTCTCTCCTTGGGAATTATAGTAGTAGCACCTTTGGTCCCCATGTGTTCTTGAGTATGCTCCCCTCCTAGCTTAGCTTTCCCTTCCTTCAACTCCACTCAAGATTTCATATCTCCCTGGCAACTTCTTGGCCCCAAGCAACATCGCCTCCCAAATTAAACCTCTCTTTTTCTCTCACAAACACACACACTAGGAGGTGTTGAAAGGAGACTACTTCGAGGAGTGAGAGTGAGAGAGATGTTTCATGAGAGTTAGATTTTGGAACATGTCAGATCACGGCATTTGATGCATGGGAAGGTAAAGAGTCACAAGTGTTGTTTTTTTTATCTCTTTTCTCTGATCTGCCTTTCTCTACATCTTTATCCTACTGGTTGTTGCCCCCGCAAGAGAGATCCATGGGAGTGAGCTGCTTCTGCTTGTTGCCTTGCTCGCTTTGGGCATTTCTCTCTCACCTTGCTGGCTGGCTGGCCTCATGTACATGAAGCCTTTTGCCAATACCTCTAATCATCATGCATCCTCTTCTCTTTCTTGATGCTACACTGACCTTGCAGAGGCATGCAGTAGCAGGAGAGAGCCGAGATTCCTTTGCTGTTCTACCCACAAGTTACACAAGTGAACTACTCACAAGCGCAGCAACATAGACCCACACCTACCTTTCACCACATGCACAGATCTTTTCCCCCATGCCACAAGGGAAAAGATCTCACCTTTTGTTTCCTCTTGGCATTGCATGCACACACACACACTTGACACTTCACTCCATTGTTTTATTCTCTCATGCGTGCATGGTGTCTGATCTATGGTGATGTCCTCAAGGATTTGTGCAAAAATCTTGTGCAGAGTTGGATGCAAGGGATCCCTTTTGGTGGGTGATGATGATGCGCGGGTGCAGGTGGAGATGATCAATAGATTTCCTCATCTGGGGACTGAGACATTCCATCTATCCTAATGCCAATGCCAATGCCAATGCCATTCACCCCCTCGGCTCCTGCAATATTCCATCTGTTTGCTAACACAGTATGTTGTATCAAGATGCCTTCGATGTGAGTGTTCACTGCCCCTCCCCCTCTCTCTCTCTCTACAAACATCATGCATGCACGCGCACACAAACAACAGCAAGTAGTAGCGCGTACTGTTACTTGACGGCTGGGGGTGGCATGCGTTATCCTTCCTGCCTTGGCCGCCGTCGTCGTCGTCGCCGACGACGCAACGACGTCTCTGGCCGGCCTGCACTTGCTTGTAGCTAGGTTGCACGAGTGAGTGAGTACGTGCGTGCTTGGCAATGCCGTTGTGCGTGCGTGTACGTAGCTGCAGAAGCCGATCAGGCAGAGGGGGGGACTGAGAGGTGCAATGCGGTAGCTGCACACTGACATGCATGTACACGTACCAGGGGCCAGGGCCAGGTGTGTGCGTGTGTGTTCTTCTCCAAGCAAGTAAGCTAGGTAGCTATCTCGAGGAGGCCATCAATGGGGATCCCAACCAGGGACAAAACATGACATAGTTGGAGAGTTGGGTATGTCTAGTCTCTATTCACCCATTTAAAGCATTGCGTACGTGTGTACACTTCACTCAGAGAGAGAAAGAGAGACAGAGAGGTGTGCAGGGTATTGAGAGAGAGAGCCGAGGTGCTAGGTAGCCGTCCAAACCGTCAGAAACTATAGTATACTGTGTGCTAGTGTACAAATCTTTCGGAAATGATTGAGTTGCAGCTTGACCTTTGCTAGCTTCTTCGGCTAGAATTAGTATAATACTGGTCGAATTAAAGGCCATATTCTTGATTTCTTGTCGCTGGTGTACTACCTTGGCCTAGCTATTTTGAGCTAGAAAAACATGTAATTAGAGCGTCCACACCGATTACTCTATCTCTATTTTCTCTCTCTTATACTCTATTTTCTTTCTCTATCTCTCTAAAATTCCTTCACACTTTACACTATACTAAAAAAGATTCCTTCACTGCACCAGAAACTCTATTCTTGCCGCGTCAGCGCTACAGTGTATTTAGAGCTATTGCTGTGGATGCTCTTAGGTGATAACTCCCTGCGGAAGAAGATCAGAGCGATCATTAACTGAGGAAAAAGGAATAACTGAGGTACAGAACTGTTCAATTTCCGCAAAAATCAGAAAAAAAAAATCATGTATTTCAAATAGATGCTTAACAGCATCCTCATGATGAAAAGTCAGCTGCATATGCATGCACACCCCAATCTCTCATTTCTCATTGGATAAGGGAGTAATTAAGTTAATCTGTAGTAATCGATCTCTCTCATTCAACCTCACGGTCGAGACACTCAAAAGAACTTATCAATTGTCAGATTAATTCAATTGCAGTTAAACTGGTCAAGGCGGCTTCAGCTGGTCAACCGAATCTGTTTATCTGTTCATATAATATTGCATATCATATATAAAGATCAGCTATAGTAACTATGTATATAGATTCGTGCGGTGCCTTCATCCAACTCATACTTTATATTGATATATACTACTATATATTAAAGCCCTTAAAATTGTCTACATAAGCAAGATATATATTGCCTTCTTGACAGAGCTAGCTACCAAATGTGCTTCCATTTGTTCCCATCAACATCGAGCAAATGGATTATATATTTGTGATGTCTCTATCCATCACGGAATATCGCATGAAATGGGGCCATAACAGTTAGTGGTTATTTTAAAATGTAGCTAACACAACTGTCTAGCTACTTGAAGCAACCTGAAATCTTGTGTCTTTATTATGCACTGAATCAAGGATAAATTTATTCCTTTCCTATAAAAATACTAGCAAAAGTTGAATTGATCTCCATTCCGTTGAGCCAAAGTTTCTTCATATCCATCATACACTAAACCAGAACCCATGCCATGCATGAACTATTATCATAGATGATAACCATGATCTATATATCCTAAGCTAATTACATCTCAAAACACCTCTAGACCATAGACAGCCAAGTGCTAGTAGTGGTACGACTATACTGGCAATTTAACTTAGAAATTAAGAGCATGTCCTGCTCTTTTTAATTATATTATTTGATTATGTTTTTTGGAATTATTTAACTTTTTTGAGGTCGTTTCTCGATAATCTTGAAACCATAAGCTAAACGTTCTCAAATCCATCTTTGATTATTAGTTTTAGGTTTTCAACACATAATTAGATAATTTCGGCGGTGCAGAAATGGCTCTAAAGGAATATACACAAGCACTCCAAACCTGACATTAAGACAATGTTCAAAGTGACTGAGCTAAATATTTAGCTGAGTTCTTGAATCTATTTCTCGAAGCTAGTTCATTTTGTATATGTTTTCTTAAAAGCTTTTAAATGTGACTCCATGATAAAAAAAAATAAACTAAAAAATTCAAAGAAATTCAAAACTTTTCAATTCAGCTAAACCTAAATTTCGCGCTGAGCTCCACTGATCAGCACCCAATTCCCCTAGCTAGCAAGTAGATACAGCAAGTAGCTAGCACCCTGTGGCAAACAGATGATTGTGCATATACATTCATTCATTCATATGGCTAATCTAATTAAAGCCACTGTACGTGTGTATGCAGCAACTGGCAGTGGCTCCGGAATGAACCTCGTTTATTAGGCCCACCAATCCTTGGGAAGTTTTAGATTCACCTCTTGCACTTATTTGCCCACCCAAATCTCCCTCTCACACCTCTTTCTCTCTCTCACCCTCTCTCTCTCTTCCACCACAGACCACGGGATAAAAGACAACACCATGCCACCTTTCCCCTCTCTTGAGCCCTTGTAGAGAGAGAGAGGAGGAGAGAAGCAGTTGTGCCAAGCAAATACCTATCTCATGTCTTTCTCTCTCCCCTTCTTTGTGGCTCTGAGTTTGAACAGTGCATCTAGCAGGCTATGGCTCATCTCTAGCGGCCACTCACAGTAGTGGATAGCTACTACTAGAACTAGCTGCTGCAATCTCTCGCTCTCACTCACACAAGCGCTTCTGCATTTTTGGCAGATGATGTCCTGTCAAGGAAGCTGCAACTGCGAGCCCAGATGTTGGACGTGCACACTGATCAGCCCTATTAAACCCCTCCAGCGATGCACCTCCTCCCTCCTCTCCTCCTCCAGCCACGCGGCCTCTCCCACCGCCACCACCTTCTCCGGCGACTCCGGCCGCGGCTGCACCGGCTCGGTGAGCTCGACGCGGTCCTAGTGGTGGTGCCGGCGACGCGGCCACTGCAGAAGAGGAAGAAGAAGCTGGTGCTGGAGCTGGAGCTATGCTTGGTCCACTCCACTCCTCCTCGTCCTCCGACACCGACAACAACAACGACAGGAATAATAGTGGCAGTGGTGGCGACGCTGCTGCCGCGGAGGGTGGCGGGCGCGCCATCGCGCCGCCGCCGTCCGCGCGGGACCTGGTGCTGTCCTGCGCCGATCTGCTGCAGCGGGGGGACCTCGCTGCCGCGCGCCGCGCGGCGGAGATCCTGCTCTCCGCGGCCTCCCCGCGCGGGGACTCGGCTGACCGCCTCGCGTACCACTTCGCGCGCGCGCTCGCGCTCCGCGTGGACGCCAAAGCCGGCCACGTCGTCGCTCCGCTGGGGCTTCCGGTCTTCGCGCGGCCGGGCGCCGGGGGGCCGGCGCCGTCGGGGGCGTACCTGGCGTTCAACCAGATCGCGCCGTTCCTGCGGTTCGCGCACCTGACGGCGAACCAAGCCATCTTAGAGGCCGTCGACGGCGCGCGCCGCGTCCACATCCTCGACCTCGACGCCGCGCACGGCGTGCAGTGGCCGCCGCTGCTACAGGCCATCGCCGACCGCGCCGACCCAGCTCTGGGCCCGCCAGAGGTCCGCATCACCGGCGCCGGCGCCGACCGCGACACGCTCCTCCGCACCGGCAGCCGCCTCCGCGCCTTCGCCCGCTCCATCCAACTCCCCTTCCACTTCACCCCGCTGCTCCTCTCCTGCGCCACCACGCCCCATGTCGCCGGCACGAGCACCACGGGAGCCACCACGACCATCGCAGGCACGGCCACGAGCCCCCAGTTGCACCCGGACGAGACGCTGGCCGTGAACTGCGTGCTGTTCTTGCACAAGCTAGGTGGGCAGGACGAGTTCACCGCATTCCTTAAATGGGTGAAGGCCATGGCGCCCGCCGTGGTGACCATTGCCGAGAGGGAGGCAAGCGTTGGGGGCTTCGACCACATCGACGAGCTCCCGCGGAGGGTCGGTGTGGCCATGGATCACTACTCCGCCATGTTCGAGGCGCTGGAGGCGACGGTGCCGCCGGGGAGCCGGGAGCGGCTGGCGGTGGAGCAGGAGGTGCTCGGCAGGGAGATCGAGGCCGCAGTGGGTCGCTCCGGCGGGAGGTGGTGGCGCGGGCTAGAGCGGTGGGCTGCCTCTGCGCGCGGCGCCGGGTTCGCCGCTCGGCCGCTCAGCGCGTTCGCCGTGTCGCAGGCACGGCTGCTGCTCCGGCTGCACTACCCATCGGAAGGCTACCTCGTGCAGGAGTCGCGCGGCGCGTGCTTCCTCGGATGGCAGACACGGCCGCTGCTGTCGGTGTCGTCATGGCAGTAGCAGCTAGCCCCCATCCGCCATTGGCGCGCGCGCCTCTCTACTCGGTGCATGCATGCATGCCGGCGACGACGACGACGTCGGCCTAGGGTTTGTTTGCTCACTACTCCATAATACGTGGAGCATATATATATGTGAACATTTCATTGATGCAGTAATATTGGCTGGCTAGTGGCTGCTACACTCTACTTAGTAAGATCTCATGGTAGTTTTGGAGGATGAGTTGCAAGGAGGCGGAAACCCTAACCCTAGCTAGCTTCATGGTTAATTGTTGTCTTGTTGCTGTCAATCTGTGGCTGCCTGCATGTTAGGCTGGTTAATTACTGTTGGTTTAGTGTAATTGAATGGAGAAGGGAAGAAGACTAGTGAGGAATGCATAGCTTTGCATGGGGTGGAAGAAGCGAAGAGCTTGGCGTTAAAACTTGGTGAGGCTACTACTACTACGTACCAGTACCAATCCTCAGTTTATCTCTCTATTTTCCCTGCTCCTCTTTATTTTCCTCTCACTAGTTCCCCTTGGATATATATTACATAGTTTTAGGGAGATTTTGTCTATATGTTGGACCTATATAGTATTGCACTAGTGTATGATTTGTTAATTTTGATATGAGGTTTGTTACTATTGCTTCTGCTCAACAATGTTATGTTATTCAAGTGAGATGCATGTGTGATCTTGCAAAATGAATCCACCATGTCCTTTTCTTGTGACCGTCATATTTTTTTTATTGATGTGTATAATTAATTTCTCAGGGGTGGTGGTCAGCAGGATCTTGGAGCTCCTATAGCTCACTTGCATGGCCTCATTTTATATTCCTACATTTCACTTGCTTGTTGGTGCTTGATGCCGTTGTTTGTATTATAACTAATCATGCGTGCTTTGGCCAGCACTAACCATAAACTAATGCCCATTTTGGAAGGTTGTTTATGTGGGAGTAATCATCACTCCTGTGGTGTTGCAACTTGCAACATGTCACAATTTATATAATCAGGGTTTTTTTTTATATATTTTTATATCCTAACACACCCTAGTGTTTTTCTAATGTGCTCTTAGGGAAAAAGAAAATGTTGTCTCCTCTCCTGCCCAAGGAGAAGGGGTTTGGGGTTCTTGTTTTCTGTGACTCATGCCCCTGATATGCTGGTAAGCTGTCTTTGGGAAGGCATGACATGATCCCATGCATCAGTGCCACCCTAATCCCTGCCCCCTGTCCCCTCAAACAAAATCATGGGATTTCTCAAAACCAAGCCACCCCTTTTGCTGGCCAACTTGCTCTCACACCTTAATCTCTCTCTCTCTCTCTCTCTCTCCTTGCATGTTGTACATGCTGGTTTGCTTCTCTCTCTAAGAAAAGATCATTCCCTTTTGGAAGGACCCATGTTCCTCTCTCCATTGCATTGGGATCTTTGCATGCATGCCTTATTAATTGGTTCCTCAAAGAAAGCCATGCCATGCCCTACTTGATTCCTTGGCTGCTCGACGTTCCTCATATTTAAGTATGTTGTTAGATTAATTGGCAACGCTTCTCTTTCACCCGATAGCTTCTGTTGTAGCAAAAGTATTAAACTATTTACAGTCTTAGGGATGAATATATTTATGCTAAGTTTGTGAACCAAATAATATTATTTCTCTACCTTTTTCTTTGTTATTTTCATATATAGTTCTTGGTGTGATCGCTCGATCGGTCTTACTGCATCCCGTCCTTTCGCTTTCTTTGGCTTGGCTTTCTAAGAATGGATTATCAGCTAGCTAGCTCCTTGTAGATTCTATGTATCTCTGGATCTTTTGAGCAAACTTTTTGTTATGAACCAATTAATCTAGTTGGTGCTCACGAAAAGAAACAATTTTGATTGCTCGTAAGCACCGCTTTCTTCCCTTTTCGAGATCATCGTAAGCATTGCCTTTTTTGGGGGGCATCAAGTTTCATTAATTGCTTTTACTATTCTAGCATTTTCCTTGCAGTTTATTGTGCATAACGTACGACTGAAAATGGACAGCTAATTAAATAGATTGATCAATATATTGTGTAGATGGATGGGCCAATGGGCCATGAGTTCACTCTAATTAACCTAGGAAGAAATATTGTATGGAGAATTTCGCCTCGTCATTTGTTTAATATCCTGCATTAACATGGTTATATGACATGCCAGCATTTGAATGGGCCCAGCGAAAATGGATTAGGAGTAGCATCATTTTTTTTCTGTATGTATATTTGCACTTTTGGTGACCTTCAGTTCACATATGTTTTTTATTCCTCACATCTTTGGCTTCGTTTATAGCTGAACAATCTAGTCTGCTTATAATATATTAGGCCCCAAACAATTGATATTTTCCTTAAGAAATGTGACAGATTTGTCTGCAGCTAGGCCCTCACCTCTTTCCCTGCCTTCCAACCAATGTGCATGTGACAAATCTTTCACACAAGGAAATAGCACAGCACATACCACTGTTCTAATGATCACATTCACATACAATGCATTTGGCTTTGCATTGGCCATGGTATCCTAATCTTTTCATTCCTAGTATAAATGCTACCCCTATGATATCATGATTTGCATGGCCAGGGGAGCATGTAAGATCACATCAACTCCAAACCAGCTACATGCCTACATTGCTTGCCTGCCTGCCTCTGCCTAGAGATTGAGCACAACAAGATCCATCAAAATATAAATATACATATCACAATATGAAAAAGGAGTGGCTGAAACAAGAGAAAAAAGAAAAAAAGAAACCATGAGTTATAAATTTCTATCCTGAGATGCAAAGGAACAAAAGGAAGGAGGAGACTGGATGGATCGATTGAGGCAACTCATCGATCGGCGAGGTCAAGCAAGCGGCGTCGCGTTGCACAAAAGTCTGTTAGAATTGTCGATGTCGAGAGCGCGTAGCTAGCCGTGCATAGCTAGGCCTTGGATCGATTACTCCATGGATTTTGCGAGTTTACAGGGGAATCTCTCGACCGGCCCGGATCGGAGCTTTGCTGGGGACGGACGGATGTTACGGGACATGTATGTATGCATGCGTGATGCGTCCAGCTTCGTCAACGTCCGAATGAGCTAGCCTGCAACCGTCTGCGAAGCTCTTGTCAACTACTTACCGGAGACATGCGTAGCTAGCTTCGTGAGCTTCCTAAATGATTGCCCTTCTTACTGGCTAGCTAGCTACATGCTAAGCTAGATCGAGATCGCCCACCGGCTGCTGATTGAATTCACCGGCCATATTCTAATAACCAGCAAATACGTCACATGCATTGCATGTTTCAGGGGAGTTGGGGGGTAGTCGCGGTCTTTTTTAAAAGCCAAACGTCGGCATCTCTGAACCCGTTTCTTGAAAATATCGGGGATTAGCCTCTGAACCCGTTTCTTGAAAATCTGGGAGATTGGTGAGGAACAGTGATATATGCTCTGTGGAAACATGGAAAATCAAAGGATATTCCGCCACGATTATGCCGCGGTGCAGCGGGTGTTCCAACTAATTAAGCACGACGTTCATAGCTGGGTCGTGGCGTTCAACTCTGATCAACATTTTTAGACAGTGCTCGTAATTTCTTTTTCTTTCTGTTCTTCTGTCTTCATTACATTTGTACAGTCTGTTGAACTTTTTCTATCCCTTCTAAATTAATGGGCTGACCTCCTGCTAATCATTTAAAAAAATCTTGAAGCCTCTAATAAACTCTCTTAAACACAAGTTGGTATCCATGTGGCCATCTTCTCGACGCTCTCAAACCCGAGCTTAACAAAATCATTAGATAAGTTTAGCCAAGGAGAACAGCAGGTGAACATACCAATTAATCTTCTTTTGACGAGTTTCATGCTGATTGCAATTAGGTTTAGATTCGAGGTGCGCATTGGGCATTTCATTTCTCAGAGCATATACTCTATGACACTGCATATCTGGACAGAGTAGCTGCCGGAAGGAAGGAATTTTTTAGAGTGTAGTGTAAAGTGTAAAGAAATTTTAGAGGGATAAATAGAGTGCACAGAGAATAGTGTTATAGAGTAGAAATTTAAAGTAGTAACGTGGACACTCTTAGATCAAGACGCACGTCCACAAGGGTCCTGCTCCTGCTTTAGGCTGCCAGGCCATAAATTTTGCAGGCTACAATAGCTGAGCTCAGCTGATCTCCCTTGTCATTGCTTGGCATTAACTCCCATACGGCAGCAGTGAGGCAGTGACAGTGGGAAAGAAGAATGTGTGAAACCCCAAAACCAGACGAGATGCCATGCCAGGCCACGAGCTGCACAGGGAGACTGGCCGGCCGGGTATATGCACGCGGATCCCCAGCTGCATGCCTCATCTCATCATCTATCCAGTCCACTTCTCCTCCATTGGTGACGGGACACAAGAAAAGGGCCATGATTTCCTGGCCTCTACCGGAGCCAGATACCCTCCCTGGAACCCTCAGAGACAACCATGCGTACATGTATATATCTTGATGATTCTGTTTGGTCACAGCAGTAGGTGTGTAAAGCAGATGCTAACAATGCAACTCCAAAAGATCAGGACGATAATTCTAGAGATATATAAAGAGTTGTTTGAGAATCCTCGGTTCCTCCAGGCTAGCACCCCTTAGTATCTTGAATCAAAAAGCTATCCATAGAAAATGAATGGCTAGATCTAGCTGGTACCTCTTCAAGAGCCGAAAAAAAAAAAGCTGATTTTGCACCCTACCTATCGTTCGTCACATTCGCAACCGTCGATCATGCAGTAAGATTTGCACTTTGACCCCACTCCGCTCCCATGCATTTTTGTGAAAAACATTCTCTTTTTTTAAAATTCTTCATTAAGTCCCTTATTCCACTTCCTCTTTCCCACCACTCTGTCGGCCTCCCTAGCGATGACCATTGACACCCCGCCTCCTAGCTATCTTTCCCCTGCATCCCGCCACTGCCCCACCACAAAGCCGGCACGCCGACCAATGGGTGGCCGACCACAGGGCTCCATGGCGTGGTTTTCCCCACTCCAATAGCCTCCCTAGCCACGACCAAGCTGGTGGTCGTCGCCAGGGAGGCCGATTGAATGGAGGAGGAGAAAGGGAGGGACATTAAGGAAAATGTTTTTTCTGCAAAAATATGTAGATGTGAGTGGGGTCAAAGCACGAATCTCGGTACGAGAGCGATGTTCACGAACGTGTCTAGAGCTGCAAGTAGCTGCTAGATTGCATTTCCGCTGTAAAAAATCTCTTAGTAGCATGCGTGGACAATATGATCTATATATGAAGTTAATTCCCTTTCCAAATGTACAGCTGCCGTTCCACCAATTAACTAGAACAATATGTATTTTCATAGCCAGGATTGTGAGTGCAGCAATCGAGGCAGATGCGTGTACATATTGTGTTGCTAGGCCTGAATACAGTTTGTAGAAAAAAAAAACTAATTATTGGCTAAGCCGTAGGCACACTGTAGCTGTTACAAGCTAATTCATATAAGTGCAAGGAAATGAGAGCGAGGTGACTAGCTTGCCTGGGTGGCCAAAAGAAGCAAACGGGCGGTATAGTTTAGTACGCACTCTAAGCATTCACTGCCATATGATAGGACGCATGCACACATCATATGGTAGGAGAGGCATATATCTGAGCAATAGATCCCAATGCTGAACTTTGATGATTGGATTCTGCCATTCTGGATTGGAGCAAGCTATCTTGTTTTTTATATATATATATATATACACACACTGCATTTTTCGGTCGGTTTTGTTTCATGCATGCATATGTATATATGTTTTTTGAATCGATCTTTGGGACCGGGCATATATTTCTCTGTGGGTGACGTGTGTGTGCATGCTTGGTACCACACTCTTGCGTGCATGGATTTATTGCATATATGCTGTGTACTGCTGCTTAGGCATGCATCATGAGATCATATCTGCAGGAGGGGGGAGCATCTGAGCATCAGTGCTGCCTCTCTGTGCTTGCTCCTGTTTTGGGCCTGCAGGGGCATCAAATTGAGCTACCTTTTGGGCTCTGTAATTTTAACTTTGCAGGAAATTTGGGGTAGAAGTGCGGGGTACGGATTTTTTCAGATGGCAGAGAGGTTTCTATATTATTAATTTCCACCTTCCAAAAAAGGGCCTCTATCATTAAATATATTTTTCCATTAATGCTGGACAAATTAAGGTCGATGTTTAGAGTGTTCAATGTGGGGATATATATTAAGAGACATGTGATGTTTATTCACTACTACAGATCTGGCCTTCCATACCGACACATCAGTACCTGTTATGCATGAATCGGGAGTGACAGTTACATCAGTCCCAGTTCAACGGTCTACTAGTCTGAGGGCACATCAGTACCGGTTGAAAAGACCAACCGGTATTGATGCTCTAACATCGGTACCGGTTGGTTACGCCAAATGGTACTAAGCAGGCTAGCTGGCTTGGGGCTGCTTAGTCCGATGTTAGAACATCAATACTGGTTGGTTTTCTTCAATTGGTACTAAGCAGCCTTATTTGAAGCTCCTCTTTCTCCCCTCCTCCCCACACTCTGCCCGATCAAGAACAGTGCAGCGCCGGCCAAGAGCTTCAAGGAAGGGGGATGTGCTGCCAAAATTTCAAAATTTTGGTCATTTTACTCTAAGTCAAGTTAACCAAGGTTAGTAACATCGTTCCTCAGTACATTTGGTGTAAAATGGAGTTTCTTCTTTGCTTGAAATGTGAAGAAAATTTAATCTTTTCTCATGATCGATGAAAGATTATGAATGTAGAGATCTACCTCGATCTTTTCATGTAGGTTACAATAACTTGTTGTGTAAGTTTGAAATTTTTTTGGATTAAATGTAGCTCGCATTGAACGTGTGGATCTACCTCAAATTTAGGTTTTGGTTCCATCGATTGATGAAGAATTTTAAATCTAAACTTTGATCTACCAATTCTTTCATTTTAGGTTTGGATCTAGCTCAAATTTAAGTTTTGGTTCCATCGATCGGTTAGTATTTTGAAAGTAGATTTTGATTAACCAATTCTTTTAATAGGTTGCAAAAACTTGATAAGTCTGAATACCGGAGCAAATAATCATTATAAATGACTAATAACCTTATTTTATTTTTTGAAAATGATTTTAGTGTGGAATATGTATGATTTATTATTTTTATTAAGCAAAGAAGAAATAATTGAATTTATATAAAAAATGAAATTTTATCATGAAAATTGAAAAATTATTGAGGAATTTTAAGACCTTAGATATATAAAGAATAGTCCTTTTAAATAAAATTTAACTTTTTAATGAAATTTCACCTAAAATTAAATTTATCCACCTAAAATTTTTAAATAAATTTAATATTGGTTTAATTTGAATTTTGGAAAATGTTCAAAAATTCATTATTAGAAAATGAGCTAACAGCTGCCTTGATGTAACATAATGTAGATAGACCGGCGATAGATGTACATGGACCGACGCTCCTCGGAGTTCTTACAGGGTTTACAAACTTTTCTTTGTGCGGCCGATGTACACGAAGTCAGGCTACATATGTTGTCCATGCATAGACTGCAAGAATGAGAAGGAGTGGCCAAAATCCAGCCACCTTCACTTCCATTTGCTCTCAAGAGGTTTCATGCCAAACTATACCTGTTGGACCAAGCACGGTGAAGAAGAGACTATATGAGAAGATGGTGAAGAAGAAGAAGAGGGGGACAACAATATCCTGGATGCTGGCCAACATGGTTCTTTCGAAGATACATTGGGAGAGTTTGGCGATGATGACTTAGAGCAGATGCTGCTTGATGGAAAGGAAGAATACACCGATGAAAGACATTACGAAAAGTTCCAGCGCCTGTAGGAGGACCACGGAACACTATTGTACCCAAACTACCGACAGGGCCACAAAAAATTGCGTACCAGACTAGAACTGATGAAATGGAAGGCGACCAATGGATTGTCTGATAAGGGATTCGACGAGTTGTTATACCTCATAAAGAAGTTGCTTCCAGAGGGTAACACGCTGCCTAAAACTACGTACGATGCTAAGCAAGTTGTCTGCCATTTGGGGTTGGAGGTACAGAAGATACATGCCTACCGTAACGATTCTATCTTTATCGCAATGAGTACGAGGATTTGGAAGCTTGTCTGGTGTGCAGAATTTCGCGGTATAAGACCAGACGTGATGACCCAGGTAAGGAAGAGGGGCAGCGTAAGAAGAAGAGACCCCCGCTAAGGTGGTGCGGTATTTTTCTATAATCCTCCGGTTGAAGCGTTTATTTGCGAGCAAAGCGCACGCCCAGATGATGCACTGGCGCAAAGAAGATTGTAAGGACGACGGAAGGCTAAAGCACTTCGCTGACAGCTCCCAATGGAGAAAAATTGATAAAAATACCCGGACTTTGCTGAGGATATGAGAAACATAAGGTTTAGGTTGAGTACGGATGGGATGAACCCGTTCGACGAGATAAGCAACAGTCACAGCACTTGGGCCGTGACTCTATGTATCTACAACCTTCCTCCTTGGTTGTGTATGAAGCAGAAGTACATTATGATGTCGTTGCTTATCCAAGGGCCGAAGCAACCTGGAAATGACATCGACGTGTATCTCAAACCGTTGGTTCAAGATCTGCTAACGCTGTGGAACGATGGTGTATGTGTATGGGATGAGTACAAAAGAGAGCACTTCACCCTACGTGCATTGCTATTCGTAACCATCAACAACTGGCCTGTACTTGGTAACCTATCGGGCCTATCCATCAAAGGATATAAAGCCTGCATCCAGTGCTTAGAGGATACGGACAGCAAGTATCTGAAAAACTCCCGAAAGGTCGTGTACATGGGCCACCATAGATTCCTCCAAACGAAGCACCCGTTACGAAGGAAGGGTGAGAATTTCGATGGGACAGAAGAGAAACGTAAGAAGCCCCTGCATCGCAGTGGGACACTTATATTTTCTCTGGTATAGAATCTAAAAGTAGTATTTGGAAAGGGTTCTGGTAGCAAATCTGTCCCGACTGAACAAGCTTATACGAAGCCCATTTGGAAGAAGAAGTCAATATTTTGGGACTTACCTTACTGGAAAGATTTAGAGGTCCACCACTCACTGGACTTCATGCATATCACAAAGAATGTCTGCGTGAACCTGCTGTGCTTCCTAGATATGTACGGTAAATCAAAAGATACACTTAAGCACCAAAGGACCTGCATCTACTGGGACTCAGCAACGACCTACATCCGGAAAAGAGAGCGAAAGGACAACATTACCTCCACCCCGCGAGCTACACTCTGAGCAAGGAAGAGAAAAAAAATATGATTAAGTTCTTGAACAGTGTGAAGGTATCTTCTGGATACTCCTCGAACATAAGGAGACTCATACACACAAAAGAGAATAAAATCATACACCTGAAATCCCATGATTTTTACATGTTGATGACACAGTTGCTCCCAGTGGAGGTGAGAGGTATTCTGCCAGATTGGGTACGAGGGACAATCATAAAGTTGTGCTCGTTTTTCAACGCGGTGTCGCAGAAAGTCATCGAGCCGAATAACATATCTAAGCCGCAGGATGACGTGGTCGATAGTCTGGTCAGCCTTGAGATTTTCTTCCCTCCATCATTCTTTGATATTATGGTCCATGTCATGGTCCACATTATCAAAGAGATAGAAATTCTCGGACCCGTGTTCCTGCATAGTATGTTCCCATTCGAGAGTTACATGGGTGTCCTAAAGAAGTATGTTCGTAACTGGTCTCGTCCAGAAGGCTGTATTGCACAGGGTGTTGACACAGAGGAGGTGATTGAGTTTTGTGTCGATTACATTGATGACCTGAATCCAATTGGCGTCCCTGTATCACGCCATGAGGGGAGGATATAGGGAAAAGGGACTTTAGGGAGAAAAGAATTCTTTAGCAACGATCTACTTTCATTCAAATAAGCACATTTCACAGTCTTAAAAACAAGCAACTGCAGTGGCTCAGTTTATCCATGATCATGAGATGATTTGATGCGACCAATACCCAGAAAAGTCATAAAAGTGGATCGCACTAGAGCAAATGGACCGTTTCGGTGGTTGGTTACTGTCGGCGACCGGGAGGCGAGCCTCCGCGGGCTGATGAGCAAGAAAAAGGTGGGTGCGAGGCCCGAAGGCGGCCTTGTCCCCTGGACCGAAGCCCGGCCGCCTGGCCGGACGCTGCCGAGGGAAAGGACTTGGTCCCGACGCGGTCGGACGCGTCGAGCCCGGAGAGTGATGACACGAGGGTTTTTATCCTGGTTCAGGCCTCCACTGTCGGATAACAGCCCTACGTCCAGTCTTCGTTTAATGCCGAGCTTAAACGAGTACAAGGGGAGTGAGACCGGGCTTTGGGAAGCCGGGACTCGAGTACAATAAGTGCTCAAGGCACTATGTGTGTTCCTACATTTACCTGTATGCGGAGAACTACCGCCGGGAACTAGAGCACCTACGGGAGTGCAAGTGCTCCTGTTCTACAGTGGCCATCTTCCGGATGTGTGTTGTGTGGCTGATGGCGATGAGAGTGTCCATCCTCCTCCTTGTTGTGGCCTGTGCGCCCCCTTTTATAGTCGGCGCCCGGCCACTGTAGCTTGCGTTGGTCCGTTAAAATAGTCGTCCCCTTCTGTCTTGCCATGCCGGGGAGCACAAAATCCACTCGGTAATCGAGTGTATCTCCCGATTGCCGCGCCGGACCGCTACCGGTTAACACGTGTCTTTACCCATGTGGGCGGTTGATGGGACCTGCCGCCAACTTGCCAGTAGCCTCCGTTAGGCTCTCCTTGGTACAGTGCGCGCATTTAATTCTCGGCGACCTTTGGGACCCGGCGTATCTGTCATGGCCTGTGCGCACCTCGGGTCCTGAGCCCCGAGCTTTAGAAGCCCGGGAGAAGTGAGTGGCCCGAGCTTTCGGGAAGCTTCACAGAACTTGCTAAGCTTCGGGCGTGAGTTTGCTAAACCCGAGCTTACTTCCTGTGGGGCTGAAGGTAAGTTGGTGGGCCCTATCTTCATGGGCCACGTACTTTCCCCAACAGCTAGCCCCCGAGCCTCGAGCGGGACGATGGCGTGCCGCTCGGAGGTTTATTTGGTAACTGTCCTCGGGCGAAATGATTGGGCTTGCGCGATTTCTCACAGCCGGTGGGAATCTCAGCCGAACGCGGTTATCTTGCTACCGCTTCCCCTTGGTTTTCGCGTCTTCAGGCGGACAGGTGACGGTTTGTCTCCCTGCGGTGGCTTATATCAAACGGCTTTCCTTTCGTTGTTTCCCTTTACGCTCTCTTGTGCTATTTGCTCTTTTTGCCTTCCTCATTCTCTCGCTCTTCCGCTGTTTTTCCATCTTCCGGTCTTTTCTTTCTGATGGCGCCCTTCACGCGGAGTCTCCTTTCTGAGGACGACCTGAAGGGGTTGGCCGCCGCCGGTTTCATCGAGGTTGGCGGTTGGAGGGCGGCCAGCGAGGAGACGGTTCCTGCGCCCGAGAGCAAGGAGTTCGTTTGCTTCGAGCTTTTTTCCATTCACGGGCTCCGGGTTCCAGAGTCCGATTTCTTTGCCGCCATCTTGGCCCAGTGTGGGATCGAGTTGGTGAATCTCAATCCCAACTCAATCCTATTCTTGATGATCTTCGCGCACCTTTGCGAGGCATTCGTCAGGGTGGAGCCGTCGGTCAGACTCTTCCTCAACTTCTATGAGCTGACCACGACCGGCGGGAACAATGCGGCGGGGTGCGTCTACTTCAAGCTTCGCCGCGACATGAAGCCCGCGTACCCGGTGATCAAAGCCAAGGAGAACGTCGGGGGTGGGCGTCGCGGTGGTACTACGCCAAAGTGCTCAGCGACTGCGGGCTGTGGTTCGTGAACACGAGCCCTGGGAAGCTGACGCTACCCCGCCCTTCGCTGGAGCCAGCGGAGGTAGCCTCGGCGGCCAAAATCCGGGATTTGGCCGGCCGGGGTCTTAACGGTTACGACATCGTAGCCGACTTCATCAGGCATCGGGTGAGCCCGCTGCGGAAGCGGGTTCGCTCCTTTTTCAAGATCCGCGGGTGGGACGATCTCACCCGCGAAGGTACTTCGCGTAAGTTCTTTTCTTCGGCCTTATAGCCCTTCACCCAAGCTTCCTTTGGGCATGTCTTTGATGTTCCCGCTCCTTTCTTTGTAGCCCTACCCCAGGACGAAGTGGTCCGGGCTGTGAGGCTTCTCCTGCCTGCGAACCATAACGAGCCATTAGGCTCGGGCGTCCACAACGTCCTGGACGAGGTACGTGTTCCCGCGGGCTTAAGCGCCCCTGGAGGTGGTCTGCCGTGGGCACGGGTTGATGTTCCCTGACTTGTCTCCCAGGAGGAAGCGGGCAAGGAAGCCGGGCCCGCCGCACTTGCGTTCGTGGCGGCTTTGGGGGCTGCCAGCTCGACGACCGGCGGCGACGCGGGCTTCGTTTTGGTGCGGCAAGAACAGGCCGCGAGCTCGCGGCTGCCTCTGAAGAAGCTGGCCGGGCGCTCTCGCCGGGACAAAGCTGCCGGCAGCAAGGGTGGCGCCCGAGCTCTGCTTCGCCCAAACCAGCCGGGCTAGGGGTTCCTGGCGGGACTTCGGTGGTCGCGGATACCAAATGGCCGGCGAAAAAGGCGTTGGTTGGTGCTGGATGGTGATGACGACTCGGACGATGTGTTGGTCGGGACGGACGTCGAGCTTGCTCGTAAGTTACCGTGCCTCGTAGTTTCTTCTTCCTTTCCCCACCTATCATGGCTCCCGGGCTTGATCGGTTGTGCTTTGACCACTTCTTTTTTGTTTTCAGTTGCCATGTTCTCCCAGGCGAGGGAACTCATCCCGGTGCGGTCGGAGGAAGTGGCTTGGGAGAACGATCCTATTAAGGATGAGCCCGGGAGTTGAGGCTCGGGGCCCTACTTCCTCCCGCTGGTGGCACGCAATGACGTGCGCGGCCAGGCCGCGACCGTGAAGGTGGAGACGAATGACGGGACTTCGCTCCTGGCGCCGCTTCGTGTCGAGGGGCGGACTTTGACCGGGTGACGCCCAATTGACTTCGGCGGCTTGTCGGAGCTTTTTTGCGGGGAGCAACATACTTGTCCCTCCACTGGACCGTCCGGGTTATTACGGCCGCCAGCGTCGTCCCGGTACGGTTGTGGAGCGTGGCCCCGCTGGTTGCCGCGGGACGGATCATGGCGACGCTAGCGTGGGTCGAGCATGGGCCCTCACTTGCCGAGACGAGCCGGGTAGAGCCCATCCGGCTTCGACCGGTTCCCGGTCAATCGCTCTAGGAGTGGCTGGTAAGCTGGAACGTGGTTAAGCCGAAGGCAGACGTCGGGGGTGCAAACTGACTTTGCCCCCGAGCCATGCCTTCAGGCTGTTGATGCTGCCGGGCTTATAAGGGAATTAGCCGAGCCGGCGGAGGAGGCGGTGTCGGGAGCGGCCGACGGGACCCGGACCGAGCCGGAGGGAGGATCGCGTGAGGCTGCAGGAGAAGCGGCCGAGCCTGCGGGAGTTTCGGCCGGGCCTGTAGGGGGAGCGCCCGAGGAACCAGGCAGCTCGAGCGACAGCTCGGGTGACCTGGTTATGGTGCTTCTTGCGCCCAGGAATGTTTCCCGGGCTCAGTACGAGTCCATGACCGCGGCGGCCATAAGGCGGGTAAGTGCCTTCGAGCTTGGCCTTTGAGATCTTGTGTCGACCTTGCTTGGGTTCTTTCTTTTTCCTTAGCCTGTTCTCTTGGTGCAGTTCTACCACAAGGTTGTTGGCATCGCTTGCTCGTTTGGGGCTGAGCACGATGCCGAGCGAGAGGCCCTTCAGGCAGACGGCGTATGCTGGCCACAGCAGGCCGAAACCACGCGCGCCGAGCTGGAAGAAGCTCGCTCGAGCTGGGTCCAGGCAGTGACTTTGGAAGCTCGAGTCGCGACGGCGGAGGCGGCCCTAGCCGCGGTGCGGGATGAGGCCGAGGAGGTTTTCCGTCGGTCACTGGAGGCCCTTAAGGCCGAACGCGACCGTTCCTCCGAGCTCGAGGGGCGCCTTCAGTCGGTGGAGACGTGCCGCGCCGCCGAGGTTGCCCGTGCAGCAGAGGAGCACGACCTCGCTTTCATGGGCGAAGTTGGCTGCAGCCGCGACGGAGAATCTGCTGAAGACCCACCGGGACAACGTGCGGGATTTGGAGGCAGCCAATGAAGTCTTGCGGACTGATATGCGAACTGCCCGGGATAGAGCGAAAGACCTCCTCGAGCTTCAGAACCAACACGATGAAGTGCTGGCCGAGCTTCGCAAACTCAGGTGCCAGCCTAAGTCGTAGGTCTTTGTATTTTTTCTTTTTCTTGGGCGGTGATCCGACTTGCCCCTTTTCTGTAAACACTCTTTGAAAATGCCATTGACTCGTTATGACCTTTGCCCCTTCGGTCCACCTTCTCCCTGGAATGCCAATCGTCGATTTGATTGTTGCGCCATGTCCCGGGAGACATTCGCGTCAAATCTTAGAAACAGTTCCGCGTTGGAGTTGCTTCCCGATGTTATCACTCCTGGGATCGTTTCGACTTCCTGATCTTGGCTATAAAAAGGGGCCGATGCGGCAGCCACTTTTGATTCCAAACTTCTTTCTTCTGTACCTCCTTCTCCTCTTGCTTCCTTCAGTACCTCCCTCTCGTCTTGCTTCCATGGATCATGAAGAGTTCTTAGAGGTCCTTTGGGTGGAGTACGATCTCGTCCTTGCTGAGGTCGCAGAGGAGGAGGCCCGTGCCCACGACGTCGCCGCCGTTGCGGTATTGATTGAGGTCGTCCCAGTGCTTGCCGAGGTGGCCGACGTGATCGTCGAGGCGCGGGTCCGTGCCCGCCGAGGCTTTGTGTAATTGAAGTCTTTTAATAAAGTTTTTTTGTTGTTGCCTCCTTTTTTTGCCGTCTTTCCTGCGTGCAAGATAACACAAGTAGTCGTATAGGCAAAAAAGGATTCGAAGGTCGTAACATAGTCCTATCGATCCTAGCCCCCAAGCCATGGTCGAGTTTCTGAAGAGAAGTTCGGGCGTGGTTTAGAGAAGATCGAAAGTCCTTGCTCGGATACTCGACTTTGAAAGATGGACCTTTCAGAATTCGACCCTTAGAAAATCGATCCTTAGAAAATCGACCCTAGCCCCCGAGCCACGACCAAGCTTCTGGTTCGACAGAAGGTCGGTTGTGGTTTAGAGAGATCAATTTTTGAAAAATCGACCCTAGCCCCCCGAGCCACGACTGAGCTTCTGGTTCGACAGAAGGTCGGTTGTGGTTTAGAGAGATCAATTTTTGAAAAATCGGCCCTAACCCCCAAGCCACGACCGAGCTTCTGATTCGACAGAAGGTTGGTTGTGGTTTAGAGAGATCAATTTTTGAAAAATCGACCCTAGCCCCCGAGCCACGACCGAGCTTCTGGTTCGACAGAAGGTCGGTTGTGGTTTGGAGAGACCGCATCCTTGAATCGGAGCTCGTGTCCCTTGCTCTATTTCTTTGTGAGAGGCAAAGTGTTGGATTCTAGAGTTATCCCGGGCTGTGACAATTTTACGTGGGCTTATGATATAGGGCCGGAAAGCGTGTACCTGCGCGGGATCTTGCGTGGTGCGATGGATATCGGCTTACTTGTGTCCAAGGGAATCCCGGGGGTTAGCTACTGCGTAGCCACTACTCTGCCGATGTATACTGAGATAGCCCGAGCTTTCCCCCAAGCTCGATCTTAGGTTTAGATCGCCAGGGTTTGTTTGGGGACTTTCTAGGGAGTGGACAGATGGACAAAAGGAAAAAAGGGAGGAAGGAAGGAGACTTACGACCTTTGCTTAGACGTAGAACCTCCGGAGTTGAGCGATGTTCCAGGAACTGTTGAGGACTCTACCATCCGGCATGGCCAGTCTTACAGCCCCCGGGCGTGTGGCTGATACGACCGTGTACGGACCTTCCCACCTTGGGGTGAGCTTATTGGCGTGGGCTAGGTTCTGAACTCGTCTTAGAACCAGGTCGCCCACTTTCAAGGTCCGGGTCTGTACCCTTTTTGCCGCGTGCCGTCGTAGGGATTGCTGGTATGCTGCCACTCGCAGTAGTGCTTGCTCGCGGCATGACTCGGATAGGTCGAGATCTAACAGTCGTTCCTCGTCATTGTCGATTTCACCTGCAAAATCAACACGGACTGAACCGAGTCTTAGCTCAGCGGGTAAGACTGCTTCCGAGCCGTATACAAGTCTGAATGGGGTCTCTCCGGTAGCCCGATTGGAGGTTGTCCGGGCTCCCCAAAGCACCGAGGGTAGCTCTTCTACCCAGTTGTGACGCTGTTCGACGAGAGCGTCGTATACTCGGCGCTTTACGCCTTGCATGATTTGCCCATTTGCACGTTCAGCCACACCGTTGCTCTGTGGGTGAGCCACCGAGGCTAGGGCGACGTTCATGCCGAGCTCTTCACAGTAGTACTGGAATAGCTCGCTTGTGAATTGTGTCCCATTGTTAGCGATCAGCTTGCTCGGGACGTCGAACCTGGTCACGATGTTGTTCCTAAGGAACCTCTTGGCCATTTGGGCTGATATGCTCGACACTGGTTCAGCCTCGATCCACTTAGTGAAAGTGTCAATGGCGACGAACAGGTGCGTGCACCCCTTTAGGCCTCTGGGAACGGACCAAGTATGTCCGTTCGTCACGCCGAGAATGGCCAGGTCAGCGGGATAGTCTGCAGCTCGTGTGCTGGCTGGTGGGACACTCGGGCATGATATTGGCAGGCTGGGCAACGTTTTACTAGCTTCCTTACGTCGGTCAACACAGTGGGCCAGTAGTACCCTATGCGAAAGACTTTTCCCACTAAGGTTCTGAAAGAGGCATGGGCCCCGCAGATCCCGTCGTGGATGTCTTGGAGGAGAAATTTGCCTTCCTCCTGAGTCAGGCACTTGCAAAGTACGCCGTTAGAACCCCTTCGGTACAACAAGCCCCCGAGTAATCGGTAAAGTCGGGCTTGCCTTTGGAGCCGGGATTTCTCAGTTGTGTCCTATGGCAATGTCCCATGCGTCAAGAACTGGACGAATGGTATCATCCAGGAGTCGCGCTGCTCTAGGAACGAAACGGTACCGATCGTTTGGATCGAGGCAACCGTCTTCTCGGGGGCCTCTTCTCCGGAGGGAATAGAGGGCTTTAGTAGGTCTTTGCCAGACGAGCACCCAGGGCGGTTTCTTGTGAGGAGCCGAGCCATGAGATTATCGGCGAGGCTATTAGCTAGTCTGGGAATGTAACACACTTCGAAGTTCGTGAAGTGTTTCTCCAGCTTTCTCACTTCGCCAGTGTCGCACCATTGAGTCGTCGTAACATCAAACTCCTTGTTTACTCGCGCATTTACTAATCGCGAATCCTTTTTCGCTGTTAGCCGTTTTATGCCGAGCGCAGATGCATGCTCAGTAGGCGGCTAGGAGGCCTTCAGTACTCGCAAAGACATTGTTCGTTGCGGGAAAATGAAGCTGTATGATGTGCTGAATCTGTGCTCCTTGGGGGAGATGAGAACAAAACCGCATCATGATCGCTCATATTGGCGTGACCCATCGAAGAACATGGTCTAGTGTGCTTCTTGTCTTGCAGGCTCGGGCGAGCCTCTAGAAGGGTCGGCTGGCCCGGTCCACTCAGCCAAGAAGTCGGCCATGACTTGGGACTTGATCGCTGTTCGTGGTTCGAACTTGATGTCGAATTCACCAAGCTCGACTGTCCACTTTGCGACCCGCCCATTTGCGTCGGGGTTTCGAATGATATCCCTTAGTGGGAAACTCGTTGGGACCGTAATTGGATGGGCTTGAAAATAGTGACGCAACTTTCGCGAGGCCATAATCAAGGTGTACAAGAGTTTCTGAACCTCAGGGTACCGCTCCTTAAGTCCATGCAGTACCTCGCTTACGTAGTAGACGGGTTGTTGCTTGCCCTGGCGTTCGACTGCTAGTACAGCACTCACAGCCTGCGGGCAACCGCCAAGTAGAGGAGTAGAGCTTCCCCGAGCTTTGGCGTGGCTAGGACGGGAGACGTGGATAGGTAACGCTTTAGCTCGCTGAAAGCGGCCTCGGCTTCTTCTGTCCATTCGAAACCATCGTGCTTGCGCAGAATCTTACAGAAAGGTGCACTGCGCTCACCGAGACGAGATATGAATCTGCTGAGAGCCGCCATCCGCCCGGTGATGGCTTGCTCCTCCTTGGTGCAGGTTGGCGACCTCATATTCTCGATAGCCTCGATTTTATCGGGGTTTGCCCCGATGCTCGGCAAGCAACATCCCAGATCGGACACCAAAGACACATTTTTCCGGATTCAGTTTGACCTGATGTTTCCTAAGATTAGCAAACGTTTCCTGAAGGTCGGTCACATGGTCCCGTGGGACTTTGCTTTTTACAACAACGTCGTCTACGTAAACCTCTACGTTGCGCCCTATCTGATCAGGGACCGTCTTCTGCATCAATCGCTGGAATGTGGCTCCTGCGTTCTTTAGACCGAATGACATGGTCATGTAGCAGAAGGTACCAAAAGGTGTCACGAAGGCAGTCTTCTCTTCGTCTTCCATTGCCAGCGTGATCTGGTGATAGCCCGAGTAGGCGTCCAGGAAGCTCATGAGCACCGAGTCCGCCGTTGCATCGACCAGTTGGTCTATCTTGCGCGAGAAAAAATGTCTTTAGGGGCGGCGGCGTTGAGGTCGCGATGGTCGACGCACATTCGCCATTTCCCGTCCTTCTTCTTGACGACGACTGGGTTGGCGAGCCAGTCGGAATGGTCGACTTCTCGGATGAAGCCGGCTTCGAGGAGCTTGCCGAGTTGTTCCTGAATGATGTCAGTTTTCCACTTGGGAAAGCGCCGTAGGGCCTGTCTGACAGGCTTTTTGTCAGGCTGAATAGCTAGCCTATGCTCGATTACCTCCCTTGGGACTCCGGGCATGTTGGCGGTTCCCACGCGAACACGTCTGCGTTAGCTCGGAGGAATGTGACGAGCTCAAGTTCCTATTTGGACTCGAGGTTGACCCCTATGTGGACGACCTTAGCTAGGTCGTCCTCGGAGTGGGGGACTGCCTTGGTGGGCTCCTGCAGCTGCAGGGCCACCTTGGGGCGGACTGGCGGCCGGTTGGCCTTGGCTGGGCGGCGCTCGGGGAGCTGTCCTACCATGGCCAAGGCGCTCTCATCACAGGCCATAGCGGCCTTGTGGCTGCCCTTGATCGTGATGACCCCGTGAGGGGCCGGCATCTTCAGGCAGTTGAACCCGTGGTGGGTGGCCGCCATGAACTTGGACAGCGCGGGGAGTCCAAGAATGGCATTGTATGGAAGCTCGGAGTCCACCACCTCGAAGGTGACATACTCCGTCCGGAAGTTCTGGGGGGTCCCGAACGTCACGGGCAGCACGATCTGCCCAATTAGTTGTAGGGACGACCCTGGGACAATGCCGTGAAAGAGAATGGCTATGTCCTTGATCTTGGACCATGGGACCTGCATCTGCTCAAGAACCTGAGCAGTGATGATGTCCAAGGAGCTCCCGCCATCCACCAACACGCGATCGACTCGCGTGTTGCTGATGGTCGGATAGAGCACCAGCGGCAAGCGCTGGGGACTTGTCATTCCGGGGGACAATCATCCCCGGAGAAAGTGATTGACTGATGAGACCACCGTAGGGGTGCGTCCCCGGGCCTACCCTTTTTGAGGTGGTAAACCTCTAGGGCAGCAGCCTTAAGCTCGCGTCGCGAGCTATAGGCGGACGCGCCGCCGAAGATCATGGCAACGTGCGCGCGAGCCTCCTGGAAGGCGTCGCCGTGGCCGCCATGAGGCGCCCGATCGTCCAGCACTCCGTGGTCGGGGAGTTCGAACATAGGCCCTCGCCCAGCGTAGAAGTCCTCCGACCACGCGCCCACGCCCCTGATTCGCGGTCGTGGCCGCTTCGCCGATGGAAAACGATGGCGGTTGTTTGGAGGGTTAACCCCCTGGGCCGGTCAAGGCCGGGGTTGGGGAGCTCGCCCTTGCCCCTGGCCCGCGCCCCGGCCGTTCACGCCACCTATCGGGCGGGCTGGCCGTGGAGGCGGCCGCTCAAGAGGAGCGGACCTCTCGGGCTCCACCGCCGCAACGTAGTTCGGGACGGCAGGCTCCTTCTTCTTCTTCTTCTCGGCGTCGCCGTTCTTGGCGTCTGTGCCAGTCCGAGCCGCCGCCTTCTCCTCCGTTCTCCCTCTCTTGTGCTCCACCGCCTCGGAGGCGTTGATGTATCCTTCCGCAGCACGAAATAGATCGGTTGCGGTGTGGACCGGATGGAGCTTAAGGTCCTCGGTGAAACGGGTGTTCCGTACTCCCTCCTTGAAGGCCTCAACGATGGCCTCGTCGGAGATCGACGGAATGGTGTTGCGCACCTGGACGAACTTGCGGACGTAGTCCTGCAGGCCTTCTCCCGTCCTCTGGACCACAAACTTGAGGTCCTGGGGCTTTCCAGGGCGTGCGTAGCACCCCTGGAAGTTTGTCCGAAGCGCTTCTTGCAACTGTTCCCAGCTGCGTATCGAACCCCGGCGCTGGTTGAAGTGCCAAGTTTGGGCCATTCCCTCCAAGACGGTAGGGAAATAGTTGACCATAATGGCCTTATTACCGTCTGCGACCAAGATGGCGGTAGTATAGACAGCGAGATATTCGTCGGGATTCTTGCTCCCGTCGAACTTCTCGATGCTCCCGGGCTTGAACTTACGAGGCCATGGGGCCTTGTGCAAAGCTCGGGAGAAGGCCGGGCACCCTGGGGAGGCCCCGTTGTTTCCAACGGGAGGCCTCTCGCCCGGAAGCGGCACGAGGCGGGAAAAAACTCCGCCGGGGTACGCTGAGGAGCGTCGTCTGCTGTGGATGTGGATGTCTGTTGACGCGACCGAACGCTCTGGCCGTGCCGCCTTGAGGAGCCACTGGTGTGCGACTGGGCCTAGAGGTGCTCACCGAGATCCCCAGCGAGCTCCTCTAGGCCATCAGCAACTACAGCACCTAGGTCGGCCATGGTGAACCCTCGTGGGTCCTTCTCCAGGTCACGCATGACCTGGGCAATCGCCTTAACCTTTTGCTGACTACGCAAAGACCGGGTTGGTGATGATAGTAGTAAGCGAGTCTTGCGTCTGCGCGGCGGCGACGCGTCGGGCGGCAGTTTACGACGGATGTCCGCCAAAGTCCGCCCGACTGACCCGGCGAAGAGGCTGCGAGCGGCTTCACGCCACTGGTGCTCTCCGCTTAGGTCAGCGGGTGGCTGGTGCGGGGTTGCTCCGCCTGACGCCGCAAAGACGTGGCGTGAGGCAGGTTCCGGCGAGGGAGACATGTCGGTGTCACCCATGGAGACGGTGCCGTCGGCACCCTCGACTACCATGGGCACACGGCGGTCATTGCCGCCCTAACGGGCCGGGCGCCCGATTCTTGCGTCTTGATCGGGTCCTCCTCTTGAGCGACCGCGACATCGCGCATCTGTCGGTTGTGGCACTGGTGGCGGTGCCTCTGGTCCCTCCATAAGGGTTTCGTTGACGTGAGTCAGCGAAGTGCCGGCTTGGCTGGGCAAAGCTGCGGAGCGAACAGCTACTCCCGAGGTGGGTGTTGTCTCCACCTCCATCTCGTCAGCCTGAGCTTCGGCGAGGATACTAGCTTGCCACTCCTCGTACGACTCGTCGACGTCATCGAGATCGTCGCGATCGTCGTAGTTAAGGTCTACGGTATCAATGTCGTCGTATGACAACAAGGCCATCCTCGACTCGATCGAGGGGAGAAGACCGCAGTCGGGCCCCACGGTGGGCGCCAGCTGTTGGTGACCGGGAGGCGAGCCTCCGCGGGCCGATGAGCAAGGAAAAGGTGGGTGCGAGGCCCAAAGGCGGCCCTGTCCCCTAGACCAAAGCCTGGTCGCCTGGCCGGACGCTGCTGAGGGAAAGGACTTGGTCCCGACGCGGTCGGACGCTTCGAGCCCGGAGAGTGATGACACGAGGGTTTTTTTTATCCTGGTTCAGGCCTCCACTGTCGGATAACAGCCTTACGTCCAGTCTTCGTTTAATGCCGAGCTTAAACGAGTATAAGGGGAGTGAGACCGGGCTTTGGGAAGCCGGGACTCGAGTACAATAAGTGCTCAAGGCACTGTGTGCGTTCTGATTACTGTATCAGATGGAGAACTACCGCCGGAAACTAGAGCTCCTACGAGAGTGCAAGTGCTCCTGTTCTACAGTGGCCATCTTCCGGGTGTGTATTGTGTGGCTGATGGCGATGAGAGTGTCCATCCTCCTCCTTGTTGTGGCCTATGCGCCCCCTTTTATAGTCGACGCCCGGCCACTGTAGCTTCCGTTGGTCCGTTGAAATAGTCGTCCCCTTCTGTCTTGCCATGCCGGGGCGCACAAAATCCACCGGGTAATCGAGTGTATCTCCCGATTGCCGCGTTGGACCGCTACCGGTTAACACGTGTCTTTGCCCATGCGGGCGGTTGACGGGACCTGCCGCCAACTCGCCAGTAGCCTCCGTTAGGCGCTCCTCGGTACAGTGAGCACATTTAATTCTCGGCGACCTTTGGGACCCGAAGCGTATCATGTCCACGGCACGGCGCAATCTGCCTCGGGTCCTGAGCCTCGAGCTTCAGAAGCCCGAGAGAAGTGAGTGGCCCGAGCTTTCGAGGCGGGAAAGCTCGAGCGTAAGCTTGGCAAGCTCGGGCACGAGCTTGCCAAACCCAAGCTTACTTTTTATGGGGCCGAAGGTAAGTTAGTGGGCCCTATCTTCATGGGCTACGTACTTTTCCCAACAGTTACAAAAGCAACTGATGGGTTACCAGACAAACAATGAACAGTTAAAACTCTTGGCTCGGGGACCATCCATGACAATCGTACCGTTCCATGAGTATGAGATAAATGGGTGCACATTTACACGACTGCCCAGGATAGCAAGAGCACCAACCAAAACAGCGGCGTCCGTATAGATGCCTTGGACAGAAATAGAAAGATGGACACCTACTATGGTTACATAGAGGATATCTGGGAGCTCGAGTATGAACCTTTAAAAGTCCCTCAGTTTCGGTGCCAATGGGTCAAAGTGATGGCCGTTGAGATCGACGAGTATGGTATGACAACCATGGACCTCAAGCAAGTGGCCTATAGGGACGAACCGTTCATGCTCGCCAATGATGTGACACAGGTATTCTATGTGATGAACATGAATAGCAAACCGAAAGAGCAGAAGAACAAGCCTACTGAAGATAAAAAGCGGAAGCAGAAGACTAGCAGTAGCGATCAGCGAAAGCGCCATGTGGTTTTTTCAGGTAAAAGAAGGATTGTCGGAGTTGAAGGCGTCACAGATGAAGAAGAGTACAATCAGTTTGACGAGCTACCTCCTTTTATGGTGGACGTAGACATTAGTGTCCTAAATGATATAGAGAAATCTTCCTACGTACGACACGATCATAGTAAATGATCACTTGTAAAAACAAAGTATGTTAGCAAATAAGTCCAACCGTGTCATATAAACCCGTGTATGAATTATGAATATGGTTATTTTCATATGACAGCAACATTTTCACAATTTGTTATTTTTAGTGTGGAATAAGTATGATTTATTATTTTTTATTAAGCAAAGAAGCAATAATTAAATTTATATAAAAAGGTGATATTTTTATTTAATTTATATGGGCTCTCAATAATTTTCTATAATTTTGAGTAATTTATGGAAAATTACTACCACTGACATGTGGGACCCACTAGAGATGGCCCACATGTCAGTGACCACATTCCTTTCTCCTAGGATGGGTACAAAAGATATTCGCGCCTAGTAAGGTTGAACAAAACTCCCTCCTCACCCCTGGCTAGCAGCGTGCGCTTGAGCGCGGGCTCCCCGTACAATCATGGGTTCGAGCCCCGCTTGCGCGCTACCTTCTTTTATTTTGGGGAATCAGTCCCGATTGGTGTAATCAACCAGGATTGATTGTGTAATCAACTGGGACTGATTGAGGAGTCAGTCCCAGTGGATTACACCAACCGGTACTGATACCCCCAAAGCATCAGTACCGGTTGGTTACACCAACCGGTCCAGTCCAACCTCTCTCTCTCGCCGCCTTGAACCCCCGTTGTCGAAGCCCCGCGCGTGCCGCCGTCCTCCTCGCCTCCGACGACCCCGTCCCTGGGTACGAATCAAGCCCCCTCTCTACTCTCTCCACTATTGTGCTTGTGCGCTCGGTGGCCATCTCGGCCGGCTGAAGGGGCCTTGGTGGTGGTGCTGGTGGTCTTCTTCGCCGGCTCGATTCTGGTGCTCTGTAAAGCTACTTTGTTCCTTTTTTTTGTTTGTGCTGTTACTGTGCCGATTTGGGAAGTTTGGAGAGCCCCTTGGCTTGGTCGAAGTGGTTATTTTCCATAATCAGGTTGTTGTGGAACCTGTGGTTATACCTTTTTATGCTCAATGATGATATGCTAAGTTGAGGCTCTGCTTATGTATTCATTTTGGTGATTGGATCATCTAATTAAGCAGTGATTTACTTAGTGTGTTTCAGTTTTAATTAATCTGTCTATACTTTTTGCTATTGTTATATATATATATATATATATATATATATATATATATATATATATATATATATATATATATATATATCTGTGTGTGTGTTGGGGGGTACTTGTTCGTGTCTATTGGCTACTGCTATGTTTTTGGTACCAGCTGTAGATGAGCCTTTGGGCTTGTCTTTGAGATAAATCTAGCTGTCCAAAATCTGCCAGTGTGCTGTGCTTCTCCTGTTGTTCAGTGTATATTGCTTAGATTGATTTAGTTTGACACCATACACATTCAAAAAGAAATTATACTTGAATGTTTTGTGGGCAGCAACTTGATATAGATGGTTGATTATTTCTGTGAACCCTAAGATGAATCCTGCTGGAACATTTGATTCACACTAATTTGATATAAGTTTTGCCTATGAAACTATGATAGTTAATTGGTGTTGAGGGGTTTTTTTTTAAGCAACCCATCATTTACTTCATTCTGAGAGCCAAAACTGAATAAAACCTGAGCTTAAATTGCTGTTTATATTCAGTTTATTATGCAGATTGTCATGTCTCTTTTACTGCTAAAATTGTGGTTAATTACTGCTGCAATCAGTCTACTAGAACCCTGTTTTGGTAGTTTTTATCATGGCAATTTAATTACTGTACTGTCCTTCAATTTTAGCCTCTGCAGAAGATTTTGATATGATTTCTCTGTGATGATTTATACTCCATACAATTGCTCTGTGATGATTATTATAATTGAAATCTTCTCTATGATTTTTTTGGGCTTAAGAAAATGCTCGATGATGATATTGATTTACTCCTGTTAAGTGTGATAGTTGATATATCTTTTAGGCACTGATTCAAACTAAATGCAGCTTGCTTCATTCCGGAGGGGCAGTGAGTATATCCATTCCGACATAATAAGAAGAGAGAACATTTGAACTCACGGGGCTCGCCTGGGTTGCGCTACACGCTGGTGACGGAGAGCCCCGCGAGTTCAAGTGTTCTCACTTCTTGTCCTCAGTGAACGTGTTTAATTATTCCGGAATGATTAAACTCACTACCCCATTGCATTTAACTTGTCACACACAGACACACACACTGCTTGTAATCATCCGATATCAATGCCTAAGAAGACTTGGAAACTATCATACTTAAATTTCTTTGGACTAAATCTAGCGTCGAGATGGCAGCGCCATGTGCGTTTGCAACCGCCGCCTGAGAGCAATCTGAATATCCTGTGATATTGTGACAAATTGGTATTGGAAGCTAGCTAATAGCAACCCATCAATTGTTATAATCTGAGAGCAAATTTGCTAATTAAACATGATAATTATGCCATATTTGCCCTGCTGAACTTATTTGATTATTTGTTGGCATTGAGCTTCGAGAGTTTTGAAAAGTGGCTTTGAGAAACATGATTTTTTGACTTCAAGATTTTGAATTCTGAGATGTATATGTATATGTATATGCCAATTTTATAACAAATTTGAATTCTGAGATGTATATGTATATGCCAATTTTATAGCAAATTTGAATTTTGAGATGTATATGTATATGTCAATTTTATATCAAATTTGAATTCTAAAATGTATATGTATCATGTGAAATGTAATGTATATGAATTTTAAAATGTATAAGTATATGTGAAATGTAATGTATATGAATTTTGAAATGTAAAAGTATATGTGAAATGTGTAAGTATACTTGTTAATAGTATTACGAACATCTTCCTCTACCCCACCGTCCTCCTCTACCCCCTCTTCCCCACTGCCCTCCTTGTCGTTGCCGCCCGTCCTCCTCTACCCCCTCTTCCCCACCGTTTATGTATAAGTATATGTGAAATATATAAGTATATATGAAATGTGTAAGTATATTTTTGTTGATCTTTTTTTGTTAATTTTCAATGCATTCTTCTAGCCTAAGAAACAACGACGGCAGGCGAAGGATTTGATGGAGACGAGTTCATGAGAAGTTTGATTGCGGGAGATGATATTTATGAGGCTGGGGATCGTGAATCCGTCCTTGTGGATCAACCCAAAGCTACCGAGACTGCTGAGGCCACAAGGTCTGCGAGACCGATGAGGCCACATAGTCCGCTGAGGCCACCATGGTAATTAGTACGAATGCATATATGTCGGTTCAACTATCATGCTAAACCAACATTCTAACCCATTCATGATCGTACCATATTTTCAGATCAGTCAATTGAATAGGCAATCATGTCAATGAGGTCCAAACAAGAAGTCGAAGGCAAGACATGTTATAACGGCCAATCTCTTGCACCCCTGGGGGCGCTTGGGCCGTTCAATTCGGCATGCGGCGTCCACGTCAGAGACCATGTGCCAATTAGCGTCGTGAAATAGGAAAAGTCCCTGAAGATACGAAGAACATGATTTGGACCGATATGAGGGAGACATTCACCTTCCCCTAAGGGACCGAAGAGAAGGTGAAGAGTTATGCGTTGAAGAAGATGGCCATCGCATTCCAGCCATTTAAAAAGAAGTTGAACACGGACTATATCAAGAAAAACCGATTGCCCGACTTCAACAAGTACACAAAGTTGCAGGATCACTGGGATGCATTCGTGAACTATAAGAATTCGAAAGAAAGTCAAAGTTTGACCGAAAAGAACAGGCAGAATGCACAGAAGAAGCAATTGAAGGGAATGTGCCCTAAAGGCAATCATACGATGATTGTATAACATCTTTGTTTATGTACTTATGATAACATTGCTTATCGGTTTTATGGATTAATATCATGACTTTGTTCATCAAATATGATTTGGTTGTGAGACACATTGTTATTGTGATATTGTTTTAAACGATCCCTGGTCCATATCATTATGATGAGCAGTAATGATTTGATCAGCACATATATTGATTAATGGTATTATTTCACATGCCATAGATATAGAGATATCAAATCAATAATGTGGACACATGTTAGAGAACATGGGTGGTTGGATAGACCTGCTCCGAGACACTACTGAGATTGTTGTCTACAAAGTGCCATCAGCGTGTAGTCTCAAGTGGTACATCTATATGGTCCTTAGATCTGAGATCATCATGGAGACCCAGCTTGTGGAGTCGTATACTTTGGTGTTATCAAACGCTACACCGTAACATGGTAGTTATAAAGATAATTACTGGGTATGCCGCGAAGCATGCCGTAGGGATGTGATTGATCAAGATGGAATTATCCCCTCATCGATAACGGGAGAGATATCTCCGAGCCACTCGGTGTGGATGGATAAGGAAAGCGCACGGCCGTGCTGATATGATTAAAGAGTTAATCATGATATTTATATCCATCACATTGACGAGTGAATGGTCGAGTTATCACAAGGGTGGCACGTACTCGCCTTGAGCTTGACTGGTATCGTGTGACAAAAGGATCGGTATGTTGAGTGTATCAGGGTTCAGCTGATGAGATCATTCTATGCATTCGAGGGTCAATATATACTGCTAGGTACCACTATTGATTTGTGAATTGGAAAGGGAATTTCCGGATTCACGGCCAACTTGCACATGAACCTAATGGGTCACATACTTAACGGGTTGGAACTTATCTAGTGGATTTGATCCATTAGAAGAAGAGTTTGCGCGTGGATATAATCCGCGTAGGAATTGGAGTCTTGGTGGGCCTCATCTAGAGCCCACTAGCACATCCATAAAAAGGGAGGCTTGGGATGGCGCGCGTTATATAGACGAGCTCTTACCAAGCCCTAGCCGCCGCGCCCCTCCCGCTCGCCCGAAACCCTAGCCGTGTGGTGAGGTGCTAGCACACCCCGCACGGCGTTCCTTCCCCGGACGTGTGGATACCTTTAGAGGCGCTGCCGCACGTGGACGCGTTGATCGGTGGAACCTCCGACGACCACGATGACCTCGCGGTGTTCGGCTACGACCACGTGCTGTTTGGTGTTGCTCGAGGACATTTGACGACCGGCGAGGAGGAGGTGTTCGGTGTGTTCGACTACTTCCTCGACGCGCGTGACTCTGCTTCCGCTGCCTCTGTGCGTCAAGGGTAACGATCCGTGATCCCCTACTTGCATGTGAACTTGGGTGTTCGCGGTAGAAAATTTTTGATTTATGCTAGTGTAGCCTACCCGTTCCCCAACAGCAATACCACCACCGCCTCGGCCCTGGTGGTTACCGCCAAGCAATGCCCAAATGGGAGAAGAGGAAACAGGAACTGCTGGCGAAGGGTGTCGCACCCATGACAATGGAATGGCCAGACAGAGCGAAGAGCTGGTTCTATGCTCATGGTGGCGGGCTTGACGATGATGGAAACGAGGTGTTTGAGAAGGTGCTGACAGATGTGGCCAGAAGACTTGTAAAGTCAATCGAGGACTCTTCCCAGGACAACTTCGTGCCAAACAGGGAGAACGACGAGCTAACAAGGGCCCTACAAAACCCGGAGCACCCTGGTCGTACACGAGGCATTGGTGTTGTTCCGTGGAAGATTGGTTTCGCTAAGGACCTCGAGACCTATAGGAGTCGGGTGAGAAGCAAATCCCGACAGGCATAGCAGCCCCTAATGCTTGAAGAACGCCTGAATCAAACATAACAGAGCATGAAACAAGAGGTCCAAAGACAGGTGCAGTTAGCCTTGAGCCAACGGCTGGATGCGAGCCAGGAACCTCCTAGTAATTCGGACGTTATCAGCCCCTCAAGGCGGCGGGGCAGCTGCGCTTCCGGTGGGCTGCCTGAAGCGGACTTGGGCCACTGGCCCGTAGACGACATGATGCAGCAGACACCTTATGAGCTGCACGTCCAAGTGAAGAACATCTCCTTCAAGGCGGTTCATGGTATGGCTCACCCAATGGAGCCGGGACAGGTCATCCATGGCCAGCAGATACCGCCGGGCTACTCCAACGTCTCGATGGAGGAGGTTTGCCCAAGGTGCGAGGACCTTGACGTCGACATTCCTGGAGGTGACAGGACTACGAAGTTAGGAGAGGCAGTATACAATTTCATCCTATGGCACAAGTAGTACATCATTTTTCAAGATAATATGGACATGTCCTCTCCAACACCTTCATCACCTCTAACACACATAAGCGGTCCGTTGTCACCTCCATCGTCACCAAAGAAGATGCCCTCAGAAGAAGCCTGCCTCCTGCACCAACCCTCGCACACGAAACTCCAACTCCAACATCGTCGCCCAAGACAAGCCAGCTAGCTCGACCAGTAGCTTGCAAGAAGACGGGGTCCACCCAACCCAAGAAACTGGCTGCAGTTCCAAAGCGGGCATACGATATGACGGAGGAGGAGATCGATAAGGTAGTCAGAGCCGAGGTCACTAAATTTTTTAAACCTAAGTCACCAGAGAAGAAGGTTCAGCCTGGTACGGAAGGATTTCTAAAAGGCTTGAGGACAATTAAAAATTTGAAGGATAAAAAGGAAAAACATCGTGTCTTTGACTACGAACGCACATTGGTCAAGGAAAGATACAAGAAGAAGACGTCATAGGAGATGACGTCATCAGCTGAGCAGAAGGCCAATGAGATGCTAAAATTCATCGAAGAAACTGGTCTTGACCCAGATCAAATATTAGGCGACATGAAGATTGAAGCTGCACAAGTCAGATGGCCATTTACACTAGGCGCATCATTGGTCAGGCGTGAGGAGCTTGTCCAGCTACCAACTAGGATACGCCAATTCTATGAATGGTACATGGATGCGTTCCAGCATGGCCTAGCGTCATTCACCGTCAAGTACAAGGAACAACATTTTTTTCACGGCGACAATGAATTTTATGTCGAATGGCGAGTAATGTATGATCTATACCAGGCAGATGCCCTTGACGTGGCCATGTTGAGTTGCTGGACTCTGTAAGTGTCTTATTTAATTATAAAAATCCACCGTGCAGACCCTTGCACTATACTAACTTGCAAGCCTAACTAATTCCTCTTATGTAGAATGGAGAAACAAAGATGCAGAAGGGAGGTATTTTCGACAGAGGCTTCCTTGACCCTTTAGTTATCAATGAGATGACTGTTACAAGCTTCCCTGCCGATACAGAGACCAACATATACAAGGGGCTAATAGGTCAAAGATATCAGTCAAGGATACTTCTGTCCTACAACTTTGAGCACGTGTTTTCATACCGTCTCGTTCTAATCCTTTTCCATAATACGATGTTAGAACTAATTAGTTACCTACGTTGACATATATATGTACAGCTTTCACTGGATTCTTCTCATTATCGAACTAGATCGTAGCATGATCACAGTTATGGACTCGCTGAGGAAACCAATTGAAAAGTACTAAAACTTGATCGACATGCTCAACCGGTATTCTTGTTCCTTTCATTATTGTGCTAGTTCTACTCCATTTGAAATAAATTCTAATCATGTTTAATTCGCAATCACGTGTGTAGTGCATTCGTACGGTTCCGTACTAAAACCGTGGGCAAATTCAACGAGGAATTCGATATTACACTTGCCTCTCAAGTACGTATGCCATCATGCTAGATTTTTAGTTAGTTAACTTCATTTCCATGCATCCATTTCACGCTTTTAGCTTTTTTCACCACAGATCTTGCGTCAGCAGTCAAGCAACAATTTATGCGGCTACTATGGGCGTGTTTGGATTGCAGCCCTCGGTTGCCTTACCAAATTTTGGTCATGTCTTTGCTATTTGGCCAGCGTTTGGTTTGTAGCCGAAGATTAGCAAGCCAATGGAAAAATTTGGCGTGCCAAATTTTTATAACGTAAACACATGCGTGGGCGCGGGCGCGGAAATTCCGCGCCAACGCGCGGGCGAGCCGGAACGGCGTGAGAATCATGTGGGGCCTAGCTGCATGTCAATGCTATTGGTTGGCTGAGCACGCGGGGGCCCAACTGCATGCCGCATGCAAGAAGCAGGAACCACTAGTTAGTAAAGGAGGTTTTCTTTTTTTTTGCAATTAAATTTCTCATTTTTTATATAATTCATATAGTGTCCAAATTGCATGAAACAAATTTTATAATTCATCTAAAATCATAAGCAACCCATTTTTAATATTTTTCAAATTTTCAAATTTTTAAATTTTTCTTTATTTTTCATTGGTCACTTTTTAAAGCTATAAACCAAACATCTCAACTTTTACCAACCAAAGGTCATGCCCTGGATTAGCCATGACCAATGCATTGGCATGGCCACCTAAGGCCACAAACCAAACACACCCTATGTGTGCCAATTTATGCACATCTAGACCAGAGGTGCTAGCCGCTTGCAAGGCTCGTCGGATTTCTCACCGGCGCGAGTGAGAGCAATTCAAGAACAACTCATCGGCTGCCAGCAGACGAGTTTCACGATCCAGCGTTAAATAGATGGGGCCCTTCGATAAAGACTGGTAAACTGTCGGGGTCGACATCTACGGCTACTAAGAGCGATGCACATAAAAGATCCCGATGAACGTTCTGTAATTAAAGTTGTAATGAATGTTATGTGAACTGTATATGTGTACTTATATATAAGTATGATTGATTAATTGTGATACATATTAGTTGTAATTAAAATTGTTAATAAAAGTTCTGTGATTTAATTATTAGTTAATTGTGCATGATTGATTATATGTGCTTTAATTAATTGTGACTTCACACACACACACATATATATATTATATTACCTCACACGCATATATATTATATATTAAATATTAAAGCTCGCCTGCCGTAGAGGGGCATCAATACCGGTTGGAGGCACCAACCAGTACTGAACCGGTATTGATAGTCCTCACAAGCTAGTGCCACCTATGTACTGATACTATATCAGTACCGGTTGGTAACCGGTACTGATGCCAAGTCCCGGATGGCCTGTACCGGTTCAAAAACCGGTACCGATGGTCGTTTTGAATCGGTACTGATGGCCAGATCTATAGTAGTGATTTAACACGCCTCTAAACTATATATGATAGGGTGCCATTTATTTTATTTGATCCAATGACTTGATCCAATAAATCGATGATCTCTAAATACTTCTTAGAGATAAGACAGTGAATATATGTAGATCATACATATCTAATCTAACGGTCCAGCGATCTCCTACCGCTTAGAGAATATCAATAGAGTTAGTGATTTTATGTGGTGTTTCTGCATCCTGTGTTTTTCTATACATTTATCCCAACATAAAACAGGCTCTTGCTGTACTTTATTTGCCTAATTATTTAACTGATAATTCCTCTTCTAAACAAAAATGACAGCTAACGAAACCATATTAATTACTCCCTCCATTCCAAAATATAGGGCGTATTTTGACTTGAAAAAAGTCTTCTAAGACAAACGTTAACCATTAATTTCTCTTATTATATATTGACGATTTCTATAATATCACATTGTATTCAAAGCAATTTGAAAGGGCAATATGTTGATATAACTTTTATCCACTAAAGATGCATATAATTTGATTAAATGTTGGTAAAAATTTATAAAGTTTGACTTTTCTCAAGTCAAAATATGCCTTATAAAATGGAATGGAGGGAGTATTGTCCATGCATGTCAATCACCTGTAAGACCAATGTAAATGTGATGCATGATCGATCGTTTTGAAATAATTAAATTTATAAAGTTTGACTTTTCTCAAGTCAAAATATGCCTTATAAAATGGAATGGAGGGAGTATTGTCCATGCATGTCAATCACCTGTAAGACCAATGTAAATGTGATGCATGATCGATCGTTTTGAAATAATTAATTTTCTGTCTTGTGCGAGAGAGCTAGGTACTTATAGAACTTAGAAGCACGTACGTAGTTCAACGCTTCGAGTAGCTCAACGCGTGCGTAGACAAGATACGACTATGAAGGTAAACAGAAGTTGAGTAATCATGTTGAGCAACGAATATATCTAAACCATGCACATATATGATCCTACGATCCAACAATCTCTTCCCGGCCTTTTGAGTAATCAGCAGAGTTGGTGATTTTATGTGGTGTTTCTGCATCCTGTGTTTTTCTATACAAATTAACCCTACATAAACATCTTCTTGCCCTAATTTCTCTTATTATTCCTCTTCCAAACAAAGATGACAGCGAAACAATATCAATTGTCCTTGCATGCGTGTGAATCACCTGTGTAAGACCAATATGTAAATGTAATGCATGAAGTTTCGAAATAAATTTCTGCCTTGAGCGAGCCGGCCGCCAGCTACCTAGGTAGTTGGAGGTTCAATTAAGCAGGTCGCCGCGCGTGCGTAGACAAGATACTAAACATATGGAGTGTGGTGGAGACTGGAGAGAGGAGTGGACAAGCATCCTCTACCCTATTATAAATGCATCCAAAATATATTCTCTCATTCCTCACTTTTCTATCTTTCTTTCTCTTTTCTTCTCACCTCCTCACATGGGTAGCTAGAATGACATATCTCTGCCGCAAGGCAAAGGATGTTTCACAGATATTAGAGCTAGTTTTAGGTAAAGTATTTTTTTAACTCAGCTTTAACTTCAGGTAGAATGACACATTTGTTGTCGTAAGGCAGAGGATGCGCGTCCGAAGAGACGAGCATTTCACATACTCCCTCCGTCTCTAAAAACATGTCATTCTACGATTCAAAATTTGTCCCTAAAAACATGTCACTTTAGGGCAATAATTGCTAGATTCTCCTCTCACCCTATAAAGTACCTATAGATTCCCCTCTCACCACTATAAAGTACCTATATATTCTTCTCCCAACACTATAAAGTACTCTAGATTCCTATCTATATATACTCTTCTTAATCTACTCAAAATTTTTCAGAACGACATGTTTTTAGGGACGGAGGGAGTATGTTACAGCTAGCTTCAGATAAAGTTGATGGATGGGAATTGATTTGGTGGCATTCGCCAAAGTCAAAGGGCTAGCAAGGCCAATCATGCGGGAACAAAACTGGACACCACCACCCGAACTCGCCGGCGGCTGGCTCCCGATCGCCGCTCGGCCTAGATCACGCGGTCCATCGCACGATCATTGCCCGCCAAAACTGCCTGAACGTCACGTAAGCGTCGCGTTATGTTGCGTTGGATCGATCGCGCGGCGCCGACATTGGTGCGTGGGTTGATTGTGTGGGTTTGGTCTGGTCTCCCCACAGCCAAGTGTTATCCAAGATATTCCCGGCTCTCTGAGTACTAAGACCATATCTAACAGAGTCCCATCATAGGGCACGTTTCCGTCACGAAAGAAATCTCGTTCTCTTTAACGCTTCAATAGATTTTCTTTACCGTTTCTTTTCGAAAGGGATTCTCTTTTCCATTCCCTGCAGAAAAAGATCATTCTATATATCATTCTCTTCGAAGGGATGCTGTTGGAGATGGTGAAAAATAAGAAAAAGGAAATGGGAAAGGAAATAAGAAAAAAAAAATGAAATAAAGAAAAAATGGTTGAAAATGTTCTAACGCCCGCCTTCGTTGACCCCTGAGGGAAGAGCAATTATATGAAACGATGGATGAGACAAGAAAAGTTATTCCGAGCCCTAGTTTGTGTTCCGGAGATTGGCTTCTTTAATTTCGGTGGCATGCATGAGCTCTTAGCCCTTCGAGTCCCGCGATGCACCAGAACTCGCAAACCGATTTGATCTGAGGTATAGTCTGAGAATAAATATATCGAATTAATTCGAGGATCATTAATCTCTCGTATATGAAAATTCTTGATACAGCTTCCTCCACGATTTGTAGCTCTCATTAGCCCAAAAGCATCTTCTGCACTTTATTTGTAGCAAAAAAAAAAAAGAGCATGATCTAACCTAATAATACAACATGAAATAGACCAATGTATAAGAGAGATCGGGTGGGTAAACAATACCCGCACAGTTACTCTTTTTATCTTTCCTTGGTACCCTGATAGAGGTGTTATTTTAACTAAAGAGCAAAGAGGTGCTGGAAAGGAAGTCCAAAATATAGTTTTTGTAATGAAAATAAATCTATTAAACACCTGTTCTTTGATTGCGGTTTGCTAATCCATTTGGTGTATTGTGTTTGTGGTGTTGGGTTTGGACGTACCATGTGTAGTATTACTCATATGAGGGGAACTTTGATTTTGGGGATGGGTGTTTCAATGAAAAAGAAGATTTTGATTGGCACTGCAACACTGTTTTGGTCTATTTGGCTATGTCGCAACGACATGATATTTGATAAGAAAAAAGATATTTCTTTCTCTTAGGGAATCTTTAGAGAAACCTATTCGTTAGGGTAGTGAGCATTACTGTAGAAGAAGGATGATCCCAAGAAGACCATCGAGATATGTCAATCATTGGAGCTGGTTTCTATGAGTTTCTTCGATAACCATCTGGTTGGAGAATGAATAATAGATCGTGTGCGGCTTAATTCTGGTCTAATTTTTGGAACTATGATTATAAGTTGTAATTTGAGTATTTTGTATGACAGATGGTGGCTATGTACATCTTCAGATATAGAGGCCAGAAATAAATATTTCCATTATCTAAAAAAGTTACTCTATTCATGTGAACACTCACGGTTACTGTCAACCCAAAAATATCCTTTTTATTTCTAATTTTAAATAAAAAATCAGTGTGATTTTATCCTAACAACTTTAAACTGAATATACTAGAAATAATAGATAAAACTAATTTAAAATTCAGATTACAACTTAAATTGACTCCACCATGCATCAACCCATTGGTTTGTCTGACCGCTATTGTACCAGCTAGTCTGACCAGACCCCTGGCAGTCTTCCCGGTGCGCCAGCCTTTCGCTCCTACCTCCCCTTTGCGACGCGTTGAAGTGCTAACGCCCATGACCAAAATTCGCTTAATTAGATCAGCTCAACTGGAAGGCCTATGTATAATACTCTTTTAGACTTTCTTTGTTGCTTCGTCCAAAAAGATTAAGATAGAAGTGCTAGTTTCAGGCAGAATGGGGATTATAAGTTAGTGAAACTTAAGGTCAACTAGAAAGTGGTCTTAAGTAGAATGTGCATCATCTTTTCTTGAAATACTTTACAATATTTTTCGTTCAAACGGTGGTTGTAGTGAATTTCTGATCTCCCATGCGGAGTTAATTTGATTAATTTCTTTCTGAAGCTAGCTAGCGGATATGGGTTTCAGATCTCTAATTTTACATCGACCTATTTCACGAGTATTAAGGCTCCATTTTAGGTTGTGGGGTTTTTATTAACAAATTTTTTGACATTTTTTACATGGAGCAAAGTTTTAACGTCTACATCGTGATACATATATAAACTTAAATATGTAGCATGTCATGCCGATCATAAGCATCGAACCTGATGGTGGGTGGGAATAAACAACCTCACTTCCACCACACTAGGCTACAAGCCCATATGCATAACCTCTTAATCCCTCGTGAGCCATCACTAAGAAACCTCTCCCGTACGCCAGCGCCTTTACCTAGGTATTGCCATCTATGCCATATTTTTCAATCTAATTTGTCTTTTTTGTTTATTTTATATGAACATTCTCAAAAGTTATAAAAATTCACGGTGTTATCAAATATTTAATAGTTTCAAATAAAATTTTGTTGGTATTTTTATGAATAAAAACGATAAAAAAAATAAATATTCAATCAATATTATTAACATAAATATTAATACAAAAAATACGAATTGAAATTATTACATATGTGATAACATTGAGATTTTTTTAGAATTTTTAGGGTTGCTTATAGAACTTAAACAAAAATGACAAATTTTCATCAATATGATAGACGACAACGACCAAGTAAATGTGATGTTTGGAGAGGAGGTTTTGCTTAGTGATGTCACACGAGAGAATAGAAGCTTTTATTTATCTCCCTGATCTTGAGAGAATTAAATTTGTTTCATGTGTTGTGTGTGTGTATGATTTTAAAGAGCATCTAAACTATTTGGATCATTTATTTTATTTGATCTAGCAATTAAGTGATCTCTTACCTCTCGGGTAATACAGATGGATAGCCGGACAACCCAACTACCTAGTTCTCTCTTATATCCTAGGATATGTAAGTTTCTACGGAGTTCTACGAAATGATTATGGTATATATACAAGAACTCTTCTTTAAAACTTGGGCCATAAATTTAACATAGAGTAACAGGCAAAACACTGTTAAAATGTATCTTGTACTTTCAAATGGAATGTGAATAAAAACCAAACAAGGAGAATCACTTGCACGTTCGGCGTCTGAGAACTGCCCAGACTTGGATCCTCCAGCGATCCAGTTGCAGCCTTGTCGCTATTTTATCCACTATCACCTGCCCTCTCGCTCTGCTGCAAGAAGCTACCAATCCAATCCTATCATTGCAACAATGCACACACGCTCTCTCTCTCTCACACACACTCACGGGCATATATCTCGTCTGCAGTTGGCATATCAGGATGATGGTTATATATGTCCGTAACTTCGTATGTGCAGAATTGACGCTGAGCATCAGCCGGTAAAGGATTATGCTTTTGCCGGGAGCAAAAGCAGCTGTCGCAGCTACTAATGAGTCATTGTTAGGGCCTTTTCTCTCCGGTTTATCTAATTTGCTAATCTGACTTATCTCGTAACTTCGAGAATTTCTCGAGATGACCTCGAGAGTCGGATGCCCTTGGTTTTTAGGATTTATGGAGCTTTTAGACACGTCTACGAGATAAAAAAGATTCAAAAGTAACAAAAAAAGTCAAATAAGTCAATATAAGTTAGATAAGATACGAAATAAGTCAGATAAGACGTGGCTTATATTAACTTATTTGACTTATTTTATTATTTTTGAATCCTTTTTTTTATCTCGTATGCGTATCTAAAAGCTCCCTAAATCCTAAAAATCAAGGGCATCCGACTCTCGAGGTCACCTCGGGAAATTCTAGAAGTTACGAGATAAGTCAGATTAGCAGATTAGATAAGCTGGGAGAACGGGCCTTTAATCTCTATCTAGCTAGGTTTTCTAATCAAAAGCCTTTCCCGGACACTTAATTATCTGTTCATGCATATCGACAAGAAAAACTGTGTACCCAGAGGAAAGAAATCTCCTGATAACATGCAAGCATTTTTAGCTGACGCTAGCTTGTAATGTTACGGTAAACAGTTTCTTATAGTAATAGTAAAAAACCATGTCCCAAATCAAGACCTACGGTTGCTTTTTAGTTGCTAATTCCCTCACTTTTTTTGTCACCGCCATAGTTTTTGTGGCATTAAGATGAGCGTCACACTTGAGGCCAAAATTGGCTACCAACTGAATCTATGATAGTTAGGGTGGAAAGCTATGAAAGTGGCACATGCACCACAGTAATTACGGCTCGAAATTAACTAAACACCTATCATACCTGTGGCAAGAAATTAAGTGTGCAAAGTTTCATACACAGTTCATTGACACTCAAGAAATTCGGAGCAAGCACTACTAGAGAAATGGCCTTCCATACTGACACATCAGTCTCGGTTGGCCATGAACCGGGACTGATGTGGCAATAGTCCCGGTTCGTGGTTACAGAGCTAAAAAGCACGATTTTTCGCTCACATTAGTCCCGGTTCGTAACACGAACCGGTACTAAAGGTGGTTTTGGCAAAAGGATATATGCTAGCTGGCACAGGCACATATTAGTCCCGGTTCATATTACAAACCGGTACTAAAGATAGGCCTTTAGTCCCGGTTCGTGTTACGAACCGGTGCTAAAGGCTCATTTCAGCATACTTTAAAAGGAATGCTGGGTGGGTGGGTTGGTTAGAAGAGTGAGTGGGGAGTCACGTGGTGGCATGAAGTTCCAGGTTCGAGTTTTGGATTCGCCTTACTTTTTAGATATTTTCTACGCTTTAGTACCGGTTAGGGGAACGGGGACTAAAGACATGTGACCTTTAGTCCCGGATGGCCTGTCCCGGTTCGGGAACTGGGACTAAAGCCCATTCCCAACTAGGACTAAAGGTCGTTTTTCTAATAGTGAAGGCAGGTTGTTGACAAGCGCCGTCTCTCCCAAGCGACCAGCCCAATGCTGTCGCTCCCGTGGGCCCCTCCCTCTCTCGCTCTCCGGCAAGCTTGCCGGCGAAGAGACCTTCAATCCCCCAAGCACCACCACATATCTAGATCTAGATCTAGATCCGACTGATCCCCGCGACTCTGACGTCCTGTCCGACCCGGGAGGACAGCAGGTCGGTCGCTAGTGGTGAACTCAACGATTTGGGAGGCTCCGCTTGGTTGGTTCCGCTCTTCCCCTAGGCATGCTTCGTCTATAGGAGGTGGGTTACGTCTCTACACCTAAGGTGGTCGTCTTGCATAGCAATGGGATCTGGTGCGATGGCGGAGAGATTTGATGAAGTCATGAAGCTCCAATGGGCGTCCTATTTGGACGCATCGTCGTCCTAGCCAAGGCCACTGGATCTAATGCGGGTATAGTTGTCGAAGACTGGAGGCAGTCAGATCTTGATCGCAGCTCGGTTATGGTGCAGTTAGGTCTAGGCGGTGGTTCTCGGCTTTGGCAGCCGCGATAAAGGCGGCTACATTGCGGTGGCTTATACTTGGTGCGTCCATATATCTGATTGGTGTTAGCTCTAATGATGGCTAGACAGTGACCTATGGTGGCAAGCCCTGCAATGGCAGTGAGTACAGAAAAGTGTGCTGAAGTGCCAATCCCGAGAGAAATCTCATTTCTTTGGCTTTTTTTTAGCTTGATTCAACGATGGTGACGCCCACAGGTGTCATTACCTTGCTATAGGTGCCATTGAGGAGCATTGGTCTTCTTCACATTTGGTTTGTCTATTTGTTCATTGATTCGATGGGTGACTTTGCGGTGAATTTTGAGTTATTGCACTTGGTTTCGACTGGTCAACATTACTTCGAAAGACTAGTTGATTCAACCATTATTCTCTTCCTCACTAAATCATTTTGGTGATGGAAGAGGATTTTAGAATTGGTGCTACTGACCTATTCTTATGAAACTGCAAAGAAATATCATGAAGGTTGGTGATCATATTCTATGTGAGGATGCTTAGAGATACAACCATCAAGGTGTTAGGATCATCTGGTTGTTATAAGGCTGAAGCTTATTTCTCTTTTCATTTTTTTTGCTTGTCTTCGCGTGGTAATTGTTTATCATTTCGCTTTAGTTTTAAACTTTATCATAAGTGTTTGTAATGGGTGTACGCATCTCTAGTTGGTGAAGAAACCAGAGGTTACTTCCATTATTAAAAAAGTGTGGCAAAGTTTGGAAACTAAACACCAAACAAGCTTGGCTCAACAACATTACAACGGTGCGCTATATGACATTGCATCATCAAATCTCAAAGAAGCTAGCATTAGCTACGTTGTAGGTAAAACAGCATTCTGCCCTTATTGCTTGCCGATTTGAGCTACACTAGCAGGAGGAGGCACACGATAGTGTCGGTAGAAATTGACACAAATGGATTGCGATGGTTACTGGATAGGTGAGTGGCATGCAGCTGGAGCTGCGGGAAGAGAGATCAGCGTAGTGTCGTTTTCTTTAAAACATACGAGTGTTTTTTTTTAATATAAGTCAGCTGTAAGTTGTTTGACATATAGGTATTAAATTTTATTGATATTTTCCTTTTTTTATTATAGTGTTGCTTTATAAACGACACTATAACACTTATTAAAATATTTACATCATGGGCAGCATGATTATTTCTTTTGATCTTCTCTTGTTTTGCCGACCTTATTAATCACCACGCCTAGCCAAAGTAAGTCTTAGAAGGGCACCCCAATTGTCCATCTTGGATTGTTTTGGTAGCTGTCCATGCCAGATTTTACCCTACATGGAGAGAAAAAAAGGTACGTTTAATTTCTTCATGAACAAATGGCTAAGAAACACTACTACAAAAATGCTTATCTTTGACACTCCGGCTAAATATTTGGAGACAGATCAGAGAAATCAGAATCCTGAAAAATCGGATAGTTTGGTATAGAAACCACTGGACACTCGGTGTGCACCACCGGACACTCTGGCCTCCAAAAGTTCCAAACTTCAAGAGACTAAGATTTGAGTTGATAAGTGGCTCTCAGTTAGCTAAAATTCATCTAATTAGCACTTGACACATCTGAAAATCTTTTTCCGTCGTATCCCTCTTAATAGTACGGCGATCCTTAGACTATTAATCCGGTCTCCCAACCAATGCCGAGACCGGCAAAAGACTAGAAAAAATCCTTAACCCTACACTAGCCATACCTTTGATTCACGGTGACGCCTTCGTCTCATCAACATCGACTTGATCACCTCATGAGGCTCTTCATTCCTATCGACTTTGACCTGATCATCCCCTCGACGATCCTGCATCAAATCGATCTTAACTCTGTCCTCAACTCTTGGTGAACCTTCGTCTAGTTGACCTCAACTTAGCCATCATCCATTGATTGCTCTCCTTCACTTGACGACATTTTCTAAATTGCGATGATGCATTCGTTTCATCAACCTTGATTCAATTCTAAAGCTTGATGACTTCGCGGTCCTGTTGACCTCAACTTGATCATCTTCCCCGACGATCATCCCGTCCTATTGGTCTCAACCTTATCATTAACTATTAGAGATTCTCTTGTTGATCTCAACTTGGCTATCATCTCATCTCATTTCTTTTTCGGCATTCACCTTCATGGGACCTAATCCTCTTCACAACTCATGAAAGACATTAGTCCCTAGTGCTCCACATAAATGAGTTAAGTTGATATGACCAACAATATTTAAGCACTACAAGTGTTCCATAGATAAATAACAATAGGCATAGGAACATTTGTAATATGATCAATCTTACATGTGCATCTAAAATAGGACAATGAATGCATATGCACATAAGAGACAATACACAATGATATATAGATAATTAGATCCAAGGCTCATGACAATTAATCAATGCCCTATACAAACTATTGACTCCACATAGGATGTGCATACAAAAGTAATCATGGATAGCAAATATGCACATAGCCAATCAAGCATGGTGAAGTCTATCTAGTGAGTCACTTTGGGGATTACTAATACATGGCATATTTAAGAGCAAAGATTCCCTAGAACAAACAATCATCATATCCGTGGTATAGTCTAAATGTAAGTATACTCAAATATACATGACATGAAGCAAATGAGCATAAATACAATCCAACTATACCATGTACTAGCATAAGAGGGATGCACTTATGGATATGAGTAGAATACCGAACACATACCTCAATGTTGCATATTTATCCTATTTGCAAGTGTGAGACTAAGACGATAAATCAACTACAATTGTTAGTCTCACAAGATTTACCGAATTCACAAGATACATACCTTGCAATGGATGAATAGCTTATCCATATGATTCTCTCTAAAAGTGATGAGACTAGAACTATCTTATCAATAAACACATTAGTCTCATGACAATAAGCATATTAGAGGTTTGATATTAAGCACTAACTAAATCACTATGTTTGTCATTAATTATATTTATCATTAGTCACCAAAACACACAAGGGCTACCTTGAATTTACACTAGGGTTAGGGCTATTGCGACCGGCGGGAGGCTGGAGGCGAGCGGCCGCCAGTGGAGGGACTAGGGACCTAGAGGCCCAGAGCCACCGAGCCAGGGCGGCGGGAGGCGGGCGGCGGCCAGGCACCCAGGCGGTCAGCGGAGGGACTTCGAAGGCGGGCCAGGCTGCGGCCGGCTGGCTACTACAACGGGCGATTCCGAACGACGGGGACGGAGGTGGCGGACTGGTGGGAGACCGTGGACGAGCCTGAGCAGTAGAGCACGACAACAGGTAAAAGTAAAAATGAAATTATGAAAAATGTGAATTCGATTCATACAACTATACAAGATATTGCATTTTATTGTGGTTTGAACTTTCAATGTGTGAATTAGATTATTAGATGATCTTGTGCTAGGTTGCATTGCAATTTTGCAATTTCATTAGGATAGTGGTGACAGTGGTGTTATGGTATATAAAAATGAGGATTGTCATTTGTTGCAGTTTTTCTTTGTGCTAACAGCAAATATGAAGAGATTTTTGGTTCTGATTTCATCCAATTCCAATCAAGGCAGTACAAATGAATCTGCGGCCAATGTGCAAGAACAACCAAATGTTGGGAGAGAGTTCAATCCGGATGACAGTTGGAGATCTCGCTCTACGAAGGCAAATTGAAGAATACCAGTCAAATGTCCGAGTTATGCCATCGGTTTACTGAAGTTTCCACTGAGTTGCTAGTTTGTTTCTCTTGCCTTGACCCAAAGAATTCTTTTGCTAAATTCAATATAAACAAGCTTGTTCGACTTGCTGAACTATATGATGAAGATTTCTCTCTTAGTGACCGTGCGATTCTAAGGGAGGAACTTGAGACATATATTTTTCATGTGAGAAGGCATGCTTCTTTTGCTACCTGTCAAGATATTGCTTCTCTATCCACAAAGATGATTGAAACTGAGAAGCATGTGGTTTTTTCATTAGTCAACAAGCTAATAGAGCTGGCATTGTTATTGCCGGTGTCAACGGCAGCCGTTGAGAGAGCATTTTCAGCGATGAATATTATCAAGTTTGAATTATGCAACAAGATTGCCAATGATTGGTTGAATGACTTAATGGTTTGCTACACCGAACGAGAAATCTTTAGATCACTTGATGATGAAACTATTATCTGACGCTTTCAGCGCCTCAAAACTAGAAGAATGCAATTGCCTCAGCCCTCGGCCTCAGATATTGCCAACTAAGTGGTATGTTTGATAATTCTTCCTTGTCCAAATATTTCAAAGTTATATTACTGTTTGTCTGTTTCTCTAATTTACATTTTTTTTTAATGTAGATTGCATTTTTATTGGTGGCTTGGTCAGTTGGTCTTGGCCCGGTGGCGGTGCTATATGGCTATCTATGTCATCTTCACTTCTTCAGTAGATGGTATTACTACTAAGTCGCTATATCGCGAAGGTGCTTTTACATTTTTATTTATACCTTTTTGTTAGTAAATTTGACTATCCAATTAATGTGATCTTGAACTTGTGTGACTGTTAGCTTTGTGTGCATATATTTTGCCTAGTTTATAGTATATACCCAATGGCGGACGTAGGCTGATTTTAGGCTTGCCTTATCTGGATTTTCATCCTGCGTCCGCCACTGGTGGGGAGTGGTGTCGTGGAATAAAAAAGAGAAGAAAAGGAGGAAGAGATTGGTTTCTCAGCACATGCAGTAAGAAATCTCCACCCTAATTCTCTCTCAGAGTTTTATAAGCCAACATATCCTACCAAACGCTTCACTGATCAGTCCACTCGTCTATATTCCGAGAGAAGTTGATTCTCATATAAGCAGAGCAGGATTTGATTTATGAAGGTCTACCGGAAAAGCCATAAACTCTCATTGTATTTCAGGAGTGAGTATGTGACATGTCCTTGGAGAGGTAGGCCCTCCCTGAGCCAGTGACCCCTACTCCAAGCTGTAGTTGCCCCCATCCATCCATCCATCCATCCATCCAGATGAGATGATTGTGTGGAGCCGATGATGAACAGGTACGCAGCGCCGGGTGTGGATGCCAAGGACAGGCAGCGACCCACGCAAGGAGCCAGGTAACCAGCCCATGCCACGCTCATGCAGCATCCCATCTTTTAGGCAGGTACCATGTGCCTTTGCATCAATCCTCACACAAAAGATACACTCATCTACACGCATGTTAGCTAGCCGGCCCCGGCCCTGCAGTCTGCAGCAGCAGCTATATATATAGGGCTATATACTACCAGGTCAGGCCGGCACTGCATGCCCAGCTGCCCTCGCCTGTCATGGAACAACATTTGGCCAAGCTAGCTGGTGTATAATCGAACATGCACGTATGTAATCAAGCAAGCGAAGAACGTGCATGGGGCATGCATCGGAGAAGAGACATTGATCCAGAGAAAAAAAAAAAGTTCGTTGTGGGGTCAGATGAACTCGTAAGTACACTAGCTTTTAGCGTGTAATAAGAGACCTACATGTACTAATGGGTCATCAACAGGATTATATGTAATTGCACGGAAGTCGCCGGGTCACAACATAGATCAGCCCTTTGTCACTTTGAGATAAAATAGCTTAGCTTGCAAGTTGCAATGCAGGGTTTTGTGTGCCGGCCGGTCGATTTGCCTTTCAAGAATCCAATAATGGCATATATACAGGGTTTTCGGTAAGGATGCATGTATGGATCGATTGATCAACCGAAGAAGAGCCAGAGCAGCAGAGCCCACGTACGTAAGTAGATTGTCCACATCCTCAGTGGCTTGCAAAGCGCTTGCCCTTTCGACGCCATACTAGCTAGGGTTATTCGCGTTGGGGCTATATATGGGGGTACGTACGTGCGTACATGCATGTCTCTGCCTGTGGGGAAGGAGAAAATGGAACGGTACCAGCTAGGTTGGAGCAGGCAGGCAGGCAGGCAGGGCTCCTGCTGCATGCAGGAGGTGGCATGGAGCGAAAAGATGCATGCAGGTGCAGGGCTAGCTAGGTAGTGTTTCTTTCAACGATTGCGGTTGCGTTTAAACTGGAAATTTATAACTCCTCGATAAGAACATCCGAGGGATCAAAAAATTATAGAAAAAATGGTTTTGAGAGTTTTGAGAAGAAATAGTAAGACCTACAAAAATTAGCTACCAAACATTAAAGCGTTTGACTTATATAAAAATAACAAATTTTCAGCTTATAAACAAACGCAAACTATGGAGAAAACACTACACTAGTCTTGTGCAAATGGCAAGGAAAAGCGAGAATATGCGTACGTGCAGACGCTTGCATGCATGCTAGCTTGTGCGTCTCACGCATGCATGGCCCATGGCACGTACACCCCTGTTCCATCACCAAACAATCCTGCTCAAATCATTTAGAGAGAGAGAGAGAAGGGTACGTACGAGTACGTGTAGAATATTCTTGGAGGTAGCACGCATGCCTATCACGCTACGACATTTATGGAGCAGGCAGAGGCAGCTGGCCAGGCACGAACCATGAAGCTTCACTCAAGCCTGCGCACTGTCCAGCTAGCTAGCCCTGTCGCTGCCTGCCTGCCTTACCTTCGTCTTCGTGCGCGCCTCTGACATGATCGATGCATGCGCAGGCGCAGCGCCAGACGGCCGGACGTGCAAACGTCCATGGCATCCATCCATCCACGAGATGCCTCCGTCCACACGCCAATATCCAGCCGCGACGTCGAGTCGGCAATAATTGGGAGAGCGTGCGCTCGTGCGTGCAGCGCGTACGTATATACGCACGTACCATCGGCCGCGGGGCAGAGACGGCGTGCGAGCGGCGCTCCGGCGTTGCACCGGCAGCTGAAAAGCCTCCTGCCCCGGCCACCGACGGCGGGCGAGCGCTTGGACGTCGATCGATGGACGGTCCGGAGATGCTCACCGGACACGCCAATCATCGGTATGAAAGCTTGGGTTTGAAGCTCAATCAAAGCGGCTCGATCCAGTGGAAGCAGTAGCTACAATTAATGGGGGTGCATGGTCACGCGGAGACCATGGGAGATCGACCAGCCAGGACAGCAGCGTTGTGGCATCTGCCGTGACATGTCACCGGGCGGCCGGGAGGCCAGCGCGGCGGCCAGAGACGGGTCCCGTCTGCCCGTAAGGTTGCAGAGACGTTGACGTTACGATGTGCGTGAGGGCGCGCTTCCCTCGGCCCAGAGCTACGTACAGCCCCGCCCGGCCCGCCCCCCGACACTTGGAATTTCGCAGCGTCCCGCGCTGGCAGTGGCGGTGGCAGGCCGGCGCGGCGCGTAGCCTGGTGCGTTCTGTCCCCTTCACCTCCGGCGGTTGTCGTTGCCGTCGACGACGATGGGGATGTCGACGGTGGACACGATCTCGTTCAGGTCGGGGTGCGGCGGCAGCGGGACGAGGATGCTGCGGAAGCGCTCGTCGTCGGGCGCCCGCGCCCGGGCGACCTCGGTGCCGCCGGCGTCGGGGTCGTCCCCGCGGGACTTGCCCAGCTCCTTGGCGTCTAAGACCCGGTCCGTGAGTTGCTCATCAGGGCCCGACCCAATCCCTTCCAGCTTCAGGTCTCCGCCCATCTAGGCCAAGAAAAAGAAAAACAGCATGTCATATTTTTCTACTCTCTCCGTCTATTTTTATAGAACGTATTTTAATATAAAAAAAATTAAATTTTATGAACTTTGTCTAATAATTAGTTAAATTATATGTAGCGGTAGTATACAAAAGTAGTATTAGTAGTATTGGCAGCACTCGATCTCCTGCCCTCAACGTTTAAAAATATTGGCTTTTAGTTGTTAATTGTACAAGTAGAAGGAAGGTGTTTCAGGAAGTACACGAATGACGATAGCGTACAATGGTAGGGTGATGTAGCTGCACACCACCTCGATGATCAAACTGCAACCAGAGCACAGAATCCATTGTTAGGCTGTTGCTGTTAGAAGTAATGCATGAGAAAGTCAAGGAATTCTATCAAAAAAATATTGGCAGTTTGCTATGGATCTGTTCAGGGGCCACAGTGAAGCTCTTTCTGCTCATCGCCGCGCCGTGACCGCATATGTGATAAACGAGGAAAACGTAACAATCTTGCAGGTGATCGAAAATTTCACTGACCCAATAACAAGTCTGGAGATGGTGTAACCCTTCTGTTCCATAATGCATGACTTGAACCCATATGTTACCTGTGAGTGATCACTTTGTTAGCTCCAAGATGTTACGAATGAAATGCTTAAGGGACTGCATGCAATGGATAATACATTAATACCATGACCCAGAAGAAGAAACCAATCTCGAAGGAGTTTTGGAATAAGATGAAATGGATCAAATAAAGAATGATTTCAGGTTTGCCAAACCAGAAATGATCCTTGGATGGCTTTATGTTGGGCACTGATAACGATGCCGCCTCTTGAGCTAATCGAGTAATTATGTGCTGTAGCTTTGCACCGACAACAAGCAGGAGCTGCAATTTCTTCCATTATTAAGAATCATTCTCATTCATATAAAAATGTATTTGTGCTATTGCTTTTAAAAAAATATAGAAAAAAGTATCAACACGATCCCTCAACTATATCCGCTTAACCAAAATGGTCCCTAAATGGAATGCTAGATTTGACTGGTCCCTATCTATCAAAACCGGATTTGACCGGTCCTTTGACCGGTCAACTAGGCGGTTTTAGGAGGTTTTGCTGATGTGGCATGGTTTCGCCCATGTGGCAGCCACGTGGCGTTGACATGGCTACCACATAATCTTTGTCTCTCTAGTCTCTCTCTAATCTCTCATCTCTCTATAATCTTTGTCTCTCTAATCTCTCTAATCCTCCCTCCATCTCTCCATCTCTCTAATTCTCCCTCTCTCTCTCTAAGCTCAGGTGGGAGGGGGGGTGTGTGTGTGGATCGGCTGCCGCCGCCCACCGCAGTCGCCGCCACGCTTCTGTCCAAGCCGCCCATGGTGGCCCGCACATTACCTTTAGCCTCCGTCCGTGCCGCCTCTAGCAGTCTAGCCGCTCGCGCGTGGACCGACAGCCGCCGTGTCTCCATCCAAGCCGTCCCTGGCCGCTCGCGTGTTGCTCTCAGCCTCCACCGCCGAGCCTCCGTCCAAGCCGCCCATGGCCACCCACGTGCTGCCCTCAGCCTTCATCGTCGCGCCTCGTCCGCCGCCTCCTGCCGCCTGCCGCCTCGGCCGCCGCCGCCGTCACGCCTCATCCCGGCCATGGCACCTCTCTATGCCGCCCCTGGCCACCCTCGTGCTGCCATTCGGCCGGCCACAGCGCCGCCTTAGGTCGGGCATTGCCCTTGCCGCCGCTGCCTTGGGTAGGCCACCGCGGTTCAGGAGGATGAGAGAGAGAGAGAGATGAGGGTAGAGAGAGAGAGGGAGAGAGATTAGAGACAAGGATGAGCTGGCGCTGAGGTGGTAGCCTAGATGGCTTCCACATAGGTTTGACCCGCCACATCAGGAGCCACCTTAGCGAAAACCACCTTAAACCTAGGTTTGACCGGTCAAAAGACCAATTAGTCTGGTTTTAGTAGATGGGGGCCGGTCAAACCCGGTATTCCAATTCAGGGACCGTTTTGGCCTAGCGAACATAGTTGCGGGACCAATTTGGTACTTTTTCCAAAAAATATATAACAATTAAATATAAGTGTGAGTAAGAATTCAAACCGAGAATCAGGGTATTTTAATTGAATGGATCCAATGTAGTAGGGGAATATTTCATACTTACAAACAGAGGCAAGAAAGCTAACCAGAAGTATGTGTGCCATCCTGCATTTGGCAGTAAATAAAAAGATAATAAGCTTGTGAAATGGCACAAACATATGCATATCTTGTCCAACAAGTGGACTGATACAGTTATAAGAAACCTAAAGTTAATAGGCGTAAAGTATGATAATTCATTCAACATGTAATTAATTGGTTCAAGTTAGTATTCAAATCACAGTATGTAGTGGGAGCAATAGGGCAAAAAATGCTGGTTTAATGGGTACTACTGCGCTCCAAATCCAATACTCCAAAAGGACATGTTGATGATAGGTTTAGGTAGATTTACCATTTATATTCAACAACAGGAACAAGATGACAAAAAGCCACAGGTACCAGCTGCATGCAAGTAACTAATATTAGTCACTTATTTATCTAAGTCAACGTTAGAACTTCTCTATGGAACACCAACCTGATACTAACAACCCTCTTAAATTCATGTTCAAGGGCACGAATCACGTACTTGTGGAAATCAAATTTCGGATTGCTTCGGCGGTGTGTCTGAGTGAAAAGAAAAAGGGCACCGTATAAGCTTCAATAGCAGGGAAGGGAGATGTATTTAAACAAATAAGCAAGGGTTAAATAATATATCTTACCAAGACAAATCCTGATCTAAGCGCTTCGTAATCTGATTTACTTACAGAGTCATGAAACTGCTTCAAGAATGCAATCTGCAATATATGTGATTTACACACAAGTTGAAGACAGTTCAAACATTAAGGCCTTGTTTTTTTTCGGTTTAAATAAAATTAAAAGCTACAACTGAAAATTTATCATTTTTGTATAGAACACACTGTAGCACTTTGTAACCATTTTTATAAGGCTTTTAGTGGTTTTTCTTAAAACTTCTAAAACCATTTTTTTACATTTTTTTGGGTTCTCGAAACCCCCTATCAAATGCCCATAACTTTTTCAGATTATAATCTACGACTGGATTAAGCTGAAACGAAGGCCTAAGGATGTATTGCAAAAAGCAGTCTATTATAACAAAGGACAAAATGAATGTTTCGTGAAGATATTGATCCATTGCAAAATGCAGACATTCAAACCCGTTCCATACTTTTGAGGGCTTTCTGTTTTTCAGGCCATAATCTTAACGGCCAACAGCCCAGCTGCCAGTCGATTCATTACCCCAAGCATGAGAAAAAAAAAATCAACAATTCATTTTAGTTGACAATTTTTATGAGCTATTAGGTAGCATAATATGTAAGTGTGACATAATGACCTCCAATAATCTTATTAAGTGCCAGTTATAAACTTAGCAATTCCGTCCTTGATACTTTTGCGTGACATTCTAGTCAAAGCTATTATGCGAAATCGTGTCCAACAAGATAAACACGTCTTTCATAGGGAGTCCTAATGTTACATAAAACATGATTTGGGACAATACATGCATGCATGAGGCATGCAGGTATCCACATTTTAAATATCTGAATTGCACAATATGACAGGATGTGCAGATGACTTACTATCCAGCTTACAACAGCCAGCTTCATCCAAAATCCCTTTGTTCGCTCATTGATAAATTCACCCTGGTGATTACGATGTAGCACAACATGCAACGGTATCTGTTGGCCTGGATGCTCTATTTGATCTACTGCAACCATTTTTTCCAATAAAAAAACAAAATCATGGAGCCAAGTATTAAAAATAATGAAGTGTCTGTATTCATAACCAAAAAAGGAGGCACAAATATTTCTTTTATATAGAGCTTCCTAGTAACAAGTAAGTCCAAAAAAGACGCACAAACATTTTATAAAAGAGATAAGGGAAAAGGGCAGTGGAACAGGGCAGAACAAGACTGACACATCGACATCATTAGGAATCAATGCAAAATTAGACACTCAACTGGCTCTTTATTTTGTCAATGATAAATCTAGAGTATAAACCAGAAAAATACTGACAGAATAGACAGCAAAGAAATTGCACAAAGGATTTGACCAAAGGAATTGCCCTGAGTCAGGATATGGAGACAAAGGAATGACATGAGGAAGAGAACTAACAGTGAATACCTTGTATAAGCGATAGACTTTCATAGAAATGGCTTTCCACCTGTTGGGAGCTATGCAAAGTTTTCATGTAATAACTTGGCATGTAATTTTACGCAATGACCAGGCAATATCTCATGCAAACTTAAAATACATTGGGATATATGAGCAAGCAGCCCATCTCATTATCAAATAAGGAAACATCAAACATCTGACCATACAGTAATTAGTGATGTGCTGGTGCTAAAGTGCTCTGGAGCAACCTCATTTAGTCAGCCCAGGAAAAAGGTTTTACTATCTCTAGACTTAACTTCAGGTTATGGACATAGAAGTGCTCCAATCAGGCGATATATGCTTATATCTTAACACGCCTGGAAATCTACAATGATGGCAGGCAAGAACCAATACATAAAAATTGATAAAATCCCCTAAAAACATTAGAACATAAGCAGAGGGAGGGGCTGTGCCAGGATACAGAATGTAATTCTAAATTAATCAGTCAATGGATAACACACAACAAGTCACAACAGACTCTTTGTACTCTGCTGTATATAGTCAAGTTAATTATATCCATTCGTCTATTGAAACTATATTCCATTATGTAACATAAGGTAGAGAGCCTGCATCAAGCACTTATTAAAAAATAATGGAAACAAAAAGATGGGGCAAGAACGCACATTTCAGTTGTATATCTTGTTGAATTACTGCCTCCCAATGCTTCCATTTTCTCATCTAGAAAAAAAATACCCAGAGGAAGTTTATCGTCCACAAACATGATCACATGTAACAGAAATTTTATTTACTGATATACCTTCGCTACACCCAGAAATATTGTTGTAGCGCAGAAAACAACATGAACCAAACCAAGTACAAATATGAAGATGTGCAGATGATGCAATGCCTCTAGTGATAGCAAGGGAACAAAACCCTGAACAGAACAACCATAATTTATAACGATCATCCTCGGAAACATTTCTGCACAACACAATTTCTCAGTACAAGTATTTGTATCTCATAAGTTTGAAGATATGTTATGCCCTAACTTTTGTGCAATATCCGCCAACTTCTTCTGCATCTTTGTGTTCCTCTTTCTTGCATGGTGGCATCAAATCAGCAGCGGTTTTAGGAATGCAAATGTGAACAATAAAACCCTGAGAGAGGCTTAGGAGGAAGGAAATAAATCCAAGAAGCATCAACTCTGCATGTGAAGCCATCACATTAGATAAGACGTAAAAGAAAAAAAAAGAATATTGAATATCATATTATAAATGTGTAAAATAATTTGACAACATTTTGTCTTGTTTCCTATTTATCATTTGCACCATGTAAACAAGCTCCTGTAGCTATGTACCCTTTTGCATTTTACTATCAACTAATAACATTTAAAAAAAGGTATCTAAAACTTTGCATATTGTAGTGATGTTAACAAGAAGTCAAAACAAATGATCCACTGCACGGGCATATGCAGATTAATAAATGTTCACAGCTATTGCAGATATCCCTTAATGTTACCTTCTTTTAGTCTCTCTAGAGCTGAATTCAGTGCAATCTGATTCTTATGTTTCAGTGACTGCAAGAGTATAGAAAAAAAACATAAGTTGAAGGGAAAAAAATCTTAACGTCTCTTTTTATCATTGTTGCCTGCTGACTACAAGTCTACAAGAATAAGTCAATCAAACAAATTTGTTGAGCCTTTTTTTTCTGTAACCATATTAATAGTTTAATACTTCTACTGAAACATGAACAATGTATTGCAGGCCTTTTGAAATTTACAAGAGCAAAGTTTATCACTGTTAATGTTTCAATGGAATGCAAGAAAGCCAGTTCTCTTGGAAGTCCTCCAACCCAAAACAGCCAGTCATGCAATCAAGTAATAGAGACAGCAATAATGTAATTTCAGATCGACCCCAGTAGAGCTAGTTGACAGGAATACAACAAGGAAACAAACGGGTGAAGCTAATGAGTCACTACTGAGGGAGGGAACTATATTATGCTCACAATGAAACTGCTTTGCCAAAAATAGAATGAAATATTGTAGCATGTGAAGTGTCGCCTACCATCAAAACCATCTACCCAAATTGGTAAACTACCTACTTCCAGAGGAAGGGGGGCGTGTGCTTCTGTGAAGATGCTGGCCTGATAAAGATTCTATAAAACAAAACAACGAATACATGAAGCTAATGGCAGGGTTCATTTGCATAGCCATGTAATTGCTCGGTAAACATAGTACAGTGTAAAAAACTCATCCACAAAGGAGCGACGGTTCATCAACTTAAGCTGATTACAATTTACAGCCCAACCGAAAAAACCACAACGAGCTTGCTAATCGAATGCCAGAATTGATGACCAACTTGCTGTGAATGCATTCGATTAGCCACAGCAAGTGCATTCGCAATTCGCCGAATACCCAGTTCCCCCAAAAACTCACCACAAATCGGCAGGGGCATTTCTCCCGGACTTGCACGGCTGAACTGACCAACTAGCGCACACAGATTTCACCGCGATAAGAAAACTTAGAAAAGGGCCGGGACAAAGGAGCGTGCCTTGCCGAGGCTGTGGAGGAAGCGCTCGGCGGCGAGGGAGACGAAGACGATGGCGAAGCAGACAGCGGCGACCACCCAAGTGGGCGTGTGCTCGAGCGACGGGCTCTCCATGCGGCTTGGCTCTGGTCACGGCGACCATAGCGGCCGGGCGAGGAGGCGCTGGGTTAAAGGGGGCGGGCGCGCGGTGGCGTGCGGCGGCTGCAAGGAAGGAATCGGCGTGCCGGGCGAGCGAAGCCACCGGTTGGATTCCATTTCTCCATTTCCGCCCCCGCTTTTCCTCGATCGCTCGCGCACTCCAACATCTGGTGCTGCTGGTAGCCACTAGCCAGTACAATGTAGGCGGCGGTGGGTAGGGGGCGGAGCACCGGAGCTGGTTTTGCTTGGACCGCCGGTCTCCTCGCTTCCCCAGAGGCGCCGACGCGACGGCTCTTCCAGCTCCACCGTGATGGACGACGGTGTGGCGTCGGCGCGTGCGTGCGCCTGGTGCCGCTCGCCGCGTCGGCCTCCCTGTGGGGAGGTGGGTCGTACAGTACAAAAGGCGGCGGATATACGTAGCCCTTGCCGTTGGGCCCTGCTGGGCCGGGACGGCACGAAACAAAAGGGACATTGGGCTGCCGTCGACTGGCACCGTGCGCCCGTGAAACTGGGTTTGTCGGAGGGATCCTGCCTCATAGATACTGGGCCCGTGCACTGGGCCGCCGTCGAATTAAAAGAATATCAAATGGCATGCTGTGATTAATATGTGTTGGCTCATGTATTTAGTTATAATTACCCGCTCAATTGCGTCACGTCTATGTACCTTGGCTTGGACTTTTCTTTATGGGTGTCACTGAAACCTTGCTATAATACAAAATCAGTAAAGTAGAATAATAAATCAAATCAATAGAAAACATTCTTACTAATAAAAAGTTTTCATAAATCCAATGCACTAAAATAAGATAAAAATGTAAATAAATGGAAAGTATCCTTGTGATGTATGCATCGCTAGATGAAGGAGCGATAGACGGTAGAAGTGGGGGAGCTTCAACCCAAAATTAGAGGGGTCCAATGCTGGAGAATGCGTGATTAGGAAACGAACTCATAGCCATTTTAAACTCTAATCACATAAATTTGCAAGTAACAAATAAAACTAGCCAAATTTGGGGAGCCAAACTAATAAATTGTGTTTAATATCTTTATAAATAGTGGCAACTATGCTTGATCATTAAGAATTTTTTTTTTTGGAATGGGACTAGAACCCAAGCCGACCCCAATGAACCTTGGCCCCTGAACGATAGAGATTAAAAGTTGGTCTTACCATCATCACCACAAAAGTTTCTTTTTAATAATAGATACTAACTAAGAAATCGTGCTTTGCTACGAACAAATATCATATTATTTTTCTGCTACATTGTATCTAAAATTTTTGGCGTATGCTCTTTTATATGGTTTTCACATTCAACCTTGTCATGATTCTTGGTAGGGATTAACAAAATCCTTGATCGTCATATCCACATTTTAAGAGTCGCTATTAGGCCACTATGTGAGATCCCTGCGGAGCTCACCGAAATAGCAGTGGCCATCTCTTCGACCGTTGCGGTCACCCCTAGCCCAGACATGTCACAGAGGCGTTGCCCGCTACTATTGCATTACAGTGGACGCCTTCCAAACGAACTGTGTCCTAGCAGTCACAACGGGGAGCGTATCCTCTACTGGCAGAGAGCTACAAGCTCTTCAGTTCATCTCATAAATCACTGTACCTATAGTAATAAAACAGTACCTTGCCATAGCAAAAATGTACTATTTGCTACAGTATTTTCTTTAGAGGACTGCCGTTCACCAAAGGTCGAGGTCGAGGATACGCAGCGTCACAGCGAATCTTCCGGGCGAGTCCCTGGTCATGGGGGCGTCCAGCTATCATGATCCTCTCCGTAGAAAGCATTTCACAGTTGGCGTATGCAGCAAGCGACGTGTGGCTCGGCTTGGTGTGGAGCAGTCCACCCATCGTTGCGTGGCCTGGGGGCTGTCCCACAGCATGGTAGCTAGTATTGGCACCCTACGATCGACCCATATTGTGGAGGGCCTTCTATTTTTCAATTGAATCCAGCTATACATTATAATCTAAAAAGGTTTGGAGTCTTGATTGGAGGTTCGGAGAGTCCAAAATTATTAAAAAATATTTTTAGGAGTTTTGACAAGAACCACTAAAAATCTTTAAAAAATAGTTACATAGTGCTATAGCGGTACTGTGGCAGTGCTCAGACCATCTCCAGGTGGCCTTCTATCTTTCCACTCTATGACACTATTCACTCTACACTCTATCCATCCCTCTAAAATTTCTTCACACTTTACACTACACTCTAAAAGATTCATTCCCTCCGGCAGCTACTCTATCTAGATGAACGGTGTTATAGAGTGTCACCTGAAGATGCTCTCGATATAAGCAAATACATAAGATTTGCTTGGCTCATCCAACGCCATGGATTAGTCCCGGTTTGCCAGGCGTGCATGCTTGCGTAGTCACGTCGCGGTGGGCCCATATATGTAAATTCAGAATCACCGCCAGGGTTCCATTTATCGTTTTTTAGGGAAAAATCTGTCCGGGCCGGTTTGCGATTTGCCGCGGCAAATTGCGATAAATCGCTCAAATTTTGGGATTTGAATTTTGAATCATCAAAGGCTTGTCGAAATCGCAAAAATCGAATGATATGTCGGCAAACCGATCCAAAATCGCGGCAAATCGTTGGAGAAATGCGGCAAATCGCGGCAAACCGAAGAAAACGGCAAATCGACCGGATTTTGCGGCAAATCGAAAGGATTTGGCGGAAAACTGCTTGGCCGGTGGAAAAAAATGATAAAAAGGTTTATGGTGCAAAAAAAATGGTAAAAATTGTTTTACAAAATGAAAATGGTAGGGCATGACTTTTTGTAATTATGTAACATTTAAGCAACATTTGAAATTATTAGAAAAATTGCTTTGAAACTTTGTATGGTGCGGAAAAATGGTAAAATTTGATTTAAAATTATGTAAATGGTAGGCACGACTTTTGGTGATTATTTAACCTTTAGGCAAAATTGAAAATTATGTAAAATGTTAGGCACAACTTGCCGAACTTCGGGCTCGATTTGCTGCCGTTTCCCCTAGATTTGTCACGAGCTCGCGGCGAGATCTGAGCAAGGAGCAAGAACAGTGGAGGAGCTAGCCGAGGAGAGGACCCGAGGAGGGGAAAGGCAATGGCAATGAATCACGGGACAACAGAGCATGCAATAATGAATCATCTATATAATATAAGTACATGAACAGTACATTTTCCAATTTTTCACGATTTCAATTCAAATTTCCTTGTGATTTCGATGTTATTTTTGATTTTTTTTTCACCATTACCTTCATACAGGCTTATAGATTTTTTGAGATTTTTTTTAATTTTTATATTTAAATCAAAATTTTGAATTTAAACGTCGATTTGCCGTGGCAAATGGAACTCTGATCACCGCTATAGTACAAGACAGTGCGACGGAGCATTAATACGCTCTAGAAGAAAGCTCTGTCACCGTGCAGCAATAGGCTGGACAGGCATCACGCAATTAATCAACATACAGTGGGATGAATCAGTATGCAAATATTCTCATACAGTGGGATGAATCAGTATGCAAATATTCTTCTTTTTTGGTTTTTTTCTCCTTTTTTGGTCTAGGATGCATGGCTCCAAGAACAGCAGCATAAAACCAATCACCTCGCGCGCGCCAGAGTGCCAGACCATAGTGGAGCACGGAAATGTCTAATACTCCGTATATGCATTTCAGTGAGCCGATCAGTGAAGACTTAAGAGCGTGACCACGTACTGCCCAGGGAGAGGAGGTGCTAAGCATGAATTAAAAGAATTTGGTACGACTAGCTCCGTTCTGAAATACGATGAACATAATTTTTTTTAATAAAACTAATTGGATAGATGAGAACGTAGACTTCGAAAATCAGAGAAATTACTACTACAAAATGTATATTTGTAAGAATGCTATTACAAAACCACGTAAATTATAAATATTCACTATTCAAATCTAAAAGCATCTTGATCAGACATACAAAACATTAGACATTTTTTTTCATTGTTTCTTCATGCTCCTCTCACCGTCTCGCTCTCTCCCCCTCTCTCACCTTTGTCTTGTCGGCCAGCTACCACATACTAGCCATTGCTAGTGAGCCTTCGGCCGGCCGAGCCGCCGTCGCTCCCACATGCGTCCTCTCTCTCTCTCTCTCTCTCTCTCTGCCTTTCTACCGCCAGCGTTAGGAGGACAAGGTGGCCCGCAGGCTCCCCATCTTCTCATGCTGGAGCTAAGGAGGATGTTGTTGCCACCAATATGAGCTCAAGAAGGAGGAAGGAGATCCCAAGCTTTTTGCTCCTCCAATTAACCCACACTACCACCTGTTCTCTTTAGGTGTGCCTCCGCCTCTTGCAACAGAGTGGAGAAGGGCCTATTTCGCTTTGGCACAGTGCACCGGTAGCAGCGATTGCCCATCGGTAGATCCCTGACTGTCCAATCTGGGCCATGTGCTTGCACCGTTATTGGCTAACATGGCCTCGTCATCTTCATCACACCACCCTCGGCTTCACCGCACCATCAATGGGGAGCTGCGCCACCATCAATACCGTCACCAGCCGCCTCCATCTTCTTCTCCATAGGACCTCTATCATCATTGTAGGTCAGTTCGGTGTGGTATGTGCTGCCTATACACAAGCCCACAGGGCTCGAACTTGGTCACCGCATCGAGCACAGGGTCGCCGACCTCGCTATCGAGATTGTCGCCTGGTGCGACGGCGACCACCATCGAGCGGGGGACAAGCATGCCGATGTAGGAGGGGAGTCAGAGAGGATAACATGAGGGAGGGCAAGGTAAGAAGGAGCACAAAGTGGAGCGAAGGGATCGTTGGCGGCATTAAGTAACAAGGGGCAAGGAGAGAGAGAGGAGGGAGGAGGAAGGCCAAGGGTAAAATGGTCTAATGCCATATATATGTAGCCTATCACTACTACAAAAATGGTCATCCGTGCCCTCTAATTACTGTCGGTTAGACCAAAACCTATCACTGCCGGTTCGTAAGCCTCAGCGGGTTGTGCGCTTAAGAACCGGCAGTGATAAGACTTATCATTGTCGGTTCGTTGCTCAAAACCGACAGTGAAGTATCACTGCCGGTTTAAGAAAAGAACCGGCAGTGATAAGTCCTATCACTGCCGGTTCTTTAGGCCTCCCGCCCTCAATTTTCAACCGGTAGTGAAAGAACTTATCACTGCCAACCAGCACTGAAAATGAGTTCCCGCCCCCAATTTTCAAACTGACAGTGAAAAAACTTATCACTGCCGGCACTGATAATGAGTTCCCGCCCCCAATTTTTAAACTGGTAGTAAAAAAACTTATCACTGCCGGTTCTTGGCTAGAACCGACAGTGATAACTCATTATCAGTGCCGGTTCTTGTCAAAAACCGGCACTGATAAGTAAAGGTTAAAAGGTATGCATATCCTTTATAAGTAAGAACGTGAGATTGGGTGGGATGGTTAGAAGGGTGAGGGTAGAGTGGAGAGGTTGTAGGTTTGAGTCCCGGGTAAAGCAACATTTGTATTTCACGCGAAAATGTATCCTAATAACCTATAGTAGATGGTAGATGATTAGTGTATAGATTCCGGGCATAAAAAATTATTTTTCTATTTTTTTATACAGTTCGGCAGGGACTATCACTGCCGGTTTTTACTCGAGAATCGGCAGTGATAAGGCTATCACTGCCGGTTCCAAAACCGGTAGTGATAATCTGGGTTATCACTGCCGCTTACGCAGTGCCGGTTCAAAAACCGGCACTAATGCCAGTTTCGAACCGGCACTGATGTGGTGTTTTGTAGTAGTGTATATTGCTAAAAAGTGCATAAGAGTGGCATGTATTATTCATAAAATATAACAATATTATAATATTATGTACGTAGTTTACGAGACCAATCTACAAATAAGATATTTATATATGCAAACTAAATATTTTAAAAATATTCATAGTTCAAGTTTTCAAACTTTAACTTGCATTGACAATTTTTTTTTGACCAGATGGAGCATTTTTTCACACTCCAAGGTTAATTATAGTCACTATAGGAAAAAAAACCAATTTCGATGACCACAACCGTCGACCCTAATTAGCTTGTTGTCAACCATAGTCCATCGAGTTTGCATCGTAGACCCAAACAAAAAGGTGATTTGTTAGTTTAGGTTTTTTTATGCTAGACCAAATTCAATCGCTAAGTATAAAATTAGGGTTTGACTATGAATCGGACGTCTCATCCATAACAAAAAATCGGAAGCTCGACTAGGAACATAAGCACTAAACTATGGGAATATTAAACTATGGGAATATGGATGCAGTACTACTGAAACATCCAATTATACCTAAGGAAACACGATGCACATGTTGTTGAAACACCGCAATATGGACGAAATACTGATGAAATATGGTCGAAAATACTGATAAAATATGACAAAAATACTAATAAAACATGGATGAAGTACGGATGAAACATCATCGAAGCAAATGTTCGCGTAGTTATTCAAAGATGTTTCACCTCATTCAAGCAAATGTTTCACAAGAGCGAACAAGATGTTTCATAAGAACAAACATTGTGTTTTAGTAGATCAAAACCAATGTTTCACAAGAGCAAAACCAATGTTTTACAAAGCAAATAAAGTGTTTCACATACAGGGTGTTTTACCAGAGTAAACATCATATTTTACCAGACAAACCACAATGTTTCATACATACCAGGTAATGTTTCAAGCCAAACCCATCATACATCTTCTCCATCTACCTTTCATGCGACCTCTTCTCCAAATCGAGGATGCATCTTCTCCAAATCTAATAATCTTCTACAAATCCGACCATCTTCTTCTCCAAATCCGACCATCTCCTATTGTCCGCTCTCTGCTGCTGCTACCCCAAGCAAGAAGAAGAACATGACAGAGAGTAGAGATGGGGAATAGAGAGTGAGAGAGGAATGAAGAGAGATGAGAGATGGGAAGCCATGGAAGAGAAGGCACGCGAGAGAAGGAGAGAGGGCACGTGCTGACGACGGCAGCTTGCGAGCGGTGGCACTAGCGAGGGGTGGTGCCATCCCCTTGTATAAGTGCAGCTAGAATAGGTAGGTAGGAAGAGAGAGCGAGGGAGTTCGGTGGCTAGGCAAGATGCTACCGCACGTCACATATGAGGCAGAGGATGTAGTAGAAAAAAGGCTAAGGAAACACAATCCAAGGGCTAACGAACATGGAAACACCATCCATGCCCATACAAACCAGATGTCTACGAGAGACATCTCTAGTAGCAACTTGCTGGTCCGTCCTATCGATGCTTAGGATCAGGTCCTTCACCGAGCTTATTTGTTGATTGGGGCCAACTAGCCCTTCCTCGCCAAGACTTTGCTTTCAGGGTAGCATGCACACAAAACACAGGAGAAACAGCGGTTTATCCTGGTTCAGGCCTGTAACACCCTATTTTTTCTTATGATAAAAATAATAATAAATCACCAGTTAATACATTACTTGAAATAAAATTCGGACAATAACAATTCAAAGAAATTATATATTAACATAAAATAGAACCTATTTGTAATTTAAATCATATGTTCTGATAATTTTAAGGAGCATTAAATATGATATTTAAAGCTTGCATAAAATAGATATTTTTAAGACATCAAAATAAATCAAATAAATGAAATAGTAATATTTTTAGTAACCCAAACATATTTTTATTACGCCCTCCCGAGTATTCAAAGAACCTTAGGGACTAAAATGCAAAAGTCCCAAAAATATCTTTCTCGACCTTATCTTAATCCTAATTTACTTTATAGCGAAGAAAATCCAAACCGGCTAGGTTACTTCGCAACTAAGTAACCTGCCCATAATTTATTTTTCTGAGGATTAAAACTATTTGTGACTAATGAAACTATAGTAAAATGATTTAGAAATTTTATAAAATAAATACTCAAGAAATCTTAAAACTAATTATAAAAATGGAATCCTCACAATTCACTGAGCTCAAATATATTTTTATCATATTTCCTAAAGACCCTTAACATCCTTATGAAATTATATAAATGCCCAAGGGCTAAAATGCAAAATTCCCAAAAATCTTCCCCCATCCTTATCCTTCCTGCTGCTAGCTTCAAAAGCTCATTCTCAAGCAAAGCACGCACAGCACGCAGAGAGAAGTAGAGCAAGCGCGGGTAGAGAGAGAGAAGAGAGAAGTGAGAGAAGAGAGGGGAAGGGAAGGAGGCCGGTGGCCTAGCCGTGAGCATGCCCATGCGGCGCCCTTAGTGGGTTGGAACGGCGTCTGGTGGAGGCAATATGAAGCGGTGCCTGCGGCGGCAGAGACGGCGGCGCCTAGAGGCGGCCGGACCGGTGGTGGAGTTGCAGCAAGAAGAAGGCGGTGGAGCAACAAAGATCGCGACGTAGAACGAAAGCGGCGGCAGCAATGCCCGATTAGCGGTGCCAAAGAAGCGGCGGCCGCAGAAGGTAGCGCCAGATGGAGCGAGTAACGGCGCTGCGTCGTGCAGGCAGCGACGCTGTTCGGTGGTCGCGTCTTTGGTACAATGCTGTTCGTGCCGGTAGCGGCCGGCGAAAGCGAACGACGCGGTCGTATGCCAGAAGCCACGGCGACAACGAGTGGATCTCGGCGACGGCGTGCTAGCAGCAGCTGCTGAGGGCAGCACCAGCGGCGTGCTCGCGATGGGGCAGTGACTTGAGCGGCGAGCAACGTCGATAGGGCCGGCGGCATGCGGCACCACGAGCAGTGCTAGGGCCTCGGCCGGGGTAAAGAACACATCGACGGCAAGGCGGCCTAGTACGGTGGTGCACGGCCAGCGGTAAAGCTTGCCAGGGGATAGCGTCAGGTGCCAAGGCATGGGCTCGAGCCCTGCTAGCCGTGGTGCTAGATACCGGGCGGCAACAGCGTCCAGGTCCATCCCGAGACGACGACATCTGGCTCGGTGCCTGTAGACAGTGGCGACCGGGAAGGCCCGAGGCTGGCAACCAAGCAACGGCCAACGGCGACGATGGTGGCAGCTGTGGTCGGCCTGGGTGTAGAAGAGCAGAGCGGCGCTACAAGTGGGGCTGATTCGGGCGATGGCCTGCTCTGGCTCAACCCAGGCAAAGTGACAACGGCCAGAGCAAGGTACGACCAGGACGATAGTCGGCGGCGCGTCGGCCATGGAAGACGGGGTAGCAGACCGGCCGTAGCAGACGAGCAGCAAGCCGTCTGTGGCAAACAGGGCGACGGATTAGGTCCGTTACTTTTCCTATTTAATTCCTAACCATTTTAACGATTAGATAAATCCATAATATACTTTTTCACTTATTTAGAATGCTTAATGATCTTAAAAATATAAGAATATATTCCCATAAAATATTATAAATACCTAGAAATCTAGTAAAAATATATTTAGAACTATTTCATCATTTCATGTCCATAGGAAAATATTAACAATCTTCATTAAGCATTAATAATATATATATAAATACGAAAAAAATAGTAAAAAAATCAAAAAAATGTGAAATTTTGTCGGTAGTGATATTTCAACGAGACGAAGGAGATGGTCGGTTTGGATCGTCGAATTCGATCACCGATTTCGCAAACAAGCCGTGGCTGACGGGACGATCCGTCAGCCGCGGCTGACCTGAGCTCAACTATATATATATATATAAAATAATAATAATAATAATAATAATAATAATAATAATAATAATACATAAGGCACCATGGAGCCTAGGCTCCATGATTCGTTACCACTAGATGTGCTTTGAGATTCGTGTTGTTTGATATTTGTACTTTCATATACGCACTAAAGAAAATATTTGAGACATCAAACTCTGAAAAAAAGTTAAGTTGAACTTCAGTTTGAACTACTTTTAAAATATACTTCAAACTATACTTCAAAGTAGTTTAAACTAAGTTTGAAATTAATTTTTTCGGAATTTGATATCTCAAATATTTTTTTTAGAGAGTATGTAAAGATATACAGGTCAAACATCATGAATCTAAATGCACATCATAGGTATTTGAATCATGGAGCCTAGGCTCCATGGAGCCCCAAACTGGCTTTCTATATATATATATATATATATAAGAGCTATAGAAAAATATACCTCAAAATGTATATGACATTGAGGTTATCTCCTAACTTAAAATCATACTTCTACAACAATCTAAAACTGTAAGTTTAAACCACATGGGTAGACAATGCGCATAACATGAAATCATAGACACTATCTTAAGCATGCACAATATATATGCTAAAAGCGCATGGAACTTCCTGGACAAGTAGGAAGATCTATGATAAGATAATCGGTAGAATAACTCCTATGAGGAATGCCACTCTCAACCACGTGCATTACATGCATTATGCACATTTTATCTTTTATGTCTTCATCGATACAATTTGCTTTTATGCGATAGAATCGGACAGCTCGGAAGAGAAGCTGGATGACCAGACATAAGACCTCGACATGTTCGGTGCAGGCGAGCCAAAATCTCTTGATCATTCTCCTTTACCTAATATTGCCTGAAATTATGTTGATTTCAAATGATAGATTGCATGCAAATGTGAATTTATCAAGTATTATATGTTGGTATTAAAAACTAATAGAGCAAGTCTAGTTATTCCATTTTATAAGCAGTGTTAATAAACACAAACCTCTCCTTGACATTTCCTATCATGTCTATTGATAACCTAAGGTTTAGAAATTAAATTCTTTGACTAGTAAGTCTTTGAATATGGCTTAGACCCGCTTAAGTCTAGAGTCCATGGGTTTGATCTTAGCTGTCAACGATACGGTACTAGGATGACGACTAGGATGACGGGTCAACCTTTGTAACGGCATAGCCCGCTATCAACGGTGCAATGCAACGGCATAGCACGCTATCAACGGTGCAATTGCAACGGCATAGCTGCTATCAACGATGCAACTTGGCCCAGACAAATACCGTATGCGGAGTAGGTACCTCAATGGTACAGTCCCATCATTACCATGATATGTATCACGACAGGGTTTAGTCTCTTTACACACGATTGTTGGTAAAGCATAGTGTACCAAAGATGTACCATACCGCCTCTGATCAAGACTACGACATTGTATGTTGGATAGTCTAGTCAGCACGTGCGTATCCCGAGTACATACTCATGGTGATGTGTTGTGCCCTGTTCCGAGTATTCCTACACTCGATAAGCTAAAGAGCTAGTCCATGCATTCGGGTGTCAGTTATGCCCGAGTGTGAAATAAGTCAATAATCATTTGATCTTTCTGATTGAGATTAGGATCTGAGGATCCTGGCCATTGTTGAGCTCAAGGGGATCATGCCTCTTGGCTAAGAGGGTGAGTCTACCGCCAATTACCTGGGGAACGTGCGCCAGTTGTAGTATGGGCACGAGCCCGCCAGAAGCTGGGAAACGTGCGCCAGTTGTTGTATGGGCACGAGTTCACCAGGGCCTGGGAAACGTGCGCCAGTTGTAGTATGGGCACGGATTCGCCATACCGTCGGGGATAGCTTGCTATGGTGATGGAAGCTAGTCCGCCGTTTGTGGGGACCATGACCATGGCGATGGTATGGATCTGCCACGTGGGACACGTATTCCTTGGCTAAGGATACGGTGTCGCCACTGAAAACCCCCTGTGTTATAAAGAATCGGCATATATAGTCCAGTACGTCTTTGGTTTATGAAAAGGCTAAGTCTTGAGTTCTTTACTTAAAAATAAGCATATTTGATTTTAAGCAAACTTGTGAACCTAACCTCTACCATAAAGTCTTGCATCATTGTTTAGCAATAGGTGGGGTCTTGGTTCACGAGCGCGGTTTGATTGCGTGCTCACACTCGCACCCACTCACCTTTTTTGATGGTGTCGAGGTTGAATTTGGCATGGATGATATCGACGAGGAGGAGAAGGGCCGGAAGATTGACGTAAAGGCCGAGGGTTAGGTGGGACTCCAGTCACTTTCCTGAGACCCGACTCTTCTTATTGTTTCCGCTATGCTAAACTCTGGTAAGAGTTCATTTTTGTTTGTAGATTTAGCCTTTTCGGCCTGCAAAAACGAGCCATGTTATAATTGAACTCTATTGTAATAATAATTTTTATCGCATTTATAAGATGATTCCAGCATTTTGTAAAAGGTGCCGTGCTAGCAAGACAAGATCCTGGGCTAGCACAGGTGCACCGAGGTTCCCGATGACGGGGGCCGACAAGGCCCCTCAAGGATGAGGTAAAAGCCCTACGTCCAGCCTTCTTTACTATACGGAGTATAGGGTACAGTGTGGATCACGACCCGAGCTTAGGCCAACACTCGAGCCGAGGTCGAGGGATATACCTAGAGTTTCTTGGCGACAATGAGAAAGCCTAGGGCAAGATGTCTAAACCTATGTAATCGTGCGATTAATCTCGGATTCTCCCTCTACGGCTCAACACAGGGGGTATTTATAGGGTGCAACGTGATAGGATATCTACAACCAAGTCGAGTATGGGATGGAGTCCTGGCCAAGCATGCCTCCATCTTGATCTCCAATACATATCCGAACTTGCCTTATATGCAGACCCTTATAGCAACCGACGCGCCATATTTGTGAACGAAGACACCTCCTGCAAGGAAATCTCAAACCTCTCGATCACAACCACATTACGAGATCTCCTAGTAACACGGCCACGATCCGAGCTCGTTCAGGACTCAGAGAGCCCAAGTCCTGAACGGATAAACCGTACGGGTAAGAGATAACCTAGGTTCTCTGGATGCCCGGGCCAAAGACAGCCCGGCCCAAGGGATCACAGACCAAACGACCCATGACTAGGCACACCGGGCTCCTTCTAGGCCCATAGCCTAATGTAGACGCTCGGGCTCGTAGCTACAGGGTCAGATGACGTCAGCAGAGCGTAATCCAATCCTCAACAGCTAGTCCTCGAGGCTTAAGTGCGATGGAAACATCTTCTTGAGGCTTTAAGAAAAACCCCAAAGAGGGATTGGATCACGGGTAGCGAAGAATCATGCTACCTCACCCTCCTTCGAAGCCCTGGCCTCAGAGGTCATTGCCCACAGCATGGGTTCAAGACCCTCTAGCCCAGGAGCTGAGCTCTGGCCAACCCCTCACCTGAGCTCTCAAAGGAACAATCTTCAACCGGGAACAGTTTGACCCTTCCGCTTTTTTAAAAAAAGCTGTTTCGTTCCTTGCGCTTCCAACGGTTGCATCTAAGCGCACAGCCATGAGATCCATCGGAACCCTGGATCCAACGGTTACCGCCCGTTCACCCTCCGCTTTATAGCTGAGAAGCTTGGCGGCGGATTTCACCACAAATCTCTCACTCTCTTGCACACACGCACCCTCTCTTCACCAGCCAGATTTACTCCTGTGCCCCTGCCACCAATCTCCCATCGCCGCGAATCCCTACTCCCCACCTTCTTTTGAACTCATGGCGAAGTGGACATGGTCATAGACCTCAAGGGCGAGGCTAGAGGCACTGGTAGCCCATAGTCATCTCGACGCGGGCTCCTACCATGTCCTTGGCGAGAAATTGAGGCCGCAGCCGGAGGACAACGAGATCATCATCACAGAACTCCATTCCATCAATGGGCTCTGGATGCGGGAGAGCGAGCTTGTCGGTTGCTTGCTTGCTCAGCTGGAATGCTCCGAGATCAACCTCCACCCTAACACCTACCTGGCCATGGCAATCTTTACCCACCTCTGCGAGGCCTACCTGAAGATCGCCCCCCGAGCGTCGCTGTTCTTCCACTTATATGGCCCAGTTTACCAAGATAGCTTGGGGGTCAGCGGGCTCTGCTTCCAACGAAGGTCCAAGGCGTAGCTCAAGTATCCGGCGACCTTCGTCAGGGACTCAAGTGTCGAAGTGGCACCAACACTAGTTCTACCTCCAGAAAGCGGAAGGGAGTCAACTTGTCTTTATGAGGACAGTGCCCCCCGTCAAGGACACAGGGCGCCCTCCCCTGTCAGACACAGAAGAGGGGCACACTCGCGAGATCAGCTGCCTCGCAAAGCGTGGCCTTACCGGGCGGGCAATTGTTTGGGACTTCCTGAAGAACCAGATTAGTCCGCTGTGGGAGTGGGCCGCTACCTTCTGGGAGCTCACCGAATGGAGCAGCGTCACCCGAGAGAGTGAGACCGGTAAGCCCCTAGAACTCAATCCCCGACCTTTCTGCCTGCAAACGGAGACCTAACCGAGCTAACCACAGCCCCAGGCGAGGAGTGGGTCGAGGCCCGGCTTTGGGGGATCTGTGGGACGGAGAAGCCTAGGAACATCACTGACCTAGAGATGATCCCTAAAAACATTTTCGAGCACCAAGCCGAGGTAAACCGTGAACCCTTATCGCCTTTCGTGCACTTTTCACACTACTCGCACCTCCTCTCACCCAGCATAACCCTAACCTTCTCCCCCACCTGTCTTTGACAGAAGGGAAAGAGCGTCGCCTGGCAGGAGAGGAGGAAAACAAAGACGACTCCAACTCCCAGGCTCTGGTGGTGGCCGAAAGCTCAACCAAGGAGACGTTGTCGTTCGTCCCTTGTGCTTCTTCTCCAGAGGTAACAGAGGGCTTTAAGATGTGCTCGATGAGCACGCCCAATGGAATAGGCTATAGTGAGGTCGCCAGGCCGCGAGTTGGTCTGCAAGAGAATTGTACTTCCTGCGATCATACAACACCTCGAAGTGCCTGAAGTGCTGTTCCAGCTTCCTCACCTCAGCCAGATAACGCGCCATTGAGTGATCCGTACACTTGAACTCCTTGTTATACTGACTGACGACCAACAGCGAATCCCCTTCACGGTCAGTCATTGGACCTTGAGTGCATGGCACGCTCGGAGCTCGACCAAGAGGCCTTCGTACTCTGCAGCGTTATTCGTTGCGTCAATGTTTAGCTAGATGGAATACTAGATCTTGTCTCCATGAAGGGATATGATGAGGACTCCAACCCCCAAGCGCTCGAAAGCTCGAGACCCATCAAAGTACATGGTCCATTGCCCGTCCCTTGGATCACCGCCGCTTGGTTCGGGAGGGCTTGGGTTAGTCTACTCCGCTACGAGGTCGGCTAGGACGTGGGATTTGATAGCATTCCGGGATTTTAACTCAATGTCGAACTTAGACAGCTCGAGGGCCCATTTGGCAATGCGGCCGCTGACGTTCGGGTTCTCAAGGATCTCCCTCAGGGAAAAAGTGGTAGGCACCACGACCTTGTGAGCATAGTAGATTGGCTTCTGCGTCCCATCACGTTCGGCCACCAAGACCGCACTGACGGCGCCTGGTGTAGCCACAAGGTAAAGAAGCAAAACCTCCCCTCCTCGAGGCGTGGTCAGCATAGGCGGCTCTGAGAGGAATCTCTTGAGCTCCTCGAAGGCATTATTGGCCTCTTCCGTCCACTCAAATCCATTGTGCTTCTGGAGGGCTTTGAAAAACTGATGCTCACGCTCACCAAGTCGAGAAATAAAGCGCCCGAACGCCGTCATCTAACCATTGAGGACCTGCACCTCTTTTTTGCAAGTGGGTGCCCTCACATTTGCAATGGCCTCAATTTTCTCGGGATTAGGGCCTACCCCGTTAGCTCCTATCATGTATCCAAGGAGCATACCGGAGCGAACCCCGAACACACACCTTTCCGGATTGAAATTGATCCTGTGCTTGTGGAGATTGCAAAACGTTTCCAAAAGATCCTCGATATGAGAGCCGGCCTTTTTGAATTTGACGACTACGTCAACATAGACCTCCACGTTTCTTCTGATTTCTCGTAGAGGGTTCTCTGCATCAGCCTTTGGAAGGTAGCCCCCGCGTATCTAAGACCAAAGGACATGGTCGTGTAGTAGAAGGTTCCAAAGAGAGTGATGAAGGCAGTTTTTTCTTCGTCCGCCAAAGAGAGAGCGATCTGGTGGTACCCGGAGTAAATTCCTAAAAAGCTCATTAGCTCGGACTCCGCAGTAGCGTTGACCAATTGGTCAATGCGAGGCAGCAGAAAGTTGTCTTTGGGGCAGACAGCATTGAGCCCCTTATGATCGACGCAGATGCGTCACTTGCCCCTTCTTTTTTACTATAACCGGGTTTGCGAGCCATTCTGAGTACTTGACCTCGTGGATGAAGCCGGCCTTCAGGAGCTTATCTAACCGTTCCCATATGATATCTTGCTTGAAGGGAGCAAACTTGTGAAGTTTTTGCTTCATCAGTCTCCTGCCGGGTTGTACAGCTAACTTGTGCTCAATCACCTCCCTTGGGACCCCGGGCATGTCGGACGGCTCCCACGCGAACACGTCCGAGCTTTCTCGGAGGAAGGTGATGAGCTTGCTTTCTTATTTCGGATCAAGGTTTGCCCCCAGATGCATGACCTTCTTTGGGTGCTCCTCAGACAGGGGAACTGCGTTGGTGGCCTCTCCCAATTGCAGGATCGTTGCAGGTCGTGGGCGCTTTTGCCCGGGCTCTATAGTCTTGGGACCGGGCTCTGGCAACTGCCCTACCTGAGCAAGGGCGAGCTCATTGCATCTTAATGCATCCTTGGCATTGCCCTTGACAGTGATGGGATCTCGAAACAATTATAGCCATGATGAATCGTAGCCATGAACTTGCCCAAGGAAGGGCGCCCTAAGATAGCATTATAGTGCATCCCCTGGTGAATCACCTCGAAGGTGATCATCTCGGTCCTAAAATTTCCCGAGGTACCGAACGTGACGAGCAGCACGATCTGCCTAATAGGTGTGATGGACGAGTCAGGCATGATGCCGCAGAAGGGTAGCAACATGCCTTTGACCCTAGAGGGCGGGATCTGCATCTAATCGGGGACTTTTGTGCTGATAATATCCAGAGAACTTCCGCCGTCTATGAGCACTCTTTCCACGCTTGCATTGCTGATGGTGGGTTCACAATCAGTGGGAGGCGCAGGGGCTTTGAGAGCCCGACCGGAATCCTCCCTTGAAAAAGAGATGGCCGAGCCAACCCAATTCATTGGCTCAAGAGCAAGGTGCTCCTGATCCACCATATAGATCTCTCCAGCCCCCACCTTTAGAGCCCGCCTAGACTCGTACGCGGACGAGCCTCTGAAGATTACATTGATGAAACGCTCGGGCTGGTGCAGGTCCGCTTCATTATTGTCGATATTGCAGGCGAGGCGCTCCTCCGTAGCTTTCTTCGCTTCCCCGTGCTTGGGGAGCTGTGGGTATGGCCCTCTGCCCACGTAGAAGGCCTCGAGCTGGCCTTGGAAAGTCCGGCAATTGCGCAGATCGTGCCTGACCACGTCTTGGAGTGGCCAATAGCGATTATCTGGGCTTTGTGGCTGCTCGCCCCTCCGCTCACCCTTTGGAGGGTACGCGACCTTCTCCTTCCCTTTGCCCCCGAGATCGGACTTGGGCTTAGGCCGGGGTTGGTGTTGATTGTCGACAGCCACAATCACCTTTAGCGTGGCTCCTTCTTCTGCTTCTTGGATGAACCGTCATTAGAAGAGGTCGACTTCTTCTTTCTTTCGGAAGGTTGCTCGGTTTCAGGCTGCGGAATCTCCTTGCCCTCGTTGAGGATCCTTTTCCACCGTAGGGCCTCATCGCCCTTGGCGTACTGATAGGCCATCTGGAATAGCTCGGCAGGCGTCAGATTGGTCTTCATGGCTAAGTCCCAGCTTAGCCTCTCATCCCTAACCCCGGCAGTATACGCTGCAACGACAGCTTCATCCGTGATGTTAGGGGTGGTATTCCTGACCCGAGAGAATCTTTGGGTAAAGCCCCGCTGGGTCTCACCCAGGCCTTGTCGTAGGAGCTTGAGATCTTCGGGCTTAACGGGTCTTTCGTAGCAACTATTAAAGTTACTTACAAGGGCTTCACAGAGCTAATCCCAGGTCCGGAAGATCCCTTCCTGCTGGTTGAAGAGCCAGGTATGGGCCGGGCCCTCCAACACCGTTGGGAGGTAGTTTGCCATGACCTGCTGGTTGCCGCCAGCAGCCATGATGGCTGTGGTGTAGACAGATAGGAACTCCTCAAGATTCTTAGACCCGTTGAAGTGTTCAATCTAGCTCGGTTTGAACTTCGGGGGCCATGTCACAGCATGGAGCTCGCGTGAAAATGCTCGATAGTCGTTAGCGACGGGCTGACTCTCATGGGGAGCTTCCGGGCCGAGCCGCTCGAAAGCGCTCCTTCTGGATCCATCATCCATGTCCACAGGCTAATCTGAATTTTGCCCGTGCCGGGAGGGAGTCCGTACCAACACGGAGCTTCGCACGTCTTCCGGGACTCATGCGTCCTAGTGTACGGGGCCGATCTCTACCCGGTGATGGGCTTGATGACCTCAGCCGTGGCTCGGACCAGGGTGCAAAGCGTCATGCCTCGGATCGATCCTCCGGCCAAAATTGTTGATGGGCACCCAGGTCCCTCCTCGGAAAGGGGCCGGGAAGAGTCCGACTGCCCATTCACCATCCGTTGCGCTCGCTGACCTCGTCCCGCGGGCGATGCAAGACGCGCTCCTGGCTCGGCCTTCGAGCTCGGCGGTGAGTTGTTCCATGTTCTCAATCATCACATCCTGGATTGCCATGGGATAGATGTTGCCCGGGTCCTGGCGGTAATCGCTTATAGCTCCCGCCAGAGCCCGAATTTTACGCCCGCTTTCCCGGAATGGCCCGAACGCAGTAGAACGAGACTCAACTAGTCGAGAGGCCAGTGTCTCAGAAATGCTACGCGGCTGAAGAGGAGATACGTCCCCACAGGTCAGACGGTTGGTCCTTACTCAACAACAAACCTCGACCAATCTCTCGTCCATGGAGGTAGTTATAAACGACGAGCCACCGCTCACTAAGCGTCCTGGTCGGGGGCTACCTAGGCGTCTTCTCCATTGTTGCCACCACTAGCGGGGCGATCTCCCCCAGATGCGCATTGTTGCTCGGCACACGATGCGGTTTCGCTTGGTGGACTCGGGACATAGTCCAGGATGTCCACCCTCTCGTTACCCCCGAACCCAATGCTTGGGGGTGCCGCCGGCACATCTGCCAGGGGCGGAGAGATTACTGGCAGCGACTCGGGCACATATCCGAGCATTGTAGTGTCATCCTCCCGCGGCAGATCTCGCAGGTGGGAAAGAGAGCGTTGGGACGAGAGCCCCGAAGCGTTGGTCCTGAACAGGACCCGAGCTGAACCGATCTAGACCTAGTCCTTGACCGGCTCGGGCATGTACCCCGAAATATCTAGAGTGCGATCAGCTCAAAGTTCGAGAAGGAGCCCCGAGCTTAGATCCCGACTTGCGGGAGGTCCACGGAGAGATGTCTCCGTGGCCTCATGCTTGGCAACATCCGGGTTGAGGAAAGAAACCACCTCTTCCTCGGAGTCGCTGAAGAGACAGAGTCTTCGTATCTCGAGTCATTACTGCTCCTGAGGATCGCCTTGAAGAAGGGAGATAGTCGGGCCCCACGGTGGGCGCCAGCTGTCGATCCTCAGGATCAGGTCCTTCACCGAGCTTATTTGTTGATTGGGGCCAACTAGCCCTTCCTCGCCAAGACTTTGCTTTTCAGGGCAGCATGCACACAAAACACAAGAGAAACAACGGTTTATCCTGGTTCAGGCCCCTCGAGGATGAGGTAAAAGCCCTATGTCCAGCCTTCTTTACTATACGGAGTATAGGGTACAGTGTGGATCATGACCCGAGCTCAGGCCAACACTTGAGCCAAGGTCGAGGGATATACCTAGGGTTTCTTGGCGACAATGAGAAAGCCTAGGGCAAGATGTCTAAACCTATGCAATCGTGCAATTAATCTCGGATCCTCCCTCTACGGCTCAACACAGGGGGTATTTATAGGGTACAACGCGATAGGATATCTACAACCAAGTCGAGTATGGGATGGAGTCTTGGCCAAGCATGCCTCCTTCTTGATCTCCAATACCTATCCGAACTTGCCTTATCTGCAGACCCTTGTAGCAACCGATGCACCATATTTGCGGACGAAGATACCCCCTGCAAAGAAATCTCAAACCTCTCGATCACAACCGCATTATGAGATCTCCTAGTAACACAGCCACAATCCGAGCTCGTTCAGGACTCAGAGAGCCCGAGCCCTGAACGGATAAACCGTACAAGTAAGAGATAACCCGGGTTCTTGAGACTAACATGTGTTGTCTTAGTCTCTTTGATAGAAGGATTGTTCACCATTAAAAACATGCATCTACTCATCCTAATTGTGACTAATATTCTTTATTGATTTTTTTCTTTAGTCTCATATTTAGGTCTTTGGTGAATGATCCATGTGGAGGTATAAAAAGCATATTCTTTATTGTATATCTATTGAATTCTTAATTTAGTGCTTGACTCATAATATTCCTTTGATATATAATAATCTTGTTATGAGACTAATGTGTTTGGTGCCAAGTTTTCTCTAGTCTCATATTTCTATAGAGGAATCATTAAGGTTAAGTAAATGATTTATTCATCCATGTAAGGTATGTATCTTAGTGTCTATTTTGTTTTGACTAGGGTTTGTTGAGACTAACAATTTGATCGTCTATTCCCTTTAGTTTCAAATATGCAATATGGATGAATAGTGCAAAATGAGGTATGAAATCTTAGTATGCCTCCATATTTATTATTACATTCCTCTTATGCAAATGCATAGTGAGATCTAAGTAACATATTAATTATAATTATGTACATTGTTTCATATCATATTTATTTGTGCATAAATATCCTTTTGAGCTTAATATGTGCATTGCTCACTTGCAATCCTTGTTTTAACTAGAGTTAAACTTCACCTTGCTATAAATCGAATCTGTGCATTGATGCCTTGCTTTTACATCTTCTCATGTACTTAATTTAGTGAAGTTTAATTTAAATTGAATCACAACTTCACACTTGCTTTACATATGAATTGTACACGTGTAATTCTTGAATATATTTTCATGTGCATCTTTAAGTGAAGTTGTGTTCATGAAATTAATTAATTGCCATGAATTATTGAATTATCTTTTGGTTAATCATCTCTCTAGTATATATAGATCAAATATATCTTCATTATGATGTACTTAGTAGAGATTTTTCATGTCAAGTGTTTCTATTTATGTTGAGCTTTATTGTGAGACACTTGCGGTGCTTAACTGATTATGTAATAGGAATTATATTCTCTTCCATTGAGCTTTTCACAATAATGCCTTTCATGAGTGGTTTAAAGAGAATTAGGTCCCAGGAATGTGTGTGATGACCAAGGTGTGTTGAAGGATGATGACCAAATCAAGGTCGACAAGACGAGGGTGTCACCACGGGTTCAGTACTAAGTCAAAATTGATTTGATGGGATGATCGTCGGAAAGGATGATCAAGTCAAAGTCGATAGGACGGGAGAGTCTCAAGAGGTGATCAAGTTGAGGTTGACAAGACGAAGACGTCGTCAATCATGTGATGAAAGTCATCATGCACAATGCATCAAGGGGTGATGCATGGAGCGTTAAAGTGGACTTGAAGGCATTGATGTAGGACATCAAGCTTCAAGATGGTGCTCAAAGCCAAAGTATGGCTAGTGTAGGTCTAAGGATGTTTTCTAGTCCTTTACCAGTCTAAGGATGTTCAGGAACCGGGACTGAAGCCCGTTCCGAACCGAGACTGAAGCCCGATTCCCCGTAATGAATGCGATTTGCTGCTACAGTTCTTGTCTGACTGTTCTTGTGTTAGCTCCATTGTTTGAGCGTTTCGAAACAGGTTTTTATGCCGTGGCATTTAGCGGATAATTTCCAAAACACCCCGTGTGCTTTACACCTTTTCTCCGAGCTAAAAAGCTTAGGGTCTCCCTGTTTTAAGAGGATTTTTAAAAGCCGAGGAATTTGATGCAAGAAAGAAAATTTCTTACCTAGAGGTATGGGTAGATTGAATCAAATAGTTGATATTCAATTGGATGTAAGTCAATGTATTTTAACATGTATAAATAGATAGTTCTCTGTACAACCGCTGTACGAGAGATTGGTTTGTCAACATACTCGTTATCTGATCAATATTTTGTGAAAACTGAAAAACTCTTTGAAGATCATAGTGTTATGTCAGGTATTTAAGTAAGGGTTTTATTTTGACTAAAAATAATCTCGCTAGAAGGAATTAGAAGGGGAGTCAAAAACGTTGCTTTTGTAGTTGTGATAAAACTATTCAACACTTATTTTTTGATTGTCAATGATTGTCAGCTCGCTGGAGCAGTTTGAAAATTTGTCCAGATTGCTTTTGGTCCAATTCCTGCTACGAGTGTTCATCATATTTCGGGACTTATTTTTTGATTGTCAGCTCGCTGGAGCAGTTTGAAAATTTGTCCAGATTGCTTTTGGTACAATCCTACTACGAGTGTTCATCATATTTCGGGGGATTGGAGTTGTAATCGTAATGCTCATCATAATAAGTTATATTTGGGTTAGAACAATAGTCTTACTTTGAGCCATTTGGTTTTGTCAAAATGATATTATTTTGGCAAATGCATAGTTATCTCTTTCACATAGGTCTTCTATTGGGGATTCGATAAAATACACTGACGGTTGGGCCCATGCATGACTTACCCCTAGAGTGCGTACCCTGGAGGATAAGGCGAATATGGCAAGCTCGAGACTGATACCCCGGTGGTCGGTGCTCAAGAATATGCCTTTTTTACTTATGGGTCATTGTATGTGTCATCAAGGGCCTGACGAGATACATCAGGATGAGTGGCCTGACACATGACGATTGACCGTGGTGGTGCGAGCGTGTGGGTGTAGCCTGTGTGGCATCGAGGCTAGGGCATGGGCTGACGGTGAGACTAGCCGCGATGGATCGGAGGGCTATGAATTGGGGCTGGTGCAATGTTGATTTCTCTGATAATTTGATTTGTGAGGACTATGAAATTGCTTTATATGATTTGCTAAATGCAAATTTTGGAACATTGCTACTTTGGATATATGGAGGCACAACCCATAGAGGACAACCAATTTGATTTGAGCTAAAATTGCAAATTGGAAATTTGCAAATATAATAGTATTGTAGAAAGTGCGTTTTAATTTTAATTGCATATTATGTAATATTCTTGTCATGTTTGACTTTATATGAACTATTTATGTTGCAATTTCAGAATTTTTTTTGTTCATTAGCTAATTGCCCGTGCTTTGTTATGAGAAAAATGTGAATTACACCGTCAAGGCTATGAGTAGGCGGGTCATAACCTTCAGTTTCGTCATGGGTGATTAGTGCTACACACCACAAGGCCCGACACATGACGATCGACCGTGCACAGGTTATACGGATTCAGCTTCACCATGGGCAATTGGTGCTATACGTCACACGTCATGTCGTGAACGACCGTGCGGATGGTAGTACAAGTCGGCGCATGCTATACTTTGGTTGTACCAGCCGTAAGAATTTTGAGAGGTTAGATAAAGTGGTCTTTTACGACAAATGGCATGGTGGGTAATTTTAGTAAAGTAGATTGATTTGTTACGACAGATGATATTGGTGGATAATTTTAGTGAACTGTGACTGTCGACGAATTATGTCGGCAATATACTTTATGGGGCTATGCGTAAGACCGAAACCCGATGGTAACACAGGAGATAGATTTACATAGGTTCGGGCCCTCGAGGTGAGGTAATACCCTACTCCTGTGCTCGTGGATTGTATTGGGGTTGATCTCAATGGACCAATGTTGAGGAGATAGATAGATAGAGATGCCGAACTAGGGGCCCTGCCTCCCTTTATATAGTGGAGAGAGGTAATGTTACAGATAAGTATCCTAGTCGGTTATGGAAACTGGGGATAGAGATAGGAAGTCTATCACTATCCTTTCTTGTCAAGTACGTAAGCGTACCGGATAACAACTGTGCCTTTCTTGTGATACAAGTCGAGTCTTCATGCGGGGCAGGCCCGTCTTCTAGATGGTAGGCGTGACCCTGCTCCGTGAGGTGGTCCGGCTAATTCGTCTCCGAGGATACCTGGGGACCATGTTATCCACAGTAGCCCCCGAGTGCTTTACAGCCGAGTTGATGCCTTCTCAGATGTGTGTCGACCGAGTCATACTTCAAGTCGAGTACTCCGACTGGAACCTTCTCTATGCCGAGTGTTCCATTGGCATGCAAAGAGGCCGTGAAGGGCTCAAGAGAGCTTTGCGGGTTGAAATCTCCGAGTGACTCCCAGCCCAATTTCTTGGAGTTCTGGAAGTCGGCGCGATGGTTGACGTCGCGGCGTGAGTAGAATATTGATGCAACTGTCCTCAGCGCAGTGTAAGAAGCTAGCGTAGTAGATCGGCGCGGCTATCCTTGGCGCAATGCGCGAGAAGCCGGCATAGTAAGTCGGCGCGGTTGTCCTCAGCGCAGTGCGCGAGAAGCCGCGAGTTGGGGTGGCCGTCCTCGTCGTTGCCGGAGCAGTGAGTCGGTGTAGGGAGTCGGCGTGGCTGTCCTCGGCACAGTGCGCGAGAAGCCGAGCCGTAGTTTGCGCTCAGGGCGCTAGTGTAGGCATGCAGCCGAGCTATATAATGCACTCAGTGTGCTGGCGTAGGCGTGCAGCCGTACCGAAGTTGGCGTAGGCGTGGAGCCATGCCGTAGATTGCGTTCGGGGCGCTGGTGTTGACATGTAACTGTGCCATGGTCGATGCTTGTAGCGTAAACACTTCCTTGAACCCCTGTAACATGTAAATGTAGGATTTAGGAAGTATCTGAATATGAAAACATTTGGTCGGATATAAAATCCGACTATCTTTATGTGCGAAATAGCCATTTTTTATTTTCTTACTTGATGATTTTTGTTAGTCCGAGTGGTTTTTCTTCCTTTTGTTATGCACTCTGACCGACTAGTCTAGCCCCCGAGCGTAGGGAGTTGGCACATGGCTTTTTATCCCAGACACGCGTTTGGATGACGTAGAGTTCGCCGTGTTATGACTTCAGAGCTTCACTACTCAGAATTATAGCGCATTCGGATTTCACTTAAATCACTAAGTAACAAAAGTAAAAAATAACTATAAAAAAGATGGGTGTATGCAAGTGCACACAATTATGTGTAGCCTCCGACTAACTGCTTATTTGGAATTCAACTAAGTAGCAAGTCAAGAAATAACTATAAAAAATAACTATAAAAAAGATGGGTGCACGCAAGTGCACACAATTATATGTAGCCCCCGACTTACTGCTTAGTTGGAATTCAACTAAGTAGCAAGTCAAGAAATAACTACGAAAAAGATGGGCGCACGCAAGTGCACACAATTATGTGTAGCCCCCGACTTACTGCTTAGTTGGAATTTAACTAAGTAGCAAGTCAAGAAATAACTATGAAAAGATGGGTGCACGCAAGTGCACACAATTATGTGTAGCCCCCGACTTACTGCTTGGTTGGAATTCAACTAAGTAGCAAGTCAATAAATAACTATGAAAAAGATTATGATGATGAAAAACTTAGCTGCTTTGCTGACGATGACGTCGTCCTTGCTTTTGAGCTTTCAGCCCCCGGGCGTATCATCCTGTAGGCTTAAAGCACAGATGTAGGCTTGTAGCGGTGCCGAAGTTTGCGCTCGGGGCGCTGGCGTTGGCGTGAAGCCGTGCTGAGTTGACGTAGGCATGCAGCCGAGCCGTATAATGCACTCGGGGTGCTGGCGTAGACGTGAAGCCGCGCCAAAGGTTGCGCTCGGGACGCTGGCATTGGCGTAAAGCCGTGCCGAGTTGACGTAGGCATGCAGCCGGGCCATATAATACACTCAGGGTGCTGGCGTAAACGTGCCGCCGTGCCAAAGATTGCGCTTGGGGCGCTGGCGTTGGCGTGAAACCGTGCCGAGTTGACGTGGCATCTGGTAAAGCCGTATAATGCACTCGGGTGGCGTGAAGAGACGCACCGTGCCAAAGGTTGCGCTTGGGGCGCTGGCGTTGGCGTGAAGCCGTGCAGAGTTGACGTAGGCATGCAACCGAGCCGTATAATGCACTCAGGATGCTGGCGTAGACGTGCAGCCGTGCCAAAGGTTGCGCTCAGGGCTCTGGCGTTGGCGTGAAGCCGTGCCGTAAAAACCATCTCGCATTATCCTGCATTGTACCCTGTGGAGACAATGAAAACACGAGTAGTAGAGAAAAAACTGGATTGTAAAGGAATATGCATGATGTCCAATTATGTATTTTTATTATGTCAAATTGCCGTCCGTTTCTCTTTTCCATATTGATTTACGCTTCTCCGAGTATGTTTAATTCCTTTTGTTAAGTACTCGGCTTAGCTCATCAAGTCCCTTAGCGTTAGGAGTTGGCACGGAGCTCTGTCTCCGGTCACGCGTCAGGAAACCCAAATTTTGTATAGGAATCAGAGTTCCACTACTCAGAATATGTGACACTCGTAATCGGTAAAAGTCAACATGGAAAAGAACAAAAGAAACTCGAAAAGAGATGTTATCTTTCTGTGATTGATTCTGTATTTTGCCCGAGTAGATTAGATCCTTTTACTAAGCACTCTGCTAGGCGCATCAAGTTCCTTAGCGTTAGGAGTTGGCGCGGAGCTCTGTCTCCAAGAACGCAATCGGGAAGTATGAGTGTTGCATGGAGACAAGAGTTTCGTTACTCGGAACAACCAATACTTAGGCTCAACAAGAATTCAAAAAGAAAGATATCGATGGGGTGCAGATAATGCACCTAATTAGGTATAGCCCCCGACTTACTGTTTAGCTGGATACCAACTAAGTAGTAAGTCAAGAGATAAATTATAATGATGTAATTGAATATAAAAATAGACAACTTAGCTGTTGATCGTGTCGTCGTCACGCCTTGAGTGAACGAGCCCCGCATGTCACCTTGTCGTGGCCGTCTCTCTGGCGTCATCGCGAAAGCCGGCGTAAGGAAGTCGACGCAATTTGTCTTCAGCGTCGAGTCTGAAGCCGCACAAGATGTCGGCGCTGCTGTCCTCGGCGTCGTCGCGAAGCCGCCTAGGAAGTCGGCGCGCTGTCCTCAAAGATCGTCGTCGGAGGAGGCCTACCTAGGAAGTCGGCGCGGCTGTCCTCGGCGCAGTGCGCGAGAAGCCTGCCTAGGAAGTCGGCGTGGCTGTCCTCGACGTCGTGCACGAGAAGCCGGCCTAGGACGTCGACGCTGCTGTCATCGGCGCAGGGCACGAGAAGCCTGCCTAAGAAGTCGGTTCGGCTGTCCTCGGCGTCGTGCGTGAGAAGCCGGCCTAGGACGTTGGCGCGGCTGTCCTCGGCGTCGTGCGCGAGAAGCCTGCCTAGGAAGTCGGCGGTCATGGTTCCGACCGAAACCTCCTTTATCGTCACCATGGTGACGTCTCTCATCTTCTTCTCGCTACCGTCGCCGAGCTTCAATATCTAGGCGAAGGTCGCGGTTTGTCGTTGTTGCCGGAGCAACGAGTGGGGGCGACGGTAGTCGTTGTCGTCGTCGCCGCAAGTCGGGGGCGTAGGAGCCGCAAGTCGGCGTCACAGGAGACGCTAGTCAGGGCGTCGCAGGAGCCGTAAGTCGAGACGGCGTAGGAGCCTCGCCGTGATCTCCGGGATGAGATCCGCTTTGTCGTCGAGGTCCGCCATGCCCTTGCTGAGGTGCAACAATGATCGCCGAGGTGCCGAGCGAAATTCACGTCGAGCTCCATCTTCGCGCGGGGATTCACGTCACCTCCGCACAGTCTGTCTTTAAACGGTTGCCATGGTCACATCCGAACTCAGTTTTCGATGATCTTGGACTCGTTGGAAAAATAACGAGATAGACTTTCCAACGCATCCAAAACCACCCCAAAATTTCTTCCAAGTCAACGGAAAATCGTGACGCAAGTTCTGTAAAGATTCTGGACGCGAATAGATCGCATCTTCTTCTTGCGTTCGTTTCGCGGTTGAACTTGTCTTCCGATCGGATCTAATCCGATTCTTCGAGGGCAAGTTTGCTGAGATTGTTGATAACGAAATCGAAGCCTCCAAAACAGGAAGCTTGGCCAAAGGTGAATTCGACGGCGCTGCCGCCGAGAGATGCCATGCATCGAGCTTGATGAAGATGATCTTAGCATCGCCCTACCGGCGCCCCACCGTCGATTTAATTATGTCGGCAATATACTTTATGGGGCTATGCGTAAGACCGAAACCCGATGGTAACACAGGAGATATATTTATATAGCTTCGGGCCCTCGAGGTGAGGTAAAACCCTACTCCTGTGCTCGTGGATTGTATTGGGGTTGATCTCAATGGACCAATGTTGAGGAGATAGATAGATAGAGATGCCGAACTAGGGGCCCCTGCCTCCCTTTATATAGTGGAGAGAGGTAAGGTTACAGATAAGTATCCTAGTCAGTTATGAAAACTGGGGATAGAGATAGGAAGTCTATCTCTACCTTTTCTTGCCGAGTACGTAAGCGTACCGGATTACAACTGTGCCTTTCTTGTGATACAAGTCGGGTTTTCATGTGGGGCAGGCCCGTCTTCTAGATGGTAGGCACGACACTACTCCGTGAGGTGGTCCGGCTAATTCGTCTCCGAGGATACCCGGGGACCATGTTATCCACAGTGACACCACCAGCGCTCACCGTAAGATAATTTTTAATGCTGGAGTTGTGCAAATTTTGGAAAATCATGATACTTTTATATGACATCAGAAAATTTTCCATATAAGTGTGCACCCCAGTTTTCATATTTTGGATTCACCACTGCCTAGAGGTGTTCAATTCGTACAATTCCCTCTTACAAATTCCAAAGGATAATTTATTTTTTCCCTGAAATTTTGAACAATTTCTAACATGAGCTCTAGACTTGAAATACCGAACTTGGCGACTAGAGGAGGGAGAATAGGAACCAAATAAATTTTCTCGTAAAAAGATGAATAGTGCTCTTCACCCAATGCGCCTCAAAGATGACAACCCACAAAAGGAGCCATATTCCTGGTTTGTTGAGTGCTCAAATAGAAAGTAATTCGTGCAAGAGTTGTTGAGACACAAGACAAAGCACAAAAGTACTTTAGAAAAGCAAGTAGGAATATTCCAGCAAAGATTGACTCTGATCACAGGAGTGGTTGCTGACTTTCTTGGGCACTAAAAATTATCGAAATTTTTCTCCCTATTTCATAATGAGTCATGAAGCCTCCAGCCAAGTTTCAGATCAAAAATCCACACATAAAAATCAGGAAAATTCTTGAGACAACTATCTGGAACTCGCGCATAGAAAGTTTGGGGTTCGGTATTGACCTCACAGCTCCTAAACAAAGAATCCAGATAACTCAAAAAAATTTTTCACAGGTAGATATCGAAGTCACAGACCTTCTCCAATAAGAATCACTCAAAAACCATCTCGGATGATTTTTCTAAAAATCCTACATTGACTGCTGCGTAGGAAGAACAAATCTGCCAACTTGAACAATAGTGGGAAGAATGTGATCTCTTGTTTCTCACAGGTTGCCAAGGGTGTAAAATCATATAAGTAACCTCAAAACATCATAGATCAGCAACATGTAGAAGGAGGTGAGGTAAATAAACTTGTTGGAAACAAAATCATCAAAAAAACTAAATCAAACATATGAACAACATAAGAACAAAACCATGATTGAGGAACTAATTTCTATTCCTTGAGGGTGTTTGTCAATAGCCACACATAGGCGGGCAAAGCTCACAAAAGAGCAGAATACAAGGCACAAAACCTCAGCGCAAGACTTGGTGGAAGCAGCTTTCTCCACCCCTTCTTATATAGGGCAACGGGGTAAACCTCCACCCTTGATTGCCTCCTTGGCTTCCAAGTAGCCTCATCAAGGGTTAAGATTCACCCACTCAACCAGCTACTTATATGGGCCTAAACTACTCACACATAGCCCAACATGGGCCAAATATGCCATACATGGGTTTTACACAAAACCTGATTAACCCGATGCTTTGGGCCTTCATCTGCCGGACTTGACCGCTCTGTTTCAGTACCTTCGGGCCTCCAACCCGAACCGGAACCTTTGAGCCACCTCAAGTCCTTCTCCATGGCGTCCTCATGAGCCCCAAGCTTGAGCCCATCCGTCACGCGACATCATCACCGTTCTGGACCTTGATCCACCCGATCTAGTCCCGGTACCGTCGCCGACCACAGTTGCCTCCAAGCCTGTGCCCACGAGGACCAAACTATTTTCCACAGGTAAAAATATTTTCTTACCTTTGATTCCTGCATGTTAGTCCAATTTTTCCATGAATTCAAACATATATGGCTACATGCCCACGTTCTCACTCGAACTGAAACCGAAACCTTTCAAACGGGTGCTTCCCTCAGCACAACATAACAAAGATGAAAATTTTAAAAATACTTTCCTTACTCAATTGAAAAGTCATAATACGAAAAAGATGCATCTCGAAATTCTCTATAAAATCCGTATATAATATTTTTCTATCCGAGCTCAGGAAGACCCTTAAAAGCATAAAATACTCTGTTCTAGTACAAATAGCCGAACCGGCTTAAATTAATCTAAAAAACAAACTCCTCAACCAAATCAATTCAAGTCATATATACTCATCACAACATGAAAACCTTCACATGGTCTCACAAAACTCGTGATAGGCATTCTTGAAAGAGTTCTCACATGTTGTTTCTATCTTCGCCTCTTCGTTCTCTATCTAATCAATTAGATGATCAAAACACACCTTTTGAACAAATACCTATAGTTTTGTTTCCTGCGGAACTGGATGTGTCACGATACTCTAATTATTTTTATATTCTGCTAATCAAATATGCTAGTTGTGCAAAAGAACAAAAAAATATTCCAGTTGTGCGAAGGAAAAAAAATGTAAACAGTGAAGTGGAAAGAGACATGTATAGTGAGGTTTATATCATACCAAGAGTGCACGCTGAACTAATTGCGCCTAGATTTAAACAGAGACAAAAAATACGGAATACCATCGATTAATGTAAACAGTGGAGCAGATAATGGGAACGTCTATCAATTAGTGTACCATCAATTAGAATTCTCAGGCGGACAACGCTCAAAACAAAACGAGTCCCTGTCCTCCAGCTAGCAAGGCTCAGCATTATAAAGAACCTTTGGCCTCTAGGGTTCAGCTAACAATCATCAGATAAGGGCGTGTTTGGTTGGGTGGCTCCGGTCTGGCCAGGCTCACGCGAGCCACCCAACCGGTGTTTGGTTGGCTGAACAGGCATGGGAGCCTAGCTCCACCCATGCAAAATCACTTGAGCACAGTGAATCACGTACTGTACTTTCAAACTTTCAAAAATTTTTAAAAATTCAAACGACATCCAAATTCAATGAGACAAAAAAATGGAACCGTACAGGGTCTTAAAAAAATTTCAGATTTTTTTCAATTTTTATTTTTGTTTTAAATTTATTGATTTTCTAATATTTGTTTTTTAAAATTTTTATTTTCATTTTGAATTTATTTTTGTTTTAGTATTTATTTTTGATTTTCCTCTCTTAAATTTGTCCATCCCATTCCCCTCCTAGTCTAGCCAACCAAACAACATCTCTACACAGCCTGTCCAATCTCATACAACCAACCAAACAACATCCCCTTATATCACCTCAACCTAGCTCCCACTAGCCTGGCTGAGCTCATACGACAACCAAACACACCCTAAGAGGCTGTTTGGTTGCCTTCTCTCACGAGCCTGGCCCGTTCGACTCAGCCAGGCTAATAGGATACGGGATGCACAGATAGGGATGTGATCGGATCGGATACGGTCGGATATCGTCCTATTCGTATCCATATCCGTATTTTTCATCAAATACGAATAGTGCCGAATACAAAATCGAATATGAATTATACCGGATAATATCGGTTATGAATACAAATCAAATACGGATCGGAATCGACATGGATACGAATAATATTAGTCGGATAATTTAAAATCCAATTTTATTTTTTTTCCAAAATGGTCCAAATTTAAATTTAAAATTAGGAATTTTGAAAAATAAGAAAATGTCAAAAATTTAAAAATTTGTGCACGAATATTATTAAAACAGTACAAATTCAAAATTTCTAAATTTAAATTGAAAATTAGGAGAAAGATCAATCAAAATTTTAAGAATTTCATTTAAATTCCGACTGGTATTTAAAAATAAATTACAAACAAGAAAAATCAAGTAGACAGTGGCTGTGCCCAACGGCTGTGGCCTGGCCTCTCCACCGGTCTGCCTCTGATATGTGTTATTCGGATAATATCCGTATGTCATATTCGGATATTATCAAACAAAACTCGATATTCCAGATCCATCGATAATCGGTGTTAAAGATCCGTATCCGTACTGCCGAGACCCCCACGGCGGAGGTGAGGTCCCACTGCTGTTTTTACCTGCTAGTCTCGGATCAAGAGCTAGCACACACGCATACGTAACTTAGATCACAACCACAACGATTAATTTACATAAATTTATATCAGAGTGCACCTCGTGGCGTCATTACATAAGTTCGGCACGAAGGCCTTACAAAAGCGGAAGTCTTCTTATTTACAACTGAAATTCCCAAAAGAGGAAAACCAAAGCAATCCCCACAGTAAAGCCGAGGAACGCAGCCCTAGGCGCCGGTATACTCTCCATCCCGGACTTCGCTTGTGAAGGCGAGGCTTCGTGGTCTCCATCTTCGTGGTCGCTATGGTACTCAACTCTGCTGGCGTCGAATCTTGCAACCCAGCGCAAGGGTGAGTATTGGTAAAAATACTGCAAGTCAATTGACAAATGCACATGCATGGTCTAGACAAGGGATAGGTAGGGCTCGATTCCATAAAAGCAAGTTTTGAAATAGTTTGCCTAATGTTTTTAAAGCAATTTAGGGAAAGAAGTGAAGTAATCAAATTGATTGACAAATCATTTAAATCATCCGGCCCCAGTCGGCTCATGCCCAAAGGCTGGCTCACAATGCAAATCGTGGTTTTATCCACAATATTTTCCTTACGGCTAATCCAATCGGGACCAACAACTCTCGACGGCTAACCACCGTATGCATAATACCACACGCCGGCTAGACCACCGTCATCTCCTCACGGCTAACCACCGAGACCCCCAAAACCAAAACACGGCACTGCCGTTTTCTTCTTTAAAACACCGAGAAAGAGAGAAGGAAAACTACCATTGTGATCAACCCACCGTCGTCCGCCCTTGACCGTGGGCACGGCTTTCTAGAAAGTTTTACGCTCGCAGAGGTCGACGCTTACCCATGAGACATGACTCCTCCCGTCAAGGTCATCACGACAAAGCCTTTAATAGTCTAGCTCTTGGTGGCATCCTCTAAGGTTTCCACCGCAGTCACAGTACCTCCGGCTGGTCAAGCCCCTCTTGAGCCTCGGTAGGTTAGCGAATCGTCGCGCCACTCCACCACACGGATGTCCAAACCAAGAGTTCGAAGGTACTCACCAGGCTTGCCCATACAAGCACTCATGGTCGCCTTGTTGTACTTAGTTTTGACAACCACAAGGTATCGGTCCTTAAGGACTGGGGTGGTTCCCACACTGGACCCGATTCTCGTGCTCACTGCACCAGCCAATCAATCCGTCCACCCCAATCAAGTTTTATAAACATTTCCAGAAAATCCCCCAGGTGACATACCCGCCACCTAGCACTAACATTTTTCCCACAGTAGCACCGTGCTACTGCTAATCAAACAAGCACTTTACAAACAGGGAGATACTTTGAATTAAAACAGGTATTAAATCAGAGTGGGGTGTTTATTGTGTAGTAACTATTGACTAGTAGCATGAGTAAGCAAGGTTAATTAAGCTAATCAAGGTTGGCAGGTAATCATGGATTAATTATCCTAAGGTTACCAAGGGTCAGGATTAATAGCATAATTAAAGTGTGTTAGGTTATTAACTAATTCCCTACCTACATGATAGTGATTATTCAACATAGCCATGCATATTTAATAAACTTCTAACAAATCATTTGTAAAACTGGACATTGATATGGTCAAAGAAAAATTAAGGGAAATGTCAACATTGACTTGCCTTGACTGTGGTCGTATTTCTGCCCTTCGTGAGCTTCAGTTCCGGGCACGGATCCGGTCGGATCTAACGATGGCAAATAACACACACTTAAAAACAACAAATAAAATAAAATAAAATTATGCATGCAAAAATAAATGGAATGCATGAGGATAATAAAACCATGTTTTTATTTATTTTAAGATTTTTAGAAATTGATTAAGTTTTAAAATGGCATTCTTTATTAAAGATGTTTAGATAAATTAGTTTCTATGGATTTAGAAATTTAGAAATTAAATTAAATATTAGGTAAATAATTCAATACTTGTTCCTATCTGATTAACATATTCCAAAAATTAAATTTTCATTTTAACTAGGTATGAATAATTAATAAAGTATTAAATGCATGATTTTATATTTTTAAAACACTATTATAGAAATCATATTAATAATCATGAAATGATATAAATGATATTTTAAAATTAAACTTCACATTTTTATGAGTTTTAGAAATTTATTTTACTGATTTTGGATTTATATTTTTAAAGATATAAAAATAACAAATTTTTCTATTTAATAATTAGATAGAAAAGGTCAGGTGGATCGGTCGGCGGCGGGGCATGGCGTTCCGGCCGACGCCAACAGGCGTCTTGGCAGTGTGAACCTGCTGCTGCTGCGCGCTGCCCACGCTGCCTGGCGCGTGCGCGCTGCCTTGATGCGTGATCTTGGCGCCAGGCGTCTGCCTGGCTTGGCGGCGATCGGGCCAAGCGCGAGGCGAGCGGAAGCCGCGGAGGCGGCTTCTTGCAGCATTATTCTGACCAATGGCGGAGCGGAGGCGCGAGCGCCATGAGGCAGCCAGCCGGGCGAAGCAGCGACTGGCGGCCTGCGGCAACACAAGACAATGGGCACTGCCACCGTGGCGCAACAGTGGCAACAGGCGGGACCCGCCGGGCAGAGGCACGGAGCAGGCAGCAGCGGAGATGGCTCGGCGTGGCGAATCTGGCGAGACAGCGGCTCTCCGTCGAGAGAGAGGGGAAAGGGATGAGGAGAAGTGGGAGCTCGGGGTGGGGGCGGCGAGGAACACCGCCATGGCGAGGTCGGCGGTGTGAGAGGCGGCGGAGGCGGCGATCTTGGCTATCCCGCCGCCGGCGTGAGAGGGACAGGTGGCGGGTCGGCGAGGTGCACGGGTAAGGAAGCCCGGGAGGCGACGGCGGGAGCGGGACCGGCCGAGGCGGCGGCGGCGTGGCGGGTGAGGCGGCGAGGATCACGCCGCCGGCCTACTCCGGTGGCGGCGAGGTGGCGCCGACGACGGGGAATGGTAAGGGGGGTCCTAGGGAGGGAGTAGAGGCCACGAGGGGAGGAGATTACCTGTCCATGAGCCTCGGTGGCGGCGCGCGGTGAAGCGGCTTCGGCGACGGCTCCTGGTGGACTCCGGCGACGGCGACGGCGGGGAGCGGCGAAAATGGAGTCAAGGAGGTGGAGGGAAGAGGGTGGTGAAGGGGATCGGCCGGGGATGGCGCGTGTGAGTGGGCGGAGTAGGAGAGGTAGTGAGGGGGAGTGGGGGGAAGAAACCGAGAGTGAGAGGGGGGTGGGCTGCGTGGGAGGTAAGCAAGGGGGAGGACTAAAAGGGAAATATCCCTATTGGGAAGGGGCAAAAAGGGGAGGTGCTATTTAGGGGCAAATGACAAGTGGGGGTCCATATGTCATAGGGAGGAAAAATGAGAGAGAAGAGTAAAATGAATTAGAGATAAAAATAGTTATATTAATAATTCATTTAATTAACTATTTAAGTTATAATTTAACTTTTCATTTAGTTTAGCTCTTGAATTGAGGTTTCAAAAGTCAAACTTTAAAATCACAAATTCTTACAAGATTACCCTATAAGGTTTTTAATAAGTAAAGATTTTAAATTTTGCAAAAGCTAATCCTTAATTAGTTTCTATAAAACTACATATAGTAACATGCACATTTTCAAAAATTATTTTTGATTTGAAAATTTTTCTTTGCTCATGCTTATGCAATGATAATGCAAATTTTTAAATTTTTGAAAATAGGGATGTTACAGTATCCATATAAATTATCTGTATGCATATCCTTATCCGAGAAATCAACTGGATATCTGTGAAACTATCCAAATCATCATCCAAATCAATTCGGTCAGTCGGTCGGTCGAAAAATATCCGTACCAGTTCCATCCCTATGCACAGATGCAAAGACGGTGTTTGGTTGAGTGTTTAGTAGGCAGGTATTTTGAAATTTATATAGCAAGTGTGGTTTAGTTTTGTTCGAAAAAAATGTCAAAAACCCATTTTTGAAATCGGTTCAGTAATCGGAGATGCTAATCAAAAGATATAAATAAAAAAGAAAAAAGAAAACTTACGTACCCAAGTGGCACCGCATACATGGTTCGTTATTGTGGCTGACAGTAGCCCCTTACGCAGAACACGAGGCTGCCATGCGCTGCATCCAGAGATACACCCATTTTCTCCGTATCTACAGAACCAGGCTGCATGGAGAATCTTGCATCTAGAGAGCCAGGCTCAAAACTAGATGCAGGCAACCAAACATAAGAAAAAAAGCAAGATTCTACATTTATATATGCAAATCTCTGTGCATGCAGGCAACCAAACAGCCTCTAAGTGACGGCTAGCTGCAATGCAGCATTTCTCGTGCTAGCGGAGAGATCCCACAACTACAATTGACCATGAATCTTGCTCTCTCCCGTACACCGATCGATCTCGGTGCAAGATCGGTGGAGGGGTGTGCCTGTGGCCGCTTGTACTTCTCATCGTGTCTAACCAGACGAGGGCAGCTAGATGAATAGACAGAAAGAATGCTTGTCAAAATGTTGCCGATGACCAAACTTCCAAAGCAACCAACATAGACAGCCATCATGGTGCATGTACGTGTGTGTGCGTGCCAGCAACCGTGAAAAGGCAGGACAGTGGCTGACTGGCTGCAGTATGGTAGGAGACCCCTAGATGGACAAGCAGCGACTGATCCGCACGGCTCGCAATATCGCATCTGATCAGGCACCAGCTATATATATATAACAGGATAGAGTACGTGTGTCTCGTGCAGTGTGTGGTGTTCCCTCCACCGAGCCGCCCCACTAGCGCCATGGTGGCAGCTACCGTCTCCTCGTCGTCGTCGTCTTCTTCCTCTCGCAGCCGCCGCCGCAGCCATGCAGGCTGCAGCTCCCAGCTGCGCCTGCTCGTCGTCGCTGCGTCTCTCGCGGCATTCGGGTTCGGGGCAGCTCGTGGTGGCGGTGCAGCTGGGGACTCTGACCATGTGCTGCTGGACGTGGAGTCCCAGCTGCTCCCTGGCCCGTCTTGCCCCACGCCGCAAGGTTCATCTTGCTCGCGATATTGCGCGCGTGCGACTCGCTGCACCAGCATCTCATGCATGCGTCAATCTCCTGTGCTTTTCTTAATTTGCTTCGTTTTATGCCTTGTTAAATTCATCTTTTGGAACTCGTGGTTTTTCTCAGGTTTCGTTTGGATTTCAATTCTTGCCGTACGTGTGGGTTCTAATTTGTATCTTCCCTGTGTTCGGCTGAATCATTTTTTTTTATGTTCACTAGCTTAATATCGCTACCTGGATTAGGAAACCTGCTGGTAAGTTGATGGTCAGTAGGCTCACCGAAGGACACGTACCCCAGTGTGATCGTGAAAACATTAAAAAGACTTTCTCAGAGCTTTTTGAATTAGCTTTGAGAGTTCGGTCCGTTTTATTGGACTTATTTTTTTATAGCTTTGAGTAGTGACTTCAAAATTTTTTTAAAACAGCTAAAGAATCAAAACGTTTGACATTTCGCAAAGGAGACAATGTTGGTTGATCTCGGCTGATTGCGTGGGACATTGCCACCCCAAATCCCGCACGCGCAGTCTCCTTCCAAATCAAGACTTTCCTAACTAAAACGCTAATCCCGTGATTAGCTCATACCTTAATTACGCGCCATGATCGGAGGCGCTTTCCATACAATGGGACACGCCCCCGAGCTCCTCAGCGCCATATATATAGGTAGAGGTGAGCTCGTGCGTTAGGTGACGATCTTACGCACGATTCCCACTCTCCCAAAAACCCTAATTTCTACCGATCCTCATCGGCGCTGGAGGAGCGTCGAAGGGCTGTCCACGGACAGTGTAGGTGGCGTCCCGAAAGCCGCCGCCACCCACCGACTGCTCGCCGGCGACGAACACTGTTCAAGGCCGGCGTTCCCTTCGCTGCATCCTCTACTTCTCCTACGACAACACCGATCGACTACAAGGCGTTAATGGCTTCCAACTCTTCCGGTCAGTACCACCTAATTCCGCATTAGAACTAGGTAATCATGTTTAGGCCAAGTTTACTGTCATTAGATCATTAGGTAGATCTAACAGACAAGACATGAGCCAATAGTTAGAAACTAAGAAAAACTTGCAACTATAATCCTCTGGAGCTACATAGCTTTAATCTTTGGGACCTCACATGATCCTAAATACCCCGGTCGGAAAAACAAGCCAAGCGCAAAAGGACCTCAATTTCTGTAGCCTGTAGGAGGAAAAAAACGTGGAAAATTCGTTTAAAAATATGTAAATTTTCATGTTATTTTTTGAAGAAAAACATATTCATTGAGCTCTTTTATGGAGCTCCAACTTGTTCCTAACTGTAAAAAATAAATTTTTTGGTTATTGAATCAAATAAAATGAAAGAAAAAAATAGTTTTGATGCCTCTTGGAAAATCTCTTTTCTCCATTTTTCTTCGGTACTTTTTTACAGCTACTGGAGCAGTGTTTGCAGAGCAACTGAATTGACCAGATAGATACCGGCTTGTGTTCAGTCATTTTTTTTTTTGTCTCGTCCAACATTCCCAAGTAGAGGTCTAAATCAACAGTTAAGGTCGTATTAAGGAATGACAATAACCTACCACTAGTTCCATTTTTTTTGGGCCATATCTGAAAAGGACAATCTTTTTTCATCGATTAAAATTGCAATCCCATTTTTTAAAGAAGTAGAAAAGTTACAACTACAAGGCTACTTCTGTGCTGCAAATATGTCAAAACGAGACACTGAATTTGATCTAGATTTGAGCGTCCAAATTTGGTTATGAATTTCTGATTCCAAGCTGAAACTCTCACTGAAAATTCAGAAGACAAACATGACGCCATGACGTCCACGAGGATGAAGGTCATCCACCGGCACGGTCCGTGCTCGCCGCTGGCCGACAAGAACGGCAAGCCGCCGTCCCACGAGGAGATCCTCGCCGCCGACCAGGCCCGCGTCGAGTCGATCCAGCGCAGGGTGTCCGAGACCGGCGGCGGCCGGGGCAAGCCGAAGCGCGCCGCCACAGGCATCCATCCCGGGGCCCTTCTGCAGCCGGAGCCGTCGACTCCCCAGCCTGCGTCTCTTTCCTCCTCCTCCTCCCCGTCTCTCCCGGCGTCGTCCGGGCTCGCGCTGGGCACGGGCAACTACGTGGTGACCGTCGGGCTCGGCACGCCGACGGCGCGGTTCACGGTGGTGTTCGACACCGGCAGCGATACGACGTGGGTGCAGTGCCGGCCGTGCGTGGTGGTGTGCTACCAGCAGAAGGAGCCGCTCTTCGACCCGGCCAAGTCGGTCACCTACGCCAACGTCTCCTGCACCTCCTCCTACTGCTCCGACCTTGACGTCAGCGACTGCTCCGGCGGCCACTGCCTCTACGGCGTCTTCTACGGCGACGGCTCCTACAGCATCGGCTTCTTCGCCCAGGACACCCTCACCCTCGGCTTCTACGACGCCTTCAAGGTCAAGGTACGTGCTTTAACCTACGATGCATTCATGTACTGCATGGTAAACGGATATTGGATCTTGAGACCGTAGGATATGCTTTAAGATTTGTGCTCAGCCTTCACTCTCCACACATATTTTTTTTACAAAAAAAACTTTTTTATTTCAAATGAATGAGTCCTTTCTTTCTTCCTCTCCCCTTCTCCTCTCTCCTTCGGCCTAACTAAGCTAGCTCGGCTCGGGACGCGTGCCAGTTGTCGCCTATCAATGCCTGCAAGAGCTGTCATGTTGCCCATGGATGCAAGGCTCAGCACGGCTCGGCTCACCCAACGTGGATGGATGGCGCGGCGGTTTGTGCAGGCGTCGGTGAGGAGGGCCGACGGCCACATGCGTCGAGTAGGCTAGACATAAGGATAAAGAGAGAGGAGAGGAGGAAGAAGAAGAACTCGATAGTTTGAAACCTAAACATTCAGGGAGGGTTTGCAAAAGAGCATTTGAGGAGAAGTGGGAGCTGAGCACGAATCATATCTTAGAGCATATCTGATGGTTGTGATGATGAATCTTAGAGCATACACTATAGGAGTCGCCGATAATCCCGACGTCCAAAGCCGTCAGAATAGGTCACCAAAACCGTCGAGAGACACTATTCTCGATGGCTAGCCATCGAGTTATGGCCGTCAGGAAGGATCCGTCGAGACAGACGACTTTCTCTCAACGGCTTGGCCGTCGAGGCAAATCTCTCGACGGCTGACATGGGAGGGTCGAGAATCTGGTCGCCAGCGTTGTCTGACATTACGGGGGCGTTCTCTTGACGGCCACCGCAGAACCGTCGAGAGAGTGGTAAGATGCCGAGATCCTCGGATCGGTAACACTCTCGATGGCTTCTCCACCGGCCCCATGGCTCTTTCTCGCCGGCTTGTTCCTGGCCGTCGAGAGAGCCTTCCAGTGATTTTCCCAGTGGACCGCTCCTATGCTCTATTATCGACGGTTATAGGAAAAGCCGTCGAGACATATTTTTTAAAAAAATAAAATTTAAATTTGGAAGAAAAAAAAATTTGCAATGCCATTGCCCAAAGAACAAAGAAATGCAACACGCAAAACCCAAAACAGCCCACATATACATATATATCCCCAACATTCACATGACATAACATATTCCACAATTATCAACAATAGGAAATAGATGCAATAAAGTTGTAACCACATACACATCGTTATGATCCATGCACAGTTCATCCACAAACGACAAAAGTAACATTCATCCAAAATCACTATATAGTCATCCATAGTGCATGTACAAACGACATAATAAGCCCCATTCGTCACCTCGCTCCTAAGGAAGAGGCGGCGGACCGTCGAAGAATTATCGAGTCAACTTCAAGGCCATCTGCTTGTCGTCCCTCGTCCTGGGCGTGTCGCTGCCGCCATCATCCCTCTGAGCACGTGTAGGAGCAGCTGAGCTGGAACCTTGAAATTGTACACATGGTTAGTAATTTGAAATATTTGCTTCAATGGTGAAGTACGATTGGATGGCAGTATTTGAGTGTACCGTCTCGGAACCGCCAAGAGGAGCCTGCGGAGGCACATAACCACCAGGATAACGAGGCGCCATCCCGCAGTAGCCCGGAAGGGATGGCGGCACCCCGTAGGCAGCAGGGTAGATAGGCGGGACCCCGAAGGCGCCAGGCTGGGCAAACAGGACCCTGAAGGCGCCAGGATGGCTAGGGATCCCGTAGGCGCCAGGCTGGTCAAGGGGCTGCACCGCCAAACCCACTCGAACCGGCCTGCACATTTGACAAACATTATGTAAACAAAAATAATAAAGAAAACTAAAATTTTGAGCAAATATTGAACATCTTACCCAGAGAGTCGCGAGAGGCGCTCCAAGGTGGCAATTCTCGCCTCGAACTCCTGGCGCTGCATGTCCAGCTGCCTACGGAACTCCTCCTGCTGCCTCTGGCGCTCCTCCGCCACTGTCTTCATGCTAGCCTCCAAGGCATGTATCAGCTGGGCCCTCTCCTCGTCCCTCTGTCGGGTCAGCCTCTCCTCGAACTGTCGGCGGCCCTCCGCCTACGACTGGCTAGCCCGGACCTATGACATATAGTCCTTGGACCTTGAACATAGCGTTTTGGTAAGTAAGGAAAAAAGAGGTGATGCGACATATGAAAGCTGCAAAGAGCTCTAACCTCAGGTGGTCCTCACCGATGGCAAGCCTACCGTGAGCCTTGCCTCCCATGCTCTAGTGGATCAGCAAGACGTCCAAAGGTGACTCTTCGGGGTTGCTATCAGCCCCGTGCATCTCGGCGTAGGCCTCTCGGTAGCGATCCTACGTTTGATCGAAGGTAATAATGAAAGTTTCATGGAAATCCGTAGTAATAAAATATTGGATGATAATTACCATTTTGGCTTGAGCGATGGGGTCCATGGCCGGCTAGGAGCCATCCTTGCTTTTCGAAGTGTGGCTCGCCTTCCATGCATCCAGGAAGTGGAGAATCCTCCCGGTCGCCTGAGCCTGCATTAAAAAGACAATAGTGCAGTTAGCCCTAAAAATGACAAGAAAACAAAACAAAAACAAATAAAGTACCATCTTCCTGCGTAGCTGTGATATCGACCACTTTCCAATGGTCGTCTTGTAGTCCTTGGACACCCGGTTCTTCTTGGCCATCTCGGACTTCTCCTTGAACTCCTGACTGGCCTACTGCTGCGCGAGTGCCTCCTAGGCGTCGGGACAGTTGGTGGCCCACTCCAGACGCACCAAAATGTATTGCGCAGCTGTCAGGTACTTTTGGCTGGCGAGGGTGCTACCGATCCTCTCGTTGTGCTCTCTCTCCTACAAGATGACGAGAGTTAGTGGTACTAAATGATCATAACATATTTCTCAATTGAGTTATGCAAAGAACTATCACCTGTAGTAGTCCTCGATCGCAGTGACCCTCGCCCCGGACATCAAGTCCTAGATCTTCTGCTTCGCGTTCCTGTTAAGCACTGGCTCAAACTGCTCCTCTGTAAGACCGTCACGTGGACGGTACCTAAGCTGAATGAGCAAGAACCAGGAAGATCAGTAAAAAAAATTGAAAACATTATTTAGAACAGGATTATCTATGGCTTACTCAGAATTCCCTTAAACATTCAGCAGCGGCGGTGCTATCGCCATGTGGAACCACCCTGTAGTCGTTCTAGCTGCAGGCTCGGTGCGCGTCGTCCCCCTCGCCTACCATGCCAGGGTAGTACTATCTGACGAGTGCCCCAAGTGTACTCCCTGGCTGGGTCCTATGCCTAGGATCGACGGTCGACACGTTGCTGCACATAGTGTATAAAGTTAATCAGTTGCAAGATTAGTTGGAAAAGACTAGAAAAAAGTTATGAGTTATTATGTACTTGTCCCCGTCGATCTCAATCAGGATCCGATGGCTCGGATCAGCAGGAGCCCTGAGCACCTTGTTGTGACCCCTCTCCCTCATAGGAATCTGCGTCTTGCGGACTTGGCTAGCCCCTAGGGTGTCCGCCTGGCATGATGCAGCGAGGCAGCGCGCCGGGGAGGAGGCGGCGCAGCAGCACGGCCGGGCGCCGAAGAGACGCGCGGGCAAGCGGCCGGGGGAGAGGCGATGCATCGATGGCGCGCCGGCGCCGAGGAGGTAGGCGGTGCGGCGGCGACGTGACGGCGCTAGGACGCGATGGGCGACGCGATGGCGGCGCGGGACGCTGTGGCGCGGTGGTGGTGGGGAAGTCGTGGCGCAGCGGTGGCGGCGAGGGCGTGGTGGCACGATGGCGCCCGCAGCTAGAGATATGGAGCTCGGGACTTAGGCAAATGCCTAAGTCCCGAGCTATCTAGATCTAAAAATCGTGACGCTCTCGACGGCTACATAGAAACCGTCGAGACAGGCCTTTCACTTGCCTTGTGTGCTGTGCGCCTTTCTTGACGGCCACGATGGAGCCGTCGAGATATGTCGTCCCTAGAGTTTGCTCTCTTGGGACACCCGCGGTGCACCTCTCTTGACGGTCAGCGAAAACCGTCGATAGAGTGGTAGGGTTCAGAGGCCTTGATACCTATCTCTCTCGATGGCTTATGATAAACCGTCGATAGAGGGGTAGCTCTCAGGGACCCTGACAGCTCCCTCTCTCGACGACTCTCCATGAAACCGTCGAGACTAATACATATGTCTCGACGGCCTGGCCATCGAGAATAGTCTTTCCCGATGGTTGTCAATGCACACCCTCGGGATAGTGCAACTTTTTTCGACGGTTTGGACCTAAGCTATCAAGAGAAGTGTCTTTCTCAAGGGTTCCCTCCTTGGGGAGCTCCCGGTGGTCAATGCACCGTATTTAATTTTTTTAAAAAATGTTAATGCAACAAATTGATGGTGCAACCCAACAAATATTCAAACTTACATCACAAACCATGCTCCAAAAAATTTGGAACTCACTTGGACATTCCGACTTATCGACCCATGTGTAATACGTCGTTCCTAGTTAACCATCAGGTGAACAACCAGTGTACTCTTAACATGACATTGTATCAATCGATTCCATTTTCACTTGTACCTTGGAAAATCAAATTTTTATCACAAGGGTACGATGCCGTAGCTCTATAAACCTATGTTCGGCATCATTTCACTTTTTTAAAATTTTAAAGGACATCGTTACGAGACAAAATGTCAAATTTCCCTTTTTTTAGTATACCATATTGTTGCTGTATAGCTGTGCAACCCTATAGTCATGCTTGCACACATGTTATACAATCACCCCCAAATGTCCAAAGCAATTTTCAGATTTTAAAAATCAATTAACCATTTTTCCCTACTAAATTAATTAAGGACACAATACTAACATTAGTAACAAATAAATTTAACAATACTGAATTAATTTAATAAATTAATTGACCTTTCAAAGCATTGACAAAAAAATATTATTATTTGATAATTAGGTTTTAAAACATATTACCACAAAATAAAATTTTAAAAACACTGTTGTGATATGCAAATTAAATGAAAAACAAATCTATCTCGACGGCTATGGGTAAGCCGTCGAGAGTAAACCATCCCATGGCTGCTGCCAATGCAAGTCTCTCTTGACCATTTCCATTAGGCCGTCGAGAGAGGCCTGCCCAGGGCTACCCCAAGGTGGGCATATCTCGACGGCTATAATTAGCCGTCGAGAAAGGTTTGAAGCCTTTCTTGTCGGCTTTAAACAAACCGTCGAGAGTAAGCAACGCCGTGATCGCCTGGTACTAGCATTGACGGTATCGGCCTATGTCTCGATGGCCCGAGGGATGGCCGTCGAGAGTTATTTCTTTGTCTTGATGGCATAAACATAGCTATCGAGAGAAGGTGACTAATCTCTACTGCTTGAGGTAGGTCGTCGAGACAACATTTGGCCGTCGAGACTGTTGTCGTTTCCTGTAATGATACCAAATGGTTGTAGACGAAGAATGTTGGACATATCTGATGGTCGTAAATGTGCCTGGAGTGAATGTACCTGAGAAATCCGCTTTGCATGGTTAACGGTAAAGATGACGTGTGCTTACGTGATGTTGTCATGTGGCGCGCAGGGGTTCAGGTTCGGGTGCGGCGAGAGAAACCGCGGGCTGTTCGGGCAGACGGCGGGGTTGCTCGGGCTCGGCCGCGGCAAGACGTCGCTGACGGTGCAGACGTACGACAAGTACGGCGGCGTGTTCGAGTACTGCCTCCCAGCGACATCGACCGGGACGGGGTACCTGGACTTCGGCGCGGGGTCGCCGGCGGGGAACGCGGTGCTCACGCCGATGCTGACCGACAACGGGCCGACGTTCTACTATGTGGGGATGACGGCGATCCGCGTGGGCGGGCGGCAGCTGGCCATCCCGGAGTCCATCTTCTCCACGGCCGGCACGCTCGTGGACTCCGGCACGGTGATCACGCGGCTCCCGCCGACGGCCTACTCCGCCCTGCGGTCCGCCTTCGCCAGCGCCATGTCGTCGCGCGGGTACAAGGCGGCGCCAGCGGCGTCGCTCCTGGACACCTGCTACGACTTCACGGGGCTGAGCAGCGTGACGCTGCCGACGGTGTCGCTGGTGTTCCAGGGCGGCGCGTGCCTGAACGTGGACGCGTCGGGGATCATGTACGCGGTGAGGATCTCGCAGGTGTGCCTCGCGTTCGCGCCCAACGACAATGACGGCAGAGTTGGCATCATCGGGAACACGCAGCAGAAGACGTACGGCGTGCTCTACGACCTCGGCAAGAAGGTGGTCGGCTTCGCCCCCAGAGCATGCTGATCACTGCCGGCCGCCATGATACTTGAATAGAACTAGAATAAAATGCGCGCCATCTGGCGCGCCCGTTTCTGTCCTACTGGTGATACACTTTTAGAAGACATGAGCTATATCATAGAAAATCTGGAATGAAACAACCATGTATTCTATGAAAGCCATAATCTAAGAGCATTACAAATAGCTTTACCGATCACAATCTGTATGAACTCTCCATAAACAACGAAAAGAAGTTCATGACCTTGGCTTCTTGCATAAGAAGCAATAACCCAGCTAGAATTTAAGAAGGGCCCAAAAGGAACACCTCTGAGTCAACTTCATCAGAGGCAAGTCTTCTCATTGAGCAGCCAACAACCCAATACTTGCAGAAGAAACAACAGAGTTAGTATTGATAGAAACAAATCATAAGGCAAGTAAACACTCATAGACAACAGCTTTCAGAATTGCTGAAGCAGCAGCACAAAACAGTAACATGAAATGCTAGCTTTGCAGGCAAATGGAAGAGTAGGCATGTCAAATGTAACGTACCAGCTGAACAGGGAAAAGAATGGAGTTATTCTTGCTGGTTCTTGAGCATTAATAATGTCTCCGTGTTGTTGCAATCAATAATCCCTGTTCATATGTTGCTGCAAATTCATCAAAGGCAGATCCAATTAGCACAGGTACTGTGAAAACTGCACTGTTTTCTATAAAATTGCTATGAATTTTGCGTTCTAAACCTGATTGTAATCCCCGATTCTTATCCCTCAATTCCCGCAAAAACTGCACTGTTTTCTATAAATTTTCTATGGAAATTTCGTGTTCTATAAAATTTCCATGAAAACCTGTGGGGTGGGGGGCTACTACTAACCCAGCAAGCTTGACATACTGTGTACCAGCAATCCAGCATACCGGAGCAAATCAAACGACAGAAATAAGCATCAAGATGACCCAGATCAGATCATATGGCTCAATCGCTAGCTCATCTCATCTGCCATGCAACAACGATCAAATGGACTAAAGAAAATGCCATGTCAACACAACGTCAAGAACACTATCATTCTGGCACCATCACAGTTGTAAACCGAACCATGCATGTAACAGAATGGCCGAAACAAACGATGCTATGAAGCAGACTAAGGTTCACAGGAACAACTTTAGGGAAGAACAGTCAAGTTGTCCATGGCGAATTGCTTAACCAACCATGTTTGAACTACTACCAAAACGAACAAAATGCTAACTCTTCAGTGGTACGACCCCAGAACACTTAGGATTCTTCTCCAGCATTAGACACCTAAGGATTTACACTTGTTTCTCGAAGACGATCGTCGGATACCCCTTTAGTGAGACTCCACTGCCGCCAACACCGGCTGTGCCGCCTCCGGAGCTGTTATGACCAAATTAAAGTCTAAAGGAACAGATAACGGAATATCATAGCGAGATAACAGATAAAGGAACAACCCTGCGTTCTTACCAATCAGAAATTAGAGCAGCACATCATAACGCTGATGCAAACAGTAGCAATTAGAGCAAAAATTTCAGGTAAGCAATCAGATAACAAATTGACGGATTCACAGAGGGCTTCACAAGCAGAAGCTTCAGTCGCATGGCAAGATCCACTGATCCAATAATCATCTTTGCATACTTCTTTTTTTTTAACCAAATCATCTTTGCATACTTCAGCACGCAGGGAAAAAATCCTGCAAAAATAGTCTCGTGCAAATTTCTACCTTGCTGCAGTCCAATCACCATCCAACATTTGAGGATTAGGGATATTTTACAGTACATTCAACTCAGTATGGATCATCCATTCTTAAACACAGGATGTGAATGGCTATAAACTATACAGATCAGAATCTCTTAATTAAACACACGCCATGAATTGAACAGCCATGAACTACACAGAACGAAATCCACATGAACCCTAACACTATGGTTCTTTTTCTGTGACTTTTTTCTCCGCATAGAACTCAGAAGTCAGGACCAAGAAAGCAGAAGCATTGAACACACCAAAACATCAAGAAATTTAGTACCAAGTAATCGATCGGAAAGAGTGCACACCAGCGAACAGCGAGGAGAGGGGTTGCTGCGTGGTGGGGATGGGGGCGGGCGAGAAGGGGTGTACCGAGCTACTCTTATGTGAGATGTAGTCGCCGGTGGCGCAGACACAGGGAAGAAATTTGATCTAGAGGAAGAGAAGGATGTGAAGCGAAGAACCCAGATCCTAGATCTGATGCAAAACTTGGGGAGATGGAGAGATACCTTGTTGTTGGAGGACGACAGTGAATCCGGCGATTCCGGTGAAGGTGGCCGGATCCGGCTTCCGTGAGGCCATATGGCGGCGGGGATAGCCTGATCTGGAGATCGGAGAGGGGAAATGACGTCGTACGGGGAGGGAGCGGTGGCGGCCGCCGCCGGAGGAGGGGACGCGGGTAGGAGACGGTGGCGCCGGTTAGATGAGGGCAGGCGCCGGATTGGGAGGAGGGGAGGCAGCACTGGCGGAACGATGGGGAGTACCCGCAGGGGCAGCTGCAGCGGCAGTAGGCGCCGGAGATCGTGAGGTGGGTGCGGCAGGGTTTTGAGGACGCGCGGCTGTTGTCGGAGCTTGCCAACGCCATGCGGAAGGAAAGGAAAGGGGCGAGCGGCCGGAGGGTTGCGTGAGCGAGGGGAAGTCGGGAGGGTGTACTAGGGTTGGGGCTGGGCGGGAGGACGGCGGGTTGAGTACTAAAACTCAAGGGGGCTAAACGCAAAAATGACGAAGCGAGGACCGCTCGATCGACCAATCGAACGGGCGCGAAGGTTTGAGGGCGTCCGTGAAAATTCCAAAATCCGGAGAGGTTTTTTGCATAACTGTCAGGGCTAGACGGCCAGATCGCCGTGAGCACGCGATCGGACGGCCGTCGCTTTAGCGGCGATGTGGCCAGCGTGAGATGTGCCCATTTTAAGGGCTTTAATATATAGTAGTATAACCAAGCTGCATCCACCAAAGTGTTGAGTGATTACTATAGATTGTAATGTGAGGAAACACCTTTGTAACAGCGATAAATCATACTACGCTTCAACGAAAACTAAGAACACAGAAAAGATCGGGAAGAACATGTGCTCCCCATATGTCTAGATTCTAACCTGACACAACCGGGTGGAGTCCGGGTTGGGTCCCTAGTTCCAATCGGGCTAGGTTCCACTACTACAGAAATGGCCTTTCATACCGGCACATCAGTACCGGTTATGCATGAACCGGGACTGACAATTACATCAGTCCCGGTTCAACGGTCTACAGGTCCGGGGGAAACATCAGTACGGGCTGAATACACCAACCAGTACTAATTTTCTAACATCCATGCCGGTTGGTGTAACCAACCGGTACTATGCTGGCCCGGGGTCTGCTTAGTACCGATTGGTTACACCAACCTGTACTGATGCTCTAACATCAGTACAGGTTGGTGCAACCAATCGGTACTAAGCAGCCTTATTTGAATCTTCTCTTCCCCGCCTCCTCGGCTAGCCCCACACTTTTCTTCTTCCTAGCTCCCACCTTGGCTTCAGTTCATCCCTGGTTTTCTTCAGTTCCTAAACTTTTGCAGTTTCTTGGTTTTTCTTCCGTTCATTATAACTTGTTTTTATTGATTTCGCATTGGATTTTGCAGTTCTGCATTGGAATTTTCTTTGTGTGTTTAATCACATTTGACTGCATTGGAATTTGCCGTGTGTTTAATGGATCCGACCTTCTATCTTCCCCTCCCCTATATTTTCTCCCTCCATCCATATGGAGAACAGTATCGCACCATTTCGATCCCCTTCTCTCCTCTGCCACTGCCACCAGCCGCACCGCATCCCCTCCGCCATGGTTCGCCGCCTTAAGACCTGTAGGGCGACTTGCAATCCCCATTGTCTACCGCAACCTCCTGCCGCCAGCACAGGCCCGTCCACCTCCTCCACCGCCAGAGCAGGTCCGTGCACCTCCTCCGCCGCAACCGCCCGCGCAGCCCCACCCACCTCCTCCGCCGCAACCTCGCGCGCCGCCCCACTCACCTCCACCGCAACCTCCAGCAGCAACCTGGAGGAGGCATGGAGGGCCTTCGACTGCCGACGCCCCATCTACTATCCGCCACCATATCAACCTTGCAGCTGGGAGGTGTGGAAAACATGGGCCCTGGGTGTCCGAAGATATACAACAGGACGTACGACCTCCTTGGGCCGAGTCAATTGGGCCTTCGGAAGAGCAGAGCTTGGAGGGCGGTGTGGCTGGCATGATCTACAAGGAAACGGATTCGCTTCCTACTCGAATACATAGATATAGGTGTAGTCAATCGGTTATATCAGATCTTCCATATGCGGATTAGGATTCTATCGTAACCCCACCCCTGCACTATATAAAGGGGTCCGGACCCTAGTCCCAGATCCAATTCCACATCTCACAATCATCATCATCATCCACCATAATACAATCCACGAGCACAGAGTAGGGTATTACCTCCCCGAGGGTCCGAACTCAGATAAATTTGGCTCCTCGTGCTACCATCGTAGTTGTGATCTTTCGCATCGTCCCCTAAAATACATTGCCGACGCAAATCGCCGGCGGTTAGCGCGCCAGTAGGGGCTAGCGCCACGATCAACTACGCCGACTTCGATGGCTTCCATTGGCGGATTCGTCTTCACCTCGCCTCCCGCCAAGGCATCATCTTCGGAGATCTCGCTTCATGGTCATGACTTTGGAGAGCTTTGGTTGTGTGTTTAACTTCGCTCGTCCACGACACGGGAGATGGTTCGCGACTCCGAAAGCTCACCACTTTGGGATCTCTTCCTGGATTCCGATCCGCAGGAGATCCGATCCGATGATGATGATTCCGACTAGCCAACTCGCTGGTTTCTTCGTTACGGCGGAATCCACCGCTTCTCTCTTCGCCAGCTCCTTATGTTGACGAAGCATCGAGTGGCGATCCGACTCCTGGCCAGGATCGTTCTCAGATCTAGTCAGGAGTTACAATCCCTCGGTCGTGGACCGGCCCGTTCGGATTCGAAAACTCAGCCGCTGTTTTCCATCGGATAACATGCCGGCTTTTCCAATCCGGGCCAAGGAGCGGGGCACGACATATACACACTGGGGCCAGCTTTCCGAGTCAAGGCTCAGGGACAACTCAAGCCTGGCCAAATTCCCGAGCGGCTATGCCATTCGGACTGGTCAATTTGGCTGAAAGTTTCTAGCAGATTCGTTCTGCCGAGACTCAGTCGGATCCCCTGAAGACCAGAGATCCCGCACGTGAGGTGGGAGTCATAATCACTCCCATCGACGAGCAAACGAATCAGGACCGGTTGAGCCTTTCCTTCTCAGAATCTGAGTCGGAAGAGAGCGTCAATAGGTTCCCTGATTTCCACGGCGTTACATGCCGGACGCTGTCTCTCGACGGCCCGGCACCTGCAGAGGAGGCAGGAGTCGAACCAAACCGCTGGCTGCGGAGAAGACTTGCGCGACCGCCACGCGGATCGTCGAGGGAAGTCCGGCGAACCGCTTCAAGTCCGTACTCGGTCTTCCGTACACCACGCAATGTAACATCCTCGCCAGTAAGACCCTCCCGACAATGCCGCCCTTTACTTGGAGAGAACAACCCTGCATCGTCAATCATGGAACAAATCAAGGCCATGATAACGGCAGCGGCTGTCCAAGGCACTCGGGACCAACCGACCAACTCGGCCAGGAGACAGACTGCTACGAGTGGTACTCGGTGCAGTCGGCACACGCGGAATCGCGGGCAAGATGCCCGCCGGAGTGCGAGCCGTGACCTCCGCCTCGACATCGAAGCCCGACACAGGGAGCGAGACGGAGATCGGCACCGTACCCCACTGCGCCAGAATCTCCCCCGACGATCTCCTTCCTCCGGGGAAGGGTTGATCGACGGGATCAAGGCATTCACTCCCCGACTCCGACAAGTAAACTGGCCCGAGGGGTTCAACCCTAAAGGCATTGTGAAATTTGATGGAGAACGGGACCCCGAGGCTTGGTTGCAGATTTATTTTTTGGCGATCAAGGCCGCGAGTGGAGGATACGACGTGATGGCAAATTATTTGCCCGTCATGTTAACCCCTCCGGCTCAGAACTGGCTCACGGGCCTCCCAGAGAACTCGATCAATTCCCAGATGTGGAATTGGATGCCGAACTAGGGTCCCCGGACCCCCTTTATATAGTGCAGGGGGTCGGGTTACAGATAGAATCCCTAATCCGCATATGGAAGATACAGATTTAACCGATTCAGTTACACCTATATCTATGTATTCGAGTAGGAAACGAATCCATTTCCTTGTAGATCATGCCAGGCCGCACCGTCCTCCAAGCCTGCCTTCTGGAAGGCCCAATTGACTCGGCCTAAGGAGTTGGTACATCCTGTTGTATATCTTCGGACATCCAAGGCCCATGTTTTCCACAGGACCATAGAACACTATTGTACCCAAACTGCCGACAGGGCCACAAAAAATTGCGTACCACGCTAGAACTCATGCAGTGGAAGGCGACCAATGGATTGTCTGATAAGGGATTCGACGAGTTGTTATGCCTCATAAAGAAGTTGCTTCCAGAGGGTAACACGCTATCTGAAACTACGTACGACGCCAGCAAGTTGTCTGCCCTTTGGGTTGGAGGTACAAAAGATAAATGCATGCCGGAACGATTGTATCCTGTATCGCAATGAGTACGAGGATTTGGAACCTTGTCCGGTGTGCAAAACTTCGAGCTATAAACTAAATGTGATGACCGAGACGAGGAAGAGGGGTAGCGTAAGAAGAAGAGACCCCCCGTTAAGGTGGTCTTGTATTTCCCTATAATCCCCTGGTTGAAGCGTTTATTTGCGAGCAAAGCGCATGCCCAGATGATGCGCTGGCACAAAGAAGGTCGTAAGGACGACGGAAGGCTAAGGCACCCCGCTGATGGCTCCCAGTGGAGGAAAGTCGATAGAAAATACCCGGACTTTACTGAGGATGCAAGAAACATAAGGTTTGGGTTGAGTACGGATGGGATGAACCCGTTCGGCGAGATGAGCAGCAGTCACAGCACTAGGCCCGTGACTCTATGTATCTACAACCTTTCTTCTTGGCTGTGTATGAAGCGAAAGTACATTATGATGTCCTTGCTTATCCAAGGGCCGAAGCAACCTGGAAACGACATCGACTTGTACCTCAAACCGTTGGTGGAAGATCTGCTAACGTTGTGGACCGATGGTGTACGTGCATGGGATGAGTACAAAAGAGAGCACTTCACCCTACATGCATTGCTATTCGTAACCATCAACGACTGGCCTGCACTTGGTAACCTATCAGGCCTATCTATCAAAGGATATAAAGCTTGCATCCAGTGCTTAGAGGATACGGACAGCAAGTATCTAAAAAACTCCTGAAAGGTCGTGTACATGGGCCACCGTAGGTTCCTCCATATGAAGCACACGTTACGATGGAAGGGTGAGAATTTCGATGGGATAGAAGAGAAACGTAAGAAGCCCCTGCATCGCAGTGGGACACTTGTCTTTTCTCTGGTAAAGGATCTGAAAGTAGTATTTGGAAAGGGACCTGGTAGCAAATCTGTCCCGACCGAACAAGGTCATACGAAGCCCATTTGGAAGAAGAAGTCAATATTTTGGGATTTACCTCACTGGAAAAACTTAGAGGTCCGCCACTCACTGTACTTCATGCATATCACGAAGAATGTCTGCGTGAACCGGCTAGGCTTCCTAGATATGTACGGTAAATCAAAAGATACACTTCAAGCACGAAAAGACCTGCATCTACTGAGACTCAGGAACAACCTATATCCAGAAAAGAGAGTGAAAGTACAACATTACCTCCACCCTGCGAGTTACACTCTGAGCACGGAAGAGAAAAAAACTTGATTAAGTTCTTGAACAGTGTGAAGGTCCCTTCTGGATACTCCTCGAACATAAGGAGACTCATCAACACGAAAGAGAATAAGATAGTACACCTAAAATCACATGATTGTCACATGTTGATGGCACAGTTGCTCCCAATGGCGCTGAGATGTATTCTGCCGGACTAGGTACGAGGGACAATCGTAAAGCTGTGCTCGTCCTCCTCCGCGACGATGTTCTCGTCATCGAAGTCCTCCTCGTCCTCATCGTCGTCGGACAACTCGTCCGACATTGAGAACTCCGCCGGGTAGAAGACGGACTCCTTCCTCGGCCGGTTGCGACAAATGCTCTTCCGAGGGGGACTCTCGTCCTCGGAAGACGGTGGCGGCGGTGGAGGCAGACCCGCAGGCGGGGCAGGCATCGGTGGTGGTGGTGGGGCGGAGGAGGAGGCAGAGGCAGAGGAAGAGGAAGAGGCAGAGGAAGATGCCATGGATCGAAGAGGCAGAGGCGCGCGGCAGAGGAAGACGGTTAGGCAGAGGAAGATCGTCGGTTTTATAGAAGAGGCCGAGGAAGACAAAGAGGCAGAGGAAGAGGCAGAGGCAGCTCCTCGGTTCACGCCAATATTGCGTTGTTTCGAATTCCCACATAGTCCCGGTTAGAGACACCAACCGGGATTTACATAGTCCCGGTTGGAAACACCAACCGGGATTACTTCCCCCAAAATGGAGGTCATGAACTTGTGGTTCCCACATGTCAGTGGTAGTAATTTGCCATAAATTACAAAGTATGTTAGCAAATAAAGTCGAACCGTGTTATATAAACCCGTGTATGAATTATGATTTTTTATTAAGCAAGGAAGCAATAATTGAATTTATATAAAAAGGTTAAAATCTGTATTAAGATGGTTGGAAAATAATATTGTAAAGAATATGTGAATTTTTAATTTATTTTATTTTTTGAAATCATTTTAGTGCGGAATAATTATGATTTATTATTTTTAGTAAGCAATGAAGCAATAATTGAATTTATATAAAAGGTGAAAATTTATACTAAAATTTAAAAATTAAAGAGAAATTTCAAGGCTCCCAACAGTTTTCTATAATTTTCGAGAAATTAATAGTAATTAGTACCAATGACATGTGGGACCTACTGAGATGGGCCCACATGTCGCTGAGGCTAGCAATAAGGCGCTGAGCACTGCCCCCAGATGGCACGGTCACGGGTTCGAGCACAGCTCGCGCCTTATTTTTGGGAAATCAGTCCCGGTTGGTGTAATTAAGCGGGACTTAGGGAGATTCATCCCGGTTGGTGTCATAAACCGGGACTACGTGAGCATTCAGTCCCGGTTTGTTATACCAACCGGGACTGATAGTTCCTAGGGCACCACCTGATGGAGCGTTGGTCCCAGTTGGTGTAACCAACCGGGATTGATATGAGGTCAGTCCCGGTGGATGATTCCAACCGGGACTAATGCCACCATCATATAAATTCGAAAGCGAGAGAGGTTGGAGGCATAAGTGTTATTGTCTCCAACCTCTCTCGCCGACGCGGCCTTCAGCCCCCGCCGTCGACGACCCACGCTCGCCGCCGTCCTCCTCGTCACCGACGACCCCGCGCGCCGTCGTCCTCCTCGTCACCGACGACCTCGCGCGCGCTGCCGTCTTCCTCGCCTCCGACGACCCCGCGAGCAAGGTGCTCCATGTGCTCCTCTCTCCTTCCCTTCCCTCGCTCCTCAGCAAGGTGCAGGCAGAGCATGGGACAGTGAGTGCGGGCACGGGCAAGCATGACGGAGCGTGACACAGGTGGGCACGACCGACAGTAGTGCGGCGCGACCAACAGGAGCACAATCACGGTGCGCCCAGAGTGTTCGACGAAATGCCCAAACCTACGCATTGGCGGAGCCAGAATTTCAGAACTGGGGAGTAAAGTAGTTAAATTGCCAAATAATTGGTCCTAGATATAAATTCTTACATTAAAAAAATAAAACATAGCATGCAATAAAACGAGCATGGAATGATGGAAATAGTACCTTATTGTCGACGATTTGCGTCGGCAATATATTTTATGGGGCAATGCGAGAGATCACAACTACGATGGTAGCACAGGGAGCCGAATTTATAAAGGTTCGGGCCCTCGGGGCCAGGTAATACCCTACTCCTGTGCTCGTGGATTGTATTATGGTGGAAATTGATGATGATTGTAAGATGTAGGATTGGATGTCGAACTAGGGGCCCCGGACCCCCTTTATATAGTGCAAGGTGTCGGGTTACAGATAGAATCCCTAATCCGCGTTTGGAAGATACAAATATAACCGATCCGGCTACGCCTATATCCATGTATTCAAGTAGGAAACGAATCCGTTTCCTTGTAGATCATACCAGGCCGCGCCAGCCTCTAAGCCTGCCTTCTGGAAGGCCTAATTGACTCGGCCCAAGGAGGTGGTACGTCCAGTAGTATATCTTCGGATACCCAGGGCCCATGTTTTCCACAGTAGCCCCCGAGTGCTTCGGGACTAGGTTGTCTTGATTCGGGGTTCAGCTTGCAGTCCTTCCGATGTTACCCGAGTGGTGTCACTCTTCGTCTGGCTGATGAAGTCTGCTCGCCGAGTAACCTGCTGATCAAACAACACAGTTGCAAAGAACTCGAGAAATTTCTCAAGTCATTAAAGATGCCTAGCACTCAGCCCGACAGATCGGTATGCTGGCTGATGGCCCCACGGAGAGGCATACCAGAAAAGTCGATTTTACCGAGTGAGCAGTGCCACCCAGCGTTATCCTCCCTGTTACAACTTATGGCATTCAAGCCTGACTTGCAGAGCTCGACATTCGATCCAGCATGGGATATGCCACAACTTGCGTAGGGTATTCAGACGCCTTGATCCGACTAGTGCGGGTTCAAGCTAGTGATCCCCAGAGGAATACGCCCGCCTTCAAGTTGAGGTCCTCCTAGTGGTGTTTGTCTTGGCGACAAACGATCCAGAGATGTGCCACTGAGACCCAACTGCAGAGGTAACTCTTTGATGCCTAATCTGATTATAAAATCAGACCAGCCATTGACCCCAGGAGGTACGCCAAGAGCTGAGTCAAATTTCGCCCGGGAAGCGCCCAGTCATCAAAGGATTGATAACTGGCATAAGGCCTAACCAGGGGCGCGCCCTTTTTACCAACTAGGTTTGGTCCAATCAACATCCGCATGTGGGCAACGTACAACTTTACAGCCCACATGAAAAAAATGCCTTCCGGAACCTATGTCTGGGCCCGAATATTGCAATAGTAGATCTAGGGCTTTGTTTCTTCCCGCCCAGCACGAAGCTGAAACGTTGCCCGTAGTTTTTGATGAATGCGCGCTCATCTCCTGCCGCCACGGGTCATCCCAGCGTCACTTCGCCAGAAGACCAAGTGTCGCTTTGAATGCAGCGCCGTGCTCCCAGAGACCTTTACATCAAATCCCGGGAACTGTTTTCATCGGGGCTGCTTTCCGACGCCATTATTCCCCGAAACCGGTTCGACTTCCCCGATTTCGGCTATAAAGAGAGGTCGTCATAGCGACCGCTCCTCACCAGGCTTCTTCTTGAATCCCTCTATCTCCTTCTGCTCCAATGGCTGATGAAGAGTTGGCGGAGCTTTGGGCGGAGTTCGACCTCGCGCTCGCCGAGATGGCCGAAGAAGAGGCCCACGCCCGCAACGTCGCCTCCGTCGCGGTCCTGGTGGAAGTTGTCCCGGCCCTTGCCGAGGTGACCGACGTGATCGTGGAGGCCCTGGTCCGCTCCCACGCCCACGACGCCGCCATCGCCAAGCTCGACGACGCCACTCGACCTCGCCGGGGTGACGGACTGATCATCGAGCGCGAGCCTCTCGCTACCGCCATATCTCAGAACGGCTCGCGGGCCATTAAGAAATAAAATTGTTCATTCTGAATGTGCAATGCTTCCTTCTCTCTTTTTTTTACTACGTCTTAATGTGAGTTAATCGATTTTTTACGACCCGAGTAATACGCTCCGCCCAAGCAAGCTAGGTCCCTTTCGCTAAGCACTCTGCCCAGCGCATCAAGTTCCTTAGCGTTAGGAGTTGGCACGGAGCTCTATGTCCGATAACGCGACCCGGAAGCATGAGTGTTACTAGAGAACAAGAGTTTCGCTACTCAGGACGACTGATGCTTAGGCTCATCGTTAGCTCGAACCGAAAAAAGTCAATTAAGTTTAGAAATAAATGTAGTGGTGGAGACTGCCCCTAATCAGGTATGACCCCCAACTTACAAACCAGTCGGATTCCGACCAATGAGTAAGTCAGACTCAATAAAGGAGAAAGGGTGCGCGGATGCGCACCTAATTAGGTGTAGCCCCCGACTTACTGGTTAATCAGGATCTGATTAGGGAGCGTCAAGTTGAATTCTAGGTGAGGGATTAGGTGCGCGGTTGCGCACCTAATTAGGTGTTGCCTCCGACTTACTATTTAATTGAAACGCAAATAAGTAGCAAGTCAGAAACTGAATTGCGCAAGCATAAAAGACAATGTGAGCGAAAACTTATCTTTATTTTAATTGTAGGCAAAGGTTACAATAGTCGTCAGGTATAGAACCGACGCAATTGCTCGATGTTCCATGAATTGTCTAGGAGAGCGTCATCTTCTCGCCTTAGTCGATAAGCCCCCGGGCGTGTCATAGAGTCGACGATGTACGGTCCTTCCCATTGTGGAGAAAGTTTGTGGCCACTCGATTGATTGACTCGAAGGACCAAATCTCCGACTGAGAAGGCACGATCTCGCACATTACGATCATGATAACGACGCAAACCCTGGAGGTACTTAGCTGACCGAATTGTGGCAATGTCCCGAGCTTCTTCCAGTCGGTCAAGATCATCAATCCGACTGGCCTCCGACTCGTTTTCGTTGAACCTCTGAACTCGGGGCGACCCGAACTGCAGCTCCGTTAGAAGGACAGCCTCAGACCCATATACGAGGAAAAAGGGTGACTGCCCCGTAGCTCGACTGGGACTTGTACGAAGCCCCCAGAGTACGGCAGGCAATTTCTTCATCCATTTTGCCGCATAGGGTTTGAGCCGATCGAAGATGCGCGCCCTGACACCTCGTAGGAGCATGCCATTCGCGCGCTCGACCTGCCCATTGCTTCGTGGGTGTGCCACCGAAGCAAAGCAAATCTTGATGCCCACATCTTCGCTCCAACTTTGAAACTCGTCACTCTTGAACTGAGAGCCGTTGTCCGTAATAATCCGAGATGGTACGCCAAACCGGCCGATGATCTCCTGGAAGAACTCAGTGGCTTTGGCCCCCGTAATCTTGGTCACGGGCTTGGCTTCAATCCATTTGGTGAACTTGTCTATGGCGACAAAGATATGTTCAAAACCACCTGGGGCTTTCTTGAGGGGTCCGACAATGTCGAGCCCCCAGACAGCAAACGGCCAGGTGATGGGGATCGTCTGAAGTTCCTGAACCGGCACATGAATCTGCCGAGCGAAGAACTGACAACCTTCACATTTACGAACGATCTCCTTTGAGTCGGAGACCGCGGTCGGCCCGTAAAATCCTTGTCGGAAGGCTTTTCGAACCAATGTAGCTGATGCAGCGTGATGGCCGCACATGCCCGAGTGAATTTCGCGCAACAGGACGCGTCCTTCAGACTCGGATATGCACTTTTGAAGTATACCAGAGACTCTTCGGCGGTACAAGATTCCCTCATGCACCACATACGTATGACTCCGGCGTTGGATTTGCTCCGCAGCCCCCCGATCTTCGGGAAGCTTTTCTTCTCGCAGATACTCTAGGTAAGGCTTTGTCCAATCCGAGTCGAGGGCGAGCACCTTTGTCTCTGATTGCTGTTCGTCAGGTTGGGGTAGTTGCTCCTACGGGGTGATGGAGGGGGCGTGGAGCTCCTGGACGAAGATCCCGGCCGGAACAGGCGCCCGACTGGAGCCTAGGTTTGCGAGTTCATCTGCCGCCTCATTGTCTCGCCGCAGGACATGTATGAGCTCCAACCCATCAAACTTATCTTCCAACTTCCTGACCTTCTGACAATAGGCGGTCATGTTGTCGTTGACACAGACCGCCCTCATACTTGGCTTACCACGAGTGGGCGGTCTCATAACCACCAATCGTCGGATGCCGAGCGATATGGCAATACGGAGACCGTGGATGAGTGCCTCGTACTCGGCTGCGTAGTTTGAAGCTGGAAAATGGATCCGGAGGACGTACTTAAGTCGCTCGCCTCCAGGTGATATGAGAACGATGCTAGCCCCCGTGCCCTGCCGTCGGAGAGATCCGTCGAAGTACATGTTCCAGTACTCGGCCTCTTCGGCGGCTGGGGGAGTTTGCATCTCCGTCCACTCGGCGATAAAGTCGGCGAGTGTTTGTGATTTAATGGCGCTGCGTGGTTTAAACGAGAGCTCGAAAGCCCCGAGTTCCACCGACCATTTTGCGATCCTCCCAGTGGCTTCCCGATTATGGAGAATTTCTCCAATGGGAAAGGAGATGACCACCAAAATTGGATGTTCTTAAAAGTAGTGCTTCAGCTTCCGAGAGGCGATCAGGACCGCATACAGAAGCTTCTGCACCTGTGGATAGCGTACCTTGGTCTCGCCCAATACTTCGTTGACGAAGTAGACCGGGCATTGAGCCTTATAGACGCGTCCTCCCTCTTCCTATTCCACTACCACCGCAGCACTCACTACATGAGTGGTGGCTGCAATGTATAGCAGGAGCGGTTCCTGTGGCAGGGGAGATGCCAAGACAGGTGGCGAGGTGAGGAACGATTTGAGATCCTCAAAGGCCTTCTGTGCCTCAGGTGTCCAGACGAACTTGTCGTGTTGCTTCTTCAATAGCTTGAAGAAGGCCGATCCACGCTCACCGAGTGGCGAGATGAACCGACCGAGTGCAACCACGCACCCACTAAGACGCTGGACATCCCTTATGCACGTTGGGGGTGCCATCTCCATGATGGCCTTGATCTTTTCTGGGTTAGCCTCGATTCCACGGTGAGACACCACGAATCCGAGAAGCTTTCCCAAAGGGAACCCGAAGACACATTTCTCCTGGTTCAACTTCATGTGATACGCCGACAGGCTCTCGAATGTCTCCGATAGGTCAGTGACCAAATCAGAGGTTACCCAAGACTTGACGACGACATCATCAACGTATGCCTCCACGTTGCGCCCAAGCTGGTTGTGGAAGCATCGCTGAATACAACGTTGGTACGTTGCGCTAGCGTTCTTCAGTCCGAAGGGCATTGTGACGTAACAGAAGGCCCCAAACGGAGTGATGAACAAAGTCTTAATATAATCTTCTTCCTTTAAGCTAATCTGGTGATAGCCTGAGTATGCATCCAGAAGCTCAAGAGCTCGCAACCGGCAGTAGAGTCAACCACCTGGTCGATGCGAGGAAGTCCAAATGGGTCCTTGTGACATGCTTTATTTAAGTCGGTGTAGTCGACACACATGCACTAAGTTCCATTCTTCTTTTGCACAAGTATCGGATTTGCCAGCCAATTGGGGTGGAGCACCTCCCTTATAAAGCCAGCGGCTAGAAGTTTGGTGATCTCCGTCTTGATGGCCTCCTTCCGATCTTGCGCAAATCGGCGCAGCCGCTGCTTAACCGGCTTGGCCTTGTCATGTACGTTCAAGGAATGCTCGATCACCTCCCTCGGGACGCTTGGCATATCAGATGGTTTCCAAGCAAAGATGCCCCGCTTCTCTTGGAGGAAGGTGACAAGCGCGTCATCCAATTTCGGGTCAAGCCCTGTCCCGATCAGAGCTGTTTTGGTTGAATCGGAGGGGTCGAGCGAAATATGCTTGACATCTTCGTCAAGCTTGATGCCCGATTTAGATGGTTTCTTTTTTGATAGATCGCCCTCGTCGCGAAGGGTGGTGGCCGCCTGCCGGATCTTGTCCAACTTAGCTGTCGCCTTGATGGACTGAACGAAGTCGCAATTTTTCCTATCGAGGAGATGGGAAAACTTGACGTCTCCACGGACCGTGATTACGCTCTGTGGACCTGGTATCTTCATAACCAGATAGGTGTAGTGTGGGACGGCCATGACCTTGGCCAAGCCCGGCCTTCCCAAGATCGCATGATATGCAGTCTCGAAATCGGCCACCTCAAAACTGAGGTTTTCCGTCCGGTAACTGTCCCGAGTACCAAAGGTGACAGGAAGAGTGATTTTCCCGATTGGCACCGATGATGTTCCCGAAATTATACCATGAAACGGCGCGTCTGTCTGCTGGAGCGCCGTCCTTGGAATCTGCATCTCGCCCAGAGTTTTAGCGAAAAGGATATTTAATCCACTCCCGCCGTCAACCAGGACCTTGCGCAGTCGGACGCCCCGTACCACAGGATCCAGGATGAGTGGATATCTTCCTGGGCAAGGGACGTGATCTGGGTGATCTGAGCGATCAAATATGATCGGAATTTCAGACCACCGGAGATACCCGAGGGTCACCGGAATAGCTGCATTGATCTCCCGATCGGTAAGTTTTTGCTTATGCTTGGACTCATATACATCCGATCCCCCGAATATGTAGTTGAGCTCTCGCTCGGTTTCTTGGTAAGCGTCGCCCTGAGGAGGGTCACGCTTGTCGTCTTGTTTGGCATCTCTTAGAGCGTCGCTGTTGTGATCCTCAGCGAACTTCTTCAAGATGTTGCAGTTCTTGGCCGCATGCTTCCCGTTTGGATGGAAGGGACACGGCACCTCCATGACTTTATTGTAGTCGGCGGGTCGAGGCGGCCTTAGCCGTCCCTGATCTGCGACCGCTACCATCTCTTCACCCTTTCGCTTCTTGTCCTTCTTGGAGGACGACTCGGGCCTGTCCTTCTTGCCTTCGTGCTTGCTTAGGTGATCCTCTTAACACACAGCGAGAGCATCCGAGGCGGTAGCGTATCGATCCGCCAAGGCGAACATTTCCTTGACGGTAGTCGGAGGCTTCCGAGACATATTTTTTATTAGGTCGGGGTCGCGAATTCCTTTCTGGAAGGCTGCAACGACGACCGCCTCTGAGATTTCCCGAATTGTGTTCTTCTTTTTGGTGAAATGCCGAATGAAATCCCTTAACGATTCATCTTTTTTCTGATGAATCTGATAAAGGTCCCACTGGGTTCCAGGCTTCTTGTAAGTGCCCTGGAAATTGGCAACGAATTGGTCACAGAGCTCTCCCTAGGAATCGATCGAGTTCTCTGGAAGGCCCGCGAGCCAGTTCTGAGCTGGAGGGGATAACATGACGGGCAAATAGTTTGCCATCACGTCGTATCCTCCACCCGCGGCCTTGATCGCCAAAGAATAAATCTGCAACCAAGCCTCGGGGTCCCGTTCTCCATCAAATTTCACAATGCCTTTAGGGTTAAACCCCTCGGGCCAGTTTACCTGACGGAGTCGGGGAGTGAATGCCTTGATCCCGTCGATCAACCCTTCCCCGGGGGAAGGTGATTGTCGGGGGAGATTTCGACGCGATGAAGTACGGCGCCGATCTTCGTCTCGCTCCCTGCGCTGGGCTTCGATGTCAGGGCGAAGGTCGCGGCTTGCACTCCGGCGGGCGTCTTGTCCGCGACTTCGCGTGTGTCGACTGCGCCGAGTACTACTCGTGGCAGTCTGGCTTCTGGCCGAGTTGGCGGGTTGATCCCGAGTGCCTTGGACAGCTGCTGCCGTCACCATGACTTTGATTTGTTCCATAATCGGCGTTGCGAGGTTGTTCTCTCCAAGCAAAGGACCAACATTGTCCAGGAGGGTCTTACAAGCGAGGATGTTCTGTTGTGGCGTACGGAAGACCGAGTGATCTCCCATACAGACCTGAAGCAGTTCCTCCCTGGCTTCCCGTGCACGACCGCGTAATTGATCGTGCAAGTCTTCTCCGTCCTCTCGGTTTTGTTCGGCCCCTGCCTCCCCCGTGGGGCGCCGAGCCGATCCGGAGGCTTGGCCATCCAGCATGTAGACGCCGCGGAAGTCAGGGAACCCAATGACGCTCTCTTCTGACTTGGACTCCGAGAAGGAAAGGCTCAACCGATCCCGATTCGTTGGCTCGTCGATGGGAGTGATTATAACTCCCACCTCACATGTTGGATCTCTGCTCTGAAGAGGATCCGACTGAGTTTCGGTAGAATGAATCTGCTAGAACCTTTTAGCCGAATTGACCAATCCGAATGGCATAGCCACTCGGGAATTTGGCCTGGCAAGAGTTGTCCCCGAGTTTTGACTCAGAAAGCTCGTCCCAGTGTGTATGTGCCGTGTCCCGCTCCTTAGCCCAGATTGGAAAAGCCAGCATGTTATCTGATGGAAAACAGCGGCCGAGTTTCCAGATCCGAACGGGGCGGACCATGACTGAGGGATTGTGACCCCCGACTAGATCTGAGAGCGATCCAGGCCAAGAATCAGATCACGACTCGATCCTCCGTCAGCGCAAGGGGCTGGCAAGGAGAGAAGCGGTAGATCTCGACCGAAACCGAAGGGAAACCCCGCGGTAGGCCAGTCGGAATCGTCATCATCAGATCGGATCTCCTCTGGATCGGAATCCAGGGAAGAGATCCCAAAGTGGTGAGGCTCGGTCGGAGTCGCGTACCACCTCCCCCGATAATGTGTGGACCGAAAGAAGTTCGGCTCACACAACCGAAGCTCTCCGAAGTCACCGGCGATGAAGCCGAGATCTCCGAAGATGAAGCCTTGGCCGGGAGCGTAGGTGAAGACGAATCCGCCAATGGAAGCCATCGAAGTCGATGTAGTTGATCGTGACGCTAGCCTCTACCTGGCGCGCCAACTGTCGATGATTTGCGTCGGCAATGTATTTTATGGGGCAATGCGAGAGATCACAACTACGATGGTAGCACAGGGAGCCGAATTTATACAGGTTCGGGCCCTCGGGACGAGGTAATACCCTACTCCTGTGCTCGTGGATTGTATTATGGTGAAAACTGATGATGATTGTAAGATGTGGGATTGGATGTCGAACTAGGGGCCCCGGACCCCCTTTATATAGTGCAGGGGGTCGGGTTACAGATAGAATCCCTAATCCGCGTTTGGAAGATACAGATATAACCGATCCGGCTATGCCTATATCCATGTATTCATGTAGGAAACGAATCCATTTCCTTGTAGATCATACCAGGCCGCGCCAGCCTCCAAGTCTGCCTTCTAGAGGGCCCAATTGACTCGGCCCAAGGAGGTGGTATGTCTAGTAGTATATCTTCGGATACCCAGGGCCCATGTTTTCCACACTTATAATATTATTTTAGGGTCTTCATCATTTGGAAATGCTCTATTTTAGCATCATCGGTAACCTTGGAGAAGATATCCCGCTCAATAAATGTGACCGAATAGTGTATCTTGTATCTTATTTGTATGTACTAGTTTTTAAATAATGGAAGACATTCCGGCATCTGTATCTTATTTATATGAATTTTAAGATGTATATGCATATGCCAATTTTATAACAAATTTGAATTCTGAGATGTATATGTCAATTGTGAAATGTATAAGTATATGTGAAATGTAAAGTATATACCGTCCTCGTCGCCGTCGCCCGTCCTTATCTACCTCCTCTTCCCCACCGCCCGCCTCGTTGTTGTCATCCGTTTATGTATAAGTATATGTAAAATGTATAAGTATATGTGAAATGTGCAGGTATACTTTTGTTGATCTTTTTTCGTTAATTTTCAATGCCTTCTTATAGACTACGAAACTACAATGGCGGGAGAAGGATTTGATGGAGACGAGTTCATGAGAAGTTTGATTTCGGGAGAACATGGTTACGAGCTCGATGATTTCGTCGAGGTCGTAAGACCCATCAAGGCCTTAAGGCTCGTCAAGACCGATGAGGCTCCCGAGGCTGCGGAGACGACCATGGTAATTAGATCGAATGTGTATATACCGGTTCCACCACCATGCTAAGCCAATATTCTAACACGTAGACATTATTGTACCATATTTTCAGATCATTCAATCGAGTAGCCAATTACGTCAGTGAGGTTCAAACAAGAAGTCGAAGACAAGACATGTTATCACCGAAGTCGGCGATAACGGCCAACCTCTTCCACCCCTAGGGGCGCTTGGGCCGTTCAATTCCGCATGCGGCATCCACGTCAGAGACCATATGCCAATTAGGATCGCGGGATGGGATAATGTCCTTGAAGATACGAAGAACATGATCTGTGTAACATCCTCATTTTCGAAAAAACCAAAAATTCATTTTGCATCATGCATCGCATTGCATTAAAATTCTTTTAAATAAAATATCTTAAATTGAAATGAGTATGTTACTTGTTAAATAATAACAATAATAATAATAATAATAAAATTAATTGAGTTGTTTTGCAAATAGTTTATAAAATGATTAAAGTAGAGTATTTGGGTTTCAAAAAGAGAAAATGAAATTGGAATTGTTTTCAAAAGGGAAAAACAGAAGAAAAAAAAAACAAAGTATTTTAAAGAAAAACCCTTCCCCTCCTCCTTGGTCCCACTTGTCAACCTCTCTTTCTCTCTTTCTCTCTTCTCTCTCTCTCTCTCTCTCTCTCTCTGTTCACGCAGAGAAATCTCTCCCTCCTTCACTTCCATAACCCCCCTCTCCTCTACTACCATAATCTGGAATTACACCCCCTTAATGGCGCCCGTTTCCAGCCATTTGCGTGTTTACTCCCCCACTAATCCCTCCTCTAATTCCTCTCTTCCCGTTACAAAAGCCCAACCCGAGCCTCCTCCTCCTCCTCTCTCTCTTTCGTCAATTCGGCTCGGGTAAGTCTCCTTTGCGCAATTCCTTCGAGGACTATCTTCCTCTCAAACCTCTTAACCCATTTTCGGCCTTGCATTCGAAGGAGCATCGCCGGAGAGGAGGAATCGTGCCGCCGCGGCCGTGGAGGTCTTCTCGCGCGCCGCCACTGCTTCGTCTCCAATTCGGCCACGATTCTCGGTAAATCCCCTCCTCCTTCCTCCTAGAGCATCCCTAGGACTTAGGGAGATTTTCCCCTCGGTCAATTTGACCAGAGGTTCGCCGGAGAGAGAGCCGCCGGCGTGCTCGCCATCTTCACCACGGCCGGCCATGTTGCCGGGCCGCGCCGTCCGTTCCCGTGCCCGAGTAGCCACCTCCACGTGCTCCCCGAGCCGCCGCCGTGCTAACCCACCCCGCCGCCGCCCTAGTTCACCGCCGGCCGGCCGACCCCACCATCACGCCGCTGGTTGCCGCCTCGCCGCCGCCGCCTCGCCGCCGACCCTCCCGCTCCGACCCCATGCCTTGAATCGCCCTAGCCCTCCTCTTTCCCCCCCATTTGGCGTCGCCACGCCACCGTCCGCCGCCGCTGCCGCCCGAGCCGCCGCCGTTCGCCCTTTCGTCTGCAGCCGCCATGCGGGTCCCGTCGACCCTCCTCGTCTTGTTGAGCGCCATGCTGCCTCACATGGCGCCGCATTGGCCATTGGCATTGCCGCTGCTGCTCATGCACAAGCGTTGCACAGCGTTGCCACCAAGACCACTCACAGGTGGCTGCTTGGCGCGCAAAGGGTCCGAGGCGCGTCCTGGGCCGAGCCCATCGGCCGGATTCCAAATTAGATTCTATTTTTATTATGCAATAAAGTTGTTTAATTCATAACTTCAATTTTATATGTCCAAAAATCACCAAATAAATTTTAGAATGCTTATAAAAATGTGATCTACATTTTTGTACATTTTTAGGATTTATTGAGCATATTTAATTTTCTGCCTAATTGGTAAATTGATAAAATGATTAAAATGGGTATCTAGATAAATGAATTTCCACAAAATTTCAAATAAATTTAGTCTGGACCAGAGAGCATGTTTTGCCATTGTATGATATTTAGCATGAGCATGAGCATACATGTCATCCCATATTTTATTTGGAGCACTCGTGTTTATTTTGGTTAAATTCGTTGTTAGGGACTAGCGACGTTAGCCCCGCAATCAACCCCGCAGAAGATCTCCAAGAGAGTGCTGATCAAGGCAAGTGCTTATCTTTGATCCCATGTTTTTAAATGGTTTTATTAGATATTTAAACATCATGCTATGTTAAAGTTTAAAAAAATGCTAATTGGTAGTTTGTTAGCAAAAAACCCTAACTAAAAGTATCGCCATAAAAACCACCCTTGCTACCCTAGGTTATCATAATATTGTTAAACTAATATCTTCGCCCTTGAATTAGGTTTTAATCATGTTAGCTATGCTTAGTTGCAATCACATTGAACTTGGACATGATAATCTCAATGCTTATTTAATCAATGATTTCAAAGGCAGTTGATGCTGCCATGTTTTGCAAATGGGCGTTGTTGATAGTGGGTGCTATCGGGTAAAATGTTTTATAAAACCTGATCGGGGTGGCTGGTTGCAAGGTTGGTGCAGTAAGCACAAGATTTGGGTCCAGTGTGGGAACCACCCTGGTCCCTAAGGACCGATTCCTTAAGGTAGACGAGCTAAGTACAACAGTGCGGCCATGTGTGCTTGTATGGGCAGGCCCTGGCTTAGTACCCTTCAGACCCCTAGTTTTGGCATTTCAGTCAGTGGAGTAGGCAATTGGTGCTGTTCTATCGGCGCAAGAGGGGCATTGCAGTGGAATGCCTTAACTAGGAGAACGTCGGAAAAAGGCCTTGTGGTGATCATTTTTCCCCTGGGAGCATCCTCGGGAAGAACCACCTCGCATGGGGAAAGCGTGCAACCTCTGCAGAGTGTAAAACTATCAGGATAGCCGTGCCTACGGTTAAGGGCGGATGACGGGGAGCTGCCTCATGGTACTTCTTACCTATTTGTTTTCAAAATGGTGTTTTAAAAGAAAACCGCGACCGCCGTCGTGAGTTTTGTTTTCTCTCCTCACAGTGGGTGCTGTGAGCGATGAGGGTGTTGCACGGTGGGTGCCGTGAGTAGCCAGGTTGGGCAAAACCGGTCAAGGCCGGGATTTCAAAGGAAAACGATTCAAATATTTGTTTTTCCCTTAACACTTTTCAAACTGTTTTATAAAATCTTAGGCAAACTTGCAAAATTGGCTTTATGCAAAAGAACCCTATCCTTCCCTTGTAAACCTTAGATGCATGTAGTCAGCCTTGCTTGTTGAGTATATTGTATACTCACCTCGCTTTGATCTTGGTCGCTCATTCCAATGAGCAGTGTCGGATCAACACCGCCTACCCTGACGAGGAGTTGTATCAGGACGAGGATTTCGCTGAAGGTATCCAAGATGAAGACTACCCCGAAGCCTAGGAGCGTGTCTCTTCAGTTCTGCCTGTGGAGTTGGATTTCTTTTGTTGGAGTTTAAAACAATGTTCTTATGAGTTTCCGCTGTGTTTGTAAGGCCTCGGTGCCAAACTTTTGTAATAATGGCCGTGTTGGCTGTACTCTGATGTAATTGGTTTAAAGCGTGAGATGGTTATGATTCAACCTGTTCTACTGTGTGTACTAGCTACTTGATCCAGGGACTAGTACAGATAAAAGCACAGCAGGGATTCGACTCCGTTATTCGCTTTTACAGCAGGGATTCGACTCCGTTATTCGGGTCCCGACAATCTGGACCGACCTGAAGGAGACATTCACCTTCCCCCAAGGGACCGAAGAGAAGGTGAAGAGTTACACGTTGAAGAAGATGGCCATCGCTTTCCAAACATATAAAAAAAGTTGAACACGAAGTACATCAAGAAGAACCGAATGCCCGACTTCAACAAGTACCCAAAGTTGCAGGATCACTGCGATGCGTTCGTGAACTATAAGAATTCGAATGAAGGTCAAAGTATGACCAAAAAGAACAGCCAGAATGCTTAGAAGAAGCAATACCACCACCACCTCGGCCCTGGTGGTTACCGCCAGGCGATGCACAAATGGGAGAAGAGGGAACAGGAACTGCTGGCGAAGGGTGTCGCACCAGCGACAATGGAATGGCCAGACAGAGCGAAGAGCGGGTTCTATGCTCACGGCGGTGGCCTTGACGATGATGGAAACACGGTGTTCGAGAATGTGCTGACAGATGTGGCCAAAAGACTTGTAAAGTCGATCGAGAAATCTTCACAGGGCACCTTCGTGCCAAACAGGGAGAACGACGAGCTTAAAAGGGCCCTACAAAACCCGGAGCACCCTCGACATACACGAGGCGTTAGTGTCGTTCCGTGGAAGGGCTAGCGACTTGCAAGGTTCGTCCAATTTCTCGCCGGCGAAAGTGAGAGCGATCCAAGAACAACTCGTCGGCTGGATTTTCGATGAGGTCGTAAATCCAAGAGGTGAGTTTCACGATCCAGTGGTAAATAGGTAGGGCCCTTCGATAAAGACCGGTGAACTGTCGGGGTCGACATCTATGGCAACCAAGAGCGATGCACATAAAAGATCACGATGAACGTTCTGTAATTAAAGTTGTAATGATTGTTATGTGAACTGTATATGTGTACTATATATAGGCATGATTGATTCATTGTGATACCTAATAGTTGTAATGAAAGTTGTTAATAAAAGTTCTGTGATTTAATTATTAATTAATTGTGCATGATTGATTATATGTGCTTTAATTAATTGTGACTTAGCACACACATATATATAATAATATTAATATTAGACTTAGCACTCGTCAGAAACTGCCGCCCGACGCTCCTTGGTATAGTGCGCCATTTAATTCTCGGAGACTCTGGGGACCCGAAGCGTATCTCGTCCACTGGCAAGCACGATTTGCCTCGGGTTACTGCCTTTGTACCTCAAGAGTCTGAGTAAGCAAGAGGTCTGTGCTTCCAAGGCGGGAAGCTCGGGCTCGAGCTACTAAGCTTCGAACGCAGCTTGTCGCCCCGAGCTTGCCTCCAGTGGGGCCACGGGTAAGTAAATGGGCCGATCCTTCGTGGGCCACGTACTTTCCACAATAGCTAGCCCCCGAGCCTCGAGTGGGACGATGTCGTGCCGTTCAGAGGTTTATCTAGTAACTGCCTTCGGACGAAATGCCTGTCTTTTCGCGCGCGCGGGGCCCCTACAGCTTCGGCGGGAATCCCAAATCGGCGCGGTTACGCGCGCCGCTTCCTTCTCCTCGGTTTCCACGTCTCTAGGTGGACAGGCGACGGTTCGTCTCCTCTAGCCGGTTTATATCAGGCGGTTCCTTTTTTCGCTATCTCTTCTCACACCCTCTTGTACTACTTGTGCTACTTGCGTTCCCTCGCCTTCTTCCTTCCTCTGCCTTTCCGCCATCTTTCTTCTCCGATCCTCATTTTCCAGATGGCGCCCTTCACGCGGAGCCTCCTCACCAAGGACGACCTGAAAGGGTTGGAGGCCGCCGGCTTCATCGAGGTCGGTGGATGGAGGCCGGCCGGCAGGGAGGCGGTCCTAGCGCCCCGAGGGTAAGGAGTTCGTTTGCTTCGAGCTCTTCGCGGTCCATGGGCTCCGGGTTCCGGAGTCCGAGTTCGTCGACGCCGTCTTGGCCCAGTGCAGGATCATGTTGGTGAACCTTAATCCCAACTCGATCCTGTTCCTGACGATCTTCGCGCACCTCTGCGAAGCGTTCGTCGGGATAGAGCCATCGGTCAGCCTCTTCCTCCACTTCTACGAGCTGACCACGACCGGCGGAAATAATGTGGCGAGGTGCGCCTACTTCAAGCTCCGCCGTGACATGAAGGCCTCGTACCCGGTGTTCAAAGCCAAGGAGAATGTCGAGGGGTGGGCGTCGCGGTGGTACTACGCCGAGAAGTCCGACAACTGCCGATTATGGTTCGCCAACGCGAGCCTTGGGAAGGTGACGATGTTTCGGCCCACGCTAGAGCCGGCGGAGGTAGCCCTGGCGGGCTCAATGGCTACGACATCATCGCCGACTTCACCAGGCACCAGGTGAGCCCGCTGAGGAAGCGGGTTCGCCCCTTTTTCGAGATCCGCGGGTGGGACGACCTTACCCGTGAAGGCACTTCCCGTAAGTCTTCATTCTCGACTTTGCAGTCCTCTGCCCGAGCTTTGCTTCGAGCGTGTTTGTAATGTTCCCGCTCTTTTTCCTTTGTAGCCTTGCCCCAGGACGACGTGGTCCGGGTCGTGGGGCTTCTCCTGCCCGCGAATCACAACGGGCCGTCAGGCTCGGCCGTTCGCAATGTCCTGGACGAGGTATGTGCTTCTGCGGGCCCAGGTGCCTTTGGAATGGTTCGCTCGTGGGCGTGGGCTGACGCCCCATGATCTGTTTTTGCAGAGGCAAGCAGGAGTGAAAACCGGGCCCGCCGTCCCCGCGCCGGTGGCGGTTGCGGGAGCCACCAGCTCAACGGCCGGTGATGACATGAGCTTAGCTCCAGCGCCGAAAGGTCGGGCCGCGAGCAAGCGACCTCCTTCGAAGAAGCCAGCCGGTCGCTTCCCAGGCAAGGCCGTCCTCGCATGGCGGCAGGAGCCCCGGGATAGCTATTCCGTCCCGACCAAATTTAGCCGAGGTTCCCGAGCTCGGATTCGGCCGCGCGGGGATATCCAAATGTGCGAAAAGGTGTCGGTTGGTGCTGAACAACGACGACTCGGATGACGAGATGTCCGAGAAGGCTGTCGCGGCTGCACGTATGTTGCTCACGTTTGTTGGTTTCTCCCGTCTCCTTCCTTCATTCGTTATGGCTCTCGGGCCGATCGGGCATGCTCTGATTCTCCTGTGTTCTTGATCGCTGTCCCCAGCGGGAACATATTCCGGCGGCGGCAAAGGGCCCAGAGAATGACCCTGTAAAGGGCAAACCCGGGTCCCGGGGTTCGAGGCCCTTCGTCCTCCCGCTGGTGGCGTGCAAGGACGTGCGCCTCCAGGCCGCGCTCGTGAAGGTGGAGACCTATGACGGCACCGAGCGCCTGACGCCGATCCGCGTTGAGGGACGGACCTCGACTAGGTGGCGCCCGATCGATATCCGCGGCATCCAGGAACTTTTTGACAGAAGTAACATATCTGTTCCTCCGCTGGATGCGAGCGACACCCTCCTCCTCGGCTAGGACTGGCTCGTCCGGGTCATCACGGCCGCTAGCGTCGTTCCGGTGCGGCTGTGGAGCGTGGCTCCGTTGACTGTCTCGGGATGGATCTCAGCGACACCATCGTGGGTTGAGCACCACCTCGGGCTTGTCACATGGAGCCAGCAAGACTCCATCCGGCTCCGACCAGTCCCCTGCCAGACGCTCAAGGAGTGGCTGGCGAACCGGCTGGGGAAAGGGCCAATGGTAGATGCTGCGGTGCAAACTGATTTCCCCCCCCCCCCCCGAGCCGTGCCTTCACACCGTTGACGCCGCTGGGTTTGCGGGGGAATCAGTGGAGCCAACAAGGGGAGCTCGCGAGGTCGCGGGAGAGCTGCCGAGCCCACGGGAGGAGTGGCCGAGCATGCGGGAGGCTCGGCCGGGCCTTCAGGAGAGGTGGCCGAGCCTGCGGGAGGCTCGGCCGGGCCTTCAGGAGATGTGGCCGAGCATGCGAGAGGCCTGGCCGAGCCTGCAGAAGAGGTGGTCGAGGGGCCAAGCAGCTCGGGCCGCCAGGTCGCGGTGCTCCCAGCGCCTATGGTCGTTTCGTAGGCTCGGTATGAGGTTGGAGCCGCGGCAGTCGCCAAGCGGGTAAGTGCCTCCGGGCTTGGCTTTTATGGTATTGTGTCTTCTGTACTTTGGTCCTTCCCTTCCTTAGCCTATCCTCCGGGTGCAGCTCTACCGCGAGGTTGTTGGCATGGCTTGCTCATTTGAGACTAAGCACGATGCCGAACAAGAGGCACTGCGGGCGGAAGGCGCGCGGTGGCAACGGGAAGCCAAAGTCGCACGTGCCGAGCTTGAGGAAGCTCGCTCGAGCTCAGTCCAGGCAGTGGCTCTGGAGGCTCGAGCCGCGGCGGATGAGGTGGCCTTCGCCGTGGCGTAGGAGGACGTCAAGGAGGTTTCATGCCAGTCGCTGGAGGCCCTTAAGGCCGAACGCGACTGCGCCCTTGAGCTCGAGGAACGCATCCGGTCAGTGGAGGCGTGCCGCGTCGCTGAGGTCGCTCGCGCAGTGGAGGAACGCGACCTCCTCGCCGCGGAGCTTTCTCGAACGAAGTCATCTGCGTCCACGACGGAGGGTCTGCAGAAGACCCACAGGATACCATGCAGGACCTGGAGGCTGCCAACGAAGCCTTACGGGTCAAAATGCAGGCTGCCCCGGCCAGAGAAAAAGAGTTCCTCGATCTCCAGGGTCAACATGACGAGTTGCTGGCCGAGCTTCGGAAGCGCCGGTGCCAGCCTAAGCCGTAGGCCCTTTTTTTCATTTCTTTTCCTTTTTGTTGGGCGGTAATTCAGCTTGCCCTTGTAAATACCCTTTATTAATGCAGTTGACTTGTTTTGACTTCTTTCCTTCGTCACTTCTTCGGTCCGCCTTCTCCCTGGAATGCCGAACATCGTTTTGACTGTTGCGCCATGTCCCAAGAGACATTCGCGTTCACTCTTGGAAACAGTTCCACGTCGGAACTGCTTCCCAACGCCATTACCCCTGGGATCGCTTCGGCTTCCCGAATCCTGGCTATAAAAAGAGACCAATGCGACGGCCGCTTCTCATTCCAGACTTCTTTCTTCCGTACCTTGCCCTCTTGCTTCCATGGCTCGTGATCCAGAGTTGGCGGAGCTTTGGGCGGATTTTGATCTCGCCATGGCCGAGCTCGGGGAGGAGGAGGCGCGCGCCCGCAACGTCGCCAGGGTCGAGGCGTTGGTTGAAGTCGTCCCGTGGCTCCGCGGGGCTTTTAATCCTCTCGTGGAGGCGCTGGTCGCGTTCGTGCAGCTTCGCGACGCTGCTTGCCGCCGCAGCTTTTGATCGAGGCTGCCTTGCGCTTGCCGAGGTGGCGACGTGATTGTCGGGTTTCGGGGCCCTTCCGCTGACTTCGTAATGGCGGCTTGTAAGCCATCCCAGAACCCTTTTAATAAAGTTGTTTGTGGTTATCGCTGCTCCTTTTTTTCTGTTGTCTTTCCTGCATGCAAACGAACGCTAGTAGTCGTATAGGCAAGAAAGGATTGAAAATGCAGTATAGTCTTACCGATCCTAGCCCCCGAGCCATGTCCGTGCTTCTGAGGAGAAGCCCGGGCGTGGCTTAGAGAAAATCGGAAGTCCTTGCTTGGGTATCTGATCTTGGAGAGTCAACTTTTAAGAAATCCACCCTTCGAAAAATCGACCCTAGTCCCTGAGCCACGACCGAGCTTCTGGTTTGATAGAAGGTCGGTTGTGGTTTAGAGAGATCAATTTTTGAGAAATCGACCCAAGCCCCCGAGCCACGACCGAGCTTCTGGTTCGATAGAAGGTCGGTTGTGGTTTAGAGAGATCAATTTTTTAAAAATCGACCCTAGCCCCCGAGCCACGACCGAGCTTCTGGTTCGACAGAAGGTCGGTTGTGGTTTAGAGAGATCAATTTTTGAAAAATCGACCTAGCCCCCGAGCCACGACCGAACTTCTGGTTCGACAGAAGGTCGGTTGTGGTTTAGAGAGATCAATTTTTGAAAAATCGACCCTATCCCCGAGCCACGACCGAGCTTCTAATTCGACAGAAGGTCGGTTGTGGTTTAGAGAGCGTATACTTTGAACGAAACTTGTGGCCCTAGCTCCATCTTTTTGTGAGAGGCAGAGTGTTGGACTCTTAGAGGTATCCCGGGCTTGCGGCAGGTTTATGCGGGCTTATAATATAGGGCCGGAAAGCATTTGCCCGCGCGGGATCTTGCGTGGTGCGATGGATATCGGCTTACCCGTGTGCAAAGGAATCCCGGGTGGCCTGCACAGAGCCACTATTCTGCCGATGTATCTTTGGAACAGCCCTGCTTTCTCCCAAGCCCGATCATGAGTTTAGGTCGCTGGGATTAGTTTGGGGGCTCTCTAGGGGATGAAAGGATGGTCAAACGGGAGAGAGAGAAAGGGGGGAATGGAGACTTACGACCTTTTCTCAAGCGTAGAATCTCCGAAGTTGAGCGATGTTTCAGGAGCTGTTGAGGACACTCCGTCCGCATTGCGATCTTCTGACCCGAAGCGTCTGGTGCCGACCGACTCTGGGCCTTCCCATCTTGGGGTGAGCTTGTTGGCATGAGCTAGGTTCAGAACTCGTCTTAGAACCAGGTCGCCAACTTGCAAGGTCCGTGTCTGTACCTTTTTAGCCACGTGACGCCGCAGGGATTGCTGGTATGCTGCCGCTCGCAGTAGTGCTTGCTCACGGCAGGACTCGGATAGGTCGAGATCCAACAGTCGTTCCTCGTCGTTGTCGATTTCACCTGCAAAATCAACACGAACTGTATACGAGCCTGAATGGGGTTTCGCCAGTAGCCCGATTAGAGGTTGTCCGGGCTTCCCAAAGCACGGAGGGTAGTTCTTCTACCCAGTTGTGACGTTGCTCGGCAAGAGCGTCGTACACTCGGCGCTTGACGCCCTGCAAGATCTGCCCGTTCGGGCGTTCGGCTACACCATTACTCTGTGGGTGAGCTACCGAAGCTAGGGCGACCTTCATGCCGAGCTCTTCGCAGTAGTCCTGGAATAGCTCGCTTGTCAACTGTGTCCCATTATCAGCGATCAGCTTACTCGGGACGCCAAACCTGGTCACGATATTGTTCCTAAGGAACCTCTTGGCCGTTTGGACGGATATGCTCGACACTGGTTCGGCCTCGATCCACTTAGTGAAAGTGTCGATGGCGACGAACAGGTGCATGCAGCCCTTTAGGCCTCTGGGGAACGGACCAAGTATGTCCATTCCCCATGTTGAGAACGGCCAGGTTAGCGGGATAGTCTGAAGCTCATATGCGGGCTGGTGGGATACTCGGGCATGATATTGGCAGGCTAGGCATCGTTTTACTAGCTCTCTTGCATCGGTCAACGCAGTGGGCCAGTAGTACCCCATGCGAAAGGCTTTTCCCACTAAGGTTCTAAAAGAGGCATGGGCCCCGCAGATCCCGTCGTCGATGTCTTGGTGGAGAAATTTGTCTTCCTCCCGGGTCAAGCACTTGCAAAGTACGCCGTTAGAACCCCTTCGGTACAACAAGCCCCCGAGTAATCGGTAAGCTCGGCCTTGTCTTTGGAGCCGGGATTTCTCAGCTGTGTCCTATGGCAGTGTCCCATGCATCAAGAACCGGACGAATGGCGTCATCCAGGTGTCGCGCTGCTCTAGGAACGAAATGGTACCGATCGTTTGGGTCGAGGCAACCGTCTTCTCGGGGGCCTCTTCTCTGGAGGGAATAGAGGGCTTTAGTAGGTCTTGACGAGCACCCACGGGCGGTTTCTTGTGAGCCAAGCATGAGCTTATCGCCTGCACTATTAGCCGCCTAGGAACGTAACACACTTCGAAGTTCGTGAAGTGCTTCTCGGCTTTCTCACTTCGCCAAGTATCGCACCATTGAGTCGTCAGAACACTCGAAACTCCTTATTTACTTGGCGACGACCAACTTCAATCCCCTTTCACTTGTTAGTCGCTTTATGCGAGCGCGATGCATGCTCAGAGGCCGGCTAGGAGGCCTTCAGACTCCAAAGATTGTTCGTTCGCGGAAAAATGGAGTCAGATTATATGCTGAATTTGTTCTCCTTAGGGTGAGATGAGAACAAACCCGCAGCCTGATCGCTCGAAATGGCGCGACCCATCGAAAAACATGGTCCAGTGTGCTTCTTGGCTTGCGAGCTTGGGCGAGCCTCCCGAAGGGTCGGTCGGGCCGGTCCACTCAGCCAAGAAGTCAGCCACGACATGGGATTTGATCGCTGTTCGAGGAATGAACTTGATACCAAATTCACCAAGCTCGACTGCCCACTTTGCGACCCTCCCGTTCGCGTCTGGGTTCCGAATGATGTCCTTTAACGGGAAACTCGTTGGGACCGTAATTGGATGGGCTTGAAAATAGTGGCGAACTTCGTGAGGCCATAAGCAAAGCGCATACAAGCTTCAACCTCGTGGTACCGCTCCTTAGGCCTGTGAAGTACCTCGCTCACGTAGTAGACGGGTTGTTACTTGCCTTCGCGTTCGACTGCTAGTACAGCACTTACAACCTGCGGGGCAACCGCCAAATAGAGGAGTAGAGCTTCCCCGAGCTTTGGCGTAGCTAGGACGGGAGACGTGGACAGGTAACGCTTTAGCTCGCTGAAAGCGGCTTCAGCTTCTTCCGTCCATTCGAAACCACCGTCCTTACGCAGAATCTTACAAAAAGGTGCACTGCGCTCGCCGAGACGAGATATGAATCTGCTGAGAGCCGCCATCCACCCAGTGATGGCTTGCACCTCCTTGGTGCAGGTTGGCGACCTCATATTCTCGATGGCCTCGATTTTCTCGGGGTTTGCCCTGATGCTCGCCCTTCCTATCACATAGCCAAGCAACATCGGGCATCGACACCAAAGACACATTTTTCGAGATTCACAAACTTGATACTTTCTAAGATTAGCAAAAGTTTCACGAAGGTCGGTCACATGGTCTGTGGGACTTTGCTTTTACAACAACATCGCCCACGTAAACCTCTACGTTATGCCCTATCGATCGTGGACCGTCTTACGCATTAGTCGCCGGAACATGGCTCGCGTTCTATAGACCGGCGACATGGTCGTGTAGCGAAGGTACCAAAAGGTGTTACTGGCGCTTCTCTTCGTCTTCCCTTGCCATGATGATCTGGTGATAGCCGAGTAGGCGCCCGTGAAGCTCATCGGCCGAAGTCCGCCGCTCGTCGACCAGTTGGTCTATGCGCGGCAGGAGGAAATTGTCCTTGGGGCAGGCGGCGTTGAGGTCGTGATGGTCGACGCACATTCGCCATATCCCGCCCTTCTTCTTGACGACGACCGGATTAACTAGCCAGTCGGAATGCTCGACTTCTCGGATGAAACCGGCTTGGAGGAGCTTGCCAAGTTGCTCCTGGATGATGTCGGCCTTCCACTTTGGGAAGCACCGTAGGGCCTGTCGACGAGCTTTTTGTCGTCAAGCGCCTAACTTTGTGCTCGATGATCTCCTTGGGACTCCTGGACATGTCGGACGGTTCCCACGCCGAACACGCCTGCGTAGCCCTTGAGGAAGGTGGACGAGCTCGAGTTCCTATTTGGACTCGAGGTTGACCCCACGTGGGCGACCTTGGCGGGTCGCCCTCGGAGAGGGGATCGCCTTAGTGGGCTCTCGCGACGCAGGCCACCTTAGAAGGGCGGGCTGTTGGCCGTTCGTTTGGCCGCCACGCCGGGGAGTTGTCCGACCATGGCCAAGGCGCTCTCGTCACAGGCCATTGCGGCCTTGTGGCTGCCCTTGATCGTGATGACCCCGTGCGGGGCCGGTATCTTCAGGCAGTGGTAGCCGTGGTGGGTGGCCGCCATGAATTTGGACAGCGCGGGGCGTCCAAGGATGGCGTTGTACGGGAGCTCGGAGTCCACCACATCGAAGGTGACGTACTCCGTCCGGAAGTTCTGGGGGGTCCCAAACGTCACGGGCAGCACGATTTGCCCGATCGGCTGTAGGGACGACCTAGGGACAATGCCGTGAAAGGGGATGGCTATGTCTTTAATCTTGGACCGCGGGACCTGCATCTGCTCAAGAACCTGAGCAGTGACGATGTCCATAGAGCTCCCTCCATCTACCAACACGCGATCGACTCGCGTGTTGCTGATGGTGGGACAGAGCACCAGCGGTAAGCGCTGGGGCCTGGTCATTCCGGGGGGACAATCATCCCCGGAGAAAGTGATCGACTGGTGAGACCACCGCAGGGGTGCGTCTCCGGTTTACCCTTCTCGAGGTGGTAAACCTCCCGGGCAGCGGCCTTAAGCTCGCGTCGCTAGCTATAGGCAGAAGCGCCGCCGAAAATCACGGCGACGTGTGCGCGAGCCTCCTGGAAGGCATCGCTGGGCGCCCTAAAGCGCCGGTCGTCCGGCACCCGTGATCGGGGCGTCCTGCGATTCTGCGAGTCATGGCCGATCTTCTTGGATGGAGAAGGCGATGGCGGTTGTTGGAGGGTTAGCCCTCCGGCGGTCGAGTCGAGGCCGGGAGCTCGCCCCTCGCCCGCGCGCGCCGCCGTTCCCTCCACTGCCGGGCGGGCTGGCCGCGGAGGCGGCCGTTCAGGAGGAGCGGGCCTCTCGGGCTCTGCAAGCGACGTGGCGAAGGGCGAGCTCCTTCTTCTGATTCTTCTTCTTTTTCTTCTTCTCGGCGTCACCCTTCTTGGCATCCGTGCGGTCCGACGCCGCCTTCTCCTCCGTCCTCCCTCTCTTGCGCTCCACCGCCGGAGGCGTTGATGTATCCTTCCGCAAAGACGAAATAAATCGGTGCGGTGTGGACCGGATGGAGCTCAAGGTCCTCGGTGAACGGGTATTCCGCGACTCCCTCCTTGAAGGCCTCAACGATGGCCTCGTCGAGATCGGCGGAATGGTGTTGCGCGACTGGGCGAACCCGAGGACGTAGTCCCTGAGCCCTCTCCCGCCCTCCGACCACAAGCTTGAGATCTTGGGGCTTTCGAGCAGCGTGAGCGTACTCGAAGTTTGTCCGGCGCCTCTGCGCAATTGTTCCCAGTGCGTGATCGAACCCCCGGCGGTGGTTGAACAGCCGAGTTCGCCATTCCCTCTAAGACGGTAGGAAGTTGTTGACCATTACGGTCTCGTTACGCTTCGCGCGAGATGGCGGTAGTATAAACAGCGAGATATTCGTCGGGGTTTTTACTCTCGTCGAACTTCTCGATGCTCCCGGGCTTGAACTTGCTAGGCCATGGGGCCTCGCGCAAAGCTCAGGAGAAGGCCGGGCATCCAGGGGCGGCCCCGTTGTTTCCAACGGGGGGTCTGCCGCCCGAAAGCGGCCCGAGGAGGGAAAAACTCACGGGGTGCGCTGAGGAGCGCCGTCATTGTGGGCGTGGATACTGCCGCTGACGAAACGCTCTGCCGCGCGCCGAGGATCCCCAGCGAGCTCCTCTAGGCCGTCAGCGACCGCGGCGCCTAGGTCGGCCATGGTGAACCCTCGCGGGTCCTTCTCCAGGTCACGCATGACTGGCATCGCTTTAACCCTTCTTGATCAGCAAAGACCGGGTTGGTGACGGTAGTGGTCGGCGAGTCTTGTGCGCGCAGTAACGCGTGGCGGCGCCGCAGCGAGCTCGCAACGGATATCCGCCAGGGTTCGCCCAACTGACCTAGCAAAGAGGCTCCGAGCAGCCTCACGCCGCTGGTGCTCTCCGCTTGGGTCAGCACGTGGCTGGTGCGAGGTCGCCCCGCCTGATGCCACAAATACATGACGTGAGGCAGGCTCCCGCGAAGGAAACATGTCGGTGTCACCCACGGAGGCGGTGCCATCGGCACCCTCCACTACCATGGGCTCACGCCGGTCATCTGCCGGCCTTGATGGGCCGGGGCGCCAGTTGCATGCGTAGAATTGGTCTTCCTCTTCGGACATGACCGCGATTGCGTGCAGTTCGTCCGGATGCGGCACTGGTAGCGGTGCCTCCAGTCCCTCCATGAGGGTTTCGCTGACGTGAGTCAGCGAAGTGCCGGGCAAAGCTGGGGAGCGAACAGCTACTCCCGAGGCTGGTGTTTCTTCCACCTCCATCTCGTCGGACTGGGCTCCGGCGAGGATACCAGCCTGCCACTCCTCATACGACTCGTCGACGTCGTCGAGATCGTCGCGATCGTCGTAGTTGAGGTCCACGGTATCAATGTCGTCATAAGACAACAAGGCCATCCTCGACTCGATCGAGGGAAGAAGACCGCAATTGGGCCCCACGGTGGGCGCCACCGTCACGACCGAGGCGAGCCTCGCAGCCCGATAAGCAAGGAAGGGGTGCGAGGTCCGAAGGTGGCCCTGTCCCCCGGACCGAGGCCCGGCTGCCTGGCCGGACGCTGCCGAAGGAAAAGACCTAGTCCCGACACGGTCGGACGTGTCGAGACCGGATCGCAGGGGATGATGACACGAGTGTTTTTATTCTGGTTCAGGCCTCCACTGTGGGATAACAGCTCTATGTCCGGTCTTCGTTTAATGCCGAGCTTAAACGAGTACAAGGGGTGAAGTCCGGGCTTTGGGAAGCCCGGGCCTCGAGTACAATAAGTGCTCAAGGCACTATGTGTGTGTGTTCCTACAGTTATCTGAATACGGAGAACTACCGCAGGGAACTAGAGCTCTTACGAGAGTGCAAGTGCTCCTGTTCTACAGTAGCTATTCTCCAAGTGAGTTGTGTGTATGTGGAAGTGAAGCCGATCCTCGTTGTTGTGGCCTGTATGCCCCTTTTATAGGCGCTCTCCGGCCACTGTAGCTTGCGCTGGTCCGTTGAATTAGTCGTTGCCTTTTTCCATGCCGGTAGTGTACCCAATCCTCCGGGTAATCGAGTGCAATCCTCCGGTCACCGTGCCGGACCGCTACCGGTCAGCACGTGTCTTTGCCCATGCAGTAGCTGACGATTAGCCGGACGACCAACCCGCCCGTCGAAGCCGCCGCCAGCGCCCTTGGTATAGTCTTGCGCATTTAATTCTCGGCGACTCTGGGGACCGGCGTATCTGTCATTGCATGCACGATTTACTTGGGTTCTGTTCCTTTGTACCTCAGAAGCCCATAGTAAGCAAGAGGCCCGAGCTTCCAAGGCGGGGAAGCTCGGGCTCGAGCTTACCAAGCTCGGGCGCGAGCTTGCTGGCCCCAAGCTTGCCTCCTGTGGGGCCACGGGTAAGTAAGTGGGCCGATCCTTCGTGGGCCACGTACTTTCCCCAACGCATCGTGATGCTTCCATAAAAAAGGGTTAATTGGATATATGCCGCTGTAGAGTTATGAAATTAGAGAACTGTTACTCTATGTGTCAATAACATGTAGACCCAGATCTCAATGTCATTGACACATGGATGGCAAGTTTCTAAACTTGCAGATGACTGTTTTTTGAGGTTTTGTGGCAGTTACCTGCCCAGTACTAATTAAATCTAGAAATTTAAAAAACTACATAGCAAAGTTCTCTAGAAGTTAAACAAAATAACCAAATGTACGACCGAGATGAATATTAAGCTGGACTTCGAGATGTTATTGAATCTGTTTCTCAAAGCTAATCCACTTAGTTTATATTATTTTTAAGAGTTTTTAGAGGTGGCTTCATAATAAAAAAAAGGTTGAACTAAACAAGCCAAAGCATTTAAAATTTTAATTCAGCTAAGTTTAAACTTTAAGCATAAGCCAAGTCACTCCAAACATACTTGTAGTTAATCCCAAAAAAAATTACAAACCAAATTTTTAGCCAAAAAAAAAAAACAAACCAGCCGATCAATAAAATTTTTGAAAAGTTGGTATCAGCTTTTATATTTAAGTATTTTTTTAATACGAATTAATTAAATATCCACTATCAAGCTGAATAAAATAACCAAGCTACATCCAACAAAATGTTCAGTGATTACCGTAGATTATAATGGAAACGTCTTTGTAACTGCGATAAATCATACTCTCTATGATCACAGATATTGTCGTTTGGAACATTGACATGGTTTTTAAAATACATATTTGACTATTCATTACTATTAAATTTTGTTATAAAACCCACTAAAATTACAACATTATAAAAGTATTATTCAAAACAAATTTATACCTGTGATTTCATGTACTAAATCTAAATAGTTTTAACAAATAATTATATGTAAAGATTCAAAATTTTGATCTGCACATATCTCAAAGGTATGCATTTCTGAGGCGTGGCCGGAGAGTGATAGGTTTCAATGTCTCCTCTCATGTCATGCGTGCACCATCCTCTGGGCCTGGGCCTGGGCCTTGGCGTAGGCCCAATAGATGTGCAGAACATATAGCGATTCTTTAGGAAAAAAAATCATGTACGCTGTCGCCTGCACCTAGTATGGTCCTCTTCTTTTCAACTTAAAATCAAATTAAAATTTACAGTTTAAAATTTATCTTTTTTATACAAATTATATGATGCGGCACTTTGTATTTATTTTTCCTGAGATTTTAGTGGTTTTTCTTAAAGATTCCAAAAATATTTTAAAAATATTTTTCAGCCTTTATATTTCTCTTTTCGAGAACTCTCAACTTTTTAAATTATAACCTACCTAAACTTTTAAACGGTCTCAAAACAGCCCTCTTCATCTACCGTCCAAATCCTCCCTTTTCTCGCCGGATTCGAGGTCCAGCACAACGTTCGAGGCGCATCAAATGGGAAGAAATAAATGCGGCCTGATGGACCACCAGGCTAGTAAGATAAGGGCGCTCGATGGGCTGGGATTCTTGTCCCTTGTACTGCTTGGCCCACCTGCGTGCACCGGCTACTACGATGCTGGGCGCTACTGTACAGTAAGTAGGGGTGGCAAAAAAATCCCTAAACCGAAATACCCGGCCGAATACCGAAAACCGAATATTTGAGCTTTTCCCACAAAGTTCGGTATCTCGGTTCGGGTTCTGAGTACCGAAATACCAAAGGTACTACGATCTTCCGCCTAGTCCCTTGCTAGCGTTACGCGGCCAAGCCCACGTAAGACCACCTCCAAGCGAGTTTGCGCTTTGTCCTGTTTCCGTTATGGAGAGAACCTTGTTTTCTTCGACGTTTCAACGGATTTTCTTTACTGTTCTGTTTCGGGGGTTATTCTCTTTTTTATTTCTTCAGAAAGGGTTTCTCTTTTTTTTTTGTATCATTCACTTTGAAAAGATGCTGGAGATGATAAAAAATGAAAAGAACAAATATAGAGAAGAGGGAAAGCGACGGAGAAATGAACTAGACGAAGAAAAAATGGCTGAAGATGGTTTAACACGCCACCACCCTATCATCCCTAAAAGCATCTTCAGCAAAGCCTCTAAAACAGAATATTCTCTATATTTAGAGTCTCTCGTCCTCCAGTAGAGCCTCTATCTCCACCTCTAAATTTAGAGTTTCTCTCTCTCAGCCTCTAAATTTAGAGGTTCTCTATATCAACCTCTATAGTTTTTCTAGATAGAGGCTCTGCTGGAAATGATGGAAATATAGAGAGCAAATAGTGATTTAGAGAAATGTATAGAGCCCCGATTTTAGAGCTTGAAGATGCCCTAACCAAACCCTCCCTAGCCTCCAGTCGTCCTCCTTGCACGAACACAGCGACGCCGCCAGTCCACCACTTCTCTTCTCCAATCTCCATCCCCATCTCCGGCAGCCGTAGGCTCGTAGCCAGCCCCTCTCCTTCCCCAAGCTCTCATCCGCGTGTGCCTGGTCCAGTGGCCCCGTGCCTCCCTTCCCGGTGTCCCTGAGCCGCGGCGGCTATAGATCGGGCGAAGTGGCGGCGGCACTGGCTGCAGCGATGGCGCGGGCTGGAGTAGGAACTGCAACGACTGTGCATGGTAGACTATGGATGGTTCTGTTCTTGGATGTGCACGTAGAATTCATTCTTGCCAACTACTCATGATGACTGATGACTCCACGTATATGGATGGTCTCGGATGTGCTCGATTTGTTCTCATCCTCGATCTATTGACCTCTTCTTTCTTGTTTCTATGCTCGATTTGTTCCAGAGTCTGTTGTTGTTTATGTGTGGTTAAAAAAATTCGGTGTACCGAAATACTATTTCGGTTTCGGTATTTTATTTTTTCAGGAAAACTTCGGCACTCAGGTTTCAAATACTGAAATTTTTTTTATACCGAATATATGGCATCGATTATACCGAACATAGCGAATGCCCACCCCTAACAGGACGTTGAGAATATTTACTTGGCCCCTCCTCCAACCTCAGCCGCGATGGGTCATTGTCCATTTTCGTGAGAAAATTTGCGTGTTTTTAGTTGTAAATGGATATCTGAATTATCAGAAAATTATCTAAGTATTTGAAATATCCGAATATACTGAGAACGAATATGGTATAAAATTTTTATGTGTTTTAGCAACCTTCTTGGTAAAAATAAGAATATAAATTCGGATAGAAAATTCTATGTCCTATTTGTATCCTATCGAGTTAGAAAGGTAGAAAGAATAATTTAAAATATGATTTGAATATCTGAATTAACACTTCTAGTTTTTTTTTTTGTCTGTGCAAAATTGTTGTCAACTTGTGTAAAGAGAAATAATGGCATTAGATATTTAATTTTTTTAACTAGCTTTAGTTTGATAATGGAAAAATAGGGATATCACAGTAATAATCTCTCTTGAAAGTTGAACCCCGTTCCAGCTTAGCGACGGGGGAGGACAGCCACCCAAAAAAAATTAAAAAAGAATAAACTTTGTAACTCAAATGAAGAAAAGAATAAGCTTTGTAACTTAGAAAAAGCATAAATGGTTTTCTCGGTAGGATTATTTTTTGGCAAGTTTTTAGATTTTCTCTTTTATCCCTGTCTATATTATCTTTTGCAAGCCACCTCAAGTAAAGAAAAAAACCCGTTGTTTTGTCGACGAAGATACATAGAGAAAGAGTGATTTCTTCTCTGGCTGGATTTGAACTTTGAAATTATCTTAAAATACTTATATTGTTATTAGTTCGGTTAAAAGATATCTTGTGTGGCAAAAAAATTTTACACTTAGGACCTGTTTAGTTGGCTATCAAATTTGCCACACCTAACATTAGGAGTATAACCATAGGCTTGCACAATTGTGACACGCCTAAGTTTGTGGCACAAACTTTTTGTATGGATGGCTTCCACGCCTAACCATAGGCATGAGAATTATTTTAGTAGCTGTTTGGATAGTGACCGAAAAAAATGCTAAATCAATTCAATCGTTCCCAATCTTTTGTAATGCAAAAACCAATCAATTCACAAAATAAAGTCCCATCAATATGGACAAATAAATTCCGCGTATTCTTACGTACAAAACCTCCTGATAATGAATTGATGAGAAATTAACAGAACTTATCACTAATCCATCCCAAATTTCTAATAGAACAAACAAGATCATATAGGACGCAAAAGCAGCGGTGCAGCACATGCTCAAGCAGTTGTGCGGACGCTGGCAAACACGCGGCCAGCGAAGTCCTTGGCCACCCGCCACGAGCATGTGTTCTCAGGTGGATGCGGCCTGTGCCTCTCTGCTGCGTTGGCGCCATGGGCTCCTCCCTCCTCCTCCCCGGCTGCATATTTGGCTCATCTAAAAAACATGGCAACCATTTTCATCGCCGTAGTTTAGGCAAAAAAATCCATGGCAATACCATGTAAAGCTGCCTAACATACTGTGGCGAGGCTACGGTTAGTTGGAAACCAAACACACACCTAAGGAGTTGTGGCATGCCCAAGTTTAGATGTGGCAAGTTTAGACTTCCAACCAAACGCACCCTTAGTCTATAACCCCTCAGACAAAGTCCTTGCAATGGGCACTTTTTTAGAGCATTCATAGCAGGCACTCTATAACGCCGTTCATTTGGATAGAGTAGTTATTGAAAGGAAGGAATCTTTTTGAGTGTAGTGTAAAGTGTGAAGGAATTTTAGAGGAATAGATAGAGTGTGTAGAAAATAGTGTTATAAAGTAGAAATTTGAAGTAGCTGATATGGTTGCTCTTAGGAAAGCAACATTTGTTTATGAAAAAGTATTGATTTGGTTTCTGAATTTTTGCCCACGTTCCATTTTGGTTTCTAAACTCTAAAACCGGATTGACTGGATCCTCGAACTATTAAAATAAGTTGACACTTGATTAGTCAACATGGTGTCTTTAGGGGACTTTTTGTTGATGCAGTGTCTATGTGATTAGTTTTAGCTTTATGTGGTGTCCAAGTGGATGGGAGAAGAAGAGAGAGGGGATGACATGTTCTAACAGATGTAACGCCACGTCACTTAAACCCACCATGTGCAACGCCACGTTAGTGAAAATAAGCCCAAACCGGTCAAAGGACCAACTTAGTTCAGTTTTTATAGTTTGAGTACAGAGTAATCTGATTTTGGAGTTTAGAGATCAAAATAGGGCGAGGACAAAAGTTTAGGAACTAAATTGCTACTTTTTTCCTTTTTTTTCTACCTTTGAATATCTATGAATAGCAATTACAAATGTCAACCTAGTGTGAGCACAACATATCAAAAGATTAGAGCATCTCCTCCAAACTACTGTTCATTGGAAATTTCAGTGGACTGCTTTTCGAATGAGCTGATGAAAAGGAAATCTTTTAGAGGATTTAGTGTAAAATGTGAAGAAATTTTTGAGGATACGGTAATACTATCGTGTAGGTTCGAAATTTAGAGGGGAGTTATTGAGGATGCTATTATGATACACTTCTAAAAAATGTTTAAAATGGAATACCATAAAAAAAAGTACACATTCAAAGTTTACAAACCAAAAAAATAAAAAAAAAATCCTAGCCTTTTTTCACATCGAACGCCTTTTTCCTCTCCTCTGTCTGTCACCCTTCGTCCGCGCCCCCACGCTCTCCCCATTGACCCCGCCGCTCGTCTCTCTCTGTCCGCTTCCTCTTGACGGCGGTCAGCACTCGCACAAACGCAGAGACACAACGCGACACCGCCCCACGCGGGCACGGCACTCGCGCACCCCAGAGCACCCCCTCGCGAGAGCTCCACGGCCGGGGGCCCTAGCCTCGGCGGCCACAAGGTAAGCCCTCCGCGCCGCCATTGCGCCCCTCGCTCGTGCCTGGTCCCGCTGCCCTTCCGGTTTCTTGGTCTTGGGTTTCCGCGGCGATCTCGCCCCGGAAATGGGGGCTCCTGGGGGTAGGGGTTGGCCCGGGTGCGGTTCTTTCTGCGGACTGCGTTGGTTTTGTGAGGGTTTTGATGGGGTCGATGGCATTTCTTGATTTGTTCTTGCGCGGGCGCCGCCTGGGTTAGTGACTTAACGATCTCGTCGTGCCGTCGCGCGTCTGGTTGCTGGTCTACAACGTTGGATGGTTGGATTGGATCTTGGGTGTTTAGACACGACGAATTTCATGTTCGCTCCTCCAAGATTGTTACTTTAGAATATATATATATAACTTAGTGTTTGCACATTGGAAATTGTTCACTGCGTTCTGACAAAGTTTGGTGATTTTCGCGAGGGCTGTTGGAAGGTACATGCATATTTGGTTCTTGTTTTCGTACGGCGAGCATATGGTTGACAAACACCACTTGTCAGCGCCTAAGATTGTAGCTCGTGTGCCTGAAGTTCGCAATAGCTTTATCTTGGCTTTGTTGTTGATTTTGGCAGGGAGAATTGTTGAAATTAAGTACCGAGTTTTGTAGCTAGATGCAGTTTTAATATCTGATATCTGAATGGTTCGACATCACCTGAACTTTCGTAGTTTAACGAGGGCAATGATTGAAGCGTTACGAGGCAATCTGTTTCCTTTCTTTTACCTTTAGCAGTAGGTGGGTGAATTTGGTGGGATCCTAATAGGGTTTTAAAATGATGATTGCGTAGAGGAGAAGATGAGCTATTTGTATGATTTCGCTCTTTCTTTTGGTTAGGTTGGACTATCCATCGTTGGAAAATTTAGTTCTGAACTGTTGTTGTATTAGTACTTTAGTACATTGCAAGCACTGGCACTAGGACCCTAAAACTAAGGCAGGATGGAATTTAGGCGTTGATACCTGTATATGCAATTTTATTCAATATATGCTAAGGACGGTAGCTAACGTATTTATCACAATGGCTGATTGGATTTATTAGCATCCCTTGAATATTTGTGAAGGTGTATGAAATGATCCTTGTGGCAGATTTGGGGTATTTTAGTAGGTATGGTCCAGTCTTGCTTACTTATGTTTACAGATTCTGATAGTTTATCTTTGTAATTGCTATCAAACTGATTCAGTTTGCCTTGTTATATGGTATCAATCTGAGTATCACAATAGTACTATAGAGTAAGTTTAGCTGTGTTTACTTTATACACCAATCTAGTAATTTTCTGCATACATAACTGACCATTTGCAAAAGTGGTCAAAAATTTCAGCATGCTGTCTAACATGGAAAATTCAGGTTCAATTTTTTTTTTAAATGGGTCTGTAGTGTGTATAGATTATGGATTTATGTAATTATGTGGTATGCTTAGTACATGTATCATGAATCATAATAGTTTACAGATGTAGATCTGTCCTGAAGCACTGTATATGCATGATCAACTATCATCATTATTGCAGATCGTTCAGCTAAAATGGGAGTGGCAGGTCACAACGATCCATTGTTAGGCGAGACCACATGTGGGTCTTTGCTGCAGCAACTTCAGGTGGTCACCCCTAGTACTTACAATGCACAGTTTTTTTGTGTGCTCTGAAAGAGCTGAAACTTAAAGCAATGGCAACATAAACATCATTGGAACTCCTTATCTACAGCAACAAAAGTTGACATAACATCTCTGTAATAAGGAAGGCATATAGGATTCAATGATTGATTGATGGGTGTTATTTCAGCTAATATGGGACGAGGTTGGTGAGACCGATGAAGATCGCGACAAGATGTTGCTCCAGCTAGAGCAGGAGTGCTTAGATGTTTATAGGAGAAAGGTTGATCAGGCTTCTAGTTCCAGGGCGCGTCTCCTTCAACAACTAGCCAACTCCAAATCTGAGCTTACTAGACTCCTTTCTGCGCTAGGAGAACTGTCTATTTCTGGTATTGTAAGTATCTGGGAACAGCTCCTCCACCTCCTAACCTGAGCAAATTCATTTGTTTACTTAGTTGATAGTTTGACATAGTTTTGTGTTTTTCTATTTTCCAATTTTTTTTTTATCTTCAAAGAAAAAGGTAAATATCCCCCTCCCCTCTAATATGCTGTCTTATTTACAGCCTGACAAAACAACTGGTACAATCAAGGAGCAACTAGCAGCGATATCACCATCCTTGGAACAACTTTGCGGGAAAAAAGAAAAAAGGGTGAAAGAGTTTGCTGATATGCAGCTTCAAATTCAAACAATACGTGGTGAAATTGCTGGGAGTCTACAAGTTGGTGACCACTTGGAAACACCCCATGTTGATGAGGATGATCTTTCAATGAAGAAATTAAATGAATTTCTTTTTGAACTACAAGCACTACAAAAGGAAAAGGTAGTACAGTCTGTCAACTGGTTATTTTCTGTTCATGTGCCAACATTCCAAACTTCAAAGCCTAACCATGCTAGAGGAATTTTGGGTTTGGCATAATGCATAAACTTGCACATTTTTATCTGCTGGTCAAATTATCGTCATATGCCAGGCCTGCTGCATAACTTCAAATATCCACCTTGATGGAGGAATTCTAAATTGTGGCATATAGTGCATTTACATACCATATTAATGACCAATAGGCAGCTGGTATAGCTGATGATGGTCATTGCCATGCCTGTATTTTGGATATTATAAAATCAGCAAGCTTAAAACGTTATTTCTTAACGTCTTTCTGCATTGCAGAGTAACAGGCTGCACAAGATTCTTGATTCTGTGAGTTCAGTGCATGATCTCTGTTCTGTCCTTGGGATGGATTTCTTGAGTACTGTTACTGAAGTTCATCCTAGTCTCAATGATTCTGTTGGTGTTCATTCCAAGAGCATTAGTGATGTAACAATATCCAAGCTGTCTAAAATGGTGATTGAACTTAAAGAAGAGAAAATAAAGAGGCTTGAAAAGGTAAATTTGCAACTTATCTCTTGTTCTTGCTTCTCCTACATCTTTGGTGTTTTTTTTTTGATATATTTGCATTGAGTGATACTATTTCTGATTACATGCTGTTTTTTTCTTAGATTCAAGCCCTAGCTTCCCAGCTAACTAATCTTTGGAACTTAATGGATACCACTGTGGAGGAACGACAACTTTTTCATCATGTGACATGCAATATGTCCTCTACATTGGATGAAGTGACAGTTCCAGGAACCCTGGCTCTTGATGTAATTGTGCAGGTTTGACATGTGTTTTCTTCTCGCATTGTAACTTGGACTTATGGGATAAAGTAGCATACTGTTGTTCACCTGTGACCTGACATATTTTTCCACTTTAAAGGCTGAACTTGAAGTTGAAAGGCTGGATCAGCTAAAAGCTAGTAGGATGAAGGATATTGCATTCAAAAGGCAGACTGAACTCGAAGATATATATGCTCAGGCTCATGTTGCAATAGATACTAGTGCTGCAAGAGAGAGAATAATGTCCATTATTGACTCTAGTAGTTTTGAGCCTTCGGAACTACTGGCTGATATGGAGAACCAGATACTTAAAGCAAAAGAAGAGGCCCTAAGCAGAAAAGACATACTTGAGAAGGTTGACCGGTGGATGTTAGCATGTGAAGAAGAGAGCTGGCTTGAAGACTACAGCCGGGTATTTCAAATTTGTTCTGTTATATTTCCTTGTCATTGGTTTTATTAGTCTTCTGGAATGGATGATACCATGTTCACCTCCTTTGCACCATCATTACTGTGTTGCATACTTGAAACCATATGTTCATGTGTTTGACAGTGGCTTCACTTCATGTGGTATCACTGTATTCTTACATTGGTGTTTTCCTAATGGCAGGATGATAACCGATACAGTGCAACTAGAGGTGCACATCTGAATCTCAAGCGTGCAGAAAAAGCTCGTGTTTTGGTAAATAAAACTCCAGGTATGTCTGAACATCAACTTGATTTTGTTTTCTGGGAACTTTGTCGTATTACAAGTACCCATAGTAGCTTCCACTGCCAGCGACCTCATTATGTTACAAATACCTTACATGACGTGGGGCGTCAACATTAGTTTTAATCTGAACTAGCTTTTCATGAATACTTGTGATGGTTTGCTGTAGCTATTGTTGACATGCTGGTGGCGAAGACCCGAACATGGGAACAAGAACACGGCATGCCGTTCACCTATGATGGTGTTGCTCTTCTTGCAATGCTGGATGAATACAAAAATCTGAGACAGGAGAAGGAAGAAGAGAAGCGACGAATGAGGGTGCTCTTCTCTCTAGTTCTTTTAGGTCTGTTGATGACTGGTATCCAAATCGCATCTCATTCCAAGTTTTGCCTAATTTCTTGGAACCTCTCAGGACCAGAAAAAAATAAACGAGCAGCTGGCTGCTGAGCAGGAGAAGCTGTTTGGCTCGAAACCCAGCCCAGCCCGGCCCCAATCCTCAAGGAAGGCGCTCGGCCCTCGGCCCAATGGCGGTGCAGCGAATGGCACACCAAACCGGAGGCTGTCGGTGCAGCAAGACAGCGGTCTCAGGTCCGCAAGCCGGGATGGGCGGAGGGATGTGGGCAGACCGTCGGCCCCGGTGAACTACGTCGCCATCTCCAAGGAGGAGGCGGCCTCGCAGGTGTCCAGCAACAAGAAGCCGCAGGCAACCCCTTGATCATCATGCTGTCCGGTCCGTTGTGGACCGTATGGTTTCTTGGTGCCGGTGTTGGAAACATATATACCTGTGCAGTAGTCGAATGATATGGCTAGAGCTAGGTGGAGTGAGTCTGGATGGATTTGCCTTGGTGACGACTGATGTAGAGCTGCCATACACTTGTTCATGTCTTTGCGTTTACATGTTGGGGTGTGTACTGTCTAACTAGCGGCCTGCCGCTTCTTATCCGCGCAACAGAAAACCTTCTGATCTTGCTCAGCCATGGCCTACTCTTTCTGGATTCGTATCTTACGATGTTATATAGCAATGTCGCGTCGTGACATTGCGGTCCTATTTGGTCCTGATTAGGACAGCTGCGGCTGTATGATTGTTGCTGAAACGTTGCGCTTCGAGAAGCCATTAGCCAGAGTTGTTGAGCTTAGAGAAGATTTTTTATTGTTGCTGGAATGCTAAGCTTTGAGAAGCCATAAGCCAGAGTGCTTGATATGACATTGAGCTTTGAGATTTGAGGAATGCCACTGTTCAATCAAGACAGTTCATTCCGCTTTTTTGGGCTTTAGGCCACGTCCCTATTCTTTTTTTTTAAAAAAAATATATATGACTGGGAGATCGTATATCTTTGCCTGAAAAAGATAATTTATTCTCTATACTTAGCAAAATATTGCATCTCACTATCCGTGACATTGAATGCTGTTATTCATTGTCAAGAAAATGGGACTTCGCAACAATTTATTTTACAGTTATTTTTTTAACCTTTAGGATGTGTTTGGTTGGAGGAAATTATAAGAAGGGAAAGGGAACTGAGAAGCAAGGAAAATGAGCTCCCTTGTTTATTTAGAAGATATAGAGAAGAGAGAAGAAATTTGTAACTCAAAGTCCAAAAAAACGCAGGCGTCTACGATCGAGCAAATCCAAAAAAAAAAAGAGGATCAGAACATTTTAGAGGCGCCAACGTATGCGTGCTTTATTGAGCAACTACTTTTACAAGACCAACTGATCAACATCTAACAGAAGCAGAGGAACTCGTCAGTCCTTCAGATTCACACACTTCAAATCACCAATCACTTCATGGTTAGGAGGGTGCAAATGCAACTGAAACCAAGCAACGAAAGACGAAGAGGAAATGAAAGAACACAAGCGCGGCAAGCAATCTGGTCGTGTGGTGGCAATGGCATTGCAGAGTCTTGAGGGGAATCGAAGAGGCTATGTACATCGATCGATCGTCGTCTGTTCTTCCCATGCAGTTTCAGTAATCCGTCGGAGGCTGGTAGGCGTCGTACGCCTCGGCCTCGGTTTGATCCTTGCGCTGCTCCGCCTCCGCCTCCGCCTGCTCTCTCTGGTGCACCTTCTTGCTCACCTTGATCGCAAGAGAGAGAGGCATGGCAGACTTGTTGTATCAGTACAGGGCATCGACGATTTGATCGACGGGGTTGATTGTGGCGGCGATTTGAGGGGTTGGTTTGGTTACCTTCTGTGATCTTGCCTGGAGACGATGGTCCGACGACGACTTCCGGCGGGGGTGCAGGTTACGGCCGCCCCGGAGCCGGTTCTTGCCGGGCTTGTAGCAGCTGAGGCCGTTCCGGCCGCCGCTGCTGGAGCCGTCGAAGCTGACGGCGGACACGTCGTTGGACCCGCAGCTCTCCTTCTCCTCGCCGGCGAGGTCGTGCCGCCGCCTCACGATGATCACCCGCCGCGCCCCGGCGGCCGCGGAGCCGGAGTCCGCGTTCTTGCTCAGGCAGTCGTCGGCGGCGGGCTCGGCCTGCCGCGTCGCCATCCACCGCTCCAGCCAGCTCCACCCCACGTTGAACTCGCCCTGCTCCGGCCGCGCCGACCGCTTCCTCGTGCCGCCGCAGCTCCTCAGCTGCTGCGAGAAGGCGTAGGCGAGCGCCCGCTGCCGCCGCGTCGTCGCCTCCATCCTGCTCTGCATCCTCATCCGCGACACGTTCGAGCTCACCGTGCTGTCGTCCCACTCCTCCTGGCACCACACAATATCCCAAGCAAATCAAGAAACGCCATGGCCGTGCCAAGGCCAAGATCGCGTCGCGCTCGTAGCTCCGTACCTTCACCCTAAAGACCTGCGGCCGTGACCTCTGACTCGCCCGGTGCTGTGCCGACGCCGACAAGCTCTCCTCCTCCTCGCTCAGCCGGACGTTGCTCAGGGACTCCCCGACCTGGACCTCCACCGACGCTGCAATGGACGCCGAAGTAGGGCTCCGAGGCTCACCGGCGCGGTCCTTCTCCGAGCATCTCTTCAGCTCCTGCAGCTTCCTCCTCGCCTGCACCACAGTAGCACACCAATGGATCGATCTGTATAAGCAATTTGTTTCCATTTCTCCCAATACAGAGTCAATCACACACCATGAATCCCCTGAATGCGGATTGGATCGACGTCGCTGCGTCGTCGACTCCGGTGACGGGCTCCGTCAGTGCGCCATATTTCTCGTTCTCGGGGATGCTCTCCTGATGTTGAGGCTCGTCAGGGCTGTTGTCTGCGCCGCCCACGTCGCCTACTTGAGCCGGCGTCAGAGCCTGCGTTTCTTGCGGCGGCGGCATCGCGCAGGTCTCGAAGCTCCCGACGGAGACCGTCTCGTCGTCCTCTTCCTCCGCCGCCGCCGCGCTGATCTCGTCGCCGCAGAGGTACATCCTGAGCGAGCCCCACCTGCTCTTGTGATCGACGGAGCTCCTCTCCTGCCAAAAAAAAGTCTGATCTAAGCAACCGAAAGTTCCAATTTTTTTTTTCTTTCCATTTGGTGTGTGTGTGCTCCACACGAGCATTTCCAGTGTGAATCATGGCGTCGTCGCAAGTAGAGAAGGGCAAGTTCATAGTACATTGGCCTTTGGAGTCTTGAGCAGCTACTGATTGATGTACGAAGAACAGTGAACGCAGCAAGAACATACGCTTGCTTGCGCGTGCGCGCGTGCGTGTCTGCTTCCAAGACGGGGAAAGAGAAGGAGGGAAGCGGAGGCACGCACGCTGTGGCCGCGGGCGGCGCCGGCCGACGCCGACGACGACGAGCACGGGCTCCTGGAGAAGACTCTCCGGACAATGCCGCCGGCGAGGCCCATACCCCGGCCGGCCAATGTAGAACAGCGAGCACTAAACCTCAGCAGGTGCTAGCTAGAGCAGGGCGTGAGCCGGCCGGCGATCTTGCCAGGCCGCCATGGCCATGGCCGACGGCGGCGCGCTGTGATTGTTCGGCCGTGAAGTGGCTGGGCTGGCTTCCCCTTAAAGCAAGAGGGCAGCGGCCATGGCGCAAGATCGATCGATCGATCGGCTAGAAATCCAAAGAAAACAGCTTTGCTTTGGGCAAAGCCACCATGCGCTGCGCGCGAGATGCGCTTTGGTTTGGTGCAACTTTGTGTAAAGGCGCGGCCGTCTGATTGGTGGATCCGTGGAGCAAACGCGGAGCACGCACTGTGGTGGTCTTGATGATGATTGATGAGAGAGAAGAGAGAGAGAGAGAGAGGAGAGGAGAGGAGAGAGAAGGCACCGTGTGTGTGTGTGTGTTTTTTTTCTGGCCTAGCAGAGCCGGGAGGCTTTAGAGCTGGAGGAGCTGGGCATCTTGTTTTACACTGTTGGAACAGAGGTGTTAAAACATTGAGAGAGCCTTCTGCCATGCTCACGGTCGGTTTGCACTTTACATCCAATAGTTCATAGTTGTATTGTATTGTTTGGTTTGGCCCACGCGGTGTAGCTTAGTGTCGTTTCTTCGAGACAACCGTTTTGAGTTCTCAAAGTCACTCCTCACATTGGTGGAGCTTACTGGAATTTTTGGGAAGGCCAGAGGCTAATATGGGCCAGGCACCGAGTTTGAAGCCTAGAGCCGAGAGGTTAAGGTTTGCAGGGTGGCAATTAGCAATGCCAGGTTCATTTTATATTGTATTTATAACTATACGTGCACTATAGGAAACGACCGAAATTTCGATCGCTAGCTAGGACTCTCGACGTTCACACAAAAACCATCGAGAGACTTATAAACTTTCGACCGACGAGTACAAAGAATATATTCGACGGCGACGTCCAGGTCGTCGAGTATACGGTCGATGCTAACTGCGTGGCTGACGGAGCGGCTACGGCGTCAGGTACTCTGGACGTCCGCTTTCTAGCAGTCGAGAGAAGTCTCTAGTAGCACGCGGAGCCCTCCAAAAATTTGAATTGGTGAGTACGGTGTGAGATGCCTTGCTCGACAGCCTTCTTTGAGACCGTCGAGAGAATAAAAATAAAATACGCAAGGAGTGGGCGCAGGCTCGAACTCGCGATCTCACGAATGAGCACTAGTGCCACTAGCCACCTTGCCTCTTAGTGTTAACCCAACTAGTAAGGGAGTGTATCCCATTTGTGCGATGCTGCGAGCAACAGTCTCTCTTGACGGCCTACTATCAGGCTGTCGAGAAAGACGGTCCACCTTGGTTGGGCCAAGCAGGCCAGGGCAGTGTACCTGGCGTGGGATGAGAGGACTCACTCGACGACCTGTGGTAAAGCCGTCAAGTCATAAGCAGCAAAAAATTTTGAATAATTTTTTTTGATCATAACACAATAAAATTTATAGAAATTGATGATATTGTAATTAGAAAATAACACATAAATCCATCATGAAAGAAAATTTTCCTAGTTTTGCACAAAAAAAAGTTTATTTATGAATATATGATGAAATATTTATATTTTATATATTTTATAGAAGCATATAATTGCTTTTTAAGGCAAATAAATTATTTATTGACTTATAAAATCGAGAAAATGTCCAGAAACATTGTGGTACATATAGAATAGTGTGCAACCATTGATACATACTAACGTAGTTGAACAAGATCAAATTGGCACTTTAAAATGTGCGTTTGTCACTTCACTAATACGAAATGATTTAAAAATAATTTAAAAAATTCCTGAAATATTGTGATACATCTGTTTATTCATTTAACCCCATGTGGAATAATTAAATTTTGTTTAGTAGGATAATAAGATTAAACTCACACGCTATGCTCATTGTGCCTATAACATCTCTCTAGAACATCCAGTGATCGTTGAGGTGATAATGACACTTATATCTAGGGCGGCAACTCGGAAAGTCAAAACATGTTCAAAAATTTATGAGCATGCTACATGATGTATTGAGCAACATTACTTGTTGTGCACCGTCAATACTTGTCAACGAGAACCGTTGAGAGAGCTATGTCTCAACGGGTGCCTGAGAAAAAACTCGAGAGAGAGATGAAAGTATCTCTCGATGGCATTATAGATGCCATCGAGAGAGGGTGGAGCCAGGGCTGGCACAGAGTGCTCGTGCATGACCTCTCTCGACAGCTACTCAGAAGTCATCGAGAGGATCATGCGAACTTGGAGTAGACCGTTACCCAACTCTTTCTCGATAGCATTGGAGAGGCCATCGAGAGAAGCTGGCCTTTAGATCTTGAGGAGGCTTGGGACTTAAGCAAATTTTTGCCTAAGTCCCATAGCCACGCCACCACCGCCGCCTCTCCGTCGTCGCGTCCTCGCCGGCTGCTTCGCGCTACCCTCACGTCGCGCCATCACTGCAACCTGAGCCTCACCGTCTTGCGCCTCGCCGCCTCCGCCCCCACGCCGCTCCCACCGTCGGCACCACGTAGCCTCCTGCACCTCCCCACGCTGCCTCGACGACCTGAGCCGCATCAACAAACGAAAGGTACGCGTTTGCGCCAAATTTTTTATTAATGTTTGAGAGATAGTCTCGATGGCCTCAATATGATAGTAGAGAGTAGAAGGTAGAGAAATAGAAAAATAGTAATGTTTAATTTAATTAGAATAAATAGGAATTGTTTAAATGTAATATTAAAATAAATATGAATAATAAATAGGATCTGTTTAATTTAATTAGAATTGCTATGAATTGTTTAAATGTAAAATTAAAATAAATAGGAATAATAAATAGGAATATTTTAATTTAATTGTAAAATTGGAATTAATTGCATTACTTAGAATTCATTTATTGTGTCTCATACGCGTGTAACCTAGTCATACATCACCCGTTCAGGAACGACACAACTTGTAAGGAACTCGGACGGTGATTTGTTCGGTTTCAAATACGAGTAGTGCAAAGCATTCCCGAATTGTCAATGCGAATTACTTCTAACTTGATGGTAGATATGCATTTTTGTTTAATTTACTTTGTTGTACAGTTGAGATTCAATTTGCTTAATTTCTTGAAATATGTCACTAACTTTATTTTCATTTCAATGTGCATGATGTTGCGCCATTTCCTCAACATGGGGTGTTCCGGGCAGGGATCGCAAAGCCGCTGAAAACCCGCAAAAACCGGCGGTTTCTCGCCGACCTGCTGTGGGCCGGCTTCAGAAACCGCCGGTTTTTGCCCGGCCAAATTCGCAATTTCAAATTTAAATTTCTAAAAATGTGAAAATTCAGAAAAAAAAATTATAAAAAAATAGGAGTTTTTTTAAACAACTTGTACAAAGCAAAATTTCAAATTTACATCATTTTCATGCTTAAATTTCAAATCAAAGATGTGGTGAAATTTTTTATGTGTTTAAAAAATATGAATGGTCCAAAATGCTGCAAATGGGCATATTGCTCAAAAGGTATAAATATTTGGATGGAAATATGATGTGTTCAAGTATAATATATGTGTTTGATGGAAACATTGTCTAATGTCTAAATATTTGTATTGCAATATATGTATATATGAATCATACTGGTTTTTCTACATATATTTGTATGTCTAATGTCTAAATATTTGTATTGCAATATATGTATGTATAATATGTGGTATGTACATGTGTTCTAAACATCAATTTTTAGCATAGGTCATGCCAAAAATTTTTTCTACATTTATACAAATTACCATGACATATATCCTAGGCATATATGATTTTTCCATATTTTTTGAAAATTCTTTCGTGCATCTTTTCAATTTTTCTAATTTCCAGTTTTTCTACTGGTTTCTCGCCAAAACCAGTCGAGAAACCGGTAAACCCGCTCGGGAAACCGGTAAAACCCTCCCGCAAACTGCCCGGCCGGCCCAGTTGATTCAAATTCAAATTGTCTGTTTTTGCGGTTTCACTGGTTTTACTGGCTTGCCGATGGGAAGGCGGTTTTGGGACCCGTTTCGGGTTTTTGATCCCTGGTTCCGGGTAGGCGGAGGAGGAGGAGGAGGTTTAGAGGTTCGGCCAGGAGGGCACCTCAGGGTCTAGCTAGGAGTTGGTTCTTACCTAGGAGTCCGGGGCCGGCCAGAAGGCACCTTGGGTTCTAGCCAAACTAGAGGCTCCTAGCCTCCTAGGAAGAGAAAGGGCCAGAACAAGGTGCCCAAGGCCCTGACAGATCTGAGCCAATAGATCCCGATCGAAATCGATGGCGACAGGTATATCTCATCAAAATTCTAACTTTTCTCCAATCATTCACATTAAATTTTGAAATGCCTTAGTTTCTTTGGATCTTTGCAGCAACATCGATGCCATGCACAAGACTCAGCCTAGGAGTACCCCTGGATCGCTCATGAGGTAGCACTACCCTGGCATGGTGAATTGGTGACCCTAGGTGAGATCACCTGGCCAGCATATAGCTAGGACGACTACAAGGCTGCTCTGCATGGTGATGGCACCGCCGCCTCCCAATGCCTCAGGGAGTTTTGGGTAAGCTAACTAACTTATAATCCATTTAACTTTTTGTAATTAGAATACTAATCTCCTTTCTTTACCTCATTTTAGCTCAGGTACCATCCCCGCAAGGGGTTGATGGAGAACGACTTCGAATCCATGCTGGACAAGAATGCCTGCCAGAAGATTCAAGATCTGATGTCTGGGGCGCATGTCATGACCGTTGAGGAGTACTATAGGTGATGACATTTTCCATAACTCAATTTCAACTTCTATATATAATTGTCGGCTGCCGAACCTTCTTATCTCATAGAAGAGAGCATGGCAAGAGGATAACTAGCACTAAGGCTCGTGGCAAGTACTTGTCCGCTGAGCAGTACAAGGAGGTTCCACTGAAGTGGGCTACCAATTGCCCGAATGCCTAGGAGGGACTCTAGAGCTAGTGGGCCAGCCACGAGTTCCGTGACAAGTCCACCATGGCCAAAAAGAGCCAGGCTTCGAAGGACTACAAGACTACCTCTGGGAAGTGGTCCTTCTCGCAGATAGGCAAGAAAATGGTAATATATCTGTTATTGCTTCGTTTTATTTTAATTCTTTCATTAACTTTTCTTTTTCTTTATGTCATGCATAGGGAAGGTTCCACGCTTCATGGAGCTAAGGAGACATGGAAACACGTCCACAGCCAAGGACGGTACCTTGCTCCCAAGACCCTACAGTGATCCACAAGCACATGGGGGGAAGGCTCATGGGAGGCTGGCTCTTGGCAGGGATCACCTGAGGTGAGAGTTCTATCTAAATCTAACATGTCGCAACAAAATCAATTTTTTGACTAATCACATCGCTTTGTTGTAGGTCTGAGGATTACATGCATGAGGTGAGGGCTACCTGGAGCATTGCAGAGAGCTGTCATGAGTTTGAGGCGTGGATCTAGAGGGGGAGAGAGCAGGAGAGGAAGGAGCGTGAGGAGTTACTGCATGCCCTCTAAGCGAGCATGAGGTCGACGGAGGAGGAGCATCGGCGGGAGCGCGAGGAGCACGAGAGGGAGCGCCAGGAGTTTAATGAGAGACTCTTGGCCTTAGAGCATGCAGCTCGACTCGCCGGAGTCTGTACTGTCTTCTAAACCTCACATTATAGTTTTCACATCTCTTTCCATTTACTTCATATTTCGTGAATGTGTAGGCGGGTCCGAGTGGTTATGGGACCAGGATGCCTCTCTAAGCGTCTCCGGAGTTCCACGTCCTTAGACGAGCACCACTCCAGAAGCAATAAGTGTCTTAACCTACTATTTTACTCATAAATGAATTTTCAAAAATCCATAATTTAGTGCATTATAGATCCTCCAAAAAGGCTAGTTTTCAAAAATTCATTTAAAATAGTAAAAAAAAAAAAGTAAAATTTGGTTTGTAGCATGATATCAATAGGAAGATAAAAATGGATGGTTCGAATTGTTCACTTCGGTCTCAAATTTCGTAAACGAAATGCAAAGCACCAACACATCTGTGCTTCGCGAAGCAACATAGCTCAACTCTCTCTCTCTCTCTCTCTCTCTCTCTCTCTCTCTCTCTATATATATATATATATATATATATATATATATATATAATACATAAGGCTCCATGGAGTCTAAGCTCCATGATTCGTTACCACTAGATATGCTTTAAAATTTGTGTTGTTTGATATTTATACTTTCATATACCCATTAAAGAAAATATTTGAGACATCAAACTACAAAAAGAGTTAAGTTGAACTTCAGTTTGAACTACTTTTAAACTATACTTATAACTAGTTTAAACTGAGTTTGAATTTAATTTTTTTGGAGTTTGATATCCGAATTACTTTTTTAGTAGGTATGTGAAGATATACACGTCAAACATCATGGATCTCAATGCACATCACATGTATTTGAATCATGGAGCCTAGGCTCCATGAAGCCTCAAACTAGCTATATATATATGTGTGTGTGTGTGCGTGCGCGCGCACGCGGGGTGGGTGGGTGTGTTGGGGGGGGGGAGGGGAGGGTTTTGTTTGGATTTACAGGTTGCAGTAGCTGCTGCAAAATTTTGGTTTTTTTTTCAATTTTGCTGCTTTTTTTCCTAGAAATTACGTACTCTCGACGATCATATAGAAGGCCATCGAGAGTAGTGGCCATAGGCCGAATTTCATGCCATCCGGGCAGGACTTCCTTCTATAGCTAGCACTAGGATGGGCCGTCGAGAGAAACTCTTGGGGGGCCGAACCACCTAATTAACACTCTCCCGACGGCTACCTCCTAGCCGTCGAGAGCAATGGCATCCAACGTGGGCTGGCCCAACTTAAAGAGGTAGCATCTTTCTCGATGGTGGGGACGTGGTTATCGAGATAGAGGTTTCCAACCATCAACCCGCCTCACGACCGGCTCCGCTACTTCTGTCGACCGAGGCATAGTGGGCCGTTGAGAGAAATTGTCTCGACGACTGGTCCAACACTGCCCTTTGTCTCGACGGAGCGAACCTGACGGTCTTGTCTCGACTGCCGTGAATAGGATTCTGTCTCGATGGTTTCAGGGGCTGTCTTGATTGTTTGGGCCGTCGAGATTTTGTATTTTGAATCTCATGTCTATTTGGTATTGCATGATGAAAATAAAAATTCTCGTTACCACAAAATTTAGGGTGAGGGGGGTTGGTTCTAGTGGTCATTCTAGAGCTTAATGTTCTGTGCGATAACACCTTCTGGTGTAGCCACGTGGCATTTCAGTTTACAACTATTCCCTTCATATCACAAAACTTAATTTTTTAGACATCAACACAGTATTTAAAATGCAACATTGACCACTAGTTACTATTGTAATTTATTTATAAAATCCACTAAAAATATGATATTATAAAAGAGCTTTTTGAGATGAGTCTATATATATGGTTTTCAAGTGCTCGATCTAAATAGTTCAAAAAAATTATAGAAAAAGTTTCAAAACTCTTACTTACACGTATATCAAATGTGAGGCTTTTTTTTTTAGGGGGAGTATGAGACTGGCAGAAAATGAGGACGACTCAATAGTGGACAAACCTATCCCAGATGAAATTGTTTGCAGACAATGATATTGAATTGTCATTATCATTGAGGAAGTACAGAAGTACAAGGGCTAGGCGAACCTACAAGACGAGCCATTTTCTGTTGTCAATGTCTCATTAGTTGACAGAATGGTGTTAGGCTGGCCGTACACGGTTATTACAAAAGCATACCTTTTTCTATCTTTAAAAGAAGCATTTGTCAACAGGATGCCGCTTTAATCAATAAATTATATTGTCATATTTTCAAGAAAAAATAATAAATTGTAGTGATACGGAAGTTTTTTTTAAAAACAAATGTACTCATACCATTGAAATATATTAAGTATTACAATTATATCTTGAATAATTCTTTTGGTTAAAATTGATATATGGTGGACATGGCTAGGACAGTAAACGAACCGACACTCAAGTTAGCCAAGAATGCTGGCTCGGACTCGATGGCTTCAGCGTAGAGGTGCTCTCTCTATGGTTGCTGCTTAAAAAAGTCAAATGCTTTAATTCATTGAGGCTTTTTTTAATCTTAAGTCATTTCTCAAAACTTAAAAAACTTTTAGAACAAACTGGACCAGAATTTTGAAAGTTCATGGTATTGAGTTACATGCACCAAGTAGTTTACCCCAAAAACCTAAGCTGATACTACCTGGAGGCTCCGTCCTTAGATGTGAAATAGGGCAGACGATGATTTTTTATTTTAATTGTGTACTTAAACTTGAAACCTTTAGTTTTGATACTATATTGTATTCAGGGGCAGATCCAGAATTTAAATGCTGGGGGTGCACACTTATATAGAAAACTTTTCAATGTTATATAAAAATAGTATGACATCATAAAATATTGTAAAATTTGCATACAAAAATAACATTTTCTAAAATTACAACATAAATTTTAAAAATTGCGCATAAATCATAAAAAGAAATAGCATGTTAATGCTTTATGAGTTATGACCATTCTACAACCAATTGCATTGTTGCACAGAGCAGTGAAGTTGACATATATTAGACAACCAAAGTGAGGTTGTTAGTACATACACTGATGCACAAAGCCGCAACAAAAACATACCAGTTTTCAGAAGCAGTTCAGAACTAGGATTTGAGAATTTTGAGTCCCAATTTCTTCTTGGATGAGTTATTAGTTGAGCCAGATATATTAGGGTGTAACGGGCTAATGATTTGGATAAAGAAGTTGATCTACAAAATTGAGATTTGAGCTAAGAATCACTACAAAACTAGGTCATGTCTGAATATTAAGTCTAATACTACTTAAAGGAGTGTCTTTTGTTTCTAAAATTTCTGGGGGTGCCCGTGCATACCGGGCACCCCCATTGGATCCACCCCTGATTGTATTGCATGCATTGACGAGTTGACCTCAAAAGTTCAATAGGGAATGTTGGGCGGTTCACTTAATATAGGCCTTGTTTGATTGAGTTGAAAATCTGCAGTAGATTATAATTTGAAAACTTGAGATCTTGAAAAGAGGCTTGGAGAGGCTAAAATATATTAAAAAATATTTTTAGGATATTTAAGAACCACTAAAAGTCTCGAAAAAAAGACCACAAAGTGCTTACAGCGTATGGCTCGTAAAAAATAACAAAATTTAAGTTATAGATTTTAATCTGACTTTAAGCTAAAAAGAAGAGGACCGTACCGTACTCACGGCAATTCAACAACTTTAACCCGGCCACGGGACCCAAATGGCTCAATTTGTTAAACATAAGACTTCATCGTAAATGAAAGAAAAGTTTGTGCTCATCAGGCTCGGTAAAATATGACTTCACTTGGAAGCACGTCAGCCTTGCGTTTCCTTTTGTAATGGCAGTAGACGCGACGAGGCATTCCATGGGTTGCTGCCACGCGACTACAGTGAATAGCCAGCACCGAGATTTGTCGGTAAAACGCAGCAGTTTTAAGATTAAAAAAAATAAAAATTTTATGGCATACAAAAATAAATATAAAACATACATTCCTCTCAATCTAACAATTCATATTGATATAAATTATACTATCTTCTTGTATATTTGCCAATATACACCATAAAAAAAGCTCTAAGAAATGAGCTGCAGGAAAGAGTGTTGGAAGGGTCCGGATTCTAGACGTTCACCCTATTTTACTGATCTGTCACATGGCTTGCCTCATCCAACCTAATCCTGCCAGCACTTGCTTGGTCTTGGGGTGTAGGCATCTCTCTCTGCTACAGTGGTACAAGCCCTTGAAACAACAGGTACACAAAAGCACGCTAGATTCGGTACCAAACTGACAGTAGCTTTTCGCATCAGAGCCCAGAACGACATAGCGACGAAGCAAGTACCTGTGTACCGGCCTCCATTTTGCCAACGACATACGCAAGCCGGTTCAAGCTCAACCAGCGTCGTGTCGACGGCATTCATTTCACGCACGGCAGCTCATGCAATCACGGGCTCAGCATTTATGAGCCACTAATTACCCGGCCCCCCAAGAGAACAAAATTAAGAACGATGTCTTATATCTCCTGTACGTGAAAAGTTCTAATATATCAAATCAGCGGTCGGTTGATTTGGGGGTGTACCATGCATCCTTTCCAGAGCAAGCAAAATAAGATAGTGTTTCTTTCGACATTTGCGTTTTGCTTATAAACTAAAAATTTGTTGTTTTTGTACAAATCAAATATTTTGACGTTTGGTAACCAATTTTTGTAGATCTTACTATTTCTTCTCAAAGCTCTCGAAACTATTTTTCTATAATTTTTTGATTCTCGGATGTCCTTATCAAGGAGTTACAAATTTTCAAGTTATAAGCAAACGCAACCGCAACTGCTGAAAGAAACACTACCTAAAGCAAAGTATAGCTAGCCCCAGTATTTTACTCACAGTCACGGTCCAGCAAAGGATTTTTTTCTTTAATCTATGCAAAAGGCTCGGAGTAAAATGCTTTTCTTTTTTCTACCCTTTTGCTTTCCTCCTTCGTTGGCCAGCTCATTGCTGTTGGCATAAGAGCATCTCCAATGGTGCTTAGTCAGCTAGCTATAAGGATGCCAACTTAGTATTTTTGCTTATGTGAAGGAGAGTTAAGGAGGAGAGAGATAAAGACTATCTACTACTCCCTCTGGTCCATAATAGTGGACGTTTTGAACATGATTTATGATACCAATGCATGGCTCTTCTTCCCGTTTTACCCTTATTAAATGAGCATCTCCTTGTACACAACCACCGCCTAGCGTAGTTGGCAAGATGTTGTCCCCCCAATCAGCTGGTGCCAAGTTCGACTCCCCATATCCGCTGAACATGGCGCCAGTTTTTTTCCTGCATGGCAGGAATTCTTTTCACTGCCACACAGTTTGTACGCGCCAATTTTCCCCGACATTTCCACTATCCTGCATGCAACTGTAGCTTCTTTGCATGCGTTGATGCTTTGTCTCCCATGCGTTGGGACTTGGCCACCTCATTAATTAAGGGCAACCGTCGTGATTAGAGAAAAAACGTTTAACGTCAACTTTTCTGGTACCTTCGTCGAACAGCTCAAACGTCCACTATTATGGACTAGAGGGAGTAATTTATAGTGAGTCTATAACTGATTTCAAGATGCATGCCCTCTATTACATGTGGGGCCATAATAATTTTATAGACCATGCTATAGCTAGTTTATTGGAGAGGTTGGTTATATGCTATCTATAGATGACATGTCTATTTTTTATAGCTAATGGTTGGCTATACCATTGGAGATGCTCTAATGGGGTCAGCGCTTCAGCTTCGGCACTTACCGACGACGGCGACGAGTTTAGACCATCTCCAATGGAATCCTTCCTCATTTATGTTCCCTGTCATAGAGGAAATTTCGTTCCGTTCAATGCTCAACAGATTCCTTTTATCGTTCTCTTTCGGAAAAGATTCTTCTTTTTATTCCCTTGAAAAAAATTTCTTCTTTCTCGATATCATTCCTTCGAAGAGATGCCATTGAAAATAATAAAAAATAAAGGAAAAAATATGACGTAGAGAATGAGAAAGGAAACAAAATGAAGGAAAAATTGTTGGAGATGGTCTTATTATCTAGTTTTAAAGGCGTGTGCAATACTAGCTCTATCCTGGTCTAAGATGGAGCTGGCCCTATTATATTTTCAACATAATGCTGCCGGCCTTATCCTAATCCTATTTTATATCTCTCTTATATTTTAATCACAACCTCATTTTTTACTATTTATGGCTCCAATTAAAGTGATTTGACCAGGAATGTGGCTACCAATAAATTGCTATAAAGAGATCAGCTTCAGGATCATTGTAAATGCATAGCTGCTACATGCAATGCCGATGTGACCGCTGGCTGCTATCCAATTGTCCATGCAAGTGTCGGTGCATCCACCACCGAATCCGCATGGCCTCCGATCAAGATCTACCACTCGAAGCTGGAGTTCAAACTGTTCTAAATTTATGTGTAGAGGGGCCGAGGACAGAGGGAGGAGTTTTACCGAATTTGATGAACCTGTAGAGGGGCCGAGGACAGAGGGAGGAGTTTTACCGAATTTGACGGGTTCATCGGATTCCCATGGCTCCTAACTGAATCCAGCTCGCAACGCCTGCTGATGAAATGGAGAAACCAAATGAAAGGAGGAAAGCCCAGCGTGTAATAGAGCATGAGAGCATATGACTGCAGGTAGTAATTGCAATTTACTAGAGAGAGCCAGGCTTGTCAGAAAACTAAGAGTGAAGCTACGAGTAAAAAGTTTAGCAACTGGAGGCCCGGACTAATGGGGTTCTCTTGAGCTTATCTTATCTACTTATTTACTGTAGTACATCACTTCGAGAATTTTTCGAGGTAGCCTCGAGAGTCGGTTGGCCTTCATATTTGGGATTTAGAGAGCTTATAGACACTCCTTTATTAATTTGAAAACGGACTCAAAAAGTAATAAAAAAAGTGAGATAAGTCAAATAAGACCCAAAATAAAGGCCAACCGACTTATCTAGGCTACCTCGAAAAATTCCCGAAGTGATGTGCTATAGTAAATAAGTAGATAAGATAAGCTTAAGAAAACCCCCACTAAAGGCCTAGGATGAAGCATCATTGGCATAGGTAGGCCAGGAATGACCAGTGGAGAATAGAAAAAATTACAAGGTAGTAAACTGCATCTGTAAAATGCATGCAAGCAAAGCTTGATTTTGCAAACGAGGTATCGTCATCGTAGTTAGTACACATTGGTAATGGTAGCTCCATTTTTTCAGTTATTCTGCAACACCGATTGGTCAAGGGAGAGCTCTCTCCTGCGATACCAAAAGCATTATCCGTCATATAACCTCCTCATCACCTCTGGACGCAATCAGGTTAAGATTGGCAGAGCGCATCGTAATAGAGGACCTGGTAGATGGAGAATTTTAAGCCAAAATAAATAAATAAATATGGTGACCATGAGCTAAAAATCACTTGATTGATTTAACAAATTAGGAGCGCTTTTCAAATCCTAATGAGGAGCAAAGAATTCTGCTAAACACACTATCATAATTTATAGAATCATCAGTGATGAAGAGTAGAATCAAGGACTTGCTTTAGTATATGGCCATCTGCTTCATTTCATAACATTGCCTAAGGCTAAACCTAGATTTTCTCTTTGTGCCACGGAACAGTTGAGATAACAAACAATATGATCCTTGATATTCTGCATATATTGTAATCAAGCACAAGTCATTACTATGATTAATATTGTTCTGTTGATAATCCAGTACAAGTCGTATTCTGTCGCTAATACAGAAATAAGATATTCAGACTTCAGCACAGATAAGACTGCATTTGCTTACAAAAATCAAGCATAATATGCACCAGACGGTGTGGAATTCACGTGCTTTTCATGTAGTTCAGAGATGAACTCAAGCTCAAGACACGCAGATGCCATATAACAAAGTACCCCAGTGCCATCTAAAAATATTCCAAAGGGCTTTTGCAGGTGGATTAATAATACAGGTTAGCATTTCATTTCTGTGTGCAGAGATCACAAAACAACAAAAAAACGTATTGCCAAGCAAGTACAGGAAAAACGTACTTTTCATTGGATAAGCCAGTTGTTGTGGACAGCTTGCCTAACAGCCATACTGTTGTCTACATGGTGGCCGAGGCCATCCCGTCCTCTACTCCTAGCATTCCTATGAGGCTATGACTAAAAATCCTCTGCTGTTTCACCCACATTAAGCTTCTGCTGCAAAACGGATAAGACTATCATTGCTGAGCAGATTATTCATGACTTCTATCAATTGATGGGCTGAACTTTGCAACATGCCAGCTGGTGTCAATTTTCAGTGGCCAGTTCACACAAGTAGAACCTTTTCAGAACAATACATGCTAGCATTCATCCCAGACCCCCTATAGTTAAGACATGACCCATGAGCACTAACTCAGAGCTCAGAATTAGCAGCAAAAGCTGAAGCTGCCTCATTAACATCGCACACATGTTGTTTGCTTCTGTTTACATCAATCCAGCTCTTTCCGGGTGCCTTTTTCACCTTTCTTGATTTCATCAGCCTCCTTATCTCCAAAGCATCTTCCCAACGCCCAATTGTTCTGTACACATTTTCAAGAAGAATGTAGCTCAAGTGGTATTGAGGCTCCAACTCTATCATTTTTTTTGCAACCCTTTCAGCGACATCTTGGTTAGAATGTGTGGCAGAAGCACCAAGAATTGCTGCCCACAGGGACGACTCATTCCTAAAAGGTGACTTGCTTATCAGATCTTCAGCCTCCTCCAGAAGCTCTACTCTACTTAGAAGGTCGACCATGCAATTGTAGTGTTCAATTCCAGGGGTAATGCCATAGTCCTTGCTCATAGAGTTGAAGTAGTTCCTTCCTTGCTCAAGCATTCCAGTGTGACTGCATGCAAAAAGAACACCGATGAAACTGATGTAGTCAGGCCTCGCCCCTTCCCTGACCATCTGATTGAACAAATTGATAGCTTGCTCGCCATGGCCATTCTGAGCGAAACCACCGATCATGGCATTCCAAGTAATTTTGTTACGGACACTGCTAGCTTCAAAAACTCTATAAGCGTAGTCTACCGCACCACATTTTGCATATAGGTCTACAAGTGCAGATTCAACAACCACATTGCTCCGGCCTAAACTCCTCACAAACCGGCAATGGATCTCTTTTCCTGGCTTTACAGAAGACAGACCAGCACATGCCCTCAGAACAGTCCCCAAGCTATAACAGTCATGGTCCACCTTATCCATCTGCCGAAACAATGCAAGAACCTTCTCGTACACCTTGTTCTGGCAATACCCTCCAAGCAACGCACACCATGAAACTGCATTCCTGACCTGCATCCTGTCAAACACCTTGTGTGCCTCCAACAACATCTCGCACTTGGCATACATGTCCAATGTGCTGCTCTCCACGATAACATTCCCACATAGACCTCGGGTGATCAGCTGTGCATGTGCCTCCCTTCCTTGCCTCGCTCTCTTCAAGTTCCCCAGCGCCGTCATCATCGAACCGAAGGTGCACGCGTCCAGCATAATCCCATTCCTCAGCATTAACCGCAGCCACTCGACGGCCTCCTCGAACCAATCGTTCCGCACAAACGCGGATATCAACGACGTGTAGCATATCCCGTCCGGGGCGCGCATTTCCTCGAACGCCTTGCGTGCGTCACCGGGCGCGGCCGCATGGCCGTACATGTCCACCAGCGCGCTTAGCACGACGTCATCGCCGTCGAAACCCCGGACAAGGATGCTCCCGTGAACGCACGCGCCCGCACTACGGTCGCGGAGCACCGCGCAGGCCTTGACGGCGGCGGAGAGCGCGTGGGCGTTGGGCGAGACGCCGTCGGCGCCGGCGAGCATGGACCTGAGGGAGTGGAGGGCGCGGCGCGGGTGCCCCGCGCGGAGCAACGCGGAGAGCACGGAGGAGTGCGCGACGACGTCGCGCCGGGGCAGGTCGTCAAACACCCTGAGCGCCTGAGGGAGGTGGCCGGGGAGGCGGACGTAGAATGCGAGGAGGGCGTTGGCGAGGTAGCGGTCGGCGAGGAGGCCCGCGCGCACGGCGCGGGCCTGGAGGCAGTAGCCGAGGCGGGGCGGCGGGTGGCGGAGCAGGACGGCAGCGAGGGAGACGGGGAAGGAGGGGTGCGCGGCCGCGAGGCGCGCCGCGGCGGGTAAGTCGTGGGAGTCGAGGAGGCGGACCACGGCGAGGTGGGGCGCTGAAGAGGGAAGCTCCGGCGGGGGCATCGTCCCATGGAAATACCGCGCCCCGGCAGGCGCAGCCAGGCGGGAGGCGTTAGTTCGTCGTCGCGGAGTGCGCTGCGTCCGCGGAAGGCGGGCCACTCGCGAACGAGGGTTCAAGGCTTCAGGCGTTCAGCCGTGCAGTCGACGTGCCGCTGTGGGCTGATCTCGCTCCTGCCGTCCGATCTAAATCTGATGCACCGGATTGAGCCTCCGTAGTCGAGGTAGGGACATGTTGCATGAGCTATCTTTAGGGCCGTTTGGTTGCTTTCTCCCACGAGCCTGTTCCGTTGAACTCAGCCAGGCTGATGGATACGGGATGCACAGATACAGAGACGGTGTTTGGTTGAGTGTTTAGTAGACAAGTATTTTGAAATTTAAATATTTTGAAATTTATATAGCAAGTGTGGTCTAGTTTTGTTCGAAAAAATGTCAGGAACCTATTTTTAAAATCGGTTCGGTAATCGAAGATGCTAATCAAAGATATTTGTAAAAAAGAGAAAGAAAATACTAATTAGTGAAGTGGCTAACAACTAGTGGCTGTCTCACTGCTGGGACTGAACTCACGTCTCGCCGATGCAGGGCCAAGACGCCACCGCTTGAACGTCTTAGTGACCAAATGCTTGCATCTTGAAAACGGCCAAATTTGGTGTTTCCCGGGGCCAGGCAGTGGGGGTCTATTGCATATGCAGAGCCAGGCCAAGACAACCAAACACTCCTCTTTTACATCTGTAGAGCCAAATCTTTTTAGATGCAGCCAACCAAGCAGCCCATTTGTAAATCAACCAGTGTAGTACCTGCGGAAAATTTTTATCTTATGCCCAAAAAATAAATACTGAAATGCCACCTTTTTTTTGAAGATTTGCAGAAATACCCATCTGCCGCGGCACGGGGCAGCGACAATTGGATTGCCGTGACGTGGGATAGCGACAACCCAGTTGCCTCTATACGGTATAGCGGCAGTAGCGTGCCGCTGTACCGCGATGCGACATAGTCATCATGCCTACAGTAACGTACTAACTAGTTATAACTAGTAAATAGGTAGTAAACTAACAAACTTTGCCGAATTTTTAAAAAATTATGCAATATTGAAACGTAACAAAACTTGAAAAAAGGAACTATAGGTTCATCAGAAGGGTCCACAAAAAGTATTCTTATTTTCTTATTTTTTTATTTTTTTGAAATTTTCAAATTTAAAAATCGTGAAGACAACAATTTCTAAAAAATCATTTTTTTCCCTTTTCATAAACCTATTGTTTCATTTTTTAAGTTTCGCTGCATTTTTTATCTTTTTTAAAAAAAATCATATTTTTGTGAATTCGCGATATTTTAAATTAAAAAATTTTTAAAAATCAAAATTTCCAAAAAATTTAAACTTTTTGTAAACCTTTTCCGTGAATCTACTACTCCATTTTTTTAAGTTTCATTGTATTTTGATGTTACATAATTTTTATATTTTTTGAAAAAAATTCAAAAAATCATAATTCTTGTGGACACTTTTCGTTAATCTATTGTTCTATTTTTGATTTTTATAAAAAAATTATGTAACATCAAAATACAACGAAACTTAAAAAATAGAGCTGTAGGTTCACGGAAAGGGTTTACAAAAAGTTTAATTTTTTTGGAAACTTTAATTTTTAACATTTTTTGAATTTGAAAAATCATGAATTCATAAAAATATGATTTGGTTAGAAACATAAAAAAATGCAGTGAAACTTGAAAAACGGAACAATAGGTTTATGAAAAGGGTAAAAAAATATGATTTTTTAGAAATTTTTTTCTGACAACGATTTTAAAATTTCAAAAAAATCCTAAATTTTTAAAAATAACAAAACTTTTCGTGGACCCTTCCGATGAACCTACGGTTCTATTTTTTTTAAGTTTTGTTGCGTTTTCATATTGCATAATTTTTTAAAAATTCGGCAAAGTTTGTTAATTTACTAACGAGTTACCAGTTGTGGACAATATAGGTCCTGGGTATTCGGAGACAGACGATTGGACGCACGACCTTCTTGGGCCAAGTCGCATGGATCTTCCAGAAGGCAGGCTTGGAGTACGGCACGGCCCGATTCGCTCTATTTGGAGTAGAATCCAAATTCTACTCGAATACGTGGAGATAAGCGTAGCCGACTCAATTATATCCTTTATCTTCCTTATACGGACTAGAAAACCAATCTGTAACCCGGCTCCTTCCACTATATAAAGGGGGTCGGGGCCTCTAGTATCAATCAATCAATCCATCATCGTCTATTCTCGTGCAATCTCGACGAGAACATACAACACCCCATAATACAAAAACCAAGAGCACAGGAGTAGGGTATTACCTCTTTCAGGGCGAACTCAGATAAATCCGCCTCGTGCTACCATCGAGTTGTGATCTTTCGCGTAGCCCTATAAAATATATTGCCGACGCAATTCGTCGACAGTTGGCACGCCAGGTAGGGGCTAGTGTCACGATCAGCTTCATCGACTTCGATGGCTTCCATCGGCGGATTCGTCTTCACCTACGCCCCCGGCCAAGGTTTTGTCTTCGGAGATCTCGATTTCCTCGCCGACGACTTCAGGGAACTTCGGCTATCTCAGCCGGACAACGTCCGGGGAAGGCTGTGCGCGACTCCGGCCAAACTTCACCGCCTCAGGATGACTCTTTCGGACTCTGATCCGGAAGAGATCCAATCTGGTGGCAACAATTCCGACTGACCCATCGCAGGGATTCCCTTCGGTTTCAGTCGGGATCATGGGCCTTTGGCTCTTTCAGCTCCTCTCGCTGATAAAGAGTCAAGTGGCCATGCTGTTCCTGATCTGGATCGCAACCAGATCCAATCGGGAATTCCAACTTCCTAGTTGAGCAACACCCCGTTCGGGTTGAGAAGCTCAGCCACTTTTTCTATGAGATAACACGCTGTCTTTTCCAGTCCGGGCTAAGGGGTGGAGCCCAACAGATACCTACTGGGATGAGCTTCCCGAGTTCCGGCTTGGGGATAACTCTAACTAGACCTACTTCCCGAGTGGACGCTATGATGCCACTCGGATTTACCAATTCGGCTGCTAGGTTTTAGCAGAATTGTTCTGCCAAATCTCAGTCGGTTTTCCTTCTGCCAGACGATCCGTCACGGGAAGTGGGAGTTATAATCACCCCCTTCGATAAGCCAACAAGTCGAGATCAGTTAAGCCTCTCTTACTCGGAATCCGAGTCGGAAGACAGCATCAACTGGTTCCCTGACTATCGCGGCGTTTGCGTGGTGGATGGACAACCTTCCGGGTCGGCCCTGCGCCAGCTAGATGAAGCAGGAGCCGAGCATAACCACGGAGGTGGAGAAGATCTGCGCGATAGATTGCGCGGTCGAGAGCGTGAAGTTCAGGAGGAACAGATCCAAGTCCGTATGGGAGATCACTCGGTCTTCCGTACGCCACAGCAGAATATCCTCGCTTGTAAGACCCTCTTGGATAATGTTGGTCCGTTACTCGGGGAAAACAGCCCCGGAACGCCGATCATGGAGCAGATTAAAGCCATGGTGACAGCAGCGGCTGTCCAAGGTACTCGGGATCAACAGGCCGACTCGGGCAAAAGCCAGACTGCCATAAGCAAAACTCGGCGTAGTCGGCATAAATCAACGCGAACAAACGCTTCGCCCAGTACAAATCGTGACCTCGCCTCAACATCGAAGCTCGGGCGGAGGAGCGAGAGGAAGACGGTGCCAGCTCATGCGCGCCGAATACTTCCCCGTCAGTCTCCTCCCCCTGGGGACGGGATGATCGATGGGATCAAAGCATTCGCGCCCCGACTTCGTCAGGTCAACTGGCCCGAAGGGTTTAACCCTAAGGGAATTGTGAAATTTGACGGGGAGCGGGACCCAGGAGCTTGGTTGCAGATTTATTCTCTGGCAATCAAAGCTGCCGGTGGAAGTTTTGATGTGATGGCAAACTACTTGCCCGTCATGTTGACTCCCTGGCTCAGGGTTGGCTTGTAGGCCTTCCAGAGAACTCAATCGGTTCCTGGGGAGAGCTTTGCGACCAATTCGTCCCCAATTTCTAGGAAACTTACGAGAAGCCTGGGACTCAATGGGACCTTTATCAGATTCATCAGCGAAAGGATGAGTCGTTAAGGGATTTCATTCGCGTTTCACAAAGAAGAGAAATACAATCCGAGAGATTTCTGAAGCGGTCGTCGTCGCATCCTTCCAAAAGGGAGTTCGCGATCCCGACTTGATCAAAAAGATGTCTCGAAAGCACCCAACCACTGTCAAAGAGATGTTCGCTCTGGCGGACCGGTATGCCACCGCCTCGGATGCTCTTGCCGAGCGCCAGGAGGATCACCCGAGCAAAAATGAAGGCAAGAAAGACAAGCCCGAGTCATCATCCAAGAAAGATAAAAAGCGAAAAGGTGAAGAATTGGTGGTAGCCACGGATCAAGAACGGCAGAGGCCGCCTCGGTCCAATGACTACAATAAAGTAATGGAGACGCTGTGTCGTTTCCATCCGAATGGAAAGCATGCGACAAAGGACTGCAACGTCCTGAAGTGGTTCGCTCAGGAGAACAAGGACACTCCGAAGGACGCCGAGTAAGATGATAAGCGTGATCCACCTCAGGGTGACGCTTACCAAGAAACCGAGCGCGAGCTCAATTACATATATGGGGGATCGGATGCATACGAGTCCAAGCGTAAGCAAAGCTTACTACTCGGAAGTCAATCAGTTGCTCGGTGACCCGCATACCTTCGGTGGTCTGAAGTCCCGATCAAATTTGATCGCTCGGATCATCCCGCCCACATCCTATGTCCAGGAAGGTATCCACTCATCCTGGATCCTGTGATACGGGGCGTCCGACTGCGCAAGGTCTTAGTCGACGACGGAAGTGGATTGAACATCCTTTTCGCCAAAACGTTTGATGAGATGCAGATTCCAAGGTCGGCGATCCAGAAGACTGATGCGCCGTTTCATGGCATAATTCCGGAAACCTCCTCTGTACCGATTGGGAGAATTTCTCTTCCGGCCACTTTTGGCAATCGAGGCAACTCCCGGACGGAAAACCTCAGTTTTGAGGTGGCCGATTTCAAGACTGCGTATCACGCAATCTTGTGAAGGCCAGGCTTGGTTAAATTCATGGCCGTCCCGCATTACGCTTACCTGGCAATGAAGATGCCGGGCCCGTAGGGCGTAATCACAGTCCGGGGGGACGTCAAGTTTTCTTTTCCACTCAATAAGGAGAACTGCAATTCAGCCCAGTCAGTGGATGCGGCTGCCGAGTTGAACGAGATCCAGCAAGCGATCACCACTCTTCTCGACGAGGGCAACATGCCGAACAAGAAGCAGTCTAAGTCAGGCATCAAGCCTGACGAAGATGTCAAGCGTATTCCGCTCGACCCGTCCGACTCAGCCAAAACGGCTCTCATCGGGACAGGGCTCGATCCGAAATAGGAAGAGGCGCTCGTCACCTTCCTCCAAGCAAATCGGGGCATCTACGCTTGGAAACTATCTGACATGCCGGGTGTCCCGAGGAAGGTGATCGAGCACTCCTTGAATGTACACGACAAAGCCAAGCCGATCAAGCAACGGCTACGTCGGTTCGCGCAAGATCGGAAGGAAGCCATCAAGACGGAGATCACCAAACTTTTAGCCACTGGTTTCATAAGGGAGGTGCTCCACCCCGATTGGCTGGCGAATCTGGTACTTGTACAAAAGAAGAATGGTACTTGGCGCATGTGTGTCGATTATACCGACTTAAATAAAGCATGCCCCAAGGATCCGTTCGGACTTCCTCGCATCGACCAGGTGGTTGATTCCACTACCGGTTGCGAGCTTTTGAGCTTTCTGGATGCCTACTCGGGCTATCACCAGATTAGCTTAAAGGAAGAAGATTGCATCAAGACTTCGTTCATCACTCCGTTCGGGGCTTTCTGCTACGTCACTATGCCCTTCGGGTTGAAGAACGCCGGAGCAACATATCAGCGTTGCATTCAACGATGTTTCCACAACCAGCTTGGGCGTAACGTAGAAGCATACGTTGATGACGTTGTCGTCAAGCCTCGGGTGTCCTCCAACTTGGTCACCGACCTGTCGGAGACATTCAAGAGCCTGTCGGCATACAACATGAAGTTGAACCCGGAGAAGTGTGTCTTCGGGATCCCTTCGGAAAAGCTACTCGGTTTCATGGTATCTCACCGCGGAATTAAGGCTAACCCGAAAAAGATCAGAGCTATCATGGAGATGGCTCCCCCAACATGCCAAAGGGATGTCCAGCGTATAAATGGGTGCATGGTGGCACTCGGCCGATTCATCTCGTGGCTCGGCAAGCGTGGGTCGCCCTTCTTCAAACTATTGAAGAAGCAACACGACAAGTTTGTCTGGATACCTGAGGCACAGAAGGCTTTTCAAGATATCAAATATTTCCTCACTTCGCTACCTGTCTTGGCATCTCCCATGCCACATGAACCGCTTCTGCTATACATTGCGGCCACCACTCATATAGTGAGGGCCGCGGTGGTAGTAGAACGAGAAGAACAAGGACGCGTCTACAAGGCTCAACGCCCGGTCTACTTCGTCAGCGAAGTATTGGGCGAGTCGCAAGTGCAGAAGCTTTTGTATGCGGTCCTGATCGCCTCTCGGAAGCTGAAGCATTACTTTCAAGAACATCCAATTTCGGTGGTCACTTCTTTCCCTATTGGAGACATCCTCCCTAATCGAGAAGCCACCGGGAGGATCACTAAGTGGTCGGTAGAACTTGGGGCTTTCGAGCTCTCGTTCAAGCCACGCAGCTCCATAAAGTCACAAATACTCGCCAACCGTTGCGAGTGGATCGGAGATCTGAGCTCCCCGGCCGTCGAAGAGGCCGAAATCTTGGAACATGTACTTCGATGGCTCTCTCCGACGACAGGGCGCGGGGGCTGGTATCGTTCTCGTATCACCTGAAGGCGAACGACTCAAGTATGTCCTCCAAATTAATTTTCCAGCTTCAAACAACGCAGCCGAGTACGAGGCACTCATCCACGGGCTCCGTATTGCCATATCGCTCGGCATTCGGCAATTGGTGGTTCGCGGGGATTCTCCGCTCGTGGTGAGCCAAGTACAGAAGGATTGGACTTGTGCAACGACAATATGACCGCCTACTGTCAGGAGGTCAGAAAGTTGGAAAACAAGTTCGATGGGTTGGAGCTCATACATATCCTGCGGCGAGACAACAAGATGGCGGATGAGCTTGCGAACATGGGCTCTAGTCGGGCAGCAGTCCCGGCTGGGATTTTTGTCCAAGAGCTTCACGCCCCCTCCATCACACCGCATGAGCAACTACCTCGATTGGATGAACAACCGCTCGAGTCAGAAGTGCTTGCCCTCGACTCAGATTGGACGTGACCGTACTTAGAGTATTTGCAAGAAGAGAAGCTTCCCGACGATCGGGGGGTTGCGGAACAAATTCAATGTCGGAGTCGTGCATACGTGGTATTTGAAGGAATTCTATATCACCGAAGCGTCTCTGGCATACTTCAGAAGTGCATATCCGAGTTGGAAGGACGCGTCCTGTTGCGTGAAATTCACTCTGGCATGCGCGGCCATCACGCTGCCTCAGCTACGTTGGTTGGCAAAGCCTTTCGTCAGTGGTTTTACTGGCCAACTGCTGTCTCCGACGCAAAGGAGATCGTCCGCAAATGCGAGGGTTGTCAGTTCTTCGCTCGACAAATCCACGTGCTGGCTCAGGAACTTCAGACGATCCCGATCACCTGGCCGTTCGCCGTTTGGGGGCTCGACATTGTCGGACCCTTCAAAAAGGCCCTGGGTGGTTTTGAACATATCTTCGTCGCCATTAACAAATTCACTAAATGGATTGAAGCCAAGCCTGTGACCAAGATTACGGCGGCCAAGGCCACCGAGTTCTTCCAGGAGATCATCGGTCGGTTTGGCGTACCCTCTTGGATCATTACGAATAACGGCTCTCAATTCAGAAGTGATGAGTTTCAAACCTGGTGCGAAGATGTGGGCATAAAGATTTGCTTTGCTTCGGTGGCACATCCTCGGAGCAATGGGCAAGTTGAGCGCGTGAACGGCATGCTTCTACAAGGCGTCAAGGCGCGCATCTTCGATCGGCTCAGGCCATATGCGGCAAAATGGATGAAGGAATTGCCTGTCGTGCTTTGGCCTCCGACTTCTCCAGGGCCAGCTTCTGGTCCCGGGACTCTACCAGCTTTGCTTGGGCGGCGGCCTCAGAGTCCTTGGACTTGGCCAGCTCCTCCCGCAGGCAGGCGATCGTGGCATCACGGGCTGCACCATGTGCAGAAGGTGGTGTCACTCGATCACACAATAAATCACAAAGTTCCGATTTAGGTTGGGATACTTACATCGAAGGGAGCCTGCGAGGTCGAACTTCTCGTCCTGCAGGTCCTTGATCTGGGCCTGCAGCTCCCGACGCTGCATGGACGCCTCGGTCTGGGCCTCAACTACTTGCCCCTCCACGGCTTTAATCCGTTCTATTCGGGGGAGGAAGTAGTTGAGGAACTTGGTTTTTCTCTTGGAAAACTCACCAAGTTCCTGCAAAAAGAGTAAACGAAAACTACTCTACTTCAAACCAGCAAAATATACTTGGCTAATCGGAGAACTTACCCTAATCAGTCTGCCGCATTCTGCGGCATGCTCAAAGAAGGTCACCCTAGCCTTCTCCTCTGTCTGATCGTCAAGGAGGGTCCAGTCTCCGGCCTCGTCCTTCCAGGCCGCCGAGAGCTTGGGCTCGGGCTCCTCCTGGGGAGACGGGGGCCGGCGTGGAATCTCCTTCACCGGCTCGGCGTCCTCGCCGCCCCTGTTGGTCGGCTTCGAGCTTGGCGGCGGCGGCGGCGCCTTCTTCATGGTCCTTCGCCTCCGCCGCAGCCTCGGTCGGCTTAGTCGGCGGAAGGACTGTGTCGGCTGTCGGAGGAGGAGAGGAAGGAGGAGGCGGAGAAGATGCCGCCTGACTCGGCTCAGCAGGCTTCGACGCTGGCTCAAACGGGTGGTCCATCGGAACCTCCTCCGACGGTTTCCTGAAAGAAGGGAACACTTCAGCGCAATTGAACATATTAAATATTACCAAGGGGTGACAGAGTCATGCTTACTGGTTGAAAGTCTTAATTTTTATGCTCGTGCCCCTCTGAGCAGAGGACCCGCTTGAAGTGGCATCGGGCGGGCCACTCGGCTTGGCCTGAGGTGCTGCAGGCTTGGGCGCCGAGTCCGCCCGCTTCTTCTTTGGTGACGTCCGGCGACCCACCCTCGGAGGACGAGCCGCCTGGCCACTTGGCCTTTGGGTCGGCGCTGGTTGACTCGCCCCCTCCTTGGGGGCTTCGCGCTCCTCGGGCGGCAGGACGACCTCCTCCTCGAAGGAGGCCGGGCCCTTGCCCTTCTTCGCCGCCGAAGCCCCCTTAGGCTCCTCGCCCGGGCGCTTCTCGCCCTTGGAGGCAGGGGCCTCAGGCGTCGGGGCGAGGCGAGGATCTGAGGCTGGCGATCCTGCGAGACCTGACCTTCTTGAGTTAGTGCGACGACAGCAATAGTCGGCGGGCAAGAAACAAATACGAAGGTGACTCGGTTGTTACCTCCGGCGGCGGATTAGTGAGGGAGAAGCTTCTGGGACACCCCTGGTTGTTGAGGGATGTCCCGATAGCGAAGAATTTCCCCAGTCGGTCGGCGACGTCCGAAGAGGAGATCGGGGTAGCCACCTCCCGAGTCAGATCGGTCGGCCAGGAGTATTCAAACCCGGGCCGAACCCTTTCTTTGAGAGGCTGGACGCGGCGCATCGTGAAGGAGATGGCGATGGCCACGCCGGTCAGCCCCTCTTCTTTGAGGTTTTGGATCAGGCCGAGTAGCTCGGTGACCTAATCCATCTCGGAGGAGGGGGGAGGAGAAGTCCAAGAGGGGGAAGCCCGGGGCTTTCTCCCGTCAAAAGCAGGGAGTGGGTTGGAGCAATAGAACCACTCCTGGTTCCATCCCTTCAAGGAGGACCGGAGCGGCAAGGAGAAGTACTCCTTCTTGAGGCCACTCCGGAGTTGGAATTCGGCCCCGCCAACGGCCTTAGGGGCATTGTCGGTGGGGAAGGCCTTCAAGTGGAAGAGATGGCGAAAATGGGCAAAGTAGGGAGCAATCCCCAGAAAAGCTTCGCAAAGGTGAACAAAAAGAGAGATTTGAAGAATGGAGTTGGGGTTCAAATGGAAGAGCTCGATTTTGTAGTGGTTGAGCAGACCACGAAGGAAGGAGGAAGCAGAGAGTCCGAACCCGCGAGAAAAGAAGGACTCGAAGACAACTATCTCCTCTTGACGAGGAGTGGGGGAGGACTCACCCGGGGTGGCGCCAGCTGATAGTCGACCAGGCAATGGAGCCAACGTAGGTTACCCAGTCGACCAGGCCCTGCAGCCGCTCCTCGATGGTAACAGAGGTTGCCTAGTTCCCCGCCATTTGAGAGAATGTGGTGGGGGATGGGGGGTGGTGAGATTGGATCTGGAGATCGGTGGCGGTGGCGGCGCTATGGATGCTCTGCGGCGGCAGAATTGGGAAACCCTAGCGGAATCGCTTCGGGGAGATGAACAGACTGGGGCGAATAAGCGTAACTGTCCAAATGCCCCGTGTGTTCTATTTAAAAAGAAGTGGGCGACGTTTCAGTTTCCACGCTGGGCGGGAAGTAATGAAGCCCAAATCATTGCTTCAAGATTCAGGCCCGGACTTAGGTTTCAGAAAGTGCGCCCCCTATGGGCCTTAAGCTGTACACGTCATTACTCGGGTATAGGTGCTACTCGGATCAAACCTAGTAGGGAAAAATAGCGCGCCCCCAGTAGGGCCTTATGCCGGTTGTCAGTCTCTGAGGACTGGGCACTTCCCGAGTTATAACTCAGCTCTTGATGTACCTCCTGGGGTCAATGGTCGGTCTGACTTTTAGTCAGATCAGACATCAAGAGTTACCTTTTTAGTTGGGTCTCAGTGGCACATCTCTGGATCGTTCGTCATCAAGACGAACACCACTCGGATGACCTCAACTTGGAGGCGGGCGTATTCTCCCGAGGATCATTAGCTTGACTCCGCACTAGTCGGGTCGGGGCGCCTGAACACCCTACATGAATTGTGACATGTCCCTTGTTGGACCGAATGTCGAGTTCTGCCAGTCAGATCCGAATGTTATAATTTGTAACAGGGAGGATAAGGCAGGGTGACATTGATCACTCGGGTACATCCACTTTTTTGGTATGTCTCTCCGTGGGGCCAATAGCCAGCATACCAACCAGTTGGACTGGATACCAAACATCTTTTTGAGAGACTTGAGATTTTCTCTTGAGTCCTTTGCAATTGTGTTGTTTGATGAGCAGGTTACTCGGCAAGTGGAACTTCATCAACCGAACAAAGAGTGACGTCACTCGGACTACATTTGATGGGCTGCAAGCTGAACCCAGAATCGAAACAACTCAGCCACGAAGCACTTGGGGGCTACTGTGGACAATATAGGTCCCGGGTATTCGGAGACAGACGATTGGACGCACCACCTTCTTGGGCCAAGTCGCATGGATCTTCCAGAAGGCAGGCTTGGAGGACGGTGCGGCCCGATTCGCTCTATTTGGAGTAGAATCCTAATTCTACTCGAATACGTGGAGATAAGCATAGCCGATTCGGTTATATCCTTTATCTTCCTTATACGGATTAGGAAACCAATCTGTAACCCAGCTCCTTCCACTATATAAAAGGGGTCGGGGCCTCTAGTATCAATCAATCAATCCATCATCGTCTGTTCTCGTGCAATCTCGACGAGAACATACAACACCCCACAATACAAAAACCAAGAACACAGGAGTAGGGTATCACCTCTTTCCGAGGGCCTGAACCTATATAAATCCTGCCCCCTGTGCTACCATTGAGTTGTGATCTTTCGCGTAGCCCTATAAAATATATTGCTGACGCAATTAAATCGACACCGCCACTAACTAGTTAGTGCGTTCTATCAGACGATGATGACCATGCAGCGTCGCGATCTGATAAATGACATCTTTAGGCTAATCGTGATAGCGGCAACTAGATTACGACTATCCCACGTTCGCACAACCCAGTTGCCGCTGCCCCATGCCGCGGCAGGTGGGTATTTCTGCATATCTCAAAAAAAAAAGGTGGGCATTTCTGTTTTTATTTTTTTTGGCAAAAGAAAAAAAATTTCGTACCCGCGCAACCTATAAATTGGAGAGAAAAACATGTTTAATAAATATAGCCTATACATGAGGAGGGACAAAGTACAAGGGCTTGTGTGCAAAACAAGAAAACTCAAGGGGTTGAATGTGAAAATCTTGATGTACCAAACAAGGAAACTCAAGGGGCTTGAATGCAAAAATCCCGACATACCACCCACAAATCCTACCGTGGAGGCGATGCCATTGCCGCCTCATTGCACCGCCACCACAGCCTCCCATCAATGTGCTCTAGCCAGTCTAACCTCTCGCTAAGTCCGGGGGCATAGTAAACCCTGGACCTAATCTGGTGAACCCAAACCTTAGTCTGGCAGCGGCGACACAGGAAGCAAGCAAAGCAATAGAGATAGAGTGGAGGTAGTCGACTGAAATCGTCTTTGATATAAAAGGTGCCTTGCGAGCAGGATTGCTTTGATGCCAAACAATGGCAAGTCTGCCAGGCTTCCACAAGTAATTGTGATAGAGTTTAGGGCCTTAAGGCTGGTCTTTGGTTGGATTCCACTCCAGAATTATGGCATGTCACACTTTTCAAACCCACATGGGTCATATCATATACTCAATTTTTGTGTTTTGTCACAATTTTGGCCAAAAAAAATATGACATGCCATAGTTTCAACAAACAAACAAACAAACAAATATGGTATCATAACAACTCTGTTACATGCATGACTATTGTCCATCTAGAATTCCTTCCACAACATGTGCGCGGTATATCCACCCATCGTCAGATTGAGATTCCTTGGTGAGGCCCACATGAAGGTGGAGAAGTCACTGTCTGCATAAAGTCAGATGGTCCTAGTCCTGCCATTATACATACCCACACATTGCATAAGAAGAAAGAAAATGTAGCCATTGCCAAGACCTATAGAGTGTTCTTTTCAGCGTTTGCGTTTGCGTTTACTTATAAGCTGGAAATCTGTAACTCCTCGATAAGGACATCCGAGAGATCAAAAAATTATAGAAAAAATGGTTTTGACAGCTTTGAGAAGAAATAGTAAGACCTATAAAAATTGGCTACCAAACGTCAAAGTATTTGACTTATACGAAAATAACAAATTTTCAGCTTATAAGCAAACGCAAACGCTGAAAAAAACACTACCCTGTATAAAGTAGCAAAGCATCACAGATACTACATATATATAACAGTACTATAACACAATTTTTATCGTGGGGGTGGTGCTCTGGTACACGTACACACGAGACAACGTACGGATAATTACTACTAAACGACGCGCACACGACTTCACCTGATTGTTCCAGCTAGAACCATAACATGACCAGATCGTTTATAACTACCTGATCACTTTCACTGACTTCATTAGCTAATTAAGCTACTACTATTGCACGACCATGCATACGTACGGCTTCGACAGAGGCGAGAACAGATTAACGGCAACATTGGTTGAGGCACGTCACGGAGAGTCGGTCTTATCCTCGTGAGAGCGGCGGAGGAGACAGAAAAAGCGGAGCGCGTGAAGAGAAGCTACCGGCTTAGATCCGGCCGGTTCCTTCGCCACCGCGGGCCTTCGGGCCTTCGCCGGGGTGGGGAGCGGCGGATCTAGGCCGGTGCTTGTACAGTAGTAGGTATCGGAGTAGGATAGGGCTAGGTTTTAGGGATTTTTGGCCGGAGGCGGAGAGGATGTGGGAAGCGCACGGGTCGCCATCTCCTACGGCGATGGTCTCGTCGCCGCCGCGGATCGTGCTCGTCTGCTCGTCGTCGTGCTGCTTGGGGCGGCATCATCGGCATCAATAAGGAAGTCTTCGATGCAGGTAAGTATCATCGAAGCCACTTTGGGGATGAAGTTCAAGGAAGACCTCTCTGATCCAGGGACGGATCGGGTGAGGGAGAGGAAGAGTCTCGGCGAGGGATTTTCTCCGAGCGATCTCCAAATTGTTCGGCGTCGTGTTCTTCGTGGGTGGGCAAGCTGGGGATGTGTGATTTGGGTCTTTTGTGTGGAGGGGTGCCGGGGATGTGGTGGTTCGCCGGTGATGAGGTCCATTCCGGCGTGCGGTGCCATCGTCGTCTTTGCTTCACCTTCCTTTCTTTTGGCCGTGGTGGAGCTTAGGTCCTTGATGATTATAACCATCTTTGATGATCTACTTGTTGTTTTTATCTCCTTATTCCGCCCTTTGAGGCTTGGCTAGGAGGAGGTGAGCTTCGTTGCGTCGTCGACGTGGGTGGAGATGGAGGTCATCGCCGGCGAGGGGATTTGGGAAAGAAAAACGGTCTGCCTTGCATATAGGTCCTTCGAGGGCGTGAATGTAATTTCTTTTTTAAGAAAGGACTTGTTTGTAATGTGTATGAGGTTATGTGAATGAAATGAGTGGTACACTGGTACCCTTATCAAAAAACAGATTAACGGCGACATTAATTATTACTCATTTATTTACTCAACGATAAATCGATCGAGCTCGTGGAGTCGAGACACCTCCCTACTCCTCGTGAAACTTCTTCTCGCACGAATCTTGGCCGCCCTTCGCCGCTTCCTCGCCGGCCTCCTCCTTCTCAGGAGCCGCGGGGGCAGTGGCCGCCTCCCCTGCGGGCTCGTCGTCGACGGGGACAACCGCCGCCGCCTTCTCGGCCTTGCTTGCCCCACGGCGGCCGCGGCGTTCTTCCTTGGAGTGCCCCTTTCCTCCGGCTGCCGCGGGGGCCTCGTGTAGCTGGGCCTCCTGGACGGCGAGCTTGGCTTCGACCTCCAGCGCTATGTCGTGGTGGTCCTGGCCCTCGCCGGCGGCGTCAACGGCGACGGCTTCTTCGTCAGCCTTATCCTCCTCTCCCTTGGAGTGCTCGCCCTTGCCGTGCACCTTTCCATGAGGAGCTTGCTCGGCTTCTTCGCCGGCGGGCGTGTCCTGCACCTCCTGCTAGTTTTCTGCCTCCTCCATGCAGCCGTTGCCGTGGACCGCAGCTGGGATAGCTTCTTGAACCTTCAAAGAGACAGAATCGAAAGTGAAAAACATGCAGCAAAAAAAGTTAAACCATATGTTACTAGTTCATTGGCAGTCAGATATGTCGATAGCAGCCACACGTGGGAGTCGTTAGATTTGCTCCGAGATCTTAGAGCAGATCTACGGCTCTCAACATATGTATAGGTTTTACAGTGGATTCCACAGCTCCCCCCGTATACATGGTACCTAATTAATTTTCGGCACGTGGGTTGACATATAAGAGAAGCTATGTACACCTCAACCATTGCCATTGCACAGGGCCAGAGTCCGGAGAACACTGTAATATCCTAAAAAATTGGGGAGTTCAAAAATATTTTGTTTTCATTAAAAAATAAAAATAAATTAATTTTATAATTTTCTAGCAATTAGAAGTAATTAATAAGGTATTTTCTAATTAACCTAGAGATTTAAAACAATAAATTTGGGAAAACAGATAAGTGAACAATGTTTTATAAATTTTTTCTAATTTCTAAATGCTTCAGGGGATTTTTGAGAATTTTCTCAGGTTTTTCCAAAGTGTTATGATATTTTTAAATCTAAGAAAACATTAATCAGCTTTTTATAAAAAGGAAAAAGGGTTTTCTTTTTTCCCCCAAAGAGGGTGACGTGGCGCAATCTGGGCCGTTGCGGTGTGCACGTGCATGTTTGCAGCAGTCGGATGCCACTTATCCGAGCGAACCGGTATTCTTAGATCTCGGATGCCTATTTGCATGACGTGGCCGTTTGTGAGCCATTGGATATCGCCGCCACCTCAGTCGTCGTCTCCATAGGCAAGTTAGAGCCGCCATTGCCCCACCGCAAGGCCGGGCCTTGGCGTTAGCACCGACATAGGACTCCCGAGGCTTTCTAAACCCCCGAGACATTGCACTAGGGTTTCCTGATCCCGTAGCTGTCGTCGTCTTCACTACAGGAAATGAGTGATTTCTCGACAGCTGAAACTGTCGAGAAAGGCCGCTAAACCATCAATAGTATGTTCTCTCGACGGCTAGACAATGTGCCGTCGAGTGAGTTGGGCGGACGGCCATTTGGCTGGATCACGGTTCCAGCTCCACCTTTCTCGACGGCCACCTGGCCATCGAGAGAGGTGACGTCCAGCTCTGGGCCACATGGCTGTCTTACTATCTCTCGACGGCCCGGTGACCATCGAGAGAGCGTCTCTGGGCCACGTGGCTGTCTTGACCTCTCTTGACGGCTAGAGGGAAGCCGTCGAGGGTGCTTGCCTCTCGGGGGTTCCTTGGAACCCCACTTTCTCGACGACTTAGACCTAGCTGTTAAGAGTACTTGACTTCCTGCAAAAAAAAAAGAGCCGGGCAAATGGCTTTAAAAATCTAATTTAGCAGCTGCTACACCTGCATACCTAAAACACCCCGCTATATATATATATATATATATATAATGGCTAGGTAGTGTACTCTCAAGAGTACGGATTCCTCCGTTCTCTCGACGGGTTTATGAAATTCGAGATTTTTAACAACCGATCCAAACCATTGATCTTGTTCATCTAATTGAATGTAGCTACCGACCAAGTTTCGTATATTTTTGAATTTGTTTAGTATTTTCTAAAATCAGTTTTTTTTGACCCTCCACGACTAATTAGAAGGCTGATTTTTAAAAATACGAAACTCATACGTCACATTCACGGTACCACTCAAGGACAGGGAGGTGGGTAAAAGTGAAACAAATGTGACACCAGGTCCATCGGCTGGCTCCCAGACCTGTCATCTTCGTCCTTCATTGCATCGAGCCGGAGCTGGAGCCGCCGATCAAAAACCAGCAGGCGGAGGAGAGGGGGGACGACCCCCGTAACCGCTCGACGAGGCCTACACATTCTCGACGCATTAGTTAAAGACATATAGATTTGAAAAAAAGGAAATGAGGAGGATAGTGTCTTACCCTGCCAAGTCTCGCCGAAGCCTCCAACGCTAAGAGCCTAGCGTTGAACTCCTCGCGCTCCCGCCGCTGGTCCTCCTCCGTAGACCTGAGGCTCGCCTAGAACGCCTCCATCATCTGCTAGCGCTTCCTCCTCTCTGGCTCCCTCTCCTCCTCCCTCTACCTCTTCTCCTGCTCCCTCTCCCTGAGAATGCGGGCCTTGAACTCGTGTCGACTCTCGGTGGCGCTCTAAGAGGCTCGGACCTCGAGCATGTAATACTCCAACCTACAATTAAGGACCGTGGTTACTTCACAAAATCAATGTTTTCAAAAAATTGACATGGTACATAGTAATTAGCTCACCTAAGATGGCCCCCTCCAATCGCCAGCCTCTCGTGCGCCTTGCCCCCCGTGTGCTGGTGGATCACTACTGGGTTGAGGGGGCGTCCTCCTGGAAGCTGTCGGGGCCGTGCACCTCAATCGCCAGCCTCTCGTACGCCTTGCCCCCGTGTGCTGGTGGATCACTACTGGGTTGAGGGGGGCGTCCTCCTGGAAGCTGTCGGGGCCGTGCTCCTGAGTGCAGGCCTCCCGGTAGCGATACTGTGTTTTTTGAGTTAGACTAAACAAAACTACAAATCTGTCAAAGGTGAAAGTTTTGTTTACCACTTACCATCTTCTCTTGCGCGAGACGGTCCATCTCGGGCTGGGTGCCGGGCTTGGCCTTCGGTGTGTGGGCCTGCTTCCACAGCTCAAACACGACGGGGTGGGACCCTGTCTTTAGCATCTGCAAGAAGGGAAAGACAAGTTAGCTGGCCAAAACAAAAGTAAAGAAAAAAATCAAAGCTTACTAGCTTCTTGTCCAGCTGGGGAATAGACCACTTCCCTGTGCTCTTCTTGTAGTCCTTGGAGGCTCGGTTATGCTTGGCCTTTGCGAACTTGTCCCGAAACTCCTGGCTAGCCCACTTGTCACCAAGAGCCCTCCATACCTACGAGTGGTTCTTGGCCCACTTAGGAGGCACCCTGGCATAGTCGGTCGCGTCGAGGAAGATCCCACGGGCCTCGGAGGTGGTGATCCGCTCTCCATGCTCTCTCCTAAAATGTAGGAACAGTTCGCAGCTGTAGAAATAGTAAATACCATTTTACAAGGATTATAGGGATGGTTACTTACCTGTGGTACTCCTCGATCGCCGTGACAAGAGCGCTGGACAACAGGTCCTGGACTTTTTGCTTCACGTTCCTGTCCAGGACGGGCTCGAAATCCGTCTCCGTCAACCCCGCCTGGGGACGGTACCTGAGCTGAGATTTTACAAACTAAGGAGATTAGCGTCATGATCACAAATTCAGAAAGTAAAGTAGGTCAGACAAACTTACCTAGAACTCTCGAACGCACTGGGCGGCGGCGGTCGAGTCCCCATAGGGGGCAAGCCTGTAGTCGTCCCAGCTATATGTTGGCCTGGTGACGTTGCCCACGTTCACCATGCCAGGGTAAAACTGGCGGACCAGCCCCCCAGCGTGTAGCCCGGCTGCGTCCTCGGTGAGGCATCCACCGCCGACATATTGCTGCAGAGATTGAACGAATGTTAGCAATTTTACATTGGAAAAATAAAAAAATACGAGGCTGAAGCAAAGCGATAAAACATACTTGTTCCCATCGATCTAGATGGAGATCCTTGAGTTGGCGTCCGTGGCTGCCTTGGGGACCTTGTTCTGGCCCCTCTTCTTTCTAGGGGCCTGAGACCCACTCGTCTGGTCGGTACCGGACCCCTGAGTGGGCACCAACTCCTGGCCAGAGTCCTCCTATGTGCCGCCCTGTCCGGAACCCTGCGACTCCTCCTCCACCTCGTGGATCTCCTCCTCCTGGCAAGGGTCGATGAAGCGGCGTCGAGTCATCCTGCACATTAATGGAAAGTTAGTAATACATTCAAATAATTCAATCAAATATATAAATAAATTTGAGTGGAAATGTACCATGCACTATAAGCAATTTGAATTGACATCAAGAGGATCGTCGGTTGACGGTTCGACGTCATCAGGTTCAGCCTGGCCATCATGTTCCTCTTCGACATCATTGTCCACTATGGCTTCTAGTTCGTCCAGTCCCAGGCCTATGTCGAACACAAATCCACCGTGCAAGTGCTGTTCTTGCATCGGCCCGTCGTAGTCATCGGCTGTCAGTACTAGCAATCTTCCAGGACGTCTAACTTTGTACACGACCTACTATGGCTCCAACTCTTTCTTAGCAGTGCATAGATATGGTAGGTAGTATAGTTGCTCGGCTCGGTCGTCTTAACGTATCTTGACACTCTACCACGACAGCATAACCATAAGGTTCTCTTGGTGCAACGATGGTCAGGGTGCCGTTCCCGACGCTCCAACACTTATGCTATGCACTGGAGAACCATATAGGGTCATGCCATCAAAATTTTGCCACAAAAACCACAGGTAGCACAATGTATCGTAACCAAATCGACATTCGTAGGCTGTCCACTGGGACGCCAATCGAGGCAGTCCACTGGACAATTCGGGAATGCTTTCCACTTTTTGTAATGGAACTGGATGAATCACCACCCTAGATCCTTACGGGCTGTGACGTTCCCAAACGGGTGACGTACGGCAAGGTGACCTCCAAGTCTTTGAACTCCTTCAGGCATCCGTTGGGGCCGAACGCTTGGACAGTGAACAACATGTTGCCTTCATACCCCCGCAGTGGAGCATCACTATGTCCAAGAGTGATGCTCCACTGCTGGGGTATGAAGGAAACATGATATTCACTGTCCAAGCATTCGACCTTATAGATGCAAGAATGAGTTCAAAAGGTGGACTCAAAGCTAGGATTTGACTCAAATGCCAGATTGGTTATGACGTTGTGGCACCCATGGATCTGTGGTGAAATTTCGACAGCATAATCCTGTGTTCGTGGATTGTATTATGGTGGATACAAGATGACTAGATGATGGATGAAGGTGTAGATGCGAGATCTTAGATGTTCTAACTAGGGACCCCCGACCCCCTTTATATAGTGCAAGGGGTCGGGTTACAGATAGGTTCCCTAATCTGTACAAGGAAGATAAAGATATAACCGGTTGGTTACGTCTATCTCCATATATTCGAATAGGAAACGAGTTCGTTTCCTTGTAGATCAAGTCGGTGCTCCACCTCCAAGCCCGCTCTTCCGAAGATCCGTGTAACTCGCCCAAAGAGGTGGTGCGCCCAATAATATATCTTCGATACCCGGGCCCATGATGTCCATAGTAGCCCCGAGTGCCATGACCGGGTTGTCTTGACTCGGGTCCAGCTTGCGACCCTTCGATATAGTCCGAGTGACGCCACTCTTCGTTAGATCGATGAAGTGTTTGCACGAGTAACTCGCCGATCAAACAACATCAAGTAAAGGACTCAAGAAAATCTCAAGTCTTAAAGATGTCCGGTACCCGGCCGACGGATCGGTATGTTTGCTATCGGCCCCACGAGGAGGCATACCAAAAGGTGGATGTTGCCGAGTGATCGGTGTCACCTCAGATATCCTCCTGTTATTTAATTATGACATTCGAGTCTGACAGGTCAGAACCCAACATTCGGTCCAACAGGGGATATGCCATAACTCGCGTAGGGCGTTCAGGCGTCCTGACCCGACTAGTGCGGAATCAAGCTAATGATTCTCTGAAGAATACGCCCGCCTCCAAGTTGAGGTCCTCCAAGTGGTGCTCGTCTTGATGACGAACGATCCGGAGATGTGCCATTGAGACCCAACTGAAGAGGTAATCTTTGATGTTCGCTTTGACTGAAGCTAAACCGACTTATGTCCCCAGGAGGCACATCAAGGCTAGGTTAATTACCCGGGAGGTGCCCAGCCCTCAAAAGATTGACGACTGGCACAAGGCCCAACCGGGGGCGCGCCCTTTTTCCCAACTAGGTTTGACCTGAGCAGCACCTGTACACGAGTTATGTCGTACACAGCTTACGGTCCACATGAGGCGTGCTCTCTGGAACCTAAGTCTGGGCTCGAATATTGCAGCAACGAACCTAGGGCTTCTTTTTCTCCCGCCCAGCGCGGAGACGAAACGTTACCCGTGGCCTTTTAATAAGTGTGCGCCATACTTCCACTGCCACGGGGCATCCTTTAACTCACCTGCTAATGCCAACCATCGCTTTGACTGCAAGCGTGTTCCCAGAGACATCCGCGTCAGATCTCGGGAACTGCTCTCATCGGGGTTCCCCCAATGCCATTACTTTTTTCAAATCGGTTCGACTTCCCGATTCCTATATAAGAAGAGGCGGTCGCGGCGGCTTCTCATCCAGACTTCTTCCCCCCATCCCTCCTTCTCCTCCGCGTGCTCCTATGGAAGACGTAGAGTTGGCGGAGCTTTGGGCGCAGTTCGACCTTGTGCTCGCCGAGGTCGCCGAGGTAGAAGCCCGCACCCGCGACGTTGCGACCGTCGCGGTCTTGATCGAGGTCGTCCCGGTTCTCGCTGAGGTGGCCGACGAGATCGTCGAGGCGCTGGTCCGAGCTCGTGTCCACGACGCCGCCAGCGCCGCGGTCCTGATCGAAGTCGCCCCAGCTCTCGGCGAAGTGGCGGGCGTGATCGTCGATTGCGCTCGCCACCATCCCCTGTAACTGGCCTGTAGACCATCTAGGTTTAGACTCCCTCTAGATGTAGGAACTCGATGTAAATCATCAATGTCTATGATTTTCTTTTCAATGTAATATATGCTAATCGTCTTTTCTTAACCCGAGCCATGTATTTTGCCTGAGCAAGTTAGGTTCCTTTTACTGAGCACTCTGCCCAGCGCATCACATTCCTTTGCGTTAAGAGTTGGCGCGGAGCACTATCTCCAAGGATGCAATCAGGAAGTGTGAGTGTTGCTAGGAGACAAGAGTTTCGTTACTCAGAACAAATAACACTTAGGCTCAACGTGAACTTGAATATCGAAAAAACGATTAGGTATTGATTAGGTGCAGACTGCACCTAATTAGGTGTAGCCCCCCGACTTACTGGCTAGTCGGGATCCGACTAGGAAGCAAGTCAATTTATCCTCACTAAGAGAAGGGGTGCGCGATTGCGCACCTAATTAGGTGTAGCCCCCGACTTACTACTTAATTGAAACACAAATAAGTAGCAAGTCAGAAGTTGAATTGCATAAAAAAAATGAATTAGGTGCGCGATTGCGCACCTAATTAGGTGTAGCCCCCGACTTACTACTTAATTGAAACACAAATAAGTAGCAAGTCAGAAGCTGAATTGCATGAATATAAAGACAATGTGAACGAAAACTTATCTTTATTTATCTGTAAATATGTGTACAATGGTCGTCAGGTATAGAACCGACGCAATTGTTCGATGTTCCACGAGTTGTCCATGAGAGTGCCGTCTTCTCGTCTCAATCGGTAAGCCCCCGGGCGTGTCACCGAGTCAATAATGTACGGACCTTCCCAGCGCGGAGAGAATTTGTGACCACTCGATTGATTGACTCGAAGGACCAGATCTGTCACTGAGAAGGCTCGTTCCCGCACATTACGATCGTGGTAACGACGCAGACCCTGGAGGTACTTGGCCGACCGAATTGTTGCAGCGTCTCAAGCTTCCTCCAACCAGTCGAGTTCGTCGATCCGATTGGCCTCTGACTCGTCCTCATTAAACCTTTGAACTAGTGGTGACCCGAACTGTAACTCCGTTGGAAGGACCGCCTCAGACCCGTATACGAGGAAGAATGGAGACTACCCCGTAGCTCGGCTGGGACTCGTGCGGAGCCCCCAGAGTACGACAGGCAATTCCTTCATCCATTTGGCCACGTATGGATTGAGTCGATAGAAGATGCGCGCTCTGACGCCTTGTAGAAGCATGTCGTTTGCACGCTCGACCTGCCCATTGCTCCGTGGGCGTGCCACTGAAGCAAAGCAAATCTTTATGCCCACATCTTCACACCAGCTTTGAAACTCGTCTCTTCAACCGAGAGCCATTATCCGTAATGATCCGAAGTTGGTACGCCAAACCGATGATGATCTCTGGAAGAACTTCGGTGGCTTTGGCGCGTAATCTTGGTCACGTGCTTGGCTTCAATCCATTTAGTGAACTTGTCAATGGCGACGAAGATGTGTTCATAACCACCCGGGGCCTTCTTGAAGGGTCCGACGATGTCGAGCCCCTAGACTACAAATGGCCAGGTGATGGGGATCGTCTGGAATTCCTGGGCCGGCACATGGATCTGCCGAGCGAAGAATTGACAACCCTCGCACTTGCGGACGATCTCTTTTGAGTCGGAGACCGTGGTTGGCCAGTAAAATCCCTGCCGGAAGGCTTTTCCGACCAACGTAGCTGATGCCGCGCGATGACCGCACATGCCCGAGTGAATTTTGTGCAACAGGGCGCGTCCTTCAGACTCGGGTATGCACTTTTGAAGCATGCCGGAGACTCTTCGGCGGTACAGAATTCCGTCATGCACCACGTATGCACGACTCCGACGTTAAATTTGCTCGGCAGCCCCCCGATCGTCGGGAAGCTTTTCTTCTTATAGGTACTCCAAGTATGGCTGCATCCAACCCGAGTCGAGGGCAAGAACTTCCGACTCGCGCTGTTGTTCCTCCGGTTGGGGCAATTGCTCCTGCGGCGTGATGGAGGGGGCGTGAAGCTCTTGTACGAAGACTCCAGCAGGGATTGGCGCCCGACTAGAACCCATGTTTGCCAGCTCATCAGCCGCCTCGTTGTCTCGCCGCAAGATGTGTATAAGCTCCAACCCATCAAACATGTCTTCCAACTTTCTGACCTCCTGACAGTAGGCGGTCATGTTGTCGTTGACACAAGTCCAATCCTTCTGCACTTGGTTCACCACAAGCTGGGAATCTCCGCGAACCACCAATCGTCGTATCCCGAGCGATATGGCAATACGGAGGCCGTGGATGAGCGCCTCATACTCGGCTGCGTTGTTTGAAGCCAGAAAATAAATTTGGAGGACATACTTGAGTCGTTCCCCTCCAGGTGATATAAGAACGATACCAGCCCCCGCGCCTTGTCGTCGGAGAGAGCTGTCGAAGTACATGTTCCAGTACTTGGCCTCTTCGACGGTCGAGGGAGCCTGCATCTCCGTCCACTCGGCAACGAAGTCGGCGAGTGTTTGTGACTTTATGGCGCTGCGTGGTTTGAACGAGAGGTCGAAAACCCCAAGTTCCATCGACCACTTAGCGATCCTACCGGTGGCTTCCCGATTATGGAGAATTTCTCCAATAGGGAAAGAAGTGACCACCGAAATTAGATGTTCTTGAAAATAGTGCTTCACCTTCCGAGAGGCGATTAGGACCGCATACAGAAGCTTCTGCACCTGCGGGTAGCGTACCTTAGACTCGCCCAAAACTTCGCTAACGAAGTAGACCGGGTGTTAAGCCTTGTAGACGCGTCCTTGTTCTTCACGCTCCACTACCACCGCGGCGCTCACTACAAGAGTGGTGGCCGCAATGTATAGCAAAAGCGGTTCTTGTGGCATAGGAGATGCCAAGATAGGCGGCGATGTGAGGAACGATTTGAGATCCTCAAAGGCCTTCTGTGCCTCAGGTGTCCAGACGAACTTGTCTTGTTGCTTCTTCAATAGCTTGAACAAGGGCGACCCACGCTCGCCGAGTCGCGAGATGAATCAGCCGAGTGCCACCATGCACCCATTTAGACGCTGAACGTCCATTTGGCACGTTGGGGGAGCCATCTCCATGATGGCTTTGATCTTTTCTCGGTTAGCTTCAATTCCGCGGTGCTTTCCCGAAGGGACCCCGAAGACGCACTTCTCCAGTTCAACTTCATGTTGTATGCCGACAGGCTCTCGAATGTCTCCGATAGGCCAGTGACCAAGTCGGAGGTTACCCGAGACTTGACGACAACATCATCAACGTATGCTTCCACGTTGCGACCAAGCTGTCCGTGGAAACATCGCTGAATGCAACGCTGGTACGTTGCACCGACGTTCTTCAGCCCGAAGGGCATAGTGACGTAGCAGAATGCCCCGAACGGAGTGATGAACGAAGTCTTGATACAATCTTCTTCCTTTAAACTGATCTGGTGATAGCCTGAGTAGGCTTCCAGAAAGCTCAAAAGCTCGCAACCGGTAGTGGAATCAACCACCTGATCGATGCGACGAAGTCCGAACGGATCCTTAGGACATGCTTTATTTAAGTCGGTGTAATCGACACACATGCGCCAAGTACCGTTCTTCTTTTGTGAAAGCACCGGATTTGCCAACCAATTGGGATAAAGCACCTCCCTTATAAAGCCGGCAGCTAGAAGTTTGGTGATTCCCGTCTTGATGGCTTCCTTCCGATCTTGTGCGAACCGATGCAGCCGCTACTTGATTGGCTTGGCTTTGTCGTGTACATTCAGAGAGTGCTCGATCACCTCCCTTGGGACACCAGGCATGTCGGACGGCTTCCAAGCGAAGATGCCTCAATTCGCTTGGAGGAAGGTGACGAGCGCCTCTTCCTATTTCGGATCGAGCCCTGTCTCGATCTGGGCCGTTTTGGCCGGATCGGACGGGTCGAGCAAAATACGCTTGACATCTTCATCAGGCTTGATGCCTAACTTAGATGGCTTCTTGCTTGGCCGTTCGCCCTCGTCACGAAGAGTGGTGGCCGCCTGCCGGATCTTGTCCAACTCGGTGGCCGCTTCGGTTGACTGGGTGAAGTAGCAGTTTTCCCTATCAAGAAGATAGGAGAACTTGACGTCTCCGCGGACCGTGATTACGCCCCGCGGGCCTGGTATCTTCATGAGTAGGTAGGTGTAGTGTGGGATGGCCCTGAATTTGGCCAAGCCCGGCCTTCTCAAGATTGCGTGATACGTAGTCTCGAAATCGGCCATCTCGAAGCTAAGGTTTTCGGTCCGGAAGTTGTCCCGAGTGCCGAAAGTGACCAGAAGAGTGACTCTCCCAATCGGCACAGAGGAGGTTCCCGGGATTATGCCGTGAAACGGGGCGTCGGTCTTCTGAAGCCCCGACTTTGAAATTCCCATCTCGTTGAACGCCTTGGCGAAAAGGATGTTTAATCCACTTCCACCGTCAACCAAGACTTTAGGAAGACGGACACCCCATACCACGGGATCCCGGATGAGTGGATATCTTCCTGGGCAAGGGATATGGTCAGGGTGGTCCGAGCGATCAAATTTCATCGGAACTTCGGACCGTCGAAGGTATCCGGGAGTCACCGGAGCAGCTACATTAACTTCCCGAGTAGTAAGCTTATGCTTACGCTTGAACTCGTATGAATCTGATCCCCCGAATATGTAATTGAGCTCATGCTCAGCTTCTGGGTAAGCGTCACCCTGAGAGGGGTCACGCTTGTCGTCTCGCTTGGCGTCCTTCGGAGCATCTTTGTTGTGCTCCTCAGCGAACCACTTCAAGACGTTGCAATTCTTGGCCGCATGCTTCCCATTTGGATGGAAAGGACACGGTGCCTCCATTAACTTGTTGTAGTCAACAGGCCGAGGCGGCTTTTGCCGACCATGGTCCGCGACCGCCACCAGTTCTTCACTCCTAGCGCTTCTTGTCCTTCTTGGAGGATGATTCAGGCTTATCCTTCTTGCCCTCGTTCTTGCTCGGGTGAACCTCCTGACGCTCAGTAAGAGCGTCCGAGGCGGTGGCATATCGATCCGCCAGGGCGAACATTTCCTTGACGGTGGTCGGGGGCTTCCGAGACATCTTCTTGATTAGGTCGGGGTTGCGAACTCCCTTCCGGAAGGCTGCGACGACAACCGCCTCTGAAATCTTCCGGATTGTGTTTTTCTTCTTGGTGAAACACTGAATGAAATCCCTTAGCGACTCATCCTTTTTCTGATGAATCTGATAAAGGTCCCATTGGGTTCCAGGCTTCTCGTAAGTCCCCTGGAAATTGGCAACGAATTGGTCGCAAAGCTCTCCCCAGGAAACGATCGAGTTCTCTGGAAGGCCTGCGAGTCAACCTTGAGCCGGAGAAGTTAACATGACGGGCATATAGTTTGCCATCATGTCGTATCCTTCGCCCGCGGCCTTGATTGCTAAAGAGTAGATCTGCAATCAAGTCGGGGTGTGAATGCCTTGATCCCGTCAATCAATCCGTCCTCAGGAGGAGGAGACTGACGGGGAAGGATCCGGCGCGGTGGAGTGCGGCGCCGGTCTTCATCTCGCTCCCTCCGCCGGGCCTCGATGTCCAGGCGGGGGTCACGACTTGTACTTCGGCGGGCATCTTGCCCGCGTGATCGCGTGTGCCGACTGTGCCGAGTACTACTCGTGGTAGTCTGGCTTCTGGCCGAGTCGGCCTGTTGGTCCCGAGTGCCTTGGACAGCCGTTGCCGTCACCATGGCTTTAATCTGATCCATGATCGGCGTTGCGGGACTGTCTTCTCCGAGCAAAGGTCCAACATGGTCCAGGAGGGTCTTACATGCGAGGATGTTCTGCTGGGGCGTACGAAAGAAGGAGTGGTCTCCCATACGGACTTGAAGCAGTTCCTCCCGGACATCTCGTGCGCGACCGCGCAATTTGTCGCGCAGATCTTCTCCACCTCCTTGGTTGTGTTCGGCTCTCGCCTCGTCCACAGGGCGCCGAGTCGATCCGGAGGCTTGTCCATCCAGCACAGAGATACCGCGACAATCGGGGAAACCGTTGATACTCTCCTTCGACTCGGATTCCGAGTAAGAGAGGCTCAATTGGTCCCGATTTGTTGGATCGTCAATAGGAGCGATTATGACTCCCACTTCTCGTGCCGGATCTTTGGTCAGAAGAGGGTCCGACTGAGATTTGGCAGAACGAATCTGCTGAAATCTTGCAGCCGAATTGACCAATCCGAATGGCATGTCCACTTGGAAAGTTGACCTGGTGAAAAGGATCGAAGGCCTAGAAGGGAGGGTTGAATAGGCCTAATTGCAACTTTTTTCGGTTTTCTAGGTTTAGTAGAAATTAAGACAAATTAATACTAAAGCAAGACCTATTCTAAGCAAGATGAACACAATAGATACAAGAGAACTATATCGGCGATAGCATCACAACCATTGCATAAACAATAATAGAGTGCAAGAAATTAAAGGAGCACACGGGACAAAGGATATTTTTATCCCGAGGTTCGGAGACGAACTCCTACTCCTCGTTGAGGAAACCTCGACGAGCTAAGGCCGGTTCTCAATCGAACCTAATCCTCTTCTCCACTCGTGGTAGTCGTTCGCGCTCCCAAGAGTTGACTCGAACCTTCACACCGTGTCGAGTGCTCCCACACGCCTTGGTGAGCTACTCGACCTCACACCACCCCGACGACACACGTCGGGTGGGACACACTCTCGAGGGTAACAAGCCCGATGACGACGAACCCGCAACTCCGAATCCCGAAGAAGCACGACCGGAAGATCAAGAACACCTAAGAACCAAAAACACACTCACACGGGCTTGGGAGGCTCAAGAACTTACCTAGCAAGAGTAACACCAAATGCTCGAGCTCACCCTCTCTCTCGGACACACTCCCTTAAGTACTGACCACGATTTGGGAGGAATATTCCCTCAATTCCCCGAGGGTGGGAGGATCCCCTCACAAACCGGACTGCTCGCCAGGGAACAGACAGTCCTCCCCAAAACCTAACCTGCTCCCTCACCAGCCCAGGTGGAGGGGTTCACACTGCGACCAGACAGCCAACAGGACAGTCCTCCTCGACTGTCCTGACGAAGGATGAACTTCCCTGGAAGAATGCACTACAAAGAAAACACCTAGGAAACCCTCCTCACACTCCAACCAGACACCTTGGCGGACAAATCCGGTTGATCTGTCCAACCAAGGTCAACTCCACTGTCACCAAGTCGCTCTTCTCCCAAACCCTCGGAAGGATCTGCCTTGGGTCGACATACTAGCCGGACAGTCGGCCCACCTGTCCGGTTGACGGTGAAAACTTCTGCTCTATCTTAATTAACACAGGGTCGACCCCAACTGCAGACAGTCCAACCCTTGTCCTTAAGGTGACCCTGCCGCCAACACTCCCAAGCTCTAGACCACACCTAGAGACACTCCTAAGCCGAAACAGAGAAAGAAAAGATATGCTTGAAATGGAAATGCACGGATAACGTCACCATCGAGCCCCCTCGAACAGCGTCGAAAGCCGTAAAAAGAAAAACCTAGGCTAAAGATAGACCCACACACTTCGGTCTATCCTCTAAATCATCCTTAGCCTTGATTGCATCGACGAAGATCATTTAAAAAGCGATCACGGGTCCAAGATAGCCAAAATACCCTCAGTTGGCAGGAAATGACGTACAGATGTAGCTTCACTTGAGATGACCGATCAACAATCATCAAAATCAAATAAAAACCCATGGGGGCCTTGATCCTTACAATCTCCCTCTTTTTGGTGATTGATGACAACACCTGCATTCTATCTCAAGTGATACAAAACATAGCATATATATATCTCGCATGCACAGGTCAGTCACAGTGGCATCAATATAAGAACATCATCATAGTTTCAAAATAAGATATGGTATGCATGACACAAGATAGGCTCCCACTAGATAAACTCAACAAGGCAATCAAGAAGTCAAATGCATCAAGTACATAACAACCACAACCACAAAGAGTCACAAAGAGATAGCAATGCCTCCAGCTACTCCCCCTTTGGCACCAAGCACCAAAAGGGGTCTTCGCGATCCCCACCGGACAGACAAGAGTCACTTCTTCTTGGAGAACCGCCAAAAATAGGTTTTGAGGTTGGATTTGATGGAGCTAGAAGGAGGAGGTGGTGGTGCCTCTGCGATGTCGAGAGCCTCAGAAGAGCACAGGAGCAGAGAGTCTCGAGCACTGTGACCACAACACTTGGACCTGAACATCCCGAGGATCCATGGAGGCAAATACATCAGCAGAAGAAGGGTACTCAGAGGGATCTAACGCCACATTGAACAACTAGTCCCCCAGAAACTGCACAGAGGCATACAAGTCCTGGTGAGAATTCTCAATAGAGCTCACTCTGGCACTCACGTCCTGCAGGCTGGCCAGATGCTCCTGCTGTCGAGCCAATTGATCCTGCTGCCAAGATACCTGCTCATTGTGCCAAGATACCTCCTCTTGATGCCATCCCTGATATATCTGGTGATATGAGTCCTGAGCTGCTGTGAGAGAGGTGAAAAACTGATCTTGACGAGCAAATAAGGCTTCAAATCCTTGCATTGGGGGTGCCTGAGCCTCCTGGGACTCTGGAGGAACTTGAGGAGCACTATGGCTTGTCCCTGCTGGCTATCATCCACTCACGCCTCTTGTCCCCCGCCTTCGAATCTTCATATCATAGGGCTTAATTGACAAAGTTGTAGAGAGGCATCAACAATATTTTTCGAGCTAGAAATCCACAAAGAACGTGACCTAAGGGGAGAGACTTGTTGAAACCCCTCATGATACCCTCTTCCATCTCCCCAAACAACAAATCTGCCACATTAATCGTTGCCTTAGTTAGGATATAATGACAAACCCACTGAAATATTGGAGAGAAAGCATCACGGTTCCCACTTCTATTCAAGATGGTCCTTCTAAGAATGCCTTCTAGCACTGACGACTGGTGATTAAGACAGGCAGTCTTGGACTGAGAGAACCCTGGAGCTGTCACATCTTCATAAAGGTGTTGTATCATAGGCACATCTGGCTGAATATGAGTTGTAGACCACTTGTTCTCTGCTCCATACATAAGAGAATGAATTTCTACTCCCCGCAAACAAGGTGGAATGTATTTTGAAAGTGTCCCTTATGAAAGATGTGCCGACTCCCCGTTTAACGCTACTCTCGTGCGGTTCTTTGCAACCCACATGGTCGAATAGATTTCAAGCACATCATGCAATCGAGTAGGAGAATTTCGAGTTAAAAGCTCAATAAGACCCATGGTGGCACAAAGATCCAAGATAAATCTCATCGGAGTTGGTAGCTTGTCAACTCTTGCCCATGAAATGTATTGAGCGTGAAACACAAACTTCTGATTGACTCTGGCCTTTGACACATATGCTTTGTATATGTCACTGTGAACACGGTGCCAGAAGTTGTCTCAAGGTAACATGGGCTTCTTTGGGAACCATCGAGCCAAGGAGACACGCCTTAGTTGCCTAATGAACTTGTCTTCCCAACCCAGCAGATCTTTGGACACCGTCCCATATTCAGTGAAGACACTCATTCTAGGGTCAATCTCAACTTCCTCAGCTAATTCAGCTCCCTCAGACTCGTCATCTGATTCAACCGGGGATTCCTCCCCCTCAGACTCTGAAACATACACATCCTCCATCTCATCGTCAGAAACGACCTGCTTTCCACGGCCTGCATTCTTAGTCCTCGGCATACTGGAATGACCTCAGAGACTGAAATAAATCCTTGACAATCACTAGCACGCCTCAATGACAAGCCTATAAGCACAAGCCTCCAATGCACAAGCTCTTGACCAAAACCCTGAATCAACAAATACAATCAACAACCACTACCACAGTTGCACCAACCACCCACTGATGACTAGAGAGGACAAGGAGATGAAACTCCCCATAGGAATTTGACCGAAAAAAAAGGTGAAAGGACCAAGGAGATCTCACCTTAGAGAGAAGAAACCGGCCAAATGAGGTTCCCCCGCGAAGAATCAATCCAGGGAATTAGGGGAGAACCACGAGGGGAGCACAAATGTGGAAGGAATCGATCCAATTCTTCCTGAGGAGAAAGATTTGAGCAAGGGGAAAATATGGAGTGGCTAGGGCTAAAAGAAATGAAGAACATGGGCAAGGAAGAAGAACGGGGCGCAGTGGGAAAGGGAAGGAGGAGCCAGGAGAAAAAGACTCGGAGGCCGCCTCTCCTCCACAGTAGGACAGTCCCACTGGGTCGACGGATTTGTCCGGTAGAAAGGTCAAGGCGACAAGGGATGATTTTTCAGAAGACCAAGACGCCCGGCCTTGGTCCGACAGACCCGACCAGATACCAGTCAGTCCGTCAAATGCAGTCCAAGGTGAACTCTCTCTGGACCACCCAAAAACTAGTTTTTGCACCTAGAGCCCATTTCACTTAGATGAAAATATGACCGGGGCTTAGGAATGCATAAAATAGAGAAGTTTTGAAGATGAGATCATTTTGACAAGGTGAGATAGAGAGGAGAGCCAAGACGAGAATTTTAGCCTTTTTGAAGACGAAACAAGGAGAAATCCAAAGAAGGAACTCAACCCAAACTCAACACCGACGGATTAAGAAGAATTAGAGCACACGAGGCCAATGAGCTTAGAGCTACGAACCAAGTTTCTAAGAGCAATACCAAAAAGCATCATTTATTAGAAGATAATCTCAAGACACAATGATCAATGATACCAAGGGGTGACAAAAAATATCATGATTAGAAGCGATTTGAGCAAAAGCGCATGAGACAGCAACAGGATACCACGAAAATCGTCTAATAGTAAGTGTGATACAAATCATGCTCAACATAGTCTAGAAAGACCACAGCTCACAAGAAGAAGCCATCACCGAACATTACTTAGTAAGAGCATTGCAGGGATAAAATTTTATCCAAAAATTATCATGTTCCTCATGGTTTAGCTAGGATGATCGTTTTGAAGAGTTGAGGCTCAAGCCTTACTTTTCGACCATTTAGCCAGAATGATCGTTATGAAGGGTTGAGGCCCAAGCCTTACTTTCCGACCACGCCTAGCATTACGCTAAAGGAATCGTGATCTCGGTCATCCAACACTCCCCCTAAGTTCATGCCAAGTGCAATGGCAAGCGATCTCAGAGGGGAGGATTGGTGGGACTCAACCACAGACTCTCAAGATAGAACAATTTTTTTTTAAAACATTGTCATCACCATTTCATTGCACCTTCCCCCTTTTTTAATACAAAAACTGAGCACATTACTTGGGCAATGTAAGGGATGGCAATATCCAAGTGAAAAGAGTTCTATTTAAACTAGGCAAGCTTAACACGATCACTCCAAGCTATTAAGCAACATACAGGTCCAAGTTGAAAAGACTCATGCACCTAGTTCAAAAGATTAAAGAATTTGCAAAGAAGTATACACTTGGTACCATTTAGCATGGTGAAACAAGAGATCATAAGCATTAAGATTTTACAAGAGGACAAATGAAATTCAAGAAACACTAGGTTCACAGGCCTAAGCTCATTGATCTCAGGACAGCATGAACAAAAGGAGCAAGCTGATCATAGAGGCAAGGGCAATGGCAAGAATATCAAGGCAAACAGGACCTGTCTAGCATGTTGAGTTCATTTTTTAGCTTGCCAAATCGTGCCTCATCCAATGGCTTAGTGAAGATGTCGGCCAATTGATCATCGGTCCTCACATGACTAATCACAATGTCTCCCTTCGCCACATGATCTCGAAGGAAGTGGTGTCGGACATCAATGTGCTTTGTCCGTGAGTGCTGGACCGGATTGGTCGCTATCTTCACCGCACTCTCGTTGTCACACAAAAGAGGCACTTTTGTCAGTTTTAGCCCAAAGTCATAGAGAGAGTGAGTCAGGTATATCAGTTGAGCACAGCAACTCCCTGCCGCTATGTATTCTGCCTCGGCAGTTGATAGCGCCACAGAGTTTTGCTTCTTAGAGGACCACGATACTGCTCCTCCCAAAGAAGTGACAGCCCCGAAGTGCTTTTGCGATCAATCTTGCAGCCGGCATAATCTGAATCAGAATAGCTTAGCAGCTCAGACCGCGCACCCTTTGGGTACCAAAGCCCTAAACTAGCGGTATACTTGAGATATCTCAAAATCCTTTTCATTGCACTAAGATGAGATTCTCTAGGGGAAGCCTGAAATCTAGCGCACATGCACACACTGAACATGATATCGGGCCTAGAAGCTGTGAGATAGAGCAATGCACCAATCATAGAACGGAATTGAGTGGGATTTGTGGGCGTACCTTTTTCATCGAGATCTAGATTTCCATTTGAGGCCATTGGGGTCTTGATCGGCTTACAATTGTCCATAGAGAATCGCTTCAAGAGGTCTTGAACATATTTATCTTGAGATATAAATGTCCCTTCTTCCAACTGCTTGACTTGAAATCCCAAGAAGAAGGTCAACTCTCCCATCATCGACATTTCAAACTCCTTGGCCATCATCAGACTGAACTCCTCACAGAATGATTCGTTGACACTTCCAAAGATGATGTCATCCACATATATCTGGCATACAAAGAAGTCCTCACCAATAGTCTTGGTGAACAGTGTGGAGTCAATCGCCCCCATCTTGAAACCCTTGGCCAAGAGAAAATCCCTCAATCTCTCATACCACGCCCTTGGCGCTTGCTTCAATCCATAGAGAGCCTTTGAGAGTTTGTACACATGATCAGGGTGCTCTTGGTCTTGGAAACCTGGAGGCTGCTCCACATACACAAGTTCTCCTATAAAGCCATTGAGGAAGGCACTCTTTACATCCATCTGTTTTAGCTTGAAATCATGACAGACTGCAAAGGCCAGGAGCAATCTGATTGCCTCCAAGCGAGCCACTGGGGCAAAGGTCTCACCATAATTCAGGCCCTCGACTTGAGAGAATCCCTGAGCGACCAACCTTGCTTTGTTTCTGACCACTGTACAGGACTCATCCTGTTTGTTCTTGAAGACCCACTTTGTGCCAATCACATTGTGATCCTTGGGACGCTTGACCAATGTCCAAACCTCGTTGCGCTTGAAGTTGTTCAGCTCTTCATGCATAGCATTGATCCAGTCATGATCACCAAGCGCTTCATCCACTGTCTTGGGCTCAAGGGTTGACACGAAGGCATCGTGCTCACAGAAGTTGACAGCCCTTGACCTGGTCTGAACACCCCTAGAGAAATCTTCAATAAACTGCTCGGTAGGGTGGTCTCGAGCAATGGTGTGGTGGCTCTTGATTGGTTCAGGAGGTTCTTCAATTTGTGTTGAGTCTGACTCTACAGCTCTTTCTGACCCTGGATCACATGACTCCAATTTGGAGGGGCTTCCCTGATCATCCTCCTTGATTTCCATAACGGGACTCACTTCACCCACATCAAGATGCTCAATCACTTGTGGTGCTACATCATCACCTTCTTCCAAGCCATCTTGGGATCCACCGGATTCATCAAACTTGACATCGTGGGATTCCTCCACCGCACCCGTGGTCTTGTTGAACACCCAGTATGCTTTTGACCTTGAGGAATATCCCAAAAGAATCCTTCATCAACCCCTCTCAAATTTCCCTAAGTCTTCAGTCTCTTCAGAGATGAACACCTTGCATCCAAATACTCAAATATGAGACATTGAGTCGTCTCCCCACCAGCTCATTCATATGACGCCTTCTTGAGGAGGCGGTGCGAGTAAAGCCTGTTGACACAATGGCGGCGGTGTTGATGGCTTCGCCCGTAAGACATCTCGAGGTCTTATACTCATCTAGCATTGTCCTCGCCATCTCGATCGGGGTTCTATTCTTCCTCTCCACTACCCCATTTTGTTGCGGGTGTAGATCGCAGAGAACTGGTGACCTATTCCTAGCTCATCACGTAAATCAAACATTAGAATTCAGAACTCCGTTCCGTTATCACTCCCGACGCTCTTGATGGGGGTCTCAAACTCATTTGAAACTCGTTTTGCAAAGGTTTTGAAAGTTTCTCCAATCGAGTCTTATCGGCAAGAAGAACACCCATGTAAACCGGAGAAGTCATCAACAATGACCAAGCGAAGAGATTTTCTCCTGTGCTCACATAGGTGGTTGGCCCAAAAATATCCATGTGGAGGAGTTCCAAAGGTCGAGAAGTGGACATAAATGACTTCACGGGATGTGAGTTGGCAACTGCTTCCCAAATTGACAAGCACTACACAACTTGTCTTTCTCAAATTTCACATCCCGCAAGCCGACCACAAGCTCGTTTTTGAAAACCTTTTTCAAATTCCTCATCCCCACATGACCAAGACGACGATGCCAAAGCCAACCAAGGGTGACTTTGGCAATGAGACACGTCGAGAGACCGGATGAGGGGGAACTAAAGTCCACAAGAAACAGGTTTTGGAAACGAAATCCTTTGAACACAAGTTTTTCATTTTTGTCAAACACAGAGACCCCATCTGAAGAAAAATGACAACGGAACCCCAAATCGCACATTTGGGCTACAGAGAGAAGATTAAAATTCAGAGAATCTACCAGGAGTACATTATCAATTGATAGATTTGAGGTAATTGCAACTCTACCTCGAGCCAGAATTTGTCGCTTGCTGTTGTCACCAAAGGTAATGTTGTTGGAGCCACCTTCTTCCTCCATGGAGGTGAACAACCTGAAGTTGCCAGTCATGTGTTGGGTGCATCCACTGTCGATCACCCAGTGGCGTCCTCCACTACGGTAGTTCACCTGCCAAGATGAGAGTTTACTTTGTTGACTTAGGAACCCAACTGGTCTTGGGTCCCCAAGGGTTAGATCCAACAACATTTAGTCCAAAAGAATTAGCAAGAAAGGACTTAGGCACCCAAATTGCACGTTGGTATTTATAATCATCAGGGTGGCCAACAAACTGAGCATACACCTTGCCAAAGTGGTCTTTCCTCAACCAATAGTCACCCACAACATGTTTTGATTTTTTGACAAAAACTTGCCTAAGCTTGGGGGTGTGGGCAATGTGATGAGTGTTCCAAGCCTTGTCCCTTTTAACATAAAAGTTTGTGAAGTTGTGCCCATGATGGTAGTTGTGTACAGAGTTGTTCTTATGGTCATATCTACCCAATCTGTCATGGTAAAGCCAAACCCCATGATTCTGGTTGTGCCTATTTCCAAGTGCATGATTGTTGCTTCTATTCTTAATCCCATGCCCAGAATTAGCATTGAGAGGAGCCTTGCCCTTTCCATTTGACTTGGGATCAACTTTCTTTTTCTTGGACTTCTGTGGAGGAGTGAAGCCCAAGCCTCCCTTATTTCAAGGGGATTTTTGATCCTTTATCATTTTCTCAAGGGCAATGCTACTCTCAAGACTCTTTCCTAGTCCCTTTTCAAATTTTGCAAGATTAGCTTTTAGTTCAGTATTTTCAATGATCAACTCTCAAACAGCTAATGCACTTTTGCAAGTGTCAATGTCACAAACATGATTCAAAGTGTTGGAACTAGAAGTACCAACAGAGCTAGAAGCAATCATGGTAATGTCAAGCAAATCACTACAACATGTACTAGCATCTACCTTAGAAGCAGACTTAAGGACAACAACATCATCATCTTTGTCTACCAAATCATCACATGACAGAGAAACATGGCAGTTGGATACACAACGTCTCTTAGCAAGCAAAGATTCATACTTGTCTCTAATGTCATCACAGACTAGAATCAGGTCATCATGGGATTCAAGTAAAGCTGTCTTCTCCATCTCAAGTTCTTCACATTTTGAGGCATATTCTTGATGAGATTCAAGTAAAGCAGAATGATCAATTTGAAGTGACTCTAGTTTGTCTACAACTTGTTCATGTTGTGAAGTTAGACTTTCCAGAGTTTTCTTAAGCAATTTATTCTTACTATCCTGCCTTTGGAGTTGAGCTCCCATGTCATTTATCAATTCAAGGTACTCTTCGATAGAAGAAGAGGAATTTTGTACCTTGGTCTTGTCGTGGATCCCCATGAGGCACATGGGAGGAATGCGGAGGAGGTGGAGTTGACTCCGAATTGCAAGGCCCTGCAAGCCCTTTGGATCTTGACCTCCATCTTCATCGGATGATGAACTTGACGAAGTCGCCGATGACTCTTCGTCGGTGACCCATTCACCCACGAAGGCTTGCCGCTTGCCCTTCTTGTCGATCTTCTGAAGTGGGGCTTGAAGTGAGATTTCTTTTATCTCTTCCATGAGACTTGTCCTTAGACTCGTGCTTGGGCACCTCATCATCACTTGACTTGACCTTGAGCTTGTCCTTGTCCTTGAGCTTTTGTCACACATAGAGGCAATGTGACCTCTCTCACCACACTCATAGCAATCAATGTTGGCAAATGTCTTGGGACGAGTAGAATTGAAGGCCCTCTTCCTTGGATCTCCAAAGTTGTTTAGCCCCATAATTTTTCCCTTCTCATGAGCAAAGCTAGCTCATTGAGATCACTCTCGAGTCAAGATCGCTGACTCATCTTCATCATCGTGCACTCCCTTTGCCTTGAGAGCTATCACCTTGGGTTCATTTGACTTGTCCTTCTTCTTGGAGCTTGGATCCTCACCGTTGTGGATGAGCATCTCATGAGCTGACAGTCTTCCCAGCAGCTCGGTTGGAGTGATCTTCTTCACATCGCCACTATTGGAGAGGTAGGTGACGATGTCTCGGTATTCCTTTGGCAAGATGCGTATCATCTTCCTGCAAACATCAATATCTGAAACAGGGGCATCCAAGCCCTTAAGCTCATTCACAATGGGATTCAAGCGAGAGAACATTTCATTCACACACTCATTAGGCAACATTTTGAATTGATCAAATTTCTCTTTCACAACCACAAGCTTCTCTTCCTTGACAACCGTGGTACCCTCGTGGATCTCAGCTAGAGTTTTCCAAACGTCATTAGCACTAGTGAGATTGCTCACTCGATCAAATACCTCCACACTCAAGCCAGTGAAGAGGGCGTTGAGTGCTTTGGCATCGATCTCCCTAACCTTGATCTCCTCAGATGTGAGAGGAGCCTCTAGATCGGCTCTAGCGGGAATGGGGTTCTCGATGACCTTCCACACATCATACCCAAGAGATTGAATGTAACATCTCATGCGAATCTTCCAGTAGGGAAAGTGAGTACCATTGAAAAGAGGGATTCTATTGGCTGCGACACTATTGCTATTTTCGGCCATCCTTAGCGGTTAAGCTAGACCTAGGATACCTAGTGCTCTGATACCAATTGAAAAGGATCGAAGGCCTAGAAGGGGGGGTTGAATAGGCCTAATTGCAACTTTTTTCGGTTTTCTAGGTTTAGTAGAAATTAAGACAAATTAATACTAAAACAAGACCTATTCTAAGCAAGATGAACACAATAGATACAAGAGAACTATATCGGCGATAGCATCACAACCATTGCATAAACAATAATAGAGTGCAAGAAATTAAAGGAGCACACGGGACAAAGGATATTTTTATCCCGAGGTTCGGAGACGAACTCCTACTCCTCGTTGAGGAAACCCTCGACGAACGAAGGCCGGTTCTCAATCGAACCTAATCCTCTTCTCCACTCGTGGTAGTCGTTCGCCGCTCCGGCAGGTCGACTCCGAACCTTCACACCGTGTCGAGTGCTCCCACACGCCTTGGTGAGCTACTCGACCTCACACCACCCCCGACGACACACGTCGGGTGGGAGACACACTCCCGAGGGTAACAAGCCCGATGACGACGAACCCGCAACTCCGAATCCCCGAAGAAGCACGACCGGAAGATCAAGAACACCTAAGAACCAAAAACACACTCACACGGGCTTGGGAGGCTCAAGAACTTACCTAGCAAGAGTAACACCAAATGCTCGAGCTCACCCTCTCTCTCGGACACACTCCCTTAAGTACTGACCACGATTTGGGAGGAATATTCCCTCAGATTCCCCCCGAGGTGGGAGGATCCCCTCACAAACCGGACTGTCTGCCCAGAGGAACCAGACAGTCCTCCCCAAACCTAACTCCTCTCCCTCACGGCCAGTGGAGGGGTTCACATCACGACAGAGGCCCAACAGACAGTCCTCCTCGACTGTCCTGACGAAGGATGAACTTCCCTGGAAGAATGCACTACAAAGAAAACACCTAGGAAACCCTCCTCACACTCCAACCAGACACCTTGGCCGGATAGTCCGGTTGATCTGTCCGAACCAAGGCTGAACTCCACTGTCACCAAGCTGCTCTTCTCCCAAACCCCTGCGGAAGGATCTCGCTTGGGCGGACATACTAGCCGGACAATCCGCCCACCGTCCTGGTTGATTGCTGAAAACTTCTGTTCTATCTTAATTAACTCAGGGCGACCCCACTGACACGGTCCAACCCTTGTCCTATAAGTGACCCTGCCGCCAACACTCCCAAGCTCTAGACCACACCTAGAGACACTCCTAAGCCGTAAACAGAGAAAGAAAAGATATGCTTCAGTGAAATTGAAAATGCACGGATAACGTCACCATCGAGCCCCCCTCAGAACAGCGTCGAGAAAGCCAGAAAAAGAAAAACCTAGGCTAAAGATAGACCCACACACTTCCCGGTCTATCCTCTAAATCATCCTTAGCCTTGATTGCATCGACGAAGATCATTTAAAAACAGTGAGGGGTCCAAGATAGCCAAAATACCCTCAGTTGGTAGGAAATGACGTACAGATGTAGCTTCACTTGAGATGACCGATCAACAATCATCAAAATCAAATAAAAACCCATGGGGGCCTTGATCCTTACACCTGGTTAGAGTTGTCCTCGAGTCAGGACTTAGAAAACTCGTCCCTGTTTGTGTTTGACGTGTTCCGCCCCTTGGCCTAGATTGAAAAAGCTGGCGTGTTCTCTCATGAAAAACAGTGGCCGAATTTCCTAATCCGAACGGGGCGAACCACGATTGAGGGATTGTGGCTCCCAACTGGATCCAAGCGCGGTCCAGATCAGGAACAAGGTTGCCACTTGATTCTTTATCAGCAGAATGAGCTGGTAAAACAAGAGGCAGTAGATCCCAACCGAAACCGAAGGGGAGTCCTGCGGTGGGCCAGTCGGAATCGTCATCATCAGATTGGATCTCTTCCGGATCGGAATCCAGGGGAGAGATCCTGAGGCGGCGAGGCTCGGCTGGAATCGCGTACCACCTCCCCCGGTAATACGTGGACCGAACAAAGTTTGGCTCACACAACCATAATTCCCCGAAGTCTCTAGCGAGGAAGCCGAGATCTCCAAAGATGAAGTCTTGGCCGGGGGTGTAGGTGAAGACGAACCCGCCAATCGAAGCCATCGGAGTTGATGAAGTTGATCGTGACGCAGGCCCCTACCTGGCGCACCAACTGTCGACGATTTGCGTCGGCAATGTATTTTATGGGGCGGTGCGAAAGATCACAACTACGATGGTAGCATAGGGAGCCGGTTTTATACAGGTTCGGGCTCTTGAGGTGAGGTAATACCCTACTCCTGTGCTCGTGGATTGTAATATGGTGGATACAAGATGACTAGATGATGGATGAAGGTGTAGATGCGAGATCTTAGATGTTCTAACTAGGGACCCCCAACCCCCTTTATATAGTGCAAGGGGTCGGGTTACAGATAGGTTCCCTAATTTGTACAAGGAAGATAAAGATATAACCGGGTTGGTTACGTCTATCTCTATATATTCGAATACAAAACGAGTTCGTTTCTTTGTAGATCAAGTCGGGCCGCTCCAACCTCCAAGCCCGTCTTCTGGAAGATCCGTGTAACTCGGCCCAAAGAGGTGGTGCATCCAATAATATATCTCTGGATACCCGGGGCCCATGTTGTCCACAGCATCATAACTAAACCGACATTCGCAGGCTGTCCACTGGGACGCCAAACGAGGCAGTCCATTGGACAATTCAGGAACGCTTCCACTTTTCGTAATGGAACCGGATGAATCACCGCTGCTGGGATATGAAGGCAATATGCTGTTCACTGTCCAAGCGTTCAGCCTTACTCAAAGCTAGGATTTGACTCAAAGGCCGTCCGCACGGGACAGAGGTCAATTTCTTTTAATTTCAACTAATTACTACTAATAACTTCTATTTTCTTTTAATTTCTACTAATTACTACAAATTTCTTTTAATTACTACTATTTTCTTTTAATTTCTACTAATTACTACTATTTTCTTTTAATTTCCACTAATTACTATTAGTTAATACTAATTACTAATATTTTCTTTTAATTTCTATTAATTACTACTATTTTATTTAAATTTCCATTAATTACTATTAATTACTACTATGTTCTTTTAATTTCTACTAATTGCTACTATTTTCTTTTAATTTCCACTAATTACTATTAATTTTTACTAATTCTAGTCCTAATCCTAGTTCTAATCCAAACCCTAAGTCTCGACGGTGTGCCGGTCGTCAAGACTATCTCATAAATTTTAAAAAATTAAGAAAATACAGGGGTTGGCGCTGGGAGGAGGGTTGTTGGAGGAGGAGAGGATCGAAGGGCGGGTCGGGGTGGGGTTGGTGCTTGAGGAGGGCTATAGGCGCCGCAGGCGGCGAGGTCGGCCGGCAGGTGGCCAAGACGGTCAAGACGCAGGGCGGCATGGGCGAGACCGGCGAGAGAAGGCAAGGCGAGACCGGCATGTGGTGGCGAGGCTACATCAGGCGGCGGCGACGGGCGATGCTGTGGTGGCGCCAATGGGTCACAAGCGAAATGAATAGGCCGAGACGGGCGACGGTAGTAGGGGCGACAGTGTGTGGCTCGGGGCTCGGGACTTGGGAAATGCCCAAGTCCCTTGCCCCTACGGGTTTAAAAACGCCCACCTCTCTCGATGGCCACGATCAAGCCGTCGAGAAAGGATTCCCTAGGACTCGATCACGGTCAACCTCTATCGACGGCTCTAGATACACTGTCGAGAGATGCCTCCTTCGGGCACGGCCTACCTCTCTCAACGACACAAATTAGGCCGTCGATACAGACCTTCCTAGGGCAAGGCCTCGGCTTGCCTTTATCGACAGCCTCGTGTAAACTGTCAAGAGAGGACTCCCTAGGACTCGGTCACGGTCAACCTCTATCGATGATCCCAGATATGTCGTCAAGAGATGCCTTCTTCGGGCTAGGGCAACAGACCTCTATATCGACGGCCCCAGATATGCTGTCGAGAAAGGTCCTCCACAGGCTAGGGCAATGGCCCACCTCTCTCGACGGCCCAAATTAGGCTGTCGATACAGACCTTCCTAGGGCAAGGCCACAGCCCACCTCTCTCGACGGCCCAAATTAGGCTGTTGATACAGACCTTCCTAGGGCAAGGCCATAGCCCACCTCTCTCGACGGCCTCGGGTAAACCGTCGAGAGAGGCCCATTTGTTCTCCCGAGGGCCTTTTCTGCCCTAGCCGTCAAGACACATATGTCTCGACGGCTTTTGTTGACAACCGGTGAGACAGGCATATCGGTCTCGACGGTTCTAGATGAAGCCGTCGAGACAGACCTCTTACTCAATGACCCTCTTTCTTAGACAAACGGTGATCAACCCCGGCTCTTTTAATATTTGTAAAAAATTGTATTGATGGTATTGACCGTAACATTCGATTATATTGTTCCATATGTGACTTAGCATGCTCAACAAAAATTTGAAAACATTTTGACGTTCCGAGCTATAGGTTTCCATGTAATCACCCTAATTGATTTACCGATACGCTTTAGTGTATAGAGATATTCGGAGATAATCATCGGTAGTTTTGCCGGTTCTATTCTACCGCTGCACTATACATCGGATCAAAATCTACACGGTGATGTGTTCGATACTTTTATTTTTCTTTAAATTTTCACAATCCAAACATTTATTGTTAATATAAAACCATTTCCATCATTATATAATACATTTAAATTAGTTTTTCGTATTCACGGCTCGGAAAAATTTTAAAATTGATTGCAAACTATAAGAACTAATTTCATAAACCTTGCATTGCCAAATTTCATGATTGTAATTCATATTATCATATGTATGCATTTGCCAAAATTTACAAAAGTGAAAAAACTAGAGATACTCGACGGCCTGTGCTAGACCACTGAGAGCAGTGGCGGTACTCGACGGCTTGTGTCCGGCTGTCGAGACAGATCGCTAGCGCGCCACCTATCCTACCCAAATTTCGTTTTCGCACTCAAATGTTCTCGACAGCTAATGTTAAGCCGTCGAGAGAGGTTAACGTCGTCTCCGCGGGCTCCCGCCAGTGAGCACTCACTGATCCTATCTCGACAGCGTGAGTTTCAGCCGTCGAGAGAGATTCATATACTCGACGGGTGCTCCCTGGACATCGAGAGTGACGACTGTACTCGACGGTCATTTATTGGCCGTCAGAGAGCTTGCCGTGGTCGGTTTTTCGCACGATTCCTGTAGTGCTTGAGCCGAGGTGGACAGAGTCGCCATAGAGAGAGAAGGGGAGGAATCTGTACCGAGAGCTTCGGCGATCAATTCCGTCGCCTCTGGTGAGTCTTAGCCCACGATTCTTTTCCTGGAGGTATGTCTTGGTGTCACGAACCTCATTGAGTCTGTGCGCCGCTACGGCTGTTGGAGGTCACCGAAGCTAACCGGAGGTTCTTGGAGTCACACGTTACATCGGTAAGGTTCCTGGTAGTCCCTATATCCCAAATCCGTGCTTAATTTAGGCTAGGAAAGGCCGCAGCGTCCGACAGCGTGTAGGTCGTAGACCGACTCTGTCTTTCACCACCGTAGCTCTCCGTCGTTGGTCGCCGGCGATGGCCATGTGTCCTAGGGGCTTGGTAAGGCTAGGAGCTTTCTGTAGAGCTTAGGAGCGTTGAGTTTGGTGGTCTGTAGCGTCCGCGCAAGCTCTCTGAAGTAGCGTCGCCGTGAGGTTAGGTCGTCGAAGCGGCGGGGACATGGAGTGTCCGCAGCCGCTGGATCTGGTTTAGGCAGTTTAGATTGGAGCGGGAGTGTTCTGGTTCGGGCCGGTTCGATTCGGTGGGCCGAGTTCGTGGTGGACCATGTCGCTAACATCTAGGTCCCACATGTCGGGTGGACGCAGGATGTACTGTGAGCGCGTGTGTGTAGGCTGCATGGGCTGAGTCTACCGTGGGTTGTGAGGCTGACATGCAGGGCCTAGTGGTCAGTCCGACGCGGGGGTTTTCTAAAAATAGGAAATTAATAATGAAAATTATTTTTAAAATAAGCTAAAAGTTGTAAAATTCATATCTTTAATCTAGAAGTCCAAAAATTCTCATTCAAGTCTATAAAAATTCAGAAAAATGAGATACCTGTTTATTAATTTTATTTTTTGAAAATATATTTATTTGCTTCTTGAATTTTTATTTGTTATTTGCTATATATTACGTGCAGAAATGATTGCTTTGAAAGGTGTGTCATGAGAAGATTTTGCTGCAAGGTAAGTTATACACAGTCTTTGATCATGTTGTTTCTATCTACAAATAAAATTATTTTATTGTTAAATTATGCATTGCTATGTTTATTATATTTTATGGAGAATTTAATTATTCCAATTTGTCTATTACCCTCATTTGTATTTCTTGTATTACCAGATGTTCCTTTGTAACCTAGTTGGTCATCATTTTAGTTGGTTAATGATGATATCTGCGAGTGGTAGTCGTTATTAGTTTGCTTAGTCATGCACGTACCTAAGAGGTATAATTAAATTTGACTAAAGAGAGATATGGAACTGAAAGTAATTGCATTGTTGCTTTTACATGAGGGAGACATGTGTTACCTCGTATGGATATGCAAATGTTGCTCTTGTGTAGAAGTTATGTATTGCAACATGTTAATAACATGGGTGGTGTTTTTGACTTAGGCAAGTGGATCTATTGTGAGGTGGAGCCTAAGTAGGTTGGGTACGAGGCAAATTTAGAAGGAAGTCTTGCCTTAGTTACCCTTAGAACTTAATCTTGTAAAAACATTTTGACTTTGGTTAAGTCTGGCAGTTAAACTGCTAGGTGTTAACTTGTGACACCTCAAGGCATGATAGGAAATGTGGCCATATGTTGAGACATTTGGGGGAGATACGCTGCTTTTGAGGGCTATGATCCAAGCGATGCTTTTGTGCTGCTACGTGATCCCAGTGATCTAGATGTTTGGCTCTAGGTGGCACAGTAGAGGGCTGTATGCTAATATTTAGTCCAGTAACTGTTAGGTTACAAGTGTCTCCTTTCTACCCAGATGTTGAGACGTGAGTATTTTATGGGTAAAGATGTGCCACCTCTATAGAGTGTTAATAAACTATTCGAATAGTCATGTCTACCGTTATGAACAATGCTTGGTTATGCTTGAATAAGGTATAATGTTTTCAAATGCCAGTTGGTGATTATCATGTGTTTTGCCGGGTACAGATTATTAGGTTTTGTGCTAATGCTTATGATCAAATGCAGGTTTGTCGATTGTTTTATTTAAATTGCTTTAGAATCTATTATTCTATTCCGTCTTTGTTAAATGCTGTTTGTGCAAAATAACCATCAGCCATCCTGTTGTACAAAGTTTGCACATAAAAGGTAGAAATGAATCATTCCACTGTGTGAACTGCTAAGTATTATACTCATTTTTGTAAACTCTATTTGTGGGCTGTCTATTCTATCCGGCAGGACAAGAAGTTGAAAAATCTTCACTGCTTTTTAAGAAGTTTATTGAAGATGGCGAATAGCTGGACAAGCTTCCCAATTAGATGTCCGTGGCTCATGATAGAACATTTATTTGAGTTTATCTTTATTATTTTCGCTATGCTGTAATAAGTACTCTGATGGATTTATTTATTTAGCCCTGTGAGGCTTTGCTTCTTACTCCTTCCGTTTCACAATGATTGTAATTCTATCATTCAAAATTTTTATCAAAATGATTGTAGTTCTCACATTCCAATGCAACTTTAGAGTCAATATAACCTTTGTACCATTCATTAATGCAGCCATCTATTTAGCTAATCTGTTCAACTACCCTTCATTAAATGAGGGTAGACAAGTCATTTTCTATGTCTCCTTATTTTGTGTGCATTTAGTTAGAACTACAACCATTGTGAACGGAGGGAGTATTTGTAAGGATTTATAATAATAATTATTTTTTTTAAAATATTGTAATGATATATATGGATTATGTCACTTGTGCATATTGAAATTAATCTTGAATCAGTGTTACATGAGGATGACTGAGTTATTTAATTTGGGTCCCGACAAACACTACGGACGTAGGCTGGGCAGCTGTGCTTGCGACTTGCGAGTGAGACAAGAGAGTAGCCAACTAGGATGGCTTTCATGTGCAAGGGTCAGGTGTCTTTTACAGAGGTGTGGCCAGCGAAGGCAGCAAGGACAGCACTGAGCTTGAGCCCACGTACGGGTAGATGTCCAGCGTAGAGGAGGCGCGACAACTTAGCTTGGAGCCACGTACATACACAGCTAAGCCAACGTAGATACGAAAAGGTCAGTTTTTTTTTTTTTTTTTTTGCCTGAACGGTGGTCAACTGACTTATTTTAGTCCTTAATTAAAGTACAATATCGAGCAATTGTGGTCTTCTGTCTATGAAAATTATTCAACGCTGATCCTTGAACTAATTGGGTTGATTGTGACCTCGACCGAAGTAGTACATGTATCACGTACATTTTGTTTATTTTTTCTTATGAAATAGAAAGTAAAACATATATGGCAGTTCCTGATAATTTTAAGAGCTTATAAATTTTTTCCCCTATTTTAAAAAGCATTTTTATATTTTTCTAAATTTTACTCGCACTTTTTGATAGTTTCAAAAATAGTACAAACGCTAGAAAAAAGTAGAAAAATTGGAGAAAAAAAATTTTATGAACTCAAATAATTATAAGGAATCCAAAAATACAATCTAGTTTTTATTTGGTGACAATTTTATTCAAAAATCTAGGTTAAACATGTGCTCCAGGGTATATCTGTGGCACCGACAAGGCCAGGCCCCATGAACATCTGAATCAACGATAGGGACAACATGACAGTGAGATCGGAGTTGGGGATGACGTGGAGGCTCCAACAGCATCGGGATGGTGGTGAATCGGATGGCGGTGACAGGGGACGGGCCTTATGGAAAGGCCATCGGTGGGCAGGGATGATGTTGCGGCTAGGGAACCATGTGGGGGAAGAGGCGCTTCTTCGTCTTGGGCTTTTTGTTTGGTGTGGGTAGGGTTAGAACTTTAGCTCGTGACTCATGAGCAGCTCAGACTCGACTCGAGCTTGGCTCATTTGCAAACGAGTCTGAGCTAAGCTTAGTTTGTAGCTCATGTCCAAAAACGAGCCCGAGCCGAGCCAGACATAGATCGCTCATGGCTCGTTGAGCTTAGTTGTGTGGATGCTCACTGCTACAAGTCCATCGATCCATCAGTCTCAGCGGCCTAGGCCCAACAACACCATGATCTGCACTTGCACATGCACGGTTGGCTATTGCACAGTCAGCCCACTAAGCCAACTAGGTCTAAAGATGTATCAATCCTACACTCATGACTCCATCTTCATCACAACCACTGCCGCTCGACACTAGATAACACGCTCCTTCCACTTGGTCTAAATATCAACTAAACTTCCGTGCTCCTCTCCCTCCCCCTACTCCCTTTCAATCTCTCCTCCCACCATGATTGACAGGCGCAGGATGCCTGGATTGGCAGCATTAGCAAACTTTGGAAAATCAACAGCGACGCCCACAAGGATTGGCGACGGCGGGCTCAGGACATGGTGAAGGGACACCATCCTCCCCATCTCCTCAAATGGCAAGCAGAAGTGCAGGAGTCCACCAGAGGCGGGCGGATGGTGGGTAGTAGCGCAAGTGTGCTCTACTTGGGAGGCAGGCTCGCGAGCTTGAGCCATCTTCCTAGCTTAGTCATTTGAGCGAGCCAAGCTAGTTTGTTCCCTAAACGAGCCCGAGCCCTCTTCCTAGCTTGGTCATCTGAGCGAGCCAAGCTAGTTCGTTCCGTAAACGAGCCCGAGTCGAGCCTCACTCAAGCTCGGTTCGGTTCCACCCCTAGGCGTGGGCATCAGGGAAGCTCCGATCGAGATAAGAGCGGTGATGGCAAGGATGACCTCCAGAGCTTGAGGGGACAACACTTGCAGTGAGCTAAACGGTTTGGGATTTTGGAAATGAGGAGAACGATGGCCGGCCCGGAAATCAAAGATGATGTAGCGGTAGATGTGGCTTGCGAGCTGGGATGATCTGGCTTGGACTGTTTCAAGCGCTAGTCACATAAACACCTATTGGTTGACCCAACCACCAAAACCCTAAGCACTAGCTCTCTAGCTCCAACACCAACTCTTTCCTCCGATAGACCATGGCTACACCTCTTCCACCACTTCAGTGCCTCTCGTATTGCCTCTCTTTTTTCTTGTGATCCCGCTAGCTTCGTCACCATTGGTGCATCTAGCCAAGTCCATGTTGTTTGTGTTGCTCCTTACGAAATGTTGGTCAACTAAATATACCAAACAGAAATATTTTGGATAATCAATATATATCTTTTTAATTTTCTTTTGAAAAATTTGGTAGACACTTTTTGAGAACTTTTTTTAAGGAAAAAGATGAGCCGAACCGTCTCTCGCCGCATCCGCTCATGGCGTTTCACGCACGTCATATTGAGATCGCATCGTGGTGCTGGCGCGCGCCGGGCTGAGGGAAAGTACCTGACTGTCCGTGCGCCTCGTGCTACGAGGTGTAGAGCCTATGCGCGACCAGTGCTTCACTTCCTGATCCGATCAGCGCTCTGCCCTGATGCTCCGTGGTGGCGCTAAACGCAGGTGGGCGAGGCCCGAAACCTTGGTAACCGGGATTATTTTTTTACCGTAGGTTTCGGTAGAACTGATTCAACTAATAATCAGAAAGTTTCATAATTTCGAAGGGTGTATTTGAACAAAAGAATTGAATTCAAAAATACGACCGATTATTGCTTATAATATACCAAAAATCAGTTAAACATATTGGACAAAAAAAATGTTTGTAACCATTTTTGGCTAGCTATTCATCAAGATTTAACAAAATTTATGGCAAACATTTTTTAGATCCGATTTGATATTAAAAGTGGCCAGCGACGGTGGTTGCAATAGATTCTGACTATCATTCCATGATCCAACATTCCAAACACCATAAAATTACTTTCTATTTATTTGGCTTACTTTCTTATTTTAGCATGTTATAGTTTAGAAAGCTTTTTGTTAGCTCAAGATATACCAAATCAAAGTAGAGTATGCAGAAGCATGACATAGCTGAGTGCTGAAGCAGAGCCGAGGCAACATAGCCAAGGGTGTAGAAACACGATAAATCTGAGTGTGAAAACGAAACTGAATGCGAATGCGTGAGCATGATGCAATTGAGTGTAAAAGCGAAGCTAAACATGTGCAAATATGATGCATTGGAAAGTGATGTGAGATTTGTTTGCAACAAAGCACGGGCTAGTAACCGATCGATTAACACACTATGTTTGGAATATATATATATTGCAAGTGAAGCACCAAAGAGTGGGATGGGCACACACAGTAAGTCGTTGAGATTGTCAAATTCGATGTAGAATACAATTCTTGAGAAAACCAGAGAATGGTTTCAAGACCACTCAGGCAATATATGGCTATTATTTCGTCCTTGATGAATTGATCATGAACATATGACAAAGTTTGTATATCTAACAAAATCCAGTACTGATTCAGGCACGAGGTGGATGAATGAAGCTAGTTTTACATTTTCCACGGCACACATGCCATCAGCTACTTCGGCATCTCCATTGAGAGATCCTGGAAGCAAATGATCTCCGGGACGGATCACTTGATCATTATTTGATCCATTGTCTCTTTGATGAGAGGGAAAAAATGTATATAGAAGCAATGGCGAATGGCGGTAGAGAAGACGATGATGCGAGGATCAATCAGAAGCACGCGAGGGCCTCGAGGCATCCCTTGGCGGTGCCCTTGGCGTTGTTGCAGACGGCCATGGTCTTGTTGTTGGTGCCCGAGTACTCTACCTTGACGTCGACCAGCTCGACGCCGCTGCACGGCAGCTTGTCAGAGCAGAGCAGGCTGACGGCCTCCGGCGTGGAGGAGGTGCCGGAGATGTTGATGAAGGAGACGTCCTTGATGGTGACCTTGGAAGCGCCCTTGGCGGTGCAGATCTTGTTGGGGCAATACTTCATGTCGATGATGATGGGGTTGGCCACGTCCTCCATCTTGATGTTCTCGTACTTGAGCTTGGAGGCGGTGAGCACCGACGCAGCGTCCTCATATGACTTGATCCGGACGCCGTTGGTCGTCTTCTTCAACGTGCAGTCCTTGACGGTGACGTCGGTCACGTCCTTCTCGTCCTTGTACCGTCCTAGGCTGCCGACACTAATGCCATGGCCGGGGCCGCAGGTGACGCCGGTGATGGTGATGCCCTGGCTGCCGGGGCCGATGGAGATGCAGTCGTCGCCGGTGCCGATGGTCGTGCCGGTGATGGTGATCTTGGAGGAGTCGCCGATGTGGATGCCGTCTGTGTTGGGGCTGTCTCCCGGCGCGGTGATCGTCACGTCCTTGATGGTCACGTCCTTACACATGAACACGTTCATGTGGAAGAACTTGGAGTTCACCAGCGTGATCCCAGAGATGAGCCCATTGTTCACGAAGTCCAACACCAACGTCTGCATGCGCCACCACCACCATCATTAACGAGCAAACATTACAAAAAAAAACCGATCGATGATACAGATGCAAATGCGTGATTGATGCGCAGACGCCCGTATATACGTACGTTGGGTAGGATCTTGCAGTCGTATTTCTTGGCGCACGCGTTCTTGCTCCAGACGGAGGGGCCCTGGCCGTCGAGCTTGCCTTTGCCAGAGATGACGAGGTTGTCAACGCGCATGATCTCGATCCAGTTGCCCTTGTACTGGCTGAGGTCGGTGGTGGCCAACAGGTTGCCATCGAGCTGGATGGTCACATCGCCCTTGCACGGCCCGGTGAAGTTGAGGGGTCCGACGAGGTAGTCGCCCTTGGGGATGACGATCGTCTGCTTCCCGGTGCCTTCGCACGCCGACGTCCACGCCTCCTGCACCGCCTGCCACCGACCACCACATTGGCCGCTCCTCCCGTCAGCGAAAGAATCTAGAGCAAACGAGTACGTGCTGCATGCACGGCATGGAGAGGAAAGGCCCCATCCCTCTCACCTTCGTGCTGTCCGTCTTGCCGTCGCCGGTCGCGCCGAGCTTGCTGATGTCGAAGGGCCCATCGCCGCACGCGGCGGAGACGACCATCAGGAGGAAGAAGACAGCTCTGATAGCGCCGTTCCTGGAAGCCATTTTCACTTTGCGCAGCTCGCTCCGCTTCGTTGCAGGCAATCGATGGTTCTCACAGGGAAGGCGAGGCTTATATATAGCGCTGCAGCATGGAGGCGTTGGCTATGTTAAGGCATGCTGGTCGTCGTCTTCTTTCTTTAGGACACGGCCATTATTGATGCACTCCTCCTATCCTCTAGTTTTCTTGCAATGCCTGTCCATTGACCAATTCCTGCTGTTTCGATGGCGTCCGGCAATTCCAGCTCGGATAAACATGAAGAAGCGAAGAACGAGTGATGCATACATAAATATTCAGCTCGATGGGATGCAGGAATTGTTAATTTTTCACATACGTGGAAGTACGCATGAAGAACGAAAGATTGAATCAGGAACGTAACAAAATAACTTGGTTGTTTCATACTTTCATGGTGAAATTATCTCGTGGTGAAATCTAATGTCTGGGTCCAGACTGAGAAGAGAGGTGTGTCCGCCAACATGGGGACATGCGTCTGTCGCGAATAGTCGTTGTTGAGAGCAGCCACCATCGCTGAGTTGGACGACGTCGACGGCACGACCGCACGAGGACGATGGAGCTGTGGGATGGGACGGTCCCCATCGAGCCGGTAAGAAGGGACTCGTCGCCTCCAGCCGCTGCTCTTGTCCAGGGAGGACCTATAGCTAGCTTGAACGATGACCTGAAAGTCTCTGGAGATTGTATTAATTTGATGCTGAAATTGTACATATAGGATTCAAGATTGTAGTTGAAATTAGATGGTATTTTCATCCATAGTATAACTTTAAATCCATGTATGAAGTAGCATGTCTTGTTTCTTGTAGATGCAGAGAAAAATAAAGGAAAGCTTTGACATTATGAAAAGATGATCGATTCATCCTTGAAGATTAGAATATTTTAATTGGATGCTTCTGCAGTGATCATATTTTCTGTCTAGCAGGGCATACATGTACTGAAATGGAAGAATTCTTCCCTGTTTATGTATGTAGGATCAAATCTAAACATGACCCGAAGCTTTACATGCTCTCTATGAACATGACTACATGAGCATTTTGGTTTATTTCTTCCAGACGTATGAGCTACCGCTGCTTTGTAAACCTGACACAAAAATTTTCAGTTTTTGCTTAACTTTTGCTTGCTTTGCTTTGTACGAACCTGCTGTAGCAATGAAATATATGGTTTGGTGCACTCTTTTGTAAGAATTCTTGTGAGATTGGTCATGTATCAGTAATGAGATTTGCAGTTTTATACTTTTAATTGTTGATTTTCAGAGAATGATAAAGAAGGGGAATCCATGCTTTTTATTTTCCAGTAGCTTCTCTGGAGTGCACTAGTAACTCTTGTGCTGAGGGTTGAGAATTATGCTGTGATTTCAGAATTTGAAATTGTTGCTCAGGAAAAAAACATGGATGAATCTTCTTGCTTTAGCTGAATGGATCTGTCACAATCATGGTTCCAGCATGGATGCAATCAGTCGCTCATGCGAGCTTTACAAAATTGAATTACATGTTCAGTCCATTCTGCTCTTGAGTCTTGCAAACTAGTTAATCACTCCAAAGATCAATGCAACAAAGCAACACTGCCATTTTCATTCACATTGGCTTGATCTGGTGACCCATAAAATCCAGAATTTATACAAATAAAAAGTTAAATGTTCATTATGGAAACATACAAAAGCTTGCTGCTGGTGAGTGGTGATGGTCTTGATTTCACAAAAGGAAAAACAAAATCGTACAAATCCTAGCTACTGATGCCTCTTCTTGCGCACAAAAAATCTGATGCCATGTTGAAATTCATATCACTGGAGTCCTCGAAGTACATCTTCTTGGCGAACTTGAGCCCGTGGAGCTGGTCGTCCACGCCACCTCCGCCTCTGCCGCCGCATGTCGAAGCGCAGCGCCCACTTCTGGTCGGCGACCGTCTGCGCCGTCGTCGACGACATGGCGGCGGCGGCGAAGGGATCTCATGGCCGTGGGGGAGGGAGACGGAGGAGGCGCGGTAGTTGGGAGGAGCGGGGGCCGCGCGGGGCAAGTAGAGGCACACCATTAGGAGAAAATTGCTGGTTTACCATTATTAAAGTATGGCCTCGCTACTTTGCCACTCAAAATTTGCCGCTCACTAAAAAACCATTGCTGCGGATGGCTGTTCGTCGGATTGCAATTATGGAGACTTTACAGAGAATACAAAATGTTTTCCAGGTTATACCGTTGTATACGCATGTGAATAGACCCTTTTGCCCCTCGAGCTGCACCTGTGTCTCCATCGAGATACTTCCGTCCAAACCTAACCAGCTCCTATCTCTTCTCTTGAGACTCTCTCCTCTTCTCCCACCTGCCACGCCCAATCTAGGGTTTTTCTCCTGTGGCCGGTGACGGCGATCGCACCGGCGTGGGGTGCCGGCGTGGAGACGGGAGTGCCGCGGTGGGCAGCGTAGTGGCTGGTGTGAACGTCGGCGAGGACGCGACCGCGGCGTGGTGGTACGCGTCGGCGTGGAGAAGGCGATGCTTGCCGCGGCCGGGCCGAGCGCAGGTTGGAAGCGGCGGGACGCGACCGGGCGTGGTGGTGGGCGTCGGCGTGGAGGAGGCGACGCGACTCGCGCAGTCGTCAGCGAGGAGCGGCCGACGGCGGTGGTGGTCGCAGCGGCGCGAGCGCAGCGGAAGCGGCGGCGACGTGCCGCGGCGTGGTGGAAGACGGCGGCGACGGGATGTCGGCGTGGTGGCCGACATGGAGGAGGCGCCGGTGGTCGGACGTGGAGCTTCGGCGGCGGCGGCACCGGCGCGTGGAGAGACGGCGAAGCGCCAGCCAGTCAACGGCGGCGTGAGACGCGCTTCGGCGACGCAGCGGGGAGCGTGGCGTGGATGCCGGCGGCGGCGGCGCGGAGGAGGTAGACGAAGCGCCGCGGAGAAGTCGCGGGCGCGGACGCCGGGATTCCGAAAGCGTGGCGTCGTCGCGGCGGCGGCGTGGACAAGACACGGGCACGACGCGTGGTGGGCGTCGTGGATGTGGAGGAGATGGCGGCGCGCTGCGACGTGGTAGCGTGGGCCGCGACGACGTGTAGGACGGCGGCGGACGGCGCCGTGCATGTAGGAGGCGACGCCGAGTGAAGAGGGGAGGAGTCTCAAGAGAAGGAGAAAATTGCTGGTTAGGCTGGACCGAAGTATCTCCAGCAGAGACCTGGGTCTGGCTCAGGGGCAAAAAGGTCTATTCACATGCGTATACAACGGTATAACCTAGAAAACATTTTGTATTCTCTGTAAAGTCCCCATAATTGCAATCCGACGAACGACCATCCGCAAAGAATGGTTTTTGGCGAAGGCAAATTTTGAGTGGCAAAGTAGCGAGGCCATACTTTAATAATGGTAAACCAGCAATTTTCTCGCACCATTAGGGGCACCAGAGCCACCGTGTCTCGACCGCTCAGCTCGTCGCGCGGCCAGCATCACCGTCCGGTTCCACATCCTTCGCTGGCTCCACCTCGCCGTCGCCAACCTTCGCCGGCTCCACCTCGCCGTCGCCGCCGCCTCCATCGATGAGGCCGGATTTGAGGCTGGGACTCTAGGGTTTAATTGTTCTCGGGAATGGGGAATTATGTGCTTTTACATATCACTGGGAGTGATTGGTCAAAAATAAAGATTCGAAACTATGTACCAAGGGCAACAAGGGCTAATTTAGTTATTATTCTAATGAATGACAAATTTTCCATATGTTCCAATCTTACTAAAAAGTCAATTGTACCCAATTATACTCTTTCAAAGACATATTAGTCTTGTAGTATAATATACTAGCCTTGTAGTGCAAAACAACTGGTACCATTAGATCGAGGGGATTGGACGACCCCATATTGATCGGTGGGTATTGTAAAAGAGCCCACACGAATATACATGTTGCCGGCTTACTTGGGCCCGTTTCATAGAAGATGACGGAATGCGCGTCAGAGGTGCTGGCACCTAGCCATAATGTAGTCTTGGAAGGATTAAGGTTGGTTTTGATCTAATCCTGTCGTGCTAGGCTTGATTTCGAGATCGAGGTTTTTGCTTGCTCGCTCCAGATCAGTTCGGTTTGAGATCAGCGCCAGGAGAGAGATGGGGGAAAGTGTGATCACGTGGGTGAGGGGGCCAGCTACCAATGTCCGGACGACAACGGAGTAGAGACAGGAGAACTCGGGAAACACAAGACAGGGCACTCGGGGTGGTAATGCTTAGGTAGCGTTGTTTTCAGCGTTTGTTTATAAACTAAAAATTTGTTATTTTTGTACAAGTCAAACGGTTTAATATTTGGTAGCTAATTTTTGTAGGTCTTACTATTTCTTCTCAAAACTTTTAAAACCATTTTTTTCTATAATTTTTTGATCCTCGGATGTCCTTATCGAGGAGCTATAAATTTTCAGCTTATAAGTAAACGCAAACGCAAACGTTGAAAATAACACTCTATTAGGCGGTGGCACAAACTTGTGGCAGCAAGCCAATGCACTGTACCAAAACAGGTCATATATATATATATATATATATATATATAGGAATAATACATAAGGCTCCATGGAGCCTAGGCTCCATGATTCATTACCACTAGATGTGCTTTGAGATTCGTGTTGTTTGGTTATTATACTTTTATATACCCACTAAAGAAAATATTTGAGACATCAAACTCCGAAAAAAGTTGAATTGAACTTCAGTTTGAACTACATTTAACTATACTTCAAACTAATTCAAACTAGTTTAAACTGAGTTCGAATTTAATTTTTTTGGAGTTTCATATTTGAAATACTTTTTTTAATGGATATGTGAAGATATACACGTCGAACATCACGAATCTCAATGCACATCATAGGTTTTTGAATCATGGAGCCTAGGCTCTATGGAGCCCCAAACTAGCTTCCTATATATATATATATATATATATATATATATATATATGAGGATGGCTAGTGTGATATGGATATACGGATCTCTCGTGCTATCCACGACGTTGAAATTCGAGATGAAATAGATGATCCGAACCGTCCATTTTGTTCATCTCGATGAAATCTCGCTACACTCCAAATTTCAAATTTTTTTGAATTTTTTTACTATTTGTTTCGTATTTTTGAAAACTAAACTTATTGGAGGGTCCACAGCTAATTAGATCAGCGATTTTTTAAAAATACGAAACAAATAGTAAAAATTTAAAAAAAAATTTGAAATTTGGTGTATAGTGAGATTTCATCGAGATGAACAAGGTGGACGGTTCGGATCGTCTCTTTCAGTCTCAGGATTTTCAAAACCCGTGGATAGCACGGATCTCTCCGTGCTATTCATAGCACACTAGCTATCCTCTATATATATATATATATCGGTACGTTAGTAGCGGTTTATGTAGGATCCGTACAAATAAGGTTACTAGTGCCGGTTCTTTAAAGGACACGTGGCAAAAATTTAGATGTGTCGGTGCTAATTACAAACCGTCACATATTACTGATTATATGTGCCAGTTCTGACTACGAACTAGCACAGATATATCTGTGCCAGTTCGTATAGGGAGCTGGAACATATAACCTGTTTATATGTGGCGGTTGGCAACTATAACCAGTATATATAAAGATTTTCCCGCGCGCTTTATATTTATATGCTTCGATTCGTAATTACAATCGGCACATATAACGTTTTGTTTCAGGAGACGTACATTTCGTGGGGGCATTTTTAACCCGTCACATCTATATATCTAATTGATTTCCCATTTCACACACACTTCACCTAGTTCAATCCCCATTCCACACACTCCGTCCTAGTTCGATCCCTACTCCTCACATAGATCTCCGCCTGCCGCCTCTCCCACACTCTCCGCGCGTCATGGCTCAACAATCCCCTTCCTCTCTGTTGTCGTCGTTGCCCTCTCCACTGGCACACCCATGTCCACCCACAGCACTGGTGCCTCAACCCTCTCCATTTGCCACCTCACCGCGTCGTCCGTCGTCGCCATGGTCACCATGCCCTGATAGTGATCCGGCGCCCCGCGAGAAGGAGGCACCGGTCACCGGCGAGGAGCCCGGCGCGCAAGAGGAGGTGTTGGCTAGTGGCTACAGCCGGAGAGGAGCACCGAGCGGAGGAGGAGGCGTCGGCATCCAAGCAGCAACGATCCACATCGCCATCGGATGTCGATCCATCTTTGTATCCTTCGGTGTGCGGCCCCGCCGGCTTTCCCGAGCCGGAGGATGACAAGAACATCCCCCTACGCTCCTCCTCCGAGGAGTCAGAGGAGGTGGTCGTTGCCGTCCTCGGATTCACTTGAGGGTCCAACGATGGGGACACCTTTCCTGATAACAACAAGGAGGCGGCGGGCCACGACGACGCCGTCGACGGCTGCTCCGACTTCGAGTCGACGAGCGAGGGTGGCGATGATGATGCCTTCCTATAGATAGCTAGTTAGCTAGGGTTATACATTAGTAAGCAATAGCAGCCTAGCTAGCACTTTTAAAATGTATCCGTGCCGTTTCTAGATATAAATCGGCATAAAAAATGGGTCACCGCGCTGATTCATAACCGACACATATGATTGGGCACATCAGTGTCTGTTGTTTTGTGCCAGTTCAAAAATCGGCATTGACAACGGTTTGGAATCGGCACTAATATCGTGTTTTGTAGTAGTGATGGCATGAACTATGGGTGCATCGAGATCTAGGCATGAAGCTAGGCAGCGCCACAGGGCCGACATAGGGGCATTGGGTGGGGACGTGGAAATTAGGGATTTAGTGTCGGAGAGCTAGTAAATACCATGACTTAGCAATATTTGATTGCGAATGACTACTATGCTGGAGTTCAATTGTATCAAGGAAGCGGGGGAGTCCGATGAGCATAGGACCAACCCCCGTCTGATGGCCAATCTGGCCGTCCACGTCCCCTGTGAAGGGGAACAGATAGGCTACGTAAGCACAAATCAAAATTTTCTACCGCGATCACTCAGGACATCATGAGAGTAGGAGATCATGGATCACTATCCTTGACGTGTAGCAGAAGAAGAGTTAGAGTAGCCGGTTCCAACGTCACGCATATTGAGGTACATGACGTAGTAGTTCACGCCGAGCCGAACATGTCCTCCTAGCCAATCACCATCGCAACATGTCACACATACTGTCATAGAGGAAGTAGTCGATCTTGCCAAACTTATCCTCCTCATTGTCGATCAGCACCATAGCGCCTCTACGGTATCCACACGTCGAGAAACAGAACGCTGTGTGCCGGAACGCTAATACTATCGTGCGCAGCTAGGGTTTCTAGGAGGTCGGTGGGGTGTGACGACTATGGTTTCGTGATGTGAACTAGCTTGGCCGCATCGTCCCACGCATCCCCTTATATAGAGCGCGCACTAATGAGATTCTATGCTAGAGGGCCATTATGACTATTATCCCCCACGGATCAGTATCCTCGAAACTTACTAATGGATTCAATTCGTTAGATATGTTCTAACCCATTAAGTGTGTGACTAGTTAGATTTATACGCAAGCGGTTGTGGCCCCATAAACCATTTTCCAAACCACAAGTCAATAGCGGCTTCTAACAGGACATATTGACCCATGAAAGCACAGAATGATCATATCGACTGAATCTTGATATACTCGCATACCGATACCTATGTCGCACGATACCAACCAAGCTTATGGCGAGATGCGTGCCAACCTTGTGATAGCAAATCCTCACCCCTACTTTAATATTGTACTTCGAAGTAAAAATGCACAACTAAATGTCAGACACGCATACACTAGTTATCATAAGATGACATAAATACTCTACACTGTAGCTACCATGTACTCTACATGCAAAATAGCCAAGAAGTACTATACAGAGTATACATGTTGTCTAGGCCATGGGTCCCATGGGATTGACCATTCAAGAGCTTGCCGAAGTCCCAACAAACGGTAGACAACAACATGCGACATTAGAGCATCCGTAGTAGGCACCGTAAAACACTATTTATCTGGATAGAGTAGCTGCTGGAAAGAATAATCTTTTAGAGTATAGTGTAAAGGGTGAAGGAATTTTAGAGGGATGGATAGAGTGTGGAGTGAATAGTATTATAGTGCGGAAGGATAGAGGGGCACCTGCATATGCTCTTATACGTTGACCCAGGCCCAAGCGGACGAAGACGCGACCCGTGCCTAGCAACATATGCAGATAGGTGCCCCTATTGGTCTGACCATTCAAAAACATGGCCAAGCAACAGCCGGCCGATTCAGCAATAGCCGGATAGTTCGACGTTTCTGGCAAAAACCGGCCGACTCGTCTTGTTTTTTTTCACTCCAACGACATGAACAGTCTTTGAAGCAAGGTGAGCCATCATAGTCTTTGGTTCCGCGTTTTTTCGGATTAACTGATGGTCCAGTCTTTGGGACAAATGAAGAAGTAGAAGAAACAAGCTCATACTTGAAGTCTGAGTTCGAAATGAGAGACTCAGGTAAAACTAAATTTTGCTTAGGTTTGCGATTAGGGCATATCCCCTAAGGAATTTTGGCAAATTTGTCATCTTACACTCAAAAAGTGTAGTTTGGCTTTGAAAGGAATATTCTGTGAAAACCCTAATGGTCATTAGATCCTTTCAAGCAGACCAAGACATGTATAGATCTAGAGAAGAGAGGGTCCTAAAATCGGAAGTCCTATACTTGAGTGCAATTGAGGCATTCATGTACCTCATGAATAACACAAGACCGGCCATTGCATTTGATGTGAACTTACTGGTAATGCACAATGCATAGCCTACTAAAAGACATTGGAAAGGAATTAAAGATGTCCTCCATTACACTTTTTTCATGTGGATTGAATATCGAGCAAAACTCCAATATTATCTATGAAGATAATATAGCTTGTGTTACTCAAATGCAACTGAGTTATGTGAAAAATAACCTTACAAAGCTTATTAACTCCAAGCTCTTCTATGCTCATAAAATGCAATAAACTAAAATTGATATTCAACACACTAAGTCATGTGAAAATCTAGCATACTCTTTTACTAAGTTAATTCTGACATCTACTTTTTAAAAAATGAATTAGAGGAATCGAAATGATGAGACTTAGAGAAGTATAGAATTTAGGAGAGATATTTCACATATTCAAAATTAAACCTTAAACATAGAGGTCAATTGCCCAATGTTAACCTCGAAGATTAAATAGCAAACTAGGTGGATTGTACTCCTTTTCACTTTAAATGAGTTTTTTTTTATTGAAGTTTCTCATGAGGTCTTTAACAAGACAATTCATGTAATACAACAAGTGTATGCTATGTACTCTTTTAGCAATAATTTTTTTCATTGGGTTTTTATGGAGGTTTCTTGAGGCATATACATCTCACAGCAAAGGTCTAAGGAGGAAAACCGACCGTCCCACAAAAAGCCCATTAGTTGACGCTTTTCCTAAACCCTAGAAGAGGCTATATAAGGAGGATGACAATATTGCAAACAGATATAAGAAAAGAATAATAAAGAATCTTTCCTCTCCATTTTCTCTGTCTCCCTATTCAAACTACTATGTTGTTTGTGATTGCATCGAGGGACCCCTGGATGCCCCATAGTAAAGGTTTCTCAACAATACTTATGTCCATGAAGGAGTACAACACGACAAACAAAGTGTATGACCAACAACACTGCTACCAGTGAGGTGAGCTTGATTTATTTATTTATTTATTTACTGATATACATGTTTCTTTGACTAGCCAAGTGCTCGTGTGTCGTAACGAAAATCATAAAAATAAGACATAGAGGGAGTGACGACATTGAATCTACCATCATACAACATTGACCGGAGGGGACAACGGACCTGTGACGGGAAGGGAGAAGGCGACACCCATCTAGGAGAGGAGGAAGATGCAATGGAGGAGAGAGCTGGAGTGGGGTTTTATGTGATGCAGATGGTGATTAATTTGAGTGAAAGTAAAGAATGGTTTTATGAGATGATATACGTAAGTAATTTTAGTGACAATTGAGAGAGATTTTATGTATGTCATATGATAATTCTAGTAGGGGTGAAGGATGATTATATGAGATGACATATGGTGTGTAATTTTATTAAATATGATATTACTCATTGCTCAATGATCACTTCTGTATATTTTTTAATAGTAGAGATCCGTATGTTCAACGTACATGCACATGTATGATCCAGACATGGGCTGCACCTAGGGCAGTGAAGGCGCAGTCTGTACAGGCTGACAGGCAACCGATCGGCCCAGTTCTACTCCACTCAGCCCATTAGAGATCTGGACCAAATACAGATACTGCCACTTCTCCTCCCTTCCTCCGTGTCACTTGATAGTTGATACAACCCAGCCGCCTTCTTAAACCCTAGCACCCAAACGACCAAACCCTTCCTCCCCCCACGTCGCGCGGCGCGGCGGTGGCCCAGGCCGGCGAATCCCATCTCCTCCGGCCTCCCGCGGCGCGCGGGCTCGCTCCTCCCCTCCCTTTCTTTCGCTCGGTGCCCCTGCTACTGGCCTCGCCTCGCCAACTCCTCTCTGTGTCTGACGGAAGAGCACGCTCGCGGATTCGACCATGGCCGGCGCGCACCCCAGCGAGGTTGGTCTCGCACTCCCCTGGCCGGCTTGAGTGTTACTGGATTCTCTGATCATGTTAATTTAAAAATACTTGTGCTTCTTAGCAACTTTCACCTTTTCTGTCCATGGAGAGTTTGCTCAGAAGCAATGGAATTATTTTCATTGCTTTTCCCAGTGTAATGGTTGGATACTTGGATACTGAATTTTCCTCAAACGAAATTTCCTTCTTTGTTTCTTTTCACTGATCGTGATGTTTTTTACTTCTCTCCAATTTGCTCAAGATCAATCTTTACCATTTGCTCAGACTTCACACGTCGCAGTTTGGTCATCTGTTGCTTATTCTTCTCTGATAAATTTGTTTTACTTCTTGAGCAGGCAGCGTCAGAGGAGGTGGATTCAGTCCACTTCAGCTTCTACAACGAGGATGTGATTAAGAAGGTCAGTGTTAAAAAGATCACCAAGGCGGATTGCCTCGATGCCAAGAACTGCCCCGTGCCAGGTGGACTACTTGACCCGGCAATGGGACCCATCAATGATACTGACACGTGAGTTACTTATCCAACTTCTGAAAACCATGCGTTGGAGATTACATGTTAATTATTGTGCTGATTCCTAGAGACCAGTTCACAACAGAATGATACTCTAATTGACTTGAGAACAATATTGAGTAATATACACATTGTTTCTAAACTTTAGGTCAGTAACGTTGAGCATATTATATATTGTTATTATACCAACCAGTATATCAGTAATTAGAGTGGAAACATAGACTGTAGAATTGCATATATCTGCACATTCATGTCATATCTTTATCTTTATCTCATTGTGATGTAAGATTATGACACAGCAAGACATGGCTGATTGACAGTTTTGTTCTTACAATTGTCTGCATGCCTGCATGGGGTTAATAGGCTGCTACCACTGGTCTGGTGACATTTTTATTCTTTGATATAGATTCCCTAAAGATGTCTGAAGATGTCATGTAGCTTGGCCCTTTTCTATGAGTTTAATTGCCTCTTGCCCTCTCATTTTGGGGGCATACAGTCTGATTGTTCAGACACTTCATTTTACTAGTACCTGCATATGCGTAATAAACACTGTGCAGCAACACAAAAAAATGACACACTGTTGTTTACATTCATTTTTCTAAATGGATTTTCAGTATTGAAAAGTTTGTTTTTTATTTAATTTGATGCCCACTCCAATAATATTGAATCTAATAAACACTTGTGGATTCATCCCATGAGTGTGTCTTATCAAAGCATATTGTATATGTGGATATTAATCGGAAGAATGGAACACATTCAAAGAAGCTATGGGACATGGCCCATCCGATGATTACAAATTAATTGTGTAGTTTGTAAATTTTTCTTTTCATGTGTCCCGACCTGTTGATGGGTTTACCAGATGGGAGAATACCTCTTGCATGTTTTCTGCATTGTTGGATTATTAACTCTATAAAGATTTAAAAGAGAGCTCCTTATTAAGTACTCCTTTTGAATAGAATCTACTTTGTTAAATATTTGAGGATTAATTTCTTCCTATAATTTATATTGATTTGGGTGTACCGTGTATGTTTAGTGCAATTCATCTAGGTGTTCAACATGCTTTTTTAGATTTATTTTAGTGAAATGATGTCTTTGTAATTTATGATCATAATTATGTCCAAATTTGATATCCAGCTGCAAGAGTTGCGGTCAGCATTCCGTTCGTTGCCCTGGTCATTTTGGCCACATTGAATTGGCAAAACTGCTGTTTAATCCATTACTGTTTACAAGTCTTAAAAACCTTCTTCATGTGACATGCTTCTATTGTCACAAGTTCCTCTTGAACACAGAACAGGTTAGTCCATCCACATCTTTTGTTACTTTGGATTTTCAAAATTTTCTCCAATATTCTAAAGATTCATTTTGCCATTACATGATTTTATCGTGAGTATACTTCCTTAGGTTGATAGATATGTGGATGAGCTTGAACTGTTAGTAAGGGGTGATGTTGCACATGCTAAAAATTTGGAAGACATGGGTAAAAATGTATCTTCGGAAGAAGATGATGAAATGAATGAGGTCACTTCAGGTGATAAATCAGCTTCTTCTGAGAGAGAAGATAAAACCTGGACGTCCATCCAATTGAAAGAGGCTCTTTCTATCTTCTCCAAATTATTGAAAAAAAGACAGAAGAAGTGTGCAAAATGTGGCATGAAGAGTCCAACGATCACAAGTCCGATATATGGCTGGCTGATCAAGGTATTAATGATTTTAGCAATTTTAGGTTGTGCTTATTGTTAAATGCTGTCAGCATATGAAAAATATGGGGCTATCTATTTTTTGTTTCATTAGAAATATGCTGAATTCTATGTTTCTGATTACATTTGGGATAAATATGGCCTATCTATTTTTTGTTTGATTAGAAATATGCTGAATTCTATGTTTCTGATTACATTTGGGATAAATATGGATTGGTTGTCTGATATTCTTAGAAATTCAGAATACCTTTCTGTTTTTTTTTTGAAACCGATTCATGCCACCATCCTATGTGTCATAACTTACTATCAATGCCAATGCCATCACAATAAGCTTAATTCTTCCTCATTTTTCTTTATGTTATTAAACCACCACTCCTATTATAGCACCCCCCCTAATCGTTTCAATTAGAATTATTAGTCTCTTAGTTCCTTCTTCCATGAGTGTTGCTTTAGAATTAACTTTTGAATCTTTGAATACTAGTACTCAAAGAAGTTATTTTTTTGGGGTAAAGGCACTTGGGCCTTGAAGTCTGGATTCATTCATACAAAATTTAAGAGTAAATTACAATGTAGACCCCTAAAGTTGTAACGCGGGTTATCTTAGGTTCCAAAACCATGAAACCGCATATTCATGTGCTCAAACTTATTTAACTGGTTCATCTGGATCCCAAGATCACTTTGTTAATGTTCCAAAAAACCGTGAAACCTCATATTTGTCCCCAAACTTGCTTAAGTGGTTCATCCGAGTTCCAAGGCTTAGGGACCTACAGTGTAATTTAATCAAAATTTAATATCATGTCCAAGTGTCCAACAGTTTACATAGAAGAACCTGGGATATTAGAAAATTACATCCTGGTCTTTGAAAGAGTCTGGAAAGGAGCCACATATCTCTATATCTTGTAGTAGCAACAATACATGGTACTATGGTAGCATCTTGTATCCTCACTGGAACTGTACTGTGGCAACTGACGGGGTACTAATTCAAAGTTCACTTGAAAATAAAATCTGTAGATTTGTGATCATAAATATTTCATGACACTGTCTGGTGTTAACTTGCGTAAACTTTAACTAAAATCTTCTAAAAAACTATGGAAAAATATCTAATCAGTGCAAAAAGGTACAGATGATTTACTAGGTTTACATTTTCTCTTTATCATGTTGTGGACTGTTCAGGCTGGCCAGTAAGTAACTATTTTCTTGCTGGGGTTTTGCACTTTCGAATATCCTTGCATTGCATGACTTCACTCATATGCTCATTCTTTTCCCTTAAATTGTTAGCTCAACATTTCTTGGCACCTTGCAGCAACACTATATATTACTACCAATGTGTATTTCATGTTGTGTATGCTTAACACTGTTCTTTCTATCAATATTTTACATTCTTCATGGGTTTGGCATTTTGTTGCATCATAGTTCTTCATTACATGTGATTGTTAGGATACAAAAGCTTCTTCTGTAAGAGCAAACGCAATTGCTGGTTTTGAACTCAGTGGAGATGACTCAAGAGAAACTGGTGTTTCCGGTCTTGACGAGGAACTAACTTCACCTGGAACATTGTCCAAAGGATCAAGCAATGAAACAAGACGCCTTTCTGATGACACAATTAAAGAAATGGTTGCATCGTCAGGAAAGAAACATCTCTTGACTACGGAGGTTACCCATTCTATTTTTTCTTTTAAATTAAAAAAATTAGTTTAAAGGAGACACTAAACCTTGATCACAATACCTCATGCATGTTTTAAAGCACTGTACTGAGCACTGTCTTTCTCAACTTCTTCAGGTTGAATCTGTTCTCAAAGGCTTATGGAAAAACGAAGCCAGGTTCTGCATGTTGCTGTGTGACTTCCAGCAGAATACATTAAGTGTATCAGAAAAGAGAAGGGGCTATGAGATGTTTTTCTTGAAGAGTCTGCTTGTGGCACCAAACAGATTCCGTCCCTCTACCTTTTCTAGTCTTGGAGTAAGTGGATCATTACTAGTCTGACTGACTGTGAATCTTTTTCTAAGCTAACTTTTAGGTATTTGTTGTTATAGATCATGGAACATCCTCAAAATGTTCTGCTAAGTAAAGTGCAAGGAGCTAATCTTGAGCTACAGAATAACCATGCCAGTCCTAATCAGATGGATATTCTTAGAACATGGATGGATCTACAACGAAGTGTAAATGTGTTGTACGATAGTAGTAAAGGCCTTGGTAAGTATATCTCTTTTCTTGGTGCTCCACCTTTTGTTTTGATACCCATCAAGCATGAGCATAATACATGGTAGGTGTTTTTATGCATTCATGCTGATGCTGCATATAACATTTAATGGATATCACTGTTGTAGCATGGAAGGATTAGCACTTATAACTGGAAACTCTTATGAGTGAAATCAATTCACACATAGATTGCTTTGCTTCTCCCTCTTATAGTGCTACCTTCATGCTTCCTACATATAAAAAAAATTCTAAACAAATCTAGAGAGGGGAGGACATATTCTACAGCCATGTAAAGCTTTACATGAATAGTGATTTTCGGTGTTCACTGCTATTCATGTTCTCTGCTTCTCAATTTCATATATGATCGAGTTTAATCTTAAGATTTTGCATGGATATAGAATATATCTCCCGTACATCCCAATCTTTTTTTTTGGGAATTTTTGAGAACTTTTATAAGTAGCAAGCACAAAGGTAGACAATAAGAGGTGGAAGAAGGGTAAGCAGAGGATATTTCCCTGGGAGTTCATGAATGTTTGTTGTTCTTTTCTCTGTTTGTATACGTTCAATCATATGTGGTAATTCATGATAATATGAAGTAATGAGTTGCTTTGACAGTTATGACCTTGTTCTGATTGTGCCCTTATCTGTTAGTTCTGGAGTTCTTTCTGCCATGGAAGTTCTTGATTCTGTTACTCAACTTGATCACTCTGTTAAGGGTTTTTATATGTGTCCAGAATAAGATGTGCATGACATACAAATAATAACTCGTGTGCCTTTTTTGTGACTAGCTGAGTGCCCGTGCTTTGCTATGAATTAAAAGAATATCAAATGACTTCTTACCACATTGTGATAAATGTATTTGGCTCATGCATTCAGCTATGCTTACATGGTCAACTACGTCACACCTAAATACCCTTTCATGAGTGCCAAATCTTCCTACAATACAAATAATAAAATAGAAAGCAAACCAAACCAACAGAAAGCATTCTTGCTAATTGAAAGCTTCAAAAAAATACAACACACTAAAATAAGATAGTAGTATAAATAAATGGAAAATATCCTGATGATATATGGACCATTGGATGAAGAAGTGATGGATGCTGGAGATGAAAAGTTGGACGTACAACCACCAGCCTCTTTTTAATATAAGAGATTTCTCCATCCTAGCCTCTAACCTGTCTATATGATCCGATTTTTAAGTGGTTTCTCTATCCAACCCAACGTGAGAAGAAATTACGTAATGTAGCAGGTAATTTTCTTAAACTGTTAAACTGCCAGTCTCAGTAAAATCTCTGCTGCATGCAGTTGCTTGTAAAACGTTAGTTGATTGATTCACGAAATCACGAGCATGCAAAATCAAGATTTATATATGGCAGTACCAAGTCTGGTCTTGAGGATATGTGACAATCTTGCAACAGGAGGGGACGACTGGGAAGGGAAGGGCTCTAATAATAGAGGGGGGGGGGGTGGGGCAATTGCGAAAGGAGCAAGAGCGCCACAAAAATAGGATCATACCATATGTTTGGTTGTGATTTTAAAATTTGAAGAAACGGACCGGCACTCATCGCTAGAGACTTTTAATAGTAGAGATTTTGTGATGAATATAAAATATATGCTCAGTGCTTATTTGGCTGTACTAATGTGGACTATTAATTTAGGCAATCCTTGGATATGAGTTTATGCATGCATTCAAGATGCGGTTGCAGCTATTTTTGTTTTGGTGGATGAGGTTTATTATTTTTTAGTAAAAGGTGTAGATTTTGTACTACATTATCTTCACACACAAATCCTTCAGTCCCGTTTTCTTTATTTCCATTAAAAAATTTGAATGGTTTGTAATGTTTATGTTGATGACAGTAAAAAGCGAGAAGGATACTCATGGTATACGGCAATTGTTGGAAAAAAAAGAAGGGATTCTTCGACAGAAGATGATGGGAAAGAGAGTTAATTATGCATGCCGATCTGTTATATCTCCAGATCCGTATTTGGCTGTTAATGAAATTGGAATTCCTCCTGTTTTTGCAACAAGGTTGACTTACCCTGAGGTATCTGCTGGATGAATTGACCTATACCTGTGGATTTGTATTGATCATGACATCATCATGTAATTGAAAACTGATATGTTTATGCTTGTGATGTTATTGTACTCGTAGTATTTACAGTTCTTTTTTAGTTGCTTTTAATTTTTGTATTCTAAATCACTATGATTACCAGTATATAATAAAGTCATTGACTGCTTAGCAGTGAAAATTTAGCATTGAATTATGAACCCAGGATGTATTCTTAGTTCTATGAAGTGTTGGATTACTTTTAAGTTGGCTACTTATGAAATAGCATATTACTTTGATACCTTTTTCTAACCATACATGAGTGAATTTATAGTTACATACCAACTGTTTTTTAGCGATTGAGGCAAGAGAAAAAAGAATGCTACATGCTCGATATTGTGATTGAGTCAAAGAGTTCTATACTTCTATCATTGGAGTGTGAATTTCCCTGTTCTTTTTTAATTCGAGTGATTGAGTCAAAGAGTTCTATACTTCTATCATTGGATTGTGAAGCTGTGAACTTGATCAATTGTTTTCTTAGACATGCAACATACTTGATATTTCACATGGAGATCTCATTTGTTAGGCAGAGGCATATGTTGAATTCCTAGAAATCTATCTTTTCATTATGGAACAGTAATGCAATAAATGTTATGAACATTGGAATAAAACAACAACAACAAAGCCTTTAGTCCCAAGCAAGTTGGGGTAGGCTAGAAATAAAACCCAATAAGAGCCATCATCTTATAATTAAAAAGAGCTAAACAGTGTCAAAATCTAGATCATGGTTCAGACACGTGGATTACTAATTTCCATGTGCCCTTGTATAAGGCTAAGTCTTTGGTATGTTCCAATCTTTCAAATCTCTCCTTATCAGGTTAGGTCAACCCCTATCTCTCTTAACATTATAAGTGTGTCTAAGAATTCCACTATGCACCGGTGCTTCTGGAGGCCTTCGTTGGATATGTCCAAACCATCTCAACCGATGTTGAACGATCTTCTCCTCAATTGGTGCCACCACAACCCTATCACGAATAACTTCATTACGAACTCGGTCCTTCCTCGTATGACCACAAATCCATCGTAGCATGCGCATCTCTGCGACAATTAATTGCTGAATATGCTGTCTTTTGGTAGGCCAACATTTCGCACCATACAACATTGCAGTCCTAATCGCCGTTCTATAGAACTTACCTTTTAGCCTATGTGGCACTTTCTTGTCCCAAAGGATGCTAGATGCTAAGCCCCATTTCATCCACCCCGCCTTGATTCTATGATTAACGTCTTCATCAATATCACCATTTCTTTATAGCGTCGACCCTAGATAGCGAAAAATATCCTTATTGGGTATTACTTGTCCTTCCAGGCTAACATTTCCCTCCTTATGCCTAGCAACACCAAAGTCACACCTCATATATTCTGTTTTTGTCATGCTAATTCTGAAGCCCTTCGATTCTAAAGTGTCTCTGCACAGCTCCAATTTCCTATTAACCCCGGTCCTACTCTCGTCAACTAGCATCACATCGTCAGCAAAGAGCATACACCAAGGGATATCACCTTGTATATCCTTGGTAACCTCATCCATCACCAAAGCAAATAAATAAGGGCTCAAGGCTGATCCTTGATGTAGTCCTATCTTGATGGGGAAGTCCTCAGTGTCACCATCACTTGTTCGCACACTTGTCATAACATTGTTGTACATATCCTTAATAAGGGTTACTTACTTTCTTGAGACTTTGTGTTTCTCCGGCGCCTACCACATGACATTCCTTAGTATCTTGTCATAGGCCTTTTCTAAGTCAATGAAAACCATGTGTAAATCCTTTTTCTGCTCCCCATACCTCTCCATTAACTGTCTTATTAAGAACATCGCTTCTGTGGTTGACCTCTTAGGCATAAAACCAAACTGGTTTTTAGTAACACTTGTCATCCTTCTCAAATGATGCTCAATAACCCTCTCCCATAGCTTCATTGTAAGGCTCATCAGCTTGATTCCATGATAGTTGGTACAACTCTGAATATCCCCCCTTATTCTTGAATATTGGTACTAACATATTTCGCCTTCACTCATCTGGCATCTTGTTTGACCGAAAGATATGGTTAAACAGTTTAGTTAGCCATATTATCGCTATATCTCCAAGACACCTCCATACCTTGATAGGGATATCATCAGGACCCATCACCTTGCCCCCTTCATCCTTCGCAAAGCCTCCTTGACCTCCTATTCTTGAATCCTCCGCACGAAACTCCTGTTCGTATCATTGATAGAGTCATCTAGCTCGATGGTAGAACTCTCATGTTCGCCATTGAACATGTTATCAAAGTACTATTGCCACCTATTCTTGATCTCCTTATCTTTCACCAGTAGTCGATCAGTCTTGCCCTTGATGCATTTAACTTGGTTGAAGTCTCTCGTCCTTCTCTCACGGATCTTGGCGATCTTGTATACCTTCTTTTCTCCTTCTTTCGTACCTAGTCGTTGGTAAAGGTCCTTATAGGCCCGGCCCCTTGCTTCGCTCACAGCTCGCTTTGCTTCCTTCTTCGCTAGTTTGTACTTTTCTATGTTGTCCACGCTCCTATCAGAGAGTGCAAGCGCCTGTAACACTCTTTCTTTTCTTTAATAGCCTTCTGAACTTCTTCATTCCACCACCAAGTATCCTTGGATTTGCAACTGCTTCCTTTGGTCACTCCAAACACCTCTGAAGCCACCTTCTGAATGCAAGTTGCCATCTTCACCCACATGTTGTTGGCATCTTCTTCTTTCCAAAGGCCTTCGTCTATAACCCTTTTCTTAAAAACCTGTGCCGCCTCACCCTTGAGCTTCCACCACTTTGTCCTCGCCATTTTCGTGCCCTTATCTCTACAGGCATGTATCCGAAAGTGAAAGTCTGCTACCACAAGCTTGTGCTGAGGGACAACACACTCTCCAGGTATCACCTTACAATCTAGACAGGCTTGCCTATCCTCTTTTCTCGTAAGGACAAAATCGATTTGGCTATAGTGTCTGCCACTATTAAAGGTCACTAAATGGGATTGCATCTTTCTAAAGACGGTGGTAGCTATCAGCAGGTCATATGCTATAGCAAAGTTCAAGACGTCCTCCCCCTCTTGATTTCTACTGCCATACCCAAAACCCCCATGCACCCTTTCAAAACCTACACCAGTTGTACCTACATGGCCATTAAGGTCTTCTCCTATGAAAAGCTTCTCTCCGGTAGGCACACTTCTAACCATGTCATCTAGGTCTTCCTAGAATTGCCTCTTGGTGTTCTCATTATGCCCTACTTGGGGGGCATAAGCACTAATAACGTTTAAAACCAAATCACCAACGACTAACTAAACTAGGATAATCCTGTCCCCTTGCCTCTTGACGTCCACCACTCCGTTCTTAAGGCTCTTATTAATCAAGATGCCAACTCCATTCCTGTTCGCTACTACACCTGTGTACCAAACCTTGACGTCAGTATTCTCTACCTCTCTAGCCTTTTGACCCTTCCATTTTGTATTCACACGTATTCTCTAGCCAGTATTCACATATCTCCTAATTGCCGTATCAACTAACTCTCGTAATTTAACCGTCAAGGACCCTACATTCCAACTGCCTATGCGAAACCTACTAGGCTCGGCTGACTCCCTTACCCTTTATCCATTTTTCACTACACCCGGGCACTGATGTAGTGCGCCACTAAGGAAGTGGTGACCCTATCTTTGCTCACTTATCACCGTATTTAGATCAAGATACGGCGCGACACCAGGGGAGTGCCGTCCTGGCCCTTGCTCATTTATCACCACACCTGGGTTTAGATATGGCACATCGCTAAGAGGGTTACGCCCCAACGATTTTCTTTCGGGTTTCATTTCCATGAGAGTGGCTAGATTTTACGTTGGCTCGCCAAGCCTAACACAACCCTCCTCCTTTACCCGGGCTTGGGACCGGCTATGTTGAGACAACATAGGCCGAGTCCACCCATGTTGAAACAACATAGGCGGAGTTATGAACATTGGAATAATATTTCCAATTTTCCTTTCTTCTTATAAAGTTGCTTCCCTGTATAATTGAACTTTTGCAGCAGCTGGCAGTATCCTAGCACTTTTTATATCTTCAGAAAGTTATTTTACATTATTTTCCATAATTATTTTTTATTTTTACTGCACAGAGAGTGACGCCCTGGAATGCTAAAAAGTTACAAGAAGCTATCATTAATGGCGCTGACATTCATCCTGGTGCAACACATTACAGAGATAACAATAACATGTATAAGTTACAGGCTGCCCCTTCCAAACGCCGTGCCATTGCTAAGATGCTACCTGCATCTAGAGGATCAATTTCTCAGCCAGGGAAAGACCCTAAGTGTGGATTCGAAAGCAAGGTTGTATATCGACATCTTCAAGATGGTGACATTGTGCTTGTGAATAGACAGGTAGAACTATTTGCTAGCAAGCTTGCCATTCTGTTTTCTTCTGGAGCAATACCTGAAAAATATTTCCTCCTTCTCATTTGGATGTTGTTTTTAGCAAAGTAGTTCTGGTTTGCAAATATTTTTTGAATTTCCTAGGAAAATTTTCTACTGAAATACCCATATTTATTGCTTATTGGCAGAAGTATCATAGATATGGATATGTAAAAACTAGGGGTAGCATTTTCAAAAAGAGTTAAGACATTAATTTCTTCATTGTTCTATGTGATAGAGCTAAAACAGCAAAGTTAAATTAGGCTGCGGGAGTATTGACATCTTGGTTTACAACTACAGACCGTTCTAAGATTTTGTGCAATATGGTCTATCTGGGAGTATATCACTATTCACTATTACTCACTTTATCTGTCAGTCATGATGTAGCTCTTCAATTCTTGGATTATTTTATTTCTAATTTCTTATTGGTTGTGATTTGAAGCCTACTCTTCACAAGCCCAGCATGATGGCTCATTTTGTTCGTGTGTTGCCTGGAGAAAAGACAATTCGAATGCACTATGCCAATTGCAGGTATAACAATATACCTTTCTTTTCAGCTTTATTCTTTCTTTTACCTACATAATGTCATCAAACAGTTGTGTTCATTTCTAGCACATACAATGCTGATTTTGATGGAGATGAAATGAATGTGCATTTCCCGCAAGATGAAATATCTCGTGCTGAGGCCATCAATATTGTTGACGCAAATAAGCAGTACATTGGTCCTAGGAGTGGGGATGCTGTCAGAGGTCTCATTCAGGTAATACCATGTTCCATGTATACACAGCTGTAGTAAAATCCAGTACTCTATACACTGTCACCATGGAGCACATTAACACATTCTATTTAAACCGCTGATGTATGGTCAGGTGCTATGGATATGTTCTAACTTTTTAAGTAGTGAGCTCACCTTGGTAGTTATAGCTTAAAGGCCACTTTTTTACATGCAGTAACTCGCTGATGTACGGTCAGGTGTTATGGATATGTTCTAACTAGTGAGCTCACCTTGGTAGTACTCTCTCCGGTCACAAATACATGTTGTTTTGAATATTGACACGATCTCCAAGATATGCATTTGACTACTAATTACCAATACAATTTATTTATGAAACCCACTAAAATTACAATATTATGAAAGTCCTCTTTATGATGAATCTGGACATATGACTTTCATGTACTCAATCTAAATAGTACAAAAGATATTTGTAGCTAAAGATTCAAAACTTTGACTTGCACGTACTTCAAACGACATGTATTTGTGACCGGAGGGAGTAATAGCTTAAAGGCCACTTTTTTACATGCAGTAACTAACAAGCAATAACAGCTACTTTTTATATTAAACATGGGGTCTTTTGTCTTTTTCAGGACCACATAGTTAGTGCTGTACTTCTGACAAAACTGGACACTTTCTTGAGCCGTGAGGAGTATAATCAGCTTGTTTATGGGTCTTTAGTGCCTTCTTCAACTTGTAAATCTCGTCAATCTGGTAAAAAGGTATCTGTTATTACAGATGATGGTGTATTGGAGCCTGTTCCTCCTGCTATTTGGAAGCCAAAGCCCTTATGGACAGGAAAACAGGTTAGATGTTTCTATGAAAGAACTTCTCACTATTGACCTCAGCATTGCCAGTTGCTTGAAAAGCCAGCCATGTAACCTGTTTGTTTACATAACCTTTTTGTTTACAGGTTATAACAACTATCTTGAACCATGTAACAGAGGGTCACCCACCATTTACTGTGGAGCAGAAGGGGAAAATTTCAAAAGAATATCTAATCCCTAAAGATCACCGTGGTGCTAAAGATAAAGCTAGTGATCCTTCAGAACAAGTTCTATATATTCATGATAATGAGCTAATAAAGGGCATGATAGATAAGGCCCAGTTCGGGAAGTACGGGATAGTTCATACAGTTCATGAACTCTATGGTGCAGATACAGCTGGAGTACTGCTATCAACATTTAGCCGCTTGTTTACATTGTTCTTGCAGGTAAACTTGAAGACATTGCTTTCATCTTTTCATTGTAGTTGACTGGTTAGTAGCATTTGATTAGCCTTAGGAGCGCTCTTCTTAAATGCCTTAATTGCAACAAAATCATTTGTATTGAAGACTCAGCAATAGCAACGAATGGTATTCCTAGGCATACACTTTCATTAATGTCGTTAGGCAACTGGAATAATTAAATTTATGTGCAATCTATTCTGGACTCTGTGTTTGGCCATAGAACAGAATTGAGGACGTTAGTCTTTAAGTCCAACACTTTCTGCTCCTTTAATTATCCACTCATGATCAGCTTGCAACAGAACCAAACAATCTGTCTTTTGCTTGCCGAGACATATTCATCTAGTATCACACTATTAAACATGTAGAGGGGCTATGGAGAGCAAACAGAGGGAGGAAGCTGGGCTGGACTGGCCGGGCCAACCCACTGTTGAGTTGGCTGATTTGATGTTAAACCATGCTGTTTGAAGTTTGATCCATATCACTCCTGTCAGTGGTGAACTCAAAAAGTTTAGCTCTGCGGTGATCCATGTGAAAAGTTTACACAGCTGCTGCAACTACTCGATACAATCATACAACTTAATTTTGTATTACCTAAGCAGTAGACAACGGTTACTTGATTAACATATAGCTGTCTAATTCTGTTTGGTCCTCCTTTTTTGTGCATATTTAGGTTTGTAACACCAAAATGTTAGAACACTCAATGGATCATTAATGTTTGGGCTAGTAAAACAGAGGCTAGGCTGTGCCAATAGCCAATTCTGTCCTGATAGCAGTGGTCTCTACTTTCTCACTGGGAATCATTCTCAAGTTTATGCATCAAAATTCAGGTGTAAGCAGGAGGTCTTTGACTAGTAAATATCTTTTGAATTTATGTTTACACTTAAGCGTCATGACATTTAGTAAAATTTATAGTCTGATGAGTCTGAATATTGGCACCAAATCTCTACTGAAGCTTTCAGGAAAAAAAAATTCTCTACCTAATATATTGTGACTATCATGCATTTAAATTCTAAGGCCAATTTTCTGATACTGGTATTTAAATGAGAATTGCATGTATGCCACCAGTGGTTTTCGAATTTGCATGTTTGCCACCAGAAAATGATGACAGTATTCATGCCACTGCCACTAGTGATATGTTCAGCATGCCACTGGAACGTGACGGAGAGTTAATGTCATCTGTTCCAATGGTTTTCCCAATAAAAAAACTGCAGTACCTTTGAGATAATTGAAAAAAACCACATAACAGCCATTGCCAGAGAAGCCATTGCTGCACATCAGCACATGCTAGAGCCCTATACGCGTTGAAGCCGCGGTGTTCAGAATGGCAGATGTTTTGCTGCCCCTGCACATCAAATCTTCTGTAGGATGGTGGTGGCTAATGCTTTTGCTGAGGCTGAGGTCAACATGCTGCCTACGAAGCCAAGCTTCTGAGCCCGTGACATTCATCACTAAAAGCCAGCACCGGCATTGCCCAAATTGAGAAAATCGTGGCATGGAACTCACCTACATACAGGCAAATATTGGATTCCGCTAGATTCAGCAAGGAAGCAATAAAACAATTAGGTTGTTCCCATCAAGGAAAACACGGCGGTGGCTAGATTCAGCCAGTGGAGGCAGCAGAGATGAGGAAGCACTCTTGGTCATGCAACAACTGTGCTGTTTCACATCAAGCTTGCTGCCAGGCATTGCCACCTCTGTTCCACAACCACCACCTAGGTGTGAGATGTGACAGGGGGGGGGGGGGGTGGGGTGTCTATTAGTCATTTGTGCTCCCTTTGTTTATCAGACTTTTAGTTTCTTTCTTTCTCATGCGAACAAATTAATAGAAGCTCGCTGTAATCCAAAAACAATGGAAGATGGGGCTGGCTAGTGCACATTTAAGTGGCAAACTTGTATTTAGATGCGGATGGTAAATCCCAAATTGGGATTTGCAGAGTGGTAGATATGCATCCTTTCCTATTTAAATTCGTATCTGAATGAGCTGATGCTGATTAACCGTTTCATACATCTGATAAGATCACCAATATGTTTAAAAGTGTCACCTCACCATTTTTCCAAGCTGTTCTATGTTTATGCATTTAACTTTCTTTTTGATTTTGAGCCATGTTCATCAGTTGGAGTTTCTTGTTTATTCTCAATGCAAAATTTCTGTTGCTCATTTGTGATAAAAAAGTGATTTCTTTCAGTTGCATGGTTTTACTTGTGGAGTAGATGATCTGTTACTATGCCAAGAGTCAGATAAGCAGAGAAGGGAAATTCTTGGGAAAAGCGAAGAATGCAGTGAAAAAGTCCATAGGGATTTTACAAATGCTGGAGATGATTGTAAAGGTATGTGGAATATTATCAATACCGAAAATATTTTCTGCTTAAGCCTTTTCAAGTTTTAGCCTTAATCGGTCTACCATTTATTTATAACGATTGTCAGGACATTTTTCTTTATCTGTTCGCTTCACTATTTTTCTGGTTCTCCCTCTGATTGAGATAGCTATATGGAAGTTTAAGATCCTTGTATATCCCATATGTTACCGGCGAAATTGAGTTTCATTTCTTTGATGAGAACAGTAGGGGAGGATCATACTGAGTAATATATATTAATAAGTAAAAGAAGGTACAGAAAATACTATACGAAAGAATCCAAAGGACCCAATTCCATCTCAACAAGATAGAAAGAAAACATGATAATGCTGAATATGGATAGAGTAGAAAAACAAACTTAGCTAACTGACAATCTTTCTGAAAATTATTTTCCTCATGTCAGAGATTAGCCCATGGAACTTGAGATAGCATCTACCATACTATGAGAAACCCCTTCCTTGAGATGTTCCTATCCTGAAACAAAAGCTTCATCCATATGAGTACTAGGGTAATCTTATAAAATTTTTTCTTGTTCCTCTGCAGTCATATGTGCCAGCAACCAAGTGTGACTATGTTTTCAAAGAAAGTCTTAGATCCATCTGCTTGTTGTGTAGGTAGTGGCGTCTTTCGCAGTGTTCTAAAAATCGGCCCTAGGCGCTGATTAATCCAGGATTAATCCCTAGGCAGCGGCTGGCCGCTTGGATTTTACCAAAATCGGCACACTAATCAGGCGAGCCGATTAATCGGTCGCAGGTGGTCGTAGGCAGTTGTAGGCGGCAACTAATGAGGGTGCCACGAGTACTAACCTGGTGTTGCGAAGCGTCTGAGGCCCAAACGGTCGTGGGCTCGTGGCTTCCAGTTTGTCCTTAGGGTTTGGAGAGTGGTGACGCCCCTTGCTTCTCCAGCCGCACCGCCGCCGACGGAACTGCCGCGCCACCTCCGTCGGATCTCTAGGCTTCAGCAGCCACCGGATCTCTAGGCTGCACCAGCCGCTGCCTTGAGGAGTGAGGAGTGAGGTAAGCTGACGCGCGCCCTCTCCTGGCTCTACTGCTGCTAGCTTGCTCTGTCCTTTTGGCTTCTCGTTGTGTTGCTGCGCCGCCACCCTTCTGGCCTTCTTCCCGGCTCCCGCACTGTCGATGTTCTTAGAGATCTAGTCTTTGTTCAATTCAATGCAAAATTGTTGAGAAGAAAAGAGGAAAGCAAGACAAAGAATATTGATGTCCTTCTATCTAGCAATGCTACAAATGCTCAAGGTTGGATGATTGAGGCAGGGACGATGATATGGAACCCGAAATGGGGCTTTCATGGAGAATTATTGATGAAGCAAGTGGAGCGGGGGAAGCTATGCAACCTCGTAGGAGCACTAGAGTGAGAGAACTCCATGAAGATAGTTGGGAGTCCGAAGGGGAAAGGGAAGAGGAAGAGGAAGATGAAAAGGAAGTGGATGTTAAGTTTGAATCAGAGCAAGAAGAAGTGATTCCAACCAAAGATTATTGAGTAGAGGAGGAAGATTGAGATTGAAAACTTTTATCATCATTTCTTCATGCTTGTTAGCTTGTGCTTTGCTAAGTTCGAACATTGAACTTTGTTGCTTGTGTGACTTGATGCTTGTGATGTGAAAACTTATGTCTATGTGTGTGTTACACTGTTCTATGTTATTTACCTATTTATGTGCTTGATTGCTTGACTGCTTGTCTCCTATCTATCTACTGTTATCTATTCTAGCGTGCCGCCTAGGACCGACTGCCTACTTCCGATTAATCCATCTAGATGCTAGGCTATAGCTCACCGCCCACCTAGCGCCTAGCGCCTTCTTGAACACTGGTCTTTCGCTTAATGGTTGTATAGCAACAAGACATTCAACATCTAAGGTTTTACTTATAGAAGTTGATTATCCTGAAGTTTTTCACTATTTTAATGGTCACATACCTTTTGAAAATGTGCTTATAAAGTACTCCCTCCGTTGAAAAATATATGACATATAGTTTGAATGATCTTGTGTAGAAATATAAGGCATGCATGCTATCTTAATGAGGTGTTTTCTCATATAGCCCTATTTATTCTCTTCAACCATATACATTTATTCATTAACACATACAAAGTATTCTCTCTCATCTTTCCAAGACAATTATATAGGGGTGTATAAGCCATTTTCTTTCACTCCTTTCTCAAATTCATCATCACCTTAATCCTTGAGCCAAATCAAAATACGCCTTATATTTATCAATAGAGGGAGTATAAACCTATAAATAATTTTGTTCAGGTGTCCCTTGAAACTGTGAAATGCAGTTTGTTGTATTGGCCAAAAAATAAAATTAGGGTTTGCATAATCACCGTTTATTACATTTGGTGCTCATTGAAATCTTTGTTCTATTGATCACTAATTTACATATGAATACCATCTGCTGTGTTTAATTGTTTGACTTAAGTGGTAATTATGAGCAATCTTAGACTAATCAATAGTTTAGGACTTTAGTTGTTTCTCCATGATCCCTTTACAAGTCATTTGCATTTGATGGAATTTTTACTTGGCTAATATGGTGATTCTGTTTGTACTTTATAGTTGCATGTTAATGTTTCATTTATTTTGTTAATTACACGTAGATCCGGTGAAGTTGCTAATGGAGGTTGAGAAAGTTATACGAAGGAATGGAGAATCCGCAACAGTTATCTTGGATAGAAACATGTCAAGTGCTCTAAACAAAATAACATCTCAAGTCAATCAAAATTTGTTTCCTTATGGCCTACAGAAGCCTTTTCCTCGAAATTGTCTCTCTCTTATGACTGCAACTGGAGCTAAAGGTGGCTTGGTAAGTTTGTTTCTTCAGTAGGAAACTTAGCACATTTAATGTTGTGCTTTGAACTTAACATACATGGCCAGATTACCTGGAAAAGTATATATTCCATGAAAATGCCAAAACAATAATTTAATCAGTTAATTCACCTATTTGTTCTTACTTTCAGTTTAGTTCACCTACTTGGGCTAACATGCTGCTATTTCATTTGTATTGCTAGGTTAACATGACACAAATTTCATCATTGCTAGGCCAACAAGAATTAGAAGGAAAGCGTGTTCCACGAATGGTTTCTGGGAAGACATTACCTTGCTTTCCACCATGGGATACTTCTTCAAGAGCTGGTGGTTTTATCAGTGATCGATTTTTAACTGGTCTCCGCCCTCAAGAGTACTACTTTCATTGTATGGCGGGCAGAGAGGGGTAAACTTTTCTTAACTCATTCTAATACTAAAATAAAAAACCCTTTGCTTCAATGCTGACCTTGCAGTTAAAGGCAGTGTAAATAGATCTCGTAGGCCCAATTGGACTTGTATACCTTAAGGTTCAAGTGGACTATTAGGTTGGATATGGATATTCCTTAATTCAAGCCTAATGTGTTGCTATTTATATGACGTGGAGATTTGTGGATTGTCCAAATGAACTATTAGTTATTTCAATATGCGCTTATTGGGGATCTCATAAACCTTTTATTTCCCTGCTGTGCATGCACAAATAGTGTATTTCGAACATCTTATTCACATACTCTTGCATCTGTTGCTTGGCAAGAAATTACACTGGGGGACTGACATGACATCTCAAGTTATGAACTGCTTTATAGATATCCATGGTCTTGTTGGAATAAAATTGTTTAGATATGGATTGGTTGACTATAAATTGCTATTATATATATGAACTGAATACTTTGTTGATTTGAAGTCAGCTTGACCTATAAAAATGTAATCAGTATCCATTCATTACTACCTCCACTTGCATGTGTGTGTGGGCATCTTTGAATAGTGTGCTTTTGATGTTTATAACAGAAGTTTATATTTTTCTGCCTGAACAAATAGGATTCTCATATTATAAACAGCAGGGTTTTAAGTAGTGTGTAGCGGTAGACTAATTTTATAGCGGATAGCGTATATTGGCGATATATTGGTGATCTTGCAGAAAAATGCTAGAACAGCTGATGTGTAGTGGCTGAGGCGCCTTGAACTCTCTATTGGTGATATAGCGTGCTATTTAAAACAGTGATAAATTTCAGGCCCATCATAACTGGGATGGACACTTACCATTAGACTGGGATATATGGAAATCTGGATGTTTCTGCTTTGTGTAACTGGATACTTCATTCCTGTAGCCCCCCATTGAAATAACTTGTTTAAGGTGATCCAATATTACCTCCACAATAGCTTTAGATGTTATAATAATATTTTGCTTGTGTTTGTTATTATTTGCAGGTTGGTTGACACAGCAGTTAAAACATCTCGTAGTGGATACCTTCAGCGTTGTCTTATCAAAAGTCTTGAATCATTAAAAGTCTCATATGATCACACTGTACGTGATGTTGATGGATCAATCATACAGTTCTGCTATGGAGAAGATGGTGTTGATGTGCTTAAAACTAGCTTTCTTGATAAGTTTAAAGAACTTGCTGATGTAAGACGATAAATTCCAACTATGAAACTAGAGCCACCTTGAATTGATAGTACCTTTCTGTATGCATTTGTTTGATGGTATTTCTAATTGTTTGCATTTTGATCCAAATTGCAGAACAGAAAAGCTGTCCTTGACAAACTTGGTAGCCACAATGATGATATTCTGTTATCAAAACCTAATGGCTACATTACTAAACTTCCTGAGAAAATTATTGATTGTGCAATGGAGTTTCTTAGGCTCTCAAAAGATCAGAAGCCCTGCCGTCATGACATAAAGAAGAAGGAACTAATGAGGTTACTGAAAGTCAAGTACCTAGCTAGTCTGGTACATCCTGGTGAAGCTGTTGGTGTCATTGCTGCTCAATCCATAGGGGAGCCTTCAACGCAGATGACGTAAGATCTTCTCTAGATGAATTCTCTGCTGTATTTGACGTACTAGATATTCATCTTCAGTTTATGCTTGCCATTTATCTTCTATTTCTCTTTTGGGTGGTGAACTATTTTATCTGTACCTTTAATATTCTTGTGGACCTTGCCTACCAGTCTTGTCCATTTTCCTGGCTGTGTGTAAAGAAAAAGACATAATTACTAATTGTGGATTTCAGAGAATATGAGCATTCCCCAGTACCCTGTAGTAGGAAGGGGCTAAACATTCAGTATTGGGCTGTACTAAACTTTAATGAGAATTGTAACACATTTATCAAAATCCCTTATAGACTTAATTATGGCTGAAAATTTGGTATGCCAATCTCAGTTTTTTTTATTAGAGTATGTAGAAAATCTGTTTCCCAGTGGAACGGGAAACAATAAAAAAGATAGGTGTTAACAGGGTACAATACCTTCTGAGGGGAGGTTACCGCTCCCTGCCGATTTCGATTACTGCTCGATAGCAAGGTTACCAAGAGAAACTGAGTGAATTCTGACTCTGAAATCAGTCAACATGAACTAGGGTTACCGGTCGGTATTAGTCGGTCTTAGGCAGTAACCGAGTTAGATTATGAAAACGATGGAAATTGGAAGAAAAATTGTAGAAAGGTAAAAAAAGGTGAAAAATTTGTAATAAAATTTGGAATACCAAAGAAGTCATTAAAAATTAGAAAAATAAGGAAAACATTGTGGCATGACCTATGCATATTTATGACATTTGTATGATAAATTAGACTATAGATTAATATGACAATGTCACAAGCACAAACAACATAAAAGTTCCAACATAGTCCTAAGTTCAAACATGTAGTGCATAATCCATACACATACTCCATACATTGTCACTAAAAACAACCACATCATAATATGATTTGTTTGACAAGCACATCCGTTGAAAAGACACAATTCCATGTTGAACCTAAACATGAGACTTATGCGTTAGTGAATTATTGAGTCTTAGTGAATGATATGCGAAACTGAAACAACATCATAATATCATTCGAGACACCATTCCATGTTGAACCTAAACATGAGACATATGCGTTAGTGAATTATTGAGTCTAAATAAATGATATGTGAAACTGAAATCACATCATAATATCATTCTGCCAAAAGACCTTTTTTTTTTTTTTTTTTTTTTTTCATTTTTGTCCTTTTCTCCTGATTATAATGCCATAAAAGTACTCAAAAACTGTGTTTAATTCATAATTTTTTATGAGAAATGTTTCTTCCATATTATAGCTATCTTTAGGAGTTTTCTGAATTTCTTCCAGGTTTTAAATTCAAATTTGAATTTTTTAATTTGAATCGGTTTCAAAATCCTAATGCCGGTTGGTTTACTTTATCAACCCAGCTCGGGAACCTTGGTTACCGCGGTATTTAGGAGTTTTCTGAATTTCTTCCAGGTTTTAAATTCAAATTTGAATTTTTTAATTTGAATCGGTTTCAAAATCCTAATGCTGGTTGGTTTACTTTATCAACCCGGCTCGGGAACCTCGGTTACCGCGGTAACCGAGCGGTGCACGTCAACCCTGGGTGTGAATGCGATCACATGTCATACTCTTTGAAGTTCAATACATGGTAAACAATTACAGAAGTGGTATAATATTTTCTTTGTAACTCTTTAGTTTAATGAGTTATTTTAAGAACACACCCAATAGATTTCTGTAATAAACATTTGGCACTCATTTGGTATTCATGGATTCAAGGGTAACACATTACACATGTACATGCATTTCCACTTTCTGTGCGGGAGACAAGTGGTTGGACTTGGACTTGTGTGTTTGGTGCTTGATTAATTCTTATTCTTGAGATTAGGAAACTTCTCTGAACATACAATAACTAATTTTTTTGAAATTGGTGATTTACAATAACTAAAATGTAATGACCACATGTATAACAAATTAACAATGACAATAAATACTTTTGTTACCCTACTCTTGAGAGTGGAGAAAAAATGGGAAAAGTTACTGATCTACAAAACAGTTTTAAAGGCAACACTACATGAGCGTTTTCTTTTTCTTAGGCGTTGGGAAGGGGGGTGTAAACAAATGGTCAATGTATATATCTTCGTAAGTTGTTCCACGTTGCTTCTAATTAGTTTTTGTTTGACCAGGACCAACCATTGCCATCTTACATAGTTGCATTGTATTTATACATTGAGATATTGAGTACAGTTTTATTTTTTTTTGGGTTGTATTGCTCTGCATATATAGGGATTCATTACAAATTCAGTGACAAATTGACTAAAACTTTGTTTGACATGCCGTGCAGGCTCAACACTTTTCATCTTGCTGGAAGGGGTGAGATGAATGTCACACTTGGGATACCCCGTTTAAAAGAAATTCTAATGACTGCATCAGCTAATATTAGCACACCTTTTATGAAGTGTCCTCTGCATGAAGATAGGACCAAGTGAGCTTTGTTTGTTCTCTACTTTCAAGATGGTCCATACTCTTAGTTTAATTTATGCTTTGATTTACACGATTTTGTAGCAAATTTTCTTGTATTTCTTATACCCTATCAAATACGATAACAAAGTAAAAAGGAAATCTCAATCAAATTGTAGCAAATCTTTTCCAACATATTAGCCATATATAGGCACTAATTCTTTCTTCATGTGAATATTTAGGGACGATGCCAAACGAGTGGCTGCAAAATTAAGGAGGGTTCGTGTGGCTGATATTGTGGAGAGAATTGAAGTATGCACAGTTCCTTTTCACAATGATAATGGGCATGTGTCAACCCTGTATAAGTTACAGATGAAGCTATACCCACAAGAGTGTTACCCTCCTCAGTCGGAACTTACAGTAGATGAGTGTCAGGCAACCTTGAGAACAGTTTTTGTTGATGCAATGGAGCTTGCAATTGAAAAACACCTTGATTTGCTACACAAAATTAATGAAATTCAGTCAGTTAAGGTAAAAGATTCAGAGAGCTCACTATCAGATGGAGTTGAAGAATCTGAAAGCAGACCCACAGATGGAGAAGACACTGGTCTTAGTGATGATAATGAAAACGAGGATGACTTGGGAACTGATGCAGAAAAGAGGAAATGGCAAGAAACAGATGAGATGGAGTATGATGATGATACTGAAAAGGAAGGGGATATAGACAGTGGATCTGAAGAAGAGACCACAATTAAACCTGAGAGTGAGGATGATCCAGCGCTGTCAGGTAAAGATTCAGAAGAGACTGAGGAAGGACATGTGTCAGATTCTGGTGTCAAGGTGAAAAAATCAAAAGCTAAGCAAGCAAAAACTAAACTTCAAGAGGAAACAAATGAAACCGTTGATGAAAGATTAAAAGGGCAGAAGCAGGCACAAATAACCCAGAAGCGCAGGAAAAAGTTAAAACGGACTGTTCATGTGGAAACAACAGATTTGAATTTCGAGGTTCACTATGCCTTGCATGATGAACCTCATATTTTGTTAGCTCAGGTACCTCTAGATAAACCGAAGAACTTACTTTTTTGCATCTTCTTTCGAAGATTAATAAGTGAATATGACCTAATTCAAAATAATTGCTTTCTAAATATCTATTGAATTGTCTATACTATGACTTTATGGCATGTCCAATCTGTCCTCTTTACTGTTGAAGGCTTCCATCAATCCTATGTTTTTGATTTCTCATCTGTCTTGTATAATTGTTTTAAGACACCCACATGGGTGTTCAGACGATCACCATTGGATAAAAATCCAGTCTGATTTGGAGAAAAGACCAAAGTTAAAGAAAATTGGATTAAGCTGGTTACCAGATAGGTTTGGGGTCTGGGGGAAAATTTAAAAATGGGATTTGAAACCCTGAGTAGAACATCTGTCATGCCTTTTAACACTAAGCTCCTGTAGGGTTTTTAACATTATGTTTGGAACTCCATATTTTTACAACATAAATTTGAAAATTTGTATAATAGTTTTGGCTGCATTTGCTATCATTATATAATCAGCACTTTAATGGATAATTTAATTTACGTTTTCAGATTGCCCAGAAGACAGCTAGGTCCATTTTTGTCAAGGCCTGTAATAACATCGATCGCTGTACAGTTATTGATCGAGAGAAGAAGGATAGCCCTATCCTTCTACAAACGGCAGGAGTGAACTTTGAAGTATTCTGGAATCTAGAGGACTACCTCAACATCGATGAAGTTAGATCCAATGATATACATGCTATGTTGAAGACATATGGGGTAGAAGCTGCAAGGGCCACCATCATCCAGGAAGTGAGCGGTGTATTCAAAGCCTATGGCATAGATGTAAACATGAGGCACCTGAGTATGATTGCGGATTTCATGACCTTCGATGGTGGTTACCGACCAATGAGCAGGCAAGGGATGGGTCAGTTCAGCACCTCGCCATTTGGTAAGATGACTTTTGAGACAGCAACCAAATTTATTGTGGAAGCAGCTTGTCACGGAGAGGCTGACATGCTTGACTGCCCTTCGGCAAGCGTATGCCTGGGAAAACCGGCTAAGATGGGAACTGGCAGCTTTGGCTTGCTGCAGAATATTGGCTTCGACCAGCCCCTGGTAATGTAGGCTTTGCATTTAGCATGACTGATCAGCCTGTCTACTGGAGCCACAAATTTTGATGAGCTACCATAGATCAAGAAAATTAGGGATTCGTTTGGTTCTCATAAGGCATGCGACTGCTTCAGTAGGACCAACATGTTCTATTTTTTGTTCAGATAACAATATTTCTGGAAAAACAGATGAAACATGATATAATTCGTAGTAGAGCTTTGTTCCGAGTTCTCTTTTCACTTGAGATTTGAGAAAGCATGCATGTACTCTTCGACGTGTAATCTAATGAGAATGCATACCTACGTTATACATGCTGCGCTCTTTGCTGGTGCCATTTTTAAGTTGGTTTATAGCAGAAATACTATTATAAAGTGGGAAATATCCCAATGCTATTATAAAACGTATTTTGTTTCAAACATGTCATTGTGATCTTGAAATGTTTCTACCCTTTTATCCTTCTTCCTCTGTGCCACCACAACAGCAACAGGATCTCTGGCGAGCTCCGTTGCAACAGCTATCTCTGACGACCTATGCCTCCTTCCCTTGTCTTCCTCCTTCCTTCCCTCTCTACGGCTATAGTACACTGACTTGGCAGGGAGAGGGAGGAGGGGTGTTTGGAGCTCGGGCTTGGTGCAAGGCTCTTCCTGGTGGCGGCTTGCTAGATTTGTTGCCAGAGGAGGAAGGCAGCGGTCCAACAAGAGGGAAAGGAGGGACGACAGGTGTGTGTGTGTGGGCTGGGGGATAGAGTTGGGGTTGCCTTAGTTGGGGGAGGTAGCCACTGGAGTTGGGAAGAAAGGAGAGAGAGGGGGAGAGAGGAGAAAGTTGAGGGGAGGGACAATTTGACCGTAAATTTAAAAAGTGTAAGGACCAAAGAAGTCTATAACATATGTTTGCAAAAAATACAATTTATGATAGTATGTAGGGTGTTTTTCACTTTATAGTGACATTTCTGTTGTAAGTTAACTTAATAATAGGATGGATGCAATTAACCTTGCTTTGAAAGCTAAAAAAGGCTAAAATATTTTCAATCTTACACAGGGTTTAGGCTGTGACTGCTGTGCAGCTCTCTTGTTGAGCAAATGATTGATGTTCCGATTGTGGCTCACCTAAATTTCATCGGTAATGACAAATTTATTCTTTTATATTTTTAAATTTTTTTCACAAAATAGTTTGCTTCTGGGATATTTATAGAAATTGGCATTTGTCATCCACTGGTGGGGTTTTTTTCCCTGTCCAAAGGAGAAATTATGCAGCGACCTATCACTCAACTCGGGGTCTAATTGTTGTCCTTTGCCACTAAGTTAGTGATCGATTTGAGTGCCATATAAAACATATCACTCAGTAGGGTGAGGAATAAGTCATTTCGCCCATTTAGGGCGGGACAAGAAAGAAAACCTCTGCCTAATGGGTGAAGGATGTTTATTTTTGTAAAAAGGAAATATGAGAATACAACTTAGTTTTGTGAATATTTTTTAAAAAATATCAAAAACAATAAATTCGTTAAGCGACTGTCCAAGTTAGGGGAGAGGAGAAGGTGACATGTGGCGCCCTATTGCCTGACGAGGGGCCCCAATCGTTGTCCCTTGCCACCTGAGCCCGTGATGGATTTGAGTGCCATGTTGACGTGCCAGGTAAAGCATATCACTCACGGTTAGGAGATAAGTCATTTCGGCCATTGAGCAAGGGATAAGAAAACACTATGTTTCATGAGAGCAGAAACAATATTTTAATAGAGTAAAAATATGTTTCACAGTGAGCAAATAAAAATGTCTCGCATTTTTTACATGTTTTAGCAGAGCAAACTCATGTTTCACTAAATCAAAAGACATGTTTCATACGTATTAGGATGAAGTTTCGAGCCAAAATGCATGGTACATCTTCTCCGTTTAGCTCCCTTGCTCCTAATAGAGTACCAAGCCATGCGGCGAGCCACAGGAGAGGGCCCACGTTTTCAATTAAGCAGCACAACGGCACTCCTCGCTGCCCCTTATTCGAGAGAGAGGTAGAGAGAGAGGCAGAGGAAGAGGGGGAGGATGAGAGGAGACGGAAGAGGCGCCATGGCCGTCGCTGAGGGGAAGTGGGGAGGAGCTAGGAGGAAGAGGAGCTGCTCGGATATGAAGATCGGAAGGGATTTGAGAGAGAAAGGGTATCTGAGAGAGGAAGGGGAGGAGGATGTAGTGGGAAGGAGCATATCTCGTCTCACGCAGGAGGACCACGTCCGTGTCCAATGGACGTTATGTAAAGGACATTTGATTAGGAGTATTTCCTTATAAATATTTTAAAAATTTATTAACAGTCAATTTTCAAAATTTCATTTACATGAATCTTTAAATAGACAAATAATGAATTTTTTAATTTTATATTTACTTTAAATCAAAATTAAAAAAATTAATACACCGTTTCGAAAAATTAAAAAAGTAACCGCTTCCCACCCAACCGTCAGGTAGCAACTAAATTCCTGCACGACCATCAGGTGGAATTTCCTTGCTCGCCCGACCGTTAGGCAGTAAATGCGGCAGACAAATCCCGCCCAACAGTCGGGAGGGATTCCAAATAATTTGCCCGACCATCGGGTGGGAATTGTGCGCGGGAAAATCCCGCCAGTTGAATGGGCGAGTATTGCGGCCATATAAGGCGTTGCTAGCTCGCAACCACGCGCCGATAGAAAGAGAGGGAAAGGGAGAAAGAGAGGAAGGGAGAAAGGAAGGGAGGAAGAGAGAGAGAGAGGAAGGGAGAGGGAAAAAAGTAAATAGTTATTTAATTTTGTAATGTAGTTTGAATAAAAACATGGTAGGTTAGCCATATGGACATTATATTGTATGTTTAGGTTAATTAGTTTAGCATATTGTTGGCGACATTATTTATGTTAATTAGTATCGGAAATTATTTGGGACATTATTTAGGTTAGGTTGTTAGGGCATTATTTAGGGCATGATTTAGGTTATTATTTAGGGTAGGTTGTTAGGGCATTATTTAGGGTAGGTTGTTAGGGCATTATATATGACATTATTTGGGGTAATTTGTTTACGATATTATATACGACATTATTTAGGGTAACACGTTTAGAAAAATTTATAGGATATTATTTAGGGTAATATGTTTAGGACATTATGTATTAGAGTATTTGTGGCAAATTATTTATTTTGAAATAATTTGCATCAGATGTTTTTTTTTTGTCCAGAAAGAATATGTGTATGGAATGTTACTAACAGTTTGCATTTGTAGGTTGCAGCCATTATGGCAAACTGTGACGACGACCAGCAGCAGCAGCGTGAGCTTCTGGACCCCTCCCTCGACACACGGCACTGATCTTACCTCAGTGTCGTGTCAAACGTCGAGTTAGGGGTGTTTCACACGAGGACCCTGAACGAGCTGCTCACCCTCGACCCTAGTTGGGTGGATAGGTAGTCACTGAAAGCATATTTTGTCTGATGCGCATCTGAGCTTCAAACTAACTTGATTTGTATTGCAGGTTGCGACACTCAAGCTTGCTCCTACTTTGCCGGATGATTGAGTCCACCTCGCAGGGGTTGCTCAGGGAGCCTGCTAGGCGTGACGCCTAGAGGTGTTTCGGGTACGACAGGTCCTTGTTTGCGGCCCTCGTCAACCAATGGAGGCCCGAGATACACACTTTCCATCTCCCTTGCTATGAGATGGCACCGACATTAAGGGCGTGTCGTTCCTACTAGGCCTACCGTGTGCAGGTGCACTGATGGTGGCCGTGGACATCTCGCCAGCTTGGCGTGAGTAGATCCTTGGGCGCTTCGGCGGGATCATACATCGCCCGAGGTTTAGCGTGTACGGGCCTTTCCTGCAGTCCGAGACATGTGGTCCACCTAAGTGGTGGATACTCCAGTTTACGGTAAGAAATGTCAACCTTTATCCGCATTTTTGTTATGTGCTAACGTGTCTTTTTTTTTCCATTGAACAGGCCGAGCACATACACCCTAAGGTGGATGAGGCCACCGTCTCCAGGCATCTAGAGGCTTACCTGCTCTGACTGTTTGGGTGGGTGATATTCACGAGCACGGAGGTTGCGGACGCCCACCCGTACGAGGTACCCCCTACAGTTGGGGCCCCGCTGTCCTGGCGGTGACGTACACAGGGTTGTGCGATGCCTGTATCAAGACGGACGTGTAGCCTGTGCTCGGTGGGTGCCCTCTTCTGCTCCAGCTATGGTCTTATGAGAGGATCGCCATTGGGCGGTCTCTCATGGATCAAAAACCCTACGAGGCTGTCTTCTACCATGACAGTCCAGAGGACACACCCACAATGGGCTTTCTTTGGTTTCGTCATGAGGTATGTGATGTTAACCAGAATTTGTCTTTGCCTATTGTTTGTTCCGATAAGATGAACCAATGTTCTGATCTTTTTGTTGCAGCCTACATGGGCCCACGTGCAGTAGCACAGCGACTACTCCGATTACATGCGACAATTCAATGACCTCCATGAGGAGGACATCCTATGGGCCCTTACAGCACGGACTGCATGCAGGCTAGCACACCATGCAGTCTGTCCTCGCTGTGCGACCATGACTCGGCATACTGGCTTACGAGGAAGCCAGTACTCTTCGACATCTTCGTCGAGGAGTACTCACCCCATAGGGTAATGCGTCAGTTCGGGCTGCTGCAGCACTTTCCCCTTCCCGTTGACCACACCGTGCTGCCACAGGCTCATTGGTAATAACAATGCTTTTCCTTTGATATGGTTTCATGTTCATTTATATGCAGCTTGCATTGCATCTCTTTCAGGTCGACTAGACGAGGCCACACCATGACCTATCTTTGGGGACGAGTGATGGCGCCTTAGGGTTGAGCTGTGGGGCCATGCCCTACCGGATTGGGTTGAGGAGGACCAATTGTACTCGGACGCCATGTACCTGACTTACTTGAGGTGGTACAGCAGGGCCACACGCCTACTACGGAGGTGCTGCGTGAGCCGAGGGTGACGAACGGGCTGAGTCCACAGGACTAGGCATTTCTGTAGTCCACCGAATTGAGTTCGATGGTGACCGTAGTATAGTGCACATGGGGGACTGGGGCGTAGCGGACTCAGTCCGCTGGCCACCGGACCCCTGGTGCTCAGTGGGCATTGAACTTAGTCCGGTGGGACTAGACGGAGTTCGGTGGGTTCTAGTAGCAAGCGTGCGAGGGGGGCCGGGCAACGGATTGAGCCCGCTTGCCACTGGACCCTACGACTATCTTAGTCACCGGACTGAGTCAAGTGATACTGGACTGAATCCGGTGGTACCAGACTAATTCTTTTCTGAACCTTTTGCACCTTTTGTGAACCCGACCGTCTAGCAGGATTTAAATCTCGTCCAACCAATGGGCGAGATTTTATAAACTGCTGACGGACGGACTGGATTTATTTTCCGCCTGACCGTCGAGATAGAGGCGGTTAGTTTTTTAATTTTCGAAACGGTGTATTAATTTTTTAATTTTAATTTAAAATAAATACAAAAATTTAAAAAAAATTTGACAAATAATTGTGACTTGGTGAGCAGCAATCTGCATGTGCGTGAGGCTCGATGCAATCTCACGCAGTCAGGCGGGACGCGACACGCGAGGGTGGCCTGTGCTTTGGCAGACGCGCGAATTGGGCATGTTTTCGCGTTGGGCTGCTCCTAGTCAGAACGAGGTTAGCAGGCCGGCCTGGTCGGCCGATTTCGTTAGGGCTGGCCCGTCTGGGTCACTTCTCTCGGCACGGCTTTTTTGCGATTTTTTAAAATAGCTTTCTCACATGCACAAGCGGCTACCGACGCAGTCTCTCTTCTTTGCATCTTACTCTGTAAGATATGTGCATAAGAGAGAAAGCAAGATTCATAAGAGCATCACCAGCAGAAGCTCTAAAATCGGGCTTCTATATATTCCCTCTAAATTACTATTCACTCTCCATATTTCTATTCTCTCCAGCAAAGTCTCTGTCCAGAAAAATTATAGAGGTTGATATAGAGAGACTTCAAATTTAGAGGCTAGGAGAGAGAAACTCTAAATTTAGAGGTTGAGATAGAGACTCTGATGGAGAACGAGAGGTTCTAAATATAGAGAAGATTCTGTTTTAGAGACTCTGCTGAAGATGCTCTAAGGAACCAAGCTCAAAGACTAGCTTAGAAAGTATACCTGCGGCAGCTTATACACGTGGAATTTCATTTTCGGGAAAAGAAAATTTTCACTCTCTCCTTATCTATGTTATCAACTCACCTTCTCGTAATAGCCACACTCCCCTCACCCTCCAGAAAAATATCCCGCTACATATCAGTGCCACGAAAGACAGAGAGCAATACCGTAGAGAATACACATCATCTCCACCTCACTGGTAAGCAACGAGGACGCACCTGGAGAAGCAAAGCACAATAATTCACGTACGGGCGCACAGATGCTGCTGCCCCTGCAGCAACGCGTGCAAGCGCCAAAGGCGACGATCGATCCAGGCGGGCGCGACTCCGGAAGACAGCGACGCACCTGAGAGAATTCCACAGCTCATCTCGCATCGCATCACACCTGCCGATCCCCCATCGATGCCTCGTGCCTCCCCTCCCTCCTTCCTCGATGCACATACGTGCGTAGCTGATTCCTCTTTTGCTCTTGAGTGGACGTCATGGAAATATTCCGACCCCTCACAGCTCACTCCCTCGGTCGATCGAGGCGTGTCCATGTATGAGTAGGACTAGGATGTGTATGTCATCCGTCGCCACCTCGCGCGATTGGCTTAGAGCATCTTTGGATTAAAGCCACAATTTGTCACGCCATAAGCTAGTTAGCCACAAACCCGCAACTAGTAATTACCCTATTGGTTGTTTCGCAGATAGAGTTTATGTTTATCGTAAAAACATAACCTCCTACCCCACCTAGCTATCGTAAACATATTTAAATTAACCTTTTGCCACTAAAGTCGTAAACTCATTTAAATGTCTACAATGTCTTTTAGAGAACCGTTTGTGATAAGCAGTTCTTTATTCGAACAGTCCCGATGAGGGTTTTTTTTTAACAACTTGGTGGACTATATGTAGCTCGGGAGCATCACGTTTCATGTTTTTACAACCTACTTTTATCCTAAAAGAGTGGTAATATCCCAAATTCGATCCTTTAAACATGGAGGAAGATGTGAGCTTACATACTCTGATCTCATGGAAGGATGCTTTGCTGTCTTGCGGTGCCTGATCTCACTGCCTTGCCCCAACACACCAGCAGCCAGCAAAAGGAATTAAAACAGTAGAGTGGGAGCCCTCCCAGCATGATGGGCACAACCAAACCAAGAAAAAAAACACTATTTTGGAGATGGCACAAGGTATATATGTCCCAAGCAACTGAACAATCGACGTGCAGCCTTCCGCACCGATCGAGTACGTAGTACGTGCTCCATTTGCAGCTTTGCAGAGATCGGCATGGATCCATGCATGCAGATTCATGAATTCAGCCACCGAGATGGATGGATGGATGATCCAGCATGTTGCAGCGAGCGAACCAAGCCGTGCCTAGCGCACATGCTCTCCAGAGTCCAGAGACACGAAAGGAGCTCGCGCTGTTCCTCCATGATGGCGACCAGCTCGAAGCTCGGAGCTCCGAGCAAGCAGCCAGCGCACTCAATCGAGCTATAGCTAGGCTCTCTCCTCGGTGTTCATGGCCACCGACCAGCACGACCGCGCGCTGTTCACCCACAGTGGTGTTGGATCGACGCATACAGAGCCAGCAGCGATGAGATGATACACCGCCGATGCATGCATGCATGCATGCAGCAGTCGATCGATCGTTCGTACGTACCTCCGCGCTGCGTGTTCAGAGAAACATGCGGATCGAGGCAACAGTCTCGGCCTGCCAAGATCCGAGGCAGCCGCATCATTCTGTCGCTCGCTCCATGCATGCATGCGCGAGCTCTCGCCTCTCGCTGGCCTGCATGCGCCGGTGCAGCGAGTAGTAATTGGCGCTGCCGCGCGGCGACGCGGCAGCCTCCCTGTGCGCGCACAGTGGCAATCCTGTCGCTAGCCTGCGCGGATCATCCGTCCTTCGATCGATCGATCATGGCCGAGCGTCCGCCGGCCGCGGCGGCGGCCCCATCGTTATCCCTTCGCCGTCGCTTGGGCTGCTGCATGCACGGAATCTTTCAGCGATGTCTGGCCCGGTCGACTGCGTCGTCGCGACGGCGATCTAGGAGAGGAGGGGAGAGGATAGAGCTATATATCTAGCCATGCTATGCTGTTTCTTGGATCATGAGATATGCAGAAAAAGTTTCTTTGGGTCGATCGGACAAGCCAAATGCAGACGGCCGGCAACCGTTCTTGGCTTTGAATTAATCTTGATCATCCATCCAATGGTGGACTAGCTCTAGCCTGCAGATGGCTGCACCTTTGATCATCAGCACATCTGTACATGTGGGAGGTGAGGACACTGCAGCATGGATCGCATTGCTCCTGCATGCTTCAATCCTGACAGCTATTTTAGAAGCATATGGGCGTGATTGGTGATTGATTCCCCGCCAATTTGCAGCGGGCTGAAGCTTGTGTGGTTTCAGATTTCTGAGCTGATGAAAACGCTAAGACCTTAAAATGCAGCTCTCCGATTGCTTAGCAAGCATGGAAGCATATGTGTGGACGTTAGGCATGAAATGGAAGAAATATTTGGATAAAACCTGGTTGCAGTACTATGTGTGCACATATGTGGAGGGGTTGCTGATTAGGCCAAGCAAATGGAACAGTATGGGCCCTTGCTCCATGCTGTGCAACAGTGCATTTGATCATAAGATTCTTTTTGTATGGGAGGACCACCTGCCTATAGTTTTCAAAGGCCAACTTCGAGGCATCAAATATCTGTACTGCAACCACCTTTCTCTCTCTGTGTCCATCTCTCCTTATTTTCCATATATACTTGCCCATGCACTCTGCCTGATGTAACAAGGCCAAAATAAATATGCTGGTGGCCTCCAAACTAACTAACTACAATTTTGCAGCCACACAATGCACATGAACAATTCAGTATACTATATATGCATGAAGAGATGGATTGAAGCCATCAACATCAAATATTTAATTAAACTTGTAACTGCTAATTAGGGACATGCTGTTTAATTTGTAGCAGCATTACTTTGATGGAGAACAAAAAGATAGGAAGGAGAAAAAAAAAAAACCAACGTTGGTTTGTTATTGTACGTTTGCTCTATCTCCATGCACACTTGTGGCCATAAGAAATTAAAAGAGAAGCCTATACCATATACATGTGCTTTCTTAATCTGTGGGTGTAATATATATGTTTTCATGGAATTATCTTATTTGCACTGTACTACGCAGCTACGCTAACATAATTTTCCACGTAAGATAAACATTAATTTTGTTGGCTATATATTTAGATTTTGTTGCGTCCAATCCCAAATTTTTTAGTGCTGCGCGCGTATGTACATTGGATTGTTGCTTCTTCATTTATACTGGAATGAAAACGATGGAAGTATTGCACTGTAGGTGTCCATGCTCGAGCATTTATATGTATATAATCATATGCAATATGGAAATGCTGGATGATATATTCATAATTCGGCAGTGTGGTGGTTCGTTGCGGCAATGCCATCAAATCAAGCAACTATATATCCTGTAGAATAACGATATTTATATATATGGTGACCCTGACACAATATGGGAAGCCCATTGCTAATTAGCTCTGTAGCAGCTATACATGGGGTTACCATCAAACTTGATAGCTAAACAGTTACTTTATCTCATCCAGCTCCGATGTCGGTTCTATTGAAGTGTTTTTGTCATGCGTGATTTTTCACATTTTCTGGAAATTCGATGAATATGGATCGATATTCTTCCACACCAACAATTAAGTCGCCAAGTAAATTTTGGTCATAGATATATCGCCTCTGTACCTTCTCTGAAAAATAGTCAGATAGCTATACCAGCCGTCAAGCGAGGATGTACTGCAGTGAATGTGACGCCGAGTCCTTTGCGTTGGTGTAAGGGTTCGTCGCTGAATTTATATCGTGACATGCGTATCTGCCGTTGCAAAACAACAGCAAGAACAGTGTTTACATTGAATTCGAGCCACATAAAAGGAGAGAGGGAAAGGAGCAATGATGGTTCGGTACTTGATTGAGAGAGGTCAGAAAAAGAGGGTGTTATTTTCTGTTTGACTCGTATATTGAGTTGCAAAAAGATTTCAGCTATTATGTTTTTTCTTCGAGGAATTAAATCGCGGTATTGACTTCCTGCTCACGAAGAAATAGTAGCGTTTGAAACCGCAAAGATTTACTTACGGCGAGGTCAACAAAAACTATAAAAGCTATCATGGAAGCTATGCTGTATATATAGCGTTTTAATTAAAAAAAGAAGTATGTAATATTTACACAAGATTAGTCTGATAGTCTAATATTTACATCCAAATTAATAAGAAAAAAAAGTATGTTGGAAGTACTGGTAGTCTAATATATATCCATAAAACCATAATTAAAGTATTCTACGTGGATGGTAATCTGTTCTTCTTGTTCATTATAGATACTCCTCCAAACGATCAGATTATAGTAATACTATCAAATTCAAGGTAGAATGAAACAGAGCATAACGGTAACACAATTGATGTTTGGATTTTAAATGACAATTGATAAGTATAGCATAGCAGAGCTATAGTGGCTATAAAAAACCAGAAATAGCAATCAACATAGCGGTTGTACATGTGTTTACGTAACTTTAGTCCTTAGCGTAGCATTATAGGTCCGAAAACGCTATAGCTAAGCTATTGCAAAGCCTATTTTCTTTACAATAGAAACATGTTTTAGGGGTTGGTTTTAATTTTTAAATACAAGATGTGAGACCATGTGTAGATTTTTGTTGACGGAATGCTCGCAACAGATATTTACGGGGGTATGTCTTTTCTGAACCATATGCCTAGAAAAGTAGTGTGAGTCCCGGTGAAGAGATAACCTCTCAGAGAACTAAACACTTAGTATTTTGGGACTACAAAACTGTGATGTATATTGATTTCTCGTCTTTGGGGGCTTGAACCCCTTATATGTACACAGATCCCTCAATTTATAGGGGAAACTCTTTACACGGGAGGAACAATAATGCCATATAGATCTACAAGAGCGGGGGTCATTTTGGTACTTCGTGCTAAATGACAATGTAACCCTCGCCGAACAACTAAAGCAGGGTAAAATAGTCTTAGAAAATCTTCTACATAGACCTTTGGACCGGAATGCCCTCCTACCGTTATTTTTAAAGTGGGGGTCACCACAGGAAATTCGGGTCCTAGGACGGTTACAACTTGTCTCTTTATGGAAGAATCCAATGATGCTTGTCCTAACACTATGCGGGCCCCTCTCCAGTACTGTATATCCCCTGGGCCGTCTTGACTGCTAAGCTTAGTCATCCCTTGGCGTCCTTGTCCCTTGCGCGGGATGGACTAAGTTGGCATTTCCCTCTGTTTTGTTGCACGAGGGTCTGGCGAGGCTTCCTCTCTGATTCGGCCCATGGTATTGCTGCTTCGCTCTCTCGAACTCTTGAGGACTGTGTGCGAAGGTCCATCGAGGCTCCCTCCTTGCTTCGCCTTCAATTCGGCCCATGGTGCTGCTGCTTCACTTGGAATTATCAGGCCATAGAGGGTAGGTGTACTACCCCTAAAACAGTTTTTCTAGTGTAACGTGATGGGTATATATGAATTGATTTAATTTAGTTTGTGTTTGAGACTTGTTTTGAGCCGAACAAATTATTGTTTCAACACACACAATTTTCATAGTTTGAATTATTTCGTGGTATTCATTTTCTTGGATGAATTTTTTTGCCTTCATAGATTCTGCAAAGAACTATGAGTTGAAGTTTTTTTCATTTTGGCAAAAGTTATTTGTTGCATGAATTAGTTGCTATAATTTCTGCAAGCTGCTATACACTTAGGTTGTAGTTTTGGTATGTTGAGATTAGTGTTGATCTTGGGTTAATTAGAGATATGGTATGATTATTGATACTAATGAGCTAACTCTTGTAGGGAGGTAAGTGAAAATATATATCTTTGGAAATTTTGTTGATCCATTTGGGTGCAGGTTTGGAGGCAATTGTTGTTATCGACGGGCACTGGGACTAGATTGAGAGAATCGAGGTCCAAAATAGTTGAGAATACCTGCGGGATGGTTAGGCTCAAACCGAATTTACTTGGACATCATGGAGATGAACTTGAGATGGCTTAAGTTTTTTGGTTTGGTTGGAGGTCCGAAGACGTGGAAATTGGTGGTTAAATCATTGTATATAGGCTCTTCATATCGGGTTGACTAGGCCTTATGTACAGGCCATGTAAGGTGTTGTGTGCAGCCCATATGGCCCATGTAAGCCCATAAAAATGACTGGATGGTATGAGTGGTGAGGGAAGCTTAGTACCATCTTGCTCACCCAAGAGTGGGGGTGACTTCCCTTGGCCTATATAAGGAGGCTTGGAGGGATGCCTCCATCCATCCATTGCTAAGGTTTTGTGTGATGCTCTTGAGAGCTTTGATCACTTATTTATGTGGCTGTAAACAAATCAAAAAATGCAATAAAAAATAAAGTTCCACCATGTTATTGAGTTGTTCTTAGTTTTCTTGCAAGTTTTGATCTCTTGCTTTGGTTCCTTTTTGTTACAACTTAAGTTTCCTTGTCTACCCACCTCAACATGGTAAAATCTTATTGATCAAGGATGTGTAGAAGTTGCTAATATCATATATCTCATTTTCCAACCCACCAAGAACACCGAGATCAAGTTCTTGTCTTGTTCTATTTCATCAGTTTTGTTTCTCTGCGCTCCGACATGATTTTGAGATGATTCTTATTGGGTTGGCTTCGTGACTTCTTGGTCCACCTCTTTTAAAAATATCATGGCCACAGGAGTTGAACCATGGTTTTGTATACAAATGTTTTATCAAGCCAATGAAGTTCTTGAGCATATGAGCTTGTGATTTTCATTTTTTTTTCTCGGATATCCTTATGAGGTGATTCTTGTTGAGTTAACTTCATGACTTACATATCTACCTTATGTAGTTTTTTTATCAGGCTTGATACAACGGTTTTAGATGTATGGTTTTATCGAGGCCTTATTGTTTAGTTTGAGGTTCCTGAGTAGTAGGGCTTGTAAATTTTATTTCTTTTTATTTGATGATGATAATGTGGCGATTCTTATTTTTTTGGGTTCCTAACATCCATATCTAGCTTTGTTAAAAATATTATGACATGATGAGTTACGGTTTGTGAGTTATGGCCATTATACCAAGTGTCAGTCCTGTTGTCCAGATTTGCTATCCGATGCGTTTGTTGGCTGACCCTGGTTCTTCATAGTGCCAAATTTGGCTGTCAAATTACCTATTTGCCCTTGGGCCTAGCTCTTAGGAATCTACCTCTCTTTTAGGCCTTCTCGGCCCACCTTGCCCTCCGGCCTAACCTAACATGCTGTGCAGTACTAAAGTAGTGGCCTAGCCTGGCAGCAGCCCATTCTCCCTTTCTCCTCTTCCTGGCTCTCTATGTCTCTCTCTCTCAACTCTCTCCTTCTCCTCTATGTTCCCTCGACCGAACCAGAGCAGCACTTCGACGCTGCCGCCACTGCTCCTCTGACCACACCGAGCCACTCCGGACATGCCCCATCATGTCGTGCCTCGGTCCAGCCTCGCCATGCACCACGCCGCGCCCGAACTGCCCGCACCCCTAATCGCTTGGTTGCCGCGTTGCCACGTCGACCTTGTTCTTTGCTCCTTCCTCCAAGTCGTTCTCCTCGCAGGAAATCCAGAATCTCCGTGGCTCCTTATTAGCGCACACAGATAAGGACATCCTCCCCTAAATTTCTTATTCTCGGTGGGGATGACGCCCTACATCGCCTACGTGCACGCCGTCCTCTTCTGGGCCATCTTCTCCAAGCCAAAGCTCACCCCCTCTTGGTCTATTTAAGACATAGCGCCCTTCTTCTTCCCCGTCATTGCCACTCTGCCCAAGCCGAGTCACCTCACCATTGAGCCGTCACCCTAGTGAGCCCCAACCTCCACTATCCTTCTCAATCCATTCTCATCCCTACCCTCAAGCTGTAGCTGCAAGCAATCGACCAAAGTTGCCATGTAGCTCGCATGAGGGCTCGTTCACCACCGCCGGCCAAATTCTCCCCCTTTCGATTGCTTGCCGTCGGTGATGTTTCTGAGTCGTAGCATCCGTCCACACCACCCCGGCGACCCCTTAATCCTCTCCCAGGGCGCAATCAACCGGAGAACCATTGGAGCTTGCGGGCGGTGTTTCCTTGTTTTGGCCACCTTCGACATCACCGTCGCTAGCACGCTCCAGCCATCCCCCGCCGCAAGCAGCACCTCGGTAAAGCTCCTGATAGTCCCTAGTTGCTCCTAGATAGCTGTGGATAACATGGGCCCCAGGTGTCCGGAGATATACTGTTGGACATACCACCTTTTTGGGCCGAGTCGATCGGATCTTCCAGAAGACGGGCTTGGAGGCTGGAGCGGCCCGACTTGCTCTACAAGAAAACGAACTTGTTTCCTACTTGAATACATAGATATAGGCGTAACCAACTCGGTTATATCTGTATCTTCCATATATGGATTAGGGAACTTATCTGTAACCTGGCCCCTTGCACTATATAAAGGGGGTCAGGGGCCCCTAGTTCGATATCTCATATCTCATATCTCATCTTGATCTTGATCATCATATCCATCTCATCTCATCATCCTTGAGATCCACCATAATACAATCCACGAGCACAGGAGTATGGTATTACCTCCCCCTGAGGGCCCGAACCTGTATAAATTCGGCTCTGTGCTACCATCGTAGTTGTGATCTTTCGCGTAGCCCTATAAAATATATTGCCGACACAAATCATCGACAGTTGGCGCGCCAGGTAGGGGGTAGCGTCACGATCAACTTCACCAACTTCGATGGCTTCAATTAGCGGATTCGTCTTCACCTACGCCCCTGGCCAAGGCTTCGTCTTCAGAGATCTTGGCTTCATCGCCGGTGACTTCGGGGAACTTCGGTTGTGTGAGTCGAACCTCGTTCGGTTCACGCATTACCGGGGGAGGTGGTACGCGACTACGGCCGAGCCTCACCGCCCCAAGATCTCTCCTCTGGATTCCGATCCAGAAGAGATCCAATCTGATGATGACAATTCCGACTGGCCTACCGCCGGGTTTCCCTTCGGTTTCAGTCGGGATCTACCACTTCTTGCTTCACCAGCTCCTTCTGCCGATGAAGAACCAAGTGGCGATCTTGTTCTTGGTCTTTATCGCGCTTAGATCCAGTCGGGAATCACAATTCCTCATTTGTGGTTCGCCCCGTTCGGTTTAGGAAACTCGGCCACTGTTTTCCATGAGATAACACGTCAGCTTTTTCAGTCTGGGCTAACGAGCAGAGCACAGCAAGCACATACTGGGACGAGTTTTCTGAGTCCTGGCTTAGGGACGACTCTAACCAGATCAATTTCCCGAGTGAGCATACCACTCGGATTGGTCAAGTCGGCTGCAAGATTTCAGCAGATCAATTCTGCCAAATCTCAGTCGGAATCTCTTCAGATGAACAGTCTAGCACGAGAAGTGGGAGTTCTAATCACTCCCCTCGACGAGCCAACAAATCGGGATCAGTTGAGCCTCTCTTACTCGGAATCCGAGTCGGAGGAGAGCGTCAACGGGTTCCCCGACTTTCGTGGCGTCTATGTGCTGGATGGATAAGCCTTCGGATCGGCTCGGCGTCCCATGGAGGAGGCAGGAGCCGAACATAATCGCGGAGGTGGTGAAGATCTGCGCGACAAATTACGTGGTCTTGCACGTGAAGTCCAGGAGAAACTGCTCCAAGTACGCATAGGAGATCACTCAGTCTTCCGTACGCCACAGTAGAACATCCTCGCATGTAAGACCCTCCTGGATAATGTTGATCCTTTACTTGGAGAAAACAGTCCCGCGACGCCGATCATGGAGCAGATCAAAGCCATGGTGACGGCAGCGGCTGTCCAAGGCACTCGAGATCAACAGGCCAACTCGGCCAGAAGCCAGACTGCCACGAGTAGCACTTTCGGCGCGATCGGCACCGCTAACTTCGCGGCGGGGCGCCCGCCGGCATAAGTCGCGACCTTCGCCGACACGCCAAGCCGGTGGAGGAGAGAGATGAACCGCGCCAGACTCCACCACGTCAGATTCTTCCTCGTCAGTCTCGTCCCCCTGGGGGTGGGTTGATTGACGGGATCAAGGCATTCACACCCCGACTTCGTCAGGTAAACTGGCCCGAAGGGTTCAACCCAAGGGAATAGTGAAATTTGACGGGATACGGGACCCAGAGGCTTGGTTGCAGATCTACTCTCTGGCAATCAAGGCCGTGGGCGGAGGGTACGACTTGATGGCAAACTATCTGCCCGTCATGTTAACCCCTCCGGCTCAGGGTTGGCTCGCAGGCCTTCCAGAGAACTCAATCGGTTCCTGGGGAGAGCTTTGCGACCAATTTGTCGCCAATTTTCAGGGTACTTACGAGGAGCCTGGAACCCAGTGGGACCTTTATTAGATTCATCAGAAAAAAGATGAGTCGTTAAGGGATTTCATTCGGCGTTTCACCAAGAAAAAGAACACAATCCGGGAGATTTCGGAGGCGGTCGTCGTCGCGGCCTTCCAGAAGGGAGTTCGCGACCCCGATCTAATCAAGAAGATGTCTCGGAAGCCCCCGACTACCGTCAAGGAGATGTTCGCCTTGGCAGATCGATATGCTATCGCCTCAGATGCCCTCGCTGAGCGTCAAGAGGATCACCCAAGCAAGAACGAAGGCAGGAAGGACAAGCCAGAACCGTCCTCCAAGAAGGACAAGAACCACAAGGGTGAAGAGCTAGAAGCGGTTGCGGATCATGGTCGGCAAAAGCCATCCCGGTCCAACGACTGCAACAAAGTTATGGAGACGCCGTGTCCTTTCCATCCGAATGGGAAGCATGCGGCAAAAAATTGCAACATCTTGAAGAAGTTTGCTGAGGAGCATAGTAAGGACGCTCCGAAGGACGCCAAACAAGACGACAAGCGTGACCCTCCTCAGGGTGACGCTTACCAAGAAACCGAGCGTGAGCTCAACTACATATTCGGGGGATCGGATGCATATGAGTCCAGGCGTAAGCAAAAACTTACCACTCGGGAAGTCGATGCAGTTATTTCGGTGACCCCCGAATACCTTCGGTGGTCCGAGGTTCCGATCAAGTTCGACCGCTCGGATCATCCTGATCACGTTCCTTACCCAGGAAGATATCCACTCGTCCTGGATCCTGTGGTGCGGGGCATCCGACTGCGCAAGGTCCTGGTCGACGGCGGGAGCGGATTAAATATCCTTTTCGCCAAGACTTTGGACGAGATGCAGATCCCAAGGACGACGGTCCAGAAGACAGACGCACCGTTTCATGGCATAATTTCGGGAACATCATCAGTGCCGATTAGGAAAATTACTCTTCCGGTCACTTTTGGCACTCGGGATAACTACCGGACAGAAAACCTCAGCTTTGAGGTGGCCGATTTCGAAAATGCGTATCACGCAATCTTGGGAAGGCCGGGCTTGGCCAAACTCATGGCCGTCCCACACTACGCCTATCTGGTTATGAAGAAGCCGGGTCTGCGGGGCGTAATCACGGTCCGCGGAGATGTCAAGTTTTCCCATCTCCTTGATAAGAAAAAACTGCGACTTCGCCCAGTCAATCAAAGCGGCTGCCGAGTTGGACAAGATCTGGCAGGCGGCCACCACTCTTCGCGACGAGGGCGACCTGCCGAACAAAAAACCATCTAAATCAGGCATCAAGCCTGATGAAGATGTCAAGCATATTTCACTCGACCCGTCCGATTCATCCAAAACGGCTCTGATCGGGACAGGGTTCAATCCGATATAGGAAGACGCGCTCGTCACCTTGCTCCGAGCAAACCGGGGCATCTTCGCCCGGAAACCATCGGATATGCTAGGTGTCCCGAGGGAGGTGATCGAGCACTCCTTGAATGTACACGACAAAACCAAGCCGATCAAGCAGCGGCTGCGTCGGTTCGCATAAGATCGGAAAGAAGCTATCAAGACGGAGATCACCAGACTTTTAGCCGCCGGCTTTATAAGGGAGGTACTTCATCCCGATTGGTTGGCAAATCCGGTACTTGTATAAAAGAAGAACGGTACTTGGCGCATGTGTGTCAATTGCACCTACTTAAATAAAGCATGTCCTAAGGATCCGTTCGGACTTCCTCACATCGACCAGGTGGTTGATTCCACTGCCAGTTGCGAGCTTTTAAGCTTTTTGGATGCCTACTCGGGCTATCATCAGATTAGTTTAAAGGAAGAAGATTGTATCAGGACGTCGTTCATCACTCCGTTTGGGGCTTTCCGCTACGTCACCATGCCCTTCGGGCTAAAGAACGCTGGAGCAACGTACCAGCGTTGCATTCAGGGATGCTTCCACAGCCAGCTTGGACGCAACGTGGAGGCATACGTTGATGACGTTGTCGTCAAGTCTCGGGTAACCTCCGACTTGGTCGCCGACCTATCGGAGACATTCGAGAGCTTGTCGACATACCACATGAAATTGAACCCGGAGAAGTGTGTCTTCGGGGTCCCGTCGGGGAAGCTTCTTGGTTTCGTGGTATCTCACCACGGAATTGAAGATAACCCAGAAAAGATCAAAGTTATCATGGAGATGGCTCTTCCAACATGCCAAAGGGATGTCCAACGTCTAAATGGGTGCATGGTTGCACTCGGCCGATTCATCTCGCGACTCGGCGAGCGTGGGGCATCCTTCTTCAAGCTATTGAACAAGCAACACGACAAATGCGTCTGGACACCTGAGGCACAGAAGGCTTTTGAGGATCTCAAGTCATTGCTCACCTCGCCACCTGTTTTGGCAACTCCTATGCCACAGGAACCGCTTCAGCTATACATTACGGCCACCACTCATGTAGTGAGTGCCGCAGTGGTAGTGGAGCGAGAAGAATAAGGACGTGTCTACAAGGCTCAACGACCGTTCTACTTCGTTAGCGAAGTATTGGGCAAGTCCAAGGTACGCTTTCCGCAGGTGCAGAAGCTTCTGTATACGGCCCTGATCGTCTCTCCGAAGCTGAAGCACTACTTTCAAGAACATCCAATTTCAGTGGTCACTTCTTTTCCTATTGGAGAAATTCTACATAATCGGGAAGCCACTGGGAGGGTCGCTAAGTGGTCGGTGGAACTTGGGGCTTTCGAGCTCTCGTTCAAGCCGCGCAGCGCCATAAAGTCACAAACACTCGCCGACTTTGTCGCCGAGTGGACGGAGATGCAGGCTCCCCCAGCCGTCGATGAGGCCGAGTATTGGAACATCTACTTCGATGGCTCTCTCCGACAACAGGGCGCGGGGCCTGGTATCATTCTTATATCACCTAGAGGCGAACGACTCAAGTATGTTCTCCAGATTCATTTCCCAGCTTCAAACAACGTGACCAAGTACGAGGCACTCATCCACGGTCTCCGTATTGCCATATCGCTCGGCATCCGGCGATTAGTGGTTCGCGGAGACTCCCAGCTCGTGGTGAGCCAAGTACAGAAGGATTGGACTTGTGTCAACGACAACATGACCGCCTACTGTCAGGAGGTCAGAAAGTTGGAGGACAAGTTCGATGGGTTGGAGCTCATACATATCCTGCGACGAGACAACGAGGCGGCAGATGAGCTCACGAATATGGGCTCCAGTCGGGCACCAGTCCCGGCTGGAATCTTCGACCAAGAACTTCATGCCCCCTCCATCATGCCGCAGGAGCAACTACCCCAACCAGATGAACACCAACCTGAGTCTGAGGTGCTCGCCCTCAGCTCGGATTGGACGCAGCCATACTTGGAGTACCTGCGAGAAGAGCAGCTTCCCGACGATCAGGGGGCTGCCGAGCAAATTCAACGTCGAAGTCAGGCATACGTGGTGCATGAAGGAATTTTGTACCGCCGAAGCTCCTCCGGCATACTTCAAAAATGCATACCCGAGTCCGAAGGACGCGCCCTGTTGCGCGAAATTTACTCGGGCATGTGCGGTCATCATGCTGCATCAGCTACGTTGGTTGGAAAAGCCTTTCGACAAGGATTTTACTGGCCAATCGCGGTCTCCGATTCAAAGGAGATCGTCCGCAAGTACGAGGGTTGTCAGTTCTTCGCTCGGCAGATTCATGTGCCAGCCCAGGAACTTCAGACAATCCCTATCACCTGGCCGTTTGCAGTCTGGGGGCTCGGCATTATCGGACCATTCAAGAAGGCTCCGGGTGGTTACGAACACATCTTCGTCGCCATTGACAAGTTCAATAAATGGATTGAAGCCAAGGCCGTGACCAAGATTACGGCGGCCAAAGCCACCGAGTTCTCCAGGAGATCATTGGACGGTTCGGCGTGCCATCTCGGATCATTACGGATAATGGCTCCCAGTTCAGAAGTGATGAGTTTCAAAACTGGTGCGAAGATGTGGGCATAAAGATTTGCTTTGCTTCTGTGGCACATCCTAGGAGCAATGGGCAGGTCGAGCGCGCAAACGGCATGCTTCTACAAGGTGTCAAGGCACGCATCTTCGATCGGCTCAGACCATATGTAGCAAAATGGATGAAGGAATTGCCTGCCGTACTCTGGAGGCTTCGTACAAGCCCCAGCCGAGCTACGGGGCACTCTCCCTTTTTCCTCGTGTATGGGTCTGAGGCGGTCCTTCCAACGGAACTACAATTTGGGTCGCCCCGAGTTCAAAAGTTCAATGAAGACGAGTCAGAGGCCAGTCGGATTGACGATCTCGACCGACTTGAAGAAGCTCGGGACGCTGCAACAATTCGGTCGGCCAAATACCTCCAGGGTTTGCGTCGCTACCACGATCGTAATGTGCGGGACCGTGCCTTCTCGGTTGGAGACTTGGTCCTTCGAGTTAATCAATCGAGTGGCCACAAGCTCTCTCCGCGCTGGGAAGGTCCGTACATTGTCGACTCCGTGACACGCCCGGGGGCTTACCGACTGAGACGAGAAGACGGCGCTCTCATGGATAACTCGTGGAACATCGAGCAATTACGTCGGTTCTATACCTGACGGCCATTGTACACACATTTACAATTAAATAAAGATAAGTTTTTTGTTCACATTGTCTTTACGCTTATGCAATTCAGTTTCTGACTTGCTACTTATTTGTGTTTCAATTAAATAGTAAGTCGGGGGCTACACCTAATTAGGTGCACAATCGCGCACCTAATCTTTTACTAAAATTAACTTGACTTGCTCCCTAGTCGGATCCCGACTAGCCAGTAAGTCGGGGCTACATCTAATTAGGTGCGCAATCGCGCACCCTTTCTCTTCTATTGAGATTGACTTGCTCCCTAGTCGGACTCCGACTAGCTAGTAAGTCGGGGGTTATACCTAATTAGGTGCAGTCTGCACCGCGGCACTTATTTGATACCTAATCGATCTTTCTCTTTTCAAGTTTATGACGAGCCTAAGTGTTAGTCGTTCTGAGTAACGAAACTCTTGTTTCCTAGCAACACTCATACTTTCCGATTGCGTTTTTGGAGATAGAGCTCCGCGCCAACTCCTAACGCTAAGGAACTTGATGCGCTGGGCAGAGTGCTTAGTAAAAGGGACATAACCTACTTGGGCAAAATGCATCACTCGAATTGCGAAAAACCGATTAGCTTGGGCTAGATAAGAAAAAGGTGGCAAAACAAACGACTTTATTAAATTTCATAATGGCTCACAAGCCAATTACAGGAGGTGGCGAGCGCGGACTAGCGCCTCGATGATCACATCTGCAACCTCGGTGAGGGCCCGAACGACCTCGATCAAGACTGCGACGGTGGCGACGTCGTGGGCGCGGGCTTCCTCCTCGGCGACCTCGGCGAGAGCGAGGTCGTACTGCACCCAAAGCTCCGCCAACTCTTCGTCATCCATGGGAGCAGGCGGAGGAGGGGTGGTAGGAAGAAGTCTGGATGAGAAGCGGCTGCTGCACCGGTCTCTTTTTATAGCCAAAATCTGGGAGTCGAGTCGATTCCGAATTGACTTCAGGAGTAATGACAGCGGGAAGCAACCCCGATGAGAAGCGTTCCCAAGGTTTGACGCGGAGGACTCTGGGAATAAGGCGCAACATTCAAAGCGACGATTGGTATTCCAGCAGGCGGAGCTAGGGATGCCCCGTGGTGGTGGGAGTATGGCGCGCTTTATTTAAGAGAAAACGGGCGACGTTTCAGTTCCGCGCTGAGCGGGAAGGAATAAGCCCTAAAATCATTGCTTCAAGATTCAGGCTCAGACTTAGGTTTCAGAGAGCATGCCTCACGAGGGCCGCAAGCTGTACACGTCATTACTCGGGTACAGATGCCACTCGGATCAACCTAGTCGGGAAAATAGCGTGCCCCCAGTCGGGCCTTATGCCAGTCTTCAATCTGAGGACTGGGCGCTTCCCAAATTACCTCATAGCTTTTGATGTGCCCCCTGGGGACATTAGTCGGTTTGGCTTTCAGTCGGACCGGACATCGAAAGTTATCTCTTCAGTTGTCTCGGTGGCACATCTCCGGAATCGTTTGTCGTCAAGACAAACACCACTCGGGCAAACTATAATTCAGCTCTTAACGTACCTCCTGGGGTCAATTGCTGGTCTGATTTCTTAATCAGATCGGGCGTCAAGAGTTACCTCTTCAGTTGGGTCTCAGTGGCACATCTCTGGATCGTTCGTCCTTAGGACGAACACCACTCGGATGACTTCAACTTGGAGGCGGGCGTATTCTTCCAGGAATCACTAGCTTGACTCCGCACTAGTCGGGTCAGGGCGCCTGAACGCCCTACACGGGTTGTGACATGTCCGCTGTTGGACCGAATGTCGATCTCTGCCGGTCAAACTCGAATGTCATGATTTGTAACAAGGAGGATAACGCAGGGTGACACTGATCACTCGGCAACATCCACTTTTTTGGTATGCCTCTCCGTGGGGCCAATAGCCAGCGTACCGACCAATCGGGCTGGATGCCAAACATCTTTTTAAGACTTGAGATTCTCTCTTGAGTCCTTTGCAACTGTGTTGTTTGATCAGCAGATTACTTGGCGAGCGAAACTTCATCAGTCTAACGAAGAGTGACGTCACTCGGGCTACATCTGATGGGCTGCAAGTTGAACCCAGAATCAAGACAACCCAGTCACGAAGCACTCGGGGGCTACTGTGGATAACATGGGTCCCGGGTGTCCAGAGATATACTGTTGGATGTACCACCTCTTTGGGCCGAGTCGATCGGATCTTCCAGAAGACGGGTTTGGAGGCTGGAGCGGCCCGACTTGCTCTACAAGGAAATGAACTCGTTTCCTACTCGAATACATAGATATAGGCGTAACCAACTCGGTTATATCTGTATCTTCCATATACGGATTAGGGAACCTATCTGTAACCCGGCCCCTTGCACTATATAAAGGGGGTCAGGGGCCCCTAGTTCGACATCTCATATCTCATATCTCATCTTGATCTTGATCATCATATCCATCTCATCTCATCATCCTTGAGATCCACCATAGTACAATCCACGAGCACAGGAGTAGGGTATTACCTCCCCCTGAGGGCCCGAACCTGTATAAATTTGGCTCCTTGTGCTACCATCATAGTTGTGATCTTTCGCGTAGCCCTATAAAATATATTGCCGACACAAATCGTCGACAATAGCTTAGCCATGTCTTTTTGTCCTTGGTTTACCGCGTACCATGCTTAGCCATAGCTCACCTCCGTCTTCGCCTATGGCGCCGCCTCTACAGCTCGCTGTCAGCTATAAATCCAGCAACACATCCTTCGCCATGTCCCAATGAACATGCAAATACCTTTCTCTCGCATGGTCGTGCCCCACAGCACCGCCAATTTCACGCTGGAGGTTCGCCGGAGTTAGGCCTAGGAGGTGGACCCAATGACATCAGCCCGATGTCATGTTCTCAATTACTGTGCACTCCAGTCACTAACATGTAGGGCCTACTGGGTTTTAAACCGGTCAACATGTAGGGCCTACTGGGTTTTAAACCGGTTAATATCCCATGTATTATTGGTGAATCGTTGACAGGTGGGCCCTGCGGACCCACCGGTCTGTTTTAGTGGAAGCGCATTCTCTGGAATACGCTTTTCTTATGTCTTGGCATATTTTTGAAAGCGCCTCGGGCCTAGCCTTCCGTGGGCCACATAGTAGCAGGCCTCGGTCCACACAGTTCTAGGCTCGGCTTGTTACTGTTTAGATCAATATTCTAGCCTTTATCTATTTTAATAATTCTAGTAATTTCATTTGATTTATTATAAATAGTTAGAGACTTTTAAAAATTATGCTAAAATTATGATAAATATTAGATGACATGCTAGAGTTATTAAAAATATAATCTTGCATATTAATGTGTTCTGTATCCCTGTCAAAATATTTGTAGCTCTGTTTTAGCCCTTTTCTTTTATAGAATAATCACTAAATGCTTATCTGTTTATTTAAAATAGTTTATGACTTCTAAAATTATGGTAAAATTCTAGAAAATACTAGATATTGTACTGTACTTAACAAAAATATAATATGACATGTGTTATTATCATTTTACCCCTCAAAATCAAAACAACCTTCTTTTAGCTTATTCTTGTATAAAGAAAATTCAGAAATGGTTTTCTATTTATTAAAAATATTACTGGACCTCTAGAAATCATGATTATTTCTCTATAAATACTATAGATGGTCTGAACCTCGGAAAAATTTAATATTGCATGTTTCGTTAATTGTTATTCCTTTAAAAAATTTAATACCTCTCTTTAACATGTTTATTTCTTTATAAGATAATGTTGGTAAATAAATGTTTACGTGATGAATAATATATGTTCTGTATTTTAAATATTTATTTCCAATTGTTGAATGTATTATATGGGTAGACTTGTTATATCATGCATTCACACACACACACACAGATATATATATATATATATATATATATATATATATATATATATATATTTCATATTCATGAAACTTCCTAAATAAGTAAACCGAATATGAAATTTTGATAATCCCATTGCATCACGTGCATCATGCTCTTAGCATTTTTTAATTATATTTGTGCTATTTGGCTCTTCATGTTAGATCCGGGAGACCCGGGAGAATAACTCGAGGACCCGAATCAAGATTTTAATACGCCCGGTCTAAGTGAGCCAACATCTCTAGTTCATCTTTCTAACCCATGTTTTACTTAAATTTATATTGTTTTAATTTTGCATGCTTTATGTTTTCTGTATCAAGTTATGTTGTTAAATCAAATCTGGTAGAGCTGGTCTAGATATTGTCTACTTGATTACTAGTGTTATTAAACACAATCCCATCCTTGGTATAATTCCTACCCTATCAATTGGTCACTTAAGAACTAATTAAAAATTCCCTTCCTAATAAGTCCTTGGAATTGCTTAGACCTGGATAAGTCTAGCGTTCAAATGGGTTGATCTTGGCTATCAACGCTTGCATATAGATATGATTGATCGATCATATCAACATTGCAACGGTATAGCTTGCTATCCATGGTACCATGTTATAGTTGGTCGCTAGTCCTAATTATCAATGTAAACGGTATAGATAGGAAATAGCTCATACACTCATGTGCCAGTTCAGCCTAAGTGTGAAGTGTCGACAATTAAATATCCCCTTATTTTAAACTACACAGAGAAGGACATGATATGGAGAAGAACATGCATTACCAAGGAGGATATTACTATGATGGATAATACTGAGAAGGATATTACCATGATGGATATTACCGTGAAGGATAATGTCGAGAATGGATATATTTTTGAAAAAAATGTTACTGTGAAGTACATGCCTAAGTGTCCTGTGAAAGCCTTCAATTTTGTGAAAGTGAAAAACCCCCGGTTATGAACATTTGCATATTCTTAGCATAGTACGTCTTGTTTTGTTTAAATGGTTAAGTCTTATACTTTTATTATTATGAATTATTACAACTTTGCCTTTACGTAAATAAAATAGCCTTAGCCCCACCAAAAGATATGTATCATTAAAATACATTAGGTGGGGTGTTGGTTCGTGAGCGCGGTTTGATTGCGTGCTCACCCTCGTAGACACTCACTCTTTTAGACAATGATAGAGGAGAGGAGGACCCCTACAACTGCTACGAGGATGAGAATGTCTAGGAGGCTAGCGAGCAGGCCGGTGTTAGGCGGGACTCCAGTCGCTTGTCTATCAGGTGGATGGCATAGCCCTTGAATGCTGAACCCTTATTCTACTTTTGTTTTCCGCATATTCAAACTCTGATAAAAGATCATTTTGGTAATGTAATATTTGGCCTAGTCGGCCTTATAAACTTGAGCCACTATGTATTTGAACTTCTATGAATGAATGTTCTATCTATGTGTCTATGAACTGATTTAGCATTTTGTAATTTGTGCCACGCTAGCAAGACAAATCCTGAGCTAGCGCAAACGGCTTGAAGGTTGTCCGAAAATCAGGGGCTGACGATACATAATTTCAACATAAATGCCAAGCATGCAACATGCATGCCCATGCATACCAATATATGCTCTACTCAATGGTTCACAAGCCCATTAAACTTGAAAGCTTTCCTCCTGGAAGAAACACTAAGCTCACAAGGTGATGCCACAACCCTAAACAACTAAACTAACGAAGAGCTATACTCAAGAACCAAGTCAACATAATTCGGCATAAAGAGTCGACCGGGACAATTGCCCCACAATATAACAGTGGTCACACCCTTTTATATTGACCGTCGATAAATGCTTTTCTCTTGACCACCTATACACAGCTGATTCTCGGTGGCCAGCCATCGAGAAAGCCCTAATCTCGATGGTTTTGGCCCTAATCTCAACAGTTTTGTTCTGTCGAGAAGACTGCCTTTCCTTCAAGCTCACGCAGCAAATGAATGTAGTTACACTGCATTACAATAGTGATTGCACTAGACCCCAAGTGCCTAAAGTGCAACACCACTTGATGAAACAAATCGACGGCTAAATCTCAGTGCCACAAGATATCCGGTTACACCGCCCTACACATCCAATCACATTGAACTATACTGCTAAGCTAATATGGAACGCAAACATAGAGCACAAGTGCAGATTCTTCGCTTGGTCGTTGTGCCACCAGAGGATCAACATAGCGGACGTGTTATCCTGTAAAGGTTGCCCCCATAATGATGTGTGTCCGTTATGCACAGCTGAGTATGAGACATTAGAACACCTGTGCCCTTCCTGCACCTTCTCCAACCAAGTTGGGGCTTCTGTCTTAGGGGGCCTCACCATCACAATCCCCACCCCACCCCTGCTTGCCTGGTAGGAATCCACGTTCAAGCAACCTAGCAAAGAGGAAAGGCGTAGCCTAGATGGGCTCATCATCTCGGTGCTGTGGAACCTCTGGAAGGAACGAAATAGGCACATTTTTCAAGGGTCCCACTCTTCGGTTGCTAGGATCTCCTCTCTCGCCCGGGAAGACCGCTCTATCTAGGACCATGCTGTATCTTACTATCGCTTGGGGAACATTCTCCCTACAATGTAGCGCCCTGCGGTTACTTGTGTCTGTGGCTCCTTTTTGGGCTACCTTGTACATAGTACCCCATTATATTTTCCTTCTTAATTGAAATGGCAGTGCTCCGGCCCGTTCGTTCAAAAAAACATTGGACTATATTAGTACTTAAAATAAAACTTGGGCACTCCAAGATTGATGCAACGCTTTTGGACAAGTGACAGTGGCGACCAAAGCTCGGTGTCACTGCTATAGTGGTCAACTTTGCACTACAGGAAACGATCACAGTCTCGACGGCCAAATATAGTATCGACGGCTTGTGGCTAGCCATCGGGAGTAGCAAGCCTTTCTCGACGGTTTTGTATAAGCCATCGAGAACAACAAAGTACTCTTGGTAGCTGAGCTAGAGCCGTCGAGACATAGCTCGATACCGTCAATGCCAGAACCGTGCGTTGATGGTGTTGGCCACTCTTGACGGTTTCATTATAGCCGTCATGACAGACAATTCGCACCAATGGAGGAAAAAATTGACCAAGTGCGCACCTAGGCACTATTCACGACGGCCATTTCTGGCCATCGAGTAATGCCAGTCAGTGACCGCGGCCTAATGGTTTTTATCGACGGATTTATTACAAGCTGTCAAGAGAGTACTTAATTTCAAGAATTTCCAAATGATTAATGCTTCATTGCATAGTTAAATTCAAATCATGTTTTTTATTATCTCAAAATGAAATCAAATTGTTTATTTAGAGGAGGCATGGAAAGTTCAATTAACATGTAAGAACTAATTAACATTCTTTTGAAGAACAATTTGATGTGGAAGAAACATGAATTTTGTCACTTTGTAGCCATGCATAATGATATTGTTTAAAAATTTTAAAAAATTGAAATGATGCCAAACGTATGTTTATCCGCCTACGACATCGTGGACACATGAGAAAACATCAATTTCCCAAGTTACAAGAGAAATTGCCACTGGTTGATACAAGGTCACCTAAAGAATACATTAGTTGGTTACTTGATCGTTATCTAGAAGCTGCACATTATAAAAGTGTCCACAACTTGGAATGTCAAATCATGTTAACAAATTTTTTAAAAGTGCTTTGTGATGTAAGAACCAATATTTGTTCAGTTTTACCATTATTATGTTAGTTTTACAATTTTTAAAAAATTGAGGAAGGTGCGTTGACCATCGGCAACCCTAGAGGGGGAAAACCCTCGAGAGAAAGTCCATGCTCGATGGTTTTAGATGAAACCGTCGAGACTAAGGGATCTACCTCAAGGGTTGTCAACGGAAACCCACGAGAGATACTTGTCTCGACGGCCACACTAAAAATAGCCGTTGAGATAGATGTCCCCTCTCTCGAGGGTTTCAGTCCAAACCATCGAGAGAGGGCTCTGCCTGGCCACCTCCCTAACAGCACCTCTCTCAACGGTTCTAGCCTAACCGTTGAGAGAGCACTGTGCAGGCACCGCTTACCAGGCCTTCTCTCGACGGTTCACACAAAACCATCGAGAGAAGGCTATGCTGGGCTACCCCCCTAATAGACCTCTCTCGACAGTTCGAAACAAACTGTCGAGAGAGGGCTCTGCCTCGCCACCCCCTAACAGAACCTCTCTCGACGATTGCTACTGAACCGTTGAGAGAGCGATGTGCTAGTAGCACTTACCAGGCCCTATCTCGACGGTTTGAGCCGAACCATCGAGAGAAGGGAGTCAAGTAGCCGTTATGCGCCGTACTCTCGACGGCTGCGACCGAGCCGTCGAGGGTACAGTGATATTTAGATCTACCCGACTCGGGACTTGGGGGCAAAACTCGCGAGCGCCCCGCCCAGCCGCTACTGGTACCACCGGCCCACATCGCCCAGGCCCTCGCCGCCCCAATCCTCGCCGCCTCCTCCCCTGCACCCGGCCTCACTATCTCCTCCCGGCCTTTCGGCCCATTGTCTCCTCCTTAGCGCCCGCCACCCGCCATTGTCATGCTTGTTCCCCGCCACTGCCTCATCCCGGGCGCTCGGGCCCGCCGCCTCCTCCCCGGTGTCCTCCGTGTCGCTCGGCTCCGACGCCCCACCACCCGGCCACGTCAACGTTGCCGACCCCCCCTCCAGTCCTGATGCCGCCTCAACACTGCCGTTCCCGCTATCTTCAAGTAAGGTTCGCGGTGTTTTTTTTTTTTTGCAAATTTGAATGGTGCTCTCGACGGTCTTGACTGTCAAGACTAATTAGCATATTTAGATTAATCTAGTCATTAAGTGGTACTTAGTGAAATAATTTAGAAAAATTAGGAAAACGGACAAAGGTGCGAGCATAAATAGGAAAAATTAGAAGAATAGTAACTGCTAGTAAATTAGTGGTGGTATGTCTAGAAATTAGTGAAAATGTAAACAATTTGTGGGCGACCAATTTCCAATATTTTTATATTGAAAACTAATCACCCTGAAGTTGCAAAACCTCAGAATTGATACAATAATAACTTTATTACATTAGAGTTTTTACAATACCAAAACTAAGTAATTTACAGTTTTATTTCTCCTATTTTACATCTTGTTTGAGTGTACAGGAAAACTTAATATTCTTGACCGAAGAGATCCATTTCTTCTTGAGAAAATTCAATATCTGCAGCGTAAGAAGGATCTGTTCATTTTAAATGAATAGTTTCCAAATAATGGGTAAGTATAAAAATTATACCAGCAGGTGTCTTGAGAAAATAGTATTATTATATGTAGACAATATTCAAGGAATATTTAAGGCTTTATGGTGATTATGCAAATTTTAAATTTTTAAAAAAATCTTATTTATTTCTAAAACAATTTTTCATAGTAACATAAATTCTATCAACTTTCTCCATCCTTATTCATTTGCAATTCAGACAATATTTTTCCATAGGATAAATTCATGGATTTTGATAAATAAGAGAGGCACCACCCATTTGACACAACTTCATATACCCGAAGTAATGTCCATCGATAAATTGGTTATTATCTCTGCAGAAACTACCCAGCTTTACCCATATAGTGGCCTATTACATGGATGGGAGAAAATTTTGTATCATTCTTATTTATTAAGCCCAAGTTTTTATAGAAGCAAATGATATCTAGATATTCTCATACCACAGATTGAGCAAATATCTAGTGCCCTTGAGTGTCAATCAAACTCTTGATCCTCTAACCCAAGACGGCAAAACACTGTTTCCGAATTTGCTTCTATAGTTTATAGAGTAACGATTCCAGGGAGTTCACACTTTCTCCACCTGGTGTTATTGAGCTGGTACTTCCTCGTACCGACGGGCCCAAATAACAAAACATTGTTTCCGAATTACTCTATATAAATACAATTAGCCTTCCAGACTACAGCTTTTCCACCACAAATAAGTTATCTAACTAACTTATTTGTACAGATCAATTCTCCATCTTTTCATGAAATAATCAAATTTTAATATTTTTGCCTATTCTAGGGTTTTATCAGAGGTTGAGTATTTTTAGGTTGCTTTTTATGGTTATTGGGGCTTGGATAAAAATTGTACTAGGTGTGTATAAATAAGTAACTAAAAAGTATATGCAATAAATATAAGTAAGAAAATTTAGGTATATCAAAATGCGTCAAGGATAAGAAAACTTGCCTTCTTCGGTTGTTGGTTCAAATTCAAAAGACTCTTTCAGAAAATCCGATTCAGAAGTTTCAGGAAGTCCTAAGTCGTTTTCTATAAAAGCAAAAAACATAACAAAGATTCAAAAAGGTATAAATTTAAATAAAATATGCATATGATTTTTAAATTGATAAAAAAAATGATGAATTTTATGATTTTATGGTTTAAAATTATTTCCTTTATAAAATAGGATATTAGGAAAAATTTTGGCAGAGTTTCGGAAATTCCTCCGGATAGTAAGAAAATTTGATATTTAAATTTTGTGTTTATTTTAAAAAAAATTGAATCAATTGAGCTCTAGAGATCGGGATCGACAACATTTCTCATGTTGGAGTTCCGAGATAGAGCCAATTGAGGGTAAAAAGGGAATTTTTCAAAAGTTATTCTTTTTACCACTTTTAAATAAATCATAGAAAAAGGTTTTTAAAATTTTATTAATTATTTTATTATAAAAATGTCAGATTTAATAATTTAAATAAATTCTTTATATTATTTTATATTTTTGAAAATTTTGGCAGAATTTTAGGAGGTAATTTGATATATAAATAAAATCAAAAGAAAGTATTCTAGAAAAAGAAAAGAAAAAGGAATAAAAAGAATCATGTTTGGGCTAAATTGGGCCGAAGGGAACTTGGCCCATCCGTGCGCGAGAGTAGCCTGACGGGTGGGTCCCGCGTGCAGTGAGTGAGAGAGGGAGGGAGTGAGGTGGCTCGTCGGCGGGCAGCCCGCAGCCAGCCGAGAGAGGTGGCCGTGGTTGGGAGGGTAGAGGGAGTCACGAGCTACCTTTTGGTGGGTTTGGTTGGGGCCGAGGGGTGCTAGCGGTGGCCGGCGGCGAGATCAGGCGGCGGTAAAGCTACGGGCTCCGGCGAGGAGGTGCTCCGGTGAGGTATGGAAGGGAAGGAGTGGCGATGGGGGTGGTTTGAGTTGAGCCGAAGCTCAGGGTGCCCTTTTATAGGCATTCCGTGGCTTGGCGGCCACGAAATCGCAAGGATGGCGGCGGCGGCGCTGGCGGCATGTCGGCGAACGATTCGTCGAGCTCGGCTGCCGGATGATGTCGCCGACGTGGGGGATAAGGTTCGCGGCGTCGGGAGGAGTCCGGAGAGGTCGAAAACAGGGGCGGCGGCGAGCTCCAACGGCGATTGCGTCATTTTCCGGCGAAAACAACGGCGGACGCGGCGACGCCGGGCCGGGAGAAGATGAGTTCGTGGGCTCGAGTCGGCGGGGGCGACGTGGACGTGTCTGGTCTGTCGGATCAAGACGGATGGCTGAGATTTAATGGCTGAAGCGGTATGACTACTGGCCGTTGGATCAAGGTGAGTTGATCTTGGCCGTTCACGGTCACTTAAGCCTTTGGTAGGCGGTTCGGGCGAAACAAGATGTGGACCTTGGGCCCTAGTGAAGCTCGGGTGAAAAGAGGACTACGTGAAGGCGTAATCCAAAAAGGAAGGCGTATTTTGAAATTTTCGAGAAGAAAAGAAGTTTATAAATTTGTAGAAAATTGTAGATAAATCAGAAAAATATGAAATAAATTTCTAAATTCTCATAAAAATGAGGGGAATTTAATTATGTAATAATATTGGTTGCTTATGTAATAAATATTTTTGAAAAAGAAAGGATGTGACTTTTTTTTAAGTAATAAATAGGTATTGAATTTGAAAATTCATCAAAAATTAAGAAAAGTTAAAAGGGTTTTAAATATGACTTTTGTGGAAAAAAATTTTATGCAAAAATGGGAAATGTGGGGCCTGTCCTTTGCCCACCACACGATCTGCACTAGTCCCTGGATCAGTACACTAGTGCACATCTTTGACATAGCCGGAATCATTTCATACAAGCGGAAGTCTTATATGTTACACAAATACTATTAAAGCCCGGGGGCTATTAAGTATTACAAAGCGGCACATTGGCCCAAATAGTCCGAAAGTCCAAAAGATCAGTCTGAAACCCAAAGATGCAAAGAGTCTCGTCTTGGCTATGCCTAAGCACCCGATCGGAGAGCGCCTAAGCCTCGCATACGATCGTCGTGAAATCCTGTCCTTCATCCTCATGGCGAGCATCTTGATCCTGCTCATATTCTCCATCTAAAAGAAAATATGAATGCGAAGTCAGTGTCATCCAAACACTGGCGAGCTAACACCCAACCTGATGCAAGTTTTAGTGATAGGGGTTCCAAAGGAAAGGTTGGGGTTTATTTATTTGCAGAAAGCAAGTTTTATAAATCAAAGCCTATGACTTAGCACTTTTAACCAAAGTTCTACTTTCAATGTGTCATATCATAGTTCAAGTTTCAAACCACAATCCAAATCACATCCCATGGCAGTTTCCAGGCACTCTGTCAAACGTTCTCCTTACTCCCGCCATCAAATTCTAGGTGCGGCACACCTGTTATGGGATCACACTACCCTACAAGAGCCCGAGTCCAAAGTTGGGTTGCCAGCCCACCCTAAGGGTCGCAACTCAAGTAGGTGCAATCCAGATCACCCGCAGGTGACGGCGTCCTCCGCCTTTACCTCAAGTATAGTGGTATTCGAGGTACGTCTACTCTCAGAGCCTCGGATCGTACTACCCCTGAACCCAACTCATACTTGCACTACCGCGCGATGGCCACGCGTTGTGGTGATAGGAACTATCCCCCGCAGGCAGATAGTCAGTGATTTCCCACTGTGCATCCCCTGATGCACCCGTTTGGGAGACCTCGTCTCTACCCCAGCCCGTCTGGGAGAAACTCGTCTCTACCCCAGCCCGTCTGGGAGACCTCGTCTCTACCCCAGCCTATCCACGTAGCGGCACTCGGGGTACGTCCACTCTCAGAGCCTCAGATCGTACTACCCCCGAGCCCTGCTCACACTTCTTCACACCATGTAGCCCAGCTACTTTCACACCCTTATCCACATGTTGGACCACGTCCGCATTCCAATCACAACCACAACACACACTGGCATACCAGGCCCAATATCCAGTAAACCAAGTTTATAGTGTTCATCATGTCCGGTGAATATCGGTTCACCGTTTCGAGGCAGCTAAGCCTAAAATTAATAATTGGACCTGAGCAATGTCTAAGCAAGATTTTAACCAAGACTTAAGAGTCTAAAATTGTTTTATTTAACCTAACTGGCTATCAAGGGTGATTATCAAGGCAATCATTCATAAAGTCAAATAACAGATGAATATTATCAAGGCAATATCATCGAGGTAAAACAATTACAAATGATAATAAGGCATGATATATCATGATTAAACAAACAGGTATATTTACTTAAAAAGCATGCAGTTTAATACTGTAAATAAAATATTTTATAAAACTAGGAATCAATATGATCCATTAAAGTGTTAACTCGCACTAGGGAAAGCTAACTCTCCCTAATAAAAGCAAACACAATTATGGTTTAAGATGTTAACTCGCACTAGGGAAAGCACATCCTCTCCCTAGTAAAAGCAACATTATTAAGGGTAGGTATTAACTCGCCTTGGTCCTGAGAGTAGTAGGGGTCTTCTTGCTACTCTTCGAAATGTCCCGTGGGCTCTTCTGCGTCTATTAACGGTACGAATTTGAAGAACAGAATAAATAAAAACTTCCACATGCAATAGGAAATCATGATGCATGAAATGCTTGTGCTACGTCTAACGATCTGTGGCGGGTGATATATCATGGAAGTTCCATGAGTCTACTTCTAAACAGTAATTTACAGAAGATAACGGTGGTGAGGGCAATATGAAAATGATACGCGATGATGCATAAGGCTACCCTTAATAGTTTACCCATAGATGTAGCAATTAGACGGAATAAGCAAAAATAGATTTTTGTTTGAAGAATTTCCTTCATCAACTCAGCTAATTAACTAACTATATATAGGGTAGGTGGGTTGTCGCAAATTTTAACTTGGTATTAAATTCCCATAACTTGCGGGTCTTATTTACCCTAGTTAAGTAATTAAGTAATCCTGTCATGTTTTACTAAGTCCTCATATTTTTAATAAATTTTATTTAGTTTGGCAACGTTTCTCTAAAATTTTGCGATTTAATTGAAATCATTTGGTATTTAAAATAATTTAGGTTCTATTAATGTAATATTGATACATAAGGAAAAAGGGGTAAACTTGGCTAAATAGTTACCCCGTGGGTATTAAAGGTCCTAAAAATGGGTTAATAATTTCTTAAAATTCCTAAGTCATGATTATATCTCACTGAAATTTTCTCATGAATTTAGGGATTTTTAAACAATCAAAACAATTGAAAAGCCTATTTATAACTTACTAAAGAAGTGAGTTTTGATTTATCTAATAGGCTGAAAAAGGGGTCAATAGTCCAAATTAAAATTTTACTATGTGTATCATGTTATTAGAGACTATTCTGTATTTTCTCAGATTTTTTCCTAAGTCATTTACTATATTTATTTATTCAATACCCCCCTTTTGGGTTTATTCCCTAAAGGAAAAATCCTAGAATAGGACTAAATATTTAAACAGAGACACAAATTAGCCTTATAATTCCCTTAAATATTTTTAATAAATTCAGCAGGTCATATAGTATTTGTCACAATTTTTGTAGCATTTTTAAGAATGTCTAGCTATATATAAGAAATCCCCTTTTAATTTCTATCTTTATTTAAATGTAAAAAGCCTGAAAATTAGAGGAACGATGAAGGCCAGCCCATTTACGGCTCGGCAGAAAACGCCAAAAGGTGTATTTTTGGTTGACGCCAACCAATAATGGAGACGTAAACCCGAAGGCGTAACCACTTATCTTGACATGTGGGACCCAGGGGCCACATGTCGATGACTGCCATGACATAGTCCTTGCTTGCGCGAATCTTGGCCCGAGCAGACGGTCAAAGGGTCATCGTCTTCTTCCTTGGCTCCAGATGGATGGAGCGGCCATGGGTGGCCGGAAGGAGGTCGGCGCCGACGAAGCTCGGTCCGGCGGCGCTATGTAAGGGCCAAAATGGATTCTCTACAAGGGCCCGCACCAAGAGGTGCTTTCGGCTCGGGGGTGAACAGCAGCGCTGATGATGCGACGTCTTTGGAAGCGGCGGCGGCGCGGCGGCGCCACGACGCGAGCCAAGGCGAATGAGCTAAAATGTGGGTCCTGACATCTCGTGACGAGTGGGCTCTACCTGTGGGGTCGGCGCGGCCAGAGAAGGTCCCTGTCGAGCCGGCGACGTGGAGGCTGACGGCAGCTGTGCAAGGTGCACGGCGATGGCGGGCTCCGGTGGAACCTAGATGAAAATAAAGGTAGCGGCAACATCAGCACTCCCAGGAGAAGCTCCAGACGCAAGGAATCGGCGAGAGACTCACCGTGGAGGGGTAGAACGTAAAGGGGGAAGACCTTGGGCGGCGGCGGTCCGGGTGATCGCCCAAGCTCGATAGGGCCTCCGAGCTCGATTGGGCTGAAGACGATTTAGAGGATGTAGGTGGCAAGTTGTGGCCGAAAAATTGTGGCGAATGGTGGACTGAAGTGAGTGAATCGTGTCGCCGAAGATAGGCGGCGGAGCAACGGGGAGAAAGAGAGTTTGCGAGCTTGGCTCGGTTTATATAGGCATGGGATGGTCTCGGGATGGCTTGGGGAGGAGGGTGGCTTCACAGCGAAGCCACGACGGAGTCCAAGGCAGAGAGAGAGAGTGAGGCGAAGCGAGATGGCGATGGCTGCGGGAGCTGCATTAGGCGTTTGGCGGCAACTCTTATTTCGGCGTCGGGCGAGGATGGTTCCGCGGGTTGGCGAAAAGGGTGGTGACGTGATGCGACGATGAAACAAGCGAGCAGCAGCAGCGGCTTTCGAGCCAAGGGGAATAATGGCGCGAAGCGATGCGTGCAGGCACGGCACGGCAATGGCAGCGGCAATAAGCGACACCGCCGCGATGGCGACAATGGGCGACCAATGTCCGAAACTCGGCGGCAGACGTCTGGCGACATCTGCCGGGCGTGAGTAGAGAGAAAGAGAGAGCCGAGAGAGGAGAGCACGGAGAGAGCAGAGAGCGAGAGAGTGCTCGTGAGAGATGAGTGAGAGTGAGTGGGGAGGGTGACGATGAGGGCCCACCTAGCAGTTGACTAGGGTCAAAAATGGGTAGCTAGGTGCTTTAATATGATGTAAGAATGTAGATATATATATATATATATATATATATATATATATATATATATATATATATATATATATGAATCTTCCAAAATTTTATAGGGAAATTTCAATTCGAATTTTGAATTCAAAATAGGATTTAACCTTGGTGCTCGATCCTTATTGATTTTTAAGCTTTTAATTGAAATTCATGATCATGCTTTGTAAAATTTTTATTTATGATGATATTTATTATTTTTCGTTTAGATATTCATGTGTTAGGGTTATTTTAGAATTTCCTCACTTAGTCCACATGTGCATATATACAAATGTATATACATATTTATATAAACACACACACGCACAAAGTCTATGGATATGTGTGCCCTATTTATATAGTTATATTAATCTTGTTTGATTTTATAAGTTGATTTGTTTTTAGATGCATTTATGCATAAATGTGTTTATATTTGTGTGTGTGGGTATATATATATATATATATATATATATATATATATATATACACACACACACACACACACACATACATATATATAATATGCGAGTGCCCAAAATAATTTTCATGGTATTAATTTTGGTAAAACTAGACCGATAGATGAATTAGATTTTTCAATATCGCTTCTAGTTAGTATGTACAACTCTATTCTAGGTTTTCACAAATTCAATAGTTTTAAACATTAAAACTTAATTTTTAAGTTTTCAAAATTTTCGGACCAAAATATGGGTCTTCATTTGCTATTTTGAAAGTTTCAAAATATCCCCAATCTTGGGCTGTTACAGGAAACATTTTAAAATCATTGAAAATTCATAATATGTGGAAAATATGAAAATATCAAATGGAAGATTAGTGGTAATTAATTATTGAATTGTTAATGTGAAACAAATTAAAGTAATTATGAATTGGAAAATTAGGGATAACGACCAATATTTGTGTAGGGTTAGTTTTGAATGGTTTGATATTATAAAATTGTGTTAACAAATGCAATTTTTGTTCCATTTTGTATTGTCATTGCATGTCTGTATAACCTAGATAACCTAGACATACGTCACCCGTTCAGGAATGGCACAACTCGTAAGGAATTCGGACGGTGATTCGTTGGGTTCCATTTCGAGTTGTGGCAAGCATTCCAGAATTGTGTAGTGAACAGCCCAGATCGGGCGTCCCAATGGACAGCTTATGAACGACCGTTTGAGTATGAATCGTTGTGGTACCTGGTGGTTTCGAGACAGAATTTCGGCGGCATGATCCTACGGTTCTCTGGTGCATAATATAAGTGCTTGAGTGCTGAAAATAGCACCATAGCCATCGTTGCACTCGGAGATCCTTAGGGTTATGCTACCAAAATTTTGTGCCGGATCCATAGGGGCCACAACAGTCGTACTCGAATGATCGTTCATGGGTGGGTTTAGAAGCCTTCCCAAGCCTGTACCAGAACCCCTCACGTGCACGAGATTTTAGCTCATCGGTGGACACAAATAGAAGAAGAAAGGAGCTGGATGTATGACGGCTGGCAGAAGAGTGGACAACACTCGGATGAATGGTACAAGAAGACCACCGACTTCGTGAATTGCGCAATCCAGGTGGTAGGAAACCAGGACATGGCCTTGGTTACTTGTCCTTGCGTTGTGTGCGGTAACTGTCGGAAGAGAACGCATGATGAGATGGAGATGCACCTGTGTAAGCATGGGTTCAAAACCGCGTACCACCGATGGGTGTATCACGGCGAGAGCACCTATGTAGCACCTCCCAATCCAGCCGAGGGTTATGATGAAATCGACCGGATGCATAACATGATGGAAGGTTATGGTCATCATTTCCGAATTCATGAACCTTTTAGAGTCCGCCAAGCAGCCGTTGCATGATAGCACATCCGTCAAACAACTCTCTTAGGTTGCACGTATGATGGAATTGAAGGGCAAGTACAACTTTTCTGTCGATTATTTCGATGAGTTGCTGGGACTGTGGTGCGATGCCCTCCCCGAAGGAGACAAGATGCCACAAAGCTGGTACGACTGCAGAAAACTGATTGCGGGTCTAGGAATGCCATATGAGAAGGTAGACTCTGTCCAAATAATTGCATGTTGTATTATAAGGAAGACTCTGTAAAAAGGTGGTGCAATCATTGTGGAGAGTCTAGATATGTGGAGACAATCGATGGTAGTGGTAACAAGTCACAATAAATGTGGCGAGAAAAGTGTTACGATACTTCCCGCTGGCGAAGCACCTACAGAGGTTATTCATGACAGAGGAGGCAGCTTAACAGATGAGATGGCACAAGGATGGTCGGCGAACCAACATTGATGTTATGCTCCATCCGTCTGATGGTGAAGCATGGAAACATTTTGACCGACAGCATCCGATGTTTGCAGCAGATCCAAGAAATGTCCGCCTAGCCCTAGCGACTGACGGGTTCACTTCTTTCAATATGAACGCTCAATCGTACTCCTGTTGACCTGTGTTCACTATTCCACTGAATCTTCCTCCGTCACTTCTGATGAAAGAAGAGTTCATGTTCCTTTCCCTTATATTGCCTGGTCCAAAAAATCCTAGAAAACACCTAGACCTATTCATGAGACCGTTTGTAGAAGAGCTAAAAGATTTGTGGGAAAAAAAGGTTTGGACATATGATAGAAAAACAAACAACAATTTCTACCTAAGAGCCACCTACTTGTGGTTAATTCATGATTTTCCTGCGTATGGAATATTTTCCGGGTGGAGAACACACGGCTGACTCGCATGTTCCATTTGCCTAGATGACACACATGCATTCCAGCTAGAAAATGGTGGAAAGACCAGCTTCTTCAACTGTCATCGGTAATTTTTGAAACTAGGGCATCGATTTAGAACATAGAGGAATGCATTCCACAAAAACACAATTGTTAAAGGTCAGAAGCACAAATGTTTGTCAATAGGCGGCATAAATGCATGGCATGGCACCTTAGTAGAAGGAAAGAATGGCGGGTATGAGGGTTTCGGGAATTCGCACCATTGGACACATAGGTGCAGTGTTTATTCCCTACCTTACGCAGATGATTTGCTTCTGTCACACAACATCGACGTAATGCACCAAGAGAAGAATGTGGCTGAGGCAATCTTTTGGGACAAATTTTGACATAGCCGACACCACCAACTGCCGCGACGCCTGGGAGGCACTCGCACAGCACTAGGCTAGTCAGGAGTTCAGGGAGAAGTCTTAGACGGCCAAGAAGAACTGGGTGTCCAAGGACTACAAGACGACCAATGGAAAGTGGTCGATACCACAGCTGCGCAAGAAGATGGTACTTTATTTGTTTTCATTTTGTTATCTTGTCATTTCTACCGGTAACTGCACTATTGTCTTTTTAATGCAGGCCCACGCGACCGGGAATATTCCCCACTTCCTGGATGCGTGGAAGGCGAGCCACACTTCGAAAAGCAAGGATGGCTCCCCGCCGGCCATGGACCCATCGCTAGGCCAAAATGGTAATTATCATTCAATATTTCATTACTATGGCTTTCCACAAAATTTTATATATTACCTTCGATCAAAAGCAGGATCGCTACCGAGAGGCCTACGCCGAGAAGCATGGGGCTAACAGCAACCCTGAAGAGTCACCCTTGGACGCCTTGCTGATCCACCAGAGCATGGGAGGCAAGGCTCATAGTAGGCTTGATGGATCGGGGGTGTCGCCTAGAGGAGGATGAATAGACGTTTAAAAATAAATCAGAATTTAATGTAGAAGCAGTGTATCGGATATTCCGATGTCAAGATAGGATATTTTGATGGGAATCGGACTATCCGATGCAACTGTCGGATTATCCGACCTGCACAAAAAAGGGGATTTCGAATCCCAAATCAAATCTCACAATCTCAAAGATACCATCTGCACCAAGGATGGATCACAAGCAATAGTAGATGCAGTAGGAGCTAACAAAGCTAATCGATTTAGACAATAGCTCAATCACAAGAGAAATCAAACAAGTGAGAGAAAAAGAAAAACCGAAATAGAGAGAGAGACGCGGTGATGTTTGTTCCTGAAGTTCAGATCCTTGAGAGGATCCTACGTCTCTGTTAAGGCAGCTCGGTCACACTTGAGCCGTGGTCTCTTTCAACCATAATCCTCCCAAGGTTGCACCAAGCACTCCTTGGCAGCTCGGTCACACTTGAGCTAGGATATCTTTCAACCCTAATCCTCCCGAGGTTGCACCAAGCACTCCTCGGCTTCACTCCTTGATTTTTTTCCCTTGCGGAGGCGAAATCTGGCCTTCACAAACTTTCCATGGCACACCACACACAGATCAGTGGCTCGTGAGCAACTTGTAGCCGTCTAGGAGCCCTCAATCTCCAAGAGTAACAAATCCGCTGAAAAACGATCTTGGAGATGAACTCAATTGCTCTTAGATGTGATTTAGCTCACTAGCACTCTCAATCATCTTTCCAACTCTTATCACAAGGTGGATCACTTAGATCTAGAGTGGAGAGGTGTTTACAGCTCAAGAAGATGAGATTTTTCTGAGATAGAACAGCCACCGCGTGAGGTAGGAGTGAGGGGTATTATATAGAGGTCCCCGAAATCTAGCCGTTGGGGCCTTCTCCAGCTCACATCAGAACTTCCGATGTTAACATCGGAAGTTCCGATGTGTACAAAACTCCAGCAAACAACTCCCTCGACTCAACTCAAATCTAGGATAAAACATAGGTCGAAACTTTTGATCCAATACATCGGAGCTTCCGATTAGCAACCGTCATAGACAGAGAATTTAGAGTATGGGAAAATTGGATACTCCGACTAGATCGGAACTTTCGATAAATTAATAGGAACTTCCGATTAATTATTGACAGCCAACCCAAAAAACTCAGATTTGGCAAAACCGGACAGTCTGATGGGATCGAAACTTCCGATGCACAGATTGGAACTTCCGATTCACTGAGATTGAAAACACCCGATGCACGAAGTGATGTGTTTTGTGTCTCTCAAATTTGTAAAGGTCTATCAATTGAGCACTTGAGACATTTCTAAGCCATTTTTTGTCACATCCCTATTAATAGTACGGCGATCCTTAGACTATTAATCCGGTCTCCCAACCAATGTCGAGACCGGCAAAAGACTAGAAAAAATCCTTAGCCCAACACTAGCCATACGTTTGATTCACGATGACATCTTTGTCTCATCAACCTTGACTTGATCACCTCATGAGGCTCTTCCTTCCTATCGACTTTGACCTGATCATCCTCTCGACGATCCTCCATCAAATCGATATTGACTCTGTCATCAACTCTTGGTGAACCTTCGTCTAGTTGACCTCAACTTAGCCATCATCCATTGATTCCTCTCATTCTCTTGATGACATTTTCCAAATTGCGATAATTCCTTTGTTTCATCAACCTTGACTCAATCCCAAAGCATTATGACTTCGCGGTTCTGTTGACCTCAATTCGATCATCCTCCCCAACAATCATCCCATCCTATTGTTCTTAACCTTGTCATCAACTATTGGCAATTCTCTTGTCTTGTTAATCTCAACTTGGCCATCATCTCATCTCACTTCTTTGTCGTTATCCACCTTCATGAGACCTAATCCTCTTCACAATTCATGAAAGACATTAGTCCCTAGTGCTCCACATAAATGAGTTAAGTTGATATAACCAACAACACTTAAGCACTACAAGTGTTTCATAGATAAATGACAATAGGCATAGGAACACTTGTCATATCATCAACACTATATGTACATCTAAAACAGGACAATGAATGTATATGCACATGAGAGAACAATACCCAATGATATATAGACAATTAGATCTAAGACTCATGACAATTAATCAATGCTCTATACAAACTATTGACTCCACAAAGGATGTGCATACGAAAGTAACCATGGATAGAAAATATGCACATAGCCAATCACGCATGGTGAAGTCCATCTAGTGAGTCATTTATGATGCACTTATGGATAGGAGTGGAATACCGAACACATACCTCAATGTTGCATATTCATTCTATTTACAAGTGTGAGACTAAGACGATAAATCAACCCCAATTTTTAGTCTCATAAGATTTACCGAATTCACAAGATACATACCTTGCAATGGATGAATAGCTTATCCACATGATTCCCTCTAAAAGTGATGAAACTAGAACCATCTTATCAATAAACACATTAGTCTCATGACAATAAACATATTAGAGGTTTGACATTAAGCACTAATTAAATCACTATGTTTGTCATTAATCATCAAAACACACAAGGGCTACCTTGAATTTACAAGGCTTGCCATCGGCGGGGACCACCTGAGGTGAGAGCTCTTTGCAGCTTTCATATGTCGCGTCAACTCTTTTTTCCTTACTAACCAAAACGCTATGTTCAAAGACTACATGCCAGAGGTCCAGGACAGCCAGTCGCAGGCGGAGGGCCGCCGATAGTTCGAGGAACGGCTAACCCGGCAGAGGGATGAGGAGAGGGCCCAGCTGATGCAGGCCTTGGAGGCCAGCATGAAGACAGCGGTGGAGGAGCGCCAGAGGCAGCAGGAGGAGTTCAGTAGACAGCTAGACATGCAGTGCCAAGAGTTTGAGGCGAGGATCGCTGCCTTGGAGTGCCTCTCGTGACTCTCTGGGGTAAGATGTTCAAACTTGCTCAAAATTTTAGTTTCCTTTATTATTTTGGTTTACATAATGTTTGTCAAATGTGCAGGCCGGTCCGAGTGGGTTTGGCGGTGTGACCCCCCCTTCCCCCCCCCTCAACCAGATCCCTAGCCATCCTGGTGCCTTTGGGGTCTCGCCTGCCCAGTCTGGCGCCTTCGGGGTCCTGCTTGCCTTCCCTGGTGCCTACGGGGTACCGCCATCCCTTCCGGGCTACTATGGGATGGCGCCGCGTTATCCTGGTGGTTACGTGTCTCCGCAGGCTCCTCTTGGCGGCTCTGAGATGGTACGCTCAAATATTGCCTTCCAATCATACTTCACCGTTCAAGCGAAGATTTCAAATTTCTAACCATGTGTCCAATTTCAGGGTTCCGGCTTAGCTACTCCAGCACCTGCTCAGAGGGATGATGGCGGTGGCGACACGACTGGGATGAGGGACGACGAGCAGATGGCCTTGGAGCTGACTCGACAATTCTTTGATGGTCCGCCGTCTCTTCCTTAGGAGCGAGGTGACGAATGGGGCTTATTATGTCTTTTGTAGATGCACTGTGGATGACTGGATAGTAATTTTGGATGAATGTTACTTTTGTCGTTTGTGGATGAAATGTGCATGGATCATATCAATGTGTACGTGGTTGCAACTTTATTGCCTCTATTTCCTATTGTTGATAATTGTGGAATGTGTGATGTCGTGTGAATGTCGAGAATATATATGTATATGTGGGCTATTTTGGGTTTGTAGGTTGCAGCTGCTGTTGCTTGGGCAGCGGCAGCTGCAAATTTCTTTTTTTTCCAATTTAATTTTTTTTTTTAAAAAAAATATTTCTCGACGGCTAGCCTAGGAACCGTCGAAAACAGAGAACTAGAGCGGGCTAGTGCAAAAATCCCTGGAAGGCACTCTCTCAACGGCTAGGACTGGGCCGTCGAGACAGATCCATAGGGTGGGGCCTAGGCCAAGACTCTTCCTCGATGGTTCTGTAGAAGCCGTCAAGAGTGTAGCCCATCCGAGGCTCCCGGCATCTTACCTCTCTCTCGACGGCTCTCCTATGGCCGTCGAGAGAAGGCCCCTTGGACCTCAGACAGCGCTGGCGACCAGTTTCTCGACCTCCTCATGTCAGCCGTCGAGATAAAGGGGTCTACCTCGACGGATCCTTCCCGACGGCCATGCCGTTGAGAATAGTGTCTCTCGATGGTTTTGGGGACCCATTCCGACGGTTTGGGCCGTCGAGACTATCGGCGATTCCTATAGTGATGTTGTATTGCAATCCCATGTTGGTCACACCGGTGCAAGCTTGAGAGCACCCCAAAATTGCAAACTCAAATTCAAATGCAACAACAAACTTCAACAAGGCTCCAAAATGTTCAATATGACATACACTCAGTAGACAAGAAAGGGATGACCTCCACACATGGTCTTAAGTGGTGCTAAAATAAAGAGCATGATTCACATAATAATATCACTAAGAACAGGCTGACATGCACCCCAAATGTCAAGTCTGGCGTGATACTTTCAGTAAATACATCCATGTGCTGTACTTTTTTTTTGTTTTGTATTCTTTATTTTAAAAAAATCCTAGCAAATTATACATCCTTTCTCATGTATTATTTGCACTGTGGCTACTAGGATAGAAAGCTTGGGCGCTTGAACTCCACATGTATACCAAAAGCACAACCAATATGTCGTGCGCGTCAAGCGCTAAGATTGAAAGGAGAAAAGCACAAATATAATTAAAGGCGATACCGGAAAAGAAGTACTTTAATCCGCTGCTTTTGATCGACCTACATAGAGAGTAGCATGCATGATGCAGGTTGCACTTCATAGCTGTGTGTAATTTCACCTAGCAGCAAGCAACGAGCTTGGATCTGTCTGCCTCCGGAGCTTTAAACCCAGCGCAAAAACACCGTGGACACACACAAAGCAAGGTACACGGTGCTGGTCCAGGAAAGTTACGTTGCAGAATCTTTGCCATCTCTCTCTCATCTCTCTCTCTCTAGGTGACAATTAAGAACGACGATGAACGAAAGCAACTCATGACGATCGATATATGAGATCTTGTGCATGATCTTGAACTTGTCCTGGCACTATATAAAAATTCCCCTAGCTACCCATGCATGATGCATCTACATGATCTGCATGCATGTGCTCGATCCCGGCCTGATGTACGTTTCATGCCACACGGATCAACTATATATATGGTGCCATACCCAAGTATAGCTAGCAAGATGGTGTAATCCATGTGGCATTCTGTTTTCTTAATACGATAAACGATGTGGTCCTCCTTTGCAAAATAAACGATGTGGTTCGAGGCTTTAAGCTAGCTCCACCAATTAATTTCTCTCTCGATATGATTTATGTGTAAAATTCTTACCTCCTCCTTATATACACTTTGCAACACTTCTTACCTCCCCTAAATTCCATCCCCTAAAACCAAATCTGAGGAATCCCTCGTGAGCTTATAAGGGATCCTCTATTTAAATTTTGCTCTAATTAATAGTCATCCCCTAAATGCATGCCCTAAACTTTCATCACTTATAAATAGACAGCGGGCCCAGCTAGTAAGAGAAACTGGTTTAGCGGATGGGATAGAAGATGGGGGATCAAAAACCCTCCCCCTAAGTTTAGGGAATGAGATAGGGGATCTCTTGGAGACATATTTTTCACCTTCATTCCCTAAATTTGATTTAGGGGAAGCTTTATGAGATCTATTGGACTTGCCTTATAAGTGTACAGTAACTCACACAAATGGCATGCAATCAATTTATGAAAAAGATGTTTTTCCTTTAGAAAAAGAATAAAAGTGCAATATGGTAGTAGCTCTCATTTCTCTGTAACATTATTCCTTTCGGGGGTTGTTATCCGTCCTGATGTCGATTGACCATGAAAATACAATATGCATCATGGAAAGTGGTTCAAGACACGAACCGCTTGTAGAAGCCCTCTTCTGGCCCGTTGGTTTCAAACCGCTTGCATTTCTCAAACTACAAGCAGACCGAAGTCAACCGTTTGTGATAGGCCGTTTGTGAAACCCTTATCTGTAGCAGTGAATACGTATAAAAAACACAATCTAAACTGTTAGATCCAAGGATTGAACGACCCATATTAACTGTCCGAGCAAAAATGCATAAAAGGACATAGAGAATTAATTGATCTTCATAAGAAAACCTAGAACAATTTGCGTATAATTAATTAAAGATGTGTCTCAAATTAATTCTCAATGCATCATCGATCGATCAGCCACCAGCTAATCGACACACAATAGATACATAAATTACACACAAACAACCCTTAAAAGCAAATTAAGCATCCGATTCGTTTTGTTTACTCGCATGCATGCATATATGTAGTGATCATTCACGCTAACTAATATATATAACAGAGAATACAACAGAACTGATGGCACTGCACTCGACAGTACTCGAACTCGGTGGCGACCTAACGTAGCCAAAGAACGCTATTGCAGCACATTCCTACTATAGTGAGGTGCCGATCGATCCAACGCTACATTCCTCAAGGAAAGGGACCTCTCATTATTATGTCTAGTTAGATTGCCTGCTTGTAATTAATACGATGCATTCCATACACAAATGTATATGAGCATATACTCCCTCCGGTCATAAATAAGTGTTGTTTTGAATATTGACGTAGTCTCCAATATACACTTCTGACCACGAATTACTATCACAATTCATTTATTAAACCCACTAAAATCATTATATTATGAAAGTATTCTTCAAGACGAATCTACACATATGATTTACATATACTCAATCTAAATAATTTAAAAGATATTCATAGCTAAAATTTTAAATCTTTGATTTACACATACTTCAAATGACATGTATTTGTGATTGGAGGGCGTAATTGATCGACAATATGATGCACTCAGATCAACACGTCAAAGATTGTGCTGTGCCCTTTCAAATTAGCATGCATTAGCAAAAGAAAAAAATATAAGGATATATATGATTCAAATATTTATATAACATTTATATAGACACTAGGCAACAGAGATAAGGGCTCTGTTTCTTTTGGCGGTTTCTGGCGGTTGGCAGTTTTACTGTAGCAAATTTAAAAGTTTTTGGAAAAAAAATTTAAATAATCTAAAAAAATAATAAAAAAAAAGAAATTTTACTGTAGTGGACCGCGGGCGGTCCGCTGAAAAGAACGGGCCCAAGGTGTATTGGCTAGCTACACAACCGCACGTGAGTTTTTTTGTTGTTCTAATATATCTAAATATCTTCGTGGATGATTCAAATATTTAGATAATATTTCCGTGTTCGCACCAACGGCTGGATCCGTTGTTTTTCACATTCTAGACGACGACGATGACCTGAACCATGCATGCATGTAAGCACCACGAACTTAAATTTGTATAATAGTAAATATAATTAAACCTAGCTTCTCCCATGCATGGATTAACGTAATTAAGTTGGTACTACACGTGTACTTATTACTCGTAGTCAGTACTACTACCATGTAATTTCTTTTGCTAAATCAAATTTGACAGGACATACAGCACAATCTTTGACGTGAATACATATATATCCATTTTTTCGACAACGACGTGGATATATATATCTGGGTGCATCGTCCTGTCAATTATGTTCATATACATATATGTATGGAATGCATTATTAATTACAACCAAACAAGCTAGCTTGGTTAGTTGCGCGTGCGATCGAGAGAATCAATGCTACGGTATTACGGTCTTTATCTCGGGGTGCAGCAGTACATATGAACAGTAATAGCAACGAGCCACACAGTACTGCTCTAGCTAGCTAGCTATAACTTTAATACATGAACATCTATTACACTAACCACTAGTCTTCTTACATAACAAACATTATTGCTGGTTTGTGGCAATTTTTTTCCTTTAATTCCTGTTAGAAAAACCGGACATGATGTGATCAGAGAACGACATTGGAGACACGATGTTTGGTAACGTAGTTCGGCTGACACGTAGACATATCACATCTGCGGGGCATCTACGAGGCGTGATTACGGACGCTCTCACCCAACAACGCAGCATACCGGCCGTCCTGGGACCGCACGTCTACGATGCTATTTTGTCATTATGGGTTACAACTACAGTGACCCCTATTTATATAACCTAGGATTACAAAGTACAACTCAAACTCTATCGTTCCCTATCTATTACAACTCAGAATTTAAACATAACTCTATTTGTCCATATTCGGCACAAATTCTAATAATTTCTAATCACTCTCTCTCTAGATCTTTATCTCTCGCCGTCCGTGGTCTGTGCACGCACACAAGTGATGTTCCTGTCGTGTGCAGAGGCTCTGGGCCAGGCTATGCTGAATAGGACACGAGCTAAAGGCTTGTATCCGTGCAACGAATCATCAACGTACCTCTCGATGAGAGTTTTACTACTACTGTACCCCTGCTGCATTTTCTTTACCAGTACTCATTCGACGAGGAGAACAAACTGATGGGTCGAGTTCGACGTATCTCTGTCTATCAATTGCTTGCGCGTCTAGCTAGCTAGATCGATCGCAACTTGCCTAAATTTAATTTAATTAACCGGTAAGCGAATTAAGGTAACGTATACTGTGCATGCATGAAGGGGCATCTCGCTGTCTCACTGTAGCAATTGCAAGCTGTGTGCTGAAATTAATAGACCGCAGAAGAGAATTATTAGTGGCGACGTTAATTAATCCCTTGCACCCATGCATATATATACTGATGCACGTACGTACGTATACTGATGCAATATGTACACAGAAACATTACTGATGTATATAATACTGACTGTTCGACGTGCGGGCCGTACGCACTGCGTACACAGAATAAAGCCCTTTTTTATATGGACTTCTCTTAATTCTTAATTTATTCTGTGCGCATGGACAGTTAGTACTTTGCACACATTTTTCGGCCAGTATATATACATGGGCCTGTAGCCCAGCGTTGGGAATGATGTTGTTCATTTTTACTCACTCAGATTCGATCCCTGGGATTAACGTGATATGCTGCATATTAGGATTGTGTACGTCTCATGACATAGAGGCCGGAACAAAGTTTCATTTCCAAAAAAAATATACATATGCAAGATCTCTAACTCTAGCTAGCATCATATGTATACAAACACACAGCCAAAAATATAAAGTCTCATATATATTATTTTCTAAATAATGGAAAAATATTCCGGTTCCTACATGACAAGATGTGCATAGCCTCTTAGGGCACTCCCAATGCAACGACGTCAGTTGTTTCTATAACTGCCACCTAGAACGAATTGCTAAGGTGGAGAGTAATTAATGAGGAGAGAGAGCAAAGTCATTTCTTATATAAGAGACGGTCTCTATCCTAGAAACAGGGGAATGAAACAAGAAAAAAAATCCCCATTGGGGCATTACGCTGTTTCTATAGGGTTTATAAATAGAAAGAAAAGAAAATGAATAAATTAAGTACTAGATACACTGCATTGGGAGGATTCGTATCTATAGTGAAACACTTGACATATTTAAAAACAACTTATAGAAACAATACAGTGGGAGTGTGCCCTCACAAAACTCTATTTGAGAATCACCATATATGTACGAACGAAATATCCCTTCTTTGTGGCACGCACTAAATATTAAATGGGCCGGCTTTCTCTAATTTGGATATCAGAACCTATCATCCAGTTTGTTACAGCAAATCAAAGCAGCATGTAACAACAACTCGATTCCCTGATCTTATGGAGAGAGAGAGAAGGTAAAGCGAAGAGTCCCAATCAAGCCCATGAATGCTTGGAGAGGAGCACGATCTATTGCACCCTCCTCCTACACTGTTCCTCTTTAAGCTCCCCACTGTTCATCTGCCTCCCATTATTAATTATATACCTTCAAAACCCTTGCTGGTCGGTTGGGAGTTATATACCCCTGCATGCATGCAATATTGCCTTTGCTAGCTTTCACCAGCGTACCACACTCTACACACGTCCAAGATGCAACCTCGCACGCCATGACATTACCCAAAAGATTACTGGACTCGTACCATGCATATATACATATATATATATATATATACATGTAATATGTGTACATGCATGTAGCATATATATGCATGTGCTACTAGCTAGTTCTCTTCCATGGCTGGCCGTGGTTAAGGAGATCAAACACCACAAGAAGCCACCGTCTGACATTCAAGATCAAGCTAGCTAGGCCAGTGAATCTATCTCAATGGAATATTGTCCAACTGTGCATGCATGCATGCATGGCCTAGGGTTTGCTCCCCATGCTTGGGTGGATGCAAATATGGGCCCACCAGGATGTGCCACTGCTGGGCCTTGGCTAGGTCCGGATGGGGGCCCAAGGTGTCTGTGTCAAATGGGCTTGCTTAGCGCAGGCAGGCGCTGGACGTAGCTTGTGACTGGAGGCATGCAGCTGGTGTCCTCTGCTGTTCTTCTGAGTCGGAGGAATTAATTGTGTTCCCCTTGTGCCTTTCTTTTTGCAGGTTTGATTTTCATTATTCACTTCTCCGCATTATTCACTTCCTAACAAAAGAAAAGAATTTAAAAGGATATATTCAAGGTCTAAAAGCCATGCTTGTATTTTACATAAATTCCATAGAAAAAAGAACAGTTCCGGCTGGAATCTAGAGAAATTTGTAAGTTCTAAACGAGGCCGGCTAAAGAGTCTCACTGATGTCTTCCTTTTGACTATAAACACTAAGAGTTAGCATTAGGCAGACAGAGTATCCTGCCTTGAGGATCTGCCGAAAGGGATGATCGATGTTCGATAGAGTATTTTAATGACAAAGGCAATGTCATTAGCACTTAACAGATAGAGGCATGCATGAATGCAGGGACCGTGGAGTGTAAATTAACACATGTATTTATGAAGGCTATCCAGTAAGGCCAACTAACGAAACATCGTCTAATTAATTAAGAACCAGTCATACCTAGGAACCTATCTAATGTTGTCGTCCTAGCCAAGTTCGCTAGATCTGATGCGGGTGCAGTCGCTATAATGAGCGCAAGCGTGGCCAGATTTGAATCGGCAACTTCTCGGCTTTGGCAGCGGCGCTGTTCATCAAGGCGCGGGTGCGGGCGGACCATCTATGTTTTGTTGGCAGTGACATTGCGGTGGCTTATATTTGGTGCGTCCGTATTTTGACTAATGTTGGTTCTAATGGCGGACGGACGGTGACCTATGGTGGCAAGCTTTGCAACGACAGTGAGTGGCGAAAGGGTGTTGGGTGTTGAAGTGATGATCCAGAGAGAAATATCATTTTCTGGCTTTTTTAGCCGGATTCAACGACGGCGATGCCCATGGGCGTCGTTACCTTGCTATAGACGCTGTTGAGGGGTATGGGTCTTTCTACACCTTTAGATTCTCTTGGTTTGTTGATTTAATGGATGGTTTTGTGGTGAATTTTGAGTTATTGCATTTGGTTTCAACTGGTCAACATTGCTACTCAAGACTGGTTGATTCGACCGTTGCCCTCTTCTTCACTAAATCCTTCTGGGTGATGTGAAAAGATTTTAAAATTGGTGCTATTGAACTGTTATTATGAAGTTGGAGAGGAATGTCATGAAGATCGGTGATCATCTTCTGTGTGAGGATGCTCAGAACTATAATCGACATGATGTTAAGATCGTCTGGTTTTATGAGGCGGAGGCTTGTTTCTTTTTTGTTTTCTTTTTATTGTTTGCCTTAGCATGACAATTGTTTGTTATTTCGCTTTGGTTTTAAACCTTATAATAAGCGTTTGTAATAATTGTATGCATTCCTAATTGGTGCAAAGGTTGAAAGTTTCTTCCATTATCTAAAAAAATAGGTAGGATATACACAAGAAAGATCCCAGGTTATTTCAACATAGAACGACCTTGTCATGGACCCTTTCTCTGTTATTCTATACTTTTTGCCTTGAATGGCTATCTTCTGATCATCTTTATAAATATTATATAAGTACGATGAAAATTAACACAATATTGAACCAGATGTCGGAGTACTCCTGTACGTGCAGTCGACTAGGTCATGACATGCCAAAAAAGATCAACAAAGAAATGTTTAATTTACTGGGTCTAATTAATGACAGAGAAGATATAGATATGCTAACTGTCTTCATTCATTAAAAAAAATTAACTAAACAGTCGGTGGTCCAACGTACTAACACTTCAGTGAATCTCAAGGTTCAAATTGCAGCCCCACCATATCTGTATATTGAGGGCTACTTGTGAGTAATTTATAGGTTTTATTAGGACTTGATCACATGGCATCTTTGATATATCTTTCATATGTACGATTTGATCAACTCTTATGAGTCGAGATAGCTAGGTCTTGGACGGCCGGGTGTGTTTGTCCCACACAGAATTGAATGATCGACCTAATTAACATGTAGCTAAATAATTAGCGTGACGTCCAACAAAATATTTAGCCAAACTTATCATACAGGGGTCGACAGCTAGGCATGAGTTCGTGCACGACCAATTTGACATGAAATAGCCAACCAGTGGCTAGTCCAACATAGGTAACCACCCCCGTGTCTTATGGTTAATGGTTACATTTCACGCGAACTATGCATTTTTGCATTTATTTATTTATTAAAATTTTTTATAACTCTATCTTTGTAGAGTGTTAATGAAAGAGTATATATGCATGGTATGCACCTTCTAGAAAGAAATTAAATCAACATGCGATACCATGAAGTAGTCACAGGGATAACGAGATTAACAGGTAGATTTTGTCAAACTACTAAAAGAACTACCTTTTTCGCACGGCTTGACCAGATCAGGATTCTACCTGAGTTTTGATTAATCGGTGGTTAATTTATCTCGTGTCACAGGCAATACACGTACGTAGTGCCCGAGACATTAGCTCACGGGCCCCACATGTTGGTGCACCGACAATGCATACTCATGACGCTGAAGACTTTTGCTTGGCTCTTTCGTATGACTAGTTAGCCACTATGTTCAGAATTTTGTTGCCTAGCTCGCGTTGGTGTGGCTAAATTTCGAATCAGCTTTTAGCTTTTCAAAGATCCACTGCACTCGTCGATCGATCATGCATGCATGTAGGTGTGTTTGGATCAAATAATCCTCACATATATACTCCTACGTACATAGGTGGACCACTAGGAACGATCTCGATCTCTCTCGATAAATTTCAGCCAAAAATTACATGGAGATCGACCATGCTGTTCGATTTTGGATGGAGTAATCAGTTGAGCTATCTATTATATTATTAATTAAAACAGGGTGAACGGAGCCATGACGTTCACTCTAATATAGCAGATATCCCCACTTTAATTGGAGAAAAAGATTGACACCATTAATTATAGTGAGGTCCATTTTGGGCATGATTCACCGAAAGTTTCTTCTATTATCTAAAAAAATTATAGTGAGGTCGGATTATAACAGTGTAGATTTGTTCGATCGAAAAAATTAAAGTTTCCTTAGCATGAAAAGAGAGTTATTTGTTTTGCAAAGAAATCTTACCTACACGATTTTATTGCATTGGATTCCATCTCTATGTTTTCTTAGTATAGAAACATGTTTTTCTTTGAAAACTAATCTTACCTACCTGATTTTGTTGGATTGCATTCTCTCTAAAGCTCCTGTCGGATTGGATTCCATCTCTCCATACCCTCTCAGCACTATATAAAGAGAACCGTGAAGCCAACATATCAATATGGCGCTCTTGCCAGGTTCGATCTAGACACGCGTGAAACCAATGCATCAATCTAGCGTACTCGTTAGGACCAATCTACTATATAAGAGGCGTGGAACCATCGAAAAACATCAATATCCGGACATTTTTCGACAATCTTCTCCACGATTTGTTTAGCAACAATAAAGATTGAAACCAGCAGCAGTCGGTCAAAACATTAACACATACGAACGCAGCTGGTCTGCATGAAGATAAGCGTAAACATTTGATGTATGTACTCAAGGAGCAGCCACATTAATCCATCAACAGGAATCAAGGAAATATATATATTAAAGTTTACCATGGCCAATATGACTATATATTCAAAGCAAATTTAGCTATACTCAATTTTCGACATGAACTATATTAGAGCTTATAATGGCTAATGCGACTATATCTTTATTATATATGCAAATGTCTCTTGAATTTCACCATAAATCTAGCCGTGAATATGCACAAGGCACATTGCTCATTCAAAAGTATCTATTTGGTCCCTTAACTATGCCCATTATACCAAATTGGTCCCTAACCCTTAACACCGGGTTAACTTAGTCCTTGAACTAGCAAAACAAGGCCAAAATGGTCCTTTGAAAGGTTAAAACAGCTTTTGAGAGTGGTTTTTGCTAACATGGGGTCCACATGGGTGATTTCGCTGGCATGAAATCCATGTGGCTCTCTCCCTCCATCTCTCTCATCTACTCTATTTCTGCCAATGCATCTCTCTCAATCCCTCCCTCCCTTCGCATCTTTCTATGGACCAAGGCAACAAAACAGGAGGGAAGACTGGAGGAGCAAGTGCTTAGCTCTGCTGTGCTCAGGGCCATTGATTGCCATGTCGCACGCTCCCTTCCTCTCTCCACCGGAGCTCCACCCTAGCTGGAGCGCTGCCTCTACCCGAGTGCCGCCACTACCTCAGCTTTGCTTTGACCCCAAGCTTAACACACATCCCGGCGCCGCTGGCCACTACCGAGCCATGCTGCCCGCATCAAGGCATCATCGTGACCCTTTGATGCTCACCACTACCGTCCCTGCCGCCCCGCCAAGCTCCTACGTGCTATTGCTCGCTGCTCGAGTCTCAAGTACGCCACCACTGTGAGTCGCCATGCTCCGCCCCTAACTTGGTCATATCGCGGCTAGCTGTTGCCGTACAAGCTGCTGCCATGTGTCGATGCCGGAGTTGGAGAGGAGGGGAGGCCATGGGAGAGAGTAGCGAGAAAAAAGATTGAGAAGGGAGCGGGGATGGCCAATGGCCAACCGACGACCCGCTTTGGGGAGAGAGATAGCTTAGTGAGAGTAAGAGATTAGAGAGAAGGGGTAGTAGAGAGAAGGGTGACATGGATAGCCCACGTGGACGCATTAGCGATAAAACGCACACGTGGACACCAAACCACTTCTAAAATCCGTTTTGATTGTTCAAGGGACCATTTTGACCCAATTTTACTAGTTCAAGGATGTCCAGGGACCATTTTGACCCAATTTTACTAGTTCATGGACTAAATTAACCTGATATTTGGATTAGGGACCAATTTGGTATAACAGACAGTTCAGGACAAAATAAGTATGTTTTCCTATTATTTAACTGAGTTTTGCCCTAAGAAATCCTAGTACGGTAATTCACTTCAGCAGAACGGATCAAGTCTCCGTCTCAATTCTCTAGTTATTTGACTGATCGACGACTGAATACGTACGGCATCAATTGATATTATATATGTATGCCCTGCTAACTGAGAGAGTGGTTTAGTTTCACCACATTGGTTCCAAAAATTTTCAACAATGACGAGAAATTAATTGAAGAAGAATCGGATCTTATTGGTCTACGTTTTGGGTGCTGGATGACCTAGTAAAGAGTTTAGGACAGCAGATTAGATGACAGTCAAATCCTTGTAGTACCTCGCCACTATACCATCACTAGCTAGTGCAGGCCGGGCACACAAAGATAAAAAGAAATGAGCTCACTACCTCCGACATTTCGGTCACTACTAATTAATTTTATCCCGTTGATGCATTCTTTACCAAAAAAAAAACCCTTAATTTTTCAGTGCTTTGTGATGCCATAATTAAGAAAATTAATTAATCAATGCGTGCATCTAATATTTTTGCCGGAACTTCGGGTAATCGTGTTTGCATGTGCCTGCAAGAGTTAGCGTATCTGTACCCCCACCAGGGAAACATTGTGCATATATGTAAATGTTTCTTTCCCCTTGTTTTCTTTTTTCCCGTCAAAATCCAACGCACAGGGAAGAAATAGTGCCTAATTAACAAAGAAAACGAAGGGTAACAGAGAAATTAATTATCTAAAAACGCACCAGCTAGCGTCTAGCAAAAATTCATGTGGCCATAGGATTGCAGTACGTCTAATTATTTCAGCCACCAAAGATTTTATAAGAAAAAAGGATCCAGTGTTTCAGAGTTCTGAACATGTGTTTTAGCTTGCAATGAAGGGCATCTATGAGAAAGAGCGCTATCCAAGTCTCTTTCTCCCCCTGTCCACACCACGATACTACCACCTCTCTTGTCTCATGACTCCACTCCCATTGCCTCAACCCCCAACCCTTCCCACAAAGCCGAGTACCGACATCACCTCCCATGACTCCCACTGCACCCTTTATTTTTAGTCTACCCCCTTCTAAAATAGATTTGCTAGAGCTTAGTCGCCTGAAATTTCAAAGAATTCTTAGTTGACTTATTCACCTTTAGATTTGTGTTGCGATTCATGCTTCGGTGCCACTGTCTCTCACCACTAGATTGGAGCTAGGGCTTACCCTTCACTCCTCGGGGCTTAAAGGAAGGCTGGGGCAGTAGAGAGAGGTGGTTAGGTTGGGGTGGCAACAGGGCGTGGGCATGGTCAGCTAGCTGATCGACGAGGAGATAAATCATTAGGAAGTGATATATGGTAGTGGATATATAGGACAGGGGGAACTCACCGGCAAGAGGCCAAAGAGTAGGTAGAACCAGTGGATGCAGCAGCGGTGGCTGAGGGGGTATAGAGGGCAGGGAATGATTTTAGTGTTTGGAAGAGGAAGTGGTTTTATATGGTGAGGATGTGGAATTTTGTGTCAAGCAAGAAATAGACAGCCCCTTTTTAAAATCCATTGCTCGTCTAAAAATGATCTGTGTCATTATTTTTAGTCTATCACATTGCCAAAATGATGTTAAAATGAGAAACATTGTTCTCTATGAGATGATAGAAATATCATATACATTGATTAGAAGAAAAGAGAAAGATCTAGAATATTACACTACTACAGAACACCCCTTCCATACCGCCTCATCACTGCCGGTTCATCGAGAAACGACAGTGATAACTTATCACTGCTGGTTCGTAAGCTGTAGCGGCGAGAAAATCATTGAGGCTTTAAAAACTGGCAGTGACAGGAATTATCACTGCCGGTTCAAGTCACAAACCGGTAGTGATAATGGAGGGAGTATCACTGCCGGTTCGTATCACTGATAATGGATTATCATTGCTGGTTCAAGTCACAAACCGGTAGTGATAATGGAGGGAGTATCATTGCCGGTTCGTAATATGAACCGGCACTGATAATGGATTATAGCTTATTTTCGGAAATTCATAGCCTTTTCATACGGACTTCGATGAAGACAAAATTTATATGAAAATTATAGTTCTCGACGAGATCTACAACTTTGTAGTTGATAACTTTTTTATTTGAAGTCATTTAGATGTCCAAATAATCGTTAAAACATTCAGACAACAAAGGTTAAAAGAAAAAATATCCCATTGCTCTTTATAAGCATTGATAGGTGAGTTGGTAAGGATGTGCTTCGCGCGTGATCTGAGAAGTCATGGGTTCGATCTCGATCCCCGTTAATAACACCCATGCATATCTCGCAGGAAAAAACCCATGGCTGTATCACTAGTGACTGTGTACATGTAGATGGCAATACTAGAGTGCAAGATATTTTTTAAAACTTTTTAAAAGCCAAAAATGGGACATAGTATCACGGCTAGGATATAATATCACTGCCGGTTTCTGAACCAGCAGTGATAACCCGGTTATCGCTGTCGCTTATTTACTACCGGTTCAAGAACCGGCAGTAATGCCAGTTTCGAACCGGCAGTGATGGTATTTTCTGTAGTAGTGTTAGTTGTTTAAGGTTATAACTAATCGTGCTGATCTATAAAATACACATTGTTATTAGTGTTTCTATAATGAGTAAACTAAAGTTTTATTTTCCAGTGATACATATTAGAGTCGTACTACAAATATAACCCTGTTTTCTGTTATAGTTTCATGCATATCATATGGCTTTGGCCAATCGCATCCGTAAGAGTTAAGACTTGCTATTTTGTTAAATAAGGAATTTCACTGTAGTAACTCCTCTCTTTTTCACCTTGCTTACGTACAAAAAGAAACTTGTAGTGTAATAATCTCAAAAGGTATTTTCTATAAAGCTAATGACATTGTAGTGTACAAATTAATTTACATACACATATAATAATAAATATTGAAATTTTCATTTTTTTCAGAGGTACAAATTTTTTATTTTTTTTAAAAAAATTTGATTAACTACATGGATTCCACTACTACCTATATGGCTATATCTAGATTCTAGAGAAGAGGGATCGAGTAAAATTTTTAATGGAAAAGCCCCTTGTCCCAGGTTTTGGCAACAAGCATCTCACCTGTCAAGGCGAGGTGTTCCCTGTCCCAAAGAACAGTAGATTTAATTAATTAATCAAGACAGGACCCATTAATTAAGCATCCGGGGATGTGTACGTACAAACAGCCACACTCATTGGTTAATCACCATGGCAATCTATGACTTAACACGTAAAAGCTATATAGACCCAAAAGGGCTTTGCTTTAGTATTCCACTACACAAAGCAAAAAAAAAAAAGCAAGCTGGTGGTGCCTAGCTAGCTAGCGATTGAGCCTTATATACCACAGCACAATTAAGTTGATTGCTTCTTGGCAATATACAATCAGTTCTCCATATGCTTTGCACTTCAGGACACGGTAGAACAGTGCTGTTTGTTGGCACTACTCCATCTCTCTCTCTCTAGATCTCTTATCTATCTCTCTCTAACCATTTCTCTCTCTGGCTGTATAGGTGGGGCACTGCATGCATGTAGCAAGCGTAAGCATGCAATGCAGGCTTGTTTGTCTTGGCGCCGTCTAGCGTCTTCTTCTCTGTGATTATCTCTCACTGTTTGGGTTTATTTAGGACATGATGCATGCATGTGACGCGCTCTACTGCTTTAATATACCAATTTGTCATGTGATTTAGGCCATTGTTTAAAAAAAAAGTAATTTAGGCGAGGAATATGATTTTAATTTCATCTCTCCTGGCCATGCCAAAATAATTCATGTAAATGGCTGTGATAATTTCTCATGATTTTTGCAGGCACACTGTGCACAAACAAGTGTGCTACTTAATGAGCGAGTAATTTTTTCATGTGGTCAACTAAATTATGGAGTAGTATTTGGTTCCCATACTTCTATGAAGATATCAAGGGAATGATGAGATCAGTTGATGCCTCCAAGTCCCAAGATTATTATCAACATTTACTGGCTGCAGACATACTGGTAGAATCAGCCCTTCCTCCTTCCAAACCTTTTTCTTTTGTTCCTACTCGCCATCGACCTTTTCCTCTCTCTATGCTGTCAGCCAGGTGATCCTCATCTCTCTCTCTCTCTCATCTCTTTCTCTCTCTTTCTGACCCCCGTCGTCTCTCTCTAGTGAACTTCCCTTTCTTCCTCTACAACCTCATTTACACCTTTAGGGCTACACGCACACACAAGGCCTTTCTCTCTCTATTCTCTTGGTGATCCATACCGCAGCCCCTCTCTCTCTCTATTTATAATACTTGCTCCCCTCCCATCCACACCTCTCTCTCTCCTATCTTCAGCTCAGCTCAGCTCCACCTCCACACCAGTACTCCATCCTCCTCCATGGGAGACCCCTACACCAATTTCTTCAGAGGCTACCACCACCGCTACTCCAACCCTTCCCCTACCTCCTACGCCTCCTCCTCCTTCTCCAGCTATGCCTCCTACCACCACCCACCCCCCTCCTCGCCTCCCATCCGGGAGGCCCTCCCCCTCCTCAGCCTCACGCCCTCCGCGCAGCCGGGACACCCCCACCACCACCATGATCAAGATCAAGATCAGAAGGACGCCGCGCAGTCACGCGCGGCCTCCTGCAGCAGCAACCAGGAGGCGGCGGCAGCAGCAGCCGCCGCGGACGATCAGGCCGGGGAGGTCACCGTCGCCCTGCACATCGGCCTGCCCGCTCCCAGCCGCTCCGAGGCGGCGGCGGCCGCAGACCACCAAGAAGCTCGAGCGGCCGGAGGGAGAAGCAGCCTGCAAGAAGCTGGGCAGGAGGCAGGGGAAGGAGGAGCCAGCGCCGGCGAAGGAGACGAGGACGGCGACGGCGACGGGGACGGCGACGGCGAGGACGGCGTCACCATGCCGCTGGGGTGCGCGTCCATAGGGATCGGGAGGCTGACCAAGGGCCAGTACTGGATCCCCACCCCCTCCCAGATCCTCATTGGCCCCACCCAGTTCTCCTGCCCCGTCTGCTACAAGACCTTCAACCGATACAACAACATGCAGGTGATCTTCCTCATCCGCGAGCTCATCATCTCTGATCTCCGATTCTCATCATCTCTGATCTCCGATTCTTACTGCTTCATGCCTGATCATGCAGAGTGTTTTTTTGCATCTTTTTGGTTGCGATATCCGAATTTTCTGATCCTTCTGCAAATGAATTGGAGCTGCAAGCGCATGCATCTGAGCTTTCTTGTGTGCAGAGAGTGGCTGGGAAGCTTGGGTATATGTGGTGGTGGATCTAGAGGGAGTGCTGCCACTCTAGTGCGACTGCTCTCTCTCTCTCTCTCTCTGCCGTATCTTTGATTTGATTGAACCGCGCAGGGACAAGAGGCATGCAGTAATGGCGCCCAAACGGCCATTGACATGGAGAACTCTGAGCTCCTACGGTGGCTAGCTAGCTAGTACTCTTGGAGTTTGCGCTTATTGTGCCCTTTTCAATTTCGGCAGTGGATACAGAGAGAGAAAGAGTGTGCGCGTTAGAGAGAGAGGGAGGGGGAGAGGGGAGAGAGATCTGAGACGAAAGATCTAGCAAAAAGGCATCTTTATCTTTCCCTGATCAGTTCCTTCAAGGTTACACAGATGTACATCTCAAGCAACAACACCGCCTCACTCTCTCTCTGTCTTCTCTCTACGAGAGTGCAACAAACCCCACCACGAGCAGTGCCCTTCAGTCTTGCTCAGACGCCTTGCATAACATCCCTTTTGCTCTCCTCATCACACAAGTCTCTCTCTCTCTCTCCTCTCCTCTTCTCTCTGATCTCTTGATTGATGCATCTATGCAGCTTGCATAGATAGCTAGGCAGGCATCCAAGAAGAGAAGAGAGAAAGAACTGGTCCCTCTCTGCAGACTGCAGGAGTGCAGGCTAATTGATCCCCCATGCCTTGCTGCCTTCCACTCCCAGCACGTGAAGAGAGCCACTTCACTTACACCATTCCAGCGCCCAGCTCTCTCCCTCCTCCTGACTAGCTCAGAGACGCAATGCCGCTCTCTCGCTGTACATGCAACTGACTTGCACCACCGCATGCATAGTGCAGCACATGTAGATGCATCGATCGGATCGCAATGGAGTGTGTAATTGATGGATGGATCGATGCAGATGCACATGTGGGGGCATGGGTCGCAGTACCGGAAGGGGCCGGAGTCACTGCGGGGGACGCAGCCGACGGCGATGCTGCGGCTGCCGTGCTACTGCTGCGCGGCGGGGTGCCGGAACAACATCGACCACCCGCGGGCGCGCCCCCTCAAGGACTTCCGGACGCTGCAGACGCACTACAAGCGCAAGCACGGCATCAAGCCCTTCATGTGCCGCAAGTGCGGCAAGGCCTTCGCCGTGCGCGGCGACTGGCGCACCCACGAGAAGAACTGCGGCAAGCTCTGGTACTGCGCCTGCGGCTCCGACTTCAAGCACAAGCGCTCCCTCAAGGACCACATCCGCGCCTTCGGCCGCGGCCACGCCGCCTGCGGCATCGACTGCTTCGACCTCGACGACGACGACCGCGACCCCTCCTCCGAGGTCGACCACGCCGCCACCGCCGCCACCACCATTACCGCCGCCGGCAACGAACGCCACTAGTGGACGCCGCCGCCGCCGGCGCCAACAACGACAGACGATCACCGGTCCGATCGCTAGGGTGAGTATATATGCCAATATACACATGCGTCGGTCGATCGGCGGCGGTCAGGGTACGTACGTGCGTCTGTGTTTGTGTTGAGGTAAAAAAAAATTGTTCGTTCTGGATCGAGCTTGCATTGATCGATATGACTACGTACGCTGTTAATTTGCATGATACGTAGTACGTACTATCTATATACATGAAGCAGGCGTATAGATAGTGCGAATATATCAAGGGTTTAATTGAGAAACACATAATATATATAATTCAGGATAATGGATGATCCATGTATGAGTAAGAGCTAAGTTCTAATTAATGTTCGGGGTAGCCTAGCTTCATTGTATGTGTAGACTTGATTTGGTATATGGTGATACAGATTATCAACTGATGTCAGTTTGAAAGAGTACATTTGCATCGTACATGCATGCACGCATGCAAACCTGACATCGTATACTACCAGTGTCTTGGACTCTTGGTATCTTTAATTATTTTTCTTCAGTTTCCTTATATTCAATCTCAGCGGGATTTTTTCTACCTTTTGGCCCTCTATGACTAATTTTCTATTGTTTCCCCACGGTAATTGTGGTTGATTGGCATCTTATGTGTTTCTAATGGAGTACTCCCTCCGGTCACTTATATAGTCAAAAGTTTTGAAACTTTACCTTTGAATATCTTCTTAAATATTTAGATTGGGTACATAAAAAACATATTTAAAAAGTACTTCTACAATATTAATTATAGTTTTAGTGGTTTTTATAAATATATTGCAGCAGTAATTAGTGGTCAAAGTTGTGTTTTGGAGACTATGTCGATGTCCAAAATAATATACCGATATTTGTGATAGAAGGGACTAAGCTGTAAGATTAGTTTGATTTTTTTTTACTTCTAATTAATATTCTTCGAATGGGGATATATATAGGGGTAAATCTCGGTTGAGTTCTGTTTCATTTTTTTTCAAATATGTTGTGCTCCTGATAACCTTATTTACTAGTACTACTCCCTACCCTGCTCCAATATTCACTTTTGCTGATTTCCTTTTGTCAAAATCGAGCGCGCATGGTCATGCAAGACGTTTGAGGTTTCCTTTGGTACTGCAAGCATCTAGCAATATTGCTGTACATACCTACCTTTTCAAAACAGCTAGTAAAATGTTTTTTATATGAGCTAGTTATAAAATGTTTTTGTGATGTTTTTGGTGGTGTATATAAGAAACTCAACAATGCCTATATATGAACTGAGTTATTTATTTCTTGTTCAGAAAAAGGATAAAAAAATATATTACGCCTGCAAAGTTCTTTCTGCTTAGGCAGATTAAGTTAAAACAAACTAGATATAAAAAGTAAATAAAATGGGGGCTTATGTTGGATTGGCGTTTGCATTTTTTGTTGAAGTGCATTAATTACCCAGATTTCATTGTCGGCTTAAAATTTTGGCTGGATTAATTTGTGGGTGCACTAATGAAACTTGATGATTCTAGGGCAGAGACATGGAAAAAACTAGAATTGTTTTCAAAACTGGCACTACGAAATATAAAAAAGTGTGTACGTACCATTCTGACTGTTGAACAGTTGCAGTGTTCAGATAGCTGCTTGCAAAATCCTTATCTGTCGCAAGTAGCTAGCTAGCTAGGATCCGTTGAAATGAAATTATATATCACTTTCTTGCGTAGAAGCAGATTATCTATCATTTGAACCCAAACTTTGATGATGTAATAACTCTTGCTTGTTGACAATCGTGTGTTAGGCTGTGTAGATGGAGAGGTAGAGACCAGATTTTATCTTTTATCTAACAAATTACGTACAACTGAGAAAATCATCACGCAAATTACCATTTCCTCAGACGCATGCAAGTATATCTGAAGTTACTGTTGCACGGTAAAAGGAATAATCATGTGCATGCATATATGCGAGAAGAAAATGCATGTCTGTTTAAAAAGGGTGCTGGAGCAGCGTGCCAGAAGTGTATATGCTGCACTCTTCAGAGCATGCATGCATGCAGCACCCTGGTGGATCCCAATTCATGAGAATCTCATAGCTAGTTTTGCTTTAATGCTATCATCTTTTGCATAAAGACATGTTCTTTGCAAAGACTTTATCTCTTTGAGCAACCTCCCCTAAGCCTGAGAGAACCCTTTCAAGAATGTGAAGCCCATGCATGGTGCTACATACCTAGCTTTGCCCCAATGGCAAATGCAATGAGCTTTCAGCTAGTTAAGAATCACGAGACATGGGTCTATGACTCTATGTATCGTCTCCAATTTTTTTTTTTTGCAAGGATTAACATGGAAAAGGAGGAGAAAGGGTACAGTAGATGAATCATTGCACGAAATCTAACGGCCTGTATCTAATGAACTATGCCTTGTCCTACAGTTCCTTTCATCTTTGTGCCCGCCGCTGATTACAGCTGCAATAATCAAAGTAACAAAAGAGAGGGCTTAAAGGTTGATCTTTTCTTCTTGCCTCTTACCTTAAGCTTTAGTTCTTTTCTTAGCCTTTACCTTTGATTCCTTTTTTCCAAGGATATTATCCGCTAACTTGAAGTTCAGATTAATTAATTTCTTTTGGAAGACACTACCACACTTAGTTAATTCATCGATTAAATACAATCATGATAACTTTTGTATACATTGGGAATCTGAAGTTCTGAACAAATTATGCTGGGTTTTTGTTTGGAAGTATATATATGTCGTTAGCGATTATAATTTCAATGCAATACAGTACGTGCTACTAGATTAACTGTACATTCCCACAGGGCAGACCTGTTTACATGTCAGCCCTGTACCCAGGTGACGTAGTCAATGGGCAGTATACAGTATTAATCGTCGCTTATAAATTGTCCCATGATAACATTTTGTTTGTTACCTTATGGTAGTTTCTTTTTTATGACTGCCAGCAGCCTGCACACCTCTGCTGCCAACGTTGCAGTTCATTCTTTTCTGAAGTTGAAGAAAATAAAGCCTTGCCTTCCATTAGTTCTATGTGTTTGCCCTAGGGATAATTGTCATATAGATATAGAGAAGCTAGCAGACTATAAATGGACTAGAGAGCTAAAGAAAAGCTAGCTGAAATTGTTCTTGAGCAGAAATTTGTTTCATACTTTCATGAAAATATCATCGAAATATACATGATATATGGTAATTTGGGATAATTTGAGGCGCCTACCCTAATTAAAAATTAACCACTTCTCTTGGTAAGTGAATATGCAAGCTGAGTCAAACAAAAAATGGTTATTTATTGATGCAGTCGTTAACAATTACGCTTGAAGTTCACTATTTGGAATGCATGTTTAATTAATCCAAATTTTGCCCAGTAAAAACTGAATAAACCAGACAAAACTGTGCCATTGTATCGTGTTTTTATACTACATTTGATCTGTCCACAAAACAAAGATCTTGAAACACTGACACCAAATAGTCCGAGACTCTTGAGTGAATTAACCAAGTGCATGACCCCTAGAGATTTCCACCCCCTCCAAGGCTCCAAGTTTTGAGCCCTTTTATTTAGAACATTCGCCCAGTTGAAACGGAAACACCATGCATGCTGCTGTCTTGGAAAGGAAATGATTGAAAGATACCTCCTATAATCATCAACAAAAACAACAAAAAAATACCTCCTACTAACGTATATCTATATCTACAGATAGGCAATAAAAAAAAGGGCATGTATGTACTCATCGCCCTGTCCGATCTCTCTTTTTGAGGACTGCAAGAAAGGCCTTTCGCCTGCTCTATCTACAGCTCTACTTGTCCCTATATATGGTTGTTTCTTCCATGATCGATCCGTAGATTCTTTCAGACATGGCCAAGTACATGCCGTAATTAGCTGCAGCTCAGAGAGAGCAAAATATCATTTTCATGATATATATATATATATATATATATATATATATATATATATATATATATATATATATATATATATATATATATATATGATGGGTAGTGTACTCTCGACGGGTTTACGAAATTCGAAATTTTTAACAACCAATCCGAACAGTTGATCTTGTTCATCGCATTGAAATGTAGCTACCGACCAAGTTTCGTATTTCTTTGAATTTGTTTACTATTTGTTTCGTATTTTCTAAAATCAGTTTTTTTTTACGCTCCACGACTAATTAGAATGCTGATTTTTAAAAATACGAAACAAATAGTAAATAAATTTAAAAAATACGAAACTTGGTTTCAATGAGATGAACAAGATCAACGTTTGGATCGGTCGTTAAAAATCTCGGATTTTGTAAAACCGTCGAGAGTACGGAGGATCGGATCGTACTCTCGACGGGTTTACGAAATCCGAGATTTTTGACGACAGATTCGAACGTTGATCTTGTTCATCTCATTGAAATGTAGCTACCGACCAAGTTTCGTATTTTTTTGAATTTGCTTACTATTTGTCTCGTATTTTCTAAAATCAGTTTTTTTTGGACGCTCCACGACTAATTAGAAGGCTGATTTTTAAAAATACAAAACAAATAGTAAACAAATTCAAAAAAATACGAAACTTGGTCGGTAGCTATATTTCAATGAGATGAATAAGATCAACAGTTCGGATCGGTCGTTAAAAATCTCGGATTTCGTAAACCTGTCAAGAGTACGAAGGAATCCGTACTCTTGAGAATACACTAGCCATCCTCACACACACACACACACACACACACACACACACACACACACACACACACACACACACACACATATATATATATATATATATATATATATATATATATATATATATATATATATATATATATATATATATATATCACAGCTAGCCACTCTCCTTATTCATTTCTCTGACGTCTCATTGCTTCTCTTGAGCACAACAAGTGAGCACTTCCACCAGCTCGTTGTACACTCCCTTCTGTTTCTATGCTTGTTTCTTCCATGATCAGCTACAACACCATGCACTGTGCAGTGCTGTCAGATGTGTGTGTGTGTGAGAGAGAGTTGAACTGAACAGAGAAAGAAATGAGGTATAGTTCTTCTCCCTGCAGCAAATGCAGTCGGATGTGTCTTTTCAAACCTTCTGCCTCAGCGGCATCGATGCGAGGCCATGGCAGCGAAGGTGCAGCTTTATTTAATATTCTTGCTGGTGATGCTGATGCAGCTGCTTCCTGATAGCTTCTGCAGGATGCAAAGCTCTCTGCCTCCATGCCCTGCGGCTTTGCTTATGATGTGCATGATTCATTTTTCTAATATGATCTCTTTGGTTTTAGTCTGACTGATAGGACACATGTGATTCTAGAGACGATGAGTCATGGGATATTAACACCAAATGATCAGGTTGCTTAAAGGAGAGGGAAACATAAGATAAACTAGCCATTTAGTCTCTGCAGAGATGGAAGCAGCTAGTGACAGTGTATCAGTATGACAATATCCCTACTGTTAATTATTGTGCGTGGTTTGCTGGTTGGTGGGTTTGGACTTGTCAAATTCTATCTCCAAGCACGTCTTTAGGAGTTTTTAAGGGTACATTCTGGGGATTCAGGTATGGCTCTAAAATACTCCATGTCAAGGATTAATCTTTCAGTAGAGTAAAAATTTCATTCCCAGGCGAAAAATCCCGATTCCGCGGAATTTGAAATTTTGAAAAAATCAAACACGTCGGCAAAAATTGGCTGAATTTAGATAAATTTTGAATATTTGACAAAAAAAACGTCAAAGCCAAAAATATTTGACCGAAATAGACTTACTTATTGATTGACTATTAAACAGCCCCTTTTTGCTGAAGGGTTGTCGTCGTAGATATATGAACTCGTTGAGATGGAAAATGGACAAAGCACGAATATTTATCCTGGTTTGGGTCTCTCAGAAAGAGATAATAAACCTACTCCAATTATACGTATGCGTTTGTGTTATTGCGGCTGTGGATGTTCGTGTGGATCATGATGATACCTGCCCCCTCCCTTGGGGATATTCACGGTACAAAGTACACGTTGTCCTGGCCCTAAATGACCCGAAAACTATCTAGATATGACAGAATACTACACGACCTACCAAAAATAACTAGCCTGCCGCCCAAGAAACGTCCATATCTGGGAGTCCTCGTGCTCTGGATATAGAAGGATTTCGAAGGCGGATAGGGACTTGGACATAGGTCGTATCCCCTTAGGATTTATGGTTGTTTCGCATACTGGTCCCATGAGTAAGGATGCTCGTCCCCGAGCATGTGGTATTGAAACCCGAGCATAATCCCATTAAGCCCTAGTTTCCGTCTTTTCATCATACTCCTTGTACACGCATTATTTGTTTTAGGTTTAATTGTTAGGGTATTTTATCTAATCTTTGACAAATACATATAGGACACATGGATGTCCTGTTGGCCACTTTTCATGCAATTCACGTACGTGTGTACACCTTTTTTTAATAATAGAAGTATAATTTTCAGCCTCTACACCAATCAAAAATGTATACAACCAAATGTACAGTAAATCCAAAGGCCAATCCGAAACTCACGCCACCATCCGTTCGGAGACACTTGACCGAGCACTGCGGCAACAACTAATGCTCCTATATACATTGTTATGCTCTAATTAATTACCGTTAGACTGAGTTAAACGCATGAGATACACACGCACATGCAACGGGTTAGACACCTAGCATCCTGCACCACTAACGCATACATGCACTTAATATTTAGCTAACCTAAATAAACGTGCAAACTCTAAACTAAAAATATCAAGATTATTATCCAACAATCAGCCCCTTAAGCTTGACGTCTCGATTTATGGAAGGATCACCCACGACTTCTTGTAGCGAGATCTTCTCGCTCATGAAGGATACCTGGAACAACTTAATTTAGAGACACCCATCTACTCGAGATTACAACAAACTCGAGTTTAACCGTTCTTGTATTCCCTCCTTTTCTTCACCTCAACAAGGATACAAGGATACGTAGAACAACTCTTGAAGACGTCTACCGACTCGAGACTATAACGGAGTCCAATTACTCTGTTCTTCTGTGTTCTTCATCTCCTCCTCCTTGATGACGAATCGCTGCACCTAGCTTCATCGTCGTTGTCGGTATCACATCAACTTCTCCTTCGTAGAGGTTACACACCAACATCTCTATGAACATGACTTCCTAACATTGTCCATGGACTCCACGATGCCATGTCACCGATGTTGTCGGTCCTCAACACAGCATCGAATAGTACCATCTTTATCATGCTGCAGTAACAAGAATGGCACAATGGAACGCGAAATCACCAAGCTTTGATATCAATTATTGGCCTAGTGTTGATACCCAATTTTGGACATAGCCGAAGTTTCTATAAGCTGTCAGAATATACTTGGTCAACAAGCCGATATCAAAGAAGATTTTAGAAGAGTTTGGATCAGACGCAATCTGCTAAGAGTCCTAATAAGGAAGAAGATTATTAATCGGCTATGACAAGTTAGAATACGAATCCTTACCCAAGAAGACAATTTAGGAAAGTTCTGGGAGGCATTGTTTTCCGGATTGACTACGTAATATATTTTAGGCAAGTTTTTAGATAAGTTTCTATTTAATGAGAGTCCTAGTTATATATAAAGTCCGCTTTATTATATATAGTAAGTTAAGAGTTCGAGTTGTATTGCATTGAGTCCATATATCGGGTATAACTACCCAACCTATGTATCGAGAAAAGGGTCTCCGACCAATTAATCTACTATTTCAATGCAATCGTCCTTTCAATTCCTAGGAGTAGCAGTAACTTAGTTTCATCATATTTTATTCTTGATTGACTTGTTTCGTATTGCTTTTTGATCAACTATACAATACAACCCAGGAGTTGTTTGCAAGTAAGCATTGTCTTGATTCAGTTCGTTCTATAGGCTTGCATCGGCTTTTGGTTTATCATAACACTATCTTTATTCGATATTGCTGCATATCACTGTTTCGTGCAAATGTTAGATTCTACCCTCGTTCTATCGGCTTATTTTGCTTTACAGATCGGTTGATAATCTGTTTATGCTTTGTTTAGTCATTTAGACGATTTAATCGATTAGCTGATAGTTTGTTTACCCTCCTAATACTTTGTTGATTTTATCACCTTAGTAGTAGTCTGCTTACCCCTCACTCTACTATATGGTTGATTACATTGGCCTAGTAGTAGACTGTTTACCCTTTGAATCGATTGGTTTGAATTTCTGTTCAGATCAATAGTTTTTGCTATCTTTTAGATCCTTCGGTTTGGGGGTGTGCTAGCTTTAGCACAAGCCGTTTTGTCCCCAAGCTCCTACACTACCGGCTTGTCCCTTTCCTGCAGGAAGAGAGAGCCAGCTTTTGCCAAGGTAGAGCATCTTTGAATGTCATGTCGCCTTTATTTGATATCGACCCTTGGCGGGAAGAATTTGGAACTATCCTGGTTAAGACGCTGGATGGCAAGTCTCGGGCCCGTCTTGGGACGTATGGGGGTCTTCCCTGAACATAGCCCGGGTGATGCGGAACCAAAGCGGCTCTCATTCTAAGGGTTTGCCCCGGACTAGGTCCTAGGTGGCGTGGGACCTGAATGGTTTGTGCGCTAAGGGTTTGCCCTAGGCTTGGTCCCCGAGCGGCACAGGGCCCAGGTGGCTCCCGTGCTAAGGATTTACCCCAAACATCGTCCCAGGTGGCATGGGACCCGGATGGTTCCTACGTTGAGGGTTTGCCCTAGGCTTGGTCCCCAGGCGACGTGGGGCCTAGGTGGCTCCCGCACTAAGGATTTGCCTCAGACATTGTCTCGAGTGGCTTGGGACCCGGATGGTCACGCTGAGGGTTTGCCTGGGACTTGGCCCTCAGGTGGCGTGGGACCCACGTGGCTCCCACGCTAAGGATTTGTCCCAGACTTGGTCTTGAGTGGCAAGGGACCCGGATGGTTCCCACATTGAGGGATTGCCGTGGACTTGGCCCCCGGGTGGCGTGGGACTCGGGTGGCTCCCGCACTAAGGGTTTGCCTCGGACTTGGTCCTAGGTGGCACAGGACCCACACAGAGATTTGAGCTCACCGGTCCTCCGGACGTAGTGGGTAGGGGTGCCTTCCCTAGAACAATATGCAAGATGTATCAAACAAGACAAACCGAACACAATAGATAAGATCAAGTATTTATGATAAGCAAGATAGAACAATATGAGTGTATGAAATATAGAATCAAACCCACAAGACACAAGGATTTTTTTGACAGTGTATTGGGAAGTCACCCCTCTCCCCGAATCCACATTGAGGAAGTCCAAACACCTAGAATCGGCTGCACCAAGCACTTCCCTCAATTCATTTGGTTGCTTTTCTTCCATCGGAGATCGATTGGCACCAACCGCTCACAATTATAATTTTACCGGTTTAGCACCAACCTACATGGGGATCCTTACAAGCACTTAGGAATGAGGTCACCACCGCAACAACACCTACGCTGTCTAGGTGTAGGCGAACACCAAGAGTAAAAAGTATGTCATCTTGAATAGGTGAGGAGAAACTAGTGCTATCAAGCTCATGATCTCAATGAATGCAAGCACTACAATCTCAACAGCTACTTCTAATTTGATTTGACGTCTAGAGGTTGGAGATGGACTTTTGGAAAAAAATAGTTAGAGAGTTGGAGTAAATGGCCAAAGTGTCTTTCTTGCTAGTCATGTATAAGGTATTTATAGATCTTACCAACCTAAAGAGGTGGATAGATTTGAAATCACGACGTGTTTTGTCTAGACAGTTATATCGAAGTATAATTTGAGGTTATAACGCTAGTGTCCTCCGATGGCTATGTTAGGATAGTCAATGCTCTTCATAACTAGTCGTTATGCCCTAGATGGTTATACCGTTGAGTAGGAACAGTCATACCATTCTAGTGCAAATTAGGGGCTAAGTCTCTTTGGGACTAAGGTATGTATCACCGCTTCAAGATGTGTCATTCATATTGATGGGTCGGTTATACCGTCCTTGAGCTTATGATGATATTGTTATATCAATTCTAGAGAGACTATCTTTTGGGCACAACTCTAGTGAGGGTTAAACCTCTTAAGGATTCGATTATACCGTCCATGACTCCCAATGTTACCATTCTTTAAAGTTTAGCAAGGGAGAGTCCTAGACTCTTCTAACTCAGTACAAGTTATGGTATAACTATGTAATCTGTGTTACCGTGTTTGGACATCGGTTATACCATGCACTATGATCCAGAGTGGTTGTGGTTTGGACAAACTTCTACTATTAAATATACTGTAGGTGACAATTGTGCCGTATAATTAACAACGTCCATACCTTATGGTTTTAAGATCATAGAACCATTGAGATCAAACCAGTAAGTGTCACTCAATCTCTACCACACATGCATACAGTTGTACTGTAAAAACCATTGTGGTCATACCGAGGAACAAGTCTTAACTGGATGTGAGTATTTGCAAGCCCTAGGCAGTTCAAACTCGGTGCCATCTAAGTTTACGCCGATGATCAGTTAGATTGTGAATACTAGGTCAGTTATACCTAATGTCCTGGTCCAGAATGAAGTATGTATCATGGTACTTACAAGGCAGTGGTACCGGTGTAGTGGTGTTGGCTATACCGTACAACGGTTATGCCAAGCTTACTTTAGGTTATACCGATAGGAAGTCTATAGGATCTGTTATCTAATGTAGGATAGTATGCTTTGATATGACTTTTTAAGCTTGATAACCTTACAGATGCTCCTTAGATATTCAAGATAGTAAACCCCTCTTTATAGTAAGACATCTATCCTGATAATTGGTCAAGTAATTTTAACTTTAGGACCAATATGGAAAGGCTATAAAAGATATCGTTAGTTTTCTTCTTTAAACCTTGCACTTCTCCATGGAACCAAAGAGTATATCATGATATTCACATGGATTTTTCAATATGATTTTGTATCCTATGTTTTATCAGTGATATCATACTAATTCAAAACTTTAGCACAAGGTTAGATAACCATAAACAATAATTATCATGCATCTAAACATGCCTAGATGCTTTAAGAAGTGTCACTTATGACTACTAATTGCGAATGCAGCTAAAATATGACGTTGGTGTCTTCAAGCCTCCTTGCATCTTATTGTCGAGTAAGTCGATAAGGCAACCACTAGTGCATCTAGGTCCATAGACCTAGATGGACATCATCTTTAGGTAGCTAGACTTGACGTTGTATCCACGACAGTTGTAACTTGTGTAGTTAGTAGTGTACCAACCACTCGCTAAAAGTGTATTATGGGGATGCAAGCCAGTAGTGTTTGTGTTGTCCCGTTGGCCTAAATGCTACGCAAGGAACAAAGGTAATGTTTGTATTGCCATAGTAGATCATTGGCGACTCATTCATGCAATGTTGTGAGAATCATTGTGATATCATTAGTAATGTAGTTGTCTGTTCTTCATCGTGTTTTCCTTTGAATTTCTTACTTTGCATGGCATGCATTATTGTGTATAAACCAAATAGTTCCTCAAGTTCAGTGCTAACATCCCTCCAAATGTTGCCTTGCTCAAAGGACATCATAATAGCTGGGTCCCAGCACTTATGTAAAACCCTAAAATTTATACACTAAATTTTTAATGAAAAAGAAAATTTTAAAAATAAATATTGGTTTTCAAAACAAATAAATAAAGTAATGCTAAGAAAGAAATATTAAAGAAAAGAATTTTTTTGAAAAAATAATAATAATAATAAATATCAATAGAGAATATACAAAAATTAAAGTAAGAGTTTTTTTAAAAGTCAGAATAATTATCAAAACAATTAAGTAGTAGAATAAGTATGAAGATATTTAACATAGAATTGTTAAAATAAAGTATATCTATATATATAAAGAGGAAAGGATATTAAAATTAAGTAGATAAAGATATTCATAAATTAGGGGGAAGTCACATTAAATTGATAGATTTAAAATATATATTATAGGAGTGATTTCAGTGGGAAGATAAAAAGAAGGAATAGATGAGAAATGTAAAAAAAGGAAAAGAGGGAAAGAGTTCAACGTGGGGTTTGAACCCACAACCTACTGCTTTGCCAGCCAAGCTAAGCAACTTTGTTGCCCCATGTGCCAGCTCGGCCCAATTAGACTAGTCGCCATCAATTCATCTTCCTCAGCCGAACGGTTTGAACACGAACGGGCAGAAACCAGCACTGTATCTCCTCAATGGAATCGAATTGAAATGGCAAAAGTAATGAAATTACTTTTCAGTTTTGAAACACCAACCACCAATGTATTGAATGCCTAGAACCCCCATGGATCGGTGCCTGTATAGGGTCAATTTCATCGCCCCGTTCGAGTTTAGTCGCCGGCACCCCAGAACCAAATCCGTTGATTTGAAGCTTCGTTCTTCAATTCCTTTGTATCACACCATCCACGAGGCGTCGCAAGCAAAAGCCCTCTTCCAATTTTGTCGGAGCTCTATCATAGCGCCCCCACCATGCACGTCTTCTTCGGCCATCGCTTCGTCGCTCGGTGAGGCCACCATGAACCATATTGTTTCAGATTTTGGTCGCTAATCATGCCTCGGTGTTGCGCGCTACCTCCCCGTGCATCATCGCAGTTCGCCGCGCCGCCATTCACCGTCACCGGCGCCGCCAATGTCACCAGGGCGAAGCCCTCGTTTTGTGCCTCTGGCGAGCGGCGAGGTGAGCTACACATGAGGCAAGTGGGCCACATGCGCTGCGCTGCATTGAGAGTGCACGAGTGCAGGCCTCCGCGGGCCACGCATTGCGCTGTGCTCGTTGGTTGTGGGCCAAATTCATGGGCCATGGCCATTGCTATTTTACCAATTTTAAATTAGTGAATAAATTCGTAAAATTGATATCTAGCAAACCGTAAAGCCAAAAATCACCAAATAAATTGTTTTTTTAGAGGGTACAAAGACGGACGCACACGAACTCACCTTACCACACACACACACCCCCCGCACGCATGCACACGCGTGTGCTCCCGAACACATGCACAACACAAGGACTAGACATCGAGGTACACGCGTGTGCGTACCCTAGTCCGGGAATAAAACCCGGAAAAGACGCGGCGCGCGGGCGAGCCAGTGCTCAAACCCACGCGGGAAAGCAGGCACACCGGCGCTGCTAGCCAACCGAGCCGCGCTCGGTTCGCACCAAATAAATTGTGTTAAATTCATAAAAAATGCATACTACTGTTCTATCAATTTCGTATATTTTTGCTATCTTTATATTTTTTCCAATTATTTTTGTATTCACTACAACAGAAATACCCTTTGTAACCGCCTCATCTGTGCCGGTTCAAAGAAAATCGGCAGTGATGAGTTATCACTACCGGTTTGCAAACCAGGGGGTAGGGAAATTCGAGCATCAGTGCCGGCTAGAGACACAAACCGGCAGTGATAGTTTCACTGCCGATTCCTTTTAAAAACCGGCACTGATGTTGAGTATCAGTGCCGGCTCACATTGACTAATATGAACCGGCAGTGAAAAGCCCATTTTCACTGCCGGTTTCTTCACCCTTCCCGCCCACAGACGAGAACCGGCAGTGATAGTTATTATCACTGCCGGTTCAATACACATTTCCCACCCAAATTATTGAACCGGCGGGGATAATAACTATCACTAACAATTTTGTTTAAAAACGGTAGTGATGTATTGTCTATAAATAAGAGCTAAGGTGGAAGGCACATTTGTGTGCAGATCGGTGTGAGCTATGGGTGAAGGCACATTGCGGCTATGAGGCACATTTGAGCTCCAAATTTTGAAGACTAAGCGTGGAGATTCCAAATCCAAGCAATTGTGTTAGTTTTTTGTTGCATAGAGACTCCAAATCCAAGCTATTGTGCTAGTTTTCATCGCGCGGAGGCTCCAAACCCAAGTACATTTATTTGATTTAGTTTATTTCAAATAATTTAGTTGGTTTTTGTAATCTTAAGTATTTTAGTTGAAGTATATTTTCATTGCCGATAGGGTGTCAATATTTATCATAATTCGAGATGATCGAGTTAAATAGAGAAATTATTTGCTGTGAATTTTTAGTTCGTATTAAAAACCTCCTTAATTACCAAATAAAAATGTAAAAAAATTTGAATAAAAATCTATGGTATATTATTTGTATTCTGTTGAGTAAGAAAAGTCGTATATCCTGTTGAGTACAAAATTTGAATGAAAAAAATAATGTGCTATATTCGTTACTATGTTGATATATATAGTCGCTGATGTGTGGGACCGGCTCTAATTACCTATATAAGTATGATATGAGAAAGAATATTTTGTTAAGTACATCTTCTGCATGGCTGCCTTAGCGGTGGACTCTACAGTCGCCGTATCCAGCAGTGAACCTGCGGGTGAAAAGTAATTTGGTTTATTTATGTAATTTCAAATAATTTAGTTGATGAAGTGAAAAGTGGATTTAGTTTATTAATTTATGTCATTTCAAATATTTTGATTATGTATATATATGTTTTTACATATGATAAATATATAATCATAGGTAGTATAAAATTAAACTTTTGTTGTTTATTGTAGATGGACAGGAAATGGATGTATGATGCAGACCGTCGCAGCCCGGAGTTCTTGAACGGCGTGGACTCGTTTCTGAGGGTTGTTAAGGCGTACAAGTCAAATACCCAGTTATAGTATATATGTTGTCCATGTGAGGATTGCAAGAACGAGAAGCAGTTCTGTAGCGTAGAGCAAATTCGTCCTCACTTGTTTCGAAGGGGTTTCAAAGATCGATATACATGTTGGAGCAAGCATGGTGAAGAAATTGACACTGAACATCAGGACTCACAACACACTGCCGAAGACGCCGGTGGAAGCGAGATGCAGACTGACGACGTTAACGATGTGGTTGTCGACGATCCCAATGATGACCTAGATCAGATACTGCATGATGGGAAGGGGAATTCACCACTGAAAAACAGTTTCAGAAGTTCCAACGTATGGTACAGGACTCAAAGACACCATTGTATCCGGGATGCAAGAAGGATCACACGAAGTCAAGACATCGTGTTGACACTGCTATTGCGAAAGCAAGCAACAGTTGGTCAGATAAGAGTTTCGATGAGTTGCTACTTCTCTTGGGTGACGTGGAGGGGAACGTTATGCCTGATACCACATACCGTGCCAAGCAATTTGTTTGCCCATTGGGATTAGAGGTACAAAAAATTTATGCATGTCCAAATGACTGCATCTTGTATCGCAAAGAGCATGAGGTGTGTGCCCAGTGTGTGGAGATTCACAGTACAAGCGACGCAATGATGCAGTTGGTGCGAAGCAGAACAAGAAGGGACCACCGGCAAAAATAATCTGGTATTTTCCTATAATCCCAAGGTTGAAGCGATGGTTTGCGAACAAAAAGCACGCCCAATTGATGCGATGGCATGCCGAAGAGTGTAAAAATGACGGAATGCTCAGACACCCAGCTGATGGTGCGCAATGGAGAAACATCGATAGAAAATACAAGAAGACATTTGCATATGACCCGAGGAATATAAGGTTCGGGCTGAGTACGGATGGGATGAATCCATTCGGGAATATCAGTAGTCGTCATAGCACTTGGCCCGTCACACTATGTATGTACAACCTACCACCTTGGCTGTGCATTAAACGGAAGTATATTATGATGCCCTTATTGATCCAAGGGCCAAAGCAACCGAGAAACGATATAGATGTGTATCTGAAACCATTGGTTGAAGACCTAAAAGTGCTGTGGAACGATGGTGTATGGGTATGGGATGAGTACAAACGAGATCACTTCACCCTGCGTTCAATGCTTTTCGTAACAATCCAAGACTGGCCTACCCTAGGCAATCTATCTGGGTAGGTTACAAAAGGCTACAACGGATGCGTGGTGTGCATGGAGGGAACTTTAGGTCGGTATCTAACGAATAGTCAAAAAACGGTATACACGCGTCACCGTAGGTGGCAACGTCGGGACCACCCATACCGGAAGGATAAGAAATCTTTTGATGGGACTGTCGAGACTGATGCTGCTCCAGAAAGTCGCACTCGTAGATAGTTATTCAACTTGGTAAAGGACATCGAATTTATCTTTGGAAAGAGACGGGGCAACAAAACTACCGCGAAAGAAGGGTTGTGGAAAAAGAGATCAGTGTTTTGGGAACTCCCGTATTGGAAGGATTTGGATGTTCGCCACGCGCATGACGACATGTACATAGAGAAGAATGTGTGCGAGAGCATACTTGAACTCTTAGTAGGCATACCTGGCAAGACTAAAGATACAGTGTAGGCCCGTAAGGACCTCGAAGATATGAAACTGAGGAAAGCACTACACATAGTACAACATAATGGAAAAAAAAAAACTCCTTCCCCCAGCTTGCTACACACTCAGCAAAAGGGAGATAATTGACTTGTGCACTTTCTTCCATAGAGTTAAAGTTCCGTCCGGTTACTCTGCTAACATGAAGAGGCTAGTAAGTATAAAAGATTCGAATATACTTATTGGCATGATGGAGGCCCATGACTGTCATATGATGATGACGCATATGCTCGCAACTGCATTTAGGGAAATTCTTCCAGAAAAAGTACGAGACACAATAATAAAGGTGTGTTCTTTCTTTAATGCAATTTCACATAAGGTCATCGATCCGCAGAAACTGGACAAGCTGCAGGAAGATGTGGTCCACACTCTATGCCGGTTTGAGATGTATTTCCCACCAACATTTTTCGATATGATGGTTCACCTCATAGTTCATATCGTCCCCCAGATACGGGTCCTTGGGCCTGTGTTCTTACATCAGATGTACCCTTTCGAGAGGTTCATGGGGGTTCTTCAGAAATATGTTCGTAACTGAAATCGGCCAGAAGACTGCATGGCTGAGGGATGGACATCTAAGGAGGTCGTTGAGTTTTGCATTGACTACATGCATCTCAAACCGAACGGTGTGCCTGTTTCCCGTCATGAGGGAAGGCTACAGGGAAAAGGTACCACCATTGGTCAAAAAACAGAGCGTACTAATGACAATATCTTTCGTGCAAGCACATTTCGTAGTTCTTTAACAATCAGTGGTGGTTGCTGAGTATTGCGATATGCACACGACAATTCTGCAGACCAATAACCCGAAGAAGTCAGATGAATGGATCGAGAGGGAGCACAGAAATAAATTCAGTGACTGGTTACGTAGACATGTCATGGGCATGCAGACGGTCTCTGCTGACTTGGAAGTGTTGGTCCGGGGACCGTCCACTACAATCCTCACTTTCCAAGGATACGAGATAAACGGTTACACATTTTACACGAGAGCATAAGATGACAAGAGCACTAACCAAAATAGTGGTGTCCGTACAAATGCATGCAACAACAATGGCTGTATGGAGACGTACTATGGGTTCATAGAGGAGATCTGGGAGTTGGACTATGGAGCTTTGAATGTCCCTCTTTTTCGGTGCCAATGGGTCCAACTCCCTGCGGTGGTGGAAAATGACAAATATGACATGACTATCGTGGATCTTAAATGTGTTTGTCGGCGGTTGGGAGTACGGGGCCCCCAGGTGCCGAGCTTACTTGTTGAACTGGGGATCAACGGGCCCCTTTCCGCAGCTAGGGGGCATTCGAGATAGCGCTTCTTGTCAAACAACGAGCACAGTGTTTTTACCTGGTTCGTTCAGCCCCTCTCGGCGAGGTAATGTTCCCTCGCCCAATGATCTCAATATATGATGAATCAAGAGTATTACAAGGATGCGCGAGCAAGCCTAGACGGGCCACGCTCGAGCTTGCCAAAGAACAGCTAGAAAAAGAGAGAGAGAGATGGAGATCCCCCCCAGCATGTGTGCGAGGATACCTATTTATATATGTACAAGAGCTATTAATTTCTTGAGTGATACTGTCAAAGATCCAGCGGTCCGTGCGGTGTCTTCCCTGGTCCGAGCGAACGACGTAAGACGGCGTGGCGCGTGACAGCTGATCAGTAAGATGTGATGGAGGCAGGTAAATGAGGCGCTTCGAGGGACTGGCGGACGGGCATAGTCCCGGCGTGCCGCATCCAGGGCGTGGATCACACGCCCGGGTAACTTGGTAGGGTGCGAGCCGAGTCGCACCCCACTTCTCGGCGGTGATGAGGCGCCGAGGGATCGGGACGGGCATAGTCGGCGTGCGCATCGTGCGTGGATCACACGCCGGGTAACTGGTAGGTGCGAGCCGAGTCGCACCCCCCACTTCTCGAGCGGTGATGAGGCGCTTCGAGGGATCGCGGGACGGGCATAGTCCCGGCGTGCCGCATCCAGGGCGTGGATCACACGCCCGGGTAACTTGGTAGGGTGCGAGCCGAGTCGCACCCCCCACTTCTCGAGCGGTGATGAGGCGCCGAGGGATCGCAGACGGGCATAGTCGGCGTGCGCATCGGCGTGGATCACACGCCGGGTAACTGGTAGGTGCGAGCCGAGTCGCACTTCACTTCTCGGCGGTGATGAGGCGCTGAGGGTCTCGCAGACGGGCATAGTCGGCGTGCGCATCGGCGTGGATCACACGCCGGGTAACTGGTAGGTGCGAGCCGAGTCGCACCCCACTTCTCGAAAGCGGTGATGAGGCGCTGAGGGATCGGGACGGGCATAGTCGGCGTGCGCATCGTAGCGTGGATCACACGCCGGGTAACTGGTAGGTGCGAGCCGAGTCGCACCCCCCACTTCTCGAGCGGTGATGAGGCGCCGAGGGATCGGCAGACGGGCATAGTCCCGGCGTGCGCATCGGCGTGGATCACATGCCCGTAACTTGGTAGGTGCGAGCCGAGTCGCACCCCCACTTCGAGCGGTGATGAGGCGCCGAGGGTCTGGCAGACGGGCATAGTCCCGTGCGCATCGGCGTGGATCACACGCCGGGTAACTTGGTAGGTGCGAGCCGAGTCGCACTTCCACTTCTCGGCGGTGATGAGGCGCCGAGGGTCTGCAGACGGGCATAGTCCCGGCGTGCGCATCGGCGTGGATCACACGCCGGGTAACTGGTAGGGTGCGAGCCGAGTCGCACCCCACTTCGAGCGGTGATGAGGCGCCGAGGGATCGCGACGGGCATAGTCGGCGTGCGCATCGGCGTGGATCACACGCCCGGGTAACTTGGTAGGGTGCGAGCCGAGTCGCACCCCCCACTTCTCGAGCGGTGATGAGGCGCTTCGAGGGACTGGCGGACGGGCATAGTCCCGGCGTGCCGCATCCAGGGCGTGGATCACACGCCCGGGTAACTTGGTAGGGTGCGAGCCGAGTCGCACCCCCCACTTCTCGAGCGGTGATGAGGCGCTTCGAGGGTCTGGCAGACGGGCATAGTCCCGGCGTGCCGCATCCAGGGCGTGGATCACACGCCCGGGTATCTCGGTAGGGTGCGAGCCGAGTCGCACCCCCCACTTCTCGAGCGGTGATGAGGCGCTTCGAGGGTCTGGCAGACGGGCATAGTCCCGGCGTGCCGCATCCAGGGCGTGGATCACACGCCCGGGTAACTTGGTAGGGTGCGAGCCGAGTCGCACCCCCCACTTCTCGAGCGGTGATGAGGCGCTTCGAGGGACAATCGAAAGAACGGGAAAAATAAATGGAACGCGTACCTGGGCAAAGAACCGTTCGGCACGAGCCAGAAAAATCACCCTAGGGATCGGAGAACCGACACCTCGAGCGAAGGGCATGCCCAAGGAAAAAGGAACATGCGCTCGAGCGAGGAGCACGCTTGGGGCGAACCAGAGAATCGACATCTTAAGCGAAGATCATGCTCAACGAAATAAAGAACATGCGCTCGAGCGAAAAGCATGCTCGAGGCGAACCAGAGAATCCACGTCTTGAGCGAAGGGCAAGCTCAAGGTTTAAAAAACATGCGCCCGAGCGGAGAGCATGCTCGGGGCGAACCATAGAATAGGACACGCGCCCGAGCGGAGAGCGTGCTCGGGGCAAACCGGAAAATAGAACAGGCGCCAGAGCGGAGAGCATGCTCGGGGCGAACCGGAGAGCACGTCTTGAGCTAAGGGCATGCTCAAGGGTTTAAAGAACATGCGCCCGAGTGGAGAGCATGCTCGGGGCGAACCATAGAATAGGACACGCGCCCGAGCGGAGAGCGTGCTCGGGGCAAACCGGAAAATAGAACAGGCGCCAGAGCGGAGAGCATGCTCGGGGCGAACCGGAGAGCACGTCTTGAGCCAAGGGCATGCTCAAGGGTTTAAAGAACATGCGCCCGAGTGGAGAACATGCTCGGGGCGAACCGGAGAATAGAACATGCGCCCGAGCGGAGAGCATGCTCGGGGCGAACCGGCGAATAGAACATGCGCCCGAGCGGAGAGCATGCTCGGGGCGAACCGGAGAATAGAACATGCGTCCGAGCTGAGAGCAAGCTCGGGGCGAACCGGCGAGCACGTCTTGAGCGAAGGGCATGCTCAAGGGTTTAAAGAACATGCGCCCGAGCGGAGAGCATGTTCGGGGCGAACCGGAGAATAGAACATGCGTCCGAGCGGAGAGCGTGCTCGGGGCGAACCGGAGAGTAGAACATGCGTCCGAGCGGAGAGCATGCTCGGGCGAACCGAGAGTAGAACATGCGCCGAAGCGAGAGCAAGCTTCGGGCGAACTGGCGAAACACGTCTTGAGCGAAGGGCATGCTCAAGGGTTTAAAGAACATGCGCCGAAGCGGAGAGCATGCTCGGGGCGAACCGGAGAATAGAACATGCGCCGAAGGAGAGCATGCTCGGGCGAACCGGCGAACAGTGTCTTGAGCGAAGGGCATGCTCAAAGAAGAAGCCCCGAGCTTGAGCAAGCTCGTGGAGGTACGTCGCTGGGAAGGGGCGTGGCAGCGAAGAAGCGGCCGAGCTTGAGCAAGCTCGGGAGTTACGTCTTGCCGGGAAGGGACGTGCTCAGCGAAGAAGCACCGAGCTTGAGCAAGCTCGGGAGTTACGTCTTTGGGAAGGGGCGTGCTCAGCGAAGAGCGACCCGAGCTTGAGCAAGCTCGGGAGTTACGCTTGCGGGAAGGGACGTGCTCAGCGAAGAAGCGACCGAGCTTGAGCAAGCTCGGGAGGTACGCATACCGGGAAGGGCGTGCCCAGCGGCGACCGAGCTCGAGCAAGCTCGGGAGGTACGTGCATCTTTGGGGAGGATGTGCCCGTGGCGAAATATGTCAAACTTGCACAGATCGTCGGGGCGCCGATGTCCTCGTTGACCGTCGGTCATCTCCCATCCCGAATCTCTCGACCGAGGAGCTCGAACGTACTCCTCGCCTTCGCCATCGCTCAAGGGGCGGGACATCCATGAGGGAACCGGACTCCATGGCATGCCCTTCCGGACCGAGATTCCGGGAGACCTCGGAGTCGGTCCAGTACTTGTCGAGGTCGTCCAAGCCATCGAAGCGAATGTCGTAGTCGTCTTCAGAAGTCGCCACCTCAAGGACCTTTGCTGCAGAGACTCTAGACGATCCCCACGGACGGCGCCAGCTGTCGGCGGTTGGGAGTACGGGGCCCCCAGGTGCCGAGCTTACTTGTTGAACTGGGATCAACGGGCCCTTTCCGCAGCTAGGGGCATTCGAGATAGCGCTTCTGTCAAACAACCAGCCTGGTTTTTACCTGGTTCAGCCCTCTCGTGAGGTAATGTTTCTACGCCCAAATGATCTCAATATATGATGAATCAAGAGTATTACAAGGATGCGCGAGCAAGCCTAGACAGCCACGCCGAGCTTGCCAAAGAACGACTAGAAAAAGAGAGAGAGAGATGGAGATCCCCCAAAGATGTGTGCGAGGATACCTATTTATATATGTACAAGAGCTATTAATTTCTTGAGTGATATCTTGTCAAAGATCCAAATGTCCGTGCGGTGTCTTCCTGGTCCGAGCGAACGACGAAGACGGCGTGGGGCGTGACGGTGATCGATCAAGAAGATGATGGAGGCAGTAAATGATGACTTCCTACCCTTGCGACGGGACGCAGCGGTATGTTTTGGTCATGTTGCCGGTCCCGAGGAACACTTTCGGGGTACTTGTGCGTCCCGAGTAACTCTTTTGGGGTATCAATATTATTGGGGTCGGGCTGGTTTCTGAGTAATTACTGAGATGCCACTAACCCTCGTCAGTGTTGGATATAGAAAACAACCATTCGTGCTTGCAAAGGATGTTATGAAAGTATTCTATGTCAGTGACCCAGCCAACATAGACCGCCACGTGGTTCTGCAAGGAAAAAGAAGAATTGTTGGGGTTGAGAATGTCGTTGACGAGGAAGAGTACAATCAGTACGAAGAGGTAGCTCCGTTCAAAGAGAACGTCGACCTGAGTCTAATGGAAGAGAGTGATGAACCTACTTACATCCGCCGCGATCATAATGAAGGACTAGTAGTTTAATTGTAACTTCGTTGTAAGAAATGATGTGTAATCTTATATAGTAATTACAATTTTTTTATCATAAGACCGTAACTCCCAAATTATACTGTTAGTTGCATGTTAAAAAAGAGATGAATGATATTTTCATAAAATTATTAATCATTAAATAAGCGAGAATCACATTTTTCTTAGGTTAAAGACTGTTTAAATAATTTGGATACTATTTATTGCATTATTTTTTAAAAATATCATAAAACCCTAACACCCAAATTATACTCTTAATTACACGTTAAAAATAGATGAATCATATTTTCACAAAATAGATGGTTTGCAAAAATGGAACCATGCCTGCACAAAGAAGGTTCATAAAAAGTTTGGATGTTTTAAAAATTATCATAAAACCCTAACACACAAATTATACTCTTAATTACACGTTAAAAATTAGATGAATCATATTTTCACAGAATTATTAATCATTAAATAAGAGAGAATCACATTTTTCCTAGGTTGAAGACTGTTTATAACATTCTTATAAATTTTAACAGATTTTACCGAAGTCATTTAGTAATTTAAATTATTTAGATACTATTTATTGGATTATTTATAAAGAAATACAAAACAGGAAAAAACGAAATAAGATATTTTTATCAAAACAAGAATAATGATTAAAATTTGTCAAAACATTTTATATTATTCTCATGCCTAAAACTATATTTAAGAAATGAAAAATAACATATCCATTAAATTCATAATAGCAGGTGAAAAAACATATCAGTGCCTCAATCCACCTAATTAACCCCAGTCCCCACGCGCCCCAGTCCCCTGAAGCCCACATCCGCCTGTGGAAAACATGGGCCCTGGGTGTCTGAGGGTATACTACAAGACGTACCGCCACCTTGGGCCGAGTCGGTCGGGCCTTCGAGCGAGCTTGGAAGACAGTCTGGTGAAGATAACCTACAAGGACACGAATTGCTTTCCTATTCATGTTACATGGGTATAGGCGTGGCGGGTCGGTTATATCTATATCTTCCAAACACGCACCGGGTTTTATATCAGAACCCGACCCCTACACTATATAAAGGGGGTACGGGGTCCCTAGTGGGGACATCGAATCTCCCATCTTGTAATCATCATCAGAATCCACCCAAATACAATCCATGAGCACAGGAGTAGGGTATTACCTCGCCTCGAGAGCCCGAACCTGTATAATTTTGGCTCTCTGTGCTACCATCGTTGTTGTGATCTCTCGCATCGCCCCATAAAATATATTGCCGACGCAAATCGTCGACACCGCCCTAGCCCCAGTCCTCTGCGCCGTCTCCCTCTCTCGCCGGCGCCCCGCGCGCCGCCCCGCCTCTCCTCCGTGCCGCCTCCCTCTCCCCTGCGCCTCCTCTCTCCCGCGCCGCCTCCCTCCCCAGCCGTCTCTCTCCTTGCCCCTCTGCCCGTCTCCTTCTCCCATTGCCTCTCTCCCCGCCTCCCTCTCCCCCTCATGCCTCCCTCCCCCCCCACCTCTCCTCATGTGCCTCTCCTCCGCCTCCCTCTCTCTCCATGTTGCCTCCCTCTCCCCGTGCCGCCTCTCCCCCGCCGCCTCTCTCTCCTGTCGCCTCTCTCCCGCGCCGCTTCCCTCTCCCCTGCCGCCTCTCCCCACGCACCTCTCTCCCACGCCGCCTCTCCCGCGCCTCCTCTCTCCCCTACCCCCTCTCCCCTGCCGCCTCTCTCCAGCGCCGCTGTAACACCCCATCTTTGGACTTTTGAAGTAATGCGATGTGCTGGTAACTTGGGGAAAAGATCATTCAAAATCTTTCTGGTACTAAAGCATGTTAGTGTTAGACATATAAAGAAATCGTTTGAGAAGGGAGGTGTTTCCATTATAAAGCCTAGGGTACCATTCGAGCCTATTATAAAACCTGATTATTCATAGAGAAACTTAAAGAGCTAATTTAAGTTATTATATTATGATTGTACCAGAAACCAAAAATTATCCTCGAACCAATTCTCACGATTACTGGTAAACTGCTATCTTTTCAACATATTAGTATGCATTTATAATGCGTAGTTATTGTAGGTATAAACATTTAAGTAAGTATATAGGTGTATACTTACACTTGCAAATTATACATAAATGTATATATTTTTGCAGTGGGAAAATTCCCCAAAATTCCATTAAGAGTCTAGAACCCATTTTGGGCCGAGCCCGGCCTAGCTGACCTAGCTAGACTCGAGCCCCAACCCTTTTTCCTTTTGGGCTGAGCCGGCTGAGCCTTCCCCGGCTCGCTCTCCCATCGGCTCGCCCGTCGGCTCGCCCTCCACCCGGCTCGTCTCTCTCTCGCTCGTCTCTCACCTCGCGCTCTCTCTCTCTCTCTCGCGCGCACATGCGCTCCCGAGGCACGCCGAGGCCGCCTCGGCCAACCGTGTCGCCGCCCGTCAGAGTCTTCCTTGTGCCGGCACGCCACCGCCCGCTTCGCCCAACCCACGGCCTCCTTGCCCTGACAAAATCCGTGGCGGCGATCGCCGGATTTTGGACATCGACGACCGGCGTTAGCTCGCTCGTTGCCTCCTCATCATGACCGCCGAACCGTGTCACCAATGGGCGCCCTGCCTTGATCCGCGTCGCCGCTACCGCCCCGAGCATTGATGTCGCCGCCGCCGTCGGGTCGCTGCCGTGCACGGCAATGCCCCGCCATTGTCATCCGTTGGCTCACCACCGCCACGCCGCCCGCCACCTTGTCCTCACTCGCTCGGCGCTTCCTCTGCACTCTCCACTACCCTTGCCCACCTCAAGCTTCCGTTGGGGCTATATAACCTCACCGTGGCTCAATTCGGTTTTTCCTTCCTGTCTCACCACCGCCGAGCTCATTCTCCGAATCCGACCACCCTCGTCGATCCTGCTCTTGGAGCTTGCCCCAGAGCACTGGAGGCTCTTACCTCCACCGTCCGTCAAGTAATTGGCCCCGAACCACTATTGCTCCCGGAATCGGAGTTTTTCTCCCGTCGGCGTTCGGTGAACAGAATCACCCCTTCTCGATTTCTCCTTCATCGGTGAGTCTCCTTCAATTCCTCGCAACTTGAGCATCGTTACAACTTACCCGACCTTTCCTCAACCAATTTGACTAGTCCGCCATCGGATTAGGCTCGGCCGACGCATACTTTTTGAGCAGCCCGGTCCCTCGTCGCCAAATTTCAACCCGTGCGCCTTTCACCAAAATCACTTGCTCGGTAAGAACTCTACCTACCCCTAGAAGCTCTAAGCATGAGTTATATCTGTGGTTTTGTTCGGTCCGTCGTCGATGTTCAAATCCGTAGCTCTTCCCCGCCCGCACGTAGCGCCATTGACCTCGGTAGCCGCCTCCGGCTAATCGGCGACAGATGCGTCCTAGATCTAGCTATTAGCTTCTTCTAGCAAACATAAAGCACCGATGGAGCTTTGTCGCGCCACCGCGACCATCTTTTCGCTCGAGCACCGCCTAGATCGGCCGGAGAAGACGATGGTCCAGCGTCGTCCGATCGTCGCGCCAAGATTCGCTAATGGGGTGGGCAGCGTCACGTTCATTGTTGAGTCAAGCTGGGGGACCTCGGTCCCACGCGTCGAGATTAGTATTACGCCGCGTCGCCGCTTTCGCCAGACATTCGTCTTCCCGAGAATCGCCTTTGGCGTGCAGTAACGCGCCGATGATTGATGGGCCGCCCAAAGATCGTGTTTCATGAAGTTTTCCCGAGATTTAACGTTTAAAAACAATTAGGAAATTATTAGGAGATAATTAATATATTTAGAACCGTCCAAAAATCCTAGAAAAATCATGATAAATATTAGATTACCCATGGATTTATTAAAAATAGCATAAAGAAAATCATATCATATAATTTTGCCTGTTTAAATACTTAATCCTATTCTAGGATTTTCCTTTAGGAAATAAAACCGAAAATTGGATAGAGTTAAATAAAATAGGATATAACCTTTGAGAAAAATCGAGAATTTATGGAGTTACCATTTATGATGAGAACACATGTAGTAAATTTTATTTGGACAATTAATTCCCTTTATGCCTTTTGAAAGATAATATTTCACCCCACAACAATATTTAAAAAGGGATTTCAAATAATAAAATTGTCTCATCGACTCTTAAATTCATAAAAATATCGGGAGGACCTAAATGTAATTTAGGTAATTAAAACAATTATGAAAAGACTTTAGAACAATCTATTAACCTCCAAGCAATTGTTTAGCCTTATTTACCATTCTCCTATATACTAATACCGCAATAATATTTGATTTATTGCATATATTAAATGATTGTAGATTAAATCCTCAAATTTCCTACATGAACCCTAGTGCCTTGTTAAAACTTTGAGATCTTAATTGAACTTCAGAGAATTACTTAGCTAATTTTACTAAGAGTAAACCCTAATACTTAAGTTACCCTACGATTTAAATAATCATATGTTTTAACCAACACCACACACCAATCCTAAAATAAGAAGTATTCTTCCGAGAGTTGATGAAGGAAATTCTTCAAACAAAATTATTTTCGCTAAAATATCTTTATGTGTTTAAACTATGGGTAAAGTATTTAGGTAGCCGTTAAGCGTTATTGCATGACATTCTCATTTCACCCCATCCCGTTATTTTGCTGAAAAATGCTAAGCAAAAGAAGGATCATGGAACTTTCTCGATATCCTGAATAGAGTTGTACACCAGTCGTCGATCGCTAAACTTAGCAAGAGCATTTCGTTTCATACATCATACTTTTATCGCATTCTGGTGTTTTATTTATGGTCTTTCGAACTCGTTCCGTTAATAGACGTCGAGGAGCCCGAGGGACCTTTTGAAGACCCGCAAGAAGACCCCTACCACTCTCAGGACCAAGGCGAGTTAACATTCACCCTCTAAGGGATTGCTTTTACTAGGGAGAATCTTGATTTTCCCTAGTGCGAGTTAATACCTACCCTTATGGATGTTTGCTTTTACTAGGAAGAATCTCGATTTTCCCTAGTGCGAGTTAACATCTACTATTGGGTGTTTGCTTTTATTAGGGAGAGTTAGCTTTTCCTAGTGCGAGTTAACACTCTAATGGATCATATTGATTCCCAGTTTTATTAAATATTTTATTTACAGTATTAAACTGCATGCTTTTGAAGTAAATAATACCTGCTTGCTTAATCATGATTTATCATGCCTTATTATCATTTGTTATTGTTCTACCTTGATGATATTGCCTTGATAATATTCATCTGTCCTTTGACTTTATGAATGATTGCCTTGAAAATCACCCTTGATAGCCAGCTAGGTGAAATAAAACAATTTTAGACTCTTAAGTCTTGGTTAAAATTTGCTTAGACATTGCTCAGTCCAATTAATAATTTTAGGCTTAAATCGCCTCGGAACGGTGAACCGACATTCACCGGACATGATTGCTTATCAAATATGGAAATCGAAATTGGGCTGGCATGCCAAGTGTGTGTATGTGTTGGATGTGATTGGGAAGCGGGCGTGGTCCGAATTGTGGTTAAGGTGGAAGTAGCATGGCTACCGGTGTGATGTGAAGAGGGCTATCGCTCACGACGTGGTCTTTGAGAGGAGCGCGGGGCAACACGCGTAGTCGCTAATCGCCGCCACCAAGGGTGGTTCGCCACATCGTGTGCAGGGGGCACGGAGGAACGATAGCGAAGAAGGAAGTGAATGTGAATGTGTGTGGTGGCCGGATCCGATGTGACTCGTAGAGTGGACCGGACGGGTGTGCGATGAGGCACACAGCTGAAGTCGTGACCAAATGCTGCGGATTTGGTTCCTATCACCACAACGCGTGGCCATCGCGCGGTAGTGCAAGTATTGGGATTCGAGGATAGTACGACTGCGGGCGCACTCGCTCTGCCGCCATGCTTGAGGTGAAGACAAGATATCATGTCGTCATCCGTGGGATGATCTAGGTCTTACGTGTCGTGAGCCGTGACTCTAGTGCGGGCGTGGCACCCGGCTAGGGAAGAACGGCACTTGCGGGCGTAAGATCCATTAACGGTCGCCACACCCTAATGAGATGGCAGTGTGTGCGTAGATCTAAGGACCGTGTGTGGTTTGTGGACTGTGGTTGGTGGAATGTGGATTGTGAAATGTGAATTAAAATGATGAAAATAATAATTAGCGTAACTTTGAGTTAAAAGTGCTAAGTCATAGGCTTTGATTTAGAAAACTTGCTTTACGCAAACAAATAAACCCCAACCTTCCCTTTGGAACCCCTATCACTAAAATTGCATCGGGTTGGGTGATAGCTCGCCAATGTTTGGATGACATTGACCTCGATTCATATTCTCTTTTAGATGGAGAATATGAGCAGGATCAAGACGCCGCCATGAAGATGAAGGACAGGATTTTGTTGACGACTGTATGCGAGGCTTAGGGCGTCTCTCGGTCGAGTGCTTAGGCATAGCCGACGAGACTCTTTACATCTTTTGGGTCTCCGTTTCTGATCTTTTGGACTTTCGACTATTTGGGCCAATGTGCCATTTGTAATACTTATTAGCCCCGAGGCTTATACGGTATTTGTGTAATATATAAGACTTCCGCTTGTATGAAATGATTAGGCTATGTGAAAGGTGTGCACTAGTGTCTTGATCCAGGACTAGTGCAGATCGTGTGTGGTGGGCAAGGACAGGCCCCACAGAGTGGTATCGAGCATAAGACTGTAGAGGAGCCCTAGACCTTGGCCGATAGCCTAAGATTATTTTAAGCTAAAAGGGAGATTTCTTTACTTATAAACTTCGCTTCTTTTAAAAGAATGCTATAATCTATCCTTCTACTAGTTCTTGTATTAAAAGGTGCTAACTCCTTAAATTTGTAAAACTATTTTGTAGATGGAGATTCCATGCCGGATTCTTGACCAGCGCTCCACTTTTGGGTACCGTCTGGACCCCGAGGAGAACGCCTTGAGTCTTCAGAGCTTCAGACTACTTGGGGTTTGAGGAGCCCCCACCTACTTTTGGAGGCTCAGTGCGGACTTTACCCGCCTCGCTTACGAGGTCGAGGTTAGGGTCTACTACTTGCTGACGTCGTGGCACACCGACACGGACAGTGGTGCCTCGAGACCAGCTGGATTTTGCCATCGCGATATCGCTATGATGGCAATCCAGAGCTTCAGAGGAGCCCTCGACCTTGTTGGGGACCTTTGCATCTCTGCTGACGCCCCTTTACTTGCTTCTCGGTCTAGGAGGGCCGAGCACGAGGAGCTGGACCCAGAGCTTCCGCCTTGTCCGCTCGCACCACTGAGCTGACACGCCGCCGGAGCTCGAGGAGATCCAGATCCTCCGCACTTCTCTCGGAGTCGGACACCCGCGCCAGTAGCTCTACCGTCAGCCTATCACCTCTCCCGCCACCTCCAGTGCTGCAGCGGGAGAGGATGAGGCCCTTGCCGAGCTGGATCTCTTGGATCCCGCTCACCTCCTCGAGCCGGGATGGACCATCCCGTCCACTCCTCAGACCGCCTCCACCAAGACCACCGCACCGTAGAGGGCACGCTCTCGCGTTACCCCTTGGAAGAGGTGTTTACCCCCTGGGGCCTTGGTGGGATTCCCGCCACGACCTCCACCGGAGGTTCCTCGGCCTCTAGCACCCTCCACCAGCTCTTGTGGCGCCGCCTTCGGCGTTGACCTGAGAGGACTACCTCTCGCTCCGGGAGATACCTGCAGCCGTCCGCCGACACCTACTCTCGTCGTGCCCGTTAGGGCGTAGCAAACAGGATGTACTACTTTTGTTGTCTAGCTCCCTAGTAGAAGCTAGATGTAGTAGCTGTAGATGTAGCTCAGAATAGACTACGCACAGACCTAGTCGAGATTCGGTAGCTTTTGCCACGCCGTAGTAGACGATCGGCGTGAGTGTTTGTACTATTTAGTCCCCTTGAACTATGTATGGATTTGCTTTTCGCACTTATGATTGCATTTGGATCTTTTCGCACATTTTCAACATCATGCATGCATGTTAGACGTTGAGTTTGAATTAGTAGAGATTATGCAGATGGCTCGTGGGCGATCGCCGCAAGAGGTCGAGGCGCCGCACCGCTAACAACCGGGCGTGGTCGAGGTCAAGAACTTACTCCCCGCCACCGCCGAATCCTACCACAAAGACAAGTTATGGCGTGTCGTGCCCAGATGCTTGGAGCGATACTAGAAAGTCAACAAGTTGCGCAAGAAGTCGCTTCAACATCGCCAAGGATCTAAATTGGCGATTTCATGAGAACCAAGCCCCGACCTTCACCTATGCCACGAACCCACAGATGTCAAGATTGGCTTAGGGCGGTGGTTCAGAAGTGAACCTTATCCGATGCCCGGATGAGGATAGGGTGTTGTTTGCCACCCAACCGCTTGAAGGACCCGCCAAGTGTGGTGGGAAAATTATCTTGCTACCCGCCCCGATGAGGTAGAAGATGAGGATGAGGATGAAGCGGAGGTCGATAACAATGGAGAACCGTGTCGATGTTGCCAATCTTGAGGAGGAGGTGATGAGAATGCAATTGGGGAACAACAGAGGTACCAAACCTACAAGCCGCCACCCGTAATGTACCATGGGCTGAATTTGAAAGGGTGTTTGGAAAATCACATTCCTCGAGGAGTGCTCGTAATGAAGAAACAAGAGTTCCGCAATCTGCGGCAAGGAAACATGACGGTCGTGAGTATTTGACCAAGTTTAACTTGCTCGCCGATATGCTCAAAGAAGACATAGCAGATGATGAGGAAAAATCGACAAGTTTTTAGAAGGAATGGCTCCCACTTACCGCTCTAAGCTCATCCTTCTCGATCTCACAAATTTTCATCAATCGGTGAACAAAGCTCTCATTCGGAGAAGGAGCTAAAAGGGAAGAAGCTAGCATAGCGCAAGATGGAGGCACGAGTTGCTGTGAGGATCCAAAGTCCCCGACCCTACCGCCCCACCTATCACCAAGGCCACCACCACCACAAGACTCAGACTATCCAACGCGTACCTACCAAGCCGGTGGTAGCCGACCCGCCTCCTCCTCAAGCAAGAAGACCTACAACCCAGCCACGGTGCCCGCGACCGGGTGGATCATGAATGATAAAGCTGCTGAACTCGCTTCAAGTGCCATCACCGGCACTATGCCAATGAGTGCCCAACTCGAAGACTCAAGACCACGCTTTGATATCGCCCCACCCGTGGCCAGCCCACTCACCGGGCGTGGAAGAGGAACTGCCTATCAAATCTACCCCCGCCACTTATGGAAGAGGACGCCAACCAAATCTCCACCGAAAATGCAGAGGAGGCTCTGGAGTACTTATGGGTACGTTCGAATCCATCGCCACCCCGCTCAAGTACTTTTTGATTCCTGAGCATCTCATTCGCTTATATCTAAGAGTTTTGTGGATAAGCTTGAACGCAAACTTTTCCTTTGGATAAACCCCTAATGATAAAGTCTCTGGTGGAAATCTAAAAGCGGCGAGGCTTGTAAGGAATAGATATTTCTCAGAGAGGATCGACTTCGATTCGACCTAATGGTCCTTCCCAATATGGGAATAGATGTGATCATTGGTATGGACTGGCTGACCTTTTATAGAGGGGTGTTAGATTGTGAGAAGAGAGAAGTAAAACTGGTTAAGCCCCCTGGTTACGAGAGGGTTTGGAAAGTTGATGCCCCTTTCAGATGGGGAAGAGCCATCTGGTTCTTGGAGGAAGATAATCCTGCGAAGGTACCAAAGGGTCAAGGAATATCTAGATGTGTTCGGAGGATTCTGCCAGGTCGCCACCGACAGGAAATGGAATTCACCATTGAGCTGGCACCAGGCACGGCACCCATCTACAAGACTTACTTCAAGATGAATCCTGTAGAGCTAGCAGAACTCAAGAAACAGTTGGAAGAACTGATGCAAAAAGGATTGATCCGCCCCAGTTCGTCATCATGGGGATCACCAGCCATGTTTGTAGATAAGAAGGATGGTAGTCGAAGGTCGGTAGTGGATTACCGAGCCCTCAATGCGCTTACTATCAAAAACAAATATCCTTTGCCTCAATTGATGACTGCTTGATCAACTTCGTGGAGCCAAAAGGTTTTCAAAGATTGATCTTCGATCGAGGATATCATCAAGTCAAGGTCGAGGGAAGATATACCCAAAACCGCCTTCACCACAAGATATGGGTCAGATGAATTCTTGGTTATGTCCTTTGGACTTACCAACGCCTACCCATTTCATGAATATGATGAATATGATCCTTATGGAATACTTAGACCAGTTAAATGAGTGTTTATCGACGACATCCCGGTATATTCCAAAGATGACGAGGAACATAAGAAGCATCTAAGATTGGTCCTCGACAAGCTTCGAGAACACCGACTTTTACGCCAAATTCAGCAAGTGCGAATTTTGGCTAGATGATATTAGCTTCCTGCATATCATCTCTGCCGAGGAATCAAGGTCGACCCTTCCAAGGTAGCGAGCAGCTTATGGATTGGAAATCCCTACCACCGTAAAGAAGTGAGAAGTTTCCTAGGGTTGGCGGGGTATTACTGAAGGTTCATTGAAGGCTTTTCTAGAATTGCCAAACCTATGACCCAACTATTAAAAAAGGAGCGAAGTTTGATTGGACAAAGGCACATGAGGATCGCTTTCAAGAGATAAAATCAAACCGACTACCGCTCTGTGTTGGTAACACCAAATCTGACAAAAAGTTTGAAGTATATTGTGACGCTCAAAGCAAGGATTGGGCCGTACTCATGCAAGAAAGAAGGGTAGTCGCTTATGCCTCTCGACAGCTCAGGAGGCATGAAGAGAATTATCCAACTCATGATCTGGAGCTGGCCGCAGTTATTCATGCTCTAAAGATTTGGAGACATTATTTAATGGGTAAGCAGTGTGATGTTTATACCGACCATAAGAGTTTGAAATACATGTTTACCCAAGCCAATCTAAATATGCGCGAGAGAAGGTGGTTGGAACCGATCAAGGACTACAACTTGAATGTCCTATATCACCCGAGCAAGGCCAATGTGGTGGCCGATGCCCTCAAATTAAAGCCAGCAGTAATCAAGTGACTCAACAGCAGAATGACTACCCGTATAAACGTAACTTGTGGTCCCGAAATTCCTGAACAAATCGTAAAGGATATGGACGCATTAAACTTGAGTTTGGTAGAGGCCGGTTACCTAGCCACCCTGGTGGTTCAACCGGACTTGTTTGACCAAATCAAGGAACTACAAAAGAGTCACTCTAGCGCCCATAAGATAAGAGACCAAATGAAAAGGAAATATGGGTGCCAGGTTATGGAGGATGAACAGGGAATCCTACGGATGGGACAAAGGATTTTCGTTCCCCATGACCAAGAGTTGAAGAATCACATCTTAAAGGAGTCCCATGAATCCCCTTTCTCCCTTCACCCCGGGTGCACCAAAATGTATCAAGACCTAAAAGCCCAATTTTGGTGGCCCCGTTTAAAGCGAGATGTGGCCGAGTATGTAGCCAAATGTCATACCAGTCAATTGGTTAAAGCCGAAAGATCAACGCCAGCAGATCGCTGCAACCTCTCAAGATACCGAGTGGAAATGGGAAGAAGTAACAATGGACTTCATCTTAGGGCTTCCCGACAAAGACTGGTGTGACTCCATTTGGGTCATAGTGACAAAGTTAACTAAGGTGGCCCACTTTATTCCTGGTCAAGACGACTTACAAGGGAGATAAGTTAGTGAACTCTATATGGCAAGGATAGTCACTCTCCATGGAGTTCCTAAAGAATAATCTCGGATCGTGGATCCCAATTCACTTCCCAATTTTGGGAAAAGCTACATAGTGCCCTTGGAACCATCGTTTTTCAAGATCTGACCTACCATCCTCAAACAGATGGATGATCGAGCGAGTCAACCAAGTCCTAGAAGATATGCCGAGAACATGCATTTTGGAGTTCTCCGCAGATTGGGAGAAATGGCGCCATATGCTGAATTCACCTACAACAACAACTATCAAACCAGTTTAAAGATGTCCCTTTGAGGCCCTGTATGGACGACGCCAGAGGACACCCTGTTTTGGTCGGTTGGAGAGCGACAAGTGTTTGGAAAGGAGTCATTGCAAGAAGCCGAAGGATGGTAAAAATCATTCGAGAACGATTGTTAGTCGCTCAATCCCGATGAAAAGCTACGCGGACCATCGCCGTCGAGAACTCTCCTTCTCCATCGGGATCCAAGATACCTTAGGGTGTCACCGCCCAAGGGAATTCAAAGATTCCAGCAAAGGGAAAGTTAGCCCCGATATATCGGCCTTACCAAATCATTGCCAAGAGAGGTCAAGTGGCATACGAGTTGGAATTGCTGCCGAACTTGGAGATATACACAATGTGTTCCATGTATCGCAACTCAAGAAATGCCCGAGAGTACCGAGAAAGAACACATCGCCCAACCACCAGCGCCACTAAATAAAAACCTCACTTATCGACCTCATCCAGCTTCAAATAGTCGACTTCTCCGACAAACAAATAAGAGGCAAGACTGTTAAAATATGTAAAGTTCAATGGGATGATGGGTCAGAAGACAACTATCATGGGAGCGAAAGACAAGCTTGGAAGGAATGCCCTCACCTATTCAACCCTTAAGCGTCAAATCTCGAGGTCGAGATTTATTTTTAGGGGGGGAGGATTTGTAACACCCCATCTTTGGACTTTTGAAGTAATGCGATGTGCTGGTAACTTGGGGAAAAGATCATTCAAAATCTTTCTGGTACTAAAGCATGTTAGTGTTAGACATATAAAGAAATCGTTTGAGAAGGAGGTGTTTCCATTATAAAGCCTAGGGTACCATTCGAGCCTATTATAAAACCTGATTATTCATAGAGAAACTTAAAGAGCTAATTTAAGTTATTATATTATGATTGTACCGAAACCAAAATTATCCTCGAACCAATTCTCACGACATCGGTAAACCGCTATCTTTTCAACATATTAGTATGCGCATTTATAATGCGTAGTTATTGTAGGTATAAACATTTAAGTAAGTATATAGGTGTATACTTACACTTGCAAATTATACATAAATGTATATATTTTTGCAAAGGGGAAAATTCCCCAAAATTCCATTAAGAGTCTAGAACCCATTTTGGGTCGAGCCCGCCTAGTGACCTAGCTAGACTCGAGCCCCAACCCTTTTTCCTTTTGGGAGCCGGCCGAGCCTTCCCGGCTCGCTCTCCCATCGGCTCGCCTGCCGGCTCGCCTCCACCCGCTCGTCTCTCTCGCTCGTCTCTCACCTCGCTCTCTCTCTCTCTCTCGCGCATGCGCCTCCGAGGCACGCCGAGGCCGCCTCGCCAACCGTGTCGCCGCCGTCGAGTCTTCCTTGTGCCGCAAGACGCCATCGCCGCTGCCCCCAACCCACGGCCTCCTTGCCCCGACAAAATCCCGTGGCGAAGCGATCACGGATTTTTGGACATCGACGACCGGCGTTGGCTCTGCTCGTTGCCTCCTCATCATGACCGCCAACCGTGTCACCAATGGGCGCCGCTTTCACCACGCCGCCGCCGCTCGCCCCGAGCATTGATGTCGCCGCCGCCGTGGTCGGGCTGCTGCACGGCAATGCCCCGCCATTGTCATCCCGTTGGCTCACCACCGCCACGCCCCGCCACCTTGTCCTCACTCGCCGGCGCTTCCTCTGACTCTCCACTACCCTTGCCCACCTCAAGCTTCCGTTGGGGCTATATAACCTCACCGTGGCTCAATTCGTTTTTCCTTCCGTCCTCACCACCGCCGAGCTCATTCTCCGTAATCCGACCACCTCGTCGATCCTGCTCTTGGAGCTTGCCCTCAGAGCACTGGAGGCTCTTACCTCCACCGTCCGTCAAGTAATTGGCCCCGAACCACTATTGCTCCCGGAATCGGAGTTTTTCTCCCGTCGGCGTTCGGTGAACAGAATCACCCCTTCTCGATTTCTCCTTCATCGGTGAGTCTCCTTCAATTCCTCGCAGCTTGAGCATCGTTACAACTTACGACCTTTCCTCAACCAATTTGACTAGTCCGCCATCGGATTAGGCTCATGCCGACGCCTGCTTTTGAGCAGCTCCGGTCCCTCGTCGCCAAATTTCAACCCGCGTGCGCCTTCACCAAAATCACTTGCTCGGTAAGAACTCTACCTACCCCTAGAAGCTCTAAGCATGAGTTATATCTGTGGTTTTGTTCGGTCCGTCGTCGATGTTCAAATCCGTAGCTCTTCCCCGCCCATACGTAGCGCCATTGACCTCAGCCGCCTCCGGCTAATCGGCGACGATGCGTCCTAGATCTAGCTATTAGCTTCTTCTAGCAAACATAAAGCACTCGATGGAGCTTTGTCGCGCCACCGCGACCATGCCGAGTCTCGCCGAGCACCGCCTAGATCGCCGGAGAAGACGATGGTCCGTCGTCCGATCGTCTTGCCAAGATTCGCGCTAATGGGGGTGGGCAGCGTCACGTTCATGGCTGAAGTCAAGCACGGTGGGACCTCGGTCCCACGCGTCAGATTAGTATTGGCGCCGCCGCCGCTTTCGCCAGATTCGTCTTCCTGAATCGCGCTTTGGCGCAGTAACGCGCCGATGATTGATGGGCCGCCCAAAGATCGTGTTTCGCGAAGTTTTCCCGAGATTTAACGTTTAAAAACAATTAGGGAAATTATTAGAGATAATTAATATATTTAGAACCCGTCCAAAAATCCTAGAAAAATCATGATAAATATTAGATTACCCTACGGATTTATTAAAAATAGCATAAAGAAAATCATATCATATAATTTTGCCCTGTTTAAATACTTAATCCTATTCTAGGATTTTCCTTTAGGGAAATAAAACCCGAAAATTGGATAGAGTTAAATAAAATAGGATATAACCTTTGAGAAAAATCTGAGAATTTATGGAGTTACCATTTATGACAGAACACATGTAGTAAATTTTATTTGGACAATTAATTCCCTTTATGCCTTTTGAAAGATAATATTTCACCCCACAACAATATTTAAAAAGGGGATTTCAAATAATAAAATTGTCTCATCACTCTTAAATTCATAAAAATATCCTCAGAGGACCTAAATGTAATTTAGGTAATTAAAACAATTATGAAAAGACTTTAGAACAATCTATTAACCTCCAAGCAATTGTTTAGCCTTATTTACCATTCTCCTATATACTAATACCGCAATAATATTTGATTTATTGCATATATTAAATGATTGTAGATTAAATCCTCAAATTTCCTACATGAACCCTAGTGCCTTGTTAAAACTTTGAGATCTTAATTGAACTTCAGAGAATTACTTAGCTAATTTTACTAAGAGTAAACCCTAATACTTAAGTTACCCTCGATTTAAATAATCATATGTTTTAACCAACACCACACACCAATCCTAAAATAAGAAGTATTCTTCCGAGAGTTGATGAAGGAAATTCTTCAAACAAAATTATTTTCGCTAAAATATCTTTATGTGTTTAAACTATGGGTAAAGTATTTAGGTAGCCGTTCAGCGTTATTGCATGACATTCTCATTTCACCCCATCCCGTTATTTTGCTGAAAAATGCTAAGCAAAAGAAGGATCATGGAACTTTCTCGATATCCTGAATAGAGTTGTACACCAGTCGTCGATCGCTAAACTTAGCAAGAGCATTTCGTTTCATACATCATACTTTTATCGCATTACGTGTTTTATTTATGGTCTTTCGAACTCGTTAGTTAATAGACGCCGAGGAGCCCGAGGGACCTTTTGAAGACCCGCAAGAAGACCCCTACCACTCTCGGGACCAAGGCGAAGTTAACATTCACCCTCTAAGGATTGCTTTTACTAGGAGAATCTTGATTTTCCTAGTGCGAAGTTAATACTACCCTTATGGATGTTTGCTTTTACTAGGAAGAATCTCGATTTTCCTAGTGCGAGTTAACATCTACTATTGCGTGTTTGCTTTTATTAGGAGAGTTAGCTTTTCCTAGTGCGAGTTAACACTCTAATGGATCATATTGATTCCCGCTTTATTAAATATTTTATTTACATATTAAACCGCATGCTTTTGAAGTAAATAATACCGCTTGCTTAATCATGATTTATCATGCCTTATTATCATTTGTTATTGTTCTACCTTGATGATATTGCCTTGATAATATTCATCGTCCTTTGACTTTATGAATGATTGCCTTGAAAATCACCCTTGATAGCCGCCTAGGTGAAATAAAACAATTTTAGACTCTTAAGTCTTGGTTAAAATTTGCTTAGACATTGCTCAGTCCAATTAATAATTTTAGGCTTAAATCGGCCTCGGACGGTGAACCGACATTCACCGGACATGATTGCTTATCAAATATGGAAATCGAAATTGGGCTGGCATGCCGGTGTGTGTGTATGTGTTGATGTGATTGGGAAGCGGGCGTGGTCCGAATTGTGGTTAAGGTGGAAGTAGCATGGCTACCGGTGTGATGTGAAGAGGGCTATCGTTCACGACGTGGTCTTTGAGCGCGGGGCAACACGCGTAGTCGCCAATCGCCGCCACTAAGGGTGGTTCACCACATCGTGTGCGGGGCACACGGAGGAACGATAGCGAAGAAGGAAGTGAATGTGAATGTGTGTGGGTGGCGGATCCGATGTGACTCGTAGAGTGGACCGGACGGTGTGCGATGAGGCACACAATGGAAGTCGCCGACCAAATGCTGCGGGATTTGGTTCCTATCACCACAACGCGCGGCCATCGCGCGGTAGTGCAAGTATTGGGGATTCGAGGATAGTACGACTGCGGGCGCACCTGCTCTGCTGCCATGCTTGAGGTGAAGACAAGATCATGTCGTCATCCGTGGGATGATCTAGGTCTTACGTGTCGAGGGGCCGTGACTCTAGTGCGGGCGTGGCACCCGGCTAGGGAAGAACGGCACTTTGGCGTAAGATCCATTAACAGGTGCGCCACACCCTAATGAGATGGCAGTGTGTGCGAGATCTAAGGACCGGTGTGTGGTTTGTGGACTGTGGTTGGTGGAATGTGGATTGTGAAATGTGAATTAAAATGATGAAAATAATAATTAGCGTAACTTTGAGTTAAAAGTGCTAAGTCATAGGCTTTGATTTAGAAAACTTGCTTTACGCAAACAAATAAACCCCAACCTTCCCTTTGGAACCCCTATCACTAAAATTGCATCGAAGTTGGGTGATAGCTCGCCAGATGTTTGGATGACATCGACCTCGCATTCATATTCTCTTTTAGATGGAGAATATGAGCAGGATCGACGCTTTGCCATGAAGATGAAGGACAGATTTTGCCGACGACGAGGCGAGGCTTAGGCGTCTCTCGGTCGAGTGCTTAGGCATAGCCGACACGAGACTCTTTTGCATCTTTTGGGTCTCCGCTGACTCGATCTTTTGGACTTTCGACTATTTGGGCCAATGTGCCATTTGTAATACTTATTAGCCCTGAGGCTTAATACAGGTATTTGTGTAATATATAAGACTTCCGCTTGTATGAAATGATTCCGGCTATGTGAAAGGTGTGCACTAGTGTACTGATCCAGGGACTAGTGCAGATCGTGTGGTGGGCAAAGGACAGGCCCCACAGCCGCCGTACCTTTCCCCCGCGCCGCCGTCTCCTCCTCCATCCTGTGCCAACCGCCGCATCCTCTCCGCGCTGGCTGCAAATCGAAGGTAACCTTTTTATTAATTTCTATGTTTGCCACAAAACCCGCTCTATTTGTAGCATCAGTGCAATATTAGAAAGATTAAAGCATCAATGAAAAGCAGTTGGGTAAAATTTCCCTTTTGCAATTAGTCTTGACAGTGACCGGAGTTGGGTAAGAATTTTGTAGATTTTGTCGCAAACAGAGCATGTGAGATCTGTTGTATCAAAAGTAAAAAACCATGACCACATATGACTGGAGTTGGAAGGCTTATTGCTGCACTGCCACTATAATATGCAAGTGATATCTTGTTTATTTATGATATATGTGTAGTATAGTGCAAGTAACTAATTTTGCTAGTATAGTGTAGTATAGTGCAAGTGATGAATATTGCTCTTTATGTGGAACTAAATGGTGATATTACTTGTTAGATGAAGGACACCCTCCGCGACACCCCCTTATCTTCGGCACCTTGACGCGTAGCTGTCGGTGAGGTAATTCCGATCCCCACCGCCTGTAGTCATGCCGAGTTGTATTTGTGTGTGCTATAGTTTTCCGAGATTTGAATTAGTGGTGGAGGGCACTTTACTTTGTAGCGCGTGGGCAACAACCAAACTTACTAAATTATTTGGTACAGTTGTCACATCAATGGGGTCCGCACAGATGTGTTTCGTATTTTCAATTGCCCGATGAAATGTGTCACAAACTGCACTTGTTTTCCGCACACCCCCCCCCCCCCCGTCTGACAAAGACAAAACAAAGCAAAAAAACAAAAAAGAGTCCGGCGTAGGTAGGATTAAAATTTTAAAAAGGGGGAAACCCCAAAAAGAAGGGTCAACGCAGGGTGAACAGTTGGAGGTGCAGGTGTCTGAGCATGGCGTCGGGCTATCGGTGACTGGTCTGCATGTGTCGGTGACTACAGGGTCTCGTGCTGACTGTGAGTCTTCCTCTTCCGACTCATCGGTTGACATTGAGATCGATCTAGATTGACCCCGTGACTCTTTCTTGTCAGACTTGTATGGTTTGAACAATGTTGTAATATTTTTTATTAATTTTGTTGGGAACCATTTGTACTTGTAACATTGTTGGTATTGTTATATTTTTCTAATATTGTGAACTATCCAATCTACATCGATATGTGCATACGGTTTGACTATAGATTGCTTATTTGTTTATTATGCAAGCAATGATTTTAAATATGTTACGTGGCGTGAATTAGTTTGTTAAATATGTAGATACTTTTCTATTTATCAAAGTTATAATGGTATCTCAACAAACCGACGGATCGAACCATGAGGCAACACCACAAAGGAGTTGTAGTCCAAGTGATTATCTCAACCTGGACCAACATTGTGACGCCGATGAGGTAATTAACACATATAGATACAAATTCATTTGTATATGTGTTTGCCTCGGGAGATTGAAATTCATCTGTCTTTCCATTTACTTATTGTCGGGACCCGCCAAACGGAGTCGGGCCCCTTATGTGCATTACCTGTACTGGTCCCTGGATCAGTAGCTAGTACACACAGATTTCAGAGCTTTGGATTATTGCCGTTACAAATTCGAATAATAATTACATCAGAGTACGCTATTTGGCACGAAGGCCTTAAACAGCGGAATTCTAACATGCAGTGGAAGGCTTAACAGTCTTCCATAACTCCAAATGGAAGAGGCAAAATACAACAATCAAACCACAGGCAAGCTGCAGTAGCGTCCTAGGCGTTGGTATAGTCGTTGTCTTCGAGTTCTCCACTTTGTATTCTTGACCTGCTCATTAAATGAACAGCCCCGCATAACAAACGGGGTTAGCATTTGACTGCTAGCAAGTCCTTCCTAGGAAGGGCCAGGTTAAGGTTTATCTTAAAAGGCTGATGGTTAATTTGCATAAACGCACTTTACCTAAAATTATAAAAGCATTTTAGAAACATATATAGATAAATATAAATTCTCATGATCACAGTAATATCATAAAATTTCTATTCTCAGATCTCAAGTTCTCAATCTCACGATTTTCAGCTCATAACCTCATTCCTCAATTCTCGTTTCTCAATACTCAAATCTCAAATCTCAAATTCTCATATTTCAAACTCCTGATTCTCCTCTAGCAACGGCACCCACATGCCGGAATAACCTTACCCATGTCACATTAAAATGGTGACGCTACAATGTGAAACCCACCTTGTCCGCCCTTAACCGTGGGCACGGCCATTCAAATGGTTTTACTCTGCAGAGGTTGTACGCTTTACCCGCAAGATACGATATCCTCCCGTCGAAGGATATTATAACAAAACCCTCCAGAAAATTAATCTCGGGCTTAAACACTGTCGTACCTGCTTCACACAGGTACCCAGAGAAATGCTTCAGCACAAGTCCCTGGCGATACCCGGTGATGTTTCTCAATTCTCAACTCTGCACTTCTCCATTCATCCACCGTGCAAGGACAGTGAGTAACCTCGACATTTCTTTTCCTTTAGATTAGGCCCGTCCCATACCGGCTTAAGGATCGTCTGGTAAATACTCAAGAAAGTAGTCACACTCGGTCCTTATTCTTGGAGCGGAACCAACACAAACCCAACTCTCGTGCTCAAGTGCACCCACCTTACAGATCCATCCGCCCCGATCCCATTTATTAGTGGGTCAAATTTTAATTAATATGAATGAATCGAATCCAGCTTCCCAACACAAGCGATTCATCAAATCTCTGGATTTTATTCCTAGCTACATCAAATGTTTGGGATTGAATCCCCGAATACCTAACTGAGCAATACAAAGCATCTATTATTTGAAAACCGTGGGTAATATTAACATAAATTATACTAAGGTTGGGGGTTTATCGGTAGATGCATATATCGGATGGACATATGCACTAGGCAGCACTATAGGACTTTACGGTATTTTTATCAACATAGAAATTTTGGTAAAGCTATAAAACTGGGATTCTAGGAAAAGACTTGCCTTCGGAGTAGTTGTACTCTTGCGGTGCGTCGACGGCGTCAAAGAAATCTCCTTCGGCGTCCAAACGTTCTATCGCACGCAAAACAAGAAAAAGCACCCAATAAATAACATGCACAATAAAATAATTTTAGAAATTATACAAATATTACAGTATGTAGATATGGTTTTTCCGGATTTTTAGAAATTTAAATCGCCGGATTCAGAGATCGGATGAATCCGGAGCTAAATTGGGAAGGATTGTCATTTCTGAAATTCCTAAAATTGAAAAACAGCACTGTAGCTGCAGGTCCCACTGCACGGATGACTCACTGGTCCAACCTGGTGGTCTCCTTCAGATAAGAGCAGGAATGGGGAACAATTGGAGAGAGAGAAAACAAAAGAGAGAGAGAGGAAGAGGGAGAAAGGAAAAGAAGGAAGAAGAAAGGGAGAGGAAGGAGAGGGGTGGCCGGTGGGGGACTTGGCCGGCGGTGGGGTTTGGGCGGCTCTCCGGCGAGGGTGAAGTGGCGGCGACGGGCGGTGGCTGGCGGCGCTAGGAAGAGCTAGGGGCGGCGGCCGGCGAAGCTCGGCGGCGCACTGGGGAGACGCAGGGCGGAAACGGCGGCAGGCGGAGCTGGGGCCGAGGCGTGGCTCCGGGCGGCGCGGCGACGGTGGAGTGGGGCTCCGGCGGCGGCACGGCTGGATTCGGGCCGCGCCGACCGGCGATGGGGTGGCGGCGCTACACGGCCAGGACGGCTCGGCAGCAGTGCCCCGACGTGGGAGCGGCGACCGTGGCGCGGTTTCCTTGGGCGGCTTCGCGCGGCGGCCGACGAACGGCATCAACGGCGCGGATCTGGGCGGCGCTAGGCCAGGAGTGGCGGCGCAAGGCTACGGCTTGGCCGGCGGCGAAAGGGCCGGCGGGGAAAAGGGCGCACGCGGCTTGGATGGGCGGCTTGCAGGGGCTGCGGAGCTGCGCGAGCAGGTGGCCAGCAACACGGCAACGCGTCGGGCGACGGGAAGGAGCTGCTGGGTGGCGGCCGGACATGGTTCCAAGCGGCGACGGAGACGGGAGACGGCTTCTCTACTGATACTGATGCTTGCTCTGCTTGCTCTGGGACTTCAGTTGTGGGTTGTATGGATGGAGCTGGGTTTTGCAGGTTCATTTGGGGAAGGAGCTTTTGAGCTCGTACGTGGCCAGGAGACCGCGCTGGCCATCGTGCATGCAAGCCACGGCGACGAGCTGGTCAGCCATGTAAGGCTGGGCATGATTGCAGGAGAGACTTGAAGGCTGGATAAGAAGGAAAGGAAAAGAAGAAAGAGGGGTGTTTGTCTTGTAATGTTAGTTTTAGGAAAAATTGAAGAAGTAGATTATTGTAATTTAAGTTTAAATAATATAATTTCTTTGTAATACAAATTTTTGGGGAAACGGAAATATAAATATTTGGAATTTAAAATTTAAGTTGTTTCTTGATATATATTTTTCGGAGGAGAATGAGAATACAATTTAATATCATTTGGAACAAAGGTGTTCTTTAATAAGATTGAAAAATTTAATTTGTTTGTTGCGATATATATAAGCAAGTAATTTTTGTGTAATAGGTTTTTTTTTAGGGGAAAGATTGAGGATGTAAATTTATAAAGTTGGAATTAAGATTATGGTGTACTGGTAAAGGAAATATCAGTTCTTTTCTTTAAATAGATTGAAAAATTCAATTTATTTGTTGCAATATACAAGCAAAATTTATTTGCTCATTTAATTATTTATTTGTTCACTTGGGTGTCACACTAGTCCTAGGCTCAATCGATTGAAACGAACGTTGAATCCTCTCGACGTGGTCGTGGCCCTAGCAAGATGCCCAAGGGGCGAACGATTATCACCCAGATGTCCACAATCAGGGAACCTATCGCCCCCAATGCAGTAGTCGGGCCATACAAAACTGCCTGTGGGGTGGTCGTTAGGGATCATGTCACAATAAACTATCGAAGATAGAGTGGCCGAAGAGATGAGCAATATGTGGTGCCTAATAAGGTTAAAGACTTCTGTTGGGGCAAGATTAAAGAAAACTTTGATTTCCCTAAAGGGACTGAAGGCATAGCGGAGAAACGCGCGATGAATATAATGGGCATCGCGTTCAAGAATTGGAAGGGCAAAATGAATAGAGATTTTGTTCAAAAACGGAGAACGCCAGACTTCAACTTATTTCCACAGTTAAAAGATTTTTGGGATGAATTTGTTGAGTTCAAGACGTCCGAGGACGCAATGCAGTTAAGCAAAGCTAATAAGCTTAACGCGGATAAGAATATTTGCCCTCACACACTCGGCTCACGTGGTTACGTCAAGAAAGTAGCCGAGTGAGAGAAGAGGGAAGAAGAATTAACAATTAGTGGTGTCACACCTGCGACGGCCGAGTGGGTCCCATGTGCATAACATTACCTTTATGGAAGGGGGGCTACACTAGCGAATGATGGATCCTTAAACTTTCGAGGCCCACGAGACCAAGAGGTAACAGAAAAGATTGCGAATACGCATGCTCAGTCGTCCCAAGGAGATTTCAAGGCTAGCAAGGAGAAGGATGAACTTACCCTGGCTCTGGGAAACAAGGAACACCCGGGTCACGCGTGAGGCATTGGCTTGGTGCCTTGGGTAGCAGCCTTCCCCCAGGATGCTTCCATCTATCATAGTCAGAAGAGGAATGCTGAATATGGAGATGCGGTAATGGAGCTAATGAAAGAAGAATTGAGGAAAAGCATACGAGAGGAGATACAACAAGCTCTCGGCCAGCAACAGGCAGCAGCCGTCGATGTATTCGGCAGCCCCGGGGCTCGACGGAGTAGTTGTGCCTCTAGGGGGCTTGTGGAGGCTGATCCTAACACCCATTACCCTGTGGACGACATCAAGGAACCGACTGCATGCAAGCTGTACGTGCAGACTCTGAACTTTTCAACAAAGGTGGCCACTGGGCAAGCTTTTCCATCAGGGGAAAGTGTTCAGTTGCACAACCGCCCCATACCGGACGGCTATGGGAAAGTCTGCATTGACAATATACTTTCCAAGAGATACCGAAGACTTGAGTTGGACTTCCCTGGTGAGGAGGGGGAAAACACTCTAGGAGACAACCTACACGGTTTCGTTGCGTGGAGAAAGCGATACATAGTTTTCGACTCGGACTCAGAAGAAGACGATGATGAAGAAGAGCAGCGAAGAGACCCCCCTTCCCCCACATCATGCAGAAGATGCAAGTCTTCCCCCAGCACCGGCAACCAGAAGCGTAAATCCTCCGCAGGCTCCACCTAGAAAAAGCCCTACTCCCCAACCACCACCAACAAAAAAAAGGCAGCCGTACCTATCAAACGACCTACTCCCAAACGGCCACCTACAAAAAATTCAGCAGCGTCATCATCTCACAGATCACAGTCTTTACAAAAATCGCAAGCGTTTGATGATTGGCCTCCACCCTCGAAAAAGGAAAAGAAAATCAATGGAAGCATAACATCTTTGATGACTCGTCCAGGTCAGAGTGCCGAGCAATATGAAGTCCCTGAACATGCTCGTGAATTTTTCATTTCCATGGCCAGCAGTAAACATACGGGGTCCTCGAAAAAGCCAAAGTCAGACTACGAGCGTATCTCCCAAAAGCCTGACATGGTGCAGTTTGGAATTGATAGGTTCCATGCAGAAGCGGGACTTACGCCGGATCAACTTGCAGAACTACAATATGGAGATGATTAAGATATTCCGTTCGCACCTCTTAGATGGGGGTTTCAATTAGGCAAACCATTGGTCCCCCCAACTTGGCTCCCTGGTCTGACAACTAGAATACGTCAACTACATGACTGGTACATGGAGTATAGCAACATGGGCTGCGAAATGTTCTCCGCCAATCTCAGAGATGAATATTTGCACAACGGGGACTACGCATTCTGGGTGGAACTCGATCAATTGTATCAACTGTACCAGCAAGACGCCCTCGATGTCAGCATGCTTGGGTGCTGGACTCTGTAAGTGTGTTGTGTATAATTCAATATTGTTCTGCCATTATATTGCACTCATAATTACTTAGCGTTTTTTCTTTGTAGAATGGAGGCTCAGAAATGCAAGAGAAAAGGTATTCAAGACATAGGGTTCCTCGATCCTGGGATGGTCAACGAAATGCTCGTCAGGGACAAATATCAAACAATCGAGGACTATGTAGCTAAAGCCTTGATCAAGCAAGAACTTAAGAGTTTGATACTACTGCCCTACACGATCAAGTATGTGTTATATACCATTCTTGTTGTATAATTTATTAGGGACAAGATGTTACTCCTATTTAATTCTCCACATGTGCAGCTTTCATTGGATCGTACTTGTCATCGTGCCATTGGATAGCAAGATAGTTGTCCTCGATTCGAAAGAAAACCTCAAGAAAGTTACCAACCCATCATAAACTTGCTCGACAAGTAAATTCTATCATCTTTCTAAGTTGTTACAGTCTTTTCCACGTTGCAATTACTGTCGAATTTAAAACTGCTTACTGATATCTTTAATTACTCACGCACAGGGCTTTTGAACGATATTGTCAAAAAAGTAATCGCCACCGTCCTTATCAGAAGAAATTCACTGTCAGAACCAACTTTCCTGTACATACGAAACAATATTGTCTAGCAATTCCTACTTAACGAATATGAAAAAGGTTTATAAATATATTATTTCTCTTTCTCAGTGTCACAGGCAACCCCGTGGCAACAATCTCTGTGGGTACTATGCAGAAAAGTTCATGCACAACTTCACTAGGGACGTGTTGGGCACAACTAATATTGAGGTCTGCTAAATTTGTCATAAAACACATGCAATGTTGCATATATAAATATTCCTTGCATGTTACTCAATAAATAACATATGTCTTCGATTCTTTGGATGACAGCGTTTGCAAATATCCACAAGTTCGCTACTAGCTAATGAACTCCTAGCAATTCAAGAACAGCTCGCTGGATTCATCGTTACCGAGATTCTCGATCGAGACGGCGAATTTTACAATCCTGACTGGCTAGTCATGACTAGGGCGGACAAGGCAAAAACTGACCTAGCTAGTGGGGGGAAAAGGTTAACCCAGCTAGCGGGAGGAAAAGCAAGGCTGACCTAGCTAGTGGGAGCAAAAGTAAGACTCACCTAGCTAGAGGGAGCAAAAACAAGTCCCTACGTTGAACATTTTAATTGTTGTAATTAAAAACTAGCTAGACATCACATGTGTGTGCATATATACATATATATCTTGTTATATTATATATTAATTGTGACCGTGAATACTTCATTAGTCTAGTAATTAATATACCGTAGTAATACATGTTCATGAAAAATAGGAACTAATATACCAAATAAAAATATCACTGATGTTTATACAAATCCAAGCACATAAATATTATTTAAAAAAACTCCTGGAGATACTATCACTGCCGGTTCATTAATAAAAAACTGGCACTGATGTGGGGGCTACAATGCTTAGGGTTGAAGCGCTCCCCAACTATCACTGCCGGTTTTTACCATGACCCGGCAGTGATTCCTGGCATCTGTGCCGGTTCTACAACCGGCAGTGATAACGATGGTTATCACTGCCGCTTACGGAGTGCCGGTTTAGAAACCGGCAGTGATGCCGATTCCGAACCGGCACTGATGTAGATATTTGTAGTAGTGATTTCTCTATATTGACTAGAATATGTTTGTTTGCTTGCATGTAATTGTATGTTGGGGATTTATTTTCACCAAAAGGCGAGGAGGGTATTCTTAATCATTTGGAGCCACAGCCAAAGGAGTAGCACTTCGTCGATCAAGGCAAGTTAGAAGAGCCAATTCCCTTAGAATAGAAAATCTCGAAAATATAGTCCTATTTACATTTTGGCCATATGGCCACCTAGCTTATAAAGAGTTTTATAGAATTTAAATCCTAAATGTGCATGCTATAATCTTAAACAATGAAAACTAGTTTGCTAGCAATTGTTATAGGAATGCCATGTTGCAAAAATGTAATATTGCTTAAATATAAATCTAGGAAAAATGATTGCTTAGCCAAGCATAGAAATTTCAATAAGTTATTCATGCTGATTATTGTGAACTTGTGTGATTGGCATTGGGGAAATGCCAGTGGGTATTTACCTGTGGTTTTAAAATAAAAATTGGCTAGGGTAATAAGAAAAGTTTGGTTTGGTGCGGGATAGATGCATGGTTTCGGGTTGTGGTTAGTTTATTATTCCTAGCCTAAGGACTACTCGTCCTATGGATTTGTGATTCGAGCACTACAGTACAACCTCTTGATTTGGAGTGGGACCGACTTGGATTGAGTACATCGCAACTATTCAAGCTAAGTGCTGCCATCCGGTGGAACACAACCTTGTCTCCGAGGAGCAGTGTGTTGTGCGGCGCACGAGGGGGCCTAGGAACTTTGTTTCCAAGGAGCAGTGTGTTACCCGACGGCGAAACCTTAGCGGGCAGAACTCAGTTAGACCGGGGCTTTAAAAAGGCCATGGAAGCTCATCTCTAGTCCTACACCTCGGATGTGTAGTGGCAAAAGGAATGAAATTCTCAGGAGAGTAAAGTGTACAAACTCCGCAGAGTAGAAAAACTATCCGAATAGTCGTGCTCACGGTTAAGAGCACACAAGGTAACTCTCCATATGGTAGTGTTTGTTTTCAAATCTGGGATGTTTTGGCAAGGGAAGCCATTGAGTTATTTGAAAAGAAATAAAGAAATATTTAAAGGTTTTTATCCCTTCTCATTTCTAAAATGCCATTTCTGACCTATAGGAAAAATTCTATAAAAGTAGCTTTACGCAGATTAATAAACTCATGCATCTCTTCTAAGTTTACTTGCTAGGTATGTTGCATACTCATACCCGCATATCAGGCGGGCTGTTTATTCCAATGAATAGATGACGGATATGATGAGCGCCTGCTGGTAGAATGGGTGTCAGCGGATACTCCGTTCGATATCTGTGCACCAGGACCCTATGATGACGAGTTGAAAGTGCATCTAGGCACTTAAGTGATTTTGGTGATTAATGACAAACACATATAATGACAATTATTTGTAAATGATAAATTTGTGTAAATGCTTGGCTAAGTAATTGCCTAGTGACATACCTCTAATATGATTGTGTTGCTATGAGACTAAAATGTTTATTGCCAAGTTGAATATTAATCTCATCTATTTAGAGGAAATTATATATGCCAAGTGAACAATCTATCCATCCTAATAAGATAAGTCTCACAAATAAAAATGAGATGGGTAAGCAAAAATGAGGTATGCAATCTCGGTAACCTTCTATATATATTTATTATTCCATTCTTCTTGTGCAAGTGCATAGTGAGCTTCAAGTAACATATTGATTATGTATATGCACATTGGTTGATGTCATATCTATTTGTGCATATATATCCACTTGAGTTCAATATGTATCTTGCTTCTAGTATACATGTCTTAACTAGAACTAAACTTCACATTGCTATGACTTGACTTGATACATGAATGCTTTGTTTGTATATCTTCTTATGCACATCACTTAGTGAAGTTTAATCTAGATTGTTCCACAACTTTACTCTAGCTTGAATATTATTTGCACATGTGTAATTCTTGTATATTCTATCATGTGCTCCATTTTAGTGAAGATTGTGGTACTTGCCATGGTTTAATTGATTTATGATATTGGCAATCATCTTTCTAGTTCATCTAGCTCCATTACATATTTTATCATGATGCACTTAGTAGATATCTTTTCCATGTCAAGTGTTTCCAATTAATATTGTGCTTATTTATATGAAACACTTGTTGTGCTTAATTGCTCACAAACATCAATCTATTTATATCTATTGAGCTTTTGGACTAATATCTTGCATGAGTGGTTTGGAAAGATTTAGGTCCCGTGAGTATGTGTGATGATCAAGATATGTTAAAGGATGACGGTTAAGCCGAGGTCAACAAGACGACGGTGTCACCAAGAGTTGAGGACTAAGTCAAGATCGATTTGGCGTGGAGATCATCGGAGAGGATGATCAAGTCAAGGTCGATGGGACGAGAGTCTCATGAGGTGAATCGACTCAAGTTGGATAAGGCAAAGGCTTCATCAATCTTTTGGTGAAGGTCATCATGCATAATGAAGAAAAAGACGGCAAGTGATTATCCTAGACTTGTATTATCTTTGATTTAATTTGAGTCTAAGAATTGCCGTACTATTAAGAGGGATGCGATGGAAAATGACTTCTAGATGAGTCAAGTGCTCAAGTGATCCATCCTTATGAAACTCAGTTGGAGAGTGGTGTTAGCGGTGTCGGAAAGTGAAAGTTGTAGGTCTCCCTTACCTTCCTTGTGAATCCTGCATTTATTCTTTGGGATTTGAGAAGTGAGACCATGTTGGTTGTGTAGCTCTTGTTCTTAGCTTTTCGTAGAGTCTAAGATCACCCAAAACGGAGTTCGGAGTCAAAAGTTATCCGTTTTTAGTGGGTGTGCCTTTGTTGTTTTCAGGCCTCGAATCGTCGATGTTGCTCACCAGTGTCCGAATTTTGAGAGTTTGGGGTTCTCTGTCTGAAATTAATTTCTAAATCGGACTGTCCGATATTTGACATCGGACTGTCCGGTGTTATGCATATCAGACTATCCGAACTTTCAGAGTTTTGGGTTCTCTGTCCTGATTTATAATTAATATCGGACTGTCCGATATTTGACATCGGACTGTCCGATATTACACAGTTTTGAACCTAACAGCAGATTTTCACCCAGATCTATAAATACCCCCTCCTCTCCAACTAGCCGTTGTAAAGGCTGTGTGCCAAGGTGTGTGAAGGTGCCTCCCCTTATTCTTGAGCCCCCATAGCACCCCTCCACTCTAGATCTAAGTGATCCCCTTTTGAAAAAGGGTTGGAAAGAGTTGGGAGGAGGGATTGAGTGAGAATTGGGAGAAAGGTTGGGAGGTGATTCCTTTGTGGATTTAGTGTGTTCTTGAGCCCTAGTGACCTCTCCACTCCTTGATCTAAGTGATCCTCTTAGTGAGAAGGGTTAAGAAGAGTTGGGAGGAGGGATTGAGCAAGATTGGATCTTTAAGCACTTGAGTTCATCTCCAAGTTCATTCTTCATGCATTTGTTACTCTTGGAGGTTGAGGACTCCTAGACGGTTAGGAGTTGGTCACGAGCCACCAAGCTTTATGTGGTGTGCCGTGTCAAGTTTGTGAAGGCCGGATTCCGCCTCCGCAAGGAAAGGAATCAACTAGTGGATTCCAAGAGAGCTTGGTGCGGACCTTGGAGAGAATTAGGGTTGAAAAAGACCCCGGCTCAAGTGTGACCGAGCCGCCTCAACGGAGACGTAGGATCCCCTCAAGGATCCGAACTTCGGGACCAAACATCGACGCGTCTCCTCTCCACTCGTGGTTCTTCATTTCTATTCTCAAGTTTTATTTACTGCTTATTTTATAATTGAATTGATTATCTTGTCTTGTGTGATACTACTACACCTATACTTGTTTGTGAACTATCTTTGGTGCAGGTGGTATCCTTGAATTTGTAAGATTTGAATTGAATCCAAAGTCCTCTGTTTTCTATGCAGAACGGACAGTCCGATACTTGCCTCGGATAGTCCGATACATCGGACTGTCCGACCCTGTAACATCAGACTGTCCGATACAGCTTCCGCAATTAACTTCTATTTATTATTTTAGAATTTATAATCGCCTATTCACCCCCCTCTAGGCGACATCCCGGTCCTTCCACAAGTGGTAGCCAGAAGACTAGATCTAATGCCAGGAGATAGAGTTGGAGGGTTTTCTATATGCACGTTATAGTCTATGTCTATGGGGTATATTGCAATGAACTGATGTTTGTCCGCTGATACTCTGTCAGTATTGTAATAAAGTTAATATCACATGTTATTTATGGCAGTGTTACCATTTCTAAATTATGATCTATAGATACTAGCATTGATTCTGGCACTAGTATCGGTATAACACAGAAAGGGGCCTAGGCATTGTGATAGGACCTAACATTATCCAACCTAGGGTAGACGAGGTCATGATCAAGAGCCCCTACATTCTCTAATATCGACCAATCCCACAAGGGCACAATTAATGGCTCTTTAAACCTAGCTATTTGGAACTTTCATAGCAAGTTAGCAAGGGCATGCTTTTAGACAAAGATCCATGCTTAGAGAATTCCTATATGCCAAGCCCCATACCTTCTCCCATGCAACCAAACCACTGAAAGCATAATACTAGCAATGCACCATATAGAAAAAGCTTAAGTTGCTCAGATGTCGTGAAGAAGATAAGCTAGTCTTCACCACTCATCAATTGGAAGGACCAACAATAAATTGGTAGGATAATTACATCGTTGCACAGTGAGAACAAGCTGAATAGGATGATGCCATGGAACATGAAGAAGACCTTGAGGAAGATGAGAAAGATCAGTAGGAGGTGGGAGAATCTAATGATGCTCAGCCCGCATAAGGAGCCATAGCTAGAGGTGGGACTTGGGCCGTGCCGGGCCGGCATGGCCCGAGCCCGTCGTGCTTCGGGCCTACATGAAACGGGCCGCATGGCCTAGTCATTTCTTCGTGCTGGACCGGGCCAGCACGGATGGCTAAAATCAAGGCCCGGCACGGCCCAAAGGCACGCCGGACTGCTGTCGGGCCGGGCAGGCCCGAGCAGGGCACTGGAGAGAATACAACACACTAAATATTTTTTATAAATTCATACGTTGCTCAAATGAAAATGTTGTCTACATGCAAAAGATGAGCCTCGAAATTATCTACAACTTTCATGTATAATATAAATTCATATGAGCAAAGGAAGACCCTGAAAAATACAGATTACCGAGAGATGTGGCGTCGGTCCGAAACTCCTTGATTCCTTTCCTTGCGGAGGCTGAATCGACCTTCACAAACTTCTCAAGACCAACCACAAGATGATGGGTGCCTCTTGAGCAACCCCTAGCCATCTAGGAGTCCTCAACCTCCAAGAGTAACAAATCCGGCGGAAAGACGATTTGGATATGATGCAAGTGCTCAACAATGAATCTAGCCTTCAATCTCTCTTCCCAACCCTAATCCGAAGATTAATCACTAAGATCGAAGGAGAGGGCAGCTATGAGCTCAAGATAGTTCTTAGAAGGCTCAAGGATCTGCAAGGAATGGCTCAAATAAAAGTTACCGTTACAAGGTGGAGAGGGGAGACTTTAAATAGCCCCCCTCGAAACTAGCTGTTGGGATCTAAAAATAAACACCGGACTGTCCGATGTATACACACCGGAGCCTTGCACAGAGCAACCCTAGGCTAAAACTCGAATTTCGGCTAAGTTCCCATCGGACACTCTGGCCATGTGGACTGGATACTCTGGTTAAATATGGTGGCAAAGGCAGCAAATTCAAGTTCTTTAAGAAACGGACAGTCCGATCTCACCACTACCGGACACTCCGGTGCCTATGCACCGGACACTCCGGCTAAATATTTGAAGGCAAACCAATGCACTCAAAACCCTAAATAGTAGAATAGTCCGGTAGGGTGACCATCGCACACTTTGGTGTATACCACCGGACACTCCGGCCTCCAAAAGTTCCAAACTCCAAGTGACCAAGATTTGAGATGTTAAGTGGCTCTCACTTAGCTAAAATTCATCTAATGAGCACTTGACACTTCTAAAAATCTTTTTCCGTCGTATCCCTCTTAATAGTACGGCTGTCCTTAGACTCAAATTAAATGAAAATAATTACAAGTCTAGGGTTCACCATATCGTCGTTTTCTCATTTACTTTTAAGGGTTCCATGACACTTTCATTCAACCATCCATGGGAATTTAAACTTGTTCACATCTCATTAAACGCCTTAGTCCCTTAATCGTTTGTCATTAATCACCAAACCCACTTAGGGGGCCTAGATGCACTTACAAAGAACATTGTTGCTACCTCCTCTGCCCCCTCCGCCAGTCCACTAGCCATATCCTGCTGCCACCGCCGCTTACCGCTGGCCACAATTCCCATCGTCCCTATCCACCGCCGTCATGGCAAACAAGCCGAAATTCCCTACAAATACCCTCCCTGAATCCTGCGTTTTCTTCATCGCCTCACTACCCAGAAACCGTGTCTCTAATCCACTACACTTCAACTGCCCTAGGTCACCGCTGGTGAGCCACTCTGCATAACTCCAACCAACTTTCTACCTTCCTCTCCTGACCTCCTAAAAGCACGACCCCTATATCAAGAATACCCAAAACCTTACCTGAACCCAACCACATCACGTAGCCAAGCTATGATCCATCATGGTTATGGTATTACCATTACTAGAAAAGGCTATGGTCACTACCACGATGACAACCCGAACTAGACGCGCCCGAGCATGCACTACCCTACTAACCTCATCGTCATCAACAATAGATGTTCCCTGACTAGTCAATTGCACCCTAGCGCCACCGTACCGCAAAGCCCCAAATCCATGTTGCTGCCAACTCTAACAAGCCATCACCGATCATCAAACAACACCTGTGCTAAACCAACTATACCCTTAGCTTTTGCATGCTATGAACAAGGCCCTAGAATCACTAACACCACCAAGACCTAACTCTAATGATACCTCTGCCAAGCACCAATGTGTTTAGACTCTAGAGCTCCACCGCCAGCCACAATAGCCCTCCTTGACCATGAACAATTTGTGTCCTAGCTTCGTTGTAAGACGCTTAGCATTCCTCCATACAATACTCCCAAGAACTGGACCTTGTGTGGCTACACCGCCATAGAGCTCACTGACGCCTAGTTCATCCTAGTTCAACTCAGTTCAATGTTTAATCCTAGAAATCCTGGTTTATTTCAGTTCAAGTCTAGTTCACCCCTTTCTAGACCAGTTTTCAACATATAGCCCCCAAAACAAAAGGTGTCCAACATACCAAATCTACCCAACCATGCCATTTTCTCACATGACCAAATATCAGGAGACATTTCTTCTTATTTTCTCATTTCTTATTTTAATATATCACTTATTATTTTCTTATAAATTGTTGTTTTGGGTTTTTTTTTCAAATTTCTACAAGACAATGCCATAGAAGAATATGGGCAAGAAGCTGTTGGACCAAGAGTAGAAGAGTTTGAAGGTGACGGTGATAAGGAGTTGGGGCACAAGTGTCCCGACATTGTAGAAGAAGACATGTTTCCACCTTTGATGCATATTGTAACCCCTTAATGGAGTTTCAGGAAAGCCATTTCAGTGCAAGAAGGGTGTTCATCAAGGCGGTCCTCTCTCTCTCCCCTACTTTTATTCTTGTAGCAGATCTTCTTCAGTCTATCCTTAATGAGGCTCTCAGAAGACAAGTCATCCAATTACCAATTTTGAACCTTTCTTCGAGAGATTTTTCAATCATTCAATATGATGATGACACTATCATTGTCATGTCTGCTTGTGCCAGACAGCTTTCCTCCTTAAGGGTATTCTCAATTCCTTCTCTGAATCAACGGTGCTCAAAATCAACTTTAACAGATCTCAGCTTGTCCCTATTAATGTTACTAGGGAGAAAATGACCATTCTTGCATCTATATTTGGTTGTCAGGTGGGGGCATTACCTTTTACCTACTTAGGACTTTCTTTGGGGACGACAAAATCTATTGTCCAAGAGTATGCTCCCTTACTTGAAAGAGTGAATAGATGCCTTAGCGGCAGTTCTGCTTTTCTCTCTATGGGTGGTAGGCTCACTCTTGTGAACGTTGTCTTCTCTTCCCTCCCTACTTATTTTATGAGCACATTCAAACTTCCCTAAGCGGTTATTCCGTTATTGATCATATTGATCTCGCTTGTCGGCATTGTCTTTGGAATGGACATAAGGATATTTCTGTACGGCGCAACTCCCTTTTTGCTTGGAACAATGTCTGTCGGCCTAAAGTCAAAGGTGACCTTGGGGTGTTTAATCTCCGAATTCAGATTCAAGTGCTACTAATGAAACAGCTAGACAAATTCTACAATCGTGCGGATACACCTAGGGTTGTTTTTGTCTGGCACATTCATTACAACGGGACTGTCCCGCATGTTGTTGGCTTGCGCGGGTCATTTTGGTGGAAGAGCATAATGAATTTCAGCTTGGTTTCATTGGTGATGGTTCTTCGACCCTGTTTTGGAAAGATGTGTGGAATGGTAATCTCTTGAGCTTAAATCTACCCCACTTAGCGAGTTATGCTATAAATGTAAATTGCTCGATGTCCTCAATGATAAACAATATTGATATTATGAGCCTTTTTCATATCCCCTATCGACGGAAGCTTATCAGGAACTTCAAACCATGTTGAACATTGTTCAACCTCTTTAGAATCGGTCACCAAGAAGGGACATCTAGTCATTCGGGGCTGTAATTCTTTTCGATCAAAGGCTTTGTATGATTATCACTTTGCCTCTCTTAGCCCATGTGCTTTCTTTCGGCATATCTGGAAGTCCAAATGCGTCTCCAAGTACAAAGTATTCGTTTGGCTTCTTTTGATGGACAGAGTTAACACTTGTAATATTTTCAGATGGAAAAGGATGCAACTCCCTTCTTATGAATGTGTGCTTTGTTCAATGGATATGGAGGAGTCAGTCCAACACCTCTTTTTTCAATGTCCATTTGTAGCAAGCTATTGGCAATTCCTTCGGATATCTTGGTCTGTTAGTCCTGATGGCATACCTTTAGACATTCCTTTCTTGTCTGAGACCACAAGACAGACCTTTGCCATCAATTTCTTTTTAGAGATATTCATTATGGCATGTTGGAATGAATAATTGGAAACATCGTAACACCTACATCTTTGAGAGTATTGGAAACATCGTAACACCTACATCTTTGACAGAGTTTCTCCCTCTTTCCCTAGCTGGAAGAGGTGTTTTTTTGGGGGATATCCATCCTTTGACTTACAGAATGTCGAGTCATGTTAAGGATGAGGTCTTATGCTGGATAAACTTGTTGGATGATCCTTAACTACGTTGTAATCCTTGGGATCTTCGTTCCCTTGAAAATATTCTATAGTAATATATTCCATAGTAGGAGCCTCTCCCACCGTGGTTGTTGTGTAAAAAAATGGTGACCTCATATTTAGTATTCATGCAAATAATTTTTAGTTACTTAATTTGTGTCCAGTTAATTGAATTATTATAGCCCCCTTTTGGTAATTCTTTTAGAATTATTTAAACCATTTTTTGTAGTTTAGCCCCCTTTTGGTAATTCAAGCCATAATTCCGTTGATAACCCTATATATGAGAAATTAATCTAGAATTTGCAAATGAAACATAGAATAGGGTAAAATTCATTGTCTATAGAAAAGAGTACTATGGGATGCTCATTATTGTATAGAAATGAAAATTTTGGATGATAATGGAGAATAGCGTCATGGGATGCTAGGCTTTGTGCAAAAGACGAACAAGGTAGTAGTGGTCATGGGTTGGGTTCCATTCATGGAACATGATGGACCGGCCAGTGGATTTGAAAGAATGGTTTATCTTATGCAAAACTGAATTTTGTCAAAGAAAATGGGACAATTATTGTCCATCTGTATGACCACGCGTTATATGGTAAAGTTGGAGACATTTTGCTAATTGAAAACACAAGTCAACGGTATATAGTACTTCCAGTATAGAAGTTATGTCAAAGGGATGCCTGTTCTAAAACAACATAATTTCTGCTTTTAGTATAAATGAAAGATACGATAGTAGGAACTAGAGAGTAGTTAATTTTAAATGGTTGGTGACAACTCATGATTCAAACAATTTCCAATGACTTCAGAAAGTATTTCAAATCATGAAATATTAGGGTAACATTGAAATACGTCTATACCTACATTGTTGCCTTTTATTAGACCTGATTATAGGCAGCCCGGCCCAGGCCCGACCCAATTTTTCTAGGTTGGGCCAGGCTTTTGGGCTTTAGGCTTTTGACTAGGCCGGGTTCGGGCTTTGTCTTGGTGAGAAAAATTCATGAAATTGTCGGACTTCGGGCCAGGCTTCAAGCTTGTGACCGGACCGGGCTCGGGCTTGCGTTCAGGTGACCGGGCTTTTCCAAGCCTAGCCCAAAACCCAGCCTGGCCTGGCATATGGTCAGATCTACCTTCTATGTACTTATTTAACCATGGACGTAGATTCCTTCCACAGATTGCTTTATTTTACCTTCCATTATAGTTAATAATTAACACACTCGGAAACATGTGAGCATGAATGTACTTACCTGCTTTTGTGCGGGTTGTTCATTCAACATACACACCCCAACTTTAATGTAGAATTTCCTTTTGTTCAGGCTCCTTTTGAGGAACGGCAGAACTTCAGCATAGACTTCTAGGTGGTTTGCTCTACGCTTAGAGCATCTCTAATGGGACACCTCAACTAGCTATAAGAAATTCATCTTACCTTTTTACTTATGTGAAGGAGAGAAGGAGATGAGAGAGATAAAGGCTACCTCTTAGTTAAGAGCCAGGCTATAGCGGATTACAAGGTGGATGCACACTATTACATGTGGGTCCAATTAAATTAATGTTAGAGACAATGTTATAGCTAGCACCTTAGAGAGGCTAGCTATTTGCTATCTATAGATGACATGGCACTTTCTTATAGCCAACACCATTGGAGATGCTCTTAGGCTTTCCTGTGATATGAGGGTTGTAAATTAAGCTTTTGGTATTGTATGGCAATGGTTTCAGATCCAACTTTTGTAAAACAAGTATAAGTTATGTAATAAAGAGTTTGCAGGTTGAACTATTTCTGTTTACAACTGAAAATCCTTGACAGTTGCAATCGGGAAATTTTTGTTCCCATCAAAGGCCCAAATCAATTACTATGCCTTCCTCGACCGTCGCGGATGGTCTAGCAACCATGTGGGTGGGAGGCGCTACTAGGGGAACCATGTCCACGGGCAAAGCAGCCACGGGAACATAGTCATGGTCATTAGGGAGGCATCTAAGACCATAGCTTCCGTAGCATGCAGATGGTCGCGCGACCATAAGATGGTCGTTGTTCTCTTCGGGCTGGGCATCCGAAGGTACATGGTCGGTTCTTATGTCCATCACCTTGTAAGATGGGTAGTGTTCTTTTAAAGCACGACATCCGAAGGTACATGGTCGATTCTTATGTCCATCCATCATGACCTAGCCGACCAGGGGTCTTAACCAATCTTCGACATATATTTGAGTTCCTTGGATTACCTAATATTGTAGAATTGTTCCATTTACACAATTTTTAACACTTTTTCCTATTTTAAGATTACTAGAAAATGCTAGGAAAATAGAAAGAATGAATACAACCATGTAAAATACGGGAAAATTTTGGAACTCAAATATAGTGCTTCATCCATTAGGAAATGTAAGGCTTATAGTTTGAATGGATTTGTTGAAAAATATAAGGATTGTATGTAGCCTTAATGAGGTGTTCCCTACTATACCGCTATTTATTTATCCAACCATCTACAATCATTAATTAGACAAATACAAAGTATCCTATATCCTCTTTCCAAAACAATATTACGAGGCATCCAAATTATTTTCTCTCACTCTTCTCTCAAATTCATCACCAGCTTAATCCTCGTGCAAAATCAAAATACACCTTGTATTTCTCAATGGAATCAGTACAATTTAATTTAGATTTCATGGAATATTTTTTATGTAAAATACATGTAACTCTAGTACATTAAACCATCTTTAGCCGGCCAAAACTATTGATAGTGCAGTCAAAGGACCTATGGTGAATGGTTTTCATAGTTGAGAGACCATTTCTACGTGGTATTAATTACAGCCTTATAGACCAAAAGGAATCAACCATAGTTTACGACAAAAGGTGCTTTTTCGATGTGTGAATGTGTTATAAAAAAATGTATAAAGTTAAACAAAAAAATATAGATTGAAACTATTGCATATTTGATAACATTCTGATTTTCTTGAAAATTTTTAAGAATGGTTACGGCTTATTAAGCTAATTTTTATCAATGGCACAAAGTACAATACTCAGATAAATAGGATGGCTTGTTTTCAGCAATGTCGCGCGGTGGATCTGGAGTAATTACCATAGCATGAAAATTTCATCTCCACGAAAAAAATATGGAGGATTTTTGTTCTTTGAAATTTCCCCGTCCCAAAGACCCAAACGCGCGAATCCTTGTCTACAATGGTCAAACTTCTAATTCCTGGTCGAACATGGCATGGAAATCGAGATTAATCGGGGGCATATCGGGATTGGCGAGTGCATGCATGTCTTATTAATTGCATGTTTCAAACTTGTCGGTGCATATAGATAGCTAGCAGAACTAGCTTTGCCTAAGAAATTTTACGTCGAGGGGGATCAGGGCACAGGAGGGTCTCCTGCAGGACCCAGCTAATTTTATCTGTAGCGAATCTTCCTCAATTGGATTAGCGTACGTGAGGAAGAGAGGTCAATATCATGGCGCGCACGCATCAACGATCGATGGAGGCCATGCGTACGTGCGGCCTTGGAGGAAGACGAAGACGAAGACGAAGAAAAAGAAAATTAAGAGGCAGGGACGCCGGCCGGACGCGGGAGGCACGGCGCGGCGCGGCGGCTACATGCACGGAGCCTTTGCTCCCTCGCTGCCGTTTCGCCAATGTCCGCGTCCAACCCGGCACGACCCGGAACAGATGCATGCATGCACGTACGGGTGGGCGTTGCATCGATCGGTCACTGTGCCGATTGCCGGGTGTTATTAAACAGACCCGATCGATATTCTCATATGTTAATCCAGCTACTCCTCTATACATGCTTGCTTGAAGAGAATCTTCCATCTCTGCCTCTCTGTCTCTCGATCTGGATTGCAAAATCATTCAACTAGCCACGGTTTTCGAGTAGCTACCGTTTAACCTAAGCCGGTCACATTGGCTAGCCTCTCATTTTCCTCAGCTAGTCGATCAGTTTTCTCGGTTAGTCACGGTTTTCGCGGTTAGCCGGTAAACCGCTAGCCAACGGTTTTTAGGGGTAAAACAACTTGGTAAACTGTCCTGATGGGTAGGTACGCAGTGGGAACACTGTGTGCTCATATATGTCTTAAGGAAAAGAAGAAGAAGTGATGCTATGACCATGGTCGATAGAGACAAAAATGAGAAAATGTGTGGGACTGTCTTTGTAAACGGAAAGAAAGAAAAAGAGAGAATGTTTCTCGTCATATGTCCAGTAGAGATAGATTGATCGACCAGAACTTTGTAATAGTGTTGTTTTCATTTCTTTGTAATGGAAATCTAGGGTGTTTCCCTAACTTAGCAAAAAGAAATATATTTTGAAATTGAAATATTCTAAATTCATTTCTTCTTATTTGAATCGTCCCTATCGCGACTCTTTTAATTAAAAGTATATATAGAAACGCCCAACTGAACTAAGTTAATTCATTATTTCAAAACTAGTATATTACAGTGCAGGGGGGTAATTAAGACCCCATTTCGGCGCAGCTCCAATAGATTCTCATCCGAGACTGCTGACCAGTCAGTTCATTATTTATAAATTGTTCTACAATGCAAGGGAGTAATAATTAATTGTGATTAGAATAGGAATCTAACTCTAGGTTTTACTTAGCTAAGCAACTGAGGTGCCATATACCTCTAAGCCGTAGGTGGTCGTGTGACTTGGGTCCCGCTTTGGGCATTTTGGCCTTGTTCTTTTTAGTTTAAATTAAAATTGAAAGTTATGCCTAAAAATTTGTTATTTTTTACAAACTAAACGTTGTAACATTTTATAGCTATTTTTGTGAAACTCTTAGTATTTTTCTTAAAGCTCTTAAAAATATTTTTTTGAGCTCACGGTTCATAACTTTTCATATTATAATCTATAGCTGGTTTCAGCAGAAAAGAACCAGCCTATCGATTTCAACATTTTCGTGATGAGAGGGCTGTCTGTGAAACCATGTGGAGGTGGCCCCATGTTGATGATGAGTATATTGACAAGTGTTTGAGCGTAACGCAAAGGTTTTTGAGGCAATCGAGGCTTCGCCGGGTTTTCCCAGGGTTTTCGGGTCTTGGAGCGGGTTGCACCGTTTGTGCACGGTTTTTCGATGGGTTGTCCGGAAAACTTGTGCATGTCTTGGATGTGATTGATTATGGACTAACCTTGCAGGTGAGAAAGGTAAGTATGGTGTTTTTGGCTAATCTTTGTGGTACAGGTCTTGGTAGACCGTGGTCAGCGACGTGTCGGGACGCCTTGACGGCGGTTCGTGGGTCCGAACGACAAGGAGGTTGCGTGGGACGGTTGGACTCGGACTTGAGGACCACAAAGATGATGAAGATGACGGACTTAGCCGGCGTGAGGATCCGAGGCTCGGCAGCGGTCGAGTCGATGGAAACTTAGCGGCTAGGTCGGGACCGGCCAAGTCCGGTGTGTGGGCCCATGTGGGGCATGTATCGGGAATGTGCGTGGCATATTCCAAGAATTTGTGGAGTATATTCCAAGGGTTATATGCTGTAAAGAGTGAACAAATCTCAGCCATCCATGTGACATCCAAAGGTGGGGAGTAGTTGGCTTGAGAGCTACTCCACCTTTGGGCTATAAAAGGAGGGGGGGTGCCTCCCATTCAGATTTGTGAGAGGGAGTGGGCTGAGGTTTGGGTGTGTTTAGAGTGCACTTCTGAAGTGCTTTGCCCACCTTGGTGTGGCTTTGTATTACCCTCAAACCGATGCAATAGAAATCAGCCATGTTCATCCAAGTTCTTCTCTAGTTCTTGTGTTTGATCTTATTTCTTTTGTGTTCTTGTTTGCAACTAGTTTATTTCCTCATCTTCTTCTATTTTCTACTGATCCATGATGCCTTGAGATTGCAAATATGATTTGATAATCTTCTTGCAATCTAGGAAAGGATAGAGATCAAGTTCATCTTCTAGTTGCAGTGCTGTCCAGAAAGTTTCCTTCGCGCAGCAGTTACTGTTTGATTTTTAGAAAAATATAGAAAAATCCTTTTTGCGTGATTCTTGTGGGAAAAGGTGCAGGACTTATATATCTAACTGTGATAAAAACCTGAAGTCCATTTGACGCACCATCTGGGAGCCATGAGGTGAATACCGAGCCCCAATTTTTCTGGTCGAAGTTTTTGGCAGAACCTCTTGTTCTTTTCGGTTGATTTTTTTATGTATTTGATCTTGAGGTGAAATTTGGAGACGAGATCTGTAACTCATATATCTCTATTGAGAAAAATCTATAAAAACATTGGGATCTCAGAATGAGAGAAAACACCTCTTGATTACAGTACTTTTGTTTTGGAATCTGCTTTTACTTTCCAGAAAGTAGTCTAGTTTGTTTGAATTGTTTCTCTTTATCTAAAGTAGCTTTAGATCTAATTCTTTTTTTGTTGAGTTCTTAACAACCAGTAGCACCACAGAAAAAATCCCCAAGACCATATGATCCACGGATTTTTATTCGTGAGTTTTTTACTAGGGGTATGTGCTACTGTCCAGAATGTTTTCCGCTGCATGTTTGAGTTGTTTGGGGTGCGTTGTTGAAGAAAACGTCGATTTCCATTTGGCGTCTATTCAACCCCCCCTTCTAGCCGCCTAGCCTGGTCTTTCAACTGGTATCAGAGCTAGGTTGCGCTCTTTTTTGATCTTCACCGATCTTTGAGCCTTTCCTTGTTTCCGTTTTGAGCTATGGCGGATGACAAGTACTCCACTAAGCCTCCTGTGTTTTCGGTTTGGATTTTCCTTTTGGAAGGCGAGATGGAATCCTACATCATGGCACAGGATACAGTGTTTGGCTGAAAGTCAAAAATTCCTATGTGTTGCCAAATGATGAGGAAATCACCCTCCAAAATCAGACAGATGTAGAGTTGAATGCTAAAGCCCGCAACATGATCATTCAGGGGCTGAGTAGAAATGAATATGAGCGAGTTGCTCATATCAAGACAGCTCACGAGATTTGGACTACCCTCGTTGCCTACCATGAGGGGACAGTCCAGATCAAGACCGTGAGGCAAGACCAGTACAAGAGGGAATACAATCGCTTTGTGCAAAAGGCTGGTGAATCACTGGACGCCTGTTTTAGTCGGTTCACCAAGATTCTCAGCAACCTCAGGTCGGTCGGCACCACCTACACTGACTCTGAGAATGCTCGCCATTTCTTGTCCGCTTTGGATTTGAAGATTTGGGGTGTGAAGGTGACCACGATCCGGCAGGCTGCGGATCTTACCACCTTGACCTTGGATGGACTATATTCGAATCTCAAGACGTACGAGCTTGAGCATCTCTTCTGTGAGCCCAGTCCAGTTTCTACAGCTTTGGTCACCGATCCTTCTTTACGGTGTTCCTCGAGTTCATTGGAATTTGGCACTGGTTTCTCTCTTTCTGCTTTGTGTGAGATGCCTGATGAGAGGTTAGATGGAGTGCCTGAGGATCAGTTAGCCCTACTTGCTAGAAAATTTAGCCAAGCCTACAAGAGAGTGAGTGAGAGGAGAAGAGGGACGATCAAGTGCTTCGAGTGTGGTGGCCCCAACCACATTCGGGCCAACTGTCCCAGGCTGGAGAAAAGCAAGAACGACTACACGGCACCGGATAAGAACCACTACATCAACAAGAACCGCAACAAGAAGCCGGTGCCTGGAGGTGACAAGAAGCCCAAGTTCTCCAAGGGACGGAGACTCTTCCAGAAGGTGTTGGCTGCCTTGGATGAGGCCAACATCTCGGACTCAGAGGAGACTTGGAGCGATGATGGAGGTGATGACCAGAAGCCTAAGAACGACGACGACGACGGCTACGCCGGCATGTGCTTCATGGCCGACGAGGATGGTGCGAGCGACTCCGACCTCTACACCGACTCTGACAATGAGGTACCAACCTATGAAGAACTCAATGATGCTTTTTTAAAGCTAGGTAGATTCCATGCCAAGTCTAGAGCAAGATGTAGGGAACTGGAGGAGGAAGTAGCTTGTTTGACCCAGAGGTTAGAAAATTCCAAATGTTTTGTGCCTCCTCAGCCTGTAGATTCTGATGGTTGGAAAGAATGTGATAAGCTTGTACAAGAATTAAATGAACTAAGGACTTTGCATGATAGTGTGTTTATTGAGCTTGAGTCACTTAGGGGGAGACATGCTAGTGTGATGCTTGAACTAGATCAAAGCTAGAGATGCTCTTATTGTTGCTACTTCGCTCCTAGCCTTATGACGCCTAGTATGATTGATCCTCTGCCTTGTCATTTGCTTGTCCCGATCTCTTTGCACACACCTTTCACATGACACACCTAAGGATCCAGTTAGCTCAGATGAGAGCTATAGAGATCTTGGAGCACCTAAGGACCTGTCGATTCAGATGAGGATCTGTAGTTTTCACTCGGCTTCTTCTTGTGAGGATCTGTCTCACTTTTAAATTGGAAAATTTAAACATGAAAAATAAAATTGCTGAGTTGAATAACACCTTGCTTGCTAATTCTACCTGCACTTGTTGTGATGAATTGGAGGAAGAAATGGGTAGAGTCTATGAGGATCTTAACAAGAGGTTTGAGGGTCACTAGCTCAAGTCAAGAATGCCGAGTGCCTTTCTGTGTTGCTCTTAGAAAAGAGGTGGATATGTTGAGTGAGAGATGTCGCAGGCTTTGGGTAAGGACAAGATAGATGATCAAGATTCTTCTAGTGTCTTACCTCCTGTTGATTGTGACTTGTGCCCCACTTCATCAAGAGTGTGAGTACCTTGTGAGCACTCTTGAGAAGTTTGTTGGTGGGAAGAAGAAGCTCAATCGATATTGGATAAGTCAAAAATTTCCAAGGGTAGAGGTCTAGGTTTTGACCGGCTTGAGCACATCAAGCGCCACCGCCAAGATTATCACTGGCGATAAGGATGGCGGATGTTTGAGGTTTCTTCAGAGTCCCCGAGAGGACGTGTTTCGATCTGCTGGCTTTGTCCAAGAGACTTCGCTTTCGAAGGGTGTTTCTCCTGTGACTTCTACTCTGGTAGAGCGAAGTTTACATGTACCTTCTGTCGAAGGATGGACACTTGGTTGAGTTTTGCTTCAGAGAGCTAGAGTCGCTAGGCGTGAGCGTGCTTCGCTCTTAGGGGTTTTCAGAGTCATACTCGAGACTTTGAGAGTTCCTAAGACACCCACAGCCTCCTAGACGAGCAGCTAGGCAATTGGCTCCTGTAGTTGCGCCAGTAGGCAGTCTAGGTGCACAGTGTTGTTGGTCTGTTCTTGCTGGATCTAGTGCTTTTCGTTGTTTTGATTCCGTCGTCCTCGGGTGTGCCTTCTTTGCCTCGTGGAGGTAGACACCACGACGTGGTTTTGATCCTACTTTGGGTGGTAGGAGACCTGAGCGGCACACTTGGGGAGGACCGGCCTTTGCACCATGGCGGCCCAACCCAAATGTGATGCCTAGACGCCCTGTAGGGGTTCCTTCAGGGTTTGTGAGAGTTGAGAGGCGTCAGGGTGCTAGCTCAAGGGGAGTTTCTGTTGTTTGTGGTGTGACTCAGTATTGGGTTCCTAAATCTGCCTTGATTCGTCCCAATACTGAGTCACTCACCTCTTTGTTTCGTTGAGCAAAAGGGGCGGGAAGGAGAGGTTTGGATTGTTGACTCCGGGTGTTGTCGACACATGACCGGAGATTCTCGTTGGTTCTCTTCCCTTGTTAGTGTCCCGAATGGTGAATCCATCACCTTTGGGGATGCTTCTTCAGGTAGGGTGCTGGCCAAAGGGTCAATTCAGGTTAGTGACAGCTTTGTGCTTAAGGATGTTGCCTTAGTCAGTAAGCTGAGATACAATTTGCTTTCTGTGTCTCAGCTTACCGATGATGGCTTTGAGGTACGTTTCAAAAATAATTGTTCACAGATTCTTGGTTCTTCTGAAGAGTTTGTTTGCGGGATTTCTCGTGTTGGGAGAGTCTTTCGTGCTGATTTTAATGCTTCTTCGCTTGGCTCACCACATTGTTTAATTGCTTCGAATCCCGTGATCTCTCCTTTTGGCATAGGAGACTTGGTCACATTGGTTTTGATCACTTGACTAGAGTTAGCGGTAGTGACCTTATTCGCGGTTTGCCCAAACTCAAAATGGTCAATGATTTGGTTTGTGCTCCTTGTCGACATGGGAAGATGGTTGTCTTCTTTGTTCACCCACTGTCACCCTTGTGATGACAGATGCACCAGACAGCTCTTGCACATGGACACTGTTGGTCCCGCCGAGTGCAATCTGTGGGTGGCAAATGGTACGTGCTAGTTGTGGTTGATGACTTCTCGAGGTACTCTTGGGTTTTCTTCATGGTTACCAAGGAAGAAACTTTTGGTCATTTTCAAGTCTTCAACGCAAGCTTTCTGTTGAGTTTCAGTGCCCTTAGAGCTATCCAAGACCGATAATGGCACCAATTCAAAAATTCTCGGTTTGTGGATTTCGTGAGATGACAGTGTTGAGCACCGTTCTCTTCTCCGCACGTCGCTCAAAGAAATGGCGTTGTGGAGAGGAAGAACAGACCCTTGTTGAGATGGCTAGGACTATGCTTGATGAATATTCTACTCCTAGGCATTTCGGCCGAGGCAATTTCTCTTGCTTGCCATGTGGCAAATAGGGTGTTTTGAGGTCCAAGTTGCATCGCACCTCTTTTGAGTTGAGATATGGCAGAAACCAAGTGTTTCTCATTTTAGAGTGTTTGGATGCAAATGCTTTATCTTGAAATCTGGAAACTTGGACAAGTTTGAATCTCGCTCCTCAGATGGCATTCTTCTTGGTTATTCCACTTCTGCCAGAAATTACAGGGTTTGGAGTTTAGAGGGTAGGAGAGTGATAGAGACTTGTGAGGTGACTTTTGATGAGGCTAGTCCAGGAGCTAGGCCAGATATTTAAGTCTCTGAACTTAACTCTGAGACTATCTTTGTTGATGAGTCATTTGGAGGAGATGACACTCTTGAGCCCGACTTCCGTGGTTCATCCAGAGGAGTCTCCTGCTTCCACTCTTCCTCAGATGCACCCTTACCTCTGACCTCTTCCCGGCTTTCACCGATTCTTCTGCGCTCGGGGCTTACTGTAGAGTCTTCTGTTTCAGGTGGCTCTGTTCCTACCTCTTCTGTTCCTGAGGTAGAGGCCACTTCTTCACTAGGTGCACCTAGGCACATTCAGAGAATGCACCCACCTAGTCGATCATAGGTGACCTAGGAGAGCGAGTCACTCGCTCAAAGTCCTGACTGCCCCACTGCTCTCACCGCCTTTGTTGCCTCCTTTGAGCTCGCAGACATTACCCATGCTCTTTCCAATGAGTCTTGGGTTAATGCCATGCATGAGGAGTTAGAAAATTTTGAGAGGAACAAGGTTTGGAAGCTGGTAGAGACCCCGAGACACAATGTTATAGGCACTAAGTGGGTCTTCAAGAATAAGTGTAGTGAGGATGGAGTAGTAGTGAGAAATAAAGCCAGATTAGTAGCACAAGGTTTCTCTCAAGTCGAGAGGTTTGACTTTGAGGAAACTTTTGCTCCTGTTGCCAGACTTGAGGCGATCAGGATTCTTCTTGCTTTTGCTGCATCCAAGGGTTTCAAGCTTTTTCAAATGGATGTCAAAAGTGCTTTCTTGAATGGATTTATTGAAGAGGAGGTCTATGTCAAACAGCCTCCTGGATTTGAAAATTCGAAGTTTCCTGATCATGTATTCAAATTGTCAAAAGCTTTGTATGGACTGAAGCAAGCTCCTAGAGCTTGGTATGAGCGGCTGAAGTCCTATTTGCTTGGGAATGGTTTTACCATGGGTAGTGTAGATAAGACCCTTTTCATCAAGAGAGTTGGCTCAGATTTCCTCCTTGTGCAAATCTATGTTGATGACATAATCTTTGGAGGCTCTTCCCATCAGCTTGTCTCTGATTTCTCTATTGTGATGAGTTCAGAGTTTGAGATGAGCATGATGGGGGAGTTGGCTTTCTTTCTTGGCTTCCAGATCAAGCAGACCCCTGAGGGGATCTTTCTCCACCAGAGCAAGTACACTAGAGATCTTCTCAAGCGGTTTGCTATGTCTGAGGGCAAACCTGTTCTGACTCCTATGGCAACCACCACAGTTCTTGAGTCTGATGAAAATGGTGAACCGGTTGACCAGAAGGAGTATAGAAGCATGATAGGCTCTCTCTTGTACCTTACCTCTTCTAGACCGGACATACACTTTGCAGTGTGTCTTTGTGCTCGCTTCGTGCCTCTCCTCGCGTCTCTCACCTTCAGCGGTGAAGCGTATCTTCCGATACCTTAGAGCTACCCTAGACTTTGGGATTTGGTACTCTTCCTCTTCTTGTCTGTCCCTTAGAGCCTTTTCAGATGCAGACTTTCTTTGGTCAGAGGATAGATAGGAAGAGCACTTCAGCACTTGCCAATTTCTTGGCACTTCCTTGTCTCTTGGTCCTCTAGGAAGCGATCGGTGTTGCACTGATCCACCGCCGAGGCCGAGCACGTTCTTCTTGCTAGTTCTTTGTAGTTAAGTACTTTGGATGTGTTCTACCTTGAGGATTTTGGGTTGACCTTAGAGAGTGTTCCACTTTTACGTGACAACACTTCCGCCATAAACATTACCAAAAACCCAAGTGCAACACTCTAGGACAAAGCACATAGATATCGGTACCACTTTCTTAGAGACCATGTAGAAAAGGGAGATATAGTGCTTCAACAGGAGAGTGACCACCACTTGCGATATTTTCACCAAGCCCTTGGATAGCTCTAGGTTTGTGGCTCTCAGGGGAGAGCTTGGGGTAGTGAGCCCTTTAGGCATTAGTTGAGGGGGAGCTAGTCTTTGTATTATATGTCTATATGTATATATGCTTTTAAATTTCTGCATTTGCATATTTGCATTCTGGGCTTAGTCTTGGGCAGGATTAGAGAGTCGGTTTCACTTCTTTAGCCATTGCTTACCCCATAGGTTGCTATCATGCGTGATTAGCAATGTCCTCTGCTCTAGCTAGTTGAGTTTCACACGTGCTTTTGGGTCTAGCAGGTGTTGGGCCCCCTGGTAGACAGGGTTTGTGTCTAGACTCTCTAGTAGTCGAGTCGTAGGCTTGCTTCCCTAGTCTGTGGCTTGGGGTAGATGAGTATGTTTCTGAGCCTTAGAGTTATCTGTCTCTCATCTTTTCTCTTGGACTGCCCTGAGAGTTTCTCCAGCTCCTTATCTATTCTGCTTTCATTTGGTGGAATGATTCTTGGTTTGAGGGAGTTTGGAGATTTTATTGCATTTTCATGGCATTTAGACTTATTTTCATTTCCGAGCTTTGTCTACTATGCTTTTGAATTTAAGTGAGAAGTTTACATCTTGCTAACTTAGTGATGACCTTTGCTAGCTTGTTCATGCTTATTTTGCCAACATTTACACTGCTAGGCTAGCTGAAAATTAAATGATTTTCATGCTTTAATGAAAACTTGATGAGACTTGTGTCTTTTATTTGCTAGTTTTTCTACTAAATGCTCATGCTAGGGTTAATTATCTTTTGTTCATCATTTGAGCACTTCTTGCAACTTGAGTAAGCTTTTGATTATGTGATCTTGCTCATGTACATTAAAAAAAATGATGAAATGTTAAAAAAATGCAAACAAACATGAGGAGGAGAGGGACCTAGGAGGCCTTTGTCGATGGCTCCTAGTCGGGATGTGCTTTGTTAGGATCTCTCTCCAAAATCTGAGTTTGCTAAAAGAAAACAAAAAAAAGAAAGAAAAAGTTAGGAAGTAATCGAGCAAAAGGTCTTTGCATAAAATCTAACTTTCTTATTTGTTGCTTGAGTTGCTCATTTGATGCTCCTTTGATCTTTGCATTAGCATGAGTATTTAGTTTTGAGATTGGCATTGTAATGCTCTAGTTTCATCATGACAAAATTGGCATTCTTGTTTTGCTAGATAGCTTGGATAAAATGTGAGCAATTTTGTATGAACTTGTAAGCTTTTGGTTTAACTTGTTTAGTTTGATGTAAGTGATCTATGCTTCATGTTCATTCGCATATTCTACAAAGCTCCCTAGGGTGCATTTGCATTTGCTCACATGCTCTTTCTTCTCTTTGATTTTCTTGATGCCTATATTGCCAAAGGGGGAGAAATTTCTGGAAAAAGGGCATAATTTGTTCCATGTTCAAAAAGAGGGAGAAAGGGCAACATTTTTTTAAAAAAAAAGGGGAGAAATTTCAAAATTGGGATATTTAAAAATTTTGTTATACTTGGACATGTTGACCAATTGCTCTTTCCTTGGTCCAAGTATGATCTTTGGCAATCACTTTGCTTTGTTAGTCCGACATTTTTTTTTTTCGCCTTTCAAAACCTTTTTCCAGTGTTTGTCAATATACTCATCAAGGAGGAGATTGTGAAACCATGTGGAGGTGGCCCCATGTTGATGATGAGTATATTGACAAGTGTTTGAGCGTAACGCAAAGGTTTTGAGGCAATCGAGGCTTCACGGTTTTCCTGTGGTTTTGGTCTTGGAGCGGGTTGCACCGTTTGTGCACGGTTTTTCGATGGGTTGTCCGGAAAACTTGTGCATGTCTTGGATGTGATTGATTATGGACTAACCTTGCAGGTGAGAAAGGTAAGTATGGTGTTTTTGGCTAATCTTTGTGGTACAGGTCTTGGTAGACCGTGGTCAGCGACGTGTCGGGACGCTTGAATGGCGGTTCGTGGGTCCAGAACGACAAGGAGGTTGCGTGGGACGGTTGGACTCGGACTTGAGGACCACAAAGATGATGAAGATGACGGACTTAGCCGGCGTGAGGATCCGAGGCTCGGCAGGCGGTCGAGTGCGATGGAAACTTAGCGGCTAGGTCAGGACCAGCTGCGTCCGGTGTGTGGGCCCATGTGGGGCATGTATCGGGAATGTGCGTGGCATATTCCAAGGATTTGTGGAGTATATTCCAAGGGTTATATGTTGTAAAGAGTGAACAAATCTCAGCCATCCATGTGACATCCAAAGGTGGGGAGTAGTTGGCTTGAGAGCTACTCCACCTTTGGGCTATAAAAGGAGGGAGGGGTGCCTCCCATTCAGATTTGTGAGAGGAGTGGGCTGAGGTTTGGGTGTGTTTAGAGTGCACTTCTGAAGTGCTTTGCCCACCTTGGTGTGGCTTTGTATTACCCTCAAACCGATGCAATAGAAATCAGCCATGTTCATCCAAGTTCTTCTCTAGTTCTTGTGTTTGATCTTATTTCTTTTGTGTTCTTGTTTGCAACTAGTTTATTTCCTCATCTTCTTCTATTTTCTACTGATCCATGATGCCTTGAGATTGCAAATATGATTTGATAATCTTCTTGCAATCTAGGAAAGGATAGAGATCAAGTTCATCTTCTAGTTGCAGTGCTGTCCAGAAAGTTTCCTTCGCGCAGCAGTTACTGTTTGATTTTTAGAAAAATATAGAAAAATCCTTTTTGCGTGATTCTTGTGGGAAAAGGTGCAGGACTTATATATCTAACTGTGATAAAAACCTGAAGTCCATTTGACGCACCATCTGGGAGCCATGAGGTGAATACCGAGCCCCAATTTTTCTGGTCGAAGTTTTTGGCAGAACCTCTTGTTCTTTTCGGTTGATTTTTATGTATTTGATCTTGAGGTGAAATTTGGAGACGAGATCTGTAACTCATATATCTCTATTGAGAAAAATCTATAAAAACATTGGGATCTCAGAATGAGAGAAAACACCTCTTGATTACAGTACTTTTGTTTTGGAATCTGCTTTTACTTTCCAGAAAGTAGTCTAGTTTGTTTGAATTGTTTCTCTTTATCTAAAGTAGCTTTAGATCTAATTCTTTTTGTTGAGTTCTTAACAACCAGTAGCACCACAGAAAAAATCCCCAAGACCATATGATCCACGGATTTTTATTCGTGAGTTTTTACTAGGGTATGTGCTACTGTCCAGAATGTTTTCCGCTGCATGTTTGAGTTGTTTGGGGTGCGTTGTTGAAGAAAACGTCGATTTCCATTTGGCGTCTATTCAACCCCCCCTTCTAGCCGCCTAGCCTGGTCTTTCACTGTCCCCCCACAATTTCACTCTCTTTATTTTGAGAGGAGATGCTCGACGATTTTTACATAGAAGCTTGAAGGAGAAGAAAGCGGGCAGTCGACATGGAGATCAAAGACAAAAGCAAAAGATAAGGCAAAAAATAAAAGGATAGAGAGAGCTATAGGGAGAGGAAAGAGCATTTCTTGGCCTCCTCCTTTCCCCTTTCCATCAAGCACCGTGAATCGAAGGGAAAGAAAGAGAGAGAGAAAAAGCCATGGTACGTGGCGCAGACGGCCGATCGGTCGAGATCCTACTAATAAGAAATCAAATCAAGGGATCCCATAGAGATATAGATAGAGTAGGACGGATGATAGAACGAGATAGCTAGGGAGTAGCATGCACTATGGCTTTTGGTGTAGCTAGCTTGGGACATCGAATAGAGGCCGAGGCCACCAAAAGGAAGACATCGAGGCTTATATGCCTGGGGCCGTATCCGCGAAAGCGCGCCCATGTTAAAAGCAAAAGAGATAGATAGCGGCATCTTTGAAAAGACCTCGGCTAGCCAGTGGCATATCTACTTTAATTGTTTCTTGCATGGTAATACATAGTAATAACATACTCGGAGCATCTCCAGCAAACTCTAAAACTCTAAAGTCATGTCTCTATACATCCTCTCTAAATCACTATTCGCTCTCTATATTTTCAACCTCTCCAGCAGAACCTCTATCCAGAGAAACTATAGAGGCTAACATAGAGAGCCTTTAAATTTAGAAGCTGGGAGAGAGAAGCTCTAAATTCAGAGGCTGGAATAGAGACTCTGCTGAAGAACAAGTGACTCTAAATATAGAGAAGATTCTATTTTAGAGGCTGTGCTGGAGATGCCATTAGTACATGCGGACGCCTAGGGCGTCGGAACTTTGTGTGGCCAACCCGAGCCCATCCCTCGTCTCTCTCTTCACATAGTAAAGCATCCTTCCTCCTCAATCTCCACCATGCTAGGCCACTGCTCCTCCGAACAGTTTTTCTTCGCCGCCATGGATGAGTAGCAACGAATGACGAGTAGGGATTCATCCTTGTCTCTCCTTCTCCTCTCCCTCCTATGCATTTCTCGACTTTCTGCCTCCCTTTCGAGCGAAACATTTTTCTTGCTTTGTGAAAGCATTTTGTTGTTCTCGTCAAATGTCTATGTAAAAAATCAGAAACATTTTGTTTGCTTTGTGAAACATTTGTTTGTTCTTTGTAAAACACCCATGAAAAAAATATAAATTAAACATTTATTTGCTCTTATGAAACATTTGTCCAGATGGGTTGAAACATCTTCATTTTACTCTGAAACATTTTCTATATTAAATATTAGTAAAATATATCTGAAACATTTTATCTACTCTTTTGAAACATTTACTAGTATGAGTAATATATTTTCGAATAACTCTTAAAACATTTTTTTATAAATGTTCATATTTCATACATTAATGAAAAATGTTTTTATTAGTACTTCGATGTTGTTTCATTAGCACTCTGTCAATATTCCCAAAATGGCGTCCAATAAAACGATTCCAGCCCGACGTCACCGTCAAGGTACATGAAGTCGCTTATGTCACCACTCGGAGGCAGCTGGTGGACCATGGACATATACACATGGTATGCATACCGGAAATTTTGTGTTACTTTGGAGCATGCATGTGGCTGCATTCTGACTTGTGTCATTTGGAAAAATGATGGCCTTCCTGACACATGGAAAAATTTCACATAGAGATCATAGAACATTCATATAGCGCAATTGGGATTAAAGATTGACTCCATTAGAATTCATTTTATACTACTCCCTCCAGTTATACATATTTTTTAAATTATTTAGACTGAGCACATAAAATCATATTTGTAGATTTATCTTAAATAGTACTTTCATAATATAATAATTTCAATGGGTTTAACAAATAAATTGTGATTGTAATTAGTAATTAAAGGTGTTTTTCGGAGGTCATGTCAATGTCGAAAACAATATTTATTTGTAACCGAAGGGAGCATATGCAGTATATATCATACGAAACGTGCATAATATTTTAAAGAGAGTAAATTGCACTCTAGGTACATAAAGTTGCCTTGTGTTTTCCATTAGGTCTAAATTTTGGAAAACCGTATATTTCTGTACATGAAATTGCGTTATTATCTTAATTAGGTTCAAAGTGGTATCTAGAAAGCGGCTTGGTAACGTGGCACTCCTAATCACTGGCACACGTGGCCAGATTGTCCACGTGGCATCTCTTCTTTGTGTCCCTTCCCCTCTCTCTCTCTCTCTCTCTCCCCTCGCTCTCTCTCTTTCTCACTCTCATGCTCCCTGCTCTATCTTTTGACAACCGAAGAAGCACGAAAAGGGCACGAGAAGGCCAGCCTCTGCGTCTCATGCGCGCCTACCCCGTCACCAGCTTCAGGATCGGCCTAGACTTGTCAACGAGCACCTGGTTCTCTAGGTTCGCGGGCCTTCACACCGGAGTTGTTAGATTGGCCGGCGTGCTGCTGCTCCGGGCTTGCTGTCGACCATGAGTCCACGACCATGGCCGTCGCGCCTCGTCGGCTCCGTTTGCCAGGCCGTTCTCTCCACTGGGCCAGCGTCGCCTCAAGCTGTTGCACGACGTGCTGGGCAGGAGATTTGGGAACGTGCTGGCCGTCGGCGGGCCGACGCAAGCAGCCGCGCGGGCTGACGCGGAGCGGCCAGCACGCGAGCTTAACCAACGTGGCGGCGGCGACAAATGGTGGCGGCGCACGCCGTGGGGCGGCGGCGATGGATTGCGGTGGCGGTGGCTCGCGCCGTGGGCCAGCAGCGACGTGCGCCGTGGACAAGCGGCGGCGGACGGTGGCGGCTCGCGCCGTGGGCCAGCGGCGACGGACGGCAGCGACGCGCGCCGTGGGCAGCGGGTGCGGGCGACGGTGGCGCGCATTGTTGGGCAGCGATGGCGGCGGCTCGCGCCGTGAGCCAGCGGCGACGAACGGCGGCAATTCGCGCCGTGGGCAGCGGCGTCGGGCGGCATCGGCTCGCGTCGTGGGGCAGCGACCGCGGCGGCTCGCGCCGTGGGCCAGCGGCGACGGACGGCGGCGAGTCACGCCATGCCGTGCGGCCGTGGGCAGCGGCGTTGGGCGGCGTTGGCGCGTATTGTAGGGCAGCGAGCCAGCGACCGCGGCGACGCACGTCGTGGGCAGCGGCGGCGGGCAACGGCGGTGCGTGCCGTGGGCAGCTGGGGAGCAGAAGAGAGAGCAGGAAGCAGGAGAGAGAGATAGAAGGGGAGGAGAGAGAGGGAAAGGGAGAGATAAAGAGTATGCCATGTGGCCATTGTGTCAACATGTACTGGTGACTGGGAGTGCCATCTCATCAAACTACCTTTTAAATACCATTTTAGAGCATCCGTAGCAGAAATCCTATAGTAATATAGAAATAGAGTTATAGAGAGAGAGTATCTGGTGGGGGAAATGAATTTTTAGGTTATAGTGTAAAGTGTGAACGAATTTTAGAGTAAAGAGAGATAATAGAGTAGAAGAGAAAGAAAATAGGGATAGAGCTCCTGGTGTGGATGCTTTTAGACCTAATTGAGATAATAACTTAACTTCATATACAGAAATATGTGGTTTTTAAAATTTTGGACTTAAAAGAAAATGCAAGACAACTTTATGTATCTAGGGTGCAATTTACTCTTTTGGATAAATTGATATTTTGAGGTCTTTTAAATTTTTTTAATGGGTCGTGCCCAGCCGACACTATTTATTTATGGAATTTTTTTATAGTGTTCAAAATTCAAAATTTAAAAAATAATACACCGTTTAAAAATTTTAAAAACTAGCCGCCTGTCACCTGTTGGTCGGGCAGGACTAAAAGCTGCCAAACCAATGGACGGTTTTTGCTTAAACCGCCTAGCTGTCAGGAAGTTAGCGCTTGGCCGGTTTGGCGGGATAAATCCCGCATATTGGTTCAGGATTGAATAGGGACAAATCCTGCCCATCCATCGGACGGGTTTTCTCCATACACGAAATCCCACCCAACGGTCCGGTAGATTTTTTAAAAATCCGGTCCAACCGTTGGGCGAGATTTGCTTTCGCCAATAAATGCCCAACGGTCGAAGGTTTGAGCTATCCACCCCCACCTTAGAGGGGTTTTGGCAAAAAAAAAAAAAGCATGTTGGTTGGACGGGTTTTCAGTCCCACTCAACCAATGGGTGGCGGGCTGCTAGTTTTTTAAATTTTTTCAACGATGCATTATTTTTCTAATTTCGAATTTTGAACAGTATAAAAATTTTCTTTATTTATGTGTGTCGGACCAACCGGGCTCGTCGCGCCTGAGCAAGGGACCCAATTAAGCCCGGCATGTTTAGCCATCGGGTCATGCTATGTCAGCCGGGCCTCACACCTGGACCCCAGGTCGTTTGGCCATATTACACTTGTAGGCCCAACCAGAGCAGCGGGCCAAGGTCTCTTGGGCCATCCCCCCCCAAAAAGCTAGCTTAATGAGGGGTTGCACCCTCACCCTTATAAACCATACTCAGACCCTCCCAACTCCTAATGTGGGACTATTCCCAACAATCTCCCCCTCACACATTGGGCCGAGACTTGTCCGGGAACCACCTGGGCTACCTAGGCTCTGATACCAATTGTCAGCCGGGCCTCACACCCGGACCCCAAGCTGTTGGGCTGCAGTGCACTCGCAGGCCCAACCAGAACAGCGGGCCAAGGTCTCTTGGGCCATCTCCCCCCAAAAAGCTAGCTCAATGAGGGGTTGCACCCTCACCCTTTTAAACCATGCTCAGGCCCTCCCAACTCCCAATGTGGGACTATTCCCAACAATCTCCCCCTCACACATTGGGCTAAGACTTGTCCGGAAACCACCTGGGCCACCAAGGCTCTGATACCACTTGTCAGCCGGACCGCGTCCGGACCCCAGGCCGTTGGGCTGCAGTACCTTCGCAGGCCCAACGCTGAGCAACGGGTCGAAGGTCTCTTGGGCCATCTCCCCCCAAAAAGCTAGCTCAATGAGGGGTTGCACCTCACCCTTTTAAACCATGCTCACCCTCCCAACTCCCAATGTGGGACTATTCAACAATCTCCCCTCACACATTGGGCCGAGACTTGTCCGGAACCACCGGCCACCTAGGCTCGATACCAATTGTCAGCCGGGCCTCACACCCGAACCCCAGGTCGTTTGGCCGCATTACACTTGCAGGCCCAACTAGAGCAGCGGGCCAAGGTCTCTTGGGCCATCTCCCCCCAAAAAGCTAGCTTAATGAGGAGTTGCACCCTCACCCTTATAAACCATACTCAGGCCCTCCCAACTCCTAATGTGGGACTATTCCCAACAATTTCCCCCTCACACATTGGGCCGAGACTTGTCCGGAACCACAGGCTACCTAGGCTCGATACCAATTGTCACCGGCCTCACACCGGACCCAGTCATTGGGCTGCAGTGCACTCATAAGCCCAACTGAGCAATGGCCGAAGGTCTCTTGGGCCATCTCCCCCCAAAAAGCTAGCTCAATGAGGGGTTGCACCCTCACCCTTTTAAACCATGCTCAGACCCTCCCAACTCCCAATGTGGGACTATTCCCAACAATCTCCCCCTCACACATTGAGCCGAGACTTGTCCGGGAACCACCTGGGCCACCTAGGCTCTGATACTAATTGTCAGCCGGGCCTCACACCCGGACCCCAGGTCGTTTGGCCGCATTACACTTGCAGGCCCAACTAGAGCAGCGGGCCAAGGTCTCTTGGGCCATCTCCCCCCAAAAAGCTAGCTTAATGAGGGGTTGCACCCTCACCCTTATAAACCATACTCAGGCCCTCCCAACTCCTAATGTGGGACTATTCCCAACAATCTCCCCCTCACACATTGGGCCGAGACTTGTCCGGGAACCACCTAGGCCACCTAGGCTCTTATACCAATTGTCAGCCGAGCCTCACACCCGGACCCCAGGTCGTTTGGCCGCATTACACTTGCAGGCCCAACCAGAGCAGCGGGCCAAGGTCTCTTGGGCCATCTCCCCCAAAAAAGCTAGCTTAATGAGGGGTTGCACCCTCACCCTTATAAACCATACTCAGGCCCTTCCAACTCCTAATGTGGGACTATTCCCAACAATCTCCCCCTCACACATTGGGCCGAAACTTGTCCGGGAACCACCTGAGCTACCTAGGCTCTGATACCAATTGTCAGCCGGGCCTCACACCCGGACCCCAGGCTGTTGGGCTGCAGTGCACTCGCAGGCCCAACCAGAACAGCGGGCCAAGGTCTCTTGGGCCATCTCCCCCCAAAAAGCTAGCTCAATGAGGGGTTGCACCCTCACCCTTTTAAACCATGCTCAGGCCCTCCCAACTCCCAATGTGGGACTATTCCCAACAATTTCCCCCTCACACATTGGGCCGAGACTTGTCCGGGAACCACTTAGACCACCTAGGCTCTGATACCACTTGTCAGCCGGGCCTCACACCCGGACCCCAGGTCGTTTGGCCGCATTACACTTGCAGGCCCAACCAGAGCAGCGGGCCAAGGTCTCTTAGGCCATCTCCCTCCAAAAAGCTAGCTCAATGAGGGGTTACACCCTCACCCTTATAAACCATACTCAGACCCTCCCAACTCCTAATGTGGGACTATTCCCAACATGCTGGGATGGGCCTGTTCACAATCTTGTGTTACTCGATTCGGCCCAAAAGCCACCGCCCATTTAGCTACCTCTACGAACATGTCTAAACATGTATGGTGCACTTATATCTCAACTATTAAATAGTCTCTCGTAGTAAGTGATATTATAGTTCACTAAAATTACCTACTATATATTATTCTATAAAATCCTTCTTTACTGCCGTTAAAATTACCTATCATTTGTCATCCCACATACACCTTTGTTTTAATTATGTTTTCGCCCAACAAGTTTTTTGAATTCACGTATTGACACTCGGTTTTATTTTATTTTCATCGTTTGATTTTCCTGATTTCACGAAGAGGCACCTGATTATTTGAGTTCTTCCTGGTCGCAGAGAATTTTGTAGTGGTGGCAATGGTAGTGGTGCTGGCGTCAGTGTGCAATGGTGGTACGTCCTCCCATCCCGACTCCTTTTATCTACATAAAAAATCACTAAAAAATAGAAAACAAGAATCTTATGGCAAACAAATTATACGTCTTTATAAACGAACTCTCTAATAGGAAAAAAGCTTACCTCTAATGGATGTGTTATGTAGTCTCTAGGAGGCAAAGCTATTTTCCCCGCTCTGTTCAATGAACTAGATGTTGGCGCTGAAAGTTGGATCGACTAAGAACACATAAGCTAAGGCTTAGAATCCTCATCAGCACCAAATCTAAGGGTTTAAGATGTGCCAGCCGATTAGATCCTACAATTGACAAAAAAAGACGTAATCAACTTTAGTTGGCCGATTAGATATTGAAATAATGTAACTTGTTTAATATTAAAAGTAACCAAAAGAGTTAACAAGTCTAAAAAAATAACGAATCTATCGGCTGAGATTAGATCTGACCAATATACTCAAAGGGTAAACAATTTACTAAAATTCGATGGCACCGACTATTAGTAGAGCTAGGGGTAAACAGTCTATCAATTGAACCAATAAGTTGATCAAACCAATAGATCGAGGGTAAACAGACTATCGACTAGATTGTAAAGTCAAACTAGCCGATAGAACATGATAAAGAGACTATCGCCAACAAATGTGTTGGTCGACAGAACAGGGTGAAACCTAGTCCTTACTCGAAACGGCGATGCGTAGCAATATCGACTAATATAGTATTTCGATGAACCAAGCGAGGTGATCAGACTTAACTGAGACAGTTTCACCTAGGGTTGTATCCTGAAGCTAATTGCTAAAGCGATGCACAACAAGTCGATCGAAAATAAAATACGGCAAAACTAGACTAAATGGAACGAAAGGTAAAGGACACGTAAATAGTAGATTCGATTGTTTTATTGATGAATGCTTTACACGATGCTATCGGATACATATGTATATGGACTCATGACTCAATCGATCAGGACTCTAACTCATATCTCATACGAATTCTAACTCGATACTTGACTAATTTATCTAAGACTTTGCTTAAATTACCTAACAAACATATACAGGTTTTCCTTGCCATATCTGATCCGGCCCGCAGCAATCCCTGCCATACTTTGGCCCACTTGAGCCGATTCTAAAACCTCCGATGCAATCGACTTTTTCCAAAATCCGGTATCAACACCAGAGGTAGCCCTCCTGCCTTCTAAAAAAGATTATAGACATGTAAGGTATACATATATATTCGTCTCGAACAGTATTTCTATAATATCATAACTTTATTGGGTTTGTAAAATAAATTGTATTAGTATATATAGCTAGAGTCATCTGTCAAAGTTGCATAATAGGGAAACTCATAATATTGGAAAAGGAGTTACTACTAGAAAGCAGAGATCTTTCGGAAGTACGCGTTAATTCACTCTTTGAATTAACGTGCTACGTACTGTAGCACCAAGCTTTTCCATTGAATACTAGCCCAAACTGTGCCCACTCTCGCGCACGGTACACAGCAGCATTTGTGGCCGATCGAGACGAATGCAACAGGCCAACAGTGTTGTGTCAACGTATCTGGTTGGTGGTTTATATCACCTCCTTTTTAATACACACCACGATCTTTATTCCTTTTTTTGAGGAGAGATCTTTACTCCCTTTGCTTGGCCAAATCTGGATATGACTTGCCCTAGTCCCTTTGCCCTGCTCGCTTCGATTGAATCGGATCATTAGTGCGCACACTGTACCATAAATATATAAATATATGTATCATCATCCACACTGCTGCGAGCCACTGCATCGTAAATACATAAATATATGTATCTTTTCAGACATTGATATAGTCCTCGATATAAACTATGATTACCTACCATGTATTTTAAAACCCAATAAAATTGTAGGGTGGATTTAAAGACGAATCTACACGTATATTTTTTATGTATGCAACCGAAATATTTAGAAAGATAATAATAGCTTAAGTACTTTATACTTTGACGGTATGATTCTAAGCCGACGTTTACTTCTGGCCGGCAAGTAACCCATGTATTGTTTGTTACTACGAGCCAGCTTTGGTGAATTAACATACATGTGCACATCTTGGTTGATATATATATATATATATATATATATATATATATATATATATATATATATATATATATATATATATATATATATATATATATATATATATATAGAGAGATTTGCTAGTGTGCTATGGATAGCACGGATCCACAGGTTTTGCAAATTCTGAGACTGAAATAGACGATCCGAACCGTCCATCTTGTTCATCTCGATGAAATCTCGCTACAAACCAAATTTCAATTTTTTTATTTTTTTACTATTTGTTTCATATTTTTGAAAACTGGACTTATTGGAGGGTCCACAACTAATTAGATCAGCGATTTTCAAAAATACGAACAAATAGTTAAAAAATTCAAAAAATTTTGAATTTTGGTGTGTAGCAAGATTTCATCGAGATGAACAAGATGGACGGTTTGGATCGTCTATTTCAGTCTCAGAATTTACAAAACCTATAGATAGCACGGAGAGATCCGTGCTATCCATAGCACACTAGCAAATCTCTCTCTCTCTCTCTCTCTATATATATATATATATATATATATATATATATACTTATTTTGAAATGTAATTACTGGACATTTATTAAAAATAATGATGTTAGAATCTGGCTTAAATAATGGATTCCAATTTGGAACTCGTATAGATTTAGGAAATGTTGTAATTTGTATACATGTAGAGATGTACTTCCTATTTTCGTAAGCGTCTAAGAGACTGATCCGGTGCGATGAGTCTTATCCGTGTAATATTTTTGAATTCCTCTTCCAACTCGTTGTAATTTGTATACATGTAGAGATGTACTTGCTATTTTCGTAAGAGTCTTTACAAGAGACTATAAATTGCACCATGAACCGATTTAATATAATGAGACAAGACGAGACAAGGGATCTCCCTCCCTTGTGTGTAGGTGATTGGGTCTTAGAGCATCTCTAGCTTAAGCGCTATAGTACTGTGCGCATGAGGTGGCTGGGGAGAGAGAAGCGATTTGGTGTGCATGACCCACTCCAGCAAAGACGCTATGGGGCGATTAGGGAATAGCGGAGCTATGAGGCCATGGCAAATATGGCGACCCCGTAAGCTTGCGCTATTCCCCTCGTATTCTGCTCCCGCAAGCTCTAGCCGCTACTCGCGCCATCACCGGACACCGTCGAAGAAAAAAGCTTGATGAGGGCGGAAGAGTAGCTACTGACGACCCAGCCTACAGAGACACGACAAGATCGGCGGGCCGATGCACCACAGGAGCAGCTCCCGGCGATGGAGGCGGCGGAGTCGTCTACCTCTATCCCATCAACGTAGTCGTCCTCCGCAATGATTCCACCCTATTGAGCAAGGAAAAGGTACATCTTACCTTGCCCCCTTGCTCTTTCCTTCGCAGATCCAGAGATAGAATCCATTTCGATGCAGATTTGGGGATTAACATGTGCTAGAGTTTTGGAATTTGGGGATTTCCCTAGCGATGGTGTGCAAAGTTTGACTTGTGGGCACACATTTAGGTCTAGATGGGCAACTACCGTCGAACCCATCGGCCCCTTTTTTGTGATTACCAAATTTCACTTGTATGGTACAACATCAAATTGCTTAGAGTGGTTTGTTCCTTGTGAATTTGTGGAGGAGTGCTCTCACCTTGGCGTTTGCCATGTGAAATCGACCTGAAATCCTTTACAGATTTAATTCTGTTGTAGCTATTCATTTCATGATTTCGTTTTATGCCCTTTAGATGTCAACTAGGGATGACAGGGTGGCTAGGCTGCTGAGGTCCACTCTAGATCATATGGACGAACTTGTGATAGAGATCCGCAAAATAGCCCATGAGAACTTCGACCCCACCACCTCTGCTGCATCCATCAACTGCATGGTTCTCGACATGAGGTCGTAGCTGAACGTCTTGAGATGCTTGCACTAGAGGCTGCCAAAGAGCTGAACGAACCAATGGAGGTACCGGCGCCTCCAACGGTCCAGGTTGAAGACGATAACAACCCTTGGTCAGATCTCGATCCTGTCGACATTATTGGTTTGGACTATGACTCCGGTGATGAAACGTACTACATCGATTTTTAGGATTGGTGCGAGCAGAATGGCATCAACTATGACAATGAACAATCTAGGGGGGTTTAGACTTGGCCGAACTGAATTATGTGTTTGGGGCTTCCCTCGGATAGCTACCTGTTACGTCTATTATGTTCATAGAGTATTGTCATCTCTATTATGTTTCTGTTGTGTCTCTATAGCCTGTAGAGCATTGTCATCTCTATTATGTCATTTATGTCTCGTTCGTTCCATGTAAACAAAGGCATCCATATGTACTAATATGTGGTACCAGTGTTGTTTGAAATGTAATAGAAGTGTTCCTGCGGAAAATTATTTCTGCTTGTACGGTGCACTGTTGGATTAAATATGCCATGCATGTATATTTTTTTGATAATTGAGACTTTGCCCTAAATTTTTTTCTTGCCAAAATTGCTTACATTTGTAATTCATATTTGCCCATAATGACATACGCGTATGCGCTCGCAAGGCTAAAATGCATCGTGATTTCTGGCAATTGATGGAGGAGGCTGGCTATGATCGTGGCTAGCAGCCTATGCCGTACCAGAGAGGGCAACCATTAGTGGGACAGCTCGGCAGCATACCGGAGTACCACCAACCCCCAGGGGGATATGGTACTGCCAAGGTCGGTGCAACCTTTCAGGGTGGCTACCCTGGCATCTTGATTCCCCTCATTATCAAGGAGGGTACTCCGGACCCTCGCCACCAAGACTTCATGATCCTTTTTACCAATCTACAGAGCCTATGGGTATCTACTCTTGGAGCCAGCAGGCATCGGCCGAGAACATTGAAGATGGTTTGGACTATGAGGAGGAGGTCCTTGAGACTTAGGAGGAAGAGACACTGGGACGCAAGGGGAAGGGTAAGGCAAAGAAGAAGGAGGGTAGGGGGCCGAGCTACACAATCAAGAAGGACGAGGTCCTAGTTTTGGTGTGGCTGAACACCTCTTACGACCCGGTCGTCGGGAACAACCAGCCTGCACAGAAGTTCTAGGAGATGATCACAAAAGAGTTCAACAAGCATTCGACGAGAGGCATTGAGCAAAATGACAGGTCAGTGAAGAGTGGAGAGTCGTTGGAGACACATCAACAACGGGGTCACAAGGTTCATCGGGTTTCACCGTTCAATCATAGCACTTCATCAGAGCAACAAGACCGGGTACGATAGAGTACACTTCGCTGTTATAGTTTTTCACGTTGGGTAGGTGCTAAAAACTGATTTGATTTGCAGGTGCTCGATGCGAAGAAGTTGTACCAGCAAGACACAACGAAGGAGTCCGACCTTGAGTACTGTTGGCACATGCTACGTGATCAACAGAAGTGAATGATCCAGGCGCCAATGCAGCAGGGAAACAAGAAGCAAAAGTTCGTGTCGGGTGTATCTCCAGGAGGATCATACAGCCTAGCCCTAGACTTGCAGTCGGATGATCGAGAGACGAGGCCGATTGGTAGGAAATAGGCTAGGCTTGCCTGTTTGGTTTAAAGCCAACTTTGCCATAAATTACCACACCTAACTTGCCAAAACTGTCTAAGCTTAGTTTGTAAAATTCCTAGCCACCACTTAGCAAGCTAAGGGTGGGTTCTTTTCAGCTTTTCTTATCTACTTATTTGCCTTATCTCGTCACTTCGAGAATCGTTCGAGATAGGCTCGAGAGCCGGTTGACCTCCAATTTTGGGGTTTAGAGAGCTTATAGACACGGATACGAGATAAAAAAAACCGACTCAAAAAGTAATTAAAAAGTCAAATAAGTCAAATAAGACACGAGATAAGTAGGATAAGCTGACTTATCCTACTTATCTCGTGTCTTATTTGACTTATCTCACTTTTTTATTACTTTTGAGTCGGTTTTTTTTATCTTGTAGGCGTGTCTATAAGCTCTCTAAACCCCAAAATTGGAGGCCAACCGGCTCTCGAGGCTATTTCAAAAAATTCTCGAAGTAACGAGATAAGGCAAATAAGTAGATAAGAAAAGCTGAAAAGAATCCACCCTAAGATAAGGCTATTTCATCATGAAGTCCTGTAGAACCTCATCCTAAGCATATGGGAGGGTTGGACGATTGACTCGTAGTCAGGAGGGCCTCAAGGCAGTCCACCCTCATCCTTGATTATCATATTGTGCATGATGATACAAGCCGACATCATCCGACGGATGGATTTTAGGTCCCACTGTGAGTCGGGCCTCTAATCATGTGGAATCTTGCTTGGAGCTGCCTAAAAGCCCGCTCCACGTCCTTGCGGCAAGCGGCATATGCCTTGGAGAACAGCTCGGCCTTTCTTGTCTGCGGGTATGGGATGTTCTTCACCAGAGTCGCCTACTCCGGGTAAATCCCATCGGCGAGGTAGTACCCCGTAGAGTACTGGTGTCCATTTATTGTGTAGTTCACAGGATTGCCTCCCCCTGAGCGAAAAACCTATTGAAGAGGGGAGATTGTTGCAGTACATTAATGTCATTATTTGCATTTGGAATTCTGAAAAAGCAGTGCCATATCCATTCGTCATATGAAGCAACCGCCTCAAGGATGATGGTAGGTTCATCCAAATGGCCAGTGAAAGAACTGTGCCAAGCCGCAGGGCAGTTCTTCAATGCCTAGTGCATACAATCGAGGCTCCCCAGCATGCCGGGAAAGCCTCATTGCTTGGCCTCAGCGAACAGACGGGCGGTGTCTTCTAGAGTTGGAGCTCGGAGGTAGTGATTGCCAAGGACAGCGATCATGGCCTTCACAAATTTGTGGGTGCTATCGAGGGTCGTCGTCTCAGAGATACGAAGGTACTCGTTGATGGGGTCCACAGCCAGCCCATATGCTATCATCCGGAGGGCCGCCATGAGCTTTATTAGAGGGTACAGGCCGAGGGTCTTCGCATTGTTCCACTTTTAGCAAAAGTAGTCGTCGTGCGAAACGACCACATCAACGATGCGGAAGAACAGCCGTTGACTCATCCGAAACCTAAAAAAGTTCAAAAGTGAATGTATGAAAATATTGGTTGCAAATAAATGCATACATGAAGAGGGTCCTACATACCTACGCTTGAAGATTGTCTTGTTGTAGATGGGTGTGTTGGCAATGTAGTCCCTGAAGAGCTGCTGATAGCCCTGTTGAGGCTGACGATCGATCTTGCGGCGCCTAGGGACAAACCCTCCACGACGTCCATTGCACTCCTCCTGCTTGGCCTCTGAAAGGATGGCTAGGAACACTACTTCGTCCTCCTCGGACGTATCAGACTGCAATGCTAGCCTATCATCAGAACCTACCGATGAAACGGAACCCATCTCGACTCGCGCAAGCAGGGACTTGTTGAATTCAAATTGATGTTTGGACAAGTGCACTGCAAGGAGAAGGGATGCATCCCATATATAGTGTAGCTAGCTTGTCCCGAAAGGCAAATGGTGCTGAAGGCTTCCTGAAGAAGCTAGTTCGGTTCCCCCCAATGGTTACACTCTGGTTCCTTCACTTGGAAGATTGACGGTTGCTTCTACTACAAGCATGTACGTAGCACCACTCGGTAACATACGGCGCAGCGTCCACGTATACGACCGGGACATGACCATGCGAAAGTATATCAGAGTCTAAAAAAACTATTAATATGGCATATTAATATATCACAACATATGGAAGTATGTCAGAGAATATAGAGGAGGGGAATTTAGAGGGGGTGATGGAGATGCTCTTAGCACGTTAAAAATATAGTGTCTTTTCTCTTGCGTGTTGCAAATATTTCGTAATAGAGAAGAATAGGAAATAATAACGAATTTGATACCGTCTTGGCATCTGACACAACGTAATCACCCAAACGTTCACTCCTTATGGCCCACAACCCATTAATGCTACCCATATCCAGTTACGTGAGAACCTCTTCCTCGCTTATAAAAGCATCTCTAGCAGGAACTCTATAACCGTTCATCTAACTTTTCACGGATAGATAAGCTGTTGGAGGGAAAAAAATCTTTTAGAGTGTAGTGTAAAAGTGTAAAAGAATTTAGATAGATAGAGTGTATAGGGAATAGTGTTATAGAGAAGAAATTTGAAGTGGCTGCTAGAGATGCTCAGGCTCATTTCCGCATGGGAGACCGGCTCATTGTAGCAACTGGAGGCTCCGTCTTCTCGTCTTGGTGGTGCTAGCAGGAGCCAATCGGAGTTGGAGATAACGACACAGTTGATTGGAGCGTTGCGTGTTTCTTGCTACAAGGCTAGTGCATTCGCATTTTTTGGGAAATTTTGTTTGTAGAAGACCTAGGGTTTTTGGGAGGAGATAAACTAGGATGATGTTTTTTGAGAGGCCGAACTTGGCCTCCAGCGACGCCTCATTGCTGCCCAGCGATACCGCCGACGCCCACCACCAAGGAAGGCCCCCATAGGGTATTGGAACATCTTTAAATAACCGTTTAAATATTTGTTTGTTCTTATGAAACATTTTGTTTATTTTATGAAACACCTGTAAAAAATATTTGAAACATTTTATTTTACTATTGTGAAACATTAATGGTATGGATTGGAACATTCTTAAATAGCAGCTAAAACATTTTTCATCGCCTCTCAAAACATTATTTTAGAAAATGTTTTAGTGGTAAATTTTGCTGTTTCACCGGTTAACGTGGAATATTTCTAATAGCTTCTGATTTTTTGATATGTCCCTCCCTAAATAATAATGGAGGAGGAATGAATAATTCGGTCGCGTGAAGAAAAGGTGCGTTTTGAGAGGAGAGCAACTGCCAATTGGATATGATCCAGTGGTCCAGTTTGTTCGAATTCATAAGTCCTGTCCCTATATATCATCTTTTTTTTACCATTTTATTTTCTCTGGAATATATCGATCGAGCCCAGTCCCACATGTCATGACTAGAGCTGATCGTGAACATGCAAAAGTAACGTGCAAAAAACGCTTTTCAGGAACATATAACCGGAGGATTGATTCATGAAACCCAAATTTGCATCTGGATTTTAACAATACTACAGAGCATTAGACTTAGAGGGTGTTTGGCAAGGCTTCAGCTCCAATTTTTCAGCTCTGCTCCACAAACTCCACTGTGGAGCAGATCCACGACTCCGTGGAGCACCCTTCAAGCTGCTCCACAAAAATGAACTGTGAGGGAGGCTGCTCCATAGAGTTGAATACTCCAGAGTTACGTGGAGTTAGGACGTTTGGTACTGCTTCGTAGCAGAGTTGAGAGTTAGAGCTCTGCCAAACACCCCTTAATATTTGATGGTGTTTGTGGGTGTGAGTTTGCGTACGGTCATGGAAAATTCGTTGTCTCGGTGTCATTTTAAGATACTAAAATTAATTGAGTATCAAAAGTGTTTTTTTTTTTTTGCAAGAATTGGGTGTCAAACAACCAAATTTCCCATCGGCGACGCCCATCTACGGCAAGCTGAGCTGGCAAGCTGGTGTACTAGAATTAGGCAGTACTACTGTTGGGCCGTGGTATTGTTAGGCAGCCAAAGCCCATCATACTCTCATCTTAGCTCCTGTCACTACCAGGCCCGCCTCCAGATGGGCTGATGTGCAATGTTGCCACGGAAATTAAACTGGAGGAACAATTTTCAATCCAAGAGAGTAGAGACAAGGCAAATTCACACGGAAAGAAGCAAGAAACGGTTCGTACATTCGGTGGTTAATTTAAACAGCCTTAATTTAGATACGAATACATATAGCACGATCACCAGTTCATGCACCGTATATGTTCATATCGGATTAACGAGAACAGCAGCGTCGCATGCGATGCCATGCAACGCTGCTCTCTCTCTCCTCCTGTACGTCTTCTCCCCTCGCGACGGCAGCCACCTAGAACGAACGAGCGAGCGAGCCATGCATGCGTGCACGCATGCAGCTAGCTCAGTGGAGGTAGTACGCGAGGAAGGAGATGACGAGGGCGGCGGGGGCGGCTGCCACGGAGGCGGAGGCACCGCTGCTGCCCGGGCCAGGGGCGGCGGCCGGGGCCTCGGAGGCGAGCGCGGCTGTGGCCGACGCGGCGGCGACGAGCGCGGCGAACGCGATCTTCCTCATCTCCATCTTGATCGGCTTGGCTGGGCTGATTCCTCTCCGGAGTCCGGCCTGAGCTGCGAGGTGAGAGTTTATTAGTTGTTCGTTCTCTCGGTTGCTTGTGAAGGCTTGGAGGAGAGGAGCTAGCTAGGGTTTTATAGGGAGGTGTTGGTTGGGAACGAGTGGTTAGGAGCATCACTAGGGGAGGCTAATCAACTTGTGGCCATGATTAACTGAGAGTGTTATTGTCCTAGTTTGGGGTCGTTGCTATGTTTAGGATGGCTACAGCTAACGTCGGTTGGAAATTAAACACGCGAAGCCAGCCTGCATCTGCATGTGGTGGGTGTAATTGGTTTCTAGTTAAATAACTGATAGATGGACGCATAATACAGATGCTGATGTTTAATCTTGCTGTGGTTCTGAAGTGATGATGATTGCGTAGTTGCAGCTGCCCTCTTTGTCGGGATTCATCGGATATTTATTCCCACATGTATCTATACGTCCGTAACGACTAGATGTGCTTCAAGATCTATGCTCAACTCAACTCTCCTCTCACATGCATTTTTGCAAAAAAAAAAAAGTACCCTACATTTTAAGTTCCCAGGCATTCTACTTCCTTCCCTCCCCCTCTCCTCCTCTCTCCTCCATCCCGGCGAGCTGACCGCCACTCGTCAGGGAACACTGGTCGGGCCACGTGTGACCACGCTAGCACACGCTAGAGCCACCGCGTCTATGGCCAGCACGGTGGCTCCAACACATGTCGGCGTGGTCGTGCATGGCCTAGGTGGTTGTCTTTGGCAGCTACGTCGACGGGTGGCAGCTGGCTCAGCTGAGATAGAGGAGAGGGAATAGATGGAGGGAGAAAGATAGACTTGATTGCTTTTTTCAAAAGTTTAAGTGGTGTTTTTGCAAAACAACATGTGAGGGGTGAGTGAAACTAAACACGAATCTTGGAGCATATCTAGTGGCCGTGAACGTATATAGAGCCGCATATACAAGTGAAAAATCCGCTTTGGGATTCATATCCCTGTGTCATTGTCCCGCTAAGAGCATATAAAAGTTTATATCAACTACCTATAACATTGTTGATCGTATGATATGGGATAGTGCAGAGGAATGTGAGCAGTGAGATCCAAGATCTTGTTTGACCTCGAGCTAAAATCTAACAATACGTGCATATATACCGTGTTGAGCTGGGTTGTGCACCCCAGGCTGGGCCATTTGTACTGATGTTTTGTTGGGCTTAAATAGAGAGGGTTGCTACTATTAGGAGCGTTAGGCCGCAGGCTACAGTCCACTTAGCCCGAGGCTGGAATCTGCCCACTACTAGAAAACTGACATTTCATACCGGCCTATCAGTACCGTTTAGATTGGAATCGGCATTGATAGTGGCATTAATACCGATTCATTGCCTACAGGGCAGTAGTGGGCTTTCAATACCGGTTGGAGCCATGAACCGGTACTGATGCCCTCATATTAGTCTCGGTTAGTGATACGAACCAATACTAAAGACACGGGATAAATTAGTACCGGTTCGTAACACGAACCGGTACTACTGATGTCCTCTCATTAGTACCGGTTCGTGTTACGAACCGGTACTGATGCCTCGTTTCAGGAAAGTTCAAAAGGAATGCATATTCTATCTATATCAGTACACGATGGTGGATGGGTTGGTTAGAAGGGTGGGGTTAGAGTCACGAGGTTGTGGGTTCGAGTTCCGCTTCTCCCATACATCCTCAATATTTTTAAATTTTCCCAGTACTATCAGTACCGGGTGAGTGAACCGCCTTGGATGGTCTGTACCGGTTCAAAAACTGGTACTAAAGCCAGTTCTCAACCGGTACTAATGGTGAGTTCTCTAGTAGTGTGCCCCTAAGAGTGAGGAAGTACAGAGAATTGGGATGTCTATTATGCTTCAAACAATTATACAAAAAATAAGAAATATTGTGTATGTAGAAATTGTCTATAAAGACATGGAAAAGCATGTCTAGAGGTGACATACATGGATAGAAGTATAGACAAACCGTTGGGTATACCATTGTAAGTGTTGTAAGGAAAGCTCAGTCAGACTGAACCATCCATCTTTGTACAAGTGGTGAGTTTGAGCTAATCCTATCCAAGCCATCCCTTAGGTGGCTTCTCTCTTCCGCGTCATCGCATTTCGTTGTCTATTTCCATGCCACTACCGTCCAGTGGTGGAGCACGTAATAAAATTATGCTATGGCGAAGTCTATAGTATAAGTTAAAAAAAATAGCAAAGTTTAATTAGAGTAAGATTAAATAGCAGTATGCAAAATCAAAGCAATCCATATACTAATAAGAGTATATGTTGCTTAATAGAATAAAAATAGCAATATAAAGCATAAAAGATGTAAAAGAATACAAAAGGCGTACACTAAAATACTAATTGCGTATAGGAGACCTTGGTTTCGCAGTACAAATGTACACACGAAATAAACGAATAATTAAAAATTTTCACAAATAACTTCGTAGCTAGATGCTTAGATGATAGCTACACCAATTAACAAATCATTTTCAATTAAATTACCTTTTATTTTAGAGTTCTTCTTTTTCTTTTCCTCTTGTGACCTTTGAGGTAGCATCATGATGGACCGATCGCCCTGCCGATCATTGATGCCGCCACTTTGGTGCCCTTGGCGCTTATGCTTGTTGCTTCTTGGTGTGTAAATGGTGCCACCCGGCGATTTTGCCCACTGGTGTGTTGCACGCTTGTACATACATAGTTGTTGCCTTACCTGTTGTATTATAGCATCTCTAACAAGAGTTGCAAAACATTATTTATCTGACTTTTTAAAGATAGAGTGTCTAATAGATGAAAGAAACCTTTTAGAGTATAGTATAAAATGTGAAAAATTTTAAAGGGTGTATAGTGTGTATGGAATAGCATTATATAAGAGAAATTTAAAGTGTTTGTTGAAGATGATCTTAGCCGCCCAGCATGCGGGCGTGCGACAGTGCGAGAGATCCTAAAGATTGGGAAACAGAAATGTGAAATGCAAACAGATAAGATGGGAGGGAAAGTGAAACAATGTGCAGGCCTACGATATAGAGAGCACCTATGCTATGTACGGGGCTATCTAGTCATGGGTTATATGTATTGGCCAAGAGGTACTAGTACCGCAACCTAGCTAGGTATGGCAAGTGCCATACCTTGCCATACAGGGCCCACATGACAGCCCCTCCCTCTTCCTCTCTTGTGTCTCTCTCTCCGCTCCTCTCTATCCCGCCTCTCTCTCCGCTCTTGTAGCTCTCGCTCTCGCTCTCTCTCTCCTTTTGTCACTCTCTCTCTCTCTCACTCGCCACTCCTCTATCTTTGCTTCCGCCGCTCTCCCTTCTCTCGCCCAGCTTCTTCACCGTCACCCTGAACTCGCCTCTTCCTCGCTTCTAGCACTTTACCACATCATCGCCTCCCATGCCCTCCATAACCTCCGGCTCTCCACTAAGGCGCACCGTCCCCATCGGCCCATCATGTGTCAGCCAGACCATGTCCAAACCCCAGGCCGTTGGGCTGCAATACCTTCGTAGTCCCAACACACAGCAATGGGTCAAAAGTCTCTTGGGCTATTTTTCCTCAAAAAGCTAACTCAATGAGGTGGTGCTCCCTCACCCTTATAAACCATGCTTGTACTATCCCCTACAACCAATGTGGGGCTATTCCCAACAATCTCCCCTTAGGCCTTCACACATTGGACTGAGACTTGTCCAGGAACCACCTGGGCTCTGATACCACTTGTCAACCGGACCATGTCCGAATCCCTAGCCATTGGGCTGCAGTACCTTCGTAAGCCCAACGCAAAGTAGCGGGTCAAAGGTCTCTTGGGCTATTTCCCCTCAAAAAGCTAGCTCAATGAGGGGGTACTCTCTCACCCTTATAAACTATGTTCAAACCCTCCCCACAACCAATGTGGGATTATTCCCAACAATCTCCCCCCCACACATTGGACCGAGAATTGTCTGGGAACCACCTAGGCAACCTAGGCTCTGATACCACTTGTCAGTCGGGCCTCACACCCAGACCCTAGGCCGTTGGGCTGCAGTGCCTTCGCAGGCCCAACGCAAAGCAGCGGGTCGAAGGTCTTTTGCGCCATCTCCCCCCAAAAGCTAGCTCAATGAGGGGTGCTCCCTCACCCCATATAAACCATGCTTGTGCCCTCCCCACAACCAATGTGAGACTATTCCTAACAATCTCCCCCTCAGGCCCTCACACATTAGACTGAAACTTGTCCGGGAACAACCTGGGCTACCTAGGTTATGATACCACTTGTCAGCCGGACCATGTCCGAACCCTAGGCCGTTGGGCTGCAGTACCTCCGCAGGCCCAACGTAAAGCAACGGGTCAAAGGTCTTTTGGGCCATTTTCCCTCAAAAAGCTAGCTCAATGAGGGGTACTCCCACACCCTTATAAATCATGCTCAAGACCTCCCCACAACCAATGTGTGATTATTACCAATATCATAGCTGCCCGCTTCGTTGCACCATGGGCTCACTGTCACCGCCGCCGGCCAACGCCCTCGTCACCACGACGTCGCTCCATCCTTAACCCCTCCGCTTTGGTTGCAAAACTTGATGCCACACAGCCTCACCGTCGTCTTGCCTGCACCACTCCATACCAGCATCGACAACGTCGTCTACTTGATGCCAAGCCGTTGCTGTCTTGTCAGTCCCAACTCTACACATTGTCACGTCGACATCATCTCCACCAAGTTCCGTGTGTTCTTATGTTTGTTGTTGCAGGAGTGAGGGAAGGACACTAAAGGGAGCAAACAAGGGGCAAAGTGATCTTTTTATGCCCCATCATGGCTTCACCGTCGATGACAAATAGGGAATAGGTCAAAGTTAAACCAAGCAACTGAAGCAAGCATGGACGTACAAACCAATGAAAATTAAGGCAAAAACATTTTTACACACCTAAACTATTTTATATTGTTCATATTATTTGATCCAGCCGTCTAGTGATATATTATCTCTTATGGTTAAGGGTGGAACCGTGGAACTAAGTCAAACCCAAGAGAACTAGACCTGGCTTGCGTTGGGTTAGTTTTTAGAATAGAGTTTGAAATTGTGTTTGGGCTCATGCTTATTTACAAACAATCCGAGCTTGAGCGTGCTGGTGAGAAGCTCGAGCCAGTTTGCGAGCCAGAGAGGAAGAGGCCTCGCCTCCTCGAGGACGCTAGTTTTGATTCCACAACTCCCAGCCTCCTGCCCTTACCCTCTTGAGCTCACCATCGTCGTCATGTCCTAGCGATTCACTATGTTATGGAGATTCGCATAATGGAAGACCAATAAGCTGAGCCTCGTTGAGAAAACCATCAACGCAAATCAAGAGGAACCTTTCCCTAGTTAGCAGCCGGCCGGTGGCCGGCTGGCCGCGTGCTTGTTTCGTTCTGTTGCGACATGGCAGCACGCAGACGCAGGACCCGGTCCAGCTTACGAGCCGTACCGCCCGGCCCAGTCCCAGATTTCCAGTCTTATGGCCGATAGTGCTAGGCCTGGCAAGCTGTCTATTGGGCCTGGAATTCCGAGTTGGTCGCGACGCTCCGCGGAGAGGAAGAGACGGCCCAGACACAGAGCACGCTCCTACGATGAGGGCCCACTGGTTCTGCGGGCGGCGAACGCAGGCGCAGCAGAAAAGGAGCCGCAGACCGCAGGCGTACGGATTAGGGGAAGGCTAGCTTTTCAGCCTTTTGTCTGCGGGCACTGGCACCGTCGCACGGCCAGCAGCCCAGCAGCGGCCCCCCGCCTCCCGGTTCAGCAGCCGCAGGCCGCAGCATCCTATGCGCCCTCGAACGAAATTTTTTTTTTAACCCTATGTAAATAATTATTTTAATATTAATCCTCGCGAACCGCAGTGGCGCGGCTAAAAGGGTTAGATGTGAAAATATTTTTTCGCGAGAGTTAATATTAAAATAATTATTTACAAAGGGTTAAAAAAAATTTTCTACGCCCTCCTATGTATAGATCCCTGTACATATTTTTAAGAAAGATTTCTCCGTATTTCTATTTTCTCCAATGCCATATACAGAGAAAGTAAAAAGAATCTCTAAATTTACTGAATAAGAGATAGCATCTCTAAAACAGGAAACAGGATAGGATCCTATTGGATTGACATAGAGAAGAAGATTCTCTAAATATCGGAGAAATACCCCTTTTTAGGGTACCTACAAAGGATACATAAAATAGCCAGGGATCATCTATATGATAGTGTGCAATCTTTTAAGCATAGAATCGTTAATTAATTTTATTTACTTGTTTGATAGTATGCTCCACCTGAAGCCTCCAGGTAGACCAGACAAGACCTGGCTTGTTCGTGTCTTGCTCGGCTTGGCTCAAGCTCGTGAAAGCTTGAGATAGCTCATGAGGGCTCGTGAGCCAGAGCTACCATGCCGCTAGCCTTCGACGTGTGCTTGCTACATGCACTCGCACCTCGCTCGAGCTCGTTGTCGCCACCCTACCCGAACTTGAGTATTGTGCCTAGATGAATAGATAGAGTCGGGGAGACGGAGGGGAAGGCTTGTGGTTGTCACGGCACTGGAGTAGGGTGAGGGTCAGGATTTAGGAGAGGGAAGGGCATTTGAGCTATCGGGATTCTTTGTGAGCGCATGGAAGTCTCAAGTAAGATTTAGAGCTCATAGTGCTTAATTTGGGGCTAAAATGTTACAATAGTAGGCCACAAGTTGCTTAGATTGCGGTAGGCTTTTATAAATTTTCTTTTTTTGCAAATAGGCCTACACAAGATAGAATGAACTTGGCTAGAGCTCGTTTGCAAAAAAAAAAAAGATAAGCCGAACCATTTAAGCTGATTGCGAGCCATGGGATAAAGTTCTAGCCCAGCTGGCTCTAGATAATTTGTTCTGATAATGCTAGTCTGCAGGCGTCTGATGCTTTCCAGACACAGCGCACATGGCTGGTACCACCATCCTTGCTTCTCTCTTCCTCATACCGTCTCCATCTCTCTTCCCTCCTACTGCTTCTCTCCCTCCTGTTTTTTCTTCTAACACAGATGTAGACAGAGAGAGAGGGTGAAGGGGGAGGCCATCTTAGCGCATGCTGGCCGACGGCTAGCCGTTGCTTCGTGCCACCACGCCTACTCCCGGTCGCCCCTTCTCCTCGCCCTTTTCTCTCTTCTTTTTTCTCTCTCTTCGTGCGCATGCAGAGTTGAGATGGGTAGATTGGGCACATCGCGACGCGCCCTTCCTGATGAGCTTGGCGGCCGGATCCGGCGAGCATGACATAGGGCTCGCCGGATTTGAAGAGGACAGTTAAGAGAAGATGCATCCTTATTTTTTACTGTGAAACATCACTCATATACGTATGAAACATCGCTAGCAAATGTATGAAATATTCGATTTGCTCTTATGAAACATTACTATGTTTTTTTCCTTGTCAAACATTTGGCTTTGTCTTGTGAAACATTGCTTTTGTTCTTATGAAACATAGTGTTTACAATTTTCATTGAAAATTTTGCTCATATGGGATGAAATATCTTTGAATAACTGTGGAACATTTATTTTGATGATGTTTCATCGGTACTTTACACATTAACCCTATAGTTTCGTCGGTGCTTCGACCATGTTTCAGTAGTACTTTGTTTATGTTTAAAAAAAAGTCTTGTTTTTTTTTCTAAAATCAGACGTTTGATCTCTAGCCAGACCCAGCAGGAGACAAAGAAGAGAAAGAGAAGAGCATCGAGAAGGCCAGAACACGTACGTACTTAGACGGGCGGCATACCATACACATATCCCCCAGCCCCCACCCCTGACCCATATATATTGACCCGCTCCATGCAGACAAATTAATGGATTCTGCCACGCCCCCACCACGCGCCGCCCTGCCCCGTATAAGAGCATCTCCAGCAATAGCCCCTAAAACAGGATCCCTACTTTGATCTGGGGGCTGCCCCTATTTTTTGGGGCCTCTGATTTTGTCTTCAACTCCAACAGTTAGCCCCTAAATCTCGGGCCCTATTTGCTTATGACATGTAGAACCGGCTTGTCAATGACTCTTTATTTTTATTTTCAATATCCTTTTATTTTTTTCTTCTTTTTCCCTTTTTCTCCTCCCTCATCTCTTCACAAGAGAGACAGAGGGGAAGCGACGGGCAAGGCGACGAGCGGTGGGCGACAGTGGCGTCGGATCTGGCGAGGCGACGAAGCGGCGGCGAGGCGACGAGCAATGAAGCGAGGCGATGACGGCGTCGGATCTGGGCGCGGAAGCGGCGACGGCAGCAAGTGTCGGCAATGAGCCGAGAAGACGGCGGCGAGGTAGAGGAGAGACGACGGCGGCGACGGCGGCGGCCACGACGGCGCGATGGCCCAAATCTGGCGAGGCGAGGAGAGGCGCGACGAGGAGGAGGCCGGGCAACAGCGAGAAAAGGAGGACGCTGGGCACGACGGAGGCGGCGGGCGGCGGCGGGCGGCGACGGCGGAGGCGGCGCGACGACAGCGAGGCGGGCGCGCAGCGGGAGGGAAAACACCCCCAACAGAAAAATAGGGGCCCCCTCAAGACCCCTGGGAATTGGGGCTGGAGGGGGAGATTTAGAGGCCCCTTATTTTAGGGGTTTGAGTAGGGACCTTGCTGGAGTGCATTTTTTGACTATAACCCTTATTTTTTGGTTTAGAGGTTTGAATAGGGGCTCTGCTGGAGATGCTCTAAGGCCATTCACATCTGCTATTTTTCAGACTTGTTTCTTCCCTTCTTTTTTTTTACCACACTATTCAACGTAATGCGTAATCCATGAGTGACGCGCTTTAAAATATCTCGTTGATCCCCCTCGCTCTCACCGGCGCCGACATGGCGGCGGCAGCCTCGGGAGTCAGCCACGTGGTTTTCTGGTTGCCCCAATCATTAGCAGAGAAAAGATTTATAGATGGTTCGGTCTGATCTGATTTGTTTTGTCGATAATAATAAGTGAAATTTGGAGAACTTTTCAAAGCCGCTTTCTTCTGACTTTAGCGTTGATACCTTTAAGAAGTGATTTATGAGTGAAAAAATGTTGAAAGAGCCTAAAGCATTTAACTTTAATTACGAAAATAAGTAAATAAGTGGAGTCTGAGTAACATTATATACGGATTCATGTTCCCTGACATTATATACTATCAAATTCCCCACACACACACCGGATTCATGCTCTCCAACATTATATTATGTTCAGCGTGATATAATGATAGACGAAACACGGAAGAAGAACATAGCATAACAATCTTACACGTACCGACGTGAACGATTTATTGTTTTCCATCTAGATATATACCAGGTAGTAGCTCGACCATGTTCGTTCCTACTTTAATATCCAGCTGATAAGAATAGGAAACTTTTACAGTATACTAAAATAAATACGGACCGTTGGTTTCTCTAGGTCTAACAGCTCACATTGATTTCAGTTTATATATGTACTACCAAGATACTGTAGTTTTTATAATACAATGGTAAAATATTCCTGTCAGGGGCATAGCTGCAATTAGATGGCATCTCATGTCAAGTAATTTCCTGATCAGTCGGTAATGTATTTGCCCTTAGGGTATCTCCAGTAGTTGTCCCATTTCTCTTTTGCCCTATCACTATTTATGTGCCATGTCATCAATGGATTGCCCTGTCACTATTCACGTCCGTAGTAATCGTTCTATCACTATTCTCACTCTCTAGTTTTACTATGCACTGTCCCATTACTCTATTCCTTGTCCCATCACTATTTGACGGGACACCCCATTTGAGGCACCCTTTGGAGATGTCCTTACCATCACTTGTATGCTACCATACTGTTCATCTTAGTTGCAATCAGAGGCGGAGCCAATGCCGGGACGCACGTAGTGGGGCTGCAGCCCCGGTCATCAGCCTTTTGCAAATACCCAACACACACACACACACACACACACACACAATTTGTGTTATTTGTTTATTATACTTTCATATACCCACTAAAGAAAATATTTAAGACGTCAAACTCCGAAAAAAGTTGAGTTGAACTTCAGTTTGAACTACATTTAACTATATTTCAAACTAGTTCAAACTTTACTTCAAACTAGTTTAAACTGAGTTTGAATTTAATTTTTTTAGAGTTTCATATCTAAAATATCTTTTTTAGTGGATATGTGAAGATATACACATCAAACATCACGAATCTCAATACACATCATAGGTTTTTGAATCATGGAGCCTAGCCTCCATGGAGCCCCAAATAGGCTTCCTATATATATATATATAAAACTTTTGATTACTCCACTAACTAGCCCAAAGACTCAAGCAAAGCGGTGCAGTAGTCAGTGACATGTTAATTATGTGATGTTCCACCGCTGCTGAAGCCTTGAATTGTTGGCGTCGTGATGCTGGTGATCCACGCGAGGACGCCGGAGTGCCGAACGGTATCACGCGATCGAGCGAGGACGCGATCGGCGCGACGATTTGGGTGCCCTCTCTAGTCTGTGCGGCAGGCACGGCTCCGGTCGCTCGATCGCCCTGCGAGCGGCCGAGTGGTCAGGCCGATCCCACGCGGGCACGTGGCGCCGCGCTGGGAGGGAGTCACGGAACCGAGAAGGCGAGCATCATCTCCCCTCTACTCGTGTATCCTAGGTGCACACTGAGAGGGAAACGGCAGCGAACCGGTGCGAAAATACTGTAGCATTAGGCATTGTAGTAAACAGTATGAGCAAACAGTATCTTTTACTGTGTCAAGTTACTATTCATTACTGTGAGACTGTAGCTCTCTACAGTTGAACACTTCCATATGCTCTCTGGTCTCTCGCTTCTCCGGCTCCCTCTCTCTAGGTAGTCGCAATCTCGCATAGCCTCGCTGGTAATTTTCTTTCGGCTTTCTTCAATACATTATACAGCAAATATTTCCGTGTGACAGCGTCCAATTCTCTGTGATTGATTAGTTTTGTTGTTTGATGATTTATATATTTGAGCAGATTGATTATTAATTTGCTAATGGATTTTATAAATATAATGAAGAGTTTTTTTTTGCACCCTTGCCAAAATCAAAACCATTAGAGGAGTTGTCATTTGAGTGTAGACAACATGAAGCCCTGAACTACCTGACTATAGTGCAATTTCTAACGTGAGTCCTTCTGCTGCACAAAATAAAGCTCATATTAGTGCTCGAGTTTTAGAGGTTCCTTTTTACCCTCGCTCTTTGAATTTTTTTTGGCTCCGTCACTAGTTTCAACAGTAGACAATGTGATTTATTGGTTAGCATGCGGTGATGGGTCTCCTATATATAATAAGCGTCCTTTTCTTTTCCCATGTTTTTTCCCCGGTGATACTGTGGCAGCAATGGAGATGTACTCATGGGCTTGGGGTTACTGTTCAGTTGGTGGCTGCCTAGTGGGCGTGTGGTGAGAGTGATGGGTTGGACTCTTGGGAAATAGACTGTGAAGTACATGGTTTCAGGTTTCTCACGTCTCCATCTGTAGAATGTTATGTTACTACGTACGTACGGCTTGGTTATTTACTGTCAACCGCATCTATTGCAGGAAAAATCAGATTATTCAATGTATTTGTTTGCACCTTACAATTGTTATATCTCATCCCGAGACCAAGGCGCTTACTCACTCGAAGAAGGGTGAAGTTGAGCACCCTAGCTAGCTTACCCACCCTGTTGGACTTTAACCTAGATATTCTGCTGCAACTTTGATTCAATCATAGATTATAATCTGAAAAATATGAGCTTTTCGAGGCTTCGAGAGACCAAAAAATGTTAAAAATTAGTTTTAAAAACTTTGAGAACAAACACAAAGTTTTTTTAAAAAAAAGTTAGAAATCATCAAAAGTGTTTGCCTCGTACAAACAGATAAAATATTTGATGGTAGATTATAATCCAGCTTTAAGACGTAGCATACAACATCTAATTATCAAGGAAAAAGAGAGATCGACCGTAAGGGCCTATTTGGATACATGGTCGTGAAAATCCATGGTTTGTAATATATATAGTTTATAATTATGTATATATGAAAACTATGGTTTCACTAAAGACCATTAAACTGTAGTATTCATTGGAACTGTCACCTGCTTGGATACATGGTTCTTAGGATGGTAAACTTGAGCAATCACAAGAGCTAGTGAGAGCCAACCCATAAAAACTTTAGTTAGGAGTGGAGTTTTAGATACTCTCAAAATATCATGGTTTCTACTAAACCATGGTTTTAGAATGGAGTATTTTTCGGTGATCCAAACACCTCATGGTTTTAAAAACCAAGTTAATTTTAGAAACTATGGTTTTGTCTCGAAAATATAAAAATACTATGGAGGCTTCGTTCAGGGGTCCACCTGAATGTTTTCTACACTAGTCCCTGAATCAATAGGATAGTGCATAACATTATATAGCCGGAACAAACAAGCATAGAACAACAAAGTAAATAGGATAACTGCGAAAGTAACGGCTTATAGCGAATAGTTTACAACACAACCGTCAAGGCCAAAAGTCATTACAGCCTACCAGGGAAGTAAAGAGAATTTCTAAATTTCTGAACTGAGATAGCATCTCTAAAACAGGAAACGGGATAGGATCTTATTGGATTGACTTAGAGAAATACCCCTTTTTAGGGTACCTACAAAGTGATGCACAAAATAGCCACGAATCATCTATATGATAGTGTGGAATCTTTTATTCATAGAATCATTAATTAATTTTATTTACTTGTTTGATAGTATGCTCCAGCTGAAGCCTCCAGGTAGACCGGACAAGACCTGGCTTGTTTGTGTCTTGCTCAGCTTGGCTTAGGCTCATGAAAGCTTGAGATAGCTCATGAGGGCTCATGAGCCAGAGCTACCATGCCGCTAGCCTTTGACATGTGCTTGCTACATGCACTCCAACCTCGCTCGAGCTCATTGTCGCCACCCTACCCGAACTTGAGTGTTGTGCCTAGAGGAATAGATAGAGTCGGGGAGACGGAGGGGAAGGCTTGTGGTTGTCACAGCACTGGAGTAGGGTGAGGGTCAGGATTTAGGAGAGGGAAGGGCATTTGAGCTATCGGGATTCTTTGCGAGGGCATGGGAGTCTCAAGTAAGATTTAGAGCTTGTAGTGCTTAATTTGGGGCTAGAATGTTACTATAGTAGGCCACAAGTTGCTTAGATTGCGGTAGGCTTTTATAAATTTTCTTTTTTGGCAAATAGGCCTACACAAGATAGAATGAACTTGGCTAGAGCTCGTTTGCAAAAAAAGATAAGCCGAACCATTTAAGTTGATTGTGAGCCATGAGATAAAGTTCTAGCCCAGTTGGCTCTAGCTAATTTGTTCTGATAATGCTAGTCTGCGGGCGTCTGATGCTTTCTGGACGCAGCGCACGCGGCTCATACCACCATCCTTGCTTCTCTCTTCCTCATACTATCTCTCATCCCTCCTACTGCTTCTCTCCCTCCTGTTTTCTCTCCTAACACAGATGTAAGCAGAGAGAGAGGGGGGAGGGGGAGGCCATCTCAGCGCATGCTGGCCGGCGGCTAGCCGTTGCTTCGTGCCACCGCGCCTACTCCCGGTCGCCCCTTCTCCTCGCCCTTTTCTCTTTTCCTTTTTCTCTCTCTTCGTGCGCATGCAGAGTTGAGATAGGTAGATTGGGCGCATCGCGGCGCGCCCTTCCCGACGAGCTTGGCGGTTGGATCCAGCGAGCATGATATAGGGCTCACCGGATTTGAAGAAGACGGTTAAGAGAAGATGCATCCTCGTTTTTTACTGTGAAACATCACTCATGTACGAATGAAACATCGCTAGCAAATGTATGAAATATTTGATTTGCTCTTATGAAACATTACCATGTTTTTTTCTTGTCAAACATTTGGTTTTGTCTTGTGAAACATTGCTTCTGTTCTTATGAAACATGGTGTTTACTATTTTCATTGAAAATTTTGCTTATATGAGATGAAACATCTTTGAATAACTATGGAACATTTATTTTGATGATGTTTCATCGGTACTTCACACATTAACCCTATAGTTTCGTTGGTGCTTCGACCATGTTTCAGCAGTACTTTGCTTATGTTTTAAAAAAAAGTATTTTTTTTTTCTAAAATCAGACGTTTGATCTCTAGCCAGACCCAGCAGGAGACAAAGAAGAGAAAGAGAAGAGCATCGAGAAGACCAGAACACGTACGTACTTAGACGGGCGGCATACCATACACATATTCCCGTGCCCCCACCCCTGACCCATATATATTGACCCGCTCCATGCGGACAAATTAACGGATTCAGCCACGCCCTCACCACGCGCCGCCCTGCCCCGTATAAGGCCATTCACATCTGCTATTTTTCAGACTTGTTTCTATTCCTTCTTTGTTTTTGCCACACTATTCAACGTAATGCGTAATCCACGAGTGACGCGCTTTAAAATATCTGGTTGATCCCCCTCGCTCTCGCCGGCGCCGACACGGCGGCGGCAGCCTCGGGAGTCAGCCACGTGGTTTTCTGGTTGCCTCAATCATTAGTAGAGAAAAGATTTATAGATGGTTCGGTCTGATCTAATTTGTTTTGTTGATAATAATAAGTGAAATTTGGAGAACTTTTCAAAGCCGCTTTCGTTCTGACTTTAGCGTTGATACCTTTGAGAAGTGATTTATGAGTGAAAAAAATGTTGAAAGAGCCTAAAGCATTTAACTTTTTAATTACGAAAATAAGCAAATAAGTGAGAATCTGTGTTCTCTGACATTATATACTATCAAATTCCACACACACACACCGGATTCATGCTCTCCAACATTAGTGTTCAGTGTGATATAATGATAGACGAAACACGGAAGAAGAACATAGCATAACAATCTTACACGTACCGACGTCAAACACCTAACGATTTATTGTTTTCCATCTAGATATATACCAGGTAGTAGCTCGACAATGTTCGTTCCTACTTTAATATCCAGCTGATAAGAATAGAAACTTTTACAGTATACTAAAATAAATACGAACATTGGTTTCTCTAGATTTAACAGCTCACATTGGTTTCAGTTTATATATGTACTACCAAGATAGTTTTTATAATACAATGGTAAAATATTCCTATCAGGGGCATAACTGCAATTAGATGGTATCTCATGCCAAGTAACTTCCTGATCAGTCGGTAATGTATCTACCCTTAGGGCATCTCCAGCAGATGTCATATTTCTCTTTTATCCTATCACTATTTATGTGACATATCATCAATAGGGTTGCTCCATCACTATTCACGTTCCCAACAATCGTTCTATCACTATTCTCACTCCCTACTTTTACTATGTACTGCCCTATTGCCCTATTCATTGTCCCATCACTATTTGATGGGGCAACCCTTGGAGATGCCCTTATCATCACTTGTATGCTACCATACTGTTCATCTTATATCCTTATGGTTGCAATCAGAGGCGGAGCCAATGCCAGGTTTTATATATATGTATGGCAACATATCTAGTGCTAATGCTCATTGAGCGCTAATATGCTAACATCCAGTCAGCACCATCAGATGGACTTTGTGCGGTTAAGATCGAGAGAAGTGAAAGCTCCACATCCGACTTAAAACACGCAGGTGGTTATTTACAAAATAGTTTAAGTGGATTTGGAGGATGTGGAGCTTTCATCTCTTTCGATCTCAACCACACGAAATCCATCTGATGGTGCTGGTTAAATGTTACCATATTAGCACTCAATGGACATTAGCACTAATTAGGTCCAAAGACTCGAGCAGTTAAGCGGTGCAGTAGTCAGTGCCATGTTAATTATATGATGTTCCACCGCTGCTGAAGCCTTGAATTGTTGGCGTCGTGATGATCCTGTCCATACTCCATCGATCTGGCGATCCACGCGAGGACGCCGGAGTGCCGATGGCATCACGCGAGCGAGGACGTGATCTAGTCTGTGCGGCAGGCACGGCTCCGGTCGCTCGATCGCCCTGAGAGCGGCCGAGTGGTCAGGCCGATCCCACGCGGGCACGTGGCGCCGCGCTGGACGGGAGTCATGGGACCGAGCAGGCGAGCATCATCTCCCCTCTGCTCGCGTATCCTAGGTGCACACTGTGAGAGGAACGGCAGCAGACTGTTGCGAAAATACTGTAGCATTAGGCACTGTAGTAAACAGTATGAGCAAACAGCACCTTTTTCTGTGTCAAGTTACTATTCATTACTGTGAGACTGTAGCTCTCTACCATTGAACACTTTCATCTACTCTCTGGTCTCTCGCCTCTCCGGCTCCCTCTCTCTGGGCAATCGCAATCTCGCAGAGTCTCGCTGGTAATTTCCTTTTGGCTTTCTCCAATACATTATGCAGCAAATATTTCGGTGTGACGGCTGTTGACGATTTGTGTCGGCAATGTATTTTATGGGGCACTACGAAAGATCATAACTACGATGGTAGCAGAGGGAGCCGAATTTATACAGATAGAATCCCTAATCCGTATATGGAAGATACAGATATAACCGATTTGGTTACGCCTATATCTATGTATTCGGGTAGGAGACGAGTTCGTTTCCTTGCAGAACATGTCAGGCCGCGCCAGCCTCTAAGCCCGCCTTCTGGAAGGTCCAATTGAGTCGGCCCAAAGAGGTGGTACGTCCAGTAATATATCTTCGGATACCCGGGGCCCATGTTTTCCACAACGGCGTCCAATTCTCCGTGGTTGATTAGTTTTGTTGTTTTATGATTTATATATTTGAGCAGATTGATAATTAATTTGCTAGTGGATTCTATAAATATAATGAAGAGTGTTTTTTTTGCACCCTCTTGCCAAAATCAAAACCATTAGAGGAGTTGTCATTTGAGTGCAGACAACATGAATGCCCTGAACTAGCTGACTATAAACATCAATGCAAATTCTAACGTGAGTCCTTCTTCTGCACAAAATAAAGCTCATATTAGTGCTCGAGTTTTAGAGGTTCCTTTTTACCCTCGCTCTTCGAATTTTTTGGCTCCGTCACTAGTTTCAACAGTAGACAATGTGATTTATTGGTTAGCATGCGGTGATGGGTCTCCTATATATAATTAATAAGCATCCTTTTCTTTTCCATGTTTTTTCCCTGGTGATACTGTGGCAGCAATGGAGATGTACTGGGCTTGGGGTCACTGTTCAGTTGGTGGCTGCCTAGTGGGCGTGTGGTGAGAGTGGTGGGTTGGGCTCTTGGGAAATAGACTGTGAAGGCGGCGGAATTGCGCCGAGCGAGGAGGTTAAGTAGACAAGCTGGCTGGGGGAGAGAGACACTCCATGCAAAGAGAGTTGAGCGTGCAAATGGGGGCGGCGCGGCAATCATGCCAAGCATGGCGGGGGCAGCGGCCATGGCAGGGGAGGCTCGGGACGCGAGGGCACGGCTCGAGCGGTGCGGCAGTGAGAGAGAGAGGGAAGGTGGTGCTCTGGCATGACAGAGAGGCAACGGCGCGATGGCGGTAGGGCCAACGGCAAACGGGACGCAAGGGAAGGCAATAGAGACGTTGGCGGCACGGTAGCAGCACGAACGGCATGGGCAGGGCAGCCTGCGTGCGGATGGGATGAGCGTGGCGCGCCTGCCACGGGCGCAGAGAGGGAGGGAAGAGAGAGGAAGAGAGGAGAAGGAGAGGGGGAGAGAGAGGGAGTCGATTGGGCCTTGGGCCTAGTGGGCTAGGTTGGGCAAGCCCAGTGAAGGTTTAAAAAGGTTTTTGAAATATTTTTAAAATTTAATTTTGAGATAATTTTAGCTAGGAAGAGCATAATTAAATAAATATAATTAAAATAGAATTTTAGGGAAATCAAATTAAAAGTTCTAGATTTCAATTTAGATTATGTTAAGAGTTGAATTTGAAATTATAGAATTCAATTTGAGGGAGAAAGATGAAATTGAAATCCCAATTTGAATTTTGAATTTAGTGAAAACAGGAATTTTTAGATTGTGAATAGTAAATACAGGCAATTTAATTAAATTTTGATTTTTTTTCAAAAGTTTTAAAAAGGGCCCAAAGATAGGCTATTACAAATACTTTGTTGCCAAACATACCCTAAATGGCATAAATTATGGTTACTAGCAAGTGTGCTCAACATAATTACCGGTGGAGGATGTGTATGGTTTGGAGCTGAAAGTACCCTAAATTTGTAACAATTGGATTGCCACCAGAAAGTTGAGAAATTTGCAACCAATGTTTTGGCCAACATTTGCCAAGAAATCAACTATGGAACCAAGCCAACCAAAAAAGTAAAACCCCTTACAAAATAGCAAATCAAGAATAAGTCAAATTTGATCAACACTAACAACAATGAGATCTCACAACAATTGGTAATGCGAGCATTAGCTCCAAACCAAACATCTTACACTAAAATATGATCTTTTTTTGAGAAGCACTAAAATATGATATATCTAACCTTTTGTGGCATCCAAATCGCCAGTGTAAAATGAGAAACTAGTGAATGTACCTTAAGCACGTTAGAGACTTAAAACCAACAAACATTAGTCATAGGACAATTCCTTTTTGGAAGAGGCAATCTCTGCACTAGGGGTGTAATCAGATTAATTGGATTCGGATCGGATATCACCTCAATCAAATCCGGCTTTGCATAATTTATTTCGGATTTGGATTTGAATCGAATAATTTTTGGATTCGGAGTCGGATCGGATAATTTTCGGATTCAGAGTCGGATCGGATTTTCGTATAATCGGATCGGATTCGGATAATAATCAAATTTGAATTTGGAACGGATTTTTATACCACTAAAATTCATTCAATGGTCACTCGCAAGCAAGAATCTAGAGTAAAAAAAAAAATACTAAGCTTTACTAGAATAACAGTATACCACCATATGGTGCAGTAACACATGAACTGTTGGTCTCTTCCATATCAGAATATGAGCACCGATCAATTTATAATAACAATTTGGAACACCACCATGGGCCAGGGATTTAAATTTTGATGAAATTTCATCGAAATTTCACAAATTTCACCTATTTCGGCATAGGGCAAAAAGCCCATTTCAGTCAAATATTTTCGGCCTAGGGAGAAAAAGCCTATTTGATCAAAATTTATCTAAATTCTGTCATTTTTGCCGGTGCGTTTGATGTTTTTCATATTTCTGAATTCCACAAGATCTAGATTTTTCATCAGGGGACGAAATTTTTGCTCTACCGAAAGATTAATCCTTGCCATGGGCCACAAGTCTACTGCATACACTGAATCGGCAAGCCACATTTTTTTTAAGGAAGTACACAAGCCACTATGACACTACCAATCCAGTGCAGCCACATTGCTAACTGCTATCCATCAAGCTACTGTTCTAGCATCGGTCCGGAACCTGGTCTCCAGGGGCATACCTCATGGGCCGAGCACGAGCAGCCTTGCGAATTTTCGACTTTTGAGTCGTGTTGAAAGGAGTGTGGTTGTTTGTGTTTATCCATTTCTTGATGCAGCCGGAGTGCCGATGGAGGAGAAGAACTGGCCACCATTCTTTCCGATCATCCATCATGACATTGCCAATGAGATACCAGCCAATGTGCAGAAGTTGCAGTATCTGGCATTCGCAAGCTGGCTTGGTACGTCATATTTGGCTCCTAGTAGTGCATTCTTGTTGTATCTGTCATTAGTTTAGTAGTAGCATGGGTGACTAGCATTAATTGATAATGATAGTTTTCTTCTTTTAATTACAGGAATAGTGCTTTGCCTTCATTGCTGTCATAGTCTGCTGGATTAAGGAAGGAGGTGGGTTTCATGGTTACCTGTAAATGCCAGTGTGTTTTTGTACAATGGCTCACACTAAATGGTTGAGCTGTTCTATGCTTGCAGATCCAAAGCTGTTTTTCCTTGCAACTATTTATGCTTTGCTTGGAATTCCCCTGTCATACTTGACATGGTACAGACCCCTCTATCGTGCAATGAGGTGAGTACTACAGTTTTAGTATTCTTCAATGAATGCATTTTATGAAGCCTCATTTCTGTCAGTGCACTCCACTACTGTTTTAGTGCATTCCACCAGTGCATTTTACGAAGAGTGTGCCTCTTTTGCATAAAAATTCTATGCAGACCTGTTTTGCTTACTTGCTTCCATTTGATATATCAATGAACAATTGATCGGTATGTTCATCTGAGATTGTACACTACTGCGGATTAGATCATCACTATCGGTTCCAAACTGGCATCTGTACCGGTTTTGGAACCGGTAGAGGGCAACCGGGAGTGATACTCCAGGGTATCACTACCGGTTCATGCAACCAGTAGTGATAGTATTAGAAATGTTTAAAATATATTGGGAGAAGCAGGACTCGAATCCAAGACCTTCAAAGCCTCGTGACTCTAGCCTCACTCTTCTAGCCAACTCACTCACTATCACATACTGATATAAATATAATATGCATTTCTTTTAAACTTTCCAGAAACGAGACCCTACTACCGGTTTGTGGCTTAAACCGGTAGTGATGGATAGGTATCACTGCCGGTTTGTGGCTCAAACCGGTAGTAGTAGTGTGGGAGGCATCACTACCGGTTCATGGCTCAAACCCATGGCTCACGCAACTATTACTATCGGTTCGTGTTTCAAACCGGTAGTAATGCAACTCTCACTACCGGTTCGCAGATAACCGGTAGTGATATATCGGTAGTGATACCCATTTCTCTAGTAGTGGTAGTTACTACGTAGGTTGTAAAAGCAACTGCAACTGCAAGCATAACACGTTTAAGCGGAACTCAATTGTGGATTGCACGATATATCTTGTGTAACCATGACCGTTGTCTTAACACATTCTTATTAATTTGTTAAACAGGACTAACAGCGCATTCACTTTTGGATGGTTTTTCCTATGTTACCTGGTAAGGTCTACCTGGATAGCTTATTTTCTATACTCTTGATCGACGTTGCAACTGATGTAATAGTTATCACTTTTTGCGTTGTTGTTTGGTGCAGATCCATATTGGTTTTTGCATAATTGCTGCCATTACTCCGCCAATTGTATTTGATGGAAAATCATTAACGTAAGTCGCCACTACTTCATATACATTGACCTAGCAATTATAGGTGATTTCGATCCATTGCATCTGTTCTATCGTTCTTAGCAGCAGTTAGCCAGCAACACTAAGAAAGTAGTATTATTGACGTAACCAGGATCTAAACAACTATTGAAAGTTGTTATATCCATGCAAACAATATATTTACAATACTAATACTAATATTGGCTTCATTATTTGGAACTTTCTTGCATAGTATTGATAGACCCTAAAATTGAGTTGCCTGCTTCAATGTTTTTTCTGCAAGATCTGTTATAAGTTGATTGTTTATGCTCTTTTATACATATACAAGATACAAATGCACCAGTTAAATATCCCGTGTTTTTCATGCGAACATATTTAACATTTTTCATTTTATTGGACCAGTAAACACATGAATAACTGGTATTTTACTATTGAGTGGATGTCTTGCTTGCGAAAAAGTTAGGGCCTAAGCCTCACATCTTCTCTCCATGGCTATCCACTTTTGGAAGTACAACATTTTCTGATAAATTATAATTTAAAACGTTTTATTTTGTTATCTTATCGGGGGCATACTTGCTGCAATCGACACTTTCTCTGAGCATGTGATAATTGGGGTGAGGCAAATGTTCTATCTTATTCCATTTACACCTCCTACCAATATATGAGGAAGCCCAGAAGATTTTTCCTTGTCAAATGTGTCTAATTAAGCATTTCAAAGTAATTTCAAAATGGAAATTAACTTAGGACATTAAGAATCTATTATTTGTTCGTGCAGATCTTTTACTTTGTGGGGTTTGCACTGTTTTGCTTGGAGACGCTGCTGAGCATTGGGGTTCTTCAGGTCAGAAATAAGTTCTTGTACTCAACACCTCAGACCTTCCCTCCATGTCCTTCTTTTTGCTTGTTCTTTTCTTATGTATATTAAATATTTTGGTATGCCTGCATACTAGTTATTGTTTCTCAGGATTCTAATTCCATGAGGGAGGTATTGGCTAGCTGTTGTATATACAGCACTTTATATGGATTATTTATATGGGTAGTTGAGAGCAACTGAATGGAATTTGAAAGACCAAACTAGGCGGCTAGAAGGGGGTTGAATAAATGCCACAAATTTTCTGACGTTTTCTCCAACAATGCGCTCCAAAAATCCAATCAAGCAAACTGCAAGAGCCTCAATATATACACAGCAAAAAGGTGCTGTTCATAGGGCTAAATGGATGAAATCAAGGTCCTTGTGACCTCTTTCCACATGCTCAACCAGCCAAGACACTAAGCACAAGATAAAGCATTGAAACACCCAAAAGTGATTTTGAAAAAGTAAATACTGATTCTCTCATAAACTTGTTTTGGTTCAAGGTGGTTACTGCCCTTAGAAGCCTCCAGAAATTTTAAAACTTTTTCTACACCCAGATGGGTGAGTCATGATGCTGCCTTTCAAATTTTAAACTCATAATCCAAAAGGAGAAAATATAAAAAAATCAAGCACCAAGAACTGTTAGGAAAGCAACAACTGTATTCTTCCAGAAACTTGTCCAGGTTCAATATATGAGATGGTGACATTTCTGGACTTCAAAATTCTTAGAAAAATTTCACAATATAGGTCTATGAGTTGAGAACCATCTTACAAAGTTTGAGATTTAAAAACCTCCTAGAACAACCAAGAAAAATAAAATACTGCTTGCTGCCAGAAACTTCGAGCAGAAAGTTTGGGGCTCGGTGTTCACCTCACTACGCCCAAACGGTGCAATTACTGAACTCCAAATTTTAATGGTGGAAAGATATATGAGTCACGTACCTTTGCGGAATCACTTAAAAAGGATTTTTCTAAAAATTAAATAAGAACTGCTGCGCGAAGAAAACTTTCTGGACAATACTGCAACTAGAAGATGAACTTGATCTCCAGCCCCTCCTAGGTTGCAAGAAGGTTCTCAAATCATATTTGCAACCTCAATGCATCATAGACCAGCAACAAATAGAAGGAGTGGAGGTAAATAAATTAGTTACAAATAAAAACACTAAAGACACAAGATCAAACACAAGAACCAGAGAAGAACTTGGATGAACATGGTTGATTTCTATTGCATCGGTTTCGAAGTAATACAAAGTCACACCAAGGTGGGCAAAACACTTCAGAAGTGCACTCCAAACACATTCAAACCTCAGCCCTCACCCTCTCAAAAATAGCTAAATGGGAGGCACCCACTCCCCTCCTTTTATAGCCCAAAGGTGGAGTAGCTCTCAAGCCAACTACTCTCCACCTTTGGATGACATATGGATGGCTAAGATTTATTCACTCTTTACAGCATATAACCATTGGAATATACTCCACAAATCCTTGGAATATGCCACGCACATTCCCGATACATGCCCCACATGGCCCACACACCGGACGCAGCCAGTCTTGACTAAGCCGCTAAGTTTTTATCGCCCTCGACCGCCTGCCGAGCCTCGGATCCTCACGTCGGCTCCAAGTCCGAGTCCAACCGTCCCACGCAATCTCCTTGTCCTCAAGTCCAAGTCCAACTGTCCCACACAACCTCCTTGTCGTTCTGAACCCACGAACCGCCAGTTCGCGTCCTGACACGTCGCTGACCACGGTCCATCAAGACCTGTACCACAAAGATTAGCCAAAACACCATACTTACCTTCCTCACCTGCAAGGTTAGCCCATAATTAATCACACCCAAAACATGCACAAATTTTTCAAAGAATCCATCGAAAAATCGTCCACAATGGTGCAACCCACACACCGAACGATCCAGCCCCCTGTGCCAAGACCCAAAAAGCCTAGGAAAACCCAGCGAAGTCTCGATCGCCTCAAAACCTTCGCGTTACGCTCAAAACACTTGTCAATATGCTCATTACTAACATGGGGCCACCTCCACATGGTCTCACAGAATTGTTGCAGTCATATACTGGGTTACTGAGTTTCAGGTGTTAATGTTGATCTCTACCCTTTTTTTAGTTTCAGGAGTCAGGACCGGTAAGTTTCGCTCTTATGGAAGTCCGTTTAGCTATATCTCTGTATAATTGAGTAAAATGTGTCATAAGTTTGGAAGGGAACAAGCTATTTTCCTTCTAAAATTCCAGTGTAGTACTTCCTTGATGAAATTACCTTTTAGTAATATCCGATTCGCTATTGTGTTGATAGTTGCTATTTTGTTTGTTCACCATGCTTGATGAACATGCAAATAAATTAACTTGCTTGATACTTTGATAAGCATAGAAGATTTAGAAATGGTTCAATGCGTTGCATTAGAAGTACTTCCATTGAACAGAGCTATGTTTCTTTGCTTTTGATTTTTGTTATGATAGACTTGTTCTGATGCATTTTTCAAGATTACAGTGCTGTTACAGTGTTACTTAACATTTGTATCTTTGCTGTTTTGGTGGATACAGAAAGTATACATGTACTTCAGAGGGCAGAAGTGAAGCTAGCCATGAGGTGAAATTTCTGAAGTCTACAAGTGGCACCTATTTGTGCGGTGGTTCTGTCCATACGTATCAGTACACCTTGGGTCTGTCTTTTCATGTCATGCTGTCGAGAAATGCTTTTGAGCACTATTATAGTTTTGTTTCAGAAACGGGGTGTCTTGATTTTTTTAAGATGTACTACCTTGTGCTATGGGGTAAGTTTAGTTGCAAGTTTGGCTTGTCTTGATTATTCTTGGGACGCAGAACAGCTGTGCTTTTGAGAGTTCTTGTGATGAACTGTATCCTTGCGCCATTGTGCTTCCATGTCTAATGATTTATCCTGTCCCAGGAAATTCCCCAGGCGTGATTATCTGCAATCTTTTTTCCATTTATATTGTTGTATCCATCTTTCTGGAACTTCTACTCAATCTGAAAATACATCATTCACCATCATCATCAATAACCTATATCATAACCCCCTAGGAAAGGCGGCCTGTCCCGTTGCCACGTTGACCAGAGAGGCTGGCTGTCCGATTGTCTCGCAGTGTGGGATCTGACCGTCCATTCGCAGCTCATATATAAAAGGAAATGTCCCGCAAAACCCTCGCCAGAGCGGGTCGGTTGCTCGGTTGGCACGCAGCTGCGGCTTTCGCTCCGCTCGCCCGTGTTCGAGTCCCGTGGCCGCCCCTTTTTCCCCTCATTTTTCACTGGCCATACTACACACTTCCTTTAAAGATAGCACCCGCGCAGAGAAAACATGGTGGCCGCTCCGGCCGACTGGCGCGCGAGTGCGCTTTTCAGCCTTGGCACCGGGGTTCGATCCCCACCTCGCCCATTTCTTCCTAATTTAACACAATTTTTATTCTTTTTTCCTAGGCCACTTAAAAATCTAGAAAAAAAATGGAAAGATAGTTTGAGATGGAGGAATGCTGTTGTACAGGTAATCCACAAGCAAGGGCCTTTGTGAACAGCTTGTCTATGTCATATTTTGTACCCTGAGATCACATCATTTAGTGGAATTTGTACAATACTGTACATCATTTGTAATCTTGTAATCTTCCTACAATTTTTCAGGTTACCCTAGCTGGAGCGGTCTGCGTTCAGTATAAAGCAGAGCCCTTGGGAGGGCATTCTTGAGGTCGTATGGAAGAACAGTTGCTGTCGGTATCGTACAACGGATTTTCAGCTAAGATCAGAACTAGAAAGCCTATCCATAAACCTAGACCGAAGCCTGACCCAAATTGTTGCTGTGCTTGGGGGCACTCATTGTAGCGTAGCATACTCGTAATATTTTTTTTAGTAGACTCGTAATGGTTAATTACTGACCGACTTTACTAACGTTCAATCAGAAGCCTGGCACTGTCATTTTTTGTTTTATATTTGCTGGTGGTTATTGCCATTTGAGCATTCATATGGAAAGATACCTATACAACTTGTACATCAACCACACATGCGAATGACTTCCAACCCTCGTGTGCCGCCAAAACACTAATTCCTTCCATTTTATTATGCTTGTTTATACAAGAATACAGAATTAAAAACTTTTGAAGCATTCTTGCTGGATTCCAAGAGGAGCAAATTTTTTTTATTTTTTTATTTTTTTTTGCGGAGAATGACTATTGTTAGAAAACCGGATGTGATACATCTAGATACAACATGGGAGGCATAATGCTTCTTTTTGTTTTTTCCTTGATTTTGCGAGGAAGTACATAAAACGAATGTATCCACAACGTTTCCTTTCGTCTTTTCTTTTTTCTTTTACAAGGAAGTACTTAACAGGAATATATGCAGTGCACATGCACACGTTCGTGCACCCGTGCGCCTTGAAGACGAGGGCCACGTGATGCAAATCTAGTGATGGCACAAGAGTAGTAGATCTTTGTTATTTGATTCCCCATCTGCTTAGCACTGCCACTTTGCCAATAGATCTTATTATAGGCAATCTGGCCTGACGGTCCAGCCCGGGCCTAGTCTGATTTTTCTAGGTCGGACTAGACTGGGCTCAGGCTCTAGTTGCCAGCCTGAAGTAAGATTTGGGTCGGACCGGGCTAAATACGAAAAAGCCTAGCCTAGCTTGACAATATATCTGTTATATATAAATTATAGTAAATTGTAATATCCGGAAAAAAATGGATGGGCTAGCCAGCCCGGCCCAGGTCGACTGCCTTCTGGGGTAGGGCAGCGAGCCAACGATGCGGTTTCTCCCCATGCGGCAGTGCGGCTGCGCTCCTCTCGCCGTCTCGCGACTCGCCTCAGTCCTGCTGCGCCGCCGCCTCTCTCGTCCCAGCTTCCCCAGCCAGCGCCGTCTCTCTCTCTCGCGCGCGGTCTCGGCGTCTCGCTCCAGATTCTTTTCCCCCCAGCGCCGCCTACCTCCTGGACTCCTGGTCGCCGGGTCGCCGCTGCCCCCACATCGTTTGCCGGCTCGCCGCCGTCCCGGAGACCACCCCCACACCGCCCCGGAGCTGCGGCGCCGGTCCGTCCCGCGTCGTTGAGGTTCATTCCCGAGCCATCGTGGAGGCGAGCTCCCCCTCCGCTGCTCTGTACAGCGCCGTCAAAGAGGACCAGGAGGCTTCCATCCCCCCGGATCTGGTCCTCCGCTACGTCGTCGGCCTCAGGCGTAGCGGGTTCGAGGGCAGCCGCAAGGTATGAACCCTAATTCCTCTCTCCCGTAAAGGCGCCTCCTTGTTTTGAAAATTTGTGATCTGTTCATACCATTAACCCTTTTTCCTTTCCATTTCTTGCGTGTGGTTGCTTCGTAGGTGCGGATTCGTGGCGCATTTGATCCAGGTTGGCGTGGCCCCGGCTCTGCTCCGTTGAGTGGTTTCTTTGATGCAATGTTGGATCGTTCGTAGGGGGAGGTAGGGAATGCTGCTACTGTTGACTGCTCTTTCGCGGTTCTTGATTTGTTCCTAGCTACGCACGGAGATTAATGTAGATTTGGCTTTCGTCTGCCTTGTGTCTGGCTCATGCTAGGATAATGTAGGGTTCTTGATTCGTTCCCAGCGTCTAGCTGCGATTTTTTTTTCCTCAAATTGCTCTATTAATTAGATTGCTCGCTCTTTTCCTCTTTGCTGAACATTCTCTTGTTGATCTCAGCTGAAACCTTGGCGACACACTGCTGACAATCAATCTTCCCGAGAGAATGCCGGTCTTGGAGTTTACTTGAGACAGAGTAGGCAGCTAAGCCTGACGGTGAGACATTTGCTTCCTGTCTCTACTTCATGCAGAGGCTCATACCACGGCATCCCAGCCTGTGCATACGTGAGCTTCAAACCTGCGTGAGCCTGGGTATACTGAGCACATTTAATTTTTCATTGGAATGGTGGTTGTTTAAACTAGTTTTGAATTAGCATGTTTTCTTGAATTAGCTTGTGGGTGACTCAAGCTTACTGCTGATACCAATGCTACTGATTACTTTTTGTTTTTTCCATGATTGCTATCTTTTCTGTTCGATTCATTTGGTTATCTCGGAAGATGCTCATTATGCGTTGATTTTTTAGAAACTGCAGTGATAGATGGATTTAAATTTGTGAACTTGTATTCAGTGAAGCACCTTATTTTTTATGTAGTTGTTGGTTAATGGATTTCATTTCAAATTGCTTACTTTGTAAGGTTGTGAATGCACCAGGAAGAGACATCAGTGCTCCATTTGAAGAGATTAAGGGAAAGAAAAATGTTATAGAAGAGAATAGACAAACTAAGTTTTAAAAACAAATAGAAATGGCTAGTTCATTATCTGTCTTACTCTTCAGCTTTTTCGATGGAGAAGAATTTGAAATTTTGGATGGCAGTGGCTAACTTTGAGTTTGATTTAAACCTCTTTAGCCTTTCTAACTGAGCTATACAAATTGAACCTGGGAAGGTGCAGATCTAGCAATAATGCACACTTCGTGTGGGTAATAGAAATCCTAATTTTCCCAGTTTAGACTAGAGTGCCACATCACCTGATAACCCAAAGGATTCTAAGAACAAAAGAGAGGCAGGTCAAGGAAAGGAGGCCAACTGTAGCAGTTAAACAGAAAAACAGAAAGTTATTAGTGAATTTGAATTCATTTAATGTACAGAAAAGTTCTAAATTACACAGTACACTAATAGAAGTCGTCGGGCCTGAAGCTTTCGGGCTTTTGACCGGGCTGGGCTCAGCTTTCTCTTGGTGAGAAAAAATCAGGCCGGGCTGGCCTTGGGCGTGTGTCTAGGTGACCGGGGTTTTTCAAGCCTGGCCTGGCCCGGTATATGATCAGGTCTATTTGCGAAAACCACCTCTCCATTCATCTCGCCATCGCACCCAGCTTGTGGGCCATCACGGCGCAATATGGTAAGGCTGATGGGCCGTTCCTAGGCCTGGTGGCTAGCACTACTGCTTGCCGCTATCTCGCCCACTCCTGGCCGCCGTGCTGCGTTGCGTCTCCTTGACTTGACTTGCACTCGTTGACTCGCCCCGACACGATCCCCGCCGAGAGGAAGCAAAGCCTCCTGGTGTCTGCAGAGAAGAGAAGCTGCTTCGGAGAGAGGGCGACGAGAGGAGAGAGACTGGCAGTCCCAAGCCCGACCAGCATCTAGCTCGCATTGAGGTGAAGCCGCCAGTCCCGTCCCCCAATCCCGCTACAATTTCTTGGTATTTTTTCCGTGGTTTTTGGCTGGAGCTGCCACACTGGAGGTCTGGAGCTCGCAACACACAGTGAGCAACAAAACTTCCGTCAATTTCGTTTGTGTTTTGCTGGTGGTTTGGGGTTTTAGGGCAGTTTCGTGCTCCGCGTGTGGTTCATTGGATGTCCCTAGAGGTTTGCGGTGGGTTGTTTGCTGGCTACTTTGGTATGGATTTGGTGCAAAATATGTGATTTAGGGTCTGTTAATTGGGTTTGTTATTTGAGAATTTTAGCTTTGGTAATTCTCTTGTATGCCATTGCCAGGAGAATGCCTCGCAAGGTTGTCTCTAGGCCTGACTACGATGAAGAGTACGACTATGATGACTACGACGAGTATGATGATGACTACGGCGATTATGACGAGACCGGGCAAGGCGGCATTCAGCACCCTATGGAGGAGCAAGGTATGTTGTTCAAGCTACTACTTGGCTGTGTAGTGTATACTCGCTCCATTTTTTATATAGGGCTTATGTTGATTTGAGAAAGTCTTTGAAGGATACTTTGACTATTAAAATTCTCTTATTATATATTGTCAACTTATACAAAATAATATTGTATCAAAAGCAATTTGAAATACAAATCTATTGATACGTCTTTTTTACACTAAAGATGCATATAATTTGACTAATTATTGGTTAAAATTTACAAATTTTGACTTTTTCAAATCAAAATACGTCTTATAAACGGAGGGAGTGTATATCAGCTCTAAGGAGGGGGATTACTTTCAGGGATTCTTTCCTTTACAGCAGTGCACATTCTTAGGAGCCTTCACATGTTATCGTTGTCTGTTTTGGTAATGTTCATGATGCTAATTTTGACACATTTGTTTCGATTATGATTGTGATCACATCCTCTATAGTCTAAATATGATAAGTTGGGATCTTGCGTACTACTGGCCAACACAGTTGTTTTCGTGCAAAACAGATCGCTGACATCATTCAGCTTATCATTATGAATTCCTCAGTCTTGCATTAATCATAATTCAATTGATTGTTGATTGCATACGCCTGCGTCCATTTGCACCACATATGCATATATGAAATACTTGCTTAGTATCTATTTACTCTATCTTGCTATGGAGATGAGGCATTGATGCCCAAATGCATTTTTCGACTGCAAGTCAAATGTAGTTTATCCAGTCAAGCGGTCAAACTTTATGGGAAATACTATGTATTGTGTAAGTAAATTTTCCCAAAGTTGTTGAAACATGAAACTTAGCAAGTTACTAGTGGAATTAACCAGTTCTCCAGCTTCTTAAGCATTCTAAGCTTCTGAAATAGTTATGTTGTCATAGGGTAATTGTTTTAACAAGTCTTGTTTTGGGTCTGCAAAGATTTTATGCTTTGTAATGTCAATGCTTTGCTCCACTGTTGCGCAATGTAGGTTTGATGAGTTACTCTTCTGATTAATCTTACTGCCTGTAGCATGGCTCGTTGGTCTCTAATTTTGTTACTTGTTTTGCCGTTTTTGTGTAGAATTAACGAGGAAGTCCTCAAGTACGGTGCCTGTGCTTTGGAGATGCTCCATGTGTATGTTCGATAATCATGAAAGCATGGTATACTGTGAGATGTGCGGGGTTTTCCGAGAGTCCTTTGTCAAATCAGCTAAGGATGGTTCAGTAAAAGGTATTTTAGTCTTGCACATGTTTAAGCACAGTTTGTAACAGTAAATTATTTCCTACAACTTAGAAGTGGTATAATTTGGTTGCCAGTCTCAGCACATACACTAGTGGTATAATTTGGATGCCAAACATTGTCAACAAAATACAACTTAGAATTAATTCGTTTGGTGGTCAATATCTTGTTTGCTATGCCTTATAAATCAAGGTGTTCTTGTCTTAAGGGGGAAGTGGTTAGCTAAAATTGATATGCTTCTCATGCTATTATAAAGGTCATATTCAATTGTTGTTTAGTAAGTATGCTTGCTGAAAATGGAAGGCATTAACTTTGGCTTTAATTTGCCCATACTTCTTTATCTCAACAGTCAATTCGATACAGCCGGCATCTGTTGACAGCTTATCACACACTAGAAAAAAGAAGCAGACCGTTATACTTCCTAAAGAGGATGTGGCTGTTGAGAGGACAACTCAGTTGATTCCTGATCATTTTCAGCTGAAGGAGGACCAGAGTAGTACGGCTAGCAGTTCTTCGCAGAATGAGGGTGGGACCCAGACACTTTCTTCTGGCATAAGCCAGCTAAGTTTAGAAAAGAACAATGTAAATGTTACAGAACCTGCTGATGAATATAAGCCTGAGAAGTGGATGCTGGTTGATCCAGAGTCAGGGGTGCCGAGCCAACTAAACCTTGCAATAGTAGGTTACCACTCATCTTCTGTTGTAACATGTAAATGTGGTATCTATTCTTTCCACATTTTGTTTTGCTAAAAGGTTTGTGTCTAAAGGGTTGTCTATGAACAATTGTTAGGTGGGTCATGTTGATTCTGGCAAGTCAACATTATCTGGGAGATTGCTACACTTGTTAGGAAGGATATCGAAAAAAGATATGCACAAGAATGAGAAGGAAGCTAAAGAAAAAGCAAGTTGCTCCTGTCTTTAACGTCAGCTATCCTTCCTATTGACGTTCCATTCATATCTAACTGTTTGTGTTGTATATTCATTTTTCCAGGGGAAGGGATCATTTGCTTATGCATGGGCCATGGATGAGAGCAGTGAAGAAAGAGAAAGAGGTATCACAATGACAGTGGCTGTGGCTTTTTTGGAGACCAAAAAATACCGTGTTGTTTTGCTTGACTCTCCTGGCCACAAAGATTTTGTGCCAAATATGATATCAGGTGCAACACAAGCTGATACAGCTATTCTTGTGGTTGATGCTTGCACTGGTTCTTTTGAAGCTGGCATGGATGGTGAAGGAGGGAAAAGTGTTGGCCAGACAAAGGAGCATGCTCAGCTTATTAGAAGCTTTGGTGTTGAACAGCTTATTGTTGCAGTCAACAAGATGGATATTGTTGGTTACTCGAAAGAAAGATTTGAGTTCATTAAGGTAAAACTTGGTAGTTTCCTGCGGTCGTGCAACTTTAGAGATTCATCTGTTACTTGGATTCCTCTTAGCGCTGCCGAAAATCAGAATTTGATCAAACCTCCTTCAGATGCTCATTTGACTTCCTGGTAAGCTCTGTTTCTGGTAGACTTTTCTTTTATTTGAAATACTACATCATGGTTAGATTTTTCAACAGAGGGGAGGTTGTAGCCTCTGTTTTGTCCTGTCTCTAAGAATAATAAGTAGGTGCCTTGTTGTTCCATTCCTTTTTCTTTGAATAATGATAATGTATGGCAAAAATTCTTTACTTCGTTTCTGTTTATGAGGCACAATTCAATTATCCTTCAATATCATGTAATGTGAGTAAATATTTTGGAATACTAATCAGCATGGACAGGCTATAGTAAACATTTAAGTATAATACTTGATTATTATAACACTCGTATTTCCCATTCTTGTTAATTTGTTTATCCAGTGTTGGAGGATATTATTGCAAATAACTACACTGCAATGGATATAGTTACATACTTAAAATATTAGTTTCTGTTGAAAAAATAAAGCTTAGTTTCAGGTAAAACCATTGAGAGACTGGGTTCTATTAGTCTGATAGCAGCTTCTTTTCATTAGCCAATTGATATATCTTGCCAAAATTGGGAGCTTTGATTTGGACATATATGAGAAGAGAACTGGTATTTTGAAATATCTAGGGGACAAACTGTCGTTCTTAACAACTATCCATTGTTTGTCTCAACAATCCACAATTTGAATCCTGAATGGAGATATCCTTTTTAGGTATCAAGGGTTCTGTCTCTTGGATGCTATAGATTCCCTGCAGCTTCCATCTCGGGATGTTTCAAAACCCCTCATTCTTCCCATCTGTGATGTTATCAAGTCTCAGTTGACAGGGCAGCTGGCAGCTTCTGGAAAATTAGAAAGTGGGGCCATTCAAAATGGTTCAAAGGTAGATTCCTCTAATCCTTATTTTTTATACAGAAGCTGTAAATATTCCTATATTGCATTGAGATCTATTTCAACAATGAGGCTATATTGATACAAATCTATTTATAGCATGACCTGCTTGCGGAATGCCAATTATCCAGTAACGGTGTGATGTGAGAATGTGCGCCATTATTCTTACTTCACAATTTAATTGAATGGATATGTACTACAATGCTCTTGACTTCTGTTAAAAAAATAAAGGAAAAACTGAGCATTGATTTCTCTCCTGACAGCTTGGAGATTTTTTTTTACTGTGCAGGTCCTAGTTTTACCTTGTGGGCAAGTTGGGACAGTGAAAACCATTGAACGTGACTCTTGTTCATGCAACATAGCAAGAGCTGGTGACAACGTGGTGGTTAGTTTACTGAATGTTGATGGGAATAAACTAATAGCCGGCGGAGTTCTTTGCCACCCTGGTTTCCCAGTGCCTATAGCTAAGAAGTTGGAGCTAAAGGTTCTAGTCTTGGACATCACTGTTCCTGTTCTTGTTGGTTCTCAGGTAAAGATACAAACAAAAGCCCTCTTTGATGAGATTCTTTCCCAATGTAATCATAATGATGATATGGACTTAGGTGGAGTTTCACATACATCATGTGAAGGAGGCTGCAAGGATAGACAAAATCGTGGCATTGCTCGACAAGACTGGCAAACCAAGCAAAACGACACCTCGGTTTCTTAAGGCAAAGCAGAATGCTGTTGTACAGGTAATCATTAATCATGGATCTTTGCAGACATCTTTGCTTATTTCAAGCTCCATACCCTGAGGTCACGTCATGTGGAATTTGTACAATACAGTTTTTATTTGTAATATTTTAATCTTTCTACCCATTGTCAGGTTACCTTAGATGGAGCGGTATGTGTTCAAGAATTCTCCAAAAGCCGAGCTCTTGGGAGGGTATTCTTAAGGTCGTCTGGAAGCACAATTGCTGTCGGTATTGTACATCAAATAGTCAGGCAAGAAACCGAAGCCTGAGCCAAATTGCTGCAGTGCTTAGGGGTACTCATGTAGTGGACTCATAATGTTCTATTGTACTACTGGTCTATCAGAAGCTTGGCGCTGGCATTTTTGTGAGCTATTTGCTTGTAGCCATTGCCATTCGTGCATGTGTATGGAGAGATACCTATACACCTTGGAAAATTGTCATACGTGACTTGTAGTCCCCGGGTGTTGTTTTTTCTGTTGCAAGAACAAAAAAATAACACGTGCTACATAGAATAGTTTACATTAAAAAAAATCAATTTGCGGGGAATTCGGGGTGTTCGTTGGTGCTGAAATTACTTTATTAGTCGTTAAAACTGAACTCTAATCACTTTGGTTATTGCCTTCGAAAACTCAATATCGTCAATCAAAACTGAGTTTAAAGATGTTTATGTTGTGACTTTAAGATTGTAGAACTGGATTTAAAGATGTTTATCTTGTGGCTTTAAGACTATGGAACGGTATAAAAAAGTCAAAACATTAAAAAAAATACTCGGATAATTTAAGGAAAAAAATTACACGCAACATGCTCAATCTACCGATCAAACTTCGGCCGGTGTTGAAGTACAACTTCATTGAATTTGTAGTTGTTCAATCCATGTATAGAGTAAGAAAAAATAGAGACGATAAAGAAACTCTTTATTGATTCTTATCAACTATTGTTACAAATGAGAGAGTCATGTTCCTTTTATAGAGTACAAAGGGAAAGTTATAAAGAATAAAAGCATGTGCTAGTAACCACCAACACTTATAACTTTCTAATAACTATTAGGTAGTTATTGTTATAGACATATTAATTTGCTGATTAATATCACAACACTCCCCCTTGGGAAAGTTATTATCACATTTAAATTCCTTTAAAAACTCCTAAAAACTCTATGGGAAAAATGAACGAAGAAAATAGGATATTTAAAGATACTATATATATGCCTCATTAAAAACTCATCCGAAAACCCAAATGGGAAAAACGGATAGAGAAAAGAGTACATAATTTTAAATATGCATGTCTTAACAACTCTTTCTAAAAACTCTGTGAGAAAAACAAACAGAGAAAAATTACATTGCATAGATAAGCATGTATTTATATTGTCTCGTTAAAAACCTTCGTATAAGAAACCTCTCAAGAAAATTCATGAAGGAAAAGAGTGCAACATATGATCCTCAAGATCATTTTAATAGTTTAGAAGATTCCCCCGTGAAGTCTAAACCTTCCAATGTATATGTTTCATTAAAAACTTCTTCCATAAACCCTATGAGAAAAATGGACGAAGAAAAGAACACATTGCATATGAATACTTGTATTGCAATATTGTCTCGTTAAAAACCTTATTACGAGAAACTTTTAAGGAAAACTCATAAAAGGAAAAAGAATACAATATATGATCTCCAAGATCATTAATACGAGTTATAGTTCAGAAATCTACTCCCCTGAACTCTGCAACATGAAGTTGTCTTATCCCATTTTTACTAACATAATATTAGAAAATGGATCCAAATAAATACTTAGTGAATAAATCCCTTTTAGATAATTCACATGACTTTATTTATAATCATTTGCCTCATCATTCTTCCAGAGCTTGTGAGGAGCAATATATTTTATAATATTGCTTTTATATATAACCCATTTACTTATGCAATACAAGCTATATTATCTTTCTAGATAATAATAGGGGTATTAATTGCATTAAATGTTTACATGACTCTATATATGGCAAACTATTTGTTTAAGCCATATTTTTTAATTTTGAATTTTAAACCGTAGAAAAAAAATTTCAGCCTTGTGGGGTGCAGTAGTAAGCAACGTTGCAAGGCGCCGGACCAGCGACATTATTTCGGTTTTCCGGATTATCCGAATTTGAAATATCCGATAATCAAATCTGATTCCAAATCCAAAATTTCAATTTCGGATATTATCCGAATCCAAATCTGAATAATTAATCGGTTACCAAAAGCTATGTCAAATTTGCTTATTTTCATATTCAGTAAGTGGATATCCGAAAATATTTGCTATCCGATTACACCCCTACTCTGCACGGCTCGGTATGAGCTTGGCTCCGGGCTTGAACCCCGTGTGGAAGTCTGTTGACACCCAATTTTAGACTTAGCCGAAACTTATAGAAACTATCAGAATAATTGGTAGAGAAGCTGATATAAAAGAAGATTCTAGGAGTTTGGATCAGACACGATCGACTAAGAGTCCTAATAAGGAAAAAGATTTCTAATCGGTTACGACAAGTTAGAATTGGAAACTTTATCCGATGAGACTAATTTAGGAAGGTTTTGGAAGGCAGTGTTTGGATCGGCTACGCAGTATGTTTTAGGCATGTGTTTGGATAAGTTTCTATTTAGAGAGTCCTATTTATATATCGAGTCGATTAGTTTATCTATAGTAGGTTTGAGAGTTCGAGTCGTATTGTATCAAGTCTATGTTCTGGGTATAAATACCCAACCTATGTGAAGAGGGTCCCCGACCAATCAATCTACTATTTCAATGCAATTATCTTTTCAATTCCTGGGAGTACCAGTAACTTAGTTTCGCTGTATTTTGCTTTCGATCGACTTGTTGCGCATTGTCTTTTTGATCGACTCAAAGGTACAACCCCAAGTGAGTACTGTCTTGGTTAAGTCTGTTCTTCTTACTTGGTTTATCACAATACTATCTTTGTCGGTATTGCTAAGTACCGCTATTTCGTGCAAAGAGTTAGGTTCTATCCTCATTCTATCGGTTTGTAACTTACTATTTACCTGATAGTCTGGTTACCCTCGTTTAATTGGTTAGATTAACTTGTTAATCTAGCTGATAGTTTGTTTATCTTCGTTCTATTAGCTAGACAGACTAATTGTCTAGTTGATAGTCTGTTTACCTCTCAATCTACTATTTAGTCGATCCTGTCGGCTTAGTAGTAGATTGCTTACCCTTTGAACCTATCGGATTTGATTTGATTTTAGCTGATAGTTTCGCTATACTTTGGACTTGTTGACTTACCTTTGACATCAGACAAGTTCATAGTACTTTTATAGATCTAATCAGTTAAATAAAGCTGATTACATCTTTCTTGCCGATCGCAAGATCAAATCGACTGGCACACCCCGAACTCTGCGTCCTGGTGCTGACGGAGATTCAAAATCCTAAACCCACGTGTGTTAGCGTGAAGACCAGTTTTTTTGTGTCAACAAAGTCATATGCTCCTTTCGTTCAAGTTTTTACAAGGTATATTTCTATTTTACGCATGAACCAAGAAAGCATTAAAAATGACTATACTACCATTAATGATTATCTCTAAACACTCTATTCAATACATGAATAAAGGGAATATACAAGCTGAAGAAAGATATTTATTAGGGGTATCAAGAAAAGAACACATTTATTTTACATTGAAATATGAAAAGCCATATATTAATGGATAAGGCCATAAATATGTCTTATACTCTTGGACAGAGGGAACTGTTTTTTTTTTCTCAAATGATATTTTTAAGGTAAACAGCTCCAATTTCATAAACCACTTCTACCTAGCTCTGTATCTCACACTCATCCCTTAGATGAGTGTAAGAAAAAGTATTTTTATATTAAAAATGATGTCATGCTTCACGAAAATTAATCACCACGCGATCTGTCTTAATAAACATATCTTGTTAAGATTCAACCTTCAAAGTTCTCGCGACCGGTACAAGCATATTATAGCGCGTGCCAGCCACCTCTTCCATCCGTGCGACGAATGGCTAGCTTCGATTATCCAAGGTGAGATCAAACACGTACAACTTACTTAGCCTCGACTATAGAATCTAGATTTTCTCTAAACCAAGCATGACTTGTAAAAAAAAAAAGAAAACACTAGCCGGCAACCCAACGGCCAGGGCCCCACCCTGGCATAGAGGAGAAAAATGGAGGCGGGCCCCCTGAGAAGGAGACCGGAGGGGCACGCCCGTCATTTCCCGCGCCGCCCGGCCGCGGCCTCCTCTTTCCTCTCCTTCCTTTATCTCTCCCCCCACCTCCCCACGTTTCGTCCCCATTTTCGAAGCCCACCGAAATTCCTCCTTGCGATTCCTCTCCCCTCGCCTCATCGTCCTCCCCACCTAGGGTTAGCGCCGCCTCCTCCCTCCTCGATGGCGCCTCGCTCGATCTCCTTCTCTAGGGCTCCGGCTCGGCCTCGCCCCGCCGATCCGGGCCCCTTTTTTCTGGATTTTTTGCTGATTTTTTTTGTTTGGTTTGCTGGGTCTCTGTGTGCAGGGATCGCCGGAGAGGAATCGCGACGAGGGCCGTCGCGTTTGAGGTTCGTTGCTCGGTGACTCTGTCTGGGATGATGATTCTTGGAACTCGTTCTTACCATGTTTGTTCTAGTTTTCATTTTTTAAAGAACTTTTTGGTCAAAAGCTGTGATTTTTAGGTGGGGGCGGTGTCCGGGATGGCGCGGAACCAATCGAGCCGCTCCGATTTGTCTGTTTGAAATCTATGTGCGCGTAGAACGGCGACGAACAGCGAGCAAATTGGGCGCTCTGGTGTAAAGGTGTCTTCTCCTTTACACGTATTCGGTGTGGTTGTTGCAACTAGCCGATGGCTTCTTTAGGTGCTTTGGCCAAAGGCAGTGAGCCAGATATGGTCGCTACTTTATAGATTTGTTGCTCTGTTGCGTAAAGCGGCGCAAAGTTGGGGCCTTTTTTATTTTTAAGAAGGAATTAATTTCCTCTGTTCTGATGCTGGTAGGTAATCAGGCTGCTGGCTCAATGATAGGGCAGGTCGCGTTGCTAGTACCTTCGGTTTGGTATTTGACCAAGATGCCATTAACCTTTTTGTAAGATGCTTGCTAAAGTTAATATATTTACTCTGCGAGGATTGTGTTCATTAGGCCGCAACATGTTTTACTCAATCAGGATTATAGCTTTTGAAGGTTGTATGACTGCATTTACCTCGAGTTGGAATGTTCTGTTGCAACTTGTCGATTCTGTCGAGATACAATTGTAACCACCTTGTTTACTCTTGTAGGCTTGTAGTATTGACTGTGTGTGTTGTCTCATTTATAGTTAACCAAGCCATGGAGCACAAGGAGACCGGTTGCCAGCCTCCTGAGGGCCCCATCCTTTGCGTCAATAACTGTGGCTTCTTTGGCAGCGCGGCTACCATGAACATGTGCTCCAAGTGCCATAAGGAGATGATCATGAAGCAGGACCAGGCCAAGCTTGCTGCCTCCTCTATCGATAGCATCGTCAATGGTGGTGATGCTGGGAAGGAGCCTGTCCTTGCTGGTAACTTAGAGGTAGCTGTTGCTCAAGTTGAGGTGAAGACACTTATCGCACAGCCTGCTGATGTTGCTGGTCCCAGCGAGGGGGTGATGACGAACCCCAAAGGAAAGGACGGCCCAAGTCGGTGCTCCACTTGTAGGAAGAGGGTTGGGCTTACCGGATTCAATTGCCGATGTGGCAACTTGTACTGTGCGCTGCACCGCTATTCCGACAAGCATGACTGCAAGTTCGACTATCGGACTGCGGCTAGGGATGCCATTGCCAAGGCCAATCCAGTGGTGAAGGCAGAGAAGCTTGACAAGATCTAGGAGGTTCATATGGTTGGCTAAGGGAAGGTCGCAATCTGTGGTACTTCATCATGCATCTTTGCTGCATCATCATGCCTTTTCCTTTCATGTTGGCTGCTACAATCTAGTTGTTCAGCAATGTGATGCATGGCACGCCTCAACAGCTTCAAGAACCCTCTCCTCTGGTCAGTCCGAATGGTTTGCATGTTGGCTATGTTGTGTAAGCTTTATTTATGGTCGTCTTGCGCAGATGATATTGTGGCTTCGCATTTAGCTAGCTCTGTAATGTACTGTTGTCCCTGGTGTGTTACGTTGCAACCAGTAAGAGTAATCAGCGATCGTCTGTTATATGGTGCTGATGGCCATTTGCACGCACAACTCTTTTTGATCTTCTAGCTGATACACACTGGGAAAAATGACACATGCCACACCTCATTGTTTTCTTCCAGACTAGTCCCAGTTTCATGGTTCAGGTGGGATGTTTGGTGGAATGTTGTTTAGAGGTTGGTCTGTGTTGACTCGGCTTTTCATGGTAGGATACCAAGCAAAATTTTGGCATGCTATGCTCGTCTGTGTGAATACTATGTGGGGTTCTCTTGAGTTTATCTTATCTATTTATTTACTATAGCACATCACTTCGGGAATTTTTCGAGGTAGCCTCGAGAGCCGGTTGGCCTTCAATTTTGGGATTTAGAGAGCTTATAGACACGTCTACTTAATAAAAAAAACCGACTCAAAAAGTAATAAAAAAAGTGAGATAAGTCAAATAAGACACGAGATAAGTACTTATGACACGTCTACTTAATAAAAAAAAACCGACTCAAAAAGTAATAAAAAAAGTGAGATAAGTCAAATAAGACCGAGATAAGACTATTCGACTTATCTCACTTTTTTTTATTTTCAGTCGGTTTTTTTAAGAGACGTGTCTATGTCTCTCTAAATCCTAAAATGAAGGCTAACCGCTCTCGGCGCTACTCCGAAAAATTAAAGTGATGTCTTCAATAAATAAGTAGATAAGATAAGCTCAAGAGAACCCCTGCAATGTTTGATTGAGCTGAATATGCAATCATAAGGACATGCAATGTTTTAGGTTATGATTTGCGTTTGGCTCAACATTGCTGTTTAGATTATGATTTGCGTTTGGCTCAACATTTCTATATATGTTACTTTCCAAAAACATTGCTATGTATGTGAGCTGGAAATGAGTGTGTATTACTGGAGTTTTCTTGGTTTTGATACCTGGAGCTGGAGCTATCTGGGGAAGTCTTTTTCAAAGGAGCTCTAACTGCTTGTCAGGGTTGCGGGTTGCCTGCATTGGACAAGCAGTTCATTCTAGGAGAGTTTTTTTTTTACATAATTTAGCATCGGTGTGTTTCATTCACTTGTTTTGGATGCAGCTACTGTTTAACTGCTTGGCACAGGAAGCATCCTACCCAAGTCCATAGCCAAGAAACACTCCGCTTACGTCACTGTTACACTAGGCATGACTCATGAGACTAAAGAATGTTCTCTTTTTTTTTTTCAAAAAGACAAAAAAGAATGTTCTGGTAGCTCTTGCTGGTAGATTTCAACGTTGTACAGTGCCTAGAGCTGCTGGAGTAGCTAACATCTCTGCTTATTCTTCATCGGTACCTCTCCTGGGTCGATCTGCCATTAAATGTCAGGATGGTCTCTCGCCGCTGTCGCCAGTACCACTTAGATCTTGGATCTCGTGTTCATTAGATTAGGTACAGGCCCTTGCGATTTGGAAATGATAAGAGGATAATTTCAAGCAGAAAACAGCCGCGCCTTTTGGAGTACTAGACGAAGTATTCACCAGTCACTGTCTTCTGTCTCGTTCTGTAGCATCAGCCAATGAGACGAGGAGCACTTAGAGATGAACCATACGCACGCACGCACGGTAGGCGGTGCCACGTATGTGTAATCATGTACTGCCTGCGACCGCGATAATGTATTGTGCGCCATGACATTATCCGTTTGACATGCCGCATCCGATAACGAATAGAACTCAGCTTGTTCAACCACCTCGATCGAATCGTCTCGGCTCCAAGTCAAAATATCTTATCGTTCACATCACTTCACGGGAATTGAGCAATTGGCGATAGAATCTCGAGCTGCACCTGCTAAACCTTTTTTTTTTTTCTTTCACAGCTCTAGCTAGCTCCCATATTCTTATGCGGAGCTAACGGTTTAACTTTTTGAAGCGGAATAGAACAGAATCTCCAGTGCCTCGCGGTATAAAACATAAGAGTGAGTGAAATTCTTGACATGAGCAAAGTAGAAGTGCCTTTGAAGAGCCGTGCAAAGTTTGGAGAAGCGTCGAATGGGGACAAAAGAGGAGCATCAACCGAAGATCAAACCGAGGTGGGCAGAGATTAGACCTGATCATGGAAAGCCCGGTCTAATGACTTGGCCAGGCTAGAGCATCGGGACAGGCTCAGGCCCTATTTACTAGCTTGAAGTAAGGTTTAGGCTGGGCTTACCCGATAATTTATAGTAAATACCATTGACCGGCCAGACTTGGGCTTGATGTTGGTAAAGAAAAATCGGGCCAGGCTGGCTCATGATCAGGTCTAACGGGGAGTCAAACTAGCGGACGTGTATCCTCCGCTATTAAGGCAGAGGTGCAGTCCTCTCTTGTGAGGAGGGCAGGGGAGAGAGAAGAAAGAACCGTCAGATTCGCGACCAAGGGCCAGATGGAGGCAACACGGCAGGGGGTCTCCATCCCAGACAAGCTACGCTCGGTTCTGACCTGCTCATGTTTGGAGCTACAGCAAAACAACAAAATGCATGTCAAGAAGGCAAAGAACAATGCTGGTTGATCTTTTTTCGATCTGCAAAACTCTTATTCGCGGAAGAATGGCGGAAGAAAAAAAAAAAGAATGCATGTCAGGCCCCAAGGTTGAAGTAGATGGTGTAGAATTCATCCCTCAAGGTGAACAATGGCTCCAGGAGGAAGTTCCTCCTCTTCCCTTTGGCCGCGAAGCTGACCGGATGGTACCGCCGCAGCGGCTCGGCCTGCACGAAGCTCGCCACCTGCTGGAACCTGGCGCCGCCGCCGGAGGAGCCGTGCTTCGGAGCGCTCCGGCAGCCGACCTGCACCGTTGCACCGGCGATCACCAGGAAGCACCCCGGTCTGGCCCCGAGCTCGAGCGACACCGAGCCGGGCTTCCCGTCGAGCCCCGGGACGACGTTGAACAGCGCGTCCGAGCTCTTCTCTGCCGCCGACACCGTCAGGCCGCTGGTGACCACCATCCCCGGCAGGCCGAACGGCTCCAGCATCGCAGAGGTGAGCTTCGCGGCGGTGCCATTGACGGTGCCGTGGCGCTTCGCCGAACCCTGAGGGAGCAACCGGAACGTCGCGTGGACGGCGGCGTCGCTCCCCCCGCCCTCGGGCCGCTCCTGCATCGTCAGGGAGGTGTTCACCGTCGAGAGGACGAAGGTGACGCCGCCGGAGTCTTGCGTGAATGTCACGAGCTGGGAGTTGTATGACGAAGGGACAGGGGCGATCCAGTCTGAGATCGCCGTGGAGTCGCCGGACTTGGCGTCCCAGTCTCCGGTGGTGAGGCCGGCGAGGAGCAATGGTCCGAAGAGGACTGCTTGTAGAGATGCATATTCTGAACGATCATCTGGAGATATCACTTGCAATCAGTCGATCTGATATGATGATTTTGGCTCAATTCAGGTCAGGGGAGAATTTTTGTTTTCAAACTTTTATAGGAGGGTAGCGGTAAGAGCAAAAACTGACAGTTATTGTACCTTTTGAATTTTTCAGATAAAATTTTTTAATCAAAATTTGAAATTTCAAAAATGTTTTGTCCTAAATTGCCGACATTTCCAGTAACATTAAAATTTCAGTCTTTCACGGAAATTTCAGCTGAATTTTTTAAAAAAAATTAATACATCGAAAAATTTTGGTTGACGTTCACTTTTGCCGGACCCCACTGGTGAAATTCGGTGAAATTTCGCTCAAATCTTTTTCCATGGTTCAAGGTGCTAACTTGTTTTAGTAGACTAAGTTAGTACAATAATATATCAACGTGTATGGATTGCCATGATAAATTATTGGGGAGATATAAAACATAAATTTTTAAACGAACGGTATAAACTATAATCAGGGATTTGTTTTTCGGTTTAGAAAAAACTTGGCTGGGACCGAGTCAACCGATTTTTCCGATTTTCGAAAAAATTTGGTTGATTTTCGGTCAGATTTTTTAAATTCAAATTTGAATTTGTCAAAATAAAAACTGCAACACTTGTGTTTCAGGGACTCGAACCCCCGACCAACGGTATAGAAGCGCAAGAACCCCCCGACCAACGGTATAGAAGCGCAAGAACAAACCACCGCATAACAGCACATTTCTTACCTTGGAAAGATATCAATGTTGTTTTATACATAACTTAAAATTCATGCAAAATTTATTAAATCCAAAATTTTTTAGCCGGTTCATCTAAAAATCAGGGGTGCCCGAGAATACTGATTTTCACCATTTTCAATTTTTTTTCGGCCAAAAAACAAATCCCTGACCATAATTACTGATGGATTAGCTTCTTTCAAGCTGAAGTAGATTGATGCTTAGTAGAAAAACATTAAAAAATCAGACCTTTTATTGCTTCTGTCCTCAAGTTAATAGGTAACCGCAGTAACAAGTGATCTCCACTATCCCACTGCTTGCTGATTGTGAGGAATGTCCCTGTTAGGGCAATATTGAGTAAAATAGAATTATGTGATTGATCAAAACATTCCGTAGATGGTAAATTTGTGTTTCTTTTAAGAGCATACCTGGAGATGTTAGTGCCAGATCATTGTCATTTAAAGTTGCTCTTGCACCATTTGTAGATGTCCAAGATGGTATTCTCACATTCAGTGTCGCATATTGACCGTTTACCTGCATGGCAGAGAGCAAACTGGCTAAACACTGATCCTTTGCAAGAAATCATCCTCGAAAAAGGCATTCTCTCATATAGTGTGCTGATATACTGTAGATTTACCTTTGCAGAGATGGAGAATGAAACTTGGAGATATTGATCTGACGAACTGAGGGGCTTCAGTTGCTGAGTAACAGTAAGACCTGCAGTTTTCCAATTGAACGTGCTCGGTATGTACTGAATGATGTATAGCGCTGGCTTGTCTCCTTTCTCCTCAAAGTAGATAGAATCCCCCAGTTTGGAAAATGATTCTATCCCTGCAAATACAAATTAGACAACTGAGAAACTCTCAGTTCTATTGCCAGTTCTGAAATTAAGAACTGTTTACTTACCAGTTCCATAGCAGCACCAAAATGAATCATACTGTTTTCCCCAACCATGGTAGCTCACTGCTTTTGATCTTCCAGGGCCCTGGGGCAGCATGTAGATCATCACACCTGGGTCCCTTCCTCTTTGAATGCTTAGGACACCGTTTATCAGCGCTCGCTCGTAGTAGTCTGCATACGCGATTTCCTTTGTCCATCTGAATAGGTGGCGAGAAACCTGCATACTTTCTTTAGCACAATGTATCTACTGAGATAGAAAATTGGACTAGGGGCAGTTAGATGGTGATAAACAAGTAAATCACCTTAAGCATGTTGTACGTAGTGCAAGATTCCTCAGTCTCAGTAGTCAGACTTTCAGCTAAACGCTTTGGATTGGACCTGACAAAACCGTTTCGAAATGATGCACTTTCATAACTCGTGAAATGACGAGTAGGCATGAATTCCCCCAAAAGTCTGACAAAGGCAACTGCAAGCCTGCAAACTTCAACAATCTAAACTGCAAAATTCTTACCAGAACTCACTGACAGATGTACCACCAGTTGCATAGCTATGAGAAGAATTCACTGTGTCCATAAAGAATGTTGCAATTTCCTGTCTCATGAATTAGGCTTATGGTCAGCACCAAGAGAACAATTAATTGATAAGAAAAAACACATTGCAGTGGTGAGGTACAAGAATGAGAAATCTGTCGTCTTTCACTTCCCCTCAAAACATGATGAGCATGAGATAGCTAAGATAGTACAGTAGTTACTGTTTCTTCACAAAGCTAAAAACATGGACTCCAAATAATTGATTTTTTGAAAAATAGATAGTAGATAAATGTAGTGAAATTATAATGCAGCATATGTCCAGAATAACAGTCAAATTTGACAAACCACGGATTCCATGTTGATTCAGTATCAACTAACTATAATGAGATAGAATATGCTGGATTGCAAAGAATACATTTTCTCGTCCTAGTTCTGATGAAATTAGCAATCATGGCCGGAACAAACACAATGATCAACTGAAACTGGTCTAACCATAGTTAATCTGAAATTCGCACTAGTTTCTTTCTGCATCCCAAGAACTTATTTTTTTGTTCGAGGAAACTGGTAGGTTCATATGCTCATTTTTAATCCACCCACAAGACGATAAAATATCTTTTATATTTACGAAGATGTTGACCTTAAAACTGTAGATAAAGATGTGCAATAACTTTTACCTTGTAAAGGGTATCACCGGTCACTTCATATCTCATTTGCCCACCGATGACTACCGGAATATGTGTATTGGCATGGAAACCCGATAGACTGTCAGCCTGAGAGAGAAAAATGGTTGAAAGATATATCATTTCAAAAGACTATCCTGTTTCCCATCCTAAAGGGTTGCACCTATCTATTCTGATTGCCAATAGGTCAGGTACAAGTTACTCTGTTGTTAAATTACAAGTTCTGAAGTACTAGATTTGTGCAATAAACCATAGAATATCTGAGGCTGAACAAAATGAAAATTTAGTAAGGAAAAAAGAACAGGGCCAGGAAGGAAGCTATTCAGACCTGAACCGCAAGCAATCCTAGAAAGCACGGCTTATCGAAAAGATGCGCCAGTATCAAATGCCTCTGATCATTCTGCCCAATTAGTTAGAGATGTTAGCAAGCACATCAGCCCAGAGAATCAGCATCAGACAAAGCCTGAACACGCGCTACATTAATCCTATGGAATGGTGGGCAAGAACCGAAAGAGCAATCACCGTGATGGTGTAGAGCTGGTAGAGCACGTCGTTCATCCCTCCGGTCTCCTCGTTCAGCGAAGTCCAGTGCCTCTCGATGCTGTACCTCTGGATCACGTTCTTGACGCGGCTGCCGAAGTAGTCGGCCATGGCCACCACCATCTGCAGGGCCTTGGGGTGCCCGGCCACCGTGTGCTGATCAAGAAGCCCCTGCATGATCTGCAGAGAAGCGCGAGCTCAAACCTCAACGACGCAAACCGCAGAGGTAAGAAATGGCTGGATGCATGCAGCATCAGCATGCTTGGTTTGGACTTTGGAGCTGGGACCTTGTGGATGGTGTAGTAGGGAGCCCAGACGGGCTTGATGGCCTCGAAGCGGTCGAAGAACTCGTCGGGGAAGGCGGAGAGGTAGCCGGTGCCGGCTGCCGCCTGGCACGCCTCCAGCGCGTCCACCACCGCCGCCATCCTGCCGGCGAGCGTGCCGTTGTGCGTGCTCGCCCACGTCTTGGCCGCCGCGCTCAGGTAGTGCCCTGCGCCGCATACGTCACAGGGGCAGGACGTCTCAGAGCTCGCATCCTGGCGCGTCCAAAAAAAAAAAGAAACCTTTGCATCTGATTTGATCACGTCGGGCTGTGGCCCAAGCCAAGAAGAGCCCCTGCTCGAACGTAATGATATTGGGCCGTAGTTTAGCTTTTCCGACGCGAAATGGGCCGGGACCGCCAAGGCCAGCACGTGGTAGGTATCGGACGAGCCTGTCTTGTTGCAATGCAGAAATTTGATCCAAATTTGAGATGAATTTCGTGGCAAACGGTTTGATTTGATGAGTCAAGCTACGGGGAATTCTCTATTGCAAGAGGGTTTGCTAATGCTGCTGTGATATGGCAATGTGAAAAGAATGGAAGCTGAGGGTGTGATTGACGTGAGCGCGGTGGGAGTGACGTACGTACCGACGAAGTGGCCGCGGAGCTCGACGTCGGGGCCCTCCCAGCCGCCGTAGGGCGCGCCCGGCGCCGGCAGGCCGGCCTGCCTCCGGAAGCTCCAGACGAGCCTGTTCACGTCCAGCAGGAGCAGGTACTCGAGGTTCGTCTGCTGCGCGCGCCCGTACACCGCGTCGTCGCCGTCCAGCCGCACGTCATGGAGGGACACCTCCTCCAGGAACGCGCCGCCGCCGGCCGAGCCATCGCCGCCGACGCCCTTGAGCGCGCGGTACAGCATCGCCCAGTCGAACTCCTCCTTGGCGGCGGCGAGGCCGCGCGGCGGCATGAGGTCCATCCACGCGGCCTCGTCGGTGGGGTTGAGGTGGTCGTGGAACAGTTCGCGCCACCGCCACTCCTCCGCCCCCGGCGCCGCCTGCAGCCGCGCCCGCACCGTGTGCGACGACAGCTGCGTCGGCACGTTCGTGCACTCCTTCGCCACCGCCGCCGCCGCCGTCATTGCCAACACCAACGCCACCACCACTGCTGCAGCCCCCGGCGGCGCCATCTCAGGATAAGATGACCTCTCCCGCCCGCTCAGCGAGTCAGTGGCCACAGTACACTACCAGTCCACCACGCGAGCGCGCGCAGACAAACACACCGAAAAGGAAAGCACCACGGACATGGGAGAAAAATCCAAGAACCAAAGCCTCAGCCTTTATCGTCTGTGACCGCACGACGCAGAGTCAGAGACAGCAAGAAACTCAATGGTGGGCGCCAGCAACACGAACGAAGCTAGATCACGGAGGGGAGGGAGCCGCACGGATCGACGGACACGAGGAGATAGAGAGAACAAAATGGAGGGCTCACATGTCGCCGCAGGACACGCCGCGCGCCATCGTTTGTCACAACGCTCCACGTGAAGGAGAAGGGAGTAGGCAAGCGATGGCGCTTCTATCTCTCTCTCTCCTCTCCGGCGGAAACGACACCCAGATTGGGCATCAGGAGAGTGACGGCTTTACAGATTCTTGGGCCAGGAAGAACACGTACCATCTCATCTCGTCCCGTGACCACAGCGCGCAGCATACATACACACCGACGCGGACCAGAAAATTGACAATATGGCCTCAAAGTTAAGCGGCTATTGACAATACGCCTTCCAATACATTAAAATTTACAATATGCCCCATAATTGATGGGGCAAATGATCAATCATCCCATCAACTATAGGCATATTGTCAATTTTCTCGGTGTGGATATATATTGTCCGATGGACATCCGACTCCATGGTCGGTGAGGAACTTTGACCATTTGTGTTTTTATTGTACTTGTTCGGATACCAAGTAGTAGCTAACAATCAAATCCAACCATTCATCTACTACCGTGTTTTACCAGATACCTTTAGCGGTAGGGTTGGAACAAAGTTCTATCTCCTCCTCCTCGTCATCGTCCTCTCTATTTTCTCTCACTTAGTATTGGCGGCGGCCTGCAGAACGGTCTAGTGGAGAGCCGGCGCGACTTGGGGAGCACAATGGTTAGCGAGAGAGAGGAGAAGGGACTAGTGAGGTGATCAGGCACGGTGGTGGCTAGTGGCCAGCGATGCAGTGGATTGCTAGGGGTGGCACCGACTAGCGAACGTTAGCTGGCTGAATGTCACAAAGAGGGTGAAGAGAGCGAAGGGAAGAAAAATAAAGTAAAATAGCCTTTTTGCATTGGTATCTTTTAAAGATAAATGGCTCTGATTTACATACTAGGAGTTTTGTCACAAGTGTAACAATGTAGTCACCTAGAAAGGTCTATAAAATGAAATATTCATAAAAAATAGATTAGAAATACTGCATATTCTAAAATATTATGACATTTTGAAATGGAAAAGACAAAATGATGAACTACGATGCTAAATTAAACTAGCTTTACTTATTCTTTTTTGGCTTAAATTCATATTATAATCTAAAGCGGGTATTTATTCTTTTTTAACAAGTCAAACACTTCCGCGCTTTGTAGCCGTATCTTGAAGATTTTAGTGTTTCTTCTCAAAACTCTCAAAACTACTTTTTAACAAATTTTTTAGCCTCTTCAAACCTCTATTATGGATGTACAACTTTTCATATTATAATCCAAAACATATTTTTAGCTGAAAAGAAGGGTATGCTTTTAAGGCTTGCTTATCTACAATTTGAAAATCCAAATAGTTTAGTCTATTGAGCTTTTTTTTTTTATTTTTATCACGAAGCTGGTTCTCAACTCTTAAAACTCAAGTCCGACGAATTGAGCCGGCTTCTGCATGACTCTTCTAAAAAGTTTTTAAAATTTAGCATTTTAGCAAATAAACACTTCTCCATAGCTCTTCTAAAAAGCTTTTAAAATTTAGCAATTTAACAAATAAGCGAATCATGGAATAAGTTCGGCTCGCGGGAACAGAGGCCAGAAGAGTCTTTACCATCGAAGCGAATCCAGCAACCAGGAATGGGCCTATCGGGCACATGCACACCCCCTGCTGTAGCACGTACGCAGCAAAGCTGCGAGACAGGAGCACCGCAAGAACAATAATGGCGCCTGCCTTAATTGGGCGGACGGCATATTATTATGACCACGCGGCACGTGCATGTGTATGGATGGAGATTTTAGCCACCTAGGGAAATCAAAGCACAATCAGACAAAATGGTGCTTAATTAGAGCTGGCCAAACTTTGTAAAGAAAAAAATGAGAGAGAGAGAGCTGGCCACACGGCTAGGCCCGGCAGGTCGAACCAGCTAACTGGAATTGTTCACTGGTCGGACCGGTCCGGTTTAGAATTTTTTTAATATTATTTTTTATTCAAAATTTTTTAAATACCCGTCCGACCTGTGAATTTTCAAATTTGGGCGCCCGTCGCCCCTGCCTCGGGCGACGGGCGGTCTGCGTGCACACGGCATTGCTAGCTGTTGGCCGACCGTTGCCCACGCCGCCGTGGTTTATGACCGTTGGTCGTCGCCTTCTCCCGAGGCGATCGCCCGCCCACGCGCACGGGCAGTATTTAAGCAGCCAGTGGTTCCTGGCCGAGTCTTGGGCCTCAGAGGAGGAGAAGAGGAGAAGGGAAAGAAGAGGAGAGAAAGGAAAGAAGGAAGAGAGAAAAGAGAAGAGAGAGAAGAGGAGAAAAGAAAGAAAAGAAAAAAGGAAAAAGAAGAGAAAAAAGGAAAAAGAAGAGAGAAAAAAATGGATCACGCGGATCGACATTTGTAAGTTAATTTCTTAAGTAATTTAGTAGTGTAATTATGTAATTTAAATTTAAGATTAAAAACATGGTAGGATAGTCACATATTAAATAAATATAATTTTATTATTGATACCGATAGTTGATATAAATATGTATAATTAAAATTTATTATTGATTTAGAAAGTTGATATTATGATTAAAAATGTATTATTGATTTAGATAGTTGATATAAATACGTATAAATAAAATTTTTATTGAAAACATGGTAGGATAGTCACACGTTGAATATACGTAAATAATTTTGTTATTTACGCGCATAGCTGATATAAATACCTGTAATTTTAAAATTTTAATTGAAGACACGTTAGGATGGTCACACATTAAATAGTTATATATTTTTGTTATTTACGCGCATAGCTGATATAAATACCTGTAATTTTAAAATTTTAATTGAAGACACGTTAGGATGGTCACACATTAAATAGTTATATATTATTGTTATTTACGCGCATAGTTGACATAAATACGTGTAATTTAATTTGATGATTGGAAAAATGGTAGAATAGTGACACATGAAATATGTAGATAATTTTGTTATTCATGGATGTAGTTTCCGTTAAAATTTTTATTAGACTATAGAAAAATATAAAATCGTGAAAATAGGGTTATTTAAAACAATGGAGTTAAGTTAGACATAAATAGATGTAATTTATATATTAATTGAAGACATGTTAGGATAGGCACACGATGTATAATATAAATTTGATGTTATAGATGTAATTTATATATTAAATAGATAATTTTGCTTGCGTCGTTGTTATGGTAAATATTACATAATATTATTTTTGATAATTAAATATACACTAACTAATAGTACGGTTCATCATATGTTATAGGCAAAATATCAGAAAAATTATATTTTCAAATATTTTACGGAGATGAAGAGATAGCAGAAGGGCCAAATGGAGTGGATCTATCGGCATTTCCCTATGTCATGCGTGGTATATCTAGGCCGAGCGAGAGGACATACCGGTGGATAATAGAATGGTTGTTTCGGTTGTTCGGCCTGGATGCACATACATATCGGCTGCGTGTCAGAGCCGTAGTGAGTCGTGCCCATGAAGGTTTTTTTGGAGAGTTGTTTCCTATAAAAGGAACACACAATTGGAGAAGGTACGTAGAAAATGCAGTGCAGCGTGGTTGGTGTAACAGCCCAAAATTGTACTTTTGTTATCTTTAAACAAGTTTGTAATGATGCGTACTATTACGGCAATTCCCGTTAAATTTCTATGGGACCAACACAAATTTCCAGATTTCAAAGGCCATTAGAAATTTGATTGGTTCTAATTAAAAATTTTAAAATCACCAAATAGCTAATTAACAAATCTTACTTAGGAATTTATTATTTATAGCAAAATTTAGGAAATGTTGGAATAAAAGTTCAAATAGATCTTAAATGGGGAATATATTTTCATGTTCATAAAACATCCATACACATATATATATATATATGAATATATGTATATGTATATATGTACACACATATTCACATAAAACCAAAAATGATAAATTGCTCTAAAAATCCCAGGAAAATTCTATATATTAGTTTAAACTCTAATTGAGAGTTTGACTCGATGTTGACCAAAAGGAACCCGGTGGGACCCACTTGGCAGCCTCTTCTTTTACCCCTGCTCTTGTGAGCATTTCGCGAAAGCATTTGTCTTTGCCTCGGCTAGCTCTCCTCCGTCAAGCAAAATCCGACCATGGTGCAAAAATCACCGGAGATCTGCTCTTTGGTCGCTTGTGCATGTCATCTTGGCTCTGGCGGGCCCAACCGCGCCAGTGACACTCGCCATCGTTCGCCGCCGCTCATGGCGCCGTGGCCGACCAAGCCACCTTGTCGGGATGGCCGTGACAGACGCGTGCGAGCACCGCCCACCTTGCCCAATGGCCGACTTGGTCGCGCCATCGATGCCCCCGCACCGCCGCGTCTCGGCCGGCAAATGCCGCCAGCAGAAGCCACCTCGCCGCCCGGCTCAGACACTCGCCAGCGTGAGCAAGCCACCGCCCAGCTAGCCAATGGCGCTAGAGCTCTCTGCGACCGTCTCACATCTTCGCGCGACCGCCGGTCAATAGCCGAGCTCGGACCGAGCTTATATGCCACCGCACCACATCGGCCGTTTTCTCCTCTTTTCACTCTCCGTCGGCAGCCCAACCCGTCCTCCCTAGTCTCCACATTGTCTCGCGTTTGCCTCGCCATGACCTCGTGGAGCTCTGCCCGAAAAATTGGCTCGAGTCATCCCGAGCTCGTCGGAACGCTCTCGCCACCGCCGACCGCCTTGGTTTTTCCCCTTCCGATTTCTTCCTCTCGGTGAGCTTCGCGGCAAGTCCTTGCTCGGTGAGCTTCGCTGTCTTCCCTCACACCGTGCTCCTCTTTGGCCCCAGGCTTCACGGTCTTCCCAAAGATCGTGGCGCGCCGCCTTCCTGCTCGGACCCGCACGTGGGCGCCGATCCAACCGTGCCCCGACCACCTTTGTGCTCGGTAGCACCCACTAACCCCGCATAGCTCATGCGCGCACTATTTTTCCATAAGCTCGACCCTAGGTCATTTACTCATGTCCGCCGGTAGCGGTTCGCCGCCGGGGCATGGCTCGCCAGCGTCCGGCCGTTTCGCCTCGACGAGGCACCCCTAGATCTTGCGTTAGCTCACCGGTTCCACCGCGCCCAAGAACGCCCCAAGCGGTGCACCTAGCTCGGCTAGCCGTCGGCTAGCCTCGGCCGTCTTGGCGTCGGCGGAGGAAGACGATGACGGCGAGCCGTCCGATCTGCGCCAAGATCCGTGCGACTTCACGTCGCGTGGTCGCGACAGTGGGCCCCATTTGTCGGCCTTCATGGTTTTAAAAACTCCAGCGGCTTCTTCGTCGGCCGACATGTGGGCCCTTGGTCCCACATGTCGAGGGAATTAGCTGAGGCGCTCACCACAGGCGCCTTCCATTTCATGGTTACGCCTCCCAAAGCACGTTTTCGGCGTGGTGGCTCGGCCATGAAGTTAGCGGGCCGACCAAAGATCTTTTCACCCATTTTCTCAGATTTTATAAATAAAACAAAGACAGTAATTAGAAACGATTTATTTAAAATAGGTAGATATCTTTAAAAATTCTGGAAAAAATTAGGGTAAATACTAGGGCTTGTGTTGGAGTTATTAAAAATAGTACCTCACACAGTAACCGAACACGGTTCCTAGATTAAATTTATTTAGCTTATTTTAGGGTATTAATTCATATAGAAATAAGCAAAAATAGAATGTTATGTATTAAAAATAGATTAACAATTAAGTTAAACATAAGAAAATCATGGATGCCGATAAATGACTTTTTGGACCTAGGTGAATATAATATAACCTATGATATGTTTCCTAATTACATGTTAACTCAATATTGGTATAATTAGGAAACATGAATAACTAACTTAACGTACCTAGTCTATGAACCTATTCAATTAAGCTATTACACAGCATGTTAGAATAGCAAATTTGTTGCTTCAATTCAATCTCACAACATGCAACATCATGATTATATATATATATATATATAGAGCATATATGACCATTATCACCCACACACCACTTAAATTCTACTCTACTAAGATAATAAGGATTAAATAAGTTGATGAAGGAAATACTTCAAACAAAATGCGAGTTAACAATATCCGATTAGACGTAGAGGATCCAGAAACACTGTTCGAAGACTCCGCACAAGACCCGGACTTCAATTCCCAAGGCGAGTTAATACCTATCCTTAATAGTGTTGCTTTTACTAGGGAGAGTATGCGCTTTCCCTAGTGCGAGTTAACATCCAATATTATCATATTGAATCCCAGATTTCTAAAGTATTTATTTTACAATATTAAACTGCATGCCTTTTTAAGTACTTATGCCTACTTGTTCAATCATGATATATCATGCCACTTACTTACTTGCTATCAATTTAACATGATGATGTTGCCTTGAATTAATCATCTGTCATTTGGTTTACTATTGATCGCTTTGATGATCACCCTTAGTAGCTGGTTAAATTTAAATAAACTGGTTTAGACTCCTAAGTCTTGGTTAAAATCTTGCTTAGACATTGCTCAGTCCAATTATTAATTTTAGGCTTAGAATTGCCTCGGAGCGGTGAACCGACATTCACCGGACATGATCACACAATGAATATGGTTAATTGGAAATTGGGCTGGCATGCCGATGTGTGTATGGTTGTGATGTGATGCAATGCGGTAGGTCCGGCATTGGGTAAGAGAAGAAGTAGCTGGGCTCGTGATTTGAGAGCTAATCGCCCACATCGTAGTGCATGGAAGAGGCGCGGCGAGATCCGCGTAATGCCGTCGCGCTGCCCCAAAGGAGGGTTCCGCCACATCGTGTGATTCACACGGAGGGTGCGAGTTAGCCAAGAAGGAAGTGCATAAGGGTGAGGCCCTTCGTGGATCGTGGGGCTGAATCAAGGATTCCCCAAACGGGTGCATCGAGGATGCACAGTGTGGCGCCATCGACTATCTGCTGCGGAGATAGTTCCTAACACCACAACGCCAGGCCATCGCGGTAGTGCAAGTAGTGGGGATTCAGGGGTAGTTACGACCTGCGGGCGTACCCTGTCTGCCGCCATGCTTGAGGTGAAGACAGTTTCATGTCGTCATCTGAGGATGATCTAGGTCCATTCTTACAGAGAGCCGTGAGTCTAGCGTGGGTCGGCAGCCCAGCTAGGGCGAGACCGGTACTATTTGAGAATGTGATCCTGAACGAGCGCCACACTCGGAAGATGATGGCGGGAGTGGGAAGAGAACGTTTGGCAGAGTGCTTGGAAACTGCCATGGGATTGGTTGTGCATTGAAAAGAAAATATGATAAATAATCAATTTAACAGGGAATTTGGTTAAACTGCTAAGTCATAGGCTTTCATTTCCAAAACTGGCTTTCATGCAAATAAATAAACCCAGCCTTTCCTTAGAAACCTCTATCACTAAATGCATTGGGTTGGGTGTTAGCTCGCCAGTGTTTGGATGACACTGACCTCGCATAAATATCTATCTTTAGACATGGAGGAGCTCGTCGAGGAAGATGCCTACGATTGTCATGAGGAAGGAGATCCTCAGTACCAGGACCAGGAGTAGTTGCTTAAGATAGGGTTTAGTGCGTTCCACCAGTCGTGTGTGGTTACACAATTCTGGTGTGATTTTGTTGTTCTTTTGAACTTGCAAGTTGCCTTTTGGGAGATTTCCGCTACTCGATGAACTTTGATGCGTAACTAAGGCTTAAATGCCGTTTGCTACTAATGCGATCGGATGATCGCTGTTATGTAATATTTGGACACCGATGTATGAAATGATTCCAGCTGTGTAACTCTGGCACTAGCCTACTGATCCAGGGCCTAGTGCAGGTCCGACCGTTCTCGCTAGGTAAGTCGAGAAGGGGCGCGACAGTTGGCCCCTTATGCTACTGGTTCAATGCTACCAGATTGTAAACCCAGCCGTGCCCGAACTGCAAGATGAGGAGGTGGACACAATGGAGGAACATGGCACAAGCATGGGAGATTGTAGTGGAGAGGGTGGCGATGACCAAGTTGGTGATGGGGACGAGGCGCAGGAGGAACTACCAGACGAGGCGCAGGAGGAGGGGGGTGCAGGCGTAGAGGCGAGGGGGTGGCAGACTGTGATAGCCTGAAATTTTGCATAAAATTTTTCGCACATCAAAGTACATGAAAGTTCTCCAGAACACTACCTACACTTCCAAATCCATCTTAAGATCCCAAACTACCCTTTTAAGAAATTTCCCCTAAATTTATAAATTTTAAAAAGGCCACATGTCATATAGAAAAGAAACTTTATCCATTTTTATATAAAGAAGATCCTTAATAATATGCAACCTATTATTTCATATTTCTATTATATGAATCCTCAGAGACCAAAACCACATTTTGACCTATTTTTAAATATTTCATACAATGAATAGTGTTTTCAGATAATGAATAGTGTTTTCAATACCCTCTATTTCAAAAATTGAACTTTCTATTCCTTTTAACCATTTTTCACCTATAAGCAACTAATTCCACTATATTACAAATATAATACTCAATCATCAGGTATCGATGAAATTACCCTTTCGCCCTTTTAAGACAAAAATCCCCAAATTACCCTTTTCCCTGACCCTTTCATATTGATTTTAATAAATATTTTATAAGTACAAAATATGCATTCAATTGATGTACTATTTTCAAACTCTGAATTTGTATCAAAAGTGCACTAGTAAATTACAAAAATACCCTTTAGCTAAAATCCCAAGCTTTCCTCTTTTAAATCTAAATGATTACTCATGCATACTCGATTTCCCCTAAAACTCAAACTCCAATTTAAACCTTAAACTTGCATCAAATATATATATACCTGGTAAAACTACCAATTTGCCCCTTTGGCTAAAAATCTCCAAATTTTCCCTTTTTAAATCCATTCAACCACTTTACATGATCAATATTCATTTAAACTCAATTTCAACCCTTGAATATATTTTAAAACTTGAACTGGAAATATCTTTAGTCAAATTACCAAAATGCCCTTTCAACTTGATATTTCCAAAATCATCTTCTTTTACATATTCACCTACTATCTTTTTATATGACCATTTGCATTCAATTTAAACCCCAATTCTGATTTCAAACCTTGAATTCCATTTTAAAATTTGAATTGAAGATACTTTCAAAGAAATTACTAAAATACCCCTCAACACTTAAAATCCCCAAAAAATCCTCTTCTTTCTCACTTTACTTATTCATTATATGCATAATGTTTTCATATTAATTCACATTCAAATGTTAATCCAAACTGAAAGATGATTTTGAAACTTTCTCTATGAAATTCCCAAACTGCCCCTGGCACCTTTCTTCCTCCTTCTTTCTCCTTTCTCCTCTCCTCTCTCCCTTGTCTTCTCTGTTTCTTCTCCACCGCAGCCCAAGTTGATCATTGTCTTTGCGCCAAGCTCAACCTTGCGCGCCAAGACAGGAAGAATCGACGCCACCGCCATCGCCATGCGAACCCGCGGAATCTCCTTCCTCGCCGCCATCATTGCTTCCTCCGGCACCGTACACTTGCTCCACGGCAATTGGACCGAACCATTGCAAAAGTCATCGCCGATTCGAGCTCATCCGCTCCTCAGTGTCGTGGAGTACCTATCCAAGCTCAACCGCGCCTATAAATAGCAAGCCGGAGCTCCAATTTCGTTGCTTCTTCATCACCGGCCGCCACCACCTCATCGCGGAATTCGTCCCAACCGCGGCAAATTGAGCTTAGCGCCGCCGGCTAGAGCTTTGTAGTGTCATCTTCGAGTTGCAGCTAGGAGCAATTGGCCGGACAAGCAGCGCCGCGCCGCCGCCGCGAGCTCCCCCGACGCTCCTCTGTTTTGGCCACCATGGGCTCACGTCGCCGCGTCGACTCATGGTTCCTCGAGCCCAATTGGTAGCATGGTAAGGATCCCCTACACCATCTCAAGCTTACAAAGCTACCAATTCGTGCAATTGCTTACCAAATCACAAATTCCCAAATCCGTTCATCCCACCGCCGCTTAACCCCGTCGCCCGGCCTCCACCGTGCATCTCCCACTTCAATCCTAGAACCAAAACACTCTTGGACATCCTATAAGTAAAAGCCCCATAGTTAATTGCCCTAAAACCGTGCCAAACCCAAAGCCCCAATTCGGGATCATCAAGAACCCTAGAACAGGGTACTGTTCATGCCCAGATTTCATTTTCCATCCAATTAAAGGCCTTAGAGCCCAAATTAGCAAAACTTTCTTATACAAAAGTTGTTCCAAATAGTGTTTTACCCCCAAATATGATTTTTTTCCAGATTTTTAAGTTCATCCAGATTTCAAAACTTGAATTTAAACCCACTCTTTAGCTATTTAATAAATTACTATAAATAGGAAATATAATAAAAAGTGAAATTGATATTTTTACTGTTCATATCTAATATATACAAAATTTATAAAATGTTTATATTTGAAGTTATTTCATAATACATGCCACCTTTAGATTTTACTTCTTTAAAACTTTATAAGAACTAATTTCTTAAAATAAAATAAGAATTGTCATTCCTCTTAGCTAATGTAAAATATACATAGGAAATTCATTACACAATTAAAATAATTAATTACTAGACATATTACGTAGTGATTCCTTTTACAAAGTATTTATCAACTCCAATTCTTTAAAATAAAAAGAATGAGATTAATTTCAAAATTATAATAAAACCTTTTCTCAATGTAATTGGTAATTATAATCTTGTTTTCAGGAAAATGCTAAGAGATTTGCAAGAAACCAAAAATAGATTATTTTCTCCTTTAAGATTTTCTTTAAAAGTATATATAAAGTTCAAATAAATGACCAAACCATTTTAAACCTTTAAACCTAGTTAAAATAGATAACTCCTAACCTATAAAACCCAAACTATCTTATAAACCCTTACCCAAGTTTTAAACCCTACATAAAATGATAGCCACAAACTTGAAATTGTTTCAAAAGAAGATTCATATATTACATTCTGAACCTTTCCATATACAACTATTTCTTTATTCTAAATCTATCCATTCGTAGTTCTGTAACTCTATCCGTTCGTAATTCCGTAACTCTATCCTTCCGTATAAATATCTCGTGATTCTATCCATTCATAAAATATCTTGTAATAAATCTCAACTACCACAATATTTCTTAGTAAACCTAAAAATATCTCGCAGTCACTCCACTCCAATATATGCCGTGATTCTATCTTATCTCTTTGTAACAAACACGACAAATATCTATCTCCATCCTTTCACCAAATATTTTCACAACTTCTATTCTATCCTATTCATAGCCATCATAATCACTCTTCCATCCACATCCTCATACCAAATTGCCTCCAAACTCAGAAACCCCTTCAAAAGAATATTTTTGCATAGCATCCAAAATCTTTTTATTTGATTTGATTCTTATTCTCTCTCTTTTATCAAAACTTCGCGGTCAATAGAAGAAGAAGATCAAGCTTTGAAGACACAAGCTACTCTCTAGACGGAGATGATAATCAAAGATGGAACAGAAGAAGTTTAGTAGCAACCATAACTAAGGTAGGTTTCTATTCCTTTGATGCACATTGAATTCCTACTTGTTTAATCATATATGCATTACTTTTTAGTTATTACTTCATTTGCCAAGTTATTATTTCATGTGTTATAAAATGGTCATGCCAAGCTACAAACACCAGAAAGCTTACCTATTGTTGATTAGCCCTATCCTTTGAAGCCTAGAATAGGTTTTGAAATATTTAAATCGCGTAGGCGAAGTCAATCATTTGCCATGTGGATAAGTAGTATGGGATGCTTATCTGGACATGGGGATGTTACGAAAGAAGAATTTTATATGAGCCACCAGGTGTAGTGAAGTTGGACTTGGCCAGTAACTCATGGAGCTATATATATATCCTATGAGAATCTATTGCCCAGTAAGGCGCAAGGGGGCTATTGCCCGGTAAGACTCCAGGAGGACATATGCCATACAAGACCTACAATGGTACCTGTTGTCAAGGGATACAACTAGGCTGTGCTCATATAAAAACTTGGGTATAATGAGTAAAAATGACACAAATATCACCCATCCATATATCTGATCAATATGTGGGTAAAGCTGGGTAGGTCCTGCAGGGCTAATAACAAAATCATCGATGGTCCTTACTTCGGGTATATGAAGTTGTGTCAAACTGAGTGATGCCTCTCTTATTCAATAAACTCATGCTTTCAAGAGAAGTTTACGGTGTATGGCGCTGCATAAGGCAGGTAGAAGGTGCAGAATGGTGATAGTGCTATGGAGAGATGAAAATGTTTCAACCAGTTTATTAAAAGTTCTTTTAAACCTTAAGTTCTTGAATCTATTGTATATTGTTGCATTTACATTCCTGTATGAACCTTACTTCTTGTCGAATCCCTGTATATCGTAAGTTAAGCTTCCTAATGGGAACCTGCAAGTACTGTTGGTACTTACCCACTATGTGGGGAATAACCTATTTTCAGGTCTTCCAGCTCCTGACGATTTTGAGAAATCTTCCGCGGAGGAATTGAACAATTATGGCATTATTGGTTTCTAGAGTCTTAGTTTTAGAGAGCTTTTCCTATTCTCACAACTTGTGCAACAGTGTAAGTGTACAGTAGAGGTCTGAGTTGTAATATTTTATGTAAAATGAATATCTCCTCATATAATAAAGTGAACTTTGTATCAGCTCTGGTACTGTTGCATCCTGGGTAATTGTGCTTTTGAGGAAACATTTTCTGGTAAGATTTAATCGGGAAATGGGTCCTCACACAGACGAAGGTGAAGAGGTGGAGATCATAGTGAATATGATGGAGGCGGAGGACCGAGAGGATGAAGAGTTGCCGGATGATGACCAGTCCGACGAGGAGGTTAATGTCCCTGATGTCCCTACCCCGAGCACATGGAGCAGTTACAACTTTGAGCAGTTAATAGTGAATAAAGGGAGCCATGGCGCATGGGAGTACCATGCGAACGAGGTCACGCAGGGAGCCATATACAAGGATAAGGAATCATTGCTGAATGTAGTGAAGTACTGGGCAATGTCTATACACCGTCAGTTCAAGGTGGTGAAGTCCAGCAAGAAGGAGTATGACGTGAAATGCGTGAATGACAACTGCCCCTGGCGGGTGCATGCGTACAGAGGGAAGTGGAAGGACTACTAGGAGTGCTCCATAGTGGTGCAACACGAGTGTATACTGGAGGAAGCTGAGCAAGTGCACCGCAACCTTTCGTCAACTTGGGTGGCTAATATTCTGTATGGAGAGATTGTGGGTAATTCTCAAATGCCAGCTAAAAATATCATTCGAGCCGTGGAGGAGAGATATCAGTACACCATGGACTACGGGAAGGCTTGGAGGGCAAAGAGGAAGGCGTTGGAGGTTAGGTTCGGGACGTACGAGGCATCGTACGAGAACGTGGTTCACATGCTTAGGGCAATAGCATTCAGGAACCCTGGAACGTACATAGACATGAAAGAGTATCCAGCTAGTGGTGTCCATGAGGGCAAGTGGGTGCTGCAGCGAGCATTTTTCACGCTGGGAGCTTGCAAAAATGTTTTCAGGCACTGCAGGCCGGTAATCTGTATGGACGGCACTTTCCTGACAGGTAAATACAAAGGACAGATCTCGATCGCAATTGTTTGGGGCGCGAACAACCAGTGTTGCGGTCGCGCTTGCTATTGTCGAGGGGAAAAACACAGATAGCTGGTATTGGTTCCTGGAGCGGGTTAAGCACGGAGTGGTGCTTGCTAGGCCGAACGTGTGCATCATACACGATCGGCACGCGGGTTTGATGAAGGCTATTGTCGACATGCAAGAAGGTTCTGCCGTTGTGGGAGGCCCGAAGTGGTCTGACTTGACTAGTAGGTGGTGCATGAGACATATGGGAGCAAATTTCTTCCGTCAGTTCAAGAACAAGACGTTGATGAATATGTTCAAGAGGTTATGCCAAACAAACCAACCGGCCAAGTTCGAAGCGCTCTGGAAGACGTTAGATGAAATGACAAGGAAGCAAACGGCCCAACCAGCAGGAGCACCAACTTCATCCAGAAATCCCAAGCTTTATCATGTTGAAGGCGATGATCCGACTGCTCTATGTGCGCTCCCTACGGACTCCAGAAACATCCGTAGAAAGGCGGACACAGATATTAAAAGTTTCTCGGACTGGATATGTCACGAGCCAAAGGAGAAATGGTCGCTTCTACATGACGCCGGAGGTGCACGGTATGGCATCATGACCACGAACATAGCCGAGGTGTACAACTAGGTAATGAAAGGAACGAGATGTCTTCCTCTTGTCGGGATTGTTGAAGGTGTCCTGCATGGGGTTCAAAAGTACTTCATCGACCGAGTGCAGAAGGCTGCTTCAGCTATGGCCGACATGCATCTTGTCTATTCAACTCTTATCATTGAATACATGGAGAAGAAAACAAGAAAGACGCAGGTGCATCGTGTGACTCCACAAAGTGGCATTGTCCGTCGGTTTCATGTGCACTGTGCTGAGCGTGGTCGTCGAGGTACCCATCGGGCGACAAGGACGCATCTCTGCACCATCACGGGGGTCTAATGTGAGTGCACCTGCCAGAAGCCAAAGCTCCTTGACCTCCCGTGCTCTCACATTATAGCCTCTTCCGTCGTCTGTAATGAATCAACCCGCTCTTTCGTGTAGCCTTACTACCTGAAGGAAAGTGTTTGGGACACATAAAATTATGAGGTCTACGGATACAGAATCGACGGGTCCTTCACGGAAAATCCTCCTGCAGGCTATCGCTGGGTGCCAGATATGAGTAGGCTTAGGCAGAAGCCTGGCCGTCGGAGGACCCACCGTATCCGCAATGACATGGACGAGGCTGAAGGTGGGCGTCGGTCATCGGCGGGTCAAGCTGGGACATCGGGGTCAAGCACCGGGAGAGGATGAGCGTTTCTGAGCAATGTATCGCTACAATGTAATATGTTTATCTTACTTTATGAATTTTTTTAATTGACGATGTAATGCAATGTAATGTTCGCATTTTCATAACATTTGTTTGGTATTGTAACAGTTGTGTTGGGAAAAGTACGTGGCCCATGAAGGTTCGGCCCACTTACTTACTCGTGGCCCCACAGGATGCAAGCTCGGGGCCAGCAAGCTCGCGCCCGAGCTTGGCAAGCTCGAGCCCGAGCTTCCCCGCCTCGGAAGCTCGGGCCTCCTGCTTACCCTGCGACTCTGAGGTACACAGGAACAGGACCCGAGGCAAATCGTGCCGCGCCGCGGACAGGATACGCTTCGGGTCCCCAGAGTCGCCGAGAATTAAATGTGCGCACTATACCAAGGAGCGCCTGGCGGCAGCTTCTGACGGGTTGGCGGCCGGTCCCGTCAACCGCCCGCATGGGCAAAGACACGTGCTAAGCGGTAGCGGTCCGGCGCGGTGATCGGAGGATTGCACTCGATTACCCGGAGGATTTGGTGCACTATCGGCATGGCAAAAAGGCAACGACTAATTCAACGGACCAGCACAAGCTACAGTGGCCGGAGAGCACCTATAAAAGGGGCATACAGGCCACAACAACAAGCAGGACCCTAACCTCCGCATACACACAACTCACTTGGAGAATAGCTGCTGTAGAACAGGAGCACTTGCACTCTCGTAGGAGCTCTAGTTCCCGGCGGTAGTTCTCCGCATCCAGGTAACTGTAGGGACACACACAAGTGCCTTGAGCACTCATTGTACTCGAGGCTCGGGCTTCCCCAAGCCCGGACTTCATCCCGTTGTACTCGTTTAAGCCCGACATTAAACGAAGACTAGACGTAGGGCTGTTATCCCGCAGTGGAGGCCTGAACCAGGGTAAAAACACTCGTGTCATCGCCCTCGGCAATCCGGTCTCGACGCGCCCAGCCGCGTCGGGTGTGAAACTAACCACGGCGAACAGAGGGGGGGTGAATGAGAGCCTCGAATTTTTTACGGCCGTTCTTTTTCGAATTCACCGGCACCCCAAAATATGAACAACTTGACAACTATGTGTACCCCTAGCATGAATGAGAGTCATGGAATATGTGGGGATTTTTCACACACAATCCTGGTTGTCAAGTGTCCAAAAGAGAAGAATCAATTCAAACCTTACTTTAAGAAAGGAGATCAAGCCAAATAACCAAAGTGACTTTCAGAAAAGCAAAAAGCAGATTTGTTCTCACTTGGAGGAGATGGATGGTGGCTTTCTGGTGCTCATAAAATTTTGGGAATTTTTCTCCCTATTTCTCAATGGGTCGTGCACAACTTTACCAAAAATCATCTCAAAACTCCATGTAGATAAATCATGAAAATTCAAACATCACAAGCTGCTTTCTGGAAAGCAAAAACAGAAACCCCAGAGTTTGTTTCCACTTGGAGCAGAGGGATGGTGGGATTCTGGTGCTTCTCAATGTTTGGAAATTTTTCTTCCGATTAATCAATAAGTCATGAAGCACTCCACCAGAAATCTCCTCAAAACTCCTTTTGCAGAAAATATGAAAAATCAAAAACCACGAGCTGTCAAGAACATCGAGCAGAAAGTTTGGGGCTCGGTTTTCACCTCACTGCTCCCAAACGGTGCAAGAACAGGACTCCAAATTTTTATAGTGAATAGATATATGAGTCACGCACCTTCTCCAACAAGAATCACTCAAAAAAGATTTTTCTAGATTTTTATACAAATCAAACACTGTCTGCTGCGCGAAGAACAAGACAGGAACTTCAAGAACAGACTTGAGCCATCAAAGCATATAGAATAGAAAAGGAGGCACGGGAGTTTTTCAGGGATGGCTCAAGATCGAAACAAGAACACACACAAATCCCACAAGATCATTTCACTCTACGGTATTTAAATGCTGAATTTAAATGCTGAAAGTAAGTGCAAAACGATATAAAAGCAGTGATCTATTAGCTCATGAGCGTAACTACAGATCGGGGACCCGGAGACGCAGCTCCCCACACTCACACAGAGACGCAGCTCCTCAACTCACACCTATGTTGGCTGGCTACAAATGGCTCAAGGACACCCTCCAAGTGAAGCCTTGGGGTCCTATTTATAGCCCAAGCCACACATTTGTGAAAACACCACAGGGCGGCCGGAAACCCGAAAACACACTCCGGTCTCTCTCGCGAATCTGAAGCATTGCCAACCACCTCCAGCCGCTCCGATGCTCCCAAGACTTCGACGAGGTCGTGCACGAGCGGCGTCCGGTGCGGCGCCGAAAAACCTCCATCGCAGACTCGCGCCGTCCTCCGCACCGGCCGCTAGCCCACTGGCGGTTCTTTCGTGGGGCCAAGCGCATTGAGACCATCACTGCGTACCGAGAACAACACGAACACAAGGAAACAAACCGATCTCCGATCGGGTTCTGATTCATCGAGCGATGAAAACGATAAGAAGCACGACAGAATCGGTGGACGGACGTTGTCCGGTGATCTAGGAGCGATTCGGCCTGGGAACCAGAGGTTCCGTGGACCGTTAAGCATAACGTCTAAGTGCAAGCTCCAAGCTGCAGGGTTCAAAACTTCGCAAGAATCAAATTTGTAACATGCCAAATCAAAAGTGGATTTGAATTTTGAATTTAAACGAAAACCACCACATGCTCATCACTCATGACTTCACAATCTCCCCCTTGATGAGCATGTTGACAAAATTTCCCAAAATTGGCCATGAAAGCGAAGTTTTGATTTCAAACTCAATTTTCAGTTTTGAAACTCCCCTAAAATCATGATTCTCCCCTTTTTGTCAAATGGTCAAGAAGACACCAATCATGAACCCGAACAATGCATATGCAAAAGAAATGAAGAAAACCTAACCAAGGGCTTTGCCAATTAGCCAAATGGTCACCAAAGTTGAATATCGAGGTTCAAATGAAGTTTGAGGTTCACAAGCTGACAAGACAGACAAAGGTACTAAGGCATGAAAGGAACAAAACAAAACATTTTTGTTGATTCAAGTCATGTGCACATTGGCAATGAATAGACGTTTCAAAATCAAAATGGGTGCACAAACTTGAGAAACATCAAGACAAAGAAAAACAAGGTTGCCAAATCGAGAATGACCAAGACCAAAATGTGTCCAAAGAGTGCCCAAACTGAATTTTATTTTTGGCCTTAATCTCTCCTTTTCCTTTTTTGTTTTGTTTTTGTTTTTGTTTTTTTTGTTTTGTTTTGGAGAGGCCTTCTTGACTTTATTTGCACCTATTCACATGGTGAATGATTGCTAGTAGAGCACAACCCAAGGGTAACTTGGAACCGACCCCCTAGGTCACCCACAAATTCTACCAAATGCAAACCTCAGGGATTGAAACCCATGTTTGGTTGCCTTATTTTAAGCAAGGGGCAAATGGACTCCACTAAAGAAGTGGTCATGATCAGAAGAAGGCAACTCGAGTTTCAAAATCTCGACGGAGATCAAGAAAAATGTACTGACATTTTGACAATGAAAAGCCCAACCATGAAAACATGCAAATGTCAAGTTTTGCAATGATTTTCTCAAAGATTTTAAGCTCCTTCTACCCTTTTCTCAAACTCGTGTCAAATCAAACAAGTTTGCACATAAACTCAAATGGTACATCAAAACTCAACATCGATGAGACCAACAAGCCTAATAGGCAAAGCACTTGCAAAGAAAAACAAAAACTAGATGCAAATGCAATGCTTCAAACCTCCCCCTCAAAATAAGAACCCGAGGCAAAAGCGCATAGAGGAAGGAAAGAGGCGTAAAATCGGTTTGCTATAGAGCAGGGAAGAAAGCAGCGAGACACTCTAGCACAAGGCACACTCCTAGCTACGAGAAGATAGGGAAGCAAGCCTAAACTCGACTACTAGAGAGACAAACACAAACCTGTCTACCTGTATCCTCCACATACCGGTCAACCAATAAGTCTATGTGAGACTCTCTAACTAGAGCAGAGGACATTGCTAATCACGCATGATAGCGACCTAAGAGATAAGAGGTGCCAAAGAAAGTCTTGTGATTCTAGCATGTTCTAAAACAAACCAACACAGACAAAAAGCAGAAAGAATATATACAATATAGTACAAGATCAAGCTCCCCTCACACGATACCCCAAAGACTAACCAAGCCAAGCTCTCCCCGGAGAGTGGCAAACCTAGGACCATCTAAGGGCTTGGTGAGAATATCTGCAAGTTGATGATCACCTTCTACAAAACCTAGCCCTATATCCCTTTCTCTACATGGTCTCTAAGGAAGTGGTACTGATATCTATGTGTTTGGTCTGGAATCTTTGGACTGGGTTTTTGGCAATGTTGATGGCCGAGGTATTATCACACAGAGTGGGGCGCTACCAACCTCTAACCCATAGTCCCAAGCATTTGTCTTAACCAAAGCACTTGGTCGCAACAAGCGGTGCAGCCTCGTGCTCGGCCTCGGTTGTGATGAGCTACACCGGTGCGCTTCCTAGAAGACCAAGAGACAAGTGAAGTGCCTAGGGCCGCAAGTGCTCAAGTGCTCTTCCTATCTATCCTCTGACCAAAGAAAGTCTCATCGAGAATAGGCTCTAAGAGATAGACAAGAAGCAGAAGAAAACCAGATTCCTATCTCAGGGGTGGCCACTAGGTAGCGGAGGATCCGCTTGATAGCCTGAAGGTGAGAAATCCTAGGGGAAGCCTGAAACCGAGCGCACAGACACACGGCAAAGTGTATGTCTGGCCGAGAAGAGGTAAGGTACAGCAGTGCTCCTATCATGCTCCTATAGAGCTTCGATCTCTGAGCTCGACATCTAAGTCGGGCTCAAGCACGAAGTGGTTGCCATGGGAGTGGAAACAGGCTTACTATCGACCATGGCAAACCGCTTGAGCAGTCTCTAGTGTACTTGGATGGTGAAGAAAGATCCCTGAGGGTCTCGCTTGATTTGAAAACCCAAGAAAAATTCAGTTCACCCATCATGCTCATCTCAAATTCAGAGCTCATGACGGAAGCAAATTCAGAGACCAAAGAATCGAAGACCCACCAAAGATAATGTCATCAACATAAATCTGCACAAGGAGAAAATCGATGACTTGCGTTTGATAAACGAGGTCTTATCAACGCCCCATTGAAAAACCATTTCCAATCGGATAACTCTTGAGTCGTTCGTACCAAGCTCGAGGGCTGCTTGAGCCCATATAAAGCCTTCGAGAGCTTGTATCGTGATCGAAACTCAACACAAACAAAGCCGGAGGTTGCCGAACAAAAACTTCTTCCTCAATGAAACCGTTCAAGAAAGCACTTGAACATCCATTTGAAAAATCTTGAAGCGGTGTGAAGCCATAAAAGCAAGGAAGATCCGAATGGAATCATGTCGAACAGCAGAGCATAGGTCTCATCAAAGTCAATCCCATCGACTGAGTGAAACCTTGTGCCACCAACCTAGCCTTATTTCTCACAACTACCCCATCCTCACTCTGCTTATTTTTAAACACCCATTTAGTACCTATGATATTGGCCTTTCTTGGGCATTCCACTAAATCCCAAACCTTGTTTCTCTCAAAATTCTCTAACTCTTCGTGCATGGCATTGACCCAATCAGGTCGCCAAGAGCTGAGCTATGTCCTTAGGCTCGAGAGAAGAAACGAAGGCAGCAGAGAGGAGGGACTGGTGTGCTCTAGACCTAGTCACACGCTCACCTATAGGTCCTATAATCGATCGGGAGGGTGACTAGCCCGAGCGTGCCTAGGTGCACCCGAGGTGGCCTCTACCTCATGTGAAGCCGAGGCGGATCGAGCCACCAAGGGAGGACTCTGAGGGGACACCTCGGAAGAAGAAGTCCTAACAGAGTGGGCTCGAGGAGGTGGAGGTCTGGAGGGCTCGGGAGGATCGAAGCGGTGGGTCGACTATGGCTTCTACCGTGGAGGAGGTTAGTCATCGGGGACCGACGAGCGATCATCCCGACTCACCTTCTCCTCTCGAAGATAGGCTCAAAGGAAAGATCGGTGGGAGATGTCGGCCTAGAACCTGGTCTAGCCTCGTCAAAGTGACCTCACAAGACTCCACAACCCTCCGTCTAGTTATGTCCCAAACCACAGAGATCCTAGAGGACTTAGTGTACCCCAAGAAAAGACCATCGAAGAGCGAGACTCGAACTTGTCCAAATGCAGATTTTAAAATGAAGCACTTGCAACCAAAGATTGAAAGTGTGAAACATTGGGCTTGCGCCCATATCGAAGCTTCGTCGAGGTCTTGTGCAACTTGGCACGGAGAAACACTCTGTTGGAAACATAGCAAGCAAGCGAGAGCAGCCTCGGCCAGAAGTGTCGCGGGGTGGAGTACTCATCGAAAGATTGTCTGGCCATTTCAACGAGGTTCTATTCTTTCTCTCTACCACCCCGTTCTGTTTGGCTGCATGAGGCGAAGAAAATTGATGCTCAACTCGAGAAAGTGTGCAAAAAGATTGAAAGAAGTATTCTTGAATTCGGTGCCATTATCGAGCGAATGGCCCGAAGTGCACTGAAACTCAGCGCAAGCCTCCTTGAGAGGTTTCGAGCAGCTCAAATGTCTCCTCCTTTGAGGCCATGAAGAAGACCCAGGAGTAGCGAGAAAATCGTCAACAATAACAAGCACGTACCACTTCCCACCAACCGATCGCACTCGAGCCGGACCAACGGTATCCATATGCAAGAGCTGTCTGGTGCATCGATCATTACGCATGAGACGCGTGGATGGGAAGCGGCAACCATCTTGCCATGACGGCAAGGAGCACAAACCAAATCCTCGGCAGAGAAAGCTTGGGCAAACCGGAAAGCAAGTCTCAAGAATCGACACGCACAAGGTGATCAAAACCAATATGTCCAAGGCGCTGTGCCAAAAGCGAATATCCCGAGAATCGAAGCAAGTAAGCAAAGTGAGGAGCACCAAGCAAGAAGTAGGAAAATCAGCTCGGAAAACTTCGGTGAAAGCGGAGATCCCATAAACCAACTCGCCAGAGGGACTCGGGACACAAGAACCGGGCGCCCTAAACCTAACCTCGTAGTCTCGATCAACAAGTCGCGACCACGTAAAGCAGATTATCTGCGACTTTGCGACAAGAGCTACGCTGAACTGGCGAGGGCTAACTCGGTGAACCGCGAGCTAGGACACGCCCGACGAAGCGTCCCGAAGGTGATCTGCTCACCGTCGGGATCTGAGGCTAGGGAGGCAAACCATCGTGACTCACCGGTCATGTGGCGACAACAACCGAGTCAACGATCCAAATGCCCTTCCTCCCAAATTACGAACTGAGTCAAGTAAAGAGAAACGGGACTCGGCTGAGGACACACTAGTGCAGACCTAGGTACCCAAAATCGAGTCACACCCCGTAAGCACCTCTGACTCTCACGGGAATGAAACACAGGGAACTCTGTGGGACCTCGTCCGAAAACCTTGACCGCCCCAAGTCCGAGAACCACTCCTCTGGTCGGCCCATCGACCTTTGGGAGGAAACTCACGCCATGGTGTCTGCCTCCACCAGAGAAAGAAGGTACACCACGAGGACGGCGGAACTCACGCAACCTAGCTCGGTCGAACCCGCTCGAGGAACGACACTCTTGAAACCTAGCCCCTGTCTGCAGGGACTGAAAACTCTGCCTAGGGGCGGTGCGGTGTGTGCTCTAGGTGGTCTGCCGCCTCTCCCTAGAGTGACCTGTGGAAACCCAACGAGCTGGTAACAAGTCTCACTCGGTGACCGAACTGTGGCAAGAAGAACAGTGAACCTAGCCTTGGGCTTTTGTTTAGACTTGGCTTTGGTTTTGGCTTTGGGCGTGGGCGAAGGCTGCAGGAGGTGCAGACCGTGGATCGCTAGGGTGCTCTGCCCTTTCGGTGATGGTGCTACTGAGGAAGCAACCACAGTCAGAGCAACTCGAGACCTGCAGACCTAAAAACGGTCTTGGTAGGAACCCCTGGAGAAACGACGGCTGCTCCGCCGCTCTCGGCTGTGACAACTCTGGAAGGGTGACGCTTGATGTGATCAAGCCAGTCAAACCCAAGACCTCTACCCTGTGATATCTTGGACTGATCCAAGATCAAGTTCAGCTTCTTCTTGCCCCCCACGAACTTCTCAAGAGTGCTTATCAGGTATTCACACTCCTGATGTAGACGGGGGCAAAACTCACACGAGGAAGAGAGGACTCGGGAGACTTATCCTGGACACCCACCTGGTCCTTACCCTTCAACCTACGAACCTTATCACTCAAGATAGTGATCTCATTTTGAAAAGCCTTGCAGGAGAGACACTCAGAGTTTTGCACAGAAATAAGGCGAGACTGGAACCTAAGACTCATGTCCTCTAGCGCTCTACCCATATGTTCATCCAACCCATCACAAGGCGCAAGCAGGAGCTATCGACTAGGGAACTCAAATCAGCAATTTTACTCTTGAGTTTTAGGTTCTCTAGCCTCAAGGACAAGCACTCATCACAAGCAGGCGGACACAAAGAATCATCATCGAGCTAGTTGGGTCCTTAGGTGAAACATGATCTCTACAGTCCTCAACTAGACTGACATGGTCCTTAGGTGTGTCAAGTGTGTGAGCAGAAGGATCAGGACAGGCAACAAGCTCAGCGGAAACAGCAGAAAGTAAAGCACTCGAGTCTCCTCTAACTCGTCAAGCACACTAAGATGTTTGTCCTTAAGCTCTTCAAGCTCCTTGTTCACACTAGCATGAGTGGTCCTTAGCTTATCCAAATCGAGAGGGCCTCATCACGACCCTCCAAGTCTCGGTGTCGGCACAAGCATCATTACTAGGCGCAGCCCTAGCATTTCTAGTTCACCGAGAGGTGTGCTACTTCTAACTTGAGGTCCTTAACCCTACGGTTGGATTGAGCAAGAAAGCCGCCTAATTTGAGAAATGCGGCATTCAGGTCATCGAAGTTCTCAAAGCAAGGTACCTCGAGTCGGTGTCGGCGTCGAAGAGTCGGAGGTGGCCGGCCATGAAGCACATGCCGGCGCGTAGCCGTCGTCGTCGGCGTCGTCGTCAGAGCGTCCTCGCCGTCGTCGCTGGCCTCCTCCTCCTCGTCAACATAAAATTTGAGTCCAAAGCGGCAAGCACCTTGCGGAACAACTTGCGCCCTTCGGAAGGAGGGCTTCGCCGCCAGAGGAAGCAGCCTCCGACTTGCAGTGCGGCTTTGGTGATGGTAGTGACGGGCTTCTTGGGTGCCTCCTCTCGCCCTTGTTCCTCAGTTGGGACACTCGGCACGCATATGGTTGACACCACCACACTCGAAGCATCTCACAGTGCTCCTCCTCCTCTCACTCACTCTCCTGAAAGCTCTCGAAAATTTCTTGGAGAGGAGGGCAAGACTCTCTTCTGGCACAGAGTCCAGATGCTCGTCAGAAAGTTCGAGCAAACAAGTTAAAGAGACACCACCCAAGTCTATGGAGGAAGTAGACCGGTGTGTCACAAGAGCAGTAGAGTCTGGAGTCATCTGAACTGAAAGATGCTCCTCCTCATGGGACTTCAAGTTTGAAAACAAGCCATCCAAAGTAAGTTTGGTAAGGTCGGCGGCTTCCCTGATAGCCACGACTTTGACCCCCCAAATCTTCATGTCAAGCGCAGAAAGCAAGTGACGAGCATTGTCAGCTCCTTCATAGTTGATGCCAACAGACCGCAAAGCGCTCAAGATTTTAGTGAACCCACTGAAACAGTTCAGCGATTCACCCGACTTCGAGCGAAGCGGTTGTATTCCAGCTTGTCTTTGGTCTGGCGACGGTCTGAATTTTGACTGTCCCTCATGGAAACTTTGGAGGGTAGTCCAGACCTCATGAGCCGACTCGAGATGACCAACTCGGTCGTACTCATTCCGCCCAAGCCTTGGAGCAGAATGTTCCGAGCTTTAACATTCTGCTCGTACTCCTTCTCATTTTCGGGGTAACCTCATCTTCCTTTGGCACCTTGTATGGGTATTTCACCTTCCTCCATACACCAAGTCCTTGTGCCATGAGGTATGAACCCATCCGCATTTTCCAAAAGGAGAAGTCGAGCCATTGAACACTGGCGGTTTGTTTGAGTATTTCTCTTCAGCCATGGTGAGGGCAAAGGAAAGGTTCAACAGATCCGCAAGAATCACGAAGAACGCAACCTGGCTCGATACCCTTTGTGAAACTAACCACGGCGAACAGAGGGGGTGAATGAGAGCCTCGAATTTTTACTGACCGTTCTTTTTCGAATTCACGGCACCCCAAAATATGAACAACTTGACAACTATGTGTACCCCTAGCATGAATGAGAGTCATGGAATATGTGGGGATTTTTCACACACAATCCTGGTTGTCAAGTGTCCAAAAGAAAGAATCAATTCAAACCTTACTTTAAGAAAGGAGATCAAGCCAAATAACCAAAGTGACTTTCAGAAAAGCAAAAAGCAGATTTGTTCTCACTTGGAGGAGATGGATGGTGGCTTTCTGGTGCTCATAAAATTTTGGGAATTTTTCTCCCTATTTCTCAATGGGTCGTGCACAACTTTACCAAAAATCATCTCAAAACTCCATGTAGATAAATCATGAAAATTCAAACATCACAAGCTGCTTTCTGGAAAGCAAAAACAGAAACCCCAGAGTTTGTTTCCACTTGGAGCAGAGGGATGGTGGGTTTCTGGTGCTTCTCAATGTTTGGAAATTTTTCTTCCGATTAATCAATAAGTCATGAAGCACTCCACCAGAAATCTCCTCAAAACTCCTTTTGCAGAAAATATGAAAAATCAAAAACCACGAGCTGTCAAGAACATCGAGCAGAAAGTTTGGGGCTCGGTTTTCACCTCACTGCTCCCAAACGGTGCAAGAACAGGACTCCAAATTTTTATAGTGAATAGATATATGAGTCACGCACCTTCTCCAACAAGAATCACTCAAAAACGATTTTTCTAGATTTTTATAAAAATCAAACACTGCCTGCTGCGCGAAGAACAAGACAGGAACTTCAAGAACAGACTTGAGCCATCAAAGCATATAGAATAGAAAAGGAGGCACGGGAGTTTTTCAGGGATGGCTCAAGATCGAAACAAGAACACACACAAATCCCACAAGATCATTTCACTCTCACGGTATTTAAATGCTGAATTTAAATGCTGAAAGTAAGTGCAAGAACGATATAAAACGCCGATCTATTAGCTCATGAACGTAACTACAGATCGGGGACCCGGAGACGCAGCTCCCCACACTCACACAGGAGACGCAGCTCCTCAACTCACACCTATGTTGGCTGGCTACAAATGGCTCAAGGGACACCCTCCAAGTGAAGCCTTGGGGTCCTATTTATAGCCCAAGCCACACATTTGTGAAAAACACCTCAGGCGGCCGAAACCCCGAAAACACACTCCGGTCTCTCTCGCACGAATCTGAAGCATTGCCAACCACCTCCAGCGCTCCGATGCTCCCAAGACTTCGACGAGGTCGTGCACGAGCGACGTCCAGGTGCGGCGCCCAAAAACCTCCACCGCAGACTCCGCGCGGTCCTCCGCACCACCGCTAGCCCACTGGCCGGTTCTTTCGTGGGGCCAACTGCATTGAGACCATCACCGCATACGAGAACAACACGAACACAAGGAAACAAACCGATCTCCGATCGGGTTCTGGTTCATCGAGCAGTGAAAACGATAATGAGCACGACAGAAATCGGTGGACGGACGCCGTCCGGTGATCTAGGAGCGATTCGCTGGGAACCAGAGGTTCCGTGGACCGTTAAGCATAACGTCTAAGTGCAAGCTCCAACTGCAGGGTTCAAAACTTCGCAAGAATCAAATTTGTAACATGCCAAATCAAAAGTGGATTTGAATTTTGAATTTAAACGAAAACCACCACATGCTCATCACTCATGACTTCACAATCTCCCCCTTGGTGAGCATGTTGACAAAATTTCCCAAAATTGGCCATGAAAGCGAAGTTTTGATTTCAAACTCAATTTTCAGTTTTGAAACTCCCCTAAAATCATGATTCTCCCCTTTTTGTCAAATGGTCAAGAAGACACCAATCATGAACCCGAACAATGCATATGCAAAAGAAATGAAGAAAACCTAACCAAGGGCTTTGCCAATTAGCCAAATGGTCACCAAAGTTGAATATCGAGGTTCAAATGAAGTTTGAGGTTCACAAGTCGACAAGACAGCACAAAGGTACTAAGGCATGAAAGGAGCAAAACAAAACATTTTTGTTGATTCAAGTCATGTGCACATTGGCAATGAATAGGCGTTTCAAAATCAAAATGGGTGCACAAACTTGAGAAACATCAAGACAAAGAAAACAAGGTTGCCAAATCGAGAATGACCAAGACCAAAATGTGTCCAAAGAGTGCCCAAACTGAATTTTATTTTTGGCCTTAATCTCTCCTTTTCCTTTTTTGTTTTGTTTTTGTTTTGTTTTTTTTTTTTGTTTTGGAGAGGCCTTCTTGACTTTATTTGCACCTATTCACATGGTGAATGATTGCTAGTAGAGCACAACCCAAGGGTAACTTGGAACCGACCCCCTAGGTCACCCACAAATTCTACCAAATGCAAACCTCAGGGATTGAAACCCATGTTTGGTTGCCTTATTTTAAGCAAGGGGCAAATGGACTCCACTAAAGAAGTGGTCATGATCAGAAGAAGGCAACTCGAGTTTCAAAATCTCGACGGAGATCAAGAAAAATGTACCGACATTTTGACAATGAAAAGCCCAACCATGAAAACATGCAAATGTCAAGTTTTGCAATGATTTTCTCAAAGATTTTTAAGCTCCTTCTACCCTTTTCTCAAACTCGTGTCAAATCAAACAAGTTTGCACATAAACTCAAATGGTACATCAAAACTCAACATCGATGAGACCAACAAGCCTAATAGGCAAAGCACTTGCAAAGAAAAACAAAAACTAGATGCAAATGCAATGCTTCAAACCTCCCTCAAAATAAGAACCCGAGGCAAAAGCGCATAGAGGAAGGAAAGAGGCGGAAAATCGGTTTGCTATAGAACAGGGAAGAGAAACAGCGAGACACTCTAGCACAAGGCACACTCCTAGCTACAGAAGATAGGGAAGCAAGCCTAAACTCGACTACTAGAGAGAACAAACACAAACCACGCTCTACCGGTATCCTCCACATACCGTCAACCAATAAGTCTATGTGAGACTCTCTAACTAGAGCAGAGGACATTGCTAATCACGCATGATAGCGACCTAAGAGATAAGAGGTGCCAAAGAAAGTCTTGTGATTCTAGCATGTTCTAAAAACAAACCAACACGCATAAAAAGCAGAAAGAATATATACAATATAGTACAAGATCAAGCTCCCTCACACGATACCCCCAAAGACTAACCAAGCCAAGCTCTCCCTGAGAGTGGCAAACCTAGGACCATCTAAGGGCTTGGTGAGAATATCTCGCAAGTTGATGATCACCTTCTACAAAACCTAGCCCTATATCCCCTTTCTCTACATGGTCTCTAAGGAAGTGGTACTGATATCTATGTGTTTGGTCTGGAATCTTTGGATGGGTTTTTGGCAATGTTGATGGCCGAGGTATTATCACACAGAGTGGGGCGCTACCAACCTCTAACCCATAGTCCCAAGCATTTGTCTTAACCAAAGCACTTGGTGCAACAAGCGGTGCAGCCACGCATTGCTCGGCCTCGATCGAGCTACACCGGTGCGCTTCCTAGAAGACCAAGAGACAAGTGAAGTGCCTAGAACTGGCAAGTGCTCAAGTGCTCTTCCTATCTATCCTCTGACCCGAAGAAAGTCTCAGCATCGTAATAGGCTCTAAGAGATAGACAAGAAGCGAAGAAAACCGATTCCTATCTCGGGGTGGCCACTAGGTAGCGGAGGATCCGCTTGATAGCTGAAGGTGAGAAATCCTAGGGAAGCTCGAAAGCAAGCGCCTGAGACACACGGCAAAGTGTATGTCCGGCGAGAAGAGGTAAGGTACAGCAGATGCTCTATCATGCTCCTATAGAGCTTCGATCTACGGGCTCAAAGATCTAAGTCGCTCAAGCACGTAAGTGGTTGCCATGGGAGTGAAACAGGCTTACTATCGCCCATGGCAAACCGCTTGAGCGGTGTCTCTAGTGTACTTGGACCGGTGAAGAAAGATCCTGAGGGTCTCGCTTGATTTGAAAACCCAAGAAAAATTCAGTTCACCCATCATGCTCATCTCAAATTCAGAGCTCATGACGGAAGCAAATTCGAGAGACCAAAGAATCGAAGACCCACCAAAGATAATGTCATCAACATAAATCTGCACAAGGAGAAAATCGATGACTTATGTTTGATAAACAGGTCTTATCAACGCCGCCCATTGAAAACCATTTCCAATCGATAACTCTTGAGTCGTTCGCACCAAGCTCGAGGGGCCCGCTTGAGCCCATATAAAGCCTTCGAGAGCTTGTATACGTGATCGGAAACTCAACACAAACAAAGCCGGAGGTTGCCGAACAAAAACTTCTTCCTCAATGAAACCGTTCAAGAAAGCACTTCAACATCCATTTGAAAAATCTTGAAGCGGTGTGAAGCCATAAAAGCAAGGAAGATCCGAATGGAATCATGTCGAACAACCGGAGCATAGGTCTCATCAAAGTCAATCCCATCGACTGAGTGAAACCTTGTGCCACCAACCTAGCCTTATTTCTCACAACTACCCCATCCTCACTCGCTTATTTTTAAACACCCATTTAGTACCTATGATATTGGCGCTCTTGGGCATTCCACTAAATCCCAAACCTTGTTTCTCTCAAAATTCTCTAACTCTTCGTGCATGGCATTGACCCAATCAGGTCGCCAAGAGCTGAGCTATGTCCTTAGGCTCGAGAGAAGAAACGAAGGCAGCAGAGAGGAGGGATGGTGTGCTCTAGACCTAGTCACACGCTCACCTATAGGTCCTATAATCGATCGGAGGGTGACTAGCCCGAGCGTGCCTAGGTGCACCCGAGGTGGCCTCTACCTCATGTGAAGCCGAGGCGGGATCGAGCCACCAAGGAGGACTCTCAGGGGACACCTCGGAAGAAGAAGTCCTAACAGAGTGGGCTCGAGGAGGGTGGAGGCACGGAGGGCTCGGGAGGATCGAAGCGGTGGAGTCGACTATGGCTTCTACCGTGGAGGAGGTTCGTCATCGGGGACCGACGAGCGATCATCCCGACTCACCTTCTCCTCTCGAAGATAGGCTCAAAGGAAAGATCGATCGGGAGATGTCGGCCTAGAACCTGGTCTAGCCTCGTCAAAGTGACCTCACAAGACTCCACAACCCTCCGCCTAGTTATGTCCCAAACCCTGTAGATCCTAGAGGACTTAGTGTACCCCAAGAAAAGACCATCGAAGAGCGAGACTCGAACTTGTCCAAATTGCCGATTTTAAAATGAAGCACTTGCAACCAAAGATTCGAAAGTGTGAAACATTGGGCTTATGCCCATATCGAAGCTCAGTCGAGGTCTTGTGCAACTTGGCACGGAGAAACACTCTGTTGGAAACATAGCAAGCAAGCAGAGACAAATCGGCCAGAAGTGTCGCGGGGTGGAGTACTCATCCAAAGATTGTCCCGCCATTTCAACGGGGTTCTATTCTTTCTCTCTACCACCCGTTCTCATTGGGCTGCATGAGGCGAAGAAAATTGATGCTCAACTCCGTAAAGTGTGCAAAAAGATTGAAAGAAGTATTCTTGAATTCGGTGCCATTATCGAACGAATGGCCCGGTGCACTCGAAACTCAACGCAAGCCTCCTTGAGAGGTTTACGAACAGCTCAAATGTCTCCTCCTTTGAGGCCATGAAGAAGACCCAGAGTAGCGAGAAAAATCGCCAACAATAACAAGCACGCACCACTTCCCACCAACCGACCGCACTCGAGCCGACCAACAAGATCCATATGCAAGAGCTGTCCCGGTGCATCGACCATTACGCATGAGACGCGTGGATGGGAAGCGGCAACCATCTTGCCATGACGACAAGGAGCACAAACCAAATCCTCAAGCAGAGAAAGCTTGGGCAAACCGGAAAGCAAGTCTCAAGAATCGACACGCACAAGGTGATCAAAACCAATATGTCCAAGGCGCTGTGCCAAAAACGAATATCCCGAGAATCGAAGTAAACAAAGGAGGAGCACCAAGCAAGAAGTAGGAAAATCAGCTCGGAAAACTTCGGTGAAAGCGGAGATCCGCAAACCAACTCGCCAGAGGACTCAGACACAAGAACCGGGCGCCCTAAACCTAACCTCGAGTCTCGATCAACAAGTCTGCGACGTAAAGCAGATTATATGCAGCTTGCGACAAGAGCTACGCCTGGCACGAACGAGGGCTAACTCGGTGAACCGCGAGCTAGGACACGGCCCGACGAAGCGTCCCGAAGGTGATCTCTCCACCGTCGGGATCTGAGGCTAGGAGGCAAACCATCGTGACTCACCGGTCATGTGGCGACAACAACCGAGTCAACGATCCAAATGCCCTTCCTCCCAAATTTCCACGAACTGAGTCAAGTAAAGAGAAACGGGACTCGGCTGAGGACACACTAGTGCGCACCTAGGTACCCAAAATCGAGTCACACCCCGTAAGCACCCTCTGACTCTCGGGAATGAAACCAGGGAACTCTGTTGACCCTCGTCCGTAAAACCTTGGGTGCCCCAAGTCCGAGAACCACTCCTCTGTCGGCCCATCTCGACATCGGAGGAAACTCACGCCATGGTGTCTGCCTCCACCAGAGAAAGAAGGTACACCACGAGGGCGGCGGAACTCACGCAACCTAGCTCGGTCGAACCCGCTCGAGGAACGACACTCTTGAAACCTAGCCTGGTCTGCCCGAGGGACTGAAAACTCTGCCTGGGGACGCGGCGGTGTGTGCTCTAGGTGGCTGCCTCCTCCCTAGAGTGACCTCAGGAAACCCAACGAGCCGGTAACAAGTCTCACTCGGTGACCAAACTCGTGGCAATAAGAACAGTGAACCTAGCCTTGGGCTTTTGTTTAGGCTTGGCTTTGGTTTTGGCTTTGGGCAGGGCGAAGCTGCAGGAGGTGCAGAACCGTGGATCGCTAGGGTGCTCTGCCCTTTCCAGTGATGGTGCTCAGAGGAAGCAACCACCGGTCAGAGCAACTCAGACCTGCAGACCTAAAACCGGTCTTGGTAGGAACCCCGGAGAAAGACGGCCGCTCCGCCGCTCTCATTGTGACAACTCTGGAAGGGTGACGCTTGATGTGATCAAGCCAGTCAAACCCAAGACCTCTACCCTGTGATATCTTGGACTGATCCAAGATCAAGTTCAGCTTCTTCTTGCCCCCCACGAACTTCTCAAGAGTGCTTATCGGTATTCACACTCGATGTAGGCGGGGCAAAACTCACACGAGGGAAGAGAGGACTCGGGAGACTTATCCTGGACACCCACCTGGTCCTTACCCTTCAACCTACGAACCTTATCACTCAAGATAGTGATCTCATTTTGAAAAGCCTTGCAGAGAGACACTCGAGTTTTGCACGTAAATAAGGCGAGATCGAACCTAAGACTCATGTCCTCTAGCGCTCTACCCATATGTTCATCCAACCCATCACAACAAGCGCAAGCAGGAGCTATCACTAGGGAACTCAAATCAGCAATTTTACTCTTGAGTTTTAGGTTCTCTAGCCTCAAGGACAAGCACTCATCACAAACAGGCGGCATACACAAAGAATCATCATCGAGCTAGTTGGGTCCTTAGGTGAAACATGATCTCTCAGTCCTCAACTAGACCGACATGGTCCTTAGGTGTGTCAAGTGTGTGGCGAATGATCGGGGCAGCAACAAGCTCGTGAAAAACAAAGCAGAAAGTAAAGCACTACGAGTCTCCTCTAACTCGTCAAGCACACTAAGATGTTTGTCCTTAAGCTCTTCAAGCTCCTTGTTCACACTAGCATGAGTGGTCCTTAGCTTATCCAAATCGAGAGGGCCTCATCACGCACCCTCCAAGTCTCGGTGTCGGCACAAGCATCATTACTAGGCGCAGCCCTCTAGCATTTTCTAGTTCACCGAGAGGTGTGCTACTTCTAACTTGAGGTCCTTAACCCTACGGTTGGATTGAGCAAGAAAGCCGCCTAATTTGAGAAATGCGGCATTCAGTCATCGAAGTTCTCAAAGCAAGGTACCTCGAGTCGGTGTCGGCGTCGAAGAGTCGGAGAGGTGGCGGCCATGAAGCACATGCGGCGTGGCCGTCGTCGTCGACGTCGTCGTCGAGGCGTCCTCGCCGTCGTCGCTGGCCTCCTCCTCCTCGTCAACGCAGCCGAGTCCAAGCGGCAAGCACCTTGCGGAACAGCTTGCGCCTTCTGGAAGGAGGGCTTCGCCGCCAGAGGAAGCTTGGCCTCCGGCTTGCAGTGCGGCTTTGGTGATGGTAGTGACGGGCTTCTTGGGTGCCTCCTCTCGCCCCTTGTTCCTCGGTTGGGACACTCGGCACGCATATGGTTGACACCACCACACTCGAAGCATCTCACAAGGCTCCTCCTCCTCTCACTCACTCTCCAAAGCTCTCGAAAATTTCTTGGAGAGGAGGGCAAGACTCTCTTCGCACAGAGTCCAGATGCTCGTCGAAAGTTCGAGCAAACAAGTTAAAGAGACACCACCCAAGTCTATGGAGGAAGTAGGCGGGTGTGTCACAAGAGCGATAGTGTCCGAGTCATCCGAACTGAAAGATGCTCCTCCTCATGGGACTTCAAGTTTGAAAACAAGCCATCCAAAGTAAGTTTGGTAAGGTCGGCGGCTTCCGATAGCCACGACTTTGACCCCCAAATCTTCATGTCAAGCGCAGAAAGCAAGTGACGAGCATTGTCGGCTCCTTCATAGTTGATGCCAACAGACCGCAAAGCGCTCAAGATTTTAGTGAACCGCTGAAAGGCGTTCAGCGATTCACCCGGCTTCGAGCGGCGGTTGTATTCCAGCTTGTCTTTGGTCTGGCGACGGTCTGAATTTTGACTGCCCCTCATGGAAACTTTGAGGGTAGTCCAGACCTCATGAGCCGACTCGAGATGACCAACTCGGTCGTACTCATTCCGCCCAAGCCTTGGAACAGAATGTTCCGAGCTTTAACATTCTGCTCAGATTCCTTCTCATTTTCGGGGTAACCTCATCTTCCTTTGGCACCTTGTATGGGTATTTCACCTTCCTCCATACACCAAGTCCTTGTGCCATGAGGTATGAACCCATCCGCATTTTCCAAAAGGAGAAGTCGGAGCCATTGAACACCGGGCGGTTTGTTTGAGTATTTCTCTTCAGCCATGGTGAGGGCAAAAGGAAAGGTTCAACAGATCCGCAAGAATCACGAAGAACGCAACCTGGCTCGATACCACTGTGAAACTAACCACGGCGAGCAGAGGGGGTGAATGAGAGCCTCGAATTTTTACTACCGTTCTTTTTGAATTCACGGCACCCCAAAATATGAACAACTTGACAACTATGTGTACCCCTAGCATGAATGAGAGTCATGGAATATGTGGGGATTTTTCACACACAATCCTGGTTGTCAAGTGTCCAAAAGAGAAGAATTAATTCAAACCTTACTTTAAGAAAGGAGATCAAGCCAAATAACCAAAGTGACTTTCAGAAAAGCAAAAAGCAGATTTGTTCTCACTTGGAGGAGATGGATGGTGGCTTTCTGGTGCTCATAAAATTTTGGGAATTTTTCTCCCTATTTCTCAATGGGTCGTGCACAACTTTGCCAAAAATCATCTCAAAACTCCATGTAGATAAATCATGAAAATTCAAACATCACAAGCTGCTTTCTGGAAAGCAAAAACAGAAACCCCAGAGTTTGTTTCCACTTGGAGCAGAGGGATGGTGGGTTTCTGGTGCTTCTCAATGTTTGGAAATTTTTCTTCCGATTAATCAATAAGTCATGAAGCACTCCACCAGAAATCTCCTCAAAACTCCTTTTGCAGAAAATATGAAAAATCAAAAACCACGAGCTGTCAAGAACATCGAGCAGAAAGTTTGGGGCTCGGTTTTCACCTCACTGCTCCCAAACGGTACAAGCACAGGACTCCAAATTTTTATAGTGAATAGATATATGAGTCACGCACCTTCTCCAACAAGAATCACTCAAAAACGATTTTTCTAGATTTTTATAAAAATCAAACACTGCCTGCTGCGCGAAGAACAAGACAGGAACTTCAAGAACAGACTTGAGCCATCAAAGCATATAGAATAGAAAAGGAGGCACGGAGTTTTTCAGGGATGGCTCAAGATCGAAACAAGAACACACACAAATCCCACAAGATCATTTCACTCTCGGTATTTAAATGCTGAATTTAAATGCTGAAAGTAAGTGCAAGAACGATATAAAAACGCTGATCTATTAGCTCATGAACAGAACTACAGATCGGGGACCCGGAGACGCAGCTCCCACACTCACACAGAGACGCAGCTCCTCAACTCACACCTATGTTGGCTGGCTACAAATGGCTCAAGGGACACCCTCCAAGTGAAGCCTTGGGGTCCTATTTATAGCCCAAGCCACACATTTGTGAAAACACCACAGGGCGGCCGGAAACCCGAAAACACACTCCGGTCTCTCTCGACGAATCTGAAGCATTGCCAACCACCTCCAGCTCTCCGATGCTCCCAAGACTTCGACGAGGTCGTGCACGAGCGACGCCCGCGTGCGGCGCCAAAAACCTCCACCGCAGACTCGCGCCGGTCCTCCAGACTAGCCGCTAGCCCACTGGCCGGTTCTTTCGTGGGGCCAAGCGCATTGAGACCATCACTGCGTACACGAGAACAACACGAACACAAGGAAACAAACCGATCTCCGATCGGGTTACGGTTCATCATCGAGCAGTGAAAAACGATGAATGAGCACGACAGAAATCGACCGGGGACGCCGTCCGGTGATCTAGGAGCGATTCGCCACGGGAACCAGAGGTTCCGTGGACCGTTAAGCGCCACGCGTCTAAGTGCAAGCTCCAAGCTGCAGGGGTTCAAAACTTCGCAAGAATCAAATTTGTAACATGCCAAATCAAAAGTGGATTTGAATTTTGAATTTAAACGAAAACCACCACATGCTCATCACTCATGACTTCACATCGGGACTAAGGTCTTTTTCTTCAGTGGCGTCCGGCCACAAGGCCGAGCCTCGGTCCGGGGAACAAGGCTGCCTTCGGGCCTCGCACCCCCTTTCCTTGCTTATTACGCCTGCGAGGTTCGCCTCCCGATCGCCGACAGTGGCGCCCACCGTGGGGCCGACAGCGATCTTCTCCCTCAATCGAGTCGAGGATGGCCTTGCTGTCTTACGACAACATTGATACCATGGACCTCAACTACGACGATCGCGACAATCTCGACGACGTCGACGAGTCGTATGAGGAGTGGCAGGCTGGTATCCTCGCCGGAGCTCAGTCCGACGAGATGGAGGTGGAGGCAACGCCCTCCTCGGGAGTAGCTGTTCGCTCCCCAGCTTTGCCCGGCATTTCACTGACTCACGTCAGCGAAACCCTCATGGAGAGAGTGGAGGCACCGCTAATAGTGCCGTATCCGGATGGACCGCGCGCATTCGCGGCCATGACCGAAGAGGAAGACCAGTCCTGCGCGCGCAACTGGTGCCCCGGCACATCGAGGCCGGTAGCGGACCGGCGTGAGCCCATGGTAGTTGAGGGTGCCGATGGCTCCGTCTCCGTGGGCGACACCGATATGTCTCCTTCGTGGGAGACTGCCTCACGTCATGTCTTTGCGGCATCAGGCGGGGTGACCCCACACCAGCCACGTACCGACCTAAGTGGAGAGCACCAGCAGCGTGAGGCCGCTCGGAGCCTCTTTGCTGGATCGGTTGGGCGAACCCTGGCGGATATCCGTCGCGAGCTGTTGGCGACACTGCGCCTTCTGCAGCGCAAGATTCGCCCACCACTACCGTCACCAACCCAGTGCGGCGCAGTCAACAAAGAGTTAAGGCGATTGCCCAGGTCATGCGTGATCTGCAGAAGGACCCGCGAGGGTTCACCATGGCTGACCTAGGCGCCGCGGTTGCTGACGGCCTAGAAGAGCTCGCTGGGAATCTCGGCGAGCACCTCCAGGCCCAGTCACACACTAGTGGCTCCTCGAGGCGGCGCGGCCAGAGCGTTCGGTCGCGTCAGTAGGCATCCACGTCCACAGCGGACGGTGCTCCTCAGCGCACCCTTGGCGGAGTCTTTTCCTGCCTCGGGCGCTTCGGTGGCGCACCCAGCTGAAACAACGGGCCGCCCACAGGTGCTCAAATTCTCCGAAGCTTTGCACGAGGCCCCATGGCCTCGCAAGTTCAAGCCCGGAAGCATCGAGAAGTTCGACGGGAGTAAGAACCCCGACGAATATCTCGCTGTTTATACTACCGCCATCCTGGCCGCAGGTAGTAACGAGGCCGTAATGGTCAACTACTTCCATACCGTCTTGGAGGGAATGGCCCGAACCTGGCTGTTCAACCAGCGCCGAGGTTCGATACGCAGCTGGGAACAGCTGCAGAAGGCGCTCTGGACAAACTTCCAGGGCTGCTATGCGCGCCTTGGAAAGCCCTAGGACCTCAAGTTTGTGGTCCAAAGGGCGGGAGAGGGCCTACAGGACTACGTCCGCAGGTTCGTCCAGGTGCGCAACACCATTCCGTCGATCTCCGACGAGGCCATCGTTGAGGCCTTCAAGGAGGGAGTGCGGAATACCCGTTTCACCGAGGACCTTGAGCTCCATCCGGTCCACACTGCAGCCGATTTATTTTGTGCTGCGGAAGGATACATCAACGCCTCCGAGGCGGTGGAGCGCAAGAGAGGGAGGACGGAGGAGAAGGCGGCGGCTCGGACTGGCATGGATGCCAAGAAGGGTGATGCCGAGAAGAAGAAGAAGAAGAAGAAGAAGAAGAAGAAGCCTGCCGCCTCCCCTACGTCGCAGCGGTAGAGCCCGAGAGGCCCGCTCCTCCTGAGCAGCCGCCTCCGCGGCCAGCCCGCCCGATGGGCGGAGGGAATGGCAGGGCGCTGGCGAGGCGGCGAGCTCCCGGCCTCGACCTCGACCGGACCAGGGGGCTAACCCTCCGAACAACCGCTCTGCCTCCTCCATTGGCGAGACGGCCATGACTCACGTAACTACAGGGGCGTGGGCAGCGGTTGAGGACTTCTCTACGGGCGGGCCCATGCCCGAGCTCCCGATCCGGGTCTTGGACGACCGGGCGGCTCAGGCGCTTATGGCGACGCCTTCCAGGAGGCTCGCGCACACGTCGCCGTGATCTTCGGCGGCGCTTCTGCCTATAGCTCGCGACGCAAGCTTAAGGCCGCTGCCCGGGAGGTTTACCACCTCGAGAAGGGCAAGCTCGGGGACACACTCCTGCGGTGGTCCCACCAGTCGATCACTTTCTCCGGGATGATTGTCCCCCCGAGATGACCAGGCCCCAACGCTTACCGCTGGTGCTCTGTCCCACCATCAGCAACACGCGAGTCGATCGCGTGTTGGTAGATGGAGGGAGCTCCCTGGACATCGTCACTACTCAGGTTCTTGAGCAGATGCAGGTCCCGCGGTCCAAGATCAAGGACATAGCCATCTCCTTCCACGGCATTGTCCTGGTCGTCCCTCTGACCGATCGGCCGTCGTCTTTGCCGTGACATTTGGGACCCCCCAGAACTTCCGGACGGAGTACGTCACCTTCGAGGTGGTAGACTCTGAGCTCCCGTACAACGCCATCCTTGGACGCCCCTCGCTGTCCAAATTCATGGCGGCCACCAACCACGGCTACCATTGCTGAAGATGCCCCCTCACGGGGTCATCACGATCAAGGGCAGCCTAGCGCCGCAATGGCTCGTGGACGAGCGCCTTGGCCATGGTCGGACAGCTTCGAACGTGGCTCTTGCCAAGGCCGAGCGACCAGCAGATCGCCCTAAGGTGGCCTGCGCACCGCAGGAGCCCACCAAGGCGAGCTTCCTCTCAGAGGACGACCGGCCAAGGTCGTCCACGTGAGGGTCAACCTCGAGTCCAAATAGGAACTCGAGCTTGTCACCTTCCTCCGGGCTACTTGAGACGTGTTCGCGTGGGAACCGTCCGACATGCCCGAGTCCCAAGGAGGTCATCGAGCACAGAGGCTAGCTGTTGACTGACAAAAAGCTCATTAGATAGGCCCTACGGCGCTTCCCAAAGTGGAAGGTGACATCATCCAGAGCAGCGACAGCAAGCTCCTCCAAGCCGCTTCATCCGAGAAGTCGAGCATTGGATCGCTAGCTAACCCGTTAAATGCGTCAAGGAGAAGGACGGAAATGGCGAATGTCGTCGACCATCGCGACCTCAACGCCGCTTTGCCCCAGGACAATTTCCCCACGCCGTAGACCAATCGGTCGGCGAACGGCGACTTCGGCGCTCATGAGCTTCACGGGCGCCTACTCGGCTACCACCGGTCAGCGGCAAGGAAGACGAAGAAAGATCGCCAGAACACCTTTTAGTACTTTCTGCTACACGACCATGTCTTTCGGTCTAAAAAACGCGGGAGCCACGTTCCAGCGACTAATGCAGAAGACGGTCCCTGATTAGATAGGGCGCAACGTAGAGGTTTATGTAGACAATGTTGTTGTAAAAAGCAAAGTCCCACGGGACCATGTGACCGACCTTCAGGAAACTTTTGCTAATCTTAGAAAGCATCAAGTTAAGCTGAATCCTAAAAAATGTGTCTTTGGTGTCCGGTCTGGGATGTTGCTTGGCTATGTAATAGGAAAGGTGAGAAAATCAAAGCCATCGAGAACCTGAGGTCGCCAACCTGCACCAAGGAGGTGCAAGCCCTCACCGGACGGATGGCAGCCCTCAGCAGATTCATATCTCGTCTCGGCAAGCGCAGTGCACCTTTTTGTAAGATCCTGCGTAAGCACGATGGTTCAGAGGGCGAGAGAAGCCGAGGCGCTTTCAAATGAGCTAAGCGTTACATGTCCACGTCTCCCGTCCTAGCCACGCCAAAGCTCGAGGAAGCTCTACTCCTCTATTTGGCGGTCGCCCCGCAGGCTGTAAGTGCTGTACTAGTAGTCGAACGCGAAGGCAAGGAACAACCCGTCTACTACGTGAGCGAGGTACTTCACGGGCCTAAGGAGCGGTACCCTGAGGTTCAGAAGCTCTTGTACGCTTTGTTTATGGCCTCACAAAAGTTGCGTCACTATTTTTAAGCCCATCCAATTACGGTCCCAACGAGTTTGCCGTTAAAGGACATCATTCGGAACCCAGACGCGAACGGGAGGGTCGCAAAGTGGGCAGTCGAGCTTGGTGAATTTGACATCAAGTTCGTTCCCCGAACGGCGATCAAATCCCAAATCGTGGCTGACTTCTTGGCTGAATGGACCGGCCCGGCCGACCCTTCGGAGGCTCGCTTGAAACCCGCAAGCCAAGAAGCACACCGACCATGTTTTTCGATGGGTCGCGCCAATTCAAGCGATCAGTGCGGGTTTGTTCTCATCTCCCCAAGGAGAACAAATTCAGCATATAATCTGACTCCATTTTCCAACGAACAATCTTTGCGAGTCTGAAGGCCTCCTAGCCGACCTCTGAGCATGCATCGCGCTTCGACATAAAGCGACTAACAAATGAAAGGGGATTCGGTTGGTCGTGCGCCATGTAAACAAGGAGTTTCAGTGTTACGACGACTCAATGGCGCGATACTTGGTAGAAGTGAGAAAGCTGGAGAAGCATTTTACGAACTTCGAAGTATGTTATGTTCCCAGATCAAGCTAATAGCTTTGGCCGATAAGCTTCATGCTTGGCTCCTCTGAAAAACCGCCCGTGGGGTGCTCGTCTGACACCTACTAAAGCCCTCTATTCCCTCCGGAGAAGAGGCCCCCGAGAAGACAGTTGTCTTGACCCAAACGACCGGTACCGTTTCGTTCCTAGAGCAGCGCGACACCTGGATGACGCTATTCGTCCAGTTCTTGACGCATGGGACACTGCCACAGGACACAGCTGAGAAATCCCGGCTCCAAAGACAAGCCCGACCTTACCAATTACTCGGGGGCTTGTTGTACCGAAGGGGTTCTAACGGCGTACTTTGCAAGTGCGTGACCCGGGAGGAAGGCAAATTTCTCCTCCTAGACATCCACGACGGGATCTGCGGAGCCCATGCCTCTTTCAGAACCCTAGTGGGAAAAGCCTCTCGCATGGGGTACTACTGGCCCACTGCGTTGACCGACGCCAGAGAGCTAGTAAAACGCTACCCAGCCTATCAATATCATGCCCGGGTATCCCACCAGCCCGCATATGAGCTGCAGACTATCCCGCTAACCTGGCCATTCTCAACATGGGGAATGGACATACTTGGTCCGTTCCCCAGAGGCCTAAGGGGCTACACGCACCTGTTCATCGCCATCGACACTTTCACCAAGTGGATCGAGGCCGAACCAGTGTCGAGCATATCCGCCCAATCGGCCAAGAGGTTCCTTAGGAACAATATCGTGACCAGGTTTGGCGTCCCGAGTAAGATGATCGCTGATAATGGGACACAGTTCACAAGCGAGCTATTCCAGGACTACTGCGAAGAGCTCGGCATGAAGGCTGCCCTAGCTTCGGTAGCTCACCCACAGAGTAATGGTGCAGCCGAACGCGCGAATGTGCAGATCATGCAGGGCATTAAGCGCCGAGTGTACGACGCTCTTGCCGAGCAGCATCACAACTGGGTGGAAGAACTACCCTCCGTGCTTTGGGCAGCCCGGACAACCTCTAATCGGGCTACTGGCGAAACCCCGTTCAGGCTTGTATACGGCTCGGAGGCGGTCTTACCCGCCGAGCTAAGACTTGGCTTAGCCCGCGTTGATTTTGCAGGTGAGATCGACAACAACGAGGAGCGACTGCTAGATCTCGACCTATTCGAGTCCTGCCGCGAGCAAGCACTCTGCAGTGGCGAGATACCAAAGAATCTCTGCGGCGACGCAGCTAAAAATCTGAACCGGACCACCGCAAGTAGGCGACCTGGTTCTAAGACGAGTTCAGAACCTGGCTCACGCCAACAAGCTCACCCCAAGATGGGAGGGTCCGTACACGGTCGTATCAGCCGCACGCCCGGGGGCTGTAAGACTAGCCATGCCGGATGGGCGAGTCCTCAACAGCTCCTGGAACATCGCTCAACTCCGAAGGTTCTACGCTTGAGCAAAGATCGTAAGTCTCTTTTTCTTCCCCATCTCTCTCCTATCCTGCCTATCTATTCAAACCCTAGATAGCCCCAACCTGACCCCGGTGACTTAAATCCATGAGCGGGCTTGGGAGAAAAAGCCCGGGCTATCTCAGTTCACATCGGCAGAATAGCGGCCATGCAGAGGCTAACCCCCGGGACCCCCTTGCACACGGGTAATCCGATATTCATCGCACCACGCAAGATCCTGCGCGGCACACGCTTTCCGGCCCTATATCATAAGCCCGGGATAACTCTGGTGTCCAGCACTCCGCTCCTTAAAAGAGCAAGGGCCACAAGCTCAGTCGAGGATCTGATCTCTCTAAGCCACGCCTGGCTTCTCCTCGAAGCTTCGGACATGGCTCGGGGCTAGGGTCGATTTTTCAAAATTGATCTCTCTAAGCCACGCCTGGCTTCTCCTCGAGCTCGAGACATGGCTCGGGAGCTAGGGTCGATTTTTCAAAATTGATCTCTCTAAGCCATGCCCGGCTTTTCCTTAGAAGCTTCGGACATGGCTCGGGGCTAGGGCCGATTTTTAAAATTGATCTCTCTAAGCCACGCCTCGCTTCTCCTCGAAGCTTCGGACATGGCTCGAAATGGGAGTCGATTTTTAAGGGTTGATTTTTTCGAGGGGTCGATTTCTTAAAAAGTTGATTCTCCAAGATCAGATACCCAATCAAAGACTTCTGATCTTCTCTAAGCCACGCCTGGGCTTCTCCTCAGAAGCACGGACATGGCTCGGGGGTTAGGATCGGTAGGACTATACTGCATTTTCAATCCTTTCTTGCCTACGCGACTACTCGTGTTCATTTGCATGCAGGAAAGACAACAAGAAAACGAAGAAAAGCAGCGACAACCACAAGCAACTTTATTAATAAGGTTCTGGGATGGCTTACAAGCCAGTTACACCAAGTCACAGCGGAAGGGCCCTAGAAACCCGGCAATAACGTCGGCCACCTCGGCAAGCGCTGGGGCAGCCTCGACCAAAGTCGCGGCGACAGCAGCGTCGCGGGCACGGGCGCTGACTAGCGCCTCCACGAGCGGATCAAGGGCCCCGCGAAGCCGCGGAACGACTTCAACCAGCGCTTCGACCCTGGCAACGTCACGAGCGCGCGCCTCCTCCTTCGCGATCTCGGCCATGGCAAGGTCGCAGTCTGCCCAAAGCTCCGCCAACTCTGGATCACGAGCCATGGAAGCAAGAGGACAAGATACGGAAGAAAGAAGTCTGGAATGAGAAGTGGCCGTCGCGTCGGTCTCTTTTTATAGCGAGGTCCAGAAGCGGCGATCCGGGAGTAATGGCGTCGGAAGCGATTCCGACACAGGCTGTTTCAAGATCAACACGGGCGTCGACGAACTTGGGACATGGCGCGACAGTCAAATCGACGTTCGGCATTCCAGAGAGAAGGCGGACCGAAGAAGTGACGAAGGAAAGAAGTCAAAACAAGTCAACTGCATTAATCAAGGGTATTTACAAGGACGAGCCGGCTTACCGCCCAATGAAAAGAAAAAAGAAACGAAAAAAGGCCTACAGCTTAGGCTGGCACCGGAGCTTCCGATGCTCGGCCAGCAACTCCTCGTGTTGGCCCTGAAGGTCGAGGAATTCCTTTTCTCTGGCCCGGGCAGTCTGCATTTTGACCCGCAAGGCTTCATTGGTAGCCTCCAGGTCCCGCACGGTATCCTGATGGGTCTTCAGCAGACCCTCCGTTGCGGTTGCAGCAGACTTCGTCTGGGAAAGCTCCGCGGTGAGGAGGTCGCGCTCCTCCATTGCGCGAGCAACCTCAGCGACGTGGCACGCTTCCGCTGACCGGAGGCGTGCCTCGAGCTCAAGAACGCGGTCGCGTTCGGCCTTAAGGGCCTCCAGCGACCGGCGCGAAACCTCCTTGGCGTCCTCCTGCGCCACGGCTAAGGCCGCCTCAGCCGCTGCGGCTCGAGCCTCCAGAACCACTGCCTGGGCCGAGCTCGAGCAAGCTTCCTCAAGCTCAACGCGTGCGGCGTTGGCTTCCCGTTGCCACCGCGTGCCTTCCGCCCGCAGAGCCTCTTGTTCGGCATCGTGCTTTGCCTCAAATGAGCAAGCCATGCCAACAAGCTTGCGGTAGTTCTACACCCAGAGGATAGGATAAGGAAGGGAAGGACCAAAGCAGGGAAAACACAAGACAACAAAAACCAAGCCCAGAGGCACTTACTAGCTTGGCGACTGCCACGGCCGCGACCTCGTGCCGAGCCTGCGAAACGCCCCTGGGCGCGGGGAGCAGCGCGACCTGGCGGCCCGAGCTATCGCCCGAGCTGCTTGTCCCCTCGGCTACCTCTTCTGCAGGGCCGTCCGAGCCTCTCACAGGCTCGGCTACCTCTCCTGCAGGCCCGGCCAAGCCTCCCGCAGGCTCGGCCGCCCCTCCTGCGGGTTCGGCCGAGTCTCCCGCAGGATCGACCGCCCCTTCCACCAACACGACCGAGCCTCTCGCAGGCTCGACAGCTTCTCCCGATCCTTCGCCGGCTCCCCCCATGGGCTCCGCTGATTCCCTCACGAACTCAGCGGCATCAACGGCGTGAGGACACGGCTCGGGGAGGGGGGGAAATCCATCTGCGCCCAGGCATCTACCGGAGGCCCTCTCCCCAGTCGATTCGCCAGCCATTCCTCGAGCGTCTGGCCGGGGACTGGTCGGAGCCGGATGGCGTCTCGCCGGCTCCATGTGACGAGCCCGGGTGGTGCTCAACCCATCTTTGGCGTCGCTGAGATTCACCCGAGGCAGTCCACGGAGCCCTGTTGCCTGCATACCGCCGGAGCGATGCTCGCGGTGGTGTGGCGACCGGACGGGCCAATCCCAGCCAAGAAGAAGAGTGTCGCTCACGTCCAGCGGGGGAACAGGTATGTTACTACTGTCGAAAAGCTCCTGGATGCCGCGGATGTTGATCGGACGCCACCCGGTCGAAGTCCGTCCCTCGACGCGGATCGGCGCCAGGCGCTCGGTGCCGTGATTGGTCTCCACCTTCACGAGCACGGCCTGAGGGCGCACGTCCTTGTGCGCTACCAGCGGGAGGACGAAGGGTCTCGAACCCCGGGGCCCGGGTTTTCCCTTGACGAGGTCATTCTCCTGGGCCACTGCCTTCGGCCTCACCGGAATAAGTTCCCCCGCTTGAGGGGACAGCGCGACTGAAAAACAAGGGAGAATCAGTGCATGCCCGATTGGCCCAAGAGCCATAACCAACAAAGAAAGGAGACGGGAGAAACCAGCAGGCACGAGGAATTTACGTGCAGCTGCGACGGCCGCCTCGGTCATCTCGTCGTCCGAGTCGTCGTCATCCAAAGACCAACCGCCGCTTTGACGCCGCCGGTATCCCGCACACGGCGAATCGAGCAGGAACCTCCGGCCAGCTGGGTCGAGGACGGATTGCTAACACAGGCGCTGCCATGCGAGGCGGCCTTGTCCGGAAGCGACCGCCGGCTTCTTCGAGCGACGCTCGAGCGGCCCGTCCTTTCCACGCCGGGAATAAGCTCGCGTCGCCACCGGCCGTCAGGTTGGCGGCCCCAGAGGCCGCCACCGGCACGGACGCGGCAAGCCCGGCTCCCACTCCCGCTTCCCTCTGCAAAAACACATCATAGGGCGTCAGCCCACGCCCACGAGCGAACCATTCCGAAGACACCTGGGCCCGCAGAAGCACATACCTCGTCCAGGACATTGCGGACGGACGAGCCTGACGGCCCGTTGTGATTCGCGGGCAGGAGAAGCCCCACGACCCGGACCACCTCGTCTTGGGCAAGGCTACAAAGCAAAAAGGGCGGGAACATTACAAACGCGCTCGAAGAAAAGCTCGGACAAAAGGCTGCAAGGCCAAGAACGAAGACTTACGGGAAGTGCCTTCGCGGGAGAGATCATCCCACCCGCGGATCTCGAAGAAAGGGCAAACCCGCTTCCTCAGCGGGCTCACCCGGTGCCTGGTGAAGTTGGCCACGATGTCGAAGCCGTTGAGCCCCCGGCTGACCAAGTCCCGAATCTTGGCCGCCAGGGCTACCTCCGCCGGCTCCAGCGTGGGCCGGGGCATCGTCACCTTCCCAGGGCTCGCGTTGGCAAACCAAAATCGGCAGTTGTCGGGCTTCTCGGTACGAGGACTTCATGTCGCGGTGGAGCTTGAAGTAGGCGCACCCCGCCACATTGTTTCCACCAGTCGTGGTCAGCTCGTAGAAGTGGAGGAAAAGGCTGACCGTCGGCTCCACCCCGACGAACGCTTCGCAGACGTGCGCGAAGATCGTCAGGAACAGTATCGAGTTGGGATTGAGGTTCACCAACTCGATCCCGCACTAGGCCAAGACGGATTCAACAAATTCGGACTCCGGAACCCAGAGCCCATGAATCGCGAAGAGCTCGAAGCAGACGAACTCCTTGCTCTTGGGCGCAGGGATCGCCTCTCTGCTGGCCGTGCTCCACCCGCCAACCTCGACGAAGCCGGCGGCTTCTAGCCCCTTCAGGTCGTCCGCGGTAAGGAGGCTCCGCGTGAAAGGCGCCATCAGGAAGATGAAGATCAGAGCAAGAAAATGGCGGAAAGGCGGAGGAGGAAGAAGGCAAAGAAACGCGAGTGGCACAAGGCGAACGAGTAGTACAAGAGGACGTGAGAGGAGACGGCGAAGAAGGAGAATCGCCTGATATAAACCGGCAACGGAAGACGAACCGTCGCCTGTCAGCTCAGGGACGCGGAAACCAAGGAGGAGGAAGCGGCGCAGAATCGCCGATTTGGGATTCCTCCGGCCTGAGGGGCCCAGTGAAAAGACAGCATTTCGCCTGGCGATTACTAGATAAACCTCTGAGCGGCACGACATCGTCCCGCTCGAGGCTCGAGGGCTAGCTGTTGGGAAAGTCGTGGCCCATGAAGGTTCGCCCACTTACTTACCCATGGCCCCACAGAAGCAAGCTCGGGCCAGCAAGCTGCGCCCGAAGCTTAAGCTCGAGCCCGAAGCTTCCCCGCCTCGGAAGCTCGGGCCTCCTGCTTACCCCGCGACTCTGAGGTACACAGGAACAGGACCCGAGGCAAATCGTGCCGCGCCGCAGATAGGATACGCTTCGGGTCCCCAGAGTCGCCAAGAATTAAATGCGCGCACTATACCATGGAGCGCCTGGCGGCAGCTTCTGACGGGTTGGCGGCCGGTCCCGTCAACCGCCCGCATGGGCAAAGACACGTGCTAACCGGTAGCGGTCCGGCGTGGTGATCGGAGGATTGCACTCGATTACCCGGAGGATTTGGTGCACTATCGGCGTGGCAAAAAGGCAACGACTAATTCAACGGACCAGCACAAGCTACAGTGGCCGGAGAGCACCTATAAAAGGGGCATACAGGCCACAACAACAAGCAGGACCCTAACCTCCGCATACACACAACTCACTTGGAGAATAGCTGCTGTAGAACAGGAGCACTTGCACTCTCGTAGGAGCTCTAGTTCCCGGCGGTAGTTCTCCGCATCCAGGTAATTGTAGGGACACACACACAAGTGCCTTGAGCACTCATTGTACTCGAGGCCCGGGCTTCCCCAAGCCCGGACTTCATCCCCTTGTACTCGTTTAAGCCCGGCATTAAGCGAAGGCGGGCGTAGGGTGTTATTCCTCGGTGGAGGCTGAACGAGGTAAAACACTCGTGTCATTGCCCCGACAATCCGGTCTCGACAGCCCCCAGCGTCGGGACTAAGGTCTTTCGCCGGCGTCCGGCCACCACAAGGTTGGGCCTCGGTCCGGGGGACAGGGCCACCTTCGGGCCTCTCACCCCCTTTCCTTGCTTATTGGTGCTGCGGAGGCTCGCCTCCCAGTCGCCGACAAGTTGTCACGGACTCTATCGTTGTAATTGATTTTGCAATTAAATGTCTTACCATGAAATGTAATGTTTTTGTGTCATGTTTGTTCTATTTCGTTTTGTACGACTTAACCTGCAGGGCCGAGTGACCATGGCCGGTGCTGGACCTAGTCGGGGGGGCACGCCTGAGTTGTTCGACCGTAACATAGATCACAAGCACAGAAGGACAAGAAGCTATACACACTGCACCCTCGTGTTCCCGACCGGTTGCTTCGTATCGACGAGCGATGGGTCGGCAGGTACGAATTCAATTTATTTTTCACATGCACTTTCATGTTTTATATGTCCGCACCTATTTAACCGTACTGATGACTCCACTTTGCAGGTTGCGAGCAGCAGGTCTTCTTCCACTTTGCAGGCTGGTGGAGCTCTCGACGGCGGAGGATCGACGGTTCACGTATGACCGTTCCCTCCTTGCGGCACTCGTCGACCGGTGGCGACGAGCGCACATCCCACCTCCCGTTGGGGAGATGGCACCTACACCGCAGGGCGTGTCCTACCTCTTGGAGTCCGCTTTGCGCTGGTTCTGCGCTTGTCCGAGGAGAACGCGCTGATCGGCTTGACGACTGTCGGACCGCTTGACGCTACCACGACACCTGCGGGCGGGCGTCTGAGCCGATGAGGCGAGCGGCGGCACGGACCGACGCGTGCTTGGTCTGCTGCGCTTCACGGTATGCATCCTTATAAATTTAATAAGCGTGTTTTGTCATATATTGCTTTCAAGCTAACATGGTCACGAAATCTGCGCAGTCGATCGATACACCCGATGGCGGATGACGACCGCAGTTTGAGGCACACAGGCGTACTTGCTCTGTTGTTGGTGGGTGATGTTCCGTCCATCCACGGGACACAGCTTAGACAGCACTGATCCATTCGCGGCTACATCGCGACACTCGGTCGAGGTGGCAGATAGCCTATCAATAAATATTTTGAAATGATCCCTGACGACTTTCTGACATGCTATTTTCACGCAGATACAGCAGTACTCTTGGGCCTCCGCGGTTCTTGCTGCCACTTACCGGGGCCTTTGCGATGCTGTCTTTCGGACGACGAAGGACGCAAGTATCGCAGGTTGCGTCCTACTCCTCGAGCTTTGGTCGTGGGAGCGGTTCCCTGTGGGGGCGGCCACAGGTGGACCGCGATCCGTACCCTCCCTCACTGTACACGGGGCCTCACATAGATTGGCCCACCATGGGCCACTACTGGGTCCGACGACAGGTGAGTCCTTTTGTCATGTTACTATCACATCCATCCGTTTGAACTAACTTGTTCATGTCCTTTGTTTCGCAGCGCTATTACATGCACGAGTAGGTCCATCAGGTGTACGAAGAGTTCAAGCGCCAGTTCGACTACCTACACGACGACGAGGTCGTTTGGACACCGTCTGACGACGATACCACGTCGCAGCACGCGCACCCTCTGACCTCTCCTTGTCGTGTACCAGAGGACATGCACATCTTGGCTTACGGAAGTCCTTGGTTTTCGACATCTTCGTCGAGAACTACTGTCCACACCGGGTTTTGCGACAGTTCGGGTTATACTAGGAGATCCCCCCTCAGCCTCAGATGGTTATTCCATCAGCTGCGCACAAGTAAGATCCATTTATTTACAGTTCGCTTAGTGCCCTCTATGATTATGTAACATGTTATTTTGTATTATGTTATGTCCTCCATATTGCAGACTTACCCGAATTGGCGTTCATGGAGGGAGCCTGTTCTCGTTTAGGATGCAGACTTGGAGGGCGCAGTGGGACGAGGCACTAGAGGACCGAGTCACGGAGTACCGCCCATACGACCCTGACTCGTACGACGCGTACATGAGATGGTACGCCCCTCGCACTCGCCTTCGTGTGGGCTACTCACCGACCGACTACGTCACCCACGAGCCCTCGGTGGAGCAGCTGTACCCGCACCATCAGGCGCAGAGGTCGTACACCGCGGTAAGAGTCCCATTTGGTTTTGTCATCCACACGTACTTAACCCATTACATCCTTTCACATTTTCTCCGAATTGCAAAGTTGATTTGTCGCAGGAGCTTTACGTGGACGCCCAGTCCGTGGTGTCCCGTTTGAGGGCGGGTGCAGAGCTGACGCCGGCTGAGAACAGATCCTTGTGGTCGAGGATGCTACGCAAGTGTAACCAGTTGTGCCGCTTGACGTTGTGCTAGCGGGTCCCCGACGTTGTGCCACGTGGTGGGGCACCACCGCTTACTCCACCCCTTCGCGTGGGCGCGAGACTCGGGACTTCGCCCAAGCCGAGACCTCGGCCTCGCCGAGCCACACTCCCGCCTTCACCCACAGCCGCCTCGGGGCTTGGGAGGTTGGGTGGGCGGGGCGCCACTTCGCGTCTTTGCACCACCCTAGCAGCGAGTGGGGGAGGTTGGCTCGGCGGGCGCCCGGCTCTTCGCGTCTTTGCACCACCCCAGCAGCCAGGGGGCCGGGAGGTTGGGATGGACAGGCGCCACTCTTCGCGTCTTTGCACCACCCTGCAAAGACGGATGGGCACCTTGGCCCACCGAGTCGACCGGCAGTCCCTTCTACTCTGGACTAGCAGGAGGTGAGCAATGATAACACTGCTATATAATGTTTAAGTACGTACGCGTTGCAACGTCTTACTTATTGTCATGCGTTTCCTTCAATGCAGGGAGTACGTCTTACGGCGACGACGTCGACGATGCTGGGTAGCAGGACCTAGATCAGTGGCTCTCGCAGGACTACCTCGGCCTGTCGCAGTTGCCTGGGGTTCCACCCACCCCTACTCAGCCGTCACAGCACGAGGATCCCTCGACACCGGTAGACCATGGCAGGCCCAGGAGGGATGTCCATCCTCCCGACCAGTTCACATACCTTGAGGACTAGATTAGGAAGCGCACATGTCAGTGACCGGCGTGTATGTTGTACTTGGACTAGGCTATGTACTGTACTTGTCCCCGGACTTCTTTTTCTTTTTTTGACGATGTACTGTACTACTTTGTGTACTTCTGTAATGGATGTCATGCATAATTTTAATCATCGACGTCATCTACTTATGCGTTTTTTTTGGATTTTTCAATTATGTGGCCGCAACAATGTCTTTCATGAGCTAGAAACAGATGCAGAACAGAGATCAGACGGAATATAATCACGCTCCTAAGCAAACTAAGCTCATCTAAAAAGAATGAATACATCATTTTATGAAGTTTTAGCATGCACCGCTTTGCATCACCCGGTCACATCAACTGCAGCGGCCATCAATTATTTCACTGCACTGTTGACCAACAGTCCCGCTTTCCACCGTCGGTCCACATCAATCGCAGAACAACCATCAGACTTGTCGCGACCTTCTGGCAACCAAGATCCGCTTTGCACCGCCGGTCACATCAATTGCGCCGCCATCAATTATTTCACCGCTGACCAACAGATCCGCTTTCCACCGTCGGTCACATCAACTGCAGCAACAGACATCGTGATGGATGCGTAGGCTTCCATGAACTCCGTCCATGCACCTGCCAGAATTCGCTGTAAAAACCCTTCTACCTTCGGGTCCTCTGCACTACAACTTTTCTGAGAGCTTACTGCTTCATAGTTCATGGCGAGTTGGGGAGCCTCTTCCCGGCCATATGTGCCTAATGCATGGTGGGAGTCTTTTGAGCATACTCGTTCTCCTTCGGACGATATGCATGTCATACAATATGCAGACTGGAGAGATGGCCCTCCTTTGCTACGAGATCGTCACTTTGCGTCCATTTTCGACTGGCCAACATGCGAATGTAGGAACCCGCCACAGTGCGATGGTTTGACCACGTGCACGAGGGGTTTACTGGTCGCAGGTTCTACCGATGCCCAGATTACAACGTAAGTTCCCTCCTTTTTACGCTATGCTACCGCAAATACAAGTTACTTATCAGTTCTCTTATTTCCAGTTACCAAACGTCATGTGCGGTTGGACTCGCTGGATGGATGAGCCATACCCGGCAGTAGCGTACACCTACATAACATACCTGCACGCAAGAATCGATCGCTTGCAGGCTACAGTGGATGCTACAGGAGGGCTGGCGCAGTCAGAAGGCCGGCGGAGGTCCGTGCGGCCTTCCCGGCCTCCTAGGCCATCCATGTCGGCAAGTCAATCGCACAACCAGGCAGGGCTGGACCAATACTATCAGCCGAATCGATCATGTCAGGACCATGCTTGTCTATGCGGATGCCACTACCCCGGCACACCCAACGCTGAAGTCCTATGTCGAAGAGCCATCATGTAAGAGACCTACCCGGTGTACTACGACACGGAGCGGGAGCGATCGTCCGTGTCTTGCGCCACTTGGTGTTCATGCCAATGCCACAATCCTTTCACCGGTCCATGGTGACCACCCATGCATGCCGGGTGAAGGTGGCCAACCTGATGCTATCAGCAAGGGGAAATATCCCGTTGTACTCAGTAGGAACTTCCGTGTAATGCTAATGTTAATAATAAAAATTTCCTGAGACCACTCCATTTTAAACGCTATAACTGCTGCCATGCGAAGAATGCTTTGTGACAAGAGGAACATTTATTTTTTATAAATCTAATAATACAAAAGATGAAAATTAAAACTGTCGGCTCTTTTCATAGAAAATAACAAAATTTTCTCCATTCCTAAATCCTAATTTCGGACCACGCACATTCGGTAGACCCTATATATAATATATATTATACATATGTTCTATATGTACATAATTATTATATATAACATATTATATATAATATATATTTATTGATAATATATAACATATTATATTATAATATATATAACATATTTATAAAATATATATAACTTATATATAACATATTTATAATATATATAACATATATATATATATATATATATATATATATATCACATATACTATGTAGCAGTTTGTCGTCTTGCCGTGCAGTGGTGGCGATCGCCCATGGGTCGGGCGATCGAGGGGCCTTGACCACCGCCGCCATCCATCGCAACGCCGTCAGGCCGTGGCGGCGGCCACCTACCTATCACCCGAGCACGGCGATCGCCGGCCTGAGCGACAGGCGCCAAAAATGAAATTTCACGGGCTGGGCGGGTATTTAAAAAATTTTGAATAAAAAATAATAAAAAAATTCTCTGGTTTATATAGTAGCGAACAGGGTCGGTCTCGTTCGGCCCGCTACTATGATATACTATTATAATTAATTACATATTATTTAGGCCATGTTAGGGCATCTCCAGAGGTTTGCCTAAAATGGGATGCCCCATCATTGTAGCAAATATTGATGGTGCAAATGTGCAATGAATGTGATAATGGAGCAGTGAATAGTGAAAGTAGAGAGTGTGAATAGTGATAGGACGATTGTTGGAGAGGTGAATAGTGATAGGACAGCCCCATTGATGACGTGACACATAAATAGTGATAGGGCAAATTTTGAAATGGAGCATCTGCTAGAGATGCCCTTACAATACAGGTGCGGAGAGATGCTTAGAAAAAAAACCAGTTTTTTTGCCACCTAGAATAGCATCTAGTGCTTACATGAGAGGGGGGAATGCTTAGAGAGATGCTTAGTACTATTTATAACACATAAGTACCTATGTAAACATCTTTGCATTGTAATGGAACTTTTCTTTAGGTGGTTAGTGATGTGGCAACACTATCTTTCCTTAAGCATTAGTGTATAAGCATTTTGCATTGTACATGCCCATATATGCCTATCTTCTTATGACATATAATTCATTTATTTAATTTATTTTTTGAACGAAACATTTATTCCATTTATGGTGTATATGTTTGAATTCTATTCATTTTATTTTATTTTCAGATCATTTTTTAAGCCAAATAGGTTGAGGATTGGTTCTTCTACTAAACGGGTTTAGGCTTAGACCCCGGCTTGCTATCCCGGTAAACCCAATTTGCAAATTAACCCGGCCGAACCAGGTCGGCCCGTTGGCCAGGCCCAATGTTACTTAGGACCTGTTTTTTCCAGCTTATCTGTCTCATTCTAATCTGCTAATTGGACTTATTTCGTAACTTCGAGAATTTCCCGAGGTGGCATCGAGAGTCGGATGCCCTTAGTTTTTAGGATTTATGGAGCTTTTAGACACGTCTACGAGATAAAAAAAAAGGTTTCAAAAAGTAATAAAAAAGTCAAATAAGTCAATATAAGTTAGATAGGACACGAAATAAGTCAGATAAGACGTGGCTTATCTTGACTTATTTGACTTTTTTATTACCTTTTGAATCCGTTTTATTTTTATCTCGTAGGTGTGTCTAAAAGCTCCCGAAATCCTAAAACCAAGGGCATCCGACTCTCGAGGCCACCTCGGAAAATTCTCGAAGTTATGAGATAAGTCAAATTAGCAGATTAGAATAAGACATATAAGGTGGGGGGGAAAACAGGGCCTTAATTACTTTGGTCATGAAAAAGACTTCTATTGTTTTGGTTACATACAGTCTTAACTTTTAAAACTTTCGATGTCTTTATATATTTAAAATGTTTAAATTAGACCCACAAAAATACTTCAACGGTATGATAATATTAGTGTGTTATAAATAAATTATAATAGTAATTAATGCTACATTTTAAAATAAAAATTAATGCTATATTTTAAAACCATGTCAAAACTAAATATTTCTGAGACGAGACCAGAAGTAAAATCTACTTATTTATATCCATTGCACAGAGAGCATCTCCAATAGTAGAGTCGATCACTAGTTATAAGAAATATCTATTGTTAAAAATGATTAACATGTGGGCAAATTATTAAATGTGTCTATTCCCAAGAGACAACTCCTCTCAAGGGATGTCTTCTATAAAGATGTCTCTTCATTGGAGTTCTTTGATTCTCTATATAAAGGGCTTAGTCCCTATTGTAATAAATACTTGCGATTAGTAATAAAGATTACTCTTTGTTCTTTCACTGTTCACTCTTCATTCATAGAATGAGTGCTACACTGAGAGGTAGGCATTGGAGGTTCCTTTGCATTTTTACTGAAATGTCATACCAGGAAGATGGGCGCCGCTTCGCCTACAGTGCTCCGTGGATGTACCGTGGCTATGCTCCTCATATCAACTTCGCCACAACCCATATTGACGGTGACCGGTGGCAGTGCCTAGGAGGCTACGGCGCCGATGGATTCGACAACGATTGATCCAGCGTAACAATTATGCGTGGCGATAGCCAACCCAGCATAGCGGCCTCTAACATGGCGCTCGCACGGCGGCCCTAACGCGATGCTTCCCGACGTGATGGCCCTCAGCCCTGCAGCGATAGCAGGCTTCGATTGAGGGGCCAACACCGACCTAGCACGGTGCGTGCAGACTAGACGCGGGAACTCCGGCACAGCATGGCTTCAACGCAACGCGTGCGGCCCCAACGTAGGGCACAGCCTCCAGTGAAGCGGCGTGGTATCCAGCATGGTGTCGTATCTAACTGTGGCGTGGCTGAGAGTTGATTGGAAGCGCTCTCTCGGCAAGAAAGAGCGGTGGATCTGGCCCAACAAATCGGAGACGACTGCGCCAGCGAACCCATGGGGCGGTGGCAGTGGCTGAATCTAGTAGCTAAGGAAACCCTAGCCACACCCCTCACTCCCTTCCTTGGTTAATGGAAGGATTTTTCACTTACCATATTTACATATTAGCCCCCAAAGTTTTATATATTACATGTTCTATGTGTATGTATGGCTAAATGATAGATTAACCCCTAAAGTATTGGTTAATCATGTTTGTACTATATATGTGTATGTTTTTTAAAAAAATTGTAAATTAACCCTTGAAGTGTTGGTTAATTGTGCATGTGAATTAAAAAGTGTTGTTCTTTTATATTCAAGTCCCTGAAGTTTGACTGAATGTGAAAGTTTTTATAGAAAATTGCTATTCGACCCCTATAGAATTGGTTTATCATAATATGGCCTAAAAAATTGGATTTTTCCAATGGAAAAGATATGTTTTTACATATAATATATGTATATATATAATATTTCTATGTCCCAAAGGCATAATAGAAATATTTTTAATGTCTTGAAGACATTAAATAAGAATAATTAATGTCTAGAAGACATTGAAAATATGTTAAGAAAATATTATAGATAATCTATGTCCCGAAGACACAGCATAAGCATATGAAAATGTTTAATGTCTTGAAGACGTTAAATAATAATTTTTGACATATTTTAAATGTCCAGAGGACATTAATACATCATATACAATATTGTTATTTGTCCAGAAGACATAACATAATTATTTTAAAACCACTGAAGGCGTTAATAAAAATATTGAATGTCTAGAAGACATTATAGAAATATTTTATCCACAAAATATTGTGAATAATTTATGTCCTGAAGATATAACATGAGATATTTAATGCCATGATTATATTAAATAATAATTTTAGCATATTTTAATGTACATGAGACATTATTAATATGTTTTTATTTGCCCTATAGGCATAATATTTCAAGATATTCATATCTTGTAGTTATTTTCCTAGAGAAAATTAATAAGCAATTATTTTCCAATTGTTTATACATTAATTGATTGTTTAAGTCAATTTGGCTTAAATAAAATGTAGAAAATTATGAAAAATTGCTAGTAAAAACATAGAAATTGTTGAAATTATTCCCAAAGTAAATAATTTCAATATTTACTATTTTTGCTCTCATTTTATGTAGTATACCGGTAGTATATTCCATGTTAAATGTACGATTAACAATACATCTCTAAAGATATATATATTTGGTTGTCCAGAATGACATCAAATATATTATTTCTTATTGGATTTTCTCTCTTTATCATTGTCACCTTCTTGGTGTTCAATGTAACGCCCAGTGGTGAAGCATGTGGTCTCTCTAGTGACTATTGAGTCGCCTACTCCTGAAGAGTTGAGCCCATGGCCAAATGAGGTGGTCTATGTTTAGCACTATGATCCCTTTAATCTTGACATCGAGAATGATGTCGTCTGCTTTGATATGGTAGAGATCACGATTACAAAAGGGTTGCTAATGTATCAGTGGCATAATGGACAATGAGCCACAATAAAGGCTGTTGTTCCATATTTCTAAGGTAAAACCTCAATTTTGTCAGAAGACAAATGATGATAAAGAGAGATCTTTTGTGTAACAGCCCAAAACTGTACGGTGTTTTGAAAACACCTTAGTGATGTTTGAATGACGCAACGACCACTTCTTTTAAGACAAATTTTTGCGAAAATACAAATTCCTAGACTTTTTGTTATTATTCAGAACAAAATTGGTTAATTAACTTGAATAAGATTATAAAAATTATAAACTTAGGACCTGATTATGGATAACTAAAATATAGCTATATGAGGCTAAACTAAATTTAGTGCTTTCAAATAATCACTTAAAGTTCTCCTATGTACATATGCATGTATATATATATATGTAGATTAGTGTATAATATGAAATTCACACTAAAAATTCTACAAAGATTTTAGTAAATAAGTTAGACCCTAGATGATGGCCTGAACAAGTGTTGACTAAATCTGACCAAGGAAAGGGCCCACATGGCAGCCTCTCCTTCTCCCTGCCCTTGTGGGCATTTGCACGAGTAGCTGGGCTGCAGCCGCCCTGCCCTCACCTCACCGGCGCCATCATCATGGCCCGCCCAAAATCCCCCTTGGAGATCCTTCTTTGGCCGCGCGTGTGTGTCGTCTTGGCCCCGTGGGCCCCGTGCCTGCGCCGACACGACCCGCCGCCAATGCCCGTCGCCGCCACCTGATATGGCGTGCTGTCCCATTGCTCTGTCGGCTCGGCTGGGCAAGGCAACTCCGGCACCGCCCACAATTGCCCAATCCCCACCACTGCCTCACACTCCATGGCACTAAGCCGCGCCAACCATAGTCGGATCAAAGCTCATGACCGCGCGCGTGCCCTCGCACGCTCGATCGGTCGCTCGGACCGATTCAAGCCCAGTTCGTGAGCACGCCACCGCCCAAGTCCCCCAATCAGCGACGAAGCACCCTAGCGACCGCCTCAGACCCAGGCGTAACCGTTGGTCCATGGGCTCATCGGAGCCGAGCTTAAAACCGTCCGCACCAAACCTTTTCGCCCGCTCGTTCTCTCACTCCCATTGCCAGGACAAACCCAAGCTCTTTGGGTCTTTCCCACACCCGCACCAGCTCCGCTACCGTCTCGCCTTGCTCCCTGCCCAAGGAATTGTACCCGGAGCCCCCAGGTCGCCGGTACGAACAGTGTCATCGCCATCGACCCGGGAGCACACCGTTCTTCGCCCTTCTCGATTGTTCCCTCCACGGTGAGTCCCTCGTCGATTGCTTCCGCCTGAAGCATCACCTCACCTTCGCCCCTCTTTTCCCCAGGATAATTGGATCTAAGGATCTTCGGAGCTCCTTGGCGACATGAGCCCTGTTTTCATTCCATTTCGGCCTCGACGTCGCCAGCTTGATCCACGCTTCTTCCGCCTCGGCCTAGTGATCGGTGACCACCTCCATGTCCCCTTCTTGCTCATACACACCTTAGCTTAGCTTTCTGGGCTTCGTAGGGCCGTAGACAGTTGCTCTCGAGGGAGTTCTCTGCCGTCGCTCGACTCACCGCTGTTCCAAGCCATCGCCGGCGAGTAGCTCGACGACGCGTCCTTGATCTTCTCGCGGAGAACCAGTAGCGCCCAAGATCACCCTCACTAGTGCACCGTAGCTCTACTAGTACGCCACTAAATGTTCGCCAAATTCATGACGTGACCCTCTTCCCTGGCCGGAGGTGGAAGACTACCTCGCGACCGTCGATCGTGCACCAAGATCCGTGTTGATTACCCTCGTGTGTGCCGCTGCCATACGGACCCCAACTGTCAAAAGCTCACCGGTTTAAAAATTTCCCGCGGAGCCTTAGTATGCCACTGACATGTGGGCCCTGGCCCCACCTGTCAGGGTTAGTGGAAGCGCCCCTCCTACTGGCACCTTCCCTTGATCGTTGCGCCTTTTCAAATTACGCCTTTGGCGTGGCAAGCCCATTGCTGAGTTAGCGGGCTGGCCCAACACTGTTCACCCGTATTTTCTCCCCGATTAACAATAGAATAAATATAATATTAGAATTGATTTATTAAAAATAGGTAGATCACTTCTAAAATCCTAGAAAAATTATGGTAAATACTATATGAAGTACTGAACCTAATAAAACATTTCCTGCTAATATAACTTCACTTTAGACCTCTGGATAAATCAAAACTCACTTCTTCAATAATTTACAAATTGCCTTTCCAATTATTTTGATCGTTTAAGAAGCTCCTAAATTCTTGAGAAAATTCCAGAGGAACATAAATATGATCAAGAAATTTTAGATATTATTAACCCATTTTTAGGACCTTTAAAACCCACTGGATAATTATTTGGCTCAATCTACCGCTTTTTCATATGAACTTATATAACATTAATGAAATCTGAATTATTTTAAATACTAAAAGACTTCAAATAAATCTTAGATTTTTACAGAAAATCGTTATTGGTCCCTAATAAATTTATTAAAATTGTAGGACCTTGATATGGCTTAGTAGGATTATTTAACCAAATTATCCGGGTAAACAAGGGAACTTAATTACATCTTAACATATGGATACTCATATGTATACCATATTAATAGTAATTTATTGCTGGTTTAAAAATCATATAACCACGCACCAATCCATAAGCCATAGGTAATTTCCCTAGAGTTGATGAAGGAAATTCTTCAAACAAAAATTAAGCTTTTACCTTATATATCTAATTGCTAAATCTAAGGGTAGTCTCTTAGGGTAGCATCATGCATCATCACATGTCATCTTCATAACGTCTACCCTACCGTTATCCTCTGTAAATTACTATATAATAGTAGGATCGTGGAACTTCCTAGAAATTTAGATTACGACCTAACGTCAGACACCGATCGCTAGACAGCGAGAGCATTTCACGCATCATGCTTCCTCCTGCATATTGGTGTTTTATTTATTGTTCCCTGAATTTGTTCCGTTAATAGACGTCAAGGAGCCCGAAGGACACTTCGAAGAACCGCAGGAAGACCCCCACTACCCGCAAGACCAAGGTGAGTTAACATCTACCCTTATGGGTGTTCACTTTTACTTGGGAGAATTAGCTTTTCCTAGTGCGAGTTAACATTCTAATGGATCATATTGATTCCCATTTTATTAAATATTTTATTTACAGTATTAAATTGCATGCTTTTTAATTAAATTTACCAGCTTGCTTAATCATGATATATGATGCCTTGTTATTAATTTGTTATTGATTTACCCTGATGATACTGCCTTGTTATAATCATCTGTCATTTGACTTTATTAATGATTGCCTTGATGATCACCCTTGATAGCCTGTTAGGTTGAATAAAAATAATTTTTAGACTCTTAAGTCTTGGTTAAAATTTGCTTAGACATTTGCTCAGGTCCAATTAATAATTTTAGGCTTAAATTGGCCTCGGAACGGTGAACCGACATTCATCGGACATGATTACATAACAAACATGGAAACTGGAAATTGGGCCTGGCATGCCAGTGTGTGTGTGTGTGTGTTTGTGTTTGATTGTGATTGGGAAAGCGGACGTGGTCCGACTTGTGATTAAGATGGAGTAGCTTGGCTACTGGTGTGAAGTGAAGAGGGTTATACGTTCACAGACGCGGTGCTGAGAGGAGCGCGGGGCAACACGCGTAGCTACCAATTGCTGCCACCAAGGGTGGTTCCGCCACATTGTGTGCAGGGCACACGGAGGAACGATAGTGGAAGAAGGAAGTGATTGTGAATGTGTGTGGACTGGCCGGATCCGATGTGACTTCTAGAGAGGACCGGACAGGCGTGCACTGAGGCACACAGCGGGAAGTCGCTGACCAAATGCCTGCGGGATTTGGTTCCTAGCACCACAACGCGTGACCATCGCGCGGTAGTGCAAGTAATGGGGATTCAGGAGTAGTACGGCCTGCGGGCGTACCCTATCTGCTGCCATGCTTGAGGTGAAGACAGGATCTTGTCGTCATCCGTGGGATGATCTAGGTCTTACGTGACAGGGAGTCGTGACTCTAGTGCGGGTGTGGCAACTCGGTTAGGGAATAACGGGCACTTTGCTAGCGTAAGATTCACAATGGGTGCGCCACACCCGAAATATGATGGCGGGTGTGTGAAGAAAGTTTTAGGATGGGTGTGGATTGTGGACTGTGGATTGTCATGGACAACAATAATGAAAATAATGGTTATTAGAACTTTGGGTTAAAAGTTGTTAAGTTATAGGCTTTGGTTTATAAAAAACTTGCTTTCTGCAAATAAATAAACCCCCAACCTTTCCTTTAGAACCCCTATCGCTAAAATTGCATCAGGTTGGTTGTTAGCTCGCCAGTGTTTGGATGACACTGACCTCGTATTCATATTCTCTTTTAGATGGAGAGTATGAGCAGGATCAGTACGCCTGCCATGAAGACAAAGATCAATATTATGCTGACGATCAAGGCGAGGCATAGGGCGTCTCTCCAGTCGAGTGCTTAGGTATAGCCGGCACGAGACCTTTTGGATCTTTTGGTTCTTTGCACTCTAATCTTTTGGATATTCTGGATATTTGGACCAATGTGCCGTGTTATAAACACTTAATAGCTTTCGGGCTTAATACAGGTCTTTTATGTAATATAAGTCTTCCACATGTATGAAATGATTTCGGCTATGTGAAAGGAATGCACTAGTGTACTGATCCAGGGACTAGTGCAGATCATGTGGTGGACAAAGGACAAGGCCCCACATTTTGGCAATATAATTGTTCTTTGAGAATGATTATTAATTAGTTGTACTAATGGATGTACAACATGTCAAAATTGAAATTGCACCTTTTTGAATTATTAAGTCCACATTTGAATGTTTATTCATTATGCACAATTAGTCTTTTGGCTAAGACTATGTAACTAAATGTTACTAATACTTGTCTTGATTGACAAAAATTATACATTAAAAGATGACTATTAATCCATTTCATAGGGAGAATCTAATTCTCACTTAGTTGTCTTGAGATGTTTTATCTTAAAATGAGTTGCATTATTGTATAATATAGCTCCCGCAGAGCTTGGTTATGTTCATTAAATTGAACAATACAATATCTATTTGCTTTAGATTAGATCTATTGCAGTAGTCTATATTGTTCTATATTGTTCTATATTGTTCTATCCAATGTTTATATCTCCTGAAGAAGAGTTGATTGCTTCAAAATATTGAATAGAACATTATGTTTATGGCATATCTTACCTGAAGTAAGACAATTAATCTTGTATGGAATAAATAGAAAGATGTATGCCTGGATTTGGTTTACATACTTTGCCTTTTTATGAAATAGTGTCTAAAAACACTCATCAAGCCTTAATTACACCGATATCCTGAAGACAAATGCAATTTTGTTTTTCCATGGTGGCACTATTATAGCTTAATCATGAATTGATCTATGATGGATCAAATTGGATATATTATATCATATGACTTAAAGTCTATGATTATCCAATATGTTTATTGGTTTCACGTCATAAATTCATACTCTATTAGTAGTATGATTATAATTTTGAGTTAATTTAAAGCATATGCCTGATGTACATGCTTTTAGTCATAAATTTATGGTTGGTGTGGAAAATTAGAAAAGGCTTATGATGGTAGGATTTTTGGAAAATTTTCTATTGAAAGGTAGAGTGAAATATGCATATAATGATAGAAATCCCGAAGATTTTCTATTAAAGCGTATTGATAAACCAGTAGGCCATTTTTGAGAAATAATTAAATGACTTTATTCATATCCAATTATGATAACAATGTCATTTATGTTATTACCAGTATCCACAAGGTGGATAAGATGATCACTATTTTGGCAATATATTATGACCAAAAGTCATATTAATTTGTTTGAAACAAAAAATTCCCAAAGTGATTATAGCCTATTAATCATCACTGACATGTTATAAATGCACAATAAGAGGTGTATATAAATATGTCATTGACAGTGTGAGGTTTACATTTTCAATTGTTCCAGAAGAACAATATTCTAATGCAGATTAATTTTGGTCATGTTAATGTACTAGCATTAAATCTATGCTCCTGTAGAGCATATGAAAATCCTATATTATGCTGGTAGCTAGTATTTAAATACTAACCATGATTATGTCGCATTAATTAGTGACTCAATATAATTGGTATGAGTAATTGGGTCAAATAATGGATAAAAGAAGCTAGGCTATGCTTAATTCCTTCGACTAAGAGATCCCAAGTGGGTATCTTATCGTGTATATTATCCCAAAACTAATGGGATAAACCACTAAGTATGGAATAATGCAGTTTTTATACCACTGCATTTATAAATGTCTAGCTCACTGCATCCCCTGATTTATGAATAGTGTGTGAAGATGTACATTTCCCATATGGTATCACAACTGCAACATACAAAGTTGGGCTATTGGTTGATTTTTGGACCAGCAGTTCCATTAATTCTACATCCATGAAAGGGGATTTTGAAATATGTTGTTAATAAAGATCAAATCTTGGCATTAGGGGGAGAAATGCCCATGAATTGAAATGCCATGAGATTTTCCCTAAAGGAAATGATCTTTATAATTAATTATTCACGCACTAAATATACTAAACAAAAGTTTAGTTGATGCTCCTGTTTCACCAGAAGCAGGGAATCTGCCAGAAATTTAGAGTTGCCATTTACTATGGTGTAAATAGATCGCTAAGAGTGAAATACCCCGCGATAATAGTATTTTCCATCTTTGCGAATTTGATTTATGGTCAATGATCTAAATATGTGGGGACACCTGCATATATTAGATTTAATGACTTAGTCAAATAATACTCCTATAAAGAGAATCATCCTGAAGATGATAAATCAAACCATCTTGAAGATGATAAATCAAACCATCTTGAAGATGATAAATCTCAGCTACATAAGTGCACATGTTAATGCTAGGAATATGGAACGACCAAGAATTTTATTTGGGAAATGACAAAGTTCTGGTTAATATTATTCTTAGTCGTGAGAATATGTGATATGAGGAATGAAATGAAATTGTCGACAAATTACCCTCAAAAGTTGCTAAAAGATATATTTGGAATTAAAAGTCCATGGCATATGGCACCTCAAGTGTGTATATCAGGTCTAGAAAAGCAATCGGGATTGAATCATAACAGTTAAAATTCTTGGAATTGGTCCGGACTTGATGAGTCATTACACAAAAATGTTGTGATAAAAGTTATGGTTCAAATGTCTCTAGAAGGGATTATTATTCTCATATCTAAATGTTTAATTAATCATTATATGTTAATTCTAGCCATTGTTCCCCTAGGCGGTGCCTAGACCCGCCTAGGCGCTAGGCAGTGGCGTCCCGCCCCGCCTAGGGCCTAGGCAGTGACCTAGGCAGCTAGCCCGCCTATGTAGTCCGAGACAGTAACTAGACGGTTCAAGAGGCGGCCTACGAGGTGTCTAGATGATGATTATATGGTTTTAATGGTGATTATTGATTGTGGCTTGATTATGCAGAAGGTTTTATTTGAAAAAAATATAATATGTCCTCTAACATCGTAAATACGACATATAGTGTGCAAATCGGTTTGGCCGCCTAGGCGGCGCCTAGCGCCTCGCCTAGGCCGCCTAGGCGCTAGGCAGCCCCTCGCCGCCCGCTTAGCGCCTCGGATAACCATGATTCTAGCACATAGAATAAAAAAATGCAGTAAATAGATTTCAAAATCCATGGTGAGATCCCTGAAGGATTCACAGTTTCTTTAAAGAAACAAAATTGTGACATATATATGTGTGAAGCTCATACCCTATAGTCACTTTAAGTGAAGAGTATCTTCCTAAAGTAAAAAGATATTTCCTGAAGAAAGTGTGTTTTATGGAAGAATAATACTTTCATGAGGAAAGCGATTTTTCTATAAGTAATGTTCCTATGAAGAAAATTATATACCAGTTAGAATGCACCAATTATCCATAAAAATATGGATAATGACTCATCACGGCCCGATGGAATAAAATAAGGATATTTAAAGTTGTAACATCCTGAACTTTCAAATTTGTGAAAATTAAAAATTTTGAGAGAAATAAAATTTCGAGAATATTTTCAAACTTTTTTGAGGTAATAGTTTATAAAATTATAATGAAGCGGAGATTTAAAAAGATTTTCAAAAGTTTAAAAATCAAATTTTGAGATTTTTGAATAAAAATAAGTTCAAAGAGTTGCTTTACAATATTTTCATTTTTATACATCTAATTAGATTTTTTGATTAATAAAGTGTTTAAAGCAAAGGTCCTATAAAATAAAAGAATTTCAATGATTGGTATATTTTCTGTTGTGGAAAAATTAAACCAATTGGATTTGTTTTAAAAAGAAAAATTTGACAAACAAAACAATTCAATCTATTGTGGAGTTAAAAAGTAACCCAAGCCAGGGACTTTCCTATTTGTTTTTAAAACTTTATTATCTTCTTTTATTACAATATTGGGATTTTGTATTATCATGATTTTCTCTTAATAAATTTTAATTAAGGTATATTTGGAAAATCCCTTTCCTCCTTCTAACCTGTAGACCCTACTTGTCATCTCCTCATTCCTTTCCTTCTTTGATCTCTTTCCTGCTGGGCAAACCAACCGCGCTGCCTCCTTCTTTTCTTGCGGCTAAGCTATCTCAAAGATGTAAATCACAATATCGAGGAAAACACGTCATGGGAAATCCCTTGTAGATCATCCTCCCAAAGTTTCGGATCCTAAAAATCTTTTTCCTTCGCTCCATAAAAATCACCGAAGGCCGACTTCGCAAAACCCTAACCGCACCGGATCATCGATCAGCCAAACCCTAGAAAACATTATTTTCATTAAAGATAATTTTAAGTTGATTTTATTAGTCAACTATATTTTATCTTTAATCTGTTTTTGCCCTAAATTCCCTCGCAGAGCCATCTTTGTCCTCATTTCGTCGATCGGCTAATTCCTAACTGAATCATGTTCAATTATTTTTTATAAAGCAAATATTTTATATTGATTATATTCCAAAAGAGAAAAATTATTTATGAAAATAATATTCAAAATGGGTATGTTACTTAATATTTAAATTCCATTTTGATTTTGAAATAAAGCATTTATATATCTAGTTTTGTCGGAAAAACTAAAGTTATATTGATTATCTAATGCAACAAGAAGAAAATCGAATTAATTCTTTAAAATATACTATTTTGGTTTTTTTGGCACTAAGTTATTCTTCTACTCTTTTATCTCTCTTTTAGGTGGACCCCACCACCTCTCCCTTCCCTTTCCTTTTCCTCCCTCCCCTGGTGGAACCCCTCTGGATCTTTTTTCTTCCTCCTCTAGCGCAGCAAGACAGAGGAACCTTCCTTCTCTCCAATCTTTGGAAACCACCCAAAAATCTTTCATCATCCTTAATGGAATTGATCCCTAGTATCAAGAAAATTCCCTTGTCACAGGAATTTCCATCCCTAATCTACACAGCCCCTATATAAACCCCTCCTCCCGCGCTCTCTCTTCCTTCTTTCGTCTTTCTTCTGCTGTGACCAGGGTAAGGGTCCATTCCAAAAACCCTCCGAGGACGTCCTAGATTTCTTTCTCACGTTTCCATTTTGCCTAGGAACTCATAGATCCGATGTCCGTAGCTCTAGCAATCAAACGCCGAAGTTTGGCCTCCCGATTCTTGGCCGTCTCTATTTCACCTCATCGCAGCGTTGCCTCGCTGCGAATTTCGTCAAACCCTCCGAGGACATCCTTGCTATCTTTGTCATGAATCCGTCCCAATAAAGAACTCAGAGAATCGTCAACTAAGCGCGACGAATTTGATGGCCGAAGACCTCGCCGGAATCTGCCACTATCTCTATTCTTCGATTTGAAGTTCCTGTACAGGTGAGACATGGATTTTGCCCCTCCTCTTGTCTTCACATGTCGCCCTCTTCCTCCCTAGGCCACTCGCGCTGCCTCCCGGGTGCCATCGCCGCCTTGCCGAGGAAGCCGCCGTCGTGTGTTGCTTCCAAACGCCGCTGCGCGCCGTTTCCAAGCCGGGGAGCCGCGCCGCCGTCCTCCACCACCGCCGCTGTCCGCCGGCCGGAGTCAAGCCGCCGCCGCCCCATCTCCCTCTCTCTCTCCCCCCCTTCCACTCTCTCTCTTTCTTTTCCTCTCTCTGTCTTTTTTTTTCCTTGCTCTGTTGCGCGTGCGAGCAGAGGCAGCAACCAGCGTTTTAATCTTCGATGCAGTCAAAGCACGGTCAACCATGTACTGTTTATATAAACAGTACTACTTCATCTTTTTTATCTCTCAAACCGTAACTCCGATTCGCGTCAAACCAATTTTTTTGATCTTCTTTTAACCTAATCTACCTCCTGTATTCATTTCATAATTTTCCAAATTTTATTCGTTGCTGTTAATTTGTTTGTGTCTCGATTTGCGTGTAGATGTCGCGGAGGAGTCCGGAGGGGAATTAGCCACCGATTATCCAGGGACGAGCTGCTCGGATCAAGGTGCAAGCCAGATTCATATTGATCCTACCAATTTTCTCTCAAATTTACTATTTATAGCGTTTTAACGACGCATGCTAATTTTATTGTTTTCTATATATTAATTTTAGTTATTGCCAATAACGTGTTAATCATCTATTAGCACGTGTTACCTTTCTATTGACGCCTAGAATAATGTATATCTTATTATAGCCACCCTTGATTTGTACTCACGCTAGATGCTTACTTGCTTCGATGGGAAATCTAGATGATAATTATGATAGGAAATCATTTAAAACCTTGGTAGAGAGAATCTACTCTTTATCGTGTGATTTTGGTTAAACTTTAATTCAACTAAAATCAACGTGGCGTGAGTAGATTCGAGGTGGTGGTTTGATTGGTGGATGTTGGTTTGTGGTATGCCACCTCGGTCGATGTAAGGACTGAACTTCGTAGATGACCTGACCGGGCAAAATAGTACAGCTATGGGTATTAATAATGGTAATACCTTAGTTGTTATCTCGGAAAATCTAGGGTTGGTTTGTCATGGCGGTGTGAGTGTGGCTCGCGACCACCGTATACTCACCTGGCACAAGAAGGGAACCTCTGGCTTAGTGCGAAACGACTTGGGGCGAATCCTTAGTGAGGCAATCTTGACCCTAGATGGAATAGGGATAGCAGCTTCGTCTCACTCTCGGTGAGTGCCATGGGTAAAGTGTACACACTCTGCAGAGATAAAACTATCATGATAGCCGTGCTCACGGTTAAGAGCGGGCTTAGGCTGCTCCACTTGTTAATCTCACCTTTCCTTAATTAAAATGGCTGTAGATGGTAGGGGCAGCGATTGCCGGGCAGCGAATGCCATGCAGTGCATTACAGGGAATGTATTGCCAAGGTTCCGTGTAGAGTTGACAGCGAATGTCATCTCAGTTCTGTGCTGGGAAGACAATATTATAATGTTGAGAAAACATGAGTAAAGAAATGAATTTAACATTATTTTACACTATTGCTTTAAAACTGATAGGATTGTTAAAAAGTGCTCTTTATGCAAATAAACCAGATCCATTCCTTTGATACCTTGCATTTCATTACATAAGAATGTACATACTTGCTGGGTATGGTTTATCCATACTCATTAGTTGTTTGTCAGATTGTGTGCAGGTGACGACTCTGCTAAATAATTGGTTTACGAGGCAGAGTACGACGATGGAGTTTTCCAGCTACTAGAGGTGTACCCCAGTCAGATGCCTATGGTAGTTTGACGGGTTTCAGCCGACACGTGATCTTATCTTCCGCACTCTGATGTTTAATTTATTCATAATGTAAGTGGCATTCAGCCCATATATGTTGAGTTATTTTCTTTATTAATAAAGTATGTGTTTGATGGCAATCCTGTTTAACCTGTGTGTACTAGCATATGATCCTTGGGACTAGTACTGTAAACACAGAGGGGTCGGCTTTGCTGAGCCGGGTCCCGACAAAAGTGTACCAGCTAATTACGCATCTCCTATTGTATGTTAGGAGAGTGGTATTATCCTCTAGTACCCTATTGGTACTAAATATATTGGTGTAATTACTGAAATCCCCTAGTAAAGACTGGTTATACTTTACTCTATAGTGATACAATCATGCTTTATTTATAAGTCCTAGAAGATAGGCTATTTTGGTTGTATATTTAATCACTAAAGATAAAGTAATAAAAATATCTAGCGCTGAAGGTTTGATATAATATATCCAGAAGATATATAAGAAAGTAATAAAATATCTAACCCCGAAGGTTTGATATATTATATCTAGAAGATATATAATTTTTTCTTTGGAGTAAAAAAAATGAAGATGTTTTGGGACATAAAGTTCCGACATTAATGTTGTGAGAGCATTAAGACCTAAAGAATGATAGTCAATATTGATGTTAATTATTGACTAGATTTAATGCAGTTCCAATTTTTAAAAAATGGAATAGCATTAAAGTCATCTTCAAATCTCCAAAGTATTGAAAAATGTTGACCTATATCAATAGGAAAAATGAAGATATGACTATGATGGGATATACATATATTGCATATATGTCTAATCCACACATTATCAAATCTCATATTGGATTATGGTGGTATGACATAATGAAAAGTCAAGCAAAGTGATTTTAGTGGTCACATCCACCATATTATGAGATACTTAATTGCATTGTTGAGATGACACATGAATAAATATGGCTTAAATAATGGTTTACCATATCTTAATATTCATGTGACATTTCATGCAATTAATACCCCTATCATTATCTACAAAGATAATGTGGCTTGTATTCTACAAATACAAATGGGTTACATTGAAGCAATATTATAAAATATATTGCTCCTCACAAAGCTCCTGAAGAGTAGTGAGGTAAATGCTTATGAAGTCATGTGAATTATCTATAAAAGATTTATTTACTAAATCTTTGTATGGGATAAGAAGAATTTGTATATTATAGAGTTCAGGGGGAGTAAATCTTGAACTGTAACCTATATTGATGATCCTGAAGATCAAACACTGTACTCTTTTCTTTATATGAGTTTTTCTTTAAGGTTTCTCATAATAAGGTTTTTAATGATACAATATTACAAGTTTATGCAATGCATTCTTTTCTCCGTCCTTTTTTCACACAGGGTTTTTGCAAGGAGTTTTTAACGAGGCATGTGCATATTGGTTATTTGTATACACGATGATGTATGCAAGCTTATATGTGTTGTGTACTCTTTTCTCCGTCTATTTTTCCCATTGAGTTTTTAGGGAGGGTTTTTAATGAGACATATGCATATTACAGTAATTTGCCCAAGGGGGTGTATTAAAAATGATTAACATGTGGGCAAATTATTAAAAGTGTCTATTCCCAAGAGACACCTCCTCACAAGGGATGTCTTCCCTAAATATGTCTCTTCATGGAGTCCTTTGATTCTCTATATAAAGGGCTTAGTCCCTATTGTAATGAATACTTGTGATTAGTAATAAAGATGTTGAGTTTCATTTTGTGATGAACATATTGACAATGGAGACTTAATTGGACTTTCTCGTGTTTTCGGTTATTCTCAAGGTGTTGTTAGGTCTCGTTCAGCCAAGTAGATTTTGAGTTGCCCGTGGCATGGCCATGTCCCTTAGGAAGCTCCATATGTTTAGGTATGTTTGGAATGACAAGTTGAGACTTTTGGGCTAGTTTGGACTTTTAGTAGATTTTCTCGGGAATTAAATCCCTCCATGACATGATCTTGATTTGGGCAAGCTTTGAGTCATTTTGGAAGTGCCAAAAGGTTGGAAAAGGTGTTGGGAAGGTTTTTCAAGCTATTTTTAATTTTGTGAGAATTTTTAGAAATTATTTGGAATTTTTGGAACCTCGGAGCAAAGTTTTTATGACTTTCTACAGTGTCAGGATCGGACAATCCGATGGTTTGGGTCGGACAATCCGGTGGGTATCGAACAGTCTAGTTTGAGGATCGGACAGTCCGGTTTTTCCTGACAGTGCTACAGTTTTTCGTATTTTTGAGGGTCTTCTCGTGCTCGGATTAGAAAAGTTTATACATGAAAGTTGTAGAGAATTCCGAGACGCAGCTTTTTTGTTTTGACAAGTTTTTTATTTTAGCTACAGAAAAAATCATAAAAATTCGAGAAAGCTGCTGCTGTATTGGAAACTGGGGGTTTCAGCTCGGCTAGTTTATTGTTTTTCACGTTTCTTGATCATACTAACCCTGATCGAGGATCGGTTTGTTGCGTTGGGTTCGTGGTCATGCCGCGGACGTTGTGGATGTGTTTTTGGTCACTACTAGAGAAATGACCTTCCATACCGGTACATCAGTCCCGATTGGCCACAAACCGGGACTGATGTAGCAATAGTCCCGGTTCGTGGCTACAGGGCTAAAAGCACGATTAGTACTGGCTCGTGGCTCACATTAGTCCCGGTTTGTAATACGAACCGGTACTAAATGTGGCTTTGGCAAGCGGGTACATGCTAGCTGGCACAGGCACAAATTAGTCTCGGTTCGTGTTACTTAACCGGTACTAAAGGAGCCTTTAGTCGGTTAGTGTTACTTAACCGGTATTAAAAGCTCATTACAGCATACTTTAAAAGGAATGTATATCCTAGTCTATTAAATACGCGTGGGTGGGTGGGTTGGTTAGAAAAGTGAGTGGAGAGTCACGTGGTGGCATGAGGTCCCAGGTTCGAGTCTTGGGTTCGCCGTATTTTTTAGATATTTTCTACGTTTTAGTACTGGTTAGGGAAATCGGGACTAAAGGTATGTAACCTTTAGTCCCGGATGGCCTGTCCCGGTTCGGGAACCGGGACTAAATTAAGCCCGTTCCCAACCGGGACTAAAGGTCATTTTTCTAGTAGTGGGTGTCTATGGATGCAGGTGATGGTCTCGGTGCAGGCGGGTTGGCGGCCTGGTTGGAAACCGGGTACGGAGTCCGTGGTGAGGAAGCCTATCGGGTCGGGCGCGAGACGTTGCGGCATCCATGTTCGTACGTTTGCTTCGAAGCGAAGGAATAGCTAGATGTCGTTCGCTGCGCTTGGAGATTCGTGCGTGTGTTAACCTACTTGTTAAATGGGCTTTGTAGGTGGCCCAGGGTTTAGGCCCAAGTGTGGGCTTGTATGGCTATATAAGGGACCCCAAGGGCAGCATGGTGGCTGCCCCTTCCCTAGAAATAGCCTTGCTTGAGTTGTAAGTTGCCCGGTGTTTGTGTTCCGAGAGTGTAAATGAAATACCGATAGTTTGTGATCCTCTTATGTGTCTTGGTGCAGGTTTACGGTGATTATGATTTGGTTTTGATTGTCTTCTTGGTGCAGCAACCTTTCTCTCTTCTCCATTATTTTTTCTCTTTCTTCCTCTCCAAGTTGAACCCTTTCTTGATGTGTTCCTGAGGAGCCACGAGTTTCACCTTTTGCTGCTGATTTGAGGGGCAAAAACTCATGGATTAGAGTCTATCTTGCCTCCAAAATCATTTCCCAGGACCCCTCAAGCAGCCCATAGCCTTGGTGCTCTATTTTAGTCCGGTTTTTGGTTCGGTTTGAGAAGATCTTTGGTGTTGTTTGTGATCTGTTCTTTACTGCTGTTTGAGGGTGGTTTTAATATGGATCAGAGATCCCTAGGTTCCCAAGAATCACCCCAAAGAACCCCCATGCAGCCTGCTCTTGTTTCTCTACGTTTTGACCCAATTTGGACCCATTCTTGAACCAATTTGAACTGAACCTTATGCTGCGACTTTAGGCCACTTTGAGGTGTGGAATAGGGTCACAAAGGACCAAGAATCATCCCCTCAAGAGCCCCTAGACAGACCACCATTGGTTTACACAAGATCGCGATTCTTCGGTTTTGATTCGGTTCTTTCTCTCGGCTGTTTCAAACTGAAAAAGGTCAAAACTTTGGATGAATCTTTGGATGATTTTCGGAGGGTAGATAGATGTTTTCATCATCTAGTTGCTGTCTGAATTGATTGGTTTTCGTTGAACCACTTGGAAGTAATCGAGTTTTCTTGACATATAAGTTGGTGCTGAAATTTTCTGATCTTGTGTGTGTTCAAACACTGTTTTGATTGTTGGTTTGGTTCTTGATGTACCGAGGTGCGTTGGGGTGAGAGCTCATATCGTCAAGTGCGAAAATTCCTTCGGAAAAAATTTTGGCTCCCATTCACCCCCCTCTAGGTCGCCATGGTGTGCTCACAAAAGATTACTCTTTGTTCTCTTTGTTCCTTCACTGTTCACTCTTCATTCATAGAACATTTTTAACATCTATGCCATCGTAAATACACAACCTCTCCAATAGACTGGTTATAGCATACTCTTTAAAAAAAAGCAGCGATTTGGTCCCTAAACTTTCGCTCTCATCCCATTTTAGTCCCCGAAATCTAAAATCGGGTTAACTTTGTCCTCGAACTATTAAAACCAGACTAAGTTGGTCCCTTGACAAGTCAACACAATGGTTTTGGGGGCTTTTCACTAATGTAGTGTCCATGTGAGCAGTTTTAGTTTACATGGCGTCCACGTGAATGGGAGAAGAAGAGAGAGGGGATTGACATATTAGCCACGTGTTATGCCTCATCACCCAAACCCACCATAAGTAATACCACGTCAGTGAAAACCACCCCAAACCACCCTTTGATATGTCAAGGATCCAATTTAGTTTGGTTTTAATAGTTCGAGAACTAAGTTAACCCGGTTTTGGAGTTCAGGGACCAACTGGGGCAAATGCAAAAGTTCATAACCAAATCGGTACTTTTTCCCTAAAATTAATATGGACTCATTGTACTTGCCTATATGCATCTTGGAATCCGTTATACATTGACTTTTAGTTAGTAGCTAGTCTTTATCTCTCATTCTCTTCTCTCCTGCATATATCAACCCGGACGCTTTTGGGATACTTCTAATAGCCAACGAATATCAAGTGTTCTTTCTGCTTAGATTCTATTTCAATCAAAATTTCTCGCATCAATCCTTGTCGGCAATTAGAAAATCGGTTTCCCACCGAGCTTACTTCTTAAATGAGGAATCAATTAGGCCCTTTTTGTAGAGGTCTGGCTTTGCAGCTGCAAAAAGATGCTCGGTACCCGGGGTGGTCAACAAGCTCGGTTTATCCTGGTTCGGACATCTCACAGTGGAGATAACAACCCTACTCTAGTTCATATGTTAATTTATATGAATATGATGTTTACAGAGAAAAAACCAACACCCTTTTTTTCCCCCCTTGGAAAAAGGGGGCATTTAGAGTGTTATAGGGGGATCACGACCCAACACACTAACCTGATATTTACTCCAACGGTTACAGTTAATTATAGCAATAAATATGCCCTAAATCCGTATTAAGCACCATATTAATCTTGTATCGTGGCAAATGGTCTGGAGATCGTGGACTTAGTGGACGCATTTGTCAAAGCGACAGTTTCACCCAGGCACGAGCCTTCGAGCGAGCACGCTTTGTCGTATTTGCTGAGGTATGTTCATGATCCGAACATTCATGCTCGGATAGACCCGCAAGCCCGCGCCATCCACGGTAATGCTTGTGCGGGCACCGCTTCACTGGTTACATGAGTTTCTCCTTGGACATGACTTCCAAGGGAAATGTAAGGGTGTTTCGAGCTGCCGACCGAGGGTATATGCGTAATTAGATATTTTACCTAATCCCTGACAATCCTCTTTTTATCTTTTTTTATTATGCCTTTTTTTTTACTCCTACATTGGGCGTTACTTTACATACATAGCTAGGTATGGATAGAGAGCATAGAATACATATGATGGGCCACAACAATGGTTGTAGAGCGTAGCATAGTTAGGTTAAGAGGTACTCTAAGTAAGTAGCTAGGTATGGACAGGGGCATAGAATACATATGATGGGCTACAACAATGGTTGTAGAGACTAGCATAGCTAGGTTAAGAGATAATTGAGCATGCCATGATGTTGTTAGGATTTCATAGAGACCCTTTTGATCTTGTTCTGCAAACGGGCTCTTAAGAGCCTCTAAAATATTTTTTAAGTTTATAACCAATACCCCAGTTGGTCCTAATATACACATGACCTGCGATCAGGAAGGTCCTATACACATGACTTGCGATCAGGAAAAGAGCTTGACGTAAAACCAATAGTAGACCCGTTTTTTGTCTTTTGTTAAATCTTCTCCTCCACATAGGTTCCTATTTCAATTGGAACTTTTTTTGCGTCCATCCTTTTATATTACTTCTTGTTTTTACTTCTACATTAGGAGTTATTTTTTAGGTAAAATGACTTGTCTTTGTTGGAGATACCCTAGCATACTATGATATAGCAATTATTGGTCCTGCTCCCGTGGTCATGGGCGCAGGACAAGCAATCCCTTGGTCATGGACTATGATCTAGCAATTATTGGTCATGTTCCCATGGTCATGGGAGCAGAAGGACAAGCAATCCCTTGGTCATGGGAGCCGAAGGACAAGCGCAGTGTAACAATCTCAGAGCAAACCTTTCGAGCCAGAGAAGGTCAGAATGTCAGATAACACTGCGGTAATAATTTGGGTATGACTACGGATCGGACGTCCGATCAAAAAGAAAAAATCGGACGCCTGTTTCAGTAAATACAACCAAATGTTTCACCGAGCAAAGTAAAATGTTTTAGTAACATAAATGTTTCAATAATTATTAAAGGATGTTTTTGCAAGCACAAACAAATGTTTCAGAAAGGCAAAACAAATGTTTCAGTAGAGGAAACATAAATGTTTTGACATTTATGAAAAATTTTCCGCAGGTAGAACCAAATGTTTCAGCAGGTATAACGAAATGTTTCAGTAGAGCGAAATAAATGTTTCAGTATAGCAAAACAGAAATGTTTCGACATTTATTACAAATGTTTCAGGCAGTAGAACCAAATGTTTCAGCAGGTATAACCCAATATTTCACCATGGCAAAACCCATGTTTCACACGTACCAGGGCCATGCTCCAAGCCTAAGTTGCATCTTCTTCCTCATCTCTGTCTTCTTCTCCAGATCCGGCGAGCCCCCACGCCATCCTTGCCGCATCCGACCGCCAAAGTTTCTATTTGGCGTGAGAGAGGAAGAGAGAGAGATAGGGAGGCGTGAGAGAGGAGTTAGGTGGCGGCGCTCGCACGTGGTGACCGGCAGCGCCAGCGACGAGCTCACAACGGCGTTCTCCTTGTCGAGCTCGCCATCTCACGGTGGAGATAACAACCCTACTCTAGTTCATGTGTTAATTTATATGAATATGATGTTTACAGAGAAAAAACCAACACCCTTTTTCTCCCTACCTTGGAAAAAGGGGGGCATTTAGAGTGTTATAGGGGATCACGACCCAACGCATTAACCTGATATTTACTCCATTGGTTACAGTTAATTATAGCAATAAATATGCCCTAAATCCGCATTAAGCACCATATTAATCTTGTATCGTGGCAAATGGTCTAGAGATTGTGGACTTAGTGGACGCATTTGTCAAAGCGACGGTTTCACCCAGGCACGAGCCTTCGAGCGAGCATGCTTTTTCGTATTTGCTGAGGTATGTTCATGATCCGAACATTCATGCTCGGATAGACCCGCAAACCCGCGCCATCCACGGTAATGCTTGTGCGGGCATCGCTTCACTGGTTACACGAGTTTCTCCTTGGGCATGAATTCCAAGGGAAATATATGTACGTTTCGAGCTGCCGACCGAGGGTATATGTGTAATTAGATATTTTACCTAATCCCTGACAATCCTCTTTTTATCTTTTTTATTATGCCTTTTTTTTACACCTATATTGGGCGTTACTTTTCGTACATTGCTAGGTATGGATAGAGAGCATAGAATACATATGATGGGCTACGACAATGGTTGTAGAGCGTAGCATAGTTAGGTTAAGAGGTACTCTAAGTAGCTAGGTATGGATAGGGGCATAGAATACATATGATGGGCTACAACAATGGTTGTAAAGCCTAGCATAGCTAGGTTAAGAGATAACTGAGCATGCCATGATGTTGTTAGGATTTCATAGAGACCCTTTTGATCTTGTTCTGCAAACGGGCTCTTAAGAGCCTCTAAAATATTTTTTAAGTTTATAACCAATACCCCAGTTGGTCCTAATATACACATGACCTGCGATCAGGAAGGTCCTATACACATGACCTGCGATCAGGAAAGAGTTTGACGTAAAACCAATAGTAGACCCGTTTTTTGTCTTTTGTTAAATCTTCTCCTCCACATATGTTCCTATTTCAATTGGAACTTTTTTGCGTCCATCCTTTTATATTACGTGCTGTTTTTACTTCTATATTAGGAGTTATTTTTTAGGTAAAATGACTTGTCATTGTTGGAGATACCCTAGCATACTATGATATAGCAATTATTGGTCCTATTCCCGTGGTCATGGGCGCAGGACAAGCAATCCCTTGGTCATGGACTATGATCTAGCAATTATTGGTCCTGTTCCCATGGTCATGGGAGCAGAAGGACCAGCAATCCCTTGGTCATGGGAGCCGAAGGACAAGCGCAGTGTAACAATCTCAGAGCAAACCTTTCGAGCCAGAGAAGGTCAGAATGTCAGATAACACTGCGGTAATAATTTGGGTTTGTCTACGGATCGGACGTCCGATCAAAAAGAAAAAATTGGACGCCTGTTTCAGTAAATACAACGAAATGTTTCACAGAGCAAAGTAAAAATTTTAGTAACATAAATGTTTCGATAATTATTAAAGGATGTTTTAGCAAGCAAAAACAAATGTTTCAGAAAGGCAAAACAAATATTTCAGTAGAGGAAACATAAATGTTTCGACATTTATGAAAAATTTTCCGCAGGTAGAACCAAATGTTTCAGCAGGTATAACAAAATGTTTTAGTGGAGCGAAACAAATGTTTCAGTATAGCAAAACAGAAATGTTTCGACATTTATTACAAATGTTTCAGCTAGCAGAACCAAATGTTTCAGCAGGTATGACCCAATGTTTTCACCATGGCAAAACCCATGTTTCACACGTACCAGGACCATGCTCCAAGCCTAAGTTGCATCTTCTTCCTCATCTCTGTCTTCTTCTCCAGATCCGGCAAGCCCCCACGCCGTCCTTGCCGGATCCGACCGCCAAAGTTCCTATTTGGCGTGAGAGAGAGGAAGAGAGAGAGATGGGGAGCCGTGAGAGAGGAGTTAGGTGGCGGCGCTCGCACGTGGTGACCGGCAGCGCCAGCGACGAGCTCACAACGGCGTTTTCCTTGTCGAGCTCGCCGTCGGTGAACACCCACCGACCGGACGCCCCAACCCTCTCTCTCCGTGCGCTCTTCCTCCGAGCCGTGGATCCCTCCTGCCCTACCTCTTAGTTTGCCGCCGTTGCTGACTTCCTCTCCTCCAGCGACCCCATTACAGCATTGGCCACCTTCGCCACCGCTCTCCATGTCACGGCCGTCGCACTCTGCCCGTCCCTACCTCCCGCGTTCCGTGCAGCCGCCGCCGCCACCTCGCTCGCCGCCGGCCGCCAGCTCCACCTGCTCGCCCTTCGCTCTAGCCTCTTCCCCTCCGACCCGTTCTCCGCCTCCGCCCTTCTCCACGCAGGGCGTTCAACGAAATCCCCAACCCCAACCCTGTCATAATTGCAGGAGGAGCGTGAGAGAGACGTGCGAGTGAGGAGTGGAAGGTCACGGGGCAAAGCGAGTTAGGGGCGGAGCGTCCGATAGAGGCCGGGCGTCCGCATTGAAGCATTTCCGTAATAATTTAGACAACGCATGAGACTCGAAGATTACCCATACAAAAGTCGTATTTTATTTCCGGTCGTGTATAGAGTCCTAGTTAATTAACACAGTGTGAAGCTTTTGATCTGTTCTTCCATGGCTTCACATGGAGGAGATGAGGAAGGCTTAACGAGTTGGGGAGACGCAGCTAGCGTCTCTCAGCTCGATCAGCTGTCGCCGACGAGGTTAAAGTACACCGTGTAGAACTCGTCCTGGAGCCTATGCAGCGGCTCCAGGAGGAAGTTCCTCTCGGTACCCTTCGCCGCGAAGCTCAGTGGGTGGTACCGCCGCAGCGGCGCGGCCTGCGTGAAGCTCGCCGCCTGGCGGAGCGCCGCGTCGTCATCGTCGTTGCCGTCCACCGGCCGACACCCGACCTGGACCTTCCCTGCTTCGCCGGGGGCCGCCAAGAAGCAGCCCGGCCGTGTCCTGAGCTCCAGGGACACCGTACCGGGGAGGCCGTCCAGCCCGGCGACGGCGTTGAAGAGCGTGTCCGGCCCCGGCAGGCTGACGGTGAGGTCCTTGGTGACCGCCATGCCCGGCCTGTCGAACGGCTCGATCGTCACGTCGCGCCCTCGCAGACTCCCGCCGGCGCCTGCGCCGGGGCTGGCGGGGTAGACCCGGAACGTGGCGTGCACGCACGCGTCGCTCCCGGCGACGGGCATCTCCTGCATCGCCAGCGCGCCGTCGGCGATCGACACCGACAGGACGAAGGCCTTCCCGCCGGCACGCTGCTGCGTCAGGCTGACGAGCTGCGAGTCGAGCGATGACTGGGGGACCGGGGCGACCCAGTCGGTGACGGAGGGGGCGCTGGTGGCGTTCACCTCCCACATGCCGGGGGTCAGGCCGTCGTTGGAGTGGTTGCTGTCTGCCACGACCTTGTTGCCGTGCGTCAGGCCGGCGAGCAGGTGAGGGCCGAACAGCACCGCCTTGATGGATGAATACTCAGGCCGATCATCTGAAACGGCGCACACACCAATTCAGCCTCCCAAATCACACACACACTACACGCAACCGCCGAAAAAAAATCGATCTTTAATTTGTCTGAGAATCCATACCTTTTATCGCCTCAGTTCTTAAGCTGATGGGAAACCGGAGCAGCAATGTGTCATCACCCCAAAGCTTTGTCACCGAGAGGAAACCGCCTGCAAGAACAACAGCAGTGAAGCTGGAATCACTCACATTCAGTCTCATACGAGACACATAAAACAGTTCATGGATAAACCACCAGTGAAGTTACCTGCAGATGTCAGGTTGAGCTTTTCGCCATTGAGAGTCGCCGTTGTGCCATCTGCCGATGTCCACGACGGGATCCTGACGCTGACATTCGCTGGCCTTGCATCTCCCTGCACGTAGAAGGCAAAAATCTGATTCTAGCTTGACTCTGCACACCATGGCTGAAGTGAAGGTGTTATTATTCAGAAGTAAGGTACCTTTGCAGAGATGGAGAGCGAGACTTCGAAGTGCGCATCCGTTGAGGAGAGCGGTTTGGACTGCTGCTTGATGGTGAGGCCTGCCGTCTTCCAATCGAAGGTGCTCGGTATGTACTGGATGATGTGCACGCCTGGTATTTTTGCCTCCTCCAAGAAGTATATGGAATCCCCTAGCTTTGAGAACGATTCTATCCCTGTCATCACAACACAGGAAGATTTTCACACACACAGAGACACATACAAAGAGAAAAATATCACTCTCAAATTCTCAATAAGGAATCTATCTGATACATAGCACATAGTTTTCTTTTTCTGAAATGAAAAACCTTTTTTTTCGTTACATCTAGATCCAATGGCCCACCATGTCTTCACCATCCTAGGCTAGTCCTCCATGAACCCAAACCCCTAATTCTAATCCGGTGAACCACCACCCAAACTCGCCAGCAGGTCGGTGCCAGAGAGGAATCTCCAAACAAAATCGCAAGGTCACAAATTTTACTGTCATTCCACCAGAAGAAACAGGTTTTTAGCAATTCCATTGAACAATTACCAAATCGGACGATCATTCCCCCCAGAAAAACAGCTTTTTTAGCAATTCCATTGAACAATTACCAAATTTGACTATCAACCCCAGAAAAAAAAAACAGTTTTTTAGCAATTCCATTGAACAATGACCAAATTTGACTATCACTCCCCCAGAAAAAAGCAGATTCTTTTAGCAATTCCATTGAACAATTACCAAATTGGACGATCATTCCCCTAGAAAAAAAATTGCTTTGTATAGCAATTCCATTGAACAATTACCTGTCCCGTAGCAACACCAGAATGTGTTATTTGGGCTACCCCATCCCCCTGGATTGTTGGGGGGAAGGCCGGAGGGGTGTGCACCGCTGATGCTCTTCGATCGCCCGAGTCCCATGGGGAGGAAGTAGAGCATGACGCCAGGCTCAGTGCCCCTCTGGTTGCCCATGATGCCGTTGATGAGCAGCTTCTCATAGTGGTCTGCATACTCGACCTTCTTAGTCCACCTGAAGAGGTTCCGCGACACCTGAATCCAGCCCAAGAAAGTTAAATTTCAGGATTATTCTATGCAAAATGTGATCAAAGACGAGGAGGAAATGGCTTCACCTTGAGGAGGTTGTAGGTGGCGCAGCTCTCCTCGTTCGAGCTGATCTTGATCTCATCCACCATTCTCTTTGGGTCGTGCCTGACATGCATGCACAGAGAGAGCTTGAGCATGTAGAACGCCATGAAGCCTCTAGGAAAGGGATCATGGTGGTGGCTAAGTGTTATCACTCACCAGTGTTCCATGGTGGATGTGCCTCCGGTTGCAAATGTGTGGGAGGAGTTTACAACGTCAAAGAAGAATGTCGCAATGTCCTGTGCCAAGGGCCAGCTTTGTATTCAGTTCAATTCAATATAGAGTTGGGATTGAGAAAATATGGAGAGAATTACACTGCCAGTGATTAGTACCATTCTAAATGGTTTTTAATTTACCTTGTAAAGATGGTCACCAACGACTTCATATCGCTTTTGCGCGCCAACTATGATCGGGACATGCGTATTAACATGCAGCCCCGAGATGTCATCATCCTGAGAAAGCAAAATCAAAGATTGCAAAATTGATAAGATTGATTGGCGTCAGTTAGTTAATTATTTCTACAGAAGACTGAAATTGGAGAAAGAAAACAAAACACGTGTAAAATTAGTCTGACATGGAGGCTGAGCGGTCCGAGGAAGCATGGTTTGTCAAAAAGATGGGCCATCGCTAAATGCTTGGGGTCTTTCTGCAGAGAATAATATGGAAAGAATTAACTCCGTACGAAACAGCATTTGCGCCATGAGATCTACACAGTCAGATTGCTTAACATGAAACCAATGAACGACGGGAAGAATACCGTTATGGCATAGAGCTGATACATGACATCATTGAATCCACCCGTCTCCTCGTTCATCGCTTCCCAGTGCCTCTGAATGCTGTACTCCTGAATCAATTTCTTCACACGGTTACTGAAGTAGTCAGCCATCCACACCACCATCTCGAGACCCTTCGGGTTCCCAGCCAACGTGTACTGATCAAGAAGCCCTTGCATAATCTGTCAAAAGCATCAAACCTTTGCATAATCTGTCAAAGTACCAAAGCATCACATCTCGCGACAACAACAACAGATGGTAAACGATCTTGATGGCAACGGATGCCGGATGGAATCATCAAATCACACGTACATATACCAGATTGAGATTTGGATGGAACAGACAGATGGTTAAACAACTGAAATTTGCAGATGTATATACCTTGTGGATGGTGTAGTAGGGCGACCAGGCCTCGAAGAGCTGCTCGTAGCTGTCGAACATGGTGGCCGGGTAGGCAGCGAGGTACCCCGTGCCCACCTTCTTCTGGCAGCTGTGGAGGATGTCCATCAGCCTCGTCATCTTCTCCCTCAGGGCGCCGTTGTGCGAGCTCGCCCACATGTGCGCGCTCGCGCTCAGGTAGTGCCCTGCGAGCCAGCACAAACGCGGCGATCGATCTTGCTCAGACGGAGGCGATCGATCCATCCAAAGTGGATGGCTAGAAGAGATGCATCATGGCGGGTTTTAAATTTTGATCGTCGGAGGCGTGGACTGACCTATGAAGTGGCCGCGGAGCTGGCTGTCGGGCGCCTCCCAGCCGCCGTAGGGCTCGCCGACGGTGGGCAGGCCGGCCTGCTGCCGGAAGGTCCAGGCGAGGCGGTCGGGGTCGAGGTAGAGGAGGTACTCGAGGTTGGTCTGCTGGCCCTGCCAGTACATGGAGCCGGGCTCGAGGCGGACGTCGTGGAGCGAGGCCTGGGACAGGGTCTCCGGCGGCGTCTCGCCGCCGGCGCCGGCGCCGCGCGTCAGGCTCCGGTAGAGCGCCATCCAATCGAACTCCGCCCTGCCGCCGAGCTTGCGCGGCAGGAGGGTCATCCACGTCGCCTCCTCCGTCGGGTTCAGGTGCGGCAGCCCGTCCTCGTGCTTGCCCTGCGTGCCGTTGAACAGCCGGTCCCCGCACAGGTGCAGCGCGGCGGCGCCTTCCATGAACGCCATGCACGTCAGCAGGAGCAGTAGTTGTGCCGGCGCCGATGACCGAGACATCATGCTTCGCGCCATTGGTTGTAACTTGTATGCAGTGCTTGTGGTTACGAGGTGGGGGTGAAATATATATGCATCAAGATTGCCTGAGGTTGAAGACGATCGAGTAGTAAATTGTAGCGCGTCGACAGAACAAACCGTTGTATTAGATAGAGAGAGATTTGGATTGGATTGGATTGGATTAGATTAGATAGAAAACCACTTAGTTTGGATTAGAGAGTAATAGGGAAGAGTTCTATCCATAATTGGATCAAATATATACTGTTGAGATATGTCTAACGCCCTAGGCGTAAGGGTTGTTTATACCATTGGATAAAGCAAAATAAATGGCTCATAATAGTTTAGGCACCTATTTGTTGAAATATAAAAAAATACAAAAAAGATAATAATTAATTTAAAATGAAATTAATATTTATCTGCAAAAGAAAAGAGATAAGAGATGAAATTTTTTGGGGAATCTTATCTAAATACAACTCTATCCTATCCCCTATCTCTATCTCTAATCTCGATTTTATCTCTATCTCTAAACCAACTCTATCTCTAATCTTGCAACCTATCCCTAAACCAACTCTATCTCTAATCTTGCAACCTATCCCTAACCCCCTATAAAAGCTGATCGAGGCCTCTCCTCGCGGACGGACCAAGAGGGGAGAAAATATACAGAGCACACAGACGGAGAGACGGGGGCAAAAAATCGGAGATACACATGCGCACAGAGACGGAGACGATCGGAGAAAACCACACGCAGAGGATTGAAGGACGCACATGGACCAAGGCAGAAAGAAAAAGGGTAACATGTCTGGCACGGCTGCTGCCGCCATGTATTCCCATCTCCTTTTCACGTTTTCTCCCGTGATCTCTTTCTTTTGTTTTTTTCTCTCTGATTCCCTCTCTAGTTGTTGCTACATTTTTGTTGCTCTGCTTCTTAGTCTTCTTCGTGGAGCCATCGCAGATTCGCCGTGTTGCCCAGCCGCCTTGCTTCACCGCGAGCCCCGGCCGCCGCCTCCTTTGCCGCTGGCTGCATCCTCCACGCCGCCGCTAGTAGCCCCGCCCGGCTGTGCCCTCACCCGCGCCGCTGCTTGCCTGGCTGCCTAGAGCCGCTCCGTTCGCGCCTTGGCCGCCGCGCACCTTGCCACTGCGCCTCTGCCCGCCGCGTGCGCTGGCTGCCACGCCACCGTGTGCCGCCGCCAAGCCACCTTCCAGGCCATGCCGCCCGGCCTCGCCCGCCGCGCCTCCTGGCCTCGCCCGCCGCAACGCCTTTCAGGCCGCGCCGCCCGGCTTCGCCCGCCGCTCTGCCTTCGCGGCCATGCCGCCCGGCCTCGCCCGCCGCTCTGCCTTCACGGCCACGTCGCCCAGTCTCGCCCGTCGTGCCGCCCGGCCTTGGCCCCGTTGCGCCGCCAGGCTCACCCGCCGCGTGACTTAGGTCGCGCCGCGCTACCTGGCTCGTGTCTCCAACTGCCGCAGTGCTAACAGAGCCCTGACGCTTTTCACCAACCTTACCTTCACCCGCCACGGTTATGTACTATCTGAGCCAAAGTCATCGATTTTGTCCTTCTCAGATCCGGTGACCAGTGTTGTCCTAGTGCTGGAGGACGCTGCCCCCATTCACTTCTGATGTGGCATCCAACATTGTTTCAGTGCCAAACAACGTGTACTAGTGTCTGGCTTGTTACTTGTGTATTTTGGTCATGATGCCATTGTGGGCCTCTAACCACATACACATGCAGAGAGAATTTTTTGTGTCGACATGGTATATGAACATGCGATTTCCGCAAACCCGTTTACGGTTTGCAAGTGGAAACGATCAACGATCATTCTTTTCGCATTATCAATATCATGGAAAAAATTCCAATTTCACGATGCCAGTCACTCCTCAAGCTATGGTTGTCCCGCTTATGAGAATTTCCATACTCCGTTCCCCTGTAACAAGAGGCAGTCAACTATTCAACATTCGGTGAGTTTCCCGGACAGTTGCCTAAAGACGCGTTACATCAACAAATCAACATCAATTTCAATGATCAAGACTACATCAACGTCTACATCCTAGGCCCAACACTCGAGAATATTTTGGATGACGCTAGCAAAGTCGTTGACTTCAAATCCAAGCCAAGTGCAGAGCCGTGCAATCCATTCAACACAATTCTAATGTGGCGTTCGACAGAACAAAATCAAGCGACACGGGCGGGCGCAGTCAAACAATCAACGGCTACGCTAGGCATCTCATGGGCCCAATCTACCCCATGTGTTCTATCGTCGCCACACTGATCTAACCAAAGGGGCATTTGTTGGAATATAAATATATATATATATATATATATATAATAAAGATGGAGTCGTGCATGTTTCTGCACAGCTCGTGGAGTTGCTTCATCTCGCCTGGACGCCATAGGGTACTCCTCCGATGGCCTCGGCGTCAACCTGTTAATGAGATAGTTGTACCTCTCATTTTGCTCTAGGTCGGGGGAGATACGGAAGGCGATCTTGTCGTGATCCCTGGCGATTCCTCTGTCGGCTCGAACTCGAATTTGAGTATGGTGCAGTACGAGCTCTTCCAACTCTTGGTGTATCGGCGTGCGATTCTTCTGGCGTCTCTCCCGCTTGAGCTAGTGTCTTGTCGGCAGGATTTGGAGCCTCGAAGACATCGTTGGAATTGGTAGTAGCTGTGGGGGCTGTAACCTTGCCGCCATCGGTGATTTAGAAAGAAGCGATGGTAGCGCCGACCTTGTGGATGTGACCACAATCTGTGAGGTTGTGAGGACGTTGGTGATGATATGTGGACTTGTCGCCTCGTCCACTGGTTCCATCGCGTTGGAGGCACACCTTGCCCCTGGAGCATGCTTGAGGTTGGTGGAGAAACATGCCGGGTCCCGATCATCGACGGTTGGTATTGAATTCGGGGAACGGGATAGCGCTGGTTTGTCATGCCCCTGGTTCGAGACACAACGGGAACCAGCTCACGTCCTTGAACCCGTCTCTCGAGTTGGGCCACCTGGTTTTGTAGCTGTTACAGCTCCCTTCTTAATTCTTCGTTGCTGGGAGCTGGCGCTTCAGGGTATAGCACTGCAAAAGCATTGTTAGATTGAATTGACCCATACGTACCTGTCACACCAATGTGTAGGCAAGGGATGATGTTGATTGAGCGAGGAGTACGCCTCTTCAGGATGGCATGTTGGCGTGGATGACGCGACTATAACTCCTTCATGATGGCCTTCCTGACTTGTTTTCCGTCAGAAGAGTCAACTTCGTTGACGAACCAATCCTCCACTGCATCGTGTTTGGCGATGTGAGAACTAACGGAGCTGTGTAGCTTCTGAATTTTGGCCAGCTTTCTCCTATAGTTGCGGTAGGTGCGGCGCTTTTCAGCGAGCAGTGTTCGTTTTCGCTTTCAGCGCGCATCCCGCAACAAGCTTCGAGTCAAGAAGATGTGCTCCAAAACGTTCTTCATTAGGGGAGCTCACGAAATCACGGCCTCCTCATGAGAGTCTTGGCGCTCTCTGCGATTGCAGCGAGACTGTCTGCGCTCGCCATAAACTTGAACATCTCCTCAGTCTTGAGGTTGAAGACTTTGGAGCCCTCTTGGACCACAGTCGTTAGTGCAAAAGCTCCGAATTGAATGGAGTAGGCCATCTTAGTGAGAAAAAGAAGACCTGCAAAAGGGGCATCTTTTGATCAGGATAGCTCCACTTTAACGGGAAAAGGAGAAGAAGAATGAGGCGAAGATGGCTTCAAGCCTATGGAATAGGCGAAGATGGCTTTGAGCTTTAGCAACAAAGATGGGAGGAGACCCAAGTCCCACCAAGCGTGCCAAATTTGTTCGCACGGAAAAAATTAATAATTCACAGGAGCCAGTGTATATAAATACACAGAAGAAATAAAGAAACAGGAAAGCTGATATTCTATTATTGCAATAAAATATATATTCCCGTGGATATTTGCGCGCTGTAGACATCTATCTTGACGATTGTGGAAATTCTGGATCCTGGGGCCTCGGAAGGATTCCCAGTTAATTACATCAGCGAATTGACACGCGGAACACCTCCGATTAAGCTGTTATGTCATCTTCTTCTCATCTTCGCCTCGTGGATCACCATGCTTGTTGGTGTAGATCGTTGTGGTGACGGCAGAACGCATGGGGTAGATTTGGGCCCATGCGATGCCTAGCGTAGCCATTTTTTTTGCTCCGCTTGCCCGTGTCGTTTGATTTTGTTTTGTCAAACGCCACGTTGTGATTGTGTTGGATGTGGTGCACGGCTCTGCACTTGGCTTGAATTTGAAATCAACGACTTGTTGGCGTCATTGGGAGCGTTCTTGTACGTCAATTCATGGACATGGACGTTGAAGTGGCTTGATCGTTGAGGTTGGTTCATTGATATGATGTGCTTTAACTAGCTTGATCCAGTCTTAAGCTTTTCCAATTACTTGTTTCTTTTTTATGAACGCACATATGACCCTGAATTTTTCCTCTCTTGCGTTTCCATACATGTCGTCTCGACTCCCTGACTATATTCATTTGGTTCCCTAGCAGAATCCATACAAGATGGTTTCATTGTCTCATTCAGTCATGGCTTCGTTAATTTATGCTTATGAAACATGTATTTTTTTCTCTTCATCTAATTGCCACGTATGATAGTCAAACCAACCAACTATCATGCTGATCCAGTAATGCTTATACAATGCACATACACTTTTACATGCAAAAGCATACGTGCAGCAGCTGAACAACGTAGCTTCCACGGGAAAGGGTTCCATGATGACAACGTCACGAACCCGACAGCTGAACGTGGAAGTCTCGGCCTGGTGCAATAGTTAGGCAACTCCAGGGACGGCTCACACCGGGGCAGCAGTGTGAGATGCGGCACCGGACAGTGTGTTGAAGACGGCGCGTTTGCAGGTGGCAACAATGAAAAAGACCAGCAGCACAAGGCTGGGGCTCGACGAGACGCAGGAGGCTAGCGGCGGCGGGCCGAGGCGATGTATGGGGTTCGAGCGGGCGGCGGCGTGGCGGCTGAGGCGGCGATGGCGCGAAAAGAACCAGCTCGGCATGTCGTGAACGGCGGCGGCGACGCGACGGCGAGCGGCGGCGGCATGGCCAAGGCGATGGCGGCACGCCTAAGCCGTCTTGCGATCGGCGGCGGTGGAGCGAGGGCGGCGTGCGAAGCAAAGCATGACCAGTGCGATGGAAACACGCCCAAGCCGTCCTCAACCGGCGGCGGGGCGAGGCGACACGCCCGAAGCGGCGGGGCGAGGCCAATGGCGGCCGGATCGGCGACGCAGCCAGGGCGGCGCGCGAATCTGGCGTCTTTGGCGCGGCAGCGCGGTGCGGATGCAACGAGGTTCTTGAGGCGGATCGACGGCCGGCCAGCTGCGTGGCGCGTCGAGGCAACTTAGCGAGCCGAAAGTAGCGGCGAGCACTGGGGCGGCGATGGAGAGAGAGACAGCGGCGGTCGCGGCTTCGTCGGCGGCGAGCTTAGGCGGCCGGCGCGCGGCGAGTGGTGGCGAGCGGGCGGCGCAACGAGGCGGGCGATAGCGGAGAAGGCGGCGGGGTTTGGAAGAAGCGGCGAAAGAAGCGAAATGGCGGCGTGGTGCAGAAAGGGGCGCCAGAGTTTGGCTCGAGACCCGCGCCGCCGCCGCCGCCCTTTCGAACCCCTCGCGCCGCGCCACCCCTAGGTGCCGCCTCCTCTCTGCTATCGTCTCCGAGCCTTGCCGCGCCGCTTCCGACTCCGCCGAGCTACCTTGCTGCAGCGCCGCCGCCGAACGTCGCCTCCGAGACTCGCCCTGCTGCTGTGCCAGCCTGCCCGCCGCCTCCTTTCCATCTTGCGCCTCAAGAGCCTCGCCGCGCGTCTCCGGCCTCGCCAAGCCGCCGCCCCTACGCCAGCATTCGGGCGCACCACCTCCGGACGCGTCGCCTTGTTGCCGTGCCACCATTGGCCTGACCCGCTACTTCCGGCGGCGTCGCCATCGGCCCACGCCACGTTTTTACGGGCACGTCGCTCTCGGCCTCGCCGCGCCACGCGCAAGATGGTTTGGCGTGCCACCAACGGCCCTTGGCCATCTTGCCGCCGCTCTTGGGCCACCGCCCCCGGTTCACGACGTGTCGAGCCAGCTCTTGCCGCGCCACCGTCTTCTCAGGCTGCCGCACCGCCGCCCTCGGGCCGCAGCGCTGTCACCTCTGGCTCCGTCGCGCCGCTAGCCTCCCGCGTCTCACCAAGCCCTGGCCTTGTGCTGCTGGTCTTTATCGTTGTTGTCACCTGCAAACATGCCGTCTTCAACACACTATCCGGCGCAGCGCCCCACACTGCTGCCCCGGTGTGAGCCACCCCTGGAGTTGCCTCACTATTGCACCGGGCCGAGACTACCACGTCCAGCTACCGTACTGCCTGCCGGGTTCGCGACGTTGTCATCATGGAACCCTTTCCTGCGGAAGCTACGTTGTTCAGCTGCTGCACGTATGCTTTTGGATGTAAAAGTGTATGTGCATTGTATAAGCATTACTGGATCAGCATGATGGTTGGTGTGACTATCATATGTGGCAATTAGATGAACAGAAAAAAATACATGTTTCATAAACATAAATTAACGAAGCCATGACTGAATGAGACAATGAAACCATCTTGTATGGATTCTGCTAGGGAACCAAATGAATACAGTCAGGGAGTCAAGGCGATATGTATGGGAACACAAGAGAGAAAAAATTCAGGGTCATATGTACGTGCATAAAAAAAACAAGCAATTGGAAAAAGCTTAAGACTGGATCAAGCTAGTTAAAGGTAGGTCCGACACAAATTCATTCACACCCCCAGCATCGATGATCTCGACTAAGCAAGTTTCAGCACATCATATTAATGAACCAACCTCAACGATCAAGCCACTTCAATGTCCACGTCCAAGAATTGACGTACAAGAACGCTCCCGATGACGCCAGCAAGTCGTCGACTTCAAATTCAAGCCAAGTGCAGAGCCGTGCACCACATCCAACACAATCACAACGTGGGGTTTGACAAAACAAAATCAAGCGACACGGGCAGGCGGAGCCCAAAAAAAACGGTTACGTTAGGCATCGCATGGGCCCAAATCTACCCCATGCGTTCTGCCGTCGCTACACCGATCTACACTAAGAAGCACGGTGATCCACGAGGCGAAGATGAGAAGAAGATGACAGAGTAGCTTAATCGGAGGTGTTTCACGTGTCAATTCACGGATGTGATTAACTGGGAATCCTTCCGAGGCCCTAGGATCCAGAATTTTCACAATCGTCAAGATAGATGTCTACAGCGCGCAAATATCCACGGGATTCTGTATTTTATTGCAATAATAGAATATCATCTTTCCTATTTCTTTCTTTCTTTTGTGTATTTATATACGCTGGCACACCTGCGAATTATTAATTTTTTCCGTGCGAACATTATTAAAAATCTTGAGAAAGATAATTGTTTTTTATCGGGAGTTTCTTGTGCCCCGCTTAACATGTTGCCACCCGATCTAAAAAAACAAACATGTTGCCACCCGATTTCAACATAAGTGATTATCGTTTAATCCGATCATGGACTTTATCCATGTACAAGTGGAGCGACTTTGTTTTAGTTTGGCTTTGGCTGAACCGGACTACTGATCTTCAATGTTTTAGGCCTCGAAAGCTTAAAAAGGTGACTAATAAGTCCAAACAATAATCAGTTCGACTAGGGCACTATAAAGTTCAAAGCTTCGCAAGCTGTTTGAACTCGGCTTGCTCTAGGCTCCATTCGAGCTCGACCTTTGTTCAAGCCTACTCAAGATTTTCCAAACCTTGATTCATTCTAGATAAAATTCTATTTTACCGAGTTGACTTCAACTCAAAGTTTCGTTCGAGCCTAATCGAGCTTCGTTGAGCCTATTCAAAATGTTTTTTCTTGATAAAATCATATTTTACCAAGTTTCATGGAACCCAATCTTAGCTTTGTTCGAGCCACGAGGCGAAGATGAGAAGATGACAGAGCAACTTAATCGGAGGTGTTCCGCGTGTCAATTCGCGGATGTAATTAACTGGGAATCCTTTCGAGGCCCTATGATCCAGAATTTCTACAATCGTCAAGATAGATGTCTACAGCGCGCAAATATCCACGGAAATCTGTATTTTATTGCAATAATAGAATATTAGCTTTCCTGTTTCTTTCTTCTTTTGTGTATTTATATACACTGACACGCCTGTGAAAAATTATATTTTTCCGTGCAAACAAATTTGGCACGCCTAGTGGGACTTGGGTCTCCTTCCATCTTTGCTGCTGAGGCTCAAAGCCGTCTTTGCCTATTCCATAGGCTCGAAGCCATCTTCGCCTCATTCTTCTTCTCCTTTTCCCCCTTAAAGTGGAGCCGTCCTGATCAAGGATGCCCCTTTTGCAGGTCTTGTTTCTCTCACTGAGATGGCCTACTCCATCCAATTCAGAGCTTTTGCACCAACGACTGTGGTCCAAGAGGGCTCCAAAGTCTTCAACCTCAAGACTGAGGAGATGTTCAAGTCTGCGAAGGAACGCAGACAGGCCTCTGCTGCAATCGCAGAGGAGCGCCACACTCTCATGAGGGAGCCCCGTACTTTCATGAGCTCCCCTAATGAAGAACGTTCTGGAGCACATCTTCTTGACTCCCTGGAAGCTTCTGCTGCTAGGATGCGCTTGCTGAAAACGAACGCTCGTTCGTTGAAAAGCGCGCACCCAGCTCGCAACTACAGGAGAAAGCTGTCCAAAATTCAGAAGCTAAACCGCTCCGTCAATTCTCACATCGCCAAACACGATGCGGTGGAGGACTGGTTCGTCAACGAAGTTGACTTTTCTAACGGAAAACAAGTCAGCAAGGCCATCATGAAGGAGTTCTGGACGCGTCAACCACGCCAACATGCCATCTTGAAGAGGCGCACTCCTCGCTCAATCAACATCGTCCTTTGCCTACACATTGGTGTGATAGGTATGCATGGGTCAATTCAATCTAACAATGCTTTTGTAGTGCTATACCCCGAAGCACCAGCTCCCAGCAACGAAGAATTAAGAAGGGAGCTGCAATAGCTACAAAATCGGGTGGCCCAACTCGGGAGACGGGTTCATGGACGTGAGCCGGTTCCCGTTGTGTCTCAAACCAGGGGCATGACGAACCAGCGCTATCCCGTTCCCCGAATCCAATACCAACCGCCGATGATTGGGACCCAGCATGTTTCTCCACCAATCTCAATCGTGCTCCGGGGGCAAGGTGTACCTCCAATACGATGGAACCAGTGGATGAGACGACAATTCCACGCATCACCACTAACTGCCTCACAACCCCGAAGATTGGTGGTCACATCCACAAGGTCGGTGCTACCACCGCTTCTTCCTAAACCACCGGTGGCGGCGAGGTTACAGCCTCCACCACTGCTACCAACTCCAACGGTATCTTCGAGGCTCCAAGTCCCGCCAACAAGACACCGGCTCAAGCGGGAAAGGCGCCGAAAGGATCATACGGCGCTACACCAAGAGTTGGAGGAGCTCGTACTGCACCATACGCAGATTCGAGTTCGAGCCGACGGAGGAATCGTCAAGGATAACGACAAGATCGCCTTCCATATCTCATTGACAGGTTGACGCCAAAACCACAGGAGGAGTACCCCGTGGTGTCCAAGCGAAACGAAGCAACTCCACGAGCTGTGCAGAAACATGCATGACTCGGGGGGCAAGACAACGACTCCGCTGCCACCTTCAAGGAGCCGTCCGTGTCATCGGTGCCCTCCGTTCTACAACAAGCCACTCCACGGTTGCAGTCGGTGGTTCAACTCCCCAAAGAAGCACTTCTATCTCCAACGGACGTGCAAGACGACAAAGAAGAGTTGCTCCGAGCAGCTGACGTAGCTACTTGTGGTACCCTGATGGTTAGTCCTCAACCACAAGATGAACACCGGTGGAAACCACCTCGTGTCACGCAAGAGTTCTCTTACCTGGCTGATGAGGAGATCATTCCTAACCTAAGGGCCGTCTTCTCAAAAAGGCGCTCAAGCACACGAAGGCTACATGACAGGGCTAGATCAACGGCCAACTGCATGCCTCTCACCACGAAGAAGAGCTCTCTGTCCGATGGTGATTCGGCGTTCAGCTCCGACACCCCAATGCGGCGTTACACCGACTTCACTGCTCGCCTTCCACAGGACCTCGACGAGTTGCAGCAAGTCGCAAACCGCTCTGGGGCAAGCACGTGGCTAAAGACCATGGCGCAGCGGACCATGGCAAACACCACGGAGGATTAGATGGAACACGAAGACGACGACCCTTCCGACGGGGAGTCGTCTGCTTCATTGGAAAGAGTCTCGGGGTTGCCCAGCTATGAACAGCTGGATCACTCCATCCCTTCAGAAGATGAAGGCTGGCAGGGGTTGGGGGCATTTCCATAATTCTCCCCCCTCTCTCTCTCGGGTGGCTTGGTCCCGGTTACCTCCCCGAGCAAACTATCTTTGCTTGGGGCCCGAGCAAGGGTTTACCTGGCTCGGGAGGGGGACTCGGGTCACCGCCCCTTTTTCAGCCGAACATCGATTACAAGGGGACACGCAGCCACCCCTCGCAGGCCTCGCTTTTCGCCCCCTGTAATAAATGTGCTGACGTCCACACAACTATTACGTCTCGTCGCAGGTATCGGAGACCGTGGCTACCTGCCCAGGTCATGTTCTATTATTTCGTTCCCTTTTTCCGTCACCACGAATGACGGAGAGGACTGTTCTCATACGACACTCGCCCAAGGACAGCCTTCGGACCGCAGGATACTAGACTGTACATCCATTAGTACAGGGATCACGCCCATGTAAATAGGTCATATAGCTGAACGCACAGAAAGAGACATTCCGTCGCACCTAGGGAGGGCCGGAGCCTCTACTTCCTCCCAAGAAATCTGAGCATCCCTTGCTCCGGATGCTCGGGAGCGCCATTGTAATCTTTTCTTGTATTCCTTCGAATACAGATCACTGGACATAGGGCTATTACCTCCCTCCGAGGGGCCCGAACCAGGCTAAAAACCCACTCCCCGTTCCGGTTGTCTGATTGGGTTGGCTCTCTCAAATGACTCCGAGGCTGCAGGAACGAGGCCCATTGATCCTCACATTCAACAAGTAAGCTCGACACGTGGGAGCCCCGTGCTTTCAACCATCAACAGCTGGCGCCGTCCGTGGGGATCGTCAACTAGCTTCTGCAGCAAAGATCCTTGAGATGGCGAACTCTCAAGACAACCAAGACATCCGCTTTGACGACCTCGATGACTTGGACGAGTACTGGTCTGATACCGAGGTCGTCCGGATCATTGATCCGGAAGGACACACCATGGAAGAAGCTACTTCCCCCATGGATGTCAGCCGCCCTACAGGCGATGACACAGGCGAGGGATACATTCCCGAGCCCCTCCAGTTCTGAGAGATACCAGAACAGGAGATGTTCGCAAGACGCGAGGACACCGGTTCTCACGAGGGAGTTGATATCCCCAACACCCCGTACGAATCCAATCCCGAGACAGCTTCCCGCGGAGATACCGTCATGGCCCCTTCATGTCCGGTGCTTCCGCGGGAAGTCAATATGGCGGGTACGACCAACACGCCCGCTCCCGCGAACCGGGAGGACGAGTCACAGCGCCGCCTGGAGGCCGCGCGGGACTAGCTGGCTAGCTCGATCGATCGAGCTCTGGCAACCCGTCGCGATGACCCAGGGCCCAGTACTCGGCCAACTCCCCGTTCACCGCGTCCGAGATCTTCACCATAGTCCCGCTCCTCCGACCCGATTGGCAGGAGTCGCCAACGCCTCCAAGCTCTGGAGCGCTTGGTTCGGGATCTCCGACCGGACTTTGATCAGGCCGCTAAACTGGGCGTCGCCGTGGCGGAAAACCTGGAGCAACTAGCGTGCGATTTTCCCCGTACTGCTTCCTCTCGAAGTACTTCCCAGGAGAGTCGCGCTCCAAGGAGCGACCGCTCTCGTCGGGACCTTCGCGAAGCCCTTGATCACCGAAGCAACGACAAGGCACCCCGCCGGCACGATGATCGTCCTTCGATGGATGACCGACGGGCCGAACGTCGCCACGATGGCGACACAACCTACAACTCCGCCCAAGATAGAAGGCACACCGAATCCCGAGCAAGAGGTGATCGTAGTGAGTACCGATCCCGCACTGACCGGAGTAACACCCCCTCGGGCACTCCGGGGCCTCGACGCAGCGGTGTGTTCTCATGGCTCGGTCCCCTCAGGGGCCACGACGACCGTGGCGTTCAAACTAGCGGCACCCGGGCAAACCATGGGTGTCCCGCCTTCTCTCGAGCATTGTGGGAAGCAGCATGGCCACCGAACTTTAAGCCGGGCCACATCGAGCGGTTCGACAGGACACAGAACCCGGACGAATTTCTCTCGGTATACACTATTACCATCACGGTCACCAGCGGTGATGAGGACGTGATGGTCAACTACCTTCAGGCTGTGTTGGGAGGGCCCACTCGGACATGGCTTTTCAACCAGCTGAAAGGATCCATCCGCAGTTGGGGGCAACTCTGTAACGCCCTACAAGCAAACTTCTGAGGTTGTTGTCCACGCCCGTGAAGGCCACAAGATCTCAAGCAAGTAGTCCAGATGGAAGATGAAAGCTTGCCCGACTACGTCCAAAGGTTCATCCGGGTGCGGAACACTATTCCGAGCATCCCGGACGAAACGGTCGTTGAGGCCTTCACCAAAGGCGTCAAAAACGTCTGTTTCACCTAGGATCTCGAGATATACTCCGGCTCTTTGGCTAGAGAGCTGTTCCAAGCGGTGGAACGCTACATTAACGCTGAGGAGGCCGTTGAACGGAAACGGCTCCTAGGGACCAACAAGGCGCCTCCACAGCCGGGCGTGGAGTCCTCGAGCAAGAAGAAGTCTTCTGTCTCCGACAAGAAGGTCAAGAAGAAGAAAAAGGCGAAGGCGGCCAAGATAGTGGCTGCCATCTCAGAGCAGTCGCCCTCACCCCCGCCGTAGATGCCGAAGCCCAAGAAACCTCGTCCGTCTCAAGGCAAGGCAAGCAGGCAGCGGCCGAGCGGCTCCGATCAGAGGCACACGTCGCAAGCTCGCCGGCGACCGCTTTGCCACTTCACGGTGTGCACGGCATGACCTCCGCGAATCGCCGCACTGGATCACCCGCCTGGAAGACTTCTACAATGGTCGAGGTCCTATGCCCGTCCTCCCAGACGTCCGCAAGGGCAGTACCGACCGACGACCCGACCAACGTACCGACCAGGAAGGTCGAGATAACGAAGGTTACCACGAGCCGAGCCATCACATCGCGGTAATCTTCGAGGGCTCCACGGCGTACTCCTCCCGGCGGGAACTGAAGGCCGCCGCACGAGAAGTTCACCATATCGGCCGTGGGAGCCCTACCCCCGAGCATGTCCGATGGTCAGACACGACCATCTCTTTCTCCCGGAAAGATTGTCCCCCGGGAATGACTAAGCCACAGAGGCTCCCTCTGGTGCTTTGCCCGACCATCAGTAACACAAGGGTCGTGCGAGTGCTCATCGACGGGGGGAGCGCTCTCGTCTTGATATCCGCCCGGGTCCTGGACAAGATGCAGATCCCCCGCTCCACGATCAAGGACGTTGCCATGCCCTTCCATGGCATAATTCCAGGCACGTCCATGACCCCACTCGGGCAAATTGTCTTGCCCATGACCTTCGGCAGTCCGAACAATTTTCGGACTGAGTTGGTCACCTTCGAGGTAGTCGACTTCGAGTCAGCCTACAACGCCATCCTCGGTAGGCCGGCTCTTGCGAAATTCATGGCAGCTACGCACCACGCGTACCACTGCCTCAAGCTCCCGGGGCCTAAGGGGGTGATTATCGTCAAGGGCAGCCACAAGGCTGCCCTAGAATGCGACGAGATGGCGCTGGATTTGGTCGGCCAGCTACCCAAACGCGGGCCCGAACAGGATTCCCACAAGCCTGCTCGGCCCAGGGTGATGCTCCAGCCCCAGGAGCAAACAAAGGAGATTTCGGTCTCCTCCGAGGATCCGGCCAGGGTGGTCCATATCGGGGCCGCCCTGGATCCGAAATAGGAAATCGAGCTCGTCGCCTTCCTCTGGGCAAACCCGGACGTTTTCGCATGGGAACCGTCTGACATGCCCGGTGTCCTAAGGAAGGTGATCGAGCACAGGCTAGCAGTTCAGCCTGGCAAAAAGCCAGTGCGTCAAGCACTGAGGAGGTTCCCGCAGTGGAAGGTCGACATCATCCGCGAGCAACTGGACAAGCTATTAAAAGCCGGCTTCGTCCGCGAAGTCGAGCATTCCGAATGGTTGGCCAATCCAGTTGTGGTCAAAAAGAAGAATAGAAAGTGGCGCATGTGCGTTGATCATAACAACATCAACAGCTCGTGCCCAAAGTACAACTTCCCTCTCCCGCGCATAGATCAGTTGGTTGACGCGACGGTGGAAGCCCAGCTGATGAGCTTTCTGGACGCGTATTCCGGGTACCACCAGATTAACCTATCGCAGAAAGATGAAGAGAAAACTGCCTTTATCACTCCCTTCGGCACCTTCTGCTACACGACCATGTCGTTCGGTCTAAAAAATGCGGGGGCTACTTTCCAACGCCTGATGCAGAAGGCCTTCCCCGACCATATCGGACGGAACCTAGAAGTATATATAGACGACATAGTCGTCAAGAGTAGTTTGGCCGAGGCCCACATCCGCGGCCTCGAGAAAACCTTTTGTAACTTGAGAAAGCATCGAGTAAAACTGAATCCCGAAAAATGCGTTTTCGGTGTGCGTACGGGCATGGTGCTCGGCTATGTGATCGGATCGTCAGGCATTGGAGTGAACCTCGAAAAAATCGAGGCTATCGAAAGGATGCAGGCCCCTTCAAATATAAAGAAAATCCAATCACTCACCGGCCGGATGGCGGCCCTCAACCGCTTCATCTCCCGGCTGGGTGAGCGCGGATTACCCTTCTTCAAGGCTCTGCGTAAACACGATGGTTTCGCTTGGACCAAGGAAGCCGACAATGCCTTCAAGGAGCTTAAGCAGTACCTGTTGAGCCTGCCGGTCCTGGTCACCCCCAAGGAGCAGGAGCCTTTGCTACTCTACCTCGCGGCCTCGCCCCAGGCAGTAAGCGCAGTGCTTGTAGCCGAGCGCGAAGGGATTCAGCGACCGACATACTACGTGAGTGAGGTACTTCACAGACCGAAGGAGCGTTACCCCGATGTCCAGAAGCTTCTCTACGCATTGCTCATGGCTTCTAAAAAACTCCGCCACTACTTTTTGGCACACCCGATCACAATCCCGACTAGCTTTCCGCTGAGAGAGATCCTCAGAAATCCTGATACGACTGGGCGCATCACCAAGTGGGCAGTAGAGCTCAGGGAATTTGACCTCAAGTTCGCTGCATGTATGGCGATCAAGTCCCAGATACTGGCGGATTGGACGAGTCCCTCCCCCCGACCGAGCAAGCAGCCGGGCACGTCGAGACTCCTCACTGGACCATGTTCTTCGATGGCTCGCGCTCTTTCGAACGCTCGGGGGCTGGCATTGTCCTCATCTCCCCCTAGGGAGAACAACTCCAGCATATCATACAACTGCACTCCGCCGCAACCAACAACGCGGCGGAGTATGAAGGTCTCTTGGCCAGACTCCGAGCATGCTCTGCGCTCGGGGTCCAACGACTAACCGTGAAAGAGTACTCACAGTTGGTCGTAAACCAGGCTAACAAGGAGTTTCAGTGCTCCGATGACTCGATGGCGCGTTACCTGGCTAAAGTGAGGAAGTTGGAAAGAAACTTCAGGAACTTCGAAGTCCTTTACGTGCCCAGGAGAGTAAATACCCTGGCCGACCAACTTGCCAAACTAGGCACCTCGCAAGAACCGGCTCCGGCGGGGGTGCTCATTGAGCACCTGCTAAAACGCCCTATTCCCTCCGGAGAAGAGACAGACGAGACGCACGGCAATGTCTCCCTCCTCGAGCGAAGCGCGACCTGGATGACGCCATTCATCCAGTTCTTGGTGCACGGGACATTGCCCGAGGATGAAGCTGAGAGGTCCCAGCTTATCAGGAGAGCTTCACTGTACAGACTAGTGGAGGGCGCCTTGTACCGAAGAGGCGCGCTCGGAGTTCTCTCCAAGTGCATCTCCCAGGTAGAAGGGAAGTTCCTGTTAAAGGACCTACATGAAGGTATCTGCGGGGCTCACTCGTCCTACAAAACCCTCGTCGGAAAGGCCTTCAGGATGGGCTATTATTGGCCCATGGCATTGGGCGATGCTTGTGAGATAGTTACCACGTGCCGGACATGTCAATTCCATGCTCGGTAGGTTCATCAACCAGCATATGGCCTTGAGAACTATCCCCTCACCTGGCCATTCTCTACCTGGGGGCTGGACATCCTCGGTCCATTCCCAAAGGAGCCAAGGGGTGCGCATACCTCTTTGTCGCCATAAACACATTCACTAAATGGATAGAAGCCGAACCAGTCTCCGGCATTACGGCCCAAGCTGCCAAGAAGTTTTTCCGCAACAATATGGTTACACGGTTTGGTATTCCCAGTCGACTAATCACGGACAATGGAACTCAATTCACCAGTGAACTGTTCCAAGAATATTGCGAAGACGTTGGCACCAAGATTTGCTTCGCTTCTATGGCTCATCCACAGAGCAACGGAGCCGTCGAACGTGCCAACGGGCAGATTCTCCAAAGAATCAAGAAACGAGTCTTCAATCGGCTCACCAAACTACGACAAAACTGGGTGGACGAGCTGCCTTCCGTCCTGTGGTCCGTCCGCACCACCCCCAGTCGAGCTATGGGCGAAACGCCTTTTCGGCTCGTATACGGCGCCGAAGCCATGCTCCCCGCTGAAATAACCCTGAGATCTCCTCGCATGGACCTTGCGGAAACGGGCGACGACCACCAAAGCCGACTCCTCGACCTCGACCTATCCGAAGAAAGGCGTGAACAAGCCCTCGTCCGATCGGCCTCCTACCTGCAGGCTTTACGCAGGCAAGCAGCCCGATCGATCCGACCAAGGATATTGCAAGACGGCGATTTAGTCTTGCGTCGCATCCAAGACTTGTCGCACACCAATAAGCTCACTCCCAAATGGGAGGGTCCGTTCATGGTCGTCTCTTCTTCACGACCAGGGGTTGTTAGCCTCGCCTTCTCGGATAGCCGCGTCCTCAGCAGCTCGTGGAATATCGTCCAGCTACGCAGGTTCTACGCCTAGTCTCACTCCTTTCTACTTTTAGCCTGATAGTAAGGAAAGGATGGTATGGTATGGTATGAGATGCTCATGATGAGATGTTTATTCACACAACATGTGCATTTTGCGGCGATTGTATCCCTTATGGGTTACATAAAATGGTTTGATGTTTACCTTTTGTTTTGTTGGCGAATGATGTTAGCATTTGAAAGATTCTATGATGGTATATGATGTTATAAGAATGGACTATGCATTTGCATCTTAGGCATGAGGATTGCATAGAAAAAGATGATGATGATGGCATGTAGACCTACTTCGGTAGGCAACTCTCACGGGATGGCGGAAAAGTTTTGCTTCGGTGGGCAAACTCCACGGGATGGAGTGTAGAGTGGTACATCGATGGGTGTACACTCAGTGATACCAGTATATGATATGAGAAATGAGCATAATGCATTGCAAGAGCATAGTGCATTGTATGGATAAGCATGATGCATTGCATTGATAAGCAAGTCATGAATGGAGATGTTTATTGATGCTGAGAATTTCCTATGCGCATACGTTTAAATATTGTCTAGGGTATAGCTCTAAGTTATTTGTGAGGGATCTGCAGTGTGGAATGAGAGTAGGTTTGGAGGAAACCATAAACCAAAGAGTTTAAGAATCACGTTTAAGACGAATCTATTAAAGAAATGAACATGTCACATATGCTTATCATTAGACAGGGTGAGATGTTACATGATCAAGTACGCAGGGTATTATGATGATACCTTATAGTCGTGTTTAGAGTTTACCACTTAAGAGAAAAATATGATCAAATGAACAGCATGCTGGGTCAATGTGCCTAACAACCAGGATGTGATGTTATGTCATGTTTGTCACTCCATTATATACTTGCTGAGTTATTGAACTCCCTATTGATCTCTTATGTTTTAGGTGAGCCTAGAGGTCAGCATGCATGAGGAAAGGTGTAGTGTCTCACTTTTGCTCACTACACTAAGTTATTATCACTTTAATAACCTGAACCAAACCAATGATGTAGGCTCCTTTTGGATAAATGATTCTAAGTCCTGATTATATGCCTGTTTTGAAATGGAGATGATATATTGATAAGCAATGCATGATGTTGTGTATGGATGTAAAGTTTTTAAACAAGATACTACCGAAATTTTGAGTAATTTATAGAGTTAGTAACACTTTGGGCTCAGGAGGAGCTAAGGTGTTACATTGCTACGTCAGCATAGCGCGAGTGACCTCGGGCTAGGGCACCATCCTATCACCCTCTACGGGCGATCGCCCATCTGACGCAAGGGGACCTATTTTTTTCTAAAATGCGAGCTGACACCTATTTCTATAAAACTGAATAAACAAAAATATAGAAAAAAATAAAATTCAAAGATAATCTCTATCTTGCCTTCCAAGGTCGGGCCGGCCCATCTCTGTTTTGAAGCATATGAAAAACATTTTACCAAAATTACAAAAAAAATATCACTTGTGTTGGTAGACCCGATAAAAAATATGGTAAAAAAATTTATCCATTTTTTTAAAAACGGCTGAAATTATTATGTTACCTATTTTTTTGGCAATTCGGAAAGATGCAGATTGAAATATTGGATTAACACATTTTGACAATTCAGAATTATGCAAATTCAAATTTTGTATTAAAAATTTTTGTCAAATATCCGGTATATCACGTGTTGGTAGAGCTCGGAAAATTGTATCTATTTTCTAAAAAAGTCTGAAATTATTATGTTACCAAATTTTTTTGGCAGTTCGGAATGATGCAGATTCATATTTTGGATTAACTCATTTTGGCAATTCAGAATTATACAAATTCAAATTTTGGATTAAAACTTGTTGTCTGAAAAAATCTCGGTTATTGCTCACATAACTGACTCCAATAAAATTCTGTCAACGATATTTTTTCCCTGCCGAAGCCAGGCCTACCCTATTATGTGCATTTGATATATAAGAACAACGGAGTAATTATTTTGTATCGCTTTCTCTTGGTGTTAAAACTGTTGATTAAACATGAACATTATGAAATCATTCGTATGCGATAGTAGTAGTGCAAATAATGGTTGTCCTACATGAACATTAAAAATAAACTTTTCTCATGTTACTTCAGTGTCTTCTGACAATTCCTAATCCAATAATAGTTCTAGCCTCCAAACTATATGGTATTCCAAAGCTTAAGAATACAGTAAAATGCGCAGCTGGCATATACCTAGAATTCCACCAAGTTATCTTCCAGATCTTGCATTTTTGCATTTGATGAACAAACCAAGTTTGCAGGCAAGAAACAATCTGTTCAATCGTGTTCCTCTTATGTTCTTTTGTTATTCATGGTAAGGCAGTACAAAGAGCAAGCTGTCGGTTTGTCACTACTCACTACACGAGCAATCGGTTCCATGACAGATACTGCTAACCATGGTAGCCTTTCTCAACATTGGGTTTTTGCTAGTTTCATGAATCACGAATGGATAATCCCAACAATCAATTCCTGCTATTGCATGATAGTTTCTGATATACTAAGTAATCAATGAAGCCTTTCCAGAATCTCACAATTTTTCTTAATTCCGTGATAAAGTATTAAGACAAGATTAGGAATCAGTTCTAGCTGCATGCACAAAAACTTCCACAAATAGCTAATGCCAACCATGATAGTTTTCAGACAATGTCATTACTGCAGTATCATGACACGAAAAACAATAGGAATCAATATGTAGCTACAGGCACAAAACCTTCCACAATAGCTATTGCCAACCATGATAGCTTTTAAGAAACTTGGCGTTGTTGTAGGTCTATGATAAGACAACAATAGGAACCAATTGTAGCTCAGCAGCTGCATGCAGAATATGCTCATTTGTATCTATTGCTATCATCATATCATAGTTGGTTTTATGGGACCTACCATGACACAGTCTAAACTGCCCTTTTGTTAGCACACTTCATAAGGACTCAGGCCAACAAGCTACCACCGATGGTAGAGAAAAAAATGCATAGCTGCCTGTAACCAAAAGGCTAAGACATTAAATATCTCCACCATGGTAAATGACCGAACATGGTTTGTAACTTTGTTCACACAAAGGTATGAAAATGCTGGAGGAAACAAGCTACCTGCTGCTGTCAGATTTTAGATTTTGGCCACACACAGCATTGCTGCCCTGTATAATCATCTACCCTCTACACTATACAGGTGCCCATGAAGAGAAATTCTGATCCTCATTTTTCCAGGATCATTATACTGAATGCATGGAAGGAACAACATAAAATCCTGACCTTTTATGTCATCTGTCAACAAAAAAACATAAAACATAAGCAACTGAAGGTTGTCTGAAATTATCTCTGTAGAAATGCAAGAGAGTTGGATGACTGGAAATGTTTAAATGATTCACAGACAGGTACAGTTTTCCAATTGATGGTGATTAATGTGTATATATGCTGAGTCCAGGTTCCTCCTATCTCCAGCCAAGAAAGGTATTTTTGATGAAATGAACCATTTCGGAACATTATTGTGATAAAGCAAGTGATTACCTTAAGCATGTCATTGGTCATACACCACATTTATGAGTGTTCTCTAGCAACCAATATTTGCAAAGCTCCAAAACAGCCTATAATCTAGATAGACGTGGGATTCTGCAAGCATCATAATATGTGACGTAATTAGTAGAGAGATAGTTTTAAGTAAACTACCTACAAGAGATGAAGAGAATAGCTTCTGATATAAATTTTCAATAAATTACAGCACGTCCTCTGAACATATATGAGTTTGTTAAAGTAGGTTGAAGATAACCAGCGACAAGATCATAGGAGTGCTAATAAGATATTATGGGGGTTGTTTGCAGCACATATTTTCTCACCTTTGCACTGATCAGAGCTGAGAAAGGGCAGAGCACAAGATATTTTTCATTCACTCCTTTCAATCTGTCAAATGGTCCATTCCTCATCCTGTTATACACAGTATGGGCATAAAAATTGCTCTCCCTATTAACAAAGCAACATGAACAATATAGCATCTTATCTTTCACCAGTAATCTTTGCAGGTACAAACTCCTTCTGAAAGTTGATGGAAACGATTTTTGTCCCTGAGGGATATCTCCCTTTTGTAAACTTTCGAAACAAACTTGGCAAAATTGTGGCAGTCAACACAAATGTGAAGGTTCTTCATAATCTGGATAGTCAAGCCTGGATGAATGTTCATCAATCCAAAAGTTATTGCTAGTTTCTCACTGTGGCCAAGAAGCATGCGTTCTTTCTGCTCGTCATCAACATCATGCAGTACACAGCTCAGGTCAGGAACAAAACCAGCTGCTTTGATATCAATATATACCTCTTTTATTTTAGCATTTATATCTTCTTTACTGGGGTGGAATCGCTCATTTGAATGGAAGGTGTGGATAACCTTGTCAAGAATCATCCAGCTCTGCCCTGGTTCCTTGGTTACTGTTTTCTCCAACATTAACTTCCTCACTCTGAAAACATCTTTCCACATCCCAGCAGCAGCGTAAATGTTGGACAAGATCACATAATTGCCAGCATTTTCTGGCTCCATGTCCAGAAGCTTCTGACCAACAAACTCACCAACATGAACATTAGCATGAACTCTGCAAGCACCAAGCAATGAACCCCAAATTGCTGGAGTTGGTTCAAATGGCATATCTTGTATCAAACCTAAAGCCTTCTGCAATCGTCCAGAACGTCCAAGGAGATCAATAACACACCCGTAATGTCCAGTGTTGAGGACTGCACTTTGTTCTTTCACTATAAGATCAAACATATCAAGGCCCTCATCGACCAGCCCGCCGTGACTACAACCTGATAAAACGGCCAACAGAGTAACACTGTCAGGATCCACACTTTCTCGCATAGATCTAAATAGACGTACAACTTCATGCCCTAAACCATGTCTTCCATATCCCATAAGCATTGCATTCCAGCTGATCACTGATCTCTCAGGCATGTTGTCAAATACCCTTCTTGAGTATAACAGCTTGCCACATTTGGAGTACATATCAATCAAAGAATTCTGTAGAACAATGTAAAATGGAGATTCTTTACGAAATATCAGCCCATGAACTTGCCTGCCATAATCGAGGGAAGACAACCGAGATAGTGAAGTGAGAAGGGCGGTGAAAGTGACATAATTGCATTGCATCCCCTCACTGTACAACTGCCTGAACAAGTCCAAGGCTTCCTCATCAAGGCCCAGCTGGGCATAGCCAGATATAATGGCCGTGCAAGAAACAATGTCCCTTTCTGGAAGCATGTTGAACACCCTCCGAGCTTCTTGGATATTCTCTGTCTTGGCGTACACATCAAGAAGGGAGCTCCCGACAAACATGTGCAACTCGAAGTTTGTCTTGACAACAAAAGAATGAACTTGTTCAATCTGGCGTATGCCTTGAGGGCCAGAACAGGATGTAAGGATAGTTGATAAAGTGTAATCATTAGGCTTGCATCCTGCCAGTTAAAAGTAAAACGAATTACATATTTGACATAACTAGTAAAATGATAACCTAGCAGGTCCAGTGATACAACGGACTATGAATTAGTTGTGTGACAATTATCATCTACCTTTTAAGATAATGGGGCTATGGGGCTACATTTTCACCCCATTGGATGATAAGTTAGACATGCTTATCATATATGGGCAATTTGTTACTCAAATGACACGATCTGCAACTAAGAGTACAAGACCAATGGTTGAAATGATTTACCAGCTCTAAGCATCCGGATGAAGAGATCGAAGGCCTTGGCATGCCGGCCACTCTGAGAATACCCCGACATCATGGCCGTCCACGACACCACATTCCTCTCCAGCATCCTGTCGAGCACGTTGCGCGCGTCCTCCATAGCGCCGCACCTCACGTACATGATGACCAGCCGCGTCGCCAGGTACACCGCGGGGCGGTACCTGGCCATGACCATGTGCGCGTGCACCTGCCTCCCCTCCATGAGCGCCCGCCTCTCGACGCACGCCGTGATGGCGGCGTCGTAGTCGTGGAACGTCGCACGCGAACCCGGGACCGCCATCCCCGACGCGGCGCGTCGCCTCGCGCCACCGACACCGCGGCGAGAGAGGAAGCCCGCCGCGTCACGCCATAGGCAGCGCGCGACGAGCATTATCACGCGTCCATCCAAGAGCGCGGAGCTCGCGCGCGCATTTCCCCGAACACCTCGCGCGCGCCGCCGTCGAGGTGGAGGTGGAGGTGGAGGTGGCGCGCTTGTCGTAGACCGTGATATGCCCAAGGTGGGCGCTCTCCGCCGTCCGATTAAGTACGAACGTCTCAGATCACGTTTCGACACGAGGACTCTCTTGTAAATTCTTACAAAAATTATGGGCCTATGTGAAAAGTTAGCAGCTTCCAGCATCCAGCAGCGAGGGAAACATTTCAAATTTTCTGCACATATCGATTGGCGAGCGGCGGCCGGCGAAGCCGACGGCGACCGCGACGGCGAGGAAGGCGATTGCTAGGGTTTCCCCTGCCGCCGAATCGAACCCCTAAGGTGAACTACATCCTCTAACCTCCCTATAGATCCCACATTTCGAGGGCTTTCGGGGAAATAGCCGGTGAGGTTTGGTGATTTCTAGGGTTAGGTCTCGGAATCCCTCGCTTGGATGCTGCAATTTGGTGAGGTTTTTCAAATTCCGAACTTCTTAATTGGTTCCTCGCTGTAGAGATGGAGGGGAAGGTGTTGGGCGGCGTCACGAGCGCCGACTGCGGCGGCGGCGGCGACGCGGCGGATGATCTAAAGTACATCTCCGGGCTGAGCACCATCCTCGTGGCCACCATCCAGGAGGTGAAGGACCGGGTCGCCCAGATGGAGTTCATCTTCTGCAGCCAGCTCTTCCCGCACTTCCAGTCCAGGTCGAAGCTCCTCCAGGCGCGGCTGGCCGATGCCGCCAAGGCGGCCGAGGATGAGTGGACGAAGAGGGAGGCCGGCTTGGTGAGTCAGCTGGAGGAGCTCAGCAGCGGGAAGCGGCGCGTGGAGGAGAGGCTGCTGCAGTTGGGAAGCTCTCTCGAGGAGATGAAGGGGAAGCTCGCGGATGCGGGGCGATTGGTTGCGATGAATGAGGGTAAGAACAAGCAGCTTCTGGAGAGGTTGCAGGAGGAAGTGAGGAAAAATGAGGTGGTTCGTCAGCTCGAGAGGGAGATCGCGGAGAAGGCTGCTGAGGTGTCGAGGGAGAAAGAGGCGCACCAGCGGCTCCTGCAGCAGATGGAGTTGAAGGACAAAGATCTGCTTCTGGAGCAGAACAAGCGGAGGGACTTGATTGAGGACTACAGTCAGCTCAAGACAAACTACAAGCATCTGAAGTCTCAGCACACCTATCTCATCGGGAAGATTGACCAGAATGACGGCCCCAAGTCTCCTGTGGACATTCCACTGGATCAAAAGACCTTTGAGAGCCCTCCAAGTAAAAGAAAGCTCAAAGGTACTGCCCTCTTATGCCCCTCAATTCCTTAGAGCTACCTAAGTTTTGTTAACCATCACCCTTTTGTTCCTGATGTCCTGTTACAATGAGAATCATATGAAGATTTGCATTTGCTTTTTATGCAGATATGATATATATTGCATGATACTCTGATCAACACCCTTAGATGAAATTTGTAATGAGCAATCAACCATCATTGTTAACTTGCTATCGTTGTTCTGCCGGTGTAACTCCAAAATGTGTCCCCTAACTATGTAGGAAGTTACTGAGTGGACATCTGCTTTTACATTCCCTTTAACCTGCTTGGTTTTCAGATTTGGTGGACAAAAGAAAGGAGAACATTCAGGACCAGAAGAATGAACCTATTTCATGTGCGAGAGCCCAAGCTATTCAACATGCTAGCTCAGTCAGGAATCCTTCCAGTAACTCACGCCTTTCTCTACCCTCTCATCTAACTAACCTCCCATCAAAGAATGCTGCTAGCAATAAGGCAGAGGCATCATCTAGTGTCATCCGCCCAAGTGGACACTGGAGGGAGACTCGTGTGCGCAAAGAACCAGGTGTTGTAGATCCACGTGATGATTTTCTTGATACACCTCTGGAGGCTGTCAAAAATACGACCAGGAATCCTAGAACTCCAGAAGAAGCGCAAGCTCTTGCTGCCTCTCCTCCTCAAGATATGGACTTCAATAACTCAGATGATGAGACACAAGATTTCAATATTGCGACTCAGGGCCTCAACAACATGCCAGTTCCCAAGCAGCAAAGCAAGGTTTCAATCCAGCCGGCAAACAAAGGTTTCAAATACACAGAACCTGTAAGAAAGAAAGCTGATCGGGAGAGTTTGAAAGGTGTCGAGTGCAAGCAGTGCAAGAAGTTCTATGATGCTGTTCTTCCTGATGGCCATGTAAATGGTGATGGTGCGAACCCTACAAGCATGAGGTGCGAGCATCACGAGGGCGTGTCGAGGCATCGATACAGGTATGCCCCACCAATGACGCCTGAAGGGTTTTGGAACATTGGATTTGAATCAGAAATGTAGCATATGGAATAGGAGGCGATTTTCATTAGATATTTTTAATAATGTTTTCGGGAGATGCAAATGTACCGTCAAGGTGGTAGTAGGATAGAGTATCAGTTTGTTGAGCATCAAATGTATGGCGATTTGTTCCATTCTATGTAAATATGGAAGGCTGAGCAATTGCTTTTTAGTCATCAGTACTTTCGAAATGCAAGCATTCGTCAAAATGGATCAACTTTGTTGCCCCTGATAAACAGATCACACTAACTGGGGACAACAATCCTTGTATGGTCGTTTCTTCATTCATCGATGATTTGTTCTCTCCGCTGTTTACAGTTACTTTAATGTATACAGCAGGTTAACATCCAGGCGATTAAAGCACTACTTGCCCATATTATTGAATCAGTCAGAAATATCAGTAAATTGAGAATAAGGTGTTTGGGTTTTCCTGGAATCGGAGAAAATGGGAAACTTTTGGTTTGGTTGTTTTAATGCTACTAGTAGGCAATCAGGCAATAGTTGAAAGAAGTCAAAGCGCCATTTTCTGTTTTGAGTCATCCTGAAATCTGTTCTGATGAAAAACCGTAGGGTCCAGAAATTCCCAGCTAGTTTTACTTAAGTTTTGGCCTTACCCTTTGCATTTTGATTCAGCTCCAGATGTATCCTGTCATTTCCATGACAGTTTCAATTCGGATCTACAAAGAACAGATTCACGAAACTAGGTAATTTGGTCCAAAACTAAGAGTTTTAAACTTTTGTCAGGATGTTGCTGCGTCTTCCACTCTACCTTCCGTTGTCGCATTTGCAGGTGCTGATGGTCTTTGGTCCCTCCCTTTCCCGTACACCCACTGTGCATATCTCATCATTTTCCTACCCCAGTTTCCCCTCTTTACATACTTCCTGCCGGCCCAGGCTTATTCTAGCCGCTTCAAAATGGTGGTAAAAAACCACGAAGCCAAACCAGGGGCTTGACGAAAATTTAGTCTTCAAGCTTCTAGAATCAAACCTCCTACGTTCATCCTCATCTGTTTATACTATCGAAGTAGTATTTGTATTTGTGTTATATGGATAGTATATTCTCGTGAGAGAGATGCTCTGTATCAAACTGCAGATCACGAAAATTTTGTCTTCACCTTCTAAAATCAAACCCCCTGCATTCATCTTGATCTGTTTATACTACTGGAGTAGTATTTGTATTTGTGCTACATGGATAGTATATTCTTCTGAGAGATACTCTGTATCTGAAACTGCAGCCTCCGGCGTAGCGAAGTTACCGTTGAGCAACCACGCTACCAGGTGTAGTCCGAGGTTGCTGATTCGCACGCGAGGCATAGAGAGAGCGAGATTGACAAATGCACAAGTAGATGAAACACAGATGTAGGGAGAGAACATATTCTTTATTGCTTTCATGTGTGTTTACAATGGATGGATCCCTCCCTATTTATAGTGCTAGTTCATAGAGTTTGGCAGGTCCACGGATAGACCTATCCGGATACGGCTTAGCGAGCCCGTAACCGAATAGGTTTCCTAATACTCCCCCTTGGACCTTGCCGTGTAATGCATATGCCTCATCAAAACTCCATAAAAACCCAGTGGAAAAAATTCTTGGAGAAAGAGTGCATAGCATACGCTTTCAGCATGCATGACGGATATGCCTCGTTAAAAACCTTATGTGAGAAACTTCTTTGAAAACTCACTTAAGGAAAAAAGTACAAATCCACCTAACATTGCTTCATTACTTCAATGTAATAGTTGGGTACTTGAACTTCGGTTCAAGATTTAATTCAAAATATGTGAAGTTTCTCCCCGATTCGCACTTCTCTAAGTCTCATCATTCCTATGCCTTTAATGCATCTTTCAAAGGTAGATCTTTGGTAGGGACTTGGTGAACAAATCTGCGAGGTTTTCGCATCGACTTAGTGTCTTGAATATTGATTTCATTCATCTTATGCATCTCATGTGCATAAAAATACTTGGGGTTTATATGCTTAGTGAGGTTGCTCTTCACATATCCAATTGTACTTGTGCGACACATGCTGCATTATCTTCATAAATGATGGTGAGGGTTTGTTCTATTTGCAATCCACATGACTGGAGAATGTGGAATGTCATTCTTCGAAGCCATGCACATTTACGTGCTGCCTCATATAATGCAATGATTTCTGAATGGTTAGTCGATGTTGACACAAGTGTTTGTTTTGACGACTTCCATGATCTCATGCGGTTCCTCCACACAGAAGACATATCACATGCAGGACTTACGGTGTCTTGGATCTGAAAGATAACCCGCATCTGCATATCCGACCAAAGTCATATCTTGGTTCCTTCTATAAAATAGTCCAAGATCTACTGTTCCCCGTAGGTAGCGGAAGATGTCTTTTATCCCTTTCCAATGCCTTTTTGTTGGCTCTGCACTATACCTTGCTAATAAGTTTACGGCGAACGCAATGTCAGGCCGTGTACTGTTTGCTAGGTACATGAGCACTTCTGTGGCACTTAAGTATGGGAATTCCGATCCCAGGACTTCCTCCCCCCTCTTCTCTAGGTCGATATGGGTTTTGGTCTGCTTGTAATGACCTTCCGACCATCGGGGTTCTTGATGCGTACGCCTTCTCAAAGCTAAACCTCTCCAACACCTTTTGGGTGTAGGCGACAGTGTCTGAGTATTCCATCTGGCATATGCTCAAGCTGAAGGCCTAAGCAGAATTTGGTTTTACCCAAATCTTTCATTTCAAATTCAGATTTCAAATATGAGCTTGCTTCTTTAATTTCATCATCAGTGCCAATGATGTTCAAATCATCCATGTAAACCGAAATTATACAAAAACCATCTTGTGATCGTTGTATAAAAACGCATGGACAGTCTTCATTATTTGTATAGCCTTTCTTGCTCAAGAACTCACTCAAGCGATTATACCACATTCTTCCTGACTGCTTTAATCCATATAAGGATTTCTGCAATTTTACACAATATAATTCTTTCTTCTCTTTATTCGGGTTGGCATGCCGTCAGTACTTTCATGTACAATTCGAGTCCAGTTACCGTAAAGATAAGTGTGACCACATCCATCAATTTCATTCTTAAGTTCATATTCACCGCCATTGAGATGAGATATCTAAAGGTTATACCACCCATGACCGGGAATAGGTTTCTTCATAATCAACGCTTTGGCCGAGTGAAACCTTGAGCTACCAAATTGCTTTGTACCGTACCACTTCATTATTTTCATTTCTCTTCCGAACAAAAACTCATTTATAGCCCATAGGACGTATATGGGAGGGTGTAAGGCACACAGATCCAAATACTTCTCTTTTGTTCAGTGAGATTAGTTCCGCGGTGATTGCCTTCTTCCATTCCACCCAATCTGGTCGGTGCTTACACTCAGAAAGAGATGCCGGCTCTGAATCGAGATCTATTCGCTTGGCAATCATTTTATCAAAGTATATGTCGACATTGGCTGTTGCTCTATTCATCATTTCCCCTGATTCTGCAAAGTTTATGGCCATTTCGTCATGGGGTGCTTCATGCATTTCTACTTGCTCTTCACCGCTATTTTCCATCACAGGAGCAAGTTCCTTTAGCTTATTATTTCCGATGTGCGCACACGTATTTCTATCGGCTTCTTCTTCTATTACTGGTATATTCAAATCTGGGAGCGCCTCGCTAGCAGGCTGCTTCTTACCAGAGTTGCCAGGTCTCAACTGGCTCCCCTTCTTTTTCCTTCGGGGCACTTTCGTGACCGGTTGTGGTAAGCTCTTTTATCCACTTTTCTCCAGGCGTCCCCGGATACTTGGGATTCGAGTAAACAGATTTCCTGTCCTTTTCTCTGAGGCCTCAGAACAAGATGAGGATACCTTCTATGGTATTTCAAACCCTCTCTGGTGCATTACTAGGAGTAATGCGACTTGATCACACCTTCAAATCATAAAAATGATTGGGCAGTTCATTTGCTAATTTTCTATAAATCGAGGATCTTCTGAACCTCTTCGTTTGCCTCTCTAGTACGGGGATCATGTGCGGGAATGCCGGTGGCTTGCCAGACGATTTCACGGCATTCTTCTCATAAGGGTTCTTTATCTCCCTAATGACGGAAATTATCCTCGTCAAAGATGCAATCAATAAACAGGCGGTATGCAAATTACCGGTCGAGGGTTCTAAATACTTGGTTATGGACACTGTCTCATAACCAACGTATATCCCGACCTCCGGAGAGGGCCCGTAGTCGTTATTGTGGTGGTGGTATCGGTACATACACCATGCATCCAAATTTTCTTAAATGGGAAATTTTCAGTGTGATCCCCTGAACTAGTTGCATTGGTGAGTGGATGTTGTACACTGACAGTCTATAGTTCAATAATGCTGCTGCGTGTAGGACGGCGTGGCCCCAAGACGTGTTCGGTAAATTACAACCCTGCAAGAGCGGCTTTGCTATGAATTTGATCCTTTTAATTAGTGCTTCTGCTAGTCCATTCTGAGTGTGGACATGTGGCACTGAGTGCCCTACTTTGATTTTCGATGCCATACAATAATCATCAAATGCCTTCGAAGTAAATTCGTCGGCATTGTCCAAGCGAATGGACTTCACGTGATGATCCGGGAATGCATTCTTAATTCTTATGATCTGAGAGATCAGCTTTGCGAATGCGTGGTTTCTTGTCGAGAGTAAACTCACGTTTGACCACTTCGAGGAAGCATCAATGAGCACCATGAAGTACCTAAAAGGACCTGATAGGGGTTGAATAGGGCCGCAAATATCCCCTTGGATGCGCTCAAGGAACGCGGGGATTTCATCTTACACCTTCATGATTGAAGGCCTAGTGATCATTTTCCCAGTGGCGCATGCCTGACATATGAAGTCTTCTTGATTAGGGAAATTCTTTACACTAATTCCATGGCCCTGAGAGTTGGTAATTACATTCCTCATCATCCGTAAGCCTGGATGACCAAGTCTACTATGCCAAAGAGAGAAGAGCTCAGCACTCCTAAAAGAAGTTTTACGGGAAGTGTATTTGTCAGGTGCTTTAATTCTTGTGTGGTATAACCCAGTTTCAAATGAAGGAAATTTTTCTAAAATTCTTTTTCCACATCCGTCGTGCTTCATAATGCACAGGAATTCTTTGCCATTTTCTTCAGTGGTTTCAACGTGGAAACCGTTGTCACGGATGTCTTTAAAACTTAAGAGAGATCTAGTGGATTCAGGGTACAACAAAGCTTCATCAATTTTCAGTGAAGTACCCATAAGCAGAACGATAGTGGCTTGACCAGAGCCTACCACACACGAGCCACTTCTTCCAATTATGGTTATACTGCCAGTTCTTTTCTTAACAAAATACTTTGTCTCTCTTAAGATGCTATTCTACTATCAACAATGCATATCTCTTTCATATGGGCGCTTCATAAATTCATATAATTTCAATTAGGCTATCATTCATATTGCAAGCATTCACACAAATATATTGGGAATAAAATGCATAACTGATCACGAGAATTAAAGGTTTGCTCCCCCTGGAGCTCACAATTCTTCATTCATGATGAGATCACAAATGTCTGCTAATGCAACCACACTAAAAGGCTGACTAGTGCTGCTATGTATGCACTAAATAAATTTCAGTAAAATAGACTTCTACTGATTGTCAAGAATTTCTTTTTCTCGATGGCATCATCTTCTTTAGTAGCTTCGCATATCTCGGGCTTGTCCATCCCCTTGTCGTATGCGAGATAGTGTATTTGAGCTTTCCAAACCGCTTCTTAAGTGCGGCCCAAAGACCAATAGCACTTTCCATTGCCATGTACTCATTCTTTAAAGTATTGGATAGGTGTGCCTAATGAAATGCAGTGCTTGATTATTCTGTGCTCGGATATTGCCCCCTTGGTACAATGCTAATGGCGGTGCAGGGAGCTTCATGTGCGTAGCCAGAATTCATCAAACTCACGACTCACGATGCCAAACATTTGCATAATTCAAATTCTCTGCATAAGATACTGTGGGTAATCATAGTGTGTGTTGCGTGACATGGATCTATTTATAAATTTTCGGAATTTCCAGTATAAACATGCTAAAATAATTATTACAAGAATTATAATAGCAATTTCATGGAATAATTCTATGCCAGAATATATACATTCAATAAATTCTTAGTTTTCGAGGCTTTCTATGCAAAAATTCTTAATTTTTTGGTGAATTTTCAGATAATTTCCAAAGGTTTCAGGGCTTTTCCGTGAAATTTAGGCCCAATTTCTATGATAGCAGTGTTGATTCATGCCTACTATATATAATCTACATATATTCTTATAATTCTTCAATAAAATTCATGGTTTTCTACTATTCAACATGCTATTTTCAATTCATAGATTAAATGTAATGGACGGGCATCACAAGTAATCAAAAATTCATATTCATAATTCATATGCATAAATTCTATTCATAAACAGGCATAAACTGATAATTATAACAGCTATCATCATATAATAGCATGAAAGTAATTATTAGGGATAAATTTAAGTTTCAAATGCGAAAACAGAATTAAATTCAGAATTCCGAGATTCTTTTATGCCCGAATATGCTTTTCTATGATTTTTGCTGATTACAGGGACTTCTATGAAAATTTCAGTTTCTTTAGGGACTTCTGTGAAATTTTTGGTGTCTCCAGAAAAATTTTAGAGCCTTAGAAATTTTTTTACATAAATTCTTAATTTTCCAAGGGCTTTCTTGCAAAATTCGCATGCATGGCTATTTTTCCTCTTTCTTTCCCCCTTTTTTTTCTTTTCGGCCCGGCCTTTCCTTTCTCCTGCAGATTAGTCATTCATTCCTTCCCTTTTTTTTTCTTCTTCCCCGCGGCCAAATTAGGCCTTTCGGCCCGTTCTTCCTTCATCCGGCCTGCTTCGGGCTACTCCGATCCCGTGGCCCATAATGGGCCCTTGGCCCATCTCCTCCCCATCAGACGGCTGCTTTCCCCCGTTAAACTGCTAGGCCCGTTTATTCGCTTTCGGCCAAGACACCACACCACCACCGGACTAGGGTTTCCTGCTGCCGCCAGCGCAGTGGCGCGGGTTTTGGCGAGCGGCGGCAGTGGCGGGACGGAGGTGGCGGCATGGCACGCCTGGAACGGCGGCGAGGCCGAGGCGACGGGTGGGCGGGGCGGGCTGGGCACGGGAACGCGGTCGCAGTAAATCTTGCGGTCGGCGGCGGCACGCAGATGGTGCAAAGCGACGAATGGTCTTGCCAGATGGTGGCGGCGTCGGCATGTGCGCGTTGTGAAAAAGCGGCGAAGCGGCGGCATGCAGCGGCGGCAGTAGTCATGCCAGCGGCGAGCGCGGCGCGCTTCTTCGAGACGGCGCGGCCGCTCTTTGGCGGCGGCGCGGCGGCGCCGGCTACAAGATATCTGCTGGCGGCAGGCGAGAACAGTAGTGACGCCGGCGTGGCGCATGGCGAAGTAGCGGCGAAGAAGTCTGCGGCGTTCCGCCACGAGGCGCAATCATGCGGTGCTGGCGTGCAGCAACGTGATGCCCAGCGAGGCCATGGCCAGCGAGCGATAGTAGATCGGTTCTTGCGATCTAAAATTCTAATGCAATTCGTTTGCAAAAAAATTTCAACAATTCATGCCAATTCAATACCTTGCGATCTGACGATCAACTTCTTAGATTCCGTAGATCGTCACAGGGACGTCGAGCGCGTGGGATCGCTTTTCGGCTATCCGAGTGGAAGCCGGTGTGATGACGATTCGGTGCCGAAAACGCCGGTGTAGACGAACAGCCGTAGTTGATCGATCCCCTTGTGTTCGCGGTTCCTCCTTCTGAGCGTATCGTGCTGATAACGTGTTGAGCAACCTCGCTACCGGGTGTAGTCCAAGGTTGCTGATTCGCACGTGAGGCATAGAGAGAGCGAGATTGACAGATGCACAAGTAGATGAAACACAGATGTAGGGAGAGAACATATTCTTTATTGTTTTCATGTGTGTTTACAATGGACGTATCTCTCCCTATTTATAGTGCTGGTTCATAGAGTTTGGCAGGTCCACGGATAGACCTATCCGGATACGGCTTAGCGAGCCCGTAACCGAATAGGTTTCCTAATAGTTACCTCGGAGGAGCACAGTAACTGCAACATGGAACAGTGAGGGCGCTATTGCTGGGTACCGTACGAAGCACATGGAATCTCTTCAGCGCGGGTGTCGCTACTTCTGGCACACGTGGTATTTGGTTTTGACGTAGCATTGTTACCGCAGCACAGGATCTAAGCAGTGTTCTTTTCATTACCTGTGTTTGTATTTGTTTATAAGCTAGAAATTTGTACTCCTCGATAAGAACATCCGAGGAATCAAAAAATTATAGAAAAATAGTTTTGAAAGCTTTGAGAAGAAATAGTAAAACCTACAAAAATTGGCTACCAAACGTCAAAGCATTTGACTTGTACGAAAATAACAAATTTTCAGATTATAAGCAAACGCAAATACTGAAAAGAACCCTGCCCTAGATCGACGGCCACGGTTTATCCAAACTCACCGTACTGCATGTTATTTTAGATCTATGAAACTAAATCAAAGGCTCCACAGCTTCTGGTCACATTGGAACAGCTTCTTTCGGCCTCTTCTGGCTTGTGCACAGTAAATAGCTGTGAAACTAAATCAAAGGCTCCACTTCCACTGTAGTACCAGTTTTTTTAGCCGTTTATTAAAGTTGTTTTTCAAAACTCTCGAAGCCCGGCCGAACGAATACCATATTCTTGACTCTGGTGAAGCTAGGGAAGTTTTTCTATGTACATGAAGCTTCAGTAATCTGCGGGAGCATCCAGTGTTTGGCTGTTGGCAAATTTTGGAGAGAAGCTGGGGGCTAGAGCCTAGCCGAATTGTCGTCCATTCGTACTAGTGGCAAGATGCCCGTCATCAGAACTTCTCCAGTGTTGTCGGAAAAAATTAACTTCTCTGGTGTTCATTCGTGGTGTGTTCCTCGTTGGCTAGTTAGAGCATCCGTAGCAGGTACTCTATAATACTGTAGCTTAGGATAGAGTAACTGATGCAGAGAAGGAATCTTATAGAGTGTAGTGTAAAATGTGAAGAAAATTTAGAGCGTTGGATAGAGGGAGTAGTGAATAGTATTATAGAGTGGGAGGATAGAGTATAACGTGTGGATGCTCTTATTAGGGAAGCAGGGCCGGTGAGAGAGGCATCAAATCCTTCGACGTGCCTGGGGATTGACGTCAGATTGGAGTCGGTTCAACATGACATCAAGCATGGTGCGATAGCCTACACGGTGCTCCTCTCTATTCTACGGAGTAAGACCATTTCTGACTATTTCTGCTTTATTTTTTTATCATCTCCAACATCATCCCTTCGAAAGAAATAATATAGATAGAGGAGAGAAAATCCCTTCTTAAAAAAATAGAAAAAAGAATTCATTCCGAAAGGTAACGGTGAAAAGAATCTATTATAATCACGAAGAGAACAGAATTCCCTTTGTGGCGAGAATGGGTTGAAAATGGTCCAATATCACACATTGTGTCCAAATAGGGCCGTGACAGGCGCGGGCCTAACTTCGTTAGGAAAAAAAACAAAGAAGAGGAGAGAGGAACTTCTGTAAATCAGTGAAAGGCCACCCTGGGAATATTGACTTCTTCCAAAAAAAAAAAGGACCGGTTATTTCAACAACATCTGGAGAATGCAATCAACAAGTGTACCAGGAGTACAAGCCACAGGGTCTTGTTCACCAAACAATGCTGCTGATATATAACCTTAGGATTAAGCCATTATATAGTGAACATCAGCAAGAATTAAGCCAGAGCATCGCTCGCCCGTCTCTACAACAATAGCAGCAGGAAAGCTGATATACACCGCCACCCCTATCACCCCCTTCAGCTCCACAACACCGGCAGTATTCTCTCTATATCTATATGTACATCACCTCAAAATGCCGCCGTTAAAACTTGAGCCCCTGCACTGGGCCTGGCGTCGCCGTCGACGGTCATGGCCGTCGTCGACAGTACACATGTCTAGATTGCTCCCCAGACATTCCACCGCCGCCGCCGTCGCCCACAGCTCATGTGTAGCTCTCTCTCCTGGCTTGCTGCTATCTACCACTGTCGCTCACAGCTCCGTCTTTAACTTGCTTGTCTGGGGTTGCTGCGCTCCTGCACAATGACATCAAAGTAAAAAAACAAGATTAAAAAAAATCCAAGTCAGTGGTAGGGTATATCAGGTAGTACTGGTGTATTGCCACCTAGAAGGATGGACAGTAACTAGGACGCCAAGTAACCAACTGTTAATCAGTCAAAAGTGGTCCAAATCAGTCAAATTTCCAGTTTTACCGTCTTGGTCTTGAACAATTTATAACCGATAAATGGTAGATTTTCTGAACCACAACTAGTGAAACCCAAAAAGGTGGCAAAACAGCAGGTGAAGAATTATGAAGCTAATTGATCAGATTACGGAGAATGGTTACACCAAACAAGGGCCATTGAAGTCATGGAAGGGAGAGAGATCTGTGCAGGAGCTGCGAGGGCGGGCCGCGTGATAAAGGTGGATGGTTGGACTGGACAGAGCTCGCTGTGTGCCACTCAGCCTCGAGCAGACACCAGTACACGAAGAAGCTGCAATAATTTCTGGCAAAAAACAGATTCTGCCAGCCGTAATGCAGTACAGATATCATGTAGTCATGAGGGGTCCCTGAGGGTGTTAATGACCCCTGAACGCTTTGCATGATTGGGCCTGTACCTCCAATAGCACTTGTCTCTCCAAAATGCGCACTGCTTCGATCCAGAGAGGCAGGCACAGATCCATTGCCCAGATCCAAACGGCAGCATCCCTAAGCTGTAAGTAAACGCCTCCTTCTCCTCCTCCCTCTCATTAGCAGAGCAGAAATAAAAGCAGTACAATGGTGATGAAAATGCTGGAGCGTAATCGCTATCTAAAGTCTAAACAACAAGAGCATGCGAGTCGCGAGCGAGTGAGCTCGATCGGCTCTCATGATATCAACCACACCTTTTTACAAGCTGTAGAATTGACCTCCACAGCTGGCCCTATGTCCTCCAATAAAGTGATTGATTCCACCACAAGATGTCAGTATCCAGGGAGCTACAGTTACATCTTTAGCTAGGACAGTTAGATGGGAATTCAAGATGTAACTTTAGCCTACTTGAATTGCCAGAATTTGGTAGAAACTTTTGGCCAGATGGCTGGCAGATTATCAGCTGGATGTCAAAAAAATCTTAAATCAATTGGTCAGTTTATGTGTTGGCTTAATTTGGTGTAGACACTTCCCTACTGTATTTCCATCAGAAGTCAAAACATTAGACGTTTACAAATCACAGCAGAAGCAGCCAGAGCCCTATTGCTAGAGACAGTGGCACTGGGATTGGAGTGGTTGTAGCTGGCTGGCTCATTACATAGAATGGAATCCCTAGACAGGTAGTGGACAAGTCACAGAATTGTGGGCCCTTCACAGTTGTACCAGTGATCAGAAGGGCCAAAGGGACCAGATCTGCATCTACAGGCCTTATGCAGCCAAGCCCAAACGGAAAGACGGGAGGGATATGGTTTCTAGACATGCATTTATTGATTCGGGCCAAGCCACACCAACCGGTTGGGCCCGCTGGTGCCAGAGAGAACAGATCCACCAGACGAACACATCTGTGGCCCCCTTTACCACCCGAAATAGTGGCGATGATGACAATAATGATTGAATGAACAAATAAAATGAGCAAGATCCGACCAATGCATTCTGTAATTTTTTTGATTAAAGTTATAAGTTCCTGTTTTATTACCGAATGTTTATCTGCTATATATGTCCATGAGGTCTTACACATCTCCAGCAACTTTTCCCCCAAAAGGTGCGCAGTCAACCAGGTTCGCCATATCCAATAGTACTTTCAAATCCACAACCACAAGTAAATACTAGGTGTTTCTGGTTGCAGACTATAAAATGCAACTTAAAATACTTGTAGCACTACATGCTTTTGTGTGTGGTGTGCTTGCTTAACATGTGTTTCTTTTTATTACTAGATATGTAAATAACTCTACAATGATATTTGCCAAAATGAGGTCATGTGAGAGCAACACTAGAATATCCTAGATTTGATCATGAATGTAAATAGTCTACAGTATGTTTCATCCTTTATCTTTTCTAAAGCTTCATTTATTATCCATTGTAGAAATTAAACTTTGCAGATTTTGAGCTATGCCACATGTCACATTTATTTATCTATTTATTTACTAAACACTCTGTACAGCGCAAGAGAGAGAAGTCGTGGACTCGTGGTCCAAGCAAAGGCTGAGAAACTTGAAGTAATGGCAAACACCTAAAATTCAGATACATGCTATAGGTTTGCTTTGCCAGCTTTACCAGAGCTTGCTAGATCATAGCCGAAGAGAGAGGAGGTGGAGTTGCTGAAGACAGGAGGATGGGCATCCCCCCGTTTTTCCCACTGCGATGGCGGTTGGTGTGGATGTGCTAAATCTCCATGCCAGAACTGCTGTTGTAGTTGCATGAGATGCCTTGCTCCATGGACGCCCATTTCTGGCCAGCTGACCTGCTCCAGGTCCATTCCATTCTTACAGTTCAGGCCTGTTATCCTTCCAAACTATAAACGCAGTAGTAAGCATACTAACAAAAGAATGGAGAATAAAGAGGAATAAGTGCTGAGTTTCCCCAATATCATACTTTCAAATGGATTTTTTTTATCAACTTTCATCCATTATGATTTACTTCAATCAAATTTCACTCTTAGATACACTTAAAAATTAGCAAACAAGCATATTTGGACTTCTAGAAGCTATTTTGGAAATGCAATATTACTGCAGTAAATATGGGATCCAGCTGCACTGCTCTAATCATATATATGTATCATCAAGAGCAATACCTTTGATCATTATCGATGCAATTTTATCAAATGCTGTGCTTCAGCATAAAGTATTTAGTTCAGGTCATCCTCTACTAACCATTGTTTCAAGTTTCAACCATGAACCATCTAGTTACTACTTGTGGTAGTAGTAGCCTTCATTTTCTTTCTACAGGCAAAATTGCAGTATAGAGTAATGGTAACCAACAGGCTGTCAAGGTAGACTCACAAGAATGGCAGGATAACTTACACAGGCACACACATGCTCTTCCTTCTAAATCAGCAATACAGTTTCAAACAATGAAGCTCAGGAAGCACTTGCAAGTGGCAAACATTATTGTTTGGCAAATGCTACCTTTCCATTTGTTGCATGTTATATGACTATTGGTTGTCTGGCATGTGCACGTACCACATTGGTAATGTTACATACATTGACTGGCTTCAGTACAAAATGTTCCTTCTTAAGCAGAATAGGACAACAGTATATTTCAATATCAGTGTGTGGATGAGGTCCTCACTACTGTTGTTCTTCCGTAAAAAATTGTTCTAAAAATACCAACCCAATCGTTGTATAAAAATTCGCACGTATCTCAAAAATAGTGAAAATATGGCAGTTAAAATTAGGGAAGAGGTTCTGGCGTTCTGCACGTGCCAAGCTATTCAGACTGGAAAGACTCTAAAATTGAACTTTAGGCCAAAGAAACGATCACTTATAGTTTATATTGATTAACTATGACAATATGTTAAAAAAAAATTTGTCAAAAAAATGCTTCTGTAAATCCATGCAGACCCAACTTATGGAAAGTTTCAATCCTAAAAAAAACTTATAAAAGTTTCATGAAAGAAATAAAGAAAAAGGATGGCCAAGAGGGTACCTCTGTAGTCAAAAAGTTGTCAAGCCCACCAAAGTCGACCCTCGGGTTTACAGCTGCAAGCCTCATTGATAAGTACTGGACCAACCAAAATAACCCAACAACGATGAAATTAGGAAACATCTTATTATCTTTCATGTCTCAATGAAAAAGGAACGGCATGTTAAGTTGGTTACAAGGAAATGGGTATTTAGGATTTACAACTTACAAGTGAAAACAACAGTTACCTCAACTTGCCTTTGAAGAGATTGAACATGATTGATGATCTCATCCAGCACCAATGCTGTTCCTGATACCTGGTACAACCCACCACAGGTCAAAAAATTTGTGTTCATTAAGTAAATTACTTTCCTTGAGTTATTCCAATGAAAGACAAGCTTACAAAAAAATGCATGATGAAAAAGAGATAAAGAGTAAAGTAATTTGACAAACTGCAAATCATTTAAAGGTTCCCTTCAGTTTTGGACATAAAGATTGGAATAGCCATTATTACACAAGACTTTTTGAGAGAAAAATGGCAGAACAGTATAGCAACATTGAAAACGGATGTCATACAAAATAAGCAGTATTCTCAGAGTTTCTTTTGAAGAACTGGTAGAAGCCCTGCCTCTATATTAATGTTAATAGGAGAAGAATGACAAGCGATGGATAGTAGTATCAGAGTTGATTGCAGAATTCTTGAATTGAATGGAAGTTGGTGCTTGGCTTTTGATGAGCTTATTAGAAATATGATCATGTCAACCAATTCTATAAGTTGTGTGCTGTCTAGAACGTGGTCCAGGAAAAATAAATTAGGCTTCTTTTGCAACCTTTTAGACAATTATTTGGAAGAAACTTTAAGCAACTGCAAAACAAACATACCAGCCTATATTCGCAGTCATGCAATTTGTTTTAAAGACAACAAGAGAATCGTGCTCATATAGGGTCTGTTTGGTTGAGTGGATGAGGGTGGATGGAACCATCCCATCCAGTTTTTTTGGCCTGTTTGGTTTGGGGACAAGAGTGGATGGAACCATCCCAACACAGGAATATTCCTCTCTCAGATCCTGGATGGAGGGGTACGCAAAAAAGTCACGTACGCAGTCATCCAACTTCTCCTCACTCCAAATCCAGCACTCATCCAGCCTACCAAACAAAAAACTAGCTCATCCCATCCCAACCAACCAAACAGGCTGCTCAGATCGTCTCATCCCAGAAACACATGGATGGGACGATCCCATCCACCCTTGTCCTCAAACCAAACACACCCTAAATCTCACAGTGAATTGACCTACACCAATCTTTCACAGTGATTGACACATCCAATCCCAAAAGCTGCTGTCTTCACATTAAAACTAATGGTCAAACCACCGCACCAATGCTACACGCCAACCACTTCCCATAAATCCACGCATTAATGAAGACCAACCATCCTTCCCAATGGTAACCTCTCCGGGGGCACCTCTCACAATCACAGGCTTGCTTCCTTCCACATCCCCACACCCATAATCACATTATTGTGTGAGCATAGAGATGGCAACATTCCAGAGGGAGACGACGGAGGGAGTCATGGCACCACGCTACCACAGCGACCAAGCCCCCATTAAGCTAGCCTCCTCCGGCGCCTTTTAAAGAGGCTGTGCCACATTCTGCCCAGACAACCACGGCCGAGGCCCAACCCCATCCCCTCCCCCCGAAGTTAGGTAGGCCGGATCAAGATGTCTCCCTTATCATCTATAAGGGAAACCAAACAAAGGCCACGGTATCACGCTATCCCACTCCCCACCCGCATGGACGTGTCGAGCGCCGCGCGATGCAGGAATAATTTGGACACTGCATTCAAGCTCCATGCTACGCTCTTGCAACGAGTGAGCCAAGACAGATGGACCATGCTGCCACCCCCAAACAACGCTGGGTCTGAAACTCCTAGCAGACCGATTCACCGCCGCTCCTGTGGCCGGCAGCATCAAAAGCAGTAAAAAGACCACCGAAAGCAGAAGGGGGGAAAAAAGGGGTGTACTTTTGCTGCGCGTAGGCGCCAGAGTTTGCACGAAACTCCATGGCGTTTTGATCTCTCCGGAGGCGAAGGTATGAACTGGTAGTGATACTGTACTGAGCTGTGGAGACTGGAGATGGAGGCCGAGAGAGAGGTGCAAGATGGAAGGGTGGATTTGTAGTAAAAGGGGAAGTAAATGGTGGTGAGAGGGTGCTGACCTTGCTGCATCCGGGGACCAGCTCCTTGAGCAGCTCCATCCTCGCGTTGATCTTCTCGCGTCTCGCCTGGATTTTAAATTTTTTAAAAAAAAATGGAATTTGGAATGAGAAGCCAAAAAGGAAGGAATAATTAAGTGATTAAGGACGAGAGCAACGCCGGAAAGGCGCTAACAGCGACGCCAGCACGTCCTAATCACCCAATCATTGGGATAATGAAGATGTTAAACCCCCAAACCCCCGCGGCGAGGGCGGCGAACTCACCCGCTCGGCGAGGCTGTGGCTGTCCGTCGCCTGGCCCCGCCTGGCCCTCACGTGCACGTACGCCGGCTTCTCGTCCTCCTCGCCGTCGCCGCTCCCGGCCTTGTCCTCGCCGCCGGCCGCCGTCTTCCCCTTCTTCGGCGCCTTCCCCTGCGGCGACCGCAAACGAACCGATCAGGCGTGGCCCCGACGAGAAGAGGCGGCGTTGCAGCGGCAGCACATACCTTGGACGCGCGGTCGGCGGGATCGGGCTTGCGCTTGGCGGAAGGGAGAGGCGGCGGGGTGGGGGACGGGGAGGACGGGGAGGGGGAGGCGAAGGCGGAGAAGCGCGCGGCGCGGTCAACGAGGTGCTGGTCGGAGGGGAAGGTGGGCGCCGCCGCCGCAGCGGGGGGCAGCAGGAGCTCCATGGCCTGGGAGGTAGGGAGCCCCAGGAGCGCCGTGAAGGAGCCTCCTCCTCTTGTGGAGGCAGAAGCGGGGGCGGCCGGGACCAGGCTCCGGATCTCGCCCCCGGCGGCGGGCTGCTCCGGCGGCGGCGAGGGGTGGCGCATTGGCGCGGCGCGGGGGGCGGAGGAGTTCGCAGCGAGAGCAAGCAATGTGGGGAGGCGGAGGCGGAGGCGGAGGCGGGGCAGAATAGTGGCGGTATTTATAGGGGTCGGCGTCGCGGTCTCGTTGCGCTCCGCGTCCGCGCCTGCTCGCTTCGCCTTCCCTTGTGTTTGGGTCGGTCAATGCCTCCACCGAAGGAAGGAGAAGACAGGAGGGAGGACGAGGAGGAGTGGTTGGGTTTTTACCCTTTTTACGTTTTACTGCACTTTTTTTTTTCTTTTTACCCGGAATAGTGGAGTGCTACTGTGCTACTAGTAGTAGGCCGGAGAAATTGCCTAGGTAAGAATAGAATTGAAATCCCGCTTGTAGTAAAAAGTTTGCGGGTGTTGACTTGTACCGTTTTCGGCAGCTGGGCGTGGACCGCGGAGAGTACGGGGAGCAGCTTTGAGGATTCTAACCGGACGGACACGAGGTAAAAAAAAAAAAAAAAAGGAAAAGAAAGGGACAGTAACAAGCCTCCAGCACGGCTGCACGAAACAGTGGCCGGAGACAAGTTTCTAGCCGTGCAAAGGTAAACCAAAAGTTGGGTGGCAGGTCACTGCGGTGTGCACGCTCCCCGGCCGTGTTGAAGCCTCGCTCAGCACAGCTGTCTCGGTCTCTCCGAGATTTAATTCCAGAGAAACGGGTACACATACGTGCGAGTTAGTAGGATAACCTTTTGTTTGCATGACGGAGGCTAGCCTTAAGGTACATCTTAGCGTGTATGAGACACGGACACATGTGTATACGTGTGGTGTGATGTGTGGGGTGTAAAGTCTACTGTTCGGTGTTCTTGCCGTATTTTTCAAAAACAATCTTAGGTGTACACGTTCTTGCCGTGTTTTTCAAAAACAATCTTGTCATGTGTGGCTAGCCTTAAGGTACATCTTAGGTGTTCTTACCGTATTTTTCAAAAACTATCCAACTTATCGACAATCCTTTAAATCGCACGTGTACACGTTCAGTAAGACTACACGTGCTTGTGTACACAAAGGTTTACAGTCTTCAAACTAGATCTTAGCGTGTGCATCGAACGTGCATGCGTGTGTGCATGTGGTGTGGCGTGTTGGGATGTGAGTTTATGTGCGTCTCATTGTACTCTCAAAAGTATGGATTTCTCGATAGCTACTAATTGAAGTTCTAAAGCTAGATCAAACAATCCAACTTGTCGACGGTCCTTTCAAACTGGACCTGCAACATTTTCTTGTACTAGCCGAGTGTCCATACAAGGGATTTGTATCCTCTGACGTTGTCCTTCTCTGCCGTGCCTCTGCCGTTCACCTCACATATCACTATAGCTACGATTAGTGCTTCTCAGAATTCTGATGATCTGATAACCATCGCAAAGATAGCGGTGCTATTCGGTTATTCTTGTTTGCTATGGTACCAATGCTACAGTGCTATTGCTGCAGTATCGATGCTACAGTTCTCTGCCTTTATAGACCCAGATCGCTGTGCTTCTCTGACTTTGCAGCAGCAAAGTCAGAGGATGCGCGTCCCCATACAAGACAATAAAATCCAAAAAGGTGATAGACATTCATTTAAAAAAGAATATCTGTTTGATTTGAGGATTAATTCACTGGAATGTCCGATGTGCGTCTTGCAATAGGGAGGATCGATTTGCTTGATGTCCAATGGCAATGAAAACCATGGGAAGAGAGAAGAGAGGTATACCATCAGGAGAAGGAAGAGAGGTAAGCGATAACACGTGGGTCCCGTAGCTTGAAACATTAAGAAAAAAAGAAGATTTCATGTGTGTATCCTATGTGGGCGAAAACCATCCGTGTGGACTGCCTCAATGGCAAAACCGTATGTGGGGGATTACTTGTACCGCTTCGCATACATGTAGAGTGAGAATAACTGATTTTTCATGTCAGGGAGCTAAGTACACTAACATATATAGTTGAGGGACGTGACATCCTAAAAATTCAAAATATAAAATCTTAACCCTAGATCAAAATTTAATTCAGTTTGATAAAAAAAATCAAATTCCAATTTCTAGAAAACTTTTGATCTTTACTAAATTCTCTTAGTTTCTCCTATTTCTTTAATTTCAATTTTCCCAGCGGTGCCCTTGTTTCTCTTTCTTCCTTCTTCGCTCTTACTATCACAGGTTGCCTTGCTGTGGGTTGGCTAAGGCCCTGTTCTTTTGGGCTTATCTAATCTGACTTGTCTGTCTTATCTTCAATTTCGAGAATTTCCCGAGGTGGCCTGGAGAGTCGGATGGCCATGAAATTTAGGATTTAGGGAGCTTTTAGACTCGCCTACGAGATAAAAATAAAACGGATTTAAAAAGTAATAAAAAAAGTCAGATGAGTCAATATTAGTCAGATAAGTCACGAAAATTCGAAAAATTCTCGAAGTTGAAGATAAGACAAATAAGTCAGGGCTCATAAGCCCAAAAAAACACTCCCTAAGCTAATCTCTGTTCCCTCGGTGCCCTAGCCAAGCATGCCCCCTGTTTCTTTTTCCCCACGTTGTGAACTCCCCTTTCCCTATTCTATATATCTCCAATCGGTTAGGAGTCCAAATTCGATTCAAACACCTAATCAAACAATTCGATTGCAATCTATCTGGAACCTTCGGCTATATTTACAAAGGAACACACGCCATCTTGTCTATAAATCCATCCCCAAATCATCTTTCCTGTTTCTATCTCTTCCCCAAAGCTGAAGCTCACCATCATCCTCTGTTTGTCTTCGCCCTGTTCATCTTCATCGTTGCCATCCCGGAGGTTGCCGAAGCAAGAAGGAGTTGTAGCTGCACCAAGTCAGCCATGCATCCCTGCCATCCCTCTTGTCTTCCTGTCGCCGACGCCAAGGAATTTGAGGAGAATCCATTGCTACAATCGACCGATCCTCTGCGAGGTGCCACACCAGTCGGACGTGATCACCCCCTTTCTCATGTTCTAGCTTTTCCTCCTCCTCCCATCTGCTTCGTCGGAGTGATGCCACAGTCACGCCATATCTCTGCCATTTCAGCCAAGCAGAGCCACGCCATTGCGACCAACGCGCCATCGCCCTCTTCCTCTCCCTCCTCCGCTGCAACCGTGGGCCATGTCGCCGTGGATGCCATCGCCAGATCCCACACCCCGTCGGCCGCTGCTCCACCCACCTCCGGATGCCGCCTCCACCACCTCGCCGACCCGGCCGTCGCATGTGCCATCTCTCCTTGCCCCTCCAGTGCGCGCCGCAGCCACCGCGCCAAGGGCTGCGCCGCCGCCGCTTGAGCTCCACCGCCTCGCCGCTTTAGGCCGCCTCACCGTCCTGCAGCTAGCCACTGAGCCGAACTCCGCATGCTTGCGCGCCGCCGCAGCCCAGCGTCGTGCCGACCCGGACGCTACCGCGCCATGACTGCATCCCCGGCACGCCGTCGCCCCGGACCCCGCTGAGCCGCCGCCGGGGAACACAGCTGCCTCGTCTGCCACTGAGGCAGCCGCGCTGCCCCTACTCCCTATGCCGTAGCCCGCGCCACCCCTCCGCATCTGCGCCGCCCTGGTCGCCGCTGCCACCGGCTGAGTCGCCCTCGCCTCGCCGCCACCCCTGTCTCTGTCGCTCGCCGCCGCAGCGTGCAGTACATCTCACTCGTTCTCTCTCCCACAGGCCGACTCCCTTATCTATTCAGTGAGCAGCCCAATTGCTACACTAACAGGCCTAAATAAATAGTACCCTAAGCTAAAGTGCAATGTATCTATTTCCTGGATTTACAGTGAATAGTGTTTCTTCTTCTTTTTTTTTCTGTAAACCCATTCTAGCTCCAAATCTGGTGATTCGGTTCCTCAAAATTCATAAAATTCACATCTACACACAGTAATTTTTCTGTAGTTTTTATATTTATATAATTTTTCTGCTATTTATTGTTTGTCGCGACTTGCATGCGCTAGATTGCGCTGTTGTCAAGGAGTTGTACGTCGACGTTCCGGGAGTTCAACCAGTCCAAGACAAAGGCAAATCTTTCCCATAGACTTCCAGCTTTCTATTTTTGCCAAAACTTGCTATGTTTAATAGTCATGCACTATTTAAACCTAGATGTCCTAATTGCCTGTCATCTTTTTGAAATATGCAACCACTATCTGAAATTCACCATTAGGTTATTATTATCATGTTTTTCTTATTGTTTTTATGGTTAATGGCTTAGCAATGCTTAGTTGGGGGATCACAAAGTGGTTTCCACTCTTGGTATCATGAATTTAGAAGATGGATCATTATGGGAGATGGTTGGGTTATTCATGCTATAAATTAAAATCAGCCAATTAATAATTGGGATCAGGAGCAGATGGCTGTTAAGGTGGGTGCATTCTTGCACAAGAATAGGGTTTGTGTTGGATACAGCTCCAAGAATAAGGATCAAACCATGTGATTACTTAACCAAGTACTTACCCGTGCGACCGCAAGCCCGGTACGGGACGTGGCCTAGTCTAGAGGGAGAATAATGTCGGGATTGTTACTGTACTTGCATCTTAGGTGGGATCTAGAGGGATGTATCATTGCCGATGTATTAGCCGAAAGGAGTTTCAAGGTACCTGTGAGCTTATCAAGTATGAGCGTGGCAAGCTCGGGGTTAGTCTTTTGAAGGGTTTTGTTATGATGCTCTCTGACAGGTTGGTATCGTATCTTGCGGATAAATCGCACACTTTATAGAGTAAAACCATTTGAATGGTCGTGCCCACGGTTAAGGGCGGACAAAGTGGGTTTCGCAGTGTAGCATCAAATATCCTTAATATGACATGGGTAGGGTTGATCCAGTCGTGTGCAATTGCTAGATGAGATAATAAAAATTGGTAATATGAGATTGAGAATTTGAGATTATGAGTTTACGAGTTGAGAGTATGAGAATTGAGAACTGAGTTAATTCATGTTAATGTTCATTTTGATCATGAGAACCTGCTATTGATTTAGTTATGTTTCTTAAATACTTTTCAACGATTAGTAAAATGTTTTTATGCAAATAAACTATTACCTTTCCTAGGATGACCCCTAACCTGGCCCTTCATAGAAAAGACTTGCTAGCATTCACATGCTAACCCCGTCTTTCATACGGGGCTGCTTATTTCACGAGCAAGTCAGGAGTACAACTATATGCAGGAAGATGTTGGAGTTCTCCCGAAGGGTGATTAGGACTACTAGAAGCTTCCCCAGTTAGTTTACATGTGGCTGATGATGAGTCTATTCCAGTTTGTTCTTATTTGGTTATTTCGAGGCTATATACTATGGTAATAAGTGGCTTCGCTGGACTCTGATTTACTTTCTAGTATTACACTACCAGAGAACGGGCAGCAATACCGGTTCCAAATCCTCATTGTACCCGTTTTTTACCAGATAAGTGTAATCGATCTTGGAGGTCAAGGCCTCCAAAGACTTGGGATGAGAACCGTACTACTAGCCCCCAGAAAAATAAAATATGTGGTGTGTGGAATTCGAACCTGGCACCTCGTGACTCCCACCTCAGCCTTCTAACCAACCCATCCACTCACGCATTCTGATATTAATATGCATTTCTTTGACCTGTTCTAAAATGAGGCTCCAGTACGGGTTTGTGTTACGAACCGGTACTAGAGGGGCTCCAGTACCGGTTCGTGTTACAAACCGGTATTAGAGGGAGCCACGAACCGATCTATGACTAAAAATTACGAACCCAGTCTTCTTTGCTCACTCTAGTACCGGTTTAAATCTACCCGATACTGTTCCGTCGGTATTTTTGCGCGTTTCTGTAGTAGTGTTAGATTTGATACTTTATTTTTGTTTTACTGTGGTTACATGCTTTGATTCTTGGGACACATATTGTTAACACAGAGGGGTTCGGTTTAGTAAAATCGGGTCCCGACAGGTTGTAAGTAAACTTTTTCCTCAATAGTATGCATTTGATTAACCATTCCCTTGTTTCATAGCAGGCCATGATTTGGATGATCCTTGATAGAGCTTGTTTCGGACAGATAAGAAGAAACTTGTAATTTGTAGATATACATTTAGTATAGGTAAGTTTCAATCTCAAATGTCCTTTTCTCTAATATAGGATAAATCATATAGAGCAATTATAGAGTCAGAAAGATTGGATGTACACCACCAAATAGCCTCTTTTCATATCACTGTTACTTGTTGAGTGTCCATAAGTCGCAATTAAAAGTTTGATAGAGGTCTTAAATCATATACACCGTTCAAGCTACATTGTGAGATCTTTTACACATGAAAGTAAGAAATTGTACAGACATCATATAAGACAAATAAATCTATAAAAAAATTGATAAGTGTGGAAAAATTAAGAAACATCTAGAGTTCATCAATTTTTTCTTAATAAAGTACAACTCTAATATGAAACATATGTATACTAGTCGCTAGTCATTAGCCCATGCTTCATAGGGATTTATGCAACAAGTAAGGGACTCAAGGTCTGAAACAGTTAGGTCTAGGGACCTATGTGGACAAATATTAAAACTTAAGGACTGCAATCCTAACTAGGGGCTTGTATGTAAATTTGAAAACTACATAGGCAAAAATGCAAAATACGCTAAAGGATGTGAGAACACACCAGTGAAGATCTACTACTTTTCCAATGATGAAGTGACCTTAATAACCTGATCTTAGCTAACAATGTAACTCAATCTCATTAGCAATAAAGATGTCAGAATTCTTGATACGCAACGGTTGATTAGCAATCTCCTTGCCCTTACATGTAGCCACTGCATTCTTCATGGCAAATGCATCCACCTCTTTGCGCGAGACTAGATCATCAAGAATATCAATGATTTATATTCAACTTTTCTTTCATTTGAATAGCACAGTCAACGACGTCGATGAGGGCTATATCATGCTTCATAGCAGTCAAAACATCTACATAAAACATAGCATTCAAATTAGTACATATATTGGTTTCAACACAATGTTAGAAAATTTATAAACGAGTTAGAAATTACTTCCAAACCCACCAAAGTTATGCATGGTGCTTTGGTTTAACCATAGAAACCAGTGTGGTATCTTTCGTGATCGGGTAACAAAGCGGAACAATAAATAATCGTGAACAAAGATGTAGACACTTTGAACTTACAAAGAGGTTAAGAAACATTTTTTTTGAAAAATATGATGCTTACTTGTGTTGTTTACCTGATCACCTCCAACTTGGTGGCAAGAATAGCATGTATTCTCTTAGTCGCGTTAATATGTTTCATATGGCGTTTAACTAAATCCTCGAATATGTGAAGAAATGTGATTTCGAAACTAAGAAATATAAAATTTCTAATACGGAACACATATATTCACTTGTAAAATGCAGGGTATGGAAAATTTACCTTCCATCAACTGTAGCCACTTCGCATACTCCTAACAGGTACACTATGTCATAGTCCATAGGGCCAATATTTAAAATGACCCCTGTGACGTGTGGAGAAATTTAAAAAATGAAGTGAATTAATCATTTTGCAACTTCAAACTACCTTTGAAATGTAAGTAAGCGATTCCATTTTTGTGCCTTGCATAAGATTAATGTTAATGTAGAGATTTAGAGAGGAGCCTCTAATGAACCATTAAAGAGGATCAAACAACGTACTGGCTTTCCAGCTAAAATCATGCACAAATTATGGGATACGAGGAAACTATCTTGCAAAATGTCTTACTTCCGTATAACTTTGGCACGAACAATCCAACAAGTTCGGTAATATATGCGCCATTTGGCCCTCTTCGAACTTCGTCGATCTTTTTAGAGAATGAGAATGGTGCTAATCAACTTGTTTTGAATTTACATGTTGTAAACATACAGGTTTGAATAATGAGTTGCTAGTAGGACGACATAAACAGTCTATCCTCGGTAACACAGTTAAACAGTCTATCCTCGGTAACACAGTTAAACAGTCTATCCTCGGTAACACAGTGATTTTGTCAAGACAAAATAAAGAATTAATAGTCTGCTGAGAGCTAGGCCAATTTATTCATCACATTTTTCATTCACAACTAATCAGTGCTAAAATTTACGTAGGCTATTAGTAATAATGGTGCTATAGTGAACTACATGTCATAAATTTACAATATTTAAGAGAAGCAAGTAGGCTTCAGATTACGCAGAATGGAGAGACACAGTAAAAAAAAGGAAAAATTGGTTCTATACCATTGAAAGATGTTTAGTTTTGGTTTATACCATCAAAAGAATTTAATGCACTTTAATACATCAGAGACTCACCGTTACTGATTTTTTACCATGCATCCACTTACTGACAAATGCATCGACATCGAATCGATGGCCACCATCACCTTCCTCCTCCTCCTCCTCCCAGCGGCCGCGGCGGAGGCCGTGCCCTTCGCCGTCCTTCACGGTCAGTTCTTAAAGGTTGAGCTCCATCGTGAATGCACCTATGCGATGGTTTCTTGATGGAAGTATCGGTTGCTGCTGCCGTGCTGCACAAGGATTGGGAAGCAGTGCGCCAACCATGGCGTCGCCAAGTTCACCCAGCTGCTCGCCGACTGGTCCGCCTCCCATGGCTACTGCATGTATGCCATCTCCCTCTCGTCTTCTTCTCTGCTTCTCCCCTCTTTTCCAATCCCATCACATCCTGCTCTGCTATCTTAATTCCATCATGTCGCATTGGTGCATGCATAGGTCGAGCATGGTCCACAGGCAGGGGGACGACCCGAGCGCCCTCCACGATAGGCATGCCGCCGCCATGCTCGCGTGGTCGCTGTGGTTGAGCCACGCGAATAGCTCCAGTATCGCGTCGCCCGGTAGTCCAGTTTATGCCATAGCCGCCCGCCGCTGGCTCGTCTCTACGCTCATCTCGTCGGACCATCCCGAGCTGGTCAAATGAGGCAGAGGAGGGAAAAGAACAAGGAAAGGGTAGATTGCCCATAAATTAGTGAAGAGGGAGGGGGTAAAATAGTTATTATTTGACGGTAAGTTGGATGGAATGGTGAAAAAAGGTAATGTAAGTTTTTTGGTGTATTAAAGCTCCGACAAATTTTTTGATGCACTAGACCTGAGCCTGGTCTGAAAGCCCGAAGCTCGATTTTGCACTGATTTTTTGTTTTTGTGCAGGCCCAAGCTTGGCCCGAATTTTCCCCTAGGCTTGGTTTTTCGGCCCGATTTTGGGCCGGGTCACCAGGCTAGGCTGCTCATGATTAGGTCTAAATTTAAAGCGCACCAAATTCTTTCAGCGGTATAAACCATAACTAAGGATCTTTCGATTGTATAAAACCATTTTCGAAAAAAAAAACCTCCATCAGCAAACATGTAGTTTTGCTCGATGCCATCCTTGTTTTTTAATATTTGATCTTTTTTATTATACAAATTCATTGAAGACGACTTTGATGAGGAGTACTACATTTTCGGCTCCCTTTGTCTCTCTATTCTACGCAATTTGAAGCCTACCTCCTTTGCAATTTTGTAAATTTATGCTACATAATTCACTATATCTCCATTATCACTAATAGCGTAGGTACATTTTACACTAATCCGTTGTGAAAAAATTGAATAATTGATCAATCAACTAGCTCACATAAAACTATTTAGTCTTTACATTATCTTGAGAAAATCATTGCTTGTTAGCAAGGACAGGTTGCGTTATGTCATTTCACTAGCATCTCATTATGCAGATTTCATGCTTACAATATATGTAACTGCACAAAACACTGATTTGCACCATTCTCATTTCGTAAATAGATCAGTGCAATTAGAAGAGATCCAAGCATATTTACCAAACATGTTGGATTATTCATGCTAAAGTTTTGTGGAAGTTGGACATTTTGGAAGATTGTTTCTTCAAACCCCATTGTCTGCGTGTGTCTGACGAGTTGGTAAGTTGTTGTGTTCTCTTTAATTGTACCTAAAATGTCTGTCTCTAAATCTCTACATTAATCATATATAGGGAACAAAAATAGAAGCGCTTGCATACATTTGAAAAGTAGCTTGAAGTTGAAAAGTAATTAATTAACTTTCTATTTGGTTGGAATTTCTCCACAGGTCATAAGGGTCATTGCAAATATTGGCCCTATGTACTACATTTGCAAGTATGTACCTGTTAGGAGTATGCGAAGTGACTATAGTAGATGGAAGGTAAATTTTGCATATGCTACATCTTAAGAGTGTATATATGTGTTCCATATTAGAAAATTTATATATTTGTTTATTTTCTCCAATTCCAGTATCATATTTATACAAATATCAGAGGATTTAGTTAAACGCCACATAGAACATAGAGGTGACCAACACAAGTAAGCATTGTGTTTCAAACAGAAAGTATTTCTTCAACACTTTGTGAGTTCATAATGTGCACATCATTAATGTTTCGCTTTATTACTCGAGTACAAAAGATAGCACACTAGTTTTTATGCTTAAACCAAAGCACCATGCATCACTTCGGTGGGCTTGGAGGTAATTTCTAATTCTAACTCCCCTTTATAAATTTGTAACATTTTGCTGAAATTGATATCTATTCAAATTTGTAAGTTATGCTTTATGTAGATGTTTTGACTTATATGAAGCATGATAAAGCGCTCATCGACGTTGTGAAAGTGTGCTATTCAAATAAGGGAAAGAGAAAATTTGAATATAAACAGTAGATTTAGCATTCTTGATTATTTATAGCCTCTCACAAAGAGGCAAATGCATTCTTCCATCCAGAGTGTGGTGGATACCAGCAAGGGCAATGAGATTACTTATCATCCATTGTCCATTAAGAATCCCAACATCCTTCTTGCTAAATGATAGATATGGTTTTCGTTGTCCCCACCCCCACCCCCTACCAATGATTAGAGGATTCAGCTCACTTCATCACCGGAGAAGGAATACATCTTTCCCCAATACAAATAGATGTTTTATATTGAATAAAGTTTCATTGGTAGTATCCTATGAATATCATTGAACTCTAATTGTCGCTTAATTTTACCACACTTCTCAAATATTTTACGTATTTATTTGTCCTATATGATTTATGTAGTATTTTCTTTATTTCACATGTGTATGCGATCTAACAACGCAGCTTACCTGAACGGTTTGTACTATTTAAGAACACTATCACACTATTCGGATTCCATTGCAACATATTGACAATCAACTTGTAGTAGAGATAACCTTCCGAACTACATGGCGATGCGGAATGTAGTAAAAAAAGAAGAGAAAATTGATAGTACAATTTTCCAACACGAGGACCATGGTTACTCGAAATTCAACAATGCGACTAGCATCATTGATAGATGCAGGCCCCTTCTCACTATGGCCTCATCATCTTGGATGTCAATCTCCAATCCACACGGCTATAGAGTGCTCTTTTGAAAGAGAGAGGGTTGAGTTGGCCGGCTACGGACCGGGTGAGTCCACACCGCCGTCTTGGTGCAGTGGAAAAATTTCCTGAGATGAGCGTGTGTTGTATATATACCACTTGCTAATGACTAGGGGATAACCACTAGAGAGGGTTTCAAATTTGTTTTCCCACAAAAAGTGCAGTTTTTCATGGTTTTTAGTTGGCTTTTGATAGAAAGCAGATAAAAATTGAAAAACAAAATTTAAAGGTTGTCGAAACTGAGAATGGGTTCGGAAAAACTAATAAAAATCCTAAAAAAAATACTGCTTTTCATATGGAACAGGAGGTTTTTTTTCTGAAAAAACTGAAAATTGTGCACAAGGAATTCGAATTTGAAATTGGATCGTTTTAAACCGTGGTTTCCACTGCCACTACCTGTTGGCACATCCGTCGCGAAAGCCAACCATCGCGGTTTTTAAAACCTGACAGCTAAATCCTGGGACGAGCAAATGGGATGACGATTTTTCCGGCGGATCAAAGAACGTACAACTTTACACAGGCAAGCAAATGCAGAACATGGGAAAAACCGAAACAATCTGGATTTCTCAAGAATGCAATAGGCCACTGAACATACCACTCAAATGGTTGAAGAAGACGCTAGTCGCTAATCCGTTGGTGAGTCAGGACTGGTTATTATAAAACCTTGGTAGTATGATCTGGATGGCAGTGGATAGAACCTTTGGGGTTGGCTATGTGCGTATGTATTCTTCGCAGTGAGATGATTTGTGTATTGTCAAACCCATTGGGTCTTTGTGAACGGTGGTGTAATTTTGGACAGCCATCTGGTATATGTGAGAGGTGGTGTTATTCACTGGTCACCGGGTCTAGGTAAATGGTGGCAGTGGTCTCGCTAACCACTGGGTCTTAGTGAATAGTGATATAATATTTTCCAATACATCAGATTCTATTTGAACGATGATATGCTAAATTTTTGGATTGTGGTCTTGGTGACCGGGTAGTTTTCGAATGTATGGTTTGTGGTTTGGTCTTATATGATATGATAAGATTTGGACTTTCTTGACATTATCAACATGTTGAGCAACAGCTCAATCTCTAGTATTTGGTTTTATAACAAACTGCCTAGGTCATAGGAATTTCTAACTATAATTTATTGCAACTCTAACTTTACATGAATAAATTAGCCTCAGCCCCACCAAAAGGCTTGTATCATTAAAATGCATTGGGTGGGATGTTGGCTCACAAATGCGGTTTGATTGCACACTTATCTTCGTACACATTCACTCTTTTAGGTGATGGAGAAGAGGACGTGGATCCATATGACTGCTATGACGACATGGAAGACCCGAATGCTGACGATCAGGACGGGTGTTAGGTAGGATTCCAGTTGCTTGCCTGATTGGGACATGGGCATAGCCTAGAGACTCGACCATATTCTATTTCTGTTTTCGCATGTTGACCTATGATAAGAAATCCATTTTTGTATTATAATATTTGGCCTAGTCAACAAATTTGAGCCACTATGTATTTGAAGTTCTATGAATGAATGTTCCACCTACGCGTGTATCAAATGATCTGGCATTTTGTAATTTGCGCCGTGCTAGTAAGATAGATTCTGGGCTATCGCAGACGGTTCAAAGCCTTCCATGATCGGGGGGCTCACAAAGATAAAGAAGGGAAAAGTTCTTTGTTACTGCACTAGAAAATCAGAACTACCCACATTAATCTCTAATACAAACCGTGATCAAATTCAAATTCAATGGATACGAGATCCGGCAATGGCAGCGGCGGCGGCGGCGGAACGGACATGGCGGAGACGAGAGGCGAGCGCGCAACTGGTAGAGACGGACCAACGAGAAATCAACATCATCGTCTGCCGTCGCTGGTGCGACGACAGAGATACTATAGGGCCAAATCTCGCCGCCCAGTCTTCATCCAATGGCAGCCCTCGCGACCCACTTAAGTGACATGAAGGGATACACATATCCTGCGTCGATCCATGCACCAACGGCCAAAAACGATAGGAACGAACCGTTTTTCTTCTGATAAGAGAGAACACTGCTACTATAGACTGAACTCAAAAATTGAAAATTAGAACTGAACAATGATCTGTTTGATGCACAAGGGAATGATGAAATGGATAAAATGGATTCTTTGAAACAATGTTTATCTTTTTTCACAAACAGTGAGTTCCGATATGCATTTTCTAAGCCGCCATTGCAATCTGAAATGAGTGAACTGACAGTAAACTCAATTTTGTCAGATTTGCCAAAACAACAGTAAGTAAAATGAGAAGAACTGCTACCGCTCACTTTGTGGTTCCTGTAAATGGAGATATTTCACCAATGATCAACAAAAAAAAATTAACCAGGATTAGTATTGTATAGTATTGAACTCCACTGCTATAAAACTGAAAAGAGTCAGGAAATTGTCCAGAAAACAGAACTTTATTTTGCTACTGAAGGTGAATCTTTTAGAAAACTGAAAGTCTATTGAAGTTGTATTTTTGAAAAAACTGAAAGGCTACTGAAAATGAATTTTTCATAAAACTGAATTGCTATATTAGAAAACTGGAAGGTTACAAGACCTCAAATTTTAGATAGATGCAGTTCAATTTTTTCAGATAAATGCACTTCAGTTGTCTAAAAGGCAACAATACATATGTATTCAGATAGTTGCAATTTAGTTTTTCAGATAATTGCACATTCAGTCAATCTGAAATCCACTTTCAAGTTTCATACAAAAGTTTTGCACTTAATATTTATATAGAAGAGCCTAATCTTTTCGGTTTCTAACAGACAACTGTTACATATGTGAATCTTTTAACTTTGAAGTTTCCAGCGTCATATATACATAGGCAAAACAAGATTTTTGTTATTCAATCTCTCTCACTCTCTCAGATTGCAAGCTTGATGCTCTGTTGTATGCATTCTAAATCATACTCATTCAGACTTTAGATAACTTCAGACATCTCCGCAGACAAAGAAAACAATTCAGAATTCATTTCAAAGAAAAGCTGAAATCTAGAAGTCTAGATGGTCAGCGCAGATGGTTTGCTCTTGTCGACAGTCACAGGGGGGTAATGCAGCTGTTTCTAGCGGTAGAGCCAGGTGTCTTCTATGAGGCCGCCTTGGCCGGCGTCTTACCTTGCTCGGACGGCAAGGTTCTCCTGGCTGTTAGGATTAATCTTGTTTTTTAGGTGTTCTTTGTGTGTGAGTTTGTTTAATGGGCTGAGTCTAAATTAGCCAGGTGTGCTGGAAGTGTAGTGTACGTGCAGGTGTGCTGGCCAAGTGTGGCTTGAAATGTGGATCAAGTCAGCTCAACGGGTGTCTCTGCGAGTGCTGCATGCAAGTGTTTGTCCGGTTCATGAAGCCAAACGAGTGGCTGAGTTTTGTGCGTGGGTATTATTAAGTCGTTGTGGTGAATGAAAGGAAAACGAGGAGGAGGCTGGTGTGCAGTGCTGCCAAAAAGAAGAATTCCTTGTGTATGTTCCTTCCTATGTGACTAAGTGTAAGTTCTCTCCAGTAAGCAAATTGCATCCGAGTGTTTTCTGTGTTCGTGTGTGCGCAATCTTTAGAGCTGATCCAACAATTGGTTTCAGAGCCGGGTGAGTGCTTGTGCTTGGCGTGATGTCCACCGACGGTTCTCCAGTGTATACGCCGCCGAGCCGTCGCAACAGTGGCATTGGTGGCAGCAGCGGCAAAGGCGGCAACGACGTCGACGGCAGCCATGAGATGGTCGTGCAGCAAGTGAAGAGGGCAGGGGTGACGCTGCGTTATCCCATCCTCTCGGAGAACAACTACGGCGCATGGGCGGTGAAGATGAAAATCTTCATGCGCGCACAAGGCGTGTGGGCGGCCGTGGAGGGCAAGGAAGCGGCCGATGAGAGGATGGACCAAATGGCTCTCGCTGCCATTGTCCAGGCTGTACCAGAGGCCGTGATGATGGCCATTTCCGAGAAGGAGACGACGAAGGAGACGTGGGACGCTCTCAAAGAGATGCACGTCGGTGAAGAGCACGTCAAGAAGTCCTGAGTACAAACTCTTAAGAGAGAGCTTGATGTTATTCTGTTTTATTGGAACAGGGTTTATTCTAAATTGACAACTAGCAGAATAACATCGGACATATCACAGTGAATAATTGAACATATATTATATCAGTAACAAAAGAGTAATAAAGTAAAGTGCTTACAGACAATATGATGACCGTCGTCATTCATGTCGATTCCCGCTCTGCCATCTTTCACGAGGAATGACAAGGCAAAGATATTCTCCACCGTTTGGGCAAAGGACATTCTGTTGAAAACAAGGTTTTCTAGCCTTATGTTTTTCTTCTCTCTCGCTCTCGGTCTGCCTTGTCTTCAAGGCCAAATTTCGCCCGTTGGACGGACGGGATTTCAAATATCGCCCTTTGGGCGGGCGGATTTTTTTGGGCCTCCAAAACTCGCCCGTTCAGCGAGCGGTTTATTTAGATCGCCCTCCCGTCGGGCGGTATTTGGCCCACCGCCCGCACGAGCCGGCGCGAGCAAAGCCCGCCCATTTGTCGGGCGGATTTTTAAAACCTCGTCCGACCGAGGGGCGGTTCGAACTTCTCGCCCAACGGGCTGGCGACGAGAGTCTATTTATTTATTTTTTAAAATTGAATGCCATTTATTTATTTCCGAAAAAAATAAATATAAAAAAATAAAATTCTGCAGATGCAGGCGGCGCCGATGCATCCTGTGTTGGCCCAGGCTCAGGTCACCTCGCCCATACGACTCACCTCTCGCCCTGGGCCTCTACTCTCACCCATCGCTTCCGGCCATATAGGCCCATGCCACATATCTAACCGTCGCATTCTTTCCCTTTTTTTAAAAAATAAAATGTAACCGGTCGTATTGTTGCTAGATCGAGGACTAGTTACTCGCTTCGCTTGTCACAAATACAGCCATTTTGTCGGTAAAAACACAAATACACATATTTTGGCCGTAGAAAGAAATACAAATTTGAGCCACTAATTACGATTACAACCTATTCATACAATTTATTAAAATTATAATATTACGGAAGAACTTTTAGATCAAGACAAAAGATATTTATAGCAAAAATTTTAGAACTTCAATTTGCATATATCTTAAACAATACAAACCTGTCGCCGGAGAGTGGTTGAGAATGGTAGGTTGCTTGCAAAATAAAACGATTTAATTCCAGTAGGAATAAGGAAAAAACCCTAAAAATTCACGTGTTTCAAGTAGGACATGAAACATGGAACTGGTAATGCCACTTCTCATCGACGCCGAAGCTCCAGTGCTCCACCCTTCACCTCACTAGCACTACGATCTTCTCTGTTTTGTCACCGTTCTAGTTCCTTGGCCGCAACCACCTTCCATGTCACCTTGTTACTCACATCGGAGAGCATGTACAATGCTATAAACAGCTGTTGTCTATAGCAAGTTACCATGTCTCATATAAACAATCTTAAATACAACTATACAATAGCATAGACAATCACTTTCTTTATAGACAACTCATCTCTACACACAACCACCTTGGTTCCCGTGCTACAGTCGACTACAAATGTATAGACAGCTTCTTTCTCTTTCCTCTTTCTCTTTCATCCACATCAACAAATAGATTTTTTTTTTAGCAAAGGACAGAAGAATTGCCATCTATTGATCAAAAGTAGGAGAAGAAATACAAGGTAGGGGGAACAAGGCCCCTCCCCCCATGGGGCTTTCCCTCCTTTAGGAAACTACAAAATAACAAAATCGGCTCCTGCGGCAGCCTAGAGTCTCAACTCGTCTAGAAGGTGGTGAAGGAAAAGAAGCGACTGCCATTCAGATAAGCAGAAAATCCTGTTGTTCCGCTTGAGTCAAAGGAGCCAGATGGTCTCAGAAATAATGGAAAGGGTGCCGTGAGAATGCCCGGCTTGGAGAATGTCTGCTTCCCACCAGGTTGGGATGGAAGTGGAGTGTCGCCACGACGAAGGGTGAAGTAGCTGGTTCTCCATAAGATTCGTCAGGCCCATCCAAATGAAGGTACTGTAGTCGCAAAGTAGGAATAACTGTTCTAGCGTCTCTAGGTTGTGGTAGCAGAGCGGGCAGAAGTAGGCGTTAGGAAGTTGTCTGCGTTGCAGGGCATCTGTCGTGGGAACGCGTTGCTGGAGTAGAAGCCAAAGGAAGAATTTGCACTTGGAGGGGGCCCAGTGCTTCCAGATGTGGACTAAGGCCGGTGTAGGGCGGCGACCAATGAATTGTAATTTGTAGGCGGACTTCACTGAGAAGGAGCCGTCGTTGGTGAAACGCCAGAGCCATTGGTCAGGTGTGCCCGAGGTTAGAGTAACCTGGGCCAACCTTCGGATCAGCGATATGAGTTCAGGTATCATTTCAGGGGTAAGACTTCGCCTAAGGTCGAAGATCCAGTTGTTGTTTGAAAGCGCGTCCCAGACCAAGCGGTATCGCCTGGAAGTTGCCAAGTGTAATTTCGGAGCCAGCCACTTGGGAGCAAGGTAGAGAGTCAGTGGTCATCCCATAATAAGGAAGAGGAGCCATCATGCAAGCTCACAGTAGTCCCCACCCGAAGGAGGTCGTCATCAGTCGTTGGCTGGGCGACAGGGGTGTCAACCCACGGGGCCGAAGAGGAGGTCTTCCTTAGCCATAGCCAGCGGAGGCGGAGAGCTCAGGCGAAGTGGGCGAGGTCGGGAACCCAAAGGCCTCCGAGGCGTCCTGGGAAGTAGACAGTGGTCCAATTGACTTTACAGTGACCCGGTGAAGAGGAGGAGGAACCTTTCCACAACCAGCCGCGTCTGATCTTGTCAACCTTTTGTAGGACGGAGCTGGGAGGTTTGACCACGGAGAGAGTATACGTTGGTAGGGCCGAAAGGATGGCCTTGAGAAGGGTCAAACGCCCACCCCTAGAAATGAAGGGGCCCCTCCAGCTAGCCAGCCTGTTGGAGATTTTGTCGATGAGCGGTTGGAAGTGGACGTGTCGGAGACGCTTAATGGAAAGCGGGAGGCCCAGATATTTTAGGGGGAAAGTAGTTCTAGCAGCCGGCAAATTCTGAAGGACGTCATCTAGGTCAAGGCCGTCGCACCTGATGGGGGCGGCCTGACTCTTGGCAAAATTGGTGCGGAGGCCAGTGATGTCGCCAAAGAGGCTAAGTAATTCGGCCAAGGCAGACGCATCTTGCCTAGTTGGGCAGATGAAGATGGCAGCGTCGTCGGCAAAGAGGGAGATACGAGGGCTAAGCTGGAGGCCTCTGATGGGGGACAGGATCCCATGCTCAGTGGCTTTAGCGAGGAGGGTCACAAGGGGTTCAATGGCAAGGTTGAAGAGGAAGGGAGATAAGGAGTCACCTTGGCGCAGGCCCCTGCGGTGGTGGATGGGGTCGGTGGGGTGGCCGTTGAGGAGAACCCTCGAGAAAGAGGAGGCAAGCGAGAGGGAGATCCAGTCGTGCCATCGCTCCCCGAAGCCGCGAGCGCGGAGATTGTCGAGGAGGTAGGTCCAGGAAACTGAGTCAAAGGCTTTGGCAAGGTCGAGTTTTCGGAGGAGGGCAGGCGTGTCAACAAATAGATGACATGACAACTCTTATAGACAGCAGCTGTTTATGTACGGCGCGGGGGGTATCCTCCGTGCGAAGGACGAGGCCTAGTCCTTCGCGCGCGTAGCTGTCCGATGCCATTCCACTGGACTTTCGATCCAATGGAGCCACGCGCACGCGCTCGCTGGTTTTGCTGCGCGGCTCGGCTTGTAGCTGCAGCCGTCCACGTGAGCGCTTAGCCTGGCCCATGGATCATGCGGTCCTGCCGTCCTCGTCCACACGCGCGCTCCCCATCTGCCTCCCGCCGCGCCATGCAGCCGCCGGAGTCCAGCTAGCCCGCCGGCGACGGCCTCGCGGAGTGCCTCCGCCTGCTCGAGACGCTTCCCGCCTTGCCCTTGCATCCCCACCCCTCGTGGGTCACCCCGCCCCCGAGCCCTTGCCCCTGCCGCCGATTCCCACTCGAGCCATCGCCCCCGCCGTCAAATCCCCGCCCCCGAGCACTCGTCCCCGCTGCCGAACCCCCACCCTCGAGGACCCCATGCACCGTCGGCAGCGGCTCCCCCAAGGCGGCGACAGCGGCGGTCCTCCCCAGGCGGCGACGGCGGCGGCCTCCCCAAGGCAGAGGCACTCCGCGAACTTCTTGGCGCCATCCACCTCGGTGGCCATGAGGCCCTGCAAATCACTCCATCTTGTAATTTTTCTTTGAAATCAGTAATGAGCAAGATTGTGTTTGCGGAAATTGCTCCAATCCTCCTGGTTGTAGCTTATGTTAGCAAGATTTTTCCTGAAATTGTGTTTGTATCTGAAATTAGCAAGATTTTTTTTTGCTGAATTGTATGTTTGCAATTTATAGAAATGGAATTCCCTGAATGAGCTTGTAATGCCTTTCTCTTTTTGCACTCATGACTGAGGTTCAGATTGGTATGGTCTCAGAGATTCAGATTGGTACCGTCTCAGACTCAATTAGAATGGTATGGTCTACTGTCGGCTGAAGATGGATACACAAGGTGTATGTGTTTGTGTATATGTAATTTGACATGACTTGTTTTAGCAAAATAGCTTCAGCCTTGTATAGTATGTACATGTTTATTTTCGAAATGAATAATAAGACCCTCCTGGAGCAATGACTTAAGCTCTTGTATTTTGTTCTGCTTGTTTTCTTCCTTGTCCAGAATTTGACATGTACAAGAATTTGACACCTTGTATTAGACAAAATTAAACTGAACACCTTGGAGTTTTTAACTGAACTAGGTGTATTAGCTATCCTGTATGTGACACATCTGTACTTTTAGTGTTGTTTTGTTAAATTGATACTGCTGTTGTTAAAAGGAATCTGAAGCAAGCTAGGGATCTGAAGCATGCTGATTAGTTCATATCCTGCTACAAGCACAAAGTCACCTGATGCACAAAGTCATCTGATGCATGGTCTTCAGAGAAGGATGCCTTTCCATTTGAGACAATATTATGTCAATTCTGAAAATTGAACATGATTGCTCCTACTGTATGCAGCAGCAGTGAATTTAATTTAGATCAATGTAACAACAGTTTTAGATCCTCTCTTCAATTTATATCAATGCTACAAATAGCTTGTACAATTTCTGCAAAAAAAAAAAAACCTTTCATATACAAACACAATTGGCAAGACCATGGCATGCAAATTTTCAGGAATGCATCATCTTGTAAACAAAAGTATGCTAAAAGCATTGTCTTCCAGGGACCTGAAGCATGCCAAATTACAGTGCATGCTAAAAGCACTGTCACTTGATACAAGGTCTTAGGAACATGTGAAGTTTTTGAGCATTGGATACAATTACGGTGCAAGACCTTGACAAAAATTACTGTCTTCTCATTCAATTAAGATAATTACACAATTTGGATACAGGGCATTCAATTAAGCCAATTACAACAACATAACCATGGAGCAGGCTTCGCTTTTGAGAGGGATGGTTTACCAAAAGCCTGTGATGGTTTACAGATTCAGTTTGCATTTGTGGATGTGATAATACATATGAGCATGTTCACTGTCCATTTTCGTTATTTACAATCTCCAATGCTTCAGCCTACATGAATCATCAAATCCTGCAGGACACATTCAGCTACAAACCGGAGTGGGCTATACAAGAGCACAATTGTGCAACAGCACTTTCGGTTATTACATTTGTACCACTTGAGTACTTTGCACTTCACCAATTGAGGCCATCTTTTTTCAGTTAAACAGCAACACACCAAAATGCAGTGACTCTATTATGCTTTCAAGAATAATTTGCAAGCTCCAGATTACACCTTTATTCAGTAAAACAATGATCTGCCATCAACCCAAAATATGTTGGTGATTTGATCTTCTGTGTCAAGTTGGATTGCATAAATGAAAGATGAATCTATTTTCTGACGATTCTGAAGATATTGCATTAGTGCCCCTGCATCCCCTAATGCCATATCTTGCTTCCGCTTGGTTCTCAAATAATTCTTGTAGTCATCCAGAAAAAAAGTTAGATGACGTTTACCTTCAACTTGTTTAGATAAAAGCTCGTATGTGTAACATCCTCATTTTTTTTTTTAAAAAAAATCATGCATACATGCATTGCAATGCATTTGTGAATTTTTGAAATTCAACACCCTTTTAAAATGAGTATGTTCCTTGGGAAAAATATTTTAAAATGACTTATTTAAACAAAGTTAGATAATAAAAATATATTCTTATTGTTTTGACTATGTGATGTTTTATTTGAATATTTATAGCATAAATACATAATAACCTTATATTTAAACCAAAATATAAATTATGTTCTTCTCTCTTACGTGTGGGTCCCACATGTAATCCTCTCTTCCCTCTTTCACGTTGAATTTAGATGATAAGTTGGAAACACCCCCTAATTCCTCCCCTTCCATCTTTATCAATAGAAAGCCCTCCCTAATTATAGTAGATTCCAAACCCCCTCTAATTCCTATCCTAATTCCCCTAGAATTCCTCCAAATCCCCTACTTAAACCCCCCTACGTCGTTCTTCATCTACAAACGACGCAGCGTAGGAGCCAAATATCCATCTCCTTCAACCTCTCTGCCTCCTCACCAAATCCGATCATCCGGTGAGAATCGACCTTCGATCCTTTGATGGGAATTGTCCCTGGGTGTCTACTTGACCCGTTTTTGCCGTCAGCAGCTCGTCGCCGCCGCCGGAGCTTCGCTTTTTGCCGCCGGAGCCGCCGCCGTCCGACTCTGCCGCCGAAGCTCCTCGCCACGAATTGGTGCCCGTGGTGAGCAATCTTTGCACCCCCTCCCCTCATGGACCTTCGCAGACCACCGCGCCGCCCCGGAATTGCCGCCGGTGAGCTCGCCATCGCCTTCTCGCCGTCTTGCCTCCGCCAAGTCGGCCGACCGCCTCGGGCATCCGCGCCGAGCCGCCACCCCACTAGCTCCCTTGCACCGTGGATCTCGCCCCCCCCGCCACCCGTCGCTGTCGCGCCGCCAAACGCCGTCGCGCGTGCTCGCCCGCCATGATCTAGGTCGAACCACGCCGCCGCCTCGCTTGATGCCGCGCCGCCCAACTCCGGCGGCGCCGCCTCGACCCTCTCTCTTCAGCGCATGCCGCTTCCATCGCCGCCAAGCCGCCCGCCAAGCCCGCCAGCGCCTCCCTGCTCTGTCTCCTGCCGGGAGGCCCGCCGATCAACACCCTCCCTGCAGCATCTTGTTGTGCCCGATTAGGCGGCCTTGCTTCTTTGCGCCACGCCCGAGTGCCCCTTCCCGTTTCCTCTTAATTTCTTATTATGTGTTATATTGTAAATTGCATATAAATTCATAGAAAAATCAGAAAATTGTGAAATAAACTTTATTAGATTCATAAAATTCTATATTATTTTTATGCACTGTTTATTTACATGTTTCTGATAAATTTAATTTTTGATAATTATATTAGTTCTTGCATGTGTAGGAATTTTATAAATTACTTTAGAGGTCCAAAAATATCAAAAATTATTTTATAAAGTTAGATATATTATAATATGATTCCTGTTTCGTTTTGGTAAATTTTTGAAATTTATTTATTATTAACTCTCTTTTGCACCTTAATATTAAGTTTATAAAAATCGTAACTAAATATAGGGAACTCTAAAAATAACGAAACCAATTTCAGAAGTTTTGTAAAATTATTTTATACTGTTCTGTACTGTTTGCATCATCCTCATGTTATGACATGCATGCCTCATATTTTATTACATGTGGTTCTTATTTGTGTTTCTTTTAAACGTTAGACCCGAAAGTCTCGAAGTTCGTTTACGCAATTGAGGATCCTCCCCACTACGTCGATCAAGGCAAGTGCTGAAACCTCTGAACCCATGTTTTCAAACAAGTTTTATAGGATTTAAACAGTAGCATGTATGTTTAACATAAAATACCAAATAACTACATTGCCTAGCTAAATCCCATTGATAATTAATTCTTATAAAATACCCTTGCTACCTTAGGATTATTAATTTTGATTAATTATTGCCATATCCTTGATTAGGTTTTGCATCTGCTTAGTAATGCCCATAGTAAACCACCTGATTAATTGCTTGTTAACATTAATCACCACTTTACTTTGTGATCTTTAAGAAGGACAATTGGTGTTGTCTTTTGGTTGTATTTGGGCTAGTTGATAGTGGGTGCTATCGGGAAAAATGTTTTGTAAAACCTGATTGGGGTGGATGGTTGCAAGGATGGTGCGTGCTGCAGATTCGGTCGATCTTGGGACCCACCCTGATCCCTAAGGACCGATTCCTTGAGGTAGACGAGCTAAGTACAACAGTGCGACCATTGAGTGCTTGTGTGGGCAAGCCCTGGTTGAGTACCCTTTGGACTCTTAGTTTTGGCATTCCAGATGGTGGAGTAGGCAATTGGTGTTGTTCTGCAGGCTCAAGAGGGGGCTTCAGCCAACTAGAGTAACTAGCGCTGCGGTGGAATCCTTAGAGGGAGTGCCAGGCTAGGGGAATGTCGGTTAAAGACCTTGTGGTGTCCTTTTCCTTTAGGTGATTCCTAGGAAAGGTTACCTCTCGTGGGTAAAGCGTACAACCTCTGCAGAGTGTAAAACTATCATGATAGCCGTGTCCACGGTCAAGGACGGACGACGGGGAGCTGCCTCATTGGTACTTTTTATCTTTGTTTTCTAAATGGTGTTTTAAAGGAAAACCACGATCGGTGTCGTGTGTTTTGATTTTTCTCCTCATAGTAGGTGCTATGAGCGATGAGGGTAATTGCACGGTGGGTGCCGTGAGTAGCCAGAATTGGGCAAAACCGGCCGAGGCCGGAGTTTTAAAGAAATATTTCAAAGATTTGTTTTCCTCAACTCATTTCAAATCATTTTTATAAAACCTTAGGAAAGACTTGCAAAGCGGCTTTATGCAAAAGAACCTTTACCCTCCTTGTTAAGCCCTAGTTGCATTTAGTCACCGCTTGTTGAGTATAAAGTATACTCACCCACGCCTTTATCTTTGGTTTGCTCATTCCAACGAGCGATTGCGACAGGAGGAGGAAGTATACCAGACGAGGACTTATTGAAGGAGTTCAAGACGAGGACCACTCCGACGTCTAGGAGCGCATCCGTCAGACTTGCCTGTGGAGTTACGTTGGGTTTTCCATTTGAGTTGAACTATGTTATTTGAACTTCCGCTGCTAGGCCATGAAGCCTAAACTTTGTAATAAATATGTGACTCTGATGTAATAAAGTACTTTTCGTTGAATGGTGATGATCCAAGCTGTATATCTGTGTGTACTAGCTACTTGATACAGGGACTAGTACAGGTAAGACACAGCAGGGATTCGACTCCGATTTTCGGGTCCCGACAGTATGTCTCTTTTGGTCTTATCCCAGCGGCATCGGCCAAATCACCCATTGTCTTTTGTGCCTTGCTGATGACTCTATGGAACCTTAACAGTCTTGTTTTTGATGGGGTTGTGCACACATGATTGTGTTCTGACTCAAAAGAAGTAACCTCGTAAGTTTCTTTGTTGCACATGTTTATTCTCATATGGGTATTGCATTCTGCTCTGGACTCTAAGTGTTGCACTTTTGGCTGGTTTTTGGTTGGATCCGCTGACCTCCGTGTACCTTCTTTTGAACAAGTGAAGCGTCTCATTATACAAATTCGTGCACTATTCTCTCTATATCCATTCTTTCTAACACTAAAACCAACATGGGAAGCATAATCATTGTAGAACTTGTAAGCTTCCTCTGGAGATGCAAATTCCATTCCAATTGTTGGGGTTTGAAACTGTGGTGTACGAACATCTCTATGAGTAGAACCTGCTTCTCCAATATGATCTAAAAGAAAATATAACAATTAACATGCACCTCGATATTTCCAACCAATCAAATTTTCTATTGATTGGAAACTACAGAAAAATTACCTTCTGAAGTATTAGGGTTTTCCATTGTTTACCATGGATTACCTCCGCCGAAGATGATCTCTAAATCTACTAACAAAAACATACATGATCGATGTTAAAAACAGAATGATACGCGATGTCTTTGTCTGTGCGTAATTCTCTCAATCAACGGCAAGTGGATTGACCGCGACGAACCGGTGGCTGGGATGCACGGGTGGTGGCTGGGCAGCGCTGTTCGACGGCGACGAACTGGTGGCTGGCCTTGAGGCTAAGACGCAGCCTGAAGTTTCCATGTACGAAGGCGACGGCTAATTGATCGGGCGAGATGAGGACGACAGGACCGCATGATCCATGGGCCGGGCTGAGAGCGCGTGGACGGCTGCAGCTACAAGCCGAGTCACGCAGCAAAACCAGCAAGCGTGTGCGCGTGGCTCTATTGGATGGAACGTCCAGCGGAGTGGCATCGGATGGCTGCGCGCGCGAAAGACCGGGCCTTGTCCTTCGCAAGGAGGACGCCCCCTACGTCGGTTTATGTATTGTACATGCTCTAAATAGCCACCCCACCTTACTTCCTGTCTCTGTGGCAGTAGGAACGGAGACGATGCCTCCGCCGCCATGTCACGGTGCGTTCGCTGGGTTGGTCTCCCTCTAAGTCCGGGCAAGGTACAGTGAACCCAAATCTATGGAGTCGAAGAGGCCAAAGACAAGCATGAATCTTCACGCCTAACCGAATTCCAAATGTAAGAAAATCCACTATAGTTTTTGAAATTTTCATATGCGCATGAATTAGCAAATCTGATATTTCAATTACAGTAGCAATGTAACCAAGCACAAACTCCGACAACTAGTTAGGCCTTGCCCGAATTCGCACAAATCTTTCATCCCAGCCAGCTACGTACGGCATCCGTCACGGCGTTCTCACTGTGTCGGCAAGGGGTGGAAGCGCGGCGACACGGTGCAGACGAGCGGGTGCTTCCGCGGTAGCGTCAGCCCGGGCCCCTCCTCCATGTCCACCGGCGCGCCGCCCACGGGCCGCCACTCGAAGCACTGCACCATGGCGGCCAGCGCCGCCTGCACCACTAGCATCGCCAGCGACGCGCCGGGGCAGATCCGCCGCCCGGACCCGAAGGGCAGCAGGTGGAAGTGCTGCCCGCGCACGTTCGTGCCGGCGTTCGCCGCCGCGTCCAGGAACCGCTCCGGTCGGAACTCCAGCGGCTCCGCCCAGCACGACGGGTCGCGCCCGATCGCCCACACGTTGACGAACACTGTCGCGCCGGCGGGCACGTCGTACCCGCCCACCGTGCTCTGCTCCAGCGACCGCCTCACGATGAGCGGGCCCGTCGGGTGCAGCCGGAAGGTCTCCTTGGTGATGGCCTGCAGGTAAGGGAGGTTGGGGATGTCCGACTCGCCGGCGAGGCGGTCTTTGCCGACCACCGCGTCGAGCTCCGCCTGCGCCCGGCGGCACACCTCCGGGTGGTTGATCAGCTCCGACAGCGCCCACTCCAGCGTGATCGTCGTCGTGTCCGTCCCCGCCGCGAAGATGTCCTAGATGTGCAAGGTGATAAATTTACGCGCCACATCTTGCTGAGCTTCACAAAGCTATTAATGGTGGGTGCAAGATTACCAGCATGAACGCCTTGATGTTGTCCCTGGTGAGCTGCATCTCAGCGGCTTCGTCTTCGTGCATGTCGAAGAGCAAGTCAAGGACGTCCTTCTCGGCGCCCTCGCCGCCGTCATCGGCTTCCCGCCGCCGCCGCCTCTCGGCGTCCCTCGCCGTGAGTATCCGCTCCATCATGGCGTCGAACTTGCGGTGGACTACGTCGATGCGCTTGCCGAGGCCCTGGACGTCCCAGTACTTGAACGCGCCGATGTAGTCCTGCAGGTTGAACGTGCCGGTGAGCTCGGCCGTCTCGGCCACGACGCTTCTCATCTCCTCGGTGTCGTTGTCGTCGCCGGTCCACCGCCGGCTCATCACCATGCGCGAGATGATGTCGCCGGTCAGGCCCATGAGAGTGGCGTCCACGTCCACGGTGCTGCCCGCGGCGGCGCTCCGGCCCAGAGATTCCACGAGGCGCGCCAACTCCTCGTGGCGGACGTGGCGGAGCCGGTCGAGGGTGCGGCCGGCGAGGAGCTCGTGCACGCACGCCCGCTTCATGAAGCGCCAGTAGGGCCCGTACGCCGAGAAGGAGAAGTCCTGGCCGCCGTAGGTGAGGCGGTGCACCGCCTCCGGCTTGGGGCGGTCGAGGAATGCCGCCTCGTGGGTCTTGAGCACCTCGCGGGCGGCGTCCGGGGAGCAGGCGGCGATGCAGGGCACGGAGCCGAGCCGGAGGTAGAGGAGCGGGCCGTGGCGCGCGGCCAGGCGGTGCAGCGCCTGGTGGGGCAGCGGCGCGAGGAGGTGGAGGTGGCCCAGGACGGGCAGGCCGAACGGGCTCGGAGGGAAGCGCAGCCCGTTGTCCCGGCGCCGGCTCACGGTGTAGAGGACGACGGTGAGGCCGGCGACGAGCAGGAGGAGCGGTAGGGTGGCGGGGGTGAAGAGGTCTCGTGCTGCTGCCACTTCCATTTGCGAGGCGCAGAGTTGACCAGTGACTACCCAGCTTAGCTGTAGCTCTTGCTTGGTGGTACGACTGCTAATTGCATGGCTATATATGCTATTAGCTACAACTGTTAACACCTAGACTTTTTATGATGGAGGAGTCGGTGAAGGAACAATATTTTGGAATGTAGTGTAGTGTGAATGAATTTCCGAGGATAGAGAAAACCTTCTAAAAGATGTGGTAAATAGTTAGAGATGATGAAGTTACAGGGAGCTGCTGGGATGATCTTAAACTACATATATCTTCAGGTATCACAGATAAAAATTGTTGGGCTTTTGCCCGGTTAGGTTATGGGCCAAGGTCCATGAGGAAGGGATAAGGGCAGCTTCACTGCCCTTTGGTGCTGGAGGTGCCCGATGCAGCTGGCTCACCGAGCATTTGCTCGTCTTGGTGATGGCGGCTGCGCGTTCTCATGGCGTGGGCTGCGTGTCTTGGAGGCCGGAGATGGCTGGGTATCTCGCAATTCCGGTGCCGCCGCCTCGCGCACTCCTCCTCTCCTCTCATATAGCTCGGTCAATTCCCCTTGTTTGGTACAGCTTTTCGCATTTGTGGTTCCAAAAACCTAGCCGGCTTCTCCTTGCTCTGATCAGTTTGTGCGCTGATCTGCTCATGCGCTGGGCTGGTCGGCGGCTGCTGACCGGTTGGAGGGTTGGCTAGTTTGCCGCTGCACCGGTCTTCGGTGGTGGTGGTGCTCTTTATTGGCATCGGTCCCTGTTGGGGAAAGTACGTGGCCCATTAAGATTTAGCCCACTTACTTACCTGCGGCCCCACAGGAGGCAAGCTCGGGGCCAGCAAGCTCGCACCCAAGCTTCGCAAGCTCGAGCCCGAGCTTCCCCGCCTCGGAAGCTCGGGCCTCTTGCTTATTCGAGCTTCGAGGTACAAAAGCAGACCCGAGGTAAATCGTGCAGCCATGACAGATACGCCTGGTCCCGGGTCCCAGTCGCCGAGAATTAAATGCACGATCCTTTGTCGAGGAGCGCTGGTGGCGGCTTCGACGGGTTGGCGGCGGTCCGTCAACCGCCGCATGGGCAAAGACACGTCTTGACCGTGGCGGTCCGTGCGATGATCGGAGAATTGCACTCGATTACGGAGGATTTGGCACGCTACCGGCATGGCAAAAAGGCAACGACTAATTCAACGGACCAGCGCAAGCTACAGCGGCCGGAGAGCACCTATAAAAGGGGCATACAGGCCACAACAACGAGGACACCCGCTTCTGCATACACACAACACATTCGGAGAATAACTACTGTAGAACAAGAGCACTTGCACCTTGGTAGGAGCTCTAGTTCCCGGCGGTAGTTCTTCGCATCCAGGTAACGGTAGGAACACACACAGTGCCTTGAACACTTATTGTACTCGAGGCCCGGGCTTCCCAAAGCCCGGACTCCACCCCTTGTACTCGTTTAAGCTCGGCATTAAACCAAAACTGGACGTAGGGTTGTTATCCCGCAGTGGAGGCCTGAACCAGAATAAAAATACTCGTGTCACTCTCCAAGCGATCCGGTCTCGACGTGTCCGACCGCATCGGGACTAGGTCTTTTCCTTCGGTACCGTCCGGCCAAGCGGCCGAGCCTCGGTTCGGGGGACAGGGCCGCCTTCGGGCCTCGCACCCCCTTTCCTTGCTTATTAGCGCTGCGGAGGTTCGCCTCCCAGTCGCCGACAGCTGGCGCCCACCGTGGGCCTGATTGCGGTCTTCTCCCCTCGATCGAGTCGAGGATGGCCTTCTTGTCTTACAACGACATTGATACCGTGGACCTCAACTACGACGATCTCGACGACGTCGACGAGTCGTATGAGGAGTGGCAGGCTGGTATCCTCGCCGGAGCTCAGTCCGACGAGATAGAGGTGGAAGCAATACCCATCTCGGGAGTAGCTGTTCGCTCTCCAGTTTTGCCCGGCCAGGCCGGTGCTTCGCTGACTCACGTTAGTGAAACCCTCATGGAGGGACTGGAGGCACCACCCCCAGTGCCGCATCCAGACGGACCGCACGCATTCGCGGTCATGTCGAAGAGAGGACCAGATCTGTCGCGCAAGAATCGGCGCCTCGTTCTGTCGGGGCGGCGATGGACCGCGTGAGCCCATGGTAGTTGAGGGTGCCGATGGCACCGCCTCCGTGGACGACACCGACATGTCTCCTTCGTGGGAACCTGCCTCACGTCATGTCTTTGCGGCGTCAGGCGGAACGACCCCACACCAGCCACGTGCTGACCCGAGCGGAGAGCACCAGCGGCGCGAGGCCACTCGGAGCCTCTTCGCTGGGTCAGTCGGGCGAACCCTGGCAGACATCCGTCGTAGGCCTGTTGGCCCGACACTGCCGCCGCTACTACGCCACAGACTCGCCACCACTACTCATCAACAACCCGGTCTTTGCGTAGTCAGCAAAGTGTTAAGGCGATTGCCCAGGTCATACGTGACCTGGAGAAGGACCCGCGAGGGTTCACCATGGCCGACCTAAGCGTCGCGGTTGCTGACGGCCTAGAAAAGCTCGCTGGGGACCTCGGCGAGCACCTCCAGGCCCAGTCGCACACTAGTGGCTCCTCGAGGCGGCGCGGCCAGAGCGTTCGGTCGCGCCGACAAGCATCCACGTCCACAGCGGACGGTGCTCCCCAGCGCACCCCGGGCGGAGTCTTTTCCCGCCTAGGGCCGCTTCCAGGCGGGAGGCCTCCCGTTGGAAACAATGGGGCCGTCCCAGGATTCCCGGCCTTCTCCCGAGCTTTGCGCGAGTCCCCATGGCCTCGCAAGTTCAAGCCCGGGAGCATCGAGAAGTTCGACGGGAGCAAGAATCCCGACGAATATCTCGCTGTCTATACTACCGCCATCCTGGCCGTAGGCGGTAATGAGGCCGTAATGATCAACTACTTCCCTACCGTCTTGGAGGATGGCCCAACTGGCTGTTCAACCAGCCGAGGGGTTCGATCTGTGGGGAACAATTGCGAGGCGCCCGGACAAACTTCGAGGCTGCTCGTGCGCCTGAAAGCCCAGACCTCAAGCTTGTGGTCCAAAGGGCGGGAGAGGGCTGCGCAGACTACGTCCGCAGTTCGCCCAGTCGCAACATCATCCGTCGATCTCGACGAGGCCATCGTTGAGGCCTTCAAGGAGAGTACGGAATACCCGTTCACCGAGGACCTTGAGCTCCATCCGGTCCATACCGCAACCGATTTATTTCGTCTTTGCGGAAGGATCTATCAACGCCTCCGGCGGTGGAGCGCAAGAGAGGGAGGACGGAGGAGAAGGCGGCAGCCGACCGCACAGACGCCAAGAAGGGTGACGCCGAGAAGAAGAAGAAGCTCGCCGTCCCCACCTATGTTGCGGCGGTAGAGCTCGAAGACCCGCTCCTCTGGCGGCCGCCTCATGCCGCCCGCCCTGCAGTGGCGGGAACGGCCGGGGCCGCTGGCGGGCGAGCGAGCCCGGCCTCGACCTCGGCCGCCTGAGGGCTAACCCTCGAACAACCGCATCGCCTTCTCCATCGGCAAGACGGCCATGACTCGCGAATCTGCGGGGCGTGGACCGCGCGGTTGGAGGACTTCTATGCCGGGAGTGGCCCCATGCCCGAGCTCCCCGATCATGGGGTGCCGGATGACCGGGCGCCTTAGGGCGTCCATGGCGACGCCTTCCAGGAGGCTCGCGCACACGTCACCGTGATCTTCGGTGGCGCTTTCGCCTACAACTCGCGACGCGAGCTTAAGGCCGCTGCCCAAGAGGTTTACCACCTCGAGAAGGGTAAGCCCGGAGACGCACCTCTGCGGTGGTCTCATCAGACGATCACTTTCTCCGGGGATGATTATCCCCCCGGAATGACCAGGCCCCAACGCTTACCGCTGGTGCTCTGTCCCACCATCAGCAACACGCGAGTCGATCACGTGTTGGTGGATGGAGGGAGCTCCCTGGACATCGTCATTGCTCAGGTTCTTGAGCAGATGCAGGTCCCACGGTCCAAGATGAAGGACATAGCCATTCCCTTCCACGGCATTGTCCCTGGGTCGTCCCAACAGCCGATCGGGCAAATTGTGCTGTCCGTGACGTTTGGGACCCCTCAGAACTTCCGAACGGAGTACGTCACCTTCGAGGTGGTGGACTCCGAGCTCCTATACAACGCCATCCTTAGACGCCCCGCCCTGTCCAAGTTCATGGCAGCCACCCACCACGGGTACCACTGCCTGAAGATGCCGGCCCCTCACGGGGTCATCATGATCATGGGCAGCCACAAGGCCGCAATGGCCTGTGATGAGAGCGCCTTGGCCATGGTTGGACAGCTCCGGCGTGGCGCCAAGGCGAGCGGCCGCCATCCGCCCCTAAGGTGGCCTGCGCACCGCAGGAGCCCACCAAGGCGATCCTCCTCTTCGAGGACGACCAGTAAGGTCGTCCACGAGGGGTCAACCTCGAGTCAAATAGGAACTCGAGCTCGTCCTGCTTCCTCCGGGCTAACGCAGACGTGTTCGCGTGGGAACCGTTCGACATGCCCGAGTCCCAAGGAGGTTATCGAGCACGCGAGCTAGTGTCGGCGACAAAAAGCTGTCGAGCAGGCCCTACGGCGCTTCCTAAAGTGGAAGGCCGACATCATCTAGGAGCAACTCGGTAAGCTCCTCCAAGCCATCTTCATCCGAGAGGTCGAGCATTCCGACTGGCTCGCTAACCCAGTCGTCGTCAAGAAGAAGGGCGGGAAGTGGCGAATGTGCGTCGACCATCGTGACCTCAACGCCGCCTGCCCCAAGGATAATTTCCCCCTGCCGCGCATAGACCAACTGGTCGACGCAACGGCGGACTTCAGCGCTATGAGCTTCACGGGCGCTTCTCGCGGCTATCACCGGATCGCTACCGCAAGGAAGACGAAGAGAAGACTGCCTTCGTGACACCTTTTGGTACCTTCTGCTACACGGCCATGTCCTTCGGTCTAAAGAACGCGGGAGCCACGTTCTAGCGACTAATGCAGAAGACGGTCCCTGATCAGATAGGGCGCAATGTGGAGGTTTACGTAGACGATGTTGTTGTAAAAAGCAAAGTCCCACGGGACCATGTGACCGACTTTCAGGAAACTTTTGCTAATCTTAGAAAGCATCAAGTTAAGCTGAATTCTGAAAAATGTGTCTTTGGTGTCCGGTCTGGGATGTTGCTCGGCTACGTGATAAGAAAGACGAGCATCGGGGCAAACCCCGAGAAAATCGAGGCCATCGAGAATATGAGGTCGCCAACCTGCACCAAGGAGGTGCAAGCCCTCACCGGGCGGATGGCGGCTCTCAGCAGATTCATATCTCGTCTCATCGAGCGCAGTGCATCTTTCTGCAAGATCCTGCACAAGCACGATGGTTTCGAATGGACAGAGGAAGCCGAGGCCGCTTTCAGCGAGCTAAAGCGTTACCTGTCCACGTCTCCCGTCCTAGCCACGCCAAAGCTCGGGGAAGATCTACTCCTCTACTTAGCGGCTTGCCCCAAGTCGTGAGTCTTTGTACTAGCGATCGGCGAGGGGCAAGCAACAACTTGTCTACTACGTGGCGAGTCTTGCATGGACCTAAGGAGCGATACCCCGAGGTCCAGAAACTCTTGTACACCTTGCTTATGGCCTCGCGAAAGTTGCGTCACTATTTCCAAGCCCATCCGATTACGGTCCCAACGAGCTTCCCGCTAAGAGATATCATTCGGAACCCCGACGCAAACGGGAGGATCGCAAAGTGGGCAGTCAAGCTTGGTGAATTCGACATCAAGTTCGTACCCCGAACAGCGATCAAATCCCAAGTCGTGGCCGACTTCTTGGCTGAGTGGACCGGCCCGGCCGGCCCTCCGGGAGGCTCGTTCGAGCTCACAAGCCAAGAAGCGCACTGGACCATGTTTTTTGATGGGTCGCGCCAATTCGAGCGATCAGGCTGCGGGTTTGTTCTCATCTCCTCCAAGGAGAACAAATTCAGCATATAGTACAGCTCCATTTTCCTGCAACGAACAATGCTGCGGAGTACGAAGGCCTCCTAGCCGGCCTACGAGCATGCACTGCGCTCGGCATAAAACGACTAACAGCGAAAGGGGATTCGAAGTTGGTCGTCTGCCAGGTAAACAAAGAGTTTCAGTGTTGCGACGACTCAATGGCGCGATACTTGGCAGAAGTGAGAAAGCTGGAGAAACACTTCACGAACTTCGAAGTGTCTTACGTTCCCAGATTGGCTAATAGCCTGGTCAATAAGCTCGCAAAGCTTGGCTCCTCATAAGAAACCGCCCCGGCGGGGGTGCTCGTGCAACACCTACTAAAGCCCTCTATTCCCTCTGGAGAGGAGGTCCCCCGAGAAGATGGTTGCCTCGACCCAAACGACCGGTACCGTTTCGTTCCTAGAGCAGCACGACACCTGGATGACGCCATTCGTCCAGTTCTTAACGCATGGGGCACTGCCACAAGACACAACCGAGAAATCCCGGCTCCAAAGACAAACCTGACCTTACCGATTACTCGGGGGCTTGTTGTACCGAAGGGGTTCTAACGGCGTACTTTGCAAGTGCTTGATCCAGGAGGAAGGCAAATTTCTCCTCCAAGACATCCACGACGGGATCTGCGGGGCCCATGCCTCTTTCAGAACCCTAGTTGGAAAAGCCTTTCGCATGGGTACTACTGGCCCACTGCGTTGACCGACGCAAGAGAGCTAGTAAAGCGTTGCCCAGCCTGCCAATATCATGCTCGGGTGTCCCACCAGCCCGCATAAGAGCTGCAAACTATCCCGCTAACCTGGCCATTCTCAACATGGGGAATGGACATACTTAGTCCGTTCCCCAGAGGCCTAAAGGGCTGCACGCACCTGTTCGTCGCCATCGACACTTTCACTAAGTGGATCAAGGCCGAACTAGTGTCGAGCATATCCGCCCAAACGGCCAAGAGGTTCCTTAGGAACAGCATCGTGACCAGGTTCGGCGTCCCGAGTAAGCTGATCGCTGACAACGGGACACGGTTCACAAGTGAGCTATTCCAGGATTACTGTGAAGAGCTCGGCATAAAGGTCGCCCTAACTTCGGTAGCTCACCCACAGAGTAATGGTGCAGCTGAACTCGCAAATGAGCAGATCATGCAGGGCATCAAGTGCCGAGTATACGACGCTCTTGCCGAGAAACGTCACAACTGGGTAGAAGAGCTACCCTCGGTGCTTTGGGCAGCCCGGACAACCGCCAATTGGGCTACCGGAGAAACCCCATTCAGGCTCGTATACGGCTCGGAAGCGGTCTTATCCTCCGAGCTAAGACTTGGTTCAGTTCGTGTTGATTTTGCAGGTGAAATCAACAACGACGAGGAACGACTGTTGGATCTCGACCTATCCGAGTCCTGCGCGAGCAAGCACTATGCATGTGGCGGCAAGATACCAAAGAATCCTCGGCGTCCGCGCGGCTAAAAGGTCAGAACCGGACCTTGCAAGTTGGCGACCTAGTTCTAAGACGAGTTCAGAACCTGGCTCATGCCAACAAGCTCACCCCAAGATGGGAAGGCCCGTACACGGTCGTATCAGCCACACGCCTGGGGGCTGTAAGACTGGCAATGCCGGACGGTAGAGTCCTCAATAGTTCCTAGAACATCGCTCGACTCCGGAGGTTCTACGCCTGAGAAAAGGTAGTAAGTCTCCTTTCCCTCCCCACTTTTCTCCTATTTTGTCCATCTATACAAACCCTAGATAGCCCTAAGCTAACCCCGGTGACCTAAACCTATGATCGGGCTTGGGAGAAAGCCCGGGCTGTTTCAATTCACATTGGCAGAATAGTGGCTACGCAGAAGCTAACCCCCGGGACCCCCCTTGCACACGGATAAGCCGATATCCATCGCACCACACAAGGTCCCGCGCAGGCACACGCTTTCCGGTTCTACATCATAAGCCCGCACAAAATCGTCACAGCCCGGGATAACTCTAGAGTCCAGCACTCTGCTCCTCAAACGGAGCAAGAGCCACAAGCTCCGTTCCAGGGATACGGTCTCTCTAAGCCACGCCCGGGCTTCTCCTCAGAAGCTCGGACATGGCTCAGGGGTTAGGGTCGATTTTTTAAAAATTGATCTCTCTAAACCACAACCGACCTTCTGCCGAACCAGAAGCTCGGTCGTGGCTCGGGGGCTAGGTCGATTTTTCAAAAATTGATCTCTCTAAACCACAACCGACCTTCTCCCGAACCAGTAGCTCGGTCGTGGCTCGGGAGCTAGGGTCGATTTTTCAAAAATTGATCTCTCTAAACCACAACCGACCTTCTGCCGAACCAGAAGCTCGGTCGTGGCTCGGGGGTTAGGGTCGATTTTTCTAAAATTGATCTCTCTAAACCACAACCGACCATCTGTCGAACCAGAAGCTCAGGCGTGGCTCGGGGGCTAGGGTCGATTTTTCAAAAATTGATCTCTCCAAACCACAACCGACCTTCTGTCGAACCAGAAGCTCGATCGTGGCTCGGGGACTAAGGTCGATTTTTTCGAAGGGTCGATTTCTTAAAAGTTGATTCTCCAAGGTTAGATACCCAGACAAGGACTTCCGATCTCCTCTAAGCCACGCCTGAGCTTCTATTCAGAAGCTCGGCCATGGCTCGGGGGTTAGGATCGGTAGGATTATACTGCGCTTTTCAATCCTTTCTTGCCTATACGACTACTTGTGATCGTTACGACGCAGAAAGAAGACAAAGACAAAGGGAGCAAAGCAACAACCGCGAAAGCAGTTTTATTGAAAAGACTTTGAAATGGCTTACAAAGCCGCCACAACAAAGCCTCGGCGAGGCGCCCACAAGGTGCCAACAACCTCATCGCCATCTCCGCAGCGCCGGGCAGCCTCGATCAAAGCAAGGCGGCGGCGGCAAATGGGCAAGGGCACTGACTAGCGCCTCGACGAGCGGATCAAAAGCCCTGCGGAGCCGCGGGATGACATCAACCAGCGCTTCAACCCTAGCGACGTCGCGGGCACGCGCCTCCTCCTCCGCGAGCTCAGCCATGGCGAGGTCAGAATCCGCCCAAAGCTCTGCCAACTCCGGATCGCAAGCCAAGGAAGCAGGAGGAGAAGGAGGTGTGGAAGAAAGAAGACTGGAATGAGAAGTGGTCACCGCATCGGTCTCTTTTTATAGCCAGAGTTCGGGAAGCCGAAGCGATCCTAGGAGTAATTATAGTCGGGAAGCGATTCGTGTGGCTCGTTTAAGATCAATGCGAATGTCCCTTGGGACATGGCGCAAACAGTCAAGACGACGATCGGCATTCCAGGGAGACGGTAAACCGAAGGAAAAGAGTTAAAACAAGTCAACCGCTTTAATCAAGAGTATTTACAAGGGCGAGCCAGATTACCGCCCAACAAAAAGAAAAAAAGATGAAAAAGGCCTACGGCAGGCCGACACTGAGCTTATGGCTCGCCAAGAACTCATCATGTTGGCCCTGAAGATCGAGGAATTCCTTCTCTCTAGCCCGGGCGGTCTGCATCTTGACTCGCAGGGCTTCATTGGTCGCCTCCAAGTCCTGCACGCCATCCCGGTGGGCCTTCAACAGATCCTCCGTCACGGCCGCAGCTGACTTCGTCCGGGGGAGCTCCGCGGCGAAGAGATCGCGCTCCTCCACTGCGCGAGCTACCTCAGCATCACGGGACGCCTCCACCAACCGGAGGCGCCCTTCGAGCTCGGTGGCGCGGTCACGTTCGGTCGTAAGGGCCTCCAGCGACCGGCGCGAAACTTCCCCAGCGTCATCCTGCGCCGCGGCTAGGGCGGCCTCAGCCGCCGCGACTCGAGCTTCCAAAGCCACCGCCTGGACTAAGCCCGAACGAGTTTCCTCAAGCTCGACGCGTGCGGTATTGGCCTGCTGTCGCCAACGCGAGCCATCCGCCTGCAGGGCTTCTCGTTCAGCAGCATGCTTAGCCCCAAATGAGCAAACAATGCCAACGACCTCGCGGTAGAACTGCACCAAGAGAATGGGCTAAGGGAAAAGAAAAACCAGAGCGGGGTCAACCAAGCAATAAAAGCCAAGCTTGGAGACACTTACCCGCCTAGTGGCCGCTGCAACTAAGACTTCATACTAGGCTTGCGAAACGCCCTAAGCGCAGGCAGCGCCACAACCTGGTGGCCCGGGCTATTGCTCGAGCCACTCGGCCCTTCGGCCGCTTCCTCTGCAGGTCCGGCCAAGCCTCCCGCAGGCTCGGCCATCTCTTCCGCAGGTCCGGCTAAGCCTCCCGCAGGCTCGGCCACCTCTTCCACAGGCCCGACCGAGCCTCCCGATGGCTCGACCACTTCTCCCGCAACCTCGCGAGCCCCTCCTGACGGCTCGGCTGATTCCCCTACGACCCCAGCAGCACCTACGGCATGAAGGCACGGCTCGGGGGGGAAATCAGTCTGCACCGCGGCATCCACCATCGGCCCTTTCCCCATTCGGTTCGCCAGCCACTCCTCGAGCGACTGGCCCGGGACTGGCCGGAGACGGATGGAATCTCGCCGGCTCCATGCGGCGAGCGAGAGGTGGTGCTCAACCCATGCCGGTGTCGCCGAGATCTATCCCAAGACAACCAGCGGAGCCATGCTCCACAGCTTCACCGGGACGACGCTGGCGGCCGTGATGATCCGGACGGGCCAGTCCCAGCCAAGGAGGAGGGTGTCACTTGCGTCCAGTGGGGGAACAGGTGTATTACTCCTATTGAAAAGCTCCTGAATGCCGCGGAGGTCAATCGGGCGCCACCCGGTCGAGGTCCGTCCCTTGACACGGAGCGGCGCCAGGCGCTCGGTGCCGCCATAGGTCTCCACCTTCACAAGCACGGCCTGGGGGCGCACGTCCTTGCGCCCCACCAACGGAAGGACGAAGGGCCCCAAGCCCCGAGGCCCGGATTTGCCTTTAACGGGGCCGTTCTCCCGAGCCACCTCCTCCGGCAGAAGATCGATGAGCTCCCGCTTGGGAGACAATGGATCGAGGACCAAGGAAGAATCAGGGCACGATCGGCTCAAGGGCCATGGTAAATGAAGAAAGGAGATAAGAGAAACCAGCAAGCACGAGTGACTTACGTGCGAGCTTAACGTTCGTCTCGGCCAACGCGTCGTCCGAATCATCGTCATTCAACACCAGCCGACGCCTCTTCGGCGCCGGCTAAGCATCTCGCGTGCCGGCCGGATCCCGAGCCCGGGAACCTCCAGCCCGGGTTGGATTGGGGACGGAGTCAGTGGCTCGAGGCGCCTGCCGCCACGCAAGGGCGGCCTTGCCCGGGAAGCGACCAGCTGGTTTCTTCGAAGACGGTCGCTTGCTCGGCTTTGTCCTTTCATGCGGGGCGAGCCAGCGTCGCCGCCATTCCGCTGAGCTAGCAGCTCCTGAAGTCGCCACCGGCGCCGGCACGGCGGGCCCGGCTCCCGCTCCTGCTTCCCTCTGAAAAAACAAGTCATGAGACGCCAGCCCACGCCCACAAGAAAACCGCTTCCAGGAGCGCCTAAGCCCGCAGAAACACGTACCTCGTCCAGGACGGTGCGGACGTCCGAGCCTGACGGCACGTTGTGGTTTACGGGCAGAAGGAGCCCCACGGCCCGGGCCACGACATCTTGGGGCAAGGCTGCAAAAGAAAAGAGCGGGAACATTACAAACGCGCCTGAAGGAAAGCTCGGGCAAAGGACTGCAAGATCGAGAACAAAGACTTACGGGAAGTGCCTTCGCGGGTGAGATCGTCCCACCATGATCTCGAAGAAGGCGAACTTCGCTTCCTCGGCGGGCTCACCCGTGCTGGTGAAGTCGGCTACGATGTCGTAGCCGTTGAGCCCCTACCGCAAGATCGAATCTTGGCGCCAGAGCGACCTCCGCGCTCCAAATGAGGGTCGGTCATCGTCACCTTCCTAGGGCTCGCATTCGCGAACCATAATCGGCGATCGGCAAACATCTTGGCCTTGATACCACCGACGCCCACCCCCCGACGTTCTCCTTGGCTTTGAACACCGGGTACGAAGGCTTCATGTCGCGGCGGAGCTTGAAATAGGTGCACCCCTCCACATTGTTTCCGCCGGTCGTGGTCAGCTCGTAGAAGTGGAGGAAGAGGCTGACTGACGGCTCTACCCCGACGAACGCCTCGCAGAGGTGCGCGAAGATCGTCAGGAACAGGATCGAGTTGGGATTGAGGTTCACCAACTCGATCCCGCACTGGGCCAAGACAGCGTCGACGAACTCGGACTCTGGAACCCGGAGCCCATGAACCGCAAAGAGCTCGAAGCAAACGAACTCCTTGCTCTTGGGCGAAGGGACCGCCTCTTTGCTGGCCGCCCTCCATCCACCGACCTCGACGAAGCCGGCGGCTTCTAGCCCCTTCAGGTCGTCCTCGGTAAGGAGGCTCCGTGTGAAAGGCGCCATCGAAAAGGAAGGATCGGAGAGGAGAAAGACGGCGGAAAGGCGGAGGAAGGAAGAAGGCAAAGGAACGCAAGTAGCACAAGGCAAACAAAGTAGTACAAGAGGGCGTAAGAAGAGACGGCGAAAGAGGAAACCGCCTGATATAAGCAGTAAGGGAGATTTAACTGTCGCTTTCTGTCGGGAGACGTAGGAACCGAGGAGAAGGAAGCGGTGCGCGTAACCGCGCCGATTTGGGATTCCCGCCGGTTGTGGGGCCTTGCTACCGCTGAAAGGGCAGCATTTCGCCGGCGATTACGAGATAAACCTCGAGCGGCACGTCATCGTCCCGCTCGAGGCTCGGGGGATAGCTGTTGGGGAAAGTACGTGGCCCATGAAGGTTCGGCCCACTTACTTACCCGCGGCCCTACAGGAAGCAAGCTCGGGGCCAGCAAGCTCAGAGAATAGCTACTGTAGAACAGGAGAACTTGCACCCTGGTAGGAGCTCTAGTTCCCGGCGGTAGTTCTCCGCATCCAGGCAACGGTAGGAACACACACAGTGCCTTGAGCACTTATTGTACTCGAGGCGGGCTTCCCAAAGCCCGACTCCACCTGTACTCGTTTAAGCTCGGCATTAAACGAAGATCGGGCGTAGGGTCATTATCCCGCAGGGAGGTCTGAACCAGATAAAATACTCGTGTCACTCCCCCAGCGATCCGGTCTCGACGTGTTCGACCGCGTCGGGACTAGGTCTTTTCGCCGGCGTCGTCGGCGGCGGCGGGCCTCGGTCCGGGGACAGGGCCGCCGCCAGACCTCGCACCCCTTTCCTTGCTTATTGGCGGCATGAGGTTCGCCTCCTAGTCGCCGACAATACTGGCGAGGGTTGGCATCCGTGATCTTGATCTTGCCTGTCTTCACCTCGAGTCTTCGTTGTGCTCGCTCCACGAGGAAGGCGATTTACATTGTATCTTCGGTCTTCGCCGTGATTGCATCGTACTCTGACGATATTGATTTCTGGGACAGCGACCGCGTCGCGACTTGCCATCCTCGTTGCTGACTCGGATTCGGTGCACTGTAAGGATTTTCCTTCCTCTCTTTGTATCTGTGCATTGTGCCAAACAGGAACAACTTGGGGACCTTGCCTTATTGCAAAGGAGCTAGTTAATCCTGATTTGGGTACAGTGCCCTTTTGTGGGCTTGTAGATTTAATAGCTCTGTGATGAATGGATTAAGAGAGGCATATGTGACAATCTCAGCTGTGAATTAAATATAGCTTTAACTCTGTTATCTTGTTACATTTCAATACAATTAATCTCTTAGTACTTTGATACGCTTGTATTACTGCTGCTGGTTACTTGTTCCCTGTGCATGACCTAGTAATCCCCTGTTGGCTCAGTTTAGTCTTGACTGAGAATTGTTCGTTTGGTGTAGCAGTTATATACTTGAAGAGTTAACTTGTTAGATGCAATTTAACTTGATTCAGATTAAAATCTATATTGTTTACAACTAGTAGATTGTCACATTTACCTAGTGATCATATTAATCCTGTAAGATTGTGGAAGGTAGTCCTCTCTGCAACCCAATCTTTAGATTCTGAGAGCACAATTCATAACACCTCAAACTGAGCTATGTTGCTGTATAAATGTTATGAATTTATCCCTATTATCATGTTGTTCTCACTGCAATATATAAATTGTTATGTTGCTGTCCTTGCACTTGCAGAATTCATATTTGCATATTTCCTTCATGATAATGTTGATTATTTGCTGTTGTTTAAATCTGAAATTATCTTAATATTGTTTTATGTCATATTGCTTATACCGCATATTATACAACAAAAATATCTCTGGACTATTAGATCAAATATGATATACTTATCGAACTTACAATAATCCAACAGCTACACCTTCCTGCATAATGCAACAGTAGAGCAACACAACAAAAAACCATGTGCTTGTATACGTCTTGCGCATGCAAAGTCCACGCATCCAAAAGCCCACGCATGCATGCAGTCGTGCGTTCTGCACGCAAACCGTGTTCGGCGCGAGCAACCTATTTTGGCGGCATAGGCCACGCGTATCAATTTTTTATGAAGTTGTTTTTTTAAAAAAAATCATGTATCCAGTATTAGGTATTGTCAAGTATAATGCAGTGTCATGTTTCGTTGAGTGCCAAGCATCGTCTATTATCGGATATCGTCGAATATTAAGTATTATGTAAGTATCATGTATGATCCAGTATCATCGAATATTAGGTATCGTATGCTATCATGTATCATCTAGTATCAGATCATCGAGTATTAGATGTCATCTAGTATCGAGAAGTATTGTCGAGTATCATTAAGTATCAGATATCATGAGCAAGTATCATATAGTATCATCGAACATGTATTTCAAACATATTTGAGTATCGTCGACTATCAGGTCTCATTGAGTATCAGGTATCATCACCAAAAATCGTCGAGTACCAGATAGGTATCGTGGAATATACGGTATCATCATTAGATCGGACATTGTGGATTATCAGGTATCGTCGACTATCGGGGCATCATCAAGTATCGAACTGGTTATCATCGACTATCAGGTCGGCTATCGTCGAGTATCAAGTCGCATATTGCGGAGCATTGGGTATTGCAAAGTATCGGATATCGTCAAGTAATGAGTATCATATAGTATCAATAAGTGTCATTCTCGGTTATCATCATGTATCATTGTGGTACCAACGAGTATCATGTCCCAAGTATAAATAAGTAAGAAAATCCAATTAAATCAGAAAATTATTAAATTTGGCAAGGGGCAACCGACCAACGGACGGGCGCACGCACGGAGCTGTACCGTCGGGAGGAGGGGACAACGGTACAGTGTGTGGTAGTATTACTATTCAAGATAGTTTAGGTGCATGTCAACGAATCTCTCTTTTCTAGCGACGGCCGTAAGGCTAGCTAACGACCGGAGCATTCCCTTCGGTATAATTACCCAGTCTAACATTGCAAATCATAGGCAAATTAACAGTAAAATTAGTCAAATCAAAATTACTTATCAACTACCATGTGTGCACGCACTTTGTATACACGAGTGCTCCTCCTTAGCCCATCACTTCTTTACTGTTAAAATGTTTCTTTTGGTAGTCACCAGTGTGATAATTATATATTATTTTACTAAAATTACTCATCATACCATCCGTTGTTACAAATTCATCTTATTCACTAAAATAACTACCATTCTATCTATTGTAACAATTCTGCTTTATCTGATTTAACTTCTCAAAATTCTCATGGTGGTCGGTGAGATGCAGCAGTCACACACTAAGAAGATATCTGCATGGTCGTTCGTGATGCGTCGCGCTACGGGTACATGCATGTCGCTGAAAGGAAGACTCACCGGGCGGGAGGACGACTGCACGAGGTGTGTGGCAAGGTAAGGGCACATTACAATTGTGGCAGCCAATGACTGAACTGAGGCTACACTATGTTCGATCACTCTCGTGCACACCGTCAATTTGGTTGGCCGAATTCTCCCCGATGTCGATAAAAGGATCGAGAGATAGATGCGCCCTCACCTATGCCTTGATTATGCGTAGCACCAATCATTCTCGGCAAAACCAAAGACGTATGACCCGCTCGCTCATAGCCTGGATGGTAAAATTTTTTTTTCTCATATTAAAGCATTGCTCGCTCATAGTCTCAACGGTAGAATTTAAATTTTTCTCACAGAAAAACACGGACGCTCAGCTAGTACCTAAAAATAGGAAGACCACAAAGTAATTAAAGATCTATGGCCTCATCAAGTTTTCATTGAATCATGCACACTCACGCGAAGTGGATGTATACCAGGGTCCTAAGCCATTTATGGTGAGAGCGATGCTTAGCAAAACGCCTGGAAGCACAATGCCCGTAAATTTACAATCTAATTGATTTCATTTTTTATTGAAGCGCACTCGAGTGTGTGAAGGTGGACAACATAATTTTGAACCTCCCATCGATCAAGAACTGGTTGCAAATCTCTCTATTACGATTATTTTTTTAACATTTTTATGGATCACAAGAACAGTCAACAATATAATAGAGTGTAGCATAATTTTAGACCTAACTTTATTTAGAGGCGTCCTTCAAGAAAATATATTATCCTTGTCATATAAATGTAAGCACTAGATCAAAACAAATGAATGACTCGTATTCGTTACTGTGCACTATAAAATTTCTCTTTTTTCTCGTTTGATACGCTTGCCCCACGGTGCTTGACAGATTAAGAAAGACCATGAGCTCGGATTCAAAGAGCATCCACAATAGAGCCTCTGTAAGCATCCATAATAGTTCTAAGGTGGAACACACACCTAGCTTATATGCTTAGAGGCTACCTCTATCTTAAAGAAAATTTTTAAATGCTGTAAAATAGTTAAAGCTTGTCTCTAAGTAGGAGAGAGAGTGTTTAGAAGCAGGTAACATCAACTATTGTAGAGCTTCTAAGAATTGCTTTTAAGCTAGAGGCGACCTCTAAGCATAGAGAATATTAAGCATGTTCCTTTCAGTTTCTCTTAGGCTTAAAGATTAAGCCTAACTGAATTGAAAGACTAAGTTTTGTCTTTTTTAGTTCAACTCTTTTTTTTTTATCATGAAACCATTTCTAAAAGCTTCTAAAAAGCATAAACGAAGCGGACCAGTTTCGAGAAGCTCTTCAAGTCCAGCTTAACATTTAACTTAGCCAGCTTAGGTGGACCCAAAATTAAAGTCAATAGTGTTTTTTTACTATTGTAAGAGAAATCTCTAAGTCTTAGAAGTCATTAGCACCTCAACTATCGTGGATGCCGGTAGAAGCAGGAGTCTGGTGCTTTTTATTGCCATGGCAATCGGCGGTGTCCCCGGCCGCTGCATCGTGGAAAGATTCAATCGAGGCTCAGCGGAGAGACGGAACGGCAGCAAAAAAATATTGTAGAATTTAGGTGGATGCATGTCCAGGGTTAGTATTTGGACCGAGTAATGAAACGACGATATCTCAGCGGAGGCCGGCCGTCAGGTGTAAAATACTCGCGTAGAGCAGAGCTGCGCCCGTAGTCACCATCGAAACCGTGAAAGTTACATCCAGAATTGGTTTCTTCCCACCGTCTGCTAGTCTTTTGTGTTTGTGGTTGGAACCATTTGGCCATGCATAACGAAGTAGCTTTAGCTAGTTAAAAAAAAATAATCAGGTTTTCTTTTGGCGTACATAAAGAAACACATGCCTCGCTTTGCTTTCTCACTTGAGCATCTCCGTCACAATCCCTATTTCTCACCCCTATATCTACGGTTTACATCTATCTCTATCACTATTTAGCTCTCTATATTAAAACCATCTCCAACAGCAATCCTTATATCTCACCCCCTATCTTTTATCACCTATATTCTATTTTTAAATTGTAACCAGTGTATGAACTATCATATATTCGTACATGAATGTTTTGATGTGTAACATGCATGATAATAATTTGTGAAACTAATATGTAATCTAAATTTAATATACCGGTCGTAAGTACAATAATGCAAATTAAAAATTAAACTGCAATTTACTTTTTTTTTCTCTAAATTTTCATTCATTTCCTTTCTCTCTCCCTTTTCTGCCCTTTTCTACTCTATTTTTTTTGACCTAGGGGCACACTTTCCTCTTCACTCTCCTACCACTCGTCTCCTCTACCACCATCTCCTCCACCCCTCCTCGTCTCCTCCTCCACCCTCCTCGTCCAAGCCGTCCTTGTCTCCTCCACCGTCGCCTCCTCCACCCTCCTCATCCGAGCTGTCCTTGACTCCTCTACCGCTGTTTCCTCCACTCAAGTGGTTGAGTCGTCTGCTCCTCCTCTACCTCTCCTTGTCTCATCCGCTGTCGCCACCTCCACCCCCACCCCTTGTCTCCTCTGCAGCCACCTCCTCCACCCCTCGTCTCCTCCTTCACCGCCTCCTCCAGCCCTCGTCTCGTTTGCCCCCTTTTCTCTTGTCTTCTCGCCCTTCCCGCATCGATGTTGAAACCCTAGCCGAGGTGGTGCGACACTAGTGGCCATGGTGCAACAGCGCGCCTAGCTCATCCAGTGGCGGTTGGCGGCATCATCCTCCATGGCACGGGGTTCCTGCACATTTTGCACATGCGCGGTAGAGATCGAAGGTTGCTACTGCCTTGCCTGCACAGCGATTTTTGGGGGGGGGGAGAGGGTGAACAAGAACTCATTTTGGGGTTTCTCTCTCCAGATTTAGGGAGTATATATAGTAATAAGGAAGAATTTGGGGAGTCTATTGGACAGGTGTTTTTGGTTCAATTCATTCAAATTTGGGGTGTAGAGCAATACATAGAGGCCGTTGGGTGTGCTCTTAGAGCATGTACAATGGTTGAGACAACAACTGTCTCTAATTATTGTCATGTCACTTAAAGACAGTACTAGAGACAACATATACAATGGTAGAGATGGTTGCATGCTTTTATAGACAGTTCTCACACACACAAAGTTTCTTAATTCTTGTGTAGAGTCGACTCTTGCATTGGAGACGGCTTAAATATCTATGCATGCTTTATCTCCTCCACATCATCACATGTCCTATATGACAACCCTTAGAGACTGCTTATAGATAACTGACGTGGACCATTGTACATGCTCTATGCGTCCTAACTCCTATGCTCACAGCTTCACAGGGCTGGCATGAAAAAAGCTACTATATGCATTGGAACTTGTAGATTTTTGTATGAATGCTATCAAGGCAATTGGTCTATTTAACATACGAATAGACTTTTTACTTGTATTATAACGGAGAGGTTTTATATATACGGGTATATGATAACATGACAACGTTTTTTCCCCCTATCTAAGCGTTATGTGCATAAACAATTTGTACTATTGTATTCTTCCGTTTTGAGCGACTTAAGCCAGAGCAAATGTTGTGGCTTATCGAAGGAGTCAGCTCTTGAAGATCTCAAAGCCCCAGCAGAACCAAATGCTTCGTCTTCTTGAAATGGTTTCACCAAACTTCCAAGGCTCAGCTATTCAGTCGTAGAAACAGGGCTACACTCGTGGACTACTATAACCGTTTTAATTTGCTGTTAATCTTGATACTATTTTATGCAATGTAGCGATTGCATTGAGCTTCATCAAGATGTACGATCCCATGCCCCCATGCCTGCGTATACTCCTATTTGACTTGATATTTTGGCATCTGTAATGAGGATTATCCTATGAAGATACGATGCCTTGTGATGTATTTTTTACTTACAGTGCCGTGTCAGAAAAGGAAGAAAAATTACTTGATGCAGAGTACCTGGCATCACAAATGCTTCGTGTCAGTGGTGTCTAAATTAATTGTTGCCAAGGACGTACGATGCTGAGGAGAGCATAAAGATGGCGCAAGCCGTATCTTACGCGAAACAGAGTAACGATATGATAGGATATCAGTTGGCTGTAAAGGCATGCCATATTTAACGCAAACTGGTGTGATTAAGAGAGGTGCATAGAGAATTAGGTTGTTTATAAGCCTACAATCGACTAATGCAAATTGGTGTGATTAAGAGAGAGGGTGCATAGAGAATTAGGTTAATTGAGAACCGACTTGTGTGTGTGGTAAAGACGTCTAAAAAGAAAACAATTGTCTACATCATTGTACAGGTTGTTATATGGGATATGACAATTGCTATAGCCAACAGTTGTCTATACTATTGTGCATACCATTAATTTCTCTATAAAATAACTATTACACATGTCGACAAGCAAAACCGGGAGCTAGACAGTTTAAATAAACTCTACCAGCGTAATCCTAGAGAAACTGTAGGTAGCCAATGAAATATGGTTACTGAAGGTGTTGAAGGCATTTCCATAGCAAGTTGGACGGATCAATATTTATTGGTCGTAGTGTAGAGTACGACAAATTTCATGGAGTGACGACTCTTTCCAAAACTAGTTATAAAACCAATCCTTCTCTCCGCTTTGCTACCATGCATGGCAAAGAGAAAGTAGAAGGCAATATAAATTTGTTCCTTATCCCAAGGAGAGAGGGTCACGAGGCATAGGACCGATAGGCCGAGTCTCCTAGGGGAAGAGATCCCTCTCCTCTCTCGAATTGAGTTGTTCCCAAAAAAATCATTAAAAAAATTCAGGTTTTTTTATTTTGTTTTGTTATCCAGTATGGAGCCAACGGTGTTTCGCTTTCGTAGAGTTAGGATTTGTGACCCAATAGATTTCACGTAGCTAACATGTCGATAGCCTACGGACGGTACCTTCTACCAAGGGCTATCGGTTCAAATTTGGATGAAGCTGTTTGCCCTAGATGGTTTTCTGAGATAGGATCTAAACAAATATAGCACGCAACAATGTTAATGGTTGAACTATATGTCAATTAAAAAGACTATAAGTGATAGTGAAAATAGGAGACCTGGACTCTTGCAAAGCGATCCTGTACGCCCGAACAAGAGTTTCATTGCCTGTTTTGCTCTTCTCTAATTAATAATTTACCTGGCCCAAGATGTGGGGTGTTTGATAAATTTGGCATATATCTAACAGAACATATTATTCAGGCTATTTAGATCAACATTCATGGTACAAATAATAAAGTTATGCAAGGATCTTTCGGACACAACCTAGCGGTGATGGTAAGCAATGCCCTTATGATCATTTAAAAAAGCTTTATTTAAAAAAAGTATCCGTTGGAAATACACCCCTATTATATTTTTTCTAAAAAAATACAATCCTACTGAGTTCCCTTTCCGCACCTGGTGGTTGGTTCGAAGGACCGACGATAAATGGATTATCCGATTTTAACCGCAAATCTAGCCTATTTGTTTGGTCTGAGAAATGGAGTAGATTGATCTATACTTATTTTATTTATTATTGGATTGTTTGGTTTGACGGCCAGCTCATGCTAGATGGTATAAATTATCCCATAAATTTTTGTGGGATGACGCTAATTCTAATTTTGTACTATATGCTAGTAGATGAGGTGGTGATGTATGAACCAATTTTATTCCTTGAATCATACGAATGATTGATTAATTCACGATCTCATTTGTCAAACCTAATGTCCTATAAACGTAAAGGTAGGTATAAAACGAGGGACTCTGTAATTCCACTAAATTTGATGAAACCATAAGTTATAGACTAGTTGTCCTAGGTAGTTTGTCAAACCTCTACCTACGGGCTGTTTGGTTGCTTGGTTCATCCAATTCTAGCTCGTACGAGTAAACCATGCTAGTGAGAGCCAAGATAAATAGAATAAGCAGCAACAGCCATAACCATTGGGCCTGGCATAACTACTAGCAGCGGCAGCGGCTAACTAGCTCAGCGACGGCGAGGTAGGTAGCACTGCAGTAGCAGCATCAGCTAGCGGCGACGCAGCAAGCAGCCCTGTTGCAGAAGCAGACGTCGGCTGTACAACAGCTAGCCGTCAGCAGCAGCTGGTGTCGGTGGATTTGCAGAAGCAGCAGCGACCAAATCTGAAGTGATGGCTGGCGAGCGGCCGACCTCGCCAGAGCTCCCTCTCGTCGCGGCCAACCACGCCGGAGCTGCCCCATGCTCCGCCAAGGCGAGCTCCGCTTGTCCTCGTACATCCCCACGCATGGGCCGGTGCGAACAAAGCCCGCTCATTTATTGAGCGGATTTTTAAAATCTCGTCCGATCGGAGGACGATTTATTCTTCTCACCTAATGGACCGGTGACGGAAAGCTATTTTTTTAATTTTTTAAAAATGAAAATCATTTATTTATTTCTGAAAAAAAAATTCGCGTGTGCACAAGCTGCATCCGAGGGCCTGGCCCATGAGAAACGCAACCGTGCATTTGCATGTCGCGGGCCAGGCTGAGAACTATATCCAACTCATTGCACCCCATTGGCCACACTGAACCGAATAAAGGCAACCAAACAGCGATTTTTTTAATACTGTTAAAAATTCAAAGTTAAAAAAATACACCATTTAAAAAATTTTAAAACTAGCCGCTCATCGTCTGTTGGTTAGACGGGACTAAAAGCCCGCCCAACGAATGGTCGGTTTTCGCTTAAACTCCTAGAGGTTGGGTCAATCGGGACAAAAACAAAAGGCGAAATTTCTTTACATTTATTAAGCAAGTATCAAGTGCTGAATAGTTGCGAGTCCTGTAATTGGGCCAACGAGGCCTGCCCAACTTGTACTTCTATGGGTGCGTTACTTGGGCCGTCCGTTCGCTCTATCGGGTTGGGGAGCTGGGCTGTTGGTCTCATATAATTTAACCATCGAGTAAACATTATTTTCTTCAAAATTTGGATACTTTATGAAGTGCATCTAAAGTGGCAGGAGGCAATTTAGGCCCCGTTCTCCCCAGCTTATCTATCTCATCTTATCTGCTAATTTGACTTATCTCTCTTACTTTAAGAATTTTTCGAGGTGGCCTCGAGAGTCGGATGCCCTTAGTTTTTAGGATTTAGGGAGCTTTTAGATACGCCTACAATGACCTCTGGCGAGAAGACCCTAGGCTCCGGTCTAGGATGGCGACAACGAACACGTGCGGGCTTCGGTGACGATCCCTAGGCTCAAATTTAGGATGACAAAGATGAGCTCTTGGGAGCAGCAATGGTGACTCCTGGCTCGGATAAGGCAATAAGGCGCCGACGGGCTCATGGATCAGCCACTGCTAGACGAGACACCAAGTGCTCCGCTCCCCCGTCTCACGCTTCGGCTTTGGCCTTGTCCATGAATGGGTGGACTGGGCGAGGCAAAGTGGAGGGGCTAGCTAGAAAAGATGCATCAATGAACCCACGCTGCAATATTTTGTCATCTAGGTTTGAAATACTGTAAAAAATATTTATTACCTTTTTGTGATCCGGGGAAGCATTGCTTGTATGAGTCGAACCATTGTTGAAACATATTTCATAACCGTTTGATAGTTTTTTTTTGACATTGCAACTTTGTTTCAGCAGTATTTTTTTTTGTTTTACTGGTTCATATTTTTTTGTTGCGAGAGTCAAAACAAAATGTTTCATTACATGTTGATCTTGAATGTTACAAGAATTATTTTAGCACGTTATATTTTTTGTCTCACATATATTTTTTGTTTTCATTAGTTGCAAATGGATGTTTCATCGGTGTAATAAATATGTTTCAGTACTTTGCATCTGAATATTTCATTTTTTTTTGTTTCACACGTTGTTACGAAATGTTTCGGTGAGCATTCTATTGTTTCACAAAGTCCTGTCCCAACAAGTCTGATATGGTTGAGTTCTTATCATAGCTCCCTGGCCCCGTTTGAAACGGAGAGATTTGCTATAAATTCTATAGAGACAAAATTACTTTTAAGTTTCCAAACAGGCACTTATTGGTATTCTTGAGACAAACATAGTTTACAAGTGGGAATATTCTCAAATCTCAAGGGTCCAAACTTAACAGATAATTGACAAACTCATAAAAAACGAAACCATATTTTCTTGAAAACTTGGAAAATCTGAAGGTGGTGAACACGCGAACGGCGAATCCATGCATCGATCTCGTCAACTCAGAGCATGCTGTCGGCCCGCGACGGCAGCCGCCGGAAGAAGTTGCTGGGCACGGCCGGCAGCCGGCTGCGGAACCGCGGGTGCCGCAGCACGAACAGGCCGGCGACGAGCGCCACCACCCTGAACGGCGTGACGTAGAGCACGATGGCGGCGATGAGGCAGAAGATGACGAAGAGGCACGTCGCCCTGGGGTCACGCCAGCTGAGCAGCGACTGCAGCCGCTCCCCCTGCGTGGCCATGTCGCCGACCACCGTCTGAATCCTCCCCGCCACGCTCCGCAGCCGGTCGTACCGCATGTACACGACGTCCTGCTGCCTCGACGTCGGGAAGGTGTCGAACTCCTCGTCGAGCTCGTCGGGGTGCACCGCCTCGGCCCACGACATCTTCGTGTCCATGTGCGGCGGGTGGCGCGACCGGCGCCGGTAGTTCCACAGCCCGATCATGAACATGTAGAGGAACACGGTGGGAAGGATGAGCTCCGGGTACCAGACAAGGATGAGGAGGAGGACGTGCACCAGCGCCGTGGTCGCCACGTTCTTCCAGTGGCACACGTCGGCGAACCACCGCGCCGCCGCGGCCGCGCCGGAGAAGAGCGAGACGGCGCGGAAGAAGTTTGCCTTGCTCCGCCGCATGCTCCACATGTGGGACTCCACGTCGAGCATGTACTCCACCACCTCCCGCCGCAGCGGCGGCTCCGCGCGCCCCAGCCGCGACGCCACGATGCCCATCGCCTGGTACCGGAGCGCGTCCAGCTGCGTCACCGTGAACGGGTGCAGGTAGTGCATCTTGGGCAGCAGCGGCTGCGTGTAGAGGTGCACCATGTTCATCAGCGACAGGCAGGTGAACCGCACGGCGAGCCGGAGCTCGCCCATCTTCTTCACCCCCGACGGCTGCAGCACGATCAGCGGGTACGCGTGCGTGTACACGCGGTCGGTCTCCAGTGTGGACAGGCGGATGCGGATCTTGCCGACGCGAGCATCCTTCGCCGGTGGAGCGCCGCCGTTGCCGTTGCCGTTGCCGAGGTGGCAGTTGTCGAAGACGCCGATGGTGATCACCGTGCACGGGTCGAACACCTCCCACGTGTACTGCTCGTTCCACACGGGGCTGAAGGTGCCGAGCATGGTGCGCGTGCGCACCCACTTCTGGCCGTACTTGGCGACGCAGTAGGCATCGGTGGTGCCGCGGCCGTCGCGGTTCTTCATGGGCTGCAGGCCGGCGGCGCCCAGGATGCCGACCTCGAGCACGCCCACCGGCGGCCTCCAGAGCTGGCGCGCCGTGGGGCGCGTGTCGCTGATGTACATGGTGGACTCGTCCATGACGTGGTAGGCCCCCTCGAGGCAGGCGCGCACGTGGACGCGGCTGGCGAAGCGGAGCTCCCGCCGCGTCTCGCCCTCGATGGCGCCGCCGATGCCGAACTTCTCGAGGTCGAACCACCGCGACTGCACGAACGGGCGGTGGTCGAGCCGCTTCTCGAAGAGCGTGAGCGGCAGCGCGACTCGGCCGAGGAGGTCGTCCTTGCGCGGCGTCACCCGGTCCTCCACCGTCAGCACCAGCTGCTCCTCGAACGGCTCGGCGACGACGAACACCAGGTCCTCGTTCCACCGCGGGTTCAGCGTCGCGGCGGCCACCACCGACGTCTTGAGGATCTGGTTCCCCACCTGCGCCTTCACGAACACCTCCGGCGCGCGGCCACGCGCCTGCGGCTGCACGTCCTGCGCCTCGATGACGTTCACGCGGAGGTACCACAGCTTGGGGGAGACGTACGCCTTGGAGCGCACGCTGGCGACGCCCTCGCCGCGCACGGTGGCGGCGTCGGAGTGCCACGCCTCCGGGAATGCCTCGTCGGCCTGCGTGCCGATCCACACCGAGAGCATCAGCTCCCCGCGCACCTTCCCGCCGTCGCCGCGCCGCTCCTCGAGGCGGTACCACTGCGGCGCGAGCGGGCTGTCCGGCGGCACCCGCGTGGGCACCTCGGCGAGGTCGAAGGTGACCTTGCCGACGTAGTCGTCGCGGCCGAGCATCTCCCTGTCCTTGAGGAAGACCTCGAGGACGTTGGACTGCACGCGCGACTTGGAGAAGGCGAACACCTGGTCCCACTCCGGGTTGGCGCGGCGGTCGTAGTGCTTGGTGGTTCCCTTGTAGTTGCCGAGCTTCACCTCGACGTACGGATCCATGGGCGCGCCGGTGAGGGGGTTGGGCGGGAGGTCCTTGGCCTTGACGACGCGCACGTACAGGAAGAACATCTGCTCCACCAGGTCGTACGTGCTCGACGGCTTCTCCATGCCCAGCCACCCCGCGATGCCACCGCCCACCGCCGGCCGCGCCGGCCCCGCCGCCCCCTTCGGCCATTGCTCGCCCAGCAGCGGGTTCGTGTCCTTGAGCTGGAAGTCCTCGTGGTGCGCGTCCTCGTGCTGCCCGGCCATCCTACGTTGATAGATCACCTCAACCTCCAAATCTTTCTCCTTTACAGAAACAAAACACAACAACACACAACAACATCACGCACACAAAAGCATAAGCTACAGTTTCAGTTCACCATTGATCATCCTCTCCATTCTCCAACGTACCGTAACAATGGCGTACTCCGGTGAGAGCTGGTCAGTAACAATGGCGTGTGACACTTATACCTAGAACGAACAGGAAGCTTGCGTTGGGAGGGCTCTTCTTCTTCCTCGCGAACACATCGCACGCGCGCATGCACAAGCGCTCTGTCATGCAGGGGCCAGCTCGCAGATAGCGGAGCAGCTTTTGTTCAGGTGCGCGGCCAGGGGCAGGGGATCCGGGAAGCCTCGCCGGCAAGCAAAGCGGCGGATCGCCGTCGCGTCGGCGGAGACCACAGCGAGAAGGAAGGTATAGTACAAGATCAGGCAAGGACAGAGTCGACGTCGCTGCCAAATCTTTTCCTGTTCAGCTTCAGGTAGCTCCTGAGCATTCAGAGAGAAGCTGTGAGTTGTGATCTAGCCTGCCTACCACTAAGTGCTGCCTTTCTAGGGTTCTTTGGAGCTAAGCAGCAGCAGCAGCCAGCAGCCATGGGAAACTAACCAGAGGACAAAGACGGCGATCACAAAGGCTGGTCGATCAATCGATCAGATCGATCGATCATGTGTCCAAAGGCGATGAAAAAGATGAGCGCGAGTGAGTGGTAATTAAAGATAATCATCCACTGGAGGGAGGAATTAGATTCTTTGGTTTGGTGATCTCTCTCGTCGCCCATCTTTCAGAACGCTTTGATTCGGGGCAAGGAACCTTGCACAGTGGGCCGTTCACATAGCAAGGTAATTTCCGGCTCACTTCCGTTGTCTCTGATTCTGCTGCATTCACACACAAATAACATCAAAACAGGTTATATATTAGATCTTGAATAACTAAGTCCATTCTAATTATGACTCGGCACAAATATTCAAATGATTTGTGTCCGTTCTAATTACGAACTGACACAGATACATCAATATAGGATCGTCACTAAGAACGGACACAAATAAAGATTACAGGGTGTCCTCTTTAGCTTATCTTTTTTTATTTTCTTATAAGCTGAACTTTGACAGCTTTTTAAGATAGCTTAGATAGTCCAGTGCGTCTCAATTGACTTATTTCTAAGAGATCTGTTATGTGGTTTCGAGATAGAAGAAAGGACCGTAAAAGCCAAACTATTTGGCTTTTTGATTCCGAGGTAAGTAGATAAGATAAGAGGATAATATAAGAAGATAAATAGAACAACCCTTATTTGTGCAAGTGCATAACTAGAACCGTCATCGGCACAGATAACCATTCGTCTCTGAGTCCAAATCTTTCTCCTTTACAGAAACAGAAACAAGAACACACAACAACATCACGCACATATCAGAGTTCAGAAAACTCCATGAAACAAAGGCATGAGCTACTGTTTCAGTTCACCATTGATCATCCTCTTCAACTTACTGTAACAATTGCGTACTCCAGTCAGAGCTGGTCTGTAACCCAAAAAAAAAAACTTTTCTCACTACGTTTCAAAATTGAGCTAGTAGTCAATGCACTCACTGGCAATCAAATTTGACTAAATTTCATATAATTAAGCGTTTTCGTGTGCACTGTATGTACTCCACTGAGAGTCAGCTTGCTGCACGGTGGCGCAGCAAGCTAGGAAGCAGACGGAAGTTGCCTTTATTCCATGCCGGGTAGTGCAGCGACTAGCAGATGCGAGTGCGTGGTGTCAAAAAGCTACCAGAGAGAGAATTTATTCTCGTCTCATCACCACTTTTGAGCTAAAAAACCGTCCAAAAATAATCTTTAAATCTAAGTCTAAGTCGTTCCGATCTTGCTCGACTGCGTTCTGAGATCTGGTTCAGACGAAGCCCGTGTAGCTCGCGCAGTGACCATCTGCCATGCTTGGGAAGATGATCTCATGGTTGCATCACCATGCATCCTCCAATCTCCGCTCTGCTTCTTCGCGCCAACAGTTAATTAGACCGTTCTTTTCGGTTTATCTTCTTATCTCTAAATCGAAAAATCAAACGTTTTGGTTTTGCAGTCCATTTCTCTTTCTCGAAACCACGTCTCACAGCTATTAGATATGAATCAAATTAGACGCGCTTGACTTTCTAAACTATCTCGAAAAATCTTAAAACTTGGTTTATAGGTAAATAAGAAGATAAGAAAAATAAGATAAATGACTTGACAGAAAACGGCCCAGTTCAGTTTTCAGCCTAGGTATCTGCAGCAGAGCAAAGCTGGGGAATTTTTTTTTATATTTAATTATATTCGGAAATAAATAAATGATATTCAGTTTTAAAAAAATAAATAAATAGACTACTGTCGCCCGCCCGTCGGGCGGGAAGTTTGAACCGCCCTCCGGTCGGGCGAGATATAAAAAATCGCCCAACGGGAGGGCGACCTTTGCCCTCGCCGGCCCCAGCCCGAGGTGGAGCAAAGTCCGCCCGATGGAACGGCGAGATAAATGAACCGCCCGTTGAACGGGCGGGCTTTGCTCCCACCTGCCCAGCGGCGCGGTAGGCCTAAAATCGCCCTCCCAACGGGCGGTAAGTATAGTCCGCCCGCCAATAGGGCGAGATTCTGCAATTTTTTGGAATTTTCAGAAAAAAATAAATTATGTGACTTTAGAATAAAATAAGTGATGTATCATGAAAATAAAACTAAATAAATGGAGTCCCAGCATCGTTTCAAAATGTAAGTCATAATAGGTGCGCCGTATCGAACCGAATTTTTTTTTTGCTTACCCAAAAATTTTTTGCAAATATAAAAATGCCCATTGTTGTAACCCAAAGACAATAATACCCCTCCACCGCGGTTTGGTAGCGCAACACTGGCATATATAACTACATAATATATTATATATGTTATATATAATAATAGTTAATATATAACATATGTATGATATATATTATATATAAAAGTATATATATTATCAGTATATATGGCCTGTTATTTGGTCTATGTAATATTTAAAAAATAATAATATGGAAATAATGAATAAGTTTCAGCAGACTTTTTTATATTAATAATTATTCAGAAAATTAAATAAATAGATAGAACAATAAACCGGTGTCTGGTTGGGCGAGATTTAATCATAAACCCTCACATGCCGTGTTGAAGAAAGAGCACTCTCAGGAAATTTTTATTCTCAGGATTACAAGGATGTTCCTACTGAGTACAACGGGGATATTTTCCCTTACTGATAGCATCAGGTCCAGCCTCCCTTGCACGACGTGCCCTCTCGCGCTTTCTCTCCCTTTCAGCCTCTCGTGCCTCAGCAGCTTGACGTTCGGCGTCCTCTTGTCGCCCGGTATTCTCCTGCGAACGCTTTCGCTTCTCCTCCTGCTCCTCCTCATATTGGCGCTGTATCGAACCATCGCCTCTTCCAACGGACCTCACGCCGATGTGTTTCTTGTGTTCCTCCGATTGCTCGTGTCTAGCCACTTGCCGAAATCGCATAGAGGTGGGGAGACTATATGTTAAATGAAGAACATAAGTCAAGACAGATCACATGAAGCACATAAGACTATATGTTAATCATGCAGGATAGGGTGAGCAAGTACCTTTGGACGCTCGCCAAAGGCAACCTTGGGTGGATCGTACTCGTAGTTTGCACACATGAAGAACCTCCTTCCGTAAGTATATGAGAAATCTTCGTCGGATTGAACAAACTTGCAAAGGTCACCGCAGGCTACATTGGAACATTGACCCTTCAGCACGGTGGTGTTAAACTTGCTTGGGACGGTCCTCGAGCGGAGGTGCCATTGCTCGTTACAACTAGATTTGTACAGTGTATGGGCTGGAGTAATATGTGAGATTGAGAGGAAACTTGGAGCGCAGGGGACTCGGAGGCCGGAGGGAAATAAATAGCCAAGTCTGCTCGGTGCATGGACCGAGTTCATCTTCTTCTTCTTCTTGCATTTGATGTGATTGGACGGTGTTAGGCGGGACTGTTGGTGAGCAGTGCCCCGCAATTATTGATGTGACCGGTGTCGGTAGTCTCGTTGGTCGCCAGCGCCCGCAATTATTGCTGTGACCGGTGTCCGTCGGGTACTGCTGGTCAGCAGTGCCCGCAATTATTGATGTGACGGTGTCCGGCGGGTACTGTTGGTCAGCAGTGCCCCGCAATTATTGCTGTGACCGGTGTCCGGCGGGTACTGTAGGTCAGCAGTGCCCGCAATTATTGATATGACGGTGTCCGGCGGGTACTGTAGGTCAGCAGTGCCCGCAATTATTAATCCAATTCGTTAAGTACACATCGGCCTATATAATGCGAGGCAGAGCTGGCGTCCCTCTCACTCCCACCCTCACTCTCACTCTGACTCTATGTGTGTATACTCCCTACTAGGGTTGGCTTCGTAGGAGGGGAGGCGAGTAGAGATAGACATACCACATCGCACATATGGCTTCACGACCCACACCGAACGGTTGGATCCGACAAGCCTGGTGGACGTCAAATGGTCCTGGATCGCAAGCCCGTCTACCAAGCGACGACCTGCCTATTCGGACAAGAGCTAGCTATAACACAGAGCCAACAATGATAAGAGACCCAAACTTCTCGAGGATGGCCACGTTGTGCGCACGGAGTGGACACAGTTGTACAAACTTTTGACCAGGTTGTCGAAGGATGGACTGGCCGACGTTTCTACCGTTGCGCGTACTTCGCTGTGAGTAACCATCCGGACAACAGCCAAGTGTTTAATACATTTTTCATCTCACATTTTACTCATTTCTAAATGTAGACCGATGACTGCGGCTTCACCAAATGGATGGACGATCCTTCCCAATGGCGCGTTCGGTTACATCGAACATCTTCACGCAAGAATCTCCGCTTGAGGAGCGAGTTGACTTTGCTACTCGGGCCTACAACGTATATACCCGTGTGGAACCGTTCGTGGATGGCGATGGCGAGGCGTCCCTAGTACAATAGGGGTTTATTTCAAGTCATTTGCATAAGGATTCGGGCTACGTGGATTACTACCATGTAATGCGTTTCACATTGTCAATGTCACCGGAGCACCATCTTCATCTCATTCATATCGTGCGTACTATAATCTCAAAGCCTTGAGATACAGTTCACTACTTATTGGCGTACAAGATAAAGAAGAATAGAACATGGCTAATTCGGCCACCCCGGCCGCATTCGAAAGCGGTAATGCCGGGTAGCCCTCATACGTGTATGGCCACCTTCGGCACTCAGTGGGGCCAGAAAATACGAAAAATATCAGGAGCGATAGATGGCATAAATAAAAAAGCTATAAAGATAAAAATGACAAATGGCGAAAATATTCATACAACTACTGAATATATACATCAGAACGTACAAACAAACATGCAAAGAAAAGAAACTACGGTCGTCCCGCTGGCTTCACCCATGGATCGAACCCTCGCCAGCCTTTGCGGGCACGCCCTAGTCATCGCTTAGGAAGGTGAAGCGGTCCGGCGGTGAACGTCCGGTGAGGACGAGCTCAGGCTTTGCAGGCGCCGCCAAGTCACTGTGATTGGTACATGTGTCATTGCAGAGGCGCCGACAACCGGAGCCCCCAACCTCGTCGTGCCGGACGAAGTACTGGTCCACGTCAAGGTCGTCGAAGCCCTGGTCGTCCACAGCCGACCGACCGGAACTGTGCCACTCTGTGAAGATAGGACCTAATCCATGCAATGTCCACATTACTAAACGATAAATTATAAATACATGAAATTGAAGTGCTCGACTAGAAAACTAACTCGCACTGTAATGAGAGGGCGCGGTGCTGTCTGTGGGTCGCGACCACAGTGGTGGTGGCCTGGAAGCACCGTAGGGTGTGAACGGCGCGGCGGTGTGGACAGAAGACGCGGCGGCAGAGGAAGACGTCCCGGCCTCGGCGAACTGCTGCGTCCACGCTCCTTGGGGCGGCAACTGCGAGGGCGGCCGAAGGCCTCCTGGCGGTACCCTCAAGGAGGACAGTGGTGGCCTGGCCGACGTGCCGCCTCGCCAAACTGCGCTGCCGCCCGCATAATCCTACATATTAAGGTAGTGTCACATTATAAATTTTAATGAAGGTAGGGGGGAGAAGGGCAATAAAGTTCATACCCCTCGGTGTAGGCTGTAGGGCGTCCGGAAGGCTGCAGCACGTGAGGCGTATAGCTCGCGTTGTCTTCTCGTAGAGCCTCTGGAAGGTCGCGAGTATCTCACCTCCGGTCATCTGAATGCCGTGCTGCAGGCGCTCGACAGCCGTGCGTGCATCGACGTTGCACTCACGAAGAATGTCGATCTGTATATAGGCCCATACCAATCAAGCGGTGTATGCTGGTAAAAATAGAAATTGAAAAGCAGGGGTAAAGATCGGTACCGCCTGGTAGGCAGCCTGCGCCCGGTGCAGCGGGTACGTGTCGGTGGCTCGCGCGACGTGGGCGATCTCGCTGGAAGGGGTGTGACCCACCCGCGTCCTCGTAGACGCACTGTACCACCGTACGTACGCCGGATACGACGTGGCGTCGTACGGCCGGTCCTCCTCGACCCGCTCATCTAGAGCGTCCTCCCACTGTGCTACCCAAGGCTCCGTCACAGGAGCCCACAGATAGCCAGTGGTGTGGCCACGTCTAGTGGATCTGCAGCAAACATCGTGTATGACAGTTATAAGGCGGATGATCGAAATAGAAATTAGAGCTTAATGGAAAAGATCGTACTGGTGAGCCTGACGCGGGACGGTGTGGACAACAGGTAGAGGGAAGTCCTGATGGAGGCCGAACTGCCGCATCACCCGCTGCGGTGAGTACTCCTCGACGAAGATGTTGAAGAGCAACGGTCGGGTCGTAAGCCAGTACAACTGGTCCCGCTCGCAAAGCGACGACAACCCGTGAGGGGCGCGAGCAAGCACTCGGTCCTCACTGTAGGGTGTCCAAACGACATCCCCTCTCTGCACCTCGCCCAAATTGTCTCACGATTCGGGGTAGTCCTTGTGCGCTGAACGTGGGCCTGTAGGCCGCAAAAGGAGAAAACAACTGTACTTAGTGCTATGTTACGTAAATAATGCATAAATCATGATTTAAACATTACGCATACCCTCGTGAAACCAAAGGAAGCCCATGGTGGGCCTATCCTCGGTGTGTCGTGGTAGTACGCCGCCTCGTAGGATCAGGATCCATGGCGACGCCCAATGGCGATCCGCTCATACGACCACAACAGAAAGCGTAAGGGGCAACCACCGAGATCGGCCAGCATCCGTCTTCGGACGGCGTCGCACAAACCTCTGTACGTCCCCGCAAGGACAGCTGAAGCCCAACTGTACTGGGGGACCTCGTAGGGGACGGCGTCGGCGATCTCCCTGGCGTACCCGAGGAGGTGCTTGTCGACGCAATGGCCGTCCGTACTGGTGAACATCACCCAGCCGAACAGCCAAAGCAGGTAGGCCTCAAAGTGTCGGGACACAGTAGCGTCATCGGCCTGAGGGTGGATGTGCTCCGCCTGTCAATGTTTGCAAGTACCAATGTTAGCATGTAATTTAAGAAGGACAAGTATGCTAGTTAGTTCTTACCGTGAACTGCAGAAGCCACCTCTTGGGTGGACCACGTGTCTCCGCCTGAGGGAAAGGCCGGTACACTCCTGCGCCTGGTGCACGGACTACCCCGGCGAACCGGCCTAGCAGGTCGACACGCCAGGCGGGTGAGACGTCCACCGCCACGACCGGTGTACCGGCGCACGGAAGCCCCAGAAGGTACGAGACGTCCTGCAGAGTCGGCGCCATCTCCCCGCACGGGAGGTGAAAAGTGTGTGTCTCCGGCCTCCACCGGTCCACAAGTGCTGCAAGGAGGGACCGGTCAAAACCGAAACGCCTCTGACGATCTGCCGGGGGCGGGTCTCCAACGAACGCCTGGGCCATAGCCTCTAGCATCCGACACAGCGGGAGGAGGCCTGAGAGGCGCAGTCTGCAGAAAATGAAGCATTCAGTACGTAAGTAAAGCTAAATTATAAAAAACGAAAGTAAGGAAGGTTCGCCTTATACGATGTACCTGTCAACCTAACGTGCGTCCAGAGTGACCAACTCGGCAGGTGTCCTAGTACGAAAGACACCTAGCGACCGCCTCCATCAGACCGAGGTAGGCCCGATGCCTCACGGTCAAGGGAGGGTCGGCAGGCCCTCTGCTGCTGCTGTGGCGCCGGCTCCGGCTGGCCCATCTCGTCGGCCATCGTCACGTCACCCTGCGAGATATGCAAGTATGAGTTATTTATTTCAATTCAAGCAGTACTAATTCATGAAGAAAAATACGTATATACCAAAAGACAATGTCATCAACAGACACTACATATCATGTAAACATAACATATTACATAAACATAAATAAGTCATCATATTACATTGCCACCAGTAATTCAGCATATTACATTGACGCGAATATTACAAATGTAAATTACACATATCAAGTAGTTCGATTAAGGTTTCATAGATACATTTTCAACCGAACGGTCGTCGTCCATCCGCCCCCGACCCGGACGGGCCAGCATCCAAATCGTAGGACCCAAATGCACTAGGCTTGTCACAGTTCACATAAGTGTGACCATCCTCGTTGCACCTGCTGCATCTCTTCTCAACTCTTCCAGCCTCCGACTGATCCATGTCATTCCGAATGCGACGGTGTCGGTGACGACCAAGATCACACTTCAGCAATTCCCTAGCCGGTACATGACGGCTGTTCGGACCAGCTGGATCAGTAAATGTACCGAATATTGCATACCCATATATCTCTGCATGCCATGTATTTCGGATTGTTTCCTTCCTGAAATATTCGGACACAAATAGAAAAGTAGGGTGATTTGTCATTGAAGCCGCTAGTACATGAGAGCATGGCTTGTGAAGAAGCTTGACTTGCGGCATGAGCATGTGCATGTATGATCACGCGAGATGCACTCTGCGTAACCGCTCACGCCACCGCCACGACGCCTCTATCCTGCAGATTATGTGGTACCGAGATGATCTGTCCCCATCGCCGTCGCGCAATGTCTTTCGCCTTACATATCTTCTCGGCCATATACTTTGTAATAGCAGTGGAGTATATCAGGCGACTGTCAGCCATAGCAGCAGACGCGGCACGATAACGATCCATGAAGTACTTGCAGGTACCATGAAGAATTCCCTCCACAATTGCAACCAGAGGCAATGCCCTCATCCCCCTCATGACCCAATTGTACACCTCTGCCAAATTGGTTGTCATTGTTCCGTATCTAGCCCCTTCAGTATCATATAGGAGAGCCCACTTCTCTTTTGGATCATCCTTAATCCAATCTGAGAAGCATCTCACGGTGGCTTCGTGTGGCCCTGCCCTGCCTTGTCTGTAGTTCACAGCTCTGCTTTGCGGTCATCTCATCGAGTGTTTTCCATAATTTGTTCAATTTTCTTTGCTGATTCTGCTTGCACAACCTCTTGAATAGGTTCATGCAGTGTTTATTCTTAAAGTGACTAAAAATTTGCCCCAAATGCCTCATGCACCACCGCTTTGCATATCACTCCACGGGCACCCCTCGATTGCTCGGAGCCATTTGTAATCTCATCAATCGCACGCAGTAAGCTTGCATGTCTATCATGAATGACACAGACATTTGGTCTTCCTGTTACAACAGCATGTTTCACACGCTCTAGGAACCAGTACCAGCTATCTGTATTCTCTCCCTCCACAAATGCGAATGCCACCAGTAAAATCTGATTGTTGCCATCCACGGCAATTGCTGTCAATATTTGCCCCTTATACTTGCCAGTGAGAAAGGTTCCATCTACACATAGCACAGGTGGACAATATGTGAACGCTCTTATGCACGGACCCAATGCAAAGAATACCCGTTGCAGAACCCACTTGCCGGTGTCGACGCCGGAAGCAGGATACTCCTTCATGTCATAGTATCGTTCGAATTTCTTCTACTAATCGCTCTGCGAAGTTGGGACATATTTACATACGATGCTTCATATGTCCCGAACCACATTTCCAAAGCCTTCTGTTTAGCTCTCCAGGCAGTGGGATACTTTATGGTGTACTGGAATTGTTCCTCAATGGCCCGTATAATGGACCGAGGCTCATATCTTATGTTCTAGACAATTTGTGAGTACATTACAACTGCAACAAATGTTGATGTCAGATTTCTGTGCCTTTGTTGTGCATTTTCTAACTAACAGTCGTGCTCCTTTACAATTGAACACACCCAGTAATCCACCCACTTTCCTTTAAATGCATGTACACGCCACGGGCAACCAGGAACAACACACATCACATCGTAGACGCTTTTACTCGACTTCACTACCCTGAACTCCCTCCTCAGAGATAAAGACCAATACTTCACGGCATCCAATACAGCTTCCTTAGTCGGGTACATGGCTCCCTGAGTCACCTCATTCTCATGGTAATCCCATGGTGTGTGCGTGCCTTCATGTACAGATAAATCTTAGAAGTTGTAAGTATTCCACTCTACAGGCACCGGTCGATCACTCAAACTTCCCTCATCGTCGACGATCTTCATCGAGGACTTCCTCATGCTCTGCATCCTCGGTGCCATTTCAGCAACTATTGACTCGATTCGTTCCCTTCATCGGCCGTCCCTTGCCGCCTCTTCAATTGTTTCATTGCCTTCTTCTCCTATATCCGTCTCGCATGCGCTTCTCCCACGCCCTCTGTCACCTCCGTGTTCCCTACAACTTCCACCTCCTCTTCCACTCCAAAGACCACTAGTCTCCCCGGCTCTTCCACCTCCGCATGTTGCTTGTACTCGGCCCGCACTAAGAGAACTAGAGGAAGGCACCGTTCAATTGCAATCTCAACGTAGCGTCTCCAATTCCGAGTACTCGATATAGGTATCAACTTCCAAAAAAAACCTTCAACAGCACGGCTCACCAATGCCTGAACTGTCATGACATGTTCTTCTTCGTTGAGTTGAAACGTCCGTGATAACCAATGTTGTAGCCCCCTAAATGACCTTTCGGTGGGTCTTGATATCCCTAATGTACATGATTGGAACATTGATAAATCTATCCCGTAAGGACCTTGCACAATCTCTCCTTCCCCATAATGGATCTGAAAATTGATCTTGTCAGTCATTTACCCTGCCCAACAAATTTCGCACATTGATTATTATACGTTAATCTTCTTTTTCTACATCTATTTTTTAACAATATTACTACAGCCAAAATGTCGGCTAACATCTTGTTCATTATCTCTACAAATAAAATACTCTTCAACATCTAATAAATTAGTAAAGTACTATACTATTTTCAATATAAACACTATATATTACCCTTCTATTCCTTTCTAAACCCTAACCCTACCATGTTCGACACATACCACATAATCGTACAATTTATTGACTATACTATTTCAATCTAAACTCTAAATATTACCGTCCTATTTGTAATAAATACCGTAATCCTAGCCTAAATATGAAATTATTAAACGGCTATTTTTAGCCTAAACCCTAACCTACAATAAATATTACCGTGCTATTTCTAGCCTACAAATTACGCGACTATATTTAGCCTAAACCCTATCCTAAATATTACCCTCTCTATATATAATGTAACATACACTAAATTCATATGACTATCCTACCAAGTTTTATCAAATAAATTTTATACTACATAAAAAAAAATACCTGTGAAATCGACGAATCGCTCCGCGCTGCTCTTCTCTCCAACTTCCTCTCTGGCTCTCGGTTCTTCAGAATGCAGCAATAAGGTTCGCATGGCGCGTGCTGCGGCCTTAAAAGGGGACAAATTTCGCCCGTTGGCCGGGCGGGATTTCCCCGCCGTTCAAATATCGCCCAACGGTCGGGCGGATTTTTTATGCTTCAAACTCGCCTGTTGCGAGCGGATTATTCTCGGCTTCAAATCTCGCCTCCCATCGGCGGTTATTTGGCCCACTCCACGCGGGCCGACGCGAGCAAACCCCACCCGTTGGTCGGGCGGATTTTTAAAATCTCGCCCGACGGAGGGGCAGTTTAAAGTAGTTCGATTTTCCCGCCCAACGGGCTGGCGACGGGAGTCTATTTTTTTTATTTTTTAAAAATTGAATATCATTTATTTATTTTCGAAAAAAAATAAATATAAAAAAAAAATTCCAAAGCTGGGTGCCATTACTGACATTGTCGGCCCAGGATACTGTTGTTCATTTGGGCTATGCGGCTCAGAGCAAGCTATGGGCACATTGTTAGTGGCCATGCTTCGACCGGTAGTACCGATGGGCTTTTGGCTTGGTTTCAGAGCTGAGGTTCTCCACAGCTTATTTGTCATATCCTTGTTTGCTTATTTCACTTATTTCATAACTTTGATAATTTTTCGAGATGGCATCGAGAGCTGGATGCTCTTGGTGTTTAGGGAGCTTTAGACACGCATACGAGATAAAAAAGATTTAAAAAGTACTAAAAAACAAATAAGTTAAAATAAGTCACGTTTTATCTGACTTATTTCGTGTCTTATTTAACTTAGTTAAAATACTAAGAGCATCCGGCTCTCGAGGCCACCTCAAAAAATTCTCGAAGTTACGAGATAAGTCAAATAAGCAAATAAGAATAAGACAAATAAGCTGTGGAGAACAGGCCCTAAGACTGTCCTTTTCAGCTAATCTTCTCATCTTGTTATCTCTGAACCGAAAAGACAAATATTTTAGCTTTTATGATCCGTTCTTTTTTCCTTAAAGGTGCGTCTTAAAGCTGTAAAAAGTAAGTCAAGCAAAATGGGCCGGGCTTTCCAAGCTACATTTAGAAGCTCTTGAAGTTTAGCTTATAAGTAAATAAGATAACCTAAAGAGAACAACCCTATGTGTAGCTGTGCGGAAATGTTGTTATATCTGAATAGAAAATATTGAATTACATGTTTCCATCAATTTACCAAAAAGCTTCAACTCCTCCTTACGTTTACACTCCATTAGACATTGGATGTTGGCTTGAAGTGGACGGCAATTATTAGTCTGATTTACACCCTAAACCATCGCACTTCGTCTACACAACCACCTACCTGAACTATAAAGGTGTCAATATAATTAGTAGCTGTAAGCCTATAATTGATTATTGATGATGGAAAGCTCCGCAACTACAGATAATTTCGAGGGTATCCCTCCTTCAGTTCGCATGCCTAGCGAAGCAACATGCGGCCTAGCAAAGTGTAACACCCTATTTTTGCTTATGATAAAAATAATAATTTATCGCCTGCCAACACACTACTCGAGCTATACTTCAATTAATTTAAAACCAAATTACGAGTTATTAGCCCTTGACAATAGTATTTACTATTCATAACTAGAAAATGGGTTTTGCCATAAAGCACACTTACACTAAAATAGCCCTTATTATAGAATAAAGAAATTTTATATAAACAACCTCATACAAAGTTCATAATTTCAATGGTAAATTTTAATGCTTAGGCCGAAAACAAGTGTATGAATATTTGTACACACATGTGTATATATGTTTATGCACAAGAATGTAAAAAGATATTTGACCAAATTCTTAGGATCTCAAGCTCGAAATCCTACTTTTATAGAATGAACGATGTTCTCTTTATGTGCATAGATTTCCTCCAAAATTTGCTTTATAGACAATACAAAAAAAAAGCACATGTACATATGCATATATGTGTACATATACAAGTATTTCCTTTACTATAGGCTAAGCATAAAACCTTCAATTCCAAGTCTTGTCAAGATTGCATGCATATCTAAAATTATACACATATATCCTTTAGTCCTTGCTCTAATACTAGATCAGGCTAGGTGTATACCTACATATAGGCATATACATCTAACCACCAAAATTTCCAACCACTAGATAATCAAGTGTCCATGAACTCTATAGGTAACAGTAATCCAGAATTGAACAGGATACGGTTTATAGAAGATTAAGCTCCTACAGCTCCGAACCTTTTAAAACTAAAAGATCAAGCATAGCATTCAAATTATATTCGACAAACATTCAGAGGAACCCTTGAAAATTGAGGATCAAAATTAAATTAAAAGACAAAACTATAATGTACGCATGTTTATAGGAACATAAAAATCTTTTCACCTTTTCCCAAAGCTTAAATGGACATTCAAAGGTTTAAGACATTTATAAGGATTACCACCCACCACAAGAGCCTTTTTATTAGTAAAGATAACCAAGCTATCTCCGCCGAACAGCTAAAGCAAGGGCTAAAACGTCTTTGAAATCCATTTTTTAGAGGTATCCCAACAAGAATGCCCTCCACCGTCATACTAAAGTAGGGGCATGAAAGGGATTCCCTCATCGTAAGCAGTTACAAATGGTCACCTCTTAGATCCTTTACACGGGTGCGAGGCTCTCTTGTACTATTTGTCCCCTGGGTTGCCTTGGTTGCCAAGTTGGTCCTCCATTCGTTAGGTCCCGTTGGTCCAAGTGGAGCGGAGCTCAAGGGTCCATTTCTTCAAGGGCCGCGGGCGAAGGTCTGGTGGGGCCTCTACTTTGCTTCATCCTGAAGACTAGCCCAAGGCGGTTTCGCCTTGCTTCGGCATCGTTGGCGAAGCAAATGTGAAGGTTGGCTTGAGCTTCCACTTTGCTTCGCCCCAGCGATGGTCCGGATTCCCCTAGTCTCCCTTCGCCATCCCATGGCGTAGCGATCACAGGTGATGGCGAGGCTGGTGCTTCAGCTTGCCTCACTTGGGTTCATTCAGTCATAGGGGTGGTGTGTCACTCCTATAACAACTATAAACAACGAAGTTTGTCCAAAAAAACTTTTGACAGTCGGCGTGCTCGATCTTTCAATCTGACGAACGGAAACCAAGTTAACTTGTATATAGCTTCCTTGTGTTGGGGAACATGACGCGATATGGTCGGTTTAACAAGAATGCTTTCTGGCGATCGGAAACAGTGTAGGCGCCGGTTTAGGATGTGACCAAACAAATACTCATTGGGCTTGATCTTCCAATCTAACAAACAAAAACTGAGTTAACTTGTTGGATATCTTCCCTGTCTTCTGGAACATGTCATTTCGACGTGGTCTGTTTGACATGAATACTCTTCGCCAGATGGAAATGACTTTGGATACATAAAAAATATATGGACATCACTGGACAACGCTACCCTGTTAGCAACATAACAACGGGATAGCGAGAAAATAAAAAAAAGGTTGCATAGTTTTATATGGTATCTGTTATAAATCGACATACACAAAAGTAAGAAGTAGATCAAATCAAAAGAAATAAAAGACACAGATTTAATGTGGAAAACTCTTGCGGGAAAAAAATCCCAGACGCTAGCCGGCAAAACTTCACTATACTCTGGAGAGTTACAAACGCAGAGGATTACGATGTGATTTTTTTCTGCTTGGCTTACAAGAGGTATTTATAGATGGTGGCGACCTAGGGTCCAACTCGGAAACAAATTCATAACGATCCGCTCCGCTCCGGCTCAAGCCTCTCGGCGACTGGTCTTCGCTACGCTCCGCCAAACATGGCTTTCTGAATTTGGATAATATATCAACAGTATCATGTGCTATTATCAGGTGGGTACCATCATCGATTATGGTATCATGTGATTTCATCAGGTGAACCTTATCATCGAAGTATGGTTTTATATGGTTTTGTTAGGTGCATCCACCATTAAAGTATGGTTTCATATGGTATCATATATGGTTTCATTAGGTTGGCTTCACTTTAGTTTTTATCATCTAGCTGTACTGTTGAAGACCCAACCAATACTATAGCGTCGTCTAGTATTTATAAAAATATATTTAGTGAGCTTGATCTCCTAATCCGGCGAACGAAAAACAAATCAACTTGATTTGGCGTGAATCCTCCCCGGCATGCGACGGGAATATCATCACCAGCTTACTTATTGTGTACGTACAAATATTTCCACGAACTTTTATTGTAAATAGCAATCGTCAATGCCCTCACAGATTAATGGGTATCTTAATTAATTCTACTACCACCGTAGTCCACATAAAGTTCCTTTAGTCTTAGTGCTCTTTGTACATATGTTTGGCTAGAAGAGGAAAAGTTTCCCAAATTTAAAGCAACTGGGGATTTTTTTTTTTTTTATCATTTCGAATCCTAGGATAGCCAACCCTTACTTTCCCCCTATAAACCCACTCACTCCCGTGCCAAAAAATCCCTACTTCCCCCTCTCTCTCCCCTCATTTCTCCTCTCTCCCTCACTCCCTTAGAACCCTAGGCAATGGGGAGCCACTGCCGCTATATCCGAAGGAGCCACGCCGACATCGTCCTACTCCCCCATAGAACCAAGCCTGCCTCCGTGTCATCTTCCTCCTCCTCGCTAGCCTCCTCCCTAGTGTAGGCTTGGATCTACCGCTGGCACTGGTCACCTCCTCCACACTTTGGAGCCCGCCGTCGCTTTGCCTTCCTCCATGTCGTTAGTCTCCCCTAAGCACCTTTGAGCCGCTATAGTTGGAGGAACGTCGCCGGCGCCTTTCCCACCGCGTCTAGAATCCACATCACCGGCGTCCTCCCTAACATCTTGGAGCTCGCCACCCAACGTGGAGGGATGGTAGGGCAATAGTGGCGTTGTGGGATGGCGGGGCAATACCGTGGGGAAAAAATTGCTTTTTTGCCACTCTCTAAGAGTGGCTTCGCTATTTTGCCTCTTTTCTCTCACTGATACGTAGGACCATCTGTGTCTATGATAGTGGGCTAGAGTGACAAAATGATGAAGTCCATTATTGAGAATGGCATATTTGCAAATCGCCCAACGGCGGGAGTGGCATGGCGGGATGGCATGGAGATGATCGATCTCACGGGTTCGATATGATGGCATGGTGGTGCGGTGACCGGTGAGTTGGGCTCAGAGCTCAGGTGAGGCACCGAGAGAGAGAGGCGGGGAAATAATCTCATGGGCTAGGAGGGGATTATTTTTGCCCCAGGATTCGTCCGGGTTAGGGAACTTCTACCCTGTGATTTGTCTCACCCAAACGTCCAGGCAGGGAAGTTTCCCCGGGGAAAATCTGGCATGGGATTGGACAGGGATTCCGACTAGGATTGCTGCTCTCAAAGAAGCCCTTAAGGTGAATCCTTACAAGAAGTTAAAAAGTATAGAAAATGCGCCCACCGACGCTAATAGCTATAGCTAGATATTATACAAAGAAGAAGGACGCACACATTGCATGGCTGCAGTAGACGATATGTATCATCTCCTGTTCTTGCTGAGTTGCTGTTTTTTTTTTCTTATTCTGTATCCTATTCCTACCTAGCTACAGCTTGGTTACGATCCTCTCGGTCAATATGCGTGCACAGCAGCACAGGCTACGTACGTGCCCAAGTTCTAGCTCGATCCCTATACTGTTCTGACGCTATCTGACATCTTGCCATATTGGCACTGACATCAATCACCTGAGCTCGTTTCTGCTCTCGTGCGAATTCATGCATGCATGCTGCAGATTCGTCTACGTCGTCGTGTATAGCTACGCTAGCTAGCTAGCTGTGCGTACGTACGTGCATGCTGCTGGTCTCTAGCCGGCGGGGCCTCTATCTCGCCACGACGGCCGGCAGCCGGCTGGTGGTCCAGAGCGTGCTGAGGGCGCGGAGGCGGCCGAAGTAGTCGTCGACGGCGATGAAGCAGCGGGCGGACTGCCTCACCGTCAGGAGCTGCCGGAGCGTGTGGATCGTCTGCAGCCTCAGCTCGTCTGCCTGCGCCATCCATGCATCCAGAGTCAGTTCAGAGGAGTGACAGAGAGAGCTAGCTACCTAGCTAGCCTTGGCTCGTCGAGTACGTACCTGCCGGAGGAAGGTCTCGAGGGAAGCGAGCTTGTCCATGGCGAGGGGCACGTAGTGGCCCATGTAGCCGGCCATGTCGGCCGGGTAGTAGCCCATGGCCATCGGTGACTGCACTTCGGGGGAGGAGACGACCTCGGAGAGCGACCGGAGTAGCGCCTCCAGCTCGCCGTCCAGCGCCTCCTCCTCCCGCCTCGCCGACTGCTGCACGCTGCACACTCCCACCAGCTGCGGCTCCGTCAGCGGCTCCACGTGCCGGAGAACAACCTTGCATCCGAATCCGATCCGATGGCCATTAGAGACACAAATTAATCGATTAAGCGGAATCATAAAGGAAGAAAAAAAGTTCATCGATCGATCCACACAAATATCTCTGCATTAATGGGCGACGGCGACGGCCGACGGGCGATGGGCGACATGTATCCGGTGGAATCCAACGATCTAACATCATTTTCAACCATTTTTACTTTATTTTGTTCACTTACCTATATTCGTTTACTTTATTTTCCACAATCTCCAACAGCATCTTTTCGAAGAAAATAATATAAGGTAAAGAGAATCCCTTTGTAAAGTAAATGAAAAAGAGACCCTTTCAAAAAGCAGAATTGCTAATTCTCAGGCGGCTGAAATTTTCTTAACTATCAGTCAGTCTAAAATTGCACTTTAGTAAGACTAAAATTGCACAGCTTAAAAAGATGTTATTTTAGTATCAAAATCGCTACTTATCAATCATCAGTTTTATTTGTTGATTTCTATGCTTTGTTGATATATAAATCTGTCGAATACACGTGCTTACATACTTTTTCTTTTCCTATGTTTCAAGCCATCATGTTTCTTTCAGTTAATCTAGAATTACACACTGGTAAAACTAAATTTGCACTTATTTATAATATGCAATTTTAATATAGTTATAGTGCAATTTTATTAATAATCGACTGATACTTATTTTATTATCAGACAACTTGTTCTTAGTCGCTTCCCTTCGAAAAAACGGTGAAGGGAATCTGTTTAACATTAAAGAAAACAAGATTTTCTCCCTTATGGAAACGTGCCCACCGTTCTAGATAGCTTATTAACGCCTTGAGCGCGCCGGGCTAGCTGCCGGAATCCGGATGCCGATGTCCACCTACTCCCGCCGCGCCACGCATCTGCGCGTCCGTCCAGCTTAGCCGCTTAGCACAAGACTTCCCAAGGCTTTAACTGTTCCATCAGCTACCGTGACCTCCTACCTACTACGTGCGCACGTACTTACTCGCCGAGCTCATCACCAATATTGCAGTGTAGCAGTACAACTCGTGTCCAGCTACCTAATGTGTCTGACCAATGTATACCGGTACTTGCGTCCTTAACTAGCGCATAGAATTTTTACCCTAGCGATATAGAATTCCTTGAGTGAGGAGGAGGATATTTTCTAGGCGTGTCATAACATGGATCGGTGTTAGGGATGGCTTTCCTCTTTAAATATGGTTGGAGATTTAGTACTAGACTTAGGGTAGTTCTTTTCAGCTTATTTTCTTATCTTATTTACTTATCTCTGAATAAAAAAGTCAAACGCTTTGACTTTTCTAATCGGTTTTTTTTTTGTCACGAAGATGCATCCCAAAACTTTCAGAAATAAGTCAAAACAAGTGCACCAGAGTTTGAAAGCTACCTCAAGAAACTCTCGAAGTTCAGTTTATAAGAAAATAAGATAAGCTGAAAGAACAATCCCTTAGCTTTGTTTCAAAAGAAAAGATAAGCTGAAAAGAACAATCCCTTAGCTTTGTTTCAACTTCTTTTGGAGGTTTGGTAATGCCTTTTGTGGTATTGACGGTTGAGTCGGTGTGGAACCTTGTCTCAGGTTGTGTACTTCTTTGTTTGTGGATGCTAGAAGTTTTTTTTTTTCATTATCTAGAAAAAAATACAATTCCTCTTGTCAAATCCTACAAACTTTTAAGACTTTGTCTATCTATATATTCTTAAATATTTAGAATGGACATATGTGTCAAAAAATACTTCCATAACATTACGATTTTGTTGAGTCCTAATATAAATTCCAACAATAACTAGTGCTTAAATTTGCATTTAGAGAACATGTCGATGTCCAATTAAAACATCTGTTTTTGATAGAAAGGAGTACCATGTACCTTAATTCTCATCATTTTGGCTAAAATCATGTGTATGATTCTTTTATCGGGTATAAAAAATTACCGATGATCATCGATAATCCATTTTATCGACTAATACTTTAAAAATAGAAACTTAAATTCACCAAAATATATTAAATTTTTTGAATTTTAACGAAAATAAACCAAATATATTCAGATTTGGTCAAAATTTCATTCAAAAATGATATTGTTTGCGCAATATGAAAAATTATCAGACCAGTAGCTATTATCGGCCTAAGGGCGGGGGGGGGGAGGGGAGCAGGGGAGCAGTGGGTACGTTAACTAAGCCTAAGACATATAATCCCTTAGATATGTAGACTTCTGTGCTAGTCCAGCGATAGAAAAATAAGATCACTTATTATCTATATATACTACACCTGGATGGCACATGTAGTATAATATTTCTAATTGAACACGGTTAGATCCAAGTATATACTAGCACGAAATACGGCCTCCCTTTGATGTACAGTAAGAAATTAAGCTAAAAAAAAACTGATGGGCAGTTGCGTTTTGACGTCTTTTGAGTGAGAGGCAGGAAGAGCACGTATACGTGTGTAGGTACCTTGATGAGCTCCGAGGGGCGGAAGCCGCCGATCCAGAGGAAGCAGCGCTCGGCGGCGCCCTTCCACAGGCCGGAGAGGAGGTGGAGCGGGTCGGCGCCGGCGAGCTTGGCCTTGTGGCCCATCAGCACGCCGTACTGGGAGGCGGCCTCGTCGACGTAGGGCCGCAGCTCGCCGTCCGGCCGGTGGTGCTCCTCCGCCGCCGCCCGGAGCCGGCCGATCACCTTGTGCTGCGCCTCCCGCCACCGCTCGTACTCCAAGTTGAACAGCGCAGCGTCTGCAATGCCATCGCACAGATGCGCGCACGAGCGTGTGCATGGTCATTTAGATTTAATCAGATATTTTGTGTGTATATATATATTATATATAGCATGCACGCATGCGTGAGATAGTTTAATTAATATTTAATTTGTCGATGATTAGTTACAGTGGTGGAAAGTTAACCTGGGCTTATAGTTCCAGTACCCCAGAGCGCACCCTGCAGACAAAGATAAAATGAATTAAACTTGATTTGCAAGTGATTACTTTGTTCCAATTAGCATAATTTTCTTGAATTATAGACTGAAATTCTGATGGAGATAGCTCCCACGATTTTTTTAAAGAAAAAAACGCTTCGATATGTCAAGACTATTAACATTCCTAAAATGATCCATTTTTCTTTTAATTACCTGAGCTCTTGTGATTTGCATCTCCTGCTCTAGCTGAGCCAGCCTCATCCTGCCAGACTCTAGCTGCTGAATATAAGCCTGCAGTTGCAGACGAGGAAATCAGGCCAGCACATCATGGCATCATGCATTATGCAACATGTCTTCCATGAACAAAAAGAAACAAATGTAGCTTTCAGATTGAAAGAAATCAAATGTGGAGTCTATCACACAGCTTTCTTAGGTAGTAGGTTAACTATCACAGCTTTAAAAATACATGCACACTGTACTACTGCCCCATCTCTTTCTTGTTCTTGCTTGCAAGACTTTTCCTCTATGTTTTCCAGGGTTGACTTCTTTCATTTGTTAGTGGTAATTAATTAAACTAGTAGTCAGGAAAAATTAATCGAGCTGCTTAATTAAATTAGTTAATCAGTCACCTTCTTCCTCAGTCTGCTCTTCCTTGCGGCCTCTCTATTCTGCGCGAGCCTTCTCAGCGTCTTCGGGTCCGGCGTCTTGGGCCCCTCCAGCTCCGAGCTCGACGCCGCCGCCGTGCCGCCGCCGCCGCCGCGCTTGCCCGTGCTGCTCCCTTCTCTCTGCTCGTGATCGATCGATCACAAGTCGGCACAAGATTATATGAGGACTCATGCATGTTGAGCATTGCACAAATGTGGTCGATCGATCGATCGAGCGTAAGAATAAAGAGAAGAGTGAAGAGAGACTTGGAGATCTGGTCAATTACCTTGAATGCTGCCTTGGAGCTCTTGCCCATGGCGAGCGGCCCGCCTGCCGCCTTCGGCGGCGGCGATCTCCTGGAAGAGCCGGCGGCGTGCGGTGCCGATGACGAAGCCATGGAACCCTGAGATGACAAAAAGATCATATATTCCTGCACCATCAAATCACATGCATGCATGATGCTTAATCCATGCATGCACCATCAAATCAAGGTGCTGGGCTAGCTATATATAAACTCCATGAACATACCTTGAGAGATGGCTCTACATGCATTGGCTGGGAGGGGAAGATGTTGAGAGTCTCTGCATGGACACAAGAAGAACAAGTCCTGCAAGCATTAAGACTTTGTAGGCACAAACCCAGTTATATGTAGCATACTTCCAAGATGGCAGTGGTAATTTTTCTAAGCGCGTGTGCACAATTTCTTCAAATGCGTGTACTTCTCTCTTTCACACGCTCTCGTAATTAACTGGTAACTAAGTGTGCAAAGTGGTGTAAAAAGGGGGAAAAAGTGTGTGTGGGTGGTGAGGGGTGATTTTGCCTTCTTTTAGCTTAAGATCTTGCAGCTATATATATCAGTGAGTGTTTGCTACGCATCGCTCTTGTCCAATTAGCTGCTAGCTTTGTAGATGGAAAAATTCTGGGAAAAAAAACTTACAGATCGATAGAAAAGTAGGGTAGCGGGGAACAATTGAGAAGAGAATGATCTAAACGGCAAGAAGGAAGTAAAAGGAGCGATCGACAAGATTGATCACCAGTTCACCACACTTGCAAATCTAGCTAGAAGCTAAAACCAGTCATATCACAGCATACATATTTGGAGGAGTTTCCCAGACATGAACTTGTAATTCAAGGAAGCTTATGCATGACATGTTATTCAATTCCCTGTGCTTTTTCTTGGTCTGCTTAATTGCAATGGACCATGACAAAAAAAAAAAAAGATACTTGTTAAGAGAATGAACCTTTCACAAAATTAAGTGGCTTTTGCGCTTCTTGAGTTGATGGCTTGTCTTGCTGGCCATCAAAGTAGAGGAGGAGGGCTTGATCCAAATCAGATGGCATGTCATATCCTTCAGGATCCCTTCTCCTGCACTTTCACAAATGCAATAGAACTTATCAAAACTCTCCTAATTTCTATTTAGCAGACAAGTTTAGACCTTGAAATTAGGAAAGAAGCTTTGCTTTAAAAAGTAGGGGATAATAAAAAAGGAAACGAGTTAGTGTTGGAATAGGCTAGCTTGAAGAAGTTGAACCAATCCCTTTTTTATTAGTAGATTTGTTTACCAATAAGGGAATAAGAAGACACTCACTTCATCAATTACTCTCCGTTCAGATATCACTAGCTAGCTTCATCGATCAATAATCAAATCCCTCTCTTCAAGAAAAATAAAGGAATCCCCTCTCCAATAGGAAGAACAAAAAATCAAAGAAGCAAAAAACCATACGAGAGGTGACTACTACACATCTAGGAAGCAATACCAATCGTTTAACTAGGTACAACCCTTCTCATGGTTTGACAAAATCACCACATGAAACAAACAAAGACAACGATGAGCTAAGGAAAAGCAATGGATCGCAGTAAGCACATCATGCTATATATTATGATCATGAACAGCAAGATCCTAGAAAATCAGTTTAATTCTGAAACATGCATGAACTTGTAAGGTAGGTTCCAGGCCTCTCTTTTCGGATAAAAACAAAGATCAAGAGAATCAAGAAAAAGATGCACGGAGAGCTCGGCGATTGGGTTTACATGATGCTGCCGCCATGGAGGGAGGAAGAAGCTTGGATCACGCCGGAGGTGGAAGGATAAGCCATGGATCAAATGCTTCCTTACACCAAATAGCTAGCTAGAACTTGCTTCTTGATTACTTCATGCATAATTGCCCCATCTTGAAATGGCATGCAACAGCCTGCTAATCCAAAAGCCATCTCCTCCTTCTTCCCATCCGAGCTGCTATATATGATGGATCAATAGATGGAGATAAACAACGAATTATCGGCAGCCGCCGCCTTTCTTTCTTTTTACCCGGCCCCCTTTTGAGAGCTGACTTGCTCAAAATCCCTTGTGAGTTGTGGCGCCCTTCTTCTGACCAGAAGGTGAAGGATGACTTCTGGCTTGAGGAGTAGTTGTGCAAGGGGAAGAATGATGGGGAGCCAGTGGTTATAGAAAAATTTTGGGAAAGCTACATGTCATTAGACTTTAGAAAAGAATTAGAAGTACGTGATGTCTATGTGAATCAGGTAGTCCTCGAGACGTTGTTCGTATTTCTTTTCGCATATGAATATTTCCGAAGTGGATTTGGTAGATATCAGTCCAAATCCACTCTATTTTTGGATCTACTTGAATTTCATGGGTAGAAATATGAATTGAAGAGTTACTCCAAAATTCCAATGACACACATGCATGATCAGAAAAAGTGACTTTGGAGATGCCACCAAACTATTTTGGATTAATTCATTTTATTTGACCAAATAATCTAATGATCTCTTACCCCTGAAAGTAAGACGGATAGTACATATAGACCATATATATTTCATTCAATAGCCCAGTGATTTCTTACCCCTAGAGTACTATAGGAAGGCTAAACGAAATCCTTTTCACACAATGTAATTCCTATGTGCCTGTTAATAGAGAGTAAAAAACTGGAAATCTTCCGGTGGGTTTGTTGCACCTCAAATATATTGGCATGGATTAGTGGGGTTATTTTTTCCTATGTAAACTACCTGTACCTAGTACGGCATATATATCTATGATTTTCTCCGGGTGGGATTAGCTTAAAAGGCGCGGGTTCCTTTTGTGTTCGACCTATTATTTTGGCCGATTTGGGTTAGGTGTCGTGTCATCCTCGAGCAGATAGATCCATTTCAAGCTACCCATGATTCGTGTTTACGTGATTAATTAATTAACTAGACTTGGTCAAGTGATCGAAAAGACCGGCAATACTCTTTGTTGTTCATTTATATAGGCATATTAATTATATGTTTTTATCTTTTACTGTTTGCGTAAACAACCGATTAAGATGGATAATTTCTGTTCTTTACGTTATGTATCATCGATCTTGATAAGTCTGGTGCTCCAAGCCAAGGGAAAGGTCAGGCACCCTCATTTAGATGTAATTTTTAGATAACGTAATAAAATTTCAGGTCTCTATCTACATCGTGAGAGGTAGACTTCCTACTTTAGAAAAACACATGTTCAACATAAAGCTGATTGCAAATTTTCAGCATAAGGCTGACAAGGCTAAAAACAAATATTTCCCAAAATAAGGAAAGATAATTAAGTAGAACATATTCTATTATGTGTTCTCCAACCATAACCAGCAGCACCACTACTACAGAATACCCCTTCACTGCCGGCTCGGAATAGGTTTCACTGCCGGTTCTATTTCCGGCAGTGAATAATGAATAAGCGGCAGTGATGAGACACCTTATCGCTGCCGGGTAGAAAACTGACGGCGATAGAGAACTATCACTGCCGGCTCATGGCGTGAGTCGGCACTGCTAGGGCCATATCACTACTAGTTCAAGCTACCAACCGATAGTGATATGGCTCTATCACTACCGGCTCAGGCCATCAGCCGGTAGTGATAGGGACATATCACTGCCGGCTGTATCGTTGAGCCGGCAGTGTTATTTATATCACTGTCGGCTAGTAAATAGAGCCGAAAGTGATACCCCCCCAAAAAAAATTGCATTAATTATACAGAACAATGTCATCACCGGTATGCACTTCAAAAGATTCACCATATAAATATCAATGTCATCACCAGTACAAATCCACCATACAGGTCAATGTCCCTATACAAATTAATATCAATGCCATAACCGATACAAATTCACCATACAACATAGTATGTATAATGCACAATTTGAAACCATCCGGATGCAAAATATGTAAGCATACCTGCTTTTTCTGCAACTGTATGGTGAAATTCACCATACCTGATTTCACAATATGTATGCATACCTGTTTTTGCATGCATACCTACATCCTCAGCGGCAAATGGAAAGTTAGTGAATAAAAAAGACTGCGAAATAACATAAAAGAAAAAAAATTAAGAATGGGCTAATGATGTTGCCCACACATAAAAAAATGCATTGTGTTGATATAGCACACCACAGAATTTTAATGAAAGGATTGTTCTCAGGCGATGGTTGCAAACGCACAAGGCACTGTCTTCTCGGTGCAAGGTCTAGATTTACACAAAAATATAATTTAATAATCAAACTAGGCACTGATTTAAAACATTCAATCGATCACAAATTACGTGAAGTCTGTAGCTTGGTCAGCAAGGTCTGACAGAAAAGCAACTTAAATTATTAATCATAGTATTAACTGACATGAGTGATTCTTATGGTCTCTTTCAATGGAATCTAAAACTGATGATTATTTATTTCATGCTCAATTTAGATTCAAGTTTCTGGCATTCATAGCATATGTATAAAGAATAAAGCAACTTTGTGAAACCGAGCTTGTTGTAATAAGTAATTAAGTATTGGGCACCTAGATTTGTTCAAAAAGGTGGGAAACAATATCTTAAAATTTTGGCCCTGAAAATCAATGTGAATGTAGGAAACACCTGATTATTAGAAAGTCATATCACATTATCACTCTTTAACTCCATCCTATATTCATATTGATTTTTAGGGCCAAATTTCGAAGATACTGTTTTCCACCTCTTTGAACATTTCTATGTGCATAACACGTACTTATCCCAACAAGCTCGGTTTCAGAAAGATCATAGTACTCTTCCTACATATGCTATCACCATCTAAAACTTAAATCTTAAATTGAAAAGAAACATAATAATCATCTGCCTTAGATTCCATGAGCTTACCATAAGAACCACTCATGTCAGTTAATATTATGGTTAACAATTGAAGTGCACCTGCTCTAGGCTATGATTCAAGATAGTGTCATATGCATATTGCAAAATAGAAAGGCCATCATCTACCAAATGTGGAACAACCCCTTCAATTTGACTATTTTGCTTCACTCTTGAAATTAGAATGGCCAGCATATCTGTGACAATATTAAACAGAATAGGAGGTAAAGGATCGACTTGTTGTAATCCTTTTCTAGTTTGGAAGTAAGGGCCTATGCCATCATTCACCTTAATCCCTGCACTCTTCCAATACATAATCCTCAACCTACTTACATTATTTTGGAGAAAATTTCTTCATCCTTAAACCTTGTTGAAGGAAGCTCCATTTGACCTTATCATATGCTTTTCAATATGAAGTTTTAATATCACTTTGCCAAGATTTCTCCTATGCATTAATGGATGTGAGGTCTTATGTAAAATTACAACTCCTTCCATGATATTGCCACCTGGCATAAAGGTTGTTTGAGAAGGTTTTACCATTTTGTTCGTGATACTCTTTATCCAATTCATGTCCATTTTAGTGAAAATATTGAAACATTAAAAAGACAAATCAGCCTATATTGTTGTATTTAAGAAACACATTTTAGCTTCATCGTTTAATTTTTTTTATTAATTTCTCATGTCGATTTGAGCCAATGACCGATGGGATGAACAAGCTAGAGACATTAATAAGCATGGGTTCATCATTATTATAGCAACATGTGGAAAAACCCTTGACGTATTAGTTTGAAACCGACGTCAGTATCAGTTTTCGAACCAACATTGATTGAGTGGCACTGATAATGTGGAATTATCAGTGTAATAATATAGGTGCAAACGGAGCGCAACAATAGTAGTTGCCAGGGCCACTATCTATCCATTGTGTCATCCTAGCTCTATTGGCTCCATGCTTGCTCGCGCCTTGGATGGAACAACGGCAGCAACATGCATGCACCTTCCTCAGAGCTCATACTCGAGCACCGCACTTCGGACTTTGGGGACCTCACAAGCTGGATCTCACCAAACACTACTAGAGAATGGGCCTTCAGTTCTGGTTCGGAACCTAGCTTCAGTCCTGGTTCCTGAACCGGGACAGAGACATCAGTCCCGGTTCCAACCAGCCGAGACTAATGTGCTACAAATATTTAAAAATAACTCGCGGATATATGAGAGTAGTGGGACTCGAACCTAAGACCTCAAGACTACCTACTCACCTTTCTAGCCAACCCACCCCTCCACGCGCTCTGATATAACTAGGATATGCATTTTTTTTAACTCTCCTAAAATGAGGCATCAGTCTCGGTTCGTAACACAAATGGAGACTGATGAGAAGGCATTAGTCCCGGTTCGTATTACGAACCGGGACTGATGAGCACCCATGCCAGCTGTTTTGTACCGCCTGCCAAAGGACTTATTAGTACCGGTTCGTATCACGAACCGGGACTGATATTAGAGCCCAACCGGGATTGAAACCTTGGAGCCACGAAACGGGATTGATGCCACTATCAGTACCGATTTGTGTCTAACCGGGACTGATGTGTTAGTATTAAAGGCCTATTCTCTAGTAGTGAAACCACGCTAGATTCGGCCATCACATCCTTAGCCTGTGAGCCGCTTGATGTCTGCCACACCTCCCTTTACTGGTGACACCAGTCCTGAGCTCCTTTGTGTCGAATCCAAGCCGCCTAACACCAATTCTGCTCTTGTAGGACAAACCCTAGTCTGCACGCCAGTTAGTTGTTGCCTCTGCGTGGCCTACCTCGAGCTCTGGCCACCAGGACTCCAGCTCCAATCGCCTAGCCATGCCATGTTGGTGTCTTGTCCACCGCTTGCATGGACAAATCATGGCTCCACTGATTGCTCGCTTGGGAAAGAAGATTGGATTAGGGCTCACCGTCGGTGATGTGGAAAAATTAGTCGGAACATATACATCTTTTGACTATAATTGTATTACATGTCATTTGCAAAATAACAAGGACAATACAGCAATTGACTCATATATATACCATGCATATGCATAGTTCTATTTGTTTAGTATAGTTTTAGGTTACCAAAAGGCAAGGATGACAAGTTCATGTGACAACAAAATTGAACGATCAAAGTTGAGAAAGACTTCTTTTCAAGAGCTTGAGAATGACGAGAACACCACAAAACATAATGAACAAACGCTCGATTCTCTAATGGCTTCGACCGATTCTCCAACATCTTGGACAGATCCTTACCCTTCGATCCATTTTAAAAGACCAATGACTCAAGCTTGAGCTAAACAAATATGAGACCAGGTGTGTCGGGGATTGGCTGATGGCCCATGGACCATCACTAGCCCAAGCAGCTCCGTAAATCGATGAATACCTTAGATATGGTTCTTAAGACGGCCCAGTCCAGGCAGAGTCTTTGTCCGGAGTGGTCTTGCCCGAGCAGAGACTAGGTGCTGCCCGGATGGTTGTCCGGCTTGCCCTGATGTCAGTATCATGCCTTGCTCGGGCCGAGCAACGACGTAATGCCCGGAGTGATCCTGCTTGCCCGAGCACCAACGTAACAGAGTGGCGTGCTATAGCGTACCACGTGGCCACATTTCCCACGATGCGGGAGCTGTTGCCCACGATCCGTGCGGTTCGCGCAACAGCCGCGTGCGCAGTCTGCCGTCGGTTTTCTCACCCACAGTGAACGCAACCGTCTCTCAGAGATTAGGAGCCGAAGGTTGGGGATAGGCCCCATAAATATCAGCTTTTCGATCATTTGAAGCATGTTTTTTTTTGGACACATCGAGCTAATCATCGAGCTCATTAGCGTACATTATAACCTCACATTTCGCAATACACGCACACTGGAGTATGGTTATTATCTTTCTCAGGGGGCTTGAACCAGGATAAACCCCTGTGTCTTATCCATTTCAGCTCGTTTACACTAAGAAGTCTTCAACATCTTGGAACACCACACTTCAGCAGAAAGAGGCTTTCTAATCCTTCAGTCGAGAAATAAGCTCGACGGGGAATCCGGTTCCCAGTCATCGACAAGGTGAATGCTAACTTAGGTTTTATTCCAAATTTTAACAACTTAATCATACTTCCAATTTCCACTTCTATGATTGAACCTAATAGGTGCAATGGAAAGCATGGTGGCTAAGAGTTGCAATAAATTTGTCCATCTGTTTGCCAGCATCCCTAGTTAAGTTACATAGGAACGAGTCATATGGATGGAAAGATCTTGAAGTCTATTATAACACTCCAAAATGTGCGTCTTTTTTACTTCTGAAACATGTCCAAGAGTGTCAACTTATAATGGGTCATGATCACAACAATACATCGGCTGAAATGAAGCCAACGATGCGAAGATGATTTGTTCCTTCCAACTACTAGCGAGATCTTCACAATTGGCAGCATGGATCCCAAGCACTTGATGGCCGGTCTGTTCAAAGCCACTCTAATGTAGCTCCAAAGTGTTATATGCAATAGAGTAGACATTATATAGGAAGCCATTCTCAAGGTTCCCCTACAAAGAAAGTTCCCTCTTCTCATGTTGCTCAACCATTAAAGTCATCCCTTGTCTTTGGTTGCACGCCACAATGATAATTGTTGATGTGCTACTAACATACCAGTGCCCTTGAAGGATAACATATGTTCTAGTTAGTGAGACAAAGAGCAATGTGTAGAGTATCAAAGGAAGAACACAAATAAGATTGAGGATGGGGCTTTCACTATGACCAAGCCTGCATGTAGTGTTGCCCATTTGTATCATGCAAGAAATTAGGAGATTGTGGTTGATGGCAATCATGTTATTGTTGGCCTATGGTCCATGAAGAAGAAGTCTCAAAATCTATGTGAGAATAAGAGACACATAGCCAAACTGAGTGTGATAAAAAAGTCAGTTGTGTGAAGCCACCATACGTGGGGTTGAGAGCATCCAATTTCAGTGTGAGAGACACAAAAAAAGAGAGATACATATGAATATATTTCTAAAATTAATGAATTAATATATATACTTTTAATGCTATTTCTTATATCATCCAGGTTGACGACAAAGAGGAGGATGTAAAGAGTGAACAACTAGCACATACGAGGAAAGACAAGAAGATAATTACGATAGGAGTTGAACCACTCGTTGTCCCATGGTTAAATGTTTAAGAGAAACTACTCATAACACCCACATCAACCGAGGAGGACATTAAAGGTAACAATAGTGGTATTGAATTAGTACTTCATCACGAGAATGTAAGTAAAGGTGAGAATGCTTGTACTCAATTTAGAAATTCCACAATTTGAAGATGAATTGCTTAAATTACAGAATATGGAATTGATCGCTCATGATGAAGTTCTCACTCGAATACTCCTAGATGATTCTTTGTGATATATCATATGTTCGATGAACCTATAGAAATATCTAATATTCTATTTAAAATCACTAACTAATAACAAGTTTAATTTGATTGGAGATTATGATGTGCAAGTTCCATGTTCATCAAATATGCATTATGTGTAGTAACCTTATTGGATTAAAATTGCATATTATAGACAAACCATATTTGAAGCTATGCCATGATAACAAAATAATGGATTTAAATGTTAATGCTCGTTGTCTCGAGAGATTTTTAATGCCCACTCATACATTAATTCTTGTTCCATCACATATAAGAAATCAGAGTAGTGCAGTTGAAGCATGAAAATCTTCATCTAACTTAACTGGATGCTTGCAATAGTGGAGGAAGACTTTTTATCAGGGGGAGATTTGATCATTTGCCACTTGCAAAGATGTGCAATTGATTATTTACCACTCATGTGTCACTGACATGTGGGCCCTGAGTTTATATGTCATTGATACATTGAGTGGCACATAACAAAGGTCACTCTTTGGGGTGACATATAATCAGTTTCTCTTTTTATCATGGGAGGGAAAATGGTAGAGACAAACAGGTTACAAGATATACATTTTTTGGCTATTGTTGTATTACATGTCATCCACAAAATAACAAGTACAACACAATAATTGACTCATATATATATACCATGCATATATATTATTCTATTTGTTTAGTACAATTTTAGTTTACCAAAAGGCAAGGATGGCATGTGCACATGACAACAACATTGAGCTACTCAGATGGGGAAGAATGGATTAGGACTTGCCGCCTAGGGCTAGGCAGGAAGCTCATGGCTCGCGGCTGCTCAGCCGAGACTGAGCCGAGCCTATTTCTTAGGCTCGTTGATGGACTGAGCCGCTCGACTCAAGGCGCGTGCAGCTCGGCTGTTTGCAGTGGCCCAGAGTCTCAACAGCGCTTGGCCCATGGCCGGATGGCCCATCCAAGTATACTAGTAACTAGCTCCTCCCTCCTGCCGTCCTGCATGAACTGTAGCGAGCCAGCCACCGTGCATGACTATGTGTGCGTCCGCCACTCCCCCCGTGCCCTAGACTTGGATTAGTGGAGATGGTCATGGTCAGATGGAGCATGGAGAGAGATGCATGATGATCATAAATTATTATATTGCTTTTGAACTTAGTTTATTTTGGATGGATGGGTTTGGTTAATGTTGGATTAATGTGTTCTATTGTTTTGTACTTGGATTATGTTCTACGATGTTGGATCGTGTATTTTGTTTGAGGCAATGTTGTGTTGGATTGTTGGCTGAAAGCATGAAATGTACCTTTATTTTGCTAAAATGTTGATCATGGGTTAATGCAATGATGGCTTGGTTGATCATGGTCATGGATTGATGAAATAGATATTATTTGCTGATCTTGAAAGTCTCAAAATCTCAAATGTTTGCTGCTAGAGTGCTGGTGCTAGAGACCTAGAGTGCTGCCAGGGCCTGGCTCGGTGAGCCAACGAGCCGGCTCACGAGCCTTTGGATCACCAAGCCAGGACCGAGCCTAGCCGAGCCACCCTTTCGAGCTCGTCACGTCACTGAGCCAAGCCTGGCTCGGTTCGCTACCTGACCGAGCCCAGCCGAGCCTGGCTTAGCTCGGCTCTTTTCCAGCCCTATTGCCGCCGGCCACTCGCTCCGTATGAAGACCATATTGAGATGTGGTTGTGAGCATGAGAGGAGATGGATAGGTGGATGTTGGCTGGGTTGCATGATAGTATTCAGATAGGAGTGTATTGGGCTTTCACCCATATTCGATTGCACAGTGACTTGATTCCACTCCAAATCAGATGTTATTAGTGTCGGTTATAGTTCAGAATTGACATTAGCTTGTTCAAAACTACCACAAATGTATCTGTGTTGAATGGAGCTAATGAACTGACGTTGGTAATACTATCCGTGTCGGTTCTTGGTAAACCAACACAGATATAGTGTCACCTTTTTTTTAATAATGGAAGAACATTCTGGCCTCCACATAAAAAAAACGTTGCAGATTAAGGCTAGCTTAAGAAGAAATAACAAGCACATGAATTTAGGAATAAAACTCAAGCAACGTAAAACTTATTACTAAATCTCCATAAAAAAATTGGTGAAGAAAGCCGGTGAAATCCATGCCCAATTTGGTAGCCGCCAAAATTCATGCCCAAATAATCCAGAGTGACTGTTGGTGGAACCATGCCCAAAATGGCGGCTGATGAAATCCCGACGACACTTAGGGTACCTGAAAGTCCACATCAACTTCCCTTCGGAGGCGACACTCAATGGCCTTCGTCCGGTAGCGGCAAATGGCGGTGGACGGTCAATCCGGCAATTCAATCTGTCCTTTTATCTAGAGAACTCTATAATTGCATACCCTTCCCAGCAGCGAACACAATGTCGCTTGTCTTGTTGACGATAGATCTCAGGGAGGAGGTGATGCAATGGTGCTTGATGACGGTACGGAGACACGCGACTGAAGCAAGTTGACAGCCAAATCATGGCATGGCTAGCTCCGCCATTCCATGGCATGGAGATATCCACATAGGAGGCGGTGCTCCTTGGAGTTGCTCCAACTGGCGGTGGGGTTGCTCAAAATGGGCGACGACCATGACGTTTGCCCATTGATGGTCTTCCAATCCAATAATTCCCATGGAAGAATGTTGTGGTTGAGTATGTCTCCGAGGGCCCCTGGCAGGCCTTCTTCTACTCCGGCACGGCAGTGAGGATTGTAAAACATCCTAGGCAGTGATTAGGATGGGATGCTACAGCATATACGCTGGATATGTATAGAAGGTGCTTAATCATAGCAATTCTGTTGTAATCAGGAGATTTCCTGTCCTTGTATTCATCCTCTTGCGTATATAAATAGGAGGCAACCCGATGGGTCCTCTTGTGGCAAATCTTCGTCTTTTGTTGGTATCAGAGCCAAGATCCAAAATCATCTCTTGATCCCATCTACCACCATGGCCTCCGGTGGTCTTCCTCTCTCGCAAAACACCGGCGCCATCATCTCCACTTCCGCAGCCACCATGCCTGCTGCTTCTTCTATCAGCGGCGCCATCAACGTACGACTTACCCGCAACAATTTTTTGTTGTGGAAGGCTCAGGTCGTGCCGATTCTGTCCGGTGCCAATTACTTTGGCTACCTGGACGGATCTATCGCTGCTCCAGAACGATTGATCACCGAGGGCACCGGCGATGCTGGCCGTCAGGTGGTGAATCCAGCATATCTCACCTAGTATCGTCAAGATCAGACGGTCCTCGGCATCCTCAACTCATCCATGACCGAGGACGTCCTTGGTCAGATGATGGGCGTCACGACGGCGGCCCAGGCTTGGACAACTCTTCATGCGATGTTCTCGGCCCAGAGTCGAGCAAGCGTCATCAACGTTCGCACCCGGTATTGCCGACGATGAAGAAGAAGGACAGCCCCATCTCGAGTATTTCCGGAAGATGAAGAGTCTTGCCGATACTATGGCAACTATTGGTCATCCTTTGGCTGATGATGAGATAATTGGCTACATCATGGCTGGCCTAGGGCCTGAGTACGACGCTCTCATGGCGTCGCTTACCGTTTTCAACGCTCCTGTGACTCTTACTAATTTCTATGCTATGCTCCTGACGTACGAGGCACGACAGGAACTTCATGCACAGGCGGGCGATTTTGCTTCCTCCGCCAACAATGTTGTTCGCTACAACAACAATCCAGCCAACAACAACAGTGGCCGTCGCGAGGGCAATAACAATCGCGGTGGCGGCCGCGATGGAGGACAGCCGAGGACGCGCCGTGGTCGCGAGGCAGCCGTTATCGACCCAGTGCGGTGTGCGGCATATATGGGCATGAAGCGTTGCGATGCCGCAACCGCTTTAATCATGCGTATCAAGCTGAGGAGCATCACGCCGGCAACTCAGCTACTACTCATGGCTCCGACAGCGATGCCAACTGGTATTTTGATACGGGAGCTACCGATCGCCTTCTGAGCGATCTTGATCGTCGACCATCCATGAGCGCTACAACGGAAGGATCAAGTGCAAGTAGCTAACGGTGCAGGTTTGCAAATTCTGCATACCGGGCATTCTAAACTTTCGCTCTCCTTTAGCACTTAAAAATATCCTCCACGCACCACAAATCCACAAACATCTTTTGTCTGTACATCGCCTTGTTTCGATAATAACGTATTTATCGAGTTTCATCCTCATTCTTTCTTTGTCAAGGACCGAACAACGAAGAAAATCCTTCTACAAGGTAGAAGCCGTGGTGGACTCTATCCTTTCCTATCCGCCGGTCATCTTCATCAACGCCAGTCGCTGCTTGTTCAGAGTCAAGCTCACGCCGAGTCAATGGCATCAACGCCTAGGTCATCCCTCACATAATGTCGTCAAGTCTATTGTTCAGTCCAATAAACTCCCATGTTTCTCTCAAACCGAGTCTTCTGTGTGTGATGCATGCCAACGCGCCAAAAGTCATCAGTTGCCCTACAATGTTTCTACTCGTGTAGCTACCAAACCGCTTGAACTCATTCATACTGATGTTTGGGGTCCTGCTCTTGCATCTTCCGGTGGTTTTAAATTTTATGTTAGTTTTGTTGATGACTTTAGTCGATTCACATGGATATATCTCTTCAAACATAAATCTGATGTAGAGCAAGTGTTCTATGCCTTCCAGAATCATGTTGAGCGTCTTCTCGACACCAAAATTCGTGCTGTTCAGTCCGATTGGGGCGGTGAATACCATAGACTTCATCGTTATTTTCAGCGCACTGGCATCTCTCATCGCATTTCCTGTCCCCACACATCCCAGCAAAATGGCATTGCCGAGCGTAAACACCGACATTTGGTTGAGACTGGCCTTGCTCTACTAGCTCACTCCTCTCTTCCAGTTCGTTACTGGGATGAAGCCTTTCTCACGGCATGTTATCTCATCAACCGCATGCCAAGCAAGATTCTTCAGAACATGACACCTATGACTCGCCTCTTGAACATTTCACCGATTACTCCTTCCTTCGTGATTTTTGGATGCGATGTTGGCCCGGGCCGCAAATATAACTCTAGAAAATTAGAGTTTCGATCCAAAATGTGTACTTTCCTAGGGTACAGTCCTTACCATAAAGGTTACAAATGTTTGGATCGGTCCACGGGACGAATTTACATTTTCCGTGATGTAATCTTTGATGAAAGAGTTTTTCCGTTTGCCTCTGGAGCCTCTCCAGATTTATCCACTCTCACTGCTCCAATCTCCTTTCCAGTATCTGAGCCAGTTGTGCAGAATGCTCATGTGCGCAATTACAACCTGGCTTTGCTACCCACTTACTCTGCTGATGCAGCTGCAGCTCCGATCGGTGTCCGCCCGGGGGACATGCATGGAGTGCATGGCCTTGATCTTGGTACTGCTTCTCCAAGTGTGCCGAGTGGTGAGCCTTTCATCACCGGCGCTCCAGCTGGACCGATTTTTGCTCATCAAGCGCCTGAAACAGATCAGGCTTTTCCCGTCTCAGCCTCGACGATGGATCCCACGTCCGGCACAGCTGTCTCTCCAGCACCTGTGTCGCCATCTCCGGCTTCAGAACCTGCTCCGTCTTCTGTTCCCGGGCAAGTGCATCCGATGGTCACTCGTTTGCGCAACAATGTTTTGCGGCCTCGACAACTTACCGATGGTACTGTTCGCTATGATCCTTCGCGCCGGGCCTTCTTTGCAGAACCCACATCTCATCATATTGCTCTTGCAAATCCGGCATGGCGAGAGGCTATGGAGGCGGAATTTCATGCCTTGCGCAGAGAATCCGCACACAGTCTTGTGCCCCGACCCCCTGGCACTAATATCGTTAGCTGCAAATGGGTTTTTAAGACCAAGCACAAGGCAGATGGCTCTCTGGATAAACACAAAGCTAGGCTGGTTGCTCGCGGATTCACACAGCGTTATGGTATTGATTACTCAGACACTTTCAGTCCAGTCATCAAACCAACAACAGTTCGTCTTGTATTATCTTTGGCAATGGCTCGTGGATGGCACCTGCGTCAGGTGGATATCAGTAATGCATTCTTACATGGCCTTCTAAATGAAGATGTTTACATGCATCAACCGCCTGGTTTTGAGGATCATCAACGTCCGCACTTTGTGTGTAAACTCAACAAAGCCATATATGGTCTTAAGCAATCTCCAAGAGCTTGGCATTCTCGTTTGAGTGATAAGCTTTATCAGCTGGGTTTTGTTTCCTCCAAGGCAGACACATCTCTTTTCATGCTTCATCACGATGGTGTCACCATTTATATGCTGGTATATGTCGATGATATTGTCATTGTTGGTTCTTCCTCCAGTGCGGTTGATACTCTCATTTGTCGGCTTTCAGCTGATTTCCCTGTAAAAGATCTCGGTCGCTTGCACTATTTTCTTGGTCTTGAGGCTGCTTACAATTCAGGGGGAATGACACTCACTCAGCATAAGTATGCCACTGATTTGCTTCATCGTGCGTGTATGGAGAATTGTAAGTCTGTCTCTACGCCAATGGTAGTCACTGAAAAGTTATCCAGCAGACTTGGCCAAGCACTCAGTGATGATGATGCTTTCAAGTATCGAAGCATTGTTGGAGGCTTGCAATATCTCACTTTGACACGGCCAGATATCGCTTTCGCGGTCAACAAGGTCTGTCAGTTCTTGTCCAAGCCTACTGATGTGCATTGGGAGGCAGTAAAGAGAATATTGCGATATATCAAGGGAACCCTCACTACTGGACTAAGTTTTCGGAAGTCGTCCTCTTTACTTCTTAGTGTGTTTACCGATGCTGACTGGGCTGGTTGTTCTGATGATCGTCGATCGACTGGCGGATTCGCGGTATTCTTAGGGCCGAACCTTATCTCTTGGAGTGCTCGGAAACAGCCTACGGTATCTCGATCAAGCACCGAGGCGGAATACAAGGCTCTCGCAAATGGTACGGCTGAAGTCACATGGATCCAGTCATTATTGCGAGAATTGAGAGTTTCACAGTCACGACCCCCTGTTCTATGGTGTGATAACTTAGGTGCAACTTATCTCACAGCCAATCCGGTGTTTCATGCCCGTACAAAACACATTGAGGTCGATTTCCACTTTGTGAGAGAAAAGGTTGCACTTGGAGCCCTTGAAGTTCGTTTTGTCTCTTCTGCTGATCAAGTGGCTGATGCATTCACTAAACCGGTTACAAAACAAATGCTCGATCGCTTCAAACACAATCTCAACCTAGTGGCTACCGGTTGAGATTGAGGGGGAATGTAAAACATCCTAGGCAGTGATTAGGATGGGATGCTACAGCATATACGCTGGATATGTATAGAAGGTGCTTAATCATAGCAATTCTGTTGTAATCAGGAGATTTCCTGTCCTTGTATTCATCCTCTTGCGTATATAAATAGGAGGCAACCCGATGGGTCCTCTTGTGGCAAATCTTCGTCTTTTGTAGGATGCCCTCAGATTTGAGCGGGCCAGTCAGATCCGATCTGAAGCTTTGCCGAGAGGTTGGGGAGAGGAAGCCGCCCTTCTCAAATCTGGAGGACGCTCATCAACGCCTGCATTTGTAGTTCTATGGTAGTAGTGTGACATTAGTTCTTCTTCTTGAAATCAAGCAAAGCATTAATTTGTATGTATTGTTGGATACATGTCCAACAGACAATCACGTGCACGGGGACATGGTCTTTGCATTAGGTTGGACCTCTAGAGAGGGATCTACTGAAGTCTGAAGGCTATATAACGGAAGGCATAGAGGCTGCACATAATAGGGATGATCGATTAGTCTAACATCCAACACAAATTCTGACCGTCGTCTTCCAGTCATGCGTGATGGTGTTTCTTTTTGAACACGAGAGATGATCAATTAAGCAGAAGCATGTGTAAGTATGTAGTTTTCTTTTTCTGAAAACGCTGAAGGATTTATTAATTAGGGCCAGAATGCTTGAGTACGCAACGACGTGCGCGCGTACGTACTTGGCCACCTTCAATCTGACGGAAAACACAATTAATAGTGTGTTGTAAGTAATACAACTGTCTACTGTTAAACCTCTTAAGAAGTAGCAGCACTCTATACTTCTGCCATTGTGTGCATGCAATTTCTCTCTTACTGATATCTGAGTTAAAACACTTATATCTAATTGAGTGACATGAAACTGGATTTTTCCGCGAGAGAAATTAACACTTGAATTAAGCACCATCGTTAAAATAATCACTAATTAACAGCTATAGAATCGAAGAATTAAGGGTTTTTTATATCCGTGCCATTGCAAAGTTCCAACCATATATTGATATATGCCACTGACAAGTTCTTTAAATTTTATATTTTGCCATCTCTCCTCCTCACTCCCTACCTCCTCTGCCTCCTCCAACCTCCCAAACTTTGGTGGCCTCCTTGCCCACTCCCACGACCGCCAACTCCTCATATCCTCTTGTTGGCAGCCACCAAGCGGTCGTCTGGGCTCAATGGTGTGAAGGAGCAGCGTCCTCCTTCCTCTCTTCCGCCGCCACCCTTCCCTCGGTGCCGAGCTCGAGCCCTACACACTACCATGGACCTCGAGCCTTTCATGATGACGTCTTGACCTCCACTACCATCAGGATGAGCTATGGCGATGGCTCCATCCATGGTGAGGCGGAGACTGTGGGATCGAAAGCAATGAAGAGCACGAGCTCGCAATAATGACAGTGGGTGGTGAGAAGGGGGGCAAGAGCTCAGGCAGTGGGCGACAATGGAAGCTGAGGAGGGCACAAGCTCCAAGCGTGTTGCCAATCCAGCGGATCGAGTGCATCTAGAGGCGGCACGGATGCTATGGCAGAGCGGACACGCTCGGCTGCAGTCTACAAAGAGGAGGGATGAGGCTAGAGGAAGGAGGATGATGAAGGGCATTCTTGTCTCAAAATATTTGTGGTGGCATATATAAAACGAATCTAACTTTGCAATGGCAACAGTTAGATTTCATTTTTTTAATAGTATATCTGAAAAGTTGGAATTTTGCAATAGCATGGAATAAAAAAACCCAAGAATTAATCTTAGAGCAAAAACGTATGATTTCAGCTTCGACGGTAATTTCACGTGAGAGGAACATTCAATCGTTGGATTAGAATTTTTCTTCGAGTAGGTGCATGTGAATAAAATTCTTCGACGTACGAGTGAAAGCAAATTCCAATCTAGGCACCACCCGTGTCAAGTACAAATTGTTTACATGATCTTAAAAATGAAGAAGTAAATAATTGATCTTTCTATAATAATTTGACATTGCAAAGGGGCAGTTGCTTGCTTCAGCCACAAAGCAAAAGATATTGCTTGTAAAGCGATGGGTTCCTATTCTTAGAACTATCTTTGTCAATGACACAATAATCCTTCCCTCCCCTTTCTCTCTCACACACACGTTGTGACAACAAAGCGGCATTAAAACAGCAGTTTGGTGATGACGAGCTAATGTTAATTTCCAAAAACTCTTTCATGACTATGATATCTTATCCACCGCAAGACTGATGCCACGCACCTAGAGAAAATATGCTTTCTATTCAATTCCAAATATAAGTTATCCTAGACTATGTGATTGACAGTATAAAATTAGTGTTTACTGTCATTAGATCCATTACGACATACTTCCTTAATATTTGAAACAAACTTAATTTTGAGAGATTGGTGATTAACATTGTCAAGCACTTCTATAATACACAAAAGGGTAAGAGTTTGTTGGACAGTTGGATCAAACAAACATAGTCTATATATGCTCGTTATCTTAACACTAAGAGTTAAGACTTATTGGCGTTTAGTGAGGCTCATGGTTTATTGCCGTTTTGTAAAGTTAAATGCTTTGGCTAGGGATGACAATGTCCCCAGTTCCCTACAAGGAATTCCAACGTTAGAGGACGGATATAGGGAAGTCTTCTCCCCACAGGGATTTTTATGGGAACATTGTTCCCGTCAGGTGAAGCAGGGATGGGGATGGAAAAACTTCTCCTCCAGCCCCAAAATCCTGGACCCAGTCTAATTTCCAACTATGTTGGGCCTAATCTCGACACCTAGGTAATGGAGGCAACAAGCGGCTTCCAACAACAATCGTCAACACCGAGGCAATGGAGACCAGCAACAAGGGGTCGACTCCTTATCCCTCCCTCCCTCTAGCATCCGCGGGTTGGTTCCATTCAACTGTGGCCCAGCCAAGCTCCTCCCCTTCCTGGCCCAGGGTTGCTAGGTTGTCGTCTAGACGCCTCCTTCCTGGTTTTCACGGGACACAGCAGCAGCAATGATACCTCGCCATGCAGCCCCAAGGCCCCCAACAACCGCAGCTGTAGTCTGAGGTGCACGGGGATGACAATGGCTCAAGGTGCACGGGGAAGCAGTCGGCCTGGTGCGATGACGTGCTAGCGTGGCGGAGCCGGGCGGGGTCGGCAATGGGGTTCAGATGGGCATCGGCGGTGTCGCCGGCCAGTAGGCATTGCCCGTAGAGAGAGGGGGGAGGAGAAAGGGGATAGGGGGGCTCCTCAGCTTGGGCTTACCAGGCCGGCTGGCCTTGGGCTACGGTTTGCTGAGGAGTGAGGAGAGAGTTGGGCCGATCCTGAAACTAGACTTGGTTTGAATTTGAATTTGGAGGTCATTTGAATTTTTGGTTTAATTTAGAGTTAGACTATAATTCTAGGGAAAAAACTCTCACTACAAGATAACCCATTAGCACCTGCGGTACTACTGCTTGGGAAAAAAATAATTAAAAGCGGTACTACATACAAGAATAAAATTTTAGTTCCGGAGCAGAAGGACTGCTTGTAAAGGATACTTTAGCAGCTAGTCGATCGCTTGCAATGACCTATTTATTTCTTTGTCAAGACTACCGCTTTGAAAAGTAATTCAATACGCTTCTCTCGCTTTCAATGTGAAAATGGCGCGTCAAAAAAACATTTGGTCTTGTAGCCTTGCATGTGGGGTTATTACGCTCGGGTTGGAAAAATTTTCGCTTAAGTCACGCTAGCTAGGTTTCATGTATCCCCATTTTCACCAAGAGCAGGCCACGAGATCCCCAAATCCACCAAATCCCCCAAATCCAAACATATCCCCAAATATCCCAAATCCACCGTATCCTCCTCAAATCTGACTGCAACTTGAATCCCTATTGCCATGGCTTTCTCCGATTGAGGAAGATAGCTGGCCCTAGCAGTGGGGACGGTTTGAGCAGTGGTAGTAGCTAGCATGAGGAGTGGCCGTGGTGGTGGTTTCTTTGCAGTGGCGGCCGACTGAGCGCTTGGGGACGACTAATCGAGCAGCGGCGACGACGAATCGAGCAATGCGGTGCAGTGCGGGCCTGAAGTAGCGACGAATCAAGCACAACCACCTGGTGTAGAGCAGCACGCGGCGATGATTAATCGAGCAGCGACAAATCAAGCAGCGGCGACTCCACGCAGCAATGCGGTGCCGGCCTGAAGCAGCAATAGCAGTGGTGCCTTGAGCCCTAGCAGCAGCTGTTCCTCTGCGCCATCGGGTGGGGCAGCAACTCCCTGCATCTGTGTAGTGCCTTCAGCGGCAACATAACGAGCAGGGGCACCAAAACTAGTAGCAGCGACTTGTGAAAAAAAAAACTAGCAGCAGCGACAGCTTATTGGCTTCCAAAGGCTGCAGCTCTTCCCTAAAGGTACAAGAAGAAGCCCCTGTTTTATTTACTGCCTTTTGTGTTTAAAATTTTATAATCAAATGTTGATGGAGCTGCTAATCTGTTTTTCATACCGATTGTAATAGCTATTCATTTTGAATTGGAAAGTTGGCATGCTTAGGCCTTGTTATTTTCTGGTGTAGAGTAAAGTTTTAGTAAATTTTGAGTACACTTGAAAAGAGGTATAAAAAACTGAAAACATAACTGAAAACCCAGCTAGACATGAAGTATTTATCAAAGCACATATCTGTAAAGATGGAAATGCACAAATACAAGCTCAAGCCATGATTGTAAGTGAACTCAAATGATTGTTTTCTTTCATATTTCTTTTGGCTATGCTTCATGCTTACGGGATTTATATGTTGCGTTTATTTTTAGAATGAAATTTATGACACTTGTGCCACTGAACCTGAGTTAGCCGAAAAACCCATTGAAGAAGGAGATTTGTTTAGGAAACTATTTGGCAAGGAAAAACGAGCACGCATTCGTGCTGTTGGTATGGGGCCGACACCTCAAGATTTGAACATGGCAGGGGTACGCAAGTGTTCCTCCATAAAGCTTCAACTGGCTGTGTGTGCAAAGCTAAGAGCTGAAAAAGAGAACGAAATTTTGAGCCGTTTAGACAACCATGAAGAGAAATTATCACAGGTGCTACAAGAAATGGAAAAAATAAAAAAATCTGTTGACAATCGTGCATCTAACTCTCCGGTTGAGGTGATTTTTATTTCTACAATCACTATTATATATTTACATAATAATTATTTTAGTTCATAATGAAATATGTGTTAACCATGGCAGCATATGAGAGGACATTTAAATAATGTTGAACTGGACAATCGTGCATCTAACTCTCCAGTTGAGGTGTTTTTTTTAATTGTGAAGTCACTGCTATATATTGATCTAATAACTATTTCAATTCATAATGCTCATTATGTGTTAATAATGGCAGCGCATGAGAGGCCATACATATAATGTTGAACCAAACAACCATCGTGCATCAAACTCATCCGTGCAGGTGCTTTTTATTGTGAAGTTACTACTATATATTCATCTAATAACTAATTTTGTTTCTAATAATTTCTCTGTGTGAATAATGACAGCATATGAGGGAACATACAGATAATGTTGAAGTGGACAACCGTGCATCTAACTCACCAGTTGAGGTGATTTTTATTATGAAGTCACTACTATATAGATCTAACAACCATTTCAGTTTATATTGTTCAATATGTGTTCTAATATTGGCAGCATATGAGAGGCCATGCATATAACGTTGAACCAAACAACCATCGTGCATCATCTCGTCGGTGATTCTTATTGTGAAATCACTTCTATATATTGATCTAATAACTATTTTAGTCAATAATGAATCATCTACATGTATTAACAATCGCAGCATATGAGACACCAAAGTGATGATAGCATTGCTAGGTCAACTGCTAATGGAAATAGATTTCCAAATAGTGAGGTATACCTTATTGTTTCATAGATGCACCATTGTCGATGCCTTTCCATATTGCATGCTTCTATGTAGTTGATTTATAACTCAAATTAAACTTTCAGGTTGGAAGGGATGTCATTTTGTACTCAGTTGTAGGACAACATGTTCTAGTAGCTAAGGCTACTATCAAAAGAACATGTCGAACTACTATTGTTGGTGGTGCTCCACTTGGACTTGAGTATTGTGAGGTTCTTGTGAATTATGTGCTGAAAAAGAATGCTCCATTGCCAAGACCATATAATAACCTTACAAGAATTGGTGATACCCAAGGACACACAATTGCATGGCCATATGAAAGGGTAATCCATGTTCAATATATTAATTTCTTTAGTCAATTTTATGAAATCAAATAAAAATAAATGAATCTTCGTAGATGGAGGATGATGTTGCTCGTGGTGGTCGTTCAACTAATGAAGGAAGAAATCAAGTGTTTGGTATCGAACTATCCCTATAGCTGAAATTTATTTTTATGGAATTTGTGTTTGCTTGAACAAGCTAGTACACCTATATATGTTTGTACATGTTTTGATATTGCCACTTAACATTCTAAGAATTAAATGCTTTATTTTTCCACAGAAGAAAGGAGAATGAGAGATACTTGAAGCATCAAGGAAGTACTGCAAAGCCTTCTTTTGTCAAGTGAAATATAGAAATATGAAAATAGTATACTTTTGGTTAGGGCTGATTAGTTAGTGAATATGCTTTTGGAGGAAAAATGTAAGACATGAATTATATGTCCATGTCTATGAGAGAACACTTATTCTCCTTATATTGTGATTATGTTCATGTATGTGACAAGAGAGTAAACATCATGTAAACTCTCATATATATATATATATATATATATATATATATATATATATATATATATATATATATATATATATATATATATATATATATATATGTTGATGGTGATATTATTGATAATGAAGGCTTATGTTTACTAAGAAATTACTGTTATGGGTGCACGGATCAACCTATATTAGTAATTGTGTTCTGTTGATATTATTGTAAACCGATTGAACATTATTATTACAAAGGATTATGCATATATAGCTGATGCAATGATTTTTGCAAGCGGTATTACTTTTTTATTTTTCTATTCTGAATTGTGTCATATGCAAATTGGAAGCACTTGTACGACTTCCAATTATTTTTTAAGAGAGGACCGCTTGGAATGTTTGAACATTCCAGCGCTTCTTCATTGCTAAAAAGTTTTCCAAGCGGTAGTATCGCTTCTAACATATATACCGCTCGCAATACTTTTAGAAGCAGCCGAACGGAAAGCAGTAGATATTGGCTTTCCTAGCGGTACTTCAGCTTTGTAAACCAGTATTGCAAGCGGTCTTTCAGCTTTCGATAGCATGTCATCCTGTAGTGTCTGTGTGCCACTGTAGATCTCCTAATCCCTCCTATGGCATCACATTCGCACTCTAACTTTATGTGCCATCACATTTGGGGGGTCAATACCTTCTATGCCACTATTGCCGGTCAAGCCATTATGGAGTTATGTAAAGACGCTTATGCCCCTACTTTTTCAATACATCGGGAAATAAGATAAATTCCTAAAAAATTCATAAAATTGTGAGAAAATTTTCTATGTGCTCATAAAATTATGTATACTCAAATGTGCTAGTGAAATCAAAAAATTTTGAGATGTGAAATTTTATATTAAAATTAATGATGCCTAGTGTCACAAAATTAATTTTTATATTAAATATTTTTATTACAAAAAATATAGAAGTTTAACCACAAGTAGAACATGATTGTACATAAATTTAGAAATTTGAATCACTTGATTTGGAGTTAAAATTTAGGAGATACAATTTTTCAAAGCTTTAAAATGCAAAGATACTTTGGCATTATGGTCAGCTTTCTAACGGTCTACCCTAACGGAGCTAACAGCGATGGCATATAAGGTATCAAGTTGCGGATGTGATGGCATATAAGGTTAAATTGTGAATGTGATGGTACGGAAGGGATTAGGAGGCTCTGTAGTGGTATACAAAGATTTTTTTCCATAATTGTAATAAAGCTTGAAGTTTATGTAATGCTCGAATTAGTACTAAAGGTGAAAATTTGTTTCGTAGTTTACTTGGTTGCATACTAGTTCCAAATTTAAACTTTCAAAAGTTTTAAAAAAAACCTAAAATTTTGAGATGTTACACTATTGCTTGATGGTTGGGCGATATGGTCCACGCACCCTTTGCATGCGATGCTGGCCAACCACTTGGATGGATGACGGGCAAAATCGCCTAACCGGGGGTTTTAATCTTGTCACCGTTACATACATCTATTCTTTTATTTTTTGAAAAGAGGTTTTTTTAATTATGGAACAATTATAAAAATTAAAAAATTCGGATGCAGTGACCCCACTTTGGCTCAAGAACCTGTTCCAGATGGAGCAGGAGTAACGAGCCTTAGGCCACATCATGGGCCAGTAGCCATGTGGTGTAGCCTAGTTTTTGTGTGTGGAATTTTTTATTTTTTATTTCAAAATAAATAAATAATATTTCATTTATTTTTATTAAATAAATAGACACCTGTAGGTAGGACGGATTTTCTATCCCGCCCAACTAGTTTTTTGTCTCGCCCAACCAAAAGGGTATTTTGATACATAATGAAGAATTTATTTCGTTTATTGCCAAAAAAATTCCTAAATCGCAAAATGCTCATGTCTTGTGCACAATATGGGAAATGCCCTCCTGCTGCGGCATGGTGGGGCAATTATTAAGTGCACCGATGGAGAGTGAGGGGTTAGGAGGGGAAGAGGAAGCACTTACGTCACCTTGTGTAGCGCGAAGTCATGAAGTCACTACGACTGATTAATACAGTGAGGTACGAAGTGCGAGAGAAGGGAATATAAGGTAGTGTGCACTGAGTGGTTTGCAGAAATTGCCAACAACAATCGTCCACTGAGGGGACACCTCGGTATCTTTTCATCTTTGATCCTATTCGTGCATTATGCAAGAACGGGGAGAGATCGAAGGTAAGGACAAAAAGAACCAGTAATGCATAGAGCATCGACGGAGAGAGAGTAAAGGTGGTAGTGACCACCTTTTATGTGCACACTCGTCCATCATTGTTGGCCGCGGACTTTTTGTTTAAACTTGATGTATAACAAACTAGTTTGAAATAGAAGGCTTTAAGCATTTATGTTAGCATCTGTTCTGAACATAAGGATTAATTAAATAAAATTTTAAGTTGGTACGCATGGTAAAAGTCCATGAACTTGCTCATTTAGGGCAAAGCATTGTCCATTTAGTGGAAGAGAGAGATGTAGAGGTATAGAACAAAGTGAAAGAGTCGTGAGGTTTATGTGCAGTAAGATGCCACGTCGACCATCTTGCCTTTAGGGAATTGAAAATACATACGAAGTGGTTATACGCCACAAACACGCCATTGTATATCGGTCTCTCAAAATGCTCATTCACCACGACTGCGTGAAGGGGTTGTGGTACTAGCATGAATACCAAGTGGCATCGTAGCTCGATGTTGCTTCCCACTTGGTGTCATAGTACACTGGGTAGGCCTTCTGTATTATCTGTCTTCGACGGAGAACTTCGGCGTTGGGTGCGCCAGCGTAGTGGCAACTACACAAGCATGTGTGGTCCTGGCAAGATCGGTTTGGGCGATACTGCTAGTCAAAGATGGGTTGGTTGCTCCTTTGACCCGTTCGGATAGTCTGCCTAGCCGTCCTCTCCTAGCGGCTTGGTTGGGTCATCCCTACTATGTTGTTTAGTCTGGCATACAAGTGTTCAATCCTTCTGTGAAGGTATGTTATGTAGGTGTACGCCTCGGCTGGATATGGTTCATCCATCCACATGTTGCTTTTGGCATCTGAAATTGAAGGTGACACAATAGGATATCATTAATGGAGTATGTCATACAAAAAAAAAAGTGAAATTGAGATCGTACAAATGTAGTAGATGACGCATCGGTAGAATCTTCGCCCGGTGAAGCCCTCACGAACATGGTCAAATCATTGGACCACTGAGCTAGCTCCACAATCGCACTTCAGCCATTCGAGAACTGAGTCGAAGTGACGATCTCTCAGCAAAGAGGGGTCATCTCTCCAGTTCTCATACTCTACGACCCACATTTCATCGACCAAAGGGTGAGCATGCTCTCCAAGGCCAAATGATTCCCACCAACTATTAGGCACATATGGCTGTGATGAGCCTCCCTAGCTCGCCATGACAGTGAGGTACGGTGAGCACATAAGGGGATTGCGAGCAATATATAGTTGAGCAAAGCATTGTATATTTTTTTAAGTAATTCCTCGTTGTATTGGATGCTTTGTATGTACACTGGCTCGAGGAATCTAGTTGTCGACCGAATTGATGGCTCATACAGCTTTACAATTGATTTGAAGTGGCTTTACAACTTTGCAGTGAGCGGTCATTCAGTGGTGCAAAAGAGACGTAACGAGAGGTAGGTGAAAGTGATGTGTGCGGGCAAACACATAAAGATAGAGATGTTGAGGTGGCAGATGATGAAGTCACACTCGCCAGGAAAACAATGCTACAGCGTTGGAAGTAGTGTCGAGCGGGCTAGCCATGGTGACATAACAATCATGACAAAATATAAGGGTGTATGTGACGACCCGCGCTCAGACTCTTACATGGGCAACCCACCCATTTCAGCATCCCACGTGTAGCTACGAAATTCACAAAACACATAACCAATAATGTTTTAGGAAAACAGTAACACAGCGTTGGAAGAAAAACCTTATGGTACTAAAGCAGGGTAACATGGAGTGAGAAGTGCAATGTCACGGGAAGAGGATAATACACGAGTTCATAAAGTACAAAAATACTACTAAATCGTACAACCTACTGATGCCCCCTCTTGGGGTGCACCCCTTGGACAGACCCCTCCACCCGAGGCTTGTGTCCGCCTCTGAGCTACGCAAGGAACATGTAGTGGTCAGGTGGTCGCAGTCCTGGTGAGGTCAACCCTGTGGAGGAGGCGTCGCGTAGTCCGGTTGGGATGATCACGCGCCGGTGGGTGCCTCGACAACTGTGGACGCCCCGGCTGCCCCGACCGCAAAGTTGTCCACGCCACACTAGCCCCTGCATCGGGTCTTGTCTTTGCGCTAGTCTCTGGACCGTCCTAGTCTCCTGGGAAAAGACCAAAAATATGTATTTGTCATATTGAATTGAACATATTTACAAATCTATAAACAACATACACACGCTCACCTGCAACGTCTAAGCGGGGGGTCGGCGCAGCCTGCGGCGTGGCCTACAGGAAAGGTCCTAGCCCGGTCGGGTGAGGCCTTCACATGCTCCCTACAGTGGGCTCTACGGGAAAGGCTCGAGTCCAGTCGACGATGGCCTCTAGGCCCCCTGTAGTGGGGCCTGCAAGAAAGGACTGGCTTTGTGAAGTCCCACCTGCGAGGACGTCCCAGGCTTGTCAAGTGGAGGCCTCCATGATCCCTGAGGTCCTCACTATGAGGATGTCCTAGCCTCGTCAAGTGGAGGCCTCCACGATCCCCGAGGTCCCCCTGTGAGAACGTCCTAGGCTCGTCGGGGCAAGGCCTCCATGCTCCCTGGGGCCTGAGCTGTGAGAAAGACCTAGGGATGGCAATCGGGCGGGTCGGGCACGGTTAGAGGGTCCACAGACCCGTACCCATGGAGAAAAACGCTACCTGTATCCATACCCATCCACGAGTACGCACCTATACCCATACTCGTACCCACGGGTAACCCGATACCCATCGGGTAACCTCTACTTGCCCGCTCTATCTTTTGGCTTGAAGCCTAGCAGCTAGCAAATGGTATAAAAAAAAGTCCATTTCATCAATGTTTAGTACATTTTAGTAACATTTGGCAACATACAGCTTAACAAATCTCTATTGTATGTTAACAAATCTCAGCATACCGAGCCCACCTGTATAAAATATCAATTTGACAACATACAGCTTAACATTTGACAACATATACAGCTTACCAAATATCAGCAGACCAATTGCACAAAACATCAATTTAGTATCACTTTATACCCAGATTTCAGCAACATAAATCATCAAATACATGCAGCAGCACAAAACAATAACATTGAGTGGTGTATATATATATATATATATATATATATATTTATTTATTATTTCAGGCCCACATGTCATATACCCATCGGGTAACGGGTATGGATAGTGCATACCCATACCGCGAAAAATTTACCCATGGATACCAGGTTATACTCATACCCGTACCCGTGGATAAGAAATTCCACCATACCTGTGCCCGCGGGTAATTACCCGTAGTTATTTGTCCATACCCGTACCCATTGCCATCCTTAGAAAGACCCATGTTGTCGTAGTGCAAATTGAGAATGGACATTTTTTTAGTGGTAAATAGGGAATTTTTTCTTTTCCATGAACTGAACAGATGAGCCATTAACAAATCGGCAGACCCTATGATCTCGTTGAGATCCTACAAACAGATTGCTGCTGGTCATATGATTACTTGCGCCATTGTCGAGGTGCCAAAATGTCACAAAGCTGGCGCTGCTATTGTTATTTTATTTATTTACAGCACACTCTTGTGAGGACAATACCCTACAATTAGCGTTGTGTAGTGCTAGCCTTTTTGGATGTTCAATGGATGTGCCGTGTGTTCGTTTAGATCCTATGGCTGCAGTCATTCATAAGAAAAAAAAATAAAAAATTGCTTCAAGATTTGGAGAATGATCCGGTTCTGTTGCCAGTGCTGCGAACATGGAGAACATGAACAACCAATGCTCAATTGAAGGAACTAGCCGAATGAATCAATCGATGCAAGGATTCGAGGCCGAAACGGATTGGTCACCGTATCACCGGACCAAAGATGGTTACAGGATTACAGGAAGTCGTGGATCTTACATTCCATTAGATTCAACTTCTGCTCAGATCAGAGTTGCAATCGATCAGATTCTAGGCAATGTATTCAGCATCTTTTATCTCCAGTTTAAAACCCTTACAGATCAGATAGTAAGATGGGAAGTATTGTTCAGAGGATAATGGTACAATACATGCAAATTGGAACTGGCAAGTACTGGGACAAAAGTCAGCATAGCATCCTCATGCTTAGGCTGCTTACATATTATATATGCTAAGCGCTGAACAAAATTAGTAGCTGTCATCCCTAACGCAACAACCCACTTTCTCTCCAGTCTCCAAGGGCACATCAAATCATTTCTGGCAGATCAGCTGAAAATATGATGTAAATGACCTAAAGAGCACAAAACAAGCTCACGCACCATACATGCATATCCAGTCACACATCATGTGTTCATTTGTTACAGGGAAGGTTCAAAACCATCTGAAAGACAGACAAATCATGCAACTGAGAAAATACAAAAACAGACGGAACATTTCATTTTTCTCGATACGGTTTGAGTTCATCATCTGAGCTGCAAGTAGTATATGACGTGTGCAACCACCGGTAGAAGGTGCCAGACTGCTGAGCAAAAGGTGGATGCACTTACAGCAGGCTATCAGTTGCTACTAGAAGGCACCAGATTGCAGAGCACAAGGTGATTACGCCTAAAGCATGCTATCAGTTCTTGCTGGCAGCCTCCTGAAGAAGTTCAGTGGAACTGAGGGCATCTTGTGGCGGAACCTTGGGTGTCTCAAGGTGTACAGGCCTGCAAGGAAGACCACAACACGGAATGGTGTAACATACAGTACAATGGCAGCAATGAAACAGAAGGTCACGAATAGCGCTGTGGCTCTCGGGTCTCTCCAGCTCAACAAAGACTGCAGCCTCTCTCCTTGTGTTGCAAGATCACCAACAACAGTCTGTATCCTCCCAGCAACACTTCGCAGCCGGTCATACCGCATCCTGACAATGTCAGGCGGACGAGAAGTAGGGAAGGTGTCAAACTCTTCATCAAGTTCATCAGGATGAGCATTCTCTGCATGTGAGAGGCGAGTGTCCATGTGTGGGGGCTGCCTTGGCCGCCACCGATAGTACCACACACCAATCAGGAACAGGTAGAGGAATATTGTAGGCAGTATCAGCTCAGGATATAAGACCAATATCACAAAGAGGATATGGATCAGTATAGTGGTCAGTGGGTTCCTCCAATGACAGATCTGATCGAACCACCTAGCCACCGCAATCAGGGGGCTCAAGACACCCATGATACGGAAAAAGTTGGCCTTGCTCTTTCGCATGCTCCACATGTGAGAGTCAACATCCAGCATATACTCCACAATTTCTTTCCGCAGTGGAGGTTCTGCACGGCTCAGCCTTGTTGAGACAATGTTAGTGGCTTGGCGCCTTAGGTTGTCTACCTGCATCACGGACAATGGATGTACATAGTGCATCTTGGGCAGCAAGGGCTGAGAATACAGATGCATCATGTTGAGCAGCGACGAGCATGTGAACCGGACAGCAAGCTGCACCTCGCCCATTTTTTTAACACCAGCAGGTGTCAAAACAATAAGGGGATAGGAGTGGGTATATACTCGATCAGTTTCTAGGGTTGAGAGGCGGATGCGGACCTTCCCAATTCGGGTATCCCGAGCACCATTAGCCTTTTCCCCACCATTCAAATGGCAATTGTCAAATACACCAATAGTGATCACAGTGCATGGATCATACACCTCCCAGGTGTACTGCTCATTCCACTTGGGAGTGAAACTATCGATAATAGTCCTTGTCCTCACCCATTTCTGCCCATACTTAGCGACACAGTAAGCATCAGTTGTGCCACGCCCATCCTTTGTCTTCATTGGCAACAGGCCTTGTGCTGTTAAGATTCCCAGCTCAAGAATGCCGATGCTATGCTTCCACAGCTGTTTTGCAGTTGGCCTTAAATCACTACTGTAATGAGTAGACTCATCCAAGACATGGTACCCACCTTCAAGACAAATTCTCAAGTGAATCCGACTTGAAAACTTGGTCTCCTTCTTCTGCTCACCATCCACGATCACATGCTTCTCAAGATTGTACCATTGGCTGTTCAGCAACTTGTGATCCAGCCTCCGAGCTACATGCTGCAATGAAATTACTGTCCTTCCAATTACATCATCCTTACCTTGGGCAATCCTGTCTTCTACGCTCAAAATCAGGTGCTCCTCAAATGGCTCAGCCGCGACAAACATCAGGTCCTCATTCCACATTGGATTCAGAGTCCGGCTTGCTGACACCCGGGTTCTAAGAGCTTGATTGCCCAGCATGGCTTTGACATAAACCTCAGGGAACCTGGTCTTATCACTTGGTATAAGATCCTGTGCTTCAATGACATTGACTCGCAAATACCAAAGCTTTGGAGTAAGATAGACTTTTGACCTAATGCTTGCAAGGCCATCACCAGGGATTGACGCCGCATCAGAGTGCCAAGCTTCAGGGAATGCTTCATCTGCTTGAGTACCCATCCAAACAGCTAACATCAACTCTCCCTTCACTTTGTGCCCATTTCGTTCTTCCAGCCGATACCACTGTGGAGCCAAAGGGCTGTCAGGTGGCACTCGCTTTGGAACCTCATTGAGGTCAAATAAAACCCGACCAATGAAATCATCCTTAACAAAGTCCTTATCCTTGACAATGATCTCCACAATTGAGGCCTGAATGCGCTCCTTTGAAAAGGCAAAGACTTGGTTCCACTCGGGATTGGTCTTCTTCTCAAAATGCCGAGTTGTGCCCTTATAATTCCCAAGCTTCACCTCGACATATGGGTCACAGCTTCCAGTGATGTCCTTGCTTGGAAGGTCCTTCGCTTTTACAACTCGCACATATAGGTACTGCATCTGCTCAACCAAGTCATAGGTGGTGGTGAGCTTGTCACCAGCAGCTGCACCACCAAGGTGAGGAGAAGTCTCCTTCAAGGAGTACTCCTCCGGACGGAATGGCCTCTGCATCATCTTGAACTAAAATCTTCAAACAAGCAACTTCTACACTCAGATCGAGAAAAAGACCCAGCCAACAGCGATTTTTATCCTCAAATAGCTGCAACATAAAAAACAAGTAGAGATTTTAAATTAAATAGTTGTTACAAGGAGCATAATTACTGATTTATATGAAATGAAGTGGAAAACAGGCACCTTTGCAATTGACAAGTCAAAAAAGATTTCTTTCGACGGAGCATTTTCTGAATTTTCTCTTCATCTTGCCCTGGGGGGGAAGCATCCGAGTTCAGAAGTGGTTTAACTCTACATCAGCAGTCTTGGAAAAACAACTGCAGCAAGCATGCCAACTGGATTGAGGACGTCGTAACAAAAATCTACAAGATTAATCATGCAGTAGAAAAGAAACTACATTTCGCTTATTATAATGCTGATCTAAACACTGCGGCTACCTTACTTCAGAGAACGTTGCATCCGCATGCAGCATGCTAGTTTTTGAAACATGAAGAAAACGAACAGTCTTTATTAAGACTTATAATTATCTGCCAATCCAAGAAGAGCTAAAACAGTGCATTTAATTCATCTAAACACTAAATAAAATTAGATCTACGCAACAACCACCTCAAAGAGAAACCAAAAGATAAAGAAAAAAAGAGAAAAAATTAACTATTCTTGTTGCTCGGCAAAAGAAGGGGAGCAGAAGGAACACGTTAAACAAAGAGAGTAGAATAGCAGATCTAAAACCATAAAACGTGTCATGGTCTCATGGAGGAAAAATCCCACCTTTTCCCCCAGCATTGCAAGAAACCAGCAGCTACAATGGGCACCAATAATTACACCACTTTACCCACACCGCTTCCCTTTTCTTTTTGTAAAGCACTTCGCTTTTTCAAAATTTTTTCCCCACCCATGGCATCATCTCAATCAGGCACAAAAGGAAACAAATTGTGCAGGGACAAGCCCCATCGAAATGCAGCCTCAGATCTCACCCCACCGCCAACCACAAGAACTCCCTGAAGAGCTATCGAACGCAAGAAACCAATGGATTAACGCGGCATAACCCCCATCCTCACCATCAAAACTAAGAACACGCCCCGCAACCACCGACAACGCAAGAGCAGATCAAAAGAACGGCAGCATTACCTCATTCCTTCCCACGAAACGGGCCAAGAACGCACAGATGGAAACAACCGCGAGCCGCGGGAAACAAACGGAGGTCTTTGGAATGCTCACCAACGCGGGCCGATCTTCCGCGGAGAGGCGGACCCGAGGAGGACCTCGAAGCTTCGGGGCGGTGGAGAGGAGAGCGATTTTTCTCGCGAGCAAAAACAAAGGCAGGACACAGCAGGGGCAGAGAGAGAGAGGGAGGAGGAGGAGGAGGAGGAGGAGTGGAGTGCTCGAAGGAAACAGCACTGCAGTGGGGTTTTGCGGAGCGCAAAAGCCACTCTCCCGTTGGTGCTTTTGCAGCGAGGACCTCAGGTTTCGTGGTATCTACAAAGGCGGGACTAGGTTGGGGTTCGTGCCAACTCTATCTACATTGTCGTCTTCCAGAGGTTTGTCGAGGAAAAGGTATGGGAACTGTAGGAGCGAGGTTCCGATAGCCTGGTGGGTCGGTTTGATTTGGGTCCAAATTGACCGAGTGAATCTTGACTGTTTGACTGTTTGGTGTTTACATCGATACGTTCTTTTTGAGCTTTTTATAGCTTAATCTAGTTGTGGATTATAATTAAAAAATTGTATATCTTTAAAAGAGTTTGAAGAACAAAAAATTTAAATTAAAATGGTTTTAGAAGTTCTAAGAAGAACCATCAAAACATTAAAAATATGGCCGCAAAATGTTATAGCGTTTGGCTTGTATAAAAATGGTAAATTTTAAATCGTAACTTTTAATTTTAAGTTAAGTTAAAAAGAACAAAGCTTACGATAGAACACCGGCATGCATATATTTTTTTAGTTAGGACATTTATGTGACCTAGGAAATTTATCTCATACAATTTACTCCCACAGAAAATTGGGAAGAAATCTTATGTTCCAAACACACCATCAGCATTCTGAGATTGTCATCTCTCTAGTGTCCATGACATGTCAATTGCACATTGGTATACCATTGTACGAGTGGCACACATTGAGTTGAGCTCCCATTTGTATGTTAGTTTGGAACTCTTAATTGAAATTAAGTTTGAGAATTGGAGTGCCGATTCAATTTCTAGTAGAATTGGAATTGAGCTACAGTTTCAATTATATAATTTGTGCCCAAGAAATTCTAACGTTGACATGAGTCGTAGGCAAACTCCAAAATCATACAGTATATGGTTGCCATCGGAATTTGTTCCATGGAAATGTGTTCGATGCTAACTCAAAGTGTTTGCTTTGAATAACGAGCACATTTCATCGGTGCTTCATTGTGTTTCTCGCTTTCCAGCTAGACACATTGGGGCTATTTGTATGCCTGTATGCACAGGGATTTACATCTGTAAATGCAGAATCTTGCTTTTTTCTTATGTTTGGTTGCCTGCATCTAGTTTTGAGTCTGGCTCTCTGGATGCAAGATTCTCCATGCAGCCTAGATCTGGAGATACGGAGAAAATGGACGTATCTCTAGATGCAGCGCATGATAGACTCATGTTCTGTGCAAGGGGCCACTATCAGCCACAATAGCAAACCATGCATGCGGCGCCACTTGGGTATGTAAGTTTCCTTTTTTCTTTTTTGTTTATATCTTTTGATTAGCATCTCCGATTACTGAACCGATTTCAAAAATGGGTTCTTAACATTTTTTTCGAACAAAACTAGATCACACTTTCTATATAAATTTCAAAATATTTAAATTTCAAAATACCTACCTATTAAACACTCAACCAAACATCATCTGTGCATCCGTGCATCCCGTATCCCATCAGCCTGACTGAGTCGAACGGGCCAGACTCATGAGAGAAGGCAACCAAACAGTCCCATTGTGTCTCTATCCATGAAATAAGCGGAAATGCTCATGTATAAACAGTACCCAGGAAGTGAGTTTTCTTTGTAACTAAAACAACGCCTTTTTTTGTAATTGAAACATCTACTCACCTTGGAAGTGAGTTTTCTTCGTAAAATTCCTAATAATCCTATTCCAAGTGGTGACATGGCCATGAAGTGAGACAGTATCGGTAACTGGGTAGCCAGGGTTCTAGGAGCCAAGAGTATCTCAAGCGGTCACTTTAAAGGATGGTAGCAAGTGACATGACTGGGAGAGAGAGAGAGAGAGAGGCCGGTTCAGAGCAATGGAGGGCTCCAATAGCCATGCCATTCAGGGATTAGGGGATATTGGCACCCCTCCGCAGCGCCATATTTGGCAAGGTCGGGAGCGCTCGCTATCCTCGTCCAACTCCGCTTCGGCAGCAACGGTCGTTCGGTCAAGCCAAGGCCTGGAGTCCTGCAAGCTGCAAAGGCCTCGGCATCAGTGGCGAGAGGCGATTGTGGCGGCCGCGGGTGGGGTGCCCAAGTCGTTGCAGCATAGGACCACATCGAGGGTTCCACTGGCGGCGACAGCGGCGGAAGAGTCGTTTTCTTCAGCCCCTTCAGCATAGTCTTCTTCGGCCGCAACACCGGCAAGGCTATGGAGAAAAAGGTAAATGACAACAAGTCCCCTTTCCACTATTGTTGGCCTAGATCTGGCAACATGTGAAGCTAGGGTTTGTGAAATTTGGGGAAATAATTAGGATTCATTCGTACCGAGCGATTTGTAGCAGGGCAAGGATGAGGCGCGGTGGTTGTAGTGTGAATCGTCAACAATTCTTTGCATACATCGAGGTTGGTCCAATTTTGGAACAAAATTAGCAAAAGCCTATTTCTTATACCATATCTCTATCCCGTGAAATTCTCGAGCCGAAAGATGGATGCATATCTTGTGAGCTGTCCAGTGGGAGATGTGCATATGTTTACATTGCTAATTTGTGTGCGAGCTATGCAGTGGTACATATGAGTCATGTGATATGTCCGTTTGCATTGTTCTTGTGAAATTATGAAGGACATATGTAAGTTAAGAGCACATCTAAGGTAATGGAGAAAATTTGGTCATTCATAGCATTGCTGATTCATGCTGGTACTTCGTAGATGAGGTGGTACAAATTCATTGAGTGCATAACACATTGCTGCCGGTTCAAACAGCAGGCAAGGTCTTCTTACATACCGAGGAACAAAGGAATCAAACTATATGACATGACACTGCAATAATATGATGTAACTTCATGAGATTTCTTTATAATCTATTCAATGTAGATGTCCACTGAGGGTGAGAAGATGGTGACAATGTTGCAAACCATGTTAGACTGTGTGGAGGAGATCTTTTCTAAACCTTCGGAAAATAACACAGGACAACTTAATGCCGAAAATTCGCTATCTGCCATTGCACTTAACGCGGTGCTGCTAGACATTGAAAGCGCTGTTGAACGTCTCGATTACCTTGCACTGGAAGGGAGGAGGAGATGAAGAAGAAACGCACTGTCGGGCCAGGAACATTGGGAACCTTAGCACAACCAGTCCCTGTCGCCGATGAGAACGACTCATAGGCAGATGTGGACCCTGAGGATATGGTTTCTAATGACAGCTCCAAGTCATTACGATAGCGAGCAGTCGAGGGGTTGCTAGGGTATCCAGTAGGCCAACAATGCTATGTTGTGTCGAACACTATTATAGAGTACCGTTATGTTCCATGAGAACTCAATGCGTCCTGTATTTAGACTTTTAGTGGTGTTTTCAGCATTTATCTTATTACGAACCTGTATGAACAAGTCGATTCGTATGGCTAAGATATGTATCAGTTATGGTTATGATGTGGTTGCTTATTACATTCATGTGATGATTACTAAATATAATGGTTATGATGTGGTTGCGTTGTGCCAATTGCAGGGGAAGAATGTAAAGGGGAATGGGTAGACTACGCTAGCACAATTTTTAAAAATTCTACCATGAACACATAGGACATCATGCAAGTAGGGGATCATGGATCGTTACCATTGGCGCATAGCAGCAGCAGAAGAAGAGTAGGAGTAGTTGACTCCAACGTCACACGCGTTGAGGTACAATAAGTAGTTGTTCACGCCGAGCCGCATGTCTCTTTGCTGATTAGCATCGCAGCAACCGCAGCAGCACCTCCACGGTATCCACACGTCCAGGGCGGAATGTCGTATGCCGGTATGGTAGCACCGCATATATGCAACTAGGGTTTTTAGGAGGACAGAGGGGGCACAATGGTTAGGATTACGTGGTGACGAACTTGTACAACTTGTGTCGCCCCCATGCCTCCACTTATATGGAGCGCACTAATGGGCTCCTACGCTAGAGGCCCATTAATATTCTAATTTCTACACGGATCAATATTTCGTAAAACCTACTAATGGATCTGATCCATTGTACATGTTCCAACCCATTAAGTGTATGACATGTTAGGTTCATGCGCAACTAGCCGTGGCCCTGGAAACCCTTTTTCGAACCATAAGTCAATAACAGTTCCTAACAGGACATATTAATCCTCGAATGCACAGAATGATCATATTGGCTAAACATTGATATACTCACATAGCAATCTATTTGCCGCACGATACCAGTCAAACTCAAGACGAGATGCGTGCCACCCTTGTGATAGCTCGACCATTCATTTAATTTTGAAACTGTGATTAACTTTTTAATCACATTGCCATGGCCATACACTTTTCAATTTAATCATATTGAGGAGCCCAGAGATATCTCTCCCATTATTATATCTCTCCCATTATTAAAGAGGGGCAAATTCCATCTTGTTCGCGCACATACCACGCCATGTTTTATAGCATATATGAAAACTATATTTATAACTACCTAGCTACGATGTAGCGGTTGATAGCCCTAAAGTATACAACTATGCATGCTAGGACTCAATGATAATCTTAGGTCTAAGGATCATATAGGTATACCACTCGAGACTATAGGCTAATGGCACATGTAAGATAACAATTTCAGCAGTGTTTCGGAGTATGTATCCAACACCATGTTCTCTAACATATGTCCACATTATTGATTTGATATATCTACATATATGATATGTGAAACATTACCATCAATCCATACATGTGTTGGTCAAATCCATTACAATCCCCACATAATGATACGAGATCAAGGATCATTTAGAATAACATTATATAAAAAATATGTTTCACAACTAAGTCATACTTGATAAACAATGCAAACGATGTTTATTCATGCAACTAACAACATATTATTCAAGAGTACATAAATATAGACATGATAAAATCATCTCACATGATCACCTCTAGGGCATATCATTAACAGAATGGACCCATACTTTTAACGATTGATGGAGCAGGCTGGTTACCGACGCGGGCACTAGCCCAGGCCATACAACGGACAAACGCCATTCCCGCAATATGAGGGCGGCATGTTAGAGTTCCATGGAGCACAGGGGCGGTATGGTGGAGGACGAGTGACTGGCAACATGCCGGGTGGCTACCACGATGGCATGATACCTCCTGCTCATGTAGGAGGGTACTCTGCAAAGCTTCCCGGCTTCCCATGGCTCTGGCCCTTCCTACGATGCTTCATGGTCCTAGCAAACATTGGGGGACATGGGTAGAGATCGGTTCAAATGGGAGGATGAAGAACCCGAAACACAAAAGGAGGAATCGTCTAAAGGACGGAAGTCCATGACCAAAGGGAAGGGGAAGGAGAAACAAAAGGACAACAGCAATGAAGGCCAGGGACTAAACTACACACCCAAGGAGGACGAGGTCCTCATCTCAATATGGATAAACACCTCCTACAACCCGATAATAGCTAACAAACAGCCAGCCCACTGCTACTTTTTTTGGTAGAATATCATAGATGAGTTCAAAAAGATTTTCCCAAGAGGCGTAAAGAGGAATAAAAGGTCAATGGAGTGTTGGTGGAGGACCATCAACACTAAAGTGGCTATGTTCAGTGGTTTCTACCGCCATATTGTTGCTCTCAATTAGAGCGGGAAGATTCCTAAAGATCGGGTAAGATGTGACCCTTTAGGATTTGCTCTTACACTAGGTTCGAGCTAACACTGTCACTCGTTATGTAGGTGCTTGATGCAAAGAGGATGTACAAGGAAGACAGGATGAAGGCCTTCGAATTGGAGCTTTGTTGAAAGATGCTTCGCGACCGGCAGAAGTGGATGATCCAGGCTCCCATGAATGTTGGGAACAAGAAACAAAAGTCGGTGTCGGGAACATCACCTGGAGGATCGAACAGCACAATGCTGGACTCGTGCACGGACGACCCATATAAGAGGTCTATGGGGAGTAAAAAGGCAAAGGCAAAATCTATGTCTATGCAAAGTCCTGTGGCCTAGTTACTTGAAAATTTTGTGGGTATGAAGAATGATTCCGGTGAGGAAAAAGAGAAGTACAGGGAGAAAATAGCTACGGTGAAGCAACGGGAGTTTAGGCTAAAGATGAAGGAATACGAGAAGCATGTGTTGTCCATCAACCTAGATGAAAGACTTTCTACAAGAGGGAGCAGGACGTGATAATTCGGAGGAGAGAAAAAAGTCCAATGAGCCTTGATGAGTAGTGCATGATCTTTACATTCATCGTATTTGTATGAACTAATTAAGGACGACTTATTTTTAATAATTTGAACAATGCTATGTTGTGTAGGATTGTTATAATACGCTACTGGAACTATGCGTTATTGAACTTTATGCAGTACCAAGACAAATGATTTATTCAATGCAAACCGATGCGGAGTACATAATCATGGTTGGATAGACATACTGATGTCAAACATATAGATAGCACGTATTCCTATCTATATTATTGACTGCCCTAGTTCGCACACTTCATCTACAGGGCATTGTGTCTTGCCCATTTATGCTCGACAAGGTCTTTCTTCAGTTGCCTATGTGTCGCTCGGTCATAAATTGCCCTATGCATCACCAAGAAGTCCTACAGAACCTTCTCCTGATCTTGAGACGGTCTGGCGAGCCACGTGGCAAATCCACCCTCATCCTCAATGATCTTGTTGTGCATAATGATACAGGCCAATATCATAAGATGGATCAATTTGAGGTCCCATTGCCATGCTGGCCCTTGCAGCATGTGGAACCGCGCTTACAGTTGCCTAAAAGCACGCTCCACATCCTTGTGGCAAGTGGCGTGAGCCTTGGAAAGAGATCTGCCTTCCATGTCTATGGGTTGGGGTTGTTCTTCATGATAGTTGCCCGCTCCGTGTAAATACCGTCAACAGGGGCAGAAGAGCCAGTATGGCAAGCTACGGCAAGCGCCATACCTAACTCCGTCTGCTAGTACCTTGTAAGCATCAAGCTCCTGTGGCTTAATTTAAATTTTAGCGACCGATGAATTTTTGTATCTCAAATAGGGCTTTATTGGATTTCTCGAACCCCCCAATTGGACTGTTCGGATTGTCTCAGCAAGACTATGAATTTTTATTTGTTAGTTCTTTTTATTGTCTTGTGTGTGTGAGGCTCACTAATTATTTTAGTTAGGAGTTGATCTTAATATTTGGTTTCAGGGGATCTCGAGAGCACATTGGTTGGTTCTAGTAGATAGTAAAGTCAGCTTTGAGGCATAGATAAAACCTCCAAAGCCTGTGCTGGTCTCAGGAGCGAGTGAGAAGCTGTTGGAAAAATGGGCAGAGATGTGTGTACTAGGGCCGGACCGTCCGGACACGGGGGCCGGACCGTCCAGATAAAGTTGGGCTCGCTCGGTCTCGTGTCTACCTAAGGTATGTTGAGGCCAGACCGTCCGGGACAGGGGGCCGGACAGTCCTGGTGTCGGTGGCCTCTCTCGACCCTGAGTGTTGATAGGCGGGCAGCAGGCAAAGGGGGGCGGACTGTCCGGCTAGCAGACCGGACTGTCCGATTTATGAAGGTTTCGCTCGGTTGTGTCGTGTGGCTGTTTAGCGACCAGAGCAGGGGGCCGAACCATCCGGCCTGGCTGTCCGGACTGTCTGGCTGTTATTTGGTCCTTTCGGTCTCATCTGTTTTATTTCTTATTCTTCATATCTAAAACCCGGACTGTCTGGTTTTGTGGTTCGGACTGTCCGTGTACCGTTCTCTCGGGGTCGCCCGCTAGGGTTTTCTGCCTATCTTCTTGTGGGGGCTATATATAGTCATCCCACCCGTGGGGAGCGGTTTGAGGGTCTTATTGCTAGGTTAGCCACAAGTTCATCCTAGAGCTAAGTAGAGAGCTCTCCCATGGTGATCTAGGGTTTCCTAGACCCCATGAGCTGGATTTGGTGAGGGATTGGTTCTCCGATCGTGCTCTTCTTGATCCCCTCGCCAAGGTGAAGGTCTTCTCCAAGCTTTCTTCGTTCTTGAGCCTCCATGTGTTGGAGGGGTGAAATCCGCCGTGTGTTGGCGGTCGGTGCCGTGTGTCGGTACCGTGGAGTGGGGTGCTTGTCGCGTGTGGGAGCACTCGCCACCTTGTGAGAGGTTTAGAGCTCACCTCACTGTTCATCGGTGCAAGGGCTACCACGTGTGGATTAAGACATAGGCTCGAGAGGGAGCCGGCTCTCGTTCGTCGAGGGTTTGCCTCAACGAGGAGTAGGAGTTCGTCTCTGAACCTCGGGAAAAATTGTATTGTCCCTTTTTTGTTCTCACTTTAATTTCCGCAATTTGCTTTCTTTACATTCTAGTACTTGAGTTCCTACTAGTGCTTTGCTAGATAGGTTGGGTCCCTAATTTGATTAATTAAAGAAAAGAACAAAAAAAAATAAAAGTAGGCCAATTCACCCCCTCTTGGCCATAAGGTTCCTACAAGTGGTATCAGAGCAGGTTCTCTAGTTTAGCTTCACCGCTTAAGAGATAGCTTCGGATGGGAGTAGTGTTGCTTCAAATAGGATACCTATGTTCAATGGTACTAATTTTTCCTACTGGAAGATTCGCATGAGAGTCTATTTACAATCTCTGGGGTATGATGTGTGGAAGGCTACAGAGTCTTCTTTAGATATAAAAATTGATGAGAAGGTTGGTCCCACTGATGAACAGATTAAGAAGTTAGATATTGATGCAAAGGCGATCAATGCCATATTCTCAGGTTTGAGTATGGAGGTATTTGATCATGTTAGCAATCCCACTTTCGCTCATGAGGTTTGGTCTACTCTAGTTGAGATTCATGAGGGTACTTCTTCAGTGAAAGAAGAGAAACTTATTGTAGTGAAGGAAAAATTTGATCAATTTAAGATGTTTCCAAATAAAACTGCTAATGACATATTCACTCGACTTAACCCTATTGTCAATGAGCTCAAAGGGCTCAATGTCGGTGTATCAGATCTTAATGTTTGTAGGAAAATGATCAGGGTTCTTCTCAGAAAGGATTACCGGGATATCATCACCTACCTCTCAAACAGTGGTGATCTGCAAAACTCACTCCCACAGGACTTCTTGGGAAGCTCTCTGCTCATTAGTGAAGGAAACGGCTTCTCAGCTGGTCAGAAGGGCAAGGGTATTGTTCTTAGTGCAGATGGCTCTAAGGGAACCTTAGCTGACTTCAAGAGTGAGTTAGGTCAAGATGACACTGGTAGTGAAGTCGAGAAGTTGGCCATGCTCATGAAGAGGGCAGGCAAGATCATTGCAAAGCATGGATTGGAGATAAGAAGAAGTGGAAGTCAAGTGATTTTCAGTCCAAGAACCCCTTTGCCTCAATCAGATGTTATGAGTGCAATGAGAGGGGCCATATTGCTTCAGTCTATCCAAAGAAAGGTAAGGGCAAGGTCAAGGAGAGGGAGAAAGAGAGTGATGAGAAAGATAAGTCAAAGCACAAGGACAGGGAGAAAAGGAGAATCTTCTACAAGTCTGGGTTCAAGGGACACTCCAAGAAGGGCAAGAAGATGGCATTTGTTGGAGAATGGATGACAGATGACAGTTCAAGTGACTCTACTTCCAACTCCACTGATGAAGGAGAAGACTCAAGGAATCAGGGTCTCGCTGGATTGGCAATTGCTCAGTCTGTTCCACCACCTCCAGCTTTTCCACCAAGATACTTTGTGGCTTTGGGTGATGATGAAGGTTGGGAGTCTGATGTTGAAGCTGATTCACCCACACTGGATATTTCTCCTTGATGCTTGATGGTTCTACCTAATGATGAGGTGAGTGATACAGAACCCTCACATGAAGACTATGTTGAATTAATAAATGATATGACTATGCATTTGCAAAAAGAAAATCTAAGATGCATTACTATGAAGGAAGATCTAGATGACATGACCTCCAAGTTTGAATCTCTTGCATCTAGGTTTGATGTGTTAGAAAAGGATCATGAAGAATTGCTTAGCTCTCATCGTAAAATAATTAATAAGTGTAAGCTACTTGAGAATGAATGTATTGTCTTGCAAGAGTCTATTGACGACATTGTTTGTGCTCACGCTATTCTCAAGAATGATTATGAAATGCTTCTTGCTAAGTGTGCTACTACTAATGACTCTTGTGTTTTTGCTACACGCAATGAATTGCTTGATGCTTCCATTAGTGATGCTATACCTGTTAGAGTTGATTGCTCCACTAGTTGTGATGATTTGATTGATATCACTTTGGTTGCTTCTAACTCAAATGGTTCCTCTAGTAATGCTAGCATGTGTGATCCTGATAATTGCAAAGGTGCTTTAGTTGGTAGGGAACTTGCAATTGAGAATGCTGATTTGAAGGCTAGGATAGAAAAATTTGATAAGGGACTTGAGAAATGTTATGAGGAAAGTCTTGCATTAAACAAGATGCTCGAGGACCAAAGAAAACCCTCTCACACAGGCGGACTGGGTTTTACTCCTGAGAAGAAGTCAAAAAGGAAGAAGAAAAGGAATGGTCTTTGTGTATCTGTCAAAAGGCAAAACTTCCGTCATACCCCTCCCAAGAGAAACTTGCAACACCACAACTCTTGAAATAACAACAGACACACTAGGAACAAAGGCTACATGCATCATTTTGAATCACACATTTGGGAAGGACCTCCTAGGCACAATAATTCCACTCGACAAACTCCTAGGTACAACAATGCTTGGTATGATCATCCTAGGTACAATCAAAGACAATTCCCACCAAAGAAAGAACTTTGGAATACCCATCATTTCAATCATAATGCCTCACCATCTAGGTATAAGAAAGTGTATGTGAAGAAGGCTAAGGTTGTAGATTAAGATTACATGCTCAAGAAGGATGGGCATGGGAATGTGTATGCTAAGTTCATTGGACCAGCTAGTAGACTCCACACTAAGCAAAAACAAGTTTGGTGCTCAAATCTTTGTTGGAAGACTCCTTTGCTATAGGACATGTCAAAGCTAACCCTTGGGGACCCATTGTTTGGGTTCCTGAGTCATAGAAATAACTTTCTCCTTTAACAGGTGAACCACCGGGGTGGAGGACGCCATTGCATTATTGATAGTGGATGTACTCAACACATGACTGGTAATCTCCGGTTGTTCACCTTATTGGGGAAAGATGGAGACTTCCCCAACAAGATTACTTTTGGACATGGTTGCAAAGGCAAGGTGACTGGTTCCGGCAGGGTAGCTATAACTTCTGACCTCTCAATTGACAATGTGCTCTTGGTTAAAATTTTGAATTATAATTGCTCTCTGTGGTCCAAATTTGTGATTTGGGGTTTCATTGCCATTTCTCACCTCTGGGCATGACCTTTTTTGATGAAAAGGAAAATATGATTTTCAAAGGTTTTCGATTCTAAAATCTCTACCTAATGAATTTTCACTCGACTGCCTCATTCATCTCGTCTTGCCTTATCATGAAAGTCTCTCTTGGATGGCTTTGGCATAGGCATCTTGGGCACGTAGGCATGTCTAATTTGAAGAAGCTTTTCAAAAATGAGTTGGTGCTTGGGGTGCGGGATGTGAAGTTCGAGAAGGATAAGCTATGCAGTGCCTGTCAGCAGGTAAACAAGTAGCGAACTCTCACCCAGCAAAAAGTGTTATGTCCACCACTCGACCCCTTGAGCTCCTACACATGGATTTGTTTGGGCCAACGACTTATGTAAGCATTGGGGGTAATTTGTATTGCTTGGTGATAGTTGATGATTTCTCTCGATTCACCTGGGTTTTCTTTTTGCACGATAAAACTCCTGTTGCAAAGGTCTTCAAAAGATTTGCAAAAAGAGCCCAAAACGAATTTGATTGCTTGATCAAAAAGGTGAGAAGTGACAATGGAACGGAGTTCCTAAACACTAACGTTGAATGTTTTGTGATGAGTTTGGCATAGGTCATCAATTCTCAGCTACATATACTCCTCAACAGAATGGAGTAATTGAGAGAAAGAATAGGACTCTAATTGAGATGGAAAGGACCATGCTGGACGAATATGTAACACCCCGGCTCCTCTCTGAGCATAGAATGCTACCAACACGACCTTTCACTCTAAATTTCAGCAGCATCTCCTCTAAAAACTGGACATCCACTCAGCAAACAAAAACGCAATGAGCAAAATATAATATATCCCATAACCCAAGCACACATATTAACAACCTTTCAGTAGGCCACCATGACCACTTAACAAGGAACTTAGGACCTCACGCCCAAGAACCGCGCTTACCTTGGTAGCAATGGACCACAGCTGACGTACATATATACACAAAAGTTCTGAACAACTAAACAAGTTTCACATATACAACTTAGTCCATTAAGTTTTAGAGAGCTAAGTTCAAAAGTAAACCTAGGAGACTAGCTTAATTAGTTTATTAAAGTGCTTTATGTAGCCATGTAGTGTGCAACAGTGTCAGCTACTCTCTTGCCCCATGCATGTTTCTTCAGGAATCACCTAAAAACATAAAGAAACAAGTGTGAGTCGATGACTCAGCAAAGTACATAATAACGATGATAAAAACACATCCATAAGAAACCATCAATAGCAATCCATCTCAATCCAGCACATTCACGACCAACTTATCAATGCAATGTAAGATGATCCTTTTTCATAGCGCGCACCTGTATCTGAGCGTACACCCGTCGATGTCACGCTCGATACTCCATCCCGTGGAGGTGCCCACCGAAGTGGGTCTTCCCCGCCATCCCGTGGAGGGGTGCCTACTGTGAGGACCAAATTCCGATAAATCTTTATCGAAATTGTTTCCTCAAAAGCACGATTACCCAGGATGCAACAGTGCCAGAGTCAATACAAAAGTCCAAAACATTCATGGGAAACCTCAGTATTTACAAGGGTAAATTATTACAAACCATTATTCTTTAAGTACTTATTACATTCACACTGTTGTGAAAGTTGTGAGTGCAAGAAAACTTTAGAAATTGGTAAACTAGAAGTCTATGCCATAACTTTCTAGTTCCTCTGCAGTGAACTCCTCGCACTCACCATAAAGTTGAGGAGTACCTGAAAATATTATAATTTTTTCCCACATAGTGGGTAAGTACCAACAGTACTTGCAGGTTTCCATATAGAAGACTTATTACTTCATGCAGGAATTCAATAGAATTAAGGTTCTTACAGGAACGTAAATGCAATGATATATAGCAAATTTAAGAAACTTAAGATTTAGGAGAATTTTATTAAATTGGTTAAAGTGTTTCCACTTTTGCACTTAATCCTTTCATCATTCTCCACTTTCCACTTTCTACCTGCTTATAGCAGCACCATACATCATAGACTTTTCTCAAAGCATGAGTTTATTGAATAAGAGAGGCATCACCCAGTTTGACACAACTTCATATACCCGAAGTAGGGTCCATCGATGATTTTGTTAACAGCCCTGCAGGACCTACCCAGCTTTACCCACATATTGATCAGATATATGGATGGGTGGTATTTGTGTCATTCTTACTCATTATACTCAAGTTTTTATATGAGCACAATCCAGTTGTATCCCCTTGACAACTGGTACCATTGTAGGTCTTGTATGGCATATGTCCCCCTTGAGTTTTACTGTGCTATAGATTCTCGAAGGATATACCCAGCTCCAAGAGTTACTGGCCTAGTCCAACTTCACTACACCTGGTGGCTCATATACAATTCCTCTTTCGTAACATCCCCATGTCTAGATAAGTATCCCATACTACTTATCCACATGGCAAATAATTGACTTATCCTACTCAATTTAAACATTCCAAAACCTATTCTAGGTAGGCTTTCTGGTGTTTGTATCTTGGCATGACTTATTTTATAACACATGAAATAATGGTTTGGCAAGTAAAGTAATAGCTAAAAAGTAATGTAACCATAAATATTTGAATAGGAATTCAAAGTGCATCAAAGGAATAGAAACCTGCCTTGATTATCACTATAAGTGTTCTCTTCCTCGTAGTCTTCCTCCACAGGTGGTTCAACCCAATATACTGTTCCTTGTTCTTCTTCTATTAGATAAGAGCAGCAATAATCAAAATATGTTTGAGAACAATTTTTACAATATAATGCAGGAAAATCATTTCAAATGGTCTAGGGGTGGTGTTGGGAATAGGGTTGAGAGTTTGGGGTTTTTTTCTTCGTTTTAAGACAATTTTTAGGAGAGGAGAAAATAAAAGTTTGGGGTCTCTTCTTAAATTTCCTAGTATTATCTTATAAAATAGGTGCTCTATTTTTATATAAGAACAAGTATGTATTCTAGCCTTAATAGGAACTTTTCTATACTTTTTATTTAGAAGAATGGATTTGGAAGGATTTATAAATAAGAAATTAATGTATAGTATATCCTCTATTGAAAAATTTTAAGTCTATAAAATTTGTTTATGTCCCTGTATTCTACTGAAAATATTTGTTTGATTTTTAATAAACCCCTAGGTTTTTAGAAATTCTTAAAATCTTAAAAGAAAGGGTTTTAGCTTTAAATTCAAATCTAGAAGGGGTTTTAAAAATATGGAAAAAACAGTTTTAGATGTAAAACTTCATTTGGAAAAACTTTTGTATAGGAACTTTGACTTAATTCGGCCTCTAAGGGTTTCAATTTGAAGGAATTCAAAATCTGGGCTAGGATGAACAGGGAAATTTAGGGTTCTTGGAAACCCGATTTGGGTGTTTCTGGTTTGTGGGGTTTGGATCAAATCGACCTTAGGGCTTTTGTTCTACGAGATGTGAGGAATGATTCGCCTCTGGGATTGGGGCTCGGGATGGCCGGAGTTGGCCGGACGACGAGGTCCAGCGGCGGCTTAGGCTAGGGAATTGGGGATTCTTCTGGGAGTGTTTAATCAGTTGAATTGTGAGGTGTATATGTCACCAGAGGCTATGTGGGATGTTCTAGGATGGGAATCGGGGCATGAAAAGCTTCGGGGTAGCTTGGCGGCATGAGCCATGGAGTTTGGACGCCGGCGAGAGTGAATTTGGCGTTACAGTGGGATTGAGTAGGAGTTGATGGGAGTTTAAGCTTTAGAAGGTTTCTGGGAGCATTTTTGCTTTTGGTGGTATGGGTAGGGGATCATCGGAGCGCTCTGGCGACGAGCTCCGGCGAGAACGGCGGCGGTGGAACGGAGTGGTGGGAAATCAACTCACTGGTGGCCTTGCCGCTGCTGCGTGAGCTCAAGACGAGTTCAAGCCGAGCAACCTCGGAATTTATAGGGGGAGCAAATTTGTCATGATTTCGGTTGGATGGATGAGCTCATGGGATTTTCCTCGTGCGCGATTCCTCTCATTGCGCCATTAATGGGTCACGCCATGAGGCCATGGGGTCGACGACGTGGCCTTAGCGCGTTGGCGTCAAAATTGGCGCCGATAGGATCGGGTAAAGCGGGCGGCAATGGCACGCCGGCGGCAATGGGAGCAGGGGGTCGCGGCGGCGGCGGATTGGGCCAGCAAGGATCTTTCCGACCGTGTCATGGGAGTACTCGAGTAGTACAAGTCCCAAGGATCACTTTGGTCATGTCAGTGTGGACTATTAGGCGTGGAGTCGCCTGGTAATGATGACTCCGGCGGATTCTCACGGCGGAGACGGCGGCACTGCGAAGCAGAGCAGGGTGGTGGCGACGGCCGGGGAAGAACATGTCGTGGCCGTCGGATTGGAGACGTGGCGCACCGGAGGCCTTCCGATCTCTTTTAATGTAAGCGGCGCGACGGGGTGACGATCTATTCAGGACCATCAGATTGGGACGACGTGGAGCACGGGTGGCCGTCGGATTTCATTAATCCGAACGCAGCAAGACGCTGCTCATCTGAAGCGGGCCCAAATTTTAGCGAGAGGAGTGCACGCGCGCGAATAGGGAGGCGACGCGTGGCTCGGGAAATTTCCTCTGGGGAAGGGTTTTCCAAAAAGGGATTTCCAGTGGGTTTTTAATTCTAAGAAGATTATAAAAATTCCAGAAAATTGTAGGGAAATCAGAAAAATGTGAGGAAAATTTCTATGAGTTCAGAAAAATGCCAAGAATTTTATAAGGGCATAAAATTACCTTTGTTCTATAAAACTTTTTAAGGTTCTTTTAGAAGTTCTTTTCCTTTCTTATTTTAGGAAATTCTAAAAGGCATTTTAGAGGTTTTAGGTTTGTACAAGAATACAAATGTAAATCTAGGTGATATTAATGCAATTTATGCGGAAAAAATTTTTATGTCAAAAACTCGGGTTCATCACACCTACCTCTACAGGTCTTATTTCAAGAGCACGCCGGATTAGTCATTTGGCTTTCTTACCGACTTGGCCAATGGCACTCCGGTCTAGCCATATGACAATTCTCACCGCCCTGGCTCGTATGCAAGTTTCCAAATAAACTTTGCAACATAAAACAAGGAGTTGCCACTTATCAACACAAATCCACACATCACCATCAATCATCCATTCATCACCACAATTTCATTCAAATCAAAAGCAAGTATAAATAGCACATCGCATCATGTACTTGCCTTAATTACCGAGGGACGTCGAGGAATGCTGCAGCGGCCCCGACCCCGACCCGGAAGGAACTCCACCTACACATCACCATCATCCATTCAATATACAAACAACCAATATTATCAAATAGCGACTAGCGCCATCCACCAATTCTCTAATGTCCGACACAAAACAATTCCGGCGCACCACCGCGCAACTGGAAACCGTACAGTGGCACTACAAAGGCCATATCTCCCAAACCGCTTGGCCAAATCATGCGTTCTAAGATTCTACAGAAAGCTAAGAACATCGCCCACGTTCTTTATTAAAGGGTCGAGCTCCAATTCTTGACAGAGTGAGCCTAAACTTAACCCGAAGCTCGCTACTCATGCTGTCCCACTACATCCACCACACATACCATGCTAAATCCCTCAAATCCCACTAACCCTAGCGACTAATCGACCAATCTAACCTATCCAAACATCTATAACAAAGGGATTAGCAATGAAATCGTTATCCAAAAAATGGATTGGAGAAGAAACCCTAGCTTCTTCTTCTTCCACTTTCTTCCCCTTCTTCCCTCTTCTTCTACAGTCGGCCTTCTCCTTCCACTTCTCCCCTTCCCTCTCTTCTCTCTTCCTGCTCAGCACGTCAAGGAGCAGTAGCGCCACCACGGTGCTTGGCTTGACGGTAGCCGTCGGCGACGAGCAGCTAGGAGGTGGCGAGGGTAGCCGGGCGGTCTTGGGACAGCGACAAGGAGGATGAAGCAGCCAGGAGAGGAGGCGAGGGGGCACCAAAGAAGACGGAGGCGTCGGCGCCGCGATTGAAAACGACAGCGGGCGATGTGTAGCTACTGGGAGGCAGAACGCAAGCAAGTGAAACAATGGTGGGCAAAGAAGCCCTCGTGGCATCCTTTAGCCAACCTGAAGTGGGATGGGTTGAGCTAGCCGCCCGATCCGATGTTTCATTTTTTTGTTATTACAGAATATAAGACATCGATGCGTTACGGCGAAGCAATCAATCTTGCATGTCCTTTGCATTAACCGTCTCAGATTTGTACCAAGTTGCTAAAGAAAACCTCTTATGAGTTATTGGTTGGGAGACGCCCAAATGTCTCCCACTTCAGGGTATTCGGCTGTAAGGTGGACATCTACAAGAAGAGGGTGCATTTGGGCAAATTTCGAAGTAGGTGTGATACTGAGATCTTCTTGGGTTACTCTTCAAAGGGCAAGTCCTTCAAGGTGTTCAATGAGACTACAGGCATGGTAAAAGAGAGCTATGATGTGAACTTTGATGAGTCAAATGGGTCTCAAGGTGCGCATGACAGTCTGGAGGATGTCTGTGGTGAACCTCTTACTAGGGCAGTTGAGGAAATACCTGTTGGAGATATTAGGCCAGTTGTGGCACCGGAGGAGAGTGTACCTGTGTCACCATCACCTATACCTGAACCAATGGCAGATTCAGGGAGAGTTTCACCTAAGAAGGGTAGTTTAAGTGTTGACTCACCTCCACAGACAGCCGATGAGTCAGATAAAGAGTCAGAAGAAGCACCTCCTCAGTTGATCAAGTCACATCATACCATTGCTCATGAGCATCCAGTGGAACAAGTGATTGGAGATCCAACCAGAGGAGTTCAGACTAGGTCAAGAACTGCCAGCTTCTGTCAATATGGTGCTTTTGTGTCTGAGCTAGAGCCAAAAAAGATTGAAGAAGCTCTGGGAGATCCCGATTGGATCAATGCAATGCACGAGGAGCTTAACAACTTTGAGAGGAATCAAGTCTGGATTTTGGTGGAAAGACCGAGTGACCGCAATGTGATTGGCACCAAGTGGGTCTTCAAGAATAAGCAGGATGAATGAGGCTTGGTAGTGCGCAATAAAGCCTGGTTGGTGGCTCAGGGATTCATTCAAATTGAGGGAGTTGATTGTGGCGATACTTATGCCCCTGTGGCCCGTCTGGATGCTATTAGACTGCTTGTGGCTTTTGCAACATGTCACAATATTATACTCAAGCAGATGGATGTCAAGAGTGCCTTCCTGAATGGGTATACTGATGAGCTAGTGTACGTCGAGCAACCCCCTGGATTTGAGGATCCACAGCATCCTGACCATGTGTATAAGCTGTCCAAGGCTCTTTATGGTCTCAAGCAGGCTCCAAGGGCATGGTATGAAAAGCTAAGAGAGTTCCTCACTCAGAAGGGTTTCAAAGCTGGAAGGGTGGACACAACCTTATTCACTAAGGTGGTGGAAGGAGATCTTTTCATTTGCCAAGTGTACGTTGACGATATTATCTTTGGGATCTCAAATGAGACTGTGCAAACAATTTAGTGAGATGATGGCTAAAGAGTTTGAAATGTTAATGATGGGCGAGCTCAGTTTCTTCTTAGGATTTCAAATCAAACAGTTGAGGACAAGGACTTCCATATCTCAGGAGAAATACATTGAAGATCTTCTCAAACGCTTCAATATGTAAGACTGTAAGCAGATCAAGACTCCCATGGCCACAAATGGTCACCTGGATCTTAATGAGGAAGGTACCCTGTCGATCCCAAGCTCTACCGCTCTATGATTGGTGCTCTTTTGTATCTCACTCCATCCAGACCGGATATCATGTTTAGTGTATGCATGTGCGCTAGATTCCAAGCCTTCCCTAGAGAGTTGCACTTGTCTGCTGTGAAAAGAATTTTCTATACTTAAAACTCACACCTAGCATAGGGCTGTGGTTCCCTAAGGGTGCGTGGTTTGAGCTCTTGGGGTATTCTAATCAGATTACGCCGGATGCAAGATTGACCGCAAGAGCACTTTCGAGGCTTGTCGCTTTCTTGGGAGATGTCTTGTGTCATGGGCTTCAAAGAAACAAAACTCCGTGGCGCTATCTACTTCTGAGGCTGAGTACATAGCGGCGGGGAGTTGTTGCGCTTAATTGTTGTATTTGACACAATATCTCTTTGACTATGGGATAAAATTTGATCATGTGCCTCTTTTGTGTGACAACGAAAGTGCGGTGAAGATCGCCAACAACCCGGTCCAACATTCGCGTATCAAACACATTGACATTCGTCATCACTGCTTTCGGAATCATGTGTTGAAGGGTGATATTGTGCTTGAGCATGGGCGGACAGAGGACCAGCTTGCTGATATTTTCACCAAACCACTTGATGATGCATGCTTTTGCAAATTAAGGAATGAACTCAACTTACTAGATAGGTCCAACATTGATTGAGTGACTGCCACTGGTGCTTGTAAATATCTCTCTTGCTTTGTGTTTCTTTTTGTTTTAAGTACCCAGTGGAGCTTTGCCTGTTATACCTATCTTTTTGTACCTTTGTGAACGCCCTATGAATTTGAGAGCTTTTGCTTGTGTTCTAAGTCACTATCTCAATTTCTGCTAAGAATTTTAAACTATCTTGTGAATTGGCACTTGGAGCATTTGTTTGGAAGTCTGCAGCTCTAGGTATCTTTGGCTTGCACTAATCTTTTTAAATGACCTTGTGTTGCTAAGCCTGGTTTAAGCAATCTATTCACATGTGTTATTTGAGCTAAATGAGATCTCCTCAAAATTTAAGCTAATTCAAAATTTTTTTTAAAATGAAATAAGGCCAATTCAAGGCCACTCTATCTCACTAATCTTCCCCGATGAGACAGCTTGTCATTGAACTAGGCATGAACTCAGGGGGAGTTTGGATGATCTAGATATCTATTTTCAGTGTCATACTGGATAGTATCGACAAAGACTTGAGACAAGAAAACTGAAATCTTTGGCAAGATTGTGCTGTTTCAAATTTTGTGGAACTTGAAAATTGTTCAAAGTGCTTATTTGACTCACTCTTGGCTTGTCAACGACATCTTATGGTGTGATATGCTTCTTCTAGTCCTAGTTGAAATATTGTGTCTTCGATGGATTTTGAGCATCTTTTGACACTTTGAGGTATGGATTCTTTCAACTTTTGCTTTGAGGTTTAATCTACTTAAACATCATGGATAAAATAGCATTCATTGATCGAAGTGATTTCTGACCAAGTGTTGGCTCAATTTTGAAATATTGGAGTTCCATCAAGTGAAATTATGGTTTGTATAACCTCCAAAGCTCCCGGTGGTGCTTGTTTGTTCAGTGTTTAAGAAAAATCATCGTGTTCTTGTTATGATCACGTTATCACTCTTTTACCTTCGTGTTCTATCTTCTTAAAAATCCTTAAAATGTGGATCTAATCTTTTCTTTGCTTATCTCGTCAAACTCTTATTTTCTACATGTGAAAAACTGCAAAAACTTTATTTTTTGAGGTACTGGGGAAGTGCCTGGGCCAGGGTGCTTGGCTAGAGTAGACTGACCGCTGACCGGACAATCCCTGTTGCTGGCCGGATAGTCCGGCCACTGGCCAGTCTCCTCTGCCGAGTCGCCACGCCAGCCCGCGAGCAGATGAAGCAATCCGGACAGTCCGGGCAAGACAAGCGGATAGTCCGAGTGCTGTTTAGCTCGTTCGGCCGGTCTGTGGCTGCCTTCCAGGTACTTAACCCGGACAGTCCGGCCGCAGTTCTCCCTGGTCGGCCACGCCCCAAGTGCTCCTCTTTCTTTCCTTTTTACCTCTTGCTTCTTTGCTCCTTTGCTCACTTCTTCCATTCCCGTGCTCTACCTCTCTCCTCCCCTTACACCTCCTCGATCTCTCTCTTCCCGGTGGCCTAGTTCAATTCCTCCGGTGTTTTGCACGCCCCCGAGCTCCTCCTCCACTTCCTAGCGTCGGTTTGTCACGGGAGGGCTCTGTTTGGCCGGATTTGCTCGTGGAAGCTTTTGCCCCCATGGATATGGTTTGGCAAATTTGCTCCACCTCGTCGGTCGGACCTTTCGGGGTTTGATTTTTCGGGCTTGGTAAGTTACTTTGTGACTGGTTCCATTCATTTTCTTTGGTTGAATCTTCACGAACCATGCCCGATCGTTTGGCCTCCATTGTGATGTTCTTTTCTTGTTGGTATGGAAAGCATATAATCTTGCTGCAGGTGTGCTTGTGTGATGAGTTGTGGGGGCTACTGAGAGGTTGCGATTGTGGTTGTCAGTGAATGTGATTGTGATCAGTTCAAAGGTCATTGTAGCAGTGAGACTGTTTTTTGTGTTCTTGATTACTACATAGTAACAGAGATACTCTACGTCTGAAACACTGTGATTCTGTCATCAGCTAGTGATTGGTATTTCTGTGGCTCTTGGTATATCATTGGAATTGTCTTATGGCTCGCACAAAGAATGTCAATCGCACTTATGAAGAGGTTCATGGGCACAGTTCAACTCAGCCAGTCAATCTTCCAACAAATCAGGGTTTTCCAGAGGTAAACAATCCAACAGCTGGCTATGATCCTCGTTATGGACATATGTATCAAACCACCAACCCATATATCACTCCTCAGTTCTATCAGGCACCACAGTTCAGTGAACAGGCAGGCGGGTCAAGCTCTCAGGCGCCTTATCTATCACGCTCTAGAGGAGACAGAATAAAACGTTCAGCTACTCGTTCACGTGAGAAGCACCCAACAGAACCAGATGATCTGGAAGAAGATGAAGTTGAAATGGATGAGGATTATGAGTGTGGGGAGGAACCTACATCAGAGGAGTTTGAGGAAGATGAGGATGGCGATGAGCAGACTGAAGAAGCAGTTGAAGAGGAAGCCGGAGATGAGGATGATAACGAGCAGGAGGAAGTAGAGGTTGAGGAGGCACAAACAGACTTCTCTCCATATGCAATGTCATTCACAGATTATGAGAGAAGACCAAAGGATTTAACTACTTGACCTGCTAAACAGATACGTCTACTTCGCAGTGTCAGACAAGACAGATGGTTCCCCACTCCTGCTCAGCTGCAGGGAGACATCTTTAAACATCAAGTCCACAAAGACTTTTACACTGCTTATCAGAGAAAGACCAAGGTGTATCATCCCAGCTACATCAACTGGAACAGAGTGAATGAAGCTACTGGTTCCACTCTTCTTTTTGATAAGTGCAATGCCACTTCTGGTCTAGTTGATCTCCTCTCTACTCTCTTCAAATATGACATCAGGTCAGTAAAGGAGATTTATGCAACATTGTGGGTAGCCAAAAATAGATGCAAGTTTGCCTTCACCTATGGTGGTATGCAATTCATTTTCAATACCGGTGACCTGGAGTCCATCTTCCAACTTTAAGGGGACGGAATTTATATTCATGACCAGTTGTATAATCCTCCTGAGTACAAGTGGCAACCTACTCAGAAATCTCCTCCTGAGCATCTTATTAGATATATGTTTAAAAATATGGATAATCCTCAGTATAGTCCTCAGAAGACAGCTTTTCTCCGCCATACTCCTTCCGTTCTGGATAATATTCTACGGAGGACCATTCTGAATCGAAGCGGCTATAGAGACAGATTTCTGCCAGTATTTCAATGGACTTGCAATCACATCCTCCAAGGTAATCAGATCAATTTGCCAAGCTTTTTGATTGGAGAGATGGAGGCTTGCATCTTGAATGGTCTAAAGAGAGACTTGTGCCTCGGTCATGTGTTGTGTTTCTTTCTGGCTTAGAAGAGAATCACTGCCAACAGCCTGTACAACCTCAAGATGACAGAGTACAAAATGGATGTCCCTAAGCCTGGCAACAAAAAAATGGAGAAACGCATGACTGGTGAGGATGGCCCCGCAGATCCAATTACTCCTGCAATGTTCCCAAATGTGCCTCCGCCTCCTCCTGCAGGTCCTTATCCTTTTATGCCTCAGGCACCACCTCCTCCACCAAATGTATGGCCTATGTTTGAGGGACTTTGTGAGAGAGTCAACACCCATGCCCTTAATCAGGTTGCCAGGCACAATGAGTACATGGCATGGCATAGTCAGGCAGCAAATTGGCATCACGAGGCTGTTCAATGGCAAGAAAACATGGCTCAACAGATGAACAGTCTTCAGGCATAGAATATGAATCATATCAACAGAATTGATGATCTCTATGGGGGCGTTCAGATTTTGGGTGAGCATATTTTTGGGGCAACTCTCGATGATCATTATCCAACTCAGCAGGAAGTTCGTCAAACCATGGATCCTTCTGATTTCGCTTCCACAGCTGGTGATTCATCGTCTCAGGGTGATCTTGTCTCCTCTTCTATAGCTTCCACACTTCCTACCTCAAGTGCACCTGGTTCTTCCAAGCTCGTTCAAAATGTGACCAAGTTCTTTTCTCGTCGCTTGCAAAAGAAGTGACCTCCGTCCCGGTATTTCTCTTTTTGGTTCTTGATGCCAAAGGGGGAGTGTTTGTGACCTCTATCTCTGGTTTAATATTTGGTACTTGAACTTGAACTCTTGATTTGGGGCTTTTCTTTGGACTGTAATGATGCTACTTGCTTCTTTTTGTTGTGAATTGTGTTGCAGCTATCTAGGGGGAGCTTGTGTCATTGCTTGCATTGCATATTCTATTGTCCTGGCATTTGATTGCTTGAATTGCAATTGTTGTAACTAACCCCTTGTGCTAGAAATTTGTGCCCATTTGAGATAAAGCTGCAGGTGTTGTCATCAATCACCAAAAAGGGAGAGATTGTAAGCATCAAGCTCCCGTGGCTTAATTTAAATTTTGGCGATTGATGAATTTTTGTATCTCAAATGGGGCTTTATTGGATTTCTCGAACCCTCCCAATTGGACTGTTCGGATTGTCTCAGTAAGACTAGGAATTTTTATTTGTTAGTTCTTTTTATTGTCTTGTGTGTGTGAGGCTCACTAATGATTTTAGTTAGGAGTTGATCTTAATATTTGGTTTCAGGGGATCTCGACAGCACATTGGTTGGTTCTAGTAGGTAGTAAAGTCAGCTTTGAGCCATAGATAAAACTTCCAAAGCCTGTGCTGGTCTCAGGAGCGAGTGAGAAGCTGTCGGAAAATGGGCAGAGATGTGTGTACTAGGGCCGGATTGTCCGGACACGGGGGCCGGACCGTCCGGATGAAGTTGGGCTCACTCGGTCTCGTGTCTACCTAAGGTATGTTGAGGTCGGACCGTCCGGGACAGGGGGCCGGGCAGTCCGGGTGTCGGTGGCCTCTCTCGACCCTAAGTGTTGATAGGCGGGCAACATGCAAAGGGGGCCGAACTGTCCGGCTAGCAGACCGGACTGTCCGGTTTATGAAGGTTTCGCTCAGCTGTGTCGTGTGGCTGTCTAGCGACCAGAGCAGGAGGCTGAACCATCCGGCTCGGCTGTCCGGACCGTCCAGCTGCTGTTTGGTCCTTTCGGTCTCGTCCTGTTTTATTTCTTATTCTTCAGATCTAACTTGTCCTTACCCAGAGCCCTGCGACACTTCTCACTCAACAAATCTACCTCTTTTCTAAGAGCAACATAGGAAATGTACTCAGCATTCTTGACTTGAGCTAGCTGACCCTGAAACCTCTTGCTAAGATTCTCATAGACTCTACCCATTTCTCCCTCCAATTCATCACAACGAGCACAGGTAGAACTAGCACATCTCAGCAATTTTTTTTTCATGTTTAAATTTTCTAATTTAAAATTGAGACAGTCCTCACAGGAAGAAGCTAAGTGAAAACTACGGTCCTCATCTGGACTGACAGGGTCCTTAGGTGCTCTAAGATCTCTATAGCTCTTATCTGAGCTAACTGGGTCCTTCGGTGTGTCATGTGAAAGGTGTGCAGCAGGATCAGGACAAACAAATGACAGTGCAGAGGGATCAATGATACTAGCTGTCATGAGGCTAGGAGCAGAAGTAACAACAACAAGAGCATTTCTAGCCTGATCTAGTTCAAGCATCACACTAGCATGTCTCCCCCTGAGTGACTCAACCTCAGTAAACACACTATCATACAAGGTCATTAGTTCATTCACTTCCTGCACAAGCTTATCACATTCTTTCCAACCATGAGAATCTACCGGCTGGGAAGCCACAAAGCACTTCAAATTCTCTAACTTCTGGGTCAAACAAGCTACTTCCTCCTCCAGTTCCCTACATCTTGCTCTAGACTTGGCATGGAATCTACCTAGCTTTAAAAAGCATCATTGAGTTCCTCATAGGTTGGTACCTCAGTGTCAGAGTCGGTGTAGAGGTCGGAGTCGCTCGCACCATCCTCGTCGGCCATGAAGCACATGCCGGCATAGCCACCGTCGTCGTCGTTCTTAGGCTTCTGGTCGTCACCTCCATCATCGCTCCAAGTCTCCTCCGAGTCCGAGATGTTGGCCTCATCCAAGGCAGCCAACACCTTCTGGAAGAGTCTCCGTCTCTTGGAGAACTTGAGCTTCTTATCACCTCCAGGCACCGGCTTCTTGTTGTCGTTCTTGTTAATGTAGTGGTTCTTGTCCGGCGCCGTGTAATCGTTCTTGCCTTTCTCCAGCCTAGGGCAGTTGGCCGAATGTGGTTGGGGCCATCACACTCGAAGCACTTGATTGGCCCTCTTCTCCTCTCACTCACTCTCTTGTAGGCTTGGCTGAATTTTCTGGTAAGTAGGGCTAACTGATCCTCAGGCATTCCATCTAACCTCTCATCAGGCATCTCACACAAAGCAGAAAAAGAGAAACTAGTGCCAAACTCCAAAGAACTCGAGGAACACCGCAAAGAAGGATCGATGACAAAAGCTGTAGAAACTGGACTGGGCTCACAGAAGAGATGCTTATGCTCGTATGTCTTGAGATTCGAATATAGCCCATCCAAGGTCAAAGTAGTAAGATTCGCAGCCTGCCGGATCGTGGTCACCTTTACACCCCAAATCTTCAAATCCAAGGCGGACAAGAAGTGACGAGCATTCTCATAATCGGTGTAAGTGGTACCAACCGACCTGAGATTGCTTAGGATCTTAGTGAACTGACTGAAACAGGTGTCCAGTGATTCACCAGTCTTCTGCACAAAGCGATTGTATTCCCTCTTGTATTGGTCCTGCCTCACAATTTTGATCTAGACCTTCCCCTCATGGTAAGCAATGAGGGTAATCCAAATCTCGTGAGCGGTCTTGATATGAGCAACTCGCTCATATTCATTCCTACTCAGCCCCTGAATGATCATGTTACGGGCTCTAGCATTCAACCCCACATCTGTCTGATTCTGTATGGTGATTTTCTCATCCTTTGGCAACACATCCGGATTTTTGACTTTTAACCAAACATTGTATCCCTGTGCCAAGATGTAGGATTCCATTCTGGCCTTCCAAAAAGGAAAATCCAAACCCGAGAACACAGGAGGCTTCGTAGAGTACTTGTCATCCGCCATGGTTCAAGACAGAAACAACGAAAGACTCAAAGATCGGTGAAGATCAACAAAAGAGCGCAACCTTGCTCTGATACCAGTTGAAATACCGAACCTGGCGACTAGAGGGGATGAATAGGAGCTAAATAAATTTTCTCGCAAAGAGATGAATAGTGCTCTTTACCCAACGCTCCTCAAGGATGACATCCCACAAGAAGAGCCATATTTCTGGTTGTTAAGTGCTCAAACAAAAGTAATCTTAGTCTAAAGTGGTTGCACTTAAGACAAAACACCCCACCTAATAAAGGTGCTGTAGGAAAAACGGGCAGAAATATTCCAGCAGAAATCAAATCTGATCACAGGAGTTGTTGCTGGCTTTCTTGGGCTCCAAAAATTATGGGAATTTTTTAACCTATTTTACAATGAGTTTTGAAGCCTCCAGCCAAGTTTCAGATCAAAACTCCTCACAGAAAAATCATAAAAATTATTGAGATAGAAACTGTCTGGAACTCACGCACAGAAATTTGGGGCTAGGTATTCACCTCATAGCTCCCAAACGAAGAATCCAAATGACTCCAAAATTGTTTCACAGGTAGATATGGAAGTCACGGACCTTCTCCAATAAGAATCACTCAAAAAGCATCTCGGATGATTTTTCTAAAAATCTTACACTGACTACTGTGCAGGAAGTATAAATCTGCCAACTTGAACAAAAATGGGAAGAACGTGATCTCTTGTTTCTTACTAGTTGCCAAGGGTGTCAAATCATATAAGAAATCTCAAAACATCATGGATCAACAACATGTAGAAGAAAGTGAGGCAAATGAACTTGTTGGAAACAAAATCACCAAAGAAACTAGATCAAACACATAAACAACACAAGGACAAAGACATGATTTGAGGAACTAGTTTCTATTACTTGAGAGGGTTTGTTCATAGCCACACCTAGGTGGGAAAAGATCACAAAAGAGCAGAATACAAACCACAAAATCTCAGCCCAAGACTTGGTGGAGGCACCCCCTCCACCCCTCCGCATATAGGGCCACTGGGTGAACCACAACCATTAATTTCTTGCCTCAACCCTAAGCAACTAAATCAAGAGCTAAGATTCACCCACTCAACCAGCCACTTACATGGGCCTAAACCACTCAGACACAGCCCAACATGGGCCAAATATGCCATACATGGGTTTTACACAAAACCCAATCAACCCGATGAACGGACCTTCATCTGCCGGACTTGATCGCTCTATTTCCGTGCCTTCCAGCCTCCAACCCGAACCGGATCCTTTGAGCCACCTCAAGTCCTTCTCCATGGCGTCCTCATGAGCCCCCAAGCCTGAGCCTATCCATATCATGACATCATCACCGTTCTGGACCTCGATCCACCCGATCTAGTCTCGATACCGTCGCCGACCACGGTTGCCTCCAAGCCTACGCCCATAAGGACCAAACCATTTCCCACAAGCAAAAATATTTTTTTACCTTTGTTTCCTTCATGTCAGTCCAATTTTATCATGAATTTAAACATATATGACTACATGCTCACATTCCCACTCGAACGGAAACCGAAACCTTTCAAACCAGTGCTTCCCTCAGCACAACAAAACAGAGATGGAAATTTTAAAAATAATTCCCTTACTCAAATGAAAAAAGTCATAATATGAAAAAGATGCATCTCGAAATTCTCTACAAAATCTGCATATAATATTTTTCCATCTGAGCTCGGGAAGACTCTCAAAAGTGTAAACACTTTGTCCTAGCACAAATGGCCGAACCGGCTCAAAATAGTCTCCAAAACAAACTCCTCAACCAAATCAATTCAAGTCACATATACTCATCACAACATAAAGACCTCCACATGGTCTCACAATTTTATTAAACCTAATGAGGCTAACAAGGGTGATCATCAAGGCAATCATAAATTAAGTCAAATGATGGATGATTTATCAAGGCAATATCATCATGGTAAATTAATAACAAGAAGTAACACATCGCATGATACATCATGATTAAGCAAGTAGACATAATTACTTAAAGGGAGCATGTAATTTGTAATCATAAATAAAATACTTTAAAAAACTGGGATTCAATATGATCCTTTTGAATGTTAACCCGTACTAGGGAAAGAATAGACTCTCCCTAATAAAAGTAAACACTCTATAGGAGAAGTGTTACCTCGCACAAGGAAAAGTTGAGACTCTCCCTAGTAAAAGCAAACACCCTTTAGGGTGGATGTTAACTTGCACTAGGGAAAGTATAAGCTCTCCCTAGTAAAAGCAAACACCCTATAAGGGAGGTTGTTAACTCGCCTTGGTCTTGCGGGTAGTGGGGGTCTTCTTACGGTTCTTCAAAATGTCCTTCGGGCTCCTCGGTGTCTAACAACGGAACGAATTCGAAGAACAATAAATAAAACACCGATATGCAATAAGAAGCATGATGCATGAAAAGCTCTCGCTAAGTCTAGCGATTAGCGTCTAACGATAAGTTTTATTCTAGGTTTCGAGAAAGTTCCATGATCCTACTAAGCAATAATAGTTTCTGGCATAATGACAGCGGTGTGCTTATGAGATGATGCATATAACCATATATATAAATATATATATATAATAGTTTATTTTATACCCTAATCAGCCCAATAGGAGAAAATAGGGTTTTATTATGCTTAAATTATTCAAAAAGCAATTCAAAAAGCAAGAATATATTAATCCTTCATCAACTCATCCTATCATTAATTTCCTATCATAATAGGGGTTTAAGTGCGTGGAAGATATAATCATAGGTTATATATATATATATATATATATATATATATATATATATATATATATATATATATATATATATATATATATATCAAATATATATATGTCAATAACCATGAGATCGCATAGTATAAGACCTAGTTAAAATAAAAGCTTTACTGTTATGAATTACTGGAAAATAATTACTTTAGCCATGTACATTAAATTTAGAGTAACTAGATCATAGATTAACTAATTAATTATACTTATTAATTAGGCCAATTATAAACTAATGGTTGATTAGGAGTCATATAATAGATTTTGTACTTTTTCTAAGTCCAGAAGGTTATTACAAGTTACTCATGATTTTTCTCTGATTTTATTAAGTGTTAATCTATTTATGATAAACAGAAATCTATTTCAACTATTTTCTATATAGGTTAGTACCCTAAAGGCAAGCTAATGAAATTAATCCGAGAAAAAGGTTCTATTACTGTTCAAGTTAATATTTTCATTAAATTCAACAAAAGATCTAGTATTTATCATAACTTTTCTAGCATTTTTGGAGAAGTCTAGCTATTTTTGGTAAATCATTTCTATATTCTGTATTTGTTTTATTTGCAAAATCCCGGAAAAAGCCGGTGAACAGTAATGGGCCGGCCCGCTAACCTGCGGCCGGGCCAGCCACGCCAAAGGTGTACTTCAGCAGGGCACTTTCGCGTGGAAGATGTGCACCCACGGGTGGCGCAACTCATAAACCCGACATGTGGGGCCAAGGGCCCCCATGTCGGCGACGCATTGCAGCTTCGCGGGAGTTTTTAAATCGGTGAGCATCCGACAGTGGGGGCCCGCCGGTCAGCGAGGCACCCACGCAGAGGACGACATGAATCTTGGCGCACCATCTACGGCCAAGAGCTTGTCTTCTACCACCGGCCGGGCGGCGGGGTGACGTCATGAAACCGGCGATCCTATGGGGACGAATCGACAGAGCTACAGTTCCCTAGTGAGGGTGTTTTTGGGCACTATAGATTCCTCGCGAGAAGTTCTAAGACATGTCGTCGAGCTACTCGCCGGCGACAGCTTGGATCTGCGGCGAGCCGAGCGGCGGCGGAGAACTCCCACGGAGCCGTTGGCTAGGGCTCTACGAAGCCTAATAAGCTAAGCTAAGGGTTTATAAGTAAGAGGTAGACATGGGGATGCTTACCAAGCGCAAGGCCGAGGCGGAGGAAGCGTGGATCAGATTGGCGACGGTGAAGCCGAGACGAGAAGAAACAAGGCTCTCGCCGGAGGGGAACTCCGGTAGCTCTAGGGTTCAATTGACCTAGGCGAAAAAATAGGTATGGATAAGGTGATAGTCCAAGCGCAGGGAATCGACAAGGAACTAACTGGGGTGGACGAATTTTGAGAGGGAGGCATCGGCGATGTTTTCAGCTCGACGGTGGGGAATCGTCGATTCCCGTCTAGCTCGGCGGTCTCCGATCGATTAAGAGGAGCAGGAGCAATGTGAGAGAGTGGCGAAGCTAGTGCGCGCAAGAGCAAGCGGTGGGCAGCTCTGGTTCGGCCTGGCGACGAGTGAGCGAGAGAGAGAGCGAGAGAGTAAACTGTTCCAATGCGGCCGGTTTTAAGCTCGGCTCCGACGATCGCATGGACCGATGGTCACACGGGGGTCTAAGACGGTCACTAGGGGCATCGCTACTGATTGGCAAGCAGGGCGGTGGCTTGCCCTTGGCTGGGGCTTGAATTGGCTCGGCAGCTGATCGTGCTTGGTGGCGTGAAGGGCTTCAGTCAATGGTGCTGCAACCCAGTGCCATCGAGTACGAGGCAGTGAAGACGATTGGGCCACTAGGGCGGTGCGGTCTTTGTCTTGTTGCCACCGAGCCGACAGTCTGACTAGTCGATCGCCATGTCGGTAGCGGCGAGGTGCTTTGGCGGCACGGTCACGTCGGTGCAGGCGTGGGGTCCGCCAGGCTTAGGTACCACACACAAGTGGCCAAAGAAGGATCTTCCAGGAGGATTCGGGCTGTGGCGCGTCGGATGCACCGGTGAGGAAGGAAGCCGGTTGCTGCAGCCCAGCTGCTTGTGGAAATGCCCACAAGGGCAAAGAGAAGAAGAGATTGCCATGTGGGCCCCACCTTGGTTAAGATTGGTCCATACTCAAGCTGTCACTTAGGACCTAAATTAGTTTCTAGAATTTTTATAGGATTTTTAATGTAGTTTATCATGTATATATATAAATATAAACACAAGTGTACATATACATATACAAATATATATGCACATATCCATGAGATTTAGAGTGATATTTAAAACCACTAAAAACAACCTAGTCTAAACATTGCTACATTTTAGGTATCCATGATCAGGTCCTAAGTTTAATTTTTCACTATCTTACTCAAGTTAATCAGCCAATTTTTGTTCTAAATAATATCAAGAAGTCTAGGAATTTGTATTTTTGCAAAAATTTTCTTAAAAGATGTTGGCGTTGCATCGTTCAAACATCACAAAAATGTTTTCAAAAATATCGTCCAATTTTGGGCTGTTGCACATACCTCCATCGGAATAGCGTCTCATTGTAAACGGGGTGGTCGACAAAATAGTCCTCGAAGAGCTGCTAATAGCCCTCATGCGGGCGATGGTCTCTGGTGTGGTGGCCAGGGACGGAGCCTCCATGGCGACGGCTGCTACGCTCCTCCTCCTCAACACGTGCAAGTACCACGAGGAAGATAGCATTGTCCTCGTCGGACTAATCGAACTCTAGTGCTAGCCTATTGTATGAATCCATCAATGAATTGGGGTCCATCACGCTTCACACAAGAGAGGAGTTGATCAAATTTCCAACTTGGAGAGGTGGAATGAAAGAAGGAGGGATGCCAAGCATATATAGATAACCTGCCTTCTAACACAAGCCAAGAGGGACAAGCTTCTCCAAGAAGCAAGGCCAACCGACCCCCTCTATTTGACTGGCCTCCAGTTGCTTCGTGAGGAAGATTGCCGGTTCTGTCTCTCAAAAGGTTCCATATATGACGCTCGTTGGGCTAATTCATCCGGGACACGATGATCACAAATTATTTTGAGCACAAAATTCATTATTTTTGGACTAATAACATTATGGAACGTCTGCGACATGCACTCCAATTTACCCTGCCTGTCGTAATACGATGAGAAAATCCCCGTATATGAAAATACGGTGATTGGTATGGTGATTGGAGTATGAGAAAAATATAGGAGAGAGAAGATGGTGACGAGAATATAGAGTGTCTGCTAGAGGGAGATGATGTAATTAAGGAGAGAGAATATAGAGGAGGGGGATTTAGGAAGGGATGGTGAGAAAATATAGATGGGTTGCCATAGATGCTCTAAGGTTAGTGTCAACGACTAGACACCTGGAATCTGGAGCATAGGGTGGTAGCACCGCCCGATAAAGAAGGCATCACTGCTCACAAGCTCATTATCGTTGCTGCCACAAATAAAGGCCGAGGGTCATCTTCCTCGCCATCTTTTCTATCCTACCATCGAATTTTGTCATCTCATTGTTGCTGGCAACTTCTCTACTACCACTGCATTCTCATTTATTCTTCCTCCTTAGCCTGCCCTAGGCCAATTGGTCATCCCCTCACCATCCTCTCCCTCCCTCGTCATCCTCTATTGCTCACCCGTGCTCCTCCACAGCCGTAGTGACACAGCGCCATGCCTCCACTTCACCGTTGTTGTTCTCATAGCTATAGCCACTACCTTTCGTAGTTCACTGAGCTCCTTGGGGCTCCTCTGCTTCCCCTCTCCCTAAGATCCTCTACTTTCCCTCTCAAAAAACTTCCCTTCTCACTTACACATGGATCCCTATGTTAGCCACATGATGAGCACAAGTATTTGACATTATGGAATGCTTTCTAACAATGTTAATTAATGGAGCTAACAACCATGGCACACAAGGAAACCACTAGAAAATGCAATGGCATATATGAGTTTAACATTTTAGTGATGGCAAGGATAGGATTAGACACTTATATAATGGCATGAAAAAGTAAAAGGAAAAGTCTATTTACATCTTGAACTATCACACTTCCTCTACATAACCCCCTAAACTATAAAACCAAGTATCTAACCCGCAAAACTTTAAAAGCGGCGCAAATACCCCCTAAGGTAGTTTTGGATGTGGTTTTGACATCGTTTCACTGTGCCTCATGCTGCCTCCATTGGTGTCACTCCATCCTTGTCATGGGCCTCATTTGCTCCAACTTGATGCCCATTATCAGAGCATCTCAAGCTCATCAGCCTTGCTGCTCGAGCTCACCAACCGATGATGTATAGCATGGAAGGAGGAGGCCAATGTTGGGTGGAAGGGTGAGGAAGTGGTTGACGCTAGAGGAAGGTAGCCGACAAGGGGCGCCCCGTGCTAGAGAGAGGAGAAGGAGGAGGTGCCCGACACTACTGTGAGGACTGGCGGGAGAGGGAGGTGGCTGGCATTCGAGGAAAGGGCCACCAGTGGGGGTGCCCATGGTGAAGAGAGGAGGAGAAGGTGGAGGAAGGGGCCAACAAGGAGGGGGAAGGAGGGAGGCGGCTGGCACTAGGGGAGGAAGAGGAGGTGGGTGGCGTTGAAGATAAAAAGAGAAGGAGAGAGAAGGAAAGAGAGAGGAGAGAAGACAGAGAGGGAGTCAACTACCTGTGAGTCCTTGCCATATTGCATCCTTATCAGACACTACACCATAGCCATGATGGCAAAACCATCTTAGGGGATTCTTTGCGTTGGTTTTGAAGTTTCGCAAACTAAATACCTTGTTTTATAGTTTGAGGGTTATGTACAAGAATCACAATAGTTTAGGGTGTAAAATAGACATTTTTTTAAAAAAATTCTAATAAACTGCGCTATATCTGATTTAGCAGATTATCTTTACTAATAAAAAGTCTTCCATGGTGAGTGATGGTAGTCATGTGGTACGTCATTTATCTCTACCATCCAATCTCCAATTGACGCCTCAGATCAACCATCCTCCTCGGTGTGAGTCAAATCAAAGCAAGATAATCTCTTTCTTAATCTTCACAAAGCGAATGCGCTAAAATCAAATCAGGATCATTTCTTTCATATTATATGAATTTGTATTTTTAGAAGGTTCTTTTTTATTTAAATGTGTTTGTATTTTAGGAAGGTTTCGATCACGTTTAAGACATATAAGATGAATCTACCGATGATTTATAGGTGCATATGTGTATTGATATAAGCTTTATATCCCATTCATGTTATATATAAAAGAATAAAAATAGACAGAGCCTAGGTATAGAGATAGGACGCAGTCGAGCATAGAGCGGAGATAAATGCATGTGTTAAAACGTTGGTCATAACATGGTATAAGACGCATATGATCTTATTTTTTCATAGTAAAGCACGAGCTCTTGCCTAACATAGAATAATTCTTAATAATATTAAATTTCTTTCTTTCAAATTACTTTACTTAAAACCACTAACATGAGATCTAGCCCGAAGCATTGGAACAAGAGTTTGAGATATTTCTACCCTGACAGAAGAAAAAAAAAATGCAAGAAGCAGTATCACAAGAAGATAGAGACCCAGGCAGGTAGGCAGCATGGCTGACTCGACAAAATTAGGACCTGCAGAAGAAATAGCAAAACCTAGAGCTGCCACGCGTGAAAGTGCCTTGCTCTTTTTCCCCAGCGACACCAAGCGATCGGCGCGCTATCCCCACCCCTCGCAGACACGGTGGGCCCACAACCCCCTTTGCATATTCCCCCGGTGGTGGGTAAGGAATGATTTGTGTGCGGGTGTCTTTTTTTTACTCTCTCCCCCCTCCTTTTCTTAATCGGCGTGTGGCCAGCGACCGAACTGGAGTAGGGGTGGAACTCTGGCTCGGGCTCGCGAGCTGGCTCGGGCTCGAGCCGTAAACGAGCCCGAGCCGAGCCTCCTCCTCAGCTCGGTCATCTAACCGAGCCCGAGCCGAGCCGGAGCGAGCTCGTTCGGAGCTTGTTCCAGTGTTCCACGGTGGTCCCTCCCGTCCCGGCTCTTCGGTTCCAGCCCCAGTTCCAGTTTCCACTCTCCACTCTCTAGATCCATCCACCCCTTCCGCCCTTCGGTTCCAGGCTTCCAGACCCGCGCCCGCCGACCTCCGCTCTGCGCCGCCCTCGCCTCCCCTCTCACTTCCTGCGCAGAGCCCACGCCTCTCCGCCTCACTTGCGTGGCTGGATCTCCGGCCGCGCCTTCGCCCCTCCATCTCCGCCCAGCAGAGCTATGGTCGCGCCTCGCCTCCTCCGCCTCCACCTGTCATGGCTGGATCTCCGCCACGCCCGCCACCATCCGCTTGCCTTGAGACCTCCACCTCGCCCACCGTGCGCCGCCGCTGCTTCGAAACTCCGGCCAGGCGCTCCCAACCGCCGCCTCCGCCGCGACCCCGCCTCAACTCCGCCACGAGCTCATAGCGCCATGGCTGGACCGAGCTCAGACTGAGCAGAGCCGAGCTGCTCCCCAAGCTCGGTGCCCGTACTGAGCCCGAACGAGCCGGACCGAGCTCGCTCGGGCTCGGCTCGTGTCCAGCCCTAAACTGGAGTCCGGTCGGGTACACGTGCCGAGCGGGTAGACGAAGTCTATGGACCCCTCCTATCGGGAAGCATGAGTGACTTTGGTGTATCGGTGTTTGGTCGATGTGACGAACGTTGCGTGTTTCCGACATCCGAGTCCTTTTTGGAAGAGAGGTTTCGGTTTCGGAGTTCAAATTGCTCTTTATATTGGCCATTCAAGGGTGGGTTGTCTGGGTTGGGCTGTGTTTTTCTGGTTCTTTTGTGGCTCAATTGGTTGAGCGAGGAGGGAGGAATGGGCTATGTTGGAGTGCCGGTACAAGTTGGACCAGCCAGAATAAAGGCCGAATTCTTTTCGGCCTGGAACTGCTTCCCTGTTATTTTCCCTCACCCTTGGTTGTTTTATTTAGGATTTCGATTCTCTGGTGCCGCCCCTCTGCCTCGTGGCTTCATTGCACCGCCGTCTCTTCCCACTCCTCCTGGCTTCTCCTTCCTCGTTGGCCTACTAGCTCCATACGTCTTCACCACTACCTCTACACCATCGCCGCCTCACCGGTCCATCCTCTTCTTTCTGCAATTGTGCCGTCTCGCCTACCTTAACTCTGATCATAATTTCGTTGTCCTCTCTCGTCGTCCTTCGACATCCCAGTAACCAAGGTGGCCCCATATCGCTACACAGTCGTCGTCGTGTTGGTCCAGCCACCCTTTAAGCTTGGGGAAGGGGAATGAGAAGCATGGTGAATATTGGACCTAACCTGGTGAGTCTTGGCTCTAATCTAGTGGCGGAGCTCTGGCATCACTGGCATCAGCACTCTCGAAAGGAGGGAAGCAGAAACAGAATAGAGCAACGGAGCGAGGACAAGATGGAGAGGGGAGCGATTTCAGTTAACTGATAAAATAGCAAAAGTGATTTTAATTTTTTGTGGAAAGTTTTCCCTCATTCTTTATCGGCCTCTGAGTTGTTTGGTTTGGTGTATCACCAAAATACAATAGTTTATAGCTAAAATCATTTATCGATTCTCCATAATTATATGCCATTATCGTCCAAGTGGGCCTAGCATTACATGTGCATTTAAGGGTTGTTCTCTTCAGCTTCCTTACTTATCTTATCTACTTATTTCCGAATCGAAACTCCAAACACTTTGCTTTTTGAAATCCCTATTTTCTATCTTAAAATCACGTCTCAGAGCTCTTAGAAACAAGTCAAACAAAGCTGACAAGACTTTCCAACAAGACAAATGAGGTGTTTGGATCTTGTGTTTTGAGGGTTTTTTTTGTAAGTTTATTTCGACTTTAGTACAGTTTATTTCTACTGCTTCTAGGTTTTGCACAATAAAATACATCTTTTTCTTAAGCAAATGTTCTACCATTTTAAAGATCTTGAAGCCGCTTATCAAATCTATCTATTAAATCCGAATAAATTTTTTTGGTTTCAATTCGTAGCGTTCGTGTGACAAACCCGAAATTTTTGCATAAAAATTTTTCGCGCAAATTGCATGAGCATCTCTTAGATTTACACCCTTACCCTTAGACATACCCAAAATTTCTAAAATACCCTTTTTGAATTCCCTAAAAGTAAGAAAGAAAAGGATTACCAAAAGAGCTCTAAAAAGTTCTGTAAAACAAGGTAATTTTATGCTCTTATAAAATTCTTGGTATTTTTCTGAACTCATAGAAATTTTCCTCACATTTTTTTGATCTTCCTACAATTTTTTAGAATTTTTATAAGCTTTCTAGAATTAAAACACATTGGAAACTCTATTCGGAAAACCCCACCGGAGAAATTCCCCTCAGAGCCACGCGTCGCTCTCCCATTCAGCAAGATGCGCCCACTCATCGCTAACGGGACCCACCCAGAGAAAGCGCCTTCGGTCTAAGGAAATCCGACGGTTGCCCGTGCCTCACGTCACCCCATCCGACGATCCCGATTTGTTCGTCGTATTCCTTTACCCCGCCACGCCGCTTAACTTAAATGAGATCCGACGGCTCTCAATAGGCCACGTCTCTCAATCCGACGGCCGCGACATGTCTTCCCCGCCCCGTCGTCACCGCCCCGCTCTGTTTCGCAGCGCCGCCGTCTCCGCCGTGAAGATTCGCCGGAGTAATCATTACCGCGTGACTCCGAGCCCATTGGTCCATACCAACCCGACCGAAATGATCCTAGGGACTCATACTACTCGAGTACTCCCATGGCACGGTCGGAAAACCTCTTGCTGGCCCAATCCGCCGCCGCCGTGACCCCTGCCCCAAATGTCGCCAGCGTGCCATTGCCGTTAGCTTTATTCGGCCCTATTGGCGCCCTGCTTGGACGCTTGATCGCGCCAAAACCACGTCGTCGTCCTCCATGGCCTCGCGCGTGACCCATAAATGACCGCAATAAGAGGGAATCCACCGCGGTGGGAAAGATCCTGGCGAGCTCATCCTCTCGGGGTGAATCGTGACAAAAGGACCCCGCCTATACATAAACGTTCACCCAGCTTCTAGAAGCCCCACATAGCTAAGCAGCATAAGCAGCGAGCAAGAAGGTGAGCCACATTTCCCCTCCTTCGCTCCGCCGCCGCCATTTCTGCCGGAGTTCGCCGCCAGGGCACTCCGATGATCTTTCACCCATGCCGCCAAAAGCAATAATCCTCCTAGAAGTCTCCTAAAGCTCAAACCACCCTCAATTTCTACTCGAACCCACTACAACTCCGATCCCGTCCTCACCGGCGCCCAAAGCTCCACTGCCTCTGTCGCCGAGCTATTCCAAAACTTGTCATAACTCAATTACTATTGAGAAACACTCAATATGGGTCCTAGTAGCATATGCACTCAAGAATTTGACCGATCAAAAACCCACCAGAAGGATCCCCAATTCCCCTGGTCTGTGCCGCCGCTGGACCTCGTCGTCCGGCCAACTCCGGCCATCCCGAGCCCCAAATCTAGAGGCAAACTACTGCTTACACACCGGAGACCAAAAGCCCTAAGGTTAATCGAACCCAAACCCCACAGATCAAAAACCCCCAATCCGTAGAACTCAAGAACCCTAATTTGCCACTGTTCATCGGCCCCGATTTTGAATTTTTCCAAATTAAAGCCGTTAGAGGCCAAATTAGGTCTAAGTGCCTATATAAAAGTTTCTCCAAAAGAAGTTTTACATCCAAAAATGATTTTTCCATATTTTTAAATCCCTTCCAAACTTAAATTTAAAATTAAAACCCTCTCTTTTAAGGTGTTAAGAATTCTTAAAAACATAAAGGTTTACTGTAAAACTAAACTAATATTTTTCTTAGATGACAGAAATATGAACAAATTTTATAAACCTCCAAACATAAATTTTTAACCAAAAGCTATGCTACCTAATAGTTTTCTACTTATGAAACCCTTTTCAAGCCTACCTTTCTAAATAAAAAGTATAGAAAATCATTTGTAATGCTAAAAACAGATACTTACTCTTATGAAATTCCTATTTGTAGAACAATGCTAAGAGATTTGCAAAAAAGTCCAAAATTAGTATTATTCTCTTTCTAAAAATTTTCTTAAAAAGAAAAGGAGCCAAAATCCTTAAATCAATAACCAAAATATTTTAAAACCTAGACCCCTACCCAAACTCCAAACTCTGCATAAAACAATGACCTTGAGTCTGAGGTTGCTCTAAAAGAAAATTTTCTGCATTATGTTTTAAAAATTATTCTCAAATATAATTTAATTATTGCCTTCCTTATCTAATAAATAGAAGAAGAGCAAGGAGCTGTATACTGGGTTGAACCACCTACAGAGAAGGACTACGAAGAAGGAAATACTTATAGCGATAATCAAGGCAGGTTTCTATTCCTTTGATGCACATTGAATTACTATTTATTTACTTATGTATGTATTACTTTTTAGTTATTATCTATTGCCAAATTGTTATTTTATGTGTTATAAAATGGTTATGCCAAGATACAAAAACCAGAAAGCTTACCTATTATTGATTAGCCCTATCCTTTGAAGCCTAGAATAGGTTTTGAAATATTTAATTGAGTAGGATAAGTCAATCATTTGTCATGTGGATAAGTAGTATGGGATGCTTATCTGGACATGGGGATGTTGCGAGAAAAGAATTTTATATGAGCCGCCAGGTGTAGTGAGTATGTTGGATCAGGCTGGTAACCCTTGGAGCTGGGAACATCCCCTGAGGATTCAATGCCTGGTAAGGCTCAAGGGGGCGTATCCTATACAAGACCTACAATGGTACTAGTTGTCGGGAGGATGCAACTAGATTATACTCATATAAAAACTTGAGTATAATGAGTAAGAATGACATAGATATCACCCATCCATGTAACTGATCAATATATGGGTAAAGCTGGGTAGGTCCTGCAGGACTGATAACAAAATCATCGATGGACCCTACTTCGGGAATATGAAGTTGTGTCAAACTGGGTGATGCCTCTCTTATTCAATAAACTCATGCTTTCAAAAGTTTACGGTGTATGACGCTGCTTGAGGCAGGTAGAAAATGGAGAATGGTCATAGTATTATGGAAAGATGGAAATGTTTCAACCAGTTTATTAAAGTTCTTTCAAATCTTAGGTCTCTTAAATCTACTGTATATTATTGCATTTACGTTCCTGTAAGAGCCTTAATTCTTTTTGAATTCCTGCACATAGTAAGTTAAGCTTTCCAAATGGGAAACTGCAAGTATTGTTGGTACTTACCCACTATGTGGGAAAAACTATAATATTTTCAGGTACTCCTCAAATCTATGGTGAGTGCGAGGAGTTTACTGCTGAGGAACTAGAAAGTTATGGCATAGATTTCTAGTTTACCAATTTCTAAGATTTTCTTGCACTCGCAACTTTTTGCAACAGTGGTGATGTAATAATACTCTGAGAATAATGGTTTGTAATAATTCCCTTTTGTAAAATAATGGTTTCCCCATGAGTATTTTGGACTTTTATATTGACTCTGGCACTGTTGCATCCTGTGTAATCGTGCTTTTGAGGGAACATTTTTTGATAAAGATTTATCGGAATTTGGTCCCCACGGTTCGTTCCAAAGAGGGCCAGAAAAAGCTTGCCTACAACTAGCACCGTATTACTCGACAAGTCAACATACAATCTGTCCAACGCAGACGTGACAAGCCCAAATCAGCAGCTTAAAATTAGAATATAGAGTACTGTACAACTGGATATTTTTATTTTTCATGAGCCAACCGCTTTGGCACTTTGTGACATTTTTTAAGATAATAGTATTTCTTCTCAGAACTAATTTTTAATAATAATTATTTTAATGTTACTATGCATAAGCGCATTAAAAAAACCAAAACCCTTGGGTCCCACTACCACCTCGTAAGTTGCACCAGCATGCAAGATCCTATTTGGCCATCACTCTCGTGCCCACCTCCTTGCTCTCTGAGTTCGCTGGCACCGTTTTGCTCCGACGCGGCCGCCCTAACCGTTCTTCCTAACCGTTGCGGCTTCACTGTGATGGCACCTGCTATGCATTCTCTCTCTAGCACAACTCCTCTTCCTTCCTATCTATCTTTCTGGTGTGTGGTGCTTGGAAGCCTCGATCCACACGAGAACAGTGGAGTTCTAAGAGGGTTGTGACCAGGCCTCATCATATTTGAAGTAGAAGACGACCATGAAGTCGATAGACGCAATTGTTTCATTTGTTTCCTATATTTTATTGTCTTTACAGGTTTCCAATAAGTAGTAGTAGCGTGCTTTTCCTTCTTTGTAATCTGTTGGTTTTTTGTTACAAAAGAACAAGTTGAGGATTGTTACACTCTGTGTTTTAAGTTGTTATACAAAGTAATTCTGTTGTTTCGCCTTCGTAAATATTTCAGAAGAGCAACCTTTTTGTTTCCATAAAACCTTCACGAATGTTTCATAACATTTTTGAAACATTGCTTGTTTGAGTGTGAAACATCGTTAAACCATCGTTGAAACATTTTCCATAACTGTTTGAAACACTTTTGAACGTTAATGAAAAATATTTTAACAGCACTTCACCACTGTTTTAGTTGCATATAGGTCGGACCGCTTCCTCGGTGGATCCTCACCAGAGCCGCCTTGCCTTAGATAGAGGAGAAGGGCGGGAAGACCATCGAAGGAAGAGGAGAGGGATGGGAACCACCGTTACACAGTCTAGCTCAACTCCCACTCCAGCTATAGCAAATGTTATGGAAATATTATTGTTTTATTTCACAAAGTTATTGAGTTTTGTTTAAGCAGTACTACAACGATGTTTCAATGGAGCGTTTGATTTTTGGGTTTCCCTCGAATGTCTCATGATGGATAGTCGCTCTCTAGTTTTTTTTTTCTATCCCCGTAAACTCCCTTTCAAAAACTCACAACCTTTTCTATTATAATCTACTACAACTTTATAGCTAGAGACACCAGCCGCCGTGACCAAGATCATGCGCGACCTTAACTGTGCATTAATCCTAGCTGTTGAATAATGGATTGTGATCTACCCGTAGCATCATCAACAAAGCATCCACTACGCTGCCTCCCCTAGGTCCTATGCCTATCTCCAACCATATTTCTTTCGTTTCATTTTCTTGCTTATTCTCTACATCATATTATTTTTCTTTATTTTTTACCATCTCCAATAGCATCCCTTTAAAATAAATGAAATAGAGAAAGAAGAGAGAAAATCCTTAGAAAGGACTGAAATAGAGAAAGGAGAGAGAAAATTCTCTTTATGAAAGGATTTGAAAAGAAAATCCTCCCTGAAAAAGACCGGTGAAGAAAATAAGCATCAAAGCGATTCCCTTCACCAAGGAAACGTTTGGTCCTACCCTACCCGGCACAAACTCCACTAATCACACTGACATGTGAACCCGAAATCCTACCCCGCCTGTCAGTGGTACAATCTGCCGCCCCTGGAATTCTCAATTACCCTTCAAAGAAAGAGGAAAAAAAGAGAGAATTTTTACACGAGCCCATCGGCCCTTTCACCGTGTCCACCTTTTCCCTCTCAGATCTCTCTAGTGTCTCCTCTCGCGCTGCAATGGCCGACGAGCCCCTGGACGCGTCGCCGGCGACGACCGCCGCCGTGGCGGGGGGCTCGCCAGCGGGGGCCGCCTCCTCCCCAGTCCTGCGCCCGCGGCGGGAGCCGTTCGAGTACGGGCTCCTGCCGATCCCCAAGCTGGTCTTCCCGGAGGGCGCGCTAACGCAGACCCTGGCGCAGCTCAAGGAGAGGCTCGCGGCGGCGCCCGGGGACGGCGGGCTCGTGGGCGCTGCGGCGCTCGCGGAGGCGCTGCAGATCCCCGCCGAGCAGGCGGCGCTCGCGCTCGGGACGCTCGCCGCGGTGCTCCCCTCCGGCGACGGCGACGCGGGGGAAGCCGCAGACTTCCGCGACGTGCTTCTATTCCTCTACATCCAGTCCTACAAGCGCCTCGTGCCGCGCGCCCACAAGGACTCACCCGCCGTCACCGACGTCTGGCCGTCCACCTCCGCCTTCGACGGCTACCTCTCCGCGCTGTCCCCGATTCAGGTCAGGTTCCGATCGCCCTCCGATTGGCGCTATGGTTTGTAGCATCCGGTTATGATTAGCGTGCGTTGGATTGGGGAGCGACCAAGTGATTCGTTCCAATGGATTTTGTTGGGAAATTCTGTGCTTCTGCTTAGGCTGTGGCTATGGGGCATGGATGTAATTTCTATATAGGATTAAGAAATCATAACTCTGTGATATACCGATATATCCATTGTTGAAATGATACTTATTTGTAAACTGGGTCTAATGCCTTTTGGCCTAAGTTGATGCTTGAACCAGTTGATAGTCTAATATTCTAATGTAAATTCGGTTTCAACTTTCATATGAAATGCATTTGAAGCGACCAATGAAGATGTGAACTTTCCTATGTGATTGCCACTTCAAGAGAGCACGGAAAATCTTTGTTCTTTTGTTGTTTGTTCCTTAGCATGATTATCTTATCAGTAATTCAGTATGTATACCCCAGTTGCATTTTTTAGCATCATATGTATTGTTCATGTACTCATGTTACTAGTAATCACAGTCTGTGACTGCTGTTGTCAGGGTTAGTGGGAAATGGGGCATTTGATTATTTGAAATTTTGAATACTGATCAAGATGATTGGTAGTTAAAACACTCATTGGATTTGGATTACAACTTATTCATCTTTTCTCAATAGTTGAATCACGATGTTGCATTACCTGATTGTTAATGCTGTACTTCAAAATGTGTTCTTTCCTGCAACTTTACCACTACAGCAGCATTTCATATGGACTGCTGTAAGCCTGTAACATTAGATGGGCAGTGGAACCAAATGTTAGTGCTTTGTGCAGTAGTTGATTCAAAATGCTGCAATAGCTGAGAAAATACTGAAGAATAAAATGTGCTATAACCTGTTTACAATACAAACTACTGCAACCATTTCATTGCACTGCTGTAGCAAGGTCTGATTAGTAAATATCAGCAGCCTAACCCTTGGTGTATCATTTTCTATTTCTAATACCTAGTCTATGGTAATGTCTTCCTTTAGAATTGACATTTTTTACCTATTACTGATATTCTCCTTCCAAATGCTGTTTGCATGTATTGTTGTTTGTATCCTCCAATCCATTTATCCATTGTCCAGTACAGAATTCCTAGACACACTACATGATTGTGGTTTGTGCAAACATAGGTTTGTTGATTTGTTCTACTGTGCTCCTTCTAACTATTGCTACAATACCACTTTTTTGCATGCCCTTTTACAGCACATTGTAATGTTTTTGAACCATCCTGTTATTTTTTGAATCCATCAAATCAAATTAGTTAGAATTTTCTTGTACCGCCTGGTCAAGTCGAGCTTGGGACAGAACAAATTTTTTTAACACATCTATACATTAGGTTGTCATAAAGTTTGGCTAGGCGAAGGATTATAAAAAATAGCTGGGGTATGATGAAATAAGAAAATCATAGAGTTCACAGTGTGGCACAACAAACTGTAACATTGAGGATCCTTCATTTGTCTGCTTCCTAATAAAATCCGTTTCCATTCATAATATGGATGATCAGACCACAACTGCTGTAGTAGTTAATCAAATTATCCATATCTTAATATCAATATGATTTGTAGGATGAGAACGAAAATCCATTAGACGTTTCAGTTGGTTGAGGAGAAAAATATGCTCGGTTGGCTGAGAGAAAATTATGCCTGGGAGAAAATTGTGCGGAAAACAAACTCTAACGGGCTAGTTTTGTATCATAGTCAGGCTAATCATGCAATTTTGTGGGCTATTCCACTAGTTATTTGCAAATTGCAACTTGTATTTCTCCTGCCAACTTGCCAAGAGCCCAAGACAGAGACCCAAAATTTTTATGTTTGTTACTTGTTAAGCATACATTTATTGTTTATGTTATCTTGCAGCTTGTACGCAGTAATAGCCGACGCTTTATGCCTTCACAAGCAGATGAAGAAGCCCATCAGTTATCTTATTTACAAAAGCATATGGCCAACATTCTATCTCTTTTGGCAGATTCTGTTGATGGAGAGGGTGATGAATCTATGGTTAGTATATGTATTTTTCTGTTAATGTTTTTTTTTGTCTAAGTCAATATAGTTGTTTGTGTTGCAAAGCTGATCTTTGTTTGTTTTCAATAATATCAATGCACCCTGGTCCATTCCCCATTTCCCTTGCTTGAAATTTACCATGTAAAGTCAAAGCTGTATGCAAAGTGATGCTCAACGGTTGCTTGTAACTTAGGGCCTGTTTGGGATGGCTCCACTCTACGATTTTGTAGCTCCCAATCCAACCTCCCGTCTATCTAATTCGCTATGAATCTGGAGCTGTAAGAGAAGTGTTTGGATAGCGGGTTTTCTCTAGATTCAAGAATATGAAACATTGTTTGCAAATAATCAAGATTACTTTTGGTGCTTGTATATTCTTTTGTACATAATACTAGCTTAGTTGAGTGATTATTTTTTTAGTTCATACATTATAAACCATTTTGCATAGGAAAAAAAATTCAACAATATGCAAAAGTGCAATTCTTTTGAGGAAATCATTTTGCATTCAACAGCTCATCACAACTTGTGAGTGCTTGTACAAAGTACAAACAAAATTACAGAATACAAATAGCTGTGATGTTGCAGCACCATCATCCCAATCTCCCTAGGAATAATCTACGATTGCTCATTATTCATTAGAAAAGACGAATGCATTAAAAGTACCCTATATATTTTGAGAAGCTTTTGATCTTTATAGAGAAAAACATGAGGGCTTGCAATATTTCAAGAACACAAGGACACTGGTGAGGGGTGGCAAGGGGTATGGATGAGGGCGCCAGTGAGGGGTGTTGCTAAGTATTGCCAGGAGCGCTTGGGGGGGTGGGGGGTGGGGAGCGACATGTGTGTGGGCGTTGGGTGGGGGAGGGGTCGAAGGCTCTTTTATTTGGTGGCAAAAGGAGGCAAATACTTTCTAACTTCATGGGTGTAGCCTATTCTGAGATTCTGGTGGGGAGTTCGGTAAAGGTCACTCCAAGTGTTTGGACTACATACAATTACAGTTCCAGATGCTCCCCACTCCTAATTCTAAAAAAGGAGGTTAGATGCTTGAGTGGGATCCTTCTATTCTGGGAGCAGGAACCATCCCAAACAGGCCCTTAGGATCTTAAACCTCAGAATTTCTACCACTAGAAGCTGGCAAGTGTGTGTCGTAGATCACGATTATAAACACTATGGGTGTGTTTGGTTCCTTGGCTCTGGCCTAGACAAGCTCGCATGAGCCAGGAAGCACATGTTTGGTTGTCTGGGCGCTAGTCAGAGCTGGGCTACAAATCCATTGTTCTGGCCTAGCTTGCTGGATACGCAAAAAATGGGTGTTTCCCACAAGCTAGGCCTGAGTGTGCACAGGCATGAGTTCAGGCAGGCAGCCGAATGTCATGTGTGCCAATGTTGAAGCAAGGCCAAAAATGGAATGGAAGCTCAGAGGGGAGGCCGGCAACAGTAGGCGGGAGTCCGGTGGCACTCGGAGGTGGCTATGGTGGCGCCATAAAGCTTGTGGAGGCTTTTGCAGTGCACGGGAGCTCAACGGTGGTGTGGACGAGCTTGACGGCTATGCGGACAACCTCGACGGTGGCATGGACGAGCTTGACGGTGATGGGGACAACCTTGACGGTGGCATGGATGAGCTCGACAACAGTGCGGACAAGCTTGATGGCGTGGAGGAGCTTGGGGCCAAATCTAGAGCCTGACTGCAGCGTGAAGACATAGGCGCCTCCCTAACAGCAGGTAGGGGTCAACGACGATGGGGCAACACCTCCGGGCATGGCTGGTGACAAGGCAGCCCCTCCACGGTGGCCAGTGATGGATCGGCGACGGTGCCTGCTATGTGTTTGGTGAAATGCCAAAAAAGGGAGACGTAGGTGCCTGGAGCAACCAAACACCATCCCTCTCGAGCTTGTCTCAGCACAAACGAGCAACCAAACATGGGCTCTTGCATTAACTTAGTCTAGCTCCCTCTAGCCTGGATGCCTTGTACGAGCTTGGCTGGGGAAGCCATGCAACCAAACTGTCCCTATGTAATGTTTGGTTTTCTGGCAATACAGATCTTTATATTTAATCTTAAACTCTAAATGGTTATTTCTTATGAATTTTGGCGATTTACGCCGAAAATTGAGTTAAAAAAGGAAGAACCTACGTGGTGCAATTTCTTCCCAGTACCCAAGGCTATTACTGAATTGATGTAAATGATAGCGTGCGCATCATCAAACAAATAAAGGTAAGGATCGCTGGCTCACTGCCGTGTGATCAACACAAATAAGGATGAACAATATATTCCTATGTGCCATTGAGTATAGGGTAGCTTGACGTTGGTGGTTTTAGGAAGCACATAGAATGAATTAGATTTGTACTTTTGTAAATTACTTTGTGAAATGAAATGCTTTTATGATAAATAGGATCTTAGATTGCACAGCAGAGCTAGCCTGCCTTTTCTGCAACAAACAAACAACAAACAAAGATCTTGATGCACGTGATACATTGATACATAGTTGTGTGCTGTTGCTGACAGAAGATTCCACATTGCTGCCATGTTGGAATGTTAATCTACTTCTCTGTTGAATTTTTTTTGGATGAATTGCTTTGTGATGTTGACAGAAGACTCTAACTGTCATTTGCATTGCTTTATATGCAGGTATTGACAATGGAGACTTTTGAGCACCTTGGATTTTTATTACAGTTCTCTGAAGGGACTCCTTTAAGCCAAGCAGCTACCTTTTTTGCGAATTCCGATCCGGACATGCCTGCTGCTCCTGTGCCTGCTGCTCAGGTTCATGACTGGATTCTACAGAATATAGCTTCTTCATTGGAACATACAGGAGAAAAATCTACAGCAAAGGAAAACAGCCAACGGAGTGTATCTGATCCTGATGTGACAATGTCTGATGCTGTCACAAATACAAGAATTCAGAGCAGCTCACCAACTGGTACTTCTATGCCAAACAATCCTGGATATTACCGTAATACAACTTTTGTGGAGGGTTTCTCCAAAACTTCTGTTGTCAAACAAGCATCTGATATCAAAGGGCACTCAATAAAGGTATGCCTGCATTAGTTTTTAGTAGTGGACAGTGGATATTGAGCAGGACAGAAAGTTGTTTTGCAATTGTCTGTTTCACAGTGGAATATCAAATCTGAGATTTTGTCAGTCCACTATTAATAGCATAAACTACTTTTGTAGGTTTTGAACTGCCATGATTCTGTTATCTACATACTGGCCCCTCTGAAATATGCTACAGTCTATGGATGTTCTGACACTACTATTGTTTTTGGTGCTATTGGTAAAGTATGTATGCACAATTGTATAGTCTACATTTTATTTCTTTTTCAAATTGAACACATTAGGAAACAATATAAGGCTCCTAAAATTCTTTCAATATTCCATTGCATACCTTTTCAGTACAGTTTTATTCTATGTTATCTACTTGCTAGAAATGAGTATCTGTCACTTTACTTATCTAGTTACAAGCCTAAAAATGTTTCATGCTCAGGTCGTAAAAGTGGAGCATTGTGAACGAGTCCAAATTATCGCGGCTTCTAAAAGAATTTGTATTGCCAACTGTCGCGAATGTATCTTCTACTTGGGCGTAAGTCACCAACCACTTATTGTGGGGGACAACCATAAATTACAAGTGAGTATATTTTTGTTATCAACTATTTGTTTCATCTGATGATGTGTACAATACTGTATATGCACATCATGTTGTTACATAAGGATAAATAATTTCATGAACAATTGGAAGGAAAAATTAGGAAGCATGGAGATATACAGGACATGTAAATTTTTTCTCAGATCTATGATTTTAAAACTTGCCCTTAATCCTTCCTTATCTTTCGAAGAACTCCTTCATGGACCGATAAAAAACCATCCCATCAAATGAAGAGGACTATAGCATTTAGCATGCTAAAGATAACAGCAAAAGTTGGTAATGAACTGTACAGTTTGATCTATTGAATTTGATTCCATTGAATTTTAAAAATTCCCTTCTCCAAAAACATGACATTTATATTAAATTAAATTTAAGTATTCATCATAAATGTATTTTACATTTCAGCAACTTAAAAAAAATGTTTACCTCTTATTTTAACAGGTTGCTCCATTCAATACTTATTATCCACAACTAGGGGAGCATTTGGCACAAGTTGGTGTGGATCCTAATGTCAACAAGTGGGACCAACCATTTGTACTGGGCGTTGTTGATCCACATGATTCATTATCCCATCCTGCAGGGGTTTCTGATGTCCAAGCCGAGTCTGCCACTTGTCTCGATCCTGATCTATTCACAAACTTTTTGGTATGAGAACTGCGTGTTATTTTCCTAGATCATTGCTGGTCAATTTAAAGAATCCCATGAATTAAATAAAAATCTTTTGCCTGTTATACTAACGAGATGTCAGCTTTTAATTTGTTGGTGTATGAAACTGGCAGCTTATTGTATATTATGTGTCTGTATTAACCTTATCATCCATTGTTCTTGCATTCTATAGTTCTCCATCTTGTCCATAGCAGCTGTAGTAAGAACGGAGAATCCATTGCCCCAAACTTTCAGTTATAACTAATCAGTTGGCAATGGAGTTGCCCTAATGCTGAAACCGATACTGAAGTATGACAATATTTCCCTTTCCATGGCTTCCAACCAACCAAAATGTGAACTTTTTTGTAGGTTGTGTTGCAGTGATGTAGAACCCAGCATTTGGTATAATTTTAATCCATGCATTAATTTTTCTCTATAACAAAAATGACTGTAGATATTTGTTTTCTGCAGATTCCTAGTTGGTTTGAGGCACAAGGTCCTACCAAATACAATCCATTTACATTGCCTGAAGTTTATTGGGCATCCCAAAGGAAAAAGGTAATATGCAATCCAGTCAATCCATAGCATATTTTGATGTATTTCAACAGTAGTTGGTAGTCAGAAAGGGCCTGTTTTGGGGAGGGGCTTATGAGACACTACTATCATTTACTCGCTACAAGCTAGCTAGAATGATTATCTTTGATGTATTTACACGCAATTAAGGGATTCGATTAAACAAACATATGTTGTTTATTATATTTATAATATTCACAGAATCAAAATGTAGTTGTGTTCTGAGCTAGTATAGCCAGCTCATGAAGTATCCACGTTATTGAATGTAAGATTATTTTTACTACAAGAATGCAGATAAACATATTGCAAACCATTTGCCTTTTTCTTAATCACCACTCTTGTATGAATTGTGCTGATTCTTGTAGCACGAGGAATTCAAAACTTAAAATCAATATGTTTTCTTGGTAGAGGGGGAAAAGCTAAGGTTTTGTGGTGTTGGGTTGGCTGCAGTGAGCCACTGCTCAGTTTTGTTGGGAACAGCATAATTAGTTCTCTATGTTACTGTCTGTTGCTCTTAGACTCTTAGCAACATACTAACATGTAACAGAATATGCCATGTAACCATATTTATTTGCATGTATTTCTGATGTTTGACTTCCTTACTGTACATTTTCAGCATGCTTCCCTTGAGGATATTCAAAAGAATATCCGGGAACTGGAGCTCGATGATAGCCGGAAAAAGGAATTGGCATGTGCCCTTCATGCTCAATTCAAGGACTGGCTATATGGTAATGTATTCATCCATTGATGTTACTGTGATGATAGACTGCATATTTACTTTCTTTTTTACTTATTTGTGTCCCACCTGACTTAGAGTCAGCATCTTGTCTTTTTATGGTTTGGCTGTTTCTTTATTTAATCCATGATACTGTTTGGCTATATCATGGTAATCCTTGTGCAACATTTTATATAGTTGGTTAGTGTTACGTGCCTGATCCCAGCACGTAACGAGGAAGGATACGGCTCTTAACGCGCTGTTGTCGAAGCTAATGCCTTGACTGTACGGAGCCACCAGCCAGTTATCGATGGCAGCGCCTTACTAGAAACTTGGTTTACTCATTACTTGGATGATTAATAGAGAATATATAAGGTCTCTTTTATAGGAATGACCGACTTGTACACTAAGAAAAGATTTAGATTTGATCTAATTAAATCCTCTAAAGATAGATAACAAATTGGAAAGATAACAATCAAAATATAATGATTCAGATAATGACATGGACCCACGTGCTACAGTACCACGGGTACTGTTTTGCTGCTACAGTACCACGGTACTGTTTGTGAGATGGGCCTGCCTATAACATTATGTAACGAGGAAGGATACGGTCCTTAACGTGGACGAGACGAGCTGTTGTTGAAGCTAACGCCTTGGCTGTACGGAGCCACCGGCCAGTTATCGATGGCAGCGTCTTACTAGAAATTTGGTTTACTCATTTCTTAGATGATTAATAGAGGATACATAAGGTCCCTTTTATAGGGATGACCGATTTGTACACTAAGAAAAGATTTAGATCTGATCTAATCAAATCTTCTAAAGATAGATAACAAATTAGAAAGATAACAATCAAAAGATAATGACTCAGATAATGACATGGACCCACGTGCTACAGTACCATGGATACTGTTTTGCTGCTACAGTACCACACGGTACTGTTTGTGAGATGGGCCAGCCCATAACAGTTAGTGGCCTTTGAGCAATTATTGTACCTTATATTGGACTAATTATGACTCCTAGCTAGAAAATGTGCCACTTCCTATGCAGTGGTTATCACTGTTGATTGTTTACATATGGGTTCAGAACTGTTCAGAATGTAATAATCTTTGTTCTTCAGTCCCTGCTAAAAGTGGCACTTTATGAAATCACAGATATGACTAATTGGTAAAAATTGTAACCATCTAAAAGTGGCACTTAGTCCCTGCGAGGATTCAGGATTTCTCAAGTTTCGATTTTTTGAAACTTGGGCATGACTAACAGATGCCGGATAGTGCAGTGCTTGCTTCACATGGTTTGAGGCTTAATTACCCAATTCATCCTTCGTAAATCATACATTAAAATTTTGAACAAAGTGATTACAGATGCTTGTTGGTGGATTATTTTGTCGAATTAATTATATGTTCTATATTGAGTATTGAAAATTGTTAACTTGATCAAATGATCTGTATTTGTCACTGATAGTTGTAAACCCAACTAAATGATTTCTACAAGTGACAGCTTTAGCTGGTTCTTATCCTTTTCAATTTCCATAATCAGAATCTAGTTTGTTGTAAACATAAGTTCATTTCAGCTTGAAATGAACTGCCTGAGTAACTATTAACAGTTATAACTATCATTTTCCAGCTTCAGGAAATATCCGCCAGCTCTACTGCTTGCAAGGTGAATAAGCATACGATGATCCTCATCCAAACGTGCTTGTGTGCACCTGCAAGATTGTGCATCCTTCGCCCAATCCCTTCAACAGTTCAACACCGTGCATCCAACTGCACTGCCCAAGCTGACTTTCACGTCGACTGAGCTGATTCCACCCAGTCTTCCAGCCAGTAATGTCTGTCAAGAGAAAATGTAGAATTTTTTAAAAAAATTACCCGCCTATTTTTTGCCAATTTGTTTTTTGCTCTGTTCCCTACCTTTTGTTGGTTGTGGCTGGTTCCTTGATTCCATATTGGGTTTTGGTAATTTAATATCTATATCCTTCACAAGGTACATGACAATGAATAGAGGCTGCTCAGATTCTTGAGCGAAAATAAACATTTTTGCTCGTCAGCTGGGGCCTTGGGGCCATTTCTGTTTAATACTGTATCTGTATTCTCATTATGATCATCAGATCGTTGTAAAACCGCAGGAATCTCTCCGAAATTTGACATGTGGTACACTGATAGATGCCAGCCGTTGTATTCTGGACTTGTTACGGTGCTGGTCCACGGCGCCATTATAGCGATGCTGTAGGTAAAAATGAAAATAATAATAATAATAATTCCGTGGATGTGATTTGTCCGGCGGAAAATCACTGTTATGTAACCTACCTAGACGTACAGTAATACTGAAAGAAACGTTTTGTTTTATCCCTAACAAAAACGTTTGTGTGATTTCTCAGCAGTAAGGTTTTTTTTTTAGAAGGCCTTAAAAATAATTGGATCATCGCTCACGAGCATTCTGTAGCTATGTATGTTAGGAAAAAAATCGTTTCCAAAACTTTACCAGAGGGTGGCGATGCAATTGGAAACAAGATTTTTTCCGACGAAACTTTTGAATCAAAATTTAAATTTGTATCGACAGAAATCAAAATTTCAGACATTTGAAATGCACTGAATTTTTTTAACCATGTTCTTTTATGAGATCCCAACAATAACACCAAAAAAAAAGGTGATAACGGGTAAAATTCCGACGATACAATTTCTATGACATATATATGACGTTGTTATTGTGCATATAAAGATTGTTGCGCTGTTTTCCATTTGACACCCCCGAGCTTGCGACCATAAAATAGCTGTTCGATCAGGTGGTATACATGACATATAAAGTAGCAGGCCAGGCAATTCGACCTTAATCTTCTTCACCGATCATCATGCATGTTACAATTTCGAGATCAGTCACACAGAGCTCACAAGATGGATCAAATCCCGAGTCCAATTCGTTGGCCAAGCAAGGGCCTTTATCTGAAGATCTTCTAGCTCCAGTCAGAAAACTGAAACCTTCTTTTTGTTTAAAAAGAAAACTACTGAAAACTACGTGATTCGTCCTAGACCAGCCAGGCTACCTTGGAACCTCCTCTACCTCTCCCGTCCCCCTCACGTGATGCACACAGCTCATGTGCAACTTAGCTACCATGCATGGCGACGAACAGTGAACAGTAGATTGTACACAAGGTGTACTATCAAACAAGAAGGCATCGATCCAAGTGCGTGAGAAATGAGCGCAAAAGCCTTCCAAAGCGACCACACCATCGAGCTCAGAAACTCCAACTTTGCAAGCCTGTATCTTTCTGCGTTAATCTGCGTAGACAACGATGATCATATGATTTTTCAGGTTTTCTTTTCCCTCTGAAATCCGAAACACTTATTTGTGGTTCATGCCAGAGTGATCTTTCTACATGAGTTGAGCCGTGAATGCTATAAATTAAGCAACCAGTGCGCTAGCTCTCTCTCAGATGATATCAGCAAATTTTAAGTCTTAGCAAAGTAAAAAAAATTTCTCGGAAGAACAAGTTGTAGCAAAGTAGTTATAGTAACACCTGCACTTGGCCATGATGCTAAAGCCAACGCAGCCTCTAGTAGCAGTGCTCGCTCCCAGCCACGGCTCATCTCTCTTGGCGGCGGCGCCTCGCCGGAGAGGGAGCTGTCGTAGCTGGAGCGGCACTCGCCGGACCTTACCCAGGACAATTGGCTGCCTGGGCGGCGGCGGCTCGGGCGAAGAAGCGGCCGGAGGCGCGGTCGGGGTCACCGTGGAAAAGGAGGTGGTCACGATGAAGGCCACGGTGACGGCGAAGCTGCCCGTCGGAGGGTTCTTCTCGCACATGGGGATGGACGGGGTGCGCGACGACCTCGCCGACTTGCTTCAGAGGAGCCTGCTTCTTGAGCTCGTCAGCGCGGAGTTGGATCCAAGTGAGCAGCTTCCCTCTCGAGGGTCTTCTCCTATATCGTTTACTTCTGTGCGGTTTCTTTGGAAAAAAATGGCAATCATGCATGATTAATTAAGCATAAGAGATTAAGAGGAACTTTCATGATAAAAAGGAAACCAATAATAAGCTAACCACTTTAATCAATACTCAATCCTCAAATATTTAAGAAAGAGTGATTACGTAGGTGTCGAAGTACTTTAGGTTGTTTGTTTCAGAGACGAGATCTACTCTCTCTTGTCCGTAGGGTAAGAGATCTCCACGTTGTTGATCAAAATATGTATGGTCTATATGGATTTATAATTTATTGTATTATCCCGTAGATAGTTCAGATGCATGTATTGCTATAGGGATATGTAAGAGATCATTGCACAATTGGATTAAATGAAATAAACGGTCTAAAATAGTTTAGATGCATTCAACTAAATTGGTCACTTACTTGGGATGCATAGTCAATTAGTCAAAAATAAAGGACAAGTAGTAATTTTGTTAAGTAAATAGTTCCATTCATAAGTTAGCACAATTATTACTAGGATAATGTATTGAATGTCTTTGCACAGTTGCCTAAAAAATTGAGTCAATTTTTTGTGACCATTGGATCAATATCCAAAGGTCTATCTACCTCACATTTCCATTTATAACCTTCTCTCCCTAACGCTAAACCCCATTCCTACCTAGGGATGGCAACAGGCCCCAATCCCTATTCCTCGACGGGAATTTCCCATATTAGAGGACGGAGATGGGGAAGATTGCCGCCGACGGGGATGGAAACATGGAGAAATTCATCCTCATCGGGTTAAGCGAGGATAGGGATGGAGATTTTTTCTCTCTGTGGGGAATGAAATAGGGACCTGAAATTGAAAGCCTAGCCCGATTCTCTATTAGCTCAATTCAGCATTTTTTGGCCCAACCAGTTGGTACCTAGCTACTTCATAGAGGCCCATTTTTTGGCCCAATTCGGACCCACCACCCCAAAGCACTGACCTAGCCTGCCTCAACTCTACCCCATTCCACTAGCCTCCCTTAATCCTGTTCCCACCCGCCGCTACTCTCCCGCCTTCCCCTCACTCCCAACATCCTCTCTCCTCTCACCCTCGGTATCCTAGCACTTGCGAGACGTCTACACATGTCATCTTCCTTGTTCTTGCGCGCCACCCTCTCCACAACAGTGGTGCACTAGTGTGGGCCTGCTCGAAGTACTTTAGGTTGTTTGTTTCAGAGACGAGATCTACTCCGTCTTGTCCGTAGGGTAAGAGATCCCCATGTTGTTGATCAAAATATGTATGGTCTATATGGATTTATAATTTATTGTATTATCCTTTAGATGGTTCAGTTGCATGTCTTACTACATAGAGATATGTAAGAGATCATTGCACAATTGGATTAAATGAAATAAACGGTCTAAAATAGTTTAGATGCGTTCAACTAAATTGGTCACTTACTTGGGATGCATACTGTCAATTAGTCAAAAATAAAGGATAAGTAGTAATTTTGTTAAGTAAATAGTTCCGTTCATAAGTTAGCACAATTATTACTAGGATAATGTATTGAATGTCTTTGCACAGTTGCCTAAAAAAATTCAGTCAATTTTTTGTGACCATTGGATCAATATCCAAAGGTCTATCTACCTCATATTTCCATTTATAACCTTCTCTCCCTAACGCTAAACCCCATTCCTACCTAGGGAAGGCAACGACCCCTATTCCCCGACAGAGAATTCCCCTATTAACGGATAGAGATGGGGAAAATTGTCCCCGACGAGGATGGAAACAGTGAGAAATTCATCCTCATCGGGTTAAACGAGGATAGGGATGGAGATTTTTTCTCCCTGCGGGCAATGAAATAGGGACCCAAAATTGAAAGCCTAGCCCAATTCTCTATTGGGAGTGACTAAGAGAAAGTTGTCTGATAATAAAATAAGTGTCAGTCGATTATTAATAAAATTGCACTATAACTATACTAAAATTGCACATTCTAAATAAGTGCAAATTTAGTTTTACCAATGTATAATTTTAGATTGACTGAAACAAACATGATGGTTTGAAATATAGGAAAATAAAAGCATGTAAGCACGTGTATTCGATAGATTTATATATCAGCAAAAGCATAGAAATCAACGAATTAAACTGATGATTGATAAGTAGCAATTTTAATACTAAAATTTAAAATTGCACCTTTGTAAACTGTACAATTTTAGCCTTACTAGAGTGCAATTTTAGATTGACTGATAGTTAAGAAAATTTCAGTCGCCTGAGAATTAGCAATTTTGTCCTCTATTAGCCCAATTCAACATTTGTTAGCCACGGCGTGCAGTCCGTTGCGAGCCGCGCGCGCGCAGCATGCACGAACGACGAGGCGGCCTATGGCTAAGCCGGAGCCAGTACTACTCATGCTCCATTTTCTTATGCTGCAGAAACGGGGCAGGAGAAGGTGCCCGTCTCCAGCTACGCGCGCGTCCTGCGCCGTGACGACGCCGCCGAGGCCACCTACGAGGCCACCTTCACCGTGCCGGCTTCCTTCGGTCCCGTCGGCGCCGTGCTCGTCGAGAACCAGCATCAGCGGGAAATGTTCCTCACAGACATCGTCCTCTCCCCCGCCGACGACGACGGCAGCGGCTCCGCCGCCGTCACCTTCGAGTGCGACTCATGGGTGCACTCCAAGTTCGACAATAACCACAAGCGCGCCTTCTTCCCCCTCAAGGTCCATCGTCTCAGGCTCCCAGCTGTGCGTCCACGCACGCAGACTTTGACATGTACCGTGTGTTCGTGCAGTCCTACCTGCCGTCGCAGACACCCAAGGGCGTGGAGAGGCTGCGCAAGAGCGAGCTCGCCGCCGTCCGCGGCGACGGCCACGGCGAGCGCAAGGCCTTCGACCGCGTCTACGACTACGACGTCTACAACGACCTAGGCGACCCCGACGGCGACGCCGCCGCGAAGCGCCCGGTGCTCGGCGGCAAGGAGCACCCGTACCCTCGGCGCTGCCGCACCGGCGGCGCCCGCAGCAAGAAAGGTACGTGCACGAAGGATCCAAGCAGATCGCCGGCCTGACACGGCGGACAGAAGCGCCGTGCGCGACGCGAGCTCACCGGACGCGTGCCTGTCTCCTCGCTTAACGTGCAGACCCGTCGTCGGAGGCGAGGAGCGGCGGCATGTACGTGCCGCGGGACGAGGTGTTCTCGGAGGTGAAAGGCGTGACGTTCAGCGCCAAGACGCTGCGGTCGGCGCTGCACGCGGTGGTGCCGTCCATCGAGACGGCGCTCGTCGACGCCACCCTGGGCTTCCCCCACTTCGCCGCCATCGACTCGCTCTTCGACGACGGCATCACGCTGCCGAGCCAGCGTGGGATGGGCCAGTTCTACAACGTCATCCCCCGCCTGATCAAGGCCGTCGAGGAGGTCTCCGAATTCGTCCTCCGCTTCGAGACGCCGGAGATGATTGACAGTATGATCCAACCACACACTCATCACCAAGCCATTCTACTGCTTAGACTTCTTCAGTGCACTCCTGATCAAAAGAGCTCAATCTGAAATTGCAGGGGACAAGTTTGCTTGGTTCAGAGATGAGGAGTTTGCAAGGCAAACGCTCGCAGGACTGAACCCTTTGAGCATACAGCTTCTCACGGTACGTTTTTTAGCCTTATAACTTTTTATTTTTTTAAAAAAAATGGAACAAATTTCCCGGCAACCTACCCTGCTAATTAGGGGTGTAAATGGAGCTAATAATTTCCGACCGACCGAATAAGTTTGGATAGTGATTTGGATAATTATACAGATATCCGGTTTTTTTTTTGCGGATATGGATACTGGGTGCCGGATACGAATACGGATAATGCGGATATTATCCGATGGAAAATATGGATAATATCCGATGGATATTATCCGATTCCATTTAAGGGGCTTTGGCGCCTGCCAGCATATCGGGCGGCCTACAAGAGTCCAGCAAACCACGATACTCTCCAGATCCAGGCCACCGCACCAATCATCATCCCACCAATACTAAGAACATGAATAAAACTCAAGAAGCAAGGCTAATATGTGTGACCCTTGTCCTGCCATGTTAATCTGATATTACTCCATGCTTTCAAAATTATTTTCTTTAACTTAATTAGCAGTACGCAGTGGGTAGCGTTATACTGCTATATCTCTTCATTGGTGAAATTGTTCACTCCAAGGCATATATTGATTCCTTTTTCTAGCATGTGTTTTCGAATAAGCATATTATCCGAGGAAATATCTGTTCCGACCAATATCCGATTTGATATTATCCGTATTCGTATCCGACACTATCCATATTCGTATCCGACACTATCCGTGTCCATATCCGTATCCGATCCGTATTCGAATAAAAAATATGGATACGGATACAGTATTAATGATATCCGACCGTATCCGATCCGTTTACATCCCTACTGCTAATCCTAGGAATTATACCTACGTGGGTAGAAATCATTGAGCCATTCGATCCAATATGTAGCATGGGTGAGATGTATTCATCTGCCTAATCCTATAAGAGATATTGTAGATCGCCGGATCAAATAAGTAAACAGTTCAAAATAGTTTGCTTTTGTCTTAAATTTGTGAAAAATTATCTATTTGGTTTCTAAATTATGCCTGATGTATCAATTTGGTACCTTAAGTGAAATATCGGGTGTAACATGTCCTCCGGCTATCAAAACAAGGTACAAATGGTTCTTTGACCGGTCAAACTGTGGTTTTAGGATGTTTTCACTAACGTGACAATCCACTTAACAAATTTAGTGATATGGTATGACATTAGGGGTGAAAACGGTTTGGATAATATCCATCTGGATCTAGATCCATTTTCGGTTTTATTGATTTGGAATCCACCTATTCGGATGGATACAGATAAGAGTACGAATAATTATCCGGATTTTTAAACGAATACAGATATGGATATGGGCCAAGAGGTATCCAATAGATATTGGTATCTGTTAGATATTATCCGTATCCGGTTATTTGCTATCTAAATATTATCCGCATACAAATACATGTTGAGTTTGGGCTCACCCGCTTGAACTCTTCATGCTCATCTGTATATTGGGCCTGCTGGATGCTATTGCTGCATGTACATATTTACGTGCATGCTGCAATGCTGCTGCACACGCACTGCTACACTAGCTACATATTTAATTTGTCTGAGCAAAGAAAAACCATGTATTTTATCATTTCAAAAGCAACATATTTTTTAAATAAAATATACTGAATTATGTGTTACACGTGATTAATATTTAGGTCATTGCCTAGCAATTAGCAAAATATGGTAAAACCCATTTTTGTATTCGTATTCGCCTTGTATCCGATTCGTATCCATATATATTAGAATCCATATCTGATAAAAAAAATACAGATACAGATATATAGAGAGACCCCTATCCGATTTATATCCGGTCCGTTTTCACCCTACATGACATGTGCAAATGATGTGTCAGGACCACATGCGAAACACATGCTACATGTCATACTCTCTCTTCCTTCTTCGTCCATCTCCTCCGTCTCTCTCTCTCTCTCTCTCTATCTCTCTCTCGAATGTCAAAGCAGAGGGAGGCTCGAGCAACTCGACAGCAATCTCGATGGTAGGGAGGACGTCGGTACAACCACGAAGTATTGCCGGAGCTCAGGGAACAGCGGGGCTACGACAGCATGGTGACCAGTGACACAATATGAGCCAGAAGCGACATCAGCACCTCACGCATGACACGACGAGGATGGAAGATGATGCGGTGAGCTCGAGGGAGTCCTAGGGACGCTTTTGGCTAGCTTGGTCTAGTCCAGAGCGGTCCAAGGCAATGCGGTGGCTAAAAGCGGACGAAGGGCGGCTGAAGAAGCAAGAGATTACATGGGAGGGTATTAGGAAAGGGGCAGTCGAAGGAATAGCTCCATATCCGGCGTGCCAATGCACTAAGCTCTGGTGTCCTAGGTATCACCCTGTCTATCTAGACTTTGAATGTTGCTCATCATCCACCACCTCAGCACGGGTGCCCATCCCCGCCATCTTCGTCGACTCCACATTTGGCCTGCGTGTTGCCTATCCATGCCCTATCTGCCTGGCCTTGCCACCATCCAGCTACATCACCACTTGCCTCCGCCGATTTCAATCTTCCTCGACTATGGCCAATGTGCTGCCTAGATTCAACATCTTCTTCAGCATCGACTAGCTGCCTCTGTCGCTCGACTCCACCCGTGCTACGTCAACCCAAGAGTGGCCAGAGGGAGGAGGTTGACTGCTTAGGTTGCCACCATAGAAGGAGGCACTAGGGAGGGGTCACCGGAGGACAACCAGGAGAGGGGCGCCGGTGGAGGGTTGTGGTGAGGAGGGGGCGCCGGGGCAAGGAATGCTATCTGGAAGGTCGGCGTCGGAGGAGGCGGAGGACGCCAGAAAAGAGAAGGTAGTGGCTGAGCGATGGTGAGGATGAGAGGGAGAGAGAAAGGAACGAGAGAGACTGGACTAAATACATGCATGTGGGCATGTGGCTCCCACGCCAGTGAAAACCTCATCACCACTCAAAGAACGTTTTGTGCCTGTTTTTGATGGTTTAGGACCATGTTAACTCGATTTTCTACTTCATAGACCAAATTTATGCAACGGGCATAATTCAAAGACCAAATTGATACTTTTTCTTTTTTCTAAATTTTTGGTTGTCTGGCGCCATGTACGCAGGAGTTCCCTATTGTTAGCAAGCTCGATCCGGAAATCTATGGCTCGCCGGAGTCTCTCATCACGAAAGAGCTCATCGGGGAGCAGATAAACGGCGCCATGACAGCGGAGGAGGTGAGTAACTAACGATGATCGTGCATATCAAATATCAGCGACCGCAATAGCGTTCTGATGGAGTGATCGTTCAGGCAGTGGAGAAGAAGAAGCTGTTCGTGCTGGACTACCACGACCTGTTCCTGCCGTACGTGAACCGGGTGCGCGAGCAGGACGGCACGACGCTCTACGGCTCGCGCACGCTCTTCTTCCTCACCAAGGAAGGCACGCTCCGCCCGATCGCCATCGAGATGACGCGCCCCAAGTCGCCGGCGAGGCCGCAGTGGCGGCAGGTCTTCACGCACCGGAGCGACGGCACGGCCGCCTGGCTCTGGAGGCTCGCCAAGGCCCACGTCCTTGCCCATGACTCCGGCTACCACCAGCTCGTCAGCCACTGGCTGAGAACGCACTGCTGCGTGGAGCCGTACATCATCGCGGCGAACCGCCGGCTAAGCCGGATGCACCCCGTCTTCCGGCTGCTGCACCCGCACTTCCGCTACACCATGGAGATCAACGCGCTGGCGCGGGAGTACCTCATCAGCGCCAATGGTATCATCGAGAGCACCTTCTCCCCGGGGAAGTATTCCATGGAGCTCAGCTCCGCCGTCTACGGCGAGCTCTGGCGGTTCGACATGGAGGCCCTGCCGGCCGACCTTCTCCGCAGGGGAATGGCCGTGGAGGGGCCGGACGGGGAGCTGAAGCTTACCATAGAGGACTACCCCTACGCCAACGACGGCCTGCTGGTGTGGGACTCCATCAAACAGTGGGTCTCCGACTATGTGGAGCACTACTACCCCTCGGCGGAGTACATCGCCGGCGACGAGGAGCTGCAGGGCTGGTGGACGGAGGTGCGCACCAAAGGCCACGGCGACAAGAAGGACGAGCCGTGGTGGCCGGTGCTGGACTCTGGCGAGAGCCTGGTCCAGGTACTGACCACCATCATGTGGGTCACGTCGGGGCACCACGCCGCGGTGAACTTCGGGCAGTATCACTTCGCCGGGTACTTCCCGAACCGGCCGACGATCGCGCGGAAGAACATGCCGGTGGAGGAGGGGGCCCGCGCGGAGGACTGGGAGAGGTTCTTGGCGAAGCCGGAGGCGGCGCTGCTGGAGGCGTTCCCGTCTCAGATCCAGGCTGCCGTGGTGATGACGGTGCTGGACATCCTGTCGTCGCACTCGCCGGACGAGGAGTACATGGGCGAGCACGCGGAGGCGGCGTGGGAGGCGGAGCCGATGGTGAAGGCGGCGTTCGAGAAGTTCTGCGGGAGGATGAAGGAGATCGAGGGCACGGTGGAGGAGAGGAATGCCAGCGAGGAGCTGAGGAACCGGTGCGGCGCCGGCGTCGTGCCATACGAGCTGCTCAAGCCCTTCTCCGGGCCGGGGGTCACTGGGCGGGGCATCCCCAACAGCATCTCCATCTGAGCTGCACCGTCACCGATGAGAATGATACCCGGCAGCACATGCACACATTGACATGACCGCATGTATGAGCAGAATGGATTCACTGTTTTTGTTCTACTAGCAGCTTGGTAATCGCATATTCAATTGGTCTCCAAAATCCCAACCGCAAACTTCAAATTCATTTTGAGTTGGAAGTTTAGCTTTTTTTTTTAATCAGATAGATGCCACCATAGAAATTGGATATTTGAGAAATATCACCGCTCCTTAAGTATCCATAAAAATGCCATTAAGAAACTATGCAAATTAGATCAATACCACTCCATGCAAACTATATATATGGAGATGGAGGAAAGGGTCGAGCGGTGCAGCAGCTGTGAGCTCATTGGAGATGGAGGAAGGGGGAAGGAGAGAGAGAGGAGGGAGGAGGAAGAAGAATGCTAGATTTGAAGTAACTTAGAATGGAGAGAAGGATAAAATCGTCTAGTTTTAAAAACACAATGCTAAAAGGTGCTTTAAATTTCACAAAGTGGCATTGATCTAATTTGCATGGTTTCATAGTGTCATTTTATCATACACGCAGGAGCAGTGACATTTCTCAAATATCCAACTTATGCTGTGGCATCTATCCAATTAACTCAAACTGCATTACAGGGAAAATTCAAGAACGATTACTAATTACTAGTTACTAGGATTTTTCTTTTTTGTTAGAGACGATAAATCAACCAATGGATTGCTTCAAAAATCCAAAATAGAGAAGAGAAAAATCAAGAGGCCTCTACTGACCAACATAAGACAAAGAAAGAAAGACAGATGAGCCAACTTGAGATTTTTTGCCATCATCATCGTAAAAAAGAAATTCTTGATTTTTCGTATTTCATATCTTCAAGGCAAATCGACCCAATCCAGTGGCTGATGAAGTTTTGAACCCTTTTTTTATAGTATCAATTGAAAATTTGTGTGTTTCTGCTTTAGCCGTAAGAGATGAAATTATCATATATGGTTCTATGAGGGGGGGCTCAAGTAGGAATAATTTATGATTTGCTACTCTAAAATTGCCATTTAAGAATGGGTTAACTGGATAGATGTCACTGCAGAACTTCAAATTTGGAGATCTGCCATTGTTTCTTTCATATTTATATATATATGCCATTATGAAACCGAGATAATTGGATATTTGCCACTCCGCGCGTCACATGTACTATTTTGGGGAATAAGTATACCGTATTTCATGAATATGACGACTTTGCCCCCATCTTCTACCTCCTTAGTGGTAGGCAGCGACGTGGAGGGCAGCAAACCTAGGTGCAGGCGGTGGTAGTGGACCATGGCGCAAGTGGCGAGCTCGCAAGCGGCGCGGCAACTTCGCTGGCAGCGTGGCGACTTCGCCGGTGTTCCACTCGCTAGAGCAACCTCGTTGGTGTTCCACCTCGGTGGCATTGAGGAGATGTAGGGAGCTAGATCTGAGAGGTAGGAAGGAGAAGGTGGCTAATGGCATTTTTTATGTAAATAGATGGTGAAAACAAGGTAAAATCGTTCGGTTTAGCCAAAATAGGACACGTGGCGTGCAGAGTAGCAAATATCCAATTATCTTGGTTTGATAATGGCATATATACAAATACAAAAAGATGATGGCACATCTCGAAATTCAAAGTTCTGCATACATCAAGTTTATGTTGCGTGCTATTAGTTCATACATCAAGTTCAAGATCTCATCTTACTTGCTATTAGTTTATACATCAAATCTTTGCCATTGAGTTGGCATACAAGACATGCATAGATTCTTTCGTATGCAAACAATGATGTTGGTGTATTGATGAACTAATGACTTACTTCTTGCAAGTACATTGTTGTTAGGAAAGGTTGGATAGCTTGTTGTATTTAGCTTGAAGGATGTGTTGATGTATGAAAAAGCCTCTTATCACATGAAATCTGGTGATGATTCTAAGAAGTAGAAATTTGTTCCAATCCTATCCCTAAGAAATGAATGGTTGGACTTAGTTCATACCTCTTGAAGGAGTATAAAAGGCCTCTTATGAGATTGAGATTATATCTAGTGATGATTCTCAGTAATAATAACTAAGAACAGGGGTGCTCTAAAATCTTTCTGCCTTAAACAAAGAAAATAGTTCAAGAGCTAACATTGCTAGTACTGGATGATGACAGCAGAATACCCTTTTCACCCACAAAAGGAAAAAAATGCACGACTAGAAGCTGTTGTAAATATAAACATCTATAGGCTAAAAAAGCCACATCCCCAGATTAATTAGCCATCGGTCGACTATATGCCATGGTGGATTTTGGCTATTATTTTGGATTCGGTTTGGCATTATTCAACAATTAAAGAGGGGAAATTTTCCTTTTTATTTTGAAAATTATATGACAATTATGAGAACCAATCCTACCACATCCCATCCAGAGGTTTTCTAGAATTGAAGAAAAAAAATACACATTGCAATGTTTAAGGTCATTGGTTCAAACTTCAAACCCAAGCTTCTATGTTGATTGGAAAGACTCCAGCCTTTGTTCGACTTGAAGTTCTTCACTTAATATCTTGCTAATTTATGTATTTAAGCTAGTCTAGTAAATATCGTAGACTACTATATATTGATTATCGATAAACTCACGCATTAAAGTATCCCTGGGCCATCGTGTAGCTACCTAGCTAGGTCCGTGAACAACGCTGCACATTTCACTGGCCGGCACATTTCTCCAATGGGCGAGCATCATCACCCTTTTTTCAATAAGATTCCGGAGCCCGACCGTTCGAGAGGAACCGATCAACCGTCGGGGTCAACATCTAGGTCTACCAAGAGCAATCCACGTAGATGATCCCGATGAACAAAAACATGTGTACTTGTAATTATGTGTACAACAATGTGTACTTGTGATACTTGTATATATAGCCCAGTTAGTTAGCAATTGTAGTACTTATTAATTACTTATAATTAAATTTTAATGAATGTCCTTTCATTTAATAACGAGTTAACTGTGTATGAATAATTATATGAGTTTCAATTAATTGTGATTTAACACAAATATATACATATACTTAAGTTTCAATTAATTATATGAGTTTCAATTAAATGTCATCCAGCGGGCAAAAAAAAAATGACAACACCTTCTAGTCCCGGTTGGTAGAACCAACCGGGACTGATAAGTCAGCCTCCAGTCCCGGTTGGTAGTTCCAACCGGGACGGATAGCTGCCTCGGGCGCCCCCCAGCTCCCAGGCTTTTCAGGGGCCTTCGGTCCCGGTTGGTGGCTAACCGGGACTGCAGGCCCCCTGCCATCAGTCCCCTGGGATTATCCCGGTTTGGAAACCGGGACCGTAGCCCGTTCCCAACCGGGATAAAATCCCTGTTCCCTGGTAGTGTGTGCCGGTCTGGAAGGCCATTTCTGTAGTAGTGCCATCGTGTAGCTAGCTAGCTAGGTCCGTGAACAATGCTGCACATTTCACTGGCCGGCAGGTCTTGCTTCAATGCATTGAGATGCATGGCTGGTGGCGGTACACTGGCACTAATATCTTGTGTGCAGTGAGCCAGTGACCAATATATACACACACCCTAGTATAGCAACAATACCAATGCTCGCAGAGTAGTACTGTTAGCCGGACCGCTACGCTTAGCACGTCCGGACCCCAGGCCGTTGGGCCGCATTACACTCGCAGGCCCAACCAGAGCAGCAGGCCAAGGTCTCTTAGGTCATCTCTCCCTACAAAGCTAGCTCAATGAGAGGGTGCTCCCTCACCCTTATAAACCATGCTTAAGCCCTCCCAACTTCCAATGTGGAACTATTTCCAACAATATCCCCCTTACACATTGGGCCGAGACTTGTCTGGGAACCGCCTGGGCTACCTAGGCTCTGATACCACTTGTCAGCCGGACCGCGTCCGGACCCTATGCCATTGGGCTGCAGTACCTTTGCAGGCCCAACGCTGAGTAGCGGGTCGAAGGTCTCTTGGGCCATCTCCCCCAAAAAGCTAGCTCAATGAGAGGATGCTCTCTCACCCTTATAAACCATGCTCAAGCCCTCCCAACTTTCAACACGGGGACTATTCCCAACACGTACCACGTGTGATCGATGCAACTAACCTAGATGACGATGTGGGAGAGGGAGGCATCGGGAACTCAAGATCCTTGGCCGCAAGGAGCAGACCGTTCGCTGTATGCCTGTATAAAGGTAGCAGAACAGAACCACGGCCAGATCAATCAAGGATCCTTACTTGCTCAAGTACTCCTTCTGTTTCAATGCCGCACCATGGAGTCCCATCCTAAGCCTCCTGCAACATAGCGTGCTGCGATGGAACCCTCCAAGACCATGCATGTCTCCATGGCGATGCTTGGGCGGCGTGGCCGGTGGCTCTGGAATTAAGGCGAGAGCATATCGTCTTGTAGCCTTGTAGGTGAGCGAGGACGGGCTTAATCCTTGTAGCTAGCAAATCTTGTTCTTTTCTTCTACGACGCCAGCTTCGATGGACATATGTGTGTAACAACTGTTGGCCGGGCGCTCCGCTCTCAGCCTCTACCGTGCCCCACAAGGCGCCGCGGCCGATGATTTTTAGCCGCCAGGTAAGAGAGAGAGGACACAAGGAAGAAGGAAGCAGGGAAAGAAAAAAATTTCTTACCCTAGTTCATGAATGGTTAGATGTATTTGGTACCTCATTTTATCTTATGATAGACATAAAAAAAACCTCCTATATTAATGATTGGGTCTTGGTGAGCATGTATCTATCTATCTATTTTTATATATAAAGTAGATGCCAACGGAATCACCACGTTAATCCTAAAATAATAGAAATTCCACGTTAATAAAAAATACTAAAAATCCCTGCATTAATCGGAGAAAAAATCTAGGCTGTCGATTATAGTGGGACTAGGTTATAACGGCGAGACTGGATATAGACAATACAAGGATCATATGGGAATTAGAATTAGACCATATAATATGGCAACCAAATATACCCATATTTGAGATAAGGCATCTAAATCATATGATAGCCTAGAAAACTAACGTCCATATCTCATAGTAATACACGGACGGCGTCTTTGATAGGAAAGAACCGATCTTTCAAGTGCTCTTCCAGGCTAAACACACACGCGATGATCGAGCTGTTTGTGATTGTGATGAATCGGTAGCTCAGCGTGGTGCACCCCATGCATAAGCTACTGAGCCCACACTACCGCGACATGATGAACATCGACGCCCTGGCGGGGCAGACGCTTAACCACGTGGCAGCATCTTCAAGCAGACCGTCTTGTTGGTGAAGTACGCGCCGGAGATGTCCTCTGTCGTGTACAAGAACTGGAAAATCATCCAGCAAGTGCTCCTTAATAGGGGAAATTTCCACATATTTGTGGAAATTTCCCCTATTAAGTGGAAATTTCCTTATTAGTGAATTAGATAAAATCTATGCCATTGATTATAGTGGGATCAGAATATAATGGCATAGATTAAAATAAAGAGTCCATATCGACAACAATAATAAAATAGAGGTAATTTAAATTCGGTATACAAAATAATAGAAAAAGAGTATGTATCAACTATAATATTAGAAAAGAGTCCAATTCAATTAAATAAAAAATAAATTAATTTTGGAATAAAAATAATAGAAAACGAGTCTGTAGCAACTACTGCAAGATTAGAAAAGGTGTATATCAACTATATTAAAAAACAACATATTTTTTTTAAAAATATAAACCAATAATGAGATCAAGCCTGACTCTATTAGAACTTACCATAATCAATACGAGTATGAATCTTTATACAAATTTCACACAAATCTAACCGTGCAAATGCACAGGACACCCTGCTCATTTATACAGAGGGGCATTGACTTCACTCTGAGCTCAAAAGTGCTTAGATGCAACGGATGGTTGGTAGATTACTTATGTAGTACACCATCTTAGATCGACGGACTACCCAATATAGTTACAGACTTCTCATCATCTATGCTGTACTGCGTGTCCAAGTTCACCTCCATGCATAAAATCCCATGAGCAACTATGGAGGACGATGATGATGGCAACTGCGGTTGTGGCCGTGCTCTCTTGCCCTATCACTGGAAATGGAGGCATCAGGAACCTGGGTTCTAGTCACTCTCACCGTAACCCATAAACTGCCAGAGTAGGCGAAGACATCCCGGAAGCACAGCGCTGGGCGACGAGGCATATGGGTACCAAAGCCAGTGCTGCTTCCGACGGTGCTGCGCTCACATTGGCCTCGGCGCCAACGTGGTGGTGCTTCTTTCATGCGCCTCGCGCAAGAAATTCTGACGGCGTCGGGGTTTCACGCTGGAGCAGCCCACGCAGTTGCTTCCTGACGAGTGTGAGGAAGTCGTCATGCTCATCACTCACAGCAGCACTTGCTGGCTTGCTGCCTTGCTGGTGCAGGACGTACGAGCTCTCCAACGGCAACGGGTGAGGTGTGGCTGCAGGGATTGTAAACAGGGGCGTCGTCGATGACCAACAACTAGCTAGAGACGGCTCACTTGGATTAGTCATCTAGAAAGTGCGCAAGCTTGATGTCATAAAACAACTTTATATTTACAGCGCCCGTTAATTTCACATTTAATTTGATTTTGGATGGCATCATGAAATTACGACCAAGTTCAATTTTACCAAGAAAATCAAATGCTCCCTACCTAAACATTATAATGAATATCCATATCTACCCTTCAATTTTATTATTTTTTAAAGGTTGGTATAAAATTTGCTCCATATTATAATTTTTTTTCTGAAAGGTGTACCGGAGCAAATACTCCTATACAGTTTGCATTAGTGGGGTCATGTGACATCGACCCTCGAATCCTCGTGACAAAGCAATGCTGTGTATGTCACCGACCAGGCTCCATATGCTCCATATTAAATATTTGCTTTGCTTTGAGCTATAAACTCTGAATGGATGGTTTGTGAGAGAACACGTATTGTAAGATCTAGGTTCTCAAGATGTAACGAACCAACCACTACCAGCGATTTGGACTTTAAGCGGTTCCAAACCACTTTGTAAAGCAATCGCTTGTAGTGCTGCTGGGTACCAGTTAAAAAGAGAAATAATTTTTTGGAGGAGTGGGATTCGAACCCAGGACCTCACCTTTCTCGTGACCCACGCCTCACTCTGCTAGCCAACTCATCCCATGCGTGCTCTCTGATGAGATAAGGCAAGCTTTCCTTTTAGCATTTCAAAAACTGGACTTCACAAGCGGTTCGGGACACAAACCCATTGTAAAGCCCGTGTCCCGAACCGCTTGTAGAACTTCTACAAGCGGTTCAGGACACGAACCCCTTGTAAAAGTCCTATTCTGGCTCAGCCTTTTGAAGGGCTTTACAAGAGGTTTGTATCCCGAACCGCTTGTAAACTTTTACAAGGGGTGGGCTTTACAAGGGGTTCGTGTCCCGAACCGCTCGTAAAAGTTCTATCCTGGCTCAGCCTTTTAACCCGTTTGTGATGACACTATCACAAGGGGTTCGCAATGAATCCCTTGTGATGTACCCCTTCTGATGCCTATATCTCTAGTAGTGAACTCAGGCCTTGTTCAGGATGAATGAAATTTTTATGAATTTAATGTGAAACATTTTTCAATTTTTGCCAGGACAGGGAAACTTTTCCATGCATGTTCAAAACGGGCCCTCATTAATTGTTGTCAGAGTCGTTTTCATATCTTTGGAATCACGTAGTTTATTCGTTAGGTGCACTCTAGTGGTGTACAAACACAGTACCTATGGTCTTAACTATTGGTACTTAAGTTAGTAAAAAAATACTTGTTTTAAATGGTTAATTATTGTCATCTTCATATATATCCATGTCATAATAGAGTTAGCTCGTCAACCTCTAAAGGACTCAAGAGTCGAAACTGCCGGAGAGTAAGAACACCAATTGTCACAAACGTAGATAGACGCTATTACTGCACTCCAGTAGGAAAGGGGGCATCGAGGATTGTAGTAGTTCAAGGGGTGTTTGTGTACCTCTGTAACATCCCATTTTTGGGTGTTTGTAAAATTCTTGAAAATTTTGAATAATAATATTGCTCTTAATGCTTTGAGAGAGTTATGTCTTAATTTACATTATTTTTGACTCCTTGATACAAATATACTTGTACTCCTGACTGAGGTATTTTATGTTAAGTAAAACATACTCCATAATTCTCCCTTTATTTGAATCTTATTAAAGGTTTTGCTTTAAGGCATTAATTGGATATCTTCTAAGAAGCTTTCAAACATTTTATGTTATAAAACGCTTATTAGCTAAATAATATTTAAAAGCTAAGCTATATTGATAAATAGCCAATCCAGTGCAAAATATAATCATATATATATATATATATATATATATATATATATATATATATATATATATATATATAAATATAAACGACCCTTGTAATCATATGCATATATGTATATATATAAGGGCATTTATATTTTCATATTACAAGTAGCAATTTCACCAAACTTTAACTTTCCAATGTATTGCTTGGAATATATGTATATTATGAATTATCATATTTGAATAAAACCTATTTTTCTAATTTGTAGTCCATTTTCGGACTATCTACAGTGCTCACCCCTCCCCTCTCTCCTCTTTCGGCCAGCCCACTGGCCAAAACCCCATCTTGGGCCGGTGCCCAGGCCAGCCGGCCTGCTCTCCCTCCCGGCCGTGGCCCAGCAAGGCCCAACCGATGCCCCCACCCCGGTTTCTTCTTCCTCCCTCTGTTTCTCTGCTTCATTCTCCACCTCCCCCTTCATCCCTCCTCTGCCACCTCCGCTCGGCGCCACCATTCCCCCTCTCCAGAGCTCCATTGGGCCTATACAAGCTTTCCGCGGAGAGAGCACCTTACTCCCTCCAATGTCCCCCACCCAATTGGGCCAAGGTGCCCCGTAGCCCGCCGGCACGGTGATCTCCCCTCCGCCGGCCGCCATTCCTCCGTTTTACCCCCTTCTTGATTTCCTCCACAACGGTGAGTTATCCGTCGATTCCTCGCTTCTAGAGCAACACCATGGTGTCACCAACCTTCCTCACTCTTCGCCCTTGCAAGATCGTCGCCGGAATAAGCTGTCCACGTCGCCCCTTCTCCACCACCGTGCGGCCTCCACGGCGACAGCCCTCCTCGGCCCTTCTCCGGCTCAATAGCCGGCACGGTGAGCACCCATGTGCCTTCCTCTTGCTCATGCGCCCTTTATCCCCGCACGGAAAGGCCTAGGACGCGGTAGAACCGTGCCTTCTATCCCGGCCTCGCCGCCGCCCGTGGCGCCGCCGCCTCCGACCGCCTCCGGCGATGTCGCCCACGCCTGCTGGAACGCGAGGGCATACCGAAGCCATCTCCCTCCTCAGACTCGACGCCAGGCCGAACATCGGCGAGCCGGATTCTCGCGGACCTTGCTCGCGAAGCAGAGGAAACCGCCGGCGTCGTCCCCGCGTGAGAGATGGCCTTGACATGTGGGGCCCGTCGATTTGTTTTGCCGGGATTAATTCCCCACGGAGCCCCTTGTCCCGCTGACATGTGGGCCCCTAGGTCCCACATGTAAGGTTTAGTGGAAGCGGATTTTGGAAATGCGCCTCCGGCGTGGGCGCCTCCCCTCGGGCCGCTTCGCGTGTGGGCTGGACCTAAGTTGGGCCGTGCAGTAACAGTAGCCCATTACTGTTTGTATTAGTTTTCTAGACATTTGTCTATTTAGAAAACCTCGGGAAATGATTTTGATTTATGATAAATACTTAGAGACAATCTATAATCTTGGAAAAATTATGTAAAATACTAAAGTACCTTTGGAACCCATGAAAAATATAACTTGGCAGATTTCAATTATTCAAAGTCTCTGTAAAATATTTGTAGCTCTTATCTATGTATTTCTTTTATAAAGAAAACCCCATAAATGCTTATTTGGCTTTCTTAAATAGTCTTAGCCCTCCAAAAATATTGGGAAAATTCATATAAATAGTATATCTTATACTTGACTTATGAAAAATATTTTTGGACATATCTTATTACTATTTTGCCCCTGGAAAATCAGAATAGCTTTATGGTAGCATTTTCCTTTATAAAAGAAAGGCTAGAAATGGTTTTCCATTTATATAAAATATTATTTAGCCTCTGAAAATATTTATTACCCTTTTATAAACTTTAATAGGATATTCCTATGCTTAAAACTGAGGGAATATTTCTATAGATACTTTCTAAGGATTTTAACCTAAAGGATAATATCGAGTACTTTAGGATTTTTGCCGCTTATTAAATAGAAATACGAAGCCTCCTTTTGGGCTAAAAATCTATTTCTACATGTTTAAAAGTGTTTGCTGAAGATATTTTAATATAAATAATAGGTTTATTCTTTGGGAACCTAATTAAGGGTATTTAGATGCTTTCTCACATGCATGACATCCTTAGCACGCTTATCGTGGAATTCATGGAATTTCCTTGATCAGTAGGATAGGTTATTTTATAATCTTCGATATAGCCCGATGCGACTAGTCACCCACGCGATTAGATGCGATTGCATAACATTCATCATGCTATGGCATATTTCTGAATATATTTGTGCTATTTGGATTATTCACGATAGATTCGGAAGACCCGAAAGACGACTCGAGACCGAATCCAAGCTACAACACGCCGGTCCAAAGAGCCAATATCTCTAATTCATATGTCAATTCCCATGTTTTACTTAAATTATGTTGGTTTAAATAATGCAAATTGCATGCTTATATTCTGTTGCTATAATATGTTGTTAAACACAAGGCTAATAGAGCTGGTCTAGATATTACCACCCGACTATATGTGCTAATAAGCACAACCCTTAACCTTGGCATTATTCCTTACCTTATCCATTGGAATCCTAGGAATTAAATCTAAAACTCCTCTGACTAGTAAGTCCTTGGAAATGCTTAGTCTCTGCCAGTCTAGGTCAAATGGGTCGATCCCTGCCTGTCAACGGTTTGCGGCATAGATATGACGGATCGATCCTATCAACATTACAACGCCATAGCAACGCTATCAACGATGTAATGGTATAGCTGGTCGCTGGTCCCGACTATCAACGTAAAACGGCATAGAACGGGAGAATACTCATGCACTTGGGTGCCAGGTCTGCCTGAGTGCGAATGTTGGTCAAATGACCCCTTTTGATATACTCGATAATGATTATTTGGATCCACGGGATCCTGGCCTTTGTTGAGCTCAAGGCGATCATGCCTCTTCTTTAAGAGGGTGAGTCGACCGCCACTTTGGGAGTCGTGCGCCAATATGGGCACGGACTTGCCAGTTGGTTAGGACAGTACGCCTGTTACGGGTACTGGTCCGATCTTTCGGGGACCATACCCATAGCCATGGGATGGATCCGCCGACTAAATGGGACACGTATTCCATAGCCATGGATACGGTGCCGCCATATTGAAATACCCCAATAATGAACAATTTCAGCATATATAGCCCAGTACGTCTTTGATTTGTTACCTGGCTGAGTCATAATGATTTCTACCTATTAATTATTGTAAATCTGGCTTTATGCAAACAAAATAGCCTAGCCTCCACCAAACAGCCCATATCATTATATTGCATTAGGTTGGGTGTTGGCTCGCGAGCGCGGTTTGATTGCGCGCTCACCCTCGCACTCCACTCACTCTTTTAGGTGGATCCGAGAATGGATTTGGACAGCTTGACGGCGACAAGAAGAAGATGAACCAGTTGGATGACGTTAAGACCGAGTGATAGGCGGGACTCCAGTCGCTTGCCTGTTTGGGTTGGGCACAGCCTCGAGACCCGACTCTTCTTTCTATTGTTTCCGCTTTTCTGCTAAACTCTGATAGGAGTTCATTTTGGCATTGTAATATTTGGCCTACTCGGCCTGTTAAACTGAGCCACCATGTAATTGAACTCTATTGTAATAATAATATTCAGTCTCGATTGTATGAGATGATCCAGCGTATTGTAATTCGTACGGTGCTAGCAAGACAGATCCTGGGCTAGCGCAGACGTACGGAGGTCCTCGGTTGGACCGAAAATCGGGGGCTGACAACCTCACAATGCATGAAACCAAGAACAACTGTCTTAGAGTTTGATATACAATCCGTGCTGACCAATGATAATATTGCGCTTCTATTGGCATTGAAGAACGGCCCGTCATGTGCTGAATGAAGTTTCTGAATCTTTTTTTAAAGCACTTGTTTTCTCTCCAGTTAGTCTGCTATTGATAACTACCTGTAGCTTCATATGCATGCTATAGATCGATAATAGCTGTTTGTTCTGATATCTGAATTCTAGTGCTAGATGCGTTGGTTGTGAGTTAGGTGCGTCGGTCACTTGCATTGAGTGATCACCTAAAGCTACACGTTACTCTGATTTATAGGTAGCAGCACTGCCTGCGTACTTGCTTTTTTGTGTTGGTTCATAAGAGAGATCGGTTTTGGTTTTTGAAGGAACACTTATATTTTTTTAGACAATGGATAGAATCCGGCTTCTACGAAGATGTACATCGTCCATCGCCTTTTGAAACCGAGGATGAGCCCATGAGTTCGCTAGTCCTTATCGAAGGGCACGGTCTGAATGCATGTTCGTGGAACTCGCCCTTTGGAGATATAACCTTATCAACAAAGAAGCCGACGAGTTGTTCTTGGATTGCGTTGACTCGGTGCGGCGAGAGTATGCCTTTCTCAGAATTGGTGAGCTGTCATTAGGTGAAGTAAAAAAATTAATCAATTCATGAACTTTGATGCGTAGGAAGTGAGAATTACGAATCGATAAGTATCTACATACCCATTCGGTACTTTGCATCTGATTGTGGTTGATAGTGAAATACCGCATGAACTCACATACATAGTAGCCACATAAGTTAGTTCCCAACTCCTGCCTCATACACTGTGGTGAGAAGAGTTAAAAAATATTATTGGTATGGAAAGGTCAAAATCATTATTGGCATGAAAAAGTGGTACGACACATGAATATTCTCTACGTACTGAAAGTCGGTTATAATATGAAGTACCTTTTTGAATTGACCACCCTTCTGTGCATGAAAACTTGCAAATGCACTACGCGTGATTATGGATAGTAGTTATTAGAGTTGGACTCACTCGAAATAAATATTACTAGAATAATAATGAAAGGAACAATATTACCTGTTAAGCAAGCGTATGATTTTTTTCAAATTTTCTACGGGTCTCTTTTGTGAGTTGAAAACAATGATCTGGCTACGATCTAAGTAGATAGCAAGAAGGACCCAATGAAACCTGTGCATATGTCAAACATAGGTAATTAGTCCTAACTTCATGTCACGTGAAAAAAATTTAGAACGAGAAGATACGAAAACACGTACCCAAAGTTGTAGGGTAGAAGTATAAAGTTTTTGTAGTATTGTCTCAGGAGAGCATTGAGAATATTGTTCTCAGTTTCTTTTGCCTTGTCCCTAACAGTTGATTCATTTACAACTATTGGATCGATGTAACCTATATTGTAAATAGACATATTTCTGCAATTTTGTATCTCCATTCTGCATAAAAAGAAATTAGTTACACTTGTAATTTAATTAAAGATGCACACGGTGACTTTTACAAATAAGACACTTACAGAGTCCAGCAACCCAACAAGGCCATGTCGAGGGCGTCTCGCTGGTACATTTAGTAAATATTGTCGAATTCAATCCATGCGAGGCCGTCGCGGCAAAAGAAATCCTCTTGTTTGAATTGGGCGGCAAACATTGTTCTGCCATTCTTTGACTCCCGCAAGTACCATTCGTGCAATTGCCACATTCTCGTTGATAAGAATGGCACCTCATCAGGCCGAACTAATAGCTCATCCAACTTAAATGGCCATCGAACAGGTGCTGCTTCAACCTCACATTCTCCACGAATCTGAGATTCCGTCAGTCCAGTTTCTGCCATGAACTGTTGCATCTGCAAATCCGCTAGGGGCTGCGACTTCTTCTTTTTAGCCTTACTTAGTGTGCGCTCGTAGTCTGACGGCAACTTCTTCGGCTCTGCCCACGATGTCGTGAAATTTTTTTTCACTGCATTGTCGATTGGAACCATCTTCTTAGGCTTCGGACGTTTGAAGTGTGGAGTTACACTTGCTTGAACTTCCTTTCTCGTCTCCTCGGGAGTTAGGTCATACGGCTTCTTAGATGGAGCCGACTTATTAGCTCGGATAGACCTCTCCTTTTGTGGAGCCGACTTCTTCGCTGGGGCCGGCTTCTTAACTGGGGCTGACTTCTTGCTTTCGCTGGTCGACTCCTGTTGTGGGCCCATTTTCTTAGGTGAAGCCAGCTTATGTTTAGGCACTGGGGGTGGTGGAGGAGTCGGGCTTCTTGTCACCGCCATCTTCTTGCGTGGAGGTGGTGGTGGAGTTGGACTTCTAACAAGCATAGGATCTGGGTGCGAGAGGTCCCTCGGCGGAGTGGACACCTCCTGGTTACCTTGAAATATAATATAGCGCTTGCGCCACAAGATGATACTGTAGGGCCTCTCCAAACTTGGTAACCCCGTCACCTCCAGGAATGTCGAGGTCAAGGTCCTTATATCCTTCGCAGACCTGCTCCACACTGACCTTAGAGTAGCCCGGCGGTATCTCGTTGCAATGAAAGAGCTAGCCCGACTCCACGGGGAATGCCATGGCATAAGCCGCCTTGAGGGACAGGTTACGCGCTTCAATATGCAGCTCACACGGACGGCGCGTCGTGATGTCATCCACGGGATAATGGCCCAAGTCCGATTCAGGGAGCCCGGTGGAAGCGCAGCTGCTTCACCTCAGAGAGGGGCTGATGACAGCGTCAGGATTACTAGGCGGTTCCTGCAGCTGGCTAATGGCTAGCTGCACTTGTCGTTTAACTTCTTCGTTTATACTTGCCTGTGTTGCATTAAGCCATTCTACCAATGCACGGTACCTTTGTTCTTCTTGGGCTTTGCTTCTCTGCCGACTCCTATAACTGCCGCTATACTCAGCGAAACCGTACTTCCATGGAACCACGCCAACACCGCGTGTTCGTCTAGGGTGCTCGAAGTTTTGTAGGGCCATGGTTAGCTCGTCATTCTCCCTATCTGGCCTGAATGAGCCTTGGGAAGACTGTTCAAGGGCATCTACAAGTTTTGTGGCCACTTCCTGCACTTCATCTGAATACACCATGCTACCGTCATCTGCAAGACTTCCCCCGTGGGCAAAGTACCAATTTTTTGATCGTTCAGGCCAGTCATGCGTTATGGGTGTTGTACCTCTGTCCATCAGTTCTTGTTCCCTCTTCTGCCATTGTGATGTCTTCTTGACGTAACCACCAGTGCCAAGGTTATGGTGGTATCGCTTCTTCGTTGCATTAACCTTGTTCTTTGCACTCATAGATTGACCTTGTTTCGATTGCTTGTACTCCATAAAAGCATCCTAGTGATCCGCCAATTTTGGCAAAGTATTAAAGTCGGGCGTTCGACCCTTCTGCACGTAGGTGGAGTTCAGATACTTCTTCCAAGTCTGGAAATGGATGGCCATTTTCTTCAAAGTGTATTTCTTCACCAGCTCTTCAGACCCTGGTGGGAAGGTGAACGTCTCTTTCATATCAGCCTAGAGCATATTCTTGATAGCGTCAGATACCGTGTCGTTGTCATCTCGTTTGCCACTCCATTTTCTTAGGCTAATGGGCACGTGATCCCTGACATGGTAGCCACAGGCGTTGTTGTAAGGACCCAACGCTGACTCCGGTGCAACAGTCATACCATCGGTGTTAAATTCAGTGATTACATGTTTTACTGTCGGCTTCTTGTTAAGCCCTCGACTTTTCACTTGGCTGCTCGAACTAGCAGGCTTAAAAATACGCCAAAGAAGAAACAGGTCAGGATGTTTGGTAATCATCAAAGGGTTACCAACAAATGCTTTTATATGAATTACCTCAGTGCTAATAGCTTCGGCGGCCTCACTGGGCTCAGTGTTAACGGCTTGAGCGGCCTCACCGGCCTCAATGTGAATGGCCTGAGCGGCCGCACCAGGCTCATCGCTACCTTGCGCGATCTGGTCGAATAGAAAATGTTCCTCCTCCTCAAAGGTGGTATCACGTGCCATCTCTTATAACTGTAACATGATCCTATTTAGTTTAGAAAGAAATAACCGAGTTTGGGCAAAACATGACAGAGAAGGAGTCGAATTGGGCTGGGCCAAGCCACGGCCTAGAGTTTTAGGAGTCGAACACTAAGGCCCTGTTTGGCAACAAAGTGTTTTTATAGTTTCTAGGCAAAACCATGGTTTTAAAGAATACCATGGTTTCTAAAGCCATGAGGTGTTTGGTTGCCCTAAATCGACATCGCACTTAGGGTTGCCCTAATTCCTTTCAGGTGTTAAATTTTGAAGAAATTCCCTCGATTAAAGTATGACAATCTAGTCACTTGACAATTCTCTGAATTTTTAGGTGAGTGGCATTGAACTCACTACTGAAAGGCAATCCATATTTACATTATCTGTATCAATAGTAAGAACTACCAAATCCTACAAGAAACGATCTGAAGAGAACAACCTTAAAATCTTCCTGCCCTAAACAAGCTAATTAGGCATACATAACACTTGAGATCCTCCGCTTGTGTCAAAAGAACACATCAAGGATAAAAAATGACCAAACCGAGGCAATACCTACCAGTCGGGGTCAACGAAGGGACGGGGACGCCGACGACGGAGACACGGACGAGGTCGGCGACGGGGACGAAGATGCCGGCAGGGCGGAGACGGCTGCGACGGCGACGAGGGCAGGGATGGGGTCGGCAATAGGGACACCGGCGACAAGGGCTGGGTCGTCGGAGGCGTCGAAGTGGGGGGCCGTCGGAAGCGTCGGCACGCAGGGTCGTCGGAGGCGTCGGTGCAGGGGGTCGTCGGAGGCGACGGCGCGCGGGGTCATCGGAGGCGGAGACAGCGGCGGCGCTAGGGGTTTGGGAAGCTGGAAATTTGGGAGAGAATTGGGTTAAGTCTCCTTGTGCGCGCGTTTTTGAGGGGCAATTCACAGGTCACAACCGGTTGGTTAAACAAGCCGGTAGTACCGGTCATGGTCTCAACAAAAAAAATCCCGTGGCGGGGCAATTCGCATGCCACTACCGGTTGGTTAAACAAACCCGTACTAGAGACGGCTCTACTATCGGTTTGATTAAACAACCGGTAGTAGAGCCTTGAAAATAAAAGAATACAGCGGCGCGAGCGGGGCTCGACCCGCGACCGTACGGGGAGCCCGTGCTCAAGCGTACGCTGCTAGCCAGGGAAGAGGAGGAAGTTTGTTCTACTTTGTCGGGCACGTTTTTCTTTTGTACCATAACTAGAAGAGGTGATGGGAAAGGGCATGGTGACTGACTTGTGGGCCTATCTCTGGTGGGTCCCACGTGTCAGTGGTAGACTTGAAATTATTTTAGATGGTTTTTTATTGATTAAATTTGTCTTGGGGGTTATTTCTTTTTGGGAGCCCATAAAAATGAAATGAAAATATGACCAAAATCAAAAATTGTGTAAAATTCAAATATGCTATCAATTAATTTGATCTTTTTAGAAACTTCGAGTGTTTTGCAATGTTGTGAGCCATACAAAAGAAATAAAAAGAAGAAAACATATTCACAGGTGTCACACATGTACCATTACCAGTTGTTTAACCAACCGGTAGTAGAGCCAGATCTACGACCGGTTGGAATAAACAACCGGTAGTAGAGCTTCCTCTCTACTACCGGTTAGTTTAACCAATCGCTACCATAGGGAATTCCAAACGACGCAATATTGGCGCGAACCGAGGAGCCATGCCTCTGCCACTTCCTCTGCCTCTTCTTTAAAACCGACGATCTTCCTCTGCGTCTTCATCTTCCTCTGCTGCGCGCCTCTGCCTCTTCGATCCATGGCTTCCTCCGCCTCTTCCCCACCGCCGCCTCTGCCTCCACTGCCGCCCCACCACCACCGACGCCTGCCCCGCCTGCGGGTTTGCCTCCACCACAGCCGGCTGCTCTGCCTCCACCGCCGCTATCGCCGTTGCATCCACCGCCATGGCCGTCTTCCGATGACGAGAGTCCCCCTCGGAAGCGCACCATTCGTCGCAAGCCGAGGAAGGAGTCCGTCTTCTACCCGGCGGAGTTCTCCATGTCGGACGAGCTCTCCAATGACGACGAGGACGAGGAGGATTTCGACGAGGAGGACGTCGTCGAGGAGGAGGATGAGGACTAAGAGGAGGAGGACGACGATCCGGAGGAGGAGGACGACGACGACGATTAGTAGATTATTAATTAGTCAATTAGTAGATTAGTAGAAATTAATTAGTTAATTAGTAGATTATGAGAAATTACCTTAAAAATTATCATCTTTTGCGGTTACCCTGTGGTATATTGTACAGGGTACCATTATTGTACATTTTCTATAATATATTTGGACCCATAAGATGTGATCTTACATTTTTTGAAGTCTACAAATTGTACAAATTTTTATACATTCATTCACAAATACATTCATGTACCAAAAATTAAAAATCAACCGGTGTCACACATGTACCATTACCGGTTGTTTAACCAACCGGTAGTAGAACCAGCTCTACAACCGGTTTGAATAAATAATCGGTAGTGGAGCGTCCTCTCTACTACCGGTTGTTTAACCAACAGGTTGTGGTCTTAAAAAAAAAATCCCGCGGCGGGGCAATTCGCATGTAACTACCGGTTGGTTAAACAAACCCCTACTAAAGACGGCTCTACTATAAGTTTGACTAAACAACCGGTAGTAGAGACTTGAAAATAAAAGAATGCAGCGGCGCGAGCGGGGCTCAAACCCGTGACCGCACGGGGAGCCCGCGCTCAAGTGCACGCTGTTAGCCAGGGGAGAGGACAAAGTTTGTTCAACGTTCTCGGGCGCGTACTGCTATTGTACCATAACTAGGAGAGGAGAGGAGAAAGGGCCTGGTCACTAACAAGTGGGCCCATCACCCGTGGGTCCCACATGTCAGTGGTAGTAATTTTCCATACAATACTCGAAAATTATAGAAAATTGTTGGGAAACCATACAAATTAAATAAAAATATCACATACATCTGTGACGTCCTCGACTCCGACAATCCTTTTTTTGCCTGGAAGAACCACGTGATGCTTTGGCTGATCGGTAGACTTGTCCTTCCACTTCTTCGGTTTGCTACACATGTCCATTACATAGAAGACCTGTGTCACATCATTGACGAGCACAAATGGTTCGTCCCTACATCCGATTTGTGTAAGGTCCACGGTTGTCATACCGTACTTATCGATCATCACACCGTTTGCTATTAGTTTGACCCATTGGCACCGAAATAGAGGAACCTTCAAAGGTCCATAGTCGAGCTCCCAGATCTCCTCTATGAAATCATAATAGGTGTCCTTATTTCTAGTGTTGTCTATGGTATCTATACGGACACCGCTGTTTTGGTTGGTGCTCTTGTTATCCTGGGCTCTAGTATAAAATGTGTACCCATTTATGTCATACCCTTGGAATCTCAATATTGTACTGGATGGTCCTCGAGCCAAGCGTTTCAACTGTTCATCATTGGTCTCCTTACCCATCATGTGCTTTTGTAACCAACCGCCAAAAAGGTCCATGTGCTGTTGTGTGATCCAATCCTCTGACCTGCCAGGGTATTAAGAGCGTAGAATCCTCTTGTGCTCATCGACATATGGAGCCACTACAGCTGATTGTCGCAACACCGTGTAATGTGCTTGTTTAAATGAAACAAGATCATTGCTGATGATTGCTTTTCTCCCTAGTGTCCCTTTTCCCCGTAGCCTCCCCTCATGTCGTGATATAAGAACGCAAATCGGATTCAGATCGTCGATGTAATCGACACAAAACTTAACCACCTCCTCTGTCCCAACACCCTGGGCAATGCAGCTTTCTGGTCGAGATCGGTTACGAACATACTTCTTTAGGACACCCATGTACCTCTCAAAAAGGAACATATTGTGCAGGAACACAGGTCCGAGAATATCTATCTCTTTGACAATGTGAACCATAAGATGGACCATAATATCAAAGAAGGATGGAGGGAAGATCATCTCAAGGCTCATCATGCTTTGAACGACGTCATCCTGTAGCTTAGCTAGTTTATCTGGATCGATGACCTTCTGTGACACCTCATTGAAGAATGAACACAACTTGATTATTGTCCCTCGTACCCTTTCCGATAAAATACCTCTCACTGCAACTGGAAGCAACTGTGTCATCAACACGTGACTATCATGGGATTTCAGGTGTACGATTTTTTCTCTTTCGTGTTGATGAGTCTCTTTATGTTCAAGAAGTATCCGGATGGGACCTTAATACTGTTCAAGCATTGGATCATGCTTTTTTCTCTTCCTTGCTTAGAGTGTAGCTGGCAGAATGTAGGTAATGTCCTCCTTTCCCTCTCTTTTCTGGATGTAAGCTGTTCCTTAGTTCCAATTATTTTAGATCCTTTCTTGCTTGAAGTATATCTTTCGATTTACCATACATATCTAGGAAGCCTAGTAGGTTGACGCAAACATTCTTCACTAGGTGCATGGCGTCAATTAAGTGACGGACCTCTAAGAGTTTCCAATAAGGTAAGTCCTAAAAAATTGACTTCTTCTTCCGTATGGGTGCCTTGCCTTTTTTACTCGGGACATGTTTGTTACCATCACCCTTTTCAAAAACTACTTTCAGATCCTTAACCATAGCGAATACCCGTGTCCCATTACGATGCGCAGGCTTAGTACGATGGTCTGGTTTCTCGTTAAAATTCTTATCTTTCTTCCGTAACGGGTGATTTGTACGAAGAAACCTACGGTGGCCCATGTACACAAGCTTCCGACAGTTTTTTAGGTACATGCTGTTAGTATCATCTAAGCACTGGATGCAGGCTTTATATCCTTTAATAGTCAGGCCCGTTAGGTTGCCAAGTGCAGGCCAGTAATTGATGGTTACAAATAACATGGCGCGCAGGGTGAAGTGTTCTCGTTTGCATTCATCCCATACCCGTACACCATCGTTCCATATTGTTATTAGATCTTCCACCAATGATTTAAGGTACACACCAATGTTGTTTCGAGGTTGCTTGGGGCCTTGGATAAGCAATGACATCATAATGTACTTCCGCTTTATGCACAACCATGGAGGAAGGTTATAGATACATAGAGTCACAGGCCAAGTGCTATGACTGCTGTTCATCTCACCGAAAGGATTCATCCCATCCGTACTCAAGCCAAACCTTATGTTCCTCACCTCATCTGCAAAGTCAGGGAATGTTCTATCGACCTTCCTCCATTAGGAGCCATCAGCGGGTGTCTTAGCATTCCTTCATCCTTACACGCTTCTTTGTGCCAACGCAACATTTGGGCATGCGTTTTGTTCGCAAACAAACGTTTCAATCGGGGGATTATAGGAAAATACCACACCACCTTAGTGGGGGGCCTCTTCTTCTTGGGCTCCCCCTCTACCGCCCCTAGGTCATCACGCTTGATCTTATACCGTGATGCTTGGCACACTAGACAAGCATCCAAATCCTCGTACTCCTTGCGATAAAGGAGACAGTCATTAGGGCATGTATGTATTTTCTGTACTTCTAATCCCAAAGGATAGACAACTTGCTTGGCTTCGTAAGTACTTTCAGGCAGTGTGCTATCCTTTAGAAGAAACCTCTTAATGAGACATAGCAACTCGTCGAATCCCTTATCGGACAAACCATTTATCGCTTTCCATTGCATCAAGTCAAGTGTGGTACACAACTTTTTGTGGCCCTGCTCACAGTCTGGGTACAAGAGTGTTCTGGGGTCCTCTAACAAGCGTTGAAACTTTTGGAATTGTCTTTCATCGGTATAATATCCCTCACCATCACGCAAAATCTGATCTAAATCATCCCCATCAAACTCCCCTAATGTATCTGCCATTGAACCGTATTGGGCTGCGTCCAGGTTTATGCTGTCTCCCTCTTCTTCTTCATCGTCTTCCTGTATAATCCCTTCTTTACCGTGCTTGGTCCAATACATATAGTTAGGCATGAAACCTCTTTGGAGCAAATGGTTGTGAAGGGGCCTTGAGTTTGAATACTTCTTCTCATTCCTGTAGTCCAAGCATGGACAACATATAAAGCCTGACAGTTTGTACGTAACGGCCGCACTGATAAAAGCTTGCACACCCTCAATGTACTCCTTCGAGCGTCGGTCCGTGTTGTACATCCATTGCCGATCCATCTACAATAGGATGTAGCAAGTTAATTTTTAACTAATTTTTACATGATGATTTATCAATTTTTATAATCTCAAAACCTACATTAATTTACCATGTACATAAATTAGAGCTAAATTGGACTCTAGCCCTTTCGTAGGCTATTCACCATGCACATAAATTAATCAATTGAATTATGATCGAGCTAGCTCTAGATTGGAGTAAAATCACCAAATTTTGAAAAATGAGGTGAGCTAGCTCTAAATGAGGTGAGCTAGCTATATGAAGTGAGGATAATGTTACTAACCTTTAAGCACTTGAATTGGAGTAAAATCACCAAATTTTGAAAAATTTCGGCAGCACCTCTCCTCAAATTTCAAAATCGCCACGGCTAGCACTTGGATTGGATCTAGATTCAAAAGCTTTCATGAATCATGAAAAAACCACATTTTCTCCAAATCTAAAGCAAAGAGGTATCCATCTAACTACAAATGAAATGAGGTTGATGTTACTAACCTTCAAGCATTTGGATTAGAGTAAAATCACCAAATTTTAAAAAATTTGGTTAGCACCTCCCCTCAAATTTCAACAATCGCCACGGGCAGCACCTCCCTCCCTTCTCTGTTCGTGGGTGATAGCTCTGAGAGAAAGACGACTGTTTAGATCACGGGGCAGGGAGACCCCAGTGATCAACTACCGGTTGGTATCACCAACCGGAGGAAGACTACTGTTTAAATCGCTGGGCGGAGAGACCCCAATGATCTACTACCGGTTGGTATAACCAACCAGTTGGAAACCCAATCATCGACTACCGGTTGGTATCACAAACCGGCAGTGAAAGATTCACTACCGGTTTGTGGTTACAACCGATAGTAAAACAACCCCCTCCAACCCCGCCCTGGCCTTGGATGCCCTTGTAGCCGTTGAACCGGTAGTGATGCAACCATCACTACGGGTTGATATCCAACCAGTAGTGATGGGCCGGTAGTAATGCCCAGTTCTCTAGTAGTGACAGTCCACACAGTATTACAACCAAATTATTACAAGGCCCAACTGATTAAACTAAAGTAAAGAGTTAGGTTTGAACAAAAGATAACATCAAGACGTAGAAAATCTAGTATTAAAACGCCATCCATGTTGATAGAAAACCGTCGTAGCTGCAACCTCCAAAGCCTGGCTGATCTTCTGAAAAGCATTTCTATCATCCTCTCTTTGTAGCAACGCCCATTGTCGCAACCAATAGGCTCCTCTGAAGATAATCTATATGAAAGTAATATCTTTTCTTTGGTTAAAAACCATTTCATTACGACAAAGCCAAATAGCCCAAAAAATCGATACCATGCTGTCGACGAATTATATCGGCAATATACTTTATAGGGCTATGCGAAAGATCACAACTCGATGGTAGCACAGAGGGCAGGATTTATACAGGTTCAGGCCCTCTGAAAGAGGTAAAACCTTACTCCTGTGCTCGTGGATTTGTATTATGGGGTCTCGATCACAATGAACAGAGGATGATCATGATGATCATATGTTCTCGCCAAGATTGCACGAGATCGGATACAATCGAGGGAGATGGCTTTGGATCAATGATCCTGGGTCTTCCAACTAAGGACCCCGCCCCCCTTTATATAGTGTAAGGGGTTCGGGTTACAGATTGGTTCCCTAGTCGGTTATTAGGAAGATAAGGAATATGGCCAAGTTGGCTTTGCTTATCTTCACGTATTTGGGTAGGATTAGGATCCTACTTTTAGCAGAACAAGTCAGGCCGCGCTGTCCACCAAGCCCGCCTTCTGAAAGATCCATGCGACTCGGCTCAAGGAGGAGGTAAGTCCAACTATCTCTCTCCAAATACCCGGGACCCATGTCGTCCATAGTAGCCCCCGAGTACTTCGTGACTGAGTTGTTTAATTCCAAGTTCGGCTCGCAGCCCATCAAGTGTAATCCGTGTGACATAAGTCTTTGTTCGGTCGATGTAGTTCTGCTCGCCAAGTAACCTGCTGATTAAACAAAACAGTGGCAAAGGACTCAAGAGAAAATCTCAAGCCTCTAAAAAGATGTTTGGTACCCAGTCCGACTGGTCGGTATGCTGGCTATTGGCCCCACAGAGAGGCATACCAAGAAAAGTGGATGTAGCCGAGTGATCAGTGTCACACTGCCTTATCCCCCTGTAACAAATCCTGACATTCGGGTCTGATTGACAGAACTCGACATTCGGTCCAGCCAATTCGTGTATTAGGGTGTTCAGGCACCCTGACCCGACTTAGTGCGGTGTCAAGCTAGTGATTCTCGGGAGAATACGCCCGCCTCCAAGTCTAGGCCATCCGAGTGGTGTTCGTCATGATGACGAACGATCCAGAGATGTGTCACTGAGACCCAGCTAAAGAAGTAACTCATGATGCTCGATCCGACTAAAAGTCAGACCGACTGTTGACCCCAGGAGGTACATAAAGAGCTGAGTTATAACCCGGGAAGCGCCCAGTCCTCATAGATTGTGAACTGGCATGAAGCCCGACTGGGGGCACGCTACTTTTCTCAACTAGGTTGGATCTGAGTGGCATCTGTACACGAGTAATGACGTGTACAGCTTGTGGCCCGCGTGGGGCATGCTCTTCGAAACCTAAGTCCGGGCCCGGATCTTGAAGCAACGATTAGGGATCGATTTTTTCCCGCCCAGATTCTCTTAAATAGAACACGCCGGGGCATTCGAACGGTTACGCTTGCACCGTGCATCCAAACCTGTTTGTCTTCTCCGCAGCGCTCCCATTAGGGTTCATAGCCTCCGCCGTTGTAGAGCAAATCCTGTGCCGCCGCCGCCAATCTCTAGATCTAACCTCGCCGCCTCCATCCCGGCTTCTCCCACACCAATCCCCCACCACCTTCTCTCAAATGGCAGGAAACTGGGCGACCTCCGTCATCATTGAGGAGCAATCAGAGAAGCTGGTCGCATGGGGTGTTCTTCCCAAGACAGAACTCATCGGTGGCGCGACCGCCATGGTGAGTCTTCTCCCACTCCTCGCCAAGAGGAGATCGTCGTCTTTGAGTCCTTCTCTCGCGGGCTCAGACTCCCTGCTTCTTCTTTTCTTCGTGGCTTGCTCCACCAATGACATTGCCCCTAAGGCAGTCGGTGGAGCCGGATTTCAACTCCGGGGTGGCCTGAAAAAGGAGTACTTTTCTCTGCCACTCCGGTCCTCCCTGAAGGGATGGCATCAGGAGTGATTTTATTGTACCAATTCTCTTCCTAGTCTTCCTCCGTTTGATGGGAGAAAGCCCCGAACTTCTCCTTCTTGGACTTCTTCTCCTCCTTCCACCGAAATAGATGAGGTCACCGAGTTACTCGGCCTGATCCAAGAGCTGAAAGAAGAGGGGTTGACTGGCGTGGCCTTCGCCATCAATTTCACGATGCGCCGCGTCCAGCCCCTCAAGGAGAGGGACCGGCTCGGGTTTGAGTACACCAGGCCAAACGATCCGACTCAGGAGGTGGCCTCCCAAATATCACATCAGGACGCCACCGACCGAATCACCGAATTATTCGCCACAGGGACACCCATTATCAATCATGGGTGTCCTAGAAGTTTCACCCTCGCTAATCCGCCACCAGAGGTAACTGCCGAGTAGTCGTTGTATTCGTCTTAAGCCTGCCGAGTGGATTTTGTTATCAACATATTAACTCGGGAAAGCTATATCTCTGCGCAGGATCGCCACACCTTCGTGTCCCTTCCCCCAATGCCTGAGGCCCCCGCCAATAAGGGTGAGAAGCGCCCAAGCGAGGAGTTTGAAGAGGCTCCTTCAGCAAAGAAGGGCAAGGGACCGATTTTCTTTGAGGAAGAGGACGTCCTGTGGCCCGAGGGGTGCGGTCGAAAAGGCTCGGGCCCCACAATCCATGAGACCACTAAGGACGGAGCGAGCCAGCCCACGCCGACCCAAAGGCCAAGCAGTCAGGCGGCTCGTCCTCCGAGGTCGGGCTGAAGGACATCGCCCAAGAAGAAGTGGGCGCACACGGTGCCTAAGCCCACGTCGTCCTAGGCCAAGCCGAGTGGCCCTCCCGACGCCTCTTCGAGCGGGTCTTCCGCTCAGAGGGGCGCCGGAATAAAAATAAAGACCTCCAGTCGGTGAGTGTAAGCCTTGTCGCACCTTGTTAGTCTTAGATGCTTGTTGCTTCTATGTTGAAATGTCCCTTCTTTCAGGAAACCGTTGGAGGAAATCCTGACTGACCGCCCGGCCAAGACAGCACCGAGGCCTAAAAAGGCGGCTGCTGAGCCCAGTCAGGAGGCATCGCCTTCCCCTCCTCCTTCTCCTCCTTCGTCTCCAACGCCTCCACCGACCGTCACGGAACCTCCGCCACCTCAGCCGACCGAAGCCAAGCGGGCGGTTGGAGTCTCAGCCGGTGATGCTGCCGCCCCTCCGAGCCCGAAGCCGACGGATGGGGACGGCGAGGAAACCGAGCCGACGGTTGAAGAGATTCCACGCCGACCTCCATCTCCCCCGGAGGAGACAGAGCCCAAGTTCTCAGCGGCTTAGAGAGATGAGGCCGGGGACTAGGCTCTGCTTGACGACGAAGAGGAAGAAAAGGCCAATGTGGCCTTCTACGAGCACGCCGCGGAATGCGACCGACTGATCAGGGTAAGTTTTCCGACCAACGGAGTACGTTTTGTCGACTTGAAGTGGAGCAGTGTTGATATATACTCTTTTCTGCAGGAACTTGGTGAATTTTTCGAGAGTAAGACCAAGTTTCTCAACTACTTCCTCCCCAAAATCGAACGGATCAAAGCCGTGGAGGGGCAGATAGTTAAGACCCAGATCGAAGCATCCAAGCAGCGTCGGAAGCTACAGGACGAGATCAAGGAGCTGCAAGACGAGAAGTTCGACATCGCAGGCTCTCTCCGATGTAAGTGTCCCGACCTAAGTCGGAATTGTATGCTTTGTATGCATCTGAGTGACATCACACTCCGCACAATGTGCAGCTTGTGACGTCACGATTGCCGGCCTGCAGGAGGAGCTGGCCAAGTCCAAAGACTCTGAGGCCGCCACCCAAGCAGAGCTGAAGAAGTCCCAGGACCAGAAGCTAGCCATGGAAGAGTCGGAGGCCCGAGCCATCGCCAAGTTAGAGGGTAAGTCCCTTAACCCAACCGACTTCGAATCTCCAATGTTGTGCAGCTTGCATGATCAGATCGTGTCTCTATTTGACAGTATAAGAAGAAGACGCAAGCGCAATATGAAGAGCTCCTGGTGGCCGTGGAGCCCACCCGGCGACGACTCTACGCTGGTGACGCCGAGCCAAGCAACCGGGCTGAGCTGATCCAAAGGTGGACCGATGCCCCCGAGAAGCTCAAGGCCCGACTTAGGGAAGTCGGCTCGATGCGCACCAGTCAAGCGCTGGGAATCATCAATTCGTTGTATCCCCGAGTTGAGCTTGAGGCTGTCAAGGACGGCTTCGCCTGCACCGAGGAGAAGGCGTTGGCCCTGCTTGAAGAAGTGAAGCCCGCGGCCAAGTCCCTTGTAGATAACTTAGATTTAGATTTCCTGTAGATACATGGACCTCTTGTAAATTACCAATCCATTGTATGTAAACAGTTCATCCAATGCAATATGAGTTATGCTATTTTTCTTTGATTGAATCTGTATTTTGCTCGAGTAGATTAGGTTCCTTTTACTAAGCACTCTGCCAACCGCATCAAGTTCCTTAGTGTTACGAGTTGGCACGGAGCTCTATCTCCAAGAACGCAGTCGGGAAGTATGAGTGTTGCATGGAAACAAGAGTTTCGTTACTCGGAACAAATAATACTTAGGCTCAACAAGTAGCCAAAAAGAAAGATATCAATATGGCGCAGACTGCACCTAATTAGGTGTAGCCCCAACTTACTGGCTAGTCGGAATCCGACTAGGGAGCGAGTCAAATCAATCTGAATAAAAGAGAAGGATGGGGTGCGCGATAGCGCACCTAATTAGGTATAGGCCCCGACTTACTACTTAATTGGAACACAAATAAGTAGAAAGTCAGAAACTGAATTGCACAAGTGTAAAGATAATGTAAACGAAAACTTATCTTTATTGAATTGTAAATGTGTGTACAACCGTCGTCAGGTATAGAACCGACGTAATTGCTCGATGTTCCACGAGTTATCCATGATAGCGCCGTCTTCTCGCCTCAGTCGATAAGGCCCCGGGCGTACCACCGAGTCAATAATGTACGGACTTTCCCAGCGTTGGTTGAGTTTATGGCCACTTGTCTGATTGATCAAAAGGACCAAATCACCAACCGAGCAGGCACGATCCCGCACGTTACGACTGTGGTAACGACGTAGCCCTTGGAGGTACTTCGTCAACCCGACTGGTTTCTGACTCGTCCTCGTTGAACTTTTGAACTCGGGGCGATCCGAATTGTACCTCCGTTGGGAGGACTGCCTCAGATCTATATACAAGGAAGAAAGGTGACTGTCCTGTTGCCCGACTAGGACTTGTGCGAAGCCCCCAGAGCACGGCAAACAATTTCTTCATCCACTTTGCTGCATATGGCTTGAGCCGATCAGAGGTGCGCGTCTTGACGCCTTGTAGAAGCATGCCATTCGCGTGCTCGATTTGCCCATTGCTCCAAGGATGTGCCATCGAAGCAAAGCAAATCTTTATGCCCACATTTTTGCACCAGCTTTGGAACTCTTCACTTCTGAATTGAGAGCCGTTGTCCGTAATAATCCGAGAGGGCACACCAAACCGACTGACGATCTCCTGGAAGAACTCGATGGCCTTGGCTGCCGTAATCTTGGTTACAGGCTTAGCTTCAATCCATTTGATGAATTTGTCTATGGCAACGAAGATATGTTCGAAACCACCCGGGGCCTTTTTGAGAGGTCTGACTATGTCGAGCCCCCAGACGGCAAACGGCCAGGTGATAGGGATCGTCTGAAGTTCCTGAGCCGGCACATGAATCTGCCGAGCAAAGAACTGACAACCTTTGTATTTCCGGACAATCTCCTTTGCGTCCGAGACAGCAATCGGCCAGTGAAACTCTTGACGAAAGGCTTTGTCGACCAACGTAACTGAAGCAGCATGATGGCCGCACATACCCGAGTGAATTTAACGCAACAAGGCGCGTCCTTCTAACTCGGATACGCACTTTTAATGTATGCCAGAGGGGCTTCGGCGGTATAGGATTCCTCCGAGTAGCACGTATGCACGACTCCAACGTTCAATTTGTTTAGCAGCCCCCCGATCATCGGGAAGCTTCTCTTCTTGCAAATATTCTAAATACGGTCGCAACCAATCCGAGTCGAGGGCGAGAACTTATGATTCGGGTAGTGGTTTATCCGGTTGGGGTAGTTGCTCCTGCGGTGTGATGGAGGGGGCGTGAAGCTCTTGGACAAAGATTCCAGCCGGGACTGCTGCTCGACTAGAGCCCATGTTCGCAAGTTCATCTGCCTCCTCGTTGTCCAGCCGTAGGATATGTATAAGCTCCAATCCATCGAACTTATCTTCCAACTTTCTGACCTCCTGACAGTAGGCGGCCATATTGTCGTTGACGCAAGTCTGATCCTTCTGTACTTGGCTCACCACGAGTTGAGAATCCCCTTGAACCACCAATCACCGAATACCGAGCGATATGACAATACGGAGCCCATGGATGAGTGCCTCGTACTCGGCTATGTTGTCTGAAGCTGGAAAATAAATCTAGAGGACATACTTGAGTCGTTTGCCTCCAGGTGTTATGAGAACGATAACAACCCCCGCGCCCTGTCGCCGGAGAGAGCCATCAAAGTACATGTTCCAGTGCTCGGACTCTACGACGATTGGGGGAGCTTGCATTTCTGTCCACTTGGCAACGAAGTCGGCGAGTGTTTGTCACTTAATAGCGCTGCATGGTTTGAACGAGAGCTCGAAAGCCCCGAGTTGCACTGACCACTTAGCGATTCTCCCAGTGGCTTCCCGATTATGAAGGATATCTCCAATTGGGAAAGAAGTGACCACCGAAATCGGATGTTCTTGAAAGTAGTGCTTCAGCTTTCGAGAGACGATCAGGACCGCATACAAAAGTTTCTGCACCTGCGGATAGCGTACCTTGGACTCGCCCAATACTTCTCTAACGAAGTAGACTAGGCGATGAGCCTTATAAACACGTCCTTACTCTTTCCGTTCTACTACCACCGCGGCACAACCTACATGAGTGGTAGCCGCAAAATATAGTAGAAGCGGCTCCTGCGGCATGGGAGATGCCAAGACAGGTGGCGAAGTGAGGAACAATTTGAGATCCTCAAAAGCCTTCTGTGCCTCAGGTGTCCAGACAACTTGTCCTGCTGCTTCTCCAACAGTTTAAAGAAGGGCGACCCACGCTCGCCGAGCTTCGAGATGAATCGGTCGAGTGCCACCATGCATCCATTTAGACGCTGGACACAAGTTGGGGGAGCCATTTCCATGATAGCTCTAATTTTTTCGGGTTAGCCTCAATCCCACGGTGAGACACCACGAAACCGTGTAGCTTTCCCGAAGGGACCCTACTTCATGTTGTATGCGAGATGAATCGGCCGAGTGCCACCATGCATCCATTTAGACGCTGGACATCACTTCATGTTGTATGCCGACAGGCTCTCGAATGTCTCCGACAGGTCGATGACCAAGTCGGAGGATACCCGAGATTTGACGACAATATCATCGACGTATGCTTCCACGTTACGCCCGAGCTGTTTGTGAAAGCATCGCTGAATGCAACGCTGATATGTTGCTCCAGCATTCTTTAACCCGAAGGTCATAGTGACATAGCAGAAAGCCCCAAATGGAGTGATGAACGAAGTCTTGATGCAATCTTTTTCCTTCAAGCTAATCTGGTGATAACCCGAGTAGGCATCTAGAAAGCTCAAAAGCTCGCAACTGGCAGTGGAATCAACCGCCTAGTCGATGCGAGGCAGCCCGAATGGATCCCTGGGGCATGCTTTATTTAAGTCGGTATAGTCTACACACATGCGCCAAGTACCATTGTCCTTCTGCACAGGTACAGGATTTGATAGCCAGTTGGGGTGGAGCACCTCCCTTATGAAACCAGCGGCTAAAAGTTTAGTGATCTCCACCTTGATGGCTTCCTTCCAATCTTGCGCAAACCGACGCAGCCGTTGCTTGACGGGCTTAGCTTTGTCATGTATATTCAAGGAGTGTTCGATCACCTCCCTCGGGATACCCGGCATGTCAGACGGTTTCCAGGCAAAGGTGCCCCAATTTGCTTGGAGGAAGGTGACGAGCGCCTCTTCCTATTTCGGATCGAGCCCTGTCCCGATCAGAGCCGTTTTGGTTGAGTCGGATGGGTCGAGCGAAATCCGCTTAATATCTTCGTCGGGTTTGATGCTCGACTTAGATTGCTTCTTGTTTGGAACGTCGCCCTCGTCGCGAAGTGTGATGACCACCTGCCGAATCTTGCCCAGCTCGACAGCCGCTTTAGTGGACTGGGCAAAGTCACAGTTTTCCTTATCGAGGAGATAGGAAAACTTGACGTCTCCGCGGACTGTGATTACGCCCTGCGGGCCCGGTATCTTCATAGCCAGGTAAGTGTAATGTGGGACGGCCATAAATTTGGCCAAGCCCGGTCTTCCCAAGATTGCGTGGTACGCAGTCTCGAAATCGGCCACCTCAAAGCTGAGGTTTTCTGTCCGGTAGTGGTCCCGAGTGCCAAAAGTGACCGAAAGAGAAATTCTCCCAATTGGTACAGAGGAGGTTCCCGGAATTATACCGTGAAACGGCGCATCAGTCTTCTGAAGCGCCGACCTTGGAATCTGCATCTCGTCAAATGTCTTGGCGAAAATGATATTCAACCCACTCCCACCGTCGACTAAGACTTGGCGCAGTCGGACGTTCCGCACCATAGGATCTAGGATGAGTGGATATCTTCCTGGACATGGGATGTGAACAGGATGATCCGAGCGATCAAATTTGATCGGGACTTCAGACCATCGAAGGTATTCAGGGGTCACCGGAACAGCTGCATTGACTTCCCGAGTGGTAAGCTTTTGCTTATGTTTGGATTCGTATGCATCCGATCCCCCATATATGTAGTTGAGCTCGCGCTCGGTTTCTTGGTAAGCATCACCCTGAGGAGGATCACGCTTATCATCTTGCTTGACGTCCTTCGGAGTGTCCTTGTGCTCCTGAGAGAACCTCTTCAGGACATTGCAGTTTTTTGCCGCATGCTTTCTATTCGGATGGAAAGGACATGGCCCCTCCATTACTTTATTGTAGTCATTGGGCTGAGGCGGCCTCTACTGACCATGATCCGTGGCTGCCACCAATTCTTCACCCTTTCGCTTCTTGTCCTTCTTAGAAGATGACTCGGGCTTGTCTTTCTTGCATTCATTTTTACTCGTGCGATCCTCCTAGCGCTCGGCGAGAGCATCAGAGGCGGTGGTATACCGGTCCGCCAGAGCGAACATTTCTTTGACAGTAGTCGGGGGCTTCCGAGACAACTTTTTGATTAAGTCAGGGTCACGAACTCCCTTTTGGAAAGCTGCGACAACGACCGCTTCAGAAATCTCTCGGATTGTGTTTTTCTTCTTTGTGAAACACCGAATGAAATCCCTTAACGACTCATCTTTTCTCTGATGAATCTGATAAAGGTTCCACTGGGTCCCAGGCTTCTCGTAAGTGCCCTGGAAATTGGCGACGAATTGGTCGCAAAGGTCTCCCCAGGAACCGATTGAGCTCTCTGGAAGGTTTGCAAGCCAACCCTGAGCTGGGGGAGTCAACATGACGGGCAGATAATTTGCCATCACATCATAGCCTCCAACCGCGGCTTTGATTGCTAGAGAGTAAATCTGTAACCAAGCTTCCGGGTCCCGTTCCTCGTTAAATTTCACTATTTCCTTGGGGTTGAACCCCTTGGGAAGTTGACCTGACGAAGTCGGGGTGTGAATGCCTTGATCCTATCAATCATTCCGTCCTCAGGGGGAGGAGACTGACAGGGAGGTATTCGGCGCAGCAGAGTACGGCGCCGGTCTTCTCGGTGATGATCACTACGACGTTCAGCATGGTCGTCGCGACGATCGTTTCTGTCGTGATTTCGACCGAAACTATCTCTATCGTCATCTCGGTGACGTCTCTCGTCTCCTTCTCGCTCCCTCCGTCGAGCTTCGATGTCGAGGCGAACGTCGCGATTTGTGTTTTGGCGAGCGTCTTGCCTGCGAGCTGGCGTGCGCCGACTGCGCCGAGCTCGTGGCAGTCTAGCTTCTGGCCGAGTCGACCTGTTGATTCCAAGTACCCTAGACAGCCGCTGTCGTCACCATGGCTTTAATCTGCTCCATGATCGGCGTTGCGTGACTGTTTTCTCCGAGTAATGGAACAACATTATCCAAGAGGGTCTTGGATGCAAGGATATTCTGTTGTGGCGTACGGAAGACCGAGTGATCTCCCATACGAACTTGGTGTAATTCCTCCTGAACTTCACGCCCACGACCGCGCAATCTATCGAGCAGATCTTCTCCACCTCCGTGGGTATGCTCGAATTCTGCTTCTTCTATTCGGCGCAGGGCCGACCCGGAAGGTTGTCCATCCACCATGTAAACGCCCCGAAAGTCAGGGAACCCGTCGATGCTCTCCTCTGACTCGAATCCCGAGTAAGAAAGGCTTAACTGATCCCAACTTGTTGGCTCATCGATGGGGGTGATTATAACTCCACTTCCCGTGATGAATTGTTTGGCGGAAGGAAACCCGACTGAGATTCGGCAGAACAGATCCGCTGGAACCTGTCATCCGAATTGGTTAATCCGAGTGGCATCCTAATATCCACTCGGGAAGTAGATCCGGTTAGAGTTATCCTCGAGTCGGAACTCGGGAAGCTCGTCTCTGTAAGTGTCTGTTGGGCTCCGTCCCTTAGCCCAGATCGAAAAAGGCGGCGTGTTATCTCATGGAAAACAGTGGCCAAGTTTTTCAATCCGGACGGGGTGTTGCACAATTGAGAAGTTGCAGTTCTTGGTTGGATCTGATCGCGATCCAGGTCAGGAATAGCATCACCAATTGGTTCTTCATTAGCGGAAGAAGCTGACAGAACCAAAGGCTCATGATCCCGACTGAAACCGAAGGGAATCCCTGTGATGGGCCAGTCGAAGTCGTCGTTATCAGATTGGATCTCTCCCGGATCGAAATCCGAAAGAGGCATCCTGAGGTGGTAAAGTTCGGCCGGAGTCGCGTACAGCCTCCCCCGGTAGTGTGTGGACCGAACGTTATTCGGCTCACATAACCGAAGTTCCCCGAAGTCGTTGGCGAGGAAGTCGAGATCTCCAAAGACAAAACCTTAGCCGGGGGCGTAGGTGAAGACGAGTCCGCCGATTGAAGCCAAAGAAGTTGATGAAGCTGATCGTGACGCTAGCCCCTACCTGGCACGCCAACTGTCGACGAATTATGTTGGCAATATACTTTATAGGGCTATGCGAAAGATCACAACTCGATGGTGGCACAGGGGCAGGATTTATACAGGTTCAGGCCCTCTGAAAGAGGTAATACACTACTCCTGTGCTCGTGGATTTGTATTATGGGGTGTCGATCACAATGAACAGAGGATGATCACGATGATCGTATGTTCTCGCCGAAATTGCACGAGATCGGATGCAATCGAGGGAGATGGCTCTGGATCAATGATCCTGGGTCTTCCAACTAAGGACCCCGCCCCCCTTTATATAGTGTAAGGGGTTCGGGTTACAGATTGGTTTCCTAGTCGGTTATTAGGAAGATAAGGAATATGGCGAGTCGGCTTCGCTTATCTTCAAGTATTCAGGTAGGATTAGGATCCTACTTTTAGCAGAACAAGTCAGGCCGCGCCGTCCACCAAGCCCGCCTTCTGGAAGATCCATGCGACTTGGCCCAAGGAGGAGGTACGTCCAACTGTCTGTCTCCAAATACCCGGGGCCCATGTTGCCTACACATGCCCACCCAAACATGTTTCCTTAAACTAGCTTTTAAACCCAAAAGCCAACTAGAAATCATATGATTCATATTTTGCGGGTGTGGTAAACATAAGACAATATGGATAAAGGCAGCATATCCGGTGCACACGGCTGCCTCTGTGAAAACGCCGTGTACACCATGGGGAAAAAGTTTCAAAAAATTCCAAAAACAATCATGGATGTACATCTCAACTTACCCCATCTACATATAAAATTTCATGATCAAATTCATCCTATATTAGAAGTTACAAAAAAGACAAATTTGGAGTGCATTTAAACTATTTAAGTTTGTCAGAAATTGTCTTTTTTATTACTCTTAACATAGGACGAATTTGATCATGAAATTTTATATCTGGATGGGGTAAGTTGAGATGTACATCTATAATTTTTTTTGGAATTTTTTGAAACTTTTCCCCCATGGTGTACACGGGTGTGCACGGGGGGTGTCGTGTGCACCAGATATGAAGCCATGGATAAAATGCCAAATTGACCTAGCTAGATGGCAAGAAAAAAATAAATGATGCACAGTTTCTCTCCTGCTACAAAAACAGCAAGATATATCACCTGGCCAATTCCTCTTGGCTAGATTATCCTTTGTTAAAATAACTCCTCTACCAACAAACCAAAGGAAAATCTTAATTTTTAGTGGAATTTTTAATTTCTACAAAAAAAATACTTGTACACGAAAAATTCTGGTTCAAAAGTTTACGGTACATAGATTGAACAGTAAATTATCCATTTTTGTGTAGGCCCCAAATAAATCTATACTGTTCAGAGCACAAATGAATGTCATGTAACTGTGATACCAAATTTTGCCAACTAGCACTTATATACCACACTAAAAGTAGGGTATTATTTGTGTCGGTTTTAAACTAGAGCCAACACTCATAGTTTTTTTGCTGTAAGACCATTGGGAAGAATCCCTATGGTATAAAGAATATATAATTAAAGAAAAAAGTATTTACAATATATATAATTAAACAAGTATCGTTCAACACAAAATGTTCCCTCTCTCCAAATAAAAAAAGGGCTTTATTAGAATCACTTATCCTTGGCACATGAAGGTGAAGGTCTTGTTGAAAGGCTGATAACCAATTATGAATCGTGGGAGGCTCTTGGCGAAAGATGAAGTTCTTGCGTTACTTTCAAAGATGCCAACATCCAATGATAAAAATTTGTGGAACAATTTCTTCTTATAACAGAAGAAACAAGACAAATTTTCTGACCAATTTCTCTTTGCAAGATTATCTTTCATTAAAATAATGTCATTACCTACGAAACATAGGAAAATTCTTATTTTAAGAGGAATCTTTAGGAAAGTTGATTCCTCTTCTAAATGGTGTAATTAAATTGATACTTGTACTCGTTGTCTGCAATGATCAATAGCCACCAATTTTCAAAACTCCAGGAGCAAGAATTGAGGATGACAATTCCGAACGCCATGATGCAGGCAGATGGTGCGTACATTCCAATAGGCAAGGGAGGCATAGAGAATTAGGATCAAGCTGAACTAGTCGTTCTCTTTATTTTATCTTATTTGTTTATCTTCTTATTTATTTATAAGTTGAACTTTGAGACCTTCTCAAGGTAGTTTTCAAACTCCGGTGTGCTTTGTTTGATTTGTTTATAAGAGCTTTGGAATGCACCTTCAAAACAAAACAAAAAAAAAAGAACGGACTGCGAAAGTCAAAATATTTGACTTTTTAATTTGAACATAAGTAGATAAGAAAAGAAGATAAACCGAAGTGAATGACCCATAAGGAAGTGGAAGTATAGCTCCCAAGAGAGCAAAAAATGGTTGATCTTCTGCAGCTGCTGGTTGCTGAACAAGATGAGACCATCTCATCAGCTAGGATGAATTGGTCCATCATGGAATATGGGATGGTACCCCATCAAGTTTGGTGGGGTTATCATGATTCAATGGATCATTTTGTACTAACCTTGGGATGGAATTTTTCAACTACCGGAACACATGAGTGCGAAAATTCGTTTGTTAGATAATAAGGTAATATGCAATCCAGTCAATCCATAGCATATTTTGATGTATTTCAACAGTAGTTGGTAGTCAGAAAGGGCCTGTTTTGGGGAGGGGACTTATGAGACACTACTATCATTTACTCGATACAAGCTAGCTAGAATGATTATCTTTGATGTATCTACACGCAATGAAGGGATTCGATTAAACAAACATATGTTTTTTTATTATATTTATAATATTGACAGAATCAAAATGTAGTTGTGTTCTGAGCTAGTATAGCCAGCTCATGGAGTATCCACGTTATTGAATGTAAGATTATTTTTACTACAAGAATGCAGATAAACAAATTGCAAACCATTTGCCTTTTTCTTAATCACCACTCTTATATGAATTGTGCTGATTCTTGTAGCATGAGGAATTCAAAACTTACATTACCAGCGAACGGCGCAGCATAAGCGGTTCGTAACCGCTTTCACAAGCGGTTATATAACCGCTTCTAAGCAACCGCGACTAACGCTCGTGGGAGCATCGAAAGCGGTTCTACGAACCGCTTCTAGTGGTGTCTAAAAAGTTAAAGAATAAGGTAAAGAATATTGGGGTATGTCAGATTTGAACTCAGGACCTCACCCCTCCTCGTGACCCATGCCATATCCAGCTAGCCAACCCACCTACGCGTGCTCTCTGATGAGATAAAGCAAGCTTTCCTTTTAACAATTCGAAAAATAGACCTCTAGCAGCGGTTCGTAATACGAACCCTTTCTAAAGCCCCCTCTAGAAGCGGTTCGTAATACGAACCATTTCTATTGCTTGGGCTTTAGAAGGGGTTCATGTCCCCAACCGCTGCTAGAGGTACTGGGCTTTAGAAAGGGTTTGTGACACGAACCCCTTCTGTTGCTTGGGTTTTAGAAAGGGTTCGTATTACGAACCGCTTCTAGAGGGGCTTTAGAAGGGGTTCGTATTACGAACCGCTTCTAGAGGGGGTTTTCTGGCTTGAGCTATTGAACCGCTTGTGCTGCAACTATTAGAAGCGGTGCGCATCGAACCGCTTGTGATATACCGCTTGTGATGCTCGTTTTTCTAGTAGTGTTAAAATCAATATGTTTTCTTGGTAGAGGGGGAAATGCTAAGGTTTTGTGGTGTTGGGTTGGATGCAGTGAGCCACTGCTCAGTTTTGTTGGGAACAGCATAATTAGTTCTCTCTATGTTACTGTCTGTTGCTCTTAGACTCTTAGTAACATACTAACATGTAACTGAATATGCCATGTAACCATATTTATTTGCATGTTTTTCTGCTGTACATTTTCAGCATGCTTCCCTTGAGGATATTCAAAAGAATATCCGGGAACTGGAGCTCGATGATAGCCGGAAAAAGGAATTGGCATGTGCCCTTCATGCTCAATTCAAGGACTGGCTATATGGTAATGTATTCATCCATTGATGTTACTGTGATGATAGATTGCATATTTACTTTCTTTTTTACTTATTTGTGTCCCACCTGACTTAGAGTCAGCATCTTGTCTTTTTATAGTTTGGCTGTTTCTTTGTTTAATCCATGATACTGTTTGGCTATATCATGGTAATCCCTGTGCAACATTTGCTATAGTTGGTTAGTGGCCTTTGAGCAATTATTGTACATTATATTGGACTAATTATGACTCCTAGCTAGAAAATGTGCCAATTCCTATGCAGTGATTATCACTGTTGATTGTTTACATATGGGTTCAGAACTGTTCAGAATGTAATCATCTTTGTTCTTCAGTCCCTGCTAAAAGTGGCACTTTATGAAATCACAGATATGCCTAATTGGTAAATTGTAACCATCTAAAACTGGCACTTAGTCCCTGCTAGGATTCAGGATTTCTCAAGTTCTGATTTTTTGAAACTTGGCATGACTAACAGATGCCGGATAGTGCAGTGCTTGCTTGCCATGGTTAGAGGCTTAATTACCCAGTTCATCTTTCCTAAATCATACATTAAAATTTTGAACAAAGTGATTACATATGCTTGTTGGTGGATTATTTTGTCGAATTAATTATATGTTCTATATTGAGTATTGAAAATTGTTGACTTGATCAAATGATCTGTATTTGTCACTGATAGTTGTAAACCCAACTAAATGATTTCTACAAGTGACAGCTTTTTAGCTGGTTCTTATCCTTTTCAATTTCCATAATCAGAATCTATTTTGTTGTAAACATAGGTTCGTTTCAGCTTGAAATGAACTGCCTAACAAACTATTAACAGTTATAAATCTCATTTTCCAGCTTCAGGAAATATCCGCCAGCTCTACTGCTTGCAAGGTGAATAAGCATACGATGATCCTCATCCAAAAGTGCTTGTGTGCACCTGCAAGTTTGTGCATCCTTCGCCCAATCCCTTCAACAGTTCAACACCGTGCATCCAACTGCACTGCCCAGGCTGACTTCACGCCGACTGAGCTGATTACACCCAGTCTTCCAGCCAGTAATGTCTGTCAAGAGAAAATGTAGAATTCAAAAAAAATTACCGCCTATTTATTGCCAATTTGTTTTTTGCTCTGTTCCCTACCTTTTGTTGGTTGTGGCTGGTTCCATGATTCCATATTGGGTTTTGGTAATTTAATATTTATATCCTTCACAAGGTACATGACAATGAATAGAGGCTGCTCAGATTCTTGAGCGAAAATAAACATTTTTGCGGCCTGGGGGCAATTTCTGTTTAATACTGTATCTGTATTCTCATTATGATCATCAGATCGTTGTAAAACCGCAGGAATCTCTCCGAAATTTGACATGTGGTACACTGATAGATGCCAGCCGTTGTTTTCTGGACTTGCTACGGTGCTGGTCCACGGCGCCATTATAACGATGCTGTAGGTAAAAATGAAAATAATAATAATAATAATTCCGTGGATGTGCATGGTTACGTTCGGCCGTGTGAATGTCACTGACCGTTTGTCCCTTTGTTTTGTTCGGCGGAAAATCACTGTTATGTAACCTACCTAGACAGTAACACTGAAAGAAACGTTTTGTTTTATCCCAAAAAAAAACGTGTGTGTGAATTCTCAGCAGTAAACTTTTTTTTTTTGTGAGAAGGCCTTAAAAATTGGATCATCGCTCATGAGCACTCTGTAGCTATGTATGTGAGGAAAAAAATCGTTTCGAAAACATTACCAGAGGGTGGCGATGCAATTGGAAACAAGATTTTTTCCGACGAAACTTTTGAATCAAAATTTAAATTTGTAAATTTGTATCGACGGAAATCAAGGTTTCAGTATTTTTTTAACCATGTTCTTTTATCAGATCCCAACAATAACACCAAAAAAAAAGGTGATAACGGGTAAAATTCCGACGGTACAATTTTCTATGACATATATAGACGTTGTTATTGTGCACATAAAGATTGTTGCGCTATTTTCCATTTGACACCCCGAGCTTGCGACCATAAAATAGCTGTTCGATCAGGTGGTATACGTGATATATCAAGTAGCAGGCCAGGCAATTCGACCTTAAATCTTCTTCACCGATCATCATGCATGTTACAATTTCGAGATCAGTCACACAGAGCTCACAAGATGGATCAAATCCCGAGTCCAATTCGTTGGTCAAGCAAGGGTCTTTATCTGAAGGAGTTCTAGCTCCAGGGTATATATCAAATACTGAAACCTTCTTTTTGTTTAAAAAGAAAACTACTGAAAACTACGTGACTCGTCCTCTCTCCTCTACCTCTCTCCCGTCCTCCTCACGTGATGCACGCAGCTCATGTGCAACTTAGCTACCATGCATGGCGACGAACAGTGCACACTAGATTGTATATAAGGTGTACTATCAAACAAGGAAGAAGGCATCGATCCAAGTGCGTGAGAAATGAGCGCAAAAGCCTTCCAAAGCGACCACACCATCGAGCTCAGAAACGCCAACTTTGCAAGCTTGTATCTTTCTGCGTTAATCTGCGTAGACAACGATGATCATTTTATTTTTCAGGTTTTCTTTTCCCTCTGAAATCCGAAACACTTATTTGTGGTTCATCGCAGAGTGATCTTTCTACATGAGTTGAGCCGTGAATGCTATAAATTAAGCAACCAGTGCACTAGCTCTCTCGCAGATGATATCAGCAAATTTTAAGTCGTAGCAAAGTAAAAAAATTCTCGGAAGAACAAGTTGTAGCAAAGTAGTAACACCTGCACTTGGCCATGATGCTAAAGCCAACGCTGCCTCTACTAGCAGTGTTCGCTCCCAGCCATGGCTCATCTCTCTTGGCGGCGGCGCCTCGCCGGAGAGGGAGCTGTAGCTGGAGCGGCGCCACTCGCCGGACCTTACCCAGGACAATTGGCTGCTTGGGCGGCGGCGGCTCGGGCGGGGAGGCGGCCGGAGGCGCGGTCGGGGTCACCGTGGAAAAGGAGGTGGTCACGATGAAGGCCACGGTGACGGCGAAGCTGCCCGTCGGAGGGTTCTTCTCGCACATGGGGATGGATGGGGTGCACGACGACTTCGCCGACCTGCTTCAGAGGAGCCTGCTCCTTGAGCTCGTCAGCTCGGAGTTGGATCCAAGTGAGCAGCTTCCCTCTCGAGGGTCTTGACTTCTCCTATATCGTTTACTCCTGTGCGGTTTATTTGGAAAAAAATGGCAATCATGCATGATTAATTAAGCATAGGAGATTAAGAGGAACTGTCATGTTACTTTAATCAATACTCAATCCTCAAATATTTAAGAAAGAGTGATTACGTAGGTGTCGAAGTACTTTAGGTTGTTTGTTTCAGAGATGAGATCTACTCCGTCTTGTCCGTAGGGTAAGAGATCCCCACGGTGTTGATCAAAATATGTATGGTCTATATGGTTTATAATTTATTGTATTATCCCGTAAATGGTTCAGATGCATGTCTTACTACATAGGGATATGTAAGAGATCATTGCACAATTGGATTAAAGCAAATAAACGGTCTAAAATAGTTTAGATGCATTCAACTAAATTGGTCACTTACTTGGGATGCATACTGTCAATTAGTCAAAATAAAGGATAAGTAGTAATTTTGTTAAGTAAATAGTTCCGTTCATAAGTTAGCACAATTATTATTAGGATAATGTATTGAATGTCTTTGCACAGTTGCCTAAAAAAATTCAGTCAATTTTTTGTGACCATTGGATCAATATCCAAAGGTCTATCTACCTCACATTTCCATTTATAACCTTCTCTCCCTAATGCTAAACCCCATTCCTATCTAGGGATGGCAACGGCCCCCATTCCACGACAGGGAATTCCCCTATTAGAGGACAGAGATGGGGAAGATTGTCCCCGACGGGGATGCAAACAGTGAGAAATTCATCCTCATCGGGTTAAGCGAGGATAGGGATGGAGATTTTTTTCTCGGGGGGGGGGGAATGAAATAGGACCCGAAATTGAAAGCCTAGCCCGATTCTCTATTAGCCCAATTCAACATTTGTTAGCCACGGCGTCCAGTCCGTTGCGAGCCGCGCGCGCGCAGCATGCACGAACGACGAGGCGGCCTATGGCTAAGCCGGAGCCAGTACTACTCATGCTCCATTTTCTTATGCTGCAGAAACGGGGCAGGAGAAGGTGCCCGTCTCCAGCTACGCGCGCGTCCTGCGCCGTGACGACGCCGCCGAGGCCACCTACGAGGCCACCTTCACCGTGCCGGCCTCCTTCGGACCCGTCGGCGCCGTGCTCGTCGAGAACCAGCATCAGCGGGAAATGTTCCTCACATACATCGTTGTCTCCCCCGCCGACGACGACGGCTCCGGCTCCGCCGCCGTCACCTTCGAGTGCGACTCATGGGTGCACTCCAAGTTCGACAATCGCCACAAGCGCGCCTTCTTCCCTCTCAAGGTCCATCGTCTCAGGCTCCCAGCTGTGCGTGAACGCACGCAGACTTTGACATGTACCGTGTGTTCGTGCAGTCCTACCTGCCGTCGCAGACACCCAAGGGCGTGGAGAGGCTGCGCAAGAGCGAGCTCGCCGCCGTCCGCGGCGACGGCCAAGGCGAGCGCAAGGCCCTCGACCGCGTCTACGACTACGACGTCTACAACGACCTAGGCGACCCCGACGGCGACGCCGCCGCGAAGCGCCCGGTGCTCGGCGGCAAGGAGCACCCGTACCCTCGGCGCTGCCGCACCGGCGGCGCCCGCAGCAAGAAAGGTACGTGCACGAAGGATCCAAGCAGATCGCCGGCCTGATACGGCGGACAGAAGCGCCGTGCGCGACGCGAGCTCACCGGACGCGTGCCTGTCTCCTCGCTTAACGTGCAGACCCGTCGTCGGAGGCGAGGGGCGGCGTCGTGTACGTGCCGCGGGACGAGGTGTTCTCGGAGGTGAAGGGCGTGACGTTCGGCGCCAAGATGCTGAGGTCGGGGCTGCACGCGGTGGTGCCGTCTATCGAGACGGCGCTCGTTGACGCCAGCCTGGGCTTCCCCCACTTCGCCGCCATCGACTCGCTCTTCGACGACGGCATCACGCTGCCGAGCCAGCGTGGGATGGGCCAGTTCTACAACATCATCCCCCGCCTGATCAAGGTCGTCGAGGAGGTCTCCGACTTCGTCCTCCGCTTCGAGACGCCGGAGATGATCGACAGTATGATCCAATCACACTCATCACCAAGCCATTCTACTGCTTAGACTTCTTCAGTGCACTCCTGATCAAAAGAGCACAATCTAAAATTGCAGGGGACAACTTTGCTTGGTTCAGAGATGAGGAGTTTGCAAGGCAAACGCTCGCAGGACTGAACCCTCTGAGCATACAGCTTCTCACGGTACATTTTTTAGCCTTTTAACTTTTTATTTTTTTTAAAAAAAATAGAACAAATTTTCTGGCAACACACTATGCTAATCCTAGGAATCGAACCTATGTGGTAGAAATCATTGAGCCATTTGATCCAATATGTAGCATGGTTGAGATGTATTCATCTGCCTAAAAGCATCCACACTAAAAACCTTGTCCCCACTACTCTAAAATACTATGGGAGCGACTAAGAGAAAGTTGTCTGATAATAAAATAAGTGTCAATCGATTATTAATAAAATTGCACTATAACTATACTAAAATTGCACATTCTAAATAAGTGCAAGTTTAATTTTACCGGTGTACAATTTTAGATTGACTGAAACAAACATGATGGCTTGAAACATAGGAAAATAAAAGCATGTAAGCACGTGTATTCGATAGATTTATGCATCAACAAAGCATAGAAATCAACGAATAAAACTGATGATTGATAAATAGCAATTTTGATACTAAAATTGTACCTTTGTAAGTTGTGCAATTTTAGTCTTACTAGAGTGCAATATCAGATTGACTGATAGTTAAGAAAATTTCAGTCGTCTGAGAATTAGCAATTCTAAAATACTATTCACCACAACTCTATCCATCATCCTAAAATTCCTTCACACTTTACACTGTACCCTAAAAGATTCCTTCACTCCATCAGAAACCCTATTCTCGCTAAGTCAGCGTCACAGTATTTATAGGGTTTCTGCTACGGATACTTTAATCCTATAAGAGATACTATCGATCGTTGAATCAAATAAATAAACAGTTCAAAATAGTTTGCTTGTGTCTTAATTTTTTTTAAAAAAATTACCTATTTGGTCCCTAAATTATGGCCGATGTATCAATTTGGTACCTTAAGTGAAAGGCAACATATCCGGTGCATCCAAATATTCGGTGAAACCGTGGTGCACCCCTACTAAAAAGAGTTTCAAAAAATTCTGAAAAAAATCATGGATGTACATCTGAACTTACCCTATCTACATATAAAATTTCATGATCAAAGGGATGCATTTATCTTTTTTGTAACTTCTACCATAGGACGAATTTGATCATGAAATTTTATATGTAGATAGGGTAAGTTCAGATGTACATCCATGATTTTTTCAGAATTTTGTGAAACTTTTTTTAGTAGGGGTGCACCGCGGTTGCACCGAATATTTGGATGCACCGGATATATTGCCTAACTGAAATATCAGGTGCAACATGTCCCCCAGCTATCAAAATAAGGTATAAATGGTCCTTTGACCAGTCAAACTTTGGTTTTAGTATGTTTTCGCTAACGTGGCAATCCACTTGACAAGTTTCAGTGATGTTGCATGACATTAGGGGTGAAAATGGTTCGGATAATATCCATCTGGATCCAGATCCGTTTCTGGTTTTTATTGATTTAGAACCCATTTTCCTATTCGGACGGATACATATATGAATACGAATAATTATCCGGGTTTTTAAACAAATACAAATATGGATGTGGGTTGAGAGGTACCCGATGGATATTGGTATCTGTTGGATATTATATCCGTATCCGGTTATTTTCTATCCAAATATTTTCCGTATATAGATACATGTTGAGTTAAGGCTCACCGCTTCATGCTCATCTGTATATTGGGCCTGCTGGATGCTATTGTTGCATGCTACATATTTACATGCATGTTGCGTTGCTGCTGCACAGGCACTGCTGCACTAGCTACATATTTAATTTGTCTGAGCAAAGAAAAAACATGTATTTTATCCTTTAAAAAGCAACATATTTTTTCAAATAAAATATATTGAATTATGTGTTATATGTGATGAATATTTAGGTCCTTGCCTAGCAACTAGTAAAATATGGTAAAACCCATTATGGTAAAATCCGTTTTTGTATTCATATTCGTCCTTTATCCGATCCGTATCCATATATGTTACAATCCATATCCGATAAAAAAAATATGGATACAATATATAAAAAGGCCTTTGTCCAATCCATATCTGGTCCGTTCTCACCCTACATGACATGTGGAAATGATGTGTCAGCACCACATGCGGAACACATTCAAACTATGGTTTTAATTAAATTTTAATCTTCCTAGGCCTACATGCCATACTCTCTCTCTTCCATCTTCCTCCATCTCCTCCCTTCCTCTCTCGCATGTCAAAGCAGAGGGAGGCTCGAGCGACTCGCCGGCGATCTCGATGGTGGGGAGGACGTCAGCACAACCACGAAGTATTGCTAGAGCTCGGGGAACATCAAGGCTACAACAGTAAGGTGACCAGCGGCACAATATGAGCCAAAAGCGACATCAGCACCTGGTGCACGGCACGATGGGGGTGGGAGACGATGCGGCGAGCTTGAGGGAGTCCTAGGGGCGCTTTTGGCTAGTTTGGTCTAGTCCAGAGCGGCCCAAGGCAATGCGGTGGCTAGAAGCGGACGAAGGGCAGCTGAAGGAGCAAGTGGTTACATGGGAGGGTTTTCGGAAAGGGGCAGTCGAAGGAGGAGCTCCATTGCCGGCGTGCCAATGCACCAAGCTCTGGTGTCCTAGGTATCACGCTGGCTATCTAGACTTTGAATGTCGCTCATCATCCACCACCTTTGCACCAGTTCCCATCCCTGCTATCTTCATCGACTCCACATTTGGCCTATGTGCTGCCTGTCCATGCCCTATCTGGCTGGCCGCGCCACCGTCCAGCTACATCACTACTTTCCACAGCTGATTTCAATCTTCGTTGACTACAGCCAACGTGCTGCCCGGATTCAACATCTTCTCCAGCACCGACTAGCCGCCTCTGTTGCTCCACTCCACCCGTGCTGCGTCAACCCAAGAGCAGCCAGAGGGAGGAGGTTGATCGCTTGGGTCGCCACCATAGAAAGAGGTGCTAGGTACGGGTCACCGGAGGACACTGAGGAGAGGAGTGCCAGTGGAGAGTGGCAGTGAGGAGGGGGCGCCGGAGCAGGGAATGCTATCAGGAAGGATGGTGCCGGAGGAGACGGAGGATGCTAGAAAAGAGAAGGTAGTGGCTGAGCGATGGTGAGGATGAGGGGGAGAGTGAAAGGAAAGAGAGAGAGTGGACTAAATACTAAACCCTAATGTGGGCATGTGGTTGCCACTCCAGCGAAAAACCTCTTAAACTGTTTTTTATCATTCAAAGAACTTTTTGTGCCTGATTTTGACAGTTTAGGACCATGTTAACTCGATTTTCTACTTCATAGACTAAATTTATACAATGAACATAATTCAAAGACCAAATTGATACTTTTTCTTTTTCTAAATTTTTGGTTGTCTTGCGCCATGTATGCAGGAGTTCCCTATTGTTAGCAAGCTCGATCCGGAAATCTATGGCTCGCCGGAGTCTCTCATCACGAAAGAACTCATCGAGGAGCAGATAAATGACGCCATGACAGCGGAGGAGGTGAGTAACTAACGATGATCGTGCATATCAAATATCAGCGACCGCAATAGCGTTCTGATGGAGTGATCGTTCAGGCAGTGGAGAAGAAGAAGCTGTTCGTGCTGGACTACCATGACCTGTTCCTGCCGTACGTGAACCGGGTGCGCGAGCAGGACGACACGACGCTTTACGGCTCGCGCACGCTCTTCTTCCTCACCAAGGAAGGCACGCTCCGCCCGATCGCCATCGAGATGACGCGCCCCAAGTCGCCGGCGAGGCCGCAGTGGCGGCAGGTCTTCACGCACCGGAGCGACGGCACGGGCGCCTGGCTGTGGAGGCTCGCCAAGGCCCACGTCCTTGCCCACGACTCCGGCTACCACCAGCTCGTCAGCCACTGGCTGAGGACGCACTGCTGCGTGGAGCCGTACATCATCGCGGCGAACCGCCGGCTAAGCCGGATGCACCCCGTCTTCCGGCTGCTACACCCGCACTTCCGCTACACCATGGAGATCAACGCGCTGGCACGGGAGTTCCTCATCAGCGCCAATGGTATCATCGAGAGCACCTTCTCCCCGGGGAAGTACTCCATGGAGCTCAGCTCCGCCGTCTACGGCGAGCTCTGGCGGTTCGACATGGAGGCCCTGCCGGCCGACCTTCTCCGCAGGGGAATGGCCGTGGAGGGGCCGGATGGCGAGCTGAAGCTTACCATAGAGGACTACCCCTACGCCAACGACGGCCTGCTGGTGTGGGACTCCATCAAACAGTGGGTCTCCGACTACGTGGAGCACTACTACCCCTCGGCGGAGGACATCGCCGGCGACGAGGAGCTGCAGGGCTGGTGGACGGAGGTGCGCACCAAAGGCCACAGCGACAAGAAGGACGAGCCGTGGTGGCCGGTGCTGGACTCTGGTGAGAGCCTGGTCCAGGTACTAACCACCATCATGTGGGTCACGTCGGGGCACCACGCCGCGGTGAACTTCGGGCAGTACCACTTCGCCGGGTACTTCCCGAACCGGCCGACGATCGCGCGGAAGAACATGCCGGTGGAGGAGGGGGCCCGCACGGAGGATTGGGAGAGGTTCTTGGCGAAGCCGGAGGCGGCGCTGCTGGAGGCGTTCCCGTCTCAGATCCAGGCTGCCAAGGTGATGACGGTGCTGGACATCCTGTCGTCGCACTCGCCGGACGAGGAGTACATGGGCGAGCACGCGGAGGCGGCATGGGCGGCGGAACCGATGGTGAAGGCGGCGTTCGAGAAGTTCTGCGGGAGGATGAAGGAGATCGAGGGCACGGTGGACCAGAGGAATGCCAGCGAGGAGCTGAGGAACCGGTGCGGCGCCGGCGTCGTGCCGTACGAGCTGCTCAAGCCCTTCTCCGGGCCGGGGGTCACCGGGCGGGGCATCCCCAACAGCATCTCCATCTGAGCTGCACCGTCACCGATGAGAACGATACCCGGCAGCACATGCACACATTGACATGACCACATGTATGAGCAGAATGGATTCACTGTTTTAGTTCTACTAGCAGCTTGGTAATCGCAAATTCAATTGGTCTCCAAAATCCCAACCGCAAACTTCAAATTCATTTTGAGTTGGAAGTTTAGCTTTTTTTTTAATCAGATAGATGCCACCATAGAAGTTGAATATTGAGAAATATCACCGCTCCTTAAGTATCCATAAAAATGCCATTAAGAAACCATACAAATTAGATCAATACCACTCCATGCAAACTATATATATGGAGATGGAGGAAAGGGTCGAGCGGTGCAGCAGCCCGTGAGCTCATTGGAGATGGAGGAAAAGGTGAAGGAGAGAGAAAGAGGAGGGAGAAGGAAGAAGAATGCTAGATTTGAAGTAACTTAGGATGGAGAGAAGGATAAAATTGCCTAGTTTTAAAAACACTATGCTAAAAGGTGCTTTAAATTTCACAAAGTGGCATTGATCTAATTTGCATGGTTTCATAGTGTCATTTTTTCATACACGCAGGAGCAGTGGCATTTTTCAAATATCCAACTTATGTTGTGGCATCTATCCAATTAACCCAAACTGCATTACAAGGAAAAATTCAAGAACGATTACTAATTACAAGTTACTAGGATTTTTCTTTTTTTTTGTTAGAGACTATAAATCAACCAATGGATTGCTTAAAAAATCCAAAATAGAGAAGAGAAAAATCAAGAGGCCTCTACTAACCAACATAAGACAAAGAAAGAAAGACAAATGAGCCAACTTGAGATTTTTTGCCATCATCATCGTAAAAAAGAAATTCTTGATTTTTCGTATTTTATATCTTCAAGGCAAATCGACCTAATCCAGTGGCTGATGAAGTTTTGAACCCTTTTTTTATAGTATCAATTGAAAATTTGTGTGTTTCTGCTTTAGCCGTAAGAGATGAAATTATCATATATGGTTCTCTGAGGGGGCTCAAGTAGAAATAATTCATGATTTGCTACTCTAAAAATTGCCATTTAAGAATGGGTTAACTGGATAGATGTCACTGTAGAACTTCAAATTTGGAGATCTGCCGTTGTTTTTTTCTAAAAAATTGCATACATGCCACTAAAAAGTTTGCAAAATTGCATGGCCTATACAAAAAATTACCACTGCAGTGGCAGTTTTTATATAGACCATGCAATTTTGCAACTTTATAATGGCACGTATGCAATTGGCCCTTTTTCTTTCGTATTTATATATATGCCACTATGAAACCGTGATAATTGGATATTTGCCACTCCGCGCGCCACATGTCCTATTTTGGCGAATAAGTATACCGTATTTCATAAATATGATGCTTTTGCCCCCATCTTCTACCTCCTTGGTGGTAGGCAGCGACGTGGAGGGCAGCAAACCTGGGCGCAGGCGGTGGCAGCGGACCATGGCGCAAGTGGCGAGCTCGCAAGTGACGCGGCAACTTCGCTAGCGGCGTGGCGACTTCGTCAGTGTTCCACTCGCTAGAGCAACCTCGTTGGTGTTCCACCTTGGTGGCATTGAGGAGATGTAGGGAGCTAGATCTGAGAGGTAGGAAGGAGAAGGTGGGTAATGGCATTTTTATGTAAATAGATGATGAAAACAAGGTAAAATCGTCCGGTTTAGCCAAAATAAGACACGTGGCGTGCAGAGTAGCAAATATCCAATTATCTTGGTTTCATAATGGCATATATACAAATACAAAAGAATGATGGCACATCTCGAAATTCAAAGTTCTGCATACATCAAGTTTATGTTGCGTGCTATTAGTTCATACATCAAGTAGTTCAAGATCTCATCTTACTTGCTATTAGTTTATACATCAAATCTTTGCCATTGAGTTGGCATACAAGACAGACATAGATTCTTTGGTATGCGAACAATGATGTTGGTGTATTGATGAACTAATGACTTACTTCTTGCAAGTACATTGTTGTTAGGAAAGGTTGGATAGCTTGTTGTGCTTAGCTTGAAGGATGTGTTGATGTATGAAAAAGCCTCTTATCACATGAAATCTGGCGATGATTCTAAGAAGTAGAAATTTGTTCCAATCCTATCCCTAAGAAATGAATGGTTGGACTTAGTTCATACCTCTTGAAGGAGTATAAAAAGCCTCTTATGAGATTGAGATTATATCTAGTGATGATTCTCAGTAATAATAACTCAGAACAGGGGTGCTCTAAAAGCTAGTACTGGATGATGACAGCAGAATACCCTTTTCACCCACAAAAGGAAAAAAATGCATGACCAGAAGCTGTTGTAAATATAAACATTTGTAGGCTACAAAAAACCACATCCCCAGGTTAATTAGCCATCGGTCCACTATATTCCATGGTGGATTTTGGCTATTATTTTGGATTTGGTTTGGCATTATTCAACATGAAAAGAGGGGGAAATTTCCTTTTTATTTTGAAAATTATATGACTATTATGAGAACCAATCCTACCACATCCCATCCAGAGGTTTTCTAGAATTGAAGAAAAAAGATACACATTGCAATGTTTAAGGTCATTGGTTCAAACCCAAGCTTCTATGTTGATTGGAAAGACTCCAGCCTTTGTTCGACTTGAATTTCTTCATTTACATATCTTGCTAATTTATGTATTTAAGCTAGTCTAGTAAATATCGTAGACTACTATATATTGATTATTGATAAACTCATGCATTAAAGTATCCCTAGGCCACACTACCAGAGCAATGGCATTTAGTCCTGGTTGGGAACGGGCTTCAGTCCCGGTTCCCCTAATCGGTACTAAAGCGTAGAAAATATCTAAAAAATAAGATGAATCCAAGACTCGAACCTAGGACCTCATGCCACAATGTGACTCATCCACACTCACTCTTCTATCCAACCCACCCATGGTGCGTTCACGGGTGTCCCGATCTTCCGGTGAGAGGATAACTTCGATTAGGCGGAATATGACTTTGACGATCCGGCTACGAACCACACAAGGATAAGTGCCCGCAATCGCTAAACCACACTCCTGATTGTTATCAACCGTGCCAAAGCCCGGATGACCTGACCATGAAGGTCTATTCTTGCAAGCAATCGAAGAACTAGCAAGAACAATTGTAAGGCACACTCGCAATTGAGGTTCTGAACTTGTTTACTGCTGCTCTAGCCGAGTCAGGAGAACAAGAATAAAGTTCCACACATGGGGGTAACTAATCTTAACAAAACCTAAGCAAAAGAGAGGGAGCTTGTCCACTATATATAGCCATGAGATGGCTGCTAGGAGGTGGCCTCACGCCACTTTAGTTACATGGGAACTCAGCCCAACATCGATGGTGGCGCAACACTCGAAGAGGCCGACACAGCTGGACGTTTTGGCTTGCTGTTGTTGACTCGCTTGGAATTTTAATATGAAGCTGGATCCGTTGGAAAGAGGACGAAATTTCCTTTCCATCAAGTACTCACACGCCCCAAACGGAGTTCGTTTGCATTCTCTATGAGCGTTTAATTTCAGACTGTTTTTTGGAGGCCGAGCTAAAACCTTTTGCGTTCCCACCTTGCTTCGCGTTCCCACCTTGCTTTATGACTTGTGTTGGTGGATTAATGCTCTCTTGATGATCCTTGCCCAGGTTCCTAAGTATGAGAATATTATGAAGTAGCGGTCTATTCTCCAATGTAAAATTATGCGACCCTAGGAACGAATTTACCTAATAATATAATTGTTGCGCATGAGCCCATGTAATTGGTCCTTCAATGCTGGTTGAAAGTCGCTGGCCACTAGGAGAGTCTTTGGATATTAGTGCCATGGGTGTATCTGAGGTAGCGATGTCCTCATCATCCTCCCCTTCTTTATTTGGAGTCGTCCTCGACTCCAGTTGATATTCATCATGATGAACTCCTTTGTAAAGCTCTTTAAAAGTTCCTTCAATTTGAATACACGAGTAATCTTATTAGGTAGCATCATAATCTTGTTTATTATAATTTGAGGCTCAGTAAGAAACAAATTCACCTTGTGTTTATTTTTAGTTAAGACGAATGTTGAGAGCATAAGATTTGGAGCAGTGGATATACGTAAAGGTGGCATGGTTGTATCATCCTCCCCTTCTTCACGAAAAGCCGTCCTCGACTTTTGACAATCTGAAAATGTGCTCTAAGGAAAAGAACAATGTATATGCGTGGTAAATGTATGCATCAATTGTTTTATCATTCTCATTATCTTGCACAAGGTTTTTAATACAGCAGTAACCATAGAATGTATCTGAAAGAAACCATGTATACACATCATTCCCCCTTTCTTGAGGAAAAGTTGTCCTCAACATTAGTAAGCATTGAATCAAATTGTATGGAAAAGTCCAAGATTCAACTGGGCCATGCAGATTTTTGACAAGTGATTTACATGTGACATATGAAACATTAATTTTAGAACAACAAACATCTTTCCTTTCTTTCATGTCAAGGTTGCCACAACATGGCAAAATAGTTGGTTTGTTGTAATCAGGAATTATCAAATCAACAAGCATATCATCTATGACACAGATTTGATATACATGAAACTTGTTATCTATATCATAATCTCCAATCAAATTGAATTTATAAGTGCAACAAGATTTACTAACTAGTGAGATCAAACAAGCAATTTCAACAACCTTCTCGATCGCACTAAACATTTCAATGGGTTTATCAAACATAATATAGCACAAAGATTTTTTATGAAATGTTTTGCTCAAAGGTTCTCCACGAGTAATTAATTCAATATTATGCATATCAAGCAAATTAATTTTAGAACAAGAAATTCCCACTTGAACATGCACATTAGCATAATGACTCACCTCTTTTTGAAAGACAACCAAATCAACACCATAATTACCTTTAATATCCTTCTCAGATAGTGTAGGTGTTGTAAACAGTGCTTCTTCATGCTCGCTTAACCATGGAAGAATGAGCGTTTCTTTTGCAATCATGGATATGTCATCATCATTCACTTCAAATGGTGCTAGTTTTCCAATGCTTAACTTCTTATTTCTAATGGACCGTGGGTCAGCAATGGCGCAATTGCCATCAACCACAATCTGTGCCTGTGATGTGGCTATCAAAGGTGCAACCACATCAAACTCCTTGATAACAAATTTTGTTTGGAACAAATTGTGACGCTGGTTTTGTTCAAAGACGCTCCATCTGGGCACTAAGCACACGCTTCACAATGATGCTCATGTACTTATCGACATTTCGCACCCAAATGCTCCTGTTGCTCATGGTCACTTTCTTTACCCGCAGGATTAGTCGTATCTAAAGCACATTCATCCTCAATATCACTAGCGTATATATCGCACCATCTTCCCTTATTATCAAAGCACGCTGACTTGGACAATTATGCATGAAGTGCCCAAATCCTTTGCATTTGTGGCATTGGACATCACGTGTACAGCCGGTTGACGCAACCGAACAAGCACTCTTGGTTGGAGCTTGTGCCGTGGCTGATTTTGTTGCAAGTCTTGTGAAGGAGTGGCACTAGAAGTGGCAAGGCATCCTTGGTTGGAGGATGGAGCTAGGCGACTCGAAGTTGTGGAAGATGCTTTTACTTGACCATGGCTTGTTCGAAATGAAGAAGATCCTCCCAAATTTCCCTTCATCTTCGATTGATGTCCCTGTATCTCCCTTTCAGCTTTGCAAGCAAGATGAAACAAACGATCGATAGAGTTGTATTCCTTGTAGTTAAGTATGTCTTGAATTTCACGATTAAGCCCACCTAGAAATCTAGCCTTCTTAGCATTTTCATTTTCTTCTAGGCCACACCGCAATTCACAAATTTGCAGTTCTTGATAATATTCCTCTACAGATTTATTTCCTTGATTTAAGCGTTGCAGTTTATTAAGCAAGTCTCGAGCATAGTAGGAAGGAACAAATCTAGCTCTTATCATTCTTTTCAAAGCATTCCATGTTCTAGGTATATTGCCACGATTCCTACAAGTCTCACTCCACCAAATGGATGCAAAAGCAACAAATTCACTAGTGGCAGCCCTAACCTTTCTATTTTCTGGGAAATCATAGCATGCAAATTTCTGTTCTACTGCTAGCTCCCAATCCAGATATGCATCAGGGTTATATTTTCCATCGAACAGAGGTATAGTGAATTTAATTTTTGACATGGGCTCATCACGTACCTCTCGACGTTCTCGCTGATTTCTACCCATACCTTGCCGATTGTGTCGAAGTCGTCGATGACCTTGGTCATTGTTGAAGTTGAACCCATCATCATCTTGATGACGCGAACGTAGTCGTTCTCTTCTTCATCTTCTGCCCTAGCACGGGCATATCGTCGTGGTTGGCGTCCAAGTGCGCCATCTTGATCTCGTTCATGGTTGGCCATATCTTTAGCAAGTGGTGGTTGTCTTCCCTCAAGGCGATCAACTCGGTCACGGAGGGCAGCCAGGTTGTTGTTGATGTCACCCAAGGCTTCATCATGGTTGGTAGCATGTGCGTTGAGCAAACAATTGAAATGTTGTAGAAGCCGTCTTGAGCGAGGTGTGAGAATTTCTTCTGGGTTTTCCTCGTTGCTTCCTTCTTCATCTGCCATGGTTAGTAATAACAGGAAAACACATAAAGATATGTAGTTTCCTATCCACTACTAATTGGTGAAATTGATCAGGTCACTCAATTCCAAGCTCTTACCAAGTTCTTACCAATTCTTAAAAATGCCGCAAGGGGTGCAACCGGCGGCTGGTTCATGATAAACCGATCTCAAGAGTGAGTAAAGCGATTGCAAGACTATCACCTGTGAGGTTAGTAGAAAGTGGAGCTTGGACAAGCTATGTATATAGTAGCAAAGGATATCAATCAGTTAATCTCAGATTTGCACAAATTGAATAACCGTTCAAAACTAGCACTTAGCCTATGTTGCTGATCACACGAGGATGGGTAAAAGGCTAAAGCAAAAGATATGGCAGTGGATACAAGTGGTAAACACAGCACAATTCAAGAATATGTAATTTGGAATAGGAAAAGACAATATTGATCCAACTTTGTAAATTGCTGTTTGCTGTCCACTTGACAGCAGATTGGTATTTTGGTCGTAACTTTTTATCCGGTGTGTATTTTTCTATGATTCTTTTTTCCTCTTCTTCCTCACGTCCTTTCCAACAACGTTTATTTTGGGCCAACTTTCTGAAATCCAACCGAAAAACTCGCACAAAATTCACAAGTGTGCTCAGTTGCAGATTTCAGAACAGCAACTAGGTCTGAATCAAACATTCATAACTTCTTGCTGCCTTCATGTATGAACTTGAAATTTGGCAGAACGATAGAGCAACAAGTCGTGGATCTGCTCCTTTTGGTTTCACTCAAAAAGGATAAGGCAATTGGGATTTATGGCATTTTTGGTGGTGACTGCACAAATGGAAACTTTCTGCCCGAAATTGCTATTTTTATTTTTGAGGGATATGAAGGGACTTTGATGTGGGGAGATGAACAGGAAGATAAACAATGAGATGAACAGCAACAAGACAATACTAGAATGAACACAAACTCAATTTAGCAAACTAAAATTAACCGATTGAAAGGCACAACGGGGTTTGGACAGCAGGAAACAATCTTTTTGTGGGGCAAATTTTCTGTACTCTAGGAAGAACACGATGAAACGACTATACAAGATACAAGAACTCACCGGTAAACCGTCGCTCTGATACCAAATGATGTGTTCACGGGTGTCTCGATCTTCCGGTGAGAGGATAACTTCGATTAGGCGGAATATGACTTTGACGATCCGGCTACGAACCACACAAGGATAAGTGCCCGCAATCGCTAAACCACACTCCTGATTGTTATCAACCGTGCCAAAGCCCGGATGACCTGACCACGAAGGTCTATTCTTGCAAGCAATCGAAGAACTAGCAAGAACAATTGTAAGGCACACTCGCAATTGAGGTTCTGAACTTGTTTACTGCTGCTCTAGCCGAGTCAGGAGAACAAGGATAAAGTTCAACACATGGGGGTAACTAATCTTAACAAAACCTGAGCAAAAGAGAGGGAGCTTGTCCACTATATATAGCCATGAGATGGCTGCTAGGAGGTGGCCTCACGCCACTTTAGTTACATGGGAACTCAGTCCAACATTGATGGTGGCGCAACACTCGAAGAGGCCGACACAGCTGGACGTTTTTGCTTGTTGTTATTGACTTGCTTGGAATTTTAATATGAGGCTAGATCCGTTGGAAAGAGGACGAAATTTCCTTTCCATCAAGTACTCACACGCCCCAAACGGAGTTCGTTTGCATTCTCTATGAGCGTTTAATTCCAGACTGTTCTTTGGAGGCCGAGCTGAAACCTTTTGCGTTCCCACCTTGCTTCGCGTTCCCACCTTGCTTTATGACTTGTGTTGGTGGATTAATGCTCTCTTGATGATCCTTGCCCAAGTTCCTAAGTATGAAAATATTATGAAGTAGCGATCTATTCTCCAATGTAAAATTATGCGACCCTAGGAACGAATTTACCTGATAATTTAATTGTTGCGCATGAGCCCGTGTAATTGGTCCTTCAATGTTGGTTGAAAGTAGATGGCCACTAGGAGAGTCTTTGGATATTAGTGCCATGGGTGTATCTAAGGTAGTGATGTCCTCATCAACCCACCCACGTGTATTTAATAGACTAGGATATGCATTCCTTTTGAAATATGCTGGAATGAGCCTTTAGTACCGGTTCGTGTTACTAACCGGGACTAAAGGCCTACATTTAGTACCAGAAAAGTATCCCTGGGCCACACTACTAGAGAAATGGCATTTAGTCCTGGTTGGAAACGGGCTTTAGTCCCGGTTCCCCTAATCGGTACTAAAGCGTAGAAAATATCTAAAAAATAAGATGAATCCAAGACTCGAACCTAGAACCTCATGCCACAATGTGACTCATCTACACTCACTCTTCTAACCAACCCACCCACCCACGTGTATTTAATATACTAGGATATGCATTCCTTTTGAAGTATGCTGGAATGAGCCTTTAGTACCGGTTCGTGTTACTAACCGGGACTAAAGGCCTACAATTAGTACCAGAATGTGTGCCTGTGCCAGCTAGCATGTACCCGCTTTTCAAAGCGACCTTTAGTACCTGTTCGTGTTACGAATCGGTACTAATGTGAGCAAAAAATTGTGCTTTTAGCCGTGTAGCCATGAACCGGGACTATTGCCACATCAGTCCCGGTTTGTGGCCAATCAGTACTGATGTCACTACTAGGGAAACGGCCTTTAGTCCCGGCCCATCAATCTCGGTTAGCCACCAACCGACTCAAGAAGGCAACAATCCGGTTGAACGGCTAATCGGGCCGCTGGGCGCGAGGACCATTTAGTCGGTTGGTGTTACCAACCGACGGTATCACCTGAAAAAAGGCAGGTGGCGTGGGATATCCGTCCGGTTGGTAATACCAACCGACTAAATTGAATTCGGTCACTTGGTAACACCAAATGAAATGAGGATATCAATCCGGTTGGTAACACCAACCGGGATTGATTAGCGATTAACCTTTCTTCCTCCCGAGCTACAGCCCATCAGAACCCGACAGAGGAGCTCGGCCGCCATTACGGGATTTGAGGGGAGGTGCTTTGCTCAAATTTTCGTAATTTGATCATTTCACTTCAATCCAAGTTAATCAAGGTTAGTAACTTCATTTCTCACTACTTGTATATGAAATGTAGTTTCTATAATTGCTTTAAATTTAATATGAAAAAATTTGGTCTCTCTATTCCCCATCTTTGATGAAATGTTATAAATTGGTAGATATAGCTCGATCTTTTGAAAGGGTTGGCGAAAACTTGTTGTGTAATCTTAGATTTTGCTTGGATTAAGACGTAGTTCGTTTTGAATTTGTAGTTGTAGGTAATTACATTTAGATGATGGTTTCATGGATCTATGATTTTGAATCTTAACTTTCGTGGACCAAATTTTGAAGTGGATTGTAAAATCTTGTTGCATTAGTTTAGAATTTACTTGAATTGTGATGTAGCACACATTGAATGCGTGGAGGTGACTCAAATTTAGAATTTTGGTTTCATCGATTCATGGAGAAATTTTGGGAGTAGAGTTTAAAGTAGATTTTGCATAGATTTTGATTGTTTAAAATTAACATTATATATTAATTAATATGTGATAAAATATTATAACTTCATTGATCTCTACTCACTTCATTGATGTAAAATTATAAGTTGGTAGATTTAGATATATCATTTTAAGTGGGTTGCCAAATACTTTGTTGCATTACCTTAGAATTTGATTCGATTGTGATAAAATATGTGATAAAATATTATCGACTTAAAAATAATTCTTTTAAAAAGGTATTTAACCTAAAATTGAAGTATTGACCTAAAAATTAAATAAATGTATAATAAATTAAGCAAAGACTTTAATTTTGGTTTTAGAAATTAATTCATTATTGGAAAATGAACTAACAACTACCTTGATGTAACTTAATGTAGATGAATCGGCGATGGATGTACATGGACCGCCGCTCCTCACAGCTTTGTGGAGGGTTTGGAAACTTTTATCGTCGGCAAGTGCTCGCACAAGATCGAGCTACATATGTTGTCCATGCATAGACTGCAAAAATCAGAAGGAGTGGTCAAACTCTGAGCAAATTCACTTCCATTTGATCTCAAGAGGTTTGGTGGAAAACTATACCTGTTGGACCAAACACGGTGAAGAAGAGATTATACGAGAAGATGGTGAAGAAGAAGATGGTGACGAAGATGATGTGGCGATTATATGGCGATGTTGGCCAACATGGTTCTCTTGAACATATACTAGGGAGTTTGACGACGATGATCTAGAACAGATGTTGCATGATGGAGAGGGAGAATACACCGATGAAAGACATTACGAAAAGTTTCAGCGCCTGCGGGAGGACCAAGGAACATTGTTGTATCCAAACTGTGGGCAGGGCCACAAAAGTTGCGCATCACAATCGGAGTTGATCCAATGGAAGGCTACTAATGGAGTATTTGATAAGGGATTTGATGAGTTGTTAGGCCTCATGAAGAAGTTGCTTCCAGAGGGTAACACGCTGCCTGAAACTACGTATGAAGCCAAGCAAGTTCTCTGCCCTTTGGGGTTGGAGGTACAGAAGATACATGCATGTACAAACGATTGTATCCTCTATCGTAATGAGTACAAGGATTTGGAAGAATGTCCGGTGTGCAAAACATCACGGTATAAGACCAAGCGTGATGACCCATGTGAGATAGAGGGGGGGCGTAAGAAGAAGAGAGCCCCTGCTAAGGTGGTGTGGTACTTCCCTATAATCCCTCGGTTGAAACGTTTGTTTGCGAACAAAAAGCATGCGAAGATGATGCGTTGGCATAAAGATGATCGTAAAGTCGACGGAAAGCTAAGGCACCCAGCAGATGGCTCGCAGTGGAGGAAACTCGATAGAAAATATCCGGACTTCGCGAACGATGCGAGGAACATAAGGTTTGCATTGAGTACGGATGGGATGAACCCGTTTGGTGACATGAGCAGCGATACAAAGACTTGGCCCGTTACTCTATGTATCTACAACCTTCCTCCTTGGCTATGTCGAAGCGGAAATACATTACGATGCCATTGCTTATCCAAGGCCCTAAGCAACCCGGTAACGACATCGGCGTGTATCTCAAACCGTTGATTGAAGATTCGCTAACGCTATGGAATGATGGTGTACGTGTATGGGATGAGTACAAAAGAGAGTATTTCAGCTTACGTGCATTGCTATTTGTAACCATCAATGACTGGCCTGCACTTGGTAACTTGTCGGGCCTATCTATAAAGGGATATAAAGCTTGCATCCAGTGCTTGGATGATACGGAAGACAAGTACCTAACAAACTCTCGGAAGGTTGTTTACATGGGCCATCGTAGGTTCCTCAATTTGAAGCACCCGTTACGGAGTAACCGTGTTAATTTTGATGGGACTGAAGAGAAACGTAAGAAGCCCAAGCATCGCAATGGGGCGGAAGTATTTTCTATGGTAAAGGATCTAGACGTAGTATTTGGAAAGGGTCCTGGTACCAAACCCGTCCCGCCACTCCCGGCTGAAGAATCTAGGAAGAAGCCTAGCTGGAAGAAGAAGTCTATATTTTGGGACTTGCCTTACTGGAAAGACTTAGAGGTCCGTCACTCCCTGGACTTCATGCATATCACAAAGAATGTATGCGTGAGCCTGCTAGGCTTCATAGATATGTACGGTAAATCAAAAGATACATTTCAAGCACGAAAGGACCTACAATTGTTAGGTCTCAGGGAAGAACTACATCCACAAGAGAGAGACAAAGGGCATTACCTCTGTCCCGCGAGCTACACACCAAGCAAAGAAGAGAAAAAAAGCATGATTCAGTTGTTGAACAGTGTTAAGGTCCCTTCTGGGTACTCGTCGAACATAAGAAGACTCATAAACACAAAAGAGAATAAAATCGTAAACTTGAAATCCCATGATTGTTATGTGCTGATGACCCAGCTTGCTCCCAAAGGATGGTGCGAGGTATTCTACCGCACATGGTACGAGGTACAATCATAAAGGTGTGTTCGTTCTTCAACGCGATATCACAAAAGGTCATAGATCCGGATAAGTTATCTAATCTGCAGGATAATATTGTCGCTAGTATGGTCAACCTTGAGATGATCTTCCTCCATCCTTCTTTGATATGATGGTTCATCTCATGGTTCACATGGTCAAACAGATAGAAATTCTCGGACCATCTTCTTGCACAAGATGTTCGCTTTCGAGAGGTACATGGGCGTCCCAAAGAAGTATGTTCAGAACCGTTCTCGCCCGAAGGTTGCATTGCCCGTGGTGTTGGCACGAGGAGGTGATTGAGTTTTGTGTCGACTACATTGATGATCTGAATCCGATTGGCGTCCAGATCACGCTATGAGGGGACGCCACGGGAAAAAGGACCCTAGGGAGAAAAGAATCCTCTGTGACGATCTACTCTCATTTAAACAAGCACATTTCACGGTACTAAAACAAGCATCTTCAGTGGCTCCGTATGTACTTGATCACGAGAGGATATTACGAGCCCAATATCCAGATAAGTCAGATAAGTGGATCGCGAACAAGCAAGTGGAGAGCTTTGGTGGTTGGCTACAAAAGCATCTGTTAGGCAAGGAGGGAGTCCATGAACAGTTTCAGCTCTTAGCTCGGGGACCATCCATAACAATCGTATCATGGCAAGGGTATGAGATAAATGGGTACACATTTTACACGACAGCCCAGGATAGGAAGAGCACCAACCAAAACAGCGCCGTCAGATAGATGCCTTGGACAAAATGGAAAGATGGACACCTACTATGGTTTCATAGAGGAGATCTGGGAGCTCGAGTATGGACCTTTGAAAGTCCCTCTGTTTAGGTGCCAATGGGTGAAACCGACGGTAGTGGAGATCGATGACTATGGTATGACAATCGTGGACCTCAAGCAAGTGGCCTCTGAGGATGAACCGTTCGTGCTTCGCCAATGATGTGACACAGATATTCTATGTGATGGACATGGACAACAAACCAAAAGTTCATAAGGGTAAAACTATAAAAAGACAGAAGAACAAGACTACCAGCAGTGATCAAGCAAGGCACCACGTGGTTCTTTCTGGTAAAAGAAGGATTGTTGGAGTTGAGGGCGTCACAGACGAAGAAGAGTATAATTAGTTCGACGAGCTGCCGCCTTTCTCAGCGGACATAGACATTAGTGTCCTTAGCGATGATGAGGAAGCTCCGTACGTACGCCACGATCATAACGAAGAATCACTTGTAAAAATAAAGTAGTCATGTAATATTTTAGATATTTGTCCCTAAATTCATATTGATCCGGAAAGAACCGTTCGTGCTCGCCAATTATGAGAAATTCCCATCGTTTATGTATAAGTAGATTATTCCCATCTCATTTATAAACTAATGAGAAATTTCAAGGTTCCCAACTCATTTTTATATATGTCAACTTTTGCACAATTCTTATGAATTTTGTGAAATTTTTATTTAATTTTAATAGGCTCCCAACAATTTTCTATAACTTTGAAGAAATTTATGGCAATTATTACCATCGACATATGGGACCCACCATATATGGGCCCACATGTCAAGGAAAACATGGCTTTCTCCACAATAAACTAATTAAAATACATTAAAAAAGGAAATATAATGGGAAAATGGATTTAAAATACAAATAAGGAATTAAAATACAATTAAAAAAAATTCCCTTTCCCTCCACTAAAGACCAAGAAAGGTACAAAAAGAACTCGCTCCTAACAGAGGAGAACATCTCTCCCCCCCTCTCCCCCGGCTAGCAGCGTGCGCTTGAGCGCGGGCTCCCCGGCCTTGCGGTCACGGGTTCAAGCCCGCGCTCCACAAGACTGCCTTCTTTATTTTTGGTATCATCCCGGTTTGTATAATAAACCGGGACTGATAGTCCCCAGCACTCGGGCGTTGGTCATCTGACGTGTGGGGCAGCCCACCAATCAATCCCGGTTGGGAAAACACACCCGGATTGAATATCGCCTATAGATCCCGGTTGGAGATACCAACCGGGATTGAAGGTCCACCACCTCCTACGCATCTGGGTGGGGCCAGACCACTAATAATCCCGGTTGGACAGACAGCCCGGGACTGAATCTTCATTCAATCTCGGTTGTTCTTTTGAACCGGGATTGAAGGTCAACCACCCTACGCCAGATTCGACGTGTGGGGCTAGCACCACTGGCAATCCCGGTTGGAGACACGGCCCGGGGCTGATGGTCCAGTCAATCTCGGTTGTTGTCTTCAACCGGGATTGAAGGTCAAAATACAAATTCCCGCGACACTAAAATCCTCCAATCTTCCCACCGCTTGCCACACCGTGTTCTCCTCGCTTCTCAACCCTAGATCGCCGCCGCCTGCGTCCGCCGTGGACTCCCCGCCGCACCTCCTCGCCGCCGCCGCCCGTGACGACGCCACTCCGCCTCGCCGCCGTGCACCTCCTCGCTGTCGCCGCCGTGTGACGACGCCACTCCCATCTCGCCGCCGCCGCCGTGAAGACACCACTCCCCTCCTCGCCGCCGTGCACCTCTCGCCGTGGACCTCCTCGCCGTCGCCGCCCGTGACGACGCCACTCCGTCTCGCCGCCGTGCACCTCCTCGCCGCCGCCGCCCGTGACAACGCCACTCCCGTCCTCGCCGTCGCCGCCCGTGACGACGCCACTCCCCTCCTAGCCGCCGTGCAGCTCCTCGCCGTCGCCGCCCGTGACGCCGCCAATCCCCTCCTCCCCGCCTCCAACGCCGCCACGCGCCCGGTGAGCCTAGGCTCCAATGCTGTGGCCATTTGTTCGTAGCTTGTCCTAACTATATTTGGTTTCTGTTGAATTGAACTGAACATTTCTTGTATGCTATCGGAGCCCTTGTGAGTGGATTTCTCACTTATGTCTGATTGATAGTAGTTTATGGTCCGCATTGGCTGATTGAGGTAAACGGGGTGGTAGTTTCTTCGGATGCAGTCTGATTTTTTTTTTTTTGCTCTTGTTCCTGAGATGGATGTGCATTTTCTTACAATAGCGCATTACGATGAAATCCCACACGGTCGCATCTTCAGTTGAATTTTGGGTATATTGCTAGTAGCCTTTGACTCACATTTATGAGCTTTTGTAAGTTATCGAAAAAAAATCCTTCTTCTCGGCGATTCTTGAACTTTCCCATGGTGAATTGTTTGTGGCCATTTGTTGCAATCAGAGGAATTGAAGTCTTCAAACCTGTCTATTTAGTTTCTTTGCTTGTCGATCAAGAATTCGGGCAATGACTAGGAATTGCTATGGAATCGTAGTATTGGATCGCTCACTAGTGCCGAGCTCACATTTCATCATGGATCGCTGTTACCTTTTCAATACCTGTTGCTTGTCAGATCTCTGTAGTTTAGTAGTTTAGTTTTGGTACAGCTTTATGTCTGGGGGCTCCTTCGTCCCAATTGGGATCTAATCGTCTAATGCAATCCAGTCGCACGGTGGTCCAAGGTCAGCATGCATGTCCCACCGCCATGTGCCTCCCAACTACCTCCTCAAGTGAATTGCACAAGTGAACATATTATCTGTACCAAATTCTCCAGTAAGAGCATTTATTTTGCTTGAGATGTTTCTTAAGGTGGAAATTTTGCCTGCCTGTCCAATTCTTCCTGAAGCGCAGATGTTGGTCCGATGTCAGTATGTCTTGTTTTATGATATGAAAATTAGCTCCTTAGTATGCTAGTCAGGAGCCAAGTAACTAATAATCATGCTCTATAGTAGATGTAGTGTCTTAATGCCAGCAGCATTTTACGTTGATTACGGTGGATAAATTACAACATGTTATCATGTCATTTTCCTTGCTATTTAGTTGTTTTAATATCTGTGTGGCCTATATGTATCTTTCATCTATCTGCTTTTTTACCTTCTACAGGAATTCCAAGTCGCCGAGGTTGTTTTCCAATATAATAATTTCGACTAATATGCATTGATAGATCGAAGTCCAAAGGAAGATGAAGTAATGCCTGCTTGTGTATTTAGATGGTGAAACGTGAGACTAGCTAGAGAAAAACGTTGAAAACATCGTTGTGTAGGAGATGACTGCAAGTCTACGTGCTCTAATTATCAACACCTGTGAAATGATTTTTTTCCTAAGTGGTCCTGTAATCAAGTTCTATTGTGCATATGTATGCTATTCTTATCTCGCACATTATGTGAAATGTTTGTGTAATCATATCTTATTTAGAGAAAAGTTCCATGTTACTATTCAATTCTTCATAGAAAATAACTTATACAAGAATAACGTTACATGATACTATTCAATTCTACTTGAAATCCCAATTGAATGTTTCTATTCAATTCTATGCAATCGAATAGATTTTCTTGGTGACGAAGTTTTGAGCGAGTTGTTCGGACAAGAGGCGCCCACGCTACCCAAGCACCGAAACGGCCGTAGCCACCCAAACCGGTGAGGCAATGGCCACCCAAGCCGTTGAGGCCGTCGAAGCCACCGAGACCGGTCAAACGAGTAGCCATCACGTCGGCGAGGTCAAAGCAAGAAGCCGAGGGCAAGACACATATTCACCGAAGTCGGTGAGGAAGGCGAGCCTCTAAAGCCAGAAAATGTGATTGGGCCGTTCAGATCGACGTTCGGCGTGATCATCAAGGACCACGTGCCTATTAGCTTTGCGAAATGGGACGAGGTACCTGCAGAACTAAAGAACACCCTATGGATTGATATGAAGGAAACGTTCACCTTCCCCGAAGGGACCGAAGATAAGGTGAAAAGGTATACATTAAAGAAGATGGCAATGGCTTTTCAGACGTACAAAAAGAAGCCGAACAACGAGTACGCCAAGAAGAATTTAGTCCCCGACTTCAACAAGTACCCAAAGCTACAAGATCACCGATGAATTTGTGGGTACAAAAATTCACAGCTAGGTCGAACTTGGTGAAAGGAACAAGCGTAATCGCAATGAAGAAGCAATACCACCATCGCCGGACCGGTGGTTACCGCAAGGCCCTACCCAAATGGGAGAAGAGGAATGTGACTTGTTGGTTAAGGGTGTCCACCCCGCCACATTGATTGGTCCAACAGACGAGAAATTGGTTCTTCGATCATAACGGCAGCCTTGACGATGACTCAGGCAGGCGGTGTTTGGTGATACGATGAGAGAAGTCGTCAAGAGCTTCAGAGGCGCACACCTGCCGTCCCAAAGGCACCTTCGTGCCAAACAGGAGGACGACGAGCTAACAAGGGCTCTACGAACTCGGAGCACCCCGGACGTACACGGGTGTTGGCGCTCGTCCGTGGAAGGTCGGTTTCGCCCATGATGCGGAGACCTACAGAGTCGGTCGAGATCCAAGGGTCGACACGCACAACATATCAAGGACCTTCAAGACGAACCGAGAGCAACAAAGGCCAAGATACCCGATTTGGTCCGAAAAGAGCTGCAACTAGCCTTGAGCCAACATCGGGAGACAAGTCAGCAGGAACCTCCCAGAAATCCAGACATCATCAGTCCCTCGACGCGGCGGAGCAGCTGCGCTTCCGGTGGGCTGGCTGAAGCTGACTTGGACCCCTATGCAGTGGACGACATCACGCAATCGACACCATGTGAGTTGCACGTGCAAGCACGGAACCTCTCATTAAAGGCGGCTGAAGGCATGGCTTTCCCGGTAGAGCCAGGGCAGCTCATCCATGGTCTCGCCATACCGCTGGCTACGCGAAGGTCTCGGTGGGCGAGGTATGCCTGTGTACGAGGATCTTGACCTCGACATTGAAGGAGGTGACGGAGCACGAAACTATTAGATGTTGTACATAGTTTCATTGCGTGGCGCAAGCGGTTCATAATTTTAAAGACAACGCGCGATTTCTCTCCACGGTCTCCAGCGTCACCTCCACAACCTTCTGCACTGAATAAGACGCCCCCCGAAGAAGCCCGTCTCCTCAGCTAAGCCCTGCACTAGAAACTCCAACTCCCACATCGGCCAAGGCAGGCCCCCCCAATCAGCAAACAGCTCCAAGTAATGTACCAACCAGGTCGGATAGGGGGCCAAGACTTCTCAAAAAGACACGGTCCACGCCCACGCCAACAAAATCCAAAAGGAAATCACCTCCGAAGTTGGCGTACGATATGACTGATGAGGAGACCTCGCAGTTTGTAAGAGCCGAGGTCACCTCATTCTTCGCGAAGAAGCCATCTCCACCGAGGGTCCAGCCCGATACGGACGAATGGCACAAAGCTAGGAGGGCTATCCTATCGTTGAAGGACATCATAGATAAACCAGAAAGGCAGCCCGTGTCAGACTACGAGCGCGTCTTGAGTAAGATGGCCGACAAGGAGACGCCACCGAGAGGACGGCGGAAGAGGTTGCACAGGATGAACAGCTTTACGATGATACCGCCTTGATGCGATCGTATTGGGCCTCAAGGACATCCCGGTTTCGGAGATAGCATGGAAATTTGTACATGGTGCGTCATTTGTGAGACGTGAGGAGCTCCCCCAGCTAACAACGAAGATGCGGCAACTACATGAATGGTATTTGGCCGCGGCCAACCATGGTTTAGATGCGATTGCCGTCAGGTTCAAGGAAACTCATTACTTCCATGGAGACAACGAGTTCTTCATCGAATGGGAACCTCTATTTGATCTATACCAGGGTAGGGCCTTGGACGTGAGCATGTTGAGTTGCTGGACTCTGTAAGTGTCTTATTCATAAATTTTGTCGTGCACGCCCATATGCTGTTATAATCCCCAAACCTAACTGATTTCTTGTTGTGTAGAATGGAGCTAAAACGATGTCAAACCGAGAGAATTAATTATGTGTTTGGCTTTCTCGACCCAGTAGTGATCAATGAGAAACTGGTTAGAGATAATCCAGAAGAGACAGAGCAGCACATATACAACGGGCTCATGGGACAAAGATACAAGTCAAAGATACTTCTAGCTTATGATTTTGAGTATGTGTTTTCTTACCGCCTCGTTATAATTTTTTACTTACCATGATGTTAAAAGTACTAACTACTACGCTGACATATATATGTGCAACTTTCACTTTGCCCTTTTTATTATCGAGGTAGATCGTAGCACAGTCACGGTTATGGACTCAAGAAGAAAACCCCCTGCAAAATACAAAGACTTCTTGGCCATGCTCAACCGGTACATTGTCGTTCCTTTCATTATCACACTTGTTTTCTTTCTCTCAGTTTGAAGCCAACTCTAATCTGTATAACTCATAATCACTTCTGTAGTGCCTTCGCAAGATTCCAAAAGGAAAACGTTGGAGAATTTAAGAAAAAATTTGAGTTGCACCTCGCTAAATATGTAAGTATATCGTAATGCTAGCTTTGTAGTTAGTTCACTAAATTTCTATGCAGTTATTTCACGTTCTACAACTTTTTCACCACAGGTCTTGCATCAAGCACCGGGAAACAATTTGTGCGGCTACTATGTATGCGAGATGATGCATCACTTCATCGGAGGCTCTGCTACCTCTACGAGAAAAGGAGAACCTTTTGGGGTGAGTACTTATAATTTCTACCTTAATAATACCTAACTATTCCGGACACCTCTATAGATTCAAGGATTGATTAGTTAATTCCCTAATTAATGACAGATCCTCTAAAATTGGCGAAGAAAGGTTTGGAACAAGGTCCGAACTCTCGGCGGTGCGGGTGAAAGCAATACAAGAGCAACTCACTGGCTTTATATTAGATGAGGTCGTGGCTCCAATGGGCGAGCATCATCACCCTTTTTTCAATAAGATTCCGGAGCCCGACCGTTCGAGAGGAACCGATCAACCGTCGGGTCAACATCTAGGTCTACCAAGAGCAATCCACGAGATGATCCCGATGAACAAAAACATGTGTACTTGTAATTATGTGTACAACAATGTGTACTTGTGATACTTGTATATATAGCCCAGCTTAGTTAGCAATTGTAGTACTTATTAATTACTTATAATTAAATTTTAATGAATGTCCTTTCATTTAATAACGAGTTAACGTGTATGAATAATTATATGAGTTTCAATTAATTGTGATTTAACACAAATATATACATATACTTAAGTTTCAATTAATTATATGAGTTTCAATTAAATGTCATCCAAAGAGCAAAAAAAAATGACAACATTTTCTAGTCCCGGTTGGTAGAACCAACCGACCGATAAGTCAACCTCTAGTCCCGGTTGGTAGTTCCAACCGACGGATAGTCTCCTCGGCGCCCCAGCTCAGGCTTTTGAGGCCTTCGGTCCCGGTTGGTGGCTAACCGACTGCAGGCCCCGCCATCGATCCTCGATTATCCGGTTTGGAAACCGGGACCGTAGCCCGTTCCCAACTGGGATAAAATCCCTGTTCCCTGGTAGTGTGTGCCGGTCTGGAAGGCTATTTCTGTAGTAGTGCCATCGTGTAGCTAGCTAGCTAGGTCCGTGAACAACGCTGCACATTTCACTGGCCGGCAGGTCTTGCTTCAATGCATTGAGATGCATGGCTGGTGGCGGTACACTGGCACTAATATCTTGTGTGCAGTGAGCCAGTGACCAGTATATACACACACCCTAGTATAGCAACAATACCAGTGCACGATTGACGACAAGCTGCAAGGATCTTGTTTCCTTGGCATAATTCCAAGAGTGAAAAAACGGAGGTGGATCGATCGATCAGACGAGAGTATGAGGCTCGCAGAGTCGTACCATGTCTGATCGATGCAACTAACCTAGATGACGATGTGGGAGAGGGAGGCATCGGGAACTCAAGATCCATGGCCGCAAGGAGCAGACCGTTCGCTGTATGCCTGTATAAAGGTAGCAGAACAGAATCATGGCCAGATCAATCAAGGATCTGCTCAAGTACTCCTTCTGTTTCAATGCCGCACCATGGAGTCCCATCCTAAGCCTCCTGCAACATAGCGTGCTGCGATGGAACCCTCCAAGACTATGCATGTCTCCATGGCGATGCTTGGGCGGCGTGGCCGGTGGCACTGGAATTAAGGCGAGAGCATATCGTCTTGTAGCCTTGTAGGTGAGCGAGGACGGGCTTAATCCTTGTAGCTAGCAAATCTTGTTATTTCTTCTACGACGCCAGCTTCGATGGACATATGTGTGTAACAACTGTTGGCCGGGCGCTCCGCTCTCAGCCTCTACCGTGCCCCACAAGGCGCCGCGGCCGATGATTTTTAGCCGCCAGGTAAGAGAGAGAGGACACAAGGAAGAAGGAAGCAGGGAAAGAAAAAAATTTCTTACCCTAGTTCATGAATGGTTAGATGTATTTGGTACCTCATTTTATCTTATGATAGACATTAAAAAAACCTCCTATATTAATGATTGGGTCTTGGTGAGTATGTATATATCTATCTATTTTTATATATAAAGTAGATGCCAACGGAATCACCACGTTAATCCTAAAATAATGGAAATTCCACGTTAATAAAAAATACTAAAAATCCCTGCATTAATCGGAGAAAAAAAATCTAGGCCGTCGATTATAGTGGGACTAGGTTATAACGGCAAGACTGAATATGGACAATACAAGGATCATATGGGAATTAGAATTAGACCATATTATATGGCAACCAAATATACCCATATTTGAGATAAGATATCTAAATCATATGATAGCCTAGAAAACTAACGTCCATATCCCATAGTAATACATGGACGGCGTCTTTGATAGGAAAGAACCGATCTTTCGAGTGCTCTTCCAGGCTGAACACACACGCGATGATATATCGAGCTGTTTGTGATTGTGATGAATCGGTAGCTCAGCGTGGTGCACCCCATGCATAAGCTGCTGAGCCCACACTACCGCGACACGATGAACATCGACGCCCTGGCGGGGCAGACGCTCAACAACGTGGCAGCATCTTCAAGCAGACCGTCTTGTTGGTGAAGTACGTGCCGGAGATGTCCTCTGTCGTGTACAAGAACCGGAAAATCATCCAGCAAGTGCTCCTTAATAGGGGAAATTTCCACATAAATTAGTGATTTAGATAAAATCTATACCATTGATTATAGTGGGATCAGAATATAATGGCATAGATTAAAATAAAGAATCCATATCGACAACAATAATAAAATAGAGGTAATTTAAATTCGGAATACAAAATAATAGAAAACGAGTATGTATCAACTACAATATTAGAAAAGAGTCCAATTCAATTACAATAAAAATAAATTAAATTTAGAATAAAAATGAAAACGAGTCTGCAGCAACTACTGCAAGATTAGAAAAGGTGTATATCAACTATATTAAAAATATATTTTTGAAAAAAATATAAACCAATAATGAGATCAAGCTTGACTCTATTAGAGCTTACCATAATCAATACCAGTATGAATCTTTATACAAATTTCACACAAATCTAACCACGCAAATGCACAGGACACATTGCTCGTTTATACAGAGAGGCATTGACTTCACTCTGAGCTCTAAAGTGCTTAGATGCAACGGATGGTTGGTGGATTACTTATGTAGTACGCCATCTATAGTTACAGACTTCTCTTATCTATGCTGTACTGCGTGTCCAAGTTCACCTCCATGCATAAAATCCCATGAGCAACTATGGAGGACGATGATGATGGCAAGTGCAGTTGTGGCCGTGCTCTTGCCCTATCACTGGAAATGGAGGCATCAGGAACTTGGGTTCTAGCCACTCTCACCGTAACCCATAAACTGCCAGAGTAGGCGAAGTCGCGAAGACATCCCGGAAGCACAGCGCTGGGCGACGAGGCATGTGGGTACCAAAGCCAGTGCTGCTTCCGACGGTGCTGCGCTCACATTGGCCTCGGCGCCAACGTGGTGGTGCTTCTTTCATCCGCCTCGCGCAAGAAATTCTGACGGCGTCGGGGTTTCACGCTGGAGCAGCCCACGCAGCTGCTTACTGACGAGTTTGAGGAAGTCGTCATGCTCATCACTCACAGCAGCACTTGCTGGCTTGCTGCCTTGCTGGTGCAGGACGTACGAGCTCTGCAACGGCAACGGGTGAGGTGTGGCTGCAGGGATTGTAAACAGGGGCGTCGTCGATGACCAACAACTAGCTAGAGACGGCTGGATCTCTGACGACTGCCATGGTCTAGTCATGTGTAACGACCTAGCTTGGTTCGGGGAAACTTTGAGGAAGAATGGAACAATCGATGGAAAGAACAAGATGAAGAACGGCGGCGCCGTTGGAGAGAACGAGAGAGTCAGGAAGAAGACAGGAGAAATAGGTAATGTATATTCTTCAGCGTTGCCCACAAGGCTACAGCGTCAGGGATAAAATACTCCCACAAGGCCCAATACACCACGGCCCACCACTACAGGCGTTACATGCCCCCTATTAAGCTCCAGCTTGTCCCCAAGCGGTATTGTCGGAAATGCTGCCGACAGTTTACGAAGATTTTCCCAGGAATTCCAGTGGTGTGGAACGTGAGACCAGCGAATTGAACCCCAAGGGACCAGCTTGTTCCCCACACGTTGAAGGCACTGCTTATCAACTGAGAGAGGAAACAACAAAGTATCAGTGACCAAAAATTGCAGGGTATCATCAGAGCTTACTTGGACTCCAGGAAAAATAGCTCGTTTTAACTGGGGAACATGCACCACCGGATGTATAGAACTCCCAGGAGGTAGCTGCAATCGGTAAGCCACCTGACCAATGCGTTGAAGCACCGTGTATGGTCCAAAGTATTTGTAACACAGCTTCTGAGAAGATCGGCGTGTCACTGAAGATTGAGCATACGGCTGCAGTTTAAGATATACTTTATCTCCCACTTCAAAAGAGCGTTCAGATCGATACTTGTCAGCTTGGGTCTTCATGCGATTTTGAGCCCTCGATAGATGATGTTTGATTAGTTCCAGCATACAGGATCTATCTTGAAGCCAAGAGTTGAGATCTGGCACAACAGCAGACTGAGGTCCTGTAATGCCAAAGTGACAAGGAGGCCGTCCATAGAGGACTTCGAACGGAGATTTCACCAGGGCTGAGTGGAATGTTGTATTGTACCAAAACCCAGCTTGAGATAGCCACTGGGACCATTTGGAGGGACAAGCCTGAATTGTACACCGAAGGAATGTCTCCAGACATTGATTCAACCGTTCGGTCTGACCGTCCGTTTGGGGATGATACGCTGAACTCATATTCAACCTTGTATCGGTCAGCTTAAACAGTTCTTGCCACAAAGAGCTGGTGAAAACCTTGTCTCTGTCAGAAATGATCACATGGGGCAGACCATGAAGCTTATACACATTGTTTAGAAACAACTGTGCCACGGAAAATGCTGTAAAGCGGTGTGCAAGGGGTATGAAATGACCAAATTTGGAGAACTTATCTGCCACAACCATTATCGTATCATAACGATTGGACTTGGGTAAACCTTCGATGAAATCGATACTCACCGTATGCCAAGCATGAGGAGGTATTGGCAACGGTTGTAGCTTCCCCGGAATTTTGACATGCTCCCCTTTTGCTTGTTGACATATTGCACAAGTTGCTACATAAGCTAGAATGTCTTTCTTCATTTTTGGCCAAGCAAACAAAGCCTTTATCTTGTTGTATGTTGCAGTACCACCACTGTGACCACCAATACCACTTGAGTGTAATGCTAACAGAACAGCCTCTTGGGCTTCCTTGTGTGAACCGAGCCATATACGACCTTTGTATTTGATAATACCTTGATCCAAGGCAAATCCTTGACTATTGGGACTAGTCACTGCTAACTCTGCAAGCAACTGCTTACATGCTTCATCTTGATAATATCCTTCCTCAATTATCTGCAACCATTTAGGAACTGAGATCGTGACTGCATGAAGGTGTTCCGGAGGTATGTTGCTGCGCGATAATGCATCGGCTGCCTTGTTTTCAACTCCCTTTTTGTACACAATTCGATAATGCAGACCAAGCAACTTAACAAAAGCTTTATGCTGAATACCGTTTGTCAAACGTTGATCTTCTAAGTGAAGCAAACTTTTGTGATCCGTTCTAATCACAAATGGATGAACATGCAAGTAAGAACGCCACTTGTCCACCGCTAAAAGAATAGCAAGGCATTCTTTCTCATATGTGGATAATTGTTGATTCCTTGGACTAAGATGTTTACTCAAATATGCTATGGGATGTCCGTGCTGCATGAGGACTGCCCCAATACCTTTTTCACTAGCATCTGTTTCCAGCACGAACTCTTGAGAGAAGTCTGGTAAGGCTAAAACCGGGGCTGAAGTTAGAGCTTGCTTAATTGATTCAAATGCTTGTTGCTCCAGATCTGTCCAGACAAAAGGAACACTTTTCCTTAGTAGATCAGAAAGGGGACGGCTGAGAGTACCATAATTCCGGATAAATTTTCTGTAGTACCCTGACAGTCCCAAAAATCCTCGAAGTTGCTTAGTGTTCACCGGTGTGTTCCATTCCTGTACAGCCTGAATCTTGGAGGGATCCGTGGAGACTCCAGACGGTGTCACAATGTGTCCTAAATATTCTAACTGCTATTGAGCGAAGGAACATTTGGATTCCTTGAGAAAAAACTGGTGTTGTCTTAGTATTGTGAACACTTCAGCAAGATGCTCACAATGATCTTCCAAGGTGGAGCTATAGATGAGAATGTCATCCATAAACACCAACACAGATCTGCGAAGAAGATGAGCAAAAATAGAGTTCATAACTGCTTGGAATGTCGCCGGAGCGTTTGTGAGACCAAAGGGCATAACCTGGAACTCCCAATGGCCATTATGTGTGCGAAACGCTGTTTTAAATTCATCCTCCTCTTTCAAACGAATCTGGTGATAGCCCGATTGGAGGTCCAGCTTGGTAAACCATTGGGCGCCATGCAGTTCATCCAACAACTCATCAACCACCGGTAATGGGTACTTGTTCTTCACCGTGATAGCATTAAGCTGTCTATAATCGACACAAAACCTCCAAGTGCCATCCTTTTTGCGTACAACAGGACAGGAGATGCATACGGGCTGGTGCTTGGTTGAATAACTCCTGAAGCTAACATGTCCCGGAGATGTTTTTCGATCTCATCTTTCTGAGTTGGTCCATAACGATATGGCCTGATGTTAACTGGTTTAACTCCTGACAAAGTTGGAATGGCATGATCACAAGATCTGTGTGGCGGCAATCCCATTGGCTACTGAAACAGATCTCTATGTGTGTGAACAATATGTTGGACAACAGCAGGCATCTCCTCAACTTGTGGCGTCTCTTGAATGTTGTACATTTGAATGAAATGGGAAATAATACCCATTTGACACATCAACTTGAGCTGTTCAAAAGAAATTGGAAGACAGGCTGATGTGTCATTTTGAATGCCTGCCAATTGAATCTCTTGACCTTGATGTGAAAATTGCAGAGTTTTGTCTTGCCAATGAACCCACATAGGACTACAAGTTTCCAACCATGCCATACCAAGGATAGCATCGTACCCTTTAACTGGCAAGACTCGAAAATCAGTACGGAAATTATATCCTTGCACTGAATACTGAAGCTGAACTACTTGCAGATCACTGCACATTTTGGATCCATCCGCAATGAGAACTGAGATAGGAGCGACTGGTTCACACTTACATCCCAACACTTTAACCAATTCGGTACTAATAAAGTTACCTGAGCTCCCAGAATCCACCAAAATAGAAATGCATTTGTTTTGAACTTTCCCAAGCAGACGAATCGTTTTCCTTCCTTGAGTTCCTTCTACCGCATAATTAGACAATACAGCTAGCTCCTCCTCTTGGTTTTTTGCAGTGCTAACTTCTTCCACAGCTTGGTCGGAAGATGTTGTCTGTAAGACCTCTTCAAGTAATTGATCGAGCACATGTAATGACACCGTGCGAGTGCATCGATGCCCCACTTGCCATTTGTCACCGCACCGCATGCATAACCCTTGAGCTTTCCGTTGAGCCCTGAGATTTTCCAATCGATCACCATTCTTGGTTTTGTCATCTCCTTTGATATCTATAGGCACTGGGCCTATAATACCTTTCCCGGTGTGAGGAGGAGGAATAGTATGTCCTTTGGAGAATTCCTTGTAATCTTTCTTGAACACGGTTTTACGTTGATGCAATGATATCTCTTCTTCCTGTAACAGCCAAAGAATAGGCAGTATCAACAGTCCTAGGCCTATGGAGAACAATTGCAGATCTAATGTCTCCATGCAAGCCTTCTATGAATTTGGTAACTAAAACACAATCATCTAGTTGGCTGTTATGGGCTAATACTCTATGAGCTACATTTTGAAATTCCTCATAGTATTCTTGAACTGTACCAGATTGTCTAAGATTTAATAAATGTTTCATGTAATTGTGGTACAAATCAGCCCCAAATTTCTTTTCCACGGCTACACATAATTCCGGCCAACTGTCAATAGAATGCTGGGCTTCATATGTCTGTAACCATAGTGAAGCATTACCACAAAAATGCAATGTTGCATATGAAGCCCACATCTCCATAGGAACCCTAAACATAGCAAAATACTTTTCATACTTGTTTTTCTAGATTCTAGGATGTTCACCGTCAAATTAGGAAAATCAGTTCGAGGCATCCGAAATTCTTTATCCCCTAAGAACATGTCTGAAGATTTGTACATGGGAACTTTATGGCTATTGTGGTGGATCGGAGGCATAAGACACATACCCTTGACCAGAGTGTGCTCAGAGGAATACACATCCTCAGGAGCAACGCCCTGGTGATCTGATGTTGCGCGGTGGCCGTCGGCCCGAGGTGTTGCCGGCAAAACTTGTGGAATCGGCACCTCCTCCAAAGTTCTGACTCTAGCACCCAATTGCTCCATGGAATCCTATAATTCCACCAGTGCTGAATCCACGGAAGGCCTCCATAGCTCCGTATCCTGAAGCCGACGATCAATTCCCGTCACCGTGGCTAGAATCAATTTCACGTCCTCACTGAGATTCTTCATCTCATTGCTCAGTGTTGATAGGCGAGTCTCCATCGAATCCTTTACTCGATCCACCGAAGTAGCGATTCCCGATTGGAGATCCCAGCCCCAAACTCGTCCAGACCTCAGGTATAGGGATTTTACCGTCACCTTGAAGGCTACGAACCTTCCCTTCGGGCAGCTTTACTGATCGAGCCGAAGGATTGTAGGGGTTCCCAAAATCGGACCGAATTTGATACCTCTATGTAACGACCTAGCTTGGTTCGGGGAAACTTTGAGGAAGAATGGAACAATCGATGGAAAGAACAAGATGAAGAACGGCGGCGCTGTTGGAGAGAACGAGAGAGTCAGGAAGAAGACAGGAGAAATAGGTAATGTATATTCTTCAGCGTTGCCGACAAGGCTACAGCGTCAGGGATAAAATACTCCCACAAGGCCCAATACACCACGGCCCACCACTACAGGCGTTACATCATGTTGGCACCATGGCCCTCAGAGAAGTCCACTTTGATTAGTCACACTACTACAGAACTGGGCATCACAACCGGTTCATCAGAATCGGTTTGGTGCGAACCCGTTGTAATCTTCGTACCAAAACCGGTTCGTGGGCAACGGGCAGGAGAGGACTTCCAGAATCAGTTTCAAACACGAACCGTGTGTACAGTTCCACCTCTACAACCGGTTTGTGTCCCAAACCGGTTGTGGGTTTCCAGAACCGATTTGAGACACAAACTGGTTGTAAAGGGCAAGCTCTAGAAGCGGTTTCTGTCTCAAACCGGTTGTAGAACCATCCCGCCCAGCGCATTTAAAACATCTTCTTCCTCCCCGAGGGCGCAGAGGTGAACGGGAAGTGTTAACAGGAAGGGCCGAGCTACTGTTCATGGGGAGGTGCTGCCCAAATTTTCAATTAAGGTGATTTAGCTGCAAATTAAGTGTTTCAAGGTTAGTAACGTTTTGTTAACATTCTTCTCACCTAAGTATTGTTGTTTTTTTGGTATTGGATGTGGAGAAATATTGATCATTTGTTCTTTGTTGAAAGGTGTTTGTTTGCTAGCTAGAGCTTCATCACTGAAAAGTTTGTTTGCTAGCTACTAAACTTGTTTGCTAGCTAGCTTGATCACCTAATTTTAGGGAGTTGATCTCAAAATTAAGTTGTTTGCTTTAGGATCCAAAATTTAACGATAAATTAGGTAGATGTAGGTTTGCAAGGATCTAATTATTGGTGTATGAAATAAAAAAGGGAAAATTAGAAGGATAAAAAAATAAAAAGGTAGAAAGGGAAAAATAATTAGTTAGATTTAGTTAAAAATTGTAGAAGGATAAAAAATAATTAAAAAATGTAACAATTAGTTATTTTTAGTTCAATAAATGTGAAGGGTAAAAAATTATTAGTTAGGTTTAGTTTATAATGTATCAGGATAAAAATAATTACAAAGGTAGAAGGGGAAAAAATAATTAGGTTCAAAATTGTAGAAGGATAAAAAATAAATAAATAATGTAACAATTAGTTAGTTTTAGTTCAATAAATGTAGAAGGACAAAAAATAATTAGTGTAGGTGGAGTTTTTTTTTTGTTGCAGGAAAAAATATTGTCTTTAATTGTAGACCGAAGAAGAACAAAAAGTAATTACAAAGGTAGATCTAAATGCTTGTGAGCTTTAGATTCTTAAATATAACTATATTTTTTTAATAAAATATAACTTGGTGTAGATGAACCGGTAATGGATGTACAATGCGGATCGTCGCTCCAGAGAGTTCATTGATGACGTGCAGGGTTTTCTGGATGCGGCCGTTGCCTTCTTGCCTCCAGGCAGCTACATATGTTGTCCGTGTGTAGACTGCAAGAATGAGAAGGAGCATTCCCACCGATGGCAGGTTATGAACCATTTGATCATGAGAGGATTCATACCAAACTATACCTGTTGGACCAACCAAGGCGAAGTAGAGGGGATTAGCCAGAAAGATGATGAAGACGACGAGGAAGAAGAAGATGGTTTGAGCAGTATCCCAGACGCCAGGCAATACTGTTCTGTGGAAGATACACTCGGAGAGTTTGGTGATGATGAGCTGGACTAGATGCTGCGTGACGGAGAGGGAGACTACACAGATGAAAGACAATTTGACAAGTTCCAGCGCATATTAGAGGATCACAGGACTCCTTTAATTGTACCCAAACTGTGGGCAGGGCCAACGTGGAAAAAAAAATTTAACCTTTTTTTAATCAATATTTTAATATTAACCCTCGTGAAAAAATATTTTATTTCTAACCCTTTTGGACGCGCCACTCGCGATCGCATAGGCGCGGCAAGGCTACCACGCTGGCGCCCGCGGCCGGGCAAAGGATGGCGTGGCAGGTGCGGGCCCTACCTTTGCCGCGCCAGTCCTTGCGGCGCGGCAGGACTGACAAGTGGGCCCGGTGCATCTTTCCAGTCTCACGGGCGCGACAGTTCTGGGCCCACCCTGCCGCGCCACCCCACCTGGCGTGGCAAGGCCTAATACTTCATTGCAGCCAAGAGTCGGGCAAGTCTTGTTGCGCAAGGCGCTGCGCGGCAAGACAGACTAAAATCGCCACATGACCTCGCCGAGAGCGAGACTTCTTTCTCTGCTTGCCCATGCGCCCGCCGCTGCTTCCGCCTGCCGCCCATGCCGCCGATTTGAGGTTGGGGAAGGATTCTCCACCCCGTGAAGGTAATGCCCCTTTACTTGCATTATTTCGCATTTGAATGAGCTCATTTCATAGTTGTTTGGAAACTAGGGTTTGAAATAGAAATGTGGATTTAGGTTTGATTTTAGGTTTTTAGTTCGATCCGAGTGTCGTGGGGTTCTTATTGGACGTTCTGTCCATACTATTGACGTGTAGAATTTGTTGCATGTATTGATTTGGACCCCAAATATAGGTGTAGATATGTACATGTATTTAGTTGGTTTTTTTGGTTGATAATCCATATTAGGTGTGAAAATGAGATGTTGATCCATATAATATGTAGTATATAGTTTGGTGAAAATAAGTTAGGTTGGTAATTGAAAGTTATGTTTTTTATTGTTGCTACCTAAAGTTTTATTTGGTAGGTAGTGCATATAATAGTTAAGGTTAATAGGTGGAGTAATATATGTAGTTGTGAGGTGTCAAAATGTAAACCAGGGGCAAATGTTGGAAATTCATATGGGTTGTTAGTATGCAACGAATATATTAGGGCAAATCGAAAGAAAAATTTATATATATTGTTGCTATGCATCTTAGGGCTAAACCACTTTCATTTGTTATATGCAATTTTGTAGATGGATCGTTTAGTCCGATTGTTTCACGGTGGAACCGTTAGGGAAAACGGGGAGTTTGAGAATATGAAGGAAGAGGTAGTGTTGTTTGATAGGACCCCAAATTACGATGATTTAGTTTCACGATGTCGGTTTGTGAAGAGGTGTGGTGTTGGTGAAGGCGAATTGATTTTGTAAGGCAGATTCGATTGTGGGAAGGCTAGGGCTTACTATGTGATGATGAAGATTTCATCGGAGTCGGATTGGAATAATTATAAGGAAGTTGTGAAGAATTGCAATGTTAGTTGTTGGGAGGTGGTGATTGATATTTCTCCTGCGGGTAGCTCGTTAGCAACTCTCGTACAAGCTGTGCAGAGAGTTGTGGACAAAGAGGAGCCTGCAGAGCACTTGACTCAGGAGGTGAGAGTTGTGGAAGAAGAGGAGCTTGCAGAGCACTTGACTCAGGAGGTGGCCATAGATGAAGAAACCCAGGTAATATCTGAAGCATTTCCTGGGGAGGCGGTGGAAGAGGCAGGTGTGAACTTTGATAATTCCTTTGTCATGGATGACTTCGATGGTGGAGTATTTGAGGAGGAAAAACGTGATGTGGATGTCGATGAAATATCTCTAGGATCAGACGAGGAATTAGCGGATGAGGAGGCAGTAGAAGAAGAGCTGGTACAAGGCCATGAAATATCAGTAGAATCAGAGGAAGAAGATGCGGTGCTGGAAGAAGATGCGGTGGACGAAGAAGATGCCGACGTGGTTCCTACCCTAGACGTGCTGGTTGGAGGGCCAACATTGTACGCTTTGTCCTCAAAGGAGAGGAGTCAGCTGCAGTCAGTTCATGTCGATCTGCCGAGCGTAGCGACCTTTCACGACCTAAGCCGAACTCACATGGCAATATGTGAGAGCGGCTTTTTGTCAACCGAGGTACTGCCGGATGCTGAGAACCTGGAGATCCGAAAGGGCATGTCATTAAACACGTTACAGCACTTGCAGTATTTCTTGATGGACTATGCAGTGAGGCACCATAGGCCATACACAGTGATCTATTCGAACGCCAAAGTCAGATACACGGTGATGTGCAAGCAAGGATGCCTGTGGGGCGTGTGGGCTCGGCCGAACAAGTATAATGGGAAATGGAAGATTACTCGTGTTAGGCAACCGCACACTTGTGGCTCGTCGAAGACAAAGAGGGTGCATGCTCAAAACACGGCCAAGTACCTAGGCCGTCGTATCGCTGGCATTGTCACGGTGGATAGTGATGTGTCAGTTGCCTCATTGATAGAGTCCATATTTGCATTCACCGGGTACCGCGTGAAGTACTCAAAGGCATGGCAAGCAAAGCAACACGCCATGCACATGCTGTATGGGGACTGGAAGGAGGCGTACAACTTGGTGCCAAGGATCTTGAGTGCAATGAAACACTTTAACCCGGGTACAAAGTTCTATACTTACACGGGTGGTAGTTACTTGGTCAATGAGAATGGCAATCTGCGGCATATTCTTCGGCGCGTGTTTTGGTCCTTCAACCAGTGCGCGGAGTCCTTCGAGCACTGTCGGCCGGTCATACTCGTCGACGCCACCTTCCTAACCACCTTCCTAACCGGCAAATATAAGGGTGTGTTAATGACGGCCGTAGCGGTTGATCCGGAGGATCAATTGGTGCCTCTTGCATTTGCGATGGCCGAGGGCGAGAACAACGATAGCTGGGCATGGTTCATGTTCATTATGAGGCGCGAGGTTCTCGGCAAGGGCAGAAAGGTTTGCATGATCTCCGACCGTCACCAAGGCCTTATAAATGCGGCTGTGGAACAAATCGATGGTTTTCCACCTCTTGAGCATAGGTGGTGCATGAGGCACTTCGCGGCCAATATATGGGGAAGACAGAAAAAGAAGGAGGTGGTGTCCAAGTTGAAGGAGGTTTGTTGTGCTAGAGAAGAGAAAACTTTCGAGAAGAAGTTCAATGAGCTAGACAAGATGTTGAACGATCGGGCGAGGGCAAGGTTGGCGGAACAGATGGTGCACAAGAGCAAGTGGCGCTTGCTTTCGACGAAGGTGGTTGCCGTTACGGCATCATGACCACAAACGGCGCGGAATCTTGGAATAATGTGTTCAAAGGGATTCGTGCGTTGCCGGTTTCTGAAATAGTACAATATTCTTTTCAAAAGTGAAACAAATACTTCGTTGATCGGTGGGGTTTGGCAAAGACTGCTATTGATGGAGGGGCAGAGTGGGGAAAGGCAGGTGCCGCTCACTTGGAGCAAGAGGAGAAGCTTGCTCTAAACCACGTGGCAGAAGCACACGGCCCGAACAGAGTGGTCTATACTGTCAAGTCTGCTGGGGGAACTAATCCGGGGGGTGAGCGTTTCGGTGGCAGGAACTACGCGTTCGGCAACACCGTCTCCTGGAGCGTGTTGCCTCTCCTTGCCGAGCCGTGGGAGAATGTGGCGACGTATAGCTAGGATCAACTTTCTCAGGAGTTGCTATGGCATTAGAGCTGGAAACATGACCAACAACCTTGTATGGAGTCCTTGCTTTCCTGCAGAGCCATTCGAGATTCGGAACAACTGTAATAGGTGAAGGTTTGGAAAATAGTCCCCAAAATGATAAAGGAGATTATTGTTGATTCCCTGGTGTTTCTTTCCTAAGCTTGGCACAATATTTCAGGTTTAGACCCATCTGTGATGTCCAATCTCTTCCATCTTCCTCATGCCCCTCGTCATCAATTGAAACGTTGATTATATGTAAATCAGACTTGGATGCATTCACAAGTGAAACATCTTTAAAGTCAAACTGAAACTCAATTTCCTCAGCTATTGATATTGCAAGTGCTTTTAGTTTGATATAGTCTACACAAAATGGAGAGCAAAAATATAGGTCAGTGAACTTCATGAGACATGGTAATCAAATAATGGCAGTTAAAATAACAACTGATTTTGAATCAACATTTCCAGAACAACAGTTCAAGAAAAATAATTGGACAGAGGCAAGTGGCCCCAACTAGGTCTTTATCCTGACCTCACCCACATGATGGAATAAAGAGTAAAAATTCAATGCCAGGCCTGACGCGCCGGTCCTAGTGGCGCGGCAAGACTGGGCTCGCGCGCCCGTAGGCATAGAATTCCAATGGCCCACGAACGCCACTGGAATTCCGGACCTGCGGGCGCCAGAGCCAAGAACCGCCGCGCCGGTCCTAGTGGCGCGGCAAGATTGGGCTCCCGCGCCCACAGGCACAGAATTCCAGTGGCCCACGAACGCCATTGGAATTCGGGACCTGCGGGCGCCGGAGCCAAGAACCGACGCGCCGGTCCGAGTGGCGTGGCAATACTGGGCTCCCGCGCCCGCAGACACAAAATTCCAGTGGCCCACGAATGCCACTGGAATTCCGGACCTGCAGGCGCCGGAGCCAAGAACCGACGCGCCGGTCCCAGTGTGGCGGGGCAGCCTCCAGCGCCAGAGCACGTAATTCCAGTGGCGAACGAACACCACCGAATTCGGAGTCATGGGCGCTGAGCTCTGATACTGACGCGCCATCGAACTGGCGCAACAGTCTTAACTTTGCAATTTTGTCATTTTAATATATGTGAGAGTGGGAGGAATGGAGTGTTAAATAGGATTAGGGGAGGGGCAAAAAGGGAAAGGGCAAAAAGAAGGCCATTTTGAAAAAAAATCCAAAAATGGGTAGGGCTATAAAGAGAAATTCCCAATTAGAAAAAATCTAAAAATGGGAAGGGCTATAAAGAGAAATTCCCAATTAGGAAAATTCCAAAAATGGGAAGGGCTATAAATAGGATTAGAGAATGACTTGTCATAGAGTGAGGTAAAAAAGAGAGGATTAGGACTAGGATCTAATTGTAAGGCTAAATTTAATTAACATAATTTGGTACCAAATACAACGTAAAACCATTCTACTGCATCATACCAAATACCAATGTAATCGTCGATCGCTATAGCTATTAACACTTATTATGCTTAGTCACAAGCGTATTATAGATTAATTGTTCAAATAACTTATAACAGGTTTAAATATACCGCTTAGTGAAAAGGTACTAGGTATCACAAGGTACATTGACATAACCTAAGTTCAACAACATATTACATCACGAAATTTAACAAACACGGTCTCACTCCTCGGGGTCCTTGTCGTCATCCGGCACGATAGTAGGAAAGTTACCAACAAGACCCCTCATGGTCTCCATCTCCACCGTCCTCCTCGCCTTGTTGCGCCGCAGACTTTGCAAATGGGCCTCCCATGAATTATGCCTGTAATTAGCCGCGAGGTCAATGACTGAACCTTCCGCCATCTTCTTCCTTCTCTCCTCAAGCTCTCGCTCCTTCTCCATCTGACTCTGCCGCTGTATTTGCTCTCTGACCTCTCTTGGATCAACACCAGGTGGGTACCTCCCCCTACGCCTCCTCCAGTAATCCAAAACTTCTGACTCGGTGAAGTAGCCACATGGCGGGACCCCACGCACCCTGATCATGTCATCGAAAACATTCTTCCTGTCTTCAGCAGACGGCATGAGTACACCATAATCATGCCTTATCTTGTTTTTCCTCTTCTCTACTCTCCTAGCTTGTTCCTAGTCACACAAATTCAAAATCTCAGCTTCGAAGTCCTGTTTTCCGCTATATGTCTCCCAGTCACACGTCCGTCCCTCCTACAAATATTACGGGAACGACTATCATCAAGCTGAACATGCACTGTGGTATTTTAATTTTTAATAAAACATATGTAAATAAATCGTACCCAAAATTCACCATAGGAGTTGCTACAATACCATCCATACCCAAGCTCCGATGGCACAACACCTCTACGAGCAGGTATGCCGCACTTACATGTAGTGGGTGGATATTGCTCACATGACCAATTCTTCTCGCCAGAGTTGAAGGCCTCCACTTCCTCATTAGATGGCCAACAAGCCTTGCGTCCATAAATGTACTCCTAGAAATCACAGAGAGGCCATCCATCCTACAAAAAATAACATTGTTATCGAACTACTTCAATGCATGAGACTAACTTACAAATAGACTAGGCATGCATACACTTACCCGATCGTTGCGCGAGCAATGGAAGAAGGGGATAAAGTCCACCCCTGGGTTAGGCCGTACTAATATGGACTGAACATAGCAATGACATAGAGGCGGGTTTACTATCCGGTTAGCACTTGCCACCGCCTTCTCCTCCGTTGTCATTTCCGGTGGATTTGGCGGAGGAGGAACCCAACGCCTGAAACACTGCATTGGCTTAGTTTCCATGGAGCGCCATGGGAACAGCCGGATCCTCGGATCAAACATTTCAGGTCCATCAATCCACTCGAAAAACCAACACTACCGAATAGAGCACCCGCCAATGTCTTCATTCTTTACACCACAAGTGTAGAAGGCTCTACCGGCAGTATCATGGTCCCTCGACTGCTGAACCTCCGCAGGAAGGCCGTGCTCACAAAGTGGAACCGGAAACGGTGAGGCCCGAACTGGAGCATTCTTACCTCTAGGGTAATTCTCATATTTGAGAAATGGCTTCGCCGTCCCACTATCGTTTCCTACAATATAGTGCAGGATAGCGGGAAAATAAATTATTTTATCAAAACGTACTCCGCATAAACATACATCTTAGGCTTAGCATTAGTACTAAATCAAATACTATAAAAAAATTCACTACACAATCTAGGCATCTTCACGAGATCATCACTGAAGACAAAACAACTACGTAATTCATACATCTCCACGCTAAGTTTAACTAGAATCATAACCCTAACACTAACCATAAATCAATTAAAAAAATGAAATATTATAAAAAAAAATCACTACACAATCTATACATCTTCAAAAGCTTATCAATGGACACAAAACCACTCCGCAATCCATACATCTCCACGCTAAGTTTAACTAGAACCCTAACCCTAAATCAATTGAAATTTACAAAAAATACAACCAAAAGACACCAAAGGAGAGGGGGTCACATGCCATGATGAAATGCAGACTTTTCCCAAAAAAACTCGCCGGATCGAATGCTCAAAGTATTTGGGAATGGAGGAGGAGAAGAGTGGTTAGAAAAGAGGTGAAATGGGAGAAAATGAAGAATGACCGAGCTAGGAGGAGCTCTGCAGAAGTTTGTAGCAGACCTTGCCGTGCCAGGCAGGGTGGCGCGGCAGAGTGGGCCCAAAACTGTCGCGCCCGCGAGACTGGGAAGATGCACCAGGCCCACTTGTCAGTCCTGCCGCGCCGCAAAGACTGGCGCGACAAAGGTGGGGCCCGCACCTGCCACGCCATCCTTTGCCCGGCCGCGGGCGCCAGCGTGACAGCCTTGCTGCGCCACATGCACCGGCGTGGCAGTGCCTGTGACCGGCGCCATCGTAAGTGGCGCGTCCAAAAGGGTTAGAAATAAAAATATTTTTTCACGAGGATTAATATTAAAATATTGATTAAAAAAAGGTTAAAAAAAGTTTTTTTTTTTCGCCAACGTGGTGGTGCTTCTTTCATCCGCCTCGCGCAAGAAATTCTGACGGCGTCGGGGTTTCACGCTGAAGCAGCCCACGCAGTTGCTTACTGACGAGTGCGAGGAAGTCGTCATGCTCATCACTCGCAGCAGCACTTGCTGGCTTGCTGCCTTGCTGGTGCAGGACGTACGAGCTCTGCAACGGCAACGGCTGAGGTGTGGCTGCAGGGATTGTAAAAAGGGGCGTCGTCGATGACCAATAACTAGCTAGAGACGGCTGGATCTCTGACGACTGCCATGGTCTAGTCATGTTGGCACCATGGCTCTCAGAGAAGTCCACTTGGATTAGTCATCTAGAAAGTGCGTAAGCTTGATGTCATAAAACAACTTTATATTTACAGCGCCCGTTAATTTCACATTTAATTTGATTTTGCATGGCATCATGAAATTACGACCAAGTTCAATTTTACCAAGAAAATTAAATGCTCCTTACCTAAACATTATATAATAAATATCCATATCTACCCTTCAATTTTATTATCTTTTAAAGTTGGTATAAAATTTGCACCATTTTATAATTTTTTTCTGAAAGGTGTACCGGAGCAAATACTCCTATACAGTTTGCATTAGGGGACCGACCAGGCTCCATATGCTCCATATTAAAGATTTGCTTTGCTTTGAGCTATAAACTCTGAATGGATGGTTTGTGAGAGAACACGTATTGTAAGATTTAGGTTCTCAAGATGTAACGAACCAACTCAGGCCTTGTTCAGAATGAATGAAATTTTTATGAATTTCATGTGAAACATTTTTCAATTTTTGCCAGGACAGGAAAACTTCTCCATGTTCCAAGCGGGCCCTCATTAATTGTTGCCAGAGTTGTTTTCATATCTTTGGAATCACGTAGTCTATTCATTAGGTGCACAAACTCACAGTACCTATGGTCCTAACTATTGGTAATTTAGTTAGTCAAAAATACTTGTTTTAAATGGTTAATTATGGTCATCTTCGTATATATCCATGTCATAATAGAGTTAGCTCGTCGACCTCTAAGAGTAAGAACACCAATTGTCACAAATGTAGATAGACGCCATTACTGCACTCCAGTAGGAAAGGGGGCATCGAGGATTCTAGCTAGTAGTTCAAGGGGTGTTTGTGTACCTCACAATGCATGAAACCAAGAACAACTGTCTTAGAGTTTGATATACAATCCGTGCTGACCAATGATAATATTGCGCTTCTATTGGCATTGAAGAACGGCCCGTCATGTGGTGAATGAAGTTTCTGAATCTTTTTTAAAGCACTTGTTTTCTCTCCAGTTAGTCTGCTATTGATAACTACATGTAGCTTCATATGCGTGCTATAGATATGGCAACATATTTAGTGCTAATGCCCATTGAATACTAATATGCTAATATTCAACCAGCACCATCAGATGGACTTCGTGCGGTTGAGATCGAAAGAGGTAGAAGCTCCACATGTCACTTAAAACGCACGGGTCTGTTTTCTACAAAACGGTTTAAGTGAATTTGAAACATCCACCTCTCTCGATCTCAACCACACGAAGTCCATCTGATGGTGCTGGTTGGATGTTAACATATTAGCACTCAATGAGTATTAGCACCAGATATGTTGTCATAGATAATAGCTGTCTGTTCTGATATCTGAATTCTAGTGCAAGATGCGTTGGTTGTGAGTTAGGTGCGTCGGTCACTTGCATTGAGTGATCACCTAAAGCTACACGTTACTCTGATTTATGGGTAGCAGCACTGCCTGCGAACTTGCTTTTTGTGTTGGTCCATAAGAGAGATCGGTTTTGGTTTTTGAACGAACACTTAGGGTGTGTTTGGTTGCCGTATCAGCTCAGCCAGGCTGCATGAGCTCAGCCAGGCTGGTTGGAGTCAGGCTGAGGTGATGCAAGGGAGGTGTGTTTGGTTGGTTGTATGAGATTGAACAGGCTGCGTAGAGATGTTGTTTGGTTGGCTGGATTAGGAGGGGAGTGGGTTGGACAAATTCAAAAGAGGGAAATAAAAAACAAAGAAAATAAATTCAAAAGTGAATTTTAAAAATTAAGAAATGCTGAAACAAAAATAAATTCAAAAACAAAAAATAAAAATTCAAAAACAAAAAATAAAAATTCAAAAACAAAAAAAAATACTAGAAAATCAATAAATTCAAAAATAAAAATAAAAATTTAAAAAATTCTGAATTTTTTTAAGTACTTCTACTTGAACCTACGGTTCTATTTTTTTTTGTTTCATTGAATTTGGATGTCATTTGAATTTTAAAATTTTTTTGAAAGGATGAAAAGTTGATGTACAAAACTAGTTAGTCGTGTTAGTTTGATGTTTAGTCGCTGGCAGCGTATCGCGCGGGCCTGCGGCCGTTTCCGCGGAGCCAGGCCCAAGCCGTAGCTTTGCATGAGCACATGCAGCCTCGGTGCCGCGCGCGGGCAACCAAACAGCCGTTTATCTGGCTCACACGAGCCTGGCCGAGCGGAACGAGGCAACCAAACACGCCCTTATATACCACACCGAAAGTAGGGTATTATCGGTGTCGGTTTTAAACTGGAGTCAACACTCATAGTTTTTTTGAGGTAAGACCATTAGGAAGAATCCCTATGGTATAAAGAATATATATTTAAAGAAAAAAGTATTTACAATATGTATAAACAGATATCGTTCAACACAAAATGTTCTCCCTCTCCAACTAAAAAAGGGGCTTTTTTAGAATCACTTATCCTTGGCACATGAAGATGAAGGTCTTGTTTAAAGGCTGATAACCAATTATGAATCGTGGGAGGCTCTTGCTCTTGGCGAAACATGAAGTTCTTGCGTTACTTTGAAAGATGCCAACATCCAATGATAAAAATTTGTGGAACAATTTCTTCCTTATAACAGAAGAAACAAGACAAATTTTCTGACCAATTTCTCTTTGCAAGATTATCTTTCATTAAAATAACCTTCTTTCCTACGAAACATAGGAAAATTCTTATTTTAAGAGGAATCTTTAGGAATGTTGATTCCTCTTCTAAATGGTGTAAATAAATTGATACTTGTACTCGTTGTCTGTAACGATCAATACTCAATAGCCACCAATTTTCAAAACTCCAGGAGCAAGAATTGAGGATGACAATTCCGAACGCCATGATGTAGGCAGATGGTGCGTACATTCCAATAGGCAAGGGAGGCATAGGGTGTGTTTGGTTGCTGCATATGCCACGGTCAGACTCAGGGGAGCAACAAGATGAGTGTTTGGTTGCCTGACGAAGTCCTCTAGCCTGGCTCCGCAGATGCATTTTTATCCCCTTAGCCTGGCCCACGGGAAACGAGCAAATCCATTGTTTTCGCCGAGCCAAGCTAGGACGATGCAAGCGGGAGCTCAAGGCAAGGCGTGGGAGTGCAAGGGGACCCCCTGCCAGCGGCAGCAGTAGAGTTGACTAGTAACGGACTAGTAGTGGCAGCTAGCAATTTCTTTCAATCTTTTAATTTTTTTAAAAAATTCAAACGACATCTAAATTCAACGAGACAAAAAAAATGGAACCATAGGTTCAAATACAAGGTATTGAAAATTTTCAAATTTTTTAAAATTTTTATTTTTGTTTTGAATTTATTTATTTTCTAATATTTGTTTTAATTTTAATTTTTATTTTTAGATTTATTTTCTTTGTTTTTGATTTTCCTTTCTTGAATTTATCCATCCCATTTCTTTCTTAGTACAGCCAACCAAATAATATCTCTGTGCAGTCTGTTCAATCTCATACAACTAACCAAACAACATCCCTTATATCAGCTCAACCTGGCTTCCACCAGCCTAGCCAAGTTCATACAGCTTGGCTGAGCTGAGAAGGCAACCAAACAGACCCATAGAGAACTAGGATTAAACTAAATTAGTCATTCTCTTTAGTTTATGTTATTTATTTATAAGTTGAACTTTGAAAACTTCTCGAGATAGTTTCCAAACTCGGTGCGTTTTGTTTGACCTGTTCATAAGAGCTTTGGAATGCACCTTCAAAACAAAAAAAAAAAGAAGGAACTGCAAAAATCAAAACATTTGACTTTTTAATTTGAACATAAATAGATAAGAAAAGAAGATGAGCCGAAGAGAATGTACGACCCATAAGGAAGTGGAAGTATAGCTCCCAAGAGAGCAAAAAATGGTTGATCTTCTGCAGCTGCTGGTTGCTGAACAAGATGAGACCATCTCAACAGCTAGGATGAATTGGTCCATCATGGAATATGGGATGGTACCCAATCAAGTTTGGTGGGGTTATCATGTTTCAATCGATCATTTTGTACTAACCTTGGGATGGAAATTTTCAACTACCGGAACACGAGTGCGAAAATTTTCAATCGAAAATGATCCGCCTGTGGCTCAGTCACTCTCCCCATGTACACCCTTTTTTTGCTATTAAGTAAGGCTGGACGTAGTGCTGTTATTCTAGCAGTGGGAGGCCCCAACCAAGATAAAAAAAAAAAAACTACCATGTCATCACCCTTTCTTGCTCGGCCAGCCCGAAGTGTTGCTCGGGAGGCCTTCATCTCTCCCAAAGCCGTATCCTGGGAAGCCTAGCGTATTCCCGAAGTCCTCACCCGGTGCGGAAAGGAGCCTGTTGATCCCCAATTCAACAAATAAGCTCGGTATCTGAGAGCCCACGCTCCCAACCGCCGACACTAACCGTACAGATCATCGCTGTAGCCTAGGGTAAACAGTTTCAATTTCAGAATTTATGCTTGTCGGACATCCCGGTAATAGTTTCTGACGGCTGAAATTTTTTTAAATTTGAACAAATTTAATCAAAATTTGACTGTATATAAAAAACATGTGTATCAAATTGTATACAAAAGAACCACAGTTAGCCCAACGAGGTGCTCTGCCTTTGCTATAGTGGGGGGAGGTCGCAAATTCCAACCAAAGAAACAACATGTTTTCCTATCTTTTTTATTTCAGGCTAAAAAATTTCGAAATTCATTTGAATTTTTTTGTCTAGAAAGTCCAAAATTTCTGTAATAATCGAATTTCAGTCTTGCCGAACCCCACCACACTACCAGGGAACCGGCTACTACAACCGGTTCGAAACAGGTTTTAGAACCGGTTTTGGAACCGGTTGTAGGCAACCGCGAGTGATACCCTCCGGGTAACACTCGCGGTTCCCCCAACCAGTTGTGGTACGACACCACAAGCGGTTCGGAACGCTCCCTGGCAGGCTGGTGGAGGCGCCACATGGGTGCTCTCTACAAGCGGTTCAGACACGAACCGCTTGGAGACCTCTCACCAGCGAGGAGGCGCCACGTGTGCCATCTCCTGGCGGTTGGACTTACGAACCGCTTGGAGAGCCTCAGAGGCGCATCCTCGCCACGTGTGCCCTCTCCACAAGCGGTTGGACATACGAACCGCTTGTGGAGAGCCTCAGAGGCGCAAGGGAGGCGCCACGTGTGGCCTCTCCAAGCGGTTGGAGTTACCAACCGCTTGTGGAGAGGCCGTAAATTATATTCAATATAGAATATGTTACGAGGGGGTTTTCAATATGAAGTTTGACAATAAAATTAAATACAACTACAATATTTTTCACAATTAAAAATATAATATGATGTGTACTCGATCATTCACACAACCACAATTAAGTTCATTTACACAATAATACTGAATGAATTAAAAATATGTACATACATGAAATAAGGAGCACATGCACTGATCAAAGCAATGTTTATACATTTCAAGAGTACAATGGTGAATCTTGAGGTCATTTGTTGCCTGCATCGCTATGTGTGGCCTTCGATGATTCTGATATTTCACCTGTCCTTAGAGAAGGACAATCTCTCCATCCCTTTGTGTGGAACTCGCCTTTGGTTGATATAATCTCGTCGACAATGAAGCCGATAAGTTGTTCTTGAATTGCTGCAACCCGGTGAGGCGGGATCACACCTTGCACATCGAGGTAAGGCTGCCAAAATAGGAAATAAATAAATCTATGAACACGTAAATTGTAAGTACTAAGAAATTGAGATGCATCATTAATTTCGATGCATCATTACTTTGGTATTTTTGACATATACGCACCTCGTCGTCTATTTTGGGCACATCACCGTGGCAAAGATTTTGCATGTAGTGGCACACATAATAGCCACATAAGTTGTTTCCAGCCGTTTGTTGTATAACCTATGATGAAATTTAAAAAGAATACAACTATTGAGATGAAAAACTATCAATAAAGAATATGAATTAATTAGTATGCTTTATTACGCACTCGAGTGCTTAATTGACTGTGAATTCGTTCTTGAAAGCTCCTTTATGCTTCTTTCGAACTTTGCGAATGCCCCGTGATGCGTTAATACATGAATAGTAATTATTAGAGTTTGAATTAATTAAATAGCTAGGCATTTCAATAGAATAAGGAAACCATCTTATAAAATAATATATACCGCATCGATTTAGCGTGTCAATGATATATTGATATTTTTCCCGTGGTTTCCTTTTTGAGTCTTGAACAATGATCTTGCTATTTTCAAGCATGATAACAAGAAGGACCCAAAGAAACCTATTAATATATTCAACATATATATGTAATTAGTCATATTATGTATGCTTTAAAAAGTTAGGAATGAGAGGTTGTGAGGAACGGATATATACGTACTCGAAGTTGAAGGGCAAAAGTATGTATGGTTTGTAGTCTTTGTGCTAAGAGTGCATCCGAATATACTCGTCAACAACCTTTGGGTCAGATCCGATGACGACCTCGTTGACAATCTCTGGGTCTATGAAGCCGATGTTGAAGTCACCCATCTTCTCAATCGTTGTATCTCCATTCTACATAGAAATGGAAAAACTATTAGAGTTGCAACTTTCTCACACGAGGAAGCACATGGTAAACTTATTAGCCCGACACTTACAGACACCAAAGACTCATGAGAGACACGTTGACAAATGGCGTCGATGGTAAACTGGTAGAAGTCTTGAATTCTAGCCATATTTGGTTGTCCCCGCGATAGAAATGTTCGTTTGTGATACGGAGGGAACATATTTCTTTCTTGAGCGGACTCTACCATGTACCATTCATGAAATTGCCGCATCTTAGTTGGTAAATCCTTTATGGTTTTAGGGTTAACCAACTCCGCCCAACTTATATTGCCATCTCACTTCGCCATTGGGATATCATCTGTTAATCCAAGAGCTTCACCGCAGAACCGAGGTTTGCCTCTTTCATGAATTGTTCAAGCTGTTCTTGCTCTTTCTTCTTCTTTCTTTGCCTCTGCCTTAGCCCGTTTAGACTTCGTAGCCTTTACTATTGTCCGGTCGTGGTCTCGACGTCAGAGGCGATGGCGCTGCATGGGATGTCGCGAAGTGTTTTGAAGCTTTTGGTCAATTGCTTGCTTGGCGGCCGGCACCTTAGGTGCGAAGTGTGCAACAACTTCGCAAAGCAACAACTTTGCTTGTCTCCTCGTCCGTCATATCATATGCCCTTTTGAAGGTTCCTTTGACCTTGTTGATCGGCTGGATGGCCCTTCGGGGAGGAGGATGGCTCCTTCTTATTTGAAGCTTCTTTCGCGGAGGAGATGGTGGGGCGTGCTTTTCCTTGGGGGTTCGTTTTTGTTGGAGGTGCCGGTGGAGTTGGGCTTCTGCGTGGAGCGGTGGTGGAGCAGAGTACTCAGATTGGCGGCGAGGCATTGCGTGGAGGTGACATTGGAGGAGGCATGGTTTGTCGTTGTGGAGAAGGCGAGCTTCCTCCACTAGCTCAATTGCTCGATGTCTCGCGGTGGAGATGACACCTCCACGCCATCTGCAAACATGATGTACCGTTTTCGCCAGAGGATGATACCGTGGAGGGCCTGTCCAAGCTTGGCCACCTCATCGCCTCCAAAGAATATCGAGCATAAGATCTTCAAATCCGCTTAACACCTCCTCCACGGCGACTTTCGAGTAACCGGGGTATCTCGTTGCAATGAAATGTCGGCCCGGCTCTCTCGGGAACGCCATGCCGTAAGCCACCTTTATGGAGAGGTTTCGGCGCTGGACATGTAGCTCACATCGGCGGCGAACCTTGATGTCGCCCATCGAAAATGGCCGAGGTCATCCCCATCAAAGCCGCGGTGGACGACAACAATTCCGCCCGCTACGGAGGCTCGCGGGTGATCATGGCATCCGCGATTGCTCGGACTGTTCCTGAAGCTTGCTTGAGGGCTATCTGCACTTGTTGAGCAACTATGTCGCCGATGCTAGCCTCGGGTAGCTCTTAGCTCCCTTTCCAATTGGCTGTATTTGTATAGCTCCCTGGTTTTGCTTCTTGCTCGGCTCTGACGTTTGGGAATCCTTTCCAATCCATGCTTCCATGGCGTCGACGAACCAATACCTCTTGTCCGTCCCAGTGCTCCGGGTTTTGGAGGGCATGTGTCACCGTCATTCTCCCTATCTGTCACTAAGGAACTCGACCGAGACTGTTGAACGGCTTGTACAATCCTTTGCCCAACATCCTGCACTCCGGTGCCATCACCAAGCCGCCATCATCTGCAAGGGCCCCCTGTGAGCCATGAACCAATTTCGCAAGCGAAATTCGGTCAGCGATGGCAGGTGGTGCATCCTTGGCCAATAATTCTTCCTCCGCTTCTCCCATTTCGGTATAGCCTTGATGTAACCACCGGTGCCGAGATGGTGGTGGTACTTCTTCTTCGTGCATTTATCTTGTTCTTTTGGCTCATGGCTTGGCCTTGAGTGACAAATTGTATTCCTCAAACGCTTCCCGCTGATCGGCACTTAGGAAATAGATTGAAGTCGCCTTTCACCTTTCTCGCACATACTTGGCATTTAGAGAAGTCTTCCAAGACTGAAATCTGATTGCCATCTTTTTCAAAGTGTATTTCTTTACTTTGTTTTCGAACCCTTCGTGAATTTGAAATTGTCCTTAATATCTCATCCACAAGAGCTCCTTGGTAGCTTGAGGGACTTCACCCATTTCTGGATGCTAATTGGGACGTGGTCCTTACATGGAAACCACAAGCGTTGTTGAATGGCCCAATTGTTTGAAAGAGGGCAATCGGCATCCCGTCGGAATTAACATCGGTAAATACATGCTTTGCCGACGGCTTCTTGTTAGGTCCTCGCTTGATTGGTTGCTCGATGTACCTGCTTAAATTACGAAAAAATATGAGTGTGTTTAGATTGCTCGAAAGGCGGCGTGTACCAGGCATTATTGTGGCATTACCTCGCTGGCCCGGTGTCCACGGCATCACCGAACACAAGGTAGTAGCATTACTGTCGCCTTGGTTCACAAATTCATCGCCAGCGGCGTTAGCGTCACCTTCATCGTATTCTCGATGCTACCCTCCGCGATTGAGTCGAGGATGAACCGATTCTCATCGAAAATATCGTTGGCATTGCTCGGTTGCTCCATCTATATATCATAATTGCGAAACAATGTTAAGAACTGATCGCAACTTGTGCACATGATAAAAAAAAGCATAGACAGATGAACTGATCGCAACTTGTGCGAGATGAACTGATCGCAACTTTGCGATCGGGCCACTAATCTCTCATCCAAGCCATGCCGTATTCGTGTGAAATTTGATGGTTTTTTCGTTTGTGAGATACTACTGCGGTTCTTAAAACTTACGTGATGTCTATTGACACGGTTCTTGAAATACAACTTTGATCACTAATTATATTTGTACTTTTTGGATAAACGGCATAAAATATGATATTATAGAAGTGCTTCTCGAAACGAATCTATATGTATGGTCCAAAGTGCTCCCTATCTCTCTCTAGCTCCCTCTCTATCTCTCCCTCTCTCTCTAGGTCTCTCCCTATCTCTCTCTAGCTCCCTCCCTATCTCTCCCTAGCTCTCTCTAGCTCTCTCCCTATCTCTCTCTAGCTCTCTCTCTCTAGCTCCCTCTCTATCTCTCCCTCTCTCTCTAGGTCTCTCCCTAGGTCTCTCCCTCCCTATCTCTCCCTCTCTCTCTCTCCCTCTCTCTCTAGGTCTCTCTAGCTCTCTCTATCTCTCCCTCTCTCTCTAGGTCTCTCCCTATCTCGATCTAGCTCCCTCCCTATCTCTCTCTAGCTCTCTCTCTCTAGCTCCCTCCCCATCTCTCCCTAGCTCCCTCCCTATCTCTCCCTAGCTCTCTCTCTCTCTAGCTCCCTCCCTATCTCTCTCTAGCTCTCTCTCTCTAGCTCCCTCCCTATCTCTCCCTAGCTCTCTCTCTCTCTAGCTCCCTCCCTATCTCTCCCTAGCTCTCTCTCTCTCTAGCTCCCTCCCTATCTCTCTAGCTCTCTCTCTCTAGCTCCCTCCCTATCTCTCCCTAGCTCTCTCTCTCTCTAGCTCCCTCCCTAGCTCTCCCTAGCTCTCTCTCTCTCTAGCTCCCTCCCTATCTCTCCCTATCTCTCTCAGTTTCCCGTTGGGACGATTCATCGAACACCCTGTGTGCACACATGAAACAGAGGCAGAGTGCGTCGTGGGCGTGGGCAACCTAGGTCCTCCGGTGGATTGGGGGGCGCGAGGCCTTGTCGAGAGAGGTCGACGGCGCGGTGGAGGTCCGACGGTGAGGCGACGACGCCAAGACACGGCGGTGGCGAGGCGCTCGCGACGAGAGGCAAGACGGCGGTGAAGAGCCATGCGAGCGCGACGTGGGATCTCGGCGGAGAGATGCGGCGACGAGGGCGCGCAAGACGGTGGAGGCGTCGGCGCGACGCGACGGGCTCGACGGAGATACTGGCGGAGCGACAGAGCAAAGGCAACAGGACGGCTCGGGACTTAGAAAAATTTTGGGGAGATGTAAGCGAGAGAAGACGAGCTGAAATATATAGGATAGACCCTCTCACAATGGTTCGTAAAACGAACCCCTTGTAAGGGCCCTCTACAAGCGGTTTGTAGTCCCAACCCTTTGTAGAGGTCACTTCTAAGGGGTTAAATATCTGGCCGCTTGTAAAGGCTATCCGGATTGTCCCGCGTGCCCTGTTTGGTGGCCTTCTACAAGGGTTCAGATACAAACCGCTTGTAGAGGTTGTTTCTACAAGGGGTTCAGATATTCTGAACCGCTTGTAGAGGGTGGAGAATGTCTTGGCGCGCTCTGTTTGGTCGCCTTCTACAAGGGGTTCAGATATGAACCGCTAGAGATTCCTTCTTTAGGGGTTAAGTAATACAAACCGCTTGTAGAGGTTACTTTCTGCAAGGGTTTGTATTACTAACCGCTTCTAGAGGGGCTTTTCTCCTTTTTATTTAACTGACTATTGAGATGTTTAAAATTTCAAGATTGCATTTCATATTTCAAGATAATGTTTAAATTTTCAAGATTTGTGTTTCATATTTTTTACAAATGTTTAAAATTTCAAGAATTGTGTTTCATATTTTTGTAAAATGTTTAAAATTTCAAGAATTGTGTTTCATATTTTTAAAAATGTTTAAAATTTCAAGAAATTGTGTTTCATATTTTTAAAAATGTTTAAAATTTCAAGAATTGTGTTTCATATTTTTTAAAAATATTTAAAATTTCAGTGCTTGTGTTTCATATTTCATTATAATGTATAAAATTTCAGGGCTTAATTTCTATATATATGCTTCAAATATACAAGTTTCATACAGGAGCACATCTTAACTAGTAACATACTTTGTCTTTACAAGTGTGCCTTCGTTATGATCATGGCGTATATACGGAGCATCGACATCTGTGTCATTCAGACACTTATGTCGACATCCACCGCAAAAGGAGGAGCTCGTCGAATCGACTATACTCTTCCTCGTCTGTGGACGCCCTCAACTCCGGCAATCCTTCGCTTGCCTTGAAGTACCACGTGTCGCTTTGGCTTATCCTTCTGCTTCTTAGGTTTGGTTGACATGTCCATTACGTAGAAGACTTGTCTGACATCATTGGCGAGAACGAATGGTTCGCGCCTATAGCCTACTTGTGTGAGGTCTACGGTTGTCATGCCATATTTGTCGATCTTCACGCCGCTTGAACTCGCTTTAACCCATTGGCACTTGAATAGAGGACCTTCAAAGGTCCATAGTCAAGCTCCCATATCTCTTCTATGAAACCATAATATGTGTCCACCTTGCGGTGTTGTCCGCGGCGTCTATACGACGCCATTGTTCGTTCGTGCTCATCTTATCCTCGATTTCATGTAAAATGTGTAACCATTTATCTCGCACCCTTGAATGTCACGATTTCACTAGATGGTCCCCGAGCCAGCGCGTTACAACTGCTCATTGTCAGACCCTTTCGAAAGGATGTAGTTTTGTAACCAAGTGCCGAATGAATCCATGTGCCTCAGTGTTATCCAATCCTCAGACCTTCCTGGGAATTCGCGGCATAGAATACTCTTGTGCTGAAGGACATAAGGGGCCACTACAGTAGATTGTTTCGAAACGTGAAATGTGCTTGTTTAAAAGTAAGAAGATCTTTGTATGCAAGTGCTTTCCGACCTAGTGTCCCTTTCCCGGAGCCTCCCTCATGGCGTGATATAGGACACCAATCGGATTTAGATCATTAATGTAATCCACACAGAACTCAATCACCTCCTCTGTGCCATACCCCTCGGCTATGCATCCTTCCGGACGAGATCGGTTACGGACATACCTCTTTAGGACACTCATGTACCTCTCGAAAGGAAACATGTTGTGTAGAAACACGGGTACAAGAATACCTATCTCCTTGACAATGTGAACAGTGAGATGAACCATAATATCAAAGAATGCAGGAGAAAAGATCATCTCAAGGCTAACCACACTTTGTACCACGTCATCCTGTTGCTTACTTAGTTTATCTGGATCAATAACCTTTTGCGAAACCGCATTGAAAAAGGAACACAGCTTTGTGATTGTCCCCCGGACCCACTCGGGCAAAATACCTCTCACAGCCACTGGGAGCAACTGTGTCATCAACACAAGACAGTCATGGGATTTCAGGTGGACGATTTTATTCTCTTTCATGTTTATGAGTCTCTTTACATTCGAGGAGTATCCGGAAGGGACCTTCACATCGCTCAAGCACTCTATCATGCTTTTTTCTCTTCTTTGCTTAGAGTGTAGCTCGCAGGATGTAGATAATGTTGTCCTTTGCTGTCTTTTTTCGGATGTAGATCGTTCCTCAGTTCCAAATGTTTTAGATCCCTCCGACCTTGCAGTGTATCTTTCGATTTGCCGTACATATCTAAGTATCCTAACAGGTTCACGCAAACATTCTTCGTGATGTGCATGAAGTCAAGTGAGTGACGGACCTCCAAAACTTCCCAATAAGGCAAGTCCCAAAATATTGACTTCTTCTTCCACATGGGTGCTTGACCTTCCTCATTCGGTATAGATTTTCTCCCAGGACCCTTTCCAAAAACTACTTTCAGATCCTTGACCATAGCAAACACACGCGGCCCACTTCGATGCTCAGGCTTAGCACGAAGGTCTGGTTTTCCGTTGAAATTCCTGCCACTCTTCCGCAACGGATGCCTTGTAAGAAGAAACCTACGGTGGCCCATGTACACAACCTTCCGAGAGTTTTTGAGGTACATGCTGTCCGTTTATCTAAGCATCGCACGCAGCTCTATATCCTTTATAGTTAGGCCGGACAGTTACCAAGCGCAGCCGTCATTGATGGTAACAAACAACAATGCACGAGGGTGAAATATTGTCTTTTGTGCTCATCCCATACCCGTACACCATCTTCCCACAATGTTACGAGATCTTCAACCAATGGTTTCAGATAGACATCAATGTCGTTCCCGGGTTGCTTGGGCCCTTGGATCAACAACGGCATCAATATGTACTTTCGCTTCATGCACAACCAAGGAGGAATGTTATAGATACATAGTGTAACAGGCCAAGTGCTATGGCTGCTGCTCAACTCGCCGAACGGATTCATACCATCCGTACTCAACCCAAACCTTATGTTTCTCGCCTCATCTGCAAAGTGCGGGTATGTTCGATCGACTTTCCTCCACTGGGAGCCATCAGCGGGATGTCTAAGCATCCCGTCGTCCTTACGCTCTTCTTTGTGCCAACGCATCATCTGGGCATGCGCTTTGTTAGCAAACAGACGCTTCAATCGGGGGATGACAGGAAATACCACACCACCTTAGCGGAGGTCTCTTCTTCATACGCCCCCATCTATTTCACAGGTCGCCACGCTTCATCTTGTAACACGATTCTTTGCACACCGGACAAACATCAAAATCCTCGTACTCATTGCAATACAGGATACAATCGTTAGGACATGCGTGTATCTTCTGTACTTCTAATCCCAAAGGACATACGACTTGCTTGGCTTCATATGTAGATTCAGCAGAGTGTTATCTTCCGAAGCAACTTCTTTATGAGTGATAACAACTCATCGAATCCCTTATCTGAGACACCATTCGTGGCCTTCCATTGCATTAGTTCCAGTGTGGTGCGCAGCTTTTTGTGGCCCTGCCCACAGTTTGGGTACAAAGGAGTCCTGTGGTCCTCTAACATGCGCTGGAACTTGTCGAATTGTCTTTCATCTGTGTAGTCTCCTCTCCGCCACGCAAAGATCTGGTCCAAATCATCATCACCAAACTCTCCGAGTGTATCTTCCACAGAACAGTATTGCTGGCGTCTGGGATACTGTTCAATCCCTCTTCTTCTTCCTCGTCGTCTTCATCATCTACCTGGCTAATCCCCTCAACTTCGCCATGGTTGGTCCAACAGGTATAGTTTGGCATGAATCCTCTCATGATCAAATGGTTCATAACCTGCCATCGGTGGGAGTGCTCCTTCTCATTCCTGCAGTCTACACACGGACAACATATGTAGCTGCCTGCAGGCAAGAAGGCAACGGCCGATCTAGAAAACCCCGCGCCATCAATGAACTCTCTGAGCGACGGTCCGCATTGTACATCCATTGCCGGTTCATCTACACCAAGTTATATTTTATTAAAAAAATTTAGTTACATTTCAAAATATAAAGCTCACAAGCACTGAGATCTACCTTTCTAATTACTTTTTGTTCTTCTTCAGTCTATAATTAAAGACAATATTTTTTTGCTGCAACAAAAAAATCCACCTACACTAATTCTTTTTTGTCCTTCTACATTTATTGAACTAAAACTAACTAATTGTTACATTTTTAAAATTATTTCTTCTCCTTCTACAATTTTGAACCTATTTATTTTTCCCTTTCTACCTTTGTAATTTTTTTATCTTTATACATTTTTAACTAAACCTAACTAAAATTTTTTTACCCTTCACATTTATTGCACAAATAAATAACTAATTGTTACATTTTTAATTATTTTTTAATCCTTCTATAATTTTTAACTAAATCTAACGAATTATTTTTCCCTTTCTACCTTTTTATTTTTTTCCTTCTAATTTTTGCCATATTTATTTCATACTCCAATAATTAGTTCCTAAAATTAGGGTGATCAAGCTAGCTAGAAAATTTATCGTTAAATTTTGGATCCTAAAGCAAACAACTTCATTTTGAGATCAACTCCTAAAATTAGATAATCAAGCTAGCTCAAAACAAGTTAGGTAGCTAGCAAACAAGCAAAGAAACTTTTCACTTTGGTGAAGCTAGCTAGCAAACAAATACACACTTTTCAACAAAGAACAAATCAACATTTCTCCACATCCAATGCAAAAAAACAACAATACTTAGGTGAGAAGGATGTTAACATGACGTTACTAACCTTGAACCACTTAATTTGCAGCTAAATCACCTCAATTGAAAAATTGGGCAAGACCTCCTTGAACAAGACTCGGCCCTTCTGTTAACACTTCCCGCTTCACCGTCTCGCGCCTCGGGAGGAAGAAGATGTTTTAAATGCGCTGGGCGGATGGTTCTACAACCGGTTTGAGAGACAAACCACTTCTAGAGCTTGCCTTTTACAACCGGTTTGTGTCTCAAACCGGTTCTGGAAACCCACAACCGGTTTGGGACACAAACCGGTTGTAGAGGTGGGACTTTACACGCGGTTCTTGTTTTAAACCGCTTCTGGAAGCCCTCTCCCGCCCGTTGCCCACAAACCGGTTCTAGTACGAAGATTACAACGGGTTCGCACCAAACCGCTTCTGATGGACCGGTTGTGATGCCCAATTCTGTAGTAGTGCCATCCAAATCTCAAAACAATAAGATTTCTCTAATGCTAAGCCTTGTCATCTTTGCGACAAATATTCTTTATTCATTTTTTACTTGTTTTGATAAACATGGAGACTCTATAGGGCGAGTGAACCTGTGAACCAAATTAAGCGCAAGAAATTTATAGTTGTACATATTATTAAGACAAGATACTCCAGACCAGAGCAATGTCGTGTACGTCGGTAGTCGTGTTCAATTTAACATTGGCATTACCATGAGCTACAAATTTTATCTTTATAATAGATGGTTGGTGTCTTGTGAGCAACTGAGCATATATACTGAGAGTCGTGACCCTATACACGTATTATAGTTATTCTAGAGGTCAGTAGCTAGCAGCCGGGCAAGAATGCTTGCACAAGCACATTTCGGGTCATATCTGCAGTTACCATGACGCAGTGAAATTCCTCCCAGTGATGTTGTTCGTGATATGTTTTTTTTTATTAAGTTGACTTAGAATTAATTAAGTTATACATAACTGAGTGATGAAATGAACATGCACGTACGAAGAAGTAAACTCCGATGCAGCGAACTCGTAAAGTTCGGATGACTAGATGACTAGATTTAGGAAGATAAGACCCTTAACAAGTCAAAATCATATTTATTTTCACTACAATCAACTATTAGAAGCGGAATGTTATAAACCTCCTTGAAACAAATGCTGGTTTGATTGGCCGTCCTCTCGATTGCAGCCGGTGACACTCGCATAAAAAGATAGCGCTGCAGGGTATCCGAGCCTGCCGACTACACTTGGGCTCAAATCATCAGATCCATGCAGTCACATCAGATCCAGGAGAGCAACCCATGCATGGAGTTGATTGTCGAATGACATGAAAAATTAGTTGATTACTGTGAACAACAATTAAGGGAGTCTGCTGCATATGCTCGATATGCAATCCTCCATGGCTCGTGCATTTTACACTGATTCGTACAAATTAATGTTTATTGGCACTTTTTTTTAATGTACACACTGAGATCGCTGTATTAATGCAACGATATCTGCATGTATGTAATGCAGTATCTCAAGGACGAGAGCGAGGAAGAGGTGATGCTGATGATCACTTGCGTACAGCGTTTGCTGGTATGGATGTAGGAGCTCTCCAACAGGTGTGGTGTGGCTGGGATTCTACAACATTGATGCCTATATATATATAGAGAGAGGGATCCTTCCGTGAAGACGTACCACTGTCAGCGAGCCTTTTTTTTTTACAGAAAACAGTAGGAGAGACTCCTACTGTATATATTAATTATATGAAAGAGTTACAATATGTACAACACAGAAGAATCAAACTGGTAAAGAACCATTCCAGGTATCAACTTGAGAAGCCAGCTGATTGTTCACTCTAAGCCCTAGCAGAATGACATCTAGCCTAAAAGAAGTCTTCCACTAGGAAGGCGGGACACCATTGAAAATCATGTTGTTGCAAACTTTCCAAATATTCTAATCTGCCAACATAAAGATATCCATGAAGAAACCCATCGACGAATGTGTTACGGGGTGTTCAATTGCAGACCACAGACCAATCAGAGAATTGAATGAAGTTGGCCAAGACAAGATCCAAAAAGTGCTAACATTGCTGAGCAAAGGGGCAACGGAAAAATAGATGATTCATAAGATTCCTCCGTCATGGTATGACAAAGAGCACACTCAAAGGACGTACTGAATCATGACAAAATTCTTCCTTAGCAAATTCTTAGTCTATCACGGCAAAGAAGCCAAGTGAAAACCTTCCATTTCATCATACCCTTGCTTTTCCGCAAGCATGTGAAGATAGAATTGGCCTAGTTGTTTGTAAAAGGAAAAGGTGCTAAAATGGTCTCTCAACTATATCTACTGAACCAAAATGGTTTCTAAACTAGAATACCGGGTCTAACCGATCCCCCATCTATCAAAACTAGATTTGCAACGGGGCAGTTTTTTGAGGTTTCACTGACGTGGCAACCACTTGGTGTTGTCAGGGCTGCCACGTCCTCTCTCCTAGTCTCTCATCTCTCTCTAGTCTCTGTCTCTCTAATCTCTATCTCTAGCTAATCTCTCTCTAATTTGAGAGGTGCAAAGAAAGGTTTTTACTAAGTACTGAAAGCCCCACGTAGCCCTCGCTTTTACAGACCAAACCAAGGGCAACGAAGTCCTTTCTCGATAGAAGACACTAGAGCCCCTGCTTTAGTAGCCCAACAAAGGGCAATATGGGCATTTTTTTTAGATTAGACTTCTTGGCATGTAGCATGTGAAGACCATATATACATCTTAGAGAGTAAGGAGGTATTTTCCCCACATATCAAGGACAACCCCATGTAAGGAGTCTTGCATGTACATTGTAGGGGAGAGAACTCAAGATTCAATACAACATCCTTTTTGAGAAATTTCCTAACTCTAAATTGTGGTACCTCTCTCAATCACCCTCAGGGAAGGTGCCATAACTTCCATCAGGGGTGTTCCAGAAGTTCGTTGTCAGGGACACTAGATTAAGAACAAAAACATGTACAAACCAAATGCAATTAATCCTCTAGAAAAGGCAATGAGGTGCATGTTACCTTTTAGGTGTGTGATGTGATGACCTCACTTCAGGTTCAGGGCAATGACCTGAAATGGTTGGTGGATCAATTATGATGTATAGCTATCACCTGCATGAAACTCATGATTTATATAGGGTGTGTTTGGTTCGGTGTATGGCTGGAGAAGTGACCGTGGGGATGCAAGATGAGATTGTTTGGCTGCTTGAACAAGCGTTTGAATCTGGCTCACCGGATGCAAAAGCGGCCGTGGGGCCTGGCTCATGAGAAACGAGCGATCCGGCTGTTTCCCGCGAGCCAGGCTCACGTGATGCGCTCATGTGATGCGCTGGCGGCCATGCAAGGCCAACACACACGGACGCGGAACGACTAGCAACGGACACGGAACGACTAGCAACCGAACAACTCTAGTAATGCAGTTACTTTTTCACACTTTCTCATTTTTTAAAAAATTCAAACGACATTCAAATTCAATGAAACAAAAAAAAAATGGAACTGTAGGTTCAAATACAAGGTCTTAAATAAATTTTAGATTTTTTTAAATTTTTATTTTTATTTTTGAATTTATTGATTTTGTAGTATTTGTTTTTTTGAATTTATTTTCTTTCTGGTATTTATTTTTTGAATTTTTATTTTTGTTTTTGAATTTATTTTTGTTTCAATATTTGTTTTTGATTTCCCTCTCTGAAATTTGTCTATCTCATACTCCTCCTAGTGCAGCCAACCAAACAATGTCTCTGCGCAGCCTGTCCAATCTCATACAACCAACTAAACAACATCTCTTTACATCACCTCAGCCTGGCTCTCCTAGCCTGACTGAGGTCATACGGCAATCAAACACAACCACAAGGGACGAGCTTGGGAACGGAACACCATGGTTCCCTCGTCCGACGGTATAACCAGACGATAAAAGTTAGTCGTTCCTGCACGCTCTGCTCTGCTCTGCTATGGCTAGCTCTTTCTATTTCTTGCGGTCGCTGCCACACAGGGCCCACCCGGTCATCCACGTGAAGCTACTAGTTGTGTGGGCCATGTGAATGTTGTATATATTCATTCCATTTGTTACAAATTTATTTAAATTTCATATGTGTGATATCTAAATTCAACGAATCAAACACAAATTCTTATAAAATCAAGATCTAGCTACTAGTAAAATTTTCATTATTTTTTATTTATTGTTATTGATGTCAATTCTCTTGAAGTCTAATCATATTGGATGATACTCGATAATAATGTACGATATTCGACCTGACACACAACGATATCCGACTAGATAATCAATGATACCCTATGATACAAAGATCATACCCTATGATGAAAGCTTGAAGAGTTTGAAAAATGGGCAATGCAGTAGTTTTTTGAAATTTGAATTTTTGAAATGAAGGTTGGTCTCAAATGCTAGAATTCAAACTTAGAGTTTGAATTAGAAATTGAACACAAATTTGTATTATAGAATTGGTCTCAAAGTCTAATCATGCATAGCCTCCAAAAGTTATAGAATTGATTTCATAACATTCCAAATGTTTATCTCAAATCCCAAATCTCGGATGTAACATTTTCAAATCTTTGGAATCGTGCAGTACATCCATTGGGTTCATCCGGTGGTGTACAAGTGGACAACTCACGTACCGTCTAAATGGTTAACAACAGGCATCTTCCTATATATCCATGTCTACACATGTGTAGGCATCTTCCTATAGCATCAGGGGTCAAAAAATGGTGGATTGTATATAAGAACACCAATTGTCGCAGTGTAGACAGATGCCATAGCTACACTCTGATAGGAAAGGGGGGCACCGAGAATTCTAGTTCACCTGGCTCGAAGTCGACAGCAATTCTTGACCTTGGCTCAAGGCAATATATAGCTTGGGAGTTATTAAGCAACATTATTTGTAGTACTCTAATATGTGGTAATTAAATTGATACTACGTACATGTTTGATTTTTGAGCGAAGATACTACATGTTTGTGACTTGGCATCTTGTTCTTATATGTACAAATCAACATCTAAAGCAGAGAAAGTTTGCAAATTTTTGTACTGTGGAAGCCATCACCGCCAAAGATTTCCACACTATTTTCATTTTCTGTCGGGGTTCATCCCTCCTGTTGTTTGATTTGTTGTCATACCGTTTCCTCGGGAATTAGGAAAAGATATAAAGTGAAAATCCCTATTGAAGTTTTTTTAAGACACACTTAAAATGTTATGCATCATTCATTTTGTTTGATCTAATGACTCAATGACGTTTTACCCCTAGGGGGTTATATGATGATTACATAACCGTATATGTTTAATTCAACGATGGTGCCCTACTTCGTGAGCGAGACGTACACAACTCAAAACAAAATTCCGAATCTCAATTTAATTACAAACTAACCAAAACATATCTAGAATGCTGAGATGGTAGGTGGATTACTTATTCAGCAGGACATGCTACGATCGAGAAATTAATTTCTCACTATATTTTCAGTGCAAATTACAGAGATATCTTCATATATGTTATAGAGGAGGCTTGCGCCTGCATCTTACACTCAAGTTCATCTGCTTCCATAAAATCCCATGAGCAATTACGGAGATGATGACGATGGAAACTAGCAAGTGCAGTCGCGGCCGTGTAAGCTCTAGCATCGGAAATTGTTGACACCAAAAGTTGGATAAGCCAATTGGTATAGAAAGCTCTGTAATCGGTTAGAGTTGGGTCAGATTTCATATGGATCAAATTGGTTATACAAGAGTTCATACTGAATTGTATGGGTAAGATAATAGATAAAATAGAAAATAATGAGTCGAGTGTCACTACTAGAGATATAGGCATCACAAGGGGCACATCACAAGCGAACCCCTTGTGATAGTGCCATCACAAGCGGTTTAAAAGGCTGAGCCAGGATAGGACTTTTACAAGGGGTTCATGTTCTGAACCCCTTATAAAAGTTCTACAAGTGGTTCGGGACACGAACCCTTATAAAGGCTACAAACTTTACAAGGGGTTCGGGACACGAATCTTCTACAAGCGGTTCGGGACACGAACCGTCCCGAACCGCTTGTAAAAATCCAGTTTTTGAAATGCTAAAAGGAAAGCTTGCCTTATCTCATTAGAGAGCACGCGTGGGATGAGTTAGCTAGCAGGGTGAGGTGTGGGTCACGAGAAAGGTGAGGTCCTGGGTTCGAATCCCACTCCTCCCAAAAAATTATTTATCACCTTGTAAAAACCGCTTGTGAAAGCCAAATCGCTCGTAGTGTGTACCATGTACGAAGTCAGAATCCTGGTCCATGTTTGTTGGAGTCTATATAAATAGACAGCCCTTGGAGCGTGTAAACGATCATCAAAAGACCAATCAATCAAATCTACTTTTATCTGTCCTTTACTTTCTGTTGACTTTAGTCTAGTTTTGCGTAGTTTCACCGTATTTTGTCTTCGATCGACTTGTTGCGCATTGCCTTTTCGATCGGCTTCGAGGTACACCGCGGGAGTTACTTGCAAGTAAGTACTATCTTGATTCAATTCGATCTACAGGCTTGAATCAACTTTTGGTCGAAATACTATTTTAGCCGATATTGTTGCGCATCGCCGTTTCAACTAAGAGTTAGATTTTACCCTCGTTTTACATAATCAACACATTCGTTGGCGGTAGTCTATATATCCTCGTTCTACCGGCTAGTTTAGTTTTACAGTCTAGTCGATAGTTTATTTATCTTCATTCTATCGATTTATAGTTTGCTATTTATCGATAGTATATTTACCAACACTGTTGGCCAGATCAACCCGTTTGGTTTAGTCGATAGTCTGTTTACCTTTCGCTCTACTATTCAGTAAATTTCATTGACTATATAGTAGATTGGTTATCAGATCTAATCTAAGTTGATAGTTCCGTTAACATTGCTGAGACGCCTGAACCCAGATGCAGATGCACTACTCCAAAATGCACCAAATTCAAGCCTTATCTGTGGTGGCAATTCCAAAGAAGTGAGCTGCATGGCCAAAGCCGACAATACCTAGACGAACATATCGTCTACTCCTTGTGGCATATTTGGATGGAGTGAAACAATCGAATCATCAGATATAGCTATGGTGACCCATCCTCCCTCAATCCGAAGTCAGATTTTGTAGGACGTCCAACAACAAAGAAGAGCTTTTCGAGTTGTCGGTGACTAGAGCTGGTCCTAGCTTCTTTGGTGCCATTTTTGTGTCTATTTACCATCGCCTTATTTTGCAGCACAAAATTGCCACTACGTAAAAGAACCTCTTTCCTATTTATATGATTAGGTAGCGCTCCTGCCACACTTTTTTTTTATTTTTTTTAAAAAAATTCCGAAATATGGATGACCAATAACTGGTCAGAGGCGACAGCCACCGGGTTGGCGTTGGCTCGACGTAGGGTTGCTCGCTAACGACAGTTAAGGCATAGTCGAACTGTCGAAGTGCCTTCCTGTAGGACTATTTGAAAACAATTATGAAGCTTGCTGATGTGCCATTTGCTATGGCCAAAGCAATGTTACATACAAGTCAGGTCTTGCTCTATTTCAAAACAACCCGACTCTACAGCCAGCTAAGCTAACAACAGCAACACTGACACCACATCAGGAACAAGTACAAACAAAATGATGCGTATGTTACGGCTTGTAGGTGTGTGTGATGCAAAGACACCACTTCAGGTCGAGGGCAGTGACCTAAAATGGTTGGTGGACAATCTATGCTGTCTAGCTATCACCTGAATGTAACTCATGATTTATATGAAGCAGGCACATCGCCCAAACCATGCCTTTATTTATTCAGCAATCCATTTGCGTTGTGTGCTGTAATAGTAATAGGAAAAGGAGGCATTGGGAATTTGTGTCCAAGCCTCTCCTGAAGGCACTGAGTGGGGGAAACGAGAAGAGGCACTGGTCATATAGGCTTGATAGGTTTTCTCTGAGCAAAAGTTTCTCAGTGAGAGGTAGTTCTTTCCCCTCAGACGGCACTCGAAGCATGGAGGCGAGCAGCAGCATGGCTGACATCCTCAACATGCGCTTGCGATGGAAATAGTTTTTCCCGAGTGTTATTGGCCGCCTATATAAGCTTCGAACTTAAGTTGGGGTCAGCAATTCTTCACGTAGGTAGTAGCTTGGGCTATTCGTGCATGACTAGGGAGCAGTGTAGCAACGGTTGTAGTGCTCTAATGGATTAATTAAATTGATACCACATGTTTGTGACTTTGAATCTTGTTCGTCAACATCTAAAATGGGGAAATTAGTAAATTTTTGTATTGTGGAAGGCATCACCGGTTTCCAAACTATTTTGATAGCACATTTTGTGACTTTGTGATTTTGAATCTTGTTCGTCAACATCTAAAATGGTGAAATTAGTAAATTTCCGTATTGTGGAAGCCATCACCGGTTTCCAAACTATTTTCATTTTCTATTTGAGTTCATCCCTGCAGTTGTCTGATTTGTTGGCATAGCCAAGGATTTATGTATCTGTGGATAATCGGTGATTATCGTCCTTATCGGTCCGTGCCTACTAATTTTCATATCGGCCAAAAAAATCGGTTTTGGTTTGAGTCTTGGCTAAATTTGAATATTTTTATTGCTTTTCCAAATTCAAAATTTCCTTGATGAATTTAATTTTGTATTTTTATAAAAAAATTGACCGATTATCATCTGATAAAACCGATATTCGGCCTTATCGCTGTCCAGCAATTTTTGTCAAAGCTGATACAAAATCCCTTGGCCCAGCTGCTTCCTCAAGAATTAGAAAAGGAGAAAAAGGAAAAAGCTTCCATTGGAGGAGTCCTTGATCTCCCCAGCCATGTTTCGTCCCAAGTGGTGTACAAGCAGCTGCTTTACACATTTTCATTTCACAATACGTTTGCTAAATAGACTACTCACTACTTGTACAGTCGACGTTATCGTCACAGTAAAACGTTTATCTGCCGTCTTAAAGGCCTTCAAATGTCGCACAAAGTAAGGTCCTTCCTGTCAGAGCATCTCTAGCAGGCACTCTATAACATGGTTTATCTGACTTTTTGGGATAGAGTACCGCTGAAGAGAAGAAATCTTTTAGAATGTAGCGTAAAGTGTGAAAGAATTTTAGAGAATGGACAGAGTAGTGTTATAGAATAGAAATTTGAAGTGGCTGCCGGAGATGCTTAGATCAGAGAGGCATTGACTATTTGACTTCAGTCCAATTAACCTCTGGAGTGGTCGGATGGTTGGTGGATTAGTTATTTAGTAGGCCTATTGCTCAATATATCTGTTTCCATCTTTGCTGTAGAGATGGCTGGCGCGTCCAAGTTCATCTCCTTCCGTAAAATCCCATGAGTGATTATGGAGGAGGAGGACGATGGCGAGTTCAGTTGCAGCCGTGCAAGCTCTAATATGGGAAATGGAGGCATCATGAACTTGGGTTGTAGCCGCTGTCAGCGCGCGTAACCCATGAACTGCCTGCTGAGCTAGTATTCCTTGTGACTCTGCTGCGCTCGCGTTGGCGCAGACAGCGACGAGACGGTGCTTAGGCATCTCCAGTAGTTGCCCTATTTTTCCTTTGTCCCATCCCTATTCACGTGACACCTCACCAAATGGGACTGCCCCATCTCTATTCACCTCCCCAACAACTACCCCATCACTATTTATACACTCTCTTTTTCTGTTAATGCTTATATCACCGTTTCTTCAGATGATAGGGTGAAAACTGGGCATGAGCTGCTGAAGATGGGCAACGCACCATCGCACCAAACGAGGTGGTTGAATTCACTCTAGAGTTGTACAGGCAGTTCATGACGGACGACAGAGATTCGGAGATATTGATGCTGATCACTTTTTACAGGAGCGCTTGATTAACATCATCGTAGTGGCTCTCTGACCGGTGAGCTGGCTGCTACATGTTTACGCTGGGATCCTCACTGAAGACGACCTCAGTCTTGTCGTCCTGTCCACAGCGCGCAAGCTTAATGTCATTGCAGCGTTTTATTTGCAAGATTTGCCCCTACCTGATATTCTAAGTATATATCCATATGTAACTTTCAATTTTAATATTTTTATCACCTTTTTTAGGATGACATAGCTTGTGCATCATATTATAAATTTAGAAAAAAGTCTATTCAACCACCTCAACTATCACCCTTAGTCAACATAACCCCTAAATTATGAAACCAGGTATCTTGCCCGCAAAATTTGAAAACTGGTGCAAATAATCCCCTGGAGTGATTTTGAAGGCAATTTCGCCACCGTGGCTACGTGACATTTGACCTGGTGTCGAGGTGGCATGGCCCACGTGCAAGTGTAACATAGCTTCTTCCTCTGTTCACTCCTCCCTCTCTCCGTCTCTTTCTATTCCTTCGGTTACCTCTTCCTGCCTCCCTAAGCTCCCTTCTCTAGCCCACCGGCGATTGAGGTGTAGAGTGCACAGAAGTCGATTCTAGCAGAGGTAGGGGCCAGCCACGCGGCTATGGGAGGAGCTCATTGAACATCGAACGGGAGGCGCCGTTGACATCATAGAGGCAGAGGTCACGAACGAGCCACGGACGCTGCCTGTGCCACGGCCCTGCACTGGATGGCCTCTCCACCCTCCGGCCTGTGGGATTCAGCGCTACTGCGACCTCTCCACCCTCTGCACTGTCGTGGCCTCCCCAACCACGGAGTTGCGCTGCCAGAGCCACGCGTTCTCCGCCTCGACCTACTTAAGGTCCTGTGCCTTCATGGACACCCGGAACGGCTCCTCCCGCGGACGACCCAAGGCTATGCGAGACCCGGGGAGTTCCCGCATGGAGGCCTGTCCTAGGCTTGTCAATTTGATTTATTATAGTGACAGGAAGCTTTAATGTGCACATATAGTAAGTTGGGAGCTGCAAGAGAACCGAGTTGACCAATGTAAGTCTGCCCCCAATTGAAAGAAATGTAGTGAAACCAGTTAATCTTCTATAAATCTTTGTGATAAGTGGTGCAAAATATTCGAAGTTTTGGTTTGTTGATCATCAATGGTAAGCCAAGGTATGTGAATGGGAAGTTACCATTCTGACAACCAAGAATCTTAGCTAGCTTGAGGGCCTTATTCTGATGTACATTGACCGGTATCATGCAGGATTTGTTGAAATTGATCTTCCATCCCGTGGTATTTGAAAATAGCAGCAAAGTTTCCTTTAAAAGAATTAACTGATCTTTCACGGCAGGCAGAAAGATTAGTGTGTCATCTGCATATTGAACCACCGGGTTATCCATGCTCATAGATGAAGCGAAACGTAACTTCAGATCCCACTTTGGTTAAGGGAATTTATGACCGATTGAAGAAGCTGAGCAGCAATGACAAAAAATAGTGGAGAGATGGGGTCTCCATGTTGGACACCTCTTTTGCAGTGGAAAGACTTTCCTAGTATACCATTAAGAAGCACCGAAGAAGTTTTAGAAGACATGATGCTCTCCATCCATCTGATCTACTTATCATCAAATTCTTTCGCTCGTGGTAAGTTAAAAATTTAGCCACGATCAATCGTGTCCAAAGCTTTTGAGTAATCTAGCTTGAGGAGGACAATTTCCTATTTAGAGTGATAACATTGATACAGGTACTTATAAGCCCATGCAAGACAATCTTGTATGGTGCGGTATTTTATGAAATCATACTCAACAAGGGAAATAGGTCTGAAATCACCCGCCGCTAGTGGTACAGCTATTTTTAGGACCAACATGATAAAGGATGAGTTAATACTTTTGAGACAGATATTCCCTTCTGAGAAATCATTGCATAACAAGTAGAAGTCATTCTTGATGATATGCCAACATTTTTTTTGATAAACATCCATTAAATCTCTCTGACCCTCGAGCACACCAAAGAATAGAAGCTTAATTTACTTTGGTGCCTAACCGTTCCTTGAAAGCACACCAAAGAATAGAAGCTTTACTTTCATGGTCACAGACAGTTGTGCCATATGAGGCTTGCAGTTGTAGAATTGGATTTCCCCTATATCTATATGGAAGCTATGCTATGAAAGAATTTTGAATTTTCGTCTCCTAGCTTGAACCATCTTTTAGTACTGCACTACTGCCAATAGCTTCGTTGAATACTGAAGAGGTTATGGATATGTTTTTGACAATTGCCCTTAAGTTTGCCTCCAAAGTAGAAAGACATCTGAGTTCCTCAATCTTATTCAGGAAAAAGAAGAACCAAATTGTTACGATCAACCTGTCTTTCGATGTGTGAGAACTGTTTGTTCTAAAGAGAGAGATATTTGCGTAACATCTTTAGCTTTGCGGTCAAACGAGAGGCCGAGTTTTGCTTATGGCAGGGAAGGTCCCAAGCAAATTGCACTACCTCAAGAGTCCCTAGCATCTCAGTCCAAAAGTTGAACTGAAATAGAGATGCTTTAGGGATTGTTGTATGAAGAGATCGTGCAGGGGGCATGGTCCGAGATGTGAGAAGTAGAGCAATAAACCCAGGTGTTGGGAAAGCTAGTTGTCCAGTTGCCCGAAGTGAAAAACCAATCCAACCAACAGGCAACAAGCAGAGGTAAACTCTGTTTTTTTATCTATTAATACATAAGCAGTGCTACTGCTAATTCTTCGGAGAAAAAAAAACCAATCCAACTGCTTTAGCAGAGGTGGTTGTTGCATATTACTCCATATGAATTTTTGTCCTTTACTTGGTAATTCCACAAGCTTCAGGTGATCAATGATATCATTGAAGATAAAAACATCATTCATATTAGCTGGGTTTTGTTTTTATTATTGGGTGATCTATAGAAGTTGAAATCTCCAATAAGGAGCCAGTTGAAGGTTGGGTCCACTTGCACATTGTAAAGCCATTGAACAAAATTATCTTGTTGAGCATTTACAACATGGACCATAAACCATTGTTAATTTCAAGAAACCCCATTCAAGGTGGAGGTGAAATCAATTAGGATAGCAAAAGGAAGAATAATGTTAGAATTTACACAAAACATAGAGCTATTCCAGAGTACCAAGATACCTCCCGAGGCTCGCAGTGAAGGGGGGTAGACAAACTTATCAAATGTTTGGGCGCAAACTTACGAATGAAACGGTTCGCAATATGTTCCTTTTTGGCCCCTGTAGACAAAAATTGAGGCTGCACTCTCTTCAATCTTGTTCCTGATTGCCATCCATTTAGCTGGAGCATTCAAACCTCAAACATTCCGACACAAACATATTTTTGAGAAAGCCACAAAACATATTAGGTTCTGTTACTGTTATCCATGGATACATAAGATGAAATAGTAGTAGTAATAGCAGCATTTACAAATACTGCGAAGTCTGATAGCAACCCACAAAAGTTTGTGCATGTAACGAAAGTAAAGAGATTGTTTTCCACCAGAACAGCGAATCAAAATAAACATCCAATATATTGGAAGGTGCATGTTTGATATGGTCCAACCTCCTATTGAACAAAGGGTAGTCTGATCTTTCATGGTACGTCGCACTTGAACAGTGGATTTCTCGGACAAGAAGCAAGTACTAGGACACGCGAACTGTGATCACCAGGTGAGCATGAATCCAGTGGATGAATTGTATAAATTCCGTGGCCAATCTTAAGAACACCATGCTCTTGACTTGCGCCGACGGTCACAAATCCTAGAACAGGAAGAACTCAAGAATTGGTGCCATCAACCACCATGGCGTTTTTCTATTCTCAAAATAACTTGTCTGCCTTACAATATGATGTCGACCTCCCTTTATTCTCCTTAGACTCACTACTATGGCTAAGCCCAACTCCAAACCGACTGTAAAACTACTTAAAAAAACCAACTCCGGTTGTCGAGAGAAACTATGAAAAACCCATAAAACCGTGCTTATACATGCACCTTACAACTTGGAGACTCACCCATAAAGGAAACAGAAAGATAAATTAAGAAACTTCTATCCTTAAAAATAGGAGATGGACTTAACCAAATCTCCTCCTCCCATAATTCGTGCGCAACCTTACTTGCATGCATGCACATTGTTCACCAAACCAACGGATCACACCTTAAAATTACAAACTTTCCTGGCATGTGCATGTTGGCCTTCCCCTGAAAACTCTTGGCTGAAAAATCCTTGTGCGTGGTTGGTAGCCTCTCTTGTCGGGTGGACATCTCCATAAGATTGATTGCTAAAAATCCCTATAACCAAGGAGCCAATTAAAAATCCTCTCTCAGCTGGTCCTGTTTTGTCTCGCACGACAGCTATTTTTGGGCTGACCAAAAGCCCCTCATGTAGAGCACTCCCTGCCTCTCCTCTCTTCTCATGTTTGCACACAAAGGCAGCAGCTACTTTTTCTTTTGCATGCACATCTACAAAAACCATTTTGACATGTATTACGTGCTTCAACCTTGTAGACACAATCTGGATTAATATTGCTATGCTTGGCCACATCAACGTTGAAATGATGGGTTGGAACGAAGCACCATCTGTCTTCAATCTTCATTCTCTTGATCACCATCTTCACTGGGATGGGGCTTAGCTAGGATGTGACCTTTTAACTCACCAGGAGTTAAGCCATAAAACCTACCCAAAACATGAGCTTTGTTATCCAACACACTTTGAGAAGGAAAAGAACAATCCCCCATACTGGACCGTGGTTATGGGCTGGGCCGAAAGTCATTGAATTTTGCTTTAAGCCTTGGGCTTTCTCGAAGATTTGAAACATTCATAGGGGTGACTTTTCGCACTCTGGGTGCCGGATCCAGGAGAAGTACCCTTTCAAGGATTGAAGGGTACAATTGCCAAAGAGCTTGATAGGGCTTGTTGTGTGTCTTCTATTTGTTCTAGAAATAACTTTCTTACTACTCGAGGACGTTCCTGTGAAGATATGGATTCTGTAGTGACTCGACCTCTTTTGTCGATATGGTTTTGTAACTTGGAGAAGACAAACTGGCATAGAGGGAACAAGGCTAAACTGTGTGGGATGTGCATCGGCATATTGGTGACCTATCGATATGGTTTTCTTGGATTTTTGTTTCCAACGCTCCCCATTGAAACGATGAGAATTGAGGCAGTTTTTCCGAGGGTGCCCATAATTGTAGCATTTGTTGCACCGAAGGGTATTGTTGCAATTGCTGGCCTCATGGCCTGAACATAAACATCTAGAACACTTAACGGCAATATGATTTGACACAACAAAATTGTCACTAGGAGACTTATCACTTGCCGAAATAGAAGGCCTTTGAAAGTTTGAAATTTGTATTGCATTATTCAAGGGTCTAGCTTGATTGGTTACCTCTTCCATATGACGATTTGAATGATGAACCACTGGAAAAGCAAGATCTTGTTGTAATCTAACAAAGATATGTCCAACTCTAACATCTCTAGATTGGTCATTGATGATGCGGACCAGAGGAACTGGATTAAAAGTGACCTTCCTTTTGAAATTGTATTGTTGAGAGCTGGATCCCCTAAATCGACATTTGGAGGAAACCAAAGTCCACTGATTCTCATATTCTCGAAGCCAAAGATTATATTCATGACAAAAAATTGCACCGCCATAATGAACTGTGAAATGGAGAGTGATACATTTTCTGAGAAAACATTCCCAAAGGCCAATATGTTTGGATGCCACAGAGAAACGAAAGCTCTGATCATAAAATGCAGATCGTAAACCTTCCAAACAGCACTGTAAAACTTGACTCACTGAATGATCATTGAGCTGAAAGGTAAAGGGAGAGAAGATAGCTAGAAAAAGAAAACCACGAAGACCAGTAGATCGAGGTTGTATTGATGAACCAAATCATAAAAAAGCTTCCTTACTTATGTCTTCACCAATACTGAAATCACAAGATCCAATGTAGTCAGGATCCATAGCCACCAGAAAGAAGAAATCACCGGAGCCTCCGTGATGAGGAAATCGCCTTTGAAATTGCCCGGGACTCCTTAGTCTCCAAAAACGCCATCCCTCCGAAAGGAAAGAATGGGGTAGGCACAACTCTAGTGTTGACAATGTTACAACATACAAAATGTTGTAAGATGAATAGAAAACTACAAGTCAAAGGTATACTAAACATTAAAATCCGGAGATCCTATTATTAAATCTCCAGCCATGTTTAAAGAAGAAATATGTAACAATGACCTCCAGTGAACGACATGCCTGAACTATCATGCACCTCCCTATCATCCTCCTTTTGTAACAATTTCCAATGTCGCAACCGGTAAACTCCCCTGAAGATCACCTAGAAAAAGGATATATCATTCCGCTTGTCAAAAACTGCATCACTCTGGCTTAACCAAATAGCCCAAAGAACAACTGAAGTTCCGACTATAATTTTTTTCTTGAGTCCTAATCCCATTCCAAAAAGCCATTCCCAACTATGTGAGACACACTTCTTGGGGTTGTATTCTGAGAGCTATTTGGACAATACGTCAAATAGACCTAGCCAAATGACAATCAAAGAAAATATATTGTACCGACTCATTTTTATTACAGAAGCTGCATTTTGAACTTCCAAGCCAATTATGTTTAGCGAGATTATCTTTAAACAAATTTACCCCTCCCCCTAAAAACCAAAGGAAGATTTCAATTTTAAGGGGAATGTGAAGATTCCAAATTCGTTTATCGGTATGGGCTAAATTCATATTCACCAATGTTTGATACATTTAGTGAACGGAGAATTGATCATTCTTTCGAAGTCTTCAAATGACCTTGTCTTGATCTTGACAGAGTTGTATATCTTGTATACGACATAATATTATGCAGTCATTTAACTTCTGCCCAGTCAAAGCCCTATGAATGGAAACTTGAAGGGGCATCTGCCACGGAGCTACACTTTTTCCTCACAATTGTATGAAGTCTAGGATATTTTCACATAAGAGATATCCCATCCAATTATCTTCTGAAAATGTTAAGCTTTGACTGTTCCGAAGTTGGACAGAACTAAAATTGAAAGAGTCTTGTTTGACCTTCATAAGGCCCTTCCAAAATTGTGAATCTCGCGGTTGGCTTTGTACATGAGTACAAGTGTTGTTACCTAAATATTTGTTTTTGAGCAGTTTTTCCCCCAAACACTAAATAATCTAAACTACCATTACTAAGGAGACATTTATTTTCAGTGTCTAGGTTAATAATACCCAATCCACATTGATCTTTAGGTCCGCAAATAACATCCCATTTAGCTAGTCTACATTTCGTTTTATAACCATCACTTTGCCAAAGAATATGGATATGAAATAATCCAATTTCTTAATTAGCACTGCCCTCGGGATTTCAAAGGACAACATAAACATGGTTAAACTGCTCAAAACTGAATTTATCAAGACCAGCATGCCGCCCGTGGACAGATGTTTTTCTTTCCAAATACTCAATTTTGATACTACATGTTTGTAGCTTTGCATCTCGTTCTTATATGTACAAGTCGACATTAAAACAGTGGAAGTTTGTAAATTTACATACTGTTAAAGCTATCACTGTCAAAGATAGTAATCCACAGCTGGAAATAATAATCCAATCGGCATTGTTCCTTTGCTTGCCGATTGGATTATTATTCTTTGTTAGGGTTCATCCCTCATGTTATCTGATTTGTTGACACACCCACTTCCTCGGGAATCTGGAAAAGACATGAAGGGAAAAGCTCCCAAATTGAGACTACAGGAATCCTCTTCCCGAGGCATTTTTCATCCTAAGAGCATCCGTAGCAGACGCTCTATAACACTGTTCATCTAGATAGAGTAACTGATGGAGGGAAGGAATCTTTTAGAGTATAGTGTAAAATGTGAAGAAATTTTAGAGGGAGAGATAGAGTATATAGGGAATAGTGTTATAGAGTAGTAATTTGGAGTACCAGCTGTGGAAGCTCTAAGCGGCGTAGAATAAAATGCTTTACAAATTTTCATTTTAGGGCAGGTCTTCGAAATAGACTACTCTTGTACTACAGTCCCTGCGGTGATAGTAAAACGCCTTTTACAAGCCTTCGAACGTTGCGCAAGGTAGTTAAGGTCCTTCCTATCAGTTCGAGAGGCAGTGACTTCATTCATGATCTCCATAGTGCTCAGATGGTAGGTGGATTACTTATTCAGCAGGCCATGGTACGATTGGAAATTTAATTGCTCAGTATGTTTTCAGTGCAAAATTATAGAGATATCTTCATCCATGTTGTAGAGGCCTGCGTGCAAGGGCGGATCCACTATATAGTGGACGGTGTCAGCTCACACCAATGACTTCACGTAATAAACAGTGTGATGCTCTACACTTCTAGTATATGACCCCAGTAGATCAAGTGAAATAACCCCAATAAATCAAGTGAGATGGCTCCAATCATCACCACGGTTCGCACACTTGCACCTAGTAGGTCAAGTGAAATGACCCCAGTAAATCAAGTGAGATGGTCCCAATCATCACCGCAGTTCGCACGCTTGCATTCTCAGACATGATTTATTGCACCAACGTTAGGCATACAAGAAATTTTCTTTTTATTTTTCTAACATAAAAAAGTAACATCTTAATGTACTCCTTATGAAGTTAAGGAGACAATTGAAGTTTATAAAGATTTTAAAGACCTAAGCAGAGCATCTCTAGCAGTTGCGTAAAAAATTGTGTCTCTATACACACTCTCTAAAATAGATTCATTCCCAATATTTCTACATCTCCAACAACACTTTCCAAATCTCACTCCAATGAAAACAATATAGAGAGAGGACAGAGATCATATTTAGAATTTTAGATAGTGAGGAAGGAGTATCTCTAAAATAGATATCGGTATAGGAAGTTTGCAAATAAAGCAATTGATTATTTAGTCGTGTCAGACCCTATCCTTTTGAACAATCTCTCTATTTTCCATATCCCACCTAGCACACTACAAATGTAATACCCATACTGGGCGTTGGCCCAACCCAGCCCATGAGGCCCATTTAGGCCATCTCTACCCTCTAGAAACTTCAGGGAGACAGCAGACAAGAGGAGCTCATCCTCATCCTGTTACCCAACTTCGTTTCTTCTTGCTCCTGCTCTTGCTTTCTGTCCAAGCCGCCGCTGCTCGCTGGAGGTGGTCGTCGCTGGCCGCCGGCACCTAAAATCGGTCGCTCCCGCGCTCCTCTACTCCTTGCCTTGGCTGGCCGCCCCTCCCCTCTGTTCGTGCTGCTTATCTAGGGCTGCAAGGAGGGTGGAGAGGAGAGGAAGGAGCAGGGAAAGGTGCTGGCCAGGGGAAGAAGGGAACAGGAAGGAGAAGGAGCAGCCAGCCACAATAAGAGGAAGAAGAGGGGAGAAGAAGGAAGAAGGGGGAAGAAACTAGGGTTTGGGGTAAGTTGAAATTTCTGTAATTTGGCACTTGACTTCTGCAATTTGATGTTTGATATGAAGTCCAGGGTTTGATTTTGGGAAAACTTGCAAGCCCTAGAGTTGGATTTCAAGTTTAGGTGCTTAAACACGATGTATGCAGCAGGTTCTCCCTGAATTTCGAGGGACATTCTTTAAGAATCAGAACTGGGTCATGTTGAATAAAAGTTGCGTCTCGTTTCTAGCTTTCCAACGCATCCAAGAACGCGAAAATCGGATAAACGGTTTAGGATTTACGGCCGTTTTCGTGCTGCTGTCCTGAGATTCATTGCTGCGCGTTGAGGCTGTTTTACTGTGATGATTTGATCTAGTAGAATGCCAAATTGAGCTATGGTCATAACTGAGAAAAGATGGGTAATTTTGTATAGTTATTGAAAGTGGTATTATTTGTTACTTTCCGAGAAGTATAAAAATAGATACGAAAATAACAAGCCTGCTGTCCTGTTATGGACACGGTAGGATTTTGACAATGTTGGTGCTAGTTTGTTTGGCTAATGGGTAAAGTGAGATGGTAATGGCATTAGAGTCAAGAAGGGGTAATCACATATAGCTTAAAATGGTTTAGAGAATTAAGGGTTTAAGCCTAGTGTAGCTCGATGCTAATTGGTTCACTTAACTGGTAAAGTAAGTGATTAATGTTTTGGCAACCAAAAAGGGGGGAAACTTGCATGGCATACGGAGTTAAGGATTTTGTGGGTCAGATAATAAATGACAAGGAAATTGAAGGGTTGAATTTTATAACTTGGAAACATTAAGAATTGAGGGCTAGGCTCTAATTCTTCTTGACATGGTATTGATGTGGTTGAATGGCATGCCCTTAATGTGTAGGTCTTGCCTTCGGTTCGGCATCGCTATCCTGTCCCTCCACCACGAGTGGTAAAAGAGGCAAGTATATAATTCTATGATGAATAAAGATGCTATTGGCTTGATTCTTTAAATTAATGATTGGTTTAACGGAATATGCCTGATTATAGATACATGATGAAGTGGCATGGTATGAGTGGTTATTTGATTTATTGTTGAACCATTGTTGGAACCTTAATTAACAGATGACCAGTGTATGACTAAGGTGAGCTGTCTAGCTGAGTATGTACATGTCCGATCAGATGCATACATTTGCATAGCTATCACATTATGAGCATGTGCTGATGTGCATATCAATGATGAAAATGATGAGCTCGTCTACTCCGGTAGACTTGCCTATGAAGGCAGCTCCACAGGGCTGGAGTTTGGTTCCACAGGGATGGAACCTATGTAAAGGTGGGCATCGACGGGTGTCCACCCGCTATACCGGTATACGCTATATGATGAGCATGTAGATGAAGTGGTTCATACATGGCATAAGCATGCATATGTTACAGGAAAGTTGAATAATGAAACGGTTATTGGCAGTAATGCCAACTCTTTGAATCCTTCTGTCATTATTCGTGGTGTTCATGTTATATACTTGCTGAGTCTTGGACTCACGCTTGTTTGTTTATTTTTTTTTAGGTGAGCTATAATGCCAACATGCATGGGAAGGGCGTAGCAAGACACTTCTGCTCACTATGCAATTAATAAATAGGTGAACTAGATTACTTTTGGATGTTTGGAAAGTAAAATTAAAGTTTTGATTGTGTAAAATAAGACTGAGAGAGTGGCTTTTAGTTTAATGCCTCATTTGGTTTGTAAAGTGAGAACTTATGGTTTCGTAGCGGTAAGAGGCCTCTTGGTGAGGCTATTGTGGTTATGGATTGGGATGAGAGATCCTAAGTTTTACCTATGTGCTAGTCATGAAATCGGTATGTGATATATGATATATTGCAATATTTGTGCTTATGTCTGCTGAGTGGATGTCCGGTGTTTAGGTGAAACTCTGCCAAAATTTTTAATAATCTAGAAAGTTGGTGTGTTTTAAGAAGCTATGTCATGTTTGGTAGCATTCTGGGCTTAGAGAGGAGTCAGGGTGTTACAACAAATCTAATAAATAAAAATATAAAAATTATGAACTATGCATGCATGCTAAAAATCGATTAAGTGATTTTAATAAAAAAATCGTTAGGATTTATAAAAAATCATTTGACTTAGCAAGTCAGCGTGTTAATGAAAATAGCTTGCAAATGCTTGACAATCACGTTGGAAAGAGGCGTGAAAGGGGTCGCGCAAGGATAGGCAAGTAGGCATAGCCACGAGCGAGGGCCTAGACAAGCGAGCGTGGCCAGAAGCTGTTCATTGAAATGCCCGAAGGGGGAAAAGCAGATTTGGCAAAAAAATAAATATATGAACACTAATTTTTTAAAAAAAATTTGTGAAACATTTCAAGCAAAGTAATACTAATTTATGATTTTTTTCAGTTTCATTTTTTTTGAATTTGGACCTAATTCAAAACCCTGTTTTGTTTTTTCGTATCGAACCCTAGCAATATTGTTGATAATCATAATTATCAGTAATATTTTTTGAACCCTAATGGTGACACCAATAGCTTGAATTTCTGGATCCGCCCCTGGCTGCATGTGCGTTCAATTAAGGCTCAAGTTCATCTGTTTCCCTAAAATCCCATGAGCAATTATGGAAGACGATGACGATGGGAAATTGGCAATTAGCTCTAGTATGAGCTGAGGGCAACACACCACCGAGATTGACGGTGTGGCTTGACTCTGGAGCTGCACACGCAGTTGCTCGTGGACGAGAGCAAACAAGAGGTGTTGCTGATCACTAGCGCATGCAGCAGCTCTTGCTGGTGCAGGAGGTAGGAGCTCTCCAGCAGGTGAGGTTGCAGGGATTCTACAAATCGGCGTCGTCGGTGAATATCTAGTATCTACTGGCTGGGTTTCATAATTAATAAAAATTTTGTTCGCCGGCAAAATTAACAAAATTCATGAGATTTTACCAAAATTTCGTTGGAATTTGAATCATTTTACGATGTCTTGCCCCTTCTTTGGTCTGCTCCTACAATGGCATGATCGCCTTCTCAACACATCACTCCGACACCATCCTCAAGAGACCCAAAACTTGTAATTGGTTTCGTATCTTGGGTGCCTAAAAATTCCGCTGGTAGGTGAAATTACCGGAATCCACGAAATTTCGTCAGAATTTGAATCCATGCTACTGGCCGGAGACGAGAAATGTTGGCAATGCACCGTTAATTTCACGTTTGAGTTGATTTTGGCCGGTAATATCACGATCGATTTCAATTTTATCTCTACTATTAAAAAGGCTCTTGTGGTGGTGGTGGTGGTGGTGGTGGTGGTGGTGGTTTCACCAATATTAATCCTCCACCGTTCATCTCCATCCGATGGCCCTTATTCCCAACGCACCGCCCCTAACCTTAGCCTCCCCCGCGCTCCCCTTCCCCATGCCCTGCTCTCGCCGCTGGCTCGGCACCACGGCCACTGCTCCCTATAACCCGCGCTCCTCCTCGCGTGCCTGCCCTCGCCACGACCCACTGCCCCTCCCTAAACCCTAAACCCACCAGCCGCCGCCTTTGCCTTCTCGCCTCCATGGTTGCCTCCTCCCACCCACCGCATCACCCGCCTCCCTCTCCTCTTCTCTCTCCCTTCTTGCCACGCTCTACTCCCCACCACAGATCACCGCCGCCTCTCTCTCTCTCTCTCTCTCTCTTCACTTCCTCCCACACACCACCCACCGCCTCCCTCTCTCTCTCTCTCTCAACTCCGCTTGCCTCCGCCGCCGCCTCCTCCCACACGCCGCATCACCGCCGCCTCCCTCTCCTCTTCTCTCTCCCTCACTTGCTGCCTCCTCCCACACCGCCACGTCACCGCCGCCTCCCTCTCCTCTTCTCTTTCACCTCCACCGCACCTCCGCCGCTGCCTCCTCCCACGCCCACCGCATCACCCGCCTCCCTCTCCTCTTCTATCTCACCTCCTTGCCTCCTCCCACAACCGCCGCGTCACCGCGCCCTCCTCTCCTCTTCTCTCTCTCTCCGCCGCACCATTGAATCGCCCATGGTATGTTGTTTCTTGCCCATCTAACTCTGTTTTTTCATTAGTTATGTGTGATTTTTGATGGATTTTAGCAATATATTCTCATTCTCCATTATTAACTCGAATGTGTCCAAACCCCACCATACTAATTGTTGTGTTTGAGTGGCCGTATGGTTTGCAAATTGGCAGGGCTGGCCTTCTTGGGCGGTAGCAGCAGGGACGACGAACTGGGCAGTGCACATGGAACCTGGTGCTCAATAAAGAAATTTACCTCTTAGCCTTTACTACTACTAATTGAAATAGGTTTATCTTTTAGCTGACGTGATTGAATCTTTTATCTCTCATCATCCTTTTCACTCAATAATCAATGCTACAAAAAAAATTAATATCCATGTTTTGGTGTGCACAAAATTAAGAAACTGATTTGTGGTAATCTAAAACAATGCTGCTAGGATGTGATATAGAAAAGGATTTGATGATAATTCTCATGATAAAAATTAACATTGAGTTCCAGAACTATAGTATTTAAGATATCAGAAAATATAAGAATATCATGTTTTGGTGTGCACAAAGTTAAGAACTATCAAGTAATGCCTACTTTACATCGTGTTCCAGAACTATAGTACTTTCAGCTTTCCTGGACATGCAGTCATCGATGCCACAAAGGTTTTGGTGTGCACAAAATTAAGAAACTGATTTGTGGTAATCTAAAACAATGCTGCTAGGATGTGACATAGAAAAGGATTTGATGACAGTTCTCATGAGAGAAATTAACATTGCGTTTCAGAACTATAATACTTTCAGATATAAGAAAAACAAGAATATCATGTTTTGGTGTGCACAAAGTTAAGAACTGTCAAGTAATGCCTGCTTTATATTGTGTTCCAGAACTATAGTACTTTCAGCTTTCCCGGACGCAATCGTCAATGCCACAAAGGCCTTGTGCTCTCAGTCCATTTCTATCACAGCAGTCAGATATGTTATGCCAAGGATAATGTTTTTGTGTGATGTAGCACTTAGCACGCGATCTGACCTTAGGGTCTTTTTAAGAATTCTCTAGATGTGTTGTTTTACCTGTAATATCATGGGAAAAAATTGTCAACAAAAGGATTTGTTCCTGATTATCCTAAGTTCCTAACAGTTGGATGTGGGGATAGACAGTTCTGACATTCTTGTTCTCATGAGAAAAATTAACTGATTTCCCATATGTGGGTTCTTTGGTTTTATTTCATGATTCAGTCTTAGTGATCACAAGGTGTTCTTTATTCTGGAAGGTGATTGTGTATGAAATGATAGTGTGTCATTGTTGATTATTTATTTATTCCTTTCCTTCAGCCAAATGTTGGAAAGAATCTTCTTCCGAGTAACACTTCTAGAGTAGTTCGATCAATGAACTTATCCAATTTTCTGCACAACAACCTAGAGTAAATGATTTATAAAGGATTTGTTCGTTCAGCGCTCCTTTGTGCTCTTATCCCTGTAGATATGTCAAGATATGCTGCAATGTTTCTTGATAGGGTTTTCTCCTTTGCGGTAGGCGAATTTGATCTATTTTAAATTTTCATTCCCTTATATATGATATTGATGCTTAGTAATTGTAACTAGATGTATGCTAGCCTAGGTTTTGTCGTAAACAAGAATATGAGATTTACACTAACAATTTGGGCCTGTGTTCATACGGATCGAGTATGTTGTGTGATGCTGTTGGGTTTAACCCCCTAAAATGATAGAGCTTTGGACATATTGCAGTAGTTTTATTTGCCAATATTTTAGAAGATAAAAAATGATTTGGCCTTGGTGCTATGTATTAGGATCTATGTAGTTTGGCACAAATCAGGTGCATGCTTGTAGTTGACCAATTAAACAAATTTTGTGGTTAGGCATTACCCAGTGTAATTATAATGACTTGTTATGCATTGTGAGTTTGTGACCAAATATTCCTAGACACAATTATCTGGTTGCATGTTTTATTGGGCATGAATGCTGGTTTTTTTTCATTTATTTGCAGCCTTCATTGAGTTAGTTGCCTTGATCCTTTTGTTGTTTGTTTAGTAATTTCCACCCGCAATTAGTTCTAGGTTTATAGTCAATAATATCGTGGTGACTAAGTCCACACATATTAAAGAAACTGATTGAAAGTTGTTTTATATCTATATTTGGGCGAATAGTCAAAGAAGGGGATGGCTAATTCCAGGAATAGAGTAGCATTCTCAATCTCCAACTTGGGAAATTCACTTGCTCCAACCTTATAAGGTTATCTCCGGTAAAACAAGGCAGTTGTACTATGAATACACCATCTTTGATCTTTTGTAATGTTGAATTGTTCTTTTCAATGACAGAATGATTTATCTTTCTTGATCTGACTTGTACTTTCTCAATAGTTTGTTTCTAAATATTTCATAGAAGCTATCTGAGCATTAATATTTATTTTACCTTGGAAAGTTATCTTGGAAAAAAATGATCTTCTGGCAAAGAAGGTTTATTACTAAGGGATATGGAATTGGCAAGAGTCTATAAAGGTTACATAATCAACTCTCTTTACCGTGGTTTCCAACGTAACAGTCATCCACTCAACTACCTTAATTTTAGATTCTGAAGACTTTATGCCCTCAGTTAATCCAACATATCTTATTAGTTGTCCATTGTCTTTTCATGCATTTTCTTTGTTTCAGCTTGTAGGTTCAGGATGATCCTGCCATTGCTCAAATTGTGGCTTCTACATATTCAGATTGTCTTTTTTCATATGACAACCCAATACATGTGTGGAGTAGACAATTATCTTATCACATATGTATCAGTATCTGTAGGATGATTCCTGGCATTCTTTTTAAATCTTAAATCATCTGTTGATCCTAGATGCTATTATTGCTTATTACCACTTCTTACCCCTTTGCAATGTGTAATGTAAATTTAACAAAATTTGACAAGGAATGTGCTTTCACCTTTTCCCTGATATAGCCTTACTGATGGGATCAAGTTGGTGATTGCTATCATGACAAGTATTCTTGTTTCTGCATAGCATAATGGCTGGGTTCTGTTGGGCAATGATATTGGCACACGAAAGTATTGGCTCCATGTATTTAGTGTTTTATGGTTGGGGCCTTCCAACTCTCTTATGAAAGGACAAACCTTTACAATGTACTGGGTCTTGCTCTAGCAGTAATATTGTTGTAAAGTGATGTTGGAAATTCATTATTTTTCAGCTAGCAGTATGTTCTTTAGCCAAATTTTACAGCTAGCAGTATTGTTTCTTGGATCAATAAGTTGCCTACTTTGCATCTATAGATTATGTAGTTTTTTCTTTTTCTTGGAGACAGTTTGTGAGAATTTTGTCTGATAATTGTAACCAAGATATTAGATTTTTGTCTGACACATTTCTTCTGTTACTTGTTTGTTTAGGCTTTATCTGGTCTTGGAGAATCAATTCAGAATAGAGCCAATATATTGCGAATCTTGCCTGAACACGGCTCTGAACACTCAATTTCTTTTCCAGATTGGTGTATTTACTGCTGTCCCTATGATTCAAGGTTTTATCCTGGAATCAGGTGTCTTGACGGTATTCCCTTTTTCCTGCAGATTTCTGGCTTATGAATTCTGTAAGAGGTATTAGTGGGTAATTGATTATTATATGCACTATGTTTTTTATAATAAATTAATTTAAAATAGTTTTGAGTTTAAATTAAGTGTGTACACAATAGCACCACTGGTTGCAACTTAAAGTTATATTTCTTCCAATTCGATTGTAGTACTAATAATTGTGGGCATACTGTTGGGCTTAGAAGAACTCAGAATGGCTGTAACTTGACATAGCAAAATAGAATCATGCTTGTAACTGTGTGCAAGTAAGATTTGAGAGTGGCACGACCTAAATGTGACACAACTTCCAGGAAGCCAAGTCTAGAAAAACTTTTTCTGTTGAAAAGTGGTGCCATTCTTCATTTACACACTGTTTTTATTCATGCTAATGTGGGCTGTTGTACTAAAAGTGTAGCATTTTATTGACACTTGTTTGTTGAGATAGAGGATTTGTTTTATTGGAAAAGTTAATAGTAATAAAACATTGACATTAATGAGATAAATCATATATAGATTGTCCTCCGCTGTTGGAAACGAATTTGAGTAGATGATTTAGACTGTATTAGTAATGTAATCGCATAGGTTTACCATGAGGTATATGTGACAATGATGTTTTGCGCCGTTATTTTGTTCTAGGGGGGTGTTATCTGGAGACAGATTTTGTAGCTTGTCCTTTTTTTCTTCTCCTTTTTTTTCCCCAACTAAGGAGGCAACTATACACCCTCCAGCCTCCACTTCCATCAGAAGCAGAACCAAAAGTCCACAGACCATACATACAAGTCAGCATACTTAAACTAAGGGTGGGTTCTCTTGAGCTTATCTTATCTCTTATTCTTATTTGACTTATCTCACTTTTTTTATTATTTTTAGTCGGTTGCCTCGAAGTAGGCAGTTATAAGCTTCAATTTTGGGATTTAGAGATCTTATAGACTCGCCTACCTAATAAAAAAATCCGACTCAAAAGTAATAAAAAAAGTGAGATAAGTCAAATAAGACCTGCGAGATAAGTAGGATAAGCTTATCTCGTGTAATGTTGGTCATTATGCGTCAAGTGAAAAACTAGAGAACCCACCCTAAACTTAGGAAACATAAGGGTGAGCATTGCCACACCAAACCGTAGAAAATAGGAGCCCAATCCAAAGCAACTAACATAAGCAGATGTCAGCACCTCTTCATCTTAACAGTGTAGATATCAAATATGTTCTGTTCATTTTCTGCATAAAATCACTGTAAGTGATCTGTTCACCTGACTTGCACATGCAGCTTCATATAAAATATCAAATTGAAGACCTTGCTCCTAAACGAAAGGCCTGTAGTGTCCAAGTCTATCTTGGAATCGAATGGTCAAAGACCACCAGGCACCAGAAGAGAATTGAGAAGAATGTTCTTTCCAGTTCATCTGCTCGCCTAAAGGAGATGTTCAGCTTGGCATCAAAGCAGCTCTCAGACGCCAGATAGGAACTCTCATCTCTGACACTCCCTGATCCCTGTGCATATTACTGAATGACTGAACATTTCATACCCACCAGCATGGCCCGCTTGTACATACATTGCTTAATTGAAAAATGGACATACACCCATGCATCTGATTCATTGGTTAGATCAATTTAAAGTGAGCTTTGCAGATCCTGGAATAGCTGAGGCATCTGTGTGGAATTTTTGCTGAACTTAGGATGCCAAATCATATGTTTGCTGTGTTTGATCAACTGTAGATGCAATTTTTGCATGGACTGCAGTTTTTTTAGAGCAATTGCAGAATTTAGATACCACATGAAGGCTACCAGCATCAACATACAGTACTGATTTACAGTGAGGGGGAGCCTGCAGTGTGTTTTTGTATCATTCTTTTTCTTTTTCTTTTTAATGGATATATAGGATGATAGTATTTTTCTTTTCTTTGTAGCATTTTATTTATCGAACTGACTCAGCTCAGCTCCCTGTTTCAATGGCCACATTTTGATCTGTAAAAAAGCGAAAATAAGTGATCAAATAAAGTGCTGAAGTTTTTGCGAACGGACTCACTAGCGGCAATTTGTATGGGCAAATTTGTCATGTATTTATGTTCTTTTATCCTTTTCGGTATGATCTGATTTTTTTAAAAAAAAATAGATGAGGATGGCGAAGGCTTGGATATTTATCCAGACCCGAAACTGAAAACCAGACAAAACCGCATGCAGCATTTCGAGTCAAGAGTTGCTGATGCAACCAGTGATCCCCAAGAATCCAGTGACATTTCATATCCCTCTCCGTAGCGACGCGATGAGCTGGGCACTTAAAGATGATCACCACGATTCACAGAGAGTAACCATGCAGCGCATTCTGAGTCTTCAGTAAAAAATTTCCCGCCACCTACACGCTGATTGATTTGTTAAAGCTGAATGCATACTATCAACTTGTTACTTTATATTGATAGCATGTGTATGAAGTTTCGTAGCATAATTTGTGTTTCTTACTCTCTTTTATGTCTCCGTAGCAATGCATGGGCAAACAACTAGTATAAAGAAAAATTCAAATCTAAGATTCGCCGTTTCATGTCCGTTTGCCGTTGATGAGCATTTCCGCCTTGCGTAGTGTCACCCTGCACACCAGTACCCCACGCCGAAGTGCAGCCGCCGGCCTACGTGCCGCCGCGCCAGTACCACCTCACTGTGGCTCTTGCTGCCAAAAGTTCTTAGGGCATCTCCAGGGATTTTTGTTTAATTCGTTTGCTTATTTCACTTATCGAGATTTTTTTAAATTTTTTATTCCTTTTTTTCTATCTCAAATACGTGTATAAAAGCTCTCTAACACAAGTCGAACGAAGCGGATCCGACTCTCAAGACCACATCGAGAAGCAAATAAGCAAACGAGATAAGCAAATGAGATAAGCTAAAAAGAACAACACCTAAATTTAGGGCGTGTTTGGTAGAGCTCTAACTCTCAACTCTGCCCTGGAGCAGTGCCAAACGTCCTAACTTCACGTAACTCTAGAGCAAGTAACTCCATGGAGTAGCCTCCCTTGCTATTCATTTTTGTGGAGCAGCTTGAAAGGTGTTCCGTGGAGTTGTGGATCTGTTCCATAATGGAATTGCTCCACAGTGGAGTTGTGGAGCAAAGTTAAAAAAAAATAGAGTTGGATCTCTGCCAAACACCCTCCTTAGAGACTAAGATAGAGACTTTGTTAGAGGACGAGAGAGTCTAAAGGTAGAGAAGATTCTGTTCTAAAGACTCTGTTAGAGATGCTCTAAATAGACTACTTCTACCGTCGTAGTCGCCAAATTGAAACGTCTAGCTACCATCCTAAATCATAATGGCACATGGTGCTGCCTATATCAGCTGATCGGAGCAGCGCGCAAACTTGCTCGGAATTGTCATCAGTGTACCCATGTAGCAGGCCACGTCTACTCGATATATTTTCAGTGGTAATTACATGCATCTCTTCATCTATATCGTGAAGGAGGCATACGCTTCCATGCTCATCTCCTTCCACAAAATTTCCATGAGCAAATGTGTAGGATGGGCTGATGGCAAGTGCAGTCACGTACAGGCATGTAAAAACCCTCTAGCATATAGGAAACGGAGGCATCAGGAGCCAGGGTTCTAGCCACCCTCAGGGCTTGTTTGGGAGGCCTAATCCCGAGGCCAGATTCCATGCGGACCAGACTACGCGGGGATTTTTGTGGCTGCGTTTGGCGGAAGAAGGGGAACGGGAAATCCTTACCGATCCTGGCCAAATCCTAGAGAAGGAAAAAAGCTCCTGTTCAAGCGTGGGAAAAAAATTCCCATCCAACGCTTGGATGGACGATGGTGTAGCGAGCAGAGGTGGAGAGGTTAAGAACATGCCCCTGCGAGATGGCGCCATGGGGCGAGATGGCACAGCGGTCTGATGTGGCGAGGCCTAAGAGCAGAGGCAGAGCCAAGCGGGCGCCATGGCGGCACGGTGGTGACCCAGTCGGCGATGGCGTGGTGGAGGCAGCCGGCCCGGCAATGGCGCAGGGAGGCGCGGCGCGCGCGGTGGAAGCGAAGGAGGCGTCGAGGCGCGAGACCTAGGCGCATGGCGCGAGGCCGAGGCGGTGCGGCGGCCTAGCGGCGGTGGCGAGGCGTTGCGTGGCACCAGGATGGCAGGGCGGCTAGTGGCGATCGCTAGCGGCGGCACGGGCATACAGGAGGCGGCCCGAGCGAGCAGCGCAGCCGTGGTGGAGCAGAGGAGGCGGCGGCGAGGCGCAAGGCCTAGGCGCACGGTGTGAGGCCGAGGCGGCACGAGGCAGCGCCCGCTTGATGGTGCCCATGGATGCGGCATGCCGCCTGCGTCGCGCTTGCTCGCCATCCACACGTGCGTCGTGCCAGACGGCTAGCCGGCTACTGCTGAGCTCGTTGCCTTCGTCGGCGGCACAGCAACTCGAGCAGAAAAATCCCTGCGTGGGATTGTATCCACCTGGATTATTTCAAACAAGGGGATGATATTCTAAGGGAAGTAAAGTGACAAAAATATTCCTCTATGGAAATGTAATCCCTGGATTTTTTTTCTATTGCTCCCAACCAAGTCCTAACCGTGGCCCATAATCTGCTTCGGTAAGAGAAGACACTCTAGAAAGCACATCACCGCGCAGAAAGACATGAGAGTACCGAAGCGAGCGTTCCTTCTGACGGTGCTGCGCTCGAAAGTCGAACCTGGCCCGGCGCAAACGCGGTGCTGCTTACGCCGGAACCGGTACGCGAGGCGTGCCGGCGCTGGCGAGGTTTGAATCTGGGGCGGCGCATGCAGTTTCTCAAGGACGATAGCAACGGAGAGGGTGAGATCGCTTCATTCACTTCCACTGCAGCGCATGCTGATCAGCGGCGAGAGCCACGACACGTTGGCTCGATGCAGAAGAAGTGCGCCTGATCTCGCTGCAAGAATCGGGATGATGTTGCCGCCCGGAAGCTTCGGTGAGGACCACCTCAGCCAGCGACTCGGCGCGCTGGCTTGATGCCATAAGCCCATAACAACGTTGCAATACTCGCGAATTTCACGTTTGAGTTGATTTCATTTGGCAGGTATCATGAATTCACAATTATTTGCAATACTTATAAATATCGAAGATTTACCTCTGCCTGGTATTAACTCTAGTTATATCCGTGTCTAACTTTAATTTTTTTTACCGGTTTTTTAAGAGTTGTATAGATTTTGCATGATGTCATTATTTTTTCTAAAAGGTTTTCACAGAAATCCTTATAAAGTTTTATACTGCGAAGGCCATGTCGCAAATCGATCCTTGATGCAAAGCAATGTTGTGCTTGTCACCGGCTTGGGTCTACTTTTAATATGATATATTGTAACATCCTGTTTTTGGGTTTTCTTTCAAAAATAATAATAATAATAATAATAATATATTTTGGCAAGGTTATTTTAGCTTTTGGGGCAAAATTGTAAATGGTATGTTTTCCAGTTTACTTTCTATATGAAATTTTGATTTGAACCTGTGTAGGACCTCACCCACTAACCCATTTTTGAAAATCATACTACTCTTATACATATTTTGAATCCATTTTTTAAATTCAAAACCTATTTTCGGGTTTGCTAAAGTGGTTTCCCTCCCCCTTTCTCTGTTCCTCCCTAAGGAAAATTTTTCGGGCAGCCCATTAGCCATGCCTGGGCTTGGGCCTTCCTAGGCCGACCTGCCAACCTCCCCGCCGTGGCCCAACTCGGCCCACCCGAGCCTCTCTCTTCCTCCTCCTCTGCTCTGTCTCTCCCCTTTGGTCTGCTTCGCCGGATCTACGCCGAACGCGCCGGCCCGACCTCGTCGGTGCATCACCCAGCTCCTGCGCCACACCGCGCCTTGCGCCATGCTCGGAATCGAGCCCTCGCCGTGCCGACGCGTCGCCAATCGGACGGCCGGACCGCACGCTTCCGAAGCCTTCCCCCTTCCTAGGCGCTAACTTCAGTGAGCTCCTAGCCATCGCTGGCTCCCCATTGGCCGACTGCTTGCAGAGTAATGGGTGCCTGTACTTCCCCTCGCCAAGACAGTACGCGCTTGCCCTGTTTTACCCTTGTAAGGACGATTCTCATCCTAGTCTAATCTACCTCCACACACCCCCTCCCCGGCTCAGTACAAGCCAGAAATTGTCTATTCCCCTGCTCTCCGAGCCACAGACTCCTCTAGCTCTATATAAACTCCGACACCCCTTCTCTTTGCTTCTCTCTTCCTCTGTTTCCACCGACCAAGCCCTCGCGTCGACGAGGTGCTTCCCCGGTGAATCTCCCCACCTACTAATCCTCATAACGCCTTAACCTTCCCCTCCTCAAGCTCTAACCGCACTCAATTGGATTTTCTTCTTCTACAGCGCACGGGAGAGTTCCTCCACCGTCGCCAGAGCGTTTCGCCCCCTTCTCGATTTCGTGCCAACGGTTGCAAATCAAGATCTCTCCTTCGGTCTACGGCATCCCCAGAGCACCCGCCACCTTCCCCTAGGAGCAATCAGACGGAGGAGCACCGGAGCTCACGCATGACTACTTCCCCTGTTTCATCTCCTTCCCCTTCGTCGTCACCAGCCAAAACCGGACTTCCTCCACCCTAGCCAACCGCACGGTATAACTCCCCTAAGCCTCTAGATGCTCCCTAATAGGTTGTTCATGCGCAAGGACCTTAGGCTTGCCATGTCCGTTGCTCACCGCTGCTTCTTCCCGCCTCGGCCCATCGCGCTGCCCTTTCGGGTCACCTCTGGCGAGAACCCCAACAACACATCCTACATCCCGTTCTGCTCTACCCGTAGGGATCTTAAACTCCTCCTCTAGTGCACCGGAGGGCCGCCTGTCCAACACCGAAGCATCGCCGGAGCACGGGGCATAAGGAAGAAGACAACGACATCAGTGCCACCGTTCACTCCCATCACCTCTCTCTCTCTCTCTAACAATCGGGGGGACGCTGTGATGTGAGGCTGACGAGTGGGTCCCATACCCACCTGTCAGGTTTACACAGAACCACGCCCCGCTGACTCGTGGACCCTCCAGCCCACTGTCGGTCTCTCTCGCGTCTTGTTGACGCCAGCTCACAGAGAAGGCTCGCGGGCTCGTCGCCCAAGCTGTAAATTGCATCTTGAGCCGAGCCCATCATCAGGCGCAGCGATTTTTCCAGCTTTTAGGATTTAGGAAATCTGATAAACGTGTGTTTAATTTTCTAAAAATAGTTAGTAGCTTGTAAAATTTATGGGAAAATTCTATTAAATACTAAGATGATTGTTGAACATAGGAAAATTATAAAATCACCTTTTGAAGGACTTTTATACCTTTAATAAATTAAGTAGCTATGAAAGAAGGCTTTAACTCTAGTTAATAAATTTCAGAAAATGCTCAACCTTGCTGGAATAATATTTTAACTTTGCATTAATCTATGGGACTATTATAAGGATGGATAATTGCCTTTTATCATTTTTGGACATATGGGCATAACCTAAATAGATATATGTAACTATAATAAATCCCAAAATCACTTCAATGGGTAAAAGATTAAACCACCATTGATGGTCTTGTTAAAATCTGAGAAATATATATGATGTAAGTTGAAACCATAGGACTACCCCCTCATGGCATCCAACATTTGAATTTTTGGGCATATGTTAATTTTGGTACCACTTTGGTTATTCGTCGAATTTAGAGAACGAGGAATCGAAGAACCTGCCAAGCGAGGAAAATCCTCTGGACTGTGATATTGAGGATCAAGGTGAGCCAATACTCTAATTCATGCTTCTCACCCATGATTTAATCAAGTTTATGTTGATTTAAATTATGAAAGTGCATGCTCTACTTTCCATTGTTATTATCTTTAAAATGTGATGCTGCTAGAGCTTGTCTAGTTAATCTTGTTAGTGATATGCCCTAGAAGCGATCATATGAGATGATTGTATCATACGTCTATGTTCATGTACTTATTAGTTCCATGAATAAATGTCACTCCTTTGTTCATTGAGTATGACTTAATTGTGAAACACATTGGTTATACGATATTATTCTAAACGATCCCTGGTCACATATCATTATGTGGGACAATAGTGATCTGACCAGCACATGTATTGATTGATGGTAATGTTTCACATGTTAGAGAATCATGGGGTTGGATAGACCCGCTCCGAGACATTGCTGAGATTGTTATCTTAGAAGTGCCATCAGGGTGTAGTCTCGAGTGGTATACCTATACGATCCTTTGACCTGAGATTCTTATTGATTCTCAGCATGCGTAATTGTATACTTTGGGGCTATCAAACGCTTCACCGTAACTGGAGAGTTATAAAGATAGCTTATAGGTATGCCATGAAACATGACGTGAGATATAAGAGATCAAGATGGAATTTGCCCATCCTTGATAATGGGAGAGATATCTCTGGGCCCCTCGGTGTGGATGGATAAGAAAAAGTGCACGACCATGCCAAAGTGATTAAAGAGTTAATCACGAATTATATCCATTACATTGATGAGTGAATTTGTCGAGTTATCACAAGGGTGGCATGCTTCTCGCCTTGAGCTTGACTGATATAGTGTGGCAAAAGGATCCTATGTGAGTGTATCAAGATTCAGCTGATTCGATCATTGTGTACATTCGGGGGTCAATATGTGCTGCTAGGTACCGCTATTGACTTGTGGTCTGGGGAAAGGGTTCTCCGGGACCGCGGCCGACTTGTACATGAGCCTAATGGGTCACACACTTAACGGGTTGGATCATATCTGATGGATTGGATCCATTAATGGGTTTATATGGATTTGGATTCTCTAACGTCTTAATGGATTTCTATTGTAGAAGCTCTATTAGCGTGAGACCTAGTGGACTTCTATATCCATTAGCGCGAGACCTAGTGGGCTTCTATCGTAGAAGGCTCGTTAGTGCGCTCTATATATAAAGGAGGCGTGGGGGCGTGCGGCGAGAGAGTCTCCCCACCACGAGCCCTAGCCGTCGCCACGTCCCACTGCCCCTAAAACCCTAGCTGCGCGCGTGGGTGCTAGCACACCAGCGCGCGGTGTTCCCACCCCGGACGTGTGGATACCGTAGAAGCATCGTCGCTCTCGCATCGGCGCTGATCGATTCGATCGGCTACATCAACTGTACGACTACGACGACGTTGGTGTGACGGCGATCCGCAACGAGGAGAAGTTGTACCACGTCGCGTTCGACTAGTACAGTGCTTCGGAGCACGTGGGGAGGCTTCACCCACTCTACTTCCGCTGCTAACATGCTCCAAGGGTAATGCTCCATGATCTCTGACTCGCATGTTGCCTGGGTGTTCGCGGTAGAAAAATTTTGTTTTCGGCTAGCGTAGCACCGCGTTCCCCTTCAAATCTTCCACATGTTAATTAAGTGTTATAAGCACAAACATCACTCTTGATAATGTTTATTTCCCCTGTCCGTTGAAATACTTAAGGCCATAGCAAATATTACCTTTGATTAATGAATCCTTGGAAATGCTTAGCCTTGCTAGTCTAGGTCAAATGGGTTGATCCTCGTCTATCAACGATTTACGATATAGATATGATGGATTGATCCAATCAACATTACAACGGCATAGCAATGCTATCAACGGTGTAATGGTATAGCTGGTCGCTGGTCCCGACTATCAACGTAAACGGAATAGACGGGAGAAAACTTATTGCACTCGGGTACCAGATCTGCCTGAGTGCAAATGTTGGTAAAATCCTTTATGTTTTAAAAGTTAATGATCTCTTGGATCTTTGGATCCTGGCCTTTGTTGAGCTCAAGGTGATCATGCCCCTTGATTACGGGGGTGAGTCGGCCGCCACTTTGGGAGTCTTGCGCCAGTTGTAGGTATGGGCACGGACTCGCCAGTTGATGAAGATAGTATGCCGGTTGTTGGTATGGGTACTGGTCTGAATTTTATTTTCGGGGACCATGTCCATGGCTATGGGATAGATCCGCAGATTTTTGGGACACGTAGTCCACGGCAGTGGATACGGTGTGCCTGGTTGGAACCCAGATGGCGAAAGATTTGCGTATATAGTACAATATGTCTTTGATTTGTTAAAATGGCTAAGTGATAGGTTTTATTTTATTATCCTAATACCTAATTATTGAAAAATTGGCTTACGACAAATAAAACAACTAAAACCTCCACTAAAAAGGCCCTTATACCACTAATGCATTAGGTTGTGTTTTGGTTCGCGAGCGTGGTTTGATTGCACGCTCACCCTCGCACCCACTCACTCTTTTAGGTGAAGACAACGAGGAGGATCCGTACGACTGCATGGAGGATGAGGATTATCTAGAAGTTAACGACCAAGATGAACGTTAGGGGGGAATCCTAGTCGCTTGCCTGATCAGGAATGGGCATAGTGTCGATGCTCAGGATCAGGTCCTTCACCGAGCTTATTTGTTGACTGGGGCCAACTAGCCCTTCCTCGTCAAGACTTTGCTTTCAGGGCAGCGTGCACACAAAACACGGGAGAAACAGCAGTTTATCCTGGTTCAGGCCCCTCAAGGATGAGGCAAAAGCCCTACGTCCAGCCTTCTTTACTATACGGAGTATAGGGTACGGTGTGGATCACGACCCGAGCTTAGGCGAACACTCAAGCCGAGGTCAAGGGATATACCTAGGGTTTCTTGGCGACAATGAGAAAGCCTAGGGCAAGATGTCTAAACCTATGCAATTGAACAATTAATCTCGGATCCTCCCCCTACGATTCAATATAGGGGGTATTTATAGGATACAATGCGGTAGGATATCTACAACCAAGTCAAGTATGGGATGGAGTCCTGGCCAAGCATGCCTCCACCTTGATCTCCAATATGTATCCGAACTCGCCTTATCTGCAGACCCTTGTCGCAACTGACACGCCATATTTGGTCTTCTCGTCTAAGTTGTCTTAGCAAAGTAGGACCTCTAGTTTTGTTTCTTTTATTACTATTAGGTATTGTTCTTCGAAAATTTCTTGGGCAAAGTAAGCTCATCTACAAATTAGCCGTAGATCACACAATTTTGCACAATAATGATGAAGGTGCTGATGTGCCATTTGCTATGGCCAGAGCAATGTTATACAATACAAGTCAGTTAGTGGTCTTGCTCTATTTCAAAGCAACCCGACTCTACGCTGGCCATCTAACCTAACAACAGCAACACTGACACCAAATTAAGAACAAATACAAACAAAATGCAATCAATCCTCTAGGAAAAGCAATGATGCGCATGTTACCTTGTAGGTGTGTCATGTAAAGACTTGGATTTTTTAATAAAATATACTAAATAAAATTATATTTAATATAATATACTACAGTGTATTGGAATTACGGATTTAACAGTGGCGGGTGCCACCCCGTATAGCTGCCGCCATACGGCATGGTGGCAGCCACATGCGCCTGCCACCTGCACAGCCGATGCACCTATGCACATGGCTAGCCATGTAGTACTGCTACTTGTACATATTTTTAACAAACTTTGCTAAATTTTTAAAAAATTATGCAACATCGAAAAGCAACAAAACTTAAAAAAATGAAACCGTAAGTTCACAGGAAGGGTCCACAAAAAAGTTTCATTATTTTTTAAAAATTTTGATATTTAAAAATAATGAAGACAAAATTTTCTAAAAAAATCATATTTTATGACCCTTTTCATGAATCTATTGTTCCATTTTTCAAGTTTCGCTGTATTTTTTATGTTTCTAAAAAAACATATTTTTTTGAATTCATGATTTTAAATTTAAAAATTTGTAAAAATCAAAGTTAAATTACGATTTTTTGAAATTTTTTTCAAAAATAAAAAAAATTATGTAACATCAAAATATAACAAAAGTAAAAAAAATGGAGCCGTACTTTCACAGAAAGGGTTCACAAGAAGTTTTAAATTTTTTTAGAAACTTTAATTTTTAAAAATTTTTGAATTTAAAATTCGTGAATTCAAAAAAAATATTTTTTTAGAAACATAAAAAATGCAGCAAAACTTGAAAAATGGAACAATAGATTCATGAAAAGGGTCACAAAAATTATGATTTTTTTACAAATTTTTTCTTCACGATTTTGAAATTTCAAAAATTCAAAATTTTTAAAAAAATAACAAAACTTTTTGTTGACCCTTCTTGTGAACCTACGGTTCCATTTTTTCAAGTTTTATTGCGCTTCGATATTGCATAATCTTTTAAAGATTTGGCAAAATTTGTTAGGAACAAGCACAGGTAGCAGTACTGCATGGCATAGTGTGCATCTGTGCATTAGCTGTGCAGGTGGCTGCCGCCATGCCGTATGGCGGCAGCCATGCGGGGTGGCACATGCCACCGTTAAATCCACAATTCTAATATAATGTGGTATATTATATTAAATATAATTTTTATTTAGTATATTTTATTAAAAAAATCCGTAAAGACTTCACGTCAGGTTCAAGGAAATGATCTGAAATGGTTGGTGGATTAATTATGTTGTCTAGCTGTCACGTACATGTAACTCATGATTTATATAAAGCAGGCATCCCCAAACCATGTCTTCATTTTCCAGGAATCTATTTGCGTTGTGTGCTGTAATAGTAATAGGAAAAGGAGGCATTAGGAATCTGTGTCCAAACCGCTACTGAACTTAGAGCAGCTCCAGGGGAGCCTCCATAGCACTGTGCGGGAGGGTTACAGCGCGTGATGCTTCCTCAAGTGCGGGATGGAGCCTCCCAGCGGAGACTCCAAATGGTCATTACCGGATGGAGGCCGGCGTCGGAGCCTCCAAATTTGGAGGCCATCATGGAGACTCCATCGCCCGACGACGGCGGCCAGCAACTAACTAACTGGCTCCCGCGCCATGCGAAGGTTCATGGTCACCCACACCGCTCGTGGGAGGGATTGCAGTGGAGGGAGAGTGAAGCCGTCGGCTGCGGCGGAGCCTGTGGAGCCGCCGACGACGAAGATCCCGACGGAGCCGGCCACCCCTGTGGGTTCGGGGTAGTCGTCGTCGTCGCCGGTGTGGCCGCCGGCGGGTAGCAATCGGTCAGTATTCCCGGCCATTTTCAAGATCTATGTTAGGACCATGGGAAGGGTGTCCCGGCCATGGCAGTTTGGTGTAGATCTAGGAAGGGGAGGCATTGTTGGGGCGGTGCGAGGTGGTGTTGGCCTTCGCGTGGGTGGCGCACCCGGCGACGGGTACGACACGGCAGGTACGAGGCGGGGCGGCCGACGGCGGGTACGAGGAGGCGCGGCCAACGCTGGGTAGGAGTAGGCGTAAGAGCACTGTTCGGATACACCGCTGCAGAACTTATTGTGCTTAATGGCTAAGATATGAGTGGTGGAAAATGTGTAAGAGCACTGTTCATACCAGTCTCTGGTAGTTTCTCGGTGAGAGTTTGCCTTGGACGGCTCTAAAAGCTTGCAGAGGCGCAAGAGCAAGGCCAACACATATGCTTGTGATGGAAAGAGTTCCTCCCGAGTGTTCTTGGCTTCCTATGTAAGCTTCAAACATAAGTTGGACATCGTCAGCAATGGTTGTAGTACTCTAATGTTGAATTTAAATTGATAACACATGTTTTGCGATTTTGCATCTTGTTCTTATAGTACGTAGAAGTCAATATCTAAAACAGGGAAATTAGTAAATGTTTGTATAATGGAAGCCAACACCGCCAAAGATTTTCAAACTATTTTCATTTCTATTAGAGTTCATCCCTCCTGTAGTTTCATTTGTTGCCACAGCTAGGAATGCTCTTACCAACCGATAATCAGCCTTATTGGTGCCTGCCAAATGATTTTCTTATTAGCAAAAAAATAGGTTTTAGATGAATTTTGGCTAAATTTAAATTTAAATTGTTTTTGTTGAAATCCAAATTTTAAATTTTTTGTGATTTTAATTTTACTTTAAGGTGTGCATTCTTCTTTCTCCCTTGGTTCTTTTTCCACCATACCGATCTTTTCTCCCCCTTATCTTTTTTACCACCACAACCATCTTCTCACTCCCTTCATTTGCACACCACACAAACCATGCACACAACTCTTTTCCTCCCTCGTCTCTCTCATCTCCTCCCATCATCACACAGCGGCAGCGTAGGCGCGGTGGCGCGACCCCCCGGGCTGGACGGCGACAGTGCGGTCGTGGTGCACAGCAGCACGACGTGGTCGCGGCTTGGCCTATCCTCCCTTCCCCTCTGCTCTCCGGTTCGTGCGTGTCCTGGCGCGGCCGTGTGGTATGGCGCGGCCGTGCGGTAGGACGGCACGGTGCGGCCTACCTCCCTCCTCTCCCCAATGCTCTTCGCCATGGCGTGTGCACGACATGGCTTGGCGTGAGCGCAGCCGGACTCGTCATAGGGCGGCGCGGCCTACCTTCCTCTCTTCCTTCTTCTCTCTGGCAGTGGCGCGGCGCGCGGCCGGATGCGTCATGGCACAGTGTGACGCGTGGTAGCAGGGTGTGGCCTGCCTCCCTATGTTCCCTCTGCTCTCCGGCACGGCGCTGCCTGTGCATGATGCATCCCAGCTCGGTGCGACGTGGCCTGGCGCGGCGCGGACGCAGGCGGGCGCTTCACGACGTGACGCACGACTTGCCTCCCCCTTTCTCCTCTCCACGGGTGTGGCTCGAGTCCCGATGCCACATTGGCAGCATGTAGGGTGGGCTCAAAGCCCCATGCTTTTTTAATGTCATGTGTGCCGATTTTGAAAGTTGGTACTGCATATGTGCCTTGAAGTTAATGCCGGTTCAAAAACTAGCACTGTTGCTAGTTTAGAAGCGGCATTTATGACCTTTTATGTTACTCATATGGAGAGGGGAGAGAGAGGAAGAGGGAGAGGGAGACGTTCGGAATCATCTCAAAATTTTTAGCAATAAATTACAATCATATTGGTTGTACGAGTATAATTTTTGGTGACATGAAACCAAGATATACTTTATAATGTTATGCTTACAAAGTTCCTTGGATAGGAGAAATAACGAGCGGAGGATACTCATTATGTAGACTTCATGTCTTAAAGCGTAAGATGTAATGTACTTATTTATGGATTATGAAATATTTAAGCCAAATTGTTCCTTCAAGGATCGATATATGAATAGTAGGCATGCTCTAGTGTCACTCGGTAAAATAAATTTCTATTTGTCTTGTCTTTAAGACATCGGTGCACTATGAACATATTAATTTATCCAAGTTTGGTCATACAACTTATCTGTTTTTTATTCCAAGCAAAATTACCTTTTCTTACTAAAGATAAGATGTGTGCTTCAGGCAACATCTTCTATTATTTGCTGGGTTCTTATTTGCTTATCTTCTTATAATCTAAACTTTAAGAGCATCCCAAGATAACTTGGAAAGTTCGGTTCGCTTTGTTTTACTTGCTTTTTATAGTTTTGGGATGCACCTTTGAGACAAGAAAATAATGAATTGCAAAGCCAAAGTGTTTGACTTTTCAATTCAAAAATAAGTAGATAACCTAAAGAGAACAACCCCTCAGCCTCAAGCAAAATAAGTGAACTACTCAATGTGAGCAAAGCCATGCTCCACATGAGCTACACTTATGCCAATAATGCGACTTAAGTAAGGGTGTGACATCTGAACATAACTACGTGATAATTAGGAGAAAACTATAGGTCTCCATATCATGGGCATATCAACATTTAATGCACCTATTTTGCAATCAGTTGAGATGACTTTCAATAACTTCTAGTTACAAAGTCTTAGTAAAAAGACAACATGATGCATAATGAATAAACATTCACATACAGACTTTGAGTCCCAGATATGCGATTTAGATCTTGGTAATTTCCGCATAGAAGAACACAACGGATTTAGAATGGCTAAAATAGTCCTTCAGAGATAACTACATTGCCGATAGATTTTTCTTTGTCAAATATTTGTACTTGGGACAAAGTTGACATCTTTGTCAAATATTTGTACTTCAGAAAAAAAATTTAGATTCTAACTCAAAATATAGAACATTCACCTTTTGAACGACAAAAGTTCAAATATGTCAATGACAGGTTTGGCAATCAAGTGATAAACATGTGAGCCCAAGTTCTTTAAATAATGATGATCAAACAAAATATACACTTACGAACAGGCTCTGTCGCAACTGGCGGCGCAGTGGCCCGACTCTAGTAGGTGGCAAGGACCTGCAGAGACTGACGGTGCTTTGGGGAAGCCGACTTGGGTGGCGGTAACTTTAGGCACGGTTTGCATGGTGGTTCGGTTTGGCCGGTACAAGGAGGTTAGAAAGCGCGTGACGACATGGTCGGGCCTGGCATCCTACGACTTTAGACACCGATCAACCGACATTCAAGGAGACGACACATGGTGGCACAACGACCACCTCTACTTCGGGTTAGGCGATAGCATGGCTTTTGACCATTGCGCCATATGGTGGTCTTCATTGCTCCGAAGTGGAGTAGTAGGGTGTGTTTGGTTCATGGCTAATGTGTGCCAATGCTTGCCATGCCAATTGTTAGTAACTTTGATCAAATTTGGCTTGTGTTTGGATTACAGCCATTGAATGGTAAGATTCCCTCCTCCTATTGGCAACTTTTGCCATCCTAGTTCATTTTTGTGCCATTGACTAACCAATTCATTGGCCAAGAAATTGTTAACATTTTAATTGACTTGCCATTCAATGGCATGATAAGTTGGGACAAATTTGGTGATGAACCAAACACACCCGTAGTGCCAGCGGCGCCGTATTGAGTTGGCAGTGTGCGTGGTGGACGAGTGGTGCGTCTTTAGGCACCCACGTGCCTAGGCAGTTGCGGCCTCTGGTCGCTGTGCCATGGGATTCGCTCATGCCTAGTGGATGACCTCAAGGCTCTAGCGTATGTGACACGGTGTGGTCACGTTGACCTGGTGGCTCGATCGAGAAGCGGCATGGCTGGTCGATGCGGAGGATGACAACGTGCGAAAATTGTTGGAAATGCGTCAGTTCGCGGCTTCGATGTGATGATAAAGCAGAGTTTGGCTTCGCGATTGTCTCACTTCAAGCGAGGTCGCGAGTAGGGCACCACAATTGGTTGCACACAGTTGGTCGCAACTCGGGAGTGGGGCGCCACGGTTGTCGACAGCACTTCTGCCCCGAGCGGCCAGACTGTGAGTCCATGAAGCCCACATGCCTTGTGATGGCTGTGTCGTGGACAGGTGGTAGTGCCACCGCTGGATTAGGCTTATCATCAAAAACTCTGATGCTGGTGATGCTGGATACTCTTATTGTCTCCATGTTTCGACGATTTGTGAACTTGATAATGACTACTTTCGATTGCCGATTAATTGTTGTGTAGATGTATCTCCACATGTGGGCTCCGTTTCTTTTGGAGGTTTCTGGCAGTTGGCGGTTTTACTGTAGCAAATTTATAAGTTTCTGAAAAAAATTTTAAATAATTTTTAAAAAATAATTAAAAAAAGAAAATTTTTACTGTAGCAAACCGCCGGTCGCCGGCGGTTTGCTAAAAGAAACGGTGCCGTGATGATGCCAACCAATTTGTTCACATGGATGTACATGCATCAATAGTAGATCAATTGTGATTTTGCATAATAACTGGATTAATCTGATACAGAATAACATATAACGACGTATAAGGATTTATTATTAACAGTTGAGATGGAAAGCAACAAAGGATGATGCCGACCAATTTAGTCATGTGGATGTTCGTCCATGCAAATAGTAGATCTGATTAATTCGAACAAAATATTATTAATGCAAGACCTGTTCGGTGCTTTCACCACGGAGGACAACTCGGTGGGGACAAGGGAGTTCATCGCCTAAAGCTCTCCGCCCTTTTGCTTCCTAATTCCGGCCACCTTGTCGGAGTTAGGGAGATGACGAGGCTCTCCTCTCGTCTTGAATCTTTAGGTTTTTAGTCTGAACTCTGAACTACTTTCCTAGGGTTAGTGTTTATTGTTTGTCTCGTCCTTGGTGGCGGCCTACATGACAGAGAAATGTGGTATATTAATAAGCTCCCTTCTAAGGTTCCTTGGCGTGATGTTTGCCTTCGACGACCTTCTTAACAATGTTTTTGGTAGGGTTTGTACCCGTGGTCCCCGATCTGTTCGCGGGCTATAAGCTATTGGGATTTGTCTCTCCCTGTGGTGGGAGTTTTGTGTCGGATCGCTGTGTAGAGTTTCTTTCCACAATGACGTCGGATGCTTTTCCCGATCTACACATGAGGTTGATAAAGACATATCAAAGAAGAAGAACTACAGAGAAGGTGGATTGGGATGTTCATGCATCATCTCTGGCGATGAAAAAAACATGTTTTTAGAACATGCATAAAATTTCTAGTATGACATTACTATTGCAAGCACTGTATCACATATGCTATAAATGCTTGATCCGGGTGAGAGGAATGCAAGTTGATCTTAATGCTACTGTAGTAGGTGCTGGTTTATAGGTGGTATTGTGTTGTAATAGTTTTTTTTTCTATGATTGTAGCCCTTTGGTCAATGATCTAATGAAAATTATATTATTGTAAAAAAAAGTAGATCCGATTTGTGATTATCATAAAATAAACAAATCGACCTACTAACCGACGGTATAGTATGACGTACCCGGATCGAAGAGCAATTCGTGTTGATAATGTGTTAAGAAATCGGTAGTCGTTATGTTGCTGATATATAAATCAATCCGAATACAAGTAATCACAAGAACATAATAGACACGAGGTATAGAGGGGCATCAAGCTTTATTGATAAACCTCTTATTCTCATATACAATGATGTTATATATATAGTTAGACCTGATCATATCCCGGGCCTCTTATTCTCATATACAATGATGTTATATATATAGTTAGACCTGATCATATCCCGGGCGGACTGGATTTTGGGCTGAGCTTGAAAAAGCCCGGTGATCTGGAGCTTGGACTGAGCCCAGCCTGGCCCGATTCCCGAAGCCCCATGGCCCGGTCCGAAGTTTGCCTGTACAAAATGTTGCGCAGAAGCCCGAGCGCCGCCCCAAAAAAAATAGTCCATATCAGCGCCAGGTCAGCTTCCCATGGTCCCACCAAGCAGCCCTACGCTCATCTCTCCAAATCTCTAGACCCTCCCCTCCACGAGGACCCAACACCGTGTCACCGACCTGTGGGACCCACCACAACACCCCTGCTACTGGTCGTGTCACGCCCCTGCCTTCCCGGCCGGCGACGCAGAGCCCCGACTTGGGACTGTTCGCCCATCGGATTCGGAGGCGTCGACGCCGCTGACTGCGCCGCCGCTCCGCGCCGACGCCGATGGAGATGGCCGCCTCCCCCTTGCCCCCTGCGACCCGCACGGTCGAGGATATCTTCAAGGACTTCTCCACCCGCCGCGCCGCCCTCGTCCGCGCCCTCACCACCGGTACGCGGAGTCCCCCCACGACCGACCTTCTCTCTCGCTCGCTTGCCTCTTCTCTGAATCTGACGCGACGGTGTCTCACCCCGTGTGGTTCTGGCTCCTCGCAGATTCGGACGAGTTCTACACGTTCTGCGACCCAGGTAAGATCGGATCGGATCTGACGAGGGAACTGATATTGATCGGTTTCTTGGGTGGTATTTGGTAGGGGTGGGGTCTGATTGGGTTCTTGGCGGCGGTGGTGATTTCTTGGTTGATGCGCAGAGAAGGAGAATTTGTGCCTGTACGGGCACTGTAACGGGACCTGGGAGGTGGCGCTGCCGGCGGAGGAGGTGCCGCCGGAGATGCCGCAGCCGGCGCTCGGGATCAACTTCGCCAGGGACGGGATGCACCGCCGTGACTGGCTCTCGCTCGTTGCTGTCCACGCCGACTCGTGGCTGATTTCTGTCGCCTTCTTCTTCGGCGCGCGCCTCAACGCCAACGAGAGGTACGGTCGCCCCCCATCAGATCCCCCATGAACCCGACCATCCATGCTGAGATGGAATTCAATGTGCACTGTCTTGTCGAATCGAATTCTTGTCTTGTCTGTGCAATGCAGACTATACGGTTCTTGTTCTTGCGCGTGGGGTTTAAAGATTGCTTATTTTATTTCACCTCACTTGGTGCATGTGTGTGCTTGTGCTGTTGCACATGTTTCTTGTGCTTCCTTCCTTCCGTTTACATTCCATCTCTCCTTTCTTTTTCTTTTTTTTTCAGCTGTTAATGGACCATGGTTTCTAGCTTTGTTTGCTTTATTGTCTGTTAATGGGCAAGAAGGTGCGAACAGTGGCGCAACACTGTGACTTTTTTTTTTTATCTTCGATGATGATAAACCCTTAAAAGATTGTTGAGATTGCAAAGAAATTAAGGTGTTTTAGCACATTTTGGTTTTATGTTTGGTGTAAATTTTCTTCATTTTCTCATTTTATATAGATTGTTGGTATTTGCTGCCCTCCATTTGGAGCTCTGTAAATATATTTTCAATGTCTTTGGCCCCGTTTGGCATAGCTCCAGCTCCCAGCTCCACCTTAGATATGTAGTTTGTAGATTAAAATAAAGTGACTTAAGTTTATATTTTTAGTTTAAAATATAAATAAGATGACTCATCTAAACATTCTCAATTTACCCATAACTTCAGCTCCATGAATTTCTGGAGTTAGGAATAGGGTGCTCCACCAACTCCACCAATTTAGTGGAGCTGGAGCTGTGCCAAACAGGGCCTTTATTATCTATTTTGTAGTTTTTTACTTCATGGATGTTGTAAAACTTCAATGTTTTCATGTTATTTACTTTTCAACAGTATGGAAGTGTACATATTTTCGAGAACTTGACAGTGAAGGTGTTTAAAGTTTGGGAAGCAGCAAGGTGTCATATGCAAGTAGAATCTTTTATTTTGGGGTAATGTTCACACAATGAATTTAAGTTCCACCTACGGGTATTATAGATATGGCTTCAATGTATTTGAAATGCCCCGTTTCCATTTTTCTTTGTCCTATTCTTGTGTTTATGATCTTGAGGCATGTAATTTGCTTAGTCTCCTTTAATCTTAATTGTCCAGCTCGCCTTAAAAGAAAGATCTTGTTAGGTTTAACAAAGAATAGTGGAAGTTCTTGTGTGGCTTACCCTGCTTCAAAACTTTATATTTTGGTTGTGTTCCGCTAAAGGACAGCTAGGCTATTTTTATGTTTGTGCAGGAATAATTTGTTCTCATATCTGACAATGCAATGATAAGATGTTTTTGATGGTGACACTCAGTATAACCTTTTTTGGGCCTTTGGTCTACTTGCACAGTGAATGTTCAAATAGTGGTCTTTCAGAGCAGTGATTCTGTGATATTGCATTTTCTTGTTTGCATGAAATCATTTCTTGTTTGTTTATTCTCATTGTCCTCTTGGAAAATTTCTTTATGTATTTACTCTTGTTGGGCTTCTATGGAACTTGATATTTCTTCTGTCAGTCATTCTTATTTTTTCTCCTTAGATGTTATGAATAAACTGTTCAATCATTTCTGTCAATTAAGTTAAGTCCCTTTCTAGTTCGCATCATATGTACACGTCCATGGTGTTAGCCTGATAATGTTCTTTATAGCTGAAGTGGAGATTTCTCTTCTGTTCCATGCTGTTTTCTCCTACTTTGTACTATTCAAAGTACTGCTAAACTGTGCTGTTTGCCTCTTTATTTTTGTAGATGTAGAAATGGCACCCTTTATTTTTTTTAAAAAAATAGTATATTTAGGTTTCCTTATCAGATTTCTAAAATTGTTTACTGGTCGCCTATAAGCTGCTAATACTGTGTTTTGATATTCCTTACCAGTTCTAGTTGGCTAACATGTTCACCACACGTGGCCTGTGTTCTCATCCTGATTTCAATTTCCTGCTTTGATGGCCATTTTATTTTTAAGATTAAGTTTTATACTTTTATACATGGTTAATGAAAAGTTTCTTTGGCAGCTTTAACTGCATTATTTCTTGGATTCAATATTTTGCTCCCTGTTTTGTCAGGCAGCGCCTATTCAGCTTGATCAATGACCTTCCAACAGTGTTTGAAGCATTGTCTGATCGGCAGCATGGACAGGATATCAGGTCTGGTACTGATAACAGTGGAAAATCCAAGCACTCCTCCACAAAGGTGACATGTTAATACTCTATTATCTTGCTCATCTCAAAACTGTTAGATATTAATCTTGACTTAATGGTTGTTACCAAGAAGTAAAAGCAAAATTTGCTACTTGGAAGAATGATCCTGCATGTAATAGAAAGGTCTAGGCTAGTTAGTTGGCAATTAGCTGGACTGGTACTGTAGCAGGCTACTGTATCATTGTAGCAAACCGACCTATGTACCTATAAAAGGAGGGCAGCACCTCCATTTGTAATGTGTGAGAGGATCTATAACATTTAAGTTCATTTTAGCTCCACCAAAATTTCCATCAAAAACATTATCGAAATGTCTGCCCTTTTGAGCTTGCACAAACTGGAAGCTGACTTTGTTATGCAGCGAACAAGTGACGGTAGACAAAGAACATGAGGCCTGCGGTTGTTGATGATTGGCACGAGGACGATGAAGAGCACAGCGAAACCCTATGTGAAACCTCTTTTTCACTCAACCCAATGCATTACTGCCTCTGTTTTAAAGTCGCGCGACTAATCGCGACTAGTCGTCGACTAGTCGACAAGTCGGTGCAGCGAAGCTAGTCGCTGCCACCGACTCGACTTGCCGTGCTAGTCGAGCGACTAGACGACTAGACGGCGATTAGTCGCGACTAGTCGGAGCAAGGTAGTCGCACGACTACGTGCGACTACCAATTTTGGGAGATCGAAGAAACGCCGCTGCCAACGGACACCACAGACATGTACTCCTTGCCTTCTCGGTCCTTCCTCTTCCTCTCCCACTCTGATCTAACCCCTTCTTCCCTCTCCTACTCTAAAGTCTATCTCCTTCAATCCTTCCTCTCTCGCTACTTCTTGCTGTCTTGCAAGCACCTTGCCCCTCCTGCTCTGTCTGAGCTGATGTGCTCCTGCTCTGCGATCTCTCTCTTCTACCTCTGGCACTCTGCTTATTGCAAGCTCTATGCAGTGCTCCTTCTGCTCTCCCTTATGTTCGTTGCTGAATGCTAAATAGTGCAGAACCGCTGATGCTGTGTCTAGTCCCTATCTAGTTCTTATATGTTGCAGCATGGGGAGATGCCAAGCTGGAGGCCATGGCTACAATCTGCAATTGCAAACCTCTAGCACTCTAGGTTCCTCTTCACCTTAAAAGACTAGAAGTTTTAGAAATTTTTAGTAGTATAGTCAACGACTAATAGTCGACTAGTCATGACTAGTCTGACCTAGTCACGACTAGTCAACAAGTCGGTCCCCTAGTGACTCTACTCGACTTTCTGACTTTAAAACCTTGATTACTGCGCATACTGAACTAAACTAATTCACTCAACCCACATCATCAAATTAGCATATATATTAAATAGAAAACAAATAAGGTCAACTATATAAATGCATTTTTGGTATACCAACATTTAGTAGCAGCTAATGATAAACATCTTCCCGCTTTTATTATGTTTGCTTAATTTGGTATGATCTCGTTCTAATTTCTTCCATTTGTTTTACTCCTTTTCACCCCTTCACCTTTTTCTATGTCTGCTTCTGCTTGTTTTACCACCTATTTACCTATTTATTTGTACCAATCTCCAAAACGGGGCTACCATTAGTAAATCCATGTAAGTAATTGCCTGCTTCTTGCTGATCCTTTAAGCAGTGCAATCCCATGGCGCACAGTTCAAGATTTGCGGTCACTAGACTTTGTAGAAGCTCCTTCGACTAGTTAAGTCACGATTGATGGATTTACCTCCCAATAACCAAACGTGTTCATAATAATCTATTCGTTCCGCTCATGCATAAATATGGTTAATCGAATGTGAGGAATGAGGATCTTTTCCATTCAATAGTAGCAGGTAACAGACAAACAATGTAAATGCACATAGAAGCACACCTTGTAGAAGGTGAAGTCGGACAAGTCTCCATCCGCCATGTCAACCTCGAGGTGGTCGTTCGCATGGAGCCCCGCTACTGCTATCCTTGGACTTCAGATTTGTCAGCAAAGTGTCGATGGGCACGCAATGGATCCCTGGCTCAACAAGGCAAGGCAGAGACGCGCGTGATCGACTTGACAACAGCTGACCACGGGCTCGGCTCAACGTCTCACACATGCACACGAATCAAGCAAGAAGGGAGGAGGATTTCTCCGCTCTACGTTGTAATCGCCGAACCAACAGTGAGTCTCTCCTGGCAAGAGAAACTCTGGGATTCCCCAAGAGATAGGGCGGTGACAGCGGCGATGGTTACCTCTGCTATAGCCTGCAGGTGGATCTTGCATGGAGGCGCCCAGCGTTGGGTCTTCGACAGGCGGCGCGGAAGATCGGGGACGATGCTCATGCGAGAGGAATCTTCGATTGGTGATCTAGGTACATGCGAGCTAAATCGCTTAGCTTCCTCAAACTTCCTTTTTCATTCCTAGCCTGAGGCATACCAAAATCTAGTTATGGATTCAAGCCAAGCCTCAAGATTGGCTCGAATCTAGCCCTAGATCTAACGGGTCGTAAAGCGTGTGGAAGCCACTACCACTTACCAGGAAGCCGCAACCAATCCCATCTGCCCCAATTTTTGAACAAAAAAATGGGGAAAAATGGAGAGGAAAAAGAACGTGGCGCGCCGGCTCAGGTGTAGCCTCCAGCTTTCCTCTCCTCTTTCTCGTCCTCTCGCACGAGCATCATTGCTGATCTCATGCGCCGCCCTCTGCCGAGCGCCCCCAAGCAAGATCCACCTACAGGCTACAGCAGAGGTAACCATCACCGTTGGCGCAGCCCCATCTCTTGGGGAATCTCGGAGTTTCTCTTGCCAAGAGGGAATCGCCGCTGGTTCGGCAATTACAACGTAGAGCAGAGAAATCCCCCTCCCTTCTTGCTTGATTTGTGTGCGTGCGTGCGACGTTGATCCGAGCCTGCGGTCAACTGTTGTTAGGTCGGTCACGCGCGTCACTCTTCCTACCATGTTGAGCCAAGGATTGATTGCAGTGCGGATGGAGACTTGTCTGACTTCACCTTCTGCAAGGTGTGCTTCTCTGTGCATTTACATTGTTCGTCCGTTACCTGCTAATAGATTATTATGAACACGTTTGGTTATTGGGAGGTAAATCCGTCAATCGTGACTTAGTCAAATGACTTTGTACGATACTTTAGTGAGCATCGTTTCGATTACGAAGATATTTGCTTCTACAAAGTCTGGTGACGGCAAATCTTGAACTGTGCGCCATAAGATTGCATTCCTTCAAAGATCAACAAGAAGCATGCAGTTAGTCACATGGATTTACTAACTAATGCTAGCTCCATTTTGAAGATTGGTATAGATAAATAGGTGGTAAAACAAACAGTAGCAGACATGGGAAAATGTGAAGCGGTGAAAAGGAGTAAAACAAGTGGAAGAAATTAGAAAAAAGAGATCATACGGAATCAAGTAGACATAATAAAAGAGGGAAGATGTTTATCATTAGCTGCTACTCAATGTTGGTATACCAAGAGTGCATTTATGTAGTTGATCTTATTTGTTTTCTATTTGATATATATGCTGATTTGATGATGTGGGTTGAGTGAATTAGTTAAGTTCAGTATACGCGGTAATACATTGGTTTGACTATTTTCATTGAGTTGTTACCAGGTTATCTGATTTCACTTGTGATGTTTCTATTTTGAATCTTGGAAACCACTGAAGCAATATACATGTATATATTCTTTGCCATCTTCAACCAGTGTTGTTATTTTAGAGCATCTAGACTCTATGATGCACCGACACAGATACGTCGACATGATTCTCCGACACGGCGATACGGGGATTCGCCATTTTCCTTAAAAACCCGATACGCCGATACGGCTATATATGTATATATAGTATACATTGGTGTCTATTTTTCTATGAGTAAAAAAAAAGTGTAAAACAACAAAGAATTAATGATGTAACCATGTAATTGTAAGATGGACATGAAAACAGTTGGCAATCAACAATTCAACATTACAATACTTAAGAGGTTCAAGTCTTTAAGACTTCAAATCAACAGTTTAACTAAAGGTACTGGGTACATAACAATAATATAAGTTCTGAAGTTTAACATGCTAACAAAACAATGAACTGAAATATAACACTTATAATTGAATGTGCCAAAGATATGGCTTGGCACATAGCCCCATAGTTCAATTTGCTGACACTTGAGTCAGTTTTCTTCCCCATTCTCATTTGCTTCTTCTATGCCTTCAACATTGTCATTTGCACCTTCCTCCAAGGACACACTCTCCAATTCTGGTTCTTCAAGAGAGAGATTAGCAACCTCCAAAATGCCAACACCATCGAGAGATTCAAAACTATCTCCTCCCACATCCCACATTCTTGCTGCCCTTTTTTGTATGCCTCTGATCTCCTTGACAAGAGCCTCAAATTGTTGTGGACAAAGACCAAATCTTGAGCTCGTTGAGGTGTCAGTTTGTTTCTTTTCATGCTATGGATAAAACTATACGTACTCCAATTCCTTTCACAGCAAGAAGATGATGCTGGTTGGTTAAGCAATTTAAGACCCAAACCTTGCAGCATAGGAACAGATTGCCCATGGTTTACCCACCAATTCATTGGTTCAAGGATCCCTCTATCATAAATGGAGTCAAAGTCATTAAATTCTCCAGAACAAGTGGAAAACCTTGCATATTCTTCTTTCACCTTCCTCAAATCTTCAAGTATTGGGAAGAACTTCTTGAAACACTTCATTCTCATTTGGGAGATCTCAAGATCCATATGTGGAGGTACACGGTTAATACCATCACTAAGCCACTTCTCACTATAATATCTATAAAAGAGAGCAAGTATGGATTAAAAGCAAAACTTTGGAAGAACTCAAGGAAGCTAACTATATATAACAAGTAAAAATTTGAATATTTATAGTTCACCTTGGATTAAGTGAATGTGCCAAACAATGGAGTGGAGTGTTGCCTTTAGCCCAACAATCGACCAATATGCTTTGGACAACCGAGTAAAAGGTAGATTCCTCGTTGTCTTCCTTCCTTTCATGCCTATATATCACTTTCTTCACATTCTCTATCATCGTATCCCACATCTCATAAATTAGATGAAGACATGGTGTATCAGTGTCTGCAACACGTATCATTTCATATATGGGCTCAGTAAATTCAACAATGTAGTTGACTTTATCCCACCACAAATCATTGAGAACTATTTCTTTAACAGTTTGGGCTAGTCCTACATTGTCATCTCTATATTCCTCCCATTGTTCACTTATGACCATGCTTTGTAGAGCTCTCTTGACCATGCAAAACCGCTTCAACATCACAACAACTGAAGCAAACCTTGTTTCCGCAACAGCAAGCAACTTTAGTTTACTAAAGTCATTAAATAATGTTAACCTTAAGCCATGGTTCATTATAAAATTCTTTATAAAGGCAGCATCATCTGCAACTTCGGTTATCCAATGGCACTCCCCAAATATTAATTCTTCCTCATCGGTCCTTGGCATTTTTGCAGCACAAATACTCTTTAATGCAAGATTCAGAGTGTGAACTACACAAGGAGTCCAAAAAATGTGATCATACTCTTGTTGAATTATCAAACCCGCACCTTTGCAATTTGCAGCATTATCGATAATGACCTGGACCACTTTTTTTGTCCAACCGATTCAATTACAGCCTTCAACTTCTCAGCAATGTATTCCTTTGTCTTGACTTCACCTTCTGCATTGATAGCTTGCAAAAACATCGGCCCACTCTCACTAATGGCAAGAAAATTAATGAGAGGGCGCCTCTGTGCATCAGACCATCCATCTGAACAAATGGTCACTCCCTTTTGTGACCATGTGCTTCAGACCCGATCCAGCATAGTATCAATGTGTGTTCTTTCTTGTTGAAGGAGAGTTGTTCTCAGCTTGTTGTATCCAGGAGGGGTATAACCACCAATGGTATGTGTTGCTGCAAAAGCATAAGAACCTTGATAGTATGGATTTCTTGCAATATTGAAAGAAAGGCCTGAAGAATAAAACATCCTTGCAATCATGGCATCTAGTTGATTGCGTGTCTCCATGTTAAAAGCCTTCTCAATCCCTAATTCCTTTCTCCTCTTCTGGGTCCCAAACATGGCTGATCCTATGCTGGATGAAGCAACACTTCCACTTCCCCGAGTACCATTTGTGGCTGCAGTTTCATTGCATGGCAAAGGAACATTTTTTGACCGTTTTCCTAATTCTTCTTCAGCCTTTGCAACTTCACTTTTAAGTTGTGTAAGAATAGGTACAGTGACCTTTGGGCAAACTCTAATCCCGGCATTAGAGATTTTCAACAAGTGTGCTCTAACTCGTGAGTAGCTGGTGGTAGCAATATGCCTGCAATACTTGCATTTCCACTTCATGTTTCCTCCATCTGGACCATTTCTCTCTAAAATTTCCACATGCTTCCACAATGGAGCCTTTAGACTGAAGCTCTGGCCATCTACAGCAGCACTTGAATCGGCTTCTGTGTCTAAAATTTCAGGGGAACCATAAAAAAAGAGGGGGGAGCCTCAAATCCATGAACTACGAAGCACAAATTGTGAAGAACAAGGGGGAGCGCAAGGGCCAGCAGTGGAGACATCAAAGACTGGAGAAGAAGATGAGAGAACCATACCTTCGCTGCGCCTAGCCGCCTGGCTGGAGCCGCCGCCCGCCATGGAGCTCCGATGTGTGGCGGCGCCGGCGCAAGGAGCTCCGATGTGTGGCGGCGCTTGGGGCTCCTCCAAGCTCCAGCTCCCGTGTTGCGGGCTTGCTGCGCGTGGGATGAAAGACTGCGGCTACTGGCTAGGGCAAGGCGCATGGGACAGCAGCTCTAGCTGCTGCGTGCAGCCGCAGCCTCTTAGTTGGGCTGATTAGCTGGCCTGGTTGGGCCGTATCGGATGGGTGGGCCGTGTCGGTGCCGTGTCGCCGACGTGTCGGATAATAAAACTATTTTTTTTAGGACTTTAAATATCCGATATTTCTCCGATACGTATCGGAGACGTATCGGTGTCGGACACCGATTCGTCCGGTTTCCAAAGTATCGGTGCATCATAGTCTAGACTTGTTGATCAACTAAGCTAACCCTGCTGAGTGGTTGCATTAAGGAGTTTGCTTCAATGCTCTTCTTAAAAGTGAAAAGCATAAATTTTGAAGCACATGGAAGGCTTGACTTTGAAACTAGTCGATGTCAATTTTCTTATGCTTGTTTCTGGCATATAGTGTTATATAGCTTTAACTCTTTCTTTCTTGTGTTCTATTTCTAGGTTGATTCTTTGGCAAGTGATGGTCAATTAGAGTCCCCTAAAGCCATCCCTGTGGCGCGAATGACACTTGAGGATGAAGGCGCTGATGATTCAAATATTTCAAAGCCTAAGAATATCCAGGATGGCAGACAAACAGATAATTCAATTAAAGATGATAGATCTAATTCGATATCTAGCAGCATCAGCAGCATATCCCTGCAAGGCTCTAGCATTAAAGAACCAGTTCGGCCAAAAAACAGTGAAGAGTCTCTGCAGTCAAATTCATCTCAACCAAAACCTCTGAAGAAACCTGCACGGGCAAAGGTCCCTTTTGAGAAGGGTTACAGCCAAATGGACTGGTTAAAGCTGACTCATACACATCCTGATCTAGCAGGTGAATTCTAAATTGTAAAGATGTTAGCTGGTACTTTTCTTGATCTTGATTATTATTGAAGGCTTGATGCTGCTGCAGAATTAAAGAGTATTACATTTGTAAAGCAGACTTATTTGATGCATTCTGATAGTTTGGTACTAAAATTGTGATTGTTCTAGTTACTGATCCTATATGTTTTATGCCATGTAGGGTTTATTGGTAGAGACAAAACCATATCTTCTTAAGAGATCCATTTTGATGTTCTTGATGGATGGTTCAAATCAATTAATTCACGAACCATTCACCCATGTTAAACTTCATTTTTTACCCTGACAACCTACTTTTTCGGAGCGATGCCTGTGTGGCGTTTTCACACCTTGATATATGCCATGCCTTCTAGCTGTAGTTTTATCCAAGGGCATATTGATATGTTTCTAGATGGTTTTGCATTGATGTAAGTTCTGATGGGTTCACCGAAGGTGCCTTGCTTGTAGTTTTTACTCATTGGCGAAAGAATCTATATCAGAATTAGTTGATATGAACTCTAGCTATTCATTAGACAAGTTGATGCTTACATAATTTTGTGGTGTGAACAAGAACATGTTCACTACATAGATGTCACTTCCTGCAAGGTAGCTAAACATACTGATTTTGTTTATGCTCTTGGGATGGATATTGTGCAGTAATGAAAAAGATATAAGACTTCTGCTAAATCTTTAAGACACCTGATATAATGCAAAACATATAAATGGTTATCTATAGGTGTTAAGATCTGAAATACAAATGCATGTGCATGCAATTTAATGTTTTAAAGAGTGGATGGAAATAAAGAAGTTTACACCCAAGAGCTACCACAGCTATTGACTATAACTGCTAAAGGGAAAACTATACTGGTTTGGCTCGCATTTTCATGTACCCGTCATTCAGTTATCGATTTGTTTGAGCTTGATCAAAGTATATCCTTGTAATATGGTTGACATCATAATTTTCTCATTCTGTTTACTTGATTGCAATGTGTTTCTCAATTGATTCTTTCTTGTTCAATGGCACTGATTTCCTTTTCTTTGGTGTGCCTCTTCTATAGGGCTTAAGGGGCAGTCAAACCGAAGGTTAATCTCTTTGGAAGAAGTTAAACAGCATAAATCAGGAGATTGTATTTGGGCAGTTCTGAAAGGCCGTGTGTACAACATTGCTCCCTACATGAAATTTCATCCTGGGGGTAATCATAATTTACCTGATGCAGAGAGCTCAGTTCCATTTGTTTTTCAAAATTGCTTTTCACCCTTTTACTTATTGGTCTCTTCAGTCCTATATACTGGAATTTTGCTTAAACTCACTATTTTTTATGTACAATTGCAGGAGTTGATATGCTTATGAAGGCTGCTGGAAAAGACTGCACTGCTTTGTTCAGTATCCTTATATTTTTACTGTTCACACTTTAATTTAAAATAGCTAGCTTCTTGTGTCGTAATTATAATAGAAAATAGTTTGCTTGGCATGCATGTTAATGTGATAGCAAAACTTGGCATATTCTGCTCATTATAGGTGGCCATAGTTCACTCGGTTTTGCAGTTTAAGCTTCTGCATACTTGGACTATCTGATGATGATTGTGATTGTTTAACTGTCACAGTTGCAGGAGAGTTGTGCATTCAGATGTTATAATTCCTTAACTTTCCAATAGATAAATATCATGCATGGGTAAATGCAGAGCTCTTGTTGGAGAAGTGCCTCGTTGGATTCCTTGATCCAAATGAGTAGATTTGTACAATGGAGGCTAGCATTACATTTTCCCCGGTCTGCATTCCACCTGGTGCTTAGGTACAGTTTGGATGCAATGCCACAATTGGTACAGTTCGGATCCAAGGCGATGATTTGGAGAATGTAATATAATATTTGCTGCGTCATAGTGGGAATAGATGATGCTGATTAACATTTTTAAGAAAAGAAAAGATAGGAGGAAAGAAACTTAATGGCCGTTCTTGTGTACAAATTTGTTTTCATCGGTTCATGGTGAAGATAGAATTGGTTATCCCACAAACCTGATAACACAGCTACCACACCATTGTCATTTAGTGTCCATGGTCCTGTCACGAATTTTATTCTAGCAGGCAGCGTGGTCGATTCATATATGCATAGTAAATACCAACATGAAGAATGCTTCATGAGATGGCATATAAAATTCTAAAGAACTCATTTTAAAACTTTTAACAGTGTTGCTGCTGGGATTGGTCGCCCCATAGCAACACTGTTAGAACTTTAAAACTTATGAAATTTGGACAGCAAAATTCTAACAGTGTTGCTGCTAGGACTGGTCGCCCCATAGTGGGGGTGATCCACCGTGTCTAACTGACAGTGCATTGATCGTCGCAGTGGACGATCGTCCAACCCACGGGCGACGGACGTCCAACGTACATTTTTTTAAAAAAGAATAAAAAATAATTTAAAATAAAAAAATTCATGTGTGGGCGCTGGCCTGGGCCACTGCCGCCGGGCCACATTATGGCTCCGCGCGGGCTAGCAAGCGCGTCAGGCCAGGTCGCACCAGGCCAGCTGTGCGTGTGCACGCCTAGCCCCATGGGCCAAGTGGGCCAACCGCGGCTGCGCTGTGCTCTGAGCGCAGCTCTGGCTCGCGGGCTGCGTTTTCATGGGTGGCTGGGCCCAGTTTTAATTTAAAATATTTGCACTGTTGTTTAATATTTTAAAATTAATATCTCCGTAACCGTAACTCTAAAAATCACTAAATAAATTTTTTTAGGCCTATAAAAATCTACTCTCCTGCCCTATATTTTTATATGATTTTTTATCTACCTATTATATTTTAAATAATTGTTGCATTTCATGTGTATTGATGCATATGCTATGTTTGTTTATATGTTTTTACGTATAGACGACACAGGAACCGAGGAGAAAATTGTTCAGCTGGAAAATCACTTTCAAGGAGAGCCACCGTAAACCTTAGCAAAGGCAAGTTAGGAAATACCTTTTCTTTAGAATAGTAATATTGATAACTAGCGATATGACACCATTTGATCATTCGAATACCTATGAATTTAAAAATAGAATTTTATAGTGTTTTGCTAACATACATGCTAATTTGTAGTATTAGTCAAATAATTTGTTAGAGGTAGATATCACCACAGTTGTTATTATAGAAGGTTCTTGCAAATATAAAATGCCATCCATTGTCACCTTAGGAATATCCTTGTCATGACTAAATTCCTGTCTATTGAAATAGGTAAAAATAATGCTAAGATTGGCATAGAATGTTTGTGTTAAAATTGTCATTATTTGTATGTGAAATGGGGTGCAAGGCACTGGGGAAATGCCGCCAAAGTTTCGAAAATTTCTGGAAAATAAATATGTCTAGGGGAGGAAAACGGAAAGAATGGTTTGGTGCTGTCTTGCATGATTTTGGGCTATGATTTGAATTTCTTTGCTAGTCTAAGGACTGCTCGTCCTAAGAACCTATGAACTGCGCCATAACAGTACCTCTTGAGCCGGTATGGGATGGACTTGGACTGAGTACTTAGCAACCGTTCTAGCTTAGTATTGCCATCCGGCTAAACGTGAACTTGTCCTGAGGGACAGTGTTTCGCGTGGCTCATTGGGGGGCTTATCATAGAGTTCCAGGCTCATCTACAGTAGACTCTTAGAGGACAGAACTTTGTTAGACCAGGGCTTTGGAAAAACTTCGTGATATTTATATCTGGTCTCACACCACGAAAGTGTGTTGACGGAACAAATGAACATGTCTGAGGGTAAAGTGTACAAACTCCGTAGAATCAAAACTATTCGAATAGCCTTGCTTGCGGTTATGGGCGTGCTAAGGGAATTGTCCTTATGGTAGAATTTTGTTTTCAAAAATGGGGAAGTTTTGGCAGGGATGCCATTGAGTTGTTTCAAAAGAAAGGAAATGTTTAAAATGTTTTGATCTTAAACCCTTTCCTTGGAAATCTGCTTTTGATAAAAATTAGGAAAAATCTTGGAAACTTGGCTTTATGCAAATTAATCAATTGAACTGCGCCTATGGTTTTTTTTTTGGGTGGAGTGTTTGGGTTCTGTTTTGAAAACGTTGTAATAAGTCTTCCGCTGTGACTCTATCGGCCTGCATGCCATAATTTTGTAACAATTTGGTCTTCTGGCAAAGAAACTCTGTACTCGCTTATTTATGACTGGTTATGATATCATTCTGTGTCAAATATGTGGATACTAGCATTGATCCTGATACTAGTAATGGTATGACACAGAAGGGGTCTGAGCATTTGGCTTGGGTCTGGACATATTCACCGGCCGCTAACCTCTTTTTTAAAGCAAACACAGAGAATGTAACTCTTCTTGAACTTTTTTTTTTGAATATGTCCGTGAAAACCAAGAAAATGACCAGATCATCATGTAACAAGAATCAGGCATTTGGCGGTTTAATTGGTGAAGATATTTCAGAAGTAATCCATCTTACACATTTTTCTTGGAACGCCGGAATTTCAGAAGTAACAAGATCTGTTCACGCCGAAATTTTCCTGTCGGCTAAACACACGCAGGCTTAAGGATTAGGGTCCCCATCAGCACCGGAAGCAGGGTTCAAAGCGTGCCAGCCGATTTGGTCTACAATCAACAAGAAATAACATAATCAGCTTTAAATAGCTGATTAGATTTGTGATATATAAGACCTGTAATGCTTGGAAACAAGTCCGAACAGAGGTGAAGGATAACAAACTATCGGCTTAGATTAAATCTAAACCAATAGGGTCAAAAGGTAAATATTCTACTATTTAAATCGACGGGGTCGACTAAATAATAGATCGAAAGGTAAACAGTCTACTACAAAGTCGATAAAATCAACAAAGTAACAGAATGAGAGGTAAACAAACTATCAATTAGCCGATTAGATCGCATAACTGATAGAACGAAGGGTAAACAGACTATCGATGAATAGCAAGCTATAAATCGATAGAATAAGGGTAAACAGTCTACCGCCAATGAATGTGTTGATCGGTAAAAATAGGGTGAAATCTAACCCTTAGTCGAAACGGCGATATACAACAATATCGACTAAGATAGTGTTTCAACCAAAATCCGATGCAAGCCCATAGATGTGCAGTAGTGGTTACAAGTCAAATGTGACTTATCAATGACTTAATTCCAACTTATTGAGTTTATCTTGGGGGCAAGCTCGTCAGATGGCGTGGATCAGATACGCTGTGCAATTGTGCATTGAGTCATGACCTTAATTTCCGAACTTGCTCGTAGCAATTGACAGCAAATGCGAGGAAATAGAGCAAGAGCGACGGCACAGAGGAATTTGGTATAGCCGGGTTTCCAGCAGTGACAGTATCTACATGCTCCTGGTGGCTTGCAACAGCAGGGCATTCCTAGTCAAACTCAAAGCTCTCGACAGCCATGGCTGGACATTGGCACATTGTCAAGGATGCATATCACATTAATACGTTATCACTAGCTATGCTCGCATGACGTAGACAGTTTTCTAGCAAAGGCATATTGTGTGGTCACTGGAATTTTTTTTTTTCAGCAAGCAGGATGATATAGTTCTTTGAAATAATGTGTTCGAATTGTGTCAGTCTCGATTAGCAGTCTCGATGGAAGAATGTAGAACAGGGGAAACTGTAACATTTTGTGCTAACTCGAAGCCTCTAAGTCTGAAGAGTTTCTAATTTTCCTTTTTTGCGCCATTACTTCGATCCCTGTGGTTGTTTAATTTGCCGAGACAACCTCTTCGAAAATCAGGCAAAGAAGAATCACACTGCTGGTTGAAACAACGATAGTCCTTTTCCTCCATATTTGGCGATCATATAATCATATTTGAAATCTGACAGGTCCAAAGAAATATTTCTTACAAATTTCTTTTGATGTTACCATAAAATATTTTTGTTCTCGAGTTCATTTGAGCAAGTGTGTGCGCAACGAGCCAGTTTCATTCTTCACAATATTTGATCTTCTCGTCTTAAGCAAACTAGGACCTCTAGTTTTGTTTCTTTTATTACTATCAGGTATTGTTCTTCGAAAATTTCTTGGGCAAAGTAAGCGCACCTACAAATTAGCCGTAGATCACACATTTTTGCAGGATAATGATAAAGGTGCTGAAGTGCCATTTGCTATGGCCAGAGCAATGTTTATACGTACAATACAAGTTGGTCAGTGGTCTTGCTCTATTTCAAAACAACCCGACTCTACGCTGGCCATCTAACCTAGCAGCAGCAACACTGACACCAAATTAAGAACAAGTACAAACAAAATGCAATCAATCCTCTAGGAAAAGCAATGATGCGCAAGTTACCTTGTAGGTGTGTGATGTAAAGACTTCACGTCAGGTTCAAGGAAATGATCTGAAATGGTTGGTGGATTAATTATGTTGTCTAGCTGTCACCTACATGTAACTCATGATTTATATAAAGCAGGCATCCCCACAAACCATGTCTTCATTTTGCAGGAATCTATTTGCGTTGTGTGCTGTAATAGTAATAGGAAAAGGAGGCATTGGGAATCTGTGTCCAAACCGCTGCTGAACTTATTGTGCTTAATCCCTAGGATGAGTGGTGGAAATGCGTAAGAGCACTGTTTGGACACATCGCTGCAGAACTTATCATGCTTGATACCTAGGATAGAAGTGTTGGAAAATGTGTAAGAGCACTGTTCATACAGATCTCTGATAGTTTCTTGGTGAGAGTTTGACTCGGACGGTACTAAAAGCTTCGAGAGGCGCAAGAGCAACACCTACACATGCGCTTGTGATGGAAAGAGTTCGTCCCGAGTGTTCTTGGCTTCCTATATAAGCTTCAAACTTAAGTTGGACATCGTCAGCAATGGTTGCAGTACTCTAATATCGTATTTAACTTGATAACACATGTTTTGCGATTTTGCATCTTGTATTTATAGTACGTAGAAGTCAATATCTAAAACAGGGAAATTAGTAAATGTTTGTATAATGGAAGCCAACACCGCCAAAGATTTTCTAACTATTTTCATTTCTAGTTCATCCCTCCTGTAGTTTCATTTGTTGCCACAACCAGGAATGTTTTTACCAACCGATAATCAGCCTTATTGGCGCCTGCCAAATGATTTTCTTATTAGCAAAAAAATAGGTTTTAGATGAATTTTGGCTAAATTTGAATTTCATATTGTTTTTGTTGAAATTCAAATTTATTTTTTTTGTGATTTTAATTTTACTTTAATAAAAATATCCCGATTATTAATCGATAAAACCGATAATCTGCTATGGTCTTCATCTCTTATTGATGCCTGGCAACTTTTTTCGAAGGCTATCAAAAAAAGGAAAAATATTTATTTGGTCCCTAAACTATGTTCGTTGTGCCAAACTGGTCTCAAATTATCATTAAACTAGCGAAACCTGGGCCAAACTAGTCCTTTGACTAGTCAATGAAGCGGTTTTGTTGGTTTTAGATTGTTTTTGCTGGCCTGGCAACCCAACACTACAACAAAAGATGATATATACTAGCATATCTGTGTTGGTTCAATTAGAGCCAGCATAGATAAGAATATTAGTGCTGGTTCTTAAGGAGACACGTGTGGAAAGCTTATCTGTGCCAGTTTTATTTAAAAACTGGTACAATATTATATGTGCCGGTTCATAAAACGAACACAAATACATCTGTGCCAGTTCATACGATAAACAGACACACATAATCTACAAATCTGTACCGGTTCTAAAATAAAAGTGGCATGTAAAACGAAAAGGGGCAGGAGAGTTGAAAAAAGTGTGCATTCTTCTTTCTTCCTTGGCTCTTTTTCCACCATACCTATCTTTTCTCTCCCTTATCTTTTTTACCACCACAGCCATCTTCTCTCTCCCTTCATCTGCACACCACACAAACCATGCACACCACTCCATTCCTCTCTCGGCTCTCTCATCTCCTCCCATCATCACACAGCGGTAGCACGGGCGCAGCGGCGCGACACCCTAGCCTAGACGGCAACAGCATGGGCGTAGCTCCCCTGGCCGGCCTACCTCACCTTTCCCTCTGCTCTTTGACACAGCGTGGTTGCAACACGGCCAGGTGCGGGCACAGCCGGATGCATCTCCGGGTGGCGCAGACTGCCTCCCCCTCTTTCTTCTTCTCTCCGGCAGCGGCATGGTACAAGGCCGGCTGCGCCATGGGACAACGTGGTGCGTGGCGGCATGGCGTGGCTTGCCACCCCATCTCCCCTCTACTCTCCAGCATGGTGCTGCCTGTGCATGACGCATCCCAGCACGGTGTGGCGTGGCCTGGCATGGCGCGAGCGCAGCTGGACGCGTCACGGCGCAGTGCACGACCTGCCATCCCCTCTTCCCTCTGCTCTCCGACACGGGCGCGACTTGAGGCCCGATGCCACACTTGTAGCATGTAGGACAGGCTTAATGCCCCATGCTTTTTTTAATGTTTTTTAATGTCATGAGTGCCTGTTTTGAAAACCGGTACTGCATTGTGCTTGAAAGTTAATGCCGGTCCAAAAACTGGCACTATTGCTAGTTTAGAAGCGTCATTTATGACCTTTGATGTAGTAGTGCAAGCGTATAGTCTGACATGGCGAACATGTGGCACTGCCACCTTGCCCTATCTCTCCCTTTCCATCCCTCTCAACTCTCTCTTTCTCCCCTCTCATCTCTGTCCTCTGCCACCAGTCTGTCCTCCACATAGCCAACTAGCTAAAGCAACTTGCCCAACCGCTCTCGCTCTCTCCCCCTCTCCATCTCCTTCCCTCTTGACTCTCTCTCTCCCTCCCCCCTTCCTACACTTCACCGCCACACGCTATTGGAACCATCGCTGGACTCCACCAAGAAATCGTCGCACTTTAGAACCACTCCTACCCTCCACCTATCTGTCCTCTTCCGTTCCCTACCCCCTCTCTCTCTCTCACACACACTCACTTTCTTGGCCGCACTATTGATCTTGGGCCACCCACAAGCTTGATCTTTGCCTCCAAGATGAGGAGTATGAGAGGGGACGCCAGATGAGAAGTAGGGGAGGGGGAGGCGACAGCGAGCCCTAGGCGTCGCTGCTGTTACCGCACCGCCATCGCTACTACCGTACCACCATTGCTGTGTTGTTGCTGCCGCTACTGCTGACAATCCGCTCTGCCTAGGCCACCGCCACCATCACCGGCCGAGCCGAGCCCCTTTATTCCCCCTTGCCTCTATGTCCATGAGGAAGAATTCAATCAAAGACATTGAGAGAGAGGGACAGATGAAGAGAGGAGGAAGAGAGAGTGGAGACATAGATAGTTGATGTGCCTGCCATGTGTCTACCACATCAACAAAAAATGCCCACTTGGACGTCAACTCAACAAAAACCACTTCAAAAACTGTTTTGCCCGGTCAAAGGACCAGTTTTGCCTGGTTTCACAAGTTCAATGACTAAGTCAACCCAGTATTTGGGTTTATAGGGACCAATTTGGTTCAACATGCATAATTCAAGTACCGAATAGTTATTTTTTTCCCTAAAAAAATCCCTATGAACAACAGCTTCCTCGAGAATCAGAAAAAGGGGAAAGCTCCACTGACAAGAGACCGTTTCCCTGAAATTTTTTTCGTGCTATAGCGATGTAGAAACAGCTGCTATAAAAATTCTCATTACATGGTACGTTTGCTATATGGATAGACTACTCACTACTTGTCTAGTTGTACAACTGTCATAAAATGTCTATGTACCACCTTAATAGCCTTCGAGTGTCGCACAAAGCAAGGCCCTTCCTATCAGATCAGAGAGGCGGTGACTTCATTCTGAGCTCTAGAGTGGTCGGATGGTTGCTATATATCTTACTTATGTAGTAGGCCATGATCATCATAATACGATCGACAGATTACTTAATATATTTGTTTTCAGTGCTAAGTTACAGACAACTCTTCAGTCCTGTATGCTCTAGTGTGGGAAATGGAGGCATCGTGAACTTGGGTAGTAGCCTCTGTCAGTGTAATTAACCCATGAACTCCAGAAGCACAGGGCTGGGCAGCAAAACATGCGAGTACGGAGTACCTGACCTAGTGTTCCTTGTGACCGTGCTGCGCTTGCGTTACTCCAGGCACCAACCAACTAGGTGGTGCTTAGGCCGGCACCATCGCTCGAGGCATGCCGGCGGCGGAGGTTGTTGACTCTGCAGGCAACGGCTGTACGAGCAGTTCCTCTCGGACGAGAGAGATGAAGAGGTGTTGATGCTGATCACTTGCACAGCAGCGCTTGCTGGTACATGTACATGTTCACGCTGGGATCCTTGCTGAAGAGTGAAGACGACCTAGTCGTACGTGTTGTCCACATGCAGCGTGCAAACTTAATGTCATTACAAGGTTTTATTTGCAATGCACCTTAATTTCACATTAGTTGGATTTTGGCTCGCATTATGAAATCATAGTCAACTTCAATTTTATTGAAGAAAAATCAAATGGAAGATTTGCCCCCTACATGATATTCCATGTCTATATTCATATCTGACTTACAATTTTATCCCTATTTTGCCGGTCACCGGACCTCCTCCAGTGGATTGAGTGAAAAGCATTGCCAAAGCTCAATATGAGAAACAGAGCTAGGGTTTTGTTCCTTTGCAGGTCTCCTAGGAGGCTAGGACACCCTGGACGTTAAGAAAGTTGTCTTGTATACCGCGGTTCTTGATGAAGACACTTTGGTTGTTGAAAATCAGGGTAGAGCGCATGCCTGTTGGTGAGGAGCTTCGCAATGAACTTGCCAGAGGTATGGAGGAGACTAATGGGTTTCTAATCGGCCAGTTGCTCGCAACTCTCTCTTTTTGGAGCAGCACCACATTGGCCGAGTTGAGCAGACCGAAGGAGGATCCACCCTAGTCATAGAATCGTCAGACAACCTGCATGAGATCAGTATTGATGATATCCCAACAGTTACAATAGAAGCGGGGCGGATCCACCACTAGGGCTAGGTGGGCCGCTGCCCAGGCTTGGATTTTGCCAATCCCCTAGACGCACTATAAAAGTATTATGTTTTCCATACAAATTGATGATACTCACCTAGTTTAGATGGTTAGTACTAGCCTATTTACTCAGAAGGTATTGAGTTCGACGTATTGCCTATTTACTCAAAATGTCTTGAGTTTGACACTTCCAGCATTCATATTTTATTACTCTTTTCCATGTTCCTTTTTCTTTTTTTTTTCCCCTTTCCGTGTTCCTTTTATTTCTTTTTTTTCTTTGCACCCAGTTTTTCTTTGTATATTTCTTCTTTTTTTTTTCCACCTGGTTTTTCTTCTTTATTATTGTTCTTCATTCCAGATTTTTAATTAAAAAAGGTTTTCCATGTGATCACCCAATTTTAAATAGAAAAGGGTTTCCTCTTAGAAAATTACAAGAAAAATCTCATTAAAACCTATTCAAAATTTGATTTCACGAAAACAATTATGCTCAAAATTTTACGATTTCAGCGGGCACATGTTTGAGTATAAAGATGAGGAACAATACACCAATTATTATGTTAGTCTAGTGGCGAACATAGAGCCAATATTAGGCTTGTCAGGCTTGATTTTAATGCTGCGTTCGCCACTTAACAGAAGAGCCTGATGAAACAATTAGGCCCGCGGCGTAGAGTTAGTGACTTCACTCATGATCTCTAGAGTGCTCGGATGGTGGGTTGGATTACTTATTATGCAGCAGCCAGCAGGCTATAATACGACCGAAAAATTACTCATACTTTCGGTGAAAAATTACAGATATCTTCATCCATGTTGTAGAGAAGGCTCGCACGCGCATCCAACACTCGAGTTCATCTGCTTCCATAAAATCCCATGAGCAATTATGGAGGACAATGACGATGGAAATTAGCAAGCTAGTGCTGTCGCGGCCGTGTAAGCTCTAGTATTGGGAAATGGAGGCATCAGGGACTGGGGTTCTAGCCTCGTCACCGACTCACCGTAACACATAAACTGCTTGCGCTGCACAAAACATCGCAGAAGCACGCGGTTGCTCAGTGAGACATGCGAGTACCTGGGCGAGTACTGTTCCATGCGACGGCTCTGCGCTCGAGTCTGGGAGGCGTGCCGGCAGCGTGGCTCGACTCTGGAGCTCGAGTCTTGCTTGTGGACGAGAGCAAGAGGTGTTGCTGATCACTAGCACATGCAGCAGCGCTTGCTGGTGTAGGACATATGAGCTCTCCAACAGGAGAGGTTTGCTGGGATTCCGGTATCCCACATAGCGGCGTCGTCAGTGACTAATACCTGGCTGGCTGGCTGGCTGGAGACGAGAAATACGAAGCGCTGGTTCTCGTTGGGTGTTGGCAGTGCCCGTTAATTTCACGTTTGAGTGGATTTTGGCTGGGATCATGAAATCACGATCAATTTCAATTTTACAAAAAAAATATCAAAACAAAGATTTGCCATTGCCTAATATTAATAGCATGTTCGTTTCAGCTTGGCTTTAGACTTAAAACTTAAGTTAGCTGAATTGAAAAACTAAACGCTTTGGCTATATTAGTCTAACTTTTTTTAATCATGAAGCCACTTCTAAAAGCTCTTAAAAAACATAAATAAAATGGACCAGCTTTGAAAAGTAGATTTATGAATCTCTCAAAGTCCAGCTTAAAACATTCATATGTCAGCAGCTTATTCATTCAGCTCAGCCACTCCAAACATTCTATAACTAAACATTATCCTTTTTTATAGATTGTTATAGGTTCTAGGCCATATTATAATTTTAAAAAAAATGTGTACATGGCACTTTAACATTAATTAAGAAGGCTATGTAGCATCAATCCTAGATTCCAAAGCATCGTTGTGTATGTCAAAAGTAAACGCAAATTCTTTGCTCGAACCACAGATGTTCTTGCAAAGAAAGGCTGGTTCCATCAACCCTCTTCAGCTATGCGACCACCTCTGCACATCTTGCCCCTACTCAAGGCAAGTCTGGTCCTCCGTCTACGCTAGGCCCGTCCATTCCCGACTAACATCCCGGACAATTGCCCCTTCATAGTCAGGTGGCTCGTGTCGGCTAGAGCGTTCAAGAAATCCCAGAGGCGTGCCTACAACAGTGTTGTAGGCAAGGCACCCCACCTTCTACGTCCGGAAGACCGATGAGCTCAAACCTCCATGCGGAGGCCATTTAGACCCCGTGTCGCCCAAGGCGAATCTCGGTGTCGGAACCACCTGGATCCCGTGCCACCTAGGACCGAACCTGGGGCAATTCTTCGGTGAGGACTGCCCGGAACCCGCGCCATCTAGGGCCAAGCCCGAGGTAAACCTCTGTGTGGGGAGCACTAGGATCTCGCACTATCTGAGCCCAAGCCTGGGGTAAACCTCTGCGCAGGGACCACTCAGATCCCACACCATCTCGGGCCAAGCCTTTGGTAAACCTCCACATGGGGAGCACCTGGATCCCGTGCCATCCAGGGCCAAGCCCTGGGTAAATCTTTGCGCAGCGACCACCTGGGATCCCGCGTCATCCGAGGCCAAGTCCGGGGTAAACCTCCACACGGGGTGTGGCCAGCAACCACGCGAGGACCTCCGAAGGCCCGTGTGGCCCGGGACCATCCGCAGGGAGGCTTCACGAAGGGAGACCTCCCCGGGCCGATTCCCACACATAAAGCAGTCTTAGGGGCCCACAAAGACACAGCCCGAGACAGGGCGAGGCACCCATGTAGACTGAACCCCATTATCAGCGTCTCGGGTGGAATAGTTCCCAATTTCTCCCACAAAGACACAGCCCGAGACAGGGCGATAGCACGGTGTTCAAAGATGTTTTGACCTAACAAAAGGTGGCCATCTCCCCCAATGGGAAAGATACAAACTAGCTGTGTATGACAAAATGGCGCCTGCTAAAGCTAGCATGCCCCCAACAGAGACAAGGGGAGAGGGACTATGCTGCCAGTCCCCACCGGGAAGCCAAATAAAGGGTGCAAAAAGGGGACTACTAGCAACAAAGACGGACAGGCCCCTATTTTAGCCACCCAACCAGGGTCCCATTGGGAATTCCACTTGTAAAGACCCCCATAAGCAAGAGGGGAAAAGGCCGATCATATATAAGGGACCTTATATGCTCACTGTAACCCAAGTCCATAAGTAATTGAAATTTTTTCTCTCGATCTCTCTAGCTTGTGCTTCCTGTGTGGTGATCACCCCTCACGGGCAGTTCCCTACTGCCCCTAAGGGGTGCCCCCAAAATTTTTTGTCTGGGCGTCCCATCGATAGCTGGCGACGTCCATAGGAAGCGCTCACTAGAAGCCGATGCATGTAAGGCGGCGAGCGCCATCGGAGATGGCGTGGGCGGTGAAACATTCACTGCCATCGCTGTCCCGTAGGTATCAAACAAGGCAAGCTGCTACAAGGCCTCTAACACCGCGGAGGGCAGGGAGCGAGGCCACCCCGCCCACGCCGCCCCCGGCCCTACCATCGTCATGTCCGTATTCATGGCCCAACCGCCGCTGTACCCATGTCCATCGGGCCCCGCCCGTCCACCCCACTGCTACCACACCGGTAGGCATGGGGCTACACCAACTGCGACGGTCACAGCGGGCCGTCTCAACTCCCATCTAGGTGGGGCCACCCTCACGGCAGCAGGGGCCGTGAGCCGAGAGCCATCCAAAAGCTGTGGCAAGGCGCCCGTCCTCGTCGCCACCTACGGCTGGCCTACGGGAGTGTCGTTTGCGAACCCCATCGAGGTAACAAACACCACCCCAACCATTTCACCCATCCCACACGCATAGCTGCTCGCCGAGTTAGAGCGCCTTAGCGCGCAGCCTGTGGAATACCAGTGCAAGGCACTCGCCACGCCTATCACAGCCATTCCCACCAACGCAGTCACATTGCTTAGCCCATCAACCTTGATCCCGATGGCCCCGCCATCAATTTCGCCATACCATCTTCCCCCACCGTACCCCAACTTCTTCCAATTCACCACCCATCCACCTTCCCACATTCACGTTGCCTCACAAAACGCCTCAAGCGTCACCACCCAGTGAAGGTCATCTCCCCGCTGCGCGGCACACCGGGCCAGCAACCCGGCAGGACCGCAAAGCCCCTCTTTCCGGGTGCCTCCGTGCAAAAAGATGGCTGGACCCATTCAATCTCCCATCCATCACCAAGTTGGCATGCGACACGGGCCCCGGGAGAATTTTTACAGGTTTATGATACGGCGGTAGAGGCTGTAGAGGGAGATGGTGACATCAAGGTGAAAAGCATCCTCGTTGATATGGAGGGCCCGACCCACTCCTGGTTCACCAGCCAACTGGAGGGGTCCATCCGCGTCTAGGACCAGCAGCAGGAAATGATAGAGAACAACTTCCAAGGCAACTACATAAGAAAAAAAGAAGAGGAAGACCTGTTCACAGTAAAGCAGAAGGTTGGCAAGAACGTCCGCAACTACTACCAGCATTTCACTAGTGTTCGTTGCCAGGTACGGGGCGCCAACAACACCACCATCATCAACGTGGCAAGATACGGCCTCCTCCTAGGCCCCCACTCGAAGAAGCTGGCCTAAGAGGAGCTAAAAATAGTGAGCGAGATGTTTGACATCCTGCAAAAGTATGCACGGGCTGAGGAGGACATGCTTCGCCCAGCTCACCCCAAGATAGGCTGGCACGACCATAGCACGAGCAACCACCGACCCTAGGACAGTCCCGAAGACGACCAAGCCCATGTAGGGAACGCTGTCCACGTGGCAGCGCAGGGGTCCAACCAGCAACGGCACCACTAGCGCGACAACAGCTAGGTCTACCACGTGGGCGAGGCGTATCATGAGGCGGTCCCTGTAAGGGGTAGTCGCGGAGGGTGTCTTCCCCGCAACCTGTGACCATGGGCAGGGAAACACCTGCAAGGTGCCATTTGAGGGCCCATAGGACGGCTACGCCTTTCGCCACAACCTACACAGTGACAACAACACACAGCCCACAAGCGAATGCCCCGCCCTAGCGGCACGTTGTGAGGCACAATAACGCCCCCCGAAGGGAACCTCGGGGTGACCATGGCGGAGAGGCCCAGGGGGCGCCCAGGAGGGAGGCGTGGTACACACCCACTAGATCGAGGTGGTTGATGAAGAACACCCCAAGAGAGTGATCAACACAATCTCTGAGGGGTCGTCCCTCCAGATGTCGTCCAAGAGGCAGCACCGCGCGTATGCGATACAGGTCACTCACATGGTCGTTACCCCTGCTCGCCCTATCACGGAGCAAGCCCCCATCATCTTTGACATGGACAACACGACCGGAGTACACTTCCCACACCAGGGCCCCCTGGTTGTCACAGCCCGCATCACAGGCTACGATGTCATAAGGGAACTGGTGGATGGCGACAGCTCCGTGCATATCCTTTTATTCGAGGTTCTACAGAAGATGTGCATACCAGAGGATCACTTGGCTCCTTCCAACCTCTCTCTCATGGGCTTCGAAGGAAACCCGGTGCGAGCCAAGGGGCAGATTAGCCTCCCAATGCAATTCCTGAAGGGAGGGGGCGTGTTCACATGCGACATCACCTTCGACGTCGTTGATATGCTGTACCAGTACAACGCCATCTTGGGCCAAGGTACACTAACCGTATTTGGTGCCGCAATGCACCATGTTTTCCTATACATGAAAATTCCTGTAGGCTCCTCAGTCATCACTGCTCGAGGCAACCAAAGTCTAGCAAGGCAAGCGGAGCTAGTCAAGACTCCCCAGGTATGCCATGTCTACGCAGCGAACATGGCCGCAATCGGGGCAGGATGGGCTCCCAAAGCAAGGCCCGAGGGGTAAACAAAGAGACAACCTCTCTTCGAGGCCTCGGGCGAGAAGGAGGTGACGCTGGGTGTCGATCACGAACCCGAGATGGAGGCATCCATGTTGGACGTGCTTCGAGAGAATGAAGACGGGTTCGCCTAGGGGCCCGGAGATATTCCCAGTGTACCCCAGGCCACCATCCAACATGCCCTGGCCATCAAGCCAGATGCGAAGCCCCCACAAGCGGAAGCCCCGCAAAATGGAGGTGGGCAATCAATTCTTGAGTGATTGTTTAGTCACATTCATTGATTGAGACATTTTTTTGAAGATTAAGGATGATGATATAATAAAGCGTTTTTAAGGCTTGAAGACCTGTAAAGTAATATTGCGATGTACTATTTTTATTTGCATTTTACATTTTGTAAACTTGTCATGTCAGACTATGTGAACTATTTGTCTATCTATTGCAATATATATGTATGAAATTTGTAAAGCCATGAAAATTCCGTATAACAGTGGAAAATTTTTTATATTAGTAACTTAGTAGACCCCCAAAGTTCAAATCCTGAATCCGCCCCTGGTCGCAAGCCCAGGGCCACCAGATCTGTGCTTGGGCGTGCCGCATATCCATGCTCACATAGCTGGTTAACCTCTGCTGCACTAATGCTGAGCAGCCAGTAGTTGATGTCCTCCGGAGAATAGCTGTCTGGTTTTATACGATCAGATGTTCTCGGTGCGGCTGATTCGTAACTTTTGAGGAATGTCTTAACACATTCAACCCTTGAGAGCTGTAAATGGTTCACTGTTTCAATGATAGAAATGCAAACATCTGTAGCACTATGTTCTATATAAGTCTAGTTCCATTTTGTAATGAAAATGGAAATAGGAGTGTTGTTGAGACGTCACAAACAACAAATTTCGAGGGGAGCATACCCACAACCCACAGGGGTGATCATAATCGGGAAATGCAAACTAGAAAATATTTATGGGAACAGTTTCTTTGTTGCTATTGAACTTGAGATTGAGCTACAGTGATGTGCGTACATGACCCTTCTTATAGGGCCGGCCTAAAACAGACCACTTTCCCCCTTTGCCCTATGTGGGCTTTTCTCTCTCATGGGAATCCTAGGGACAAGGGGGTCATTACAAATAAAATCCCCTACATGTTCATGGTCGGGCTATGAAAGTGAGGGCCTGCACGTCTTTATCGTCCGAAGTACCTTGGCGCCCTTGTTTTAGTTCTTTGCCGAGGAGTGGAAGGGTCCTTCTCCCACCTTATGCCCCTGTCGGGGCGCGCTAGGCTATCAGACGCTCTTTTGTCTTGTTTGTTAGATGGTCAATTTTTCTTGTCATTGCAATGAGGGTTAGCTTTAGTCGGGGCGAAGCATCTTTTAATGGCACATCTTGTTTTTCACCGTTGTGCTTGCCGGGATGGCATGCCTAATCATTTTGCTAGAGCACTCCCACGACACTTGCCTCCAAGATTGGTTCCTGATCGCTGATGACCTCGCACCGCACGGGACACGTTCTCGAGGTCGGCCCCGGGCTGTGTAGGGCCCCATGGGGCTAACGCACGATAATTGTCTTCGGGGCTTGGCCCCGGGCCACGTGGGGTCCCGTGTGGCTCCCACGCACTGCTTAACCTCGGAGTCAGCCCTAGGCCGTGCGAAGTCCTTTGTGGGTCCTGTGCTATGGTGGTCCCTTTAAAATAACATAAATGAAGCAGATTAATTTTAAGAAACATATTTAAAAACCTCTCAAAGTTTAACTTAACATACAGCTCAACCAGCTTATAGTTGAACCAAATGTTTTGGGCATGTTCTTTTCGACTTATTTGTTTATGTTTATCTAATTATTTGTTTATCTTTGGTTTTGAAAACACAAATACGTTAGTATTTTTGGTCCATTCTTTTTTTTCTCAAAGATGATAGTGTCGGATATGGACACGGATAGCTCGGATGCGGACACGGATACTATAGGTTTGAATATTGTTCGGAACAGATAATTTCTCGGATAATACGCAAAATACAAACTTTCAAAGGAAGCACCAAATATTTAAAGTACGCATAAATATTTAATACACAAAAAACATGCAATCTTGTAGACACTACCAGGGCGGTGCGGTGAAGGCATGAAGCACCAGCACTCCAGCAGCCTAGCTAATTGGAACGGTTCGGCCTGAATAGTGAGCAGTTCGGTCTAAGGGCATCTCCAGGGGTGGTGCCCAAGCCCCATGCCCCATCACTGTAGCAAACAGTGATGGGGCATGAATAGGAAAAGTAGAGTGTATGAATAGTGATGGGGCAGTTGTTGGGGAGGTGAATAGGGATGGGGCAGCCCCATTTGGTGAGGTGGCACGTGAATAGGGATGGGGCAAAAGGAAAATGGGGCATCTGCTGGAGATGCCCTAAGGCCCTAAGCACCACCAAGTCCACCAGTGTGGTTCGGCCTGAACACTGTAACAGACAGACAGTAGTACTGTACAAAGCAGTTTTTGAGCAGTAGTAATACAAAGCAGTTGAAACAGATCAGGCTGAGCACGGTAGCAGATAATGGCTAGTGGGTGGGCTTAGCCTTGAGATGATGTCTTAAATCATACATGTACATGTGTCTTTCTCATATACTCATTCATCTACACATTAAGTGGAGTTAGAGATGAATTAATTTGATTTATTACCATGTGACTTAGAATATAATACCTTTTGGCATCCATCTCTCTTTTGTATATAGATCTAGTGTCTTTCCATCACACGATGCACTTATTCGAGAGCTCATTATATAACTAGTGTTTCCATTCATGATGGTCTTTATCTTAAAATACTTGTGGTTATTAATTGGTCATGTACATCAAGCCTACTCATTTCCATTGAGCTTTTGAAACAATGCCTTTCATGAGGTGACATGAAGAGAATTAGATCTCATGAAGATATGAATGATGGCTTATGGTATGTCAAGGGATGATGGTCAAGTCAAGATCAACATGATAGGGGAATCACCAAAGGTTGATGATAGAGTGGATTGAGAACCATTGAGTGGCCTCTATGTGAGATGTTGCTCGGTTGGGCTGTGTTCCAAGGTGCGTGGAGTAGCCAACAGAAAGTGAAAGGGTGAAAGAAAGGGAGAGTACCATGTATAGTGAAATTAGGTGTTTCCTTGAGAGAGGAGAGTAAGTGACCAAGTGAGTCCTTTGTGCATCATTCTTGAACTTTGATCTGGTGTGATCAAGTGAGTTTGTACTTGTTAGTCTTCATTCTTGCCGGCACCTAGACAGTGTGGAAGGCGTCGTGCATCAGTGATCTTCTCAAGGAGATTATGAGGAGGCCTGAATGAACCATGTGAGTGTCGTTAGTGTTTGCCACCTCCGGAACGGAGGAAGTAGCAACCCCTAGTGGAGTGGAGGCAGTTGGTTCGAGATGGAGCCAATCCTTGCATGGGACTTATGTCGGGACCTGGTTTTACTAAACCGAACTCCTCCGTGTTAACAGTACGTGTCCCAAGAATCAATGCACGTACCTACAGTAAACAGAATAAAGTATCAATACCAACACTGCATTAACTAGAAAGTAAATCAGAGTGCAAAGCAATTTATTACCATAGATTATAGTATCAGAAGAACCAAATAAAAACAACTAAATTAGATCCATCATCACCCATAGGCAAACTGACTAGGGAAGCTCTAGTTTTCTGGATGACCTTCTGGAAAAAATCCAATGTTGTCCTGCGTATCCTCAGACTCCTGATTTGCTCATGGAATAAACAGCCCCGAATAAAAGCCGGGGTTAGCATGCGAATGCTAACAAGTTTTTCCTAAGAAGAGCCAGGCTAGGCTCATCCTAGGAAAGATAATAGCTCATTTCCATGAAAGCTTTTAACTTAGAAGTATAAAAGCATTTAACAAAACATAAGTAAATAAATAGTAGTTCTCATGATTAACCTTACCAATATGATAAACATGACATAATTCTCAATCTCAGTGTCTCATGTCTCAAGTTCTTATTGTCTCATGTCATAGTCTCAACATAGTTCTCGTTCTCATTCTCATTCATCATGCATCCTCTAGCAACGACACACAGCCAAAAAACCTTAATCAAGTCAAATTAATTAATGTGTAGCTACGATGTGAAAACCACCAAGATGCTCATAATCGGGAGCATGGCCATTCGAATGGGATTATACTCTATAGAGGTTGTATGCTTTTTCCGCAAGATATGATACTTTCTCGTTGGATAGCATCATAATAAATCTATTAGAAGTCTAACCCCGAACTTGTCACAGTCATACTTAATAGGCCCCACAAGTACCCCAAAATTCCATCTGGGCAATACACCGTCAATGACGCATCCCTCGGAACCTGACCCACGTTGCGAGTGCGGTGACAATCTCGACGTTATTCTCCCTCTAAATTAGGCCACGTCCCATACCGAGCTTGCGGTCGCACGATAAATTCTCAGTTAAATCCATCACGATCATAGGTCCTTAGGGACTAGAGCATCGACTCAGGTCACCCGCTCCGAGTAAAATTATTAGTTGGTCAAATTTTAATCAATGAGTAAATAATCCCACCATAAACCCAAAATTCTCCAGTCTCATATTCAGATACTCTATATTCTAATATTAAAGTGTTTAATGATAATCATATAAATAGGAATCACTCCCCGATGACAATCTAAGCAATGCTAAGCCTACTAATAATTAAAAACTGTAGCAAATTGCATAATATTCTTATCCTAAGGTTTGTCATGATCATGGGTGCATACCATATAAATAAACGACATGCATTAGGAATTGCTATGGCAAATTGACATAATTTAATTAAATAGCGTTTTTAGGAAAAATCTAGAAATTGGGATTCTAGGGGAAAGACTTGCCTTCCTGATCTTCCTGAGCTTGCGGGATGTCGGCGGTGGCGATGAACTCTCCTTCGTCGCCCACGCGGTCAATCGCACGTAAAACAAGAAAACATCAATAAATACCAGAAATAGTAAATAAATTGAAAAATTATATAAAAATTACAGTCAACAGATATGATTTTTTTGAATTTTTAGAAACTAGAATCGCCAGATTTGGAGCTAGGATGGATTCATAGCAAAATAGTGAAGGAATACTATTCACTAAAATTCAGAAAATAAAAAGTCTGCATTACTGTAGCAGTCCAGCCCAACTGGAAAGGGTAAGGCTGCTGTGGCTGGGGCTTGAGAGAGAGAGAGAGAGAGAGAGTATAGAGAGATGGAGGGAGAGATAGAGAGAGAGAGAAGCGAAAAGAGAGATCGATGGCAACGAGCAGCGCGGCACTCGAGCGGCGGCGACACAATGCGATGGCTACGGCGATCTTGGCGCAGTAACGCGCGATGGGAAGCGGCGGCGGTGACTACTGATGAAAGTGGCGCTAGGGCGATGGTAGTGACACGAAGGCGGTTTGCGGCATGGTTGCGTGCAGCTATAGGAAGGGGGCTAGCGCTGGTGCGGCGAAGGTGGTAGCGAGGCACGGCCGGCACACGGCGACAGTGAGGGCGAGGCAGGCCCGGTAGCTCGGCGTAGGAGCAGTAGCTGTGCACAACGGCTGCACAGGGGAGCGGCGACGCTGGGGTGGAGGTGTAGGGGTACTATGTGACGGATCAACGCCGGCGACGAGCAGCGGCTAGGGCCAGACGGCCCTGGCCCGACAGCCTGACGTGGAACGGCGTGCGGCATCGGGCGGCGCACGACGTGCGGCGTCAGGCGACGTACGGCGCTGCTCGGCTCGGCTTGGGCTGCAGCAATGCAAGCCTAGCGACGGCGTGGCCAAACAGTACAAGTGGCACAGTGGCACAACGCCAACGACCAAGAGGTAGTGCATCACCGGGGTGGAGGGGCTACCTCGGCGATGATGTCTCTAACAACAACAACGATGACGGTTGGCAGCGACGACGGCATCGGGGGAGGGGTAACGGATGTGTTTAGGGGGGAAATTAGGGAATTAGATGTGTTTTGGGGCAGTTGGGGGGGATTTGCAGGTCTATATATGGGGTTTAGAGATAGAATTGGGATGGTGGATTAGGTTGGAATAAAGATGAAGAAGATTATTATTTTTTTTTGTAAATTTTATTTTTTTCCGGCTGTCATAACTTAGCCTCAATATGGATCAAGGGAAACCGACAAGTCTCCGAGCACCATGGTAAAAGGGAATCACATCACTTGTGGTTTGCTTCTTTTGCTCATTTACACCATGTCTTCTCATATCATGATTATGATGCTATTTACCTCCTATGTCATGTATTGATTGGTAGTACCTCATAGTCTTGTTGTGAACCTTGTGTATCCATGTGCTAATGAGCTTAGCCATTTTTATTTCTTGTTTGTGCTTGATTGTATATCTTGCTTGCCTAGTTGTACTTGGTTAATGTCTCTCCAGAATTGCATTCACCTAGATAAATTACTTGTGTACAAATCATTAGTCTTTAACTTCTGCATTTGTTTAGGATTTGGACACATGTGTAAAACTTGAATAGATAGTAAATTTGAAAAGCCCAATTCACCTCCACTTGGGCATCCAACCAGATTCCTTATGGTGGTAAGTATCTAATTAATCTAGGATCTAGAGCCTGTTTCTTTCAGCGGTTGCGGTTGCGTTTTGCTTATAAGCTGAAAATTTATAGCTCCTCAATAAAGACATCCGAGAGATCAAAAAGTTATAGAAAAAAATGGTTTTGACATCTTTGAGAAGAAATTGTAAGACCTACAAAAATTGGCTACCAAACGTCAAAGCGTTTGGCTTGTACAAAAATAATAAATTTTCAGCTTATAAGCAAACGCAAACGCAAACGCTGAAAGAAACAGAGCCCTAATGGATTGGTGGCAACTAGCAGACATGAAGTATTAAAATAAAATAAAAAAACATGAATTGGCTTCATGCATGATCAATCATTGACATAACATGGAATGTTTGTTAGGAAAAACAAGAGAATATTGCAAAATATGTTTATGAACCCACAACCAAGGTTCCTGGACTAAACCAAGGTTCCCAGACTAAACAAGACAATCTTCCAAAATATGTCTACGAAACCATAACAAGGTTTGCCAAAATTGACCTTGCCGGCCGGTGGGGTCTTATGGAGTAAAACATAAGGGAAAATATTGTGTTGAGATATTGCATATGCATAATCCTTTGCTCATGAAGTCAATGACACATGGGCTTAGGACGAACATGTCAGTGGCCCAGAGTAGCCGACATGAAATTTAATTTCTTGGCGCCAATTACCGAGAACAAAAGTGGTACCTAACCTTGTGTATTACAGGGCATGTCTTGTGTATTACAGGCCAACTCAAAGCTTAGGAGAACAGAGCCAAATGGCATTTGGTTTGGTCAACCTTGTGTATTACAGGCCAGATCATGCCTTTACATGCTACTTACATTTTGAACTGTCAAGCATGTCTAGACTTGAATGGAGTTGTTAGCCTGTGACTAGGTGGCTGCTCTATAGTCTCCCCTGCTTCTCAATAACCCTCTTCCTCTATATCATCTTGCTGACATTCGTGCTTGAGGAATTTTATAATTCTTAGTATCTCTTGGTATTTTGAGATGCAGTGAATCATTGTCGTTGATCAAGCTAGGGATAACAACCGTCACGAGGTGGAATCTGCTCTCCATTTTTTTTGGTATCCGCCAATACAAAAAGCAATTATAGTATTTTCGTTCTCTCTCTCACCTCTCTTCTCTCTCGTCATCGGTTTGCCCTGTCGTCGGCCCACTAGTGCCCTACGCACAGTGCGAGCTTCCGCCATGGGTGCTAGCCCATGGGCCAAGGCCCATCAATAAGCAGGAGGTAGGGGTGGAAACGAGCCAAGCTCGAGCGAGCCAGGGCTGGCTCGGCTCGGGCTCGTGGAGCTCACCGAGCCAACTCGGCTTGGTTCGCTCGATGCAACGAGCTGAGATGGCAGCTCAGCTCGGGCTCGCTGCTGGCTCGGTCCAGCTCATGAGGGCTCGCGAGATTTCGCAAGCTTTTGCAGTAGTGACATCAAATTAACATTCAACCTTAATTTCTGGCATCATATATTCATATATATCAAACAACCAGCATTAGACATCAATTCATCACTAGTTCACTACCACATTATATTCATATATCAAGCAATTATCATATATCATAATGTCAAAATAACCATATATATCAAGCAACCATATTCATATATATCAAGCAACCATCATATTAATATATCAGTTTAATAGTCAACACTACCACATGGTCCACATCATATTCATATATCAATTGACCAATGAGACATAGACCAACATGATGCCTCATTTCCACCCGGGCCAGGGTTTCGCCCTCTCGGGCACGAGCCACGAGCAAGCCACCTCTGGCTCGGCTCGAGCTCGTAAAACGCAATGAGCTGGGAAGGCAGCTCGACTCGAGCTCATTTGCGGGCGAGCCGAGCCAATTACCGAGCCGAGCCCAAGCTGCTCGGGAGCCCGAGCCCAAAGTTCCAGCCCTAGCCGGAGGGCTCCGGAGGAGTGAACAGTAACCCACCACACTGTAGCTTGGTACTGTAGCACAAGATCAAGATTAGGATTAGTTTCCATTTGTTAGGGATTAAATTAGATTTGTTTCCTTTCTTTAAGAGATAAGATTAGTTAGTAGCTTTCTTGCGATCCAAATCAGCCATCCCTATAAAAGGGGTGTCATGTATTCAGATTAAATTAAGCAGAGCATAATCAATCTTCCTCTTAGCCTATGGGAATGGGCTAGGGAGACGACCTCGAGAAGTGCAAACATGCCCAAGGAAGAGGCAAGTGCATTGACTAGCGGGGCTCAAGCCTATCTCGATCTAGCGCATAGGGCAACGACACATGGCTCCCTAGCCTAAAGGTAGCAATGGCAAGAGGCGCTCTTCACTGGTGGTGCAAGTCCAATCACGCTGTTAATCTGGACATGGACTTGTTGCAAGGGCGTCGGCAACGGACAACAAACGCGAAGATGGCGATGCAGAGGGGTTACCATTGTGGGAGGTTGTTCTGTTACAACTCAGCAATTCTCGCGCCGGCTCGGCTCCATGCACTATCTTCGTCATGGGGTTTGCTAGGTCTTCAACCATGGCCACCGCCTAGTAGATTGGGACGAACTGCATGTCCGGGAGGGGTGTAGTGTCATGGGCGCTAGCCCATGGGTCAAACCCATCAACAAGCAGGAAGGCTTTGGAGGCATGAACAGTAACCCACAATATATAGGGTGGTGCTGTAGCACGAAATCTAGATTAGGATTAGTTTCTATGTGTTAGGGATTAGATTGGATTAGTTTCCTTTCCTTAAGAGATAAGATTAGTTAGTAGCTTCTTAAGGTCAAAGTCAGTTATCCTTATAAAAAGGAGTGTCATTTATTCAGATTAACCATAAAACCCATCCTTGGCTAGAAAATCTGGATAACATATCGCAAGTATGAACATCCAACTTGAGATGGATGAATCCGAACGGCAGATAAGTTGATTTTAAGTTCCAAAATTCCGACGCGTTGTCAAACGTGGTTCACACTATTTTGCGCTTGGAGAAAAAAATTAAACAACACAGAAGATTTTAACTCTATCGTGTCTACGACCTTTTCTTTCATCTACAAATTATAATATAAAAAATTATGGACCCTAGATAAGAGGCTTAGAGAGTCTTAAAAAATTATAAAAAAATTGGTTTTAAAGCTTTCAAAAAATCACTAAAAGATTTAAAAATGATTATAAAATGTTACAACGTTTGATATATAAAAAGTGATAAATTTTTAATACAGTTTTTAATTTTAATCTAAGGTGAAAAGAAGAAGCGACACCAGCTCATAGAAGGTTTCCAATCCAATTACAAGTAACCACGCAAACAATGCCGTGAAGTGTCCACGTGACCACGCTACCTTAACATGAGAGCCGGGGATAAGAAATATCCTTGCAGCTACCCATCCCCTCGTCACCCAAAGAACCACTTGACGTGTCCACGTTGCAGCCATTCTTGGAGCTATGAGATCGTCCATCCTGTCGATGTCACAGAATATAGTTGGCCACGCAATTAACTTCATCAGCGTGTGAGAAAACCAAATCGTTTCTCCGTCCCTACATGAACCCCAAAAGTCACTTTAAAAATGGGAAGACCTGTGTTTCTTTTTCTTAGGATCGATAAAATATTCATCCTATATACGTGACTTACTTTTGGGATGCGTAACTAGGAGTGTAAGATGAATACAGCAAGCTCGGGTTGATACTCTGGCAATTGGTATTTAGGGTAGACCTTTTTTATTTATGGACCATTGTATGTGCCATCATGGACCCTGAAGTGGTACATCAGGATGATCGATCCGACATTCCTGTAGTCTTTGGAACCCTTCTATATCTAGAACCCGATGCCTTTTGGATAGGGATGTTTCTTGAGCTCTAGTTAGCATATTTATAGAGTATAACTACAAATATAGTAGGATTCTAAGTTATTCGGATAGGTTTTCTAGATTGTGTATGATCAAGACTGCGTAAACCTATACTATATATACCCCTATGGGAGGGGAGGGCATCGATAGACCTCAAGATCCAATCTCGTCGCAATAACACAAACGCACACGTGCGACTGGAGTACCGTTATTATCTCTTCCCGAGAGATCTGAATCAAGATAAATCACTGTGTCCGATCTACTCTTCATTTCGGCGAATCCATGCATCTAAATGAAAGCCCTTTTGCTGTTGGCACCGGCTGTGCGATTCGACATATCCTCTGCCGAAGGAATCCAGATGTCAGACATCGAGCGTTCACCTGTTCATCGTGCTCCCGTTCACCGGCACTATGGCCGCCACGATGGAGCAGACCGAGAGTATGTTCCCGAGCCAGTTCTGTTATGAGCCTTACCGAAACAAGTTTCCACCACATTTGATAGGGACGATGATGAGCTCTTTGCTGGGCTGGATATCCTGCATCACATAGAACTCGAAGATGGAGTTGCATTGTACGGAAGCTCGATGATGACCCCCTCATACAACTTGACGACGGAAAAATGTGTAGTGTTCTAATGGGATTTAATCCGGTTCCACGTCATTAGATACAAATTCATTTTAACATGAATAAATGCAAATAAAAACATTTCAGGAATGCGAGTACAATACTTCCAGAACTTCTACATTTATATAAAAATTCTGTTAATTACATCTCACAAAGAGAAAACCCCTGATTAAGAATTCCAATATGGATTTTACACCAAAATGCAACATAAAGAAAATTACAAAATACAAAAATAAAAAAGGTCTTCAGTCTTCTTGATGGAGCTGATGGATGGTTGATCGGAGGCTTTTTAGTTTATTTTTTTTGTTTTACTAGCACACATGGAGGGCTAGTAAATTTCGGATGCTTTCATGGAGGCATCCTAATTTGATTTATCTCTTTCCGAAAAATCTGGATGCGCAACATTATTTGAGTTTAATTTATTTCATTGCTTTGGTTTGGATAAGAAAAATATGTATGTATGTATTTTCTAGATTTGAATATCAGCATTTATGTTGGGTCCTTCATTCCTACCACTTGATATGCACTAGTCCTTGGATCAGTACACTAGTGCACATCATTTACATAGCCGGATCATTTTATACAAGCAGAACATTTATATTACATTAAGTATTTGTATTAAGCCCGAAGGCTATTAAGTATTGCAACACGGCACATTGGTCCAAATTAGTTCAAGAACATCAAAAGATCAGAGTGCGATGAGAATCAAAAGATCCAAAAGAGTCTCCTGTCGGGTATGCCTAAGCAATCGATTAGAGAGACGCCGTAAGCCTCGTCCTGATCGTCAGCGTACTCCTAAGTGCCGTCTTCATGGCAGGCGTAGTGGTCTTGCTCATACTCAACATCTAAAAGAGTGAGTGTGTGCAAGATTAGTGCGCAATCAAACCGCACTAGCGAGTTCGCACCCAACCTAATGCATTTAGTGATAAAGATTTCAAAGGAAAGGTCAGGATTTATTTATTTGCAGAAAGCAAGTTTTGCAAATTAAAACCTATGACTTAACAATTTTAACCCAAAGTTCTACTAATCAATGTTTCAAGTTATAGTTTCCCAATCCATATCGCAAACCCATCCTAAGTTTCTCCGAACTCCAGCCATCATTTTTCGAGTGTGGCATACCCATTGTGGATCTTACGTAGCGAAGTGCATGTTCTTCCCTAGCAGGGTTGCCAAGCCCGCACTAGAATCACGACTCCCTGCAACGTAAGACCTAGATCATCCCGCGGATGATGACATGATCCTGTCTTCACCTCGGACTGTGGTTTACCCAGCCGCATTTCGGCAGTCGCTAGGGCCTCACGTCCGCACTACCGCGCGATGGCAACGCGTTGTAGTGCTAGGAACCAAATCCATGGTCAGCGACTACCCGCTGCGTGCCTCACCGCACGCTCGTCCGGCCCACTCTAGGAGTCACCTCAGATCCAGCCAATCCACACTTATCATACCACTTCCTTCTCCTGCTATCGTTCCTCCGTGTGCCTTGCACACGATGTGACAGAACCACTCCTGGTGGTAGCGATTGGCAGCTATGTGTGTTTCTCTGCGCTAATCTCAGCATCGCGTCTATGAACGTATAGCCCTTTTCACATCAAGTAGCCAACCTACTCCACCGTAACCACATGCCAGACCACGTCCGCTTATCCAACCACAGACACACTGACATGCCAGGCCCAATTTCTAGTTATCCATGTTTATTGTGTAATCAAGTCCAGTGAATATCGGTTCACCGTTCCGAGGCAGCTAAACCAAAAATTAATAATTGAACCTAAGCATTGTCTAAGCAAAATTTTAACCAAGACTTAAGAGTCTAAATTATTTTATTAAACCTAATCAGGCTATCAAGGGTGATCATCAAGGCAGTCATTAATAAAGTCAAATGATAGATGATTTCATCAAGGCAAGATCATCATGATTAAACAAGTAGGCATATTTACTTAAAGAGCATGCAATTTGATACTTTCAATGAAATACTTTGAAAACTAGGTAATCAACATGATCTAACCATATATTAACTCGCCTTGGTCTTGGCAGTAGAGGGGGTCTTCTTGTTGTCCTTCGAGATGATCCTCGGGCTCCTCAACGTCTAAAAACGGAACGTAACCGGTAATAAATAACCAAAGTGCAGTAAAAAAGAATGATGCATGTAATGCAACGTGTTTATTCTAGTGTTCAGGAATTGTTGATAAGAACTAATTATCGTATCAAGAAAGTTCCATAAGTCTACTAATATTTATATTCCTATGAATAAACAACGATGGCGTGGGCGGCAGTAAAGGTATGATGATGAGGAGGAGGAGGAGGAGGATGATGCAGTATATGCCTTAACTGTAATCCCCATAATATAGAATATAAGTATAAAATAAACTTTCAACTGAAGTATTTCCTAAAAAGGATAGCTTTCTGTTACCATGGTATAATTAGTTGAATTTAATTGAACGGTAAAAGATAATTACGTAAAGGAAGGTTTTACTTTACTTTAATTAGACAATTATATATACTTCACCAAGCTAAATCAAGTTCCAATATATTAATACTCTCTTTAATGGTTCACTAGGTCTTTGTAAAAATTCTAGATTTTATTGAAGTCATTTAATATTTAAAATATCCCAACTTCAATTTTTGTTTTATTACTGCATGAGGAAAATGGTTTAACTGCACAATTAATTATCCAGAGAGTATAATTGATCATAAAATGGTGCAATAAATTTATTAAATATCTAAATAGTTCTTATGTTTTACTGAAATTTTATCATGATTTTAGGGAGTCAGAAACTAATTTATTAAAAGGGAAAACCAAATTTAAAAGGCTTTTGGGAGGGTTTTCTAAATTATTCATGTATTAAGTAGGGTTATTACGCCTACATTTAATTTTATTAGATCCAGTTGGTTGTCTAAATATTACCATAATTTTCTCAGATTTTTATGAAGTCATTTACTATTTTACTTAATCATTGTTCCTTTTCTGGGTTTATCTCTTAAAGGACAAACTCTATTCATAGAACTACCAACTTAGACAGTGGCATAAATCTATTTTATTTATTATCTAGATATTTTTAATAAATCCATCAGGTCATGTAGCATTTACCATAATTTTTCTGGGCTTTTTGGGGGTAGTCTACTTAATTTTAATAATTCATTTTATTTTCTAGAATTTCATTAAATCGTTAAGAGCTAAAAAGCCGGTGTGAACAGTACTAGGCTGGTCCACTGTATGGCCCGGCTCAGCATGTGTGCGGCGTGGGGGTGTCACCGGTGTGAGGACGCGCACTTCGAGAGGGTGCCTCCACTTAACCTGACACATGGGTCCGTGGGGCCCACCAGTCAGTGACGGCAAGGGAGAATTCTCGCAGGAGGAACAGATTTAACTGCAGCGGCCCCACGTACCAATGATGCATTACGGTTTAAACCACGCGGTGCGAATCTTGGCCGCAAATCCGACGACACACAGGCCGTCTTCTACCTCTGGCTCACGCGCGGCATCCGTGGTGAAGGGGCGCTACAAGGCACCGTTTGGGGGTGTTCTTAGGCTCTACGGGTTCGCCGATCTCTCGCGCACCTTTGGGTACCAATGGCACGGTCTAGGGTGGCCGGACGTGGCGGCGCGATAAGCGATGGTGGAGCTAGGCTCGGATCGTGCATGGTCCAAGTGCTATAGCGCGATCTAGAGCCAGCTAACGAGTGCATGAGTATCTAGGGACTTCCAAAGAGCTCACCGCAGCAATGATTGGCACGGGGAAGCTCCGGGGATGGCAACCGACGTGCGGGTTGGGGAAGGCTGAAACAGGGGTGACGGTGCGGGCGAACTCCAATGAGAATCTTGCACGGACAAGTTGGGGGAAAGGTGAGAGATATCACAAGGAGAAATCGAAAAGGGAATGATTAGGCGAAACAGAGCCGGCGACGAGGGAAATGGCAATTCTGGCGACTCTGTTAGGCTTTAGCTCAATTCCTCCGAGGACGGTAAAGCTAAGGAAGCAAAGTATCTGTGGTCCTAAGCTCGCAGCGCCGCCTGAACAGCAGCGAGGAATCGAAGCGCTGGAGCTCTACGGCGGGGGCCGAAAAAAGGGGAGAAAAGAGGAATGGAGCTCAGGCCGGGTCTTTTATAGATGGCGCTGCTCGGGGGCGATCCAGTGGGCATCGCCTGTGATTTCTTCAAACCATGGGCGCGGCTCAGGCGGTGGCATGTGCTGGAGCGCGGCATCCGACCGGGCAGCGATGGTAGCGACACAGGGTGGTTGAGGCGCAGAGGCATAATGGAAGGGTAGCAGGGCGGCGATGGGACAGTCATCAGGATGATCTTGCCACGCAGGGGGACTTCTACCATGTGGCGCACTGTTCTTGCGTGTGGCTCCCACGCGGGTGCACGCCCATGATAGGCACGGCGGCGCACGGCTATGGCAATGCACGGGCACGGTGCAATGGTGTGGAGCGTAGAGAGAAGGAGGAGGTGGCGGTGGTGCTTTGCCATGGGTGGAGGGAGAGAGAGAGCGAGGGAGAGTGAGCTCGGGACAGAGAGCACAGAGAGAGCAGGGTAGGGAGAAAGGTCGAGAGTGGGGCCTACCTGGCTGAGTGAAACCAAATATAAATTCAAAAATGGATTTTACACACTAAAATTGATTTTTGAGGAATTTTGGGGGAATTTTTATATAAATAAGAGTGGGAGTTTGGTGATGTTTGTGATTTGGACCATATATGAATTTAAACCTCCATGTTGCTTAAAATTCAATTTGAGCTCAACTTGAGGTTTCACCTAGGAGGATGAAATATTTGAATGGCTTGTAATTGTTTTTGGGCTAAATTATCCTTGAATTGTGGGAAGGAAATTTCATACTTATAAGTATATGTATGTATGAATTTGTGTGATGGAAATTTGTAATTAAATTGTTTCAATTTGGAATGTTGTTCCCTTTGAATTAAATCTTGGGTGGTAAGTTGGTCAAGCTTTCTTGTGATTATATCTAGTTTTCAAATTCAAAGAAAAAACTCATTTTTATTCTATAGTCAGATCCATGCATATGTACTAATATATTTATATACTTATGTATATGCTTGCATATATACGAGCCTCAAATAAAATTGTGGTTATGATTTGAAATTAAATTTTTGTCCCAATATTGCTAAGACGCCATATTGCATATATTTCCAAGTTTTGGGATGTTACAAATCCTACCCCCTAATAATAAATCTCAACCTCGAGATTTGATAGTCTAGAAGGTAGAGAGAATAGAGAGGTTGCAGTCCATTCTTCGTTCTAAAAAGGCTCTTGGATATGCTTAATAATTTTAATCATGAGAATACTTGGTAGCCTTGAATCATAGCGACTCATGGTGTCGATCACGGGACGAGAGGCAGAGAGAAATCTTCATCCTTGTGAGGCTAGTCTATGGCCTGGTCCCCTTTGATCGAGAACATAACTGATTCTTTGGTGTTAGGACTACCTCTAACGCCCTTAGTACTCAATGGATGGATAGATGGTATAGCATTAAAGAAGATCACAATACCTCCTAAGATGCCTGTTTTTTAAACATTCACCACGATCCAATTTTTATTCGACATGTACTTGTATAGTATCCTATCCACCAATGTTACCATTATCACAACTTCATAAGTCACTAAAAATCCAAGTTTAATCACAACATATAACTACATCCTTGGTCTGATCATAATAATTTGAGACCCTCATTGTTAATTGATATACCGTCAAAACTTAGAGTCTCGGCCTTGCTGTTAATCTTCCTATACATCAAATCTTGGACTGCTAAGCTTTTTTTTGTCCCAATTTTACTTTACTGCCTAAATCGCATTTAGCCAAACCAATTGTTATCCATTCTCAAAATATCTACATATCCACCAATAATGGCTTCAGATCATCCAACTTCTTAAAAATCTGATTCCCGATATCAGTCTATGAATCAAGGGATTGAGTTATCCTTAAACGTCACCTACAATTCAAGATACAGTCTAATGAACTCCAATACTCTTTTCGAATCATTTTCATCATTAGCTAGAATCAGTAATCCCACAATAACTTCTAGATTAGTCGGATCCTTCTAATGCGTAACCTCAAACTTCCTCTTAATATATGTGACGACAATCCAACATGGTCATGTCTTGTCTACTCCTCTTAAATAAATTTTTCCACCAAAATAGGGGTAGTTTCTAGTCGGTATTTTCAATATCATTCCTCCAAGTCAGATCAGATATCATGCAATGGTCATTAGTACTAATAATGCCACTAGCATAATTCAAATCTCAAATCTACTGCAAACATGTCCATAAGATTATTATATAGCCCATGTGTACTTATTTGATCTCAATCGTGACAGTTTAACAATCTAAAATCCAAGTCCGAGTGATCATGTTACCTCATAAGTATATCACCGATGATATAAGTTTCTACTTCACTCGACATGATCTTGACGGAATCATAATTTTCTATATAAGGTCACCTGGATAAGATTATTTCTACCAATCCAAGTGTAATAAGGTGAGTTCTTGATTAATTGTCATAAAACATTCCTTCCAAAGACAGAAAATCCATCACATATATGAATCCGTAATGCGACAAAGAATCACCTAACCAATAATTAATCAGGAGATCCACCAATCAATGCCCAATATCATAGTCCTCATATAATACAATGATTTCCACAAAATCCTCTTAGTCCATTCAATCCAAGTAATGGACAGAACAGCTTCTCCAAGCAATTCCCAAATGCACCAATTGTTAGTAATCCTTAATCAGACCATCGATAATTTGATTTGAATCACCAACTTATAACCCTTAATCATTAACTTCATCCACCGACATAGGGTTAGTATATTTCGTATAGCATCCATAAATTTGTACCACTATATGAGTGATGGCTAATATCATCTTATCGAAATCCGCCAAATATATTTTGAGCTCTTGCTTTATACACCAATCACTCTGTGATATCCAATCATTTTAATCATGACACTATCTCTAAAATTGAATTGTTCCTTTGAGATTAACATCTAAGAGATAATCAATCACATGCCCAACCTTCTTTACTATGCACCTTAAACCAATACTAAATCATCCGATACTTTCGAGATAATTACATCTAAGTTTAATCTTTCAACTCCACTATTGGCATCCAGTCTTTTATCGGTGCGAACTCCTATGGTGTACAACACACATCAATCCATCCTTCCATCCATTATAAGGCTCTCTCCTAATTGGTTCAGAGATGTTCATTGCCTCATACGACTCTATTAATTTGATAGAAGTCTGAGCAATAGGTAAGAGGAAATAGCAGAAGAAAACTAAGAATGGTAGAAAAAATATCCTATCTAACATATACAAAACTGATGCCAACTTCCAAGCAGAAACTAAGTGTACCTATAGGCAGCCTAGAAGAGCGGAACATCGACTCACACACGGCAGTGCAAGGAGCTTAACCATCCGAGCTTCTACCCAGCTAACGCTCGGAGCTGCGAAGGACGGGGAAACGTGAGCAGGATAAAGAACATTGCCCGAATAGGAAAGGAGTATGGAAAGGGTGAAATGTAACTGAGTTGGCCTTGCGGAGCTTCTACCTAGCTAACGCTCGGAGCTGCGAAGGACGGGGAAAACGTGAGCAGGATAAAGAACATTGCCCGAATAGGAAAGGAGTATGGAAAGGGTGAAACGTACCTGAGTTGGCCTTGCGGGTAAGGTCTTGCCACCCGGTAATCTCGTAGAATGGATGCTCTCTCCTATGAAGGGGGCACATCTTGTTCCACAGGAAGTCTTCCGCAATCGCCTAACCAGTGAGCCTGTGGGAGGAAAGCTCTTCGATCGGATTGAGCCATTTTTCCTCATCAGCTTGGACGAGAGGATTGGGGATGCTCTTCCTGATGGGGACTTCTCTACGGAAGCAATGGTGACTGCCCGCGGATTTCTTGAGATAAAACCATCATTCGACCCATTCAACAATGGAGTCGTTCAAGATCGTAACAAGTAGGAAAAAGGAGACGACAAGCGCAGCCGAAAATAAACGTTGCCGACAGCGGAGTTATTCCTAGTGTGAAAAATAGAGTAGAAGTGAAAAAAAAGACTCACGATGGGCATGATACCTAGAAAACTTTCAGAGAAGTGTGTGAAGATGGCAATGATAAGGATAAAATTAGGATTGAGTTTGATGAGTTCGCACTTACAATGTGCGAACACGGCAACAATGAAGTGACTTTGGCGTACGGAGACCGTCCACGACGTTGAGCTCAGTGGTGACGACCTCATCCTCCGTCGGTTCTAGGTATTCCTCCGCTCCAGGCTCCTGCCACGATTTCGGATTAAGGTGGCCTAACTTCTCGAGCTCGGCTAGGTGCTAGGTGGTGATGGATCTCAGTCCGAATTTGGTCATGGAGGTGATTTGGAAAGAAGAAGGAGGCGGAGAAAGATCCCTCGTGCTAACCATTCCTAGTGCGGGGGAATGAGAGCAAGTGAAGGGTGTTCTCACCGTGCGTGATTATTTATAGTATAAACATAAAATATGAAAGGACGGAACTGTTCCGTCTAAAAAGACGCGCTCACAAGTCGTGAGCCGACGCTTGTGGCGAGATTCCCATAGGGCGTTACCATAGGGGTTATGGACAATATAACCATTGGAGAGAATGTTATCCACTCGATCCTTGCTCAGGTCAGGTGAGTTCAGCTCGTGGTCGGTGGTTTAATCTCGTTCCCGAGCATGGCTTGCTCGGATGAGGTAGTAGTGCTTCGCTACCATTTTGCAATCTCTCTTTCAGGGATTAGATAAAATTCCTTGACGGTTAGGCCCCATATGTGACTTACCCTTGGGGTGTGTACCAGGGAGGGTAAGGCGATTGTAGCAAGCTTGGGCTGATACCCTAGCAATTGGTGCTTGGGAGTAGGCCTATTTGCTTATGGGCCATTGTATGTGTCACCGTGGGCCCTGAAGAGGTACATTATGATAATCTGCCCAACACTCCCACCGTCTTCAGAGTCCTTCTATATCCAGAGCCCGATGCCTTCCAGATATGGATTTCTTAGGACTCAAGATAGCATGTGTGTGTGTGTGTATATATATATATATATATATATATATATATATATATATATATATATATATATATATATATGTATGTATGTTTATAGGAATAATACATAAGGCTCCATGGAGCCTAGGCTCCATGATTCATTACCGCTAGATGTTCTTTGAGATTCGTATTGTTTGGTTATTATACTTTCATATACCCACTAAAGAAAATATTTGAGACATCAAACTCCAAAAAAAGTTGAATTGAACTTCAGTTTGAACTACATTTAACTATACTTCAAACTAGTTCAAACTATACTTCAAACTAGTTTAAACTGAGTTCAAATTTAATTTTTTTGGAGTTTCATATCTGAAATACTTTTTTTAGTGGATATGTGAAGATATACACGTCAAACATCACGAATCTCAATGCACATCATACGTTTTTGAATCATGGAGCCTAGGCTCCATAGAGCCCCAAACTGGCTTCCTATATATATATATATATATATGGATAGGTTTTCTAGATCGTGTTGGAAGCGGACTGCGTATGACTTGTACTATATATACCCGCATGGGAGGGGAAGAGAATCGACAGACCTCGAGATTCAATCTCATCATAATAACGGAAACGTATATGTGCGACTGGAATAGTGTTATTATCTCTTTTCGAGAGGCCCGAACCAAAATAAATCTTTGTGTCCGATCTACTATTCATCTTAACGAATCCGTGCATTTACGATGAAAACTCTTTAGAGTTATTTAGTTTCTCAATAAACAAATAAGTTCGACGGGAAATCTATTTCTCAATCGTCAAACACTTTTTACGAGGAGGATGAAAAAGATTAGTTCAGAAATGTGCTGAAGTGTTTGTCACATGAGGGCCCTTATTAGAAACGGCATCTAGGATCTGGGCGGTATCTTTTACAGTACATAGCCTGAAGATTCTCAAGGACTAAATTGTCTCAGCAATTTCTCCAAAAAAAAAAAAAATCTCAGCAATGTTCGATAGCGTTGATCACATCGCAATCGTAGTATTAAACACGACGATGATCTTGACAGCATCTCATTGAAGTCTTAACTCTGCTGCATCTCTTATTTTAGAGCTCAGTCCTCAGTCCAGCACTGGAGCCGTTCACCGGTCAGAAACGTGCTACCTAATCCCAAGCCTGCCAAAAGCATCCCAGGAGCTACTAGCCACACATGGCGTCCTCCGCCGGCGACCCGCTCCTCCCCGGCGAGGACGGCAACCGCCGTAGCCGGTTCATCTTGGCAAACATCCGCCTCAAGACGTCGGTCTGGTCGGAGCTGGGCGGCGCGGTGGGCGACCTGGGCACCTACATCCCCATCGTGCTGGCGTTGTCCCTCGCGTCCCACCTCGACCTCGGCACCACCCTCATCTTCACAGCGCTCTACAACTTCGCTACCGGCCTCCTCTTTGGCATCCCCATGCCCGTCCAGCCCATGAAGTCCATCGCCGCCGTCGCGCTCTCCTCCGCGCACCTCACCATCCCGCAGATCATGTCCGCCGGCCTCGCCGTCGCCGCCGTGCTCCTCTTCCTCGGCATCACCGGGCTCATGTCCTCCCTCTACCGCCTCCTGCCCCTCCCCGTCGTCCGCGGCATCCAGCTTTCCCAGGGCCTCTCCTTCGCCTTCACCGCCGTCAAGTACATCCGCTACGTCCAGGACTTCTCCCACTCCTCCTCTGCTTCAACCTCCGTGCCGCGCTCCCTCCTCGGCCTCGACGGCCTGATCCTCGCGCTCGCCGCGCTACTGTTCATCATCCTCACCACCGGCTCAGGCGACGACGAGGACGTCAACGGAGACGGCACAAACCGTCGCCGCTCCTGCAGCCGCATCCCGGTGGCGCTGATCGTGTTCGTTCTTGGCTTGGTGCTCTGTTTCGTTCGTGACCCGTCGATTGTGCAAGGTCTCCGCTTTGGACCGGCGCCGCTAGGACTGGTCAAGATAACTTGGGACGACTTCAAGATCGGGTTCTGGGAAGGCGCCGTGCCGCAGCTGCCGCTGTCCGTGCTGAACTCAGTGATCGCCGTGTGCAAGCTGTCATCGGATCTGTTCCCCGAGCGGGCCGAGCTCTCGCCGGCGAGGGTGTCGGTGAGCGTCGGGCTCATGAATTTCGTGGGCTGCTGGTTCGGCGCCATGCCGTGCTGCCACGGCGCCGGAGGGTTGGCGGGGCAGTACCGGTTCGGCGGCCGGAGCGGCGCGTCCGTGGTGTTCCTGGCCATCGGCAAGCTGGTGCTCGGGCTAGTGTTCGGCAACTCGTTCGTGACCATTCTCGGGCAGTTCCCGATCGGCATACTGGGCGTCATGCTTCTCTTCTCTGGCATCGAGCTCGCCATGGCATCGCGCGACATGGGGAGCAAGGAGGAGTCCTTCGTCATGCTCGTCTGCGCTGGCGTGTCGCTCACGGGCTCGAGTGCTGCGCTCGGGTTCATCGCGGGTATTGTTCTGTACCTGCTGCTGCGCCTCCGGGAGGTGGACTACCGAGGACTGGTGGGTCGATGAGGCGCGGGGCGGCGACGACCGGCGAGCAAGGTTGGGAAAGACGGTGCTGGAGATGCTTGATGATGAATTCATTACAGATTAGCGTTGATTTCAACTCTTTCGGATAATGAATTGTTCGAGGGTGTCCACTCCTTTTTACCGTGAATGAGCGGTGGCTCGCTCATTTGCACATTTCTGTAAAGTGTAAAAGCACTTCTCTGGCCATTATAAGCTTTAATATGGCCCATATTGTAAATTGTCTGAAGCTAAATTTGCATTGGATATATATATATATATATATATATATATATATATATATATATATATATATATATATATAAAAGTTGATATTAGCCTTCTTACGGATCACTGGGGCCGTTCCTTGGGCACATATGTCCAATACTAGTGTGCATCTTTCTAGGAAGTCCCACTTGCGTCAACATGTATTGATGTTTCGGCTGGTCCTCGATCTTGTTACTGAGTGCATTCTACTAGTTAAAATTCTGGTTATCAGTTTATATAAACTGTTTAAAAGACAAATAGGTCTAAACTGCTTCATGTTCTCTGCATTCTTAAGCTTAGACAGCAATACAATAATTTCATGATTAATTCTTTGAACATCCAAAGAACCCTAAAAAAAACTTAAAAATACCCATAATTTCATGCTTAATCACTTCACAGCAAACTTAGAAAAATTTAATAGGTATATAGTCAGGCCCTGGTGCTTTATTTTTGGCCATTGAACAAAGACTCAAAAGTATCTCTTCTTCACAGAAGGGTCTAGTGAGAAAAGAATTGTCCTCAGCTGAGACATTTTTTTGCTCTTCCTAAAGACTGGGGTCCAACAGGAAGCCATCTCTATGATCATCATCAAAAAGCAGCTTATAATACTCAGTGGCATGTTTTACCAAGTTCTTATCCCTTGGATGACGTAGTCACCATGCACTAGATGAGATATCATCTTTTTCTTTCTTTTACCATTAGCCACTAAATGAAAAAATTTGGTATTGTCGTCTCCTTTTATGAGCCAATTTACTTGTGATCTTTGCCTCCACAAGCTCTCTTCCTCCTCACAACATCTCTCCAAGTCTGCAGCTATATTAGCCATATTCACTTTCTCATCAGATGTCAGAGAACCCATGTCATCTTTCTCCTCAAGGGTACACAATTGTTCAATCAATTTTTGCATAGCTTTAATCTTGTGACCATAAAGGTGGGCACCCCAACCTTTAAGCACTTTCTTAAGATTTTTTATTTTGCACAAAAAAACACTCAAGGCATCCATATGCACATACTCTCTATGCCAAACACTCTTCACTAGATCAAGAAAACCAGGCTCTTTGAGCCAAGACAACTGAAATCTAAAACCAGCAGGTTTTCTAACAGAATTATGCCCATCATCAATCAAAAGAGGATTGTGATCAGACATGAATCTAGGCAATTTCTTGACAGCACACAGGGGATATAATGTTTCCCAGGCTTGATTCACAAAAACTCTATCTAATTTTTCCAAAGTGGGACAAGTCAGATTATTGGTCTAAGTAATTGGTTGCCCACAGGATTAATTTCTCTAAGCTCAAAACAATTCATAAATTGATTGAAGAGGTGAGAGGCTCTACACTCTCTCCAAGGTTTGTTCTTATTAGAGGCAAACGTAAGTATGTTAAAATCTCCTCCAACAAACATGGGAAGTTGAGAAGCTCTACAAACATTAGTAAGCTCAGAAACAAAAAACTCTTTATTATCTTGCTGAGCAGGACCATAAACTACAATCAAATTCCAAGAACAAGAAAGGGTTTTATCCCAAAGGATCATATTCACATAATGAGACCCAAGAGAATTAGATATCATATCAAACCTATCATTCCTGGTCCCAACCAGAATACCCCCAGACCTTCCCACTGAAGGTAAATACGGCCAGAAAAAAAAATTGATTAGGGTCAAACTTTCTAAAAAAAGCATCATTAAACTTGGGCTTCATAGTCTCAATGAGGCCCACAAAATCAAACTGGTGATTCTTGATCATATCTAAAATGCAAATACAAGCCCCCCTCTTCCCCAACCCTCTGCTATTCCAAAACATTCCTTTCATGATGAAACAATTTTGCTTTTAAAACCTCTAGTCACCATCCTAGACCTCTTGTAACATCCTAAAATGGAACTTTGGCTATGGTTGTAAGTATGATGTAATTCAGGTCCGTATTTTGCCCTATTTTGGTCATAACCTAAAAAACCTTATTAATTATACCCCTTCATCTATAAATAAAACATATATATACACACACAAGAGTATTAGCACCTATGGGGCTACATGCATTAGAGGGATTAAATTTATTTCTAACATGACAAATCCTGGGGTCATTCAAATAAGTTCATCAGATTCAGCTAATCTGAAATTTTTAACAAATTTGGTGGTATGAGCTTCAATTCTAAATTGAGCCACTCTCAATTAGCCCATTTTATACTCTTCTCAAAATTCTACAAAATTCAAACTTCCCAATAAAACCTAAGGACAAAAATGAGTCCTTTGGGCCGGGCCCAACCCATTTTGGGGCCTAACTCGGCTCAACGACCTAGCTAGGCCCTCGGTTTAGCCGTCCTTCTGAGCCGAGTCGGCAGAGCCTGCTCCCGGCTCACTCTCCCTGGCTTACCCTTCCCTTGGCTCCCCTCGCGCTCGGCTTTGCCCTGCGTACGGGCCCATCTGTCCCGCTCACCTTTCAGACTGGCGGTCCGTACGCCGTCCTTCCCCGCTGCGCCGAACTGGCCGTGCGCCGTTGCCGCGCCGAATCCGGGTCGTCCTCTCTTTGCCCCTTGCGCCGCGTGGCCGCCCCCGTCTGCGCGCTTGCGCCGCCCAGACCCGGGCATTGGCCACCGCCCGCTCCCCTGCCATCCCTACCCGCTCGCCACTGCCACGACGTCCTGTCGCCGCCTACCCTCCAAACTGTCTCCCCGCACAATGATGAAGCTCGCCCCCACGGCCGTGTTGCCGTGCACGCCAAGCCGGTCTTCGCCGCTCCTTGGCTCGCTGCTGCTGCGCCATGATGCCCCCGTCCAATCCACGGCCCCTGTCCGCCAATGGCCTCGGTGCTCCCTCCCTCGCCCTGGTTTCGTCGCCGTTGCCACATCCCTCCCGCACGCCCTACTTGGCTCCTTTGCCGCACCGAATCCGCCCTACCCCTTTAAAACTCCACCTGGGGCCTCAATTTGCCCTCCTTGCTCTGTCATATCCGCCTCACTCCACTTCGACACCCAAATTCACCTTCGTCATAGCAAATCGCCCCACCCTCTCACTCTCACACTTCGTCCACTAGGTGATCTTCACCGTCCTCGCGGGAATTTTCCCAAGACTCCCTATACGCCGCCGGCGACGTCATTGTTCCGCCGCCGGCCAAGAACCCCCTAAACCGCCCCCTTTTGGATTGCTACGTCCTCGGTAAGTCTCTCCTCGATTCCTTGCTAGCTAAGCTTCGTTGAAACCTGACTAACCTCCCTCGACCTATGGCCCTGCTAGATTTGTGCCGGTGTTCGCCCACGATGACCCCTTGGTTCTGGTCATCATCCACCTTGTCGTCGCCAGCTCCCCCACGGCTTCCTCTTGTCAAGATTCTAGCTCGGTGAGCTTCCCTATCCTCCCGCATAGCCCATGCATGCGCTAGCTCGCCGTGAACAGTATCATAGCACCGAATCCATGCTTAACCCAAGCCTAACTCCGTCGCCGCTCGTCGCGCCGCCACGTCCGGCCGTCTCCGGCCTCAGCCTAAGCACCATTTGTTGTGCGCAAGCCCACTAGTCCTGTAGGGCTGAAGGAACAGCCCAATGGTGGTCAAAAGCGTCGGCGAAGCCCCGGCGAGCCTCGCGGCTGCACGCGCGCCAGCGCGAGGAAGACGACGGTCCGGAGCCGTCCGTTGTATGCCGAGAATCACGCCGGCGCCACGTTGCGTTGTGTGGTGTCACTGACATGTAGGACCTCGGTCCCACACATCGGGTTTAGTGGAGGCGCCTTCATAGGATGGCATTTGCGTCGTTGGTTGGCGTCCTCTAAAAATACGCCTCCACCCCGTCACTCTCGAGCTGTGCCGTTACCGGGTCGGCCCGTTACTGTTCCTAGGCCTTTCTAGCCTTTTTGTATTTTTAAACAACGTTAGAAAATAAAATGAATTTATTAACACAGTTTGACCTCTCCAAAAATCCTTGATAAATCATAATAAATACTAGATGACCTACTGGAATTAATAAATATATCTACATGTACATTTTAATAGGTTAGTGTCATTGGTTAAATTAATAGCCCTAAAATTAAGGATTTGCCTTTCAAAATATAACATTGATAGTGAATACTGATTAAATAAAATGGTAAATGACTACATAAAAATCTGAGAAAATTTGGATAAATACTAAATAGCAATATGGATTAAAAAAAATTATAATCTAGCATAGTGACCTCACTTAAAACCTTTGTTTAATCTTAGGACCCAAAAAAGGGGTAGTTTATAAATGACTTTGCTTCTATTTTAATTGATTGTTGAACTCTTAAAAACACGGGAAAATTCCAGTAGAACATATATGAGATTTAGGTATTTAATAAATATAATGAACAATTTTAGGACCTTTAATATCCACTGGGTAATTATTTGGCCAAATTTACCACTTTTTCTTAAGCATTAATATAACAGCAATGAACACTGAATTATTTAAAATACTAAATGACTTCATTTAAATCTCAAATTTTTACAGAAACATTATTAACCCTTAATGAATTTATTAAAATTGTATGACCTTGATAAAACTTAGCAGAATTATTTAACTAATTAACTAGGGTAAATTAGGCCTATAAAATATAATATGGGTAATTTGTTTCTTGATTTAAAATCATACAGCCACACACCTATCCATAAACGACAGGTAATTTCCCTAGAGTGATGAAGGAAATACTTTAAACAAAACTTATTTTTTCCTTATACATCTATTTGCTAAATCTAAGGGTAGACTATTGCAGGTACTATCATGCATCATCCATCATCACATATCATATTCACGAACGCTCGCCCCGTTATTTCTTTGAGAATTATTGTACATTAGTAGGATCATGGAACTTCCACGAAATCTAGATTAAGACTAAGTCAGTCGCCGATCGCTAGACTTAGCGAGTGCATTCCATGCATCATTCTTTCTTATTGCATATGGCTGCTTGATTTATTGCTCTTTAAATTCATTCCGTTAATAGACGCTGAAGAGCCCGAATGACACTTCGAAGAACAGCAAGAGGACCCCTACTATTCACAAGACCCAGGAGAGTTAACATCCTCCCAAAAGGGTGTTTGCTTTTACTAGGGAGAGTCTATACTTCCCTGGTGCGGGTTAACATTCAAATAGATCATATTGACTTCCAGTTTATTAAAGTATTTTATTTATAGTATCAAACTGCATGCTCTTCAAGTAGTTACACCTGCCTGCCTAAAACATGATATATCATGCCATGTTATCATTTGTTATTGTTCTACCTTGATGATACTGCATTGATATAGTTATCTGTCATTTGACTTATTAATGATTGCCTTGATGATCACCCTTGATAGCCTAGTTAGGTTGAATAAAATAATTTCAGACTCTTATGTCTTGATTAAAATTGGCTTAGACGTTGCTCAGATCCAAATAATAATTTTTAGGCTTAAATGGCCTCGGAACGGTGAACCGTCATTCGCCGAACATGATTATATAATGAACATGGAAAGTGGAAATTGGGCTTGGCATGCCAGTGTGAGTGTTTGGTTGTGGTTGAGAAAGCGGACGTGGTCCGGCTTGTGGTAAAGATGGAGTAGCTTGGCTACTAGGTGTGAAGAGGACTATACGTTCACAGACGCGGTGCTGAGAAGAGCGCGGAGAAACACGCGTAGTTGCCAATCGCTGCCACCAGAGGTGGTTCCGTCACATCATGTGCAGGGCACACGGAGGAACGATAGCGGAAGAAGGAAGTGGTTATGGATAAGTGTGAGCTGGCCGGATCCGAGGTGACTCCTAGAGTGGACCGGACGGGCGTGCAGTGAGGCACGCAGCGGGAAGTCGCTGACCAAATACCTGCGGGATTTGGTTCTTAGCATCACAACGCGTGACCATCGCCCGGTAGTGCGAATGTGAGGCCCTAGTGACTGCCGGAATGTGACTGGGTAACCTCAGTTCGAGGTGAAGACAGGATCATGTCGTCATCTGAAGGATGATCTAGGTCTTACGGCGCAGGGGAGTCGTGACTCTAGTGCGGGCGTGGCAACCCGGCTAGGGAAGAACGGACACTTCGCTGGCGCAAGACCCACAACGGGTGCACCACACCCGGAAGATGATGGCGGGTGTTTGGAGGAGGTTTGGGATGGGTATGGACTGTGGATTGTGGATTGGGAAGGACAACTAAAATAAAACCCTTGATTAATAGAACTTTGGGTTAGAATCGCTAAGTCATAGGCTTTGGTCTTTAAAACTGGCTTTCTGCAAATAAATAAACCCTCAACCCTTCTGTTGGAACCTTTATCACTATATGTATTAAGTTGGGTGTTAGCTCGCCAATGTTTGGATGACACTGACCTTGCATCATATACTCTTTTAGATGGAGAGTATGAGACAGATCAGTATGCCTGCCACAAAGACGAGGAACAAGACTTTGCGGATGATCAGGGCGAGGCAAAGGGCGTCTCTCGAGTCGACTGCTTAGGCTTAGCCAGCAGGAGACCTTTTAGATCTTTTGATTATCCGTACTCTGATCTTTTGAATATTCTAACTATTTGGGCCAATGTGCCTCTTTGTAACACTTAATAGCCCTTGGTCTTAATACAGGTATTTTGAGTAATATAAATCTTCCACTTGTATGAAATGATTCCGGCTATGTGAAAGGTATGCATAGTGTACTGATCCAGGGACTAGTGCAGATCAAGTGGTGGGCAAAGGACAGGCCCCACAGAGTTGGTATCAGAGCATACGACTGTAGAAGCCCTAGACCTTGGCCGTTAGTCTTATTATTTAAATTATTAAAAGAGATTTCCTTATTCCCAAAAATCACCTCATTGTAAGACTGTGCTATATTCTTTTCTTCTGGGTGTTTTTGCCTCGTAAAAAGTACTAACTCTTTAATTTGTAAAAATATTTTATAGATGGAGGTTCCGCACGCTGGCTTTCCGACGAGCGTTCCACCTTTGGGTTCCCGTCCGGACACCGAGGGGAGAACGCCCGTGTACTGCAGGAGTTGACATACTACTTGGGGTTCGAGGGAACCCCCACGTACTTCTGGAGGCTTGTACAGACCTTACTCTGCCTCCCTGCCCGACGTCCACACCGTATCAGGACGGTGGTGCTCCGTGACCAGCTGGATTTTGCCATTAGCGATGCCGCTATGTTGGCGATCCAGGAGCTCCAGGAGGAGTACGCCATCGACATAGTTGGAGGAACCTTCGCCCACCAGCTGGACGTTCCACTTCACATGCTCCCCGGCCTAGGAGAGGCCGAGCACAGGGAGTTGGACCCAGAGCTCCTCCGTTTAGTCCGCCTACACCGAGGAGCCGGCCACGCTCTACATGGAGCTTTGGAGGAGATTCAGATCCTCTGTACTTCCCTGCGGGAGACGGATAACCGCGCTCGTAGCTCTCACCGCCAGGCCTACCACCTTTCCCGCCACCTATAGGTTTGCCGGCAGGAGAGGAACGAGGCCCTCGCCAAGCTGGATCTACTGGATCCTGCTCACCACCCCCGTGCTGGGATGGACTGTGGATTGTGGATTGGGAAGGACAGCTAAAATAAAAACCTTGATTAATAGAACTTTGGGCTAGAATCGCTAAGTCATAGGCTTTTGTCTTTAAAACTGGCTTTCTGCAAATAAACAAACCCTCAACCCATCCGTTGGAACCTTTATCACTATATGCATTAAGTTGGGTATTAGTTCGCCAGTGTTTGGATGACACTGACCTCGCATCATATACTCTTTTAGATGAAGAGTATGAGCCAGATCAATATGCCTACCACGAAGACGAGGAACAAGACTTTGCAGACGATCAGGGCGAGGCATAGAGTGTTTCTCGAGTCGACTGCTTAGGCTTAGCCAGCAGGAGACCTTTTGGATCTTTTGGTTCTCCGTACTCAGATCTTTTGAATATTCTAACTATTTGGGCCAATGTGCCACTTTGTAACACTTAATAGCCCTTGGGCTTAATACATGTATTTTGGGTAATATAAATCTTTTGCTTGTATGAAATGATTCCGGCTATGTGAAAGGTGTGCACTAGTGTACTGATCCAGGGACTAGTGCAGATCAAGTGGTGGGCAAAAGACAGGCCCCACACCTCTGGATATGGAGAAAAGAAGTAGAAACAGCCAATCCTCTAGGCTTTGACACAAAACTTTTTTATTTCTCTTTTTAGCCCTCTTGCTAATAACAGGACTAAACCCTTCCTCATCAGTCTCAGATGTAGACTGCCAATCTAGGAAAACTAACTTAGATTGTCCAATGTTATTATTAGCCTTTGGAGCATCATATTTCTCAGAAGCCTCTTGCTATTTTTTAAACAACACATTTCTAACCATTTCCAACTCTTTCATAATCTCAATTTGAGGCAAATCGGAATCATTTATAATCACATCCATCTTAGCAGACAAAGAAACAATATCTGAAGAGACACATATAGCAAAGGAATTTGAGGAGGAAGGAGGATTACCATCCAAGTTTCTTTTCTGCTACCCCAGAGCTGCCTTCTCAGTTATATGAATGGTAGACCCCTGAATCCTTGAGCTTTTCTCACAGGAGCAGGCATCTGATACACTCTCTCACACCTCAAAGACCACTGTGTTTGTTGACCTTCAGTGTTCTTCTTACCAGCATCACTAATCTTCTCATTCTCATCATCCTTAGTCAACATCTCTTTATTTGCATACTGAACAGTTGTATTAGGGATCTCTTCTATAACCACACCAGCGGGAGAAGCAAGGAAGGATCCATATTGATTGAGTTTAACATAAGGGAAAAACTCAAGTAACTTGATATGTTAACATTGCACCAACCAAATCTTCTTAGCATACTGCCCAGGAGTACTAGATGACTGTACAAAATGACCTGTCTCAGAATTGGAATTAAGAATAGCCATCTGTAACTCCTGATCAGCCTCCTTATCACTAAGAAACTCTTGTGAGTCATCAAAGTTTATGTCAAAATCAGCTTCATCCACACATTTTTTTCCCTTTATCCCCCTTCTGCTGCCCCTGTTCAGACTAAAGCCTGTCAAAAACAGACTTCTCTTTACCTGAGATATCTCTACTCGCTGAGCCATCAAAAGATAGTTTCATCTTCTTATATGCAGGACCACTTGATCCTTCAGCAGCATAAAAATCAGAGAAACCTGGATCACCACCATGATTCACCAACCCCAATCCTTCAACTTCAAACAGGAAGTCATAAATGAATTTGCCAATTGTCCCTTCAGCTACTTTAGAAATTTTTGCAATACTCCGACAAGCAAGCTTAACTCAAACAAATTCCAATTTGGACAGACTAGCTTTATCAATTTTCAAAGTTACCCCAACAAGGCAACCTACTGCACAGACCACCTCCTCTGATCTCTTGTTAAGGGGAACTTTACGAATTCTAACCCAAGCTTCTTCCAACTCCCCTTTAGCCCCCACATCATCATTATAGACAGACTTTCAATGCAGCGTTAACAAGCCACATGTTCATCTCCTGGTATTGGCAAGCTCGGCCACCCTTTTGGCATTAGGGAACCTCATGAGAAATTGGTTCTTACCCACAGGCCTAGTCGTGCACCTCCAAGATGAACCCAAAATCGTACTAAAATCAACTTCTATATCCCGAGCTGTAACCACCCCACGAAGAATAGAGATCACATCAGTGCAAGCTTGTTCACGACAATTAACTTAAGAGAGAACATCATCAATGAAGTAAAACCCCTACCCTTCCTAGCAAATCCACAAAAACTCGGCGCAAAACCCCAGGGTTTCCTTTCAGGGCACCTCAACGAAACATGACCCGCAAGACCACATCAGACGCAAGTAGCCATACCTCGACACTCCGCAGCCACATGCCCCATCTTGTTGCATCTGTAACAGGATCCGGGACCATTATCCGCCACTAGGACTTTCTCTCGCTGATGAACATGGGGAGCAACACCCTGTTGGTCACCCAGATTTGGCGAGGTGTTATTCCATTCAGGCTACTTCTTGCTCCGCATCACTGGCTGATGATTCCAACGATTCACACCCGAATCTCTAGTTTGAGACTCATCCACCGCTTCCTCTGAATCCATCACTTCTTTTCCTTTGCCAAGAGACAAGGGTTCTTGATCATCCTCTTGAGGATGAGGTTCTTTGCACTCACTGGGACCACCATCGGCCCGATCTGGAGCAGTCGTTCGCCCTCTAACGCGAACCCATCGGAATCTTGCACCACCACCAAACCGATTGCCTCGATCACGACCACCACCACGCTAGCGCCCATTGCGGTTGGTCTCCCAGCCACCACGACTGCCGCCACCCCACATCCCGCGCGGTATCACTGACGAGAACCGCACCACCTTCGCAAAGGAACGCGACTCGAAGGGAACCTTAACCCTAGATGTGGATGAAGGGGAAACGCCATACACAGCGAAAGGTGGTGAGGAAACCTTTCGGAGATGCCCAAATAACCTCCGTAAATCGTTGCGAATAGGAAATCTCTAAAATGTCCCTAAAACCATTGCTCCCACCCTAGGTCTCGAGGGTAATGGTGGCAAATCATCGCCCGGATCTGCACCGTGGGGCGCTCCACGTGTCGCACATCGCGAGCTGCAACCTGCGCCAACCCCTCCTTCCCGAGAATCTCCACGCGCACGCGCGCCGACGAGACGGGCCCCCTCTCCGGCTGGCCGGTGAGCCCCATACCGTACCTATCAGAGGTCCTGTCACAAATTTAATCTATGTAAGACAAATATGGATTTATTAGTTGCTGAACGGCCATGGTGTGGTCAGGCTAGTTAATTATTGTTAATCTGTTTGTTGCTTATCTTCCATATTTAATTAGGATAATTCAGAATATATCACTTCCCATGTTGATGAATTGTGGATCATGGCATCACATATCATTAATTCATCTGTCATGAGTAGCAAACCATCAAACATTGGAGCGCCTTGGAGCGCCGGGGAACAACTACCTGGTACCGCAGAAAAGGTTGGTACTGAACTACCGACACAAGGCCATTGCTAGGAGAGTGACTTCCCATGAACACGAGAAAGAGAAGGGCCTACACATGTATCTCTTCCTTGATTTCTTGCTAATATTGTGTTTTAGCCGTGGTTGCTCCTCCAGCAAGCAAATCGTTTCTTGCTATAATATTGTTTGTTCCACCTGCAGGTTGCGTAATCTCTTTACTATTTATGGATCAATTCCTTTCTCTCATCGCCTTCTCATGGTCTTTCGTGTGATCCATGGATTTAGATGGCCTTTGAATTTCCGGAAGTATGCATGTATCCTCTTGATGGTTGTCCTTCACAAGAGCATGATGTGGCGCTATCGCAGATTGTTGGGATTAGGGATGCAAACGGATCGGATACGGTCGGATAGTAGTGATATTATATCCGTATCCATATTTATTTTTCGGATATGGATCCTGGGGTCGGCCCTATGCCACATGGGTTGTTGGGTGGTTCCCGTGCTATGGTTGTCCCTGTGTTTGGCCCTAGGCTGCACAGAGTCCTAGGTGGCTCCTGTGCGATGGTTGTCCCTAGGGTTGGTCCCGAGCCATGTGGGGGTTCTTGGTTGTCCCAGGGTTGACCCTAGGGCTATGCAGGGCCACCGGCCCTCCTGACGCTGAGGTTCCGGGTTCCTTCCTTACCACAAGGAGCGGGCCTTCGTTTGCGAAAAATACAAGTAGTCCAACATTCATGGTTATATAGCTCTTGTTAGCATAGATAGGATCTATGAGCAAAAGTAGAGGATCATAATAGAAGATCTTGGTTTCTAATAGGAATTGGAGGCATTAGGAAATATCGTCGAGCTGCGTGATATCGTCCCACAATAAAATGAGCTTGAGCCTCAACGAGCATATTGGGCAAGACTTGCATGGAGTACATGGCCCATGTTTGTGGCGAGCCCCTCTGTTCTGACACCACCGGTACGTGGTTAAGCATGTCTCTGAGGGTGAACTTCTCTATATAGATAAAGATACATGTGCTTCATCTGGGTGATGTGACATAAGTGGAAGCTCATGAATGTACAAAATCCTTTAATCATCTTAGTGATTTGGAATACGTGGAAGCTAAAGAATCTATGACACACATCAATAACAAGGGGGCTCAAATTTTACTCTCGCTCTATAATCTGTGTGGTAGTTGTGTAGAACTCTTTAGATAGTGTAGTCAGGCATCACGTTTTACGTTCTAGAGGGTTATAAGTAGCATCAGCGTCCATGCATGCATGACAAAGGTGCTGGCAATAACCAATTAGTGGCAGCGAGGATTAGCTCCACTTGTCCAATTTTACAATACTTGATATCTTATAGTATTTTTAGGTACCTGAATGAGAGTCATCCATTAGGCCCTGTTCTATTGAAATTTCATGATTTGTGACTTATCGACTTATCTCGAACTTGAGAATTTTCGAGTGGCCTCGAGTCGGATGGCCTTGAAATTTAGGATTTAGAGAGCTTTTAGACTGCGTCTCGAGATAAAAATAAAATGGATTCAAAAAGTAATAAAAAAATTCAGATGAGTCAATATTAGTGACTAAGTCTGAAAATTTTGTGACTTATCGACTTTTTGAATCCGTTTAATTTTTATCTCGTAGGCGAGTCTAAATACTCTCTAAATCCTAAATTTCAAGGACATCCGACTCTCGAGGCCACCTCGAGAAATTCTCGAAATTCGAGATAAGTCACAGCTCATGAGCCCAATAGAACAGGGCCTAAGTCCAACTACTATTAAGAGGTGGTTTCAAAAGACACCACCTATCCATCTTACAGAGATACTAATACATAAGGGTGATTAGGTCTTTTCTCTCCTTCTCTCTCCATTCTTTCTCACCGACAAGCCTCGGCTCCCCTGCCCGCGACAACTACCCGTCCGTTGCCTCTCTCTCCTCCTCTTTCCCTTTGATTGATAGGCCACATCATGCCCCCCTCTCGTCTTCTCTCCTGCCACAACCCTGTTCAAGTGCTCAGCTGTCGTGTACCGTTGGCTTGAACACCACCACCCCTGCTATGCAGCACTGTAAATATGAGTTGTTTCGCCGCCGGAGAGCGTTTTTGGGCCTAACAAATATATATCAGTTTAACTATTGACAGTTTAAATTGTATTACCTATGTAAAAAAACTCTACACATTACACCAAAAACCTTATCTGTATCGGTTCATTACGAACCGGCACAGATAAGGTTATCTGTGCCAGTTCATAAAGGGCAGGACGGAACAAACACATCTGTGTCGGTTCTAGCAAAAAACCGGCACAGATGAATGAGTATCTGTGCTGGTTCATGGCTACAACCGGTACCATGAACCGGCATAGATACATCTGTGTCGGTTCTAATCAAGAACCGGCAAAAATAATTTGAATTATCTATGTCGGTTCATGGCTAGAACTGACACAGATGTTCATGGTACAAATACATCTGTGTCGGTTCTAATCAAGAACCGGCAAAAATAATTTGAATTATCTATGTCGGTTCATGGTTAGAACTGGCACAGATGTATCTATGTCGGTTTATGGTTAGAACCGGCATAGATATGTATTTTTAAAATTTTTGGAACTTCTAAATTTTATAACTTTTCATACGAGCTTGGATAAAAACAAACTTTATATGTAATTGTAGCTCTCGACGAGATCTACAACTTTGTAATTGATACCTTTTTCATTTGAAGCAATATAAATGCCTAAAAAATCATCACAAGTATAAAACATTTATGATTATTCAAATAAAGTTGGATAGAAACTAAGTTTGCATGCAAATTGTAGCTTTCAACGAGATATACAACTTTGTAGTTGAAAAGTTTTCTATTTGATATCATTTACATGTTTAAAAAGATATTGAAATATTCGAAAAAACATATATCAAAATATATGCATATCCTATTCTAATTAGAAAGTGGTGTGTGGTGGGATGTTTAGGAGGTGGTGTGTCTATGCAAGAGGTTTTGACTTCAAATCTGGGATATGCAATATTATTATTCCGCGCAAAACACACTATCTAGGAGAGGGTAGTGGTAGTAGTTGACTTCTAGTAAAGCAGTTAGGTCAAAATAAAATATTTTTTGTCATCTTTGCCTCTTTTTTTGTGTCATTTCAAAAATTGACACAGATGACCGGTTTTGAACCGGCATAAATAAGGTTTTTTTTGTAGCAGTGACAACTGCATATCAAAGGGATTGGGGTGGCGTGCATGCAGTCTGGTCATAATTAACTAACAAATACTATATCTGAAACCCAAAAATTTTAATTGGTTGGAGAAATACTTTAGGCTATAACTTATGGCACAGATATACACCACTGCTAAAATAATGCAAATCTTCGTATCAATGCTATTCCATAGCAAAGCAACAAGCAATCCCATCTCCAGTATAGTTGGAGCAAAAATAGATGCAAATGAGGTTGGCAAGCGTCGCGAGCTCAAATGCTACGAGTGCAATAGGAAAGAGAGACAGTAGGACTCCAATATGTTTCCTCACGAGAAGTGTTAAAAGATCAGCACACCATGGAAGTGAATTCGCTGATGAGGTGGCTCGTTTTTCATAATCGATACATTTAGGCCCTGTTTCTTTCGGCGGAAACTGGCAGTTGGCGGTTTACTATAGTAAATTTATAAGTCTTCGAAAAAAGTTTAATGAGCCTAAAAAGATAATTAAAATTTTTTTAAGAATCTTTGAGAAGAACTAATCAAAGTCTCGAAAAAAATCTTTGGAAATTATAACACAAAAAAATCATATAAAAATATCAAGAGGTACTGTAGTAAAACGCCGACGCCAGTTTACGCCGAAAGAAACAAGGCCTTAGATTCTACAATGAATCAGGAATGCATGGTGAGGGCCTGAGAGCACTAGGACATGGTCTGCACCAAGCTGGTTGTCTGCTCAACGTGCTTGTCCAACGAAGCTGATCGGCCGTGGAGAAGCCCTGGAAGCTCAGAGCTTCAATAATTTAACCTAGCCCGAAGAACATGAATCTGGTCATAATTAATCGTTATTTGAAATTCGTGCATGCCAAAGTTTTATAACTTTAGCTGTAAGTAATTTTTTAGCTATTTAGATTTATTAGACGAAAATTACATGTGTAGATTCATCTTAAAAATATTTTAATATTATTTTTATTTTTTGGATTTTATAAATAAATTACAATAATACTTATTTTTAAAAGTTATATTTGAAGACTGTGTCAATGTCTAAAACGTTAGTTACGTATTTAGGCAGCTCCCAACGCACATGTATGTCAGTGTCTCATTTATAATATTTTTTTAATAAAATCGCACAAAAATTAATTA